>CM076991.1:79329509-84329509 GCA_039090855.1 Macrothele yani
GGTGGTGTAGTGGTTAGCATCTAGGAGACGCGGATTTGAGTCCCGCTTCAGGATGATGAAAATTTTCAAGTTTTCGGGTATTATCTGACTTACCATCCTTGTCACATTTACGCCAAAAATCGGATTGTTATCCTCAAAAATTTGTATTATATGGCGTAATCCCGTATTTCTTTCATGATTTATCTGCTTCTCTGGACAATCACGGGATAGGATTCTTAACCTCCAGATTCGCTAAACATGAATGCCGGTTGCGTCGACTAGCGAATCCTGTAATGGTTATATTCAAATTGATCGGAAACTTGAAACTTGGTCGTTCTGGGAGGTGTAGTGGCTAGCATACTCGGGCGCTATCTGGGAGACGCGGGTTCGAGTCCCGCTCCAAGACGATGAAACTTTTCAAGTTTTTCGGATATTATTTGACTTACCATCCTTGTCACATTTACGCCAAAAATCGGATTGTCATCTTAAAAAATTTGTATATTCATATTTGTTCATTTATTGTCAAGTCTCCGCGTTCAAATTGTTGAAGCGTTCTATTATCCAGTTTGCAGTTTTCAGTCTACCTTCCTTGAAGAAGCCATCTGGTGGATCTGCGAAAGCTTGGAAACTTTGATTTCATCTACGCCAAAAAATGCGGATTCCTAGTACAGTTACACTATTTTAAAAAATGAATAGTTGCTGTATAATGGCATTGCATTTTTTCAAAAATGTTTTTAACAAGGCGAAAAGTTGTTCGGTTACGCTTATGTGAAATAGAAAAGAAAAGTTTGATTAATTTTTGGATTCAACCCTGCAGAAACAAACCAATTATGTAAAAAGATACCACGTTGGGAAGTTAGTGGCACTGGTCATTTGGAAGTAAGATAGTAATTGGAGCAGGCTCCGAACTCATGGAATCTATAAAGTTCAGGTTCAGATTGGCAAATGGAACTGCTGCCATAACGTTTTTACTTTTACCGGGATTCATGTATTTCACACCTTTACAGGAATCGTGTATTTCACACCTTTACAGGAATCATTGATATTTTTACCTTTACCGGGAATCATTGATATTTCTTTTGATGCAAAAGGAATGCGGAAAACGTTTCTTAGGAATGTTAAAAAGAACGTGTTTACATTGCTGAGAACCAAAATTTTATACACTCTTAAAACTAAAGGAATTTGATTTGTTTTGGTTGCTGAAGAAGTTTCAAAAAATAAAATAAAAAAGCCCATTTGTGGAAGAATGCAAAATTTTAAATATCGTAGTAATGTATGAAGTATTCTGGCAAACTTATATTGCCTTTTTGTTGTCATTCGGACTAAACGCTTCGGGTACTTCCTGCTATTCACCTGTCGACTGACATACTAAATATTTACGTGCGTACAAAACTCCGACGAATAAGAACGAATAAAGTCAGTCCTCGGCAGAAGGAATGAAGTCAGTCGACTATTGAACAGCAGCACTAAGTACCCGAAGCATTTAATCTGAATGAAAACAAGAATGCGAATTTTGTCATGACAACTTTTCTAAGATTCACGAATAATTCAAGCGGGCATGCCTGATATTTACACACCAGGAAGTTTCACAAAATCAGAGATTGAAGGAGAAACTATCTACGTTTTAGGAGCAACGTTGCTTACAGTTTTTTAACAGTCTAGTTTTTAACTTCTCCATTTCGTTGTACGAATCGTTCTACAAGTTAAAATACTCAGCTCGTTTTCATTCGAGTGATACATGCTGCTGTATTCTCTCACACAAATTTGCTTCTCTTGTGTTCGGTCATTCCTATTTCTGAAAATTCCACTACTTAAGAGTTTTCCTTTGTCTGAATTAGAATTCTAGTGTAAATTATTTGAAACTGTTCTATCTCATACGATGAGAGAACACTGACACACATGTGTAGTTCAATGCTCTAACTTCTCATCTGTGTGTAATTATCCTCCATTTTCGATTTCCACCGACAAAAAGGCAAGGAACTTGGGAATTTCTAATGACCTAGATTGGTCTAGTGAGCTTTATTGACGTTCGCAATGTATGCATTCTGAGAAGAACGATTCTGGTTACAACAACGTCAAATCTAGCGGTGTTTCTGTCATTATTGCAACCAAAGGAATGAATTTTATTTTAAATATTTGACACAATAAAACCTTCTTAACGGACACCCCTGAATATCAAACACCTCCATTTAGCTGACAGATTTTATAGTCCCCGGTTTCGAAGTATATAAGGTTCGGCATATTTACCTATAAATAGCGGACTCTCTGAATAATGAACAGTGATCTTGGTCATAATGCAAGAATGAAAGTTCAAGAAAAAGTCCTAGCGAATTTTTGTCCCAATGATTTTGTTTATTATCTTCGTACGGAAATAGGGTACTTATTGTCCTTCAGATGGCCATTTAAAAGACTTCTGGTATGTGGTTCGATATGACCGATATCTCCTTAGAAGTGGGCAAAACAGCTTCTTTCGAAAAAAAATGGGGTATTCGTGGGCAACTCAGACGAAGAGGGACTCCCCGGAGGCGCAATAGCCTAAGTGATGGCTTCTGATCATTCGTCCGAGATGAGGCCAGGTGGAATCCCGGTGAGGATGTTGTTTTGGCCTTACCGCATTGGCTCGCTCCCTTCCTTGGAGTTAGTGGACCTACATTAGAAACGGTCTACTGCTTATAGCCCACTGAGTTGTTCGCGGTGGTCGTTAAATAATGAACCAAAAAAAATAAATAAAAGAAGAAGAAGAAGAAGATAATTTAGTCTCCATTTTGGAACTAATTACCTGTCTAAACGGTGAAGTAGGTGCAAATGAAGTGGATTTCATTACAGTCGAAGAAATCAATGTATCGGATAGGCAGTGAACAGTGTGCCCAAGTTTGTTGCTGTGAAAACATCGTTAGAAAATTATTTGATCCAGGAATTATTTAATGCGGTTGTGTACCCGTAAGAGGAGACAGATTTTTGTAAAGATGTTGTAAAGTATAGGTGAATATTCACAAACGTACAAGGGGCATCCTAAAAGCAATTCCTCCTCCTTAATAACTTATACAACGAGCATCCTAAAAGTAATGCCTCCTCCTTAATAACTTTTGAAATTGTGAAGTGATTTTAATGGAACTGCACTGTCATGTACTAATACATTACCAACGTGGGAACATATTTTTTCTAGAATCGGAAATGAAGATCATGGATGGCAGAGAAAAGCAGCCAGTGGTAATTGAATGCCTGGAAAAAAAAGGGATGTGAGGGTCCAGAAATCCACAGAAGATTCCTGGCGGTGTATGGAACTGCCACAATCGATACTAGTAATGTCGGAAGATGGATGAAGAGGTTTCGAGAAGGAGATAGTTCAGTGTCGGACAAACAGCGGAATGGAAGACACGCAACTGCAGTGACAGATGCCAACAGGCAACGAATGAAAGACTTTATCACAGCTGATCGTCGTGTCACCTTCCAAAAGTTGTGTGATGCAATTCATTGTGGTCACAGTGCTGTGGGAATATTAATTAGGGATCTGGGCTACGTAAAACTTTGTTCAAAGTGGATTCCAAGAAACCTAACCCCTGAAACATTATAGGGCTGTGAAGTGCTGGAACCTCTTGGAGTGTTATAAGAGGGAGGGTGATGTGTTTTTCTCTAATGTTGTGACGGAGGATGGAACCTGGGTGTTCTTTCATGACCGAAAAACCAAACGTGCATCAATGTAATGGCACCGCACATCTTCACCTCGACAGAAAAAGGTGGAAAAAACTCGTTCCGCAGGAAAAGTGATGGTGGCAATTTTCTGGGACGAACTTGGTGTCGTTTTCACTGATTTCCTTGAACGGGATACAACAAGAACCAGTGCTTCTTATGTGCAGACACTGAAGAAGCTAAAGGAAACTATCAGAAGGAAAAGAAGTAACATTACACTTCATAATGTTGTTTTACACCATGATAACGCACCTCCCCACACCTCAATGGAGACATCCACATGCCTGATTTGGCTTCCTTAGACGTTTTCCTGTTTACCACTTTTAAAATCAATCTTCGTGGAGGACGTTTCGACGATGTGACTGACTTTAAACTGGTTGTGTACTCATGGATGAAACGACAGCATGAGGAATTTTTCCAAAATTGATTTTTTCAATGGGTTTAAAGAAAGCGGAAATGTATAGAAAGTGATGGACAGTATTTTGAATAAGCTAGCAGTATTAACAATATATCCAAGTATTTTGCCCCCAAGTTTCACATTTTTGCTACTACAAATAACAATCTTATGAGGGACGGGGCATTACTTTCAAGATGCCCTTCGTATTTTGAATGCAAACGGAATACGGGAGGATTAGTACTTTTGAAGAATTTAAAAATACATTTCGAAAAACATGGCTACAATTGCCAAACATAAAGCTCTTATCGGATTTTTTGCAACCAAAATTTGCTGACTGATTTCTTTAAATAATAAGCGGTAAGTACCTGCGTTTTAATATTCATGGTGTTACATGTTTTATTGTTGCGTACGAATGCTTATACAGGCATCGAAATGCTTACATTGTATGTACTGAATTTTTAGATGCAAACAATGTACATGTATCTTATGTATCCACATGTATTATAATGTTTCTCACTGTAATGCAGAAGCAAAAACTTTTATACACTTACGGAAAATGAAAAAAGAGCACCAAAAAGGAGACGTTTGATACCAACGAAATTTATACAGCATAATAACGGAATACAGAAGATAATGTGATCAAAACATTATGGCAAAATACAGCTGTATTTGCTGGTAAACTGAAAAATAACATTTCCATGTAACATGTTTAGTACGAGGTTGAACCGCCATGAACTGCGTCACACTGTGCAATTCTGGCATGGAGTCTGTCGTACAGATGTTGGATGTAAGTTTGGGGTATTGAGTTCCAAGCATCTTCAACCTGGACGCGTAAATCGGGGATGGTCGTGTCTGGCTGTGGAGACCGGATAAGTCGTTGTCCCATAAAATCCCACACGTGCTCAATGGGGGACAAATCCGGTGAACGTGCAAGCCATGGAAGTTGTCTCACACCCTGAAGTGCATGTTGCGTTGCACGTGCCGTGTGTGGGCGTGCGTTATCTTTCTGGAAAAAGCCACGATGGACCGACCTTACAAATGGAACAACAACTCGCTGAATGATGTTGTTGATGTAGGAGGTGCTGTTTAACGTACCCGGTACAAACGCTAGTTGTGTACGGGAGTGATAGCTGATCGCTCCCTACACCAGGAGATCAGATATAGGCCCTGTGTGTCGCTGGCGGATGCAAGAAGGGTGGATACGCTCCCCTGTGCGTCTGCGAACACGCATACGGCCATCGGAGGCTCCCAAGCAGAATCTGCTTTCATCGCTGAACACGACAGATCGCCATTGCGTTCTCCAGTGCAGACGTTGGCGATACCACTGCAGCCGTTCCTGACGGTGCGCTGCAGTCAGAGGTACACATGCCAGAGGCACACGTGCACGTAGTCCTGCATCCAGTAGATGGTTGCGGATTGTTCGCACTGTCACCCCAGGTGCAACGGCAGCTCGGATTTGCGTCGCAGTGGATGTTCTGCTTGACAACGCCGCTCTTCTTATGCGTCGATCGTTCGGCTCATCAGTCCGTCTGTGACTTCCGGTTTCACGTCTTGTCGTGTGGGAATGTTCCTCCGACAATCTACGCCACCATCGTACCACCACCGATACTTCCCGTCCAATTCGCGTCGCAATACGACGATACGACCATCTGGCCTCGCGGAGTCCGACTAGACGACCTCGCTCAAAGTCTGATAACTGCTGAAATCGTAGACGTCTTCCATGTCCAGGCATTGTAGCTTCTTCAGGGTTTTGGCATGTGTCCGTACGCCGACGACTGGTTACATTCACTTAGCCGTACTCCTTAAATACCACCGACGATAATTTGCATATTATGCCATGCTGTAGCGTAAGCGCTCACCGGTTGGTCCCGATATTAACATCACACCTACGTAAACTCGGCCCAATCAACATATGTAAATTTCATGATCGTCCGCCAATTCCTTTTTGGTGTTCTTTTTTCACTTTCCGCCAGTGTATTTAATCAAAAAACAATATTTGAATTACATATTGTACGTACGTATTTGCTATGAGGATTTTTGTATTGTGAAATTAGACTGTCTTAGACACACGTCAACCTCCCGAATGGCGGACACCTCCCAATAGGGGACAAATGTTTGGAAGTTCCAAGTTATGTGCTATTCGGAAGTTTTACTATAAAATGTCTATATTAAATGTTCATTTACATTTTTTGTTTATGTGCATGTTTTTATTGAAAATAGAGGCACTGTAAGTGAAGCATGCCTGTTGGGTGAGCGCACAGGAGACCAATCTCTGTTAAAGCTCTGTTTCCAGTTTTCTAAATGTCATTAGTACTGCGTTTTCTCCAGACAAATGAAAATTGCTATTTTACAGTTTTCAATTCATGCAGGATCAAGAGAAAGTCGCCCTGTTCTCTTAAATTTGAAAACAACTCAGTGGTAACTGGAAAACGCTGTCCCTACACTGTCAGTTAATGTGTTGTTTGTAAAGCAGCTTTACCGCTGCTTTGTATATTCAGCACATGATGTCGTATGAGTAATTCAAATTTTTTTTCGATTTGCATTGGAAAGAGACAGATAAGGAAATAAGCACGTGCAACTTAATATTTGCGTCACCAAGTTTATATGAAGAGAATGAAACATAAAAAGATTTCATACTTCAAAAAACACAGGGAATCAAAACTTTTTGATTATTCTGTAGGATGTAAGGGCTTATCTTCAAGGGAGGGAACAAACGAAGCTAAGTATAAATCATTCATGCATCGTTTCTGTTATTCCCCATGTTTGGGGAAAATCCTTAATCCCAAAAGCAGTTTCGTGAGATATCTCATGGAAAAAGTCAAAGAAAGTAGATTCTTTCTAAAAAGAAAACTTGTTCCATGAAAACATTTATGTGATGGTAGAAAAAAACGTTATTTCAGGTGGCAGGAAGTGAGAGGATTAACAATGACATAAATTAAATTATAACGAGATCTTAATTTAACAAGCTGTTAATTAAGCTTTCTGATTATTCCTTTTTTTTTTTTTTTTTTTTTTGGATTGAAGTTTAACGACCACCGTGAGCAACTCAATGGGCTGTAAGCAGTCGCCCGCCCCTAATCTATGATCACTGGCTACAGGGAAGACAAAGAGAGAGAGCCAGTAAGACAAACACGACGTTCATGCCTCATTGGGATTCGAACCTGGACCCTTCACGGACGAATGGTCATAAGCTAGCGATCAGACCACTGCGCCATCGGGGTTGCTATTGTGGTTCAAAGCCTATTTAATTGAACCACGATTTGAATACGTGGTTCAATTAAATAGGCTTTGTCGTCATTTTTATTTAACACGCTTCATTGTTACGCACATTTTCGAATGTATACGTCAAAAATAAATTTTGGTTTATTTTAAGAAAAACATTTTGGCGGTAAGCATATTGCTTTTCCTATTGCGGCCTTCTCAACATGGCGTTTCTTTCGTATGAGTCCACGTCAAAGAAACATTTCACCGTTACGTGTATTTGCTTCCCAGAATGCCCTACTGCGTTTTGCATTCCTCGGCGAATGTGTGATCCCTGTATCATATTCCTCCAGAAAATGTATTGATATCTAGTTGCGTATTTTGAAATCTGCAGAATTAAAGGATGAGTTCAAATCTTCAGATTGTTTCGAGGTTTAACGTCTCACATGCACATTATCAACTCGAAGGGCTGTAAACAGTTGCCAGTCCCTCATGTGGGGTCATTGTTTCCGGGGACGAGCGCAGCCCCCTAATGCAATAGCGCCACCCATGCCTCATCATGAGTTCGAGCCCAGACCTACTCGGACTAACTGTTAGAGGCCAGCTCTTTGACAACAGCGCCACCGGACTAGCAATCTGTAAAACTAAGTATTTTTATATATTATGAAATAAAATATAAAACTGCTTATTCAAAGACGCCTAAATATTCTTAGTTCTTCACGTTGGTTCCAGTGAAATTATAAAGTTTATTCAAAGTTTGTCCGTAACATATCCATTAAAATGTACATAACAGTAATACACAACGAACTTCTGTCGTTCTATTTGACTGTTATGTTGCACAAGATTTGTACCTATTAAAACAGTTTTTGAAAGAATGCCAATCTTATTGTATCCCAACGTCACTGTCGAAACAAAGCTATGTAGGGATTTTACGACACTGTTCGAGAGTTTATGTTAAAAGCGATTCATTACAATATCAAATGCCATTGCACACTGCCACTTGCCAGCAACTATGAACTCAAAGAAGTCCCACACGTATGTGCATGCCTTTTTGCAAATTTGATGAAGGATTAAATGATAATCAGATAAATATTGGGGCATTGTTTATGGGATGTCTAATAATGTTAAGCTTCTGGCAATGGAAGCAGTGATAATACTATATCGAAAGATGCATTTGAGACCTAATGCTCTAGAAGACCTTGCTGACAGTCTAAAAACATTTTCCTTCCTTCAAAAAATAATTCGGTCGTCTGTGCGACGATAGACATCATCATCATCATCATTGTCAACCATTATCAATCCACTGCTGGACGAAGGTCTCCCCAAGTTTCCTCCACAACGGTCTGTCTTGTGCCAGTCTCCTCCATGTCACTCCCGCATATTTAGGAATTTCATCCACCCATCTTCCATGTGGTCTTTTTCTGGGTCTTTTCCTGTCCCTTGGAATCCAATCTAAAATTTCGGCTGTCCATCTATGGTCTGTCCTTCTGGCAGTATGTCCAGCCCATTGCCATTTCAGGGATTTAACTCTGATCATGATGTCTTCCACTCTGGTCATTTTTCGGATCCACGAGTTCCTCTTCTTATCTCTCCTGGTTATACCAAGCATGCACCTCTCCATGTCTCTTTGAGTTGTCTGCAGCCTTTGTATGTCTCTTTTAGTTAAGGTCCACGTCTCTGCACCATACGTAAGCACTGGAAGGATGCATTGATCAAACACTTTTCTTTTAAGACATAATGGCATATTGCTCTTGAAAATTATGCTGTTTCTTCCAAAAGCTCTCCAGGCAAGTTTTGTACGCCGATTAATTTCTTCATCAATGTGACCCTCACTTGATATCTGCTGTCCAAGATAAACATACGTGTCTGTTATCTCCAGTTTTTCTCCATCAATCGATAAATCTTCATTTCTTGTAAAAGCATTGAACATCACTTTTGTCTTCTGAAAGTTCATTTTTAATCCCACTTCTTTACTCTTGTCAGCAAGTTCCTGGATCATACTCTGCAGCTCTGATGGGGTAGTTGCAAAAATGACTATGTCATCAGCAAAACGAAGGTGGGTTAGATAATCTCCATTAATCTTTATCCCTTTGTTTTCCCAGTTCAGTGATTGAAAGACATTTTCCAATGTGGCATTAAAGAGCTTCGGAGATATGGTGTCACCTTGTCTCACTCCCTTTCCAATTTTTATGTGTGTTGCATTTTCAAACAGCCGAATCTTTGCACTTGCATTTTCATAGATGTTATTAATAATATTAATGCATGCATCTTCAATACCGCAGGATTTCAGAGCCGTGGTAACTGCTGATGGTTTCACCGAATCAAAGGCTTTTTCATAATCGATAAAAGCCATGCACAATGGAAGTTCATATTCCCTCGCTCTTTCAATTAGTTCTCTCAGTACGTGGATATGATCTATTGTGCTGTAGCCACTCCTGAATCCAGCTTGTTCTCTCGGTTGAGCCATGTCCAGTGTTACCTTCAAGCGGTGTGAAAGAACTTTAGTGAAGATTTTATAAACCACTGATAGGAGGCTGATAGGTCTGTAGTTCCTGAGATCCTCAATGTCACCTTTTTTATGAAGCAGGATCAATGTAGCATTGTTCCAATCCTCAGGAATCTTCCCTTCATTAAGGCATCGAGTGAAAATTTGGGCGAGTACTGTTTCAATTTCTCCACTTGCTTCTTGTATGATGTCTATAGTAATTCCATCTTCTCCTGGAGCTTTCCCCCGCTTCATGTTCTTGATTGCATGAGCAACTTCTGCTGGGAGGACTGGAAGAACTCTGGTACCTTTCATGATGTCTGGAGTACATGTATCATCCCTTTCATATAATTTGGAGTAGAAATCTTTCACTCTTGTCAATATTTCGCCTCTATTTCTTGTTATAGAACCATCTTCTTTTCTCAGAGCCATAATCTGTTTTCTTCCCTTACTGAGATGTCCCTTTGCTATCTTTAGGCTTTGGTTGTTTTCAATTGCTTTCCTCACTAGCTCACAGTTGAATTTCCTTACGTCTTCAGTGATACTTTTTCGTGCTGTCTTGCATAGCTCTATATATTCCACTTTGGAAGTCACATCTTCTTTAGTTGTCCTCATCTCTCTTCTTTTTGCATCAACATTTTGGTTTTTCCTGATAATTTGTTTACATGCAACTTGTTCTTAGACCCAGCTAATTTTGTTGCTGTTTCCATAAGAGCTTTGGTTACTTTTCTGTTAACTTCAGAAATATCCACTTCTTCCGATGTTAGGCCTTCTAAAGCAGAGAATCTGTTCTTCAGTTCCAACTTGAAAGTATTATGGTGTTTTTTAAGGTTGGTTATGTCAATACATTTTGTTTGTCTTATGAGCTTGCCACGTTCCAGTTTAGTGGTGAGGTGCATCTTACATCTCACGAATCTATGGTCACTACCTGTGTTGAACTTGTTTAGCACACTGCAGTCTTCGATGACGAATTTTTTGTTACACATAATAAAATCAATTTCACTTGTCGTCCCAATTGGATGTCTCCATGTCCATTTCCTGTGTGGCTTTTTCTTGAAAAAGGAATTTAAGATGAAAAATCCTTCTGCCTCTGCAAACTCAACGAGAGTATTTCCACGCTGGTTTCTGTTGCCGTGACCGAATTTACCTACTGAAGTTTCATTCTGTTGCCGTTGCCCTATTTTTGCATTGAAATCTCCCATAATTATCTTCAAGTGCTGCTTACCTTTATTATTTAGATGACGAATTTCCTCATAAAATTCTTCAATTTCTTCTTCAGGATTACTTGTGGTTGGCGCATAAGTTTGAATAATCTGTGCCTGGTATCTTCTTGAGAGTTGGATAACGAGTCGTGCAGCTCTGTCAGAGGAATTTTCAACTTCAACAACTTTATCCTTCAGTTTCTTGTTTATTATAAATCCAACACCACTAGTTCTGCCAGTATCTGTCCCACGATAATGGAAGAGATGTCCACTTTTCAGTTCAATGAGATCTTCTCCTTTTCTCCTTACCTCACTCAGCCCGACGATGTCCCACTTGATCCTTTGTAGTTCCTCTTCCAATTCAAGAAGCCTTGAATCAGAAGATAGGGAGCGTCCGTTGTAGGTAGCCAAGGTCAGCATCAAATGGCAGCCTAGTCCGGTCCTCCGGGGATTCTTAGCACCCTCTGCCTTCATGTCGCACTGGCCGCTGCCTTGGCCAGGTACATTCCAGCTGCCGGAGACTGAGGGCCAAGATTTAAGTTGTAGGGTCATTTTGGAGGTGTTTGGCCATAACTCACCACGCTGGCCAAGCGGGTTGGTGAGTATAACTATACCATCGGGATCATTTCCTCTGATCCCGATGGTATAGTTATACCGCTATTTGCGGTCGTCAGAGCCCCTTTAGTGGGAACAGGATGCACCACGAGAAGGCGGGGTTGACATTTGTCAAGGAGAGGCTGTGATGTTACGCATCACCTGACCTTGCTCCTCCAAAGCAGGAGGGAAATATTACAAAATAATGCATTGATATGTATCGTATTGTATTGACTGAAAGTTTTGTGAATTCATCCGCATACTTTTTTGAATAACTATCGTAAATGAACAAATGGCATAGTATATATATGAAAATTGCAAAATCGCCATAGTTCCCTTTTCACGGAAAGTGAAGTTATTTTTAGTAGATCTCAGGAAACGGAAACGATTGCATGCTTTACCGATAGAAACATGGAAAATGTGCAAACAAGTTTACTTGATGAAGACAAACGGAAAAAAAGAAAGTCAGAGAGAGAGAGAACGAAATATTTTTCTAGTCTGCACAAGAATAGTTTTCATTTTGAAATCCTGGAAAATAATATAGACGAACTCTCTAAGTTTCAGTGAAACAGAAACTTAAAGAGTTCGGGACGCTAAATTTCGGTTTTATAGAAAGGTAAGACCCAGTCCATAGAAATCTGGTATCCGTCAACAAAATATGGAGTACATGAAGATCTGATGTGTGTAATGCATGGGACACATGAAAAATCAATTTAACAACTGTAGCTTAACAGCACTGTCACCAAGAGATTGTGCACTTCTCGTAAAGTTGGTTTTCCAGAATAACAGCTGTAGCTTAACAGCACTGCGCAAGTTCACAGCATTAAAGGGCTTAAAAACTGAGCCAATGACTGTAAATGGTTTAGGTAAAATGATCCGAAGTTTGAAAAAACAGGTTCTTTGAACGAAACACCTTTCAGGTGACGGACGCCAGTCGATCAGCAGACCGTGAAGGCTGTAGTCACAGCGTTAGAGGACAACAGGATATCAAGTATTCGTGAAAAGCAGTAACTTACGGGATATTTTTCAGTTTTTAGGCAAGCCCCCAAGAACGATGCACAAAGTTCTCGGAGGAATACTGCACTGTTGTACGTTAACGATTTCCCATGTTCGGCACTTGTGTACTTTGACCGGGGTGCACGAGAAGTATTCAAACTACGGTTTCTTGCTCGATTTGAATAGGAAAACGAATGACCGTTGAACATTTTTCGGACATGCGAAATCCATTTCCATCTGCATGGTCCTGTTAATGCGCACTACTGCAGAATTTGGTCAACAGACAAACCACAAAACGTACGCAAGATTCCATTTCATTCCCCAAAGGTCACCGTTTGGAGTAGTTTTGCAGCGGAATTCGTCGTTGCACCATTCTGTTTCTGGGACTCGGGTCCTGCAAGTCTCCTTACATGCTCTATCAACGGGCAGCGATATCTACTTTGGCGAAACAGGTGATTCTAACACTTCATAGGTGCCTATGCCGCGATTCCATAGTTCTTGTGTATGATGGTGCACCACCTCACATAACAACGTATTTCAAACTCTTGCTGCAGGCACAATTTACCAAGAAAAGAATGATGAGCCACTAGTTTCTTACAACTTTGTGAAGAGAAAGTATTGAGATGTTGCTATAGTTACAGATGCAAGACGGTCGCTTGCTTGTACATATATGGTCTTGTTTATTGCACGTTGGGCTGCACTTTGGCTTGATAATGAGTCTTCTGAAGACTTGAAAGATCTTGCCTGTTTTTAAAGTGGATTTTATCTGTACATACTGGTTGCAGATGCCAATAAATATCTTATACTTCTAAGGCTTGCATGTATTAGATCGAAGTGTTCCAAATCGTCCTGAGACAGTTTTATTTTAAATTAATACCTACAACATTGTCAGCGCACTCACTGGATATGAACCTGCGCGACTTTTGTCTTGGAGGACATCAAAGGAACATTGTCTATCGTGGTGATATAACAAACTTGTTGGACCTCAAGGCAAGGATCACTCGGCTTATCCATAGCATCTCTAGTGATGCACTTCGATCTGCGGTTTAGCATGATATTTTGCTATTTCAGCAGGTTGCAGAAAAAGGAGGACAGTGTATCGAGCATGTTGTGAAACCACAAAATGTGCCTTCTTTACTGCAAGTCTTTTGCATTTTTCGTATTTTTATCTACTTTAATAAAGCGCCAGTTATTCCCCTGAGGCGAGTGTTGGAACTAATTTTTGTTTTTCCGTAAAACCAAATTCCATAGCCTCAGGAGTTCTTATATCAAATTTGAAGTCATTCGGAGCAACAGTTTCACCTACAAAGAGCGCCCTTGGCAATGTGAACTTTAATTATGAACAGCCGGTATACGTGTATGTGACTGAAATATAGAGAACATTCACTTCGAAAAGTACATAACATTGGCCAAAATGTCAGCAACACAGCACGGATCCGGCATTGAATATATATTTATACAGTACACCCTGAATTTGGTTTGCATTAGGAACATCCCCCGTTTTATATATTCGAAGCGATAATGAAGTACCACCTGATATCAATGTCATGTGCAGCTACTATACGTTGTGCACAACTCTCCTCTGTACGTAATGGGTAATCGTTTGCCAGTAGTGGGGAAACGTGGCGACTGAAGACTCTTTGACCTCGGCCAGATAGTTAGGACACGGAAGGCAGGTGCCAGTATTTCGAAAACAGCCGCAGTTGTTGTCGTCTCCCGTGTTACTGTATCAAGAGTGTACTAGAACTAGATTAACTACTCACGGACATCCAGCAGAAGGGCTCACATTGGTCAACCACGCGCACTTGATTCCACAGGTGATCGTCGGGTGTCACTGCTGGTATATCAGCAACGACGTCCTCCCCAGCTCCTCCACCAGTACTTACAGTAAAGAAGGCACATTTTGTGGTTTCACAACATGCTCGATACACTGTCCTACGTTTTCTGCAATCTTTCAACAGGACAACGCACTGTATCATTGGGCTCTTATAACTTCTGAGTGTTTGGACGGACACTATAACAAATTCACCACATTGCCTTGGCTCCCAAACGTCCCTGATTGTAACCCAATTGAACATTTGAGGGACATACTAGAACGGGGTGTGAGAACTGCTAATCTTCCTCCACGGGATGAGCTGTTGTATCATCCAGTTACGCATGGAGGATGTTCGACACCTTGTAGAATCTGTTCCTAGGCGTGTGCGAACCGTAACTGCTGGAAAGGTGGACCAACGAATTATTAGGTAGGTGTTACTAATCCAATGCTAACTCAGTGTATGTACGAGTAAGTTATCTAATAAATGAGTAAAATCAACCTAAATAATATGAATTACGTTAGGTGTAATGCGGCAACTTGTATCGATAAAGAAAAACGAAGCCAATAAAGAATGCATAAGATGGATTTAAAAAGAATGCGTTTTTTTAAGAACTTTTTTCCACCAAAATTGAGCATAAGATCAATATGTACTTGACCCATTTTCCTATCAAGATTAAACAGGAACTTCACAAATTCTGAGCATAGGTTTTTTATAAAAATTTCATGAACTTATAATCTTGCCGTAAGTCACTCTGAAAATTGCAAGCTTAGTTTTAACCAGATGCTGCAAAGGGAATTCGACTATCCTTTTTCGACCTTCCTTAAATATTTGTAGAAATTAAAGAATCTCATATTACCCTATCGATTTTGAAATTTCTGCTTTTTATTCGCCTGCGTTCCACCACATTTGGATTTAACTTTTCCTTGGTGTATCAGTCACAAGTATTTAATTAGGCGCAACTGACTAGAAAATTCTCTTTCGTAAGCGTGCAAGTTTTTATTTCTAGTAAGAACAAAACAAAAGGAACTGTCTTTTACAATAATGGGCATTGAAAGAATCGGGCGAAATTTGGTAACTTTAATAAAAGAGAAACTTAAATATAGCACTTGTTCTACGTTAGTAAAACAGTAAATCGATGAAAGAAAAAAAATTAAACAGCTCAAGTACTGTATTTTCTAGGGTACAGGTCTTGCTACACATCGCGAAATTTAATCTTGAATAAAAGTTTTTCATGTCCTCAAATCCAAAAAACACAAGCGTTTTAGAAAGCTGGAGAAAGAAAAAAATCGTTGTCATGTTAGACCCTCTGTTCCCTAAACCGCACTTGCGCCATTTCAAGCAAGAAGAGCAGAATTTTCACTCTTTGCAGATACGCAAGACATAAAAGAAGCGGAAATATGTGGAGAAAGGGGATGTACACATATGACGTCAATGATTGTTCTCTAACTTCATTTTTTATACGTACCGACATTCTTCGCGGCGCGGAAAGCGATTTGCTTCTTCTTCGTCTTCAGCAATCCCCTCAAAGCTCTTTCGGCGAATAGAGTCAGATCGAAAACCATTTCCGCTGCCTTCCTCGTAATTTGATTCTGAAAGAAAAACAAATGCAAGTGAAACAGCAGCGAAAAAAATGACGAAGCAAAACAAAATCAAAACCGTAGCATCTTCATTAGCCTATGTACGAAGTGCCTAATCTGAATGGCAATAATTTACATCAATCACGTACTGGCTTGTTGAGCATAAGTGATGCGGTTTGTAATTACTAGATGCGTCGTATTGCAGACAAACAAATGAGACTGATGAGGAACTTAATAAACCAAGTATGGTTTCACTTCATTAAACTGCAGATCTCATTAAATGAATTGAGTGAGTATCTGATTTTGTTCATCCCCCAGAAATATCGTAGCCGTTAGAGAGATTCAATCATTATTCCGCTAAAAGAATTGTATTAATGACATTATTCGAGGGCAGACTGAAATAAATGACATTACACATGCGTTCTGCACAGAAGTGTAGTACACTTGAACTTAAAACTAACGTTAATTAACACATACATACAAAAAGGAAATTCAGAATAACTTGGCCGCTTATAACGATTGGTTACTATGAAGTGTTGAACAGCTATCTTAATTAGTTCTGTTACTGAGCCTTCATTAAATGAAGACCTCCGTTCTTTGCATTATTAAATCGTTTCGGTGAAGTAATATGACCTTAAAAGGGAACAAGTCACAGATCTCAAGATCATGCATTGTGTCAAGAAGTTCTCTATTTGGTGTTGACCTGTTATCATAAATGACCCTCAAATTTTCTACTGAACTAAATTTAAAAAAGGGAAAAGTATTCGCTAAACATGCATGCCGGTTGCTTCGACTAGCGAATCATGTGATGGTTATATTCAAATTGATCGGAAACTTGAAACTTGGTCGTTCTGAGTGGTGTAGTGGTTAGCATACCCGGGCGCTTTCTGGGAGACGCGGATTCGAGTCCCGCTCCAGGACGATGAAAATTTTCAAGTGTTCGGATATTGTCTGACTTACCATCCTTGTCACATTTACGCCAAAAATCGGATTGTCATCTTCAAAATTAGTAATTTTATTTGTTGAAAAAAATTGTTTCAGGCGCCGTGTTTTATAACGTTACGATTTGGGGAAAAAATACAAGACTCCTCTCGTGTTTCCTCCTTTCCTCTATCCTAGCTATCTGTTTTCCTGGAAAAAAAGGAATTTCACCTACATTTGTAATTCATCGTATGGTATTCGTAGCTGACGGCAATATTGTCTGAATCTGATGATGCGATATTGTGCAACTGATCAGGCCTGCTGCATATACACTGGCGGAAAGTGAAAAAAGAACACCAAGAAGGAATTGGCGGACGATCATGAAATTTACATATGTTAATGGGGTCGAGTTTACGTAGGTGTGATGTTAATTTCGGGACCAACCGATGAGCGCTTACGCCACAGCATGGCATAATATGCAAATTATTGTCGGTGGTATTTAAGGAGTACGGTGACGTGAATGTCATCAGTCATCGGCGTACGGACACGTGCGAAGACCCTGAAGAAGCTGCAATGCCTGGACATTGAAGACGTGTACGATTTCAGCAGTTATCGGACTTTCAGCGAGGTCGTCTAGTCGGACTCCGCGAGGCCGGATGGTCGTATCGTCGTATTGCGGAGCGAATTGGACGGGAAGTATCGGTGGTGGTACGATGGTGGCGTAGATGGTCCGAGGAACATTCCCACGCGGGAAAACGTGGAACCGGGAGTCACAGACGGACTGATGAGCGGACCGATCGACGCATAAGAAGAGCGTTGTTGTCAAGCAGAACATCCACTGCGACGCAAATCCGAGCTGCCGTTGCACCTGAGGTGACTGTGCGAACAGTCCGTAACCGTCTACTGGATGTAGGATTAGGTGCACGTGTGCCTCTGGCATGTGTACCTCTGACTGCAGCCCACCGTCAGGAACGGCTGCAGTGGTATCGCCAACGTCTGCACTGGAGAACGCAATGGCGATCTGTCGTGTTCAGCGATGAAAGCAGATTCTGCTTCGGAGCCTCCGATGGTCGTGTGCGTGTTCGCAGACGCACAGACGCACAGGGAAGCGTCTCCACCCTTCTTGCATCCGCCAGCGACACACAGGGACTACACCTGGTCTCCTGGTGTGGGGAGCGATCAGCTATCACTCCCGTACACAACTAATGTTTGTACCGGGTACGTTAAACAGCACCTCCTACATCAACAACATCATTCAGCCCGTCGTTGTACCATTTGTAAGGTCGGTCCATCGTGGTATTTTCCAGCATGATAACGCACGCTCACACCCAGCACGTGCAACGCAACATGCACACATGGTGTGAGACAACTTCAATGGCCTGCAAGTTCACCGGATTTGTCTCTCATTGAGTACGTGTGGGATTTTATGGGACAACGACTTATCCGGTTTCCACGACCAGCCACGACCATCCCCGATTTACGCGTCCAGGTTGAGGATGCTTGGAACTCAATACCACAAACTTACATCCAACATCTGTACGACAGACTCCATGCCAGAATTGCACAGTGTGACGCAGTTCATGGCTGTTCAACCTCGTACTAACAGTGTTACATGGAAATGTTATGTTCAAGTTTACCAGCAAATACAGCTGTATTTTGCCATAATGGTTTGATCACGTTATCCTCTGTATTCCCTTATTATGCTGTATAAATTTCGTTGGTATGAGACGTCTCTTTCTTGGTGTTCTTTTTTCACTCTCGCCAATGCATATGCATGTTACGGCGTCATTCCTTTGAATGCGAGGGGTATTGAACTGCGCTCTAAAGTAAAACTACATTAAAAGAAGGGGAGCCTACTGGTCCTTTGAACAGCTTTTTTTGTACAGCGACGAAGCTGTTATTTTGTTTTAGAAAAATATCTTTCAGCTACCACCACAGATGCCACACTAACATTGTATTTTATGAAAATAAATGATCCCCAAGATACTCGAAGGAAGAAACGAAATATTGGAAATAAATGTGTGCGTGCATGCTTGTGTGTACCTATTTAAATCGGTGAATCTGGAACAATTTGTTTGGAAAATTCGAAAAAGGAAACATTTTTCAGTCGAAAATTTAAAAATCTTACAAAAATGTGTATGGACAATAATGATATGGAGTAAAGGCACTGGGCTTAATTTCTAACAGCTTTTGGTGTACGAACAGAGCTGAAGCAGGGCGATCCTTTGTAGTCAATGATCTCTAATATAGCACTTGGAAAAATGCTTTCGCTGCTGAAGCTCGATGGCTTAAGGGTTATGGTGAAAAATGATAAGGTGCGTTGCATAAATATAGAGACAGTCGACTTTGCGCCGTGAACGCAATGTGAAGATAGGTAGGAAGCTGAAGTGGTACCTAATTAGACAAAGCCCTACAACAAACGTTTTGATCCGTCGAGATGACCAGATTGTGTGAAAAGAACACCACAAAGGGAAATAGTGTAATTTTATGGAAATAGTGTAACCCAGGTTCTTAAATTTTTCTAGAAGCAGAGGAGATTAAAACCCAGGTTCTTAAATTTTTCTAGCATAGTTGCTACGATGTCTAAGTAATTAGGATCCTTGTTAATGCCTAGAAAATTTGAATGACGTTTTTGAAATTAACCCGTGCTTTCTTTTCTGTTAAAGTCATTTTCCTCTTAAAGGTTTTATCTTCTGTCAACCGCCTTATATCTGAGCCAACAAACACTCCTCCGATTTTTGCTTCTGATACATGTGGAAAAATATTAACAAAGCCTTGACAAATTGTTTCATCAATCCTAATTTTATATGCAAGGGTGGTAAAATAACTTTTTCCCAGACCCACTAGGTACGGGCGGAGAACGTTCTTTGATCCTGGAATCAAATTTTCTTTTTTAGTCAATTTCATTTTGTTTTTTGATCCAATGCTGCTTATAAGCTCGACTATCCTATTCACAGATCAAATATGGCATTTTTGTGTAACCACTTTGCTGCCGTAATATCCTGCTCAAAATTTTAAAATATCCACAAATGTGCCAGTTGTATTCCTGATATCTTATATTATTAAGGAGAAAGTCAAGATTTTCATAAGATTCCTTCAAATATACTGAATGAGCAACTGGTACACAAGGAAAAATATTGCCATTATGTAAATTAACTCCTCTTAAGCTTGTCGTGCTGAAATCAATGAAAAATCTCCACTGTGATGATTATGAATAGTGGAAGATAAATGCATTATAAGTCCAGGAATGTCTCTGCAAAATACAAGAGATTCTTCTTGAGCAAAGTATTCAGTAAATTCTTTTTCTTGCTTTCTTAACCATGAAAATGTTGTTCCTGCAGCAAGTAGATTCTTATCTTTGAGTCTTGATCCTAAAAGTTAAGCACTTTCCTTCGGCAGATCAGATCCCATACCAAATCATTTAATTCTCTTTGTGTAAAATTCTGTGGTTCACTATCTAATTCAGGACTGTTGTACAAGTCCTCAGTTTCTGCAATTTAAAAAATCACCTTCTACATCACTTGAAAATCTAATGATGTAGGAGGTGATGGTACAGGTAAATCAAGACCATGTGGAACAGGTCTGATAGCACAGGGAGTCGTTGGGCAGACAATACTACATGTATTTATGGGTTTGCAATTGTAGCTCTTTACTGGTGTGACTAAGCAAAAATCACATTCCTCATGATTTACTTGCTCCCGCCATACCATGGAAGAGTTTTCTTACCTTGAGTCCTCCTTCTCAGTTGACTGGAATAGTAAACGGAAGAGAATTTTCCTTACCTTCACCAACCAATGCGATGAAACGTTGAATTTGTATTCCGACAACTAGGCTCTCCTGAATGCAATAGGCAGGTATCTTAGCGGAAATCCCATAGTTAAGAAAATTATCAACCAAATAAGGCTTGTGAAAACACAAGTTTGTCTGCGACAAACATCAAATCCGTGTCAGCGACGGGCATCAAATCCGTGTCGGGCATCGAATCCGTGTCGGGCATCGAATCCGTGTCGGGCATCGAATCCGTGTCGGGCATCAAATCCGTGTCCGCGACGGGCGTCAAAATCCGTGCCCCCCTCACTTCGGAGTAAGTTACTCTACCAATTGAACTACGTGGACAGAATGTCTCGCTGCAGATTTGTCGTCTTGACACATGTTTTCACATCTGTAGTACGTCACATCATCTCCCTCTTAATTTACTTATTTTTGAAGCGAAGTAGGAATTTTTCATTAATTCCAAACAATGTGTGGAACAAACATCACACATTTTTCAAAGAATCCAACGTCCAGTGGATCCAGTTTCCATAATCGGGCGTCAATGTGAAACACAAGTGTGTTCGCGACGAGCATCGAATTCATGTCCCCTCACTTCGGAGTAAGTCGCTCTCCCGACTGAGCTACGCGGACAGCATGTCTCGCTGCAGATTTGTCGTCTTGACACACGCTTTCACCTCTGTAGTACGTCACAAGCTCATGGGTCTGCATAAGGTAAATTTTCACTGGGTCCAAAACCATGTTGCAACCAGTTGGAATGAACGCGCTGACCAATTGGCGAAAGAAGCTACAAAGCTAGGAAAATAGATATCCCAACTAAAACGCCGCTGCAAAGTGTGCAGACGTAAATGCGAACTACCACATTGGTGTAATTCACTGGAGAACAATTTTGAACATATTTTTTGTTGACTTCGTTTCTTCAGCTAACTTTGACTGAAATAGGCATGCTGATTTTGTAACGGCAGCTAATTTTCTTCTATCACGTCAGATTTTTTCTCTACCGCTTATCTGAATGCGATTACTGTAGTCGGGATGGAGGAGAGCACCAGTGCTCTCCTATTGGCCGAAAGCAAATCGCCTCGATCGAGTGGGGAGGGAGGGTGGAGGACAACCTTGTGGACCAGCGAAAGGTTGTTAGTTTTCTGGGCTATTCAGTTACACGCACGACAGCGTGGTGAGAGGTTGTGTGCCGCTCTATATAAATGGAAATTCACTGTTAGCTATTTTTCATAACTTACTTAGCAAATTTTATTATTTTATAAACACGTATTTATTTTATGATGTCTGCCTCTTCTGTTTCTCGTCGGAAGTGCATAAACAACCCTGATTCATTTTGGTATATCTGTGGAAATTTCACGATTCCCAGTATAACGAAGTAAATTTCTCCGTCATGTTTATCCGCGTCAGGATTCGAACCCGGGTCCCCTCATTCCGGAATAAGTCACTCTACCAATTAAGCTACGCGGACGTTTTCTTCTGATTCCTATCTGCCTTTATGTCGTGTGCGTCCTTCTGGCAGGTACGTCACATCTCCTGGTACGTTACATCATCTCCCCCTTATTATTTTTTTCGAAGTGCTGGAGAAGGGATTCTCTGATTTTTCCTATCTCGCGGTGTGGAAATAACATCACACCATTACGAGATTTTGAACGGTCGGGTCATCCGGATAGTTCGGGCACCATTATAACGAAGTAAATTTCTCCGTCATTTTTATCCGCGCCAGGATTCGAACCCGGGTCCCCTCATTCCGGAATAAGTCACTCTACCAATTGAGCTACGCGGACGTTTTCTTCTGATCCCTATCTGCCTTTATGTCGTGTGCGTCCTTCTGGCAGGTACGTCACATCTCCTGGTACGTTACACCAGTCACAGGGCGAACATCAGCGCATTTGTAAACCAATCCTGTTTTGCATATTTCAAAGTTAAACTGGGTGATCAGGATAAGTCATGGTCCCTTCATAAGGTGTGCAAGCAGTGTGTGGAGAGTTTACGTATGTGGACGAAGGGAACACGTGATAAGCTACCATTTGGAATACCTATGATTTGGCGAGAGCCAATAGATCATGTAAGTGACTGTTATTTTTGCATAGTGAAAGCATCAGGATATAACAAGAAAAATAAATGTAACATAGAGAATCCTAGTCTACCATCAGCTATATGCCCACAGCGTCATTCAGATGAAATCCAAGTGCCGGTTTCGTTACTACACCACCCTCTCTTGAAGAACAGGATTATGGTGATGAAGTGTGTGACAACAGTGATGCCGATTTTGTAACTGAAGAGGACTCTGTTCGTAAAGGATTTGATCAGCATGAGTTGAGTGATTTGGCACGTCACTTTGGGATTGTTAAAGAAGGCTTCAGAACTCTTAGCATCAAGACTGCATGAGAAAAACCTGCTTGAAAAAGGAACGAAGGTATCGGACTTTGGAACCAGAGAAAAATAATTTCTGCAGTACTTTAGAAGTGATATAGTAGCTTTGTATAATACCATAACACACAAGGTTTAATGGAGGAATTGGGAATTGCAAAGTATAACGCAACTGAATGGCGAATATTCATCGATAGCTCAAAGCGGAGCTTAAAGTGTGTCCTCCTTCACAATGACAATTTATTTGGGTCAGTCCCAATTGGTCATTCAGTTTCTTTTTGTGAAGAATATGGAGACATAAAGAGAGTCATTGAGTTGTTGCAATATCACACACACACACACACACACACACAATTGGGACACATGTGTTTACCTTAAAATACGTATTATGCTTCCTTCTTGGTCAGCAACGCGGATACACAAAATATCCCTGTTATCTGTGCTGTTATCTGTACACAAAATATCCCTGTTATCTGTGCAGAGAACGTGAAAAGCATTGGGTGGAAAAAAATTGGCCTCCACGATCTTCCCTCAAACCTGGTGATCCAAACATTCTACATGAGCCACTTGTTGATAGAAAAAACATAATATTCCCATCTCTGCACATGAAACTAGGTCTCATGAAGCAGTTTGTTAAAGCTTTGCCACTGTTTCAAGTACCTCATTACGGCATTTCCTAACCTGTCATTGCAAAAAAATAAAGTAAAGGGCGATGTATTTGATGGTCCACAGATTCGGCAGCTCATCAAAGATCAACATTTCATCGGGACAATGTCAGAACTGGAAAAGAATGCTTGGTTAACATTCACGGCCATTGTCAAGGACTTTATTGGAAATACCAGAGCAAAGAATTACACCGAAATTATTCAGAAACTCTTGGACTCCTACAAAATGCTTGGCTGAACATGAGCATGAAGGTGCATTTTCTGCATAGCCATCTTGATTCATTCCCGGAAAATCTTGGTGCCATCAGTGATGAACAAGGAGAATGATTCCACCAAGTTTTGAAGATCATGGAAGGACGGTATCAGGGTAGATGGGATGAACACATGCTGGCTAACTATTTCTGGAGTATTTGGCGGGATTGTCCACAGATTGAACACTCCAGGAAAAGCTATAAGCGCAAATTTTTATCTTAACTGCTATGACTTGCACACAATATGCCGGACATTAGCAATATATCCTTTGTATGAACAAAATAGATGTACATAAAGTACATTCAGGTAAATTATTTTTTCTTTATTTTCCGCTCTATGTATGAAATTTGCATGTCTTTCGAGGAATATGGATGGTACCCGGTATCGTAAAAAGTTGACGTGGTAGAAAAAAACAGGTCATATTTGGATTCACAACCCAAAAATTAGTAAAAGATAAGTATCAGATCTAAGTCAACGAAAACTGTGTTCCCCAGTGTTACAGAAGAGATGAGATGAGGAAGACACTGGAAGGAAAACATAGGCAATTTTCTCCAGGGTATCGGTCAAAAGGGTGCAATGCAATGGTTTCCTTAACCAAATATTCATTGGGCATGGCATCTCCCCGGAATATTTCTGCCGATTTGGGGTTAAGGCTAGAGCACGCATGTGCGTAGCCAAGACCGTAGACATGACTCATTTAATTTTTCAGTGTAATTATCTGTCAAGAAAGAGGAGGGATATACTACTAGAAGCAGAGGAGATTGAAGATACTGGAGCATTCCTGAGGTCACCAAGGGTAAGACAAGGATTCGTCAAAATGGTAGAGTTAATCATCGCTTTGGTGGACATAATCTTCCGCAAGACAGATGAAGTTTGCGATACAGATGAAATCAACAAAAGAAGAAAGGGGATAAGATACAGATGAAGATAGGCACTCCACATCCCGGGATCCTTAAAAGAACAGCGGAAAATCTGTACATAACCCCGATCGTTGTGAAATACCATAATCTTTCATAACCATGTAAAAATGCATCATCATTCATTGTAGGCCCGCAAGGGTATCTGCCATAACCATGTTAGATGTAGTAATAATGCTTGTTGATTGAAAAATTAAAGAGCATTCGGTCCCGAACAAAGAAATTTGTTTGTGGAGCAGAACAAATATATATCAGTCGTCCCCGCCATTCGGCCCCCGGTCCAATAGCACGTCACATAACGGGGCTCGATCTCAAGTATTCCGGCGATGGTTCCCCGGGGGATGGCAGTAGCCAGCTGGTCGCCCGGATAATCCTTGTCGGTAGCTCGAACCTGCGGGTCAAAGTCTGGCGGGGTTCCCTTCGCAGCGCCTTCAGCAACAGCACTTTTGAGAAGTTTCTAATAATCCCTGCTGAGCCAATCTTTTGGCGGAGCAGGTCGAAGTCATCGATTTTCTCAGTTGCCCAACACACATGTGAAAAACGTGATGTGGGGCCCATTTCTTGTCCTGATCTCCAAGCTGTATACCGAAATACGCATGATACGCCCTTTTCACAAATTCCGTTCTATTGCGTTGCTTTATTTTCATCACAAAGCTACCACATATGTAACAAAATGAAATAGGAATATTAACGCAGCCTCTTGACGCCGTGACGCAGTAATAAAGAACAACACAACAGTTAAAATGAGCGAAATACATTTTGGTCTTATCGCTTGAAGCAGTGTTCAAAATGGCAATTTCACACAATGTGGCCATCATTGATATAGTAGCGCCATCTATTGTATCATTTTCCAATTGCCGCGATCTGCCTTAGCTAGTAAATTTAAATCTTTAGAATAACAGGTTATTTTATATTATTTTTCATTTTTGTAATACATAAGTATACATAACACGGGAAATTGTGGAAAATCTCTGAGTGACCGAGAAGAACAGATGAGATTTTCGTGATCAGCATACATGAATAACTGTAAAACACTTGAAATTTGGAAACCCTAGAATCATGTAGGCCTGTGTTATGTTTCACTTTGTAACACACATAGGACATTCGCGCCGTCTGAAGATAATTAAGCCTCCAACCTATTGGACAATGAACGTCTATTCAGTTTGGATGCAACGTGATAGTCGATTCAAGTAAATTTATGAAACTACATATATTTAGTTAATGCTGATACTTCATCAGAGATAGATATAACTAGCTCTGGTGAAATACGGAAACATTTGTTATGTGTTTGTTACTTGTTACTAGCATCACGCCATATGTATTTTTGAACCAGCTGGGTAAGTCACCTGATGTATACAAATATATATGTAGAGTTTGACGAGCAAAAATACTTGGCAATTTACATGACTTGGACGATGGTGTGGAAATAATTATACGTAAATTGTTTGATCCACATTTTAAATTGCAATACTTTCTGATTAATGTCTCGCAGGGTGAACTGATCATTTCTTAATTTTCCGAAGTACTGTCAATGTTAATGATACTTCATCGTGTGAGTTTTCAGGTCTGTACGGAAATTAAGATACGTATGAGTAGATCAGGCAAATCTTTATGTAATGTTCTATTTAGTAAATTCAGTCTTCAAACGAGTCATGCTGTAAAAATTTGGATACAAGCTTTTGACACTATATACACGTTACGGAATATCATTTGATTGTTGCAGCTCCTTGGGTGAAAACCAGACATGTGTTCACGTGTTAAACCGGATGCTTTCTCGCACTATCACAAAGAAATATGACCTATCCAAATTCTTACACAAAAAGAAGAGCTATCAGCGAACCAAGTATTGTGTTTTTGGGTTATGAAACCCAACAAATACATACATCTCTTTGAGTTGCATCTCTCTATCTGATTTTTGCTGCGTTATATCAATCAGTGAACTTTGCTTCATTCTGAAAACCAGGTGACCGCAGGGTAAAAGATCCGTTTGTGGTTAAAAGACAAGCCTCGCAGCATGAGTGAAAGTTAATATGAAAATCTTATTGATATAACATTTGACACTTCTGAAATAAACTACAATTGGGCCAATTTTGGTGCAGCGTCAAGAAAAATTACCCATGTTTACCACAAAAACCGGTTCGAATACTCCTTCCCTTTGGATTGGTGGTTTAACGACCACCGTGAGCAACTCAATGGCCTATAAGCAGTCGCCCGTCCCTAATTTAGGGTCGCTGGTTCCAGGGAATGGAGAGAGCCAGTGCCGTAAGACAAACACAACATCCATGCCTCACCGGGATTCGAACCCGGACCCCTTACGGACGAATGATCAGAGGCCATCGCTTAGACCACTGCGCCACCGGGGCGGCATCCTTCCCTTTGTCAGTACGTACAGTATCTGTGCGAGACTGGCTTTTCAACTTATGTTTCTAAGAAATCGAAGTATCGCAAAAGAGCGGATGCGGAGCTGGTCGTACGTCTGCAACTCTCCTCCACAGAGTCAGACGCGAAAGAAATTTCTAAGGAGAAGAAACAACTGCACTCGTTGAATTGAGGTCAGTAATTAAATATTTTTTTCTTATGAATAATTGCCATGCATTTGTTATAGCATTTTGTTTCTTCTTTGATCTCTATTGGTTCTATTATGAAAGAATACTAGAATATCAGGAACATTAAAAGTGTTACGTAAGCTTTTAGAAAAATGAAACTTCTCAGAAATGAAACCAAAACTTCTCCAAATATATTTACTTCAATACTTCTCAGAAATGAAACCAATACTATACTGTGCAAATTAATTGGGACAAAGTAAAAAATCACTCTTTTTTCCAAAACTTTGCCTTTATATCATTGTATGCCTTCATATACACTATTAGTATGAAATATGTCCTCCTTTAGCAGAAATGACCTCTTGAATTCGTTTTGGCATTGACTCCACTAATTCAGTGCACATAATCGTGGAACCACACTTTTATACTCGTGGAACCACACTTTTATAGCATTCGTTATCATTCGTTCTTTGGTTGTACAGTCCATTTTACCTAAACGTCTCTTCAAAATATCCCACAAGTTTTCTATGGGATTTAAGTCTGGTGAATTTCCAGGCCAATCAAACAAATGAATTTTTTTTTGCAACATGAAATTCTTGACCAATTTCGAATTGTGACATGGGGCCAAGTCATGTTGAAATGTCCCGTCAAAAGTTTTCAAGAATGGAACAATCTTACGTTGTAATATTTCTACGTACTTGGCTGAATTCATCATACCTTGAACAGGAACTAAGCTTCCAGTGCCATTTGATGTAAAAAAAAACCCAAAACACTTGTTTCAGAGAGTGTTTTACAGTTTGTTTGACATGCTCAGGTCTTAAGGGTTCACAGTTACTTCGTCTAACGACATTTGCTTGGTAACCCTGCACAAATAAATGAGTTTCATCACTGAAAATTACCTTTTTCCAGTAGTCAGCAGTCCATGATTTATATTTTTTTGGCCCATGCTAAACGTTTTATCTTCATTTTCGCATTCAAATGCGAAAATGAAGATAATAACCGTTTTATCTTCATTTTCGCATTCAGGCTTCCGGAAGCCTACCGCGTACAGTAGAGTAACTAACATCACAACCACTAGCCAATAAATCTCTTTGAATGTCGGCGCTTGTTTTTTTGTTTTTTATTTGGATTCATTTTACTATTTGTGATCAGATATTTATCGGTTCGTGGAGTTGTTTTTCGTTTTCTTCCACATTTATCTGTCCTTTTTCGAGACGATGGTCCAGATACATTGTATCGCGTAAGCAGTCTTGATACACTTGATTTGCCTACACCAACTGCAGAAGCGAAATCTCGCACTGTCATAGAAGTGTGACCTTCAGAACAATTATTTTTGCACGCTTCCTTGGGGAAATATCCATTTTTGAATACACGAAAGCAACACGTACTCACAGAGAGCAAAAACTAACATCCACCTGTCACACGAAAGATCACAACTGAAGGTGAAGTGCCCATTTCCCGTTTAAAACCAGTCAAACCACATTCTTACTATCAAGTTCTAACAGTCACACCACCTCACAGCTGACAAAACCGGTTTACGTGGGTTTCCGACATCAACTGGCGATCACATTACAATTCTGAGAATTAATTTGCACGGTATAGTACTTCTCAGAAATGAAACCAATACATCTCAGAAATGAAACCAATACTTCTCCAAAATGAAACCAATACTTCTCAGAAGTGAAACAAGTACATCTCAGCAATGAAACCAATACATCTCAGAAATGAAGCCAATACCAATGCTTCTCAGAAATGAAATCAATACTTCGCAGATATCTCGGATAGGAAATTCTTAAATCCTAATCCCTGAAAAAAAAAACTTTGCGCTTAATAACAGCGGCATAAAAAAATGTTAGAGCTCCGCAGCCTCATCCTTGGGTGAAAAGGGCTCTGCGGTGTCAGAAGTTTTGTGCAACGTCGAGAAAAAATACTCATGTTTACCACAGAAAGCGGTTTGAATACCTCTTCCCTTTGTCAGTACGTACAGTCTCTGTGCGATACTGGCTTCTCAACTTATGCTTCGACAAAATCGAAGTATCGAAACAGAGCGGATGAGGAGTTGGTCGTACGTCTGCAACTCTCCTCCATAGAGCTAGACGTGAAAGAACTTTCTAAGGAGAAGAAACAACCGCACTTGCTACATTGAGGTCAGTAATTAAATAATGTTTCCTTACGAATACTTGTCATATATTTGTAATAGCATTTTCTTTCTTCTTTGGTTCTATTATGAAAGAATGCTAGAATATCAGGAACGTTAAAAGTGTTACGTATGTTTTTAGAAAAATGAAACCAATACTTCTCAGAAATGAAACCAATATTTCTCAAAAATGAAACCAATACTTCGCAGATTTCTCTGCTATGAAATTCTTAAATCCTCATTGCCTGAAAAAAAACACAATTTTACACTCAATAACAGCGGCATAAAAGGAATGTTGGAGCTCCGCGGCCTCGTCCGTAGGTGAAAACTGCTCCTCGGTGTCAGACGTTTAGTGCAGCGTCGAGAAAAAATTCCAAATTTTACCACATACCAACGCGGACGATTAGCCAGAAAACCGGAGTTTATAGATGCAGCGTCATGTATACGGTCGTATACATGACGCTGTATATTATGACCACCTACCTAATAATTGGAATAACCACCCTTGGATCGCTGCGGCGAGACGGCGTAGCATGAATGAAATGAGGCCCTGGAAGTTTTCCCGAGGCACATGTGTCCATTCGGACTGCAGAAGAGCACAGAGGTCACAGAGATGACGTGGTTAACGGTCGGCAGGTCGAACCTGTAGATCTAAATAGTATCACAAGTGCTCTATGGGATTGAGGTCGGACGATTTCTCCGGCGAAGGGAGAACGGAGGCATCGCTGTCGTGCTCCTGGAACCAGTCACGCACCTCCTTAGTGGCGTGGCACGGCTCATTGTCCTGTTAGTAGACATCATCATCACTAGGGTAAACGGCCAACATGAAGGGATGTATGTGGTCAGAGAGGATGGACTGGCAGCCATTAGCGTTCAGGGATCCATCCAGTGGTACCAGTGGTCCCCAGTCATACCAGAAAAATATCTCCCAAACATGCACACTGCCACCGCCGTCCTGTACTTAACCGACAAGCGTGTCCGGGTGTTGGTTCTCATGTGTCTGACGTCATATCCGCCACTGCTTGCCACTTCTGTAGAGTAGAAACCTCGATTCGTCGGAGAAGGCAACCTTTTGCATTCTTCCACTGTCCAATGACGGTATTCCCACTGAAGGTTTCGTTGCCAAGTGACCTAGGTTAACATGGGCGCCTTGGCGCAGCGTCGAGTCTGCTTTACCAGTCGACGGGAGGCGACGTTCTCCTCCGGGTTCGATGGCCTTTGAGTCTCCAGAGTTATGACGTCAGTAGGTACTCGGTGTGCCACCGGTCTATTCTTCGTACACTCTTACTAAAGAACCTCGGGAACAGCCAACAAAGTGTGCCGTTTCAGAGATGCTTCCACCATTGGCGCGCCAGCCGATGATCATTCCATTTTGAACGACCGTCAAATCACTACCTCTGACCATTGTGCGCACGTCAGACATATGTGGCTCATCTGTCCTAAAGGGCCGCTTATATCTTCGTGTGGTTGACCTTATCGCATGCACTGTGTTACGCGCCTGGGCGGGTACACCCTGATTCCGGGGATGGCCATATTCTGATACAACTGTGCATATGAAAGTTACTTAAGATGAAGGTAATTCCATTTTCAAAACTTTAAATGCTTCTATGAAAAAAATGCCACGGTTTTTTAAGTGCCTCTCATATTCTTTATTATGAACACATCAACAACCTATTTTTATTGGCAAGAAATTTCATATTGTCCACAATCAATGTATTTTAAAGGTAAGAACGGATTTCAGAGATGTTTGGTTTATCATGCTTATAATTCAGGATTCCGAAATCACAATTTAATGTGAGCGTCTCTCACTACGGCCATAGCAAATAGTGACATAACTATGTGTAGATATAACGAAAGCCTCCTCCTCCTTCCCAATGGCACAGTTGCCCCGGTGGTACAGTTGTCTAAGAGCTGGCTATTCATATTTCTGACTATTCATCCGAATGGGTCCGGGTTCGAATCCCAGTGAGGCATAGATGTTAGGTTTGTCTTACACCGCTGACTCTCTCCCCTGCCGTGGAACCAGTGGCTCTAAACTAAGGAGATCTCTTACATACGATTCAGTTGCTCACAGTGGTCATTAAACCCTCAAACAAAATAAAAATAAGATGTAACGAAGGCATTTTCCGAGTTGTTACAGAGGCACTTACTAGCTCCGTTACGCAGCTGGCTTTGTGCTCCACGTACTGCTGAGTTGAAAATGATCAGTCACAACGCATGGTTCTCATTTCAGTGGTAGATAACAGAAAATAGTAGCTGGTATGGGCAAAAGCTGCAATTTTTAAGATCTAGAGTATTGAAACATGCAAGTTCTATGAATTGGTAAGCCATATTTCATCCTTCTGATGATGGTCTGCGGACTCCAGAATATTGGAAAACAATAAATATCGCTATGCGTTATTGCCTAACGTTCTGATGAAATAATATTATAGTGTGAAATTATTGTTTTTGCTTGAAACAAGATCGGTTGGCTTATACTATGATCAGTTCTCAGAGCACATCCGTTTCTAACTTGGGGCCATTTTTTTCGTAAATGGAGGAGGGGCATAAACCATAGTCTCGGACCACTCGCTTACAGGATCTAACCTAGAAATTTTGATTCCGCTTTCGTAAGAAATAAAAAAATCTGAGCTAGCACTGTCTGTTTGGAATGCCATGAAGACACGAATATTTTAGAGTGTGCAGCTAAAAGATAAATTTTCAATGCTTCTTCACCTTGCTTGAAGGCAAGTGCAACATTGAGCTTTATTTACGTGATTCCGCAGAATACTTCTTCGCTTTTCCTGCACTCTCTGAAAGATATTGAAGAGTTACGCGAGTTTTGTTATCTTAGAATGTCATACCAATGACGAGGGATATTGGTCACAAATACCCTCAGATGAATTTTGAATGTTTCTTCACGCTTATTTCGTCTCAAAATTCTCGCCGCGGAATTTTTACCATAAATGTCGTCTGTATGCGACTATAGTCTCCAAAAGAACCAACTGATGATAACAAAGCGTCACGTTTTACAATAAATATTCCCTTTCAGTATGGAACTCGAAATTGGCACACAAGGTGTATAGAAGGATATGGGGATTTTACTAGGCAAAAACACATCTTTCAAGCTCTCTCGAATGTTTTGTATACGAAAGATGTTTGATATTTCACTATTTGACTACTGAAAGGCACAGTTTATTTTATCATGAAAGAGATTTTACAAAAAAGAAGAGTTCCGCAAAACATAAGTTAATAAATTCACTGAAATATCGCAAAGTTATAATATAATGCCCTTTTTCTAACATGCTCAGGTTTAACTGAAGAGTGAATTTATCAAACAGTGTTGTTATTGTCTGTAAATATTTACAAACAATATGCATGCATGCACGCTAGGCAATATGTGTGTGTGCGTGTGTGTGTGTGTGTGTGTGTGTTCGATTAAATCTGAGATTTCCGCAGTACACTGGTGTGCAAATCGTGCAACGCTCCTGTAGCATTGCACAGGAGCGACCTGAATATTTGAAATGCGAACCATAGGAACTCCATTATTTACCTAAATGATCACAGAAACAATACCGATGCAACTATACTAAGACATAGTGGACTTTATTGAGAATTGCCTACATAGCACTGGGTGCTATGATACAGATGCATCCCTGCAAAAGAAGGTATGAATGGTAGAGGAGGTCCTTTGTAGGCGACATGATCCGAGCATGATGTATGATTTGCACCATCTGTCCATACTTCGTACAAGGTTGTTGATGACTTCTTACTGTACCATAGCCCATTCTTCCCTCAGCGCCGTCTTCAACTATTGGACAGTTTCCGGTGTGTGTTGACTTTCCCAGATCATCCCACACGTGTTGTATGGGATTTATGTCTAGGAAGTCTGCTGGCCTATCCATCCGCTGAAAGCCTTCACTTTCCAGCAGCCCAACAACAGCCACCGTACGATGTAATATGACCTTATCGTCCATTAACATGAACTGTTGGCGAATGAAACCTCGGAACAGACGAGAGCGGGGAAGGATTACCACATTACAGTAGCGCGGACCTATTACAGAAACTCCTTTCAGTATCTGGAGCACCACACGTCCATCGATCAGAATGTCTGCCCACACGAGAACACCGCGGCCATCATATATCTCTCTTCTGTTACACGGCACTAGCAGTGTTCCTGCCGAGTCTGCCGGTAACGGTGCTTGAGACCTGAAGTACAATTTAGTTGGCCGCGGCACCAGGTGAGAATCTCAGGTGCACTGCTGCACTCAAAGATTCACACCAGAACATAAAAAATGAAAAGTTGAAGAATGACCCGAAGCATAACAGGCTTGGGTGAATCCACCTTGTGAACAAAATAACAACAACAAATAAAAAATAAAATAATCTAAAAAAAATGATACTTTGGGATCAGAGTTGTGATGAGGTTCACCCGCAATCACCAATTCGTGACTGAGTGTAGTGGTCCGGATCTTACTCCGGTACATTCAATCCCCAACCAGCCAGTACAACACTCACTTTCGCAAATAACACATGATTCTCAAATACACAACACAACATTTAATAACGTTCTGCGAGATTTAAACAGATCCGGCGCTCTCTAGGCGCATAGACAATTGCCCCTCATATGTGGGCAGCATACGGTGTCACACTTTACTGTCGGATAACGCAGCCGACTGAGTCTCCACCGGACTATCTGAACAAGAGATACTACTCGTTTACACACTAAATAGAGCTGCAGGTGATATTCATATACAATTGCTTAGAGAATGAGAAAAAAAAATTATATGCAAACGATCACATTAAAAATACTCGCGACACAAAATACACAAGCACGTTAATTTGCGGTATAAGATTATAGGTGCGAAATACTGCCAAAGTTAATTAACTAAATCTAATAAGCATGCACGTGCAGAACCCTGCCCCGCTGACGTTGGTCCTGAACCAAAGTTAAAAGAAACTGTCCCGCCCAGCGGAATTTGTGGCCACACCTTCTCCCTTATTCATGAAAAAAAAATAATCAGGAAATGGGCCCGGTAAGAAATTGAAATCTGTATGTGCAGGTATTTCCTCTGAGGTTCAGTCACTCAGCATTACTGCATCTATGTCCATGCAGCTTTGGGTGTCGGGATGGCACAAGTTCGCAGATGTGCGAAGAAAGAAAAAGGAAATATTCATCTACTTACAGTTTCGTGACTTTGCTGTGCAAATCCGTTGTGCATCACATAATATCACTCGACAAAAAAAAAAAACACACACAGACACTTGCACCATGTGGCAGCACCGATGATTCAACACTTCACTTTGACGCTTGATGTAAATGAAGCACACAATTAAAAATGGTAATATCACGCCGCACTTTGTTGCAATGATTAGAGTGCACACTGATCTATTCTCGTGACGATTTGAAGGTGGCCGTTAAGCAAAATAGGCCCTCTCACATCTGATGTTGCGGTTTCCAAGATTAATTTTCTCGGCCGAGCGAAATCAGACGTGCTTTTACCTTAAGCGTATATCGGCAACTCAACATTTCACCTGTATATTTGTTAGGTATCGAAGCCACCGCTCTTACGCTCATATTTTTCTTTCGACATGTTTTTATCCCGTCGCACTTACACGTAGTGGCTTCGCTGCTTACGCGACCACACACACGCACACATGGGGCCTCGCTTCACCCCGTAAGACAAGCGCATCTCTTCACTTCCTCCACAGTAGGGGATGAATGGGGGTGACGATTCCACACTGCAGTGGTTGGCATCCGAACCCGACTTTGCTTGGCTTCGCTTCTCATTGGAATGACCACTGTCCACTCGCAGACTTCTTAATTCCCCTGTAACTTGGCTTTCATTAGGCCAAACAGTCGCTGAGTTCCATTACGCTCCAGCCTAGAAATTTCTGCTTTATTACGCGGATTTAGGCATTCTGCTGTCTTTATGGCAAACTGGCATCTCCAGCTGCCTCGAGTTGTCTCCATTTCTTACCAAATGCGGGGAGGTTTGCTGCTTCATTTTCCCCAATTCATTTTTGCAGATCCAAGGCATCCAGCCTTCCCATCGGAGAGCGCACAGACAACTGAACTTTCTTCCTTATTTTCATGCCAAGTGCGAACTCTTATTTTTCTGCACGGACCACACAGAGAGCAATTGTTCTCGAAAATGCCCCAAACAATCGACGAATTTACGATTATTCGCTAAACCTTTCGTCCCCTATCTTCATTCATTCCTACTCAAGTGGCTCATTCGATACGTATTCCTCTTTCCCTTTCCGTGTTGCATAGGCTGCCCGTCAGCTGCGCCCTGATATTTATGACCTAACAGAGCTATTCTGAGACCACCCAGCCAGAGAGAGAATTCTTCGCCTCTTTTCTTTCCAAACCCCCAGATAAAACTTTATCTGCTGTTTACACTTTTAAACTCCAATCAAGCCTCGAACAATTAATACTTAATTAATTTCACACATCAACCACGCCCATTAATTACTAAATTAATGGCGGGGGTGGGTCGTAACATCGGCCCCTCCTCAAGAAATCTAGAAGTCCTCTTCTGGGCCTATCGCTTTGCTCTTATCAATTTCCAGAGCAACCATTGAGTGCTACCTTTTCCCACAGGTAGAAATAATTCAAAATGGCAAAAATATTGCGTTTCTTGCCTTCAAGAGCATTGGAGCGACTTCCCAATTATCCCGCAATTTTGTTAATTAATTTAGAGAACATCCGAAAGAAAAAACAACGTAAATGAGAAATAAATAAAAAAAACTGAACTGTAAAAGAACATGTGAGTCTGCCGAACTGTGATTCCTAGCTGCCTCATACCATACGCGACATGGCGGACAAATTTTAGAGTTTTCTTCAGGTTTTAGGATGGGGGGGGGGTGTCCACTGTAACATTCCATCCCCCCATGAAAGAAAAAAAGGGGATGACTGGATGAAGTTTATTCATCCAATCATTCTATTTTTAACTGTAAACACTTAACCCTTTCCCACCGTCGCAAGGCACCTAATTCCGAACTTAAGTGCCCGGAGAGCGGAAGGAAAGTTTAAGGATTTCATCACACGTTCATTGCTACCCGTCGAGATAGGCTGAAAGAAAATTTAAATATGAGGCATAGCTTCGAGAATCCACGAGTTCCACAGATCTCTCACGTTCGATGCTCCTACACCCGCTTTTATCTGCGCTCAATGCCAAATTCTTGCGTTCCACTGTCTTCGAGTTCCTTCTCAACATCGTAGATAATCGTAGTGTCACCGTCTTCCTGGAGATCCACTATAAACTCGACTGCTCCCCGTAAACCATAGGTGCGGCTAAAGCTGTTTGTCTCAGCTGTGATGTACCCGCTGTACTTGTAACAGGTGTACTCTCTTCCGGAACAATTGCAGCCTCAAGTGCTCACATGTTCTCCGTCAGAGTGACCATCAGAATCATCTGAATCCACGTGACTCGCAGATGACGATTTCTTCGTGTTAGCCATTTTGTTTTTCTTACCCACTAAAATTATGGCAGTTCTTAGAAAACAGCTTAAGGCTTACTTAATGCTAAATTATACAAAATTCGCACCGAACAAAACTAAATAAAAATAGTAATGGCAGTCAATTCGCACTTATTTTACGAACATGAGTGTTGTTCCGCTAGCTGCAAAATATAGGTATCGATCCTGGGACAACGGCATCATTAATGTTACACGGCACTAGCAGTGTTCCTGCCGAGTCTGCCGGTAACGGTGCTTGAGACCTGAAGTACAATTTAGTTGGCCGCGGCACCAGGTGAGAATCTCAGGTGCACTGCTGCACTCAAAGATTCACACCAGAACATAAAAAATGAAAAGTTGAAGAATGACCCGAAGCATAACAGGCTTGGGTGAATCCACCTTGTGAACAAAATAACAACAACAAATAAAAAATAAAATAATCTAAAAAAAATGATACTTTGGGATCAGAGTTGTGATGAGGTTCACCCGCAATCACCAATTCGTGACTGAGTGTAGTGGTCCGGATCTTACTCCGGTACATTCAATCCCCAACCAGCCAGTACAACACTCACTTTCGCAAATAACACATGATTCTCAAATACACAACACAACATTTAATAACGTTCTGCGAGATTTAAACAGATCCGGCGCTCTCTAGGCGCATAGACAATTGCCCCTCATATGTGGGCAGCATACGGTGTCACACTTTACTGTCGGATAACGCAGCCGACTGAGTCTCCACCGGACTATCTGAACAAGAGATACTACTCGTTTACACACTAAATAGAGCTGCAGGTGATATTCATATACAATTGCTTAGAGAATGAGAAAAAAAAAATTATATGCAAACGATCACATTAAAAATACTCGCGACACAAAATACACAAGCACGTTAATTTGCGGTATAAGATTATAGGTGCGAAATACTGCCAAAGTTAATTAACTAAATCTAATAAGCATGCACGTGCAGAACCCTGCCCCGCTGACGTTGGTCCTGAACCAAAGTTAAAAGAAACTGTCCCGCCCAGCGGAATTTGTAGCCACACCTTCTCCCTTATTCATGAAAAAAAATAATCAGGAAATGGGCCCGGTAAGAAATTGAAATCTGTATGTGCAGGTATTTCCTCTGAGGTTCAGTCACTCAGCATTACTGCATCTATGTCCATGCAGCTTTGGGTGTCGGGATGGCACAAGTTCGCAGATGTGCGAAGAAAGAAAAAGGAAATATTCATCTACTTACAGTTTCGTGACTTTGCTGTGCAAATCCGTTGTGCATCACATAATATCACTCGACAAAAAAAAAACACACACAGACACTTGCACCATGTGGCAGCACCGATGATTCAACACTTCACTTTGACGCTTGATGTAAATGAAGCACACAATTAAAAATGGTAATATCACGCCGCACTTTGTTGCAATGATTAGAGTGCACACTGATCTATTCTCGTGACGATTTGAAGGTGGCCGTTAAGCAAAATAGGCCCTCTCACATCTGATGTTGCGGTTTCAAGATTAATTTTCTCGGCCGAGCGAAATCAGACGTGCTTTTACCTTAAGCGTATATCGGCAACTCAACATTTCACCTGTATATTTGTTAGGTATCGAAGCCACCGCTCTTACGCTCATATTTTTCTTTCGACATGTTTTTATCCCGTCGCACTTACACGTAGTGGCTTCGCTGCTTACGCGACCACACACACGCACACATGGGGCCTCGCTTCACCCCGTAAGACAAGCGCATCTCTTCACTTCCTCCACAGTAGGGGATGAATGGGGGTGACGATTCCACACTGCAGTGGTTGGCATCCGAACCCGACTTTGCTTGGCTTCGCTTCTCATTGGAATGACCACTGTCCACTCGCAGACTTCTTAATTCCCCTGTAACTTGGCTTTCATTAGGCCAAACAGTCGCTGAGTTCCATTACGCTCCAGCCTAGAAATTTCTGCTTTATTACGCGGATTTAGGCATTCTGCTGTCTTTATGGCAAACTGGCATCTCCAGCTGCCTCGAGTTGTCTCCATTTCTTACCAAATGCGGGGAGGTTTGCTGCTTCATTTTCCCCAATTCATTTTTTGCAGATCCAAGGCATCCAGCCTTCCCATCGGAGAGCGCACAGACAACTGAACTTTCTTCCTTATTTTCATGCCAAGTGCGAACTCTTATTTTTCTGCACGGACCACACAGAGAGCAATTGTTCTCGAAAATGCCCCAAACAATCGACGAATTTACGATTATTCGCTAAACCTTTCGTCCCCTATCTTCATTCATTCCTACTCAAGTGGCTCATTCGATACGTATTCCTCTTTCCCTTTCCGTGTTGCATAGGCTGCCCGTCAGCTGCGCCCTGATATTTATGACCTAACAGAGCTATTCTGAGACCACCCAGCCAGAGAGAGAATTCTTCGCCTCTTTTCTTTCCAAACCCCCAGATAAAACTTTATCTGCTGTTTACACTTTTAAACTCCAATCAAGCCTCGAACAATTAATACTTAATTAATTTCACACATCAACCACGCCCATTAATTACTAAATTAATGGCGGGGTGGAGTCGTAACATCGGCCCCTCCTCAAGAAATCTAGAAGTCCTCTTCTGGGCCTATCGCTTTGCTCTTATCAATTTCCAGAGCAACCATTGAGTGCTACCTTTTCCCACAGGTAGAAATAATTCAAAATGGCAAAAATATTGCGTTTCTTGCCTTCAAGAGCATTGGAGCGACTTCCCAATTATCCCGCAATTTTGTTAATTAATTTAGAGAACATCCGAAAGAAAAAACAACGTAAATGAGAAATAAATAAAAAAAACTGAACTGTAAAAGAACATGTGAGTCTGCCGAACTGTGATTCCTAGCTGCCTCATACCATACGCGACATGGCGGACAAATTTTAGAGTTTTCTTCAGGTTTTAGGATGGGGGGGGTGTCCACTGTAACACTTCATTGATGTTTTACGGGCAATACCGAGTTCCTAGTGCACGCCAGATTAGCTGAAGTACAAAATCTCTAGAGAGATTGAATGTACTTTCATCACCAAAGAGTAGCGCACCTCATTGTTCTGCTGCCCAGTCCTTAGGTTCCCTGGACTACTGTTGCCGGTGTCTCCAGTGAGCACTTGTTAATAGAACGCAGCTCAACACAATGTGTGCAAAGAGTCCACCTTTGTTTAGTCACCGGACCACTGTAAACCGTGACATTGTGCGTTCTGTGCTCATGTTCAGTTATTTTGCAAGGTTACTTGCTGTCAGGCGTCGATCACTCTTGGCCTGTAAGATCAGGTATCGATCCTCACTGGGGGTGATTTTTTGGTGGATGACCAAATCCGATCTTTCGCACAGCTGTACCTGTAATCTTGAAGGCCGACCACGCACACGATACGATGTTACGGGAGATGCCGGAGTTTTTGGTCACACTCATCACAGTTCACCCCCACCTCGAGCTTCCCAAATATTCGATCACGAATAAAATCAACAAGGTGTTCTTGACAGGTCATTTCGTCATCGCAAACACAAACGGACATTTGTAAAACGTATGCATACCATCCGGTGACGTCCGTTCAACTGATGCTATTGAACAGCGTGAGCGCATGTTCCACGTTCCCACGTCATGCAAACCACACGTCATGCTCCCTTATTACGCATGAGCTGTTGCTTGTGTTCCCAGACACGGTCTCGAGTTAATTTGTGTTTGGATCCTGCTGCTATTTACAGGGTTATTTTACTTTTTCCACTTCGTCCTGCACACCAGTATAGTATAACCACAAATTTTCGTCGGTTCGCGATCTTGTCTAATTTGGTAACGCTGGAACAATTCCGTGGGTCTTTACAAAACTCATGTATGGTGAAAGTGTACTTTATCTCGACTGTGAAAGAATAAAACGAACAGATTAAGTAACGTTTACAAAATAGAGATCATATCACAAAATTTCAGGCTTTGGTGTTTTAGTTCAAAACAATGCATCTTAGATGGACATTCCTGGTTGAAAGAATGCGTTTTAGACAGAAGTCGTTGGTTACGATAATGCATATGAGGTGGAAATTCGCAGGGTAAAGCACTAAATTTATGTCAAAGTCTTCATATAAAACAATGCATTTAAGATTGCAGTTACTTGGAAAAGCAATATATTCTGTAGAGAAGTCGCAGGCTAAAATAAGAAATCGAGAGAATGGGATTTCGATGCCGTACTTCTCTTCGCATGAATTACAATGCAGTAAAAACAGATAAAATGCGTATCTTTTGCCTTAACCACAGCAAGGCAAAGGATATTCCTCACCTTCGTGTACCTGGCTTATAATTACCGTGATTTAGTACTATTCATCAAAATACAGAAATGGGTGAGATCCTGCGTCGTTACAGGCATGATTCTTTATGACGTTCACTAAACTAGAAAAGCGACGATTAAGATTTAAAAGCATTTCCGATCTTCCGTAACGTGAGAAAATCTATATTTTCTCAACTGTTTCTCAGCATTTTCTGTTTAATTCTTATTGGTTGGAACACTGAATATGTTTATTGCAGGAATACAGATTTGGTCTCACTAAACAAGGGACATTATTAATGAAAGGAAATGTGTTATTTACAAAAGAATGCAAATCCCAATATGCGTGTGAAGAAGATGATGGATGAGTTATTATAATGTATACCCTGAAAACCAATTCACTCTGTGCAAAAAGTGACTCTCATTTTATTTTCATCCTAATGACTTTCGATAGTACTTGATCTGCTACCAGTAGAATATCGTCCTAGTAATCGAATGGGGAGGAAGCATTGGCGCACAGGTAAAATATTCTGTATTTCGAGTCACCCGAGGGAATGAGTGGTTTGGCGTTTGATTTTGACTGTTCTGACATGTAAGACATGGATGCTGTATTCATTCTCACGGCACTAACTTTTTTCCTTCTCTGGAACCAATTTCCGCAAGTTAGGGATGGAAGAACTCCTTCAGATAAATATCTTGGTCATGAACCACCTGAAATAGAATCCCTTCGTAGCACGTAATTTACATATTTAACGCGAGTGGATTAATCTTCTCACCAGTAGAAGCAATCATTCCACTTCTAGTGAAACATCTAAGGGAAATATTGTCCAAAACTATTGGAAGATAAAATCCTAAAACTTGCAATTTATGGACCCAACGCATAGTTTGCATAACACACTGCGTACTTTGAATGAAGTGGCATTCAGTTCTATCATTCTTCGCACTAAATTTTAGGTAGTATCAAAAATCTTTTTTATGTTATCCAGTGTTTTCAAAAGAATTGGATGACCGGTCTTGGCCGTATCATAAAGTTACAGATTTTTTTGAACTCCTTCATAGCGTTTTTTGTAGAAAATCCTGTATCACGTTACGTTGTTCGGATCCCTTTGAATGGAAGTCACTGCTCTGTTAATCCCAAACCACATTCAGCCTCTTACTGAACGGCTACCATTTTTAATACAACTGGGATCTCACTTATCACTTCACGCCACCTTGTCCTCTAAGCGGTGTAAGAATCTCATTAATCAAAATTCCAACATCGCACTGTACGCCATGATTCATATCTGTATGAAATCTGAACTTGCATATTGTCCTTTAAGTATAACCATGTTTTAAATATAAGAGAATTCAATCCGAACGTTTTAAAATAAATTGGCTGAAGTTCACACGAGCACAACAGTAGTGGTCTGGCACTTCAGCAGAACTCGCTAACAGAAAACTGCAAATGCTGTCGGAGAGCTTGTCGCACAGCAACGGGAGGAAGCAAACCATCAAATAATTTACCATCAGCAGTTTGAACTTGCGAATGCTATTTAATCATCGAACATAAATAAAACTAATGTAATAATATCTTAGAGGAATTTCCATGTTTGAACGTGTGCCGAAAATCCAAATTATCCTGTGCTATCCTACTTAAATAACTCTCCCTCCAAATGAAAGGACACCAACTTGATTGCAAAATTGGCAGAAGTACGGGCTTCGGACTGCTAGCTCATCAACAAAGTTGAAATCTGGCCTGCGTCACGGATGCAGCACTGGTGATACGTGTGCTCTGCTGTCCTGGTTTCGTCCCTTCTTTGAAAGTGGTTACGCCAAATTAAGGGGGCGTTAAATAATAACTAAGTTGTCGTTAAATATCAGTTTTAATGAATCACTGAATCACTAAATGTTCATACAAAACAATAAAGCTACAAAAATTGGAATGCATACTCATATTTACTATTACTTTTTTCTACATACATTTTCAAGTATTATAATCAGGGTTATGCTAGTCTAAGGTAAACTTTCCTATAAATAACAAGACCTTTTATATACATTTATAGATTGAACTCAAACTGGACAGCATTTCTTCATTAAATCTAGCAATCGAGTTTAAACATCCATGTTATCCATTGTTAGGGAGATCACTTTACCGACACCAAAGTCACCGTACTAATCTTTTAGTCTTGCGCATCGAATCCCCTTGCACGCATACAGTAAAAACTTGAAAGAAAATGAAAGTCGTTATGTACAGGAGTTGAGTTAATAACCTTCCATAACAGCTATTTTTAAAATCATGCTGCGAAGACAAACATTCAGCACCAAGAGATAACGCCGCCTCTTAAAGTTTCAAAGTTTTTCTGATCTTATCATGTGCCGGTGATAAATTTGGATCCTTAAACTCTATTTGACTACCTTTCCTTAATAAAATTGTCCCAAAAGCACCTTATCTAGAAAGCAACTGGACTCTAAATATTTCTTCTCATAGATATAAAATGAAGTATAGCTCAAAGTTTTAAATGAAAAGACTATCTGGAGATAATTTGAAAGCATCAGACACGCACATTTTCTTATGAAAGTTTGAAAACAGGGATGATAATGTATAGATATAGATCATTAAATTCCGTGTGATTTCCCATGCTGGAGAATAAAGCTTAAACATCAAAAGGTTATCTAGTGTTGTTTCAAAATAAAGCATTTTTAACACGAACTAATTGGAACGCAAACCAAAGACAATGCTATTATAAAGAAAACGATATAATATAGTGAATACCTGCTTCTTTATGTCGTTGAAAGAAACCTGAAGAAGCCGAAATATCCAGAAAGATATTACCATTAAAGTTGGAAGGCTGAATGGTAAGCTGAATAAGGTATAACCAAAACCAAACAAGCAACAAAGATGGGCTGAATAGAATGATGCAAATACCCTTGAAAAAGGTATAAGAAGATTAATGTACGTTGTGTCAACGTTGATGGAAGATTGCAAGTGGTATGCCTCAAATTGTACTGCTGGAATTTTTGGAGGAAGATATAAGGTTCATTCTGTGGTTTAAGTGGGCACTCAGGCTGATGAGTAAAGCTTAAGGATTTTAGTATAAACAGAAACAATGTACAGCGTATTTTTCAACCATTTTGTATTTTCCAAGTGTCTAGCGACAAAATGAATGAAGTATAACATAAATATTGCAAAACTAAAGGCCCTAAGGAAAATGGGCGATGGCAACATAAAAAAATAAAATTCTGCATAAGAAAAAGAATTTATACAGGGTGTCCGAAAAGTCTTTCCCTGATTACAAACGTCATTCATATCCGCTTTATGTACGTTACAGGTGTGAAACTAGTGCCAAAATGTTGGAAAACTACATACGTTTTTTTGTTGCAGGTTTCCGCAACGTGGCTGTAGTGTAGCAGTGTCTGTGTCCAGGAAACCGGAAATGTTCACAAATCAGGAAAAAGCTCAGTGTGTCCTCTGGTATCACGACACCCGGTCACCAATAACAGTGCAGAGGAACTTTCAAACAACGTATGAAAAGAAGCCGCCCGATGTCAAGAGCATTAAGTCGTGGTACGACAACTTGAAGACTACAGGATCTGTTGCTGACTTACCGAGAACTGGCCGACCATCAACCTCAGCTGAAAGGGTGGAAGCAGTGAGACAGTCTTTTGTGCGAAGTCTCAATAAATCAGTGCGTAGGGCCTCACGTGAATTACAGATGGCAAAAAGTTCTGTTAATGATAAAATGCTTTTTTCATGATTTGTGAACATTTTCCGGTTTTCTGGACACTGACACTGCTACACTATAGCCACGTTGCGGAAACCTGCAACAAAAAAACTTGGTTAGTTTTCCAACATTTTGGCACCAGTTTCATATCTCCAACGTACATAGAGCGGATATGAATGACGTTTGTAATCAGGGAAAGACTTTTCGGACACCCTATATTTTGAAGACACGGAGAATTTACTGTAAAAAAATTAAAAAATAAAAAGTTTTTGGGGGGTTCGCTCCACCAAACGTAACAGAACATCGTCAGAAACAGCAACAGGTCGGTGATCACGTGTTTCGTTTTGCAGGTCCGTATCTCGGCTTCGAAACTTCACAAACCATCGCCGAATTGATCATTCGTTGCCTGTGTTCTCCCCAAACGCTTTGCTAACGTTTCGAGCAGCACTTTTTGCAGAATGGTCCAGTTTAAATCCATACAGGAAGATGATTCTCAAATTCGGCGTCAGCGTGTTTCCTTTGCAAGCCACGTTACGTCCAAACAAACCACGCCTGAACCTTGTTCTTCACACACGTGCTGTGACGTAATACCCGCAACACCTGTGGGTAGTTCCATTCTGCTGTGGTCGAGGCCTGTCTCCACTGCTCGTTAGCGCCGGGCACTTCATTCGCACCAACCCATAACAAGCTGGAATCACAGCGAAGTAAGTGCCTTACAATACAAGCCATTCATTATTATCCCTGTCAGGTAGGTATTAATAATGAGTGTATTAACGTCAAATATTGAATATTCAGTTACCCTCCTTCTTCCAAAGCTTTTAGTGTCATGTATTGTGAAAGTCCAAAAATATTTTAATATCAGAAAAAAAAATATGGCAGTCTTTCCCCGATATTTTGAACTCCAGGCCTGCTCCGAAGTAGCATTAATAATTCAACAAGTACCTGTAGATGAATTGTGATCAATTTAATGTAACACTAAAAAGCCTCAACATTTATAAAACATTTTTTTTAAACGTTTCTCTTTGTTTGTGTGTGAAATATATTTTGAATGAATGGAAACTTTTTATTTGCTCAGCATTCACTTTTGCATCAAATACTGCTTCAAATGCATATGTATTTTCGTCAATCATTTTGATTTACATGTACATTAAAAAAGATACTTTCAGGAGCACAAAAGCATTTGATGCAAGATAAAAGGAAACAAAAGAGAAATGCAATTCCCGTCTGTTTCTTACCAAACGGCATAATTGGGAGGCATGAATTTAATACTCTTAGCTGAGAGCAAGTATTTCTAATTTTCACTCTAGTAAAACAGATTGGCAGAAAAATTTTGTGATACAAGAAAGTGCGATTTTTTTAATTCTAGGAATAGAACAGATAATGAAATATCCAAACCACTTTATTAGAAATTCTGAATTTCATAAACAAATATTAGCGTATTTTGATAGCTGAAACTGAAAACAGGACAAAAGGATTGAGTGTTTCCGTTAGCCCTATCTTCATAAATTATGCACAACGGATTAAGTACTTTTTCCATAGCTTTCTTTAGTAGAAGTATTAATATTTTGTAAGAGTAATAAAATTTCTGAAGGCTTCTGTGTTATGTGTTCTGAAAAATAAACTCAAAGGAAGCCGAGTGAGAAAAATGGGTGAATATTACAGAGGATGAGTCGAATGTTTTGCAATATTTGCATTAACGCATCTGCTGCGGAGAGTATGTCACGTGTTTAAACTAGTTCAAGTCGCGCACAGCACTCAGTCGAAAGGGATCTAAAGTAGTAGTCGTTGCTGTGAACAGCATTGCATGTCGTCGTTCTGCCAGTGGTTGGGACGCCTAAGAGATAAACAGCCACAACCGTCTAATTAGGGAACTTTTGTTTACGAATCTGAACTCAGCTATAACGCTGCTCAAGCCACACGAAGCATTTGTCATGCGAAAGGGGAAGGTTCTGTGGACCACAGCACCGCAACCAGATGGTTCAAGAAATTTCGCCCAGGTGACAGAAACCTCGACGATCAGACGATCCGTTATAGTTATACTGTGTGACCAGCATGTTTCTATGGTTCGAGTTATGGTGTCTGTCCAACCGTGAGGTGTGCATCTAGGGGTGGTTGAAACACCGGTCCTTCAAGAAAGAATCTACTGAAGTGATTGCAGTCGCCATTACAGAAATTAAAATATTACGAAAATTTCCCTACGAAGAACAAAAAAATAGAAACGCATAAAAAGAATTTAACTAATTGATCTCGCAAATTTCTTGAGAGCACGGCAACAATCAGATAACCTTTGTTTCAGGTAGGCCATGAACTGTGGATTTGGAGGCCGTGCTCCTGGCGGTAGAGGCAAATCTGGCACTCAGAGATTATCAGGCGAGCTGGGTGTATCACAGACCACTGTGGTTCGTCACCTTTAGGACCTCGGCAAGGTCTACAGCAACTGCCGCATTGTCCCTCACGAACTGACGCCAGCTGAAGCAAACCGCCGAGTGGATGCGCGCACGGAACTCTTAGAAAACCCGCGCGATGTACGTTTCATCGAAAGAATTGTTACGTGCGATGAAAATTGGGACTATTTCTGCAACCCTTATACCCAACGGTTTTGGTTGAGCCCGGACCAACTTCCAGAACCTGTCGCCAAACTTGGGCGCTTCGAGCACAAGGTGATGCTCTGCGTCTGGTGGAATATCGAGGGGATAATCTATTACGAATTTGTTCCGGATGGTAGGACCATCGAAGACAACTTCTACTCTGAACAGCTGCAACGGATGTATGCCGTTATGGAGGAGACGTACCCTGCATTGATGAACAGAAAGCGCGGTCTCCTACAGCAGGAGAACGCTCGGCCTCATATCGCGCGAAAGACCCGGGCAAAACTCCAGGAAGAACTTGAGGGCATCAAATTAATGCCCCAACTAGCATATAGGCCGTATCTTGCCCCGTTGGATTATTACTTGTTCCGGTTCGTGGCCCACTTCCTTCGTGGGCCACACTTCAACAACCAGGAGGAGGTGGCGCCTGGGGTGAAGGAGTTTTTGGTCTCGAAGGACAAGAACTGGTACCGCCGCTGAATCGAAGAACTGGCAGACATATAACTAAAGACGCTGCAACACGATGGCCTATACTTTCAATGCTAGTAAGCTTTCGTCGTAAAGGTAAGTATGAAGATATAAAGTGATCCAAATATTGCAAAACATTCCACTTACCCTCTGTAAGTATTTGTGCTTACGCCATTAAAAGAAAATTTTAGACTCCTTTAAGTCCTCTGTTACATTATACATATATTCATTCACTTAAAAGGTTTCAAAATGATTTCAACATAAAAATGGTCATTTTTGTTTTCATTTACACTGCTGGTCACCCAAAATGCAACATCAAGAAGGAAGCATGCGATTGGCCTGAAATTCGCAGCATGCGTCGCCCGCAAGAGGACATGCAAACGATTGGCATTGCAAGGCATATGCAAATTATGTGTGCCCAGCATGCCACCGAGAAGCACTATAAGAAGGATGCACAGAAGGCGGGGTGTAAGTAGTGGAAGTGTGTTGTGCTGCCGGACCTGTGCGTGGGAAGCTTCCTGATACCTCATCGCAGAATGCGACAGTCATTCTAGCATTCTAGCACGTTTCGGAGTTCGACAGAGGACGTCAAGTGGCTTATCGCGACAGCGGTTTATCGTACCGAGGCATCGGCGCCCGTGTGGGACGACATCTAGCCACATTGAGACGAGTATGGGTTCGGTCGGTGCAGGAGGGACGGACGGACCGACGTGAGCGATTTCCGCAGCCACGGCACACCACCGAACTGGAGGACCGGCATGTTGTGCGGCTGGCATTGACGGCTCGCACCGCTACATCACGAACGTTAGCGCAGGAATTAGTGTGTGTTCCACAAAAACCTGTGTCAACACGTACCGTTCGACGTCGTCTGCAGGAGCGGGGACTTGTCGCATGGCGCCCATTGCTCCGATTACCGTTGACGTTACACCACCGGCGAGTCAGGCGGCAGTGGGCAGTTGAATGTTACACCTGGACAACGGAATGGCACGACATTGTCTTCTCCGGTCGCTCCTTTGGTACGTATATTCAGGTCGCTCCTTTGGTACGTATCGCAGGTACACTCAACAGCCACCGCTACATCTCCGACGTTTTGGAACCTGTAGTGCTCCCTTAACTGCAGGACTTGCCAGCGGCCACGTTTCAACAGGACAATGCGCTCCCGCACTTGGCACGCATCGTGCAACAATTCTTTACGGCCCACCAGGTGTCACTGCTGCCGTGGCCCGCCTGTTCTCCTGATATGTCGCCCATCGAACACGTCTGATGGCTGATCAGCAACCGAGTGTCCCGGCAAGTACCATTCGCGGCTACGCCTGGTGAACTGTGGCAGCGTGTGGAAGCAGCTTGGACCGACATACCCCAAGCACACATCCAAAGCCTCTTTCATTCGATGCCGTGGCGTGTAGCAGCCGTTATTGCCAGCCATGGGGGCGACAGGAACTATTGATGTCTGCGTGTTCTGCAAGTCGCACGGGCCTGTAAGCTTAATCGTTTCATCTTTGTATCTGTCGTTATATGTCCAGTAAATCTGGCTTTGCTATCTCGTGTCCTGCTTGGTGTTGCATTTTGAGTGGCCAGCAGTGTATTTATTTCCAATTTATTTTGCAATGATAAATTCAAAACTGATTTTTCTGCGCTGAACAATTGACCAATTATAAAAATGCACATTTTTGTTTACTATTAGAGTCATTCCAATATATGTAAATATTTGTTTATTTATTGGTAAAATGAATGTGGAACTCACTACTATTTTTTTCGATACAGAAATGTCGATGCGTTTGAAAATCCATGCTTGTGGTTTAACACAGTTTAGAATAACTGAATACATGCGGCCAGTAAATATCTTTAAAAAAATTGCTTTACGGAGGAAACTCAAATGAACTGGTTATATCGTGGCATTCATTTATTGAGAAAAAGCTGTATTTCAATTATACTTACTATGTTAAATATGAATACAGTGAAATCCGCTTAATATGATTTTCAAGGGATCGACGCAAATTAGCGTCTTAAACGGAAAAGGGTCTTAGCCGGAAATAGAAAATAAATAAGACCTACGCTGCATACCTTTGTATACAGTATGTCGGCTGCATATTAAGGAAACTGTTGAAGAACACCGGAAATAATGTTACTAAAAGATAGCAGAAAGGACACAATTTTCTGTAGTCACAAACTGTATTACTGCACAGTATTAATTTAAGTATACGTAGAAACATCGCGTAGACTATAAAATTTATTTTGTTCTTGTACAGTATTTATAAACTGTAGTTCACTTTTTTTATAGTTTCTGAAAATAATTCTCGATCTTATTTTGTTTCATATTTCAGAAAGCCGAATTCAAAATTATCGTTTCTAGCTGATTAATTTTACTGACGGTGTCATCAGAAACACCGATCATGCTGGACACAAAACGCCTTGCTTCAGCAAGTGAATGCAATGCTGAGGATGGCATCGGCGGTGGCACAGGCTCTTCTCCTCCTTTCTCACTCTCCTCGTTTGTAGTAATACTCTCAGCATTATCTTCTACAATTTCATGTACTGCACGAATCTCATAACTTGCGATATCATCATCGACAGACACGTATCCAAGAAAATTCACGAAAACGGAATCCTCTTCAGGTTGCAGTACCGGTTCATTTTGTGGCCATTTGACGCCTACTTTAATGAAACAATTTTTTGTTACCTCGGGACTGCCTGCATTCTAGGCGCTTATTAAACGGGATTCGTAGCGTATGAAACAGGTTATATTTGAACTTATTTCTCTCTCAATTCTAGGGACTGCGGGAAAATGTGTATTAAGCGGGGAATCGTATTAACCGTGAGCGTATTAAGGGGAATTCACTGTACTTAATTTTTCCTTGGCTTTAAGAACTGTTGTTTTCAATTTTATTTGTGCACACATTCGATCGAAGCGTTATGAACGGTCGATCTGCCTGCTACAAGATACATAAGTGCAAAGGGATTTTTTCAATGGAATTTACGAAAGTAAAACGCAATACGAGAGCCTCAGAAAATTATCAAAATATTTTTCGCTTTCATCGAAAGCGTTCTTGCACGGCCAGTTATACTGTTTCTTGGAGACGGTGTTAACGCACCGTGAGTGTGTAGTAAGCCATTACACGGCATACTCAGTGATTTCCCAAGTGGCAGCTCTCGAGGGGAACAAGTTCAGTGTCTCTGTTAACTGAATGATCTGTCCACGGGGTTTTCATCATATTCCAGAGAATCATGGGGACAGATAAGTTCCCTAAGAAAACGTCAGCCTAAAAATACTCTTGCATCTTTCATCTCTGTGATTTTATTCATGAATCAAGTAACTCAGAAAAATATGTGACAACAAATCAGAAATATTTGCTGAGATTTGATACGAATGTACTGCCTTCCACCTTTTGGAAAAGAACTTCGCTTGGGGGTAGCAGATGAGCTAGTACTAGAAACTAATTTAAAGCTACTGGATCTTCACTGAAACCAGCACTCCACAGTGGCTGTAGACAGTTAGCAGTGCTATTGACAAGCTGCTAGACTATTTGTGCCGCCCCGGTGGCGCAGTGGTCTAAGGCGTTGGCCTCTGATCATTCGTCCGAAGGGGTCCGGGTTCGAATCCCGGTGAGGCATGGATGTTGTGTTTGTCTTACGGCACTGGCTCTCTCCCTTCCCTGGAACCAGTGACCCTAAATTAGGGACGGGCGACTGCTTATAGCCCATTGAGTTGCTCACGGTGGTCGTTAAACCTCCAATCACAAAAAAAAAAAAAAAAAAAAAAAGACTATTTGTAGTCACCCGCCATTTTTTTTAAAACACTAACCCACGCGGTCGATTTTGATACTTGAGTGCTATCCCAGCGACACTGGTTTTGCTGGAATGTGAAACAGTGTTTTTATATTAGGTTACACCTCACTGTAGCACAGTTTTAAAACACTTAATGGCCAGTGCTCCTTTTCTTTGAAGGCGATCCTACGGTCTCACAGTTTCAATTCTGAGATTAGTGCTTCTTGCAAGGCATTCAAGTCACATGCATAAAAATTCAGTTAAAGTTTTAAAACCATCAATATCTTGTGAAGATGGTGGCACGTTGGGATTGTTGGGGGAAATGACTGGAATCCTGATAAGACGGATTTGTGTGAGAGAAATCTATTTAACAAAGCACTAATAAACATGCCTAAAAATGGTACATAAATTGAAATCATGTATTAGTCTTCGGGGGTTTCTGTGTTTATGTTACAACGTTGGTTTTGTTTTGATTTGATTTTTGGTATTTTAATCAAAACTCCTTGCTTTTCAGCGTGCTTTAGAATAATCTGAAATAAGTCGTTGAACACAAATTTGCCATTGCCTCGTCGCCACAGAAACTTTCAGTATACCCATGTATTGGGTTTTCATTGCAGTGGGACATCCTGGTTCTTGGCTACTTGTCGCTTTCTTGTCTCCATGGAGAAAACACGTTCAATTGTTGCCATGAGACATCAAAACAATTATACATAACGATAATACTTTGCCTTTTAAAATTGCGTTTTTGAAATATCGAAAGTTCCAATTTTTTTTGTGGTGGTGGTAGGGGTGGGGGTGGATATGGATACACACTCCAAACCTCCCTTGGGTACGCCAGTGGCCCATCAACTTGCAATATCTGCCGCTCAACCCTAGAGCCATATCGTACCTCCAGCTGTCCCATTTTGGGCTCGGTGGTGGTCAGCGATGTCAGCGGGCAAATTCTTTATTTTTTATGGATACAAATAATGTTTCTTAGGAAGCAAAAACTACGCGAGTACACAGGAAGGGTCAGTCCCTTCTACAAAGGAAAATGTGCATTATTCTTCAAATGCTCTGCTTTTTTCTATCGACTCCTTGAACACTTCAAAGCCTTTGAGTGCCAGAAGTCCATTTTGGATTAATAAAGCACTACAGTCCATCGCAAGCTCTCCGAAGAACGTCAAGAAACTCCAATCTGGAGATCTTCTTGTGGCGATGTAGAGTTCGACACACAATAGCGTACTTCTAAACACGACATTCCTGATAGAGACTCCTTTAAAAGTAACACCCCATGGATACCTTAATTCATCTCGAGGTGTTGTCTCCTCTCGTGACCTCATTGAGTGTAGCGAGGATGAACTTCTTGAAGAACTGAAGAGTCAACATATTACAGGTGTACGGCGTATTCTTCTTACGCTGAATCGGCAGTCTGTCCCCATTTCGCAACATAATCTTGACATTTGACACCTGGTCTCTGTCAACGTCCATCAAGCAGGGTATCTTCACCTTGACGTACGTCCATATATCCCAAGTCCTCTGAGATGCTTCAAGTGCCAGAACTATAGTAACTCTCAGCAGTCATGCAGGAGTACTGCTCGGTGAGGGCGCTGTGGCGCCACATATCATCATTTACAAGACTGTGTGGCCGAGGCAGAGTTTTGTGTTAACTGCAAAGACTCATATTCTGCATCATCTAAGGACTCTCCAATGTAGATAGAAGAAAAAGAAATCCAACGCCTGAAAACTGTTGAGAATATTTCTTATTTAGACACCAGACGGTGGGTGGTTCCTGTTCAACCAAATCAGCGATCAAACGCATCAGTGCTGGTCTGCAGGACTACAGTCGCTGTTCAAATGGAAGTTCAGATCCCAGCAAAATGTCTATACAAGCTGTATGGTACTATCGCTGCTAGACTGAAAGCACTCCAGTCACGTGCTAGGAGTCTAAAGGCGACACCCACCACTTCACCAAAGCGTGCTACTAACACCACCAGCACAGGGACTGAAACAGCAAACTCTGTAAAGAAAAAGACAAAGAGAAGAAGGGCACTTCATCAAAATCGTAGATCTAAAACTCAAGGTCGGCCGAATTGTTTAAAGATTCATGGGGCAAAGTACCCTCCCATATTGTCCCCAGATAGAACACCTCCACATCTGGTGAAACAACTACTAGAACAAATGAACGCTGACCTCGTTTAAAGGGTCAGTTCCCTTCATTTAGTTTTTCTTTAAGCTTTTTCATTTCTTTCATCGGTTCAATCATTCAGTGTAACTGTAGAGATTTTTGGGCAAGATTTGACGATGTGAAACATCTGCTTTTGTCATGCACTCAGGTCTGCCTTTGTCTACAAGAGACAAAACTTAAACTTTCCGACCTGCATTCAGTTCCAGGATATAGTGCATTTCGGGAGGACAATGTGCCAGGTGTCATTGCATGTGGGGAAGTTGCAATCATGGTACCTCACAGAGCCCTTGTTGCTCCCGCTGCGTTGTTAACCACTGTAGAAGCAGTGGCCGTTCGAATTTCCGTGCCGGGCTTATAACTGTCTACAGTGTCCATCAGCCACCGAATGAGGACGTGAGCGAGTCCGTTCTTGAGAGCTTAGTTGACCAGCTGCTTTCACCTGTTTTTCTAATTGGTGATTTCAGTGTTCATAATCCTTTGTCGGGCTGCGTTAGTATTAGCACAAGAGGCCATTGGTTTGAGTCCCTCCTGTCCTTGACCTCTTTGTGCCTTCTTAACACCGGTGCTGAGACTTACTTCCACAAGCCAACAAGAAGTTTCAGCGCCACTGATGATTTGACCTTATGCTTACCATCGGTTTTTGTCTACTGGTTGTGGACGATGTGTAGTAACCTCCATAGCAGCGACCATGTTCCAATAGTATTATCATATCATGTGAGTGTGCCATCTTCTGCATCTAACCCTCCTAGATGGAAGATGGATCGCGCCAGATGGAAGGTCTTCACATCATCCTCAATTATATCTTATGTCATGGTGACCCAGCAGTGAATCGACACAGCTGTTACCGATGCTACAAGATGTATGATTCAGGCAGCTGATTTTTCAATTCCAAGGACATCAGCGATGCTCCCAAGGAGTCCGAAACCTTGATAGGTTCCTGATTGAACAGTTGCTAGAAGAGTGCAACATAAGGCCTGAGGCAAATTTATACGTCATCTAACCGATGCCAATCTCGTTGCATTCAAACAAACAAATTCATTGCAGTCTTTCTGTTCATCTTTGTCATATATTATCCCAGCCATAAAGTTCACCTATGAATTGGAATCTCGTGGCACCTTACCATATTTGGATCTTGAACTACATAGAAATTCTGGGACTCAAAAACTGTTTTCCTCCATCTTTAAAAAACCATCCTATATACCATCTATCATATCCAGTGAATATCATCACCCATTATATCACAAAATGGCAACATTTCATGCCTATATCAAAAGAGAAGGGGTCATTTGAGTATTGTGTAGTGTGTATTTCAAAGGATTTGTGTCTTATATTACACCTGATGATGAAACCATGTAAAGGTTTTGAAAGTGCTAGTGCAGTTTAGCGAAAGTTAAAATATTGTTAACGTACCTAGATGGTATAAACTTTTATTCTATAGACATAATCCGGGAGTAGTTCATCTTACTGAGTGTATGACTTAGTAAATCATCATACAAAGTACATCACTTGGGTATATTTAAGAGCAAATTCCTATCCTCGGTTGGTGCGTCGACGAAACAAGGGGAGTCTTGGATTTAGCATGTTTCGCCTATCCGTTCACGTGCCAGTTCTAAAACTGTTTTTTTTTTTTTTTTTTTTGATTGGAGGTTTAACGACCACCGTGAGCAACTCAATGGGCTATAAGCAGTCGCCCGTCCCTAATTTAGGGTCACTGGTTCCAGGGAAGGGAGAGAGCCAGTGCCGTAAGACAAACACAACATCCATGCCTGACCGGGATTCGAACCCGGACCCCTTACGGACGAATGATCAGAGGCCATCGCCTTAGACCACTGCGCCACCGGGGCGGCCTAAAACTGTTTGGGAAAAATGCGTTAGATCCAGGGTAACTAAATCCCTCGCCCCCTCAGATTTTAACTCTTGGAAGTAACGGCTGCACATATGCTGAAGAAGTAACGGCTGCACATATTCTGAAGAAGTAACGGCTGCACACATGCTGAAGAAGTAACGGCTGCACACATGCTGAAGAAGTAACGGCTGCACACATGCTGAAGAAGTAACGGCTGCACACATGCTGAAGAAGTAACGGCTGCGCATATGCTGAAGAAGTAACGGAAATAACGGCTGCACATATGATGTGGAACCAGAAGAGTCCTCCTTTCAGAGAATTAAGTCACATGCAGAACCAAGAGCCTCTCCTTTCAGCCATTTCACAACAACGAATATAACACCCCCTTCAGTATGGTTGAATTAAAGGTGGCTGTGCATCGTTCCGGAGCCGCGTCTGTCGGGTCTGATGGCATCCACTGTGACACGCTCCCTCATCTGTCGCAGTCGTCTCTTGGGAATCTTTTAGTTATTTTCAGCCACATAGTTCCCTCGACTCTTGGCGAAAGGCTTTTGTTCTACCTTTACCCAAGCCTGGAAAAGACCCAAGCTTCCCTCTAGTTACAGTCCAGTTGCTTTCACTGTCAGTCCAAGGTTCTTGAACGAATGGTTAATTTTCGGTTAATTCATTTTTTAGAACAGCATCAGATACTTTGCTCATCACAAAGCGGCTTTCATTGACATCGTTCTTCTTACTATCATCTCTTGCGCCTTGAGATGTGCGTGAGGCCTTTGTACGCAGGCAACAGCTGGTGTCTGTATTTTTTGACATCGAGAAAGCTTATGATCGAGCATGGCGGCGCGGTATTCTCCATGATCTTTACTAGTGTGGTTTACAGAGAAGTCTTCCGATTTTCATTGCAAGTTTTCTCCGAAATCGTGTGTTCCAGATGCACGTGGGTGCGATGCTCTCTGCACTGTTCCATCAAGACCAAGGTGTTCCTCAAGGTGGCATTTTATCTATCACATTTTTCATCCCCCGCATTAATTTCTTACTAAAAATCTTCCTCCTCCGGTTTCGGCCATCCTTTATGTTGATGACCTTCACATCTTCTGTTTGTCACACGACTTCCTTCATTCGGAATACTGTATATTCCTATTTTCACAGATGAATCGAAGGAAGATAGAGCCGTTGGTTCCATGGCTATATGTATTAAAACATTTTGTAGCACGGATCCCTGCTGAGGCCACGGTGTTTTCGGCGGAGATGCATGCTGGGTATCTCGCCCTTTGTCACATACAGTCGAGCTCTCATCCTAATTTATATCGATTCTTTGAGTGTTCTGCGGTCTCTGTCTTCTGCCAATATTTCTGACCATCCTTTTCTTTCTGACGTGATTCGCTTACTGAGTTCTTTTTCGAGGCCGGTTTCTAGATCCAGTTTTTCTGGATTCATGGGCATCTTGGAATCCCAGAAAAAGAGCCTGCTGATGCAACTGCTAGATCTGCTTCCTCTTTTGTCATCACACCCTTGCCACTGCTTCACAATGAATCACCTTTTTTATTCGTGATTATATCACGCTAACGTGACAAGATCTACGGGACCAACAGGTGGAAAATAAACTGCACTGTTTCAAAACAGTTCTTGTATTCTGGAATTCATCATGTCGCCAGAACCGAAGGAAGGAGGTTGTATTAAATCCTCTCCGCATTGAGCATTGTCGTTTCATTCAGCGCCATTTACTCTGTGTCGACACTGTCCTTATGTGTGGGATGTGTGATGTACCTTTACCAGTTCTTCATAATTTGTGTTCGTGTCGTTGTTTTTTTCATGGAAATTCTCGTCAGTTTCTTTTATCTATTTTACCAAACGACTCAGAGACCCTAAGTTCTCTTTTAAACGATAGGTGTGACGTGTCTTCTATGTTGTCAATTCTTCGTGTTACCGGCGGTGTTTTTCGTTTTATAAAGTTTGGTGTTGTTTCGTCGGCCATTTACACCTTTTAATTTTGTGTTTTATCTCATCAGTGTTACTTTTGGCATTGTTTTGTTATGTAAAATCCTACACTGCTGGCCACCCAAAATACAACACAAAGAAGGAAGCATCCGATTGGCCTGAAATTCGCAGCATGCGTCGCCCGCGAGAGAACATGCAAACGATTAGCATTGCAGGGTATATGCAAATCATGTGCACCCGGCGCGCCACCCAGAAGCACTATAATAAGGGTGCACAGAAGGCGGGTGTAAGTAGTGGAAGTGTGTTGTGCTGCCGGACCTGTGCGTGGGAAGCTTCCTGATGCCACGTCGCAGAATACGGCAGTCATTCTAGCACGTTTCGGCTTTCGGCAGAGGACGAATAGTGGCTTATCGCGACAGCGGTTTATCGTACCGAGACATCGGAGCGCGTGTGGGACGACATCCAGCTACAATGAGGCGAGTATGAATTCGGTGGGTGCAGGAGGGACGGACGGGCCGACGTGAGCGATTGCTGTAGCTGCGGCACTCCACCGAATAAGAGGACCGGCATGTTGTGTAGCGGGCACTGACGGCTCGCACCGTCACATCACGAACATTAGCGCAGGAATTAGGGTGTGTTGCGCAACAACCTGTGTCATCACGTACCGTTCGACGTCGTCTGCAAGAGCGGGGACTTATCGCACGTCGCCTATTGCTCCGATTACTATTGACGTTACCACCGGCGAGTGCGGCGGCAGTGGGCCGTTGAACACCACATCTGGACTATGGAATGGCACGACATTGTCTTCTCCGACGAATCCCGCTTCTGCCTGCAAAACCACAATGGTCGGATCCTTGTGTGGCCGCACCACGGCGAGAGACTGTATGACGCCTGCATTATGCATCGCCATACCAGTCCGTCGCCTGGCGTTATGGTTTGGGGTGCAATTGGATATGACACCCGCACCCCTCTGGTACGTATCACCGGTACACTCAACAGCCACCGCTACATATCCGACGTTTTGGAGCCTGTAGTCCTCCCTTACCTGCAGGACCTGCCAGCGACCACGTTTCAACAGGACGATGCGCGCCCGCACGTGGCACGCATCGTGCAACAATTCTTCACGGCTCCCCATGTGTTAGTGCTGCAATGGCCCGCCTGTTCACCCGATATGTCGCCCATATAACACGTCTGGTCACTGATTAGCAACCGAGTGGCCCGGCAAGCACCACCCACGGCTACGCCTGATGAACTGTGACAACGTGTGGAAGCAGCCTGGACCGACATACCCCAAGCCCACATCCAAAGCCTCTTTCGTTCAAAGCCGCGGCGTGTGGCGGCCGTTATTGCCTGCCATGGGAGCCACACGAACTATTGATGTGTGCGTGTTCCGCAAGTAGCACGGGCCTCTAAGCTCAATCGTTTCATCTTTGTATCTGTTGTTATGTGTCCAGTAAATCTGGCTTTGCTATCTCGTGTCCTTCTTGGTGTTGCATTTTGGGTGGCCAGCAATGTATGATTCTCTGTATCGCTGTTGCTATATAGTGCGTTGTTGTTTTATCGGATTTTTACAGCGCTTGTTCTGTTTTATATCATTGTTATCTTTGAATTTTATTTTGTAAACTTTTAAAATATTGGACTTGGCGCTTTTTGGCTCTTCGAGGTTCTTGCCCCACTGAACACTAACAAACGAAACAACCAACTCACGGTAAAATACTGAATCAAGATCTAACAGGTAGCTTCTTTTTTTCATGTGTTTGAATGAGAAGATAGGAACAGGAGGGCTTTCCATCACGAAGGATGTTATCTTTCGTGATGGAAAGTACTCCTAACATCATATCTTCTATTTGTACACAAGAAAACATCTCAGGAGGAGATAAACAAAATGCAATCAACGCATCTCATACAAAAATGACAGGAAAAGATATTTGTCTTACGCAGAACTTTCCCCGAAGTGGGAGATATGTACGTAGAGGATTTTCTGATGAACGGGAAGCAATGCTCATCTTTAGTGTCATACCCCTCAGCTAAGCAACAGATTTTTCAGGCGAAACGATTGTTCACGATGGTTTCCTATAGTTCGGAAGTAAGCCTCTCAAGAAACACGTGAAAAACAAAACGTTCCCAATTATTTCGTCAAAAATTACTCGGCGGGATCATTTCATTGAGAAATACAGTATCTTTCTAATCGAGAATATACCGGATATTCTTGCCGTGTATTGTGTAATACTGAATGCTAAAGCTCGATAACAGCAATAAACAGCCTTTGTCCATGACAAAAAGCGGAACATTTACTGGATCAACGTAAATACTATAAAATATGTTGTAAGCAATCTTTGGTGTTTACGTGCTTACTCTATTCTATTGAATTTTTACAAATATTTGAGTTTATAATAATGAAATATGTGCACATTGTACGAAGTGGTCTTGGGTTCGAAGCCCGGATGCGGCGTCGTTAGTGTGTTTAACTGAATGCTGTATCCCTTTCCTAAAGTCAGTGACCCTAAATTACGAACAGGCGACGACTTCTTATTGCCCTAAGAGTTGCTTATGGTGGTCTTCAAAACGAGAAGCGAAAAAAAAAAAAAACGGATGTCATATGAATACGCAAGAAAATATTTTTTACGACAAGGAGAAAATTTCGCTTTGCTGTTAAATTCTATCCAGTATTGCTGTTCTCTTTTTCTGTCCTTGACAGACAAATAAGCATGGCGATGTTGCACCTATTTGTAATCCCGCCTTGTGGCATTATTTACTTGATGACCTCACAAGGACCATACCGCTGAAGCAGAGTTGGGCAGGAATGCATTACAAAGTAATGGAAGTACAGATTACAATTAACGTGTAATGCATTACAAGGTAATGCAGTAACAGGCAATGCATTACAAGGTAATCCCAAGTATGGTTTGCACGAGGTAATGGAATTAATCTGTAATGCATTGCAATGAAGAGGATATAATTCAATTATTTAACAATGCCATTCAAACGCAATGGAATTATTTGGTAATGAAATTGTACAATTTGCAAATAATAATTACATACTAATAGTTTATAGAAATGTACATGTGCTAAAAGCAATGTCTAGAAAAGTCGGCCATGTAGCATAGCACACAGAGACCGAATATCGTGTAGAATGTTCTAGAAGCGGCCAGAATGGGGTAGATGTTTGTAGAATGTTCTCGAATGATTGCGCAATGGGAAGTTGAAGAGCTTTATGTAAATCAAGAATATTCTAGAAAGTTTAGGTCCTGTCGTAAAGTATGTACGTATAAAGGTATAAGTCGCTTGCTAGTCCAGTGTTCGCAACGGACAAGTAATGGACAACAACACTTGAGAAGTACGGCAAAATTGTCAAGAGTTCGCAAATTTCTGTGATATTCGGCAGTGCACCCTGAGTTGCTGAACTGTGAGTGTAGTGCTTTTTCAGATACTCATAAAGTACTAGAAGACCGCTATACCGATCTTTCCAAAATGCATTAACAAATGATGAAAAAGTGTAATACCTTGTGGAGAGCTGCAAATGGCCTGAAATCTGCAGAAATTATCCAAGCTATTTTAGGTCACACACTTAGTAAGTCTGGTGTAACACGGCGGAATAGTTTATACGATGCTATGAAACAAATTATACACATAAAAGAAAAGTCAGCTACGTTGCATAAAGCACTAGACATAAAGAGTGTACTGAGAGATCAAGACTTCAGTTATATGGAAGAATATGTTAAATGTACTAAACACATCGCCGATGTCCTAGACATCCTCCAAGGTGAAAATGACATGTATTTTGGCATCCTACTTTCAACTTTGTTATCATTAAGGCACAAATTACAAATATTATTGACTTGAGACCTCTCGTATTACCGACCATTACCCGAAGCTTATTTGGAAGGTCTCGAACAAAGGTTTAAGGAATACTTCACACTCTCACATAAAGCTGCAATTGCAGCTTTATGTCACCGTAAGTTCATCAAATTTAAATAGCAATCTTGTATTGCTAATTCCTATTATATAAAAAAGAAAACATTGCTCATAAATGAATTGTCAAAAGAAATTAAATCGTAACAACATATCATGGATGCACCTTCTAACAGTCGCTAAGTCAAAGATGATTTTTCTATATTTATTCCAATTCTGAAGATGACAGTGTAAACAGACATGCAACAAGAAAGGCTGAACTCATCTATGCACATTTCAGCCTCGAAGAACCATGAGATTTACAACTGTTACATAATTATAAAGAGGTAAAGCATCTGTTTGCGCAGTGTAATACTCCTCTGCCCTCCTCAGCACCCGTCGCACGGTTGTTCTCATACACTACTATTACCAACTACTGCAAAGCTAATAGCCTTTAGGATGAAATGTTTTAAAAGAGGGTTGTTTTTAAAGCAAACCTTACGTATGAAGAAAAAGACCACAAACAAACTAGGGATTAGGGAATAGGAAAACCTTACCTTGTTTAGCGATAAGCAACCTAAATATTCTACTTCTACTTTACAATGAGGATTTGTGATTTCTTTACTTTGTGATGATCTAGTTGCTCATTCTTTCTGTTGTAGTCGTAGTTCACTTTGTGGTTGCCATATTTTGTAGCAATCAGATCTTTCATTAATTGCATTTCAAATGATGTAGCGTCTCAGAGTAATTCCCATTGGCGTTTAATGCACAATTTATTTCCTGACTGTTTATTGGGGTTCTTCAGTGAATTGTTCTTTGCTGAAGACTAAGATCACATGCAACGGCATTGATCTTTCTTTAATTTTTGTACTATTCTCTAACCAAAATAAGTATCCCATTCGTACTTACTTTATATGTATTATTTCGCTGAAATCACTTTACTTGCGGCGAAGACGGGGCAACTACTCATGCCATACACGTACAATCTCCAATACCTACATACAAGCATTTGAGGTCCGAGGGGTGGAACAATTGTAAAATAACCCGAAGAACGTGTAAGGGTGTAATGGTTGTTGGTTTATTCACGTTGTGTTGTTACCCATAAGTTATTGGTTGATTGGCACCATAACATATAGTTAACCATTAACCATTATGATTATACCCTGAAGAGCAATTGAATTAGAGACAGCTGGCGTTATGCAAATGTGGCGCTGTGGGCGGCCCTGTAAACGGAAACGACATGACGTATGCAGCGATCCGACAATATAAGCAGTGATGCGACGGGAATCAGTAAGAGTCGGACGCAGTATGGGTAAGACGAAAGATCGAAGCGCATTTGATCGTCGGCAAAATGTCGGGGCCCGACGAATGGGTCACTCCATCTCGGAAGTCATGCAGGCGCTGGCATTTTCACGAACCACTGTGTCACGGGTGCACCGTGAGTACATCGAATCAGGTAAAACCACCCCTGCAAGGGCCAACTGCCGTGGACAACAGCGTGTGGATGAGCTGGGTCATCGTCGGCTAGCTCGCATTGTAACAGCGGATACACGAGCCACAGTGCAAGAAATCACTCGGCAATTTAACGGTGGTGCACAAAAACGTGCAAGCAATCACACCATCCAGAACCATATCCTCGCTATGGCGTACAGAAGCCATCGTCCGACGAGGGTACCGCTGCTGACCGCACATCACAGGGTGCAAAGAATAGCATGGGCGCGGGAACATCGCCACTGGACCCTAGACATGTGGGAAAATGTTACCTGGACTGATGAATTGAGATTCACGTTGGTGCATGCGGATGGCAGGGTAGGATTACGGTGCAAACCACATGAAGCGATGGATCCTTCTTGCCATCAGGGTACTCTTCAAGCTGGTGGGGGTGGCATTCTCGTCTGTGGATTGTTTACGTGGACTGAAATGGGACCCCCGGTACGTGTGACATCGTCCCTCACAGATCAACGTTACCGAGTTATCCTGGACGAGCATTTGCTCCAGTTTGTGCTTCTTTAACATCCCACTGGGGACCTCATCATGCAACAAGACAATTGTATCAATTGTATCCGAATGGTTGGATGAACACTTCACCGACGTAACCTCGCTTCCTTGGCCAGCTATGTCACCTGACCTCAATCCCATCGAGCACATCTGGGATACCATCGAGAGATATGTTCGAGGCTCTGACCCTCCTCCATCAAATCTTTGTGAACTGTGGGAGCTTGTTCAGGGGTCGTGGATCTGTATGGCTTCCCAACGCTTCCGGTGTCTTGATGAGTCCATGCCGAGACGATTCGCCGCCGTCATCAGGGCGAAAGTTAGTGCTACACGTTACTAGACAGGTATCTCTAATTCAATTGCTCTTCAGTGTAATGGCTAACTGCTACATGTCATTACAATTACCATGTAATTCTAATGACCAGTTCACCATTACCCTCTAATGGTAACGTTAAGTTCTTGTTCCCATTGCCATCACGCTGTAATGCATTACTGATTAATTCAATTACGATTTTGCGCAACTCTGCTCTGAAGTCATAACGGGAAATGCAATTTTGACGTTCAACGAAAATCTATAAACTCGATAACAATTAATCGTTAGGTTTCATTTTTAGACAGGTTCGTAAAAAGTACGACATGTAAAATAAAACATGTTAAAAACTCCTTTTTGATTTACCTTAGCAGCTAGAATATATGCTACATTACAAAAAGTTACTTACATTTTTTTCCGATTCAGCAGAGAAAAACAGATGCTTTCTGGTGAGCAATTCATCACTGCAATGTAATAGAGCCTGAAAAAAATATATATTCATATTTAGAATCAGATAAATACCGCACACTGTATGATACATTTAAATTTGAGAATCACCATTTCTTCAAGCCAGGCACAAATATATATGAGCGCAGTGGTTGACACATTGAGGCACAGGTCATTTTGCCGGTAACTTGATTTCAGATAATAAAATTTCTGAAGTTACTTGAAATGAGGCATGAAATCGTTTTCGGTTAAAAATAAAGGATTCAGAAAATTTCATGGAATTCAACTACATGGCCAGTAATTTTTTAATTACGTGGAGATTTTACACACAGAGTTTATTTAAAACAAAGCTTGTATCTATAGCAACCGTAGTCAGCAGTAACAATCTTTTAGAAAACTTTAAAAAAAATAGCCATCCTGGAACTGACGTGGTGCTAGTAATCTTTCTTGAGATAGCTGTTGATTACGATATTTGTAGAAGAAACTGTTGATCCAATACATGAAGCAACTGAAAGGAAAATATCGTCGTTCAATCAATAAGGAGCGAATGTCTTTTAAATGCACACACACCGGCCACTGAATTAAAATCCTTTATGCAGATGTACTTAACGTTACTTATGCACTGCATATGCAAAATACTTGTTCACGTGCGTCATCACGCGACCTAGTCAATTATATAAGACTGCTGCCTGTCAGTAATCGTCAGTTGTGTTGTTCACAATGAAAACACGAAGTATCTTCCGGAGTTTGATTATGGGTGCCCGCTTGGCTGGAGCGAGGATTTTGAAAACAGCAGAGTTGACTGATTTCGTAAAAGATGAGATATCCATGGTTTTAAATCAGTGGGAAAAGAACCCACGTTGCTTGTCTAAGAGACGAAAGTGTGGTGCGACGAAAATCTGTCAGGAAATCAGATCTCCTTCGCCTGACAAGAGAAGGGTGCGATTTGGCCACCGCGGATCTGATATTTTGTTATATTATTCTATGTACAAAAAGAAGAAAATGTGCACTTTTGTTTATTTCTCAATCGCTTCAATTCATTGCGTCGAAAAAGTACAATACAACATTAAATATGCAGATGTAAGCAAAAAAAAAACGGACGCAGCTGTGTAAAATTTCTCCAAAAATTAGCAAACTCAACCACAGTGGCCTTGGCTAGAGTATTTTGGGTACTTTGGAAAAATATTTAAAGACGCTACCACGAAACGAGGGTATATCACGACGAGCAGAGAAGTTTTCCACCGTAATATTTTTTTACCTCGTACGACAGTACGTTAGAACTAAACCTAAAATAGTTCTCAAATCTCAAAACTCCTTTGGGGCCAATTACATGCTTTGACCAAATTATCCTTGAAACTTAAATGTACAGCAGGAAGCATGATCTTTCTGTATACACTCTTTGCAAAAAACAACAACAACAAAATGAAGCACCCAGAAGGAATCATCCAATCTAGATGAAAATTGGTATGTGCAATGTATTTTTATGTGTAGGAAAGGAGATGATTGCAATTCCAGAACAGTTGAGCCATTTCTTCGGATAAAACAGTTACCCAAGTGGAACCAGTCAGTAGGTTGTAACGCCATCTCTGGCTCGGATTCAAGCGGTTATCCGCTGTGGCATACACGCATTCAGTTCACGGATACTGTCCTAAGGTACAGCATGCCAGATGGTGTTCAAACTTTGGGTCAGTTCGCCGACATTCCGGGAAGAGTTTAGGAGGCGTCCCATTATGTCCAACAAGTTCAGTCGGTGAGAGGTCAGGCGATCGGGCTGGCCATGGAAGGACGTCGACATTACGGAGGCAGCCCTGAGATAGCCGTGTCGTATGTGGCCCGGGCATTATGCTGTCGAAAAATTTCTCTGTGATGCTGCGACAGGAATGGCAACACAACAGGTTATAAAATGTCGTCGACGTACCGTTTCGCCGTGAGGGTGGTACGGAGGACTACCAAGGATGACCAGCTATCGTAGAAAATGGCTCCTCAGACAATCATATGCCAGCCGTGAGTCGTTCCACGGTAAACGCAGGATCCGTGCGCTTTTCAGCTCGTCTCTAGAAACGTATGTGGTAGTCATCGACATCAAGTGCAAACCGTGACTCATCACGTAAAACAACACGACTCCGCTGGATACTATCCTACGTTTATCTGGTCAGACACAACTGCAAATGGTACCGGCGATACTCGCTGGTCAATGGCAGGATGCGCAGCGGCTTCCTGGAATGTAATCACATTACCACAAGTCGTCTGGCAACGGTCCGGATGACCACTTCCTTATCTGTATGCAACGCAACATGGACACGGTTGGTTGAGAGGAACGAAATCGGTTCTGTTCGTGCGGCTCTCGCAGTCACTCGATTCTCGCGTTCTGTCGTTGCCCTCGGCCGTTCAGGTTGTGTCCTCCTTTACCTAATGGTTCCAACATCTTCGGATTGCTGCGTCCGAAATGCCTTGTGATACGGCGACTTAACCAAACGGCTTCTCTCAGCACCATTATAATTGGGCTACAACGTATAGTTATACGTCCTCTCTCAAGCTTACTCAGCTGCTAGTAGTGTGCACGGATCCGTCGTCGAACCTTCCTCACAGTCCGTGGAGTTTAATACAACCGCAGTCTGATGTCACAATTGCCCCACCGTGCCAGCTTTGCTCTTGTTATACATTTGTGCATGCACAGTTCCCATGTGCTCTGGCGGGCCACTATTTCGTCGTTGGTAGTTATTTTTGAGTCATTTTCTATTCTGCCCTGGGGTACTTGCATGCGGAGTTTCATCAGGATCGAACGAATTCCTTGCGGTGCTTCAGTATTTTTGTCAAATAATGTGTATGAACACAGAATATAAGCATAGTTTGTAACGTACTAGGAGATGTGACGTATCTGCCAGAAGGACGCACACGACATAAAGGCAGATAGGAATCAGAATAAAACGTCCGCGTAGCTCAATTGGTAGAGCAACTTATTCCGGAATGAGGAGATCCGGGTTCGAATCCTAGCGTGGATAGAAATGACGGAGAAATTTGCTTCGTTATAAGTTACATATTCGGAGCTTGGTATTCTATTGTACCTTTTCAGTGAGATATCTCTGAGTTGAAGAGATTGCGAAGTAAACCAAAGTGGATATTTTCGTCTTTTTGTACATAGAATAATATAACAAAATCTCAGTTAGATCCACGGTGGCCAAATCGTGGCATTTTCTTGTCAGAACGCGTGTATGGAGAAACAGGACTTTCTCTGTGCATAAATTGATCGACGCCTTCAGTGAAGGCTGTTTCCGACCCTTATCTCATTGAATGAAGGCTGTTTCCGACCCATATCTCATTGAATGAAGGCTGTTTCCGACCCTTATCTCATTGAATGAAGGCTGTTTCCGACCCATATCTCATTGAATGAAGGCTGTTTCCGACCCATATCTCATTGAATGAAGGCTGTTTCCGACCCATATCTCATTGAATGAAAGCTGTTTCCGACTCAAATCTCGATTAATGAAGGCTGTTTCCGACCTATGTCTCAGCGAACAAGGCGCAGGGAGGTAAAGAGGATCCGTATACGCAGGAAATTGAGAGTCTCTTGCCTATACGGAAACCACTGATTTCTGGGAACAACCGAAGAGATCGCCTACAGTAGTTTTAGGAACACCGTGACTGGAAGACAGGGAAAATGGCATGTGATCCGACGAGTCGCGGTACAAATTCTTCTGTACCGACGGTAGACAGAGTGTTCTGCGGACGCGTCATGAAGCAATTGACCCAGCTTGCTTTGTAAAGGAAACGCAATGTTCTGGAGTGGTGTCATGGTGTGAAGCACGTTCTGGTGGTACGGAAAGGATCCCCTGGTATTACTGAAAAGCCGAGTGATCTCCAATTATTATCTGAACACTGTTTCCGATCAAGTCCATCCTACAATGTTGACTATCCAGCAAGTGACGGTTGTTTCATGGACGGCAATGCTACTGCCCGTCGCGGAAGATGTGTTTAGCGCGCATGACAGCAATTATTGTCATTATCCGTGGCCTCCACAAACCCCAGATCTGGGCCCCATTGAGAAAAACAGATCTGGAGCAAAGTCGGCTTTCGTCAAATCTGAGCCAGATAAAAGACTGTCAGGTTAACGTTTGATATGCTGTCGACGTAGATGTACTACCTCACCTTGTGGAATCCATGCCAATCCGTATACATGGTGTAATTTGGGCAAAAGGAGATTGAACTCTGTATTGAATAAAAGTTTGTTCTTCAGTGATCTGTAACACATGTGTAGTTTGAAATTTCGGCTCAGCTCTTAATAAATTCCACTGGATGTTATGTATTGGTTGTACTGGATATGATATATTGGTTGTAATGTTTTTAGTTGAACTGTTCGCTTTAACTAACCTTGTTGAACATAAATCACTCTGGAAATAGCTAAGTGAATAAACGGTCTTAATGAAGAGAATCACCAAGATTGCGTAATATGAACTGGTTGTTTATTTTCCACGAAATGAAGATTCAGTCATCAGCTGTTTTTATTCGAATATCATCAGGTTGTAATTCATTAATGGTTAATCATCAACAGCAAATCATCTCTCAGTTACTTCACTACTCCATGTCACCACATCACATTCCACATAGATTATTTTCTTCTGACTCATTGTCAACGTTATCAAAACGTACAAACTGTTCGGGGAAGTAATGTGCGCCGTTCAATAAGAAAATCCCTAACCGAAAAGTGACGGAATTTGAATAATAATAAAACTCTGAAACGGAAAACAGAGATATATGTCATAGTAGCCAAGATGCATGTCGTAGAAGCCTTTTGAGTGGAAATCAGATGAACATGGGAATGACAAAGTTATGTTTTAAGATAACTGCGTTTATTTCAGCATTGGTTGCAGAAGGAAACCACTCCTCTTATAAAGGGTCTATTTTACTTTGTCATGGTTTTCATAAAAGAGCGCTCCTTTTCAGCAGGGGTTGTGTATATGTATGCGAGGTGTGATAGCATAACAAGGAGGCTTATTTATTAACAAACATGTTTGAACTTAAAATCTGAATGACTGGTGTTCTATGTAAACTGCTAGTTTATTGCAATATGTATTTATTTCAGTTATGCTGCCATTAGTCAAGACTCTGAGACTTTTGTTTGAATGATTTCCTCATACACGCAGTTTCTTCAGAGGCGACTAATCATAGCGTACTTTCTGTGAAACCATGTTTTCGCAACAAACTGCATTACTCATCTTGATCACGCATCACATGCGGATTAACAAGCTCTCTCTCAGTGCTTTAGCACGAAGTAATAGTAACAACTTTTGGTTTCATCGGAAGATCTGATCCTCCTCTATGGTACAGCTGAAGAAGTATGAAGGGAAAATAGCTCAGATTCAAACCGTAGCTCCAAAAAATAAGGATTTCAGTAATGTATAAGCAGCGGCAAGATATTTTTTCTGAAATAGAAGTTGAAGTCTGACACTAAATCAGCCTCATTAGTTCAATATCTTCCCTCGTATAATGTAAGTTGTATTCATTATGTATTAAGTTGGATGAAGCAGACTAAACTTTCTCGGTACGATAACTTCAGCAATTAACTTAGTTGAATATTCATCCAGTAGTACATAACAATCATTTGCAATACCGATAATGATGACATTGGCTGCTGGGGCGTCATTGTTGTTGCTTTTACTGAAAACGCTACCTACTGCAATACCGTAGCATCAAGGATTAACCCGTTAATTGGGTGACCTACCCCAAATTTTCGGTACTAAATGGTACCCAAAATTTTCTCTGCTTCGTGAACAGAAATGGTCTCATAGATGCAGCATCGAAAGCTACGGCATATACACTATATTGGTAAAAGTAACCGGAAACCATTTCAAAAGCAAATGAACGGATCCGCTGCAATGTGAAAACGCGCGGTACAGCTGCAAACGGTATAAAAACAAGCCTGCAGCTGACTGCGATCATATCGCACTGTGAGGTTCAGTGAAAATGTCGCGGCGGGAGAGAACTGACTTTGAGAAAGGAAAGGTTGTTGGGTGTTATATTAGTGGGTTGTCCATAAGAGAAACCGAAAGGCGTTTAAACATACCCAAGTCAACTGTTTTGGATGTACTGAATAAGTGCAAGACACATGGCGTACCTGAAGCAGCAAAACGTACCGACAAACCAAAGAAAATCAGTGATAGAGGACGTCGATGCCTCAGGAGAGTCGTTACAGCTAATCGACGAAGTATTGCACAAGACCTCAGCGTACAGGAGAGTAAAAATGCTGGAACCTCGGTATGTACAAGTATCATTCGCAGATAACTTAATTCCATGGGTTACCGTGGTCGTGTGGCTGCTCATAAGCCGTTCATCTCCACTCGGAACGCTACTCGTCGTTTAGCATGGTGTAAAGAACATTTATTGTGGACGGTAGATCAATGAAAACCGTTCCTAACGACTGACGAATCCAGATACGCGATCCATCAATCTGATGGCCGTGCGTGGGTATGGCGGCAGCCTGGAGAACGCTATTTACCACAGTGTGCTGTTCCTACGGTCAAGTTTGGTGCTGGCAGTGTACTTGTCTGGGTTTTTTTTCGTGGTATGGTCCCGGCGCATTGGTTATCGTGGTCTAGCCTGTTAATCGGCACGTCTACTTCGATATTCTGGACAATTATGCCATACCAACTCTGTGGCAATAATTTGTTGGTACCAGCAGGATAATGCACCGATCCATAAAGGAAGGACTGTTACGGAGTGGTTTGACGATAATTCCGTATCGTGCGTGGACTGGCCAGCACAGAGCCCTGATCTTAATCCCATAGAGCACCTATGGGATGATTTAGAAGTGCAGCATAAGAAGTTTGGAACCAAGGCCTACTACTAAGCAACAGTTAGTGGCAGCATAATGTACTGAATAGAAGTGGATGCCTATCGCTGTGTTCCAAAATCTTGTCGAAAGCATATCTCGAATTGTGAGTGCATGCATTAAGGCCAAAGGTGGATCAACACCGTACTAAAATATGTCAATAAATGCTATGTTGTGTTTCTCTTCTAGGTGTCCGGTGACTTTTGTCAATATAGCGTATAACAGTCTTTTCTCTTCTCTCCCATATCTCTGCATTACCTACCATAAACCTGTCTCACAGATAATAAGCGCTCTCCCTTGAAGTCTTATTAACCACTCTATCACCCAGGAAATGATGGGTAACGTACATCCCCCCTGAGACGGGCATCTACCGCTGGATAGAAACAAGTGACTCAAACATCCTTAGGTTTATCGCCACTGTTATAGCCCTTACAACACATAATCAGTCAGACAGAATTAGTGGCAATCATCTCCGTACATGACAACTTTGAATTTCAAAGCGTAGGGGAAAACAACGCTTTCTGTTCACTCGTTCCAACCACGCTTGGCCTACTTCTTCGACAGCGAATAAATTCGTATTAACTCGGGGATCGCCTGTTTTGCGATCCCCGAGTTAATACATTCCAGTCGGTTAAACAGTTATGAAAATATATTTCCTGAAGAAATTGGTTTAAAGATAATTCTTTCTGATTCTTAAATTTTGGATAGGTATCAATATTGCATAATTGTCTTCAAAGCATATTCAATTAAACGAACCTCACTTTATGAAAGTATCGCTTCCTTGATTTCTTATGAAACATATTTAAGTATCACGTTATAGAGTTTGATATTGAATTGTAGTTTAGTAACCGAAAATATGTAGCACATGAGCTATTTTCTAGCAAAATTGAACTTTAAATGAAATAACTTCATTTCCCGTTAATACGCTGGGGAAATATTCTTGCCGCATTAGACTTCCAAGGAGAGCCTGAGATCAAATTAATTGTTAAGCAAAGTTACACGTGACTGGTGATACGATGTGCCTTTTATGAATTCTGAGAGTTCATTTATGAACTTTTCAAAAAGAGTTGCCACTAACTTCTGAATAACTCAACGTTTACAGAAAACATTTTTGCTTAAAAAATAATGTCATGTCTTTTTCTTCTCTTTTTGACAGGCAAACATATATTTTCTTATATCTAGTAAATATTTCCCGATAGAATTTATTATTTGCAATATGAGAACTCTATCGCGGTTTGAATTTTATTTTTCAGAACAAAAATATCATTTTCAGACTAACATCACAAAAGTAAAGAAAGGCATGTGCGTTTGTACTTCCAAACTGTCCTCTTTTAGAATGAAATTCGAGAAAAATATTCAATAAAACGAATGTCCACACACACACACACACACACACACATTGAATAAACATTTTGCCCAAAATGTTTATAAATCTTTTCAAAAGTTTTGTCAGCCCATCTTCAGAAGTATCACTCTTCAATGTTTTGAGTAAATGCGCTCTTGAATCTTATAGTATAGTAAAATGACAATTTTTGATCTGATAAACACTTCAACGCGCTTATTTTTAGCAAAACTGTTCAGGCAATATTATCTTTCTTTTATTGTAATTTCTTACAAGAAATTATATGAAGAGAAAGAGAAATAGCCTGTCCTTCGGCTTTTGTTTTCAGTTTCACGTGCTGGGAAGAAGCAAAACCAAAGCTAGTGACTTTTTAATACCTTGTCAGTCACGTCATATCGGGACTCATGAATTTCTGCATGCTGAGTGTATCTCACAATAATTAGAAATTTTTTGTTTCTTTGGTTCCGGTGTAAAATGCATACTATGAACACCTCTAGGGGCTATAAACAGTCATCATTCCATAATTTATGGCCACTGGCACCAGGGGACAGAATATTCAGCCGTGGAACAGTTCATGTCTCAACCGGATCTCGAATCCGAGCTCAGCTCGGACAGCTGACTACTCGGCCGCTGATGTAGACTGGGAAGCAAAATTTACATCAGATGTTTTAATCACTGATGCATTCACGAACGATTTCCTTACGAGATTGTACTGAATGATTACGAGTTGGCACATTCACTTCCTCAAAAAGGGAACGTTCATATATATTTATTTTGAAATTGGAGTTAATATTTTTAATTGAAATACTTCTACTGGGAAAGGCAAATGCTATAAAGCATTTTACAATTGCCAGATACATACACACTAATAACATTGCGTCTGTTTTGTATATCTACGCTGGAGTTTCAACTCCAGTGCGTTTGGCTGTCGTGCCATGAGATATTCATTCGCCATCTCGCTCTAACGACAGTTTTAAAAACAAACAATTAACGTTTTACGCGATTTGTTCCTAGAATATTCTTCACAATATCTTTGCTAACATATCTGAAAACTGCGATCTAATATTAGAAACTAAATCTCTTTCCGTTATTTTAAAAATAACAAATATTTCTCTTACTGTGCCAAGCAGGCAATTCAGAAGTTTATAACTATTTCTGATTAGCATTCAGATATGTATTTACTGAGAGTTCAAGCACAATGCCATTTGCCTTTTGATACCATACAAGCATATTTGCTGTTCTTCCGTATTCTATGCAATAAAAACTGAAACATCCCTCTCTGTCTCTTAGATACCAGACTGCACTACGTTTCCAAAAGTATGAGTAGTCCGACAGGAATCAAAGCCTAACTTTTTGGTTATTGTTCCTTAACGTGATTTGGAAAAACAACTATTTAATGAACAGCCGAACAGATGTCATGTGGATATTTAACTCCTGTTCATTTGTGAGCATGTTGAAGTTTTTATCAGGAAACAAACTGCTGAGGGATCTCCACAGAATTCTGAGAAAATTAAACTTCCGTCCAACTCGTAATTAAACTACGATTGCGTATCAATTAATCTACTTCATATGGACGACGAGACATTTTAGGTTGAAATCAAACTACACTATTTTTTGTGAAAATAGGAACACCAAGAAAGAAAGATTCGCGCTATTCAAATGAACTTTGTATCACAGATGCTTCATGTTATAAGAGACAACTGATTACATTTCTAGAACTATACATCATTTTTTTTGCTTCAAAACTCAGTAGCATGTGAAACCACCTCGAGCGAAAATAGTAGCCTCTACAAAGCGTGATATTGAATGGAAGAGGTTTTTGATATCGTCCTGGGTAACATCAGCCCTGTAACATGCGAGACCAGAGTTCATCTATTGTAACTGGCGCTTGATGTCGTCAGTCACTTAGCTACCATGTTTCCAGACATGTTCGATCGGGGATGTATTGCATAAGTGCAGGCGAGGAAAGAAGCAGTACCTGCCGTGCATGGAGTAAGTCTTGGAACTCCGGGCCACATGTGGCCGAGCATTATCCTGCACGAATATAGCACCAGGATATCTCTGACGTAAGGGTATCACCTCTCCTTCTAAAATATCCCTGATTTATCGCTGGTGGTAGAAGGTTCCCTCAATTTGTATCAGACGAGATCGCGAATTGAACGCAATGGCGCTTTAAACCATGGCACTTGGCGTTGATCCAGCATGACACTTCAAGGTGCCGTTCTCCACGATTTCTTCAAATACGTATGCAACAATCATGGTGCATCACGTTGAGTCGTGCGTGGTCAGAAAACACGACCTTAAGCCAATCAGCGAGCCAATGTCTGCATTTGAGACCCCTTTGCAGCCTGACGCGTCTGTGGTTGTGGGTCAAAGGAATGCTTAGCAATGTGCTGCTAGCGACCAGTCCTCTGTTAAGCAGACGACGTCGGACTGTGCTGGAGGACAATTCCTGACCAATAACAGTGCTTCAATCCATTGAGTTATCATCTCCTGTGATTAATACTGCAGATCAGTAGCACTGATATCGCAGAAGTCAGGGAGCGATCGAACTGCTGTCCACAAACTGCAACGCTACAGTCTAATGTGTATCGAAATGTAATGAACGAAGTGTGTTGTTGTGAAATGAATCTTGGGGGCTTTTACACCTACCCCAAGAGTTTTAAGGATATAAAATGTGTTGTACGGTGGTTAGGTACACAAATGTGCTGTACGGTGGTTAGGTACACTATATTGGAAAACCCGGTTATATAGTACACTATAGTGCAGGAAGAATAACAGCAAAAGGCATGTTCTACTTTTACTCTACAGACTCCTGTACAGTAAAAGTAGAACGGTTGCTCGATGAAACTTTAACTGCAGTTCGAAAGAAATTCTACTAAAATGTCTTCCGTACTTATATATGATAGGAACACAAGTTTAGTGTATTTCTCTACGTTTGTTACGAGGGTGAGCGCTGTATAACATAATGTCTTTTTCGTGAGCAAGATTGGTGTTACGCTATGTCTGAAACCATAAATAAGAATACCATACAATAGTTCCTAATTACGCTTTTTCGGCCAGACGAAACATAAACAAAAGTCATACTTACGATAACTTTTTATTGGGCAAGCACGAATTTCAGTGGAACTCCACAATATAAGACAGCAGATATCAGATTACATTTATCTAATTGAACGTCTACACATACACATCCCACTGAGCAACTGTCGTATCGTCATTTTTATCTGTCGTTCTTATCACAGTCATACGTCACTTTTTCTCTGACCTGAAATGTGTTGTCAACCTCATTCTCGTTTGAGCGAAAAGACATGACGTTAAGTTTGGAAGTAAAAGGAAGAACAAACTCAAATTTACATAGGAAAAGGAACAAAAAATGAAAGTTATTTTAGAATATACATCACACCTGATTTCTTCAAGTCTTCAATGTCGACAAACCGGCCTCAATGAATCCGCGTCAGTTGTCTCGTATTTACATAAAAGGAGCCAACGTGCTAGAAAGAATACATTTGTCATGTCCAAATGTACTTTTTTCAGGGCATCGGTTATATGGGTACCTCTTTGCAATACTTTGCCTTGAACTATGCAACTTCCAGTATTTGTTTAAAAAACGTAACAGTATAATAGTAAATTCAACAAGTATCAGTAAAAAAAAGTTAATATAAACAGCCCCACCCCAGTGGCGCAGTGGTCTAAGCGAAGGCCTCTGATTATTCGTCCAAAAGGGGTCCGGGTTCGAATCCCGGTGAGGCATGGATGTTGTGTTTGTCTTACGGCACTGGCTCTCTCCCTTTCCTGGAACCAGTGACCCTAAATTAGGGACGGGTGACTGTTTATAGCCCACTGAGTTGCTCACTGTGGTCGTTAAACCTCCAATCAAAAAAAGAAAAACAAAGTTAATATGAGAAATAGGTTGTTGAATGTAAGTTCCGTCAAAACTTACATAAACTACTTCAGTTTCATGCATGCATTCTTAAACTATTTTAATTAATGAAATTTGTTGCGTGCGTAAATAAAACAATTTCTCTGCAAGGAAAGGTTTTATGTGTGCCGTTGAATTTTTATAATTGTTGAATTTTGTGCTGCAAAAAGAGTCTAAATGTAAAACAGGTGATCTTCAACTCTTTTCTTTTGTTACAGCATGTGACGCAACAACCAGATTTATTCTGCATAGTAAAAGGTTTTATGCATCGCTAAGTTTCATAATTATTGAATTTCAAGCTGAAAAGAATATTCCAATGAGAAGCAGCTAATCTGAAACTATTTTCTTTTTATGTGACATGTGACGCAATAGCCATTTATTGAAAAGTAATAAAATTTCTACAGAACCTGAAAACTATCGCCGAACTTTTCGGGAGTGTTTAATTTGAAGTAAAATGTAAAATTATCATACCTAGACAGAGACATGTTCGTTCAGCCAGGAAGTGCGTGGCACTGTTACTTGTAATGTAAATGATCCATCAATTTATGGAGACTCGGTCTGCACAAAAGGCTATGCTCTCCTATACCTTCCTCTTCTGAGCTGCCTTTACGACTGACTGTTCTTCACAGCTTCGTTTATTGCTTCCGCTATTTCTTTGAAGTCGTAAAAACATCTCGTGGTTTCGCTTCCATTCAGTGACCACCACGACGGAAATGACTGTGGTCGTGGAACTCGGTAAAAATGCTTTATGTTTATGGCAGGACGCTCCTAGTAAACCTGCGAGCGAGCAGATAGATTCGGCTCATAAGATGGGGAAAAAAATGGATGACATTCATACTAATAGAAACACTCTACTGGGTTACTTCGCAGAAAAGTGCCAGTGTCGAAGCTGTATATCTTTTACACTCTTCGCCTCAACCATTTCTTTCTATTTATTCCATTTTTCTAGAGTGATGCTTACGCTGAATCTATTATTTAATCATACGTAGAAGACATGCAGAAAAATGAAGTGTAATTTTCTCTATATCAGTCCTGCACATGTGAGTCGAAATGCGTTTCCAGAAATAAGTAAGAAAACCTATTTGCTTCTTGTTTATTTACACTTTCTTTTCTACAATCTTACCGTAGTATTGAATAAACTTTTGTTAAAATGACACTTTCTATCCCTGCGGACAAAGATGGACCGGTAAGCGTTGCAGGGAATGTCCTGAAGTTAATGTTTGGTACATGTGCCTTACACAGTGTTGGATCACCTGAAAAACGAATTATTGCTTGAACGGCACCAGTTAAGATCTCCAGACATAAGGACCGCTTGACCTCTCATTTTTGCTTTCGTTTTTTCAGAGATTAACAATCACCACGAGCAGCTCTGAAGTTTTTAAGCCATAATCTCAAATACCTAATTTGGTCACTGATCCAAAGATCGGAGAGAGCCATGCCTTAAAACAGACACACTATCCATATGTCTCATCCGGGAATCCAACAAGAGTGTATCTCAGACGACTAGTCAGAGACACGCGCTTCTGGATACTAGACCCTTGGCGTGGCTTGATATCCGCTTGTTGTCCATTGGTAAATAATGCTACATTAGCTAAGTATAGCTCATTTCTACTGGGCCTTCAGGTTCTGAGGAATCTTTAAAACCAGCAAAGTAAAGTGAAACCCTCATTGCGTTCTTCACACAACGTCTAAAACCCGCCGGTACAATAGCGCAGCTAAGATGTCATTGGGAAACAAGAGGATTATGGATGGAGTACCTTGTCTGACAAATGCTGAGCAAATGCGTGCGGCAGTTATGAAATTTCCCTATAACTGAAAGATCTGAAGTGTTTATGCTGTAAATTAGGATTAATCTCTGAGTTTGTCTGGTGTTATTATGCGGTGGATCTCTCCTACACGACCATGAAAACTATTCCTCTACAGAGGTAGTTTTGCAATTACCCTATTGTTCTGCACAAAATATTACACTCTTGGCTCACTCCGTCTGTGAACTGTTTCTCAAAAGGACGTCATTTACATGTTGATGCATTTGGCAATTTGTTACCTGTTCGTAAAAATATGTTATCAATTCATCCCCGGACACTTTGCCATCCTGCCCTTCCTTCTAAATTGAAAGTAATACTCCCTAGAGGCTAAAAGAAATTCTTCTTTGAAAATCTGTCATACTGGCCTGATTGTTTATGCTTCTGACTAAAACCTAACCACACTCGCTTACCTGGTCATAAATTAACAAATTTCTGCAACTTTCACGTGACCAATATCTTTTTCCTGTGGAAAAACGCATTTTACAACCAGCAAGGTTGATGATTCGAGAGAAAAATCTGCAAGTGATTGCATACCGTATATAAACAAATGATTAGATTTTATTTTCGTTTTTGTTTTCGAAACACCTGCGCCTAGACTCATCTTCGAATCTCTCATTTGTTGTCAGACGGTGCAGGTGGTTAGGTCAGGCCTCATGAGCTGTCGTTTTGAAAGGATCCTGGAAACATGTACAGAAAAGAATGAATGTTCAGGAAAAGAAACCGACTCAGTTTAAAAGACCAGATACTTTGCTGGAAATATCAGAGAAAGCTGCCACTTTAAAATTGTATAGATGCTAACTGAGAAACAAAAACATCTCTAAGGAAGTTTTCCTTTAATGTTTTGTACAGCAAGTGATGAACATCTCGTACCAAGCACAATTACATTAATATAACTACTTATCTCGCAAAGTATTCATAAAACAACTTGTGAACATAGGGTGGTGAATATTATCTGATTTGAAACATTTAACGGGGAGGAAAGCAGTAAAAGTGATTTAGCAAAATAGTAGTCAGTAAGAGAAACATCAGCCAATCTCTCAATTTTTACATTGACTTAGTCAGTATAATATTGGTGGTTGGTCGTTGTTAATGAAGTTTGTCAGCCGCCCCGTTGGTGCAGTAGTTTAAGCGATTGCCTCTGATCATTCGTCCGAAAGAGGTACGGGTTGGAATCCCGGTGAGGCATGGATGTTGCGTTTGTCTTACGGCACTGGCTCTCTCCCTTCCCTGGAACCAGTGACCCTAAATTAGGGAAGGGAGATTGCTTATAGCCTATTGAGTTGCTCACGGTGATCGTTAAACTTCCAATCAATAAAAAAATAAAAAAAAATTAACCTTTTTTCAAGTTTGTCTTCTTCACATAAAGATCCTGCCGGATGATGAAAATTATATTCGGACTGCGGTAATTTATCAAAACTTTATCTACGATTTTAGTTTGGCTCAGTGCTGGAAGCTAGAAATACAAATTTTTCATCGTGTGATTCATAATTGCCAAAAAGGCACTTGTGTTCTTTTTAAAGGCATGAGATACAAATTTTTGAGCAGCTAAGTAAATATAAATTAAAGTTGTGATTCAGTCATCACGAGGTTGTGAAACAAGGAAATTCAATAGTATAGCTATACTAGTAATCCGAATTTATTGGCGTAGAATAAAATCGAAGTTTTCTCAGCCTTCGTACATCAATCAGAAGGTTTTTCCGAGGAAGGTAGACAGGAAACTGTTTGCTGTCTGCTTTCATGTTTTTTACAGAAATTCATGAGCATCTCGTAGCATAATGTTTGCTGTCTACCTTCCTCAAAGAAGTCATCTGGTTGATGTGTGAGAGTTTGGAAAATTTTAATTTTATTCTGAGGCAATAAATTTGGATTACCAGTATAGTTATGCTATTTTAAGTATAGTTTGATGTACAGTTCCTTTTTATTAATAAGAAAGTTCAAGATTACAAGACATTACTGTAGCATAAAGTGAATTACGAAATGCATTGTTCAGTGATGTGGTAAGAATTAAATACAGAAGCGTTTACGTCTTATGGTAACACAGACGTCATTACACGACGCGAGCTCAAGGTTTTCCTTTATTTAACAGCTACTTCTTCCATTCTTAAGTTTTCGTAGTCTCTAATTTATGGCATGCATTATTTTTCTCAGATTATTATTATTCATTAATTAACTATCTCTCACACTGATATCTGAAACGTAGTTAACAATCTTTTTGTTTTATCTGTATTGAAAATGATTATTTCTCAGAATTTTAAGAGGCTTTTCTCAAAACAGGAACAAATTAATGAGTAAATTTATTACTTACTAGCAAGTGTACCACAGTACTTTAAAGTAATGTATCTGTTTCTTTTTGCTCCACCTGAAATGCACTCACACAAAAATAGAAAGCTGCTATCATATTCTAGGCGTATTCGCTGTAGGAAATGTAAATAATTGGCTAATGGAGAATTCTCAAGTTAAAGTTTTGTGGTTTTGATGGTAAGACTGTTAGAACATTTTCTTTAAGAAATGATAAGATACAGTGATGATATATATATGGAATAAGTAATTATTATAAAGTAAAGAATTTCAGCAAACATAATTGTTTTCTTTGCATGAAAGTTAAAAATATATATCATGATGTATCGAACTTAGGAAGTGCTTCGTTAACGAAACTTTTTACCATTTGAACGCATTTTCCTTAAGGTACTGCTTATTTATAATTTATATCACTTTCCCATTTATCGCCAATTTTAATATCTGTAAATAAAGATCCATACAGAAATATTTAACAGAAAATAAATTAGTCTACAACCTTGGATTTCCCCACAAATGTGCAGTTTTGCTCACCTAATCTGGCATGAAATTTGGAGTTGGATGTTATTTAGTAAATGTTCAATTTTATTCAGCAGCCATTTTTAAGTTTCAACTACAGAATGAATTGTTGGGTTTTGGGGTTCACGCTTAAGAAAATGTCAAAATAAAAGAAACTTGCACTCAAATCCTTGCGAAATCTTGTTTATCCACTTTTACTGAAGTTCCATATCATAGAAGTCATAAGCTGAACACTACATCGATTTCAAATAGACATCACAATTACTATTTGCAAATAAATCATCAGCAAGATGTCTGAACAGTTGAATAACATTCACAAAAAAGTGTACTCGTAAATTCCAAAAGCAGTCCACAGACTAATAGCGAGTAGAAGCAATCACTTCTTCGTGTGTTAGCATAAAGTGTCAACGCATATCAACCGATCGTATCCTTTCAGATGCACGGTCATATTTTTATTCAAGTCATCTTGACTTGACTAACTGCCAATCTACACCTTAAGAAGAAATTTTATGTAGTTTTATGGGACGTTCAGAACAAAATGCGTAGTGGGTTGTTACTAAATTTGCATAAAGAAAGTAAACGAAAACGGAAATTTAGAAAGGTAGTACATGTCACAGAATATACTACATAATAATGACTGATACAGAACACAAATATATGTGTAACAATGACTACCTCTTACAAGCTGGACGCATTCGTTCTTAAAGAAACACACCGATGAATTACGTTCCATAAGGGATTTTAGATATTTTCTGCGTTGGTGATAAAAATCTGTACATCCACTAAAAAACGGCTTTGTTTTGAAATGACAATCCTTGCCATTATTGGAGCGATGCAACGCTTCCGAAAAATTTACTAACTGCAGTGTCCGGCACACTGCAGTTAGTAGTTTTTTGTTCTTTCGATCGTCGTCATCCTGCATTGTGCATTTGAAATGATCATTCGACTATATGTCGCTTCTGTCATGAAGTTGTAGAATCCCCTGTGACCAAAGCAGCAGAGTCTGACGGAAATTTAGAGAAAATGGTCTAAGTGCTGGCAGCGAGTGCACGGAAGATATAACAACTTTACAGAAGCGTTCCAACATCGCAGCACTGGAAACGAGTATCATTACAAAATGAAACCCTTTTCCAATGGCTATAACACTAGTTCCATTGGATCACCAATGCAGAAAATTCCTAAAATTTTCAAAATGAAGGAAATTCATTGGAAACACTTTTTAAAATCAAGGGTATCCGACTTTTAACAGTTGCTTCAACTGTTTCGTATAGTCATTTTGATCCGTCAATTGCGAAAACCACATCCAACTCATAATTTTCATCGCCGCTGACGAATTTGGTGTTCGACAGCGCTACCATCAACATCAAAAAACAGAAATCACAAAGTCAGAAATTGCTACAGCCGACTTGACACGTTTTGAACAACATATTTGGAATTTTTAATGATGCTGTTGAAAAATAACTAAAGTTATGACTGCAAATATATGCTTTAAATTTACGCCAAAGTTCAAATAACAGTTGTCTATTATCATTAACGGGAATTATAGAACTTTACTCTTTTATCACCCCCAATATCACTTCCGCTCCTTTTGATAAGTGTTAGTTACACAACGAAATTTTCACACGGTTGAAGACAAGTTTTTAAATATTTAAAGTTATGCAACCACTTCTCCTCATTTTACAGTTATTTTTTGATTGGGATTAAAAGACCACCGGGAACAGGCTATAAGCAGTCGTCCGTCCTTAATTTAGGGCAACTGGTTCCAGGGAACGGAGAAAGCCAGTGCCGTAAGACAAACACAAAATCCATGCCTCACTGGAATTCGAACGCGGACCCATCTTTGACAAATGATCAGAAGCCATCGCACAGACAACTGCGCCAAACGGGCTGCATATCACAGTTTTCAATTCAATACAAGAGATATATCAGGCTAATGTAGATCTTTCCAAACAAACCCTGGAGAATGGACAGTAGTCAGCATAAATATTTAGATTCATCACCAGCACAAAATCAGCATGTACTCAGCGTCCGACTTGCTATGTTTCATGCATATTATTTGCCTTTTTGTGCGCTTGGGGATTCTCTAACGTGATCCACTGGCTTTAGGGAAGGGAAAGAGACAATGTCTTAAGACGAACACACCGTTTAAGCCTCACATTGCATTCGAATCCGACTCATCTCGGGCGAATGATCAGAAGCCAAGGGTTAGATCACTGTGCCACAGTGCGGCCAAGTAAATGGTGTCTCTAAAGGTTCAAGAATAAATATGGGATGCATGCTATTAAATAAACTGGAAAAGCTGACCCGACAGGAAAGTGTCTGCGGATACTTTTATTCCCCAGCTCTTAAATTTATCTGAAAAATATTGATACATAACCAAACGAGTGTTTCACGTAGATGAAACTGACTTATTTTACAAAGAGGTACGGTGTCTTTTATAGGTGATAAAAATCTATAAGTAAAATTTAAATAGAATATCAGTTCGTTGGCTTGCAAGTAGGAAAACATGGGTGTCAGTACAGACTTTTTTTTTTTTTTTGATTGGAGGGTTTAACGACCACCGTGAGCAACTCAATGGGCTATGAGCAGTCGCCCGTCCCTAATTTAGGGTCACTGGTTCCAGGGAAGGGAGAGAGCCAGTGCCAAAAGACAAACACAACATCCATGCCTGACCGGGATTCGAACCCGGACCCCTTACGGACAAATGATCAGAGGCCAGCGCCTTAGACCACTGCGCCACCGGGGCGGCCAGTACAGACTTTATGGGATGGGTTTAATCACTGCTTCTTCAAACGAAGCAGAAAAATGTTTCCAATCCAAGAACGCAGCACTTAAAGTCCTATGGAAACTGTGAAATCCTCCTGTGGACCGCAGAAGCATTTTAAAAATGTCTAGGATTTAAGAACTCAGCACTTCAAGTCCTCTTAGGACTAATCTCCGGTGAACTGGAGAAGCACTTTAAAAATGCTCATTCTATTATTGAGGTTTAATTCATGACTTCCAGCACATCTCTCTTAATTCACCTATTAGACGACAGCATTAATGACCCTGATATTAACAATGATCATTCATCTACGATGTCTGATATGACAAAAACGTGTAAAATCGGTAATGTGTGAAATTCCATTTGTGTTGCGTGAATTGCTTTATGAACAACAACAATACCTATTTGTTTAAATTGTCAGTCGAAAAGCACAGTTCCTAAATTTTAGGGCTTCTAAGGGAACACGTAAAGGCATATAAAATACTATTCTTCTTGTTAAATGTATTGGAAACGAAAGCTTTGGTAATATGACTAAAGAAATTGATAAAATGGTTGGTACAAAAATGAAGAGACACATCAAATAGAAATCCAACCTGTTAGAAACTGAAGATCATCTGAGAAGTCGTGATGTCAATGGCAACGAGGAAGACAGTGATCTACCAAAACTGGTAGCATTTACTTCTGCGGCGGCCCCAGTTGCGCAGTTTTCTAAATTATGGCTTGTGACCATTCGTCCTAGATAGGTCAAGGTTCAAATCTCGGCTGAGTAACAGATGGTGTATTTGTTTTACGGCACTGGCTCTTTCCCTTCCCTGGAGCCAGTGGCCCTGAATTACGGAGGTGCCACTGCTTGTATCCCACTGAGTTGCTCACGGGTGTCTTAAAACCCCAACCAAAATAAAATAAAATTACTCCTGTTAAGATTTCCTAATTCCTATTGACAGTTGCAGTTGAAAAACAAGCGGATGCGTAGGAGGACGAAAAATCTTTTCACGAAAGGGTGGAGATGGAGAAGGTATTATTTATGCTGAACGAGAGCGCTGTATCTTCTTCCATTTACTGAACAATATCCATCCCGAACATTCATCCTAAAATCATGAGCCTGGTGAATCTAAAGCTGCCGATTAATTAATTTTATATTAAATTTTTCTATTTGACCCTGTATTTAAAGAGATTACAATTATTGATAAAAGAGAAAGTAATATTAATGATAAATAAGCAGTGTCTGAAAGAAAACGGCTGAAGCAAGTGGTAAAAGATTTTCTTAAGGAAGCATTTCATGAGTTAGATACATAGTAATGTATATTTTTAAGTTTCACGCAAAGAAAACAATTCTGTAAGCTGAAACTCTTTACTTCATAATACGTACTACCATGCAAACTATCACGATCGTGACAGTTTTCCCATCAAACACAACGAAACATTCCTTTAGTGTCTAAGATTTCACAATTCGCATCGATTTCAGTATCATAACATTCGAGCATTCAGGGGATTGCATGTGTATGTGTCAACGAATCAGGAAAAAATCACTTTCTAGAGCTACTCGAAAGCTCAAAGTTAAATGTTTTCGGTTAAGTGAGCACTATTCTGGCGGTAAAATACTACACAAACAATGCGAAGTGTCCCATATTTTCTCAGAAGGTATTTTCATCACTGACTGGGGAGACAGTGAATCAAAATGCAATGCCCTTTTGTTTGATTATATGTTTTTAGCAACGTTTGTTCTGAATACATTCAGTAGATAAAGCATTAGAGATACGGGCGATGGTCAGCTGACATAGGAAACCCCCGCGCAGAGTGGAAAATACCCAAAGCAAATGCAGGCGATAAACAGGCTGACAGCAGGGTTTCCTAACAGTGTATCGCAATCGACTATCTGGGTAAATGTGGTGTGTAACGTACCAGGAGATGTGACGTACCTGCCAGAAGGACGCACAAGACATAAAGGCAGATAGGAATCAGAATAAAACGTCCGCGTAGCTCATTTGGTAGAGTGACTTATTCCGGAATGAGGGGATCCGGGTTCGAATCCCGGCATAGACTAAAAATGACGGAGAAATTTACTTCGTTATAATGGCGCCCGAACTATCCGGATGACCCGACCGTTCAAAATCTCGCATTGGTGTGATGTTATTTCCACACCGCGAGATAGGAAAAATAAGAGAATCCTTTCTCCAGCACTTCGAAAAAAAAAAAGAAAATAAGGGGGAGATGATGTAACGTACCAGGCGATGTGACGTATATGCCAGAAGGACGCACACGACATAAAGGCAGATAGGAATCAGAATAAAACGTCCGCGTAGCTCATTTGGTAGAGTGACTTATTCCGGAATGAGAGGATCCGGGTTCGAATCCCGGCGTAGACTAAAAATGACGGAGAAATTTACTTCGTTATAGGTGATCTGAGATATTCTGATCATGGACGCATTGTCAGTGCAAGACAGATAGGTCATTCTATCGCCTAAGTGGTAAGAACCCTAGGGTTCCCGAGGGCAACGGTCTCAATTATATACCGCGAGTATACCATCGACGGAAGTACCAGCACCCAGAGAGCAAGAGGTGGACGACCACAAGCCATTGATGACCGGGGATGACGTAGACTATCCGGGCTCGTACAGACCGAACCACTTGGCAATGGCGGCGCAAAGCACATCCAGGTTAAATGTCGGAGGCCGAAGCAGTTTCAGCGAGCGAAGGGTACGACGCACGCCTATTTTGGGCTACGGGAGCCGACGTACTACTCGTGTGCAGCTGTTGATTTCACATCATCGGAAATTACGCCTCGCTTGGTGCCAGAAACGTCAGAACTGGAACGATACATAGTGGCGCCGCGTAGTGTAGTCAGATGAATCACGTTTTCAGCTGTACAGAGATGACGGAAGAGTGCGTTTGTTCCGTCGATAGCATGAGGACATGGCTCCGTCTTGCCAGGATGGCTCTGTTCAAGGCGGTGGTATTTCTGTGTTGGTTTAGATAGCCTTCTCATGGGGCACATTAAGTCCAATATTGTGTCTGGAGAGGTTCTTCACCGCTGCATGCTACCAGCATTTTCTGGCTTATTACCTACACGCTTTTATGTCCTTCGCGCATCCTGCGTCTGATGGTCTGTTCCAGAAGGACAATGCGCAGCCCCACCGGGCCGCAACTACAAAGGCATGGCTCGAGGAACATTCATCTGAGTTTGGACACATCCGGTGGTCCCAAGGTCTTTGGAGTTAGACCTTGCGGATGCTCTCTGGAACGCGCAAGATTAGATCCATGGATCCTGTACCGACGTCTCGGCCGTGGAGCGGAACATCAGATCCATGAATCCGGGAAGACCCCCTCGGGCGGAGTTGTGTACAATGCTGCAAAAGGCATGGCTGGCATTACCTCCTGGAATCCTCAGGCATTTTGGTGGAGTCGATGCTTCCGCGTTTATAGTCTATTATTCGCGCTAGAGAATGGACAACGCTCTATTAGATAGGTATCTCTAATTCTTTGTGCATTAAGTGTACTTACGTTTTTCTGTCAGTTGCAGTTTTCCTACCGTAGGCACAGTTTTGTCAAGATGAACAGTTTAATAATTTTCACTTTTGTGACATCATCACTGATACTGACTCTGAAGTCAGCGGTTTCGATGTACTTGGGAAAAACAAAGTGAACGTTATATAGCTGATAATAATAAATTGTGAAGAATTTTACTATGCACTTTATAACAATGGCATTGCAGCATTCTAAAGGAATGATCGGAAGTAATATGAAATCAGTAGGCTAATTTGAGAAGAGATATTCACACGATTTAACTGTGGGTCCAAACAGATTGCAGCGTTTGCCGACATAAGCGAGATAGCCTCTGTAGTAACGTCACGACAAACACTCGTTTATTCGTGAGAAAAATCTTTCGGCTTCGAGCTACTATTTCTAGGAGGAAACGAATTTTGCACAAGGCGCCAATTTCGTCGATCATGTCACCAGCTCAGTGCATTTTAGAGGGCACGGGTTATTGGTCTCCGAGAAAGTGGATCGTCGACTTGTCGTACTGCGCAGCATTTTGACTGTGACGTAGCATGCTAGTAGCAATTTTTCAGAGAAGGTAAAACCTTCCGTTGTCCTGGAATCGAAGGACACAGGACGACCTCACCAAGAGAAGACCGTTTTCTCGCACAACAATCTACCATCGCTCCTAAATGCAGTGTATTTTTATCATCATAAGAGCGGTCAATGTTACTTGATATCGTCCCGTCACAAGACAGACCCTATATTGAACACTGGTAGAAGTCGGACTTCACGCACATCGGTTTCTCGCGTCGCTTGCCTTTATCCAATGATCTTCTTCTCCAGCTTTTGAAGTGGCACTGTGTTTGAGTGCATTTGGAGGCATAATAACGTTGTGTGATATTCAGTAAAAAATGTCGCTTTTTTGGGGGATTCAATAATCGTCAGGTTTGCGTATGCAGACGACGAGTTGAAGGATCCAAAGGGATGCATTACGAACCTCAGGGTCCATGATAGAGGAAGCCGTAAATTATTACAGCCGCACATCTCTGGTATTTCCTGACAGGCAGTTTGAAAGCGCGGTGGTGCGCCGAGAATATCCTGGATGCTATTGCTATCCCTTTCGTAAGAGGGACACCTGGCAACACGTTTTAGCAAGATAATGCGCGCCTGCATTCTGCTAACATCTCCAGGGAACATTCACTCGCTACAGTCTCCTAGAATGGCCAGCATGATCCCTGGATCTATCTGTCCTGATTCGTGGTGATTCACGAGAATCCATGGAAGCCACGGAATTTTATATTTTTGTGCTCTTCCAGGGAATGAAGGTATTGTCTAACATGTCGTAGCGCCAAATCAAGCTTGATGTGTTATAAAACGTTCTCTTTGAAATGGGGTATTAAATTTTACATAAGATTTTTGGCAGAGGATTTAGCATGGCTGTCACCTCCATCTGTTCGCAAAAGGTTTCGAGAAAAAACGAATTATTTTCTCTCTCACAAATCTGTAGATGTCCCAACATTTCTGCAACTTCACGCTGAGTGCAATGATGTTTCATGTGCCTTTCCGTGAACGATTTCAGAGCTTTTTTAGAACATGGGTACGATATTTATCGATAAAAATAGAATCTCCCTGCCGCCCCGGTGGCGCAGTGATCTAAGGCGTTGGCCTCTGATCATTCGTCCGTAAGGGGTCCGGGTTCGAATCCTGGTCAGGCATGGATGTTGTGTTTGTCTTACGGCACTGGCTCTCTCCCTTCCCTGGAACCAGTGACCCTAAATTAGGGACGGGCGACTGCTTATAGCCCATCGAGTTGCTCACGGTGGTCGTAAAACCTCCAATCAAAAAAAAAAAAAAAAAAATAGAATCTCATTAAGGATGCAATTTTCGACGAGAGATAGTTTTCAATGGAATTTTTTCCGAAGTTTTATTTGAAGGCATTAATGTGTTTTTTATGAAAGATTAAAAAAACTTGAAACTCTATAGTTAGCTACATCGTCTTACAAGTTAGCCAAATTTGTGTCTATGGTGTTTTTAAATTCTGCTTCGTATGAAACAATTTTTAGTTTGAAGTTTGTTTCTTATTTGTAATATTACATACACGTACGATAATTTCTTTGTACTCGTATATTGCCATCATATATTATACAAATATATCTAAGGAACTGGAGCTTCCTGACCGGGTTCCGATCATGGATTCGAAGAATCGTCGAAACTACGAACAAGTACTGTGTGCTTGATTAACACAGATCTAAAGTTAGCATATCACTTAATTCAAAGCTAAGCTAAAATTACTTAACTTCAGTTACTTGGGAATTAATTGTTCTGGATAGTCTAAAGGTACCTTGCTCAAACGGAAATCGGGAAAGGGCAGTTTCATTCCAGCTCGAGGGAGATGCAAGCTTTCCGAGGAAATGCTGTACGCAAAATAATGAAAATGTTGGCATTTCTGTGTCGAACGTAATGCACTTACTAGGTATACAAATGAATTTTAAAGCGTTTTAAGACAAAGCAACATGTAATTGAGAGAAAACAGCAATACCTTTAGAAATCAAAATATGCGCTGTCATTATCTATCACTTTCCGCCATCGGTCGGGCAGCTGACGGGTTCCAGCCATGAAGAATACTTGCTCGTGAGATGCAGTGAAGTATTCTTCATGGCAACCCGTTTGTGCACTTCGTCACATGTCCGGAACCATACAGCAGAGAAACCATGATCCATTTTTTTTGGAGGTTTAACGACCACCGTGAGCAACTCAATGGGCTATAAGCAGTCGCCCGTCCCTAATTTAGGGTCCCTGGTTCCAGGGAAGGGATAGAGCCAGCGCCGTAAGACAAACACAACATCCATGCCTCACCGAGATTTGAACCCGGGCCCCTTTTGGACGTATGGTCAGAGGCCATCGCTTAGACCACTGCGCCACCGGGGCGGCCATTTTTTTTTTTTTTTTTTGATTGGCGGTTTAACGACTACCGTGAGCAACTCAATGGGCTATAAGTAGTCGCCCGTCCCTATTTTAGGGTCACTGGTTCCAGGGAAGGGAGAGAGCCACTGCCGTAAGACAAACACAACATCCATGCCTCACCGGGATTCGAACCCGGACCCCTTTTGGACGAATGACCAGAGGCCATCACTTAGACCACTGCGCCACCAGGGCGGCACCATGTTCCATCAATGGGAACAAATGATAGTTTGAAGGGGCTATGTCGGGACTATAAGCCGGGTGCTCCAAAACTTCTTGCCTCCCCAATGGCGCAGTGGTCTAAGCGATGGCTTCTGATCATTCGTCCGAAAGGGGTCCGGGTTCGAATCCCGGTGAGGCATGGATTTTGTGTTTGTCTTACGGCACTGGTTTTCTCCCTTCCCTGGAACTAGTGACCCTAAATTAGGGATGGGCGACTGCTTATAGCCCATTGAGTTGCTCACGGTGGTCGTTAAACCTCAAATCAAAAACAAAACAAAAAAACTTCCTAGTCAAGCGTCAATAAAGTTTCCTTGACTGATTTCGCAAAATGCGGCCTAGCGTTGTCAAGCAGTAATTTCACGGGACGCAATTCTTTACCTGTAAATGAACGTTTCCGACAGATTTTCTGGTTCAATCGCAGCAATTGTGGCTTGCAGCGATCAGCAGTAGGAGTTTGACCCTGTTCCAATAGTTCATAATAGAGCACACCCTTCATATCCCACTAGATGCACAGCAGAACTTTCTCATATCGAACTTTCTCATATCCCACTAGATGCACAGCAGAACTTTCTTGGAGTGAATATTCTGTTTCTGTGTCAAAGTCGTTGTTTCTCCGGTGTCTACCCAGTGTTTCTTTGCGTTTGGGATTGCCGTAGAATATCCACTTTTCATTCCCCGTAACAATTTTCCACAGGAAATACTTTCTGTGTTGTTTAATCAACATATTCAAGCACTTCGTGACACGCTCATCCTTGTTCCTCTGGCTTAGGTCATGTGGCACCTATTTTACTTCCTTCTGAATCTTTCCCATTGCGCGTAAACGATTGGAAATGATTTGTTGAGTTACCCCCAGTTGTTTCGCTAGTTTCTTATGCGTTTGAGATGAATCTTCATCCGGCAATGCTTGCAGTTTCTCATGTGCAACCTTCTGCGGTAAGCCGCTACGTTCTCGATCGCTAACATAAAAATCACCTGTTTTAAACCGCCTAAACCAAAACTCGCACGTGCTCTTCGGTGTAGTATTCTCCCCAGAACAGAACAGATCGATGCATATGCTTTTTGCAGGACTTTTTTCTTGATGAAATTCGTAACGAATGCAGTGTCGAATAAATGCAATATCGCTTGCCATCTTTCACCTACCGATGTGCAAGTGCGTTTGACTGTTGGGCAAACTTCTGTGTCACATTTTATACTCTGGATGAGTTACGGTCACATGACAACAACGCGGAGGAATGTCGGATATGTAAATTAGCGGTATACGTTACACAAGAAACTCTTTAAAACTTATTTGTACGCTTAATATTTTCATTTATTAAAGAAAATAAAAACAGCGGGGTAAGACATGAATAAGTTATATTTATTATTACCCATTTGAAATAAATGTGTTTATTCACTCACATCTTACCCGAATTCAGCGAGAAAAGTTATCACTAACGGATTCAAGCAATTCTGATCGTAAAGTCGGAATAAAATAAAGCAAGTCTAATTCTTTTGTGGAGGAGAATGAAACTTCGCAGCTCCAAATCTCTTCGGCAAAGTTTTAATTAACTTAGTTAATTTCAACATCCTAATGAAACGGTTCTGCTAAATGTCGGGTAGGTAACCAGTAATACTGATTGAAAAGTTCTTGCTTGCTCGTTCACGATGAATCATGTTGTTGGAAACTGGTAATTTTGGAAATGGTTTAGAAGTCGTTATTTTTCTCCTATTGGAATTTATCAACATTGTTCTGGTACATAAGAATCGGCATTATTACGTTGCGCGTTGCATAAACATTTGCTGTAGATCTGAATCGGCAAAAGTTGCTTCCATAGGAAAAGCGATTCAACGTTTCTTTGAATAAAATGACATGAATTTGGCATTCCCAAAAAAATCCATTTGATTTCAAGGAAGAACTCGTGTCATCGGGTTCGTGTAATTTCACTGAAATGATGTGAACTTTCAGATTGCTTGTAGACGCAGATACGCATTTGTTCTTGAGTTCATACGAACGGAAAAATCGATACTGTTCTAGCTAGAAAATAGCAGGTGTACATTCGAGGGGACAGTGGTGATATTCCAAAGAAAATTGCAGATATTTTTGTGCTGTTTCACGCTGTGAGAATTTCCGATATTTGCAGACGGATTTCCGCCAGTCTGACTGTCCGCCATCAAAGTTTATTTAACTTTACACTGGAGACGCATAAGTGCAGGGGTTCGAACGTATACAAGTGCTCATTTTGCTACAAACCGATGAGTAATATTAGCTTCTATAAAATGAAATATTTAATACAATTTATTTGTATATGAAATCGAATTCGTTTATACTGATATGGGGGTTAGGAGTAATGCTATCTCTAAGATTTTTCTACTGAGTTTACAAGCCGACCAGAACGATCACTTATATATCGAGCAGTACTTTTCTCTGCTCAAATAATTCGATATGTGGTTAAAACCGATTCATTACGTTTTTGTTTGAAACATTTTATTTCAAAATAACTGCTTTGATCTCAGACTCCAAAGCTGTAGCGACATACACTGAAGTGCCACAAAAACTGGTACACCAGTCTAATACTTAGTAGGTCCCCCACGGGAGCGCAGGACTGCAGAAATACGACGGGGCATGGACTCCACTAGCTTCTGGAAAAATGCTGTAGGCAATGCACACCATACTTCCTGCAGAGCGTTCCACAATTCGGGTGTATTCCGAGGTCTCGGATTCCTGTGTTCGATAGCGCGTTGCATGGCATCCCAAATGTGTTCTATCACGTTCAGATCTGGGGACTTGGGTAGGAATGACAAAACCCCAAACTTAGATGAATGCTCCTCTAACCATAATATGGCGTTCCGACACTTGTGTGGAGGTGCATTGTCCTATTGGAACAGGCCCAACCTATCAGCATGAATGCAGGACATGAACGGGTGTACCTCGTCAGAATGAATGCGCACATAGTGTTGGCCGGTCACAGAAGTTTGTAGACGTCCAAGGGGTCCCAGTGAAGTTCATCTAAACACACCCCATACCATTACGGACCCCACTACCCGGTACAGTTCCCTGTTGACAGGTGGGATCCATGGCTTCATGGGGTTTGTGCCAGACACGAATCCTTCCATCTGCCCAATACAGTTGGAAACGCGACTCGTCAGACCAGGCTACTTATTTTCAGTCATCAAGTGTCCAGTGGCGGTGTTGCCGTGCCCAAGCGAGGCGCATAGCTCTGTGTCGTGCACCCGTCAAGGAGACTCGAGTTGGGCGTCGACTCCCAAAGCCCATATCGTGCAAGGTACGTTGGAGAGTCCGGACGCTGATACTTGTTGAGGCTCCAGCATTGACTTCCGATGATACCTGCGAGATTGTTGCACGCCTATCGCGTGAAAAGATTCTTGACAGCCGACGATGGTCACGTTCACCCAATGTCTTTCTGCGGCCACACTGATATCGTAGATTGGAGGTTTTGCCGGAATTCTTGTAGTCACGGTACACCCTTACAATGGTCGCCTGTGAAAATCCGAACTTCGTTTCTACCTCCGAAATACTATGGCCCATCTCACGAACGGCAACTATGACACCGCGTTGAAAGTCGCTTAAATCGTTATTACTTGTCATTCTCATGCCGAAAACAGCTCTGACTGCTGTCAGGGATGTCTGTTTTTATATATACGCACTGGCGGATACATCCGAGTACGCGCATAGGTGACGTTGCTGTGTATTTTGCATAAGCTCGTCTGTACCAGTTTTTCTGGCACTTCAGTGCATGTCATATCAGAAAAGAAAGTAGGGCCTGAGAGAGCATGTACAAGAAATCACGTGACTCAAAATCGTTAAATAAAATTTGCTCAGATATCAGATAATTATGAAGTAAATAAATTTCAGATTGAATGTATTGCATAATGAAAATATAAACTAGAAAATACTACTCTGTCTCAAGAATAGCAAATTCCTAAAATGCAGAGTATATTTTCTGGTAATATGACTTTGATTTTCCCCAGGTAAATGATGCACTCGTACCCATGGTACAACTTATTGCTTTTTTTTTCAGGACATTGACATGACGGTCTCTCGGTCTCAAAGAACTGAATAACAGCAATACATAGGTACTTTGTTTGGTTTGTTGTAGCAATGACAGTAGTTACAATTTTTGTTAATGTTTCAAACCCAGGCGTTTTTACAAACGTATTACAGCAGCGTGTAACTCTTCAAATGATTGTTTAAAGAAACATAATTGAAGTTTACAAGTATTTTTTGCATTCAATAACTGATTTATCGTTTCTTCTTTTTTGAGCTTAGTACAATTTCATCAAAAAATATAAAGCCGGTATCTGCAGCACTATGATCTACGAAAAAGATTCTTCTTTTCCAAATGATTTTAAATGCAAAGGTTATAATATTCAGAGAATATATAAACAGAGAAGGTTTTAGATGATATAAAGGTCCTGTGATAATATACACTGAAGAGCAAAAATATTAAGATCAGCTCGTCTTTATGTAAGTCGAAGAAACTGCCGTAAACGACGGTAGGTGTGAAGGTCATGAACATTGAGCTCTGTTAATCAGTTATTCTTGTTGTTTAGATGGTAAAGGCAGCGGACTTAAGCGAGTTTCACAATGGCCAAATTGTAATGGACAGATAACTAGATTACAACATTTCCGAGACGGCAGGACTTGTTGGGTGTTCACAGTCAGCCGTGGTTATTACCTTCAAAAAGCGGTACGAGGAGGGATAAAAACCGATGAACCGCCGGCAAGATGTGAGGCGACTACGCCTTATCAATGCTAGAGGTGAGCAACGGCTTTCCCGTATGGTACGTGCCAAGAGAAGGGATGATTTTGGTGCACCTCGCCGGTATTTTGAATGTTGGTGATAGGAGTAATGTGTCACAACACACAGTATAACAAACCCTGATTAAAATGGGGCTGCGTATCCGCAGGCAGCTCAGTCTGCCAATGCTAATCTCGCTTCACAGTCGAAAGTAATTACAAGTCCAAATCTCGGTTCACAGTCGGAAGTACCTACAAGTCCAAATCTCGGTTCACAGTCGAAAGTACCTACAAGTCCAAATCTCGCTTCACAGTCGAAAGTACCTACAAGTCCAAATCTCGCTTCACAGTCGAAAGTACCTACAAGTCCTAATCTCGGTTCATAGTCGAAAGTACCTAAAGGTCCAAATCTCGGTTCACAGTCGAAAGTACTTACAAGTACAAATCTCGGTTCACAGTCGAAAGTACCCACAAGTCCAAATCTCGGTTCACAGTCGAAAGTACCTGCACGTCCAAATCTCGGTTCACAGTCGAAAGTATCTACAAGTCCAAATCTCGCTTCACAGTCGAAAGTACCTACAAGTCCAAATCTCGGTTCACAGTCGAAAGTATCTATAAGTTGAAATCTCGGTTCACAGGCGAAAGTACCTACAAGTCGAAATATCGGTTCACAGTCCAGCATCAAAACTAAACACTAAATGATTGAAAGAAGGTGGTCTGATCCGATAAATCTCGTTTCCTGTTGTACCATGGGTACGTGGGCATCATTTACCTGGGATAGTGTTGGCAGCAGAATGCACTGTGGAAGAAAAATTAGCTGGTGGAGGAAGTGTAATGTTTTAGGCAATGTTGTTCTGGGAAACCCGAGTTCAGTCGCATGTGCAGGAAATTATGACGTCTACCTCCTATCTAAACATTATTGCAGACCAAGTACATCCTTTCAAGGCAACGGGGTTCCACTCTAGTTGTGCTTTCTTTCAGCAGGATAATGTGCCGGTCACACTGCCCAGATTTTTTCCCCGAATGGTTCGCCGGGTAAGAGTTGTTTGAAGGCGCGTGGTGGACCAACATTGGATTAAGCAGTTGTTCATATTATTTTGGCTCTTCGGTGAATATGCCAAGACCAAAAGGGAGAAGTTAATGGAATTTGTCAGCATCATTAACTTTAAAACAGAAACAATAGGATCAGATGTTTCCTTGGGTGTATCAATAATTGAACCACCTTTACAGGTAAAGCTAATATGAGTAAAACCAACGATATGACTAACAAGTTAAGTAACTAAACAAAATCAAAAACTGTTTGAACAAGGTATGCCCTTGTCAAACTTTTTTACTACTGCATATAACACACATAAATATTGTATTCAAGAGAAAGAATTTTACTTGGTGCTTTTCAAATGAATTCTTCTGCAATTCCATTTACTCAGAAAAATTTACTTGGAACATTTTTGGAATATTTTTGTCATACATGATTCCATCCTATCCCAAAAGGATTTTTCCTGTTAATGCATTTAAGCAGCCTAGCGGTGAAGTTCTTGTATTGAAAACATTGGTCAATATTCCATCGATTTGATTCAAAAGGAAATTTTTGCTGTCAGTCAGTGAATAATAACAATATAGTAAATAACGCAAATAGATATCTAGTAACAACATTAACCCAAATTTTTTTAAAGCGTATACAGCTTGTTTTGTGTTTATCTTTATCCAACATTTACTAGTAAATCTTTGGAAACAAAAGATATTTTAAGCAATCCAAAAATATATTTATAAGTCTGGAAGGTAAAAAATGTTGCACTGGAAAAGGAAAGCATCCGACGTAGTTTGCCGTGATCAGTTTTGTTCTACCGAGAAAAAAGTTTGAAAATTTAAAAATAAAAATAATTTTTTTTTGCCGAAATAAATTTCTATAGTCAACAGGAAAAATGTGCACCAGAAAAAAAAATAGAAAACACATGAATAATCCTGGCAGTATTTAGGTTTTTCCTGAGCAATTTATTAATGCAAGCGAAATGTGAAAGGGGACTTATCGCTTCTCCACGCAGATGGAGGACAAATGGAAAAAATATGACATCAAGAGATTAATTTTTGACTTGCATATGCCCAGTAAAAGACGTCCAGGAAAGCAATTCATCATTGTTGTATTACACAAATGTTGAAGTCCCTCCTTAAAGCAACGGCGGGCAATAATGGTTTTGTTTAAAATAAAAGCTGAACTTTCATACTTTCCGTGGGTGCAAACGGCGAGGAATGTCGAATTATGTGATTATTTCTTTTAGGGAAGCTTCGTTGTACCGTGCAAAGCTAACTCATACATAATTCTTTTTCGCAGTGATGTATACTGGAAAACTGAAATTTTAGGGATTTTTTTAGGTACGTATACACCGATGAGCTATTACATTATTACCACCTACCTAATAAGCTGTAGGACACCCTTTAGCCCGCAAATCATCTGCCACTTCGCGAGGCATCGATTCGATGAGGTGGCGATAGGTATCCTGGGGTATTTGGTACCAAAATGACAACAGAAGGTCCTCCAGTTCCCGTACATTTCGGGGTGGTGGTGAATTAGCCCGTACCTGTTTTTTCAAGTCGAACCACAAACGTTCGATTGAGTTCATGTCAGGTGAATTTGGAAGCCAGGGCATTAAAAAACAGTCACCAGCATGTTCCTAGAACCACTCCTTGACCTCTTCTGGCAGTGTGGCATCGCGCATTATCCTATTGGGTAGCACCAGCAGGGAACTCACTTGCCATAAATGGATGAACTTGGTCCGCAACGATGTTCACATACCTGACAGCTGCCAGAGGTTGTGCTATTGGGATAACGTGGCCTAAAGTGTCCCAAGAAAACATCGCCCACAATATTACACCGCCGCTGCTGGTCTGTTTCTGCCCAACAGTGCATTCAGGTGCCATAGCCTCCGTTGGTAGTCAGCGTGTCCGCACTCGTCTGTGTACGTGATGCACCAGGAATCTTGATTCGTCAGACCAGGCCACTTTCTTCCAATCATCCACTGTCCAATCTCAATGATCTTGGGCCCATTTCATAAGTTCTTGGCGATGACGTGCAGTGAGCATGGAGACTCAGCTGGGTCTTCGGCTACGCAGGCCCATAGGCAGAGGGCTGCGATGAACTGTATGCTGCGACACATTGCACTGATCACCACTGTTGTAGCTGTGGGTGATTTGTAGCAACCTGGCCCTGCGGTCACTGTGAACAATGCGCGACAGTCTCCGCTCTCCTCTGGCATCAGTGCGCTCAGGACGACACACGCCTGGACGACGGTTTGACGTTTGGCCATCTGTGCACCACTTTTGATACGTACTCACTACAGCGGCACGTGAACAACCCACACACAGCGCCTTTTCCGAGATTGTAATTCCGAGCGCCGTGCCATTACAATTTGTTTTTTATCAAACTCCGATAAGTCGCCAGCCTTTACCATTCTGACTCCGAACACTCTACTAACCGAAAGCCGGTCTTTGGCTTATATATATATACTGCTCTGTGAACTTCACCTGCGCTACCGTTCGGTCTCCAGGCGCGCTCATTTCTCTAGGCTGGGGGTGGTCATAATGTAATGGCTCATCATTTTATAACAGAAAATACTGTACTCTCTGTGTATCCCTGATACCACATAATAATCTGAATTCTTAACATTTATTTTTTATGGATAGGTAAAACTTTGAAATTATACTTTCATTGTTAAAGGGAATGTTTTGAGGAATGTGACTTTTACATCTGTAGTCGTTTTCTGGTTTAACACATGTTTTTTATGCCTACGATGTACAGAGGCACAAAAAACATTTGTGCCTCCGTACATCGTAGGCATAAAAATGACAAAATTAGTTAAGACGGAAAAAACGTGTTAACTAATTTTGTCATTTTGTTCATCCATATATCCATCTTTGGGTACGATCATTGGGATCTGGAACTTGTATCGATTAATTTATGGGACAGATGTTGATACCATCGAGAATATTCTGGTATTTTTCGTTTTTCTGAAATGAGATAACCTAGGAGTATGAAAGTAAATGTACTTGTGCTCATGACAATATTTATGCTCTTACAAGTCATACTGAGAAATGTTTTCATCGAGATAACCGCTCTCGACGTTTTACACACTGCCTTCAACAAAAAAACATTTTTTTTTAAGATTATTTTTCGTTATGTCTTGCAAAGTGGAAAACAATCGATGTCTCTTGTCCTTCGAAAAATATTTTTTATGAATCTAACACAGATATGCATGCTCATGATTTTTCACGTCTTTTCCTGCTTCTCACGATGTTGTGTTTCCCTATTTCTCATTTTCGAAGAAATTTTGAAAAACGTATTTTACATATGTAAGTATGACCAGAAATTTCCCCCTTTTAGTTGTATAGTATTTCCAGCTACGTGTTTATAATATGTAAATTTCCTATAAGAAAACACTTTTGTTTTGTTCATAATCGCAGTCCCAGCTTTCCTAAAACTACTTGTGATTGGGAAACATTTTAAATCAGAAGCCACTTCGTTAAAGAAAACGCACTCACTTCATCACTAAAAGTCAATATCCTGTGAGGTGTCAATGAAATGATTATCCACATAAGAAATTTAAGGTGAGTTATGGCCAAACACCTCCAAAATGATTCCACAACTTAAATCTTGGCCCTCAGTCTCCGGCAGCTGGAATGTACCTGGCCAAGGCAGCGGCCAGTGCGACATGAAGGCAGAGGGTGCTAAGAATCCCCGGAGGACCGGACTAGGCTGCCATCTGATGCCGACCTTGGCTACTTACAATGGACGCTCCCTATCTTCTGATTCAAGGCTTCTTGAATTGGAAGAGGAACTACAAAGGATCAAGTGGGACATCGTCGGGCTGAGTGAGGTAAGGAGAAAAGGAGAAGATCTCATCGAACTGAAAAGTGGACATCTCTTCTACTATCGTGGGACAGATACTGGCAGAACTAGTGGTGTTGGATTTATAATAAACAAGAAACTGAAGGATAAAGTGGTAGAAGTTGAAAGTTCCTCTGACAGAGCTGCACGACTCGTTATCCAACTATCGAAAAGATACCAGGCTCAGATTATTCAAACTTATGCACCCACCACAAGTCATCCTGAAGAAGAAATTGAAGAATTTTATGAGGAAATTTGTCATCTAAATAATAAAGGTAAGCAGCACTTGAAGATAATTATGGGAGATTTCAATGCAAAAATAGGGCAACAGCAACAGAATGAAACTTCAGTAGGTAAATTCGGTCACGGCAACAGAAACCAGCGTGGAAATACTCTCGTTGAGTTTGCAGAGGCAGAAGGGTTTTTCATCTTGAATTCCTTCTTCAAGAAAAAGCCACACAGGAAATGGACATGGAGACATCCAAATGGGACGACAAGTGAAATTGATTTTATTATGTGTAACAAAAAATTCGTCATAGAAGACTGCAGTGTGCTAAACAAGTTCAACACAGGTAGTGACCATAGATTGGTGAGATGTAAGATGCACCTCAACACTAAACTTGAACGTGGCAAGCTCATAAGACAAACAAAATCTATTGACATAACCAACCTTAAAAAACACCATAATACCTTCAAATTGGAACTGAAGAACAGATTCTCTGCTTTAGAAGGCCTAACATCGGAAGAAGTGGATATTTCTGAAGTTAACAGAAAAATAACCAAAGCTCTTATGGAAACAGCAACAAAAATAAGCTGGGTCTAAGAACAAGTTGCATGTAAACAAATTATCAGGAAAAACCAAAATGTTGATGCAAAAAAGAAGAGAGATGAGGACAACTAAAGAAGATGTGACTTCCAAAGTGGAATATATAGAGCTATGCAAGACAGCACGAAAAAGTATCACTGAAGACGTAAGGAAATTCAACTGTGAACTAGTGAGGAAAGCAATTGAAAACAACCAAAGCCTAAAGATAGCAAAGGGACATCTCAGTAAGGGAAGAAAACAGATTATGGCTCTGAGAAAAGAAGATGGTTCTATAACAAGAAATAGAGGCGAAATTTTGACAAGAGTGAAAGATTTCTACTCCAAACTATATGAAAGGGATGATACATGTACTCCAGACATCATGAAAGATACCTGTACCAGAGTTCTTCCAGTCCTCCCAGCAGAAGTTGCACATGCAATCACGAACATGAAGCGAGGGAAAGCTCCAGGAGAAGATGGAATTACTGTAGACATCATACAAGAAGCAAGTGGAGAAATTGAAACAGTACTCGCCCAAATTTTCACTCGATGCCTTAATGAAGGAAAGATTCCTGAGGATTGGAACAATGCTACAATGATCCTGCTACATAAGAAAGGTGACATTGAGGATCTCAGGAACTACAGACCTATCTGCCTCCTATCAGTGGTTTATAAAATCTTCACTAAAGTTCTTTCACACCGCTTGAAGGTAACACTGGACATGGCTCAACCGAGAGAACAAGCTGGATTCAGGAGTGGCTACAGCACAATAGATCATATCCACGTGCTGAGAGAACTAATTGAAAGAGCGAGGGAATATGAACTTCCATTGTGCATGGCTTTTATCGATTATGAAAAAGCCTTTGATTCGGTGAAACCATCAGCAGTTACCACGGCTCTGAAATCCTGCGGTATTGAAGATGCATACATTAATATTATTAATAACATCTATGAAAATGCAAGTGCAAAGATTCGGCTGTTTGAAAATACAACACACATAAAAATTGGAAAGGGAGTGAGACAAGGTGACACCATATCTCCGAAGCTCTTTAATGCCACATTGGAAAATGTCTTTCAATCACTGAACTGGGAAAACAAAGGGATAAAGATTAATGGAGATTATCTAACCCACCTTCGTTTTGCTGATGACGTAGTCATTTTTGCAACTACCCCATCAGAGCTGCAGAGTATGATCCAGGAACTTGCTGACAAGAGTAAAGAAGTGGGATTAAAAATGAACTTTCAGAAGACAAAAGTGATGTTCAATGCTTTTACAAGAAATGAAGATTTATCGATTGATGGAGAAAAACTGGAGATAACAGATACGTATGTTTATCTTGGACAGCAGATATCAAGTGAGGGTCACATTGATGAAGAAATTAATCGGCGTACAAAACTTGCCTGGAGAGCTTTTGGAAGAAACAGCATAATTTTCAAGAGCAATATGCCATTATGTCTTAAAAGAAAAGTGTTTGATCAATGCATCCTTCCAGTGCTTACGTATGGTGCAGAGACGTGGACCTTAATTAAAAGAGACATACAAAGGCTGCAGACAACTCAAAGAAGCATGGAGAGGTGCATGCTTGGTATAACCAGGAGAGATAAGAAAAGGAACTCGTGGATCCGAAAAATGACGAGAGTGGAAGACATCATGATCAGAGTTAAATCCCTGAAATGGCAATGGGCTGGACATACTGCCAGAAGGACAGACCATAGATGGACAGCCGAAATTTTAGATTGGATTCCGAGGGACAGGAAAAGACCCAGAAGAAGACCACACGGGAGATGGGTGGATGAAATTCGTAAATATGCGGGAGTGACATGGAGGAGACTGGCACAAGACAGACCGTTGTGGAGGAAACTTGGGGAGACCTTTGTCCAGCAGTGGATTGATAATGGTTGACAATGATGATGAAACCAAATTTATTTTAACTTGCAAGCGTTAGAAATCTCTGCCTTGAAGAGAAGAATTATAACGAAGTAAATTTATCCGTCATTTTTTGTCTACGCCGGGATTCGAACCCGAGGCCGCTTATTCGGGAACAAGTCGCTCTACCAACTGAGCTACGCAGACATTTGTTCTGATTCCTATCTGCCTTTATGTCGTGTGCGTCCTGCTGGCAGGTACGTAACATCTCCCCCCCCCCCCCGAAAGAGGGCCGGGGACATGGCCCACGGGTCAGCCGTGACCATGAATCGTTGCAGGCAGCCATCCATTGTAGAACGTGCACTTGAGAACTCCCAGTTAATCTGCTGTGTGGAATACAACATCACACATTTTTATTTTTCGAAGCGCTGGAGAAGGAATTCCCTGATTTTTCCTGTCTCGCGGTGTGGAAATAACATCACACCAATGCGAGATTTTGAACGGCCGGGTCATCCGGATAGTTCGGGCGCCATTATAACGAAGTGAATTTCTCCGTCATTTTTGGTCTACGCCGGGATTCGAACCCGAGGCCGCTTATTCCGGAACAAGTCGCTCTACCAACTGAGCTACGCAGACATTTGTTCTGATTCCTATCTGCCTTTATGTCGTGTGCGTCCTGCTGGCAGGTACGTCACAGAATAAGTGACCGTCATTATTTTAAAAGCCAAATTGTTTGTAGCTTTCCTAAGTTAACCTGCGATCTACATATTCACTATGTAATGAGAAATTTAACTTTGCGCATATTTAAATACTTCAGCACCAACTTCGTATACGGCGGATATAGCAGAATGTAATTCAGATTGATTTGTGTTGTATGAATGAAATTTCACTTGTTCTTTAATTTATTAATTTCACAAAGGTTATGGCAAATATATCTAGTGAGTTCCGAGAGGGCAAAACTGGACGCGAAAAAGAAAATCTATGAAATATATTAGCCAGATAACTTCAAGTAATATCTTTCCTACAGTGAAACGATTTCCTTTCCAATTTTCGTACTACAATGTACCGTAGATACAAAGTCTCTGTGTTTAACATACTTCCCTGTATTTAATATAAGATTTATTACTTTCCTTTATTGATTCAAACATAAACTTTTCCAAAGTATGATTCTTTAGCGTTTATCACATATAGCAGTTAAAAAAAATTGGGGGAATTAGTAATGGCAAATATTCACTTGTCATTAAGCATTAGAACAAGAAACATTTTAATCAAATGTTTCTTGTTGTAAGTGCTGCCTTTCCACGTGTTTATGAAATTCTGAAAGTGAAAAAGCCCTCTAACGCACTATGTGTAGTTAACAAAAATACACAATTTTTACTGCGAACGTACTTTGGTGGGCACTTCGCAACCTTCTATTTGAGCACCTCGTTCTTTTAAATACAACGCTGTTTACTGTTATCTCTCCTGTTTGCTTGCTATTATACACCAGCCAATTAAAATACAGTAGCCTGATGCTCTGACTGGTTATACAGAACAGCATGTTGAAGAAAAAGGTGGTGCTGAGTTTTTCGAAATAAAGTCTGAAGCAGTTACGGTACGCAATACCACTTTGCAACGGGCAGTTGTTTAAGATGGAAATTTGTTGCTGCAAGCAGATGTATTTGTGTCTTGCTTAAGACATGTGTTTTGCTTTTGTTCCTCAATTCTTGTTCAGTTCCTTTCCTGAGGCCACTAAATCTGATTTGGGAATAAGAGAATCCGCTTAACCTTTGGTGATCACAAGAATCATTGAACTCGAAAAAAAGTCTCTAATTTTAAAGGAGGTTTAAAGTAGAATGCATTAAATATTTCCAGTAGAATTCAAACATTAGAATTTTTATGGGCCTATGTCTGTGCCCTGAAACTGAATTATGAAATCAGAATTCAGTAACGAAATCATAATTCAGTTTCAGGACCCAAACATCAGGTAACATTCTTTCGAATGCTTTAACATTTACCTTAACGTATAGGTCGCTTAGACATCCGGGTAATATGCACTTACATAATCAGTACATTAGAAACAAAATTATTTCGATAATTTTATCTTACGATAGTGAATTTACACATATTTCTAGTATATTTCAAGATTTAATTAGAGACATTATTCAAGAGTAATAACACCCAACTGTAAAGTTAATAATTGTCATATTGCGGAATTCATTTCTATATAAAAGCTCAGAACTCCTTGTCGGAAGGTTATTAGTCACGTTTTGATTTGCAGTTTCACCAAAGTCATGCACGATTTAATGAAATTTTCTGTGGATAATATCTTATTTAACACATACTGTATTTGTAACGATTTTGGAAACCATATTGAACATAATGCGTTGTTGATCTTCATTTGAAAAGAACTGGATAGAGTGTACTATTTCGAGACTATTCTGGTATTGATGGTTGATCCTTAGCGGATATCTGAGGTGGCTTCCTTGTCATGCCTATTATGCATTATGGGACCTGTTTAATTTGCTTTAATACACTGATGTGCAAAATGAAATTCCGGAAGTGAATAATAGGAAAAAATCCGAAGCGCTCAATGAAATCTTACGATGTTCACAGGACATAGCCCTATGGACACCTCCCTCAGCGAATTTGCATATAAGTGCATAAAAGGCTATCTAATACATAAATTTAGTTACATTCCAATGGGGAACTACAGTGACTTTTCTAGTAAACAGCGCGTGTAAGAAGCGTTCCCGTGGCTGCAAATTGTTTTCCTTATGTCTCATACACGTGTATCCGATGATGTACGGGGGCGAGCGATACGATGAAAAGAAGCAGGCGTGTCTCGAATCCAGGTCACAAGGGACTTGAATATCCACTCCATAGTGGTTTCACGGTCATATCAGCAATTCAACAACACTGATAGTGTGTTGTTGAATTGCTGACATTTAGACCTGGCCAAAGTCGTCCAAGGCGAACGGAACATCGTGAGGTCCGCTAAATCTCTTTAACTGCACGACGTCATAAGTAGCATACAACCCGGCCATTTTCTTTGCAACTCTCCGTTGCCACTAGGACTGCCATATCAAGATAAATGATATACTGAAATTTTCATACAATTGAGATTTATACCAGTAGACCCATGGTTTATGTCCCGCTAACCACATTTCAGAGGAGTGCTCGCTTGAAATGGTGTAGTCATTCCTAAAGCCCAGATGAGTAGCCCGGTGTTATTTTTTTACTGATTAATGGAGATTAATTTTACAACCGGATTCTCGTCGGCGTTTAAACTGGAAGGACCAAGGAATCCTTACGTATTAATGTCGCAATCATCCGCGAACGAAACTCCTTCGGAGGTGGTGGTTAACTCGTGAGGGATGGCATTGTGTTCAACGGCCCCACATCACTCCACGTATGTGCAAGAGACAATCTGAATGCTGAGCGGTGTAGAGACCAGTCAAGACTCCAGAGCACTGTGTCGCACGTTTTCGGGGAGCTGCCGGCCCTCAGTTCCTTTTAAGCGATCATAACCCTCACATGCACGGGACTCAAATTGTCTGTGATTTCCTTCAGAGAGAGGATATTTTTGGGGCCTATGGATTAACCAGCCAGGTCTCCGGGCCTAAAACCTATACAGCATGCTTATGATGCTCGGAAGTGAGACATAACATTATATCAGTTCCTTCCCAGAACCCTTCCCGAGGAACGTACCGCGCTCGTCAAGGAATGGAATTCTTTGGCTCCAGAGTTCATCCGTAACCTGGTGATGAGTATGCATCGTCGTTTATAAAGTTGTCTATGAAAATGTTCTACCCGAAGGGCGAGAGTGATAGTGAAAATCTTCCAAATACGTGGACACAATGTGAATAGACAAAGTCATCGCTCTTTCCACGTTTTCTTTAATTAACACACAGCAACCGAAAAATTGTTGCAATCGAAAAATTGTTATCCGGTTCCAGCGGTGTCCGGATAACAGTTTTTGAGTTGCTAAGTGTTAATTAAAGAAAACGTGGAAAGAGCAATGACTTTGTCTATTCAAATGTTCTACTCGTTGACTATCAATGGAATAAAAAAGTCTAAGTCCCCAATGAAATTTTCCAAAACTGACCAAAACTATTTGGATAAAAATGACGCAGGAGTGACGTAAAGTGAAGTTCTTCATTGATAACTGTACTATGCATGGATGTATTTCTAAAATGAAATCCGTAAAAATTCAGATTTTATCTATCTAACACCACACAAATTGCCGTGTTTAGAGCAAAGGATCATTCGCAACTTTAAGTTTCTTTATCGGAAACAATTTGTGAAAAAGGCATTGCAGACGTTGAGGAAGATCGTAAGACATAGTAAAGCATCTACATTGTTACATGCAATTGGATTTGACTGTTAAGTCATGGAGAGAATGACATAAGATACGATTAAAAACTGTTCTGGGAAACCTGGCTTTCTAGTTTCTAATAGTAAAAAGAGAACTCTTGGAGGGATCTGGAGGAACGCGAATATGGTGCAAAACTGATCGTAGTGTTGCAAAATTTTAAATTAGACGAAAAGTAATTATTTCAACTATATGTAATTATCGATGCTGCATGCAGTAAAGATCTGCGGAGACTTAAAGGATGAAGACATCATACCTCAATTAAGTCCTCAACTATGGGTCGAAGATAAATCAGAGGAAAGGGCGCCAAACCTTCATGTTATGGGAAAAAAACCCATAGCAACAGTACATATTTTAGGAAATTTAATTGACGCCATTCATGGAATAGTGATGTTTAATGCGATTGCGGGTCTAGAAACTTTGTTGTGCGCGGAAAGATAATAAAAAAATAGCCGACTCAGTTGGCAGATTTCCCTGAAACAGCAACGACGTAATTCAGTGTATTTCCTTTATTTTCATTTTATGTTATGTTGAAGAACCGCACAGCATTTTTCATTTTTAATACATTTATAATGATTTGTGCTTTTAAAATATGCAGCTAAAGGTGTAAATAGATGCGCATTTCAACATGTTGTTAAATCTGTTTCGAATTAATTTCAGTAGTCCCGATAACCCGAATTTTCGTTATCTCGAATCTTTTTGGGAATGCTTTTGGATGCGACTTATCAAAAGTCGACTGGATGTATGTATATACACCGAAATACCAAAACACTATGACCACCTGCCTAATATGGTGTTGGTCCTCCATGTGCGGCCAAATAGCTCTTACCCGGTGAGGCACGGACGCTACAAGATTTCTAAAGTTTTCTTGCGGTATCTGGTACTAACGCGTTAGCAGAAGATCCTTTAAATCTAGTAAGTTGCATGGTTGAGACGCCACAGATCGGATTTGCTGTTTCAACACAAACCACATATGCTCGATTGGATTGATGTCTAGAAAATTTGTAGGCAAGGACAATACCTGGAAGCCTTCCTCGTGTTCCACGAGCCGTTCTCGAACAATCCGTACAGTGTTGCATGGCGTATTATCCTTCTGAAAGAAGGCAATAATAGAGGAAAATTCACTTGCCGTGAAAGGATGTACCTGGTTTTCATATTTTTTAGGTAGGTGATAGACGTGACAGTTTCCTGCACATAAATGACTAGAACCAGTGTTTCCCAGTTTCCCACTAGAATATTTTCACTTTTTCCACGGTCTTTTTTTCTTTAGGTCTTTGCCAATATTAGTCGGGTTTTTCTTTGCCAATATCTCCCCAGATAAACGGGACGTCTACATGGTGCAATAGGAAACGAGATTTATCGGACAAGATTACCTTCTTCCAATCATTCAAGGCCAAGTTCTGATGCTCGCATGCCCATTGTAGGGGCTTTCAACGGCAAACCGAGGTCATAATGGGGAACTTGAAGTGGGCTGCGACTATGCATCCCCATTTTAAGCAGGGTTCGATGTCTTGCGTGCTGTGAAAAATTACTCTCGTCAGTAGAACGCAAATTACCTGCGAGTTGCACCGCCATATCCCTTCTATTGGTTTGTACTACACGGGATAGTCTTCGCTTACCACTAGCATCGATGAGCTGTGGTCCGTCCCACATCTTGTTTGAGGTTGGTGGTGTTTTCCTCCTCGGACCACTTTTCTAAAGCACTAAACCACGGTTTATCGTGAGCACCCCACAAGCTTTTCAGTCTTGGAAATACTCAGACACAATCGTCTCGTCCTTACGGTTTGCCCATTGTCGAACTCGCTTAAGTCTTCTGTTTTTCCCATCTAAAGAACAAGAATAACACTGATTCACAGAGCTCAGTGTCAGATGTTATTTATACTGTTTCATGAAATTTACACGCCTTGTTGTTTACCAGCAGTTGCATCGATTTTTATAAAGACGCGATGTTCATAATTCTTTGGTTGTTCGGTGCATATTCAATTCTGGTACCTCCTATGAGAAGGTGCTTAAACCTCCTAGCGGCACTTGCTCGTGATCCTGTCGGCTTGCCCGGATGTTGTCGGTCCCTACTAAAACAACATACAATGTCCACTGACCGTCAAGACCATAATGCTGTTTACACTGGGTTTAAATCTTCAATACAGCTGCTGTGAGGAATTCATGCACTTTAATATGGTGCGCATGCCAATAACGGAATCACGCAAACGATATCAAAGTATCTCAGTTTGTTCTTCACTTAAAAGACAAGAAACATTTTTCAAACGGGATTTGAAAACTTGTTAGTAAGTAACGAAGTGTTATGATTATCACGATGAATCCATTGAAAATTAAATCGGCAATGTGCAATCATTTGTCTTTTTTGTCATGCTTCATTTACGTTTCGGAAACGCCAAGTACTTCAACTCGCGGTCTATTTTACAAAAATAAAATCAAGTTTTCGAAGAAAATAATTTTGAAAGCGCAACAAATTTCAACATTTAAAACTGTGAGCACATATTAACGCAAATCAAACAATACACAACTTTGTGCAATATTTTCAAAATTTAAGCTCGTTAGGGGGCTTGTATCCTAATTCAAGGAGGCATTTCGTTGTAAAGCCTTTAAAATGAATTTAAGATTAGAACTTGTTGGTTACAGTTAGGGAGGTCTAGCGATGTTAAACTTCGTATTTTATCAAAATGTCAGGAAGTTTATTTTTATTTTGGAAAATAAAACTAAAATAAGCAACAAGAAACCCTAATGTAGCTCAACAATTTTAGTACAAACTTTTGGAGGCTCTCAGGGAAATATCGTGTGGCAACATGAAGTTAGCATTGCCCTCTTCCAATGACGCAATATCTATCACGTTCATTGCCATTTCGGAAACAAAGAAGCTGCCTTGGATTTGGTTCACGTACAAGGACGACACTGTAGGTATGGATATCGCACCAACGGATCAAAATTCGTTTTTCTACATCATTAAAAGCTGGGATCAAAATCAATTACATGTGTATAAAAGAATTCTTGCAATTGACTTTTTTGCAATTTAAATTATCCAATTCACTTAATTATATTGATAATTTTAGCGTAATTATAGTAAATTTCCATTTGATAAAGAATCTAGAGTGGAAAATAGTAAACGGTTCACCAGAGGATGAAACACTATTTTTAAATACATTAAAACCAATCGTTAGGATATTATACCTGACGTTGAATCCTATAACACCAATTTTGTGTTTGCTTTAACACCAATTTTATGTTTGCTATAACACTAGTTTTGTGTTTCGCATCCATGGAGCAACATCAACACTAAATGTTCAGTTAGGTCCATATCATTACTAATATTTGCACTACTTTACGTAAGCAACAGTAATGTTTTGTTACATTTTAAACATTTCTATATTCCATCACCTTAACACTCTGTAGGCTATTCTTTAAGTGAGAGTTTCAAACGAGAGTTTCTGTTATACGTCCGGGTTTCCTACGTGCAGTAATTCGAACGTTGGCTCACGCACGCGTGTAATCATAAAGTAGTTGCGTGAAACATAACTTTTTGGTTGTAGAACCACTAGAAGATTTATTTTCATATCCTTTAATCGCGTCACTTATGTTCACAATGAGGGTGTAATCTCGATTACCTGAATTGTTTATCTGGCGCTTAGCGTTTCTCCTACACAGTAAGAAGTTTCGCGTTGATTTCCTCCGGAATTGTCGCCCTGCATGTATCTGATGACATCTTGATCGTGGCAAATGCTTTTTTTATATTCATGAAATGTGCTCACAACAATAAGCTTGGGAGGAAAATAACGCAAGTAGGAATCCATCGTAACTAATAAACAATCCCGTTTTATGAAGTAGTATGATCCGTCAGTTTAGTTACTAAACTGAATTAAATGGAGCACTACAGACCAAAATCATTTTTGAAATCGTGATAGCGATTTTGTTTTGATTGATCTCGGATAACGCTCTTCTAGATATATGTCAGATCGCTACAGAAAACGTTTCCATTCATATTGTTGAAAGGAAATACCGATCATATAGTTAGAATGTGTACTTCACTTAAAAGCCAAGAAATATCGTTAGAATGTGTATAGATGTTTGTGTGTGTGTATGTGTGTGTGTCCAGTTGCACTATTCGCATACAAGCATTCATTTCAATTTTATATGTGTAAAGTCAATTCAGTATTAATGAAACTTTATTACAGAAATCGAGTTTAAACACATGACTGCATGTGAGTGATTTTTCTCATTGCTCACATTCATACCAGTTGACGTAATTTCCTAATTTATCACGCTACAGGAAGACCGTGGAGACAGTATCAGCTACTTCTTTCACACCGTAATGAACTGAATAATTTCATTCTGGAAAATTCACTGTCAAACTTAATGCCTCAAACTTCTTCGCAAGTTTTTAATTCCTGAGATGAAATTTTTCTTGGTGTATTAAAGACTTCCTTGAACTTCGAAGGCCAAGAAGAGTTCACTCTGAGATTTTAAAGTGAAAGCAGAAAAAGAAAGGAAAAAGGTTAAACAAGCAAACATGGTAACAACTATGTCTCATCTGCGATTCGAAGCCGACCTTTGACGTCGTAAGTTTATTTCCTTTCGTTAGGCTACAGCGAAGAAGTACACATGCAGAACTGCACGCATATTCACGTGTGCACACACACGCAAAGACAGGAAGGATTTCCAATGATTATCTTAGGCCAACTTGCATGAAAGTCATGCATGGAATCTGCTTTTATTTTGTACATGATTTGTTGTACAAACTGGGGATAGATGTTTCGATGCAATTCCCAGCGGCGAGGGATACGTTTCAGGTTTTCCACGATTCGAAACAAAGTGTGGTTTAAATCCTTTCGGAGTATATTACGAGTGGAGTTTTACGAAATATGCTTCAAAGAATGAAACCTTCAAGTGGTTTCCGGTGTTCATCAGTTGCTCGGGATACCAAACATGTATTCTGCAGATATAGTTAATTAGAGTTGTTTCGTCTTCCTTTCGTTCAGGGATCTTGCGATGCATGTGGTTGATTCCATCTCCGTTTCGGATGATCCGCAATAATTGAAATCAGCACCCGTGCCTGAAGGACTCAATTTCCCTAATTTAGTATTCTCAAACAAAGCCCTTGTTAGCGCTAATTTCGGAACTCAGTTTGATGAGCAAATCTGCGATACAGCATTTTGCATCATAGTTTCAGGCCTTTGAGAAGCCAGAACAGCCACGATATTTGAAAGCTTTTTGGATTACCGATATATGTGTGTGAGTCAATGTGAGAAAAATGAAGCGCATATTTTTCCTTTTTTTTTCTCTTTGCTCCTACAGGGTGGCTAAAAATCCAGTTTAAATTTCAAAACTTTACAACAAATGCGTGTGGTGTTCTTTGTTATAAAGTTCACAAGTGCGGTTTGCACGAAAAGCGTCAGATTGTAAGAGAATTTTGTTTGGTAATGGAAAAAATTTTAGTTCAAAAATGCCACTAGAGGAGGAGCTTTACATGTATGCAAACCGTGAAATACATGAAAATATTATGCCTCTGAAAGCACAAATTAATGAGCTGCAGCTACTTATCGTCTGTGAATTGCCTTCATCCCTCTTTTTATTGAAAACGGTGTTTAAGAGGAGTATTGCTACGATGTTTACTTTGCCGGATAAAGACTTATTAATGAAGCGAATAATGGATAAATACTCAGTTCACGTGGACCAGGAACATCAAATAGAAGTCATCGCTCTTTCCACGTTTATAAGTGAGTCACGGAAAAATTCTCATCGGCCGCCACCGGGAATCGAACCCAGGGTCTTCCAGTTACGCGCCGGATATGCTTTCACTGCACCACAGCAGCCTCGAAATTCTCCAGACTCACAAACGACAAAATGCCAAACCACATGGCAGGGTTGCTTCTTTGGAGACCCACACAATGCTGGGGATTCACCACAGATGAACAGAAGCAACTGAACAAATAACTAGAAGACGAATGATCGATAAATACTCAGTTGACGTGAACCTGGAACATCAATATTCAGTTGCTGCTGTTCATCTGTGGTGAATCCCCAGCATTGTGCGGGGGCTCCAAAGAAACAACCCTGCCATGTGGTTTGCATTTGTCGTTTGTGAGTCTGGAGAATTTCAAGGCCGCTGTGGTGCAGTGGAATCATATCCAGCGTGTAACTGGAAGACCCTGAGTTCGATTCGAGGTGGCGGCCGATGATAATTTTTCCGTTATTCACTTATAAACGTGGAAAAGAGCGATGGCTTCTATTTGATATTAAAATGAAGCTTTTCATGTAAGCGAAGACAACAGAAGCTTTGTAAAAGTTCCTAACAGAGAAAGGACTAAAGAAGGGACAAGGTCCTCTTACCTGTGCTGGTTTGCACTATCTGGCAAGCCAATTTGAGGAAAATTGGAAGTTTACTGGATCACCTTTGATGCGGGAGACCAGGGTTAAGGGAGTCCCGATCGAGTGCTGTGGCATCCCAAAGGGACGAACCAGTATCTCAAACGACATGTAGAGCAAACCGTGCTCCTGAAGTGGAAAGATTTTTGGGTGTACCGAGAGCATCGGTAAATCATACCCTTCATGGTGTATGAAATCAGTATCCATGCAAACAGCAAACTTTAAACCAGCTGTTAGCGGTGGATATCACACAGCAGAACGAATTTGCCAAATGGGCCCTGGGAAATATCACTGAGGATTCACAGTAGTTATTAAATGGGATTCGGGCAGAAAAAGTTAATTTTTCTTTACATGACACTGTCAACACGCATAATTGGCGAATATGAGCACAAGATAATACATGCGTACGCAGAGGAGCCACTGCATTCACCATGAGTTGCGCTGCGGTGTGGATTCACTGCATCCGTCATTCTCGGGCATTTTTTCTTTGAGAAACCGTATCTAGAAACGGCTGGGAGATTTCCTTAGTCAATGCCAAACGCTACCTAAAATTGCTCCTTTAAAACGTGATGCCATATTTGCCAAAACAAAATCTGTGGAACACAATCACCTTTATGCAGGATGGTGATCCAGATCACGTCGCATCTCCAAAAAGGAAACCCATTTACCGCCACATTTAGTGCTGAAAGATTAATCAGCAGGCACTACAGAATCCCTGGACACCTCGGCCTTCAGATCTGACGTCCGCGGATATCTGGTTGTCGGGTTACTTAAAGTCCACAGTGCGCCAGACGAGAGCTACCACACTGGTACAGCTGAATGAAGCCATTCCCCGCGGAGTCTGTTGTATTCACCCGGACATTCAACATTTGGCGATCATTGAAATTGTTACACGTTTGAAAGCTATAATACCTTGTGGGGGAAGACTGGTTGAAGAATTGCCGTTGTGATTGCGTAACCATATTAGTGCAACGTATATATGTTCATTGATTTTAACAGTATTTGGAAACATTTTAGCTTTTATCGATCTCTGTCGGGGCTATTTGAACTAAATGTTTTCCCTTTGCCAAACATGATCACTTTATTAGCTGATATATTTCGCACAAAATGCACTGTAATGCACGTTTTTGTTCTTTTCTTATAAAATTTTGAAACATAAGCGAGCTTTTGAGCCACCGGGTATGTTCGTCTGGACAAACGATATATCTTCCCTTCTCAGAATAAATTGGGAAGAAATATTTGACATGAAATACATAAGAAAAGATGTTTCCCAGATATTTTGATACATACATTTTCCCTTTAGAGGTTTGTGTGTGTGTGTGTGTGTCCAAAATTAAGTCCGGAAGGCAACAATGAGCAAATAAACCAAAGCTTTGCAAAATATGTTACGTCGTTCACAGGATATATGCAAATGCATACGAGAAACAATACCGAGCAGTGAAATTTCCAGATCAGTGGGCAAAATGCTGTCCGATATCTAAATTGAGTTTCGTTCTCAAAGCCAAGCCGGTTCTGCCTGGGTGCCAGTGATGGCCGTGTGTTGCCGTTTGCGACGTCAGTGGTGTCAAGCTAGAGCTCATTGGAGGGCGGAGTGGAGATCTGTTGTGTTTTCTGATGAAAGCCGGTTCTGCCTGGGTGCCAGTGATGGCCGTGTGTTGGTTAGCAGGAGGCCAGGTGAGCGCTTGCAATCAACCTGTGTGCGGCCGACACACACTGGACCTACACCTGGTGTTATAGTATGGGGAGCAATTTCCTATGACAGCAGGAGCACTCTCGTGGTTATCCCACGCACCCTGACGGCACAGTTGCACGTCGGTCTGGTGATTCAACCTGTTGTGCTGCCATTCATGAACAGCATTCTAGGGGTGTTTTCCAACAGGATAACGCTCGCCCGCATACCGCTGTTGTAACCCAACATGCTCTACAGAGTGTCGACATGTCGCCGTGGCCTGCTAGATTACCAGATCTTTCACCAATCGAGCACGTATGGGACATCATTGGACGACAACTCCAGCGTCACCCCCAACCAGCATTAACCGTCCCTGTATTGACCGACCAAGTGCAACAGGCATGGAACTCCATCCCACAAACTGACATCCAGCACCTGTACGACACAATGCATGAACGTTTGCGTGCTTGCATTCAACATTCTGGCGGTTACACCGGTTATTAATGTACCAGCATTTCACATTTAAAATGGCTCTTCTCGCGCTTACAATAAGCTGTGATCTTGAAACCTTAATCGATTAAATATGTTACCTATACAAATGTATTGCCGCCATTTCATTCCTCTACAATTATTTTTTCGTGGTGTTGGGATTTTTTTCCGTCAGTGTATAACCTGGTGATGAGTATGCATAGTCCTTGTGAGAGTTGTCTGTCCGTATGATGTGTCGTATTCCTTATTAAGACATTTTTAGGATACATTCTTGCATCTCACCTTGGTGGCATTTGAGAATGTCACCCTGTATACGCGAAATGTTTACATATTCTTTTATTGTTATGAAATATCATGACCCCCGTGCTTGTGTCTGTTTACATGCCAAACATCTGCCTGCTGTTACACGTTTTCGTTTTTATTCCTGCGAATACATTCCCAACTTTTATTTTGTGCAGCAGTGTATCCCTTATAATTTCTGTAAATAGTTAAAAAAAGTTATGAATGCATGTATTTATTACACTATTGACATTTAGCTACGAATCCATATCCATGGAATACATTCTGAATTGGAGAAGCATACGTTAATACGAATTAAAATTTTCCCTGATACAGAATTCTTACTCGACGTGGCACTATCGCTGTGTGCAAATGAAAAACCCACAAAATTTTGTGTCTTTTGATAACATGTTTCCGTTGTCCAAATTACATACGAGTAGATATTAATGCGTAATATTTTAAAATTAACCTTTGAGCTATATCTAAATCTGATACTTCAGGTTTCACCCATATTACTGAAAACTTTAGTGTCCAGTGTCATCTGTATTATATATATAGTTCTTCACAGTTTCTCCTTTTTCAAAGTTACTTTTGGAAACCAAGAATGCAATATGTTTGGACTGATTCGTAAAATACCATAGTTTTTTAACGATAAACACGTAAGAACACTCTTTGCAAAAAAAAAAAAAAAAAAAAAAAAAGAAGACGAAGCACTCAGTAGGAATCATCCAATCGAGAGGAGGTATATGCAATGTGCATGTCATCATCATCATCATCATTGTCAACCATTATCGATCCACTGCTGGACGAAGTTCTCCCCAAGTTTCCTCCACAACGGTCTGTCTTGTGCCAGTCTCCTCCATGTCACTCCCGTATACTTTCGAATTTCATCCACCCATCGCCCACGTGGACTTCTTCTGGGTCTTTTCCTGTCCCTTGGAATCCAATCTAAAATTTCAGCTGTCCATCGATGGTCTGTCCTTCTGGCAGTATGTCCAGCCCATTGCCATTTCAGGGATTTAACTCTGATCATGATGTCTTCCACTCTTGTCATTTTTCGGATCCACGAGTTCCTCTTCTTATCTCTCCTGGTTACACCAAGCATGCACCTCTCCATGTCTCTTTGAGTTGTCTGCAGCCTTTGTATGTCTCTTTTAGTTAAGGTCCACGTCTCTGCACCATACGTAAGCACTGGAAGGATGCATTGATCAAACACTTTTCTTTTAAGAAATAATGGCATATTGCTCTTGAAAATTATGCTGTTTCTTCCAAAAGCTCTCCAGGCAAGTTTTGTACGCCGATTAATTTCTTCATCAATGTGACCCTCACTTGATATCTGCTGTCCAAGATAAATGTACGTGTCTGTTATCTCCTGCTTTTCTCCATCATTCGATAAATCTTCATTTCTTGTAAAAGCATTAAACATCACTTTTGTTTTCTCAAAGTTCATTTTTAATCCCACTTCTTTACTCTTGTCAGCAAGTTCTTGGATCATACTCTGCAGCTCTGATGGGGTAGTTGCAAAAATGACTACATCATCAGCAAAACGAAGGTGGGTTAGATAATCTCCATTAATCTTTATCCCTTTGTTTTCCCAGTTCAGTGATTGAAAGACATTTTCAAATGTGGCATTAAAGAGCTTCGGAGATATGGTGTCACTTTGTCTCATTCCCTTTCCAAATTTTATATGCGTGTTGTATTTTCAAACAGCCGAATCTTTGCATTTGCATTTTTACAGATGTTATTAATAATATTAATGTATGCATCTTAAATACCGCAGGATTTCAGAGCCATTGTAACTGCTGATGATTTCACCGAATCAAAAGCTTTTTCATAATCGACAAAAGCCATGCACAATGGAAGTTCATATTCCCTCGCTCTTTCTATTAGTTCTCTCAGTACGTCAATATGATCCATTGTGCTGTAGCCACTCCTGAATCCAGCTTGTTCTCTCGGTTGAGCAATGTCCAATGTTACCTTCAAGCGGTGTGAAAGAACTTTAGTGAAGATTTTATAAACTACTGATAGGAGGCTGATAGGTCTGTAGTTCCCAAGATCCTCAATGTCACCTTTTTATATAGCAGGATCATTGTAGCATTGTTCCAAACCTCAGGAATCTTCCCTTCATTAAGGTATCGAGTGAAAATTTGGGCGAGTACTGTTTCGATTTCTCCACTTGCTCCTTGTATGATGTCTACAGTAATTCCATCTTCTCCTGGAGCTTTTCTCCGCTTCATGTTCTTAATTGCATGTGCAACTTCTGCTGGGAGGACTGGAAGAACTCTGGTACTGGTACCTTTCATGATGTCTGGAGTACATGCATCATCGCTTTCATATAATTTGGAGTAGAAATCTTTCACTCTTGTCAAAATTTTGCCTCTATTTCTTGTTACAGAACCATCTTCTTTTCTCAGTGCCATAATCTGTTTTCTTCCCTTACTGAGATGTCCCTTTGCTATCTTTAGGCTTTGATTGTTTTCAATTGCTTTCCTCACTAGTTCACAGTTGAATTTCCTTATGTCTTCAGTGATACTTTTTCGTACTGTCTTGCATAGCTCTATATATTCCACTTTGGAAGTCACATCTTCTTAAGTTGTCCTCATCTCTCTTCTTTTTTGCATCAACATTTTGGTTTTTCCTGATAATTTGTTCACATGCAACTTGTTCTTAGACCCAGCTAATTTTGTTGCTGTTTCCATAAGAGTTTTGGCTACTTTTCTGTTAACTTCAGAAATATCCACTTCTTCTGATGTTAGGCCTTCTAAAGCAGAGAATCTGTTCTTCAGTTCCAACTTGAAGGTATTATGGTGTTTTTTAAGGTTGGTTATGTCAATACATTTTGTTTGTCTTATGAGCTTGCCACGTTCGAGTTTAGTGTTGAGGTGCTCTTACATCTCACCAATCTATGGTCACTACCTGCGTTCAACTTGTTTATCACACTGCAGTCTTCTATGACGAATTTTTTGTTACACATAATAAAATCAATTTCACTTGTCGTCCCATTTGGATGTCTCCATATCCATTTCCTGTGTGGCTTTTTCTTGAAAAAGGAGTTCGAGATGAAAAACCCTTCTGCCTCTGCAAACTCAACGAGAATATTTCCACGCTGGTTTCTGTTGCCGTGACCGAATTTACCTACTGAAGTTTCATTCTGTTGCCGTTGCCCTATTTTTGCATTGAAATCTCCCATAATTGTCTTCAAGTGCTGCTTACCTTTATTATTTAGATGACGAATTTCCTCATAAAATTCTTCAATTTCTTCTTCAGGATTACTTGTGGTTGGCGCATAAGTTTGAATAATCTGTGCCTGGTATCTTCTTGAGAGTTGGATAACGAGTCGTGCAGCTCTGTCAGAGGAATTTTCAACTTCAACAACTTTATCCTTCAGTTTCTTGTTTATTATAAATCCAACACCACTAGTTCTGCCAGTATCTGTCCCACGATAGTAGAAGAGATGTCCACTTTTCAGTTCAATGAGATCTTCTCCTTTTCTCCTTACCTCACTTAGCCCGACGATGTCCCACTTGATCCTTTGTAGTTCCTCTTCCAATTCAAGAAGCCTTGAATCAGAAGATAGGGAGCGTCCATTATACGTAGCCAAGGTCAGCATTATATGGCAGTCTAGTCCGGTCCTCCGGGGATTCTTAGCACCCTCTGCCTTCATGTCGCACTGGTCGCTGCCTTGGCCAGGTACATTCAAGCTGCCGGAGACTGAGGGCCAAGATTTAAGTTGTGGAGTCATTTTGGAGGGGTTTTGCCATAACTCACCACGCTGGCCAAGCGGGTTGGTGAGTGTGGGATAGCATTTCCTCTAATCCCGATGGTATAGTTATACCGCTATTGGCGGAAGTCAGAGCCCCTTTAGATGGAACAGGATGCACCACGAGAAAGCGGAGTTGACATTTGTCAAGGAGAGGCTGTGATGTTACGCATCACCTGACCGTGCAAGTACAGGAAAGGAAATGATTGCACTTCCAGAGCATTTGCTTGGAAGTACAATCTTTTCGTTCCAGCTCCACGAGTGGATGTCATTACGTTGTAGCACCACTTCTGGTTCTGATACAAGCGGTTACCACGTGTGGCATAGATGTATACAGTTTAAGGATACTCTCCTGAGACATAGCATACCAGATGGTGTCTACATTGCGGGCCAGTTCTCCGACATTCTGTGATGGGCGTAGGTGGTATCTCATCATATCACAAACATGTTCGAGCAGATCGTGCAATTGGACTGGTCAGGGAGGGGAGTCGAAGTTACGGAGGCAGGCCAGGGAGAGCCTTGTTGTATGTGGCCCGACATTATCCTGTTGAAAAATTGCTCGGTAATGTTACGACAGGAATGGCAACGCAATAGATCGTAGAATGTCGCCGACGTACGGTTGAGCCTTAAGGATGGTACTGAGGGGATTACCAAGTGTGTCCTGCTATTGTACGAAATGACTCCCCAGGCAGTCACTCCCGGTGTGTGAGTCGTGTGCCGTTCTATTGTGAAGGCAGGATCCGGCGCTGGCCGGCTAGTCTCCAGACACGTATGCACTGTTCATCGGCGCCAACTGCAAACCGTGACTTATCACTGAAGACAACACGGCGCCACTGGATACTATGCCACGTTGCTCGGGCCTGACGCAAGTGCAACCGGTGCCGGTGATGCTTGTTGGTCAGTGGTACGCGGAGGAATGGCCTCCTCGAATGTAGTCTTGTCTGGCAAAGGTTTAGATGGCCACTTTCCGACCTGTAGACGACGCAATATGGCCACGGATGGTTGAAAGCGATGAATTCGGTTCAGTTCGTGCGGATCTCACAATCGCTCGATCCTCGCGTTCTGTCTTTGTCCTCGACTGTCCACTTACCGCTTACTGCTGAGCTGTTCCCTCTTCAATCCACTGCCGCCAACATCGTACAATTCGGGCGTCGCTCCGAGCCAAATGGCGATACGGCGATTTCTCTCAACCCAATTATACGTCCAATCTCAAACTCGATCAACTGCTCATTTGTGCATAGATCCGACGTCAAGGCATGCTCACAGCCCGTGAATGTTAATGCAACGGCAATCCGCTGTTACAATTGTCCTTGCGTGTCAGCTTTCATCTCCGTGATGCGCGGTTCCCATGCACTGTGGCGGACCACTATTTAGTCATTAAATACGTATTCGACCCTGAGGTGCTCGCATGTGGAATTTCTTCAGGATCGAAATACTTTTCGGCGAGCTTTTATTATTATTATTTTTTTTTTTTTGCAGCCAGTGTATTTTCGTCTGCAGCCGTTCTTTAAAAACTTATACTGAGAGGAATATCCCTTTTTCTAAAAAATAACACTGTATCCTTAAAATACCAGCAATGTTTACTTATTCGGAACTTACTGCAGCATACGAACTGTTTCTACTGCAAACAGACTGCTTTTCTGCTAGTGTGGTGGTCGTCTGCGTTGCTATTGTAAAAAAATCTGTTTTAAGGAATGATCTTTTAAAGATTTGAAAAATTTAGTTCCGGCATTTACTTATCAGGTTCTGTTTCCCTATATTACGCAGGCTAATCTCCGTATTAGAACTACATGGAAAAATTGTTTCGGTTTCCGATTAGCGTTCTATTGTCAATACATTGAGTTTTCGAAGTTCTTCAGCATAATTCAAAAGAAACAATATAGTATACAAAGAACCTAGATTACAAACATTTTGCTTGTGGCATGTTGTCTCAAAGATAACAAGAAAGATGACACCGAATTTTTGGGTGTAATGAGCACATCTTTTGAATCCGTTCTGACGCGAATTAAATCTATCAAAGCTATTCAAAGTCAATGCAACCGGTTTGGAAAACAATCAACCGGTTTCATTCGATAAAACATCCAGAAATAGAAACATCTATTTAGTTTCACCAGCGGCTAAAAGGTATCTTACGAAAACTTAGAAATGTCTCGCAAAAATGTTTCCCATAGCTCAATGAAAGTATCAGTGACAAAAAGATTTTCAAATCAACTGGTTAAGAGAAGAAAGATAGAAGGAAACATGATGTAAGTGTACGTTTGCTACCCGAAGAATTTTGCATAATGGAAAAATTGTAAACAGGAGGAGACTACACTGCTGGCCACACAAAATGCAGCACCAAGAAGGAAGCATCCGATTGGCCTGAAATTCGCAGAATGCGTCGCCCGCGAGAGGACATGCAAAGGATTAGCATTGCAGGGCATATGAAAATCATGTACGCCCGGCACGCCATCGAGAATCACTATAAGAAAGGTGCACACAAAGAGGGGTGTAAGTAGTGGAATTGTGTTGTGCTGCTGGACCTGTGCGTGGGAAGCTTCCTGATGCCTCGTCGCAGAATACGGCAGTCATTCCAGCACGTTTCGGAGTTCGACAGAGGACGAATAGTGGCTTACCGCGACAGCGGTTTATCGTACTGAGACATCGGCGCCCGTATAGGACGACATCCAGCCACAGTGAGGCGAGTATGGATTCGGTCGGTGCAGGAGGGATGGACCGACCGACGTGAGCGATTGCCGCAGCCGCGGCACACCACCGAACGAGAGGACCGGCATGTTGTGCGGCGGGCATTGACCGCTCGCACCGCCACATCACGAACATTAGCGCAGGAATTAGGGTGTGTTGTGCAACAACGTTGTGTTAGCACGTACCGTTCGACGTTGTCTGAAGGAGCGGGGACTTGTCGTACGGCGCCCATTGCTCCGATTGCCATTGACGTTACACCACCGGCGAGTGCGGCGGCAGTGGGCCGTTGAACGCTGCACCTGGAATACGGAATGGCACGACATTGTCTTCTCCGAAGATTCCCGCTTCTGCCTGCAACACCACAATGGTTGGATCGGCGTGTGGCGGCACCGCGGCGAGAGACTGTATGACGCTTGCATTATGCATCGTCATACTGGTCCGTCGCCTGGGGTTATGGTTTGGGACGCAATTGGATATGACACCCAAACCCCTCTGGTACGCATCGCCGGCACACTCAACAGCCACCGCTACATCTCCGACGTTTTGGAGCCTGTAGTCCTCCCTTACCTGCAGGACCTGCCAGCGACCACGTTTCAACAGGATAATGCGCGCCCGCACGTGGCACACATCGTTCAACAATTCTTCACGGCCCACGAGATGTCACTGCTGCCGTGGCCCGCGTGTCCTTCCGCTGATCGGCAACCGATTGGCACGGCAAGCACCACCCACGGCTACGCCTGATGAACTGTGGCAACGTGTGGAAGCAGCCTGGACCAACATACCCCAAGCCAACATCCAAAGCCTCTTTCGTTCGATGCCGCGGCTTGTAGCAGCCGTTATTGTCAGCCATGGGGGCCACACGAACTATTGATGTCTGCGTGTTCCGCAAGTCGCACGGGCCTGTAAGATCAATCGTTTCATCTTTGTATCTGTTGTTATGTGTCCAGTAAATCTGGCTTTGCTATCTCGTGTCCTTCTTGGTGTTGTATTTTGGGTGGCCAGCAGTGTATTATTCGTGGAAAAAGAAAAATATTTTGTTCAAATACGTCTCTCGGAAGCAGAGATAGCGAAAACAAGTTTGTAAAATCATGCAATACATTGATTATAATACGCTTTCCAACATACCAGAAATCATTACTCAAGTTATGAGAATAATGGCTGTAGAATAAATATCGATCATGTGCCCTGACCCTTGATCCCATATCGAAGATATTCAACAGAACAGGTTCTGTATGCCTTAGAAATAACATGATAAATTTTTGTCCCAATCGAAGGATTTTTATGTAAGTTATGATGCATAAGGGCTATGGAATAGATCCCGCTCCTGTGTCCTAACCATTGACCCCATTTCGCCCATTTTTTATAGAATTCTTCCCCAGTCAGGCCCCTACAGCATACTAACATTTCATCCAAATCGAAGCATTTTTACGTAAGTTGTGACGCATAATGGCGATGGAAGTGATTCCTCTCCTATGTCCTGACTTTTGACCCCATTTCGCCCATTTTCAATAGGGTTTGTGGCCAGGTGGTCCCCTACCACATACTAAAGTTTCATCAAAATCGAACCTTTTAAACGTTAGTTATGACGCATAACAGCAAGGAAATGGATCCCGCTCCTATGTACTGACCTTTCATCCCATTTTGTTCACTTTAAATAAGGTTCCTTCCCTAGTGATACCCTACCAGATACTAAAATTTCATCGAAATCGAACGCTTGTTACGCGAGTTATCGTGCGGACGGACATACGCACACACCGCGTGACGGAATGAAGCAGATGGGAATCGCAACCATCTGCTCGCAAGTGTATGACGTCATAAAACTTTAATAGGATCCACACACAACGCGTGACGTAATGAGACAGATGGCGTGACCGCGCGCCAACATTCTCGAAAGCGAGATTGTGACGCCATAAGATTTCTAAGCATTGGAAACATTAATGGCACGACGCCATGACACTAAAAACGTTATAATTCGGGGTGGTTATTTAACCCACTAAACGAATTCTCCTAAAGTCGAGATCAAGCTAAATTGATTTCTAGTACCAGGAAACGGTAATTTAACGACTTTCATCCAAATTCTTAGGCGCCGTTTTGAAAATAAAATGTACATAATACATACAAGAATTGTTACTTTAAGGTGGACGTCAAGTAATTTTGCTTCCTATACTTCCACTGGAAAAACTTCTGTACACATTTTCTTCACAATTAATGCGTTTCCAAGAAATGAAAATTTGAACATCGATTAAAATAACTTCATTTCATAACTTGGAATACTTAATATTTTCTAAACCATAACCGTAATAATAATTTCTAAACCATAACCGTAATTATGCAATCCAACATTTGTTTGTCCACTGACGTCATCAAAGTACAGGTCGCGCCATCTTCTTTCTGGTTTCAACCCCACCAATGGAATCGTTATTGTTTTTTTAATATAATTATGCTTATGTTTTAGAAGATGTTAAGTATTCCAAGTTATAGTATGAAGTTATTTTAATCGATGTTCAAATTTCTATTCTTGGGAACACTAATTGTGAAGGAAATGTGTACAAAAGGTTTTCCATTGGAAGTATGGGAAGCAAAATTACTTGACGTCCACCTTAATACTGTGGGATAAGGGCGATGGAATGGATCGCGATCCTATGTCCTGACCTTTGACTATATTTGTCCCATTTTCAATAGGGTTCCTCTCCAGGTGGTCCCCTACCACATACTAAAATTTCATCGAAATCGAAACATTTTTACGCACCTTATGACGCATAAGAGCAATGGAATGCATCCCGCTCCTATGCCCTGACCTTTGACTCCACTTCCCCCATTTTCAATAGGTTTCGTCCTCAGGTGGTCCCCTACCACATACTAAAATTTCATTGAAATCGAACCATATTTACGCAAGTTATGACGCATAAGGGAAATTGAATGGATACCGCTCTGATGGCGTGACCTTTGACCCCACTTCACTTATTTACAATAGGGTTCTTCCCCTGGTGCTCCCTAAAATTTCATCGAAATCGAACCATTTTTACGTGAGTTATCGTGACGACAGACGGACGGATGGACAGACGGACGGAAAAAGCTGGAACATTTACGCTTCTTCAACCTACGGTTGGAAAACGTAAAATAAGGTATCAACCCTTACAAACTTAACGGGAAATCTTTCCATTATTTAAAGATGATGATGCTCCACATCTCTATTGCAGCTAATGCAATACAGTAAAACAAGAAATTTCTCAGTAGGTTTTTAGAAGCGGTGATACAACTGCAAACTGAAATAAAAAAACAACACCTACCGACAGAACTGTGAGCTACAATATTCCTCAGATACTAGCCTAAAGAGTTCTACAAGGTAAATGACATCCGGTGTTGAAGGGATTTTGTAAATCGCACATGGTGAAGCAGAGATACAGAGAAAAACATATTGATCATTTGCGCCTCTCAGCGGAGAAACTGTCCATTATTTTGGAAAGGAAATACGCGCACAATGTTTGCATAGTTAGCAGTATCTGGCCGAAGAAAGAAGTTTTTCAATCGGGTTTTTAGTCACATACATATTGCTCTAAACGCAAACATGAACGTACGCCCTGATGTGGCAGACGTGCGCGCTTAGAAAATTTTAAAATTATATGAGAGAGATTTCACCGCGGAAACTCTCTCCAACAAAGACAGAATTTTTCAAATCGGACTCTTAGAAGCGGAAATATCGACAAAAAATGATATGCGTTTACGTCCCTGGTGGATAAACCATGCATTATTTTAAGAAAAAAATTATTTTCAAAAGGGTTTCCGATGTGAGCGGTATCGGTCCACGAAAGGATTATTTCAGCCGAATTTTCAGGTGCTCATATTTTGCTGCAAACACACTATCTACCAATAAGTAATTGGACACCCCTGCAATCGACGATATCTGCGGTCCTGATACCCGTCACGGCCGCCGCCGTTAAATATCGTGTGGGAAACAACAACGCAATCAGTCGCATGCAAGATGCCACGCCGTTCGGAACTCTATGATTTCGAGAAAGGTGTAATCGTCGGGTATCACAGAAATGGCTGATCCATACGTGACATATCCAGCTAGTTGAAGTACCCAAAATCGACAGTGGCCTACGTGATTGGCAAGTGGAAAATGAGAGGTGACTGTCGGAATGTGCCGCGACCCGGCAGACCCTCAAAATTGGGAATTAGAGACCGACGGGTGCTGGCCAGAGAAATTCGGAAGAACCGCATCAAATCGATGGGCCACATCCGCGAGGAGTTTCAACAGGCATCCGCGAGTGTTCTTTCGATGAATACCATCGGAAAGGAAGCACATCTGCTCTGTTATCATGGACGTGCTACCGCCCACAAGCCTTTGATCACCAATTCCAACAGCGCTGCTCGGCTAACGTGGTGCAAAGAACGTCGACAGTGGACCGTCGAACAGTGGAAACAGGTTCTCTGGAGCGACGAATCAAGGTTCACCCTCTAGCGTTTTGATGGCAGGGTCTGGGTTTGGCGTCTGCCTGAAGAATGCCTCCTGCCGGAATGTATTGTGCCAACTGTGAAGTTCGTCGGCGGTGGAATTATCCTATGGGGGTGTTTCTCCTGGTATGGCACGGGACCTTTGGTCGCAATTCCTGGTAGACTCAACGCCGAGACCTACTGCACCATTTTGGATGACCATGCGCTTCTACGTTTTGGCAGTTTTATGGAGTGGACCCATGTTACTTTCAGGATGACAATGCCACCTCTCATGTTGCGAGGTCCACCATGGATTGGTATGGTGACAATAGGGTTAAACGAATGGACTGGCCTGCGCAGAGCCGGGACCTTAACCCTATCGAGAACCTCTGGGACGAGTTGGAACGTCGACTTAAGGGTGCCCCCACCGTCCGAAATCGGTGAAGGAACTGTTCTGTCTCTCCAAGCCGAGTGGAAGAAAATACCACTAGCCGTCGTACAACGCCTGGTTGAGAGTATGCCCCGGAGGGTCGCAGCTGTAATCGCCGCTCGTGGAGGCTCCACCAACTGCAGTAGGTGAATAAACTTCGTTTTCCTTTGCTATCACAGGTGTCCAATTACTTGTTGGTAGATAGTGTACATCAGATGCAGAAATTAACACTTACGCCCCATGGTGGCCAAACTATTCTTTATCAAATACACTGGACAACAATTTTTGATGTAGTTCATGCTTCCGATATAAAAATAGCCAATTCTTAATGAATTCGATGTGCTGAAACAGAATATGACCATAAAAAATTGAATTGGTTACGGTTTGTTTCTAATATGCAGGCACACTGGTTGACCTTTGATCAAGAACACGTGCATGCTATTTCAATGGGAGAGAAGAATATAATATGCCTGCAAATCTCGATGCGCTTCCCTTAGAAATATTTGTTTATGCTGCTAATTAAAGAACTTCCAAACACTTAACAGAATCAAAAATCATAATCAAAATATGCGTTTCTAACAAATGTATCCATGTGTATATGAGGAAATTTATTACTCTAAATCAGTTTTTAGGACCTTTTGATTTCGGTCTGCCAACCTTTATACCAAATCTATCCCACTGAAACAGCATACAAATGTTCCTTAGCAATTGCGACCAGCGTTTATGTACGTCTTCATATATACACTGGCGGAAAGTGAAAAAAGAACACCAAGAAAGAGACGTCTGATACCAACGACATTTATACAGCATAATAACGGAATACAGAGGATAACGTGATCAAAATATTATGGCAAAATACAGCTGTATTTGCTGGTAAACTGAAAAATAACATTTCCATGTAACATGGTTAGTACGAGGTTGAACAGCCATGAACTGTGTTACACTGTGCAATTCTGGCATGGAGTCTGTCGTACAGATGTTGGATGTAAGTTTGGGGTATTGAGTTCCAAGCATCCTCAACCTGGACGCGAAAATCGGGAATGGTCATGGCTGGCCGTGGAGACCGGATAAATCGTTGTCCCATAAAATCCCACACGTGCTCAATGGGGGACAAATCCGGTGAACGTACAGGCCGTGGAAGTTGTCTCACACCCTGAAGTGCATGTTGCGTTGCACGGGCCGTGTGTGGGTGTGCGTTATCTTGCTGGAAAATACCAAGATGGACCGATCTTACAAATGGCAGAACAACGGGCTGAATGATGGTGTTGACGTAGGAGGTGCTATTTAACGTACCCGGTACAAACACTAGTTATGTACGGGAGTGATAGCTGATGGCTCCCCACACCAGGAGACCAGGTGTGGGCACTGTGTGTCGCTGGCGGATGCAAGAAGGGTGGAGACGCTCTCCTGTGCGTATGCGAACAAACATACGACAATCGGAGGCTCCCAAGCAGAATCTGCTTTCATCGCTGAACACGACAGATCGCCATTGCGTTCTCCAGTGCAGACGTTGGCGACACCACTTCAGCCGTTCCTGACGGTGGGCTGGAGTCACAGATACACATGCCAGAGGCACACGTGTACGTAGTCCTGCATCCAGTAGACGGTTGCGGATTGTTCGCACAGTCACCTCAGGTGCAACGGCAGCTTGGATTTGCGTCGCAGTGGATGTTCTGTTTGACAACGCCGCTCTTCTTATGCGTCGATTGGCCCGCTCATCAGTCCGTCTGGGACTCCCGGTTCCACGTCTTTTCGTGTGGGAATGTTCCTCGGACCATTTACGCCACCATCGTACCACCACCGATACTACCCGTCCAATTCGCTCCGCAATACGACGATACGACCACCCGGCCTCGCGGAGTCCGACTAGACGACCTCGCTCAAAGTCCGATAACTGCTGAAATCGTACACGTCCTCCATGTGCAGGCGTTGCAGCTTCTTCAGGGTCTTTGCAGCTTCTTCAGGGTCGCCGACGACTGGTTACATTCACTTTGCCGTATTCCTTAAATACCACCGACAATAATTTGCATATTATGCCGTGCTGTGGCCTAAACGCGCACCGGTTGATCCCGAAATTATCATCACACTTAAATAAACTCAGTCCCATTAACATATATAAATTTCATGATCGTCCGCCAATTCCTTCTTGATGTTCTTTTTTCACTTTCCGGCAGTGTATATATCATCATCATCATCATCATTGTCAACCATTATCAATCCACTGCTGGATGAAGGTCTCCCCAAGTTTCCTCCACAACGGTCTGTCTTGTGCCAGTCTCCTCCATGTCACCCCTGCATACTTTCGAATTTCATCCACCCATCTCCCATGTGGTCTTCTTCTGGGTCTTTTCCTGTACCTTGGAATCCAATCTAAAATTTCGGCTGTCCATCGATGATCTGTCCTTCTGGCAGTATATCCAGCCCATTGCCATTTCAGGGATTTAACTCGGATCATGATGTCTTCCACTCTTGTCATTTTTCGGATCCACGAGTTCCTCTTCTTATCTCTCCTGGTTACACCAAGCATGCACCTCTCCATGCTACTTTGAGTTGTCTGCAGCCTTTGTATGTCTCTTTTAGTTAAGGTCCACGTCTCTGCACCATACGTAAGCACTGGAAGGATGCATTGATCAAACACTTTTCTTTTAAGACATAATGGCATATTGCTCTTGAAAATTATGCTGTTTCTTCCAAAAGCTCTCCAGGCAAGTTTTGTACGCCGATTAATTTCTTCATCAATGTGACCCTCACTTGATATCTGCTGTCCAAGATAAACGTACGTGTCTGTTATCTCCAGCTTTTCTCCATCAATCGATAAATCTTCATTTCTTGTAAAAGCATTGAATATCACTTTTGTCTTCTGAAAGTTCATTTTTAATCCCACTTCTTTACTCTTGTCAGCAAGTTCTTGGATCATACTCTGCAGCTCTGATGGGGTAGTTGCAAAAATGACTACGTCATCAGCAAAACGAAGGTGGGTTAGATAATCTCCATTAATCTTTATCCCTTTGTTTTCCCAGTTTAGTGATTGAAAGACATTTTCCAATGTGGCATTAAAGAGCTTCGGAGATATGGTTTCACCTTGTCTCACTCCCTTTCCAATTTTTATATGTGTTGTATTTTCAAACAGCCGAATCTTTGCATTTGCATTTTTACAGATGTTATTAATAATATTAATGTATGCATCTTAAATAGCGCAGGATTTCAGAGCCATTGTAACTGCTGATGATTTCACCGAATCAAAAGCTTTTTCATAATCGACAAAAGCCATGCACAATGGAAGTTCATATTCCCTCGCTCTTTCTATTAGTTCTCTCAGTACGTCAATATGATCCATTGTGCTGTAGCCACTCCTGAATCCAGCTTGTTCTCTCGGTTGAGCAATGTCCAATGTTACCTTCAAGCGGTGTGAAAGAACTTTAGTGAAGATTTTATAAACTACTGATAGGAGGCTGATAGGTCTGTAGTTCCCAAGATCCTCAATGTCACCTTTTTATGTAGCAGGATCATTGTAGCATTGTTCCAAACCTCAGGAATCTTCCCTTCATTAAGGTATCGAGTGAAAATTTGGGCGAGTACTGTTTCGATTTCTCCACTTGCTCCTTGTATGATGTCTACAGTAATTCCATCTTCTCCTGGAGCTTTTCTCCGCTTCATGTTCTTAATTGCATGTGCAACTTCTGCTGGGAGGACTGGAAGAACTCTGGTACTGGTACCTTTCATGATGTCTGGAGTACATGCATCATCGCTTTCATATAATTTGGAGTAGAAATCTTTTCACTCTTGTCAAAATTTTGCCTCTATTTCTTGTTACAGAACCATCTTCTTTTCTCAGTGCCATAATCTGTTTTCTTCCCTTACTGAGATGTCCCTTTGCTATCTTTAGGCTTTGATTGTTTTCAATTGCTTTCCTCCACTAGTTCACAGTTGAATTTCCTTATGTCTTCAGTGATACTTTTTCGTACTGTCTTGCATAGCTCTATATATTCCACTTTGGAAGTCACATCTTCTTAAGTTGTCCTCATCTCTCTTCTTTTTTGCATCAACATTTTGTTTTTTCCTGATAATTTGTTCACATGCAACTTGTTCTTAGACCCAGCTAATTTTGTTGCTGTTTCCATAAGAGTTTTGGCTACTTTTCTGTTAACTTCAGAAATATCCACTTCTTCTGATGTTAGGCCTTCTAAAGCAGAGAATCTGTTCTTCAGTTCCAACTTGAAGGTATTATGGTGTTTTTTAAGGTTGGTTATGTCAATACAGTTTGTTTGTCTTATGAGCTTGCCACGTTCGAGTTTAGTGTTGAGGTGCTCTTACATCTCACCAATCTATGGTCACTACCTGCGTTCAACTTGTTTATCACACTGCAGTCTTCTATGACAAATTTTTTGTTACACATAATAAAATCAATTTCACTTGTCGTCCCATTTGGATGTCTCCATATCCATTTCCTGTGTGGCTTTTTCTTGAAAAAGGAGTTCGAGATGAAAAACCCTTCTGCCTCTGCAAACTCAACGAGAATATTTCCACGCTGGTTTCTGTTGCCGTGACCGAATTTACCTACTGAAGTTTCATTCTGTTGCCGTTGCCCTATTTTTGCATTGAAATCTCCCATAATTGTCTTCAAGTGCTGCTTACCTTTATTATTTAGATGACGAATTTCCTCATAAAATTCTTCAATTTCTTCTTCAGGATTACTTGTGGTTGGCGCATAAGTTTGAATAATCTGTGCCTGGTATCTTCTTGAGAGTTGGATAACGAGTCGTGCAGCTCTGTCAGAGGAATTTTCAACTTCAACAACTTTATCCTTCAGTTTCTTGTTTATTATAAATCCAACACCACTAGTTCTGCCAGTATCTGTCCCACGATAGTAGAAGAGATGTCCACTTTTCAGTTCAATGAGATCTTCTCCTTTTCTCCTTACCTCACTTAGCCCGACGATGTCCCACTTGATCCTTTGTAGTTCCTCTTCCAATTCAAGAAGCCTTGAATCAGAAGATAGGGAGCGTCCATTATACGTAGCCAAGGTCAGCATTATATGGCAGTCCTAGTCCGGTCCTCCGGGGATTCTTAGCACCCTCTGCCTTCATGTCGCACTGGTCGCTGCCTTGGCCAGGTACATTCAAGCTGCCGGAGACTGAGGGCCAAGATTTAAGTTGTGGAGTCATTTTGGAGGGGTTTTGCCATAACTCACCACGCTGGCCAAGCGGGTTGGTGAGTGTGGGATAGCATTTCCTCTAATCCCGATGGTATAGTTATACCGCTATTGGCGGAAGTCAGAGCCCCTTTAGATGGAACAGGATGCACCACGAGAAAGCGGAGTTGACATTTGTCAAGGAGAGGCTGTGATGTTACGCATCACCTGACCGTGCAAGTACAGGAAAGGAAATGATTGCACTTCCAGAGCATTTGCTTGGAAGTACAATCTTTTCGTTCCAGCTCCACGAGTGGATGTCATTACGTTGTAGCACCACTTCTGGTTCTGATACAAGCGGTTACCACGTGTGGCATAGATGTATACAGTTTAAGGATACTCTCCTGAGACATAGCATACCAGATGGTGTCTACATTGCGGGCCAGTTCTCCGACATTCTGTGATGGGCGTAGGTGGTATCTCATCATATCACAAACATGTTCGAGCAGATCGTGCAATTGGACTGGTCAGGAGGGAGTCGAAGTTACGGAGGCAGGCCAGGGAGAGCCTTGTTGTATGTGGTCCGACATTATCCTGTTGAAAAAATTGCTCGGTAATGTTACGACAGGAATGGCAACGCAATAGATCGTAGAATGTCGCCGACGTACGGTTGAGCCGTAAGGATGGTACTGAGGGGATTACCAAGTGTGTCCTGCTATTGTACGAAATGACTCCCCAGGCAGTCACTCCCGGTGTGTGAGTCGTGGTGTGCCGTTCTATTGTGAAGGCAGGATCCGGCGCTGGCCGGCTAGTCTCCAGACACGTATGCACTGTTCATCGGCGCCAACTGCAAACCGTGACTTATCACTGAAGACAACACGGCGCCACTGGATACTATGCCACGTTGCTCGGGCCTGACGCAAGTGCAACCGGTGCCGGTGATGCTTGTTGGTCAGTGGTACGCGGAGGAATGGCCTCCTCGAATGTAGTCTTGTCTGGCAAAGGTTTAGATGGCCACTTTCCGACCTGTAGACGACGCAATATGGCCACGGATGGTTGAAAGCGATGAATTCGGTTCAGTTCGTGCGGATCTCACAATCGCTCGATCCTCGCGTTCTGTCTTTGTCCTCGACTGTCCACTTACCGCTTACTGCTGAGCTGTTCCCTCTTCAATCCACTGCCGCCAACATCGTACAATTCGGGCGTCGCTCCGAGCCAAATGGCGATACGGCGATTTCTCTCAACCCAATTATACGTCCAATCTCAAACTCGATCAACTGCTCATTTGTGCATAGATCCGACGTCAAGGCATGCTCACAGCCCGTGAATGTTAATGCAACGGCAATCCGCTGTTACAATTGTCCTTGCGTGTCAGCTTTCATCTCCGTGATGCGCGGTTCCCATGCACTGTGGCGGACCACTATTTAGTCATTAAATACGTATTCGACCCCTGAGGTGCTCGCATGTGGAATTTCTTCAGGATCGAAATACTTTTCGGCGAGCTTTTATTATTATTATTTTTTTTTTTTGCAGCCAGTGTATTTTCGTCTGCAGCCGTTCTTTAAAAACTTATACTGAGAGGAATATCCCTTTTTCTAAAAAATAACACTGTATCCTTAAAATACCAGCAATGCTTACTTATTCGGAACTTACTGCAGCATACGAACTGTTTCTACTGCAAACAGACTGCTTTTCTGCTAGTGTGGTGGTCGTCTGCGTTGCTATTGTAAAAAAATCTGTTTTAAGGAATGATCTTTTAAAGATTTGAAAAATTTAGTTCCGGCATTTACTTATCAGGTTCTGTTTCCCTATATTACGCAGGCTAATCTCCGTATTAGAACTACATGGAAAAATTGTTTCGGTTTCGATTAGCGTTCTATTGTCAATACATTGAGTTTTCGAAGTTCTTCAGCATAATTCAAAAGAAACAATATAGTATACAAAGAACCTAGATTACAAACATTTTGCTTGTGTGGCATGTTGTCTCAAAGATAACAAGAAAGATGACACCGAATTTTTGGGTGTAATGAGCACATCTTTTGAATCCGTTCTGACGCGAATTAAATCTATCAAAGCTATTCAAAGTCAATGCAACCGGTTTGGAAAACAATCAACCGGTTTCATTCGATAAAACATCCAGAAATAGAAACATCTATTTAGTTTCACCAGCGGCTAAAAGGTATCTTACGAAAACTTAGAAATGTCTCGCAAAAATGTTTCCCATAGCTCAATGAAAGTATCAGTGACAAAAAGATTTTCAAATCAACTGGTTAAGAGAAGAAAGATAGAAGGAAACATGATGTAAGTGTACGTTTGCTACCCGAAGAATTTTGCATAATGGAAAAATTGTAAACAGGAGGAGACTACACTGCTGGCCACACAAAATGCAGCACCAAGAAGGAAGCATCCGATTGGCCTGAAATTCGCAGAATGCGTCGCCCGCGAGAGGACATGCAAAGGATTAGCATTGCAGGGCATATGAAAATCATGTACGCCCGGCACGCCATCGAGAATCACTATAAGAAAGGTGCACACAAAGAGGGGTGTAAGTAGTGGAATTGTGTTGTGCTGCTGGACCTGTGCGTGGGAAGCTTCCTGATGCCTCGTCGCAGAATACGGCAGTCATTCCAGCACGTTTCGGAGTTCGACAGAGGACGAATAGTGGCTTACCGCGACAGCGGTTTATCGTACTGAGACATCGGCGCCCGTATAGGACGACATCCAGCCACAGTGAGGTGAGTATGGATTCGGTCGGTGCAGGAGGGATGGACCGACCGACGTGAGCGATTGCCGCAGCCGCGGCACACCACCGAACGAGAGGACCGGCATGTTGTGCGGCGGGCATTGACCGCTCGCACCGCCACATCACGAACATTAGCGCAGGAATTAGGGTGTGTTGTGCAACAACGTTGTGTTAGCACGTACCGTTCGACGTTGTCTGAAGGAGCGGGGACTTGTCGTACGGCGCCCATTGCTCCGATTGCCATTGACGTTACACCACCGGCGAGTGCGGCGGCAGTGGGCCGTTGAACGCTGCACCTGGAATACGGAATGGCACGACATTGTCTTCTCCGAAGATTCCCGCTTCTGCCTGCAACACCACAATGGTTGGATCGGCGTGTGGCGGCACTGCGGCGAGAGACTGTATGACGCTTGCATTATGCATCGTCATACTGGTCCGTCGCCTGGGGTTATGGTTTGGGACGCAATTGGATATGACACCCAAACCCCTCTGGTACGCATCGCCGGCACACTCAACAGCCACCGCTACATCTCCGACGTTTTGGAGCCTGTAGTCCTCCCTTACCTGCAGGACCTGCCAGCGACCACGTTTCAACAGGATAATGCGCGCCCGCTCGTGGCACACATCGTTCAACAATTCTTCACGGCCCACGAGATGTCACTGCTGCCGTGGCCCGCGTGTCCTTCCGCTGATCGGCAACCGATTGGCACGGCAAGCACCACCCACGGCTACGCCTGATGAACTGTGGCAACGTGTGGAAGCAGCCTGGACCAACATACCCCAAGCCAACATCCAAAGCCTCTTTCGTTCGATGCCGCGGCTTGTAGCAGCCGTTATTGTCAGCCATGGGGGCCACACGAACTATTGATGTCTGCGTGTTCCGCAAGTCGCACGGGCCTGTAAGATCAATCGTTTCATCTTTGTATCTGTTGTTATGTGTCCAGTAAATCTGGCTTTGCTATCTCGTGTCCTTCTTGGTGTTGTATTTTGGGTGGCCAGCAGTGTATTATTCGTGGAAAAAGAAAAATATTTTGTTCAAATACGTCTCTCGGAAGCAGAGATAGCGAAAACAAGTTTGTAAAATCATGCAATACATTGATTATAATACGCTTTCCAACATACCAGAAATCATTACTCAAGTTATGAGAATAATGGCTGTAGAATAAATATCGATCATGTGCCCTGACCCTTGATCCCATATCGAAGATATTCAACAGAACAGGTTCTGTATGCCTTAGAAATAACATGATAAATTTTTGTCCCAATCGAAGGATTTTTATGTAAGTTATGATGCATAAGGGCTATGGAATAGATCCCGCTCCTGTGTCCTAACCATTGACCCCATTTCGCCCATTTTTTATAGAATTCTTCCCCAGTCAGGCCCCTACAGCATACTAACATTTCATCCAAATCGAAGCATTTTTACGTAAGTTGTGACGCATAATGGCGATGGAAGTGATTCCTCTCCTATGTCCTGACTTTTGACCCCATTTCGCCCATTTTCAATAGGGTTTGTGGCCAGGTGGTCCCCTACCACATACTAAAGTTTCATCAAAATCGAACCTTTTAAACGTTAGTTATGACGCATAACAGCAAGGAAATGGATCCCGCTCCTATGTACTGACCTTTCATCCCATTTTGTTCACTTTAAATAAGGTTCCTTCCCTAGTGATACCCTACCAGATACTAAAATTTCATCGAAATCGAACGATTGTTACGCGAGTTATCGTGCGGACGGACATACGCACACACCGCGTGACGGAATGAAGCAGATGGGAATCGCAACCATCTGCTCGCAAGTGTATGACGTCATAAAACTTTAATAGGATCCACACACAACGCGTGACGTAATGAGACAGATGGCGTGACCGCGCGCCAACATTCTCGAAAGCGAGATTGTGACGCCATAAGATTTCTAAGCATTGGAAACATTAATGGCACGACGCCATGACACTAAAAACGTTATAATTCGGGGTGGTTATTTAACCCACTAAACGAATTCTCCTAAAGTCGAGATCAAGCTAAATTGATTTCTAGTACCAGGAAACGGTAATTTAACGACTTTCATCCAAATTCTTAGGCGCCGTTTTGAAAATAAAATGTACATAATACATACAAGAATTGTTACTTTAAGGTGGACGTCAAGTAATTTTGCTTCCTATACTTCCACTGGAAAAACTTCTGTACACATTTTCTTCACAATTAATGCGTTTCCAAGAATGAAAATTTGAACATCGATTAAAATAACTTCATTTCATAACTTGGAATACTTAATATTTTCTAAACCATAACCGTAATAATAATTTCTAAACCATAACCGTAATTATGCAATCCAACATTTGTTTGTCCACTGACGTCATCAAAGTACAGGTCGCGCCATCTTCTTTCTGGTTTCAACCCCACCAATGGAATCGTTATTGTTTTTTTAATATAATTATGCTTATGTTTTAGAAGATGTTAAGTATTCCAAGTTATAGTATGAAGTTATTTTAATCGATGTTCAAATTTCTATTCTTGGGAACACTAATTGTGAAGGAAATGTGTACAAAAGGTTTTCCATTGGAAGTATGGGAAGCAAAATTACTTGACGTCCACCTTAATACTGTGGGATAAGGGCGATGGAATGGATCGCGATCCTATGTCCTGACCTTTGACTATATTTGTCCCATTTTCAATAGGGTTCCTCTCCAGGTGGTCCCCTACCACATACTAAAATTTCATCGAAATCGAAACATTTTTACGCACCTTATGACGCATAAGAGCAATGGAATGCATCCCGCTCCTATGCCCTGACCTTTGACTCCACTTCCCCCATTTTCAATAGGTTTCGTCCTCAGGTGGTCCCCTACCACATACTAAAATTTCATTGAAATCGAACCATATTTACGCAAGTTATGACGCATAAGGGAAATTGAATGGATACCGCTCTGATGGCGTGACCTTTGACCCCACTTCACTTATTTACAATAGGGTTCTTCCTGGTGCTCCCTAAAATTTCATCGAAATCGAACCATTTTTACGTGAGTTATCGTGACGACAGACGGACGGATGGACAGACGGACGGAAAAAAGCTGGAACATTTACGCTTCTTCAACCTACGGTTGGAAAACGTAAAATAAGGTATCAACCCTTACAAACTTAACGGGAAATCTTTCCATTATTTAAAGATGATGATGCTCCACATCTCTATTGCAGCTAATGCAATACAGTAAAACAAGAAATTTCTCAGTAGGTTTTTAGAAGCGGTGATACAACTGCAAACTGAAATAAAAAAACAACACCTACCGACAGAACTGTGAGCTACAAAATTCCTCAGATACTAGCCTAAAGAGTTCTACAAGGTAAATGACATCCGGTGTTGAAGGGATTTTGTAAATCGCACATGGTGAAGCAGAGATACAGAGAAAAACATATTGATCATTTGCGCCTCTCAGCGGAGAAACTGTCCATTATTTTGGAAAGGAAATACGCGCACAATGTTTGCATAGTTAGCAGTATCTGGCCGAAGAAAGAAGTTTTTCAATCGGGTTTTTAGTCACATACATATTGCTCTAAACGCAAACATGAACGTACGCCCTGATGTGGCAGACGTGCGCGCTTAGAAAATTTTAAAATTATATGAGAGAGATTTCACCGCGGAAACTCTCTCCAACAAAGACAGAATTTTTCAAATCGGACTCTTAGAAGCGGAAATATCGACAAAAAATGATATGCGTTTACGTCCCTGGTGGATAAACCATGCATTATTTTAAGAAAAAAATTTTTTTCAAAAGGGTTTCCGATGTGAGCGGTATCGGTCCACGAAAGGATTATTTCAGCCGAATTTTCAGGTGCTCATATTTTGCTGCAAATACACTATCTACCAATAAGTAATTGGACACCCCTGCAATCGACGATATCTGCGGTCCTGATACCCGTCACGGCCGCCGCCGTTAAATATCGTGTGGGAAACAACAACGCAATCAGTCGCATGCAAGATGCCACGCCGTTCGGAACTCTATGATTTCGAGAAAGGTGTAATCGTCGGGTATCACAGAAATGGCCGATCCATACGTGACATATCCAGCTAGTTGAAGTACCCAAAATCGACAGTGGCCTACGTGATTGGCAAGTGGAAAATGAGAGGTGACTGTCGGAATGTGCCGCGACCCGGCAGACCCTCAAAATTGGGAATTAGAGACCGACGGGTGCTGGCCAGAGAAATTCGGAAGAACCGCATCAAATCGATGGGCCACATCCGCGAGGAGTTTCAACAGGCATCCGCGAGTGTTCTTTCGATGAATACCATCGGAAAGGAAGCACATCTGCTCTGTTATCATGGACGTGCTACCGCCCACAAGCCTTTGATCACCAATTCCAACAGCGCTGCTCGGCTAACGTGTTGCAAAGAACGTCGACAGTGGACCGTCGAACAGTGGAAACAGGTTCTCTGGAGCGACGAATCAAGGTTCACCCTCTAGCGTTTTGATGGCAGGGTCTGGGTTTGGCGTCTGCCTGAAGAATGCCTCCTGCCGGAATGTATTGTGCCAACTGTGGAGTTCGTCGGCGGTGGAATTATCCTATGGGGGTGCTTCTCCTGGTATGGCACGGGACATTTGGTCGCAATTTCTGGTAGACTCAACGCCGAGACCTACTGCACCATTTTGGATGACCATGCGCTTCTACGTTTTGGCAGTTTTACGGAGTGGACCCATGTTACTTTCAGGATGACAATGCCACCTCTCATGTTGCGAGGTCCACCATGGATTGGTATGGTGACAATAGGGTTAAACGAATGGACTGGCCTGCGCAGAGCCCGGACCTTAACCCTATCGAGAACCTCTGGGACGAGTTGGAACGTCGACTTAAGGGGTGCCCCCACCGTCCGAAATCGGTGAAGGAACTGTTCTGTCTCTCCAAGCCGAGTGGAAGAAAATACCGCTAGCCGTCGTACAACGCCTGGTTGAGAGTATGCCCCGGACGGTCGCAGCTTTCCTTTGCTATCACAGGTGTCCAATTCGTTTTCCTTTGCTATCACAGGTGTCCAATTACTTGTTGGTAGATAGTGTACATCAGATGCAGAAATTAACACTTACGCCCCATGGTGGCCAAACTATTCTTTATCAAATACACTGGACAACAATTTTTGATGTAGTTCATGCTTCCGATATAAAAATAGCCAATTCTTAATGAATTCGATGTGCTGAAACAGAATATGACCATAAAAAAATTAAATTGGTTACGGTTTGTTTCTAATATGCAGGCACACTGGTTGACCTTTGATCAGGAGCACGTGCATGCTATTTCAATGGGAGAGAAGAATATAATATGCCTGCAAATCTCGATGCGCTTCCCCTTAGAAATATTTGTTTTTGCTGCTAATTAAAGAACTTCCAAACACTTAACAAAATCAAAAATCATAATCAAAATATGCGTTTCTAACAAATGATCCATGTGTATATAAGGAAATTTATTACTCTAAATCAGTTTTTAGGACCTTTTGATTTCGGTCTGCCAACCTTTATACCAAATCTATCCCACTGAAACAGCATACAAATGTTCCTTAGCAATTGCGACCAGCGTTTATGTACGTCTTCATATATACACTGGCGGAAAGTGAAAAAGAACACCAAGAAAGAGACGTATGATACCAACGAAATTTATACACCATAATAACGGAATACAGAGGATAACGTGATCAAAATATTATGGCAAAATACAGCTGTATTTGCTGGTAAACTGAAAAACAACATTTCCATGTAACATGGTTAGTACGAGGTTGAACTGCCATGAACTGTGTTACACTGTGCGATTCTGGCATGGAGTCTGTCGTACAGATGTTGGATGTAAGTTTGGGGTATTGAGTTCCAAGCATCCTCAACCTGGACGCGAAAATCGGGAATGGTCATGGCTGGCCGTGGAGACCGGATAAATCGTTGTCCCATAAAATCCCACACGTGCTCAATGGGGACAAATCCGGTGAACGTACAGGCCATGGAAGTTGTCTCACACCCTGAAGTGCATGTTGCGTTGCACGGGCCGTGTGTGGGTGTGCGTTATCTTGCTGGAAAACACCAAGATAGACCGATCTTACAAATGGCAGAAGAACGGGCTGAATGATGTTGTTGACGTAGGAGGTGCTATTTAACGTGCCCGGTACAAACACTAGTTATGTACGGGAGTAATAGTTGATGGCTCCCCACACCAGGAGACCAGGTGTGGGCACTGTGTGTCGCTGGCGGATGCAAGAAGGGTGGAGACGCTCTCCTGTGCGTATGCGAACAAACATACGACCATCGGAGGCTCCCAAGCAGAATCTGCTTTCATCGCTGAACACGACAGATCGCCATTGCGTTCTCCAGTGCAGACGTTGGCGACACCACTTCAGCCGTTCCTGACGGTGGGCTGGAGTCACAGGTACACATGCCAGAGGCACACGTGCACGTAGTCCTGCATCCAGTAGACGGTTGCGGATTGTTCGCACAGTCACTTCAGGTGCAACGGCAGCTTGGATTTGCGTCGCAGTGGATGTTCTGCTTGACAACGCAGCTCTTCTTATGCGTCGATTGGCCCGCTCATCAGTCCGTCTGGGACTCCCGGTTCCACGTATTTTCGTGTGGGAATGTTCCTCGGACCATTTACGCCACCATCGTACCACCACCGATACGTCCCCGTCCAATTCGCTCCGCAATACGACGATACGACCACCCGGCCTCGCGGAGTCCGACTAGACCACCCTCGCTCAAAGTCCTATAACTGCTGAAATCGTACACGTCTTCCATGTGCAGGCGTTGCAGCTTCTTCAGGGTCTTCGCAAGTGTCCGTACGCCGACGACTGGTTACATTCACTTTGCCGTATTCCTTAAATACCACCGACAATAATTTGCATATTATGCCGTGCTGTGGCCTAAACGCGCACCGGTTGACCCCGAAATTATCATCACACTTAAATAAACTCAGTCCCATTAACATATATAAATTTCATGATCGTCCGCCAATTCCTTCTTGATGTTCTTTTTTTCACTTTCCGGCAGTGTATATATCATCATCATCATCATCATTGTCAACCATTATCAATCCACTGCTGGATGAAGGTCTCCCCAAGTTTCCTCCACAACGGTCTGTCTTGTGCCAGTCTCCTCCATGTCACCCCTGCATACTTTCGAATTTCATCCACCCATCTCCCATGTGGTCTTCTTCTGGGTCTTTTCCTGTACCTTGGAATCCAATCTAAAATTTCGGCTGTCCATCGATGATCTGTCCTTCTGGCAGTATATCCAGCCCATTGCCATTTCAGGGATTTAACTCGGATCATGATGTCTTCCACTCTTGTCATTTTTCGGATCCACGAGTTCCTCTTCTTATCTCTCCTGGTTACACCAAGCATGCACCTCTCCATGCTACTTTGAGTTGTCTGCAGCCTTTGTATGTCTCTTTTAGTTAAGGTCCACGTCTCTGCACCATACGTAAGCACTGGAAGGATGCATTGATCAAACACTTTTCTTTTAAGACATAATGGCATATTGCTCTTGAAAATTATGCTGTTTCTTCCAAAAGCTCTCCAGGCAAGTTTTGTACGCCGATTAATTTCTTCATCAATGTGACCCTCACTTGATATCTGCTGTCCAAGATAAACGTACGTGTCTGTTATCTCCAGCTTTTCTCCATCAATCGATAAATCTTCATTTCTTGTAAAAGCATTGAATATCACTTTTGTCTTCTGAAAAGTTCATTTTTAATCCCACTTCTTTACTCTTGTCAGCAAGTTCCTGGATCATACTCTGCAGCTCTGATGGGGTAGTTGCAAAAATGACTACGTCATCAGCAAAACGAAGGTGGGTTAGATAATCTCCATTAATCTTTATCCCCTTGTTTTCCCAGCTCAGCGACTGAAAAACACCCTCCAATGTGGCATTAAAGAGCTTCGGAGATATGGTGTCACCTTGTCTCACTCCCTTTCCAATTTTTACGTGTGTTGTATTTTCAAACAGCCTAATCTTTGCACTTGCATTTTCATAGATGTTATTAATAATATTAATGTATGCATCTTCAATACCGCAGGTTTTCAGAGCCATTGTAACTGCTGATGGTTTCACCGAATCAAAGGCTTTTTCATAATCGATAAAAGCCATGCACAATGGAAGTTCATATTCCCTCGCTCTTTCAATTAGTTCTCTCAGCACGTGGATATGATCTATTGTGGTGTAGCCACTCCTGAATCCAGCTTGTTCTCTCGGTTGAGCCATGTCCAGTGTTACCTTCAAGCGGTGTGAAAGAACTTTAGTGAAGATTTTATAAACTACTGATAGGAGGCTGATAGGTCTGTAGTTTCGAGATCCTCAATGTCACCTTTCTTATGTAGCAGGATCATTGTAGCGGTGTTCCAATCCTCAGGAATCTTTCCTTCATTAAGGCATCGAGTGAAAATTTGGGCGAGTACTGTTTCGATTTCTCCACTTGCTTCTTGTATGATGTCTACAGTAATTCCATCTTCTCCTGGAGCTTTTCCTCGCTTCATGTTCTTGATTGCATGTGCAACTTCTGCTGGAAGGCCTGGAGGAACTCTGGTACTGGTATCTTTTATGATGTCTGGAGTGCATATATTATCCCTTTCATATAATTTGGAGTAGAAATCTTTCACTCTTGTCAAAATTTCTGCCTCTATTTCTTGTTACAGAACCATCTTCTTTTCTCAGTGCCATAATCTGTTTTCTTCCCTTACTGAGATGTCCCTTTGCTATCTTTAGGCTTTGGTTGTTTTCAATTGCTTTCCTCACTAGTTCACAGTTGAATTTCCTTACGTCTTCAGTGATACTTTTTCTTACTGTCTTGCATAGCTCTATATATTCCACTTTGGAAGTCACATCTTCTTTAGTTGTCCTCATCTCTCTTCTTTTTGCATCAACATTTTGGTTTTTCCTGATAATTTGTTCACATGCAACTTGTTCTTAGACCCAGCTAATTTTGTTGCTGTTTCCATAAGAGCTTTGGTTACTTTTCTGTTAACTTCAGAGATGTCCACTTCTTCCGATGTTAGGTCTTCTAAAGCAGAGAACCTGTTCTTCAGTTCTAACTTGAAGGTATTATGGTGTTTTTTAAGGTTGGTTATGTCAATGGATTTTGTTTGTCTTATGAGCTTGCCACGTTCAAGTTTAGTGTTGAGGTGCATCTTACATCTCACCAATCTATGATCACTACCTGTGTTGAACTTGTTTAGCACACTGCAGTCTTCTATGACGAATTTTTTGTTACACATAATAAAATCAATTTCACTTGTCGTCCCATTTGGATGTCTCCATGTCCATTTCCTGTGTGGCTTTTTCTTGAAGAAGGAGTTCAAGATGAAAAACCCTTCTGCCTCTGCAAACTCAACGAGAGTATTTCCACGCTGGTTTCTGTTGCCATGACCGAATTTACCCTACTGAAGTTTCATTCTGTTGCCGTTGCCCTATTTTTGCATTGAAATCTCCATAATTATTTTCACGTGCTGCTTACCTTTATTATTTAGATGACAAATTTCCTCATAAAATTCTTCAATTTCCTCTTCAGGATGACTTGTGGTGGGTGCATAAGTTTGAATAATCTGAGCCTGGTATCTTTTCGAGAGTTGGATAACAAGTCGTGCAGCTCTGTCAGAGGAACTTTCAACTTCTACAACTTTATCCTTCAGTTTCTTGTTTATTATAAATCCAACACCACTAGTTCTGCCAGTATCTGTCCCACGATAGTAGAAGAGATGTCCACTTTTCAGTTCGATGAGATCTTCTCCTTTTCTCCTTACCTCACTTAGCCCCACGATGTCCCACTTGATCCTTTGTAGTTCCTCTTCCAATTCAAGAAGCCTTGAATCAGAAGATAGGGAGCGTCCATTGTAAGTAGCCAAGGTCAGCATCAGATGGCAGCCTAGTCCGGTCCTCCGGGGATTCTTAGCACCCTCTGCCTTCATGTCGCACTGGCCGCTGCCTTGGCCAGGTACATTCCAGCTGCCGGAGACTGAGGGCCAAGATTTAAGTTGTGGAATCATTTTGGAGGGGTTTGGCCATAACTCACCACGCTGGCCAAGCGGGTTGGTGAGTGTGGGATAGAATTTCCTCTAATCCCGATGGTATAGTTATACCGCTATGGGCGGTCGTCAGAGCCCTTTAGTGGGAACAGGATGCACCACGAGAAGGCGGGGTTGACATTTGTCAAGGAGAGGCTGTGATGTTACGCATCACCTGACCTTACATCCCAGTGTATATATATATATATATATATATATATATATTGTATGCGTTACATTACACCTCTTTTGAAGTAAATACATTCCGAAACAGTAAGTGTAACTTTTTATAGTACAATTAAAAATAGATGGTGTAATTCGTTTTTTTTTTTCACATTTGTATTAACTGTAGTTTTGATATATGTACATGAGTTTTTAATGCGTATATAGAAATCAGTTACCAGTTCATCACGTTTTACTTCTTCTTGCCTTTCGGTTGTATTCCACCAGAGGGTCATTTCTGAAGAGTGTCCAAAAGCAGTCTGCGAGCATCAAAGTGGGCCACTTTCACTGGTATCGTTGCTCCATTACGGCCATGTCTTGATGAAACCGTTCACCATGCTCATCACTAAATTTGCCACAGTTATCTGGGAATAAATCCAGGTGATAATCCAGGAAGTGGAGTTTTAAAGACATATTACATCCAAATTTTTGATACAGAGCAAGCAGGTCGGTAATGAGATCTTCGTAATTTTCAGCCCTGGAATTCCCCAGTAAGTTTGTTGATACTTGACAAAAGGCATCCCACACTTCTCTTTCATCACACTGAAGCATGTCCTCAAACTGCGAATCTTGAAAGAGCTGTCTGATCAGCGGACCCACAAAAATTTCCTCTTTTATTTTTGCTTCGCTCAGTCGAGAAAATTTATCATGCAAGTACTTAAACGCTGGTTTAGTTTTGTCCATGGCTTTAACCAATTGCTTTACAAGACCGAGTTTTTTGTGATTTTCTGAGGATCTGTCAGTGGCGGGTTCTAAACATTCATTTGTCCAGGTGTCAAAGACGTCCTAGGAGGCCAGTATCTATCGATGTAGTGCAGACATGTAGCTCGGCTATCCCAGTGACAAAGAAAACAGCAGTGCTTTGTGTATCACTGCTGAAGGCTCATCAACAGAGATACTACCTTAAGGTCAGCACAGATAATCCAACCATAATTTTTGTAATTAAGTCTGTCCAACAGCTGTTTAAGGTTATTGTAGGTCTCTTTCATGTGCAACGCATGTGCAACTGGAACGGACGGTAGCTGATTCCCGTTATGCAGTAAAACCATCTTAAGACTCAACTTGGAGGAGTCTATAAATAAACGCCATTCTTGCGTAACATGTTGTATTCCTAGTCCTTGCATTAGGCCGTCAATATTGCAACAGAACACAAAGCTTTCACTTTTTCGGAAGAATTGTTCGAATTGTCGGTGACGAATACGAAACGAACTCACTCGAATATTTTGTTCTAGAAGATTCCATTGACGAAGCCTTGACGCTAGTAGCTCTGCTTTAACTTTGGTTAAATCCAAATCGCGAACAAAGTTTTTCAGTTCCTCTGATGTAATTTTATGTCGCATAGACTCAGAAGATGCATATTCGTCATCGCTTTCATTAATCCGTGACGTTGACGGTTTCGGATTACACAAATCGTCTTCCTGGACCTCATCTAAATCGATAACAAAATTTGTCGGAGGCTTGGGAATGGGGAGTTCTTCAGAATGAGGTACAGGTCGTACAGCAGAAGGTATATTTGGATATTCTACAGTCCATTTCTTCTTCTTTGTGATACCTTCAGCCACTGTTGACACCATACAGAAATAACAGTCATTTGTGTGATTTGTGGGCTCCCTCCAAATCATGGGAACAACAAAATCCATCGTTTTTCTTTTGCCGTTAAGCCACTGTGATAGATTCGTTGCACACGTGCGGCAACTTACATGTGGAGCCCAGTCCTTATCCTTGTCGCTTATCCTGCAGCCGAAATACAAATGATAAGCCTTTTTAACACCCGGAGTGATGGACTTTTTCTGTGCAGCAAATGTCACTTTACCACATATATAGCAAACGTTACCCGCCTTATTCACACATGCACGCGGCATAGCTACGTAATGTCACAATACAAGGATCACTTTAACATTCTGCTATCACGAGAGTACGCTCACTAATGAAGTGAAAGAAACTAATGGACTCAGCTCTTTACCGTTGGGCTATTAAAACTGAAAGGATTGCATCACATCGGGTAATACTACACCTGATGTCGCGGGAACTCCGGACTTCTCACCCAATGATGCAATACTTCCTGGTCTGACGGTGTCTAAGAGTACAGAAAACGCCGTACGAACCTGTTGTTCTTACTATATTTTTATTTCAGTACCATTTTAATATACATTTACTAACATTTATTATATTTATCATAAATTTTTTAATAAGTAACATAAAAAAATATTACTCATTATACCTACTTTTTTTACTAAAAATCACACATTTTTAACGTTCCATTAGCTGTATTTGAGAAACGAGCCAGTGAAAGTTTTTCATGACGATATTCGTGTTCAGTGGGTTAATTTCTCACAGAATTGTACATTTTCCCGTCAGAAGCAATTTAATTGTTGTCCAGTGATATTAAAAATTATATGCCAAGCATTTCCCATCAGGAGCTATATCCGGTGCAGAAAGAATTTTTTTTAAATCGCAGTTTTAGAAGCAGAGATATAGGGAAAATGCAATTTACCCGTACGGTTACCTAGAGGAAATCTATGAATTACGTGAACATTTTGCAGTGGAAACTCCATCCAATTATTTAGGAATTTTTCAAATCGGTCTCTTAGAAGCACTTTTACGCCCCCTAGCGGAAAATTCATGCGTAACTTGAAAAAATTGACTATACCGAAAATGGTTTTTGAAATAAGTGGTATCGAAAGGTAAAAGCATTTTTTCAATCGGATGTTTAGAAGCAAATATATGGAATACGATGTATTTTGAATTCGATATCATCTGAATTTGCGCCTTCTAGCGGCGAAAGTGTGCATTGTAAAATAAACCGAAATTAGGGACCATCATTCGCACATTTCGAGCTACCCAACGCAAAAGAATTTTTTCAAATCGGACTAATAGTTGCAGACATATTGTGTCCACAGAAGGACGGAAACCCTGTAACATAAGCACGATCTTTTTTACAAAAGACATGCTGATAATGGTGGTGGCCGGTGCACAATGTAGACATTACTAGACTCTTTTAGAAAGACAGCTAGTGCTGAAGAAATGATACACCTTGAATTATTATATATATTTCGATGTTCTCGACTTACGTGATACTTTTTTTTCTGTTTTTCCATTTCTATTTTTCATTTTTTATAGTTGGCAACTTTCTTGTGCATCAGGAAACTTCTAAAAATTGTTTTACGAAATACAATTTTCTCTTGTGTTTCCTTAATCGAGTTTATGCTTTTGCAAAGTAAACGACAGAACTTGTGTTTTCAAAGCTTTTCTGTCATATAAAATTCACTGATGTTTCTGATACATGGTGATCACTCACGAATTCTTGGCAGGTGGGAAAATGCTGATATTTGGCATAATGTAATATTACGAGTGACTTTAGATCATAGGTATCCGATTTTGACTCGCACTACAGATTTATTTTAAATCGAATCTGTTTGAGAGATATGTGAGCGCATCGAATTCCCGAGTTGGTTTAGTTTTGACTTTCTTCAGCTCACGGAATTTTTTGTGTTCGAGAAGTGAACCATTGAGATGCGGAATAGAACACCCTGATTGGAGAGCGTTGAAAGCCGAAGGAATTTAGAGTTTCGAGAAGTAACGTAAGCTTGTTTACAACAAGGAGTCTGCGTGCCCAGGGACACACACAGATGCATAGGTGGCTTAACGTGACTTCAAAAATATAAAATTTAAATAAAAACCGAAAGAAACAAATATCTGTTTTGAGGCAGCCGAACACAAACCATTGAAATTTAACTTCGAAATCGCTCAACCTTAACAACTAGGCGAGACCTGTAGCTATTAGCTGCACTCAAATAATGTGTTTATCATTCAAAATTTCATTTTTTATTAATAAAATAGCAGCGTAGCCAGACATACCGTATATAACAAAGTTAGATTTAAAATTTTCTGGAGAGATTTACAGTGATAGCAAAATTTAAGTAACTGAAAAAAAAAACATCAAACATTTTTTTTTATCTTCTATTTTTTTTTTATTGGAGGTTTAACGACCACCGTGAGCAACTCAATCTGCTATAAGCAGTCGCCCGTCCCTAACTTAGTGTCACTGGTTCCAGGGAAGGGAGAGAGACAGTGCCGTAAGACAAACACAACATCCATGCCTGACCGGGATTCGAACCCCGACCCCTTACGGACGAATGATCAGAGGCCTGCGCCACCGGGGCGGCTCTTCTATTTTTTCGAGAAAGATGCAAACAGAATTGTCTCTGAGACAAAATTTCTTACAGACACAGGCCGATGTAATGTAAAGTTTATCGTTTCTCGTAACTTAGGTTTTTTAAGATTGATTTATGTAATTAATGCTAGCTCGGCATCGGATCAATTCTCGGAAAAAAGGTGGCATCTCCTGAATTTGATCCTACGATTATAAGCGCTTGTATGAAATTTGGGAGAAATTCTGGAATTTCTAACATTTCTCTCTTTATCCTTTGCAGAGACCTTTCTTTGTGACTGCATTCTCTGTCAGTACAAGAATATCTCTGCCCTTCAGTCTGAGTAGGGAGTTTTTTTTTCTAGAAGTTTAGGTGAGAAGAAATTCTGGAGATTAATTTCAACGGTTGCGAATAATCGGATACGTTGGAATCGGCGTCGTAGAACATTTTTCATTCCCTAAATTTCCATTTTAACGTAATGCATAGGAGAATATTTTAGTAATAAAATCTTGCACAAGATCATTTTCTTTCTATCTGATATAAATACCTGACTGTACCATATCCTGACCCTTGTAAGACTCTGGATATTTCTAATTCTAGTTTTTCCAAAACAATGTATGCTTTCGTCTTGAGGTTCTCAGTTCTGAGAAGCTTTCAAATATATCCCATACCTCCTGTGACTTATACCTTTAAATAACCTTCTTTTTGAGTTTATGTGATCTTAGGTAAATTTCGTAATTTCATGGATAAACCTTTTCTTACTGAACGGCACATTATTTCCCCGAACAGCAACTGTGTCAGAGAAACATGAAATGACAGTATTGAATGTGAAGTAGCTGGGTAGCAGTGAAGGTGTCGAGAGATTGCGAGTACATCGTGAAGCTTTGATATTGCAAAAGAGAGTAAAGCCTACTTTATACATATGGGATCGACGAGTACGTTTTGCTGTCACACGGTTGAGATCTGGGTTGATACCAGCGAGAGATATTGTATCGTTGGATTGCCCCTTTGGAGTTCCCGTCAGTGAAAAAATAATGAATACCCCTCTGAAGTTCTCGTGCGTGCAACAATAAGAAAAAACGTTCCCTTTAAATGTAAGTGCTCATTATTTCTACCTGGTATTTACTTAGTTATCCCAAAAATTAAATACACTATATCACCAAAAGAATCTGGACACCTCTTTTGAGTAATGGATTTGTCCATGTACGTATTATATCACAACCATGGCCTGCACAGGTAAAAGCCGACGCACGTGGATTGGAAAACAGCATACACAAGCATAAACAGTAGAATGGACTGTACGACACAGCCCAGTTACTTTCAATGGGTGGGCACTGTCATAAGATGCCATTTAGAAATAAATTAGTTCGAAAAATTTCTGCCCTGCTGCAACCACCCCTGTCAACTATAAGTGATGTTCTTGTGAAATGGAAATGCATAGGTTCAACCAGAATGCTATCGCGACCTGGTAGGCTACGTATAATATGAGAGCAGAATCACCAAGTGCTGAAGCTAGTGGTGCGGCAAAACACCCTATCCTCGGTAGCAACACTCATCACCGAGTTCCCCACTGGCTCTTAAATCAACCCCAGCAACACAACGGTTCGTTTGAGAGCTGAAAGGAATGGGTTTACATGGCCTAGCAAGCATACCATCAGAAACAGAAACGGCAAGTGTCGATTGGTGATGAATCAATTATGAAAAAAGTTTCTACAAGGATGGAATATCTTTTAACCATCCGGAAATCCCACGAACGAGTCTGGGTGTGGATGTTTTCAGGCGAACATTACCTGCCCAACTGTGTTGCGGCAAATGTTAAGTTCCATTAAAGGACCATCATACCGTGGAACTGTGCGTCATGGTTTGGGATGGGACTTCTGATTTTAGTGCCAGAGAATTTTAACACTGCGGTCTCTAACCTAATGCGACAATTTTGTGTTCCCAACATTATGTCCACAGTTTGATGAAGTCCCTTTCCTTAATCACAATGCTCTGGTTCACAAAGCGAGGTCCGTGCAGGAATGGATTTATGAGATATGTATGGAAGGGCTTGACAGCACATAGTCCGGATCTCATTCCCATGTAACACATTTGGAATAAATTAGAACGCTGACTGTGAACCAGAAAGAAATACTCAATATCGGTGATTAACCTGAGAAACGTTCTTGTGGCAGAACTGTAGGCACTTTCTGCAGCAACGAACCAAAATCTAGTGGAAAGTCTTTCCAGAAGAATGAAGGCTGTGAAGGCATCTAAAGGCAGACCAACTTGATTTTCATTCCTTTCCTATTACAGGAAGTTTGTAGGTAGCCAACGTCCGGATGCTTTTAATCAGATAGTGTATAGGATTAACGAAGTTATCTAAGAATATGAGCTACTTAATCAGTCGTTTGAACTACTGCTATCAAAAGTGAAACTCTACACTGCTTAACCTCTTCAAAATTTTCCTTTCGTACCATTTTACTAGACAAAATGAAATCTGCTTTTACGGATTTTTGTCTTGTGTATCAAGAGCTCTGTTATCCCTCTTCTTCCTTGCGTCACAAACTCCTATAATTCATTCACTTTTTCGTCAGTTCAGACAGCTTAATCCATCAAATATTGCGATTCCTTTTTCTGACTTGTGCTGCAAAATTTCAAGAAATTTATATGCTCAGCTGGAACGCAAAGTGTTTCTAACGTCAAGAGGAATTCAGATTTTATCCCTAGCATACTGAAAGATTTTTGTTCTTATATTACATTAATTATTCTCTTTACCTGATGTCCTTTGCCATTTTCCTATATATCCGAATAAAAAAATAGAGGTTACAGAAAAATTTCCATTCTGGATATTATGTATGTGTTTTTGTCTGTATCAGAAATGTCTTACAATAAGTTGAAGCGTAAACTTCCGACAAATGTCTATATTACCCAGTGATCTAGCGGAATCGATACAGTGGGAAAATACCATATTCGCAGGTTTTGGTTTTGCATCGTGATTATTCATTGACTGCATTTATGTCAAACTGCAAATTAAATCGTTTTCAGCAATTCTTTTAACCTTGAAGAGCATCTAAAATGAGTTTGAATTGCATTGATTACAAGAGGATGGTAATTAGAGACAGAGAGGGAGATATACAGAGAGAAAGATAAATGGGGGGGGGGGGGGAGAGAGAAACACACAAGAAAAGGAAATTTTTATCTTCAGCTTCATGATTCTCCTACAAATATTTTCCATTCTGTAATGATGAGTAGTCTTCACCGGAAACAGCAATTGATATCCAATGTGGAAGAAGGACTGTTCTTCGGAGATCATGTCTGGAACCGGTCATGCTTTTTACCAATTGCCGTATTCTTTCTCTGATGAGGTGACCGCTGGTAATTTTAAGTTAAATACATAGATACAAAACAACAAGTCCACTTTCTTTCCTTCCCGCGCGCGCATTTACAACCGGATACAATATCACCACACAGCATCTGAATCACTGAAGTGCCATGTCAGTATTTGAATATCGATGCAGATCTCAGCTAAGTTATTGGTTCCGCTCTTTTGCAGAAGGTTGCTGCTTATACTCAGCAAGGTCTCTCATTTGCTTTCTCTTGAACGCGTCCCTACAAGCCATTAAAGCGTTTCTTCTGTGCAACCTTCAATTTATTCAAAATGTAAACAAATATGCAAAAATTCATAACGCAATTTGTAAATCAAAATATCTTGAAAATCATAATTTACTATCATCCCTAATAATTTCATACACGCATGATCCACATCCGAGGTTTTCATAATTACTTCGATGGTGACTATCGATAAGCAAAAAGGTACTAAATTTTACATTCTTCATCAAGTATAGTGAAAAATTCCCCTTCAGAAGTACAAATCTTTCATACCTTGGCTACGACTTCACACAGGTTTTTATATCGCTCTGGTGTCCGGGTGGTCAGAGGCGTACGTTTTTGGCTAGTCGTCCGATTTGCACCTGGGTTATAATCCCGGTTAAGACATGCGTGGTGTGTTTGTTTTGTCTCTGTCTCTTTCTCCCTTGCCAGGTACCATTGGCCCTAAATTAAGGATTGGCAACTGCCTACCGCAATTAGAGTTGTTCGTTGTGGTAGCTAAATACCGAAATAAAAAATATTTTCTACACTGAAGATTGAAATCTTTCGTTTAATCCGATGAACCATGCATTCCGAGCCCTCAACCTCATCAAGCGTTGCCGTGTTAAATCTAGATTCAGAATCAATTACATTCATGTATACCAAATTGCAAAGCCTATTTCAGATGAAGTTTGGGACATCATGTTATCACCATGAATATTACATGTGTCTATACACACGTGATACAAACATCATCCCGTGACGACACTGACAGCAGAGACATAGGTAAACCTGTAACCTCTATTTAACCTCTATTTAACGTGCTCCTATTATGTTGTTTTAAGGTCATCGGGTGTTTCTTTGTGGGCTAGTTCAATGTTGTTAGATCAATGTTACGCAAACAACAGAAATACTAACATCTGAGACCATTTGAGCAAAGCCGTTTTGTGAGTGTGCATGAATAAATGGTTGTAGACTTCGGTAACATTAAAACACAGTTACATGGTGTTTAGAAAGCTGGATTAGGGAAGCTGCGTCTATCTGTCGCTGTGCATCTTTGCCCCATAGTTGTTCTAGAGAAAGATATGATTCATTATTCCAGAGACAAAAAGTTTCTTGCAAACCACTTTGATACACCGATCCCAAAGAAAAGTAGCTCCTGTATTGCATGCTACGGCCTATACAATATCCATCCGAAGACATTTCGGTGAAACTTGTTTACAAGCGCTACGTCAAATACAGCAATTGCTTGGACAGCCGCCACCTGCAGAAATGTCTACAATGATGTCCCCAGCGAATAGTTTTGGTACAGAAAAAGAACCAAGTAGTGTTCTCTGATAAGTCCCACTTCTGGTTGAGTGGAGATGATGTCGTATAAGTGTGTGGTTTGATTCCCTAAGGATATAAGAATGTTCCAGAGTACAGTGCGTAACTTACAACATCCGTTCGTGTTAGTGTTCATCGGAAGAATGTTGATAGTAAAAGGATATGTGGACCTCATTTTGTAACTCCTCTATCTATCCTTCCATCCCGAAATCCGATATGCGATTTTCCAACAAGACAATGTACGTCCCTATGTACTTGTCATCGTTTTTGTACTGTTTTCATGATTTTAACACCCTACTTTGGCTCTCCATATACCCAGTTATTTCCCCTGTTAAACATGTCTGCTACGTATTTAGACGTATTTTCCATGGACATAAAAATAAAGCAGAGGCACTCTACGTGTCCATTTGGGAGAAGGATGTGTACATGCCACAAGCAGCATTCTGGATTTGCATATCGCTTTCAGAAAGTGTTCAGAAACAGCATCATAGCATTCAGATCAAGGGGTGTCATTTCTATCCTAGATATTATATTACTGTGCCAAATGTTAACAATGTACACTGTAAACTATTTTCTGAAATTCACGAGCTACTTTCCGTCATTTATTTCGTGAATTAACGAAGCATATTTCTGATACAACTCTTTCCGTGAAATGACGGAAATAAACCTGAATTTCACGGAATTTTCGTACCACGGGAAAATTCTGAATTTTCGGAAACCTTTCTGTAGTTTCTTATATTGACGGTAAATAACCGTTTCCAAGATGTGTTAACGGAAAATTCTGAATTTTCAGAATCCTTTCCCCAAGTCCTTTTGTATATTAACGGAAAAATCTGTACTCATTTTTTCCGTATCCGTATTACGATAAATTACCGGTAGTAGGAGTGATTGGTGAGAATACTTGAGGTTTGATTGACTTTTAAATTTCAATCGTTTGTCGAATTTTGAAGTTCCTTAGCAAAATTGGATATTGAGGATAGCATATCGCATGAATATTGTTTATTGTGGCACAGGATATTTCTTTTCCTCTCCCCTATTTTGTGCACCAGCTATTTATTATAGTATAATGTATTACTGTAAGAAACCGGATACTTAACTTATTGTACAGATGGTTATACGATGTCCATCAGTCTTTGGACAACTTACGACAAAAGCTATTGTAGCTGTCAAGAGTAAACTTAATTTTTTTAAGAGCTATTTTTTTTTTGGTAAAATAATACTATAAGAAAGCACATTTCACATTTTTTAAAGATATCTGAAAGTCATTGTCAGTTCTTTTAAAGATAACTTCGAAAAATCACGATGAAAAATGCTTAATTTGTGAAAAGCTCTCCTACAGAAAAAAAAATTATTACAAACCTATTTAGAAAAAAACAATAAGCTCCAACAGAGAACAAAATGACTAAACCAGTCGTATTAATGACAAAAAAAACATTATTATCGCTTAGTTTGTTTTACGATGTACGGCACCCGAATTCCTGCGAGTCTGTGGCTCAGTGGGTAAAGAAGTGCGTTACTTGTTCAAGCGATCTGGGTTCAATTCTGACTCGAGCGGAAGAGTTGTCTGGGAAAACAGCTGAAAAATGCGGGATCGTTGGTTTTGCGGAATTTCAGTTTAAATACGGAAAAACCTGAAATGATTTTTTCTGAAATAAACGGACAGTTTTAAAAACGGAAATTTCTGAAAAACACGTATACCCACCGGCAACTTTGCTGCACGTTATTTTCAGAAATGTTTCGTGAATTCACACCACTTATTTTTTACAGTGTACATAACTACATCATGGTTCTGAATATTTTTGTGTCCATGAGCAGACTTCTAATTTTTACAGCATCTACTCAGTTCTTCAGTAGTCAACCTTGTACAATGAATTTTCATTTGAATCCTCTGTTGGAGTTATTTGGTCATTTCGTCGTCACGTCTTCTTCATACGTAAAATGTCACATTCCGTATGTCTCCTAGTCACAATGATTACATTATATTGATAAATGTTTTCTTTTCTTCCACTAATTCTCCCACCCGTACCGATAAAAAATAATGCTAGATTGGTTTTTTGGAACACATGCCTTCATTCTAATTTTTGACGTGTCTCACAAACATGGTTTAACAAAGCCTTACCTGAGAAGTGATTCAAAAACGTAGAACACTTGAAGTCTGTGGAAGCAACTTTATCATCTGTGTCATGTTCAGCTCTTTCAGAAGCTCGCAATAACCACAAGTAAAAAATGACCAAATCAAATCAAACTTAGATAAGAAAAAAATTAGAAAGCCTTTATCCTTTCCAGAACGTGGGTGTTAAATTTGCCTATTTTGACTTCTTGACAAGGCTGTAAGTTAAATTATGGCGTGTTCCATCATTCTATGTCTTGTTTATACCAGTGTTTCTACGATTAATGATTTTTCTCTTAAGTTTAGAGGATAATATACTCCCGTAAGCATCTGTGGCTATAAGGAGTCTTTCGTCCCTAATTTGGGTCCGCTGGTTAAATTCAAAGGACATAACAAGTCTCGTAGAACAAGATCGTCAATTCTCGAAACCGGACCCAACTCCTACTGTTACCCAAAAGCGAATAATCGTTTGTAATTTGAAGTAACATCAAAACTAAAACAACTGTTTAGTTCATTTAAGTAGTATATTCCTTGACATCTTTAAGAATCAACAAAGAGCTGAAACAAAATTCAAAACAAATATCGTAAAACTTGTCTAGCAAGGTCATCAATGTTTCTGTGAAAAAATGACTGACTGTCTTGATAGATGAACGCCAAATAGAGTGGTTCAATTTGCCAAAATATCTCCCATCCCCACTAGAAAATAAAATAAAAAAATACCTTTTTTTAATGCATCCTGCTGTGAAATGTTTTTTTTTTTTCTGTCTTTCCCTTGATTTGGCAATGTAAGCATGTTACACCCTAAATCTCTCACTGAGAGCAAGAAGTAAGGCTGAAGAATGAGGTAAGGTGTTCGAAACATAAATAGGTTATCACAAATCGAACGCTCCTACTACATGTTCCGCGTGAGAAAATGGAATTGAAGAAGATGCCGAACAAAACCGTAGCCCTGCTGCGGTTGAGCTTTGAATCCACTTCCGTCTTTCCTCCTCCTTCCTCTTCCTTATGATCTTGTTACTTTGCCATCTGAAGTGGACCACCAAATTCGCTCAAACAATACGGTCACTATGTAAGAAGGCTAGACTCGTTGGGATGAGGAGGATGAAATATCCTGAATAGACTTAGTGCTCTCATTTCGGGCAATTAAAGATCGGATATGGGTACCGTGGTGAACATAAATCCATACCATCTCCAAACAAAATTCTAAACACTCGACAGACCCCACAGACTACTCTCAACCTCGTGTAGAGTGGTGAAAGGGAGAGAAAGAAACACAGATGTTTCTTTTTTTATTTCTTTTAATCTTTGTTTAGGGTTTAACGACCACTGTGAGCAATTCGATAGGCTATAATCAGTCACGCATCCCTAATTTAGGGCCATTGACTCCAAAGTAGGGAGACAACTAGTGCTATTAGACAAACAGAAACATCCATACCTCACCGGGATCCGAACCCGGATTCATCTCTAACGATTACGCCACCCGGGCTGCCGACAGGTGTTTCATGTTTTTTCAACTCACGGCATTTCCATTATATTTCTAGATCTTCCTAAGTAAAATTTTTCTGTTAGTGAATATAACTGCGTTCCGCATGTGAGTGACCGCGAAATGCAGGTATATACTCTTAAGCATTTCAAAAATGACTGCTCGTGGCAACGGCTTGCACATGGTCGCCAAAGAAAAGTCTGTTATGCACAGCGCTCGAAATGGGGCAGCATACGCCGGTATGGTATACTGGCACTTCTTTTTTGCTAGTATTTTATACCAGCATTTTTTACCCGAAATTTACATACCGGCACTAATTTTGGTAGTGAAAACAGCAGAAAGATTTTTTTATGTATTAATGTTTTTTGGTTCCAATGTACATTCCTAAACATAGAAACCTTATGTTCCTTGTGCCCTTGAGAAGTAGCTGTGTGGGAACCGTAAAGGGTAGGTGAGCGGATTTTTATTGTATCGTTAATTTAATAGATTCAGTTTGAAGAGTTTCTTCATAGAATGATGAATTCGGGATAATAGATCAAACACAAATTTTCCATTGCTCTTTAGTTTTGTAGCAATCGGTATAAACTTTTTCCACTTCGAACTTTTTTTCTTTTTCTTGGAGGGAAATGATACTGCTAATAGTTTAACACTGAATATTCATTCTGGTTGCAGTGAGACTGCTCCTAATTTAAGATTGAATATTCATTCTAATTGCGGAGGTTCTAATTGCCCGAATTTCTACTTCACGAAACTCCCAATTGGATGGAGGATGCTTTCTCGGCTTGGGTCCTTCAAGTTCTGGGTTCAAATCCAGCTGAATAACTAATGATTAGCCGAGGTTCTGAAGTCTCGTTAATCCGTTGGTCCCTGGGTAGAGACTTCTCGTTCTAAATAAGTCGAACCCTAGTCCTCGGTGTAACATAAGTTGTGCCCGATAAGGACCACAAACTAACCAACTTTAATTGACCGCCATCGTTTCTGACTTGTGGTGAGATACTATTCCACGGGATTGTCAATTACATTTCTAAACAAAGGAGTTTCTGTTTCTTTTGTTGGAGTTTCTTTAAGCAAAGAAGTTTTGAGGCTCCAGAAAAAGGAAAAGAGGAAGACCAAGGAGAAAGTGAACGGAGGAGATTAAATCAAGTTTAAAAAATAATGAACTGGATGAGGTGATGGCCTTTAATAGAGATAAGTGAAGGAAGACTCTGGCTGAACTATATGGTCGAGGAAATCCGCTTAGTAGTAGAAATTCCTGATGATGATGATGAGTTTCTGTTCCAGAGATTTTTTACTGTTTTCAGTTTTTGTGGGGAAGGTATTTTTTCTGGAGGATTTTTAGTTAAATATGAGCATACCATCACTTCAAAATTTCCACTTCGAGCATTGGTTATGTATTGTTTCTACTGGAAATAACAATCGTTATAGACAAAAGTGATCGGGGAATACGAATGACCGCCAACACAGATTTTATTGTATTACAGCCGCGACATCTGAGCGTTACGTTATCCCGTGGTGTCTATATCAGTGTTTCCTATAGATACACAGGCTTGGTTCTTTTGTACGTATAAGTTATGTACCGCAGTTCGCATAGCGAATTTAAAAAAAATTGTAGCTCTAAAAAAAACTTCCATCAAATTATTGCATTCAAGTGGCAAGACCAAATTGCATTACACCAGTAAAGATTGAGCAAGAGAAACAAAATGTCTCAGAATGGGTACTTTTATTAAGCACATGGACCTCCGTTTCTTTGTAGATAACCCGTTTCATACACAGAACTGAAAAGATATTCACAAATCGTACATTTTCATGAGCAAATGATGATCGTTTCTCACGATCCATGTACTGTTGGTAATGTTCAGGCAGATCAAATGTACGTGAAATACATTCGAAAAATATAACTTCTTTCCACTTGATCCAGAGGCCCACGAATTTCTCATACTTAGCAGAACGGAAAATTTACCATTGCACATTGATTCCAGGAAACGACTATTTGGTGGTTATACTTTACACATGATGCCTACAAAAACGTCTAATGAATTATATATCAGTGATGAAAAACATTTTGTTCTTATTTTTAGGTCGGAAACGTTTACTTTTAGTTGTAAACTTATTCCTTTGAGCATTTAGGAAGATTGTTGGTTGCTTTCCAAAGAAGCAAATTCGATTTCAGTTTCCTAAAGTACGCCACCACGCATACGTTGAGCACCATTTTAGTAGCACAGTTCTTCTCAGATTGCATTGGCTTTAACTCCCAAGGCGCTTTAGGCACTATAAAGGAGAGCGAAATGTGAATACGAAATTTATGAAATCTCTGTAACTGAAATGAACAATGGAAACCGAAAATATTTGCCCCTTAAACTTGGTGTCTACCGCCAAAACTTACTGCTATTCGCTCTAGAGAAGGGTATTAAGAAAATCGTGGAAAATAAATCATAGGTGACCTAGATAGCAGTCCAAGTAGCAAATGATCCAGCTACGAAGCATTTCCACGCAAAACCTTAACCTATATACTTTACAGTGGCTTCAAGTCAAATCCGATGTAAGTTCGGAACTTCGCTGTTATGTGAAAAAAAAAAAGAAAGATTTTAATGCATGAGTTTTCTCATGAATAGAAATTGAGCAAAAACATGTCTAAAATATAATTTCTTAAAACGTCAGACTGTTTTTTTCCCACGGGCATCTTGTAACAAAGACTTCAAGCCATTGCCATCAGAATCGCAATTCATTTTGTAAAATGTTCCAAAAAATCAACCAACTTTTTTGACGCTTTCCAAAGAGATAACCTTGCTGATAAATAACCCTGCTACCATTAATTTCCTCCTATACGTGTCTCATAGGAAAGTAGTTGCTGCAACGTTGTGAAGCACTCGCTGTTATAATTAAGGACAGCGTTCGCCAGCGGTGTCATTATTCGTCTGAATCCCTAGAGATTTTCAGCAGACTACTAGAAACAGAGTTGCATGTACTCCCAACTGTGTTCAAGTGATCAAGCTGCGTAACGATCGTTCTGTCAGATGATTTCTCCCACCAAAAGCAGAGTATTTTTCTACATGACATTGTAACTAACTAAGTCATCCCGTGAATACTTCAGGCGATCGTTCAAAATTGCACCCAGATTAAATTTTCTCCTTGAAATAATGTTTCCGTTACTTCTGGAATTAAAGTCTTGACGTCATCAAAAATATTCAGCAGATGATGAGTCAAAATCGATTAATCAAAACGTTTTGAAGCAGAAAGTCAAAGACAGAGTGAAAATCGATTTAAAAACCTCAAAATATTTTACACTGTATCGACAAGTAGTGATATCGATGCGCTTAGGAGGATGAACACATTGGAGTTTAAAACCGAACTAGCATCTGCGGATAAAATTGCGCGTAACACATCTATTTCATACAGTATTTCAAACACCGTCGTTCTGCTTTTTTGACCAATAAAAAACTCATTTTCCCTCTCTCACTAAAAATATTTCTTATCATCAGAAAAAAATGAATTTTCCTCCTTTCAAGAAGAAAAAATTTATTTTGTCGCTTTCCTCAAGAAGAACTTGCCACTTTTAATAAGAAAAGTTCCTTTTGATGATCACATATACTGCCGATCCCCACACTCTCCATCTTTCTAAAACACTTTTGTAATGCAAAAAAAAAAAAAAAAAAGCTACGAGCTGTGAATAAAAAATAATAATTCACAAAGTTCTCAGAGAAGTTTTTGGTGCTGTTTTTCCTTCCACTGCAAATAAAGTTAACGAGAAATTGGGAAGTACCAGGAAAGATAATTTGGATTTTCCTGTCTAACATTTAAGAGCTCGTAGAGATAACAGTGAATATCAAACTTATGTAGATAAAAAAACCCCATAAAATCAAAGCCACTGATGTGAGATATGCCTTTCTTGAAGGCTGCAAATTCTGAGAAAATTATATGTTTTGGGATATTTAATCTCCCTACCCATAGCCATACAACTTGTGAATACGAAAAAATGACATTTCACCACAGGAAACGTTCTGTTATGCAGAACGTTTTTCGTAGAAAGGACATTTCACCACACATTTAAAAGAAATGAACATAGTGTCAGTTTGCTTGTCCTTCTATCTGACACTATACATTTCTATGTAACTATTAATGTTTTTTCGTCTGTCTGGGAACATTATTCCGCTGTAACCATTAAATATTATTCCATCTATTTATCTGGGAGCATTATTCCGTTGTAACTATTAATCCCATCTCAAAAAATCTTTTCACGTTGGTAAGCTTTAACTGTGAAACGAAGATACATACATTTCTGTCTTTTTCTTTGTTGCGACACATAAGCTGCTAATCCGTACCTTTACTTAAAATATGCCAGAAGAAAAAAAAACATTAAATTACTTTTATCACGTATACCATTTTTCACGGCTTTCAAATTCAAACAAAGCGCAGTTTTCCCTCTAGGTACATAAATTTACATCACATTTTGATTGCAATCCCTCCTAATGTAAGCTATTGCATAGCTTACATTATGAGCAATATTTGGCATATATCCTGAACTTTCTGTATCTAACAGTTTTGCTGCCAAGGGAAGAAAGCACACGCTTTTTTTTAAAAGTATTTCCGTCTCTAAAAGTCCGACTGAAAAATTCGACTTCTGATCTGATAATCTTTGATATACAACTATTTAACACACATACTCTTCCTCAAATAATGTGTAGCTGTTCCACTAGAATGTAAAGTTGCATTAAGTTTTTCCTCGCTACATCTGTTTTTAAACGTCGACTTTGAAGAATTAATTTTGTGTAGGAAACGTTCTGTTATGCAGAACGTTTTTCGTAGATTTTATAATTTTTCATATGTCACACTTCCAATGTTAGCGTGAGTAGGAACGCTTTTCTGCATGCAAATATATCTCAGCTCCAAGTAGTGGCTAAAAGTTATTTCTATACTGGATACCATTCATTATAAACAACATTCCACATATTGTGAGATATAAATAGTGCGGACTTGAGTTGCTAACGGACGTAAATGCACAGTCTTTTTCTCTGATCATGTTCTCTTCCAAAAGTTTATTTGACATGTTCTTTTCATGTCAGGAAGCGTCTGTTATGGGAACATTCTGCGTAATCCTTTTTTTCCCTACATTGCGCAATTCATCGATCACTATTCCAATACCTACATATCCTGCTTACTACGATGCACAGATTATCTAACACGGAAAGCAAATTTTTATTTTTATTCTTGTCTATATCTCCGCTCTGAATGTTCTACTGAAAGCAAAATTGTTTGCTTCAGATAGATTTCTTTATAGACACGATTCTCCGTGAATTTTTCATTATCGTAACTCAGTTTTCTCCTAAGGGCAGAATGCATATTTCAAAACCATTTCTGCACTTCTAATTAACAAATTTTATTATTTTTGTTTGTTTGCATCGGATTGCATTAGCTATAACGAGCAATTTATTAGTTACTTTAAACCCGTAGTTACACTATCTACCAACAAGTATTTGGACACCTGTGATAGCTAAGGAAAACGAAGTTCATTCACCTTCAATAGTTAGTAGAGCCTCCACGAGCGGCGATTACAGCTGCGACCCTCCGGTGCCTACTCTCAAATAGGCGTTGTACGACGGCTAGCGGTATTTTCTTCCACTCGGCTTGGAGAAGACAGGTCAGTTCCTTCACCGATTTTGGACGGTGGGGTCACCCCTTAAGTCGACGCTCCAACTCGTCCCAGAGGTGCTCGATAGGGTTAAGGTTCGGGCTCTGCGCAGGCCAGTCCATTCGATTAAACCCAATTGTCACCATACCAAGCCATGGTAGACCTCGCAACATGACAGGTGGCATTGTCATCCCGAAAGTAACATGGGTCCACCCCGTAAAACTGCCAATACGTAGGAAACGCATGGTCATTCAAAATGGTTCAGTAGGTCTCGGCGTTGAGTCTACCGGGAATTGCGACCAAGGGTCCAGTGTCATACCAGGAGAAACACCCCCAAAGCATAATTCCACCGCCGCCGAACTTCACAGTTGGCACAATACATTCCGGCAGGAGGCGTTCTCCAGACAGACGCAAACCCAGACCCTGCCATCCGAACGGTAGAAGGTGAACCTTGATTCGTCGCTCAAGAGAACCTGTTTCCACTGTTCAACGGTCCACTGTCGACGTTCTTTGCACCACGTTAGCCGAGCAGCGCTATTGGACTTGGTGATCAAAGGCTTGTGGACGGCAGCCCGTCCATGATAACCGAGCAGATGGGCTTTCCTTACGGATGGTATTCATCAAAAGAACACTCCCTAATGCCTGTTGAAACTCTTCGCGGATGTGGCCCATCGATTTGATGCGGTTCTTCCGAATTTCTCTGGCCAGCATCCGTCGGTCTCTAACTCCCAGTTTTGTGGGTCTGTCGGGTTCGGGGCACATTCCGACAGTCACCTCTCATCTTCCACTTGCAAATCACCTAGGCCACTGTCAATTTTGGGTACTTCAACTCGCTGGATATGTCACGTATGGATCGGCCATTTCTGTGATACCCGACGATTACACATTTCTCGAAATCAGAGAGCTCCGACCTGCGTGGAATCTTGCATGCGACTAGTTGCGTTGTTGTTTCCCACACGATATATAAGGGCGGTGGCCGTGACGTGTATCAGGACCGCAGATATCGTCGATTGCAGGGGTGTCCAATTACTTGTTGGTAGATAGTGTATAAGACGTCATATAACAAATATTTGATATCATCACATTATTCTTTAGTAAAAAGCCTGCTAATTGTGTCAGATAATTCGGTGCTATCCTTCTTGTGTCTTAATTACCTGTCCTTCTTCTTATTCAAAATTTATTTTTAATTATTAGAATCTCTAAAAGCTGTTTTCCGGTTTATTTAACTAGTGTTCCACAGCCAGTGGGACTTCTCACTGCTCAAAAGGATTTCCAAAAGTAATATCCTGAATATTTTAGAGAAGCCATGACATTATTGATATCATAGGCTTGTTTCCATGTATTATAGTTTAGGTTCTACGGAACCTAAACTATAATACATGGAAACAATTTCGAATTTATTTTGTATGAATAAAGTAATTAAAATGCCGCATAGATTGAAAAATGGCCACAGAAGTAGAGTGGGCAACAGGAGTCAGTGCTCTTATGAGACGAAAGAAATAGGAGCTAAGTAACCATTTGCTACTTACAGTGCGACAAAAAGGTGCAAAAATGAAACATGGATTCAAAACTCTTGACAGATATGCCCGTGGTAGTGCTGTTAGAAGATAAACACACACACACACACACACACACCGAGCTGCGACTTCCCGCATTATAGGAAAAGGGCTCAACGGAACTGGTGTTGATCATGGGATATTCCTGTTCGGAAGAAGAACGCCAATTTTTTTTCGTGTGTTTCTTGGTATTCCGTCCCTTGTGAGCATTTAAAGCTGTAAGTAGTTGCCTCTCCTTATTTAACATCATTGGCTCCAGGGATAAGACAAAACTATAGAAAAACACACAACCAATGCCTAGTCGGGGACTCGAAACGGAACCACAGTAGGGCTCCGTTTCAAGTATGGCTGCCAGATGCCCACGCTTCTGATAACCTGGGCACACAGGTGGCAGTTTTGTTGTTGAACTGCCTCAAATGTGCCAACAGTACTTCAGGGCTGGACCACTTTGATTTCTATAGTGCGAAAAACGGTCTAGCTATTAGCTAACCAACTACAGTAAAATCCCGCGGTAATAGTAGCATACAAATTTGCTATCATTTTATACCAAAACACCTGCTCAAAGTTTTGGTATTTCAGCACGAGTATCATAAAATTGTTCTTCATCATAACTATGTGTTATTTCAGTAGTTATTTAAAATATTTTTCACAGTGATTCTGATTGAAGTGCAGCTTTTTCAAATTCTTTGTTGGGTGATTTAAAGACCACCATGAGATACTCAAACGGCTGTAAGCAGTCGCCCGTCCCTAATTTTGTGCAAGCGACCCAAGCCTAACACACCACCATGCCGCTCTTTGGAACCTAACCCAGATCTTACCCGAAAGACTAGCCAGACATATACACCTCTGGCAGGTCGGACACCAGGATAGGGAGGCTTTGCGTCAGTTACAAACACTCAATTCGTCGTAAGAGTGCTTTCCACAACTTGATTTCCTTGTAAAAACTATTTTCAAATTCGCAGCTAAAAATCTATAGAAATATTTAGTTGGTTAATTAGTACCCCATATTTAGCCTTTTTAATTAACAATAATCTGTAGATTGTCATGGTCTGAAAATCATCATAAAATAGTACAAAATTTACAATTTTTAAGTAGTTGGTAACCTGTTTAGATAAAATTCTTCTAGCAAATGCTTTTCATAGCAACGTTTAAAATACTAAAGAAGGATCGGTACAAAGTCAGCTGCCCTTGGCAACATTTATGTATAGATGAAAATGGAACTCCATTTTGAATCCAGCGACGATCTGTGTCTCTTGATGACATGGTGAAACATGATTTTTCAATCACAACCTTGTGCCTGAGAGAGAAAAAAATGCCTTTGGTGTCACCTGGCAACACGGAGTGTCCCTGAGGAATCAATTCTTACAAAAACCGAAGTATCTGTATGCTCCAGAAGCGAAAAAAATGTTGTGATTTCCGCCCGCCAGTGAAACAATGATGTCAACAAAGAAAATCTGCAACCCATGTTTTTTCAAAAATAGAGTATTGCATGGTTTTCTAGTCTATCTCTTTAAGCATTTAGATAAAGAATTCATTTGTTTTCCAAAAAGCAACCGAGTGACTCATGAGAAATAAAAAAATTATTTGAGAAAGATTCGGAAACATCAACTCGGCACCTAAATTTAATATCAAATATTCAATAAAACAATATAAAATGTGTAAGATAAAGTTGCTGGGAATGTTTATGTAGGATCAAGTTCCTAGGAATACCAAAGGTTTTCTTTCAAACTGTCTAAAATAAAAACGATTTGTAATGCATTTTAACCTAAACTCTGAACTCAAGTAAAAATCCGGGTTTTCCTTTCCTGCTTTAATTTACTTAAAAGACGTGATCAGAAACACACCTAACACTTTCTGAATTCTACGCACTTGTGTGACGTACTAATGTTAAAATGTCTTCGCAATTCGTTATTTTATTCGATAAATTATAACTAATGGTTTTCATCTCAAACCTTTAAGAAATGTCAGTCTTGCCGCCTTTTGGTTTTCCTGTAATATTTAAGATTATCCGTGAACATTACGGAATTTAGAAATTTTTCTTCTTAAACACAACTTAGAATATTACACTGGCGGAAAGTGAAAAAAGAACACCAAGAAGGAATTGGCGGATGATCATGAAATTTACATATGTTAATGGGGTCGAGTTTATGTAGGTGTGATGTTAATTTCGGGACCAACCGGTAATCGCTTACGCCACAGCACGGCATAATATGCAAATTATCGTCGGTGGTACTTACGGAATACGGCGAAGTGTATGTAATCAGTGGTCGGCGTACGGACACGTGCGTAGACCCTGAAGAAGCTGGCAATGCCAGGACATGGAAGACGTGTACAATTTCAGCAGTTATCGGACTTTGAGAGAGGTCGTCTAGTCAAACTCCGCGAGGCCGGGTGGTCGTATCGTCGTATTGTGGAGCGAATTGGACGGGAAGTATCGGTGGTGGTACGATGGTGGCGTAGATGGTCCGAGGAACATTCCCACACGAGAAGACGTGGAGCCGGGAGTCACAGACGGACTGATGAGCGGACCGATCGACGCATAAGAAAAGCGGCGTTGTGAAGCAGAACATCCACTGCGATGCAAATCCGAGCTGCCGTTGCACCTGAGGTGACTGTGCGAACAATCCGCAACCGTCTACTGGACTACGTGCACGTGTGCCTCTGGCATGTGTACCTGTGACTCCAGCCCACCGTCAGGAAAGGGTGCAGTGGTGTCGCCAACGTCTGCACTGGAGACCGCAATGGCGATCTGTCGTGTTCAGCGATGAAAGCAGATTCTGCTTGGAAGCCTCCGATGGCCGTATGCGGGTTCGCAGACGCACAGGGGTGCGTCGCCACCCTTCTTGCATCCGCCAGTGACACACAGGGCCTACACCTGGTCTCCTGGTGTGGGAAGCGATCAGCTATCGCTCCCGTGCAAAACTAGTGTTTGTACCGGGTACGTTAAACAGCACCTCCTACATCAACAACATCATTCAGCCCGTTGTTGTGCCTTTTGTAAGGTCGGTCCATCGTGGTGTTTTCCAGCAAGATAACGCACACCCACATACGGCACGTGCAACGCAACATGCACTTCAGGGGTGAGACAACTTCCATGGCCTGTACGTACACCGGATTTGTCCCGAATTGAGCACGTGTAGGATTTTATGGGGCAACGACTTATCCGGTCTCCACGGCCAACCACGACCATCCCTGATGTACGCGTCCAGGTTGAGGATGCTTGGAACTCAACACCCCAAACTTACATCCAACATCTGTACGACAGACTCCATGCCAGAATTGCACAGTGTGACGCAGTTCATGGCGGTTCAACCTCGTACTAACCATGTTACATGGAAATGTTATTTTTAGTTTACCAGCAAATACAGCTGTATTTTGCCATAATATTTTGATTACGTTATCCTCTGTATTCCGTTATTATGCTGTATAAATTTCGTTGGTATCGGAAGTCTCCTTTTTGGTGTTCGTTTTTCACTTTCCGCCAGTGTATTTTGTGTACCGTAAATTCAGAGTCCCTACATACTCGCAACAGTCACATCATGCAAATACTGTCTATCTATAAAACCTAACTGTGAACCGCAGTAGATGAAGTCTTTGTGTTCATCAAAATATTATGGCATAAAAATAAATTATATGGAAACGTCGAATATATTTGCTGTTAATAAGGAAGCATAATTAAATATTTACAGTCTGCATATGTTATTGCAGAATGTGCATTGATTTTTATTTAAAAAGTAAATAATCGATCGTTATTTGATTCATAGTCTGATGACTATGAGGTGAATTTCAATAATTGGCCTTTGCCATTTCCTTTAACGTTATGAAATAAATAAAGAAAGAACGACTGAAAACCTATTTTTACAGAACTGAAACCGAAAACGCAAATCATTTAGTGGAATATCTTTCATTCTAATTGCCAGAATAAAAGGAGTACTGGGTTACTTTGAAGTTAAGCACATCTTTACATTCCAGAACACAAAGGAAAATACAGAGGTACCGCTCATTTGACTGGAACAGTACTTCACAGAAGGTCAATTGGCCGTGGTCCCGAGGATGATTTCTCTGAATGGTCACTTGATCGAAAGGTTCATTTCAGCGAAGTGTCAATTTACAGAAATATTCATTTCACCGAATAGTCGTTTCGCTCAAAAGTTCATTTTACGGAAGAGTAGTTTTACCGAAACCTGTTTTCCACCGATGAGTCGTTTCGCTGAAATGTTCACTCTCTCACCCAAAGATCCTTTTATCGAAAGATCCTTTCACCTAAAAGTCATTTTATAGTGTAGTTTAAATGAAAAATCCCTGTACCGTGGTCTTCATCTGACCAAAGCGAGATTTCTTGATAAGGTTGCTTTCACCTTCCGAGAATGTTCCCATATCGATTCAAACCTAAGAAAGTTCAAAATCTAACTCATGCTACGACCTATATATAATCTGTCGGTTAGGTCTCATCTCTATGCGCGAAATTTTCAGTTTGTACTATTTTAATGCAGATAGTGAAACATTGCATTTGGAATGCATATTAAAGTTTTAGTTTCCATCAATGCTTTAGCACTTGTAAAAGACATATTGTTTTGGTTACAGCCGAGGTATGAGTATTTACGCTACTCGTTGAACACTTAAGGTTAATGTTGACTTGCTGCTCGTAGTACCTGCAAACGTAACTTGCATTCGCGAATGTCTTAACTAAATACCTGTGTATAACTTCTATTGCCGCTCTTGTGGTGCTGGTGCAGTGGTCGGATGACCGTTCGAGCTCACCGGGATTTTAACCTGGACCATTTGGTCCGGGTTCGAATCCCGTAGAGGCATGGATGTTTTGTTTGTCTTACAGCACTCGCTCCGCTCCGCTCCCTGAAGCAAGTGGCACTAAATTTGGGACAGATTGTTGTATATCGAGTTCTCACGGTGGTTGTTCAACCCCCAATCAAAAAAAAAAATTATGTATCTTTGCATTAAACGGTCCAGATTCAATGTATCAGAACTGGCACTTACATTTTAATGTCTTTTGTTATTTTCTGGTTTGCACATCATAGTAACTCAACGTAGAATGTAATTCACTTTAAAACAATAAAGTCTGATATCAACAAGACGTTCATACAATATCACGACATTATAACTCAAATGATACTGTCTTTAACAAATAATTACTGGTTCTCCTCTTAGCTTCTTTAACTCTCTTAAACTGTACACAATATATCTTTATATCGACCTTTGACTCACTGCCAGTGATGTCAAGTTAATAAACTCGTTGGAAGAAATAATGTGTCGTTAAGTCAGAAACGTTTAACGGAAAGAAACCAAATTTATATGAGAATACAGAAACTCAAAAAGAAGGTTATATTACTGGTATACGTCACACACTGGACTCAACTTATGTAACTTAAGGTCAAATGGCTAATTTTATAGTAATAATTCGAACAATTACTCTCATTGAAATATTTGCTGAATTGGGTATTTGTGGTGTACATGGATAATATTTCGTTACTTGCTAAAGGCAATTTATAGGCTGCGTCAGATCTATGTAAAACATTATTGCTGCTGAAATAGTTTTCTTGGAATACTCTATGTTGAACCCTCCCGCAATTCTGATATCAAGGTGATAAATTTCCACTACTTGACACAATTACAATATAGGAATACAAAAATTCGGAGAGTATTTCATTCTTTATTTTACCGAATATTCCTAAAATCGAGATTATATTTATAAGTGTCCATCTGAATAAATTATTTTCTGGACACAGTTCGGCAGAGCATTCGCAATAAATTTGGCGTAAGCAGAGTAACTGATATTTTATTTTATAGCAGCTCAAAGTAAGTAATTTAATTCGTCATTACAGTACTATTAATATATAATATTTGTTTTCTTTTTTCAGAGTTCTTTTTAATAAAAACTATATAATTTTTAAATTGTGTGGATAGTTTGCTTTCAAGTTCTCAAACAGGTCGTAATTAATCAGCACGTGTACTTGGATATGATCAGCAATAACAATAATAAAAGTTAACGACACATGAAAACCTTAGACTAAGAAATAGAACTTCAATTACGGGAAATCCAAGGTTATTTTTACTTGTAGCTGTTAACTGTACAAATTTCACTCAAAGAACTACTGTTTCTTCAACTTCATATTTCTTCGTAGCTGATAATAACAGATCGACAGCAACAGAACGATTTTCCCAATCGTACTGAGAGAGGGAAACAATCTCCTAGTTAATATTTGTTTTTCACTCTCTCTCTCTCTCTCTCTCTCTCTCTCTCTCTCTCTCTCTCTCTCTCTCTCTCTCTCTCTCTCTCTCTCCAGCGAACTTACCGTTTTATTTACTTAATGGCTAACCGCCAGCCGTTTGCAAAATGTATAGGAAAATAAGAATGTTGGAAGGTCCAATGGAGCGTTCAGAATACAAATTGCAAAGAAACTAAAAAGGAAAGTTAAAATTAAAGATATGTATGATAAGCACTCGATCTTTCCGAAATAGATCTGTTCTATACATCTACTATCTCAAGGCAGGATCTAAAGAATCTATGTTTCAAGAAAATTGCGTAAAACAAAATTCCACAACATCTGCGGAAATATTTGAAGAAACGAATCAAAACCACTGGAGTGTTTGACAAACACATATACTGCCTGGCAGAGAAAATGCCACACCACGAAGACATGAACGCAACGCCATGTAAATTGCAGGGTGGGTTCACACGTACAAGTTATGCAAATGATTGCATTTGCAAGCCAATCGCGCGAACGACGCACGGAATACAAGCGGCCAACCAGCCCGTAAGGCCGTCGAGACGTCGTCATGTTTCTGCTGTAACCGTGTCTGGAGAACGAACAAGGGGTTCCAATGCCTTCAATACGCCGTTGTACGCGATTTCGTCAAACGGATGAGTTCACGAGAGGTGTAATCGTAAGCCTTCGTACCGCGGGTTGATCGTTGCGTCGTATTGCGGAAGAAGCGCAACGTGATGCCACAACCGTCGGTAGCATTTGGAGACAGTGGTCCCGGGAAGAATCTGTGTAACCTCGTAAGGGGACCAGAGCACGGATCTGGACGTCCCGAGCTCACCGATCGAGGCATCCAATGTCATGCCGTAGCAGACCTATAGGTCACAATGGGCAACATTTTGCGAAGTGTACGGGGAGGCTCGACGCAGAGAGCGTCGCGCCGATTGGCTGCGTCTGGTTTGGTGTCCAGCCGTCCGTTGTGAAGGCTGCCTTTAACAGCAAGCCATTGTCGTCACAGCTTGGCGAGGTGTCGCTCCAGAGCTGCGTGGGGTGCCAAATGGAACAGTGTGGAGTTAAGCGACGATTCATTCTTCTGTCTCACCACGGGTGATCGCCGTGTGAGAGTTTGGAGGCGACGTGGACAACAGGCGGATTCTTCCGCCATTGTCGAGCGCCACAAGGTTCGGCAACGTGGAATCATTGTGTGGGGTGCTATCAGCGCCAACAGGGGCTCACCGCTGGTACGCATTACGAAAACATTGACGGTGTTGATGAGGTGATGCGGCTCGTGGCACTACCGTACCTGCAGGGCTTCCCAAACGCGGTTTTTAAACAGAATAATGAATGCTTTACTCAGTGTGCCGATGCTTCCGTGGCTAGCACGATCCCCCGATCTCTCGCCCATCGAGCATCTGTGGGACACGATTTGACGTCGGTTGAGGACCCTCTCAACCCCACAAAAGGAAGAAGAACTGTGGACTCGGATCAACAGCACATAGTTCGCGATACCCCATGACTCTATTCGAACCCTCATTGCCTCAATGCCACGTCGAAGTCAGCGCTGTATCGCCCAAAATGGGGGCCACATTCTTTATTGATCATCCTGTATATTCATCCAGAGACTACGAATTTTTTGATGAAATAACCCTTCAATGAAATGAACTTTTAGATGAAGTAATCATTTGGGCTCTGACATGCCGGGAAAAAGAACAAGTTAGTAAAATCATGCAATGCATTGATAATGATACGCTTTCCAACATACCAGAAATTATTACTCAAGTTATGTGGATAATGGCTGTCGAAGAAATCTCGCTGCTGTGTCCTGACCTTTGACCCCCATTTCGATGATATTCAACAGAACTGGTTCACTATACCTCCGGAACAGCATGATAAGGTTTTGTCGCAATCCAAGCATTTTAGGTAAGTTATGATGCACAAGGGCAATGGAATGGATCCCAATCCAGTGTCCTGACCTTTGACCCCATTTGTCCCATTTTCAATACAGCTCGTGCCCAGGTGGGTCTTTACCACATACCAAAATTTCATCAAAAACGAACCATTTTTACGCATGTTATGACGCATAAAGGCAATAGAATGGATCCAGCTCCTATGTCCTGACCTTTGAAACTATTTCCCCCATTTTCAATAGGGTTTGTCCCCAGGTGGTTACCTATCACATACTAGAATTTCATTGAAATTGAACCATTTTTACGCAAGTTATGACGCATAAAAGCAATGGAATGGGTCCAGCTCCTATGTCCTGAACCTTTGACCCTGATTCGCCCATTTTCATAAGGGTTCGTCCCCAGGTGGTCCCCAACCCCATACTAAAATTTCGTCGAATTCGAACCATTTTTACTTGAGTTATCGTGCCGACAGACGGACGGACAAAGCTGGAGCATATAAGCTTCTTCAACCTACGGTTGGAAAGCGTAAAAAATTCGGTAGAACTAACGTTTCGATAAAATGAACACTTCGATAATACGACCTTTGGTAAAATGATCTTTTCTAATAGAAGACGATTCCACGAAGTGATATTTTTTGTGATCCTTTCTGTAAAATTATTATTTGTCACAAGTGATCCTTTCTATTTACTGTACCCAGGTTGTGATTGATCTTTCATACGGGTATATAAGGACTTTTTGGAGAACTGATCTTTTCTATAAAAGAGCTTTTCGGTTAAGTAATCTTTTCTCTAACAAGGCCTTTAGGTTAAATGATCTTTTCTTCAAAGGAATAGTTTGCCAAAGTGATGTTTCTTGTAAAAGGACCTTTTGGTGTGGTGATCTTTTCGGAGAAGTGATTTCTGATCAAGTTACACTTCTGTGAAATAGTCATTGAGAAAATAAACTACAAACCTAAGTACACATACATCGACTAATACCACTCTCTCCATTTTCAACAATCTTTTAATTTGAATCATTAAACGCCATCGTTAAAATGATTATGGGTATTATTTTAAAGCCACTGCTTCTCTTGATTAAAGGCATATTTGAAAAACAAGCAATGCAGAAGTACAGTAATATGATTAACGGCTTTTAGATTATTTTTTAAGTGGTTGATCCGTGAGCGGTGTTTGGATCCGTTTAATTCACGGATCGTGATCATGCCGGGATTACTGCATGTATACAGCAATTTTAATCAGTTTTGATTTATACTGCGCTATCAAGTACATTGGGATGTGAGGTCAGGTGATGCGTAACATACTACAGCTTCTCCTTGACAAATGTCAACCCCGCCTTCTCGTGGTGCATCCTGTTCCCACTAAAGGGGCTCTGACGACCGCCAATAGCGGTATAACTATATCATCGGGATTAGAGGAAATGCTATTTCGGACTCACCAACCCGCTTGTCCAGCGTAGTGAGTTATGGCCAAACCCCTCCAAAATGACTCCACAACTTAAATCTTGGCCCTCAGTCTCCGGCAGCTGGAATGCACCTGGCCAAGGCAGCGGCCAGTGCATCATGAAGGCAGAGAGTGCTAAGAATCACCGGACGACCGGAATAGGCTGCCATTTGATGATTACCTTGGCTACTTACAATGGACATTCCCTATCTTCTGATTCAAGGCGTCTTGAATTGGAAGAGGAACTACAAAGGATCAAGTGGGACATCGTCGGGCAAGGAGAAAAGGAGAAGATCTCATTGAACTGAAAAGTGGACATCTCTTCTACTATCGTGGGACAGATACTGGCAGAACTAGTGGTGTTGGATTTATAATAAACAAGAAACTGAAGGATAAAGTTGTAGAAGTTGAAAGTTACTTTGACAGAGCTGCACGACTAGTTTTTCAACTCTCGAGAAGATACCAGGCTCAGATTATTCAAACTTATGCACCCACCACAAGCCATCCAGAAGAAGAAATTGAAGAATTTTATGAGGAAATTCGTCATCTAAATAATAAAGGCAAGCAGCACTTGAAGAACATTATGGGAGATTTCAATGCAAAAATAGGACATCGGCAGCAGAATGAAACTTCAGTAGGTAAATTTGGTCACGGTAACAGAAACCAGCGTGGAAATACTCCCGTGAGTTTGTAGAGGTAAAAGGGTTTTTCATCATGAACTCTTTTTTCATGAAAATGCCGCAAAGGAAATGGACATGGAGGCATCCCAATGGATTAACAAGTGAAATTGATTTTATTATGTGTAACAAGAAATTTGTCATGGAAGACTGCAGTGTGCTGAACAAATTCAACATAGGTAGTGACCATAGAATGGTAAGATGTAAGATGCACCTCAATGCTAAACTCGAGCGTATCAAGCTCATAAAACAAACAAAGTGAATTGACATGACTCACCTTAAAAACATCATAATACCTTCAAATTGGAACTGAGGAAAAGATTATAGGCTCTAGAAGGTCTAACGTCAGAAGAAGTGGGCATCTCTGAAGTAAACATAAAACTAACCAAGACTAATGGAAACTGCAACAAACATTCCTGGTACTAAGAACAAATTGCATATGAAAAAATATCAGGAAAAACCAAAATTCTGATGCAAAACAGAAGAGAGATGTGGACAACTAAAGAAGATGTGTCTTCCAAAGTGGAATATATAGAGCTATGCAAGACAGTACGAAAAAGTATCACTGAAGACGTAAGGAAATTCAACTGTGAACTAGTGAGGAAAGCAATTGAAAACAATCAAAGCCTGAAAAGAGCAAAGAGGCATCTGAGTAAGGCAAGAAAACAGACTATGGCTCTGAGAAGAGAGGATAGGATGGCTCTGTGACAAGAAATAGAGGCGAAATTTTGACAAGAGTGAAAGATTCCTACTCAAAACTATATGAAAGGGATGATACATGTACTGCCGACATTACGAAAGATACCAGTACCAGAGTTCTTCCAGCCCTCCCAGCAGACGTTGCACATGAAATCAAGAGCATGAAATGCGGGAAACCTCTAGGAGAAGCTGCAATTACCGTAGACATCATTCAAGAAGCAAGTGGAGAAATTGAAACAGTACTCGCCCAAGTTTTCACTCGCTGCCTTAATGAAGGGAAGATTCCTGAGGATTGGAACAATGCTACAGTGATCCTGCTACATAAAAAAGGTGACATTAAGGATCTCAGGAACTACAGACCTATCAGCCTTTTATCAGAGGTTTATAAAATCTTCACTAAACTTCTTTCACACCGCTTGAAGGTGACACTGGACATGGCTCAACCGAGGGAACAAGCTGGATTCAGGAGTGAGTACAGCACAATAGATCATATCCACGTACTGAGAGAACTAACTGGAAGAGCGAGGGAATATGAACTTCCGTTATGCATGGGTTTTATCCATTATGAGAAGGCCATTCATTTGGTGAAACCATCAGCAGTTACAATGGCTTTAAAATCCTACGGTATTGAAGATGCATACATTAATATTATTAATAACATCTATGAAAATGCAAGTGCAAAGATACAGCTGTTTAAGAATACAGCACCAATAAAAATTTGAAAGCGAGTGAGACAATAGGGACACTATATCTCCCAAACTCTTTAATGCCACTTTGGAAATTGTCTTTCAATCACTGAACTGGGAAAACAAAAGGATAAAGATTAATGGAGATTATCTAACTCACCTTCGTTTTGCTGAAGACGTAGTCATTTTTGCAACTACCCCATCAGTGCTGCAGAATATGATCCAGGAACTTGCTGACAAGATTAAATAAGTGTCATTAAAAATGAACTTTCAGACGACAAATGTGATGTACAATGCTTTTACCACTACCTATTAGGTGTGAAACTTAATTCTCGGCCACAGTCACGACACGTTGACAGCAAATTATAGCAAATCGAATACGTACCTAATCAGTGAAATAATCCCCGTCCTGTTAGATACATTTGAGTCATCGGTCAGGGAGCTGCCGAATGCCACTGCGGAAAAAAGATGGCTATTTCGAGTTGATAAAATCATCAACACTTGTGTGGACCTCCTCGACAGAAGTGAAGTGCGTATCACTCAGGTGATGTTGACGAGGCGAAGACTGGAGAATACGCCGGGTGGGACAAAATCTCCCGTTCCAGGTCGGTGATCCTGTTTAAAGACGTTTTTGCGGTGTGAGGAAGCGCGTTATCCTGAAGCAACAGGACCGTCCATCTGCCGTTGCCGGTGTATGGCCTTTTCGCCTCCATTGCGTCACTCACACGAATGAGTTGCTGAAAATGACACTCAGTATTGACCGTTTCACCAGGTTTGAGCAACTCATAGTGTACGACACCGCGCTGATCCCACCATATGCTTAACAACACCTTCCTGGCATGGATATTCGGTTTAGCGCTACTACTGGCAGTATGCTGACCTGGATAAACCCACGATTTGCGCCGCTTAGGATTATCGTAGACTACTCCTCATCACAGATCAAAATCTTGGAGGAAATTCTTCTTCTTGAATCTGGAGAGCAAGGACACAAAAACATCGTGGCGCATAGACTTGTTCGCAGCTCTGTGTTGGTGGGGCACCCAACGGTCCTCCTTCTTAATCTGTCCAAGCTTGTGCAGGTGCTTTTCAATGGCTTGCCGTGTTACTCCGAGTTCCTGGGCGAGCTCTGACTTTATGCGACAGGGATCCGAGGCAAACAGTTGCTCCAGCTCCTCATCGTCAACTTTATGTGGCTGTCCCGGACTTTCTGCACTACGGAGTTAGAAATTTCCCTGCTTAAACCACTGGAACCACTTCTTAGACGTACTGTAGGACACAGCCTCCTCACCAAAAGCAGCACAGATCATTTGCTAGGCTTCCGCGGCACATGTTTTCAGCTGGAACGCGAACTGAATACAGCGCTTCAAATGTTGCTTCTTGAACGACATTGCTTTCACCGTCAACTTTCGTCACTTCTGTCACTACAGCTGTGAGCGGTTATGGTTGCCTGGAAAGCTGTTGGATGGCGCTGCAATCAGCCATTATCGTACAAGCTATTTGCATTTGCCGACGTTCTATCATCGCTTGCGGTTTGGGGCCGAGAATTAAGTTGCACATCTAATACATTGATCTTGGACAGCAGATATCATGTTAAGGTCACGTTGTTGAAGAAATTAATCGGCGTATAAGATTTGCTTGGAAAGCGTTTGGAAGAAACAGTATAATTTTCATGAGCAATATGCCATTATGTCTTAAAATAAAAGTGTTTGATCAATGCATCCTTCCAGTGCTTACGTATGGTGCAGAGACGTGGACCTTAACTAAAAGAGACATACAAAGACTGCAGACAACTCAAAGAGGAATGGAGAGGTGCATGCTTGGTGTAACAAGGAGAGATAAGAAGATGAACTGGTGGATCAGAAAAATGACAAAAGTGGAAGACATCATGATCAGAAAAAAATCCCTGAAATGTCAATGGGCTGGACATATTGCCAGAAGGACAGACCATCGATGTACAGCCGAAATTTTAGACTGGATTCCAAGGGACAGGAAAAGACCCAGATGAAGACCGCATGGGAGATGGGTGGATGAAATCCGAAAGTATGCGGGAGTAACTTGGAGGAGACTGGCACAAGACAGACCGTTGTTTAAGAAACTTGGAGAGACCTTCATCAAGCAGTGGATTGATAGTGGCTTACAATGATGATGATCACGTACATTAGAGATTTTATGTCAGTGAAAAATGAAGAATAAGGTCTGCCTAATGAGCTTGATTGATTCGAAAAAAAATTATGTTCAATGTGCAAAATAAATTCGAAACCAAAATGATAAGTTCATTAATTTATTCGTAAGATTTTTGTCTTTCAAATGCAGTTCTGATCTTTATAACTGATGAATTGTTTTCGTAGGTCGGGAGAGTAATAAAAGGTGTATTTGGGTTTGAAAACAACTGTGCATTCTCATAAAATGTCATACCACGGAATCCACTGAAATGCCCTTACTGATATTAAGATTCTATGAAAATTCAAAAAACAGCAATTAAAATTTTTGATACTTATTTCTACTTGAAATTACAAATACTAATCAGTCCGTACTTGGTTCCTTACTACAGAATATCTTAAAACTGAGAAGAATATTTAAAACCAGAACTGATGAATCGTTTTTGTTTTTTTGTTTTTCATATGTTTTTAAATAGCGAATACTCTTTTTTTTCATATGAAAATATTTAGTAGATTAATAATGTAGGTAGGAATATGAAAAATTAAAAAAATACAGATGATACAAAGAAATTGTATAGTATAGCAAGCATATTTATTGATTCAATTTAGGGATCTAACACACTGGCAAAAGCGTGGTAGATGAACTCATCTGCTGCAGTTAAATATCATATCGAAACAGTGGCGCCAATATGAGTACTTTTAGGGAAGGGGGCTAAGAAAAATCCTTACCTCCTTCAAGGCTGTCAAACATTTTAGTAAATGTACAAGATACTAAAATACAACAAAAATAATTGATACAATCAGTCATTAATATCTTATTATTTTTAAAAATGCTTTAAAAAAGGTTTCGTCTATTTTAGTGTTTTAAATTTATCAAAAATGTGGCTACACTAACGGGTGTGGGCTTGAGCCCCCACCCCCCCCCTTCCTGCCACCTCTTATGGGCGCCCTTGGATAGAAAGTTGCGTTTGTCCTCTTTACGCAAAGAAATATTCGTATTCTGTTATTAAAAACAGAAGTGGAAATCATGGAATTAGCATTTCTAAATGTAAAATAAGCAATATTATTAATAATAGAGGGAAAAATCGTCAAGCTTTGCTTTCAACAGGAAAAAGAACACCAAACGAATATCCGAAGAAGGTACGTATCATATTTTTGCGATTATTTCAAATGTAAGGTTGCTGGTCTTAAAAGCAAATCCGCAGACCAAAACGGCAATGGGTATGTCGTTAAAAACCTCTGTATCAACTGTAAATAAGGTAATAAACAAGTGTTTGTATCTGAAAAAAAAAAAAACATAACGTTCACTGACTTTTGCCTAGACACGTGGCTGAGAGCAGAATACAGTGTAGATTTCTTTATGAAAATCACTTAGCCGGAGACAGGTGGAATTTCTTGTGACTATTGATGAAGCGTGGATGTAATTGAACGACTTTAACAAAAAAAGGTCGATTTACTATCGCAAAAGAGCAGAAAAAGACTTACTAACTTTGTTTCAAAAATCCAAAGAAAGTTTGAGTAAAGCATTCATGATTATTGCTAATTTCTCATACAAGGAGAAATTAAAGTTAAGAAAAAGTTGAAAAGAATGTTTAAATCTATTCTACAAATTACCAAAATAAAGTTTTCACCTATATTTGAAGAGGAAATATCATTCCTTTATCCATAGAGCCTTCAAAGAATAGAACTCCATCAGGATACGGCTACCCGTCATACATCCAAATCAACCACTCTATTTCTTGAAAATATGTAAAAAGAGACGGCTATGAAGTCCACTCCTATTGCTCATGTTCCTTTTAAGTCCCCTAAGGTGTCAACTATGGACTATTGTTCCTTCGGACTGCTAAAAGGACTGCTTTCTAAACGCAGACTTAAAACAATGATTGGACTATGAAAAGAAGTGGAAGAGGAGTGGAATAAAATACCACTACCAATTTTAAGAAATACCCTGTTATCTTGGAAATCTAAGTGTAGGTTCATAGTCCAGAGAAAGACCCATCAGATAAAGCATTTAAGAAAGAAATAATTGTTTAAAACATGAAATACATTGCTTGAAAATCGTTCTAAAAATGTGTGAACATCCACTGTATCGCTGCCAAAAATTCAAAACTAAAATGAAAAAAATGACGGCACAGTGGCACATAATGAATTTCTATTTACTTTTCACTGTTGACAATTTTTTGCCATTTTTCTGTCTTTTGCGTCCATTACCAAAAAGAGGAAACCATTTGCCATCAATTCCTCCAATGTTCTGTTGCCCGTGATTTTTGAACTAGCTCTACATTTTAAACACTGAAAATTGAAAATTTTAATATTTAATCCTCTAGATTTAAAGATCCAGAAACCTGTTTTGAAGATCTTTGTTGCTTATACACTCACGGACAATGACATTTGCGCACCTAGAAGAAAACAAGCTGCAACCGCGAAACTTTGCAAATAGCTAGAGTGCGTACTGGTATCCAAATGATCCAATTTTGGTGGGAATGAACATGACCGCACATACCGTGGTGACGCTGCGACCACGAACTGGCAGCCTTATAAACCGGCGTGTAGTCGATGCCCCATGAAAGAAAAAAAGCACCGGCCGACGCAAGCAGGAAGTATAGAGTGAAGAAAATGCCGCGTAAACGCCAGAAACGTCGATTTACGCAACTTACGGATTTTGAGAGAGGCCTGATCTTTGGACTGAAAACCGCAGGATGGTCGGCGCGCCGTATAACGGCAAGTGGATTGTTCGGACCATACCGTCCGACTGTGTTGAGAGCAGTGGACACGTGACGGTACTGCCACATGGCTGAGCGGCTCCGAAACGGATTCCACGAAGACTCGATCCACTATACAGGCAGATGTTGCGGCTCCTGTGTGCCTACGAACCATTTCCCGACGCCTCGACGAAGCGAATCTGTGATTCCAGCGCTCTTCACGTGTGCTGCCATTAACGCTGGAACATCGCCGGCTCCGTTTGCAGTGGTACCAGGCCAGAACGACGTGAACGCCACAGACAGGCGACGTGTGGTGTTTAGCAATGAGTACCGCTTCGTTTTGGGGACAGATGATCATCGTGTCCGGGTGTGGAGGTCCCCGTGACAACGGCACAATCGGAACCTCCCTAACGAGCACCCCCCCCATTGCATGTATTATGGTCTGGGGAGCCATTGTCTACGATAGCCGATAAACTCTAGTAGTGGTGCGTGGATCATTAACGGACCAGCGAATGTGGATGAGATCCTACTGGCCCCATGTTCTCCCACTCCTGGCCGGGATTCCAGATGCGCTATACCAGCAAGATAATGCCTGCCCGTCTTGGGTTGCACAGGACTGCCTACGTCATCTCCAGACACTTCCATGGCCTGCTCGCTCCCCGGACATGTGAGCATGTGTGGGAATAGTTGAAACGTCAGCTGCCGCCGTGCCGCACTATCCTGGATCTTTGGAACACACCGTCCAACACGTATGGGCCAATCTGCCGCAGGAAAACATCAGGAGTCTGTTCGCCTTCATGCCGGACCGTATTGCAGCATGTACCGCCCCACGAGGCGGTGCGACACGCTATTGAAGATGACCGGACTTCATACCCCAGATCCCTCTGTGATTGTCCTGCAGCTCTGTTTTTGCCATTATGTGTATCATTCATCTGTATCATTACGTCCATAAAATCTCTGTTCAATCCGATGCTCTCTTCTTGGTGCGCAAGTTAATTGTCCGTGAGTGTATATCCCTTGGCCTCAATAAATAGTGCCTCATATCGTATACAGCTCATCTGACTAGCATCTGAGAAAAGAGACCGTATGATTAGGGCATTCTTGCCGTTTAAATACCTATTTAAGAATGATCTTAGTTACTTGAATTTATATGAGCATCATTGGAGCAAACGGGAAATGCTATTTCAAGATCATTTGCTCTTATTTAGTGGATATAATCTTCTGATCAGCTGTGTAACGCCGCACCAGTAGGGAGGTGGTACGAGGCGCTGATTTCTAACCAGTAATTTGAGATGGGTCTGGGTTCGAATACCTGGTGAGGCACGAATGATGTGTTTGTGTTATGGAACTGACTTGCACCCTTTCGTCTAACCAGTGGCTCCAAATTAGGGACAGGTGAACGCTTATAATTCAATGAGTTGCTCACTGGGGTCATTAAACCCGCAAGCAAACCAAAAGCACTTTTAAAGTTGATACTGTCACCTCCTGCATCCTGCTTTTCTACATATCTCTGTGAAGAGCGTGCGCAACTGGCGGCTTATACGACTTGCAAGCTGAGTATAACTTGCGCTTTATTTACTATGATTATACAGGGTGCCCAGTATAGTCCTTTCTCAGCCCAGTAACTTTCGAACGCCGACAGCTATAGCCATAAAAATGGTGTCTGGGTATGGTAAAGTGGCTATGCTCTATTCGATGAGACCGCTTACAGCGCCTCCTAGCGGCAAAGCCAGGAGTTAGAGTGCCGATCTCAAAAACTACACAAGACACGGGAAAATAATCAACTACAAAGTTGTAGAGCAGCATCGATTTAGTACGAAAAGGTACGTTGCGCACATGAATGCTAAAAATAGAACGAGTACAACGCTCGTTTGTTTGTTCGCGATGTCGAACACTGTTACGTCACGAAACGCGTCAGAAAGAAGATAATATCGCCTTCCGCAAAGCACTAGCCCGACTCAATTGCGGAATGTTTGGTTCCAACATGACGGCGCCCCTCCGCACCAGCCAGGAAACGTAAGAAGGTACCTGGACGAGACATTCGAGCAACAAATTGTCGGCTATGGTGGTTGCGTAGAGTGGCCTGCACGCTCACCGGACCTCACCCCTTTAGACTTCTTCCTGAAGGGCTGCCTCAAAGAGCAGCTGTATCAGACCTCCCTCCCCCTCGACGCCGTATAACTGATGCTTGTTCCAGCGTGTCACCTGACATGCTGCAAATTGTGCAGCGTGAGATTCCATCTAGAGTCCAAATGTGTATTGTGGCTGACGGAGAGCACATTGGGCACCGACGGTAAATCTGCCTAGTGACAACTAATTGCTCCTTTCTGACGCGTTTCGTGACGTAACAGTGTTCGACATCACGAACAAACAAATGAGCGTTGTACGCGTTCTATTCTTAGCATTCATGTGCGCAAGGTGTCTTTTCGTACTAAATTAATGCTGCTGTACAACTTTGTATTGACTATTTTTCCGTATCTCGTATAGTTTTTGAGATCGGAACGCTAACTCCTGACTTTGCCGCTAGGAAGCGCTGTAAGCGGGCTCATCAAATAGCGCATAGCCACTTTACTATACCTAGACACCTTTTTTATGGCTATAGCTGTCGTCGTTCGAAAGTTACGGGGCTGAGAAAGGACTTTACTGGGCACCCTGTTATGAACGTATATTTCTGCGTATTAGTTCATTATTTCTTTCTTACTTCGGTCTCTTTTCATTTCAGATTTACCGTTACAAATCTGTCGAACATATGACAGAAATTGACTTTCCTTTTATCCTCGGGGATCTGCGATGAATTTTTCTTTATGTTATTTGTTCTTTTGTGCTTTTCCTATCGGTTTAATTTGCACATTGTTTTTTTTAATTTCTTTCAGAATATAATTTTCTTAACAGCATAACTCTTGCCCATATGAATGGAAGTGCGACTCCATTAAAGTTTTGAGAATCATCTTGTTCCTGAAAACTAAGGAAGAATAGTTCAGACTATTATCGCCCTCTCTCTCTATATATATATCCCTTATCGTTCACCGGTATGGAAATTCAACATAGCACAGCAAATAAACTGAATTTTAATTTCATTCAATTTCATTTTACTTTGGTTTTAAAAATGGTAACGTGCATCACTGTATGTGCGATGTACGCACTACACCAACGACAGAATTTAGATATTCCTAAAATGCTGAAACATGAGTTGGTCTAACAGATCTATTCTTTCGTACGTAATTAGATCTGTGATATTGCCTTCAGGTTGAGAAAATTAAGTATTCTTAGTTCTGCGCTTTTCATCTACACTCGTTGTTTCTCTATTTTTTACTTCGGAATTGTACAACGCTGTATAAACTTTTAAGAACTTGAAGTCGCTTCTCTTTAATTCAGGCTCGTTTGTTCCAGGAGAGATAAAGGGAGCCAACACTGTTTGAAGGAGCACAAAACATGCATTCCACACCCAAGATTAAATCTGTTTCCAAAAGTACAAAGCACGGCTGCCTTAACTCGATCACTAGATGGTAGCTTTGTTTCGGTGACAGGAATTCTCAGGTTTTTTTTGTTTTTTTTTATTGAGGGTTCAACCATCTTGTGCAACTCATTGGGCTACAAGCAATCGTCCATCCCTAATCTAGGACCACTGGTTTCAGGGAAGAGATGGAGACAGTGCCGCAAGACAAACACAATATCCATTTTTAATCATAAAAACTGAGAAAAAACGCAAGCAAATTTCAATAAAAGTCACTTTTCGTACTTACGAAATAGGTAGTAAAAAGTATAATATTTCTATGTGTTATTATTTTCATACTTTTTTTCGGGGTTTAATTACCATCCAGAGCAACTCAAATACTATAAGCAATCGCCCTTCTCTTATTTAATGTCACTGGCTCCAGAGAAGGGAGGGAGCCAGCGCCGTAAGACGAGCACACCACCATGCCTCATCTGGGAATCGAACCGGTAACTACTAGGGTGAACGTTCTTATGCTTAAACTACTGCACCACCGGAACGGCTCCGCACATTTAGATCAAGCTCATCATGAATTAATGAAAACCTTAGCGCAGATTAAACTTCGAGTATAAAACAGTAATCTTTAGAAAAGAAAGGCAACAATTAACGAAGCCGAGAAAATCAGTTTACAATGTTAGGGAACATTAGCCAGACATAAAAACACCATATTGGGTTGTTCTAATACCTCAAAGATTTTCTCTGCATCGGTCGGCAATATACAGGGTGTCCCACTTTATACCGAACCCGGCATTTCTTTAATAAGATTAACACCAATGGAGATATTGCAACGAAATTCGAAGTGGGCTTACCTCATTTCGTGCAAAATGTGGTGATGTCATCACAACATGTGCTGGAAGTGGGCACCATTTGCGTCCAGATAGCGTTGAACCCGGCGCACCATATTGTGGAGAGTCCTTTCCAGTACGTCCGCTGTCACTACCTGAATTGCTTCGGTGATGTTTGCTTTCAAGGCATCTATGGTTCGCGGTTTCTTTTGGTAAACTACCCCTTTTAGATATCGCCATGAAAAGTAATCAGGAGGCGTCAGATCGGGCGAGCGCGGTGGCCAATGACCCTTCAAAATGACGCGGTCGCCGAAAAAGGACTGAATTTCGGCCATACTTGTGTGTGATGTCGCTCCATCATGCTGGTAATATCCAATGAAGAGTTCTTCGTCGTCCAATTGATTTACAAAGGCGTTGAAGATTTTCATATAGGCAGTATACCGATGCATTTTTACACGTACGCGACCAGCCACGAGCACGAGCACTCACTATCAATAACCGTATTGTGTAGACACGCTCAGTGAAATGGCATAACAAAGCAGCAGAGAGGCGCGTCCGGCGCTGGATTAAATGCTGTCTGGACGCAAATGGTGGCCACGTCCAGCACATGTTGTGGTGTCATCACATTTTACACGAAATGAGGTAAGTCCACTTCAAATTTCGTTGCGATATCTTCATTGGTGTTCATGTTATTAAAGCAATGTCGGGTTCTGTAGCGAGTGGGACACCTTGTACTAGTAAATAACTGACAATAATTGTTTTGTCACTAAAATAATTTATCCTTAAACGTGAGCGTAAAACATTGAACGACATTGACCTAAACGATGGTTTTTCGATCAGGATATTTCTAGAAATTATTCTCTGATGAAATACTACTTCGCTGTTTGTAATCTATTGCTTAATGTTACTAACTTTATAAATAGACAAAGAAAGCGCCAGTAGGTCACGAGATGGTCGTGCTACATTAGAACCGAGTAATACGGCGTTAATCCCATATAATCCGTTGATGGGTTAGAAGAAGGTGAAAGGACATCCGTCTCACTTATGCACTGTCTCCAAACCGTGTTGTTCGGAAACTTCTGAAGGTAAATACACGGTACTTAGGGACATTAAGGGTTCTTTCTGTTAATACGTTACCTCTTTCCATCAACTCTAATTATGTGACTTCCTTAAGTTCCTCCTCAAAAGCACGCCTACTGCTGGAAGCCATTTCAAATTTTGTGTTCTTTAAGTGGATTCTCAGCATTCCAACAGATGCCGGACTCAGTAAATATTAGTGCTTCGCTTGCAGCACTTTGCATGTATTCATCATCACTATGATTGTTAAACATCGTTAAATTTACCAAATGCCACATTTAAGTCATACTTTTGAAATAAATTAAGGTACAACGTGTGGATTTCGAAAGATGCTAATTTAAAAGACTGCATTAGAAGAAAAAGAAAATGAGAGCCTTCCCTGGTACACTTTGTAGATAATTTATGTTATGAATCTTTTGCATGCTAAGATCTTCGAGGGTGTGAACTAAAATGAATGATTCCAGAGTATACCTTTATTTACCTACAACGCATTGCGTTTATTCATGTCACTTACGAACAAACCCATCCACAGTGCATAACACACTAAATGGAATTAAATCATTACAACAAACAATAAGGTTTACTAATTCCCGACATTGTGCAGTACTTAAGTAGATGGATTAACGAATGCTTTTGTCGTAAGACCAATGAAAGAAAATATGTGAGTCCTAAAGTAAATTTACTAAACTATGGCGGGGCAACAGTATTTCGACTGTTTATTTTCTCAAAAATATTTATTATTGTTATTATTATTATTATTTTCTTTATTCGAAATATACGAATCACAGCCTCTAACAAACAAAATAAACAGCAAATTATCATTGACTGGTATTGTTGAACTGATACGAGTTTCCACCGGAGACCTAGGTATCAGTCAAGAATCGGCGTAAAATATATGATGTCCCAAGTAAAGCTGTCTTCTGCAGTTCTGTAGGTGGCATATCAGAAAGCTGCAATTTTTCAAAATGATTCATAAAATTTTTTGACATTGTTCCAAGTGCCCCGATGACAATGGGGACTACCGTTGTGTGTTTAGTCCATAACCGGGTAACTTCTATGGCCAGGTCTCTATATTTAGTCATTTTTTCCAATTCTTTTTCATTGAATCTGACATCTCCAGGGATCGCTATATCAATTAGCCAGACTTTCCGATTTTCTATGACTGTTATGTCTGGTGTATTATGCTCTATGTGTCGATCGGTTTGAATTCTGAAATCTCACAAGATCTTGACTTCATTATTTTCTATGACTTTCTCAGCCTGGTGTTCCCATGAGTTTTTCGATGCTGGCAGATTGATTATTATTATTATTATTATTATTATTATTACTATTATTATTATTATTCAGACGAACGTAAGAAATGACCCTGACCCTTATTAAATATGATGTAAGCATTTTCTAACATAGTGTTCTAAAATGCATGAAAAGAATTATTATGCTTTCCAGCATAATCTTATATTTCTTTATCTGAAAATGTTATCATTTCTTACGTGTCTACTGGTTTGTGTATCCAATAAGTTTCGCAGCATATGCGAAACTACTCTCTGGTGCATTTCACCCCTCTTTTCCTTTTTTTTTTAGAGAATGTTTGCAATTCACGAAAATGTTATTCACAAAAATCTTGATTGTGTACTGATTTCCTTCGTTTGTCGTATGTAAAATTTCTACAAATACGTCACAGATCAGGAAGCAAAGAACATTTACACACTGCATTTGTGTTTTATCTCGTGTAGGGAAACGGTATGTCTTTGAATCTCTATTATCAGCTTGAAAATCTACGGTTCGAAAAAAAATGAGCCTTTTCATTAATTTCGCTCTCATAAATCCTGTTTGTATATTCACGATTTTCCTACCTTAGTTGCAGGCAAATTACAGCAGTATCAAAATGCCACAGCTCGAAACTCCGACATCATTACAATTTTGAACATCGTCTTCGACATTCAGATGCCAAAATGGAAGAAAATCCCTCTATCATACTTAATTCGGCACTAGCAGCATGTCTTTGAAAAAAATGTTCTGCTTTCACTATGTCCGTCGGTCCATCCTATGTCCGTCAGTTCGCCTGTTAACACCATATCTCTGTAGAACTATCAGTCCGATTTGATAAAAACTTTCTACGTTCGAAAGTCTAAAATGTCAAACGATGATCTTTTATTTTTGTTATACTTCTTATAAATATCTGCGTCGCTCAGAAGGGTAAATGCAGATACTATGGAATTCAAATACAGTATGTTTTATGAGTACCATTCCTTCTAAAATTCCGACTGAAGCATTTTTTTCTCTTTCCATTGCTTTTACAACAAATACCTTTTGCGCATAGTTCTTTCTTAAAATAACACATAGCTTTTCCGCTAGGAAAAGCTATGCGTTTTTATTCCACAGCCATTGTTATTATTCCACAGCCATGCGTAGTATTCCACAGCCATTCCACAGCCTTTTTATTCCACAGCCATTCCACAGCCTTTTTATTCCACAGCCATTCCACAGCCATTCCACAGCCTTTTAATTCCACAGCCATGCGTAGATTTATTTCACAGCCATTTTCCTCATAACTTGAGTAATGATCTTTTATTTTTGTTATACTTCTTATAAATATCTGCGTCGCTCAGAAGGGTAAATGCAGATACTATGGAATTCAAATACAGTATGTTTTATGAGTACCATTCCTTCTAAAATTCCGACTGAAGCATTTTTTTCTCTTTCCATTGCTTTTACAACAAATACCTTTTGCGCATAGTTCTTTCTTAAAATAACACATAGCTTTTCCGCTAGGAAAAAGCTATGCGTTTTATTCCACAGCCATTGTTATTATTCCACAGCCATGCGTAGTATTCCACAGCCATTCCACAGCCTTTTTATTCCACAGCCATTCCACAGCCTTTTTATTCCACAGCCATTCCACAGCCATTCCACAGCCTTTTAATTCCACAGCCATGCGTAGATTTATTTCACAGCCATTTTCCTCATAACTTGAGTAATGATCTTTTATTTTTGTTATACTTCTTATAAATATCTGCGTCGCTCAGAAGGGTAAATGCAGATACTATGGAATTCAAATACAGTATGTTTTATGAGTACCATTCCTTCTAAAATTCCGACTGAAGCATTTTTTTCTCTTTCCATTGCTTTTACAACAAATACCTTTTGCGCATAGTTCTTTCTTAAAATAACACCTAGGAAAAGCTATGCGTTTTTATTCCACAGCCATTGTTATTATTCCACAGCCATGCGTAGTATTCCACAGCCATTCCACAGCCTTTTTATTCCACAGCCATTCCACAGCCTTTTTATTCCACAGCCATTCCACAGCCATTCCACAGCCTTTTAATTCCACAGCCATGCGTAGATTTATTTCACAGCCATTTTCCTCATAACTTGAGTAATAGCTTGAGTGATGATTTCTAGTATATTGGAAAGCGTATCATAATCAATGCATTGCATGATTTTACTAACTTGTTTATTATAAATCAAACACCACTAGATCTGCCAGTATCTCTCCCACGATAGTAGAAGAGATGTCCACTTTTCAGTTCAATGAGATCTTCTCCTTTTCTCCTTAACTCACTTAGCCCGAATGTCCCACTTGATCCTTTGTAGTTCCTCTTCTAATTCAAGAAGTCTTGAATCAGAAGATAGGGAGTGTCCATTGTAAGTAGCCAAGATCAGCATCAAATGGCAGCCTAGTCCGGTCCTCTGGTGATTCTTAGTAATCTCTGCCTTCATGTCACACTTACCACTGCCTTGGCCAGGTACATTCCTTGTGCCGGAGGCTGAGGGTCGAGAGGTTTAAGTCATGGAGTCATTTTGGAGGGGTTTGGCCATAACTCACCACACTGGCCAAGCGGGTTGGTGAGTGTGGGATAGCATTTCCTCTAATCCCTGATGGTATAGCTATACCGCTACTGGCGGTCTTCAGGCCCCTTTAATGGGAACAGGATGCACCACGAGAAGGCGGGGTTGACATTTACTTGAAGGGTAATATATGCTCCTCGTATGAACTTGACTGGTCAAATGTCGTTTATCACGAAAAACGTTTCGCCCAGATTACGTGCTGAAATAATATGCAGTTTTTCCGCGAATGGGCGAAACTTCATTTTCTAGATATCTTTGTTTTCAACTGTTCTATTGAAATATCATTTTCGCGTCCGAAAGTGTATTAATGGCAAAGAATATTTGGATATATTTTGAACTTTTTCTTGACGCACAATTTTTCACCAGACGGCTAAGATCCGATTTCTACTTACAATTGAGTTGCACGCTACGTCTGCTCGTCTAAAGTCTTGACTGAAAAAATCCTTTTAGCTCAGACACTGCTCGCCCAAGGCCGTCTAGAAAACACAAGGCCATGACATTAGAGAGATGAGTTCCCTACGTTTTTGACGTGATTCGGACGTTACATGGAGCGATAGGTCGGTATCGTGTTTGAAGTCACACACGACAGCGTTGGTAACCAATCGGAAGCTTTGGTTTCCGCGTGACGTCAATAAAAGAGGGAACAACTCGTCTTTCTGTTGGCATGGCCTTGGCGCACCACGACAAATTTTATGTGAGTTTTTTCCCAAATTAATATGTGGTGGTTCACTCGCCAGGGGGCGCAAATCCATATTTGATTTTTCCCGTTATCTCTGCTTCTAAATATCTGATTTGAAAATTCTTCTAACTTTGAACACTATTCAATTTTGGGAGCATTTTTTACATACATCGATGAGCAATTAAATTATGACCACCCCCAGCCTAGGGAAATGAGCGCTCATGGAAACCGTACAGTGGTGCAGGTGTAAGTTCACAGAGCAGTATATATACAACCCGAGGACTGGCTTTCGATTAGTAGAGTGTTCGGAGTCAGAATGGGGAAAAGCTGGCGATTTATCGGAGTTTGATAAAAGACAAACTAAGATGGCATGGCGCCTCGGAACTACGATCTTGGAAACTGCGCAGCTTGTGTGTTCTTCAAGTGCCGCTGTAGTGAGTACGTATCAAAAATGGTGCACAGAAAGCAAAACGACGAACCGTTGTGTAGCCGTGTGCGGTCCGCTGCTCAATGATGCCAGAGGAGAGCTGAGACTTCCGCGCTTTGTTCACAGCGACCGCAGGGCCACATTGCTACAAATCACTCTCAGCTACAACAGTGATGATCAGGGCAATGTGTCACAGCATACAGTTCATCGCCGCTTTGTGCGTATCGGCTTGCGTAGCCGAAGACCCAGCCAGGTCCCCATGCTCACTGAACGTCATTGCCAACAACACATGAAATGTGTACCAAGGTCATAGAGATTGGTTCTTGGATGATTGGAAGAAATTGGCCTGGTCTGACGAATCAAGATTCATGGTGCATCACACAGATGGACGAGCGCGGATGCGCCCATTACCAACGAAGGCTATGGCACCTGGATGCACTGTTGAGCGGAAACAACGAAGGCTATGGCACCCCCATGCTCACTGAACGTCATTGCCAACAACACATGAAATGGGATAAGGTTCATAGAGATTGGTCCGTGGATGTTTGGGAGAAAGTAACCTGGTCTGACGAATCAAGATTCATGGTGCATCACACAGATGGACGAGCGCGGATGCGCCCATTACCAACGAAGGCTATGGCACCTGGATGCACTGTTGAGCACAAACAACGGAGGCTATGGCACCCCCATGCTCACTGAACGTCATTGCCAACAACACATGAAATGGGATAAGGTTCATAGAGATTGGTCCGTGAATGTTTGGGAGAAAGTAACCTGGTCTGACGAATCAAGATTCCTGGTGCATCACACGGTTGGACGAGCGCGGGTGCGCCGATTACCAACGAAGGCTATGGCACCTGGATGCACTATTGAGTGGAAAGAACGGAGGGTATGGTACCTCCATGCTCACTGAACGTCATTGCCAACAACACATGAAATGGGATCAGGGTCATAGAGATTGGTCCGTGGATGTTTGGGAGAAAGTGGCCTGGTCTGACGAATCAAGATTCCTGGTGCATCACACAGACGAACGAGCGCGGATACGCCAATTACCAACGAAGGCTATGGCACCTGGATGCACTGTTGAGCGGAAACAGGTTGGTAGCAGCTGTGTTATGCTATAGGCGATGTTTTCTCGGGGCACCTTAGGCCCCATTGTTCAAATAGCACAATCTCTGACACCTGCCAAGTATCTGAACATCGTTTGCGACCAAGTTCACCCATTCATGAGAACTGTGTTTACCGCTGATGATGACCATTACCAATAGAATAATGCGCCATGCTACACTGCCAGAAACGTCGAGCACTGGTTCGTGGAACATGATGCGACTTTTTGTTAATGCCTTGGCATCCAAATTCACCTGGGTTCGCGCAAAATCCCCACCACGACGAAATGTACGGGAACTGGAGGACCTGCTGTTGACATTATGGTACCAGATACCCCAGGATACCTACCGCTAACTTATCGGTTACATGCCTCGCGGAGTGGCCGCTGTTTTGCGGGATAAAAGTGGTTCTTCAGCTTATTAGGTAGGTGGTCATAATGTGATGGCTCATTGGCGTACACTTGAATTTTTTTATGCTGAAAGTTCTCTGTTACCACAGGGTGTTAGTGTGTACTTTTGTTTGCAACTGTATCTCCGCTTCTGAAAATTGAAGACATTTTTGCATTGCATGCCATTTTCTATGGTAAGAGTTGTAAACATTATGCTGTAAAAGTAATGCACACTTTTTCCCTCTGTTGGGCGTATATACATAATTTTTTATGTTGTCTGTCTTCTTCGCGATGTCGTAATTTTGAAAAAAAAATCCCTTCCTGTCGCGTAGATTTTGATACAAAAAATATTTTGCGCGCGTTTCCTATTTTTCACGATTCATAGTTTTACTGCCAATGGGCGTCTGCGGATATTTCAATTTGAATGAGCATCTGTTAGAGGAAAAGAAGCCTAAATTTGTAGGATAATCTTTACTGTGAGGAATACACTGAAGAGCAATTGAATTAGAGACAGCTGGCGTTATGCAAATGTGGCGCTGTGGGCGGCCCTGTAAACAGAAACGACATGACGCATGCAGCGATCCGACAACACAAGGAGTGATGCGACGGGAATCAGTAAGAGTCGGACGCAGTATGGGTAAGACGAAGGATCTAAGCGCATTTGATGGTGGACAAATTGTCGGGGTGCGACGAATGTGTCACTCCATCTCGGAAGTCGTGCAGGCACTGGGATTTTCACGAGCCACTGTGTCCCGGGAGCACCGAGAGTACATCGAATCCGGTAAAACCATCCCTCCAAGGACAACAGCGTGTGGATGAGCGGGGTCATCGTCGGCTAGCTTGCATTGTAAAAACGGATAGACGAGCTACAGTGCGAGAAATCATTCGGCAATTTAACGCTGGTGCACAAAAACGTGTAAGCATCCACACCATTCAGAACCATCTCCTCGCTATGGGGTACAGAAGCCATCGTCCCACAAGGGTACCGCTGCTGAGCGCACATCACAGGGTGCAAAGATTAGCATGGGCGCGGGAACATCGCCACTGGACCCTGGACTTGTGGGAAAATGTTGCCTGGACTGATGAGTCGAGATTCACGTTGGTACATACGAATGGCAGTATACGAGAACGGCGTAAACCACATGAAGCGATGGATCCTTCTTGCCAGCACGGTACTCTTCAAGCTGGTAGGGGTGGCATTCTTGTTTAGGGACTGTTTACGTGGACTGAAATGGGACCACTGGTACGTGTGACATCGTCTCTTACAGGTCAAAGTTACTGGGATATGCTGGACGACCATTTGCTCCTGTTTGTGCGTCTTCAACATCCTACTGGGGACCTCATCCTGCAACAAGAAAATGCATCGTGCCATCGCTCCCGAATTGTATCCGAATGGTTGTATGAACACTCCACCAACGTGAGCTTGCGTCTTTGGCCAGCTAGGTCTCCTAACCTCAATCGCATCGAGCACATCTGGGATGCCATCGAGAGAGATGTTCTAAGCTCTGAACCCCCCTCCATCAAATCTTCGTGAACTGTGGAAGCTTGTTCAGGGGGCGTGGATCCGTATGACTTCCTAACGCTTCGGGTGTCTTGTCGATTCCATGCCGAGACGAATCGCCGCCGTCATCAGGGCGAAAGGTGGTGCTACACGGTGTAACGTATACTCTATATTCACTTTCCTTTTGATTTTTACTATCTCTGGTTATTTTATTTTTCTATGTAAATTATCTTCTTACTGAACGAGATGTTATTTCACCCGCTGAATGAGATCTGGCAATGAGTGTAAGTCATGACGTGGTGGTAGCCAGTATAAATATGCGCGTTCAACGATACCTAGAGAGAGAGTTTGTTTATGTGGAGGAGAGCGTTTGTTGTTGTATAGGGAGAGCGTTTGTTTATGTGGAGGTGAGCTGTTGTTTATGTGTCAGAGAGCTGTTGTTTATGTGAGTAGAGCTTCGTTCATGTGCAAGGAGCTACGTGTTATTTGAGTAGCTGTGTGTGAAGTGTGTGTGATGATACCAGTAGAAGTTCATAATAAAGAGTTTTAAGTAAGTACGTCTTTCTCAGTTCATAGTACTGTCAGACCTCTGTCTGGCTGTTAGGTTTATTTCATTTAGTGTTATTAGTAACAACCAGCATAAGACTTTATTCATATTAATTACTACTACAACATTACTACCAGTTATAAGTTTGTTCATTATTATTACTACACTACTAGCAGGAAAGTTTATTCATGATCTTAATTAACAAACAACAACCATTACTAGAAGAAACTAGTAACAACAACCATTTGAATTCACTATTAGAAGCTTAGTACAAGCATTGAATTCATTATAATATTAGTGAAAGCTATATTCACTATAATTAGCTTAGTAGTAGAAGCTAAATTCATTATAACGTTACTAGACAGGTATCTATAATTCAATTGCTCTTCAGTGTATATTGCGCCTATTTGATTCTTCAAATAACGCGCAACGTTTCACTCTGGAGAGCGTAAAGCTTCATATCTGTTCTAATCGCCATATTTGAAAAAATCCGTTTTCTTTGGGTATCATCCGTTACGAAGAACACTTCGGGCACAATTTGTGATTTTTCGTGCTGCACATGTCTGCCGCTAGTACGGGTAATTGGCTATTTCTGTTTGAGAATATTTTACCAATTCTGGTATTCCATAGTAATAATTTTTTTGTAACTGGATGTATTCATTATGAAAAACATTGTGTCAGTTGAGTGCTTTAATTAATGCGTAGTTTTTCTGCTAATGGAGCACACGCACTCCTGTTTCCTGATTTGTTTCTTTTGAAAAATCTGCTTTAAAAAATCCAATCCTGTCGGAGAAGGTTATATAATCCTTTCCGACAGGATGGGTATGTTATATAAAACATATTCCTTATACGCTTGAATTTGGTATCATCTTTCTTGCCAATTTGGTTCGTTAGTGTCACCATTAAGCCTCGACAACACACGCGAATATTACTATTCTTATCTCTTCCCAGTTTGTAATTGCAAGTTGGAAATTTTATTCCACCTTCGACTGCTATAGTGATGAGTACAACAAATATTTTTCTAATTCTCTCTTATGTGACATCATTTTACAAATATAAATAATCCGGAGTGCTGCAAAGCAGGATTTCTCTTGCTATTCAGGATAGTGTTTCCCTAATCTGTGCACTACATTATTTACAGGATTCTTTCTTCCATAATTAGCAGTAAAAGATCAAAGAAAAGTTTCTACACATCACCTCCTTATGGTTCCTTTTTATTTTTACGCCATTGCGTGCCTATTCTAGCTTTTGAAACAAAGTTTCAGTACGTGAAAGAACACTACTGCGTTCAATAATTTGGAAATAACGGACAAGCAGAGTCGGTGAAAATTGGGGTAATAACTTTAAATGAGAGTAAGAGCGGACGTCAGTGCGGAAAACATAAATTTCACATTAAGCTACGTGCGATACTCAGAAGCCAGAAAATGAAATATAGGACTGGGAAACGCAAAAGACTTACAAAAGGCCATTAAGAAGCATTTAACATCTCGGTAAACAAACTTCACTCGATGCAGCTTGCTGATAACACCTAAGCGAGCTCTTCGGCCCTTTTTTATATCATATCTTTTTCTTTCTCGTTACATTTTCTCTCCTAAAAAATAACTGATCGAGGGGAAGTGCTCGTATTTGGTTGAGTGCTTTTGTTTCCGATACTTATCTAGAGATCTCAGGCTCTGGAAGCAAAGGATTCCTGCTGCAAAAGAACATGAAATCACGTTCTGAAACAAAAAGGTAGAAAAAAGTGAAAGAACAAAAAAAAAAAAAAGAAACACAGCGAGAACCGGGAATTTTAGCGTAAAATCAGATTATTGATTTTTAATTTCCAAATGCTTTGCCTCAGGACTGACTGCTTGAGTCATAAACTGCATTTGTTTCTGTTCAATGAGCCGGTTTCAAACTTTTCTGAAAATTGTCATTCGCTCTCTGCTCATTAGCTAATGCGTTGCTTGCGTAATGGTCCTTTCTAAAGTATAGCAGAAAAGTAAAATTACCAAATGTATGCAGACAAGAATTTCCTTCGCTTTGCTCGTCTTTTACATTGAGATGGATATCCTGTCCTTTTTCAAACGCACGACAAAACTTCCAAGTGAGTTTTTGCTGACATCACCTTCCAAATTTAGTAGCCGGTTCTTCTGAAAGTAAAATTTCATAGTCTCGAATGCAGTACTTTCACTTCTTTTATTTGGGATCCGGAAGACCCTTTTGTGTTACGAGGTTTGTACTTTTTTTTACGCTTTTTTTATTTTGATACCAACTCTTTTTGCTTTTCGAACGTACCAAATTTCTGGTCTTAATATTGGTCCTTATAGTTGAACGCTACCGCACTGAAAGAAAAAGAAAAATTTCTAGTTATAGGTATCAGCAAATATCCTCTGATATTAGTTTCCCATTAAAGCATCATCTTATCTAATAAGAAAAAATCGAAACCATGTTAATTTTAAATCCTGTTGATATTTCTTGTTTGGGTATCCATTTTTGTTTCCAAACATCCATTTTGTTTGCTACAGTTTTTTACAATTACATTAGCAGTGGTGAATGTGTTCACTCCTTTACAAAACCGTTCTCAAAGGCCTGTCGATTTTTCATTTAACTATAAAGCATTTACTCGGTCAAAAGTAATATTATGATACTGATTTATAAAAGTAGTCCATTGCTTCTTGTAGAAGTTTCGTTCTGGTGCCATGATGTTTAAAAAGAATAGCAGCACAACGAAAGTTATTCAATAATCTTCGAATCTATTTTCAGTATGCATTTTCCTCGGTTTCAGCAGGATTTAACGACACACACACACACACACACACACGCACGCACACAGAGGAAAACTTTATTAATGGCGCACATTTCGTCTGAGTATTTCTTTTTATCTGAAAGCATTCTTCTATATCACAGTAGCATTGATGACCACGAATTAAAGTAACGGACAACTATGTATATACACTGAAGAGCAATTGAATTAGAGATACCTGTCTAGTAACGTGTAGCACCACCTTTCGCCCTGATGACGGCGACGATTCGATTCGTCTCGGCATGGACTCGACAAGACGACGGAAATGTTGGGAAGCCATACGGATCCACGACCCCTGAACAAGCTCCCACAGTTCACGAAGATTTGATGAAGGGATCTCAGAGCCTCGAACATCTCTCTCGATGACATCCCAGATGTGTTCGATGGGATTGAGGTCAGGTGACCTAGCTGGCCAAGGAAGCGAGGACACGTCGGTGGAGTGTTCATCCAACCATTCAGATACAATTCGGAAGGGATGGCACGGTGCATTGTCTTGTTGCAGGATGAGGACCCCAGTGAGATGTTGAAGACGCACAAACGGGAGCAAATGGTCGTCCAGGATATCCCGGTAACGTTGACCTGTGAGGGACGATGTCACACGTACCAGGGGTCCCATTTCAGTCCACGTAAACAGTCCCCAGACGAGAATGCCACCCTTACCAGCTTGAAGAGTACCGTGCTGGCAAGAAGGATCCATCGCTTCATGTGATTTGCGCCGTACTCGTATCCCGCCATCCGCCTGTACCCACATGAATCCCGACTCATCAGTCCAGGCAACATTTTTCCACATGTCTAGGGTCCAGTGGTGATGTCCCACGCCCATGTTAATCTTTGCACCCTGTGATGTGCGGTCAGCAGCGGTACCCTCGTGGGACGATGGCTTCTGTACCCCATAGCGAGTAGATGGTTCTGGCTGCTTACACGTTTTTGTGCACCAGCGTTAAATTGCCGAATGATTTCTCGCACTGTGGCTCGTCTATCCGTTGTTACAATGCAAGCTAGCCGACGATGACCCCGCTCATCCACACGCTGTTGTCCACGGCAGTTGCCCTTGCAGGGATGGTTTTACCGGATTCGATGTACTCACGGTGCACCCGTGACACAGTGGCTCGTGAAAGTCCCAGTGCCTGCACGACTTCCGAGATGGAGTGATACATTCGTCGGGCCCCAGATAATTTGCCCACGATCAAATGCGCTTAGATCCTTCGGCTTACCCATACTGCGTCCGACTCTTACTGATTCCCGTCGCATCACTCCTTATATTGTCGGATCGCTGCATGCGTCATGACGTTTCCGTTTTGAGGGCCGCCCACAGCGCCACATTTGCATAACGCCAGCTGTCTCTAATGCAATTGCTCTTCAGTGTACATTATGACAAACCCATTATCTACTACTTACCGAACTATCTGAAGAGTGGCCGAGCATACGTAAAAGTGAAATATAAGAACTGTTGAAAGAGTGGTTTAGCTTCAGCGTGAGTGTAGTAAGACATCAGTTAAAGATGAAAAAAAACAGTTAAACTTCATTAGAGATGTAGTATGATGTATCGATTAAAAGGCTTTATGATTTAGTTCGATCTAAGTTGGCAAAACAGCTGTACATCATTGCATGATGACTTACAATTTTAAATTTTAATGCAAATTATATAAACGCAACTTCAATTTTTATTAATTCACTCATAAGTTTCATTCATCTCCGAAACAACGTCAGTCAAACAGCATTCTAGTATCAGTCGAATTATAGCTTACTTGTTGTTCCCACAGCTTCGCTATCGTGAAAGATATCACTGAGAAACAGGGCTATGGTAACACGTGTAATCCAATCCATCCATACGAATTGTAGTTAAATTTTATAGCAACCGATGGAGCAAACTGGCCGAAAGATTAAATGATCGGCAGTTAGTTTTTCACGTGAAATAAAATTATAATTAATTTTTATATTACTTTAAGTACATAATTCCTATTTATTTTTTGAAAATAATTCATAATGCCTCTGCATATAAAACATTATTTGTCTTGTTTCCAGTCGCTACCAAAATAAATTGATTGCCTGAACTGTTGGTTCTCGATTAACCGACAATCGACGTATAACTGTCCGTGCGAGAAGCATTCTTGACGCAAATACAATCCCACTTGTTTGTAGGTTTGGCCCTGGGATTTATTGATCATTATAGCGACGGATAGTTTAATAGGAAACTGTAATCTTTTAAACGTGAAAGGCAAGTCCGTCGGAATCATCGGGATCCTAGGTACATGTGCCATTTGTTCAGATGCTGGCCCAGTTAGTATAATGCTTTCAGTAATATTATTACGCATAGCTTCGACCTGTAATCTTGAACCATCGCTGAGGTTTGGAGGATGCAGGTTCCGTAATAATATTATAGAAATACCAACTTTCTATTTGAAACAATACGGTGGAAGTCCTGAGGAGTTTAAACAATTTAAAAATTCATTTGGATAATGCACTGTAACTTCCAAGTTAACGACAGTGTCGATCGATGTGTAAATTCTGTATTCGCCGGGCAGTTTTAGCAAAATAGCATCCTTTATTTAATCAATAGATGCATTCCTTGGAGACACAGTAGCTTGTTCACACACATCCAGTTACGACTTCTTTGAAGCAAATTTTCTACATTAGGATAAATGTTGTCAACTAATTATTTAATAAATCTTACAATGCTTTCCAGTTAACTATGTACTGGAATCAATTGGAGAGCTCTCAAGCAAAATCTCAGAAGCCATTATTATTTTAATATAAATTCCGTATATTATCGTGAACTACTTTCTTTGACGTTGGGAAAGAGTTGTATGTAAACAAAGCGGAACGATACACGGGAAATCGGGAACCACTTGAAAGAAATCTGATTCGGTAGTGCATTCAAATACAATAAAAAATTATCAAAACTAAACGAAATAGCCTATGTCCACTAGAAATAAATAAGCTCCCCCAACGGTGACAGAATTATCCAAATCGGTTCAGTAGTTTTCGAGATTACCTCAAACACAAGCAAAGTTTTTGTCTTTATACAGCTATGCTTCCTTTTTTTATTGACGCTACATTCATTTGCACTAAACTGCATTTTGTCCAGTGTGTTCCACAGGTTCCATCTTTACCTCAAACACACAAACAAAGTTTCAAAACAATTACCTCAAACACACAAACAAAGTTTCTCTCTTTATATATTGCTATAGATAAGTAGCTCCAGCTGTTGTCCAAACCTATTCGACCTACAGCGTCGTTTGAGATACTTGAGAACTTACATACATTTCGTTAGAAGTTTGAACAACATTGCTATTCTTCCTTTTTTATTGACGCTGCATTCATTTGCACTAAACTGCATTTTGTCCAGTGAGTTCCACAGGTTCCATCTTTCAACATATGTGCATTAACTGTTCTTCTAATGCAACACGCAGGTTATAAAAATTCCTCATACCAAATGGTATTCAAAATGTTGAGTACACGTCTTACCTGATAAAAACACAGAGCAGAGAACCGTCCAATCCATCTACACAAAAGATAATTTTTTCTTGACTCACGCTTTAAGTAATGCATTGTAGTGCTCTTAATATGTAAAATGGATTTATAAAAATATACAAAATTGCCCCACCCAGAAGAAATGTCGCGCGTACTATAGAAAGCGACATTTTAAATGGTAGTTTTGTAAGTAAAGAAATTATTTCAATTGCAGCTCTTTTAACAAGTCTGCTATATGTATCTTAGAGTAACATAAGCACGAGGTGTCTCACGGGAAGTACTAATGCAGTAACGGTAATACACTTCTCGTGCAGTGTAAGCTCTAATGCGTTTTGAATAGTGCCTTTAAAATATTCCTAAAAATGTCCAGTTCTATGGTTCTCCATATCAGCAACACTTGCTCCACGTTATGCACTAGTATTAGTTCTATTCTCAAACGTCGTTTCAAAACGTTCCAAATGTGCTTAGTGGGCCATAAGCCCCGTGACTCGACTGATTATGGCAGCATAGGAACAACTTTCATATCAGTGATGTAATATTGCTTCGTTTAATATTAAACAAAGCAATATTACATCACTGTGAGCAAATTCTTATCTTTATGTTAACTACGCATTCGTCGTAAGATAAACCGAAATGGTGAGGAGATGGCTTCTCATGTTTGGAATTCAGATTACAGTCATGGTAATGAAATGCAAGCATGATATTAATAGAACATTATTGTTTCCTGGGTAAAACAGATAACGATCTAGGCAATTAGTAACGATTTTTGCCTTGCATATGTTTTGCTGTAATGAAAAGTCGTCTCATGTTAAAAGCATTTCTGGTTTGAATTTAACTTTTTTTTCCCTCTAAAATAAAAACGGGTTTTCTGTGCGAAGGCTTTTCGTTTTGTTTTTAACTTAAGAAGAACTAAAACACTGCTGAAAAACTGCATATGTAAGCGATTAAGATAAAATAATGCTCCTTAAAGGTTTAATTTTTTTGGAATAAGAAAAAGATCTCTTTATAAGCTAAAGAGTATTTCATCATTTGGGTATTAAGCATTCACGAAAATATGCGCTAAACAAGATCTCCTTGCCTCCATTACTTTTTACCGCTTGAAAGCAGTGCACATCTTCGAAAATTCATATTACACTGGATTTATTTTCTATGAATTTTTAAGTAATCCTATTAATTTAATCTTTGTCCTAGACTGCTTGAACTTCCAATATAATATATATAAGAAATGCGTAATTTGGTGAGGGATTAATGGTTCACATATGATGCTTTTGTCAATATAGACATCTGTTAAGAACACATCTGGGATTAAAAATGCCTCCCTTGGGGCATGAAGCAAATCCTTAAAAAAAGTAACTTCTTTGAAGACGGAGTCTTAATACGCTACAATGGAATAAAACAAATTGAATTTTTTCAACGAAAAGATAAATACAAATATGTGAATCCAGTTACGGTTTCAACCAGTGCAGAATGAAACAAGCAGAACGCTTCTTAGAGAAGAAACATTAATCGGTATGAAATAAGCTCTAGGTCTGAGTTTACACATAAAATCGCTTTAAATTCCAAAAATACAGGTGCGGCCATCACGGAATACCCTCTTTCTTTTCTGTAAGCTGATTCTGACTTTTCAAAATCGACACCAAATGACATAATTCCTAATTTTCCAATGTGTCCTTTGATTTCGACAAATTGAATTCCGAGGACAGTTTGCGATTCTTCCTATAAGCAGATTGACAAAGAGATTAACCGTGGATAAAGTGTTCTGATTTTAAGTGCATTTCCACTTACAACAAGCACACATCCCTTGCAATAAATTCGAGAACAAACCTTCTGCTTTCCTGTTTTCATTTTTATTTTCTTGAGACATGAAGCCTGTGAAGCTTTTGATAAAGATAAATTACTAACGACATAAGACATCCTGCGATCAAGATTTCTGAGGCAGGAATCGAAAACAAATATTAATGCCAGGTTATAGTAAGTAACTCCCAACTCTTTTTTCCAGAAGTTTAGATTGGAGAAGTAGCATAAAGCCTCTAAAATGTTGACTTAACATTAATTTGACGAGATACATGAAAACGACGAGGTAGGTCTGTGCATTATCCGGATATTCATATATTCCTTTTATGTAGTTAACTTGAGAGCAGTTATGTTTAGAAGTGCACAAAATTACTTTAGAACGGTTAATCTTAGAAGTGCATAATAGTTAACTTTAGAACTTTAAAAGTTCATATAGTTAACTTTGAATTTTAAATAGTCATATACTTAACTTTAGATCTTTAAATAGGCATACAGTTAACTTTAGAAGATTTTACTTTAGAAGTGATAGTTAACTTTAGAACAATTAACTTTAGAAGTGATAGTTAACTTTAGAACAATTAACTTTAGAAGTGCATATAGTTAACTCTAGGAGATTTTACTATAGAAGTGATAGTTAACTTTAGAACAATTATAGAAGTGCATATAGTTAAATTTAGGAGATTTTACTTTAGATGTGCATATACTTAACTTTACAACAATCAACTTTAGAAGTGCATATTGTTAACTTTACAACTGCATTGAATTCCGCGGATTTTAAATTTAAATGTTTTTAGATTATGATTTCTCATTATGCGTTTTGATGGTGTGAAGACTTATTATTTTCAATTCTGTTTGTGTTCCATCAGCTGTCGAAGGATTTCATCTCTAGCTATTTATATTATACTGGATCTTATCCCATTAGTGTTTTCTTACTTTTTTTATGATTTGTTCTTTGCGCAATGCGTTCGATGTTCAAAGTATGAAGAATACCCGACGCATATGGCAAACTTTTGATGAAGACAAAGTCGTCACAATCTACCGGACCGTCTATTGTTCAATCACGAAGAAATACTCATAGGACGCGCCTGGTTCAAAGTGTCCCAGGAGAAACGATTTGCATTAGCACATGTGTATAATCCTTTGCTAAATAGATTCGAGTGCGTTTCAAGTGTGTCCTGTAGCGAAAAGATAAATTATTACATTGCACTCTGCTCTGTAAGATAAATTGTTCTTAGCATTGAATGGATGCTTCCTTTTTATAAGAAAACCTACAGATGTTGTTCCTGGAAACTAACTTTATTTGGCTTAAAATCCAGAGCGTGTCAAATATTGTATGTAATATTCATGGCGCAAATGCAGAATAGACCCAGTAAATCAAAAATGTATATGGCACCTACGCATATAAAGAATCTGTTGAATTAACCTTTCTAACCTTTACTTGGTGTCTTATCAGCTTAATGACAAGAGAATCTGGTAAAACGTAATGCATATCCGCAATCAAAAGTAAGAAATAGAGACGATTATCTGAATTCCGACTGTCGGGATGTCCAAACATTTGGAGTTGGAACACAGATTTCTAGAAACAACTAGAACAGAAAGAAAATACACTCACGGACAATAAAATTTGCGCACCTAGAAGGAAACATGCTACAACCCCGAAACTTTGCAAATAGCTAGAGTGTGTGCTGGTAGGCAAATGATCTACGTTTAGTTCGAGTGCGCATGACCGCACACCCTGTGGTGGCGCTGCAAGCATGACCAGCAGCCTTATAAACCGGCGTGTAGTTGATGTCCCATGAAAGCAAAAGCACTGGCCGACGCAAGCAACAGTACAGAGTGGCAAGAATGCCGGGTAGACGATTTACGCAACCTACGGACTTTGAGAGAGACCTGATCATCGGGCTGAAAACCGCAGGGTGGTCAGCGTGCAGTATAGCCCGCCACGTGGATCGTTCTAACCATACCGTCCGGCTGTGTTGGGAGCAGTGGACACGTGTCGGCACTGCCACACGGCGGAGCGGCTTCGCACGGACTAGAAGGACCACCGGTAGAGAGAATCGACAGAACGTGCGCCACGCATGAACGGACCCCAGGGGAATCCGGTCCACTACACAAGCGGATGTAGCGGCTCCATTGTGCCCACGAACTATTTATCGAAGCCTGGCGGAAGTGAATGTGCAATCCTAGCGCCCCTTACGTGCGCTGCCAATAACACCGGAACATTGCCGGGTCCTTGTGCAGTAGTGCTAGGCCAGAGCGACGTGGAACACCTCATAGCGATGAGTGCCGTTTCGTTTTGGGAACAGATGATAATCGTATCCGGTTGTGGAGGTCCCCTGGTCAACGGTACTATCCCGACCTCGCTATCAAGCGCCCCACCTCCTCCACTGTAGGCATTATGGTGTGGGAAGCCATTGCCTACTATAGCCGATCAGCTCTAGTAGTGGTATGTGGATCATCGACGGGCCAGCGGTATGTCGATGAGATGCTACTGTCCTATGTGCTCCAATTTTTGGCCGGGATTACAGGTGAGCTATACCAGCAGGATAGCGTCCGCCCGCATACGGCTCGGGTTGCCCAGGACTGTCTGCATCATGTCCTGACACTTCCATGGCCTGCCCGCTCCCCTGAGATGTCTCCTATCGAGCATGCGTGGGACCAGTTGAAACCCGGGCTGCCGCCGTGCCGTGTTATCTGAGATTTGGAGCACACCGTCTAATACGTGTGGGCCAGTCTGCCGCAGGACAACATCAGACGTGTGTTCGCCTCCATGCCGGACCGTATTGCAGCATGTATGGCCGCACGAGGCAGCGCGACTCGCTACTGAGGATGACCGGACTGCGTGCCACAGATCCCTCTGTAATTGTCCTGCAGCTCTGTTTTTGCCATCATCTGTATCCTTCATCTGTATCAGTACGCCCATAAAATTTCAGTTCAGTCTGCTGCTTCTTTCTTGGTGCGCAAATTTCATTGTCAGTAAGTGTGTAGTATGATTGAACCTCTCATGAATTTCTTACCAAAGTACTTGATGTGTGTTAATTCCTTTAGTCTGTTACCAAGTGTCGTCCACTTGTTTCCTGAGTACAACGCTCTTTTGATTTAATATTGTTTAAAATATTCGAACACCAAGGTATCAAATTTCTTCGGGCTTTTACCGTTATCGCAGTGATGCTGAAACTGCAGAGATCTGTTATAATATCCCTTAGAAGTCCAAAAACTGTCGACTTCGACTCACAAAAGAGAAACTATAATTTTTGTAGACCTTAATGTACATAATGAAGACTGGGGTCCTTATTCCGTTCATTCTTGCTTAAGACAAATAAGATGAATATCTTTCCACATCTCGTGTCTATTACATTCTGACAAGAAGATAGAGTCCTGATGTGAGTATGCAGTGTCCTCTGTTCTCTCTCTCTCTCTCTCTCTCTCTCTCTCTCTCTCTCTCTCTCTCTCTTTACCTTTTTCTCACAAATAAATCTTTAAACTGTAAAATAATATCTATAAAAAGAAAAATGGCGCACTGATAGAATCTAATAGAATATGTTACAAAGCTTTATAAAATGAAGGAACATGAAATGTAGCATGCGTTTCTTAACAAATTACAGCGATGAGCGATTACATTATAACCACTTACCTAATAAGCTGTTGGACCCCCTTTAGCCAGCAAAACAGCGACCATTCGGCGAGGCATCGATTCGATGAGATGTCGGTAGGTATCCTGGGGTATCTAGTACCATAATGGCAACGGCAGGTCTCTCAGTTCCCGTACATGTCGGGGTAGTGGTGATTTAAACTGAACCGGCTTTTCCAAGTCGAACCACAAATGTTCCATTGGGTTCATGTTAGGTGAATTTGGAGGCCAGGGCATTAACAGATAGTCACCAGTATGTGCCTCGAACTATTTTCTCCTTGGCAATTCCAGCACTGTGGCATGGCGCATTATACTGTTGGTAATGGCGATCAACAGGAGGAAACACGGTTATCATGAATGGGTGAACTTGATCTGCAACGATGTTCCGATACCTGACAGCTGTCAGAGATTGTGCTATTGAGATAATGGAATCTAAAGTGTCCCAAGAAAACATCGCCCACAGCATAACACTGCCACCGCTGGCCTGTTTCAGCCGAACAGTGCATCCAGGTGCCATAGCTTTCATTGGTAATCAGCGTATCCGCATCCGCGCTCGGCCGTCTATGTGATGTACCAGGAATCTCGATTCGTCAGACCAGGCTACTTTCTCCAAATCATCCACGGTCCAATCTTGATGACCTTGGGCCCGTTTCATGTGTTGTTTGTGATAACGTCCAGTGACCATGAGGACCCGGCTGTGTATTGGACTACGCAGGCCCATGCGAAGAAAACTGAGATGAACTGTGTGCTGCGACACATTGCCCTGATCATCACTGTTGTAGCTGCGGGTGATTTGTAGCACTGTGTCCCTGCGGTCACTGTAAACAATTCCCGACATTCCCCGCTCTCCTCTGGTATCTGTGAGCTGCGGACGACACACGGCGGGACAACGGTTCGTTGTTTGGCCATCTGTTCACCACCTTTGATACGTACTCACTACAACGGCATGTGAACAACCCACAAGCTGCCCTGTTTCCGAGATCGTAGTTCCGAAGCGCCATGCCATCACAGTTTGTCTTTTATCAAACTCCGATAAATCGTCAGCTTTTCCTATTCTGACTCCGAACACTCTACTAATGGAAAGCCGGTTCTCGGGTTGTTTATATACTACTCTGTGAACTTCACTTCCGCCACTGTTCAGTTTCCAGGAGGGCTCAGTTCTCTAGGCTGGGGGTGGTCCTAATGTGATGGCTCATCGGCGTATGCAGAGTATAAAGAATTATCCGAAACTTTTCAGAAGAATTTCAGTTTGAAAGGGAAACTTGTATCGTAAAACTTTCAGTGATCAAAACTAATATTCGTTTTTACAGTCCTGCAGAATGCGTTTGTTGATACCGTATTTCCCCTAAGGTAACGCCAAACCGGAAAATAAGCCCTAGCATGATTTTTCGGATGCTCGTAATATAAGCCCTACCCCGAAAATAAGCCCCAGCATGATTTTCCGGATACTCGTAATATAAACCCTATCCCGAAAGTAAGCCCCAGTTACGATACGTAGTACCGTAGTCAACCAGCCTATCACTGTTAAAAAAAACTGAAGCGAGTGCCAAAATCACTAAGGATACTCTGTTCAGGAGTTTTTTTTGGCCTTGAATATCCAGAGTAAGAAAGAAAGCCGATTGACTTTGAACTCAACCGAGGATATGTTTTTTGTAATTATGGCGCATGCATTTAGTTCTGTTCAGAGAGCCAGCGGGAGATGAAAAGAACCGTCTTTTGTTCGACAGCTGTAACATCCAGTTTCGAAAAGGGAATCCGACGTGGGAAACTTTACCGGTGAACGCTATCTTTGGCGGAAAAGTTATTCATCAACAAGCGGTGTGTGTTTTTAGAAATGAGGGGTGGGGGTGGGACACATGCAAACTCATAGAAAAAGTAAAAAGTGTTCTAACCGCCTTCAATGGATTACGAAAGGGGTTCGTCCCTGTCCAAGTTATTGTGTTGGCAACGGTGACTAAAAGAATTCTTTAAAAATCAGAGAGTTAATATTTTGGGGCCGAACGTACATTCCTAACTGTCATCCTTTTTGTTGCCACTCTTGTGTCGATTAACAATTAACACTTGATTTAATGGTAGATTTAAAGGGAAAAATATTTTGAACCCCAGAGAAGATGAGTGCAAAAGGAAAGAGCTATTCCATCGAGTACAAGAAAGGAATTTTCGAAGACTACCAGGGAAAGAATCTTATGGCTTTCTGCAAAGAGAAGAAGTTGGATCTCCGAATGGTCCTAAAATGGCGAGCAGAGTATGATAACCTCAGTCAACAGGTGGACAAGGGAAATGCTAAGAAGCGCAAGTGTGGATCAGGTCGGCCACCTTTATTTCCTGAGCAGGAAGACATCATCTGTGAATGGAGAACTGACAGGAGAGCAAAGGCTTTGGTTGTGCGCAGAGCAGATATTCAAGCATTTGCCCTTGCAATGGCACCACAGTTAGAAATATCCTCAGAAAAATTCAAAGCATCGCAACACTGGCTGGATGGCTTCCTTCAACCATATGAACTGTCTCTAAGAAGATCGACAACACTGTTCAAGCTGGAAGATAAGGAAGTTATTAAACGTGCAGTTGCATTCAAGTCCTTTGTTGATGGCATCGACTTTTCTAAATACCAACTCTCCAACATGATTGCTATAGATGAAACTGCAGTGTTTATGGTCCAAGGATCTCAAACGACAATTGATCAGGGGGTGCCTCGTCAATCTACATTCCATCCACTGGTTAGCACGTGTTACCTGTGTTGTGGTAATTCGTCTGGATGGAAAGAAAGCCCCACCTCTAATCATCACTAAGGGCAAGAAAGATAAGATTGAACGTGTTTCAGGCATTTATGTTCTTGAAACCGAAAATGCCTAATGCACACAAGCAGTTATAAGGAAATGGGGCGATTTAATGCTGCCACTTGTTTTGCGAGATGGCCAAAGAGGTCTGCTAGTCTGGGATTCAGCCAGCAATCACCGTGCTAAAGGCATGAAGAACTTCCTTGCAGAGAGAAGAATAGATCAAATAATGATTCCCGCAGGAATGACTGCCTATCTCCAGACTCTTGTATATTGCAATAAACAAGCCATTCAAGGATCATTTGCGCATGGAAATCAATGACTACATTGAAAATAGAATGGAGAGAAATCGGCGTGGAAACTTAGTGAAGCCTAGACTGCAAGAGGTCGTGACTTGGGTGAAGAATTCATGGGATAAAATCACTGACAGCTGTGTTGACAATGCACTACAAGCAGGCTACATGGACAAGAAGTGCTCATTTAAGGAGAGCTTTATTGCTGGACATAAGAGATTGGGGTTAATAGTTCTACAGAAAATGGAGGCGCAAGAAATTCAGGTCGGAATTCGGGATTTGGAGAGTTATGGCGATGTTCCAGAAGATGACATGACTGTTTTTGAATAAATGTAGATTTTTATACATGAATAAATGGAGATTTTTGTACATGAATAAATGGAGATTTTTGTACATGAATAAATGAATAAATGTAGATTAAAAAAAAAAAGAAAAAAAGTTGGTAGTACATGAAAAAATAAGACATCCCCTGAAAATAAGCCCTAATGCGTCTTTTGGAGTAAAAATTAATATAAGACCCGGTCTTATTTTCGGGGAAACATGGTAGTTGAATTAAATAAAGTTTACTCTGTCGGCATGCTCTCCCAGCTTCAAATAATTGGAGAATATCGGATATAATTATTATTTATTTCGCCATCATCTAAATTGTTTCATCGAAAAAGAGAAAGCATGGAATTTATGATATCCCAAAGTACGTGAGAAAACATTGATTTAGCCTTACATTATCTCATGACACCCTAAGAGAAGAAAGCAAAACGTGAATTTATTATATCTCTAAAGACGTTGAAGCAACATTGATTTGGTCTATTATTGACAGTTTTTATAATAATTAGTTATGGCCTTAACATTGATTTACGCAAAAACTTTTATTGTTATGAACTACAATAAGGAATTGGAAATTATTTTCTAACGAACTGGACAATTACATGAAGCAACAGGGTAAATACGGACTCAGTCTACTGAAGTTTGTTCAAAAAGAGCTCTGAGGAATACAATGTACCGTTAAAAGCCTTGGCAATGAAAGAAATGTGAGCCTGGTTAACCCCTTAACGACCATAACGCCCCAAACGATCCATGATACGTCCGAAACGCCTATTTAGAGTGAATCAGCTTTCCTACAATTACCTGCTCTTCAAATTTGTACGACGTATGAGGGATCAGCAGGTGGCACCCTCAGTCACGGTTGTTGTTACTAAACAAAGAAGTGAACCAACACAGACAGTTTCGGGCGTTATGGTATTTAGAGTGAAACAAGGTTTTTGGGTCATGATCGTTAAAGTGTTAATATGGAAAGTTGGTACTGGATGCTGTATGCGTCCTAGGGCGTTAGTTTTGTTACAGTGTCCCATAATTAGAAATGGGGAAGTTCTTATGGATTCTCATTGAATTTTGAACCCCAAAACAAAAAGTTAAATTAAAAAACGAAGAAGATACCAGAAATATTCTTAATGATGTCAGTTCTCCACAGAAACAAAATAGCAACCCAGATTTCTCAAGATTTGGTGAAATAATTTCGTCAAATTGAGTACTGAAAAACATTGGCTTCACCGTTCTGGATACGAAGCGCGCTGATATTGCTAGCAACTCCATTATAACAATTGTACAAATTTCCACGGTGTACTTATGCATAAAGACTTTCTTAACTCTACTGACACTTAAAACAAAGTAGTTTTAATAGGTTAGCTATTCTTCAGAACCAGGACCCATCTTTGACGAATAATTAGAAGCCAACACGAACACTTCGTACCACGTGACTACCGGTGCTGCTGAATCTGCATTTGCAGCTCTAGTTGATGGAAGTGAACATATAACTGCTTTTTAATAAATGGAAATGAACATATAGCTGGTCTTTAATAAATGAAGAGAATGCATAACTGCTGTTTAATAAATGGAAATGAACAGATAACTGCTGTTTAATAAATGGAAATGAACACATAACTGCTCTTTTGCCTTATAAGTCATGATCATCAATGTCACTAAACTAATTTAAAAGTAAGAAATTTCCTTTCATAAGAAATGCAATATTATTGCACCGGCTTTATACAAATCATGTAGTTTGATAAATTTTGATTATGAATTAAAATTTGGTTTATATGAAAATGCTGTGTTTTTTTCCTATATTTATTCAAGACATTTAAAAGGTAAACGTAAAGCACAGCATGTGGTTGGTGGCAGTGCTACAGGAAAATTTAAAATCTATTGCCATAGGCTATTATCTGGGCCCTATTATAGAATACCAATACATCCTATTTGACGTTCTAACGTGGTTTGCCAATTTTCTTTCACATAAAAGCCACAGGGTAATTGCCCATGACGTGGAGGAATATGGCGTCGTAGTCGTTCTATACGGAATTCCTAGCACTGTATCGGTCACTGATTTCGCGTAAATTACAACAGCTCAATTACTTGTGACGTCACAGATATTTATAACCTCACGTCATGAAAATTATACTAGGAACGTGAGAGATAGAGAGAGACAGACAGACAGAAAGCATGTCAAATACATAATATATATCCCTTGTGCATAATATATATCCCTTGTGCATAATATATATCCCTTGTGCTCCTATCTGTCACTATTTTTTTTATCAACCATGTTTTTTAAATTGTAAATAAAAACTTTTTGAAATGATACGTTTTTTAAAATATAATTTAAGGATGTGTTGTGTGTGCTTTGAATCCAAAAAAAAAAAAATGTTGCCGTGCTTTGACAGCATTATCAATCTTCCTAACTCTTTGATATATTGATTGTTTATGATCGTCTGTTACGTTATTTTTATAGTGAAACATAGCATGATAAGAAATTGTGTTTGAATTTGATTAAAATGGCAATTGCATGCTATTCTAATAATGATATCAAAAATGTAAGCGCTTTTAATGTTTAATTTGAAACACAATTTTGCCGCCCCGGTGGCGCAGTGGTCTAAACGATGGCTTTGTAAAGGTTGTGTTGACCTGTGCTCCGTGTGTGACCTGCGTTTATTGGTGTTATTTTGTGTGTGTGCCGTCATTTTGTGTATCTCCTGTGTTGTGAACGTCTCTTGTGTCGATTGAGTCCGACCTTGACGCCCTGTAAGTAAACCTTTACTTGTACTAACTCTTTTTCCGTCCTGGCTTTGCCCAGGGTCAGGTTTAGCAGGCCAGCCATTGCAAATGGTGGCGACCGCATCTGATAGGCCAGGTATGAAGCTTGATAGCAAAGCTACGCCCCCGCCTGGCCACGTTCGGTCATCGTAACTACCACACGCAGCTGGTTTCCAAGCCGCGTTATCTGATGTTACCACCTCTTCTTCCAACTCTATGGATGTTGATTTCCCGACATTGTCCACCACAGTGACGTCATTAACTTCTTCAGTATCCGTTGCCTCTGGTACTTCATTTGCTGCTGCGAGCACTGCGTCTCGACCTTCCCCATCTCCGCCCATTCCTACGGCAACTCTACCTTATGCTTCCGTTGTAAAGGGTACCAGTTCATCTTCCTCTACAGTGAAGAATACATGTACAATACCTCTTGATATGATTGTCACTAGAGACAACAAGAAATTACGCATCGAAATTCCAGAAACTTCAGCTGCTGGGCAAGAGTTTTTACGCACACAGAAACTCAGCATATGTTTTGATGCCCTCCCGGACACCAGCCTTAAGAAATAATCTTTGCCGTACGCCAAATCCTCCCTAAAGGAGCGATAACCCATATGGCGAGGAAACCAAGGACTGTTCTCATCTATTTTGCGAAGCCAGAGTTTGTGGAGCGCGTCTTATCTGACGGACTGCATGTTGGGGATCATACCTTACTGGGAATCTCGCTCACGCAGCGCCCCGTACTTGTTACGTGCTATCCCGTACCACCAGAAATCAATGACCATTACTTAATGGCGGCCCTTTCCCGTTGTGGAAAAGTAGTTGGTTCCATTTCCACTCTGTCTTCCGCACCAACAGACCCAGGTGACAGGAACATCTTAGGTCTGCGTCTCCAAGCAAGGATCCTGTTTCCTACTGAAGATGCCATTGCTGACTGCCCTACTGACCTCACTGTGGTTGTAGGGAAGCAGATTTTCCGGATCGATATCGTCACTGCCTTGCATTGTTTTAAATGCAAGGCATATGGCCACATCCAATCACGTTGTCCACATCACCTGCCAAGCCACCTATTTCCATACCGCCCGAAGTCAACACCCCACCCTCAACATCAGTTTTTCTGGCCACACCAAGTTCGGCTCCACAGACGTCCTTGATCCCTGCTACTATTGTGCTAGAGGCTTCTCCCCCAGCAGATGATGATTCGTCAGCAGTCTCCAAGTCTTCGATCTCTACTACGGGAACCTTGGCCACCTCTCCATCGTTGGACCCGCTTGCTGCTGTGGTACCTCTACGTTCTTCGGAGGGTATTATCTCCGAAAAGGAATGGCAACCCCTCCGTCGTGTTGCTTCATCTTCTTCCCTTGGATCCTTTAATGTGGAGTCAGATATAACTGTCCTACACCCACCAGCTTCTCCCGGCGTTCCCACGTTGAAACGTACTAGACAGAGTTCAATCTCGCCGGTGACGTCTTCTCCACGCTGCTCTCGTTCCCGTTCGCCATTTCGACAGTCTTTCTCTCCAACTGCAGTTCCTACATCTCTTAAGTCCCCAACTGTTCCAAAATTGTTGGATCAAAAGCTTTCGCAGAATATCTGGAAACCTTCCCTGCATTATACGGGCAGCTGGCGCCGTCTGATCTTGCTCTCATCATACTCAATCAACCGTCACGTCCTCTCAAGCAGCTAGACTGCGTTCAATCACGTAATGCTCAGCTTCCTACTATTATCACCCAACTTCAGAATCTACTTGCTCTTTTGCCGAAAATTGACACAGTTACTAATGCGCAGACATCTAACTTAAAGAAACGTGTAACTAGTCTTCACAGAAGTGCTGACAGTAATATTCAACCACTACAACCTCTTTCAAGTTAAAATTACTTTCTTTCAACTGTAAGGGATGCTCCGTCCCTCCTACCAATGCGTTAGTGTTTTAATTCATTACACCGCATGATGCGGTATATTATTGCTACAGGAGACTAACTGTCATCCCAACACCCCATACCACCGGTGGCGAACCTGGCCATTTCAATTCTACCATGTCCATCGACTTAGTCTTCACGCAGGACTTACGGTGTCTATCCATTTTCGTCTTCGATCCTTCATTACTGATATCACGGTCAAACCGATTTATCGTGACCTCCTGCAGCTTTTGTCCTTCCGACTTCACAACTTCCGATACCATATCTTCAACATCTATGTTTCCGGCAATCAACAGTATGCAGACTGTCTTTTTGAGCATTTTGTTTCCTGTGTTCAAGGTCTTCCAGCCACTGATATTGTCATCTTAGGTGGTGATTTTAACTGCACCCTTGACCCATCCCTCGACAGACCGGACGGTTCCACGGATACGAGGTATTTTCTTATCCGAGCACTTTCTACAGCCATCAACCAGCTACAACTCCAAGATTCTTTTCGACACCTGCACCCATTTCTTCGTTCGTACACCTGGCGCTCCTACTTCACTTCCTCCCCTACAACTGCCCGACTTGACCGGTTTTATGTTTCTTCAATTCTTCTCTCTTCAGTTATCTCCCTTTCTCACACACCGACAGTTTCTTCCGACCACAGCTGTGTCGTAATGTGTCTTCACACCGGTCCATCTCCTCGGCAATACTACCGAACTTGGACCCTTGATGATGATCTTTTACTTGATTCAACCTACGTAAATTCCATCCAATCACAGCTCCAACAAGCCTTATATATGCTCCCTTTTGCTTCTTGTCCCTTGCAACATTGGTTAAATGTCAAATCCCAAATTCTTCTTTATACCAAACAATATTCTCACAAAAAACGTACTACCACCTCTATGAAGATTGATGCTGCACGCTCGATTTTTTCCACCCTAAATCTTGATTCTCCGCTGTTTTCTCATTACCAAGCTGAACTTCGTGCCTTGCTACTTCCTGTCTCCCAACAAGCTCTTCACCGCCTCAAGCTCCTTTATCTCCAGCCAAATGACTATATATGTGAACAGGTTCAACAACTGGAATTCCACAAACGTTCTGCTCATTACCTCCGTAATCTGGTTATCCGATGGAACTGTTACTAATGACCCCACTCTCATTTGCTCCGGCGTTACAACATATTTCCAGTCACGTTTTGCTCAGTTACAGTCAAGTTCTCCGCATGCTGATTCGATTCTTCGTGCCTTACCACATATTCCATCGCATCTCGTTAAATCTTTTTCTATGCCTATCACCCCAGCAGAAGTAGTACAGTCACTTGCCTTACTTAACTGTCACTCGTCACCTGGTCCTGACGGGTTGACAGTTAATTTCTTTCGTACGTTTTCCTCTTTCCTACACCCTCTCTTATTGCCTTGCTTTACAGCTGCTTTTTCTTTATCTGTTCTTCCCCCCGCTTTTACTTTTGCTCACATCATTCTTCTTCCAAAGAAGTGGTGTCTGCTGGAGTTAGATAACTGGCGTCCTATATCCATCCTTAAGTGTTGACTACAAGATTTCTACTAAAATACTCTCTCTTCGATTGAACCCTGTCCTTCCCACCGTCATACATCCCGACCAAACGTACACCATCCCTGGCCGAAGCATTCATACTAATATTAATCTCCTCCGTGACTCATATTGCCTTGCCCACCTTTCCTCCGAACCTTTAGCCTTCCTCAATCTTGATCAGAGGCAGGCCTTTGATAACGTGAGTCATCAGTGGCTTGCCTCTGTGCTCTCTGCCTTCGGTTTCCCATCTGTCTTTATCACAGCCCTCCTTGCCCTGTACCAGGACTAAGTTTTCTCAGTATTGTCTCTACCTTCGACTTGTGGTGGCCTCAATATGCCAGAGATTACCATACGTTATAAAGCTGAAAGAATTTTCAATTTCCTCCGTTTGACAGTTCAACCAGACTCTTCCGCTTCCATTCTTCTGCCTAATGTTCTGACTTCCCCCCTTAATCCCTGCATCACCGTCCATCTTCTTCTCAAGATGGATATTCACACTGTTATCCCTCCCCGTTTTCCTCCAGTCTACCATGAAGCTGTTCAGTTCCTTCGTTCCTTACCGCTCATTCCTCAACCCCGCTCTTCCACCCTTGATCTTCTTTCCGAGCCTCTTTTTTCTCCTCCGTCCTCCATCCCCCTACTGCCAACTTTTTCTTTTCCCCCGCATGGTTACACGCTGGTGTAGTCTTCGTTTCCCAACTGGTCCTTCCCGATTTTTCATGGAAACCCGTTTCCGACCTTTTTCCCATTCTCCCACTTTCGCCCGAACTCTCTGATAACTTCCTCCAACTTAAACATGCTCTTTAATCACTTTTTCCTTCCCTAGTCGATTCGTCTGGCCTCCTTTCCGTTTCCTCTGCCTCTCTCCCTTTTCCGTTCTTCCTTCCCTTTTCCGCTCTCCTCACTCTCCAGAGTCTTTCCACCCGCACCCTGTACCGTTTTCTCCGTTCTTCTTCTGCGGTACCTTGTCCTATTCCCTGTGTTCCTTCTTTTGCACTAACCTCGGTCTGGTCTACTGCCCAATATTCACCGGCCCTCTCCTCAGAACTTAATGTGCACTGGAGGTTTTTGCACAATCGACTGCCTGTCCCTTCGACTTTGTTCCGGAGAAATATAGTATCATCAGATCTCTGTCCTTTTTGTAACGTCGTTGGAGACGTCTTACACATGTTTGTTTACTGTCCGACGCTGATCCCACTATTTCACAGTATGTTCCAACTTGCACATCCTTCTCGTACCAGTGATCTCACCCTAGAAGATTATCGTTTCCTCGGCCACAGTTCTACAAGTTTCTCGTCTATTTCACCAGTTTGTTCGTATTTATTTATCCTAGCTAAATATATTGTTTTCTGTCACCGGCTACAGTTACAAGATCCAGATCCTATCACATTCTATACCTCTTTAGTTGCACACTATCGCAACAGGGTTCAAGCCAGACTCACCCTGGAATACTCCTTGGCAAATGACACGGCACGGTTACCTGCCTTCTTCAAAATATGGTCGCCGTGTCGTCCCTGGTTTCAGTTTTATAGTGCCCAGACTGTTCATCTGCTGTTTTAATAAACCTACGTCGGAACTTTCAATTTTTACTGTTTCCTCCTGAAACTGGATTGTGTATGCTTTCTGCTGATGTCACCTTTTGTACCCAGTTCTCTTCATCCTCACAGTGACTCTCTGCCACTAGGAGATTCTTATGTCACTAGAACTGCACGGAATTTTTTTCTGTAAATTGTTTCGCTCCAGTGATGTTCCAAGACTTCAATGAACAATTATCCCAGAGCTATTGCTGTTTACAGCAAATAATGTAATGCCTGGCATTGTTCATTTGTACAATTATCATTTCAGTGTAAATATCTACATTTTGTTTTATTTCTCCCCTTCTCTCACACTGCGTGTGAGGTTGGGGATGTTCTGTTGTAATTCTTTTAAGTGAATAAAAGCGAATATTGAAACTAAGCGATGGTCTCTGATCATTCGTACGAAAGGGGTCTGGTTCGAATCCCGGTGAGGCATGGATGTTGTGTTTTTGTCTTATGGCACTGGCTCTCTCCCTTCCCTGGAACTAGTGGCCATAAATTAGGGACGGGCGACTGCGTATAGCATCACGGTGGTCGTTAAACCTCCAATCAAAAAAAAAAAAAGAAACATAATTTTTTTGCTTTGCTTTCCTGAGAACTGAGCTGCGAGCTAAGGAGGACAAGGATATTTTGTCTTTCGATTAAGATTGCACTTGATTTTGTTAATACTGATTACTATCTGTAACGGTTGTGATAAAAGTCTGCCATTACTTTGTAAACACTCATATGAGATACGACCTTATTGTGTCCACTGAGTCATAACATACAAAATTGATCAGAACGTATGGCTCTGAAGATACAAATCGCAACATTTCCTTTATTTTGAAGTGTACGAAGTTTTGAAACTATTTTTATCAGATTAAATCGTTTTGTCATAGATAAATCTATACTTTATCCAAAGGATTATCTGTCCATCTCTTCAAGCGTTCCGTTTTCCAATATCAGAAGCACCATAAGGCTTGACGCTGTTTATTCTACATTTCTGTTTTGTTCTGGGGTTACCAATTCTTTACCGATTCCCGAATAAAGTATGGCACTTATCGCTTTGCAGTGTTTCGGTCTTCGAGAATTACGATCCATTGTGAGAACTGGTGGAATGTTTAGATTTCCAGCTGCAGCTGAGACCTTTCAAATGGCTGAAGAGCAAAGTTCCTTGCGCAGAGTGTGAATTGTGATACATATGGGAGATGATCAATAATTCGGGTTCGCGGGATATGATCAATCATTCTTTTGAATAATGATTCTCTGTGCCGGCAGCGTCATCTGCTACGGATCCGAACTTCAATACGTCTATGTTTGCTCTGACTGAAGCCGCGGATTTTCACTGCATTCAAAATGCATTTTACGCAGTATAATTATTTCAAGAGGATATCAGAAATCCCATTGTTGGACGTTAATTATCATTTGAATGTTCGCGAGAGTAATGCAGGAATAGGCAGCTGGGTTTGATTTCAAGTAAGATGGCTGATTAAATACGCAGATTCTCACTTCTCTGTCTGAACTTAAAGGGAAATCAATGGCTGCGAAACGCACAAACACACGCGTGCACACTCGGCATATGCATTTGCTTGAAAATGGAGAAGTGTAAATACTATCACACAGTGTTCACGTTTGTGAGTGAAAATTGCAGTGTGAACACATATTGATAGGAACTTCAGAGAAATGAGATTGCGGAAAGAACTTGCGAAACACAATACGCAAATTACTAAACTACTCTAATTACTGACATATTATCCACTACCTGTGTTATTCTAATATTTGAAGTTTGAGCAAAGACAGTTTACTAATATGTGAGCTTAGGTAGACAGTGCTGATAATTACGTCGCAGCTCATCTCGTACTATTCATCTGCGGTAGATGCACTCTGCTGGAAATTAATTATTCAGCAAATCTATGACTATTACAAACCTCAGTGATTAATTTATATTTCTAAAAGCGTTCTTAAAGACTCTGTACATCTGCGCTCCAATCACTTCTTTATGATCATAGTGCGCAACTGCTGAAGCTGAATCAAGGGACCATAGAAAAGAAAAGAAAACCATCTTTACGTGAAAAAATGTTTTTCAACTTCATCTAGTAGGTGTCCCCTACTGAACTTGTACAGAGATCGTATGCTGCTCTACCAAAACTTCCCGCAATATCTAAATAAACCATGTTAAGAAACCATTTGAAGTCATATAAACATAATGCAGCACACTCACGAAGTTCTGTTAATAGCAAAAAAAAAAAACATGTTCTTGAACGTAGATTATCTAAAGTCAGATGTATGGGAGGTGGACACAGTGTGGACTAAACACTTCAAAATGTCTGTTTAGGAATGAAGTACTGAACACTGCTTTTGAGAGAGCAATAATTAAACTAAAACTTTTAATGTGAATATTTGAATGAAACGTCCGAAAGCTTTTTGGCAATTTTTCTCAGAACTGCAAACTGATGCAGATATGCAGTACATAGCTGCATAATGTGAGTGTGCGCGCGCGCCTCTGCTTTGAATATCAAGCCGATACAGTGCCTTCCTTTAGTGTCGCAGTTTGGAAATTTGAAGTTTTCATTTAGAATTAAATCAAGTACACATATTACTTATACCGTCAGGAAGTTGGCGAAACCGTTAGTCTTTCGTCACAATCAAATTTCAACTTTTCAGAGCACTGTTCTCTTGTATTATTTCTTATAATTAGGTAGTACTATAATTATATAATTAGGTACATTGCAACTCTTTCACTGAAAAACGTATACGACGTGAAGCGTCTGAAGGAAGATTTTGGGAACGAAGATAAATTAGTAAAAAAATCAGATACTGGAAATATTTTTAGAAACAAAGATATTAAAGATGCGAAAAAAGCAAGGTAAGTCATGGAATACTAGAAAGTAAATATATCATATTTTATAACTTCAATAATGTTCTCATTGGTACGAACTAAAGAGTTTCATTTTATCTTATGAATAAAATTGGTCCTTGAAATCTGCGAAATTCAGTGTACGATTTCCGAAGCAAATATTTATACAAAATGCGTTCGTAAAAGGCTCTTACACAACTGATAAGCCAAGCCCAAATTCATAATGGTACACATTAGTTTCTCCCGATCTATATAAGTTGTCGTTTTCTCAGGAATCCATATTAACATCAGTATTATTCTAAGTGTGATTAGCGCTTGTTAAACAAATACACTGGCGGAAAGTGAAAACATAACACCAAGAAGAAATTGGCGGACGATCATGAAATTTACATATGCTAATGGAGTCGAGTTTACGTAGGTGTGATGTTAATTTCGGGACCAACCGGTGAGCGCTAACGCCACAGCACGGCATAATATGCAAATTATCGTCGGTGGTATTTAAGGAGTACGGCGAAGTGAATGTAATCAGTCGTCGGCGTACGGACATGTGCGAAGACCCTGAACAAGCTACAATGCCTGGACATGGAAGACGTGTACGATTTCAGCAGTTATCGGACTTTGAGCGAGGTGGTCTAGTCGGACTCCGCGAGGCCTGGTGGTCGTATCGTCGTATTGCGGAGCGAATTGGACGTTAAGTATCGGTGGTGGCACGATGATGGCGTAGATGATCCGAGGAACATTCCCACACAAGAAGACGTGGAACCGGGAGTCACAAACGGACTGATGAGCGGACCGATCGACGCATAAGAAGAGCGGCGTTGTCAAGCAGAACATCCACTGCGACGCAAATCCGAACTGCCGTTGCACCTGAGGTGACTGTGCGAACAATCCGCAACCGTCTACTGGATGCAGGACTACGTGCACGTGCGCCTCTGGCATGTGTACCTCTGACTCCAGCCCACCGTCAGGAAAGGCTGCAGTGGTGTCGCCAACGTCTGCACTGGAGAACGCAATGGCGATCTGTCGTGTTCAGCGATGAAAGCAGATTGTGCTTGGGAGGCTCCGATGGCCGTATGCGTGTTCGCAGACGCACAGGGGAGCGTCTCCACCCTTATGGCATCCGCCAGCGACACACAGGGCTTACACCTGGTCTCCTGGTGTGGGGAACGATCAGCTATCACTTCCGTACACAACTGGTGTTTGTACCGGGTACGTTAAGCAGCACCTCCTACATCAACAACATCATTCAGCCCGTTGTTGTGCCTTTTGTAAGGTCGGTCCATCGTGGTGTTTTCCAGTAAGATAACGCACGCCCACACACGGCACGTGCAACGCAACATGCACTTCAGGGGTGAGCCAACTTCCATGGCCTGCACGTTCACCGGATTTGTCCCCCATTGAGCACGTGTAGGATTTTATGGGGCAACGACTTATCCGGTCTCCACGGCCAGCCACGACCATCCCTGATGTACGCGTCCAGGTTGAGGATGCTTGGAACTCAATACCCCAAACTTACATCCAACATCTGTACGACAGACTCCATGCCAGAATTGCACAGTGTGACGCAGTTCATGGCGGTTCAACCTCGTACTAACCATGTTACATGGAAATGTTATTTTTCAGTTTACCAGCAAATACAGCTGTATTTTGCCATAATATTTTGATCACGTTATCCTCTGTATTCCGTTATTATGCTGTATAAATTTCGTTGGTATCAGACGTCTCCTTCTTGGTGTTCTTTTTTCACTTTCCGCCAGTGTATAAATATCAAATATTTAAAAGTGGGCTCGATCAAAGATAAAAAAAGTGGTGCAGATGTCAAAAAGACTATAGTGAACTTTGAAGCGAGAACACTTACTGAGTACACTGCCTTGCCATTAATATTCGGACACACCTCTACTGACAGTGATTTCGGTACTACGCAAGCACCACGAAACAGATCCAAATGTAAATGCTCTCGTAGGGCTGTGATGATACAATAACACAATTGTGAATTCAAGGTGCCTCGATCGATAAAGCTAATTACATTTCTGGGAAGATTGACAATAAAACTCCACGTAAAGCTATAGCTCCGCACGTGACATTTCAGGGGTATTAAAGATCCCTATGCCGACGGCTAATTATGGGATATGCAAATCGAAGCGGACTGCAATTTAATCTGCCAAAAACCAATCCGGTAAGCATTCGAAGCTAATAAACCTTGACAGGAGAGCTCTTCAATTGACTGAAAGCAAATTTACAATTTTCTTCAACAGAAAGCAAACCCATCTTGACTCAAATAATGTAAATTCTATGTAAGATTGTTGGTAATGCTGTTAGCTTTAGTACAGTGCTCAGGACGCTGCACCAAATGGGTTACCACAGTCAAGCACCTATCCACAAGCCACTGATTACTTCGACTAAAGCCATGGGGTGATTAGTATGGTTTAAGGAACGTCCATTTCGGACAGAAGACCAATGAAACGCTGTGCTTTGGACAGACGAGTCTGTCAATCTGATGGTTGTTTCTAGATGTGGTAAATGTCGGGAGAAAGGTAGCTTCCAGACTGTATCGTTTCGACAATGAAATTTGGTGGTGGCAGCGTGATGGTATGGAGCTGTTTTTCTCTCTCTTTTTCCTGACCAGGATCCAGAGAATATTTTGGAAAAATTATATGCTACCTCGTGGGTGTTAGTGGAACAAGAGGTCGCCCAACATACAAATCTGAATTAATCACAGCTTTGCAGGCCAAATTGGAGAACATATCCGCCGACGTTTACAAAAATCTGGTTGAGAGTGTTCCTCGTAGACCAGAAGCTGTCACAAAAGACAAAGTTTGCGTCTTACTATATTGAAGTTTCTGTAAACAAAAATGATTTATCCACATACAGGTGGGTGGCTGGATATTAATGGCAGTTTGTTATGTATTCTAATCTTAAACATTTTGAGATCGAAAGTTTTTAAAGTTGCAATGTTTTCATTATTTCTTTCATAGCAGAGACAAAAGAAAAACATAGTACTTTCTAAACGAAATGAACCTTTTCTGGAGTAGCCAATAGTTACCTCAAATGATATTGCCGTAGCTATTTTGAAAAGAGAGTAAAATATATAACTGCATTGCATGATAGCGTTAGAAATAATTTTGTATCTAGCAGAACAAAAGTGGTGTTTATTGAAAGGAACAAAAGATTATATGACCTAAAAGACCTCATTAACCAAAACTCATGAAAATTGATTCAAACAAACGATCATTATAGGAGCCAATTATTCAAACTCTTTCTTCAGAGCCATCCACTTTCCATCAGAACGTACAGATCTTAAAATGTTAGCTTCTGTATTTCTCAGTAATCAGCATCTATGATCACGAACACTTTCCGGTAACGGGTATACCATCTGAAACATGCAAAGGCCCAACTGATTGAATAACTGAGACTGCAAGTTTTAATTAAAGATTTTCCCCTTGTTTTCAAAACTCATTTGGTTTTCAGATATGTTTGAGTAAAGGGGAAATGTCCTGGCTATAAGATTTTTACAATATATTAACAAACTCTTAGTGTCTCATTTCAGAAAGCAGTTGCAGATTTCTTCTCTACAAATGTTTGCTTATATGTGCCTAGAATTATGCGTCGCTTTATTCATACTACTTTAATCCCTTTCTTCCCCGTTCTTTGCATATAGTCCTTAAATTTTGGCGCCGTGAATTCTTTTAATATTCTTTACAGTAAAATAAATGTATTTTGGTTTCCTTTTACTACCAGCAGGTGAAGGCGTATTTCGAGGATATCATCTTGATGATGTTATGATGTGCTCTGAGAAGGCTGCAAGACTATGTGGTGTTGGCAATGTTTCTGAACTCCAGAAAGCTCTGTTTTTGCCGCCTCAGTAGCCGAGTAGACTGTGACGCCTGTTTCTGATCATTCTTCCAAGACGAACCCAGGTTCCATTTTGGATTAAGCTTTGGTGTTGTGCTTGTCTGTTGGCGCTGGGCTCTGTCGTTTCCCTGGAAGTAGCAGTCTAAAATTCGACGAGGGACTGTTCATAGCCCTAAAAGTTGCTCATGACGGTCGTTAAACCCCGAAACAAAAGAAATGCACGATCTCCGCATCTGTCATTTTCAACAAAGTTAGAGAGTTGAAATATTTTTTCTCCTTTTCCTGTAGATAAAGAGTCATTTTTAATTTGGCTTCAAATTAAGATGAGATTTATCCGTGAATATAAAGGTCTTCTTTGATGAATTTGGCATACAAACTCACGTCTCTCTACGAAGATTTAAGATAGCACATACACACACAGCAAACTGTGGAGGGAAAACACCACTTTCATGAAGTTTTTTGTACTTTGTACGCCTTAGACAACCCTTCCAAAGTCTTCCAAAATCTTCACAACACAATACCGTGCTGTAATTAAAGTTCTACAATACCCCATTCATCGGCCATGATAAATAACATGCTATATCGTGACAGCATTCTAATCACTAGAGATATTCCTACGAGAGGCGATTTGGATGACTTTGTATTGTTCCAACATTGCACTGATGATACCCTGACTCACAGTCAAAGTCTGGTCCGCATATGATGTGAGTTTAACTTGCTGCGTTCTTCCTAGCGTTTTTCATCTGCACTTGTGGTCCAAACGATTTATTTCTCTGTGGAATGTAGAACAAATACAATAACCATCTCTTACTATCTGCTATTTAAGATTCAGGCACTCTCTTTTTATCTGCTTGTGCTAGTATGTTTCGCTTTAGCAACTCAAGGCCCTCCTTAAAGCAGGTACCTGAACGCTTAGCTTCTCTTTAAAATGTATTAGATTGTTTCAGACAGAATTTTCCAAATCCGAAAAGATTTCACGATAGCACTCACTTCTATTCTAACCATTCTCTTTTTAGCACTCACTTCTATTCTAACCTTCCTCTTTTAAGTTCACCTAATAAGGAGAAATTCCAGATCACGAAGCATGTGTGAGGATCTGCAACGGAAACTACCATTTTCGGGACATCGGCGTGGAAAACCTATTCTGTTGCATGATAACGCAGAACCCCATGTCACTGATGGGATTCAGGAAACTCCTCTGGGAGGTTCTGCCTTATGCGGCTTACTTTCCAGACATCCACTTCTTTCGCTTGAGGAAGCACTTCTTGACGGCCAATGGAACCACAAACTTGAAGATCTCCAGTAATGCATCGTAAGCGTCATCGTTCTTTCCCGACAGCATTCACCAGCTACCAGATAAATGGCTCAAGGTTATACAGCTCTCAGGTAGCATATACTTCGATGATGATTAAACACAAACCGTTTATGAAAGTACGACAGCTGTTCGACCATAAAATGCTGGAAACCTATTCAGGCCAAATTTTTATTTCGAAAAAAGAGGTTTCGAACCATTTAATCTTAACCAGAGGGCTTACATTGTTTTAAACTTTCCTTCAAGGAAATTTCTGCAGGAAGACAGCATATCGTTCTAATCTTCTTCGGGCAGACATCCAGATCTTTAATCTCCCAAGTTCTTTATTTCACCTGTTCATCAAACTGTGCAACATCCAACAATTTTCCTTCATTTATGTTCTCCATTAGTTTAGAAGTCTAAAGTTTGTCTGTGTTTTTTAGCGCTTTTTGTTATTGCCTTTATTTAAACAAACCTAAATCGTATTCTACTTTATCACCCAATACTTGTCTGTTGGCTATCTGACTTTTGACTTACCTTTTCTTTTTACAATGAAATTTGTCCTTGTGATGTACGTTTTCCTACTGCTTTTCCATAAATATTCTCCTAGTTGTTACCAGCTACCCTTCAGTCCTTGGATCCTTCATTCGCTTTGTTCTTTCACGACCCGTCTAGTGCACTGCTATATGGTTCTTTCTTTAACACTTATTGCATTTATTTTCCATCCCAAAACATTTCCTCCTTTTTCTCTTCTGCTATGAAGTGTTATTGTTAACTGCACATCATAGGCTCTTAAAGTTCGATTTGCACAAAAAGCGCTTATTGTACTCAGCACTATAACTTCTTCGAAACAATTTAGCAAATGCGGAATTATAGTGATTTAATTTCTCATCTCATTCGCAGGCACAGAGCTAATCACCGACATAATGCAATTTTCCACGCACACTGGCCAATTATCACACGGGAACTTACAAAGAACACAATATAAACTGTATTAAGAATTTTACTGGAATACCTATTACCAAAGTACAACACCAGACGGTTACTTCGCAGCATACAATTCTGTTTTACTTGGTGAAAAAGGATATATCTACTGGCACATAGAACACCGTTAACAGTTTGTTGAATATTTTTTATAGAAGCTGGAAATAAGTTCGTTTCCTTTCGAGTTTTGACAATTTTTTTGGCACATATCTGTCTCCGATTTTGCTTCCAGTAGTTCCTTAACATTTCTATACCAATTATCCTCATTTTCACAAAGGAGCTGAAAAATCTGGTTTCACAGTACACAACAGAAAAACGTCTCCTTTTGTTTCTACTTTTAACAACCACCATGAACAACTCAAATGGCTATAAGTTGTCGTCCATCCCTAGTTTAGAGGTTATGGTTACAAGGAAGGGACAGGACAAGGGACATAGGACAAATACACAACTAATGCCGCATCAGGACCCGAATCTGAACCCAACTAGGACGAAAACCAAGAAACCTCTGCCACCTGGCGGCTGGAAAATATTAGGCTTAAAAATTAAGTTAATATAAAACGAGATATAAATCTTCTGGCATATACTTCCACTTCGAACTCATTTATACTTGAACTTCGTAGCCATTCAGTAAGGATCATCCTCGTGTTAGGTCTCAACGAAAGAATACTAATTATCTTCGCAAAATTTCAAGATTTTAGGCAAGAGTTTTGCAAGAAACCATGCACTGAAGACAGATTCACATGTAAATAACTCATGAAAAGAAAATAATGTGGCAACAGTTATTTATTAAATTTCATGAATTTTTCTCTAAACTTGAAAGAAAAGCAAAAATGTAATTTTGCCTACCCATGTATGAGTAGAATTTATAAAAAAATCACATCACTGTGCTTTTTTCGTTTTTAAACATACAGTCTTTTCCAATAATAAACGAAGCACCCGAGAAACTCGTTGGATCCTGATGGAACGCTGCAGGCAAGTACCTCAGGGTCAAATATGCAAATGATTAAAAGGCTAAATAGTGACCTGCCACAGCGCATGCGAATCGCGCATCGAGGAGGGTATATCAAGAGCAAATCTCGCACGCAGGTGCAATTGTGACAGCGGATTGCGGCTGCATTAGCCTCCACGGACTGTGAGGAGTCCTCGACGTCGGATCCGTGCACAATACGAGCAGTTGAGCGAGTTTGAGAGAAGAAGTATAAATTGGACTGAAAGAGGCCGTTTGGTCAAGTCGCCCTATCGCCAGGCATTTGGGTCAGAGCGACGCTGCAATCTGACGACGTTGGAGCCAATCGATTGAGGAGGACACAACGGTCAGTGGACGGCCCAGGGCAACGACAGAACGCGAGGATCGAGTGATTGTGAGAGCCGCATGAACAAAACTGAATTCCTCGCTCTCAAGCATCCATGGCCATGTTGCGTCGTCTACAGGTACGGACGTGGACATCCTGATCGCTGCCAGACTACTTGCGTCACGGGGGACTATATCCGAGGAGGACACTTCGCCGCCTACCACTGATGAGCGGACATCTTCGGTCCCGGTTGCAGTGGTGTCGGTCCCGATCAACGTGGGATAGTGTCCAGTAGGATCGCGTTGTCTTCAGTGATGAGTCTCAATTTGCAGTTCGCGCCGATGGCCAACGCATAAGTGCATGGAAACGAACCGGCCAGTGCACAAATCCTGCCTTTAGCGTAGAACGGCACACTACTCGCACACTGGGAGTGACTGTCTGGGGAGCCATTTCCTAGGATTGCCGGACATCCTTGGTTGTTTTCCGTACAATCCTCACGGCTCAACCGTAGGTCGTTGACAATCTACGACCTGTTGTGTTGCTATTCCTGTCGCACATCACCGAACAATTTTTCAACGGGATAATTCCCGGCCCCAAACGGCCAGGCTCTCCTAGTCCTATCTCCGTTATGTCGACACCCTTCCATGGGCAGCCCGATCGTTCTACCTCTCAACAATCGAACATGTTTGGGATACGATGGGACGTCACCTACGCCCATCCCAGAATGTCGGCAGACTGGTCCGCAATTTGGGCACCATCTGTTGTGCCATTAGTCAGGACAGTATCCGTGCACTGTATCCAGGGACGGATTGGCCCACCAGGACACCGGGACATTTCCCGGTGGACCTCATCCGTATAATTTGTCGCTTTCTTAATTTATTAAAATTATTAAAAATGTTTTCAACTGAACCACAATACTTTTTTTAAACGAAATACACATAATGTAATTATAACAAGCTGGAAAAAAACCAACTTCTACTTTGAGTTAGGGAAAAAGAATCCCCTCATCAGGCAACTGCTGGAATCCCAACTACAATAGATGGGCCATGTGTGTTTGCGAACTTTTGGGTTTAGTTACTGAGGAACGAGAATATATGTACCGTATGTTGCGGGGGCGCAGGGTGGAGTGTGTACAAGATGTTCTATATACTCCCCAAGGAAGGGGGGGCTAGTTGATTTTACTCCCGTTGGTTGTAGGAGGCATTACTGCTGTGCTCGTAAGAGCTGAGTTCGGGCTCAATTTTAAGAGCGCAAGACCGTCCGAGCCAGAAGTATGTCAGCCCTAGCCCGCTCGAGCCAGAAGTATGTCAGCCCTAGCCCGCTCGAGCCAGAAGTATGTCAGCCCTAGCCCGCTCGAGCCAGAAGTATGTCAGCCCTAGCCCGCTCGAGCCAGAAGTATGTCAGCCCTAGCCCGCTCGAGCCCGAATTTCATATCGCAAAATAGAGCCCGGTACCGAAAACTATGATTAATCTGTTTAGGCATTAAAAAAAATCTCTTCCGAACTTTCACTCCTTCCCCCGTGTAGTTAACCGATTTCTTTCTCAACTGCGGAGTGAGGAAGGGATGTCTATATATCTATTTCTATAGTTTCTTTGACCATTCATTTCATCCTGAAATGTTTCGAGGTGCCCGGCAACAGGAAAAATCGGGAGGCACAACAATTTACGTATGTTCACAGTATTGGGGTGGGAGCTAAACAGGGCTAATCTTTTTTCATTACTTTAGTTAAAGTAGTGGAAATACACCCATGCTTGATAAAGTTGCATAACAATGCTAGATAATGGTCATTGTTGGATGTAATATCCACTATATGACAACACAGAATTCAGAGTGGAAGCTAATAATATCAAGACCTTATTTTGAAATAACTGTAAGATTATTTGCGGGGGTGTTCATGTACGATCCCTTTACCCCGTAATGTTCTACTTACGCAGCTTTCGCTCCTTGTGATAACTAACAAATGCTGCAGATGAACGTATTTACGGAGATATCATTTCAACATGAAGTTGCAAAATGTTTTGTTTACGTTTTTTAGTAAGGAGCCTTTTGTAACGTACCAGTAGATGTGACGTACCTGCCAGAAGGACGCACACGACATTGAGGCAGATAGCAGTCAGAACAAACGTCCGCGTAGCTCAATTGGTAGAGCAACTTATTCCGGAATGAGGGGACCCGGGTTCGAATCCTAGCGCGGATAAAAATGACGGAGAAATTTACTTCGTTATACTTTACAATACATAACTGCCGCATAAAAGCACGTTTTGTGTTTGAAACACATACGAATACATGATCACTAAATGAAGAATCTCTTCGCCACGATATTTTAAAATCTTGAAATTTCTAACTGTGATTGTCGACAATAGAAAATTTACGAAATTTGCAGTACAAATATAAAATTTTCAGTGCAAAAGTTCTGCATTTTTTTTTCATTTATTTAAATTCAAAAAGCATGTCTTATGCGAAAGGATTTTTGGTACAACTCCAACGTAATGTTGTGTAGTAGCAGTTCTCTCTCTCTCTCTCTCAACCATTTGCTGGAATTTCAGCCCACTTGGTTGAAAATGTAAGAACTGGTAGCTCAAAAGTATGAAAATCAAGTTTCTTTTATGATCTGTCAAACATGAAAGGGCTATATAACCATTTTGTTTTTAATTAATGTTATTACTTCAGCGTTCTTAAGAGAAAAATTTAAACAAATATAAATATTGAGTGTGTCAAAAATTAGAAGCTTCCCAAGCGCAATTACATACATAGCTAACTAAACTAGGGATTTAAACCTGGTTATTCGCTTTTTCCACGTCGATTAAGTGAGTTTGCCACGGTATTTAAATGTCTTGAAATTTCTAACTGTGATTGTCCCCAACAAAAAGATTGCAGTAACATTTTTCTTGAGTAAAATCTTGGCATGGGCCAATGAAAATTTTGCCACAACACTCACTTCAATTTAAGGATTATAACGAAGTAAATTTCTCCGTCATTTTTGGTCTACGCCGGGATTCGAACCCGAGGCCGCTTATTCCGGAACAAGTCGCTCTACCAACTGAGCTACGCAGACATGTATTCTGATTCCTATCTGCCTTTAAGTCATGTGCGTCCTGCTGGCAGGTATGTCACATCTCCCCCCCCCGAAAGAGGGCCGGGGGCATGGCCCACGGGTCAGCCGTGACCATGAATCGTTGCAGGCAGACAACCACTGAAGAACGTGCACTTGAGAACTCCCCGTCAATCTGGTGTGTGGAATGCAACGTCACACACATTTATTTTTCGAAGCACTGGAGAAGGGATTCTCTGATTTTTCCTATCTCGCGGTGTGGAAATACCATCACACCAATGCGAGATTTTGAACGGTCGGGTCATCCGGGCGCCATTATAACGAAGTGAATTTCTCCGTCATTTTTGGCCTACGCCGGGATTCGAACCCGAGTACGCTTATTCCGGAACAAGCAGCTCTACCAACTGAGCTACGCAGACATGTATTCTGATTCCTATCTGCCTTTAAGTCATGTGCGTCCTGCTGGCAGGTACGTCACAGGATGACGAGGTACTTTTCCTCCCTCCCCCCTCCCCGTACTATGCTTGCCACTGTTTCCAGAGCAACTTACTTTTTGTTTTGTTTATTAAACAAAAAAAGTAATTTTCAGTTAAGATACAATAGTACCGCGGAACTAGAACTGAACGGGCCCATTTCCAAAAATTTTCCCGTGCCCTTTTATCGACCGCCAATCCGCCCCTGACTGTATCCGCTTATTCCTCGCGGTGTAACAGCTTGTATCCAAGGCAGAGGTGGCGCTGCAGCATACTGACTCGTTCTACTCGTGTAGCTGTTTTATCCAAAGAAATGGCCCAACTGCTCTGGAATTGCAATAATTTCTTTTTGTATACATGTACATTGCACATACCAATTTTCACATCCCTCGATTGGATGATTCCTTCTAGGTGCTTCGTTTGTTTTTTCTCGTTTTTTGTAAAGAGTGTATGTCGCAGCCCCGTATGACAGTGAACTGATTTAGCAGAGTTTCAGTAATTTTATTTTTATTTTTAAATGCAATTGGAAGCCTTCGTCTCTTGTTTCTAGCCGTTGGTTTCTGATAGGAACGAGAGCTAACTTCGTAAGGCAAGAGCGCTCTTCATGCTTTATCAGAAACTCGAGCCTACGGCACAGCTGCACGAAACGATCAGAAACCTACGTCTCTAATCATTCAATCATCGGGCCGAAAAGTTTAAGTACTGAAGAAATATTATGACTGATGATGAATTAGAACTTTTAGATAGATTTTCTTCAACGTGTTCTCTTTTTTTCTACCTATTTTACTTGATTTTAATAGTTTCACACGCATGAATATTCTTTTTCATACGAAGAATTTCAGTAAGGTCGTAATAAGTGTCCAAACAATCTATAAAGTATTTTGCTTTCTTTTGTATTCTGTCACGTTAAGTGCCTTCTGTTTGCTGTTTTCTCTTCCCACGTTCCTCTTTATACGCTGTCTTTTTTCTGTTTTGCTGTCCTGATATGTCGGCATACACACACATATTACATATTAGTTTATTTTTCTTGCTGTTTCTAAAGCCGTCCCTTTTCCTCGAACTTTTCAATGCACGCATGAACCGTAGAAAGAACACATAAATCTCTCCATAAACTGAAGAGCAAAATAGAAAGCGGGCAGGTGGCAGAAGGTTCTATACACTCACATGTTTCAGAAAAATTCTTAAGCAGCTGAATTCGTAATGTCGGAATCGATCTGAAGTCGACAGCCGTTGAGAAGTTAAAGAAAATGGACAAACTCGATCAAGGATGGCAGGTCAAACCTGCGTGTCGTATGGCAGGGATTAATGGGTTCCTGTTAACAGATGTGTTGCAAAAAGCTGTTCCAAAATGCTTTGTGGTATTTTCTTCTACAAAATTCCCTTATTCTATCTGTATGTGGAATTTATTTGTGAAACAAACAGATATTCTCATGAAATGAAATAAAGATATATAAATATTTGTGAACCATAAAATGTTTCCTGTACCCCTTGTTTTACAGAATAGGATACTTCTCCTTCCTAATTTTTAGCACGTCTTTTGTTAAAAAAGATCGTGCTTCTGTTATCGGTTTGTCCGTCCGTCCGTCCGTCTGTACCCACGATTTCTCTTCAACTATTAGTCCGATTTGAAAAATTCTTTTTGATTTGGAAGCTTGAAATATGCAGATGATGATCCTTCATTACGTTTTCTTTTTTTTTTTTTTGCGATGTACAATTTCGCCGGCAGAGGGCGTAAATGCACATGATGACAAATTCAAAAATACGTTTTATCCCACATATTTGCTTCTAAACATCCGATTGAAATTTTTTTATCTTTCGATTCCATTTATATCGAAGAGTATTTAAGATATATTTACTTTTTCAAATTAAGCAGAGATTTTCCGCTAGGGGCGTTAAAGTAAATTACATTTTTCCTGATAACTCTCCTTCTAAAACTCCGATTTGAAAACTTTTTTCTTCAGCGGATACATCTCCTGATGGAAAATCTTTTGCATATAATCTCTAATTTTTGGTAAGAATACTTTGGCCACCAGGGGCGCATCAGAAGCAAAAGTGTTAATTTTTGCTTCTGATGTATTTGCCATAAAATCTGAGCTTCTAAAATATCGATTGAAAAACTTCTTTCGTGGACTGATGCCACTCACATTGATAAACATTTTCGGAGTATTTTCTTCTTAAAATATTGCACAGTTTCTCCACCAGGGAGCGTAGAAGTACATCTTATTTTTGTCAATATCTCTACTTCTAGGAGTCCGATTTGGAAAATTCCTTCTTTGTTAAATAGTGTTGTCCGTGTGACATGTTTTTCATATATGTTCAAAACTTTCAAGTAATTCATAGACTTTCCGCTAGGGGGCGTAGCGGTAAATTGCGTTTCCCCCTATATCTCTGCTTCTAAATCTCCGATTTGAAAAATTATTTCTGAACAGGATACAGCTTCTGATGGTAAATCGTTTGCACATAATTTCTAATTTTTTGGAAAAAAAAATAGTTTGGCCACCAGGGGCGTAAATCTTAATTTCCGCTTCTGTTGTATTTGCAGCAAAATATGAGCTTCTAAATTCTCGATTGAAAAAAGTCGTTTGTTGACCGGCGCTACCCATGTCAACAAACCTTTTAGGAAAATGGTTTTTCTTGAAAAAATGCATGGTTTCTACGCCAGGGGCGTAGATGTATATCTTATTTTTTATCAATATCTCTACTTCTAAGAGTACGATTTGAAAAATTCCTTCTTTGTTGGATAGTGTTTCCGATGCGAAATGTTTTTCCTATAAATTCAAAATTTTCAAGTAAATCATAGACTTTCCGCTAGGGGGCACAAAGGCAAATTGCGTTTTCTGCGTTATTTCTGCTCCTGAAGCTCTGATTTGAAAAATCCTTCCTGTATCGCATACAAGACCTGATGGAAAATATTTTTCAAATAATTTCTAATGTTTGGTAAGGAATGGTTTAACCACCAGGGGTCATAAGTGTTAATTTCTGCTTCTGAAGTATTTGTTGCAAAATCTGGGCTCCTGAAAATTGGACTATTTTTTTTTCTTCGACCGATATCGCTTATATGGGTACACCTTTTGAGAATACTTTCTTCCTAAAATAATGCATGGTTTTCCCACCAGGGGACGTACAGTCAGATCTTGTTTTTGCCGATATCTCTGTTTCTAAGAGTTCGTAAGCTCACGATTCCGTTTACAGCAATATCTGAGGGATTAAAAACCCGATTGAAATCTATTTTTTTCCATACCGGTTCCATTGACTTTGAATAGCTTTGATAAATTTAACTTGCGTCAGAACGGATTTAAAAGACGTGCTTATTACACCCGAAAATTCGGTGTCATCTTTCTTGTTATCTTGTATGTTCAGATAAAAAAAGAAGAATGAAATCCAGTGCACGGATTTTAGAATGCTTTCCGCACAACATGTACTACGCTGAGGGTGAATAATTGTGGAAACAGTACCATTTATCTTGAAATTGCATTTTGTTTCATTTGAGTAGATATGAATTTTTCGGATGTAAGGTGCTGCTTCGTGTATAATTTAGTATGCTGATGTTTTTTGTCCAAAAGTTAAGACGTAATTTTTTTTTTCGTACTTACGCTCATCTACGGGAATACAAAAGAGTGCATATGAACACTGTCGTAGAAAAATGCACTGTGACACCCACGAGCGTACTCTCAAAAGAAATGACTAGACATTGTAATAAGAGATTGTAAATGCACTCATAGGATTTCGCCTGTATAGTAACAGTAATATGTTACTCAGAGTTTGAAGGACATAAATGAACGATACAAATGACAAATGAATGGTATAAGTGAATGCAAACTAAATGAATAACATTAATGAATGAAAAATAAATGAACGATATAATGGATGAAGGATGTAAATGAATCTCTTTCAGGAATTCCCATGGGGCTCTTTCCAAAATAAGAAATGAAAAGCAGACTGCATAATCTCTTGCATACGTTTTAAAGTGAAACACAGAAGATTTATTGCGTGCTGTAAACTTTACCTTGTACTTTTACATCAAGAACACAGGCATAGAATTTTCCATGTAAATTTACATATAACCTGTTCCTTCTCCCGGTGATATTTGCGATGCAAAAATTGCGAGGTCACTTATTATAAACACAGAAATTTACTCGAAATATAGATGAGGATGAGCTTGAATGTTACTCATTTTCTCCTTTGTTCTCTCCCAATTCATTTGAAAGTTACGCCCGAATATTTGCTAGTGTAATTCAAGGAGGGTATGTACTAAAATAACAAACAGATTTCTATATATCTCACAGAAAGACTTTTACCGAAGTTTTGGAAAATCGGGCACACAAACGTTGTGAGGCTGTGATGTTGAAATAATCGTATTACCCAATGGAAATTCTGCATTCAGCGCAAAAATCACGTGACGTAGTGCACCATACATACATGAAACAAAACATAATGATTTTTCGCTGAAATCGGAAAAAGAGTGCGCTCGGTAATGTTTGAAACAACAGCCAACGACCGGGAAAAGAATTCGCTAAAAGAAATACGAGGGTTGTACCGAAAGGAATGCAAAAGTGGGCATCATTTTCTTATTTCCTGATAGAGATCGTTAAATTGCACATGCTGGTATATTAACTTTTTTGCTGTACAAAGGTACTACTGAAATCCATCACAAGCGATGTATTTGCACCATCGTTGAACCCAACTGTCGAAGCCTCTTTGAAAAAAATTCAGGTGCGGACTGTTGTACCCACTTCTTCACAGCCACTTTCACCTCGTCTGTGTCATCAAATTGTTGTCCTCCTATCAGACTGTACTTCATTGGACCGAAGAGGTGGACGTCGGATGGTGCCAGTTATGGGCTGTACGGTGGACGGGGGACCACCGTACAGCCTAATTTGCTGATCGCCTGATTTGTTGCCAAAGATGTGTGTGCTCTCGCATTGTCATGGTGAATGTGGATCTTTTTCCGATTCGTGTTCGGTCTCTTCCTCCTTATGGCTTTTCTAAGCTTCTTGAATGTCTCAATGCACCGCTCGGTGGGAACGGTAGCTCCACGTTCCAAAACATCAAGGAAAATGACACCCCTGTCATCCCAGAAAACAGTCACCATGACTTTCTGTGCTTATCGCTGGCTCTTGAACTTTTTAGGCCTTCGCGAAGAGGTGTGACCCCATTCCATGGATTGATTCTTCGTTTCCGGGTCGTAAAGATACGCTCACGTTTCATACCCTGTCACCAGATCGAAAACAGAACGTATCTTCATTGGCTTCAAACGCTTCATCAGATCAGAGCAGACTTCTGCCCTTCTCTCCTTCAAACATGCAATGAAGAAGCAAGGTTGCTATAGAAGTAGAGTTACTCTTCAAACATGTGAAATTTGAACGACCTCTGTCAGTTAATAAAAAAGTTATGCCCACTTTTGCATTACTTCCGGTACAGCCCTCGTAAAAGGCACGTACTGAAAATATACTCTTCTTTGGACACTTGTGAATAAGAAAGAAATTTCCCAATTTTTTGTTGCTCGCAACTTCAAAACACATTTCTCATTTCGATAGCTGTAATAAGAATGAGCGTACTAAAGCAAAACCACATATCATAAATTATTAATGATTATAGAAAGCAAAAATTATGTAAAGCTAGCATAGTATTCACTAACAGTAAATGGTCAACATGTTAATTCGAGTAATTTAAAATTTTTATTTCATTGAACCACATTTTAATAACATAGAAAAGGTAATCTCACATTATCACGCACATACAAGTGTATGTGTGTGTGTGTGTGTGTGTGTGTGTGTGTGTGTGTGTACGTTGGTACTAATAAATTTGTATTCCTCTGGTTAATTATTTCCGAACTTAACGCTATAGAACTTTTCCCGATGAATTTGAAGTAGGAAATGCTGACAGCAAGTCAAAGGGCAAGCAACGTAGGTAAAGACTTCTGAGATAATGGATCAGGGGGTGATCGATTCATCTATATACAATTTTCAGAAGAGGGGAAAGCAGGCGAATCTTGTAAGAACGTTTTGTATTGAAAAAGCCGATTGATTTCAAAGGTTGAGAAATGTCATATAGATCATGAGTTGTCGTTTGTTGAAATATATCTAGCATAATGCGAAAGACTTGGTTATTGAAAGACCTGTTAATTATAGGATGGACGTGCTTGAGTGACGAATAAAGAAAGTGGTTTGGAAACTATTGAGTAGACTTATGCTGTCATTGGATTTAGGCCATGATTCTGAACGTGAATTCAATATGTAATTAAGATTTTGATCTACAAACCACTCAAACTCATTTGAGTACCCAAGTGAAATTAATTCACTAACAAGGAAAGTGTGTTTTTTGTTCCATCCGGATTTTAACCAAACTTGGCACAAATGTTCACCATCACCAATAATGGTCACGGGTAAACTATTTCGTCTGGAATATTATACGTTTGGGAGATACAGGGTTCCAAAATTGACCAGTCATGAAAGCACTACACTCATCAACACCATTAAACCATGATTTAAATGCTTAAATTCGATTAAAGGATTATTATCATTGATGACAAACAAAGAAATAATGATGATGAGCTGATATGAAAAATTCGGTGATGATAGCATCAAGGAAGGGTGTAATATCCAGTGATTAAATTATGAAAGAAGTATTCTGGCCATCAATGATCGCAGATAGTGTCCTTCTGCTGGTTGATTTATGGTCTTCCAATAAAGATGAGAATATTATTCATAGAATAATCCCTCAAGGCAAAACTATTTAAAGGTATCTCATCCCTGAACGTTGTACTGGTGTTATTCAGCCTTTAGATGTAGGATTCTTCAGGTCATACAAGAAATCTATTTGGTTTTATTACTAATCAATTAATAATAACGGATGAAAACTTTAATATTTGGCAGCGAGACAACTTTTAAAATTACACTCATTTTTTTTCTTCCAATTCAAGACTCTTCGATTCAAGAATTTTATCAAGCACGCTTTTTCTAAATCAGGCTTTTTATCTTCTCATCCAGGACCCTATGCAACACCACTAGAATACTGTTTCATACCCGAATTAGACACTTGTAGTGCTGATAGTTGAACTAATATTAGATTTTTCCTATGTGTTCATTGCATATAAACACTGAAGTGCCAGAAAAACTGGTACACAAGTCAAATACTTGGTAGGTCCCCCACCGGAGCGCTGGACTGCAGAAATACGACGGGGCATGGACACCACTAGCTTCTGGAAATATGCTGTACACCATACTTCCTGCAGAGCGTTCCACAATTCGAGTGTATTCCGAGGTCTCGGATTCCTGTTTTCGATAGCGCGTTGCATGGCATCCCAAATGTGTTCTATCACATTGACATCTGGGGACTTGGGTGGGAATGGCAACACCCCAAACTCAGATGAATGCTTCTCTAACGATATTGTGGCGTCCCGACACTTGTGTGGACGTGCATTGTCCTGTTGGAACAGGTCAAACCCATCAGCATGAATGCAGGACATGAACGGGTATACCTCGTCCGAAAGGAGGCGCACATAGCGTTGGCCGGTCACAGACGTTTGTAGACGTACCAGGGATCCCAATTAAGTCCAGCTAAACACACCCCATACCATTACGGAGACCCCCCTCCCCCAGCCGGTACAGTTCCTTGTTGACAGGCGGGATCCATGGCTTCATGGGGTTTGCGCCACACACAAATCCTTCCATTTGCCCGATATAGTTAGAAACGCGACTCGTCAGACCAGGCTACTTGTTTCCAGTCATCAAGTGTCCAGTGGCGGTGTTGCCGTGCCCAAGCGAGGCGCATAGCTCTGTGTCGTGCACCTATCAAGGGGACTCGAGTTGGACGTCGGCTCCCAAAGCCCATATCGTGCAGGGTACGTTGCTCAGTCCGAACGCTGATGCTTGTTGAGGCTGCAGCAATGAATTCCGATGATACCTGCGAGAGTGTTGCACGCCTATCGCGTGAAACGATTCTTGACAGCCGACGATGGTCACGTTCACCCAATATCTTTTTACGGCCATGCTGGTATCGTAGTTAGAGGTTTTGCCGGAATTCTTGTAGTCACGGTACACCCTTGCAATGGTCGTCCGTGAAAATCCGAACTTCGTTTCTACCACCGAAATACTATGGCCCATCTCACGAGTACCAACTATGGCACCGCGTTGAAAATCGCTTAAATCTTTATTACTTGTCATTCTCATGCCGAAAGCAGCTCTGACAGCTGTCAAGGATGTCTATCGATTTATATACGCACTGGCGGACGCAACCGAGTACGCGCATGGGTGACGTTGCTATGTATTTTGCATCAGCTCGTCTGTACCAGTTTTTCTGGCATTTTCAGTGTATATTATGCTTTGGGCATTCAATTGTTAATTTTTGTATTTTTATTTAACTTCACTCAAAACCGTTAAGCAAAATGTTAAACAGAGTTAAATTTTATGCATTTCTGTTGCTTTTTATGCAAAACCTTCCGCGCCCTGTATCTGCCTAAGCTATTGAATTTTCGACGAAATGTTTTACACGTGTCCATCATTGGTGATGATGGACATTTGTGCGAAGTGTGGTTAAAATCCTACTGGGACAAAAAAGACACTTTCCTTGTAAGCTAAGAGCTAAGCTGTAAGTTAGGTTGAAGTTGAAACCTTAACGTAAATCCAGTTTAAAAAATGCAGTAAATAACTCTTATGTTATAGTCTCTAAAGCATATTGTTTAGTGTCCATTTACTTTCGCCGTAATCATCATGCACTTATTTTGATCAAACATATTCTCGCTGAGTACAGCAGCAGATCCACTTTTATACTTTCGCAGTTGTAGAAGATATCGTCTTTCCTTTTCCTCTATCACAGCTGCTAAACTATATCATCTTGATTTTTCCATGTAGCACACTTGTTGCACAGATATCGTCAGCAGCCTGTTTTTCTATAACGTTGATTCTTACTTTGCCATGAATGGAAATTCTTTCTGAAATTGTTTTTGCGTCGTTTGGTTTTAAAATGTTCACATATTCAGTGTATTCTGAAACAAAATATAGAAGATATTTCATATACTCGTATTCTACAACCGACATGCATGTCAGTAAAGTTCAGCGAATGCTCGGTGAAAATGAACATGTAATATTTAAGAAAACTTTCTTAAATATCATTCAAATATTTAGAAAAATGTCCTCGACCCCTCCCTTCTTTCGGATACAATACACGTTTGGAATCATTGTTCTAATTTCAGTCGACGATCATTGTTCTGCTGGAAGCTATGGGAAAAGTTCTGTCTTGTTATCATCTGCAGACTGCATTGTCACTTTCTGTTGAATACCTAAATCTCCCTAAACGTTTTCCCTTTGAGCGATAATTTCAGTCAGTGAATTAAAACATTATCAGCTAGTGCAGCTCAGCCGAATACGGTGGGTGATTCAACGTAAAAACGGCTCGTAGTTAAAAGGTGTGGGACAGTTCTTGAACAGATTTTCTTTAAGATAAATCCATACCCAAATCCTTCTTAAGGTCCTACGGATGTTTCATGATTAATACATTATTCCTCGGTGATCAGTTCCTAAGTCAATCGACAATTATTGGCTATGAGCTCACGCACTATTTAAATGTTTTCTGGATTTTTGAAGATCACAGGCCTTCCGCTCCGAAAGCATCTTCAACTAAGGATCTTTCTCTGCGTAAACGTTTGAACCAGTCGAAAAACAACTTTGAGGTTACTGTTTCATTCCTGTAATCTTCTTTCTAAATTGCATGTGCATTTTCACAATTTTCCACACAATTTTTGTCCCCTAACAATGTGCACCAACATCAGCTGCCGTGAGATGCTTCCTATGCCACGCTCTTTCTCACAGATCCCCGAATATAACAGACATTTTCGCTCAGGTACTTGATTGCTTGGTGCAAGTTACCGCTTTTTTCACAGCCTTTCCTTTTACACGTCAGGAAAACATCCACCAAACTTAATTGACACACATTGTATGTCGCGCATAGTACAGGATGTTAAGTAACATATCTTCTTTTGACAAACAGTTTTTATTTTTATTTTTTTTTTTGGACTGGTAAGGTAAGAATGTGTATCCTTTTTTTTTCAAAACAATAATAAGTTTAATATTTGGTCTTAAAAAAGAGGAACTTGTCTGTGAATAATTTCGACTCAGGCAGCACGAAAAGCGCCACTGACGAGATTAACAACACTGGGAATTTAAATCGTTAACATTTCAAAACATTTTGCGTTCCATTAAAAGATTATAATCACAACTGTTTTTCTTTATTACTCTCATTGAGTCGTTCTTGATTCCCTTATTGCTCTTTCTGACTGAACATTCCTATTCATGTACCAATCGGAAACATAGTCGAAACCGCCCTGGAGGAAAGTTGTCTAAGCGCTGGCATCTGACCTAATGTCCGAGATGGGTACCGGTTCGCATCCCGGTGAGGCATGAATGTTGTGTTTGTCTTACAACACTGTTTCTCTCCCTTCCCTAAAATTCTTTTTTTATTGGAGGTTTAACGACTACCGTGAGCAACTGAATGGGCTATAAGCAGTCACCCGTTCCTAATTTAGGGCCACTGGTTCCGGCGAAGGGAGAGCGCCAGTGCTGTAACACAAACACAACATCCATGCCTTACCGGGATTCGAACCCGGACCCATCTCGGACGAATAATCAGAAGCCATCGCTTAGATCGCCGCGCAACATTGGCGGCCCCCTAAAACTTGGGGCCTTAAATTAGGAACGGGTGACTGCTTACAGCCCATAAAGTTCCGCACGCGGTACTCTTGTTAAACACCAAAACAAACAAACAAAAACACAACCGAAAGACGAAGAGAGACGTAGTCCAACAGCGTCTTTTTTAGAAAATTATCGTTGCACTTATACACCGAGTGGCCACTTTATTATGACCACCTGACAGTTTTAAGCAAATGAGCTATGGCTGCTGCACGCTGTTGTCGCCACAGGGCGAGTATAGTACAAAAAGGGCAAGCTTAGTGCTTGCGACAGTAGTAGAAGTGATGTTTGGCTGACGAGATGGGTAAAAAATGCGATTTGACGGACTTTGAACGTGGAATGATTGTAAAAGCTCGGAGCCATGGAGCGAGTATCACCGAAACCACCGCATTCGTGAAATGTTCCAGAGCAGCTGTTGTTAAAGTGTTTAAAGACTGGACTGTCAGCCAAAAAACTGGGTCTCTGCGTGCAACGTGTGGTCGTCATCGACTAGTGACTGCTCGGGCGGAACGGAGAGTGTCCAGACTGGTAACGGACAACAGAAGGGCAACAGTGCAGCAAATTTACAGACCATCTTAATCAAGGATCCCCTCAAATGATCTCGGCACGCACTGTTCGCCGTACGCTGAATCGGATGGGATATGGCAGCCGAAGGCCTGTTCGAACACCTTTGCTGTCTGCAGTTAGCAAGAGAAAACGCCTCAAGTTCGCACAGGAGCACAAGTTTTAGACAGTCGATAATTGGAAACAAATTATGTGGTCCGATGAATCACGTTTTCAGTTGCACCATGCCGATGGCCGAGTAAGAATTTGGCGGAAACAGCACGAAAGCATGGACCCCAAATGCATTGCTACAACCCTTCAAGCTGGTGGAGGCAACGTTATGGTTTGAGGAATGTTTTCCTGGCATGCTTTGGGCCCTTTAATTCGTGTTGATCAACGCCTGACTGGCACATCATATCTAAACATCGTTGCGGGCCAAGTGCATTCTGTCATGTGGATGGTTTATCCCAATGGCGATGGCTACTTTCAACATGATAATGCGTCCTGCCATAGTGCTCGTATTGTACAGGATTGGTTCAGGAGCATGCCGGTGAGTTTATTTTGTTTAGGTGGCCCCCAAAATCTCCAGATCTTAACCCCATTGAGAATTTGTGGGATGAAGTTGAACGAGCCATCATACAGCTGGATCCACAACCCTGCAATCTCACACTCCTGGAGAGTGCTATTCATCAAGCATGGTCTCAGATTCCACTTACCACCTATCAACATCTCGTGGAGTCCATGCCACGAAGAATCGACGCAGTGTTAAAGGCAAAAGATGGCCCAACGAAGTACTGAGGTGGTGGTCATAATAAAGTGGCCGCTCAGTGCATAAAGATTCATTTAACGTTTTTTCGAATAACCGTAGATGAGTAATTGGAACGAGTTGCCTATTATTGCCGTCGCAGCTGGATCTACAATTTATCACCTGTAACACGATGGTTAAAGTCAGAATTGACGCCACGGTGGCGCAGTGGTCTTAGTGTCTTCTGATCATTCGTCCGAAAGAGGTCCGGGTTCGAATCCCGGTGAGGCATGGATGTTGTGTTTGTCTTACGGCCCTGGCTCTCTCCCTTCCCTGGAGTCAGTGGCCCTAAATTATGGAAGGGCGACTGATTATAGCCCATTGAGTTGCTCACGGTGGTCGTTAAACCTCAAATAAAAAAAAAAACACACACACGCACACACCCTCCCCTTCCCAAAAGAAAACCTGGATCCTTCTCGGACAAACAATCATAGGTCAGCACTTAGAGACTGCTGCATCTAGGCGCCCGTGGGAGTAGTAATGCCGAATCACATAAAGAGGTTACCTGAATTCCATTGAACGATAGGGACTTTCGGGCATAAAGATTTGGTGTGTGTAATCAGGGATGCAATATTCCTGTACTCTTAAAATACAACGTAAGACAAGCCACCTCCCTATTTAACGCTTTGTAATATTGTCTTCATAGGTGGCGCTTTATATTAGTATCTTGATACATGGCGCTTAACACAAGAGCAAAGTATTTCATTTGCGTAATTTCCCATGAGAGACCCGAAAAAAAAAATAAGCGAATACCCAATGGATGGCAGAGCTGAAAAAGCATCTACAGAAGAAATTGATTTCAATGAAATAGCAGGAGTTACAGATAAAAACACCAGTTCAGCTTTCCCGACGTGATGCTTATAAAGAAATTCTAAACCTCGACGGAATTGCCCTGTTCATGCCCTTTCTTTTCAATATCTTGTCAAAAGTGATGCGCCGCTTTTCAGTTAGCATCAAGAAGTCTTTATATAGCGTAATTAGCTCACCTCAGGATCTGAAGTCTTCGGAAACGCTTGGAAAGACTTTCATATACCTTCGGGAAGGCGTCCGAAAGACTTTCAATTAGGAGTTTATATTTGTTTATATCTTGCATCACTCCCATTTAAAGTTGTCTCGAACGTTACTACCCAGAAGGGTGGAATGAGTCATTTACGATCTGGTATTTCATTTCCCAGTAGTGCTTTTGAAGAACTTCTCAACTTGGATACCAATTCAAGTCATCAAAAACAATTACAGTTGTTCAAAACCATTGTATATATTTTACAATCCTAGAATAATAGGCAACATATGGGATAACGTCACATGGTTTATATAATGTTGTTTTCCGTTTCGAGGTTTAATGACAACCATAAGTATCTCTCTAAGGGCTGTAAGCAGTCGCCCATCCCTAAAATAGGGCCAATGGTTCTAAGGAAGAGAGGGAGTCTATGCTGTAAGATAAGCACACCAAACATGCCTCATTCAGGACTTGAACCCTGACTTATATCTGGTGACCAGCAGGAAACCCCTCGTCTGACCACTCTCGCCCACCGGAGCCGTCATGTAAATCTACGGCAACATGGAATGTGAGGAGTGTGAGGAGTTCAGATATGATAACACGAGGTGGGATCAGTGTTTTGAACCATGTATTTAAAAACGATAGCATTTCATTTTTTTTTTTTTTTTTTTTGATTGGAGGTTTAACGACCACCGTGAGCAACTCAATGGGCTATAAGCAGTCGCCCGTCCCTAATTTAGGGTCACTGGTTCCAGGGAAGGGAGAGAGCCAGTGCCGTAAGACAAACACAACATCCATGCCTCACCGGGATTCGAACCCGGACCCCGTTCGGACGAATGATCAGAGGCCATCGCTTAGACCACTGCGCCACCGGGGCGGCATAGCATTTCTAGAAGCGGTGAAAATTTTCAAGTTTAACACTCTGCGTGTGTGTTGAGAAATCCTTGGAAGCGTTCATATTGGATCATTTTCATGATTTTAGCCTCCTAAAGCAATACTTAGAAGCATTTATCTTTGGAAAGAAAAGCACTTCAGGAAAAAAAATGCATACTTAAAACTCAGCATCGGCCATTAAACTTTAGTCGTCAGGTTTGTAGTTTGCAATATTTGAAATTTGAGGACGAAGGGCATTTCTTGGAAATCAACAAACTGAAAAAGTCAGCACATTACAAAATTGAGCTGTAGGGGAGAGACGTTGTGTCAGCGTACGTTTTTACACATATATTACATTTGGTCACGAGTAGTTTTTGAACCAAAGAGAGAGCACGTGCACCTCTTTGTCGTGTGTGAAATAAAGGAAAAAGTTCTAGATTAATTTTTAAACATTCAGTATGTGGTGGGCTTTGCGACATTTTATTAGAACTCATATATTAAACTGAACCCTTCATTTTCAATTATTAATTTTAATGTTCTTCATGTAAACTTGGAGAAAGAGTATTAAAATAAGCTTTGAAGTGCTATTAAGGTTTAATACTATCAGGTTTATTTGCTCGCACAATTAATACTTTATTTATGATCATCTTTATTCATATATTTGAGAAACGAATTTTTTTTTTTTTTTTTATTGGAGGTTTAACGACCACCGTGAGCAACTCAAATGGGCTATAAGCAGTCGCCCGTCCCTAATTTTGGGTCACTGGTTCCAGGGAAGGGAAAGAGCCAGTGCCGTAACACAAACACAACATCCATGCCTGACCGGGATTCGAACCCTTAACGGACGAATGATCAGAGGCCAGCGCCTTAGACCACTGCGCCACCGGGGCGGCGAAACGAATTTCTCCGAAGAAATAATTTTTCATTTATACATAGTAGGCATTTAATGCGGATGTGCCACCGCACACATCCCTAGTCACCAAAACATGGCTAGAGGAATATTACACGGATTATTACTGGCATATTTTCACTGTATTCCATGTTTTAAATTTATTAAAAAAATTGAAAATTTTCACTGTCATGGAGCGGGAATCGAATCTGCACCTCCTGATTTCCGGTCGAGCATGCTAGTTAATGCACTGCCCAGGACAAGGAGAAAAATGAATGTAAAAATGAAGATGACAAGCGCAAATATACAGTTTAGCCTTATTTCCTTGTGCTGGGTAGTGTACTTACTGGCATGCTCGACCGGAAATCGGAAGGTGCGGGTTTCGATTCTGGCTCATGGACAACGAAATTTTTCAATTTTTCTGAATGAAGATATGGAATACAGTGAAAATATGCCAATAATCCGTGAAGTATTCCTCTAGCCATGATTTGGTAATTGGGGGTGTATGCGGAGGCACATCGGCATCTTCATTCATTTTTCTTATTAAATTAATTTCTCCTTTCCCATACGCATCATGTACAACTGCGAATTATTCAGTGGATTAGTCTGAGGAAAAATCCGAGTGAAATTTTCAAATGACTGTTCGTGAACAAAAGGTACGGAAGAGAAAACACAATTCTGCACATAAAAAATTTATATTCAAAAGAATTTCAATAAATCGTTCGACAAAATAAAAGGACATGGGTTTGCTACTTTTAAGTGTTATTATCTTCATTCAAATAGTTGAATTTCTTTTTTAAAAATAAATCAAAGAATGTTGTAATTCAGACAAACTGAATTAAAGACATAGGAAAAATGTCCACACAAGAACTGTCCTATGCTGTTTTGCTTTTAGTTTTATTATGTTTGCAGACGCAGGTGATTAAAAAAGCATATCTTGTGAAAATTAAAGCCCCATCTTCCGGTGATGGGTTTGAACCCACACCTTTCTTTTCCGGAGTCGACTGTTCTACCGGTTGAACTACACCGACGAAGCGTACGTTGCATCTTTGCCATCTTGACACGTGTATTCCCTCTGAGGTAGTGCATCACAATCTCTCTAGTTCAATTCCCGTAAATTGAATAATTTATAAAATTTCAGAACACGGTGATAAAATATTATTCAGCGACTTACGAAATACCTGATTGCGAAAAACTGGTAACCATCTACAAACAACTGCTCAACAGGCTACTTAGGCGATGGATTTTATGCTCAAGCCACCACTAGTAATTTAGAAATTCATTGATGTTATGTTCTATTCCGTGAGAAATATTATACCAACTCAACGCTCTTACAGTTTCCTCTATACAATCAAGAAAATACGCTTTGCCACGAGTAATTTATGTGCACAAGGATTAGCTGCATCTCAGAAGCAATATTCTTGCCAAGGAAAGGTGACATCTGCGTTCTGAAAACTTGGCTGCCGTCCAAGATAAGACAAGAACTGGCTGCCGTAAAAGGTTTGGTTGTTGGCCAAGGTGCTTCTCCGATCAGAAGACTATTCCTTCTTTCTCAGGTACCGTGTGGGCTTCGCTACGTTTCTCCACAGACGGAATCGAACTGCTGAAGGGTGGAATTCCTTTCGCTCGCAGAACATGTCCCATATGCTGTAAAGAGTGCTTCCAGTGAGTCAAAGTACATATTTGCTTCCAAGTGCACAATGTAAAGGCGTCTCTTTATTGGCTGGGACTAATATCTACTCCGTTTCATTTGCTAAATAAATATGTGTTTTCTGTTTTTCTGCATTTTGTTTAATTTCATGGTATTTTACTTTATTTTTCCCAGAATACTTTCGATATTTTACGGGAATTTCTCCGCTATGAGTGAAAACACGAAATGTCTTTAATAAATCGTATGAGAAGTCACCAGAAAGTATTTATCACAAGGAAAAAACGACCTTTTGAAGGAAAAACGACTTTCAGACACTTTCTACCGATGGTAGTTGACGTACAAAAAAGGAAGAGCTCCTAATTTTTCCCTCACGAAGCATAATGGACTTGTTCCTAGCTTGCTATATCCGAGCAAATTTAACCACCCCACTGTCGAAGAGGTCTGATGTACAGCGTATGACTATTTTGCAAAGATAATACCAGATTCGAGTCCCGGATGAGGAATGTGGGATGTGTTTGTGTTACAGAACTGGCTGTTTCTCATTTCTGGAACCAAAGGCCCCAAATTAGAGGCAAACGGCTGCTTACAGCCCTGCTAATTGCTTATGGAGGTCGTTAAACGCCGAAATGTAACACCGCTAAACAATTTTATTCCTTTCGACATATATACTTTGTGACGTTACTGCCCCGCAGGACGCACATGAAATAAAGGCAGATAGCAGTGAGATCACATGCCAGTGTAGTATAGTGGATAGCACTCGAAGCTCCGGAGTCGATAGTTGTGGTTTCGAATCCCGCTCCTGGCATAAAAATGATGGAAAAATTTTACTACGTCATAACTTGAATGGGTGTTCTCAACATCAAATCCCTCTTAAGTTACATAATTTTCGTGAAATAAAGCCTCTCAGATTGAAAAAATCAGCTCTTTACTCCTCCTTTTCTATGGTTCAAAATTTAATTATTCGGATAAAACGTTTTCATCTTCTTTCAGCAGGTTTTTTTTTAATTGGAGGTTTAACGACCACCGTGAGCAACTCACTGGGCTATAAGCAGTCGCCCGTCCTTAATTTAGGGTCACTGGTTCCAGGGAAGGGAGAGAGCCAGTACCGTAAGACAAACACAACATCCATGCCTGACCGGGATTCGAACCCGGACCCCTTACGGACGAATGATCAGAGGCCAACGCCTTAGACCACTGCGCCAACGGGGCGGCTTTCAGGAGGTTAACGACTATTGTAAGTAACTGTAAGGGCAGATTCTCCGTCCCAAATTTGGAGTCATAAGTTCCCGGAAAGGGGCAGACTAAGAACTGTGGGGCAAACGTACCACTCATGCCATATCAGGGAATCGGACTCAGGTTCTATTCCGCCGGTTAAACAGAAACCTACGTCTTTCACCACTTGTCCATCGGGCGGCATTTTGCCTCTTCTGAGGCATCAGCAATCCTACAAATTTTACATACTGATGGGGAAATAAACTACGTATAACGATAACCACCCCCAGTGGTAAAGTGATACGAAGTGCTGGCTTCTAATAAATCATCCGGGAAGGGTAGGAATCCCGGGGAAGGCATGGGTGGTGTTTTTGTCTTACGGCACTGGCTCTCTCCCCTCTCTGGAACCAGTTACCTAAAATTAGGGAACGAGCGACCGCTTGTAACACCTTAAGTTGCTCACAGTGTATGCTAAATCCCTAAACAAAAGAAATAGAAAGTTATATAGCTAGTAATCTCAGTACATATATTAACATTCAGTGAAATAGGTTTGCCATTTCAGCTTTAAGAGACCGTAACTTTATGGCATTTTACGTTTTATCGGTAAACCTTGAACTAGCCTTCGTCAGAAGATAACAATTATCGGAAAAAGTCCCAAACTCAGTTCGATAGTTTTCCTACCTCATGTAGGTATTTCCTATGCGGTCTTTTATGTGAGCACTCTAGGCAATAACGACAAATCGATAGGGCTAATGCTGCTCATATAATGAGTCGGCGGACCATCTCAAGAGCGCTTGTTACTTCAGTAAGTAAGAGGATTGAACGGAGTCGCGATAACCTAGAAGTGAATATTATCGCTCTTAAAATTATGCATCCAGTGATAAACGTTTCTCTAAAGAAATGCATGGACTCGGTATAATGAAACTATGCTTTCATACAACAGATGACGAAGAGCTGATAGAAGAGATAGATTACATGCCGCTAAAACGTAATGGCATGAACTGCTGCGGTATTGTAATCTGTTGGTTTCACTCACGAAGTGTTGTGAGAAAACAAAATCTTAAGGATGATATGCTCTTGGAGGGAAGAAGACTACAAACGGTGTCTAGCTATTCTCTTGTACGATGGAAAAGGAAGCTCCAAATCCTGCACACAAAATTATTTGAATATTTGTAATCGATTGTTATTAATTAAAATTTGAAGATCACGTTGATTTTTGTCAATTTGTTTTCGTTTACCGCAACATGTCAGAAACATAGCAACACAATTGAGGGAAGAAACCCTACGCATCTACGAAATAATTTACAAACCAGGAAGCTTTCGAAAAATCATGAAATCATCATTGTTACTCAACAGGAAAAGAATTTCGGTTTTTAGTTCGAGTTCGGTAAGATATTAATTGTGCCAAACAAATATATATACATGGTGTTTCCAAAAGTCGCGGCTCACTTTAATAACTCGAAAATGAACTTGAACAGAAAAACAGAATTAACAGGCATTAATAACAGAGGATATGGTCTATTTAAGGGCTATGTGAATTATTCCTAAGGACCCCCTAATTCGGGGCCCCGGCAAGCTATCTCGTAAACGAAGCAAAATAGGAAAAAAATCCAGAGTCGTACAGTGTTCTTACCTTAGAATCCGCAGAAAAATTTTGAATAACTCATTCGTGCTGTGCCCTCTTGAGCTATAACATATCCACGAGGGAAAGTTGTTTTCTCTGCAAATCTTGACATGTGTCTGCCTTTTCCTGAGTTTCAGAGGGAAAGGTATATGTGGGGATGGCGAAGTTAAGAGTTTGAAAGCACCTCTTACTGAAATAAGTACTACCCTTTCACGTCCGACTTTCCTCAGTTTTCGCCGAGAAGCGGTAAACTCACTTAAGCTTTGGGTAAAATCCCGCTGTGCAGTAAAGTTAGGGTTTCAGTTCGTGTATCTGTAACTTTAGAAATAAATCTTGGAAATTATTGGCTTAAGCTCTCCCTGTATCTCTGAAATAAATTATTGCCTATGTTTACTCTTTCAGGAGCTGAAAAAATACAACAATGAAGAGAATTTTGGGGGAGAAAGTAGCTCAAACTAGGAGACCCTGGCAATAGTGATTGATGTATCAGGACAAAACATAATTTGATGGAAAAATGTTTTTACCACCAACCTGATAGCTGCATTCAACAAAGAAATTGTCCTCACTTGTCACAATGGTTTGTAGTCGAAAATAAGGCTAAACTGTACAAACTTGTCACTTTAATATAGTTGCGCATTCTAATGGCACTGCCAGCAGTAAGGGTGGGAAACGATTACATATAAATTATTCACAAAATTCAAATGTTCCCAATCGGCTACAAAGCATGTTTTTATTTTACAAAGTACAGTTTCTGGCAACTGACGCGAAGAAATACGCCTTCAGGCATCAATAATTCGCTATCTCAGATTATTGCTATCATGGGGTGGTGCTGCATAAACTTTGAATTTCAAATGGTATCCCCAAAATAAAAAAAACATTGGTGTTAAGTCCAGTGACCTGAGTGCCCATTCTACACTCCGGCCATATCCTATAATCCTCTCCTTGAATGTTCGTTTGAAAAAATCTTAAACAGACAATGGTTCCATCGTGTTGAAACCACATGAGAAGACGACTTTGATGTAGAAGATCATAAAAAAATAATCGGAAAGTACTTCCTTTAGAAGGTCCCAATAAAGTCCTCTAGTAAGCACTCCTTCAAAGAATACAGAGCCAAGAATTGTGTTTCTCTATATCCCACACCATACTGTGATAAACCGTTTTCTTTTATGACGAACATCTCTTGTCTGTTGAAGATTATCCAGAGGCCACAAATGAGAATTGTGTTTGTTATTGTTGATCAGTTTGTTTGACTTGTTTTCCGTCCCTCACGAGAGAAACAGGCCCCATCAGTACACAACATGACAGTAGAAAGAAATGTTCAGCATCATTTTTTTCTAGAATGAAGTTGTCCCAATCCAGCCGTTTTTTCCTATCACCTACATATAAAGCCTGTTGGAAAATGGACGTGGTATGGGTGCAAAACGTGCTGATTCAAAAAATGTCTAAATTCTGGCATTGGTAACGTCGTATGCTTAGCTCATTTCTCTGGTACTGATCTGGGGGTTTAAAAGAGCATAAGCAACAACATCTTCATGTACCAATGCACCACATCATTGAGGTCTTCCAGTGCGTGATTGAGGTCTTCCAGTGCGTGATTGAGGTCTTCCAGTGCGTGATTGAGGTCTTCCAGTGCGTGATTGAGGTCTTCCAGTGTGTGGTCGAGGACTTACAGTGCCTATTGTTCGTAACTGCAGAGCAACACTTAGTATGGTAGAACTTAGACACAGCAAATCAGGAAAACGTTCTTCGTATAATTCTCTAGCAGCTCGAGCGTTTCGTTGACATTCTCTAAAAATCAATATGATTTCATAATATTCAGCGAACGAATACCTTCCCGTTAATAGGTTTTTTGTCAGCATACAACTTAGAATTAAATAGCGTTTTCACCTTTTCACGAGACCGGCACGGCAAAGAGTGTTCCGAGGCAGTGTTCTTAACAAAAGGGAGAAACAACTTAAAATGCTTGCAGACTAACGATACGAGTGAAATCAAAAGATGAATTGTGCTTCGTCGAATAAGGAACTTCGTAAATGGACTTTTACTTCCGCAAACCTCATTCTCAGAATAAAATGTAACTTTGCATAAAGCCACCTTCATATGTTGGGCGTAAAGTAAGAAGTATTAGCCAAATTGTGTGGACAAAAGACACCAGTTTTATGAGAAATCGACGGCACTGGCAGGATCCTGTGTTCTTAAAAGGTTTAACTGAACCAATTTGCACATGCTAGTTTATTATTATTACGATAAGCATATTTTTTTACGTTCGACCGTTTCTGCAATGCAGCTTGTAAGAATATGCTTTGCTTCAGTTATTAATGATAACGTACTGCTGTCATCCGCACATTAGGAAAAAATAATGACAAGTTATTTATTTTAATGTGAAAAACTTGAAAGCTGTTGCTTATGTCACTAGCTCCTATATGGAATGCGTATGTGAAGGTGAACACATACTGTTTCTTTTGTTGTTGGTTTTCAATCATTTCGTACAGACTGGCACATTCCACGAAAACATTCCCGAGGAAAATGCACATTTACCTGATTTTTTTAAACCACTAATACATCAAGACTTCCGTGGTATTTGATACAGGGTGGATACTTGGCCCGTCGAACGCGCTCAGGAATAAAAGCACTTGCCCCATTGTACGCGATACAGGAATCACCATAAAAGACAAAATTCAACTTCGGTACAAAGATTTTTATCGATAAAGTAACGAATTAAGTGAAAGAGAATGGTCTGCTACGTTAAATTTTTATCGTGCCATATTTCATAAATTTCGAATTGAAGTATCCATATTTTCTGCTGTCAGAGAACAGGAAATGCTAATAACAGCACACAACTGTAGCACAAGTCTTTGCATCTCTTAATGCTACAGCTATCATTGACTATGTGACAAGGCATTCCCCCTTGGCCATCTCAACTTACCCTCCTCCTCCTTCATTCGTCTACCCTAAGGTTGTTGGGTAGCATTGGTCATCATCCACAAAGAAATTATTTCCTGAGCCATAAGCTTGATGTTCATTGGTCAAATCGGAAGCTTAGCTTCTTCTCTCCTCAACCCTAAGGTTGGTGGGTAGCATTTGTGATCATCCACAAAGGAATTCTTTCCTGAGCCATAAGTTTGATGTTCCGGTAGGGTCTTCCTCTTGTTATTTGACTCATATATTGAATTCTTTAGCGTCCTTTTCCAGCTTCTTCTTCCATTTTACCTTCAATCAAGTTGGCACATCTCTCCTTTGTTTTTGACTTTCATGCTAGACAATCTTGGGAAAATAAAGTGGTGAATTCCCGTTACCTTCCAATTCGCAGTACTATGGCCGTTACTGACACTATGTCCACGCCCATAATTACCTGATACAGAGCCTTGCCAATATATTTTATGTTCAGCCTCTTACTAGTAATGGTAGGTTCTGCTGCCCTCTACTATGTTTTCTCTTAGTCTGGCTCTTACCCCACGAAGACCTATTCGGCTTGGCTACCGCCGGCATAGCTCTCCAGGTCGTCAGAGCACACAACCCCCCCTTTCCCCCGCCACGTCAAAATTGAAACCTATCGCAGAGACCTCAACCTACATAAGAAGTAAATGCTTTAATTTTTTTTTTTATTCTGGCAGATTTCAAAACTTCTATTTCTCATCGGCCCCCGAAATTTTTTTTATATACGCCCCTGTAACAAGGTCAACACACTCCAAATGATTACCTAAAACTAAAGGCAACTGGTATGGATACATTGAATATCAGTCTCTTGAAGAGGTAACCATAGGCAGTAATTTATTTATTTCGGGGTTTCAGGGAGAGCTCATGGTATAATTTCTACGATTTCTTTCGAACGTTAGGGATCAGGGAAAACAATTTTTCCTTGTAGATATGTTATAGCACAAGAGGGCACAGCCCGAACTTTGACAGTTATTGAACTTTTTTTTGCTGTTTTTACACTAAGGTAAGGACGCTGTACAACTTTGTATTTTGATTTTTTTTTCTTGCTTCGTTTACGAGATAGTTGACCGGGCCCCACTTGGTGGTTCATTCGCATAGTCCTTAAATAGATCACATCATCTCTTATTAATACCCGTTGAATCTGTTTTTCTGTTTCAGTTCATTTTTAACTTATTAAAGTGAGCCGCGACTTCTGGAAATACCCTGTATATTAGCCACTGAGCAGGAAAGCTACTAATCATTGTAATCTAAGAAGCACGGGAGGCATTAGTTTTCTTTATTTTTTGGGGGAGGAGGGACAGGGGAGGAGGAATATTGATCCCTATGAGAACCTAAGAGAGTTACAGTTTTTCTGATATCTTACAAAACTACTTAAAAGGATATTTAAATACAACTCTACCTTCCTGTCGAGGGACCCCGGGCCAGAGAGGAGGCACAGAAAGTATCCCACTCATACTTACATAGGAGGATATATACACTGAGAGTGCAGAATGAATTACGACCACCCCTATGCAAAGTGAGCTGAACCAGATGTTGAAAATGTTGACGTAACAAGGAGGCAGGCGTTGCCTGTAGATAAAAGATGGATGGTTCAGTCGAGTCCGAAGTTAACGTGATGGGTACACCCAAGTATTTGTTGAAGTTTACGAAAGGACAAATTATGGGTTAACGATGTTTGCTGCTTCCATTTCGCATACGGCGACTCTTGTAGGTTGTTTGAGAGCTTCAATGGTTAAAGTGCGCATGCAGTGATGCTAAAAGAGTGATACTACCAACGTGCGAGACAACTGTAAAGGGTAGTGAAAGGTGGATTGCAGAAGCAAAAGATCGGTGTTTTGATTTATATAGGGCAGTCAGGGCAATACACTTCCACAGCTGACTCCGCGGTACAATATAAATCGGCCGCAACTATAATCCGACGCGACTGTACGTTGCACGTTGGCACGGATGAGTTTCAAGAGCAGACGCCTAATACACAACTCTGTCCTAATAAAAGCCCATCGACATAAACTACTCTCCTAGTGCGAGCAATATACTGATTGGACGATAGAAAATTGGATGCAGGTGTGTTCTGGATGGTATGTCTAGTATCATCAGTGACATTCTGTCTAACAATGTCAGCAAAACAGCAGTTTACAACCTGTGTTGTTCATTTAACACCATTCAGAGGCACGATGTCTGATAATGACTGCATCCTTTCAGTGTTTCCATTTACTGATCCAGTTGCGAACATTTGTATGTCCAAGGATATTTTATTGTCCAACAATCAGCAATAGTTTAAGGTGTGACACCACCCTGGGATCCATCTCGAAGGCGGAACACCGACGTGGTATACCTGTAATTTTTAAGGACGGCACTGCATTCGGGTCATAGCTCCGTGTTTCACTGATCAGTCTGTTTGACTTGTTTTCCGTGCTACTGAAGGATACCTATAGAACATGCAAGCAAAATAAATCACCTTTCGACTTTGAGCTGGTCCCTCAGGTCCCTGGTAGAAGTTCATCTGCGAGCTTCGTTATCGTTCGAATAGTTCTGTTCTCGCAAAGATGTTACACATGCTTGCTGCATATACGCTACCCTAGCATTAATATACGTACACCTACATATCTACACAATGTGGATCAAAGTGATTAGGCACTGTAAGTACATAGAAAAAAAGGCTTGTATTTGCACCAATCGCGGGTAAGTCCTCCATTCATAGAGATTACATCGGCCATCCGTCGAGGTAAACTTTCCACAAGTCCATGGAGTACCGAGAACGGGATGTTCCTCCATTTCGCCTTGAGTGCATCGACCAACTCTACCAGTGCAGAAGGTCATGTTGGTATAGACCTCACCAGTCGTTCAATTTCATCCCATATGTGTTCAATGCGATTGAGGTCCGGGATCTGAGCAGGCCAGTCCATCCGCAAGACCTGATTTTCCTCATACTACTCCATTGTAGCCCTGGAAACATGGCACGTTACATTGTCGTCCTGAAAGAAAACAATTATAGTGTCTGTCGAGCTGCCACAACGTTAGGAGCATTGAGTTATCCAGGATATCTCTATGCAGCATAGAGTTCATGTTGATATGAATAACAACAAGAAAGATGACACCGAATTTTCGGGTGTAATAAGCACGTCTTTTGAATCCGTTCTGACGCAAATTAAATTTATCAAAGCTATTCAAAGTCATTGGAACCGGTACGGAAAACAATAGTATCTGACGGAAGAAAGAAGTTTTTCAATCGGGTGTTTAATCCATCAGATATTGCTGTAAACGGAATCGTGAGCTTACGAACTCTTAGAAACAGAGTTATCGACAAAAATAAGATGTAACTTTACGTCCCTTGGTGGGTAAATCATGCATTATTTTAGGAAGAAAGTATTCAAAAAAGGTTTATCATTATGAGCGGTATCGGTTCAAGAAAAGAAATTTTAGTCGAGTTTTCAGGAGCCCAGATTTTGCTACAAATACATCAGAAGTAGAAATTAACACTTATGAGCACTGGTGGCCAAACCATTCTTTACCAAACATTAGAAATTACGTGAAAAATTTTCCGTCAAGTCTTGTATGCGATACAGTAAGAATTTTTCAAATCGGAGTTTTAGGAGCAAAAAACGCAATTTACCAATGTGCGACCTGTCGGAAAGTCTATGATTTACTTGAAAATTTTGAATTTATAGGAAAATCATTTCGCATCGGAAACACTATCCAACAAAGAAGGAATTTTTCAAATCGGACTTATAGAAGTAGAGATATTGACAAAAATAAGATATACATCTACGCCCCTGGGGTAGAAACCATGCATTATTTCAAGAAGAAAACGTTTCTAAAATGTTTGTCGACATGAGTAGTATCGGTGCACAAAAGTCTTTTTTTCAGTCGAGATTTTAGAAGCTCATATTTTGCTGCAAATACATCAAAAGCGGAAATTAAGGCTTACGCCACCTGATGGCCAAACAACCTTTTACAAAAATTAGAAATTACGTGCAAACAATTTCCCATAAGGAGCTGTATCCGGTGCAGAAAGAATTTTTCAGATCGGAGATTTAGAAGCAGACATATAGGGGAAAACGCAATTTACCTTTACGCCCCCTAGCGAAAAAATCTATAAAATACTTGAAAAATTTCAATTCATAGGAAAAACATGTCACACTAGAAACACTATCCAACAAAGAAGGAATTTTTTAAATCGGACTCCTAGAAGTAGAGATATTGACAAAAATAAGACATACATCTACGCCCTCTGGCGTACAAACCGCGCACTATTTTAAGAAGAAAATGTTTCTAAAACGTTTATCGGCATGAGTAGTATTGGTCTACAAACGACGTTATTTTCAATCGAGAATTTAGAAGCTCATATTTTGCTGCAAATACATCAGAAGCGGAAATTAAGGTTTACGCCCCCTGGTGGCCAAACCATTTTTTTACAAAAATTAGAAATTATGTGCAAACGATTTCCCATCAGGAGCAGTATCCGATGCAGGAAGAATTTTTCAAATCGGAGATTTAGAAGCAGAGATATAGGGGGAAACGCAATTTACCGTTACACCCCCTAGCGGAAAAATCTATGAATTACTTGAAAATTTTTTAATTATATGAAAAACATGTCACACGGAAAATACTGTTCAACAATAAAGGAATTTTTCAAATGGGACTTCTAGAAGTCGAGGTATTGACAGAAATAAGATATATATCTACGCCCCCTGGCGGAGAAACTGTTGAATATTTTAGGAAGTAAATATTCTGAAAGGGTTTATCTATGTGAGTGGTCTCAGACCACGAAAGAATTTTTCAATCGATATTTTAGAAGATCAGATTTTATGGTAAATGCGTCAGAAGCAAAAATTAACACTTACGCCCCCTGGTGGCCAAAGTATTCTTTACCAAAAATTCTAAATTATATGCAAAAGATTGTGCATCAGGAGATGTATCCGCTGAAAAAAAAATTTCAAATCGGAGTTTTAGAAGAAGAGTTATCGGAAAAAATGCAATTTAATTTTACGCCCCCTTGCGGAAAATCTATCCGCAAATTGAAAAAGAAACTATATCCAAAGTACTCTTCGACATTAATGAAATCGAAAAATAAAAGATTTTTTCAATCGGATGTTTAGAAGCAAATATGTGGAATAAAACGTATTTTTGAATTCGACATCATCTGCATTTACGCCCTCTAGCAGCGAAATTGTACATTGTAAGAAAAAAACGAAATAAAGGATCATCATTCGCATATTATAGGCTTCTGAATGCAAAAAGAATTTTTCAAATCGGACTAATAGTTGCAGAGATACCGTGGGTACAGGCGGACTGACGGACGGACTGACGGACGAACTCACGGACGGACGGACGGACAAACCGATTACATATGCACGATCTTTTTTCACAAAAGACGTGCTAAAAATTAGTCGAGTATTCAGAAGCCCAGATTTTGCAACAAATACTTCAGAAGCAGAAATTAACGCATATGACTCCTGGTGGCTAAACCATTCTTTACCAAATATTAGAAATTATGTGAAAAATATTTTCCATCAGGTCTTGTATGCGATACAGGAAATATTTTTCAAATCAGAGCTTTAGGAGCAGTAATAACGCAGAAAACGCAATTTACCTTTGTGCCCCCTAGCGGAAAGTGAATGATTTACTTGAAAATTTTGAATTTATAGGAAAAACATTTCACATCGGAAACACTATCCAACAAAGAAGGAATTTTTCAAAGCGTACTCTTAGAAGTAGAGATATTGACAAAAATAAGATATACATCTACGCCCCCTGTCGTAGAAACCATGCATTTTTTCAAGAAGAAAATTTTCCTAAAAGGTTTGTCGACATGAGTAGTATCGGTCAATAAACGACGTTTTTTTTCAATCGAGAATTTAGAAGCTCATATTTTGCTGCAAATACTACAGAAGCAGAAATTAAGATTTACGCCCTCCCGTTGCCAAACTATTTTTTTACAAAAAGTATAAATTTTGTGCAAACGATTTCCCATCCGGGGTTGTATCCGCTGCAGAAAGAATTTTTCAAAGCGGAGATTTAGAAGCAGAGATATAGAGGGAAACGAAATTTACCGCTGCGCCCCCGAGCGAAAAGTCTATGAATTACTTGAAAATTTTTAAATTATATGAAAAAACATGTCACACGGAAAACACTATCCAACAAAGAAAGAATTTTTCAAATCGGACTCCTAGAAGTAGAGATATTGCCAAAAATAAGATGTACATCTACGCCCCCTGGCATAGAAACCATGCACTATTTTAAGAAGAAAATGTTTCTAAAAGGTTTGTCGACATGAGTAGTACGGTCAACAAACGACGTTTTTTTCAATCGAGAATTTAGAAGCTCATATTTTGCTGCAAATACAACAGAAGCGGAAATTAAGATTTACACCCCCTGCTGGCCAAACTATTTTTTTACAAAAATTAGAAATTATGTGCAAACGATTTCCCATCAGGAGCTGTATCCGGTGCAGGAAGAATTTTTCAAATCGGGGATTTAGAAGCAGACATATAGGGGGAAACGCAATTTACCCCTACACCCCCTAGCGGAAAATCTATGAATTACTTGAAAATTTTGAAATTTTATGAAAAACATGTCACACGGAAATCATTGTCCAACAAAGAAGGAATTTTTCAAATCGGACTCCTAGAAGTAGAGATATTGACAAAAATAAGATGTACATCTACGCCTCCTGGTGGAGAAACTATTTAATATTTTAAGAAGAAAATATTCCGAAAGGGTTTATCGATGTAAGTTGCATCAGTCCACGAAAGAATATTTTAATCGATATTTTAAAAGCTACGATTTTATGGCAGATACATCAGAAGCAAAAATTAACACTTACGCCCCCTGGTGGCCAAAGTATTCTTTACCAAAAATTTGATATTATATGCAGAAGATTTTCCATCAGGAGATATATTCGCTGAAGAAAAAGATTTTCAAATCGGAGTTTTAGAAGAAGAGTTATCGGGGAAAATGTAATTTACTTTTACGCCCCCAGCGGAAAATCTGTGCGTAATTTGAAAAAGTAACTATATCTAAAATACTCTTCGAAATAAAGGAATCGAAAGACATAAAAATTTTTTCAATCGGATGTTTAGAAGCAAATATGTGGAATAAAACGTATTTTTGAATTCGACATCATCTGCATTTACGCCCTCTAGCGGCGAAATTGTACATTGTAAAAAGAAACCGAAATAAAGGATCATCATTCGCATATTTCACGCTTTCGAATGCAAAAGGAATTTTTCAAATCGGACTAATAGTTGCAGAGATACCGTGGGTACAGACGGACGAACGGACGGATTGACGAACGGACGGACAAACCGATAACATATGCACGATCTTTTTTCACAAAAGACGTGCAAACTAGCGGACGCACGGCGTACCAGCTGTCCTTCACAGTCCTCACTGTATACTCCGGAAGCAGACGTTCTTCGGGTAACCGCAAAACCCACACATGTTCATCCGATTGGAATAATGTGAAACGGGGTTCTTCGCCTCATGACACTTTTCGCCATTGCTACATCATCCAATTTTTTTTTTATTTTTTTTTTTGCTTGTTGACACCATCGTGGCGGGGTGAATTTATTGGTCTTTGTGAAGAGAGGCTGGTAGTAGAGCTTGTGTACGAGTGAGTGGTGTTTTTTATCAAAATGGTTTTCTATTGCTGCAGGAGTTAGACAAGGTTGTGTAATATCACCATGGCTGTTTAATATATTTATGGACGCGTGCATGCGTGATGCCAAAAATTGATGATAGTGGTTTATGTCTTGGTGATATCCGTGTGTGCAGATTCCTGTATGCTGATGACACTGTCCTGTTGGCAGAGAGCAAAATGTTGTCTCGGATATACGAAGTTTGCATGAAATTCAAACTCAATATAAATAAGGGAAAAACTAAAGTTATGGTGTTTGAGAGAGGAACTGGTCGCACTGAATGTAATGTAAGTACACTGCCGGACAATTGCTAAGGACGGATGACAATAGCAACGATAGCAACCATAAAATGAAAGGCAGGAAAATGTGGAAATTAGCATAAGTGCGGGATACAGTAAGACGTGTTGTGCGTATGCAAATTTTGGATTGCCGAACTTGTTCGTGACGTCATAGTGCTGATAAGAGATATAAAGGATTTGACGCGTATTGACCGTTGTTGTTCAAACGCAAAGTTGAAAGGGAAAGAATCAATTGACGAACTTGCAAGTTTCAGTATGTCTTCCCGACATCACCTAGATGATTTTACGCGTGGCCGTATTATTGGCAAGATTGAAGAAGGCCGAAAAATAAAAGATGTTGCCAGGGAGTTGGACGTCAGCCACAGTGTTGTTTCAAGGCTTTGGAAATCATTTCAAACACATGGAGAGTGTAGCAAACGTCACGGGGGAGGTCGTGTTCGCAGTACGACACCTCCAGAAGATCGGTACATAGTGCTATCAACAAAAAGACACCGGCGCAGCACAGCTAGTGAGGTAGCAAATCAGTTTATGGCTGCTACTGGCAAGCAGATCTCCCGAAAAACTGTCGCCAGACGTTTGCATGAAGGAGGACTATACGCCCGCCGTCCTGTTGTGTGCATCCCATTGTCCAGACGTCACCGTACCGCCCGTTTGCAATGGTGCCATCAACATCGCAATTAGACTGATAACGACTGGTCTGCTGTCCTCTTCTCAGATGAGAGTAGATACAGTCTATGGTCTGATTGTCGACGACAACTGGTCTGTCGTGATAGTGGTACTGCATATTATCCAGCAAACATACAGGAAAGGGACCGATATCCGACATGTAATGTCATGGTATGGGCTGGCATCATGATCAATGGACGTACGTTCCTTCATGTGCTTTCAACTGGGACTATGACTTGCCAACGATACATTAATGATGTTCTGCTACCTCATGTTCGCATGTTCCGTGGTGCTGTCGGTGATAGATTCATTTTAATGGACGACAACGCAACATGTCATCGAACAGTCGCTGTCCAGGAGTGTCTTGAGAGCGAGGATATTCAACGCCTCATATGGCCAGCACGTTCTCCAGATCTGAATCCCATTGAAAATGTGTGGGATGCTTTGGGGAGGAGTCTTGCTGCTCGCCAATGCCCTCCAATAAACAAGGACACCCTCATCCGTGCACTAACAGAGGAATGGGATAAATTACCCCCAACAGCTGCTTGATAATGTTGTGAAAAGCATGACACGACGTGTGGAATCTTGCATCGCCCTCCATGGTGGCCATATCCCGTATTGACATCTTACGCCGGAACGCCTGCGGACGGTAATTGCATTTTTTTCACGTTTACGTATTCTGCACAAAATGGCCTGTTTGTCCCTTGAACACGTTCCAAAGCCTTCTGGATTTCAGAGCACAATAAATTGTCTTACCTGTAATGTCCTAGCATTCTGACATTATTTTATTTCACTTCGCATCCGACCACACTTACTTTTTTAGGCGCTATATAGCCGTTTATGATCCGTCCTTAGCAATTGTCCAGCAGTGTATAAACGGCTCTGTGATTGACCAGGTGAGTGAGTTTGTGTATTTAGGAAGCATGTTTGACAGAGAGAACAAATTGGATGGGGAAATTAGTAGGCGAGTGAGTTCTTCATTGAAAGTCATAGCTGCTCTGGGAGGTTTTCACAGGAATGATGGGTTCTCTAGAGAGTCCCGCATGGCTGTGTATGAAAGTTTAATTCTTTCTACTCTTATGTACGGCAGTGAAACCTGGGTACTGCAGAAGAAACATAGGAGTCGTTAGTGTGCTGGAGAAATGCATTACTTGTGGCAAGACACGGTCTAATTGTGTGAGGAATGAAGATGTGTTGCAGTTGTGTGATGTGAAGCAAAATGTTGTTAGCAAGGTGGAGACCAATATGCTTCGGTGGTTTGGCCATGTTGAAAGAATGAGTGATAAGATGCATACTAAGAAAATTCTTGTAGCCCAAGTGGCAGGACGGAAAGGTAGAAGAAAGCCAAGGAAGATATGGGAGGGGGATAAGATTCAGGAGTGTCTTGCATGAGAAAAAGATTATGAGTATGAAGTATAAAAGATCTTGAGTACGGCGTGTAATGGATATCAGTGAAGCCCGAGTTGTACGTCAAGATCGCTGTAAATGGAGAAGTTTGATACGACAACAGTAAGTAAAAATATCTGATAGTTTGTATTTCTTTTTGAAGCTAACCTCTGAATCTCAGAGAACAGCTTAGTGATATATGTATATGTATGTAAAGAGAGGCTTACGGGCGGCTGCTCGGCCATGCTACCCAGTGTATGGGCCTCTCTAGGAAGTGTCTTGGTGGAGACCATAATATCTGCGCCCATCTGGAACTTATGTACTACGACGTGTATTGGTCGGAACCTGGTTTTCTGGATCTCCCTCTGCAGAACCCTCCGATCCCTGGGTTGCAGTTTCCTGGGTCTCCCAGGGCGAGGTGAATTCCTGAAATGTCTCGTCCTCTTCCGCTTGTTGATGACAAAGGCCACAGTCGATTTAGCGACTTGTCTGATGTCTCATACTTGTCTTCTTATGCTCATACCTCTAGTTGAGCTTACTTGTCTTCTTATGCTCATACCTCTAGTTGAGCTTACTTGTCTTCTTATGCTCATACCTTGTCTTCTTATGCTCATACCTCCAATATCTCATACTTGTCTTCTTATGCTCATACCTCCAATATCTCATACTTGTCTTCTTATGCTCATACCTCCAATATCTCATACTTGTCTTCTTATGCTCATACCTCCAATATCTCATACTTGTCTTCTTATGCTCATACCTCCAATATCTCATACTTGTCTTCTTATGCTCATACCTCCAATATCTCATACTTGTCTTCTTATGCTCATACCTCCAATATCTCATACTTGTCTTCTTATGCTCATACCTCCAATATCTCATACTTGTCTTCTTATGCTCATACTCCAATATCTCATACTTGTCTTCTTATGCTCTTACCTCAAATATCTCATACTTGTCTTCTTATGCTCATACCTCCAACTGAGCTTCCTATTATAACGTCCTTTTCAAACTCCGAGAGCTCTCTCCTGGTAGCCATTTTATCTGCGATTGATCTGAGCATACTCCAATTGCCGTTTTTATACCATATCAACCACGTGTCTGCTGCGGGGGCACATCATTGCGCCTGCGTGGGGGTATACAATCACATTTGTCTACATAATGTATAAACAATGGTTATTTACAGAAAATTTAATATTGTGTGCTGAAACGTTTGGCCCTTATGACGGCTTCTAGTTTTTGTGAACATGCTCTCAGTTTTTTGTAAATGTCCGCTGATATGTTCTTCCATTCGGAGCACTTTCGAAGTGTTACTCTATTCTTTCGCTACAGATGCAAGAGGGTTTGTTTACATTTTATACCGCGGCTGTCTTTCCATCACACTACCCGCTACAAACAGTTCTACATTTTCTACTGGATGATTTTGACGAGGTGTTTCAACCATTGCTTCGAATCTGACATAGTACGCGATTTACTATTTGTTATTGCTGTTTACTAGGTTAATGTATATCAGTCCGCAGCAGCTCTCTACGGCGTTATCTACGTTTCAGACCACGGCTCTTTGTTTGTTACTATGCAGTACAAATAATTCCAAGTTATTTCTACTGGAAAGTTTTGAGAAGGTTTCTTCAACCATTGTTTTGCATCAAACAGAGGTCATCGCTCTTTCCACGTTTATAAGTGAGTCACGGAAAAATACTCATTGACCACCACAGGGAGTCGAACCTTGGGTCTTCCAGTTACGCGCCGGATATGCTACCGCTACACCACGGCGGCCTCGAATTTCTCCAGACTCACACACGCTAACTGCCAAGCCAATTTGGCAGGTTGCTTCTTGGATCCCCGCACAATGCTGGGGATTCACCAATTTTGCTTCGGTTGTTACTTGGATCCCCGCACGATTCACCAATTTTGCTTTGGTTATTTCTTGGATCCCCGCAGAATTCTGGGGATTCACCAATTTTGCTTCGGTTGCTTCTTGGAGCTCCTCACAAAGCTGGGGATTCACCTTCTAATTATTTGTTTAGTTGCTGCTTACCATCTTTGGTGAATCCCCAGCATTTTAGCGGGACTCGAAGAAACAACCTGCGAAATTGGCTTGGCAGTTAGTGTGTGTGAGTCTGGAAGAATTCGAGGCCGCTGTGGTGCAGTGGAAACATTTCCGGCACGTAACTGAAAGAACCTGGGTTCGATTCCCGGTGGTGGCCAATGAGAATTTTTCCGTGACTCACTTATAAACGTGGAAAGAGCGATGGCCTCTGCTTGATGTTCCTAGTCTACGTCAAATGTCTGTATTAATTATTCATCGTTTCGCATTTCCTGTGCAGTTGACAGCGGGCTTCGTTACATTACAGACTATGGCTTTACGTGTGTTACTTCGCGCTCTAAATATTCCACTACTTAGTAGAGTAGGGTGATTCTTTTAGAAAAGAAATATATTTCAATGAAATGCAAATAGAATACAAAAAATGGAAAGTGAGAAAAATGTGAATTTTCATGCGTTTCTTTACTTCAAATCTTAATATTTTTATTCCTCCATTCACGCATTCTCCTACCTCCTCTTGCCTTTTTATTAATCTTGAGGTAATCTGAATCCACCAACAATCTGCAATGGAAAACCACTGACATGTAAAATGTCATCGAAACTACCAAACTACTTCGCATGCTGCAGAAAAGCATGTTTCTATTTCGCGCATTCCAATCGTCCCATCTGACTTTCCATTTTAGTTTGAACGCCCACAGTTTCCTATTGTTCCCATTTTTTTTCATTAACAAAACACAGGTTTAATTGTAAAATGTTGTTGGACTCAACCTGCAAAACTATTTCTTTTCCTATGCTGGTAGCTCCCGAATTGGTAAAAATAAAATCATCTTCCTCTTGGTTTCAAATAAACGAACACCCAACGTCGTTGGCCTAAATGCTCCTCTGAGACAAACGTACTTGCGCTTTAAATTAACTATGTATACATTAAATTGATCACAACAAGATAGAAAATTGTAAAGTTTTTAGATATTCGAATTTCTTATGTTCTCAGTCAATAAAGACTGCTGGTTTAGCCAATTGTGCCAACACAAATACTGTATAGACTTTGTTCAGTTTTTTTTAATCTATTTCTTTTCATTACCTATATGTATTTCAGTTAAACATTTAAGTGCAATATAACGTATTCATTAATTCCGGAAAACTCGAAAAACGGTCGCCCAGAAACTGATTCATTTATTTTTTGTTAAACCATGACAACGCGGGATAGTTTCGCTAATAAATTAAAAATTCACCCCACAATTTCAAGACAAAGTTCTCATGGTTTACGAGAAGCCAAGATGAAATGGAAAGTCATTGTCTGTTATGCTGAATGGACGCGTAGCTTTTTTATGGCAAATTATTTGATTTAAAATTTCTGCTCAATAAAAAAAACCACAGGAAAACATATCGGAATAACTGCTACCAAGCTAAAATGAGTGACACTTTTGTAAAAGTTTAATATCAATCAGAACATGATGCCGCTGCAGCAGGGATGATTTTACTTTTTATACTTTTAAGTAAAACAAATGTTAAAAATCAGTAATTTCTGTATCAATCTTGTTAGAATAACAGTCTGATTTTTCAACCTTAAACAGTTCACGCAACAATAATTCTGAATGAGATTGGGCAAATAAAATCCAGCTGATTGGATATAATGATGCTTTTAAATTGTGATCAAGTTTATTTAATTTCCTCAGAATAACCTCGCCTACCTTATACGGGGTAAAATCGTGTATCTTTTTGAAAGATCGACATGTATTGCATTTTTAACTTTATACGTGCATGCATTAAAGGGAACTGAAATTAAGCCTAAAACTGAGTAGTCTAACATCTCGCTATCGAGGTAAATTCAATTTTTCTGACAGGTAGTATTGGTATTATGGAAGCACATTTATGATACTGGATCATTACTACAATATTAGCGCAAGGCTCCTTTATTATAACCACTACAGGGGACTCCAAACTAGTGTTAATAGAAAACTATAACGATATTCTAACGTTATGAACAAGGACGTATGCAGTAATGTTTTAGAGAAAGCAAAGAGTTGGAACTGGAATTAATAATAATAAAAAAAATTGGGTTTAAAAATGTAGCAATATGCTTAATAAGAGACTTCTTTTACTCTTTCCAGATATTTTTAGAGGATAAAAACTATGAAAACGAACGTGCCTCTCGGATGTCAGGGGATGAATAAAAGCTACGAGTCGGTAGCACAAGTGTAAAATATTACATTTTCTTAAATGTGCAGACGAAAAGGATGAAGAAGCTGGAATTCTTTATGGAGTATGACCGGCAAATGTGACTGACGACTAGGGAATACGTTCATCTCAGTCAAGTTCATTTAATTGCGCTCGAACGTTAATTTTTGACTTCGCCCTATGACACACATTATTTTAGAACCCATGTCGATCACAACAATAGCGTTGCTGGCCAAAGGGAATTCATCGTCGGTGTAAGGGACAAAACGAACTTCATACTACGCACATCTGGAAATCAAATGCTATTAAGATTTTCTTGAGCAAATCAATGAACTGATTTTAATGCCATGTAATTTATCATGAACCATATTCATATGACCTTTTGGTGCGCCCTTGCGCTGTCCTTAATAAGACTACATTTACATGTGATGGAGCTCTCTTCAGCCATGATGCCACAGGGCATCTTTTACTCACCTAATATGCAGCTTCAGAAGTTGGGAAACTCTCTGCTCGTGGAACGGAGCTGAACTTCACTGGCGGATATTCATTCATAAAGACTACCTCTTCCCGTCATTTTGGAAATCTGGGTTTCAGAGTGTTACAAATTATTTGTAATTGCGTTGTTTATAGTGAAAATAATTTTAATGTGTTTGTGGGGCATTTGCCCCTAAATATATATTTTTATTTATTTGTTCACTTATTTTTAGATCCCTGTTAATTGGGACACATCGGGACTAGAATACTTCGGCCCAATTATACGAAGCATTATCCCAAACAGCTAATTTGGGATGTTCTTCAAAAATTGTTCTAAATCAATGGCTGATCGGGTTAACTAATGGCCCAATTGACCGGAATCTATAGATAGATAGATAGATATACAGTCCTTTAACTAACCGAGAGACCAAAAAGTTGGCTGCTGGCTTGTAGTGAGCCTTTTAAAGACGTACCACAAGTACACTGATGTGCAAAAATTTAAGGACGAAGAGGAGAAATTAGCAAAACAGCGGAACGAGGAGGCAGACCGGACCGAAAGACCACTCAGGAGATATAATAGGGTCCCGTACGGTAGAGCATGCGCATATATGCAGCATAACGTAGGGAGGGGAGTGTCGGAAGGGTATAAAGCACACGGGCGGTGTACGCTCAGCAATTTGGGGAAAGCTATTGCACGGTGTACATCGGTTTGAACGACGTCGAGTTGCTACCACCGTGCGATATGTCCAACAGGCAATCTAGTAGACGACATCTGGATGACTTTACACGAGGTCGCGTCATCGGGAAGTTGGAAGAAGTTCGAAGTGTGACTAGTGTGGCCAAGGAGTTCGGGATCGCTCACAGCATCGTTTCACGAGCTTGGAGAGCATTTAAACGACAAGACCAGCTGTACGAGAATTCAGCAGTGGTCGTCCACGAGCAACCACGGCGGCAGACGACCGGTATATTGTCCTACAGGCGAGAAGGGACAGACGACAGACAGCGGAAGAAATCGCAAGGCACATGCAACAGACAACTGGACGTCCGTTATCGCGTTTTACCGTGGCCAGGAGGCTGCACAAAGGTGGTCTATTTGCACGACGACCAGTACGGTGTGCAACATTAACGCCTGCTCATCGGAGACGGCGGTTTCTGTGGTGCTAGGAACACAAGAACTGAACACATCAGCAATGGGGTCGAGTTCTCTTTACGGATGAGAGCCGATTTAGTCTGACAAGCGATTCTGGTCGTATACACATCTGGAGAGAGCAGGGAACACGCAATCACACCTCCAAAATCATCGAAAGGGACCGGTTTGGAGGTGGCGGAGTTTTCGTTTAGGGCGGTATCATGATTGGTAGCCGTACTGACCTCCATATCTTCCAAGGAGGTTCAGTTACTGGTATCCGCTATTGTAGCGATGATCTCCTGCCTCACGTGCGTCTTTTTAGAGATGCTGTGGGTCCTAAGTTCCTCTTCATGGACGACAACGCTACACCTCATCGTACAGTAGCTGCCGCAGAGCTGTTGGAGAGTAAAGATATTCAACGCATGGATTGGCCCGCAAGTTCCCCGGACCTAAATCCAATCGAACACGAGTGGACCTTCTCGGGAGACGCTTGGCAGCACGTCACCGGCCGCCATCAACAATTCCACCGCTTGGCAGCATGTCACCAGCCGCCAGCAACGATTCCGCAGCTGCGATTGGCGCTACAAGATGAATGGGCCGCGATGCCTCAGCAGCTCCTTGACAACCTCGTCCTCAGCATGGACAGACGTTGTAAATCCTGCAACGTAGTCAGGATGATCATATCCCCTACTAAGGACTGGAATTTTCTTGGCACCGCCTGTCACATGGACGTTTCTGTCTTGCGTCCAGTTGTGCTCGAAGCTACCTTTTCAATAAAGTGCCTTTGTATCCTTTGAATTCCTTGTTTGTACGGTTTTGCTCACTTGTCCCATATTCTTTCATCTTGGGGATCTTATGGTATGAATTGAGTCGATGTGGAGCACTTCTACACGACGTTACATTCGGAAAACCGTCTCGTCCTTAATTTTTGCACGCCAGTGTATTTAACAGGATCTATTGGGTTGGCCAAAACGTCATTGCGTTTTACACACATAGATGGTGAAACATGTCTTGAAATGTAACTAACGTCATTTGAAACCGCAAGTTCGGTATGTAACGTGACAGCTGACAATTCAAGCTTGTTTTAGGAACAGAATGCGCACGATTTCGGGTACAAGTGTTTGTTTGGCGTCAAATTCAAAATGTACAATCAAAAGTAACCTGTTCGTCATGTTTTGTTGTATTACTTCCGTAAAGGAAAGTACACTGTGAAAGCTCATAAAAAGTTATGTGATGTGTATGGTGAAGATGCCTTAAAACTACGGCAGTGTCAGAATTGGTTTGCGAAATTTCGGCCTGGAGATTTGGATGTGAAAGATGCACCACGCTCAGTAAGGCCAATCGAAGGTGATGACGACAAAATATAGGCGTTGATCGAATCCAGTCGGCGTTTAACGACGCGAGAGATTGCTGCTGAGAATCTGAACATATAGAAATCTAGCGTTGAATATCATTCAAAAAAACTGGGATACGTTAGTAAGCTCGATAAGTGAGTACCACATGAGCTCAAAGAAATTCATCTCAATAAGTGCGTTGACATCTGCGATTTGCTCTTGAAACGTGAAGAAAATGATCCATTTTTGAAACTTATGATAACAGACGATGACAAATGGAACGTGTACAACAACTTCAAACGATAATGATCGTGAGGCAAGCGTGATGAACCTGCTCAAAACACTTCAAACGCAGATATGCACCAAAGGAAGGTTAGGCTGTCAGTCTGGTGGGATTTCAAAGGTATTGTATATTTTGAATTACTTCCAAGGAACCAAACCATTAATTCAGACGTGTACTGTTGTCAGATGGATAAATTAAGTGACGAAGTCAAACAGAAGCGTCCAGAATTGGTGAATGGCAAAGGTGCTGTGTTTCACCATGACAACGCAAGACCACATACAAGTTTGGTCACTCGTCAAAAATTGTTGCAGTTTGGATGGAATGTGTTACCACATCCACCCTATTTGCCATACCTGGCACCATCAGACTACCATTTGTTTCGCTTGTTGCAAAACGGCTTGAATGGTATAATCTTCATTCCTGGTGAGGCCATCAAATCGTTCTTGGAACTGTTTTTTGCCGAAAAAGACAAAAATGTTTTTGAACGCAGAATCACGAACTTGCCTGGAAGATGGCATAAGGTTATCGAGCAAATTTGGCAATACGTTATTGACTAAAGTTTTTGTTTCCCATTCGAAATTCGCCTTTCACTTACACAGGGAAAAAATAGCAATTACTTTTTGGGCAACCCTTATATCTGGGAATTCAACTGCCCAGGCCACTTCATGATAGGATCAGTGTTGGCATCCATAAACAGTAAGTCTGGGCCAACAAAAATGAAGTCATACTAGTATTTGAAGATATGGTATCTGTGTTTCTAAGCATTTATGGCTGTTTCATCAAAAGCAATAAGCGAAATTGTGACGTACCTGCCAGCAGAACGCACACGACATAAAGGCAAATAGGAATCAGAATGAACGTCTGCGTAGCTCAGTTGGTAGAGCGACTTGTTCCGGAATAAGCGGACTCGGGTTCGAATCCCGGCGTAGAGCAGAAATGACGGAGAAATTTACTTCGTTATAATATGCAGCAGTTCATCATTATGTCGCCCTGTCTCTACCATGTTGAAAAAACCGCAGGGTGCCAGTTTACTTATTTATTTTTTTCGGGCACGGGTTCAGCACCTTCGATGTTCTTTAGGGTGTTTTTTGAAGCGATGCAAAATTTCCTTCTGGGTCGCCTTTCACCAGCTCTTCTTCTGATTGTCCTCATTTTTTGAAACTGCTTCCACCATGTCGAATCAACCTTTCGCGACTCATTCAGACATCGTGCACCTGCGCCTGAGACCCCCTGCTGCTAGCTGTCCAACAGTCATCCATTTTAAGAAATCCTCTAAATGATGACGGTTTTTCATGCTTCCGAAGTTCCTAACATTCTCATCATGCAAATTTGGATGTGGTAGAAGTCCGAATTCTCGAATGAGTAACTCACATGCTGTGGGATTGTTTGATGTTGATCTGCGTTTTTTGATTGAACATTCATGTGGATGGCAATGTTTTCATGTCTGGATTATTTTGCTCTCAGAGATCGCGCAAAAATTCGAATGTTGATTGAAAACGGTGTGATTCCAAAATTTTATCAACAACTGTTATAATATAGAGAAGATAAAGTATTTAAACATCTAATGCCCAAGAAATATTCGTAGAAATCAAATAGTATAACATAGATAATTAATCCAACAGCAAAACGTACATATTGTAGGGTAGAATTCAGAGCGCAGGGATAAGAATTAAACACATCGACTGAAAAAAAAACCCTCTATCATTACGAAAAGGTTTATCTAGAACCTTTACATCTTCTCTATTACAAAGGAAACAGCTGAAATTACACCAGAGTGAAATTACAGACACTAAATAAGAAAAAGCAACTATCCTCTGCCCTTTAGTTGGAAGCCCCTATAGTCACTTCCGGGACATGAATTAAAGGGTTTTCTACTGCAATGCAAATTTTGTTTTTATTATTTGCTTTGTTTCAGAGTTTAACGATCATCATCGGCGCCTCTAATGGCTATAAGCATTTGCTCGTCCTTAATTTGGGGTCACTAGTTCCAGAGGAAGGAGACAGCCAGAGTCATCGGATTAGCACTGACCCATACCTTATCCAGGATTCGAACCTGAGCCCAATTCGGATAAACCGTCAGAAGCCAGCGCCTCAGACGACTTGGCAATCAGGGTAACAAAATGTATTATACTACGTCCCATTGTATGCCTGAACGATACACAGAGCAGGATATGGACAATTGTCGATATAGCAAGAATCAGAATATTTTATTCGCCTTACGTAGGTTGATATCAAAATGAGACAACTGTATATTAACAAAAGTGTTCATTAAAATTATCAGTTCTAAAATTTAGTGCGTCAGGGCTTGTTTAAGAAACTTTCATTGTGGTAGATCGACTTATAACAAAAAGGCATAGCTAGAGGTACTTGCGTTTGTGGTTCTGCCTCATGTTAAATACCACTAAACGTTTATTAAAAATACATTGCTCGAGCACGATATATTGAGGTTCTAACGACCTGGAAAAACCAAATGACTCCGTGCGGCCAAATTAAAGTTGAGCGATAGGTCTTAATCCTGAGTGCTCATGGGTGTGCTCAGTTGTAATAAAAAACTAATAGTTTTTAGATGAGATAGTTAGGGGAAATAGAATGCGTAGTCTTAAATATATTACACGTGCAAATAAAAGTTGCCACATTAAATTTGCCTAATTTCTTAGAAGAGTCAAATTTTTTCTTCGATTCAAAAATTACATATATACTGCGATTAAGTTTTAGCGTTGAAGATAGCCGCTTTAATTGAAGGAATAATATTAATGAAGGACAAAAAATTGTTTTAAACATTTTGATAACGTAAATGAACGTCTTGACCACGAACCGTGCCACATGATCAAGCTTCAGTAGGCGCAGGAAATGGCATAAAAAAAAAAAAAGCTTCTTTTATGAAATTAAGAAATAAATGCTTCTTAATGATGTCGTGTGCTTACATCAGGCAATGTCCTCAAAATTTCGTGTAATGCACTATCCTTGATTGTTAGAACTTCTGTTAAGAGATCTTCATTGAACGAAATTATCATTTGCAGAATATACTCTCCCGATTTCATTATTCTCTTGATTTCATGATAAATTAAGTGTTTATGCATCTACGCTCATGCGAGTACCTTGAAAGTAACCTCAGCAGCAAATTTTGACTTCATATCACAGCGAGAAATGAAATTCATCAAAATCCTAAAACAATATTCATCAGTGTTTCCAAATTCTGTAATCGAGCCTGCCGTCTGGATACGAAAATTTAGGAGTACTAAGTATTTAATTTTAACAACGCATATTTTAGGTTAGAATTTTAATGCAATAGGTTTTGTCTTTAATTAAAATAGTCTAAGTAGAAATAAATGGTAAACAAATATAAGGTATATAAGATAAAAATATTAGATGTCCGATATTTTTATCAATTATTAATTAACTTTTACATCTGACTGTAAATCTTTGACACCAGTGTTACGTAAGTGCTTTAAATGAAACCTTTCATCCCGTTTTTGTAATTATTTAGAACTTTTTTTCATGTTAACACTTTTCAACCAGTTTTCTGGAAGAACAATACCTTCCGTGCAATAGTTTCTGGATATTTAACTCAGTCGAATACAGCAGCTGCATTTCCTATTGAACGGCCTTGCATAACTCGAGCAATGTTATACGTTAGTGTTAAGTAAAGGCGTCGTTTGGTGTGCAAACAGCTGAATAGTTCTGTTAAATCCCATGTAATAAAGGCTATTATTTTTTCCAATAGGAGAAAGATGAAATTTTTGAACACCTCAGCATCATAAAAATATGTGTGCATACACATGCACTTATCTAAGTGTACTTTATTTTCCTTTCTATGCAATGTTCATTAAAGCTCTGAGTACAAGATGTATAATTGTTAGGGAGATTTAAGAAAAGGGTTTCTTTTTATGTTACATTTTTTTCTTGTTTTACTAATAGTATGCTTTGTACTAATTATGGAAAAATGTTTGTATTCATTACGGTAAAGTGTTAAAGCTGGAGTGGAAATTTCGGCCAAGTTTGAAACTTTGGAACGCATGATAACTATTCTTCTTATAATATTTGCAGTTATATCCATTCTATTTTCATGCTGCTTTTTGTATCCGCAATTATTAGCGCGATTTGAGACTAAAGGAATTGCAGTCATTTACCAACCTGGGAAAATCTCTTCTAATTTCAGGTAAAAATATTCCGAGTACACATAGAACATGAAAAGAATTTCTACGAGCAAAGAAATCTGAGATAGTTTTCTGCAGTAAGAGTTCTCAATATTATTTCCTACTTATTCCGAATCAGCATTTTGGTTTTTATTTAAGCCACATAAAGATCATTGACGAGAAGAGGAGCTTTCCTTTTGAAGCCGGTATTCAGTTACGCGGAAGACCTTAATAATCTCGTTCGCTTTCGTTCCTCGAATTGTGATCTCTTTTGCTTCAATTGCTTGGCAAACCTCACGAATGAATTCGGTTTTATTTTACCTTTTTATTCCGTCTGCGCAACAGCGGTGAATATTTTGTTCATACCGCTGCTCCCAGAGATTTTGATTGACTGAGCATTCAAACTGTGATTTGTGCCAGAGCTACTAACATTTTTATAGATTTCTCAATCTCTAGGACTCTAAAGATTGCAACGCTTCACCAAAAAATACTCCTGCATTACGCTGTATTTTATTTTGTGTTACTCAATGTTTCCCGTCGCGCGCGAACAAAAGAAACTTGCCCACATTCAACAAAAGGCAAGCGAATTGGCAAGACAAAAATCCATGTCAGGCATTTGGCAACGTTACGTTAAAACAAAATAAAATTTTGAATTTTCAGTTTTATTCTCCTCCTCCTTTTTTTAACAAATTCTAAGAAATATCTCATCTGTCGTTCAAATCTCTAAAATACTCTTTCTCAACGTTTATTTCCCATATGACTTCAGTTTTAAAGATGTCCGTTTTTCTTGTGGAGTCAACTTAAAGTACCAGGCGTTCAACGAATGCAACAAAACTCTAGTATTAGTACAGGCTATTGTACTTTGTTCTCTCAGAATAATTCGCTAACCCTGTGTGCTGCGTAAAACGAAAATGTACGAACCAAATTCGTACATTGAACTCCATTGTTACCTATAAAATTTTCAACCGTTCTGAAACTGCTTCCTCTTTATTTCCAAATGTTTTCGGAGAACTTACATATGTCAAGAAGAACTACTCTTTTAGCATTTTCCATATGTCTGCGAAAATTGTATCTTTTCGAACAAACAGATGCAAAAATCATATATATGTATAAATACATACACAGACGTGTCACATTATTGTGACCACCTCCTACTTTGACGAAAACAGCGCGTAGATAATGAGAGAAGGCACATGTAGTGGGCTGGCTTGAAGGGTATGTAATATGAGCTATAGGCAAAACAATCTTAAAACATATCACTCGTTGCCGTCATGGATGAAAGGAGCGATTTATCAGATTTGCATAAAGGAATGGTTATCGACTTTCGGGCCAAGGGTGGCAGTATTTTTGAAACAGCGCAGTTTGTGAACTGTTCGCGTGCTGTTGTGGTTAAAGTGTATCGCGATTGGAGAAATGGCACCATTGCGAATAAGCGACGAGCAAACTGCGGAGCATCGCATGCCGTTGATGTGAGAGGTGAGCGTCGGCTTCGAAGATGCGTGATGGCTGATTGACACACTGCTGTGGAGCAATTTACTGGCCGAATGAACCAGGGGGGCTACTGGAAGTGTGTCTGAAACGATAGTTCAGCTGACCCTGCTGTGTATGGAGCTTCGATCCGGACGGATGGTCATTGCACCAATGCTAACGAAGGTGCATCGGCAGAAAAAGCTTACATTTGCATGGCAGTATCAGAATTGGACCTCCGCTGATTGGCAAAGGATGGCCTTCTCCGATAAGTCACGTTTTCTGCTTCATCGAACGGATGGACGTTCGCGTATAAGGCGAGAAACATCGGAGAACAAACACTATTCAAGCAATGCTGGCAGAACACAATCTGGTGGGGGCAGCGTTATGGTCTGCAAAATGTTTCCGTGCCATTCTCTGGGTCCACTCACACCTGTGGAAGGCATTATGGACCGAATTCGTTATGAATCCATCCTTGCAGACCACGTACACCCATACATGCAGATTGTTTTCCCTGGTACGGATGGGATCTTCTAGCACGACAATGCGACGTGTCACACAGCTAGAAATGTCCAAGAGTGGTTGGAAGAGCACGATAAAGACTTCAAGGTACTTCCCTGGCGCCTAATTCCCCAGACTTAAACTTAATTGAGCATCTGTGGGATCACCTCGATCGAGTTGTTCGCTCTATGGATCCTCCACCACGCACCCTCCAACAGATGTCAGTAGCACTGCAATGAGCATGGCTCCACATACCTGTTAACACCTTCCAGCACCTTATTGACTCACTTCCAGCCAGTCTAGATGCTGTTCGCGTTGCGCACGGCGGTTACTCTGGATATTTGCTGGTTGTCACAATAATGTGTCTCGACCGCGTATATATATATATATATATATCAAGAATGGACCGCTGGCACACCAAATATATATACGAAGAATGGACCGCTGGCACACCAAATATATATATGAAGAATGAAACGCTGGCAAGCCAAATATATATACGAAGAATGGACCGCTGGCACACCGAGAACCTCACAACGTTATAACTGTGGAGCCCCAAAGACCATCACACTCTCAGAGTAACGTCGCCTCCGTGGATTGGCTGGTGAAGGGCAATCGATGCGCAACTGTACTTCGATTGCCCTGCGCAACTGTGCGTCGGCACTCAGCTATGTCTCCCCGAGAACAGTAGAACAAACCCTGTCACGTATGAGGCACCGGAGTCGATGTTGGCCAAAGCGCTCATGTTAACCTAGGTCCAACGGCAACGACGCCTGCAGTTCGATGGGTCTACCGTCTTTGGACAATGGACGAATGGGAAAAAGTTGCCTTCTCCTACGAATCGAGGTTTCTGCTCCACAGGAGTGACTGGCGGTTTCGAATACAGCGTCAGACACACGAGAACCAGCACCCGAACATACGTTTCGGTCAACTACAGGCAGGTGGTATCAGTCTGCATGCCAAGGAGATCTTTTCCTGGTATGACTTGGGACCACTGGTATCACTGGATGGGTCCCAGAACGCCAATGGTTACCTATCCATCCTCACTGATCACACGCATCCCTTCATATTGGAAGTTTACCCAGGTGGTGATGGTGTCTACTAACAGCACAATGCGCCCTGCCACGTGCTAAGGGGTGCGTGACTGGTACCAGGAACACGAAAGCGATGCCTCCGTTCTCCCTAGGACTATTTGGATTGGCCAGGTTCGACGTGATGACCCACACCCACGTTTCCGACACCTCCGTGCTCTGCTGCGGTCCGAATGGGCACGTGTGCTTTCGGCAACCTTCCATTGCGTCCATATGCCACGCTGTACCGCCGCTGTCATGCTATCACCGGGACAAGAGTGTTTATTCCCATTACTAGGTACGTGGCCATATTATTCTGATACGACTGTGTGTCAATCCATACAGTCGCATCGTCAATCCACTGGTGGATGGTTTCCCCAAGTTTCTTCAGCAACGGTATATCTTGAGCCAGTCTCCCGCATGTCACTCCGGCATGCTTTCGAAGTTATATATATATATATATATATCATCATTGTCAACCATTATCAATCCACTGCTGGACGAAGGTCTCCCCAAGTTTCCTCCACAACGGTCTGTCTTGTGCCAGTCTCCTCCATGTCACTCCCGCATACTTTCGAATTTCATCCACCCATCTTCCATCTGGTCTTCTTCTGGGTCTTTTCCTGTCCCTTGGAATCCAATCTAAAATTTCGGCTGTCCATCGATGGTCTGTTCTTCTGGCAGTATGTCCAGCCCATTGCCATTTCAGGGATTTAACTCTGATCATGATGTCTTCCACTCTTGTCATTTTTCGGATCCACGTGTTCCTCTTCTTATCTCTCCTTGTTACACCAAGCATGCACCTCTCCATGCTTTTTTGAGTTGTCTGCAGCCTTTGTATGTCTCTTTTAGTTAAGGTCCACGTCTCCGCACCATACGTAAGCACTGGAAGGATGCATTGATCAAACACTTTTATTTTAAAGCATAATGGCATATTGCTCTTGAAAATTATGCTGTTTCTTCCAAGAGCTCTCCAGGCAAGTTTTGTACGCCGATTAATTTCTTTCTTAATGTGACCCTCACTTGAAATCTGCTGTCCAAGGTAAACGTACGTGTCTGTTATGTCCAGCTTCTCTCCATCAATCGATAAGTCTTCATTTCTTGTAAAAGCATTGAACATCACTTTTGTCTTCTGAAAGTTCATTTTCAATACCACTTCTTTACTCTTGTCAGCAAGTTCCTGGATCATACTCTGCAGCCCTGATGGCGTAGTTGCAAAAATGACTACGTCATCAGCAAAACGAAAGTGGGTTAGATAATCTCCATTAATCTTTATTCCTTTGTTTTCCCAGTTCAGTGATAGAAAGACATTTTGCAATGTGGCATTAAAGAGCTTCGGAGATATGGTGTCACCTTGTCTCACTCCCTTTACAATATTTATGTGTGTTGTATTTTCAAACAGCCGAATCTGTGCACTTGCATTTTCATAGATGTTATTAATAATATTAATATATGCATCTTCAGTACCGCAAGATTTCAGAGCCATTGTAACTGCTGATGGATTCCACGAATCAAAGGCTTTTTCATAATCGATAAAAGCCATGCACAATGGAAGTTCATATTCCCTCGCTCTTTCAATTAGTTCTCTCAATACGTGGATATGATCTATTGTTTTGTAGCCACTCATGAATCCAGCTGGTTTTCTCGGTTGAGCCATGTCCAGTGCAACCTACAAACGGTGTGAAAAAACTTTAGAGAAGATTTTATAAACTACTGATAGGAGGCTGATAGGTCTGTAGTTTCCGAGATCCTCAATGTCACATTTTTTATGTAGCAGGATCATTGTAGCATTGTTCCAATTCTCAGGAATCTGCCCTTCATTAAGACATCGAGTGAAAATTTGGGCGAGTACTGTTTCGATTTCTCCACTTGCTTCTTGTATGATGTCTCCAGTAATTCCATCTTCGCCTGAAGCTTTTGCCCGCTTCATGTTCTTGATTGCATGTGCAACTTCTGCTGGGAGGACTGGGAGAACTCTGGTACTGGTACCTTTCATGATGTCTGGAGTACATGCATCATCCCTTTCATATAATTTGGAGTAGAAATCTTTCACTCTTGTCAAGATTTCGCCTCTATTTCTTGTTACAGAGCCATATTCTGTTCTCAGTGCCATAATGTGTTTTCTTCCCTTACTGAGATGTCCCTTTGCTATCTTTAGGCTTTGGTTGTTTTCATTTTCTTTCCTCACTAGTTCACAGTTGAATTTCCTTAGGGCTTCAGTGATACTTTTTCGTACTGTCTTGCATAGCTCTATATATTCCACTTTGGAAGTCACATCTTCTTTAGTGGTCCTCATCTCTCTTCTTTTTTGCATCAACATTTTGGTTTGTCCTGATAATTTGTTCACATGCAACTTGTTCTTAGACCCAGCTAATTTTTTTGCTGTTTCCATTAGAGCTTTGGTTACTTCTCTGTTAACTTCAGAAACATCCACTTCTTCCGATGTTAGGCCTTCTAACGCAGAGAATCTGTTCTTCAGTTCCAACTTGAAGATATTATGGTGTTTGTTAAGGTTGGTTATGTCAATACATTTTGTTTGTCTTATGAGCTTGCCACGTTCGAGTTTAGTGTTGAGGTGAATCTTACATCAAACCAATCTATGGTCACTACCTGTGTTGAACTTGTTTAGCACACTGAAGTCTTCAATGATGAATTTTTTGTTACACATAATAAAATCAATTTCATTTGTCGTCCCATTTGGATGTTTTCATGTCCATTTCCTGTGTGGCTTTTTCTTGAAAAAGGAGTTCAAGATGAAAACCCCTTCTGCCTCTGCAAACTCAACGAGAGTATTTCCACGCTGGTTTGTGTTGCCGTGACCGATTTGACCTACTGAAATTTCATTCTGTTGACGTTGCCCTAATTTTGCATTGAAATCTCCCATAATTATCTTCAAGTGCTGCTTACCATTATTATTTAGATGACGAAATTTCCTCATACAATTCATCAATTTCTTCTTCAGGATGACTTGTGGTTTGTGCATAAGTTTGAATAATCTGAGCCTTGTATCTTCTCGAGTGTTGGATAACGAGTCGTGCAACTCTGTCACAGGAACTTTCAACTTCTACAACTTTATCCTTCAGTTTCTTGTTTATTATAAATCCAACACCGCCAGTTCCGCCAGTATCTGTCCCAGGATAGTAGAAGAGATGTCCACTTTTCAGTTCAATGAGATCTTCTCCTTTTCTCCTTACCTCACTTAGCCCGACGATGTCCCCCTTGATCCTTTGTAGTTCCTCTTTCAGTTCAAGAAGCCTAGAATCAGAAGATAGGGAGCGTCCATTATATGTAGCCAAGGTCATCACTAGATGGCAGCCTAGTCCGGTCCTCCAGGAATTCTTAGCATCCTCTGCCTTCATGTCGCACTGGCCGCTGCCTTGGCCAGGTACTTTCCAGTATATAGCCTCTCCTTGACAAATGCCAACACCACCGTCTCGCGGTGCATCCTTCCTGTTCCTACTAAAGGCGCTCTGACGAACGACAAATTGCTGTACAACTGTACAATCGGGATTAGAGGAAATGCAATCCCACACTTACCAACCCATTTGGCCAGCGTGGTGAGTTACAGCACCCCCCCCCCCCCAAAAAAGAAAAGAAAAACGTTTTTCACAACTTAAATGTTGTCCCTCAGTCTCCGGCGGCAGGAATGTAACTCGCTAAGGCAGAGGGTGCTAAGAATAACCGTAGGAATGGAATACCCTGCCATCCGATACCGTCCTTGACTACGTTTACCGGACGATCTCCATCTTCTGATTCAAGGCTATTTGAATTGGAACAGTCAATCTAAAGGATCAAATGAGGCATCGTCGGGCTAAGTGAGGTTACAAGAAAAGGCGAAGATCTCATTAAACTGAAAAGCGGACCTTTACTATCGTGAGTCAGATACTGGCAGAACTAGTGGTGTTGGATTTATAATAAACAAGAAACTGAAGGATAAAGTTCTAGAAGTTGAAAGTTCCGCGGACAGAGCTGCGCGGCTCTTTATCCAACTCTCAAAAAGGCGCCAGGCTCACATTATTCAAGCTTATGCGACCACCATATTAAGTCACCTTGAAAAACAAGTTGAATAATTTTACGAAGAAATTCGGCATCTTAAAGGCAAGCCGTACTTGCAGATTATTATGTGTGATTTCAATGGGCAAATAGTGCAACTACAACAGAATGAAACTTCGGTAGGTAAATTTCGGATATGGGAACAGAAATCAGTGTGGAAATAATCTCGTAGAGTTTGCTGATATGTAGCAGAACGAGTTTTCATCATGAACTCCTTTTAAAGAAAACGCCACATAGGAAAAGGTCATGGAGGCATCCCAGCGAGCTGGCAAGTGAAATTGATTTTATTATGTGTAACAAGATATTGTCATTGAAGACTGCAGTGTGCTGAACAGGTTCAACACAGAGAGTGATCATAGAATGGTGAGATGTAAGATGCACTGAAAACTAAGCTCGATCGTGGCAAGCTGATAAAACAAACAAAGTGTATTTGCATGACCAATCTTAAAAAGCATGGTATTACCTTCAAATTGGAACTGAGGAACAGATTCTCCGCTCTAGAAGATCTAACATCAGAAGACGTAGACATATCTGAAGTTAACAGAAAACTGATCAAGGATCTTATGGAACAGCGACAAAAATAAGTGGTGTTAAGAGCAAGTTCCATATGAAGATAATATCAGGAAAGCCAAAAATGCTGATGCCAAAGAGAAGGGAGATGAGGACAAATAAAGATGTCGCTTTCAAAGTGGGGTATGTATCGCTATGCCATACAGTACGAAAAAGTATCACTGAAGACGTAAGAAAATTTAAATGTTATTTAGTGAGAAAAGCAACAGTAACAACGATAGTCTGAAGAGAGCAAAGGGGCATCTCAGTAAGTGAAGAAAATAGATTGTGGAACTGAGGAAAGAAGATGGCACTCTAACAAGAAATAGAGGTAAAAGCTTGACAAGGGTGAAAGATGTCTACTCAAAACTATACGAAAGAGATGATACATCTACTCTAGACATTACGGAAGATAACAGTACCAACACCATTTCAGTCCTCCTGACAGAAGTTACAGAAGCAATTAAGAACAGGAAATGAGAAAAAGATCCAGGAGATGATGGAATTACCGTGGACATTATACAAGAAGCAAGTAGAGAAACTGAAACTAGACTTATCAAAGTTTTCACTAGATGTCTCAATGAAGGAAAGATTCCTGAGGATTGGAATAAAGCTGCAATGATCCTGCTACATACAAAAGGTGGCACTGAGGATATCAGGAACTACAGGTCCATCAGCTTCCTATCAGTGGTTTATAAATGCTTAACAAATATTCTTTCACATCTCTCGAAGGTAACACTTGACATGGCTCAACCGAGAGAACAAGCTGGTTTCAGGAGTGGCTACAGCACTACAGATCTTATTCATGTGATGAAAGAACTGACTGACAGAACGAGAGAATATAAACACCCATTATGCATGCTGTTGTCTATTATGAAAAGGGCTTTGATAACATGAAATCATCAGTAGTTGCAATGGCTTTGAAATTCTGAGGTTTTGAAGATGCATACATTAAACTTATTAGTAACATCTATGAAAATGAAAATGCAAAGTTTCGGTTATTTTAGGGTAAAGCATCAATAAAAATTAGAAAATGAGTGAGACAAGAGGACACCATATCTCCGAAACTCTTTAATGCAACATTGCAAAATGTCTTTCAATAATTGAAGTGGGAAAAACAAAGGGATGAAGATTAATGGATATTATTTAAACCACCTTCGTTTTGCTAATGACGTAGTCATTTTCGTAACTGCCCCTTTAGTTCTGCAGAGTATGATCCAGGAACTTGCTGACAAGAATAAGGAAGTAGGAATAAAAATGAACTTTCAGAAGACAAAACTGATGTACAAAGCTTTTACAAGAAATGAAGATTTACCGATTGATGATGAAAAGCTGAAGATAATCGATACCTGCATTTACCCTGGACAGCAATTGATACCTACATTTACCTTGGACAGCAGATATCAAGCGAGGGTTACATTGATGAAGAAATTAATCGGAGTATAAAACTTGAATGGAGAGCTTTTGGAAGAAACAGTACCATTTTTAAGTGCAATATGTCATTATGTCTTAAAGGAAAAGTGTTTGATCAATGCACCTTTACAATGCTTACGTATGGTGCAGGAGACATGGACCTTAACCAGAAAATGACATGCAAAGACTGCAGACTACTGAAAGCAGCATGGAGAAATTCATGCGTGGTGTAACCAGGAGAGATAAGAAGAGGAACTCGTGTATCAGGAAAATGACAAGAGTGGAAGGCATCGTGATCAGAGTAAAATCCCTGAAATTTCAATGGTTTTGGTTTTGGTAACTGTGGGTAACAAAGCGGTACCCAGTTTATTGCTATAATGGGATTACAAACATAAGAGATATCACTGAATATTGCAGTACAGAAAATATAAACAGGAAAATATAGGTATATCCAAAATGCAACACAAACTGGACAGCAAATATAAAGAGCACATTACCACGGCGCAGTGACATCGGTATCAGCAGAGGCGGAATCAGTTGGATAACACCAACGCTAGAGAACAGCTCAGCGTGACAGATAAACAAATAAGGGGTTGGACAATAACATCAGGGGGCCGACAGTGTGAGGCAATGCCGGCAAAACATCAATTTGCACATATAGTAAAAATACGATGCGCACAAATAAGGAATAATATAACGGCACAGCATTCGATACGAAGTAAAACAAGTACGACATTATGAGCATATTTACAAGGGTATGATAAAACACCGAATAGAACATAACGACGGTCAAAATGTAAGGCACAGTATGGCATTACACCAACCACACTATGAGAACAAAGTTAACAATGGCAGCAGTAATATGATCCGCGACGCAGAAAACACACTAATGTAGCAAGGACACACAAGAGCAAAAGAAAAACACAAGGTACAGTAACAAAATCAGGAAACAACATTGCAATGCGAGAGTGATAAGATAAAGGGAACAGCACACAATTAGCGAAACAGTAGATGAAGAAACGCGAAACCAGAAAATTCCAGATCACCACAACGTGGAAACCGTCGCCGGAGAGAACGAAACGTTTTGGGTTAGGAAGGAGCGCTAAAGTTCATCGGCTTGTAGAAGTGAGGTATCACAAAATTGTTTCTCAGCGAGGTCTTTCAAGGAGAAGAGACGGCGAATGTATCGTCTCATGAAAACCTGGTGCCTAGTATCTGTGACCCTCAGAGATTTGAAAAATGACACAGAAGCTTCAAATTGCATCACCGCTACACACAGAACAAGATCAGGTGAGTGGAGAAATCCTTCATTACAGAGTACCGTATGAGCAGATTGGGAGAGGCGTAAGAATTGCTGTCTGAACACTAGTCCAGGAACTAGAGGAAACTTATCAATGGCCTTATCATCGGAGAGATGATTGACAGGACCAGAACGGAGATGAACACTGTTCGAAGAGTCGTCAGGCGGAGAAACATCTGAATAGGAAACAACTGGAACACTAGATGAGGCCAGAGAAGGAGGAAGATGTTTTACCTTTTCCGATTTCACAGAACCATTTGGAAGTTCCAATCCGTTTCGAAGACGAAGCTGAGGCGGATGAATCCATTGGCGGATCTGAAAGAACACCCGAAACGGGAGACGAGAATACAAGTTGCGCCGAGGAATCAGTATATACCCGATCAGCATCGGTGAACACTGGAGCATCAGCCGAGGCAGTACGATGGTGCGGCAACACGGGAACAGCAGACATGGTCGTAGTTGGAGATCCGATATGCGAGAGACACGGAGGAGATTCAGTCGACCGGAGTACCGAAGCACCACTCGACACATCGGAGTCAGAACACTCCGCCGGAGTCACATCAGTAGTGGAAGGCATCTCTGCCAAACCAGAAGGACGGTGCGCTAAACTACGGTGCGGAAGAAGAGGAAAGTGATCAGTGCCCTTAACTGGAAGGTGCGTCTGACTGAGAGAAGGATAGGTCGTGGCAGGTAAAACACTAGAGGAGGGGATGGTAGAAGAACCAATGTGATCGGCATTGAGATGCGAGCTGGAAGAAAGATCACGGCAAACGCGCACACAGAAGGCACTGGTGTGATCCTGTATAAGACAGTGAGTACAATATTCAATGGTGAAAATCTTGAAACTGTACATGCGTGAGCCAATTTCAACAGTAGCTTCTGCAGGACAATCCGCCAATGCTTTCTCAATGGGAAAGACTACCAACAAAATGACGGCAAAGTCCTGCAGCAATTGCAAATCGAGCTTCGTGGGGAACGTCAGAAAAGTGACGGAACTAGCCAACAATTTTACAAACATTATTGACAAGGAGAGGAAGCGCAGTATCAGGCACTTCCTGTGGAACAGGATAGAGCGTTATGTTCACCGGACGCTTGTAAAGAGGAGAAGGGATGAGATGATTTGTTGCAATCAAAAGTTCGTGTGCAAAAAAAAATTTAGCATCCTTCTTGCGCTGGAACTGCACTGAGATACCTCGAGGGGTTCGAGAAATTTCGGCAATAGACGTGGACGACACATGGCTTGAGAGGGCCTCCATGTAATGTGGCACAGGAGTATTCAGTAAGACATGAAAGAGCCCACCTCTATCTAGGAGATTTCGGAACTCACGTCCAATCTGCGAATTTTCATCAATCGTTACCTTCACCTTGCGGTTGGATACCTGAATGATAGGTGTTGATTGCAAGAGACCATCAGGTCGAGAAGAAGATGTTGCAGAAACAGCGCCTCGCTGCACTGTAGAGGCAAAAGACATCCTCGGAGGAGAAGTCTGTGCTGCAGCTGGCAGGGAAGATAGTTAGGGGAGAGGAGCACAGGCAGAAGGCAAGGCAGTAGTATCCAGGAATGGCACCGAGGCAGAGGCAAAAACAGAAGGCGCAGCCAAGTCCTGTCAACGCCCCGTAGCAGGAGTACCGGGAAGCTGGGAAGGTACCTAAGCAGACAAATCGGAAGACGATAGTACGTGAACTTCCATGGACGTGGAAAAAGCGATGTGACGTGCATCCGCCAAGCCCAGAGATGATAAGGATGGACATGAGGCCGCCATGTTGGCAGCTTCCAAACGTAAACAAACGTGTTAACGATATTAAAACGGAGGAATATAAACAAATACAAGGACGCTATCGCCACAAAAGTTGCTCAAAACGTACACAATACCTTTAAACATGTGGGGTACGTAACAGGTGAATGCGGGACGAGGTATATCACACTAGAATGCATACAATGTAGGAGCCACCAACACAACGTCTGTCAAGAACGAGCAATGGGCTGGACATATTGCCAGGAGAACGGATCACTAATGGCAACCAAAATTTTAGACTGGATTCCAAGAGATAGGAAAAGACCAGAAGAAGACCACATGGAATCTGCGTGAATTAAATTGGAAATCATGCGGGAGTAGTATGGAGGAGGCCGGCACGAGACATACCGTTGTAGAAGAAACTTGGGAAAACTTTCATCCAGCAGTGGATTGATAATGGTTGAGGTGATGATGATGATATATATCATCAGCAGCAGCTTTATACCTAAATTCTTCAATAAATACTCAATAAATCCTGATTTGGAGATGTGTAGAAGAAATGAGTAGTGCATTGAATGAACGTACCCAGCTGAAACTGTTATTAAATACAGGCATCGCCCTGAGCTCTCACAATGGTGATAGATTACAGACGTGATAGGTAAAACACGTGGTTTGGATGTTTTTGGCAAAGGGCAGATTGTATATGCCCGCAGGATGGATCACTCCATATCGGAAGTCCTCAACACGCTAAGGTTTTCCCGTGCTACATTGTTCAGAGTGTTTCAGGAATACAAAAATTCTGGCAAACGAATAAGCTCCCGAATGAACAGCAGAGGTGTACTATCCTTGACATCTCGTGGAGTACGTCGCTTGGGCAGCATTGCTCGACATGATAGGCACAAATCTCCTCCTATCTGAACAGTCGATCAAGTCAGTGAGAGCAGAGGAGCACAGGCAGAAGGCAAGGCAGTTAGTGCAAGGACAGTGCAACGTGCTCTTAAACGTCTAAGATTATCGAATCACCGACCTACAAGGTTCCCACTGTTAACAGCACGGCACAGTTATGTTAACAGTTGGAGCTTTATTGAACCGACAATAGACCACAGAGGACATGAAGCGGATTGTCTTAGTGATGAATACAGACTTAAACTGTATCGATCCCATTGGGAAAGTGAGGATCTGGCGTCAACTTCATGAAGCCATGGACCCTTCATGTCACGTTGGTACGTACAGACTGTTGGTCGTCTGGGGTGTCTTCAGCTGGAGTGCTTTGGGACCTTTGGTCCGCATTCAGTCGACGTTCAGTGCTCCCAAATATGTGGACATCCTAGCCCACCATTTACAGCCATTCATGTGCATCCCCCAGGTCGCATCTGGCTACTGCATGGTTACAAAAGCGTTGTAGCGAATTTGAAACGTTTCATTGGCCACCTAGAATCTCGGATTTAAACCCCATCGAACGTCTTTGGGATACCGTTGAACAGGTTGTTCCGGCACGTGTGTCCCATTGGCTACGCACCTGAGCAAATTACTGACAGCTTTGGAGGAGGTATGGCTGGCAATACCTGCAGTATATATTTTGTAAGCTTGTGGAATCCATGCCTTGTCGTGTGGCAACCGTCTTTATAACAAAAGGTATCTCTTATTCAATGACACTTCAATGTGTTTCGGACGCAGAGTTGAAAACATTGAGCTATCAGGGAAGTGAAACAAGAAACCTAACTGCGCGATGGGGGAGAACGGATTGGGTCTCTGACTGTGCAACCAACGGAATGAAAGCAACAATTTGGATAATTAGACTTGTCCTCAAAATTAAAGAATGGTTTATACATTTGTACAGAACTCAAGGTATTTATCAGGAAATTCAATAAAATTTAGTAAAGACTTTCATTATTACATTACGTATTGTAACTCATGGAGAACAAGATCATGATCTTATAATTTGCATGTGTCAATATCTTGTAATTTACATGAAAGAGCCGTTCATGGAACGATTTTTAAATCTTTTGTTTAAGGTATGTTATATCTCCTGACAGCCATTAAGCTCAAGAAAAGAATTCTGATACTGTTTATGAGAATATTGATGCTGTCTTGAGGAATTAATGACCACTCCTCAGCAAAAGTTGTTGTGAGTTCTCACAGTATTCTTGCAAAGAGTTAGCGAGCTTCAATGCGTTTCCTTAGAGCATCTCGTACATACTCAATGGGATTGTGGTCAGAGTATCTGGGAGGATATTCCATTCGGCGAATATCTTGCTCTTCGAGAAAATCGTCGACCAAATAAGCTCGATGAAGACGGCCATTTTCGTGTACAAGAAAAAATCATGGCCAACGGCTTCCTTTGAATGACCTGACACATGGTTTCAGGCTCTGGTTTCTGTAGTTCAACGCCCTAGGACAGCGACTCTGAAACTTATGCAGGTATGTGCGTTCGGTCTTCATGATTCCTTTCCGGACCATAACGCCTCCGCTACCAGAGTAGTTCCTTTTCTCGATGTTAAAGGAAATGTTTACGGATCCCTGGCTTTCTCCAAATGAGAATACGTCAAAAAACAGTACTTAACCTGAATTGCAATTCATATGTGAAAATAACAGAAAAGCATTGATCTGGACTCAAAGTGTTATTAATCAAAGTGTTATGTTGGCAATTCCATGTAAAACGAGCTCGCTGGACGGCAGATGTCACAATGACACAATAACTGGCGTCATTGCATAAATGAATTGATCATAAAGTTTTCTACGAGCAGTGTTCTTTGAACCTCTTGTCCCTGTAGCTGCTGCAAGCTCCAAAACGAATTACCTAGCGGACATCTCTCTGTTCCATTCTGGCAGTCATACTCATAAAGCGATCCTATGCACCACTTGTGGCATAATGATCCTATGTACCACTTGTGGCATAATAATCGTATGTACCACTTGTGGCATCTTGGTTGACGAACGAATATCTCTTGTCTGATGAAATTGCCTCCAAAGTCTTGACTGAGCATTTTGTAGAACATTCAATACTCTTGAAGCTGGCATCTGGAACTGAACTCCTCCCATCTTACCAATCGCTCACCACCGCTGAAAATATCTATACCATGTCTTCGTAACACAGGCAGCTCGACGTGTGACTGAAGTGAAGGCAAAAGTTGCCTAGAACAACTACAAGATGCGTGTAGACTCGGGAGTCTTTTTAACCAAACCTAATTTATGCTCACCGTCAGCAACTCAATGGGCTATAAGCAGTCGCTCGTCTCTAATTTAGGGCCACTGGTTCCAGGGAAAGGATAGAGCCAGTGCCATAAGACCAGTATTTAGCTCGCACTCATCTGAGATGAATGGTCAGAAGGTAGCGCCCAGAGCTAATTTGCATATTCTGGCTTGCCTACAACAAAACTAAATGCGTGAAAGATGGGTTTGTATATCCGTCAAATTTCAGTGAATTATTTTACATACATCTGCAGTTATTTATGATTTTGTAGATTATCCTTTAATTGTGAGCACCAGTGTAGGTGAAGTAGGCTAAAAATGAGTGAAGAAGAAAGATCCGCAGAAAGAAGGTAAAATTACAGAGCAGTAATTGAATTGTTTAAGAAACAGAATTAGAAGTATTATTATTGTTATATATTGAACATTATGCGATGTGTTATTACAAAAATAACAGAAATTCTATGATAATTTTGGTATATATAAATATACGAAGGGATGAGAACCTCTTCTGAACATAGTGCGTCATACCAGTGTAAGGAGTTTCAGTTATACCAGACGCCGCCATTTGTTTATATGTCGTTAACTTCCTCACTTAATTTCTAGTTTTGTTTTAGTGGGACTGTTGTACCAAATGAAGACTGTGAATGCATCAACTATTTAGTGAAGAAAGGCTTTGCGCAATTCAGGGTAACGACATTTATGATGAACTTGCTTTAACAACAAATGGAGATGTGCGGCTCAGCAACCAATTCGAAATGCCTGAAGGCATTTTCTTTATACTCAAACTTTTTCGTTAAACACGTGCGTGTCATTTGAAATGAACTTGCATTTTCCAGAAGTAGAAATCACGAAAGTAGCTCTTTTCTGTGACGTAGTGTGCCAAAAAAAAAAAAAAAAAGGAAACGTCGCCTTAGCAACAAAGGAAGAATGCTTGTAATTTCAATTCATCGAACTGAATTTTAGCACAAATGTTCTAATAAAAGATATTCCCTGTTTTCGCACATTGAATTGCTTAATTAGTTCAAATAAAAGCCAATTTCAGAGTAACCAGTGACTTCTAAAGGAGAATGTTTATTTAAAAAATTTGGTATAATACGTTTTCAGAATAACATCAATTTACTCTCATGTTCCAACTCAAAAAACTGAAACCATACGAATGAAAAGAAGACGAGGTAAAAGTGATTAAGGATAAATGGCTTGGGGCAAAATCCTAAACAATGGAAGGATCGTAAAGATGTTACAAAGAAGCAGCAATTATCTAGGATTGCATCTATTGAATGAAACAAATTTCCAATGAATCTAGGAGAAGTGCATAAGAAAGGTCTGCCTCAGTAGTCATTTCCGAGACAAATGGCAGGTCGTTTATTCTATGGTGGGTTCATGTTTTGTTAATAATGAAAAAAACCTCGATGCAATTAATAAAACGGGAAACTAATCAATCTAACCCAGAAAAGAGTTGCTAAATAATAAAATATCACTGTGAGATATTTGAACTTATAACGAAGTAAATTTCTCCGTCATTTTTGTCCACTCCGGGGCTCGAAACCCGGGTCCCCTCATTCCGGAATAAGTCACTCTACCAATTGAGCTACGCGGGCGTTCGTTCTGACTGCTATCTGCCTTTATGTCGTGTGCGTCCTGCTTGAAGGTACGTCACATCTCCCCCACCCACGACAAAGGGCCGGGGGCATGGCCCACGGGTCAGCCGTGACCATGAATCGTTGCAGGCAGCCATCCGCTGTAGAACGTGCACCTGAGAACACCTGAGAACTCCCAGTCAATATGGTGTGTGGATTGCAACGTCGTTGCCGTCCCGGTGGCGCAGTGGTCTAAGGCGTTGGCCTCTGATCATTCGTCCGAAAGGGGTCCGGGTTCGAATCCCGGTGAGGCATGGATGTTGTGTTTGTCTTACGGCACTGGCTCTCTCCCTTCCCTGGAACCAGTGACCCTAAATTAGGGACGGGCGACTGCTTATAGCCCATTGAGTTGCTCACGGTGGTCGTTAAACCTCCAATCAAAAAAAAAAAAAAAAAAAAGTGCAACGTCACACACATTTATTTTTTGAAGCACTGGAGAAGGGATTCTCAGATTTTTCCTATCTCGCGGTGTGGAAGAACATCATGGAAAGAACATCACAGCATTGCGAGATTTTGAACGGTCGGGTCATCCGGAAAGTTCGGGCGCTATTATAACGAAGTAAATTTCTGCGTCATTTTTGTCCACGCCGGGCTCGAACCCAGGTCCCCTCATTCCGGAATAAGTCACTCTACCAATTGAGCTACGCGGACGTTCGTTCTGACTGCTATCTGCCTTTATGTCGGTGCGTCCTGCTGGCAGGTACGTCACAAACTTGAACAACAGGTAAAGGGCAATATACCGAGTAATGTACTGAGGTGACGCATCATGTCCAAACGGTGAGCTGCGGCCGTGTTGTTCAAGCGGGAGAATATCCTCCTGCGGAGTAGGATGACGTGGCTTCGAATCCACTACCGGCAGAAAGAGTATTTCTTCACAACCACTGTGGCATTTTATTATTACAGTTGTTCCTGTTTGTAACGAATTCGTTTATAGCGAATTTAGGGTTATAACGAAAAAACTGCCGTTCCCCTTGATTTAGGTAGAAAACTGCATTATGGGCAATTTATTTATTTAAATTCCCGGTTACGGAAAATGTAAAGTGTTGAAACTCCTTTAGCGTATTGCCCAAATAGGTAAAAAACAGAAAGAGGAACTTGGAATTACTTTCCACAAAAGAGGTTTTTATTGTCTTGTGGTGACAATGAAGCAGTTAATGCATGTCCGGGAGAACGGAAAGAAGACATAGCGCTGAGCATGCAAATGTGGCTGTTGAGGAATCAGACACTGAATTCCTTCAAATGTGGGTCAAAAGACATTTGCAGCGCCGAGAATGACTTTGCTGTAAGTCCATTTCTAGAACATGCTGACACCGTGTATGAAACCCAACGGAACAGAATTGACTTTTCGGGCTCTGGTACTGGGGAAGAGGATACAACTACAAGACCGACATTATCGGCTGCATCTACAGGGTCTTCCTTGAGCAACGGAGCTAGATTTTTGATGTCACACTACATGTGCACTTCTAGGACAGTGTTCCGCAACCTTTTTCTACTCGCGACACATCATAAATTATCCATGACTCAACACGGCACATCAAAATGTTAATCCCCTCTAAAACGTATGATATGACGCTATTAATATAAATACGTAATGTAATCAAACTATTATTATTCTATTATATTATTATATTATTATTCAATTATATTATTATTAAACAGAAATCGACTCGAGCATTTATTAACAATTTATGAACTTTTAATTCATTGTAGAAAATACAAGAAAATATACTTTTCTATTACTATTAAAGTGAATGATTCTACTGATACCTTCAATGTGATACTTGCGCCTGCTTAGCTGCACACAGGTGGCTGATACGTGACGGAATCGGGGACAATGCAAGTCTCGTGTCTTCATCGACGGATTTCAGTATCTCCCTCTTTGATGTTTTAATCTCAGTCAACGTCGAGAAGCCCAATTCACACAAATATGTAGTTGAATATGGCAATAAGACATTAACTGCCCTCTCGGGGATAGCCGGTTATTCACTCCTTATTGCCAACCAAAATGTGTCCAAAGGCACTTCGAGAAGTTTTAATTTCAATGTTCTGTCTGCTTTTAAATCTGCGAGTTCTTCTTGTACATTAATCGGAAGAGGTTTTGAATTCGCAATGAATGGATCACGAGCCCAGTCTAAATCTTGAACACTCTCTCCAAAGTACTTCTTGAACTTCTGCTGCAAGAATTCTAAATGTTCTTTAATTAAGGCTCTACGAGACCCGCCATCTTGTATTGCTGCCTTCTCTTGTTAACCAACGGGCAAGCGTATTTCACAAATTGCTCGGGCAATTTTGCACATTTTGGAACACCGTTTGTGGCTAACGCAAGATATATAATAAATAAAGAGTTCTCTGGTTTCAGAATTTTCATTGACATTTCCTTTCATTTTTTGTCTGCACCGAAAGTCGTACCAAGGCGTTTTTCATAGTTTTATTAATTAATAAACAATACTTAAAGAGTCCAAAATGAATATCTGAAACCAGGGAACTCTTTATTTATCATATATCTTGCGTTAGCCACAAACGGTGCAAAATTGCCCGAGCAATTTGTGAAATACGCTTGCCCGTTGGTTAACAAGAGAAGGCACAATACAAGATGGCGTGTCTCGTAGAGCCTTAAGTCAATCACCTCTAGTATTGCCGTCAGCAAGTTGCCATACAGTCGGGAACATCTCAAACGACCCATTTTTAATATTCGTTATCTATAAATTCAGCTTATTCACAAATCCTTGAAACTTAACCATACTAGTCAGAATATTTTCGTTCCTACCTTGCATTTTTCTGTTCAGCTCATTCAAGTGTACGAAAATCCCGGAGAGATATGCCAACTTACATACCCATTCACAATCTGCAAATAAATCCGCGTACTGATGCCCCTCAACAGTCAAAAATGCATGTACCTCCTCTTTAAGTTCAAATATTCGCGTTAACACTTTTCCTCGTGAAAACCATCGTTCTTCTGTATGTAGCAGTATTGTGGGTGTGTTCTGGTCCCATTTCCTGACACAAAACGGGGAAAAGCCGCGAATTTAGGGTCCGCGATTTGATGAGATTCACGACTTTTACTACTTCGTCCAGCACAACTTTCAGAAAAGATGGCAAAGATTTAGCAACAATGGCTTCGCGGTGAATGAGACAATGATCGCATCGTATGTTAGGATTTACTTCGCGTACTTTAGCTACAAATCCTTTCACTCGGCCTGTCATAGAAGCGGTTCTGTACAAACACTAACGTAATTCCTCCATTTTAATGCATTATGGAGAACACATATTGATTAGTCACACGAAATATTTCTTCACCGGTGGCTCGCTCGGGAAGTTCTTTGCAAAAATAGAAATTAGTTGCAATTACATCTCCATTGATGTATCAGATGTAGGCAAGAATTTCAGAGTGACTGTTAATATCGGTGGACTCACCGATCTGAAGTGAGAATTTCTTACTGCTGTTGATTTTCTCCTTCAGTGTCACTAACTAGGTGACTGATCAGCAGAGAGAGGAATTTTTGAAATTTCACTAGCAGCTTCTGAGCTCAGGAATATTTTCACCATCTCTTTACAAGCAAGGATTAACAACGTTTCAGCTATTGTGTGTGGGCTTTTGGCCTTTTCGACTACCTTATAGCTAGCTTTCTGTACTTTTATCGAAACACGTACTGTCGCAGTCATGAACGTTGTTTGCTTTTTGTTTTGTTCTAACAACCAACGAAAGTAATTGATATTTTGCTTGACAGAGAAGAATGTTTTGTTGACAAATGTCGTTTCAGTTTACTGGAAACAATAGCAGTATTACTGAGTTTTTCACCACAAACGATACACTCGGGGATTCGGCATGTTTTGTTACCACACCCCCCAAAAAAAGCGTAAGATAAATAATTATCACTATACTGCCGGTGCACTAATTTTTGTTTCTTTTTTTTTGGGGGGGGGGGGCTCAATGCTTTCACTACTTGCACTCGTGGACGAAACACTCCGTACAAGGAACTTGTTCATCATGAAAAAATAAAATAGTTTAACAGTAATAGAAAATAGCAAAACTGATTAGCAATCACAATTTTCGGACTACTCCAGAGCAGAGCTGTGATGGAACTGAAATAATTGTAAGACGCGGGACCTATACTCTTCAAAGGGGAGAAGGTACACATTATGTATACCGATTTATTTAAAATAAAGTCTAACAATGGGTGGGTGTGTCGTTACAGGAAAAAAGCAATAAAGTTGAAGAAGAACTAACAAACAGGAGCAAATACCGAAACAGCACAATAAAATAATAAAAGACAGGGAAAGTTTTGCTAATCCCCGCACTTTTAAAGAAAAGAGTACAAAGAAGAAGCGGCAAGTGTAACAAAGAAGCCGCATAGCGCAGCGGTAGAGGCGAGAAATACAAATATATCAATAAGCAAGAACTACGATATAACAACAACTATGAGTAAATAATTTACATTTAATTTTTTCCAACACATAAAAATTCGCGGCATGTAATAGAGAATGAACAAGCATCATCTTATTTAACCAGTTCAGCTGCAGAGAAGGAAATACAAGCGTATGAAACACAGTAACTGGGATAAAATTTTAAAATGAAACTCGACAGTTAATTTCTTAAAATAGGATAATAGGTAAAATTTCGCGTCACACCTTTCATCTTGTGGGGGCACACGAATTTGAGCAACAGAAAAACGACTTCATAGAAAAATTAATAATGTTCTGCGTTGCAAAAATAAAGTAAAGTTCCCGGATATCAAAAAAGTAATTTTCTGAGAGGAATTTTCCTGTCTACGTATAATACTTAAGTACATACGTATATGCTGCTGTTATATACATTTACCCAAGAGTCAAAACGTTATGAACAAGGCGTCTTTAAGCAAATCGTAACAACGGCAGGTAAACTACGACGGGTGTGAAGGTCATGAAACGATATAAATAACACTTGATACTAAGCTCTGTTAATCAGTGTTATTCTTGTTATTCGGATGGGAAAGACAGTGTGCTTAAGCGAAGTTGACAAAGGCCAAATTGTAATGGCCAGACGCCTGCTTCAAATCATTTCCGAGACAGCAAGGCTTGTCTGGTGCTCACGGTCAGTCGTGGTTAGTACTTTACAAAGTGGTCCGAGGAGGTAAAAACCATCAACAGCCGGCAAGGTATGGTCCGAATAAGGCTCATCGATGGAAGAGGTCACAACCAACAGTATACTGAATCCAGGCCAGAATGGGGCTGTGTAGCCGTAGGCTTCTCCGAGTGCCCATGCTAACCTCGGTTCACAGTCGAAAGTGCCTACAATGAGCACGTGAGCATCAAAACTTGACGTTGAAATATTGGAAGAAGGTCGTCCGGTCCGATGAATCTCGTTTCTTGTTGTACCATGGGAACGGGTGGATACGTGTGCGTCGTTTACCGGGGAATTGTTGGCACCACGATGCACGATGGAACGAAACTAAGCCGGTGTAATTCTTTCGGCAGTGTTCTGCTGGGGAACTCTGTTTCCAGTCGGTCGAGTCATTCATGTGCAGGAAACTACAATATGACGTCTACACCTAACTGAACACCATTACAGGCCAGCTACATCTTTTCAGGGCAAAGGTATTCCTCTCCGGTAGAGCCATCTTTCACAGGATAATGTCCCATGCCACACTACCTGGATTGTTCGAAAATAGCTTGCGGAACATTAGGAAGATTTCCAGGTATTGCTCTGTCCTTCAGATTTCCTAGACGTCAGTCCAATCGAGGGTCTGTGGTTTGTGCTGGAACAGCAAATCCAATCTGCGTCAGCTCAACGACGAAGCTTCCGAGAGTTAAAGGATCTGTTGGTAACGTGTTGATGCAGATAGTGCAAGACACCGTAAGAAGTCTTTTAGCGTCCATACATCGCCCGGTAAGAGTTGTTTTGGTGGCACGTGGAGGATCAACATTATATTAGGCAAGTAGTTAAAATTTTTTGGCTCTTCTGTGTACTCGTGCAACTACTGCATTCAATCGATAATTTTTATAACAAAGTAATGGGTATCACGGAGTTTTCATCAAGTTCCTCGGACTTCGTTACAATCGGGTGCGACTGTATTTACTCATTCTTCCCAAAACTCATCACATATCCACACGTCATCGACTAATATTCTTTCCTTTCTTTACGTGCATTCACATGCAACTTTTTTCATTGAAAATATGAGCATAAAATTTTAAGAGCTAAACAGTATAAGTCTTCAACATATTTAAAAGAAATTGTTATAAAAAGACAAAGCCTCTAGAACACACACACATAACTATGTTTTTACTCTCTGAAATTATCCAAGGGTTCTGTTTGTTGACAGTTTTAATCAGCTGAATATTATAGTCTGAATATGGAGATTTCAAAAAATTTCAAGAGCTTTCCACCTGACATTTTTGCCCAGAAGCATAAGTAATATGCTGTGCTATTATCTTTCTTACTGAGACTGCTAAGCACCGGAAGCGCTATATTTCTTGAATGAAGTGAGGTTTTACCATCCGAACATGGTGAGGAACTGCCATAAGCTTGCAACTCTTAAAATAACACTTGCGCGTTAAACTTACACGTATGTAATGTGAAAGCGGACAAAATCTACCTAAAATATTCCAAGATTCTCGATATTTATTTATCACATTTCAATATAGGGAAACCAAACTTGTTCCTACATTTCATTAAAATGGAATGTAGGGGGGAACAGTAAAGTCATTGTGGGCATGCATTCAAAATATGCAAAACAGTGTAGTGCATTTTTAGATTTTATCCAGAACTGGGGTAAAACCTTCGAAATACTGATCTTGAGTTGCTGTTGCGATTTTACTAAATTACGAGCAAATGGGCATGGCGTTGACTTAGCAAAAACATATGAATAGCCTTCAAGGCAAGCGTTGCTCAAATTTTTCCAAAATTATGAATAGAATATATTGCACGGAAACATTTAATTGAAATACAAAAAGGAACACCAAGAAGGAATTGGCGGACGATCATGAAATTTACATATGTTAATGGGGGTCGAGTTTACGTAGGTCTGATATTAATTTCGGGACCAGCCGGTGAGCGCTTATGCCACAGCACGGCATAATATGCAAATTATCGTCGGTGGTTTTTAAGGAGTACGGCGAAGTGAATGTAATCAGTCGTCGGCGTACGTACACGTGCGAAGACCCTGAAGAAGCTGCAATGCCTGGACATGGAAGACGTGTACGATTTCAGCAGTTATCGGACTTTGAGCGAGGTCGTCTAGTCGGATTCCGCGAGACCGGGTGGTCGAATCGTCGTATTGCAGAGCGAATTGGACGAGAAGTATCGGTGGTGGTACCATGGTGGCGTAGATGGTCCGAGGAACATTCCCACACGAGAAGATGTAGAACCGGGAGTCACAGACGGACTCATGAGCGGACCGATCGACGAATAAGAAGAGCGGCGTTGTCAAGCAGAACATCCACTGAGATGCAAATCCGAGCTGTCGTTGCACCTGAGGTGACTGTGCAAACAATCCGCAACCGTCTACTGGATGCAGGACTGCGTGCACGTGTGCCTCTGGCATGTGTACCTCTGACTCCAGCCCACCGTCAGGAACGGCTGCTGTGGTGTCGCCAACGTCTGCACTGGAGAACGCAATGGCGATCTGTCGTGTTCAGCGATGAAAGCAGATTCTGGTTGGAAGCCTCCGATGGCCGTATGCGTGTTTTCAGCCGCACAGGGGAGCGTCTCCACCCTTCTTGCCTCCACCAGCGACACACAGGGCCTACACCTGGTCTCCTGGTGTGGAGAGCGATCAGCTATCACTCCCGTACACAACAAGTTTTTGTACCGGGTACGTTAAACAGCACCTCCTACATCAACAACATCATTCAGCCCGTTGTTGTGCCATTTGTAAGGTCGGTCCATCGTGGTGTTTTCCAGCAAGATAACGCACGCCCACACACAGAACGTGCAACGTAATATGCACTTCAGTGTGTAAGACAACTTCCATGGCCTGCACGTTCACCGTATTTGTCCCCCATTGAGCACGTGTGGGATTTTATGGGACAACGACTTATCCGGTCTCCACGGCCAGCCATGACCATCCCTGATTTACGCGTCCAGGTTGAGGATGCTTGGAACTCAATACCCCAAACTTACATCCAACATCTGTACGACAGATTTCATGCCAGAATTGCACAGTGTGACGCAGTTCATGGCGGTTCAGCCTCGTACTAACCATGTTACATGGAAATGTTACTTTTCAGTTTACCAGCAAATACAGCTGTATTTTGCCATAATGTTTTGATCACGTTATCCTCTGTATTCCGTTATTATGCTGTATAAATTTCGTTGGTATCAGACGTCTCCTTCTTGGTGTTCTTTTTCACTTTCCGCCAGTGTATGTTCGAGAAATGAAAAGAAAGGAATTAAAGAAAGAGAAAATAAAATCAACATTTTTTAAATAAATAAATACATCGCTCTTAACCACGTTCTAGAAACACACAGCAACCGAAAAATTGTTTTTCAGCCGCCGCTGTACATCGCTCTTAACCACGTTCTAGAAACACACAGCAACCGAAAAATTGTTTTTCAGCCGCTTTCCACAGCGGCGGCTGAAAAACAATTTTTCGGTTGCTGTGTGTTTCTAGAACGTGGTTAAGAGCGATGTATTTATTTATTTACTGTCGCCACGTGTTTGGACTATTTTCAACTTGGATCTCGCCCTTTGGATTTAACTGCTATAATATATATAGCCTGTGCCGTTAATGCCCACCAGATGGAGACGTCTCAGTAGCTGAGCCCATCTTACGGATTAATGATGTCAGAAGCTGACTTAAAAATACACATAGCACCGTTGATTGTTGGCCACCGTGGCGTATATGTAACGCACTCGGCTAGATATCGAGAGTTCTGTTGGTTCACTTCCACAGCAGCGGCTGAAAAACAATTTTTCGGTTGTTGTGTGTTTCTAAAACGTGGTTAAGCGCGATGTATTTATTTATTTACTGTCGCCACGTATTTGGAGGATTTTCCACATTTTTTATTGAATAAGAGTTAAGAAACACTCAAATCAGGGCAACGGATCACTTCACGTATCAAAACAAAATAAATAAATAGTTAAAATGAGGTGGGAGAGTGAGCGAACGGAGGAACAGCAGTTTTAAACTTTGAAGAGATAAAATGCTGGAAAATTCACGTTTTTCACGCATTTCGTATTTTGTATTCTGTTTCCAAAAGGTATCGTGGAATTATTTTTTAAATTGCGGAAGTATTTACTGTGCGTTGTTACACGAGCAGAACCGTGGTCTAATATAAATCCCAACAAACCCACGGGAAACTACGGCGGAATGATACCCTCATCACTTCGGAATTACAGCCTAAACATTTTGCAACATACTATATAGTGTCGGTTCTATAACATTTATGAAAAATTACAATTTTGAGCTCTTACAACATGATATGCCAGAAAATGCACATTTTCCAGGAATTCATTTCTTGCTTTCTACCTGCATTTCAATGAAGTAATAAAAAGTGTCCTGGAAACTTATTATATCCTTTGTTTATAACGGAACTTTTTATAGTGCGTAATGACACGCTGAAAGCCGCGGCCTAAAACGTAAGCAATCCCCTGAGAGACTGCGATGGATTGATACACCTACTACGGAAGTCGAGCCGGAATATTATTGTGCGACCTATTAACATTGTCACTCCTATCCAGTTTGGCGTTAGGTTCTCCTAATTTAAGCAAAAGTGAAATGAAATATTGTTGCACAAAAGTGTTACGAAATATTCTTCATTTCAACTATGATTGAAACTTTAAAATTCAATTTGAGTTTTGCAAATTTGAATTTCAGAAATCATCTCTGAGGTGAACTCACACACGTGCCTCAGCAGATTTCAGCCAAAATTTCAGACCTGTACGTTCAGCAGTTTTTCTGTTAGCAAAACACACGGTAATTAAGTTATTATAGATTGATGTCATACACTCATTGTCATAAAAATCCGCGTACCAAGAAGGAGGCGTCGGATTGAAATGGGATTTTAGTAGTGAGATGGTACATACCAAGGACAGAAGTGATTAAAATATGACAGCAGCAGGACGATTTCCCGCTGTCGTACGGTACATATTCCGAGTAAGCGTCAATACCGCATCGGACCGCCTCGTGCTCCGATACATGCGATGATACGGTCCGGCATGGAGTCAAAGAGACGACGCATGTTATCCCAGGACAGATTGGCCCACACTTCTTGCAACTGACACACTAAATCTCGAACACTGGGGCATGGAGAAAGCTGGAGTCCCATCTGGTCCCACACATGCTCGATGGGCGAGAAATCAGCCGATCTGGCAGGCCAAGGAAGCGTCGAGGCATGACGTAGACAGTCCTGGGAAACCCGAGCCGTGTGCGGACGTACGCTATCATGTTGGAAAATGCCTTCGGGCCTCCCCGCCAGGAAAGGCAGCACATGCGTCCCTCAGATCGCAGCGAGAGAAGTCCGGCTGTCATACGCGATGGCTGCCCAGACCATCACGCCGGCAGTTCGGGACGTATGCCGCTGTACAGTGAAATTGGGATTGTAGCGCTCACTTGCGGTCTTCCACACTCCGTCCGTTCCCATACAGAAGTGGGATTCGTCGCTGAACACTATACGTCGGCAGTCCGTAGCATTCTACGTTGCTCGCTGCTCACACCACTGAAATAGACGCCGACGATGGTCAGGTGTCAATGCCGTCGAGAGTGCAGATTCGCCTCTGCCAGGCGTCTGGTAATGGTTATGGCGGACACAGGAGTCCCTTGTACAGCTGCCACATGTCTCTGGATATTGGACAAGGACGTCGTTGCATCTGTGCGTGCGGCTCTTACGATCCCCTGGTCCTCCCTGCTGATGATGTGTCTGGGTCCTCCAGAGCTAATCCGCCGTGTTTGTGTGCCTTCCCGTGTCCATTGTGCCCAACACGATCGCACCGTACTGTCCGACCGGTCTGAATGGCGACCGATTCGGCCCACCGGCTGCCCTGCCTCTCTCATCCCGACGATACGGCCTTGTTACGTTGCCCAGTTTTTAGTTGTCAGCAAGCACATCTACGGCGGCTACTCGGCATGTTTATTTCTCAAGTATCTCACCTGACTCTTACCGTGCACTTCGACACGAATGTGTAGTCACCTGCGCTGTGCCTTATAAGCTCCAAGAATTGGGATTGCAGCGCCGGTCTTGGACGCGCGGGCATGCGGAATCGAACGAAACTTTAATCATTTGCATGTCTGCCCTTCCCGTAGCTATTCTCCTAGATTTGCGTTAATCGCACGGTTTTTTCTTGATGCGCGGATTTTTATGATAAAGAGTGTATTTCGTTACTTTAAATGGACCATGGCAAGCTCAACTTGTGCGTAATGCCTCGTTTTTTCCAAAAGTTTTATTTGAAATGTTCCTCTTATCCTGAAAGTTCCTTCCTGTAGATGTAACGCGAGGTTACCCCTAATAAATTGGCCACGCAGTGAAATAATATTGCAGAAGCTTTGCATCGTTGCAGTTCGTGCGAATTACAAGAATGATTGATGAACATGAAGAACAATTTCTCAGCTGAGGAAAACCGTAATTTAAAGAATTAGTTTTGCTGTTTAATTAATCCCTCGCTATACTTGAAACCAGACGACATAACCTTTAAATAGAAATTTTTGGTGTCCCCTTAATAAATGAGATTAACAGCTAACCCGCTGATGACATCAAGAGAAATGAAGCACGTACATCAAGCAAATGAAAATCACGGACCTAAATAATGCTTTAAAAGAACACATTCCAGAAAAGGTTTTTTTTACGTTTATGAAGAATGTGAGGGAAGAATGAGTTGAATTAATGATTAACATACATACTAACGAAGGAACTTCGTTTAATTCATTCCCAGTGGAACAGAAGACCACCAAAATAAGAATTAGTGATGATGACTTTGAATAAATAATGATCTGCACAGAGGAGCAGCAATTTCACAAATCGGTTACAAAACGCCACAAAATTCAAACGAGAGACTCTGGAATAAACTTTACTTAATAATCATTGTTCTAATTTAAGTGCAAATTGCTTCATACGTGGATGGCTTTCTATCTTAATTTTACAATGTATTATTCGTCATATCAGGAAAAATAAATTAATTATTTTAGTTTTCATTTTATCTCTTTTCAAGTTTTAATTTTTAAGTTTTGAACGACGTCACGCTTTAAAAAGACACAGTCTCGCCAAACGAGTTGGGTCATTCTCTCATGAATGTGTATGATACAAAACATATTCTATTATTTTCTATGCAGATATGTTGATGGCTACTGGATGATGAGTATCTGAAAGAGGCGTCAGTAAGTCAAGCATTCAAAAAATTGTATAAATCAAATAAAAAAGAGATCAAAGCTTCAATAAAATAGAGCATGGCACCGGATAAATGACTTTGAAGCAGTCCGATGTCATATTGCATTGCTGAGCGTAAGAACGATCCAATGCAACCCACAGATGTAAGAATGTGAGGCATCTGGATAAACACATACACATGTGTAGAGTCACAGAAAGGGATCTGAGGATTACTCCATCTGTAGTTAGACAATTTCACAAAAAGTCTTCAACCATTCACTCTGGAGACCCGTTAGAGAGTTGAAGAACAAACGTCGGTGTGCGAAAACTGCATAGTTTGCACTAAATTTCTGTGGGAGAACTCTTACTCGGAAAAAGTCCATCCCTAGTATTATTGGAATTAGGCAAGATAGTCCTTCTTGAAGATTTTCCGTTACTTTTCTCACAAGGACAAAGTGTTGTATCATTCGCCAGACATGATGTTTGAAATTATTTTAAAAAGTGGTGCTTTTACACATATCTGTGTGTAAATTTCAGGCGTACACTGTTTAACGGTTTCTGGTAGGACGCACCAAAATGTGGTATTACACCAGCTGCACCCCTTTCTGAGAAAAGATATATCATTCTGTGCTGCAAACAAAGCCATCAACATCGTGCAACCTTGCACCATAATGTGGTACAACCTCGTATCATAATGTGGTGCAAAGCTGTATCATTTTAGAATATAGTAACACTATACCAGTGATCCAATTTATTGGCGTAGGAAATTATACATAAACGTTTTCAAGCTTTCGCACATCAACCACATGACTTTTTCAAGGAAGTTAGACAGAAACTGCAAACTGAATAATAGAACGCATTAGCAATTTGAACGCGGGAACTTGACTTAGCAATAAACAGATACCATGTTATATTCATTTAAAGATACGAGGTATCACGTTGGTTGTGCACGAAGCATCTTGGTAGGGAAAAGGCGTTTTTTGAAGAACAGGCTCCAAATTCGTGGTAACTCGAGTGAGACGGTATCATTGAAAGTTTCACTCTTGGAAATGATCATCAAGATTTCCGGAACGGATGTACATTTAGAGGTAGAGTAGGTAGATAATTTCTTTATATCGTCCCACATAGGAGTAGGGGACTTGGATTTGACTTCTCTGAGTAGGGCCGTGGGTACTTTACCGTATTTGGTGTCCCTTTTATGTTCGTTGACTCTGATTCCAAGTGAAAGCTTGGTCATTCCAATGCAGTATTATTTAGAGCAGTCCGGATATTATAGGGGGATCACATAAACACCTGCTTCGCTGGAAGGATGTGGTTTTTCAATATTTGTTTTTAGCACAATATACACTGAGTGGCCATTTTTATTATGACCACCTTACAGTTTTAAGCAAATCAGCTATGGCTGTACGATGCTGCCGCCAGAGGTCAAGGCTAGTATAAAAAGGCAAACTTAGTGCTTGCGACAGTATTAGAAGGAATTTTTGTGTGACGAGATGGGTAAAAAATGTGATTTGACGGACTTTGAACGTGGGGTGATTGTAGGAGCTTGGAGCCATGGAGCGAGTATCACCGAAACCGCCGCATTCGTGAAATGTTCCAGAGCAGCTGTTGTTAAAGTGTTTAAAGACTGGATTGTCAGCCAAAAAACTGGGTCTCTACGTGCAACGTGTTGTCGCCATCGACTAGTGACTGCTCGGGCGGAACGGAGAGTGTGTAGACTGGTAACAGACAACAGAAGGGCAGCAGTGCAGCAAATTATAGACCATCTTAATCAAGGATCCCCTCAAATGATCTCTGCACGCACTGTTCGCCGTACACTGAATCGGATGGGATATGGCAGCCGAAGACCTGTTCGAACACCTTTGCTGTCTGCGGTTAACAAGAGAAAACGTCTCCAGTTCGCACAGGAGCACAAGGATTGGACAGTCGATATTTGAAAACAAATTATGTGGTCCGATGAATCACGTTTTCAGTTGCACCATGCCAATGGCTGAGTGAGAAGTCGGCGGAAACAGCACGACCCCAATGCATTGCTATAGCCCTTCAAGCTACAATCCCATGCATACAATCCCAATGCATTGCTATAACCCTTCAAGCTGGTGGAAGCAACGTTATGGTTTGAGGAATGTTTTCCTGGCATGCTTTGGGCCCTTTAATTTGTGTTGATCAACGTCTGACTGGCACATCATATCTAAACATCCTTGCGGACCTAGTGCATCCTGTCATGTGGATGGTTTATCCCAATGGCGATGGCTATTTTCAACAAGATAATGCGTCCTGCCATAGTGCTCGTATTGTACAGGATTGGTTTCAGGAACATGCCGGTAAGTTTACTTTGCTCAGGTTGCCCCCACAATCTCCAGATCTCAACCCCATTGAGAATTTGTGGGATGCAGTTGAACGAGCCATCGGACAGCTGGATCCACGACAATACAATCTCACACTCCTGGAAAGGGCTATTCATCAAGCACGGTCTTAGATTCCACAAACCACCTATCAACATCTCGTGGAGTCCATGCCACGAAGAATCGACGCAGTATTAAAGGCAAAAGAAGGCCCAACGAAGTACTGAGGAAGTGGTCATAATAAAGTTGCCACTTAGTGTATAAAGATGCAGTTGATCTTATGCCGACACCGTAGTTCATCTTCTTGAGGGCGTTCTGGAGTTTGTAAGACATCTGGTATGTAGGAAATTGACCCTAAATAACGAAGATGCGGCACCGGAAGATTAGAATGTCTGACCGTGGCTTTTTGGATGAAGTTACGTATCTGATTCAATGAATATCCTGCATCAGTGGCCAATTTGATGACGCTTTCAATTTCGTGTTGTCTAGAAACGGTATTGGAGGAGACGGCGATGGCTCTTCATAATTAGAGAATGGAAGATAGCTGTTTTGTATTCTGCGGGACAGAAAGATCTTCTGAGCATCAGGTTAGGGACGTACGTGGGTTTATAGTTTATAGCAGACTTGTCGACCGAGGCGGTTTTCAGTCGATTTTCTCAATAAAACGTCCAGATAAGGTAGAGCGTTGTTATATTCAAGATCCTTCGTGAAATTGATCATAAAATGCATATCATTGATTTCATCAAGGAAAATTGGAAGCGTCCCTTTTCCATGAGGCCACACGAAAAATACGTCGTCCGCAAAACGGAGCCTGGTGGTAGGCAATGGGGTAATGCTGGAGAATATATTCCGTTCAATTGGGCGAAGTATTGCTTCTGCAAGGACGGGTGAAAGTGTGGATCCCATCGGAGCGCCATTATTCTATTTATATACTTGCCCTTGGAAACTGAAGAGGCTAGTATTAGTGACTAAATCAATTAATTTGAAGATGATGAGGCATGACTCCTGCATATAAAATGCTGAATTTAAAATGGCCTCCTTTAATGTTTCGATGGCTTCCAGAACGGGGATTAAGGTGTAATGAGAAACCACGTCGAAGCTGCCGATAATGTCGCCTGGCAGGACAGTGAGTTGCTTGGCATTCGTTATAAAATCCAGAGGGAAATTTCTTTCAAAGTTAGATTCAGGACCAAAACTACGCAGAAATTTGGATAATGCTTTCTCTAAATGGTTCGTTAGCGCAGACTTACTGGATCGATGGGTCTTAATGGGTTTCCGGGCTTATGGTGCTTATGTCTTCCGAAGAGCTTTGGGATCTGGGGTCCTGGTGGTAGTTTGCCGGCTTTCTTGAGATCGTCTGGAATAGTGGGTAACAGGGTAGCTCTTTGTACCTGTGCAATCAAAGAATTTAGTGGGTTCCTTTAAAGCTTTCAAGAATTTAGTGGGTTCCTTTAAAGCTTTCAAGAATTTAGTGGGTTCCTTTAAAGCTTTCTTACTGTAGTCTGCTACGTCCAATAGGTCTATAGAACCAGGGTTTCTTATTGTGGTCTGCTACGTCCATATTCGCTACCTTGTCAGATTTGTCCGTTGGAGTCAACATTGTGAACGGGTCATTACTAAGGATCGAAATTTGCCTCGGAAATATAAATTTGTTAGGCATTTTAGTAGGATTGTACCAAGATCGTAATTTAGAAGAACAGAGCTGGCGTAGTTCGTCTTTGTGTCATTTCGAACTCCCAATACTACGCTTTCAAATTCGAAAACGACGCTTTTTCGGTTCATATAGTTCGGAAGCAGAATTTTGGTCCAAACTTCAAAACTTTTGTTTCCTCTTGGGAAAGCATCCGACTAGGAATATTGACGAATGGAATGGCGAAATCTTCAGATTTTGGAATCTGGGAAGATTTCAAGTAATCCAATGTTTTCGTTTCGTGTGCTTAAATAAGGAAGACTAGATTTGTTCGACTAACATATCTACAAGAAGGTCAAGATGTTTAAGGTGATCGGGTCGCACAATCTGTGCAGTTTCATATACAGGGTGTAGCACTTGGTTTCTAATGACATGACGTCCTTTTTTTTCAGGTTCACTATCCGTGACAGGGTCTGACGAATAAATTTGTCCTTTTGTAACGTATATTCTATTTTAACTTTCCTTTCAGTTTTTTTTTCTATGTAAATTTGAGTTCGTTCTCTTAGACATTTTCAAACCTTAACGTTATGCCTTTTCCTTCCAACGAGAATAATGTTGGCAACCCACTGAGGTCGGAACAAGTGTGATGCATGTATGGCCGGATAAGAACGATAGATAAAAAGGCAATGCAGCGGCTGTTTACGGGGATTGATGTTATTGATTATAGACGTGTTGTTATACTGCGATCGGATGTTAAATCGCTGATACTGTATTGAGTACGCCAATAAACCGGATGTGAGTGTGGAGTACAAACTATGCAAGCAAAATAAACGTATTTGTAAATACTACAATTGACCTCTTCCTTGTAATGCGTATGAGTACCTTCTAATATTACATTGACTTTAGCACACATAACGTAATTACTGACGTAAGGACTAAGTTACAGAAGAAAAACAAATTACGTTATACTTTTTGTTGTTAAACCAGGATCCTTTTACTGATGATTTAAAGTTGAGGAACTTTGGGATTACGTTCGATATCTTGCAAGCGGTTAAAAAGTCGAGGTGGGAGCGTTCCTTCTCCAGTTTAAGTCGAAGACGTCTAAAATGTTTGAAGATGTTCCACATTTCTCGGAAAATGGCAGAAACAAATTTATGGCGAGGAACAGTACACCAACTATGTATAATATTGTAACACTATGCAAGTAATCCGATTTATAGGCGTAGGAAAATATACATAAACTTTCCAAGCTTTCCCACATCAACCAAACGGCTTTTTCAACGAAGTTACACAGAAACTGCAAACTGCATAATAAAATAATATAGCAATAATGATATTAATAATAAAAGAGCGCTTCAAGGGAACCCTCTAAATTCTTGGACTGCCCACGTACAAAGAGCGGCCCTGTTACCCGTTATTCCAGACGACCTCCAGAAAGCCGCCAAACTACCACCAGGGCCTCAGATCCCAAAGCTCTTGGGAAGACTTAAGCACCAAGAGCCCGGAAACCCATTGAGACCCATCGTATCCAGGACTTCTGCACCAACGAACCATTTAGAGGAAGCAATATCCAAATTCCTGCGTAGTTTCCTTCCTGAATCAGACTTTGTAATAAGTTCCACTCTGGATTTTATAACGAAAGCCAAGCAACTCATTGTCTACCAGGCGACATTATCGGCAGCTTCGACGTGGTTTCCCATTACCCTTCAATCCCCGTTCCGGAAGCCATCAGAACATTAAAGGAGGCCATTTCAAATTCAGCATTTTATGCGCAGGAGTCATGCCTCAGCATCTTCAAATTAATAGACTTGGTCACTAATACTAGCTTTTACAGTTTCCAAGGAAAGGTATATAAACAGAATAACGGCGCTCCGATAGGATCCTCTGTTTCACCATTCCTTGCAGAAGCAATACTTCGCCCAATTGAGCGGAATATATTCCCCAGCATTACCCCACGGCCTACCACCTGACTGCTCAATGCGGACGACGTATTTTTCGTGTGGCCTCACGGAAAAGAAACACTTCCAATTTTCCTTGATAAAATCAATAATATGCGTCCTACGATCAGTTTCACAATGGAGCTTGAACACAACAACGCTCTACCTTATCGGGACATTTTATTGAGATATTCGCCTGACAACCGACTCGGTACACAAGTTTACTATAAACCCACATCCGTCCCCAACCTGATACTCCGAAGCTCTTTCTGTCCCACAGAATACAAAACAGCTATCTTCCGTTCTCGAATTAGAAGAGCCTTCGCCGGCTCCTCCGATACCCTTTCTATACAACACGAAATTGAAAACGTCATCAAGTTGGCCACTGATGCAGGATATTCATTGAATCAAATACGTAGCTTCATCCAAAAAGCCACGGTCAAACTTTCTGATCTTCCGGTGCTGCAGCGTCATTATTTAGGCTAAGTTCGCTTCATACCAAATGTGTCTTATAAACCCCTGAACACCCTCAAGAAGATGAACTACGGCGTAGGCATAGTGTCTCTTGCATCTTTATATAATATGCTAAAGTAAAATATTGAAAAACCACCTTCCAGCGAAGCAAGTGTTTATGCGATTCCCCTGCAGTATCCGGACGGTTCTTAACAATACTACATTAGAATGACCAAACGTTCGTTTGGAATCAGAGTCAACGAACATAAAAGGGACACAAAATACAGTAAAGTAGCCATGGCCCTATCCAGGGGAGTCAAATTCAAGTCCGCTACTCCTATGTGGGATGATATAAAGAAATTAGCTACCTACTCTACACCTAAATGTACAGACATTCGGGAAAACTTGATGATCATTACCAACAGCAATACTTGCAATGATAGCGTCTCACTCGAGTTGCCACGAATTTGGATCTAGTTCTTCAAGTAACGCCTTCTTCTTACCAGGGTGCCTCGTGCACAACTAACGTGATACCTCGTATCTTTAATTGAATATAACATGGTATCTATTTATTGCCAAGTCAAGTCCCCGCGTTGAAATTGCTAATGCGTTCTATTACTCAGTTTGCAGTTTCTTTTTTTTTTTTTTTTTTTAGTTGGAGGTTTAACGACCACCGTGAGCAACTCAAGGGGCTATAAGCAGTCGCCCGTCCCTAATTTGGGGTCACTGGTTCCAGGGAAGGGAGAGAGCCAATGCCGTAAGACAAACACAACATCCATGCCTCACCGGGATTCGAACCCGGACCCCTTACGGACGAAAGATCAGAGGCCAGCGCCTTAGACCACTGCGCCACCGGGGCGGCGTTTGCAGTTTCTGTCTAACTTCCTTGAAAAAGCCATCTGGTTGTTCTACATAATTGATAACTGTTCCTCGTTTTATTCTACAAATTGATAACTGTTCCTCGTTGTTTGTTTGCACTATGCAATGGTATGTTTTTCTCACAAAGTGATGCAGGTGATGTGGTACCACTTTTTGGTGCAACCTACCACAAATTTTTAACACTGTAGTAATACTTTTGGGAGCTCAGAACATATAGGGATTCGGAACGATACAAAATATAAGATTTGGTAGCAGAACATATTAATGAGCGCCTTAAGTTAGTGAAATCAATACATAAGAAAAAGTTGTATGAACAGTAGTCTTACACAGTGGCGTAGCTTCCATAGGACGAAGTGGGGCAATTTCACTAGGACCCAGCCCCTTAAGTGACCCATTTCCGGCTAAGCATAGGCTACGTAAAAGACGACCAATTAAAAATCATAATCGGTGATAATGCGTGATAATAACCTTACAATTTATGTCTGGTTGCAGAAAGACTCTTGTATGGCATTCTCGAAGTTGAAATACAAAATTCATCCCTCAATAAGCGAATGGAGTACAAAGGCAGCATAATTATCGTATATCATTTAGCTTATTGAAACCCCGCTGGTCTTCAGGTTGAATCATTTATTTTTGTTATTACAAAAATTACTCCGAAAATGTATGTTTTTCTTGCCTTCGCTTTCCCTTGTTTGACCGTATTCTTCTGTAAGGCTGCTTATGAGCGATGACACGCTTCTAATCTTGCCGATTGTCTCAGACGATGCTCCGTTCTCATGTTCCATCCCGTCGATCATTCACACACCTCCATACGTTGTAGGCTGTTATATAATCAGAGGGCTACCGGCTTCCATATTGATTACATATATTGTAACGTATACTCTATATTCACTTTCCTTTTGATTTTACTATCTCTGGTTATTTTATTTTACTATGTAAATTATCTTCCTACTGAACGAAATATTATTTCACCCGCTGAATGAGATCTGGCAATGAGTGTAAGTCATGACGTGGTGGTAGCTAGTATATAGGCGCGTTCATCGAGACTTGTTGGGTTGTTGAGGTTGATGTGTTGGCGTTGCGAGGTGTTGTTATGAGAGTGTGTGTACTATAAGAGGAAAGTTTATTCATTATTATGTACAAGATATATGAGTGCCTTAGTTGACCAAGAGTCTTGGAAATAAACAAGTTTTGCAGTAAGTTCAGTCTTTCTCAATTCATAGTTTTTGTCAGACCTCTGTCTGGCTGTTAGGTTTATGACTTTGATTACTTAATATAAATAACCAGCGTTGAGACTTTGTTTAAGTTCATAATTAACGAGTAACAACACCCTTTTGGGAATTCATTATTTTGAAGCTTAGAGCATTATTCATTCATAATAATTAGCTTAGCAAAAAGATAAACAAAGCTAATTCATTATAATTGGCGCCCGAACATTTCTCGAACACGAGATCCTGACTATTATCCATGGCTTCCTTACCTGAGACAACTGCAAATTTCCACCTTCCGGCAAGTCTCGAGGGTAATGGTGTTTGTTTGGACAATTTGTACGAAGCCTGTGGCTCTGACTTTGATATGAATGATCTACACATACCCAAGCGTTCTTCACCATCTCGTAATGCACCAGCTTCTTATTACTCTGAGTCGCGGGTCGTACCTGAGGGAATTCAATTCTCTCAGCGAAGCAGAATGCTTGCTCATTTCGTGCCGCATGCTGGAACAATTCATTTCAATGGTTTGGAGGGGTCTTTAAAGTTCCTCGAAGATCTGGAAGATCATTTTGATCTCTATAATATTCCGGAAGACTGCAAGGTCCAAATTGCCGGCACTTGCTTGAGGATACCGCCAAGACCTGGTATCGGCACTGGCGAGGGTCGAACCCGGATTCTCATTATGAGAATTTCCGTGCAGAATTCTTGGAGGTCTTTCCTTTCGGCCTCAGTCGAGCTAGCCTTGCTCAACAGCTGTTTTCACGTCAACAAGGTCCCAATGATAGCCCTGTTTGTTGCATTTGCGTTGGAAACTACACGTCTATATAATCTATGGGATCCACATGCCAGTCATGTTGACATGTTGGATACCCTCGTACAGCAGCTCGACCCATTCTTACAAGATTTTCTTGAGGTTCGACACCCTACCACTATTCATGAATGCCTTCGCCTCATACGCACGTATGAAGAGCGACATGGCAAACATGGTTCGACTCATAATGCTCGGGCACCCCGCGAGGCTTATTCCGAAAACCCTCAGCGGCATAATAGACAAAACTTTCAGCGCGAGCATACACAAGTGCCCACCCAAGCTTCATACGTTCCACCACACAGAAGAGTGGCGAAAAAGCAGCGAGTTTCTGAGCAAGCTTCGGGATATCGTCATAATGCACAGTATGCTCGACCCCGTTTCACTCAGCAGCATTCGGAACGTTATCATGCTCAGGGCAATAATAATTTTTCTGCCCGTGCTGAGGGCAGACGTAACGAATATGAAAATGTCAACAGACACGCGGAGTTCCCGACGCAGGGTTCACGCAATTTTCCTTATCGTGAAAATTTTCCCGATACCCGGCAGGGTCGAGGTTTCCGACCACATGATAACACCACCAGAATTCCTTTAAACTTCCACAGGAAGTAGACGAAGGGTCGGTCCTGCTTCCTGATACCAAACATTCTGACCCTAAAACAGTATTAGTGACTGTTCAAACTCCTCAGTTGCCTGATGTATTCTTGACACTTGAAGACGTTATTGTCGAGACAAAGTTCGACACTGGGTCTGAGATATCAGCCCTAAATACAAAGTTTTGCAATGACGTTTTTTCTGCAATACACGTTCAGCCTGCAACGCAGTATTTGCGAGGTGCTAATAATGAAATCTTCAGTATCGCAGGAACTGTCACATTATCTTTAGGGCTGGGAAAAGCTCGTTTTACACATTCTTTCCTGCTTATAGACGAGCTACCCGTGAAATGTCTCATGGGTATGGACTTTATTAACAAGTTTCAAATAACTTTGAATTTTGTACAACATGTGATTTCCTTTTCCGGAACCTGTCGAAATGATTCCGACGGTTCCTGTAGATATTACGAGTTTATTGTTGAGTGACCAATTGAATGAGGGGCAACGAGACCAGCTTTCTCTCCTTTTACAGGAAAGCCCTGGTTTATTTTTCGGAACAACCTGGTTTCACACAGGTGGTTTATCATGTTATTGACACTGATGGTTCGAAACCCATTGCGACGAAACCTTACCCTTGTGCTCCACATAAAAAACAGGAAATGCAACGTCAAATTGCTGAAATGATTAAGCAGGGCATAATCAGGGAATCAACAAGCGCCTGGGCGGCCCCTGCCTTCTTGGTTCCAAAGAAACAACCAAATGAATTTCGTTTCGTGACAGATTTTCGCAAACTCAACCAAGTCACAAAAACGATCAATTATCCCCTACCTGTCATGTCACATATTCTAAATGACTTGTCGTCAACCAAATGGATGTCAACTTTGGATTTGGCGAGTGGATATTGGCAGGTGGCAGTACATCCGGACTCTGTCGATAAAACAGGCTTTGTGACTCCCTTTGGGGCCTATGAATATTTACGTATGCCTTTTGGTTTAGCTTCTGCACCTGCTACTTTCCAAAAGCTTATGGACACGGTTCTCAGACCTGTCCTGGGTCCCCATGTGCATGTCTATTTGGATGATATTATTATCACATCAGAGACTTTTGACGAGCACCTTTTTCTGCTCAAACAGGTGTTCCAACTTATATACAATGCTGGCTTGACGTTAAAACATAGTAAATGCCAGATAGCGCGGGACGACATTGTATATCTGGGGTTGAAAATTACTCCCACGGTTTATTCACTGATAATGAAAAAATTAGGCCTATTGTTGACTTTCCTCGGCCTAAAACAGCAAAAGAACTATCCCGCTTTCTGGGAATGACCGGTTGGTATCAGCAGTTCGTCCCCGCTTATGCTACAATATGTGAGCCGTTGTATGCTTTAAAGCGTAAATACAAGAAGTTTATTTGGACACCTGAGGCTAACGCTGCATTCGACACACTGAAGTCTGCATTGACTCAGCCTCCGGTGTTGGCTTTCCCGGATCATACTAAGGAATTTGATATTTATACTGATGCATCCGGAGTTGGTCTTGGTTGCGTTTTGTCACAAGCTGGGCATCCAATAGCTTTTGCGTCTCGTACTTTAGCCAAAGCTGAACGCAATTATTCAGCTACGGAACGTGAATATCTTGCTGTTGTGTATGCACTGAATAAATTTCAATGTTATCTTAATGAATTGACAGTTAACATAATTACGGATCATTCTGCCCTTCAGTATTTAAATTCTGCTAAGCACCTATCTCAAAGACTTATGAAGTGGGCTCTGAAGTTACAAGAGAGCAATATCAAAATTTCGTATCAGCCAGGTCATAAGAATCAATTACCGGACGCATTATCTCGCGTTCCGATTAGTGGGGTCCCTCACCGAAACTACTCCTGGATGTCAGCCTTTACTTCTGATAGCTGATATCACATCCAGAGAGCAGATAATGGCAGAATTAATAAATGATCCAGATTTTGGGGATATTTACAATTTTTTGCTTGCGGGTTCGCCCCCACAAAGTGATCCTTCTCTGGCTGGAAGGTCACAACATTTTGAAGTAATAGAGGGTCTTCTTTATTATACAAAATCTCGGACTACTAGGGCAGAGTTTCGCCCATGTATTCCGCGAACCCTTAGAATGGCTCTTTTAAATGAATTTCGTGACAAACCTCTTGCAGGCCATTTAGGTATTCGCAAGACCCGTTGTAAATTGCGGGATGTTGCCTATTGTCCTGGCATGTACCAAAGTGTGCTCGCATACGTTCAATCATGTCACTTGTGTCAGATTAATAATTACCGTAATGTAAGACCGGCCGGTCACTTGAAATCTAGTTCAAGTTCTCATGTGTTTGATATTATTTCCATAGATTTATTGGGACCTTATCCATTATCTGTTAAAAATAAAGCTCGTTATGTTTTAGTACTAACTGATAATTTTTCTAAATGGGTTGAAGTTTTCCCATTAAAGCCGCTACGGCTGAGATTATTTGTAATGTCTTAGTTACTGAAGTATTTTCTAGATATGGTGCACCTAATAAAGTAGTTTCGGATAATGGTCCTCAATTTATTTCTGACATTTTTGAAAGAATGTGTGCGAGATTACACATTAAACACAAATTCATTTCCCCATATCATCCCCAGAGTAATCCTGCAGAACGCGTTAACCGAACGCTAGTGAAAATGATTGCGACTTTCGTAATGGACCACCATGAAAGATGGGATGACCATTTAGAACTTTTTTGCGTTCGCCCTCCGCTCGTCTGTCCACGAGTCTACTAAAATTACTCCTGCAGAACTTTTCTGGGTCGCAAAATTAAAACCCCTTTTGAAAATTTAACGGGGATTATCGACGAACTAAATCAGCGACCAACTCCGCAATCAGTACGAATCATGGCAGAAAAAGCTCGTGTTGCAATGCTAGGAGCACAAGCGGCTCAAGCACGATATTATAATTCTAGGCGTAGGGAACCAGATCTTGTCGTTGGAGATCTCACTCTCGTGGAAACGCACTTCCAGTCTTCTGTTTCGCATACTTTAGTGAAGAAATTTGCACCCAGCTACGAAGGTCCATATCGGGTGGCAAATGTCTTTGAAAATAATATTGTTCTGGAGAAACCGAACAACCATTTTCAATATGTACATGTTGATCAATGTCGCAAGTATCACGAACGGAATATCGATTTCATTATCAATCCTACTCAACCTTCTGTTCCACAGACTCAAGAATCTATATCTCATGTTCGACCGCCAGAAATTGTGGACGAACCACCGAACATTTTTGACGAATCACCAGTGATTTTTCCTTCACCCTCCCCCCTCTAGACGAGTTTCTACACACGCAACCTGATTCTCCCATGAGATCAAGGCTCGAATCGAGTTCGTCGAATACTAGTATCGTTCCTTTCCCTCCAACCATTGCCAAGACTATTGCTGCGCCGTTTCCGGCTAACTCTGCACCAGCGCGGGATACTTCTTCTTTGAATACCTCATCGGAAAGTAGTCCTATAGGCAAATCTAAACATCGCCCTGCACGACCGCTGAATTACAGCAGCGACTCAGAGGCGTCGGACATTTCTGACCTATCAGTTATGATCCAACATTTAATATTCCACACCGTCCAGCACCACCAAAAGCTGGGCGCAAACGTGACTTGTCTCCCCAATCTGCTTCGCCGCAACAGCGACGAAGGCAGAAATCTTTGCATCCACTCCGGGTTTCGCCCCTGGAACCTCCGTTCAGGGCAAACAGGGCCGATGCCTGATACTACTATCATGCCCCGTGGGCGTAAACGAAAGCAAGCGATGTGGCCGGAGACACGTCCGTCCAAAAAGATACTGGAAGGACACAACGGGCCCCAGCACCAAGGGACTTCATATCCAAAGCCTGGGGGAGCCCGTTCCTATCAGCCGCAGCAGGGATTTCCGGACCGCCAGACTTCTGATGTTCCTGACCGTTCTTCTCAGCCGCAAGGGATTCCGGATCGCCAGACTTCTGACCGTTCTTCTCAGCCGCAGGGATTTCCAGACCGCCAGACTTCTGACCGTTCTTCTCAGCCGCAGGGATTTCCAGACCGCCAGATTCCTGACCGACAACGGACCGAAGTTCCATTACCGTCCCGGAAGAGATCCAAGCCACCTGATTTCACCAGTCCCATTAGGCCTGGAAAACGTTATCGCACTAGAATTTTTATGCGTCCTCGAGATAAGTAAGTTCTCGTGGACAGGTTCTTTTCTCAGTTTGTTGTTTTTCCTGCACGACCAGTTGGCGTGTCAGAATTTCTTTTTTTCGTGTGGGCCTATGCATTCTTTTTTGTGTATATATGTGTTTTTTTTATATTTCTTCTATGTCCATCTACTAATCCACTTTTTTTTTGTATATATCTATGTGCTTAGGGGTAAAATAATAAAATTGTTACTGTTAGGCAGCTCCAGGTAAATTTCGCTGCTGATACAGTTGTTATGTATTTCAACGACTAAGGCGAACGTAATTTGAAATGAAAATAATAAAATTGTTACTGTTAGGCAGCTTCAGGCAATCTTCGCTGCTGATACAGTTGTTATGTATTTCAACGAATGAGCCGCACGTCATTTGAAATTAAAAAAAGTGATTCCTGCTAGGCAGAATAAAAGGAAAGTATGCCGATGCAGGTTTGGTTTGTTCTACACTACAAATTTCACAGTCGAATACAGATTCGTAAATTGTCATGCCAAGTTGATAATGTAAATACGGCTACCACCAAACAACAAATCAAAAAAAAGATCGAGAAACGTCAATCATCGAAATGTAAGACTTACACTCCAAAATTGATAGGTTTTTCGGACATAAAAAAAAAAAAAAAAATTAAGGGGGAGATGATGTAACGTATACTCTATATTCACTTTCCTTTTGATTTTACTATCTCTGGTTATTTTATTTTACTATGTAAATTATCTTCCTACTGAACGAAATATTATTTCACCCGCTGAATGAGATCTGGCAATGAGTGTAAGTCATGACGTGGTGGTAGCTAGTATATAGGCGCGTTCATCGAGACTTGTTGGGTTGTTGAGGTTGATGTGTTGGCGTTGCGAGGTGTTGTTATGAGAGTGTGTGTACTAAAAGAGGAAAGTTTATTCATTATTATGTACAAGATATATGAGTGCCTTAGTTGACCAAGAGTCTTGGAAATAAACAAGTTTTGCAGTAAGTTCAGTCTTTCTCAATTCATAGTTTTTGTCAGACCTCTGTCTGGCTGTTAGGTTTATGACTTTGATTACTTAATATAAATAACCAGCGTTGAGACTTTGTTTAAGTTCATAATTAACGAGTAACAACACCCTTTTGGGAATTCATTATTTTGAAGCTTAGAGCATTATTCATTCATAATAATTAGCTTAGCAAAAAGATAAACAAAGCTAATTCATTATAATATCAGTGTAACCGTGTGTCGTTCAGTGTTGAGAATACAAGAAGGTCCTTTCTTTAGTGTTGATCCGAATATGAGTGAGTAGATACCTTACATTCTGCAATTTACTTTTTCGATTGCATTATGGGCTAACGGTATAGTATGTAACAAGAAAGGTGACATTAAATAGAAGTCATCGCTCTTTCCACGTTTATAAGTAAGTCACGGAAAAATTTCTCATCGGCCGCCACCGGGAATCGAACCCAGGGTCTTCCAGTTACGCGCCGCATATGCTTCCACTGCACCAAAGCGGCATCGAAATTCTCCAGACTCACAAACGACAAACTGCCAAACCACATGGCAGGGTTGCTTCTTTGGAGCCCTGCACAATGCTGGGGATTCACCACAAATGAACAGCAGCAACTGAACAAATAACTAGAAGGCGAATAAATGATAAATACACAGTTGACGTGGACGCGGAACATCAAATAGAAGTTATCGCTCTTTCCACGTTGTTGTTTTTTTTTTTTGATTGAAGGTTTAACGACCACCGTGAGCAACTCAATGGGCTATAAGCAGTCGCCCGTCCCTAATTTAGGGTCACTGGTGCCAGGGAAGGGAGAGAGCCAGTGTCGTAAGACAAACACAACATCCATGCCTGACCGGGATTCGAACCCGGACCCCTTACGGACGAATGATCAGAGGCCAACGCCTTAGACCACTGCGCCACCGGGGCGGCCTTTCCACGTTTATAACTTCTATTTGATGTTCCTGGTCCACGTCAACTGTGTATTTATCAAGAAAGATGACAGCGAATTTTCTTTTGTAATGAGCACGTCTTTTGAATCCTTTCCGAAGCGAATAACATATTTCAAAGTTATTCAGTCATGGGAACCTGTTAGCAAAAATCATCTGGATTTCTACAATCGATAAAACTTCCAGAAATAGAAAGAGCTACTTACTACCACCAGCGGCTGAAAAATATGTTACAAAAATTAGCAAGTGGCGCAAGTTCGAAGAAGCAAATAGAAGAAAACATGGCATAGCTCTACACCTCCTAGCGGAAGAATTTTTCATAATGGAAAGTTCAAATTAGGCGAAAAGTTTTCTTTATGGCGAAGGTTATGCTAAGGAAAAATAACTTTTCAAATACGTCTTCCGGAAGCAGGATAGCGAGTAAAAGGTTTTGACATTTACACACGCTCGCTGGAAAGCTGTGCATTATTTTAAAAGGATAATGCTTCCCATCTTTGTTGTACCAAATGGCATACAGTAAAAAGAAATTCTCAGTAGGGTTTTTAAATGTGAAGGTACAGCTGCCATCAGAAATACACAAACACCACCTCGCGACAAACTGTGAACTACAAAACTCCTCAAATACTTGCTAAAAATGTAAATGGTATCCGGTGTTAAAATAATTTTTTAAATCGCACATTCAGAAGTAGAGATATTGAGAAAACAGATTAAATATATGCGCCCCAAGCGGCGAAATTGGGCATTACTTTGGGAAGCAAATACACTCAAAATGTTTTCATAGTCAGTAGTATCTGATTGAAATTTTTTTTAGTTAAGAAAAAAATTTTAATTATGTGAGAAACATTTCCACTGGAAACGCTCTCCAACAAAGAAATAATTTTTCACATCGGACTCTTAGAAGTATAGATATCGACAAAAATATGATATACATATCCTCCCTATGGCGAAACGCTATGCACTATTTTATGTAAGAGGTATATTTTCAAAAGAATTTCCGAGGTAAGCTGTATCGGTCCACGAAATAATTTTTTTTCAGTCGAGTTTTCAAAACTCAGATTTTGGTGCAAATACATCAGTCGCAGAAATAAACAAGTCTTACGCCGCCTGATTGCCAAACCATTCTTTACCAAAAATTTCGAAATTATACGCAAAACATTTTCCATCAGGAGCTCTATACGATGCATTTAGAATTTTTTAAATCGGCCTTTTAAAGCCAGAGATATCGGGAGAAATACAATTTATATGTATGCTCCCTAGAGGAAAATTAACGCATACTTGAAAAAGGGACTATACCTAAAATAGTCTTCGATATAATGACATCGGAAGGGAAAATAATTTTTCAATCGGGTATTTTGAAGCAAGTATATGGAATAAAAGGTATTTGGAATTCTATATGATCTGCATTTACGCTCTATAGTGGCGAAGTTGCGTATTGGGAAAAAAGAATGCAAGGATCATCATGATCATATTTCAAGCTTTCCAATCCAAAAATAATTTTTCACATCGGATTTAATGCTTGCAGACATATTGTGTCCACAAACGGAAAGACGAATAAAGTGATAATATAAGCACGATCTTTTTTTAAAAAAGAAGTTCTAAAAAATGTCGCATGTAAAATGAGATTCGCGGCAATACTCCTAGGCATACCTGTCAGGTACAAGTATTTACTTATGAATGTGAATGCCTTTACTAATGATCTTATGAATGCCTGCAGAACAGCGAGGCCCACTGAATGATCTTATGACATGCTTGCCTCTTCAAACATGATGTAACACGTAAAGTATTACATTATGGTACGAAAAAGATACTGTGCTGTCTGTCCGAAGTTCAACTAACTATCCGACTGATATCGTGTTGTTAAGATTCCAACTTCTAGTGCGGGGGTCTGGGTAAGAATACCAGGTAATACTAAGATTTTGTCCTTTCAGGTAGACCCATCGTTCTTCCGAAAGGTGACATATTATACCAATTTTAGCTTTGTCTTTTTGTTTGCAGTCTGTTATGCAACTTTTGGTTAGCTTTTCTCTCTCGTAATGCTATGTCAACTTATGGTCAAGTCTGAACTTCCAAGTTTTTATATTCTTCGTGGTAAGGCAGGGAGTCAGTTAGAAGCCAGACGAAGATAAGCAATAAGGTACCAGTTGTTTAACGTGAGTTAAGTGTCGTGAATTCTTCGATCCAACATTGTCAACAACAGTGCGATGTATTTATCATTAACATATACGCTGTTAGTTTGTTAACGTGTTTCAAGTTATTTCATTAATCAGTGTTTTAGTTCTTTGTATTTTTGAGTTAATGCTACTGTAGTCTCGTCGATGTACAAGTCATCTCGACTCCAATAAACCAGTGATTGGACATTTGTTGTAAGTTGTATTTGATATCACCTTCAGTGCATTCTCTTGCTTTTAGAACTCTTGTGATTAGTTACAATCTTAGCCGCCCCGGTGGCGCAGTGGTCTAAGGCGCTGGTCTCTGATCATTCGTCCGTAAGGGGTCCGGGTTCGAATCCCGGTCAGGCATGGATGTTGTGTTTGTCTTACGGCACTGGCTCTCTCCCTTCCCTGGAACCAGTGACCCTAAATTAGGGACGGGCGACTGCTTATAGCCCATTGAGTTGCTCACGGTGGTCGTTAAACCTCCAATTAAAAAAAAAAAAAAAAAGTTACAATCTTACGCACGCTAACTCTATCTCTCTCCTTTCACTCCTTTGCTCTCCAACTATGCAAAAGCAGAGAAGGCAACCTTTCATTTGTCTATATTTGCGGAAGACAGACAGTCAGAGGTCAGCCCATGCTGAGATTTTGTCGTTCCTAAAATGTGAAACTAGAATGTCACCGAGATTTTTGTGTAACAACGTCATTTGATGACGACAAAAGAAAATGGCAAAGGCATAGTGTAATCCAGTATTCCATGCAATATTGACAAAGAAAACGTAGTTTTTACACGCAGATTACATCTGGTGTTTTATTTTCAGCTAAACTGTATGGTTCTACCAATTAGTGTTGAATTCCACAGTCGAAAATATCGACATATTCTTAACGTACCTATTCCTGTCGAGTCGAGAAACCATGTTTTATTCCACCTTTAACAGTTACGGCAAAACACAAATATACTTTTAGGCTACCAAGAGTAAAACGTATTTACTAGCAAATTCGAAAACTGCCTATGTAATATTTGCCATGTTATACATCTGATGTAACATGACAAATATCACAAAGGCAGTTTTCGAATGTATTATCTGATGCAGAAATATATTTTAGAATTTGCCTTCTGAATATATCAGCGAAAATTAGAATAGGTGATTACGTGCTTTAGAGGTAAGTTGTTCCACCAAAAAAATAAAAACTTACAGAAAATCTTGAAAATGCTATCCTATGCATATATTGTACTCTGGTTCCAAACGCATAGATACCGGAATAATGTAATCGTGCACATATTCTACCACTTGGTGGGAACTTTTCTTTCGATTTCGTTTTCCGTTCAAACACCTAGTAAACAGGGAACTTTGTGGGTCAGTTGTGATGTAGCGTAGCTATTATATCTGAACAGCATTGTCTCCGGCCCTTTGTATCTGTAACCTGCACTATTAATCAGCCAGGAGAGTACCTGCCATAGATTCCAGCACGTCAAAAAAACACTGAAGTCCGGTCGGCACTTTCTGCCTATCCTGACAGATATACATATCTTTTAATTCAGTTTCCGAACATATATTTCAAAAACCTATTTTCCGTTCACCTTATGCTATCAGTAATTTTCGCAGTATTTTTTTTTATTCAGGGTTTAACGACCACCGTGAACAACTCTATGGGTTGTAAACAGTCGTCCGTCGCAAAGGTGTGGCCACTGTTTGCTAGGAAGGGAGAGAGCCAGTGCCCTAATACAAACACAACATCAATGGCTCACTGGGATTCGAACCTGGCCCTATCTCGGATGAATGGTCAGGAGTCATCGCTTAGACCAACGTGACACCCCGGGTGGTGTTGCTATTTGGGGAAATCATTTATGGTCATAAAATGCATCACTCATTCAAATGTGTTTTTTAGCTCGGTAATGGTAGAATGTGTGTTCCCTTAAATGCTTCGAATCGCGATTTTGCATGTGTTTATAGCTTGTTGATTTAATGTATAGATAGACTTCTACAAGAGAATATTTGCACCGTTCAACACCAAGTGTGTAGCGTACGTTTGGTTTTGCAATTTCCTTCTAAATTTGCAAGATATTTTTTTAAAAAACTACGGGTCATTTGATTAAGCAGCTAATTTTTGTTTTTTTATATTTAGTTCGGGGCTTAACGACCATCGTGAGCAACTCCATGAGAGAGAGAGAGCTAGTACCGTATGACAAACAAGTCGTCCTTGCTTCACGGGAGATTCGAACCCATACCTGTCTCAAACGAACGGTCAGAAGCTAGCGCTTAACATACTGCGCCACTGGTGCGGCAACATCCGCGGTTTTGCACTGAATTTCATGCGTCTTCACTGCGGTTTCCTTGAACGTCAAACACCCGCGGCCGTATGCTTGTTAAAAAACGCATTCAGTCAATCATTGATGAAGGAATCCCGCTTCTTCTCAGCTTTACGTCGTTCTTTTAATTTTCTTTTGACGATATTTCGTTGACGTCCAATAATTTAATTTTAAGGAAATCCCAGTAATTTTTTTTGTGACTGGACTTTGTTGTATCTGAAGAGTTTTTAATTGGTCCAAACTTTCAGCTGTTATCTACTTTCCTAGATGCGTTCACTCTTGTGTTACTAGTTATACCACACAAGCGATGCATGTTTCCATTAATGGCAAGAAAAGGAGTCAGTCACAAAAGTCTGCAAGTACTCTGTCTTTTAATTAGAAATATCTACTTGAATAAAAGAATATGCATGCCTACGCATTGCAAACGTAATAAATAAAAAGTGCAAAAATTTCCGTGCATGACCACCTGCAGTTCCCAAATATGGGAAACAGAGAAGCGATTTTTGCTGATCTGGAAGACAACGTCAGTGGAACAAGAATACCGTCGAAATGGAATCAGATAAATTGCCCTTTGCAAAAATAGTGAGATCTTTCAACAGCGTTTTCCGTGCCTTGAGTGTGATAAAAAGAAAAGTCTATGATTTTAAAACTGTCCATGTTACACACATATAACTGGCTGATAGTATATCTGAAAGTTACGGTTGAATTTTTTATATGTTTTTCAATTTTGATTAATTTTATATTTTTTCTTGGTGTTTATTCGGTATATTTTTTATGAATGAATTATCGTTGTCAGATATTCCGATTAATATTACTTACATGTGTAAATTCATGTTTTATTTCGGATATGTGTGTGTTAATGCCAGCGTGAGCAACTCATGTGTCTATAGGCATTTGTGTGCCCCTAACTAAGGACCACTACTAGTTCCAGGAAGGGAGCGAAGCCATGTTACAAACACGCCACCGATGCTCTTATTCAGGGCCCGAGACTGAGCCCGATTCGCAAGACACAAGTAGCACAGCCTTGCAATTTAACGTAGGCCCAACACTGAGCCACCGTCTATTGGGAATTGAAGACTGTGGCTCAGTATTGGGTCTACGTTAAATTGCATGGGGAATCTGAAGAAAAAAACGTTTTAGTCAGTTCGGTCATCATTTATGTTCTTATGTTCACGAGTGTGCTGCAACAAGCAAAACTACTAAGTCCCAAGGACAACTCTGTAATTCACTTTTACTCTATATGTCAGATTACTTCCAAAATAGCCAGTATTTGGAGATACTTACAGAATCTAAACAAACTTAAAGCTGGCAGTAATTTTTTACGCTTCCAGGTTTCGTTTGATACCAAGTCTAAGTGGCTACCGAAAAACAATTTTCAGAAATACACAGTCGTCACATTAGTGACCACCTCCTACTTTTGACTTCAACAACTGCGCGTAGCCAATGAAAGAAGGCATGTGTCGTGAGCTGGCTTGGAGGGTATATAACGTGCGCTGTATGCATTCTGAAAACATATCACTCGTTGATGTCATGAATAAAAGGAGCGATTTATCACATTTGTAAAAAGGGATGGTTATAGACTTTCGGGTCAAGGGTGGCAGTATTTCTGAAACAGCGTAGTTTGTGAACTGTTCGCGTACTGCTGTGGTTAAAATGTATCGTGATTATAGTAATGGAACCATTGCGAATAAAAGACGTGGAAACTGCTGAACAATACAAGCCATTGATGTGAGAGGTGAACGTCGGCTACGAACGTGCGTGAAGGCCGATCGGCACGCTACAGTGGAGCAACGCACTGGCCGAATGAACCAGGGGGCTACCGGAATTGTGTCTAAAACGACAGTTCAGCGAACCCTGTTGCGTATAAGGCTCCGACGCAGACGGATGGTCACTGCACCTATGTTAACGATGGAGCATCGGCAGAAATGGCTTACATTTGCACGACAGTATCGGAATCGGACCTCCGCTGATTGGCAAAGGATTACCTTCTCCGATGAGTCACGTTTTCTGCTTCATTGAACGGATGGACGTTGGCGTATAAGGCGAGAAGCATCGGAGAACAAACACTCTTCAACCATTGCTGGAAGAACACAAGCTGGTGGGGCAGCGTTATGATTTGGGGAATGTTTTCGTGGTATTCCCTGGGTCCATTGATACCTGTAAAGGCATTATGGCCCGAATTCGTTATGAATCCATCCTTGCAGACTACGTACACCCATACATGCTGATCGTCTTCCCCGTGGCGGATGGGATCTTCCAGCGCAACAATGCGACGTGCCACACAGCTAGAAATGTCGGAGAGTGGTTGGAGATCACGATGAAGACTTCAAAGTACTTCTCTAGCCCCCTAATTCCCCAGACGCAAACACAATTGAGCACCTGTGGGACCACCTCGATCGTGTTGTTCTCTCTATGGATCCTCCGCCACGCACCTTCCAGTAGCTATCAGATGCATTGCAGTCCGCATGGCTCCACATACCTGTAAACACCTTCCAGCACCATATTGAGTCACTCCCAGCCCGTCTAGTTGCTGTCCGCGCTGCACACGGCGGTTACTCTGGATATTAGCTGGTGGTCACAATAATGTGATTCGACCGTTCAATACTAGTTATTATTTTGAGAATTGAAATGCATATTTTTTTTAGCTTATTATCAGAAAGATATTGCATTTTATTGTACATCACATCTTTAGTTATACATTAACAGCAATGTGAAATTTATCTTTGCGCATTGATAACAACATACAGTTGAACGTCTGTATAACGTTGAAGTGCAGACGTTTCGGTGCTCGTCTCATATCAGTGTTGTTGATGTAAACTTCTCGATAAGAGCAATAGAAACTAATGTAAATATTTGTGAGCTATGGACATACAGCTGTAATATCATGTGCATATTTACGTGGGTATTTCTGATTTCTTTTATCAGAATTGAAACCCATGAAAAATACAAACATGAAATTGATATCACATGTAAACGTCCCATTACCCCGAAAAATAATCGTGTCGAGACGTTTGCAAATTATTATATATTCTTGGTTTTATCATAAATGCAGCACTTTTATGATTAATAATATCGGTGGATTGATGATTTTGTTTCGGAATTCTTTTTGCTGAAGTGTTATATCCGAAAAGATTAAGCCTGTTCAAGATTTTTCACGTTTTTCAGGTTACTCATGTCTCACAAAAACATGACAGAATTTGGTGAAAGAATAAATCATAAGCGCCCATTTCACTGCTGGTGTTGGGATTACAAGAAATTGTTGTTCAGATCAGTTCTGACAAACTCAGTATTAGCAGCTATTAACTGACGTCTGTAATGATTCGTTTTTGTATTATCCACTTTTCTCTGAGCGGCTGCAAAGCAGTAAAGGCTGCAATATGCTTGCTAATGGAGAGCGGTAAAACTTTCGCTTTTTTTTTTCAAGTGTCAGATTCGCCGGAAAATCAGAGTTAAATAGCCGTTATTCTTGGATGTTTGATATGAACGCAGAGGAAGTTGGATGCCCTTTCTCCAAGGCTGGGCTAGGAGAGAGCAAAGTTGAAAAACTTGAAAACAACTTATTTGCAAATCCATTCCAAGGATTTTCTTTCTTTCATTTTTTAAGAGGATTAACGAGCACCGTGAGCATCCTGATGGGCTATAGGCAGTCACCCGTTCCTAATTTATGGTCCCTGGTTCCAGGGAAGGAAGAAAGCCAATGCCGTTAGACAAATACAACGTCCATGCGTCACCGAGATTCTAACCAAGACTCATCTCGGTCGAATGGTCAGAAGCCAACGTGCCACCGGGGAGGCTCCCGAAAAATAGTTATGCAAATCAGCGGGCTTCATTTTTGGAAACAGTATGCTGGGTCAGTGTTTAAGGTAAAACACAAAATCTGAAGCAGCGGAACGCAGTTTTCCCCAGAAAGAAGCACGACGTTATCGCGCAACGAGGAAGCCTCGGTAGCTCAGTAGTCTAAGCGCTGGCTTCTGACCATTCGACCGAGATGGGTGCGCGTTCGAGTCTCGGTTGAGGCATGAGTGTTCTGTTTGGCACTGGTTCTCTCCCTTTCCAGTAACTAGTGGCCCTAAATTCTAGACGGGAAACTGCGTATAGCCCATCGAATTGCTCACCGTGGTTGTTAAAATCACAGAGGGGTTCAAAACGTCGATGCAACAAATACCTAAATGTCGAATGTCACAATGCTGTGAAATGCAGAAGGGAAGTGGCTGTCTTTTGCTCTATCTTTCTTTTCTGTAAATAAATTACTGTCCGTTTATTAGACCTAGGAAATTTTATTGGACATATATCATATAGTATGTCAAGAAAGAGAAATGCAAACATAGACGTTTTTATATTCCTACGCAGATTTGAAATTATTAAAAATATTTTTGTCTTATAAGCAGTTCCGCTGTGAAAAACCCCCATTTCTTGTTCGTTCACTGATGAACCCTAACAATGTGCACTGGAAGTACTTGGTAATGATATTGAAGTGGGTACTTTCTCAGTAGGTTTGGAATCAAGCAATAAAGAAATCACACTTACTTGAACGTAGTTTCCATCAGTGTGCTTGTCCAGCCTGAGGTTCATGTTAACCTTCAGAAGAGTGTTGACGATGTCAAAAGCTTCCAACCTATCCATAGGGCTTTTCATGTCGACTGAAGACAGATAAAGTGAAAGTTCTTCGGCCATACGATGCAGGCTACTAAGAAGGCCTTTGTGAATGTGGTCATCTACCTAAACATGACAAATGTAGGAAACATTAATTGCTGATATTTGGTGGTAAAATTATGTTGTTATCAAAAAATCACTGGGGCAATTTAATTTGAGAAAGGTACATGTTCACACTGAACAGTAATAAATAGGGACTGGATTTAATTCCTACACTTTTGATATTTCGTACATTCTAAATGGACTCCAACTTAAAATAAATAAGTTTAAAAATTGGCAAATCAATACATATCCACACAACTAATCAGAAATATTACAACACTTACAACAGGCAATGCAAATATTATAAAATGTGGTTTATGAAAAATGTTTATAAAGAAATGAAAATGGAATTTATCTAACAGGAAGAAACGTTATTTTGACAAACTGCAATGTTCAAGATCTTCAACAGTCGTTAATCAGATACTGTAGTGAGGAAGCCATCGCACGAACATGAACTATGTATAGACTTGCTCAATCGTTGGAGAAAACGTATAGTAGCATCCATACCCCAAAATTTTATAATTGTGAACATATATATACAGGTTGCGTGATTACTTACTACCAAGAAGGAGGAAGTTGGTATTTAAAGACATTTTTACTGATTGCTACGAAGACATAATACCTTAAATACCGGCATTTTGGATGAAAAAGAAGCGTGTTTTTTTTCTCAAACAAATATCTTGCAATACTGTTCCATTGTGTACATCAAGTATTACGTTATCATATGAAATCACAAGGCATAAACAGTTAGTAAAATCATGCAATGCATTGATTATGATACGCTTTCCAACATACCAGAAATCATTACTCAAGTTATGAGGATAATAGCTGTGGAATTAATCAGTCCTGTGCCCTGACCTTTGATCCCATTTCGATGATATTCAACAGAACTGGTTCAGTATACCTCCGAAATAACATGATAAAGTTCTATCGCAATGGAAGCATTTTTACGTAAGTTATGATGCATAAGGGCTATCGAATAGATCCCACTCCTGTGTCTTAACCTTTGACCCCATTTCGCCTATTTCAACAGAATTCGTCCCCAGGCAGGCCCTTACGACATACTAACATTTTATCCAAATCGAAGAATGTTTACGTACGTTATGACGCATAATGGCGATGGAAGTTATTCCGCTCCTATGTCCTGACCTTTGACCCCATTTTGCCCATTTTCAATAAGGTATGTCCCCAGGCGGTCACATACTCCATACTAAAATTTAATCGAAATCGAACATTTTTTACGTTAGTTATGACGCATAAGAGCAGTGGAATTGATCCCGCTCTTATGTCCTGACCTTTGACCCCATTTCGTTCACCTTCAATAGGGTTCTTTCCCAGGTGTTCCCCTGTCACATACTAAAATGTCATCGAAATCGAACGATTGTTACGAAAGTTATCGTGCGGACGGACATACGCACACAACGCGTGACGTAATGAGGCAGATGAGAATCGCGACCATTTGTTCGCAAGATTATGACGTCATAAAATTTTAATAGGATCCACACACAACGCGTGACGTAATGAGACAGATGGCGTGACCGCGCGCTAGCATTTCAATCGCGAGATTGCGACGTCATAAGATTTCTAAGCATAGGTAACATTAATAGGACGACATGACACTAAAAACGTGGTGATTCGAGGTGGTTATTTAACGCACTAAACGAATTTTCCTAATGTCGAGATCAAGCTAAATCGATTTCTAGTACCAGAAAACGGTAGGTTAACGACTTTCATCAAAATCTTTAGAGCTGTTTTGAAAATAAAATTTACATACATACAAGAATTGCTCCTTTAATAGTATGGGATAAGGGCGATGGAATAGATCCCGATCCTATGTCCTGATCTTTGACCCCATTTCGTCCATTTTCAATAGGGTTCGTCCCCAGTGGTCCCCTACCACATACTAAAATTTCATCGAAATCGAACCATTTTTACGCAAGTTATGACCCAACAGAGCAATGGAATGGAACCCGCTCCTATGCCATAAACTTTGACCCCATTTCGTCCATTTTCAATAGGGTTCGTCTCCAGGTGGTCCCCTACCACACACTAAAATTTCATCAAAATCGAACGATTTTTACGCGAGTTATCGTGCCGACAGACGGACGGAAAAAGCTGGAGCATATACGCTTCTTCAACCTAAGGTTGGAAAGCGTAAAAAATGAGTGGAAGATAACTTTTCATGAAGCTATAAGAGACGTTCGGCTTCAAGAAATGGTGCATCGCTTTAGATTAGTATAGGTAAAATATTTAAACGAAAAGCGACATACGATTTAAGTTACAATATCAGTGCGTTGTCATATATATCACATTAGTAGTGCTAAAACGGTTGTCTGGAAAACAGACAACCGTTATAATAAAATATATTTTATAGTTAAATACCGTAGAAAGATTCTGGTTGCCTATATTACATAAACGTTCCGGTCAACCGTAAAATGCACGTTATGCACCATATACACGTTCGCAGCAGGACACCGCAGCGTAGTTCTTACCGTTTGTTTGACTTCAACGAAGATAAGGTGAAACATGTTAGCTGTTTTCTTACAGATCATATGCTTTTCCTTTATCTACTCGTCTACTGTAGCTTCTGAATATCTAAGTTGTTTCCTGTATTTAAAACTTTTGAAAGTTGTAACTAAATTTGCTTAACTCAGTTCTTAGCTAAACGTTCTTACAGAACTTTGTAGAACATAAAATCAAACTTTTTGAATAATTACTCAACTGCTAACAGCTAGAGACCAGAAAAAAGGGTCAAAATAACAGACAAGACAATAACAAATCCCACAATTCTTTCTTCACTGACCGAAAGGTCATATCCGCTGATACCATGCAACTCTCATGTCTTCACACAGAATTCAATCCAATGACAGCAACAGTCGATCGATCACATATATTTCAACAAGCTTTTCATCAACGATTTAGTCTACTGGCAATCTCTAGAACTCCACATACATAGATCTCGACACCTGAAATTCCATCAATTTCGACCAACTACATTTAGTGTTTGTTGTCCCTTTATATTTCAGTGACCCACTTTTAGCATAGGAGAACTGTAAAACTGTTCAGGGAGACAATGTGTGGTATATGGGCAAGATGTTTAACCAATAAGTAACAGAATTTATGTAAGAAAACAGAAACTCAAAAGAAAGGTTAAATGGGGTTGTACATTAAGCTTCTGCTGTTAACTGCAAATTTTCTCTACGGGGGCATCGAAACTCTTTAGTCCGAGATAAGGATGTGCTATTAGCTCGGCTTTATTGGCAAGAGGCAGTTATACATGTCCTTGATTTTGACTTTAAGAGAACATATCGGTAGTACTTTGTCACTCTGCTTGATGTGGTTTATACATAGTTCCGCTTCTGTCTCTTTAATGGAGAATCGTTCATGAAAGATAAAGCACTATGGTGCACACAGCGATGATGAATTTTACTTTCCATTATTAAATGTAGAACTTCTCAGACATGATGCACTTATTTATTTCTAGATTTAAGTAGTTGATGGTCGTTATTTTGAAAGAGATTGCAACCAGAAAAGGTATTACAAAGTTTTAAACGAACAGGAATGAATAAGCTGTCAAAGTTCAGCTGGGAAAAAAATATATGCTGTGTGATTGCACTTCTGGTGGCAATACGGAGCACTAGAAAAATTGTAACAGTAGCCTAACACGTTTGAATACAATGCCAATGGTTGCATAGGTAAATCACCGCGCAAAGCTGCATAAATATATCATTATATCATCCACAGGGCCACTCTATTTAATCACTAATTATAAGTTCATCAATTACCTGTTGCCAGATCACATAAAAAACCCCGAAAAAAAAAGAAATTTTATGAGGTAAATTTTCTTCCGTTTGGTGTTTTACCCTATTTGCCTCCAAATTTCAAAGAAACAGCACTTTAGTTTTCCGTTTAAATTTTCTCTGATCAAGGCGCTGTCTTCCAGGTTTTACATATGATTCATATAAAAACCTAATTTTCCAAACCCAAATTTCACAGGAATAAAATCTTTTACCCTGTATCGAAATATATATTTAATATTATATTTAAATTAGGTACTCCAAAGGTCACTTATATTACTGTGTGATAATTTTTCTGTCATTGCGTCCACAAAATACTGTTTGTGATACAGGATGAATACGATCAATTACTATTTACCTAAATGCCTTATTTATTTATTTATTTATTTATTTATTTTGACAAATTTGACCATTGCTTATTTAGGATCTGCAGGAAGGAAAAATCCTACTTGTTTATTCTTTTGTGGACAGGATCAGTGAAATCCGCGTTTCTTTGGCAGAGTTTTTTCTAAATTGTCCTTCGCAAAGAAACGAACTGAAGAAGTAACCCTTGCCTTGTGAAGACAGACAGAATTGATTGGCTCTCTGGCGACAGGTGAGAGGACTGGTTTAAGTTATCCTCTCCCATTCTGGGGTGCTAGAGGAAGAAGAAGAACTGACAGCTCAGTGTGCTACAACAACTCATTTGGAGTTAGTTGCGGGTTCGTCGAAGCAGCCCGGCTTTAGATATTGATAGTATGGAATTACCTGGCCATGCTCGAAGCCATATATTCCGCGCTGAAAGTAACTCCTTTCGTTTTCTTTCCTTAGCTCTGCAACCATATTTTCTCGAAACGCTGAAAGATATTACACTTGCTGAGATAAATCTTTGAAGTAGTACTTCCTTTCTACTGCTTTTTTTTTTTTTTTTGATTGGAATTTTAACGACCACCGTGAGCAACTCAATGGGCTATAAGCAGTCGCCCGTCCCTAATTTAGGGTCACTGGTTCCAGGGAAGGGAGAGAGCCAGTGCCGTAAGACAAACACAACACCCATGCCTGACCGGGATTCGAACCCGGACCCCTTACGGACGAATGATCAGAGGCCAGCGCCTTAGACCACTGCGCCACCGGGGCGGCTTTCTACTTCTTGTATCTAGATTAGTTTCACTTGGAAATTGTAAGTTGTAAAATATTTGAACCAAGAAACTCCCAAATCTCCATATTTTATTCTCAGGGCTTCAAAATTAGCATAGCATACTTAATTTCATTCTTACAAAAAACGTATATTTTTTTCGGCTTTTAATGTGTGCCACAGAAATAACATACTTCTGAAGCAATAGCAGACTCATCATGATGTCCGGTCTCATCTCACTCTTTCTATTGCTTTTCTTATCACTATTCAAACAGACCTTCCACCTCAATCGAGGTCTTCCTGTGTTTAGGCTTTTTCTTTTTCCATGCTCATAACTCTGCGTCCTATTTATCCTTGTTTCCTTCTCAAAGCATGCCCATATCAACTCAAGGCTATTTCTTGGGAATTCTTCACAAATCGTACCACCTTTTGTTCCCTGATTTCTAATTCCATCTGTTCTGATGGCATTACACATCCACATTAGTACCTTGGTTTCTGTAACAGTTGGTTTATCCTTCACGTATATTATCATTAGATAAGTCTCAGAGGGAAGTTTTAAAAATCCTGATATTTTAAAGCTCCCCTTTTTATTTTTGATTTAGTCTCAGAGGGAAAGTTTTAAAAAAGCAGAATTTGTAAAACTTTTCTTATACCTCAATTACTTCAATCAGCCTGCACTCTGCAACCCACTTTCTTTTTGGTACCCTTATCGACTAAAAACACCGATTACAGATATTTAAAAATTCCTAGTCTTGTATTTTATTCTTTCTTGAGATTAAGCGACAACAATTCTATTCTTCCTTTCTTCGTCAATAGCTCATGTATTCTGATTTTGTTCTACTTATATTTAATCATTTATCTTTTAACTAGATGAAAGCCCGTCAATAATGACGGGGGAAAATAAAATTTATTGTACAGATGTTTTTGAATTAAAATTTATAATATTGAGTTTTCGAGTTCCACATCAATAGATGGCAACGTTGGCTCACAGCTTTCTGAAAATTTGCCGAGCAGTCGGTTATGGAATTTGATACGACGGGCTGCCTGTTTGCTATGTGTTTTGTAAAACCTTTAGTCCCTATTTCGTCATCACTTCCTCGTACACAACATTTTTCGTACACACTGACTGTGAACTCTGTATCAATTTCTCCTGTTCTTTTCCGTAAACTATTTTTATGTTGAAGTTGTCAGATCGTCGTACTCTTGACGTTGCCACATACAGATGGATAAACACCGGTTCAGGTAGTGAACCAAAATTCCTGGTGTAAAGTTTTCGTATTTTTAAAGAGCCGACCGTGTGACGTAATGCATCTCTGACGTCATGTGACAATGATTTAAATTAGGTGACGTTACACCAGCAGCTGTGTTCTTTGTTGCTATGACAACAGAAAAAAGTGATATACGCGTGGGCTGTGCGTTTGTAGGTGATGACGTTACCACACGAAAAGCTAAACGTGGCGTCACAAACATTTGTTTCTTGGTTGTTGTTATGACGACTTAAAAAGTGGTACGAAGCACTGACTACTTATTCATTAGTCTGAGATGGGTCTGGGTTCGCATCCAGTTGAAACACGGATGTTGTGTATGTCTTGCGCTACTAGCTCTCTCTCCCTTCCCTGGAACCAGTGGCCATAAATTTTGGGACAGACGATTAATAGCCCAATGAGTTGTTCATGGCGATCGTTAAATACACAAAAAAAATCACGTTTTAATGTTTACAATTAAAAGAGAATAAATGAAGAATAAATTGACTAACGTCAATGATATGGAAACCTAGCTACTAAATAAAAAAGTAAAATAAAACGGTTTTACTTTTTTTTTTTTTTTCGATTGGTGGTTTAACGACCACCGTGAGCAACTCAACAGGCGATGAGCAGTCGCTCGTCCCTAATTTAGGGCCACTGGTTCCAGGAAAGGGAGAGAGCCAGTGCCGTAAGACAAACACAACATCTATGCCTCACCGGGATTCGAACCCGGACCCACCTCGGAAGAATGATCAGCAGCCATCGCTTTAGATCATTGGGCCTTATTGGCGCAGTGGTTACTGATCATTCGTGTTCTACCTTTTATCTTTATTGTCTGACAGTGTTGAGCAGATCTGAATGTTTTCCATCATAAAAGGTTTGTTTTATTATTGGAGGTTTAACGACCACCGTGAGCAACTCAGTGGGCTATAAGCAGTCGCATGTCCCTAATTTAAGGTCACTAGTTCCAGGGAAGGGAACGCGCCAGTGCCGTAAGATAAACACAAAATCCTTGTCTCACCGGGATTCGAACCCAGACCCCTTTTGGACGAATGATCAGAGGCCATCGCTGAGACCACTGAGCCACGAGGGTGGCCGTAAATGGTTGGATTTGGAACATTTAATACGAAACGCTGTTTACCTCCTGGAGAAGTATTATTTCACTTAAGCCAGATAACTTTAGTCATATTTTTCTGGACATTCATGTAGCAGCCTTCAGGAATTATTTTAAATTCCGGCCTACGAGCTGCCACTAACATTACTATGGTAAATGATGCGAACTACGTTTTTCTTTGCATTTTTAAAATATATTTTACAATATTGTTAATGTGCTGTTGAGCATTGTTATACTGATAAACTGTGATTACCTTGCGTTGTAATTATCTTACGTAATAAATTGTACGGAATCTTCATTTATCAAAAGTGTCTGTGTTCTTTATGTTTCCTTACGGAAGTAACTTAATCACCAAGCAATCAGTATTACGATTTATGTTTATAAAGTAAGCTTAGGAACTAAAGGGAAAAGGTACGCATTGTTTTTTTTAGGATAACTTCGTCATTTTTAAACAACATTAACACCTTTCTTAATTATGAAACTAAAGCACCTATGCTCGAAATTTTTTCTCGTTAAGCCAGGCTGCTACAAAGTATAAAATTAAGTCATGAAAAATTCGAACGCCGACGACATCGTACAGCTATTTGCGCGATTTGGTTTTCTGGAAGATTCTAACATCAAAGCCATTGCTTAACGCAATAATGAGAATCATTTTGTTTTGAAAAATGACTGAAAATTAGTCAGAAAGTATAAGTTGTTTTGAAATTTTGACAAAATCTGAGTAATAATGGAATACTCAAAGTAATCAGCGGTTGCAATACAGAAACTTACCGACAAAAAGTATTCCATTTGCAAATTTCGATTAGAAATATTGCGCATTAAAGAAAATTTAGCCAATATGGTTTCTGATCCAGCTCCGGTGAGACCCTGACTAAGTCAGGCTTAAAAGATATCGCCTAGCAAAGGCATTTTAATTTGTTTAAATATTTCTGGTCACAGATCGGCTGTTTTCCACCAAAATTTAACCAAAAGTTGTTGGGCCTATGTTTTTCATCAAAATTCAAACAAAAGTATTTGAACCAATTTTGTGCATATAAGTAAAAGCAGTTAGTTAATGAATGCACCAATTTGTCAAGCAAATTGTACTGTTTAGGAAAGCTTTATCTAGTGAGATATACTGACGGTATCCGAATGCAGGAATACATTAAATGAGTTTTGGAGCTTGCAAAATCTTTGAACAGTATAGAGAAGCCTGTTAATGAATCGCATTAAAGTACGCTGTTGTTTCATAACTCGCGAGTGCTATACTCAGACTTAGTTACAGCACTTGTATGTAAGGAGTAAATTAATAGAAGGGTATGAAAGAACACTTGAAAAAAAAACAAGAACGCATCTTCATCATACACTAAGAAAGTTTTTTAAAGAGAAATTTTGTGCATGTTGTCACAAAAATAAGCATAAGAAAAATGAGTATAGGTATCTGTTGAGTAAAGATAAATGAAATGCATTTCAATGAAGACAAAGCAAATAAATACGTTAGTGAAAATGTATCCGACCCGGGATCGCAGTGGCCAAAACGTTGGCTTCTAATCTTTCTTTCTAGTGTGCCCTGGTTTGAATCCCAGTTGAGGTACGGGTGGTGTGTTCATCCGATGGCGCTAACTTTCCCCTGTCTTGGACCCAGTGGCCCAAACTTTGGGACCGTTGACCGCCTGTAACCCTCAGAGTTGCTCACGGTGATCGTTATGGCCCCCTCCCCCAAATAAAAAGAACAGAGACAAATAAGAGGCATACTCATTCAGATGAGCAACAACACTCGATCGATCAAGCAAAATAAATCTAATGTTTGCCCAGATGCATTAAATCAGTGTTTACAAAGCAGTCATTATTTAAATGTAAATACGCATAGCACAAAACCTGAGAGAATGGTAAAAATACCTGAAGTACAAAACATGCAAATAATAATAATGCAGAAAAATTGCCAGAGAAACAATAAAACATTTTGTTCACTTAATTTACAAAATGCCCAAAAACGAAACACCCTACAACTAAAATAAGTGAATGTGTTTTCATAGGAAATTATGATTGGGTGATAGGCTCAGGGGCTTCATCGCATATGACTGATGCTATAAATTTTTCTGAAAGCTAGAAAAGGAACCTTTCGATGCAGCCACCACAACAAATAAACTACAAACAGAAGGCATTGGTGAAGCTAGAAATACTGTCAACTCTCTAGAATGTAGGTTAAATACCATTGAGTTGAAAAATATACCGATTGTTCGTAAGCTAAAATGCTCACTATTTACTAGTACGAACTGTCACAAAAGGAAGATGTTTCTTTATTGAAATACCTCGAGAAACGAGCATGCGATGTTAAGATCTCCGTTTATTCAAGACCGCTTACAAAGCAAAGAAATGAGGTACGTTTTGCTCTTTTACTGTACACTGTTAAAACTTTTGTGGTATGTTGTAGCAAAAAGTAGTGCTGCACGAGCTGCACCACATTTGGGGACAAAGTTTAAGCACAAAATGTACAAAAGCATGATGGAATTACGAAAAATGTTATTGGGTCCAACCTGATTGGTGCGACATTGCATCAAGTATTTTTGTGTTTCATGCACCACGACCCAAAGCTTTAACCGCAAAATGTGGTGCAGCTGATGCAGCTGCACTATTTGGTGCAACATGCAATAAATGTTTTAACAGTGTAGCTGCGCCATTGTTAAGTATTATTAACATTTTCACCGTAAACAGAAATTACACAAACTTCTAGAGCGATTTCATTCATCTAAAGAACAAAGTTATGAGGTATTATCCTATGAAACTGACTAACTTCTGAACTAGACCCTATCACTGCTATATATATACACTGCTGGCCACCCAAAATGCAACACCAAGAAGGACACGAGATAGCAAAGCCAGATTTACTGGGCACATAAAAACTGATACAAAGATGAAACGATTGAGCTTACAGGCCCGTGCGACTTGCGGAACAAGCAGACATCAACAGTTCGTGTGGCCCCCATGGCTGGCAATAACGGCCGCTACACGCCTTGGCATCGAACGAAAGAGGTTTCGAATGTGGGCTTGGGGTATGTCGGTTCAGGCTGCTTTCACACGTTGCCACAGTTCATCAGGCGTAGCCACGGGTGGTGCTTGCCGGGCTACTCGGTTGCCGATCAGCGACCAGACGTGTTCGATGAGCGACATATCGGGAGAACAGGTGGGCCACGACAGCAGTGACACCTGGTGGGCCCTGAAGAATTGTTGCACGATGCGTGCCACGTGCGGGCGCACATTGTCCTGTTGAAAGGTGGCCGATGGCAGGTCCTGAAGGTAAGGGAGGACTATAGGCTCCACAACGTCGGAGATGGTGCGGTGGCTGTTGAGTGTGCCGGCGAAGCGTACCAGAGGGGTGCGGGTGTCATATCCAATTGCGCCCCAAACCATAACGCCAGGCGACGGGGACCGGTATGGCGACGCATAATGCAGGCGTCATACAGTCTCTCGCCGCGGTGCCGCCACACGCGGATCCGACCATCGTGGTGTTGCAGGCAGAAGCGGAATTCGTCGGAGAAGACAATGTCATGCCATTCCGTAGTCCAGGTGCGGCGTTCACCGGCCCAATGCCGCCGCACTCGCCGGTGGTGTAACGTCAATGGTAATCGGAGCAATGGGCGCCGTGCGACAAGTCCCCGCTCCTGCAGACGACGTCGAACGGTACGTGATGACACAGGTTGTAGCGCAACACACCCTAATCCCTGCGCTAACGTTCGTGATGTGGCGGTGCGAGCCGTCAATGCCCGCCGAATAACATGCCGGTCCGTGCGGTGGTGTGCCGCGGCTGCGGCAATCTCTCACGTCGGTCCGTCTGTCTCTCCTGCATCCACCGAATCCATAATCGCCTCGTTGTAGCTGGATGCCGTCCCACACGCGCGCCGATGTCTCGGTACGATAAACCGCTGTCGCGGTAAGCCACTATTCGTCCTCTGTCGAACTCCGAAACGTGCTGGAATGACTGTCGTATTCTGCGACGAGGCATCAGGAAGCTTCCTACGCACAGGTCCGGCAGCACAACACGCTTCCACTACTTACAACCCGCCTTCTGTGCACCCTTCTTATAGTTCTTCTCGTGGCGTGCCGGGGGTACATGATTTGCATATGCCCTTCAATGCTAATTGTTTGCATGTCCTGTCGCGGGCGTCGCATGCTGCGAATTTCAGGCCAATCGGATACTTTTTTCTTGGTGTTGCATTTCGGGTGGCCAGCACTGTAATTGAATAATTACATCAGTTGTGATAAAAATAAGGATGTTATCTCTAATATTTTCTTTCAATTTCACATTGGTATCAGCCATGTTGTTGGCAGTCCTTAATGTTTCTTTGACCAAGAAATGCAATCCTTCCATTAATCTACGTTGGTACCTTCTCCTCATACTGGATTCTAAAAAACAATTTAAAATGGTCCTGAGACACTGTTTCAATTAAACGGAACTTCCTACTTTTTTCTACCGAATACAATAACCTTTATAGAATCTTTATTTTCAGTAACTATCTGCATTCGTCGGTTCATTTGTCTGACTCCTAATACGTTAGCAGCACGACATGTAAGTTTCATTCGATTTTACAGCAATCACTGCTGCGAGCTCTTGTCATATATTTTCATATCGACAGGTGTTGGAAATTGCTAACACGAAACAAAAGTTTTATTCGCTGAAACAAGTAAAGCGCAGAACACTGTGCGAATAGGACCCCAGATGGATATCCGGAGAAATAACGTCTTGTATGTTATTATTAAAGATGAAGTAACACTTTGAGGGTTACTTCATCTGGGATAATAAGTGTGTGTGTGTGTGTGTGTGTGTGTGTGTGTGTGTGTGTGGAATTAATATATTTCCTTAACAATTTTAAAGGTGTGTGTCAGTAAATGACTCCGAAGACAGCCGAGATCCCATAAATTCTCGTTCCATTTGTAACGAATAGACTAAAAGGAAAATTTAAGGGCAACACAAAATGCACTGCTCTTAAAAATATCCCCGTGTTAGAATCAGTAAACCCAGTGGAAATGTTGCCTGGTCAATGTATTGTTAGAACGACTGTCTGCAAATCACTAAACTACAAGATAAGTGCTAATAAAAAAGCTAGAATGGCCGCACAGGTGGCGCAGTGGTCTAAGCGATGGCTTCTGACCATTCGTCCGTGTTGGGTCCGGGTTTGAATCCCGTCGAGGCATGGATGTTGTGTTTGTCTTACGGTATTGGCTCTCTCCCTTCCCTGAAACCAGTGATACTAAATTAGGGAGTTGCTATGAGTTACTAAACCTTCAATCTAAGAAAAAATGCTAGAATCATCTTAATATCATCTTAATTAGCGTTTATGAGGTCAATATGATATAGAAGAGTAATGCCTGTCTTAACGAAATTCTGTAGACAACGTAGAATGCTATCACAGAAGCTGGATATTAATATTTGTGCATAATGTCCCATTTTGCCTCAAGTGTTATTTGGATTGCAATAAGGTTGTTGCCTTTCTTCTGACTGGTTCGCAGCCATTGTCTCACGAGATCTCAAGCTCTTTTTATCAACAATAGGCTGATTAAATTTGTAAGACAATAACGGCCATTGCTCTCCAGTAGTGGTTTTCGTGGCAGCGTCTAGAGCAGCATTGTTGAGTGAGTGCCTGGTACGTAAGTAAATTGTCTTGCACCTCGTTTTACTGGAAACGACGAATTGACTTTCTTCAGACCAGCCAGAATGCCACTGGAGTCATGGCTTAATTCTATCGTATGCTTTTGTGAGTTTTTAAATGTCAATTTGATATGATACTGTTGTAACCGTGCATTCTGTTAGGCAGCATTCAACCAATATTGTACAGTAGGTCGATACAAAAGATTTGCAAGGAATAAGTGAACAACCTATTAATGACAGTTCAATAAGAACAGAGTCGTATTGCAACCTGTAAAGAAAAGCGCGTTTCCGCTGGTGGAGGAATTCGAAACAACGTCTTCTCCGTAGTGGTATATTCTCCAGACTGAATTACAGCGGCAAGGCTTATCGCTGCAACTTGCCATTTTGGCTCATGCGTCTACTCAGTGGTACGTCACGAAATCTTAGGTTTTTGGTCCACCGAAAGAAAATTTTGAATGAGCTCACTACAGAAGGATGAATTTTCATTAATTCCGGACGACGTGTGGAAGAATCATCACACATTCTTTCTGAAGCTCGTGGCCAGGAGATTCAGTTTTACGTTCGGACGCCAATATGGCGAATGAGTCCGTTTTGGTGGTGGAATAGGAACTCATGCCTTCCTTTTCTGGAGTGGGATATTCTCCCAACTGAACTACGCCAGTAAGGCTTATTGCTGCAACTCCAGGGCATGTCTAAAAGCATTGACAACGTGAGCAAGTTCTATGCCGGAAAATGCAGGAAGTTCTGTTTTAGTGCTTTGCCCATCCTATGGACTATCGTATACCGCACTTTCGTTCGTCTGATCATCATGAAATTCTGATCATTTGTATTACTCTACACTTTCTCTTTCAGCGTGTCCCGGAATTGGCATTGATATTTTTTTCTATTGCAACATTTTGTTTTCACTTATGCTGTAGTTTTTGGACTTTTCTACTTAAAACCTTGGGGCTTCCCCGGTGGCGAAGTGGTCTAAGCGATGGCTTCTGATCCTTCTTCCGAAAGGGTTCCGGGTTCGAATCCCAGTGAGGCATGGATGTTCAGTTTGTCTTACGGCACTAGCTCTCTCTCTTTTCTGGAACCAGTGGCCCTAAAGTAGAGACGGGCGACTGCTTATAGCCCATTGAGTTGCTCACGGTAGTCGTTAAACCTCCAATCAGAAAAAAAAATCTTTCCACGTTTATAAGTGAGTCACGGAAAAATTATCATCTGCCGCCACCGGGAATCGAGCCCAGGGTCTTCCAGTTACACGCCGGACATGCTACCTCTGCACCACAGCGGCCTCGAATTCCTCCAGACTCACATACGACAACTACCAAACCACATGGCAGGTTGCTTCTTGCAGCCCCGCACAATGTTAGGGATTCACCAAAGATGGTAAGCAGCAACTGAATAAATAACTAGGAGGCGAATGAATAATTAATACATACAATTGACGTAGATTAGGAACATCAAACGGAAGTCATCGCTCTTTCCACGTTTATAAGTGAGTCACGGAAAAATTCTAATCGGTAGCTTCAGGGAATCGAACCCAGGGTATTCCAGTTACGCGTCGGACATGCTACTACTGCACCACTTCCGTTTGATGTTCTTAATCCACATCAATTGTATGTATTAATTATTTATTCGCCTCCTAGTTATTTGTTTACTTGCTGCTTACCATCTTTAGTGAATCCCTAGAATTGTGCGGGACTCCAAGAAGCAACCTGCCATGTGGTTTGGCAGTTGTCGTATGTGAGACTGGAATAATTCGAGGCTCCTGTGGTGCTGTGGAGGCATTTCCGTCGTGTAACTGGAAGACCTGGGTTCGATTCCCGGTGGCGGCCAATGATAATTTTTCCGTAACTCACTTATAAACGTGGAAAGAACGATGACTTCAGTTTGATGTTCCTAATCCACGCAAATTGTATGTATTAAGAAAAAAAAACTTGTAAATATATCATAAGATAAAAACTGCTGTACATGTGTGAACAATTTAATTATATAGGCAGGCAAGGTGATTGCTTCAACCATGTTTCCTAATAAACATTCTAGGAAGCAATCTTCTCTAGTCTGATAACCTGATTTACTCTCGTGTTGTCAAGATGACAACATAAAGATGGAGAAGTTAGAACTGTTGATTCTGAATGGTATTTTAACTGAGGTTAATAATTCTCTCGGCTAAAAACAGTAGTGTTTTAGTTAACTTATTTCTCAACAAAGCACTTACAATCAAACTTCTCAATCAATTACTTTAATGTAACGGTCCAATACTTTTACAGCTAAAGGTCGGAAATGAACTGAAATAAGGACTTATAGTTTATATTCAAATCTGTGCAGTAGAAACGCACATTTAAAGACAATGTATTTTACTCAACTCTCACATCGTATGAAAATGATTTCATCAACATTTAAGTTTCATAGTGAAGGCAGAATAACTTGAACTGATATTAATGTATGTTATACAACCTCAAATAACAAAGCAGATTAACAATAACATCTGACCACCTATCTTCTATCACACTCAACATACAGCGCTGCGTGATTTTAATTTTATTATTTCACCTTTTACCCCGCTGCCAGTGCTGCCATATAGAGAGAAATCTTATGGAAGTTCAGTAATGACATCACACGAGTTTGAAGGTAATCGAGAAATTAACAAAATATGTATTAGGTGTAACAAAAAACAGCAACAGAAACTTAAAATAGATCATATACGTCACAAAACATTGAGATATGCTATCATGTAAGAGAGCGGAGTGCCCACTGGAACTGACATAAAAAATGTCAGTCCAAACATTTATAAAAAGCGAACATGACTTATGACGATTACAGGGCATCATGGGACTAAATGAGCTTGCTAACAGATGCACACGAGTGCGGTGTGACATATGAAGATATGACCCGCGGCCCGTATGCAAATTTGCTGTGAGAACATGGCAGTTGCCAAAGAGGTGAATACAACCAGGGAGAGCAAGGCGTGTCTCATATGCGTTCATTTTGATATTCAAGTGTTTCAGGGCCGAACCTAGAAACTGCGTGACTGGGGAAACAATGTCTCGCAGAAATCATATGAACGAAACATTAGGTGGTCTGAGGTAAAAAATAATGTCTCGCAGACACCATATACATGATTTTGCTCGAGACCGAATCATTGAAAAGCTCGAAGAAAGCCAAAATCTGGCCGATGTCGCCAGAAAGTTTGGAGTAGTACACGGCATTATATCACGGCTTTGCTCAGCGTTCATGAGACAAAGAACCGCAGCCAGATTGTTTTATGGAAGTTGTCCCCGCTCTACGAACCCGAGGGATCACCGTTACTTTGCCACAGCGGCAAAACGGGGTCGGACAAATACTGCGGACCAGTTAGTTAATCGCCTCCAAGCAAGTACAAGGGTCCAAATTTCGCTCCAAAAGTTGTAAGACGTCTAAGTGCAGAAGGAGTATATTTCGTAAACCTGTACATTGTGTACCATTACCCTGGGCTCTTCGTACAACTTGCCATCAGTGATGTATGTCTAACGTTGACAGGTTTTCAGATCAATAGGCAAAGGCAATGTTCACAAATGAAAGCCGCTTTAATGTTTCGTCGTATTCCACGCGGCAATTGATCTGGAGGAAACGTGTGACTGGGTATGATGCGATGAACCCCGTTGAACGGGGCAAATATGGCTCTCGAGGCCCCATGGTTGGGCCGGTAGCATAGTCACTGGACGTACCGAATCTCGGGTGATAGATAAGTCACCGGATGATGTGATTCTTTGCCACGTTTGTCCGTTTCGTTCAGCTGTGGGAAATTTTTCATTTTTATAGACGGTAACACCCCTCCTCACTGCACAGCAGCTATGGATGCAATATTCGTCAATAAGGATATCCGTCGGATGGGGTGGCTCGCGCGCTCTCCTGAACTCAATCCATGATCGATATGTATAGAACGCTCTAGGAAGGAGTGTTTCTCAAAGAATCCGCCAATCGAAACCATTGCAGCACTTATCGGGGCTTTTCAGCAGAAATGCGACAATTTACACCAGGAGCTCCTAACCCTAGATGAGAATAAGGATTGGTAAACCACACACAAAATGATTTAACGTTTGCTCAAATTGTTCGGTTTTCCTCAACCGTGTTCTTGAGCTGAAAAAAAAAAGAAGATTGGCATTTTTTTTTCGGTCAGAAGAGCAAAATTTGGATGTCCTCCTTTTGCAATCTGATCCATCTCTTCTCCATTTTGCCTGTTTTGCCTTCCATTTGATTTTGAGAGACGTGGCCGATTCATTAAAACAGCACACACATTCTGTTTCAGAAATAATTTCAGAAACTTAAGAAAAATGCCTAACATAAATAAAAAATAATAATAATAAGCTTTCTGCACATCTCTTAAAGAAAGGATTTCTTCCAAATAGAAAAAGATAAGGTAGCAAAATGAACAATTATATATATTCAGTTTGTTTCATACATTTACTGTATTTGGACTTGGGTTGTGTGGTTTTTGAAATGTGGACTTTATATACTAGGGGTCTATTATAATGAATCAAATTACCTAGATGTGTGTCTTTCAACATTATCGCCATATTCCTTTAGTGGAAGTCAATAACTTTGCATGAGTATTTTTATTGCATAAATAGGCACCGTTTCAGCCAAATTAACCAGGATTTCCGTTTCACATTAAAACATTCCTAAAATTATTTCCGTGGGATATAAAACACAATATTCATCCCATTTCACTTGTATTAATTAAACTTAAGTTGCATGAATTTGCAATATTAGGCATTTAGTAATGCAAATTCATGTAACTTAAGTTAAATATAGCAGAATATGTATCAAGTATTTCTTACAATGAACAATTTTTCTATGCTTTCCCTTGTAAGACTAAAATCTTTTCCACAACTGAGCGTCTTTTCTGATTTGTTACCTTCTAAGTTTTTCGGAAACTGCACCAATTCAACTGGCTATCCAGATGATTGGGAGTTGCCGTGCCCACGGAACAAATCGACGTTCCAATATTCGTTCTTGCTCCTCTTTAGCTCCTGCGTAAAATATCACAATAAGAGAAGAAAGATGCTTAATTCACTTCTAACAATTCGTGGATAAATATTACTTATTTAACCACTGAGATCTAACATCGATGTAACATTCACCCAGATTCTTTCGAAATTATTCTGTACCTTGAGTCCTCTGGTACCATTTCTGGTTCTTCGGCTAATTCCATTGCTCTTTTCTAAGCTTGTGTGTCCCAAGTTTTACATACGTTTTCTTTGATAATCTATTACAATGCATTTTACCGCCATATACAAGTTCTTCTTTCTAGACTCAATCATTTAACTTTCATCTTCATATAATGGCCACATTTTTTATTCTGGTCTAGAGAAAAAAACGCAAGGCTATATATCTAGTTTTTTAGATATCAAGGAGCATCTCATATGGCGAGTATGATTTGGTGACTTAACAAAAGCATTCTTCTACCCTTCATTTAAGCCAACAGCGTAGCAAGTCTAATTTTTGATATAATGTGCTGTGGATGGAAATTTAAGATGTGCCTATTTCCTGCATATACACTATACTGACAAAAGTCACCGGACACCCTTTCAAAAGCAAATGAACGGATCCGATGCGTTGTTAAGATGCGCGGTACAGCTGCAAACGGTATAAAAACAAGACTGCACCACGATCATATCGCACTGTAAGATTGAGTGAAAATGTTGCAGCGGGAGAGAACTGACTTTGAGAAGGGAAGAATTGTTCGACGTTATATTAGTGGGTTGTCCATAAGAGAAACCGAGAGGAATTTAAACATACCTTAGTCAACTGTTTTGGAAGTACTGAATAAGTGGAAGACACATGGCGTTCCTGAAGCAGCAAAACGAACCGGAAGACCAAAGAAAATCAGTGATAGAGGACGTCGAAGCATCAAGAGAGTCGTTACACCTAATCGACGGAGTCCTACATAGGACCTCAGTGTACAGGTGAGTAAAAGTGCTGGAACGTCGGTACGTACACTTACCATTCGCAGTGAACTTCATTCTATGGGTTACCATGGTCGTACGGCTATTCATAAGTCTTTCATCTCCACTCGGAGTGCTACTCGTCGTTTAGCATGGGGTAAAGAACATTTTTTGTGGACTGTAGCTCAATGGAAATGGGACCTATGGACTGATGAATCCAGATATACGATTCATCAGTCTGACGGTCGTGTGTGGAAATGGCGGCAGCCAGGGAAACGCTATTTACCACAGTGTACTGTTCCTAAGGTAAAGTTTGGAGCTGGCAGTGTACTCGTGTGGCGGTGTTTTTCGTGGTATGGTCCCGGCTCATTGGTTATCGTGGGAAAACCTATTAATCAGCACGTCTACCTCGATATTCTGGACAATTATGTCCCACCAACTCTATGGCAATACTATGGAACTGAGCCTTGTTGGTACAAGCAGGATAATGCACCGATCCATAAAGCAAGGACCGTTACGGAGTGGTTTGATGATAATTCCGTATCGTGTGTACACTGGCCAGCACAGAGCTCTGATCTTAATCCCATAGAGTACCTATGAGATGAATTAGATCGCCGAATAAGAAGTTTGGAACCAAGGCCTGCTACTAAGCAACAGTTAGCGGCAGCATTATGTACTGAATGGAAGCGCATACCTATCGCTGTGTTCCAAAAACTTATCGAAAGCATGTCTCGAAGGGTCAGTGCATGCGTTAAGGCCAAAGGTGGATCGACACCGTACTAACGTATGTCAATAAATGCTATGTTGTGTTTCTCTTCCAGATGTCTGGTGTCTTTTGTCAATGTAGTGTATTTAAAATCCATAAACGAGGATTTGAGGGAAACTTTACCTGTCACTTGGTTGTTTCGCTCCATCATCCGGGGTAACGTAATTTTGGATAACAATTTGCGTGTGCTGCCGTGGATATCACTTTCAAAGACTGACCCGGCTAATATTATGATAAGCAATTAGGAATTAGTGATGGACCATTCGTGAACGTTTCGTTCACAACGAATGAATCTTCGCCGTGAATGGTGAATTATTCCCTCTCACCTGTGAATGATCTTTCATCAGTCATTAGTGCGGTACACGTTGCAGTGGTAGCACATTTAGCTTTCTTCCATCCCCATGAGTTCGGAAACGAATTCCCAATAAGAAAAATAATGTCGAGAATTAATAAACGTCGACGGTTACGTGAATGAACTGCCAGGTAGGAATGGTGAAATTCAGGAATGAAAAGGTACGTGAGTGCCATTAATTTAAATTGTGTGCCCAAATCGTTCACTTTCCACGAGCTGGCTCCTAGTAAATCATTAATCGTGAACGAACTCGCGCTCTTTTGGGCAGTTTGCCAAATAATCTACAGCCTTGAGAGGGCTTTAGTTGTAAACACGAAATTTCTGCATCGAAGGATTTACTCAGTAAGCGTATTAACAACCTAGAAATTGAATGGTCATTCACTTGAATAATCATTCGTGAATGACTCTTTTGCATAAATGATGAATGAACTCCGAAGTAAGAATTATTTATGCCATCACTATTGGGAGTGTTTTTGATTCAGTCCTAAATTTTGCCGACACTCTGTGAAAACAGAAATTTGTCCGTGACAGAAATAGAACTCGCGCCGCCCTCCCTCCGAAGTAAGTTGCTCTCTCAACTAAGCTACGAGAACAAAATGTATCGCTGCAAATTCGCCGTCTTGACATGTGTTTACCACTGTAGTGCGTCACATTATCTCCCTCTTAATATTTTTTATTTGAAGCTAAATATGAATTTTTCATTAATTCCAGACGATGTGTAGAACAAACATCACACATTTACCCAACGGCCAGCACATGCACTTTTACGTTCGGGCGCCAATGTAAAAACACAAATTTTTTCGTGACGGAGATCAAAATCGCGCCCCCTCACTCCGGAGTACTTTGCTCTCCCAACTAAACTACAAGGACAGAATGTATCGCTGCAGATTTCCTGTTATTTTGAAGACTCAGGAGAATTTTTGCTTAAAAATGTTACCTCAAAAATTATTTGAACTTCTCATCGACATAATCTGATTAACTTTAACTGCTGTGAGGCAGTGAGTGTGTTATATTCTTTATTTGTTAACATAAATCAAATATTTTCCGGAAAACCAGAACATTCTTTCATAACTATACGCAATTTACTCTTAGGTTGGAAGACGGGTGAAAATATAAGTCCTTCACAATCAATATCCTAGGAAAACATCAGGATTTCCTTAGTTTCCGTCTTCTGAGTTAGAGTGGAACGCATGAAAGTAGAAGACAGAAGATAGCTGCTCATGGTTCGATCTTCCTTAGAGTCTAATTTGCAGATATTGCAGATCATCCCCGGAGATGAGGGCCACTGATGAGCAAGTTCTTATTCAGGAGAAAGTCACTATTCATTTTGTTGTCATGACTACCGGAAAGCAAGAATCTTTCTCGTTCCGAAGAAGATGGATATTCGAAATACTGCGCCAACATTATTTTATGTCCAGGAGAAGAGCGTGAGGAGACGTTATCTCCGAGATACTCACATAATGCACGAAATATTCCCAGCTTGTAAAAATAAAACTCGATTAGGCTGGGTACTTAATCATACAGGGTATCATAATAATTGTCATTCTTAAGATTAAATCCACCATATAAATCTAAAAGCTTTTCTTCGCTACTTCTGGAGCAGATACTTCTAGTAAACAATGTTTTTTCTTTACATCAGATTCATTACTATCAAATGAATTAAATGTGTACACATTATATGCCGTAAATTCATTATACACCCATTCCACATCCATTGTCATAAAAATCCGCGCACCAAGAAGGAGACGGCGGATTGAAATGAGATTTTAGTAGTGAGATGGTACATACTATTGACAGAAATGATTACAATATAATTTAGTTAATATAGAAGTTAATATGTGAAAGACAAACAGCTTATTTACATAAATATGAAATTATAGATACTAATCAATTTGCTTTCAGACTCACAAATCGACCGAGACAGCTTAACTGTATGTTCAAAACTTTATTAAACAAAAACATGGAAAGTAAAAAAGTACACTAGCACTGTTCCTGGACCTAAGACTTTGATACAATTAATCATAATATTATTTTAGATAAATTATACAACATTGGAACTAGAGGTTTGCCAAATAATATCTTTAGAAGTTACCTAAAGAATAGACTACTTCAATATACACAGATTGATCAAATTAATTCGCCTATGGAGTTTATTACATCTGGTGTGCCCAGGGCTCTATTTCGGGCCCTGTTCTGTTTAATATATATCATCATCATCATCATCATTGTCAACCATTATCAATCCACTGCTGGACGAAGGTCTCCCCAAGTTTCCTCCACAACGGCCTGTCTTGTGCCAGTCTCCTCCATGTCACCCCTGCATACTTTCGAATTTCATCCACCCATCTCCCATGTGGTCTTCTTCTGGGTCTTTTCCTGTCCCTTGGAATCCAATCTAAAATTTCGGCTGTCCATCTATGGTCTGTCCTTCTGGCAGTATGTCCAGCCCATTGCCATTTCAGGGATTTAACTCTGATCATGATGTCTTCCACTCTCGTCATTTTTCGGATCCACGAGTTCCTCTTCTTATCTCTCCTGGTTATACCAAGCATGCACCTCTCCATGCTTCTTTGAGTTGTCTGCAGCCTTTGTATGTCTCTTTTAGTTAAGGTCCACGTCTCTGCACCATACGTAAGCACTGGAAGGATGCATTGATCAAACACTTTTCTTTTAAGACATAATGGCATATTGCTCTTCAAAATTATGCTGTTTCTTCCAAAAGCTCTCCAGGCAAGTTTTGTACGCCGATTAATTTCTTCAGCAATGTGACTCTCACTTGATATCTGCTGTCCAAGATAAATGTACGTGTCGGTTATCTCCAGCTTTTCTCCATCAATCGATAAATCTTCATTTCTTGTAAAAGCATTGCACATCACTTTTGTCTTCTGAAAGTTCATTTTTAATCCCACTTCTTTACTCTTGTCAGCAAGTTCCTGGATCATACTCTGCAGCTCTGATGGGCTAGTTGCAAAAATGACTACGTCATCAGCAAAACGAAGGTGGGTTAGATAATCTCCATTAATCTTTATCCCCTTGTTTTCCCAGCTCAGTGACTGAAAAACACCCTCCAATGTGGCATTAAAGAGCTTCGGAGATATGGTGTCACCTTGTCTCACTCCCTTTCCAATTTTTATGTGTGTTGTATTTTCAAACAGCTGAATCTTTGCACTTGCATTTTCATAGATGTTATTAATAATATTAATGTATGCATCTTCAATACCGCAGGTTTTCAGAGCCATTGTAACTGCTGATGGTTTCACCGAATCAAAGGCTTTTTCATAATCGATAAAAGCCATGCACAATGGAAGTTCATATTCCCTCGCTCTTTCAATTAGTTCTCTCAGCACATGGATATGATCTATTGTGCTGTAGCCACTCCTGAATCCAGCTTGTTCTCTCGGTTGAGCCATGTCCAGTGTTACCTTCAAGCGGTGTGAAAGAACTTTAGTGAAGATTTTATAAACTACTGATAGGAGGCTGATAGGTCTGTAGTTTCCGAGATCCTCAATGTCACCTTTCTTATGTAGCAGGATCATTGTAGCGGTGTTCCAATCCTCAGGAATCTTTCCTTCATTAAGGCATCGAGTGAAAATTTGGGCGAGTACTGTTTCGATTTCTCCACTTGCTTCTTGTATGATGTCTACAGTAATTCCATCTTCTCCTGGAGCTTTTCCCCGCTTCATGTTCTTGATTGCATGTGCAACTTCTGCTGGAAGGACTGGAGGAACTCTGGTACTGGTATCTTTCATGATGTCTGGAGTGCATGTATCATCCCTTTCATATAATTTGGAGTAGAAATCTTTCACTCTTGTCAAAATTTCGCCTCTATTTCTTGTTACAGAACCATCTTCTTTTCTCAGTGCCATAATCTGTTTTCTTCCTTTACTGAGATGTCCCTTTGCTATCTTTAGGCTTTGGTTGTTTTCAATTGCTTTCCTCACTAGTTCACAGTTGAATTTCCTTACGTCTTCAGTGATACTTTTTCGTACTGTCTTGCATAGCTCTATATATTCCACTTTGGAAGTCACATCTTCTTTAGTTGTCCTCATCTCTCTTCTTTTTTGCATGAACATTTTGGTTTTTCCTGATAATTTGTTCATATGCAATTTGTTCTTAGACCCAGCTAATTTTGTTGCTGTTTCCATAAGAGCGTTGGTTACTTTTCTGTTAACTTCAGAGATGTCCACTTCTTCCGATGTTAGGCCTTCTAAAGCAGAGAACCTGTTCTTCAGTTCCAACTTCAAGGTATTATGGTGTTTTTTAAGGTTGGTTATGTCAATAGATTTTGTTTGTCCTATGAGCTTGCCACGTTCAAGTTTAGTGTTGAGGTGTATCTTACATCTCACCAATCTATGGTCACTACCTGTGTTGAACTTGTTTAGCACATTGCAGTCTTCTATGACGAATTTTTTGTTACACATAATAAAATCAATTTCACTTGTCGTCCCATTTGGATGTCTCCATGTCCATTTCCTGTGTGGCTTTTTCTTGAAGAAGGAGTTCAAGATGAAAAACCCTTCTGCCTCTGCAAACTCAACAAGAGTATTTCCACGCTGGTTTCTGTTGCCATGACCAAATTTACCTACTGAAGTTTCATTCTGTTGCAGTTGCCCTATTTTTGCATTGAAATCTCCCATAATTATTTTCAAGTGCTGCTTACCTTTATTATTTAGATGACAAATTTCCTCATAAAATTCTTCAATTTCTTCTTCAGGATGACTTGTGGTGGGTGCATAAGTTTGAATAATCTGAGCCTGGTATCTTTTCGAGAGTTGGATAACAAGCCGTGCAGCTCTGTCAGAGGAACTTTCAACTTCTACAACTTTATCCTTCAGTTTCTTGTTTATTATAAATCCAACACCACTAGTTCTGCCAGTATCTGTCCCACGATAGTAGAAGAGATGTCCACTTTTCAGTTCGATGAGATCTTCTCCTTTTCTCCTTACCTCACTTAGCCCCACGATGTCCCACTTGATCCTTTGTAGTTCCTCTTCCAATTCAAGAAGCCTTGAATCAGAAGATAGGGAGCGTCCATTGTACGTTGCCAAGGTCAGCATCAGACGGCAGCCTAGTCCGGTTCTCCGGGGATTCTTAGCACCCTCTGCCTTCATGTCGCACTGGCCGCTGCCTTGGCCAGGTACATTCCAGCTGCGGGAGACTGAGGGCCAAGATTTAAGTTGTGGAGTCATTTTGGAGGGGTTTGGCCATAACTCACCACGCTGGCCAAGCGGGTTGGTGAGTGTGGGATAGAATTTCCTCTAATCCCGATGGTATAGTTATACCGCTATTGGCGGTCGTCAGAGCCCCTTTAGTAGGAACAGGATGCACCACGAGAAGGCGGGGTTGACATTTGTCAAGGAGAGGCTGTGATGTTACGCATCACCTGACCTTACATCCCTAATATATATATATATATATATATATATATATATAAATGATGTTTTGGGTATCTTATTTAAAACTACTATAACATCGAGACGATACTACTTTATTGTTTTCTGGTACTAATATACATGAAATTCTAGCACATTGCGCTGAACAACTGTGTACTTATTCAAACTGGCTTTCTGCAAATGACCTTGTAATTAATACTAATAAATCTAAAGCATTAATATTCTCTACGCAAGCAATTCAAATGTCGTCGGTATTAAAAATTAATATCGACAACAAAATTATAGAATATGTGGATAATATTAAATATCTTGGAATTATTCTTCAAAATGTTCTAAAATGGAATCTACATATTGACCAACTAATTGCTAAAATTTCAAGAAATTTGTGTATAATTGGTTCGATGGTCTCAGCCTTGCCACTTGGGGCTCTAAAATTATTATACTACTCATTAGTACAATCTCACCTTGACTATTGTATACTGGTATGGGGACAGACCACTTTAATAAATATATCCAGACTTCAGGTATTACAAAATAAATATGTCAGACTTCTGGAATTAAAAAATAATTTCACACCAACTAATGAATCTCAATTTAACTTTAGACACTTTCCTAGAGTATATCTGGAGAAATATGGTATTTTACCTCTTAATCAGTTATATAATTTTAATTTAGGTAAAATAATGCACAAAACGATTAAAAAAATATCGATAATGAATTTATAATAATATCTAAGCCTGTACGTAGCTACGATACCAGATATCACGACTTGCTAAAACGTGTCTTTCCCAGATCTCATTATACAATACAAAGTATAAATTACATGGGACCGCAATGCTGAAATTCATTACCTCTTGAGATTACTAATTTGAATAATTTGAACATTTTCAAAAGGAAACTAAAGCTTCATTTGTTAAATAATAATTGGAATTGAGGGGAGGTGGTGGGATTGTTAGTATGTGACGGTGGGAAGGTGTGAGCAATAGTGTGAGCACTATATGTAGTGGGTGGAGAAAGACCTTGCATTTACATCTGTTTTTTTTTGTTTGTTTGTTTGTTTGTCCGTTTATTTCTTTTTTTTCCTATCCTAGTATAGACTACTTAAATGTTTATTTAATTTTACGCTCAGTAATTTGGATTGCTGTTTCTGCTGGGCTTGACTTGATGTGTATATATATGGAGACTGGGGCTATGTCAGGTCTTTGTTAGGCCTTTTCCCCTCTCTTCGTTGCTGTTTGATTTAACCATTATAAAAATAACATTTTTTTTCAAATGTATTTGCATTAAAACAGCTGAAATAAAAAATATAAATATATAAAAATCACAGCAGCAGAACGATTTCCCGCGAACATACGGAACACATTCCGTTCAGCGTTAGTGTGTCTCGGACCTCCTCGTGCTCGGATACATGCGGTGATAAGGTCTGGCTTGGAGTCAAAGAGACGCCGTATGCTATCCTGGGACAGATTGGCCCACACTTCTGGCACCTGACACCCTAAACCGAACACTGGGACATTCAGAAAGCTGGCGTCTCATCTGGCCCCACACGTGCTCGATGGGCGAGAGATCAGGCGATCTGGCAGGCCACGGAAGCGTGAAGTATGATATTGACAGTCATGAGCAACCCGAGCCGTGTGCGGCCGGGCGTTATCTTGTTGGAAAATGGCTCCTAGCAGTCCCGCCAAGAAAGGTAGAACATGGGGCCGCAGGGTCTCCTGTACGTAGCGCTAGGCTGTCAACATCCCTCGGATCACTGCGAGAGAAGTCCTGCTGTCATACGCGATGGCTCTCCAGAACATCAAGCCAGCAGTTCGGGACGTGTGCCGCTGTACAGGTGGGTTGTGATAGTAGGCCTCACCTTCGGCCCTCCACACTCTGACACCGTGGTCGTCCGTTCCTATACAGAGGCGGGATTCGTCGCTGAACACTATACGTTGCCAGTCCGTAGCATTCCGCGTTGCTCACTGCTGACACGACTGCAATCGACGCCGACGGTGGTCAGGTGTTAATGGCAGAAGACGTAAGGGCCACCCAGAGTGCAGATTCTCCTCTGCCAGGCGTCTGAAAATGGTTTTGGCGGACACAGGGGTCACTTGTTCAGCCGCCACATGTCTCTGGATATTGTACAAGGACGTCGTTGCATCTGTGCTTGCCGCTCTCACGATCCCGCGGTCTTCTCTGCTGCTGGTGTGTCTAGGTGGTTCAGAGCCAGGCGCCGCGTCTGGGTGCCTTCCCGTGTCCATTGCTTCCAACACGATTTCACCGTACTGTCCGCCCGGCCCAAATGGCGGCTGATTTGGCGTACCGGCCACCCTGCCTCTTTCATCCCGACGATATGGCCTCGTTAAAACTCCGTTAGTTGCCCATACGCACATCTATGGCGGGTCCTCGGCATGTTTATCGCTCAGGAATTTTACCTGACTCTTACCGTGCACTTCGGCAAGAATGTGGAGTCCCCTGCGTGGCGCCTTTCAATTTATTAGGAAAGCACTCATCTTATTCATTGCTCTATATGTTATTACATAAGCTAAAGCTCTAGCCACAGTGTCTAAAAGACCCAAATTTACTAACGTTACAATATAAATTACTTTTAGTAACTTAAAATGAAATAGAGTCACGAAAATGTATAGTAAAATACGAAGTATTTTCAGGATTTTCAGACATAAAATTTCTTTTGTAATAAAAGTCTTTCTGATAGACGGAAGATTTCATTAGACAGGCTCCCTTTGCTTTAAGAAACACTTCCAAGAAAAATTGGACAAACGATAAAACACTACTCTGAATATGCATATAGTTATTCACGACATTTTTCAGTCATGTGAACCTTTTTAGGAAACTGCTTTAGAAAACCAGGATTTATTCATGCAAATTAAATTTTAAATGTGGTGAAGACAGAGTGTGAAGGATCTATGTCTTATACAAAGTACTGCCAATTCTTCGTCTTGAATAATAATTCAGAGCAAAACACTGCAACAGGTCATACTGAGTTGACCCTACAAATACTGACAACGAGAAATTTAAATATATATATTCACATTTTAATGAGTTAAAACTGAATATATGTGGGTACAAGAACGGCAACTACAAGGTTTTTAGGATCAACAGAGAAGGTTTAATGTCTCGATTTCCTATTTAGGGTTCCGGAAGGTTGATTACATCTACACTGGTGTCAAACTTAAAGTCAGGATGGTAACAGCGGGAAAAATGCGCCCAATGAAATGTTAAGATGTTCACAAGACATATGCAAATAGCACGAGAAACAAATGCCCGCAGTGAAATTTGCATATCAGTGAGCAGAATGCTGTCCAACATGTAATTTGAGTTACGTTCTTGAAGCTAACAGGGAACGACAGGGGCGTTGCTCGTTGATAGCGCTTATAAGAAGCGTTCCGATGGCTGCAAATGCTTTTCTTATGTCTTATACACTGTATCCAATGCTGTGTGGTGGCCAGTGATAGGACAACTAGAATCAGGTCAGTCTCAATCCAGGTTGCAGAGAACTTGAATACTCACCCCAGAGGGGTTTAACGGTTATGGCAGCAATTCAACGTCCAAGGCGTGCGACACCTCGTAAGGATCATTATGTCACTTTAACCGCACGGCGTCATGGGTCCTATACAGCTCGGCTGTCTTCATAGCGGTTTGATACCACTGGGACTACGATATCAAGGCAAACAATATATCGAAGGCTTAATGTAAATGGTCTTTATGACAGGAGAACCACAGTTTGTATCCCGTTAACCACATCTCACAGGAGAGCTCGCTTGAACAAGTGTAAACAACATCGTTCATGAAGCCTAGACTAGTTAATGGGACAGTGTTCTTTTTACAGACGAGTCGAGATTCAGTCCACAACCGTATTCTCGTCGGCATTTTACCTTTACATAATAGAGAACCCGACCCGTAGTAATCCTGCAAACGTAATCCTTTGGAAGCGGTGGTCTGCTCCTGTGGGGTGGCACTGTGTTTAACAACCGCACACCACTTCACGTGCTCGCAGGAGGCAATGTTGATGCTGAGCGTTATAGAGACGAGATCCTAGAACCTTATGTCAGATTTGTTCGGGGAGCTGTTGACCGTCAGTTTCTTTTAATGGACGATAACGCTCGCCCGCACAGGGCTCAGCTTACCGATGGTTTCCTACAGAGCGAGGATATTCGGCGTATGGACCGTATAGCCAAGTCTCAAGACCTGAGCCCTATGTAGCATGCCTGGAATGCTCTAGGTCGACGCGTAGCAGCTCGTCTGCCCCGTCCCAGAATCTTTCCTGAGCTACACACCACCCTCGTCCGGTAAGGGAATTTTCTGTTTGCAGAGTTCATGTACAATATGGTGATGAGTATACAATGTCTTTGTGAACGTTTTCTCACCGTAGGAAATGATCACTTTCTTTGTTAAGACATTTTAGGTTACACTCTTACATCTCACCTTGGTTACATTTGCGAATGTAGCCATGTATATGCAAAATGTGTACATGTTTTTCTGTTGTTATTTTTTTATTTCTGCTATGATTATGCCTCTTTACATGCCTAATGTCTCTAACTGCTATTGCGTGTACTTCTTTTTATCCCGGAAAAGGACGTTTGGACTCAGATGTGGAGGCTTACATCCTCATCTGGATTCAGTTGTGGAGAGTGCACATTCTCATCTGGACTCGGTAGTGGAGCTGCACACCTTGATCGGTAATGGCGCTATGGCGTGGAGAACTGTCTTCTATGTCAGCTTAACGCTCCCAGGTGTAGTGACAGGGAATCCTGCAACTCACTGTTTTTTCATACATCTCACGTCGGCTAGGGACCATGTATCAGCAGGATAATGCCAAACCTCATGAAGCTTGTTCCTCCAGGGACTACTTCCGTAGTGTTGCAGCCCGTCGTTGGCCATCCAGGTCCTCGGTTTTTTCTCCTATCGATCATATCTGAGACATGCTGGGACGTCAGCTGCTGCCAACAGGGAACCTCGGGGGCCTTGCGCCGCAATTACATGACGCTTTGTACGTTCTGTCACGGAACAGCATAAAAGTTTTGTTTCACTTCATGCCACAACGTATATCAGTTCGCATCGCAGCTAGAGGTGCCTTTACGAGGTACTAATCTGTAACAGTCGTGCTACGACTCTTTAGAAATAGAGTTCAAACTTTTTAGAAATAATGAAAGGGATGATACATGCACTCCAGACATCATGAAAGATACCAGTACCAGAGTTCCTCCAGTCCTTCCAGCAGAAGTTGCACATGCAATCAAGAACATGAAGCGGGGAAAAGCTCCAGGAGAAGATGGAATTACTGTAGACATCATACAAGAAGCAAGTGGAGAAATCGAAACAGTACTCGCCCAAATTTTCACTCGATGCCTTAATGAAGGAAAGATTCCTGAGGATTGGAACACCGCTACAATGATCCTGCTACATAAGAAAGGTGACATTGAGGATCTCAGAAACAACAGACCTATCAGCCTCCTATCAGTAGTTTATAAAATCTTCACTAAAGTTCTTTCACACCGCTGGAAGGTAACACTGGACATGGCTCAACCGAGAGAACAAGCTGGATTCAGGAGTGGCTACAGCACAATAGATCATATCCATGTGCTGAGAGAACTAATTGAAAGAGCGAGGGAATATGAACCTCCATTGTGCATGGCTTTTATCGATTATGAAAAAGCCTTTGATTCGGTGAAACCATCAGCAGTTACAATGGCTCTGAAAACCTGCGGTATTGAAGATGCATACATTAATATTATTAATAACATCTATGAAAATGCAAGGGCAAAGATTAGGCTGTTTGAAAATACAACACACATAAAAATTGGAAAGGGAGTGAGACAAGGTGACACCATATCTCCGAAGCTCTTTAATGCCACATTGGAGGGTGTTTTTCAGTCACTGAGCTGGGAAAACAAGGGGATAAAGATTAATGGAGATTATCTAACCAACCTTCGTTTTGCTGATGACGTAGTCATTTTTGCAACTACCCCATCAGGGCTGCAGAGTATGATCCAGGAACTGGCTGACAAGAGTAAAGAAGTGGGATTAAAAATGAACTTTCAGAAGACAAAAGTGATGTGCAATGCTTTTACAAGAAATGAAGATTTATCGATTGATGGAGAAAAGCTCGAGATAACAGACACGTACGTTTATCTTGGACAGCAGATATCAAGTGATTGTCACATTGATGAAGAAATTAATCGGCGTACAAAACTTGCCTGGAGAGCTTTTGGAAGAAACAGCATAATTTTCAAGAGCAATATGCCATTATGTCTTAAAAGAAAAGTGTTTGATCAATGCATCCTTCCAGTACTTACGTATGGTGCAGATACGTGGACCTTAACTAAAAGAGACATACAAAGGCTGCAGACAACTCAAACAAGCATGGAGAGGTGCATACTTGGTGTAACCAGGAGAGATAAGAAGAGGAACTCGTGGATCCGAAAAATGACAAGAGTGGAAGACATCATGATCAGAGTTAAATCCCTGAAATGGCAATGGGCTGGACATACTGCCAGAAGGACAGATAATCGATGGACAGCCGAAATTTTAGATTGGATTCCAAGGGACAGGAAAAGACCCAGAAGAAGACCACATGGGAGATGGGTGGATGAAATTCGAAAGTATGCAGGGGTGACATGGAGGAGACTGGCACAAGACAGACCGTTGTGGAGGAAACTTGGGGAGACCTTCGTCCAGCAGTGGATTGATAATGGTTGACAATGATGATGATGATGATTGCTGTGATATCGTAATCGCTCCATTACCTCTTTCTCCACAATGTACGTACTAAGTTTCACTACGATGAGACACGTCATTTCAGGTGTGTCGATTATTTTGTCTAAAAGTATATATGGTATCAACCGATGGATGTACGGACGACTTTATAGATACTAGAGGCATAAAATGTTACTTACTTCATATATCCAAGGAGTTATTAACGTTTGAATGCAAGCATTGTAACAAAGAAATGCCAAGGAGGAAAATTTTAGGATTTGCTTACTACACTTAAATCAATTCAGTTTGCTTATGTTTCATACATCTAGAAGCGTTTTAAATATGTCAAAGGAGTTGAAAGACCTTTCCAAAACTTAACCCAGTGTACATATGTATATCCCATATAAACAATTTTGAAATAACTCTGCTATGCGCTGGGAACCTCACCTACCACCTCTGTTGTCAAGTGGTATGAGGCGTTGAACTTGACCTCTCTTCCCAGATGGACCCCAGATCATGGTCCAGGTGAGGCACGAATGGTGTGTTCGCTTGATGGCTCTCTCCGTTCCGGGAAACTAATGATCCAAATTTGGGACGGGCTATAACTTTGACCTTTTCCTTTATCTAACGCAAAAAGGAACTATCGAAATCGATTGAATAGTACTGACATCATCCCACTTATGCGGACATGAAGAGATATGGGCAAGCTTTCTTTCTTAGAAAGAAAGAATTCTGTACGCTTTCTTTCCTAAAAAGAAATTTAGCTAGAAACATATTAAGGAAAAATAATTACTACATCTCTAGTAACATACATCCTTTTATTGTCTTTATTGTTACTTTTTGCAAGATTGATCTTTAGACCAATTGGTACGGGATCAGTTGTACCATTCGTAGACTAATCGTACCATTACACGAATCCTATCTTTGGACGAATCGGAACTGGACTGATCGTTGTCTGACGTATCGTACCTGCCGCGTTTCAAGACCAAATGCACATAGCACATCTCCGTGTTTTGCTTCATCCTATATGAACAAACACAGATTCATTGATGTCTGATATTTTAGTTACAATAACTTGCTATTTTTCTTATACGTATATAAGTACGTATTAATTCTATCAATATTTTTTTATGTTGAAGAAGCTGTGACAGTTTGTAAAATCTTCAGTTTCACTTACTCTGCCATTGTTGTACTTTTCAGCACATTTCTTTACTTATCTTTTTCTTATATTTTTTCACAGACCTGTGTTAATATTTTACAGATCTCAAATATTTTCATTCCTTTCGTGCGTCGTAAATCTTATAAGAACATGTTGCTGACTAATGTCGCCCGTCGTTTATACGAGACAACAGCTGCATCGCAATGTGAGAAACTACCAATAGATTGGTTCTATCACATGGTAAATATGACGAGCTTCAAAAAATATTCTAACATGCTGCGTTATTTTTACACACAAGAAAAGTTATGGCTTATTTTCTCCTTTTACTTGCACGCAGTACCGGGATTAGTTTCGTAATGACAGGACTATATTGATCTGTGCTGGAAAGTAAAAATATTATATATCAGTAGCTAAGTTCATTCAGCTTGCTATTAGAGAGACGAAACAGTTTAAAGAATACTCTGAACTCGAAAGCTCTACTTTATTTTTAAAAAAATATGAATCAGGTAAATAGACAAAGTTATCGATCTTTCTACGTTTTTCTTTAGTTAACACACAGCAACCAAAAAATTGTATTTCGACACTGCTGGAATCGAACCCTAAATCTCTCGATAAATAGCCGAGTGTGTTCGCCTTACGCTACGTTGCCAACAATCCGCAGTGCTATGTGGGATTATCTGTCAGCATCTGACCACAAATCCGTAGGGATGGGCACAGTAACTGAGACGTCTCTCTACAGATTTATTAACTGTAATTAAATAGCTTGTGCCGTTAAGCTCCAAGAGATGGAGACATCTCAGTTGATGAGCCCATCCCTACAGATTTGGGACGTCAGATGCTGACAGAAAAACACACATAGCGCAGTGGATTTTTGGCATTGTATCGTAAGGCGAATGCACTCGGCTAATTATCTGGTGTTCGAGCCCAGCGGTGTCGAAATACAATTTTTCTGTTGCTGTGTGTTAATTAAAAAAAACGTAGAAAGAGCGATAAATTTTTCTATTTACATTGTCTCCACATATTTGGAAGATTATTACTATGTATCATTTGTTCACGTATCATACTGTCTTGCTTTCAACATGCTTTATTGGAAAGCATTTCAAAATTTGATTGAAAAATAAAAAGGACTACTAAACAAATCTCGCAATGTATTTTCATCATGTGTGTTCTGAAACTAATTCACGAAGAATTTGTTTTACTTTACGAAACTACTTCTCTTTTTCAAAAAAAAAATGCAAATCTGGAGTAAGGTGAAAATTTATGATTTATTTAACATAAAATAAATTGTAAAAATCAGCAAGACACAATAACATGATTTCAAGAAAACTCTCTGCAAGGCTACAGAATGAAGAAAACAAAATGCTAATTAGAGAGCTGCTGTGTCCAAAAGAAGTAATCATATGGTAATAAAGAAGAAAGAAGTAGATGGCGTCATAAAACACATGAAAAACATAAGAGCTCATACACCAGGAAATACACACGCGGATTTTGAAAGCATTAGAGGATATTGATATATTTTGGGATAAAAAACTAATATATGAGCACGTAGTAACCGGACCATGTAGATTGCAAACAAAATAAAAGGATGGGCAAGTCTGCTACAACTACTAGGCATAGAACTGAATTCATATGTCATAAACGTATTGTAACGTATACTCTATATTCACTTTCCTTTTGATTTTACTATCTCTGGTTATTTTATTTTACTATGTAAATTATCTTCTTACTGAACGAGATGTTATTTCACCCGCTGAATGAGATCTGGCAATGAGTGTAAGTCATGACGTGGTGGTAGCCAGTATAAATAGGCGCGTTCAACGATACCTAAGGAGAGCGTTTGTACGGAGAGCGTTTGTTGTTGTACGGAGAGCGTTTGTTGTTGTACGGAGAGCGTTGGTTTATGTGAAGGAGAGAGTTTGTTGTTGTATTGAGAGCTTCGTTCTATGTGATTAGTTTGATTCTTCATTATTGTGAAACGAGTTGTGTGTGTGCGTTGGATGATTCCAGAGTTATATAATAAAAGAGCTTTGTCATAAGTACGTCTTTCTCAATTCATAGTTTTTGTCAGATCTCTGTCTGGCTGTTAGGTTTATGTTATTAGTTGATTATCAGTAACAACCGGCGTTAAGACTTTATTCATCCTAATTACTGCTACAACATTACTACCAGTTATAAGTTTGTTCAATACTATTACTACACTACTAGCAGGAGACTTTATTCATGATCGTAATTAACTAGTAACAACAACCATTTGAATTCACTATTAGAAGCTTAGTACAAGCATATAATTCAGTAGTAGAAGCATTATAAAACATTACTAGCTTAGTTAAAAGCTTTATTCACTATAATTAGCTTAGCAGTTAGAAAAGAGCTTTATTCATTATAGTATCCCAGAAAAAACACAAGTGCTGGGAAACTGCTGGCCACCAGCTGGCAGTAATGGGCTACTGCTGGCTGAAATCTGCCGCTCACGGCCCGGCAGTGGTCCGTTGGTGGCAGCGCTATCAGTTGGCGCGCCAGTGATGGCCCTGAAGCATCGCCGTGAATTGTGGGCCTCCAAGCAAGTGCCACTAGTGGCCCCTTGCTGGCAACCAATGCAACCCCAACAGCAGGTGGAAGCAACGGGACCGCACATGCGCAGAAGCAACACTTGCTGTGTCTCTCACGGTACCAGTTAGTTGACGACGACGCTATTGCCATCGTGTTATTTTAGTGAATGTTAAAAAAAATCCGTATGTAGAGAGGCAAATTAATTTCCTAATGAAATTCACGTGGACGAAGATATCAGAGTAAGCCATGAAATATTAGATTACAGCCATAAAATACTAGATTATAGCCATGAAATACACCCACTCCATTCCCATGAATAACAATTCATGGAATGGAGTGAAACAAATGTCCTGAAAAACCATTAAAACAACGTTTGTTGGAAAAAAAAAAAGAATTATACCCGTACAAAATTTATTAATTATTTGAAAGAAAAACAAAAAGCAACGCTATGTGGATATAATGTACTCATCCATGGGTTGAACACACAAGACAAGGAGGAATTCGCTTCTAAAAATAACGAGAAGTAAAATAAAATATCTTTCCTTTTTAAAACAAATGTAGCTTCGGAAAACGGAAAGGAAAGATACAACGCTAAAAATGTAACAGAATGTGACATGAACCTGGGTAAATGTATATTAAATCAACAATCGCCTTTCAAGACGACAAGGACAGTACAAAACTTTAGAAAGCGATTTTAAGTTGGTACACTCCTTGAAAATGAGTAAAGTTCCCTTAACGTAAAAGAAAACTATCGTTACGTTAAAAAATAAATTTATGAATTGTATGAAACTGACTTTTATGAAAAATACCTCGCAATATTGAAAAATGAATAAGGGAACCATTCGATTACATATTTCGCACAAGACAGACAGCTTCAAGCACACGCGCGTGTGTGGCGAATAAGTCTGGTTGGTATAGAGCTCAGCTCCCACGCAAACGGCCCTGGTTCAGATCCAAACGGGCGTTTTTTTGGTGTGTTAAGAAAATTTCCCCAGCGCAGTGCTGAAATTCACAAGTTTCGTATGGGTAGAAAAAAAGAAAAGTTGTGGCTTTGGAGAACTGCGGTTATCCTTGCCTTTTTTTTTATGGCTACTACTGGTAAATTGTCGGACAAGATTCGGCAAGCCACCAGTTACGTCACGTGGTTGCCGGCTGCCACTACCGGCAAATTAGGGGACCACATTAGGCTAGCTATAATTTCTCGCACGTGCTTGCAGGGCCGCTGAAGGGACACTTGTGGCAACTAATGCCTGTGATGGACAACTGATGGCCCTGTTCTGGCATATGACAACTGATGTGGTGCCAACTGTTGGTCAGCTGTTGGCCTGAACTGCTGGCCCTTCTGTTGGCTAATCGGACATTTTATTGACGGTTTGGCAGCGGCAACATAGTGCTGGGCCAGCAAGACTGTTTTTGCTGGGATAAGACATAATATGGTATAAAAGGCTAAAGAAAGGCAAAATGATTGAAAGATTTTGTATATGCCAGAAATATTATAGGTGTACAAATAAGTTTTAAAGCGTTTTAAGACAACGCAACATGTAATTTGAGAGAAAACACCAATACCTTTACGAATCAAAATATGCGCCGTCATTATTTATCACCTTCCGCTATCGGTCGGGCTGTTGACAGATTCCAGCCATGAAGAATACTCGTTCGTGGGACGCGATGAAGTCATCAACCCATATTTGCACTTCGTCACATGTCCGGAACCGTTCAGCAGACAAACCATGTTTCATCGATCGGAACAAATGATAGTTTGAAGGGGCTATGTCGGGACTATACGCAGGGTGCTCCTGAACTGCCCAGCCAAGAGTCAATAACGTTTCCTTGACCGATTTAGCGACATGCGGCCTAGCGTTGTCATGCAGTAATTTCACGGGACGCAATCCTTTGCCTGTGCATGGACGTTTCCGACAGATTTCCTGGTTCAACCGCAGCAATTGTTCCTTGCAGTGATCAGCAATTGTTCCTTGCAGTGATCAGCAATAACAGTTTGATCCTGTTCCAATAGCTCATAATAGAGCACACCCTTTCATATCACACCAGATGCACAGCAGAACTTTCTCGGAGTGAATATTGCGTTTCGGTGTCGAAGTCGTTGCTTCACCGGGGTCTACCCAGTGTTTTTTTGCGTTTGGGATTGTCGTACCATATTCACTTTTCACCACCCGTAACGATTTTCCACAGGAAAGATTATCTATGTTGTTTATTCAACAGATTCAAACACTTCATGACACGCTCATCTGTTCCTCTGGCTCAGGTCATGTGGCACCCCTTTTCCTTCATTCTGCATCTTTCCTATCACGCGTAAACGATTGGAAATGGTTTTTGTTGGGTTACTCCCAGTTCTTCAGCTAGTTCTTTTTTGCATTTGAGACGAATCTTCATCCAGCAATGATTGCAGTACCTCATGTGCAACCTTCTGAGGGGCGCCGCTACGTTCTCGATCGTTAACGTCAAAATCACATGCTTTAAATCGTCTAAACCAAAACTCACATGTGCTTTTCGATACAATATCCTCTCCCAGAACAGAACAGATCGATGCACATGCTTTTGAAGCACTTTTTCTCTGATGAAATTCGTAACGAATGCAGTGTTGAACAAATGCAGTATACTTTGCTATCTTTCACCTACCGATGTGCAAGTGCGTTTGACTGTTTGGCAAACTTCTGTGTCACATTTTATACCCTGGACCAGTTACGGTGACATGACAACACGCGGGGAAATGTCGTATATATAAATTAGCGGTGTACGTCACACAAAAAACACTTTAAAACTTATCTGTACACTTAACACTTCATGCTTATGTACGAGTATTCTAAAGGGAAATGAACAAGATGACGTATTTCGCCCAAGACAGCTTATGAAGAGGTATGGAGAAAGAAAAACACCATATTTCACTACATTTACAGGTCTGAGAAAGTGGAAATAAAGAAGATTTACAGGCCTAGGCCACTGCGCCACTGTAGTGGCGCAGTGCTCTAAACGCTGGCTTCTGACAGTTCGTTCGAGTAGGCCTGTTTTCTGCATAATTTCTGGTGACATTCGTTCGGCTGACGACAGCACACATCCGTTGTGACTGTTTGACCTCGCGGCAAAATCTCATAATTAACCAGAGTCTTGGCAGTCCACCACACAGAGATCAGAACCTTCTGTGGGTGCAACTTGGGTTTGGACATGTGTTTGGGTGGTTCCCCTTTATCGAGCCACCGCGCTGTTCGCTTCCTTTTGTCATAAAGCACCCATTTTTCATCAACCGTAAGGATCCGATGCAGAAAGAGAGCACTAGCCTCACGTTTTTGGAGGGCAATGCATGTTTCCAGACGCCGTATCTGCTGCTGTTCGGCGAGTTCGTGTGGAACCCAGATATCTAGATTTTAACCTTGCCCATAGCTGCCAAGTGACTGGAAACTGTCGCTGATGATACGACAAGTTCAGCACTGAGCTCATCTACTGTGGACGTTGGTTGTTTTTTCACTTTCCGCCTTAAATGTACAGTGTCACACGGAATCGGACGACCGGCTAATGGCTTATGGTCGATGGCAACATCACCGGCATGGAACTTGGAAAACAGTCTACCGACAGTTGTGTCATTCGTCGTTCCGACAACCCACGCTCTATTGACATTTGCGACCGTTTTGGACACATTCCGGCCAAGTTTGAATTCGTGTGAAATCACTGATCTCACGTCGGGTTGCTTCATCACGTCTCCAACTACTGTCTGAAATACCGTTTTATACACGTGTACTGAACAGATTCAATTTGCATGGGCGTTTGGTAGCTCCTCCTACGAGGCGTCTCTTGTAACCGGCTATGCAAATTCGCCTTCTCGGCATCGGCCAATAAATATGAAACGACCCAATAATAATAATAATAATAATAATAATAATAATAGTAGTAGTGATCTAGTGTAGTAAGCCAGCAGTAGTAATAATATTAATCTTTCATTTTCACGTATTAACCAAACCTTAATTAATTACACTTGACCCCCCTTGAAAAATTTCCTACCGGAGCTCATGCTCTAAAATATGTAAGATCATTTCACACATAGTATTAATTTCTATACATATTTTCTAATGTGTTCTTCCCCAAACGTTGACGTTCAAATTCACCTACTTTATCGTATATTCACAAACGTTTTCATCAGAATCGGCTGGTATGTCGAAATCAGTAAAGTAAAGTAACATTAATGAATATTAGCCCAAAAATACATTAAGTTTTTTTTCTGAGGTCATGAAATATAGAAATTTTGAAAATCAAATATGAAAATTGACAGAGATGTAATGGGATTGCCATAAAATTGTTCTGCATAAACAAATTTCGTGTGGCTATATCCCCCACTACTTGAGCAACTATTGTTCATATACATATATATTTTTTATTTTTTTTTTAGTAAGAAATTTAGACATTTCCATGATTTTCGGAGCTATGACTAAGCGCAGAACCGGCCACCGGAGAACTGGCCACAAAAATTTTTAGGGGCCGTATAAAATTTGCGTTCTGGGCTGCTCCGTGACCACAGAACGAACGCAATATTGGTTATCTGACACACATAAAATGTCCGTAATTTGGTATTTTCTTATTTACGATATTTTTCTATAAACTATACCTAAACAAATTCTCTGCGAATATGAGCAAACCCAGGAAACTTGTGTGTGTGTGTGTGGATGGGGGGGGGCTTAAACCCTAAAATATGAAATATAAAGAACTTCTGGTCCGATCGGGAGATTTTCAGTATTTACAAGCTGCAACTCGACAAATTTTCTGTTCTGAGCGCATGTACCTACGCAGCAAACCCGTCCGGAGGAGGGGGGGTAATTTCAAAAGTGTAAAATATGAAGAATTTCTCGTCCGATCCGCAGATTTTTGGCATTTACAACTGGACACATTATTTGAGGGTATTTGCCTACTCAGCAAACCTGTGTGTGTGGGGGGGTGCATACCAAAAGTGTAAAATACAGTATGATGAATTTCTCGTCCGATCGGGAGTTTTTCAGCATTTAGCAGCTACAGCTCGACACATTATCTGAAAGCATGTGCCTACTCAGTAAACCTGTCGGGGAGGGGGGGGTATTACCAAAAGTGTAAAATATGAACAATTTCGTCCGATCGGGAGAATCTCAGCATTTAGCAGCTACAACTCGACACATTATCTGAAGGCATGTGCCTACTCAGGAAACCTATCGATATTCTACAGTTTTGGTATTAACCCCCCCCCCCCGACAGGTTTTCAGAGAGAGTAGGCACATACGCTACATACGCTCAGATAATATGTCGAGTTGCAACTTGTAAATGCTGAAGATCTCCCGATCGGACGAGAAATTTTTCATATGTTACACTTTTGGTATTAATCCCCCCCCGGACAGGTCTCCAGAGTAGGCACATACGCTCAGATAATGTGTCGATTTGTTGCTTGTAAATGCTGAAAATTATCTTCGGATGGGTCGAGAAAATCTTCATATTTTACAATTTTGGTATTAACCCCCACCGCCCCCCACCCCACCCCCCCGGTTTGCATAGTAGGCACATGCCCTCAGAAAATGTGTCGAGTTGTAGCTTGTAAATGATGAAAACCTCCCAATCGGACCAGAAATGCTTTATATTTCACAGTGTTTTGCCCCCCCCCAAGTTTCGGACTTGTAGTTTGAAAACCCTGAAATCTTCAGTTGAAATGTACGTCATAAACCTTTTATCTAAAAAAATTACATTAATTATCGCAATTAAGAAAAGACGAAATTACGGAAACTTTATATGACTCAGATAACCAACCTTGGGGGTCGTGGAAACCTATCGATATTCTACAGCCTACTCAGGAAACCTATCGATATTCTACAGTTTTGGTATTAACCCCCCCCCCGGACAGGTTTTCAGAGAGAGTAGGCACATACGCTACATACGCTCAGATAATATGTCGAGTTGCAACTTGTAAATGCTGAAAATCTACCGATCGGATGAGAAATGTTTCATATTTTACAGTTTTGGTAACCCCCCCCCCCCCCCCCACCCGACAGGTTTCCAAAGTAGGCATATGCGCTAAGATAATGTGTCGAGTTGTAGCTTGTAAATGACGAAAACCTCCCAATCGGACCAGAAATGCTTTATATTTTACAGTGTTTTGCCCCCCCCCCCAAGTTTCGGACTTGTAGTTTGAAAACCCTGAAATCTTCAGTTGAAATGTACGTCATAAACCTTTTATCTAAAAAAATTACATTAATTATCGCAATTAAGAAAAGACGAAATTACGGAAACTTTATATGACTCAGATAACCAACCTTGGGGGTCGTGGGCATGAAGCGGTCAAAATCGCAATTTTTATACGACCCCTTAAAATTTTAGTGGCCACTTCTCCGGTGGCCAGTTCTCCTACACCCATAGTGTATATGCAGCTGAGGATGATGTTATAGCTCAAAGGAGAGAGATCATTTTATCTTCTGCGTGAATTTATAAGGTTGTGTTTTGACGCAACATCGTTTTCTTCTCTGTCTAAAAAAATTCTGCCTATCAAAGGCCGCATCCCTTTTCCGCAGAATCAATTTATAATAGTTTCCCAAACCAGGACTTCTCAGCATCATTTAGATCTCATAAAAGCTTCTTCAAAATGGCTTACTGCTAATTATTTATGGCTAAGAGCTCTTCCAAATGGAAATTAATGGTAATATTTATTTTCTACAATACAGAGAAAACAAGGTATGCTTGTATTATTAAAGATCCCAGAAGTTACCTCTCGTCATTGCAAACGGCTTTGGATTTTACATCGCCGTTTTAAAAAAGCTGTTGCCTATTGAATGGAATCAGCATCATGCCTATGATGACTGAAACAATAATGAGATACTGTCATTCCAACATATATGTCGCACATATTTAGCCTTCAGGCGGCTACTCATGGACAGATATTACAGAGGGTGAGTCGAAAGATTTGCAATATTTGCATTAACACATGTGCTACGACGGGTATGTGACGTGTTTAAACTAGTTCAAGTCGCGCACTGCAGTCAGTCGAAAGGGATATAAAGTGGTGTCGTTGCTGTGAACAGCATTTCATTGTATGTCGTCGTTCTGTCTGTGGTTGAGACGCCTAAAAGATGAACAGCCACAGCCGGCTTATTAGGGAACTTTTCCTTTACGAGTTTGAACTCGGCCATACCGCTGCTCAAGCAACACGAAACATTTGTAATGCGAAAGGGGAAATTCCATAAACAACTGCACCACAACCAGATGGTTCAAGCAATTTCGCTTAGGTGACAAACCTCGATGATCAGCCAAAGTTAGGTAGGTCGCGAACCGTGGATTCGGAGGCTGTGCGCCAGGCCGTAGAGGCAGATCCGTCAACGAGCAGTCGGAGGTTATCTAGGGAGCTGGGCATATCACAGACCACCGTAGTTCATCACCTTCAGGACCTCGGAAAGGTCTACAGGAGCTGCCGCATTCTCCCTCACGAACTGACGCCAGCTGAAGCAGACCGCGGAGTGGAAGTATGCACGGAACTCCTAGAAAACCCACGCGATGTAGGTTTCATTGAGAGAATTGTTAATTAGAGAATAAAATAATTCATTGAGAGAATAAAATAAGGGGTGTATGAAGCCAATGATTTGACGATGACTCAGGACTAATTGTTTGTATTAAATGGTGAATGAATCTAGAAAAGATTGATTTATGCCATCATTAATCTGAGTAAATCTAAATTCCATTTTTCAGACAGACGAATGATATTAAGATGAAAGGATGTTCACTTAAATCTTTACAAAGAATATTTCACAAATGCACGCCAAGTGTTAGAAATATTCGCAGCCTTAATCACTGGAAAACGCAGACAACCTCCTTAAGCTTGGTTTTGTAATATTTTGGAAATAATTTTCGTAGCCTGTCCTGTTAGAACACTGGCACTATAAGAATTACAGCATACACACTTAAGCTTCAACATGCATAGTTCATGTACAGAAAAAGCTTTGAACAAAAAAGGCGGGAAAATAACGAGAAAACTTTCTATAGATTTGCGTTTATCCTACTTAAAATGGATTTTTCGGATTGTATCCAACAATCAATGGCGAACTAAGTAAAACTGGGAACTATATAGATTTTCTTGTTCGCGTTTATTTTCGTCCCATTCAAAAATGTTCTCAATCATCATCATCATCATTGTCAACCATTATCAATCCACTGCTGGACGAAGGTCTCCCCAAGTTTCCTCCACAACGGTCTGTCTTGTGCCAGTCTCCTCCATGTCACTCCCGCATATTTACGAATTTCATCCACCCATCTCCCATGTGGTCTTTTTCTGGGTCTTTTCCTGTCCCTTGGAATCCAATCTAAAATTTCGGCTGTCCATCTATGGTCTGTCCTTCTGGCAGTATGTCCAGCCCATTGCCATTTCAGGGATTTAACTCTGATCATGATGTCTTCCACTCTCGTCATTTTTCGGATCCACGAGTTCCTCTTCTTATCTCTCCTGGTTATACCAAGCATGCACCTCTCCATGCTTCTTTGAGTTGTCTGCAGCCTTTGTATGTCTCTTTTAGTTAAGGTCCACGTCTCTGCACCATACGTAAGCACTGGAAGGATGCATTGATCAAACACTTTTCTTTTAAGACATAATGGCATATTGCTCTTGAAAATTATGCTGTTTCTTCCAAAAGCTCTCCAGGCAAGTTTTGTACGCCGATTAATTTCTTCATCAATGTGACCCTCACTTGATATCTGCTGTCCAAGATAAACATACGTATCTGTTATCTCCAGTTTTTCTCCATCAATCGATAAATCTTCATTTCTTGTAAAAGCATTGAACATCACTTTTGTCTTCTGAAAGTTCATTTTTAATCCCACTTCTTTACTCTTGTCAGCAAGTTCCTGGATCATACTCTGCAGCTCTGATGGGGTAGTTGCAAAAATGACTACGTCATCAGCAAAACGAAGGTGGGTTAGATAATCTCCATTAATCTTTATCCCTTTGTTTTCCCAGTTCAGTGATTGAAAGACATTTTCCAATGTGGCATTAAAGAGCTTCGGAGATATGGTGTCACCTTGTCTCACTCCCTTTCCAATTTTTATATGTGTTGTATTTTCAAACAGCCGAATCTTTGCACTTGCATTTTCATAGATGTTATTAATAATATTAATGTATGCATCTTCAATACCGCAGGATTTCAGAGCCGTGGTAACTGCTGATGGTTTCACCGAATCTCAATACGACGCCTTAAATCGGAAACACTACATCCCCATACTCATAAACAAATCTAACGCAAACATGTTATTGATTTACATACATACGATTTAATTTTGTCTCGATTTTTGACATACCTAATTACATGTGTTCTAAAGCGGGCTAAAACTTAGACGTCCATCTTGTTTTAATTTGTTTCTGAATTAAGTACATGAAGTGAATTTCATTTTGGAAAGAGAACTCATGTTACTATTATAATTAGAGGAGCGTAAAGGATTGTGTTTTAATCAGAAAATGTTTCATTCCTCGTAAAACACAAAACAATTGATTTCTTGTATCAGCAGTTACAGCCGCAAGATTAAATAAAACTAAGTACAAAATGAGTTTTTTTTTCTATTTTTTTTTTTACTCTGAGAAAACACGAACCGGGTTTTGCGAGACAAAGAAGCTGAGGAACTGGACAATCCAAGGAAACCAGCCCTGAAGCTACATATTGATATTTAAAAAAAGGAACGTCGCCCGATGTCATCGAAGGAACAGTGCTAGTCCGCAATACCACCGAAACAAAATGATTTATTTCCTCGACGTTAAAGAGTCGTTAGAAAACGAAAAACTGCTCTAGGAAGCAGTTGAAAATTAATTAGAAACGTTGAGCGAAATTGGGTAAGTAGTCGTTATCAGTTTGCACTGCAGTAACGAGCGACAGAGAGTAGGGAAGAGAGACTCTCCAAATCAATACACCAGAGGCGAATTCTCCGAACAAGGGAAGATGGCAGCCCCGAATTCAGCGGCACATTTGTTTGCAATAAATCACTGGCGTAGCTTTAACAAAGAAACAGACAAAAAAGGAAAAGGGTAGGAAGAAAAAGAAATTTAAAGCCATTTGCAGACGATAGTGAATCAGTAAATAATACGGTGTCCCCTCCAAACCTGTCGCTGCCTGAAAACACCGCCTGCTGTGAGATGGAATTGGGAAAAAGCGTCATGCGAAACGAGTGCATTAAAACTGTGCGAAAGGAAAAGAATTCCTTAATCAATATGTTATGCATAATAATCAGTACATCGTTACGGAAGACAACGTGCATCAGACACATGGCAAGACTATTCATCGCCAAACGCCCAGGAGATATGTTTGTTAGACGGTCGTTCAATAAAGTATGCTCTCAATTGTTTCAATTTTTCTTCAGCTATCACCTTCTCTACATCACATTTCTGCAGCGTTTTAAGAATTGGGTCGGCGGTATCAGTCCCTTTCCTTTTACACTTAACAGTTTCTCATGTCTGAGAAGCACATACCAAATGTGTTCCACAATTACCTTTTGTGGCAGTTTTTAACCCTCCCAATACATCACACGTTTTAGTTCATCAGCAGTAAGCAAAAGAAATTTTCCACCAGGTGCAACTACCTATGTACCATGGGACTTTTATGCTGCATATCAGGAACGAAGTCATGTTAGATTGAACCTAGAGGCTCATATACGACAGATGGCAGACAGGTCAGAAAATTAGGAGTGCCAGATTGAAAGTGCGAATCAATATAGTTGGAAGTGTCCGACAATGACGTCACAACAAGCACTTCCAGGAAGAGAGAATAAGTGAGGGTGAAAGAAAGAGATGACATAATTTGTAACGGCGTGTTCATACCCGGAGCCGATGTCTTGGCGTGCCTACCGGAAGCTCGGGGAGTATTCAGTAGTTCACAGCAACTCAACCTACTTCAGATCGATCCCTCGACCATCTAATCTTAAGGCTGCTGCTCTAACCATTACGTCACTCGCGGCCACATCAGCACGAATGACTTCAGCATTGAAATCGTCTCACCCAGCAGGAATGAGCAAATTAAGCTGAAAATCGCCAAAGACATAGAATATGAGTTCAGTAATCCGTGGTTTAAATTTCACAGCAGTACGTCAGTTTGACAGGTTGCAAAACGAGATTACGTGAGAAATGTCGATGTTTGTGTGAGCACCGTGTTGTGCATTGCAATCATACACACGGCGCGGCATGGACTGACGCTGTCCTTTGATTGTGACCACACAACGTTTCTCTTGGTTCCATAATTCAGCAGCATTCCTGTCCGGCCGAGGAGAGGCTTGCAAGCATTGTCCAATGAGGTACTATACGTGCTCGATTGGAGATTGGTCTGGGTATTTAGCTCTGCATGGAAGCAGACATCTTGTAGGCGTTCTGACATCCGCCTGACTGCATGGTTCCTGTTATTGTGATTGGCGGCATCTGCTTGCAATCACTGTTGCCAGCAACGCTCAACCGTTCTGGAATCCCGAAGCACATGGCAGTGATTCGGCGAATCAACCAATCACCTTTACGGAGACCTGTGCTGCTGCCTATTTCAAACGCATCCGTTTATAGGGTTGGAAACGAGATGTACAAGGCATCTTCTTTCCTGAGATATGCTGCTGAAGCCTTCTACTTCCGCTTCTTTGTTCTCTACGACCTAAACCACGGAACACGAAACGTATGTGCGAGAAATAAAAGAGACCCGTGTGTGCTCTTTTATCTCTCGCACATCTCATACGATGGGTCGCATACTCGAATGATTTGCATATAATACTTGTTTGCATGCAGCTATCAACTTTCATGCCGATACGACGACAACTTCTGGGTGGGGCGATTTCAGTGTTGAGCAGTGCATGTAGTGAGACGTGTAATGCACTTAAGATATCGTTGCGAAGTAGTTTCAGTGGCATGTTCCACATTCATGAGGTAGGCTCAGTAGCATATGATGTTATCACCCGATACGACTTCTGTATCCTGCTTTTGAATTGCTGCAACAGTTTCATTTTCATATTTCACGTACCGGACAGACTCAGCAGTTCAAGTTTTTCGTTATGGGTTATGACTCTCCAGCAGTAGAACGTGGACTTTTCTTTCAACTAATTTTTGCTCTATAGAACTCAGATCTGATAAAGAATAAAGGCTGATATAACACATGCATCTATTTATTCAAAGAAGAACGCTGTTTCCATCTAAACTCAATGCGCATGTTTTTTAAGATTATTAATTTTAAGTCTAGAATATTCAGCAATAGTCCAGAAGCATGCTTAAACTTTTTGTCAATGTTGTCAATGGAAATAATAAGCTCCCAGATAGATCACACAAGTTAGAATTTGAATTAATCTAAGTAATTTTAGTGAGGAAGTGTCTGATCTCAGGTATAAAACTGCGCTTTGAAAATTAGAAGCTAGGAGTTTTGAGTAAGTGAAAATAGGAAGCATATAGGAGCCACATATAGAAAGAACACAACGCTTCTCTTTCTTTCAGCTTAAGTTTACTCTGAAGATAGCAATAAAGAAAATTTAACGTCAAGGAAAACTATCAATTTTTGAGCATGCCTAGATCTGTCGATCAAAAGGAGAATCTTAACAATTAGTTTCCCAGATGCGCAAATATCGTTACAAATGCAAATTAGATATTTGCTGTCCATCAAAAAAAGCTGTGCAACCAAATAAACTATAAATTAAGTAATAAACCCTGATCATGTTTCCGACTATCTTTTATAAGAAAAAACTTTTAAATAATTTTCTTCAACAGAGATGTTATAATGAATTAACTTTATTTATCTTTTTGCTAAGCTAATTATTATGAATGAATAATGCTCTAAGCTTCAAAATAATGAATTCCCAAAAGGGTGTTGTTACTCGTTAATTATGAACTTAAACAAAGTCTCAACGCTGGTTATTTATATTAAGTAATCAAAGTCATAAACCTAACAGCCAGACAGAGGTCTGACAAAACTAAGAATTGAGAAAGACTGAACTTACTGACAAACTTGTTTATTTCCCAGACTCTTGGTCAACTAAGGCACTCATATATCTTGTACATAATAATGAATAAACTTTCCTCTTATAGTACACACACTCTCATAACAACACCTCGCAACGCCAACACATCAACCTCAACAACACAACACCAACGCTCTCGATGAACGCGCCTATATACTAGCTACCACCACGTCATGACTTACACTCATTGCCAGATCTCATTCAGCGGGTGAAATAATATTTCGTTCAGTAGGAAGATAATTTACATAGTAAAATAAAATAACCAGAGATAGTAAAATCAAAAGGAAAGTGAATATAGAGTATACGTTACATCATCTCCCCCTTAATTTTTTTTTTTTTTTCTTTTTTTTATGTCCGAAAAACCTATCAATTTTGGAGTGTAAGTCTTACATTTCGATGATTGACGTTTCTCGATCTTTTTTTTTTTTTTTTTGATTTGTTTGGTGGTAGCCGTATTTACATTATCAATCTTGGCATGACAATTTACGAATCTGTATTCGACTGTGAAATTTGTAGTGTAGAACAAACCAAACCTGCATCGGCATACTTTCCTTTTATTCTGCCTAGCAGGAATCACTTTTTTTAATTTCAAATGACGTGCGCCTCATTCGTTGAAATACATAACAACTGTATCAGCAGCGAAGATTGCCTGAAGCTGCCTAACAGTAACAATTTTATTATTTTCATTTCAAATTACGTTCGCCTCATTCGTTGAAATACATAACAACTGTATCAGCAGCGAAGATTGCCTGAAGCTGCCTAACAGTAACAATTTTATTATTTTCATTTCAAATTACGTTCGCCTCATTCGTTGAAATACAGAACAACTGTATCAGCAGCGAAATTTACCTGGAGCTGCCTAACAGTAACAATTTTATTATTTTCATTTCAAATTACGTTCGCCTCATTCGTTGAAATACAGAACAACTGTATCAGCAGCGAAATTTACCTGGAGCTGCCTAACAGTAACAATTTTATTATTTTACCCCTAAGCACATAGATATATACAAAAAAAGTGGATTAGTAGATGGACATAGAAGAAATATAAAAAAAAAACACACATATATACACAAAAAAGAATGCATAGGCCCACACGAAAAAAGAAATTCTGACACGCCAACTGGTCGTGCAGGAAAAACAACAAACTGAGAAAAGAACCTGTCCACGAGAACTTACTTATCTCGAGGACGCATAAAAATTCTAGTGCGATAACGTTTTCCAGGCCTAATGGGACTGGTGAAATCAGGTGGCTTGGATCTCTTCCGGGACGGTAATGGAACATCGGTCTGTTGTCGGTCAGGAATCTGGCGGTCTGGAAATCCCTGCGGCTGAGAAGCACGGTCAGAAGTCTGGCGGTCCGGAATCCCTTGCGGCTGAGAAGAACGGTCAGGAGTCTGGCGGTCTGGAAATCCCTGCGGCTGAGAAGAACGGTCAGGAACGTCAGAAGTCTGGCGGTCCGGAAATCCCTGCTGCGGCTGATAGGAACGGGCTCCCCAGGCTTTGGATATGAAGTCCCTTGGTGCTGGGGCCCGTTGTGTCCTTCCAGTATCTTTTTGGACGGACGTGTCTCCGGCCACATCGCTTGCTTTCGTTTACGCCCACGGGGCATGATAGTAGTAGCAGGCATCGGCCCTGTTTGCCCTGAACGGAGGTTCCAGGGGCGAAACCCGGGCGGATGCAAAGATTTCTGCCTTCGTCGCTGTTGCGGCGAAGCAGATTGGGGAGACAAGTCACGTTTGCGCCCAGCGTTTGGTGGTGCTGGACGGTGTGGAATATTAAAAGTAGGATTCATAACTGACAGGTCAGAAATGTCCGACGCCTCTGAGTCGCTGCTGTAATTCAGCGGTCGTGCAGGGCGATGTTTAGATTTGCCTATAGGAATACTTTCCTATGAGGTATTGAAAGAAGAAGTATCCCGCGTTGGTGCAGAGTTAGCCGGAAACGGCGCAGCAATAGTCTTGGCAATGGTTGGAGGGAAAGGAACGATACTAGTATTCGACGAACTCGATTCGAGCCTTGGTCTCATGGGAGAATCAGGTTGCGTGTGTAGAAACTCGTCTGGAGGGGGGCGGGTGAAGGAAAAATCACTGGTGATTGATCAAAAATGTTCGGTGGTTCCTCCACAATTTCCGGCGGTTGAACATAAGATATAGATTCTTGAGTCTGTGGAACAGAAGGTTGAGTAGGATTGATAATGAAATCGATATTCCGTTCGTGATACTTGCGACATTGATCAACATGTACATATTGAAAATTGTTGTTCGGTTTCTCCAGAACAATATTATTTTCAAAGACATTTGCCACCCGATATGGACCTTCGTAGCTGGGTGCAAATTTCTTCACTAAAGTATGCGAAACAGAAGACTGGAAGTGCGTTTCCACGAGAGTGAGATCTCCAACGACAAGATCTGGTTCCCTACGCCTAGAATTATAATATCGTGCTTGAGCCGCTTGTGCTCCTAGCATTGCAACACGAGCTTTTTCTGCCATGATGTGTACTGATTGCGGAGTTGGTCGCTGGTTTAATTCGTCGATAATCCCCGTTAAAGTTTCAAAAGGGGTTTTAATTTTGCGACCCAGAAAAAGTTCTGCAGGAGTAATTTTAGTAGACTCGTGGACAGACGAGCGAAGGGCGAACGCAAAAAGTTCTAAATGGTCATCCCATCTTTCATGGTGATCCATTACAAAAGTCGCAATCATTTTCACTAACGTTCGGTTAACGCGTTCTGCAGGATTACTCTGGGGATGATATGGGGAAATGAATTTATGTTTAATGTGTAATCTCGCACACATTCTTTCAAAAATGTCAGAAATAAATTGAGGACCATTATCCGAAACTACTTTATTAGGTGCACCATATCTAGAAAATACTTCATTAACTAAGACATTACAAATAATCTCAGCCGTAGCGGCTTTAATGGGAAAAACTTCAACCCATTTAGAAAAATTATCAGTTAGTACTAAAACATAACGAGCTTTATTTTTAACAGATAATGGATAAGGTCCCAATAAATCTATGGAAATAATATCAAATACATGAGAACTTGAACTAGATTTCAAGTGACCGGCCGGTCTTACATTACGATAATTATTAATCTGACACAAGTGACATGATTGAACGTATGCGAGCACACTTTGGTACATGCCAGGCCAATAGGCAACATCCCGCAATTTACAACGGGTCTTGCGAATACCTAAATGGCCTGCAAGAGGTTTGTCATGAAATTCATTTAAAAGAACCATTCTAAGGGTTCGCGGAATACATGGGCGAAACTCTGCCCTAGTAGTCCGAGACTTTGTATAATAAAGAAGACCCTCTATTACTTCAAAATGTTGTGACCTTCCAGCCAGAGAAGGATCACTTTGTGGGGGCGAACCCGCAAGCAAAAAATTGTAAATATCCCCAAAATCTGGATCATTTATTAATTCTGCCATTATCTGCTCTCTGGATGTGATATCAGCTATCAGAAGTAAAGGCTGACATCCAGGAGTAGTTTCGGTGGGAACCCCACTAATCGGAACGCGAGATAATGCGTCCGGTAATTGATTCTTATGACCTGGCTGATACGAAATTTTGATATTGCTCTCTTGTAACTTCAGAGCCCACTTCATAAGTCTTTGAGATAGGTGCTTAGCAGAATTTAAATACTGAAGGGCAGAATGATCCGTAATTATGTTAACTGTCAATTCATTAAGATAACATTGAAATTTATTCAGTGCATACACAACAGCAAGACATTCACGTTCCGTAGCTGAATAATTGCGTTCAGCTTTGGCTAAAGTACGAGACGCAAAAGCTATTGGATGCCCAGCTTGTGACAAAACGCAACCAAGACCAACTCCGGATGCATCAGTATAAATATCAAATTCTTTAGTATGATCCGGGAAAGCCAACACCGGAGGCTGAGTCAATGCAGACTTCAGTGTTTCGAATGCAGCGTTAGCTTCAGGTGTCCAAATAAACTTCTTGTATTTACGCTTTAAAGCATACAACGGCTCACATATTGTAGCATAAGCGGGGACGAACTGCTGATACCAACCGGTCATTCCCAGAAAGCGGGATAGTTCTTTTGCTGTTTTAGGCCGAGGAAAGTCAACAATAGGCCTAATTTTTTCATTATCAGTGAATAAACCGTGGGGAGTAATTTTCAACCCCAGATATACAATCTCGTCCCGCGCTATCTGACATTTACTAGGTTTTAACGTCAAGCCAGCATTGTATATAAGTTGGAACACCTGTTTGAGCAGAGAAAGGTGCTCGTCAAAAGTCTCTGATGTGATAATTATGTCATCCAAATAGACATGCACATGGGGACCCAGGACAGGTCTGAGAACCGTGTCCATAAGCTTTTGGAAAGTAGCAGGTGCAGAAGCTAAACCAAAAGGCATACGTAAATATTCATAGGCCCCAAAAGGAGTTACAAAGCCTGTTTTATCGACAGAGTCCGGATGTACTGCCACCTGCCAATATCCACTCGCCAAATCCAAAGTTGACATCCATTTGGTTGACGACAAGTCAGTTAGAATATGTGACATGACAGGTAGTGGATAATTGATAGTTTTTGTGACTTGGTTGAGTTTGCGAAAATCTGTCACGAAACGAAATTCATTTGGTTGTTTCTTTGGAACCAAGAAGGCAGGAGCAGCCCAGGCGCTTGTTGATTCCCTGATTATGCCCTGCTTAATCATGTCAGCAATTTGACGTTGCATTTCCTGCTTTTTATGTGGAGCACAAGGGTAAGGTTTCGTCGCAATTGGTTTCGAACCATCAGTGTCAATAACATGATAAACCACCTGTGTGAAACCAGGTTGATCCGAAAATAAACCAGGGCTTTCCTGTAAAAGGAGAGAAAGCTGGTCTCGTTGCCCCTCATTCAATTGGTCACTCGACAATAAACTCGTAATATCTACAGGAACCGTCGGAATCATTTCGACCGGTTCCGGAAAGGAAATCACATGTTGTACAAAATTCAAAGTTATGTGAAACTTGTTAATAAAGTCCATACCCATGAGACATTTCACGGATAGCTCGTCTATAAGCAGGAAAGAATGTGTAAAACGAGCTTTTCCCAGCCCTAAAGATAATGTGACAGTTCCTGCGATACTGAAGATTTCATTTTTGGCACCTCGCAAATACTGCGTTGCAGGCTGAACGTGTATTGCAGAAAAAACGTCATTGCAGAACTCTGTATTTAGGGCTGATATCTCAGACCCAGTGTCGAACTTAGTCTCGACAATAACGTCTTCAAGTGTCAAGAATACATCAGGCAACTGAGGAGTTTGAACAGTCACTAATACTGTTTTAGGGTCAGAATGTTTGGTATCAGGAAGCAGGACCGACCCTTCGTCTACTTCCTGTGGGAGTTTAAAGGAATTCTGGTGGTGTTATCATGTGGTCGGAAACCTCGACCCTGCCGAGTATCGGGAAAATTTTCACGATAAGGAAAATTGCGTGAACCCTGCGTCGGGAACTCCGCGTGTCTGTTGACATTTTCATATTCGTTACGTCTGCCCTCAGCAAGGGCAGAAAAATTATTATTGCCCTGGGCATGAGAACGTTCCGAATGCTGCTGAGTGAAACGGGGTCGAGCATACTGTGCATTATGACGATATCCCGAAGCTTGCTCAGAAACTCGCTGTTGGTTCGCCACTCTTCTGTGTGGTGGATCGTATGAAGCTTGGGTGGGCACTTGTGTATGCTCGCGCTGAAAGTTTTGTCTATTATGCCGCTGAGGGTTTTCGGAATAAGCCTCGCGGGGTGCCCGAGCATGGTGAGTTGAAGCATGTTTGCCATGTCGCTCTTCATACGTGCGTATGAGGCGAAGGCATTCATGAATAGTGGTAGGGTGTCGAACCTCAAGAAAATCTTGTAAGAATGGGTCGAGCTGCTGTACGAGGGTATCCAACATGTCAACATGACTGGCATGTGGATCCCATAGATTATATAGGCGTGTAGTTTCCAACGCAAATGCAACAGGGCTATCATTGGGACCTTGTTGACGTGAAAACAGCTGTTAAGCAAGGCTAGCTCGACTGAGGCCGAAAGGAAAGACCTCCAAGAATTCTGCACGGAAATTCTCATAATGAGAATCCGGGTTCGACCCTCGCCACTGCCGATACCAGGTCTTGGCGGTATCCCTCAAGCAAGTTCCGGCAATTTGGACCTTGCAGTCTTCCGGAATATTATAGAGATCAAAATGATCTTCCAGATCTTCGAGGAACTTTAAAGACCCCTCCAAACCATTGAAATCAATTGTTCCTGCATGCGGCACGAAATGGGCAAGCATTCTGCTTCGCTGAGAGGATTGAATTCCCTCAGGTACGACCCGCGACTCAGAGTGATAAGAAGCTGGTGCGTTACGAGATGGTGAAGAATGCTTGGGTATGTGTAGATCATTCATATCAAAGTCAGAGCCACAGGCTTCGTACAAATTGTCCAAACAAACACCATTACCCTCGAGATTTGCCGGAAGGTGGAAATTTGTAGTTGTCGCAGGTAAGGAAGCCATGGGTAATAATAGTCAGGATCTCGTGTTCGAGAAATGTTCGGGCGCCAATTATAATGAATTAACTTTATTTATCTTTTTGCTAAGCTAATTATTATGAATGAATAATGCTCTAAGCTTCAAAATAATGAATTCCCAAAAGGGTGTTGTTACTCGTTAATTATGAACTTAAACAAAGTCTCAACGCTGGTTATTTATATTAAGTAATCAAAGTCATAAACCTAACAGCCAGACAGAGGTCTGACAAAACTAAGAATTGAGAAAGACTGAACTTACTGACAAACTTGTTTATTTCCCAGACTCTTGGTCAACTAAGGCACTCATATATCTTGTACATAATAATGAATAAACTTTCCTCTTATAGTACACACACTCTCATAACAACACCTCGCAACGCCAACACATCAACCTCAACAACACAACACCAACGCTCTCGATGAACGCGCCTATATACTAGCTACCACCACGTCATGACTTACACTCATTGCCAGATCTCATTCAGCGGGTGAAATAATATTTCGTTCAGTAGGAAGATAATTTACATAGTAAAATAAAATAACCAGAGATAGTAAAATCAAAAGGAAAGTGAATATAGAGTATACGTTACAATGTATTTCTTAAAATCTGAAAAAAAAATTGTTCTAGTGCGTCATTTAGGAACAGAAATACAGAAACATTTATGCCTCCTAAATTGTACTGCGCAGCAAAAAAGAAGAAAATCGACAAAAAGTATTCCGTGATTTGTTTGATAGTATTAACAAGTACAGGAATTTATTCATAAAAAAAATAATGAGTATGAAATACAAACGGTCTCGTGTGAGATGTGTGATGGGTATCAGTGAAGTTCGTGTTATGTGCGAAATCGCTGAAAATGGAGTTGAATCCAGCACCATTAGTTTTAAACTTTAATCTGGCGGATGAGATTTATTTGAACAGCTGACCTCTGAATCTCAGAAAACATATTAATGATATACACTACATTGACAAAAGTCACAGGACACCTAGAAGAGAAACACAACATAGCATTTATTGACATGCATTAGTATGGTGTCGGTCAGCGTTTGGACATATACATGCACTGATTGTTTGAGACATGCTTTCGACAAGGCTTTGGAACAGAGCGATACGTATGCGCTTCCATTCAGTACATGATGCTGCCGCTAACTGTTGCTTAGTAGTAGGCCTTGGTTCCGAACTTCATATACTGCGCTCTAATTCATCTCATAGGTGCTCTATGGGATTAAGATCAAGGCTCTGTGCTGATCAATCCACACACAATACGGAATTACCGTAACGACGCCGTAACAGTCCTTGCTTTATGGCTCGATGCATTATCCTGCTGGTACCAACAAGGCTCGGTTCCATATTATTGCCACAGAGTTGGTAAGGTATAATTGTCCAGAATATTGAGGTAGACATGCTGGTTAATAGGTTTGTCCAAAATAACCAATGCGCTGGGACGAAACAACGAAAAACATCCCCACACAAGTACACTGCCAGCTCCAAACTTGACCGTAGGAACAGTACACTGTGGTAAATAGCGTTCACCCGGCTTCAGCCATGCCCACACACGCCCATGAGACTGATGGATCGTGTATCTGGATTCATCAGTCCATAGGACCCGTTTTTCTTGATCTACGGTCCACGATAAATGTTCTTTACACCATGTTAAAGAGTAGCAGTCCAAGTGGAGATTAAAGGCTTCTGAGCAGCCGCACGACCACGATAACCCATGGAATGAAGTTCTCTGCGAATGGTACGTGTACATACCAAGGTTCCAGCATTTTTACTCAACTGTACACTGAGGTCTTGTACAGTGCTCCGTCGATTAGCTGTAATGACTCTCCTGAGGCTTCGACGTCCTCTATCACTGATTTTCTTTGGTCTGCAGGTACGTTTTGCTGCTTCAGGCACGCCGCGTATCTTGCACGTATTCAGTATATCCAAAACAGTTTACTTGAGTTTAAACTCCTCTCGGTTTATCTTATGGATAACCCACTTATATAACACTCAACTATCTTTCCTTTCGCAAAGTCGGTTCTCTTCCGCCGCGACATTTTCACTCAACCTCACAGTGCAAAATGATCGAGGACAGCTGCAGGCTTGTTTTTATGCCGTTTGCAGCTGTACCGCGCATCTTAACAACCCAGAGGATCCGTTCATTTGCTTTTAAAGTGGTGTCCGTTGACTTTTGTCAGTAGAGTGTATATTAACCATTACGACTTCTGCGAGTGGATGTACCTGTTAATAAGGGACGGCTTAAGTCATAATATAACATACCGCAGGTACGATTGCCGTTCTTAAGATTTAAATGAAAGCATTATGTCTTTCAGTATTATGGCTGTCAGAGTATACTAAAATACTGCCAATAGCTACCAGTGCTGCAATACCTTCTGACACTCTCAAAACGACGAATGGAGTCGCTGCATATCATTTATTAGTATTCACAAATTTTATTTTTAGGTAATTCGGTAATGGCGGAGAAAATTGCAAACTTGTAGCACTTGAGGTTTTGGAAGAAGGAACCGCTTTATCCAGTTGGTTCTGGCTTGACTAGGACTCAAACATTGTCTAACTCACAACAAAACTGATGTATACCAAGATATAAAACGATAGATTATCCGGTTAAAACGTTTCCTATGAAGAGCCTTTTAGACCGGTTTTGACCTCTTGTTATGCTTTGTTTTATAAAAGGGTTTAAATCTCTGCAAAACAGAAAAAAAACTACGAAACCAAGATATAAAACGATAGATTATCCGGTTAAAACGTTTCCGATGAAGAGCCTTTTAGACCGGTTTTGACCTCTTGTTATGCTTTGTTTTATAAAAGGGTTTAAATCTCTGCAAAACAGAAAAAAAACTACGAAACTGCATAATATCTCGTGAGATACATTTCAACGCTTTCTGCTTCGGCGTACACTGAATTACGCGAATAGGCAAAACTCCCCGATGTTTCATTAGGCAATAGCGTCATAACCATACTTACCTATCTGCGTATCAATAAATCAGAAAAGATTTATATACTTCGATATTTACAATATTGTTGATAAAAATCATGAATTAAACAGGCCAATTTATATAAAGGATGAAAGTATTCCATAAATCATTTGATTGCATTAATGCGTGTAGTACACAAATTATATCAAGGTTTATTACCGCAGTGATCCTGTACCATGATAAGAAATTGGTTTGCTGTGTGAACCGCATATAAACTGAATTAAATGTTGCGGTGTTAACAGTAAAAGTGTCTGAAAAAGCAGCTGTTAATGTCTGAGAGTAACAACGGTAATCCACTGAAACACAGACTGGATGTTGGGTAAGCAGCATACAAATATAATTTGAGTTATGGCATTCGCAATTTAAATCTGCTAAGTCCACGTGATGGTAAAGCAGCGCAACGTATGCTGGTTACCAGTTTCATTTCAGTGCGCACCAGAATGCCTAAGCTTAACTAAGGCAAGTTTAAATTGAACCGCGAGAAGCACGTATTGATTCAAATGTCTTATCTTGGAGCACCACCATGTGGAAGTAACTGAATAAGATAAATTCTGCAGAAGTACAGACGAGGCGAATGAAGCTGCAGATCTTAACAGATTTTAATGCAAATGTCGTGAAGACCATAACTTCCATAATTGGAGGTAAAGTGTGTTTCTGTTGACAGAAGAACAGTCATGTTAAAGAACCTCGTATGCATGCTCAAAAACCTTAACTTCAACTCATTAATTGTGTCTCGTGATACGTTGTCAGGAAAATTTTCCACGATAAAGATTAATCGGCAAAGGAATTCAATACATTACTCATCACTTAATTTACCAATATATCTGGTTTATCATATATCTAATTATTTCCGATAATCCAAACGAAATGTAACGACAATAACAGTGCACGAGAAGACGCTGAACTTGATGAACTTTTGTAAAGGATAGATAGATCTGGAATTGGTTATCTCCCAAATAACCAAAAGGCATCTATCTCTTTCGTTTTTAGAGGAAGGATTTCTCTTTTGATTTTTAATAAATTCCAAGAAAATGCTGTTTACCCATGCCTGAGAATATGGTGGATTTACAGATAATTTGGTCTAAATGTGATAAAATAATATACAAGATACTAAAGAGAAAGATAATTTTTAAGTATCTGTGTACTTTATGATCTAATTATTTCCTCTCCTCCAATTGAATGTTACCATAAAATCCACTAAAAAACGTTTTGTTGACTAAATGCGTTCGAACTATGTTCAATGTGAATGTGTTTTCTAAATCCTTTAATCACAAAATTCACATATGTTAGACAATGGATTTTTAAAGTTCCGCACCTACTTTATGATCTAATTACTTACACTATGCTAATCGGAATGTAACCATAAAGTTCACAAAAAGCAACTAAGTATTTGTTTGCTAAATGCGTTCCAAATATGTTCAAGCAGCTTTCGAATGTGTGCTTTTAATCCTTCGGTCAGTTTAATTTTCATGTACAAAATAAAACGTGTGTGAAACTATGTTCGAAATTTTTCGGCAAAAATAACCAGCACCAGAATCATGTAGAATATTCCTGTAGGAATAAAAATCTCCTGAACAAATTCCAGAAGTAGGAAACTTGATTTTCTTATAAAATATTTCATGCTTCCTTTTATTTTAGTTTTTTAATATAGAAGGAAGCGTTTCATCAAACGTCAGAAGCATCTAATATTAGGATGAGTAGCTGTATTTTAATTTGGGTTTACTAAAAGTTAAATCGGAGAATAAAGACAATGCTTTTGCTTAACCAGAAGCATGAGTTTTGATCTTCTGCCAAAGATAACCTTCTAAGGAGCTGGATAACATGGGAAATTGATGTTTTCCAGTCCCACACAGATTTCTTTAATTTCGAAGTCACCATCGACAAATCATGGATCGTAAGTACCCATATTATTACCACTCTATTAAGTCGTAAATTGAGTTTATATGTTCTCTGTTAGATATCCCACTGCAAATAAGTATCATCTAAAGCGTACAATAAGAACTTGAGCTCCACTTCAGAGCCTAAACACAACAGTGCGAACTTCATTATCTTCATTTACTGTGGGAGAATTAGTGGAGCGTTATAAATGCTACATATTGCACAGTGAAATAACCGCCAACTAAAGACATGATTGAGTGATTTAAATCTATTATTTAATATCGTTTAAAATCATATGGACTTGTAAACATTTAAAAAATAATAGAATACAGCAATGACTACTGACTTCAACCTTACGCCACGGAGGCAAGAACAACTCTGATGATACATTTTGCCGTGACAGCACGTACACTCAATATTTCTTCTCAAGAGAACAATGCGTGACGTGATATATACACATCTCACTTGACTTGATTAAATAAACATAATAACATATGAACAATTCGTCATTACATGAGATTAAACAGCAAAATAAGGATTGACTTTCTACATTTACCTTTACTTTAACTGCAGAAGAAATGCTACGAAATAGACCGTTTGTACTTTTGCAGAACTGTGGTTCTACTGTGAGTACCACTGAGATAAGAAAGAGAATTTATCGTAAAATACATCAGTACAACTATAATTGCTTTTAATAAAAACGTCATAGTAAAAAAAATACCAATCTTGTATGATTGCCCATCAAAAATCACTCATGTGCGATTACTTTAACGGGCATTCATTTACATCTGAATCGTTATTACAAATTGCTGATATACTGACATATGCTTCGGGATTCTTTTTCTATCCTTTTTGGAGAGTTTGATAACCACTGTGAGCAACTCAGTGGGCTATAAGCAGTCGTCCGTCACTAATTTTGCTCCATTGGTTCCAGGAAAAGGAAAAGCCTGGTGGAAAGGAGAGAGCATCAGAGAGCCTGCTAGTTCGGGTTCGAATACAAGTTGTGGCCTTAACTTGGATTTGAGCCCGAACCTCTCTCGGGTGAATGATTTGGTTCATGCGTTCAACGTATAAAATAACAAGGAGCAAAATTCTTCTGCTTGGAGTGTTTGGTGTAACCGAGAATCACTGTGAGAGTGCATGGTGCAATACGCATCCAAGCGCATGAGCCCGCGTTTTTGTAGCATTTTGTTTCAAACTGCTCCTTTGAGTCAGCATGATTTAGGTAAAATTGTTTCAGTATTAATTACCAAATTATCTACACCATCTAAATATTATAAGACACGGTTCATATGAGTCTAAAATCTCCTTTAATGACGTATATAAAAACAATCAATATTTGTTGAGCTTTTTGTTTCAAAATTGTCTGGGACCGTTCTAAGCTCTGAGAATTAAGCTCGAATGATGCCTCCCAGCGGAGTATGAAAGCTCGACAAATATTGAGTGTCTGCTGTTAAAGGAGATTTTAGATTTGTATGAGTCGTGTGTTATAATAATGTTTGAGTAGCCTCATCGTGGGATGGCTGCCAAAACGATTATAATGCATTTTAATTCCGCCCTTGTTTAACACTTTCAATCTCTTCCTAACTCTGCACTTTCACCTAACTTTAAAAAGCCAGTTTTGAGTCGATTTCGGTGTCGTGCACCTTAAGACGTCATATGTTACAATTGAAAACTGAATTGTTTTTAATAAAATGCGTTTAATCAAGTAATATTATAAAATTAATTAACAGTTACATTTTATCGATTAATGCAAAAGGGAGCTCTAAATATTAGCCTAACGAACATGAGAGTGCCTCTGTTTGAATGTCAAAAATCAGTATTGTAAGCATCTCAAGATTGCTGTTGAAGAAGGTAATTGAAACTGAAAAGAGAGATAAGACGAGTACCACCGAATTCTCTGGTTAGAACATCACGTCTTTTAACGACAAATAGCTTAATATATAATGTCAAATACACTCCTGGACAAAATTCAACGCAACTCAACCAAGCATCCCATCAAAATTAAACTTATCGCTAGCATTATGGAGGAATAGATAAGGAGTGATTGCAATACAACTGCAATAGGATTCTCTATTTCAGAATAATCATTGACTACTACAGATTAGTACATCGTAAAGCCACTTCTGTCTGTGATGCACTTTGATACAAGGCGTGGCATGAAGTCAAATAAATCCTTGATGTTGTCCTGGGACAGATGTGCGAAAAGTCCTGCAATAGCTGCACAAGTTCGTCTAAAATTTCGAGATGGCGGCAGGTGACCTCCACCATGTTTCAGACATGTTCGATAGGAGAAAGGTCTGGAGACCCGGCTGGTAAAGGGAGGCTTGAAACACTACTGAATCACTTAGGGGAGAATCACGCCGCGGGTGGGCGGACTTTATCCTGCTGGTAAGTGGCCCTGGCGGACGGGACATGATAGTCAACACTATGGGTTGCAGGATCTCTTGAACTTATCGACGTCGTGTTAGCATCCATGTTACCACGACTAAAGATGTCTGGTTATCATAGGAGATTGCTCCCGACACATACATAACCGTACTGGTGGCAGTGATGTGCTGATACACAACTGTGTACGGATATCACAACTGCCTAGTCCTCCTCCGTGTGCGAATGCGTTGGTCAGCTGTTCCAAGGCTGAAGAGGAATCCTTTAAAACAAACATTACGATGCCACTCTTAGTCCGCCCATGATTCCCCAGGTGTGACACTATTCCAGGAGCTGGCGGTGTGAGGTGCTTAATGGAAGACTTCTAAAGAGGTGACGAGAATGGAGTCCGATCTTTGCAAGTAATCTCGCAATGATTCGTGATAATACATGATGGTGCTTAAAGGCGCTGCATCTCGCTGAATGGAGGACGGAGAAATCGTTGGAGCTGTTTGGACTTGTCGTACTGTGAGATCCTGAGACCATGTTCTCGGCCTGGGCCGACCCGGAGCTTATACGCATGTGTGTGCGCCCTCACATATGCTTTGCTGCCGTCTCAGTACTGCGTTGCTACGGCTCAGATGGTGATTCGTCGACAGGACCATTTTGATTCCCGCAGTGCCACGATTCTGCTTCTCTAAAATGCGCTCAATTGTTCGTACAGTCTTCTAGAGCTTGGTAGAGACCTGATTAGTGGCAAGTAGATTGAGTAAAGTAGCCACAATATTCACAGCGAACGGCTGACACCACTTATCAGGATCCCTGTGTAACCGATTCAAATGTTATCTTGGAACGACGTGAACATTCATGGCCGGTGAAAGTTTATTTCATTTTCATACCTGGCAGGAGGATTTTGCATACCGGCTTTAAAGGTTCGCAGATCGTTTTATGAGGTGCATTGATTTTTTTTTTTTTTTTTTTGCTTAAGAGTGTATATATATAAAGTTGTTTTGTTTTATTATGTAATTTGTAGTATTCCAACAAAAATATGTATTTAGCCTCAAATAGCGGAAAATGTTTGCATTAAAAAAGCAGGAAAATATATGAAAAACTTGTGCGAATTACGCAGCTGGGATGCAAAAAATTACGTTTTGGAATACCTTTAGAAGCGCACACGTAATTCGAAATGAAAATGTGCATTTACATTGTCCACCAAAAATGCGCATTCACGTGAGCTAAAGTGCAACGGTAAAACTGTGCATCATGCAAAGAAAAAATACATGAAAAGTATTTAATAAGGTTTTTTCAAAACCGATGTTTAGCAGTGCATAAAGCGGATATCACGACAAGCATAAGAATACGTTACGCCACCTACTGGAAATACTGCGCATCACTGGAATACGGAAGTGCATAAATAATAAGTTTATTCTGCTTCAAAACGAATTTTTCGAACCTGATTTTTTGAAGCGCTGATACCGTGTCAATAGATGGATTGTCAAAGTGTTTAGTTTAAACAAATACTTTTCTTCAAAATACGTGGTATCCAGAAGACCAAATATCACCATTTCATTTATAAATTATTAAAAATTACTCTGAATATTTTCCTTCATTTTTCGTCACTCTTAGCTCTTCAACTGTGGCTGCAGCTAATTCAAAATAAAAATAAACTCAGGCAAGAGAACTGCTTTCTTTACTTGTTTTTCAAATATTGTGTGTGTATTTTTTCATTACTGCACTAAAGAATATTAAACAGTATTTAAAATTTGCATATCATATCGTCGTCGCGTCCCTCTTCCGCTCAGGGAAGGTTGAGTTCCTCCAAGACGAATGTTCCATCTATGAGGTTGTTGGCGAATTAATGCAGTTAGCTCGCCATTCCTTTGCTGCGTATCAGGACAAGGAACAATGTGCGTCCATGACCAGCATCCAAGAGAAGCATCTACGCATTCGCGTCCCCACACACAGGCAGTCTGCGAAAAAACCCGGAAAAGCAACAGACTAGAGCGCCATCAAGACCGGGATTCGAAGACCTGTCAGAAACGACGGCCTCCTACAAGGTGCATATTGACTTAACCAATTGCGCTATGCCGGTGGTGCATATGGCTCCCATAAAAACGTTTTCCTCTAAGTTATCTATAATTCAAAAACCCACAGACTAGAGAGCCATCAGGACCGGGGATTCGAAGACCCGTCAGAAACTACGGCCTCCCACAAGGTGCATATTGACTTAACCAATTGCGCTATGCCGGTGGTGTATATAGCTCGCATAAAAACGTTTTCCTGTAATTTATCTATTATTCAAAAACCCACAGACCAGGGAGCCATCAGGACCGGGGATTCGAAGACCCGTTCGAAACTACGGCCTCCCACAAGGTACATATTGACTTAACCAATTGCGCTATGCCGGTGGTGTATATAGCTCGCATAAAAACGTTTTCCTCTAATTTATCTATAATTCAAAAACCCACAGACTAGAGAGCCATCAGGACCTGGATTCGAAGACCCGTCAGAAACGACGGCCTCACGCAAAGTGCATATTGACTTAACCAATTGCGCTATGCGGATGGTGTATATGGCTCCCTTATGATAATGTTTTCCTCTGATTTATCTATAATTTAAATAAAAGCAAACGTTTCTCAAAGCGTTACAAACAAGTAAACCTATTGTCAGAATTATGATATTTCAGAAACCGTACAGACAAATCAATTTTTCTTCTCCACATCGACTTTGGTTAGTACACATAACAACAATTTATCGATCTTATAAACGCAACATGTACTTGATACAATCCGAAACATTAGTTTACCTGGAATTATGCTGAACGGAAAGAATTTCTCCAAACAAATTACGCTTTGAATAAATGTGGCCGTTACGTGTAATAAAGTATTTCCACCACTTCTCAGTTTTATATATTTTCTGCAGCCACGATACCTCCGCCTTTGGAAATCAGATTGAAATAAACATTTTTGTTTTTTTACTCTCTCTTCCCTCACTCTAAATAGCTGTAATCATGCAAAGATTATCAATATCTTTTGCAGTTTTGCTTATGCTCTCGGTGTGCGTAAGTACATTTAATTTTGTTTGGCCAGTAGACAATCCTTAAAAATTTTAAAGAACTTTTCTTTCGGCGACCCTTTCTTTTCAGGTATCTAGTGATTGCACGTTTTAAGAAAAACGTTACCGAATTTAAGAATTTATATTAAAGACGGTCTAGAATTGAGGGGCATTCTTCTTATTTTATGCTGATGCAGTTTTACTTATGAATATGGAGTACGGTCAGAAACGCACATTAATTGTGCTGATCATTATCCAACAATTCACGAAATAACAAGAATTAAATCGAGCTAATGTTTAGTATAATTGTGTCATACACTGCTGGACAATTGCTAAGGACGGATCATAAACGGCTATATAGCACATAAAAAAGTAAGTGTGGTTGGATGCCAAGTGAAATAAAATAATTTCAGAATGCCAGGACATTACAAGAAAGACAATTTATTGTGCTCTGAAATCCAGAAGGCTTTGGAACGTGTTCAAGGGACAAACAGGCCATTTTGTGCAGAATACGTAAACGTGAAAAAAATGCAATTACTGTGCGCAGGCGTTCCGGCGTAAGATGTCAATACGGGACATGGCCACCATGGAGGGCGATGCAAGATTACACACGTCGTGTCATGCTTTGCACAACATTATCAAGCAGCTGTTGGGGTAATTTATCCCATTCCTCTGTCAGTGCACGGATGAGGGTGTCCTTGTTTATTGGACGGCATTGGCGACCAGCAAGATTCCTCCCCAAAGCATCCCACACATTTTCAATGGGATTCAGATCTGGAGAACGTGCTGGCCATACAAGGTGTTGAATATCCTCGCTCTCAAGACACTCCTGGACAGCGACTATTCGATGACATGTTGCGTTGTTGTCCATGAAAACGAATCTATCACCGACAGCACCACGGAACATGCGAACATGAGGTAGCAGAACATCATTAATGTATCGTTGGCCAGTCATAGTCCCAGTTGGAAGCACATAGAGGGACGTACGGCCATTGATCATGATGCCAGCCCATACCATGACACTACATGTCGGATATCGGTCCCTTTCCTGTATGTTTGCTGGACAATATGCAATACCACTATCATGTCAGATCAGTTGCCGTCGACAATCAGACGATAGACTGTATCTACTCTCATCTGAGATGAGGACAGCAGACCAGTCGTTATCAATCCAATTGCGATGTTGATGGCACCATTGCAAACGGGCGGTACGGTGACGTCTGGACAATGGGATGCACACAACAGGACGGCGGGCATATAGTCATCCTTCATGCAAACGTCTGGCGACAGTTTTTCGAGAGATCCGCTTGCCCGTAGCAGCCATAAACTGATTTGCTACCTCACTAGCTGTGCTGCGCCGGTGTCTTTTTGTTGATAGCACTATGTACTGATCTTATGCAGGTGTCGTACTGCGAACACGACCTCTCCAGTGACGTTTGCTACACTCTCCATTTGTTTGAAATGATTTCCAAAGCCTTGAAACAACACTGTGGCTGACGTCGAACTCCCTGGCAACATCTGTTATTTTTCGCCCTTCTTCAATCTTGCCAATAATACGGCCACGCGTAAAATCATCTAGGTGATGTCGGGAAGACATACTGAAAATTGCAAGTTCGTCAATTGATTCTTTCCCTTTCAACTTTGCATTTGAACAACAACGGTCAATACGCGTCAAATCCTTTATACCTCTTATCAGCGGTCTGACGTCACGAACCAGTTCGGCAATCCAAAATTTGCATACGCACAACACGTCTTACTGTATCCCGCACTTATGCTAATTTCCACATTTTCCTGCCTTCCGTTTTATGGTTGCTATCGTTGCTATTGTCATCCGTACTTAGCAATTGTCCGGCAGTGTATAATAGATTAAGCATCTCACTTCTTGGCTGCATACTATGTTTTTGCATCGTTGTGCTGAAAATGGACTTGCGAATTATTTCTCCATTGCAGCATTAAAAATAACCGGTCGAACAAAAAAAAAAAGAGGATCGTTCTTCAGTTTCCCGAAAGCTCTTTGTATTTAACCTCGAGGACTTCTTTTACCTCCTTGATTATTTCAATAATTGATATCTTCATTTTCTGAATGATCAAGCTGTTATAACATTTTATGATAAATAGTTGTGGGTTCAGAAAAATACTGTTGTTTAGATATCTGACGAATCAAACATTTTGCAAAATAGATTTCATCTCCAAAGCGTTTTTCGGAATAATTCAGCAACCCTTACGCCACAGCTAAAATTAGAATCGTAATTTGCGAAATGTTTCCTAAAATCTGAACCTAAGGCAGTGGTGAAGGTAAAAATAACTTTACTTTTAATAGCGATCATATACTTTGTGACGTATACCTGTTAATAACTTTCTTTTTGAATTTTTTGTTCATGTAAATTTAGTTATTCTTGCTTAAAAGTTTTCTCACTAAACGATACAATTCTTCCCCAAAGAGCTTTTTCTCTTTGGCAAGGTACACACTGGGTAACAGAACGATGAATGATAGAGATGAATTAAGGAGATAGAGCACCTTGTGGAGTTGTCGAAAACTGTCTTCATGGATTTATAAAGATTACAAGTAGATTGTTAAATTTTGAAACTGTAAATCCCTGAAAGCACACTTGTTGAGTTATAAATCTATATTACCGACTAGTGTTGCCATTGGAACGAATTCTGAGCGAAGACCTGAGAATCACAGTGTATGGGTGGACTTGACCTTTCCGTGACCGAAGGACCAAATTAGTGGAAATGACGTGCGTCTATTCTCTCATGTTTATTCTTATTTCTGGCTGTTGAGTTATTTGTTTTACAAAGTTTTATGTGCAGTTGTTCAAGGATGTTATCCAATTAGTTACTTAACCAATTAAGTTAGAACTACAGATGTAAAAGAGATAAAACTTCATAATTGATTATTCTAAATACGACACATGACATTTCTTATGCATTTGAGCAAAACGGTATGTCGTTGAATACCTTTAGTTACTATTTCCATTGTCATTCTCTTAATAGTTCCGAGAACAAAATTAAATAAACCCAATGCAGTTGATATTTACATGCACATAATTGACAGAGATGACCTGCCTAGACGAGGTGTATCTTTCCCAGCTTACTTTTATCTCCTTCGGCTCAGCGCTTATGGTTTGTAACATTCTTCAATAAACCCTATTGAAATGGAATGAATAACGTTTATGTTCCAACATACTTCCAGGGAATATGCATTGAAGTATTTTCGCTCATCTATAATTTAGAATAGATATTCTTGTATATCAATCTACCAATTTTCAATGTTAAAGATCCATTCGTCATTTTTACCCTTGTAATTTTGATAATTAAACCGTAGAGACTTTGCGAAATTCAAAAAAAGAAAAAGAAAAAGAAAAAAAAAGAACTACTGTCGGTAATAAAATGCCTGTATTTGGAAGGCGTGTTCCCAATGGTCTACAGGCATTTCAATCGCAAGTGGCGATGCAGTTCTTACGATTTCTTTGAATGTGAAAAGCGACAGTGTGCGATGGGTCCCATGAATTTTGGCAGATGATCAAAAGAATGCCTCACCAACCAGAAATTCTTCTTGCGGATCCAATAAATTTTCAGACCTGGATTGTTAGAATTAATGAAACATGGGTTCATCGCTTAGATCTAGGGTGACTTAAAAACGAGTTCTAATTGTGGAAACACTTACATTCTCTTCCTCCAAAGAAGCTAAGGGTTGCTCAGTCAGCCGGCAAGTTGATGACGTCCGTTTTAGGGGATGCTAAAGGCATCTTCATGATTGACTAAGTGGAAAATGGCACCATTTTCACTGGTGGATACTACGACAACTTTATAAGCAAACCTCGTGAAGTTATCAGCGGAAAGAAGCATGTAAGATTGCGTAGAGTCATCCTCCAACTTCTTTAAGTTGGAGGATGACTACCCGGCTGTGAAGACAACCATACTAACTGCTGGATTGGAGTAGATTCAGCACTCACCCCATTCTCCACACCTTGTTTCTACTACCTTTATTTGTTCCCCAAACTAAACGAAAACATCCGTGAAAAGCGATATTTCTTTGACTTTGAAGTGGTCGGAACTGTGTTGGCGTGGTTATAAAACCAAAATAATTATTTTTTTGCACCGGAGCATCGGTGAAAGAAGTGCGCTGCAGTGGACGGTAACCGGGTCTGGTTCATTTGCCCGACGTTTGCGTCACTAAAGGGTCACTTGACCAAATCTCACTTCACCGAAAAGATTGTTACACAGAAAGATCACTTTATCGAAACGTTCATTTCACCGAAGGGTCACTTGATCGAAAAGTTCATTTCACCGAAAGGTCTCTTTGCCTTAAAGTTCATTTCATCGAATAATCCGTTTATCGAAAATTTTGGACTTAAAAAAAATTTTTTTTTTTGATTGGAGGTTTAAAAAACCACCGTCAGCAACTCATTGGGCTATAATCAGTCACCCGTCCTTAATTAAGGGACGCTATAGTTCCAGGGGGAAAAGGACAGAGCCAGTGCCGTAAGACAAACACAACATCCATGCCTCACCGGGATTCGAACCCGGACCCCTTCCGGCCAAATGATCAAAAGCCATCGCCTAATTACAGGATTTCATTACAGGATCTGTTGAACCTGTAATGAAATCCATAGTTTCAAGTTCGACAGACAGACCACTGAAACGTTAGAGGATCATATTCAAATTGCACTTTTTATTTCTCCGTGTCACAGAGAACGCAAAGATTTAGTTTTAAGACAAAAGTAATTAATCTTAAGTCCCTAGGCCTCGGCTTAGGCCTTTTTAGCAAATTTTAATCATGTTCATAAGGTTTACGTAAAAAGTTAAATTAATGATGTTGCACACTTTTTCAGACAAAAAGAATCGATTTTATGTCCCTATGTCTCGGCTTAGGCCTTTTTAGCAAATTTTAACCGTGCGTGCTCATGTTCATAAGGTTTACATAAAAATTTATTTTACATTTTATGTAATGCTTGTGAATATGTGTAGGGTTTAAATCCGTTAAAATGGCCTGTATCTAGGCCTACGGTCGAAAAATTCATGTTCTGTGGTTGAGTAAACGTGGAACATTATTTACTTGATTTACTATGTAACCCTTATGAATATCAGCTCGGAGGATTAAAATTTGACAAAGAAGGCACGCATCTAGGCCTTATAATTAATATTATACACTGACGAAAAAAAAATCCCAACACCACGAAAAAATAGTTGTAGAGGAATGAAATGGCGGCAATACATTTGTATAGGTAACATATTTAATCGATTAAGGTTTCAAGATCACAGCTTAATGTAAGCGCGAGAAGAGCCATTTTAAATGTGAAATGCTGGTACATTAATAACCGGTGTAACCGCCAGAATGTTGAATGCAAGCACGCAAACGTTCATGCATTGTGTCGTACAGGTGCTGGATGTCAGTTTGTGGGATGGAGTTCCATGCCTGTTGCACTTGGTCGGTCAATAGAGGGACGGTTAATGCTGCTTGGGGGTGACGCTGGAGTTGTTGTCCAATGATGTCCCATACGTGCTCGATAGGTGAAAGATCTGGTGATCTAGCAGGCCACGGCAACATGTCGACACTCTGTAGAGCATGTTGGGTTACAACAGCGGTATGCGGGCGAGCGATTTCCTGTTGGAAAACACCCCCTGGAATGCTGTTCATGAATGGCAGCACAACAGGTTGAATCACCAGACCGACGTACAACTGGGCCGTCAGGGAGCGTGGGATAACCACGAGAGTGCTCCTGCTGTCATAGGAAATTGCTCCCCAGACCATAACTCCAGGTGTAGGTCCAGTGTGTCTCGGCCGCAGACAGGTTGGTTGCAGGCGCTCACCTGGCTTCCTTCTAACCAACACACGGCCAGCACATCCTTCATCCTTCACCCAGGGCCAGCACATCAGCACATCCTTCACCCAGGCAGAACCGGCTTTCATCAGAAAACACAACAGATCTCCACTCCCTCCTCCAATGAGCTCTAGCTTGACACCACTGACGTCGCAAACGGCAGTTGTTTGGAGTAAGTGGAATGCACGCTACAGGGCGTCTGGCTCGGAGCTGTCCTTCAAGTAACCGATTTGTAACAGTTCGTTGTGTCACTGTGGTGGCAACTGCAGCTCGAATTGCTGCCGCAGACGCGGTACGATGCGCCACGGCCATACGCCCTACACGGCGGTCTTCCCTCTCAGTAGTGCCACGTGGCCGGCCGGAACCCGGTCTTCTTGAGGCAGTACCTTCCCTTGACCACCGCTGCCAACAATCATGCACAGTGGCTACATTCCTGCCAAGTCGTTCTGCAATATTGCGGAAAGAAAATCCACCTTCTCGTAGCCCTATTACACGACCTCGTTCAAACTCCGTGAGCTGTTGATAATGGCTTCTTTGTCTACATAAAGGCATTCTTGACTAACATCAACACCCTACGTCGAATCTCAACGATAACTAACGCTCACGAACGTTACCGCGCGTATTTACAGCAAACCTGCTTTGCATGTTCCGAGGGGCGCTACTAGCGCCACACGTATGCGCCGAGCGCGAAATTTGCATAGACGTCATCTTACAGATGTAGTCTCACCGCCTACTAACTGTCGTTTATTTAACACAACCTCTTTTTGGTGTTCGGACTTTTTTTTCCGTCAGTGTATTTCGAAAAACCTACTCATGTGGAGGTGTTTCATAGAAATTAAAAGTGTATTTTTATACAATCCCATAATGTTTAGGTAACCAGTATTTCAAAAACCCGCACCACACTTTAAGACATATCCAACAACAAAATTTTTCGATAAAGTGACCATTCGATATAATGAGCTTTTAGGTAAAGTAACTCTTCAGTGAAATGAACTTTTCGATCAAATGTCCTTTCCATGAACTGAAGTTTTAGGTGAAGTGACCTTTTGGTGAAATGTACCTTTCGATCAAGTGATTTTCGGTCAAGTAACCTTTCGATCAATTGAACGATACCCACGGTAACCATGTCAAAAACTAAAACGTTGTCATAATGGCGTAGCCTTCTTGTATAAGTTAGAGTATAGAATTTTTGAATGACTTTCATATTTTCAGTAAAATAACATGCATTCCTTCTTCACCCAATTTTTCTGAGCTATAACTTTTCCGATTTAAATATTCTTAAATACAGCTGCTGATTATTACAAAACATGATTTCACTCTGAGTTCGAATGTGCTGCCCATTTCAAGGTATTAAAAGTACATGTACCCCTATTTTTGCGCTTTCCCGTACAGCGGTCTTTGAGAAATATTTTTAGATTTAAAAAAAATATTTCGCATACCTGCGGAAGTGATCTTCCTTCCGCAAAGCAAAGCACAACTTTACTCCTTTAGTCAGTGGAACCGAATATCGCAACAAAATTGAAGTGAACCTACGACGTACCTTCAAGGAACTGGTCGAAGAAGCATGATAAGGGTTGGATATCAGTTAGATATTGCTATAATCCCAATTATATTGTGAGGGACACAATAACATCTCTGAAGCACGGGAAGCAGTGACTAACAAATGCGTAAAGAGTAACTGGAAGAAACTGTGGTCGGTGGTATATCATGATTTCAAGGATTTTGTAAAGGATGAAAAAGAGATTACCCACGACAAAGTCCCGCTTGTCAACAAAGTAGAACTGGAAGAATTTGATATCAACCATGTGCAAGAGCGACTGTGTCTCACCAACGAAAAGGTGATGCAGCTGAAGCATCAGCTCTCTGAGGGTGGCTATTCCATAGAAGATTCACTCCATAGGAACCTCATTACAGGAATTTCGACATGGGATATCAACAAGATTATTAGCAAAAAAATACCCCCTGATTTAGAAACCATATTAAAGCAAATTCGAGTCAGTTTAGAAATGCGTATGTTTTGCAAATCTATTATTGTAACAAGTGTACTTTAATTTTCAGAGAACATTGTACTCTTTATTTGTATTATTCCTTGTTAGTCTACATATTAACCTGCTTGAGACTATATAACTACTCTGCTACTTCTGAAATCAAAGAGAATTATCCTGCGATTTATTTTTTTTTCGACAGATTAGTGATGATTCACGCACAATATTTGCATTTTTTGTTAAACTTGAGGTTCACAGTTGAATCAGCAGTTTGAAGAAGGAAACGAGCACCAAAAATTCGAAATTTATTTTTTGGCGCCAAACGTGCCTTATTATTCCGACGCACATTGTCAGCCAGAAGGAAGAATGAAAAACCGCTCTCTTACTGGTGAAAATGGCCTTGGTAATTAATATTCGTGAGTTTGAAGAAGGGAATAAGTCCAGGATTTGTTCCCTTCTTGAACTGATACCGAGCTCCCCCCCCCCCCCCCAAGACGGCGCAGTGTACGCGTGAAGTAACAACATCGAAGACTGTGATTCACAGTCTTTGATTCTGTCAGTTTCAGTTCATCGTAGTTTTGTGTTGAACATGACTGCTTCTTCGTCTTCAGAATGTGATACTGAGCCTGCTTCAATAAAGGAAAAAGGAGTTCGAGGTCCTGAAACTTACAGTTACGAAGTGCAGGAGAAGCCTCGACTTCGTGGAGGAAAGTATGTAAGCATTAGAACAGGTTTTACAGTACCGGCCAAGTCAAACATTGAAGGCGTTTGCTCTTGTAATCATAAATGTACTGAACATTTCAGTTCAGCTGAGAAGGAACTTTGTTTAAAAACGAACAAGATGCATTTTTGATTGGGTTGATTGATTGCAAACCTCCATCACGCAGCCGTTCCAAAAGTGACGCGCCACTCAAACGTGATAATATTTTTGTTTACAAAGTGATGAAAGGAACTGAAAGTGTGACTGTGTTCAAAAACGCCTTTTGTATTTTGTATTGCATCAAAAACAAAGAGCTCTTTCGATTGACAGCACTGCTTAAAACTGGTCAAGCACCCGTTGATAACAGAGGGAAGCATGGACACCGTGGGAATGCAATCCCTGATCACGTTTGTTCCTTTATTGAGGAGCATATTAAGGAATTTCCATTTGAAACAATCACACTACCGTACACAAAATGTACAATATTTGAGTCCTGAACTCAACATTAAAACTTTGTGTGAACTGTTTTGCCAAAATCACCCTGATCTTGCCACCCAAGTGAAATATGACTTTTACAGAATGTACTACAATGAAAATCATGGTTATAGATATGGGCGTCCCCAAATATACGTATGTTCCGCTTGCGAAGAGCTTGATGATAAAATGAAGTCCCCACATCCTAATGAAAATGCGAAACGGGTGGATGTTGGAGGACAGAAAGATTGTCCATGCTCGCCGTGCCAACAAGTTTTATATAAAACAGCAAGAGGTAAAGACCATTTGTGCTAATAACCCTGAAATCGGGGCAATAGTCTGCGATTGTATGTAGAAACTCCCATTACTTAAAATACCCATCCAAGACATGTTTTACCTCCGAAAACTCTGGTTGTACGTATACTTCATACATTATATTAAAATCTGACTCTGCCTATTTCTACGTGTATCCGGAAGGAGAAGCTAAACGTGGTCCCAAAGAAATCTGTGCCTTGTTATGGTTGAAAAATCTAAATATGTGTCCTGACATAAACTAACTCCATGTTTTTAGTGACGCCTGCGGAGGGCAAAATCGAAACAATAACTAAGTGCGGTTTTCTTCTTACGTTGGTTACCACTGAACGATTTCGGAAGATTCATCAGTAGTTTCCAGTGCGAGGGCACTCATTCCTACAATGTGGTCCTAATTTTGGGATTGCAAAGTGGAAGATCAGACAAATGGACAGGATTTACGTACCACAACAATATATCGAATTGATTTAATACAGCAAATACACAGGTTTTAACATTGTTCACATTGCTTCAGAAAATGTTTTGGATTTTAAGAACTGGTGGCCTAAATTTTATAAAACACACAGCAAAGTCTCAAGACAAACCCATATCATTTTCGATTTCCAAGTACAGACACTTGAAACACTCATTGCCAAAAGGTGACTTAATTGCATCTGAGTTCACAGATGGGCTGATAAAGCACACATTTGTCTAAAGAAGCCAAACACAGGTGAGCCCTCGATCCCAACAGAAAAAGTCTACAATGACAAAATTCCAATAAACCACAAGAAGATCAAGGATGTTGCAAAGATTATTACATACATTCCAGATGGGTACAAGCCGTTTGATGAAGAGATGTTAACAAAGACAACCACTGCATTTTCGGACGATGGAGGAAGTGAGGGAGGACTCACCTTTGTTTTGAAGACATCTTGGCATTTCATTTTTGATATTGTTGTTTTATTGTTGGATTATTCAAGCTTCTTGCACATTTACTTACTGAATATTTTATGTTTTATGAAAGAGGAGAAATTCAGGGTTTTTAAATAATCAAGTTTACATGCCTTATTCCTAAATCCAACTCAGCAGTTTGAAGAAGGGAACGAATCCACAATTTAATTAGCGTAGTTACTATGTTTCTGCCAACTTGATAGGCATAATGAGCACTGAAATACGTGTGCTACAATATGAAGAATTATCATAAAAATTTCGTCAGGAAAGAATTAGAGATAAGGAAGCTAGGAAGTCTTTTTGTGATTTCCCAAAAAACATATGTTTGGATCGTTCCCTTCTTCAAACTGCCTATTCAGTTATCCCCTTACCTGTTGCATGTGATGTGTGTACTATTACAGATTTAAGTTTCAGTGCTTATGACAGTTCTATTTCTTTGATTCCTTACTTCTTTTTCATGTTTTTGGCAATATTTTTATCTAAGTTATTTGTGGATTGTAAGAGTCTGATAGCAAATTGAAAGTGTTTCATTTTGGGGTTTCGTTTGAAATAACATTTTAAACTAAAGCCCAATCGTGATTTTTTATACACCTGTCTGATTTCGCGTGCTGCTAAGTTTCATTATTTCAATTGACTTGTTTTCCTGACAATGTAATGTCTTACTAGGGAACACGCATATTTCAAAGACATCGTACTCTTGCTCGCATTGTGTTTGACAAGTTTTGAAACTCTCCAGAGATATGCTTTAATTGCAGCTCATGTTGCTTTCATGTCATGTTAAGAAAAAGAAGACACGCATTGCGGCATAAACATTTGGAACTGGCGTTCGTTAAGATTTTAATTTGCACAACATTGAGGCGCTACATGTTTATTCTCGTTTACTTTGCTCCCATTAATGCTTATTTTCACAGCTTCAGTTTTAAAGGCTTTATTTCTAAGAAGACGTTCTCTTAATTCATTCCCACATGGGCGGTCATCTCTTCCGACGTATATTCAAAGAATATTGTGGATCTTGATTTGCTGAGAGAAAATCATTTGAAAATACCTCCCTAAGATGTCTTTTATCTCCTTCACTGGTTTGTTTCAAACAAATGTTTATCTGAAACTGGGATTATTTCTAATTCGTCGATAACTTTTCGATTAATACATCATTTGGACGTGTCTCGTATTCTTAGTCTTCGATACTCATCATGAATTTGTAATTGCGTCTTTCCAAGATTTGCCTTCTGCTCATAAATTAATTTCCCTCTTAGTGAAGCGAAGGTTTCCTATTGTATAAAGTTCTTAAGGGAAACAAAAAAATCCTATCGCATTGTGACGGAACCTTATATCTGTACAAGAAACAACGAACCACAAAAAAGGCCATTCGAAGATTACTGTAAATATTTTTTAAACCGTGAACATGGTTGATTCATTGTGAGAAACCCAATTAAAAATGAAATAAAAAGGATTTTAGCCTAAATAAGATATGTAATGTTTTACTAGGGAAGACATTACATCTTTACATTTATATATTTATGTGGCCGTATAAGTTAGAGGGAGTCATATTTAATACTGGATTCAAGAAAGGGACTATTCCAGAACCACAGAAGTGACGGAAAACGCAGATACTCTACCTCGTATATTCAAATGGGTTATGATTTATATACGAAAAGCCAGTTTTCTGCAGAAATGCGAAAAACATTTTATAACCATGTATTTATAAGATCAATTTTATGTATTCTGAAGGACAATCGCCGTGAAATATCCTTGAAATGAGTAGAGAGAGCAGTTTTTAAGATTTGATGACTCGGTGACGAGAGCTGACCATGGAGAGCCAAACATAATTCTATTTTAGAGAAAACGAGGATCCTAGGTAAGTATTCTGTTGCGATTCAGTTATACTGACACCAAAACTATCACATTTAGTTGGGAAATCAGATATTTATTTATTTCTGGCAAGATACTCTCGCTAATTATTGTTCCGTGCCATAGCCCCTGGTTAATAGGAAAGATTAGGTATTGCGCTCCGGGATAGGAATGTTTACTTATCTTCGTACACATACTGACATTTACAAAATATAAAGAAATAATAATGGTTACTGTATGCCATACGGTGCTTTGTGCCTCTTCTTGTTTCCTTTAGGTGTAAACAGAACTAAATATTTAGACCATAGAAGTATGAAAATAATCTTGAAGCGGTGGAATAGTGCGACAAATATTGCTTGAATCGTGAAGTTCAATTGGGCAGCATTTATATTCTTCCAAAAGTAGCAATTAGTTAATTTTATTTATTCACAGACGTTCGTGACCGTTAGTCAAACCATGTACTTCTGACACAAGAAAATACGCTTACAATTGAAACTTGAATCATCAAACGAAAGCTAAACCTGCGGAAAGGCCACGTCACGATAAAATAAGAACTTTGGCAGCGATCGCTTCGAAACTTATAAGGGTTTATTCTCTGGAAAGCATGTTACTTCGACTTTCCAGAATAATTTGTAAAAATGGTATGACTTGAAATATCGCTTCAAGCGTCTACTTTCACGCCTGCGCGACCGATGTCTTTATATCGATAATTCTGTCTTGGAAAGTTTTTTCATCTGTTAGCGCTAACTACGAAGCTGATGATTCACGCATTGTTTCAAATTTCAAGAGCACAGTTTTCTCACAAAGTGGCATAAACTTATTTTTATATATATCTTGATATTGCCACCTCAGAAAATAGCACTGGAAAAGTAATTTTTGTATCCGTTCTTGAAAGAACTGTGAGGAGATCTGTTCCTGTAAATTTAGCTTCGTGCGCAATTTTTTCTCTATGTGGCATAAACGCATGTCTCTGCGAGATGGCATAAATCTGATTTGCATTTGACATTATATCTGTGTTTTTTTAAATCCTAATTTGAAACTTTTCTTTTACATCAAATTACTGTAATCATTGTCTCAAATTCCCATGTATGTTCCAGCTTTTGCGTCACAAATTTCGATAAAATTGGCTAATTTAAAATGTGACCATCATCATTATCGGTACGATTGCTAATTTACCAGAACACGTTTTTTCAAAGAAAGGATCAATCTCATATTATGTCTGCTCTTCTGGGAACACTAATGTAAAAATTATTTTTGCATTTGATTGCGGTAACCACGATCTGACACATATTTTCCATTTTTTGCTATAGCAAACACTCTTTACTAGCGAATGTATCCTTCAGTTTGTTTTGGAGAACTAGCATTTGCAGACTGAAACGATATCTCGAAATATTTTTAGTATATTAATATATAATGTTTTCCAAAATGTGTATGCATTACGCCCAAAATATCAAAAGTAACCAACTTGATTTCAAATAGAAACACGCGTTTTTCCCAGAAGCTCAGAGAAGAACAAGGGCTGGAAATCTAGAATCAAATTTTTGGTGCCATGCGTTCAAATTACCGTTTAAGAAACATATCGAGAGACAAGGGAAAACTATAATCCGAAAACGACTCGAGCGATGTCGTGTCCCTGGATAGGCAGTATAAATCTGCTTACAAATGCACTGTACATTAGCCACTAAGGAAAAAAATTCTCTAGAAATGTATATCCCTCGTGTGTTTCTGGGGAATGGAGATATATCGACAAAAAGGGAATATTCATTTGATTTTCCTGACGAGAAAGTCAATGTTCAGGAAAAGCGGGAAGTGTGTCATGAAACCTTGAGCAGGCTTTCATGTACGACGCATTAGTTCGGAAAAGCGTTTCGATTCCCTTTTCGAAAATAGAAACATCGTGATAGACAGAAGATGCATTTGTCCTATCTACTGCAAAGTTTTGGCATCAGCAAAACCAAAATGTATAGGGGAAATCTTAATATGTTTTAGCTCTCATAGGTACCAAAGAACTTTTGAATTCTCTCCTAGAAGAAAGGAAAAAAAGTTCCCCAAACATTGACAGAAAAGCAATATTACAATGCATTTATTTTTTCTGTCACATATATGCACTGGCGTGCAAAAATTAAGGATGAGACAGTTTTTCAAATGTAACTTCGTGCAGAAGTGCTCCACATAGACTCAAATCATACCATAAGATCCCCAAGATGGAAGAATATGAGACAAGTGAGAAAAACCGACCGCCCCGGTGGCGCAGTGGTCTAAGCGATGGCCTCTGATCATTCGTCCGAAAAGGGTCCGGGTTCGAATCCCGGGGAGGCATGGATGTTGTGTTTTGCCTTACGGCACTGGCTCTTTCTCTTCCCTGGAGCCAGTGACCCTAAATTAGGGACGGGAGACTGCTTATAGCCCATTGAGTTGCTCACGGTGGTCGTTAAACCTTTAATCAAAAAAAAAATCAGCAAAACCGTCCAAACAAGGTATACAAAGGACACAAAGGTTCTTTATTGAAAAGGTAGCTTCGAGCACAACTGAACAGAAGACAGAAACGTCCATGCAACAGGCTGCTGCCAATAAATTTCCAGGCTTTAGTAGAGGGTATGATCCCGCCTGACTGCGTTGCAGGATTTACAACGTCTGTCCATGCTGAGGACGACGTTGTCAAGGAGCTGTTGAGGCATCGCGACCCATTCCTCTTGTAGCGCCAATCGCAGCTGCGAAATCGTTGCTGGTGGCTGGTGACGTGCTTCCAAGAATCTCCCGAGAAGGTCCCACACGTGTTCGATTGGATTTAGGTCCGGGGACCTTGCGGGCCAATCCATGCGTTGAACATTTTCACTCTCTAACAGCTCTGCGACAGCCACTCGTCGATGAGGTGTAGCGTTGTCGTCCATGAAGAAGAACTCAAGACCCCCAGCACCTCTAAACAGACGCACGTGAAGCAGGAGAACCTTGGTACAATAGCGAACACCAGTGACTGAACCTCCTTGAAAGATGTGGAAGTCAGTACGGCTACCAAGCATGATACCGCCCCAAACGAGAACTCCGCCATCTCCAAACCGGTCCCTTTCGATTATGTTGGAGGTGTGATAGCGTGTTCTCTGCTCTCTCCAGATGTGTATACATCCATAACCACTCGTCAAACAAAATCGGCTCTCATCCGTAAAGAGAACTCGACCCCATTGCTGATGTGTCCAGTTCTTGTGTTCCTGGCACCACAGAACCCGCCGTCTCCGATGAGCAGGCGTTAATGGTACACACCTTACTAGTCGTCGTGCGAACAGACCACCTTTGTGCAGCCTCCTGCTCACGGTAAAACGCGATAACGGACGTCCAGTTGTCTGTTGCATGTGCCTTGTGATTTCTCCCGCTGTCTGCCGTCTGTCTCTTTTCACCTGTAGGACAATATACCGGTCGTCCGCCGCCGTGGTTGCTCATGGACGACCACTGCTAAACTCGCGGACAGATGTTTCTGTCGTTTGAAATGTTCTCATAGCTGGTAAAACGATGCTGTCAGCGATCCCGAACTACTCGGTAACACTAGTCACACTTCGGCCTTTTTCCAACTTCCCAATGACGCGACCTCGGGTAAAGTCATCCAGATGTCGTCTACTAGATCGCCTGATGGCCATATCACACGGTGGCAGCAACTCGACGTCGTTCAAACCGATGTACACCGTGCAATAGCTTTCACCGAATTGCTGAGCGTACACCGCCCGTGTGCTTTATATCCTTCCGACACTCCCCCCTACGTCATGCTGCCTGTATGCGCATGCCCTACCAAACCGCACCCTAGTTTATCTCCTGAGTGGTCTTTCGGGCCGTTCTGCCTGCTCGTTTCGCTGTTATGCTAATTTCTCCTCTTCGTCCTTAATTTTTGCACACCAGTGTATATTCAATTAGCATGTACATTTTTCAGGCGATGAGTAAATATTAGCATACTACGCTAATATTTACTCAGCGTGGTGTTTTTTTTATCTTTGAATCCTTTTTTGTTCGTTTCCATGATGATTTTCTGTCTTGTGAGACATTATTGAATGCATCGTAATGTTTGCTTCCACATTCTTTTTCTCTGATGATATTTCTGGTCAATACTATTATTCTGCACGCGTAGTCAGAGTTTGCAGTTCCCAATTTGTGGTTCATACATATGTTTGTAAACTTCCTGATTTACCAACTTTACAAACATACACTGACGGAAAAAAATCCCAACACCCAGAAGAGTTTGTTTTAGATAAACGACAGTTGATAGGCGGTGAGACTACATCTGTAAGATGACGTCTATGCAAATTTCACGCTCGGCGCATACGTGTGGCGCTAGTAGCGCCTCGGAACATGCAAAGCAGGTTTGCTGTAAATACGCGCGGTAACGTTCGTGAGCGTTAGTTATCGTTGAGATTCGACGTAGGGTGTTGATGTTAGTCAAGAATGCCTTTAAGAAGACGAAGAAGCCATTATCAACAGCTCATGGAGTTTGAACGAGGTCGTGTAATAGGGCTACGAGAAGGTGGATTTTCTTTCCGCAATATTGCAGAACGACTTGGCAGGAATGTAGCCACTGTGCATGATTGTTGGCAGAGGTGGTCAAGGGAAGGTACTGCCTCAAGAAAACCGGGTTCTGGCCGGCCACGTGGCACTACTGAGAGGGAAGACCGCCGTGTACGGCGTATAGCCGTGGCGCATCGTACCGCGTCTGCGGTAGCAATTCGAGCTGCAGTTGCCACCACAGTGACACAACGAACTGTTGCAAATCGGTTACTTGAAGGACAGCTCCGAGCCAGACGCCCTGTAGCGTGCATTCCACTTACTCCAAACCACTGCCGTTTGCGACGTCAGTGGTGTCAAGCTAGAGCTCATTGGAGGACGGAGTGGAGATCTGTTGTGTTTTTTGATGAAAGCCGGTTCTTCCTGGATGCCAGTGATGGCCATGTGTTGGTTAGAAAAGGCCAGGTGAGCGCCTGCAACCAACCTGTCTGCGGCCGAGACACACTGGACCTACACCTAGAGTTATGTTCTGGGGAGCAATTTCCTATGACAGCAGGAGCACTCTCGTGGTTATCCCACGCACCCTGACGGCACAGTTGTACGTCGGTCTGGTGATTCAACTTGTTGTGCTGCCATTCATGAAAAGCATTCCAGGGGGTGTTTTCCAGCAGGATAACGCTCGCCCGCATAGCGCTGTTGTCACCCAACATGCTCTACAGAGTGTCGACATGTTGCCGTGGCCTGCTAGATCACCAGATCTTTCACCTATCGAGCACGTATGAGATATCATTGGACGACAACTCCAGCGTCACCCCCAAGCAGCATTAACCGTCCCTGTATTGACCGACCAAGTGCAACAGGCATGGAACTCCATCCCACAAACTGACATCCAGCACCTGTACGAAACAATGCATGAACGTTTGCGTGCTTGCATTCAACATTCTGGCGGTTACACCGGTTATTAATGTACTAGCATTTCACATTTAAAATGACTCTTCTCGCGCTTACAATAAGCTGTGATCTTGAAACCTTAATCGATTAAATATGTTACCTATACAAATGTATTGCCGCCATTTCATTCCTCTACAACTATTTTTTCGTGGTGTTGGGATTTTGTTTTTCCGTCAGTGTATTTGGCAACACTTCCCTTGTTTTTGAAACAAAAAAGGCAAATAACGGAAGACTGTATCTCCTTTAACAGATGCACATTCATGATATAATAACATTCATATATGTCAAAAGACAGGTTATAAGTAGTAAACTGCTCAACAAGTTATGATAAACCAGCACTGAACAATTCGCGTTTTCTAAATATTAATAAAGACATATATTTAATCTAATGCTTTACTGATTTTCACTCGGTGGAGTATGTTTTTACCGTTTCTCGTCTAACTCATCAGGCCAAAGGTATTCACGGCACTCACAAGTATTTAAAGATATGCAGTAAACAGATTAAATCCGTTATAGGGCGATCTACGTGTGATCGACTTCTCAAACATTAGACAAGCTAATGTTTCCGGACACAGAATAGCTGAAAGTCCTACCTGGTAAGCCGTTGTAGCCAAAACATTTCCCATTTAGTAGTCATCTCAAATCTGCAATCAGTATTGGGTGTTCTATGTTTTGCAGGCATTGTTTGCCTTATAGGCTCCATCTTGGATGTCCGCTTTCTGTCAATATCGGTGGTGTGTTTATTCTTTTACAGAGATTTCAGCAACATTTTGTTAGATACTCGATATCATTAAGCTTGAAAACGCGGAAAGACGGTTTGTTAATTCATCTATCAGATTTTTTCCGAAGCTGAGAAAAAATTAGACATATTTTTCCAATTTATTTTCTTCTTCGTGATAACAATACGTTCAAGTAAATGTTCAGTTACAGAATTTTTTCTGTATATTATAAATTCATAAAAACAATTTTCAGAAAGTGCGATTGTCAAAAAATTGGCACTAGGAGAACGTCAGTCTAATGGTGAAAACGTTGCGGACGTCTAAGGTTTTTATTTTTATTTATTCGAAATGTATGGCCCAAGCCCTTATTTGGTCAAATAGTTCTGTAACACATTTTATGTATAGTTCAGACCCCTTTGAAGGTAGCTTAGTGCCCTTTTAAAGGTAGCATTTCATAGGTTAGAGGCGTTGCGACGAAGGGGATGTAGATAGGGTAGTTGCCGTAGGACACCAGTCCATGGTGACGCCGAAAAGTTCGGAACAATGTTGCCACTAAAGTTAGAAATGCGCTACGACAAAAGTTTTATAGTATGGAAGTATACACTTTTCACATGTAGAAAATTTCTCTTCAATTGAATGTTCACCTCTTTTATTTTTAGATTTAACGACTACGTTGAATAACCCTAAGGATTATAGTCAGTCTCTTGTCCCTAATTTGGTGCCACTTATGCCAGGAAAGGAAAAGAGCCAGCGCCATCAGACAAAAGCACCACCAATGCCACACCCGAGTCGAAATTTTCAATCACGAATAGTCAAAAGCCACCTCCTCAAACTAATCAGACACCGAGTCGGCGATAAGTTTTCTATTTTTGTTTCTAATTTTCCATTTTGTTAGGTGCCATGCGTTTTTGGTGCCCTATGATTCGGCCTGGCACTGATTCATAACATTTACTATTTTTTTGGAAGTCTAGTCTTGATTAAAGTTGTTCAAAATTATATACTGTGTTCATACTTAAGAAAAGTATAACTACGTAGGAATGAGGACACGACGAAGGTGGTGTACATTTAAGGAAGTGCTTACAATTCATTTCATTGGTTCATTCACTTGCTAGTCCTTTTGATTTTCAGGATGTACTTTGTCAAGCGATGAATTACCTTTCAAGCATGATGTACCTTTTTAATATAGTGCATTGCATTTTGAGGGTTATTTAAGAAACCAGAGGTGGAAACGAATCACATGACGAAAATACCATTTGGATATCTGGGAGAAACTGTAAATGAAGAGCACAATTTAAAGATCGATGGCAAATGAGGATACAATCTCTTAGGCTGTGTATCAAACTAATTCTACTGAAAGTTTGGAAGTGACGCACTTTTGATCTAAGTTATTTCCACGACAGCTGACAGAGGAGCAGAAACAAACCTACTCGTTTGCGATATCTTAACATTATAGTGTGACGAGGTACAGAGGTGACACCCATGTCAAGACATCAAGTAGCAGTGATATGCCCTTGCCGGCGTAGCTTAATTGGAAAAGCATTCAACTCCGGAGAAGGAGGATGTTGTTTCGTGTTTGTCCACCTCCAAATTTGGGTTTCATAGATACAGAGGAATATTCAATAATATGGGTAAGAAAAGCACATTAGCGAATATTTATGCAACATTATCATTCAATGCACGTGATGTTTGACCTCTTGTTGGGTATGTGGTCTCCTTGAACAACTAATCAGCTATCACGGCTTTGAAACATATCAATACTGCTAAGTTATAACAGTAACGGCATGAAACATATCATTACTGTCATAACATGTACAGCCATAAATACAGAGAAGAATTTATTATTAAAGAAGTTTTAATATTATTTCATGATTGAATATTAAATACAATAATCTTACCGCATGCCTCATTCTTCCCAAGTGTTCTAGTCTGCATTCTGAGTAATCCACTTTGCCCCACTTTCCACTTGTGTAGCATGGTCTGTAAGCGTTGCCTTGGTAGCCAGAGGGACAGGATTTAAGAGCCAGCATGCCTCCATCCGTGTCATTCCACCACACCAATCCTTCGACGCTGGCGTAGCACCTGCGTCCAACAACAATATCCTCCCCATACGTTGCAGGTGGACTGGCAACGTGAACATTTTGTTGAATGACATCTTGGATGTAGTTGTCAGTTATGTTGTGCGGATCATAAACCTGCTGCCGCGGAGGAGAAACCTGTTGCCTTTGCACGATGTCATTTCTTTTCTTGAAGAGGTCACCAAAGTGCTCCTCCGAAATTCGAGTGGGATTAATTCGTGTGGACGAAGAACTCGGGAGAGATACATGGGTTATCGATCGAGTATCAAAAGAATCTCGTGTCGAATCGAAGTTGACGGTGCTCCTCCAGGGTTCCGAAGACGGCGAGGTCACGCCACTTAGAGTGATTCGATGTTCCGGAAACCATCCGTGGGGTTTATCGGCAAAAGATATTTCCCACGAGGAGCTCTCCGTAGCGTCGGAATAGAGCACAGAAGATGGAGGCAAGAATTCCGTGTCGGAGGGTAAGAGAGTGGTGGCTTCGCTTCCCCCAGAGTCCTCCTTTGTTTGAAGACAAGACGCGGACAGAGCAGAGATGAGCTTAGCGGACGATAAAACGTCTGTCGGATTCACTGAGCTGTAGGAAAAAGGCAGCGAGTCGGACGAAGTGGTGTAGAGATCGTGGCTCTCCTCAGGGAAGATGGAGCTCTGAATGACCACGACATTTTCATTACTAATATTATGCTGTATGGACTCAGCAGACGCATATGTTTCCTCGAGCGCTGTGAGCATTGGATCCTCAGAGGCCACCACAAGTAACACACTTGTTTGGAATAACATCACACTCCAGCACAGCATTTTCGTCCCTGGAATGAAATAAAACATGTGTATAAAATACACAAGGAACACACATGTACTTAGTACAGCATTTTCAGCTTTAGGATAAAATGTAACATATGGAGTAAAAATGCAAATACAGTGTTATCACTCACCAGCGCAGCACTTTCCTCCCAAGAATTTAATTGCATATTCAGTAAAAACACCATTTGTAAAACTCTTTCGTTTTATTACACGTGTTGGAACTGCATTCTGGGGTCGTGCCTGAGGGCGAAAATACGCATATAGCGGAATGACGTCGTATGAGGAAGTTATCAATCACTCTTAAAAATCCCGATACATTTTCAAGGGTAATGCCCAGTAAGAAGCGACCCATCAGGCGCCTGTTACATTCTGACTCAGCCCTCATTCATAGCTGCATTGACAGTTAAACAAAACTTTTTCAGCGCCGGTGTCCGTAGAATAATGGCACTCCACTCATGTATTAACACTGTCGTTGTATTACTTCGGTAATTTCTCAGAAGTGCAAAAATGAGCTTTAACATTTTTGCACTTCAAAAATGATAAAGGTCGTTTTTTTAATACACCGGCGAGGACTTGTTTTGCCGTCCCGGTGGCACAGTGGTCTAAGCGCTGTATTATTATGAACATTCGTTCCTGGTGTGTCCGGGTTCGAATCCCGGTGAGGAATTGATGTTGTATTTGTCCTACAGCACTGGCTCTCTCTCCCTTCCCTGGAACCCGTGGCCCTAAATTAGGGACGGGCGATTGCTTATAGCCCATTGAGTTGCTCACGGTGGTCGTTAAACCCCCAAATTAAAAACAAAAAGGACTTATTTTATGGAATTTCTAAGCGTGATGTGAATACAAAATACCACATCCCCCCCCTAAAATTATCATATCTTGTATATGGAAAAATAGTATCTAGCTAAAGAGCATCAGTCATTATTCAAAGGTAAATGTTACTAGAAATGGGCAAAAAATTAGTTAAACAACACAAATCCAAAGAAATAACTCATATCTGAACGAATTTATTTTTCCAGCTGGAGAAGAAACAGTTTATTTTACGAAGCAACACTTTCTTCTACATATTCCGAATAAAAGAACTGTTTTTGACTGATTCTTTTATACCAGGAGAGCTAATAAAGAAACAATCGGCGCTTATTTTCAGTTTTAACTGAATTTCAGGACAAGCTTAGGAAACAGAGAAAGCTTCCAAATTTCTGAAGTCCGACGAATAGCGGATGTTCAATTTCAACATTTCCGGAATGTTTTCAACTTCTTCGAGTCTCTTTTCCAGTGAAAGTTTTAGTTTAACAGATTGCAATAAAACTTTAGTGTATTTTTGCACTTGTGACAAAAAATTAGGGATATTGCATGAAATGAATGGTATATGTATCTGACCCACGTAAAAAGCATTGAAATGACATCAGTGAGGGCGCATAAAATAAACGATCAGGAGGTTTTTATAAAAACAATTTATTGTGCAATTTCTGCACACGACAAAGCAGCACTGCATTATAGACAAAATGGTAAATTCGGAGAATATCCATGTCCCTGGATTTTAGTACCCAGTAATAAAGTACTCTGTGTCGAAGAACGTCTTGACACCTACAAGACATACTTACAATGATATTATTAATGGGTATCTAGGACAGCTCGTCCCATATTACAGGCCATACGTTAAGGTGGTCTTCCAGTGTACTGGGGTATGGCAGGTGGTTATCCAGACGTCGCTGTACAGTGTTTCGAATGTTCTGAGTAGGGTTAAGGTCAGATGACCTCGGAGGCAGTTGTAAGGATTCAGTCCATGGTTGTCCAGCTTCTGAAGCACGACGCTCCAGGAATGGTGGATGGATACATTGTTATCAAGAAAATGCAATGCATGCCCAATAGCAGCGTGAAACAATGTCACAGTGGACACAATGATCTCCTTTCGGTACCTGGAAGCATATATTTTGCCTGACAAACATGCAAAGAAGTAAATCCATTAAAACACACTCCTTCCCAGACCAGCACTGACTGCTTTTGGTAAATGTGGACGGACTGACATAGTGTGATTGCATTCCTGTGCCGCATCTCCTCCAGACGTGTCCTCGTCGAGTACAAGGATAAAGAGAGAAACGGAATTCGTTTGTGAAACGTACATGGTGCCACTGTGTATTTCATGAAATGTAATGTTGACCGCTGGTACATTTTTAACGACGTCAATGCTCTACGTCTCAGCTGCCTCCTTGCTCTGAGTTCGTACTCGTAAAGATGGCTTCGTACCGTTTGAGTAGATACTGTGACATCAGAAGCAGCTCGAACTGATTCCCGGAGTTGGCTACTGGTGAGACTAGGCCTTCTTCGAGCACTTACTGTCAGGTAGCAATCTTGCCTCTTGGTGGTTTTCCTTGGGCGACAACTTCTGGGTCGATCTGCATGCAGAAGAAATCTTTTGCGTAGCCGACTTATTACACTTTGCTAAACTGCTAAGGAAGCAGCCACATAGATCTACCGTACACCTCCCTGAAATATGCCAACTGCGTTATTTTTGTTGTCAATGCTTAAACGTCGTCTCGACGTCATTTCAGGTTAATCCCACAATGAACGCAATGCATTCAGCAATCGTTAGATCAAATAGTGAAGCGACTCGTTTTTCATTTCTCTCAGGGTACTTTTATCGGGGCTCACACGCCACGTGGTCTATTGTCATTAACGTTATTTACATATGACGTAGCTACCCACTCTGATAACCAATCTCCAATAGTATCTAAATTTCGATATCACCATGTTTTCCCTTCGAAATGACAATATCCCCAACTTTTTTTGTGATTAGTGTATTCGCCTTATGCCCAGCGAATAAACAAAACATCATAATCAAATACCTGGCCTACGTAGAAAGGGTCATGCAAACAATTCACTTGATGTGAAAATTTCAAAGCACAAGTAAAACATACAGGTCAAAATGCTAACTTCAAAAGCAGCATTTTCATTGTAAATGAGGTTTCTTAAATCATGCTTTTTGCATTTTAAAGAAATTACAAAGCAGTAATTTAAGTAGCATTCCGTGATAAATTCTGATCAAAGAAATGACTTCCAAATTCTGATCAAAGAAATGTTTTTAAGATGTTTTCGACGGCCAAGTGGTGCGAACCGTTGGCTTCAAATCATTCGACCGAAATGGATCCGGACCCGAATTTCCTGTGAGGCATGGATGCTGAGTTCGTCTCATGACCTTGAATCCTTTTCTTCTACCCCCCCCTCCCACCACCACATACACACTTGGAGCTGGTAGCCGCAAACTAGAGACGAGCGACTACCGATAGCCCATTAAGTTACTCATGGTGGTCGTTAAAGCACCTTCTCACATAAAAGGAAAAATTTTTGATCGATAAACCCTTTCACTCCAAAAAATTGGAGCCATAATACGGAAATTTATTTTCTCTGATATACACTTATCTGTACAAGAAAAGATGCCGCTAAAAGAGTTTTTTCTTGTTTTAGAGTATCTCCCAGAAGAGTTTTCACCCTATAGGTGTCGGTGACCTTTCTGCTTATACGCCGGCTTCTGATGGGTGGAGTAATTTAGATGCCAAGAAGTGTGTTTTAAAACCTGATTTTTACTATTATTACAGTGGAACCTCGGTTATACACCGACCAGGTATTGCATTATGATCAACTACCCAATAAGCAGCAGGACCGCCTTTGGCCCGCAAAAGAGAGGCACTCGGCGTACTCGGCGAGGCATCATTTCTATGAAGTGGCGATAGATATCCTGGTGTATCTGGTACCATAATGCCAACAAGAGATCAGGTAAAATTGGAGGCCAGGGCACTAACAGAAAGTCACCAGTATGTTCCTCAAATCATTTCCTTGACGATTTTGGCAGTGTGGTATGGCGCGTTACTCTGTTGGTAAAGGTCATCACCAGCAGGAAACAGAGTTTCCATAAATGGGCGAACTTGGTCCACAACCAAGTTCAGATACCTGACAGGTGACAGGAATTGTGCTGTTGATATAATGGGGCCTAAAGTGTCCCAAGAAAACATCACCCACATGATAACCCCACGGCCGCCGGCCGGCCTGTTTCCACCCAACAGTGCATCGAGGTGCCATAGCATCAGTTGGTAATCGGCGTTTCTGCGTTCGGCCGTCTACGTGATGCACCAGGAATCTTGTTTCGTCAAACCAGGCTACTTTCTTCCAACCATCCACGGTCTAATCTCAATAATGTTGGGCCCATTTCATGCAATGTTGACGATGATGTCCAGTGAGCATGGGAACACGGCTGAGTTTTTGGCATTTTGGCAACGCAGGCCCATTCGCAGAAGGCTGCGATGAACTGTGTGCTGTGATACATTGCCCTGATCACCACTGTTGTACCATCTGTGCACCACATTTGATACGTCCTCACTTCAGCGGCACGTGAACAACCCACTAGCCGCGCTGTTTCCGAGATCGTAATTCCGAGGCGGCGTTACATCACAATTTATCCTTTAGCAACTTTTCGATAGCTTTTCCCATTATGACTTCGAACACTTTATTAACCACGTATCTTCACATTAATTCGCCTTTAATTATTTGTTCAGTTGCTGCTTACCATCTTTGGTGAATCCCCAGCATTGTGCGGGACTCTAAGAAGCAACCTGGCAAGTGGCTTGGCAGTTAGTCGTATGTGAGTCTGGACGATTTCGAGGCCGCTGTGGTGCAGTGGAAGCACGTCCGGCGCGTAACTAGAAGACCCTGGGTTCGATTCCCGGTAGCGGCCAATGAGAATTTTTCCGTGACTCACTTATAAACGTGGAAAGAGCGATGACTTCTGTTTGATGACTTTACTAACCGAAAGCCGGTCCTTGGGTTGTATACATACTTTTCTGTGAACGTCATCTGCGCCACCGTTTGGTCTCCATGCGCGCTCATTTCTCGAGGCTAGGTGTGGTCATAATGCAATGGCTCATCCGTGTATAAACCTGTGATTTAACCCCCAACTAACCTTGCTTTTGAGTTTCTGTTTTTTATGTAAGTTTCTTTACTTTCTGGTTAAGCTCTTCTCACTGTCCTTCACTTCCTGAAAAAATGTTTACAAATTGGCAACGCTGACAGTGAGTCAGAGCAAAATATGTAGAGAGGGTGTTAAATGTAAATAGTGTTGTAGTGGATATGTAAAATTGGAAGATACGCAGAAATGATACACCGAAGAGCCAAACATTATGACCAGCGCGTCTTTATGTCGATCGGAACAACTGCAGACAAACGATGGTGTGTGAAGCTCATGAAACGGTATTGATAATGCCTGATACTGATCGCTGTTAATCAATGTTGTTCTTTAGATGGGAAAGACAGAGGACTCCAGCGAGATTAACAAACTCCAAATCGTAATGGCCAAACGACTGGATCAGAGTATTATGGAAGTAGAAAGGTTTGCGGGGTGCTCACAGTTAGCTGGAGTTACTATCTTCAGAAAGTAGTCCCAGGAGGGTAAAACTACGAACCGCTGCCAAGGTATGAGCTGCCATGGCACACAACTTGGCTATCTCGTGTTGTAGGAGCCAACAGAAGGAATACTTTGGCACAACTCGCCGGTAATTTGAATGCTGGTGATGGGAGTAATCTGTCGCAACACACAACAAATCGAACCCTGCTGAAAACGTGGTTACGTAGCCACAGGCCTTTCCGATTGCGCATGCTTTTACCATGCGATTCACCGTAGAAAGTGCCTACTATAGGGATTCGATCATCAAAACTGGACCTTGAATAATTGGAATAAGGTCCTCTGGTCCGATGAATCTCGTTTCCTGTTGCCCCATGTGTACAGCTGGGTAAATGTGCGTCATTTACCTGAGGAAGTGTTGGCACCAAGATGCACCGTGAGACGAAAACAAGTTGGTGGATGAAGTGTAACGCTTTAGAAAATGTTTCGCTAGGAAGCCCTGAGTCCAGTCATTCATGAGCAGGAAACTATTACGTCTTCCACTTAGCTTAACGTCATTGCAGACCAGATACTTCCTTTCATGGCAACGGCATTCCCCTCTAGTAGTAACTTCTTTCAGCAAGATAATGCGCAATGCAACACTGCCCGTACTGTTCCAGAATGACTCACGAAACATGACGAAGACTTCCAGATATTACCCTGGTCCCCAAATTCCCCAGAAATAAATCCGATCGAGCACCTGCGTTTTGTTTTGGAACAGCAAATCCGATCTGCAAAAGCTCAACCACTTAACTTATAAGAGTTAAGTAATCTGCTGGTAACGCGTTGGTACGAGATACCACACGACATCTTTAGAAATCTTGGAAGCCTTTTGAAATCATATCTCGCCAGGTAAGAGCTGTTTTGACGGAAAGTGGTGGAACAGCATCATATTAGACAGGTGGTCATAATGTACTGGCTCTTTGGTGTGTAACGAAAGAACTTGTCCTTATTGCAGATATGTATGAACAGACGAAGAAGTATTGTAGCTGTCTGATTAAGAATTCTATGTTATGGAAAAGTTGTGATTAAATGTCAGCTGTGCGACTAGTTGAATGTAGCGATCTAACTTTCCAGTGTGTGGAAAACAAGCAGTTGCATTTATGTAAGTCTTTTTCTGATTCTTTCTACTCCGCCGCTAGTATTTATGTACAGTAGTTATTCCACAAGTGTGAAAATGTGTTCCAGGAACTTATCTGCGGAGTTCTTTACGAACATTAACTATCTTCCAAGTTAATCACTTAAACTATTGCTATCTAAAACTTACAAACACTGCAAACCCTTTTCGAAATGTATGTGATCATGCCTAGAATGAAAGAAAAACTAAAATGACGTAAAATGCGCTTCATAGGTCTCCAGCTTCTAGAAATAATACCAACTGATAGTCATTTTTCTATTTTCTTCACCGAAACCACACCACTTTTAACCGAAATCCAACTTTAGATGATATATATTTTTTTCTTTTACACGTATATAACCTAGATGAAATAAATGAAGACATTGTTTAGATGGACGATGTCATCGCTCTTTCCACGTTATTTTTTTAAACAACGCATAGCGACTGAAAAATTGTATTTCGGCACCGCTGGGAACGAACCCCAGAACTCTCGCTAACTAGTCGAGTGCGTTCGAATTTACGCTACAGCGCCAACAATTCTCAGCACCATGCGTGTTTTATCAGTCAGCATCTGACTACACGAATACGTATTGATGGTCTCAGCAACTGAGATGGCGTCATCTGGTGGCATTTAACGCAACAGCTATTTAATTGTAGCTGATAAATTCAAAGAACGATAGAAATGGTTAATATATATCAAATACGTGGAGATAATGTAAATGGACGATGTCATCGCTCTTTCCACGTTATTTTTTTAAACAACGCATAACGACTGAAAAATTGTATTTCGGCACCGCTGGGAACGAACCCCAGAACTCTCGATAACTAGTCGAGTGCGTTCGAATTTACGCTACAGCGCCAACAATTCTCAGCATTGTTTAGAATTCTTAGGATGAAAAACTCTAAGACAATTTCCATGAATGTTTCTTTCGTTTTCACATGATGCACGAAAATTTCTTAACTTTGCTTACCTTCTTATGCCGACCTAATCAGTGTTATAATAAAAACGGAACGCGGTGTGTGATTAAGGGAACTTCAAATTTACCTGCACGATTATATTTCTAATTCGGCTTAAATGTTTTTGAATGGAAATACAAAAACGTATGGCATAAATATGCACAGAAAGTCACCAAAATGAAATATTATTCAACTTTTGAAGAAGTGATTTTACTACACACAGATCCATTCTTTATTTGCGCGGGACAACATTAACTTTTATTACTAACAGAGGGCTGCAAAGTAAAGGAAACTAAATCAGCTTTCAAATAAATTCGTACTTTCGCTGTCAATTCTCTTGATAGCTTGAAACAATGCAAACTAAAGCAAATTAGGGGGAACGAAATCTTTCAGAGAGAGCAAAATATTTATTTTCAACGAACGTAGACGCCAACCAGTTATGCAGAAGGAGAAATGTAAAAACAGCGGCTAAGTATCAAAACATTACGTGTACTTCAGTACTGGTGTTCGTGTAAGAACTCTGTTCATATCCAGATTGTATCTGGAAACACCAAATGCGCTGGGAGAGCAGAAATCATGGGATACAGGACGCTAACACTCATCAAACAAAGACATTCGCTCTTTCCACGTTTATAAGTGAGTCACGGAAAAATTCTCATTGGCCGCCACCGGGAGTCGAACCCAGGGTCTTCCAGTTACGGCTTCCGCTACACCACGGCGGCCTCGAATTTCTCCAGCCTCACACACGCTAACTGCCAAGCCAATTTGGCAGGTTGCTTCTTAGAGCCCCGCACAATGCTGGAGATTCACCAAAGATGGTAAGCAGCAACTGAAGAAATAATTAGAAGGCGAATGAATAAATAATACAGATATTTCACTCCTCTTGCTAACAAACAAAATCACTGCTTGACCTGTATATAGGTAGAACATTACTACATTTACGTAAATGGAAATTCGATGTCAATCAGAATAAACGTTGTGAGTTAACTGAGTTTGAAAGAAGGATGGTTGTGATTATACCCGACGAATCGGTAGCTCTATAGCAAAGGTGGCTTAGGAATTGCAGTATCCTCTTATAGAGTATCAACGCTGTATCGGGAAAATGCCATTTCCGGAATAATATCGCATCTCGGACAGTACTGTGGGATGAGAAAAATGGTGGATACAAGTGGAGGTCGACGTTTAATAAATTCGACAGTGGTACAAATCACCGCCGATTTCAACGAGGGAGGTGCCTCGAAACGTCTCCTCCAAGTTCATCAAACGATCATTAGCTGCAATAACATATGGGAGCAGCCGGACCAATTGAACCTCATTGCTAACGCCACATCACGGGACTGTATGCCTCACATAGACGAAAAAAGTCGGCACTGGACCTTGGATGATCGAAGACGGGTCTCATGGTCCGATGAGCTTTATTTTCAGTTATTTCGCACAGACAGGAAGGTACGCCACATGAAACGCTGGGGCTGGCATGTCAAAAAGGAACTGTTTAGATTTGTGGAATCTGGTTATGGTCTGGAGCATGTTATACTGACGCACTTTGGGACTTCTGGTACGTCTAGATGCTGAAACCAGTGGTCCAAAATTCGGGTCAGGTGACTGCTTATAGCCCATTGAGTTGCTCACAGTTGTTCTTGAACCCCGAAGCAAAACAAAAATAACCAGTGATTCATATATTTTGACTGGAGTTGATACTTCCGTTCAATCCGAAATACGTACACGAGACAAAAACATTATTCACCCCTGGCAGAACTTACCTAATAACGGGTGACGGCGCCTCTTGCCTTGATAACAACATGAATCCGGACTCTACGAGGTTGTGGATGTGTTGAACATCGATTTTTAACCACTCGTGCGTTAATTAGTAACGAAGTTCCGCCAGAGTACGTGGGTGTATATTCCGGTGTTTCACCTTCTATTCGAAATGATCCCACAGATCTTCAATAGGATTTAAATCTGGGCATTTGGCGGGCCAGTCGAGGTGAGATAGTGTTGCTGATTGTTCGTCGTGTCACTTAGACACAGTTTTAGCCCTATGTACACGGCAATTGTCGTCTTGGTAGACAGGAATGGCAATGTGATGCTGCTTCTGGAGATGTAGGGCAAAGGGCAACACTTCGTCATTCAGAATGCAGAGGTTCCGATACTAGTTCAACTTCATCGTCACTGCAACGAGAGAGCCCATTTCGTGATACAAAAAACATCCTCAAAACATCACAGAATCCCCTCCAGCTTGTGCAACGCCTTCGACACAATCAAGATTAAAGGCTTCATTGGGCCTGCGATGCATTCCTCGCTTTCCATCATTGCAGTACAAACAAAAACGATACTCACCAGACCAAACTACTCGTAAAGTTTTGGTGCCTCTGAGCCCATTGATAATGTGCAACTTTGTGACTTGCTGTTAAAAGAGGACTCTTCCGCGGTATTTTACTCCAGATGTCCATCGCATGCAGTTCGCATCGCAATGTCCTTTCGGAAATTGGTTGGAGTGGACTTTCATTGACTGTTTGGAGCAATTGTTGTCTGGTTTGCAACCGATTTGCAGGTACTAGGCGTGAAACATGGCGGCGGTCCCTGTTGGTGAGAATCGTTTTCCGGCCACAGTTACGTCGCCGATGTTTAGTTCACTGCAAACTACACCCCTGTTTGTAGACACACTGGACAGTACGCTTTGACACACCAACAAATTGGGGGACGTCATTCACTTTGTGTCCGTGGGCACAGCCAAACACGATGGTTCCTTTTTGCCACTCAGTAACGTCTGTCTTACAACCCATATTGCAGACTCAATTCAACACACACGTTGCTCTTCACCACTGCACGAGGCAGAAATGATCCTGTAGACCACGTAAATGCTATTTATCTCCCAACAATGCTATCACGGTGTCATCTGTGCAACTGGTAACTTCCTACTGTCACTTGTGTTAGGGGTGACTAATTTTTTGTTCGGTGTGATTGCGTCTACGTGTATTTCAAAACGAACGAAAGTTAGAGAGAGACGGGAATATAAACCACGTATATCTCTAGGTTTATTCGTAAACAATTAGGTACAAACAAAGAAATCACTTTCTGTAAAAATATTCTTCACTTGTTCCTGAATAATATCACTACGAAAATTTTTTGCAGGTCACACGTACGAGTACTTTGCATATGAACTGCTAAAATAATCGCGTTCCAGTTGAATTTGGCATAGTGTTAAACCACTTCAAAAACTTGCAGGCAACAATTATTTTATTTTTCTCAGAGCAACATATAAAATACTTTCTCAAATATCCTGTGCTTCTGTTCTCGGTAAGTTGTCTCTTTGTACTTTCGAGTTTAATCATTGAATCCTTCTCGTTCTAAGAAGAAAGTGAATAGTAACGTCATTAAAAATTACATAATGTGTTTCCCATCGCAAATTTTGAAACGACTGGTTTAAGCAAGATAAATTGCATCAATGTTTACTAAATCGGCAGCCTGTATGTTCTGATTTAAATTTGATCGGGAAGCCCAGAAGGTCGCTCTGTTTGAGGGCTTACAAAGTGTGTAATCAAAGAGGATATTTGGACATGTCGTATACAAATGCTCTGCAAGGATTTCAATTTAAGTGCTAATTCCTCGTTCGAATGACCAGCCGTTCCATTAAGGCCCCTTGATTTACGAGATAGAAGAGGAGGAGGGGCTCTGAGGAGAGGAGGGAATCGCCTGCGTGCAAGCGACGGATTTCGCATGAAAGTGGTTCGACTTGTTTATGGGAGAGCTGTCGGCACGAATTGGAACTTATTTGAGAAGGACTGAGTGTCCCGGAAATTCCACCGACTTTAATTCGATGAGCGGAAATTGAGAGAGCTCGGAGCAGGAGCAAATGAGATCTGACCGAACTTTGCCCAGAGTATGAGGATACCTTGATGCGAACAATTACTCTTCTCCACGGCAAATATGAACACTTCAGGTCTATATCTGGCAGGATGATATGAGTCCAATTTCGTGGAAAGGTAAATCTATTGCACATAATGTAGCGTCTAGTTAATTGGACTCGAAAATAAGCAGCTCCCTTACGCAGAGTTTCAAAAATCTTTGGCATGTAAACTTTGCTGCTGCAGTTGATGATGATTGCTACTAAACCCTTGAAGATTACAAGTGCACCAGATCAGAAAGTTTTAGGATAGTCAGACAGTTATAGACAAATTTGAAAATGTGGAAATCTTTGGTAAGAGTATCCACAAAAGATAGACTTAATCCTTTTATCTCTTCAGCATCGAAAGGGTTAATACACGGAGGCCGATAGGAAGCAAAGCCTGGAAGACCAGTCAAGATTAGGGCTGAATGAACTTTCTATTAACTACGAACAAAAGCTTCTTATATACATTATCTAATCAAAAGTATCCCGACGCTTGCCTATCTGCAAACTTCATGTAATATGAAAAGAATTAATATCAATTCGATCCACCCTTTTTTGCCGTCATAGCCCTCACTCAGCTAAGGAGCTTTCCACCAGATTTTGGTACGTTGCTATGGCAATTTCCTTCCATTCTACCATAAAAACATTAATCGGGTAGGTCACCAATGTTGATGGGTGTGGTATGGCTAGTAATTGGCGTTCTGGTTCATCCCAAAAGTGTTCCATGGGGTTGAGATCGGGACTCTCTGCAGGTTTGTCAAGGACTTCCACACCAATCGCATCAAACCATTTCTGCATGGTCCTCGCTTTGTGGACGCGGGCGTTGTGTATTGGCGAGAAAACGAGACTTCGCCGAACTGTTTCCGTAAAGTTCGGAACACAGAATTGTTGAGGATATTACACTGCTGGACAATTGCTAAGGACGGATCATAAACGGCTATATAGCGCATAAAAAAGTAAGTGTGGTTGGATGCCAAGTGAAATAAAATAATGTCAGAATGCCAGGACATTACAAGAAAGACAATTTATTGTGCTCTGAAATCCAGAAGGCTTTGGAACGTGTTCAAGGGACAAACAGGCCATTTTGTGCAGAATACGTAAACGTGAAAAAATGCAATTACCGTCCGCAGGCGTTCCGGTGTAAGATATCAATACGGGATATGGCCACCATGGAGAGCGATGCAAGATTCCACACGTCGTGTCATGCTTTGCACAACATTATCAAGCAGCTGTTGGGGTAATTTATCCCATTCCACAGTCAGTGCACGGATGAGGGTGTCCTTGTTTATTGGACGGCATTGGCGACCAGCAAGACTCCTCGCCAAAGCATCCCACACATTTTCAATGGGATTCAGATCTGGAGAACGTGCTGGCCATAAGAGGCGTTGAATATCCTCGCTCTCAAGACATTCCTGGACAGCGACTGTTCGATGACATGTTGCGTTGTCGTCCATGAAAATGAATCTATCACCGACAGCACCACGGAACATGCGAACATGAGGTAGCAGAACATCATCAATGTATCGTTGGCCAGTCATAGTCCCAGTTGGAAGCACATAGAGGGACGTACGGCCATTGATCATGATGCCAGCCCATACCATTACACTACATTTCGGACATCGGTCCCTTTCCTGTATGTTTGCTGGACAATATGCAGTACCACTATCACGCCAGATCAGTTGTCGTCGACAATCAGACGATAGACTGTATCTACTCTCATCTGAGAAGAGGACAGCAGACCAGTCGTTATCAGTCCAATTGCGATGTTGATGGTACCATTGCAAACGGGCGGTACGGTGACGTCTGGACAATGGGATGCACACAATAGTCCTCCTTCATGCAAACGTCTGGCGACAGTTTTTCGGGAGATCCGCTTGCCAGTAGCAGCCATAAACTGATTTGCTACCTCACTAGCTGTGCTGCGCCGGTGTCTTTTTGTTGATAGCACTATGTACCGATCTTCTGCAGGTGTCGTACTGCGAACACGACCTCCCCCGTGACGTTTGCTACACTCTCCATTTGTTTGAAATGATTTCCAAAGCCTTGAAACAACACTGTGGCTGACGTCGAACTCCCTGCCAACATCTGTTATTTTGCGCCCTTCTTCAATCTTGCCAATAATACGGCCACGCGTAAAATCATCTAGGTGATGTCGGGAAGACATACTGAAAATTGCAAGTTCGTCAATTGATTCTTTCCTTTTCAACTTTGCGTTTGAACAACAACGGTCAATACGCGTCAAATCCTTTATATCTCTTATCAGCGCTATGACGTCACAAACAAGTTCGCCAATCCAAAATTTGCATACGCACAACACGTCTTACTGTATCTTGCACTTATGCTAATTTCCACATTTTCCTGCCTTCCATTTTATGGTTGCTATCGTTGCTATTGTCATCCGTCCTTAGCAATTGTCCGGCAGTGTATAATACGCTGCAACGTTAAGAGTTCCAGGAAATAACGTCAGACCAAATGACGAAAAAACAGTCCCAGAGCAAGATGCTAGCCCACCAAAATTCACAGTTGTTATAACACAATCGGGAAGGTAGCGTTCACCTGGGGTTGCCTATCACTTCGTCCGTGTTCATTTCGTCCACGCTCACTTCGTCCAGTTCATTTTGTCCACTGTTCACTTCATCCGCTGTTCACTTAGTCCAAAGTTCACTTCGTCCACTGTTCACTTCGTCCGCTGTTCACTTAGTCCAATGTTCACTTCGTCCACTGTTCATTTCGTCCACCGTTCATTTCGTTCACCGAATGAATGGAATACTGTGAAAATTATCTGTTTTCATGGAGTTTTTGTGATAGGTAGAAGAAAAGGTCAGCGGACATTTCTTGCATGCGATTTTTTTTCCTGTCTGAGTTTCTCGATTAAAATATAACGGCTTTAAATGTTATTTAAAGTAAAACAAGGAACGTAGTTTTGAAGAACTTTTAACTCTTTTGTGTGGTACGACGTCAATCACTATAGCATTACTCACGCTATGTTCATGAAAGGAGTGTAAAGTGGGATTTTTTAATAACGCTGCACTTTTACTTAGGCACTAAATATTTACATAAGATGCCAAATTATTAATATTTCTTTTTACTTACTTGGGCACTAAATAATAATTACTATGCCTCAAACGTAGGCCCTTTTGGCCTTTCTTATTCTGGCGATGTCATATTCGGAACGTTTACGTATCCACTCAAGGTAATCATATTGTGCTTTTACTGAGGCACGAAATATTAATTCATGAGTCGATCCTGTCCGCCCTGTGGCAAAGCCGTCACATATCCACTGCTCTCAACACTATCGGACGGTACGGTCGGAACGATCCACGTGGCGGGATATACGGCACGCCAACCACCCTCCGTTTTTCAGCCTGATGATCAAGCCTCTGTCAAAGTCCATAAGTTGCGTAAATCGGCGTTTATGGCGTCTACCCGGCATTCTTCTTACTCTGTACTCTTGATTGCGTCGGCCGGTGCTTTCTGCTTTCATGGAGCATCGGCTACACGCCGGTTTATAAGGCTGCCGGTTCGTGCTTGCAGCGCCACCACAGGGTGTGCGCTGCAATTACATACCAGCATGCACTCTAGCTATTTACAACGTTTCGTGGTTGTAGCATATTTTCTTCTAGGTGCGGAAATTTGGGCAACGCAAATTTTATTGTCCGTGAGTGTAACATGACTCCTCTTTTTCAAAGAATTCAAAAATTGCCCTTAAAAGGACCTTTGTTTTTTTATGCGCAAATTTTATTGTCCGTGAGTGTAACATGATCTGTTTTGTTTCACACTCTCTATTTAATGAGCAGATTTTATTGTCGATGAGTGTAACACGATCTGTTTTGTTTTCTAGTTTTAAACACGTGACTGTTCAAGTGTAGTGTAATAACAAATTTTTATTGTGCTCACGGTGTTTGCTAAAATTAAAAAAAAAAAAAAGACAGATCATATTACACCTTTTTATGCGCAAATTTTGTTTTCCGTGAGTGTAACATGACCTGTTAATGCGAAAATTTATTGTCCGTGAGTGTAACATGATCTGTAAATGCGCAAATTTATTGTCCGTGAGTGTAACATGATCTGTTTTGTTTCCCACTCTCAATTTAATGCGCAAATTTTATTGTCCGTGAGTGCAACATGATCTGTTTTATTTTCTAGTTTTAAACACGTGACTGTTCAAGTGTAGTGTAATAACACATTTTTATTTCTTAGTTTGCCTTCTCAGTTAGCATTTGAGGCTTTTTCTCGTTACAAAATTTAGGAGATCTGCTTCCATGGATGAGATAGAACGAGCGCTGCGGAGTGGATACACCGCCCTACGTATAATCTCACTCTCAAACCCGCTCCCAACTCGGACGTTTAGCGAGTATCCTGTGCATATAACCTCTTGGGAGCTGGAGTTCTGTAACGCATTTTACCTAGTTAACTTTTATTGTTTATGTATTGTCTCCTATGTAAGTTTTGATCAACTCACGCCATACTTTCCGAACTTATAGTCACGTCTGAACTCTCCAGAGTTTCTTCTACATGTGGCCTGACTGATACTCAGTCAGTCCAAGCTGACCAATATATGGTCAAGCTACGAGATGTACTAAGTGTGGCGAGTGACTTCGGCAGCTAAGGACTTCCATAACAGCTGAATCAGATAATTTTGCTAACTCAACAAGATCATTGTTAGTCAACGTTATTGTTAATTTTCAAGTTTCGTCGTGAACCCAAGCTCATTTCTTCCTGTCTTTAACATTAACCTAAACTCATTTCTTCCTGTGTTCGACTAATCTAATTGCTAAAATTCAAACGCATTTTGTGTGAGCAAGAAGCACGTGACTGCTCTGCAATAAAGACACTAATGTGGATACACCGTATGTGCGTATTTGGTTACCTTTATTACTCTCTATTAAAATCCTGAGCATATATAAAACATTAAATGTCTTAATAAGCCTTGATTTAAACAGCTGAAAATTGTGGCGAAGTAACAAGTTCCAAAATATCGATGGAGTAGAAGCGATTAATATGGTGTTTGGAGACATAATTGGAGACATAATGGAACTTAAGATTAACACTCTTTACGTCGAGAAACCGCGGCAGGTTGACCAAAGTTCAACACTTTTGCCAGAGATGCTCCAAATGCTACAACTAAAAAATACGTAGCCTTCTTGTGAAAAAGAAGATGGAATGAAGAAGCGAATTTGAACTTTTAAGCACGCAAAGTGCGTCCTCCACTACAACAGCGAAATTATTTAGGAGTGATTCCACTCGACTACTACAAACGTAGGGATGGACGAAGTCATATATACATGATTGTCAAAAGTTGAAAATCGTATACACAACTTGGAAAACTTCCCCAATGAATAAGAAATCATTGAAGAAGATGTGTAACTTTTGCCAATTTTTGCGAAATAAATTCATTTCTTCCTCAGATAAAAATAAAATTATAAAAACTGTAAAAGAAGCGTAGTGAGGATGTCGATTACGCATGCCAGCGCGTCCAAGACCGGTGCTGCTATCGCAATCCTTGGGGCTTAGATGGCGCCGCGCAGGGGACTCCACATGCGTGCCGAAGTGCATGATAAGAATCATGTGAGATCCCTGAGTGATAGACATGTCGAGGAATCGCCTTAGATGTGCGTACGGGCAACTGACGGAGTTTTAACGAGGCCGTATCGTCGGCATGAGAGAGGCAGGGTGGCAGGCGAGCCGAATCGCCCGCCATTTAGGCCGGTCGGACAGTACGGTGCGATCGTGTTGGGAGCAATGGACACGGCGGACTGGCTTTGGACGTCCCAGACACACCACCATTATCGAGGACACGTGGAATCCCGAGAGCGGCACACACATATGCAACGACGTCATTGCCCAATATCCAGAGACATGTGGCGGCTGTAGAAGGAACTCCTGCGTCTGCCAGAACCATTTCCAGACGCCTGGCAATGGCGAATCTGCCCTCTTGACGGCCTTTACGTTTTCTGCCATTAACATCTGACCATCGTCGGCGTCAATTGCAGTGGTGTCAGCAGCGAGCAATGTGGAATGCTACGGACTGGCGACGTAGAGCGTTCGGCGATGAATCCCGCTTCTGTATGAGATCGGACGACCACGGTGTCAGAGTGTGGAGGACCAAAGGTGAACTCTACAATCCCAGCCTTACTGTACAGCGGCATGACAGCCAGACTTCCCTCGCTGTGATCTGAGGGACGTTTAACAGCCCAGCGTTATGTACAGGAGATCCTGCAGGCCCATGTGCTGCCATTCCTGGCGGGGTGGCCCGGAACCATTTTCCAACAAGATAACGCCTGTCTGCACACGGCTCAGGTTTCCCGGGACTGTCTACATCATGCTTTGATGCTTTCGTGACTTGTCAGATTGCCTGATCTCTCGTCCATCGTGCACCTGTGGGACCAAATGGGACGCCAGCTTTCTCCATGTCTCAGAGTTCGTGATTTAGATCGTCAGTTGCAACCAGTCTGTCCTAGGATAGCATACTGCGTCTCTTTGAATCCCGTATCACCGCATGTATCTGAGCACGAGGCGGTCCGACGCGGTACTAACGCTGACCGGAATGTGTACCGTATGTCCGCGGGAAATCGTCCTGCTGCTGTGATATTGTAATCACTTCTGTCCTTAGTATGTACCATCTCACTACTAAAATCTCATTGCAATCCGACACCTCCTTCTTGGTGGGCGACTTTTTATGGCAATGAGTATATTACACTTAGGTAACATGAAGTTCATGAGTGTGTATGAGTCAGATAATGCCCAAATGTTCTAAGCCGGAAATTTGCATTTTGGTTTTAAAGATCTACGGGTAAAAATTAAGAAAAGTTAACAACTTTAAAAGGAACTTCTGTTACTAGAGAATTGGCGAAATACAGTGAGAATGCTTTGATGTCTTCTGTTACTCGAGAATTGGCAAAAAAAAAAAAATTCTGAATACAGGGAAAATGCTTTGATGAGAATTTGCGAAATACAGTGAGAATGCTTTGATGTCTTTCTGAATACTTTCTGAATAGAAATACAGTGAGAATGCTTTGATGAAATACAGTGAGAATGCTTGATAAAAGACATACAGTGAGAATGAAGTACAGTGAGAATGTTTTGGTTTCACGAAAATAGAAATCAGTGAGAATGCTTTGATCTCACGAAAGTAGAAATCAGTGAGAATGCTTTGATCTCACGAAAATAGAAATCAGTGAGAATGCTTAGACATCAAAGCAGTGAAATGCAGTGAGAATGCTTAGGCATCAAAGCAGTGAAATGCAATGAGAATGCTTAGACATCAAAGCAGTGAAATGCAGTGAGAATGCTTTGATCTCACGAAAATAGAAATCAGTGAGAATGCTTAGACATCAAAGCATTCTCACGGAATAGAAATAGAGTAAGAATGCTTTGATGTCTTTCTGAATACTTTCTAATAGAATAGAAATCAGTGAAATACAGTGAGAATACTTGATCTCACGAAAATAGAAATCAGTGAAATAGAAATAGAAATCAGTGAAATACAGTGAGAATGCTTTGATCTCACGAAAATAAAAATCAGTGAGAATGCTTAGTCTTCAAAGCATTCTCACGAAATAGAATTACAGTGAGAATGCTTTGATGTCTTTCTGAATACTTTCTAATAGAATAGAAATCAGTGAAATACAGTGAGAATACTTGATCTCACGAAAATAGAAATCAGTGAAATATAAATGGAAATCAGTGAAATAATATAAATAGAAATCAGTGAAATACAGTGAAAATAGAAATCAGTGAAATAAATAGAAAACAGTGAAATAATAGAAATCAGTGAAATACAGTGAGAATGCTTTGATCTCACGAAAATAGAAATCAGTGAAATATAAATAGAAATCAGTGAAATAATATAAATAGAAATCAGTGAAATACAGTGAAAATAGAAATCAGTGAAATACAGTGAAAATAGAAATCAGTGAAATAAATAGAAAACAGTGAAATAATAGAAATCAGTGAAATACAGTGAGAATGCTTTGATGTCTTTCTGAATACTTTCTGAATAGTCTTTCTGAATACAGGGAGAATGCTTTGATGTCTTAAATAAATGCTTTGGTGTCTAATGGGCGTTCTTGAGATGTCTTAAGAAATGCTTTGATGTCTAAAAAATGCTTTGACGTAAGTTAGAATGCGTTGATGTCTTTCTAATTTACATTTTGGTTTTCAAGATCTACGGGTAAAAATTAAGAAAAGCTAACAACTTTAAAAGGAACTTCTGTTACTCGAGAACTGGCGAACTTCTGTTACTCAAGAATTGGCGAAAACTTCTGTTACTCGAGAATTGGGAAGAATACATTCACATTCGTTTTTAAACTCCCAACGTTGCGCTGTAGATAATATTCTGTATCATTTGAAAATAAATGATTTAGCAATATTCTCTATGAAGTAAATCCTGGTCATGCAGCATTTTAAATGAAGGGTTTCTCCCGAATGGATCATTTCTTTCTGAAATGGCAAGTGTTTTCATCAATTATGCAAGACATGGATGGTGGCATTTGATTCTTTTTGTTTAAGAAGCAAGGCTTTCTCTTTTACTCTCTTTATCCACAAGAACTTGTTCATAGCATGAAAAGCTCTTCTTCTGTTGTAAATTTCCTGAGATTCCGGGGATTCTCCTTAACTGGAATTTAATATTGCCTACTCAAAATCACTTTATTTCCGCATATTTGCTGCGGAAATTTCAATCATTCTGATCCCAGTATGATGTAATTCAACTATTTCACAGCAACTTGTTAAAAGTTTTCTTCGCCTGAGTTCTTGAAATCGTATTAAATGCTAATGGTAAAATGACAGATATCTTCAAGTGAGCACCCCGACATTAAATAACACAAAGCCTTTCGTTGTTTCTGTGTATAAATGTATTACACTTAGAAAGGAGTTTGTCACTGTGCAGAAACATGTACAAGAGAAAAACCTGAAATTGTAATATATGTGGAACTAAATGTTGTTTTGTTAAACCGAAAAACCAATGTCAATTTGAATACAGTATAGAATCTCTGACTGCATGTCCTGCCTATTGGTATACTTGTGTATTCATACGTAATATACTGTATGACCTATGATACTAATTAGAAAAGAAGTCTAATAATTAAAATTATCTATTTCAGTGATTTCCATTTCAAAAGCTGCTCGCCCGATATAAAACGAAGGTGAGACTCCTCAAATGGCTGCCACCCTGGGAAGCGCATATTATTATATTCGTTGTGGGGCTGTGCATGTCGTTTCCATATTTTCATCAGCACATTTAAGGTTGAAAAGAACCTATCCATAACATAGAGGCCCTCATTCTACGGAATGGGGAAAACGCCAGCAGAACAAAGACACAATGCGCTTCTAGGCACAATTCGAATCCAACTTCGATCTGATTTTGATTTTCTTTTTATTTCAGGGTTTAACGACTACCATGAGCAACTCTGTGGGCTAAAAGCAAGCGACCGTCCCTAATTTAGGACAACTAGTTTCAGTAAAGGGACATATTCACTGCGGTATGATAAACACACAGTCTATGCCTCATGTGGGCTAGAACCTGAGCCCATCTCGGGCGAATGGTCAGATACCTACGCCTCTGACTACTTGGCCAGTTTCCATGCAAATAAGATGAAAATATTGTTAAGAAGAAACAAATAACCGCCTTCGTAGTCTTTAATTGTCTGATCATTTGTGAAGATTAAGGTCAAATTGTAAGTTATTTTATTTTAACGTTTACGTGCTTAACTATGTGTCTCTGCAAATGCTCGTAATCAGCTTTGTCTACATATATCACACTTGTCGAAACAATGTTCAAACGGCCAGTGAAAGAATTATGACAACTTACGACAGGTCTTTATTTCATCCGCAACTGGATCGTCGGGTTACCCATGTACTATATTCATCAAGTCTTCAACAAAACCCTTCCCCTACGTAGAACTTGACACATATATAAATCGCTACAACTCTATCGTATATAAATCTCTGCAACTCCATATTAATTCTGTCACATCAACTTTATCTAGCTCAACGCAACATCCCTCTCTCTGGGTAACATGCGTCCAACAATTCTGCGTATTTGCGTCACATATACGTTCATTTTATGTAGCTTTGATTCACTGCCAGTGTTTCCAAAATGAAAAAGCTCTTCGGGGAAGTAATGTGCCGTTCAGTGAGAAAATGTTTAAGAAGATTAAATTAAACTTACATAAGAAAAGAGAAACTCAAAAGGAAATATATTTAGAGGTACAGTCACACATTATTGGAATTAAAAGATTTTATTTAAATTTAAAATGACGATAAAAACGTTAATACTGCTTCTTTTCTGCATTGGGGTTCATTTTATTAAGTATAACATTGCTAGACGGAACGAAAGAAAACATAAGTTGGTCGACGAATGGACTTAGGGATGTAATCGCTCCATAAACAGTGATTTCCTTAGTGGTTTATGATCGTCACTCTTAATGGAAAGAAGCAAAGCAAAATAGATAATAAACGCCTTATGCACTAGAAACGAAGATTTCGGGGCATTACCGGGTAACAAACTTTCCGAAGCTTTGTAGTTTAGCATCTTTTCGAAGGTTGCGCAGTACAGTTTGAATGGCACTGGGATGCTTAAGAATCCTTGGTAAGTGTGGAAAGTCTCTCGACTTTCCTTACTGTCTAAACATTCTGGCACATCATGCACAGCCGTCCATGACTTTGTTGCTTTCAAATTGTAGAAAAATTCAGAAAGATATGACACCGCAAGTAAGCAGCAGATGTTTCCGAACTTTCGAGCAGTTTTTTGGGCTTACAAATTGCACAGGCCTAAAATTAAAGGGGTGTCCGTGAAGTGAGTTTGAAAGACTTTCCAGGAAATTCCTTAAAATATTCCTTAAAAGAATTCCTTAAATATTCGAATATTTCTTAAAATATTCGTAAAAAACCTATAGAATTGCTAAAGAATAATTATTTCACTGCCAAAAAGACTAGTACGAAACTAATGGGAGTTATTCAATGCATACAGAGCGATAAATGCCGCTAATAGGGAAATACAGAAGATTACTCATGCAGCACAGATAGAAGAAATAATGCATACTAATGACTTGAGGATACAAGTAAATTACCTCTAACAATGAAGCAAATAGGTCAAAAGGTTCAGCATCACAACTAAAGAGAGGTACCGAGTCCTCCCACAACTCAGTCTGAAAAACAAACGTCCCTAAGAATATATTTACTAACCACCCGCATAAAGTGCATAAAGTCTTGTCGCAGTTAAATAAATTGACGTGATTTTTATAAAATGCATTCAGTAATAAAATACCGAAAGAAGTAACATGTCAGAAGTTTCTGATGTTGTCTAACATCCAACTCAATCTGCAAAACAAACATACGATGTGAGAAATGACATAAAATGTGAATACAAAACTTTAAACACACACACGGACAATGAAATTAGCGCACTTAAAAGAATACATGCTAACATCGCGAAATTTTGCAAACAGCTAGAATGCATGCTGGTATGCAAATGACCCACGTTCGGTGCAAGTTCTCATGACCGCACACCCTGTGAGGTGGCGCTGCAAGAGCGAACCAGCAGCCTTATAAACCGGCGTGTAGTCGATGCCCCATGAAAGCGAAAAGCACCGGCCCACGCAAACAAGAGTACAGAGTGACAACTTACGGACTTCGAGAGAGGCCTGTTCATCAGGCTGAAAACCGCAGGGTGGTCGTCGTGCTGTATAGACCGCCACGTGAATCGTTTTGACCATACCGTCCGACTGGGTTGAGAGCAGTGGACACGTGGCGGCACTGCCACACGGCGGAGCACCTCCGGACGGACCAGGAGGACCACCGCTACAGAAGATCGACGGATCATGCGCCAGGCACCAACGGATCCCACGGGGACCCGGTTCACTATACAGGCAGAAGTAGCGGCTCCTGTGTGCCCACGAACCATTTCCTGACGCCTCGCGAAAGCTAATCTGCGATCCATCCTAGCGCCCCTTACGTGTTCTGCCATTAACACCGGAACATCGCCGGCTCCGTTTGCAGTGGTGCCAGGACAGAGCGACGTGGAACACCACAGACTGGTGACGTGTGGTGTTTAGCGATAAGTGCCGTTTCGTTTTGGGGACAGATGATCATCGTGTTCGGGTGTGGAGGTCCCCGGGTCAACGGCACAGTCCCGACCTCCCTATCGAAAGCCACATCGCCCCCACTGCAGGTATTAGGGTCTGGGGAGCCATTGCCTACGATAGCCGATCAGCTCTAGTAGTGGTACGTGGATCATTGACGGGGGTGGACGGATGTTGCGTTGAGGTAGCAATATATGGATGAGATCCTACGATCCCATGTGTTTACACTCCTGGACGGGCTTTCAGGTGCGCTATACCAGCAGGATAATGCCCGCCCGCACACGGCTAGGGTTGTCAAGGAGTTTCCGCATCATGTCCTGACACTTCCATGGCCTTCCCGCCTCCCGGACATGTCCCCTATCGAGCATGTGTTGGACCAGTTAAAACGACAACTACCGCCGTGTCGCACTATCCGGGATTTGGAGCGCACCTCCTAACACGTGTGGGCCAGTCTGCCGCAAACCAACATCAGTCGTCTGTTCGCTTCCATGCCGGACCGTATTGCAGCATGTATCACTGCACGAGGCGGTTCGACACGCTATAGAAGATGACCGCACTGCGTGACACAGATCCCTCTGTAATTGTCCTGCAGCTCTGTTTTTGCCATGATGTGTATCATTCATCTGTATTATTACATCCGTAAAATTTCAGTTCAATCCGATGCTTCCTTCTTGGTGCGCAAATTTCATTGTCCGTCAGTGTATATGCATTAGATCGGTTTTAAAATTAAAAAAAGTGAAATGCATGTGTTTAAAAAAAGGAATTCTCTTGAAACCAGTATTTTTAGGGAACAAGTTGAAAGTTACACAGGGTTAAAACTAATTTCAGGTTTATATTAAAACCTTCAAAAGTTAATCAATTTTGTAAGAAGTTGGCGAAACGTTTTTTGAATTATCTCAGAAAACAGGGCATCTGTATTTTTTTCTTACCTCCATAAATCGAAATTTTGTTAAGAGCTGAGAACACACAACCTTTAAGATGTGCCATGTTTTCTTGTTGTAGGATTATTTACCCAATTAGGTGACGTTGTGTGTGTGTGGGTGGGTGTGGGTGTTGCTGTGAATGTTTCTTCTCCAGTGAATTCTCTCTCATAAAACACTACTCGTGCAAAACTATTTGTTTACGTTTTTGCTTAAAAAGTGCTTATTTTAGAACAATTTTATGCCTTTGGCAGTTTTTCAGACATCCATATCTTTAATTCTTATTTTTTTCTTTTCTCATTCTGACGTTTTTAAAGGCATCATACCTTAAGGTCATCAGCGTTTAGCTTTTTCTCCATTTATTCCATCAATGACCAAATCACAGAAAAGTATAACGTGGTCGATCTTACTGAAATGCTAAAAATTTTATTTTTCAGTCCCACTGCAAATCTCTTGTCATTAAACAAAATGTTTTCCGCCAGTTATTTTACATCACTTTTATTCGGCCTCTTACTTTGAATTTCTTATCATTGTTTTCCTCTTTGTCATCATGGTATAATATCACAGGCTTAACGTTTAATGCTTTCGAAAGATATCAGCAAGTTAACATTTTTATTTCGGGATCTAACGACCACTACAAGAAACCTAAAAGGCTGTAAGAAATCACCCGCTCCTAATTTGGGGCCACTGACTTTTTGGGAGAAAGCTCAGACGAAGAGCCGGAAGCCAGCACCTCTGGCTATTTGGTCACTGGATTGGCCAAGCCGTCTTGAACAGATAAAAGGAGCGAAATGATTTAAATATCCCTTTTACTATCCGATGTTTGTAAGCAAATATCTGTTACCTAGAAGAAATGCTATCTTAGACTGTTTATAAAAAAACCAGGAAAAAAGATTGACAGAAAGCAAATTGTTTCATTTGTTAGTCTGCTATTTATTGAACGACTTTAAGGAAGAAACCAAAGACCTTTGAAATTAATTACGATCACTTCAAAACAAAACCCGAGGGTAACATGAGTCTGTTCCGAATAATGTGCTCTCTTATTTTAAGGATATTTGTTTTATTTTTCTTGACTTTTTTTTGAGCAGTTCCCTCAGGCAATGACAAGTAATGAAGCGATCTTGAAAAAATCGCCAAAGACGGTCCCTGAATTCCCAATTGAGATGATCATATATATATTCACAAAATGTCTCAAACTTGATATCCTAAAGGTATTTCAAGTACGGGTAATGAATAATTTTATGAATTCAAATTAAAATTTCATTGGGCTTTTTTTCACTTTAGTTTTTATGTATTACATTGCACATACTAAATAGAGAAATAATTCTGCTAGCGGAGTCAGAAAATGCGAGGGTAATCTCGATTATTATCTGTTTGCAGCACAGGGGATTTCATCAGTGTAATTTCTTCTACATTAATACACACAGCTGACGTGGACTCAGTAACATCAAAAGAAGTCATCGCTCTTTCTAAGTTTATAAGTGAGTCACGGGAAAATTATCATCGGCTGCCACCGGGAATCGAACCCATGGTCTTCCAGCTACGCTGGACATGCTACCAGTGCACTACAGCGGCCTCGAATTACTCAGACTCACATATGGCTAACTGCCAAACCACATAGCAGGTTGCTTCTTGGAGCTCGCACAATGCTAGGGATTCACCAAAGATGGCAAGCAGCAACTGAACAAATAACTTGGAGGCGAATGAATAATTAATACACACATTTGTTCAGTTGCTGCTTTCCATCTTTGGTGAATCCCCAGTATTGTGCGGGGCTCCAAGAAGCAATCTGCTATGTGCTTTGGTAGTTAGTCGTATGTGAGTCTGGAGAATTCGAGGCCGCTGTGGTGCAGTGGTAGCATGTCCGGCGCGTAACTGGAAGGCTCTGGGTTTGTTTCCCGGTGGCGGCCGATGAAAATTTTTTCGTGACTCAATTATAAACGTGGAAAGAGCGATGACTTCAGTTTGATGTTCTTCTACATTATTATATTTTCGGAGTTTAACGCCCGCCGTTGGCAGTTTTATGTGCTGTAAGCAGTATTCCGTTTGAGGCTGCTGGTTCCATGGAGGGGATAGATCCAAGGCGGTGAGACAATCGCATTGCTAGTTCCCCGCCCGGGATTGGAACACGCGCCCATACCTCTCCCGCGGCGTGAGTTATTACCCATCTTGGACGAATGGTCAGAGGCTAGCGCTATAGCATTGTGCCAGTGCGACAGCCTGTTCGACTTCTGAAGGACGACATTTTATGACAAATGCAAAAATAATCGCTTGGGACAAGAAGTGAAAGAAATATACAGGAGTTGGACAAAATAATGTAAACACCCGGGAAATAGGTGATACTTTTTTATTAATTAAGTGTTGTACCACTACTTGTCTTTAATTCTTGGAATAGATTCTTACAACTTTTGAATGATATCCAGTGGAATGTTTCACCATTTGACGATCAGAACATCAGCCAATCACTTCAGAGATGTTGGAGGAGAGAACCTGCTTCTCACTCTGCTCTCTAAAACTGTCCATAGTGGTCCGATGATTCAAGTCAGGTGACTGAGCCAAATACCAAGATCATCACAGATTCACCCATATGTTTGACAGTTCGAAGCAGTCATTTCGAATTGCACACTTCGTTGGAGTTTTTCCATACATAAACCCGACCTATTGTTGGAAATAATGAGGATTCATCGGACCACATCGTATGTTTTCAGTCATCAGCTGTGTAGGTTTTATGCTGATGAAACTATATTTTTCGCAATGTAGGGTTGGTTTCCGTGATCAAAGGTTTGGAAATTGCAGCTGTTCCATGGATGTAAGCATTGTGAAATTCTCTGCGGACCGTTTTTGTGGAAATCGGGTCTCCCAGGTGGATTTTGAGTTCTGCTGTCACTTTTTTCGGCTGTAGTTCTGTGTTGTTTGGACACAATTCGTATTATTGTTCGACGGTCCCTCTCATTCATTACCAGTTTCCGCCCACTATTCTTCTTCGCCGATGAAGTCTTGCCGCCATGCTTTGTGTACGCAATCATAACCGCGGAGACTGTTGATCTTGAAACACCAAACAGTTTAGTTGCTATGGTTACAGACGCTCCTGCTAAATAGGATCTCACGATCATCTTTGAAAATCTGACTGACCACCCATTTCATCGACAGCTCGTACGAACCGCTGCTAAATACAACTTGTACTACACTGGCGTACAACCTACAGAATGTAGGCAAAGTTATACAAAAGAAGATCATGGTGGGTTTTTTTCTGTGTGGCCTACACGAAAAACATTAACCCCTATTATAATGGTATTCACATTATTTTGTGCAACCCCTGTACATAAATATATACAATAATGCAGTTTTGTAAAAAATAATTTTAATTCAGCGCCGTAATTTTGAAATGTAATTATATTTTACAATATGAATAGAATTTTCAGCAGCATTGTACATTCCCGAAACTATGCAGCATTATCAGGATCTTCTGCAACTTTTCTTTTTCATTGTCTTTTGGGCTCTCTTCTGCATCATTAGATCAGCTTTATGAACTCGTTCGTTGTCAAATATTACAGAATTCTTGTCATGCTTTCACAAGGTATGATGTGAAGGTTTTTCAGTGCCTTTAAGTTGCTTACATTTCCATCAGTGAATGCTAAAACAGCATCGTAAAACCTATTTTCAGTGTCGAAAGTGTCACAAAAACACATTTTGGAACCCGGTTACAAACTACATTGTTCAAAACATTAGGCTTTTTAGATTTTCCGTGGAGACACTTTTCTAAAAGTGATGGATCTTATAGGCTGTGGAATACAGGCTTATGTATTACGAAACTGCAGAAGAAAATCTATGCTTGTGAATATAGGCTAGTGTTATCAATTTTTAAGGTGTTACATCTCGTTTTTGCACTTAAAATTTATATATCCTGAGAGCTTATGTTTCTCAGATTCTTTTTTAATAATAAAACAAAAATCGCATTTTTTTTTTCGATTTTTTGGGATCAGTGACCCCCTTAAAGGAAATATCGTTTCTCCCGACAGACGGATATAAATATTGGCAGACGGGAGAACATGGTGACCACGTTTTTAAAAAAAGAAAATAAGTTCCGGGAGAAATCACTCAACTTGATGCGGTTTATTAATTGTTTCGTATAACTTATGGTGTAGTACATTACTTACGTTTGGAAATTAACTTAAAACAAAAGTTATCAGTTATGCATGGAAAAATACAGAATGCTCTAATTCATCATTTATTGATCATTATAATCCTATTCCTTCGAAAAAGTGCAAAATTTCTGCGTTTAATTAAGTAGCGAAGAGATTGCATGACTTTTCCTTCTAAAAGAAGACATTTTTATTACAGCAGTAAAAAGAAATCATATTCCTTTTAATTGTCAAAGTCTTTATTTCTCCAGTTTCTGTAATGGGGTAATTTATCGCCAGAGCAAATCAATGCAGTAGGAAGGCCTTCAAAGTACATCATTTGCTAACTGCCGATGAAAAAAAACTTCTGTGAAATTGAAGGATTATTCAATGCGGATTTCTCTTATCTTTATTTTGGGTTAAAATATTTCAAGAAATCTCATATTTTCTATCATTTCCTTCCTAATCAGGTGAGTAATAAAAATAGTAAATTATTTCGAGAAATATAATACGCACACATTGAAATCTTTGGAAAATAGGAAATAAAAGCACTCCCTGAGTGATGAAAGATAATCTAATATTAAATTTAGAAACACAAAATGAGTGTTAATTATATTAATTGCGTCATTTAATATCGTGATGCAACTACTCACTTAGATTTCCGCATTAAAGGCAACTTTCAGCACTAATAGATGGAATAAAGCATAGATTCTCAACCATTTCCCAGAAAAATAAAATATATTAGCACACAATGCAAATTATCCTAATAAAAATGAACTAGTCAGGAAATTAACTGAAAGAAGATGACCGTTATTTATAGGATCAATGTTGTACTGACACGTATCGCCAAATAAAAATGTGTGTCCAGTAATAATTTTTCTGAAGCAGTAATATCCAATTTTAAGGAAATGGATAAGTTTCATAAAAAAGCTATGAGTATAGATTTCAGAAAGAATCAGAAAGCATACACTGGTGTGAAATATTAAATCATAATAGGGGAAATTGCACTAAGCACGCATTGCATGGAAAGAAATGCCATGAAATCGGATGCATATATATATACAATACATGTAAAGTGATACTAAAGAAGAAACCATGTGTGCATGTGCTCCTCTTTTAGTGCCGATTATGAAAATCAGGAAAGCGTTATATAGGCGTCGTTATATAGGCGTTAAATGGCTAGTTTGTTTTTTTATCGGACCTGGTATTCATTCTCAAAGTAGGTTGGCAAGTATTTCGATGTTAGATGGAGTTGAAATGTCTCGAAGATGATTCGGGCGATTTACCGCCGTGACGAGCGATCGGTAGAATCGGAACAGGTCAATCCTATTGGGAAGTGTCCAGAGGGTCAAATATACCGCAAAATGTCATCTGAAGACTATGGAGGCGATTCCTTAGTACAGGAGAGGTTCGACGTTGTTAAGGCCAAGGCCGTCCCATGGCTACCACTGTTTTCGAAGATCAATACGTGGCTCTAACAGCAAGAAGACATTGGCAGGTAACAGGTTAGCTACTAACTCTGGAGCTCGCAGCAGGCGTTGGCAAGAGAACACATAGCTCCCCAGTTTACTATAGGCCATCTCGGTGGCGCACTGGTCTAAGCAGTCTCTTCTGACCATTCGTCCGAGATGAGTGCGGGTTCGAATGCCGGTGAGAGACATGGATGTTTTCTTGTCTTATAACACAGGCTCTCGCTCTTCCCTGAAACCAATGGCCCCAAATTAGAGACGGGCGATTGCTTCTAGTCCATCGATTGATGGTGGCGGTTATTAAACTCCCAAAGAAACAGTTTATTGCACTTTCATGAGAGTGGTCTGTGTACGAGGAGACTTATATGATTTGTGCCCCCATAACTCCCTACTTCAGAGAGGCGCGTTTAAAATGGAGATGCTAGCAATGTCTATGTAGCCCAGAAACGTGTGTTTTTCACGATGAGTTACTGATCCCTGACGTATTCTCATCTGGCGAGAACCAGGACTTGCAATAAATACAGCCCGGCAAATATCCGTGAAAGGTCCAGTTTTCATGACCGTGGTTTCTTGTCTGGAAAGTCATAATTAATTACAAACGATCGCACCAACCTCCACATGTTTTAGAGTGGCTCGGTGACCGGCCACAGATATAGCGATGAGATTTTGGACTTCTACGTTAGGCTGTTCAGGGTATCGTCTGCCCAGATTTCCTCCTGATGTGCGATAACGGCAGACCACACCGATATCAGCTGCTTGGTGACTATTTGGAAACAGAAGCTATCACCAATAACCATCCAGGAACTCCGAGGAACCGTTTTAGGGTAGTGGTGGTTATTTCCACTAGCCTTAATTGCAAATCTCATTAACAGCATGGGGATTCATTGGGAGCGTTTTATGTCTGTTAGAGGCAATCATATGTCTTTCTGACAGTTCTGGAAAACGGCGATAGAGAACTCCTGTTTTGCTCTTTCTGTTTTCATGTGCGTACTTCCTATTTATTATTTAATTGTATGTGCAGATCCGAAATATGTAAAATTTGTAATTCTTGTAATATGTCTCAATTAAAGATCCTGTCAAATCTCTTTGCATTTCCTTTCGTTCATCGCGAGTAATATAGGATTTTATAGATTGTCTTTAAATGTTTCACACCAGTACATATTGTGTACTAAAATCACATAATTATATTGAAAACGTTCTTGTTTTACTCTTCACAGACTAATATAGTATGGGTAAAACTGTGTCATAGCCTTCTGCATTTGGGATCAAAAACAAACAAAAGTGCTTGTAATTGTAAAAAAAAAAAAAAAAGATATGGCATGTTCCAAAAAAAGTGCTCTTGCGGCTGCTGTATGTAGCTCTACATAATTTCCAAATGGAATCACAATGTACGTGCTGAAATACCGTTCTCGTAGAAGCAGGTGTAAGATCTTCAAGTTGAGATAATTTCAGTGAACTCTTTTCTCTTTAATAACTAAATTTTCATAACAACTCTGCAGCTGCGAGCTCCAGAGTCTGTTCTGATGGTCATGAATCGTTCTTTTTTAGATAGGTTGTGACGTTCCTGCCCCGCAGGACGCACATGGGATAAAGGCAGATAGCAGTGAGAGCACACGCCAGTGTAGCACAGTGGATAGCACTCGGAGCCTGTGACGTGCCTGCCCGCAGAACGCAAATGAGATAAAGGCAGATAGCAGTGAGAGCACATGCCAGTGTAGTATAGTGGATAGCACTCGGAGCCTGTGACGTGCCTGCCCGTAGGACGCACATGAGATAAAGGCAGATAGCAGTGAGAGCACCTGCCAGTGTAGTATAGTGGATAGCACTCGGAGCTTGTGACGTTCCTGCCCCGCAGGACGCACACGGGATAAAGGCGGATAACAGTGAGACACACGCCAGTGTAGCACAGTGGATAGCACTCGGAGCCTGTGACGTGCCTGCCCCGCAGAACGCAAATGAGATAAAGGCAGATAGCAGTGAGAACACATGCCAGTGTAGTATAGTGGATAGCACTCGGAGCTTGTGACGTGCCTGCCCCGCAGGACGCACATGGGATAAAGGCAGATAGCAGTGAGACACACGCCAGTGTAGCACAGTGGATAGCACTCGGAACCTGTGACGTGCCTGCCCCGCAGAACGCAAATGAGATAAAGGCAGATAGCAGTGAGAGGACATGCCAGTGTAGTATAGTGGATAGCACTCGGAGCATATGACGTGCCTGTCACGCAAAATGCACATGAGATAAAGGCAGATAGCAGTGAGAGCACATGCCAGTGTAGTATAGTGGATGGCACTCGGAGCTTGTGACGTGCCTGCCCCGTAGGACGCACATGAGATAAAGTAAGATAGCAGTGAGACACATGCCAGTGTAGTATAGTGGATGGCACTCGGAGCTTGTGACGTGTCTGCACCGTGAGACGCACATGAGATAAAGGCAGATAGCAGTGAGACACATGCCAGTGTAGTATAGTGGATGGCACTCGGAGCTTGTGACCTGTCTGCACCGTATGACGCACATTAGATAAAGGCAGATAGCAGTGAGAGCACATGCCAGTGTAGTATAGTGGATAGCACTCGGAGCTTGTACGTGCCTGACCCGTAGGACGCAAATGAGATAAAGGCAGATAGCAGTGAGAGCACATGCCAGTGTAGTATAGTGGATAGCACTCTGAGCTTGGACGTGCCTGCCCCGTAGGACGCAAATGAGATAAAGGCAGATAGCAGTGAGAGCAGATGGCAGTGTAGTATAGTGGATCGCACTCGGAGCTTGTGACGTGCCTGCCCCGTAGGAGGCACATGAAATAAAGGCAGATAGCAGTGTGAGCACATTGCAGTGTAGTATAGTGTATCGCACTCGTAGCTCCGGAGCCGAGAGTTCTGGGCTCGAATCCCTCCCCTGGTACAAATATGACGGAGAAATTTACTTCGTCATAAGGTTAGGACACTGGTTTCAGATAATGAAGTAAAAGTTTCAAATCTTGGATGAGACGTGGGTGTTGTTTTCGTTCCTCAGGTTCATTTCCTTTTTCTTCAGCTAGACTGCTGTCAACTACGGATTCTCCAACAGTTTGTGGTCAGGAAAAAACTATTGCAAATCTGAGGTGTTTTCTTCACTCACCAACGTTTTATTACCTGATGAACCGTAAGCAATTTACATATTTTTCGAAAAGGTGCCACTCGTCGACTCCAGAAAGTGGAATGAAAGTTAAATTTTAATATGGCGTTATAATGTATAGTGCATTGCTAACCAAAATACATATCTCAAACAAACAACATTTATTTTCCTTATAATATATTTTAAGATCTACTGTAGTTTTGCTGAGCGTCTGGCTCGGCTTAATTTAGCCAAATGGAGAGTAAATATTTAAATCATTGTGACATAATCAGTGTTCTGACAATCATCGATTTTGGTGAGTTGTTTCCACGCGCTTGAAAGAAATGTAGTCCATACCGTATCGTTGCGAACTCGTGAAGGGTTGCGATACATGTGGAAACTTTTCACTTTCCACTGCTTTTTGTGAGTTGTTTCGATATACACCGATCAGCCAAAACATTCAAACCGCCTCTGTGTTATGCAAATAAGCGCGCGTGCAGCCAATCAGCGTCACGTGTCAAGGTCATGAATGGTATTTATATGTAATACCTAGGTCAGAGCTCTCTCAGTCAGTATTTCGTTTCGTCTCAATATGGGAAAAGCAAAGAATTTATCTGATCTCGACAAAGACCAGATCGCTATGGTAAGACGCCTTGGTAAGAGCATCTTCGAAGCAGCGATGCTGGTAGGCTGGTCACGCTGTGCAGATGTTAATGGTCTCAAACAGGTGACACATCGAGCCGTCGACAACGCGTGGGCAGGCCACGCCACATTGATGTGAAAAGTCAGCGCAGGCTATCTCGTCTGGTCCGCAGCAAAGGGAGGGCTACTGTGGCTGACATTTCTCATAATTTCAATTGTGGTGAAGGGCCCAATGTGTCCGAACACACACTGCATCCTATGCTCTTGTATATTGGTCTTCGCAGCAGCAGACCCATTCGTGTTCCTATTCTCACAGCCGTTCACCGTTGTCAAGGCTTGCAGTGGACACGTAATTAACGACATTGTACCACAGAAGACTAGAAGAGGGTCTCATGGTCATACGAATTCCGTTTTCTGTTACAACATGTCGACGGACGAGTTCATGTGCGACGTTTACCCAAGGAAACTTTTCCATCTGGATGCACTGTGGAATGGATCCAGGTGGCTGGAAGGAGTGTGATGGTCTGGGTAATATTTTCTTGGAAAACACTTGGACTCATTGGACTCATTATCTCTGTAGAGCGAACTCAGACAGCTCTCACGAACCTGAGCATCGTGGCTGACCAAGTAAACCTGTATATGGCGACTGTATTCCTTGGAGGAGATAGCGTCTTTCAGCAAGAAAATGCTCCATGCTACACTGCGAGGAAATTTCAGGAATAGTTCCAACAACATGAAGAGGAATTCCATTTATTGCCTAGACCCACAAATTCTCCAGACACGAATCCTATCGAGCATTTGTGGTTTGAGTTGGAGAAACAGGTCTGATAAGTATCACCCACATCGCATAGTTTACGAAAACTGCTGGATCTTCTGTAACTGTCATGGTACGAAATATCAAGAGACACCTACCAACATCTCATTGAATCTGCGCTTTATCGGGTGAGAGCTATTTTGGCGGCGAGAAGAGGACCTACGTCATATCAGGTAGGTGGTTTTAAATGTTTTGGCTGATCGGTGCAAGTGGAAACTTTCCACATACACCGATGTGCCATTACATTATGACCACCACCAGCCTAGAGAAATGAGCGCCCCTGGAGACCGAACGTGGCGCAATTAAAGTTCACATAGCAGTATATATACAACCCGAGGACCGGCTTTCGGTTAGTAGAGTGTTCGGAGTCGGAATGGAAAAAGCTGCTGATTTATCGGAGTTTGATAATGGACAATTGCACAGCGCCTCGGAACTACGATCTCGGAAACGGCGCGGCTTGTGGGATTTTCACGCACCGCTGTAGTGAGTACGTATCAAAAGTGGTGCATAGATGGCGAAACGACGTTCCGTCGTCCAGTTGTGTGTTGTCCGTAGCTCATTGATGCCAGAGGAGAGCGGAGACTGTCACGCATTGTTCACAGCGACCGCGGGGCCACAGTGCGACAAATCACCCGCAGCTACGACAGTGGTGATCAGGGCAATGTGTCACAGCACATAGTTCATCGCAGCCTTCTGCGCATGCACCTGCGTAGCCGAAGACCCAGCTGAGTCTCCATGCTCACCGCACGTCATCGCCAACAGCGCATCAATGGGCTCAAGAACATCGAGATTGGACCGTGGATGATTGGAAGAAAGTGGCCTGTACTGACGAATCAAGATTCCTGGTGCAGCAGCACATAGGTGGCTGAGCGCAGATACGCCGATTACCAACGGAGGCTGTGGCACCTGGATGTATTGTCGGGCGAAAACAGGCGGGCGTTGGCGGTTTTATGCTGTAGGCGATGAATTCTTGGGACCCTTCAGGCCCCATTATCCCAAAAGTACAATCCCTGACAGCTGTCGGGTATCTGAACATCGTAGCGGACCAAGTTCACCCATTCATGGCACCTGTGCTCCCTGCTGGTGATGGCCATTACCAACAGGATAATGCGCCATGCCAGACTGTCAGAATTGTCAAGGAGTGGTTCGAGGAACATGCTGGTGACTTTCTGTTAATTCCCTGGCTTCAAATTCACCTGAGATGAGCCCGGTCGGACATTTGTTGCTCGACTTGAAAAAGCGGGTTCGCGCTAAATCACCACCACCCCGAAATGTACGGGAACTGGAGAACCTGCTGTGAGCATTATGGTATCAGATAACCCAGAATACCTATCGCCACCTTATCGAATCGATGCCTCGCAAAGTGGCCGCTGTTTTGCTGGCTAAAGGGGGTCCTACAGTTTATTAGATAGGTGTTCATAATGTAGTGGCTCATTGGTGTATATCGCAACTCTTCACGACTTGTGGATGATATGGCATTGACTCCATTTCTTCTAAGCGCGAGGAAACCACTCACCAAAATCCTGACCGTCAGAACACTGATGACGTCACAATGATTTAAATATTTACGCTCCATTTGTTCTGATGTAGCCGAGGCAAACGCCCAGCAAAGCTATACTATACCTTAAAACAAAATATATCGCGAATAAATATTTTTTGTTTGATGTATCTCAACATTATAAAGACTGAAGTAAAAGAAATTTCAAAGTATGTAGCTTATCTCAGGTACGGAAGTGCATTTTTAAAATTAAAATAATTCTTTGGGGCAGGTATCATTAATTCAAGAGAAGTTCATTACAAAGCTTCTCTGCTTGAAATCCATTTGTGAAATGAATGTGTATTTTTGATACACATTCATTTCACAATTCGATCGCCTTTCGAAAGCCATTTTTGTCTTAATGACTGCAGGGTTGGAATCTTACCTGGAAAAAGAAACATGAAAGACACAAACTCTTTTTTATTTTCGGATGTACAATATTTAACAGATAGCAGTAACAAATTGAATTTCGATTGCAATGAGTGTAATGATCCATATTTTCTTTACATTTTATTACGAAATATAAACATTTCTTAAATAAAATCACATAATAAATCGCACTTGAAACTTATTAACAAATTTTAATAGAAATGTTTGTTATTTAAATGAATTGCCCATTGGAACTGGCAAATAGATTTCGTTTTATTACCTCTTGAGCCTGATTCATGATTTTTTCAACTTTATGAATTTTACTAAAAGAATTTCCATCTTTATTTTTATAAATCCTCTAAGAGGTAGGACCTTCCGTTCGATTGTGAACGTGAATTTAATTTGCAAAACGAATTTTTCGCGATTCTACTATGTAGACAAATTATTTCGAATGTTTGACTTGGAGCTTTATTGAAGCTCATTGCAAATCTTAGCCGAATAGGAGACTTGAGCGTCTAAATTGAATGAGAAATTCTATTGCGGGATTGGAATTCTTGGAATAAATGCATCCTTTCCGGTGCTTTGGTGTAAATATTATAATGCCTTTGATTTCGTTTGTGGGTAATAAGATTAAATGCTAGATTATCCCACGATGTTTTGCATTAAACACGACTTAAACAAAACAAGTCCTTCTTTTCCCTTTGATTGTGATTTTTACCTACAATTCGTGGTTGTACACCATTAATTTTTCAAAACCACCTCTTTCTCTTTTATTCAAATAAATCCTCTAAAGTTTCCAGTTTTTTGTTTTCGTTAAAAATACGTTGAATATATCTGCTGGAAAATTTTTGTTTCTCAATTATCGTTATTTCATGTTCAGTTTTCGGTCGTGCTCGAATACAGGTGAGAGCTATGAATAAATAAGGTGAACTATATTTCTTTACATACGTGACTGCATCCTGCATGCCTTGAGTCATACGTCGTGGACATATGAAAAAAGTTAGATCAAATTATAATCATCTGTTCTATGTTGTGATCTTAGAAGTAAGATGTTAGTGATTTAATCTAATAAATCGCAATCTTTCGTCTTCAATTTTTGCAATATATATTGGTATAACTTTTAGCAACACATCTTTAAATAGTACTACTATTAAGTTGCATTCCTCAAGCATGTGCTTGTTGCGTTTAAAAGCAGCTTTTTTTTTCAGATGTTCAGCCTTGAGGTCTTTTTCATATTTATCCAAATTGAATATTTGGTGGCAAACTGAGTTTATGAAACCTATAGAACACCTACTATTAAAAATTCTTGTACGTATAGATACTTCGTAGTCTTCGCAACAACCGTTATGCAAATAATCTCGAATATTTTTGCTCTGCAATAACGATTTAGTTGGCACTTTCCCGTGATTGTTCCCCTAGTTTGAATTTCAAGAGGAAAGTCCTAGAGTACATCGCTTTTGATGATTTCTTAGAAGTCTAGGTTCTCTCGAGGGCCCTGTGTCGCCCATGAAATAAGGAGACTTTCATCTCGGATCGTTCATGATGAAATGTAACGCTGGAAATGGTGGCTGTTGTGCATAGAAATTACCCTAAAATAGAGATTGCTCTTTCGAAAGTAGTCAGGAAGTTGACCAGAAAATGAACACCCTCACTGTCTCTTTGTTATGAGCATCAAGTTGAAACGTTTTCTACGCCGCCCCTGTGGCGCAGTGGTCTGAGCGCTGGCTTATGACCATTCGTCCGTGAAGGGTCCGGGTTCGAATCCCGGTGAGGCATGGATGTTGTGTTTTTCTTACGGCACTAGCTCTTTCCCTTCCCTGAAACCAGTGGCACAAAATTAGGGATGGTAGACTGCTTATAGCCCATGGAGTTGCTCAAGGTGGTCGTTAAAGCTTCTATTAAAAAAACGTTTTCTGGAAATCTAGGAGGCTGAAACACAGACACTTTGCACTATCATTGAAGATACCAGCCATTGTGCAGTAAAGAACTTGAAAACAGTACAGGCTAACCGGAAGGTCGAGTGATCTGAGGGTCTGTCTTCTAATCATTATTCCGAGATAGGTTCCAGTTCCGGATGAGGCATAAGTGGTGTGTTTGCCTAATGGCGCTTATTCTCTCTCGTCACTAGAACCAAATGCCCTAAATTTGGAACTGCTTATATCCCTCTAAGTTGCTCAAGATGGTCGTTAACTCCGAAACTAAAGAAAAGGCTCTAACGCATAATATCAGGCGAACAATGACCTGGTCGCCTGCCATGGTGGCATAAAAGAGGTATTCTAAACATTGAACTACACGGCTGCTGTTTGTTGAAAAACATCGACGCACTCCCTTGTTTACCAAAAATGTTTATTTAATAATAGCATAAGAATAGCATAAGGGAAGGCGTATTTAATTTTGGCCAGATCTGTCCAAAAAGCTACCAGAATACAAAATGTCATAAAATAGGAAGGAGACATTCACAGTAGTCATGTTCTCAAACAGCGAGGTGTGTACTAGTAGTGGTCTGGAAAAATATTTTCCATTATTCTTTTAGTGAAAATGCTACTGAAAATACATTGAGATTTCTTTTTTTCCTCTTAATGAGGTTTAGAATTTTTAAATTCCTTAAGCCTAATTAGTTCTATACTTGCGTTAATAAAAATAAGACGCCCGACAATCTGACAGATAATGTAAAACATTGCAGCAATGATTGAGCTTCTCTCAAAAAAAACTTATCCGTTTAATTCGATTATTTTCTATTGAGCTTCTCTCAAAAAACTAATTTTATACGTTCAATTCGATTATTTTCCGTCTATTAATTTCGATATTCGTAAATTTTGGAAGGGTATAGAAACATTTTACATTACGTGTTAACGAAATTGCGATCATTTGTTGTTTCGTAAGGATGCGTCCATCTTAGATGTTTTTGAATTCTTTCCGAATTTAGAAACATTCCTAATTCCGTTTGTGAAATTGAAATACTTTTTCAATACTACTCAAAGGACTACCGTCTATGCAGGATTGAAATACGAGTAAAATCTATAAAACCTTTAATGGATCAATATAAAACCTTACCTAAGACCTTTCGGATCGTAAAATACGATCCATCATCAAATGTTACAACTACAATATCCAATCAAAGTTCTGATTATGCTGACTCCTCCCAGCGATCACGCCAATTATGTTGAGGGCTGTTCCTGTTGTGGAAATATACATTGTGTCTTACCAGCACTTGTTATATCTGATGATGGATCGTATTGTACGATACGAAAGGTCTTGTGTAAGGTTTTATAGGTTTTACTCTTACTTTAATCGTGCATAGATGGTAGTCATTTGGGTAGAATTGATTGAATATCACGCATAGTTTTTTAGACATGAAATAATTTTTGTAAGCCTAACTCTCGATTTCTAGACATCTGGAATTTGGTAATGAAAAGAGTGCTCACCACACTATGATTAAACCAAATGAACATATGTCTTCCTATACTTTCCTTCTTCTTCTTCTTCTTCTTCTCTTGGTTTTCTTTCGTTGCTATAAACTCGTGTATGAAAAACAAGAAAGAAATATCCACGCAGCCACTTAATTTCGCACATTTCCTGCATTTATTAGCGTAAGAAATACACCAGCCGAAAATAAAACACGCAGCAGATAATAACGATATATTTTCGCACATGCTGCTGATCTCTTTGCATAAGAATGTGTGGCAAATGGCAAAACAAAGAAAATCACATTCTTAACTATGTGAGATTAAAGGCTTCGCTCATCTTCTCATATTCACCGCTTCCCTTCTACTCTTCTTATTCTTGTAAGTGCGTGAGAAGTGACATGAGGAAGAAGTAGAATTTTCGACAACTATAACCACTAACTATGCTTGTAAGGCTGCTAAAATGACTGAGAGTTCTCAGTTGCCTCGAATATCACGCCAGACTCCAGAGTTCATCTTTTTGTTTCATTTTCGGTCAACTTTTTTGTTCTTCTCTTGAAACTCATTAACTGCGCTTTCAATTATGCTGCAATACATCGTATTGCGTGCCTGTGTGGTTAAAAAGTAATTTACATTCAAGAACTTTCTTGAAGGGCTAGTTATTCGGCCCTTTTGGTCATTATATCATCTTTTTTCCTAATGTTCAGGAATTGCTGCTTTTCGACAAGATTTTTACTGCTCCATTTCGCAAAAATAGGAGGATTGCTGTAATGCACATAAAATGGTAGCAGCAGTTCTTCATTCTTTTGGTGATGAATCTTTTTTTAAATGTCACTAGCAGTGTGTTATCGATGGAGTCATATTTTCAGCACCCTTTCAGTCTATTATTGAAAAATTATCTATGCTCAGCACGACTTTTATTTTTACATTTTATAGAAACAAAAACGACATTTTTCTGATGCATGAAATATTTCGACAGAGGTCATTTTTCATTTGAGAAATGTATGACAGTTTTCGATATATTTTCTCAGAAAAATTTGCAGTCAGCTTACTTTACTTTGTGTAAGTTACGATGTTCTTAAATCATTATATAATGCATGTTTGAAACTCTTTCTTCTCTGTAGCTGCGTTTGTTTTAATACTCAAATTTGTTTGAAAAATAAGTTTTTGTGGTGGAGATTATTTTAACAGCATGACGCAAGATACGATCCTGAAATTAACTGTTACGGCTGAAAAATGCGTGGACATCAGCAGCTACCAAATTATATATTACGACAATTGCTTTATCACTTATCCTTTTTCGGCTGCGAGTTGTTTTAAGTATTTCAAGGCCAGTACTGAAATTACTGATTACGTCTCAATTCAGCCTTTGAAGTATTCGTTGAAGTGAAGGTCTGCACGCGTCTTAATTTGGAAATCCTGGCCCGGTTCAAAATTCCCAGTTATATCGCGGCCGGTCTCAGATTTTCATCAAGCGTTCTCTGCCATTTATTGCAAATAACGCAAGGGTTCTTCTAGAGCACGGGTCTTCAACCAGCGTCATACGGATTATTTTCTTAATGGCCCACACAAAGGAAATTCTATAATGGGGGAAAATGCATTTTCGAAATGGAGAAATGAATATCCAGAAACTTTTGATTCATGGACTTTGGATTCCAAATCTGCTATGACCTATGCTGCGAAAAATGAAAAAACAGAAAGTTTAAAGATTGCAGAAAAATAAAGGCATATGAGGTACTTATTTCGGAATTCTTTCTAACGTAGATATCATGTTAACTGTATCGTTTCTTTTTCCGAAAGTTAAATTTTAGGATTCAAAAGCTATCTGAAATAGTCGATATTCATCATAAACACATGCATTTTACATGCATTATTTTTAATCGATATTTATCATAAACACATGCATTTTAAATGCATTATTTTTAATCGATATTCATCATAAACACATGCTTCTCTTTTATGTTGTCTGCTGGTGCTATTCCATTTTGTCGTATTGTTCGCGATTCAGAAAGGGCTAAAGACCTCTTGCTTTAAAGAAAATAAAACTGCTTTATTGAACTGACTTCCCTTAGCAGCAAAAACGAATTTCCACTGGACTACATACTTCTGTTACTTCGAACTTCTTTATCGCCGTTAGAACAGCAAATGGCGTTAGAAGTTGGTTTGGGTTGTGTAGCGGAAAACTCTGCTCATTTAAACGTTTCTTGGAAAAGAAAACTAGCCACGTGTTTCAGTCCCAAAGGCCAACAAAGTGAAAACTAAATTTGATTTCAACCATTACAGAAATAAACCGTCCCATTTCAGACTTTCATCTTACAGCCCGGAATATCGGTTTCATCTGTAATTAATTAAAGCACCCGGTGGCGGATGAGGTCTATCATTTTATCCCGCGAACTTCGCCATTTGATTATTATTTAACAAGTCGTCTTCGTTTCGTGAGATGAAAAGGTTTTCTTTTTAATGCAGGAGCAGAATGCTATACCTTCTAGTACAGGACCTGCCGCGCAGCCCCGAAAAATTCGTTTAATTGATGAAAAAACCCAGGCCCGAACGTCGAGCAGGACAGCGCTCGGGCTCTCCCGAATCGGGCCAAACCCGTGCTCTTAAGTTGAAGTTCAAAACTAGCAATTTTTGACTTGCTGCAGGTCGAATTCGATCCTTGTAATTACCGCGGAAGTGACGTCAGACATTGTCTTGTTGAATGTCATTCCTAGCTTGTTCCTCTTGTGCTGCTACCTTAAGGATCAAATTTGCAGGTATCGCGTGTACCTTCCAGTCATGTTGGTCTGTTCTGTTATTCAGATGGACATGAGAATTCCCTGCTATGTTTAGTTATTCAGATGGGTATCAGAGTTCCCTGCTAGGTCTGGTTATCCACAAGGACATGAGAGTGCCCTCACGTCTTAAAATGACAGTTCCGCAATTTTTGAGGTAAAGAGTATTATCCTGTTGAAATATTTAATCCTCCATATTCGACTCGTGGGTGGCCACTGAGTTTATTTCATTTTATACATAATTAGCGGAGGTACCCGGCGTGGACCGAGTTTAACAAAAAATGCATGAATCAGTTACTGGATCAGCGGTTTTCTAGCTTTCCCGAATAGGATATATTGTACGGAAACACGGAACTGAAATGAGTTCCGGTTATGAAAAGAAAAGGATAAAAAATCGAACCAAAGCTATATTTACGCCGGCTCAATTGGCTTAAACCAGCAGTCTTCATTGATTTATAGGACAATTGTAATATCTGCAACATCATCATTTTTCTATCGTGCTGTGTTCAACGTAATGAACAGTTGTTTCGAAGCGCAAGGAATTTTATCCTTGAAAAGGCTCTGGATCATCGACGTTGATGGTTCTTTTATTTGGAACCAAGATGAAGAGGTTTTTATTTTTACCAACTCGGGATCAACCACTATAGGGTAGGGCATGGGAAAAGCATGAGTTTTGTAGCTTGAGTTCAACAACTTTTGCTATTGAACTTGTGTCTTTGTGATACTCATGGCAAAACTGAGAACAACAGGTAACTGTAGGCGTTTAAATTAAAATAGAAGGTAGATCGGACGATTGTAATACGTGAAATAAAATCATGGTCTTCTGTAGCATGGCATGTCATTAAAATAACTCCGATGACACTTAACGTGAGTTCTTCAGTAGTCAGTCGTGTTCCATTTTGCATTGCATGGGGATCAAAATTTTATCACGATAAAATAAATAAATCCTGAAGATGTAGTGGAAGAATGCATAAACGGAGGAATTGCAATATTAAACTTTGAAAAAATGAAATGCGGGAAACTTTCACATTTTCCTTTCAGTTCATATCATGTATTCAATTTACATTTTATTGAAATGCATTTCCTCTCCAAAAATCACAGAATTGTTGTTTTGTAAATAGTTGAACTCTATTCATAGCGTTCAGTAACATATAGAGAGTTCCGGTGTGAAACGTAAGCATCCCCACCCCTTCGGTAACTGCGGCGGAATGGTACACGCGATATTTCGGAAGTCTAATGCAGTAAATAGCAAAATCAAATTGTAAATTGTGCGCATTATGTCAAATTCGAAAACGATTAAAGAAACGTATATTCATGTGCAAAAGTTTAGTTACAAAAGGTGGTTTTAAAAAAATGAAACATATGATCTGAGACTTTTATAGGGAGTATAACAGACTGATGGGTATGTAAGGTAACACATGACAGACGTATGATGTTCCAGGGGCGTTGATCATAGACTAGATGAATCAATAGTCGTGAAGAGGGGACAGGAACAAGGGTATAAAAGATCTTCATCGTTATCAGACTGCACGTAAAGCACATGTTGACTTGAAAATGTAACTCAGACACCGTTTAAGAGATGATATATGATGGCGGGCGATTGAGAGACGGGAAGCCGGGCGATCTCAAAGGAAGTGGCAAGTTGGATTAGTGTGTCAACTAGAAGCAATATCCCGCGCGGCTATAAGTTGTACGCTGGCACGGATGGGCTGAAAAAGCAGAAGTCCTATAGGCCATTCTCTCTAACAACAGAACACCGACATAAACGGCTCTCCTGGTGTCAGACCGTGGACGTAAGCGACTCGCCATGTGGATTGGAAGATAGAAAATTGGATGCAAGTGTGCTGATCCGATGAGTCCCGATATGTGCTCCATTATGCCGATGGTTAAGTCCGTATTTTGCGTCAGCAGCATGAAGCTATTGATACATCATACATGGCATTGACTCCCCAATATGGCCGATAATTGAGGTTCTATGACGTGGGACATGCTGGGTAGCAGAAACTGGAACTCCTTATGCGGGCCAACGTATGGACTCCAGCTAATACCAGGGACTGCTTGTGGACCATGTACCATAATGCTTTATCTCATCTAGATGGGAATGAGTTTTTTCACGACGAAAATATCCCATGTAATGGGGACACCCTCGCTAAGGAATGATTCAAAAAACACAGTGTTGACACGAGGCATTTCGAATGGCGCCCAAAATTGCTTGATCTCAACCCAATCGAACATCTCTGGGACGTTCCAGTACTCCAGGTGAACAGTTGGACATTCCATCCCTCCCCATACCGAAAATATGGACTGCAATACAAACAGCTTGGTTGCAGATTGCCCCACAAACTATACAGACACCTCGTGGCGATGTTGCAAAGCCGATTGGCGGCGGTTCTCTTCTCCGGGCGAAAGGAATGTTCACAAATTATTACATAGGTGGTCGTAATTCAGAGAGCGTATTATTGTTCTTGGAAAATAACGATTCGCCGCTGGAAGGCGTAAATGCAGACACTATCGAATGACAAATGTATTTTATTCATATCATTTCTTCTAAATATCCAAGTGAAGAAATTATTTCTTTCCTTAGATGCCATTCATAACGAAGGATATTCTGGGCACAGTTTCTTTTTCGAGTAGTGCGCAGTTTTTCCGCTAGAGGTATAAAGTCAAATTGTTATTTTCCCCGATATTTCTTCTTCTAAAGGTCCGATTTGAAAACTTCTATTTTCGTCAAGTAGAGCTCCTGCTGGGAATTGTTCTACTAATAACTTTTAATTTTTGAAAAATAACAGCTTTGTGACTAAGCGGCGTAAGTGCATTTTCTATTTCTGATGTATTTGCAGCAATATCTCTGGGTCTGAAAACATGATTCAAAAAATTATTTTGTGGATAGATACTGCTCATCGCGAAATTCTTTTGAGAATGCATGCTGCTTAAAATAATGCAGTTTTTCGGCTAGGGTGATAATTGTATATCTTACGTTTTTCAATATCTCTGCTTTTAATAGTATGACTTTTTTTATTTTTTTTTATTGGAGGTTTAACGACTACCGTGAGCAACTTAATGGGCTATAAGAAGTCGCTCGTTCCTTATTTAGGGTCGCTGGTTCGAGGGAAGGGAGAGAGCTATTGCCGTAAGACAAACACAGCATCCATGCCTTACCGGGATTCGAACACGTACCCCTTTTGCACGAATGATCAGGAGTCATAGCTTAGACCACTGCGCCACCCAGCAATCTGATTTTCAAACTTCTTTCTTTATCGGAGAGCGATTTTGTTGCGAAATACTTTGCGTATAATTTTTAAATTTTCTTATCGCACAAGTTTACCGCTAGAGGGAATAAATTCATGTTTCCATTTACAACATCTTTTCTGCAACATTTGCGCGTCTAAAAACCGGATTGAAAAACTACTTTATAGTCAGACAATCGTAACTCCCAAAATATTTTGTGGTTATTTCCTGCCCAAAGTAAAGCCTAATTCCCCCGCAGGGAGCGCAAATGTTTAGTCCGATTTTCCCGATATTTCTGCTTCTAAAAATTCGATTGTAAATTCTTTTAACACCGGATACTCTTCAAAACGTGGAACACATTCATTGTATTCGTGGGCTCCTTAATTCGCAGTCGCGGCACTAGGTGGTGTTCGTGAATGTTTATGTTTGAAACCTTATTTTCGCTTCTAAAAATCATTTTGATAAATTTCTTTCTTTCTTTCTTTGAGGTTTAACGACCACGGTGAGCAACTTATAATGAATTAGCTTTGTTTATCTTTTTGCTAAGCTAATTATTATGAATGAATAATGCTCTAAGCTTCAAAATAATGAATTCCCAAAAGGGTGTTGTTACTCGTTAATTATGAACTTAAACAAAGTCTCAACGCTGGTTATTTATATTAAGTAATCAAAGTCATAAACCTAACAGCCAGACAGAGGTCTGACAAAACTAAGAATTGAGAAAGACTGAACTTACTGACAAACTTGTTTATTTCCAAGACTCTTGGTCAACTAAGGCACTCATATATCTTGTACATAATAATGAATAAACTTTCCTCTTATAGTACACACACTCTCATAACAACACCTCGCAACGCCAACACATCAACCTCAACAACCCCACTCTCACGCTACACAACAACCTCCACAACCAACACTCTCCAACCTCGATGAACGCGCCTATATACTAGCTACCACCACGTCATGACTTACACTCATTGCCAGATCTCATTCAGCGGGTGAAATAATATTTCGTTCAGTAGGAAGATAATTTACATAGTAAAATAAAATAACCAGAGATAGTAAAATCAAAAGGAAAGTGAATATAGAGTATACGTTACAAACTCAGGGGGCTATAAGCAGTCCCCCGTCCCTAATTTAGGGTCACTGGTTCCAGGGAAGGGAGAGAGCCTATGCCGTAAGACAAACACAGCATCCATGTCTCACAGGGATTCGAACCCGGACCCCTTTTGGACAAATGATCAGAGGCCATCGCTTAGACCACTGCGTCACTGGGGTGGCATTCTTTCTTTTACTGTATACCATTCGCTTCAGTAAAAATTAGCACATTATCCTCTTTAAATAATGAACATTTTTGCTGCAAGCGGCGCAAATGTCAAAACTTTTTTCCCTTATTTCTGCTTTCGAGACGTGCATTTGAAAATTTATTTTTCCATACTGTGGGTTTTCCTATGAAGAAACAATTTTACATATTTTCTACTTTTCTGTTATTCGAAATTCTGCCGCCAAGGGGTGTCCCCTTATATTTATATTTGAAAGAAATAATTCGATTTTAAAAACCCCTTAGAAAAATCCTTTTTTTTTGTTAGGGGATTAGCGACCACCGTGAGAAACTCAATGCGCTTGTAACGTACCAGGAGATGTGACGTACCTGCCAGAAGGACGCACACGACATAAAGGCAGATAGGAATCAGAATAAAATGTCCGCGTAGCTCAATTGGTAGAGCAACTTATTCCGGAATGAGGGGATCCGGGTTCGAATCCTGGCGTGGATAAAAATGACGGAGAAATTCACTTCGTTATAATGGCGCCCGAACTATCCGGATGACCCGACCGTTCACAATCTCGCAATGGTGTGATGTTATTTCCACACCGCGAGATAGGAAAAATAAGAGAATCCCTTCTCCAGCACTTCGAAAAAAAAAAAAAAAAAAAAATAAGGGGGAGATGATGTAACGTACCAGGAGATGTGACGTACCTGCCAGAAGGACGCATACGACATAAAGGCAGATAGGAATCAGAATAAAATGTCTGCGTAGCTCAACTGGTAGAGCAACTTATTCCGGAGTGAGTGGACCCGGGTTCGAACCCCGGCGCTGATAAAAATGACGGAGAAATTTACTTCGTTATACGCTATAAGCAGTGACATGTCCCTAATTTAGGGACACTGGTTCCACGGAAGGCAGAGATCCAGTGCCGTTAGACAAACACAACATCCATACCTCAACAGGATTCGAACCCAAACCCATCTCGTACGAATGGTCAGAAGTCATCGCTTAGACCATTGTTCCACCAGGGAGGCCATTTTGTGGTGCGATAATCTGTATTATGAAGAGTCTTTTTCAGCCATTGTCTTCTTCACCGCTAAGTTGCGTGATGTCATATCATGATTTTATACGTAGCTGTTTTTCTAATTGCTTGATTGGAAAACACTTTTGTCTTTGATATACCTTCCTTCCTCTATGAGAAAATTTTTGTGCACAACTTAGTAATTTTTGTAACATATTTTTCAGTCGCTAGCGTGTGCAAATAGATATTTCGACTTCTGGACGTGTTGCGATTGTAGACTTCCAGTTGACTCAATTTTCAGCCGGTTCCATTGGCTATGAAACACCCTACTCACAACACTTATTTTAAATTATGTGCATGTTTTTCCTAGGGGGTGTAGGAGCACTTTCTTGTTGAATCTTTAGATTTTCTAAAATCCGCTTTTAAGTATTTTTTCGTGCAGGAAAGGTGTCTATTACAATCAAAAATCAGTGACTTATATCTTGTTATTGTTTACGACCACCGTGACCAACTCAATGGTCTATAAGCAGTCCCTAATTTGGGGCTGCTGGCTTCCAGTAGCAGTGCCTAAAGAAAAGCACATTATAACCAGTGCCTAAAGAAAAACACATTTTCTACTCAGTAAGAATTCGAACACGGAACCATCACGGATGAATGGTTAGAAGCCAGCTCTTAGAGCACTGAGTCACCGAGTCAGACTCTCAGTTAATCTTGTGTCTGTGTCTCTCTATACCTCTGCGTGGCTGTGTATGTGAGCGCTCACGCAATTCTGAAATGGCCAAATATTTTGAGCACTTCGAGATCATTTCAGTTAGTGGTCTTTTGTTATTTCCACATTTTTGCAACAAGCTTGTCTAGTCAACAACGCTTTGTATACAGGATACGTTATAGCAAATAAACATGGCTTTTCAAAATGGTAAGGCTCCAGGAGCTGATGGCATAACTGCTGAGATGTTGAAATATGGCAGTGACTCTGTAATTGACTGCTTAACTGAAATTTGCCAGTTGTGCTGGGAGTTAGGAACGGTCCCTCGGTATTGGAATGATGCTGTCATTGTTCCCTTTTATTAGGGAAAAGCTGATCAGACTTACTCCAAGAACTATTATTATACTAGCCTACTGAGTGTTCCAGGGAAAGTGTTAGTTAAGTTCATTATTGAAAAGTACGAGTTCTTACATCAAAGAAAGTGTGGGATGTTCAGAGTGGTTTTATGCCTGGTAAAGTCTGCACTAACCAAATTTTTGCATTACGCATGATGATTGAAAAGTACCTGGATGTTGGTAAGAAAGTTTTTACTACCTTCATAGATTTAGAGAAAGCTTCCGACCGAGTAAATAGGATACTTTTGTGGAAGATATTGAATAAATATGGTGTTACTGGGAGTTTACTTAATAGTGTAAAAGCCATGTATGCTGGCAGTAGAGCTTGTGTACGAGTGAATGTTGTTTTATAAAAATGATTTTCTATTGGTGCAGGAGACAAGGTTGTGTAATATCGCCATGACTGTTTACTATATTTATGGGTGCGTGCATGCGTGATGCCAAAATGGACAATACTGGTTTATATCTTGGTAATATCCGTGTGTACAGATTGCTGCATGCTGATGACAGAGTCCTGTTGGCAGAGAGCAAAACTGAATTGCAGAGTATGTTTTCCCGGATGTACGAAGTTTGCATGAAATTCAAACTGAGTATAAATAAGGGATAAACCAAAATCATGGTTTTTGAGTGAGGAGCTGTTAATACTGAATGAATGCAATATAAGTCTAAATGGCATAGTGATTGACCAGGTGAATGAGTTTGTGTATTTAGGAAGCATGTTTGACGGACAGAACAAATTAGATGGTGGGTGAAATTAGTAGGCGAGTGAATTATTCATTGAAAGTCATGGCTGCTTTGGGAAGTTTTCACAGGAATGATGGGTTCTCAAGAGAATCCCGCATGGCTATGTATGAAAGTGTAATTGTTCCTACTCTGATTTACGGCAGTGAAACCTGGTTACTATAGGAAAAACATAGGAGTCGTTTGTGTGCTGAAGAATTGCGTTACTTACGGGGGTTTGTGGCAAGACACTTTCTGATCGTGTGAGGAATGAAGATGTGTTGCAGTTGTGTAATGTAAAGAAAAATGTTGTTGGCAAGAGGGGAACTAATATGCTTCGGTGGTTTGGCCCTGTTGAAAGAACGAGTGATGAGATGCCTATTGTGAATTTTCTTTAGCCCAATTCGCAGGAAGGAAAAGCGGAGGAAGGCCAAGAAAGTCATCGGAGGATCAGATTCAGGAGTGTCTGAATGAGAAAAAGATTATGAGTATGAAGTATAGAAGGTCTTGTGTACGTCGTGTGATGGATCTCAGTGAAGCCCGAGTTGTATGTCAAGATCACTGTAAATGGAGAAGTTTGATACGGCAACAGTAAATAAATAATCAGTTAAAAGTTTACTTGGTAGTTGGTATTTCTTTGTGGATCTAACCGTTGAATATCAGAGAAGAACATAGTGATATGTGTAATACGTAAATAAATATGGTGAATTTTGTCCAAATGAAGATTGGACTCGCAGTTTTGCAAATGTATTTTAGAAAAAAAAAACAAAGAAAAAGTCCTACTTACAAAATTCAAAGTTTAAAAATTCAGCAGTAAAAGACTTAATTCCTTTTTGCCAAGAAAGGGTTTTAACGATAGCCAATAAATATTTAGAAGTGCTGTGTTTTTTAGCAGAAATTTTTGATCGTCTCTAGAAGAAGCGATCATTCATATGCGGATATGTTCAGTTGAATCCATTGTAAAATGCATTATCCTAATGGGGCTGCACTTTACCCGGAATCTACAGAACTTAAATTTCAAATAAATCTACTCAAAGCAATTTAATCTATCCATTTACTCCTTTCGATTCATGCATGATTAAAAACAGCCCAAGATGTGCCATGAGTTGCTCTTCAAGAACATTATATGCGAGTGTTTCGAAATTCTTTTTTTTTTTTTTTTTCAAAGGAATTCTCTTCCCTGAATAAGAGACTAGAAAATGCTTGAAAATCATCCACTAAATTGAGTGCGTGAAATATAGAACGCATTGGTAGCGGACTTTGTTTACATTCTGTGAAACATTAGTGGAGGAGAGGGAGTTATCTGAGGCAAAGTTTCCTAATGCCGTGGGATGCACTCACTTAAGACACGCGATGCTTGAGAAGATGGGTAAGAGGAAAGAGGAGGAGGCGGAGGAGGAAGATGTTAGGAAGACGCAACTGATGGTGGATACCATCCCCACCTTTTGAGCTCCTATTGAATATGTATTAGGCTCACTGATGATGCCTGCGAGGCTAGGAGGCAGTATATTAAGCACTCGTTAGTAGGACGCAGCAAATGATAGACCACCATGAAACAAAGACCCATGTAAGGCATTTGCATTTTGATGCCCTGTCGCCTAGTTAATGCCCGTAGTGCACAGAGAGGGAGAAAAAATCTTCTGAAAATAATGTCTCTAAAATGGGTTTATGTAAACACAAAAGATTGAAGCTGGGTGGCGAACATTATCCTGCCTAAGTAACTCGGAGGTATTATGCATGCAAACACCCTGAAAGGGATACTCTGCATTAATCGTTGCTACCCGGAGATTTGCCGGCACTTCGCAATTTCATGCTGGTGAGAAAATAAATCTCTGAAACAAAGCATAAAAATCGAGCGTTTTGCAACGGAGTGCTATCATGGCATCAACTTAATACGACAGTTCTTAATTTTAACTATTACTCTCTGTTCCCTATAGATAACGGATCAAGAGTGCTTCTGCCTTTAATTTCTTCGCACCTGGCGTTAAAGAACAAATGAGTGTATGACATAATACAATGAAGATGAAATTGAAATCTTAAAGAAAGGTTCTGAAGCAAGCCTAAAGCAAGCCTTTCAAAAAATTCCTTGTGATGAGTGGTTTCTCCTATAATGAAAACTGAGCTTTCGTGGAAAATGCAAATTTAGCATTTCTGAACGGATGATAGAAAATATTTCAAAAGTTTTCATGCGCATTCAAAATAATGAGTTTAGTCACTGAAGATAATGACAGCCTGAAATTTTTTATTTGAAAAACTCACCTGTGACTGTAATATACCTTTCCGTGGAAATGAAACACAGGCAGTCGCATCACTGTGTGAAAGCACGTGAGCGTTTTCAAATAATGAAAAAACATACCATGTTCTGCAGTTAAGAAAAAAAAACAATTACGAACTTGTCGAAGTGTGCGATATCCCTTTTTTTCAGTTATATCGTTTCAGACATTAACAAAATGTTGACAGAAAGGATATTAGAGGAAGTCTTGCGTGCTGCAACGCATGGACACACAGGTTATTTCATTAAATCTATCCAGATGCGGAGGTAAGTTGAACTATCCTTCCTAAACGAAGTTGTCAGGAATGCATAAACTCTGTGGAAGAAGTAATTTATCATTGTACTAAAAGAGGTATCCTAAGAAGAAAACAAACAGGTATACATTCTGTCTCGACTGAGAAAAAAATAAAACAGGAGCAGAGAGAGCGAGAAAAAGAAAAAGATAAAAGAGAAGAAAACTGAACGAAATATGATGAAAAAATTAAAAAGCTTTGGAATGCAGTGGAAAAATACTAAGCGCTTTAGGTGCGTTTCTCTTGCTTAAATGAGATGTGACGTACTGATTGTAACTTTGTAATATTGTCACTAAGTGATAAAAATTTGGCTTCGTGTTTTAGAAAAAATAATGCTAATGTTGAAATTTCAGATGAGAAACTTTTTTTCCTTCTACTCAGCTTTTTTAAGATTCAGTTACACACAACAAGGGTTGTCAATGAAGAAGATTCAAAACTTCTCAGCATACGATTTTCACATTATTTCTGGAAAATGGTGTATGTACCATCAATCATGAACCAATCAATGTAATGTACATAATGTAATAATGTACCATCAATCAGTGATACCATAATCAATATCAATCAATGATACCGTAATCAATATTAATCAATGTACCATCAGTCATGATCGAATCAATTATAGATCAAGTTTCTCCAATTTTCTTCCATGATTTACAAAACTGTTTCTGAATCCTTCGTATTACACTGACGGTAAACCTAATAAAGTAACTTACAAATTCGAGCTTGAGAAAATAATTTTTTAAAGTTATAAAGAATTCGTGGGGATGGAACAGAAGGTTTCGATTCCCTCACCACAAGAACGATATCACAGCATTTCTCTTTGCTTGTGAGCTATGATTCATTTTTTGATAAAAGTAATCAGACTGCCAAGACGCATGAAATATTTGGAATGTATTTCGCGGTTTAACGACAACCATGAGAAACTGTAAAAACTATGAGCAGCGGCACGTCCTTAATTTAGAGCCAATGGTCCCAGAGAAGGGGAAGAACTAGTTCCCACACCACCCACACCTCAATCGGGGATTCAACCTCTGACGACTACTCGTATATCTGTGACAACTCGGCCTTTGGTTAGGCTAACTTGTTTTTGATTTCTGGCTGCTACTTCTATGGTCAAAATGGAAGCAGCGACTTGCTAAAGGAAAATTAGGAGAGCTGGAATACAAACTTCAGTAAGGACATATCGATCCATTGATTGTGCATAAAGGAAAGCTGAAGACAAAGTGTAGAACAAAGGGTGAACTTGGGGACTGTGAGATTGTTTTAAACATGCATTAAAAACTTAGATTGACACTTTTCTAAGAAAAAGACAGAAATCATTAAAACGAAAATGTTCCCAAGATTTATTTTGATTTTTAAAAGCTCTTCCACCCCTACTCTTACTTTCCGTCTCTTTTTGTCAGTTCTTTCCAACTAGAACAACTCCAGAAAAATGCGTCCAGTGGAACAAGACGCAGAACGAATAAATGATGTAGCTCAAATTCATCGAATTTCACGCAGCGTACCGAGGGGAGGAAAAACTCCGTCGAAAATATTTTATTTTTGTAGAACTGGTCCAGCATTTTCACACCCAGTTCGCAGACCTTATGTCGCAGTTCGCTATAAAAGAAAAGGAGAGAAAATCTCCCGTAATCTGCGTGGATTCCATTCTACACACAATATCGCAGAGATATCTGCTGCATATATTTCTCAACTATGAAGAATACACTTTAAGCTGTCATAACATGAACCCACAGATGCGCAAGTTCAGTAAACAAAATTGCGAAACACGTGAAAACAAGAAAATCATGAGAACAGCCTGCTTCCGGAAAAAAATATATGCTTTATTTTCATACTTAAATTTCCCCACGACTGTATTGTTTTGAAAAACCCTTTGTCAAAATTCATTATATACAGCAACTCCAATTTTTTTAATGATTTGCTTACTCAAGGGAGAAAAAACTGTCGATTTATGGACATTTGAGTTTAGATTACTCACTAAACGCGCTCATCTAACGCGCATTTGATTTTCCGTACATACTGTTTTCTTATATTTCCGTTAAAGGTCATAAAGAAATTGAAAATTAAATTAACATTTTGTGTTGAGAAAAGCGAAGTCCTGTAAATATTATATTACCTGAGTAAAGATACTCTATAATTTTCGTGGTGTCATGAGTTTAGCAGAGAAAATCTGTATACGCACCGTTTGCTAACGTTTTGTTTAAAGTTAAACTTTCTGATTATATTTTATAACAACTTCGGGCTTTATTCATAAAGGCATCTAAGTTCAGTATATTTGTGATTTTTTTATGTCGATTCGTTTTCCTTATGTCACATTGAAACTTATTACGAGGCCTTAATGTAACAGGTCGTGTATCAGAATTGTAAGAAACTACTTGTACATTTCAATTATTTAGAGCACCTTGTTTTGAATTCCTGAATTCCATAACGTCCGGATTTAAAACACATCTGCAGAAATCACAAACAATATCCTTTCCTTTGTCCGAACGTTTAAACATTTGTCTCACTTTTGTGGCACAGTGGGAAGAGTACTTGCCTGTTTCAATTTTCGAATCCCTACCGCAACAAATGTACATTTCTTTTATGGTTGTAATGTTCATTGTTTAGCGTTCATGAAACATACCTTCTCATTCGAACATCACAAACAAAAAGAATGCCTGGTTATTAAAACATTACTCTACGTATTTTACTTTTCCACGTCATAATCGACTGGCTTTCTCCTAGTAATATTTATAATTTTCACTTCATACGCAAACTATCAGTTATTTAAAGACTTTCTTTCCACGTGTGTTGGTGTTTATTAACACCGTTTCTCTCTCCATTCCCCAAAAATCACATCTCAAGCTTCACCGAACGATATGAAAAGTAGCTACATTCACACCGATGAAAGCTCCATTTTCGTTTATTTACTTAGAAGTCAAAATATCAAGTATTGGGATATCGTCTTATAAGCCAACGGTATAATATTTATGAACATCCAGAAAAATAAAATTAAAAAAGACAATAATTATATGCACTGAAATGCCACTTTATTATGACCATATGACAGTTTTAAGCAAATGAGCTATGGCTGCACGCTGTTGCCACCAGAGGGCGAGGCTAATGTAAAAAGGGAGAGCTTAGTGCTTGCGACAGTAGTAGAAGTTATTTTGGGGTGATGAGATGGGTAAAAAATGCGATTTGACGGGCTTTCAACGTGGGATGATTGTAGTAGCTCGGAGCCATGGAGCGAGTGTCACAGAAATCACCGCATTCGTGAAATGTTCCAGAGCAGCTGTTGTTAAAGTGTTTAAAAACTGGACTGTCAGCCAAAAAACTGGGTCTCTACGTGCAACGTGTGGTCGTCATCGACTAGTGACTGCTCGTGCGGAACGGAGAGTGTCCAGACTGGTAACAGACAACAGAAGGGCAACAGTGCAGCAAATTACAGACCATCTTAATCAAGGATCCCTTCAAATGATCTCTGCACGCACTGTTCGCTGTGCACTGCATGGGATGGGATATAGCAGCCGAATGTCTGTTCGAACACCTTTGCTGTCTGCAGTTAACAAGACAAAAAGGTCTCCAGTACGCACTAGAGCACAAGGATTGGACAGTCGATAATTGGAAACAAATTATGCGGTCCGATGAATCACGTTTTCAGTTGCACCATGCCTATGGCCGAATGAGAATTTGGCGGAAACAGCACGAAAGCATAGAACCCAAATATATTGCTACAACCCTTCAAGCTGGTGGAGGTAACGTTATCGTTTGGGGTATGTTTTCCTAGCATGCTTTGGGCCTTTTAATTCGTGTTGATCGACGTCTGACTGGCACATCATATCTAAACATCATTGTGGACCAAGTGCATCCTGCCATGTGGATGGTTTATCTCAATGGCGATGGCTACTGTTAACAAGATAATGCGTCCTGCGATAATGCTCGTATTGGTTTCAGGAACATGCCTGTGAGTTTACTTTGCTTAAGTTGCATCCACAATCTCCAGATCTAAACCCCATTGAGAATTTGTGGGATGAAGTTGAACGAGCCATCAGACAGCTGGATCCACAACCCTGCAATCTCATACTCCTGTAAAGTGCTATTCATCAAGCATGGTCTTGAATTCCACAAACCACCTATCAACTACTCGTGGAGTCCATGCCACGAGGAATAGACGCAGTATTAAAGGCAAAAAGTGGCCCAACGAAGAACTGAGGGGGTGGTCATGATAAAGTGGCCACTCAGTGTATAATAGTTACCATTATTTCTGATGGAGTTTTAAGACAAATATAAAGAAAACGCCATCAGTTAATATTTGATTGACTTAGTTTTCTAGATTCCTTTTCAGGAAGCTTTCTCTGGTGAGAAATCAGACCAAATAACGCAGCAATGATTTAAAAAATAATCCTCATTTTGTGATTGAAATGATGCTAATACTTTTAGTATTGCAAAGATTATATGCTGTCTTTAGAAACATTTATGACTCATGGATTAAAAAATATTATGCATGTCCACCAGTCATCAGACAATGTCACTGGTCATGTGAAAACTCAAGTTTGTCCGCGACGGGAATCGTGTCCTCTTGCTCCGGAGTAAGTCGCTTTCCCAACTGAGCTACGGAGACTGAATGTCTCATTGCAGATTTGTCGTCTTGACACATGTTTTCGCCTCTGTACTACGTCACAGTCAAACACTTAGACGGTTTTAATACCAAAAGAAATAAAAATTGGTGGCTCGCATTTCGCCTGACAGTTTCGTATCACCCCAGTATTTTTTCGTGCGATGCAGTTTGTTGCAATGTATCGCAGATTTATACAGAGATTTTCTTGCAGTAATGAGCTACAAAATGCTGACGCAATTTATAATTTGGGTTTAACAGTCTCGCAAAAAGAAATTTTCTTAAAGAAGGATAACCTGAAACCCGCTCTTTAATAATTTCTCTTAGCAGGGCATGTAAAACATTGAAGTAGCACTCATCTTTTTCTCTCAGGGAAATCATATTAAAAACACAGTAAAACATCCTCCCGATGGTATATCCTCTTTTTGTTGGACATAGGATTTTGTTCTTTAAGATACAATATTTGGATAGGATCTTGTTCCTTAAAGCCTTGATTAGCAGCAATCGTAAAATATTTTTTTTTCTTTTTTGAAGAAGATGTTTCATACAGTGAGATCATGGTGGGTCAATTGCATTTTTTGAGTGAACGGAAATCCTTTATATTAGAAGATTTATATAAATCCAATCCTTTTCTGCCGTCCTGTTTTATTTTGGCAGCGATTTACAGGTATATTTGAAGGATTTTCTTCTTGCCAATTCCTTTTTATATTCCGAAAACATGAGATGAAGGGTAACACATCCGTCTTTCCCAAACCACATTGTTCGGGTAACATTACCAAACCATTCTTACTAGGTAATTAGTAGTTCTGAAATTGTCCGTAAAATTAATTCTTGATAGGCCCTTGGCAGTGCCTCATGCTGATGCTGGAAATATTGGGAATCATTTGCCTTTATAATATAAAAATTAAAGTAGTACTCCCTCTCTCTCTCTCTCTCTCTCTCTCTCACATACACACACACACACAACACACAAATACACACACACACACAACACACAAATACACACACACACAAATACACACACACACACAAACACGTTATGACGTATACCTCTGCTTTACCTACCTTTTCAGTTTCTGTTTTCTTTTGCAAATTTCGTAACTTCTTGGTTCAGATTTTTTCACTGAACGGCATGAATAGCCTATTCATTTTGGCAACATTGATAGTGAGTCAAGGCAAAAGATATAGACGACGTTCAGTATGTATGATATGTTGGAAATTTGAAAGTATAGATGGGGCGGTACATGGATATGAAAACGAAAGAGCTTGTCATTATTGCAGATTTATGTGAATCGAGAAATAAGTGCTGTAAGAACTATATGTTGACAGAAAAGCTGTGATTAAGTATCACGTGTTAAACTTTAATATAGTGATCTGCCTTTCCAGTGCGTGGGCGGGGAGAATAAACAGTTGCATTTACGTAAGTATTTTGCTGATTATTTCTACCTGGCCGCTAATATTTACGTAGTCATTCCACAAGAGTGAAAGTGTATTCAACGACGTTATCTACGAACATTAATTATCTACTTAGTTAATCACTTAAACTAATTCTTTCAAAAGTTTACTACTCTAAAATTTTTAATCAGCTTGGATGAAACCTCTAGATATCTTACAGTCGATATTGTCTCATGTGCCCAGTCGTAGTGTGCCTTGACCTTTTACTGGAAAATATCGTTTATCAATGGCTAAAGTAGAGTCGTAGTTAGTAAGTGGTGAGCCATTCAAGCTAGTCATCGCAAAAATATTCAAGCTTCAATCGTGTTCTCTAATTGCTTTTGACCATTCGTCCGAGAAAGGGTTCGTGTTGCTCGAATCCCGGTGATGCATGGATGTTGTGTTTGTCTTACGGCACTGGCATTCTCCCTTCCCTGGAACCACTGGCCGTAAATTAGGGACGGGCGACTGCCCACTGAGTTGTTCACGGTGGTCGTTAAACCTTCAATAAAAAAATTGCTCTTGATAATGTTCATACTGCTGAAGTCGCATTTGAAAGAATTCGAGCTCACATCTTGAATTAATATCATTTGCCCACAGCTCTCTGGGCATCTGTAACTTTTGTCTTCGGTTTCTCCAGTCGAAGTCAATTAAAAATAATTTACCAGTTGAACATTTTTTATATTTTCAAGTTTTATCCTACATGGCCACGTTGCTATATCAAAAATCAGTATTGCATCTTCAGCACCACTTGTAGACGCTAGTCCAAACAATTTTTTTCTAATGTTGGAGATGCCTTACTCAATCAATTGTCGTCTGTCAGATTGGAAGTCTTATTTTACCTTTTTGAAATATAGATAGCTAAGTATTTTTTAAATGCCTTCGATTGATACTATAAATATATCTTCCATTTTTCCAATAGCACGCATTACATTTTGCAGATCTTTTGTTACTTTTCTTGAAAAGAGGTGAACATGGCAAAACAAAAAAGAACTTGTTTTCTTTTTTAAACAGAAAACAACCACCGTTTGATTTATTACAACCACCGTTAATAAATCTAACAAAAACTTTAATAAAGCAACAGGATGAAATGATTTTAGCTACAAATTGAGCCTTTTGTTTTCTCTCATTCAATGTATTTATCCGCCGAAACCATCTTTTTTTTTTATGTTTAACGATCTTCGTGAGCTGTGAGGGTTGTAAATATAGTCCGTCCCAAATTTAAAGCCACTGCTTTCCGGGGAGGGAGAGAGCCGGTGCAATAGCCATAAGACAAACACACCATCCATGAATGGTGTGTTTGTTTTATGGATGAACGGTGAAAAGGCAGTGCTTAGAGAATTGCGTTTCCAGAGCATCAATGAAGTTTTTTCAATGGTGTTACGAAGCAAGTCCATCAGCTAAAACTCACTAATCATGCGCTAGCCTTTCAGGTTCACTGTTGTCACTTGGTCAAAAACTTACGTTTTAGAGAATGATTTATTTTTTTATGAACAATTAGTGTTTAAATATAGCCTACTGACTTCATATCAGAGAACAACGTTTTTCATTCTGGTACATGACTAAGGTTGGAACAATCAGGAGAATCTTTACTCGACGCTGGAGAATATGTATATTTTGGGGTAAATAAAGCCTTTGAATTCCTTTTTGAGGCATAATCTCCACAAAGAGAAATAAATATGTCCATACTGTTGGCTTTGCGTCAGTAGAAACGCCGCTGAAATAAGGTAAATGGTAAGGTGGACAAAAGATAAAGCAAAAACTTACTTATGCGCTGAAAAAAAGTATCTTCTTTATGAGTATCACAAATAAAAACACAGGGTGCAATAATTAATTTCCAGACAATGAAACCATTTTACTATGTATGCTCCGAGCTCTTTCTATAGATATAAAACTACCGGACATTTTGAAGTGATTTGGAGCATGACACAAAAAACTGTCTCTGTTGAGTTAGTTCGTTTTACAAGTCTAGAGGGAAGCTCAGGAGGGACCAGCGCTGCTTTAAATCGAACACAATTGCGGTTCAAATCTAAATAACCCAAATGTACTTTCTGATGCCACACAATCAGTGTAGGGAAAATATTCAGGGTCCGCTAACGAACGACGCGGGAGGGTGCTATCGGGCAAAATGGGAATTGGGATGAGGATATTAGGTGTTTACCGTTTGTACCGTACACAATAAACGCCCTTGTATTTCCATCACCACAAGCAGCATCTATGGATTTTCTTTGGCAATTGGGATAAATTATTGAGTCCTCATCGAGTCCGTTATAATTTTTGACACAGCAAGAGCAAGCGAACGAGTATATTTTTGAACTAAATAATATGAGTTTGTAATAATCACTACCAATACAATCCACGTGTAGGAAGGTCATCTGCTCCAAACAACTGTAGAGAATACCTCTAATTTAACCTTTCTTTTGAGTTTCTGTGTTATTAAGTAAATTTGGTTCCTTCTCGGCAAGCATTTCCTGAATTAACGGCATCACTAACAGTGGGTCAGAGGTTAATATAACCTAATCACTAAATGTAATAATTTTAGCTAATGTTTTTTACGTGCAGTGCAAATGAAGATGTGTGCGGAACGTGTGTAACGTACCAGGAGATGTGACGTACCTGCCAGAAGGACGCACACGACATAAAGGCAGATAGGAATCAGAATACATGTCCGCGTAGCTTAATTGGTAGAGCAACTTATTCCGGAATGAGTGGACCCGGGTTCGAACCCCGGCGCGGATAAAAATGACGGAGAAATTTAGTTCGTTATAATGGCGCCCGAACTATCCGGATGACCCGATCGTTCAAAATCTCGCATTGGTGTGATGTTATTTCCACACCGCGAGATAGGAAAAATATGAGCAGCACTTCGAAAGAAAAAAAGAAAAATAAGGGGGAGATGATGTAACGTACCAGGAGATGTGACGTACCTGCCAGAAGGACGCACACGACATAAAGGCAGATAGGAATCAGAATACATGTCCGCGTAGCTTAATTGGTAGAGCAACTTATTCCGGAATGGGTGGACCCGGGTTCGAACCCCGGCGCGGATAAAAATGACGGAGAAATTTACTTCGTTATACGTGCTAATAATTTTATTAAATGCTGTGCAAGTTGAGGTAACGATTTGTAATGAGAACAGTTTGTAATAAATATTTGTTGAGCAGAGAACGAAGATGAGCTAACATTTTGATAATTGTGTATATTTGAGATAACGTATTGTTAGATAGAAGTGCATTTTGATAAAATATGATGTTGTGATATGATTTAAAGCCAGTGTTGTTCTATGATGGTGTGCCAATAAAGAAGAACAAGGTGTGAACTGTATAATGTAAACTGCTGATTACTTATTCCTTACCCTAGACCTTTAGCGTTTTTCAATACTTACGAGTGCTCCATATCAATGATAATATTCACAAGCTTTTAGTTTAGCATATAAACCTTGCAGCTTGCATCTACTACGAGCAACGATTTAATTGTAAACTCAAATCTTTAGCAAGTTGCAATTAAATCTTGAAGAAGCAAAGTGTCATGAAGTCTTCGTACAACCCAAATTTAGGAACATCGCCTTCAAGAACTCGAACAGACTGTGACGTATATTCTAAATTAACTTTCCTTTTCAGTTTCTTTCCCTGATGTAAATCTTGAGTTTATTCTCAGTTATTCTTCACTCTTAACGTAATATCTTTTGTCTCAAACGAATACGTTTGGCAACACAATTGAGGTTGAATGCACGTGACGTATGCCTGATATAAGATAAGAACAAGAGATAAAAGCAACGACTAAATTGTTGCTTGGCGAGGTAGCTTGAGAGCGATTATAAAGAGCGTTGAAAGAGTGCGTTGTAAAGCGAGTGTTGTGTTAAGAGCTGTGAAGCTGTGTGGTGTATTTAAATATTGATATCGTTCTGTTATGGACGTACTACAACCTTGAATAAAGAATCTTTACCGTAAGTTTAACTTTTGTTATTTACATGTTTCGTCTGGCCGTTAAGGTTTCTTTCATTTAGAAACTATTTCTTAGTATGTTGATGTTTTAAATTAACGTAGAAGTACGAATAGACTTCTACGTCATAAGACACAAGGCCGTGTTTTCGTACGATCCAGACATAGCCCTGGAAGGAAAAAAACGCTTTATTTCCTCTTCTTTCTAAAGTACATCAGTAAAGGTAAAGTAGAAAGTGTTTGCTGGCTTTTGGTATCTAAGTATTGCATTACCACGAACCCTTTAGAATATATACATGAAACGATGAATCTTTAAAGTTTTGTTTTTCAGAAGGTGAGAAAACTGTGCTATCTTCTGAGCAGTTTGAAACATGGCATCCTCAGAAGATTCCACATCAGATTCTATGAATTCCAATAAACCTGCTTTTTTTTTTTTTTTTTTTGGTTAAGGGTTTAACGACCACTCTGAGCAACTCAATAGGATATAAGCAGTCGATCGTTCCTAATTTAGAGCCACTTGTTTCATGGAAGGGAGATAGTCAATGCAGCAAGACAAACACAACATCCGTGTATCACCGGGATTTGAACTCGGACCCTCTTGAACGAACGGCCATAAGCCAGCGCTTAGACCACTGCGCCTCTGGAGCGGCAAACTGCTTTTATCAATGAATTTTTCCTTGTTAGCAATGGAAGCAATGTCTTTGATGAAACGCTTGAACTTCTCCATTTTCTGCTATTATTCCTACAACTCATTTTCTAACAACGTAATTTAGGTCAAAGCACGCTTAAGAAACAAGTACGAATATAAGGCAAATTATGATTTTTCTCTCAGTACAGTGATTGTGATCTACATTGAGGCACTTTTCCGGAGAAGAAATCTCCAGTCTCACTCGATGCACGTTTGTATCTTGGGACGACTGAGACCAGAAACTTCTGCATCAAAACTCGTACAAGAATAAACAATGTCGGAACAAATAAATACATTTTAAAAATTAATTGCGCTAAAATTTATAATGCCAATCGCAGTGCAATAAATTCATTCAGGTTTAATTTACTTTAACAGAAATAAATCTGACCTGTATCAGTTGCGAGCCCAATGTTCCAACACTTCGAAGAAAATGGCACACGTTGGTGGTGTGATTGTTTCCGCTACAGAGACGATAGGTTGATTTAAATATTGAACAAGTTTAACTTATGGACATCTGTGCAAGAGAAAAAGAATACTCTAAATTTTTGTTCTGTGCGGCTAAGCTGCCGGTGGTGAGTTTCCAAATTCGTCAACCTACTCCGAGCAGCTGCTCTCCCTGCTGAACTTTGCGGAAAAAATTATCACTGCTTCAATTGACTTATGCGACACCTTAGTGGTACATCATATCACGTAGTGCGTTAATTACATCATTAATATTTAAAATAGATAATTTTTCTTCTAATGACACTACCTTAATCTACAAAGTTTTCATTAAAAATTTTATTTTTCTTGTATAAACTATATTGACAAAAAACACCTGCAGTTGACTGCGATCATATCGCACTGTGAGGTTGAATGAAAATGTAGCGGCGGCAGAGAACTGATTTGAGAAAAGAAACATTGTTGGATGTTATATTAGTCCATAAGAGAAACCGAGAGGCGTTTAAACATATTCAAGTCGACTGTTTTGGATGTAGTAAATAAGTGGAAGGCACATGGCGTGCCGCAACCAGAAAAAACTATCGGCAGACCGAAGAAAATCAGTGATAGGGGACGTCGAAGCCTCAGGAAAGTCGTTACAGCTAATCGACGGAGTACTGCGCTATATCTCAGTGTATAGGTGAGTAAAAATGCTGGAACCTCGGTATGTACAAGTACCATTCGCATAGAACTTCATTCCATGGGTTACCGCGGTCATGCAGCTACTCATAAGACTTTCATCTCCACTCGGAATGCTACTCGTCGTTTAGCATGGGGTAAAGAACATTTATCGCGGACCGTAGATCAATAGAAACGGGGCCTATGGACTGAAGAATCCAGGTACATGATTCTTCAGTCTGATGGCCGTGTATATGTGTTGCGGCAGCCAGGGGAATGCTATTTACCACAGTGTACTGTTCCTAAGGTCAAGTTTGGAGCTGGCAGTGTACCCGTGTGGGGGTGTTTTCCGTGGTATGGTCCCGACCCATTGGTTGTCGTGGACAAACCTGTTAAGCAGCTCATCTACTTCGATGTTCTGGACAATTATGCCCCACCAACTGTGTGGCAATACTATGGAACCCAGCTTTGGTGGTACCAGCAGGATAATGCACCGAGCTATAAAGCAAGAACTGTTACGGCGTGATTTGACGATAATTCCCTATCGTGTGTGGACTGGCCAGCACAGATCACTGATCTTAATCCCATAGAGCACTTATGGGATGAATTAGTTCGCCGCATAAGAAGTTTGGAACCAAGGCCTATTACTAAGCAACAGTTAGCGGCAGCATTATGTACTGAATGGAAGCGCATACCTATCGCTGTGTTCCAAAACCTTGTCGAAAGCATATCTCGAAGGGTCAGTGCACGCATTAAGGCCAAAGGTGGACCGTCACCGTACTAATGCATGTCAATAAAGGCTATGTTGTGTTTCTCTTCTAGTTGTCCGCTGTCTTTTGTCAATATAGTGTATATCACCCTCACTATTCAAAAAAGTGTTCTTGTTGTCAAAATTGAAATTACGTTTCTCCTGATTTCACGCAGTGCCTAATCACATCATAAATATTATTGCCGGCATTTTATTTCATCAGATTGGGAAAAAGAAACGTTTTGTTTTAATTGCTGCTCGTAGTAAAAGAAAACAACCTGCTCAAATACCTCATGTACCCACAAATGTGTTAGCGAATGAAAAGTTGTTTGCGGAATGATATGGTAGATTTCACATCTCTCTCTCTCTCTCTCTGTCGAACGAAGAGTCATTGGCTAAGCAGAACGCACACGTGGGTCCTAATTAAACTGCATAGAACTTATAAATCAGGATATCAATGACTCCAGGTTTATTTGTGGGCTCTCAGAGTACTATGAACTAAAGTAAAATGACATTGCACTGCCTTATTTCCCTGAAATTAAGTTGCGCTTCACTCTTGCAACAAGTAAATCGACATGTTAGAATTGTTGAAACGAGGCATTGTTCTTTTTCAGCGAGAATGTTGCTGCACGTGCTTCTCACTGCATCATCATCATCATCATCATCATTTTGAGATGAGAGTAGCAACAGCCTCTACGAAATAATTAATCCCTTAAGATGAAATGAATGCTTACTGACGAGAGCGAAGTATGATTTACTTCACTTGTCGTCCTCCGGAGAGATCTCTGAAGTACGATTATGAGCAGTGTCTTCAGCATTTAAAGGTGTCGACCGAAGATGAACTTAGTGTTCACCAGGAAAATCGCATTGTAGATGAAGACATGTTTCCCCTTTCGTACACACACAGTTTTGTTTAGATAACTGAATTTGTTTATCTTTCTCGAAATGATGTCAGATTCGGAGATACAGTGGTGGCAAAAATTGTGTACGCTTTTTGAAATTTTCATGTTTTGCAAATTTGCAAGCTTATACGAAACGTTATTTTGAACCACATGTAAATGTTTATATGTCAATTTAAAGAAAATGTAGTGCTGAATTCAATACCAAAAACAAAATGCAAATACATGAAGCACAAAAATCGTTATGCAGGAAATACTGCAGTCATGCTTAATATACTGTAATGCACTTACGATTTCAACGTACTATCAGATTTCAACGTATTCGTGAAAAAGCTGTTTCGTGAAAAAGCTGTTTCGAGAAAAACGCATTTCAAGTTGCAAGTACAGTTTACGGAGACATATCGAGTACTTACAGTATTTATCTTCTAATCTGCTATACCAGAGCCATACAGTGTTCCTTCCTCTGCTTCGTAGAACTCGTTTAGAGACATTTTCTCGCTTCTACGCCTTGTACGAGCCTCTTTAAGGCTGCGTCTCGACGATCTTTACAGACGCTGTTGGTCCCACGCGTTGGCAAATATCTTCGTTTGCTCGCCGATAACGATTGCTATCGTTGTCATCATTTTCCGGACGGCAGAAAAACCTTCATTAAAAATGCCTGCTGCTACAAAAACTGCCATTTTGATGGTTTTTGAGCCACAGTAAAGATGTTTGGGAGGGAACTGCCAAACAGTAGAACTGAAACTTTCGTTGTTTTGAGTGTCACCACCCAAACACCTTTCTAGCAACTCCCTTGTTGACAAATCGTTGTAAATTGGCTCCATAGCATTTTTTACATCTTTATGAAGTAGCGGTTCGTGATTAAATTCTGTCAGAGCTTTTTCTCTGTGACCTCGCTGGACATTGGCCAATTGTGCGAATTTCCACTTGAAATTTGGTATACATAAGACCTGAAATAACATAAAAACGTAAAAAGAAAAATCGATTTTTTCCCAAAGATATAATGACAATCTCCCCTTAAAACGGCATCACAGCGACGTCTCATTGAGCCAACAAGTTTTTTAAGCTCTGCCTTCGTTATTATGTGGCGCCAGGAAGCAATTATAGCCTCAATTAATTGCCTTTTATTTGATGGACGCCTCATTCGTGCAAGGTTTTTCAAACGATGCAACAAATTTTCTATCGGGTTCAGGAGAGGGCTTTTTCTGGCCAGGTCAACAATGAAATGGACTTTGTTGTGAACTACTGATTACATATTTTTTCAGTATAGCCTGGAGCTGAATCTTGTTGAAAAAGAAATATTTTATTGTTGGGAAAGAGATCTCTGATGGAAAGCAGCAGTTTGGGTTCCAGGATAGTGTCAATGTATTTTCTTGCGTTCAGCGTGTCGTCGATTACATAAAGGCGGCCAACACCTTTGGCTTGCATACATGCCCAAATCGCAACGCTTGTTCTGTGTTTTACATTGGTCTCCATGCTGTCAGGATGTACCTCTTCTCCTACTCTACGTCTCACCTATTTTCGGCCATCACTTCCAAATAAGGATATTTTACTTACGTCACTCCAAATAACTTGCTTTCACTGCTCTTCTGTCCATCCAATATGTTCTTTTACCTACTGTAGTCGTTTTTTGCGCTGCTGTAAATTCGGACATATTTTTTCTCGGAATCCTACCTCTTAGTCCCATATCTGATAGTCCGCTCCTTATCGTTCTTGAACTGACAGAAACATCAATTGAACAAAATTCAACTCTGATAGCCTCAGATGAAAATTTTCTGTCCTTCAGACACAGTCTTTTTATTCTTCTGTCATCAACTGCTTGTGTACACTTTTTTCGGCCTTTTCCTGGTTTGTTTTAGTGACTTTTTCTGATAACTTAAACATCACTTTCGTACACCAGATGTTGTCACTGAACCACCTATTTGCCTTGCAATTTCAGCACAAGAAACGCCCTATTCCCGTTATAAAATAATCCTGGTTCTTTTCGTGGGTGACCTATCAGCTCTTTTCTTTGGTGCTATTGCTGTACTTATTATCTACACGTTATATTTAAAGAAATACTAAAAATATTCACACAATCTACAATTACGTTTCACCTACACCGCTAACAGTCTTTCTTCTACTGACCAAACAGAAAAATTGACTTTTCTCAACTTCTCGCAAGATGTATTTCAGCTACCGCCATTTGATTGGTCCCCAGAACAAGGACTGTGATTGGCCAGTAGGATTCGCACTTACAATCCGCTTCTTAACTGAATCACACTTGTTTGTTTTTTAGGCTAAAGTAAGCATAACATTTCTGTACTGCATATATTTGCGTTCTGCTTTTTTATTGAATTCAGCATTAAATGTTCTTTAAATTGACATACAAACATTTGCATTTGGTTCAAAATAACATTGCCTGCCAAGTTGCAAAACATGAAAATTTCTAAAAGTGCCCACAATTTTTTCCACCACTGTATCTTTATTTTAAGTTGCGTAAAGAACCTCTGTAGACGATATTTATGTTAATTTTAAAACGTAGATCTTTTCGAAGTCAACTACGTATCTTTTCGTCTGAGATTAATTGTTTCTGAAAAAAGCTCATGTATTTGTTTCTCGCGTTTATTTTGCTACAATTCTGTTTTTTATTTTGGCCAAACTAAATATTTTTATATATCTATTCATTTTCAGTTAGCTAAATATTTCACACGCTTGCAATATTTTTTACTTTTTGATCGCTGTGTACGTTTCAGTTACGGGATAACAAAGAATATCCCGTGTTGTTGTCTCGTGTTTGAAGTTCATAGCATTTGGAGTTGCCTCTCCAGATAGCTGTACATAAACACAAAACGAAAGCTTTTAAAATGCATTGTATTTTTAGATAGCCGACTCCAATACATGTGGACCATGCATGCATTATGGGAAAATGTGAAGTCTATACTAATCACAGACGTGATGCATGAAGAAGAGAGAAATGGATCAAAGAAAGGAGCTGTTGGTTTTAAAAATACATCTGTTATCCACTCAAACAACTATGTCACATCTACTGAAAAGACACAAAACTATTGTTTCCTCTTACTGTCTCCAAAGTTTAAATAGCAGAGAATCACAAAAATTCTTCAGAATTTTAAAACCAAAATATCTCATTTGAATCATGATTTAAATGCAACAGCAATTTTTGTTGCTCTTGTTTAACAACTACCCTGAGCAAATTAAAGCGCTATAAGCAGTCACCCGCTTCTAATTTATAGGACCACTTATTTCCGAAAAGGAACAGAGCAAGTGTCATCTGATAACTGCACCATTCATACCCTCTGGGGCTGAGCCCGGGACCATATCGGGTGGGAGATCCGAGATAAACATCTCAGACCATTCGGCCATCTATTTTCGAAATTTTGGTAATTTTTCATGAGGCACATATGTCAGATTTTTTCTACGAGAAGTGGAACGATTTCATTTTATTCTTATTTCAAACAGATTGAATTTTTATGTTGTGATGAAATGTGCATTTCATTACAACATAAAACTTCAATGCTTCAATGCTTCAATGCACAGTTATTGCTTATTGATAGTTAGTTATGTTCCACATGGAAACGAATCTTTTGTTCTCCTGAAACGTTTTACTCAACATCATTTGAATGACGGTGTATAAATAAAATGACGTCGAATTAAAATTGCTCTGATGCTGCTTTAAAATGAATGTATATTCTGATTCCTACGTTATTAGCAAAGGTGACGTTTAAATGGCTACACGGAGTAGTGGAAAGAATAACACGAACGATCAAGTCAGAAAAAGCTAGATACTTTGTTTTTCGGGTGAACTTCAGATGCCTGTTAATATTTTCTTACACGTAGATACCATAAACCTAAGTACAGAAGTCTTAAATTATTGCAAACAATGCGTACTGTGGAAACTCAAAGTTGAAAATTTAATTTCAACAGTCAGTCCCACAAGGTTTATACTGATGACAATCCATTTGAGTTTGACACAAATACAATATTGTACTTTTAGACACACTGGAGTAACAAATTATTAGAAATGCCTACCTAATAACGTGCTGGGATGCACTTAGGCTTCAAACCACCATTGATTCAACGAGGTGCTCATATCGTTGTACAACTACTGTATATTCAGCCAAGTGGATGTGATGGAGTCCTTCTATTGAGAATGTTCGCTAGAAAGAAATCTCAGTTGCGAATGGCTCCCTCAGTCTCATTCCTCAGGTGTTCGATTAAATTTAGACTTGTGGAAGCCATTTTAAAACTTTGAAGTCACTGTCCTGCTCCTAGAACCGCTGTGTAAAGATTCAATCCTTCTGGCATGGCGCATTTTTCTGCTAGAAGTAGACAAACCTCCATCAGGAAACATCCACAATGATGTTAAGATGCCTTTGGCAACCAAATGCAGTTTGAGAGGTATTCAGAAACTCAATGTCATTCATAAAAACAAACCCTAGACCACTACACCGATTCCACCAGCTTATACAATTCATGCTAGGCAGCTGGGATCCATCAATTCGTGTTGCTGACTCCATTAAATGGAAACGTGATTCATTGGACCAGGCGAACTTTTCTAGTAATCAAGTATCCAGATTTTGTTCTCCCGTATCCACTGCTGAAGAATTTGTCGGATTTTGGAAGAGACGAGTGGTACACGAAAGGGAACTTGTGCTGTTATACCTCATTTGCGCCAGTGCGCTGCGGGCTGTCTATGCTGAAATTCTCCCAGTACCCTTGTTGCACTAAGCGGTTGCTCGAAGAAATAGAGGTCGTCTCTTACCTCTTAAAACCCTCCCTCTCCACCGGCCGTTGCCGTCGAACGTAGACCTAACGTTTCCTCCCACAAGAAGACCCTGAGTGCCTGTTTTGTTGTTTATGTACCAGTCATTGTACTCCCTCGATACGGTTGTTCTTGTATAGCCGAGTAGGTTTGCCATTTCCGAGCTGCTGGCAGCTGGTAGCCAAGGTTCCATTATCATTTGCTGCTGTTTTGGCTTCTTATACTGTAACCGGGGCTTCCATATTTATCAAAAGCGAAATTCTGTAGCCATTTTTAGAGATAGTGAATTGTGGTCATTTTCTTTCAATTCCCGCCATTTCGATGGGAAGGGCAACGACAGTCAAAGTATCTTTTTTCCCACATGTCGCAGCAGAGGCGGTGTTAGATTTACAAGTTTCGTCGATGTGAGAAGAATGAAACTGGACATTACTGCTTTTCAGCTGTCCCAAGCAAAGTGGCGAAGCGAAGAGAGGAGGCATCTTTAGGGTGTGGCTTTGCTTAGGAGGAATTTTCGTCGGACTTAACACGGGAAGAGTTTTGGTTCGGGAGTAGGCTACCGGGGAAAAAAGAGCGGAGAGAACTAGGTGGCAGAACGTCGGCGAAGCAGGAGATCTTTAGCGGGGGTGCTAGTATCTTCGGGACGAAGGGAAGGAGAAAGAAATTGAGGCCGATGATGAGATAGACGGAAAGAGATCATGGTGGGTTAATGCATAGAATGAATGGAGATCAGGACAAGGCTTCTGGACAATTCCTCGTAACATCTGAATAAAAGTCTTCCTCACTGCAAAATTTAGCCTCAGTCGACTCACTTTTCTATGCTTTGTATTGTATTTATCTGCTCCATTTGGGAGAATTGCGGATTATACCACCGATACCGAACTTACCGCAAAGAAAGCATCAAACGGACTCTCCACACAGGGTGCTGTAATACACTGCCGGACAATTGCTAAGAAGGGTGAAAAATAACAGAGTTTGCCAGGGAGGTCGACGTCAGCCACAGTGTTGTTTCAAGGGTTTGGAAATCATTTCAAACAAATGGAGAGCGTAGCAGACGTCACGGGGAGGTCGTGTTCGCAGTACGACACCTGCAGAAGATTGGTACATAGTGCTATCAACAAAAAGACACCGGCGCAGCACTGCTAGTGAGGTAGCAAATCAGTTTATGGCTGCTACTGGCAAGCGGATCTCCCGAAAAACTGTCGCCAGACGTTTGCATGCAGGAGGACTATTCGCCCGCCGTCCTGTTGTGTGCATCCCATTGTCCGGACGTCACCGTACCGCCCGTTTGCAATGGTGCCATCAACATCGCAATTGGACTGATAACGACTGGTCTGCTGTCCTCTTCTCAGATGAGAGTAAATACAGTCTATCGTCTGATTGTCGACGACAACTGATCTGGCGTGATAGTGGTACTGCATATTGTCTAGCAAACATACAGGAAAGGGACCGATATCTGACATGTAGTGTCATGGTATGGGCTGGCATCATGATCAATGGCCGTACGTCCCTCTATGTGCTTCCAACTGGGACTATGGCTGGCCAACGATACATTAATGATGTTCTGCTACCTCATGTTCGCATGTTCCGTGGTGCTGCGGTGATAGATTCATTTTCATGGACGACAACGCAGCATTTCATCGAACAGTCGCTGTCCAGGAGTGTCTTGAGAGCGAGGATATTCCCCTCCTCGTATGGCCAGCACGTTCTCCAGATCTGAATTCCATTGAAAATGTGTGGGATGCTTTGGAGAGGAGTCTTGCTGGTCGCCAATGCCCTCCGATATACAAGGACACCCTCATCCGTGCACTGACATAGGAATGGGATAAATTACCCCAACAGATGCTTGATAATGTTGTGCAAAGCATGACACGACATGTGTAATCTTGCATCGCCCTCCATGGTGGCCATATCCCGTATTGACATCCTACGCCGGAACGCCTGTGGACGGTAATTGCATTTTTTCACGTTTACGTATTCTGCACAAAATGGCCTGTTTGTCCCTTGAACACGTTCCAAAGCCTTCTGGATTTGAGAGCACAATAAATTGTCTTTCTCGTAATGTCCTGGCATTCTGACATTATTTTATTTCACTTAGCATCCAACCACACTTACTTTTTTATGCGCTATATAGCCGTTTCTGATTCGTCCTTAGCAATTGTCCAGCAGTGTAGAACTCAGCACCAAGCTCTGTAACAATACGTCTGAATCCTTTACGCGTGCACACACACACACACGCACACACACACACACACACAATAAGCTGTCTGTAAAGCGACCTCAACATCATTGTTTGCACGTAACTGATTAAGTATTCCTAATAATTTGCTACTTCAATATGTACAGCTAAATCGTTAATAAACAAGATAAATGCCGAAAGAACTCATGAAACTGTCAGAAAATTATTGATGATTTTTCAGATGTCTACTGAGCATTTTGCTTTGGCATCAAAAGAAGTTTGTTTTCTAGTTGCGTACCAAGTTTTTCTTTTATTTTATTTTTATTTATTTTTTTTGTACGAGACTGAACTGTGAGCAAGTTTTCGTTGAATATTCTCTGGGAGTGTCACCGGAAAATAGAAAGAGAGAGAATTTCGCACTGTGATGAAGAAAATAAAAGTTGATTATCCAGAAACGAAAAATTTAAACTGAATCGAAGGAAAGGTTTTGAAGGATTACTTCTAGGGCACTGTTTCTCGCAAACTCCTGTCAAAAGACAAAGGAATCTCATCTGTTTAATGGAGCTCGACATTTGGCGGCAAAGGCCACGCCTGTTTCGTGACTCTTAAAATAATGCAAAAGGCTATTCCTGCTGCATAAATCACTTTAACACTTTTTACTTGGGCAATAAAGAAAGTATTTCATATTTTCGATTAAAAAATCACGGTGACGTCAAATGTTTCTGGTCCTTCGAAGACTGGTTTATTGCTTCGTTTTATAGTTTTTATTTTTGAACTCAAAACTTTTTACCCTTCCTAGAAAACCAAACAGATAGATAAAATTCTCTTTAATCCGGCAAAAACAAATAAAAATCCGATACCTGCAAAATAATTACTTTCCCAGTACGAGTTGTTATTGTTAAATAAGCACGTATGTTACAAAAGCCAAAATAGAAACTAGATCTAATGCGGTTTATCAGCAAAGTAACTTAAAAAGAATATTTTCATCAGAAAATAATAAAAAGTTAAAAAATAGAACAAAGCTTTCATTGGCAGCTTGAGTGTTTAAGACGTTTTCTTTCTCTGTAATGTTTCCAAATGTATTGGTAATCTGTAGCCATTTACTTTTTATATGCATGACTTCAAATTTCTAAATTCTGTTGGCTATTTCGAGCTCTCCAAAGGCACTGCGTAGGTTTCAACATATGCTCGCAGATTTTTAAACAAAATCTAATTTTCTTTTTCTGTGTGTTGAATTAACTTCAAACGCCCAAGTTATTTACGTAATCTGCGGTATCCTACATGTAAAGGTTTGGTATCAGTTTTCTTTTTTTATTTCTGCGGGTTAATTATCACAGCGAGCAACATATAGGTCTATAGCAGTCGTCCCTCAACAATCGGGGGTCACTGGTTCCAGGGAAAGCTGACAGACAGCGCCTTAAGGCAAACACTCCACCCATGTTTCGGGGCGGGATTCGAACCCAGATTTATCTCGTCTTTTTTTCACTCTCAATTATCATCCTTTTTTGACTAAAGCTCCTTATGAATAGAATCCATCAGTACGAGTTTTCTTGTACTACTGGATACGTGCTGTTTAAAAACTGTGTTTCCGTAATAAACACTCCACGGAGATGCCCCTCTAACTTCATTCCGCTTTACGGAGACCATGAAGCTGCCGAAAATATGTAATAATAAAACAGAATATTTGTTGTGTGTGCGTGCGAGAGAGAAAGAGATAAACAGAGAGAGAGATTTGTACCAAGGATGAATATGTATGCGGATTAAGGTTATGCACTGAACAGCAACTGAATTAGAAATACCTGTCTAGTAACGTGTAGCACCACCTTTCGCCCTGATGACGGCGGCGATTCGTTTCAGCATGGACTCGACAAGACACCGGAAGCGTTGGGAAGCCATACGGATCCACGACCCCTGAACAAGCTCCCACAGTTCACGAAGATTTGATGGAGGGGTATCAGAGCCTTGAACATCTCTCTCGATGGCATCCCAGATGTGCTCGATGGGTTTGAGGTCAGGTGACCTAGCTGGCCAAGGAAGCAAGGTCACGTCGGTGGAGTGTTCATCCAACCATTCGGATACAATTCGGGAGCGATGGCACGGTGCATTATCTTGTTGCAGGATGAGGTCCCCAGTGGGATGTTGAAGACGCACAAACGGGAACAAATGGTCGTCCAGGATAGCCCGGTAACGTTGATCGGTGAAGGACGATATCACTCGTACCAGGGGTCCAATTTCAGTCCACGTAAACAGTCCCCAGACGAGAATGACACCCCCACCATCTTGAAGAGTACCCTGCTGGCACGAAGGATCCATCGCTTCATGTGGTTTGCGCCGTTCTCGTATCCTGCCATCCGCATGTATCAACGTGAATATCGACTCATCAGTCCAGGAAACAATTTTCCACATGTCTAGGATCCAGTGGCGATGTTCTCACGCCCATGCTAATCTTTGCACCCTGTGATGTGCGGTCAGCAGCGGTACCCTCGTGGGAATGATGGCTTCTGTACCCCATAGCGAGGAGATGGTTCTGGATGGTGCTGCTGCTTACACGTTTTTGTGCACCAGCGTTAACTTTTCCGAGTGATTTCTTGCACTGTGGCCCGTCTATCCGCTGTTACAATGCGAGCTAGTCGACGATGATCCCACTCATCCACACGCTGTTGTCCACGGCAGTTGGCCCTTGCAGGGATGGTTTTACCGGATTCGATGTACTCACGGTGCACCCGTGACACAGAGGCGCTCGTGAAAATCCCAGTGCCTGCACTACTTCCGAGATGGAGTGGCCCATTTGTCGGGCGCCGACAATTTGCCCACGATCAAATGAGCTTAGATCCTTCGTCTTATCCATACTGCGTCCTAATCTTACTGATTCCCGTCGCATCACTCCGTATATTGTCGGATCGCTGCATACGTCATGTCGTTTCCGTTTACAGGGCCGCCCAACAGTGCCACATTTGCATAACGCCAGCTGTCTCTAATTCAATTACTCTTCAGTGTATATATATTAACGCATATAACCAAACGTTTATATACAGAGTCCAAAGGAAAGTCTACATCCACCCTGTCATGGCTGCAGGAATGATCCCCGACTATAAACGTTAGGTCTGCCTCTAGTAAAGAGGACATGCCCGATCGATTAAAACTGATTGCAGCGCCCCTTAGTGGCGAAATGTGGAAGTTAGCAAATCTAACTCGGCAACGTAGCAAGATAAACGCAAAAGATCAATTGCGAAGTTGTAGAACATCGTCGAATTACGAAGAATCGACACAAACAAACTGAAGAACGCGCAGGAATAACCAGTTAGACGTCTTCGAAAGCTAGAGACATAACCATGCCTTATCCAGTGGAATGGCAGTGAACGATGCACGAGAGTACGCAAATACGATAGTGACGTACGATCCCGCTGTGGATAAAAGGCAGTATGTGTTTGGAGGGAATAAGCGCTTTGTCGCAGAGCTCCTGATGGCGTGCTACACCTCAGAGCAGTATTGCGAGATGGTCATCATGCATGGCGAGTGTCATCGGAATGCATAAGGGTCGCCGGACTTGACTCCTATGGACTTCTTCCTCTGGGGATACTTAAAAGAACAGGTGTATATTTCAACGTCTGCAAGTTTTGACTATTTGAAACAGCGTATGATAAGTGCTTGTAACATTGTGACGCCAGCAATGCTCGTTACATTACGCAGTAATATACTGTCTCGCATTCAGATGTACATTGCCGCGGATGGCGGACATTTTGAACAAAATCTCCGATAGCTTCTGAAGCTTCGACGTGTTCTTTTACGTCGTACGTATGTCAGCTACTCGCCTGCAACCGTTTTTGTGTCGATTAAATTCATCTGTAACCATTCATATCCTATGGCGTCTAACTGGTTATTCTTGCGCGTTCTTCCCTTCCTTTGTGTCGGTTCTTCGTAATTCGACGATCTCTACAACTTCGTAATTGACCTTTTGCGTCTATTTTGCTTCGTTGCCTATTTAGAGTTGCTAACTTCCACACTTCGACACTAGGGAGCTGAAATCGCTTTTAATCGATCGGGCATGTCCACTTTACTCACAGTATTTGTCATTTTCTTGTAGGACTTCCGTCCAGAGTGAGTAGAGTTTAGGTCCCAGCCATATACAGCGAGATCGCCTTTTGGGCAGGGCACAGAAACGGAAGGCATGAGAGCAAGTCTAGCGACTTTGACAAAACAGTTTGCAGTGAGATTAGAGTACAGTAGATGGCGCCACCGTGCAAGTACGATGTTGCACACAGAGTTGTGAGAGAATTTCAGGGGTGCATAGCAAAGGATACCCATTTGAACCAGTTGGTCCAGCCTGGGGGCCGTCACTTAACGTGCTCGTCCTATGCACGGCGGATATTCAGCGATTGTTAGTAAATCACACCATCTTTGAAAGATCAGCCCAGGTTCGGACCTGAGGAACTTGCATTAATAGTCTGACTCGCTAACCACTAAGCCATCCGCGGCTCTGTCCACTTTACTGGAAACAGACCGAACGTTTATAGTCGGGGGCCGTTCCTTCAGTCATGAGAGGAGTAGATATCGACTTTCTTTTGGACTCCGTATATATATATATACACTGAGAGGCCACTTTATTATGACCACCCCTTCAGTACTTCGTTGGGCCACCTTTTGCTTTTAACACTGCGTCAATTGTTCGTGGCATGGACTCCACGAGCTGTTGATCGGTGGTTTGTGGAATCTGAGACCATGCTTGAAGAATAGCATTTTCCAGGAGTGTGAGATTACAGGGTTGTAAATCCAGCTGTCTGATGGCTCGTTAAACTTCATCCCACAAATTCTCAATGGGGTTGAGATCTGAAGATTGTGGGGTGCCACTTAAGCAAAGTAAACTCACCGGCATGTTCCTGAAACCAATCCTGTACAATACGAGCAATATGGCAGGACGCATTATCTTGTTGAAAGTAGCCATCGCCATTGGGATAAACCATCCACATGACATGATGCACTTGGTCTGCAACGATGTTTAGATATGATGTGCGAGTCAGACGTTGATCAACACGAATTAAAGGTCAAAAAGCATGCCAGGAAAACATTCCCCGAACCATAACGTTGCCTCCACCAGCTTGAAGGGTTGTAGCAATGCATTTGGGGTCCATGCTTTCGTGCTGTTTCCGCCAAATTCTCACTCGGTCATCAGCATGGTGCAAATGTAAACGTGATTCATCGGACCACAAAATTTGTTTCCAATTATCGACTGTCCAGTTCTTGTGCTACTGTGCGAAGTGGAGACGTTTTCTCTTGTTAACTGCAGACAGCAAAGGTTTCAAACAGGCCTTCGGCCGCAATTTCCCATCCGATGCAGTATCCGGCAAACAGTGCAAGCAGAGATCATTTGAGGGGATCCTTGATTAAGATGGTCTGTAATACTGTTGCCCTTCTGTTGTCTGTTACCAGTCTGGACACTCCCCGTTCCGCTCGAGCAGTCACTAGTCGATGACAACCACATGTTGCACGTAGAGACCCAGTTTTTTAGCTGATAGTCTAGTCTAAAAACACTTTAACAACAGCTGCTCTGCAACATTTCACGAATGCGGCGGTTTCGGTGATATTCGCTCCATGGCTCCGAGCTCCTACAATCATTCCACGTTGAAAGTCCGTCAAATCGCATTTTTTTACCCATCTCATCGCCCCAAAATTATTTCTACTACTGTCGCAAGCACTAAGTTTTCCCTTTTCATACCAGCCTCGCCCTCTGGCGGCAGCAGCGTGCAGCCATAGCTCATTTGCTTGAAACTGTCAGGTGGTCATAATAAAGTGGCCACTCAGTGTATATATATATATATATATATATATATATATATATATATGGGATGTAAGGTCAGGTGATGCGTAACATCACAGCCTCTCCTTGACAAATGTCAACCCCGCCTTCTCGTGGTACATCCTGTTCCCACTAAAGGGGCTCTGACGACCGCCAATAGCGGTATAACTATACCATCGGGATTAGAGGAAATGCTATGTCACACTCACCAACCCGCTTGGCCAGCGTGGTGAGTTATGGCCAAACCCCTCCAAAAATGACTCCACAACTTAAATCTTGGCCCTCAGTCTCCGGCAGCTGAAAGGTACCTGGCCAAGGCAGCGGCCAGTGCGACATGAAGGCAGAGGGTGCTAAGAATTACCGGAGGACCGGACTAGGCTGCCATCTGATGCTGACCTTGGCTACGTACAACGGACGCTCCCTATCTTCTGATTCAAGGCTTCTTGAATTGGAAGAGGAACTACAAAGGATCAAGTGGGACATCGTCGGGCTAAGTGAGGTAAGGAGAAAAGGAGAAGATCTCATTGAACTGAAAAGTGGACATCTCTTCTACTATCGTGGGACAGATACTGGCAGAACTAGTGGTGTTGGATTTATAATAAACAAGAAACTGAAGGATAAAGTTGTAGAAGTTCAAAGTTCCTCTGACAGAGCTGCAAGACTCGTTATCCAACTCTCGAGAAGATACCAGGCTCAGATTATTCAAACTTATGCACCCACCACAAGTCATCCTGAAGAAGAAATTGAAGAATTTTATGAGGAAATTCGTGATCTAAATAATAAAGGTAAGCAGCACTTGAAGATAATTATGGGAGATTTCAATGCAAAAATAGGGCAACGGCAACAGAATGAAACTTCAGTAGGTAAATTCGGTCACGGCAACAGAAACCAGCGTGGAAATACTCTCGTAGAGTTTGCAGAGGCAGAAGGGTTTTACATCTTGAACTCCTTTTTCAAGAAAAAGCCACACAGGAAATGGACATGGAGACATCCAAATGGGATGACAAGTGAAATTGATTTTATTATGTGTAACAAAAAATTCGTCATAGAAGACTGCAGTGTGCTAAACAAGTTCAACACAGGCAGTGACCATAGATTGGTGAGATGTAAGATGCACTCAACACTAAACTGGAACGTGGCAAGCTCATAAGACAAACAAAATGTATTGACATAACCAACCTTAAAAAACACCATAATACCTTCAAATTGGAACTGAAGAACAGATTCTCTGCTTTAGAAGGCCTAACATCGGAAGAAGTGGATATTTCTGAAGTTAACAGAAAAGTAACCATAGCTCTTATGGAAACAGCAACAAAATTAGCTGGGTCTAAGAACAAATTGCATGTGAACAAATTATCAGGAAAAACCAAAATGTTGATGCAAAAAAGAAGAGAGATGAGGACAACTAAAGAAGATGTGACTTCCAAAGTGGAATATATAGAGCTATGCAAGACAGTACGAAAAAGTATCACCGAAGACGTAAGGAAATTCAACTGTGAACTAGTAAGGAAAGCAATTGAAAACAACCAAAGCCTAAAGACAGCAAAGGGACATCTCAGTAAGGGAAGAAAACAGATTATGGCACTGAGAAAAGAAGATGGTTCTATAACAAGAAATAGAGGCGAAATTTTGACAAGAGTGAAAGATTTCTACTCCAAACTATATGAAAGGGATGATACATGTACTCCAGACATCATGAAAGGTACCAGTACCAGAGTTCTTCCAGTCCTTCCAGCAGAAGTTGCACATGCAATCAAGAACATGAAGCGGGGGAAAGCTCCAGGAGAAGATGGAATTACTGTAGACATCATACAAGAAGCAAGTGGAGAAATCGAAACAGTACTCGCCCAAATTTTCACTCGATGCCTTAATGAAGGGAAAATTCCTGAGGATTGGAACAACGCTACAATGATCTTGCTACATAAAAAAGGTGACATTGAGGATCTCAGGAACTACAGACCTATCAGCCTCCTATCAGTGGTTTATAAAATCTTCACTAAAGTTCTTTCACACCGCTTTAAGGTGACACTGGACATGGCTCAACCGAGAGAACAAGCTGGATTCAGGAGTGGCTACAGCACAATAGATCATATCCACGTACTGAGAGAACTAATTGAAAGAGCGAGGGAATATGAACTTCCATTGTGCATGGCTTTTATCGATTATGAAAAAGCCTTTGATTCGGTGAAACCATCAGCAGTTGCAATGGCTCTGAAATCCTGCGGTATTGAAGATGCATACATTAATATTATTAATAACATCTATGAAAATGCAAGTGCAAAGATTCGGCTGTTTGAAAATACAACACACATAAAAATTGGAAAAGGAGTGAGACAAGGTGACACCATATCTCCGAAGCTCTTTAATGCCACATTGGAAAATGTCTTTCAATCACTGAACTGGGAAAACAAAGGGATAAAGATTAATGGAGATTATCTAACCTACCTTCGTTTTGCTGATGACATAGTCATTTTTGCAACTACCCCATCAGAGCTGCAGAGTATGATCCAGGAACTTGCTGACAAGAGTAAAGAAGTGGGATTAAAAATGAACTTTCAGGAAGACAAAAGTGATGTACAATGCTTTTACAAGAAATGAAGATTTATCGATTGAAGGAGAAAAGCTGGAGATAACAGACACGTACGTTTATCTTGGACAGCAGATATCAAGTGAGGGTCACATTGGTGAAGAAATTAATCGGCGTACAAAACTTGCCTGGAGAGCTTTTGGAAGAAACAGCATAATTTTCAAGAGCAATATGCCATTATGTCTTAAAAGAAAAGTGTTTGATCAATGCATCCTTCCAGTGCTTACGTATGGTGCAGAGACGTGGACCTTAGCTAAAAGAGACATACAAAGGCTGCAGACAACTCAAAGAAGCATGGAGAGGTGCATGCTTGGTGTAACCAGGAGAGATAAGAAGAGGAACATGTGGATCCGAAAAATGACAAGAGTGGAAGACATCATGATCAGAGTTAAATCCCTGAAATGGCAATGGGCTGGACATACTGCCAGAAGAACAGACCATCGATGGACAGCCGAAATTTTAGATTGGATTCCAAGGGACAGGAAAAGACCCAGAAGAAGACCACATGGAAGATGGGTGGATGAAATTCGAAAGTATGCGGGAGTGACATGGAGGAGACTGGCACAAGACAGACCGTTGTGGAGGAAACTTGGGGAGACCTTCGTCCAGCAGTGGATTGATAATGGTTGACAATGATGATGATGATGATATATATATATATGTAGAATTCGTTGCGTCTAGGGGAATTCAATCTTGCACTGCTGGACGAAGGTATCCCCAAATTTCTTCCACAACGGTCTGTCTTCTTCCAGTCTCCTCCATGTCACTCCCGGTTACTTTCGAATTTCATCCACCCACCTCCCATGTAGTCTTCTTCTGGGTATTTTCCTGTTCCTTAGAATCCAGTCTAAAATTTCGGCTGTCCATCGACGGTCTGTCCTTCTGGCAATATGTCCAGCCCATTGCTCGTTCGTGACAGACGTAGTGTTGGTGGCTCCAATATTTTATGCATTTAAGTGTGGAATACCTCGTCCCTCACTCACCTGTTGCGTGGCCCGGCTGTCTAAAGGTACTGTGTACGTTTTGAGCTACTTTTCTAACGTTCTCATCCTCATATTAGTTAATATTCATCCGTTTTCTTATCGTTTGCTCATTTGCTCGTTTGTTTAGGTTTGGAAGCTGCCAACATGGCGGCTTCCGGTATTTCCTTATCATCATTGGGCGTGGCGGATGCACGTCACGTCACACTTCCCACGTCCATGGAAGTTAACATACTCTCGTCCTCAGATGTATCTGCTCAGATGCCTTCCCAGCTTTCTAGTACTCCTGCACCGGTGCCTTCACTGGACTTGGCTGCGCTTTCTTCTTCAGCTCCTGCATCTGCCTCAGTGCCCTCCCTGGGTACTACTGATTTCACTGCCTTGCCTTCGGCCTGTGCTTCTCTTGCCTCACAGACTTCTGTGCCTGCCGGATACGAACAGACTTCTCTTCCGAGGATGTCATTTGCCTCTAAAGTGCAACGAGGCGCTACTTCTACGTCCGATTCCTCTCAACCAGATGGTCTTTTGCAAGCTACATATTATTCAGGTATCCAACCACAAGGTGAAGGTAACGATAGATGACAACTCGCAGATTGGCCGTGAGTTCCATAACCTCCTGAATAGAGGCGTGCTCTTTCATGCTTTGCCAAATACTCCATTGCCACGCTACATGGACGTTCTCTCTGGACATGTGTCGTCTGCTTCCATTGTAGGAATTTCCCGTACTCCTCGGGGTATTTCGGTACAGTTCAATCACAAGGAGGATGCTGACTTTTTTCTTGCAAACGGACTTTCGATTGGGACAAACCATCTCATCCCGTCGCCTCTTTCCAAGCGACCGGTGAACATCACGTTCTATCCTGTTCCACAGGAATTGCCGGATAATGCACTTCCTCTCCTTGTCAGTCATGTTTGTAAAATTGTTGGCAAGGTCCGTCGCCTCTGACGCTCCCAGCGGAACTCGATTTGCACATGATACCGGACCTCGCCGTCAGTTATTGGTCGTCTTTCCCACCGAGAAAGCCATGGCGGATTGCCCTACAGAAGCTACTGTTGAAATTGGCGCACGAACGTACAGTTTCAAGATTTTCACTGCTCACTACTGTACACATTGTTTAACACAGAATAACACCACTGCCTCCCGTGACCGCGTTCAACGTGGACATTCATGAAGTTCGCATCCCACTGCTGACCATATTGGTCTTTCTACTATCCCCACTACCGGTAGTTTGCCTGACGCGAATTCTTCGCTTCTCCGTCAGACGAACATTTCCGTCACGGACAATGCTGCCTTTCCTCCTCTCCCGACCCGTACGATTGTGCATCCACCTTCAAGATTGACAAAATTGTCTTCTTCTACAGATCTGTCTACAGCGGAGTGTTCCGATCCGGGTGTGTTGAGTGGTGGTTTGGCAGATCGGCCGTCTGGCTCTTCTCCTAGCCTCTCGGATATTGGATCTCCATTTACAACCTTGTCTACCATACCCTTGCTGCAACATCTTCCTGAATCATCGGCTGTTGTACCAGTCTCTACTAAGGCAGCTCAGCTACGTACAGCTTCTTCGGCGTCGTTCGTTTTCTCGTCTCCTGACTTGGGAGGTGAGCCTGATCCACTAATAGATACATTCGCCTCAACTTCTTCTTCGAAGCGGATTGGAACTTCCAAAGGCGCTGTAACACAGAAAAAGTTAAAACAACTTTCTGTGCCGCATTCTGAGAATTCATCTAGTGTTCCCGAGGTTTCCGGTTACGGTGTTTCTCCACCTGATGATTCTTTAAACAGTATGCTTCTCCGCTCAGGTCCTGTCAATCCTCTCTCGGATGCTGATGTTCTACAGGCCGTTGATACGTTTCCTCCAGTTCCTGGACCACTGTCCAGACAGCAACTTTTACGTCTTTTTCAACCTGCACGTACGATTGTTAGTTCTGAAGAATTCCTTCACTCACCTGATCTGGACCTGTATGCAGCGGTAAGGCAATTCGAAGCTTACGTGTCACTTTTTAAATCTCTGTGTGCCACCGATCTTCGGTATCAGCCTTTTTTGAGACGTTACACGCGCCGTCTCGCCTCCTTGAAGGAGCTCGTTGAGAAGCATATATGTGATACCTTCTATTCCTTTACCGATGGCCTTTAGCTCTCCTCCTCACACCGATTACTTTTTGTTCTCTCAATGCTAGGGGATTTGCGAACCCGTTCGCAGATTCCCTGGTTTTGCAGACTTAGTACATGTTGATTCTGATGTTTTCATTGTGTGTTTTTACTGTGATTCACAAGTAATGTATTGTAAATTTGCTTTATTTGTGTGTTTGGCTGTGTTTCACAAGTAATGTATTTTAAAGTTGCGATAATTGCGTGTTTTTGCTGTGTTTTCACAACTAATCGGTCTCGTTACTTGTGTGATCTCCTCATTATCTCTTCATTATCTTATCTGTTGTTTCCTAAATTTGTGCCTGTCTTTTAAATTATCTATGTTTGTGAGTGTTTGCTGTGTTAGTGCTTTCCTCTATCGCAGATTATTATAGTGGTACGTTTGTTACCTTTGTTATTTTTATAAAGTTGCTGAGGTACTCAATGTTGTTTTTGCGCTCTAACCACATATCAGTTCCATTCGGTTGTTTTATCATAGCATAGTACATTTCATGCATTTATGCACATGTGTTATAGTGTTTGACATGCCGTTAGGCCATTCATTGTTCGTGTGCATATTCATTTCCTTTCTGTGTAACGTTGTGCTGCATCGTGGATATACTGACTTTCCGCACTGTTGTTTTCTGTACTGCAGCTTTTAATGAATCTCCTATGTCTGTATTTCGTTATAGCAATAAACTGGGTACCACTATGGTACCCACAGTTACCAATACCAATACCATTGCCATTTCAGGGATTTAACTCTGATCGTGATGTCTTCCAACTCTTGTCATTTTTCTGATCCACGAGATCCTCTCCTTATAACTCCTGGTTACACCAAGCATGCACCTCTCCAAGCCTTCTTTGAGTTGTCTGCAGTCTTTGTATGTCACTTTTAGTTAAGGTCCACGTCTCTGCACCATACGTAAGCACTGGAAGGATGCATTGATCAAACACTTCTCTCTTAAGATATAATGGCGTATTCCTCTTGAAAATCATACTGTTTCTTCCAAAGGCTCTCCAGGCAAGTTTTATACGCCGATTAATTTCTTCATCAATATGACCCTCACTTGATATCTGATGTCCAAGTTAAATGTAGGTATCGTTTATCTACATCTTTTTACCAGCAATCGACGAATCTTCATTTCTTGTAAAAAAATTGTACATCACTTTTGTCTTCTGAAAGTTCATTTTTAATCCCACTTCTTTACTCTTGTCAGCAAGTTCCTGGACCATAATCTGCAGCTCTGATAGGGTAGTTGCAAAAATGACTACATCATCAGCAAAACGATGAAGAGTTAGATAATCTCTATTAATCTTTATCCCTTTGTTTTCCCAGTTCAGTGATTGAAAGACATTTTCCAATGTGGCATTAAAGAGTTTGGAAGATATAGTGTCACCTTGTCTCACACCCCTTCCAATCTTTATGGGTGCTGTATTCTCAAACAGCCGAATTTTCGCTCTTGCATTTTCATATATGTTATTAATAATATTAATGTATGTAGCTTCAAACCCGCAGGATTTGAAAGCCATTGTAACTTCTGATGGTTTCACTGAATCAGAGGCCTTTTCATAATCGATAAAAGCCATGCACAATGGAAGTTTATATTCCCTCGCTCTTTCAATTAGTTCTCTCAGTACGTGGATATGATCTATAGTGCTGTAGCCACTCCTGAATCCAGCTTGTTCTCTCGGTTGAGCCAGGTCCAGTGCTACCTTCTAGCGGTGTGAAAGAACTTTAGTGAAGATTTTATAAACCACTTAGAGAAGGCTGATAGGTCTGCAGTTCCTGAAATCCTCAATGTCACCTTTTTTATGTTGCAGAATCATTGTAGCGTTGTTCAAATCTTCAGGAATCTTCCCTTCATTAAGGCATTGAGTGAAAACTTTGGCGAGTACTGTTTCAATTTCTCCACTTGCTTCTTGTATGATGTCTACGGTAATTCCATCTTCTCCTGGAGTTTTTCCCCGTTTCATGTTCTTGATTGCATGTGCAACTTTTGCTGGGAGGACTGGACGAGTTCTGGTACTGGTACCTTTCGTAATGTCTGTAGTACATGTATCATCCCTTTCATATATTTTGAGTAGAAATCTCTCACTGTGGTCAAAATGTCGCCTCTATTTCTTGTTACAGAATCATCTTCTTTTCTCAGTGCTATAATCTGTTTTCTTCCCTTACTGCGATGTCCTTTTGTTTTCAATTGCTTTCTTCACTAGTTCACAGTTGAATTTCCTTAGGTCTTCAGTCTTCATTGATGCTTTTTCGTACTGTCTTGCATAGCTCTATATATTCCACTTTGGAAGTCACATTTCTTTTAGTTGTCCTCATCTCTCTTCTTTTTTGCATCAGAATTTTGGTTTTTCCTGATAATTTGTTCATATGCAACTTGTTTTTAGTACCAGTTATTTTTGTTGCTGTTTGTATAAGTGCTTTGGTTAGTTTTCTGTTATCTTCAGAGATGTCCACTTCTTCCGACGCTAGACCTTCTGGAGCAGAGAATTTGTTCCTCGGTTCCAATTTAAAGGTATCATGATGTTTTTAAAGGTTGGTCATGTCAATAAACTTGAAACTTGGTCGTTCTGGGTGGGGTAGTGGTTAGCATACCCGGGCGTTTTTTGGGAGACACGGATTCGATTCCCTCTGCAAAACGATGAAAATTTTCAAGTTTTCGGATATTATCTGACTTACCATCCATGTCACATTTGCCCCAAAAATCGGATTGTCATCTTCAAAATTTGTACCCTTTGTTTGTTTTATGAGCTTGCCACGCTCGAGTTCAGTATTGAAGTGCATCTTACATCTTACCATTCTATGTTCACTACCTGCGTTGAACTTATTCAGCACACTGCAGTCTTCCATGAAAAATTTCTTGTTACACATAATAAAATCAATTTCACTTGTCCATCCATTGGGATGACTCCATGTCCATTTTCTTTGCGGCTGTTTCTTTGAAAAGGAGTTCATGATAAAAAAACCTTCTGCCTCTGCAAATTCTACGAGAGTATTTCCACGCTGGTTTCTGTTGCCGTAACCGAATTTACCTCTGAAGTTTCATTCTGTTGCTTTTGCCCTATTTTCGCATTAAAATCTCCCATGAAGATCTTCTAGTGCTGCTTGCCTTTATTATTTAAATGACAAATTTCCTGATAAAATTCTTCAATTTCTTCTTCAGGATGACTTGTGGTGGGTGCATAAGCTTAAATAATCTGAGCCTGGTATCTTCTTGAGATTTGGGTTACGAGTCGTGCAGCTCTGTCAGAGTAACTTTCAACTTCTACAACTTTATCCCTCAGTTTCTTGTTTATTATGTGTAACAAGACAACTAATTCTACCAATAATCCAAAATCACTAGTCCTACCAGTATCTATCCCATGATAGAAGAGATGGCCACTTTTCAGTTCAATGAGATTTTCTCCTTTTCTCCGTACATCACTTAGCCCGACGATGTCCCACTTGATCCTTTGCAGTTCCTCTTCCAATTCAAGGAACTTTAAATCAGAAGATGGGGAGCGTCTACTGAAAATAGCCATGGTCAGTATCAGACGGAAACTTAGTCCGGTCCTCCGGTGATTCCTAGCACCCTCTGTCTTCATGTCGCACTGGCCAGGTATATTCTAGCTGCAGGAGACCAAGATTTAAGTTGTGGAGTCATTTTGGAGGGGTTTGGCCGTAACTCACCACGCTGGCGAAGAGGGTTGGTCAATGTGGGATAACATTTCCTCTAATCTCGATTGTATAGTTATATATGCATACATGTGTGTGTGTGTGTGTGTGTGTGTGTGTGTGTGTGTGTGTGTGTGTGTGTGTGTGTGTGTATTAACATTTAAAAATATTGTTTCTTTCAGATTACAAAATCCTCCATTCAGAGCGAAATTATGGGGTGCAATTCCTTATCTCAAATTCAGATTCCACTCGGTGTAAAAAGCAATCCTCGAGAAAAATACATTATTTCTAATATAGAAAAATATATGCATTGCTAGTATTTTTCACTGAGATTAATTTTTTGTCCAGAAGCTGGAATGAATTAATTTTCTAAATTATTGCTGTAAATCACTGCAATCATTTACCAGATAATATGCGTACCTATTGTCATACTTAACAATGCTAAACCCACTTTGCTTATTTCAAGATACCGCACTGTAGTGTTTATCCAAATGTTCAAGATTATCCAATTATCATATTTTTCTTCTTTGGGGGTTTAACAACCACCATGAGCAATTCAATGGGCTATAAACAGTTGCACGTCCCCAAGTTATTTTTCAGATGATAAAGCACACTGACATACCTCAGGGGTTACTCCGTGTGGTATGTATTTCCTGATTGGCCATCAAGGTCCAGGATTTCTCCCCAATCCAACACGTGTGGCCTATGATTAAACGCCATCTATCGGCCCGCAGCAATCATGGGCCATGACTGTATGCCTGCATCCCGCAATTCTTAGCTCAGTGCATCTGCAAATGAAGTGGTTTTATTTCACGTTTTTCTGTCCACAGAAAGCATCGTTTTGGATCAATAAATATGTTCATCAGAATTTGCAAAGTTTTTCATGTATTCTTCATATCTTTGGTTGTCATTTCTCTAAGTATACTATCTATATTCCTGTTCCTACAAGGGCTGCGATATTAATGTCACGGAGTGAATTTGATAAAGTTTCAGATGAGAAAATAACGTTCAGAAGCACTGCCCCAGAAAGAAGGTTAATAAGTTTAAAAAGAATAAAACAAATCCATACAAAAATACTAAAAACAAAGAACTAATAAAGATCGTGTCAAGAACAAGATGCTGATTTTAACAGTTTTCTTATTACTGATGGTTAACCACTGGAGAATAAAGATTTGCAATACAAGTGACTATGTCCGAAAAAAGCTGCCAATAGTTACAATTTTTTTACCTCATTTCCTTTTCTGCTATACTATAGTGAAGTGTAATTTACCTCTTTCCGTATTCCCGTACCTTGATTCAACACATGATAATTCACTCTGTTATTGTCATTTACCTCTTTCCGTATCCCCCTACCTTGATTCAACACGTGAAATTGTCTCTGTTATTGTCATTCACTTCTTTCCGTATTCCCGTGCCTTGATTCAACACATGATAATTGTCTGTGTTATTGTCATTTACTTCTTTCCGTATTCCCCTACCTTGATTCAACGCATGATAATTGTCTCTGTTATTGTCATTTACCTCTTTCCGTATTCCCGTACCTTGGATTCAACACATAATTGTCTCTGTTATTGTCATTTACCTCGATGCAAATGTTGTTCCAACATGTGGTGATTATTTTTGTCTTAACTCTTTTCACCAGGAAAGTAGGCACGCAAACCTACGATGTTTCTTATATCTTCAACAGCAATTGCAGTTGTTACATAGCCAGTGATTTATCATTGCAACAAAGCATCTTGAACACACATAATCAGCATCAAAGAAATGATTAAGCACACCAAAGAAATATCCAGACAAACGATTAAGCACACCAAAGAAATATCCAAACAAGCGATTAAGAAAGCGTCCAAAGAAATTATTTAGCACACAAAAAGAGCATAAGAACGGAAAAGCAATGAGGTCTGAAGAAAATGATTCATCGTCATTTCGGTCATCATCAGCTGTGAGTGATGTAATGTTAACTGTGAATCTTATACTTCTGAAAACTCCAAAAGAGTGCATCGTCATCACGCATATAGAATTATACTGCATCAAGAACTCATTGTAAATGCCCATGTTCTGATTGCGATTGTGTATCACGTGCCCCTCTGTACCATAATAAGAAGGTTGGTCATTTCCGTAAATGTATCCAACATAAAAATTAAGAAATGCCATGATAATGTAACTTTTAAAGATGCCAAATAAATATAATTGCAGCTTGATAAAAAAATCCAGTAAAAATATTCTGATCCCTGGTCTTGAATCTGAATATTTTAAGGACCTAAACCAGGTGCTTAGGCTGGTTTGGGCACCTCCCTTAAGAAGGTTTTCGGCAAAAAGAAACTGTCATAAGTTAATGTCGTCATAAAGTTAATGTAATGTGTTTTGTTTTTGATTCAATTTTGCAGTGAATAAGAAAGTTGTTCCGTTGTACCATAAAATACAGGTTACACCAGTATACAACACAAATTTGAAGTTGTGTTTCCGTCATTTGGTGTAAATTATGACAAGGTTGGTAAGTCAAATGATGAGTTAAGTTGATGCGTTAATGATGAGTTAAATTAGTTATATGAGTGGTTAGGTTGATGTGTTAAATTCAAATTTCTCGGAAACTTGGGAATTGGCCGTTCTGGGGGAGTGTAGTGGTTAGCATACTCTGGCGCAAACCGAAAGACGCGGGTCCGATTCCCGCTTCAGGACGACGAAATTTTCAAGTTTTCGAATATTATTTGACTTACCACTCTTGCTATGATTTATACCAATTGATAGCATCACAACTTCAAATTTTTTTTCAGTTGTAAGTTGGCGTCTAAAGGGATTATAATGCGTAAGAACAGGGCGGATGCAAGTCCATTCGACAAAATGCAACACGAAAAATCTGGTCGTATAAACGGAGAAAAGGTAGGAAGTGCGTGTTGATGTAACTTCAGAGAAAGGAACTTGAAAGTGCCGCCCCGGTGGCGCAGTGGTCTAAGGCGCTGGCCTCTGATCATTCGTCCGTAAGGGGTCCGGGTTCGAATCCCGGTCAGGCATGGATGTTGTGTTTGTCTTACGGCACTGGCTCTCTCCTTTCCCTGGAACCAGTGACTCTAAATTAGGGACGGGCGACTGCTTATAGCCCATTGAGTTGCTCACGGTGGTCGTTAAACCTCAAATCAAAAAAAAAAAAAAAAAAAAAAAAAATTGAAAGCTTCCCATTTGGAAACAAAACTTAAGGAAAATACTGGAAGTGCTAAGAATGATACCAAGGAACCTGAAGTATTCAGGATTGACTCCAAAGGAATGTTAGGATCCTGAAGTATTCATCAACAAGTTTCCAAGACTTCATAAGTTATCTTGGAAAATGATCAAGTTGCGCCAATATGACGAAGTAAATTTCTCCATCATTTTTATGCCAAGCAAGTGATTCGAACCCGCTACTCTTGGCTCCAGAGCTCCGAGTGCTATCCCATATACTACACTGGCATGTTCTTCACTGCTATCTGCCTTTATCTTATCAAGAAGAATTATTTCATGTTGCTGACAGCATATGTTATTGCTTCCAGTTGCAAAGCAGAAAGAAATCGTAGGTCAATGACCTCTTCTATTATGCTAACAGAGTACAACACATCTGGTAGCTGAACACTGGATAAAGAACTTATCTCCACTACAGGATCAGGATGACCCAGTTCTAATTTCAATTTTCAAGGCATATAATCAGCATACGTTTCGGCATGGCCCAATTCGTCGTCATCATCAACTTGTTTTCATTCTACTCAAATCGAACCTTCAGGCATGTACTTCGCATTCCGCAATGGATGCTGATCATTCATAAAATAGCCTTTCTGTGACCACAAGTATGGGTGAATTGGTGGGATACCATTAGCAAAAGGAAAATACATACTCATTGCTGGATTGTTGAGTGAATTCTGTACATTAGGCATCATATTTTAAAACTTTTTACCCATCAATTGGGGATAATTCATTAAAGCTTGTATATTCTGATGAAAATTCAAATAGTCCATTGAATATGGCATATTTGGAGGGATGATCGGAAAGTTGCGTGTGTGATTGTTTCCAATGCCCCTGTTTTGGCACCAATGTGAAAACACAAGTTTGTCCGTGTCCCCACGCTCCGGAGTAGGTCGCTCTCCCACCTGAATACGCGGACAGAATGTCTCGTTGCATAATTGTCGTCTTGACACATATTTTCACCTCTGTAGTACATCACATCTGCTTAGCGAAAAATCGAAACTAAGAGTGGAACCTCGAAAGCAGAGCACCTGCCGCTTTAAAGGACCAGAGATGGCAAGTAGCTCTGGCCGAGGGAGAGACAATGTGAAGGGGTATCGAATTATAGCTATTTAAACCAGCTTCGTACTGCTAGCTGACCGTGAGTATTCGTCCTTGAAAGAAACCTTAGTTCGTACATGAAAGTACGTAATCAGTTAAATGATAAGACGACACCATCTCTGCCGAGGATATTGCTACCTCAGGAGTGGAAACTTCACAAATGTCCGCCAAGTGTGTGGGTCCAACGAACCTGCAGCATACAGTGGACAGACACAAGTGAAGTAGTCAGTTCGTGCATAAGTGGTGAACACCATGGCATCCCGAATTGAATGAAATTGCTGTGTGTAGAGTGAAAAAGAATTAATCGTTATAAACTGCGGCGGTAAAAAGCCCCACCTGTCTGAATACACCGAGAGTGGAAGAGAATGCTGGCTTCAGTACGCAGCAGCCTATTTTGTGATTTGACACCTGCTATGAACTGATTAGCAGCATTTTCATGATATCAGGACTGTATTGATAGTATTGTAAATTTGCATGCAATTTTCATTGGCTAATGGTTAGGAAGCTAAGTAGTGATTAATATAAATCCAGTCAGTTTTCCTTCTTTCAATCCGTATTCATTTTGTATTGCACTTAAATGTAATCAGATGTGTGTTCTTGTACATTAAAAATCTTGGGTCCCATTTATTTGGCTTGTATTTTTATTGCAGCTGAGTAGCAAAAGCCTCAAAATATATTTCTTTCTCGCCTGCAGTGAAATCGGAATCTTCATCCTCAGGTTGGAAGGTATACTAGCATTCCTTTGGAGCCAGGTCGCAACAATATCAATAGTTAAGCTATTCGGAAATCAAAAATAAAGCTAAAGACGCCGTTCAAGCAGACCTTTTTCTTGACTTCTATACCGTACTTCCAAACCTCATCTTGCAAAACATATTACTAATGTACCCAACAGCAAGATCTGTGCTGTAAATCGTATGGAACGCATAAAGTCGCCGCCACGATGGCGCAGTGGTCTACACTGTAAAAAGATTTCTGCTAAGTTGCACCAAAAAGTGGTGCTACCCTAGCTGCACTACTTTCTGAGAAAAGATACACCTTTGTGTGGTGCAAACAAAACCCAATAACATGGTGAAGCTTTGCACCATAATGTGGTGCAACCTTATATCATAATGTGGCGCAAAGTTGCGTCATGTTATTGGGTTTCGTTTGCGCCATACAAAGGTGTATCTTTTCTCAGAAAGTGGTGCAGCTGGGGTAGCACCACTTTTTGGTGCAACCTAGCACAAAATTTTTAACAGTGTAAGTGATGGCTTCTGATCATTCGTCTGAGATGGGTCCGGGTTCAAATACCGAGAGGCATGGATCTTGTGTTTGTCTTACGGCACTGGCTCTATCCCTTCCTTGGAACACGTGACCCTAAATTAGGGACGGGCGACTGCTTATAGTCCATTGAGTTGCTCGCGGTGGTCGTTAAATCTTCAATAAAAAAAACTGCAAAAAGTTGATGGAATTCATTGTTTGTAATCCTAAGTATGCTGCATTTATAGCATTGGTCTCAAAGGTCTTCATTTGCAAGAAATGTTTAATATGCGTAAAGGAAATTCGTTTTATCGTTCAAATCTGCTTAAGTGTTTTAAAAGTAAGATTTATTGAGTTCGACCGCTGATGCTACCAGGATGTAGTATTATTTCCCTTGGAAATATCTGCGTATCATCACTGGGTGCGTTCTGTTGATATTTTAGGCATCTTCTATAATACAGGAAGACGCCGTATTGAAGTTTGTTTCACCAGTTTCTTTTCTCGCGTTTGAAAGTATTTCTTTTCTATTTCTCCAAGGTGAGGATTTTAAGCAGTGTAAAAAGTGTCATGGAATGCTGCTAAAATTGATTAAACTTGTTTTAGTATATTTATTATAAATTATTTTGTTTCCTGGATATTGCTTTAACTGAGTTGACCTTTCTCCCCATAATGCAGAACATCGTTTTCTGATTAAGGGGTATTTTTCTGCAGTAATTATTCCACACTATGCGTTTAATGGCAGCTTAAGATTTCAAATTGTAAATAAGTACGCATAATATTGTGGTTTCCAAAGAGACGTACTTTTACAGACGTTTCGTTTCTTTTCTGCTTTACAGAACTAGAGAAATGATATAACTGAGCCATGTACGAATCCGATAGATATTCAGATTGCCAGTGCATTTCGTTTCTTCATTTGATCAGATTCCGGTTCATTCTAATTCTTGATCTCTGGGAGTACCAACAGTCACGTTTGTTGCTCGTTTCTACTGCACAGTGGCTATTACAATACCGTGACAATCACTTGTTTCGTAAATATGTGCACTAAATACAAGCATGCTATTCAGAATGAAATGCTTCATTGAGGCATGCTATTCAACATGAAATGCTTAATCGAAGCGACAGTGTTTTATTTGATTTCATACTGTGACAAGTACTTCTGTTGCATTTTTGTAACAGAAGTACTTAACTCTTTCTATTGAAGCAACAGTAGAAACTAAATGACACCCATGCCAAAGTAACACTTTTTCGGTAGGCGTACATGTGGAAACGAAAAAACAGAAATCAATAAATTGCAATGCTTCCAGAAGAGTCACATGATGCCTGAGAACTAGCAGCCTGCCTGTACGGTAGCTTAATGAGGTACTCTGGAAGTCCCTAATAAGTCGAGTTCAGGTTCCCTTCTGTTTGTGGCATCAGGTGATTACTTGGGGAAATTCCGTTCAGAGAGTTCGTTTACGATTAACAGAAAGAAGTCCTTGTTATGTTCTGTAATGATCATTTAGTTAGTAGTAAATGACAGTACCTTGAGGAATTCTCTTTCATACTCTTTCATGTGGATAATCAAGGAGGCCAAACTTGAAGATAATGCGTTCTGTAGTATTAAGCTCTGTCAAGCGTTGGACCTGTTTTATGGGAGAACGCAGTTCTTTACAGGTAAAATTAATCGCGCTTAAAGTTCCTGTTGTTAAATTTTTATCTGGGACATTACGGAAAGAGAGCGTTCGAAATTATGTGAAACATTTTTTTCTTTTGTTATGCAGCATTACAACCACATCAAGGGTAGTCACATTCTTCGAATTGCTCAGCAGTGATTGCACCTTCTCGGTAGATATGTCACAGATTTTGTACGCAAAATCTGGATTTTAACTTCTGCAAACTCTAGGCAGTTTTCTGGACTTGTTTGTGATGGAATTGGCAAAGCGCCAATGCCCTGATTAGGCACACTTTATGGACCTTTCACAAGAGTGGTTGCAAAACGGGTTGCTCAGAAAAAGTTGACGTATTTAGTGCTTTCATGGCCCATAATTTGTACTAGAGAGGCTTTTCTGTTTAAATAATTTCATCTGAATACCATTACTCCGGAAAATATGTACGTGATATGTACCTAAACAATACATCAGTTCGTTAGCCTCTCACATGCACGTATCCATATGTGTATCCTTTCATTATTGCCTTCTATTAAGTGTACAGATAAGTTTTAAAGCGTTTTAAGACCAACGCAACATGTAATTTGAGAGAAAAAAACAATGCCTTTCGAATAAAAACATGCGCCGTCATTATCTACAGTATTCGTCAGCTGACGGATTCCAGCCATTAAGAATACTTCGTCGTGTGACGTGATGAAGTTGTCAACCCATTTTTGCACTTCGTCACATGTCCGGAAAAGTACAGCAGACAAACTACGTTGCATCGATCGAAACAAATGATAGTCTGAAGGACTTATGTCGGGACTATACCCCAGGTGCTCCAAAGCTTACCAGCTAAGCGTCAATAACGTTTCCTTGAACGATTTCACGACATGCGTTGTCATGCAGTAATTTCACGGAACGCAATCCTTTGCCTATGAATGGACGTTTCCCACAGATTTCCTGGTACAATCGCAGCAATTGTTGCTTGCAACGATCAGCAGTAACATTTTGACCCTGCTCCAATAGTTCATAATAGTGCACACCCTTCATATCCCGCCAGATGCACAGCAGAAGTTTCTTGGAGTGAATATTGCGTTTCGGTGTCGAAGTTGTTGCTTCACCGGGGAATCCCATAAGTGTTTTTTGCGTTTGACATTATCGCACCATATCCTCTTTCCATCACCTGTAACTATTTTCTACAAGAAAGACTTTCTGTGTTGTTCATTCAACAGATTCAAACACTTCATGACACGCTCATCCTTGTTCCTCTAGCTCCGGTAATGTGGCACCCATTTTACTTGCTTTTGAATCTTTCCCCATTGTGCGTAAACGATTGAAATAGTTTGTTGAGTTACCCCCAGTTGTTCAGCTAGTTCTTTTTTCGTTTGAGACGAATCTTCATCCAGCAATGCTTGCAGTTCCTCAAGTGCAACCTTCTGCGAGGGCGCCACTAAGTTATCGATCGCTAACATCAAAATCACCTGCTTTAAACCGTCTAAACCAAAACTCACACGTTCTTTTCGATACAATATTCTCCCCTAGAACAGAACAAATCGATGCGCATGCTTTTGCAGCACTTTTTCCTTGATGAAATTCGTAACGAATGCAGTATCGCTTGCCATCTTTCACCTACCGATTTGTAAGTGCGTTTGACTGTTGGACAAACTTCTGTGTAACATTTTATACTCTAGACCAGTTACGGTCACATGACAATAACGCGGTGGAATGTCGGATATGTAAATTAACGGTATACGTCACACAAAAAACGCTTTAAAACTTATGTGTACACCTAATATATATAATATTGAAACGTGTAAGTGAACTGTACTGACTTCTATACGTGTAGCCAGTAGAAGTGATTTTTGGGTGACGAGATGGGTAAAACATGCGATTTGACGAACTTTCAACGTGGGATGATTGTAGGAGCTCGGAGCCATGGAGCGAGTGTCACCGAAACCGCCGCATTTGTGAAATGTTCCAGAGTAGCTGTTGGTAAAGTGTTTAGAGACTGGACTGTCAGCCAAAAAACTGGGTCGCTTACGTACAACGTGTGGTCGTCATCGACTAGTGACTGCTCGGGCGGAACGGAGAGTGTCCAGACTGGTAACAAACAACAGTAGGGCAACAGTGCAGCAAATTACATACCATTCTAAACAAGGATCCCCTCAAATGATCTCTGCATGCACCGTTCGCCGTACACTGCATCGGATGGGATATGGCAGCCGAAGGCCTGTTCGAACACCTTTGCTGTTTGCAGTTAAGAAGAGAAAACGTCTCCAGTTTGCATAGCAGCACAAGGATGGGACAGCCGATAATTGGAAACAAATTATGCGGTCTGATGAATCACATTTTCAGTTGCACCATGCCGATGGGCGAGTGAGAATTTGGCGGAAACAGCACGAAAGCGTGGACCCCAAATGCATTGCTACAACCCTCCAAGCTGGTGGAGGCAACGTTATGGTTTGGGAAATGTTTCTTTGGCATGTTTCGGGCCTTTTAATTCGTGTTGATCAACGTCTGACTGGCACGTCATATCTAAACCGCGTTGCGGACCAAATGCATCCTGTTATGTGGATGGTTTATCCCAATGGCGATGGCTACTTTCAACAAGATAATGCGTCCTGCTATAGTGCTCGTATTGTACAGGATTGGTTTCAGGAACATGCCGGTGAGTTTACTTTGCTTAGGTGGCCCCCACAATCTCCAGATCTCAACCCCATTGAGAATTTGTGGGGTGATGCTGAACGAGCCATCAGACAGCTGGATCCACAACCCTGCAATCTCACACACCTGGAAAGTGCTATTTATCAAGCATGGTCTCAGATTCCACAAACCAGCTATCAACATCTCGTGGAGTTCATGCCACGAAGAATCAACGCAGTATTAAAGGCAAAAGGTGGCCCAACGAAGAACTGAGGGGGTCGTCATAATAAAGTGGCCACTCAGTGTATAAATGTACTGTATGTACATGTGTGTGTGTGTGTGTGTGTGTGTGTGTGTGTGTGTATCAGACCATCCCAATGCGGGAAGACCCGCAACACTGTTTATGGGCATGCTGAAGACCTTCGTGGAGACAGACCAACGTGCGACCACACGGGATTTCGCCGAACAACTCGAGACTACCCATACGAGCATGCCCACTCACCTTCACTTACTTCAAGTTGGGAATGTGCACAAGAAGAGAGTTTGGGTACCCCATCAACTGACAGCTGAGCAGAAAACAAATTGCATGAGCGCATGCGTTTCCCTGCTTCCACGTGACCAAGTTTAACCGTTCTCAGACCGCGTTGTGACAAATGATAAGAAGTGGGTCCTCCATGAAAATGTCATCACCCGGAAACAGTGGTTGGACCCAAAACAGAAGCCCATGTCGACCTCTAAAGCCCGCTTACACCCATTTAAGGTCCTGTTATGTCTTTAGTGGGGTATGCGGGTTGTCGTGATTTCTGAGCTGCTGTCGGAGGACATCGCTATCAAAGCCGATGACGTCAGCTAGACCATCTGCACGCATCGTTCACGTCGAAACGACCAGCACTGCTGGACCGGAGAGGTGTCTGCTCGACAAGACTTCACACGGCACAATTGACCTATCACTAGATCAGGAACTTGGAATAGGAGCTGCTGCCGCACCCAGTCTATTCCCTGGCAGTGCCCCAAGTGACCTGACCATTACCTTTTCCGGTCGTTGTAACATTTCCTGGACAGACAGCGGTTCACCAACCGGGACGATGTTGAACTCGCACTTACTCACTTCTTTACGTCCACGCCGCCACAAGTCTACAAGGATAGTATTCAACAGCTGCCCAGTCGATGGGAGCTGGTCGTGGAAAACGATGGTGACTACACTTTGGACTCATTTGTACTTGTATATACGGTAATTAGCACTTTTCTGCTGTCTTGGATTTGGAGACATTACTTTTTCCAACCAAATGTGTGAAAGTGATGATACATCTATTTCAGACATTAAGAAATGCACCAGCACCAAAGTTCCTCCAGTCCTTTCCGGCAGAAGTTGCACATGCAATTAAGAACACCAAGCAGGAAACAACTCCCGAGGAAGATGGAATTACCGTGGACATTTCCCAGAGATCCAGTGGAAAAATAGAAATTACACCCGCCCAAGTTTTCACGAAATGTCTCAATGAATGGAAGATTTCTGATGATTGAAACAATGCTACAATGATCCTGCTGCATAGAAAATGGGACACTGATAAGGCTGGCGGGTCTGTAGTTTCCTAAGCATCTCAGCTGCTACAGACCCATCAGCCTCCTATCAGTGGTTTATAAAAGCTTAACAAACTTTCTTTCACATTACTTGAAGATAATACAGGACATGGCTCAACCGAGAGAGCAAGTTGGATACAAGAGTGGCTACAGCACTATAGATTGTATCGAAGCACTGAAAAAACTAATTGAAAGGACAAGATAATATGAACTCCCATTATGCATGGCTTTTTATTGATTATGAAAAGGCATTTTTATTCCGTGATACATACATTGGCATTATTAATAACATCTATGAAAATCCAAGTGTAAAGTTTCTGCTATTTGAGGATTCAGTACTAATAAAAATTGGAAAGGGGGTGAGGCTAAATAGCACCATATCTGCCAAAATCTTCGATGCCACGTTGCAAACTATCTTTCAATCATTGAACTGGAAAAACAACGGGATAAAGATTAATGCAGATTATATAACTCGCCTTTGTTTTACTGATGACATAGTTATTTTTGCAACTATATGTTCAGAGCTGCAGAGTTATGATCCAGGAACTTGCTGACAAGAGTAAGGATGTGGGATTAAAAATGAAATTTCAGAAAGCAAAATTCATTTCCAATTCTTTTACAAGATATGAATGTTTATCGATTAATGGCGAGAAGCTAGAGATAACCGATACCTAGATTTACCTTGGGCAACAGATATTGAGTGGTGTCACATTGATGAAGAAACTAACCGGCGTACAAATCTTGGTTGGAGAGCTTTTGGAAGAAACAATACAATTTTCAAAAGCAGTATGCCATTAGGTCTTAAATGTTTAATCAATGTATCATTCCACTTCTTACGAAGAAGAAACATGGACCTTAACTAAAAAAGACAGACAAAGGCTGCAGACAACTGACAGAAGCCTGGAGAGATGCATGCTTGGTGTAACCAGGAAGGGTTAGAAGAGGAACTCGTGGGTCAGGAAAATGACAAGATTGGAAGACACTGTGATCAGAGTAAAATCTCTGAAATGGCAACAGAAATTTAGACTGGATACCAAGGGACAAGAAAAGATCCAGAGACCACGTGGGAGATAGATGAATGATATTCGAAAGTATGCTGAAGTGACATGGAGGAGACTGCCACGAGACAAACCGTTGTGGAAGGAACTTGGGGAGACTTTCATCCAACCGTAGACTGATAAGGGTTGGCAATGATGATGATGATTAAAACAAAAGTCATATTAAGGTAAAATGATGGTTATTTTTGGTTTTCACCAAGTAATACAAGTAGTTTTGTAGAACGAATCTATAAAATGTTTTGTAAAAAATTGGTGCCTGAGATAAATTGCAGTTTACGGAGGATCTTTCAAATAAATCAGATAAAAATATTCGGCAAAACGCATCAAAACTAGGTACTTGAGCCCCAAGAGTAGTTTGCGCTTTATCAACAGCTTTTACTGTAAGCCTAAAACAAAAGTGAATAAAATCAAGTCTCTCTATTTCCGAAAGCGATTCAAAATCAACGCATGCGTGTCTTGATCATTTTACAAACGGTCTCGGTTTGTTATATCATGTCTTAAGGCTAAAGTATTAAGAATTCGTGAAATTTTTCTTAACTGAATGAGTAAAATGCAATTTAAAGAAGGCATATTTGCAAGAAAGATACAAATGCACGCACCGTTGCAGTCTAACGTCTCTCTTTTTGCAGCTGCTGACGAATTAGCAGTTGTTTGTAAACTGAAGTGCATTGCGGTACTCCCACGAGAAATTATGGCGACTCCTTTTCCGTGAAAAACGACAGCTCTTCACTCTCTATATGGCTCTGAGTGAAAACAAAAATCAAGTATCTCCAACTCTGTGTGAAGGGCAATGATGTTTATCGCTCCATTAAAGCACTCATCAGCTTAAATCAATTTACCTCGACGAAAGCACTGAGAAGGCTGCAAGAATAAACCATTTTCACACGATGCATACTCGCTCTTACCTTCACTGTCACAGTTCGTTCGCCTTTGCTTTTATAAAACAGCGAGAAGCGCATAATTTGTCTCTAAATTTCGTTTATTTACCGGCTAAAAAATGTTTATTGCGTATTATTAGTTTATCGGATCGTCTCTGCCGGCTGGGTGGACAAGTGGTCAGAAGCACAAGTTTCTGGCTAGTCGTCCTAGCTGGGTTGGGCTTTGAGTATCAGATAAGGCATAGGTTGTGTGTTTGTCCTTTGGCGCAGGCTCTCTCTTTTCCCTGAAACTAGTGGCCTTAAATTAGGAACGAGCGCTTGCATATAGCCCGTAGAGCTGCATATGACAATCGTTAATCCACCCTTCCTCCAAAAAAAACAAGTGTTTTTTTTTTCGTGGAGCGGGAGAGTAAAGGCAACCATGAGCAATTCATTAGGCTAGTTCTTTCCAAAGTTTTACCATGGCGACACTTATCGACCTCGAAAATTTTATGTGACACCCTATCCCCAATGAAAATATCCCACACATTAACAGGCTATTTATGTAGCCTTCATAAGATGAATAAGAACAAATACACAAACAGTTACGCAAAAATTGATAGCAACTCTTGGAATTTCTGACGTTTTGGGGTTTTCAGTGTTGCTACAACAGTACATATGCAGACAATACTCACAATATATATATATATATATATATATATATATATATATATCATTTTAAAGTACATTTCATTCAGAAGCCAAATCAGTTTACAGAATAGGCATATATTTAACAGAACTTAAGTTTTGAACAGAAATGTGCTGCGAAACAGAAATCATGGCAAAATAACATATTCAAATATGTAAAATTATGTACCTAATATTTTGTTGGATGTCCTTTAGATTTAACAAAGGCTGCACACTTGTTGGGCATGGAGTCAACCAACTTACGTAACATATCGGATGAAATACAGTTGTGCCAAACGTCAGTAATTGCGTTAACAGTTCCACTTTGTTTGTGGGGTGACGTTCGTGCACTTCCTTTTCAGAATGTGCCACAAATTGTCAATCGGGTTCAAGTCTGGCGAATTACTAGGGCAAGGAAGAGGCACAATATTGCCTAAAGACGTCACATAACCTTTAATGATTTTTGCACGGTGCCGAATCGTCCTGGGAGATAAATGGCTGACCCTGGAACAAATCACGTCCTCAAGGCACCATCTTGTCCTAGAGGATACTTTTGTACACCTGTGCATTAACAGTGCTCTCACACTCATGGATTCTGCCCAGTCCAGCAGCAACAAAACACCCCCAAATCACAACACTACATGGATATTTTCTTGTCTTAAGTGTGCAAGAGGGAGGCAACGCCTCGTTATTTCGTCGAAACACTCGGCACCCCGCGTCGTTACCGTCGATTTTCAATTTTGTCTCATCACTAAATAACACTTGACGCCACCTATCTGTGATCCACTCCTTATGTTCCTTTGCCCATTCTAAACGTTTCTTGCATTGTACGTTCATTAGCTGTGGCTTCTTTACCGCATTATGAGACGTCAAACCCATTGAACGTAACCTGTTCCTCACTGTTCGAGGACAAACAACAAACAGTACTACAGCTCTCCCACAATTCTTTGGTGAGCACTGTAGACGAGACGAACCTGTTTCGCTGACATAACCGTTTTAACGCGTTACTTCTAGGGGTTCTTTTCATTTTTCGGCCACATTTACCCAGCCTGCTATTCTTGATTCCAGCGATATCACGGATCTTCTCCAGCTGCTGTCCAACTGTACTCTTGTGCACTCCAGTTATCCGGGCAATTTCTGCATTGCTTTTGCCGAATTCACTTAAAATCACCATTCTCAATTGGGAAATATCACCTAATCTTCCCATAATTGCAACACAGTTTGCGCAGAATAAACGAAATGCACTTCAGTCTTGAGATTTGCACTGCAGTCTACAGGAGTAATGACTACACTCTCACCAATGCAAACGAACTACCTAAGCGCACTGCGAAAACCCCACGCACATGAGGTTTTCGCAGTGACGTACAAGCCAGCTCCGTTGGCTTGTAGCAAAGACGATGACATTTCCCATAACGAAATGTAGTTCCTCGGCAGCACATTTCTGGTTATAACTTGAGTTCAGTTAAAGATATTCCCATTCTGTAAACTGAGTTGACTTCTGCATGAAATGTGCTTTAAAATGACATATATATATATATATATATATATATATATTCTATAAAGAAGAGACCTAAGCAAAAAAATACATATATAATTTTGACTCACACCTAGTACAACATAGAAAAGGTTATGTATCTACCTGTGTGAGTAAAAGGAGAAAAGATAAAAAAATAAAATAAAACAACTGAATGTAGAAGGTGTCGAGAATACTGAGCCTTGGCTTTATCAAGGACCAGCAAAAACTCTGCATTTTAGTCTTAGTCTTCAGTTTTGCTCTTAAGTATATATATATATATATATATATTGTGAGTATTATCTGTATATTATGACATAAATATATATATTGTGAGTATTATCTGCATATTTACTTTTGCAGCAACACTGAAAACCCCAAAACGTCAGAAATTTCCAGAGTTGCTAATAATTTTTCAGTAGTTGCATTTACAATATTATTTACATTTTATATGAGGTAAAAGAAACATATTTACATACCATTCTAAGAGGAGAAAAACAAGCACATATATTTTCACCCTTATTTTTAGTGACTCACATGTGCTTGGCGAGTCTTACAAATTTCTTTTACTTTGGGACGAATGTGGAGTACGTTCACTCGCATTTCTTCATTCAGCATTTTTAAATTGCAACGTTTCACTCTTTTAATATTGATCATCACAGAAAATCCTGCTTCGCACGAATATGTGGTGGAAAACTTCAACAAAAGCACAAGAGCCCGTTTAGCCAGATGCGGGAAAGCCTTCTTTCAGTAAAATCCAGAATTGGTCCAATTCATCTTCTTGGTACTTTAACTTCAAGCTCCTATCATTTTTTAGCTCTGCCAATTCCTCTTCTTCTACCAGGGAAATTTCACTAACTTTCGATGAAACAAATGCATTTCTTATCCAGTCATATGCATTTGCGTTCAGATCTGGAAAGTAATTTTGAAGTTTATCTCTGAGTAATAGCAGATAGTTTTAAATCAATTTTTTTATTTATTTCTTCAAATCACAGTGAGACGTATTTGAGAACATTTCATAGCTGTCCTCTTTCACTTTCCGAGAACAAAATTGCTAACTTGCTTCTTAAAGCTGAAATTTTGTCTGTTGCAATTAAAATGTTCTCATCCTTTCCTTACATACTGGAATTATACTTATTTAGGAGGTCAAATATATCACACAGGAAAGCTAAATTTTGTGCACCATAGTCTATTTGTAAACATATCTACAAACCCAGTTTTATTTTTGTGCTGAAATAACTCCAACGTTGCATCCCTTGGGCTCTTAAACATGGCATAGCACTCATCCTCTAGAAGAACACCGCACCTCAGTGCGGAGAAGATTGTGGTGTTCTGCTTCAATTTCGTGGCGTATAAGAGCAAATATGCATGATATAAGAGGTCTGCTTTTAATAAAATTTACCATCTGTATGACTTTGTCTAAAACTGCCTTTAAATTTTCACCAACAATTTTTGTAAGAAGCACGTCTCGGTGTATAGAAAGCAATGTGTGGTAAATATTTTCTGATTTTCTTTTATGGCCAATGAAATAAAACCTTTTGTAGTCCCTGCCATTGTAGGACAACTACCATCCCTGCATATTCCAACGCAGTTCATCCAAAATAAATTATTTTTCTCCATGTGGTCATTTAAAACACTGAAAATATCTTCTCCTCTTGCAGTAAGAGGAATTTCTAAGCAGCACAAATACTATTCAACAATTTTTCCTTCATAAATAAAACGTATGTGAGCCAGATGTTGACTAAGTCCACTTAAATCAGTTCATTCGTCAACTCGAATTGCAAACATGGCACTGTTTTGTCCAACCTTGTCTATAATGTTCAGTGTTTTCAGATAAATCCTGAATTCTTTCCCCAACTGTATTATCAGCCAAAGGAATCTTCTTAATTTCAGCTTCGCATTCAGGGCCAAACATAATTTTTGTGATAGCACAGCATGCTGGAATAATGGTTTTCTCGCCAGCTGAGTGTGGTAAAGTATTTTTTGCAATTATCTTAGATACTAGGCAACTTGCTTCCTGAGCTTTGTCAGAAGTCTTAAACTTCTTAGTAAATATAGCACTCTGTGTTGATTTATTTTTTACATTTCCTTGAAATAATTCACAGATTTTATTGTTAAGTGGTTGTGTTTAGTAGAAAAAATGGTGAAGCAGTTTATTTGGCACCGCACCAGCAGTAGGCAGTTTTTCTCCGCAAACTAAACACTTCGGTATGGAACTGTTCTCGTCACCATACCACGTGAATCCCAATTTCAAATAATCTTCACTATACAAACGCACTTTTTCTTTTGTGTAATTTGCGTCACCTTTGCTCGCTGAGGATGAACATACTGTCTTACCTGTTGAAGCATCGACATTCGTTTCCTTATCACTAGTTTTAACAACGTCTGTTGAATCATCTTTGATATAAGTTCTCTTTCGTACAATAAATTCATCCATGATCAATAAATGAAAAGTGGAAGAGCGAACACTAAGAAAGTATGAATGAAAAAGTCACGTTTCATAATATAAATCTTCTACAGATAATAACTTTAAAAGTGCTAAAATTGTAGGATTACTGTGGAGTAATACAGAACAATTATACGTAATAGTGAACAGAGAAACATGTACACTGCTACATTGCCCGCGAACACAGGCAGGTGAGCAGTTTGTCAACCGGTGAGGAGAGTCGATGCCCATGCCACTTCTGATTGAGCTGATCTGCAGATCTGTCGAGGAGTACATCACAGTATTTGTCATTTTCTTGTAGGACTTCCGTCCACAGTGAGTAGAGTTTAGGTCCCAGCCACCTACAGCGAGATCGCCTTTTGGGCAGGACACAGAAACGGAAGGAATGAGAGCAAGTCTAGCGACTTTGGCAAAACAGTTTGTAGTGAGATTAGAGTACAGTAGATGGCGCCACCGTACAAGTACGATGTTGCACACAGAGTTGTGAGAGAATTTCAGAGGGGGCATAGGAAAGGATACCCATTTAACCAGTGGGTCCAGCCTGGGGGCCGTCACTTAACGTGCTCGTCCGATATTCAGCGATTGTTAGTAAATCACACCATCTCTAAAAGATCTGCCCAGGTTCGAACCTGAGGATCTTGCATTGATAGTCTGACTCGCTAACCACTAAGCCATCCGCGGCTTGATCTGTCAAGGACACGCCTTGGAGTATCTAAATAGAATAGCAGGTAGGTTCTTTCCATCGATGGGCGATTCCTACCTGATTGATGGGTGGGAAAGGTCGTGACGTTATTGGGGCGAGGGGGCGAGGTTGGTGCTGTTCTATTACTATAATATTGTTCGGTTTCCTTATATTTCTGGTGTTTGTTCTTGCGTTTTATCGGGATCTTAGGATTTCTTATTTCTTGTATCTGTATATTTTTTTACATCTCTGTATTTAAAAGAAAAATTATTTATGTATCAGTCAGTTCGCGACACACCATAAACCTTTAGGCGATACCCAGTTTGGAAAGCTCAACATTAGGCTATAAATCCTTCCCAAATTTAGGGCCACTAGTTTCAGGCAAGAGAAAGAATCAGCACCGTAAGGCACGCACAATACCCATGTATCATTCGAGAATCGAACCTGGACCTGTCTCGAGGGAATTATTCAAAGCCAGTGCTTTAGAATACTTGGCCACAGTGGCGGTAAAATGAAGCGTATTATCTTACGCAATTCACGTGGATAGGCATTGCTAATGATAAACTAAATTCGGGTAATTTACTAATACAGTTTAGTCAAGGAACTGATAATGTTTAAGTTCCTCTAGGAACAGGTTTACGTTGTAGGGGTGCCTTGGTGCGTCCTAACAAAGAGAATGAACTAAAATTTTTGGAGAAATTGTCACGTTTAATTTCGTGAAAGTGTGTTCCCTCCAGATTATATTTTTATGAAATTTAATTCCTCTGTCGTTCGGGAGGTTTCAAGTTTAAAATGATTTTTCTTCTGTGAATCAACTTTTTACAGGAAGCATTTGTCCTGCCCATGTTACACTAGTTGAATGGATTTTATAATATTTGATGTGCAGTCGCTGATACGAAACTTGAAAAAATTACAAATGCATTAAAAAACATGAATTATGATCTCAGGTTCTAAAGTTTGCTGATATCTTCATACATCACTCGGAATTCACGTAGGTTCTTACGATATTTAAATATGCGGAAAGATGCAATGAACCAGAAAATATTGCATCAGTAAACTCAACTTGTTCAATTCTGCAACAAATCTAGAATTTGGGATTTTAAGTTCCGAAACACTGGAAGTATAAACTTGATTGTAAAAAAAGGACAGAAAGAGAAAGTTCTTTCATTTAGAAATAGCAATAATTCTTTTGTATTTAAAATACGTTGAAATAACATTTTAGAAGTAAAATATCGCATTACACAACGTAATTGCCATTTCTAACTTGCAGGTTGTTGCGATGATAAACATAAAGAAATACAACACACTTCCTATCACTTGAAGGTAGCTACTTCTCCTTACTAGATAACCATTTATTATTATTATTACATATTATTATTATTAAGAGGAACCCTTACCTACAGTAGAACACGATCTATTGCCTTAGTTACGTGGTTTAAAGCACAGGTTTGGTGGTCATGTTTGGAAAGTGATTAATAACATGTATACAATAATGTTTTTCTTCCAAACACATACTGTGGCCGAAAACAATATCTACTGCTACCCATCTGGATCTTCGGTCGGAATAATTAATCACTAATGATTTGTGTAGCATTAGTGAAAACGAGACTGAATCACAACATTTAACAGACTCCTGTTCATAATTTTACGCCGTTCCCCTCAGTAACTGTAAACGTATCAAAAAATAAAACTGATGGAAATGTAAATGCCCGATGTGTTGTACAGAAACGTAACCCTGAAAATCCGCAGAAGGAAACATTTTGGAAAACATCTGTTCAGGAGAAAAAATGTGTGTGTAATAATGAACACATTTATCTGAACAAGTAGGAACATTCATGCCTTTTCAAAGAAATGCGAGGCGTGTTCAATTAGTAACGCCTCCTCGAGAGTGTCTAGTGTCTCGCGTATGACTTGTTGCCTAGTGTCTCGCGTATGACTTGTTGCCTAGCAACAAGTCAGACAGCAAACGATTTTTTGTGCCATTAGCTTCCTTTTATTGCGTAACAGAACTACGTACATCTATATGTAGGCATTTAATTGTATTTAAAATAGATTATTATTTTTCAATCAAACGGGAATCAGTTATAGAGCTTTGAACTTATGAAAATGTACCTCCCAGAAATTCACGCTAGCTTAGTGGAAGTTTATACTTTCTGGAAGTTTACACATAAGCACTATTCGTCGTGGTGTAAGAAAATCAAAGTACAATGGAAGAACGTGGGCAATAAAGTAACAGCCGTGGAGTGGGAGGCCCGTAATCGCAATTTGCTATTTGAACGGGCAAAAGGTCGATGAGCTCATCATGGAAATCGTAGAATAACTCAAAGAACCATATTTTAAGCTGAACATTAGTTTGGGTAGAGTCAATGACATTGCTGACGTTTTAGAATACAACAAGGTGTGTGCTCCTTGGATACTACGTCCCCTAACGATTGAAATGAAGAAATGAAGACTTAAAACATGCTAAAAGTTGCTTGCTCGCTATGAAAAATATGGAAGTATTTTTTCTACAAAGCATCGTTACTGGTGATGAGAGTTGGGTTCACCATTGTGATAATCACATTCTGCAAAATATTACAATATTATAGCAAATATACAAAGTATACACCCATCTTCTCCTCGAGCAAAAAAAATCAAAATTAAAATTTCTGCCAGTAAGTGAATGCTCACTTTGTTCTGAGACTACAGTGGCATTATTCTCAATAGTACATGGTCAAAGGTACGACTATCAACTCTGAGATCTATGTGCATACCTTAAAGAAGTTAAGTAAAAGAATAAAACGCGTGCATGGGGGAAAATCCAATGATTCTGCCACACGACAACACCAAACCACATGCTAGTGCTTTCACTTCAAAGGCCATACATAAAATCGATTTAAAGTTCTTGAACTCCCTACCTATAGCCCAGATTTGTCGCCGTCCGACTTTTGGTTGTTTTCTGCTCTCAAGAAGCATCTGAAAGGAATTCAGTTGATCTGTGACGCGATGTTCAAGCCGCCACGACCTGAAGATTTTAAAATTAATAACGAGGAACAGTACGCCAATTATGTAGAAAATAGTAAAACTGTACTAGTGATCCAATTTATTGGCTATTTTCTACATAATTGGTGTTCTGTTCCTCGTTATTAATTTGTTTTTGGCATTGTTCGAGCAATGTGGAACACCTTAAAACTTTTTAGACATCTTCGACTGAAACTGGAGAAGGAACGCTCCCACCTCGACGTTTTGGCAGTTTCTGTGTAACTTCCTTGAAAAAGCCATCTTGTTGATGTGCGAAAGCTTGTAAACGCTTATTTATATATTCCTACGCCAATAAATCGGATCACTGATATAGTTTTATTATTTTCTGAAGATTTTTACGGAAACGTGTTTAAAAACCTTTTAAAGGTATCTGTATTGAGCGTGAGCGGGACTATGTAGAATAATAAAATACGTGAATTATAAAGTAAATATTCTGAACTTTTGTTCTTGTTTTGTTTCAATATGATACCTTACCAGTGGGCTTGTATATAAATATGGAAGAATTACTTTTTGAACACCATCTGTAGTTCCTCAAAAGACACTGTTTGCTTAATTCTGGAAGCTGATTGAGAAAACGTATCCTCTAACTGGAAGGACTGACGAAATCTTCAAGATAAAATGGTGGGTCTAAAGGATTGAAATAACTATTTCTAGAAAATGTCTAGTGGGCATCTAAACCGTATCGTAAGTAGATAAATGAATTTTTTTCCAGAAAATATTTGAAAAATTTCAAGAACTTACTCATGTTTTCTTATATGCGAAACTGAAGGAACTGTAGCAGAGTTCCTGCAATTGGTAGCAATGAGAGAAGCTGAAATTTTCTGGAAAGTGAATGAAATAAAATCATGTAACGAGGTATACAATCAGTGAACTACAGTCATTCCTTAAACTCCTTCTAAACCAAAAATATAGAAACAAATTTTATGGACCACTAATTCAAACTCGCTACAGTATACAGAAGCCTTCACTGCAACACACTAAAATGTTTGAATGAAATGATCAGAAAGAGGATATGCATTCAAAACACTTTCATGATTTTTTACAAAACCCCTTTGAATACCGAACAGAAAGCAGTCTGGAAGATCGATATTTGTTCTTTGCTTCCGATGGAGATCGAAGGAATGGCTACTGAATACGTGATTCGAATAAGTGAATATCCAGTGACCCCGGAGCTGCTAATCTCGACATAGACCAGGTATTTTTAATCGTCACACGGAGCATGCGCTAAATACAAGAACCAATTTTATTTTTGTTATCGTGAATGTTCAGTAGTCGTCATAGTCATTGTTAGGCGATATAATAGTCATAATTATCGCCTGCTCGGGTAATACTGAAAAATAATATTTTTATGGTATTCAGATATTCCAGATACTCCTTGATGACTCAGATCCAGCGAAAGTTGGCAACACGCTTTGTTAACAAAATTTAAAAAATAAATACGATATATTGGTCTCTTGCTTTTTTACGAGATAGAATTCCACATGTCATCGATCCCAAATTGCCTAATTCTTCAACTTCTTCAATCATTTTGTTTAAATTTAATTTTAAGAGGACGAAACTCGATCACCATAGCATTCAGAAACTGCTCCTTTTCAGCACGTCTTTTGTAAAAAAAGATCGTTCTTATGCTATCATTTTGTCCGTCCGTCTGTCTGTAAAAAATATATCTCTGCAATTATTAGCCCGATTTAAAAAATTTATTTTGCATTGGGAAGCTTGAAATGTGAAAATGATGATCCTTGGATTCCGGTTTATTTGCAGTGCACAACTTCGCCGCTAGGGGACGTAAATGCAGATGATATTCAATTTAATATACATTTTATTCCATATATTTTCTTCTAAGAAATTGTTTTTCTTTTCAATGCCATTTGCAAAGAAGTCTATTGTAGGTCCACTCCTTTTTTCAGGAAATGCATACATTTTCAGCTAGGGGTAAAGCCAAATTGTGTTTTCCGCGATAGCTCTGCTTCTAAAACTCCGATTTGTGAAATTCTTCCTGCATCGATACAGCTCCTGATGGGAAATGCTTTGCATATATTTTTTTTTTGGGGGGGGTAAAGAACGGTTTGGGCATAAGTGGCGTAAGTTTTTATTTCTGCTTTGTTGGAGAGCGTTTCCGTTGCGAAATGTTTCTCATATGATTTCAAATTTTTGCTAACACACAAGTCTGCTACTAGACAGCATATGTTCATGTTTCCGTTTACAACAATATCTGCGCGACTAAAAACCCAATTGAAAAAATTATTTTTCGATCAGACACTGTTAACTATGAAAACTAGGGGCTGGGCGCGTAAGTACATATTTGTATTTTTAACATGTTTGCAATGGTATTTTTGCTTCTAAAAATCAAACTGAAAAATCCTTTGCCAGTCAGACGCCGTTCACCGCGAAATATATTTTTGTGTGCTTTTTCCTCAAAATAATGTTTAGTTGTCCCTCTAGGAGGGCATTAATGCAACTTTTTATAATGATTATATCCTTGCTTCAAAAATTACCATTAAAATTTCTTTTGAAAGTGATAGTGTTTGCAGCCAGGAATATGATTCATTTAAACTGGGGTTCAAAATTAAGGGATGATATACAAAAATGTATACGTATAATAATGCACTAAAAATTGGGGAACATGCAAACGTCGCTAAACGAAAGACTGTCCCTCATTTACTTTAGCCGCAGACAAGTCGGAATATGCAATATAGAATTGCATTAAAAAGGACACGTGATTTTACTCGCATCTTGTATCTGTTCTACGCAACTCTTGCTTTCACGTCGGGAAGATAATGTCAAGAAGACATCGTATACATAATTTTCACCTCTGGATAACGATTGGTAGCATGAGAGTAGATCAGATACAGACGGAAGTTTCCAGAGCACTAAATGTTCCACAAAAGTGTCCTGTCAAGATTGATGACAATTTCAACACACACAGGAGATTTTAGTCGTCGACTAGAGCCAGAACTACTGTAGACGATCACTATGCGAATCCTGCGGCCAGGCGGTGCAGAGAGATGTCCGCTAGGCATCACTTTGGAGCTTGCAACAATTTACACGAAGGAAGGTTTCAAGGCATACTGTTTGTAAAAGACTTTGTGAGCAATGCCTTTATTTCATTCTAAACTTCATGTAATTTGTGTCCTTCTAACTTCCTCCAAACGGCGAGGTCGTTTAACATGGAGTCGCCAATATTACGCTTGAAGTCCAGACCAGTCTTCACAGATTAATCGCGATTCAACTTAAGTACTCAATCGCGACATACCCTACTATGAAAAAGTCTCCGAACATCCCATTCCACAATAAAAATGGAACATTCCAATAGATCACGTGTACCAGATTTCCTTAAAAGCTTAAGGGAAGCTCCTCAGCTTACTGACTTCCAACGAGGTGATGTAAGGTGCCATATCAGCAACCTGTCCGTGAGTGCGATTGCAGGACAATTTCAACACACACTCTCAACTGTTCAAGACGTCATTAGTAAATGGCAACGTGAGAGACTTTCGACTGCCAAGGAACATTCAGGAAGGCCAAGTAAATTGACGGAAAGGGACAAGAGAACTTTGTAACGTGTCATCAGTGTGCACCGTTATTCCTCTGCACAAACCATCACCAAAGAATTTCAGTATTCAACAGAGGTGAGTGGGTAAACTAAGATAGTTCGTAACTGTCTTAGTTTATCACTACCATTGTTGAATACTGAAATTACCTGTTGAACATACGAAATTCGTGCATTTCTTGACCGAAGCCAAGCCGTTAATAGCCCACAAGAATGCGTGTAGGAGACTTACTTGGTACAAAGCACATCATCCATGGACCCTAGACTAGTGGAAAAAAGCATTGTGGAGTGACGAATCACGCTACACCGGGTTTTAATTCGATTATCTTTGATGCGTATGGCGTATGCCAGGTGAACGGTACCTGCGAGAATGTGTCATCCCAAATGCTAAATTTGTTGGTGACAATGTCATGGTCTGGGGATGTTTTTCGAGGTATGCAATCAGACCGTTGGTGATTGTGAATGGAAATGTAAACTACACGAAATACTGGAACTTTCTAGACAGCGCCGCACTGCCAGCACTCTACCAGTTTTACGGAGACGGGCCATTCTTGTTTCAGAAAGCCCAAGCGCCGTGCCATAAAGCACGCTCCATTTCGACGTGGTTTGAGGATATGAGTGTACAGAATTTGGAGTGGCCAGCTCAAAACCCCGACTCAATGCTATAGAGGCGCTTTGGAATGTACTTAAACGTCGGATTCGCGCTTTAACGACACGTCAGCTACTTTGTGGGAGCAACAAAATACCTGGGGAAAATCCTAGATTCGCAGATATATCCTCCAGACTCACTATATATTAATTCCGGTTGCTTCGACTAGCGAGTCCTGTGTTGGTTACATTCAAATTAATTGGAAGCTTGAGACTTGGTCGTTCTAGGTGGGGTAGTGGGTAGCATACTAGGGCGCTATCCGGGAGACGCGGTTTCGGTTCCCGCTCCAGGAAGACGAAATTTTCAAGTTTTCGGATATTATGTGACTTACCATTCATGTCATATTTACACCAATAAACAGATTCACAATTTCAAAATTAGTATTGCACAATGGTGTAATCCTGTATTTCATTCATTGATATTGTGCTCCTCCGGGCAATCACGGGAATGAATTCTATTCCCCCAGATTCGCTATATTAGAATGCCGGTTGCTTCAACTAGCGAATTCTGCGATGGTTACGTTCAAATTAATCGAAAACTTGAGACTTAGTCGTTCTGGGTGATGTAGTGGTTACCATACTCGGGCGTTAGCTGGGAGACGCGGATTCCATTAACGCTCCAGGACGACGAAATGTTAAAGTTTTCGGATATTACCTAATTTAATATTCATGTCATACAGTATTTACACCAATAAATAAACGGATTCACAACTACAAAATTTGTAAAATACCTGGGACTACTTACCAGAATCTCATTAAAAATGTGCCACGGAGAGTGCACAATGTAACTTAGGCCAAAGGTGGGCCAACTCCTTATTGATTTTTCCCTAAATGCAGTATTGTATAAAAAGCATTGGTGTCAGGAGACATTTTTCCACATAATAGAGACAACCAGAGATCCGCAACAGTACTTCTAACTATCATCAGAGAAAGGGAGTAAGTATTATGGTGGCGGTGACGTGATGGTGTGGGCTCTGGGTAAGAATCATGACGAATGGGCCCACATGCCTGCACGTCATTCAGAGGTGCTTTGTTAGAGCTCTGAGAGAAATGTCGAATCCGTATGTCAAACCATTCAGGGTAGCCATCGGTACAGATTTTAATCTTATGTACGATAATGCATATCCTCATCAAATTTATTTGGTGGACGAATTTCCTGAAGAGAAAGATATTCGCCGAATGGATTGGCCACCTATATACCCTAACCTCAGTCCCATTGAGCAGGTATGAAATGCTCTAGGAAAACGCATTGATATATGCTTGCCAGCCCCTTGCCATAACGCTTCAAGGACTCAGAACAGATCTTGTTAAAGAGTGGTTATTGAGACCTCATCAATACCCTGTTAAACAGTATGAGTAGTCGATTCTTGTGCTACATGACTGTCACAGGTGATCCTATTTCATAGTAAAATACACATGTCTTCAGCAGAAGACTTCAAATGTTATTCTACGACCTGCGTTTTCTTATAAATTACAAGATCATGATATTAACACAACCAAATTATTATAGTATGTTTTCATTTCTATTTGTATCAAACTTGGAACCGTATCATCGTTTCTGAAATCAATCCCCTTTGCCTTGGATATCTTCCGTTATGATAAAAGTTTTGTGCTCAACGTCGGATTGTTCGTAGCACACATTTCAGTACTAGTTGCCGAAAGTAGCTATTTCCATTTATGGATGTTGAACAGATTTTGTAGAAATTCGGTTAATATGCTACACTCTTTGCGATAAAAAAAACGTAGTACAGGGAGAAAGATGGCCACCCTGAATGTCGTTTCATGCTGATGAAACTCCGCATGCAAGTACCTCAGGGCCGAATATGCAAATGATTGAAACATAACGACTAAATAGTGGTCCGCCACAGCACATGGGAACTGCGCATGGAGGAGGGTAAATCGAGAGCAAACCTGTGACAACGGATTGGGATTGCATTTACCTCCATGGACTGTCAGGATGTTTCGACGTTGGATGCCTGCACAATACGAACAGTTCAGCCAGTTTGAGAGTAGATGTATAATTGGGCTCGAGAGGCGGGTTGATCAAGTAGCCGTATCTCCAGACACAACTCAGGAAAAACGCATACGTGTTCAACGACATCCTGGTGAATGACACTTTGCAGCGTCATACCGGCCGGACGTTAAGCGCCATGCTTTGGGGCGCCATTGGGTAAACTGCTGGCCACCAGCTGGGAGCGATGGGTCACTGCTGGCTAAAATTTGCCGCTCACGGTCCTGTAGCGGCCGTTGGTGGCAGCGCCATCAGTTGGCGAGCCATTGATGCCCCTGCAGCATCGCCGTGAATTGCGGGCCACCACGCAAGTGCCACTAGTGGCCCATGGCTGGCAACCGATGAAACCCCCAATACCAGGTGGAAGCAACGGGACTGCGCATGCGCAGAAGAAACACGGGCTGTGTATCTCGTGGTACCAGTTAGCGTTGGGAAACTGCGGCTGTCCTTTGATGTTTTTTATGGCAACTACTGGGAAATTGGCGCACAAGATTCGGCAAGCCATCAGTTACGTCACGTGATTTCCGGCTGCCACTGCCGGGAAACTAGCAGACCACATTACGCTAGCCATTAATTATGGCACGTGCTTTCAGGGCCGCTGAAGGGCCACTTGTGGCAGCTGCTGCCTGTGATTGATAACTGATGGCCCTGTTGTGGCATTTGACAACTGATGGAGGTGCCAACTGATGGCCCTGTTGTGGCATTTGACAACTGATGGAGGTGCAAACTGATGGCCCTGTTGTGGCATTTGACAACTGATGGGGGTGCCATTTGTTCCCAGCTGTTGGCCTGAACTGCTGGCCTTTCTTTTGGCCGCCCGGACATTTTATTGACGGTTCGGCATCGGCAACATAGTGCTGGGCCAGTAAGACTGTTTTTGCTGGGTAGGGTCGGAGCGACTCGGTAATCGGACGATGTAGGCACCAATGTATTGAGAAGGGCACTACACAGTGATATGTGGGCAGTGGACGGCCGAGGGCAACAAAAGAACGCGAGCATAAACGATTGTGCGAGTCTCACGAACAGAACCGAGTTTGTCGCTCTCTAACACCCGTTGCCATGTTGCGTCGTCTCAGATACGGAAGTGGCCATCCGGACCGTCGCCAGACGACTTGCAGCACGGGCACTACATTCGAGGAGCCGCCCGGACCGTTCCCATTTCTCTGCCTCCTGCCAGTGACAAGCGAGCATCGCTAGCACCAATGACGTTGCTCTGTCTGGCCCGATCAACGTGGGATAGTGTCTAGTGGCGTACTGTTGTCTTCAGAGATTATTCGCGCTTTACTTTGGTGCCGATGACCAGCGCACGGATCCCGCCTTTATCGTGGAACCGCAAACGCTCGCACACCGACAGTGAATGTCTGCGTTCACTTCCTACGATAGCCGGACATCCTTGATAGTCCTCCGTACCACCCTCACTTCGACGACATTCTACAACCTGTTGTTTTGCCATTCCTGTCGCAGCATTACCAAGCAATTCTTCAACATGATAATACCCGGCCACACACCGCAAGGCTCTTCCAGGCTTACCTCCGTAATATCGATACCGTTCCATGGTCTCTCACTGAAAGAACATGTTTGGACATGATGACACCACCTACGCCCACCCGAAATGTCGGGGAACTGGCCCGCAATTTGGACACCATCTGCCATGCTGTACCCTCAGGACAGTATCCGTGAACTGTATGCGTCTATGCCACGCCGGGTAACCTCTTGTATCAGCGCCAAAGGTGGCGCTATAACGTTCTGACTTTTTCCACTCCTGTAGTAGTCTTACGAATTAATCATTTCCTTTCCTCTACATACACATTATACTACATAGCGATTTTCATCTCGATTTGATTATTCTTTCTGGGCACTTCGTTTGTTTGTTTCCTTTTTACTTTTCTTTTGCAAATAATGTACTTTCGTTTCCGATTCAATACACTACGAAGAACATTGCTTACACTGCGCATTTTAAATTACGCGCAAATTTTCCCTACGAGGGATATAAATGCGCTGATTTTTTTCTTCCAAAAGCCTACTTCAGAGTACCGTGTTGGAAAGGATTCAAATGACGGGCTCATTACACTCGATAATTTGGTGTCATCTTTCTTGTTTGGTACGCGTTTTAACAAAATCTGATTGCCTTCCGTAAAGCAAAAATCACTAATATCTTGTTAAATCTGTACGGCATCTAAAGTAAAAGATTGAATAACTGCTGAAAGACGAAAAATATCGCTGTAATAACTGTTGTCTTTCTTCCTTAAAATATGAGGCTGCAAGTTCCGTGTAACTGTGTCCATCAAAAGCAAAATGAAATTTGGAAGGCCGGTGAAGGTTTCACGAAAAGATTTCGGAACATTTCCTTGAGCCACCCTTTTAAATTAATTGGTTTTAGAGTGCAACGTTTCGATTCTCCGTCCTCTGGCGACAAATTTTAAGCCTGATTTATGTGTTGTAGTGATGCAGATCAAATGACAAAGACGTCCTATTCATCCTCTTTCTTCGTGACATGAGAAGCGTGTGTGTGTGTGTGTGTGTGTGTGTCTGCGCGCGCGCGCGCTTCTGGAAGAGGTAGAAAGATAGAGAGAACTGGATCGAAAAGTTCAGTTCCCGAGTAATGACTCCTTCTGGCTTTGGCTTTCATTCCATCTCTCCTCCTCTGTCCTTCTTTTGCTGTCGATGCGACGACGGAATTCCTTTCGAACGCCACGGGGTGGGTCGCGGATGCTGAAATTAAGCACGTATTGTTTCCCGCTCAATTTCATATGCGTCAACAACGAAGGGTGAATGAATGGGAATTGACGTCGGGGGGTGAAGAGAAGAGATTGAAAGAAAGACAAAGATGGAAAGAAAGCAACAGAAAGATAGGGGTGCAGAATAAAGCGAAAAATTCCAGAGCTGTGGGATGTTATTGGGCATGGGAGAAATGAAAACGGCTTGTTTCGCTTTCTGCAGCAGAAAACCCGAAAACAATATATTAATCTAACTCAAGCATGTCAAAAACATTTCATGGTATCGGTTTTGTGAAACAGTCGCATGTCAAGACCCTTGCAGTATAATGAAAGGAAAAATTCACTCACTTTTTCGCATGTAAGAGGATAAAAATCTGAAAAGTACTGTAAAGATTAAGCGTATGTATCAAAATGAGAAACAAAGCATACATACCCATGCGCTCAAACATGTAAGCTTCATATGAGAACATTTTTTACAATAATAATGATAATCAATGAATGAAATACGGGATTACACCATTGTACATAACAAATTTGGAAAATGTGAATCCGTTTATTGGTGTAAATATGACATGTATGTTATGTCAGATATTATCCGAAAACTTGAAAATTTCCTCGTCCTGAAGCGAACTCCCGTCTTCCGGATAGCTCCGCGAGTATGCTTTTAATTTTCAAGTTTTAGGATGTTTTCTGATTGAACATCCATGTCATATTTACACCAATAAACGGATTCACATCTTCCAAATTTGTATTGTAATATTGATAATATTTGTTTCAAAAAATAAGATCACGCCCGTAAGTCATGCTGTTATAATTCGGATTTTCCATGAACGAAGAGTCGTTAATCCTCTTAAATTAATAAACTGGCTGTAAGGCAAGCAAACAGCAAGCGATCTGACACTCCTACTTTATACGAAACCTTTAAGTCAGTCTTCTGAGCTCACGCTGTTATGCTAGTTCGTTCCCGGTCGCAATGAACCTTTTCTACAACCTCGTAATTTAAAAGATGTACGAAACGACAACTGGAATTACAGTTATTATTATTTATTAGTTATTCGACGCTCAAGGGTTACAAAACTGTGGTGTTTGTGCTGTTGTAAGACTGAGTCAAAAGTTTGTCTCTTTTGCAGCTAAAAGGTATCATAAAACTTTTTGAAAGTCATACACGCTTACCGCATTCTTCAGAGTGCAGGCCATTGTTTTTAGTCCTTTGCCAACGTTCCACCAGAGCCGCGATCTCACGGCTGGTTTCGAGGACAGAAACTCTCGGATACCAGATTCCAAATCCTCCGCTAGCAGAACAGATAGCAGTCGGATAGGGCCAATGTCCAAACTGCATGGAGGATGGGCTATGATCACAACTTCTTTCATGGTGTAGTTTTCAGCGCACCACTCTGGAGGTATAACTTGGGGCATTATCCACTTGCAGCAGCGCCTGTGTCCTATTGATGAGCGCTGTATAGCTTTTGGGCAGAGCATCATAGACAAGCTGCAGTTGTTCGCCATAGAGGTTCTCTTCCACAGCTTGAGAATCTGGCACGAGTTTCCAGTGCACACGACCCTTTCAATTCAACCAAATGCACAGCATGACTTTCCTGCGGAACCACCCTCTTTACACCACCGGCAGGGCTCCTGGCGTAGCCTCAGCCATTGATTCCTAGTGGTAGGATAACGTAGAAATATCACTTTTTCATCACCTATGACGATACGACACCAAACTCTATCGTTCTGTGGATTTCACAGCAATCTACGACAGAGAGCGACACATTGCTCCGCTTGCTGGGGTAATAATTCACCTGGGACTGTTCTATGGCGCCTGGAAGAGAGACCAAACTGGTGCAGGTGACGAACAATGGTGGATTAGAAAAACCCCACCTCAGCTGCCAGTTGTAATGTAGTGGTACAGGGGTTCGCCGCCGCTGTTTCAACCAGGGTGTCAGTGTCCGTAATCGTTGGAAGTCTGAACCAAGGCTTACCTTAGGGACTGGTGTCCCCCAACATTTAAACCCCATAACCTTTTTCGTGCAGTGCTGCTGATTAACGTTTCCTTGCCTTCAACTGCACAAATTTCTCTCGCTGCTGCTTTTAACTCCTTTTCCAATAACACCTTGGAAGCACCCGAATAGTACGTTTATCGACCTCGATCCTCTGTTCACCTAATAATGTAATGTAGCTCCATGCTGAGTGAGGTCCAAGCTGGCGCGGGTTTCTCCCTAAAATGTAGACCCAACATGCAGACACTAACTCAAAACGCTAGGAAATTTTGAATCACCTTGGTATACAAGCAAATTAAAATATGGCGTTTTTTGCTGCACGAGACGAGAAAATTAAGGTAATACAACGTTCACGAATATTTTCGTTTAAACAAATTCCCAGTCATAACCCAAGCCTAATACCATTTCTGAGCACATTCGAATTATTTAACTGAAACAGATTTAAGACCTCATAAATTGATTTATAATGTTTTAAAATTCAAAACTTTATGTTTTTCAAATGGTTTATTGAAACGACAGTTACTTAAGTGGTACGTGTTTAATACTAAAACTTAAATGACACCTAACGGCCGCAGGAATCGATACAGTAACAAATGAAACTCGAGTAACCTCCGAAGAAATTCATTCGGCTTCCAAATATGTCCATAATACCCAAAGAACTCCTTGCCGTCCCGGTGGCGCAGTGGTCTAAGCGATGGCCTCTGACCATTCGTCCGAACGGGTTCCGGGTTGGAATCCCGGTGAGGCATGGATGTTGTGTTTGTCTTACGGCACTGGCTCTCTCCCTTCCCTGGAACCAGTGACCCTAAATTAGGGACGGGCGACTGCTTATAGCACATTGAGTTGCTCACGGTGGTCGTTAAACCTCCTATCAAAAAAAAAAAAAAAAAAAGAACTCCTTGGTTGTTGGCTTACAACTACACTTTGCAGAATAACAACGTAGTTTAGACACAAACATATTTTTCTAACAACTAAAACAATATCGCAGACTGAATAACATTATCTACGTAGATGTACTTTATTCGGCGCACAGATCATCAAGATAGCATGCGGTTCAATTTCAAGCAATGTATCGTCTTAGGTTCACACTAAATATCTGCTTTCTACGGGACGTGGCTTTTTTTTTACCTCTGATTCCCTATTAACGTTGCCAAAAAGTATAAAGAAATTTGGAGGAATTCATGTGTTTTTTTTTTTTTTTTTTTTTGATTGGAGGTTTTTTTTTTTTTTTTTTTTTTTTTTTGATTGGAGGTTTAACGACCACCGTGAGCAACTCAATGGGCTATAAGCAGTCGCCCGTCCCTAATTTAGGGTCACTGGTTCTAGGGAGGGGAAAGAGCCAGTGCCGTAAGACAAACACAACATCCATGCCTGACCGGGATTCGAACCCGGACCTCTTACGGACGAATGATCAGAGGCCAGCGCCACCGGGGCGGCAATGTGTTGTTCAGAAAGAAGTATAAAGGAGAAGTAAAGTATTTAGCATTAGAGTAAAAACTCAGAAAGTAAGGTTTATTTAGAGATATACATCTAAGATGAGAAATACAAATTCCGCATTCGGATAAGAATCCGAATTCTTCACCACATCGCTTCGTTTTCGAGACTTCACGTGCTCAAACGATTAGGCACATTATGAGTTCTACGGGTTGATACAAGTCGTCATCGATTAAAATCTAAACGATGATTTACAACTGGACACTCAAAGAATCATGCATGATTTTTGAAACTGCTGGATGTTGCACGATCGGATAGGCTCAAGAGAAATGTCTTGAAAAAGTTTGTTTCGACGTTATACGGCGTACCAACAAGCGGAAAGGGCTGTGCGAGGTTGCCCGAAATCTACGTCAATCCAAATCGGACGTTATCTGAATCTAACGGAAAAACGAATCACGAAAAAAACATCCAGCAGGTGTCTTCAGAGGCTATTGCAGCCACAAACAGATCTGAGTTATGATGGCAATGTACAGTAGGAGATAACTTTATGCCAGGTGATCCTTTTTATGTGTTCTACAGATCACCAGTCAGCGAATGGTTCCCCGGAAAAGGTGTAACCAACATGCGACTTGGAACTATTACCAAAGAGCTACAATTCTGTTTTCTGATGTGTCTCATTTAAACCCAGAACCTGATGTACACGTTGCTTTAACTGGACTATACCAGAAAAGCGTTATCGTCCATCGAACATCAGGAAAGGTGATACCCTGTCATTGATGTGATGAACGACCGCGCTCTGTCGAATGGTACTCGTAAGAAAACAAACAGAACTGTAACCACTTGGACGTGAATCAAAACACATGATAGCGGCTGTCGTTTAAATGGGATATTCGCATCATGTCTTTTATGTAGGAGTTATAACTATTCATAAATACACTGGTGTGCAAAAATTAAGGACGAAGAGGAGAAAATAGCATAACAGCGGAACGAGCAGGCAGAACGGACCGAAACACCACTCATGAGATAGACTAGGGTCCGGTACGGTAGGGCATGCGCATATATGCAGCATGACGTGGGGGGGGAGTGTCGGAATGGTATAAAGCACACGGGCGGTGTACGTTCAGCAATTCGGTGAAAGCTATTGCACGGGTTTGAACGACGTCGAGTTCCTGCCACCGTGTGATATGGCCAACAGGCAATCCAGTAGACGACATCTGGATGACATTACCCGAGGTCGCGTTATTGGGAAGTTGGAAGAAGGTCGAAGTGTGACTAGTGTGGCCGAGGAGTTCGGGATCACTCACAACATCGTTTCACGAGCTTGGAGAGCATTTCAAACGACAGGAACAGCTGACCGAGAGCTTAGCAGTGGTCGTACACGAGCAACCACGACGGCGGACGACCGGTATATTGTCCTACAGGCGAGAAGAGACAGACGGCAGACAGCGGAAGAAATCGCAAGGCACATGCAACAGAAAACTGGACGTCCGTTATCACGTTTTACCGTTGCCAGGAGGCTTCACAAAGGTGGTCTATTTGCACGACGACCAGTACGGTGTGTGCCATTAACGCCTGCTCATCGGAGACGGCGGTTTCTGTGGTGCCAGGAACACAAGAACTGGACACATCTTTACGGATGAGAGTCGATTTAGTCTGACGAGCGATTCTGGACGTATACACATCTAGCGAGAGGAGGGAACACGCATTCACACCTCCAACATCATCGAAAGGGACCGGTTTGTAGGTGTCGGAGTTCTCGTTTGTGGCGGCATCATGCTTGGTAGTCGCACTGACCTCCACATCTTCCAAGGAGGTTTAGTCACTGGTGCCCGCTATTGTACCGAGGTTCTCCTGCCTCACGTGCGTCTGTTTAGAGGTGCTATGGGTCATGAGTTCCTCTTCTTGGACGACAACGCTACACCTCATCGTGCAGTGGCTGTCACAGAGCTGTTGGAGAGTGAAGATATTCAACGCATGGATTGGCCCGCAAGGTCCCCGGACCTAAATCCAATCGAACACGTGTGGGACCTTCTCGGGAGATTCTTGGAAGCACATCGCCAGCCGCCAGCAACGATTCCGCAGCTGCGATTGGCGCTACAAGAGGAATGGGCCGCAATGCCTCAACAGCTCCTTGACAACTTCGTCCTCAGCATGGGCAGACGTTGTAAATCCTGCAACGCAGTCAGGGGTGATCATATCCCCTACTAAAGACTGGATTTTTCTTGGCAGCCACCTGTCACATGGACGCTTCTGTCTTCTGTCCAGTTGTGCTCGAAGCTACCTTTTCAATAAAGTGCCTTTGTATCCTTTGGATTCCTTGTTTGGACGGTTTTGCTCACTTGTCCCATGTTCTTACATCTTGGGGATCTTATGGTATGATTTGAGTCGATGTGGAGCAATTCTGCACGACGTAACATTCGAAAAACCGTCTCGTCCTTAATTTTTGCATGCCAGTGTATGATGATTATACTCATGAGCCCTATGAGTGTCTTTTCAGACGTGCTGTTACCCTCAGCACGATTTGAAAAGTAAGAAACACATCTCGTCAAAATAAAAAGTGGAGATCGACTCCTGTTCTGGTGGTGGCACAATTTATTGAGCCTTTAAATTAATGCAACTGAAACCAGTATACAGTATTTTATACGGCAGATGAAGGTAGACAGACATATCTGTGATGTTATTTATCATCGATTCTGAAGAGAACTAATGAGTGAGATTTCAAATGAGATGAAATATTTCTCTCAGTCCAGGAACAAGAGAGTGAGAGAGAGACTGCCAAGGAATCAGAGGAGAATTTCACACTGGGATGAACTCATGCCATTTTTTACATGGAAAAGTTTGTGTTCCAAATTCTAGGAGAAAGGAGTCTCAATATTTAGAAGGATTGTAACACAGCTTGAAAATAATTTTGGGAGAAATCTTGTGTTCATGATTTCCTCAAATTCCATATCAGTAACTGACGATTAACAAAGTTTAACCGCAAATTACTGACTTACGTTGAATGAGTTTAGGAGCAGGCAAATTCCGTTTCAAATTCTACCCTAATTTCCTTACCTTATTTTCCTCACATTACAACATGAGCTCCGTATAGGAAAATTTCCAACTCTTCAGACTGCGAAAAATGCCGTTCATGAAAAACGCATCAGTTACTACGTAACACTACGTAACATGGCGTACCACTGAGCGACATATAAGTAAAATGGGCAAAGTAGCGGCGATAAGCCTTGTCGGCGTAGCCCAGTTTGGAGAATAGCCACCTCAGGAGTAAGAAGACGTGGTTTCGAAAACCATCACCGGTAGAAAATGTTTGCACTATAGCTATACAAGAAACGGTCATCGTGGTTCATCTACAGGAGTATACTGAGACTGTTCCCACATCGCCCTCTTTCCTCCATATGTTTTCAAAAATCCTGTCTGCGTTACTACAATCAAAATATCTTTATGACAAGTTTCATCATTACTTTTACATAGGTTTAGTTATGTTGAATAATTCACATGTTACCATTACTGCTTTTACTTGGGTTAAAATAGGCTGTTATCATCACTGACATTACTTGACTTTACTTGGGTCAGGTATTTTAATTAATTCATATTACCATCTTTGAGTTTACTAGGATTTAATTATGTTAATTAATTCATACGTTTTCATCATCGACATTGTTTGCGTTTAATTACTTAATTATATTGGATAATTCATGTATTATCATTATTAATTTTACTTTGGTTAAGTAATGTTGATTATTTCGTACACCATCATCACTGATTTTACTTGGGTTTAATCATATTGAATAATTTATATATCGTCATCACTGATTTTAACTCGATTTCGTTATATTATTCAACAATTAAACCAAGTGAAGTCTATGCTGCATTCATGGGCTTCACTGGGGTTTAAATTATGTTAGATTATTCACATGTCTTGAGAATTAACATTATCTAAGTTTTACTTTGTCGAATAATTCATGCGTTTTACTTAAAATAGTATAACTACACTAGTAATTCGAATTTATTGGCGTAGAATAAAAATTAAAGCTTCCAAGCTTTCGCACATCAACCAGATGGTTTCTTCAAGGAACTTAGATAGCAAACTGCAAAATGAATAACAGAACTCTTCAACAATTTGAACGCGGAGGCTTGACTAGGCAATAAATGAATAGATGAGAATGTACTAATTATTCATTCCAAGAAACGAGGCGTCGTGTTGGTTGGTCACATGGTATCGTGGAAGGAAAAGCAGCATTATTTGAAGAACTGGTTTCAGATTCGTGGCAATTTTAGAGAGACGCTATCATTGTAAACCTCACTGTTCGTAATGATCTGTAAGTTTTCGCGAATAGCAGTAGATTTAGGCGTGGAGCAGAAGCTAATTTCCTTATATCATCACGTATAGGATCAGTGGACTTAAACTCTACTGCGCTGAGTTGGGTAGTGGCTGCTTTTCCATCCCTTGTGTCCCTTTTATGTTCGTTGATCCTAATCCTAAACGAACGTTTAGTCACTCCGATGAAGTATTGCTTGAAGCCATTCGGATATCGTAGAGGAATGGCATAAACATCCACTTCGTTGAAAAGAGTGTGCTTGTCAATGTTTCTCTTAAGCATTGTATATAAAGATGACGGAGACCTTATGCCGGCACCAACGTTCATACTCTTGAGTGCGTTCTTGAGTTGATAGGAAACATTTGGTATGTAGGGAATAGAGCCCAGGTAGCGTAGTTGCAGCATAGAAAGATTAACACGACTGGTTTTGGGGGAGTGGGGGTCGATAAATTTATGTATCTGATTCTAGGTGTATTATTGAGGCAGAATGAATTGGTCCCCAACTTGATGCTCCCCAGTTCATTCTGCTCCGATGATTACAAGACAGCTTTCTTCTATTCTCGTACAAGATAGTTTTTTTCCGTTCTCGAATTATAGAACATTCGCTGTCTCTTCCAATGTTCGTTCTAGACAATGTGAACTAAAAAACATCATCGAATTGTTAACTTAGGCAAGATTTACCTGTATATCTCTGCTTCTAAAGTCCTATTTAAGATCTCTTATCAACGAATACCATTCACTTCTTGAAACATTTTGGATTTTTTATAATGCACAGTTCTGACGCTGTGTACCGTAAGAGTTCATTTCTGTCTGCAACCGTGTCTCCCCTCTTAAAACTCCAATTGAAAAAATTATTTTTGTATTGTATACCATTCTGTATTATATATACTGCGAATGCCATCATCTTAAAATTATACGTCATTTCCTCTACTGGACGTACATATATAAGCTGTGATTTTGTCAGCTCTGCTCGGATTTGGAAAATTCTTTTTGCACTGCATGCTTTTTCTTCAATAAATAATGGTTATTTTCACGTATATTGTCTGCCCCCACTCCATTTCTTTAGCCACGGGGCGTAATTTCCAATGAATTCTTTGGAATCTCTTCAGTACGGAAATTTTTTCTCAACCTTTTTATTCTTCGAATAACGCACAGTTTTCTACTTAAGGTGTAAAGTTGTATCATAATTTCCTCCATATCTGCCTTTCTAGTTATTAGACTTCGGCAACGTCCGTTTGCCAAGGATAGTTTCTGCTATGGGGAACATTTTGTGTTCAATTTGAGGTTTTCCGCAAAGCACATTTCTGCCGCTAGCGGCCCTAAATTTCAATTTTTAGCTGTTGAAGTTTTACAGATTCTAAAAATGCGGTTCCTTTTCTTTTTTTGCCTTGGATTGTTTTTTGTGATTGGCTCCATTTATTTTAAACTAAAACCCTGTGGGCATCGTGCAGTCTCAACAACGCGAAGCTTTTCAAGTATAAACGTAAATGCATTCACTTTATCCCTAATTTTGTTCATTTAAAAAAAAAATGCGCTTTGAAATAAACTTATCAGGTCGAAAGGATTCAGAAGGCATGAAAAACTTTTGCGCCATATTTTTCTTTTCTTTTTTTCTCAGCGAAAGTTTCATTCTGCATATTCCAATGTGTAATATGCAAGTAGAGGTAATATCTAAAAATCGCTGCATTTATTAAACCAACAAATTTTGATAGTTAACTTCCAGTTTATGAAAATAACAGTCGAAATTTATTGTTGACAAAAATTCTCAATAATCTGGAAAAAAATATTGTGAAAACTACATGACAATATCAACTGATCAAAAAGGAAAAAATAGCATTCTTATCATTAAACAAATACGGGATTACGCCATATAGCACAAATTTTGAAGATCACAATCCGATTTTTGGCGTAAATGTAACAAGGATGGTAAGTCAGATAATATCCGAATACTTGAAAATTTTCATCGTCCTGGAGCGGGACTCGAATCTGCGTCTCCCAGAAAACGCCCGGGTATGCTAGGGTACTAGCATACCCTAGCATATGCTAGCATACCCAGGCGTTTTCTGGAAGACGCGGATTCGAGTCCCGCTCCAGGACGATGAAAATTTTCAAGTATTCGGATATTATCTGACTTACCATCCTTGTCCCATTTACGCCAAAAATCGGACTGTCATCTTCAAAATTTATAGCATTCTTATTTTGAACTGAATCCGTTGCCGTGTTTTTCACCTGATTACGAGTTACTGTTCTTATTGGTGCTTATATGGATATAAGGATTGCAGGAAATATATAAAGATTTCTCAGAAACGTATCATTAAGGAAAAGGGACCTACGCTGAGCAGAATGGTTGGGGATCAAAATTTCGAAACGGCATGTAATTAAAGTCCTATTTTTTCCAAAAGATGAGCGAGCTGGTGCCTAATGGTTTCTAATTTTATTCAAGCATAGTTATAAATGTGCATCTCATTAAAAGATCTGCTGGGAGAAAAGTTCAATGATTTATTCCACTGAAGCTTTCCAATGCGGACTGTGCAAAATGTAATGGAATTAAAGAAACTCAGCTGCGGAAAAAATATTTAATTCAGTATTAACCCGCACGCGATAAAGTAAGTTAGCTAAATCAAGCATTTATAAATGTGTCCACACCATCTTCTGCCATTGCTTTCTTCTTCTTCCTCTTAAAAATGTTTTTTTTTCCTTTTTCGAGTTTCCTATGTAATGTCTGCCGCTTACCTTTTTTCTTTCTTCCTTTGCTTCTTGGTTCCGCTGGAATTTCTTTGGCTTTCCAATTATACATGAAATGAAATAATGTTTGGCGCTTTTGATTACTTTATGCATTCCAAACGTATGTTTTTCAATTAAACGTGCTTTGAAATTTATCGTTTCTAACATTTTCTGCAGTTTCCTTGGAGTCCTTTCCTTTTTCTGGGTGATTTTGACATTTTTCATTTTGGTTTACTTTACCGTTATCTTGTTCTCACTGCTAATCACCATCATCATCAAACATTCTTAATCTACTGCTGGACGAATGTTACGCCATGTCCCTTCCACAAATCTCTGTCTTGAGCCAATATCTTCCATGTCACTCCAGCAAGCTTTCGAATTTCATCCGTCTATGTTCTGCGTGGTTTTCTTGTGAATCTTTTCCTGTCCCTCCGTATCCAGTGTAGTGCTTCAGTTGTTCAACGGTGTGTCCAGCAGTTCTAGAAATATGTCCAGCCTATTGACACTTGAGGGTATTTACTTTGATCATAATGTTAACTCTTGACAGTTTCTTGGTCCATGAGTTTCATTTCCTTTCTTTCTTTATTATAACAGGCATACATCTCTCCACGATATTTTTTTAGAGTTGCCTGCAGCTTCCGCATATGTGTTTGTTTCTGATCATACGTAAGATTTGATCTTAAGTTCTAAAAATCGATGTTCATGAAATCATGTAAGTACAGAGATTGTTAACGCAGACACAATGGCAAGTGCTCCGAATCTTTTCTGACACCAAATACTGTGAATATCTGACGAATATTTTACGAAAAATAAGACAATTCAAAGATACCTGGTTCAGTGAGGATAGAAATACATATTGTTCCCTGATTTAAGTTAAATAGGTTCCAATTACGTTTCTTGAGTCTACTTTTTATCCAGCTTCTATAAGCTACAGGTTGGGATACTTAAATAATTCCAACAAGATATGTATAGTATATATTACTGATTTGTTTGAAGTTATACAAAGAAAAGACGGATTACAAGCAAATTGAAATTTTTCTTGAAATGATTTAAGAAACTGAAAGATGTTAAGTTTAATAGCAAACTCGATATCTCTAAAGTACAGAACACAGAGAAGGATATCATCTTTATCATTGTTCTTCACGACTTTTCACCGGTTCAAAAGATGGTCTTTCTCCTGAATGAAATACGGGATTACACCATTAATAAAAAATTTGAAGATGACAATCCGTTTTTTGGTGTAATTGTGACAAGGATGATAAGTCAGATAGTATCCGAAAACTTTAAAATTTCGTCGTACTGGACAGGGTCGGTTACCGCTCCAGGAGGACGAAATTTTCACGTTTTCGGTTATTATCTGACTTACCATCTTTCTCACGATGGTCTTTCTGTTGAAAAAGGTTCTACTGTGGACTACAAACTTGCTTTACAGTATTTTTCTCCGTCTTTTTTTGTGAATGTATGCACTAATACTATGCAAATCAAAATCGTTTTTCCTTAAAATTTGCAAACACTTCCTCAAATATTCAGCGGCGGCTATCCACTAAAGGAATGTCCTTTGCGTCAGTAACAAGTCATGAAAACAAAAACCTGATAAACAGTGAAGAAGAAGCCTCTTACCTTCTGATTGAGATTTATAAACATGATTTTAATTCGACGAATATAGCTTGATTAAAGGCACATCCTGAATACATAACTCTTCCGAAAGACAATGAAATCGTTATAAATTCTTGAACTACCTGTCTGCCGTATTTATGTGAAGCAACGATTTCGCCGATGACAACAGAAAGTAAAATTAAACAAATTTGATAGTCCTGCTCTTCTTCTTAAGGTATTACCTCTTATTTTCTTTTATATGCCCGCTTCCCACATAACAGTGTTTTAACCACCACTATGAGCAACTCTGATTGCCATAACCAGTCCCCCCATCCCTAATTAAATACCACTGGCTCCCTGAAAGGGAATGAGCCAGAGCCGTGAGACAAACACGCTAGCTTCATTGCTGGGACTCAAACTCGGACAACTAGCCAGAAACCACGACAACTAGCCTTATTCCGACAACTAGCCAGCAGCCAGTACTTTTGACCAATTGTTCACCAAGACAGGGAACTCCAGATATTAAAAAATTCCAACCACTCAAGTTATTTTTATTTTCCATAATATTTTTAAATTTTGGCACAACAATCGTTTTTTGTTTTACTTTTTATAATTTGGAACTTAACGACCACCATGAGCAACTCTATGGGCTATAAACAATCGCTTGACCCTACTTTAGGACCACTGGTTTCACGAAAGGGAGTGAACCAATGCTGTAAGACAAGCACACCGCCTGCGCTTAACCAGGAACTCGGGTTCTGCTTTATCTCGGACGAAGGATGAAGCTACCTCTTGGACCACTACACCATTTCTTGGACCACTAATAATTCGAATTGATCCTGGGCCCAAGTCGCAGATGAGTGATGGTGTTGCTGCGGTCTCAGGGTCTATAGCTTCCCTGGAATCAGTGACTCCACTTTACGGAGGAGTTACGGCTTACAGCGTCAGATGTTCAATGAAGGCTCTAAACCCCCAAAATCGGTTGTGTGTGTTTCCAAATTCAGTTTCTTGATGAAGAATTGCATTTCATTTTAGTCCCAATATCATGGAAAAATTTGGCTTATATTTAAGTAGTACCTTTTAAATACTTCAATTTACCGCTTTGTAAAGGCCGTAAATTTACCTACTTTTCTTCATTTACCTACTGTGAAGTAGGCAAATTATGAGTAAATGGTTTACCCGACCAAAAACATTGAGAGCAGCGGAAATGACAATTTTTTTCATATCCTGACTTACATCTGTCCTCATGGACCATCATTTTGAGTAGCTTGGCTTAAGGATGATCGGTGCAGCAGAGCTGAACGGCTTTTGAGTCTTCTCCCATTGAAACTAAAATTTTGTCCACCTACTTTGAGGTAATTTCGTGAAAGCTGTTGCTGTAGAACCCGTCACTGAATTTGATCTTTGTACGCATCATCTGTTTTCACTAGAAATAGATTATAACTAAAATTGAAGCTTCACAAATATAATTCAATATGTATTTATTCTTTCTAACGTGCGAGTCTTAATACACATGACAAGTACATTCAAAGCATGTAAGAAACCCGGGGCAAGATCATTTTCTTCAGTTAGTGTTTCAGCAATTCTGCAATTTTCGAGATTTCAAACGTGTTGTCACACATTTTTAGACTGTCCGCAAAAATATAGACTAAGATTAATGGTTTCTTTGAAACTCATGGAGCGTAGAGAAAATTGTTGTCGCTTATAACTGACTGATATTTTCATAAGAACATTTCAAAGTTTCAGATAACTTAAGAGAGCCTATCGAAAAAAATCATGAAGTTACAAGAAATCCTAATGAGAAGAAAGTTTTAACATTTTCTAAAGTCCAAGAAATTATTAACATTTTCAAAAACCCTTTCCCACGGCTGAGAATGACTTTAGAAAAGCCACTCTCATACCTAGTAAGAGGTTTTTCTTCTGAATGAAGCAATCTTCGACAAAGCTTCTTCAAACACCTAAAATATTTTGTTTCCTATTTGTTTCTCTGTAAGTTTACGAAAGAAGCGAAAATTTAGTCATTCAAAATCTATAGTTTTCCAAGTTCTATCGGTACTAAGATGATTTTGGAAAGCAGCCTTTAAAGTGTAAATATGAGTATACGGTATAGGGACATGAAGCGATATATAATATGAAAAAGACAGCTTAGTTTTCTATGATTTAGCTGAACTTCAAAATGTTTTCTCATTGCATGATTTTGTTTACAAAGTAAGCGCATGTCTGGAATGCACACCCGTCAGAAAAACTATTTCTTTAACCATAAAGTATGATTCCTTGTACTAAATTTAGCTTGGAGCATCCATGTTTGCATTAAGGTGAATAAAATCCTGAATTTCCTGATGAAATATAAGCGAGCTAACCCTTAAACAAATCTCATTAAACGGAAAGCATTTTTCACGAAATTTTTGTTTTTCTAATTAAATCAGGTTTCACTGCACAATTATCAATATAGTGCAATAGTGTCAAGAATTGTTTGGTATAATTATTTAAAGAAAAATGTTTAAATCACGAAATTCCGTACTTGGATTTTTTTGTGTTTCCCTTCACTTCCTCCCGCTCCTCCCCATCTCTCTCTTTACTGTGCTTGTTTATGTTAGGTAATTAACGGCTGTTGAACAAGTTTAATGAATAATTAATACGCTTGTGAGAGGCTGTTTTCTTTCGGCTGAACTACTAAAAATGCCAGAACACCTGGTGCTGATAAGCATTTTTCACGCTTCGACTGAGAGTATCTTGTCGCCATTACCTGCTTCGGGAGGAGTCGTTCCACTGATTTTTTATTCATCTCGAGAAATTCAAATCAATGTTTATGTGGAGACTGCAAGAATCAGGAAAACAACCACATGTAATTGAGACATTCAGTGCAACACATGCATTCCTGGAAGCCTCGAAATTGCATTTTCTTTCTGTTTTCGTTTTACGAAGGGAAACCTTTGTGAAATAGAAGAGCTATGCAAAAAAAGAAATCTTTTCATGAATGTTTAGGAATGCGTTAAAACTGCTTCAAACCAAAAACAGATTAAACGCAAGGAAATAATGGAGGGTTTTTTTGTTACATTTTGTTTTTCGAGGTAGGTGAATTGTTTAATTGTAAAAACTGCAAGTTAGCTTCCATTTAGTTTCATACAGATATTAGCTTTGTAAATTTGCCATGTTTCTAATATCCGTTGAATAAAGCATTCTGAATTATTTTTAACAAAGACAATTAGTAAAAATACCTGGTGTTTATTAATTTCCTTTCACTTGATACCTTCCACAGGTCTACAAAGTTCCAGAAAAATTTCCAGAAAGTGTATACTTTAGAACTTCGTCAGGAGGAAAGCCCGTAACCTTCTAAAATAACATTTCTGTAGAAAAATTTTCCAAAACTACGTAAACATAAAAGAAAGCACACTGAATTTGTTTTTCGCCACCCCGCTGGCCGAGAGGTCTGATACGGTCTTTTGATAGTTTTTTCGTGTGTACTGTGGACCAAGTCCCTGAAGAGGCACGGGTAATGTGCCTACTCGACCGTACTAGTCCTTTTCCCTCCCCGGAAATAGTGGGCTTAAATTAGGGACAGGCTTTTGGTCCCTTGAGTTGCTCATGGTGGTCGTTAAACCACGAAAATAAAATAACAGGAACTTGCTTTTTAAATACTAGTAAGAATAAAATGTTTTTTTGACTGTCCTCATTTGTTCAAGCAATTAGACCTGGCTCCCGTTATTATTGAATCCATTCTAACAACCATTGAATGCACTCATCCAAGTAATTATCGTTTGTGAATTTTTTCTTTTGTGTTGTTTAATTTACTCAACATATTTAGAAAGTGCAACAATATAAAGAAGCAGGGACAGAGTCATGCAAAGCACACCAAGCATCGTGTTTAGTTATGCAAATGATTACCACTCCGCACTTGGGGTGGGGAGGGGGCACTAAATTCTCTCGTTGCAAATTTACTGCCACTGATTCCAGAGCCCTAAATTTAGGGCTAACACGCGACACATGCCTCATTCAGAACTCGAGCCCGTCCCATTTCTGACGTATGAGCAGAAGCCATCTCCTCATTTTGCATTAAAGGTCTCAATATGGTCTCGTACCAAAGACATCAGAATGAATTTTCAGCTCGCCGGATAAAGTTAGTTCGCTGAAAGATTAATGAGGCAACAAAATGAAATTAGCGTAGGCTTGCCACTAGGTCGTGTGTGAGACTGGTTACTTGGTGGAAAGAAGGCTGGCTCTGTATTTCGTCTGTTGAATTAGGCATTCACCACTACGTTTTGGACCGCCACTTTAGCGGAGTGGTCCTATGCTTACGTTTCTGGCTAATTACCAGAGCTAAGTCCTGTTTTGCCGCCCCGGTGGCGCAGTGGTCTAAGGCGATGGCCTCTGATCATTCGCCCGAAAGGGGTCCGGGTTCGAATCCCGGTGAGGCATGGATGTTGTGTTTGTCTTACGGCACTGGCTCTTTCCCTTCCCTGGAACCAGTGACCCTAAATTAGGGACGGGCGACTGCTTATAGCCCATCGAGTTGCTCACGGTGGTCGTTAAACCTCCAACCCAAAAAAAAAAAAATATGTCCTGGTTTGAGTCCCTGATGAGGCATATTTGGTGTGCTTGTATAATGACACTGGATCTCTCCTTTCTTTGGAGCCAATACCCTTAAATTAAGGACGGGCGATTGTTAATACACTCATTGTCATAAAAAACCGCACGCCAAGAAGGAAGCGTCGGTTTGAAATGAGATTTTAGTAGTGAGATGGTACATACCAAGGACAGAAGTGATTACAATAGCACAGAAGCAGGACGATTTCCCGCGGATATACGGTACACATTCCGGTCAACGTTAGTACCGCATCGGAACGCCTCGTGCTCGGATAAATGAGATAATACGGTCCGGCATGGAGTCAAAGTGACGCCGTATGTTATCCTGGGACAGACTGGCCCACACTTCTTGCAACTGACGCTCCAAATCACGAACACTGAGACATGGAGAAACCTCGCATCCCATCTGGTCCCACACCTGCTCGATGGGCGAGAGATCAGGCAATCTGGCAAGCTACGAAAGCGTCGAAGCACGACGCAGACAGTCCTGGGAAACCCAAGCCGTGTGCGGAAGGGGCGTTATCTTGTTGGAAAACGGCTCCGGGCCGCTCCGCCAGGAAAGGCAGCACATGGGGCCGCAGGATCTCCTGTACGTAACGCTGGGCTGTCAACGCCCCTCGGGTCACTGCGAGGGAAGTCCAGCTGTCATACGCGATGGCATCCCACACCATCACGCTTGCAGTTCCGGACGTGTGCCGCTGTACAGTGAGGTTGGGATTGTAGCGCTCACCTGCGGTCCTGCACACTCTGACACGGTGGTCAATCGTTACCATACAGAAGAGGGATTCGTCGCTGAACACTATACGTTGCCAGTCCGTAGCATTGCACGTTGCTCACTGTTAACACCACTACAATCGACGACAACGATGGTCAGGTGTTAATGACAGAAAACGTAAGGGCCGTCGTGACTGCAGATTTGACCCTGCCAAGCGTCTGGAAATGGTTCTGGCGGACACAGGAGTCCCTTGTACAGCCGTCATGTCTCTGAATATAGGACAAGGACGTCGTTGCATCCGTGCGTGCCACTCTCACGATCCCACAGCCCTCTCTGCTGATGGTGTATCTGGGTTGTCCAGAGCCAGTCCGCCGTGTCTGGGTGTCTTCCCGTGTCCATTGCTGCCAAAACTATCGCACCGTACTGTCCGACTGGCCCTATTTGCGAGCGATTCGGAGCGTCAGCCACCGGGCCTCTCCTCTCTCATCCCGACGATACAGCCTCGTTCAAACTCCGTCAGTTGCCCGTACGCACATCTACGGCGGATCCTCCGCATGTCTATCGCTCAGGCACCTCATTTGACTCTTACTGTGCACTTCGGCACGAATGTGGAGTTCCCTGTGCGGCGGCTTATAAGCCCCAAGGATTACGAGTGCAATGGCAGTCTTGGAAGCGCGGGCATGCGGAATCGCACGAAACTATAATCATTTGCATGTTTGCCCTCCCCGTAGCTATTCGCTGAACTTCGCAATAATCGCGCCGTTTTTACTTGGTACGCGGATTTTTATGACAATTAGTGTAGTTCTTGAAATTGCTCATCAAAGTAGGTAAATCCGAATTTTATATATATATATATATATACTATATTGGCAAAAGTCAACAGACACTCCTTCAAAAGCAAATCAACGGTTCCGCTGCGTTGTTAAGATGCGCGGTACAGCTGTAAACGGTATAAAAGGAAGCCTGCAGCTGCCCGCGATCATATCGCACTGTGAGATTGAGTGAAAATGTCGCGGCGGGAGAGAACTGACTTGGAGAAAGGAAAGATTATTTTGGGTTATACTGTATCAGTGTGTTGTCCATAAGAGAAACCGAGAAGCGTTTAAACATACCCAAGTCAACTGTTTTGGATGTACTCAACAATTGGAAGACACATGCGTGCCTGAAGCAGCAGGACGCACCGGAAGACCAAAGAAAATCAGTGATAAGGAACGTCGAAGCGTCAGGAGAGTCGTTACAGCTAATCGGCGGAGTATTGCACAAGACCTCAGTGTACAAGTCAGTAGAAATGCTGAAACCTCGGTATCTACACGTACTGTTCGCAGAGAACTTCATTCCATGGGTTACCGTGGTCGTGCGACTGCTTATGAGTCTTTCATCTCCACTCGGAAAGCTACTCGTCCTTTAGCATGGTATAAAGAACATTTATCGTGGACCGTAGATCAATGGAAACGGGTCGTGTGGACTGATGAATCCAGATACACGATCCATCAGTCTGATGGCCGTGTGTGGGTATGGTGGCAGCCGGGGGAACGCTATTTACCACAGTGTACTGTTCCTACGGTCAAGTTTGGAGCTGGCAGTGCACTCGTGTGGAGGTGTTTTTTCGTGGTATGGTCCCGGCCCATTGGTTATCGTGGATAAACCTGTTAACCAGAAGCTCCATATTCTGGACAATTATGTCCTACCAACTCTGTGGCAATGCTATGGAACCGAACCTTGTTGGTACCAGAAGGATAATGCGCCGAGCCATAAAGCAAAGACTGTTACGGCGTGGTTTGATGATAATTCCGTATCGTGTGTGGACTGACCAGCACATATCCCTGATCTTAATCCCATAGAGCACCTATGGGATGAATTAGAACGCCGCATAAGAAGTTTGGAGCCAAGGCCTACTACAACGCAACAGTTAGCGGCAGCATTATGTACTGAATGGAAGCGCATACCTATCACTCTGTTCCAAGACCTTGTCAAAAGCATGTCTTGAAGGATCAGTGCATGCATTAAGGCCAAAGATGACCGACACCGTACTAATGTACGTCAATAAATGCTATATTGGGTTTGCTAAAAACAAAAAAAAATGAATTAAAAGCAAAAATAAAAAAATATCAAAAATAGAGAAATAATAAAAATGCTAAAACTTCCAAACCAAACGTGCACCGGAGCAAACGAATAACAAAAAATCAAGAAATATTTTTTTAAACTAGAAGGAAACGGGGATTGCAGATCATATAGCAGATTATTTCATGGCTTCGTCAAGGGCAAACATGCAGAAAATCTCTCACATATCTACAAAGACCCAAAAACTGTGGGTTTCTGCTTATTCGGTTTGTTACAAAAGATTAAATTAAAATTTAGGGTAAATTCAACAATCTTAAAAGGCACAAAGAACCCACATCTAGCAAACCAAATAAGCATTGCCCGACGCACACATAACCAAATGAGCAGTTCAAGAGAATGCATTCAAACTACATTTCAAATAAAGACGAACACCCACTACATCACAAAACAAGAGAGAGAAAAACATTAACTGATTAAAATGTGAAGAGCATTGCCTAAAGAAAAGGTTTACTTATTTACAAGCATTTGTTCAAACAATTTCGAAATTTTGAAAAAAACAACTCACAAGCCAGCCAAAAGAGCATGAAAATTAAAAACAACATGGTTAAAGGAGACATGGAAGTCCGTTAGCAGATCTAAGGACAACCAGCAACCATAAAAAAACCAACGAACCGAGGACAAACCTCAAAGAAGGAACAGGAAAACCCAAGACACACATACAAAATACATAAGAATTCAAGCAAAGGACATTACCAAAAAATGACGAATATGCATTTCACTTCTAAAATAGGTGGAACAGCCATAAAAAATAAAAATAGAGTATGGCAAGAAAAAGATCAACTATTTACAAAATGATGTTCTAATCAGACATTAAGTAAAAAAGGCGGCCGTAAGCCTAAGAAGCAACGTGTAACCAAACCGTGGTTCAGCAACAAAGGAACCCAAACGCGGACCAAAAGACCTGCGGAAAAAACTAAAATAACCACCAAAACGAAAATCAAACCTCAAAAGAAGTAGATGAAGAACCCAAAATAAAGAAAAATTAAAAAATAATACAAAATAAAAAGTACAAACTTACCAAACCGAGGCAGCATGAGGAGCAGTACATTGTGCGTCACATAGCTAACACATTAAGTGAAAAAGAGAATTCCCGTCGCAACGCCACCTAGCTGCCAACCGTAGATCCTTACAGGGAAGTTGAAAGTAAATGGAGTGCCAAGGGGAGAGTAGGAAAACCACTCCAGAAACATTTTACTGAAAAAGCTGTTCCAAAGTTGTAGGTGCAACCCAGAATACTAAAAATTACTTCCTGGCAATAGAGAAATTTATATATCTGTTCCCAGAATGTTTAAAAGTATGTGAATAACCTAAATCCTTCCAAACCTTTAATTATTTAATATTACTATTTTTAATGTGTTTTTATTTTTATAAATATATATGTTTTTATATATAGCTTTTTATATAATAGTTTTATGTATTTTTTTGTATATTTTTAAATATAAACTTTTTGGCTTCAAAGGAGAGAGAATAAATAGGAAGAAGAGAACTGAAGGTGACCACATCATAATCTAAAGCCATCTTAGTAACAAACCCACGCAAAATTTGTTGTTAGTAGATATATAACAACAAATTTTGCATGGGTTTGTTACTAAGATGGCGAGAAAGAAAATGTTTCCAAGTATCGTGTAGAAACAGGAGCCAAGAGACGGCTTCGGAATGAGTGTTTCATGTAGATAATGTCCTACTGCAGAGTAGTTGATTAGATATACGTAGTAACTCAGTTAAAAACGCCGATCAATAGAAGTTCCGCTGATAAATCCTTCATATTGGAAAATTACCTAAGGCTGATATGCGGTCAGTGGATTCTAGTGCAACAAATGCATAAAACCTAAGAAAAGTGCTGACAAAACTACACACATTTGACTTTTAGAAGCTTGTTAAGCATTCTGAATAGTAAATGTGAAATCGAAAGCTGAAATGGTGGTCGTAAATGAAATACACTTGAAATTTTGAAAGCATCAGACTCAAAAGCCAATGGATATTTCCTTAATGTCACAAGACACTTTAGCAAGCATAGAAACAATACCTGTTTTCAAAATACAACTTCATATTGAGCATAGTTAAGTGATTCGTTTACTTAGGAAAATATATTTTGTCTGAATGTAATTAACCATACGTACGTCAATATGCAATTTAATACTGAGCCCTGGACGTTTTTATAAAACCATGTATATAATATATCATAAGGACTTTTGTCTTCTCAAATACCTGATTTACTGCAACAAACCCCTCGTTACAGTTCAAAACACCGAATGATAACGAAAAATAAGTAACGCACTTTTAAGAAAGCAGTTTCTTGTGCTCCTTAGATGAAGCACAAGGAGATCTCTGTGATTTTTATCCACTTGATCTGTCAGTACAAGAATGGTACGCTGGTCTCCAGGATGGAGGTTGGTGCGACGGGCCAGCTCCTCGTTCAACGTAAAAATTTTACAAATGCTAGAAGACCAAATTGTAATAATGCCAGACTGAATTCACGGAAACATTTGAAACGGATACGGACTACGAATTTTGGATGCTGGAATGTAAAAGGATTTACATCCAAGATAGACTTGCTGCCTAGCGGGTTACAGTTCTGGAATAGATATCGCTGTACTATCGGAGACAGAAAGGAAAGATTGTGAAGAGGAGAGTGTTGGTGATTATTTACATCTTTGGAGTGGAGTTGAGAAACACCTACATGCTAGGGCTGGAGTTTTAATGATGATAAAAAGTACTCTCCTAAAAAAGGTAACAAATTGGAATTTTATTAGTGAACGAATTCTAATAGCGGATGTGACAATATTTTGTAGAGAAATAACGATATGTACAGCATATGCCCCTACAAATGACGTCACGGAGGAGAAACACAGTTTTTGGAATGACCTCCGAGAGACTTTGGAGGATGGGCCGAGACGGAAAGAAATTTTCTTGATGGGCGATTTGAATGCCAGAGTGGGAACACAATTGAATGATAAGATTGTCGGCAGATATGGAGAGGCCACGCTCAATGATAATGGAGCACGATTGATTGGAATCTGTGGACAACTTGAACTAACTATTCAGAACACGTTTTTCAAGCATAAGGATATACACAAATATACTTGGCATCAAGATACTAGGAAGCTGACGTCTATCATTGATTTTATAATTACCAGACAAGAAACCTCTGTTAAAGTCAGGGATTTGAGAGTGTGTCGTGGTTCTGAATGTGGTTCTGATCATTACCTAGTTCGGGCTACAATGGAGCGGCCATGGATACAGGTTCCTGCGTTATCTGAAAACAGTATTGAGAGATTCTAAAAAGATGAAAATTTTCCATTAAATGTCGATCTCTTGCTGGATGATAATATTAAAGGACTTTATTATAGAAGATTGAATACAGAACTTGATGAAGACTTTGAGAGAACTGCTATGAAGATACATGTGTATATACCTATCTTAAGGAATGAATTAGTGCCACTGCTTACGAAGCTCTGAGGGAAAATATCGTAGTAAACACAGCGGAATTAATAGATGGGATTATAGACAAGAAAAAGGCTTATTTGGAATGGCTAAATAAAAAAGGTAATAGAAGTAAACAGGTTTATAAGGAAAAGAAAAAGGAGATTAATAGACAAATAAGATGTGCGAAGACTGATGAGTGGAAACGGGCTTGTATAACAGTGAACGCCCAGTTGGTTTTTAAAAGTGCCTCTCAGGCATGGAGAATGCTCAATAAACTCAGAAAACAGGTTCATCACAGGTCAAAACTTCAACTGATACAGATGAAAGAGTGGAAAAAATATTTTGAAACCCTATTACCTGAAGAACGGGAGGAATTTATGGAAAAGGAATTTACTTACGGGGCTTCTGGTTTGCAAGTGTCTCGAGAGGAAGTGGCTAGGCACTAAAAGAAGGTAAAAATGGAAATGCCCCTTGCACTGGTTGAATTAAGTTTTAATTACTAAATTATGGTGGTGAGAGAGTAGTTACACGCCTTACTAAATAATACAACAGAGTCCTGGAGGGTGATGGAGTACCCCAGCAGATAAAACTTCCTTTTTTGACACCGATTTAGAAGAAGGGAAACAGAAAAGTATGTGGTAATTACAGAGGAATATATGTAACAAACCCATTCATAAACACATTTGGAAGAATTCTTTGAATAATAATTTAAGAACACTATGAAAGAATTGAGGAGCAGAGTGGATTAACGGCTGGTAGATCATGTATATATCATATATTTACAATGAGACAGATCCTGGAAAAACAAAGAGAGAAATTGAGAGGCATGGAAATAATATTCATTGATTTGGAAAAGGCTTACATTGGTGAAAAAATAATTATTGGTGAAGAAATAATTATTGGTGAAGAAATAATCAGTATTATTTCTATAGTGACAATAGATGTATTATCAAGTGTGGGAAATAACTATCAGACGTTTTTGTGAGTCGTAAAGGTCTTTTACATGGATGCTGTATGTTCCCTACATTATTTAAGATCTACTCTGAGGTTTATCTCAGAATGGTCAGCGAACTGCAGAAATTTGGGATTCGGATTCAGAATGATTTCGTGTATCATTTGCTCTTTGCGTATGATCAAGTAATCTTGGCAGAAAATAAGGATGACGTAGCTTATATATTTCATAAACTAATCTCTGAATATGACCGTTGGGGACTTAAAATTAAGGAAACTAAAACTAAGCACTTGTCCTATGATCCCAGAGAATTCATTGAAATAACCGATATACACACACAGGTCAAAGCTATCTATTTACGGCTCTTGAGCTGGTCAGCGTCCATGTCGCTGCTTTTATTCAAGGGAAAAGAATTCGTTTTTCAAAACAGCCGTCTGCATAACGAGCGTCGGAAAATAGAGATACACATCCTATGATGATGTCGGGCAAAATCGGAAAAGATCGGAAAAAAACCTGCCACCCATTTTTCACAGCACTTTGGGATGCTGAGTAGGATTCTTGTTTATGCCTCAACGAAAGATAGGAATTTGCCGACGGTGATCTCTTAGTATTTCCTCTAACTTCAGCCAAAGAAAAAAACTTAACACATTCCACTTATTTCCTGCACCATTCCTTATCAGATGAGAAACTACGCAGTGTATATATACCTTGCGTCGCTTTTCCCGTGGAGATTTTAGCCAATTTAGCAAATTCTGTTTTCGACTTCAATTTTGTTTACCATTGTAACATTCTTGTCTACCTATCTACGTGAACATTCACCCTTCAACAAGCCTTACGACAAAAGTAAAAACGGCAGAATTCTTTATGAAAAATATCGACGGAAATTTCAAGTTCCATACATTGTTACCGAAATTCTCATGTATCATAATGGTATTTAAAGGTCAGGTTTAAACAGTTTTTGCTAATCCTAGCATGACAGGATAGATATATTTGGTATTGCATCTAACTTTTTTCAATAATTGCATGTGCTTTCTATATAGCAGAAATGGATTTTTGCGGAATGTCTTCCTTCAGTGGGTTTTTCATAGTCATTATGAATGTTATATTCTGAAACTGAAAAGAATATGGTAAAAGATAAAAAAAATATGTCTCGAGTAAAATATAAAACCGAAACTGATTAACACTGATTAACACTCACTTCGATGTGAACTAAAATTTATTTCAGCCATTTATCAAAATATTCGCCCAGTGTATGTTTTAGTTATCAGATGACTTCCGCACATTTATTCAATTCCCTTTTCCCTTTTATGACAAGTAGTATTTACACATTTATTGTTTAACTAGACTGCGAAAGCAAAAGCTTTCTCCCCGCTTGTCGGACACACCTGTTTGATCTTAAAGGAGGAATTCTTTATTGTTTTCTTCAATTTAATTCCAGACTGGCCATAAATATCCACGTGCTACTCGCTCGAAAACAAAACAAATAAAGAAAAGAGATAATTCGATGGAATAATCCAGTATTAAAATCAAGACACCATTCTCTTTGCTCTGGTGTGCACCACAAAATTTTGAAATACGTTTCTCTTAATAATCCATTAACCTAAATCCAGACATTCTGACAATGCAAACATATTACTAATTCGAGTTCAATTCACTTAAAGAGATTATAACATTTATAACAACTTTTGAGGGAGCTTTTCAGACACAGTGCTGTTAATTCTCTTATTCTTGTAAGCAATTTTGACTTATCGCGTTTTCATGAAGCTTAACTTAAATCTAAATTGAAATCATGTAGGCCTACTAATTTAAACAAAACGTTGGTTTGCTAGAATGAAAAAAAATTATATTTTTAAGGAAATAGAATTGGATTCCTGTAAGGAACAGAGATCAGGCAACTTTCTCCAGGTTCCTCCCACACTGAAAACACAGCTAAAACACTGAGAAAAAAAGTTGTTTGAAACAACAAAATAATTTTGTTCAGCTGTTTTGTCGATTTACCTTGTTGCTTTAGCAAAACTCCATCGGAATTGTTTTGTTGGCATCACAAAATTATTTCGTTGGCTACATTTTGTTAATTCAACTATATGGAGGTGGCATCGACCTTAAGACAAAGCGCATGTGATTACTAGCTATTCCATACGGGCACTACCAGACTACCACTGACCAGAAAAATCTCGTTTTGCGCTTAAGATTTCGCTTTGAATTATGGCTGACTGCGAAGTAAGTGCATTGTTAGAAAACTGGGAACTCTCATAGAGACATTCAGAGGTAAGAATTTCTAATATAACCTAATAATTCCGACGTATTTTTATACTAGTGTTTATTGTGTGTTATTTTGGTTGGATTCGGCAAATTTTAGTGATACTTTGGCCTCACCTTGCGGACTCATAATTACATGAACAAGATAGAATCCGCATCTCATTAGATGCACAGAGGCACATGTTAAATTTAAATCCAGATTTCTGATAAAACAATAATTACATTTCTAATGACGGCTTACGGTTCCTGATCGCAAATAAAAAATTGCACATGAGGTAATAATAAGAGTTACAATTAATGTATAGAGCTTGATTTCATGCATAGGTTACACATACAGTGTGTTTCAAAATTCGTGCGGTAACCAAAGATTGCTTCGTGAAAGTACCTTGAAACATACAGAACGTTAAAAAAAATGTTACGATTTGTTTTGTCTAACCAAAAATGTCAATAATTTGTTTCATCAAAAAACTAAGGAAAACATTTAAACAGAAATCAGATTTAGAAGCATGTTACATACGCACCAAAATACTGTGTCAAGTACAAATCGTCCGTGAATTTTCCGGGTAATAAACCCACCTTCATATGCTGAATTCACCAATCAGAACACTCTTTCAGGAGCAGGTATAACCGAGTGCGTAGCATGCCTTGTTCCTAAACTAAAGGTCTCAGGTTCGAATCCGCTCAGGCAGCGATTTTTTTGCTGGCTCTGAAAAAATTTCCTCGTTAAGTAACACCGTCCAAATTCATTTAAACACCACTAGAAAGTTAATACGGCGGGGAAGGGGGGTGGCAGACACCCAGGGTCGAAGGGCACCGAAGTAGTATAAAACGGCGGGTCCGAGGGCAAGGAGCAGCTCCTTCTACAGAAGGAGCAAGGGGCGTGGCTTGCTGCAGAAGGATGGGGGCGTGGCTTGCGGCAGAAGGATGGGGCGTGGTAGATGACGCTAGTGTGTAGGGTCTAGTTGCCCCCTAGCGGTGCTTATTGGAACTTTCGATGGATTTTAGAGGGATGGCAATGACCGAGTGGGAAAAAGGGCGTGGCAGATGACGCTAGTGTGTTGGGTCGATATGCTGCCCCTAGCGGTGCTTTTTGGAACTTTCGATGGATCTTTGAGAGATGGCAACGACCGAGAGGGGGAAAGGAGATGTGTACGTTACCCCCCTAGCGGTGCTTCTTGGAACTTTATTATTACGTTGGACCTTTGTTTTTGAGAGATGGCAACGACCGAGTGGGGGAAAGGGGATGTGTACGTTGCCCCCTATCGGTGCTTTTTCGAACTTTTCTCGGGAGATTTATTGGACGTTGACAAATTTTTGGGAAGTCTTTCCAATATTTATTTATTTTTTTTATTTTCTCGGGAGATTTACTAATTTTTGAAGGAAGTTTTTTTGTCGTTTCCAATTTTTTTTACTCGTATTTTTTTTGTCCTATTTTTCCCTCTAATTTATTTTATTAAATTTATATTTGCAGGTATTCTCTGAGGTGTTATAATTTTTATAGACGTTGCAATATTTTTTTAATTTTCTCGGGAGATTTATTGGACTTTGTCAAATTTTTTGAAGGAAGTTTTTTGTCGTTTCCAATATGTTTTTTTTTATTAAATTTATATTTTCAGGAATTCCCTGAGGTGTTATAATTTTTATACACGTTGCATTTTTTTTAATTCTTATATTTGTCCTCCCTCCAATTTTAATTTAGACGAGGAAATGCTTTGTTTGAAAAGATTTCGTTCCTGTTGATTCATGTTCCGCCATTTTAGTTTCACCACGTTGTCATTTTGTGAGCCATGTGTTTTGGGATGACTCACCATTTTCTCTTTGACTCAGAAAACTTTGTATGACACGTGTTTTGGGACGAGTGACTATGATGTGTGACGCATGTCGTGATAGCAGATATGACATCAGCCAACGCCATTTCCTCCGCGGGGTCGGCGGTTGACGTCATTTGAGATTCTGTTAGACGCCTTAAGTTCCAAGACTGATTTTTTTCAATAACTTGTTCATTTTGCAACGAATTTATTCCTTATTTTCCCCCTAATTTCCCATTTTATATTCATAATTTTTCAACGTAACGATTTTTTTATTTTCTTTGAGGAGACTTCACGCATTTTCAACGGACGTTCCAACATAAAGACGTTTTCCAAAGTTTTGTGCTGCAGACATAATCTTAAAACACGATTGTTTATTAACGTATTTACGTGTTCATGACATTTTCTGTTACATATTTTAACGTTGTACCTTTTTCCAACGTACAAAGCCACAATTTTTTATGCATAGTTAAAATGTTTATTTTTTATTTCTTCATGAATATTCAGTGAAATGTACCTTTTAATGCATTATCTTAATCTTTTTGTTCTAAATGCTTGCATACTCGTTAAACTTCTCGATGTACCAACATTATTTTATTTTCAAACTAACAACTACTTTTATCGAGGCTTTATTTTTTCTGTCTATGAAGAATTTTTTTAGTTATTCTCTCAAGATATGAAAATTAATTATAACGAAATCCTTTCACTTTTCTATCGCTAAGAATTTTCTTTAAAATAAGTTCTGAGCTGTAGTTCGCTTTGTCTGGTTAGAGGTGATTTCATCAGTAGCATGTTTGTGACCAGATAAGGTTCCGTGCAGTTACTGCCTGAAGCGATGACGCATGGTGACGGGTACGTCGTAATGTCATCCTTGTGAACTTGGAATTTGTTTCCTCGAATTTGTTTTTATTAAACTTATATTTTTAGAACTCCGTGAGGTGTTATAATTTTTATAGACGTTTCATTATTTTTTTAATTCTTATATTTTTCTTCCCTACAATTTTAATTTAGACGAGGAAAGGGTTTGTTTGAAAAGATTTTGTTCCTGTTGATTCATGTTCCGCTATCTTTTGTCCGCCATGTGTTTTGGGATCACTCACAATTTTCACTTTGCCACAGATCATACCATTTTGTATGACACGTGTTTTGGGACGAGTGGCTATGATGGGTGACGCATGTCGTGATAGCAGACAAAACCATGACATCAGCCAACGCCATTTTCTCCGCGGGGTCGGCGGTTGACGTCATTTGAGATTCTGTAGACACATTAAGTTCCAAGACTGATTTTTTTCAATAACTTGATCATTTTGCAACGAATTTATTCCTTATTTTTTCCTCATAATTTCCCATTTTATATTCATAATTTTTCAACCTAACGATTTTTTTCTTTTTTTGAGGAAACTTCACGCATTTTCAACGGATGTTCCAACATAAAGACGTTTACCAAAGTTTTGTGCTGCAGACATAATCTCAAAACACGATTGTTTATTAACGTATTTACGTGTTCATGACATTTTCTGTTACATTTTTTAACGTTGTACCTTTTTCCAACGTACAAAGCCACAATTTTTTATGCGTAGTTAAAATGTTTATTTTTTTTATTTTTTCGTATTTTTTTATTTCTTCATGATTATTCAGTGAAATGTACCTTTTAATGCATTATCTTAATCTACTTTTTATTTCTAAATGCTTGCATACTCGTTAAACTTCTCGATGTACCATCATTATTTTATTTTCTTACTTTTCAATCTAACAACTACTTTTATCGAGGCTTTATTTTTTTCTGATTTAAACAAGCAAACATTTCTTCATTATTATTTCTTTTTCCTACACAAAGAACTTTTCTTACTTGCTTTTAATGTATAACTTAATCTGGTTTTCTATATAGCTGTTTCATGTTTGCGCAAGAAATATACAGATCTATAGCAGATATACATAAAATTCGATCGTAACAGTATCTTTTTTTCATATTTAAACCAACATACGTTTCTTAACGACTTGATATCTGTTCCACAAGATGTGACGAAACTTCAGATTTTTAATTTTTTCTCCTCTTAAACTATTTTTTTCTTACTTGCTTTAAATGTGACTTAATTTATTTTTTACATCGCTGTTTCGTGTATGTACAAGAAATATACAGATCTATAGCAGTTAAAAATTGGATTGAAACAGTATTTTCTTTATTTTTACATTTCTTTCTGACAAACATTTTTTTCGCATTTTCCCCTATTTAACTTAATTTTGTGTTTTTGCATATCATTCTATGTTCACGATTCAGACTTTATTTTTTCATTTCATTTCAATCAACGTTTCTTAACGACTTGATATCACAAAATGTAGCAAAACTTCAGATATTTTTTTTGTTTCTTCATGTAACGTAATATTTTTTCAAAACTCACTTTTAAGTATTCCTAAAAGCTTACATTTATGAAGAATATACAGATCTCTAGAGGTAAAAATTGGACTGCAACAGTATTTTCTTTATTCTAACTTTACTTTTCTATTTCTTTTCAACAGGCGTTTCTTCATTATTATTTCTTTTTCATATGTAAGCAACTTTTCTTTCTTTCTTTAATGTATAACTTAATAAATTTTTCTATCTTACCTTTTCGTGGGTATACGAGAAATATACAGATCTATGACAGTTGAAATTCGATTGTATTAGTATTTTCTTTACTATGACTTTATTTTTTCATTTCATTTGAGTAAACGTTTCTTAACAAATTGATATCACAAGATGTACCAAACACTTCAGAATTTTTGTTTCCCTCACTTTCCAACTCACTTAAGTATTCCTAAAAACCTGCATGTATGTGAAATATTCATATTTTTTTCATTCTATCCTAATTTGCTATACTTTTCTTTAACTGACCCAACAGGAAAAGCATTCATTGTCAAGACATTCATTGTAAAGCATTATTTCTTACGATAAAATTTATATTCTTTGCAATATATTTTCAGCATATTTTTTCTAAGTCAACAGAAAAAACATTCATTCTGGAGACATAGCGACCAAGTCCGTACTTCCACTAAACATCATATTCTTAGCAAACATTTTTTCCCCTACATAGCAATTTCCTAACTCACCAGAAAAGCAGCTATTTTCAACATGTAGCTAAAATATCGAATTTCTCCAAACAAATGTAATATTTTTTTTAAGAAAGACTTAGTTCTTTTCTCTGTATAACGACTTAATCTATTTTTCGAAAAACTGTTCTACGTTTACGTATTTTGTTTACCTTTGCTTTACACTGTACTTCGATTTTTTTCTTCGTAGTACTTTTTTCCTGTTTCATTCCAACAAACTTGTTTCTTTTCGACTCGATCACTCCCACATTTCCATACAAACTTTCCTAATATCAGAAATGTAACAAAAACTTCAGATATATTTTTTAACTTTAGAATAAGTCTCACCGACATTTATTATCATGACATAAACTAAAATTTCATACTTTTCCCAAAAATAATTTTCTTAATGAGTTCTTTTACACTTATTTCTTAATTGGCAAGGACTATTTTATTTTATATATAAGGTTAGTTTCGAGAAAGTTAAATTTTGTCTAGTGTTAATCGAACAGAAGAAATATACATCAAGGAAAGAAAACTGAAATTATACATATGCAAAGAATTTGCTACGGCTGAAGGTCCCCCGAGTGAGTTATTCAACCAATGCTCGTATTACCCATGAAAAGATGGAGGTATCAGGATGACCAAATCCCTCGTTGTTGCCTTCTTGTAGCAAAAGAGGTGGTGAACTTCACCAAACATGGTTCCATAATATTGGAGAAACACATTAAGGTTTACGGAGCAATTAAGCCCACGCCAGTGACCTTCTTCGTTCACATACACTCACATTCAAACAGAAGAATATATAAATGAATGACAAAAAATAATGAAATAAATGTAGTCCTGAAAAGGACTGATGTTTAGTCCTAAAAAGGACTTTTTTTTTATTGCTCAAAAGAACTTTTTTCTCTCATCTGGACTCTAAATTGCTCCAACGTATTCCACATTCTTGAGCTTCCACAAGAATTGTCTTCACATTAATGTTCTCGAAGAAAAAGTGAGTAATGGTGGGACGTATCAGCGATTGAAGGCGCTCACCAAAGTATTTCCCCAAAGTTTTGGGTTCAACAAGAGCAAATGCTTTGTCAAAGCATAGAGTCGATTTGTCTTCTTCTGTTTCGTTAAAGCACCTATGCCCCAGCTGATTGTTTGGCATGAGATTAGGATGCAAATGACATTCTCTGCAGTAATACACTTTTGCAATGTTTTTTCCAACCGCATCGACCAGAGCAAGTTTAAGAGCATTGGTGTCTTGATCAGATATCGTATGTTCGAGTCCGAATTTACTGCATACCAATCTCGCTGCATCACGAAAAACTGTTCCAAACTGTAATTGTAGAATTCCGTCCCACAGCTTTTCAGAAGCATCACGAAGCGTGTTGAATTGTTCCCAGGTTAGGGACACCGAAGCACGATTCAATTGCAAGGCATCATTGGAGCACGTGAACAGTTGTTGAAAGGTGTACACAGGCCCATCAGATGAAGGTGAACAGTTCATCAACACTTCTTTATTAATCACTTTGATTTTGTTGAGAGCGTCATAACAATGCGAGCGGTCCATGAACTTCTTGAATGTTCTAGCAGACATTGTCACGCCATATTTGGTAGGAAACAGTTTTTCTCCTTTGGTAGTGTAGCTGCGAATGTGCACTCTCACAGTTCCAGAAAAATCAGTCACTTTAGCAACTTTGTTCCCCCCGAGGGACACATGATGAAGAGGCATGCTTTCTAATGAAATACCGTGAGGAGGAGGTTCGGCAAACGGATCAGGACATCCATAGTTTAAAAGCTTCCATCGTGCTTCCATTAAGCGCGGATCATCACTCACTTTTTCTTGGCATCAGAAACATCTGAAGACGAAGAAGTTCGCTTCATGCTTAACGCAGATCGACGAGGAGGTAGGTAACACAACGTGCACAGAATTCGAAGGCAGAGAACAGAATGAGGGAGCTGGTCTGTCCTCGACCAAAACTGATAACAAATTGTTGTTGACGCATGCGCGTTGTTCACTGTGTGATGACGTGATTGTATAGTCACGTGATAAAGGAGCCTCTGTTATCATCTTTCTAAAGGTCAGATTTAATCGAACATCAGGTGCATTTTCGCAACGTGTAAGGTCGTGAAACAATGACTCATTCGTCCTGCCGGTGTTAGGCTACGATATTGGTCTTGTGTGAGTCGAAAGGGGGAATGCGGACGAGTCATCTTCTATGGCAATGGTTCACGTTCGTTTCTGTTCGCTTAGGAAAAATGAAATCTGAGGGTGGAACAATGGAGATAGTAACACTCATTTTACAAATTTTTGTGAATAGTGGCAATGTAAGAAGAAGGAATTTTAATATTTCCTTCTTTGAGATGTGATTTGCATGCCACGTGTGTGGGTGAGTCGCCATGTTGGATGTTACCATCCTACTAGCTGTCGTCGCCATTTTCTTTTTTTGGGGGTAGGGGGTCGACGTTTCACGATCACCACCATTTTGTTTTCTCACATGTAGTCAATTTTATTTTCACCCCTTCGGAAATTGTACTTTTTGCCTGATTATTTGACACTGGTTTTAAACGAACATGCTAAATTCTTGATCATTTACACCTGTCCGTAACGTGCTCGTGCTTGCATCGCCGATGACTCACGCACTCGTTAATCGTACGTCTTATCTCAAGTCTGTCTGTTTCATTCTCGCTTCGTTGCTCGGTGTGAAGATACTGCTTTTTTCAATTACTGCTACATTTTCTTTCGTCTGAAGAAATGTATTCTTCTAAATGTATCATATGAATGGCCTCCACTTTTCCTATGAGAAATTATTTTCTGATTCTGAAGCTGCAGATTATCTTAACCACCTCGAAAATGAAGTAGAATATATCGGTGATGATCTCAGCAAAATTAAGACTTATGAAAAAACATATAAAATTCCTAGACAACATGTGGCCTACGGTGATAATCATCTCCATTACTCATTCAGTGGATTGAGTGTGCTGGCTAAACATTGGATACCAGTACTTCGTGAAATCAAGGATGCTGTTGAGAATGTATGTGGAGAAACATTCAATTTTGTTTTGATTAATAAGTATAAAAATGGAAATCCCTGTATTGGTTTTCACAGAGATGACGAATGGGAAATTGTAAAAAATTCATGCATTGCCTCAGTTTCTCTAGGCCAAACAAGGGACTTTGTTTTTAAAAGAGATGGTTTTCAGCCTGTCGCCATAGCTTTGGAATATGGATCCCTTTTACAAATGCTATCCCCCACGAATGAGTCATGGTATCATGGACTGCCACTTTGCAAGAATGCTCCCAATATTCGTCTAAATCTGACATTTAGAAAGATGAACAGGGTCACCCTTATCACGTGACTATGCAATCCCGTCATCAAGAAGCGAACAACACACATGCGTGAACAAGACGAATGAGTCATTGTTTCATGACCTTCCACGTTGCGAAAATGCACCTGATGTTCGATTAAATCTGACCTTTAGAAAGATGATAACAGAGGCTCCTTTATCACGTGACTATACAATCACGTCATCACACAGTGAACAACGCGCATGCGTCAACAACAATTTGTTATCAGTTTTGGTCGAGGACAGACCAGCTCCCTCATTCTGTTCTCTGCCTTCGAATTCTGTGCACGTTGTGTTACCTACCTCCTCGTCGATCTGCGTTCAGCATGAAGCGAACTTCTTCGTCTTCAGATGTTTCTGATGCCAAGAAAAAAGTGAGTGATGATCCGCGCTTAATGGAAGCACGATAGAAGCTTTTAAACTATGGATGTCCTGATCCGTTTGCCGAACCTCCTTCTCACGGTATTTCATTAGAAAGCATGCCTCTTCATCATGTGTCCCTCGGGGGAACAAAGTTGCTAAAGTGACTGATTTTTCTGGAACTGTGAGAGTGCACATTCGCAGCTACACTACCAAAGGAGAAAAACTGTTTCCTACCAAATATGGCGTGACAATGTCTGCTAGAACATTCAAGAAGTTCATGGACCGCTCGCATTGTTATGACGCTCTCAACAAAATCAAAGTGATCAATAAAGAAATGTTGATGAACTGTTCACCTTCATCTGATGGGCCTGTGTACACCTTTCAACAACTGTTCACGTGCTCCAATGATGCCTTGCAATTGAATCGTGCTTCGGTGTCCCTAACCTGGGAACAATTCAACACGCTTCGTGATGCTTCTGAAAAGCTGTGGGACGGAATTCTACAATTACAGTTTGGAACAGTTTTTCGTGATGCAGCGAGATTGGTATGCAGTAATTTCAGACTCGAACATACGATATCTGATCAAGACACCAATGCTCTTAAACTTGCTCTGGTCGATGCGGTTGGAAAAAACATTGCAAAAGTGTATTACTGCAGAGAATGTCATTTGCTTCCTAATCTCATGCCAAACAATCAGCTGGGGCATAGGTGCTTTAACGAAACATAAGAAGACAAATGGACTCTATGCTTTGACGAAGCATTTGCTCTTGTTGAACCCAAAACTTTGGGGACATACTTTGGTGAGCGCCTTCAATCGCTGATACGTCCCACCATTACTCACTTTTTCTTCGAGAACATTAATGTGAAGACAATTCTTGTGGAAGCTCAAGAATGTGGAATACGTTGGAGCAATTTAGAGTCCAGATGAGAGAAAAAGTTCTTTTGAGGAATAAAAAAAGTCCTTTTAGGACTAAACATCAGTCCTTTTCAGGACTACTTTTATTTCATTATTTTTTGTCATTCATTTATATTTTCTTCTGTTTGAATGTGAGTGTATGTGAACGAAGAAGGTCACTGGCGTGGGCTTAATTGCTCCGTAAACCTTAATGTGTTTCTCCAATATTATGGAACCATGTTTGGTGAAGTTCACCACCTCTTTTGCTACAAGAAGGCAACAACGAGGGATTTGGTCATCCTGATACATCCATCTTTTCATGGGTAATACGAGCATTGGTTGAATAACTCACTCGGGGGACCTTCAGCCGTAGCAAATTCTTTGCATATGTATAATTTCAGTTTTCTTTCCTTGATGTATATTTCTTCTGTTCGATTAACACTAGACAAAATTTAACTTTCTCGAAACTAACCTTATATATAAAATAAAATAGTCCTTGCCAATTATGAAATAAGTGTAAAAGAACTCATTAAGAAAATTGTTTTTGGGAAAAGTATGAAATTTTAGTTTATGTCATGATAATAAATGTCGGTGAGACTTATTCTAAAGTTAAAAAATATATATGAAGTTTTTGTTACATTTCTGATATTAGGAAAGTTTGTATGGAAATGTGGGAGTGATCGAGTCGAAAAGAAACAAGTTTGTTGGAATGAAACAGAAAAAAAGTACTACGAAGAAAAAAATCGAAGTACAGTGTAAAGCAAAGTTAAACAAAATACGTAAACGTAGAACAGTTTTTCGAAAAATAGATTAAGTCGTTATACAGAGAAAAGAACTAAGTCTTTCTTAAAAAAAATATTACATTTGTTTGGAGAAATTCGATATTTTAGCTACATGTTGAGAATAGCTGCTTTTCTGGTGAGTTAGGAAATTGCTATGTAGGGGAAAAAATGTTTGCTAAGAATATGATGTTTAGTGGAAGTACGGACTTGGTCGCTATGTCTCCAGAATGAATGTTCTTTCTGTTGACTTAGAAAAAATATGCTGAAAATATATTGCAAAGAATATAAATTTTATCGTAAGAAATAATGCTTTACAATGAATGTCTTGACAATGAATGCTTTTCCTGTTGGGTCAGTTAAAGAAAAGTATAGCAAATTAGGATAGAATGAAAAAATATGAATATTTCACATACATGCAGGTTTTTAGGAATATTTAAGTGAGTTGGAAAGTGAGGGAAACAAAAATTCTAAAGTGTTTGGTACATCTTGTGATATCAATTTGTTAAGAAACGTTTACTCAAATGAAATGAAAAAATAAAGTCATAGTAAAGAAAATACTAATACATTCGAATTTTAACTGTCATAGATCTGTATATTTCTCGTATACCCACGAAAAGGTAAGATAGAGAAATTTATTTATACATCAAAAGAAAGAAAGAAAAGTTGCTTACATATGAAAAAGAAATAATAATGAAGAAACGCCTGTTGAAAAGAAATAGAAAAGTAAAGTTAGAATAAAGAAAATACTGTTGCAGTCCAATTTTTACCTCTACAGATCTGTATATTTCTCATAAATGTAAGCTTTTAGGAATACTTAAAAGTGAGTTTTGAAAAAATATTACGTTACATGAAGAAACAAAAAAAATATCTGAAGTTTTGCTACATTTTGTGATATCAAGTCGTTAAGAAACGTTGATTGAAATGAAATGAAAAAATAAAGTCTGAATCGTGAACATAGAATGATATGCAAAAACACAAAATTAAGTTAAATAGGGGAAAATGCGAAAAAAAATGTTTGTCAGAAAGAAATGTAAAAATAAAGAAAATACTGTTTCAATCCAATTTTTAACTGCTATAGATCTGTATATTTCTTGTACATACACGAAACAGCGATGTAAAAAATAAATTAAGTCACATTTAAAGCAAGTAAGAAAAAAATAGTTTAAGAGCAGAAAAAATTTAAAATCTGAAATTTTGTCACATCTTGTGGAACAGATATCAAGTCGTTAAGAAACGTATGTTGGTTTAAATCTGAAAAAAAAGATACTGTTACGATCGAATTTTATGTATATCTGCTATAGATCTGTATATTTCTTGCGCAAACATGAAACAGCTATATAGAAAACCAGATTAAGTTATACATAAAAAGCAAGTAAAAAAAGTTCTTTGCGTAGGAAAAAGAAATAATAATGAAGAAATGTTTGCTTGTTTAAATCAGAATAAAATAAAGCCTCGATAAAAGTAGTTGTTAGATTGAAAAGTAAGAAAATAAAATACTGATGGTACATCGAGAAGTTTAACGAGTATGCAAGCATTTAGAAATAAAAAGTAGATTAAGATAATGCATTAAAAGGTACATTTCACTAAATAATCATGAAGAAATAAAAAAATACGAAAAAATAAAAAAATAAACATTTTAACTATGCATAAAAAATTGTGGCTTTGTACGTTGGAAAAAGGTACAACGTTAAAAAATGTAACAGAAAATGTCATGAACACGTAAATACGTTAATAAACAATCGTGTTTTAAGATTATGTCTGCAGCACAAAACTTTGGTAAACGTCTTTTTGTTGGAACGTCCGTTGAAGATGCGTGAAGTCTCCTCAAAGAAAATAAAAAAATCGTTACGTTGAAAAATTATGAATATAAAATGGGAAACTATGAGGAAAAAATAAGGAATAAATTCGTTGCAAAATGATCAAGTTATTGAAAAAAATCAGTCTTGGAACTTAATGTGTCTACAGAATCTCAAATGACGTCAACCGCCGACCCCGCGGAGGAAATGGCGTTGGCTGATGTCATGGTTTTGTCTGCTATCACGACATGCTTCACCCATCATAGTCACTCGTCCCAAAACACGTGTCATACAAAATGGTATGATCTGTGGCAAAGTGAAAATTGTGAGTCATCCCAAAGCACATGGCGGACAAAAGATAGCGGAACACGAATCAACAGGAACGAAATATTTTCAAACAAACCCTTTCCTCGTCTAAATTAAAATTGTAGGGAAGAAAAATATAAGAATTAAAAAAATAAGGAAACGTCTATAAAAATTATAACACCTCACGGAGTTCTAAAAATATAAGTTTAATAAAAACAAATTCGAGGAAACAAATTCCAAGTTCACAAGGATGACATTACGACGTACCCGTCACCATGCGTCATCGCTTCAGGCAGTAACTGCACGGAACCTTATCTGGTCACAAACATGCTACTGATGAATCACCTCTAACCAGACAAAGCGAACTACAGCTCAGAACTTATTTTAAGGAAAATTCTTAGCGATAGAAAAGTGAAAGGATTTCGTTATAATTAATTTTCATATCTTGAGAGAATAAACTAAAAAATTCTTCATAGACAGAAAAAATAAAGCCTCGATAAAAGTAGTTGTTAGTTTGAAAATAAAATAATGTTGGTACATCGAGAAGTTTAACGAGTATGCAAGCATTTAGAACAAAAAGATTAATATAATGCATTAAAAGGTACATTTCACTGAATATTCATGAAGAAATAAAAAATAAACATTTTAACTATGCATAAAAAAGTGTGGCTTTGTACGTTGGAAAAAGGTACAACGTTAACATATGTAACAGAAAATGTCATGAACACGTAAATACGTTAATAAACAATCGTGTTTTAAGATTATGTCTGCAGCACAAAACTTTGGAAAACGTCTTTATGTTGGAACGTCCGTTGAAAATGCGTGAAGTCTCCTCAAAGAAAATAAAAAAAATCGTTACGTTGAAAAATTATGAATATAAAATGGGAAATTAGGGGGAAATAAGGAATAAATTCGTTGCAAAATGAACAAGTTATTGAAAAAATCAGTCTTGGAACTTAAGGCGTCTAATAGAATCTCAAATGACGTCAACCGCCGACCCTGCGGAGGAAATGGCGTTGGCTGATGTCATATCTGCTATCACGACAAGCGTCACACATTATAGTCACTCGTCCCAAAACACGTGTCATACAAAGTTTTCTGAGTCAAAGAGAAAATGGTGAGTCATCCCAAATCACATGGCTCACAAAATGACAACGTGGTGAAACTAAAATGGCGGAACATGAATCAACAGGAACGAAATCTTTTGAAGCAAAGCCTTTCCTCGTCTAAATTAAAGTTGGAGTGAGGACAAATATAAGAATTAAAAAAATAATGCAACGTGTATAAAAATTATAACACCTCAGGGAATTCCTGAAAATATAAATTTAATAAAAAAAAATATATTGGAAACGACAAAAAACTTCCTTCAAAAATTTGACAAAGTCTAATAAATCTCCCGAAAAATTAAAAAAATAATGCAGCGTCTATAAAAATTATAACACCTCAGAGAATTCCTGCAAATATAAATTTAATAAAATAAATTAGAGAGAAAAAATAGGACAAAAAAATACGAGTAAAAAAAATTGGAAATGACAAAAAAACTTCCTTCAAAAATTAGTAAATCTCCCGAGAAAATAAAAAAATATATTGGAAAGACTTCCCAAAAATTTGTCAACGTCCAATAAATCTCCCGAGAAAATAAAATAAATAAATAAATATTGGAAAGACTTCCCAAAAATTTGTCAACGTCCAATAAATCTCCCGAGAAAAGTTCGAAAAAGCACCGCTAGGGGGCAGCGTACACATCCCCTTTCCCCCACTCGGTCGTTGCCATCTCTCAAAAACAAAGGTCCAACGTAATAATAAAGTTCCAAGAAGCACCGCTAGGGGGTAACGTACACATCCCCTTTCCCCCACTCGGTCGTTGCCATCTCTCAAAGATCCATCGAAATTTCCAAAAAGCACCGCTAGGGGCAGCATATCGACCCAACACACTAGCGTCATCTGCCACGCCCTTTTTCCCACTCGGTCGTTGCCATCCCTCTAAAATTCATCGAAAGTTCCAATAAGCACCGCTAGGGGGCAGCATAGACCCTACACACTAGCGCCATCTACCACGCCCCATCCTTCTGCCGCAAGCCACGCCCCCATCCTTCTGCTGCAAGCCACGCCCCTTGCTCCTTCTGTAGAAGGAGTTGCTCCTTGCTTTCGGACCCGCCGTTTTATACTACTCACCGAGTAAATTTATTGTACCGGTAAAGTGTTTCTATCGGAAAAAAAATTATGGACAAAGTGGCCCAGCTACATAACTTTAAATTTTGTTGGAGCAAGAAATTACTGTCACGATAACAATACATATTGCTGGATCAAAGAAATTCCCAAAAATCGACAAAATTATTTTGTGAAACGAACAAAACGTTCTGTCATGATAACAATACGTTTTGTAGAATGAACAATAATTTTCATCAAAATAATTTTGTTAATTAACAAACTTTTTTGTTGACTGTATATCGACTGATTTTTTTGTTGAATTAACAAAACATTTTTCTCAGTGAAAGAATGCCTGTACTGTAAACCTTTATATCTCCTAGCCGGAACTACAAAATTTCTTCTTTATTGTGATTAATTATGCACAAGAAATTCAGGCAGAAGATGCCATCTGTCTGAAACGATCTTTCCTTAAATTTCATTCAACGCTTTGAATTTTTGTTATTTAGAAGACAGTAACACAAAAAACACCTTTAATACCAAAAGAACAATTAGAAATAAATGAAAATATTTAATTACAAATGTTTTCTTAATTAAGAGAATTCATGAAAGCCGATGGATTTCTAAAGGAAGTAGTTTTTGGTGATAAAATTACCAAAACAGTCGTAAATTCTAGAGTGGAAAAAGTAATTTTTATGTGTAAAATTACCAAAACAGTCGTAAATTCTAGAGTGGAAAAAGTAATTTTTATGTGTAAAATTACTTTTAATGAAAATTTGATAAAGTAATTATGAATTTAAGAAGTTCTAGAAACAAAGCCTGTCAGACACTAGAACAAATGATGTTTTAATTTCTACTGATTTGAACAGTTTCAAAAGTCAATTTAACTTAGTTTTAACTGTCACCTTTTCTCCCACGCAGTCCAGAAAATTTAGGCTCCAGATTCGAATTTTCTCCTTTGGCGGTGAATATTTGTACACAGTCTGTGGCAAGTATTTTGTTTCGAAGAATCTTGTACGTGTTTGTGATTTAGGGTGATTCTCTTTCTTTTCAGAGATCCTCAGGGCCCAAAAGGAACGTTCGTGCGGATTTAAGAGGGCATACAGCGCAAAGCTAGCTAGGGTGTCATTCTTTTCCATTTCTTTTCTTTTCTTTACAGCACTATTCAAATATTTTATTTGAACAGCGAACACACACTCAAAATAAGACCACGAGCTCGGGCAAGGAATTCAGTGAAAGAGTGACGTTTCCAAAAAGAACTGACCTATTTTCAGTGATGAGAAAATAACACTTTTTTTTTCGCCTATAAAATCTAGACCTTAACCTTAGGTTATGACAAACCAAAATGTTCAAGAGAGCGTCAATACAGTTGAAAACTGTTGATAAAAGCTTGTCCTGCTCGTATGGGAGACAACGAAATAAAGGAAGAGTGTCCGTTACAGGAAAACTTACAACTGCGTGATCGCACTGCGTTTCATTGTTTGAATCAAGAAAGAAATAAGCGTCTTAAATGCATCAGAAAATCATGTAATTACTCACGCATTTATTATATTGTTCATTTATTTTTGTTCCGAAATTTTCATTTTCTCTCGGCAGCTGACCATACTGTAATTTGCTACTCTTATGTTTTCTATTGTCGTAAAAATAATAGGAAGGTGCAAAAGAGAAAGGGAAGATGAGAAGGTTGTGTAAAATGAATAGTAGTAGGAAAGAAAAGAAACTCGAATTTTCCTCTCTTTTTCAGCTACTACATCCACAAGACATAGGTGGGAGGGTCCAGAAGAAAGTTTGGTAACGGCTTCTGACGCAACCCTGATCTAGATGAGCAGAAAGTCACGTATAAAAACATAGACTTAAGTCATTGTACGATCCAATTTCATGTAAAAATATTCTCAAGTACTATACTGAACTATATGTATTTACAATGGGTTAAAAGCTATATACAATAGATTAAAAACACAAGATCTTTCGCAGTAGCAGCTACCGCATCATCTTGTACACATAGCATATGGAACCAGAGTTCTTAAATAGTTTTAATATGATGGTATTGAAGAAACTATAAAGCGCCGCCTGACGGTACCGTAATGACATACATCACTGAAATACACTCGTAACGCCCTCTGCAAAAATAAACTCAGAATAGTAATTATAAAGGTAATGGTAGTCCATTTAACAAGTTCTTCCAGGCCCGAGGAATATGGTACGACATACCATCATTGCAGCATTTATCACCAAACTGGCGAATAAACATGCTTTCCATATACAATAAAGAAACTGTTTATTCACCAGTTCGGTGATAAATGTTGCAATGATGGTATGTCGTACCATATTCCTCGGGCCTGGAAGAACTTGTTAAATGGATTACCATTACCTTTATAATTAGTCTTCTGAGTTTTTATTTTTTATTTTTCCAGAGGGCGTTACGAATGTATTTCAGTGATGTATGTCATTACAGTACCGTCAGGCGGCGCCTTATAGTTTCTTCAATACCATCATATTAAAACTATTTAAGAACTCTGGTTCCATATGCTATGTGTCACAAGATGATGCGGTAGCTGCTACTGCAAAAGATCTTGTGTTTTTAATCTATTGTATATAGCTTTTTAGATTGGATTCCAAGGGACAGGAAAAGACCCAAAAGAAGACCACATGGGAGATGGGTGGATGAAATTCGAAAGTATGCGGGAGTGACATGGAGGAGACTGGCACAAGAGAAACCGTTGTGGAAGAAACTTGGGGAGACCTTCGTCCAGCAGTGGATTGATAATGATTGACAATGATGATGATGCTGATGATGATATAGCATTTAACCTCATGCAAATAAATATAGTTCAGTATAGTACTTGAGGATATTTTTACATGAAATTGGATCGTGCAATGACTTAGGTCTATGTTTTATGCGTTACGCATATCACGAAATGATGTTATAGTGAGCAGAGAGTTGTTTAAATAGCTCTCTGCTTATCCGATGCTCTAAGTAGGTGGTTTTAATTCAGTTTCGGGAAATTATGGAAAATTCGGAATCTCCCTGTCAAAAACACACACAGACGAATTCATACACTCAGTGCTCACTGAATTAAAACTACCTACCTAGAACATCATGGCCGCCGTCTGGGCAAAAGGAGAGAGCGCCACCCGGCGTGGCTTCCAGTCGTCAAATTGCCTGCACAATTCTGTGGAGATCTTCCAGAAAGTATTTGTATTAACAGCATGGAAGCAAAAATGTCGGTCCAATGAAACAAGATATTTTTCCGAAACTGTTCACAGTTCCGGTATGGAACGAGCTGGTGTGTCCAACTGTCTCACTTGATGTTCCATAACATCTCACATCTGGATTAAGATCAAACTAATTCGGATGCTACCCGGCATGCCTCATATAAGCACCGTGTTCGTGAAATTATTCATGCACTATGAGGGCCCACTGCGTGTGGCATTATCGTCTTAGAAGAACCCATGCCCTCCTGGTGGACTTACAACATTGTGGGAGGGCGTACATGGGCCGAATCCAGTGCCTGGTAGTAGCCTGCGCCCACACGTCTGCACGTATCAAGAGTCCGATTCGTGCCAGCTAAATATTCCCCATATCATATAACCGGAATGGTGGATACCATGTATGAGACATGGTATCCACCATTCCGGTTATATGATATGCTAACGCAAAATACGAACTGCTGACGCAAAATACGATCTCAACAATCGGCAACATGGAATAAATATCGTGATTCATCGGACCGACATATCTGCTTCCAATCTTCTATCTTCCAATCCGAATACTGTTGACACCAGCACAGCCATTTACGTCACTGGACAGTTGTTAGGAGAGGATGATGTTATATGCCGTCTGCCCTTGCAGCCCATCCGTGCTAGCATGTGACGCATAATTGCTTGGAATGTTGATTCTGGTTGGCCTCATATTGCATTGGGCCGTCAACTGAGAGACTGAGCTGCACTGATTGCTCTGTGCAAGGCGACGCACCCGTCGTTCACCTCGTCAATCACCTCTTCCTTCGTCGTTCACCTCTTTCTTTTGTAAAATCCGATAAATCCTTTGTTTTACTCATCACGTCCGTAACTTCGCACTCAACTGAACCACTAACCTCTTATGGACAACCCTTTAGCCTACAAGCCATTCCCTCTCCTCGTTACACCAGTATCGAGTGGAACTCACTTTTCACAGTGGTAATTGCAATTCAGTGAGCATCCAGTTTACATTAAGACACATGCGTCAACTGATAAGCCGTAACATTATAGCAACTGACATAATAGCATTTTAGGCCACCTTTCAGCGCGAACACCGTTTCCACCATACAAGACATTGACTGCACTGTACCTCGAGAAGTGTCCTCACATACACTGCCTGACAGAGAAAATGCCACACCACGAAGACGTAAACGCAGCGCCATTCAAATCGCAGGGTGGGTGCACACGTACATGTTATGCAAATGATTACATTTGCAAGCCAATCTCACGAGCGGCGCACGGGATATAAACGGACACCAGCCCGTGAGGCCATCAGTCGTGACATCGTCACGGCCGCGAGAAGTGAGTGGTTCTGCTGTAACCATGTCTGGAGAACACACAAGGGTTACAACGCCGTTAAGACGCAGTCGTACGCGGTTTCGTTGAACGTATGAGTTCACGAGAGATACATCGTAGGCCTTAGTACCGCCGCGTGGTCCTTGCGTCGTATTGTGGAAGATACGCAACGTGATGCCACAACCGTCGGTCGCATTTAAAGACAAATGTCCCAGGAAGGATCTGTGTAATGACGTAGGGGGACCGGAGCACGGAGACGGACGTCCGAGCGCACCGATCGTCGCATCTGACGTCATGCCGTAGCAGAGATTTTGCGGAGTGCACGGGGATGCTTGGATGCGCCGATTGGCTGCGTCTCGTTTGCTGTCTAGCCGTCCGTTGCAAAGGCTACCCTTAACATCGAGCTCTCGTCATCACCGCTTGGCGTGGTGTCGCTCCAGAGCTGCGTGGGGTGCCGAATGTAACCGTGTGGTGTTCAGCGACGAATCGCGGTTCTGTCGCACTACGGATAATAGTCGTGTTACAGTTTAAAGGCGACGTGTCCAACGGGCAGATTCCTCTGCCACTGTGAAGCGCCACACGGCCCGGCAACGTGGAATCATGGTGTGGGGTGCTATCAGCGCCAACAGCCGCTCACCGCTGGTAAGCATTAGGGGCACATTGACCGCACGCTGCTATGTTGACGAGGTGCTGCGGCCCCGTGGCACTATCGTATCTGCAGGGCATCCCAAAGGCCGCTTTTCAACGGGATAACGCTCGGCCGCATACCGCTGAAATCAGCCTCAATGCTTTGCACGGTGTGCAGATGCTTCTGTGGCCAGCACGATCCCCCAACCTCTCGCCCATTGAGCATCTATGGGACACGATTGGACGTCGGTTGAGTACCCTCCCATCTCCGAAACATGAAGATGAACTGTGGACTCGGATCATCACCAAATGGTCCACGATACCCCAGGACTCTATTCGGACTCTCATTGCCTCGATGCCACGTCGGATTCAACGCTGTATCACCCAAAATGGGGACCACACACCTTACTGGTCATACTGTATATTGAGCTACTAGAGTCTAGTCTGTATGTGACAATTAAATCATTTCTTCAGAACCTACTTTGTTATCTGTTTTGCAGTTTGGTCTGCTTTCTAGCATTCCTTCATGATGTGGCATTTTCTCTGTCAGGCAGTGGGTTGTATGACAGCTGGACCGAATGACGTCTCTGAACAGAATGACGGCACTGGCGATGGCCGAAGAACGCTGAGTTCCACTGGATCTCACAAAATTTGGATGAGATTCAAGTTGGGACAAATTGGTTGCGACGGGACATGAAATTTGCAAACTGAATCCTAGGTATAATTGCAGCGATGGGATATGAAATTTGTCCCAACTGAATCCTAAGTATGGGATTCAGTTGGAGCAAATTGAACAGAAGATCACATGAAATGCTTGGATATCACCATAGAATCTTTCCAGTATAATACCGGCTTTGTGACAAGGGACATTGCTATGCTGAAAAAGTCCTGTGCTGTTCGGATACAAAGTCACCATGTAGGGAAACACTTAGTTTAGAAAACTGCCTAAGTAGGATCCCAAAGTCACGATGGCTTCAACAAGGATGAGGGATGCCAGTGATGTTTATAAGAACAGTCCATATACCATGATACCACATGCGTCGCCTCAATGTTTCCCTCCAACAGGCAGTCTGATTTTAGCTGTACACCCGCGAGAAGTCGAATACTCAGTCTGTCATCGGTATGCTGGAGCTGAAGCGTGGACTAATTGACCAGGCGATTCTTTTCCAGTCGTCAATGTCCAGTCACTGTTCTCCTGTACCCACTGCAGGAGGAACTGTATATCACCATGGGCACATGAACAGGCCGCCGACTCCTTAGGTACATCAACTCGCACTCCCACTGGATTATGTGCTCGGAAGCATTCCTTCGTTTGCCATGGATGTGGATGGCCATTAATTGAGGTCGTGGGCCTTCTATTTTCATAGACAGTACGTGACAACCAATGATAATCTCCCATTTTATACATGTTGGGTAGATGTGTGTCCTTCTTAAAACCATTTCCGCTACGCCTTTAACGATTCTTTCGATTGCTGAGATGCTGGTTCTAGATTTCTCCCTCCCGCTGACAAGCATTTCCCATTACACCAGATTCGTACTGGTACACGCTCTACCCATGCCGTCTAGATATATTAAGAAGCGCTTGTCGTTGACATCACTGGTATATGATGTGGGACACGTGTGTACATGTAAACAGAGGTGGTTATAATGATGGGCCAATGAGTGTATTACGGTAAATCAGAAAGTAAAAGTCATTTCGTTGCATTTGCTAAAAATAAGGGAAGCTTTCATTACCGTAGCATTATTTTTCAATGTAATCTCCCTGCAGTTCCACACACTTTAGTAATTGGCCACAAGCTTATTCATTCTTCTGGAAAAGAAGCTTCCTGTGAAGTCATGTATGCATCACTATTTCGCCTCTGCGTCACCACCAAGACGCCGGCCATGCAGTATTTCTGTAACCCCCCCCGAAGATATCAAAATCTTTTGATACGAGTTTCGGGCTGTAAGATGGATGTGGAAGGATCTCAAATTTGAAGTTTCGAATTGTTGCTATGGAAGAAACCACTGTCTGGAGGCGAGCACTGTTGTAATGCAATAAAACAATCTTTGAGAGCATTCCTGAATATGTTGAGCTGATAATTGTTTGTGTTCCTGATAATGTTCCTAAATAGGCCCATGCATAACCCAAACAAAGCTAGCTAGGTTTTTTTTTATAAAGCTTACATATTTGAACTCCTTTTTTTTTTTTTTTTTGGCTGAAGATGAAAGCTGTTTCTATTCTACACTTTTTCTTTTGTTTTGGTGTTAAAAAGATGCAAACCGGTATCTCTTCCGGTACACTTAGATCTTCTTCAAAGCTATGCAAAAATTGGCTCGAAATATCCGCATGCTGCTGCTTGTGTTGATCCGTCAACTGTTTAGGGACGCACTTGGCACACATTTTCCGGTATCCTAATTCGTTGGGCACCGTTGCATAGACGGAACCACGAATTTGTCTAACATATCAGCCAGAGTTGATATAGTATCCGCCGGTCTTCTTGAATGAAAGAGTTCACATTTTCGACACAGTCTTGAGTTAGCAACGTTGAGGGTGCTCTGAGCGAGTTTAGTCAGTCACACTTGCTCTGTAAAACTTAGACTTCACCATATAAGAACCAGCACTTTCCAAGGGTGTAGCGCTACGTATCGTGTTTTTTTTTCTTTTTTCTTTATTGAAGGTTTAACGACCACCGTGAGCAACTCAATGGGCTATAAGCAGTCGCCCGTCCCTAATTTATGGTCACTGGTTCCAGAGAAGGGAGAGAGCCAGTGCCGTAAGAAAAACACAACATCCATGCCTCACCGTGATTCGAACCCGGACCCCTTTCGGACGAATGATCAGAGGCCATCGCTTAGACGACTGTTCCACCGTGGCGGCGTATCGTGTTCACGTTGCTCCGTGGTATCCTACTACAGTGTTGATAGTTTAGGATTGCTGGATAGGAAACCCCTTTAAACGCAGGTTAGGATCCAATGCAGGAATCCTTCCCGTCTGTGCCTAACAAGGATGGCAATGCACTCCTCCAGACGACGTGCCTTATTAGCTGTTGTCCATTCGTCTGGCATCCAGACATCAAGATTTTTCACCTTCCGCATATCATCCAGGCACCGGACACTTGTTGAATGATGCACACGAACCTTTGGTGTGCTCTCATGGACACTTTGTCGTGGGCTACTTTTAACGATATTTTTCAATTCCTCATTTGTTACATCTACTGGTGGACGACAATTAGGAGCATTTGCGTGTCTCTTGCTTGGAATATTTCGAACCATTGTCGTATGGTATGTTCATTCAGAGTATCCTTTGTAAACGCTGCAGTAATGTTCCAGCCTGCCATAGCCGCGGAATATCCGATTTTGAACTCAAGTGGAAAAATTACTTAAAACTGTCTTATCTGTTTGGTCCACTTTGACGAGACCAGTTAAGGAAATGCTGTTCTGCTTGAGACTTTACACTGTTTTCCTCTGTAACCTATAACATGGGCCAGCTAATATATTATCATCATCTCCAGCGCTACACACACACGCGTACACACACGCACGCACAACAGAAAAAATAACGAAGTCAGTTATCTTACATAAGCGAAAATTCTCGAAGGTGTAAAACTTCCAGGATAGAAGCATCACTGGAATAAGAGTTTAAATGCTCATAGAAAAAAATGAAGAAACACAAAAGGGACCAAGAATTAATATTTACGTACCTCTGACCCATCAAAAATAAAAGAAAACTAAGGTGGCAAGGGAAGGAAAGACAGAAACGCAAAGCTACATTAAATGCCATTTGTCATACTCCTCCCCGCCAGAGAAGCATGACAAAAGGCGCAAAAGGTTGTCTGCGCAATCGTCGGTGAGGTAAAGAACCAACTGCAGATTACTGATAGAACACGTCGCACACAAAAGTTCAGAAAAATAGCGTATATACTGTACATGAGAGTTGGCAGCAAAGTAGGAAAGCATTTCAAGTATATAATACAACAGGGTGCTAACTCAGTAGCGAAACATTGCAGTATAAAATATTGTATCGCCTGCTAACACAGTAACGAAACTTTGCCCGCTAAAAGGGCTTGAAAATTATGACAATGAGAGTAAGCGGTCGGTTGTCATAGGATTTTTCCCAACGGTAAACATAGATTAAAGTTTAAAACTTATTTCAGCATTTCGAAGAGAAACAAATCTAGTCCAACATAGCCACCGGACACGAAAGAAATCTCCCGGCTAGTGATGAAAGTCCGCAATTACACGTTTTGGCAACCTGATTTAACGACAAAAAAAAACAACCATATCAGGCCTATTTGCATAGAGAGCCCTATGTGATCTGATACAGCAGTGTCATGCAAACCTGTAACAGTGTTAGCAAGAATCACTTTGAGACCATAAGCACGCTGACCTGAAACAGCTAACGGATGCTTAAACATAATATCTAAGTTTTAAATTGTGAATGTTAATATTAATCCACTTAGAAATAATTTTCCAAACCTTGCGCGCAAATTCCCATTCCACGAACCAGTGGAATAATGATTCAGGCTGCGCGCAGTGGGGACAACCCAGAGAGTCGATGATCCTCCCAACGAAATAAGGAATCACCAGTGAAAATCCCTTCATGGGCCAAACACCACTGCAGGTCTCTCGCACGACCTTCCACACCTGCAAACGAGATATTAGTTCATGCGACTCTCCAGTTCATCCCCAAGGCGGGAAACCTCTGTTGAACGCGAGGAGAAAAGGACGCAAGAAGACATTGCATATGGCATCTGCTCGATGTCAAGAAGAACACATTATATTATGGCTAGTCAACAACATAGCCTCACAAATTATAGTATCATGTCATAGGCCCCAATATATTATCAACAAATTATAGGCTCCAAATATCTGCAAGCAAAGAGAAATAACCTGACATTATACGAAATAAAGTAACACACGAAACTAAAGCTTGAATGAATATCGTTCTTCAGGATGTAGGCCATGTTAGAAACTCCCAACGGGCGACACCATGCAAGGATATGTCGAACTCACAGTCTCGTCTTCCTTCCCGGAGGATTGGTTGAACTAGGCAATCCTTATGTAGGACAGATCTAGTTCTCCAAACAAATCGAAGAACAATTGATTTTAGAGCCAAAAAAACATTGTACTTCGGAGGTTCTAGGGTACCGTAAAAAGCAATTTTTTAAACCAGGAAAGTGTTAACCAATTTAGTCTTATTAAACAAAGCACATTCTGACGTGGGCTTCTGTTGAACAGAAAGCCACGTCTTGTAGTGAACCACTTTTTATCAAAATATACGCAGTGGATCCTCGTGGGCCATCTATGGAGCCTACAAATTGCAAAAGGTCTGGCGACTAATCCCCAAAACGCAAGGCTTTAGTCTTCTCCATATTTAACGCAGCGTCTGCACTGTTCGCCTAAATGTCATATGAACTGAAAAACGTTCTTACGGAATGTTTATCTCTCAGGAAGAGAGGACGACGCCATCTTGCGCGCTCGCGGTTGAAACTTCTCAGGAAATGAGGCGCACAACGTTGCACAATGATGATCCTCATGGATCATCAATAAAGCCTACAAATTGCAAAATGTCTGATGACTAATCCCCAAAACGCAAGGCTTTAGTCTTCTCCATATTTAACGCAGCGTCTGCACTGTTCGCCTAAATGTCATATGAACTGAAAAACGTTCTTACGGAATGTTTATCTCTCAGGAAGAGAGGACGACGCCATCTTGCGCGCTCGCGGTTGAAACTTGTCAGGAAATGAGGCGCACAACGATGATCCTCATGGATCATCAATGAAGCCTGCAAATTGCAAAATGTCTGATGACTAATCCCCAAAACGCAAGGCTTTAGTCTTCTCCATATTTAACGCAGCGTCTGCACTGTTCGCCTAAATGTCATATGAACTGAAAAACGTTCTTACGGAATGTTTATCTCTCAGGAAGAGAGGACGACGCCATCTTGCGCGCTCGCGGTTGAAACTTGTCAGGAAATGAGGCGCACAACGATGATCCTCATGGATCATCAATGAAGCCTACAAATTGCAAAATGTCTGGTGACTAATCCCAAAAACGCAAGGCTTTAGTCTTCTCCATATTAACGCAGCGTCTGCACTGTTCGCATAAATGTCATATGCACTGAAGAAAGTTTTTACGGAATGTTTATCTCGCAGGAAGAGAGGACGACGCCATCTTGCGCGCTCGCGGTTGAAACTTGTCAGGAAATGAGGCGCACAACGATGATCCTCATGGATCATCAATGAAGCCTACAAATTGCAAAATGTCTGGTGACTAATCCCAAAAACGCAAGGCTTTAGTCTTCTCCATATTTAACGCAGCGTCTGCACTGTTCGCATAAATGTCATATGCACTGAAGAAAGTTTTTACGGAATGTTTATCTCGCAGGAAGAGAGGACGACGCCATCTTGCGCGCTCGCGGTTGAAACTTGTCAGGAAATGAGGCGCACAACGATGATCCTCATGGATCATCAATGAAGCCTACAAATTGCAAAATGTCTGGTGACTAATCCCAAAAACGCAAGGCTTTAGTCTTCTCCTATATTTAACGCAGCGTCTGCACTGTTCGCCTAAATGTCATATGAACTGAAAAACGTTCTTACGGAATGTTTATCTCGCAGGAAGAGAGGACGACGCCATCTTGCGCGCTCGCGGTTGAAACTTGTCAGGAAATGAGGCGCACAACGATGATCCTCATGGATCATCAATGAAGCCTACAAATTGCAAAATGTCTGGTGACTAATCCCAAAAACGCAAGGCATTAGTCTTCTCCATATTTAACGCAGCGTCTGCACTGTTCGCATAAATGTCATATGAACTGAAAAACGTTCTTACGGAAGGTTTATCTCGTAGAAAGAGAGGACGATGCCATCTTGCGCGCTCGTGGTTGAAACTTGTCAGGAAATCAGGCGCACAACGATGCACAATGATGATCCTCATGGATCGTTCTTACGGAAGGTTTATCTCGTAGAAAGAGAGGACGATGCCATCTTGCGCGCTCGTGGTTGAAACTTGTCAGGAAATCAGGCGCACAACGATGCACAATGATGATCCTCATGGATCATCAATGAAGCCTACAAATTGCAAAATGTCTGGTGACTAATCCCCAAAACGCAAGGCTTTAGTCTTCTCCATATTTAACGCAGCGTCTGCACTGTTCGCATAAATGTCATATGCACTGAAGAACATTCTTACGGAAGGTTTATCTCGCAGAAAGAGAGGACGACCCCATCTTGCGCGCTCGCTGTTGAAACTTGTCAGGAAATGAGGCGCACAACGCATACACCAGATATACACCGACCTCGAGACGTATGCCATGTGACGTCACTGGACGATACTATTCCGCTGTAGGAATCGAACCTGCCTACCCACTGAAAGCGGACGTTTCATCTGCCCCAACACAACGGTATGGCTTCTTAAGTTAATAAATTTGACATAATCTAATTTTTTGAATAAAACGGTTATGTTTAAAGAATGTAACAACCATGTAGAGATAAAGATAAAATATCTCATAATTTCAAGAAAATAGTTTTTGCCGTGACAAACTTGATATGCTTCTGCAGAATATTACATATCTCAACAAATTATTATTCGCAAAAAAGAGACAAAAATTAAAATGTCTGGGAACTTTAGAAGGAAACTGATATACTGTAGTTCGTTCTGAGGACAAAAGTAAAAACATATTTCGCAATATGCTTTGGAGAGGCTTTCTCCTTACGAAACCCTTTCTTCTTCGGTTTCCTCCAGGGATGCAATTATAACAGGCGAATGTTTTTCAGTGAGTGTTGCCTTTCTTTTCGGTATGTCATTTGTAACGTATTTTTCAGATATTTGATATCCGTGAACCAAACTAACCGTGGAAAACAACAGCGGACTCATTAAAGCTCGATTGTTTCTACTTCATAAATTATGATACAAAAAGTTCTTGGTTGTCAGTGGTCATTAAATCCGTGTTTCGCATGCAATTATGGCAGATAAGTCCAAGTTTCGAATATTAAAGATTCTTTTCGAAAGCAGATAACTTCTACTAATTGCAAAATATCGGAACATTCATCTCATATGACGGCAAAAAATATTTTTTCGTGTTTTGTCGCTAGTTTCTAAAGCTCTTTCTTCTGCGCTAAATTAAAAACAAATGTGCCTCATTCATTTAAATGAGAAAACGTCTGCAGTTCTGAAACGGTGTAAAATAGTTTTCATTTAAAGCTCATGGAAAAACCATTCTAACAATTAGAAGCGTTGTCGAGCAATCCTCATTTTTTTTTGCCATTGCCTTAAAAAAGATTCCCAGTGGAGTGCGAAAGCTTGGCGAATCTTTGGACTGACTGCACCACAAAAATAAACGGATTTAATACGATATATGCGTTTCATGATTATTTAAGTCTGGTATATTTAAAATAATGTTAGGGAAAATATATTTAACAAATAAAAATATTAAGAATTTTTATTTGTTAAATATATTTAACACTTTTTTAGACATGCATTTGGTATTTAAAGCCCTTGGAAAAATCTGTATTTTTAATTTAGAGAGGACACATTCCTTAAGAAATTTCACTGAAAAAGTTCTTCCGAAAATCGAAAGTATAATGAATAAGGCTTTTACTACTAAGCTAATTATAGTGAATATAGCTTTCACTAATATTATAATGAATTCAATGCTTGTACTAAGCTAAGTATAATGCTTTATAATGCTTCTGATACTGAATTATGATGAATTCAGCTTCTTGTAAGCTAATGGTTGTTGTGTTATTAATTATGAATAAACTTTCCTGCTAGTAGTGTAGTAATAATAATGAACAAGTTTATAACTGGTAGTAATGTTGGAGTAGTAATTAAGATGAATAAAGTCTTATGCTGGTTGTTACTAATAACACTAAATGAAATAAACCTAACAGCCAGACAGAGGTCTGACAGTAATATGAACTGAGAAAAACGTACTTACTTAAAACCTTTTATTATGAACCTCTACTGGTATCATCACACACACTTCACACACAGCTACTCAAATAACACGTAGCTCCTTGCACATAAACGAGGCTCTACACTCATAAACAACAGCTCTCTGGCACATAAACAACAGTTCTCTGACACATAAACGAGGCTCTACACTCATAAACAACAGCTCTCTGGCACATAAACAACAGTTCTCTGACACATAAACAACAGCTCTCCACATAAACATACGCTCTCCCTATACAACAACAAACGCTCTTCCTCCGTATCGTTGAACGCGCCTATTTATACTGGCTACCACCACGTCATGACTTACACTCATTGCCAGATCTCATTCAGCGGGTGAAATAACATCTCGTTCAGTAAGAAGATAATTTACATAGGAAAATAAAATAACCAGAGATAGTAAAAATCAAAAGGAAAGTGAATCGAGAGTATACGTTACATGATCTCCCCCTTAATGTTTTTTTCTTTTTGTTTTTCGAAAAACCTATCAATTTTGGAGTGTAAGTCTTACACTTCGTTGATTGACGTTTATCGACCTCTTTTTTGTTGTTGTTGTTTGGTGGCAGCAGTATGTACAATCCCAAACTTGGCATGACAAAATCAAGAAATCTGTATTCGTCTGTGAAACACTTGTATTTTTTGAACAAAACAAACCTGCATCGTCATACCTTCCTTTTATTCTGCCTAGCAGGAATCACTTTTTTAATTTCAAATTACGTTCTCATTATTCGTTGAATACACACCAACTGTATCAGCAGCGAAGATTACCTGGAGCTGTCTAACAGTAACAATTTTATTATTTTACCCCTAAGCACATAGATATATAAAAAAATTTGGATTAGTAGATGGACATAGAAGAAATATAAAAAAAAACACATATGTACACAAAAAAGAATGCATAGGCCCACACGAAAAAAAGAAATTCTGACACGCCAACTGGTCGTGCAGGAAAAACAACAAACGGAGAAAAGAACCTGTCCACGAGAACTTACTTATCTCGAGGACGCATAAAAAACTCTAGGACGATAACGTTTCCCAGGCCTAATCGGACTGGTAAATTCAGGGGGCTTAGAGCGTTTCAAGGATTTGAATGGTTCTGGAACATCTGTATTCTGTCGGTCAAGAAATCCCGGCGGCTGACAGGAACTTTCAGGAACGGCTGAAATCCGTCGGTCAGGAACGGCTGAAGTCTGGCGGTCCGGAAATCCCTGCGGCTGATAGGAACGGTCAGGAACGGCTGACGTCCGTCTGTCAGGAACGGCTGAAGTCTGGCGGTCCGGAAATCCCTGCGGCTGACAGGAACGGTCAGGAACGGCTGAAGTCCGGCGATCAGGAATGGCTGAAGTCTGGCTGTCCGGAAATCCCTGCGGCTGACAGGAACGGGCTCCCCCAGGCTTTTGATATGTAGTCCCTTTGTGCTGGGGCCCGTGGTGTCTTTCCAGCATTCTTTTGGACGGACGTGGCTCTGGCCACATCGTTTGCTTTCGCTTTCGCCCTTGTGGCATGAGAGTAGCAGCAAGCATCGGCCCTGTTTGCCCTGAGCGTAGGTTCCAGGGGCGAAACCCGGGCGGATGCAAAGATCTCTGCCTTCGTCGCTGTTGCGGTGAAGCAGATTGGGGAGACAAGCTACGTTTTCGACCAGCTTTTGGTGGTGCTGGACGGTTTGTAATTGGTGTTTGACGTTTAGGAATAGTCAAATTATTGTTCATAACTGATAAATCCGAAATATCTGAAGCCTCTGAGTCGCTGCTGTAATTTAGTGGTCGTGCAGGGCGATGTTTATTTCTGCCTATAGGAATACTCTCTGACGAGGTATTCAAGGAAGTAGGAGCTTGTGGTGTTGCAGAGTTATCAGGAAATGGTGCAGCAATAGTCTTGGCAATGGTTGGAGGGAAAGGAATGATACTAGTATTTGAAGAACTTGATTCGAGCCTTGGTCTCATGGGAAAATCAGGTTGCGTGTTTGGAAACCCGTCTTGAGGAGGGGAGGGTGAAGAAAAAATCACGGGAGATTCTTCAAAACTGTTTGTTGGTTCGTCCAAAATTTCTGGAGGTTGATCGTGAGATATAGACTCGTGAGTCTGTGGAACAGAAGGTTGAGTAGGGTTGATTATAAAATCGATATTTCGTTCATGATACTTGCGACACTGAGCAACGTGTACGTATTGAAATTGATTGTCAGGTGTTTCAAGAACAATGTTATTTTCAAACACATTTGCCACCCGATATGGACCTTCGTAGCTGGGTGCAAATTTCTTCACTAAAGTATGAGAAACAGAAGACTGGAAGTGCGTTTCCACAAGAGTGAGATCTCCAACGACAAGATCTGGTTCCCTACGCCTAGTATTATAATATCTTGCTTGAGCCGCTTGTGCTCCTAGCATTGCAACACGAGCTTTTTCTGCCATGATTCGTACTGATTGCAGAGTTGGTCGCTGGTTTAGTTCGTCGATAATCCCCGTTACATTTTCAAAAGGGGTTTTAATTTTGCGACACAGAAAAAGTTCTGCAGGAGTAATTTTAGTAGATTCGTGAACAGACGAGCGGAGGGCGAACGAAAAAAGCTCAAGATGGTCATCCCATCGTTCGTAATGATCCATGACAAATGTAGCAATCATTTTCACTAGCGTGCGGTTTACTCGTTCCGCAGGATTACTCTGGGGATGATATGGGGAAATGAATTTATGCTTAATCTGTAGTCTCGCACAAATTCTTTCAAAAATGTCAGAAATAAATTGGGGACCATTATCCGAAACTACTTTATTAGGTGCACCATATCTAGAGAATACTTCATTAACTAATACATTACAAATAACTTCTGCCGTAGCGGCTTTAATGGGAAAAACTTCAACCCATTTAGAAAAATTATCAGTTAATACTAAAACGTAGCGAGCTTTATTTTTAACAGATAAAGGATAAGGTCCCAATAAATCTATGGAAATAATGTCAAAAACATGAGAACTTGAACTAGATTTCAAATGACCGGCCGGTCTTACATTACGGTAATTATTAATCTGACACAAGTGACATGATTGAACGTATGCGAGCACACTTTGGTACATGCCAGGCCAATAGGCAACATCCCGCAATTTTCAACGGGTCTTGCGGATACCTAAATGGCCTGCAAGAGGTTTGTCATGAAATTCGTTTAAAAAAGCCATTCTAAGGGTTCGCGGAATACATGGGCGAAACTCTGCCCTAGTAGTCTAGATTTCGTATAGTAAAGAAGACCCTCTATGACTTCAAAATGCTGTGACCTTCCAGCCAGAGAAGGAACACTTTGTAGGGGCGAACCCGCAAGCAAAAAATTATAGATATTCCCAAAATCTGGTTCATTTATTAATTCTGCCATTATCTGCTCTCTGGATGTTATATCAGCTATTAGAAGTAAAGGCTGACATCCAGGAGTAGTTTCTGTGGGGACCCCACTAATCGGAACACGAGACAATGCGTCCGGTAATTGATTCTTATGACCTGGCTGATACGAAATTTTGATATTGCTCTCTTGTAACTTAAGAGCCCACTTCATAAGTCTTTGAGATAGGTGCTTAACAGAATTCAAATACTGAAGGGCAGAATGATCCGTAATTATGTTAACTGTCAATTCGTTAAGATAACATTGAAATTTGTTAAGAGCATACACAACAGCAGGACATTCACGTTCCGTAGCTGAATAATTGCGTTCAGCTTTGGCTAAAGTACGAGACGCAAAAGCTATTGGATGCCCAGCTTGTGACAAAACGCAACCAAGACCAACTCCGGATGCGTCAGTATAAAAATCAAATTCCTTAGTATGATCCGGGAAAGCCAACACAGGAGGCTGAGTCAACGCAGACTTCAGTGTTTCAAATGCAGCGTTAGACTCAGGTGTCCAAACAAACTTCTTGTATTTACGTTTCAAAGCATACAATGGCTCACAGATTGTAGCATAAGCGGGGACGAACTGCTGATACCATCCGGTCATTCCCAGAAAGCGTGATAGTTCTTTTGCTGTTTTAGGCCCAGGAAAGTCAACAATAGGCCTAATTTTTTCATTATCCGTAAATAAGCCGTGGGGATAGATTTTCAACCCCAGATATACAATCTCGTCCCTCGCTATCTGGCATTTACTAGGTTTTAACGTCAAGCCAGCATTGTATATGAGTTGGAACACCTGTTTGAGCAGAGAAAGGTGCTCGTCAAAAGTCTCGAATGTAATAATAATGTCATCCAAATATACATGCACATGGGGACCCAGAACAGGTCTGAGAACCGTATAAGCTTTTGGAAAGTAGCAGGTGCAGAAGCTAGTCCAAAGGGCACACGTAGATATTCATAAGCCCCAAAAGGAGTCACAAAGCCTGTTTTATCAACAGAGTCCTGATGTACCGCCACCTGCCAATATCCACTCGCCAAATCCAAGGTTGACATCCATTTAGTTGACGACAGGTCATGCAAAATATGCGACATGACAGGTAGTGGATAATTGATCATTTTTGTGACTTGGTTAAGCTTGCGGAAATCTGTCACGAAACGAAATTCATTGGGTTGTTTCTTTGGAACCAAAAAGGCCGGAGCAGCCCAGGCGCTTGTTGATTCCCTTATTATGCCCTGTTTAATCATTTCAGAAATTTGATGTTGCATTTCCTGTTTTTTATGGGGAGCACAAGGGTAAGGTTTCGTCGCTATCGGTTTCGAACCCTCAATGTCAATGACATGATAAACCACCTGTGTGAAACCAGGTTGATCAGAAAATAAACCAGAGCTTTCCTGTAAAAGGAGAGAAAGCTGGTTTCGTTGCCTCTCATTCAATTGGTTACTCAATAACAAACTCGTTATATCCATAGGAACAGTAGGAATCATTTCGACAGGTACCGGAAAGGAAATCACATGTTGTACGAAATTCAAAGTTATTTGAAACGTATGAATAAAGTCCATTCCCATTAGACATTTCACAGGTAGTTCGTCTATAAGCAGGAAAGAATGCGTAAAACGAGCCTTTCCCAGCCCTAGAGATAATGTGACAGTTCCTGTGATACTGAAGATTTCGTTATTTGCACCTCGCAAATACTGCGTCGCAGGCTGAACGAGTATTGCAGGAAAATTGTCAGTGCAAAACTTCGTATTTAGTGCTGATATTTCAGAACCAGTGTCGAACTTTGTCTCGACAATAATATCTTCAATTGTCAAGAATACATCAGGCAACTGAGGAGTTTGGACAGTCACTAATACTGTTTTAGGGTCAGAATGCTTGGTATCAGAAAGCAGGACCGACCCTTGGTCTACTTCCTGTGGATGTTTAAAGGATTCCTGGTTGGATTATCATGCGGTCTGAAACCTCGACCCTGCCGGGTATCGGGAAAATTTTCACGATGAGGAAAACTGCGTGAAACCTGCGTCGGGAACTCCGCGTGTCTGTTGACATTGTCATATCTATTACTTCTTCCCTCAGCACGGGCAGAAAAATCATCATTGTCCTGAGCATGAAAACGTTCCGAATGCTGCGGATTGTAACGGGGTCGAGCATACTGTGCATTTGTACGATATCCCGAAGATTGTTCAGAAACTCGCGGTTGGTTTGCCACTCTTCTGTGTGGTGGAACGTATGAAGCTTGGGCGTGCACTTGTGTATGCTCGCGCTGAAAGTTATTATGCCTATTATGCCGCTGAGGGTTTTCGTAATAAGCCTCGCCGGGTGCCCGAGCATGGTGAGTTGAACCATGTTTGCCATGTCGCTCTTCATACGTTCGTATGAGGCAAAGGCGTTCATGAATTGTAACAGGGTGTCGAACCTCAAGAAAATCTTGTAAAAATGGGTCGAGCTGCTGCAATAGGGTATCCAACATGTCAACATGACTGGCATGTGGATCCCATAAGTTATATAAGCGTGTTATTTCCAACGCAAATGCAACAAGGCTATCGTTGGGTCCTTGCTGACGAGAAAAAAGTTGTTGTGCAAGGCTAGCTCGACTGAGGCCGAAAGGAAAGACCTCCAAAAATTCTGCTCGGAAATTCTCATAATGAGAATCCGGGTTCGACACTCTCCACTGCCGATACCAGGTCTTAGCGGTATCCTTCAAGCAAGTGCCTGCGATTTGTACTTTGCAGTCTTCAGGAATATTGTATAGATCAAAATGATCTTCCAAATCTTCGAGGAACTTTAAGGATCCCTCCAACCCATTGAAATGAATTGTTCCTGCATGCGGCACGAAATAGGCCAGCATTCTGCTTCGCTGAGAGGATTGAACTCCCTCAGGTACGACCCGCGACTCAGAGTAATAAGAAGCTGGTGCATTAGGAAATTGTGAAGAATGCCTGGGTACTTGTAGATCACTTATATCAAAGTGAGCCCCACAGGCTTCTTGCAGATGGTCGAAATTAATCCCATCACCACCGAAACTTGCCTTAGGGTGAAAAATTGAAGTTGTCTCAGGTAGTGAAGACAGTAGTAATAATTGTCAAGATCTCGTGTTCGAGAAAAGTTCGGGCGCCAATTATAATGAATAAGGCTTTTACTACTAAGCTAATTATAGTGAATATAGCTTTCACTAATATTATAATGAATTCAATGCTTGTACTAAGCTAAGTATAATGCTTTATAATGCTTCTGGTACTGAATTATGATGAATTCAGCTTCTTGTAAGCTAATGGTTGTTGTGTTATTAATTATGAATAAACTTTCCTGCTAGTAGTGTAGTAATAATAATGAACAAGTTTATAACTGGTAGTAATGTTGTAGTAGTAATTAAGATGAATAAAGTCTTATGCTGGTTGTTACTAATAACACTAAATAAAATAAACCTAACAGCCAGACAGAGGTCTGACAGTACTATGAACTGAGAAAAACGTACTTACTTAAAACCTTTTATTATGAACTTCTACTGGTATCATCACACACACTTCACACACAGCTACTCAAATAACACGTAGCTCCTTGCACATGAACGAAGCTCTACACTCATAAACAACAGCTCTCTGACACATAAACAACAGCTCTCCACATAAACATACGCTCTCCCTATACAACAACAAAGGCTCTTCCTCCGTATCGTTGAACGCGCCTATTTATACTGGCTACCACCACGTCATGACTTACACTCATTGCCAGATCTCATTCAGCGGGTGAAATAACATCTCGTTCAGTAAGAAGATAATTTACATAGGAAAATAAAATAACCAGAGATAGTAAAAATCAAAAGGAAAGTGAATCGAGAGTATACGTTACAAAAGGATAAAGACAAATTTTCTTAAATAAAGAAAAATCAACAGTCGAGATTTGACTTGGGTCTCCAAACAATAATTCCATTGGTTTTTACAGTACGGTAGAACTAAACACTCATTACAAGCCTGACGTTGGCGTACGTCGTAAGAAACCTCTCTTACGAGGGTTGTTCGAAAAGTAACAAGACTGATTTCACAGAAGGTTAATGCAGTAAACATACTTACACACTTTTAAAGTGTTCTTCCCCCACCCGAATGCACCGGTTTCACCTTTCTATCCACTTCAAAAAGGTGTGTTCGAAGTCCTTTCTCAACATGTGGTTCAGGATACCCATCACAGCATTGTTCAGTTCATTATTTGATGCAAACTGACGCTTACGAAACTGTTTTTTCACTTCAGGGAATAAGTGGAAGTCACTCGGCGCCATATCCGGTGAAAACGGAGAGTGCGCTACCATTTCGATGCCTTCCAACAAAAACAGTCTAGCAGTGCCAGCACTGCGCCATTGCTGACAGCCAGCATTGCTAGCAATGGTCCCGCCCTATGTTGCCGCTGCCGAACCGTCAATAAAATGTCCGGGCGGCAAACAGAAGGGCCAGCAGTTCAGGCCAACAGTTGGCACCCCAACAGTTGTCATATGCCACAACAGGGCCATCAGTTATCCATCACAGGCAGTAGCTGCCACAAGTGGCCCTTTGGCGGCCCTGCAAGCACGTGCCAGAAATGATAGCTAGACTAATTTGGTCCGCTAGTTTGCCGGTAGTGGCAGCCGGCAACCACGTGACCTAACTGATGGCTTTCTGAATCTTGTCCGCCAATTTCCCAGTAGTAGCCATAAAAAAAACAAGAATAACCGCAGTTCCTCAAAGCTACAACTTTTTTTTCACCCCTTACGAAATTCCTGAATTCTAGCACTGCACTGGGGAAATTTTCGTAACAGACCGGGAAAAATGCCCGTTTGGATCTGGGTGGATAGTAACCGGGGCTGTCAGCGTGGGAGATGAGCTCTCTACCGACACCGGACTAATTTGCCACGCACGAGCGTGTGTTTGAAGCTGTCTGTTTCATGCGGAATGTGAAATCGAATGGTTCTCTCTTTCATTTCACAATATTGCAAGGTATTTTTCATAAATGTCAGTTTCATATAATTCATAAATTTATTTTTTCAACGTAACGGTGGTTTTTTGTTTACCTTAAGGGAACTTCACTCATTTTCAAGGAGTGTACCAACTTAAAGTCGCTTTCCAAAGTTTTGTACTGTCCCTGTCGTCTTGAAAGGCGATTGTTGAATTAATATATATTTACCCGGGTTCATGTTACATTCTGTTACATTTTTAACTTTGTATCTTTCCTTTCTGTTGTCCGAAGCTACATTTGTTTTAAAGAGGAAACATATTTTATTTTACTTCTCGTTATTTTTAGAAGCAAATTCTTCCCAGTCTTGTGTATTCAACCCATGGATGAGTACATTATATCCCCATAGCGTTGCTTTTTTTTTTTAATAATTAATGAATTTTGTACGCGTGTAATTCTTTTTCTTTTTTTTTTTTTTTTTTTTTCTAACAAACGTGTTTTTAGTGTTTTTCCAGGACATTTGTTTCAAGCGGTTTTTAAATTATTTCTTGTTATTCACCCACTTTATAACATGAATTATTATTCATGGGAATGGCGTGGGTGTATTTCATGGCTGTAATCTAGTATTTCATGGCTTAATATGATATCTTCTTCTACGTGGAATTTCATTAGGAAACTAATTCGCCTCTATACAAATGGCTTTTTCTTAACATGCACTAAAATAACACGATGGCGATAGCCCCGTCTTCAACTAACTGGTACCATGAGGTGCACAGCAAGTGTTGCTTCTGCGCATGTGCAGCCCGTTGCTTCGACCTGCTGTTGGGAGTTCATAGGTGGCCAGCAACGGGCCATTACTGGCAGTTGCTTGGACGCCCACAATTCACGGCGATGTTGCAGGGCCATCAATAGCTCGCCAACTGATAGCGCTGCCACCAACGGACCGCTACCGAGCTGTGAGCGGCAGATTTCAGCCAGCAGTGACCCATCACTGACAGCTGGTGGCCAGCAGTTTCCCAGCATTCTTGTTTTTGCTGGGCTAGATCTTGGATAGCCTGCTGAGTAAGTAAAGCACGATGTGCAGGGGCAATATCTTGATGCAAAATCCAACCAGTACGTGCATGTTCTGGACGTTTTGGGGAATTATTTTCTATAGAGGACCTTTGGGAACTTCAGAATAATATGCACCGGTTACATTTTTCCCTTGTGGAACAACATAGTCATACACAAGTCCCTTTTTGTCGAAGAAAACCAGGTTCATAACCTTCCCTGCCCTTGCTTGAACCTTTGCTTTCTTGGACTGGGGATTCTGTGGGTATTTCCATTGGGTGCTCTGCTGTTTTGGTTTTGGTTCGAAATGGTGAAAATGTGTTTCATCACATGTGATGACTCGATCCAAAACGTGCGGCTACCGTAGCAGCTGGCACTTCCATTGGCGACAAGTTATAACACGATGTCTCTTCTGTTCATCCGTGAGCAAGTGGGGAATCCACTATGCAGCGAGTTTTCAATACCCCAACCGGTTTCTCACAATGTCATCAACAGAACCAACGACATCTGCATCATATTAGCAGCCTCCTCAATGGTTAGTCGGCGGTCTTCGCGCAGAAGTGCCTCGATGTTATTGACATTGATTTCCGGAGTCGATGTGGAAGGCCTACCGGAGCGTAACGCATCTTCCAGACAGTCTTCATCATTCACAAATTTCTTGGGTCAGTCAAAAACTGTTGAACGGGACAAAGCATCGTACTTGTAGGCTGTTTTAATCATTTCGTACGTTTCTGAGGCCATTTTATTCAAACGCAAGAAAACTTTTCCATGTGCTCTTTGCTTCAGTTTGAAATCCATACTGTGTTACAGAAACACGGCTGAACTCTACGCCGTCTACTATAAGAATGAAGTAGCGGAGCTCTGTAACGACGGGTTGTCACGTGACTGGTCTTGCAGGTGCTCCGACATCGGCAGCTGCATTTTTTTACATAGAAAGTAACGAGATTGACGCTATGACGTCAATCTCGTTACTTTTTAACGACCTACATTATACTGTTTGTGCAAAGTTGATATCAAACTTTATTTATCGCAGCAAACTGAAATTTACCTGCATAAAAGCAGACATTTGCAGAACAAGAATTTTACGCTAAGTTCTAAAAAGCTGCTGGGATTATCTACTAGGGGTGTTCAAATGAAAAGGTACGAAACGTCATAAGAACGTAACCGTTAACATATTTGTCTATGCCGCTATGGGAGAACGTAGCGACACATCTAGGGATGCGATTGGAGTCGCCGGCGTGGATCGGAGCATGCGCGGGCGCCCGCATGCGCAGGAGAGAGCAGAGGCTCTTATAAAGAGCGCCGTCCAATTGACTACTTGTTGAATTCCTCCAGCACAGACGAACCATTAACTCCAATGTGTACTGTGAGACACTCCGAAGCCTACGCAGGTCCATCAAGAACAAAAGATCGGGGCTGCTCACGGAGGGTGTGGTTCTGCTCCATGATAACGCGCGTCCACACGTCTCCAGGGTCACACACGCGGAACTGGCCGAGTTCCAGTGGGAGCAGCTTGACCATCCGCCCTACAGCCCGGACATGTCGCCCTGCGATTTCCATGTGTTTGGTCACCTGAAAAAACATCTGAAAGGGAAGCGCTTCCACTCGTACGACAAACTCAAGGACGCTGTGCAGGACTGGGTCTCGTCACGGCCACAGGAATTCTGGGAACAAGGAATCCTTCGGCTCGTTAATCAATGGGATCGTTGTGCTACGGCCTATGGTGTATACTTTGAATAAAGTCTTCATTTATACCCACATTGTCGATTCGTACCTTTTCATTTGAACACCCCTAGTATTTGCTCCTTATTTTGTTAAACGTTATATCATCATCATCATCAACATCATTGTCAACCATTATCAATCCACTGCTGGACGAAGGTCTCCCCAAGTTTCCTCCACAACGGAGGAAACTTGGGGAGACCTAAGTTTCCATAAGTTTGAATAAACTGAGCCTGGTATCTTCTCGAGAGTTGGATAACGAGTCGTGCAGCTCTGTCAGAGGAACTTTCAACTTCTACAACTTTATCCTTTAGTTTCCTGTTTATTATAAATCCAACACCACTAGTTCTGCCAGTATCTGTCCCACGATAGTAGAAGAGATGTCCACGTTTCAGTTCAATGAGATCTTCTCCTTTTCTCCTTACCTCACTTAACCCGACGATGTCCCACTTGATCCTTTGTAGTTCCTCTTCCAATTCAAGAAGCCTTGAATCAGAAGATAGGGAGCGTCCATTATACGTAGCCAAGGTCAGCATCAGATGGCAGCCTAGTCCGGTCCTCCGGGGATTCTTAGCGCCCTCTGCCTTCATGTCGCACTGGCCGCTGCCTTGGCCAGGTACATTCCAGCTGCTGGAGACTGAGGGCCAAGATTTAAGTTGTGGAGTCATTTTGGAGGGGTTTGGCCATAACTCACCATGCTGGCCAAGCAGGTTGGTGAGTGTGGGATAGCATTTCCTCTAATTCCGATGGTGTAGTTATACCGCTATTGGTGGTCGTCAGAGCCCCTTTAGTGGGAACAGGATGTACCACGAGAAGGCGGGGTTGACATTTGTCAAGGAGAGGCTGTGATGTTATGCATTACCTGACCTTACGTTATACACTGCTGGACAATTGCTGAGGACGGATCATAAACGGCTATATAGCGCATAAAAAACTAAGTGTGGTTGAATGCCAAGTGAAATAGAATAATGTCAGAATGCCAGGACATTACAAGAAAGACAATTTATTGGGCTCTGAAATCCAAAAGGCTTTAGAACGTGTTCATGGGACAAACAGGTCATTTTGTGCAGAATACGTAACCGTGAAAAAAATGCAATTACCGTCTGCTAGGCGTTCCGGCGTAAGATGCCAATACGGGGTATGGCCACCACGCAGGGCGATGCAAGATTCCACACGTCGTGCCATGCTTTGCACAACATTATAAAGCAGCTGTTGGGGTAATTTATCCCATTACTTTGTCAGTGCACGGATGAGTATGTCCTTGTTTATTGGAGGGCATTGGCGACCAGCAAAACTCCTCCCCAAAGCATCCCACATATTTTCAATGGGATTCAGATCTGGAGAACGTGCGGGCCATACGAGGCGGTGAATATCCCCGCTTTTAAGACACTCCTGGACAGCGACTGTTCGATGACATGTTGCGTTGTCGTCCATGAAAATGAATCTATCACCGACAGCACCACGGAACATGCGAACATGAGGTGGCAGAACATCATTAACGTATCGTTGGCTAGTCATAGTCCCAGCTGGAAGCACATAGAGGGACGTACGGCCATTGATCATGATGCCAGCCCATACCATGACACTACATGTCGGATATCGGTCCTTTTCCTGTATGTTTGCTGGACAATATGCAGTAACACCATCACGCCAGATCAGTTGTCGTCGACAATCAGGCGATAGACTGTATCTACTCTCATCTGAGAAGAGGACAGCAGACCAGTCGTTATCAGTCCAATGGCGATGTTGATGGCACCATTGCAAACGGGCGGTACGGTGACGTCTGGACAATGGGATGCACACAACAGGACGGCGGGCGTATAGTCCTCCTTCGTGCAAACATCTGGCGACAGTTTTTCGTGAGATCCGCTTGCCAGTAGCAGACATAAACTGATTTGCTACCTCACTAGCTGTGCTGCTCCGGTGCTTTTTTGTTGATAGCACTATGTACCGATCTTCTTCAGGTGTCGTACTGCGAACACGACCTCCCCGTGACGTTTGCTACACTCTCCATTCGTTTGAAATGATTTCCAAAGCCTTGAAACAACACTGTGGCTGACGTGGAACTGCCTGGCATTATCTGTTATTTTTCGCCCTTCTTCAATCTTGCCAATAATACGGCCACGCGTAAAATCATCTAGGTGATGTCGGGAAGACATAATAAAAATTGCAAGTTCGTCAATTGATTCTTTCCCTTTCAACTTTGCGTTTGAACAACAACGGTCAATACGCGTCAAATCCTTTATATCTCTTATCAGCGCTATGACGTCACGAACAAGTTCGGCAATCCAACATTTGCATACGTACAACACGTCTATTTGTATCCCGCACTTATGCTAATTTCCACATTTTCCTGATTTCCATTTTATGGTTGCTATCGTTGCTATTGTCATCCGTCCTTAGCAATTGTCCGGCAGTGTATATCCACTGCTAAAATTGTATAGCTACAAGAGAAAGGCTTATTCCAATTTCGGCCATGTAGATCTTCATTTTCCTTTCCCCCATGCAGGTATTTAAAGTTCTTTTCTAATTCGTATTTCCATCGCACGCTTTGTCTACTTTTCTAACTTCTCCTTGTTCTGAGTTTCTACGTGTTTGACCTGTATGTCGACTTTCCGTCAGTTATTGGAAAAATATGTTTCGTTAGATAAATTTTCGCTCTTGGTCCGTTTTCCGATCCAAGTATTTTTTACATATATTGTGATTCCTAGGAGGGTCCCTTCATCAATTCTTGCAGTCTCTGTGCTACGTATCGTCTTGTTGGGCGTGCTAAGTTTTTCCTCTATACGTCAAAACTTACAGGAGGCACTCGTGCGTCATGATTTAAAGAATTTCTTACATTGTCTCTGTTAAAGCGATTTATTCGCTTTCCGCGGGGCGGTTAGCCTAGCCTACTTAATTTTAAGAGTCATTGTCAAAGTATCTTGGTAACTGGGTTTGAAATATTTTCACTATCAAAAATTTCAAATCATTAAACTGAAGTTACGAACATACACTGCCTTATCATTTATTCAGGGACTCCCCTCTATTGATAGTGAATTCGGTCCTACGCAGGAACCACGATACGAACCTAACTATAAATAACCTCGTAGGGTTATGTGAAGCAGTGGCACGACCGTGGATGCAATACGCCTCGATCGATAGAGTTAACTATTTCCACAGCAGATTGATAACAGGGTACGAAGCTGCCCCGGTGGAACAGTGGTCGAAGTGCTGACTTCTGACCATTCGTCGGAGATGGGTGCGGGTTCGAATCCAGTTGAGGCATGGATAGTGTGCTTTTCTTACGGCTTTATCTCTCTCCCTTCCCTGGAACTAGTGTCTCTAAATTAGGGACGGGCGATTGCTGAGAGTCCATCGAGCTGCTCACGGTGGTCGTTAAACTCCCAAACAAAATAAAACAAAAGTTGCGGAATAAAAAAATCACTCCGTACGTGACATTTTATGGAATTTAAGAGCCCTACTTCGACAGTTGGGGATGCGATGTGCAAGCAAAAGTGACCAGGGACGAGTGTAAGTAGAAAAGGCTAAGCGAACCTCCTGAACTGACTGGAAGCCACAGGGGAGCTCTGCGAAGGCCTGTTTATTCAGAACGTAAACCAATACTGTCTCATATCACCCAGACCCCATTTTTTAAAATACTAGGACTAATTTTGATACCAGTACAGCATACAGAAGGCTGCACAACACGAGTTACCACAGTCGAGAAGCTATCCACTAACCAGCAATCACTTCAACTAATGCCATACGGCGATTTGTGTTTTGTAAGGAACGTCGATCTCGGACTGTAGAGTAACAGACTGTGCTTTAGACTGAAGAGTACCGGTACACCTGTGACGTACCTGCCAGCAGGACGCACACGACATAAAGGCAGATAGGAATTAGAATAAACGTGTGCGTAGCTTAGTTGGTAGAGCGACTTGTTCCGGAATAAGCGGCCTCGGGTTCGAATCCCGGCGTAGGCCAAAAATGACGGAGAAATTTACTTCGTTATAATGGCGCCCGAACTATCCGGATGACCCAGCCGTTCAAAATCTCGCATTGGTGTGATGTTCTTTCCACACCGCGAGATAGGAAAAATCAGAGAATCCCTTCTCCAGCGCTTCGAAAAATAAATGTGTGATGTTGCATTCCACACAGCAGATTCACTGGGAGTTCTCAAGTGCACGTTCTACAGTGGATGGCTGCCTGCAACGTTTCATGGTCACGGCTGACCCGTGGGCCATGCCCCCGGCCCTCTTTCGGGGGGAGATGTGACGTACCTGCCAGCAGGACGCACACGACATAAAGATAGGAATCAGAATAAACGTCTGCGTAGCTCAGTTGGTAAAGCGACTTGTTCCGGAATAAGCGGCCTCGGGTTCGAATCCCGGCGTAGACCAAAAATGACGGAGAAATTTACTTCGTTATACACCGCCTAGCATCCTGACAGTTGTTTCTTTGTGTGATCGATGCCGGGAGAAAGGTTATGATGTACCTCTGAGGTGACGCATGAGTTAAAATGGCAAATTGCAGCAATAAGCCATGTCGGCGTAGTTCAGTCGGAAAACATCCTTTCTCCGGTGTAGGAACCAATGAGAAGAAAAGACCAGAAAAGGTCTTTTCTTCGCATTGGCGCTCGAACGTGAATCTCCTGCCCGAAAGAAATGTGTGATGATTCTTCCACACATCGTCTGGAATTTTATAATAAGATTTTTTTCTTCTATAGCAAATTTCTTCAAGCACGGTTTGTAGGGGAAATCGAAAACCTGGATTTCGTGCTCCCGCCTTTCTCTGTAGGGGGAGATTATATGTGGCATAACATTGAGGAGACGCAAATCTTGCAAGCGTAGTTTACTCTGGAGAACATTTCGCTCCGAAACTGAAAGGCGTAGGTTTGAATTTGAATACCACCCCTTCAAAAAGGGCATTTCTTCACAAGGTACCTTCCGTACTACATCACCCGGACGATGAAGTTTGGTGAAGGCAGCGTGATAGTATATAGTTGCTTTTATTTTAAATACTAGTCATTTTGGAGAAACCATGAATTCTGATCCCCATCTAGAATTCCGGGGCAATTATGAAATACTTTGGAAAAGGTTATAAGGAAGTAAATTTCTCTGTCTTTTTTGTCCACGCCGGGGCTCGAACTCGAGTCCCCTCATTCCGGAATTAGTCACTCTATCAATTGAGCTACGCGTATTTACTAAAAAACGTTCGTTCTGACTGCCATCTGCCTTTATGTCGTGTGCGTCCTTGCTGCAACGTCACACACATTTATTTTTTATCCACGCCGGGGCTCGAACTCGGGTCCCCTCATTCCGGAATAAGTCACTCTAACAATTGAGCTACGCGTATTTACTAAAAAACGTTCGTTCTGACTGCCATCTGCCTTTATGTCGTGTGCGTCCTGCTGGCAGGTACGTGATATTAATGGTAGGGCAATGTATTTCCTTCTAGCAAAGAACTTCTTTTAGTACTGTTCTTCAAAAAGCATGGTAAAAACTCATATAATATCTACTTTATACAGTGACCGCTTTCTTGTGAAAAAGCTGTTTTTTCCTTCTAACTATTCAGTCAAAACGATTATTGTAATTAGGCAATGGTGACCAAGTAATCTGACGTGTAAAAGCAATGAAAATATTATTTTAAATTGTGTATGAACGACTTTGTAGGCCTTCCGAAATGAAAAAGTTTTGCTTTTGTAGGCGTCACCACGAAATATCTGTGCTAGACATTGTGGCAGTTCTTATAACATTGCAGATAAACATTTCTCACACTGAGAATCAACACGACGCTTGGGGGTCACGGGATATGATTTCCAAAATATCAGTAAGGTCATTCAATAAAAACTAAAATTAACTGAATAAATAGTAGGTTTGGGTTGTAAATTCCTCGTGAAGCCTCTAAAACACTTGAGATGTATCATGCGACACGGATTCGCAGTTGTATTTTCACAAGCGCGTCAATTTCACTACGTGATTAGCAATGCATAGATATGTGTTTAGTGATTTCTTTTATTTTCATAGATTAAACACCAACCTATTAGGAATTTGTCAGTACGTCCTCTGAAGGAAGTATACTTTATTAAAATATATATGCAGTAGAATCAACATATAATGAAGCCCGTATTTAGCGAGCAAAACAGAAACTTTTGTTTGGTATAATGTTAATTCAAAGCTAATTTGATCATTTTTAACAAACACAATTTAATGAAATGCCTGATTCAACAAGGGAGGCGCAAGCTAAGTGATCACTTTTTAACAAACAAAGAAACAAAATTTGGTGAAATTCCATATCTAACGAGATATTTAACACATTAAATGTCATTCGGCGAAAATTTAGCGAACATAAATATGAAACAAAACAAACATCTGATTCTTTTTAAAAACTATTTCCACATGTCTGCTTCAGGAATCGCTTCTATATATTCACTTCAGTGCTTATTTTGTTTTAATTTACATTACTGTAGTTAATTTAGTCTTTCAAGTACAGTCCATCCCACAATCATATGGAAAGGTGTAAAAACAGATTAAATGCACGATTAGTGAAAATGTACGCAACCCGCAGTGGTGAAAATAAACCCCACAGTCTTCGTAGACATATTTTGCGGATGAGAAAATGTTAATTTCGGATATGTATTAAACGTTTTAGATATGTAGTGTACCGAAACTGTTCCACAATTATATGGAATTTCACACAAGTGCGCAAACACTAACACGCATTGCTATGCAAATTAGCCTGGCGTCAAAGTAGAGTAAATAGTCGATAAACGTGATGAGGCTGATTCAGTTTTAGCAATGCCACGTGTGAAAGAGCTATCAGTGGAGGAGATAATTCATGTCTGGGAGTTACACGATCAAGGAATCAGTGCAAGTGCGATTTCAAACAAATTAAAACGATACAAATCTTCTATCAATAATGATCTATCAAATTTATCTCATTGGTTATGCTCTAACAAATTATCACTTAATATATCCAACGCCGTATATTTCCGAAACGTTCATAAAAGAGAGGACAAAAATAACTTTCCAGTCAGGATTAATGATCTCCCCCTTAAAATTGTGGACAAAGTTCAGTATCTTGGTTTTTGGTTTGATGAATTCTTTAACTGGAATACGCATGTTCAGTTTGTTTTAAAAAAGTTTCCTTACAGGTTGGCCTGCTTGGTAAAATTAAGCATCTCTTCCCTATTAATGTCCTAAAAACATTTTACTATGCTTTTATTTATACCCATCTCTCCTATTGTCTGGAATCTTGGTATTCAAATATAAGTGCAAACAATAAGTTATGCTTGCTCAAATTACAGAAGAAATCTGTTCGCTATATGCTGAACACAGGTTAAATGTCTCATTCAAAACCATTATTTCTAAAACTAAATATTCTAAAAATTCATTAAATGTTTACCTTGAAACTAGGTATCATGAGTTTTTTTAAAATAATGCATCTTAAACTGCCTATTTTTCAATCTGACATCAAATATCTGGATTATTCTATCTTCACCAGATCTGTTGCTAACAACAAATTATGTCAGCCGTGTGTTAGACTTAATTATGGTTCAAATAGCATACTATATAAAGCCTTTATCCTATGGAATAATCTCCCAGAGAGCATCATATCCCTGGAAAATATCAAAAAGTGTTCCTTGTCTCTGCGAAATTACATTGTAAATCACCCTGATCTCCATAACGAATCTCAACTCTATCATTGTAGTTCCAAGCATGCTGCTAACAGTAGTGCTTCTGTTATAACCATCTTACTTGCTTTCATATATGCCATATGTTTTATTCTTTTTCTTACATCTGATGGGGGAATCGCCTTACAACCAATGTGTTCAGATTCCTCCTGGTGTATTGCATTTTCATATAACTGTAAGTTTTAAATGTGTGCAATAAATAATTGTATTGTATTGTATTTATATCGTTTTAAGTGTTAGCAAAAAATATCCAGCTTTGAAAAGAACTGGACAGCGTAGTAATGTTTCGCCTCGAATGAAACGACACATCCGGAAGCTCCCTGTGCATGATAATATGTCTGTACGGAATATAACTCAACATGGAAGCGTGAAAATAACGAAAAGTACGGTTCATATAGTATTGCACCATACACCACTCGTGAAATATGCAAGAGTATAAAAGAAACCGCCTTTAACTGCACAGCACACACAAACTCGATTAAACTGGGCCAAAGGCCATATGTCATGGAATACCGAATGGTTCCAAGTATTATTTAGTAATGAAAAGAAATTTAATATAGATGGCCCAGACGGTGCGAAATATTATTGGTATGATATGAGAACGGAAAAACACCAATTATTCAGCCGACAATACGGAGCAGTTTCCGTGATGGTATGGGCCTTTTTTGGATTTAATGGGCAAAGTAATATCTACTTTTTGTCAGGACGTCAAAATGCCGTAACATACCAGGAACTTTTAAAAGACAGTTTGCTCCCAGCTACTGCTGAAATATGTATTCCTGATTCGGTTTTCCAACAGGACCACGTGAGCATTCACAAAACAACCTGTACGATGGCCTGGCTGAGATCGAACAATGTCAAATTATTGCCGTGGCAAGCTCGCAGCCCGGATCTCAACCCAATTGAAAATCTTTGGGGAATTTCGGTTCAAAGTGTTTATACCGATCCCCCGCCAATTTTCAAGCGTTAAAGATCTGGAAACCGAAATCCTGAACTGTTGGTATAATACTAACGGCACAATTATGAAGAATTTAATATACAGTATGCTAGAACGCATACTTTAGCTTATTGCGCGTGGGGGAAAGTCAATTAATTATTAATTGTGTTTGTCATTTAAATATTCTTCTGGGGTTCTTTTTTCATTTAATTCTGGGACTATGTTACATAGAAGTCTTTGTTATTTTCTGCATGCAAATGTCTTCGTTCACAAAATTATGTTTCCAAATATATATATATATACATATATGGGTCGGACTGTATGTCCACTTGTTGTGTATACGAAATAGGAGTACATACATATTACTACTTACGCATACTTTTACATGATGAGATATTTCACTCCAGAACGGATTCAGCGAGGATTTTCTGTCAGTCCAGAGCTCCTCTTGATAAATGGGTTTTATTATATGTCCGTCCGTCAGTCTATCAAAACCATATCTCTGCACATATTACCAAACAAAGAGCGCATCGATGAAGAAACCAATACGCCTGTGAAATCTGGCTGAAGAGTTTTTGAAAGAAACAGTAAAATTTTCAAGCACTTTAATTGCGATGGCTGCCGTTTCATGTAACTGCTTTTATGAAAAATACCATTTTTTCGACACTTTTATAGCCATTATCCCACTTCCTCGAGAGATCGTCCTGCTTCTACAGAAATTGGAAAATGAATAGATGTGGTAATTCGGGTTTTTACTCGAATGAGTAAATTGAACGAACTTAAGAGGTCGTAGATCTGTTTTGATTGAATATTCTGAATTTTTTTAAAAATATTATTAGGCATATTAAATATTATTAACATCAGTTTACCGCCTGGAACACTATTAAAATGCAAATATTACTGGAAAGCACCGCGTTACCTTAATTTTGTCAGGTAGTGCATATACATGCATATGTTCACTGCATTGACCACTACGATGCGTTATTGGGATTTGAATGATCATGGCGCTAATTGAACACGAATTCTCTCCGACATAATGAGTGTTTCATTCAACTTTACTCTCCCCTTTTGTGTTGTATTTAATAATTACTGAACGGAAAATACCTAAATTTTTAATGTAAACGCACATAAAGTATTTAATGTGAGAAATACAGAATTTTGTGTGGATTAAAGAATTTTAAATATTTTTGATTGATTTTTCTGACGACGGCAGACTGACTTTCGGTAGTTACAGTAAGCGAAGTGTTTGGTGCTAATTGGCTGTTGAAATAGAACGAGTGCCTGCTATAATCTTGTTGCTTAAGTGACTGCTGACTCCAGTGTCTGAATGGTCTGAGGCACTGATCATGATGTAGAGGATTTTAGGATGGGAGTGTCTGACCCCAGGTCTTAAACCACCCTTAGAAATAGGAAACTAGGAGATTTGGGCTAGAGCGCCCGATAGGAAAGTGACAGGGAAGCGAAGTAGAAAGGGGGAGGAAGACGCCCTTAATTAATTACCGGGGGGGCCAGCACCCGGGGTCTGACGGCTTAACGTGCCCATCCGACGCACGGCGGGTATTTAGCGGATCGAGGGTTCGTACCTGCCTGGGATCGAACCTGAGGCCCTTCCCGTGGCAGTCACGAACGTTGCCCACTCGGCCACCCACGTCCCGGTCTGAGGCACTGGCTTCTGACCATTCGTTTTAGACTGGCCAGGGCTCATGTCCCGGATGAGATATGAGTGCGCTGCTTGTCTGATGGCGCTGGCTCCGTCCCTTGCCTCGAACCAGTGATCCTAAATTAGGGACGGGCGACTGCTTTTAGCCCTTTGAGTTGCTCATGGTAATTTTTAAATCTTGATTTGAAATAAAAGGCCTCCGCAGAGAGACCTCATTTTTTACCGAGTTCGAAGAACAGTTACGCTGTAGGAATCAAACTGTCCCCGAATAGTCGAATAGTTCAGCGATGTATTCTGACGTCAATATAAATGAGCCAGTATAAGGAATGAACTGCAGACGGACGACAATCTTATGCAAATGGAACGTTAATCCGCGTCTTTTCTGCGTTACCATGCATGAAAATAACTATGAATATGAACTAGAGCGAAGTCCATAGCCACTACTGTCAAATCATGAAGTTATGGTGTCAGTGGAATGTTGTGAAAACAAACGTTATTAACTGAAGCGATGAAAGATTTCCGTCTTTAGCACGATTTAATGATTAAAAGATGAGAAATATATACAATTCTCATCTTTTAATCATTAAATCGTGCTAAAGACGGAAATCTTTCATCGCTTCAGTGATTAATGTCGCACGAGTCTTCAATATTTGTTGCTCAAACGTTATTAATATGGCAAACTTAACAGTGGGCTACGTCAGTGGAATTAAGATAGGATAAGATTTGCGATATAATAGCTTTAAGAACGAGCCTTTTGTGCTGTCAAGTTAATACCAATTTTAAAAACATTTACTTCTATTAACGAAGTTGATACGAGAGACATTCAAAAAGTACGTGTTCTAACTTATTTCTACCCAATACGAATATGTAGTATTTTTTCTGCAGGAAGTACGAATTCCTCTGCCGCGGTATCAATATCGTGAACTAAACCGCATAGATAATGAGAAATGGAAAATGAAAAGGGTGGTGACAAAATCCCTGTCTCTGAAAAGCATGTCCCCATTGAAGGTTCATAATCAAATGGTGCCGACATTATGGATAAGGCACCTGCATATTCCACAGTTATGAAGTGGCACAGAGAATTTCTTTGTGGCAAGGAACCTTGCAATTATGTAGATCGTTCTGGACGACCCTCTACTATCCATATTTGAGAAAAACGTCAATGCATGACCTTGCAGTACAAAGCAGACGAATGACAGACGTATTATGATTGACTGAGTCTTTAGGCATTTCAATCCTCAGCATCGATTCATTCCTGAGGAATTCTTTGAATATGAAAATGACCAATGCGCAATGAGTCCCCCAAATATTGACAGCTGATCAAAGGTTATTCAGCAAAGAAGTATGTCTCACCAACTTGAATATGCTTAATGCGAATTCAATGAATTTCTGGTTTCGTACTATGATAATGGATGACCATGGGTCCATCCCTCTGATTCGCAGACTAGAAAACAAAGGCTAATGTTAAATTATGAACTTTCCCACTTCTCAAGTAATTGCACGTTGCGCTTTCATCCGGAAAGATGATAGCTTTAATTTTCTCGGCTGCGGAAAGAATTGTTATGATTGATTACCTGCTAAAATGCACCGCTATCACTTTTTCTCTGGTATTTTACTCCTATCAAGGCAATATACCAAATCACTTCCTTAAATTACGAAAACGACTTTTAGACTGCAGGATTTGAGTTGCTTCAGCATCCACCTTATTCTCCATACTTTGTCCATAATGACTTTTATCTATTCTCTCAACAACCGTGGAAAGCAATGTGCCCTACCGCTCTGAAATGATCGTAACTCTAAGTGCTTGGTTGGGAAACCGAGACAAATATTTTTTTTCTACCAGACCAATCAGACGAAGAAGAATGCTGCAGTGGCCAGGGATTATGTTGAGAACTAAAAAAGATATTATAATTGCACAGCTTTCATCTATATGTTAGAATACGAAATTTTTCAACGAACAACGGCTACAAGAAATGTAAGTTTACTTTGTGAAGGGACCGTTACCCTGCCTGAATTCGTTGCTCAACTTTGTGCTTGCTAAGATAGGCTATTCTTATGTTAGCATGTTGCTAAGGTATTAGTTACGAATTGTAATAAGAAAGCTTCACAATATGTTGAACATCGATATTTTCAATTATCATTATCGGCACAAATGTCCGTATTTTCCTTGTTTTCCATATTGTCACCTCTTCAGAAAACTGGAGCGAGAGACGAAGCCGCATCATCCAATTTCCGTTCGAGTATTCTACCGTTATACTTCCCAAGATAACGAAGTTTCCAGAAAATGAAGCTAAGCAGATATAGCTTATAAATCAGAACACCGTTCAGATTTTCAGTTTACAAAAAAAGTATCTTCTACAATACCTTGAAATTTGTAGATGTGGATATAAATGTTCTTAGTTTTTTTACGCAAAGGGATTTTTTTCATCTAATAATCAAGAACGCATATTTGAACACAATGTTCTTATGATACAATTCGGCAATTTACTGCATGAGGGCTGCCCAGAGCTTTGATAAAACTAATAATAAAATTTCAAGAAGTTTGAACTAAATAAATGTGTTGAATATCGTTTGGCGGCATCAGAATCCACTTCGTACAAAGATTTTGTCCAGGAGCACCAATAACGTACTTCCAAAGCAAAACATAAAAGAAAATATCTGTCCTTTTCATATCAGTCTCCTAAAACCTTGACGAGATCCGTAAAATCAACATTGTCAAGTCACTGGCAACCTCTATAGAGAAAAATAAAAGGTAGAATTTGAGCTATTGATTCCAACTGGGTTGTGCTCTTTTCTCTCGATCTCCCATACTCAGAAGAGTTTGACGACTTTTATTTCGGTTCTGGTTAGCGTTTTACTCAGTTGTTGATGATGTGCAGATTTTTGGAATCTCTCCAATACAAAGAAAAATTCCATATATTTTATTTTTTTAAACATTACGGTTTCTTAAATTTGCATGTAGCATACAGTTCAGTTTCTAGTAGAAGGAAAGATATGTTTATGTTCTTCTGATTCACGCTTTTCAAATATGCATTGAGAAAAGAGAAAAATTTTATATTCAAACACAAAAGTTTTTACAGCACGTAAATGGGCAATCCATTCTCTTAATTTGAGACATTTATGCATCACTGAAATACCAATTCATTTTCAGGACAAAGACTTAACTAAATGCAATTTAATGCTTTCTTAGTTTCCATAACAAGGGAATTGAACTGCTCTTTAGGATTGATGAGATCAAACAATCTGCGTCCAATTAAAAACGAGCTAGATGCCTTAAAATATTAATATCGCTCGTAATATCGATTCATCGCCCAATTTCCTTGCAGTTTCGTTCTCATTAGGGTTTTATTAAAATGCACTCATTTTTCTTGCTCTTCAAACAAGGGATTTTCTTTTCCCTTAATCCGGGGAATTTCAGACGCCAGACAAAAAAGAATTACGAACTGCTCTTGCAAAATAAACCATATATTCATTTTAGAACTAATCGGAAGGTTTGGCATTGATTTAACTCGGTGTTTCCTTCAACGGCTTTAATTAAACACGGGAACTAGTCTAAATGAATGGGTGCCTTTACTCTTTTCAATCTTTTATAATGAGCTGCAGCGCTTCTCTCGGATTGTGCTCAGGAGCGTTTGGAGAAAATGCCTTTTATTTAGAGTTGTCTCTGCTTTATCCTAATCAACGTCCTGAAAAGAGGAACAGACGTAAAGTGGCTGAGTTTCAGACAATATAAAATAAACCTCTCCAGATTTAATTTCTTTATACTTGTCCAAATTTCTATGCTCTCTTTCAGCATCTCTTCTGCTGTCCTTCATTGCAAAATAAAAAGAGAAATCGTAACGACATGCATAGCGTGGCAACGCCAAGAACTTGCACTCTATATGAATTTCGTGATTATATTACCGTCTTATCATTCCGAATTACGTGCTTAGTAATTCAGAATGATAAGATGGTAAAATGTGCACTTAAAATGGTCCAGAAAATATAAATAACTGTAATTCTTTCAGCCAAAGAAAAATAATATATTTGTTAAAACGTATATACACTATATTGACAAATGTTACCGAACACCTAGAAGAGAAATATAACATAGCCTTTATTGATATACATTAGTCCGGTGTCGGTCCACCTTTGGCCTACACGTGTCTTCACGTGCTCCGTGTTTGAGTGCTTCACGTGCTCCGTGTTTGAGTGCTTCACGTACGTGTTTTGTGTGTCCCATCATTGTTCTTCTGTGTGTGTGCCGAAGGTAAAGGTCTGTGCTTTCGTTTAAGATCCCTCACGAGATGGTGAGTTCTTAATTTTTTTTCATTATCAGTGTTTTAATTTCCACACCGACTACCAGTACCGAAGCCCGGAGGAAAAAGAAGAAATCGCCTTTTCCGACTGGCCGCCCACATCGTTCCACCCGTCTAGCAAGCTCCAAGTCTCCCCTGTCACGTTCTAGCTCTTCCTCTTCAAAGTCCGAGGGTCCTATGCCGACGTTCGAAGATTTCTCGACTCTGTTTACCAATGCCTCCCTTCCTTCAGAACCTGTGTTCTTTGAAGATCTTTAAGAGTTTCTCATTCATGAAACAAATCATGAGGCTTTTCTCATCTCTTTACAGCAGTTTGAAACAGTTCTTCCCGAGGTCTTCGACCAAGCAACCTCCATCCTCATATTCCTCCGTCATAATGCCAAGCAACCCGACTATGTCTTGTGGTGTCGTGGTATCATCAATCGCCTCGACACATTCCAGAAAGCTGCCATAGCTGCCCTTCATCCGACGTAAGACTTATCCATTCAAGGTAGCCACTCTGAATTGTAGGGGGTGTGCTAACCCCCTCATTAACGCTCTCGTTCTGGAAGATCGCTCGCCCCTTAGGGCCAACTTACTATTTCTACAAGAGACGAACTGCCACTCCTCGACTCTTTTTCATAGATGGCGCACTTGGGACTTCATCTTTCACGAAGCTTTCCGTTACTATGTGCACGGTGGTTCAGCAGGAGTATCACTCTGCCATCTCTGCATGCCGTGAAAGCTCCTTCTATGCTACGTGGTCACTATTGACCCCGTGGTTCGCTGTTACACCAAGTCCGTTACATTTCACGGTGAGTAAAGACTGCATTAACTTTTTGATATTCTTTCGCACTGCGGTGCACCGCATGTGCTCATTTTTTTCTTCCTCAAGCATTTCTCTGTTTGCATCACGTTGTAAATTTGTCATTACTCATTCAATGTACTGTAACGTATATTTAAATTAACTTTGGTTTTTAGTTTCTTTCCCTATCTAAATCTTGAGTTTGTTCTCAGTTACACTTCACACTTAACGTGATATTTTTTCTCTCAAACGAATACTGTTGGCAACATAACTGAGGTTGAATGAACGCGACGTATGCCTGTTATGATAAGAACCAGAGATATAAACTACGAGTTAACTGTTGCTTGTGGAGCGTTGTGTTGGAAAACGATTAATGTGGAGCGATTATTGTGGAATGATGTGGAACGTAGCGTTGTTGGTGTGTGGTGTGTTTAATGTTGACACCGATTTGTTATGTGAAGTGCTACATTGAGAAATAAGGCATCTTTTCCGTAAGTTTGACTTCTGCTTTTTAAATGTTTCGTCTGGCTGTTAAGGTTTAATTTAGGAACTTTTTCATCGTATGATGATGTTTTAAAATAACGTAGCAGTACGACAAGACGTTTACGTTATATTGGCCCCCGAACTATAGCCGAACAGATTCATAGTAGAAGTCACGGAAAATGGAAAACCTCACGAATCCTATCGGTCTCTTCTATGACTGTTATAGACAGGATCATGAGGCTCCTAATTCTACAACAGACAATCTACGCACTCAGGGTTATAGAGTTCCAAATAATTCACCTAGTTATCCGTACGAGCCCTGCGGTTCTGACTTACCAGACAGCGAATACGCGAGATACGAAACTTATGCACCACGTACTTCGACTGCAGTGCCTCAACAACAATTTACCACACCACCCCACGTCAGAAGGAGCAAAATTCTTGCTCATTACGTACCCCATGTGGGTTCTATTGTATTCAGGGGAAACGGCGGATCGCTTAGGTTTCTGGAGGATCTTGATGATCATTTTGATTTATATAATATTCCTGAAGATTGTCAGATACATATTGCTGGCACATGGTTGCACGATACGGCAAAGGTCTGGTACAGACAGTGGCGTCGAATGAACCCAGAGGGCTCATATCCGCAATTTCGAGCTGCCTTTTTGAATGTCTTTTCCTTTTGGCACCAATAAGGCCTGCCTTGCACAACAACTGTTTTCCAGGCGACAGCGAGCGTCAGATGGTCCAGTCTCGTTCGCCCGGGAAACAGTTAGGTTTTACAAATTATGGGATCCCTCTGCAGTCGAGTCTGACATTTGCGATACTTTGCTACAGCAGCTGGGTCGCTTCCTGCAGAATTTTTTGGAAGTTCGACGTACTGTCTCCATTCACGAGTGCCTAAAACTCGTTCGAGTCTTTGAAGAACGACACAGCAAAGGGCAATCTTCACAGGTTCAAGAGTACCGACAACCTACGCAGTATCATGAACCTTCTATTCAGACTAATAGATATCAGCAGCCAAAACAGAACTTTCGTCAAGGACAATTTTTCAATCAGCCTCCACAGGCTGCTTATCAGTCTAAATCTAGTAGGAATCCTCAGGCAAAGGGCGGGACTTCTTCTCAAGTATGTATAGTTAATGATGAAATTATTGGCCCCACACCTGTCCTGTCCGATTCTCTACATTTGTCTGAGCGGGTCTTTGCTACCACTTTTAACGATTCTCATTCTAGCGTTATCCCATTAACTCGGGGTGCAGCAATTATTTCAACTCCTCCGTCTCCTGCCTTCACAAAAGACGAGGGTTCAAGTACTTCCAGTTCCTCTGGATATTCTTGTCGTGTGCAACGAGGTTCATTTTCATCTGCTTCTCATACTTCAATCGCTCCATTTACTTCTTCACGCATAGTGCCTCCGTTTGGTTTTAAATCAAAAAAGTTAAAAAGAACAAGAACGGACATTTCATCTTCAGGTAGTTCCATCTCTCTTGTGCCTAAAAGAGTCGTACCTCTTGCTGAATCTGAAGCCTCGGACAATATTGTTGAGGTTCTTTAGTCTCCAAGTAAAAAAATCCCTCCTTCTGTTTCTACTGAGCAGTTACCTACTTTAGGAACATTTAATCAATCTGCAGTAGGTCAAAAACGTCCTCTTTCGCCATCTGTGCCATGTAAACCTAACAAGCGTCCGCTGCCTGAATTTCGCCCTCCTGTTCCACAATCTCCTAGTGGAACTTCTAGTGTTGGGCTACAATCTAGACGTAGAGTCCAGCATTTGCATCCGCCAGGATTTAGTCCTTGGAATTTTCGCTCGGGACGGACGGAGCCTATATCTTCCTCCACTGTTCCATGTCATCCACGGAAGCACCCTTCTAGTTTTACACCGCTTCTTCGACTGCCAAAGAAACGACCAGATCTACACTTTTCTCAGATTCCGGGTTCGTCTTCAAGTCATCCTGGGACCTCCTTGCTTCAGCCTGAGACCTCCTTGCCTCAGCCTTGGACCTCCTTGCTTCAGGCTGGTACCTCCTTGCTTCAGCCTGGGATTTCCTTGTGACAGCTTGATGACCCTGTTTCTTCTAGTCAACTTGCTTTGTTCACGAGAAATCCTAAGACATCCCGGTGATCCAGTGACCTGCAACCTCAGCCTGTGAAATGAGAAGTTTCGCCGGCGCCGCTGTCGCCCCGACAGCAAAGTAAGCATGTCCGCACACGGGTATTCTTTGCTAGTAAAAGGTACTGTTAAAACATTTTTTTGTATTTACAATTGACCTTCAAGCTCAAAGGAAATGTTTGCTCTACAGAGCTTTGCCCTAAAAATACTATTTGAATCTTTCTTTATACTTAAAATGTATCACAAAGCTTTGCTCTATCAAAAGACTATTTATTTGATCTTTTCTCTGTACTCAAAGTATCACAGAACTTTTATGACAGACTTTGAGGACAAAATATCGCATACATTATCTCCTTGTCAGTATGTAATGTTTTTTGTTGTTTTTTTTTTTTGGTGTAGCGCCATATTAATTTTTTTTGTACTAAAATGCTTGTCACTTCAATTTTGTAAATGTTGACTTTTCGGCATACCATAAATATCAGCCATTGCCTTTGTTGATATCTATAAAGATGTTTCACTCCCAGGGTAGGGTTTTCCATGGTTTTCCCTATCCCATCTAAAAATTGATATGCGAATGCATGGGAGTAGTTCGAAGTCGGCCCTGGCCGCCAAGTGTTCAGTTAAAGGTTTTTGTGTTGTTGTTCTATGAATAACCTTTTTGTGTCTTGACACTTGTTGTGTTTGGTGTTGAATTTTTTTCTGCAAGTGCAGTTTTTTTCAACTAACTAAATTTACACAATGTTACAATGTTCGATTATTCAATTAACTTAGTTTGAATGTTTTGTCTTTCCTGAGAAGTTATCAGGGTGGGCAAATGTGTAAATTAACTTCACGTTACAAATAATGTAGGGTTTTTTCCTGCATTACGCAGTTATTTTTTTTACTACTATGCCACTTCTTACATGTATATTAATAACTGTTTCCTCGCACGTATTGTGACAAAATATTTATCACGACTTATAATATGAAGATTTCATATCGTACAGAAAGTTTCTTTTTTCAATGAATGTTAGTGATATTGAACTATTGATGTCTAGAGACTATGTACTACTGAGATAAATTCAGCTACAGCAACTGATCAACAAATCTCTTCATCCATTTTGTAAGTTCTTATCTGAAAGAGTTGAATGAATGATCAGATTGTTTGAAAGGATACCTCTACAAAATTGATAGGTTCTCGGCAAAAAAAAAAAAAAATAATAATAATTACGAGAGAGATGATGTGACGTATATTCTAAATTAACTTTCCTTTTTAGTTTCTTTCCCTATGTAAATCTTGAGTTTGTTCTCAGTTATACTTCACACTTAACGTGATATATTTTCTCTCAAACGAATACTGTTGGCAACATAATTGAGGTTGAATGAACGTGACGTATGCCTGTTATGATAAGAACCAGAGATATAAACTACGAGTTAACTGTTGCTTGTTTTTTTTTTTTTTTTTTTTTTGGTTGGAGGTTTAACGACCACCGTGAGCAACTCAATGGGCTATAAGCAGTCACAGCGTCCCTAATTTAGGGTCACTGGTTCCAGGGAAGGGAGAGAGCCAGTGCCGTAAGACAAACACAACATCCATGCCTCACCGGGATTCGAACCCGGACCCCTTTCGGACGAATGATCAGAGGCCATCGCTTAGACCACTGCGCCACCGGCGCGGCTAACTGTTGCTTGTGGAGCGTTGTGTTGGAGAGCGATTAATGTGGAGTGTTGTGGAACGCAGCGTTGTTGGTGTGTGGTGTGTTTAATGTTGACACCGATTTGTGATGTGAAGTGCTACATCGAGGAATAAAGCATCTTTTCCGTAAGTTTGACTTCTGCTTTTTAAATGTTTCGTCTGGCCGTAAAAGTTTAATTTAGGAGCTTTTTCATTGTATGGTGATGTTTTAAAATAACGCAGCAGTACGAAAAGACGTTTACGTTATAGTACATATTATCGCTATTATCAGTTTGAATCATTCCTGTTCTTTTTTCTTTCTTTGAGACGATTCCACGTTGCTCGTCTCCTCTGTTTTGTTACATTAATGCGTTTCTGAAATCCCCTTTGGCTTTAATGCATGCACTGACCCTTTGAGACATGCTTTCGACAAGGTTTCGGAACACAGCGATAGATATGCGCTTCCATTCAGTACGTAATGTTGCCGCTAACTGTTGCTTAGCAGTAGGCCTTGGTTCCACACTTCTAATGCATCTCTCTAATTCATCCCATAGGGGCTCTATGGGATTAAGATTAGGGCTCTCTGTTGGCCAGTCTACACACGATACGGAATTATCCTTACACCACGCCGTAACAGTTCTTGCTTTATGGCTCGGTGCATTATCCTGCTGGTACCAAAAAGGCTGGGTTCCATAGTATTGCTACAAAGTTGGTAGGGCATAATTGTCCAGAATATCGAGGTAGACGTGCTGGTTAACAAGTTTGTTCACGATAACAAATGAGCTGGTACCAAATTACGAAAAACAACCCCACACGAGTACACTGCCAACTCCAAACTTGACCGTAGAAACAGTACACTGTGGTAAATAGCGTTCTCCCGGCTGCCGCCATACCCTCATACGCCCATCAAACTGATGGATCGTGTATCTGGATACATAAGTCCATAGGACCCGTTTCCATTCATCTACGGTCCACAATAAATTTTCTTTACACCATGCTAAACGACGAGTAGTATTCCGAGTCGAGATGAAAATCTTATGAGCAGCCGCTCGACTACGGTAACCCATGGAATGACATTCTCTGCGAATGGTACGTGTACATATCGAGGTTTCGGCATTTTTACCCACCTGTACTCTGAGTTCTTGTGCAGTACTCCATCGACTAGCTCTAACAACTCTCCTGAGACTTTGACGTCCTCTGTCACTGATTTTCTTTGGGCTGCCGGTACGTTTTGATGCTTAAGGCACGCCATGTGTCTTCCACTTATTCAGTACATCCGAAACAGTTGACTTGGGTATGTTTAAACGCCTCTCGGCCACTAATATAACACCCAACAATCTTTCCTTTCTCAAAGTCAGTTCTCTCCCGCCGCGACATTTTCACTCAACCTCACAGTGCGATATGATCGCGATCAGCTGCAGGCTTGTTTTTATACCGTTTGCAGCTGTACCGCGCAGTTTAACAAAGCAGCGGATCTGTTCATTTGCTTTTGAAGAGGTGTCCTGTGACTTTTGTCAATACAGTGTATTTCATAAGGCGACTCAGAAAATATAAACAACTGTGAAATTATTTCCAGCAAAGAAAAATAATATATTTTTAGAAATTCATGTGTTTCTTAAAATGACTCAGAAAACATACATAACTGTAAAACTCTTTACCCCCCAGAAAACTAATATATTTTTTTATATTTATATATTTCTTTAAACATTTCAGCAGACATAAATAGCTGTAAAACTATTTCTGCCAGGGAAAAATTATATATTTGTTAAGGCTTATATATTTCTTAAAATGACTCAGAAAACATAAGTAGCTGTGAAATTCTTTCCGTCAGAGAAAAGCAACATATTTTTTAAAACTAATACACTTCTTAAACATACTGAGAACACATAAATTGCTATGAAATTCTTTCCGGCTGAGAAAAATAGTATATTTTTTAAAACTTATATATTTCTTAGAACTACTCATGAGATTCAATAGCTGTAAAATTATTTCCATCAGAGAAAATTAATGTATTTTTAAAACTCATATAATTCTTAAAACAACACAAACGACATAAATTGCTGTAAAATCCTTTTAGCTAAGGAAAATTAAATATATTTTATGCATTTCCTAAAACGACTCGGAAGATATTAATACCTATAAAATCCTTTCCGCCTTAGAAAAATAGTATTTTTTTTAAATTAAATAAAAATCAGTGATTTTACCAGAAAAAAAAATTATAGAAAATTCAGGGAATTATAATTTACAAAAAATAAACACTAAAGAATATGCGCACTATTCTAACTCATTTCTTCCAAACAAAATTTTGCACCCTATAGAAAACTCTAGGAAGGATTTCATTTTGTCAAACATATTTCCTACCAGCTGTACAGAGCAATTAATGTTGCCAAACAATAACTAATATAACCTCTGCGTTAAGTGTCAAAGAATTCATAAATTCTTGAAATAGTTTAACTATTCTAGTAATCCGAATGTCTTGGGGTAGAATATAAATCAAAGTTTCCAAGCTTTCGTACATCAACCATATGGATTTTTCAAGGAAGGTAGATAGCTAACGGTAAACTGGATAACAGAACACTTTAACAATTTGAAGGCGGTAACCGCGTTCAAATTGTAATAGTCCAACTGGATAATAGAACACTTGACAAATTATTATGATAGTCCAACTGGATAATAGGAACCTTAGGGCTAGGGAAACTTTCAACAATTGCACGCGGTGACCGCGCATTCAAATTGTTGAAGTGTTCAATTATACAGTTTACAGTTAGTTGTTCCTTGAAAAATCCATCTAACTGTATCACTTTGCAGTTAGTTGTTCCTTGAAAAATCCATCTAACTGTATCACTTTGCAGTTAGTTGTTCCTTGAAAAATCCATCTGGTTAGTTTTTCCTTGAAAAATCCATCTGGTTGATATGCGAAAGCCTTGAAACTTTTATTTATATTTTACGCCAAGAAATTCGGATTACAAGTGTAGTTTTACTGTTTTAAATATAATTGGTATACAGTTCCTTATTATCAATTCATATATTCTTATTATACCTTTCAATTTCGATCATGATATCTGCTTTATACAAAAGAAAGTGTAAAACAGTTTAGAAAAAGCTCTGTTCGCCAGTTTGTAATGAACTACATGATAACAGAACTTAATGGTAAGCTAAAGCCATCTGGTACTTTAAAAAAACTTGTAAAATGGGATCCCTGCTCAAGGCTTATCGGTTTGTAGTAGGTGCTATCCTTCACAAAACTTTCTGGTTAATTCTTTTTTTAAAGGGTTTTTTTTAGTCTAAGGAAATTTTCGGTACAAACTTATGGGAATCTTACATGTGAGAGAGAGGCTAGGCAGGCATGACATCCCCTGCGCGGGGCTGCAGTTGCTACTTTTCTGAAAAAAAAAAACGAAGACCTGGCCAAAAGCGCACAGATGGAGATTTCAAAACTACTTTTAATGCCGGAGCCTTAGGGCTAGGGTAACTTGCTAAAAAGCTCACAGAAAACAAGCCAAGACTTTCTTTTTCTGTAATCTTTTCGCGGCTGTGTAGGTCTTACATTTCAAGCAAAATTACACGCTATGACTTACAATCAGTGTTCATAATGAAATACGGGATTACACTATATACAATACAAATTTGGAAGATGTGAATCTGTTTATTGGTGCAAATATAACATGCATATAACATCCATGTCATACTTGCAGATAATATCCGAAAACTTGAAAATATCGTCGTCCTGGAGCAGGAATCGAACGCGCTTCTCTCGGATAGCGCTCGAGTATGCTAAGCACAATACCATCCAGAACGACCAAATTTCAAGTTTCCGATTAATTTGAATATAACCATCACAGGATTCCCTAGTCAAAGTGCATATTTTCAAGTTTTCGGATGTTATCTGACTTAACATCCATGTCATATTTACAGAAATGAACGGATTCACATCTTCCAAATTTGTTTTGAAATTTTTATTATATGCTGATATCCCCAGATATAGTTATTATGAACTCTTCGTTATTGGGCTCATCAAGTTTCTCTTAAATGCATGTAAAAGTGTACATCCTCTGCAAAGATCCCTACAAAGGTGATTAATATTCAAAGATCCACCTTACGAAGGTCTTTTGATGCAAGAAAGATATCTCAATATGCCCGGATTACATGATTCAAGCATGTATTGCTTGGAATATGTGCTTCAAAGTGTAATAGGATACGTAAAATAAGAAGAAAACATGTCTTGTGCAACATCTAATCTTCTTTTCTTTTCGCACAAATTTTCTTGCAAAGCTTTTTGATTTCCCTTAACCTTTTCTCTAATCATGTACTTGATATGGGTTTCTAGGATGTTTTGAAACTGAAAATTATATAAAGATATTTTGACTCCAAGAGATTAAAGAAAAATTTCTGACGTTTACATTTTCTTTCTTGTTGGCATGTTCTTTCTTGTTTCCAACAAGCTTGTAATTTCTTTGGATTTTCTTTTATCCTCCAGTCGATGAAAACAGTGCCCAGTTTTATTAAATACACCCTCACACATTCTGTGCTCTATTTGTTTTTCAGAGATCTATCTGCCAGTGCAGTACCATCTGTGAAATTTTGTGTTTCGGTACATCATAACACTTCATTATTAAAACTATAATGGTCTCAAACGATACCCGTGGTTTTACCTACTTCAGCAGGTATTTGTAGGAGTGTCAATTATTTAGACATACTGAAAACGTTCTGTCTATCCGACATGACTTCATCATTTCAATAATACGTTATGGGCATTTGGCTTTAATTCTTTTAAATATACAGTATGTCCTAGATGCCACACTTTATTAAATTCCTTTGAAAATACAACGAAGTCTGGTTGTTCCAAGCACATTTTCATGATTATTCTTAATAGGTTCTGAAGACTGATAGTTCAAAAATCCGCATTGCTAAAGAAAAACAAGTTTTATTTATCTAATTACCTCTAAAAGCTTTTATTTCATTTTGCCAGAATTGAAGCTTTTCCAAATTTATCTATGGTTCATTCCTCGCGTGTGTATATGTATTAATATACATGAAGTTCAGCTGGCTTGTTAGGAAGACGACGATGAGAATATACAAACGAGAAGGTTAAGGACCAATCTACTATCTAAGATTAGAATGAGAGAACTAGAGGTTTCTTGTTCACAAAAGACAAACCTCCGTTTTACTGCACCCTGTTTGCCCCAAACAATTCATCGCAGATGCCTTACTGGCTATGACCCCGATAAAAATCTCGTCTCGCAGTCCATTTCCTAAAAGGTAAATATCACCTTCAATGTGACACTTCTTAGTTATCATTAGAAAAGGATTTCCTTTTATTTCCTGTTGTATTCTTGTAGGTATTATACTCATTTGTTTATTACTGGTATTATTTCAAATTTTTATAAGGTGATATTTCTGTTTTTGATATACTTGCTAGGTTCTGAAGCTGCGCGTTACTAACCTAAGTGGCATTTTCAGTCTATTTTAATTTTTTTCTTGCGCCCAGCGTTAAGTAAATAGCATCCTGTAACACTAAGGATGTTACAAACACTATAGTTTATTTTTTTCTCAGTGATGAAACTCAGGTAATTAGTTCCAAGTTTTTGTGTTTCATTCTTTAGTAAGAAGTGATATGGTAAATCCCTCGAAACTTCAATTTCTCATTGGAATCCCTAAAACAACGAAAAACATCTGAGTCCAATTAAAAACGTTTAATCAACTTTTAACTCGTAACATAATGAGTGCACAAAAATTTCTTAAGATCGCGCTGAACTTCATGATGTTGATAACATTTGATCTCTTGTAGTAGATAAGAAACGTGCAATCATCTTACCCCAGTTTCACATGGCAAATAACTCAAATTCCCAGAAGAATCTTTGCGATTAAGGGGCTTTAAAGAGGGACATTCAATAAGTTGTAAATCTAACATATCATTGCCTTGAATTCTGTAAATATCATGTCATTACTTTTTGGCGTAGTTCCTGGTGACATCAATGCACTTATCCAGTCTTTTATTTTTCAAAAGTGTAAAACTGTCGTGACGAAAGTCTTCATCGTGTGGTTTCAATAATACTTCTGTGACCTTCAGGAGCTCTTTATCTCCGTGGAACTATTCCAGGAAAATGCTTCTTTTAGTTCCAAGGAGGAAAAAGTCACGAAGTGGTACTCTCTGAAGAAAGCGATATGTGAGGCAGGTGGTGATGCTCACATTTACAGAAAGAACCCTGCAAAAGAATGTACACTGGAGCGTTGTCATGAAGAAGTTACACTCTTCGATTCAGTTTCTCATTAAGTTCTTCCTTAACTGCCATTCATTAGTTAAGCATAATCTAAACCAGAAACAGTAGTCTTATGAGATATGCAGTAATTAGGAACTGTCCCAAGAATCACTACCATGACATCCACGGATGGCAGAAGAGTTTCGAATTTGGCCTGCGCTGAAAGTCTCGTACCTCCACAGCATGTCATTTATACAGACGAAAGTTAACCTCTGCCACATTTTTGACAAACTGTGGAATTTTGACAAACTGTGGATTTCGTGTGAAAATGGCTCTTTAGTTTCAGTATTCAACTTCACAACGATTTTCCAGTAAAAATTCCTTGACCTTACTACCCATTTCTATCACTTCAACGAATCAACCAGAAATATAATCACTTTCCAGTAACTCTCTTCCTTATTTTAGGTAGTGCTGGTCATCGCTTAACTCTGGCACAGCACAATGCAAAATCCGCATTGAATTAGTCACGCGCTCGCGAATACTAGTCGGCGCAGGACCTTCTTTCATTACAAGTATAATCACCGCCATGTACTCCTCATTTTTCAATTTTTCCCACTTTTACTGATTTTTGTAACACGAACTCTTTAGTAAAACACATTTTATATCTAGCGCCTTTCTCATCGTTTCTTCATAGCCAAAGAGTTATACAATATCTGTCAAGCTCTCCTAACATCTCTGCGCTCCTGCATCATATTCGGTGAATTTACTGGGTGCCTTCCATACATCCTGATTGTCTTTTTTTTTTCAAATGATCACGTTTTCGATTCTTTGCTGCTTATTTGAGAAAATAATATGAATATTTTGCTCTCATCAGCTTGTATAAAGTGAAACAAAATTAACTGCATAGGTGTCTTACTATTTTTATTTCTTTTATTTTGTCTTATCAAATTTTCAAAGCGATCATTTAAAGAACTTATATTTTATTTCAAAAGTGATCGTTCAATCATCATTCTTTTATTGCTATATTGAGATACTGATAGCTGTGGAGCCACAATTTTGGCGGAAACTGGTCAATTAAAATGTTTTTTGCGTTTTATCAATTTCGGACCGAATTTGCTTATTTTTGTTAATGCTGAGACATATTCAAGAGAACGTTCCCATCGGAGGCTGTTGATACTTAATTTATTTTGATCAAGCATCCATGAGTATTTTCAATGAGTACGGACCTTTCTCTCTGTCTGTCTGTCTGTCTGTTTGTCTATCTATCTATCTATCTATCTATCTATCCCAAGCAAAAGTGTTTTATTAAATTGTATTTATAAATTCAAAGACATGACATCTACAGTTAGGAATACATCAATCATGTTTACAAACTATACTTAGTCGGCATACAGTTATTAAAACATAACAAGCTAAATACTGCTCTTCTAAAACAAAAAGAAAATTTAAACCGAACAGCTATTTTCACATACTGTCGATGGACATAAAGCTTTCTTTTGATTAGTTTTTTCCTAACTTGTAATGAATAATTTTCTGTCTATCAGATGTAAGGCTTTGAAACTGAATGAATGAGTTAACATAAATAGCGTATTTCTTAGAGAAGGAATTTCCTATGCAACGCTATGCAATCCTTCCTTACAAGAAAAAAAAAAAAGAGAGATACTTCATTTCTATTAGAGAAATTTTCTACGTGCTATCTGATACTGCCTTTCTGTTTGTAAAAAGACTGACAGTGGCATACAAATTTCTTTTGTCAGAACAAATTGCGAAGTGGGGTATATTTATCGTAGCGAGTGTATTGTAATTAGAAAACGAGTTCTTTGTAAAGAAGAGAAAAAAATAGTTCTGCTTCTGGGTTGAACAACCACCCTGAATAATTCCTAGGGTTGAAACATTCGCCGGCCCATAACTTAGGGCCACTGGTTCAAAAGAAGAGACAGCGCCATTAGACAAACTCACCACCCACACCTCAGCCAGGACTCGAACCTAGCCCACCTCGCAGAATGGTCAGATGTCAGTGCCTTAGAACATTCGACCACCGAGGCAGCAAAAACCGGTTCTGTAGATACTGTTTAAGCGTGCGATTCCTGTAATTTGGCATTTGTTGCTTTGTTTTCTTATTGTTTTTTAAATGCGGCGAACTACGATTTGCTGCCACAAATATAGTAGTGAATCAGAGTATGGCCTCTTCAGATATGATAGATTAATTAAACAGAATGGTTGGAAAATACAATTCAGTCTTTCTTTCTGCACATTCGCCTACTAGGGAAACTATTTCATTTCCTGATCTTGTATGTTGAAATGAGTTTCATATTGGATCTGAAACTTTATAGTATTACTCCGAAAAACTATCGAGATCAATAATGATGAAAGTTGCAGAAGAGTAAATCATAAAAATATTACTGACATGTTTCAATATCATGATGTTTTGAAGAACAAAACATTTGGTAGTTGAACCCAAAAAGAGACAGACTCAAGAATATAATCTTTAAAGGAAACATGAGACAGCGAAGATGTTTCTTCAAAATATTGCAGCCCACGCACATGCTACAAAAACTATCCAACTGAGAGACAAAGATGGTTGAAACAAATAGCTTGGAAACTAAATAAAAGCACTGTGTCTTCACAAAGAAGAATTCAATCTATTTAAACATTAAACTTTTATAAAGGAGATACTTTTTAAAATACACTTTAAAATATTTTTTTTAAATACTTTCTCCCTCATATCCGTATTTATCCCAGTGAGGATCTGGACTTTTGTTTACGACAATAACATTAAAATATAAAACATGCTGCTCACCCCAGCTTTGCGAAAAGCCTGATTTTATTTCTCTTCTGATATTTTATATATTGCCCGTACAAGTATATTGCAATGGCTTCCTGTTGATAGAAGGAAGTTTATACTGAGAGAATATCCCTAAAATAGTCACTGGAAGTCACGAAAGAAGGCAAATAATTTATTTTCTTTATTTTCGTTCCTCATGATATGAAAACGTAAAATGTGTAAAGTCTTGAATTCTCACATCTAAAGGCGTATGTGTGCCTCTAAATACGGTAGAAATACCTTACTTACCCAGAATTTTTCAACGAAGCAACGATACTAGTGTGGGGATATTCTCTCAGGTCGTTCGTCAGAAGTAATGCTCGTTTCTGAGGTTGTCATGACAGCAACATAGAAATTTACGTGTTCTGTAGCATCCGTGTGAATACGATCAGTGTTTGATTGCGCAGCAGTGAATCTTCAACCTGTATACAAATCCTTGTTACGGAAGCATGCTGCCTTTTTATTGCAGCCGAAATTCTTATGGAAGATACGATAGAAAACGTATGGATATTTTATTGAAAAAGGAATAGGACAAATCTAGAGACAAAGAACATTTATGATATGAATGAAGAGGAAAGATGCCCGATGTGACGAAGTGACACCTTTGGATCCAAAACATTGTATTCGATGAGTGCAATTTATTCGGTGATGCGCGCGAGTACCACCTACTGCAGTCATTGTGGAACAAATGCCAAAACAAGGTGGCGTTTTCTCAGCACCAAAAAACGACCCACTCCATCGAAACAAACATCTCGGAAACAAAATAAAGCTTTGAAAATAAATTTGCTCCACAGTATTTGATAATATGCGGATTTCAATTCAATGAATTCCTTTAACTTCAAGCACAGTTTTCCAACAGAAGAGTAACTGAAGACAAGAAGTTGATGCTTTATTGTAACGTTAAACGGCACAAACAGCGGCTTAGTTCAGATCAGGTAGAACCCTATACTAACGGATGCTCGCTCCCTGAAATTTTTACTGTAGTCTGGAGTTATATGCAGAATGTTAATTATTTAGAAATAAGAAACCGGAAAGAAAGAATCATAGGTGATGTTTGTGAAACGAAACTCCGACGTTTCAATATACACTGCCGGACAATTGCTAAGGACGGATGACAATAGCAATGATAGCAACCATAAAATGGAAGGCAGGAAAATGTGGAAATTAGCATAAGTGCGGGATACAGTAAGACGTGTTGTGCGTATGCAAATTTTGGATTGCCAAACTTGTTCGTGACGTCATAGCGCTGATAAGAGATATAAAGTATTTGACGCGTATTGACCGTTGTTGTTCAAACGCAAAGTTGAAAGGGAAAGAATCCATTCACGAACTTGAAATTTTCAGTATGTCTTCCCGACATCACCTAGATGATTTTACGCGTGGCCGTATTATTGGCAAGATTGAAGAAGGACGAAAAATAACAGATGTTGCCAGGGAGTTCGACGTAAGCCACAATGTTGTTTCAAGGCTTTGGAAATCATTTCAAACAAATTGAGAGTGTAGCAAACGTCACGGGGGAGGTCGTGTTCGCAGTACGACACCTGCAGAAGATCGGTACATAGTGATATGAACAAAAAGACACCGGCGCAGCACGGCGAGTGAGGTAGCAAATCAGTTTATGGCTGCTACTGGCAAGCGGATCTCCCAAAAAACTGTTGCCAGACGTTTGCATGAAAGAGGACTATACTCCCACCGTCCTGTTGTGTGCATCCCATTGTCCAGACGAAACCGTACCGCCCGTTTGCAATGGTGCCATCAACATCGCAGTTGGACTGATAACGACTGGTCTGCTGTCCTCTTCTCAGATGAGAGTAGATACAGTCTATCGTATGATTGTCGACGACAACTGATCTGACGTGATAGTGGTACTGCATATTGTCCAGCAAACATACAGGAAAGGGACCGATATCCGACATGTAGTGTCATGGTATGGGCTGGCATCATGATCAATGGCCGTACGTCCCTCTATGTGCTACCAACTGGGACTATGACTGGCCAACGATACATTAATGATGTTCTGCTACCTCATGTTCGCATGTTCCGTGGTGCTGTCGGTGATAGATTCATTTTCATGGACGACAACGCAACATGTCATCGAACAGTCGCTGTCCAGGAGTGTCTTGAGAGCGAGGATATTCAACGCTTCGTATTGCATACGATATCCGATCAACTCTAGTAGTCGTACGTGGATCATTGACGGGCCAGCGGTATGTTAATGAGATCCTACGGCCTCATGTGCTCCCATTCCTGACCGGGATTCCAGGTGCGCTATACCAGTAGGATAATGCTCGCCCGCACACGGCTAGGGTTACCCTACGTCATGTGCATGTATTACCATGGATTCCCGCTCCCCGGAGCTTGTGTCGGACCAGTTGAAATGCCAGCTGCCGCCGTGCCTCACAATCCGGGATCTGAAGCACACCGTCCAATACGTGTAGGCCAGTGTTCCGCAGGACAACATCAGGCGTATGTTCGCCTCTATGCCGGACTGTATTACAGCATGTGTCGCCGCACTAGGCGGTGCGACGCGCTGTTGAAGATGCCGGTCTGCGTGCCACAGATTCCTATTTAAGTGTCTTGCAGCTCTGGTCTTGCCATCATGTGTATCCTTCATCTGTAGCATTACGGCCACAAAATTTCAGTTCAATCCAATGCTTCCTTCTTGGTGCGCAAATTTCATTGTCCGTGAGTGTATCTGAAATGTGATTTCATGATGTGCTTTCAATTTGAAAAATAGTGCGATAAATGAATGATACTTATGATATAGCTTGATATTTGAAACGTATCTTGTGTATTTCTGTGGTCTATAAGCTTAGTAACTAAACTTCTCAGTATTATCGAACTTGATTTCTATTTTTTACAACTGATCCTAAAATGATGTTACTTTAAAATTTTCCGCTTATATATATTTTTATCACATATAAATTCATGCGTGTTCACATGGATACTTCAAGTTATGAGCCTAAAGCTCCGCTAGCTTATTAGAAAGTTGTTAATTCTCCTTAGGAACAAAAATCCGGATGACGATGTAAAAGTTGATGCGTTGGGGACAGAACTGCCTTCATAGGTTAAAATGAGAATAAGAGAAGATTTTAATTAGCGTGAATCCTCCTTTCCATTTTATTCTCATTGGCTATGACTGCTGTTGTATGCCACATCTGACGACCAGTCGTTAATTGATTCGTTTCTCATTAGGCAAATGTCACCATAATTACACTCTTCCAGATTACAAAGTAGATGGATTTCTACAATTTTCCTATTCACATGTGCGTGTGTGTTTGTGTGTGTGTGAAATCTTTCCTGCATACTAATACTATCCACAAAAATATATTTAATCTTTCCCATATATCAACAATTCCCAATCCACTGTTAGACAAAGGTCTCCCCAAGTATTTTCCACCCAGCAAAAAGGGTCTTGCTGGGCCAGCACTAGGTCTCTGCTGGCTGCCAGTACTGCCAGCGGTGGCCCAGCACTATGTTGCTGCCGCCCAACGGTCAATAAAATGTCCGGGAGGCCATCAGTTCGTGCCAGCAGCGGGTCAACAGTGGCACTCTTATCAGTTGCCATATGCCCTATGTCCCATACAGGGACATTAGTTATCTATCACAGGCAGTAGCTGCCACAAGTGACCCTTCAGCGGCACTGCCAGCACGTGCCATAAATGATGGATAGCCTAATGTGGTCCGCTAGTTTCCCGGCAGTGGCAGCCGGCAATTACGTGGCGTAACTAATGGCTTGCCGAGTCTGGTACGCCAATTTCCCAGTACTAGCCATAAAAAAATAATAATAAAGGAAAACCGCAGTGTCCCAATGCTACAACTAATTTTTTTTTTTCGCTTTACGAAACGAAACTTTTGCATTACAGTACTACGCTAGGGAAATTTTCTCAACAGGTCCTGAAAAACGCTTGTTTGGTTCTGGGTGGAAACGAACCAAGGGCTGTCTGCGTGGGAAGCGGGCACGAACATCTGCTTGAAGCTAAGCCTCTTTCCTGCGGAATGTGTAACGAATTGGTTCTCTTTTTAAATTTACAATATTACGAGATATTTTTCATAAATGTTAGTTTCATATAATGCATTCATTTATTTTTTCAAAGTAACGATTGTTTTTTGTTTTGTTTTTTTACCTTAAGAGAACTTCACTCATTTTCGACGAGAGTACCAACTTAAAAGCGCTTTCCAAAGTTTCGTGCTGCCCTTGTCGTCTTGAAGGACGATTGTTGAATTCATATATTTACCCGTTCATATCACATTTTGTTACATTTTTAACGTTGTATCTTTCCTTTCCGCTGTCCGCAGGTACATTTGTTTTAAAGAGGAAATATATTTTATTTTACTTCTCGTTACTTTTAGAAGTGAATTCCTCCAGTTTTGTGTATTCAACGCACGGATGAGTACATTATATCCACATAGCGTTGCTTTTTAGCACGTCTTTTGTAAAAAAAGATCGTGCTTATGTTATTGATTTGTCCGTCCGTCCGCATGTATCCACGATATCTCTGCAACTATTAGTTCGATTTGAAAAATTCTTTTCGCGTTGGTAAGCTGGAAATATGCGAATGATGATCCTTTATTTCGTTTTTTTTTTTCACGATGTACAATTTCGCCGCTAGAGGGCGTAAATGCAGATGATCGAATTCAAAAATACGTTTTAAACCACATATTTGCTTCTAGACATCCGATTGAAAAAAATATTTTATCTTTCGATTCCACTTATGTTGAAGAGTATTTTAGATACAGTTACTTTTTCAAATTACGCATAGACATTCCGCTAGGGGGCGTAAAAGTAAATTACATTTTTCCCAATAACTGTTCTTCTAAAACTCCGATTTGAAAAAAATGTTTCTTCAGCGGTTACACCTCCTGATGGAAAATCTTTTGCATATAATTTAAAATTTTTTGGTAAATAATACTTTAGCCACCAGGGGGCGTAAGTGTTAATTTTTGCTTCTGATGTATTTGCCATAAAATCTGAGCTTCTAAAATATCGATTGAAAAAAATCTTTCGTGGACTGATGCCACTCACATCGATAAACCTTTTTGGAAAATTTTCTTCTTAAAATATTCCACAGTTTCTCCGCCAAGGGGCGTAGACGTATATCTTATTTTTGTCAATATCTCTACTTGTAGGAGCCCGATTTGAAAAATTCCTTCTTTGTTGGATAGTGTTTCCAGTGCGACATGTATTTTCATATAATTTCAAAATTTTCAATTAATTCATAGACTTTCCGCTAGGGGACGTAAAGGTAAATTGCTTTCCCCCTATATCTTTGCTTCTAAATCTACGATTTGAAAAATTCTTTCTGAACCGCATATAGCTCCAGATGGGAAATCCTTTGCACATAATTTCTAATTTTTGTAAAAAATGGTTTGGCCAACAGGTTTCGTAAGTCTTAATTTCCACTTCTTATGTATTTGCAGCAAAATATGAGGTTCTAAAATCTCGATTGAAAAAAAAATGGTTGTTGACCGATACTACTTATGTCGACAAACATTTTAGGAATATTTTCTTCTTGAAATAATGAATGGTTTCTACGCCAGGAGGCGTAGATGTATATCTTATGTTTGTCAATATCTCTAGTTCTACAAATCCGATTTAAAAAATTCCTTCTTTGTTGGATAGTGTTTCCGATCCGAAATGTTTTTCCTATAAATTCAAAATTTTCAAGTAAATCATAGACTTTCTGCTAGGGGGCACAAAGGTAAACTGCGTTTTCTGCGTTATTTCAGCTTCTAAAACTCCGATTTGAAAAATTCTTCTTGTATCGCATACAAGGCCTGATGAAAATATTTTTCACATAATTCCTAATGTTTGGTAAAGAATGGTTCGGCCACCAGGGGCATAAGTGTTAATTTCTGCTTCTGATGTATTTATAGCAAAATCTGGGCTCCTGAAAACTCGACTAATTTTTTTTTCTTGGACCGATCGTGCTCATATGGTAAAACCTTTTGAGAATACTTTCTTCCTAAAATAATGAATGGTTTTCCCACCAGGGGACGTAAAGTCACATCTTATTTTTGTCGATATCTCTGTTTCTAAGAGGCTGATTTGAAAAACTATTTCTATGTTGGAGAGTATTTCCGGTGCGAAATGTTTTTCATATAAATTCATATTTTTCTTAACGCACAAGTCTGCAACCAGAGGAGCTTAAGCTCACGATTCCGTTTACAGCAATATCTGAGGGATTAAAAACCCGATTGAAAAACTTCTTTCTTCCGTCAGGTACTATTGTTTTCCATACCGGTTCCATTGACTTTGAATAGCTTTGATACATTTAATTTACGTCAAAACGGATTCAAAAGACGTGCTTATTATTCCCGAAAATTCGGTGTCATCTTTCTTGTTTACTCTTCTCAGCGAATTCCTGTGTCATATTCCGCACCTCTGAGAGGATACTTATACAAAAATTATTACGTCATCAATAAAATGAAAGCGTGCTAAAATATCTCCATTAATCTTTATCCCCTTGTCTTCCCAGTTCAGTAATTGAGAAACATTCAGCAATGTGGCACTGAATAGCTTGAAAGATATAGCCGCCTTTTCGCACTCCCTTTCCAATTCTTACACATGCTGTTTGCTCGAACAGACGAGCCTTTGCACTTGTATTTCCGCAGATGTTATGAATAATAACAAAGTATACATCTTCAGTACTGCAAGATTTTAAAGACATTATATACTGGCTGAAGGTTTGACGGAATCAAAAGCCTTTTCAAAATCAATAAAATACGTATGCTTAAGCCACACCTGAATCCAACTTTTTTTCTATTAGTTGAACCATGTCTAGTGTTTTCTTCAGGCTTTGTGTCAGTACCTTAGTGAAAATTTTGTGAACCACTAAGAGAAGGCTGATGCGTCTGTAGCTCCTGAATTCATAACATCTCCTTTTTTATGCAGTAGGATCATTATATTGTTCCAGTTATAAGGAATTTTCCCTTCACTGGGACATCCAGTGAAACTTGGGCAAGTGCAGTTTCTATTTCTTTAATAGTTCCCTGTACAGTGTTGACGGTAATTCCATCTTCCCTTGGAGCTCTTCAAGGTTTCACGTTCTTAATTGCATGGGCAACTTTTTCCGGTAGGACTGGAGGAGCTTTTGTGTTTGTGTATATTTCTTCATTTGTTTAATAAAAGCATCATCCATTTCGTACCGTTTTGGGTAGAAAACTTTCAGTCTCATCAAACTCTCGCATCTACTTCATGTTACAGAACCATTTTCTTTTCTGAGTGCCATAGCTTGGTTTTTTTTCCGTTACTGAAATTACTCTTTGTTTTCTTCACGTTTTTGTTGTTTGTCAGTTGCTTCTTTAGATCAGAATTGAATTTCTTTTACTTCAGCGTCAATTTCACACTTATATATTGAAATTGTTCATACACTCATTGTCTAAAAAATAGTTGCACCCAGAAGGAAGCAACCGACAAGAATGAAACTTGGTGGGTAGGTTTGACATCGTGAGACATGCAAATCATTCAAGCATCATGCACGATCTAGCAAGCAAGAAGGGGTCATAGAGCTGTGCCTGACCGGTTATATAAGGTCGTCTCTTTGCGCGTGCTTGCCGTTCTTACTCGTGCTGTTGTGTTGGTTTGCATCCTTTGCAAGTGAAGTCTGGCTCGGAGAATAGTTCGGAAGCAATTGGAGCAGTTGGAGGAATTTGAAGGGGGCCACATCGTCAGGCTCCGGGAAGCGGAATGGTCTTATCGAAGTATTGGATAGAACAAGGCACGCAGCACCGACAGGAAGCATCGGTAGTGGATAGAACAAGGCACGCAGCACCGACAGGAAGCATCGGCAGTGGATAGAACAAGGCACGCAGCACCGACAGGAAGCATCGGCAGTGGATAGAACAAGGCACCCAGCAGTGGATAGAACAAGGCACCCAGCAGTGGATAGAACAAGGCACCCAGCAGTGGATAGAACAAGGCACCCAGCAGTGGATAGAACAAGGCACCCAGCAGTGGATAGAACAAGGCACCCAGCAGCGATAGGTAGACCTAGACAAACCACAGAGAGAGAGGACCGACGGGTTGTCCTACATGCGCAGAGTGACCCAACAGTCATAAATGCGGACATTCAGCGAGCAGTGGTGCCCTTCATGCATCCTCCGATTAGTGTCAGCACCATTGACAGACGGCTGCACGACGTAGGACTACACGCACGCAGACAGTTACGACGACTGCCTTAAACAACAGTGCATCGTCGCCGAAGACTGTAATAGTATCGTGCCAGACTGTAATGGAACCATGCATAATGGCAGCAGGTGATCTTCAGTGACAAATCCCGCTTTTGTCTTGGAGGAGACGACCACCGAATCCGTGTGTAGAGGCACCGTGGTCAGCCCCAAGATGAACGCTTTGTTGTCAAGCGTCACACGTCCAGAAGGCCTGGTGTCATGGTGTGGGGTGCAATTGCCAACAATGCCAGATCTCCTTTGGTGTTCATTACAGGCATCTTGACAGCCAACGTTACGTTGATGAGGTCCTACAACCAGTGGCCCTACCTTTTCTGGACGCTCACTCTGGTGCGATTCTCCAAGAAGACTACGCTCGTCTGCATACTACAGCTGTCTCGAGAGCTTGCCTCCAAGACACTGACACTCTGCCATTGCCAGCCGCAATTTCCAGACCTATCGACCATTGAAAATGTGTGAGATGCTATTAGACGCGTTATCAGCACTCCACCCCTACCGCACAATTTGCAGGAACTGCGTGAGAAGATTCAAGCTGCATGAGATGGCTTATTGCGGGATACCATTAGGAACCTGCACAACTTCATGCTGAGACATCTGGCATGCTGTGTGAGCAAACATGGCGGCCCGACGCCATACTGAAAGATACTACTTACTGGCGTGTAGCTCAATACATACTGTCCATATCAATAATAAATGCTGCCCATAATATATATATATATATATAGAGAGAGAGAGAGCCTCGAACATCTCTCTCGACGGCATCCCAGATGTGCTCGATGCAATTGAAATCCAGTGACCTAGCATACCAAGAAAGCAAGGTCACGTCGGTGGGGTGTTCATCCAACCATTCGGATACAATTCAGGAGCGATGGCACGGTGCATTGTCTTGCTGCAGGATGAGGTCCCCAATGGGATGTTGAAGACGCACAAACGGAAGCAAATGGTCGTCCAGGATATTCCGGTAACGTTGACCGTGCGGGACGATGAAGCACGTACCAGGGGTCTCATTTCAGTCCCCGTAAACAGTCCCCTGACGATAATGCCACCCCCACCAGCTTGAAGAGAACCCTGCGGCCAAGAAGGATCCATCGCTTCATGTGGTTTGCGCCGTACTCGTATCCTGCCATCCGCATGTACCAACGTGAATATCGACTCATCAGTCCAGGCAACATTTCTTCACATGTCTAGGGTCCAGTGGCGATGTTCCTGCGCCCATGCTAATCTTTGCACCCTGTGATGTGCGGTCAGCAGCGGTACCCTCGTGGGACGAGGGCTTCTGTACCACACAGTGAGGAGATGGTTCTGGATGGTGTGGCTGCTTACACGTTTTTGTGCACCAGCGTTAAATTGCCGAGTGATTTCTTGCACCGTGGCCCGTTTATCCGGTGTTGCAACGCGAGCTAGCCGACGATGACCCCGCTCATCCACATGCTGTTATCCACTGCAGTTGGCCCTTGGAGGGATGGTTTTACTGGATTCGATGTACCCACTGTGCACCCGTGACACAGTGGCTCGTGAAAATCCTAGTGCCTGCACGACTTCCAAGATGAAGTGACCCATTCGTCGGGCCCCGACAATTTGCCCACGATCAAATGCGCTTAGATCCTCCGTCTTACCCATACTGCGTCCGACTCTTACTGATTCCCGTCGCATCACTCCTTATATGGTTGCATCGCTGCATACGTCATGTCGTTTCCGTTTACAGGGCCGCCCACAGCGCCACATTTGCATAACGCCAGCTGTCTCTAATTCAATTTCTCTTCAGTGCATATACTAATCGTTCGTCCGTGATACATCCCCGTGCAAGAATGCCAGTGAGGCATAAATGGTGTGTTTGTCATGCGGCATCGGCTCTCTCCTTTCTCTGGAACAAACAGCACTAATTTAGGGACAATATACTGCTTATAGGTATACGTTAAATCCCTAAATGACGAAAAAAACTGGCTACATTGTGTTAGTGCTAAAAAGGAATGTGATTTCTGTATCTTCTTGTATAGTCCTCATCTTATATTTGTTATGTGTTACTTTTATCTTCTTGTATACGCTTTGTCATGTGTTATCTTTATCATATCCTCTTGTATTCATTGTACAATATTTTTAGTGTCAAAACGTTATATTGTAGCTTTTGTGTCACGTTAATAATCATCATCATCATCATTGTCAACCATTATCAATCCACTGCTGGACGAAGGTCTCCCCAAGTTTCCTCCACAACGGCCTGTCTTGTGCCAGTCTCCTCCATGTCACTCCCGCATATTTACGAATTTCATCCACCCATCTCCCATGTGGCCTTTTTCTGGGTCTTTTCCTGTCCCTTGGAATCCAATCTAAAATTTCGGCTGTCCATCTATGGTCTGTCCTTCTGGCAGTATGTCCAGCCCATTGCCATTTCAGGGATTTAACTCTGATCATGATGTCTTCCACTCCCGTCATTTTTCGGATCCACGAGTTTCTCTTCTTATCTCTCCTGGTTATAGCAAGCATGCACCTCTCCATGCTTCTTTGAGTTGTCTGCAGCCTTTGTATATGTTATAAAAAATTGAAGCTCTTTTCATTTAGCTTCAAAGTTAAAATAACCTTTGAAGTTTTCTCGGAAGTGTTTAACTAAGCGTAAAATCTGACTGAACAGACAGTGTAAAGCATTAAAATTGACCTTCGATATTTCTTTGAAGACGCTTCGAAAATCATCAAAAGTTCGGCGTGAAATCCCTCCCGCAAATCCGTTTTGCAGAATATAAAAGGTTTCCTCTTTCAAGAAGAGTCTCCGCTTTGTCAGCCCTTTGAATACATCGCACTGAGCATGTGAATGAGGCTGTTCAAGCTAGTATTAACTCTTCTTCGGTCGTTTCTTAGTAAACCGATTATTTCACGCGGATGAAAAAGGTTCAGCTTTGGTAAATAGCTTCAATTTAAATATTTTAGGACTAGTAACTATATTTTAGACTATTGTGAATTTCCACAAAAAACGTTTTCTTTATTCCGTGAAGTACAAAATACTACAATAGAGATAACATTAGTTGGAATTCCGAAGTATCTTTCGATTTTATGCAATCATTCGCCTAAAAATACAAAATTATTCCGCAAAATTCGTGGCCCATAAACTGATTGAACATGATGGCAAAAAGGTTGCTGTTGACAGCACAAAAGCTTAGTTATAACAGAATTATGAAATGACATTATTGGAACGATAATAACTTTGACAAATTTGTTCACAGTTCGTTAAATTTATTATGGTTCCGATAAAATCCTTTATGCTTCCAATTGATTTATTCAATCAAACGTCCTGTTAATGGTTCTGTTCCTTAAAACTGTTTCGCAGTTATATGCACTTATCTCGTTAAACAATGTAAAAATTTTACTGAAAGGTGAAGTGATCACCAAAATTATTTCGCTCGCCGAGTTTTCTTTACCTATTCAAAACCTGAATTTGAGAAAATTAAGTTGAAATCAGCGGACACTAAGTGTACTTTACTACGCAATACTTCGTAGTCTTTGCCTGACATCGACATGTGTTTTGCAATTGTCTATCAGATCTTTCCTCTCTTGAGCTCGGCAGATTTTTGGAGGAGAAAAAGAACGAACGACCCCTTTTCAAAACCCGGAAAACCCCCTAAAGATGCAAGTTTTTGGACAATTATTCCTCAATGACACGGAATTTCAGGAGCCGGAGGACGTCAAAACCTGACCATGGACAATGTCCAATCTCATGCAAAAAATCACGGTGGTCAGATGTGTCATCTCGTACCTATGCTCGAACAACTAATTGTCAGGAGTCTCGTAAAAAGAGCTCCGCTCGGGCTTCGGCCTCGCTTCGCTCAATTAATGAAAAATCAATTTACAGTACTATAATTTTATCAAGTAAAAAATAGCAGCATTATACAAAACCATTTTACATACCTTGTTTTGTTTTGTTTTAAACTAGTCTATTTCCGTTTGTGTTTTAGATGTAAACTCAATTAATTTCACAGCAGAATCTAAATAAACAAGTGTATTCGAAATATCGCCATCCTGCAAGTTTGCTTACAAGAATCTTCTTAATGGTGAAAGACACTGATAAGCATTTTTGATTGAATCAGCATCTTTAACATTAAGGTTCGCCCAAATTGAATCATGGTCCGGAAAAGCGGTAAGGGGATTTTCTCACAGTGTGCAGTGTGCAGTGTTGGGAAAGGCAGGTTATGGTGGTAATATGTACTGGCATTTGGCGGATGTCAAGGGTCTGCTGGTGTGTTAAGAAATCTAGGGATGTTTCTTATACAGCACGTCCGTTCAAACCCAAAGGTTGGCGTTATGCAAGGGTGGTGGTAAATCGAAGGTTGGGTGTACTATCACTTATTTTCATACGAATTATTTTTAACTCTTCTAGAATATTTTCATTTGTTTCTTAACATATGTTTTTCCTTATAAATCTACACTATCTACCAACAAGTAATTGGACACCTGTGATAGCAAAGGGAAACGAAGTATATTCACTTTCAATAGTTGGTGGAGCCTCCACGAGCGGCGATTACAGCTGCGACCCTCCGGGGCATACTCTCAACCAGGCGTTGTACGACGGCTAGCGGTATTTTCTTCCACTTGGCTTGGAGAAGACAGGTCAGTTCCTTTACCGATTTCGGACGGTGGGGGCACCCCTTAAGTCGACGCTCCAACTCGTCCCAGAGGTGCTGGATAGGGTTAAGGTGCGGGCTCTGTGCAGGCCAGTCCATTCGATTAACCCCATTGTCACCATACCAAGCCATCGTGGACCTCGCAACATGACAGGTGGCATTGTCATCCTAAAAGTAACATGGGTCCACCCCGTAAAACTGCCACAACGTAGGAAGCGCATGGTCATCCAAAATGGTGCAGTAGGTCTCGGCGTTGAGTTTACCGGGAATTGCGACCAAGAGTCCCGTGCCATACCAGGAGAAACACCCCATTGCAGAATTCCACCACCTCCGAACTTCACAGTTGGCACAATACATTCCGGCAGGAGGCGTTCTCCAGGCAGATTCCAAACCCAGACCCTGCCATCCAAACGGTAGAGGGTGAACCTTGTTACGTCACTCCAGAGAACCTGTTTCCATTGTTCAACGGTCCACTGTCGACGTTCTATGCACCACGTTAGCAGAGTAGCGCTATTGGACTTGGTGATCAAAGCCTTGTGGGCGGCAGCACGTCCATGATAACCGAGCAGATGGGCTTCCTTACGGATGGTATTCATCGGAAGAACACTCCCGGATGCCTGTTGAAACTCATCGCGGATATGGCCCATCGATTTGGTGCGGTTCTTTCGAATTTCTCTCGCCAGCACCCGTCGGTCTAAAACTCCCAGTGTTTTGGGTCTTCCGGGTCGGAGCACATTCCGACAGTCACCTCTCATCTTCTACTTGCGAATCACGTAGGCCACTGTCGATTTTGGGTACTTCAACTCGCTGGATATGTCACGTATGGATCCGCCATTTCTGTGATACCCGACGATTACACCTTTCTCGAAATCAGAGAGCTCTGAACTGCGTGGCATCTTGCATGCGACTGGTTGCGTTGTTGTTTTCCACACGATATTTAACGGCGGCGGCCGTGACGTGTATCTGGACCGCAGATATCGTCGATTGCAGGGGTGTCCAATTACTTGTTGGTAGATAGTGTATAAGAATACTGATGTACGTAAAATAGTGAAAGTGGAAATTTTCCCTCATGGGAGCCTCTTGATGTATGCTAATAGGTTGTTAGCCAGCTTTAATAGAGATGTTGTGCGCCAACATATTTCTTTAAACGAAAAGCTTTGGAGAAGTGGGGAATTTTTGAAGTTTCGCTCAAATATTTCTCTGACAAAAAGATAGAACTCGGTACACTGTACACTGAAGAGCAATTGAATTAGAGATACCTGTCTAGTAACGTGTAGCACCACCTTTCGCCTTGACGACGGCGGCGATTCGTCTCGGCATGGACTCGACAAGACACCGGAAGCGTTGGGAAGCCATACGGATCTACGACCACTGAACAAGCTCCCACAGGTCACGAAGATTTGATGAAGGGGGTCAGAGCCTCAAACATCTCTCTCGATGGTATCCCAGATGTGCTCGATGGGATTGAGGTCGGTGACCTAGCTGACCAAGAAAGCGAGGTCACGTTGGTGGAGTGTTCAGCCAACCATTCGGATACAATTCGGGAGCGATGGCACGGTGCATTGTCTTGTTGCAGGATGAGGTCCCCAGTAGGATGTTGAAGACGCACAAACGGGAGCAAATGGTCGTCCAGGATATCCCGGTAACGTTGACCTGTGAGGAACGATGTCACACGTACCAGGGGTCCCATTTCAGTCCACGTAAACAGTCCCCAGACGAGAATGCCACCACCACCTACTTGAAGAGCATCCTGCTGGCAAGAAAGATCCATCGCTTCATGTGGTTTGCGCCGTACTCGTATCTTGCCATCCGAATGTACCAACGTGAATCTCGACTCATCAGTCCAGGAAACATTTTTCCACATATCTAGGGTCCAGTGGTGATGTTCCCACGCCCATGTTAATCTTTGCACCCTGTGATGTGCGGTCAGCAGCGGCACCCTCGTGGGACGATGACTTCTGTACCCAATAGAGAGGAGATGGTTCTGAATGGTGTGGCTGCTTACACGTTTTTGTGCACCAGCGTTATTCTTGCACTGCATTGCATTGTAACAGGGGATAGACGGGCCACAGTGATTTCTTGCATTATGGCTCGCCTATCCACTGTTACAATGCAAGCTAGCAGACGATGACCCCGCTCATTCACACGCTCTTGTCCACGGCAGTTGGCCCTTGCAGGGATGGTTTTACCAGATTCAATGTACTCACGGTGCACCCGTGACACAGTGGCTGGTGAAAGTCCCAGTGCCTGCACGACGTCTGCGATGGAGTGACCCATTCGTCGGGCCCCGACAATTTTTCCACGATCAAATGCGCTTAGATCCTCCGTCTTACCCATAGTGCGTCCGACTCTTACTGATTCCCGTCGCATCACTCCTTATATTGTCGGATCGCTGCATACGTCATGTCGTTTCCGTTTGCAGGGCCGCCCACATCGCCACATTTGCATAACGCCAGCTGTCTCTAATTCAATTGCTCTTCAGTGTATTTAATAATAGTTGTATAGATTCAGGTAACTTCAAAAGTGTTGGCCCATTTTATTCATATTCCAAAACCAAACGCTTAATGAATGAATTTGCAATGCTTTGATTTGATGATCAATTTGTGTCGTGACCATCTCTCAATGCTTTCGCAAGATTTGTCCATTGCTCACCCGTCAGCAAACCTTCAATGTTTTGGTGTGCCGGAGAGCAGGTGTCGCTTCAAATGTTGCTTCAGCATCCTTAAGATGAACAAGGTACTAACTGCGTTGCTGCATTGTACTTTATTTGTCTCATTCATTTCATTAGTGTCACACGGAAAGATAATTAACTTCTTGTTTCTGAACTTTGGCGGCAAACTTTCTCTGAACAGGAAAGACAGACTTTTTCTGAACAGGAAAGATTGGATGCTTCCACCGCGGAAATTGGATCCTCAGTTTAAATTCAAAACCTTTAATACAGACGCTAGTGATCATAAAAAATCTTGTTCAGGGCGGTAGGTCTTTGGCTATTGTTTTTCCAGTGTTTTTTTTTTTTTTTTTTTTTTTGGCTTATACACAGCTGATGTGAAATTTACTTTACTTCAGCTTTCATCTGAAGTATTGTCATAATAGCGAACATGAAAACATTCATAGAAATTCTTGCTACTATGTTTTTTTCTTTTTTAGGTGCTTAACGACCTTCTTGAGCATCTAAGGCTGTCTTTTCTGTCCCTAATTTAGGACAACTTGTTCCAGGAAAGGAACAAAAACAGCGCCGTTGAACAAACTCAGCCCTCGTGCCTTTTTCAAGACTCGAACGTAGACCCAACCAGATGATTAGTTAGCGCCTCCGGTCACTCGTCCACATGGGAGATGCTACCAAGCTGGCCACATCCAAATGGCCTTTGGTGATGGTCACGAAAACGTCGTTTGATGGAGTATGGAATTTTTGAATCGAAAAACTGATGTACCTTAGTTAACGACTTCGCAGTAGATGTACTACGTGAGATATTTTCACGGCATTGATGAAAGGTTGTTCAAAATTGGAAAGGGAATTTGGCGTAACTGCACTTTAGTTTCAGTATGTGTCTCTAAAGTCGTTATGCTTCCGACTTTAGCAGATGTCAACGATAGCAGCAAAATAAATGGAAAGAAGTACACCTTTGACACAACTTTTCTTTTCTGTTCAAAAAGAGATATGGATCCCAGTGTAAGTAGAATTTGTTCAACACGCTGGAAATTTTAAGTGAAATACGTGTGATTGGGAACGCAGTACATTTTCAAAAATATAATATTATTATGAAACACTAGGAATTTAATCTTTTAAGCTGCCGATATACCTAAATCAAAGGGTACCCAAAATTTTCATTGCTCCTCAAACAGAAATGTTCCTATAATGACTCGGTTTTACGAAGGCTACGATAAAACCATTTCTTTTCCCTCTCATTTCTGCGGTTACGAACATGAATATATCACAGGTGATAAGCGCTAACTTTTAGTCCTTTAGCGCTGCTCTATTCCTCAAAGCATGATGGGGAAGAGCTAGTGACCGTGACCGGGACACCTTACCAATGGGTAGAAACAACTGACTCAAATATATCTTTCCACTTTTAGATTCGTCACCATTGTTATAGCACTTTTAGCAGCTAATTAGTCAGAAAGGATTGGTGTCAACCTTTCGCCTAAATAACCGCTATTTTTTGGGGGGGGGGGGGGGGGGGTTGGAGGTTTAACGACCACCGTGAGCAACTCAATGGGCTATAAACAGTCGCCCGTCCCTAATTTAGGGTCACTGGTTCCAGGGAAGGGAGCAGAGCCAAGGAGGGCCATAAGACAAACACAACATCCATGCCTAACCGGGATTCGAACCCGGACCGCTTACGGACGAATGATCAGAGGCCAGCGCCTTAGACCACTGCGCCACCGGGGCGGCATAACCGCTATGAATAAGAAAGCTAAGGGAAAAGTAACGCTTTGTAATGCGCATGTTCGTTCCAGCCGTGTATATGGCCAACTTTCAAGCAGCACATATATTTCTTCGAGCTAATTCCAGCTCATTTTACTAATCCCGAGTTATTACTTTTCAGCCGGTTGAAGAGTTAAAAGGGTGACTACATAGAATCGAAGATATATGAAAGCCTGGTCCTTAAATTAAACTGAAAAGAAATTAAACTCTAGCAATAATTCGTGGTGTTCATTTACCAAAATTCTAGAAAATCGCTCTGGGCCGTCGTGGTCTAAGAGCTGGACTCTAATCTTTCGTCTGAGTGGGCCTGGACTCGAAGCCCGGATGATGCATGGGTTGTGCCCTTGTCTTACAGCATTGTATCTCTTCCCTTCCCGGAACCGGTGGCTTTACAAATTAGGAATTCGCGACGGCTTATAACCCTAGAATTTGCTCTTGGCAATCGTTAAAACCCGAAACAAACAAGCAAGAAAAGATCTTTCCCAAAGTGACTTACATTTTTTTCAACGGATGAGACAGGAATCACTTTACATTAAGATTAGTCAGCATTTCCTCATTCATTAACGGACTCGAGCTTCCTATCTTTGCACATATTTACAAAACTTTCAGACAAATGCTACTTAGTACTTCGACTCTTCGGCATCAGTTCCCCTTTTTGATTTTTGAGAGACTATCACTCTGTCCATTTATCCTTTACCATCATTTAATCCTCTTTTAACAGAAAAACTGAATTCTTAAAATAAATAAAAATTTAAAATAAAAACAAATAGTTTTTTCTTGTCACAAAAAGCAAATTCATCGTAATTTACTTTGAAACATTTCAGAAAAAATGAGTTTTATGTGAAGAATGATGCTGCCTTTTTTTCAAGAATTGGGAAATTCAAGGCCTGAAAGTTGAAATTGCGCAAGATAAATCGGTTTCAGCAAAAACAAAACAAAAAATAACATTCCTCTGCTTCGTTTTAACTGGGATTAAACCTAAACAGCTTTTTCGTAGAGGTACTCAACGAAAACGGAATAATAATATGCAGCGTTCCGTCTCCAACTTTCCGATAAATTAGAAAATATTTTATCCGAAACTTCTCCAAGTTTGAGTTTCCGAAATTATCTTTCGCACTGGAATCATATTTCATTTTGAGTGTTTGTTCTTGCAGTACTCTCAGTAATGAATCGATATCAACGTAGGACACCTTCCACATGCAGAACATTCTTCAGCTTAATAATCGATTGAAGAGTACTACACCTACGGGTCTACAGACAAATCTCATGGTCTGAAATTTGGGTAGGAAAAGTTTGTTTGAACTATAAAAATATATTTTTTGTTGTGAAAATATCACATCCGCTTATTTTCAGAAGCAATGAGTTAGTGGCATAATAACACCATCTTAGCTGCAACGATAACCACGTCCCTTATCCTCATGTGCTATTTTATTGAATGAAGGAATGAAAGACAGAGACAATATTCATATGTGATTCACATAATGACAGGCGTCAAAATTTCACGAAAAATGAAAATGTTGAATTGCAAAACATCTAGAGCTTACAGAAAAAAACTAACTTCAGATTTTAATTCAGCACACTCAAATTAGGTAAGAACAAGCACTGCTATCAAATCAACAAAACTTTGTTACCTAGTGTAATACACTGCTGGCCACCCAAAATGCAACACCAAGAAGGACACGAGATAGCAAAGCCAGATTTACTGGACATATAACAACAGATACAAAGATGAAACGACTGAGCTTGTAGGCCCGTGCAACTTGCGGAACACGCAGACATCGATAGTTCGTGTGGCTCCCATGGCTGGCAATAACGGCCGCTACACGCCTCGCCATCGAACGAAAGAGGCTTTGGATGTGGGTTTGGGGTATGTCGGTCCAGGCTGCTTCCACACGTTGCAACAGTTCATCAGGCGTAGCCGCGGGTGGTGCTTGTCGGGCCACTCGGTTGCCGATCAGCGACCAGACGTGTTCGATGGGCGACATATCGGGAGAACAGGCGGGCCACGGCAGCAATGAAACCTGGTGGGCCGTGAAGAATTGTTGCACGATGCGTGCCACGTGCGGGCGTGCATTGTCCTGTTGAAACGTGGCCGCTGGCAGGTCCTACAACTAAGGGAGGACTACAGACTCCAAAACGTTGGAGATGTAGCGGTGTTTGTTGAGTGTACCGGCGATGCGTACCAAAGGGGTGCGGGTGTCATATCCAATTGCGCCCCAAACCATAACGCCAGGCGACGGACCCGTATGGCGATGCATAATGCAGGCATCATACAGTCTCTCGCCGTGGTGCCGCCACACGCGTATCCGGCCATCGTGGTGTTGCAGGCAGAAGCGGGATTCGTCGGAGAAGACATAGTCATGCCATTCCGTAGTCCAGGTGCTGTGTTCAACGGCCCACTGCCGCCGCACTCGTCGGTGGTGTAACTTCAATGGTAATCAAAGCAATGGATGCCGTGCGACAAGTCCCCGCTCCAGCAGACGACGTCCAACGATACGTGCTGATACAGGTTGTTGCGCAACATACCCTAATTCCTACGCTAACGTTCGTGATGTGGCGGTGCGAGCCGTCAATGCCCGCCGCACAACATGCCTGTCCTCACGTTCGGTGGTGTGCCGCGGTTGCGGCAATCGCTCACGTCGGTCCGTCCGTACCTCCTGCGCCCACCGAATCTATACTCGCCTCACTGTGGCTGGATATCGTCCCGCACGGCGCAGATGTCTCGATACGATAAACCGTTGTCGGGATAAGCCACTATTCTTCCTCTGTCAAACTCCGAAGCGTGCTGGAATGACTGCCGTACTCTGCGTCGAGGCATCAGGAAGCTTTCCACGCACAGGTCTGGCAGCACAACACACTTCCACTACTTACACACCGCCTTCTGTGCACCCTTCTTTTAGTGATTCTCGGTAGCGTGCCAGGCGCATATGATTTACATATGCCCTGCAATGCTAATCGTTTGCATGTCCTCTCGCGGGCGATGTTTGCTGAGAATTTCAGGCCAATCGGACGCTTCCTTCTTGGTGTTGCATTTTGGGTGACCAGCACTGTATATCATAGGGCGTTCAAAATGTCTCCCCGCATTGGGTATCTTAGGTTACATGAAAAACAAACAAAGGAATTATAGAAACGTATAATTTACTCACTTACAGAAAGCATTGAAACTCTCGTCCTTCATTTGCAAGACATAACATAACTGTTTTACACACGTTTTCAAACACATGTGCGAGAGTCAAAAAGTCCCACCGCAGTAATGTTAAGGCTATTCCATTACATTTTGATGGTGCTACAGTCAAATTTTTTAATTAAGCAACTTATTGTATGTTTAATTTCCGTTTTTTTTGCTGTTTTCTTGATAGCATAGCAAGCTTCAGGATATGTTTCACAGCAACACCAATTATTAAAGATTTATGATGACTTTAAAGTTTCCAAAATGTGGATGTTGTTTTCATCATTGCCTCTCAGAAGGAAGGAACACTTTTCCTACTGAGGACACTCTTCCTTCGTATTACATGTCAAATCATTTTTTTTTCAGTCCGGGAGCACCAATTACGAGCCTAAAATTCCACGCTGTGCATTTTTCTTCGAAAAAAAAAATAATAATTTTTTTTTGCTTTTCAAAAGTAAAACAGAAATTAAACCGTGTAAAAATGTCGACCCATTGACCTGCTGACCCGTTGTCCCTTGACAGGTTTCCATTTCTGATTGTGTTACGACTAGCGTATATTTAACCCTTTAACCGATTAGAACGAATTAACTTGGGATCAGCAAACTGAGCTGATGTCAGTTCAAACGAATACATTCGCTACCTAATAAGTGGGTGAATCGCGGTTGGAACGTGTGAACTCACGCATCAGAAAGCGTAAAACATTGTACAACGTAGAAAGTTTTCCTTCCTGATAATAACTCAGAATAACTTTCTTCCCTGATAAAAACACGAAATGCTTTTCATTCCTCATAATTACTCAGAATACTTTTATTCACTCACAACATAGAATATTTTTTCTCCTTGACAACCCAAATTTCTCTTCTCCTCCTTGATTCCTTCAGACTTCTTATGGTAGACATCACTAACTTCTCTTTGACACTTAAGTTCTACACTGAAGAGCAATTGAATCAGAGACAGCTGGCTTTATGCAAATATGACGCTGTGGTCGGCGCTGTGGGCGGCCCTGAAAACGGAAACGACATGACGTATGCAGCGATCCGACAATTTAAGGAGTGATGCGACAGGAATCAGTAAGAGTCGGACGCAGTATGGATAAGACAAAGGATCTAAGCGCATTTCATCGTGGGCAAATTGTCGGAGCCCGACGAATGGGTCACTCCGTCTCGGAAGTCGTGCAGGCACTAGGATTTTCACGAGCCACTGTGTCACGGGTGCACCGTGAGTACATCGAATCTGGTAAATCCATTCCTGCAAAGGCCAACAGCCGTGGACAACAGCGTGTGGATGAGTGGGGTAATCGTCGACTACCTAGCATTGTAACAGCGGATTGACGGGCCACAGTGCAAGAAATCACTCGACAATTTAACACTGGTGCACAAAAACGTGTAAGCACCCACACCATCCAGAACCATCTCCTTGCTATGGGGTACAGAAGCCATCGTCCCACGAAGATACCGCTTCTGAATGCACATCACCGGGTGTAAAGATTAGCATGGGCGCGGGAACATCGCCACTGGACCCCAGACATGTGGGAAAATGTTGCCTGGACACATGAGTCGAGATTCACGTAGGTACATGCGGAAGGCAAGATACGAGTACGGCCCAAACCACATGAAGCGATGGATTCTTCTTGCCAGCAGTGTACTCTTCAAGCTGGTGGGGGTGGCATTCTCGTCTGGGGACTGTTTACGTGGATTGAAATGGGACCCAAGGTACGTGTGACATCGTCCCTCACAGGTCAACGTTACCGGGATATCCTGGACGACCATTTGCTCCCGTTTGTGCGTCTTCAACAACCCACCGGGAACCTCATCCTGCAACAAGACAATGCAGCTCCCGAATTGTATCCCAATGGTTGGCTGAACACTCCACCGACGTGGCCTCGCTTCCTTGGCCAGCTAGGTCACCTGACCTGAATCCCATCGAGCACATCTGAAATGCCATCGAGAGAGATAATCGAGGCTCTGACACCCCTCCATCAAATCTTCGTGAACTGTGGGAACTTGTTCAGGGGTCGTGGATCTGTATGGTTTCCCAACGTTCCGGTGTCTTGTCGAGTCCATGCCGAGACGAATCGCCGCCGTCATCAGGGCGAAAGGTGGTGCTACACGTTACTAGACAGGTATCTGTAATTCAACTGCTTTTCAGTGTATATCTTGCGCACTGTTCCTGGCATCGTAAACATTCGTAAATACAACTTTCTTTCGATAATACACTGCTGGACAATTGCTAAGGACGGATCACAAACGGCTATATAGCGCATAAAAAGTAAGTGTGGTTGGATGCCAAGTGAAATAAAATAATGTCAGAGTGCCAGGACATTACAAGAAAGACAATTTATTTTGCTCTGAAATCCACAAGGCTTTGGAACGTGTTCAAGGGACAAACAGGCCATTTTGTGCAGAATACGTAAACGTGAAAAAAATGCAATTACCGTCCGCAGGCGTTCCGGCGTAAGATGTCAATACGGGATATGGCCACCATGGAGGGCGATGCAAGATTCCACACGTCGTGTCATGCTTTGCACAACATTATCAAGCAATTGTTGGGGTAATTTATCCCATTCCTCTGTCAGTGCACGGATGAGGGTGTCCTGGTTTATTGGAGGGCATTGGCAACCAGCAAGACTCCTCCCCAAAGCATCCCACACATTTTCAATGGGATTCAGATCTGGAGAACGTGCTGGCATACGAGGCGTTGAATATGCTCGCTCTCAAGACACTCCTGGACAGCGACTGTTCGATGACATATTGCGTTGTCGTCCATGAAAATGAAACTATCACCGACAGCACCACGGAACATGCAAACATGAGGTGGCAGAACATCATTAATGTATCGTTGGCCAGTCATAGTCCCAGTTGGAAGCACATAGAGGGACGTACGGCCATTGATCATGATGCCAGCCCATACCATGACACTACATGTCGGATATCGGTCCCTTTCCTGTATGTTTGCTGGACAACATGCAGTACCACTATCACGCCAGTTCAGTTGTCGTCGACAATCAGACGATAGACTGTATCTACTCTCATCTGAGAAGAGGATAGCAGACCAGTCGTTATCAGTCCAATTGCGATGTTGATGGCGCCATTGCAAATGGGCGGTACGGTGACGTCTGGACAATGGGATGCACACAACAGGACGGCGGACGTATAGTCCTCCTTCATGCAAACGTCTGGCGACAGTTTTTCGGGAGATCCGCTTGCCAGTAGCAGCGATTAACTGATTTGCTACCTCACTAGCTGTGCTGCGCCGGTGTTGTTTTTGTTGATAGCACTATGTACCGATCTTCTGCAGGTGTCGTACTGCGAACACGACCTCCCCCGTGACGTTTGCTACACTCTCAATTTGTTTGAAGTGATTTCCAAAGCCTTGAAACAACATTGTGGCTGACGTCGAACTCCCTGGCAACATCTGTTATTTTTCGCCCTTCTTCAGTCTTGCCAATAATACGGCCACGCGTAAAATCATCTAGGTGATGTCGGGAAGACATACTGAAAATTGCAAGTTCGTCAATTGATTCTTTCCCTTTCAACTTTGCGTTTGAACAACAACGGTCAATACGCGTCAAATCCTTTATATCTCTTATCAGCGCTATGACGTCACGAACAAGTTCGGCAATCCAAAATTTGCATACGCACAACACGTCTTACTGTATCCCGCACTTATGCTAATTTCCACATTTTCCTGCCTTCCATTTTATGGTTGCTATCGTTGCTATTTTCATCCGTCTTTAGCAATTGTCCGGCAGCGTATTTATGGCGTCTTTAGTGTTATTCCATAGCGGTATGTCAGTAGGACTTTCTAGGGTCATGGTCACATGTCATCTGTTACAGAGTTCACTGCAGGAAAACATGATCTCGATGTTTCCCTTTCGATCTTTCGATTCTAGGACAGTGGTTACTTCATAACTGGCGTTTCAACGAAGTATCACAGGATAAATTACTCGAAGAAAGCAACTTTATGTATATTGTGTGGTACAGTGTTTCGTACTCGTACACACAAAAAAATTAATTTGTATGCAAATGCACCCAAACTATTGGCCTGTGAAAAAAAAAATCAAGAGAGCACCCTGGTACTTTTTCTGGATAATTTACGCTATGCATCTTTCACATGCCAAGATCATTGTGGGCGTGAAATAAAACAAGTGATTCCAGATCATAGATTTATTTACGTAAAACACATCGTATTTATTCTGGTGATTAATCAACACAGTGAGCACAGTGCGATCCATACTAAATTGAAATAAGTCATAACACAAACAATAAGGTTTACTGATACTTGATATTGAGCGGTATATAGGTAAGTAGATTAATGCACGTTATGAAAGAAGATATGTGAGTCATAAATGTGAATATTAAAAGAAGATGTGTGTCATAAATGTGAATATTGAAAGAAGATATGTGAGTCATAAATGTGAATATTGAAAGAAGATATGTGAGTCATAAATGTGAATATTGAAACAAGATTTGTGTCATAAATATGAATATTGAATGAAGATATGTGAGTCATAAAAGTGAATATTGAAAGAAGTGATGTGTCATAAATGTGAATATTGAAAGAAGATATGTGTCATAAATGTGGATATTGAAAAAAGATATGTGAGTCATAAAAGTGAATATTGAAAGAAGATATGTGTCATAAAAGTGAATTTTGAAAGAAGATATGAGTCATAAATGCGAATATTGAAAGAAGATGGGTGAGTCATAAAAGTGAATATTGAAAGAAGATATTTGCCATAAAAGTGAATATTGAAAGAAGATATGTGAGTCATAAAAGTGAATATTGAAAGAAAATATGAGAGTCATAAAAGGGAATATTTATTACTCTATGACCGCGGCATTAGTAACTATTTGGACTTTATAGTTTTCCAAAAACAATATTTTTTTTGTTAGTAATTTTTCTAATTAGACGAACGTAAGAAACGACCCTGACATCGACGAAATGTGATGTTGCGACGAAAGTCCATCTGTTCATGTATAAGTTAAAATCTGATTACAAGATAGGAAAAAAATCTGAAGCTTAGTGAAGAAGGCGGTTGGAAACTTTTGGCCAAGAATATTTACAGATTAGACCCCATCATGGCCGTTCCGGTGGCGCTGTGGTTTAAGCGATGGCTTCTGATCATTCCTACCAGACGGGTTCGAATCCCGGCGAGGCAGGGAGTTTGTGTTTGTCTTTAGGCACTGGCGCTCTGCCTTCCCTCGAGCCAGTGACCCTAAATTAGGGACGGGCGACTGCTTATAGCCCATTTAGTTGCTCATGACTGCCGTTAAACCATCAATAAAAAAAAACATCATGTTATACATCATTTTAAAGCTCTCGTCTCTATCAGATACCTCCCACCCCCTCCAAGAGTTCGAGAGGAAGCCAAATTTCGTTACGACGCACTATTTTCATAGCATCAAAAATGCAAATTTATAACGAGGAACAGTACACCAATTAAGTAGTAATACTAGCGATCCCATTTATTGGCGTAGGAAATAAACACGTAAGTGTTTCCAATCTTTCGCACATCAACCAGATGGCTTTTTCAAGAAAGTTAGAAAGAAACTGTCTAACTTCCTTGAAAAAGCCATCTGGTTGAGGTGCGAAAGCTTGGAAATGCTTATGTGTGTATTTCCTACGCCAATAAATCGGATCACTAGCATTATCAAAAATGCATTTTTCGCAGTGATTTTTATCACATTTAGAATCAGGCTCTCGTAATAAACGTAGATTACAATAAGATATTGTTACGTTTATGTAAAACGTGGTGAAGTAATGTTCGGCGATAGTTTAGTGAAATAAACTGCCGGCCACCCAAAATGCAACACCAAGAAGGAAGCATCCGATTGGCCTGAAATTCGCAGCATGCGTCGCACACGAGAGGACATGCAAACGATTAGCATTGCAAGGCATATGCAAATCATGTGCGCCCGGCACGCCACCAAGAAACTCTATAAGAAGGGTTATAACGAAGTAAATTTCTCCGTCATTTCTGTCTACGCCAGGATTCGAACCCGGATCCCCTCATTCCGGAATAAGTTGCTCTACCAATTGAGCTACGCGGACGTTTTATTTTGATTCCTATCTGCCTTTATGTCGCGTGCGTCCTTCTGGCAGGTACGTCACATCTCCTGGTACGTTACAGGGGGCACTGAAGGCGGGGTGTAAGTGGTGAAAATGTGTTGTGCTGCCGGACCTGCACGTGGGAAGCTTTTTAATGCCTCTTCTCAGAATACGGTAGTCATTCCAGCACGTTTCGGAGTCCGACAGAGGACGAATAGTGGCTTATCGCGGCAGCGGTTTATCGTACCGAGACATCGGCGCCCGTGTGGGACGACATCTAGCCACAGTGAGGCGAGTATGAATTCGGTGGGTTCAGGAGGGACGGACGGACCGACGTGAGTGATTCCGGCATCCTCGGCACACCACCGAACGAAAGGATCGGCATGTTGTGCATCGAGCATTCACGGCTTGCACCGCCACGTCAGGAACGTTAACGCCGGAATTAGGGTGTGTTGCACAACAACCTGTGTCAGCACGTACCGTTCGACGTGGTCTGCAGGAGCGGGGACTTGTCGCCCGGCGCCCATTGCTCGATTACCATTGACCTTACACCACCGGCGAGTACGGCGGCAGTGGACCGTTGAACGTCCCACCTGGACTACGGAATGGCACGACATTGTCTTCTCCGACGAATCCCGCTTCTGCCTGCAGCACCACGATGGTCGGATCCGCGTGTTGCGGCACCACGACGAGAGACTGTATGACGTCTGCATTATGCATTGCCATACTGGTACGTCACCTGGCGTTATGGTTTGGGGCGCAATTGGATATGACACTCGCACCCCTCTGGTACGCATCGCCGGTACACTCAACAGACACCGCTACATCTCCAACGTTTTGGAGCCTGTAGTCCTCCCTTAGCTGCATGGCCTGCCAGCGGCCACGTTTCCACAGGAGTATGCGCGCCCGCACGTGGCATGCATCTTGCAGCAATTCTTAATGGCCCACCAGGTGTCACTGCTGCCGTGGCCCGCCTGTTCTCCCAATATGTCGCGCATCGAACACGTCTGGTCGCTGATCGGCAACCGAGTGGCCCGGCAAGCACCACCTGCGGCTACGTCTGATGAACTGTGGCAACGTGTGGCAGCTGCCTGGACCAACATACCCCAAACCCACATCCAAAATCTCTTTCGTTCAATGGCGCGGCGTGTAGCGGCCGTTATTGCCAGCCATGGGGGCCACACGAACTATTGATGTCTGCGTGTTCCGCAAGTCGCACTGGCCTGTAAGCTCAATCGTTTCATCTTTGTATCTGTTGTTATGTGTCCAGTAAATCTGGCCTTGCTAACTCGTGTCCTTCTTGGTGTTGCATTTTGGGTGGCCAGCAGTGTATAATATTGAGTAACTATGAAATTAACTATCGTAAAGTTGTTTCATGGGACAACATGCGGCATGATCAGATTTCAAGAATGATTTTGATAAGGATTGTCGTTATCCGTTTTCTTTACGTCAAAAACATTTACTTAGGATTTACTTTATTACTGTCGGAAAAGATGGACAGTATCAAAAAAGTCAGTGACATAAGGCAAGAAACCAAATCACACAAATCAACAGAAACGGCACCACAGTCTTCAGTACGTAATGTAATCACCACGGAGAGGAATTCACAGAGGCCGTTCCGGTGGCGCAGTGGCTTCTGATCATTCGTCCAAGATTGCTCTGGGTTCGAATTCCGGTGAGGCATAGATGTTGTGTTTGTCTTATGGCACTGGCTGAATCTCTCACTACCCCGAAACCAGTGGCCTTAAATTAGGAACGGGCGACTATCCCATTGAGTTTCACACTGTGTTCTTTACACCCCTAATAAAAAAATCAAGAGCCGAGCCAGGCTGTGAATGAGGCTGTCTACAAGAGACCGTAGGATCTTCCAGATGATCTCACAGTAAATCCCGTAGAGTTGTAGGAGGAGAGGAGCAAGCAGCAAATCGCGTAGACCTAAAATACCTGAAACATGCTAAACCGAATTAAGATCTTTTGACAGCTTTGTCCAATCCGTGCATGCAATATCTTCGTTTTAAAGATATTTATTGACCAGCAAACCCCTATGATGTCGGGTGGTGTCGTCCATTAAGAGAAAATCACGACCCCGTGCAACTCTAAAGAGACGAACATGACGATCCAGGATCTCGTCATTTTCGTCTCTTTAGAGGTGCACTGAGGATCCAGGATTCTAGGGCCGGTAGACCTCGACGGTTTTCCCTGGTTATTCTGTGGAGATTCGAACGACCAATGATACAGATCCCAGACCAAATTTTTATCCCATCACCTACGAAATGGTGCCGTTCTCAAAATGATGTCATGCCCCAGTTTCTCGTCATATCAATGTTCCCCGAAAAACTGGTTTCAAAGAGAATCTGCTCGTATCAGTAAAGAGTAAACGTGCCCATTCTTGGTGGATCCAATGAGCATGTCGACGACACATCTTCTCTGAGATATCTTCAAGGGAACACACAAAACAGGCAGTTTTACACACGGACTAATATTATGCAATCTTTCGTATACCGTATTTTTGGATACAGTCCTCCCAGTTGCTTCAATAAGCATCCGGGCTAACTTACGTGCCACTTTGCTTGGATTGCGCCAGGGATTTTAAGACTAATAAGCTGTCTTGTCGAGAAAATCTGACCCTCCGACTTCGTTGCCCCGGTCTTTCCGAGATGTGTTTTTATTGTCCTGAAGTTATATTAGAAGAGACAGACAACAGATATATCTACATTTAATCATCTGGCCACCCAAACTTGAGATTCTTCTAATCTTCCTATAGCTCTCCACTGCAATGATCATCTAAACGAACTCTGAGACAATGACGTTTTATCACTGCACCTGGAGGTGCGAACCCTGAGACTGCAAACATATTCGACTACAATCGCTTATATACGGAATCTACTTGCGTGTGGCGTAGCATATTTTGCTGTCCCGCCCAGAGTAGGTATTCTTTCATCGTCAAGTTTTTGCATTTCCTAATTTCTTTAAATGCCTTTTTCGCATTTTAATAGCATATTTTTACCCTTTTAATATTGAAATCAATGTTGAATTTATATTTTGGATAGGTTCTTATTCTTAATGGGTCTTGATTTCTCCAACATTATTGATACATTTCTTCCTGCTAGGAGATAGGCTTGTGTAGTGATTTTCAAAGCTTGAAAAAGAAATGACAGCACGGAGAATCTAATAACTTATGAAAATCGAGAAGACAATGACGTAGCAATACATCTTCTTGATATCGTGACAAAGTCGGGTAGCTGAACGCGTCCTAGTTCGAGACGATATAGACGATATGCAAATGAAGAAGGCCCGGTCAGGCGTTTTGGTCAGGAAATGGTTTTGGCACCTTTTAATGTTTGATTTTGCAGTTCTAAACTTAATTTTAACATTTTTTGAATTCAAATCGTTTTGTTCTATTCTACGAGGACCATCGCGAGTGTAAGAGGAATAAAGTCGAAAAAAGAAAGGATTTTATCACTCCTTAATGTTTGATTTTACAGTTTTTTACTTGGTTTTTGACAATTCTAAACGCAAATCATTTTCTTCTACGAATATTGTCGGAAGTACAAGAACAGCAAATACAGCTTTGACTGTAGAAGAAATAAAGAAATTTAAATCAAGTCTAAGATGAGCGAAATGACTTTTTTTTCATATAATGAATATAAATTTAAAGTGATCATTTAAATGTGAATACAGAATTCGACAGTGATGCAATCATCATCGCAAAATATATTGGTTTAAGACCCACGTAAAATTAAACTTAAATGATAAGCACAAATATACACTATCTACCAACAAGTAATTGGACACCAGTGATAGCAAAGGAAAACGAAATTTATTCACCTTCAATAGTTGGTGGAGCCTCTACGAGCGGCGATTACAGCTGCGGGCCTCCGGGGCATACTCTCAACCAGGCGTTGTACGACGGCTAGCGGTATTTTCTTCCACTCGGCTTGGAGAAGACAGGTCAGTTCCTTCACCAATTTCGGACGGTAGGGGTACCCCTTAAGTCGACGCTCCAACTCGTCTCAGAGGTACTCGATAGAGTTAAGGTACGGGCTCTGCGCAGGCCAGTCCATTCGATTAACCCCATTGTCACCATACCAAGCCATGGTGGGACCTCGCAACATGACAGGTGGCCTGATAGTAACATGGGTCCTCCCCGTAAAACTGCCACAACGTAGGAAGCGCACGGTCATCCAAAATGGTGCAGTAAGTCTCGGCGTTGAGTCTACCAGGAATTGCGACCAAGGGTCCGGTGCCATACCAGCAGAAACACCCCCATAGCATAATTCCACCGCCGCCGAACTTAACAGTTGGCACAATACATTCCGGCAGGAGGCGTTCTCCAGGCAGACGCCAAAACCAGACTCTGCCATCCGAACGGTAGAGAATAAACCTTGATTCGTCACTCCAGAGAACCTGTTTCCACTGTTCAACGGTTCACTGTCGACGTTCTGTGCACCACGTTAGCTGAGCAGCGCTATTGGTCTTGGTGATCAAAGGCTTGTGGGCGGCAGCACGTCCATGATAACCGAGTAGATGGGCTTCCTTACGGATGGTATTCATCGAAAAAACACTCCCGGATGCCTGCTGAAACTCCTCGCGGATGTGGCCAATCGATTTGGTGCGGTTTTTCCGAATTTCTCTGGCCAGCACCCGTCGGTCCCTAACTCCCAGTTTTGTGAGTCTGCCGGGTCAGGGCGCATTCCGACAGTCACCTGTCATCTTTCTCTTGCCAATCACGTAGGCCACTGTCGATTTTGGGTACTTCAACTCGCTGGATATGTCACGTATGGATCGGCCATTTCCGTGATACCCGAAGATTACACCTTTTTCGAAATCAGAGAGCTCCGAACTGCGTGGCATCTTGCATGCGACTGGTTGCGTTGTTGTTTCCCACACGATATTTAACGGCGGCGGCCGTGACGTGTATCAGGACCGCAGATATCGTCGATTGCAGGGGTGTCCAATTACTTGTTGGTAGATAGTGTAGTATGCTTCGTACTTCGCACCACAGAAGATTATATGGTTTTACTTGGGTGACTAAAAAACGCAATTCCCTTCTTAAACAGAAAGACTTGTTGTTTGAGTGAAAGACATATGCCCATTTAAAGTTTACGAAAATTTTTATGCTCTTATATGATAAGTTCGTGCGAAGCATATGCGGAGAAGAAATCGAACTTGCTTTTCATAGGGAAAAGAAAGTTAATCATGTGAACAGCACAAAGTCTTCTAGCAGTTTTATAAATTTCCGCTGAGAACGCAAAATCAGTTTACATCCGTTCCTTGAGGGAAAAAACATCGTATGCCTCTTCAAGAACTAATGAAAATCGCAAAAGTCTTGAAATTCAATTTTTGTTTATTTTTCCTAATTTTCAGTTGTAATTTGTTTGTTACAGTTCAGAATTTCGCTAGAATCCTTCAGAAATTATTCTGAAGACCAGGAATGTGAAAGACACGCGCGCACACACACACACGCACACAGAGGAGAACACTAGTAACCATGCAGATCATTGACAGTCAGCCTTTTAAAAATGATTTCGTTCATTTTCTAAAGGAATTTCGCTCCCGATAAAAGAAGAACACATACAGCGAGTAAGTGAGATATTGAGTTTTTGACTCAAGGGCTAAGTGCTCATCGAACCACATTGCTCTCTTTCTCAATGCGTAAGACGAATATGCAATAAAACAGCTACAACGCGATTTATGCCAGGGTTCGGCAAAAAAAAGGTGAAATCAAATTGTTTCGATAAAATTACAGAAGTTTAAAGCAAAACCGATGAAATTTAAGTAGCAATGTCAATTTAAAGATGTCTTTCTCAGAATTTTTTTCAGTGCGATTTCAACGCGTATGAACAAAAATTTAGCTCTAGAAAGCCCTATTGAAATATTTTTAAGAAAAGAACATTCCAGTTAAGAGATCTTTTAAGAAGGTAAAATTATTTCTCCTAGAAAGATTTTTAGATTAAATTTTCTGCCTGGAGAAGTATCTTCAAATGCACATTTTTATACAAGATGGTACTGCTTCATATATACCAATGCAAAGATAATTTTCCATAAATTGTCTGAAATTCTGGATGCAATACACATTAAGGTACGTAGGAGATGAAGATTATTTTAGATCGTTAGTTTTACCTAAAGGAAAAGCAATCTATATGTCAAGTATAAGAAGACCCTAATGTTATATTGGAATATTGGGTGTTTCAAATCCACTGGCTTCTGAAAGAAATTTTAAATAATTCCACGAGTTACTAAAAAATCGTTTCGGATTAGAATATTATCCACGTGAAACACTGTGATGCAGCATAATTTACTATCCTTTTATATTTTTATTGTGAAAAAGGAAAAGCTTTAATGAAAAAAGTTTAAATTCCTCCGATATGTGTTTACTCCAAAAGAAACGCCAATTAAATTTTAACACGTGTAGAGCTGTTACTAAGTGCTTTCATTTTAATTCATCATTGTTGTCTTAAAATATAATTTAGAGAAATCATCTTTTTGTCAGGTAAGATTCACTTTTTAGTTTTTTAACAAATTATTTTTTTAAAGTCCCGCGCCGTAATTACTAGGACTTCGGAACATAAAGCTGAGAAGGATATATTTTTTTTGTCTGAGAGTCTCATACTTGAAAGATCTTCCAGCTTATAATATTTGTGATTCGAGTTAGAAATTCAGCGAAGAAAAAGCATGATAATATTTTAATCAAGGAAATTCTAACAATCAGATTTGTATGCAGTTTTATAACCTGCTTTGTATGCCTTATATGCATTTGTTGTTTAAAACAGAACATACTTCATTCACTTGTTCTAGATTTCTAATGTAATTTTCGAAACTAGGAAGAAATTGCTATAATTTATGTCTTTAGTGTTTAAAAATTCGTCTCCGTCCTGAAACTGTTAAGAATCGTACTAAAGCATTTTACAAAGTAAAGATATTTTTTATTAAACACAGCGATTAAAATTCTACACATTTTGATGTTTTTATAAGTTTATTGAATAAATAAATGAATTTTATATTTCATCATAAAATGTTAGATGCAGTTATATTTGCTAATTTCATCATATTTTCCATTTGGAATCTTTGTAATGTGGCAACAGTAGATTTAATAGCAAAGAATGTGCGAAAATAACTTTCGTTTTACTTCTTTCCGCTCTCTCTCTCTCTCTCTCAGCTCTCAGCATGAAGGAGTTAACGAGATCATTTAATTTTATTATTTGATGTTGAAATGCATAAAGGAAAAGTCATTTGCTAATGCTATCTTTACGTCTCATTAAGCTTTAGCATTTTCGGAGCTAGCGAGTTTTAAGAAGCAACTGTTCACTTCTCCATAAAGTGACTCTGTTCCAAAATCAGCGGCATAATTGGGTCATTGTTTAAACCCAGCTATGTACTCGACATTGAAAATGTTCCGAACTCTGAAGATGCCCGTTTCTAATAAAAAAATAGTTATGATAATAATGACTTGGTAAGTACATATTTCAGACATAAATGTATTACGTTATTACTTTCGCTCTAGAATTCCTTTAATCAGCGGGCATAATTTCAGTGCATAAATCTGGGGTTGAAAACTTGAACATATTAAATTCCAAGGGTGTTTACACAGACAGAATAACGACGGTGTGACACATTGAAACCTATGAGGCATTTCACAGGCGTTCCTAATTCATTTCTACTGCTTTAAATGAGCCGTCTCAAATTTTAAATGCCAAAAAAATAGCATTCATTATGTTGTACTAAGGCAGCCAGCAACATCTACAATATGCTGAAAACTTAGTTTTTCTTTCTTTGTTAGATGACTTCGGGGGAACACAATGGTTAAATTAATTAAACGCATGTACTGTATGGCTGCAGACAAAACGAAAATTTGTGAAATGTCTTGGAAGTATCCTCTCCACCACTAGACGCACTAACGTTTTTTATTTCTGTTTTTACCATTTTTCGTTTCACTCTGTTTCTATGTGTGTGTATTGCCGCATATCCTTACGTTGTAATTTGCATGCAATGAACTTCAAAATGCCACAGAAGTTTTTCCACCTCCATGTTGTTGTTTTTCTCTTTTTTTAGTAATTGTGTTACTCATCACGGCTTGCTATTAATATTTGGGATTTCATCACACACTTATTTCCTGCCGTCCTACTAGAGAATCACACTTTGATGCGTGCTTTCGAGCGCTCAGAAAAAACAATAAGCGGAGTAACTGGATCTTACATATTAAGTTACATGGTGTAAATTTTTATTTTACTTAATCTGTAGACTTGATACAACGCATTTAGAAGAATAAAATTCCGTACATTTTAACACCGTTTAAGTCGTAAACACCCAAGCATTTTGGCAAAGCGCCTTTCCAACACCACTGTACTATAGGATTGAAATTTTAGCACTGTCATTCTAGGGTTAAAGCTTTGATTCGTACATAATGTCTTTCTGTTGATAAAAATACGTGACTGATACTTATAAATGCAAAGCTGAAATGTTGATAGTGATCAGCCCACACTACTGAGGCCCAATATTTTAAAGTCGAAAATTTCAGAACGTATTACGTAAAGTTTACAGAAATACGTGATGGCAGACCTTTCCTGAAAAGTTCAAGCAGAGCTGCCGGCAAACAACCGGGCAGGTAACTTCAAGGCAATTTTTGCTCTCCAGTTTTTCACATTTTCTGTTTTACTAATTTCAAAATATTTTTAACTTTGGTTATCCTTTTTTTTTTATTAAATTGGAAACTTCTGGAAGATATTACGTGTAGTGCTACAGCGCCAATCAGATGCGAAAGGAAGATTTTCCTCAAGCTCGCATGCCTCTTTGCAAGTTTTAAACTTCTCGTTTTCGAGATGTTCTCGTGAATACTCTAGACTCTAGAGCCTAGGTTCGCAAACGGTAAGGCGCGCCACTCTTGGTAGGCGCGGAGCACCTGCATGGGAGGCGCAAGTCGATGCGCGCAATGTTATTCACTGAACGTGGATGATACCGGACACCCCTCCAAATAATGTGATAGTCCTCCACACGCACATGGTATTTTTCCGTCACTCTCTCGTTTGTTTTTCTGTCATCGCACAAATAACGTTCTTTCTGACTGTAGCCATAAATTCTACTTAATCTAAAACTAAACTAATCTACTTGACATTGAGAATGGACCGCTATATGAAGAAGTATGAGTAGTGCAGAATATGTAGACCAAAGTTAACTTAGTAATAGTACCAGGATTACTACTGACGACACAAATGCAGCCCCGGATAAAGGGAAAGAAAAAGTGTAGGCGATATGATGCAAGTTATATCAAATTCAGATTTTCTTGTTTAAGTAACAAACGCGGTGTTCAACAGCCGCAGTGTGTCATTTGTTTTTAAGTTGACAGCCTTAGGCCTGCAAAACTTAAGACATCTTAAGGGTATGCATGAAGATTATATACACAAGGATCGTGAGTTTTTTGTTCGAAAAGAGACGGAATTTAAACGACAGAAGACTTATGTCAAAAGAAGCTACGGTATCGAAGAAAGCGTTGAAAACTTATGTAGTGGCTATGAAAATCGCTAAGTGTAAGAAATCACACAGCATTGCCGAATTTTTTTGCTTGAGGCAGCTGTAGAAATATGTCGCATTATGAATGGAGAGGCAGCTGCAAAGGCATAACAAACTATTCCACTGTCAAATACAGTTTCGCGGCGAATCGATGACTTGGCTATGAATTTGAAAACGCAGTTAATTCAATAAATAGAAAGTCAAATATTTGCGCTGCAACTCGATGGATCAACCGATATTTCATCACAGGCTCAGCTTATTTGTTACGTGAAATATGCCAGGGAAGGAAATATAAAAGAAATTACTGTTTTGCAAAACGATCCCAACAACTACACGTGAAGACGTATTCGCTGTACTTAAGAAATTTGTCTGTGCTGAAGGCTCGACTTGGACTAATTGTATATATAGGTTTATGAACCGACGGCGCTGAAGCTATTGCAGGGAAGGACAGTGACCTTGTAACTCGAGTAACAGCTAGAGCTCCGGCAGTAAAATGGACTCTTTTGTATGATACATCGCGAAGCTTTGACTGCCAAAAAAATGCAACCACATATACACAGTGCTCTTACGGATACCGTTAAGATTTTTAATTGCATTAAATCTCGGCCAGTGCAGGCTCGTTGCTTTACTGAACTTTGAGAAAAAATAGGATCTGAACATAATCATTTGCTTTTTCATAGTGAAGTCAGGTGACTGTGACGTCTTTTTGAGTTGCGTGATGAAATTAGTTTTCTGCTTGCGAAAACGAAATTAGCAGAACATTTGTGCAATGTCGAACGTTTAGCAATACTGGCCTATTTGGCAGACATTTCTGAAAAACTAAACAGTTTGAATGTGTCACTGTAAGGAAAGAACTCAAATATTCTGGATACTCAGGACAAAATGGAAGGCTTCATGAAGAAGTTAGATATTTGGAAAGGTATCAACTGTGGGGATACTGAAATGTTTCCATTTTTTACAAAATTCATAGCAAAGGATGCTGGCAATATCATTATTATAAATTCCGTTGTGAAAAGAGTAGCGGTGCACCTATCAGCACTGAAAACTAGTTTGAAGACTACTCTCCTCAGATCGACAGCCACACCCACCATTGGATTCGAGATCCATTCTCCGTAACAGTGAGTGATATGCCAGAATTAAGCATGGTTAGTCTCTTGAGCAATTGAACTTTCGAGCAACAAGACACTAAAAATAGCGTTTCCCAATACCTCACTTCAAGATTTCGTGAAACACTATTTTTAGTGTCTTGTTTTTAATTTTTCAGTTCGAAGCGAGTATAAAAAACTTACAAATACTGCTCTGGAAGTGCTCCTTCCATTTCCAACAAGCTACCTGTGCGGAGCTGGATTTTTTGCAATGGCTTCAGTTAAAACGAAGTACAAAAATCGTCTTAATGTGAAGAACGATTTAGGTGTGGGACTGACACAGTTAGAACCAAACATCGATCGTTTGTGCAATTCAAAACAAACCCAAGTTTCACATTAATGTGTACAGTTTGTGAAGATATGAAAATGTTTTTATTAATTTGCATTACTTTATTCAGGAGGAATAAATTGGTTGTATGCTATGTACAGATATTACCTAAATATTTTCAATCAAGCCTTACCGGTATCTTTGAATTCCTAATAAAAGAAAATAAATACTAATTATAGAGCAAATAACATCTGTGCGTATGCTGACGGGGGCCGCCATTACAAGCTACCCACGATGGGGGAGGAATTCTGTAGAAAAAGTTGGAAAACACCGTTCTAGAGTATGTCAATCTCTAATTTAAGCTTCCAAACTGATTCTCTATTCTTATGCAATTTTTGTTACTTTTCCGTTAGATATTCTTTCTGAAAGGTATGTCACCCGCGAATTTTCTTTGTTTGGTGACAACTGACAGTGGAAGACACGTCGACAGCAAAAAAAGGTGGCTGTACGAAAATTGATACCATACTGAGCCTATGTTTTGGCGCACGCTATCTTGATAATGTAGACACTGAAGTAGTCTTACATAGATATTGTGGTAGCAGCGGATCTATGTGAAAGGAGGAATTGGGTTTAAAGAATACAGCTTGCTGTCCGTTTATCAGCGCATCAAGTACTTCCACACATTTCATGCGAATTTTTGTTTGAATTAAAACGCTAATAAGTAGACATTTTGTAAAGAAAAATGAGATTTCTTTTATAGGAATGAAATGTCGAATAACAAATAATATTATTATTTACTGTTAATTTCTCTGTTTCGTTAACGGAAGTACCTGATACGCTAAAAGCAAAAGACAATTATGGAGTGGAAATAGGCTTCATTCCCATCAAATAAAAAGAAGAAGAACAAGAGTTCAAAACTTTGCTTGCCTTTTTTTTTTTTTTTTTTTTTGCTTTATTCATGGTCCCATTTCGGAACATTATCAGGAATACGGTTAAACTGTTAACAATGCAATATAGTCAGCGATGTTGAAAAACAGGCTGAAACCTGCAATTCATAACAAAAAAACTCATGATTTCTCCGATGTGATCAAAATGTTTGCGGATCATCACAGAAACTGTACGGAATTGCGAAAAGGACTGCATTGAAAAATAAAGCTTCAGGTATGCAAGTTTATGATTTATTTTGATAAATATAACAAAATTGCCTGTACTTTTTTCTTACCCTTTTCTCGTAAACAATACGCTTTTTGGTTTGGGAAGCTACTTTAACCTGTCGGGTAGCTAAAAACATAAGAAGCTGTGCTGCTGTCTATAAACTTGAACACTTCTGTAAATAGCTGAGACAAACCTTTTTCTGATTTCCAGATATGACTGCATGTTCTCCCATTCTTGTTCCACTTTTCCTAGTACCTTTTTACATCGGTAATACCATTTTGAGTCAGCTAATACAATACTAAATTTTCTTCTGGTAGAATAAAATAAGTATCTTTGAAACTAGTGCGCTGATTCCCATGATTGGTAACTTGGTCTCACATTGATTCATATTTAAAATACACAAACGTACATATAGTACATATGCATTCTTGCAGTAATGTTCCGCTGTTTCAGCAATAAGAAAGCAACGACGTTTCTTACATGTAGATTCTAATGATAATACAGTATTGTAGAGCCCTGCGCTGACGAAGAAATGCAATCATATTTGCAGATGCATTACCGTATTAGGAGAAAGAACAGAATTCATGTATCCAAACAAAACATGTGTACAAAATCAATTCTCTGGCAGACAACGCACGGTTTTCTTTCCTGCAAAAAGTAATAACGTCCGAGCAAAGCATCACGTGCAGAACTGGTCAAAAACAGCAATCTCCTTCCAACCATAGCGAATTACTGCTGCTTCCTTTAACAAGATACTTCTTCTTCGATTGTGCTTTCTTGGTAGAGAAGTAATCAAATAAGATACCAAAGAAAATGCGAATTGGAAATCCGAATCGAGCGCTCTGGATAATGTTTCCAAAAAATCCCGAGACAGGTGATAAAAAAAGAAAGAACATTTCCAAGGAGTAACAGATGTAACGAAATTTAACATTACATTGTCATAACTATATTAGCTGTAAGCAAAACTGCCCAACAATCAAGCTTAAGAAAAATAGTAATGAAAACAACTTTGTTTTTTTCCTTGTCAAAATGTGTCAACACAGAATAAAACTGCATTTTTGAAATATGTTTTAATATAAATTTGTTTCATCTTGTAGAGTGGAACTTTTTAAGTATTATCTTTATGTAAAAAATGTAATTCCAAAAAATCATATACCGCTGCAAAACTCATGTTACAAATCTGGTTTGGAGCTACAAAACTTGTATAAAGTAAAACACGAAAATGTTCTTCAAATCAATGAGAAGTTTTTATACGGTATCCCCACATTTTCTGCTACACAAGAGATTTCGTTTCCTGATTCGTATCTTATATTTTCTCAAAAGCTCAAGGTATTATTTTGTTTTTATTTTGTAATTTTCTTGTGCTTTAAGAGATATTTTTGTGATTTCATGTTTTTCATTCTTAACAGGTCAAGATATGCTTTTTCTTTAAACACACACACACACACACACACACGCGCGCGCACACACACACACACACACACACACACACACACAGGTAAAAAATGTGTGTGTATGAAAAATGCTGTTTTCCTGTTTTAACCCATTTAGATGCTAATTTTCAAACACTAGATCTCTTCAGTCAGATAAATAATTGACATTCAATTTGATTTTTATAGTAAATAACGAATATCAAATGTTTAGAGAAGATAAATAATATCGCTGTATAAAAATATATATAGCGAGATTATTCATTTGCGCTATTAAAAAATATTTCTGTTCCGTAGAAATAAGAAAAACAACAGTAAATCCATGGCAACAAAGGTTTTCTTAGCTTCTCTTATCAAATGAATTATACAAATTGTATCCATGAGGAACTTTAAAATTTTTGAGTTATATAAGGTTCGATCAAAAATTAAGGCACAACAGGTCATAAAAATGCAATTGTGAGCTCAGCATAATTGAAAAGATTTTTGTTTGTTGCATTTCGAAAGTTAGGGAACCCGGAATAAGCACTAAAATCAGACAATGGTCGGTCATCAAGTTATTTTTCAAGACCGACGAAATTTCTGCAACCTTTAATTCACGAAAAACGGAAAACTGTTAATGATGAAGAAATTATTAGTAAAAGTAATGTTCAGAGATGGATTCTGATCCCTAAAGCGGTTAAATCACTAAAAAAGCTAGGTCTAACAGTAGTACCAGACGAAAATACGTTCCATTTTGAACAAATGATCCACGCTAACAGTTTAATAACAGCAAATAAGGTAACGGAAAAGTGTTGAATATCTAAAGAAAGCGTTGCGCATTTTCTTTCATTCCGTGGATATCGAAAAATTCATTCTGGTTGTGTGCCAAAGTTTCTTGTAAGGGAGATGAAGCAATCAAGAAACACATTTGCATCTGACTCTTTCAACAACTGAAAGACAAGATGCAGTGGATTCTATGTCTCACTCTACGTATAGCCCTGTTCTGGCACCATTGGATTTTTTCTATTTGGTAGATGAAAGAGACTTTTTCGTGGGAAAACATTTGGTTCGGATGAACACTTGATAAATGTGATCAGGCACTGCATTTTACCCAAGTACTTTGGAACCTGCGTTTTACCCAAGTGCTTTGTGAACAAACACCCTGTGCAAAATGTGTAGAATGCGAAGATGGATATACGGAATGACACGTATACGTAAATAAAAGAAGGCTTATAATCTCTACCACATTTCTTTTTTAAATGCTATAGAAAATTATTTTTGACGGATATATTTTTGACCTTCGCTTGTGTAATCTAATTATGCTGCATTAGAAGAAATAAATGGCGGATATTCCCGGATGGCCTACTCGCACAACACAAAAGCACATGTTTCTACAAATGTCCAACACCAATAACTAAGCCGTGATTTTTTTATTTCTTCGAAACAGGGAGTTTACTTTGCTATATGCCTATTTAGGTAATGCAGCATGTTCTGTTTTTTTTTCTCTTTTAAGTAGCATTTTAAAGAGGAGGCAAAAGGAATCGAACGATCGCAGCAATTTTACGTTATCGTTTAATAGATTATTCCAACAAAATCTGGCTGATTTGCATAAATTTCACTTTTCTTCTGGGTAGCTTTGGATGCTATGCATCTTTCTCAACAGTAGTAAAGTAAATCCCAAGTAAAAATATTTCGATGCAACGAAAATGGGTAACGAGAGTAATCAAGACCATTGCGGAAATCTGATGGGACGCAGCAATGCTTAATTTCATTGCTACACAACAGTATATTTTACCAAACTATCGCCGAACATTATTTCATCACGTTTTGTATAAACGTAAAAGTATCTCATTGCAATCTGCGTAAATTACGAAAACCTGATGCTAAATGTGATGAAAGCCATTACAAAAATGCAATTTTGCTGCTATGAAAATGGTGCTTCGTAACGAAATTTGATTTACTCTCGACCTCCAAAGGGGGAGTGGGTTACCTGTTATTAATGAGAGCTTTAAAATGATGTATAACACCCTGGGCTGTAACCTGTAGATATTCTAGACCAAATGTTGCCGATACCCTCACTAACACACGTGGGATTTTGCTTTTCTTTCTACCCTGAGGTCAGATTTTAGTTTGCGCGTGCGCAAATGGACTTCCGTGGTTATATCACATTTAATCGGTGTTAATGTCGTTTCCTGCGTCCGTCTAAATTTGAACAATAATAATAATAAATATCACATATCTCCTTTCATTGGTTTTACGACAATAACATTTATTAATCCACCTACCTGAGTATCCCTCAATGTCAGGAATTAGTAAACCCCCTTCTTTGTTGTTATGATTTAATTTCACTTAATGCATTCCGGTTTTGCGCCAATTTAATTCCACTCGGTGTGGTCGGGAGTTGCGCAATTAAATACAATGTGTTGTAGGTAAATAAATGTACACTCGTGAAAAGCTTCTTTTATATCATACCCACAAATATCTTGGCATGCATGCGAAAGATGCATACCATAATTTATCTACAAAGTACCAGGGTACATTTCAGTTTAATTTAAGGAACTAGGGAATTTCGAATACCACATTTTTGGAGGAATGGGTGTGCGAAGTACCTGATTTTCCCAAAATTTTGAATATCAGAATCTTTGGGTGCGAAAAATACCGAAATAAATTATTACTTAATTTTTTTTTAAAGTTACATAGGATTTTCTCAGGGTTACAGCGTTATTTTGAGCTGCTCTAACATTCTGAAAAAATCGGACATGAAACCTTAAAGTCAGTGCTGCTGAAATGGAAATCTCAACTACGGATGACATCGGACTAGAATTTTTCTGCAATATGTTCAAGATAACTCGCGCTCGCTCTAGGCAAAACGCAAATTGCAAAAGTATAACACCAGTACTTTCAGAAAAAATCGATTTTCCGCTAGAGAAGAAACTCTGAAATGATATTTCCCAGAAATGGATTACATTTCTTTGCAAAAAAAGAGGGAGAGGGGAAAAAGAAAAAGAAAAAAAAAGAAAAAGAAGAAAAAAATTATTTAAAGTGTTACTCTTCTCAACGTTCAAATTCCCTTTTCACTCATTTTCATTCATGATAATCACCAACTTTTCCTTTCTCTTTTTTTATGAGCACCACATAAATTGTGTCTTTTTATCTTTTACCCCATAACTGTTTTTATGCAACTGAAAAGAGCACATAAAGAAGTTTGTAAAGTTTCATAAGGCCACGGCACTTCTCTGCTACAAATAAATAAATGAAACAATAAAACGGAAGTTAGCACAAGGACATAAATTCCAGAGCGAAAGAAGTATACAGTTGAGTTTGAAGACTTTATTTTCCTTGAGGGACAATATCCCGGCACAATAGAGGAGGAAATGAAAAAGGCAGGGACTGCGCTTCCAACAATTCCGACAAAAGCACCATTTAGAGGAAAGGAAACTTTCTCTCACTTTATCACAAAAACGTCTTCTACTTCAAGCAATGATTAGACTGTAGTAATTGCTGAGAGCTTCAATAAAATACCTTTTCCCTAGTTGTTCCCAGCAGGTCATTCTACTTTCCTGTAAAAGGTTTTTCTTAAGTGCATGAATGTATGGAAAGGAAACCAAATTTCCTTAGAAAGTAAGCTCTGAAACCTACGGAAACAAAACCAAATATCGAGCAATACTTGATCACTTCATTAAAACTATAACTTTATCTGTAAAAGGAGCACTCACAGTCACCATAGCATATAATATTAAACAAGAGTTCTCAAAGGAGGAATCACCTATTTATTTGATTGAAAGAACACGTGAGGTAAAGCTCTTGAAATCAGTGGGGTACTTGTATAAGACATTTGGAAAAGTGTTGCCTACAGGCGCTTTCACGTGTATTAAATTTCGGTGATGGCTTAGTTTTCATTTCTGCCAATTTCATTTCTGCCCATATCTAGAATAGTATATATGAATAAAAAATTGAATTATTATACAATATATTATCAAAAGTATTCGGACACTACCAAATATTTGCATAAGTGCAAAGAACAGTTGCGCAGGAAGGTGCGCTGTGAGTGGAGAGGTACGTATATAAAATTGAAATGTTCTGTCGTGTTATCAGTAACTTTGAAGCGGATTTCCCGCATGGACGTGAACTTTCCGAGTTCCATCATAGGCTGGTCATGAGATGTCATTTGAGTACCCTTTCCATACGGAGTATTGCAGCTAAGCTGAACATACAAAAATCGACTGTAAGTGATGTCGAGAAGAAATATAAGCAGGACTGCGCAACTTCAGTAAAAAAACGTTCAGGAAGGTCGCACAAATAGACGGAATGTGACAGAAGGGCCGTGGTAAGAAATCCCGTTCATCCTCTGCCTTTTCCATCGCTGCTGAAGTAGGAAATGCTTATAATGGTTCGGTCAGTACCATAATTATCCACAGAGAGTTGCACAGTGTGGGTTATTATGGTAGATCCCCAGCACACACACACGATGCATCACTGCGGTGAAAGAGAAGCATCGTTTGGAGTGGTGTGTCTCACGTAGTTCATGGAAAGCTGTTCTTTAAAGTGATGATTCACGCTTTTCATTTTTTTAATCTCATTTCATTTATTGATCTTGCTGTTACATATTAAAATTAATAATTCTGAACGGTTAAGCATAAACATATAAATAACAGCAGGGTAGATTAAGGAAAAGGCCTCGAGGAGACTTGACCAGCCTTGATCTCCCTAGGTTTAAGTCAAGACAAGAACATTCATATAACAGCAACAAAATCAAGAAGGATATTACACACCAAATGAAATATCTAAGCATGATATTGAATTGACAGCATATCAAAGGAAAATTAATGTTAAGGTAATGAAAAACATGAGTTATTCCCACCTATCCAATCCTCATTGTATAGATCCCCCGTCCCTTGGTCACCGAATCTTCACCTGGCAAGTCCCTCGCCTTGCCCCTTCAGTCGAATAATCCCTGCATCGATGAACCACCCATCTTGCATTAATGAATGGATATCAGTTATTAAGTAGACAGAGTTTTAATTTCTTTTTAAACAAATTGAAATTATTAATAGATATCAATTCTGCAGGCAAGGAGTTCCAAAACTCCGGACCAGAATAATCTAGGCTTTGTTTAGTAGTTTGTGTTCTAGGTGTAGTAAGTCTCAACAAAGCTTGGTTACGAATATTATAACGGTGCGTAGCAGTATTAGTTTCTATAAGCGCCTGTCCAAGGTTTATTTCAATTCGTTTGTACATAATTTTGCCTAAGTTGAAGTGAAACAGTTGCTGAATTGTTAAAATATTATATTTGTTCGGATTGGCCCTGAAATATCTGAACGTATTTTGCCTTGGTAAGTTGCCACCATTTAAGTTAAGTTTAAAATCTATTAATCGAATGTACTTATTTGTAATTGATTAATATTAGTAAGTGTTGTTTGACCCCAGGATAGTAAACAGTAATCGAAATGTGGATAAATTAATGTATAATATAATAATTTTAATGTTTTACCAGATAGATATTTTAGTATCATCATCATCATCATTGTCAACCATTATCAATCCTCTGCTGGACGAAGGTCTCTCCAAGTTTCCTCCACAACGGTCTGTCTTGTGCCAGTCTCCTCCATGTCACTCCCGCATACTTTCGAATTTCATCCACCCATCTCCCATGTGGTCTTCTTCTGGGTCATTTCCTGTCTCTTACAATCCAATCTAAAATTTCGGCTGTCCATCGATGGTCTGTCCTTCTGGCAGTATGTCCAGCCCATTGTCATCTCAGGGATTTAACTCTGATCATGATGTCTTCCACTCTTGTCATTTTTCGGATCCACGAGTTCCTCTTCTTATCTCTCCTGGTTACACCAAGCATGCACCTCTCCATGCTACTTTGAGTTGTCTGCAGTCTTTGTATATCTCTTTTAATTCAGGTCCACGTCTCTGCACCATACGTAAGCACTGGAAGGATGCATTGATCAAACACTTTTCTTTTAAGACATAATGGCATATTGCTCTAGAAAATTATGCTGTTTCTTCCAAAAGCTCCCCAGGTAAGTTTTGTACGCCGATTAATTTCTTCATTAATAAGACCCTAACTTGATATCTGCTGTCCAAGATAAACGTACGTGCCTGTTCTCTCCAGCTTTTCTCCATCAATCGACAAATCTTCATTTCTTGTAAAAGCATTGAATATCACTTTTGTCGTCTGAAAGTTCATTTTTAATCCCAATTCTTTACTTTTGTCAGCAAGTTCCTGGATCATACTCTGCAGCTCTGATAGGGTAGTTGCAAAAATGACTATGTCATCAGCGAAACGGAGGTGGGTTAGATAATCTCCATTAATCTTTATCCCTTTGTTTTCCTAGTTCAGTGATTGAAAGACATTTTCTAATGTGGCGTTAAAGAGCTTCGGAGATATGGTGTCACCTTGTCTCACTCCCTTTCCAATTTTTATGTGTGTTGTATTTTCAAACAGCCGAATCTTTGCACTTGCATTTTCATAGATGTTATTAATAATATTTATGTATGTTTCATAGATGTTATTAATAATATTAATGTAATAATCTTCAATTCCGAAGGATTTCAGAGCCATTGTAACTGATGATGATTCATCTGAATCAAAGGCTTTTTCATAATCGATAAAAGCCATGCACAATGGAAGTTCATATTCCCTCGCTCTTTCAATTAATTCTCTCAATACGCGGATATGATCTATTGTGCTGTAGCCACTCCTGAATCCAGCTTGTTCTCTCGGTTGAGCCATGTCCAGTGTTACCTTCGAACGGTGTGAAAGAACTTTAGAGGAGATTTTATAAACCACTGATAGGAGGCTGATAGGTCTGTAGTTCCTGAGATCCTCAATGTCACCTTTTTTATGTAGCAGGATCATTGCAGCGTTGTTCCAATCCTTAGGAATCTTCCCTTCATTAAGGCATCGAGTGAAAATTTGGGCGAGTACTGTTTCGATTTCTCCACTTGCTTCTTGTATGATGTCTACAGTAATTCCATCTTCTCCTGGAGCTTTTCCCCGCTTCATGTTCTTGATTGCATGTGCATCTTCTGCTGGGAGGACTGGAAGAACTCTGGTACTGGTACCTTTCATGATGTCTGGAGTACATGCATCATCCCTTTCATATAATTTGGAGTAGAAATCTTTCACTCTTGTCAAAATTTCGCCTCTATTTCTTGTTACAGAACCATCTTCTTTTCTCAGTGCCATAATCTGTTTTCTTCCCTTACTGAGATGTCGCTTTGCTATCTTTAGGCTTTGGTTGTTTTCAATTGCTTTCCTTACTAGTTCACAGTTGAATTTCCTTACGTCTTCAGTGATACTTTTTCGTACTGTCTTGCATAGCTCTATATATTCCACTTTGGAAGTCACACCTTCTTTAGTTGTCCTCATCTCTCTTCTTTTTTGCATCAACATTTTGGTTTTTCCTGTGAATTTGTTCACATGCAACTTTTCTTAGACCCAGCTAATTTTGTTGCTGTTTCCATAAGAGCTCTGGTTACTTTTCTGTTAACTTTAGAAATATCCACTTCTTCCGATGTTAGGCCTTCTAAAGCAGAGAATCTGTTCTTCAGTTCCAACTTGAAGGTATTATGGTGTTTTTTAAGGTTGGTTATGTCAATATATTTTGTTTGTCTTATGAGCTTGCCACGTTCGAGTTTAGTGTTGAGGTGCATCTCACATCTTATCATTCTATGGTCACTACCTGTGTTGAACTTGTTCAGCACACTGCAGTCTTCTACGACAAATTTTTTGTTACACATAATAAAATCAATTTCACTTGTCGTCCCATTTGGATGTCTCCATGTCCATTTCTTGTGTGGTTTTTCTTGAAAAAAGGAGTTCAAGATGAAAAACCCTTCTGCCTCTGCAAACTCAACGAGAGTATTTCCACGCTGGTTTCTGTTGCCATGACCGAATTTACCTACTGAAGTTTCATTCTGTTGCCGTTGCCCTATTTTTGTATTGAAATCTCCCATAATTATCTTCAAGTGCTGCTTACCTTTATTATTTAGATGACGAATTTCCTCATAAAATTCTTCAATTTCTTCTTCAGGATGACTTGTGGTGGATGCATAAGTTTGAATAATCTTAGCCTTGTATTTTCTCGAGAGTTGGATAACGAGTCGTGCAGCTCTGTCAGAGGAACTTTCAACTTCTACAAATTTATCCTTTAGTTTCTTGTTTATTATAAATCCAACACCACTAGTTCTGCCAGTATCTGTCCCACGATAGTAGAAGAGATGTGCACTTTTCAGTTCAATGAGATCTTCTCCTTTTCTCCTTACCTCACTTAGCCCGACGATGTACCACTTGATCCTTTGTAGTTCCTCTTCCAATTCAAGAGGCCTTGAATCAAAAGATAGGGAGCGTCCATTATACGTAGCCAAGGTCAGCATCAGATGGCAGCCTAGTCCGGTCCTCCGGGGATTCTTAGCACCCTCTGCCTTCATGTCGCACTGGCCGCTGCCTTGGCCAGGTACATTCCAGCTGCCGGAGACTGAGGGCCAAGATTTAAGTTAGAGAGTCATTTTAGAGGGGTTTTTCCATAACTCACCACTCTGGCCCAGCGGGATGGTGAGTGTGGGATAGCATTTCCTCTAGTCCCGATGGTATAGTTATACCGCTATTGGCGGTCTTCAGAGCCCCTTTAGTGAGAACAGGATGCACCACGAGAAGGCGGGGTTGACATTTGTCAAGGAGAGGCTGTGATGTTACGCATCACCTTACCTTTCATCCCATTTTAGTATATGACTAATTATTCTTATATGGGGTGTCCGCCAATACGATGGGTGTGTTCGGATTTGACGACAGCCCGGGGAACGATTTTCGTCGGACTGTGTTATTTCAACTGTTCGGCAGGGACCCCATCATAGTATGGATTTGTTTTTCCTGCATGGGACTCAGCCAGTTGGTTTTCATGCCACAAACCATGAACTCTTAAGTGTACCTCGACGTTCTGGATAATTCTTCTCTACGAACAATATCGCAGTTTTATGAAATGATCTTTGTCTCTTCCAACAGGATCGAGCTCCCTGCCACACTGCAGGTCTGGTTTCTTCAGAATGAGATGGAATTGTTGGTTGGCCTGATCTTAATCCTATAGAACGCCTCTGGGAAGAACTAGAGCGGCGGATATGAAATCTATCACCAAGACCGGTTTCGCTCTCCACTCTGGCAGCAGCTTTGCAGGACAAATGGCGAGTCATTCCTGTCGAGATCTATCGGAAATTGGTTGATGATATGCAAATTGCCTCTATCGTAAAAGCAAAAGGTGGGCCGACTAATTACTAATTGCGATAATAAAGCCATTTGTCCCAAGACACTGCGGCGTCCCAATACTTTTGATAATACAGGGTGATTCATAAAGAAGTATACAGTTTCCAGATGCTGTAAAACAGTAACAGTTGAAGACACGGACCACAACTGCTAACCGTTAGGTAAATGTACTCATAAAGTTTGCGTCCGCTACTGAGGGAAGTGACGTAGGCGATAGCGCGCGTGTCACGTGACTAGTCAGTCGATGAACATCTTCTTCACCAATGGATTGGACGAGCCGCGGACTACAACATGCCACTGACCCAATGGCCACCCAGACGTCCTGACTTAACACGTTGTGACATTTTCCTGTGGGGGTACGCAAAGGACAAGGTATTCTACTCTCAGCTTCCTGTTGATCTAGCGGAGCTGAAACAGTGTATCACTGCCACTATCACTGCACTTGGTTCAGATATCCTCGCGTTTGGGCGGAAATGTGTTACCTACTCGATGTGTGTTGTGAGACTAAGGGTGCAAACATAGAACATCTGTGACTGTCTCTAAAAAAATCTTGAAACATTCCCCTGCAATTCTGTTACAGGTAACATAAAATATCTTATATTGTTCTTGTTTTATAATGCGTTGAAACTGTATACTTCTTTATGAATCGCCCTGTACACTGTATTAAATTTTTTATTAGATCTACGCGGTTTCGGCGCTCCACGTAGCGAGCCGTAAAAGTGAAACGATTGAATTTTTGTCAGAATTTCATGCTGTGGAAGTAAGGTGGCAACATTGCATCGAACGGTTCGTATTGTCGGACACCCCTCACGTTCTATTATTTGAGCTAGCACATGGCGACCCAGAAGGTGCATAGTCGTCATTGTCTGTTGTCTATATTTTGTCTGTTGCTGTTAATATCAGGAAAACCTCTGCAGAAGCGCGAGAATGGGTTCTGTTCGGCAAAAGGCAAGAAAGCTGCTGGCGCAAGCAGGTGTCGTGGGAGGATTATGAAGCTCGAAAGTGGGGATTGCAGTATGGAGAACAAGTAGCGCAGCGGATGACCGAAGGTGAAACACAGCGCATATATGCCACTCTTCTGAACAAAAATGCCATCCATTCGACCGCAAACCAGGCAGCACACTGACATGTAAATCTTTTAATCGTGGTCCGACGGTTACATGCCATGGGAAACATTCAGAACATCTGTTCGACCATAAAACTCTGGAAACGCAGGCATAGGTCTAACAATTTTTTTAAATGTAATAAATAAGCAATGCTGCGGTTGAATGCTTTACATAGATTCTGTCAAAAATTCAACATTCCGTAAGCCTAAATTTCGTTTGACATTGCTGTTTAAATACTTATGCCATTCATGAGTCTCCTTCGTTATAGACATAACAGTTTACGTAACAAAATGACTAGATTTTATACATATCATCACTACCATAGGCCAATTAGTTTTAAAGCTGTGAAACTAAAATAAATTCTTGAAATTTACCAGAATGAATATCACTTATAGAGGTTTAGTTTTTAATTGAAAAGTTGAAATAATTGCAAAGAACAAATTACGGTTTTTAGGTTTTTAATATTCACATTATGCTGTAAAACGTAAATGCCAAGTTACCAGAAAAATGTCTGTACTACACATTTTTTTGAAAACCGTAAATAAATAGACAAATTCTGATAAACACCATATAATCGAGTAGTCCGTGTTTTCTGCACTTAAATTCGTTTATTCTGAAACGTATTCGTCCACTTTCCGCCTTCTGCTGAACTCCAAATTTTATTTTATGCAGAACCGACAGTGAGATACAAAGCTCACAATGCATAACTCTATAATTAATCTTGTTTTTATATTTTAAAACGTAGAACTTCTCGAATATACTTTCTTTGACTTCGGTGAAGCAGATGGATTTTGCATGTATAACGTAAATCCTTTTCGTGAGCAAGATTGGTTTTACGCTATGTCTAAAACCATGACTAAGGAAATGTTAAACTAAATGAGAATACGATGCAAATAGTTCCTAATTAAGCTTTTACGGCCAGGCGAAACATATATAGAAGTCAGACTTACGATAACCTTATATTGGTCCAGCACGGATGATGACATCCACAATATAGCACTGCTGTTATTACAATTCACTTATCTCTTAAGAGCGATCGAACATCTCCACACACACACACACACACACACACACACACACACACACACACACACACACACACACACACACATACACACATACACTAAACAACTCCTGTATCGTCCTTTTTATCTATCGTTTTTAGCACATTCATGCGTCACTTACTCTGACCTCAATTGTGTTGCCAACCTCATTCTTGTAAGAGAGGAGATATTACGTGAAGTTTGGAAAGTGTAAAGGAGAACAAACTCAAATTTACATAGGAAAAGGAAATAAAAATGAAAGTTATTTTAGAATATACGTCACTCGTGTTAAGGGAAAATGTTCGCAGAAATTGATTCTAAACTTCATTGCAGCAGCTGCAGTAATCATTGCGGCACTTTTTCTCAGATGGACACAATTTGGTGAACGTACTTTTTTTGCACTGCAGCGAAAACCTGGAGCTGTTAGGACGAGACAGGGCAGGCTAGATTCTCCAGGTTTGAGCCTGCCACGCCCTCGCTTCCGAATGGAGTCCGATTGCTAAGGCTCACAGCATTAGTTTTATCACTAGACGCCTGTTTTGCATCGTCCTTTAATTAAAATCTGTTCTTCCATTCTTAGGTTTTCTTCCCCGAATAACGAGATATAATCGATGTACAGTAAAACTTAAGAATTGCGGACATCGAAGGGGAAAGAAAAACTGTCTGTTATTTAGAAGTGTCCGCTATTGGGAAAATCATGCTTTATGACAGCATGCTGGGATTTTATAACGTAAAAGCAGTTTAAAAGATAAGTAAATATAACTACGTAAATGCAATACATAGAGCAAACTCGTGCTAACCTTTATTAAAAAAATCCTTCAAAATCTAAAAAGCAAAATTATCAAGTATTGTACGAAATAATAATACTGTACTAGTGATCCGATTTATTGGCGTAAGAAACAGGCATATAAGCGTTTCAAATCAATTGTATGTCTATTTCTTACGCCAGTAAATCGGATCAGTAGTATAGTATTACTACAGTAATTGAACTTACATTTTAGTATTATGCAACTTGAAGTATTTATTCCGTATTAAATGGTGTAACAATTTATAAAAACACAAAACGACTAAGTGCCGAGCTTTCACACTCCGAACTGGAGGCTTTCTCAAAGCCAGTGAACACAAGAATATTTTCAAGAACGACGATCATTTGAAATCTTGGAGCGCGGATCTATTACGTGTCTAGGTGATGTTGCGTCTCGCAGAAGGTGGTGTCTCGTGACCCACCTTTCAAACATTCTCTCTCCTTTTTCCCTTAATGTCCTATTTCAGTAGAATCTTCCACGCAGCCGAGAGTTCGAGGAAGGGCTCTCGTTGCAAGGGTTGGGGTGCATGAATATTTCGACGCTTTTTCTAGACAGTGTTCCTCTGAAGTCAGTGTACGGAGCGATCCGCTTCATGTTTTTCCACATCGGTACGACGTCATATTGGGCAACTTCTTTGCATAGCGCTGTTTGTGTTTTGCCTGCTTTAATGTTCCTTATGTATTCTTTTCCCCTAATTGTAAGGGATCTTTTGGTCATTTCGATGTACTCTATGATCGAGACAAGCCATCTGGATATTCTAATGGTATCTCATTAGAATATCCGGATGGTTAGTTTCGACGTGACATCACTATACCCGTCAATCCCGGTCAAAGAAGCATGTGACAACCTAGAAAACTTTCTTACCAGGGATGGTGAACAACCTCCGGAGGCAGTGCAAGACATATGAAGGGTGTTGGACCTGGTTTTAAACAATAACTACTTCCAATTCCTAGGAACACACTACAAGCAGACAAAAGGTGCCCCCCGTGGGTTCTCCAATATCAGGAGTACTCGCGGAAGGTATCCTACGCCCGCTAGAAGAAAATATCTTCTCAAGCAGTGGCAAGAAACCGAAATTATGGCTTAGATATGTGGACGATGTGTTCTTAATTTGGCAACATGATGACAAAGACCTCGAGGAATTTCGACAACGAATCAACACCATCCATCCTCACATTAATTTCACTTGTGAAATAGAAAATGACGGGAAGCTTCCGTTTCTTGACACTGAGTTAGGCAGATCCCAAGATGGCCGCTTATGCTCCACCGTATATTACAAACCAACAACAGTGACATTTTTCATCCCTCCTAAGTCCATATCCCCTAGCTCATATAAAATGGCAGCATTCCGTACCCACCTCAGTAGAGCAATCACGATTTGCTCCACCGAAGAAACGAGGGACAGAGAAATAACAAATATCATCAACAAAGGAGTCACTGCTGGATTCTCGGAACAGACTCTGTGATCCATCTCACACAAAATGATAACCAAGAACCACAAGACACCACGCCCAGGAGTCGACAACTTACAGTTTGCTGGATCCATCTCATTCATCCCGAAATTTTCGTTTGTGTTCAAGAACCTTATGAAGCGCCATGGATTACGCATTGGAATAAAAACACCAATGTCTATTGCCACAGCAGCAACAAATACGCATAAGGACCCCGACATGAATTCTGGAGCTGGGGTGTTTGAGATACCATTAGCATATCCAGATAGCTTGTCTCGATCATAGATCCGAATGACCAAAAGGTCCTTACAATTAGGGGAAAGAATACATAAGGGACATTAAAGCAGGCAAAACACAAACAGCGTTATGCAAAGAAGTTGCCCAATATGACGCCGTACCGATGTGGAAAAACATGAAGCGGATCGCTCCGTACACTGACTACAGAGGAACACTGACTAGAAAAAGCGTCGAAATATTCATGCATCCCAACCCTTGCAACGAGAGCCCTTCCCTCGAACTCTCGGCTGCGTGGAAGATTCTACTGAAATAGGACATTAAGGGGGAAAGGAGAGAGAATGTTTGAAAGGTAGGTCATGAGTCACCACCTTCCGCGACACGTAATATCACCTAGACACGTAGTAGATACGCGCTCCAAGATTTCAAATTATCGTCGTTCTCGAAAGTATTCTTGTATTCACTGGCTTTGAGAAAGTCTCCCGTTCGGAGTGTGAAGGCTCGGCACTTAGTCGTTTTGTGTTTTTATAAATTGTTACATTTAATACGGAATAAATACTTCAAGTTGCGTAATAGTATTACTATTTCGTACATAATTGGTGTACTGTTCCTCGTTATCAATTTAATCAAGTATTGTTGTTTGTCTATTACATTTTTGTGAAATTTTGTCTTCTAAATAAATTTCTAACCAGCCACCTGAAGTTTTGAATTCTGTGAATCCTAATTCATTTGCGATTTCTAAAGCCTTTTGACGAATTAATGTCCCTGATAAAAGAATGTTGTTCGCTCTAGCGAGGCAAAACCATTCATAGGTAAGAGTGTCCACAGCTAAACCATCACTTTTAGGGGAAGCTCTCTTAATTTTCTGGTTACCATTACAATCTTGCCAAGACTTCAAAATTTCACTCACTTGCGTTTTTCCAATACCCAGTTTGTCTTCTAAAACGTACACACTTAATCTCTCCTTTTCACTCAGCTCCACTATTTCAACTGTTTATTTTAGAGTCAAGCGCTTACGTTTGTGTGATATTTTAAAATCGATGTTTGAGAAATCTTTGATGAGAAAAACCTGCATGATTATTGCAAACAAATGTGATTTCTAGTAATCTGGACTTGAAATTGATCTCTGTGCACTGACCTTACCAAACAACAAAACGTGAGTCCCTCCCACTCACACCTGAATTATGTTTGCATATGTTTCAATCCGATTAACTTTCTCGAATTAGCTGGCTTTGGGCGTTGGTTCCCGTTTCTGAGGTTTCACCCCATTAGGAGCACCTGAAGAGCTAGAAAGAAGTTTCTCCTGACACATCTGACCAGGAAAAACTGCCTTCTAGCAAGAGGAGTGTCATACATTCTGGTGAGCACGAACGCTAATCCTCTTTCCAGCTAAATTTGAGCGGCTTATCCGGGGTACATAGCACTTAGCACCTTAAAATATACTAGGCCTCCGGAACAATAGGGTTAAGATAGAGAATGAGGAATGGTAAAATAATAAAACGGAAACATTTTGTGAGTTTAGGCGAATCACACCCCTATGAATTCCTAGAATCAAAAGCAAGTTGTTCGTTATATTGTACTTTAAGTGTGTCCGCGTCCGGTATTTAGAATGTCCGCTATTAAGAAGCGAATGCCCCATCAGAAGCCATGCATTTCTGCAGGGGAATAAAACATTGTCCGTTATAGAGAGATGTCCGCTATTAAGAAGTGTCCTTTAATGGAAGTTTCACTGTATTTTCTTACCTACTACATTTTTAATATATCAGCCTAAGCAATGGGAGTAATTTTCGCATCGTCTGTATAGGCGCGAATACTTACTGCACGCATACGCAAAAAATCTGGAAAATATAAATGAGCAGGAGAAATGACGTAAGTTATCACATCTTCCGTTGTTTTGCTTTTAATTACAAACATATTTGCAGCCTGAGTAATTAATTTTCAGTACGTAATTTTGATATCAGGAAGGAAGATAAGACAAAATTATCTGACTCAACTTTTCATTTCGTTATTTCCGACGATTTCAGTTTATTTCATAAATGACTAGGTAATGAACACCAATTTCGGAAACGGAAAGAAATTGAGTAGTGCACAGATAACTTTAGGAAGGAAAAATAGGTAAAATAAAATATTTATTTTGGAAAGGCTGTTGTAGGTGCATTTACTCTACATACATAATTATTGCAATGATCAAATTAGTTTTCTCTCCTCTTACTTTTGTTTACCTATTCCGCACTAATTGTTCTCTTCTATCTTGTCAGAATTTGTTCGCAGTGAGATACATGTAATGTAATATCAATTATATTAAGCATTTATTAATATTTCTTTAAGAACATCCAGACAATAAAAACTCGGAAAAATAGTTTATGCTAAATTCCCACATTCTCACGAATTCCATGTTATGATACAAACTATGATTTACTATTTTACTTTTCTGCATAGGTCTGTATATATATAGGCAAATACTAATTAAAGCAGACCAAAGAAACTCACAAACACCCAAACGAAACACACAATACATACCACCAAAGGAACAAACAATTCCCACATATTTGCAAAAAGCCCTGAACCCAAAATACACACAAAAACACAAAAGTACTCGAACCCATTACACTGCTAACGCACCGAATGGAACCCAAAATGCAAACAAGAAACAAATACAGAACAGCACCACAGCCGCCTTACTTTAAAAGGTGAAACAAAAAAAAAATTATTGGTTTTCTTATATATATATATGTACACGGTCGAATCACATTATTGTGACCACCAGCTAATATCCAGGGTAACCGCCGTGTGCAGCGCGAACAGCAGATAGACGAGCTGGGAGTGACTCAATAAGGTGCTGGAAGTTATTCACAGGTATGTGGAGCCATGACTGCAGTGCATCGACAGCTGCTGGAAGGTGCGTGGTGGAGGATACATAGAGCGAACAACACGATCGAAGTGGTCTCACAGATGCTCAATTGGGTTTAAGTCAGGGAAATTAACCCTTTAACAACCATGACACAAAAATATTTTATCACTCCAAATATCATAACGCCAGAAACTGTCGGTTGGTTCACTCTTTGTTTAATAACGATTATAGTGACTGAGGGTGACTCCCGCTGATCCTTCATATGTCGAGAAAATTTGATAAACAGATAAGGGTAGGAAATCTGACTCACTTTAGACAGGCGTTTCGGGCAGCTATGTACGGGCGTTTCGGTTGTTAAAGGGTTAAGGGACCAGGGAAGAACTTTGAAGTCTTCATCGTGCTCTTCCAACCACTCTCGGACATTTCTAGCTGTGTGACAAGTCGCATTGTCGTTCTGAAAGATCCCATCCGTCACAGGGAAGAAAATCATCATGAATGGGTGTACTTGGTTTGCAAGGATGGATTCATAATGAATTCGGTCCATAGTGCCTTCCACAGGTATGAATGGACCAAGAGAATGCCACGAAAACTTTCCCCAGACTATAACGCTGTCCCCACTAGCTTGTGTTCTGCCAGAAATGGTTGAAGAGTGTTTGTTCTCCAATGTTTCTCGCCTTATACGCCAACGTCCATCCGTTTGATGAAGCAGAAAATGTGACTCATCGGATAAGGCAATCCTTTGCCAATCAGCAGAGGTCCAAGTCCGATTCTGCCGTGCAAATTTGATATTTTTCAGCCGATGCATCTTCGTTAGCTTAGGTGTAGTGACCATCGGAGCCCCATACGCAGCAGGGTTCACTAAACTGTCATTCTAGACACACTTCCGGTAGTTACCTGATTCATTCGGCCAGTGAGTTGCTCCACTGTAGCGTTTCGATCAGCCCTCACGCATCTTCGAAGCCGACGCTCACCTCTCACATCATTGGCACGTGGTGCTCCGCAGTTTCCTCGTCGCTTATTCGCAATGGGGTCATTTCTACCAATCACAATACACTTTAACCACAGCAGCACGCGAACAGTTCACAAACTGCGCTGTTTCAGAAATACTGCCACCCTTGGCCCGAGAGCCGATAATCATCCCTTTTTGCAAATCTGATAAATCGCTCCTTTTATCCATGACAGCAATGAGTGATATGTTTCAAATGATCAAATGATCATATGTAAAGGATTTTAGGAAGGGAGTGTCTGACCCCAGGTCTTAAACAACCCTTAGAAATAGGAAGCTAGGAGATTTGGGCTAGAGTGCCCGATAGGAAAGTGACACGGAAGCGAAGTAGAAAGGGGGAGGAAGACGCCCTTATTTATTACCGGGGGGCCAGTACCCGGGGTCCGACGGCTTAACGTGCCCATCCGACGCATGGCGGATATTTAGTGGATCGAGCGTTCTGTAACGTACCAGGAGATGTGACGTACCTGCCAGCAGGACGCACACGACATAAAGGCAGATAGGAATCAGAATAAAACGTCTGCGTAGCTCAGTTGGTAGAGCGACTTGTTCCGGAATAAGCGGCCTCGGGTTCGAATCCCGGCGTAGACCAAAAATGACGGAGAAATTTACTTCGTTATAATGGCGCCCGAACTATCCGGATGACCCGACCGTTCAAAATCTCGCATTGGTGTGATGTTATTTCCACACCGCGAGACAGGAAAAATCAGAGAATTCCTTCTCCAGCGCCTCGAAAAATAAAAATGTCTGATGTTGCATTCCACACAGCAGATTGCCTGGGAGTTCTCAAGTGCACGTTCTACAGTGGATGGCTGCCTGCAACGATTTATGGTCACGGCTGACCCGTGGGCCATGCCCCCGGCCCTCTTTCGTGGGGGGGGAGATGTGACGTACCTGCCAGCAGGACGCACACGACATAAAGGCAGATAGGAATCAGAACAAATGTCTGCGTAGCTCAGTTGGTAGAGAGACTTGTTCCGGAATAAGCGGCCTCGGGTTCGAATCCCGGCGTAGACCAAAAATGACGGAGAAATTTACTTCGTTATAGTTCTTACCTGCCTGGGATCGAACCTGAGGTCCTTTCCGTGGCAGTCACGAACGTTTCCCATTAGGCCACCCGCGGCCCGATATGTTTCAGACTGCCTACAGTACACCTTATATACCCTTCAAGCCAGCTCGCGACACGTGCCTTCTTTCATTGGCTACGCGCAGTTGAAGTCAAAAGTAGGAGGTGGTCACAATAATGTGACTCGACTGTGTATATATACAATACATTGAAGCACTTAAAAATCTTTGGACTTCAGTAAGTTCCTTTCTAGCTTCCTTAAAATAAAATTTCATGAAATATATTTAAATCAATACACAGCCATTTCAAATACATATTCACAGAATACTAGAGTTTTCCCTGTCAGCTTTGCAACGGACATTTGGGAAAATATCCCGATTTTTACACTCATCCACTAAATAAAAATCATATTAAGTGTCATTGATGTATAAACAACATACATAACCACAAAAACGGCCATTAAGGTAAGTAGATATGAAAAATTCGTAGAATTTAGTTTGAAACTGGTAGTCATTTTATACACATACAAATCCCTTTAAACATCACAACTTCAAAATTTAAAGGCTTCACCGGCATCCCATATTTTGATGTGTTTTTCTAATTGGCATTGAAAAATTTTAATTTCCTTGGAATATATAAATTAGAATGAATTCTGATAATAGGAAATAGTATTACGTCAATATGTTATAATGCTTGAGAAAATACAGATATTGGAAATCATACGATATCAAGTCTGCATCATATATTTTTTTTAAATTAAGGCAGAAAAATTTTCATTGGTCCCTACTCTAGCCTTTGGCAAGTGGGCAACTTGCTATGTGTGGATTTTGTTTTCTTATTACTGTTTTAATGAATTAAAACTGATGGAGTCTGATACTGCTAGGGTAGACACGACATTTGCAATACAAACAGGTGAAACTGACACCTCAAAATTGCCCCTCTGAACCATCAATAATTTATTTGTCTGAATATATGTCCATGGACTGTGCAATTAAAGACACTTTTCCCTTAAATTAGGTAAGACTGACTTTAACAGCGTTTTTTCTGTCTTTTCTTCAGCAACATTGTTTCGTACTGTGCAATAATTTAGTTACTTGTGCATCATAAAATGTAACCTATCGCACAAATAAGGAAAGGCAAGACCAATATTAAACAAGTTAGTAAAATCATGCAATGCATTGATTATGATACGCTTTCCAACATACTAGAAATCATTACTCAAGTTATCACTCAAGTTATGAGAATTATGGCTGTGGAATAAATCTCGGTCCTGTGCCCTGACCTTTGATCCCATTTCGATGATATTCACCAGAACCGGTTCGGCATACCTCCGAAATAACATGATAAAGTTTTGTCGCAATCGAAACATTTTTACGTAAGAAATGATGCATAAGGGCTATGGAATGGATACTGCTCCTGTGTCCTAACCTTTGACCCCATTTTGCCCATTTTCAACAGAACTTGTCCCCAGGCAGACCCCTACAACATACTAACATTTTATCCAATTCGAAGCATTTTTACGTAAGTTATGACGCATAATGGCGATGGAAGTGATTCCGCTCCTATGTCTTGACCTTTGACCCCATTTCGCCCATTTTCAATAAGGTTTGTCGCTAGGTGGTCCCCTACCACATATCAAAATTTCATCGAAATCGAACCTTTTTTACGTTAGTTATGGCGCATAACAGCAGTGGGATGGATCCCGCTCCTATGTCTGACCTTAGACCCCATTTCGTTCACTTTAAATATGGTTCTTTCCCAAGTGATACCCTACCAGATACTAAAATTCCATCGAAATCGAACCATTGTTACGCGAGTTATCGTGCGGACGGACATACGCACGCAACGCGTGACGTAATGAGACAGATGGGAATCGCGACCACCTGCTCGCCGCAAGAGTGTGACGTCATAAAACTTTAATAGTATCCACACACACCGCGTGACGTAATGAGACAGATGGCGTGACCGCGCGCCAACATTCTCAAACGCCAGATTGTGATGTCATAAGATTCCTAAGCATTGGTAACATTAATGGAACGACGCCATGCCAATAAAAACGTTATAATTCGGGGTGGGTAATTAACCCACTAAACGAATTCTTCTAAAGTCGAGATCAAGCTAAATCGATTTCTAGTACCAGAAAACTGTAGGTTAACGACTTTCATCAAAATTATTAGATCCGTTTTCAAAATAAAATGTACATACATACATACATACAAGAATTGCTACTTTAAGGTGGACGTCAAGTAATTTTGCTTCCTATACTTCTAATGGAAAAACTTCTGTACACATTTTCTTCACAAACAATGCGTTCCCAAGGATGAAAGTTTGAACATCCATTAAAATAGCTTCATTTCATAACTTGGAATACTTAATATTTTCTAAACCATAACCGTAATTATGCAATCCAACATTTATTTGTCCACAGACGTCATCAAAGCACAGGTCGCGCCATCTTTTTCTGGTTTCAACACCACCAAAGGAAAGGTTATTGTTTTTTAATATAATTATGCTTATGTTTTACAAAATGTTAAGTATTCCAAGTTATAGTATGAAGTTATTTTAATCGATGTTCAAATTCCCATCCTTGGGAACACACTAATTGTGAAGGAAATGTGTACAAAAAGTTTTCCATTGGAAATATAGGAAGCAAAATTATTTGGCGTCCATCCTTAATAGTGTGGGATAAGGACGATGGAATGGATCCCGATCCTATGCCCTGACCTTTTATTCCATTTGTCCCATTTTCAATAGGGTTACTCTCCAGATGGTCCCCTACCACATACTAAAATTTTATCGAAATCGAACCATTTTTACGTACCTTATGCCGCATAATGGCAATGGAATACATCCCGCTCCTATGTCCTGACCTTTGACCCCTTTTCCCCCATTTTCAATAGGATTCATCCCCAGGTACTAAAATTTCATTGAAATCGAACCATATTTACGCAAGATATGACGCATAAGGACAATTGAATGAATTCCACTCTTATGTCGTGACCTTTGTCCCCACTTCACCCATTTTCAATAGGGTTCGTCCTCAGGTGGTCCCCTACCACATACTAAAATTTCATCGAAATCGAACCATTTTTACGTGAGGTATCGTGCCGACAGACAGACAGACGGACGGACGGACAGACGGACGGAAAAAGCTGGAGCATATACGCTTCTTCAACCTACGGTTGGAAAGCGTAAAAAAGGAGTATATATTAGGCATTTTGTTTCGTTAATATAAAAGTTACAGTTATGCTGATACATCATCGTACATTCCACATTTAAAATTGGTTTGTAGCACCGTAAGATGTATTTAATAAAAATTAACTTGAGGTTTTTCTACTCATATTCCGTTTTATTTTTTTACTCAAATTCCGTTGTTTTTTTCTACTCAAATTGCGTTTTATTTTTCTACTCAAATTCCGTTTTATTTTTCTACTCAAATTGCGTTTTATTTTTCTACTCCTTTTTCAATTTTATTTTTCTACTCTCTTTCAACTCAGTTCAGCAATAAGCATCCCAAGAGAGTAAAAATTCATTTACTAAATTACAGTTACATTCAATTTTGTCGCTAATATTAGAGAACATATTTAGAGAAAAGTATTACCATATCTTCCTAGCAGAATTCCCATTTTGGTGTTGGGAAAAACACTATTAATGTTCATACGAGTAAAAGCATCCAACTAAAATTCATTCACTAAACTACACTTATATGCAATGTTAGATTAAATTTACGATCTACAGGTTTGATGTTTTAAAACACTTAATACACATACAGGTTAAGAAAGATATTTTACAATGGTCGTTTGAATGTTAAGATGGCGTCTCACGATAATGAAATTTCAGATCATTCGTGAGTTTTATAAAAATATTCCCGAGCTGTCACCCAAAACAAGGATTCATTCCTGATCTACGTTTTTTCGATTAAAATACATTCTTGATGATCACCGAGGTAATTAATGACAGATATTCACCAGCGTTCCGTGTGTTAAGCCTAACCATGTGCTTCAACAAAAATATACGATATGCAATCAGACTTGACTGTTTATTGCCAGCAACACAATAACAAGACTCAATTAACGGCAGTGAACTTATCTTTCGGTTGTGTTTACCAATTTAATCCCTCTGCAAAGAATTCACCTTTTACTTAATCAAAAAGAAAAGGAAAAACATGCTCCGTTAGAGAAACAGTGACTACGGAAGTCAAAGCGACCGTTCTAAAGAATCCAGACATTGGGTAGGTTGCCGCCTTGCTCCTTCATGAACTCCACTGCTGACGTCACAATCCCAAACTGTTTAGAGGAGAAATATCACTGCTGACGTCACAATCCCAAACTGTTTAGAGGAGAAATATCGTCTAATTTGAAATAGTTAAGTTTGTTACGCATGTTTACTGTCATGTAAGAGTTTTATGTATCATGTTTATTATCTATTGGTTTGTATAGTGCAAAATATGGCAAAAATGATGAGCTTATGGTATCATAAGACCCGTCCGTCTCCCTGTTCGTAGACATATCACTGCGGCTATGAGTTCGATACGCAGAAACTTATTTTGCACTGTACAGTTATTACTACGACTAAAATTTCCCATATGTCTTGGAATTGTGTTAGCACAGTTTCACAATTACGCAGCCAAAAGTACACATCTTTATTTGGCACGGGATCTCTGCTTGTAGGTATGTAATTGGAAAATGTTTCTTGTGTATTAAGCATCTGTAACCACTGCAAGCATTATCCACATACTTTTTTGCATTTGTGACGCAGGTTTCTTAAGCTGAATAACGTGTTTATATGCATTTAGCATCATGTGGCATCCAAAAGTAAAATAAAAAGAAATCTTTATTTTTCTGCCTCCATGTCAAAATACAGTTTTTTTTTCAGGGGGAAATATATTAAAACGATTTTAAGGTAAAATTTTTACTTGTAAGTAATTACTCCCATTGTGATATGGGCTTCATCTGGGATTCCATGTTAATGGAAAATGTTCCAACAGGAAGTATTCTGTGCCGACGTTCTTGTCTAGCTTTCAGAGGTTGTAAAAGTTCTGGTACATCACAACCGCGTGACTATAGATTCTTAGACTTGATTTAAATCTGCAGTTTCGCGGAAACTAGACGTAATATCTACTAAAAGTATTTGCACATAACGATACCTTGATGCGCTTCTCCTCCTGTTTTCAGATAATGAAATTCAACACCCAGGCATGATTACATCACATAAGACATAAATACCGTACCCGAGAGTGCGCATGAGTATGCATGAGTTCTTCCATAGATATTACAAGGCGATGTTTTTCTTTTAATTTGGAGATCAATGTATATAACGATACAGCAAACACTGCTGTGGGCTGCCTGATTTCATGCCTCACTCATTATGCCATTTGTAGAGATGTTTCTTGTTAATTTAATATATTCTTCGTTGATAATTTGCATTTTAAAAGCTGAACTACCTTGCAAACTAATTTACTTTCTTCCTTGCATGCTTGTAAGAATTATTGCGTGCCACTGGTGTTGAAGACATTGGTAGATCGAAGTTCTTTTCCTTTAAAAGCTGACAAGAAAAACAAATAGTGATACAGGTGGTGTAGAATTACGAGAAAATGTCAGCAGTTCAGTGTGAGCAAGGAAGTCGATTGAATGATTTTTCTTCACGCTATGAAACAATCAAGTAACTTCCAAAAACATTAAACAGGAAATATTCTGCGCATGCATGGGGTTCCACGCACTCTTTAACTGAGAAAAGAAAGAAATTCTACCAGATGTACTAGTGCTAAGTTTTTAGACATTTATCAGGAATTCACCTAAAGGTCACGGTATTCTGCGTTGAAGTTTTAATTGATTCAACTAAATGACTAATTTAGTGGTTCGAATAGTGTGTCTATTATTTGTCTAGATTGGGGACAATTTTCAGAAGTATTAAAAAAGCGAAATATATTATATTACCTACACAAAATCATGCACTGAATTAGAAACGGTGCAACTTTTGGAATATTTCTTTGACCATATATGAACGTTAGATCGATGGTTAGGCACAACGATGTGGATGGGAATTCATTCTAACGGAGCTGTAAGCCATACCAATTTTTGCGCATAACACATTTCAAGTTGAAAAACTGTCCGGGTTGCGTATTTATTATCTGTCAGCCAGACAAGCTCATTTCAGTTTCAAACACAAATTTAAAGATGTTTGTAGATTTGAATTACGGGAAACGTATTACTTCAGCATGCTAAAAGCTGTAAAGATCAAGGTCACAAAGAATATAGCGCACGATTAGACACAGTTAGCTCACAATATGACCCTGAATTTTGACGTGTTCTTTATCGGATGAATAAAGACCTAAACAGAAGAATGACATATGAGAAAATTGTCATATCGATTTATTTGTTTGGTGGTCCGTACTTACGTCGTTGGACTCCAAAACGAAACCTTGTAACTTACACCTCTAATTTTTCCTTCCATTTTAATTTCTGTTTCTTAAGTAGATTTCGTTACTTTTTGGTTACATATTTTCCTACGGAATGTCACATTATTTGCCAGAACAATTTGTACGTTTTGAAAACGCTGAGTCAAATAAAAAAAATCAAAAGTAAAGAATGTTCAGTGTAGAGATGTGAAAAGCATGTAAATAGCGGAGATGGTAGATATATTATGGAGGTTGCTATGCTTGTTGAAATTATATGAGCTTTCTCTTACGATGACTTGATTATCTACGAACTGATCATTGTCAACTAAAAACTATGCCGATGAAGCGTGTTTGTGACAACTACCGTTTGGAGAATAAATCAATTAAAGAGTTTTGCGTATGTTGCTGATTCTTTATATACCCTTGCCATTATTTTCATTTTACCAGACTTAGTTGATTATATTATGTGTTCAACAAATAATTAACTACGAGCAATTTATTTATGCACAACTAAAAAACACCAAAAACATTATAACTCCATGGAGCATTTCGATGAAACTAGATGTAGTACAACTCTTTGAATAAATGCTGTACCTAAGTTTCCTAACAGAAATAAATATTATTCAGCCATGCGTATAAATTACGCAAACACTAAGAATATTTTAACGTTTTACGTCCGTGTTTTTGCTGGTTGTCACAACAATATTAAGCTCTTAAACAAATAAAAATACGGCCAGAGTTCGTTTGACAAATAACAACGTACGTAAAACAATCTAAGCAGTCTTTATTTCCTTGCCACTTGCCGAAGTACAGCTTGCGGATACAACTCCATGATAATATTAACTAACATGCTACAGAAAGGCAGTCTTTGACTTTCGTAATATCAAGATAACATACGATCCTATTTCAAGTAGTACATCGTCTTACATTCAACCACAAAACCTTAGCTCTGGGCGTGGCATTTCATTTACCATTGGCTTGCTGTCAGTCATTACCGAAAGGTATAAGAACATTCGAAGGATTTGGCATGCTATTAAGAAAGAAATATAGCGGAGGAGTAACATAATTTACATAAGAAAAACACACATATGGAAGGATTATTTAGATATATCCGTCACACACTGCAGAGAAAATCAGAAATCTGTACTTTCTCTAGTGTGTTTGTCATTTGCCTTCAGTCGAACTCATACAGACAGGGAAAGTTTTCGCTGAATTTTGATTTATTTGATTAGTGGCACATACCGTACTCTCACATTATCATAAATTAAAAACAGTTCTTTGAGCTGCACCGAACTTGGCACAGAGAAGACTTCATTTATTATCCTGTCAGAACATGAGGCAAGAATGGATTTCGCTTATATTCACTGAATGACTGTGACCACTGCTCGTATACAATAGATTTCGTAAGTTGTGAGTTTGACCAATCAACAAGCAATAAAGAAGGCCAGTGAATCACGGAAAGCTTGACTATACATATCAATCATACTAATTTTGAACAGGTGTATTTGAATTTTTGATTGTTTATAATTGTCGTTTTTCTGGAAATCCACAGTAACGCGTTAGAAACATGTCGGTTGTAAAATCTTTGAAAAAAAAAAAAAGTTTGCAAACGCTCATTGTGTTAACTAAATCAATTATCATTAGAAATTGCAGTAGATTCCAACAAAAAGCGACACTGATCTTGCTTTAGGAGTCTAAAACAAATGGATACATTAATAACATAAACTACTCCTGTAAAAATTTAAAACAAATAAACCGTGCCAAATACAAATTTAATATAAAAAACATTCTGTCAAAAAAGTTACATGAAGTTCATTTAAATGGTACTGATACAAAATGTATTTCTGTTTGAAAGAAGAAATGCTTTTCACGGACACGGAAGAAAAGGCGTCTGAGGAAAGTGGATTATACTTGGCATAACGTGCATACCAATTGATCAGCTATAGCATGCATGTGCAGTAGAATTTGAACATATCGACCTTGCTTCAGACAGCACCTTGGTTATCGCGTCGAAACACCAATAAATATTTCAATGCTAAAAATTCACCATCGTTTGATTATTACGGAAACTGGTGATCTCGGTTTTAGCGTCATTCAATTGATTTTCAGTTTTCGTATTGTCTTGTCACTTATCATCTCATGATCAGTTACTTTATAACACAGTGCTCAACATAGAAAATGTCACACCAGAAAGTATTTGTCCGAGCACCAGGCAAAATAGTGGGAATGCATCAACAGCAGGGTTATGTAAATGATTGCACTTAAGAACCAATCAGCTGATAAGAGAAGGAGATAGAAGGGGGAAACGGCTCGAAGTAGATAAGCTTGGTCGTCCTCACCTGGGCGTGTGAACCACTGCATCGGAGTGACCTTGGTGGCTTATGCACGAGTAAGGAGTGAGAATGCCTGGTCTATGTCATGGAGAATCCTACCATTAAACGGTCACCTTTTCAGAGACGTCATCATAAGCTACTTACGGTTGGTTAGTCTCCACATCGGATTGCGGTCAAAACGCATCGAGATGCATCAAGTGTTGGCCAAATGTGGCAACGGTCTTTGGAGGAAGGTAACGAGAGTCACCAGTTGAAGCACGTTATTTTACTCCGAATCAACCTAAGAGTGTACCACTATTTAGGGTGCGAAACATCTACCTCCGCTACGAAAAGTAGTCCCTAGAGTTTTGAGCGAAAACCAGTAGAATTATTGCTTAGAATCCATTTTTGTTTATTCAGCAGTTTATCAGACAAAATTGCCATCTAAAAAAAGTTCCAGAAGTTAGTGCGCTTTTGGAAATAAATTTCTTATGAGAAGTTGCTGAATGAAGAGCTTCGCACTTTCGGCTGTTTCTGCTCACTTGGGATACAATTCGGACACGGGGAAGAGGTGGAAGATGTCTCCCAACATTAACAACACACAAACAATAAATTGACAATCCGGGAAACTCAAAGGGTTGGTTACTTAAACTACAGGCGGTAGGGGAAGCAGTTCGGCCTTCACCAAACCCCCGTTCACTGCTTGTGAGATGTGTGGGTGGATGTCCCATCCACCCACACATCTCACAAACAGTAAGCAGTACAAGGAAACAGTAGAAAAGCACGTTAAAGCGGATGCATACTGTTCTTGCGTTCCACGACGAGTTGTGATAAAGCTCTCCAGCCTTTACCAACAGTACGCTTTTAGGGTGAATTGAAATATAGTGAGACTGGTGCACGCCAGCTGACGTCCGAAAGCCTCGATCTCTGCAAGTCGTAGCATCCCCACAATCCACAGTGGAAAAATCCAGGAAGCTAAGGACATTCCCGAATCGACATGTACTGTGAATCGTAGATTTAATGAGCTATGTGCACGCTCTCGCCAGCCATTTTCATGACTGCCACTCACCGCAACAGATTGTTCCGCAAGGTTGCAGACTGCGGTACCAGACATAAATGGCGTAACAAATGGAGCCATGTCGTATTCACCTACGAGTCTTCCTTCTGTCTCGGTGACGACGATTACCAATTGGGAATCTGCAGACGACTTGGTCCCAGGGCTAATCTTGCTGGTCACAGGGCTGATCACTCGCTTTGAAAGTCATATCGTTAAACCTCCAATCAAATTTTTGCATTGTAATCATTCTCTTTGAAAGCTAATCATTCTCTTTGAAAGTCATATCGTTAAACCTCCAATCAAATTTTTGCATTGTAATCATCCTCTTTGAAAGTTATATCGTTAAACCTCCAATCAAATTTTTGCATTGTAATCATTCTCTTTGAAAGCTAATCATTCTCTTAAAATCAGGTCGTTAAACCTCCAATCATTCTCTTTGAAGGTCAATAATCATTCTCTTTGAAAGTCAATAATCATTCTCTTTGAAAGTCAATAATCATTCTCTTTGAAAGTCGCTAATCATTCTCTTTGAAAGTCAGGTCGTTAAACCTCCAATCAAACTTTTGCAAGTAAGGGAGCCAGTGCCGTAAGACAAACCATCCACTTGCATTGGCCTCAAGTGAGTCACGGTTGTCGTTAAACCTCCAATCAAATTTTTGGTCACAGGGCTAATCATTCTCATTGAAAGTCAGCAGGCTGAGGAGTCGTATGGTTCTCTTTGAAAGTCAGCAGGCTGAGGAGTCGTATGATTCTCTTTGAAAGTCAGCAGGCTGAAGAGTCGTATGATGCCCCATTCGGGAGCATCATACGACTCCTCAGCCTGCTGCTACGGTTTGACGCGCTATCAGTTTCAACAGCAGTTCACCGCTCGTACTCATGATGGGTCCAGTGACGTCACGACGATACGTCGATGAGGTGTTGCTGCCCAGTTTGTTGCCATGTCTCTGTGTTATCCCTGATGCTCAGTTTCAACAAGATAACGCGCGTACGTACACTGCCAACATCAGCAGACAATGCCTAAATTGTGTCCAGGTGCAGCCCTGGCTAGTGCGAACACCAGAATTCTCCCCAGTACAGAGCATGTGGGGCGTCACTGGCAGATGACGTGACGCCTCTGCACGACTCTCTTGTGATATCGATGAATTGTGGACATAGGTCAACGGCGCAACATATCGATTGTGTGTTTCTAAAAATTACAGCAGCCACATCAAAAGATCATCTGAAGTTTAAAATGAAAACATGAAGATTGCTTTGATAAAGATTAAAGAACGCTTCAAAAAAATAAGGATTAGGTTATAAATTTGCCACACACTATTCGTTTTTCAACAAAGAATGGAGGTACGTGATTGGATAAACAATCAATACTGGCTTCCATCACATCAAATTTCTTCCTTCGGAGCAGTAGGCAACAGATGAAACTGACGACAAACACAATTTACCATTCAGCAAGGAGCTTAACAAATTACCCCAAAGTTCTGCTGCGAAATGTTTAGACGAATTGTTAGATATAAAATAAAATGTGTTAGTTGTAAAGACACTTAATCTTTGAAATCGTCCAAGAGATAAAAAGTTTTAATCATAACGTTGCTAGGAAAGGTAATAAAGAAATTCATAATACAGAAAAGGATTTTCCTTGTATGTAAGATGCATTAAAGGTTTTAAAGGCAGCAAAAATAGTCCATGAAAACAAAAGAAAATGGGCAAAGAATATTTAGAAGAAAACTGTTAATATCAATAGCAAATTTGAACGCTTATTCTGCTCTACAAGTCAAAAGCAAACCAACGTATTTTGCACTGGGATAAATAATGAGGCATACGGCACCCAGGGTATGTCGTCCAGACAAGTTCTTACGTTTGTTGACCGAAAAGTTGTAGTATACTTTAATGAAATCTTCATATTAAAAATCGAAATTTCCCTGTTCTGTGACTTATATGAAATATGTAATTTTTTCAAAACACTTAAGTGTTTAATCATTAATTTCTATGCAAATAGCATTCTAAGTACATCTGTGTTTTTGTTTTACGATTTTGTTCGCTACAATGTATTCTGCTGTAAGAGACACTCGGTTAGGCGTTAGATCATAAAGAGGGAACAGATTTTTACGAAACAGAAATATATTTATTTTTTATGGGATAATAATTTCAAAAACATTTGCTGAAAACAGAAAAATATTTGTTGAAAATATAATATATATATTTTCTTTTACAATAATGTAACTAGCTATATTCTGTGACAGAAAGAAAATGCTGGCATTTATCTTACTAATCACAGCAATACATTTGATGGAAAACGTTCTTGGAAGTTTTGTGACGTACTATAGAGGTGAAAACATGTGTCAAGACGACAACTCTGCAACGAGACATTCTATTCTGTCTGCGTAGCTCAGTTGGGAAAGCGACTTACTCCAGAGTGAGGAGGACACGGATTCTATGACCGTCGCGGACAAACTCGTGTTTTCCCATTGGCGCCCTATTGTGGAAAATGGATCCATTGGCCGTTGGGTTTTTCGAAAAATGTAAGTTGTTTGTTCCACACATTGTTTGGAATTAATGAAAAAATCCTACCTCTCTTCGAAAAAAAACTAAGAGGGAGATTATGTGACGTGTTACAGAGGTGAAAACATGTCTCAAGACGACAAATCTACAGCCAGACATTCTGTCCACGTAGCTCAGTTGGGAGAACGACTTACTCTGGAGTGAGGGGACATGGATTCAATGTCAGTCACGGAAAAACTTGTGTTTTCATAGTTGCAATGCACAAAAAATGTCATCTCCAAATTTTTCGTCGCAAATATAGGCCTGTTTTTTCGAAACAATAAGAAATGGATGACATTTCTGAGTACTAAAACTAAAGGATCGACATGGTCGGAACAAATCAAAACTTGAAACAGGCGAAGGTTTTCACTTGGAAACCATTCACTCCGTAAACACGGCTGGTAGGCGTGAGAAATACGAAGTAAAATTGCAAACCCCGCAAAATACATTTGTTTTGCGTTTCATCTTGGCTTATTTTCCTTGTGGATGATAATGCCACTTGATACCGCATCATCTAGGTTTTTGACAGGATGCTGCCATGCTTTTGTTACTTTTCTGGGACTTTAGATTTGAAGGGTCCTTTTTCCCCTCACAAAAACTCGCAATGAAGAAGCAGAACACTGGTTAAAATTCAACACCGATTTATTCGACACAGATATGCAAGGCAGAATAATGTGGCAGAAAGAAGAAGAACATGCTGGCTGCACCAATTCAACAGAACCGCATCAACAACGACTATAACGCGAGCGTCGTACACATATGCTCCCCGTGTTAGCCATTGTGACCTATTCATGTGTTACCTAAGCTTTCGTGGGTGCGAAAGAATTTCCGATTTAGCTTCACCGAGCGGGAAGAGAAGACATGATTCGCCAAAGCGCTGGCGTCAATGAAACCGGTCCTGATCGAGAGGAAAAGGTGCGTAAATTCCATCCGATCGTTACAATACGGTTCCTTTTTTTTTCGCTGAATTTTCACTTCAGGTTTACGAGGTGTGACCATTTAATTCCCAGAATGCACCTGTAGAATAAGTGTGCGTATCCGTGCACCAGCGGCTCGTGTTACCTTTGAAGTAATCCTCTACCGCAACTATGCACTTAGTTAGACGCTGTCGCCATTGCTGAGAACATACACTATATTGTCAAAAGTCCCGGACACCACTTCAAAAGCAAATGAACGGATCCGTTACGTTGTTAAGATGCGCGGTATATCTGCAAACAGTATAAAAAGAAGCCTGCAGCTGACCGAGATCATATCGCAATGTGAGGTTGAGTGAAAATTTCGCGGCGGGAGAGAACTGATTTTGAGAAAGGAAAGATTGTTGGGTGTTGTATTAGTGCGTTGTCCATACGAGAAACCCAGAGGCGTTTAAACATACCCAAGATAACTGTTTTTGATTGTACCGAATAAGTGGAAAACACATGGCGTGACGTAAGTAACAAAACGTACCGGCAGACCAAAGAAAGTCAGTGATGGAGGACGTCGAAGCCTCAGGAGAGTCGTTACAGCTAATCGACGGAGTACTGCACAAGACCTCAGTGTACAGGTGAGTAAAAATGCTGGAACCTCGGTATGTACACGTACCATTCGCAGAGAACTTCATTCCATGAGTTACCGTGGTCGTGCAGCTGCTCATAAGCGCTTGATCTCCGTTCGGAATGCTACTCGTCGTTTACCATGGTGTAAAGAGCATTTATTGAGGACCGTAGATCAGTGGAAACGGATCCTATGGACTGATGAGTCCAGATATACGATCCAGCAGTCTGATGGCCGTGTGTGGGTATGACGGGAGCCGGGGGATCGGTATTTACCACAGTGTACTGTTCCTAAGGTCAAGTTCGGAGCTGGCAGTGCACTCGTGTGGGGTGTTTTTTTTTTTTTTTTTTTTTTTGTGGTATGGTCCCGGCCCATTGGTTATCGTTGACAAAATTGTTAACCAGCACGTCTACATCGAATTCTGGACAATTATGGCCTACTAACTCTGTGATAATACTATGGAACCGAGACCTGTTAGTACCAGCAGGATAATGCACCGAACCATAAAGCAAGGACTGTTACAGTATGGTTGAACGATAATTCCGTATCGTGTGTGGACTGGCCAGCACAGAACCCTTAGTTTAATACCATGGAGCACCTATGGGATGAATTAGAGCGCCGCATAAGAAGTTTGGAACCAAAGCCTCTTCTAAGCAACAGTTAGCGGCAACATTATATACTGAATGGAAGCGCATACCTATCGCTGTGTTCCAAAACATTGTCGAAAGCATGTCTCGAAGGGTCAGTACATGCATTAAGGCCAAAGGTGAACCGACACCGTACTAATGTATGTCAATAAATGCTATGTTGTGTTTCTCTTGTAGGTGTCCGGTAACGTTTGCCAATATAGTGTACATGGAACTCTATTTCTGGAATACTCTTGAGCTCCTTTGTCATGTTATGCATGATGTCAGAATGTCTGAAAATTCTTCGTTCTTTCATGGAAGTTTTTATTATTGGGAAGAGCCAGAAAACACAAGGGTCTAAGTCAGGTAAATAGGGTGGATGATCTAATTTGGGAATTGATTTTTAGCCAGGAAGTCACAAGCACTGAGCACATTATAGCTTGGGGCATTATCATGACGGATGATCCACTTGTCAGGTCACAATTCAGGTCTTTTCCTTCGAACAAAATCCCGTAACCTTTTCAACACCTCTAATTAGCATTGTTGAATGACCGTATGTTCCTGTTCAATGAATTCGTGAGGAATTATCTCCTTGTGATCGAAGAAACACACAAGCATGGTCTTAAACTGCAAGTGTGACACGAGTGCTTTCAGTTCTTATGCCACTTAAAAGACACTTAACTTTTTCATAGCATCCACACTATAAGCCCCTCTCAGCATCTCTAACGTTTTAGTAGCACTTTTACCAATCTTCACACAGAATTTGATGTTAATGCTGCGCTGTTCTAAATTTCTATCACTCAATTTTACCTCAGAACTCACACACATGCAGACTGGCATTGCTTTCTCAACTACTCACTTACGTATAGCTCTTCTGGTCTGCATTTAACGCATGCATTACTTGAAATACGTCCAGACACGCATAAGTACGTGATTCTGCCTGCATTGCCACAAGCACAACTCGATCGTTTCGGGAATTACGTTGTCACACTTCGTATTTACACCAAAAAATTAAAAAAAAAATGAAGCGTACACATTTATGTACTTATCACGGAATTTTGGAAAATGTGTACTTACATAAATTTTTTTTTTAAAATTATGTTTTATGTGAAAATATTTATTTGCCTAAAAATCCGTTCCCGGGTCATAAACACCGCGGTAGCTGGTGTAACTTACAATCGAGTTCTATTGTACTTTCTCAGTAGCTTTTCTAAAGAGACCCTTTTTCTCGCTGTTCACTTTCACCTCGCACGTATTTGTTTTATTCTTAATATGAGTTTCTATGAGGTCACAAATAAAGAGGCTAAATACTGTAGTTGAGCACAGTTATAAATTGGATTTCGAATGGTTTCAAAATCAATTACATTTTGACAAAAAAATTCTACTTGTTCGTATGCTCGTAATGGTTGCAGTGGAATGTTCTTTAATGGTTTGGCCTTCCAGCTCTACAAAAGCTGCGAATAACGTATGTTATTTTTTAAGTTACTCCCACAATTAACAGCCTATCTGATTGACAGTTATTGAAGCGAAACAGCAACTCTGTTGCAATGATCTGAATAATCGAAATGAAGCTTGAGTTTATAGATTTTGAGATTCCGTACTGAGCCACATTGACGAAACATTCGGCTGCTATGAAATCCAATGATGTTCGAAAACCCAACCCTGATTTACTTTCAAATCAGGAAGCTGTTGTACTCGTATCATCATCATCATCATCATCATTGTCAACCATTATCAATCCACTGCTGGACGAAGGTCTCCCCAAGTTTCCTCCACAACGGATAGGAGACAAAAATATAAGAGAGATGTGCGTATACATGCATCTACCTATATCTCTCAGATTAGTTCAAAACGTAGAAATGCTCTATTTCTGTTGTTGTTCCCCTGGTTTCCGCTGGGTGATTGTTACAGCTTAGAGAAAGAAACTTCTCATTCTCAGTTCATTTGTCAGCTCCATCCCCATGTTAAACGTATAGGGTAAATTTTCGGATTAAACAATAGCAGGGTGAAAAGGGAAAACCTTTTTTTTTCTTCTTTTTTTCTAGAATAATGTTTTCTACGCCTCCTACCCTTCAGTATTTCAGTATTTGAATGATCGACAATCGAATGAGATCTGAAACCAGACCTGCATCATTTCTTCAAACATTAAATTAGTTTCTATGTGTGACTGTATTGTTTTGCATTTGGTTTTTCATTTAAGCCTTCAACCAAAGACTTTTTACTCACATAAAAATAAACAATAAAATCACACACAACCGAATGGGATCTCTTTGAGCTATGGCTCAGAGTTCCTTGTGAAGACATCTGTTTTTACATAAGTTGAAACGTGTACTTCTAAATAATTTTCCTTTTGAGTTTCTGTTTTCTTATGTACATTTTTTTACATTTAAGTTGAACATTTTGCTTCTGCTGATTGCAACAATGCCAGAGACCATCCATAAATTTTTCGATCTTCTTAACGCACAAATGCTCTGCTAAGTGAATATACCGCATGTTTTTGCATTTACATACGCAATCCATAAAGCTAAGAATGATGTACAGGAAAAATTCCGCTTTTAAAAGGTCATGATTCCACTCTTTGGAATGCTTTAAAACATCTTTCGGGTATTGAGTATGAGGTTTTCTATTTAAAAATATACTCTGTACCTATAAGAACTCTTCCGCCTTCTTTTAACGCTGAACCGTTATAAGCAGGTTTTTAGCTGTTTTTGAAATAGCTGGTAGATTTTGCGGCAGAAAGACACCGTCGCCCCGGTGGCGCAGTGGTCAAAGCGCTGGCTAATGACCATTCGTCCGTGAAGGGGTCCGGGTTCTAATCTCGGTGAGGCATGGATGTTGTGTTTGTCTTACGGTACTGGTTCTCTCCCTTCCCTGGAAGCAGTGGCCCTAAACTAGGGACGGGCGACTGCTTATAGCCCATTGAGTTGTTCACGGTGGTCGTTAAACCTTCAATCAAAAAAAAAAAAAAAAAAAAAGACACCTCTTATGAATTATGGCAAGCTCAAAATGCGCTCCGTTAACATTTTCAACATAGCCTGATTGTGGACTTCAATCGTCGATTAAACTTGTGAAAGCATGCGGTAACAGAACTTGCTTCTTCGCGAAACTGAGCAAGAAAAATTAGGAGACTAAATATTGAACTGCCGGCAGATTCTACCTAAAAAAAAATAACATAATGTTGTACGGAGTTTATCTTAAAAATTGCAATATAATGACTATCTTTTGGTATGGTTCGTAATTAAGTTAAATATATATATGGCCGATTCGATAATGGTGAATATCCTTAATGTGTTTCTGTCGTCTTATTCAAAACAACAAATGTCTGTATTCTGACATTTTTGGTTACGTTACTGGGACACACAAATGACTCTGTTTGAACAGGACAAACATAAACACGTAAGATCTGCTTGTGTAGATGCATTGTCTTTTATTAAAAATGTATACTATGATATCTGGTATTATGAGCGTATATTCACATAAAAAATTACTGTACAACAAATTTAATGTTCAAGTGAAAAAATGTCCTGCGGAACCTCCAATCTTCAGTGCGATTTACAGAAAAATAAAAACGAAACGATGCTTGCGGAACATACGTTACTTCAACGCACTCAGTGCCAAATAGGAGACTATATTTTTGTAATGTTACAAAAACCGATGGTGAAAGTGAAGATCTGTATAGCTGTTATGCGCAAATACGCTCAGAATTTCTATTTCCCAACTATGTAAAAGGGACTGAAGAGATTTAAAAGGTATGGAATTGTTTGTTAGGTTAAATGGACATTTTCTGCTGAATGAAAATGTTTGTGTTCATTATTATCAACTGCAGCTCAGGTGAGAGCAATACTTTACGGTTTTACCAACACGGGATTTATACAGAATCACAAAACCACCCAGAGAAGAGTATCGCTTAACTCAAAAGGGAGAACTTCGATCCACGGAAGTTTTTTTTTTCGGGGATTAATGACCACCATGAGTATAAGCAGTCATCTGTCCCTAATTTGTGTCCACTGATTCCAGGAAAGGAACACAGCTAGCGTCAACAGACAGTCACATTATTCATACCTAATCGAGGATTCGAACCTGGACGAATTTGTCGGACGAATTTTCAATAACTAGACATCAGACCTCTCAGCTTCTGGCGCAGTAAGCAAACTTTGTAGCAAAACAACTGTTACTATCCAGAGATTAGATCAAAAAAGAAAACACAGCAGTTTAAATCCATTATAATGTATTTTCTGTTCCCTAATAATACTGAAATACAATTACAGAAAAAGTGATAAAGATTGCGTAATACTACACGTACAGTGGGGAAACTCTATTTGCATTCCACTAATTTATTTTTTTCAGTATGTGCATAGTTTAACCAAAGAAGGGAATCAGAAATAGATACAACTTTCAACATGTTAAACCTCTTTCTTATTCCAGAGATGAATCGTGGCCATATTTAAAATAGCATTCAGTGATCGGACCGTGAATGTAAGAATTTTGTGTTTGGAAACAGGAAACCTGTCCTTGGAACTTTCTGAGGCTGACCTTTGAACAGGAAATAAAACCTGAAATGTTCCCAGGAAGAGTGGTGTCACATGGTTTTCCAGGAGAAAAATTTCCCTGGATGCTGGTTGGTGTTGCTGCGTTCTTAACATACATTTGATAATCCCACACACTCATTTTTCAATATTCGTTTAACAGCAGAGGGAATGAGTAATGACTGAATAAGAAAGATTTTATATAGCGCAAGATCCAATAGCCAATGTCCGCTAGTCTTTGAGTAGACAACGGAAACGCCGGTCTTCTTTGGATAAAGAATATTCTGCAAGGAATACGTTCGAGAATTCTAATATCGAATTACAATTAAGACATTTGTATTATCACTATTTCTCACTTTCTTCCATCTTATCGAAAAAAAGAGATATACTTGCGAACTTCAAATATCATTTCAATAATTAACAGCATTAACTCTTTGACTAGGAGTTCTGTAAATGTTTCGTCGAAAAAATAACGTCTGCTGTTTTCTTTTCAAACAAAATTTTTTAAGACTGCTGGTTAAAGGGTAAATAATAGTTATTATTAGTCTGAAACATCGCGGCTACTTTGCAAAGTTTTTTGAACGGACCAGGGCTTCACCATGAGCATTTTTAAAAAATTAGCCCATGTTTGTCGTCGAAATTGTGCGTTACGACTGCACTTTATAGCAGGATAACTACAAACTCAGATAAAGAAAGTTTAACATATTTACACTGCGTCCAGAGGAGCAACAATTACGAAACCCGCATTGATATATGTGTTACATTCTCAATTTTGGGGAAGTACGAATGTGTCGCGCGTAAGCCACGAAAATGCAGCAAATTTGTTGAACAAGCAAAATGGCTCATTTTCCGTGGTTCAGGGTGTATTGTGGCTTGAAAAAACAGAATCGACCACTACAATGCAGAACGGATTTCGCGCAAAGTTTGGCAATAATCCCCCAGTAAGTTCAGAATACTGCTACGCGTACCACCGATGCTCAACAGTATTGCTGAGAGGAATACTCGGATTTCAGATGCCATGTTTCAAGTGAACGAGGCAGTGTCGGACAGGAACTGGCAGGAATTATAATATGGCTGGGATATATACCGTGTTACCAGGAAGCACATATTGAACATGTAAAAAAAATTAGTATTCACTTTAGTGATTATATATGTTTCAATTTCAAATTTAAATAAGCTTTGAATTTTTTAAGTTAAGTTTTTACCGAAGTTTGTAATGACCCAGTATTTATTATTTTGCGTGGCGAAACAATTTATCGAAGGCTTAGAAATTTAAAGTTAGTCGTTACCTAAAGTTATTTGAAACAAACAAAGAAAAACGCTTCAAAGCTTTTGTTTATGTTAGTTTCAAGTAACTCATATATTTTTCTAGCTTGTGCATAGGATGAATTCATCAAATGCTGAAGGGCAGTCAAAGCTTCTCTGGACTCGACAGCTATGTTGATATTTATTCAACTGTTTTGCAAAGAAAAGCCGTTGAACACGTCATGTTGTGTGCTGAAAATTGTTATTATTCCACGAGACAGCTGGGTGAAGTACAGAATGTCGATCAATTATGACAGAGGTTCTAAGTAATTATTTTCTAAGCACGGTATTCAGATGTACATATCGCTCTATATCAAACACACTACGTACAACTTGTGACCACCTGAGGACTTTTTGTTGGTGCGGTACATGCGGTAATATCACTCCCAAATAGCAAACTGGAGTCCTAATTTTGCGTGTATTGTACAAGATTTCGCACTTTCTAGAGAGAACTTTTAGGTTCATTATAATTAGTATTTCCTTAGGTAGTTTGTCGCAGTGAATTATTTCTTTTTTCTTTGCCGAAGCCAAATGTTGGTTACGAAGAGAAGTTCTACAGTAAAAGGTCCCAACAAAACACTGTGGCAGAGAGAATCATTTATAACAAAGGATTTCAATAAACTCTATTTAATGATCTGTGAGTGGAGTTGTCTAGAGATTTCTAATAAACATACAAAGGCAGATTGTGAAGTTCATCACAGGAGTAAAAAATATTTTACTAACAGATATGCGAAAAGATTATTGTTCAATCCACTTTGTTTCCTAAATTTCCTAGTCGTCTATGTGTTTACGGAACGGACAGGTGTATGATTACGAATAAGCATCTTTCATTGGACAAAATGGCTTGAAAACTAGCACAAATGTTGTTCCACTTTTCTTTTTAATTATTATTATTATTATTATTATTATTATTATTGCAGTCAGCCACAATCAAAGTCCTGCAATATCGTAATGCGGGCTTACAGTCAAACAATTACGAATCTATCGAAGGGAATTCGACAATAAGGCAAACGTTCAGGAGAATGAGATTTTGGATGTGCTATCTATCCTTTCTTACTGTTTAAATTAATGAGGTTTTCTTTTACCTATTTGAGGGTTATTCCTCTGTTGGAAGGACCTGGATGCGTTCCTGTTTCCGTTGTAACTTGGTTTGAAATGCAAAGTTAGTGCATTTCCAAATCTTGCTGTTACAGATCTCGTGCAGATTGCTGTTGGTGGAATAGCACCATCAGTCATTGTGGTTGTTTTCATCTTTTCTTCTATTACGGTAACATCAGGTTCAGTTATGCTCAAAAACTTTTTTGTTGTGATTATTATATTGTTGAGCTTCTCAAGGAAGATTAACTTTGTTTTTTTCCGGTAATGAATACACGAGATGATATTTTATGGAGCTGTGTCAGAGGTTAAAATTATACTGCTGACGTAGATATATATTTGATGTATTCATATACGTACTTCTGTTTATTGGGAGGAACATAAGAAGCAAACTCACCGACTGTTACCTGGACAATATTGCTCAGGAAGTTCGCCACGACTTAAACTCATAGAGGTGCAAAGAGTATAAACTCATTTGCACCTCTCTCTGTCTTTCTCTCTCACACATGCTTCCATCAAGAGTATTGTCAGACTCTTGAACTAAACTAACGCCGAACTTCGAATTCTTTGTCTTTTCTTGATTAGATACAAATGATACAATGTTTCAGTTTATTTAAAAATGCTTCAGGTGTTTTGAGTTAATTAAATAGATTAATTGCACGAGGAAACCTCAAATTGATTTTTGATTATTTGTATTAAACTTGAAAATCATTAATGAATAACTACAGTGTTATCATTAATTAATGACATTTAAAGCACAGTATTGAGTTTTTAAAAGTTCGACAAGTCTTCTGAATTCTTATTCAAGATTAACTCTCATACTTGCAATTCATATCTATTTCAAATCTTCATTCAACTACAACTTAGTACATGTTGGTGGCAAGGATTTTGCTCAAAAATCCTTCCCAGTGGTTACAGTAATTTTGATAACTCATCCTATGCGACCTAATGACCACCTTTTCAGAGTGTCCTGCCAGAATGAATAACACGAGGTCGAAACCCGATGGTTGAAATGCAGGAATAATCTAAATATACAGTATGTAATAGAATGTTTGTATGTATGTTCTCTGTGAACTTTTAAACCCATATAGACCAAAGTTTGTATAATTACTCTCTAGCATCCTGCGGAAGATATAGGCTACAATGAAACCTGGACACCCCCTCCCTCCCCCTGATTTCATCCCCTTGACGCTTTATGATAGTTTATGTTTAATGCATGAAGGTGCCAATTATTTTTTTAAAATACTATATCTTGATATAATGCTGCAACAATGGAACAAACGGAATTTGTCTGACAACCAAATGACTTTCAGTTAGTTATTATAAACTTCTATGCTTTTTATGTAATTTTAACTTAAATCGAAAAAAGCGAAAATCTATTGGACAGTTAATCCAAAATCCAAAAATGTGAAACCATTAAAAGAGGTTAAGACTCCTTAACAGCGTGAATTCCAAAATGTCTCCGAAAAATTGAAAATCTATTGGACAAATCAATCCCAAATCCGAGAAAGTGAAATTATTACGAGATGCTGAAACCCTCAACAGCATGAATTCCAGAATGTTCCAGAAAAGGCAAAAATCTATTGGACAAATCAATCCAAAATCCAAGAAACATTTTCGGAAAGCACTGACCTAGAAGATGATTCATGATTTTTTTGTGAATCATCTTTGATGCAATGCAGGGTACCTCCGCTAGTCACTGATAAAGCAGACTTTAAAGCCGTTCTTCAGCATTGTTCGTTATTTTTAAGTTAAATAGTGGAACGCAGTTCTGAAGCTACACCCGTACACTAATTTTTATGATGTACTGCATCCTTTTTCTTTAATGGTATAATTTAAGCTTATGGAATGAACATATTCAGATAGAGGCGTCTCTTATAGGAAATAAATTGTCTGGGATTTTGTGTGTTGCATTCAAAGATAAATCTGTGCAGTGTGCGATTGTCATTACTTTCCATAGACACAATCAGCACATCAGGAGAAATAGGTATTTTTAATCAGTTCTTTTTTCTTACTTTTTCTTGAAGAGATGTAAATCAAGTTTCATATAAAGTTTTGTTTTTTCTAGTGTAGTTAATTGTTTGTTTGCAGGCAGACAGAGGTCAAAATGTCATCAATTTCATTGATTTTCTGAAATGCATCCAGTAATAGGAAACGTTCATAATGCGATGGATGCAAAATATTCCTATTTTTGCCAGTTGTATTCAGTTTACTTAGCATTGTTCTTTTTTTGTTCGCTTTTTTTTTGTGTGAAGCGATCTTGCTTTTCTTATGCACTCATTATATTTTGTACATTACCAAGAACTGAGTAGAAACAACTTTTCTTTTAACTGCATTTAACTTATCAAAATTTTACGTGATTTTCTATCATCTGACAGCAAGAAAATCTTGCGCATTTCGCTGGAAGAAACGGGTGACACGCTTTCTTCAGCCTTCAGCTTGAAAAAGGTATCAAAAATAAGCTTAAGTTTTGCGTTTTCGGTTTCTTTTCTGCGTGTGTCTGTTCTTTCGGTAAGAAAACTTACTTGATCGAATTTTTGTTAATTTGTGCAATTGATTTTTTTAATTTTTACGCATACTGATTCGGGTCTTTCGTGCGCTGTACAAAGCTATGCGTCATTCAAGGCTACCCGGAAGCTATTGCACCATTTTAGAAATCCCCTTTCTCAATTATCATCCATTCATGATTATATGAGTGTGCTGTGCGTGAACGATATACTTCGTTCTTGTGTGAACAATGCAGAACATTTTTGTAACATTTGTGGTGAAGTCGCTTTTCCTTCGCAGAAGCGTTAAATAATCCCTGTCATCAAGAACCCCAATCATACTTACTTTGAGTGTAAGACTGGAGATCAACACAGTACCTGAGCGCTGCAGATAGTAAGTAATAGCTGTAAAAAGCACCTTTGTACCTGGATAAATGGCAAAAGGCGATCGATCCATTTGTAGTGAATATAATATGGCAGAGCCGTCGAACTATGTGGGTTACTGTTATTTTGTAGAACCCATCTGCTGAGAAATGATACTATTCAAAAGAGAAAGCAGGTATTAAACTACCCCAGCATACTTTCTGTCATCTGAACAGTGCCACATGGAGAAAGCCTTCCTCTCCTGGAACCAAAAACACACTACGATGTACACTCAGAGGTAGAGGAGAAGAAAAGAAGAAAAAATCAGGAACACAGGAAATAGCATCTGTTGATCCTGACTTCACACCCCCGATATCGAATTCATCACACAAAATCACGCAGATTCATTTCATTGATCTTGTTAGAGTTCTGGAACTCTCAAAGACCAAGACAGCACCCTAGGATCCAGATTGCAGCAGTAGAGTCTGGAATGTGCTTAATAGAAATGCGAAAGTAAGTACATATCGCAGCCTCCAAAACAACCTTGCCGCCCCGGTGGCGCAGTGGTCTAAGGCGATGGCCTCTGATCATTCGTCCGAAAGGGGTTCGGGTTCGAATCCCGGTGAGGCATGGATGTTGTGTTTGTCTTACGGCACTGGCTCTCTCCCTTCCCTGGAACCAGTGACCTTAAATTAGGGACGGGCGACTGCTTATAGCCCATTGAGTTGCTCACGGTGGTCGTTAAACATCCAATAAAGAAAAAGAAAAAGAAGAAAACAACCTTATATTATTCTTTAACATACGACGTAACCTGGTTGTTTGCAAAGGTGTTGACGACTTATTCACATCCGTAAACGTGACACATACTCCAGAAGAATAGGAAGTTATTTATAGGTTACTTAAAATTAAGCATGAAAGCCCTTCTACACAATAGAGAAGTATTGCCTGCTTTTCCAGTAGGTCATGCTGCTAATATAAAAGAAAATTATGACAATATGGAACAATTACTTCAATACGTAAATTATGGCAAATGTAAGTGCCATATTTATGCGGACTTAAAAAGTCATTACTCTTTTGCTTGGACTACAGTTCGGATATACAAAGTGTAACGTATACTCTATATTCACTTTCCTTTTGATTTTACTATCTCTGGTTATTTTATTTTACTATGTAAATTATCTTCTTACTGAACGAAATATTATTTCACCCGATGAATGAGATCTGGCAATGAGTGTAAGTCATGACGTGGTGGTAGCCAGTATAAATAGGCGCGTTCAACGATAGCCGAGGAGAGCATTGTTGTTGAGAGAGAGCGTTTGTTATACGAGGAGATATTTTGTTGTTGTTTACGGAGAGATTTTGTTGTTATGAGGAGAGATTTTGTTGTTATGAGGAGAGATTTTGTTGTTTGTGATTAATGATTCTTCATTATTGTGAAACAAGTTGTGTGTGTGTGCTTTGGATGATCAAGCGTACCGAATAAAAAAGCTGTCGTAAGTACGTCTTTCTCAATTCATAGTTTTTGTCAGACCTCTGTCTGGCTGTTAGGTTTATATCATTAGTTTATTACCATTTAAAACCAGCGTTAAGACTTTATTCATGTTCTTAATTAACTAGTAACAACAACCATTTGAATTCACTATTTGAAGCTTAGTACAAGTATATCATTAGGAAGAGCTTATTCGTTATAATTAGCTTAGCGGAAAGCAAAATAAAGCTAATTCATTATAAAAGCTCTGCTACCTTCTTTTTGAACGGAATAGACGAGACTATATCATTAGTTGAAGATTATTTGACTTTCTCAGTAATCACTAGAATCAAGGAAGAACATACAGTGTCATCCGCTGTTACAGTCCACGAAGCTATTGTCCCCCACTTACATATGAAACTTAGCCTCACGAAGAATTTTGTCAGAGCTATGGATCAGAGAAACATAAATTGCCCTTTTGTATCACGATTAAAATTTCCAAAATTTAGCGATGCAAAGATAAAAGAGGGTGTTTTTACTGTTCCAGATATTCGCTCACCTGCTACATGATGAAGTATTTGATTATCATCACTGCTGATGGACGGAGAGCTTGGCGTGCCTTCCAAAAAGTAGCGATGGGATTCTTAGGGAAAAAATGCAGAAAATTACAGGAATCTTGTGGAAGAAGTGCTGTCCTCATATCATAAACTAGGATGTAGTATATCTTCGAAGATACATATCTTAGATTCCATTTAGATTTCTTTCAGGAAAAGTGTGAATAATGAGCACGGGGAACGTTTAAACCAATTGTTGCAAAAGAGAAGACAACTCAGCAATGGTGGAGTTCATAAATGAGTAAATTACTGCTGCAATATTATGCGAGATTCTCCAGATTTGGTATGTAAGAGTCAGGCAAAGAAGCGGTGATGTGCAACTTCAGCGAAAGGCGTAATACAGGTAAGTGATACTATCTCGCCATTCGTAGCCAATTAAATATTTTGTTGTTGCTTTCGTTTTCAGCACCTCGATTTTCAAATAAAAAAACCGACTGTTTGCGTTTAAGATGAGCACGGGTGTGGGCTATGATGAAGAGCTCGGAAACGGATTCAGTCCCGGGCTGGATGTTATATCAAATCTTTGATTAAAACTAAAATGGATATGGGCCCGGGCTCACGTTAATTTTTGCTTTCACTTTCTTAATTAATTTTGATTTAACACTGCTAACCGAATTAACTAACGCAATGGGAAACGCGCAACTGAATGGTTAGGATATCACTCTTTGTTCTTTGCCTAAAGTTCTTAATTGTTGATTGCGTGTTTCGCTTGCACTTAGTAACTCAAAAACGTCTGTGAGTGTTTTAAGTAACACATGTTTATTTTTTCTAAGATACGATGAAACATGATAGCATAAAGTTTTCTGGCGACTAAAATTTAAAATTCTGCTAGCTACAAATATGAAAAATGGGAATTTTTGGTCACTCGGTAAAAACATGAAAGTGTGCTGACTGTAGGGAACTCAAAGCTGACCAAGGGGCTCCTAAGGTGGGGGAATTAGGAGGAGGAACATCCAGTGACGACTGGAAATCTAAAACACCACTTTCGTCTTTAGACCTCACCTCTGGTTGCTTCCTTCGTGAATGAAAAATGATTCAAAGAGCAAAAAAGTGCAACACTTTCCAGTGGTTTTGGTTTCGATTAGGTGTAAAGGTTACATCTTACTTGCGATAATGATTTGCTCACGTGGTGGAAAAATTCAAAATTACCCAGATTAGCAAGTGTTGGAAAACGTGTATAGTGCAGCCAAATAGCAGTACTGCAGGTAGTGAACGGGTCTTTAGTACAGGGAGCAGGGTGTCAGAAGAAAGAAGATCGAGATTCAATTCTCAAGTTTTAGACGTGATTCTGCTTTTCAGAAGTTACTGGAGACTGTGAGGTATGACTTCGTCTAATGATGTTTCTGTTCCAGAAATATAAGAAACATTCTGAAAGTGAATCAAGGAAGAGCGGTCTTTTTTTTGAATAATTATTTATTTTCTTGAACTTTACAAGAAAATTTCCTGCTGTAAAAACACCTATACATTTGATACATCAATGCTTATTTTTGTATTATTGTAAAATTCTTATTTTTCAGCAATTAAACTAGAATAACGTAATCTACGTTTTGTAGCTGCCAAAACCGAAGATAAATAAATACAAGGTTTTAACTTGATATAATGAAGGGAGTATAGTCTCAGATTGCTTCATATTGCAGAATGTAAATGAAATCTCGGAATATTTTTTATATTTTGTTTATTATGGTTATTGTTTTCATTAAACAAACTCAATGTATGTTTCAGAAAAACGAAAACAAACATAATAAGAAACGTTCCGTTGTCAACTGAAAATCGGCCGATGTTCCGATATCTCGTTAAGATGATTGACTCCTTGTTATTAATAAATATCTTGACTGATTTTTAAATAATTACCTTTGACTTGTTTTCAGATAAGATTATATTTATCCCGTTTTCAGATAAAATTACCGTTATTATGATTTTATATAAGGTCATTATTATATTTTCTTAGATAAGATTACATTTAGCTTGTTTTCAGATAAGATCATTTTCATATTGTTTTCTGATAAGATCATCATCATATTATTTTCAGGTAAGAATATCTTCATCTTGTTTGATAAGGTCACCTGTAACTTGCTTTCAGAGAAGTTTACCTTTAGCTTGTTTTCAGATAAGATCATCTTCATATTACTTTCAGATAAGAATACTTTTATCTTGTTTTCAGATAAGAATATAGTTATCTTGTTTTTAAATAAGATTACTTTTCTCTTGTTTTCAGATAAGATTACCTTTATCTTTTTTTCTGATAAGATTACCTTTATTTCGTTTTCAGGTAAGATTACGTTTATCTTGTTTTTATATACGATTACCCTTTTTCAGTGAAGATTACCTTTTTCTTGTTTGCAGGTGATATTACCTTTACTTGTTTTCCGATAAGATTAGTTTTATCTTGTTTCGAGATTATATTACCTTGTTCTTGTCTTCAGGTAAGATCTGCTTTACCGTTTCCAGATAAGATAGCAATTAGCTTGTTTTCAGATAAGATTACATTTATCTTGTATTCAGATAGGATCATATTTATCTTGTTTGAGGATAAGATTAGCTGTATCTTGTTTGCAGATAAGATTAACTTAATCTTGTTTCAGGTAAAAACAACTTCAAATAAATATCTAATATAGCATAATTAGGTCTGTGCTTACGCTTGCGTACGATTTTTTATGGAAGCGACATGGCTTACTGGGAAAGTTTGGAATATGTACAACCTCCGACAACAGAGAAATATCTTCATATTACATTACCAAATTTAACCAGTGACTTTAAAACTGGGAAAGAAAGCAGAAAAATAGGAGTAATTACCTTTTTGTGCATTTAGAGAGAAAGCATGTAAAATGTATGCTCGACTTGTCCCACATATTTCAACCAGAAAAAAATTGTAGATTCATCTCCCGGGAAAAAGGAAACCCTATGTTCGTTGCACATGAAAAGATCCAAGAGCTTTGAAGCCATAAAAGACACTATTCTATCGGCAAAGTTTCGATTTGCTTCAAAGTAATTAAAAACACCATTAGCATGATTGCACAGGAGGAACGTGAGAAAATGATTCCTAAGGAACACCTGCATTAAAAGAAAAACCACAGGAACATTTAGATGATATGTTACAGGAACATTTAGATGATATATCGTGTGATCAAAAGTTGCTTAGAATATGTTTTGCACTGTCGTCTTCTGAACAACTTCAAACTTTTGAAATCTACGGAGGTAAATCAGTACCGTTTTACACAACATTTTTTTATTTAACTCGTTTCCTTGAAGATCATGTTTATCTTGTTTGAAGATACGATTAACTTTTATATATACACTGAAGAGCAATTGAATTAGAGATACCTGTCTAGTAACGTGTAGCACTACCTTTCGCCCTGATGACGGCGGCGATTCGATTCGTCTCGGCATGGACTCGACAAGACGACGGAAACGTTGGGAAGCCATACGGATCCACGACCCCTGAACAAGCTCCCACAGTTCACGAAGATTTGATGAAGGGGGGTCAGAGCCTCGAACATCTCTCTCGATGACATCCCAGATGTGCTCGATAGGATTGAGGTCAGGTGACCTAGCTGGCCAAGGAATTGAGGTCACGTCGGTGGAGTGTTCATCCAACCATTCGGAAACGATTCGGGAGATGCATTGTCTTGTTGCAGGTTGAGGTCCCCCAGTGGGATGTTGAAGACGCACAAACGGGAACAAATGGTCGTCCAGGATATCTCGGTAACGTTGACCTGTGAGGGACGATGTCACACGTACCAGGTGTCCCATTTCAGTCCACGTAAACGGTCACCAGACGAGAATGCCACCCCCACCAGCTTGAAGAGTACCCTGCTGGCAAGAAGGATCCATCGCTTCATGTGGTTTGCGCCGTACTCGTATCCTGTCGTCCGCATGTACCAACGTGAATCTCGACTCATCAGTCCAGGCAACATTTTTCCACATGTCTAGGGTCCAGTGGCGATGTTCCCGCGCCCATGCTAATCTTTGCACCCTGTGATGTGCAGTCAGCAGCGGTACCCTCGTAGGATGATGGCTTCTGTACCCCATAGCAAGGAGATGGTTCTGGATGGTATGGGTGCTTACACGTTTTTGTGCACCAGCGTTAAATTGTCGAGTGATTTCTTGCACTGTGGCCCGTCTATCTCCTGTTACGACCCCGCTCATCCACACGCTGTTGTCCATGGCAGTTGGTCTTTGCAGGGATGGTTTTATCGGATTCGATGTACTCACGGTGCACCCGTGAAACAGTGACTCGTGAAAATCCTAGTGCCTGCACGACTTCCGCGATGGAGTGACCCATTCGTCGGGCCCCGACAATTTGCCCACGATCAAATGCGCTTAGATCCTTCGTCTTACCCATACTGCATCTGAATGTTACTGTTTCCCGTCGCATCACTCCTTATATTCTCGGATCGCTGCATACGTCATATCGTTTCCGTTTACATATATATATATATATATATATAAACCGCAGAGTAACCGCATTTCGCAGCGCGGACAGCAGCTAGACGGGATGGGAGTGACTCAATAAAGTGCTGGAAGGTGTTCGCAGGTATGTGGACCCATGCTGACTGCAGTGCATCTGACAGGTGCTGGAGCCTGCGTGGTGGAGGATCCAGAGAGTGAGCAACATGATCGAGTTGGTCCCAGAGATGCTGAATTGGGTTTAAGTCTGGAGGATTAGGGGGCCAGGGAAGTACTTTGAAGTCTTCCTCGTGCCCGTCCAACCACTCTCGGACATTTATAGCTGTGTGACACGTCGCATTGTCGTGATCGAAGATCCCTTCCGTCCCAGCAAAGACAATCAGCATGTATGGGTTTACGTGGTCTGCAAGAATGGATTCATAACGAATTCGTTCCGTAGTGCCTTCCAAATGTATGAAGGGATCCAGGGAATGACACGAAAACATTCCCCAGACCATAACGCTGCCCCCACCAGCTTCTGTTCTTTCAGAAATGGTTGAAGAGTGTGTGTTCTCTAAGGTTTCTCCACTTATTCACCAACACCCATCCGGTCGGTAAAGCAGAAAACATGACTCATCGGAGAAAGCAATCCTTTGCCAATCAGCGGAGTTTCAGTTCCGGTACTGCCGTGCAAAGGTAAGCTTATTTCTGCCAATGCACTTTCGTTAGCGCGTTAGCATAGGTGCAGTGACCATCCGTCTGCATCGAAGCTCCATAGGCGGCAGGGTTCGCTGAAATGTCGTTTTTGACACACTTCCGGTAGCCACTTGGTTCATTCGGCCAATGAGTTGCTTCACTGTAGCGTGTCGATCGGCCCTCACGCGCCTTCGAAGCCAACGTTCAGCTCTCACATCAATGGCACGTGGTACTCCACAGTTTCTACGTCGGTTATTCGCAATGCTGCCATTTCTTGAATCACGATACACTGTAACCACAGCAGCACGCGAACGGTTCACAAACTGCACTGTTTCAGAAATAAAGCCACCCTTGGCCCGAAAGCCGATAATCAGTCCTTTTTGCAAATCTCATAAATCGTTCCTTTTGTCCATGACAGCAACGAGTGATGTGTTTTCAGAATGTCTTTAGCACGTTTTTACACCCTCCAAGCCAAATCACGACACGTGCCTTCTTTCATTGGCTACGCGCTGTTGAGGTGGTCACAATAATTTGACCGGACTGTGTATATATATTTTTTCTTTTCACGCCCACGGCAGAGAATAATTAAGCATTGTACAATTCATTAATTTTTCTTTAATCCCCCTGCCAGTTGAATGATACAGCAAATCAAACGGAAAAGTGCGCACTCGTTCAACTTTGCTTGTGATCTATTTCTATTAGAAAACAATTTTCAACTTTCTGCTCTCGCAGTATTGCAGAAAATTGTAATGTCAAACTATCAGCAGCTCACGAGTCTTGAAATAGCAGGGGTTTGTGACGTATATCCCTATTTTTCAAGTTTCTATTTTCTTATGCAAATTTCATTACTTCTTGGTTAGAGATTCTCCCACTGAACGGTATATTACTCCCACGAACAGCTTGCACATTTCAGCAACGCTGACAGTGAGCCAGAGCAAAATAAATAGATGATGTTGAATGTGAATACTAAAGAGATGGCGAATGGAGTGGAGAGTTGATTGATACAGCGAAAAGGGGGGTTAAATCTTGTTTGTTGGCTATCACGGTAAATCAACGAATACGTATTATTGCTGTTTGATTGAGATATATACTGATACAAGCTCTATTTAGTGTCGCCGAATAATTTACAACGCGACGATTATATTGTTTTGGTTACCTGAGCATCCGGTGTACAGAAAATAAAGAATAAGTTGATGTTACTCGTTACTGCTGCTTCTTTCGAGCTGGCCGCTGTTATTATTCTTCACTAAGCTTTTTCAGAAGTGAGATTTACGTTCAACGAATTTATCTAGTAGCAATGATTTTTTAGTTAGTTAATTCAAGGAAAAGCAAGCCCAAATACCTAAAAACGCTACTATCTTACATCATTAACCGTGTCCGTAGCACTGTATCAAGCATGCGCCGACTGTTCAGTAGGTCAATTGGCCTAAAGCGCGGTGAGTGGCGAAAGAGCACTTCACAAACATTGCACATATGGAGGGAGGAAAAGGAAGTAATAAATGAGAGGTTTCCAATAAATATTAAATAAGCTGCGCTCTTGCAGTTTTGTATGTGAGAAACCTAGCCAAATATTGTTATCAGATCATTTTTGACGAAATTATAGTTCCAATTACCGATGCAATTGTGTAATTCCAGATAAGAGCCCGAATGGTCATTTGTAATTTTTCTACTACAGTTTCAAAGTGAACGTTAGTGTCATGGAACAACTATTCTTTGTTCAATAGTCGTCCATTTTCAGATAGTCTCTTCACAGGGCAACTTTTTCTTCGGAGCAAGAAGAAAATTGGAACTCAAAGCAATCGTATGAAAAGAGAAAGAAATTAATTTCTTCAAATGCGTGATATTTCATAAAAAATGGGACCGTATTAATGGCCAACTAATCAGAGGCGCAATCTTCAGTATAATATTTCGAAAAGAGTCCAGGTTTGAGTACTGGAAGAAGCATGGAAGTTATGTCTGTCCTACGTCACCATCTCTATCCCTTTCTGAAACAAGCAGCCCTGAATTAGAAGCGGGCGTCATTTGTAGCCTTGTATGCTCATGAATATAGAAAAAGAGTATTTACTCTTTGCTATATTCTAATCCCTAAGAAGATATATAGCAAAAAGTATTTAATCTTTGATATATTCTAATCCCTAAGAAGATATATAGCAAAGAGTAAATAAATATAATCCCTAAGAAGTTTCATGTCATTCTTTCAATCACATGAAATTTCTTAGGGATTATATTTACTAATCCCTAAGAAGTTTCATGTCATTGAAAAAATGCCTCAGAAATGTAATCCGACACCCAGTTAAAAACACGTGGGTGTGAATGCAGGAACTAGAAATCTTATCCAGTTTGTAACAGAACAGTAAATTCTCACATATTTTTGAAAAAAGGATACTTTAACTACGTTAATGAGTATCTCAGTCTAATAAATGTTATCTGTTCTTAGTTAAGATTAGTAACTCAATAAAATGAAGAAACTCAGAATACAAAATACAAAAATAGCAATACGCCTTACTTAAATGTGTCTTGCTTAGAACGGACGCCTTAGATCTGCGTTAGATACAAGTGTAGTGTAAAATTTACGACAGCGATCAATGACTGTAGTTTTTAGATATTAGACAGTCGAAATGGAAATGTGAAGGCATCTTGGAAAAGAAGATAAACTGAACTCGTATGAGTCAGGTTGGTACACATTTTCTGTGTAGCAGTATTTACGTACACGATAATAGTGATTCTATTGTTCATCTATGGGACAAAAACTGAAATGATTCAATGATTGTACTGCGGGTATCACTGTACAAAACCATTTTAATCTTCGTAAGTTTTGTGATAACTATTCTTCGGTGTACTACACGTTTTGACGCTGTATGAAAGGAAGATGATAAAATACTATAAATTTAATTCATACAGTACCAAATCTTGTTGAAAAGAAGAATAACTTCAATCATACTGCAAAATCATGCAAGAATTTTAACTGCCAAATTCATGGATAAATATTCTTGCATTACCTAAATGACTTTTTCATAACCAATAGGTGCAGTAAAATAAGATTAGGTTATGCGATTCGGAGCTACATGAGTCACTCCCAAATTCGCTAAAAAAGTAGGTAGGCAGTAAATTGGTAATGTACTGGTTCAGAACCAAATGGTAGTTTGGTTAAGAAGCCACAAGCACATGCAAAGCATACAGAACACAGTACCATCAACAGTGCAAAAAGATAATGAAGAATTTACGCATGGTAACAGACATACGGAATGATTACATACATCGGACGTGAAACATATGGGTACAAATAGAAGTCTGAAGAAAAATTTGAACCCATGATTTATACAACTAATTCTTATTCAGACACAAAATGTGTGCCCGTATGTATACCTTCACATATAAATAAACGAACGCATGTGTGCGGGTAGAAGGTGTAATTTACAAAGAAATGAATGCTCAAATGGGAATATATAAAAAACATGTGCGCAAACACACGTTTGCGTATGTTTAGATACACACGCATTTATACTAATAATTAAATAAATATATGTGTGGGCACACGCACGCATAGGCACATCATACACGTCTTCGGCGTTTCAGCATCCAGAGCGGCTAAATTGTCTTAAAACTGTCCTTTGTAAACCCAAACTAAATTTTAGTCACAGCAGCAAATTACATTTCTTCGGCACAACCGATTTGCAACATCTTTCTATACAAATCTCTTTTGAAAACTGCACGATACTTCGCTCTGCTTTTCTACAGGTAAATACGACATTACTATTTTTAAATGTCTTTACACTGTAGAAACATTTCCGTCCATTTAACATTTTATTAAACATTTTCTAAGAAGATTTTTCATTACAAGGAAATTTTTATTTGAAAGATAAACTCCTGAGCCGAAAGACATGAACTAAAATTTGAGAAAAAGTAAAAAAAGACAATTGACCCGTAAATTTGAATTTATGGGCCAGTTGTTATTTTTTTTACTATATAAATTTGACCCATGAACTTAAACAACTACATGGAACAACCCTGATTTGAGAATTAGCAGCGCTTTGAAGATTTCTTGCTATGCTATGTCAGTCGGGTAAACATCAATTTTTCAGAAATCCAGAAACAAAGAAAACATTCTCCCACGACAAATACTTACAATTGTAAACAAGACTGTCACTATTATACCAGAATAAAAAATAATGTGCTACGCACAGCAGACCGATGTTGGTCGAAGTGTTTCTCAAAATTTGGTACAATTGCATTCAAGAAACTACTGAAGATGTTATTTCTAACAATGAATTCTTCTGTACTTATTCATTTTCAGGAAAATGATTCGTAGTTTAACAAAATTTATAATTTTGTAAATCATTTTCTGTTTTGTCGAAACGGCTTCCTTATCAGTGAATACTGCTATTCTAATCAGTTATTGCTGGCATGTTAAGATAAATTTCCTTTTTATATGTAATTTCTTGACAAACAAACAGTGAGACATCTGCAACGACAAGTGAATTGTTATTAAGACAGCAAAAGAAGCAAAACCTGCCTCACTTTTATACTTGCAGTAATAGGTACTTTAATCTTTCCGAAGTCAAACTATTGTTTTACTCCGCTAATAACACCCGTTTCACTTACCCTCTAAAACTTTCATTTGACTTTCACAACTGTTTATCTACGTGAGTTTCAACATGAATTTATACATTTACTTAAATCATAATTTACAGCTTATTTCCCACTGTTTCTTTTTAAATTTGCATTTTCGTCTTCGGGGTACTACGTTCTTTGCATTTCCTACTTTTGTGAAATTCTACTGAAGAAATTGGTCGGCTTCCTCTTGACCAGTACAGAAACTTAAAAATATTTTTATTAGAACTTCTCCATACCTATATTCAATTCGAAATAAAACAATAATGTTAAAATATCATGCTTAGTGTTTATCAATTTGCTCCTTAATAAATAAAAGGTGGTTGTTTACACTTACCTACGTGGTCCGCTACACGCCAAATATTATCACCTTGAGATGGTCATATCACAAATTATAGCTTCTTTTTCTTAAAGAAATGTCTGTATTGTTCTCCGGAATCGAGATAATTTTAAGACCAAAAGGGAACACATTTTGTTTTTCAAATAGTACTGACACAACGGAAGAAAATAGACTACAATAACAGTGCCATGTCCTGAGCTTCTGACTCTCTCTGTTTCTGATAGGGAACGTTATAGCGTGAGAATATGTCGAGATTCGGCTAGCAGGTGGACGTCGCTCCTCCCTAGATGATCACCCGAAGTGAGATCAGCGAGGAAATTCGAAGCCACTCTGATCCGACGAAGGAGAGAATCCTGCATTCCTCCAGCTCTTCCTCTTGGTGATGCTCTCGCCACATCGGCGCATTCGTCCTCATGTAGCGGAGGAGGATGAGGAGGAATCAGGATCTATCCGGATGACGCCGACGCACCATCATGCAACGCGGCTCAGCTCAATGCGCTCAGGAGGGAAGGGAAGAGAGAACACGAAGAAAGAGAGAGCAACAGAAAGACACAGAGAGAGAGAAAAAAACTGAGGAAGAGTGAGCGAAAAGGAAACAGAGGCCAACTGTTCTAGTCCAAATGACGCGACACTATGAGGATCTAGAAAATCTCTGTTATTTCACACTTACTAGAACGCTCTCTTGTTTCATAATCTGGTACGAAAGAGCAAATTCCGCACTATCAGGAGGAGGTAATTATGTTATTGTGTCGCAAGACGGCAAAATTGATGCTCTACACGTCGCATCATTTCAATTTAATAAAAATGTTAAACTCGAATCATTGCAAGAAAATAACCTGCTGCAAAAAATAACTTCGCGCATGATTTTCGATAGGCAATTTACGTGTGCTATTGTACGTACACTGGAGATTCTATTTGAAGATTAGAATGAAGGAGGCAACGTAGTTATTCCGCTATTTTGTCAATTACAATGTCTGTTCAACTTATAATTTGGCACGATTTACATACATTTTTGAAGTCAGAATTGCATGTTGAATTTGCAATTAATTTCAGTAACTCATGCTTTTCAGGTGCAAACAGAAATCAGGAAACTGTTGTATCTCCGACAGCTTCCGTTCGAAATGAAAAAATATAAAAACAAAAGTAAGATACCAAAGGAGAATGCTTCACAGATTATGTTGAGAAAGAATTAAAGAGACAATGTTTTCTTCAAAATCGAATTTTTGTTATGCAGGATATCATAAATTGCCACAATTTCTTGAGTGTCTGAAGTTCTCCAGTTACCAAAGTGTCTGGTTTCGAATTTTGAACGGCGTCTCAAGGTGTTATGCTTTAGAGTGCAGTTGCATAGATTATTGCTGATTTATATTTGCTTTTAATTTGCGGAGATTATTATTAATTTATATTTGCTTTCAAAAGAAATCGCATGCAGAATGAGTGACCAGCTGTGGACTGATAATAGTTAATCCAATTAAATATCGCGGTATTTTCAACTAGTTTGCGATAAATGTGTTAAACGACTCAAAACATATATACATTAATACATTTTCGGCTTCCCGATAGAATAATTAAATACTTCAAGGAAATCTAACTGGTGGTATACAACAAAACACGATTTTTCTGTGTTCTTAAAAAAGTAGTGACTTTCTTCACGTCTATCGATATGAACATCTACACTGGTGTAAAAAAATTAAGGACGAAGAGGAGAAATTAGCACAACAGCGGAACGAGCTGGCAGAACGGACCGAAAGACCACTCAGGAAATAGACTAGTGTCCGGTACGGTAGGTCATGCGCATATATGCAGCATGACGTAGGACGGGAGGGAGTGTCGGAAGGGTATAAAGCACACGGACGGTGTACGCTCAGCAATTCGGTGAAAGCTATTGCACGGTGTACATCGGTTTGAACGACGTCAAGTCGCTGCCACCGTGTGATATGGCCAACAGGCAATCCTGTAGACGACATTTGGATGACTTAACCCGAGGTCGTATCATTGGGAAGTTGGAAGAAGGTCGAAGTGTGACTAGTGTGGCCGAGGAGATCGGGATCGCTCACAGCATCGTTTCACGAGCTTGTAGAGCATGTCAAACAACAGGAACAGCTGTCCGAGAGTTTAGCAGTGGTCGTCCACGAGCAACCAAGGTGGTGGGCGACCGGTATATTGTCTTACAGGCGAGAAAACAGAGACGGCATACAGCGGGAGAAATCGCAAGGGACGTGCAACAGACAACTGGACGTCCATTATCGCGTTTTACCGTAGCCAGGATGCTGCACAAAGGTGGTCTATTTGCACGACGACCAGTACGGTGTGTGCCATTAACGCCTGCTCATCGGAGACGGCTGTTTCTGTGGTGCCAGGAACACAAGAACTGGACACATCAGCAATAGGGTCGAGTTCTCTTTATGGACGAGAGCCGATTTAGTCTGACGAGCTATTCTGCACGTATACACATCTAGAGAGAGCAGGGAACGCGCAATCACACCTCCAACATCATCGAAAGGGACCGGTTTGGAGGTGGCGGAGTTCCCGTTTAGGGCGGTATCATGCTTGGTAGCTGAACTGACCTCCACATCTTCCAAGGAGGTTCAGTCACTGGTGTCCGCTATTGTACCGAGGTTCTTCTGTCCCACGTGCGTCTGTTTAGAGGGGCTGTGGGTCCTGAGTTCCTCTTCATGGACGACAACGCTACACCTCATCGTACAGTGGCTGTCGCAGAGCTGTTGGACAGTGAAGATATTCGACGCATGGATTGGCCCGCAAGGTCCACGGACCTAAATCCAATCGAACACGTGTGGGAACTTCTCGGGAGACGCTTGGCGGCACGTCACCAGCCGCCAGCAACGATTCCGCAGCTGCGATTGGCGCTACAAGAGGAATGGGCCGCAATGCCTCAACAGCTTCTTGACAACCTCGTCCTCAGCCTGGACAGACGTTGTAAATCCTGCAACGCAGTCAGGGGTGATCATATCCCCTACTAAAGACTGGATTTTTTCTTGGCAGCCGCCTGTCACATGGACGTTTCTGTCTTCTGTCCAGTTGTGCTCGAAGCTACCTTTCCAATAAAGTGCCTTTGTGTCCTTTAGATTCCTTGTTTGCACGGTTTTGCTCTCTTGTCCCATATTCTTACATCTTGGGGATCTTATGGTATGATTCTAGTCGATGTAGAGCACTTCTGCACGACGTTACATTCGAAAAACCGTTTCGTCTTTAATTTTTGCACGCCAGTGTATATTAAAAATCCTATATTTGTTTTTTTCTGTCCGTCAATCCCTCTATGAACAAGTAGTGTTCAATGTAAGCGTGGTCGAAATGTGCATGTTTTCTGCGTTGTCTGACATAAAATTTTCTCAGTAGGGTAAGTCATTTTTTTTATGGACTAGAAAAACTCCTTAGATCAATAGAAAATAAAACTGACCAAAAATGTTCTGCACAAATTTTCCAGGTTTTTCTGATTTCCCAGTTGAGAAATGTAGAACTATATTTCTGCTTCTTACATGGACGTTAGCAGAAAACTAAGTGCAAAAAGTATTTTTAATGTAGAATAGATATAATCACGTTTAGGAATTCCGTCATTCTTTCGCTTCTGGCGAAGATCATTTTGTCACTTAGCGACGCAAATGTTTGTTAATCTTGTCATCAGATCTCTGTTGATTTTTGTATTACGAAATAGGAAATTTATTTTCAAAGTGTAACGGGAGAAACAGCATGTTTTAATATTTTTTATGTTTTTTTTATTTTAGTTTCTTCGATAAATTATTTTCCAGCTTGTTTGCATGAATATTTCTTTATTTCAGCCATGGAGTTTTGTTCTTGGAGAAGGACTGAATTAATTTACTTTAGATCTCACAGCGTAAAAGCAGTCTGATTCCCAGTTTTTCGTAGTACAGGATTATCTGTATAGGTGGCGGTGATGTATCGAGTACTTGAAGATAACAAGTATTATCATCTGCCTGCGGGCAGACTTCATAGTTCCATTATCCATGAATATTCTGTAGAGATTGAAGGGTTCTTGGAATACATTTAGAGCAATTCTGAATTGCAATTATTTTGGTACGTCTTTTGGAAAAAAGCTTGTACTTATTTGTATGATTTGAGGCACAATACCCAGACAGACATAGTTCGAGGGAGAATCAAAACGTAAAGGCAACAAGCCCTTTAATGCCGGTATCTGTGAGCAAATAAACATAACGGTTATCTCACTTCTCCACACAGTCCACTTGCAGGTCGATACATTTTTTGTGTCGTTCCACTAGCTTCTTTATTCCTTGGGAGAAGAAGCTTTTCGGCTACTCCCGAATCCAAGTCTGCGTCGCTTCCTTAACTCATCAGAGACGACATCAACACCTGCGACCACGTACAGCCTCTCTAAGTAGACCGAAGACGTTAACCGCGTGGCCAAAGATCAGGGCTGTACGGGAGATTTGGAAGACGTTCAAACCGCAGTTGTTGCGTTACCTCCAGTATTGTAGCCGCTACATGGGGATGTGCATTATCATAGTGCAGCAAGACTGTTTTTGAACGCATTCCTCTTATTTTGCTGAGAATTGCAGGATAATGGAAATATGAAGCCTTTCAGTTTCTCTCTAAGTGTTGATCACTATTTGTCCGTGTTCCTGAAAATGCGGCCGGATAGGACTCTTCATGTCCCAAACGAATGTCAGCGTGACTTTCTAGGTAGGTGGCTCTCGTTTGAATTTCTTTTTTACAAGAGAAGACGGCTATTTCCACTGCATGGTTGTCGCCGGTAACAATCCGCTCCAAACCAGTTGGATCTTCTTCATAACATTTCAGAAATTGGGTTACAACCTCCACTCGCTGTTGCTTTACTTGTGCAGATCAGTAAGCTGTTTGATTACCCATCTTGCTCATACTTTACGGTACCTCAAGTCATCATGCACTTTGGCATGTGCGGATTCATAGCTGATATCCAAATGTGCAGCAACAGCGGGCAACGTAATATCCAAATGTGATATTGTAATATCTTCACTGATCAAGCTATTCGCTCTGTTGATTTGGGCTTGTATGCGCGATGTGGATGGTTGACAGATTGAACTTCGCCAGCAAAACTTGTTCTTCCTGCTTTAAACCTTTCTGCCCATTCATAAACTTTTCGTTGAGTCATGCTGTTTTCACTTCTGTACTGGGCCAACATCCTTGGTGAATTTCATCAGGCTTCACTCCTTTTGCCCAAAGAAATCTCACTGCGGTGCGTTGTTTAACAATGGTGCAATACCGCAGTGGAACCTCCATGCTTATTTGACCCTGGCTTTAACTAGACTAAGGGTCAAAGCACTGTGCTCTGCGTGTTCAAACTACCTGTAAGCCATTGCGAACTTATTATATTGCGTCAGATTCTATCCGTTGCGGTTGCTACGTAATTTCCAAATTGCTATTATTTTTTGATTTACCAACGTATCTATAAATCGGATAAAGAAATTAATTTTGTACCGGCTAGAAATTACTACAAAACGATTATTTATGACCTTTCAAGCTTCAGTGATACACGGATTTCTTTCCGATACCTAGGTGGTTCATTTCTCTTTATCTCTATGTTCGTCACAAAAACTTTACTTTTAGAAGTGGAACTGAAAACATTTCTACTGTGAACGAAACTTTTCATGTATGTCTTGCCTCTGCAATACGCACAGTTAACTCCTACAGGGTGTTAATATCTAAAACTGCGAGGTGACGTGAAGGTGTGTTTGCATTTGGCACAATATCTCCTCAACTTTAAGCCAATCTGTGAAAGAGTGTTCTGTATTCCCGAGTGTTCCATATTTTGGGCATCTTACTAATATCCCGAATCGGCCCGAATGAGACATGGTTATTACCCCCGTCGCAAGTGCATATGTCACTTCACCGGCACCAGTGGCACCACACTATGGACAGACGACTAGCCTTAGATATTCTGGGGAGGCTAAATCCTAAAAAATGCTGAGAAACCCTTTTCAGGTCCCGCTGGCTATAATTACTTTCCAAACTTTTCTTCATTCTTCTTCTTTTTCAGATGTAAAATGTTCCCAAAACCGAACCAATAGATAGCAAAAAATTATGTCTTTAGTTTGACGACATTCCATTTTCGTCAGATCTAAGCGTGCAACTCTCGATTTTTCCATGTGCACGTTTTTACTACTAAGTGGATAACAAGGTATTCAGTGCTGTAACACAAGCACAACATCTATGCTTCATCGGGATTCGATTCCGGACTCATCTCGGACTGATGGTCAAAAGTCAGCACTTAGACCACCGCACACTGGGGAGGCTTGCCACGTTCCCATGAACTTTCCAGCATTTCTGATGCACATTTTGATTTATCTTTACAAAGGTGCTGATTGTTCATTTGCAAAGACCTAAAAAAACTGACTTAACTTTCGAACCGTTTGTCGCATGCAAACAAGTAAGATACCGTTGGAAAGCACTTGAAAGGAACTATCATGTGATGTGAAGAAACGTGATAATTAAGCTAATTAACACGATAATTTGCTCTCTATCTCCAAATTTTTCCATATAAAAGGTATGTTATTTTACGCGCATTCTATTCGGCACATAATAAAACCCTTAAATTTCCAAATTTCATACGAATCGACCCATAAGCACGTGTACAGTGAGCTACGGAAAAAAGATGCCGCTGATGTTTAACTGCAAAAGTTGTTTTTGACTTGTATCATTTAATCAAGAACAGATACAGGGATTCGGTGTTGCCACGGTAAAACACAAAGAGTCCCAGATAATATGAGCCGCTATACAAGAATAGAACGGGTATATTAAGGAAATTATAAATTACGAAATATGATCATGAAAAAAATGAATTATGACCTTATCTGGTTAATAGTCCATTGGATGCGGAATATTATTAAACCCTTAAATCCGAATTTTCAACGTGGTAGCATAAAACCTTGCTGAGATATAAGCGAAAGCTGAAGCATACATCGCCGTACATAAAAACACATATTTTCCTCTACTTACTGTAAAACAATTTACCCTGCAATACTGAGAAACGCTTAGGAGAAAGTGCTTCTACGTGTAGTTGGTTAAAGGAAGCAGCAATAATGTTATATGCCTAAATTCAGAATTGTAACTTTTAATGATGAACATCATAAGTAAATAGTTTTGCACAAAAATAACTTACGACATAGTTTGTGCAATTACATATTAAATATTTTTCCTGTTGGCTACATAGCTGACTCTTGTACATTGTTTAATTCGAAAAAGAAAAAAACAGTACGTTCCTCAAAACGAAAGTTTCGTATGTGTTTTCTGTATATTTTTTACATAAATAACGTTACAGCTTCGTTAAATTATGAAACTGTGGTCATGAAAATGAAAACTGCAAATTGTTTCCTGCGCGAGTAAACCACTGTGCCTGATATTGTTTATTTTTACATTGCAGGTTTGCTATTGTGTCCATTCCGTCTCGAAGTATGGTATAATACGCATGAAATTGCATTTTGTTTCGATTCATTGATATATTCCATTGTAATTATACTGCTTAAACTGTCTGTAATATACAAAGCGGAACTGTCTATTGCTGCAATACAGAAGCCGAATCTACGTGTGTAGCTTTGATGTGCACGCAAATTGCCTCTTCTGCATTAGTCGTTTTCGACTACCAGGTTAAGAAAATAACCATAACCAGTAGCGTTTGGAGCATTCAGCTTACTTAGTTAGTATAGTTTAATACGGATATAATTTCATTTTTCTTTTCTTTTTGTTTTCGTTTTAATTTCTTCTACAAATATAAATAAAATAATAGCTGGTTATACTCTGTGAAAAAAAAAATAGTTACATTCTGAGAATTTCGTAGTTTAAGGAAAAAGGAAGAAGAAAATTCCCAAATCATGTTTCTTCAGCATGCGCATGAAATAATAAAAACACACTGTTACCTACTGTATTGGAACTCTCAATTTTTAGATTTCAATGAGGAAAGAAACTAGTTTGACAAGCTAAAATAAGCACTGGAGGTTCTCAAAGGAAATCTTAAAATTAAATTTCATACGATAGAATTCTTGTCGAGTGTTTGAATGTTGGACCTGCCGACTATCAAGTCTGCAGTTTTTTTGGGGGTTTTCCAGAGCTTTTCTGGGCTTGGGGACGCCAGTGCGTAGATGGTTCACTGTCAAGTCGGTTCCGGATGCACTTTGTTTCTCCTCATGCTGGCAGTAGCAGAAAAATGCATTTCCCAAGACGTTTTGTCAAAGTGAGAAATTAGACAACCACCCTAACGAATAAAGAATTAGGATATACCTATAGCCAGAAGTGGCTATAAAAAGGGTTAATAGACAGGCAAACAGACGATATAAAGCTAAATGAAAAATGTTATATGACGTTTGTGAAAGACAAAGCAGAACTAAAATTCCTGACGTAACGCTTTCCTATTTCAAAAGTGTTGATCATGTGACGTTAATCGTGTGACGTAATGCATCTCTAACGTCATGTCAGAATGATTTAGATGCAATGGCGTGACGCCAGCAGCTGTTGAAAATCGGTTCTTGTTGCTATAACAACAAAGCAAAGTGGCATACGCGTCCGCTGTGGGCGACAAAATGGGAAAAAAGTTCATACTTTCGAACAAAGAAAATTATGTTGTTTTAAATTGACACGTGGAATATATATGACAGGTGCAAATTTAAATTACAAGACATAGCTGTTCTCATTAATTCGTATGTTAAACACGATAACTATGAAAGAATAATGAGTTTTTGAGGTGGAAAATAACAAATTATTTGGAATAGGTCACCCAATTTCGTAGTATTTTGCGAAAGCCATTTTCCAAACATTGGGTGATCATTGCGTTTCACAAATGTTGCCAAAGTGTTCCGAATGTGTATCAATCCGTTCCGCATGTGTTATCAAAGCTCTCTCTGCCATAAAATGTTTTATGATCGAAGATACTAGTATTTTTACATAACATATTCGGGACACTTCGTGGCAAAAGAATGGAACACTTCGTGGCAAAAGAATGGAACACTTCGTGGCAAAAGAATGGAACGCTTCGTGGCAAAAGAATGGAACACTTCGTGGCAAAAGAATGGAACACTTCGTGGCAAAAGAATAGAACACTTCGTGGCAAAGGAATGGAACGCTTCGTGGCAAAAGAATGGAACACTGTCGTAGCACACTGCGAATATATTTTCCAGAATTACTTTTTCGATGTGTTCCAAATGAATTGTCAATTTTTTCTCAATGTGTTCTAGTAGGAACACATTGATGTGCTATATATTCCGAAATGCCACGGACGGCTAGAAAAGATTTTGAAATACGGCATAGCTCAAGCATTTGCATCATTTAAACTGTACTAATGCCCTAATTTAGTTAAATAGTGGGATTTGGGTAAGGGAAACTTGACTTCAAACGTGTTATATGTATTCTGGTGCTCACAGACATTAATATGTATCCATTCAGTAGGTTAACAGAAGTGCCAGTCCTTATATATTCCATGGTATGTATACAGTATATAAGAGTTCACGACTTTAATCATTGTGGCAAAGAACCTTTTCACGGTTCGGTATATCAGAGTAGAGCATAAACTATATTTGCGGGTTTATTTCATTAAGTCGAACCAATCCCTACCCTAATTTGGACTATTTGGACTCCGTGTTCATGTACGGCTGTGCCTGGCTCGAATGTTGACTTTTCAGATGGCTCTCTTAATATGTGACCAATTACAAGCAGCATAGAGTTTTATACGTATTTCCAGTTATGTTTGATATTTATATCCTCGTTTTCTGTATGTGTGCCTTCCAAATATTTGAAATAAAAAGAATGATGACACCGAATTTTCTGTTTTAATGAGCATATCTTTTGAACCGTTTTTGATGCGAATTAAATCTTTAAAAGTTAATGTAACCAGTTAGAGAATATCAACCGGATTTTCAAAATCAATAAAAAATCAGAAATAGAAGCAGCTACATTTGTTCTAACACCGCCTTAAACGTACATTACAAAAATTAACAAATATAGCACACAAATTTTCTCATAGCAGAAGAATATCGGAGACAAACACATTTTCAAATCGAACAGTTAAAAGAGCAAATTTAGAAAGAAACATGATATAACTACACCTATATCACGCTTTCTAGGTCAAGAATTTTGCATAATAGAAAAGTTGAAAGTAGGCTTAAAATATTCTTCATGGAAAAAGCTATCCTAAGGAAAAAGAACTTTTCAAATTTTCAAATACATCTCCTCCCGCAAGGAGAGGTAGCGAAAAAAGAAGAAAAGAAAAAAGCATTGACACCACCAGTGGGAAATCTGTGCATTATTTAAAGAGGATAATGTTTCGCATCTCTACTGTCGTGAATGACATACATTAAAAAAAAATTTCTCAATAGGTTTTTTAGAAGCGAAGATACAGTTGCAAACAGAAGTACACAAGCCCACCTAGCGACAGAACTGTGAACTATAAAACTTCTCAAATACTAACCTAAAGTGTTCAGCAAGATAAATGGTATCCGATGTTGAACGCATTTTTTAAATCGCACATTTAAAAGCACAGATATTAAGTAAAATATTGGCGTCCCCTAGCGGCGAAATTTTGCATTAATTTTGCAAGGAAATACGCTCACAGAGTTTGCACATTTAGTAGTATCTGACCGAAGAAAGAAATTTTTCGATCGGGGAATTAGTTCATCAGATATTGCGGTAAACGGAAATGTGACCTTACGCACTCTCGTGGCAGACTTCTGCGTTACGAAAAATTTGAAATTACATGAGAAACATTTAACAGCAGATATGCTCTCGAACAAAAAAATTATTTTTAAAATCAGACACTTAGGAGTTTTTGGAGCAGAGATATCGACAAAAATAAGATATGCATCTACGCTCCCTGGTGGAAAAACTATACATTATTGTCAGAACAGAGTATTCTGAAAATGTTTCCCAAAGAGAGCGAAATGGGTAAACGAAAGAATTTTTTTCAATCGAGTTTTCAGCAGCTCAGATTTTGATGCAAATGCATTAGAAGCCGAAATAAACAATTACACACATTGGTGGCCAAACTGTTATTTACCAAATATAATAAATTACATGGGAAACATTTCCTCTCAGTAGCTGTATGTGATACAGGAAGAATTTTCAAATCGGAGTTTTAGAAGCAGAGATATCAGAAAAAACGCAATTTATCTTTACAACCCCTAGCAGAAAGTCTATAAATTACTTGAAAATTTTCAAATTATATGAAAAACATTTCGCATAAAGAACTGTATGCAACAAGAAAAAAAAATCAATTCAATTTCTTAGAAGCAGAGATACAACAAAAATATGGTATATATCAACACTCCCTGGCGGAGAAACCATGCATTATTTTAAGAAGAAAAAATTCCGAAAGCATTTATCGACGTGAGTGGTACCGGTCTACGAACGAACTTTTTCTATCCAGATTTTAAAAACTCAGATTTTGCTGCAAATCCATCAGAAGCAGAAATTGTTTTTTTTTTTTTTTTTTTTGATTGGAGGTTTAACGACCACCGTGAGCAACTCAATGGGCTATAAGCAGTCGCCCGTCCTTAATTTAGGGTCACTGGTTCCAGGGAAGGGAGAGAGCCAGTGCCGTAAGACAAACACAACATCCATGCCTGACCGGGATTCGAACCCGGACCCCTTACAGACGAATGATCAGAGGCCAGTGCCTTAGACCACTGCTCCACCGGGGCGGCAAAGCAGAAATTGACCGGCCCTTGGTGGCCAAACTGTTCTTTACCAAAAATTAGAAATTGTATGCAAAAGATTTCCCATCAGGAGTTGTATCCACTGAAGAAAGAATTTCTCAAATCGGAGTTTGAGAAAGTTCAGATATCAGGGAAAACGCAATTTACTTTTACGCCACCTAGCGTAAAATCTATGCGTAACTTGAAAAAGTGACTATACCTGAAATGCTTTTCGACATAAACGGAATTGAAAGGTAAAAGATTTTTTCCAATCGGATGATTAGAAGCAATATATATATGTAATAAATTTGTTTTGAATTCGATATCATCTGCGTTTACACCCTCTAGCGGCGAATTTGCACATTGAAAAAAAAAACGAAATAAAGGATCATCATTCGCACATTTCAAGCTTCCCAATGCAAAAGAATTTTTTAATTGGATTAATAGTTGCAAAGGTATGGTGTCCACAGACGGACGTATGGATAAACCGATAACAGAAATACGATCTTTTTTTTTTTTACAAAAGACGTTCTAGACAAGTTAGTAAAATCATGCAACGCATTGATTATGATACGCTTTCCTACATACCAGAATATGTTTTTAATTGAGAGTTTAACGACCACCGTGACCAATTCGGAGGGCTATAAGCAGTGACCCATTCCTAATTTAGAACCACTGACTACAGGAAAGGGAGAGAGCCAGTGCCCTAAGACAAACCCAACATCCATGCGTCACCGAAGCTCGAACCCGGGACCATCTCGCACGAATGATCAGGAGCCGACGCTTAGACCACTGCGCCACTTGGACGGCTCAAGAAATCATTACTCAAGTTATGAGGATAATGACTGTGGAATAAATCTCGCTCCTGTGCCCTGACCTTTGACCCCATTTCAATGACATTCAACAGAGCCGGTTCAGTATACCTCCGGAACAACATGATAAAGGTTTGTCGCAATCGAAGCATTTTTACGATGGAATGGATCCCGCTCCTATGTCCTCACCTTTGACCCCATTTTGGCCGTTTTAAATAGGTTTCGTCTCCAGGTTATCCTCTACCACACACTAAAATTACATCGAAATCGAACCATTTTTATGCGAGTTATCGTGCGGAGAGACAGGCAGACAGACGGACAAAGTTGGAGCATATACGCTTCTTAAACCTACTGTTGGAAAGCGTAAACAAGAAAGATATCACCGAATTTTTGGGTTTAAAAAGCACGTCTTTTGAATCCGTTCTGACGCAAATTAAATTTATCAAAGCTATTCAAAGTCAATGGAACCGGTATGGAAAACAATATATCTGACGAAAGAAAGAAGATTTTCAATCGGGTTTTTAATCCCTCAGATATTGCTGTAAACGGAATCGTGAGCTTACGAACTCTTAGAAACAGAGATATCGACAAAAATAAGATGTGACTTTACGTCTCCTGGTGGGAAAACCATGCATTATTTTAGGAAGAAAGTAATCGCAAAAGGTTTATCCATATAAGCGGTATCGGTCCAAGAAAAAAATTAGTCGAGTTTTCAGGATCTCAGATTTTGCAACAAATGCTTCAGAAGCAGATTTTGCAACAAATGCTTCATTAACACTTATGACCCCCTGGTGGCTAAACCATTCTTTACCAAACATTAGAAATTATGTGAAAAACATTTTCCATCAGGTCTTGTATGCGATACAGGAAGAAATTTCAAATCGGAGATTTAGGAGCAGAAATAACGCAGAAAACGCAATTTACCTTTGTGCCCCCTGGCGGAAAGTCTATGATTTACTTGAAAATTTTGAATTTATAGGAAAAACATTTGCAATCGCAAACACTATCCAACAAAGAAGGAATTTTTCACATCCTACTCTTAGAAGTAGAGATATTGACAAAAATAAGATATACGACCCCTGGCGTATAAACCATGCATTTTTTCATGAAGAAGATTTTCCTAAAAAGTTTGTCGACATGAGTAGTATCGGTCAACAAACGACTTTTTTTTCAATCGAGATTTTAGAAGCTCATATTTTGCTGCAAATACATCAGAAGCGGAAATTAAGACATACGCCACCTGGTGGCCAAGCCATTTCTTACAAAAATTAGAAATTATGTGCAAACGATTTTCCATCAGGAGTTGTATGCGGTGCAGAAAGAACTTTTCAAATCGGAGATTTAGAAGCAGAGATATAGAGAGAAACGCAATTTACATTTACGCCCCCTAGCGGAAAGTCTATGAACTACTTGAAAATTTTGAAATTATATGAACCGTACGTCACACTAGAAACACTATCCAACAAAGAAGGAATATTTCAAATCGGACTTCTAGAAGTAGAGATATTGACAAAAATAAGATATACATCTGCGCCCCCTGGCGTAGAAACCATGCACTATTTTAAGAAGAAAATGTTTCTAAAGGGTTTGTCGACATGAGTAGTATCGGTCAACGAACGACGTTTTTTTCAATCGAGAATTTAGAAGCTCATATTTTGCTGCAAATACAACAGAAGCGGAAATTAAGATTTGCGCCCCCTGGTGACCAAAAAAATTTTTTACAAAAATTAGAACTTATCAGGAAACGGTTTTCCATCAGGAGCTGTATCCGGTGCAGAAACAATTTTTCAAATCAGAGATTTAGAAGCAGAGGTATAGGGGGAAACGCAATTTACCGCAACGCCTCCTAGCGGAAAGTCTATGAATTACTTGAAAATTTTGAAATTATATGAAAGACATGTCACACGGAAAACACTTTCCAACAAAGAACGAATTTTTCAAATCGGACTACTAGAAGTAGAGATATTGGCAAATATAAGATGTACGTCACGCCCCCTGGCGGAGAAACTGGAATATTTTAAGAAGAAAATATTCCGAAAATGTTTATCGATGTGAGTGGCATCAGTCCACGAAAGAATTTTTTCAATCGATATTTCAGAAGCTCCGATTTTATGGCAAATACATTAGAAGCAAAAATTAACCCTTTCGCCCCCTGATGGCCAAAGTATTCTTTACCAAAAATTTGAAATTATATGCAAGATATTTTCCATCAGGAGATGTATCCGCTGAAGAAAAACATTTTCAAATCGGAGTTTTAGAAGAAGAGTTATCGGGGAAAATGTAATTTACTTTTACGCCCCCTAGCGGAAAATCTGTGCGCAATTTGAAAACGTAACTGTATGTGAAATACTCTTCGACATAAATGGAATCGAAAGACAAAAAAAAAATTTTCAATCGGTTGTTTAGAAGCAAATATGTGGAATAAAACGTATTTTTGAATTCGACATAATCTGCATTTACGCCGTCTACCGGCGAAATCGTACATCGTGAAAAAAATGACATAAAGGATCATCATTTGCATATTTCAAGCTTCCCAATGCAAAAAGAATTTTTCAAATCGGACTAATAGTTGCAGAGATATCGTGGGTACAGGCGGCCGGGCGGACGGACGGACGGACAATCCGATAACAGAAGCACGATCTTTTTTTACAAAAGACGTGTTAAAAATCGGATTTCGTGGGTCTGCTTCAATTTTCTATTATGAAACAACGTTTCAGTGATACGCGAATACTCAGTGCATCGAGAAAGTGAAAGTATCGGAAACAAGAATATTCAAAACAAATTTCAGGTTGCACAGATTCGGGATTTCCATAATTAGAAAAATACATACTGTTTATTCTAATATTAATTGAAGTCATTAGCACGAATGAATGAAGTTGTTATAAACGAAACGGCAAGAGTAAATGAACTCCGTCCCTGAATGGCCCAAGTTACCGTACAAACCACTTTCAGGGCCTTTGCGCGTCTGTACTCTGCATTCAATTTGTCTGAGGTTCGAGCAAGACGCCGACTTTTCAGCATTATCATTGTTCTTGCAGGGAAAGAAACTTTCCAGGTGTGGTTCCCAGATGTAGATTATATGGGTGTCCCATCTAACTTTATTTGCAAATATCTTCGCTATTAATCATCCGATTTGGATTATATTTAAAATGTAAGGGATTTTCCATGTGCTAAATAGAATGCGCATAAAATATCATACCCCTTATATGGAAAAATTTGGAGATAGTGAGCTAATTAACATGTTAATTAGCATTTTTCTTCACATCACGTGATAATTCCCTTCGAGTGCTTTCTAACGGTACCTTACTTGTCTATCTGCGGCAAACGGTTCCAAAGTTAATAGGGGCGGCTAGTTTTTTTTTTTTTTTTTTTTTTTTGAGGTTTGTACCTTCTAATGGCTTTAATGAAGCATTTTTTTGAGACTTCGTCAAAAGGTGTCTCTTTTTTTTGCACCGTTTTTATTATCCGTTTGTGGGTGCCATATCTCTGCACCATTAGTTCGATTTGAAAAATTATTTTTTCATTGGGAAACTTGAGAACGATTATCCTTACCTTTTGGTCTTCTGCCGATGCGTGCCTTTACCTGTAGGGGCAGTAACTGTGGATGATATCGAATTCAAAATGTATTTCATTCTATATCGTTGCTTCTAAAAACTCGATTCTAGCAATTATTTGTTTTTCCTTCGATACCTTATAGAAGGAAAAGCATTATGCGTACAATTTGGCTTACAAACGAGGCAAAGTTTTCCGCTAGGTATTTTCACTATCTCTTCTTTTGAATGTCCAATTTGAAAAGTTCCTTTTTCACCAGATAGAGTTAATGGTGAAGAATGATTTGCATATAATTTCTGATCTGTCACAAAGAGAAGTTTTACCACTAGGTTGCGTAATTGCATATTTCTGTTTCCAATATACTTGCAACAGTGTCTGTGCTCATAAAAACTCGGATGAAAATTACCTTTTTCAGTAAACTACAGCTCACGACAGAAACTTTTTCGCGCATATTTCCTATACATAATAGTGCACAATTCTTCCCCAGCGGCATAAATGTGTATATTATCGTGGAAATCCTCCAAATACGTGGCGTCAGTGATTAAACAAAGACATCGCTCTTTCCACGTTTAGCAACTCACACCAACCGTAAAATTGCTTAATCGGCCACCGCCGGGGAATCTAATCCCGGATCTCTCTATATCTAGCCAAGCGCGTTAACCTTTACACCACGGTGGCCAACAATCCACGGCGCTATGTGCGTTTTTCTGTAAGCATCTGACATTATAAATCCGTAAGATGGGCTCAGCTACTGAGACGTCTCCATCTGGTGGGCATTAACGGCACTGGCTATATATTAATTATAGCAGTTAAATTCAAACGGCGAGATCCAAAGTGAAAATCCTCCAAATACGTGGCGTCAGTAAATAAACAAAGACATCGCTCTTTCCACGTTTAGCAACGCACAGAAACAGAAAAATTGTTATTCGGCCGCCGTCGGGGAATTGAATCCCGGATGTCTCGATATCTAGCCGAGCGCGTTAGATATCGAGAGATCTGGGATTCGATTCCCCGGCATTTTTTTAATGCGCTCGGCTAGATATCAAGAGATCCGGGATTCGATTCCCCGGCGGCGGCCGAATAAACAATTTTCCGGTTGCTGTGCGTTGCTAAACGTGGAAAGAGCGATGTCTTTATTTATTTATTTACTTATTCATTTATTCATTGTGTATCTTATCTTTCTCGATATATCTGCATCAAACTGTACGATTTGAAACATTATTTTATTGCCGACAACGCTCCTGGAGAATAATATTTTGCATATAGTTTTCAATTTTTCTTAAATCACAATTTAGTCATCAGAGGGCGAAAGCGCATATTTTGTTTAATAAAACAATGGCTGCTTTATCTGCTTGCCTAAAAACTCGATTAAAGAAAATGTTTTCGGTCCGATATGGCTCATTTCTCGCCTAAAATAATATACCCATTAAAGTATCAAGCATATAAATTATTTGTTTCGATATCTCTGTTTCCAAAAGTTAATTTCAAAAATTTCTTTAACACCAGATGCGATTCAGTTTGTGAAATATTTCGCATACATTCTGGAATTTCTTATACAGCACTTTTCAAACTCTAAGTGGGGGTAGTGTGTGTATTTCTGTTTCTAACTATATCTCTGCTTCTTAGAGTTTTATTGAACACATTCTGTTTTCGCTGAATAAGAAATATTTTCCTTTTTAACGCACATTTTTTGCACTAAGGACATATTTAAAAAAATCCTTCTCAGCGCAAATGGTTTGCTATAAAGAAGACGTCAGGAACCGATGTCAGTGTTATAGTAAAAGAAATGTTCTGTACGTATACCCAATATTCAGCACCCCCCTTATGATGGCTATTAAGCAATGAACTGCAATGCTAATGGTTTTTGTACAAAGACGCAAGCAGCAAAACCGTCTATACACAGTGCGGGAATAAACTAATGAGACTAACTTTTTTTAAAAAAATCCCGGTATAGCACACGGGTCGGGAAGACATGGTTTTCTGATGTCATTTTACAGCTATGCTGTGCTAACGGCATTTTTCTGAGAATTGCGGAGATTATTATTTACGCTGGGAATGACGTCATTCTGTGGAAGAACATTGTCACAGCCCTGTGATGGAGAAGAGAACAAATATCCGGTTCTGGGACAGTTGAATTTTTGCGTGATGTTTATTGGGCTAACTACCTATGCCAATTGTTTCAACGATGGGCAGGAAGATTTGGAAAATGACGAAAGGCACTGTCGCCCTATTTCAGTGTGCACGTCTGAACTCATTAAGAAAGTTCGCGAAAGCATAAAACAAAATTAGGGGTAGGTAGTGTCGGGGTTACAACCGCTGAAGTTTTTGACGGAAAACGTCTTACCCAGGCGGTGTTGTCGGGTCGGGGTGTTTGTAGGGTTGGTAAGCAAGAAATGAGCGCAACGAACTTGCATTCCTTTTATTTTATTTATTTCTTACAATGCTGAATAATTTGTAAAATTTTGTTGAAGACAGGTCAATGGTACGAGTAGTACGACATGTAAGACTTACATGCTACGCTTATATCTTTAGAGAACGTTAAGTCTGTCGTGGTATTCTTAAACGTTGTGAAGTCAGTTGGATCCGTGGCCAACACCATTCTGAACTTGTCGTTCCAGAAACTGTTTCAGACGATCGTTCGACGCCTCAATGTTAAAGTCCCTAGTAAGTAGAAGCGATGTGTTGGGAATCGCAGGGCCAGTCGCTAACTATTGTTCTGACATGCTATGTGTAGTAAAGCATTAGTTGAAAGAAAAACATCTCGATGTAGTTGAGTGGTGTCTGTGGATGAATACAGACTGACACTAGAACGAATATGAATTGGTTGCGTGTCTCAAATTCCACTAGAACGCTATCGCCGATATGAATATCCAGTAGACAATTGAATTCAGAATACTTGGGTGTTGGCCGTCTTGGAATGGGTCTAGCGACATGAGCCCTTCACGTTTTCTGGTTCTTAAGACTGTACTGTCAACGTAGAGTCCACTAAGCTTCTTCTTGCCAGTGCCACTACTCGTACTGTGCTGTTGGTCGTCGTCATCGCCGTATCTGTAGCACTCTTTGGACTCGATGTGTTTGAAGCCGGGTTTGTCGACTGTTTTTACTTTATCCATCCAAGTATCCGTGAGTGCGAAGTAGTCGGAGCGTGATACGTGAAGGCGTTACTCTTACTCAACGTCGGCACCTTTCTTTGCTTTACTGATGTCCAGCAGTTTGGGTACAACATAAACTGTTGAATGTCTTCATCTGTGAATTCCTGTTGTAAAAATTGTGAATAAAGTATTTAATTGCAACATAACTGCACTGGGCAGTTTTAAATCATCCTGGAACCATATGTGATCACAAACTCCACAAACAAATCCCAACTTGTTACGATAGAACGACTTTTCAAAGTGCTTCGTCGCCAGACGCCAATGGGTTATAAACGCTAAATCTCGATTCTCAAACGTCTCATCTGCTTGTATTTTGTCGCATTCTGTCGGTTCTATCTCACTGTCGGCATCCATTGCTTGTGAACTGGCGTTAGGCGTTGTGGCGTCTGCGCGACTGGTACTCGCCTCAACGTGTCGACGCTGCCTCATCCTGCGGATTCGGTCTGCTGCTGTCATAGGGGCCTTTTTGGATTCCTCATTTATTCTTCTTTCACTTTGTAAGCATTTACAATAGGCATTTACCTTCTTTTTTGAAGATATTTCGACATTTTTGAAATTTTAACGAAACTTTGTCCAAGTTTAACATTTTGTCACTGTATATTTTTTCAAGTTCTTTCACTATTGTCACTACGAGTGTCTTATTTTATAGTATTCGTTGATCTCTGTTAAACTACACCTCACACAACGTTCAACGCGTACCCGTTCCCAAGCTATAATAATTTTGCCGCACGGCGAACAGGTAATTTTCCACTCCAACTTGGCAACCATCTTGTGGCGGCGTGTGACGTCACGCGCTCAAGGCTAATGTCGCGTAGTTTTAAAATTATTAAGATCTGTCTAGTATACCAAAATCGCGACATCGACTTTCGCATTGTCCCCCCCTCCCCCCATTGCAGCATTCCCAAGTTGAGTGACCTTGGGAATGCTGCAATGTGCGCTCAGTGTTAATGAGAAAACAATTCATTAAATGTTAGTGCAAGATTTGTGGGGTGGGGGGATTGTGCTCCTTTTCTTCCGCATGCTTTGTTAGACGACCAGAAGCATGCATGAATGTAGTACACAGAAGACATCCTGGAGACTGCAGAGACAATGCAGAATTTTTTCCAAAGAATTGTGGCAGGTGACGAGACATGGAGGTTTTGTTATGATCCTGAAACGAAGCGTCATAGTGCTCAGTGGAAGTCGCCACAGTCACCCAGAGCAAAAAAGATCAGGTTACAGAACTCCAAAATCAAGTCAATGCTTGGGTGCTTTTACGAGAGCAAGGGAATTCTGCGTCACGAGTTTATTCCTAAAGGAACAACTATGACTGGCAATATTTACACATCCAATTTGGAACGATTGTGGAAGAAGATTGTAGGGGATTGTTTGTGTCAGGCCGGAATATAAAGACCGGCAACGGTTCCTTCTTCACTATAACGGACCACCCGCACACCGAGCAGTAAGTGTACAGCAATTATTTCTGCCCCCCCCCCCCCCCAAAAAAAAAAAAAAAACAAATGTGCGCACTGAATTATCCTCTCCTATTCTCCAGATTTGTCACCGTGTAACTAATTTCTATTCCCTAAATTAAACCTGCGTTTAAAAGGAAAAGGTTTTCAATACGTTTAAGGTATACAAAGAACTGTGACATCAGCTTTTCACTCCGAACCAATAGATGGCGTCCCCAAGTTCTTCTTTTCGTTGGCGGATCGTGCCACTTGTTGTATTAACGCAGGAAACATTACTTCGAATAAAATATATTCACGTACGTTTTCCTGCTTTTCCATTTTTTTTAATTTAGTCTCATTATTTAATTGTTGCACTATGTATGACTCTTTTTTACGATTTCCAACAGTAGGTTGAAGAAGCGTATATGCTCCAGATTTGGCCGTCTGTCTGTCTGTCTGTTCACACGATAACTCGCGTAAAAATGGTTCGATTTCGATGAAATTTTAATATGTGGTAGGGGACAACTGGGGACGAACCCTATTGGAAAATGGCCGAGATGGGGCCAAAGTTAGGACATAGGTGCGGGATCCATTCCATCGCCCTTATGCGTCATAACTTACGTAAAAATGCTTCTTTTGCGACAAAACTTTTGTACGTTGTTCCGGAGGTATACTGAATCAATTCTGTTTAACATTACCGAAATGGGGTCAAAGGTCAGGACACAGGAGTGAGATTTATTCCACTGCCATTATCCTCATAACTTGAGTAATGATTTCTGTTATAAGATAGTACAACTATACTAGTTATCCGAATTTATTGGCGTATATATAATCAAGGTTTCCAAGCTTTCGTACATCAACCAGATGGCTTTCTCAAGGAAGGTAGACAGCAAACTGCAAACTGGATAATAGAACGTTTCAAGAATTTGAACTCGGTGAGTTGACTTGACAATAAACGAAGAGATGCGAACGTAATTATTCAATAAAAACACGAGACATCATGTTCGTATTGCACGCGGAATCCTTGGAGGAAAACAAAAGGCATTCATTATTTAAAGAATTGGTTCCAAATTCGTGGTAATTCTAGCGAGATGCTATCATTGCAGGCCTCATCGTTTGTAATGATCTCCAATGTTTCCCGAATGGCAGTGGATTTTGGAGTAGAGTAGGCAGCTAATTTCTTTATGTTATCCCACATAGGATCGGCGGACTTCAACTGGACTTCTCTGGACAGGGCCGTGGTTAATTTTCCGTTCTTTATGTCCCTCTTATGCTCGTTGACTCTAATTCTAAATGAACGTTTAGTCATCCCAATGTAGTATCGCTTGGAGCCATCCGGATATTGTAGAGGGACGGCATAAACACCTGCTTCGTTGGAAAATGGGAGCTCGTCAGTATTTCTCTTAAGCATAGCATATAAAGGTGTCGGAGATCTTATGCCGACACCGAGGTTCATCTTTCTGAGCGCGTTCTTGAGCTTATAGGAAAGATTTGGTACGTACGGAATAGAGCCCAGATAGCGTAGCTGCGACATAGAAAGATCGGTATGCCTCTTTTTGTTTCTTTCGATATATCTATGTACCATGTTCGGATCGTATCCTGCCTCGGTTACCAAATCGATAACGCTTTTTAATTCGCTTAGTCTAGAAGGAACATCGGAGGAGATGTCGAATGCTCTTCTGATTCGATAACGGAATAAAGCTGTCTTGTAATCAGCCGGGCAGAATGAGCTACGGAGCATCAGGTTGGGAACGGAAGTGGGTTTGTAGTAGACTTGTGTACGGAAGCGATTTTCAGGCGATTTACTCAGTAAAACATCCAGATAAGGCAATGCATTATTGTGTTCTAACTCCATAGTGAAATTGATCGTAGGGTGTATATCATTGATTTTATCCAAAAAGAGCGGGAGAGTCTCCTTTCCATGAGGCCATATGAAAAATACGTCGTCAGCATATCGGAGCCAAGTGGTAGGTCTTGGGGTAATGCTGGTGAACATGTGCTGCTCGATTGGGCGAAGAATGGCTTCCGCGAGAATTGCTGAGAGTGAAGATCCCATCGCAGCGCCATTTGTTTGTTTATAGATTTTTCCTCGGAAACTATAGTAACTAGAATTTGAGACTAAATCCATTAATTTGAAGATGCTGTGGCAAGATTCTTGCGAATAAAGTGCTGAATTATGTATAGCTTCTTTTAACGTTCTGATGGCTTCCGGCACGGGGACCGAAGGATAAAGAGAAACCACGTCGAAACTACCGATAATGTCATGCTGTTGGACAGAGAGTTGCTTGATTTTCGTGATAAAATCTCGAGTGGAAGTTATTATAAAGTCCGATTCAGGGACTTTATAATAACTGCCAGAAATTTGCAGAGTGCCTTCTCTAAATGGTACGTCGGTGCGGATCTCCTTGACACGATGGGTCTCAATGGATTATCGGGCTTGTGGTGCTTAAGTCTTCCAAAGAGCTTCGGGATCTGGGGGCCTGGTGGCAATTTGACAGCTTTCTTGAGATCCTCCGGGATAGCGGTCAACCTGGCAGCTCTTTGTACCTGGGCAATCCAACAATTTAAAGGGTTCCTTCGTAGTACTATAGATCCAGAAGCGGAGATGAAGTCCTCTAGTTTCTGATTGTAATCCGCGGCATCCATAACCGCTATCTGACCGGATTTGTCGGTTAGTGTTAATATTATATTACGGTCATTTTTAAGGTTCGAAATCGGTCTCGGAATATTAAATCCATTGGACGATTGTTTTGGATTGTAAAGCGATCGAAGCCTAGAGCAACAGAGGTGGTGTAGTTCGTCTTTGGTGTTTTCCGGAACTCGCGATATAACGCTCTCCAACTCCGAAATGACGGTTTTGGGATTCGGTCTCGTTCGGAAGCCGAACTTTGGTCCAAGTTCCAAAACTTTCTTTTCTTCCAGTGTGAGCGTCCGGTTTGAAATATTGAAGAAGGGAATAGTGATATCTTTAGGATTTGGATTCTGGGATGATTTCAGGTAATCCAGCTTCTTTTTATGCCTGGAGGATAAGGAAGTTTGGAGTCTTTCGACTAACATGTCTACTCGGAGGGTTAGGTTGTTGAAAGTGATCGGATCAAAAAGTCTATATAACTTCATATGTAGGGCATAACACTTGGATTCCATTGACATGACCTCCTTTCTTTTCAGGTTCACTATTCTTGATAGAGTCTGGCGCAGAAATTTGTCCTTTTTCTTCTCGAACCATGATCCATTTACGGCTGTCTTAAAATTAAGGAACTTCGGGATCAAACCTGACGTCTTGCAGGCGGTTAAAAAAATCCAGGTGGGACCGTTCCTTTTCCAATTTGAGTCGAAGCTGTCGGAATTGTTTAAAGGCGTTCCACATTGCTCGGAGATTGCAAAACATAAATAATAACACAAGGAACTGTACACCAACTATATATAAGATAGTACAACTATACTAGTTATCCGAATTTATTGGCGTATATATAATCAAGCATACCGACCTCCTATGTCGCAGCTACGCTATCTGGGCTCTATTCCGTACGTACCAAATCTTTCCTATAAGCTCAAGAACGCGCTCAGAAAGATGAACCTCGGTGTCGGCATAAGATCTCCGACACCTTTATATGCTATGCTTAAGAGAAATACTGACGAGCTCCCATTTTCCAACGAAGCAGGTGTTTATGCCGTCCCTCTACAATATCCGGATGGCTCCAAGCGATACTACATTGGGATGACTAAACGGTCATTTAGAATTAGAGTCAACGAGCATAAGAAGGACATAAAGAACGGAAAATTAACCACGGCCCTGTCCAGAGAAGTCCAGTTGAAGTCCGCCGATCCTATGTGGGATAACATAAAGAAATTAGCTGCCTACTCTACTCCAAAATCCACTGCCATTCGGGAAACATTGGAGATCATTACAAACGATGAGGCCTGCAATGATAGCGTCTCGCTAGAATTACCACGAATTTGGAACCAATTCTTCAAATAATGAATGCCTTTTGTTTTCCTCCAAGGATTCCGCGTGCAATACGAACATGATGTCTCGTGTTTTTATTGAATAATTACGTTCGCATCTCTTCGTTTATTGTCAAGTCAACTCACCGCGTTCAAATTCTTGAAACGTTCTATTATCCAGTTTGCAGTTTGCTGTCTACCTTCCTTGAGAAAGCCATCTGGTTGATGTGCGAAAGCTTGGAAACCTTGATTATATATACGCCAATAAATTCGGATAACTAGTATAGTTGTACTATCTTATATATAGTTGGTGTACAGTTCCTTGTGTTATTATTTAGATTTCTGTTATGTTGGAAAACGTACATATCATAATCAATGCATTACATGAGTTTACTAACTTGTTAGGAATAGTTACTGTTATGCCTATGTCACAGTCAAGTTTGCATGTTGTATTTTCTGTAGTCTCGTAGAGAAGTGCACGCCCTTTTTTTTTTGTTTCGGAGTTTAACGACCACCGCGACCAACTGTATGGGCTACAATTAGTCGTACGCCCCTAATTTGAAGCTGCTGGTTCCAGCGAAGGGAGACAGCCAGAGCCGTAAAAAAACTACACCACCCATGCTTCATTTGGAACTAAAGCCCGGTCGTTCTCTGACAAACGGCTAGAGGCCAGCGCTTAGAATACTATGCCAACTAGGCGGTTAAATGCGAGTATGACGTGCGCGTATGCAGTCCAAGTGCCCATATAATATGTATAAAATGATGATGCTATGCAGAAAGTTATTTTAGAGTGCTCGAAGTGGTTCACAAGCTAGCCCATGGGCTAAAAGTACCGACATAAAATATTCAAGAGCGCACAGAAATTTTAAAACCATGGGTAACTTTCAAACACGACAACGAAAGTGTTTAACGAAATGTAGCAGTAAAGCGCAAATAAAGAATTTTCATAAATTGTATGCTCATGAAAAATACTTCATCTTCCAAGGTATGAAAAGACAAACCATTTTTGTTTTCAATAATATCGATCGAAACTTCGACACTGTCGGAATTACAAGAGATACCGCCTGAAAGTCAAAATGCGATCGATTATATGGAGATAAGGGTGTCAGTCTAATAAAAATTTAATGGGAGGGCCGGTTTCTTACCCGTAGCAATTAGATATGTAAACTTAAGTCGAAGACAAGTAGCAAGGAAATGGACCAAGAGTATAATACTCAAAGAATTAAAGTTTTTGGACTAATTAAGTTTTTTTAAGTGTAGAAATTTTGAAGCGTTTTTCCTCATTATCCCCACTTTTTTTACCCATTTTACATTCACATGGGAATTCATCAAAGCGCTCGTCGAAATATACTCATCATACCTGTTTTTCTTTTCAGCAAAAGGAATGTTACGGATTGAACTTTTTTCGGGAGAGCATATATGGCCAGAGAAAGTCCTCTGCTCCTCATTAGGCCAGTGACTGGTGAAGAGGGGACCAGCGCAGTGAGACAGGGTACACCACTCCCGCTAATCAGGGAGTCGGGCGCGGGTTCAGTTCGGTGGAATAATAAGAATCTGTGCCTGTTACCACTCGGCCACTGGTTCGGCGCTAATTTAAGGATCTGAATACAACAGAAGAAAAAGCTCAGCATTAGAAATAATTATCTAAAAAAGAAAGTGTTATTTTCGAATTTTCAAACGGTTTTCTAAACATACTTCAAGAATTTTTTGTTATTTTCAGTAGAAACTCTACAGTCGAAATTATTCTAGCAAAAGAAATCGATTTTACGTCAGCGAGAAGTTTTATGTTATAAAGCTGGGAAATTCATGAAAAACGAATGAACGCACAAAACCTTTTTAAAACAGGAATTTTAGAGCGCAGGTGTAAGGAAAAAATGAAGCATATTCTTTCGCTCCATAACTGCAAATCATTTACAGTTAGAGAGCGAAAACTGTAAATGATGCGAATGACTTTCATAGTGATAGTCATCTGATGAAGAAAGAAAGATACTAAATCATTCGAATTTTAGAAGAGGCAGCATGGTTGTAAATGGTTGTAAATAGAAACATGTAAAACGATCTGTGATGTATATTCCAATTTAACTTTCATTTTTAGTTCCTTTGCCTATGTAAATTTGAGTTTGTTCTCTTGTGCACTTTCCAAACTTAACGTGACATCTTCTCTCTCACATGAATGAGGTTGGCAACACTTTTGAGGTCAGTGAAAGTGACGTATGAATGTGATAGGAACGTTAGATAAAAAGGCGATACAGCAGTTGCTTTGTGTGTGTGTGTGTGTGTGTGTGTGTGTGTGTGTGTGTGTGTGTGTGTGGAAATGTTCGATTGCTAAATTATGCGACAGATAATGAAGGTATTATGTGTGAAGTGTAAAACTCGCAGTGCTATATGTGGGATTTCATCAAATATTGCTGGACCAATAAAAGGTTATCGTAAGTTTGACTTCTGTATATGTTTCTTCTGGCCGTAAAACCTTAATCCCGTGTAACTATTGCATCATATTCTCATTCAGTTCAACATTTCCTTAGTCATGGTTTTAGACATAGCGTAACACCAATCTCGCCTATGAAAATGGGTTACGTTATGAATGTAGCAAAAGAAGGAAATGTACTCATAAGGTTCCTGATAGTTAGAAGCTGTCCCGGTGCTATAGTGGGCACGGGTTTCTTACTAATCACTAGAGTTTATCCAAGGTGTGAGTCCCACAAGAGGCGTGGATGCTGTGTCTATCTTAAGACATTGGTTCTGTCCCTTTCCCACGACTCTAAATTAAGGATGGGCGACTTCTTTTTTGCCTATCTTAAAGAGATGGCTCCCTTCCGCATCCAGGAATCGATGGCTTTAAATTAGAGACGGAAAACTTCTTGTAGCACATCTTACGGCGATGGTTCTGTCCCCCTCCCTGAAAGCGATGCTCTAAATTAAGGACGTGCAACTTTTGTACACTGTAAAAAATAAGTGGTGTGAATTCACGGAAAATTCCTGAAAACAACGTGCAGCAAAGCTGACGGTAGGTGTCGGTCTTTTAACGAAATTTCCGGCTTCTAAAACTTCCCGTTTCTTTTAACTTCCGTATTTTGACTAGATTTTCCGTAGTCAGTAATTCCGTTTATTTCAGGAAAGTCTATTCCAGGATTTTCCGTGTTTATACAGGAATTTCACAACATCAAAGATTCTGAATTTTTCAACCCTTGCACTAGAGATTCCTTTTCTCTGGTGGGATTCGAACTGAGATCGTTCTGGTGGGTTGAACAGAAGCCGTAGCGGTTACTTATGTGTGCCAGAAAGACACAGAAATCGCCGGCACGTTCAACAATGTAGAACTGTAATTGTGCGATGATGGTTTCCTTTTTTCTTCCTCTTTTTTTTTTTTTTTTTTTTTTTTTTTGTTATTAATGCGGTGTGAATTAGTCATTTCATTTTCTGTTCTGGCTTCTTTTTTTGTTAATAGGTATGTAAAAATTTTATTTTTCCTGGCAGAGGACTTATCACAAATTAGTAAATTAAGCAACAGAAAGCTTTGGAACTTGAGATCTTTTTAAACTGACAATGACTTTCAGTTATCTTTAAGAAAATGTGAAATGTGCTGTTTTATAGAATTATTTCTCACACTCTTAAATATAAAATTTACTCTTGATAGGTATAATAGCTTTTGTCCTAAGGGGTTCACAGACTGATTAGTCACGTGTAGAATTATTTAAGCACCTTGCTTCTTACGGTAACACGGTATATATTAGTTGGTGCAAAAAATGGGCGGAGAGGGGAAGGAATACCTGGTGCCACAGTAACTAAAATGTCATGCTATCTACAATATCCAATCTAACTATAGAACTACAAATCAAATCCTCCGACAGACGACTGGAATTTAACAGTAAATCAAACCTCAAGTATTCCCGCGAGTCTCTCCTATTAGCTGAAATTTTCTGTCATATGGATACGGAAAAAGTGTGAACAGAGTTTTTCCGTTAATATAAGAAAGGAATTGCCAAAGGTTTCTGAAAATTCATTTTGCGTTAAGATAGTTTAAAACCGGCACTTTACCGTCAATAGAAAACAAAAATGCGGAAAGATTTCTGCAAATTTTGGAATTTTTCTAGAGTACGAAAAATACGGGAAATTTAGGGGTTTTCGTCATTTCGTGGAAAAGGTTGTATCCGAAATATACTTCTTTAATTCGCGAAAGAAATCACGGAAAGTGACTTGTGAATTTCAGAATTTTTTTGCAGTCTGGCATATAATATGGAACCCCCTGCCCCCGGACGGCTGTCCTAAATGAAGGCCCGAGGAAGTCTGCTCGTGGGTGCTGTTAAACAGTGTAAAACATTGCGAAAGCCATCTGGCAAGAGAATTATTTTTCAAATGGAACTATTATAAGAACATACGTCTGCGCTCCGTAACGGGGAAAATTTGCATTATTTTAGTAGAAAATGTGCATAAAATAGTCGTCGTAAGGAAATATATCAGCCAGAAAATGGAGATTTTTTCCATCTGATTTTTCAGCTGCAGGGATATGGAACAAAACAAAGATCGGGACATTTATGATTGGTAGACACCAGAAAAGGAACAGAAGGTGCGAATCATCGCTCGTATAGCTCATGGTACCCAGAAGAAAAATAATTTGTCGAATGTTTCAAAAACACGCTGAAAAAGAGGTAATTACAAATGTGGTGCATGATGAAATGCAAATCATTCCTGTAAGTGAATGGATAAAGCTGTTTAAAGATTAATATTTTTTAATCGACCCGAAAAGGACCGCAGGTGAAATTTCTTACAGAGCAGTGAGCAAAAGATTGTTAACTTAAGGAGAACTTCTATTGTGGGAACACCTACCAACCAAAGGGGAAATAGTAATAAGAGTTCGTTCGGAAAGGAGGAAACCGAAGTTATATGGTTAAGGGAAAGGAGAAGATAAAGATGAAACTCTTGTAAGATTTGTCGTTTTGAAAGGCTAAGCTGAAGAACAATGATCTCAGAAAATTACATGTAATGCCAAATAATCTAACATACCGTCCCACTGGCCTCAGAGAAAGATAAAAGAAATATCTGAGAAATTTGAAGAAATCTAGAGACATGTAATCTCTGACAAACAGAACGATAAGAATCTCCAGAGATTCTCAATAATTTCGATTAACTCGGTGAAAAGCTGCGATGTCTAGTTCATTCCAGATGTTCTATGTGTTACGAGAAGCTCTGTTTCTCACGTACAAAATGACAACGATGCTTTTACATTTGACAAACGATTCCAGCCGTAAACGGTGGATTGTGTAGAAAATAATTGAATGTGTGCGCATTTTTCTATTTTTTTATTGCCAGTTCATCCTTTTGATGAATAAAAATTGCTGTATTCATTAAATAAAGTAATTATTTAACCAGAGAATTTGGGAAGATATTTTTTCAATGGCGGTCCACAATTTCTTGGTGAATGACCACGAATTCACAATAATATTTCTCGTGTGTGTGAGAGAGAGAATTTGTAAACTTTTGCTCGGTGACAGCAGTGGAAGGCACTTCCATGCCGCTGCCCTATAGCAGCACTGCACAAAAGATGTCCACGATCACTACTAAATGTTCTTTCTACTGCCTCCGAAAAATATGGGATTATGTTTCAATAAAAAAAACTGAAAACAGGTCTAATTTGGTAGATCGCTCATTTAAATAGGAGCTATTGTCGTCGATCACACCTATGACGCAAATTTGATTTGTCTTCAGTTTCCTTTTTATTAAAAAATAATCCCATATCTTTCGAAAGCAGTACAAAGCACTGTATTTAATAATACTCTAGGATACCTTTGTTTATTTATTCTAAAAGTGCACAACTCATCTTCAGCTAGTTCGTTTGAAGATGAGTTGTGTGTTTTTCAAATTCCAAATTTAAATTACGTTCTGCATATTTCTAAGTAGAAAAGAATAAAATTAATGTTCATTTTTAGAATAAATGAACCATTCTTATACATTATATTTTTATTAAACTCTGTGATATGCTAAGAAATATTGGCGCCCAAATAAATATTTGCTCCTGACCCTTCAATGCGTTGTTGCTGGCAATTGTTAGTATTTATACGATACACGCAGAAAACTAAACAGCTAATTCAACCATACGTATGAAATAAGAATCTTGCTGCCAAACATTAAATATATTGTGTATTCTGAAAATATGTTAGGTCTGTGTATTTCTTTCAGTTTATAATTAGTGATACCTTTTTCCCAAACTTCATGCTAATGCAAAATTTGAAGATGACAATCCGCTACCGGAAGTAGAAGAAAATGGAGAAATGAAAGCGGCGCTTAGCAAAATACGGTAGAAAAAGAAGGTGAAGAAGCTGATAGAAAGCAACAGACGTACTATGTGGTAGAAGGCTACCAATGAGATTGAGGAATAAACACGTAACTAAGATCAACAATGCTGAAACTTGGCGTATGGATACCAAGCTGAACCTCAGGAAATAGAATAGATGAATTGGATGTATGTTATCATCGAAGTTAATAAAATTAGAAATGGAGAATACGAAGAGGGCCCTAGAAGAAAGACTGCAGTATCATGGACGTGCTCTGAAAAGAGATGCAAGTTACGGGTGCGCATAGATGTGAAACGGGCAGGCAATTTAAAAAAAGTCACGGCTTTCGGGCTTCACGGAGGAGTTGCACAAATTATTATACTTCAATGGAGAACCAATATTGCAACACTATTTTCTCCCTGTGAAAATTAAGGTATAAATATCTCTGTAAGTTTAGGTTTAAATGTTTCCCGGCTTAAGTGCTTACTTTTACGTTTCTGCCTTTGTTCGTAATAGACTTCGTAAACATGTACCACATCTGTCAAAACAATATTCAAAGAGCCAGAGAGAAAGAATCAACAAGATAATTTACGAACAGTTCCACGCCTTTACTTGTCCACTACTGGAACATCAGGTGACTCATACAATACATTTATTTATTCTTCAACAACAACAATGCTGCTTAACAAAAAATTCGCCTCATATATATCATTATCAACAACAACCATCATCAATCCACTGCTGGATGAAAGTCTCACCAGATGTTTTCTACACCTTTCTATCTTTTGACCCTGTCTCTCTAAAGTCAAACCAGCATGCTAATTTGAGATTTGCAATCATTTTTTCTATTGGAGGTTTAACGACCACCGTGAGCAACTCAATGGGCTATAATTTAGCCCGTCCCTAATTTAGTGTCACTGGTACCAGGGAAGGGAGAGAGCCAGAGCCGTAAGACAAACACAACATCCATGCATCACCGGGATTCAAACCCGGACCCCTTTCGGGCGAATGATCAGAAGCCATCGTTTAGACCACTGCGCCACTAGGACGGCACAATTATTTTGGACAGATACGGCCATAACTCGCCATTCTGGCCAACCGGCATGATGAGTGTGGTATAGAATTTCATCTAATCCCGGTGTTATACATATAAAGTATAAATACGATATATATATATACACTATATTACCAAAAGTCACCGGACAACCCTTCAAAAGCAAAGGAATGGATCCGATGCGTTGTTAAGATGTGCGGTACAGCTGACTGCGATCATATCACACTGCGAGATTGAGTGAAAATGTCGCGGCGGAAGAAAACTGACTTTGAGAAAGGAAAGATTGCTGGGTGTTATATTAGTGGGTTGTCCATAAGAGAAACCGAGAGGCTTTTAAACATACCGAAGTCAACTGTTTTGGATGTACAGAATACGTGGAAGACATATGGCGTGCCTGAAGTAGCAAAACGTACCGACACACCAAAGAAAATCAGTGATAAAGACGTCGAAGCCTCAGGAGAGTCGTTACAGCTAATCGACTGAATAGTGCACAAGACCTCAGTGTACAGGTTAGTAAAAGTGCTGGAACCTCGGTATATACACGTACCATTTGCAGAGAACTTTATTCTATGGGTTACCGTGGTCGTGCGGCTGCTCATAAGCCTTTCATCTCTACCCGGAATGCTACTCGTCGTTTATCATGGTGTAAAGAACATTTATCGTGAACCGTAAGTCAATGAAAACGGCTCCTATAGACTGATGAATCCAGATACACGATCCATCAGTCTGATGGCCGTGTGTGGATATGGCGGCAGCCGGGGAAGGCTACGTACCAAAGTGTACTGTTCCTATGGTCAAGTTTGGAGCGCCGCCCCGGTGGCGCAGTGGTCTAAGGCGCTTGCCTCTGATCATTTGTCCGTAAGGGGTCCGGGTTCGAATCCCGGTCAGGCATGGATGTTGTGTTTGTCTTACGGCACTGGCTCTTTCCCTTCCCTGGAACCAGTGACCCAAAATTAGGGACGGGCGACTGCTTATAGCCCATTTGAGTTGCTCACGGTGGTCGTTAAACCTCCAATCAAAAAAAAAAAAAAAAAGTTTGGAGCTGGTAATGTACTCGTGTGGGGTCATTTTTCGTGGTATGGGGCCCGCCCATTGGTTATCGTGGACAAACCTGTTAACCAGCACGTCTACCTCGATATTCTGGACAACAATTATGCCCTACTAACTCTGTGGCAATACTATGGAAACGAGCCTTGTTGGTTCCAGCAGGATAATGCACCGAGCCATAAAGCAAGGACTGTTACGGCGTGGTTTGACGAACCACGAATCGTGTGTGAACTGGCCAGCACAGAGCTCAGATCTTAATCCCATAGAGCACCTATGGGATGAATTAGAGTGCCGCATAAGAAGTTTGGAACCGAGGCCTACTACTAAGCAGCAGTTAGCGGCAGCATTATGTACTGAATGGAAACGCATACCTATCTGTCTGTTTCGAAACCTTATCGAAAGCATGTCTCGAAGTGTCAGGGCATGCATGAAAGCATGTCTCGAAGTGTCAGGCCAAAGGTGAACTGACACCGTACTAATGTATGTCAATAAATGCTATGTTGCGTTTCTCTTCTAAGTATCCGGTGACTTTTTTCAATATAGTATGGCAGTAAGTGCATTGTTGTTTTCAGGCATGGTAGGGATGTACTGTTTACTCCTGCTACATATTTAACTTTTCTTTCAGGAATTATTTTAATTTGGGGGGGGGGGCTGTTTTCACCACTTTCAAGCAGGCTATGGGCTTAGGATTAGTCTTTTGTTTCATTCGAACTTTCTGTAGCATTTCAGACATCTTTTTATATTGTTTGAAGTCTTTTTAGTGGTTCTGGGCCTTCCTGTGGGCCAAATGATAAAAGAAGTTTTTTGTAAATATAGTGCTGGTTATAGCCAAGCAAGACACAATGTTATCCCTTCTTGTAACTGTAAGTAAGTCTTCTTATATTTTTATTTTAGGATTTGTGAGTTTGCAATAAGATTAATTTTATATTTTCTTGTGTGGGCTTGAAAATTGCTTTACTGGTGCTTGAAACCATGCCCTTTGGTATATTCATTTAAAATTATATTTTATTTTTATTTTATTTTGCAGAATATTTTTATTAAACTTTTAGCTGTGGGTAATGGGGATTTTGCTTTGCAACTAAGTGATATGCAACTTAGTTTGCTTGTTCACTTTTGGAGTTACAACTTATATTTCTCCTTTGGTTTTTTGCAACTCCTTTTTCCTAAAATTGCCTGTTGCTTACTTTTCAATTTGATTGGTTGCATTTTCTGGTTTTATTTTTATTTCTTATTTATGATTATTATTATTTTTTTAATTTTTTTGGTACTTGCTGGTTATTTTTTGGCCAGTAGTTTGATTTCACCTTTTTTTGTGACAAGTTTAAAGTATCCTTTTGGTACCATTTGTTGGGTGGGCTTTTTATTAACTGGATTTGTGCTAAGGGAGTTTGGCTCTCTTTCTTCATTTTTATTCTTTTTTGTTGTGAGGTCGGGCAAATGTGTTTTAGTTTGCTGAGTTCGGGTTCTTATTAGCAATTCTCTTATCTCTGTAGATTAGTGTGTGATTTTCTTGTTGCTTGCCCTTGACGAAGCCGACAACGAGTCAGTCATTAATATGCTTCCCTGCATTCTTATGTTCGGTATTTTTCATCGCTTAAAGCTAGCCTTGGTTCGGGTGATGGATTTGGTGATTGCTGATCTTTTTCTTATTTTTTGTTTTTCTAGTTCAAAAGTTTGATTTGTTTTGCACTATTGTTATTTGATCTTTCTCTTATGCAACCTCTGGTGCTATGGAATTTCAAATTTGTTCAAAGGCTTTTGTTTATTCACAATATATATATATATATATATATATATATATATATATATATATATATATATATATATAATGTGACTTGACCATGTATATATTTTATAGTTTTTTTACACAAGAAAATATAAAATATATGCACTGACGGAAAAAAATCCCAACACCACGAAAAAATAGTTGTAGAGGAATGAAATGGCGGCAATACATTTGTATAGGTAACATGTTTAATCGATTAAGGTTTCAAGATCACAGCTTAATGTAAGCACGAGAAGAGCCATTTTAAATGTGAAATGCTGGTACATTAATAACTGGTGAAACCGCCAGAATATTGTATGCAAGCATGCAAACGTTCATGCATTGTGTCGTACAGGTGCTGGAAGTCAATTTGTGGGATGGAGTTCCATGCCTGTTGCACTTGGTCGGTCAATACAGGGACGGGGTATGCTGGTTGGGGGTGACGCTGGAGTTGTCGTCCAATGATGTCCCATGCGTGCTCGATTGGAGAAAAATCTGGTGATCTAGCAGGCCACGACAACATGTCGACACTCTGTAGAGCATGTTGGGTTACAACAGCGGTATGCGGGCGAGCGTTATCCTGTTGGAAAAAACCCATGGAATGCTGTTCATGAATGGCAGCACAACAGGTTGAATCACCAGACCGCCGTACAACTGTGCCGTCAGGGTGCGTGGGATAACCACGAGAGTGCTCTGCTGTCATAGGAAATTGCTCCCCAGACCATAACTCTAGGTGTAGGTCCAGTGCGTCTTGGCCGCAGGCAGGTTGGTTGCAGGCGCTCACCTGGCCTCCTTCTAACCAACACACGGCCACCACTGGCACCCAGGCAGAACCGGCTTTCATCAGAAAACACAACAGATCTCCACTTCGTCCTACAATGAGCTCTAGCTTGACACCACTGACGTCGCAAACGGCAGTGGTTTGGAGTAAGTGGAATGCACGCTACAGGGCGTCTGGCTCAGAGCTGTCCTACAAGTAACCGATTTGTTACAGTTCGTTGTGTCACTGTGGTGGCAGCTGCAGCTCGAATTGCTGCCGCAGACGAAGTACGATGCGCCACGGCCTTACGCCGCACATGGCGGTCTTCCCTCTCAGTAGTGCCACGTGGCCGGCCGGAACCCGGTCTTCTTGAAGCAGTACCTTCCCTTGACCACCGCTGCCAACAATCATGCACAGTGGCTACATTCCTGCCAAGTCGTTCTGCAATATTGCGGAAAGAAAAGCCACCTTCTCGTAGCCCTATTGCACGACCTCGTTCAAACTCCGTGAGCTGTTGATAATGGCTTCTTCGTCTTTTTAAAGGCATTCTTGACTAACATCAACACCCTACGTCGAATCTCAATGATAACTAACGCTCACGAACGTTACAGCGCGTATTTACAGCAAACCTGCTTTGCATGTTCCGAGGGCGCTACCAGCGCCACACGTATGCGCCGAGCGCGAAATTTGCATAGACGTCATCTTACAGATGTACTCTCACCGCCTACCAACTTTCTTTTATTTAACACAACCCCTTCTTGGTGTTGGGATTTTTTTCCGTCAGTGTACATGGTCAAGTCACATTATTGTGACCACCAGCTAATATCCAGACTGACCGCCGTGTGCAGCGCGGGCAGCAGCTAGACGGGCTGGAAGTGACTCAGTAAGGTGCTGGAAGGTGTTCATAGGTATGTGTAGCCATGCTGACTGCAGTGCATCTGACACCTGCTGGAGGGTGCGTGGTGGAGGATCCATAGAGCGAACAACACGATCGAAGTGGTCCCACAGATGCTCGATTGGGTTTATGTCTGGGGAATTAGTGGGCTAGAGATGTACATTGAAATCTTCATTGTGCTTTTCCAACTACTCCCGGACATTTCTAGCTGTGAAACACGTCGAACTGTGATGCTGGAAGATCCCATCTGCCCCAGGGAAGACAATCAGCATGTGGGGGTGTACGTGGTCTGCAAGGATGGATTCATAACGAATTTGGTCCACAGTGCCTTCCACAGGTATGAGTGGGACCAGTGAATGCCATGAAAACATTCCCCAGACCATACCGTTGCTCCCACCAGCTTGTGTTCTTCGACCAATGAGTGAAGAGCGTTTGTTCTCCCGATATTTCTCACCAAATACGCCAACGTTCATCCGTTCGATGAAGCAGAAAACGTGACTCATAGGAGAAGGCAATCCTTTGCCAATCAGCGAAGGTCCAATTCCGATACTGCTGTGCAAATGTAAGCCTTTTCTGCCGATCCACCTTCGTTAGCATAGGTGCAGTGACCATCCGTCTGCATCGGAGCCCCATACGCAGCAGGGTTCGCTGAATTGTCGTTTTAGACACACTTTCGGTATCCCTCTGGTTCTTTAGGCCAGTGAGTTGCTCCACTGTAGCGTGTCGATAGGCCCTCACGCACCATCGAAGCCGACGTTCACCTCTCACATCAATGGCACGTGGTGCTCTGCTGTTTCCGCTTCGCTTATTCGCAGCAGTGCCATTTCTCCAATTACGATACACTTTAACCACAGCAGCACGCGAACAGGCCACAAACTGCCCTGTTTGTGGCCTGTTTGACAGCAACGAGTGATATGTATTCAGATTGCTTACAGCACACCTTATATACCCACTAAGTCAGCTCACGACACATGCCTTCTTTCATTGACTACGCGCTGTTGACGTCAAAAGTAGGAGGTGGTCACAATAATGTGATTCGACTGTGTATGTACGATATATGATATATACTATCGCATATACACTGACGGAAAAAAATCCCAACACCAAGAAGGGGTTGTGTTAGATAAAAGACAGTTGGTAGGCGGTGAGAGTACATCTGTAAGATGATGTCTATGCAAATTTCGCGCTCGGCGCATACGTGTGGCGCTAGTAGCGCCCCTCGGAACATGCAAAGCAGGTTTGCTGTAAATACGCGCTGTAACGTTCGTGAGCGTTAGTTATCATTGAGATTCGACGTAAGGTGTTGATGTTAGTCACGAATGGTTTTAAGAAGACGAAGAAGTCATTATCAACAGCTCACAGAGTTTGAACGAGGTCGTGTAATAGGGCTACTAGAAGGTGGATTTTCTTTCCGCAATATTGCAGAACGAGTTGGCAGAAATGTAGCCACTGTGCATGATTGTTGGCAGCGGTGGTCAAGGGAAGGTCTTGCCTCAAGAAGACCGGGTTCCGGCCGGCCACGTGGCACTACTGAGAGGGAAGTCCGCCGTGTACGGCGTATGGCCGTGGCGCACATACCGCGTCTGCGGCAGCAATTCGAGCTGCAGTTGCCACCAGAGTGACCCAACGAACTGTTACAAATCGGTTACTTGAAGGACAGCTCCGAGCCAGACGCCCTGTAGCGTGCATTCCACTTACTCCAAACCACTGCCGTTTGCGACGTCAGTGGTGTCAAGCTAGAGCTCATTGGAGGACGGAGTGGAGATCTGTTGTGTTTTCTGATGAAAGCCGGTTCTGCCTGGGTGCCAGTGATGGCCGTGTGTTGGTTAGGTAGGAGGCCAGGTGAGCGCCTGCAACCAACCTGCCTGCGGCCGAAACACACTGGACCTACACCCGGAGTTATGGTCTAGGGAGCAATTTCCTATGAGAGCAGGAGCACTCACGTGGTTATCCCACGCACTCTGACGGCTCAGTTGTACGTCGGTCTGGTGATTCAACCTGTTGTACTGCCATTCGTGAACAGCATTCCAGGGGGTGTTTTCCAACAGGATAACGCTCGCCCGCATACCGCTGTTGTAACCCAACATGCTCTACAGAGTGTCGACATGTTGACGTGGCCTGCTAGATCACCAGATCTTTCACCAATCGAGCACGTATGGGACATCATTGGACGACAACTTCAGCGTCACCCCAACCAGCATTAACCGTCCCTGTATTGACCGATCAATTGCAACAGGCATGGAACTCCATCCCACAAACTGACATCCAGCACGTGTACGACACAATACATGAACGTTTGCGTGCTTGCATTCAATATTCTGGCGGTTACACCGGTTATTAATGTACCAGCATTTCACATTTAAAATGGCTCTTCTCGCGCTTACAATAAGCTCTGATCTTGAAACCTTAATCGATTAAATATGTTACCTATACAAATGTATTGCCGCCATTTCATTCCTCTACAACTATTTTTTCGTGGTGTTGGCATTTTTTCCGTCAGTGCATATATAAATACACTCATCGTCAAAAATATAGTTGCACATAGAAGGACGTGTCGGATTGCAATGCTATTCGGGAGGAAAGTAAATGTTACCAGGAACAATAAATGATTAAACATTGAGACTGATATGGGCAATATTTATTGAGCTACACGCCGATAAGTAGTGTCTCTCAGTATGGCGTCGGGCCGCTATGTTTGCTCACACAGCATGCCAGAAGTCTCGGCATGGAGTTGTACAGGTTCCTAATGGTGTCCTGCGATAATCCATCACATACAGATTGAATCTTCTCACGCTGTTCCTGCAGATTGTGCGGTAAGGGTGGAGTGTGGATAGCGCGTCCAATAGCATCCCACACATTTTCAATCGGTGATTGTCTGGCGATGCGGCTGGCCATGGCAGAGTGTCAGTGCCTTGAAGGCAAGCTCTCGAGACAGCAGCAAATGCAGACGAGCTTTGTCCTGTCGGAAAAGCGCACCGGAGTGAGCATTCAGAAATGGTAAGGCCACTGATTGCAAGACCTCATTAACGTAACGTTAGGCTGTAATGAACACCAAAGGTGATCTGGCATCGTAGGTAACTGCACCCCACACCATGACACCAGGCCTTCTGGTCATGTGACGCTCGACAACAAACTGTTTGTCTTGGCACTGACTACGGTGCCTCCACACACGGATTCCTTTGTCGTCTCCTCCAAGACAAAATCTGGTCTCGTCACTGAAGATCACCCGCTGCCGTTCTGAGTGGCTCCATGACAGTCTGGCGCGACACCATTGCGGTGTTTGGCGAAGATGCAATGGTTTTAAGAGCAGTCGTTGTAACTGTCTGCGTGCGTGTAGTTCTTTGTCGAGTAGATGTCTGCCAATGGGGCTGGCACTAATCGGACGATGCATTGAGGGCACCACTCTTCGCTGAATATCCGCAATCGTAGCTGCTGGGTCACTCCGCTCATGTCGGACCACCCGTCAGTCTTCTCTCTTCTTGGTTCGTCTAGGTCTCTCATACCCTTCCTGTTGCTGCTGCGGGCTTTGTTCTATTCACTTCCGGCAACAGCGTGCGATGATGTTATCCGTACGACCAGTATGGCGCGCAATACTGCGATAAGACCATCCCGTTTCCAGGAGCTCGACGATGCGTCCCCTCTCGAACTACTTCAACTTCTCGTTTTGCTTCCGAACTTTTCTCCGAGGCATACTTCACTTGCAAAGGATGCAACCAGCACAACAGCACGAGACAGAATGGCAAGCACGCTCAACGGAACGACCTTATGTAGCCAGTCAGGCACAAGTCTACGAACCTTCTTTGCTAGCGTCACATGCGCGACCGAGTGTGATACTTTAATAATGTGTATGTCTCACGATGTCAAACCTACCCACCAAGTTTCATTCCTGTCGGTTGCTTCCTTCTGGGTGCAACTATTTTTTGACGATGAATATATACATATATATGCTAGGTCTTTTCCTGCCCTTAGAATCCAGTCAAAATTTTCGGGTATCCATCGGTTGCCCGTCCCAATATGGCAATGTATCTCGATCATCGCAATTTCAGGGATTTTTTAGGGTCTTTCACCCGTGTCATCATCCTTATCTGCGAGATCCTCTTCTTATCTTTCCTGGCGTGCCCTTAATGCGTACCAGCGATGAGCGGCTGTTGGCACCGATAGCACCCCACACCAAAATTCCACGCTGCCGGGTAGTGTGGCACCCCACAATGGCGGAGGAATCCGCTTGTTGGCCACGTCACCTCCACACTCTCACACGACGGTCATCCGTGGTGAGACAGAACCGCGATTCGTCGCTCAACACCTCACTGTTCCATTTGGCACCCCACGCCACTCTGGATCCACACCACACCAAGCGGTGACGACGACGGTTCGCTGTTAAGGGTAGCCTTTGCGATGGACAGCAGGACAGCACAGCAGACGCAGCGAATCAACGCGACACTTTCCGCGTCGATATCGGAGCATCAAGCCTCCTCGTACATTCCGCAAAATGTCGTCCGTTGTGGCTTGTGGGTTCTCCGTGCTTCGGTCCTTTTACGACGTATTGCACAGATCCTTCCTGGGACCACTGTCTCCAAATGTGACAAACGGTCATGGTATAACGTTGCATTTCTTCCGCAACACAACGCTAGGGCCATCTAAAACGAAGTAATTTCTCCGTCATTTGTCCTCGCCGGGGATCGAACCCGAGTCCTCTTATTCCGGAATAAGTCGCTCTACCAACTGAGCTACGCAAACGTTCGTTCTCGCTGCTATCTGCCTTTATATCGTGTGCGTCCCGCGGGGCAGGCACGTCACATCTCCGCCCCCCCCCCCCCCCAAGAGAGGGCCGGGGGCATGACCTACGGGTCATCCGGGACCATGTATCGTTGTAGCCAGCCATCCGCTGAAGAACGTGCACTTGAAAACTCCCAGTCAATCTGGTGTGTGGAATGCAACTTCGCACACATTTATTTTTGGAAGCGCTGAAGAAGGGATTCTCTTATTTTTCCTGTCTCGCGGTGTGGAAAGAACATCACACCATTGCGAGAACTTTAACAGCCGGGTCATCCGGGAAGTTCGGGCGCCATTATAACGAAGTAAATTTCTCCTTCATTTTGGTCCACGCCGGGAATTGAACCCGAACCTCTTATTCCGGAATAAGTTGCTCTACCAACTGAGCTACGCAGACGTTCCTTCTCGCTGCTACCTGCCTTTATGTCGTGTGCATCCTGCGAGGCAGGCACGTCACGCATCTGCCGGTACGATGGCCTAAGATGACACCTCTCGTGAACTCATCCGTTTGACTAAATCGCGTACAACGTCATCTTAACGGCATTGGCACCCCTTGTTCGTTCTCCAGAAACGATTACAACAGAACCACTCACTTCTCGCAGCAGTAACGACGTCTCGACTGATGGCCTAACGGGCTGGTTCTCCGCTTTTATCCCGCGCGCCATTCGTGCGATTGGCCTGCAAATGCAGTCATTTGCATAACTTGTACGTGCACACCCACTCTGCAATTTGCATGGCACTGCGTTCACGTCTTCGTGGTGTGGCATTTTCTCTGTCAGGTAGTGTATATTGAATTTACGTTTCACGTAAGAAATGCGTTTTATATTAAAGTACAGAAACATGATCTTCTGTATTTATGTGAATGTGGAACATTGTTTTCACCTCTTAATCTCGTCCCCACACTTTAAGTTCGGGGCAATGAAAATGTGCGTGAGTGAATGAATTGCACCTAAATAGGAATAACGTGGGTTGATCAATAAGTAACTTCTTGCCAAGTTCCAAAGACTGCAGACTTTGGGGGTGCAGGGTTAATCTCTTCCGCATCCAATGCATTTCATCTGCTTATGCTGAATTCCCTCTCAGTTAAAGAAAGTGAAGTCTTGGGAGAACTCTTGTTCTTGCTTTGTTCTGCGAGCGTTTATTTACACTCCATTTTGCGTACATCATGTTCTGTTAATCCAAGTCGTGAAGTTCGGGAATCGTCGCGCTTAGAGAAAAGCCAGCAAATTTGAAACGAAGTAGACGACGCATTTAAATAAAGCTGGAGTTGCATCGAAATTCGGCACTGCAGAGAAATACGCTGTCAATAGTTCTAAAAATCGTTAGAAATTCAAGTTGCTTGGGCTTAAATCAGCTTTGAACCTGCTTGGAAACGAATGCGAACCGCAAAAACAAAACGAAGTCAAATTTACGCTTCTGAGATGCATTAGAGAAGAACAGATTGAAAACACTTCTTTAAGTGGCGCTGTTTTGTAGAAAAAAGGCTTGAATTTTCGCCGATGCTTTAAATGTAGGTGAATTCCATTGTTCAATTGATTGGCTCGAGAAATTTAAGGAGAGACATGATATCATCTGAAAATAGGCATCGGGTACGGAAGCAGCAGTGAATATGTAAACCACGAACGAGTTTTGGAATGGAAATTTGCCCTCACTTTAAAAAATACAACGTTTATTGTTTAAATCAGATTGTTGATTTGTAGCTTTAAAGTTAAATTCACTTCACTGCAAGGCACTAAAGTGTAGCTCTCGCAAGGTTTAATTTTAACTTAGTGAATTGGTTTCACTGTAGAAGTCGGATGACTTCACTGATCGTTGAAACTGAAAGACTTAATTTTACATGGCATATAATGATTCATATTTTGTTTGAAAATGTCTTTTAACGCTTTCCGTTCGGCAAACAATTTTCTGTCTGGACAACGCACAAATTGTCCTTTTTTCAATACTCCATATTTGTCAATCCACGAAGCATGGAAAGAATGGATATCAAACTTCTACTGTTCGGTAGATTTTTTTGGCTCACTGTAGCAACCCCAAAAAGTAACTGAACTCGCTTAGTTTGTTGAAGACATGACGTAAGTGAGTAAGTCATTTGTCCCTTTTCAGTCCCTATTTGCACGAGACTTGGCATCCTGGCAAATGGCAGAGCTTGGAAAAAGAAGAAAGAGAAATGTTTGACGTTTTCAGGAGAGGTTTGTACGTTGAAGCAAAACGCAGAATGTAAGAGAACAGAAGAATTATAAGTTGTCCTGATCGTAATTCATGTTTCTGTTTCTTCTCGTTTATATGTGGCAATGACTTGAGTTGCATTAGTGTTTTGTGTGCTATGCAATGAAAGATCAAGAAATACTACCACCGTGCTTCTTCTGGGTACTTTAAATGGATCCGCCAGTGAGAAGGTAATTCTTGGTGACTCCAAGAGGAAGGTGACATCGGTGAATCTAAAATATTTAAAACTGTGTGCATATACTACATGTATATGGTTGTATAAATCATCCTGTTAAGCGGATCATATAATTTCGTATACTTATTGTTTTCCTCACTAGCTCTTTGCTGTCCTTGGATGTTGTATTCGTTTTCCCATCGATTAATTTTTATATTTTAATACTGCTTTTTTTTTTTTTTTTTTTTTTTTGGAGGTTTAATGACCACCGTGAGCAACTCAAATAGGCTATAAGCAGTCGCCCGTCCCTAATTTAGGGTCACTGGTTCCAGGGAAGGGAGAGAGCCAGTGCCGTAAGACAAACACAACATCCATGCCTGACCGGGATTCGAACCTGGACCCCTTACGGACGAATGATCAGAGGCCAACGCCTTAGACCACTGCGCCACCGGGGCGGCATACTGCTTTTCAAAATATATATTTGTAAAACATTAGGGCAGAGCTTTGAAACTATGACGAACCTAACAGAACATTTTTTAAAAGGTTCTGTAAAGTTCGGCTTAGTTATTGAACCTTTTTTTTTAATTTAGATCAAGAGTAGGAGATAAAAATTGCAAGGTTTTAAATTTTTAGAGTTATACCATCTTAATTAAAATTAATTGTGTATAAGTGCTGGAAAGAAGAGGACAGAGGCAGAAGTATTGATCATGCGGAGAATCTGATACTTACGCGCACCCCACCTCCTGTGAGGTTGCACCTTACTGCACATTCAGCAGCAAAATTATTAAACAAATCTATTTTGTAAGTACAGCAGTTTGTTTTTAAAAAAATGTGATGCAAAATAATAAACATTGCCCGCAAAATGTGATTATTTACCATCGCTTAATTTGTTTTCTTCTCTATGCTCTGGAGCTAGAACTTTCTGAATGCTTTTAAAAATCACTCAGCGGGTTATTGTGCCGCGTTAGTCGACGACCTTTACCGTAGAACATGATTTAGGAACAACGAAGCATCGGTGAAGATACAGATGCGAGAATTTTTTATCAAGGCGTAATGAATAAATTTATTACCAAAGACTTACACAGCTGGAGCAAATATGTTTCTTTTGCTTCAGGGTTTCACAACAGCTGTGAGGAACTCTATGGGCTATGAACAATACCATGTCCTTAATTTGAAATCACATTTTCTAGGGAGAGAGGAAAGCCAGTGCCATAAGGCAAGCGCACCACCCATGCTTCACCCGTGACTTGAATGCATTCCCATCTGGGACGAATGGTCATAGGCCAGCGTCCGAGATGCACCAAGTACTTTACAAAGATGCGCCAAGTACTTTAAGTTATTTTTTTAGTTTGTTCCTTTGTGTCTGGGTTCAACAACCACCGTGAACAAATCAATGGGCTAAAAGCAGTCGCCAATCCCTTATTTAGAGCCACTGGTTCCAGGGAAAAGATAGAGCCAGCGCTGTTACGCAAGCACACCATCCATGCCTCATACGATACTCGACTCCGGACACTAGTAGGAAACCTACCCTCTGACCCCTAAATGACGGGAACGTCACTTTTAAATTACCAGGAACGGCATCGAAAACTAACAGCACAGTTCTGCTGGAATATAAGGAAAATGTTCAGAACTAATCAAACGCCAATTCGAGATGAAAAGCTACTTTTCAATTTCAGTCACTGGAGATTTCCTGATTTTTGAATTCAGAAACTATTAACAGAAGTTCGTTCACATCTTGAAAGGTGTTTGCTATATATTTAATCGTAAAATCACAAGCTGAAGTTCTTGAGCATGAGTGCATTGCTTTGTACCATGATGCTTCTTAGATTTACGAGGTAGGAACCAAACGTTGCCGGACTGGGTCCGTAAGTCCATATAAAGAGTTACAAAGTTAGTTAATTAGTTAGTTAGTTAGTTAGTTAGTGCATATACACTGAAGAGCAATTGAATTAGAGATACCTGTCTAGTAACGTGTAGCACCACCTTTCGTCCTGATGTCGGCGGCGATTCGTGTCGGCATGGACTCGACTAGACACCGGAAGCGTTGGGAAGCCATACGGATCCACGACCCCTGAACAAGCTCCCACAGTTCACGAAGATTTGATGGAGCGGGGTCAAAGCCTCAAACATCTCTCTCGATGGCACCCCAGATGTTCTCGATGGGATTTAGGTCAAGTGACCTAGCTGGCCAAGGAAGTGAGGTCACGTCAGAGGAGCGATGGCACGGTGCATTGTCTATTGCAGGATGAGGTCCCCAGTGGGATGTTGAAGACACACAAACGGGAGCAAATGGTCGTCCAGGATATCCTGGTAACATTGACCTGTGCGGGACTATGTCACACGTACCAGGGATCCCATTTCAGTCCACATAAACAGTCCTCTGACGAGAATGCTACCCCACCATCTTGAAGAGTACCCTGCTGGCAAGAAGGATCCATCGCTTCATGTGGTTTACGCCGTACTCGTATCCTGCCATCAGCATGTACCAACGTGAATCTCGACTCATCAGTCCAGTCAACATTTTTCCACATGCCTAGGGTCCAGTGGCGATGTTCCCGCGCCCATGCTAATCTTTGCACTATGTGATGTGCGGTCAGCAGCGGTACCCTCGTGGGACGATGTCTTCTGTACCCCATAGCGAGGAGATAGTTCTGGATGGTGTGGCTGCTTCCAAGTTTCTGTGCACCAGCGTTAAATTGCCGAGTGATATCTTGCACTGTGGTCCGTCTATCCGCTGTTACAATGCGAGCTTGCCGATGATGACCCCGCTCATCCACACGCTGTTACCCACGGCAGTTGGCCCTTGCAGCGATGGTTTTACCGGATTCGATGTACTCACGGTGCACCCGCGACACAGTGGCTAGTGAAAATCCCAGTGCCTGCACGACTCCCGAGACGGAGTGACTCATTCGTCGGGCCCCGACAATTTTCCCACGATCAAATGCGCTTAGATCCTTCGTCTTACCCATACTGCGTCTGCCTCTTACTGATTCCCGTCGCATCACTCCTTATATTGTCGGATCGCTGCATACGTCATGACGTTTCCGTTTACAGGGCCGCCCACAGCGCCACATTTGTATAATGTCAGTTGTCTCTAATTCAATTGCTCTTCAGTGTATATGGTTACAAAGCTGATATATCCTTCTTCAAAATAACACCGTCTTGCAACAAAACGCTTCTGCCATTGGCTGTAGAGTTCGTCGAAGCACTTCTGTAGCCAGTGAGGGGTTTGGGAGGTTTAAACCCTCCCTGAAATGCCGTACTTAAACAAAGACAGGGTAGATAGATCTATATACTTCTGTACGTAGTATAGCATTTAAGTCAGTATTCGAAAAATGGGAAGTATTAAAGAGAAGAATTTCATTTGTAAGTAAAATGTGATGGAGAAAAAAATTTAACATATGTATGACGTACGGTGAAAATTAATTTTCAAATTCAGAAGCCCTCCCCGAAAATTCTTTCGGGGTACGGCCCTATCCGTAACCCATTCTTTGTAATGTCCTTCACTGCAACCAGCGATGCGTTTTCCACTTCTGCGCTCGAAAACCCACGACACTGAAGTCGACGTGTCAGCTCAGGAAAGAGCTAAAATCGCTGGGGGTCGACATCAGATGAATACGGTGCGTGTGTGAGGACAACAGTTCTTGTCTTGGCGAGAAACTCATGAACGAGGAGTGACCTGTGTGCTGGTGCATTGTCGTACAACAGAACCCATGATTGATTGCCCCACAGTTGAGGCCTCTTCTTATGGATCGACTCACGTAGACGTCGCATGATGTTCTGATAGAGCTCCTTGTTGACAGCACGCGCTTCAGGGATAAATTCAAGATGAACAATACCCTGGTTGTTGAAGAAGAATTCCAGCATGTTCTTGCCTTTGCTGCGACCTCGGCGGAATTTCCGCTTGCGTAAAGACGATGGTGAATTCCACGTAGCTAATGCCGGCTTAGCCTGCGGTTCGAAGAGGAAGCACCGTTTTTCATCCCCCAATTCTTCTAAAAATTGTGGGTCTTGGTCGGCGACGGTTACGAGATCGCCCGCCATTTCAATCCGTATGGCCAACTGATATTCAGTTAACATGCGTGGGACGATGTGTTGACAAACCCGGTGCATCTTCAGATCATCTTTTAGAATCCGTTGACACGTAATATCCTATATCCCAACAGCCTCTGCTATTTGCTCGGCCGTCTGCTGTCTGTTGGCGAGTATGATGTCTGCAACCTTTGAAATGTTTTCACCCGTGCGAGCTGACACTGGCCGCATGCTTCTTTTGTCGTCTTCGACCTTCTGTCTGACGTCTCTGAAACGTCGATGCCAATCGAATGTTTGTGATCGTGATAGGGTGTTTTCGCCATAAACTTGCTTCAACATCTTGTAAGTTTCTGTCAGACTTTTGTCCAAACGAACGCAAAACTTGATGCTGACACGCTGCTCACAAACGTCATTTTTCATCAATCGCCGAGGACTTCGTTAGTTGCTCACAATACCAGATGTATCGCAGCAAGCGCGTGACGTACATGGACGAAACCAATTTCCCTGTGAATGAGGGATCATGTCGTAACGTAATCCAATAATTACCGTGGGTATGCGACACATGCACTTTACCGTACAGGAGCAGTCCGGAAACTTTTGGTTCCTATTCCGTATAGAGCCTGGATGGAGCAGTTCCCTAGTCCGTTGCACCTAGAAGGGAAATATGGTCAATATTTTGTGATCATTCCCGTCCTGATCGGGATCGGTTTACTTTGAAATTTCAATATAATGAGGAACTTAATTATGTACTGATTTTTTAAATACGTGGGTGAAGTGTGTCATTGAGTCCATCCATCTGCTTTTCTTACACTTTAACATCAAAATTTCAGGCGCTTCTGTAATATGTTTTGCTTTTTCTACTGCAGCATTATTGCTCCTATAATTAAGAAAAATCCCTCTTTATTCCTTTTGTCTTGCACCAACTCATATTTTTAATTCTTCTCCTTTATGCTGCTTTCTTTAAGCGGTTCCTCCACCGTTATCGTCATAGCAACATGTTTATAACTCTACATCCCACATACCCATGATGCTCCTACAGTAACCCAATTTTGGTTCCGAGGTCTTCGTCGAAAATATTACAGATGATTTGCTCTGTCATTCTTGATATTTTTGTGATGACACCGCTCATCCACATTGGCATCTTCATGTCTGCAGAGTTGAGATGACTCTCCCTTAATCTGCTCATTGGTCGAATTTCAGTACGGTACAGGATTTCTGAACATAACAGACTTGTTGAAAACTCTTCATTTTGACCTCACTCTTATCCTACTACTACAGCAAACACCCCTTTTTTCTCCAGCCATTCCACTTTGCGTTCAGTCTGTCGCTCACTCCCCCATTTCTCATCTTCGTCTAAACGTTGACCCCAGATAGTTAAACTTTATTACGCTTTTCATCACTTCCTTCTGAATATTAATACAAGTAAAACGGCTTTCTTCTTCTTGGTGGCTACGTATGTATTCTGTTTTAGTTCTTCTCATCTTCTGCTCTCCACATTATATCGCTATTTTCACAGCTTTCCACTTTTCTTCTAATTGTTCATTTTTGGCACATATCAGCTTTGACATCGTACACGGTACATCTGCCTTCATTTGTCTCTTGACCAAATTCATTATGATGTCAAATAATAAAGTGGCTTAATATTGGTTCTTAGTACGCTCGAATTTGTCGGCTTTTTGCTTCTTTTAACACAGGGGCGGAAATGTTTTACTTTTCCTTTATCAATTAACCCTGATTCTTCGACACAATCGTCTGTCTCAACCAACATGTGTTTCCTCCCTTAGCACTCTATCATGTGTCTTCTTTAATTCAATACGTATCACAAGCAATGGTATTTTTCTTATTCTACATTCCTCCATGAGTTGTCTCAAAACAAATATGGCATTTATCGTACTTCTTTCTCCCTAGCATAAAACCAAATTGCTTTTCTTCCGTCTTCATCGCCCACTCCTCTCAGTCGCTTATTCAGTGCTATTTCCTATATTTTCATACCATACGAAATTCATTATATTCTTCAGTACTTGATTCTGTTCCCCAGTAATATCTTGTATTTTCTCTTTTCCTTATAAATAAGTATCAGTCCTGTCTCTGCCGTCCCCATGGCCGAGGAACGTGAGGTGTTGGCCTCTGACGATTACTTGAAGATGGACTCGTGTCTCGGATCATGCATCAGGATGGAGTCGGATGGCGATGGCTCTGTCTCTTCTCTGGAAACCGTGGGTCTAAATTAGGGACGAGCGACTATTAATAACCCTCAAAGTTGCACATGGAGGTAGTTAACGGAAACATATCCGCTTTCTCCACTCAGACGGAATAACTTCCACATTCAGACATCTTTTTCACTACATTCCGCAAGATATTAACACCTTTCCCCGGCAAATATCATCTGCACTTCCATCTACCTTTATCTTTTTTATTATTCTGTAGCCTCCTGTACTGCTTCTGTTATTATTCCCTTGGGCATTCTTTCATTTTCCGCTTCTTATATAAATCTGTAGTTCTCTCAACCCAGGAATTTTTCAGAGTGATATTTCTGTTCACCTTCATATGTCCAAATAGCTTCTTCACAACATGCCTTTGTCTTCATATTTCTGATAAGATATACAGGGTGTAGATAAGAATAACCGTTTATATCAATATACACTGGCGGAAAGTGAAAAAAGAACACCAAGAAGGAGACGTCTGATACCAACGAAATTTATACACCATAATAACGGAATACAGAGGATAACGTGATCAAAACATTATGGCAAAATACAGCTTGTATTTGCTGGTAAACTGAAAAATAACATTTCCATGTAACATGGTTAGTACGAGGTTGAACCGCCATGAACTGCGTCACACTGTGCAATTCTGGCATGGAGTCTGTCGTACAGATGTTAGATGTCTGTTTGGGGTATGCAGTTCCAAGCATCCTCAACCTGGACGCGTAAATCGTGGTATGGTCGTGGCTGGCCGTGGAGACCGGATAAGTCGTTGTCCCATTAAATCCCACACGTGCTCAATGGGGGACAAATCCGGTGAACGTGCAGGCCATGGAAGGTGTCTCACACCCTGAAGTGCATGTTGCGCTGCACGTGCCGTATGTGGGCTTGCTTTATCTTGCTGGAAAACACCACGATGGACCGACCTTACAAATGGCACAACAACGAGCTGAATGATGTTGTTGATGTAGGAGGTGCTGTTTAACGTACCTGGTAAAAACACTAGTTGTGTACGGGAGCATTAGCTGATAGCTCCCCACACCAGGAAACCGGGTGTAAGGCCCTGTGTGTCGCTGGCGGATGCAAGAAGGGTGGAGACGCTCCCCTGTGCGTCTGAGAACACGCATACGGCCATCGGAGGCTCTCAAGCAGAATCTGCTTTCATCGCTGAACACGACAGATTGCCATTGCGTTCTCCAGTGCAGACGTTGGCGACACCACTGCAGCCGTTCCTGACGGTGGGCTGGAGTCAGAGGTAAGCATGCCAGAGGCACACGTGCACGTAGTTCTGCATCCAGTAGACGGTTGCGGATTGTTTGCACAGTCACCTCAGGAACAACGGCAGCTCGGATTTGCGTCGCAGTGGATGTTCTGCTTGACAACGCCGCTCTTCTTATGCGTCGATCAGTCTGCTCATCAGTCCGTCTGTGACTCCCTGTTCCACGTCTTCTCGTGTGGGAATGTTCCTTTGGACCATCTACGCCACCATTGTACCACCACCGATACTTCCCGTCGAATTCGCTCCACAATACGACGATACGACCACCCGGCCTCGCGGAGTCCGACTTGACGACCTCGCTCAAAGTCCGATAACTGCTGAAATCGTACACGTCTTCCATGTCCAGGCATTGTACTTCTTCAGCGTCTTCACACGTGTCCGTACGCCGACGACTGATTACATTCACTTCGCCGTACTCCTTAAATACTACCGACGATAATTTGCATATTATGCCATGCTGTGGCCGTAAGCGCTCACCGATTGGTCCCGAAATTAACATCACACATACGTAAACTCGACCGCATTTACATATGTAAATTTCATGATCGTCTGCTAATTCCTTCTTGGTGTTCTTTTTTCACTTTCCGCCAGTGTAGGTCCGGAAATGCTTGGTTTCCGAGTTATGAAATTAGGTCTATGATACTTAACTGTTCACATTTCCTGACTCAGGTCTGTCTTGGTTTTACAATTATTCACCGGAAAGTTATATCTCCCGTAGGTGAATTCCTTCATCACAAGGTACTGACAGAATCTGGTGGTTTTCCTTTCCGACCATGTACTCGAATCAGGAGCCAGCGGATATGCACTTTATGTACGGTTTGGTGGATGGCAATGCTCTGGAGGATAGCTGTTTGTACCACAAAGGTTCCCATGAACGAAGATGTCCAGACAGGTAAACGTTTGAAAGTACTCATCGCCGCATTTGTGAATATGGGACTTTTACGTCTCGTGCTGCCGACATAGGACGACCAAGATCTACGACTCCTGAAGTAGAGGCGGAGATTTTGGATTTTGTACATGTGATTCCTGGAATCAGCGTATGCAGATTAACAATGCAACTGCCTGTTCATCGTTCGACTATTTGGAGAGTGTTGCGAGAACAACACCTGTATCCGTACCACCTGCAACGGGTACAGGCCTTGTCACCAGCAGATTACCCTGCGCGAGTAATTTTCTGCCAGTGGTTCTTGCAGCAGTGTCGTACAGCTCCTAACTTTCCTGCCTTAGTGATATTCACCGATGAAGCCCAGTTCACACGCGACGGAATCCTCAACCTTTACAACCAGCATGTTCTGTACTGGCCGAGGAAAACCCACATGACGTCACCAACAGCGATTCGTCACTTCCATGACGTCACCAACAGCGATTCAGCTTAAACATCTGGGCGGGTGTTTTTGGTGATACATTATTTGGGCCTTATGCACTTCCTAACAAACTCACGGGGCGGGAATGCCACACCTTTCTGGAAAACAACATGCCTGATTTCTTGGACGACACGCCACTGATCATTCGTCAACAAGCACACTTTATGAACGATGGTACTCCCGCACATTGTAGCCACCTTGCTCGCAATTACTTGAATCGAAAATTCCCTAGTCGGTGGATAGATAGAGGTGGACCAACTGCCTGGCCTCCACGCTCACCAGATTTAAACCCTCTACATTTCGTCTTGTGGGGCCATTTAAAATCATTGGTGTATTCGACTGCAGTAGTAGACGTGGAAACTCTCCGTAATCGAATTGCGGTTGGTTGTGAAACAATACGACTCATGCCAGGAATTTGGCAGCCTGTTCGCGAGTCCATGAGACATCGTTGTGAGGCCTGTATTGAGGTTGAATATAGACATTTTGACCAATTACTACTCTAAGGTAATGTGAACAGTTAAGTGTCATAGACAGACCTTCATAACTCGGAAACCAAGCATTTCCGGACCTATGTTGATATAAACTGTTTTTGTTATCCACCTACGAGGAACTCATTCCTGCAGTTTTGTCGTGTATTTTTGAGACACCCTGTATATATTTCATACCTTACGACATGCTTTTGCACTTTTCTAGTCTACGAAGTTCTTCCTAAATTCCATTCAGATTACCTGCGTTAGCAATTACCAATTGTTCTGTTTTGGGTAACTCTCAGTCGGTCATCCCGCGTTTCAGTCTATATCGTCTTACCTTTCTTGTTATGTCTTTTCATTTAACCTTGACCTTTCTTTATTTTCTCTTCACAAAGTCAATCCTAGAATCTTTCTTTTCTCCACTTTCACCATTCTAGAATTTTCCTCCCACCGCTTATCGAAACCCTCTCACAATTTCTTTCATTTCTTTTGGAAAAATGTTCCAAATAAGAAAAATAAACGTTCCCATATTAATCGTCCTTCAGTTTCCGTCATTTGATTTTATCTTCTTTACATAAAGTTGAATAATGGCGGCTGAAGGAAAATGAGCATTCGTTCGCACGTCTTTTCTTCCTTTTATTACTTTCTTCATATATTTTCATGCCCACAACAAGCATTCACTATTCTATAATAACTACGGTATTCTGGCATGGTATATTCTCTAGAAATTATTTTATAGTTCTTATTTTATATCAGATGTAATCCCCGCCCTTACGAATCTTCCACTCTTATAAGTAGCATGATGTTCTTCGCACCTTCCCAAAAGTTTGCTGGTCAGTGTCAAATAACCGTTTCTACTGTTCTGTCCCTATCTGTCCCATGTCCCAAAATGTTTTCTATACACCTTTATTTTTATTTTACAAGGTTGCCATTAAGGAGACACTCTTCGCAACTTCTGACGCCTCTGATAAAGTTTCTATGATCTTCCAGAAATCAGCGATTTTACCCCTGATTGCATCATATTTTTTTGCATGAAGCAAAATACAGTATATACTCAGTTCTAACGAATTTTTCCAGCTCGTATACCTAGGAGTTTATCGCTCTTTTTTACTCCAATAATTTCTCTTTACTTTCACCTTCTTTGTAATCTCTTGATAGGCCCTGCTCCATTTCTTCTTTGGGATGCACTGTAGAAGGGTTTGCACCAGCACCAAATTTCCAATCTCATTTCTTTTCCATCTTTTTCTTGCATTCAGAAAATTTGTACCTACCTTCTTTCCATCAGATCTGCCTTTTTTCCCTCCTTTTCTAAATCATTTGGTTTCCCCTGCTACTCGAGTCGAGTAACGCTTGTATAAAGCCAGCACTCCTCTTCCAATCATGCTCCCAGCTTTCAGTGTTTCATCACTAAGTCTTCTAAGTATCCTTAGCGTTCTTGGAACACGCTCCTTTAGTTGTGCCGATCCTTAGTGCGATTACCTTCGAGTCTTTGAGAAGAGGTAGGGGATGTATCAATTAATCGCGTATGGTGAACCTAAAGCATTCATCGTTTCTCTTTCGAGCCGCATTTGACAAAGACGGCGGAAAAATTGCACGAGCGGGAAAAATTCCTGTTGCCAGCTTTTCCTTCTTTGTCCAATCTGGAGAGCAGCTGAGAAGAGATAGGCTTGCCCTAGTGAGTATGGGATAACATTCATTTTAATTAATCGCTTTAGTTATATCTCTTGCGTTCGGTGTTCACAGAGTATGAGTGATTTTCTCCCGTGAATGCAGAGTTAAAAGTTGACCCGCAAAAAAAACATGTATGTTTTCATAACACTTCGTGGACAGCCCAAATATTTAATACATGTTTTATATACACTGATCAACATAATTAGGAGAGCATGTGACTTTGACTACATTATACACGATTATGGTGTCTTATCTTACCGAAACGTCGAAAACGAAAGTCGAGTGCAACGTAGACAACCGTGTCATACATATCCTTATGAAAATTAGCGTCTGTAACGTCAGAATGCATATATCACAGATTGGGATAAAAATGAAGGTTTTCCAGGAACTCTCGTATTCTGTCGCATGTATCGTAACATGTCGTTTCTTAAAGTCTTCGGTTCGAAAGATGTCTCAACAGCATGATTTACCGGAATCAACTGCGTTTAGAGCCATTGGTAGGCTAAAAGCAGGTCAGGCCCACCTGGGGGTAGCGGAAGCCATTAGAGTGCCACCAAGTGTCATTTCCCGACTGTGGACACGATTCTAGGATACGGGACGTGTTGGAAGAAGACAAGGTCAAGGCCGTCCACGAGGAACTATAGCAAGGAACGACCGTTATCTGTTATTAACTGCCCGTCGGAACTGGTGGCACAACGCTACTTAGCTCTTGCGAGATTTTCTTGTGTCAACAGGACGGAGGTTATCAACTCAACTATCCACAATCGCCTTCACTAAGATTGCCTTTATGTACCCAGACGAGGGATGGGCAAACTTACTTATAGGAGGGTCAAATGAAAAAAAAAATTTTGGAAGGTCAAAAACTTTTTTTTATCAATTTTTCTTCAAAATTAATTTTAAAAAAATTATAAACACACATAATAATACGTCATATATTTCTTCTGGTGAATGGATTGGGAAACAAATTTCCCTGAAGAAATATTTTAAATAACATGGTCGGGACATAACTTTTTTAATATTTTTCACTGTACACCATGTTACCTTCATTCAGAAAACTTGAAACTTTTCATCATCCTGGAACGGGGATCGAGCATGCTAGTCATTACGCTACCCAGGAAAAAGAAATTCCAAGCAAACTCAACGTAGATATCTGAGAACCTCCAGATATTTATTTTCAGTTGTTTGGAATTTTCCTTTTCCTGGGTAGCGTAATGACTAGCATGCTCGACCGGAAATCAGGGCGGGTTCGATCCCCGCTCCAGGACGACGAAAATTTTCAAGTTTTTTGAATGAAGGAAACATGGTGTCAAGTGAAAAATATTAAAAGACATAATAATAGATTGGTGAATAAGTTTAAATACATTGAGAATGCAAAACAATCATACATACATACTAAATAGTTTTTAGGTTCATTTAGAAGACTAATATGGTGGAGCGTGAGATGATTGAAACTGTGATTGAGCTTCCCTCATTTTTTTATAATCTGGGTTAAACTATGAGGAGGTGATTCTCAAGAGAGAAGACAGGTGCTCAACAGTAAGCCGGTTTCTAGGACCACTTGTTCTAAGTTTCACGGTGGAAAACACTTGTTCGCATGAATATGAGGATGCAAACATTACCATATACACAGTCGAGTCACATTATTATTATCCTACTTTTGAGGAGGTCAACAGCGCGTAGCCAATGAAAGATGGCGCATATCGTGAGCTGGCTTGGTGGGTACATAAGGTGTGCTGTAGACATTTTGAAAACATATCACCCGTTGCTGTCATGGACAAAATGAGCGATTTATCAGATTTGTAAAAGGGATGATTATCGGCTTTCGGGCCAAGGGTGGAAATATTTCTAAAACAGACCAGTTTATGAACTGTTTGCGTGCTGCTGTGGTTAAAGTGTATCGTGATTGGAGAAACGCACCATTGCGAATAAGCGACGTGGAAACTGAGGAGCACCACGTGCCATTGATGTGAGAGGTGAACGTCGGCTTCGAAGGTGCGTGAGGGCCGATCGACACACCACAGTAGAGCACTCACTGGCGGAATGAACCAGAGGGCTACTGAAAGTGTGTCTAAAATTACAGTTCAGCATACTCTGATGCGTATGGGGCTCCGATGCAGACGGATGGTCACTGCACCTATGCTAACGAAGGTGGATCGGCAGAAAAGGCTTACATTTGCACTGCAGTATTGGAATTGGACCTCCGCTGATTGGCAAAGGATTGCCTTCTCCGATGAGTCACGTTTTCTGCTTCATCGAACGGATGGATGTTGGCATGTAAGACGAGAAACATCGGAGTAGAAACACTCTTAAAGCATTGCTGGAAGAACGCAAGCTGGTGGGGACAGCGCTATGGTCTGTGGAGTCTTTCCGTGACATTTCCTGGGTACACTCATACCTCTGAAATTCATTATGGACCAAATTCGGTGTGAATCCATCCATGCAGGCCACGTACACCCATACATGCTGATCGGATTGTCTTCCCTGGGGTGGATGGAATAATCCAGAACGACAAGGCGATGTGTCATACAGCTAGAAATGTCCAAGAGTGATTGGAAGTGCACTATGAAGACTTCAAAGTACTTCCTTGGCCCCCTAATTCCCTAGATTTAAGCCCGATTGAGCATCTAGGGGACCACCTCAATCGTATTGTTAGCTCTATGGATCCTCCACCACGCATTCCCTAGCAGTTGTCAGATGCACTGCAGTCAGCATGGCTCCATATACCTGTGAATACCATCCTGCACTTTATTGAGTCACTCCCAGCCAGTCTAACTGCTGTCCGCGCTGCACACGACAGTTACTATGCATATTAGCTGGTGGTCACAATAATGTGACTCGACCGTGTATATTTTTGGGCATGATTTACCAAGTTTGAAGTATTGATTTAGGCATGATTTCATAAAAATCCAGTTTTTCTTTTTTTTGTTTAAAGTTGCACTGCAGTTCAGTCAATTCCAGTTGTAAGTCAGGTATTCCTTTTTCATAATCCACGTTGAGTGGTATGCTGTAAATATTTAGGTCGGTCTCAATATTCTTAAAATCTTGAAAGCGTTGTTCAAATTCAGCAAGCGATTTTCGTACGCAGTTTTCATAATGGATGACTTTTCCATCTGAAATAGGCGCAAACAGACTGCAACTTTGGAAAATGTGAAAAAACTTTCCTAGATAAGTGGTTGGCAAAAAGTGAAAGCTACGTTAAAATTATTGTTGACGTCTTCAGACTTCATCCAAGAATTTTTGTTTTCGTTGGAGCTTTATATACAATTTATTCATGTGGCAAAGAAGATCAGTACAAAATGAAAAATCACGGAGCCAGTCTTTGTCTTCCAGCGTTGGAAATTCTTCAAATCTGTTATGATCACGCATGAAAGGAATAATTTCCTCCTTTAAATTCCATTCACATTCAATGACGTAGCCTGCACTTAGGCATCTCACCTAAGTGTAGTACAGTACATATGAATAACTAGGATCTAAAGGGCTCAGAAAATCTCGGAAGTGTCTGACTCAAGAGTGCCTCTGGATGTACACCGATGAGCCTTTACTTTATGACCACCCCCATCCTAGGAAAATGAGCGCGCCGGGAGACCAAACGGAGGTGCTGGTGAAGTTCACAGAGCAGTATATATACAAACCAACGACCGGATTTCGGTTACTAGAGTTTGCTGTGTCAGAATGTTAAAAGCTGCTGATTTATCGGAGTTTGATAAATGACAAATTATGATGGCAGGGAGCCTCGGAACTATGATCTCGGAAGTTGCGCGGCTTGTGAGTTGCTGTAGTGGCGCTGTAGTGAGTACGTATCAAAGGTGGTGCACAGATGGCCAAACGATGAACCGTCGTCCAGCGGTATGTCGTCCACAGCCCATTGATGCCAGAGGGGAGCGGAGACTGTCGTGAATTGTTAACAGCGACCGCAGGGCCACAGTGCGACAAATCACCAGCAGCTACAACAGTGATCATCAGCGCAATGTGTCACAGCACACAGTTCATCGCAGTCTTCTGCGCATGGGCCTCCGTAGCCGAAGACCAACCAGGTCCCTATGGTCACTGCACATCATCGCCAAACATGCATCAAATGGGCCTACGATAATCGAGATTGGACCGTGGATGATTAAAAGAAAGTGGTCTATTCGGACGAATCAAGATTCCTGGTGCATCACGTAGTAGTAGAGCGCGGATATGTCGATTACCAACGGAGGCTATGGCACCTGGATGCACTGTTGGGCGCAAACAGACCGGCAGCGGTGTTATGCTGTAGGCGATGTTTGCTTGGGACACTTTAGGCCCCATTATCCCAATAGCACAATCTCTGACAGCTGTCAAGTATCTAAACATCGTTGCGAACCAAGTTCATACATTCATGGCAACTGTATTCCCTGCTGGTGATGGCCAGTCCCAACAGGATAATGCGCCATCGTCAAGGAGTGGTTTGAGGAACATGCTGTTGACTTTCTATTAATGCCCTGGCTTCCACATTTAACTGATATGAACCCAATCAAACATTTGTGGTTCGACTTGTAAAAGCGGGTTCGCGCTAAATCACCACACCAACCCGAAATGTACGGGAACTGGAGGACCTGCTGTTGACATTATGGTACCAGATACCCCAGGATACCAATCGCCACCTCATCGAACCGATACCTCGCCGAGTGGCCACTGTTTTGTGGACTAAAGGACGTCCTACAGCTTATTAGGTAGGTGGTCATAATGTAATGACTCATCGATGTGGAATGTAGTATAAAAATAGCATATTATTACCTTGATTTTCTTTTTTAAAAATGCGGACGGAGCCTTTCTGTCATATTTGGCACGCAATCAGTTGTAATATGATATATGTTTGTGATAGGTATTTTCAGTAGGGGAAATGGGAATTATTCGCTTCTGGAGCTTAACGTACAAGTGAAAGCCATGAAAATGTAATATGCGCAAACCCATTCGCAAGAGATATAAAACCATATAAGGAAATTTCGTTATTAAACTTTAAAATGAAATATTCACATTCAGAGCTATTTTCTGTATTCAGAAATGAACAATTCATACAAGATGGCGTCTGTAATTGAAATGCATAATGCCCTGCGAAATGTTTAATGCAAATTAAATGTTACCTTTCTTTTGGTGTCGCGTCGCTCTCGGAACGGCGGAGTTCCGCTGCGTTCCTGCCCATTTCCACCGCTGGGTATTTCTAGTTCTGTTAAAAGCCGTTGAAATTCCCGATAAATATCCAACCCAGTTGTTGTACCCTTCATTGATTTTTAGGCAACCAATTTTTCAGTAATGCAAAAGTTGTCATCAATCCCTCTAATAAAAAAACACTAACTGAGCTGTGTCGATTATCGATACTCTCGTCCACTGTTAGAGTGCGAAGTTTAAAATTAGCTGTCTTCTTTTTCAGCTACAAAGTTAACTAATTATCAATAGCTTCAATTCTTCTTGTAATTGTTTTTCGAAATAAACTAATTGATTCAAGTTCTTTAGAGTTTTGGGGCAAAATAAGATTGCAAATGCTCAACATACAGTCTTAAAAATTCACCAAAAGATAGAGTTCCGTTACGTTTCGCTATTTTATGTGCTACAATGCAGAATAGACAATTTATGTGCTGTGTCTTGCTTTTTAAAAATATTTTGCTGAACTGAAAGTTTTTCTTTTCTGAAGTGCCTGTGGCTTTTGGTTTCGTTCAGCCTCAGCCATACTGGCATTGTCTTGTTCTGAAGAGAAATAACATGAAAGATTAGCGTCCTTGAACACTGTCACAGGTTCGTTACAAATAAGACAAACTGACTTATTATTGTATGATGTGAAAAAATACTTCCACAGCCACTCATATTTAAATACTCGGTATTCCACTTCAACTTTCCGTTTCTTAGAAGCAGTAGCCATTTTAACGTGGATACGTCTTTAAATTCGGTACCATGGGAGTACCCTATAGGGAAACTTGAAGGGCATAATTTGTTACGATTTATCAAATGCTTATAATTTCTAAATTATATCAAATAGCTAATATATAATAACTGACATAAAAGAGCAATAACCAATGCTTTTAAAAATATCAACTTCAAGGTCATGTTTGCGCAGGGAGAGGGGAGGCTTTCCACCACTTTGGGGTCGAATACGCTGAGTCAAGCGCCTTGAAATCAGTATAACTCGAGATCACGTAGAGGTAGGACCGTGATATTAGTCTCAAACGATTCGTCTGGATGAGATCTATCTAAAAACTAATAATTCATAAACATTTAATAAGTACTATATAAGTTATAAGTGATAAACGAAAAACATTAGTGAGAAAATCAAAATGTCTAAATATTTGAAGCAAAAGTCCGACTGAAAATACTACAAATGTATATCAGAAGAAAGAAGACCTCAAAAGGAATCGAATAAGCACAAAACGACTAGTGCAAAACGATGTAGGGCTTATAGACAGAAGAAGTAAGCCGAAGCGGCGCAACGCGTGGAGCCACATCCAAGCACTTCTAGATCTAGTATATGTGAACCAATGGACTACTTGGCCGTGAGTGAAACTTGGATGGATAATTCCAGTCTCATACATTTTCCCGATTTCGAATTGAAGGCGAAAATAAATAAGGCAGTTGCCCAGCACAAGCCATCCACTTCCAGACGTACTACTTCGCCCACAAAATGAACTGCGGGGGGAGTTGCCATTTGAAGAAACATCAATAGTCTAACAGATTGCCAATTTTTGTTGACTGAGAGTCAACAAAAATTGAGAATTGAAGATGACCAAGTGAGTGACATGTGTCTAGATGATGTGACAGTGTCTGCTCAAACTCGCTTTATACTTGGTTCGGTTTACATCCATCCTAATGTTTCACAAACATCGCTAGAGGTCTTTATGTCCCGGATGCTATGCGATTACTCTGAAAACATGAAGAAAATCATACCAAGTATGGTACCGGATACCCAATTGCCTATCATTCTCACTGGTGACTTTAACATTCATGTGCAACAAAACACTAACTTACTCAATCAAGTTCATTAAAGACAATTTCGGCTGGACTTATATACATTCTCCACCAACTACCTTAGCCAGTACTTGTATCGACTTAACCTTTGTACGAAACATAGATGTGAATTGTATGCCGTATGTTTGTTACTCCTCATATCATCGCCCTTTAATAATAAAATTATAGTCTAACTGCATTCCTCTTTCATTTATCAACCGACTTCTACCTCAAACTCGTTACTGTCAAACACGTACCCACGTAAATAAAAGCTGCGGGTGTGTCCCGGACACAGCCTAACCCCATTTTGTTTTAAATCAGAAACTGAAAAAGAAAATTACCCTCTCTTATAATTGTTTCTATCGTAATGAAACCCGAGCGACTTTCCTCTCTCACTGCTACGAAACTTTCTACATCTGCATCCGAATTCCGATGACACGGAACACTCACCTCGAGAAGTTAACCAGGCTCCAGCAACTAAGTCCTCCGCTTTGCTTCCTGTACTGTTACCTCTGCTCAAACTGTTCCTAACGTCTCACTTCTCTTTCTAACCCTTCCTTCTCTCTTCTCACTTTCCTTTCCATAGACCACTGTCCTTTTCGTCCCTTCTTAATTCTCTTCCATCTACTCTGAAGCGCTCGCTCTTTTCTGTTCTCTTCTGTTTCTCCGTGCCCTTCCCTCCTCTGCTCTTGATCTTCCCACTGAGCCACACTTCTATTCCTCTACTCTTTACCCTTCCCACTCCCTCCTTTCATGACTGTGCCTCTAGGCTCTGTGCTGGTACCTTAATCGTCCATGACTTTGTTAACCCTGACCTTACCTGGAAGCCTCTCTCTGATCTTTCTTCTCCTCTTCCTTGCACTCCCGCTACTCTTTCCGTTTCTGATGCTCTTCGTTCTTCCATTATAACACTCTATCCTTCTCTTTCTTCTCCTACTTGTCTTGTCTTCGTCCCGGCTGCTCTTCTTCTACTCGCATTCTTTCTTTCCTTTAGTGGAACTTTCATCCCTCTTTTAGCCCTCACTACTAAACTTTTCTATCGCTTTCTCCGGGGTCCTTCCTTCATCCTATACCCCATCGCCTCCCCTCCGTTCCTCCTGCTTCCCTTCCCGCTGTCTGGTCCGCCTTTGCTTCTCCTCTCTCCTCACCTCCTGAACTTAACACTTACTGGTTCTTTCTCCTCCGTCGACTCCCTGTTCCTTCCAACCTTTTCCGTATGACTGTTCTTTCCTCTCCCTTTTGTACCTTCTGCTCTTCCCATGCTGATGTCGCACATGTCTATTTTTATTGCCCATCCCTTCTCCCATTATTGCATATGACGTTCACCATCGCCCGACATACCAGTGCTGTTGATATTCCGTTTGATGCCTACCGCTTCCTCCTCTACTCCGTATCTCCGCCGGTGCACCTGCCGCTTTCTTGCCTTCTCTTTCTTCTCCTACATGTCTTCTCTTCGTCCCGGCTGCTCTTCTATCCTTCTCTTTCTTCTCCTACATCTTCGTCCTGGCAAAGCACATCATTTACATCTATCACCAATATCTTCGGATTGTTACTACACCTGTCTCCATTCTCCTAACAAGTGAAACTCAAAGTCTATATTTCTGTGTACGTCTCACTGCCTGGTTACACAATGACTATTGCTCTGCTCAATAACGTTCGACACTGACCTCGTTTTATTCTACTTGGTCACCCAATTCCCAGTGGTTCCGCATCTCTAGTGACTCTCCACGCCTGATTATATAATACTAGTGACGTTTTACTACCTTGTTCATTGCCTGTGCTTTTGCATGAACATTTCCTGACTTTTTCACAGCCTGCATGGACCAGCCTTTACCTTCTCCAAGTAGACAGCGGTCTGGGTTCCGCTTGTCGAGCTGACTTCATCTGTTCATATCTCCATAATCTCTGTGTATATCATCGTCAACATATATGCTATCTGTTCTTTCTGTATCTACGCTGCATTTTACCCCCAGCTTGGGTCTTTTTCTGTTTATTTGAGGCGTACCAGCTGCACGTCTCCCACTGCATTTCTTTTAGTCAATGAAGGCTATTTTAACCCCAGCACATCGTTGAGGATACATGTATGTATCCTCACCGCTGTCAGTCGGTCATGATGTCGGAGTTCCAAAACACGCATCTTCTCCCCCCCCCAAGCATCAATGGACATGTTCTCATTCAACGTGGTTGGAGTCTTTTTCGAGATTAAATTAAGCGGTGTTTCAGCACGTGTCGTTAGCAAATTGGAAAGGGCACTTTTGTTTTGGAAGGTGAAATGGGTCTTATCTTGAAACTGCACCCAAAAATTAACGAGGAACATTTCCGAATAGAACAAGCAATATTTTTTAGATAAAATGATGTGCCATGCCTAAGTAAAACAGCACTTTTAAATTAGTTATCCTGCGAGCATATCGAACACATCGGGGGGCAGTAGTTTGCTTATCCTTGACCAATGGTGTGTGTCCCTTTACCGCAAGATATCTTACGGCCCCCGTAAAAAGTGGGCTGAGGAACATCGCGGTTGGGAACACGACGAATAGAATCAAATTCTCTTCTCTGACTAGTCGAGATACAGTTGGAGTCTGAATATCGACAAGTTCTTATCTGCATGGAACCAGGCACACGAAATAACTCAGCTTTTGTGCACGACACATCACACTACGGCGGACATGGATTGATGGTCTAGACAGGCGTACGGATGAATATCTAACATGGCGTACTGACAAATGTATTAATAGACGTACGGATGAATGTCTAACGGTCCAAAGATACAGAGACGAGATTCTCAGGCTGTATGGCGCATGCTGCAGCCGTCGGACATTCATCCCTTTTCCTAGACGATAACGCTCGACCTCATAAACCTCGGCTAGTAAATAACGGGCTTCGAAAGTAAGTAATCGAGCGTATGGAGTGGTCAACATGATCCCCTGACTTAAATTCAATTGATCATGCGTGAGAAGCCCCTGGTAGACGCATTACAGCTCGTCCTGCACCTCTTTGATTCTTCGTGAACTTGGGGCTGCCCTCATGTTTTATTTATTTATTTATTTATTTGTAAGCATATCCCCACAGACAGTAAATCTGATTACAGATATTGCTATACGTTCACTGTGCGTTAACATCATAGTGCATTAAATTGATAATTACAATTTTCAAAAACATTCTTCACGAAAGAAATCATGACTTACATTAAAAATATCAGGCCAGTCTTCAAATGGGTTGGGAAGCTCATACATTTTGCAGAACGGAGAATTTTTTACAAGTTCGGTCCTGAAGAATGGCACTGCAATTGCTTCACATTTTGTCCTTGGTGAATGTGGCATCCAGAAATTTAATCGGTTTACAATCAGAATATCGTCTAACTCTTTATTGATACTATCGCACAGAAACGTCAGTTGGAGATACTTTCTTCTCGAATGCAGAGTAATCCAGAAGAAAGCCAGAAGGTCAGCAGTTGAGATATCAGCAAAATAAACTCCAGTAGATCTGAAAAAAAGCTGTGGTTGAAATTTTTTGTACTTTCTCAATTTCATTTATTTGTATTAGGAGGCAATATACTCTAGTGAAGATGATCGCAATATACTCTAGTGAAGATGATCGCGCCGCCCCGGTGGCGCAGTGGTCTAAGGCGTTGGCCTCTGATCATTCGTCCGTAAGGGGTCCGGGTTCGAATCCCGGTGAGGCATGGATGTTGTGTTTGTCTTACGGCACTGGCTCTCTCCCTTCCCTGGAACCAGTGACCCTAAATTAGGGACGGGCGACTGCTTATAGCCCATTGAGTTGCTCACGGTGGTCGTTAAACCTCAAAAAAAAAAAAAAAAAAAAAAAAAAAAAAAAGAAGATGATCGCAATATACTCTAGTGAAGGTCTGACCGTAGTCTCGAAAGTACGAATAAGTGTCTGAGGATTGCAAAACACTTAGAAAGTCGCTTAACGAATGAGAAGTGGTGAACCAAAACAACCTCGATAAACTTATCGATAGTATAGAAGTGGTGAAGATACTACCAAAACATCCTCGATAACCTTATCGATTCCATGCCACACAGGTGTGAAGTTGTAGTAGCCGTCTGAGGGGACCACACACCCTACTATAGGTCAGTCACCACCTTCAAAAAGTATTTTTTCTTATTTTAAAGACAGAGCATATCGCAACTACACACAATTGTATGATAATGTTACATACAAATTCTGTAATGTGCTTTGCTTACCCGTATTACCAAATATTCCACTGTATCCGTGAAGCCCAATTTTGCCAGTGGCGAAAAGCGAACCCCCATTATTCTGCTTCGTGACCGAATGTTTTCCCAATGAAGCTAGCGGGCAAGTGCTTATCACTGCTACTGGCCGTCTTGACATGTGCGACACCTCTGTAGTACATCACACACACTGAAGAGCAATTGAATTAGAGATACCTGTCTAGTAACGTGTAGCACCACCTTTCGCCCTGATGACAGCGGCGACTCGTCTCGGCATGGACTCGACAAGACACCGGAAGCTTTCGGAAGCCATGCGGATCCACGACCCCTGAACAAGCTCCCACAGTTCACGAAGATTTGATAGAGGGGGTCAGAGCCTCGAACATCTCTCTCGATGGCATCCCAGATGTGCTCGATGCGATTGAGGTCAGGTGACCTAGCTGGCTAAGGAAGCGAGGTTACATCGGTAGAGTGTTCATCCAACCATTCGGATACAATTCGGGATCGATGGCACGGTGCATTGTCTTGCTGCAGGTTGAGGTCCCCAGTGGGATGTTGAAAACGCACAAACGAAAGTAAAATGGTCGTCCAGGATATCCCGGTAACGTTGACCAGTGAGGGACGATGTAGCACGTACCAGAGGTCCCATTTCAGTCCACGTAAACAGTCCCTAGACGAAAATGCCACCCCCATCAGCTTGAAGAGTACCCTGCTGGCAAGAAGGATCCATCGCTTCATGTGGTTTGCGGCGTAGTCGTATCTTGTCATCCGCATGTACCAACGTGAATCTCGACTCATCAGTCCTGGCAACATTTTCCACATGTCTAGGGTCTAGTGGCGATGTTCCCGCGCCCATACTAATCTTTGCACCCTGTGATGTGCGGTCAGCAGCGGTACTCTCGTGGGACGATTGCTTCTGTACCCCATAGCGAGGAGGATGGTGCGGCTGCTTACACGATTTTGTGCATTAGCGTTAAATTGCCGAGTGATTTCTTGCACTGTGTCCCGTCTATCCGCTGTTACAATGCGAGCTAGCCGACGATGACCCCGCTGATCCACACGCTGTTGTTCACGGCAGTTGGCCCTTGCAGGGATGGTTTTACCCGATTCGATGTTCTCACGGTGCACCCGTGACACAGTGGCTCGTGAAAATCCCAGTGCCTGCACGACTTCCGAGATGGAGGGACCCATTTGTCGGGGCCCTACAATTTGACCACGATCAAATGCACTTAGATCCTTCGTCTTACCCATACTGCGTCCGACTCTTACTGATTCCCGTCGCATCACTCCTTATATTGTCGGATCGCTGCCTACGTCATGTCGTTTCCGTTTACAGGGCCGCCCACAGCGCCACATTTGCATAACGCCAGCTGTCTCTAATTGAATTGATCTTCAGTGTATATGTCCCTTGTTTACCTTAAGAAAGCTGGTGACACGAAATCACAGGTTTCAGGTCCTCCACAACACATGCTTGAAGGAACTCTCTGTAGAAAAAGAAATTCTTACTAATTTCAGACCATGTGTAAAAGGAACACCACACATTTTTCGAAGAACCTAACTGCTAGTAGTTCCATTTTTACGTTCGGGCGCCAATGTGAAACCCAATTTTGCCAATGGCGAGACTAGAACCCACATCCTTCGGCTCCGGAGCCGAATGCTTTCCCAATTAAGCTACGCCAGCAAGGGCTTAATTCTACTATTTGCCATTTTTTCATGTGCGTCATACTTGTAGTACGTTACATATCTTACATAAAAATGATATTTTACGTTCAACAACGTCAATCACACATAATTTTCCTTACAATATCTCTTGCTCCCCTGATTCTTTTGAGCAATGTATGTTAGGTCAGCTTTCTCTGTGTGGGAACATTGAGCTAATAATCACTAAACTATGAAACATGCTATTTGGCCAAACAAAATAAATAATTAATGAATACCTTAGCGTTGTGTATCCAGGAGTTAAATAATTTATGTAAACGATGTGTTAAATATAAAAGTACCCAAACATAGTCTTATTTATTCGTATGTAATGCTGCTGCATGTTATGATGCCACCAATACGTCAGGTAGTTATGTTTATTCGAATTCTGCTGAGGAAAAGTCAAAAGACATCATTTTTAACACGACTGAGCAAAATATTTCTCAAATAGCTGTCGTTTTGCTTCATCTGAAAAATAAAAGTCAGTAAAGATAGATCGCGACCGGGGCAGGAAGATTTTCAGTGAACTCGGCTCTTGAGAAATAAAAACCTGGAATGCATTTTAAGCCATCCATCCTCAAAACAAGACGTTCATAGCATAAGTCATACTCTGTGGCTATACGCATAATTGCCTTTGTTGTCAGTATTGTTCTTTTGTCTTAGGAAACTCGTGTTCACCGTCCCGGTGGCCGAGCGGTCAGAACAAGACATTGAGATCATTCTGTCATGGATGGTGTGTTTGTCTTATAGCGTTGATTTCTTCCTTTCCTGGAACTGGACCTAAATTAGAAACGGGCGATTGCTTTTAGCCCTCAGAATGGCTCACGGTAGTCGTTAAACCCCAAACAAAATAAACGTGTCCATTCATAGATTACACAGAAACGAATTGACTCTTCTCTATTCCAATAAAGAGATCCATTTGCATTGATTGACATTTTGGCAACATAGGGAAAACAATACAGAATGAAGTTCACTTTAACTTGCTTTTTATTTTCAAACTTACAGTAGCATGTTTTTTGGTTAATCAGTTGTGAAATAAATCCCACCACCGGCATAATATAACCCATTTGCCGATGGTGAGATTCGAAGCAAGTCTCGTCGCTCCGGAGCCAGCTATTCTTCCAACTGAACTACACAGACTCTTTTTTTGTTCGGGGTTTAACAACCACCGTGAACAACTCAATGGGCTATAAGCAGTCGCCCGTCCCTAATTTAGGGCCACTGGTTCCAGGGAAGGGAGAGAGTCAGTGCCGTAGGACAAACACAAAATCCATACCTCACCGGGTTTCGAACCCAGACCTATCTTGGACGAACGGTCAGAACTTCAAAATATCTTTATTTCCATAAAACCATATAAACAATATTTACAGTAAGTTCACCGGGAACAGTTATTGGCATTTTGGTATATTTTGCATAGAGGGCAAAAAGACTCAACAAACTGCAGTATTGCGAAATTTCAATGACAGTAAACAAAAAACGAGATCTTTTCAACATTCTCCTTCTACCACAAAGAGCCCCCCCCCAAAAAAAAAAAAAGAAAGCATCAGGTAATTCACAATAATGAACATTAAAATTTGAACAAAACACAAAACTTGTACAACTGAACATTGTCAAAGGCCGCACAAAGTTAAAAATATTTCAGCATGTCATTCTTCCGGCAAGCAAATCTAATCGGTAATTATTTCTGAAACAAAATTCCTGTCTGTCTGCATGGACCACTACAAAAGACTTTGTTATAAAACAACGATCATGAAAAAAAACATCAAGCCAGGAAAAAAACCTCGCTCGTAACATGTACGCTACCACTAACAACATAATAAATTGATTTTTTTCTCCCTGTCTGTAAAACTATTTTCTCGACAGACATAATAGTTCATTAAGAATCATGAAACAAAATAATCGTAAACCTTAACTCTCAAAGTCAAACTCTGCTTAAAGCGGGTAAGCTGCTTCTAATGCAAATATTGGTTCTTCTGTCTGTCTGTCTGTCTGTCTGTAAGTACCACAATTTTCCATAAAAAAAGATCTCTAAGTGAAACGCTATGAGCAACATAATTCTCAACAAAAAAAAAACATACATACGAATTAGTTTCACTTCAAAACATAAATCATCTACTTCTCAATCTATAAACACAGACGTTTTTCATCGACACGATGCGGAAAAATTAGATGAGTAAAAATCTCGTAACATTAGATGCGACAAACAAAAAGGACTCTTCATTCAGATGTGATAAATACAAAAATTCAATGTACAGTACATATTGCAAATGTTGCTAAATTCAAAGGGAAGAATCGTAAATTAGAAGTACAGAAAACTGCATGATATTACAACAGATGAGCATTACATTATCTTAAAGAAACCGTCATTTTCATACAGAGAAAGTACTTATTGCTGGACAAAAACTAAATAGCCAAATTAGCCTGTCACTCTAACAATAGGCTTGCAAAGACAAATACTACAACTGAAAAAAACTTCAGAGGCAGTAAAATTCTTATTAACCACTATGGGTTCGATAAAGCAGAAAAGAAAGACCATTATGTTATCGCTAGACAGTGCAAGCAATTTCAAGCATTCAATTTCCCCCAACAATAAATACAAAATTCAGTTATAAACGCGAATGATTAGGAAAAAACCTTAACAACACATGACGGTGCAACGTAATAACATAAGATACTTTCACGTGACACTCAATGAAGCAGAACAATTCATGAGACACAAACTTTTTTAAATTGAACAGAGAAACTTAACTAGGTAGTCAAATAAAACGACATATTACCCATCAATAATTTATGGAGAAAGAGGTTATGCCGAAGACTTCGTCGAGCAACTAACCTGCATAAATATACAAAAACACTCACAACATAGTGCAAAATAAAAGAAGCAAACGCTCCAGTACAATACAGAGACAGAGATCTGACCACAACAAAATGTCGTGGACGTTACACGGTTAGTGTTACATATCATTATTCGTATTAAACCAGCTATGACTTGGGGACCACTTAGCATGAAAACTCTCAAGACTTTTACTCGTCTTTGCAGTATCATACTCGATCTGCAATATCGCAGTCACAGACTGAGAGTATCTGCGACATAGAAAACGTCTTCCCACGTTATAACGTCTAAGGGTAGGACAATCGACACTCATATGATAGTTAATACAGACATTTAACGTGGACCAGGAAGATCAAACAAAGATCTTTGCTCTTTCCACGTTTATAAGTGAGTCACGGAAAAATTCTCATTGGCCGCCTCCGGGAGTCGAACCCAGTGTCTTCCAGTTACGCGCCGGATATGCTTCCGCTACACCACAGCGGCCTCGAATTCCTCCAGACTCACACACGCTAACTGCCAAGCCAATTTGGCAGGTTGCTTCTTGGAGCCCCGCACAATGCTGGGGATTCACCAAAGATGGTAAGCAGCAACTGAAGAAATAATTAGAAGTCAAATGAATAATTAATACAGACATTTAACGTGGACCAGGAACGTCAAACAAAGATCTTCTTTTTTTCCACGTTTAAAACGTGGAAAACCTTCTAATTATTTCTTCAGTTGCTGCTTACCATCTTTGGTGAATCCCCAGCATTGTGCGGGGAAACGTGGAAAGAGCGAAGATCTTCCAAATGAATATTCTGTTCGTAAAAATAACGTCAAGTTATCGGCATAAGCAGTCAATACAGTTCGATGGTGTTGGGTGCACACAACTCCACGGGGGACAGAAAAAAGAAGTCGAAAACGGAGACAGATTAGAAGAGGTTCAAAACAGAGTGCAAAACGTTGACCCGACAGGGCGCAGCCCTGCCGGATACCGTTAGAGAAAGGGATAGCAGAAGTGATAAAAGTCGAAGTACGAACCCGAAAAAAAGAGTTTGAATACAGATTAGAAAGAGCCTGGCAGAAGAAGGGATGGAATCCAAAGCGTTGAAGGACAGTAAAGAAATAAGTATGGTTAATGGAACCAAAAGCCTGTCGTTGATCAATATTAAGAATAGCAAGGGGTTCTGCGAGCTGGGACGCGAGAGTGTTAAGATCACGGATCGTGGTAATATTAGAAGCGATAGAGCGGGTGGGAACAGTGTAAGTTTGATCAGGATGAATTAAATAGGATAGGACAGAATTCAGACGGAGTGCGAGTAGTTTAGCAAAGATTTTATAGTCAGTATTAAGTACAGAGACCAAGATAGCCAGATTTAGGAATAAGGCGAACGAGAGCAAAGCTGAAAGCATTAAAAAGTAGAACTTGAAGACGAAAAAAGGAAATTATAGCAACTGAGGAGAAGCGGCATGAGATAAGGAAGGAATATTTTGTAGAATTTTAAGGGAAGGCCATCCTCTCCAGGTGAGGAACGATCATTTAAACTGTAAATCGAATTGTGGATTTCTTGAGGGGTCATCTGAGCATTTAGAGAGGACACATAGCATTCAGGAACTTGCGGAAGGTCTTGCAAAAATGGTGCAGAAGAGGCTGGCTGTGTTAATTTAGGTTGAAAACGTTGACTATAATACGGATGAGTTTGATTACATATAACATATGGGTCAGTAGTTACTGAGCCATTAGACAGGGTGAGTTGTACAATGGTATTTTTTTCTTCGTACCTCGAGGGAACGGAGACTGCGAAAAGGATCTTCTTCGAATCTGAGAAATGAGTATTTCAGACGGGTCAGTACATTTGAAACAGAGGCTTGAACACATTCTCGTAATTTCGTTTCAAGGAGATTATAATTCGATAAGCTTTGTAGGATTCGGTGAAGCGCACGCCGGAGACTGTCCACGGTCATATTACGCCGGGTTCTGATAGTAATGGAATATTTCTTCGCAAAAGCTACAATAGATTGTTTTGTCGAGATCCACAGATCCGCTGGGTCGGAAACAAAAGACAATTGAGTAACAGCTTGAGTGAAAATATGAAAAACTTCAGTAGTAAAATCAAGATCTTGAATACACGAATCATCTAAAGACCAAACACTCGGCCGTGGAATACCAATAGACTGAAAACAGAGGAAAAGAATAACTGGTTTATGGTCTGAAGAAAAGAGGGTGCGTGATTGACTGAAATAATAGACGGACGAATAAAACGGGAGCCATAAAATCGATCAAGTCTGGCTGCAGCACAATTTAAATGAATAGGGGGAACCAAGAAAACTCTCGTTCAGTTGGGTGTATATATCTGAAGGCATCTTGGAGGTCAAAGCTGATGACAATCTGAGAGAGCTGAGAAACTAAAGAATGACGGCTTTCATGTGAATTATCTCTATCAAAGTAAGGTTGAAGTGTACAATTAAAATCACCAGCAAAAAGAATAAATTCTGAGGACGGGGGGGATATTCGCAAGAACGGCAGCAACATGAACCAGGAGATCAGTAGCTTCATTATTATTTTGAGGTACATGAATATTTAATAGATGAATTCCACTGGACTGAAGGCAAAACGAAATACATTGAAAAACTCCCAAGCGGCTCTGGGACTCGACAGTATTCTGTAATATAGAGTGAAATCGGGAATGAAATGCTATTTCAGTTCCGGAACCAACATGTGTCCGGTAATTATGATAAAAAACATAAGGCCAGCGGCGCCAGCGAGCAAAATTGATTCCTGCAGAACAGTTGGTCTCTTGCAACATTAGAACATCCGCTTTTAAATGTCGAACATCTTCAAAAACCAACGCATTTGCTGCTGACGCCGCTAAACCTCGGCAGTTAAAAGAAACATATATTACCTTAGAGTTCATTTTGGTGGCTGTAAAACCCTCTCAACCTGTTTATCAAGCATTGTTAATAAATATCGAATACGTCGAAAAAATAATTTCACTTTTGGCGTGGTGGTCGAGTGCTTGTGGAACAGTTCATGTAAAAAAGATAGCTGTGAAACCAATTCCGGCACTCTAGACAGATTTTTCTGAAGGCAAGGAATTTTCATGATGCTAGTTCTCTTAGGAACCGCATACAGAGAAACTAGTTCGAAATATGATAATGGCGCAACTGGCACTTCTATATCTTTACGATACCGATCAAAGTCTTCCACACACTCTGGATATGGTTCAATATCAGAATGTGTCGACGTGGTGTCACTCAGATTATCAGATATTTCCATTTCAACCTCCTGATAGCTCACACTGGTTTCAGGCTGTTTTAGGGTTGAAGTGGAAGAGTTGCTTCGTTCAAGATGCGGTGACTAAGAGGGTCCACCAGAACGTGCCCCTTTCGATCTCGACCTAGTTTGTGGTCGACCTCTCTTTTCTTAGGAGATGTCGGGGTCAAAGGTCTCTTACACGTAGTTGTAGAAATTCGTGTTCCCCCGACGGTGGCAAGGCAGGGTAATCTTCTAATTGATAAACACTATCAGGTACTTCCACAGAAGGGGATTGCTGAGCTGCAGAGTTATGAATAATAAGACTCTGAAATGTGCTGTTCGTACTCAACATAGCGTCATCTACTGATTCCAGGTTTGGTGTCTAGGCAACCGACAGCTCAGTACAGAATGATGACTCAACGGCTCCAGGATTTGAAGTAGAATTATTCTGCACATTTCTGTGAGGACACAAGGTCACCCGATGCCCTTCCCCTTTACAATAAAAGCACTACATTCCTGCAAATGAGTCAAACGAGTATTTTCTTGAGTCTGTAATAACCACAACGGAGGTAGGCCTGCCTTTCAGAGCCTGTTCCGTAGGGAAAATCACCCTATACTGACGAAGTCCTCCTTGCACATAGGCATAGGCGGTGTTTACGCCTGCAGCGGCGAGACATTTTGTTGTACCTACTACTCTGCCGATGGAACTAAGCGCATCTACTAATAGTTCATCAGGAAGTCCCGGTGGAACGGGTGTCTGAGTAGCGGTGTCGGTTGCAAATGCACAGTACCAATGAATAGATGGTGTCGGTTGCAGATGCACAGTACCAATGTCTACACCACATTGAGAATGTTTTCAACAGCAGATTTTAGGGTAAAGCGCACTTCGATTTCCCCAGCAAAACGGATGGCTGATTTGATGGATTCCCAGGAAACAACCGAAGAAATTGCATCCAGGTACCGAGGGATTGGGGTGTCCTTCAGGGCAGAAACACAAACAGTGAAAGATAAATTTTCTGAAAAACGCTTACCCAGAACAGATTCATCCAGAACTTTCAGTTGTAAAACTTTCTCCACACGTGTAATCGTATATTGAGAGTCTATTGAAGCTGCAGAAGGTACATTCGCAGGACGGACAGCAGTCGCATTGGTGCTGAGAGGGGTGGGGGTGGGCACACGGCTCCGACCCCTGCATTCACATTTTGTTTCACAACACTTAACACACTTTCCGAAGAATGACAAATCATAGTGAAGGTATCCATTGCTGATATATCCTTTGAAGCAGACACATTCGTCGTTGATATAGAATATTCGAGTAGAATAGGCACAAAAGCATCAGACGTCGACTGAGACGCTGAGGTCGTAGTCATCTTGACTACTAACACAGAACTTAAACTAAAACCTAGTGTTGCGGCTTGCAACATTAAAACTAAAGGAGCCCACCTTCAACAATATGCTTGAAGGCATGGGTACTCTCCTTGAGTAGCCTTGTAACACAGAAGTGAGTAGCCGACCTAGTCACCAAAGTCGTTGTAAAAAACACCAAAAAAGACAAAAAAAATTAAATAAAGGCTGTCCCGACGAATTTGTGGGTTCAACTTAAGCATACAACATTCACAGAACTAAATAACATAAAATACCTAACAGGAACTTCCAAAAACAACTAATATCACTCAAAGTGCAGAAGCACAAGTAAACGTGACCGTTCGATCAGAAGCCATCGCTTAGATCACTGCGCCACCGGGGCGGCGCCCGGCCGACTTTGGCTTGATACTACAACTTGCCGTTTTGATTCTTGCAACTCTTCAATGGTACGTCACAGAGTTTTCAGCTTTGTGTACTTCTCCGGTGGACATTTTCTTACAGTTTAGTCCATCAAGCAATTCATTAACTTAATATACTTTCATAGCAGTTAGTATCTGTGGCATGAAAAAATGACTGAGTCATCATAGTGGTAATTTCTAAAGATCTCCGCAAGCATCTACGTTTGAAGTATCTTTCTTCACCTAATTCAAGGCCACTAATTCCGCGTAACAAAGAAGACTAGTGCCTTAAAAACAAAACCTACATTCATTTCGCACATAGATCTCGGAATTAGGCCCGGTAACGATGAGCCAAACGCCCGCTCACTAGAACATTCGCCCACCGGGAAAACAGGAAGATTTGTCCGGGAGGCTTCTATTTGCAGTGTAGAAAATATTTCCTGGGCACGAAAGAATAAACATGAGAAATATTATCAGCCATTTGCTTTATGCGGAATCTTTAAAGTACCTGGAACAGAATAAAAAATTCGCACTCACTTCTTCACTTAAAGGAAACATATTAGGTATTCATAACGTAAGTAAAAGAAACCTGGGTAACATAAAGCAAGTTCTTCAGGCCGCAGAATACAGATTTTATTTTTTTTTTGAACGCGATATTTTGCAGATGACGCAGAAAATTGTCCTTTGTCACAGCCCTCCACGGAAGTGTACGAGGTATAACATTCATATCCTATGCGCTATAGCCGAAATACTTCTCCACTGATAGGTGGTTTTCGCTATCACAGAAAAGAACCAAATCATGTACACCTAAGGAAATTGTGATTTAATTTTGTTAAAATTAGCATTTCATAACAGATATGAAAAGCATTTTGGAGCAGTCCTTCATTCGAGAACTTTCATGACGAATATCATACTCGGCAAAAGGCTATTTTTGCAATCCATTTTTCATGGTCATTAGAAAACAAACTATGGTTCACTGTGTAAATACGAATTAAGCTTTGTAAACTGTATAAACTCATATTAAGCTTTTGGCAGCTGTACGATTAAGAAGTTAATGTCTATGTGTTCCCACTAGTTAATGTTCTTACTGAAGTTCGCTGTACATAAATTTCACTTTCTAAACAATTAGTATAAAACGGCCAGAGATAAGAATCAGCATGAGAAAATAGACTTACGGATCAAACAGTTTTTTTCCTTCCTTCAGTAAAAGGTTAAATCTACTAACTAATTCATCGTGTCTCTCGGGTCTTTACACAGAAATCGATCCAACGATAGCAGTAATCGGTAATATATAACTCAACAAGCACTATATCATCGTTTTATAATCTTAACATTTAACAATTTGTGATTGTTAAATGTTAAAATTCAAAAATAATTATTAAAGAGTATAAAGATAGTATCTATGATACTACATCTTTTTTTTATTGCAGGTTTAACAACCACCGTGAGCAACTCAATGAGCTATAAGCAGTCGCCCGTCCCTAATTTAGGGTCACTGGTTCCAGGGAAGGGAGAGAGCCAGTGCCGTAAGACAAACACAACATCTATGCCTCACCGGGATTCGAACCCGGACCACTTTTGGACGAATGATCAGAGGCCATCGCTTAGACCACTGCGCCACCGGGGCGGCGATACTATATCTTTATACTCTTTAATAATTATGCACGCAATCTCTAATTAATATGTAGCCTGTGCAATCTGGTATTGTTACTATCTCACTTTGCTGTGTTCAATGCTTTCTTTTATAGTCTGCATTTTTTTTATTAACTTATAACATTACGAGTTGTGCTGTCGGTGGTACTTGCAATGCTGGAGTTCCTTAACGTTATGTCCCAGATAACTAGCACAAAATCCTTTACTGTACAATTAGTAAGGCCCTAAACATTATGCGGCAATATTTTCGAAATTATGCGGCATTGATAGGGCAACTTATTGAAACTATGTGAACAATATGCGGACTAGGAAAAGTACTGTACTAGTTAGTATACATGCATACTAAAACAATTCACTTTGAATGGAATATCAGTTTGAAAAACTCTTTACTTGCCTCCTTGTTATGGTTACAAAAATAGACTATTTAAAAAGTAATAGAATATTTCTGTAATCATAGCAATCATTACCATTGCGATTATCACAGTTTGTTAAAATAAAGAGGTGTTAGTCCAGCAGCCGAAAATTCCTGTAAACTCTATCTTTGTTTTCGTGTTAGTCCTGGAAATCTCTCTCTGAATCTGCCTCTGAATTCCAGAATTTGATTACATCAGGAACCGTTCATTCCTATACATATTCCGTGTATGCATCAAACTCCAGTCTTACTCACGGGTCATCAATTCCTGGAATACTTTTGAACTCTACGTCGTCATCAATATTCAAATTGGCCATTTGATCTGGGTCAAACAATCGAGCATCTTTCATGAAGTTTAAACCAGGTTGGTAAAACTTGGGTCTTCTCTTTTGTAGATGGTCACTTCTGGGCAGTAGTAAATGTCCAACTTTGCTACGGTTTTGTGAAACACTTCTTGCAGAAACGAATTACTCGCAGTTTTTCGAGAATAGGTTGCCTCTGATTTTAGCTGTAATTTAGATAGCAGATCGAGTACCTTGTTGTATGCCTTGTGAATAGACCCTCCACCCGTTTCGGAGAAGAGCAGCGTGTCCATCAGGATCTGGGTGTGTTCCGCAATGAACTGAAGGTCTTTACAGATGTATTTACTTTCCACCAGGGACTTGCACACATTGAGACTGGTAGTGTCACGAGTAAGTTCAATTTACATGGCAAAGAAGTCTAAATAAAGTCGCAGTACGCAGTGTGGTAACGCACTGTTTCGAACCCGGAATGCCATCGTGTTATAAGGGGTACTGGGCATAGTTTAGCTTGTTTGATTCTTTCTGGTAAAAACTGTAGATAACACCGTTTTTTCGAGAGACAATTTTTGAATAACTTCTTAAAGCATCTGGTAAACTTGTCCACTTAATACACACATCATTGGTTAGAGGCTAGTTTTACAACATGAGTGTTGCAAATCATGTGCACCAAATTAAGCAGAAGAAGACGTAGCACCTCCTTGTAAGCAGATTTCAACTTACAAGGACGTAGCACTTCCTTGCAAGTTGAAATCAATCACCGTATTTGTAAGGCATTGCTCGACGGCCTGAGAAATTGTGGTTGATTGGACAGTTTCAAGATGAACACTGTTCAGTAGGTAAGGATGCGTCATTGCAGAATCTGTACATTGTGGAACAGCGAGAATATGTAAAACATAGTTGTCTTTGCTGTAGCTGCCTTCATCAAAACCAATGCAGGGCGAGTCTGCTGACTACAGAATTTCTTTCATTTTTCCTTACTGGCCTCAAAATACTTTGGGTAGATAGTTCTGGCATAGAGAATTAGTGCAAGGTAGAGCACCTGCACCTGTGACATTCTTAGTAAGGACTTCTCTCACTTTAGGATGATCCCGTTTTTTTAAGGGAATATTGGAACTTGCAAACGTATTGACAATTTCGAAATGCAGGTGTTCGCGCATTTCGCCATATTCTGCTTGTCTTCTGAACATTGATGATGCAGTAGCTTAACGCTTTCTCTGCTTGTCTCTTGTTCTGCTTTTCTTTTCTTCATGAAGTGTACTTTTCACATGTTGATCGATTGCAGACTTTATTGCGTGATCGATGGAGACATTGTTGGTGGTATGGAACATTATGCCATCGGAAACGTGAAAAGTAAGTGGATATTCCTTACACCTATCCTGGGCAGAAATATTTATGACATTCTTCTTTGGTTTTCATACATCTTCTTTGGTCTTGATACATGCATTTTGTCATCACAAGCGTGGCAACCGATTATAACTCCGTTGCATATGCTGATTGTATGATTTACCACAAACGAGAGCGCAGAGTCACGTGTAACCGCATGTGGCACGAATGAGAACCAGCAACTGACGCGAAAATGACCTCGAAGCAACTTTCGTTCCAGTGCGATAATGAAACAAGAAAGATGACACCGACTTTTTGGGTGTAATAAGCACATCTTTTGAATCCGTTCTGACGCAAATTAAATTTATCAAAGTTATTCAAAGTCAATGGAACCGGTATGGAAAACAATAGTATCAGACGAAAGAAAGAAATTTTTCAATCGGGTTTTTAATACCTCAGATATTGCTGTAAACGGAAACGTAAACTTACGCCCTCTGGTTGCAGACTTGTACGCTAAGAAAAACATGACTTTATATGAGAAACATTTCTCACCAGAAACAACCTGCAACAAAGAAAGAATTTTTCAAATCGGACTCTTAGAAACAGAGATATCGACAAAAATAAGATGTGGCTTTACGTTCCCTGGTGGGAAAATCATGCATTATTTTAAGAAGAAAGTATTCTCAAAATGTTTTTCCATATGAGCGGTATCGGTCCAAGAAAAAAAATTTCGTCGAGTTTTCAGGAGCCCAGATTTTGCTACAAATGCATCAGAAGCAGAAATTAACACTTATACCACCTGGTTGCTAAAGCATTCTTTACCAACCATCAGAAAATATGTGAAAAATATTTTCCATCAGGACTTGTATGCGATACAGAAAGAATTTTTCAAATCGGAGTTTTAGAAGCAGAAATAACGCTGAAAACGCAATTTACCTTTGTGCCCCTAGCGGAACGTCTATGATTTACTTGAAAATTTTGAATTTATAGGGAAAACATTTCGCATCGGAAACACAATCCAACAAAGAAGTAATTTTTCAAATCAGACTCCTAGAAGTAGAGATGTTGACAAAAATAAAATGTATATATGCGCCCCCTGGCGTAGAAACCATGCATTATTTTAAGAAGAAAATGCTTCTAACAAGTTTGTCGACATGAGTAGTATCGGTCAACAAAAGACTTTTTTTTCAATCGAGATTTTAGAACATTATATTTCACTGCAAATACAACAGAAGCGGAAATTAAGAGTTACGCCCCCTGGTGGCCAAACCATTTTTTTAGAAAAATTAGAAATGATGTGCAAACGATTTTCCATCTCGAGCTGTAGCCGGTGCAGAAAGAATTTTTCAAATCGGAGTTTTAGAAGCAAAAATAACGCAGAAAACACAATTTACCTTTGTGCCCCCTAGCGGAAAGTCTATGATTTACTTAATTTTTTTGAATTTATAGGAAAAACATTTCACCCTGGAAACACTATCCAACAAAGAAGGAATTTTTCAAATCGGACCAATAGATAAGCAGAGATTTGAGAAAAATAAGATATACATCTACGCCCCCAGCGGAGAAACTGGAATATTTTAAGAATAAAATATTCAGAAAAGGTTTATCGATGTGAGAGGCACCAGTCCACGAAATAATTTTTTCAATCGATATTTTAAAAGCTCAGATTTTATGGCAAATGCATCAGAAGCAAAAATTAAACCTTACGCCCCCTGGTGGCCAAAGTATTCTTTACTAAAAATTTGAAATTATATGCAAAAGATTTTTCATCAGGAGGTGTATCCGCTGAAGAATTTGTTTTTTCAAATCGGAGTTTTAGAAGAAGAGTTATCGGGGAAATGTAATTTACTTTTACGCCTCCTAGCGGAAAATCTATGCGTAATTTATAAAAAAGTAAGTATATCTAAAATACTCTTCGACATAAACGGAATCGAAAGATAAAATAATTTTTTTCAATTGGATGTTTAGAAGCAAATATGTGGAATAAAAAGTAATTTTGAATTTGACATCATCTGTTTTTGTGGAATAAACGTGTTTTTGAATTCGAAATTGTACATCGTAAAAAAAAACGAAATAAAGGATCATTATTCGCATCTTTCCCAATGCAAAAAGGATTTTTGAAATCGGACTAATACACTCTCTACCAACAAGTAATTGGACACCCCTGCAATCGATATATCTGCGGTCCTGATACACGTCACGGCCGCCGCCGTTAAATATCGTATGGGAAACAACAATGCAACCAGTCGCATGCAAGATTCCACGCAGTTCGGAGCTCTCTGATTTCGAGAAAGGTGTAATAATCGTCGGGTATTACAGAAATGACCGATTCATACGTGACATATCCAGCGAGTTGAAGTACCCAAAATCGACAGTGACCTAAGTGATTGGCAAGTGGAAGATGAGGGGTGACTGTCGGAATGTGCCCAAATCCGGCAGACCCACAAAACTGGGAGTTAGAGACCGACGGGTGCTGGCCAGAGAAATTCGGAAGAACCACACCAAATCGATGGACCACATTCGCGAGAAGTTTCAACAGGCATCCGGGAGTGTTCTTTCGATGAATACCATCCGTAAGGAAGCCCATCTGCTCGGTTATCATGGACGTGCTGCCGCCTACAAGCCTTTGATCACCAAGTCCAATAGCACTGCTCGGCTAACGTGGTGCAAAGAACGTCGACAGTGGACCGTTGAACAGTGGAAACAGGTTCTCTAGAGTACCGAATAAAGGTTCACCCTCTACCGTTTGGATGGCAGGGTCTGGGTTTGGCGTCTGCCTGGAGAATGCCTCCTGCCGGAATGTATTGTGCCAACTGTGAAGTTCGGCGGCGGTGGAATTATGCTATGGGGCTGTTTCTCCTGGTATGGCACGGGACCCTTGGTCGCAAATCCTGATAGACTCAACGCCCAGACCTACTGCACCATTTTGGATGACCATGCGCTTTCTACGTTGTGGCAGTTTTACGGGGTGGATCTATGTTACTTTCAGGATGACAATGCCACCTGTCATGTTGCGAGGTCCACCCTGGCTTGGTATGGTGACAATGGAGTTAATCGAATGAACTGCCTGCGCAGAGCCCGGATCTTAACCCTATCGAGCACCTCTGGGACGAGTTGGACCGTCGACTTAAGGAGTGCCCCCACCGTCCGAAATCGGTGAAGGAACTGACCTGTCTTCTCCAAGCCGAGTGGAAGAAAATGCCGCTAGCCGTCGTACAGCGCCTGGTTGAGAGTATGCCCCGGAGGGTCGCAGCTGTAATCACCGCTCGTGGAGGCTCCACCAACTATTGAAGGTGAATAAACTTCGTTTTCCTTTGCTATCACAGGTGTCCAATTACTTGTTGGTAGATGGTGTAGTTGCAGAGATATCGTGGGTACAGACGGACGGACGGATGGACAAACCGGTAACATTAGCACGATCTTTTTTCTAAAAGACGTGCTAAAAAGGGGGGAAGAGATTAGCAGGTTGGAATATTCATTGGAGTTCTTTGAAGTCCAACCTAAAAGTAGCGACGTGCGATATCGACTGGGAATTAGTAATGTAGTCGATAGTAACGAAACATCGAATAAATCGATTATTTGCGAAAGTAGTCGAATTTGTCGTTTCTTCACTCGCTCTCCAGTCAGTCATTGTTTCCACTAACCGTCTACTTATGGAATAAATCGATCTGATTAACTGTATCTTAGTTGCGCAGAAAAAAGACAGCATGGATGGATGGGAAGTGTTTCTTGGTGTAGTACGGGGGGGGGTATTCTTGGGGAACCAGATTGTGTTTGTGTGTAACTACCCAGCTGAAACGAATAGTCATTCGATTACTGAATCAGTCGTTTAGTCGGTAGGGTTACTGAGCGACTAAATAAGTTGCACCGACGTCTTGACTGTTTCGACTAAAATTTAGTAACTAATTCAGTCGATAGTTCGTTTTAGAGATTTCACCCATCATTACCTAAGAATAACTCCTCAGATTAAAGCCGGAGGGAACATGCGGGAGAAGGGGGGAGGAATAAAATTATGCAGAATTCCGAATTTCCGCATAATTTATAAGGCCCTAACAATGAGCAACATTAGTTTGTCTAACGGCCAGAGAAAAGCTCTTCAAGTACTAACATAAATAATCTTTATTTTGTCTTCCATTCATAACAGAACTGTGCTTCAAAGCACTTCAGTAGTATCACCAAACTGAACCTCTACACATTCGTATCAAAATAATACGACCACCTACCTAATAATGGAAATAACCCTGATGACAGCAGCGAGACGGCGTGGCATGGACGCAATGCTGCCCTGGACAGTTACCCGAGACACACGTGCCCATTCGGACTGCAGCAGAGCACGGAGGTCCCTGAGATGACGCGGTTGTGGGTCGGCATTTCGAATCTGTCTATCCAAATAGTCCCTCAAGTGCTCTACGGGACTGAGGTTGGGCAATTTCGCCGGCCAAGGGAGAGCTGGGACATCGCTGTCGTGTTCCTGAAACCAGTCACGCACCCCTTAGCGACGTAGCACGGCGCATTGTCGTGTTGGTAGACACCATCACCATTAGGGTAAACGTCCAACATGAAGGGATGCATGTGGTCATCGTGGATGGACAGGTAACCATTATCGTTCAGGGACCCATCCAGTGGTACCAGTGGTCCCACGTCATACTAGGAAAACATCCCCCAGACATGCGCACTGCCACCTCCGGCCTGTACTTGACCAATAAGCGTGTCCGAGTGTTGGTTCTCGTGTGTGTGATGCCGTATCCGCCAACACTCGTCACTTCTGTGGAGTTGAAACCTCAATTCGTCGGAGAAGGAAACCGTTTTCCACTCTTCCACTGTCAATGACGGTAGTCCTATGTGAACTGAAGGTGTCGTTGACGATGGACCTGGGTTAACATGAGTGTCTTGACCCAGCTTCGGCTCCGGAGACTCATGCGTAACGCGGTTCGCTCTACTGTTATCGGGACACGTACCTGGGTGCCCCAGAGTTCATTTCCGTGGTCAGCTGCTGAACAGTTGCGCGTCAATTACCCTTTACCAGTCGACGGAGGCGACGTTCCGCTCTGGGGTCGATGGCCTTTAGGGCTTCACAGTTATGACGTCGGGAGGTACTCGGTGTTCCAGCGGTCCTTTCTTGGTACACCTATACTAAAGCAGCGCGCGAGCGGCCCACAAAGTCTGCTGTTTCTGAGATGCTTCCACCCTTGTCGCGGTAGCCGATGATCATTCCGTTTCGAACGTCCGTCAAATCACTACCACTGCCCGTTGTACTCACGAAACGCACTATGGCTGATCTGTCCTGTACAGCCGCTTATATCTCCGTGTGGTCGACTTTGTCACGTGCAGTCTGTGACGCGCCTGAGCGGGTATACTATGATTCCGGGGTGGTCATATTATTCTGATACGACAATGAATATATATGTCAGTACCATTTATCAAATATTATCAGCCTTGAAAGTGCAACGCAAGGTTGCACTAATCTACCCAAGCTTAACAGAGCTCGCTCCACACATTATATACAGTACGTTGTTCTTACCTTCCCAAAATGTGCACACGTCCTTCACACCTGACCAAAAATGTTGCCACATAGCATTCAGTGAGTAAGAAAAATACCACTTTGTGGTTGAAACCCTTAAACCGGACCTACTCAAATTTTACATAGGGAAAGAAACTAAAAATGAGATGAAATTAGAGAATATACGTCACACGTGCTGTGTGATCCACTGCCAGAATTGCGAAATCGTAAAAACTCTTTGGGAAAGTAATGTATCGTTTAGTGGGAAAACATTTAACGAGAAGAAACTAAATTTCCATAAGAGAACAGAAACTGAAATGGAAGGTCAAATAGTGGTATACGTTACAACTGGTTTTAAAAAGAAAAAGCCCATCCCGATCATCCTTCCTTACTCAACAGAAAAGAAAGCAAAAAAGGTTGGCGCAATATAAAACCCTAGTCATAAAATTGCAATGTGTCTCTTCGCGGAAGAAGACCCGGAACAGGAACTGAAATTTTCATTTCCCAGTAGCCAAAGCCATCCCCTTTATTCATCTTCTCGCATAGCTGGAAGCCTAGACATTTAGAGCAGTGGTTTAGTATCGTTTTTTGATGGGTTATTATTTTATTTTATTTTCGTAGTTTTCTTAACATCTTTCCCAAATGATTACTTCAATGTAGAAGCTACATCGCTAAAAATTTCCACCCGAATGTTACTATATTTGCCATTCTCTCTCCGCGAAGGAGCTGAGGTAAGGTGCATTATTAATTTCACTTTCGCACGTAGGAAAAGAGAAATTAATAATTTAATATACATATATAGGCTTAGTGTAGCTATAACGATTCTCATGTTTGCCCCGTTCTTTTAAAAAGAAAGAATCTGAAATATCTTAATGATGTAACGGCCACACCGGCGGCCTAGTGGTCTGAGGCGTTGATCTATAACCATCCGTCCGAGATGGGCTCAGGCTGGAGCCCCCATGAGGCATGAGTGATGCTCCTCGGCGTTGACCCCCAGAACCAGCTACCCTAAGCTAAGGACGAGCGATTGCTTGTAACTCTTAGTTTCAGCTGGTGCTGTTAACACAGAAAAAAAAAAGCTGTGCCTAATTATACCGCCGTTTTGATGAGAATCAATGGAAAAAGGCTTTCGAAGGACTTCGTTGCAGCGGCAGATATCGTCCTTTATTTATTTTGTGACAACTGGCGATTGTAAACAAAATTAATTTTTAATCTGTGTGTGATGTCCACAGATTGTAACTAAAGCTCGTCCTTTCGGTAATTTTTTTATTGTATGTTTTTTTGTTTTATTAGGGGAAAACGGGGTAAGATGACGAGCGGGGTAAGATGACTAATGCCGTTATTTTATGTTTTTGGCCACTAGGTGTCAGCATCAATCAACTACTTGTATCTGCTTATACGGCTACACAAACTACAACTGTGTTGAGTCGTGGGCGCCATTGCGAGCTTTGTATTCAGACGATTGCAGTTTGTTCTTCAGTCTGATGTTATTTTAGACATTAAGCTTTGAAGAGAATTCATGTAAGTTTCAAAATTATATATTATTTTACTTATTTGCTGTCAGTGATGGGTGATTGATATCCAGTGGTTACATGTGTTCTACTAACATAACTTATAAACCGTAAGCAATATTATTTTAACCTTCTACTCGGGGCAAGTTGACGGGGGCAAGATGACGATAACGCCATCATGCCCCGTACTCTTAAATCTCCCCTTATCCTTTACATTTATATACATTAGGCGCTACATTGAAAGCATAAATGATTACATATAATTTAGGTAGCCTAAAGATGGGAGAAATGTAACCATCATATGTTGCATTAGCGCAACGGGAACTTATCTTCCTCCTTTTATGATTTTCCCAAGAAAAAGAATGCGTCCTGAACTATTAGACAAAGCACCACCTGGCACAGTTGAACATTGCAGCGACAACGGATGGAGTAACGTTGAACTATTTTTGACATTTTAACAGCATTTTGATCTTCATGTGAAACCCTCTGCTAACTCTCCAGTATTGTTATTGGTTGACAATCACAAAACCCACATAACCTTGGATGCAATCAACTTTTGTATGAAGCACCATATTGTTATAGTAGGATTTCCGTCTCACACCACACACCGTTTGTAACCACTTGACGTGTCGTTTTTTGGCCCATTAAAGACCTTTCATAGCCAAGCTTGCGACAACTACCTTGTTTCACGTCCAGGACAGGTCATTACTGACTATAAAATTGGAGAATTGCTGAACACAGCATATCTAAGGGCAGCTACTGTAGGAAATGCTGTGAATGGGTTCAAGGGCTGCGGGATTGAACCTCACAATCCCCTGGTATTTGATGAACACAGACTATGCTCCCTCAAAAACAACTGAAAGAAGTCTAGAAATTGCCCAATCTGCTGGCGAAAAGACTGTTGGTCATTCAACGTCTGGAGAATCAAATGCCTCTATACTCCCTCCACTAAGAGCGCCACTGAGCCTAAATCATGAGGACGGAACATCCAGCAAACTTGGTAATCCCGAGACGGTAACAGTTAGTAATCCTAGCATATTCGATAGGCAGCCATTGCCAGAGGGAACATCCAACAAGAAGAAAACCACCCGGCAGAAGGTGTCTGCTAGTGTCATTACTAGCTCACCCTTAAAAAGAATGCTTATGGAGAAGGAAAAAAGAACAAAAAAGACTGAAAAAAGTGAGACAAGACAAAAGAGCATCGATCAAAGCTGTGAAAATGTTGAAGTTTGGCAAGAAAAAAACCACAGACAACAAAAGGCAAGAAAAAATGTGCTTGCCTTCTACGTCAAAGGACAGTGATATGAAATGCCCAGCTTGTGATGAACCTTATATTGACCCACCCGAAGAATTTCCTCTTGTTTCGATTGGTGGCATGAAAGTTGTTCAAATTATTAAGGAGGACGATTTATTTGCGATTATTGTTAAAAATATAATTTTCTAACAATAAAATAAGATGATTACGACGTTAAGAATTAAATGTCATTAAAAACTAGATTTCATTAGTGTGATATAGTGTTATATTATTTTTTACGTGTTCCATACAGGTATGTATCTTTTCTAATAGCTTGTTTGACACTTTCAACCTTGTTTAGGCCATGTGATGAAAATGAATGTCATCTTGCCCCATGGTGAATGTCATCTTGCCCCGGGCATGGGGCGAGATGACATTTTTGTAAACTTTTTAAAAACGTTAAATACAACATTAACGAAAAACCATTTTTGCCTTGCTCATTATTCAGTTGATAAAACAAAAGTCATACTTTTCATTCATACGCAAACAATTATTTCTATTAGAAAATTGCACTTCCAAACAGTTAAAAACGGTTAATGGCGTCATCTTACCCCGGTTTCCCCTACATAATACCACTCTGAGTAGAAATCAAGATAATTTTTACTCATAAGTAAGTAGGAATAGTTATAACATCAAAATATGTAGTGTAACGTATACTCTATATTCACTTTCCTTTTGATTTTACTATCTCTGGTTATTTTATTTTACTATGTAAATTATCTTCTTACTGAACGAAATATTATTTCACCCGCTGAATGAGATTTGGCAATGAGTGTAAGTCATGACGTGGTGGTAGCCAGTATATATAGGCGCGTTCAACGATAGAGTGAGAGCTTTTGTTGTTATAGGGAGAGCGTTTGTTGTTATACTAGGGGAGCGTTGTTGTTGTGAAGGAGAGAGTTTGTTGTTGTTGTTGTATTGAGAGCTTCGTTCTATGTGATTAGTTTGATTCTTCATTATTGTGAAACGAGTTGTGTGTGTGCTTTGGATGATCAAGAGTTACATAATAAAAGAGCTTTGTCGTAAGTACGTCTTTCTCAATTCATAGTTTTTGTCAGACCTCTGTCTGGCTGTTAGGTTTATGTCATTAGTTTATTACTATTAACAACTAGCGTTAAGACTTTATTCATTCTAATTACTGCTACAACATTACTACCAGTTATAAGTTTGTTCAATACTATTACTACACTACTAGCAGGAGACTTTATTCATGTTCTTAATTAACTAGTAACAACAACCATTTGAATTCACTATTTGAAGCTTAGTACAAGCATATCATTCAGTAGCAAAAGCATTATACTTAGCTCAGTAGGAAAGCTTCATTATTATCATTAGCTAGCTGGTAGTAAGAGTTTATCCATTATCATTAACTTAGCTTAGCTAGCTTAGCGGAAAGCAAATAAAGCTCATTCATTATAGTAGTTATGGCTACCAAAGATAATTTACGTGTACCTTTTTGAAACCGAACATAAAAATAAATTTCAAACACACCTGACAACTTAACGAGATCTATACGCAAACGAGTGCATTTCAATTACCCAAGATGAACAGTATGTGTGTATTCCGTGTAAAGAAAATTTCGAAACGATGCTCCTCTTGAAACCTGATAATTGGGTTCTGCTCAAATATTTATCAATAATCATTATACTACTTTTCCAGTGATGAGAAAAAACTTGGTATGAATTGGGAAAAACTGACAGTGCAGATGTAAACGGTTCTCCTTCTTTCGATCGCATGGGTATCATGAACATGATTAAGTTTACTTTTTTCTGAGATTGCGGATCGGGTCAATTTCCAAGTTCAAAAGCAAAATTCGTTGCAAAGTAAAAGAACTTTTGCTTAGACAGTTGAATTTGTGAGCAACACAAAACTTAATTCAAAACCAGTTTATGCTATTTAACTACGTGCATAATGAAAACCAAGGGGACCTCCTTCGTTCAAAGCGATTTTGAAATCTTGCTTTAAAGTTTAAGTTAAAGAGGATTCTGAGCAAGGAAAATTCAATCTCCCCGGGCAAATATAGATCCGAGAGGTAATAGCCAAAACAAGGCCTCTTTTTCTGAAGATGGAAGAAAACAAAGCTTTTCTTTTTATGTTTGTTATTCATGTTCCAATCGATAACCAAAGCTGGCAAGGAAGAAGCATTCCCATCGTTGTACTTTGTAAACAATGCAATCTACGACGCTTTAAGCGGATTCCACTGAATAAAGTTTTCCAAGACGAGTTTTCAACTTCCTAAGGAGAAAAAGTATTTATGCGTCCAAGCTTTTGGATAATAATAAATCTTACGCATATTCAATACCTAACTGAAAAGAAAGCTTTGCAGTATGAGTAAAGAAAAAGAGAAATCAATTTTTACAACTGATTCTACTTTTGAAAATTTATCCGGCGCATATACCTATTTCTTTCTGGAGCTTTCGATATGCAGGCATAAAAACGACCATAAATTTTCCTTCATGCTCTGACTTTCGAAAAATATTTTTAGAAGTTATCGGCGGGTAGGAATTGGCCCGCACTTAGACTAAGGTCACTGAAAAAATTAAATTAAACAAAATAATAGCCGGCTACTAGTTTCATGCTAACTTGTGATCAAAAACACATGTTCACATACGTTTTCAACCAGACAATAGGCACCTATCTCCCACTAAAAGACCATGCGAAGAATTAATGTCCAACGTTTAATCGAAAAACGTTTAGTCACCTGAAAGCCATTTTGTTATCCTCATTTTTTACGTTCTATATATTGGTTTCTTTGTTTCAGAATGACAAGATTTATGATTTGCTCTTCCTGGAGGGAGTATGTTACTTTAAATGGCACACATAGGTTCGGTATTATTCAAATAATCAGGAACACACATCTAAATTACAACGTTATCCAAAATCAAAGCATGGTCGTTACATTTCCATATCTCACATCAGTAGCGCACACAGAATTTCCTCAAGGGAGGGCTCAAACAAAACGTCCACGACACAAAGCAAATGTGTCATTTATAATATACAACGGCTGTTCCATAAAAACTGAGAGTAAAATCACACAAAATGAAGAATAATAAGTACAGCAAAATATATGTTATTCTTTCTCAAAGTATCTTCCCTCGGATGATATGCAACGGTCCCATAGTTCAGTCCACTTTTCAAAGCATTTGGGGAACGCATTTTGTCGAAACTGCTTAAGCAACCCCTGTAGATATTGAATAACGTCAGCATCTATGTTGAATGTTGCGCCACGGAACTTCTATTTCATTGTTGGAAACAACCAACAAATATAGCACAGGGCGAGGTCAAAACTGTAGTCATGCTGTGGCGTGATTTCAATACTGCATTTTGTAAGAAATTGTTGAACACAAGCAGCCACATGTGGGCGGGCGTTATCATGGTGTAGGTTCCACTTGCACACCAGTTCCAATCAATTAATCGATATGTGTCGTCGCAGACCCTTCAAGACTGAAATGCAATACTCAGTATTGACAGTAATTTGTGGAGGAATGACATGTTGGTAGATTACGCCTTTGTAATCAAAAAGAATTATCATAATCTCCTTCCCAGCTGACTTGGTTTGGCGGACTTTTTTCGGAGGAGACGAGCTTGTGTGTTTCCAGACACTAATCGCGCACTTCGTGAGGGGGAAGGGACGTCGAAATAGTGGACCCATGTTTCATCGGCAGTTATTATTGTGTTTAGAAAGCTTGGATCCTTTGCAATCATTTGTTTCCACTCATGACACACCTGAACTCTGGCTAACAATTGCTCTCTTGTCAGATGATGATGTACCCATCTGGAACACACACGATGCAGCAGTAATTTGTCGCGTAGAATGCGGAATATCGACGTTTTTGATGTATAGTTGACGCCGCTATATCTCCACACGTCATTCGTCGATCTTCTTGCAGGATTGATCAATCAGTGTTAGCAATATTCTCCGTAACGACACTTTGAGGTCGATCAGGCTTAGGAGCGAGTTCTGCCCACAAACGCCCTTTTTTGAAATCATGGTGCCATCTAAAAATCGTTGGCTCACCCAAAGATTTATCTTGTAAGCTTTTTTCATTAAATCAACTCTGGAGCCGTTTTACAAACGATAGCAAACTTTTATCGCATTTCATTTCTTAACTCTGAATCACTTACCTCCATAACTGTATGGCGAAATGCAGACGCACCGTAAACAACTGCGCAATAACAGAGCCAAAATCGTCTGCCACGGCTAATAACTGTTGCCATAGATACTTCATTTATTCAGTTAGTCGTCTGCGTCACTCTCAGTTTTTATGGAACTGCCTTTGTGTGTATATATATACACTGAAAAGCAATTGAATTAGAGACAGCTGGCGCTACGCAAATGTCGCGCTGTGGGCGGCACTGTAAACGGAAACGACATGACGTATACAGCGATCCGACAATATAAGGAGCGATGCGACGGGAATCAGTAAGAGTCCAACGCAGTATGGGTAAAACGAAGGATCTAAGCGCAGTTGATCGTGGGCAAATTGTCGGGGCCCGACGAATGGGTCACTCCATCTCGGAAGTCGGGCAGGCACTGGGATTTTTACGAGCCACGGTGTCACGGGTACACCGTGAGTACATCGAATGCGGTAAAACCATCCCTGCAAAAGCCAACTGCCGTAGACAACAGCGTGCGGATGACGAGGGTCATCGTCGACTAGCTCGCATTGTAACAGCGGATAGACGGGCCACAGTGCAAGAAATCACTCGGCAATTTAACGCTAGTGCACAAAAACGTGTAAGCAGCCACACCATCCAGAACCATCTCCTCCCTATGGGGTACAGAAGCCATTGTCCCACGAGGGTACCGCTGCTGACAGCACATCACAGGGTGCATAGTTTAGCATGGGCGTGGGAACATCGCCACTGGACCGTAGACATGTGGGAAAATGTTGCCTGGACTGATGAGTCGAGATTCACGTTGGTACATGCGGATGGCAGGATACGAGTACGGCGCAAACTACATGAAGCGATGGATCCTTCTTGCCAGCAGGGTACTCTTCAAGCTGGTGGGGGTGGCATTCTCGTCTAGAAAATGTTTACGTGGACTAAAATGGGACCCCTGGTACGTGTGACATCGTCCCTCACAGGTCAACGTTACCGGGATATCCTGGACGATCATTTGCTCCCGTTTGTGCGTCTTCAACATCCTACTGGGGACCTCATCCTGCAACAAGGAAATGCACCGCGCCATCGCTCCCGAATTGTATCCGAATGGTTGTATGAACACTCCACCGACGTGAACTCGCTTCCTTGGCCAGCTAGGTCACCTGACCTCAATCCCATCGAGCACATCTGGGATGCCATCGAGAGAGATGTTCGTGGCTCTGACCGCCCCCCCCTTTTTATCAAATCTTCGTGAACTGTGGTAGCTTGTTCAGGGAGATTCGTTCAGAAAAGAGAAGACTTCGATTACCTCAGTTACTCGCATGCTTCCGCCTGTAACAGCACGTGTTTCGCGAGAGTTGTTTCAGTTTGTTTGAAGTGTCAATTAATTCAACTCAGTGATATTATATCTTAAATTCATGGCTTTGTTGGATTCGAACTGTTTTGATAAATTTTGTGAAAGCTTCCCTGAACATCTACTGTAAGAACTTAAAGAACTCCATGCTTCAAATTTTGATACAGCTCACCAAAAAATTAACTGAAGGTGTTTTATTCCCTTTATGAATACAAAAATAAATCAGTAAGAGACATTACTTGTTGCGTGAAGTTGAATAAAGTGGACATAGTGTTTAGTGAGATGTACAAATTAGCAGGCCTAATATTAAACTTTCTATCAACAACTGCAACTGCCGAAAGAAGTTTTTCTGTATTAAAAAGAATCAAGATGTACCTTAGAGCCACACAAGGACATGTTCATTCGAGCAACTTGGCTGTTTTGTCAATAGAGAAAAACATTCTTTTTAAATATGAAAAACTACTCTGAGGAATCTTTTTATGAAAACGTAACACTCAAGTTTACACAAAAGGAAAGAAGAATAGAGTTCGTGTATAAATAAAGTATTCAAATCCTAATCTTCATAATTATTTGGTATCATGTTAGCAATAGCATTTACCTAAATTAAGTTACTTATGCGTGTGTGCGTGTACGTGTGTGTGAGTGTGCGTGCATGTGGTACACTGTGGGTCATACTGTGGTACAGTATAGGTCACGTGTGTGCTTGTGTGTGAGTGTACAGTATATGTCATACTATGTATATATATAGGTCATTTTTGTGGTACAGTATGACCCATACTGTTGGTGGTACAGTATATGTCATACTGTACCACAAAAATGACAAATTACGGAAAAAGATGAAAGAAAGCATCTTTGAAAACTTGAAGACACGGTACAACATGAAATAACAACAAATGTGGGGTAGAGAGTGACACATAACAATGATATAAGATATACAGGCACATAACAAAATAAAATCACACAGAATGTAGCGGGAAAGACCCTAACTCAGAACTGCATCGAAAGCAGCAGCTCACGTACCTCACCGTGGGTGACTATAAAAAAGCGGCGACAGTGTGATAAAGACGCACACAGGTGAGTGTAAGAAAATGAGACCGTGCGGAAGCAAGATAATAATGAGAAAATAAAACAACATAGAGAAAATAAAAACATGCAATACAATACTGAGGGAAGAAGGTAAACCGACATAAGTTCGAGGCCCGTCATAGCGGTGACTCGCTAGATGCACACCGTAAAACACAATAAAACAGCAAAAATATAGTAAAAACCCCGCTGGATCGTAAAGTAAGATAAAAAACAGCAGCGAGAAACAAACTGCTTTCTTGAAACGAAGGGACGGGACAGCAAGGAAGAACGGCAGACACCGAAACAGGAAAAAGTAGCGTGGAGTACACAAGAAGTGTAACAACAGAAAAAAATACTCGAAACCATGCGGACCTTGGCGACCAAAAGCTGGAAAATGTCGTCAGAGTTCCGCGGTCAGGGACGTCGAAAGGAATTCAGACTCCGAAACGGGAGAAAAAAGAGGTACGGAAAGAGGATAGAAACTGATTGAAAGGTGACAACAGCTGGATGGGAGTTAAGAAAACGAATGGACAGGAGGTAGTGACAGATGGTGACATTTGCAATAATAAAAAGAAAAGAAAAGAACAGATGCAGCGTCACAGCACTTTGTTCAGCTGGGACCGAAAAGGTGTCAGGAAGAGGCGATCTCTCGGAGATGTCTCTAAGAGGCAAACCAGACATTTGACGCACCTTATCCTGTTCGGTAGATTTTTTGAGGAAAGAGACCTCTTAGAAGAGGAAGCACCAGTCAACATATACATCTGTTGATCAGGGATGGGCTCATGTTCAGCGGAAGGGAGAGCAAATTTCACAGATGAGTCATCAGCGTGACAGACGGACTCGTCTGAAAGGGACATGGCCACGGAGCTGTATTCCTGGAGAAAGGAAACCGGTGAAACCACACCTGGGGTTTCCTGTCAGGGTGGTAGCACAGATGATTTTTCAATAGGAAGTACAGGAGGAACACTTGGTACATCAAAGTCGAAAAGTTCAGTTTTGGAGATGTCAGTGGGTGAGACAGTCTCCAAGAGGAGTGGAGAAGGATGCACGACCTTCTGCTGTGACAACGGTGGAAAATGGCTGAAGTCTTTCAGATGGACTGAATCAGGACAAAGCAATCGTGCAACGGCAGGCACGCCGCCCCGGTGGCGCAGTGGTCTAAGCGATGGCCTCTGATCGTTCGTCCGAAAGATGTCCGGGTTCGAATCCCGGTGAGGCATGGATATTGTGTTTGTCTTACGGCACTGGCTCTCTCCCTTCCCTGGAGCCAGTGACCCAAAATTAGGGACGGGCGACTGCTTATAGCCCATTGAGTTGCTCACGGTGGTCGTTAAACCTCCAATCGCCGCCCCGGTGGCGCAGTGGTCTAAGCGATGGCCTCTGATCATTCGTCCGAAAGGGGTCCGGGTTCGAATCCCGGTGAGGCATGGATGTTGTGTTTGTCTTACGGCACTGGCTCTCTCCCTTCCCTGGAACCAGTGACCCTAAATTAGGGACGGGCGACTGCTTATAGCCCATTGAGTTGCTCACGGTGGTCGTTAAACCTCAAAAAAAAAAAAAAAAAAAAAAAACCTCCAATCAAAAAAAAAAAAAAAAAACCGGCAGGCACAGAATGGGAAGGTACAGCAGTCGCGGAAGGGGAAGGTACAGCAGTCACAGAAGGGGAAGGTACAGCAGTCACGGAGAGATGTAGCACGTCTGAATCAAGTTCTAAGACGGCAGACGTAATGGTAGATGGGATAACGCCATTGATGCCGCCCAGGTGGCGCACTGGTCTAATCGATGGCTTCTGATCATTCGTCCGAAAGAGTTCCGGGTTCGAATCCCGGTGAGGCATGGAGTTTGTGTTTGTCTTACAGCACTGGCTCTCTCCCTTCCTTGGAACCAGTGACCCTAAATTAGGAACGAGCGAATGCTTATAGCCCATTGAGTTGCTCACGTTGGTCGTTAAACCTTCAATCCAACGTCCTTGAGGACGGTGGCATCTGGAAATGAGGGTACATCTACTTCCACTGAGTTGGAGAGTAAGGTGTGATCAACTTCCTCCCGTGCTATCCCTGACGTGTTACCACCGGAAGCCCCCATTTTGGTGACTTCCAAAGGTAAGCAAACGGAGTTAGAACATGGAAAATGAGCAGCATTAACGATGAGAGCAAACTATTAGGTAAGAATAGGTGAAAACGTAGTTCTTACCTTTTTAATGACAAAAAACACAGATAGAACAGACGACTGGAAGGAAAACTCACTTAAACGCTCAAAATATCTGGACACGAGATACACGCGGCCAACTCAGTCAGAGTTAGCTTTGCATTAGGAAACCCGCATGTTTTACATATTCGGAGAGATAACGAAGTACCACGTGACATCAGCGTCACGTGCAGCTAATATAAATTGTGCACAATTATCCTCTGTTTGTAGTCAGTAAACGTTTGCCAGTAATGCGGAAACGTGCCAGATAACTGGGGCCCGGTGTTCACGTGCCAGCGTTTCGGAAACCACCACACTTGTTAGATGCTCCTGTACTACGCATTAAGGGTGCACCAGGACGCAGAGACATCCAGCAGAAGGACTCACATTGGTCAGCCACGACCTAGAGGTGAAAGGCTCACATCGGTCAGGTTGATCCTAGAGATAAGCGTCTTGTGTCACGAATGGTATATCAGCAACAGCACGCAACAATCATCCAGCTCACCCACCAGTACAACCGCGGTGCAATTCGACCTATTTCCACATGCACCATGCGCCATACCTTACTTCACCTGGACATTCACAGTGCTCAGTCATCGCAAACAACGCTTCGCATGGGCCAAGGAACGCCAGCAATGAACCCTTGACAGACGGAAGAACGTCGTCTGGAGAGATGTCTCCTGTTGCACCAAGCTGATAGCCGTGTTCGCATATGGCGTAAACAACATGAAACCCTATCTCTAGTTTGCACAATTGGGGTCCAGGAAGCCGGTGGAAGTGGTATTTTGGTCTGGAGAGATTCATCGATGAGAAACACACAAAGGGGGAAATCAGTTGCGATCCACTTCTATAGCAGCCTTTGCGAAAACACTACTCGTAGGTGAAAATAAGCCAGGAAGACTCCCTGTACGCTGTATGAGTTCAGTTGCACCTGACGACAAATTCGCTATAGAGTTGAATGTGAAACATCTGCATCTGCAGCTACCATTCGAGGGCTAGTTTCAAGATCTAATTACACCATTTTCCATCACCTGTTCCTCTAAAGCAGTTGTTCGGACACGCCTGGATCTCAAGTACGCTGCAGAAACAGACGAAAAGGATTTTATCAATCGAAAATATTGATGGACGTGTGGAAAAGGGGTCCTTGAGTGCAAATCGTCTTCCTGGAACAGCTATCTTGTAGATACAATCAGCTTCAGTGTTGTTTCCGTTCGCTCTTTCATAAATGAAATACATGTGTACTCCTACAGCAACGGAGACCTGATTGTTCATGATAAAGGTCATGTTCACTCATGTCCAAAAGTTACGCATAATTACCTGTGAATATTTCAAGAACCAGTCGTAGGAATGGCATCAAACTGGGTATGCTTGTGTAATAACATATTGCAAGTACAATAGCAGACAAAACAAGTTAGGAAACAAAGTTTATTGCGTTTCTTATACAAATTTACAAAACTCAATTACACTGTTTTTCGTATTGAGTACATAAAATTGAGAATAGGCTCGTGGACCATGAATAATAAGAGATATGGCGACCTCTTGGAGCCACACAAGCCTTGCATCGACTTCTCATGCTGCTTATCAGAGTGATCAAGAGCTCTGTGGGCAACAAGTCCCACTGCTGACGAAGAGAAGTTCTGAGCTCCTATATCCTCCTAGGTGGAGGCTGACGTGATGCAATTCGCTTCCCTGGTGCACCCCATGCATTCTCTATCAGATTCACATCTGTAGGCCTTGCTGGCCACTCCATGTGAAGGATATCTTTACTTTGGAGAAAGTCATCTACCAGCTGAGCTTTGTGGAGCGTGCATTATCGTCCATGAGTATCATCTGTGGACCAACGGTAGGTCTGAAAAGTGTCACATGAGGTTTCAGTATCTCGTCTCTGTACATCAGAGCATTAGCGGTACTTCTGTCGAAGATGTGGAGTTCTGTATGCCAATTCAACATGATGCCTGCCCATGTTATGACTCTACCGCCATCAATTTGGTCCCTATCCTTGAGGTTGTTGGGGTTGTAACGGGTTCCCAGTTCTCTCCAGAGAGTGATTCAACGAGAATCGGTCTTTATGCTGAAACTGGACTCATCAGTGAAGAGCACATTGCTCCACTGATTCAGTGTCCAGTTTCGATGTTCCCGACTCCACTTTAAACGGGCCCTCCTGTTCGAAGGAGTGAGCGGGACACAAGCTATTAGACGTCTGTCATACAGACTAGTTTCGCTGAGCTTCCTGCAAACAGTTAATCTTGAAACTACAGAGGGCTGCTTGGCTGACATCGTTCTATGACATCGTGCAGTTAATGCAAAATACCGGTCCTACTGGGGGCATGTGACTCTTGGACGACCTTGTACTTGTTGGCGTCTAACCTCTCCTGTGTTTTTGAACTTTCTCCAAGCCTTGAGCGGCCCATTCAGTGCTCTGGTGACCGCAGTCCGTGACAGTTCTGATTCAAGCCTTCTGATTGTTCTACCCTGCAAAACATTGTCAACCTGGTGTTTTTGTTTCATATTACGTTCCTGGTTACTAATGGCAACAACTCCTGTCACTGAGATTGCAAGAAAACGGAATAAGACACTCAAAGTAAGGTAAGCTGTTTATATCGAGCTGCGAAATATTTGCGTATCGAACGTCATCGGACGTTATTTGATCGTGCCTTGCGATTGGTTTAGATGTGTGACTAATTTACATACCAATGTCCGCGGTTCAATGGGATTTAACCCATTACCAACTATGCTTAACTTTTGGACATTAGTGTAGTATGTGGTTTGACAATGGTAACAAAATCGCTGATTCACGTACATGTGCTGCCTACTTACCTTATGTAGCATTACCCCTCCCAGGATTAGTGGGATTTTGTCCAATATTTACGTGCGTGTACCATGCCTTTAGATATGCCAAGGGTACAAATTTATCTTGCAGCAAAGCTTTTGGCAGGATTCCTTTTTTGCGCTCTCAAAAGGGCGATAATTCGGTTCAATGTTTATAGAAACCCATTTCATTACTATTCTCGGCAGAGCACGTTTCCAAAGTTTGATTAAAGCTTTAGAAAACACTGTATATACTAAAGTAACAAATTATTAGAAACGCCGTTGGTCCGCCCTTCACCTTCAAAATGGCTTTGATTTGATGTAGCGTGATTTCAACGAGATGCTGATATCTTCTATAGGTACAGTATATTCAGCCAAGAGGATGTGATGGCGTCCGTCAATTGCCGAATTTTTGCTGGAGGAGGAACTGTTTTACGAATAGCTCTGTGAATCTCATCCCACATGTTTTCAATTGTGTTACGTTTTGTGTATTTGGGTGGCATTTCTGCGTTTTGAAGTCACTTTCGTGCTTCTGAAACCACTGTGTGAGGGCTCATTGTCCTGATGGAAGTAGCCCTCTCCATCAAGAAACACCGTGCATATGTACGAATATGCCTAGTCCATAGTGATGTTAAGATACGTAGTGATGTTAAGATATCTCGTGAAATCTGAATACTATTCCAAAGATTTTAATGAACCCAATGTCAGCCATGAAAACACACCCCAGACCGTTACCCCGCCTCCACTAGATTGTACACTTAACCGTATGTAGCTGGGATCCACCCACTCGTACCGCTGATGCAAAATTATGATTCATCCATCTCCTAGTTTTAGCTCAAAACATGATTCATCAGACCGTTTTGTAGTTCTCAGTGGTCATAGTTTGGTGCTGCGGTGCCAATTGCAGACGGATTTGTCGGGTTTTAGCAGAGAAGAGTGGTACACGTAGCGCCCCCTCCCCCTTCGTGTGCTTAAAAGTCGCAAAAAATAACATACATGTAACACATTAATACAGTGTGTAACACCAGCCCTCCTTTGTCTGCTATTATTGCGCATTTGCGATGGGCTTTGTATGCTGAAATTCTCGTCTTACTGTTACCTGTGCCGTCACTTGACACAATGAAGCTTATCTGTTACCTCGTCCAGTGCTCTCCAGTTGCCATTGCCCTTCAATCTCGACCAGTCGTTTCCTCAAATAGGAAGACCACTGACTTCTTGTTCGGTTATTTGTGCACAAATCATTGTAAACCCTCGCTACTGTTCTTGCATAACCGAAAAGTTTTGCCTTTTCTGAGATGCTTACACCGGGCCGCCTGGAACCCAGTACCATGCCTCTTTCAAAGTCGCTTAAACCACGAGTTTTTCACATATTGCCCCTTCCAAGGATTCGCACACGTCTGAATCCTTTGCGGAGAGCTGTTGAAATAGCTATCTCAACTTCGCTAACGTTCAGTAACGATGGCTCGTGTCTGATTGCTATTCAGTGTTCTTAATAATTTGCTAGTTCAACATTATGCGAATTCCTCGATATTTGTTATTACGACTTCATCCGGTGTCTTACACCGCCTCACAGTGTCTGTGAGCAGTTTTCTTGTTAAATGCTAATACATCTGGGCGAATGCTCTGGGATAAATTTAGGACAAGCTACTCACGTAGCATAAGCTAAGCCCAGGTTAAGTTGTTAAGCACCGTGCCGAGAGCTCAATGGCGCTGGCTTTAAACAGTGTTGCAAGCTGCCTCTTTGGCGAAACCCCATCCTACCAATCCACCAGCGGAATAAACGGATAGTGACTAATGAAATTAAAAAAAAAAAGTAAATCCATTTTCAGGAAAAGTCACAAAATATTGGATTGTCGGAAACGTCATGACGTATTTTGGCATCCAATGCGGTTGGGCGGTTTTGGAAGTACTAGAGGCATGCGCAGCTCTGTTATCACTATGGCATTCGACAGGGTTCTAGCTGCAGTCTAAAAGGAATAGTGAGCGATTTGGTTGATTTGCGGAGATTTGACATCAAGTTGAAGATGGAAGACCAAACTGTGTAATTTCGCCATATTTTACTATTTTACTTCCGTAAGGAAAGAATGCGCGTCAAGCTTGTGAAAAGTTGCGTAAAGTGTACAGTGATAATGCTCTACAAGAACGTCGGTGCCAGCGGTGGTTCGCAAAATTCCGTGCTGGTGATTTTGACTTCAACGATGCTCCTCGGTTGGGGAGGCCCACAGAGGTTGATAAAGACCAAATCAAGGCATTGATCGCGGCAAACCCATGTTACACGACACGAGAAATTGCAGACATATTGCACATCCATCATTCAAGCGTTCACGACAACGTGAAGAAGCTGGGATACGTTAGCAAGCTCGATGTGTGGGTCCCTCATGAACTCAAAGAAGCTCAATTGACGGCGCGTATAAACATCTGCGATATGCTCATTAAACGTGAGGAAAACGATCCTTTTTTGAAGCGACTGATAACTGGTGACAAAAAGTGGATTGTGTACTACAATGTGCTGCGCAAACGGTCTTGGTCCCGACGTGCTGCTTCGCCTCAAACGACATCCAAAGCAGATATTCATCAGCGGAAGGTTCTGGTCTGAGTGTGGTGGGATTTTAAAGGTGTGTTTTTCGAGCTCCTACCACGGAACCAAACAATCAATTCGAATGTGTACTGTCGGCAATTGGACAGTTTGAACGAATCCATCATCCAGAAACGTCCAGAGATCGTTCATCGTAAAGGTGAGTTCCATCACGACAACACACAAGTTTGATCACCCGCCAAAAATTATTGGAGCGTGGGTGGGATATGTTGCCACACCCAGCATACTCGCCTGACCTTGCGCCGTCAGACTTCCACTTGTTTCGCTCTCTTCAACAGTCCTTGCGTGGTATATCGTTCAATTCAAATGAGGCTGTAAATCAGCAACTTGTACAGTTTTTCGCTACGAAAGACAGGTCCTTCTATGAACGAGGCATTCTGCAGCTCACTGAAAGATGGCAAAAGGTTATCGAAAAAAACGGGCATTATATCATTGATTGATCTTTGTTCTTTCTATCAATAAATGACCTATGAAAAACACGGCTAAAATACGTCATGACTTTCCTGACAACCCAATAGTGAGAAAATTACGATACCAGGCTCAGCTCATAAGGGTATGGAGAATAAATAGAAAACAGATAGAATTAGCCAAGGACTGACAAAATTTCATCCTAAGTATATTACGTAATAGTGAGGAGCATAACTGTATCTCATTGGAATGTTTTCTTTGTGGATGGTTAAGTATGATTTATTCGGATAAGGAGCAAAGTCAAACAAGAGCCTTTGGTAGGACAGTGCCTTCCAGGCTGTTTAGGTGGAAACTTGCATATGAACGCATTGTTTGAGTGATATTGGACGGCATGAAACTCTGAAAGTTCCTGCTCCCTGTGGAACAGTGAAAAGCACTTAAAAGAGTTTTGAAGGGTGCGTTCTTCTACAAAAATTTAAATATTGTTGTTAAAACTGGGCGTATGGTTGCTGAGAATTTGAAATGACAGCAAGGTAACCCAAAATGTAAAATGTACAGATAATTTCTTGGCAATACAAACAGGAAGATTCATTGACTTGCTTTTAGGCGACGAAGTCATGTATATATGCAGGGTGTTTCAAAAAGCATGACCCGATTTCAAAGTAGTATATTTAATAAGGCAAATGTGGGATAGTTACAAAACAAAGAGCCAAGTATGAAGGAAGGTCTAACGTCTTACTCACCACAATTACAAATGCTCAATGTGTCCTCCACCTGCTGCACGGACAACATCAAGCCGATAGCTGAATTCATCTCAAACGCGTCGGAGAGTGTCTTCAGTCACAAAATTTACCACGGCCGTAATTCTCGTTCGGAGCTCATCCAAGTCAGCGGGTAAAGGGGAACATAAACACGGTCTTTTACGTGTCCCCATAAAAACAATTCACATGGTGTGATGTCTGGAGATCTCGGAGGCCAAGCGTGTAGTGCCAAATCATGGGCTCCCCTGCATCCAATCCAACGCTGAGGCAATGTGTCGTTTAGAAACCGACGAACTTGGAGGTTCCAAAGTGGCGGTGCGCCATCCTGCTGCTATATGTAATCTTCAGAGTCGTCCTGCAGCTGTGGAAGTAGCCAGTCCTTCAGCATTGCAGGATAGGAGTTGCCCGTAACCGTGTTGTCCGCAAAACAAGAAAGGGCCATAAACTTTTCTAACAGAAACCGCTCAAAAAACATTCAGTTTTGGTGAATCGCGTTCATGTTGGAGAGTTTCATGTGGATTCTCTAGTCTCCATATGCGAACATTGTGGCGCGAAATTTTCCCGCTTACATGAAAGGTTGCTTCATCGCTAAAAATCAACCTTTGTACGACGGCGTCATCCTCCATGCCCTCTAACAGAGTTTCACAAAAATATTTTCGTTGTGTTTTGTCACCCCCACGAAGAGCTTGCACCAGTTGCAATCTGTACGTCTTCATCAGGAAACGTCGTCGTAAAACACGCCAAACAGTCACATGAGGGATGGCAAGTTCCCGGCTCGCACGACGAGTAGACTTCCGTGGGCTTCGCTGAAACGCCTCGTGAATTCGTTGCACATTCGTCACTGAGGTGGTTAATTTAGTCGTCCAAGACTCTTTCCCTCACATAAACACCCTGTTTCTTCAAATTGTTGATACCAACGGCGAATGTTTTTGCGCACTGGTGGAGCACTGCCGTAACGTCGTTTAAACGCACGCTGCACCGTAATCACGGACTTGGTCTTGCTAAATTCGAGCACACAAAACGCCTTCTGTTGCTTCTACGCCATCTTCTCACTCACTAAGCGTAACAGCTGTTTGGACGCTCGGGCTGCCATCTAGCGGTAGTTATAACAAACTCTGGGCCACGCCTGTAGACATGATACGAGTCGCATTCATCGGTGGTTCGTGGTTGCCGAGATATCCACTTTTCAAAGAGGGATATTCTTTATGAAACGCCCTGTATATATATATATAGAGAGAGAGAGAGAGAAGGTCTAACATCAGAAGAAGTGGACATCTCTGAAGTTAACATAAAAGAAACTAAAGCTCTTATGGAAACAGCAACAAGATTAGCTGGGTCTAAGAACAAGTTGCATGTGAACAAATTATCAGGGAAACCCAAAATGTTGATGCAAAAAAAGAAAGAGAGATGAGGACAACTAAAGAAGATGTAACTTCCAAAGTGAAATATATAGAGCTATGCAAGACAGTACGAAAACGTATTTCTAAAGACGTAAGGAAATTCAACTGCGAACTAGTGAGGAAAGCAATTGAAAACAACTAAAGCCTAAGGACAGCAAAGGGACATCTCAGTAAGGGAAGAAAACAGATTATGGCACTGAGAAAAGAAGATGGTTTTGTAACAAGAAATAGAGGCGAAAGTTTGACAAGAGTGAAAGATTTCTACTCCAAATTACATGAAAGGGATGATACCTGTACTCCAGACATCATGAAAGGTACCAGTACCAGAGTTCTTCCAGTCCTCCCAGCAGACGTTGCACATGCAATCAAGAACATGAAGCGCGGAAAAGCTCCAGGAGAAGATGAAATTACTGTAGACATCATACAAGCAGCAAGTGGAAAAATCGAAACAATACTCCCCCAAGTTTTCACTCTATGCTTTAAAGAAGGGAAGATTCCTGAGGATTGGAACAACGCTACAATGATCCTGCTACATAAAAAAGGTGACATTGAGGATCTCAGGAACTACAGACCTAGCAGTGGTTTATAAAATCTTCACTAAAGTTCTTTCACACCGCATGAAAGTAACACTGGACATGGCTAAACCGAAAGAACAAGCTCGATTCATGAGTGGCTACAGCACAATAGATCATATCCACGTACTGAGAGAACTAATTGAAAGAGCGAGGGAATATGAACTTCCATTGTGCATGGCTTTTATCGATTATGAAAAAGCTTTTGATTCGGTGAAACCATCAGCAGTTACAATGGCTCTGAAATCCTGCGGTATTGAAGATGCATACATTAATATTATTAATAACATCTATGAAAATGCAAGTGCAAAGATTCGGCTGTTTGAAAATACAACACACATAAAAATTGGAAAAGGAGTGAGACAAGGTGACACCATATCTCCGAAGCTCTTTAACGCCACATTGGAAAATGTCTTTCAATCACTGAACTGGGAAAACAAAGGAATAGAGATTAATGGAGATTATCTAACCCACCTTTGTTTTGCTGATGACGTAGTCATTTTTACAACTACCCCATCAGAGCTGCAGAGTATGATCCAGGAACTTGCTGACAAGAGGGATTAAAATGAACTTTCAGAAGACAAAAGTGATGTTCAATGCTTTTACAAGAAATGAAGATTTATCGATTGATGGAGAAAAGCTGGAGATAACAGACACGTACGTTTATCTTGGACAGCAGATATCAAGTGAGAGCCACATTGATGAAGAAATTAATCGGCGTACAAAACTTGCCTGGAGAGCTTTTGGAAGAAACAGCATAATTTTCAAAAGCAATATGCCATTATGTCTTAAAAGAAAAGTGTTTGATCAATGCATCCTTCCAGTGCTTACGTACGGTGCAGAAACGTGGAATTTAAGTAAAAGAGACATACAAATGCTGCAGACAACTCAAAGTAGCATGGAGAGGTGCATGCTTGGTGTAACCAGGAGAGATAAGAAGAGGAACTCGTGGATCCGAAAAATGACAAGAGTGGAGGACATCATGATCAGAGTTAAATCCCTGAAATGGTAATGGGCTGGACATATTGCCAGAAGGACAGACCACCGATGGACAGCCGAAATTTCAGATTGGAATCCCAGGGACAGGAAAAGACCCAGAAAAAGAACACATGGGAGAAGAGTGGATGAAATTCGAAAGTATGCGGGAGTGACATGGAGGAGACTGGCACAAGGCAGACCGTTGTGGAAGAAACTTGGGGAGACCTTCGTCTAGCAGTGGATTGATAATGATGATGATGATGATGATGATGATGATATATATGCAACGACCTTTTTAGGCATGCTTTCCACGAGGTGTGAGCAAGTCTGTTCCGAAATCTTTTCTTCCGTTCCCCTTGCAAAGCTTTTGCCGAAGGATCTACCATCGTAGATGAGATTCGGCGTTCCAGTTCGTCCCACAGATCTTCTGCTTGATTTAGATCGTGACTTCGAACTGGTCAATCCAAAACGTAGACATCCTTTTCAAACCAGGCATGGGCGGAACCTGCAATTTGGCAAGGTCTTCAATCTTTCTGAAATAGACAGGGATCTGTACGGAAGTACTGCCACACAGTAGTTAGTGCGGAATTGTATAGAATGTTTGAGTACCGGCAGCCGTTAGGCTGGAAGGCACCACAAGATCTACTACCAAACTGGGTCGTAGGGGCAATGCAGTCCGCCTGACAGCTTTTCCAGGGAAAACGATACCATTACAAATAAAAATGCAAGCTTATGCACTCTAGCGACGGAACTGTTCGCTGTAAAACAGAGAGAACATATACAGTTTCACTTAATGGCTACTATGCGACGCACAGAAAAATTTTCAAGTCGAACTTTCAGAAGCAGACGCAGCGGAAAAAATTTTAATAACCATGTACCGCCCTGTAGCAGGAAAACTGTGCATTGTACCAAACGCACTTAAAGTGGAGTTCATGATTAAAGGCATTCAACGCAAAGAAAAAGATTTTCAATCGGAATTTTAGAAGCAGGGCTGTAGGATAAAAAGGCTATACATTAAAATGCCGGTTTATAACTTAAGTACGCCTGCCGTCGTCACATAAATGGCTCACCCCAACACATAAAGCAACAGGTGAACGCGGCATTTAGTATCAATCAGGCACTCCAGCTCGTTGAATACCAGTAAGCGTTTTTTCAGTGAATCCGAATGGGCAAAGCGAGTGATCTGAGCAACTTTTAAGTGACATGATAATTGGCGCAAGGTGTGCGGGTTCCAGCATCTCCCAGACACCCGTTCTCCTAGGCTTTTCACGTGTAACGGTAGCAACGTTTATCGTGAATGGTGCGGCACTTAAAAAACTTCCTGCAATCGGCAATTCTATGGACGAATGCAGCTGGTTGAACACAGAGGTCAAAGGTGACTGACGAGATACGTGCAAGCGAACAGATGAGCTACATTACCCCAGATCGCTGCAGAATTCAACGCTGGTGTGACGAGGGTCATTACCAAACTACCGATGCATTATACAATGTTCTGAATGGACTACAATAGGCGACAACCATGTCGTCAATCTACTTTGACCCATCTTATCCACCACTTGATTTCATCCACAAGATCGCGGATTGTTGGAAGCTTTTTGTGTGTCCAGATGTTTACGATAAGCCCTTAAGACGCTCATGCTTAAAACACCAAAGAGGGCGGGCGTTTGGGTAGTTCTAGTACAAGCACACCTGGCGCCAACTATCATACTACGTTCAAAGTGGGTCAGATTACTCGTTTTACCCACTCCAACCCCCATTCGAATACTGATTGATTCTCAACGATCTAGACTGTCTGATTTGTACCTCACACCAATCCATGTGCCATCTTACGTATTGGACTGATCTACTGACGTGGGCAGGTGTACTTAATTAAGTGACAACTTTGTGTATATCGAGGCCAAAAGCATCTGAACTGGCAAAATTGTTCAAGAGAAAGTACAGAACATATGCAGCTGTATAAGCAAGAGTATGTATATGGAAAAAACAAAATAGTGTACATCATCCTTTTCAAAGTTAAATTTTCTAATGTAAAAAGAAATTATGAAATCGGAATGACAGATGCGGAGATGTAGTTCTCACAGACATAGGGGTGGACCAACAGACAGAGCTGTACTATAATCACGAAATTTTCTCCAAAATACTTGCAAAAACATATAAGCGGTCTTCCAAAAGACATGTGTTTTTTATTCGGCTAAATTTTTAATGAAATTTTCAGAACTAAAGGTGAAATAAATTTTCCAGGATTTGATTGTATCACGAGAAGAGTTTTCAGTTATTGTGTGAGTACCTTTTTGATAAAAGCATTTCGTTTGTTAGATGTCCTTTAAGATACTGTTGTTGTTTTTTTCTCTCGTGATTCTTTATTCGATTGGAAAAAAACTACTGTCTTACAGTGAACCAAATTGTCCTTTCTTCTTCCTTCACCTTACTCAAAGACTCGTGAAACACATTTATTTTAGCCTTGTGGCAGTAAGTCATAAAGCTAAGAGATGAACCTTAATGTCTCACAAAACCAACCTTTTTTTTTTTTTTTATGAAACTCAATTTGCCAAATTAATCCTTTGGGTAAAGGTACAGTCGGATAAAAAAAAACGCGTTACTCTGTTTGCATGTATGTGTATCTGTGTGCGAGCGGGTACTTCGATTGAGCATACCCAGCAGCATTTGACAGAGGTTGTATTGTTCAGCTGGAATATATTTAGTCCACAAATGTCTCATACAAAATGGATGAGCCTCTCCACACGCTCCGCCGAAGAATCAGTGCTGTGGATGGAATCATCAGCGAGACGGTCGAGATATCCACGCCTTGGACCTGAGAAATGACAAGCGCCAGGCGAGAGCAGAACTTCTTGAATGTTGCTTATGACCCGCTCTGGTAGTTCCATTAACGATCGCTCGAGATCTTACGATGATGCTCGTAAGAGGCCCTGTTGAATCGTTTCCACACACTTCAATGCTTCACGTTAGTAATATACTAGAACATCTTAATCATCAACCCATTTTCTGAGAAACTGCACCTTTGGCGAATCAAAATCACTGGGGATTTTTAATCGTATCACGGGGGGAAGAAAATTGATGGCGTATATTATGTAAAGAGATGTTGTAAGTTTAATCAGTCCCACGATTTTCTGGATGAAATTTTAGAATGTTGTGGCATTGTGAAATCAACTTTCCAGGGTTTGCGGGAAACAGTGTTTGATCTAGAAGAAAATAATTTCTGAAAGAGTTAGAATTTAAAAGTAACTGAATGATCGCATCCAGAAAAAAGTTTCAATGAACACGCAGATTACCTGTTTGCTCACATTTTGACGTTTTCAGAGGAACAATTTGCAATGAAAAATAAAATACGTTGTGATAAATTTTCAATTATTTGTTTCTTGCTTGGGGGTAATATCACTGAAATAGTTCATGATATTTTTAAAATATTGTGTCAATCACAAGCTTCACTAAGCTCCGATAGCTTAGTTGCGTATGATGTAGCGGGATATTATGTTATGGGATAAATAAACAAAGACATCGCTCTTTCCACGTTTATCAACGCATAGCAACCGAAGAATTGTTATCCGGCCACTGCTGAGATCGTACCCCAGATCTCTCGATATCTAACCGAGTGCGTTAGCCTTACGCTACAATGCCAGCAATCAGCGGCGCTATGTGCCGTTAATGCCCACCAGATGGAGACGTCTCAGTTGCTGAGCCCATCCTACGAATATGTGATATCAGACGCTGACAGATAAACGTACATAGCGCCGTTGATTGTTGGCCATCATAGCGTAAGGCGAACGCACTCGGCTGCATGTCGAGAGATCTCGAGTACTATCCCAAAGGAAATTCCAGAATAGAAAAAAATTACATTTTCGGAATGAGGAAATGGATATTTAAATACCTTGGGTTCTTGTGCTTTAAATTTTCATCTGATATGAGCCATGCTGCGATAAATTTTATAGCAGAAATATTTAAAGGGTACTGAAAAATACAAGCACATCAGGTACCCACTTCAGACAGCTTTGTAACATAAATACCGTGCCTAACTGTATTGTTTCTTTTTCCGAAAGTTAAGTTTTAGGATTCAAAACCTTTCTGAAATAATCGATTCCATAATGAACACATTCATTTTTACTTCCCTTTTTCCTGATGCCGGCGGGTTCTATTCCATTTTGTCCGCGATTTAACCCTCCGGGTGGCAAGCACGTATCTATACGTTCGGAAGTTTCTGTGCCCAAAGCGGCGACAACGCAATTATACGTTCTTCGAAAACCTGTTCAAATACCGCAGGAACGCAATATTGCGTCGGAAAGATTTTCAGATTAATAGGTGCGAGAATGCATATTTGCGCATCTAAACGACGAAGCATACTAAAGAAAGGGGATCTGTTACGCATGAGAAAAAAATTCGCGTTGCCTCTTCCAAAGCTCCTGCCACCTGGAGGTTAAAAACTGATTGCAGAGCCCCTGCACTAGAAAAAATAAAGGCCCGTGTGTGTGTGTGTGTGTGTGTGTGTGTGTGTGTGTGTGTGTGTGTGTGTGTGAACAGAGCTACCTTAGTAGAAAAGGGAATATCACGCAGAGAGACGTGCCACCATTTCTCGTACAAATTCCTCCCACACGTGAACTTTAGACTTAACTACAGAGGATGTACACGCATTTTTAGAACGTTTTTGATAAGAAATTGCAGAGAAAAAAAGAAGTTCAAAGAACTAAAACTGGAAACAGCGTGTTAGAAGAGCTCGAAAAAAACATCTGCTGCAGATAAATATCGTCTACTAAGAAAACGGCGCACGTAACAAGCTGTGGATTATGTATTTGTTCTTTACGAAGAGAGATATTCGTATTCTGGAATTAAAAAACGGTGTGAAGATCGTGGAATTAGCATTTCTAAATGTAAAATAAGCAATATTATTAATAATGGAGGGGAAATCGTCAAGCATTGCTTTTAACAGGATAAAGAACACCAAATGATATCCAAAGAAGGTACGTACTTTTGCGACTATTTCAAAAGTAAGGTCTCTGGTCTTAAAAGAAAATCCACCGACCAAAGGAGCAATCACTGAGTTGTTAAGAATCTCTGTATCAACTGTGAACAAGATAGTACACAAGAATCTGAATCTGAAAAAAATAAACATAGTATTCACCGGCTTTTACCAAGGCACGTGGCTGAGCCCAGAACATGGTGTAGACTTCTTTATGAAAATCACCTATCCGGAGACCGATGGAAATTTATTGTGACTATTGGTGAAGCATGGACCTACCTAAATGACTGTAACAAAAACAAGATAGATGAAACCGAATTTTCGATGTAATAAGCACGTCTTTTGAATCCGTTCTGACGAGAATAAAATTTATCAGAGCTATTCAAAGTCAATAGAACTGGTTTCGAAAACAATCAATCGGGTTGAACAATCGATAAAACATCCAGAATTTGAAACATTTACTTAGTTCCGCCAGCGGCTAAAAAGCATATTAAGGAAATTAACAAATGGCGAACAAAATGTTTCTCATAGTATAAGGAAGGTACCAGAGACGAAGAGATTTTCAAATCGAACAGTTCAAAGAAGAAATATATAAGGAAACATTATATAAGTCTACATCTGCTAGCGGAATGATTTTGCATAACGGAAAAGTTTAAAATAGGCGAAAATTATTTTTTATGTATAAAGCTATGCTAAGAAAAAGAACTTTTCAAATATGTCTCCCGGGAGCAGAGATAGCGAAAAATAAAAATAGGGTTTCGGCCTTTACTCAGCTAGCGAGCGTTATTTAAAGAGGATAATGCTCCACATCTCTGTTGTGGCGAATATCATAGAATAAAGAAGAAATTTCCCCACTGTGTTTTTAGAAGCGGCATTACAGCTGTAAATTGAAGTACACAACAACCACCTACCGACAGAACTGTGAACTACAAAATTCCTCATATACTAGCCTAAAATGTTCTACAAGGTAAATGGCATCCGGTGTTGAAAGAATTTTTTTAATCGCTCATGTAAAAATAGCGATATTTAGGAAAACAGATTAAGTGTTTGCGCCTCTAGCGGCATAATTGTACACTATACTATTTTGGAAAGAAAATACACGCACAGAGTTTGCACAGTCAGTTGTATCCGACCGAATAAAGAAGTTTTTCAATCGGGTTTTTAGTCCGGCAGATATTGCTGTAAACGAAAACGTCAGAGGCAGACTTGCGCGTTCGGAAAAATTTGGAATTGTAGAAGAAACATCTCACAGCGGAAACGCTCTCCAACACAGGAAGAATTTTTTTCAAATCGGACTCTTAGAAGCAGAGATATCGGCAAAATTAAGATATGCATCTACGCCCTTTTGGCGGAATACTTTCTTCTTAAAATAATGCGAAAACCACGCATTATTTCAAGAAGAAAGTATTCTCAAAAGGTTTTTCGATATGAGCGGTATCGATCCAGGTAATAATTTTTTCAGTCAAGTTCTCAGACTGAAAAAATTATTTCTGGTCTGGCACCACTGCACACGGGGCCGCTGGTGTTACGGTGTTAATGACAGCACAGGTAAGGGGCGCTGGGATCGCAGATTGCCTTCCGCGACGCGTCGGGAAATGGTTCGTGGGCACACAGGAGCCGTTACATCTGCCTGTATAGTGGACAGGGACCCCGTGGGATCCGTTGGTGCCTGGCGCACGATCCGTTGATCCTCTATACCGGTCGTCCTCCTGGTCCGTCCGGAGCCGCTCTGCCGTGTGGCAGTGCCGTCACCCGTCCACTGCTCTCAACACTGTCGGACGGTATGGTCAGAACGATCCACGTGTCGGGCTATACGGCGCGCCGACCACCCTGCGGTTTTCAACCCGATGATCCGGCCTTTCTCATAATCAGACTCAGATATTAACACTTACGTCCCCTGGTGGCCAAACAATTATTTATCAAATATTAGAAATTATATGCAAACTATTTCCCATCAGGAACTGTATCCGGTGCAGAAAGAATTTTTCAAATCGGAGTTTTAGAAGTAGAGATATCGGGGAAAACGCAATTTAACTTTACGCCTCCTAGCGGAAAGTCTATGCATAACTTGAATTTTTTAAAATTATATGAGAAACATTTTACACCGGAAACGCTATCTAACAAAGAAGGATTTTTTCAAATCCGGCTCTAAGAAGCATAGATATTGACAGAAGTAAGATATATATTAAGGGCCCCTGGTGGAGAAACCATGCATTATTTTAAGAAGAAAATACTCTCAAATGTTTATCGACAAGAGCGGTATCGGTCCACGAAAGAAGTTTTTCAATCGAGCTTATAGAAGGTCAGATTCTGTTGCAAATACCTGCGAAGCAGAAATTAACGCTTACACCCCTGGTGGGCAAATTATATTTTATAAAAAATTAGAAATTACAATCAAAACATTTCCCACCAGGAGCTGTATCCCGTGCAGGAAGATTTTTTCAAATCGGAGTTTTAGAAGCAGTGATATCGTGGAAAGCGCAATTCACCTTTCCACGATATCACTGCTTCTAAAACTCGGAAGGTGAATGAATTACTTGAAAATTTTGAAGTTATGTGAAAAACATGTCGCACCGGAAACTATATCCAACAAAGAACATTTTTTTCAAATCGGACCATTAGCAGCTGAAATATTGACAAAAATAAGATATACATCTACTTCCCCTGGCGGAGAAACCATGCATGCATTATTTTAAGAAGAAAAGGCTTAGGAAAAGTGTATCGGCGTGAGTAATATTGGTCCACGAAAGAATTTTTTCAATCGATATCTTAGAAGCTCAGAAGCAGAAATTAAACCTTTCGCTCCCTGGTGACCATTCTTTACCAAAAATTAGAAATTACACGCAAAATATTTTCCATCAGGAGCTGTATCCTCAGCAGGAAGAATTTTTCAAATCGGAGTATTAGGAGCAGAAATATCGGGGGAAACGCAATTTATTTTTACGCCCCTAGCGGACAATTAATGCGTAACTTTAAAATGTGACTGTAGCTAAAATAATGTTCAACATGAATTGAATCGAAAGATAGAAAATGTTTTTGAATTAGATGCTTAGAAGCAAATATATGGAATAAAATGTATTTTGAATTCCATATAATTTGCATGTACGGCCTCTAGCGGCGAAATTAAGGCATGGATGTTGTGTTTGTCTTGCTGCACTGGCTCTCTCCCTTCCCTGGAACCGGTGGCGCTAAATTAGGGACGGGCGACTGCTTCTAGCCCATTGAGGGGCTCACGGTGGTCGTTAAACCTCCAATAAAACTAAATGCTATGAGAAATTAAAATTAAGAAAAGTTGAAAAGAATGTTAAAATCAATTCTACCTGTTACCAAAATAATGTTTTAACTGCTATATTTAAAGAGGAAAACTAATGCTTTATCCACAGAGCCTTCAAAGAGTAGAACTCCATCACAATAAGGCTACTGGTCATACGTCCAATTCTATCACTGCATTTCTTGAAAAAATGAAAAAGAGAGACGGGTATCAATTCTGTACCTTTTGCTCATATTCCTCCAAAGTCCCCTGATGTGTCACCAATGGACTATTGTGCCTTCTGACTGCTAAAAAGACTGGTATCAAGTCTATACCTTTTCCTCATATTTCTTCAAAGTCCTCCGATGTGTCACCAATGGACTATTGTGCCTTCGGACTGATAAAAAGACTGGTATCAAGTCTATGCCTTTTGCTCATATTCCTTCAAAGTCCCCTGATGTGTCACCAATTGTGCCTTCGGATTGCTAAAAAAGAGTGTTTTCTAAACGCAGGTGAAAATCCTCCAAATACGTGGCGACAGTAAATAAAAAAAATACATCGCTCTTTCCACGTTCCAGAAACACACGGCAACCAAAAAATTGTTTTTCAGCAGCCGCTGTTGACTTGAACCACAGAACTCTCGATAACTAGCTGACTTAAAAATACACATAGCACCGTGGATTGTTGGTCACCGTGGTGTAAATGTAACGTGCTCGGCTAGTTATCGAGAGTTCTGTGGTTCAATTCCAAAGCGGCGGCTAAAATACAATTTTTCGGTTGTTTTGTGTTTCTGGAACGTGGAAAGAGCGATGTATTTATTTATTCCAAACGCAGACCTAAAACAATGATGAACTATGGAAAGCAGCGAAAGAGGAGTGGAATAAAATAACACTACCAATTTTAAGAAATGCCCTTTCATCTGTAAAATCTAGATGTAGGTTCACTTCTAGAGAAAGTGCTTTCAGATAGAACAATTGAGAAAGAAATAATTTTACTTTAAACATTAATGATATTGCTGGAAAATCGTTCTAAAAATGTGTGAATACGCTCTGCACATATTTCTATTGCAAATGTATTGTACTTTTCCTCTTCTGCACTTCAATATAAACAAGGTAGTCCTCGATTCAAAAATGTGCATACAATTCCGAACTTCGAACTTCCTCAACTGTGCTGCAGTAACTGACGGCGTGGGAAGCTGATTTTTGTTTGGGTTTCGTGAAGCTGAAAACTGTTTATGTAAACATTTCTCGGAAAAGAAAAAATGCCACGCTATAACCTAAAGACAGCGAAGTGAAAACGAAATTTAACAAGAAAGATGACACCGAATTTTCGGGTGTAATATGCACGTCTTTTGAATCCGTTCTGACGCAAATTAAATCTATCAAAGCTATTCAAAGTCAATGGAACCGGTATGGAAAACAATAGTTCTGACGAAAGAAAGAAGATTTTCAATCGGGTTAGTAATCCCTCAGATATTGCTGTAAACGGAATCGTGAGCTTACGAACTCTTAGAAACAGAGTTATCGACAAAAATAAGATGTGACTTTACGTACCCTGGTGGGAAAACCATGCATTATTTTAGGAAGAAAGTATTCGCAGAAGGTTTATCCATATAAGCGGTATCGGTCCAAGAAAAAAAAATTGGTCAAGTTTTCAGGAGCCCAGATTTTGCTACAAATACATCAGAAGCAGAAATTAACACTTATGACCCGTGGTGGCCAAACCATTCTTTACCAAACATTAGAAATTATGTGAAAAATATTTTCCATCAGGTCTTGTATGCGATACAGGAAGAATTTTTCAAATAGGAGCTTTAGAACCAGAAATAACGCAGAAAACGCAATTTACCTTTGTGCTCCCTAGCGGAAAGCCTATGATTTACTTGTAAATTTTGAATTTATAGGAAAAACATTTCGCATCGGAAACAAAACTTTAGAAGCAGAAATAACGCTGAAAACGCAATTTACCTTTGTGACCCCTAGCGGAAAGTCTATGATTTACTTGAAATTTTTGAAATTATATGAAACACATGTCACACTAGAATCACTATCCAACAAAGAAGGAATTTTTCAAATCGGACACCTAGAAGTAGAGATATTGGCAACAATAAGATATACATCTACGCCTCCTGGCGTAGAAACCATGCACTATTTTAAGAATAAAATATTTCTAAAAGGTTTGTCGTCATCGGTCAAGAAACGACGATTTTTTCAATCGGGAATTTAGAAGCTGATATTTTGCTGCAAATACATCAGAAGCGGAAATTAAGATTTCTGCCACCTGGTGGCCAAACCATTTTTTTACAAAAATTAGAAATCATGTACAAACGATTTCCCATCAGGAGCTGTATACGGTGCAGAAAGAATTTTTCAAAACGGAGATTTAGAAGCAGAGATATAGGGGGAAACGCAATTTACCGCTATGCCCCCTAGCGGAAAGTCTATGAATTACTTGACAATTTTGAAATTATATGAAAAACATGTCACACGGAAAACAGTATCCAACAAAGAAGGAATTTTTCAAATCTGACTCCTAGAAGCAGAGATATTGACAAAAATAAGATGCACATGTACGCCCCCTAGCGGAGAAACTGTGGAATATTTTAGGAAAAGATATTCCAAAAAGGTTTAACGATGTGAGTGGCATCAATCCACGAAAAAAGTTTTTCAATCGATATTTTAGAAGCTCAGATTGTATGACAAATACATCAGAAGCAATAATTAACACTTACGCCTCCTGGTGGCCAAAGTATTCTTTACCAAAAATTTGAAATTATAACCGAAAGATTTTGCACAAAGAGATGTATTCGCTGAAGTTTTAGAAGAAGAGTTATCGGGGAAAATGTAATTCACTTTTACGCCCCCTAGCGGAAAATCTATGCTTAATTTGAAAAAGTAAATATATCTAAAATACTCTTCGACATAAATGGAATCGAAAGATAAAAGAATTTTTTCAATCGGATATTTAGAAGCAAATATGTGGAATAAATGGTATTTTGGAATTCGACATCATCTGCATTTACACCCTCTAGCGGCGAAATTGTGCATCATAAAAATAAAGGAAATAAAGGATCATCATTCGAATATTTCAAACTTCCCAATGCAAAAAGAATTTTTCAAATCGGACTAATAGTTGCAGAGATATCGTGGGTACAGACGGACGGACGGACGGACGGACAAACCGATAACATAAGCACGATCTTTTTTTACAAAAGACGTGCTAAAAACGTAAACCATCCGATTTCAGGCTCACATTTTGCAGCCCAGCTTGTCGGTTTCAAATGTAATTAATCACTGCATCCAATGGTGGATGACGTCTTTCATTTTACTCAGTGAACTTTGCCATCTAATTATTTAACTAGTCAGTTTTCATTTTGTGAGAAGAAAAACCCTTTGATAGTACCTACTCTCCTAAAACCTCGAATGAAAAAAGAAATCCTTTTTCAAATACCGATCGTGACAGAATACTTTTTTGCGCATATTCCTGCTTATAAGAATGCTCTGTTTTTTCTGCCAGGGAGCGTAGATGTATGTCTTATTTTTCTCAATATTGCTGCTTCTAACACTCCGAGTTAAAAACTTCTTTCTTTGTAAGACAGCGATCCTAGTGAGGAAAGTTTTGTATATATTTCTAATTTTTTAAGGTAAATATTTCCACAATAGGGCAGCAGGATGGACTAATGATCACGCAGGTACTGTAGGATTATTTGCTGCCGTACCTGCGTGATCAAGAATCTGATTCTTAAAATTCCTTTTCGCTCACATACTTCTCACAACGAAAACACATTGTACCTAAAATGATTCACAATTTAGCCCTTTGGGGAAGCAAATACAAAATCTAGTTAAGTCAATATTTCTTCCTTTAAAGGACAAATTAAAAAAATATTTTAACATCCGATACAATTCACTTCGTGCAACATTCTGCATGTGCTATTGCATCTAGAAGTCGTATTTGTAAAATTATTTTCCAATCAACTAGCTTTTGGAATAAAAAAATTAATATTTTGCGCATATTTTTCAATTTTTTCATTATTCGCATTTCTGCCAAAAAGGGGCATCGGCATGTGTGTCTCTTTGAAAGCGTATCTGAGATTCTAAAACTCTATTCGTGGTCAAACACCCTGCATATGAAAAACGTTTTGTTCCCATTTGCATCTTCAAATGACGCACAGCTTTCCCTGTAGAGGGCGGGAAGTTATCCGCGTTTTCTTCCATATCGGGTTAATAGTTGCAGAGATATCGTGGGTACAGACGGACGGACGTCTTGAATTTCAAAATTTCTTTCAGTTTCGGCATTTTTCATACAGTTCGCAATCTTTTTGGCAGTACATTTATGGTGCTAGTGCGTATAAGCAGCTATTTATACACTCACGGACTATGAAATCTGCGCACCTAGCAGAAAACATGCTACGACCGCGAAACTTTTTAAACAGCTAGAGTGCTTGCTGGTATTCAAATGATCTACGATTGGCGCGAGTGCACATGACCGCAAACCCTGTGGTGGCGCTGCAAGCACGAACCGGCAGCCTTATAACCTGCGTGTAGTCGATGCCCCATAAAAGCGAAAAGCACCGGCAGACGCAAGCAAGAGTGCAGAGTGACCCGAATGCCGGGTAGACGCCAGAGACGTCGATTTACGCAACTTCTGTCTTTGAGAGAGGCCTGATCATTGGGCTGAAAACCGCAGAGTGGTCGACGTGCACAGTATAGTCCGCCCCGTGGATCGTTTTGACCATACCATCCGACTGTGTTGGGAGCAGTGGACGCGTTACGATACTGCCAAACGACAGAGCGGCTCCAGACGGAACAGTAGGACCACCGGTAGAGAGGATCTACGGATCGTGCGCTAGGCACCAACGGATCGCAAGGAGGTTTCTCTCCACTATACAGGCAGATGTAACGGCTTCTGTGAGCCCACGAAAGATTTCCCGCTCCCTCGCGGAAGCGAATCAGCGATCCCAGTGCCCCTTACGTGTGCTGCCATCAACACCGGAACGTCACCTGCCGCGTGTGCCGTGTTGCCAGACTAGAACAACGTGGAACGCCACAAACTGGTGACGTGTGGTGTTTAGCGATGAGTGCCGCTTTGTTTTGGGGACAGATGATCATCGTGTCCGGCGTGGGGTTTTTTTTTTTTATGTAACGTTGAGCTGGATTATCCACATGCTTTTTCTTGTCGCAGATGTACAACTTCGCTACTAGATGAGGAAAGTGTAGATTTGAATTTTGCGTTCTATCAGTACTACTGCTTAAAGTCGGAAATGAACATTTCTCTTTGTCTGATAGTTGTGATTGCAAAATCAGTGAATATCTGTATTTGACAGAATAGATTTGCACCTTGAAGTCGGATTACAAAAACTCGTTCTGCATCCTATAGCATAAAAGTTCGCATATTTTGCCATTTCTCCAATGCAGAATTTCAGGACTACATTTAAGGGTTTTTTCGTATTACCTTGGGTGATATAAGAGTATGTTCGTATTATTATGTGTGGTATAATAATGTGTTTGCATTGTTTTGTATGATACAAGAGTGTGGTCAAATTACTATGGGTGATATATGAGTGTATTCAAACTATTATGGGTGATACACGAGTGTGTTCGAATTATTATTGGTGATATAAGAGTACACTATATTGGCAAAAGTCACCTGATACTTACAAGAGAAACACAACATAGCATTTATTGACATACATTATCACGGTGTTGGTCCACCTTTGGCCTTAATGCATGCACTGACCCTTCGAGAAATTCTTTCGACAAGTTTTTGGAACACAGCAATAGGTATGCGCTTCCATTCAGTACATAATGCTGCCGCTAACTGTTGCTTAGTAGTAGGCCTTGGTTTCACACTTTCTTATGCGGCGCTCTAATTCATCCCATAAGTGTTCTATGGGATTAAGATGGCCCTGTGCATGCTAGTCCACACACAATACGGAATTATCGTCAAACCACGCCGTAACAGTCCTTGCCTTATGGCTTGGTGCATTATCCTGCTGGTACCAACAAGGTTCGGTTCCATAGTATTGCCACAGAGATGGTAAGGCATAATTGTCCAGATCATCGAGGTAGACGTGCTGGTTAATAGGTTTATCCACGATAACCAATGAGCCGGGACCATACCTCTAAAAACACTCCACACTAGTACACTGCCAGCTCCAAACTTGACCTTAGGAACAGTACACTTTGGTACATAGCGTTCCTCCGACTGCTGCCTTAGCCACACACGGCCACCAGACTGATAGATCGTGTATCTGGATTCATCAGTCCATAGGACCCGTTTCCATTGATCTATGGTCCACAATAAATATTCTTTACACCGTACTAAACGACGAGTAGCATTCCAAGTGGGGATGAAAGGCTTATGAGCAGCCGCACTACCACGGTAACCGATGGAGTGAAGTTCTCTGCGAATGGTACGTGTACATACCGAGGTTCCAGCATTGTTACTCACCTGCACACTGAGGTCTTGTGCAGTACTCCGCCGATTAGCTGTAACGACTCTCCGGAGGCTTCGACGTCCTCTATCACTGATTTTCTTTGGTCTCCGGTACGTTTTGTTGCTTCAGGCACGCCATATGTCTTCCACTTATTCAATACATCCAAAACAGATGACTTGGGTATGTTTAAACGTCTCTCAGTTTCTCTTATGGACAGCCCACTAATATAACACCCAACAATTTTTCCTTTCTCAAAGTCAGTGCTCTTCCGCCGCAACATTTTCACTCAACCTCACAGTGCGATACGATCGCGGTCAGCTGCAGGCATGTTTATATACCGTTTGCAGCTGTACCGCGCATCTTAACAACGCAGCGGATCCGTTTATTTGCTTTTGAAGGGATGTCTGGTGACTTTTGTCAATATAGGGTATATCTTCATTTGTGATATATGAGTGTGTCCGTATTGTTAGGGATAATAAAAAGCTTGTTTTTATGGGTTATATAATAATGCGTTTGGATTACTTTGGGTGTTATAACAGTAGTTTTTTAAGTGATGTAAGTGTATGTTCCGATAATTATTGGTGATGTAAAAGTGTATTCTGATAACTAGGGCTCGGAATTTTATGACCTAAAGATGTCAATAATATGCAAGCATACATGACCTTAAAGTCGTTTAAATATGACCAATTAAACCGAAAATATGACGATACATTTTATGAAATTATCACCCAATTTTTAAAACTCAGTGCTTTCACACATATAGATTACACTAATATGCAAGGTTTTGTTGTTTTGAAATGAATAGGTGTATCTGAATGGATTTCTTGCGCAGATTCCGAAAATGACCTTCAAAATTCCATGAGAGAATGTTATCTTGGAAATGTGAAAATTAAAAGTACGTTATTTTTTAATGACATTGTTATATGGCAACGTTTGTAACGTGTGAAAATGTTCTCTGGAGGGACGGAATGATTGTTTAAGGAATAGATAAACATAAATATATAGCTGATAATGGAAATGCAACTGTTTTATCTGTATGACGTCACGATTTGCGCCACTCACAAAGGCGGAACATGAGAGAATGTTATCTTGGCACGGCAGTATGACTCATACCTCACGCCATTGCTTACTTCTTTCTATTGGTCACATGTGGCGTCATTCGGGGCAGATCGTGTTACACTAGTCAGTGCAAAGAAGGGACTGGTCCCGTTCGGTTGTTTCTTTGTGGCGCGTGCAATGGCTTCACGTGGTTGTATAAATCATCCAGACATATTTTGCTACATATGTGGCTGTTATACGACAGAAAAAAACAGAGGCAAAATATTACGCCTTTCGTGAAAAATGCTTATTTTCAATACTTCGGCATTAAACTAGCAGATCAGGACAAAGTTTGGTCTCCTCACAATGTGTGCCGTGCATGTGTGGAGGGGTTGAGGAACTGGAAAAGTGGGGAAAAAGCGCATCAATGCCGTTCGGTGTACCCATGGTGTGGCGTGAGCCAAAAAATCACAGTGACGACTGCTACTTCTGCATAGTGAATATCGTGGGCCATACCAGAACCAGTAAGCGTAACATTGTATATCCCAATATCCAATCTGCCATAAGACCAGTGCCCCATACTGAATCCATCCCTGTGCCATCCCCGTCCAATATCAAGCCCCCAACAGACACCGATTCAGACGGTGATACAAGTGATGAGATGTTCCAACCGGACAGCATGGAGGATGAAACTCCAGTGCCATTTACCCAGCATGAACGGAATGATTTGGTTCGTGATCTGAATTTACCTAAAGACGCAGCAAAGCTTTTGGGATCACAACTTCAGGAAAAGAATTTACTATGTCCTAATACGAGATTCTCTTGGTACAGACACCGAGAAGCAGAATTGGTTTCGTTTTTTGCTGAGGAAGGCGGTTTGGTATATTGTCGAGACATTCCGGCAGTCGTGAAATACTTCAACATTAATTACAATTCAGGACAGTGGAGGTTGTTCATAGATGCCAGCAAATCCAGTTTAAAAGGTGTTTTATTACACAATACTAACATCCATCCAACCATTCCAGTAGCACATTCTGTGACTTTGAAAGAGACATACGAGAACCGTAAATTACTGCTGGAAAGTGTGCAGTACCTGTTTCATGAATGGTCTTTGTGCATGGATTTCAAGGTGTTTGGAATATTGCTCGGCCAACAAGCAGGCTACATTAAATTTCCTTGCTTTTTGTGTGAATGGGACTCCAGAGCAAAGACGGAACATTGGGTTCGGCAGCACTGTCCAGTCAGAAGTACATTCACACCTGGGGAAAGAAAACATTGTTTCACTTCCATTGGTTGATCCCTCGAAAATACTGTTGCCACCTTTACACATCAAACTTGGCTTAATGAAGCAATTCGTGACAGCTTTAAGCACGGACAGTAAATGCTTTCAGTATTTTGGTGGTAAGTTTCCATCAATCACGTCTGAAAAAATTAAAGCTGGCATTTTCATAGGCACTTAAATACGAAAATTAATGGCAGACAACATATTCGAAGAAACCATGAGTGAGTGCGAATTGCGAGCATGGACTGCATTCAGAAATGTGGTACACAACTTTTTGGGAAACACGAAGGCTTCAAATTACACCACTTTAGTCGAGGACATGCTGGAATCCTATGAACTGCTTGGTTGCAACATGAGCGTCAAAGTTCACTTTCTTCATGCTCATTTAAATTACTTTCCTAACAATCTTGGTGATTTTTCGGAAGAACATGGCGTGCGCTTCCATCAGGATATTAAAGTGATGGAAAAGAGATACCAAGGAAAGTGGACTGTACATATGATGACCGACTATTGTTGGATGTTGAACAGAGACTGTACGGACGCACACCGAAGACAATCCAAAAAGAGGAAGTTTGAAGGGGAGCCCAGTGGCGAATGTTAGGTATGTTTGCTTTTGAATATGTATTTATGTTTATCTATTCCTTAAACAATCATTCCGACCCTCCAGAGAACATTTTCCCACGTTACAAACGTTGCCATATAGTAATGTCATTAAAAAATAACGGTTTCTTAAATTTTCACATTTCCGTCATTTGTGAAAAAACCTGACGTGATACGGAATTTTGAAGGTCCTTTTCGGAATCTGCGCAAAAAATCCATTCAAGTACACCTATTCATTTGAAAACAACAGAAAAAAGTTGAAAAATTGCAGGTCAGTGTTATAGTTATTAAGTAAAATGTTTATTCTTCATCACTTCTACATACTTAGACTTTGATTACTTCTATTTAATTAAACAATTAGCACTAATCAGTGCAAAAGTGCTAGAGGTGAAGGAATCAAATGAGCATTTTAGGAGTAAAATAATAGTAATACCTGGATTAGTTTTCGTCTATCATAGAATTGCACTGGATGATTACGTGCATCTTCAGGTTATCAAACTCAAAATTCCTTCTGTTGCTCGTCAGTATGTTCCTGTACCTAGAGAAACTGCGCTCGACATCACAAGAGGTTACAGGGGCAAATTTGAATAACGCCAACTCATCTAGAAAAAATTCTGGCTTGAAGTCATCAAATTTTGCTTCCCTTCCACAAAGAATGTCACTTATTCTGTGAAGTACTGAATAACCCGTATTAGATTACAACACTCTTTGCAGTTTGTCACTAATTTTTTCAGCTACTTTCATCTTTGCTTGCCTTAAATCACCCACAGTTTGTTTCACAATTTCTAGTTCATCGCTAAGTTTCATTCCTACAGTTTCAAGGCGAGTGATTGCGCTAGATATTCCACTGAAGTTACATTTTATATATATGCCAAGTTTCCAGCAAAGGTATCAGAAAAGGAATCTTGCACAATTTTAATGGAAGAAGAATCACAACAGTCAAATTCTTTAATTGTCCTATCTAAGGAATCATAATTTGTGTGCAATAATTCAAAGCCGCATCCAGCCAGGTCCCCCACAGCGTTAGGACAGGTTGGAGAGGAAGTGTCATAGTAGGAGCAATTTCTTTGAACTTCTGCACGCGAAGCGGAACTTCTATGAACATTTTTTTTACCATTTCAAATTAGCTTATTTACATCAGGATTATTGCTTTGAGTCTCTACGGCCACTCTGTGTAAACCATAATATGCAAGGCATATGATATGGACCATTTTCGGATAAAATAGTTTAAGTCCCTTTGCTGACTTAGTCATGTATGGAGCGGCATCTGTTAAAAACAAGGGATGTTTTCTCTTTGTACACAATCTGGCCGGAGTAATTACATTGAATCGTCGAAGAGTATAGCAATAGTGGAATTGTTTACTTTTTGCAGATTTTCGCATGTTAGAAGAAATACTTCATCGGGCTTGTCACATTTCAGAGTGCCGATAATAACATTAGCTATGTATCTTCCATCTACATCCCTTGTTTCATCTATTGAAACCCATATCTTATTGTTGGCAATAGCAGATCTAATCTTACCGAAACCATCTTCATAGCAGGCGGAGATATAGTTTCTCCTCTGACGCATCCACTACTTAATTTCCTTAAGGGAATATTCGAAGTAAATATCATTTTACAGAGGTCCTTACAATATTCTGACAATGTATTTGATGAACTTGCAGTTGAAAAAGATACCTCGAAAAGGAGACGCTGGCTGTTCTCAGCAGAGGAAAATCTTGCTAAACACCTCTGATGTTTCGCAGTAGCACAGTGCTGTTGAACATTAAAACGCTTTTGATCCGATACCCTGACTTAACACAATTTACGAAAGAAAATATCACCTTCGCTACTGACAATCCGCTCCCCAAACTCTTGAACAAAACACCGTAATTTCACGCTCATCGAACACCCGGTTTTGGACATGTTGAGATCAAACTGAAGTTGAGACTGGAGTTTTACTTTTAGCTTGGGTACAGTAAACCAAATATAAAAGAGAATTAAGCTCTGGTTTACAAGTACTCGTGAAGACACCACCACGCTAGACCCGTTTCAGTGGTTGGCAAGATGCCAATAATAATAATCCAAACGCGGCTAAGTAAAACAATATTCAGGAAAATTTTCACACGGGAAAGTTAGGCCGTTCGAAATGCTTCGGTTACGAGTCGTGGAGTCCTTATGACGTCATTTCGCATTCGCATAGCCAACGATTGGCTAACATATGACCAAATATGCCGTTTATTACGAAATTAGTCAAAAATATGACCTAACATTTTCAAAAGATCAAAATATCGCTTTCTAGGATAAAATATGACATGTCATAGAAATCCGCGCCCTACTGATAACACTAGTTAGCAAGGTTTTTGACACATGGACGGAAATATAGGTGTACTGTCAATTTTTATGTGCTGATAGCGAATACTGCTTTCAAATTGAGCCATCACCTACCATTTTGTAAAAAAAAAAATCGAAAATAACATTACCAAAGCCGAAAATCTTAAAATTTACTTAACTCGATTATCGACCCAAAAGAGTCAGCTGTAAGTACTTCTCAGTACATCTACAACTTTTCTCCGGGCTCATTTCTACTTTATGATCCATTTTTATGGTAGGACTTGACTGAATTATGAGTCATTCTTCCCTGCCCTGCGCGCGCACGTGTCTCTGTTTATGTTCAGGATTTTTCTTTCCTCTGTTGACTTATCGTTTGCAGGCACCAGGCCAACAGGTAGCTGAGATGGTTTTGTTTCATGGTGAAATGTTTTCTATCTGCTTTAGTTGAAGAGATTTTGTGTTTGTGACAGGTTGTGATGACCGTTGTGCAGTATGCATGTGTATTTAGTTTTCTAATAATGGATAGACCCTCCACCACCACCACCACTCCCTCCGCAAATGTATAAATATATTGGACAGTTTTATAACATATGTGGATAGTTCATAGTGAAAAAAACAACTTTGGTCTTTAACAACCAAGATTAAACAAGCTTATTATTATTTCGTGTGTTACGTTGATGACCAAGACAAAAATGAGCTCCTCACATATCTTGCGTAACATGTTACTCAAATTTGATTAAGTGGGTGAATGAAGACAAACCACGGAGTATGCTTTTTGTAGTTCCGACGGTCTGGTGTCAGCTAACTAGCCATGCAGAGGTATGTTATCTTTACCTCACTAAAATCGAGGGATTTTCAAAGAAAAGAAAATGTAAACTAGAATACCATACTGTTCCGTCAGCAATACGTCTCATACCCCACGGACTTCAACTGCCCGACCATCCTGAGCCACCTTCGGAATTGAAAGAATTAGCCCTTCCAAAAGAAGAAACAGGAGTAGAAACTGCACTCTTAGTGTCCTTTGATCCGTCCTACAGTCCCGGACATAACGCGACACACACCGCATCTGATTCATCAAAAGGAACTAAACGACTTAGTCTGTAGCAAACATCAAGCCGAACTGTTAGGATCTAGGCTGCAACAATGGTACTTACTGGCCCTAAGCACTAGAATTTCATTGTACAGAAAGAAACATGAACAATTTTCAGGGTACTTTACAATGCAAAATTCCGTGTGTGTGTGCACAAATATTGACGCATTAGGCTGAACTTGGTTTCCAGCATATCCCTCAGCAATGGAGGCTTTTCATAAACTCCTCGAAAAAAGTCTGAAGACAGTTCTGCTACATAATGGCAACACTAAACCATCAATACCAGTGTCACACTCAGTGGGCATGAAAGAAACTTATGAGAGTCTGTCATGTTGCTAAGTTTAATCTGATACAACAAATACTACTGGTAAGTATGTGAATATTTGAAAATCATCGCCTAGCTACTCAGCTTTTAGGGTGCATTTACGAAATATTGTTGTTTTCTTTGTCTATGGGACAGTAGAGCACCCAACAAACACTATACTGTGAAAGACTGGCTCACAAAGATCATTATATCCCTGGGCAACAAAATGTTAAGTATGGCTCTTTGTTAGATCGAAACAAGGGATTGATTATTTTTTTACATATAATATAAAATTGTGTTTGATGATGAAAAACTTCGTGAAGGCTTTGGCAAGACTGGAAAAGGTTTCACATATGTCAGGCGCCAATTCTCAAGTGCATACGATGCAAAAGTGAGAGAGAGAGGGAATATTCGTTGGACCCCAAATCAGGAAACTTTAGAAAGACGAAAATTTTGAGAAAAAGTTAAATGCTGTGGAACTTGCTTCCTGGAAGGCCTTTGTGTCAGTGGCTAAAGATTGTCTGGGTAATAAAAAAGCTGACAGCTATCAAGAGTTAGTGAAAGGACTCTTGCAGAGTTACCAGAGGCAAGGATGTCGGATGTCACTCAAAATACACTTCCTGAATTCCCATTTGGACGTTTCCCAGAAAACTTTGGAGCTGTAAGTGATGAACAAGGGAAAAGATTCCATGAAGGCAATCACAGAATGGAAGAACGATACCAAGGAAGATGGGATCCGAACATGATGAGTGACTATTGCTGGTTGCTGGTAAGAGAAGATGAAACACAGCATAAGAGGATGAAGTAAAGATTAGTGTTGATGTAGTTTATGCAAAATTCTTAACATCGTCCTACCATATGCTTATTTGTTGCAGGTATATGGTTTGTTCATTTTATTTGTCCGGCTTTCCAATTTAATCCACAAATACGTCATTTCTTCTTAAAATACGGGAATATAAATTTCATAAGAAAAAATGATTTTCTTGTAACGAAATGTGAACTAAGGATAAGTTTTCTAACAGCATGACTTTTGTTGATATCTGTTGGGATTTTCGTTCTGATAATCCTCTATTTTGTGCCCAAATTGCATCTTCGTACTTTACATCATTAATAACTTATTTGGAAAAGTAGAGGATGTCGCTAATTCACGAATGGTCCATGTCGCACAAAAGTGTTGCGTGTTACACACTGTTCATTGGCATTTAAGTGATCCGCTGGGTCAATTTAGTAAAAAACACCCAAAATAACTCATGCGGCCGAAAATATTTAAAATTTGTTGCCTAGTGTAATTGTTGGTGATATAAAAGTGTGTTTGGATTACTATTGGTGATGTAAGAGTTGTTGAGATTACATTTAGTGATATAACAGTGTATTCCGATAATTATTGATGATATAAGAGTATAAACCATGCGGCGATTTTTTTAATTTGTTGCCTAGTGTAATTTTTGGTGATATAGGAGTGTGTTTGAATTATTATTGGTTATGCAAGAGTTGTTCGGATTATCATTAGTGATATAAGAGTGTATTCCAATAATTATTGACAATATAAGAGTATGCTCCGATAATTGTTGGCGATATAAGAGTGTATATTAAGACCATGCAACGTTTCTCACAAATGTTTTATTCTTTAAGTAGACCAGCGTTTCGCTGGGCTCTGGCCTTGGATTATTATTTGTAAGAAACCTAATATACATAATGATCACAAAGACTGTAGTCTTCTATTTTGTAGATATAAGAGTGTATTTGTAATGTTATTCGTGATATAAGAGTGTGTTTGTAATATTTTTCGTGATATAAAAGTGTGTTCTTATAATTATTGGGGATATGTTATGATAATGTTTGGTAATATAAAAGTGTGTTTGGATTATTATTGGTGATATAAGAGTGTGTTCCGATATTTATTGGTGATATATTGTGTTTGATTTATTATTGGTGACATAAGAGTGTTTTAGTATTATTACTGGCGATATAGGAATTTATTTTATGCGTGATATAACAGTACATTCATGCTATTATGGATAACATAAGGGTGCATTTTTATGGGTGATATAAGAGTGTGTTCGAATTATTATGGGTGATATAGGAATATATTTTATTGGTGATATAGGAGTGTGTTCCTATTATTATGGGTGATAAATGTGTGTTCTTGTTTGGCGCGATTTAGAAAAAGGAGGTATGAAATTTGTTCATAAAGTGTAAAATACACTATAAAAATAATTTTAGTTTGCTGTTGGACTTTCTCAGTGGTGTTCTCATCAAATTTGAGAATTCTGTCTCATTGTTCTTGTGTAGGCGCATGTCTTCTTCCTGCATATTTCTTATGGAAAATATTTTGCGTGTTTAGTGGCACTTACACAGTAGACATACACATGTATGTTTCCGTGTGCAGAGTTTCTTTCTGTTGTATCAGGTTTCCTGTGACAACACCCATCTTGACATCAGGGACTTGTGAGATAAGGTCCTTGATGTCTGTAATCCATCATCGCATAAAAAACACCATGTAGTAGAGTAAATTATTATTCACAGTTGGAGAGCAGGAGTGCCGCAACTTCGGTAAAGAAAATGCCGAGAGAAGAATCAGTTAGTCAACACAGCAGGGTGTGGAGAGGATTTTTTGATTTCGTGGGGAGATGTTGCGCAACGAAGTAAGTCACCTCAGCAGTGAATAGCCATTGTGCTAGTAGCTTTTCAATTCTGCAGGTGATCACCATTGGAAAATTGCTTCTTTCAGTGACCTATGAAGCCATTCCTTTCCTTCTCCTACTTTCTGATGTTATGTTTTGCTTCACGTAAACGAAAGGTAGCTTCCTTTTTCAACATGCACGTCTCTTCTGCTGAAAAACGGAGCTTCATTTTCGATTGTTTTAATCACGTTTGTTAAAGAATGTGAAATTTCAATAAGGGATCGTTTTCTCCTGTTAAACATGAAGCTTTCATAATGAGGAAGCGTAACTGATTCTATCTCTCATTCAGGAAGGATTTATGTATGCTAGACGTATCCATGAGTCTGCAAACAACATTTAAAAAAATCGGACATAGAAAAAAGTAATGCTTTCGTATACATCGATCTATGAGCATAATGTCTCGGGTTTTTTTACCCTTTTTGTCCATCTGTACATAGGTTTACCCACAGTAAGTGCTGGCTTCAAATCATTCGTCCGAGACGGGTCCGGGTTCGAATTCCGGAGAGGCATGGATGTTGTTCTTATCTTACGCCACTGACTCTCTCCCTCCCCTGGAACCAGTGGCTCTAAATTTAGGACGGTAGACTGCATATAACCCATTGAGTTGGTCACGGTGGTCGTTAAACTCCAACAAATAAAATGGACACAGTAAGCCTCTCTCTAGAATTGAAACAGGAAGCATTCTTTTTTTTTTTTATGAAACGCCTCATCAAGACTTCTCAAAATTCCACTTTTGCCGGAACGCATTGTCCATCCGGTGGTGTAAATTCGCGTTTACATTTGCAAAGGTATAAAAAACACCATGCAATAGAGTAAATTATAATCGAAAATAAAATTTGTATTATATGTTTATTTTATATTTTTATTATGTATTTCTATTATATGTTTATTTTATATTTTTATTATGTATTTCTATTATAAGTTTATATATTTATATTATATTATAAATTTATACCATATTTGCATTATGTTATTTATATTATAATTATACTAACTGATGATCATGTTCCTAGAAAAAGGGTTTCAAAAAATCTCGAATCTATGCAAGTAACTGTGTCCGGAATTTTTCTTAAACTTTTCACATTTTTTTCATGAACAATGTTTCCACATAGGCGGGGTATTTTCCTGACTGTCGCTTCCTGTGGAAAAAGAACCGGAAAAATGCATTTGAACTTGTCAGCCATGATTTTCCGTACATTTTCCGCTGTCGCAGATGAAAATGATGAAAATTTTTCCTGCCCCAGTTTGTGAATGAATATATATACATTCGTTACGATAATTCAATTTCATCAAGGCGAACTGTAAAGACTGTTTTGGCCTTGTAGTTACACGTGTTTAAGTGAGGTATCTAAGTTTCCTTTTGTATGCAGCTTTTCTTCCGTATATGGCCACTCTCTTTCTTTTATGTTGGAACTTTTAAACAGTTCTTAGAGTTTCTGAAATATTGTGAAATTTCTTAAATTGTATTACGGAGAAAATTTGAGGCCACTACAATCCAATCGAAATGCTCATAGGCCTACTTGCACTTAGTATTTATATTAAAACGTCTTAAAAGCTAATTGAAATTTTAAATCGTGAGCGTTATTCTCGTGCTCAAAGTTCTTCTAAATTATTTCCAAGTGTCCCCACCACCACTGCAAACAAGAAAGATGATACCGAATTTTCGGTTGCAATCAGAACGTCTTTTCAATCTCTTCTGACACAAAATAAATTAATTAAAGTTATTCGAAGTCAATGCAGCCGGTTAGAAAAATATCAACCGGATTTCTACAATCGATAAAACATCCAGAAATAGAAACAGTTACTTACTTACAACAGCGGCTAAAAAGTATGTTACGAAAATTAACAAATGGCTCACAAAACGCTTCTCATAGCAGAAGGAAGGTATAGTAGACAAAAGGATTTTGAAATGGAAAAGTTAAGAGAAAATATACAGGAGGAAACATGGTGTCATTCTACAACTTCTAGGCGGAAGAATTTTGTATGATGGGAAAGTTGAAAATAGGCGAAAAATATTATTTTATGGGAATAACTATGCTAAGAAAAATAACTTTCAAATACATCTCCGGGAAGCAGAGATAGCGACAAAACGGGTTTGACCTTTACGCCACCTAACTGGAAATCTGTGCGTTATTTAGCATCTCTACTCTAGCCAGCGGTGTCGGAACCGCGGGGACAGAGGGGGCAGTCGTCCCCGCACGCAAATGAGTGTGGGGCAAAACATCACATTTGCCAGCTCAGTTTTCTTCCTTTTCAAACTATATATGTTCGTGATCAGAGGTCTGAGACATTCGGGGTTGGTTTTTTTAAGTTCATTTTGATAAAAATTGAGTATTGCTCTTCATTTTTTGTCACGAACTATCTAGAAATCTGAATATTTTTTTAATGTCACTCACTCCTGAGACGCCAAGAAATGCTGCCCCATTAAACAGGCCAGATGGCTGGTTCTCGTTTGAAGACCAGCAATGTTTTGTCTCATTAGGTGTAAAAACTTAGTCTTCCTCTAAAAAGATGAGTAAAAATAAATAGGGAAATGGAAGTAGGGTGACGAATGAGATATAAGTGCCTTCAGTGTTTAATTATATAGTCTACGGCTACAATTCCTGAGGGATTCGTACCAATCCGGAAGTATCGATCAAGATCTACAGTTTAACGCCGTTTATGTGTACAGTTAGTTTGCATTGAGGAACTATATAGTAGATATGAAAAGTATTTTTTTTTATAGATGTATGTTTAATAAAAAACAAATTCAGCAAATTTTCGTAAGGATGGCGTCTTCTTTTACAGTAGTACGATAAATTTTACGCCAGGGTGAAATATTTTGTTCTCCGACATCTTGCCTCCTCTGTCAAAAAAGAGTTCCGACGCCACTGACTCTAGCGAACGGCATTCAGTAAAAAAAAGAAATTTCTCAATAGGGTTTTTGAAACGGAGATACAACTGCAAACGGAAGTATAAAAACACCACTTAGCGACAGAGCTGTGAACTATAAACTCCTCAAATACTAACCTAAAGTGTTTCACGAGGTAAACTCCATCCTGTGTTGAAAGAAATTTTTAAATGACACACAAGTGGAAGTAGAGGTATTGAGAAAAACAGATTAAACATTTGCGCTCCCTAGCGGCAAATGTTTAAAAGTTGTGCATTCTTTTGGAAAGGAAACACAAAGGCTTTCAACAGTTTGTAGTGCTTGACTGAAAAAGGATTTTTCAATCGTGTTTTTAATTCTGCAAATATTGCAGTAAACGGAAGCGTGATCTTACGCCCTCTAGTGGCAAACTTCTGCGCTAAGAAAAATATTAAATTACGTGAGAAAACTTTCGCAGCGGAAACGCTCTCCAACAAAGAAAGAATTTTTCAAATCGTACTCTTAGAAGCAGATATATCGACAAAAATATGATATGAAACTATGCGCTGTGACTGAGAATCTAGACATTATGTTAAGAACAAATTTTTCGCAAAAGATTTTTCGAGGTAAGTGGTATTGTTCCACGAAAACCACGGAATAAATTTTTTCAATCGGGTTTCTAGAAGCTCTGATTTTGCTGCAAATACTTCAAAAGCGGAATTAGCGCTTACGCTCCCTGATGGCCAAACCATTACTCATTAAAAATTAGAACTTATATGCAAAACATTTTCCATCAGGAGCTATATCCTATGCACGAAGAATTTTTCAAATCGGAGTTTTAGAAGCAGAGATATCGGGGGAAACGCAATTTACCTTAACGCCCCCTAACAGAAAATCTTTACTTTACTTGAAAATTTTAGAACTATATGATACCCATTTTGCACCGGAAACGCTCTCCAGGAAAGGAAGAATTTTTCAAATAGTACTCTTAGAAGCAGAGGTGCCGACAAAATCTACGCCACCTGGCGGGAAAACTGTGAGATATTTTAACAGGAGGTATACTCAGAAGATTTTTCGAGGTAAGCTGTATCTGACTACGAAATTTTTTTTCAATCGAGTTTCCAGAAGCTTAGATTTTTCTGCAAATACACCAGAAGCAGAAATAAACACTTATACCCCCTGGTGGCTAAACCATTCCTCACCAAGAATTAGAAGTCATATGCAAAATCTTTCCCATGAGGAGCTGCTTCCGATGCAGGAAGAATTTTCAGATCAGACATTTTGAAGCAGAGATATCGGGGGTAACGCAATTTACCTTTACGTCCCTATAGTAGAAAATATATGAAAAAGGAACTGTGCCCAAAATAAGCTTCGTCATAAATGGAGTCGAATAGAAGAAAGAATGTTTTCAATCGGATATTTAAAAGCAAATATATGCAATAAAATGTATTTTGAGATCGATATCATCTGCACTTACGCCCTCTAGTGCAAATTTTTGCATCGGAAAAAAACCCGAAAGCAAGAGGATCACTATAACATCATTTCGTGCTGTGCGTAACGTATAAAAACATAGACCTAAGTCATTGCACGATCCAATTTCATGTAAAAAATATCCTCAAGTGCTATACTGAACAATATTTATTTGCATGAGGTTAAAAGCTATATACAATAGATTAAAACACAAGATCTTTCGCAGTAGCAGCTACCACATCATTGGGTGACACATAGCATATGGAACCAGAGTTCTTAAATAGTTTTAATATGATGGTATTGAAGGAACTATAAAGCGCCGCCTGACGGTACAGTAATGACATACATCACTGAAATACATTCGTAACGCCCTCTGGAAAAATAAAAAATAAAAACTCAGAAGAGTAATTATAAAGGTAATGGTAATCCATTTAACAAGTTCTTCCAGGCCCGAGGAATATGGTACGACATATCATCATTGCAACATTTATCACCGAACTGGTGAATAAACATGCTTTCCATATACAATAAAGAAACTTTGTCCTTTAGGCCGTAAGTCAACAAATGCGAAGCATTCCAGCCAGGAATGTAGGTACCAGAACTGACCAGGCGTGAGAGAGAAGTATCAGTAGATTTACGCTTGACATTATACTGATGTCCAGCCAACCTGATACCAAAATTTCTAAAAGTCGAACCTATGTATCTACTATCAGGTACATCAGGAACAAGCGACCTAGGGGAACACAATACACCCCATGTCTGGAAAATTTCTGAAAAAGGTCCCGATCTTTACGAATAAAAGAAAATAACGACCTAGTCTTTAGACCGAGGACCAAATGACAACCTCGGCACAGACTACTCAAACCAGAGCAAACACTAGGTAGGTAATCCAGCGAACCCACAAATCTTATTTCTCGAGACGGGCGTGCAAGGGTAGTAAATCTCAACCTCGATACATGAGCAATTATACGGGAGATGCAACTCTGGGTGTATCCATGGCTAAGAGCAATGTCCCCAATGATACTGAATTCCCGTTGGCGTAAACGAGAAGTGGAAGAGTGTGTGAACGCGTGACGAACAAAATAATATAGTGCCGAAAGTTTATAACGGAAGGGATGAGCCGAATTAGCAGGGATAATACAAGAAATAGCAGAAGGCTTACGGTAAACAGAAGTAGTTAAACGATGGGATACTGGGTCACGCTGTAACAAAATATCCAGAAATGGGAGGGAGCAAGAATTCTCAACCTCAACTGTAAAATTGATAGATGAAAACTGAGCTGACATAAGTTCGGAAAAAACCATAAGTTCATCGAGAGAATAAGTCCAAAAAATAAAAATATCATCAATGTATCTTAAATATAATGCGGGGCGCAAGACACATTGACTAAACACACGCTCTTCCAAAGATTGCAAGGCGATTTTCGCCAAAACTCCAGACAGGGGTGAACCCATAGGCGTACCCTCTAATTGTTGGTAAATAACGCCATTGAATTTGAAATAGGAACGTTGGTGAATAAATTTCAAAACTTGCACAACGGCTAAGGCTTCCACGGGTTGGTATAATCCAAACGAAAGGAGCCTGGAGTCAATAATATCAATAACATCCCGATATTTTTACATGAAATTGGATCGTGCAATGACTTAGGTCTATGTTTTTATAAGCAAGAGGATCATCATTCACACATTTCATTCTTCCCAATGTAAAAGAATTTTTTTAAATTGGACTTTTAGTTGCAGAGATATGGTGTCTACAGACAAACGGGCGAACAAACCGATAACATATGAGTAAGCAGGATCGAGTAATTTTTTAGAGCGTCCTTTGAAAAAAAATCGTACTTATGTTATCGGTTTATCCGTCCATCTTTGAACGCCATATTTCTGCAACTAATAGTCCGATTTAAAACACCGCTATAGGGTGTAAATGCAGACGATATCGAATTCAAAATACATTTGTATGTATTTGCTTCTAAATATCAAATTAAAAAAAGTTCTTCATTCCGTTCGATGCCATTTTTGACAAATACTATTTTGGGTACTGTTCCTTTTTCAAGTAATGCATAAATTTTCCGCTAGGGGGCGTAAATCTAAATTGCATTTTCTCCCGATATTTCTGCTTCTAAATGTCCTATTTGAGAAATTCTTCCTGCATCGTAAACAGTTTTTCACGCGAAATGTTTTGCATATAATTTCTAATTTTTGGTAAGCAATGGTTTCGCCGCCAGGGGGCGTAAGCGTTAATTTTTACTTCTGATATATTTCCCGAAAAATCGAAGCTTCTGGGAAATCGATTGAAAAACATTCCATGACCTGATACAGCTCACCTCGAAAAACCATTTCAGAATATCTCCGGCTTAAAATATTGCATAGTTTTGTCACCAGGGGCGTAGATGTATAATACACTTTTGTCGATATTTCTGTTTCTAGGAGTCGGATTGGAAGAATTCTTCCTTTGTTGGAGACCATTTCCCGTGCGAAATGTTTCTCATATAATTTTAAAATTTTCATGCAAAGCATAGATTTTCCGCTAGGTGGCGTTAAGGTAAATTGCGTTTCTCCCGATATCTCTTCTCAAACTCCGATTTGAAAAATTCTTCCTGCATCGGATACAGCTCCTGATGGGAAATGTTTTGCATATAATTTATAATTTTTAATAAATAATGGTTTGGCCACCAGGGGGCACACTTCTAAAAACTCGATTCAAAAAATTATTTCGTGGACTGATGCACCTCACCTAGAAAAACCTTTTGAGAATCCCACCTGCTTAAAATGGAGCATTTTTTTGCCGCCAGGTTGGCGTAGATGCTTATCTTAATTTTGTCGATATATTTGCTTCTAAGAGATCGATTTGAAAAGTCTTTCTTTGTTGGAGAGCGTTTCATGTGCGAAATATTTCTCGTATAATTTCAAAATTTTCAAGTAAAGCATAGATTTTCCGCTTGGGGCGTAAAAGTCAATTGCGGTTTCCCCAATATCTTTGTTTGATAGCGTTTCCGCTGCAAAATGTCTCTCATATAATTTAATATTTCCCTTAGAGCACAAGTTTGTTATTAGAGGTTGTAAGATAACGTTTCCGTTTATTGCAATATCTGCAGAACTAAAAACCAGATTGAAAAATCCTATTTCAGCCTGGCAGTACTGACAATGAAAACTCTTCTCAAAATAATGCACAATTTCGCCGCTAGGGGCGCCAATGTTTAATCTGTTTTTGCCAATATCTCTGCTCCAACATGTGCGATATAGAAAATACTTTCAACTCCGGATGTCATTTACCTTGTGGAACACTTTAAGTTAGTATTCGAGGATTTTTATAGTTCACAGTTCTGTTGCTATGTGATGTTTGTGTACTTCTGTTTGCAGTTGTATCCCCTTCTTCTAAAAACCCTATTGAGAAAATTCTTTTTTTACTGTATGCCATTCGCTTCGATAATGATGGGGACCATCATTCTCTTTAAAAAATGAACAAATTTCCTGTTAGGGGGCTTAAATGTCAAAACCTTTTTGTCGCTATCTCTGCTTCCTGCAGACGTATTTGAAAAGTTATTTATCCTTAGTATAGGTGTTCTCATAAAGTATATTTTTCGCCTATTTTCAGCCTTCTCATTATAAAAAATTCTTCTGCTAAAAGGCGCAGAAATATATCATGTTTCCTTCTATATATATATTTTTTACTTTTTATTTTGAAAATCCTTTTCCTATTGTCTCCGATACCTTCCTTCTGCTATGCGAAGTTCTTGTGCTCCGTTTGTTAATTTTCGTAACATACTTTTTAACCGCTGTTGTAATTAAGTAGCTGTTGCTGTTTCCGATTATTTTATCGATTGTAGAAATCTGGTTAATTTTTTTCTAACCGGTTGCATTGACTTTGAATAACTTTGATAAATTTAAAGGATGTGCTCAGTACAACCGAAAATTCGGTGACATCGAAATTTCTTGTTACAAAAAACGAGCTAAAAATTTGCTTGCTATCAAAGTTCTCAATTGCAGGTGTTATCCACTCGTTTAAAATATTTCTTCTAAGTTTATCCCAAGTGCTTGTATTGTAATAATTTATTGAAATTTCCAGATTGAGTGTTATCCTCTTGTTTAAGACATTTACTAAATAATTGTATTATCAGATTAATTAAGTATTCTCTTGTTTAAGAAGTCTCTTTAAAATTTATCCCAAACATTAATACCGGAATGTTTAAAGACCGTTCCATAAACTTTAGCTTCAAATGAAATCATTGGAATGAAGAAATATCTGGAATACAAAAGCACACATTTGGATCACATTTTACTAAAGTGATGAAATTATGAAAACGTTATTGAAGCTGTCCCGGAGGCCGGTGGTCTGAGGCTCTGACTTCTGACCATCCGCCAAAGTTAGACCCTGGTTCGAGTTCCGGATAAGGCATGGGATTGTCCTATGGCTCTGTCCCTGCCCAGATGCCAGTGGTCCTAAAATAGGGACAAGTGACTGCTTATAACATTTTGAGTTGCTCATGGCGGTCGCTAAGCTTCTTAACAAAAAAAATTGAAGACGTCATAGTGTGTGTGTGTGTGTGTGTGTGTGTGTGTGTGTGATGTCATCCAAAAAGAAGGGAGGTGACGAATTACCTCTTTATATTTTCGCATGTCGTCCAAAAAAGCTGCGCAGAGAACCCCTGAAAAAAAAAAAAAGGTACAAAGGCCGTTTCATAAAAACTGAGATAATTTTTTTTTTTGGGGGGGGGGGTTGGAAACAGTGCGATCGGTGGAAATAACCACGCAGCGAACAATCGAATTAAGGAGGTATCTATGGCAACAGTTATTAGCTGAGGCAAACGATTCTGGTTTTGTTATTGCGCAGTTGTTTAAGGTACGTATGCATTTCGCCCTATAGCTATGGAGGTGAGTGATTCAGAGTTATGAAGTGAAACGCGTTGTACGACAAAATTTTGCTATCGTTTGCGTAAAACGGCTCCAGAAACAGTTGATTTAATAAAAAAAGCTTACAAAGATAAATGTTTGAGTGAGTCAACGATTTTTAAATGGCACCATGATTTCAAAAAAGAGCGTTTGTCGGCAGAACTCGCTCCTAGGCCTGGTCGGCCTGAAGGTGTTGTTACGGAGCGTATTGTTAACAATGTTTGGGTAATCCTGCAAACAGATCGACGAATAACGGCTTCTTTTTTTTTTTTTTTTTTTTTTTGAGATTTAACGACCACCGTGAGCAACTCAATGGGCTATAAGCAGTCGCCCGTCCCTAATTTAGGGTCACTGGTTCCAGGGAAGGGAGAGAGCCAGTGCCATAAGACAAACACAACATCCATGCCTGACCGGGATTCGAACCCGGACCCCTTACGGACGAATGATCAGAGGCCAACGCCTTAGACCACTGCGCCACCGGGGCGGCGAATGAATAACGGCTTCAATTAATATTGAAGACATAACGGCTTCAACTAATATTTCAAAAACGTCGGCATTCCTCATTCTACGCCACAAATTACTGCTGCATCGTGTGTGTTCCAGATGGGTACCTCATCACCTGACGAGGGAACAATTGTTATCCGGATTTCAGGTGTGTCATGAGTGGCAACAAACGATTGCAAAGGATCCAAACTTTCTAAGCCCAGTAATAACTGCCGATGAAGCATGGATCCATTATTTCGAACCCCTCACGAAGAGCGCAACGAGTGTTTGGAAACACACAGGTTCGCCTCCTCCGAAAAAAGTACGCCAAACCAAATCATCTGGGAAGGTGATGATGATAATATTCTTTGATCATAAAGGTGTAGTCTACCAGCATGTCGTTCCTCCACAAATTACTGTCATTGCTGAGTGTTACATTTCAGTCTTGAAGGGTCTGCAACGCTACATATCGATTAAGCGACCGGACCTGGAAGGCAAGAGGACCCTACACCATGATAGCGCCCCATGTGGCTGCTGGTGTTCAACAATTTCTTACGAAATGCAGTATTGAAATCATGCCACAGCCTGCCTGCAGCCCTGACCTCGCCCCGTGCGATTTCTGGCTGTTTCCAACAATGAAGAAGTTCCGTAGGGCAACATTCAGTACAGATGCTGAAGTTATTCAAGATGTACAGGGGTTGCTAAAGCAAACCCCTGTGTTTCTTGAAAAGTGAACTGAACCATGGGACCGTTGCTTATCATCCGAGGGAAGATACTTTGAGAAAGAATAATGTATATTTTTCTGCACCTATATTTCGTCATTTTGTGTGATTTCCTCTCGGTTTTTATGAGACGGCCGTTGTATAAAAAGCTTATTGATGCAGAGGAGTCCAATTATTGTTTTTAATAGAAAAATATTTTCAGCTGTTTACCAGAATGCAGCGAGAAAAACGAAAAGTCTAAGTCAAAGATCGGATCGCTAGGGTGAGATGAGCTTATTCCTTCGTCTTGAATCCGTAAGATATCCCAAAAGTTACGAAGAAGCGAGGAAAACTAATCCTTAGTTGCAGAATTGGGAAATTGTGACACACAGAAACATTAAAGGCTGCTGTATTGGCTGCTGAAAAATGTAATAACTGTAGAGGAATACTTAAAAAATGAGAGGAAAAATGAAACACACCCGAACGAATGTGAAACAACCTGAATAAGGAAGAAAGAGAACAAATAATAAGAGTAAAATCCTTATTTCTGATTAGATCAATAGCATTTTATGTGAATAAGAAAAAGCAAATATATGACCCTGGTATGTTCAGGTGCCGTATGCCAAAAATAAATGTCATACAAAGGAGAATCTCTGTTCATCTTAAGCGATTTTGTCCAAAAAGCAAAAAGAAATATTTTATACAAGTAATGTCTGCAAACAAATGACATGTTTCTTTTAGGAATTGCAAGCAAAACCTATTTGTAACGTACCAGGAGATGTGACGTACCTGCCAGAAGGACGCACACGACATAAAGGCAGATAGGAATCAGAATAAAACGTCCGCGTAGCTCAATTGGTAGAGTGACTTATTCCGGAATGAGGGATCCGGATTCGAATCCTGGCGAGGACAGAAATGACGGAGAAATTTACTTCGTTATAATGGCGCCCGAACTATCCGGATGACCGGACCGTTCAAAATCTCGCAATGGTGTGATGTTATTTCCACACCGCGAGATAGGAAAAATAAGAGAATCCCTTCTCCAGCACTTCAAATAAAAAAAATATAATAAAAATAAGGGGGAGGTGATGTAACGTACCAGGAGATGTGACGTACCTGCCAGAAGGACGCACACGACATAAAGGCAGATAGGAATCAGAATAAAACGTCCGCGTAGCTCAATTGGTAGAGTGACTTATTCCGGAATGAGGGGATCCGGGTTCGAATCCTGGCGTGGACAGAAATGACGGAGAAATTTACTTCGCGATATATTGACCTCAGTATCTCTTTAAATCTTCTTTGAAAATACATCCCTCTAAGGCAGGAATTTCTTCAAAATTTGGATTATTGGAAATACAACTCAGAATGAATTATTTCGATTTTAGAAACTGCTGTTCCATTTGTAACATTACAATAAACTCAAGTTTCCGTTACTCCATCTATCTTAGACTGCCACTTCATAGAGTTTTTTATTTTCCTTTATTTCAGTATATCGGTAATAATGGGATCAAGAATGATATCGGAAACATACAAAGCGAGTTTATTTTCCATGCGCCAAAGCCGCAAACATATCTAATTTGCAAAAGGTGTATTAGTGAGATCAAATACTTTTCATGCATATATAAAAAACTAATCTCATTTGGTAAGAGAGAAATACATATGATCTGTTTTCATCTTGTGTTCAGCATTTCAGCACCAAATATTTTAACTGTGTCACCTGTACACACACACACACACACACACACACACACACACACACACACACACTTTGTTCTGTCAAAGTTGAATTATTAAATACCTTCTTTATGAATAGGCTAAACTATCTCATGATTCTGTTTGAAGATCTCTCATGTAATAGCATTACGTTTAGAGCTAATTTTGTTAAGATAAAATTGTTCCAAAGATACCCAGTCTAGTACTTTGTGTAAAGATCAGCCAGAGTTCTGTTCTTACCTTTGGTATTCACTCACGTATTTCGTTTCACAAATTTTATTCGAATATGATTTTTAATTTTAATCGTTATAAAGCGTTTCGGGCTTTTTTTGGAACTGCAGCGGAAACTTCCCCAACTGCCCGAACTTTTCTTGTACTTCCGACTTAACCACGTAGCTTTGGTCAGAAATTCGACACTATTGTAATTTCATTAACATAATTACAGTCGAACTCAGATATAACGAGCTCGCATAATACGAGATTCCGCATAAACCGAAGTTCTTACAGATCCCTTGAACTCGTAACATTTTCTTGTTATTCGAATCTCATATTACGAAGAATTTTTTTTTTCAGAAACCGCATTTATCGAAGTTCAGTATAGTTATCACAAGCCAAAAGAGTGGCATTCACTCAATTTTTAGCCCTTCCTGTTTCAGCGGAAGACAAGGGAAACCACCTGTAATTTTATTAATATAATTATATATCGTCAAGTTGCATGTGAACAAATTATCAGGAAAAACCAAAATGTTGATGCAAAAAAAGAAGAGAGATGAGGACAACTAAAGTAGATGTGACTTCCAAAGTGGAATATATAGAGCTATGCAAGACAACGCGAAAAAGTATCACTGAAGACGTAAGGAAATTCAACTGTGAGCTAGTGAGGAAAGCAATTGAAAACAACCAAAGCCTTAAGATAGCAAAGGGACATCTCAGTAAGGGAAGAAAACAGATTATGGCTCTGAGAAAAGAAGATGGTTCTATAACAAGAAATAGAGGCGAAATTTTGACAAGAGTGAAAGATTTCTACTCCAAATTATATGAAAGGGATGATACATGTACTCCAGACATCATGAAAGGTACCAGAGTTCTTCCAGTCCTCCCAGCAGAAGTTGCTCATGCAATCAAGAACATGAAGCGAGGGAAAGCTCCAGGAGAAGATGGAATTACTATAGACATCATACAAGAAGCAAGTGGAGAAATTGAAACAGTACTCGCCCAAATTTTCACTCGATGCCTTAATGAAGGGAAGATTCCTGAGGATTGGAACAATGCTACAATGATCCTGCTACATAAAAAGGTGACATTGAGGATCTTAGGAACTACAGACCTATCAGCCTCCTATCAGTGGTTTATAAAATCTTCACTAAAGTTCTTTCACACCGCTTGAAGGTAACACTGGACATGGCTCAACCGAGAGAACAAGCTGGATTCAGGAGTGGCTACAGCACAATAGATCATATCCACGTACTGAGAGAACTGATTGAAAGAGCGAGGGAATATGAACTTCCATTGTGCATGGCTTTTATCGATTATGAAAAAGCCTTTGATTCGGTGAAACCATCAGCAGTTACCACGGCTCTGAAATCCTGCGGTATTGAAGATGCATACATTAATATTATTAATAACATCTATGAAAATGCAAGTGCAAAGATTCGGCTGTTTGAAAATACAACACACATAAAAATTGGAAAGGGAGTGAGACAAGGTGACACCATATCTCCGAAGCTCTTTAATGCCACATTGGAAAATGTCTTTCAATCACTGAACTGGGAAAACAAAGGGATAAAGATTAATGGAGATTATCTAACCCACCTTCGTTTTGCTGATGACGTAGTCATTTTTGCAACTACCCCATCAGAGCTGCAGAGTATGATCCAGGAACTTGCTGACAAGAGTAAAGAAGTGGGATTAAAAATGAACTTTCAGAAGACAAAAGTGATGTTCAATGCTTTTACAAGAAATGAAGATTTATCGATTGATGGAGAAAAACTGGAGATAACAGATACGTATGTTTATCTTGGACAGCAGATATCAAGTGAGGGTCACATTGATGAAGAAATTAATCGGCGTACAAAACTTGCCTGGAGAGCTTTTGGAAGAAACAGCATAATTTTCAAGAGCAATATGCCAATTATGTCTTAAAAGAAAAGTGTTTGATCAATGCATCCTTCCAGTGCTTACGTATGATGCAGAGACGTGGACCTTAACTAAAAGAGACATACAAAAGCTGCAGACAACTCAAAGAAGCATGGAGAGGTGCATGCTTGGTATAACCAGGAGAGATAAGAAGAGGAACTCGTGGATCCGAGAAATGACGAGAGTGGAAGACATCATGATCAGAGTTAAATCCCTGAAATGGCAATGGGCTGGACATACTGCCAGAAGGACAGACCATAGATGGACAGCCGAAATTTTAGATTGGATTCCAAGGGACAGGAAAAGACCCAGAAAAAGACCACATGGGAGATGGGTGGATGAAATTCGTAAATATGCGGGAGTGACATGGAGGAGACTGGCACAAGACAGACCGTTGTGGAGGAAACTTGGGGAGACCTTCGTCCAGCAGTGGATTGATAATGGTTGACAATGATGATGATGATGATGATATCATCAAAAGTGACAAAGTCACGGATTTTCTTTTCCTGATTTCTGTATTCTGTATTACTCCTTTTATTGTTCGCACATTGATCTCTTCCTGCTTACCCTATCAGGCGTTTTTCTCTGTTGCCTTGCTTCAAGCTCCAGATTCAGCTTAAATTTTACCTTGATCTCCCATATGGGCACTGGACGTTCTCAATCTTTAAATTTTGCTCTCTTCCGAGAGAGAGAGAGAGAGAGAGAGAGAGAGAGGGAGAGAGAGAGAGAGAGGAACCTCATTCATTCTCTCCTAAAACGCTTGGGCACTTGTGTTCTTCTTTCTCATCATTCATCAAGAACTCCCAAACATCTGGACAGTTTTTGAATGTTCATTATCGTGACTCTCACCTTCCTAGTGAGAAATACCTCATTAAAACCTAAAGTTGAAGGAAAAATCCATGTGCTCGAATCTCTTTCTACGTAAAGTCTAGTAATGCCATAAAACCATTCACTAGAACTCTGAGGATCATGAATAGCAAATGGATGAGATAGCCAGCAATAGTGTTTTCTCCGAAAGTCGGAAGCATCGTAGAGAGGGACATTTCCCCTCCCTCGTTAACGGCTGGCTTAAAACTAGTGGAGAGACCATCCAAAGCCTCACTCGCGAAAACGGAAGTAATTTTAACTTATGACATTATATTCAAGGAGGTAATTAATGCAAACTTTCGATTAAATTAGTGAGTCCGCTAGATATCTACTACATCACACCGACAGAAGCTTTCGCACTCGAAAAAGGCAAAAAAGAAGCTAATGACCCTGTATACCTAGCGAATAAACTGCGAACACGTGGATGTAACGTGATAGAATCGGGTGTCTTCTCCTGAGAGTCTTTAGATGCCGCGGTGTGCATCGAAAGTCGTCTGACTGGCGCATGATTGCAGTCAATTTGCATCTATTCCTGCGAATCATGTTTCCGGGAAAAGACGGTATGTTCCAACTAGATATTTACATCTTACTACTCTACATGGTGTGTGCAAGCATTTCTGGAAGACTGATGCATTATGAGATGCTATACAGTATGTGTGGCTAAACAACTCTCCATGTGATTTCTGATACTTCATTGAGCCTATACCTAAACGAAAGACATTTTCCAAGAGCTTCGGAGATATGGTGTCACCTTGTCTCACTCCCTTTCCAATTTTCTTTCAATCACTGAACTGGGAAAACAAAGGGATAAATATTAATGGAGATTATCTAACCACCTTCGTTTTGCTGATGACGTAGTGATTTTTGCAATTGCCCCATCAGAGCTGCAGAGTATGATCCAGGAACTTGCTGACAAAAGTAAAGAAGTGGGATTAAAAATGAACTTTCAGAAGACAAAAGTGATGTTCAATGCTTTTACAAGAAATGAAGATTTATCGATTGATGGAGAAAAACTGGAGATAACAGATACGTATGTTTATCTTGGACAGCAGATATCAAGTGAGGGTCACATTGATGAAGAAATTAATCGGCGTACAAAACTTGCCTGGAGAGCTTTTGGAAGAAACAGCATAATTTTCAAGAGCAATATGCCATTATGTCTTAAAAGAAAAGTGTTTGATCAATGCATCCTTCCAGTGCTTACGTATGATGCAGAGACGTGGACCTTAACTAAAAGAGACATACAAAAGCTGCAGACAACTCAAAGAAGCATGGAGAGGTGCATGCTTGGTATAACCAGGAGAGATAAGAAGAGGAACTCGTGGATCCGAGAAATGACGAGAGTGGAAGACATCATGATCAGAGTTAAATCCCTGAAATGGCAATGGGCTGGACATACTGCCAGAAGGACAGACCATAGATGGACAGCCGAAATTTTAGATTGGATTCCAAGGGACAGGAAAAGACCCAGAAAAAGACCACATGGGAGATGGGTGGATGAAATTCGTAAATATGCGGGAGTGACATGGAGGAGACTGGCACAAGACAGACCGTTGTGGAGGAAACTTGGGGAGACCTTCGTCCAGCAGTGGATTGATAATGGTTGACAATGATGATGATGATGATGATATCGTCAAAAGTGACAAAGTCACGGATTTTCTTTTCCTGATTTCTGTGTTCTGTATTACTCCTTTTATTGTTCGCCCATTGATCTCTTCCTGCTTACCCTATCAGGCGTTTTTCTCTGTTACCTTGCTTCAAGCTCCAGTTTCAGCTTAAATTTTACCTTGATCTCCCATCTGGGCATTGGACGTTCTCAATCTTTAAATTTTGCTCCTCTTCCGAGAGAGAGAGAGAGAGAGAGAGGGAGAGAGAGAGAGCGGAACCTCATTCATTCTCTCCTAAAACGCTCGGGCACTTGTGTTCTTCTTTCTCATCCTTCATCAAGAACTCCCAAACATCTGGACAGTTTTTGAATGTTCATTATCGTGACTCTCACCTTCCTAGTGAGAAATACCTCATTAAAACCTAAAGTTGAAGGAAAAATCCATGTGCTCGAATCTCTTTCTACGTAAAGTATAGTAATGCCATAAAACCATTCACTCAAACTCTGAGGATCATGAATAGCAAATGGATGAGATAGCCAGCAATAGTGTTTTCTCTGAAAGTCGGAAGCATCGTAGAGAGGGGACATTTCCCCTCCCTCGTTAACAGCTGGCTTAAAACTAGTGGAGAGACCATCCAAAGCCTCACTCGCGAAAACGGAAGTAATTTTAACTTATGACATTATATTCAAGGAGGTAATTAATGCAAACTTTCGATTAAATTAGTGAGTCCGCTAGATATCTACTACATCACACCGACAGAAGCTTTCGCACTCGAAAGAGGCAAAAAGAAGCTAATGACCCTGTATACCTAGCGAATAAACTGCGAACACGTGGATGTAACGTGATAGAATCGGGTGTCTTCTCCTGAGAGTCTTTAGATGCCGTGGTGTGCATCGAAAGTCGTCTGACTGGCGCATGATTGCAGTCAATTTGCATCTATTCCTGCGAATCATGTTTCCGGGAAAAGACGGTATGTTCCAACTAGATATTTACATCTTACTACTCTACATGGTGTGTGCAAGCATTTCTGGAAGACTGATGCATTATGAGATGCTATACAGTATGTGTGGCTAAACAACTCTCCATGTGATTTCTGATACTTCATTGAGCCTATACCTAGACGAAAGACATTTTCCAAGAGCTTCGGAGATATGGTGTCACCTTGTCTCACTCCCTTTCCAATTTTCTTTCAATCACTGAACTGGGAAAACAAAGGGATAAAGATTAATGGAGATTATCTAACCACCTTCGTTTTGCTGATGACGTAGTGATTTTTGCAACTGCCCCATCAGAGCTGCAGAGTATGATCCAGGAACTTGCTGACAAGAGTAAAGAAGTGGGATTAAAAATGAACTTTCAGAAGACAAAAGTGATGTTCAATGCTTTTACAAGAAATGAAGATTTATCGATTGATGGAGAAAAACTGGAGATAACAGACACGTACGTTTATCTTGGACAGCAGATATCAAGTGAGGGTCACATTGATGAAGAAATTAATCTGCATGCAAAACTTGCCTGGAGAGCTTTTGGAAGAAACAGCATAATTTTCAAGAGCAATATGCCATTATGTCTTAAAAGAAAAGTGTTTGATTAATGCATCCTTCCAGTGCTTACGTATGGTGCACAGACGTGGACCTTAACTAAAAGAGACATGCAAAGGCTGCACACAACACAAAGCAGCATGGAGAGGGACATGCTTGGTGTAACCAGGAGAGATAAAAAGAGGAACTCGTCGATCCGAAAAATGACAAGAGTGCAAGACATCATGATCAGAGTTAAATCCCTGAAATGGCAATGGTATTGGTATTGGTAACTGTGGGTACCATAGTGGTACCCAGTTTATTGCTATAACGAAATACACACATAGGAGATTCAATAAAAGCTGCAGTACAGAAAACAACAGTGCGGAAAGTCAGTATATCCACGATGCAGCACAACGTTACACAGAAAGGAAATGAATATGCACACGAACAATGAATGGCCTAACGGCATGTCAAACACTATAACACATGTGCACAAATGCATGAAATGTACTATGCTATCATAAATCAACCGAACGGAACTGAAATGGGGTTAGAGTGCAAAACAACATTGAGTACCTCAGCAACTTTAGAAAAATAACACTGGTAACAAACGTACCACTATAATAATCCGCGATAGAGGAAAGCACTAACACAGCAAACACTCAAAATTATAGGTAATTTAAAAAAACAGGCACAAATTCAGGAAACAACAGATAAGATAATGAGGAGATCACACAAGGAACGAGACCGATTAGTTGTGAAAACACAGCAAAAACACGCAATTATCGCAAATTTAAAATACATTACTTGTGAAACACAGCCAAACACACAAATAAAGCAAATTTACAATACATTACTTGTGAATCACAGTAAAAACACACAATGAAAACATCAGAATCAAAATGCACTAAGTCTGCAAAACCAGGGAATCTGCGAACGGGTTCGCAAATCCCCTAGCATTGAGAGAACAAAAAGTAATCGGTGTGAGGAAGAGAGCTAAAGGTCATCGGTAAAAGGATAGAAGGTATCACATATATGCTTCTCAACGAGCTCCTTCAAGGAGGCGAGACGGCGCGTGTAACGTCTCAAAAAAGGCTGATACCGAGGATCGGTGGCACTCAAAGATTTAAAAAGTGACACATAAGCTTCGAATTGCGTTACCGCTGCATACAGGTCCGGATCAGGTGAGTTAAGGAATTCTTCAGAACCAAAAATCGTACGTGCAGGTTGAAAAAGACGTAAAAGTTGCTGTCTGGACAGTGGTCCAGGAACTGGAGGAAACGTATCAATGGCCTGTAGAACCTCAGCATCAGAGAGAGGATTGACAGGACCTGAGCGGAGAAGCATACTGTTTGAAGAATCATCAGGTGGAGAAACACCGGAACCAGAAACCTCGGGAACACTAGATGAATCCTCAGAATGTGGCACAGAAAGTTGTTTTAACTTTTTCTGTTTTACAGCGCCTTTGGAAGTTCCAATCCGCTTCGAAGAAGAAGCTGAGGCGGATGTATCCATTAGTGGACCAGGCTCACCTCCCAAGTCAGGAGACGAGGAAACGAACGTGGCCGAAGAAGCAGTACGTAGCTGAGCTGCCTTAGTGGAGACTGGTACAACAGCCGAGGCTTCAGGAAGATGTTGCAACAAGGGTATGGTAGACAAGGTTGTAAATGGAGATCCGAAATCCGAGAGGCTAGGAGAAGAGCCAGACGGGCGATCTGCCAAACCACCACTCAACACACCCGGATCGGAACAATCCGCTGTAGACAGATCTGTAGTCGAAGACAACTCTGTCAATCTTGAAGGTGGATGCACAATCGTACGGGTCGGGAGAGGAGGAAAGGCAGCATTGTCCGTGACGGAAATGTCCGTCTGACGGAGAAACGAAGAATTCGCGTCAGGCAAACTACCGGTAGTGGGGATAGTAGAAAGACCAATGTGGTCAGCAGTGGGATGAGAACTTGATGAACGTCCACGTCGAACGCGGTCACAGGAGGCAGTGGTGTGATTCTGTGTTAAACAGTGTGTACAATAGTGAGCAGTGAAAATCTTGAAACTGTACGTTCGTGCGCCAATTTCAACAGTAGCTTCTGTAGGGTGATCCGCCAAGGCTTTCTCGGTGGGAAAGACGACCAATAACTGACGGCGAGGTCCGGTAGCATGTGCAAATCGAGTTCCACGTGGAGCGTCAGAGAGACGACGAACCTTGCCAACAATTTTAGAAACATGACTGAGAAGGAGAGGAAGTGCAGTATCAAGCACTTCCTGTGGAACAGGATAGAACGTGATGTTCACCGGTCGCTTGGAAAGAGGCGGCGGGATGAGATGGTTTGTCCCAATCGAAAGTCCGTTTGCAAGAAAAAGTCAGCATCATCCTTGTGATTGAACTGTACCGAAATACCCCGAGGAGTGCGGGAAATTCCTGCAATGGACGCAGATGACACATGTCCAGAGAGGGCTTCCATGTAGCGTGGCAATGGAGTATGTGGTAAAGCATGAAAGAGCACACCTCTATCCAGGAGGTTATGGAACTCACGGCCAATCTGCGAATTTTCATCTATCGTTACCTTCACCTTGTGGTTGGATACCTGAATAATAGGTGTTGCTTGCAAAAGACCATCTGGTTGAGAGGAATCGGACGTAGAAGTAGCGCCTCGTTGCACTTTAGAGGCAAATGACATCCTCGGAAGAGAAGTCTGTTCGGATCCGGCAGGCACAGAAGGCTGTGAGGGAAGAGAAGCACACAGGCCGAAGGCAAGGCAGTAGAATCTTTTTTTTTTTTTTTGATTGGAGGTTTAACGACCACCGTGAGCAACTCAATGGGCTATAAGCAGTCGCATGTCCCTAATTTAGGGTCACTGGTTCCAGGGAAGGGAGAGAGCCAGTGCCGTAAGACAAACACAACACCCATGCCTGACCGGGATTCGAACCCGGACCCCTTACGAACGAATGATCAGAGGCCAACGCATTAGACCACTGCGCCACCGGGGCGGCGCAGTAGAATCAGTAGTACCCAGGGAGGGCACCGACGCTGATGCAGGAGCTGAAGAAGAAAGCGCAGCCAAGTCCAGTGAAGGCACCGGTGCAGGAGTACTGGAAAGCTGGGAAGGCATCTGAGCAGACACATCTGAGGACGAGAGTATGTTAACTTCCATGGACGTGGGAAGTGTGACGTGACGTGCATCCGCCACGCCCATAGATGATAAGGAAATACCGGAAGCCGCCATATTGGCAGCTTCCAAACGTAAACAAACGAGCAAACGATAAGAAAACGGATGAATATGAACTAGTATGAAGATGAGAACGCTAGAAAAGTAGCTCAAAACGTACACAGTACCTTTAGACAGCCGAGCCACGCAACAGGCGAGTGAGGGACGAGGTATTCCACACTAAAATGCATAAAATATTGGAGCCACCAACACTACGTCTGTCACGAACGAGCAATGATCTGGACATACTGCCAGAAGGACAGACCATCGATGGACAGCCGAAATTTTAGATTGGATTCCAAGGGACAGGAAAAGACCCAGAAGAAGACCACATGGGAGATGGGTGGATGAAATTCGAAAGTATGCGGGAGTGACATGGAGGAGACTGGCACAAGACAGACCATTGTGGAGGAAACTTGGGGAGACTTTCATCCAACAGTGGATTGATAATGGTTGACAATGATAATGATGATGATAATGATACCTAGACGAAATGTTGCCATTCAGAGTCCCAAAAGTGAGGCCATGGGTGACAGAAAAGTGTCTGTAGTCCTTTGCTAATGGAAAAGTAGAATATCTTCTCGAAAGCTAATTACATGCAGAAAGAATTAATGAGTACTTCCACATGCGTTACACAAAAGCATCACTGCACAGCTTCGAACTGTTTGCGCGCTCGAAATGTGTAATATGCTTCACACAACCCATGTGACTTCTAGACTTTAAGATTTACGGCGAAGATTAAATATTATGTACTGCTCTTGAAGAAAACACTCTGGACATCCTTCTGATCAGGTTATCGCAACTGTCGATAACCTGAATAGAAGAGTCGTAGAATGTAATAAAACATACACTGACGGAAAAAAGAATCCCAACTCCAAGAAGGGGTTGTGTTAGATAAACGACAGTTGGTAGGCGGTGAGAGTACATCTGTAAGATGACGTCTACGCAAATTTCGCGCTCGGCGCATACGTTTGGCGCTAGTAGTGCCCCTCGGAACATGCAAGGCAGGTTTGCTGTAAATACGCGCTGTAACGTTCGTGAGCGTTAGTTATCGTTGAGATTCGACGTAGGGTGTTGATGTTAGTCAAGAATGCCTTTAAGAAGACGAAGAAGCCATTATCAACAGCTCACGGAGTTTGAACGAGGTCGTGTAATAGGGCTACGAGAAGGTGGATTTTCTTTCCGCAGTATTGCAAAACGACTTGGCAGGAATGTAGCCACTGTGCATGATTGTTGGCAGCGGTGGTCAAGGGAAGGTACTGCCCCAAAAAGACCGGGCTCCGGCCGGCCACGTGGCACTACTGAGAGGGAAGACCGCCGTGTACGGCGTATGGCCGTGGCGCATCGTATCGCGTCTGCGGCAGCAATTCGAGCTGCAGTTGCCACCACAGTGACACAACGAACTGTTACAAATCGGTTACTTGAAGGACAGCTCCGAGCCTGATGCCCTGTAGCGTGAATTCTACTTACTCACGTCAGTGGTGTCAAGATAGAGCTCATTGGAGGACGGAGTGGAGATCTGTTGTGTTTTCTGAAGAAAGCCGGTTCTGCCTGGGTGCCAGTGATGGCCGTGTGTTGGTTAGAAGGAGGCCAGGTGAGCGCCTGCAACCAACCTGTCTGCGGCCGAGACACAGTGGACCTACACCTGGAGTTATGGTCTGGGGAGGAATTTCCTATGACAGCAGGAGCACTCTCGTGGTTATCCCACGACCCTGACGGCACAGTTGTACGTGGGTCTGGTGATTCAACCTGTTGTGCTGCCATTCATGAACAGCATTCCAGGGAGTGTTTTCCAACAGGATAACGCTCGCCCGCATACCGCTGTTGTAACCCAACATGCTCTACAGAGTGTCGACATGTTGCCGTGGCCTGCTAGATCACCAGATCTGTCACCAATCGAGCACGTATGGGACATCATTGGACGACAACTCCAGCGTCACCCCCAACCAGCATTAACCGTCCCTGTATTGACCGATCAATTGCAACAGGCATGGAACTCCATCCCACAACCTGACATCCAGCACATATACGACACAATGCATGAACGTTTGCGTGCTTGCATTCAACATTCTGGCGGTTATACCGGTTATTAATGTACCAGCATTTCACATTTAAAATGGCTCTTCTAGCGCTTACAATGAGCTGTGATCTTGTAACCTTAATCGATTAAATATGTTACCTATACAAATGTATTGCCGTCATTTCATTCCTCTACAACTATTTTTTCGTGGTGTTGGGATTTTTTTCCGTCAGTGCAGATTTAGTCATTTTTTATCCGTTTTTGCGACTTGAAAAGCAATCGAGTTTTTTGTTGCGTAGGAAATAAAGAAAGATAATAAATGTCATGTCTAAATATTAAATACAAATTTGTTTATGCGAGCAAGAAAGCGAAACTCTTGTATTCGTATTAAACTTTTCATTTAAATATAGGCTAAATTTTTCTTCTTTTGCAGCATAACTTGCCTAAGCGGAAAACGCATGTTTCTGGTAACAAAGGAAAAACGTTTTCGGTAACGTAGCAGCATGTGTCTTCGGAAAATGTGACGTAAGTGAATGATCATGGCTTTAATTTCCAACAGATTATCAGGTTTTGCATCAAATCATTCTTTTCTTCTTATAAGTCACCATAAAATACCACAAATTGCTGTATCCAAAAATAACTGCAGTTGGGACGCTCGGAATAACGACACAACTGCAACCGGTTTAATCCTCCTTCTCGTATTTTAAAATGTGTTATTTACAGATGGGACTTATGCCCCTAAATACCGCCGTGAATTACGTCGAAAACTTGTGCAGGAATCCTGCACAAGTTTACATAAGTCTACATAATGTGCAAATCACTTAGAATTTAGCAGTAACTAAACGCAAATAAGCTGGGACATGAAATGATTTTGTTTCATATTCACATAATATTGTGAGATAACAGTTTTGTTACAGGGATATTATATTTGGTTCCTTCCAAGCTGTGTTGCGAGGGTTTGCCAGGCCTTCGCTTATAAGGAAATAAAAAAGTTCTGGGGTTTTAACTTCATTTACCTCGATGGTGAAAGAATCAATTGGTAGTAAAGTGAAGACTCGCTGTTGTCCGTGATGCTCTCTATTCAGTTGCCGCATAATTGCATATGCGAAAGATCGCGTATTTTGGCTTGCCCAGATTTCAGTATGCAAATACGATGTAATTCTTTACTTACTCACGCCTTTACCTGTTCTTGTTGTTTGTATCGGGCATCTTTCTCCTGTATCTCCGCTGCTAAGTCTTTCATTACCATCCCGGTGGTGCAATAGTCTAAGCGCTAGCTTCTAATCATTCGTCCCCGGGATGGGTCCGGATTCGAAACCCGGGTGAGACATGGTGAATGTTTTTTCATACGGTACTGGTTCTCTCCCTTCCCTGGAAACAGTAGCTCTCAGTTAGGGACGTCGAGTTGCTCAAAGTGGTCGTTAACGTCCTTTCCACCCGCTCAAAAAAAAAAAGAGCCTTTCTTTCCAACCTGTTACTTTCTGGCTCAATCTCGCCTCCCGGCCTCAGACCTTCTCCGCAATTCTATTTTTCTCCAGACGGAGAAATCTTCCAACCTGCCTCCTCAAGAAGCTGAATCAAGACTCTCTTGTTTTTCGTCCCTTCCCTGAGAGAGAGAGAGAGAGAGATGAGAGATTCTTGCCGTATGCCATTTTTTACCTCCTAGTCCATTTTCGCGTGACCATTTCTGCGACCCCTCGGTCAGCTCGATGTCAACCTCGCTCTTCTTACACCCCTTCGTTAGCAGGTCATTTAGCATTTGCTCTTATGAATCTCAATCCACTAACAGATGGCTGTTAACGCCGTTTCGACCCACAGTGATAATTCCCTCATTAAAACCTGGAAATGTGATAAAAGTCCCTTGCTTGAATATTGTCCCTTTAAGAATTCTAAAGCTACAAAACTGTGGGATCATTAACCATTCACTCACAGAGCAATTAAGTAATATAAACTGAAACTCGGATAGCAATGGTGTTTCTCCGGACGAACTCCGGGAAATATTGTATAAAGGATGCAGCAGGCTATCTCCGCCTCTCATTAACACGGCCGGTAGAAAATTACTGAAAGAGAATCGTCTCACTACCTACAAAAATGCACTAACGAAAAAAAACGATTTTAACTTATAAGATATTCAAAAAGGTTATTAATGTTACCCTCGTTGAAACCAATGAGCCCAGGGTTAGTTTCACTATATTATAAACTCAGTGGTTCTAACGAAATTTGGGCCTTAACTGGTTGATCTTTGGACTTCCACGTCAGAAATATCTCATGATTCCAAAGAATGCTGAGAATTAAACGACTCGGCAAATAAAGTCCGTAAACGAGAAGAAATAAAATATATCAAGGTTTTTTATGTTATTATTACTAAACTTTTTTTTGTTTGTTTCTTTGTCTCGGAGTTTAACGTCCATCATGAGCAACTTATGGGGTACAAACAGTTCACCCTCCCTATTTTGGGGTCACTAGTTCTAGGGAAAGGAGAGAGCCAGAGCTGTAAGACAAAACCACTGCCAGGGATCAACTAGGACGACAAGCTGGAAACCTAAGCCTCTGACCACTCAAGAACATGGGCGGCTATTAAAATTTTGAATGATTCACCATTTCATACGTATAATTTCTTAACTGTAGTAAAGAGAGCAAATTTAACCAATAAAAAATGCCAAGAAATTATAATTGGTCACTGCATCCGGCGGTGCCATAATTTGGGAGCTTATACCGCGTTAGTTTCTAGAAAAATGTTAGGGGCAAGAAAATTTCTACGAAAACGTGAATTTCCCCGAAAGCATTCCTACGAAAACGTGTCAATGACGAATCACTGGCAGCTCCAAATACGGTTTAAGAAAATAAATAGAGTAAGAAATGAATGAAAAAATAAAAATGCTATAATCTAATTAAATGCTTAGTTTTTTCTGATTTTATTGTTTGAAACTGATTTTGAAAAATACTATTAAGGGGATTTCGATAAGTAGCAATTCAGTGGCAGAATGTTTTAAGTTTGCAGATGACAGTGACGCAAGTGAAGGTCCAGCCTTGACCTTCTCTTGCGTCACTGTCATCTGCTACAGACACTTATGACGTACCACTGAGGTGACTGACGCAAGAATCAAAACGGCAGGTTGTAGCAAAAAGTCCAGGTTGGTGTAGTTCAGTAGGGAGAATAACCAGCTCCGACTGAACTTCATCGACCGGGGAGACGTGGATTTAAATTCCACCACCAGCAGAAATGGGGCTTTTTTTCCATATTGGCGACCGATCGTAAAATGAATCTCCTGGACGTTAGGTTCGAGAAACTGTGTGATATTCCTTCCACACATCGTCTGGAATAAATGAGAATCGCTTCTTCAACGCTTCGAAAATGTGTGTAGTTTCTTTCACACATCGTCTGGAATAAATGAGAATCCCTTCTTCAACGCTTCGAAAATGTGTGTAGTTTCTTCCACACATCATCTGGAATAAATGAGAATCCCTTCTTCAACGCTTCGAAAATGTGTGTAGTTTCTTGCACACATCGTCTGGAATAAATGAGAATCCAATCTTCAACGCTTCGAAAATGCGTGTAGTTTCTTCCACACATCGTCTGGAATAAATGAGAATCCCAATCTTCAACGCTTCGAAAATGTGTGTAGTTTCTTCCACACATCGTCTGGAATAAATGAGAGTTCTTTCTTCAACGCTTTGAAAATGTGTGTAGTTTCTTCCACACATCGTCTGGAATAAATGAGAGTTCTTTCTTCAACGCTTCGAAAATGTGTGTAGTTTCTTCCACACATCGTCTGGAATAAATGAGAATCCGTTCTTCAACGCTTTGAAATTATGTGTAGTTTCTTTCACACATCGTCTGGAATAAATGAGAATTCCTTCTTCAATGATGCGAAAAATGTAGGAAGCTTTTTCCACAATAGTCTGGAATTAATGAGAATGCGTACTTCAACGCTTCGAAAATGAATGATGCTTCTTCCACACATCGTCTGGAATTAATGAGAATTCCTTATTCTACGGCAAGCTGCTTCGAGCATGGTTTGTCGGCTGACCCGAATCTTGAGATTTTCTCAAGGAGGGGGGGGCATATGTGACGTACCACTGGGGTGAAGCAAGAGACAAAACTGCAAGTTGCAGTGATAAGCCAGAGTCGATGTAGTTCTGTCTGGAGAACAACTGGCCCTGGTGCTCAGAGATGAGGATTCGAAAGCTTCCACCGGCAAAAGGCTTTTACGCTATGCACTGAAAATAGTAACCTGAAAATATCCTTGATCAAGGGTATAAGAATTTTCCCCAGGTGGAACAGGGAAGGTAAAATGAGCAACGCTTTGATTTTATGATACTTCTTATTTTTAACTGATAAAGTGGCCAAAATCGAAATTGCCACTGGTTTGCGAGTCAGTGACCAGGAGTTTCTTGATTAATGCCGGTGTAGTACAGAATAAGATAATTCCTTGGATTTGCTTCAAAGGGTATACACTTAAATTAATAAAAAGGTATAAGTATTATCAATCTTGATGCATTACAGCAACGATTTCTGTCAGTCTTCATTTCGGTGCCACCATCATTCAAAAGATTCAGCTGAATATTAACATTGCAACGCAATAATCATTGACTCAATGTTAAACCATGAAAGCACTTTTTCATGTATGTGCGTATATCAAGTGTCTAGGAAAATTTGGTCCATTATAACTAGTGCTGTCAATAATCGGATATTTTGAACACCGGATTTCGGATTTCAAAATATCCGAAATGTCATAAATCCGAAATCCGGATTGCCGCATGAGTTCATTACAGGATAAAACATTGTAATTTTATTTATTATCCCTTCACTTAGTGCAATATCAATGTCACGAAAGATTACTTTGTCTAATCAAACCGACATTGTGCAGCAAAAAAATGCATGTTCACAAACTGCTGCGTTAAGGTTTCAACAACCTGAGGCATGCGGTCTGTCATTGCCAGACAGATCTATGTTGTTGAGATGTCTGAATATTTGGTATTCTAAGTCTGGGTATCCGAATATCCGAAGTTCGAAATCCGGAAATCCGTAGTTCATAATCCGGATATCCGGAGTTCGAATGCTGAAATCGGGTTTCGGATAGTAAATTATCCGGAAATCCGAAATCCGTGAACAGCACTTCGGAAGTTCGAAATCCGGACATCCGCAGTTCAAAATCCTGATATCCGGATTTCGAACTATTCAAATGCTAAAAATCCGGTTTTCGGATACTAAAATCCGGAATCCGTGAACAGCACTCATTATAACAACAGTGAGTCACATGTATAAATAAGGTGAGTAAGAAACATTGTCTTATCACTGGAATGCATGGTTTTCAGAAAAATTATGATTTTTGTTTTATCCAATACTTTTACGTGTCCTTAAAAAATAGGAAATCCATTTTTCTTTTACGTTTCGTAACAAAGAAAAGAATCTCTCTCTCTCTCTTTGTCATTTTATCTGCGTTTTCCGCTTCTCCTCGTAAAACTTGGAAGGCACAAGGCAATGTGTGTGGTCGGCAATAACTCTTTTAGAGCAGATAAGATGGCAGGTTAGATGAGTTAGAGGAAACAAATGCGATGATAAATCAGAAGACGCATTTGTTTGTTCAATTTCTTTTTTGTTCCCGAAAAGCCATTTGTAAAATTAAAAGATGCAGCAACCATTAAATTTTAATTTTCAGATGTTACATAAATTGTTTATAAGTGGCTTATGAAGTAAAATATTAGTTACTATTCTCTCCAAAATTCTTCCACGCTGCTGTAAGACATCTGTTCACTGAAGTACACTCTTTACAGCACTTTTTAGTCCAAAGAAGCAACAAATACTTATGTAAGAATATATTTCTTCAAGGAACCGGTAGTAAATTATTTATACATGCAAAAATTTAGTAAACTTTTAATTAAACATATCTGCTATTCAGATATATGAGACCTAAATGGCTTCGAAGTGGAAATAGAAAACGTCATTATATTTTCAAATGCATGAATTCACGAAAGTCTTCAAGTAAAGTTTCCTGAGAAATTAATACAGACATTTCACGTGGACCAGGAACATCAAACAAAGGTCTTCACTCTTTCCACGTTTATAAGTGAGTCACGGAAAAATTATCATTGCCAGCCACCGGGAATCAAACCCAGGGTCTTCTAGTTACGCGCCGGATATGCTTCCACTACACCACAGCGGCCTCGAACTCCTCCAGACTCACACACGCTAACTGCCAAGACAATTTGGCAGATTGTTTCTAGGAGCCCCGCACAATGCTGGGGATTCACCAAACATTGTAAGCAGCAACTGAATAAATAAATAGAAGGCGAATGAATAATTAATACAAACATTTGACGTGGACCAGGAACATCAAATAAAGGTCTTCGCTCTTTCCACGTTTACAGTGAGTCACGGAAAAATTCACATTAGCCGCCACCGGGAGTCGAGCCCAGGGTCTTCTAATTACGCGTTGGATATGCTTCCACTACACCACAGCGGCCTCGAACTCTTCCAGACTCACACACGCTAACTGCCAAGCCAATTTGGCAGGCTGCTTCTTGGAGCCCCGCACAATGCTGGGGATTCACCAAAGATGGTGAGCAGCAAATGAAAAAATAAATAGAAGGCGAATGAATAATTAATGCAGACATTTGACGTGGACCAGGAACATCAAACAAAGGTCTTCGCTCTTTCCACGTTTATAAGTGAGTCACGGAAAAATTCTCATTGGCCGCCACCGGGATTCGAACCCGTTCCCGGTGGCGGCCAATGATAATTTTGTCGATGGGAGAGTGCGAATTTGAAACAACAGCATGAGCGAATGGATCCATGTCGCATTGCCATGACTCTCCAGTCTAGGAAAAGCAGTGCAATAGTATCATAACTACAAATTTTCTGCTCTTAAGCAAAATTATAAAAGTCCCGTTTTCCCTTCACGCTTCTATATATAAGATTTTCTGCTCTACTTGTGAAACTAACAAAGAAAATAAAAATGCATATATTTTAACTTATGAAAACATTTATTTCGTTTAAAGAAATTCTTATATTTTGATAGAAGCATAGATTGCAAATGTTCAAGTAAAAGAAATCTTTCTTCAATTTTTTTTTCATTGACCGTCTTTGGAGTCTGTATTGATATTCGTATTTAATTTATATACCTCTTGAGCTTCAATGTGAATTTGTGAGAGATATTTCAGTCGTTCCTAACACATTGTATTTCGCAAATATTTTTTGATTTTCAGCTTGTTGAATGATCTTTCACACGTAGCTACAGTAGCAGGTATGTTGTTAGATATAAAATAAGAGCTGTAGAGACGTTATGGTAACTACAAGAGGACAATTTATCGGTACACAAACATTGTCAAATATTTCGCATTTTCAGTCTCAGAACTTGCTTACACTAACGGAAAATGATATCTTAAAATATGCAAAACAAATTGCAAAAATATATGATGAAGATCTAAGAAAAAAGATGGATCTTAAGGAACAATCCAAAAGATGTTAAGTACACCACTAAGTATTTAAGCAGATGACAAAGTCATATAAATCCGTAAATCGGTGTATGAGAAAATTTATTTTATTTTGCCAAGCTTTCGCCATCCAGCGGGACGCTTTATCAAGGCAAACTTACACTACGATAGCGATCCGTTTGGTGTTTAGAATAAAAAAATAGCACGAGTATTAAACATATACATAATGCAGTAAAAGCACGTGAACTGAATTAACAACTTGCATGGTTGGACACTCACGCAAAGCAAGATATAACATCAAGTCATATTTCATACTGGCCTTCCAGAAATGGAAGTCCACGGTGGTGGCAGCTCAATGGATACCACATCATTGCATACGCCGCTTCTAGTGAGTATCTCAATGGACTCCCTGATCATAGTTCCCTTATAAGTAGTGAATAGGGCCACTGTGTTTCTTTCATTCTATATGGGAATCGATTCGTTGTAAATTACCTCTTTTGCTAAAACAGTCGCTCCTCTCCCTTCACTTACGTCCCTCATATGCTCTTTATGTCGCACTCATAAAGATCTTTTCGTCATTCCGATGTAGGACTTTATAGAGAAATCCGGAAATTTTAATGAAATCGCATGCACTCCAGCGCATAGTCCACGTTTGTTTTCTTGTTATTCGTTGATAAAATATTACCACTAGGTTTTGATGGCTTCAAAGCTATATCGACAGCATGATTCCTTAGTAATTCCTGACATAGAACGGGAATTGGGGAATGTATGAAATGCTGCCTGCAAATTTCATTTTCGTTTTCTTGGTGGTGTCCTTTAGTAGGCTTCTTTTCACTTCTTTAATATGTTGCTAATTTCGCATTCACGAAAGTCTTCTGAAACTCCTTTCTTTATTATGTTGGTGATTTCCTGATTCTTTAAATTATCAAATGAGCATAATGTCAGAGCCCTCCGCATCCATGATCTGAACACAGTAGTTTTTAATGCTTTGGATATGAGGAGCTGGGCGGAATTATGTTAGGTACAGCTTTAGGTTTATAGTACATATATTCCACAATTCTCGTTCTGTGTCAGGAATTTACTAAGGAAGCATGGTGTCGACGTAGCGTTGAAACCACCAAAAACTATTGGTAAGATTTTAACAACGAATAACAAGAAAACAGAAGTGAATTATGCAGCAGGAGTGTATGCGATCCCATTAAAATTCCCGGATTCCTCTATAAATTCTACATCGGTATGACGTAAAGATCTTTACGTGTGCGACATAAAGGAGCATATGACAGATATAAGAGAAGGAAGAGGAACGACTCTTTTAGCAAAGGAGGTTATTTACAACGCAACGATTCCTATATCGAATGAATGAAAAATAGTAGCCGCATTCAGCACTTATAAGGGAACTATGATCAGGGAGCTTATTGAGATAGTCACAAGAAGCGACGTAATCAATGATGGGGTATCCATTGATCTGCCACCACATTGGGCCTCCATTTTTCAGAGGCTAGTATGAAATATGACTTGATATTATATCTTGCTTTACGTGAGTATTGAACCATGCAATTAATTAATGTAAGTACATATGTTTGTAATGTTTATGTTTAATACTCGTGCTATTGTTTGATTTTGAAAACCAAACGGATCGCTATTCTAGTGTAAGTTCGCCTTGATAACGCCTCCCGTTGGAAGGCGAAAGCTTGGCACAATAAAATAAAGTTTGTTATACACCGATTTACGGATTTATATGACTGTCGTCCACTTAATTATCTAAGTAAAATCTTTATAATTAAGAATCCTGCGAATTCTTTGATTGAATTCATTGTATGATTTCAACTTTTATAAAGAAACTATTTGCAAAGGTTGAATGGAGAAATTTTTACTTAGATCATCATATATTTTTGCGATTTTTTTGCATATTTTAAAGTATCACTTTCCGTTTGTATAAGCAAGTTTCGAGACTCTGAAAATGCGAAATTCTTGAAAATACTTTGCATATTGATAAATCGTTCTCTAGTTTGTTTTATACATATGACTAAAATTCGGTACAACTAATTTACCCTGAATGAGTCGTCAGTGGTTTAGAATTTGTAATCCAATGTTATGCATCATGCCAAAGACGTCTGCTGATGCCATAGAAGACGAGCTAACTGAAAACTGAAGAGAGTTCTCTACTTCTAGCTTGCTGTTTGCAGTTATTTTTCTTTTCTTCCCGCTATCCCTCATCATCCATGTTTGTCGGTGGATTTGAGTTAAAATTTTATTTTCTTAATCCTCTTTGGCCCTCCTAACGTAGCGGGCCCTTTAAGCATCAATTAACCGTGCTTAATACCAGTTACGCCACTCAGTGTGAGCAGGAATAGCTGTGAAACATTCGTTTGGCAAAATAAATCGGGATTCGCAAAATGCATTTCGTAAGTCATTCTTGAAGCAACAACTTAATGTTGTTTGGCTACAGACATTGAATTCTCTAGATATCATAATCATCTTGCAACGGATTTCAACATAAAAGTAAACAACACTTTACACGGGCAAATAATCATATTCATTTTATTTGAATAACTAGGAATCTGTAGCTTGGAGGGTTTCAGCAAAGTAATTTAAAGGATGGTGAAAAAAAGAAAAAGAAAGAAAATACATTTAATGATTGTAATTTTGAATAACGTGAGGAATCTTTAGATATTTGTAAGAAACAACTGAATGGTAATAGTATCTCAACTTAAAAGATAACATTATAATTTAATTTACATAGGCATTTCCTTGGGCATTTGCTGCATTACACAGGGAAGATGACTTAGCAAGTTACTTTTTAAAAGTTCTGTGCACAAAAGAGAAATCAGGAAAGTGAAGAGGAGTGAAAGAGGAAAATCTAAATCGTGTGAGATATAGAGAAGTGGATAAAAATCTTAAAACAATATTTTTATAAGTGGAAGGCAACAGTTGCAGGAGTTTTAGGAAAGGAAAGTCAACGTGCATCTGGCTTGTTTCACAACCTATGCTACAGCTGACATTGGTGAATTAGGAAGTCCAGAATTTAGAAAACTTCTTCTCTCGTGTTCAAACAACAGCCGCCGTAAATAGGAAGTTCACGATATCTTTCTGTAGAACGACATTTTCGTTGCATAAACTTTCTTGCTGTTCGTTTTTTTTTTTTTTTTTTTTTGTGCTCATATCTTGCCACTGGAAAACAAATTAAAATCATATTCTTAAGTTTTACTTCGATAAGATCTCCATTTTAGGAAGTAAAACATGCAGGAAAGGCTTGGAAACAGCATTCTTCCTCTTTCCGTGAACTACTGTTTTTGATTCATTCTCGAGTCGAAGAAGTTAAATTCTCCATCTTAATTTCCTGAGAATCTAACATCTCCTAGTAATTTCCTGAATATCTTACTTCACTGATTTCACAAAATCAGTTTAAAGTTTCTTCCATGCCCTCTTTTGGAAATGCAAATGCAATTTCTACTTGTATCATCAGTGTATCTAAGATTATTTATTTTTATTAACCTTGTTTTGACAGCATGAAAACACATCCTGGTTTTCTACGCAATTAAAATTGTTCGTCTCTTTCCAAAAAGGACATATCGCACTCTGAAAATATTATTGCGGTCTTGTTCGATATACAGTGATTGGGCAGAATAATGTGAACACCTAGGAAAAGAAGGCGTAGAAATCTTGGAAAAGAAGGCGTACTATGGCGTAGAAATCTTGTCTTACTTCTACGTTAATTTAAAACATCAATATACTAAGAAATTGTTCCTAAATGAAAGAAAACCTTAAAGGCCAGACGAAACATGTAAACAACAGAAATCAAACTTACGGGAAAAGGTGCTTTATTCAGGATGTAGCAAACACATCGTAGCATAGCATATTGTACTAAACTCTCCACACACCACACAACTCTTTAACACAACGCTCTTTTTACAACGCTCCTTTCAATAATCAGTTTACAACCCAACGCTTTCCTCAAGCGACAATTTAGTCGTCGCTTTTATCTCTTGTTCTTATCAATATCAGGCATACGTCACGTGCATTCAACCTCAATTGTGTTGCCAAACATATTCGTTTGAGAGAAAAGATATTACGTTAAGAGTGAAGAATAACAGAATAAACTAAAAAGGAAAGTTAATTTAGAATATACGTCACAGTACCTAATATGGTGTGAGACCACCTTTGGCATTCAAAACCGTCTGAATCCTCCTTGGAATAGACGCTTTCAAATTCTGGATGGCAGTTAGTGGGATATTACGCCATTTTTCATGAAGAAACTGCTCCAGGTCCTTGAGAAATGCAACAGGAGGATAACGGGATCTTACTCTGTTTTCCAACACAGACCACAGTGGCTCGATGATGTTTCAGTCTGGTGATTGGGGAGGCCAAGGGAGGTGTGAAAGTTCGCCCTCATGTTCCTCAAACCATGATTGGACATTCCGAGCTCTGTGAATTGGGGCGTCATCATCTTGCTAGATGGCATCCCCTGCAGGAGACAATGCCTACGCCATTGGATGGACTTGATCAGCCAAAATGGTTTCATATGCCCTGCTAGTCATCCGTCCTTTCAAGGACATAAGGGGACCTGCTGAAAACCACAATATGACTGCCCAGAGCATGACAGAACCACCACCATGCTGCACTGTTGGGAGTAGACAGTCTGGGTTGTACGCTTCTGATGGTGTTCTTCACGCGTAAACATGTCCTGCGGTGAAGAATAGCATGAATGTCGATTTATCCGACCACATTACACTCCTCCATGCATCGACAGTCCACGGTGTATGCTCCTGGCACTACTGCCGTCAATGCTGTGCATTCACCCTGGTCACCAGATGTTTTGAAATAGCAGCTCTGCCATGAATATCGTGTTTATGCAGTTACCTGCGCACTGTTGTCGTTGATACAGGGGGTCTGGAGATGCAGATTGAGCTCCGCAAATAGTTTTCGGCGCCGTGGTCTTCTTATTACGGGTAAGAATCCTCTTTAATGCCGTCCTGTCTCTACCAGTACAGGTTGTTTTCCAGCCAATCTTGTATTTCACAGACGAGGTTTTGCCACGAACACGGTATGCTGTCATGACGCTAGACACAGTAACTCTACATATCCCCACAACTCTGGTGACTGTTGTCACGGAGGCACTAACTAGACAGCCACCTACAATTTGCCGTAGTTCGAAGTCCGTTAAGTGGCTCACTTCGTCGTTACCCTGAAAGAAATTTTGCAACAAGACACTTTAAATGCCCTCAAACAGGACCTTGAGGTTCTAAACTATTACTACCAAAAAGTGGTGCATACCTTCGCGTAATGTGACGTATGCAGCTGCATCAAAAGTTATGTCTCTGAGCGTGGTATTCACATTATTCTGTCCAACCCCTGTATATATTCCAGTAAAGAGAAGATTTCGTGTGCTACATCATCATCATCATCATCATCATCATCATTGTCAACCATTATCAATCCACTGCTGCACGAAGGTCTCCCCAAGTTTCCTCCACAACGGTCTGTCTTGTGCCAGTCTCCTCCATGTTACTCCCGCATACTTTCGAATTTCATCCACCCATCTTCCATGTGGTCTTCTTCTGGGTCTTTTCCTGTCCCTTGGAATCCAATCTAAAATTTCGGCTGTCCATCGATGGTCTGTCCTTCTGGCAGTATGTCCAGCCCATTGCCATTTCAGGGATTTAACTCTGATCATGATGTCTTCCACTCTTCTCATTTTTCGGATCCACGAGTTCCTCTTCTTATCTCTCTTGGTTACACTAAGCATGCACCTATCCATGCTAATTTGAATTGTCTGCAGCCTTTGTATGTCTCTTCTAGTTAAGGTCCACGTCTCTGCACCATACGTAAGCACTGGAAGGATGCATTGATCAAACACTTTTCTTTTAAGACATAATGGCATATTGCTCTTGAAAATTATGCTGTTTCTTCCAAAAGCTCTCCAGGCAAGTTTTGTACGCCGATTAATTTCTTCATCAATGTGACCCTCACTTGATATCTGCTGTCCAAGATAAACGTACGTGTCTGTTATCTCCAGCTTTTCTCCATCAATCGATAAATCTTCATTTCTTGTAAAAGCATTGAACATCACTTTTGTCTTCTGAAAGTTCATTTTTAATCCCACTTCTTTACTCTTGTCAGCAAGTTCCTGGATCATACTTTGCAGCTCTGATGGGGTAGTTGCAAAAATGACTACGTCATCAGCAAAACGAAGGTGGGTTAGATAATCTCCATTAATCTTTATCCCTTTGTTTTCCCAGTTCAGTGATTGAAAGACATTTTCCAATGTGGCATTAAAGAGCTTCGGAGATATGGTGTCACCTTGTCTCACTCTTTTTCCAATTTTTATGTGTGTTGTATTTTCAAACAGCCGAATCTTTGCACTTGCATTTTCATAGATGTTATTAATAATACACTGCCGGACAATTGCTAAGGACGGATAACAATAGCAACAATAGCAACCATAAAATGGAAAGCAGGAAAATGTGGAAATTAGTATAACTGCGGGATATAGTAAGACGTGTTGTGCGTATGCAAATTTTGGATTGCCGAACTTGTTCGTGACGTCATACCGCTGATAAGAGATATAAAGTATTTGACGCGTATTGACCGTTGTTGTTAAACGCAAAGTTGAAAGGGAAAGAAGCAATTGACGAACTTGCAATTTTCAGTATGTCTTCCCGACATCACCTAGATGATTTTACGCGTGGCCGTATTATTGGCAAGATTGAAGAAGGACGAAAAATAACAGATGTTGCCAGGGAGTTCGACGTCAGCCACAGTGTTGTTTCAAGGCTTTGGAAATCATTTCAAACAAATCGAGAGTGTGGCAAACGTCACGGGGGAGGTCGTGTTCGCAGTACGACACCTGCAGAAGATCGGTACATAGTGCTATCAACGAAAAGACACTGGCGCAGCACAGCTAGTGAGGTAGCAAATCAGTTTATGGCTGCTACTGGCAAGCGGATCTCCAGAAAAACTGTCGCCAGACGTTTGCATGAAGGAGGACTATACGCCCGCCGTCCTGTTGTGTGCATCCCATTGTCCAGATGTCACCGTACCGCCTGTTTGCAATGTTGCCATCAACATCGCAATTGGACTGATAACGACTGGTCTGCTGTCCTCTTCTCAGATGAGAGTAGATACAGTCTACCGTCTGATTGTCGACGACAACTGATCTGGCGTGATAGTGGTACTGCATATTGACCAGCAAACATACAGGAAAGGGACCGATATCCGACATGTAGGGTCATGGTATGGGCTGGCATCATAATCAATGGCCGTACGTCCCTCTATGTGCTTCCAACTGGGACTATGGCTGGCCAACGATACATTAATAATGTTCTGCTACCTCATGTTCACATGTTCTGTGGTGCCGTCGGTGATAGATTCGTTTTTATGGACGACAACGCAACTGTCATCAAACAGTCGCTGTCCAAGAGTGTCTTGAGAGCGAGGATATTCAACGCCTCGTATGGCCAGCACGTTCTCCAGATCTGAATCCCATTGAAAATGTGTGGGATGCTTTGGGGAGGAGTCTTGCTGATCGCCAATGCCCTCCAATAAACAAGGACACCCTCATCCGTGCACTGACAGAGGAATGGGATAAATTACCCCAACAGCTGCTTGATAATGTTGTGCAAAGCATGACACGACGTGTGGAATGTTGCATCGCCCTCCATGGTGGCCATATCCCGTATTGACATCTTACGCCGGAACGCCTGCGGACGGTAATTGCATTTTTTTCACGTTTACGTATTCTGCACAAAATGGCCTGTTTGTCCCTTGAACACGTTCCAAAGCCTTCTGGATTTCATAGCACAATAAATTGTCTTTCTTGTATTGTCCTGGCATTCTGACATTATTTTATTTCACTTGGCATCCAACAACACTTATTTTTTTATGCGCTATATAGCCGTTTATGATCCGTCCTTAGCAATTGTTCAGCAGTGTATTAATGTACGCATCTTCAATACCGCAGGATTTCAGGGACATTGTAACTGCTGATGGTTTCACCGAATCAAAGGCTTTTTCATAATCGATAAAAGCCATGCACAATGGAAGTTCACATTCCCTCGCTCTTTCAATTAGTTCTCTCAGTACGTGGATATGATCTATTGTGCTGTAGCCACTCCTGAATCCAGCTTGTTCTTTCGGTTGAGCCATGTCCAGTGTCACCTTCAAGCGGTGTGAAAGAACTTTAGTGAAGATTTTATAAACCACTAATAGGAGGCTGATAGGTCTGTAGTTCCTGATATCCTTAATGTCACCTTTTGTTATGTAGCAAGATCATTGTAGCGTTGTTCCAATCCTCAGGAATCTTCCCTTCATTAAGGCATCGAGTGAATATTTGGGCGAGTACTGTTTTTATTTCTCCACTTGCTTCTTCTATGATGTCTACAGTAATTCCATCTTCTCCTGGAGTTTTTCCCCGCTTCATATTCTTGATTGCATGTACAACTTCTGCTGGAAGGACTGGAAGAACTCTGGTACTGGTACCTTTCATGATGCCTGGAGTACATGTATCATATCTTTCATATAATTTGGAGTAGAAATCTTTCACTCTTGTCAAAATTTCGCCTCTATTTCTTGTTACAGAACCATCTTCTTTTCTCAGTGCCATAATCTGTTTTCTTCCCTTACTGAGATGTCCCTTTGCTATCTTTAGGCTTTGGTTGTTTTCAATTGCTTTCCTTACTAGTTCACAGTTGAATTTCCTTACGTCTTCAGTGATACTTTTTCGTACTGTCTTGCATAGCTCTATATATTCCACTTTGGAAGTCACATCATCTTCAGTTGTCCTCATCTCTCTTCTTTTTTGCATCAACATTTTTGTTTTTCCTGATAATTTGTTCACATGCAACTTGTTCTTAGACCCAGCTAATTTTGTTGCTGTTTCCATAAGAGCTTTGGTTACTTTTCTGTTAACTTCAGAAATATCCACTTCTTCCGATGTTAGGCCTTCTAAAGCAGAGAATCTGGTCTTCAGTTCCAACTTGAAGGTATAATGGTGTTTTTTAAGGTTGTTTATATCAATACATTTTGTTTGTCTTATGAGCTTGCTACGTTCGAGTTTAGTGTTGAGGTGCATCTTACATTTCACCAATCTATGGTCACTACCTGTGTTGAACTTGTTTAGCACACTGCAGTCTTCTATGACGAATTTTTTGTTACACATAATAAAATCAATTTCACTTGTCGTCCCATTTGGATGTCTCCATGTCCATTTCCTGTGTGGCTTTTTCTTGAAAAAGGAGTTCAAGATAAAAAACCCTTCTGCCTCTGCAAACTCTACGAGAGTATTTCCACATTGGTTTCTGTTGCCGTGACCGAATTTACCTACTGAAGTTTCATTCTGTTGCCGTTGCCCTATTTTTGCATTGAAATCTCCCATAATTATCTTTAAGAGCTGCTTACCTTTATTATTTAGATGACGAATTTCCTCATAAAATTCTTCAATTTCTTCTTCAGGAGGACTTGTGGTGGGTGCATAAGTTTGAATAATCTGAGCCTGGTATCTTCTTGAGAGTTGGATAACGAGTCGTGCAGCTCTGTCAGAGGAACTTTCAACTTCTACAACTTTATCCTTCAGTTTCTTGTTTATTATAAATCCAACACCACTAGATCTGCCAGTATCAGTCCCGCGATAGTTGAAGAGATGTCCACTTTTCCAGTAAAGAGAAGATTCCGTGTGCTATATATAATACTCTATATACACTCACGGACAATGAACTTTGCGAAACCTAGAAGAAAACATGCTACAACCGCGAAACTTTGCAAATAGTTAGAGTGCGTGCTGGTATGTAAATGATCCACGTTTGGTGCGATTGCGCATCACCGCACACCCTGCGGTGGCGCTGCAAGCACGAACCGGCAGCCTTATAAACCTGTAGTCATTGCCTCATAAAAGTGAAGAGCACCGGCCGACGCAAGCAAAATTACAGAGTGACAAGAATGCCGAGTAGACGCCAGAGACGTCGATTTACGCAACTTACGGACTTTGAGAGAGGCCCGATCATCGGGCTCGGGCTGAAAACCTCAGGGCGGTCGGAGCGCCGTATAGCCAACCACGTGGATCACTCGGATCTTACCGTCCGACAGTGTTGGGAGCAGTGGACATGTAACGACACTGCCACACGGCGGAACGGCTCCGGACGGACCAGGAGAACCACCGGTAGAGATGATCGACGTATCGTGCGCCAGGCACCAACGGATCGCACAGCAGGGACACGGCCCACTATACAGGCAAATGTAGCGACTCCTGTGTGCCCACGAACCATTTAGCGACGACTCGCGAGAGCGAATCTGCGATCCCAGCACTTCTTACGTGTACTGCCATTAACATCGGAACATCGCCGCCGACTCCGTTTGCAACGGTGCCACGCCAGAGCGGCGTGTGGTGTTTAGCGATGAGTGCTGCTTCGTTTTGGGGACAGATGATCATCGTGCCCAGATGTGGAGGTGCCCGGGTCAACGACGCAATCCCAACCTCGCTATCCAGCGCCACATCTTTACCACTGGAGGCATTATGGTCTGGGGAGCCATTGCCTACGATAGCTGATCAGCTATAGTAGTGATACGTGGATCATTGACCGGCAGCGGTATGTGCAGGACAAGATCCTACGGCCCCATGTTCTCCCATTTATGGCCGGGATTCCAGATGCGCTATACCAGTAGGGTAATGCCAGCCCGCACACGGCTCGTGTTGCCCATGACTGCCTGCGTCATGTCCATACACTTCCATGGCCAGCCCGCTTCCCGGACATGTCCCCTATCAAGCATGCGTGGGACCAGTTGAAACGCCAGCTGCCGCCGTGCCGCACTATCCTGGATTTGGAGCACACCGTCCAACACGTGTGGGCCAGTTTGCGCAGGACAACATCAGGAGTCTGTTCGTCTCCACGCCGGACCGTATTGCAGCATGTATGCGACGCGCTATTGAAGATGACCGGACTGCATGCCACAGATCCATCTGTAATTGTCGTGCAGCTCTGTTTTTACCATCATGTGTATAATTCATCTTTATCATTACGTTCATAAAATTTTAGTTCAATCCGATGCTTCCTTTTCGTTGCGCAAATTTCATTGTCCGTGAGTGTATATAATACTCTCTTTTTCTGGAAAATGTTTCTCCTTTTCTCTCATGGAGTGAAAAGAATGGATACTGGTAATAAGTTGTAATACCTTACTGTATGAAAATTGATTTCCCATAATTTTACAGCACCTTTCATTTGCTAAAAATACCCGAACCGAGAATGTATCAAGCAAATAATATGCTTGCAAATGTGGAATGCCAAAAATATTTTTTTTTTATGTCTAACGGAATCATCATGGTTTAACATTGGAAAAAGTTCTGGTAGGTGTTAAGCATATTTGATTTTTCAATGAAAATGATTTGCAAAATTTGGTTTCTAGTCGGAGATAAAACCTAAATATTCTTGACAAATGGAATGATATAGAAACAAATGCCACAAAATAGTGTTCTGATTTGAAGAACACATGTGATAACGTAGTAATTTATTGAAGCAATAAATAATTAAGTTTTCAAATCATTTGCTGCACTACTTTCTAGGATATAAATGAAAAACCTTAAAATTTCTTAAAATCCATACAAAGGATGTGACCCCCATGTACTTTAATACGGAACCCAACTCCTGAATGCATTTGGTCGCAGATGTATTACATGTCTTAGTGTATGCCATTACGATTCTATTTTAATTGAATTCCAAGCTGACGAATCGAAGGGACAGTTATTGGGCTTAAGTTCAGATGCTCCCATCACTTTCCAGAGATGACCTACTGGGGACAGATCTAGTGATCTCGCTGACCATGAAAAGGCATTAAGTTCTTGAAGAGAGATTCAATAATGCTAGAAGGTTGCTGAACAGTTCAAACATATGATAACTACTGGCAAAATGACATTCTCAAAGTAATAAGTAGCTCTTGTACTTCACCCTACAGTTATAGAAGTTATTTTCATGTCATGGCTAATGGCTACCCATGGGAATCTGTGATGTGTAATTTTTTGTACATTCTGTTCTTTTTCTCTTACCCTATGGTCTTCTGACTATCATTGATCCATCACTTACCCATAGGCAGAAACAGCTCTGATCACTAAACAGTACCAAACACCATTCTTGCGTCTATCTGATAAGTGCACGATATCGCTGAAGACGTTCGTGATGATGAACGATGCAAAACTTAAAACTTCAACAATACCATGATTGAAACTCAATATGTGAGCAGGAGTGAAGGACAAACAGTTCTGCGAATATTAAGATCTTTGCCCACTTCCTACAAGCTACTGCGAAGTGCGAGAAGCCAACACGTACAAGAAATATCTGCATCTCTTATCAAGTAAGAGTTTAACGCTTCACGGATTTCAAAACGAGACGTGACATTTCGCTGTTAAAATCTCCTTGCAAGTCATCATTAGTGTGTGTTGCAGGAATTTTTTATTTTTTATTTTACTTCGTTACCCATCTTTAAACTGCCTTCTGGTGCTTCCAGGATTCACACTGTTTCTGAAGTAACATCATTTAGAATGAACATATTCTTTCATTCACGTCTCATTCATTTGTACTAATTTTACCACTTCCAAAATGTACGTATTGTCTCGGTGAATAAAAATGCCTTTGAAGTGAATTTCCTTAAAGTTTACAATCACTGGCTGTTTTCCAGATTTTTTTATTTAAAGTTTTTTGCACTTCGTTGTAACATTGTTTCCTTTTTCAAATTACGCTTCTCAGAAGATCACATAATTAGATCAATTTGAAACTTGTTACACGAGATCTGTGATTTAATTATGTTATTTTTTTCTGGGTTTAATGACCACTATGAGCAATCCTTAGAGCTATAAGCAGTCGCTCGTCCCTAATTTAGAGCCACTAGTTCCAGATAATGTAGAGAACCAGCGCCGTCATACAAGCGCACCACCCATGCCTCTCCTGGGACTCGAACCCGGCCGATCTCTGACGAACGGGTAGAAATCTGCTCCTCAGTTACCAGGACGGTTATGCAATCTTCAAAGTTGCGAAAATAAATAATCAAAATAGAAGACCGTCATAGAAGAAAATAGGATTTCTGTGTTTGAGTGTCGCATCCACATGCAGATAGTACTAAACATTTTCAAGGGCGAAATCAAAGACAGAATTATTAATCAAAGTAAAACACATTACAAAGCCCTGCGGGTCACAAGATTGTACTGGATATGTACTGGAAAGGTTACCATCAATTGTACCAACATAGTTTTGAGGAAGAATTTCAGAAAGAAAATCATTCAATCTGGAAAAATTTGTTGGATGTCTATTCAGGTAAATCATTTTGCGCAAAATTCTGACTAGAACCCTTTTCATACACGAAACAATTGTAACTCTAAATTATTCTTCTTGGTGAATCCACTGGAAGCGCACTTTAGCAGTCTGTAGGTCTTGAACTGTTGAGTCGTTTGAGATAAACTGCTTTTCCTTTATGTTTTTGCATATTTTTCTTTTTCTTGTAGAGTTGGTTCATAAAATATCTCCAAGTAGATAGAAAAAAAGGAATGAATCTGTAGTTTCATACCATTATCTTTCTTTATGTTAATTTTTAATATGGATCTTGTTTGGATGCACCCCGTTTGGGGAAAATAAATGAGCTCTCGAAATTTTGTTGCATAAAGGAAAGGTTTTGCTTTTGATATTTGATTTAGATTCAATCAAAATCAGGATTTTTTTTATATTATTGGCTATAATTTTGCGTTATTTTTTATATTTTAATATTAAAATTAAATATTAAAATATAATTTTGCGTGATTAATTGCGATAGTGGAAGCTGGAGCATCGAATTTCCACTAGCAAGAAATTTTCCAACTATCCTATTAATATTGATAGAAGTTGAGATTACGTAATGGTAATTTGAAGTAAATTACTTTTCTAAGAGAATGACAAAACCGCAACTTTTTCTCGCCCTTTGTGACAAAACCACCAGTCCTTCCAAGAAAGAAATGAAGTTAATACACCTTTCTTAGATTTCTCGTAAATGACAACACAGTGTTGTCCTCAAGAAAAAGAGCTCCAAGAAATTCTTAACCGAGAGGAATTTTTCAGTTCATCCATTTTGTTCTCTTTCCCAAGAAAAAATAAAAAAACAAGAACAAAAAATAGAGTTTTATGAATTGCATTTCCTGTTCTCTTCCAGAAGAGTTCTTTTCTTTTTTCCGCCACACGAAAACAAAAACGGATTATCTTCCTCTTTGAAAGGTTCGTTTGATTCATTAAGAGTTCAGTTGGTAGCTTCAATAATACTGTAGTCCCTTCATGCGTGGAATCAAGAAGGCAATTGATAGAATTGAGCATGGACATTAATATTTTTTCTGGTTAAACATGAGGGACACAATTAAAGCTTTCAAAGACGTTGAAAGTTTTCACGGAAAAGCCTTTGCAGTTAATATTTTGCTAAGCAGTGAAAAGAATACAGTTTACACGTTTTCTTCTTTTATACACTGGCGGGAAGTGAAAAAAGAACACCAAGAAGGAGACGTCTGATACCAACGAAATTTATACAGCATAATAACGGAATACAGAGGATAACGTGATCAAAACATTATGGCAAAATACAGCTGTATTTGCTGGTAAACTGAAAAATAACATTTCCATGTAACATGGTTAGTACGAGGTTGAACCGCCCTGAACTGCGTCATACTGTGCAATTCTGGCATGGAGTCTGTCGCTCAGATGTTGGATGTAAGTTTGGGGTATTGAGTTCCAAGCATCCTCAACCTGGACGCGTAAATCGGGGATGGTCGTGGCTGGCCGTGGAGACCGGATAAGTCGTTGTCCCGTAAAATCCCACACGTGCTCAATGGGGGACAAATCCGGTGAACGTGCAGACCATGGAAGTTGTCTCACACCCTGAAGTGCATGTTGCGTTGCACGTGCCGTGTGTGGGCGTGCGTTATCTTGTTGGAAAACACCACGATGGACCGACCTTACAAATGGCACAACAACAGGTTGAATGATGTTGTTGGTGTAGGAGGTGCTGTTTAACGTACCCGGTACAAACACTAGTTGTGTACGGAAGTGATAGCTGATCGCTCCCCACCCCAGGAGACCAGGTGTAGGCCCTGTGTGTCGCTTGCGGATGGAAGAAGGGTGGAGACGCTCCCCTGTGCGTCTGCGAACACGCATACGGCCATCGGAGGCTCCCAAGCAGAATCTGCTTTCATCGCTGCACACGACAGATCTCCATTGCGTTCTCCAGTGCAGACGTTGGCGACACCACTGCAGCCGTTCCTGACGGTGGGCTGGAGTCAGAGGTACACATACCAGAGGCACACTTGCACGTAGTCCTGCATCCAGTAGACGGTTGCGGATTGTTCGCACAGTCACCTTAAGTGCAACGGCAGCTCGGATTTGCGTCGCAGTGGATGTTCTGCTTGACAACGCCGCGCTTCTTATGCGTCGATCGGTCCGCTCATCAGTCCGTCTGTGACTTCCGGTTCCACGTCTTCTCGTGTGGGAATGTTCCTCGGACCATCTACGCCACCATCGTACCACCACCGATGCTTCCCGTCTAATTCGCTCCGCAATACGACGATACGACCACCCGGCCTCGCGGAGTCCGACTAGACGACCTCGCTCAAAGTCCGATAACTGCTTAAATCGTTCACGTCTTCCATGTCTAGGCATTGCAGCTTCTTCAGGGTCTTCGCACGTGTCCGTACGCCGACGACTGATTACATTCACTTCGCCGTACTCCTTAAATACCACCGACGATAATTTGCATATTATGCCGTGCTGTGGCGTAAGCGCTCAACGGTTGGTCCCGAAATTAACATCATACCTACGTAAACTCGACCTCATTAACATATGTAAATTTCATGATCGTCTGCCAGTTCCTTCTTGGTGTTCTTTTTTCACTTTCCGGCAGTGTATTATGAAGCAAATTTGGATGATGCACATCATACAAGTTTACCGAACTAAGATAGAGAATTTCGTGATGGGTATTTTGATTTGTTTTCATATAAATTGTTTCAAGGAGGATCATACAAAGAGACAAACTATGCCCATCAATTTGAAATTTTCGACTCAAATAGCTGAGACTGATATGATAAGTATTTGTGATGTTTCGTGATATCTGCAAACTTAAAATTTTAAAGCTTAATTCTTTATTTTTATTGCAGCTTAGGAATCATCTCCTCAATGGGCTATGAGCAGTCGCCCGTCCATAATTTAGGTTCACTGGTTCTAGGGAAGCGAGAGATTCAGTGCCGCACGACAAACACAACATACATGCCTCACCGGGATTCGATAAAGGACCCTTCTCGCAGCAAGGAGGTTAGAATAATACTTCTGGAGATGCAATGGTCTCTCAACCGTGAAGACACTATGTAATTTCATCTGTTTGTATTTTGGAATTGCGTGGGTTTTGGTCGCAGAAACCGTGTTAATATCAAACCGGAATGAATTATATTTCTTACACTAGTGACGTTTTCAATTTTAACGTTACGTTTTGTTTAGAATTCGCACCAATGTTCGTGTTTCAATTTAAAATAAAAATGGGAAGAAGCCTGAAAATATTTAAGAATTTTATAAATTCAGCATTGTTTCACACATTGGCAACAAGTTACGATGCGAAATTGGAAATATTTGCGACGAAAGAAGGCAATTCGGCCAACACAAAATGCATTGCAATAGCATTGAAAACCATCAGCTTTCCCACACTTGGACGGCCGTCGCTCGCGGTTATAGGTTTCACGCAAAGTGGTACTGCTTCATTAACAAGGGTATTTCCAGATATCTTATTCTAACCTCCTTGTCTCGGACCCACGGCCATAAGCCAGCGCTTAGACTTCTACGCCACCGGGCGGAACTCTCTTTTCGCCATGCTTACTAATTTCTTGGCTTACTTGGCGCTAGCATTTAGTCTTAGATATAACATGGGCGAGAAGCAAACATAATCCTAAAACATGTTTCACACTAACTAAATTGATAATTTAAATGCAGAACTAATATCTCTGCACTGTTGTTAGTACTGATTATCCATCTGAAAATATTTCACGTCACCATTTCTTAACCGATAGTCTCCGCAGATATTTCAAAGTTCTTCATTCTACCCTAAAAAGTCTGCGAGTTTTACGTATTCTGCTAAAAAGAAATCAAGAAAATCTATTGATCCGACAGAGAAATATTTACAAAGGTATTCACGATACATTTTGGCGGTATTGGCAGGCGTGATCGATAAATATTTAATATAATATTTGATGTAAGAAAAGCTTCCATGAAAGAACATTTGAGCAACACCAAAACTTTGGAGACTGCTTCTAGACCTCTGAAGATATTTGTCACAAGAGTTTATGAATTCAAAATCCTTGAACTTTAATCGAAAACCAAATTCCCATCATTTGAAGTTGACTGAATACCGATAACACTGTGAGAACCAGACATCACAGGAAATCCTTGTCTGAGTTTTGTACATGCATCAAGAACGAATATTCTTTACTAAGTGAAAAAGCTCTTAAGCTGTGGGGGCCAGTATCGACAAAATATTTGTAAGAAGAGGGATTTTCGACTATGGTTCTCCTTAAAAATAAAAGAATGTCACGTTAATGCGTCTATACTACTGGAATTTTTAAATTCCATTAGGCGCCGGTTGGATCTGCAAACAAAATAAGAAAAGTCTTTGAGCAGAAAACTCTAATTCGTAACATTTGAGTGCATTTTATTTCCTATTAGCGTTTCAAAATTTACAGTTAAAAAATTCTTCTATAAACATTAGCATTTCATAACAACTACATAATTTTCTATTAATGTAACTATGAAGTTGAATTACAACTTATTTATTTATTGGCTCTTTTGTTTGTTTGTTTGTCTGTAACTTGTATAATGAATAAAATTATCCGGCTGGACGTGTAGTGCAGGAAAGCTTACGTTAAGTCAAGTTAGGGTTATTGAAAGGTTACTTGACGTAGCTAAAGTGTGCTTAAACTTCAAAGTGCTAGAGTTTGTTTAGGTAAGACACGCACGTGCAATAAATTCCAAGAATATAGGATTTATTTTTACTCAGGGTTCCTCATTATCTTGAATATCAGTAATATAACTTCGGTTTTAGTACATTAGTTCCTTGAAGGCTCCTTATTAGAGCGGTAAACACAATATACCCTGAACTTGACGTAAACACTCAATGAAATAGACTTAACGGCCAGACAGATGTCTGACAATAAAATGAACTAAGTAAACGTACTCACTTTTAACCTTTTATTAGGGAGCTCCTGGTATTACTCAAATACACACTCCAAAATAACACAACTACTGATAGCCCGAACTTTCGTACTATAGTAATATCGTAGAAACGTAGGTAAATCGCATATCAATAATCAGGAAGTACCTATCACATATAAAACGAAGCTCTTTGGTATACTTGAGCGCGCCTATATATACTGCATACCACCACGTCATGACTTACACTCGTTGCCACATATAATTTAGCGGGAGAAATAACATCTCGTTAAGTGAGAAGATAATTTGCATAGGAAAATAAAATAACAAGAGATAGTAAAATCAAAAAGAAACTGAATCTAGAGTATACGTAACACTTGTTATTGTATGGAAGCAGAATTGAAGAAAATGTGAGAAGCGAGAAGTTTTAATTCTTTTCAGACGAATCTCGCAAATTTGCGACAAACTAAACATACACTCATTGTCATAAAAATCCAAGCACTAAGAAGGAGGCGTTGGATTGAAATGAGATTTTAGTAGTGAGATGATACATACCAAGAACAGAAGTGATTACAGTATCACAGCAGCAGAACGATTTCCCGCGGACATACGGGACACATTCCGGTCAGCGTTAGTACTACGTCAGACCGCCTCGTGCTCCGATACACGCAGTGATACGGTTCGGCATGAAGTCAAAGAGACGCCGTATGTTATCCTGGGATAGATTGGCCTACACTTCTTGCAAACTGACGCTCTAAATCACGAAAACTGGGACATGGAGGAAGCTGGCGTCCCATCTGGTCCCACACGTGCTCGATGAGCGAGAGATCAGACGATCTGGCAGGTCAAGGAAGTGTCGAAGCATGACGTATACAGTCCTGGGAAACCCGAGCCGTGTGCGGACGGCCGTTATCTTGTTGGAAAGTGGCGCCTGGCCGCCCCGCCAGGAAAGGCAGCACATGGGCCAGCAGAATCTCCTGTACGTAGCGCTGCGCTGCCAACGTCCCTCGGATCACTGAAAAGGAAGTACGGCTGTCATACGCGACGGTTTTCCAGACCATCAAGCCTGCAGTTCGGGACGTGTGCCACTGTACAGTGAGGTTGGGATTGTAGCGCTAATCTGCGGTCCTCCACACTCTGACACGGGGGTCGTCCGTTCCCATACAGAAGCGAGATTCGTCGCTGAACACTATACGTCGCCAGGTAGTAGCATTCCACGTTGCTCCCTGCTGACACCACTGCAAACGACGCCGACGATGGTCCGGTGTTAATGGCAGAAACCGTAAGGGCCGTCGAGAGCGTCTGTAAATGGTTCTGGCGGACACAGGAGTCCCTTGTACAGCCGCCACATGTCCCTGGATATTGTACAAGGACGTCGTTGCGTCTGTGAGTACCGATCTAACGACCCCACGGTCCTCTCCGCTGGTGGTGTGTCTGGGTCGTCCAGATCCAGTCCGCCTTGCCTGGGTGCCTTCCCGTGTCCATTGCTCCCAACACGATTGCCCCGTAATGTCCGACCAGCCAAAATGTCGCTGATTCGGGGCGCCGACCACCCTGCCTCTCTCACCCAGACAATACGACCTCGTTCAAACTCCGTCAGTTGCCCGTATGCACATCTACGGCGGCCCTTCAACATGTCTATCGCTCAGGAATCTCATCTGACTCTTACCGTGCACTTCGGCACGAATGCGGAGTCCCCTGTGCGGCGCCTTCGTTATAAGCACCAAGGATCGCGACTGCAGCGCCGGTCTTGGACGCGCGGGCATGCGGAATCACACGAAACTTTAGTCTATTCGCCGAGTTCCGCGTTAAACGCGCGGTTTCTTTTTTTTTTTTTTTTTTTTTTTTTTGGTGTGCAGATTTTTATGACAATGAGTGTATTTATTAAAAGGATAGCAGTTGTATTTTTGTAAGCTTTTTGCCGGTTAGTTCAAATACGGGACATGCGACACATTCATTTATAGTATTTGAGAGAGTGCTTATGAATTAAATTTGAACCTACTTTTAACTTATGTTATTTTTTTAATTTCTACGTTAATATTCAGTCCAAAGAGGGTTAAGCTTCTGCTTTTCAATATATTTTTCAGTTCCGCACTGCGCCTATTTATACTTAAATTTCGGATAATTTTTATTCGATGAAATAAAAATAAACTACGTAACTTGTGTCGAGAATCCGCAGATGTAGAGGAAATTTGTCAGAACTCCTCGAACCCGAAACAATGGAGAAACACTGACCTGTAGAATACTGCAAGTCCTAACACAGTGCATTCCCGTATTGAGCTAACCATTAATAACGTGTTATTAAGTTCCATTAATAACGTCAATTCTATTCTCAGGAAAATATTTTTCACGTTTAGTGAATTAACCTAGAATATTATTTCACTGAAATTTAAGTATAAATGGGCGTAGTGCGAAACTGAAAAATATATTGAAAAGCAGAAGCTTAAACCTCTTTGGACGAAATATTAAAATATTCAGGGCACGTCGGGTCTCTGTGAGGCATTTTCCTTGTTTTACCTTGCTGCTATTAATTTTTAACTGCACATAATTATCTGTTTCATGATGTTAAAATGTAACAGCATAAATATTGAAATAAATAAAAAAACTGCACTTTAACAAAGATTATACAAAAACAAAACCAGGTTCACTTAGTCTACCTATACTTACGAGAAAAGTATTTTCTCTTTCTCAGTATTCATCAGGCCAATGTTTGTCTTACTTATTCTTGACTGCAGTTCCCAGATCTGTTTTAAGGAGAAACTTTCCGCTCGTCTTCCTTTTTCATAATTTCATTCTGTATTGTCTCCCACGTAGATATGTCAACTGCAGAAAAAAACGTGACGTCATCATCTTTTCCAGTTCTCTCGATCACCGCAGGTATTCAGTTCAATGAAAATTCCATTTTATGGTTTTACCTTCTTCATTTAATTTCATACTATGTTACGTTTCTTCATTCAAGCTGATCTTGCCACCTTATCCGGATGTTGATTTTTATGGAAACTCATTGGCCTGTGCACTGCTAAAGACATTCTTACACATGCATAGAAATAAGAAAAAAATACAGTACTCTCATGTACTGGGTGGTTATAAAATAAGTATCCCTAATATCAGGTCTCTAGAAAAGCGGGAAATGGAGATCTAGCAATAAAATTTGGTAGTTAGCTTTTTGAGGGCATGGGAAAAAGATTTAGCGGGAAAAAAATTAGTTGAAAATTGCTCTGCTACGGGAACAATAGCGCTGCAGACGTGAGAAAAGAATAGACGCATGAGGAATTTACTGGTTATTGACAGTTAAAATGTTTCAGGACAAAATCTGCTCAATACCGGCCATCACAAAAGATTAACTGTGGTGCACAGCAGAAGAAACGCACTGAAATCCTAGAAGTTGCAGGACGGTCACATGGGAAATTTCGTATGCAAATGTTCACATGCAAATTTGGCATGCTGTGTCTGCCAGCATGCGGCAATGTTTTGGCTTCCGATAGTCGTTATGGCTCTTGCAAAAAATAAATGCGTGCTACTGGTAAAAATTTTTTTTATCGAAATCAGAGGAATGCCAATAGTGCACCACACCAGTATGGAAGAATCAAAGGATTACGAAGAGGGCCCCTTTTACCTGCGCCGTTGAGGAGGATGATACGAAAGTTCGAAGGCACTGAAGATTTGGGTATAGCATCGGAACGAGGATGTCCGCATTCTTCCGAATATGTGGATTAGGTTGCAGTTGCCAGTGCCGACAGGGCGAGCCGGAAAGCACTCTCGTACTAGAAGAATTGCTCGGTGGAACATTCGGCAATGAACACATCATTTCTTGAGAGTTTACGCAGTCATGGTCAGCTCGCTCATTGGAACTTACTCTTGTGAATTTTGAGTTTTGGAATACCTGAAAAATAGAGTTTATTTGGGAGCTCTCTCTCTCTCTCATATCTGAAAACCAGTATCAGATGTGACGTGACCATTATCGACATAGATAAGTGGCCAGCATCCTTGTCGAATGCCATTTTTCTTTGTTGTTTTTTTTGTTTTGTTTTTGTTTTTTATTGGAGGTTTAACGATCACCGTGAGCAACTCAATGGGCAGTCGCCCGTCCCTAATTTAGGGTCACTGGTTCCAGGAAAGGAAGAGATCTAGTGCCGTAAGGCAAATACAACATCCATGCCTCACCGGGATTCGAACCCGGACCCATCTCTGGATAATTAGAAGTCATCGCTTAGACAGCTGCGCCACCGAGGGGGCATTTTTTGTCTCTTGTGATGGAATGCATATTGAGCAAATTTTGTCCTGAAAAGTTTGTTCTATCAATAAACAGTAAATTCACGTACTTGTCTGTTCTTTTCTTGAGTCCGCAGCGTCACTGTGTGCCCTAGTGGCGCAATTTTGAACTATTTTCTTTTCCTGTTAAGTCTTTTTTCTGCGCTCTCAGTAAGATATCTATTGAATTTCGTCGCGAAATTTCTATTTTTCGCTTTTCTAGATACCCGAGAATAGGGATCCTTATTTTATAACCACACGGCAAATACTAAAACAACACATCTAGGAAAGTATACTAATACATTTGTACGCATGTAAATATATACTGAACCTAAAGGTAAGAGAAGCAAAGAAATTTTGAATTGAGAGTCAAAATCTCGATCAATCGTCTCGTATTAATTTTACCGGGATATTCGGCCAAGCATTGCGTTTCACCGCTTTTCGCACCAGTTTGCAGAAATATAACTACCGCTGTGTCAGAGCATGCGATCCGATATGACGCTGGCGTAAGAGGATTCTCCTGTTCCTAAGCTGGGGTCATTATTTCCGGAGGGAGTTGCAAACTGTGAACAGATATGGATCCGAAGATAAACTTCGTCGACGTTGAAACACAGTCCCTCCCACAATTCGCCTTCTGATACGTAGTTGCTGAGTCTGTTCCATATAGCCAGGCTTTCAACTCTACGACACGCATGATGTTTCCCATGAGTGCTCTCTCTCCATAATCTGTGGTATTTTCGATGTCGGGCTCTCGAATCTTTATTTGTTGTATTTAAAAGACATACCTCTCTGTTTTGTAGATAATATCGAGACACACTCATTTTCGATGGTCATTAAGTTTATGCTCCAAAAAACTAAATCCTGCAAATATAACAGAAAAAAAAGTAGAAATGACGAACTTCAAATCCTATCATGATATTATTCCATGATATTAGAATTTCCAGATGTGCTCTTAGCTACGGCAATTTGCCGATCGCAACGTATGAGTGTATCTCAATATTTCCCATTTTATTAGTCAGATTAAAACATTATTTTTTTACATTGCATGCGATCCACAAGTACAGCTGGGTTGTTATCAATTCCCTAACGATTTAGTTGCCTGCAAAATGACGTCACAACAATGTCTGCCGTTTCTTAAAACAATTCCTTGGCTCTTTTACACACATACGATTTTGATCTGAGATCATCTAAGAATCTAAGATTTTCTATTCCAGAGTTGGGGCTGATGGAAGAGCTGAAATATTTATTTGTTCTTTTTTTACGCTTTGCAACCGTAGGCTGAATTAAAAAGCGTATATGCTCCAGCTTTGTCCGTCTGTCTGTCTGCCCGTCCGCACGATAACTAGCGTAAAAATGGTTCGGTTTCGATAAAATTTTAGTATTTGGTAGGATTTCGATAAGTTGTAGTACCTGGGGACGCACTCTCTTAAAAATGAGCGAAATGGGGTCAAAAGTCAGGACATAGGAGCGGAATCCATTCCATTGCCCTTATGCGTCATAACTTGCATAAAAATGGTTCGATGTCGATGAAATTGTAGTGTGTGGTAGGAAACCACCTGGAGACACACCCTATTGAAAAAGGGCGAAATAGGGTCAAAAATCAGGACATAGGAGCGGGATCCATTCCATTGCTCTCATGCGTCATAACGTACGTACAAATGTTTCTATTGCTACAAAACGTTAGTATCTTGTTCTGGAGATATACTGAACTGGTCCTATTTAATCTCATCGAAATGGGGTCAAAGGTCACGACACAGGAGCCAGATTTATTCCACAGGCATTATCCTCATAACTTCACTAAAAGTGCTTCTATTGCGACAAAACTTTAGTATATTGTTCCGGAGGTATACTGAACCAATTCTAGTAAATATCATCGAAATGGGGTTAAAGGTCAGGACACAGGAGCGAGATTTATTCCACAGCCATTAACCTCATAACTTGAGAAATGATTTTCAGAGTTCAAGAAGTAGGAACTGTACAAAAATTTTACTCAAAATAGTATAACTATACTAAAAATCTGAAAATTCTTGGCGTAGAATAAAGATAAAATTTTCTAAGCTTTCGCACATCAACCAGATGGCTTTCTCAAGGAAGGTAGACATCTAACTGCAAACTGGGTAATAGAACGTTTCAACACTTTGAACGCGGTTACTTGACAAGACAATAAATTATTAGGAGCGAACGTGATATTTAGAAGAAACGAAGTCACGTTGGTTGGGCACGCGGTACAATGGTAGAGAACTCAGCATTATTTGAAGAACTGATTCCAAATGCGTGGCAACTCCAGAGAAACGCTATCATTGCAAGCCTCGCAGCTGGTCAAGATTTCCAAGATTTCGCGAATGGCGGTAGATTTGGGTGTGGAGTATGAAGCTAATTTCTTTACATCACTCCATATAAGATCGGCGGACTTGAGCTTGACTTCTCTTGATAGGGCAGTGGTTATTTTCCCGTCTCTTGCATCCCTTTTATGTTCGCTGATTCTAATTCCAAACGAACGTTTGGTCATTCCGATGTAGTATCGCCTGGAGCCGTCCGGATATTTTAGTGGGATGGCATAAGCACCTGCCTCATTGAGAAGAGAGGGCTTGTCAATATTTCTCTTAAGCATCGTGTTTAAAGATGCCGGAGACCTTATGCCGAAACCGAAGTTCATCCTCCTGAGCGCGTTTTTGAGTTGATAGGAAATATTTGGTATTAGGGAATAGAGCCCAGGTAGCGAAGTTCCGGCATAGAAATGTTATTAGCGCTGCTGGTTCTGGCTTTCTCGATAAAGTTTTGCATATAGTCCGAAGTATATCCTGCCTCAGTGGCCAATTCGACGATGTTTCTTAGTTCGGATTGTTTAGAACGGACATCGGATGAGACAGCGAAGGCTCTTCTAATTCGAGAACAGAATAAGGCGGTCTTGCAAACATCAGAGCAGAATGAACTGCGGAACATCAGGTTGGGAACGGAGGTGTGTTTATAATAGACTTCCGTATGAAGGCGGTTGTCATGCGATTTTCTCACTGAGACGTCGAGATAAGGTAAGGTACCATTGTGTTCAAGCTCCATGGTGAAATTGATTGTAGGGTGTATATAATTTATTTTATCGAGGAAAAACGGGAGTCTCCTTTCCGTGTGACCATATGAAATACGTCGTTTGTATATCGTAGCCAGGGAGTAGGTCTTATGGTGATGTTGGTGAATATATGTTGCTCAATGGGGAGAAGTATTGCTTCCGCAAGGACGGCTCCATAATACTGATGCTAACGGACAAATCCGGCCAGATAGCATAATGGACGCAGCGGATTATAATAAAAAACTAGAAGAATTTATATCCGATTCTGGATCTATAATCTTACGGAGGAATCCTCTAAATTCTTGGATTGCACAGATAAAAAGAACTGCAAATCAACTGATATTCCAGATGATCTCAAGAAATCCGCCAAATTACCGCCTGGCCCTCAGATCCCAAAACTCTTTGGCAGACTTAGGCACCACAAACCCGGCAATCCATTGAGACCAATCGTGTCCAGAAGATCCGTACTGACGTACCACTTTGAGAAAGCGTTAAACAAATTCTTAACTACTCATCTACCGGCGTCGGACTTTATAATAACCTCCACTCTAGATTTTATCACTAAAATCAAGCAGCTCACCGTTCAACAACGCGACATTATCGGCAGTTTCGACGTAGTTTCTCTTTATCCATCGATCCCCGTACCGGAAACCATCAGAACATTAAAAGAGGCTATATCTAATTCATCGGCTTATTCTCAGGAGTCTTGCCTCAGCATCTTCAAAATAATGGACTTGGTCTCAAATTCCAGCTACTTTAGTTTCCGAGGGCAAATTTATAAGCAAGTAAATGGCGCTCCGATGCGATCTTCGCTTTCAGCCGTCCTTGCGGAAGCAATACTTCGCCCCATTGAGCCACATATATTCACCAACATCACCCCAAGACCTACCACCTGGCTACGATATGCAGACGACGTATTTTTCATATGGCCACACGGAAAGGAGACTCTCCCGTTTTTTCTCGATAAAATAAATTATATACACCCTACAATCAATTTCACCATGGAGCTTGAACACAATGATTCCTTACCTTATCTCGACGTCTCAGTGAGCAAATCGCATGACAACCGCCTTCATACGGAAGTCTATTATAAACCCACCTCCGTTCCCAACCTGATGCTCCGCAGTTCATTCTGCCTTGATGTTTACAAGACCGCCTTATTCCGTTCTCGAATTAGAAGAGCCTTCGCTGTCTCATCCGATGTCCGTTCTAAACAATCCGAACTAAGAACCATCGTCGAATTGGCCATTGAGGCAGGATATACTTCGAACTAGATGCATAACTTTATCGAGAAAGCCAGAACCAGCAGTGCTAATAACATTTCTATGCCGCAACTTCGTTACCTGGGCTCTATTCCCTACATACCAAATATTTCCTATCAACTCAAAGACACGCTCAGGAGGATGAACTTCGGTGTCGGCATAAGGTCTCCGGCATTTATACATGATGCTTAAGAGAAATATTGACAAGCCCCCTCTTCTCAATAGGCAGGTGTTATATAAAAGATTTGGGGTATTAAAAAATGGTTTATGCTAATATTAAAATTTATATGTAAATTAAAGAAAATTGGAATTTGGGAGATGGGTAGATGCATTTTGAAACAAAACTGAAATTTTGATTAAAGCCATGAAACATAAATAGAAAAATAAAATGCAACACTGAATTTGGAAACTCCCAAAAGTTACTATTGTATTGTTTGCGCTTCATGAGTGATACACCTGAAAGTGGAAGAACGGTAACTATTGTTTACATGTGTACCAAATTTGTAAACACTAAAATTTAATGGTATACAATGTACACGTGTAAATAACTTTTGGAGGCGGTGAAGTCAAATATAATGGTTAGGACAAAAACATTGATTTTATACCACAATTAAGTAACCCAGATTTTGTTCCTCACCTCAGTCACTGCTGAGGGGGATACATTTGAACCATGTGATGAAAATTCAAACTGAAATACGTATTACTTCACTCCACTAAGGTTTGGGTTTTTGAAAGGCCACTTGGCCTGTATTTATTTGAAAAACTTAACAAGTTAATATCTTTTGGACACAAACTTTTAACCTGGCAACTAGGCCCAAAAAAATAATTAGCTGACAGCTTAGTTGTGAAAATATAGCATCAGGCACACTACTGATCATAATCAACATCACATAAAGGCAATTTACAAGGTGTGTAAATTAAGTGGATGAAGTGCAAATTTCCCTCACTCTCTCTCAAAGTAAGAAAAAAATTATAAGCATACGTGTACACTATGTTACTCTAACTAACTCCTTCGAACCAACCTTCTCAGACCAGTCTTCTGAATCCAATTTTAATTTTAAACTACCATAACAACTGAGCCAAAATTTTACGTATAATGGAAAGTTACTTTACTACAAGATTCTACACTTCCAGAAAATTTGTCATAAAATCAACATAACATAACAATCTAGCACTACCTGATACTGAACAAAATCTATACACCATACAAAACCTTATACACTAGATACCTTATTCAATTTACTCAAAAGTTATCATTAAATTGCTATACTGACAAAAGAATCTCAATTCGCACTATCATCATGCAAATCCAACTTTTCAAAATTCCATACCATAAGTTTTCCGAACTACAGGCATCCATGTAGTAACCTACTCGGGCATAAAGCCAAACAAGCATCTCAACCACTGAGTCCCACTTCTCTAGAAAAACACGACTTCCCTGGGAGAACAACAAAGTTTGGGTCTGAAGGCGAGAATGGGTCGTGAATCCATTCCCAGCCTATAAAGTGCAGTGGAGCAAAGGGTGACCTAACCCTGTATTGAATCTTCACTCTGATTTTGGGACAACTCACACCCACTCCTTTTGTAGGAACCACCTTCTATGGGCCAACGAGCTTACTCGGGCAGAAAACAAATCCTCCAATTTGTTTCATGCACCCTTTCAGACCCGAGTCATGTCCACATAGGGAAAAGCATCCCACAAGAGTTCACTTGTCCCCAAAATATCTCATTCCCCATTTTCCAGAAAGCTAACTCAACATCCTTATTTCCAGAAAATTCAATACATCACCTTTTTTCCCAGAAAATCACTTCATATCCTTTATTTTCCCAGGAACACACTTCATATCTTTATTTCCTAGAAAATCACTTCACATCTTTATTTCCGGAAAACTCACTGTATATCTTTATTTCCCATAAAATCACTGTACTACTCATTTCCCAGAAAGCTCAATAACATACTAGACACACTATACCAAACCTTACTTTATTTCCAGAAAACTCTGTAAATCACTATATTTAAAAATCACCTATTTCTGGAAAAATCATCACCTCTTGAAGAAACACAACAGCTATTCGAGTTTTCCGAGTCACACTATACCTATGCTCCTTTATTCTGCCTGTATGCCCATTTCTATATTCTTTCCCCTATAAAGATCTGTTTTCCAGTCCACGGGCTGAAACTAGAAATTAGTCCTCACTACTGCAAAAATTTTAAAAAGTAATTTTGCACTTAAATTTACCAAAACTTAAAACCATAATAATAATAACCAGCCTACAAGAAAAATTCCCAACTACATGGCACTACACTAAGCTCATAAATACAATTTCTATTTCACAAATACAAAAAATCACTGAGCACAAAAAGAGTTTAAATTTTACTTAATAGAAATACTGGTCTGAGAGGTTGTTCGTTCCAAAATATCTTAATACAATTATGATATCATCTATCACTACATGACCCAGAAAATTATACACTTCCTTTCTTTGTTTCGTTGATTTTTTTTTCTATTACCTACCCCCAGAAAATAACATGAAATTTATTTAAACAGCCTAACATTAAACCATGTGGTTTCATTCCCTAAGCACACCAGAACACTAAAATACAAAAAAAAAAACCACGAATGAAAGCATTTACAACTCCCCCCCCCCCCCCGCTTTTTTTTTCTTCCCTTGCTATATATATTTTTCTGACAGCCCCCCCCCCCCCCCCATTTCAAGGCCCACTGGCTACATAATTTTAAAGAAGCCACAACATAATACTTTAAAAAAAAGCCAAGGAAAAATTTACCTTTAGGACTGGGCAGCAACAGTTCTGAGCACCCTGCCTACCGATGGGAAAAAAAAAAAAAAAGTTTCACAGCCTAATAATAGATAAAACACACTGACTCTCCTTGCGAGAACTCCACTGTCCCGGTTGATTTTCTCTTCACCTCCAAGGGGTTTTTTTTTTTTTTCTGCCACAGCGAGTCTGGCCAACGAAACAGGAAACGGGCATTTTGGAACCCTGCTGGTGGACCCCTTTATTGTAGTCAGTAGTGGGCCAAGCTCAACGATTCAGCAGTTGAAGGCGATATCGTTCACAAAGCCGTCCATGACCTTTTTCCGGAACTTCCAACGTCTGGTTGAACTGGCTTGATGGGTCCCTTCCATGTTGAACAGAGCGGCGGCAGCATTCGGGTTGCGCTGGCAGAAATTCTCCTGTGGAGGCCAATTCACGGTAGTTACTAATTTTATTTTTTATTGCAGCTCAATACTGCCGTCGTCCACTAGGAGAGGAGGAGAGGGTTGAATCATTTATTTCATCTCCAGTAATTTATTCCCTGCATTTTTTTTTTCCTTCGCCGTCAGATTCGGGCTGCGTTCCTACGACTCAGGACCGAAGTTGCCAGCCAGCAAGAGCAAGGACAGGAGAGAGAGTGTAATTTTCACCCCGTTCTCAAAAACCCAAGCTGGGGTGTCCGAAAAAACTGACTTCTCATTGGCTGAACTTCTGCATAGCAACAGCAGTCAGGCACTTCCAACGAACTTTAACTCCCACGCCTGGAGAGTGACCCCTGACCTCTACACGTAGGGAACCCACGTGTAGAGGTCAGGGGTCACTCTCCAGGAAATAGGGGGGCTTGGGGCTCATCTGAAGGGCTTAAATTTTTGCTAGGCGTGGGCAAAGAGGGCAGTCGCTGACGCAGTTTTGCCGACTTGGGGGACATTCACTAAATTCAGGAGATTTCAGAATGGAGTTAGTGGCAGACATATTGTTTTTCGGATTTATGACTTTTTCAGCGGATTTTTTAATGTTTTGAACGATTTTCAGTACCGTAGTTTCCATAACCGTGATTTTTAATTCTTATAATATGTAGTCCCTTTCCCCTTTCCAGAGCAGCTTTCCAGTTTTTAAATCCATTTACAGTAAAATCATTTTATTTACTGCCGCAGTGCTGAAAGTGTCTGCAGGCATAGCAGAAAACAGCATCCAGTGATTGGGAATATTCCACCCATTTAAACTTCCTGAACCAATCACTCAGAAAACTTCTTCCTGACGAATTCTTGGGATATTTTTCATGTATCACTTGTCTGATATTTTCGCCTGATTTTGAAATATCGTCAGCAACATATTTATGTGGTTGACTCTCTCCAGAATTTTGGGTAGAATCCTTTAATGTCACTGAATGCTTTGAAGATGTAAATGGAGAAATTGAATAATTTTTTGGGTACTTGCGAATTACTATGTATTTTTCCATATAAAAATAGCTCACACTAAAAATTCGAAAAAAATAATAATTCAGCCGAATTCTTAAGATAACAGCTAACGGAAAAATCAACTGCACTAAGCACTGTTTACAAAGCAGACGGCAGTTAAAAGCAACATGGGCGAGGAGACTTTGTTGATGAGAAAATTTCCCATGAGAAAATTACTGAAGTCAGTAGAACTATCAGATTGTGTTTTTTATGCTTTAGAATTCCAGAACTTCTCACCTTTAATTGTTTCCATCTTTGGAGCCCCTTCGCATCACCATATGTGTTAGCAAGTGTCACGCCAAGAAAAGCAAAACAAATGTAGGAATTTGTTACCTCAAGCATAATGAGGGACCTTCCCTTTGAGGGCATAAAACAGACCCAACGGCAATAGGATCCCATGTGGTCTTAAAGTGCTTCGTTCGCCATCAAGGGCAACATTCAATTGTCTCCGTAAAACTACAAAGGATGCAGCCTGGGACTTAAGCCCCCAAAGCTTCCCACCTACCTTTAATCCGGTCCCGAGTGCAAGTACGCCTCCACCCTTGATTACTTTCTTTCAGCTTGTTCTTCTAACTTTAACGCCCCCCCCTACCCTTCCTAAAATGCGTTTCTTGTTCCTTTTAACTCTTACCGCTAGTAGAGAATCACTAAAATTACTAATACAGCCGTTACAACTAATTCACAATTCAAAAAGTCGAAATTTCTTTTTTTTTTTTTTGAGTTACATTCATACTGTGTCGCTTTACTGTTAACTTTTTAAAAAGTCCAGTATACGAATAAAGTATTTATGCCTGTGATGAAATATCAAAGTAATTTGCGTAAACCATCGAAATAAAAGTTTAAGTCATTTTTGACAGCGCCCATTTTCCAGTGGGGGGCTCGCTAGCCTTGTAGGGGGAGCTGAGTCACCTCTAGCCCCCGCTAGCAACGGCCCTGAGGGAACCAAGCAACCTCCTGCATGCTGCTGTGACCTTGTTCCCGAAATAGAACATCACTAGGCCAAGAGAGCATTTCTGCAACACTTTTTTTTTAAGCTTCTAAATCCTTTGCCTAAAATGGCGGTCGCTGAAAGAAAGATTTTGGGCTTTTTGCACAACCTTTCAGAAATGCTTTTTCCTCATTCCGTGGTGAAAAAAAAAATACTGGAACTAAATTTTGTCTACCGAATAAGAGTGTGATAAACGTTGCTCTCCTTTTCTTCTTACTCCGAGAAAGAAGTTAAATATTTACCAAAAATAATAATAATTCATTACTACTTTCCCCCTTTTTTTTTCTCACATTAAATTTTGCCTGCCTACCCGGGGTACGAGAAATGACAGAACTGGCCAAATCCTGACACTCCCCGCTCCCAGATAAATTTATTAACATGTTCTAGCTCGAATCTGTCATTCCGCCAGTAAATCCCAAAAAAATTGATCAGGTTTCTCTGAGATTCACACGCAATGAAAATTCGAGACAGAACACAGGTGTTTATGCCATCCCACTAAAATATCCGAACGGCTCCAGGCGATACTAAATCGGAATGACAATACGCTCGTTTGGAATTAGAATCAGCGAACATAAAAGGGATGCAAGAGTCGGGAAGATAACCACTGCCCTATCAAGAGAAGTCAAGTTCAAGTCCGCCGATCCTATATGGAGTGATGTAAAGAAATTAGTTTCATACTCCACACCCAAATCTACCGCCATTCGCGAAATCTTGGAAATCTTGACCAGCTGCGAGGCTTGCAATGCTAGCGTTTCTCTGGAGTTGCCACGTATTTGGAATCAATTCTTCAAATAATGCTGAATTCTCTACCATTGTACCGCGTGCCCAACCAACGTGACCTCATTTCTTCGAAATATCACGCTTGCTCCTAATAATTTATTGTCTAGTCAAGTCACCGCGTTCAAAGTGTTGAAACGTTCTATTATCCAGTTTGCAGTTAGCTGTCTACCTTCCTTGAGAAAGCCATCTGGTTGATGTGCGAAAGCTTGGAAAATTTTATCTTTATTCTGCGCCAATAATTTTCGGATTTTTAGTATAGTTATACTATTTTGAGATTTTCAGAGTTGACGAAATATTTTTCTCATAATAAGTGGTAAATAAGTAATGATAATTAATATCGCATTGTAGTGACACTCCACATACACACATGCACAGCTTATAATCCACATTGCGTGGAAAGAAGATGACTTCCTTCCCCTTGTTTTTTTTCTTTTGTTAAGCAGGCTAAGTAGCAATGATAAACTGTATTGGATTGTGAGAACCAATATCCTCATAAATGGCTGCTTTATCAGTACCAACAGCCCCGTGGATACCCATACTGATTACTGTTTCTGATCGCAATGTTTTATAAGGACAAATTTAACTTTGCAGTTCTTCCATCAGAGCCAAAATATTATGACAAGCGTGTCTTTATGAAAATCGAAGTAACTGCAGGTAAACGACGGCGCGTGTCTTTATGAAAATCGAAGTAACTGCAGGTAAACGACGGCGCGTGTGAAGATCATGAAAGGGGATAAATAACAACTGATGATGAGCTCTATTAATCAGTATTATTATTGTTCTTCATATGGGAAAGGCAGAGGACTTAAAGCGTGTTTAACAAAATGCCAAATTCTAATGACCAATTGACTGCGTCTGAGGTATTTCCGAGACTGCAAGTTTTGTGTGGTGGTAACGGTTAGCCGTGGATAGTACCATCAAAAAGTGGTCCGAGAAAGGAAACCCCATGAACCACCGGCAAAGTGTGGGCAGAACTACGGTTCATCGACGTTAAAGCTCAGAGAGAAGGCTATCCCGTATGTTACGAGCCAACAGAATGGATACTGTGGCGCAACTCACCGGTAATTTGAATGCTGGTGACGAGAGTAATGGGCGTCTCACAACAATCCCAAAGACAATCCTGTATGGTATATACGAGCCACTGCAAAAGGGATGAATAACTGCTGGAGCAAAGCTTAGGCAGTAATTTGAATGATAGTGACAGAGAGTAATGGGTCACAACACACACAAAGACAATCCCGTATGGTAAGAGCCAACAAAATGATACTGTGGCGCAACTCAGCGGTAATCTTAAATGCCGGTGACGAGAGTAATGGGTTACAACACACACAAAGACAATCCCGTATGGTACGAGCCAACAGAAGGGATACTGTCGCGCAACTCGCCGGTAATTTGAATGCTGGTGACGAGAGTAATGGATCACAACACTCACAAAGACAATTCCGTGTGGTACGAGCCAACGGAAGGGTTACTGTGGCGTAACTCAGCGGTAATTTGAATGCGGAACGGAGGTCTAAGGAAAGGAGAACAAGAAGGTTCAGAATGAGTCTTGGCAAGTCGATGAGATCGCGAAGAAGTTGAACATTGGAGGAAAGAGAACGGCCAGGAACAGTATAGGTTTGAGAGTCAGCAAGGATGTGAGGGATAATAGAGTTTAGTCGACGGGAAAGAAGCTTAGTATAGAGTTTATAATCTTGATTGAGAAGAGAAATGGGGCGCCAGTTTCCCAAGTCAAGAGGGTCACCCTTCTTGGGGAAATAGGACCACATGTATGTCCGTGAAACTCCTCGAAGAGGGGGGGCAGTTAAATGCAGTAGAAAAAGCGGAGAGGGAGAAAAGGCAACAAAAGAGGCAAGAACGCACGAGAAGGGATACTGTCGAGCAACTCGCCGGTAATTTGAATGCTGGTGACGAGAGTAATGGGTCACAAGACACAGTACATTGAACACTGCTGAAAATGTGACTGCTTAACCGCAGGCGGCTTCAAGTGCCCATGCTAACCTCTATTCACTGTCGATAGTGCGGCATCAGAACTGGACGTTTTATTATTAGAAAAAGGTCGTCTGGTTAGATGAATCTCGTTTCCTGTTGCACCAAGTGGACGGCCGGGTACGTGTGCTTAGCTTATCTGGGGACGTGTTGGCACCAGGATACACCGTGGGAAGAAAACAAACCGGCGGAAGAATTGTAATGCTTCGTTCGGTGTTCTGCTATGAAATTCTGGTTCCAGTCTCCTGGTGCAGCAAATTATAACGCCTACCAATTGCCAAAACATCAATGCAGACCATGTATATTCTTTCCTGGAAACAGTATCCTCCTCTAGCAGTGTCTCCTTTCAGAATGATAATGCACTATCCCACACTGACAGAATTGTTTGAGAATGGTTCCCTAAACATGAGGTATTATCCTGGTCTCCAAATTCCTGAAACATCAATACAATCAGACATCTGTGGGTTATGTTGGAACAGCAAATCCGATCTGCGGTGGCTCAACGACGTAACAAAGGATGTGTTGATAACATATTGGTACCAGATACCACAAAACACCTATAGAAATTTTGTAGTGTCTATACCTAGCCGAGTAAAGGCTGTTTTGGCGCCACGTGGTGGACCAACATCATATTAGGCATGTGTTCATGATGCTCTTCCGTGTATATTCTAATGACTGAGAAACGCTGAGCTGTTGAAACTAATCTTTTCTAAATGAATATTTTAAAATGTGTAAATCCACGGACATACTTTTCCTTTTCTATTAAGTTATTTTATCTTATCAAATAATTCATGCTCATGTCATATTGAATTCTTTTTATCTTATCTATGCCAAGATTAACGGGTATATGGGAGATTGGCTTTCGTCTTTTTATTACGTTCTTTATTATACAGAAGAGAAATCATCCTATGTTTATTTCAGGTGAGAAATGCAGTAAGAGTACGCCTTTCTCGCACTGCTCATGAGAAATAAATTCATGATCTTCACATCTCAAGACATTAATTTCTCATTCAGATCACATACTACTAATTCATGTTATCTCTTTTTGAATAGCTTCAAGCTCAGAAACAAAGCCTCTGTTGTGAGACGAAACGCAACACATACGGGATGCCAGTTCATTAGGTACACCAGCCTTCCTCACGTAAATGACTCACTTCAACACGTTATATGGTGGTGTGCGGTATAAATGTCAGGACATCTCGTAGAGCATTAGTTAACATTCGATTGAGGATCGTAGTGGGCAAAAGGAGGTATCTGAGCAACTTTGAAAGTGGTATGGTACTTTGCTTCAAGCCTACTGATCCAAGCATCTCTCAAATGGTCATCCTCCTGGGCTTTTCACTCAAAACCGGAGTAATGCTTTACCGTGAATGGTGATACACGTAAAAGAACTACCAGCAATCAACGATCTTGTGAACGGCAACAGCTGATGGATCAGAGGGGGTCAAAGGAGATTTCCGAGAATCGTGCAACCGAACAGACGGGCCAAAACTCGGCAAATATCTACAGAATTCAACATTGATGTGACCAGGGTTATCTCACAACGCGCCACTTATCGCATCATGTCGCGAATGGGCTTTGACAGTTGACGACGATGGTGAGTGACGATGCCGACAGCTCAGGGCACGAAAGCACGCCTTCATTCAGTGGACCGTTGAAGAATGGAAAAAGGTTGCCTGAAAGAAGCCTTCTGCATCGTGCGAATGGAGGAATCCATATTTGGCGCAAACATAATAAGTCAATGGAAATATCCTGTCAGGAGACAACAGTGCCTGCTGGGTGCTAATGAGGAGACTGTTTCCTTGGCTTGCATTGGGCCCTCTGATATCCATCAAAGGACATCTGGACGCCACGACGTATCTGAACATCGTTGCCGATTAAATGCATCCCTTCATGCCTATGGTTTATCATCAAGCAAACCGACACGCCCAGCAAATTAACGCACCCGCTCATAGGATTCGTATCTTCACCGAATGATTCCAGAAGCATACCGACGAGTTTTCCTTGTTTCAGTTGCCTGCAAGCTTCTCTAATTTAAACCCCACTTAGCATTTCTGAGTGTAGGTGGAGTTGCTACGAGAATTGTGCTGCCATCCAATTTGCAGTAACTGCGATACTCGATCACTTTCCCATGGTACAACATTCCTGCACGACGCTCTGGTATGTTACATGACCGGACGAATTCTGGTTGTTCTGCCGGCGAAATGGCATAGCTAATAAACTGGCCCCCTCGGTGTACGTGCCTTATTCGGAATTTAAATCCAGGAGTAACAGGGCATGACTTCCAAGCACATTGGTTGGAAGGTCATTTGTTTAGTGGGACCACGATGCTGTAGTACAGTCAAACCTCGATTTAACGATCTTTAAGGGTCCAACAGTCTTGCACGTAAAATCGCGGAATTCGCTAAGTCGAGAAAGCCTTTCGAATGCAATATTCAAATTAATCTAGTGTTCATAAAAGGGTATGTAAGCAGCTGAGTTCTCTTTGTTTCAGTGAAATTTAAATAATGTATATCATTTAGTACTTTTAATTACGAAATTTATTATCAAAAATGTTATAATGCGAACACATTTACTTTGCATATTAAATACATAATTCGTAGATGTTAGATTTCAATATGTAGCATCAAAATCCAAGCGTGCTTTAAAATTGCTTCTAAAATAACAATTTCAGTATTCAAAGCTGCATAACGAGATGTGTTGTTCAATTTGACCTGTAGAGTTAACACTGAGAGGAAAAGAAGAAGCGCAATTTGGGGAAGAATATCAGAGGTTCAAGTATGGGTACGTACAGTGTGTATCTCCTGAGTACACAGAAAGCTGTTGTTCTATCTGTAGCTGAAAACAATAATCTCCCACGGCACCCTAGATTTACACCCCCATACCTCTTTTCTTTATCCTGCTTCCCAACTATGCAAGAAAACGTTGCCGTTCCTTTGGAACATGTTGGTCATTTGCTTCCCCCTATAAGAAGCTTGAAAGATACAGAATCATGAAAGATACCAGTACATCATGAAAGATACCAGTACCAGAGTTCCTCCAGTCCTTCCAGCAGAAGTTGCACTTGCAATCAAGAACATGAAGCGGGGAAAAGCTCCAGGAGAAGATAGAATTACTGTAGACATCATACAAGAAGCAAGTGGAGAAATCGAAACAGTACTCGCCCAAATTTTCACTCGATGCCTTAATGAAGGAAAGATTCCTGAGGATTGGAACACCGCTACAATGATCCTGCTACATAAGAAAGGTGACATTGATGATCTCGGAAACTACAGACCTATCAGCCTCCTCTCAGTAGTTTATAAAATCTTCACTAAAGTTCTTTCACACCGCTTGAAGGTAACACTGGACATGGCTCAACCGAGAGAACAAGCTGGATTCAGGAATAGCTACAGCACAATAGATCATATCCACGTGCTGAGAGAACTAATTGAAAGAGCAAGGGAATATGAACTTCCATTGTGCATGGCTTTTATCGATTATGAAAAAGCCTTTGATTCGGTGAAACCATCAGCAGTTACAATGGCTCTGAAAACCTGCGGTATTGAAGATGCATGCATTAATATTATTAATAACATCTATGAAAATGCAAGTGCAAAGATTCGGCTGTTTGAAAATACAACACACGTAAAAATTTGAAAGGGAGTGAGACAAGGTGACACCATATCTCCGAAGCTCTTTAATGCCACATTGGAGGGTGTTTTTCAGTCGCTCAGCTGGGAAAACAAGGGGATAAAGATTAATGGAGATTATCTAACCCACCTTCGTTTTGCTGATGACGTAGTCATTTTTGCAACTACCCCATCAGAGCTGCAGAGTATGATCCAGGAACTTGCTGACAAGAGTAAAGAAGTGGGATTAAAAATGAACTTTCAGAAGACAAAAGTCATGTTCAATGCTTTTACAAGAAATGAAGATTTATCGATTGATGGAGAAAAGCTGGAGATAACAGACACGTACGTTTATCTTGGACAGCAGATATCAAGTGAGGGTCACATTGATGAAGAAATTAATCGGCGTACAAAACTTGCCTGGAGAGCTTTTGGAAGAAACAGCATAATTTTCAAGAGCAATATGCCATTATGTCTTAAAAGAAAAGTGTTTGATCAATGCATCCTTCCAGTGCTTACGTATGGTGCAGAGACGTGGACCTTAACTAAAAGAGACATACAAAGGCTGCAGACAACTCAAAGGGGCATGGAGAGGTGCATACTTGGTGTAACCAGGAGAGATAAGAAGAGGAACTCGTGGATCCGAAAAATGACAAGAGTGGAAGACATCATGATCAGAGTTAAATCCCTGAAATGGCAATGGGCTGGACATACTGCCAGAAGGACAGATCATCGATGGACAGCCGAAATTTTAGATTGGATTCCAAGGGACAGGAAAAGACCCAGAAGAAGACCACACGGGAGATGGGTGGATGAAATTCGAAAGTATGCAGGGGTGACATGGAGGAGACTGGCACAAGACAGACCGTTGTGGAGGAAACTTGGGGAGACCTTCGTCCAGCAGTGGATTGATAATGGTTGACAATGATGATGATGATGATGATAAGAAGCTTACGATTGATAGTCGCAGAAAAGGCGAACTGATTTATGATTCCGTCAAGCTGCGTCGCAGATAGTGTTGAAACGCTGATAAAGCATGCGTAAAATTTTCCTGTTACGCGAGGCTCTCTTTCTAGCTAACTTTTAACGTGAAAATGCTGGTTAACATACCTAGATAGCACAATTTTACCTATGTCCAACATTGAGCCACCGCCTTCTATTCCTAAAAGTCGGTGGCTCAATGTTGGGCCTACATTAGACTGCAAGGGTAGTTTGGTGGTTTAAAGAAAAATAAAAAGTGTTCGCTAAATTGAGGAAATGTGTTCGTTAAATAGGGAAACACCAATCGTTAATTTCAATGTGATTCCATCTGTACCATAAAAAATTTGCGTAAAATCGCGGAATTCGCTCAATTGCAGTCCGTTAAATAGGGGTTTGACTGTACCTCAAAAACATTACCACCTTCAATTCTTTTATTACAGAAATTGTCCCAGCAATCAGTTTTGAAAACAGACAAGCTGCGCATATACCATCGCCATGTCGTAGAATGGTCTGCCTTCCCGTATAACTAGGTCTGAATTTGTATTTCAGATAAAGCGTGCACGATTTACTCGCCAATGGATTCTCCTGTCTCTGTAGGCAGCGTACCTAAATTTGGTATCAGTGAGTCCCTCTAAATTTAGTCACTAAGCTGTACTGGGAAAAAAGTAGCAGGTGCTTTCAAGACATGCGTCACTATTTCCGTCTGCATTAACAATTCAAACAACTTTGTTGATGTTTTGTTTTTAGATATTTCAAAACACATGACGAAATGCACCGAAGAGCCGAAACACTTTGACCACCTGCCTAATATGGTGTTGGACCTCCACGTGACACCATACCAGGCTGAACATGAACGCTACAAGATTTGTAAAGGTGTCTTGTGGTATGTGGTACCAACTGGCTATCAGAGATCCTTTAATTCTTGTAATTACGTAGTTGAGCCACCGCAGATCGGATTTGCTGTTCCTACAAAACCACCAGATGTTCGATTGGGTCGATTCTGGGGAATTTGGATGTCAGTAAAATATCTGGAGGTCTTCCTAACGTTCTGCGAGCCGTTCTCGAACAGCCCGGTTGCATTTACTTAAATCTGCTTAAATAAAAATCTTATTTACTTTTACGTGGGGTTTGTTGCCAGTTTGGATCGATTAGGGTAGGAAAAAAGTGGAAATCGTCGCAATGGCAGAAGAAAGCGCAAACCTGTCGCAGCCAATCTGCGATTCAGAGTCCGTGGCGATACGAAGATATCCATAGTGGCGAGTGCACCTCAATAAATGACAACCGCTGTGGATTGCAGGGCTCGCCTTGACGTCGAATGAGGTGATCAAAGCGTTTGGACGTCTGCCTACCTGCACAGGCCCCACTACGGCGGCACACGTTACCTTCCTCCAACCACTGTCCCCATATTCGGCCGACAGTTGTTGCATTCCAATAATTTTCCACCGCGATGTGACGTAGAACCAATCTATCTTACGTGGCCCTATGATGAAACCTCTAACAAAGGTGTCTCTGTGATAGTATTATTCCAGATGACGTCGCATAGCCATTCTCACTCCTTGCACCTGATTTTGCCACCGAGATCACTTCAAAAGAGGGGTTCACATGCCAGGTGAGAACAACTGAGCCGTTTTGCTCTTTTATCTCTCTCTCTCACCTATCACGTGATAGGTTGGCAACTGCAATTACTTACTGTCGACACATATGTACCAATTTACATGACGCTCCGACAAATACTTCCTGGTGTCGTCTTTTCTATGTCGAGCAGTGTACTGCTTCTTCGAAACAACTTAGGATCTCTTATTAATACTGTTGTTGTTTTTGTCGACTTTCTCGGCAAGAGCCGGCCAGCAAAAGACGGAGATATTCATCTGAAGCCTAGATATTCAGGAATTTTCTAGTGATATGGCACGTTTGTAGAATGACTGCATTTTGAATTTGGTGAAGCAATCTCTGTGGCAGTCGCAATCCCTCGAGATTTTTCAGAAAGTTATTTGATATCACTGCGGGTACCGAAATTAAAACTCGTACTATCTGTTTTATACATTGTCTTCAGATTCTTTAGTAAGCCAAACCACTACATCTATCAGTTGTGTCTTCTTCAGTTTTTGTCTACAATTACAATGTCAGGTGGATTGTGGTCAATGGTCTGGTCTGTGATGATAGGTTTTTTCCAGTACGTGCTGTAATTCGGATGTAAGAATAATTAGGGCCGATTAGTAAAAGGCGGAGATATTCATCTCAAGCCTGGAAATTCTAGAATTTTCTAGTGATACGGTAGGTTTATACAATGATTTCCTTTTGGACTGAGTAAAGCAGTCTATGTGGCAATCATAATTCTTCGAGATTTTTCAGAAAATTTTTGTTCCCACTGGAGTTGCCGCATTGCCGAAATGTGTTATTATTATTATTATTGTTGTTGTTGTTGTTGTTGTTGTTGTTAAAAAGATAATTCCACCTCTTCTGAGGTCTTTCACTTCCTTCCGGGACGGGTACAACGTACCAAGTCTGGGAAGTGGTATTTCTTTCTCTCGGTTGTCCAGGAACTTCCTTACTATCCTAGAAGTGTTCAGGATAGCTGCCTTCTGTAGTTCCATATAGGTGTTACGTTGAAGGTAAAAGGCGGAGATAGTCTTATAGAGCTGTGAATGGTCTTAGGTACAACTTCTGTCGCTGATATAACTATGGTGCGTTCCCCATATGCCACATTTTCTTGACTTCGTATCGTAAGTCGTTACACTTTGACAGCTTCTCTTCGTGCGTCTTACGGATTTTGCACATGCTGGGCCCAGCTATTCAGTGAAGTATGTTGACTTCTCCTTGTCGACCAGAACGACGTCAGGCCGATTGTAGGGTTTGGTTTTATCTGTTCTGATCGATCTGCCTCAGAACATCTTGTGGCTGTTGTTCTGTAGCAGCATTGTTGGTTCATACTTGTAGTAGGGGACAGGCGCAGTTTTAACGAGGTCCTGCTTTCTTGCCAATTTATGATGGAGGATCTTGGCGATTTGATTGTGCCTATTCGTGTACTCTGTTTGTATGAGAACTCGGCACCCTGCTGCGATATGTTGGATGGTTTCTGGCACTTGATAGCATTGCCGACATGTGTCGCTTTCCACTGACCTGTCCTTCAGGATATGCTTCCCATAGTTTCTGGTGCTTACAACTTGATCTGCTATAGCCATCAAGAACCCTTCGGTCCAGGGGAAGAGCGATCCGTTTCTTAGCTATGCATTGGATGCAGTCTTATCCACGTGGTCGGATTGCAGATCGTTGTAGTGCATTCCGTTTAGGACTTTCTTGCCCCAAGCTTCTTCTTTTGGCTCCCTCGCTCCAATCTCGATGTTCTGAGTAGAGAGGTCTAGAGCTGTGTACTTCTTGTCATTCTGGTTTATTGATTGGTGAAGGGGCACCTTACTCTTATGTAAATATCTTCTGAGGTTGCCGCTTTCTTTGTCTCCGTGTTCCAGGAGACAAAGAAAGCGGCAACCTCAGAAGATATTTACATAAGAGCAACCTCTTCCTCCTTCTTCCCGTTCAATGGTCAGATTTTCTACTCCCGACTTCGGGTGGTGCTGGCGATGTTTAGTGAGGGTTGTCCTGGTATTGTGTATGATTTCCTCAAGCTCTGTGGTGGTCCACTTGATGATTCCGAAGTAATACATGAGGACCGGAACTGCTTATGTGTCGATAGCCTTAGTGATGTTGCGAGCGTTGAGCTTGGTCTTCATATGTCTCCTCAGCTTTTGGTTGTAGTTGGCGGCTAGATTGTTTTCGATTTCTTTGTGTTTTAGACCTTGTGTCTGAAGCATACCAAAGTGCTTATAGGCTTCTCCTTCCTCCATAGCTGCGATGTATTCTCCAGTCTTCAATTGGTAGCTAAATGCATCATGCTTTCCATGGTTCATACCTTGTGTCTTGCATTTCTCTAGGCCGGATTCCATCCCGATGTCATTGCTAAAGCCCTCGGTGATCCGGATTAGTTCCTGGAGTTGGTTCTGCGACGATGCGTACAGCTTGATGTAATCCGTGTACATGAGGTGGGAGAGCTGGGTTGTTGTACTTGATGGCAAACCCATACTTGTTTTCATTGAGCATGGTTGACAGCGGGTTGAGTGCTAGACAGAACCGTAGTGGGTTAAGTGAATTTCCCTGGAAGATGCCTCTCCTTATGTGAATGGGCTTGTTCGTTACGTTCTCGACTTTGATTGTTGTCTTCTACCCTGTCACAGCCGCCTTAATGAAGTTGATGACTACTAGACTTACTCTGAAGATCTCAACGACCTCTATCAGCCAGCTATGGGGTACGGAATCGTAGGCCTTACGGTAATCGATACATGCTGCGGTACATCTCGAAAGCTTGCTTCATTACAACAGCGTCGATGGTAAGCTGTTCCTTGCATCATCTACAGTCCGGTTGGTATACCTCTGGCTGTTCTACCATAACTGCTTATCCTTCTATGTGCCTCATTATCTGATTGGCGATGCACGCTGTTAGGATCTTATACAGCGTAGGTAGGCACGCTATTGGTCGATAGTTGGCTGGATTTCTTGTGTCGTCATCTATAGTCCTTAGTATCGTTACTCCTTGGGTGAGGAATTCCGGGATTAGTGTTGGATTTTGCATCATGTTGATCAGTTTATCTACCAGACATTTGTATACACAGGTGAACCTCTTGTACCTGTAGATGTGGATGTTATCAAGATCTGGTGCTTTCCAGCTCTGTGTCTTAGCTATGTCTTGCTGAAAGTCCTCTGCTGTGATCTTCCAGTCGGTCCTTTCCTGATATTTTCTCGCGGTCCATTTTTCTCGCTGCATCCATGAGGCTTTGCTGTCGTTGTTCGTATTCTTCACCCAGAGTTTACTCCAGAATTTTTCTACCGCTTCAAATTCTGGTGGTCCTTCGCCTTTGATGTCTTTCTTGGTAATGTTACGACAGAAGCTTTTTTCATCGTTTTCGAATGTGTTATTTTCCATATGTCGCTGTGTGTTCTCTTTGTATCGCCTTAGTCTACTGCTGATACCTAGCAGACTTTGTTTCAGCGTGTCCTAGTATTCTTCCATTTGCTGGTTTTCTTCGAACCTGGTGTGGACTTCGGAACTTTTCAGGATGAGCTTTATTTTCCTTACCAGTTTCTTGGATCTATTTCCCTTTATGTACTGTGTGAGTTGCCCAATTTTCTTCCTCCGTTCATCAACTCCACCCTGGAGTCTTCTTTGCCATGCTGGTAGTATAGGTTTCTTGGTTTTTTGTTCCTTCTGATGGATGGTGGTTCTCCCGCTTAGTCTTGTGGCTGCAACTGCGGCACAGTACACAGCTGTGTGGATGAATTCTAAAGTGGTGCCATTTTCGTCAAGGAAGGCTGGTATCACAGACTTGTTCAGATGTTCTGCTTTTTGCCATAGATCTCTGTTAGGTCTTTGCTTCTGTATTCTATGTCTCATGGTAGGGTTCATTCCTTCGAACTCTAGGGCGGCTGTCCTGAATTCGTTGGCAACCGCTGATGGCACTCGCCGGCTTTGTTCGGACTGGCCGTCTGACTCTGTCTCATGTTTGTCATCCAACATTGCATTCATTTTTGCAACGTTCTGCTCGCTACTCTGTGGTTGATCACCTAGTTCTTGTTTGGTGGTTTCCAGGACGGCCGATGGTATCATATTCATCGCGATAATGATCCGTCTCTCTGATCCGCTAGTCGCTATTCGCTGACTTGAATGTCTGCGTATTGCTGTTGCCATTTTTCATACAGTCTCTTCCTGTACATTGTCATCTCTGTCTCCATTTTAGTTACTTCGTAGTATGTCCGCATGACGTACATGTTCATTTTTGGGCTCCATCTCATGCGTTGGCCTGCACTTCGGCCCAGCTTGAACTTGGACTTAGTCCCAGAAACATCTACGGCCGATTGTTGACTATTTCTTGTGGTAGCCATGTGAGAGGCAACGCCACTTGCTTCATTGCTTCCTTCTGAAGACTAACTTACTTGTCGAACGGGCCTCTCTACATAAGTCTCGAACGCGAGTGACTTTATCGTGCGCCACACCCGATACAGAATGTGTTAATCTCTTTCTTAATATCATCCTGATGGAGTGAGATTTTTCAGAATGCAGTTTTCTTAACTGGTGGGTATTGGGTGTTTCTTAAATAGTTATTTTATTATTATTATTATTATTATTATTATTATTATTATTATTATAGGTGAATTTAATTAGCCATTGTTAAAAGCATATGACACATTTGGAATATTTGTGTACTGAAACAAAATGACAAAGTTCGACCGATTATGAGTGATAACTTGTGACTGTGGAGTATATTAACAAGTCGTACTAAAAAAGGATTCATTGCTTTCTTTTCTGTCTTTGTGCGATTTCGTATCAAAAACTGAGGCTTTCTTAAAATTTGGAGAAAATTATGCTGTTCTGGGGAAAGACTTAAGCAGTTTTGGTTTCAAGAGATCACATAGAAACATTAACTGAAGGTAACAATTTCGTTTTAACACACTGTATTTAAAATGCATAAAGTCCAATCTTTCACTCGACCGCTTGAGCTTTTCAAAGGATTACTATTTTTACGAGTAGATTGCGAAATGTTAGCTGAATGAGAGACTAGAACTTGTATGTTCACAACTGAACTAGCGTTGCTCAAGATTCAATATTTTTGAAAACGTTTTTAAATTAACTCCTATTTAGGATTAAATACATTCTATAGAACTTACAAACTTGGCACTTTTTTGCTAACTGATTTCAAGAGAACTAGATAACTGATCATTTTTTCCGACCGTAGTTAAAAGTTTTACATTTTTAAAAGTTCAATTTAGACGTTGTTAAATCCTGCTCTTCGCAATCTCAAAACTTCCGCTGTGTGTTTTCTGAATCTTGAATTAAGAGCGGAGTTTGCTCTAATTCAGGTGTTTTAGCTCTGATATACACTACCTACCAACAAGTAATTGGACAACTGTGATAGCAAAGGAAAACGAAGTTTATTCACCTTCAATAGTTGGTGGAGCCTCCACGAGCGGCGATTACAGCTGCGACCCTCTGGGGCATACTCTCAACCAGGCGTTGTACGACGGCTAGCGGTATTTTCTTCCACTCGGCTTCGAGAAGACAGGTCAGTTCCTTCACTGATTTCGGACGGTGGGGGCACCCCTTAAGTCGACGCTCCAACTCGTCCCAGAGATGCTCGATAGGGTTAAGGTCCGGGCTCTGCGCAGGCCAGTCCATTCGATTAACCCCATTGTCACCATACCAAGCCATGGTGGACCTCGCAACATGACAGGTGGTATTGTCATCCTGAAAGTAACATGGGGCCACCCCGTAAAACTGCCACGACGTAGGAAGCGCATGGTCATCCAGAATGGTGTAGTAGGTCTCGGCGTTGAGTCTACCAGGAATTGCGACCAAGGGTCCCGTGCCATACCAGGAGAAACACCCCCATAGCATAATTCCCCCGCCGCCGAACTTCACAGTTGGCACAATACATTCCGGCAGAAGGCGTTCTCCAGGCAGACGCCAAACCCAAACAATGCCATCCGAACGGTAGAGGGTGAACCTTGATTCCTATTTCCACTGTTCAACGGTCCACTGTCGACGTTCTTTGCAACACGTTAGCCGAGCAGCGGTATTGGACTTGGTGATCAAAGGCTTGTGGGCGGCAGCACGTCTATGATAACTGAGCAGATGGGCTTCTTTACGGATGGTATTCATCGAAAGAACACTCCCGGATGCCTGTTGAAACTCCTCGCGGATGTGGCACATCGGTTCTTCCGAATTTCTCTGGCCAGCACCCGTCGGTCTATAACTCCCAGTTTTGTGGGTCTGCCGGGTCAGGGCACGTTGCGACAGTCACCTCTCATCTTCCACTCGTCAATTACGTAAGCCACTGTCGATTTTGGGTACTTCAACTCGCTGAATATGTCACGTATTGATCGGCCATTTCGGTGATACCTTATGATTACACCTTTCTCGAAATCAGAGAGATCCGAACTGCGCCGCATCTTGCATACGACTGGTTGCGTTGTTGTTTCCCACACGATATTTAACGGCGGCGGCCGTGACGTGTGTCAGGACCGCAGATATCGTCGATTGCAGGGGTGTCCAATTACTTGTTGGTAGTTAGTGTATATATATATATATATATATATATATATATATATATATATATATATATATATATATATATAACAAGTGAGGGTTATTTGTGTATTTGAATTACTGGCAAAAAGTCGACATATAGCATTTCCGAAACATCATTTAGTAAAGTTTCAGAAAGTTCAGACTTTGTGTTATACTAATTCCGGCAGTTAGAATTGTAAGGGAAATTGAAATTTAAAAACAGAAAATAACAAAGACTGGGGAAAAAAGCAAAATCTTTAGCAAATTCAGCTGTATTGCACGTGTAAAACGATATTTTAGGGAATTTAACTAAATTTCATGCGTAGAACGAAATTTGAGGAAATGTGGCTACATTGCATGAGTGTATTCCACTCAGCCCTGCATTTGTGTCAGTATTTAGTTCCATAACAGGAAAAATCAGGATTTACCTTCTATGGGTCTGAAGCGTTATGATGATTTAAAAAAATAAAAAATAAGAAAGGAAGACTAAAGATTTCTGTTTCAAAAGTTAACTGGCGAGAGATCAGAGGCTGTGGTTTCTGTCCAGCTGTCCCAGCATCTGATGAGGAAAGAGCCGCGTTGCCGCATACTCTACCCCCCCCCTTTTTTTTTCACTACCACCCCAGAAGCATTGGTCCCAAATGAGGGACAGGCGACTGCTCATGGTGGTCACTAAAAACAGAAACAAAACAAACTCGACTTCAATCTTCAACTTTTGGCCACCGTAGATAAAATATCAAGTTTAACGACAGCAGCTTCAGTTCTATGGATTTGTGCCGATATCATCATCATCATCATTGTCAACCATTATCAATCCACTGCTGGACGAAGGTCTCCCCAAGTTTCCTCCACAACGGTCTGTCTTGTGCCAGTCTCCTCCATGTCACCCCTGCATACTTTCGAATTTCATCCACCCATCTCCCATGTGGTCTTCTTCTGGGTCTTTTCTTGTCCCTTGGAATCCAATCTAAAATTTCGGCTGTCCATCGATGATCTGTCCTTCTGGCAGTATGTCCAGCCCATTGCCATTTCAGGGATTTAACTCTGATCATGATGTCTTCCACTCTTGTCATTTTTCGGATCCACGAGTTCCTCTTCTTATCTCTCCTGGTTACCCCAAGCATGCACCTCTCCATGCCCCTTTGAGTTGTCTGGAGCCTTTGTATGTCTCTTTTAGTTAAGGTCCACGTCTCTGCACCATACGTAAGCACTGGAAGGATGCATTGATCAAACACTTTTCTTTTAAGACATAATGGCATATTGCTCTTGAAAATTATGCTGTTTCTTCCAAAAGCTCTCCAGGCAAGTTTTGTACGCCGATTAATTTCTTCATCAATGTGACCCTCACTTGATATCTGCTGTCCAAGATAAACGAACGTGTCTGTTATCTCCAGCTTTTTTCCATCAATCGATAAATCTTCATTTCTTGTAAAAGCATTGAACATCACTTTTGTCTTCTGAAAGTTCATTTTTAATATACAACCTAATATCTACTTTGCGTTACGTTCCAGAAAAAAAAGTATTTGATATTTTAAGTTTATATTCGTGGGTGAAAGGAAACTACTCTGAATTTAGTAGTTATAATCTTTTGGTGAGTTTCTTGTGTTTTCCTCACACACAGTTTTAAGGGATTTTCTTTGTACCTGTGAATTCTGAACAGCATTCTCTGTGCAGATGCAAGTTTGATTTTTATTATCCGGTACATTTTTTCTGACAGAGTTGTTCCACATTTTTCTGTGTTTCTCTGGTGTTTGTTGTGTGTCTAATAATAAATTCTTCTGAAAAAAAGACTAATTTACCATTGTTCAACAAAATAAAATTATTTCGCTGTGCTTGGAGCGAAACGAAGTTGTCACATTCTTGTTGACTGCTATCGTGCAGTTGTTAACTTTCGTGCGTGCAAAAGGTAACGTCCCTTACAGCACGGCGTAACTTAATTCTTTCACAGTGTCTTCTAGAGCTATCTGCTGATTTTCTGGGATCGAAGGAGTCAGCACGGAAACATTATCAGTTTTATCTCCCAGGAATCCCTGACAGAGGCGGTATTCCAACAGATAGAGATTATTTCTTTTATCATCTTGGAAAGCGCTAAGCATTCTAAGATGATCCAGAGATTCAGGGAATTCGTTATTTTCGTTACGTGTACCCCAACAAGAATAAAGTTATATAAATTACTACTTCGAATGACCGTAGCAGTCTCTTACATGTTCCTTATCACCTCTTGGTGGCTCGATTTTTCTCCTGCTACAATCCACCTCCCACTATTTCGGCATGGGAAACAATTTTCTTTCGAGGGATTTAGAGAATGGCAGATAGTGACGACACAGAATAATATTTCGGGATCATACAGCTTTCGAAGTGTGCGTTTATCGGAAACTGTGAAGATATTGCTGCGATATGTGACTATGCTTCGTGTTCGGATATTACTGCTGATCCCTAGGTCGTAGGTCCTAGAAAATGACTTTCAAGGCAGACTTAATTACGTATTATTATTCCGGCGGAGCATAATAATGACCCGTTATGTTCGTCCTCGAAGTGATTTTATACCAGCCCTTCCACGAGAAGTACGAGCGACTCCCTAAACTAGATACAGATTAATTTTGCCCATGCCTTATGAACGAAAAATGCTGATTTTATCTGGATTAAGAAACTAGGCAAATAAACACAATTGATTTATTAGCTCAGAAAAAAACAAGAAAATCCGTTGTAAAACTTTAGACCGTTAAATCAATAAAGGAAGAAATATTCTTCATAATACATGGAAAGTCGAGAGAATATTCAAAGCAAACTGAATTTGCTTGTACTACTTTCTGGTCATCCATGTAACACTTCTCAGAAAATTTGAAAATTTCATCGGTAATCGGGAGAAGCATTGCATGGATGACTGGCGTATCTTGGGTCCGAGACTTGCGCTATCTCACCCGTCCCCCCTCCCCCAGTACTGTTGGTTTTTTTAAATTGCGTTCAATTTTTAATTTTTAAGTAATACAAGTAATTTGTTTTCTAAATTTTAGGTACATGCGATTGCTAACATGATACCAAATAATTATGAGGATTAGGATTTGAACACTTATTTGTACATGAACTCCATTCTTCTTAATACTTTATTTTTACATAAACTCCATTCTTCTTCTGAATACTTTATCTGTACATGAACTCCATTCTTCTTCTGAATACTTTATTTGTACATGAACACCATTCTTCTTTTCTTTTGTGTGAACTTGAGTGTGACGTTTTAATAAAAATTTTCTTCCCAGTACTTTTTCATATTTAAAAATAATGTTTTTCTCTACTGACAAAACAGCCAAGTTTTTCAAATGTGCATGTCCTTGTGTGGCTGTAAGATATATCTTGATTCTTTTTAACGTAGAAAAACTTCTTTCGGCAGTTGCAGTTGTTGATGGAAAGCTTAATATGAGGTCCGCTAATTTGTACACCTCATTAAACACTATGTCCAATTTATTCAACTTAATGTAACACGTAACGTCCCTTACTGATTTGTTTTTGTATTCATCAAGGAAATAAAACACCTTCAATTCTTTTCTTAATCGAGCTGTATCAAAATTTGAAGCACAGAGTTCTTTAAGTTCTGACAGTAGATGTTCAGGGAAGCTTTCACAAAATTCATCAAAACAATTCGAATCCAACAAAGCCACAAAATTAAGATATAATGATTTTGATTTCAGTTCATTGACATTTCACAAAATTTGAAACAACTCTCGCGAAAAACTCTTATGGGCGGGAGTATACGAGTGCCTGAGATAGTCTAAGCTTCGCTATTCTGAGCAAACCGTTTCCCAACGCAATAGCCCATTCCCCTCTACCAGCTGATTCATGTTGTCATGGAAACGCTAGCAGGCGATGGTACGGAAGGTTTTCGCATCAGAACTGCGAAGACTCTGGAAGAGCTGCTTGCGTCATGCCGTTGGTTTTCGCTCGCCGGACTGAGTCGAAGAAGCGAATCCGCGCGCGTTTTTTTCGCACCAAAAGCATCGACATATTTTAATACCGTTGATAATTGACTTTTATTTGTGTATATTTAATTCAGTTTTATTTGTGCATTCTCTGGGCTTCGTAGCTAGCTTAGCTAGCCTCGAATATACGCCACTGATAGATGACCAGTAAGTGGTACAAGCAAATTCAGTATGCTTTGACTATTCTTTAGACCGTTTCTCGAAAAAAATAAAATTTTAGTTTCAAAGCTGCTAATAACTTTCAGTGATAAGGATAGACCTGAATGACACTGTTCAGCTTTTCAAATTCGGTCTGCGAATCATGCTCCGTTCACGGTGGTCGTTAAACCTCCAATCAAAAAAAAAAAAAAAAAGGAATCATGCTCTCATTTCCTTTTCAAGACTGCGAATCTCACGCTCTCATTTCCTTTTCTATCTTAACTTATCATCAGTTTTGTTGTAATATCTGCACTTGATGATAGTCCTGATTCTTACGATTACAATCCTGCAAAGAAATTCGAATTTGATTTAAAGGGTGCACCTTCTGAAATGCGTGCACACGGGCGAGTATAAGTCTTAAAACTAAGTCGATATATTTAAAAAGTTTTCATATTAGATATTTTCCTGTTGCTCATAGTAATGGACAAAACTCAATGTCATCTTGATCAGCAGTCGAACTGTTATGACCTCGGTAAAGTCATGATATATTTAGTTTTTGCTTTTAGATTTTCCCTTTCCGTCTATAAAATATCCTGAATTGGGTATAAGTTACTCCAAAACGTTTGCGAAACTGAAAAAGAAAAGACAGGGAGTTAGAGAAAAAATTAATTTCAGGAATGTTTAACGCTAATACAAGCAAATGCCTTCATTTGCCTAATTGGACATATCGGAAAGCCATACTCGCATAGTAAAAAGATTTGCTAATAGACGGACAGACTAATACGTAAATTACTAAGCTTTGAATTTGAAACCAACGCCACACACGAAAATAAGGCAATACTTACAAACATAAAGATTTCCTCAGCAGGAAACTAAAACCATTCACATGTATTGGACAGGTCAAAAATGAAGTCTCATATCCCGGCTGTAATAAAGATTTGGACAATGATCAAAGTGAGAGAAAGTTCACTAAGTTTGTCGCCTTATCCATTTCTGGGGCTTTCAAAGAAGGGAAGTTGTACAGCACACGGTTGGCAAAGAGAGAGAAAAAACATAAGACCACAAGCGGAAACTTAAGGTACAAAAAATAAGAAAAAATTTGATCGATGAAAATCCTGGTACGACATAAACACTGACTGTGTGGTGAATGACTTGGAAGGGACTACACTCGAGTGCGAAAACCTCTTCTAGGTGCATTTTGAACTGCTTCTTCAAAAACTTGGGAAACAAACTCACAATGGTAAAGAAATATTCAACAAGATACTTGTTTGTTTCTTTGACGCTGAGTGGATTGCCTAAGGATAGAACCAGGACAATTCCAAACGCTTGCAGGCAGGACTGTAATACAACTATGAATTTTCAAGAGTAGTATGGAAACAAAATAATACGGATACGAATCTCAGAAAATGAAGGGAAGGGGGAAGAAAAAACGTGCTTGTTGAGCAATACAGTTAAAGCTAACATTTCATCTTTTTATTTCGTTCGATTGCATACTAAGCCATTTATGCAAGTTATGGGGGTCTTGATAAAACATAACGCATGCCATTGATCTCCTGGCATGAATTACACCGTCGTTTTAAGATTATGCGGACAACTATCTGTCTTGCATTGTACGTGTGGTAATCGCGAATACAATTCACGTTACGCATTCCTGTATTAGCGTACATGAGCTTATAAACCAGTATGTCAAAGTACACCGCATTGATTGCCTGAAACAGCATCTCTGGATGCAAGAATGATCGAATCTGTATTCATCTGAGCACAATTATTATTACCAGCTACCATCTGTTGCTGATAGAAAGAATGTTTTTTTTTCTGGCATATTTCTCACGGTGATACTCAAAAGGTTTCTTTTTTTCAGTAAGGAAAAAAAGGGGGTATATTACCTCATTCTATCTGCACATTTAGTCATTTTATTTTCTATTAGAGCTTTTTTATAGTTTTAATACATTTCTAAAGCTTTTATTTTTTTGTACGAGGTATAATCACAAATTACGTATTTTTTTCATCGCGATTTTTCGAAGCAACAGAATGATTTTAGATCTTTTCTTCAACTGACAATAACTTTCAATTATCTTTAACAGAAGGTAAGATGTACTGTTTTACAATATTATTTCACAAAACTTCTAAATATAGAATTTACTCCTCATAGATGTATAGCTTTTGTCTTAAGAATTCCACAGACTGATACATAGACGTTGTTCAATCACCTGTGCAATAAATTAAGTACCCGAATTTTTTTACGGTAACAATATACGTACTGAAGTGCCAGAAAAACTGGTACAGACGAGCTTATGCAAAATACATAGCAACGTCACCTATGCGCGTACTCGGTTGCTTCCGTCAGTGCGTATATAAAGCGATAGACATCCTTGCCAGCTGTCAGAGCTGTTTTCGGCATGAGAATGACAAGTAATAGCGATTTGGGCAATTTTGAACGCGCTGTCATAGTTGGCCCTCGTGAGATGGGCCACAGTATTTCGGTGGTAGAAACGAAGTTCGGATTTTCACGGACGACCATTGTAAGGGTGTACCGTGACTACAACAATTCCGGCAAAACCTCCAACCTACGATACCAGTGTGGTCGTAAAAAGACATTAGGTGAACGTGACCTTCGTCGGTTGTAAAGAACCGTTTCACGCGATTGGCGTGCAACACTCTCTCAGGTATAATCAGTATTCAATGCTGGAACCTCAAGAAGCATCAGCGTCCGGACTGTGCAACGTACCCTGCACGACATGGGCTTTGGGAGCCGACGCCAAACTCGAGTCTCCTTGATGGGTGCACGACACAGGGCTATGCTCCACGCTTGGGCACGGCAACACCGCCACTAGACAATTGATGACTGGAAACAAGTACCCTGGTCTGACGAGTCGCGTTTCCAACTGTATCGGGCAGATGGAAGGATTCGTGTGTGGCGCAAACCCCATGAAGCCATGGATCCCGCCTGTTAACATGGAACTGTACCGGCTGGTGGGGGGTCTGTAATGGTAAGAAGCTGGACTTTACTGGGACCCTTAGTACGTCTACAAACGTCTGTGACCGGCCAACGCTATGTGCGCATCTTTTCTGACGAGGTACACCCGTTCATGTCCTGCACTCCTGCTGAAGGGTTGGGCCTGTTCCAACAGGACAATGCACCTCCACACAGGTGTCGGGACGCCACATTATGGTTAGAGGAGCATTCATCTGAGTTTAGGGTGCTGCCATTCCCACCCAAGTCCCCAGATCTGAACGTAATAGAACATATTTGGGATGCCATGCAACGCGCTATCGAACACAGGAATCCGAGACCTCGGAATACACCTGAATTGTGGAACGCTCTGCAAGAAGTATGGTGTGCATGGCTTACAGCATATTTCCAGAAGCTAGTAGAGTCCATGCCCCGTCGTATTTCTGCAGTCCTGCGCTTCCGAGGGGGACCTACCAGGTATTAGACTAGTGTACCATCTTTTCTGGCACTTCAGCGTACACTATGTTGACAAAATTCACCGGACACCTAGAAGAGAAACACAACATAGCATTTATTGACATACATTAGTACGGTGTCGGTCCACTTTTGGCCTACACGTGCCTTCACGAGCTCCGTGTTTGAGTGCCTCACGTACGTGCTTTGTGTGTCCCATCGTTGTTCTTCTGTGTGTACCAAAGTTAAAGGTTTGTGCTTTCGTTTAAGATCCCTCACAGTTAGGTGAGAGCATATTTTTTTTCATTATCAGGTTTTTAATTTCCAGACCGAGCTGGTCTTTTCCTTCTTTAGCCCTTGCCATTGATTATGGCATCTGCCGATGAGGGCGCTGTTCCCGCCCGCATCGCTGTAGCTCCTCGCGTCGCAGGCGACCAATCATCTTTGCTTGCCAGTGGAGAGCCTCTTCATCTTCCTCCTGTCATTTGCACCTCTTCTTCTAATGCCCGGGTCTCCGAATCTGCCCTTGAGAGCATGGATGTGACGTCACTGGTTTCTGCTGACGATGATGAGTTCATGGAGTCTCTGATGGCGTCTCTACTCTGCCCTTAACAGTTTCTACTGTCTCTGCTTCTAGTACATTGCCTCATGATACGTCAATGCCTTCCAGAGGAGGCGCTTATGCACGCACGTATTCTGCGGCTGCCTCTGGTGTTCCACCGGCTTCCTCCTCGTCCCGTTTGCCCCCTATGGATTCTTACGTTACTCTCAACGATGGCACCATCTTATTAGACATTCCCGAGAACTCTCCTGCTGGTCAACGTCTTCATTCCACTCCCGAGTTGGGGAATTGTTTTGATGCGCTACTCAACACTCCTTTGAAGCAGTATAGCTCCGCTCTCAAGCAACTGCTTCCTTCATGTGTCATCACCCACCTCACCCGTAAGCCACGAACTGTGATTGTTTATGTTTCGAAGAAAGAATATGCCGAGCTTGTCTTGTCTCGGGCCTATCAATTGGCGATCGTCCCCTCTTTGTTGAATCCATCGCCCAGCGTCCTGTTCTGGTCTCCTTACATCCGGTACTCCCGGAGATCTCCGATGCTATGCTGTGTGCTGCACTTAGTCGATGCGGCAGAGTAGTGGGCCTAGTGAAGACTCTCTCCTCTTCCCCCTTTGACCCCGATGTTAAACATATATGTGGCTTCCGTATAACTGCTCGCATCATCTTCTCGTCGGAGGAGTATCTCATAAAGTTTCCGCGGTTCCTCAATGTTCGTTGTGGTAACGAGCGCCGCCTGATTGAGCTCCTCACCTCTGCTCATTGCTCACGCTGCAAGGCTTACGGCCATCAGCAGGCTCATTGCCCCCATGCAGCACAACTGACTCCTGCAGCTCCAAAGCCGCATTCTACCTCTTCCTCCGTTTCTTCTGCCCTGCCTCCACCTGCGTTTGCATCTCCTGGGTCCAGTTCTGCCGAAAGTCTGATTAAAGCATTCGATCAGCGCGCGTCTTCCGACGTTGCTTCCTCCACTCTGTCGGATTTTTCTCCGCTTGACTCCTCCTTGCCTTCCCGTGTTCTCTCTCCATCAGAGGACATCACGGCTGATCTTTAAGTTTCATTCACCGTCGGCACTTTTGCTCCCGGCGATGAGGTGGACCTTTCCTCTGATTCCACATCTCGTGTGTCATCGATTCACGAAAAACATCACTCTACTACCAGTACCCAGGCCCTGAGGGAAATGAAGAAGTCACCTTCTCCGACTGGCCGCCCACATCGTTCCACCCGTCTAGCCAGCTCCAAGACTCCCCTGCCACGTCCTCGTTCTTCCTTTTCAAAGCCCAAGGGTCCTCTGCCGACGTTTGAAGATTTCTCGACTCTGCTTACCAATGCCTCTCTTCCTTCAGAACCTGTATCTTTTGAAGATCTTTACGAGTTTCTCACTCATAAAACAAGTCGTGAGGCTTCTCTTATCTATTTACAGCAGTTTGAAGCAGGTCTTCGACCAAATAACCTCCATCCTCAAATTCCTTCAGCATCGTGCCAAGCAACCCGACTACGTCTTGTGGTGTCACGTTATCATCAATCGCCTCGACACATTCCAGAAAGCTGCCATAGCCGCTCTTCATCCGATGTCGGACTTATCCATTCAAGGTCGCCACTCTGAATTGTAAGGGGTTTGCTAACCCCCTCGCAAACGCTCTCGTTCTGGAAGATCTCTCGCCCCTTGTGGCCGACTTACACCTTCTGCAACAGATGAACTGTCACTCCTCGACACTTTTTCATAGATGGCGCACTTGAGACTTCACCTTTCACCATGGTTTCCGTTGCTCTGTTCACGGTGGTCTCGCTATTGGTGTTCGTCATCAGTTTTGAACCACCCTATCTTCACTCTCCGTCCGCAATCTCTGCTAAGATCTTCTACAGCAAATCTGCTTCACATTACCTGGAATTCGTTTACATGTCTTCAACATCTACGTAACATGCTCCTCTACGCCCCTATCCCTTCTGTTCACGAGCCTCAGGGAAGCCTTCCCTCGGGTTTCTTCCTCTGATCGAGTGCTTCTCGGGGGATTTCAACTGCACTCTCAACCCGTCTCTTGATCGCCTGTCAGTGTCTCATGAGCGCCGCATGGACCTAGTCGCCCTCCTCCAAGACCTTGTCTTGGACTTTTCTGTTCTTGACGTCCACTGGCATCTTCATTCTGCGGATACCTCCCACACCTGGCGTTCGTCTGGTACGCGAGCTCCCCTGGCCGCTCGCTTGGATCGCTATTATGCTTCGCCATCGCTCCTTCCGGCAGTGACAGATTCTCTCCATCACCCCACAACGTCCTCGGACCACTGCGGGGTGACTCTTACAGTGTTCGCCGCGTCTCCGCCTTTCAGCAAAGACCCTTCGATTAATGCAACTCGATCATGCTCGACCCATGCTATCCCTCATCAGCTCAAGGCGCTACTGGAACCACTCGCACAGCAAGCCCTCATCCGCCTTCGTTTACAACATCTCAACTCAGCGGATTGCTCATACGACTTCCTGACATCTATGGAGTCAGATCGCCGTGCCGCTACTTCGCTCCGTCACCTTCGTCTTCCGTCTGGCACCATCACCTCCGATCCAGATGTTATTTGCTCTCAGATACGCCAGTTTTTCGCAGATAAATTCTGTGAAACTCCTCCTTGCTCCTCTGCTTCTGCTCATCTTCTCTCCAATCTACCACAGGCCCCCTCATCTTTCTGCCTCTCTTCTTCTCCCTCCTACTTCTTGTGAACTCTCCGATTCTTTTTCTTCTCTTAACCCTCACGCTGCTTTTGGTCCAGAAGGCCTCCCTTTGCTCTTCTACCGTACTTTCTTCTCCGCGCTCTTGCCTTTTCTCCTTTGTGCTCTAACTGCTGCTTTTTACAGTTCTACTCTCCCGTGGAGTTTCGCAGAATCACATATTGTTCTTTTTCCCAAGAAAGGAGACCCTCTTGACTTGGGAAATTGGCGCTCCCTCCTAAACCTAGACAACAAACTCTATACTAAACTTCTCTCCCGCCGGTTTAACTCTATTCTTCCGTACATTCTTTCTCCTAATCAGACTTACACCGTTCCCGGCCGTTCTATCTCTCATAATATTCTGTTTCTCCACGACCTTCTTCGCCTTGCTAATGCACGCTCTGAGCCTCTTGCCCTTTTCTCTCTTGATCTTTGCTCTGCTTTTGATAATATTTCCCATACTTACCTTTCTAACACTCTTCTCAGCTTTGGTTTTCCTCCCTCCTTTGCTTCTCTCCTTCTCTCTCTCTCTACCGGGACGCCGTTTTTCACTTTAAGAGGGCTTCCTTTCTCACTTCGCCCATCCCCTTTTGCCGTGGTGTACGACAAGGCTGCCCGTTATCAGGGCAACTCTTCGCCATCGCAGTGCACCCGTTCCTGCGCTACGTGGAGCACTCTCTTCAGGCATCTTTACCACCACCAGTTGCAAGCACTCGGCACCACTCTATCTCCTGCACCGCTTACGCTGATGATATCACCGTGTGCATCCTTGATGATTCTCAGTTCTCTCAGCTCCGTGATCTTTTTTATACCTATGCCTCCTGCTATGCTGCAGAACTCAATGCCCCCAAATGCACTGCACTGTGGTGCGATCCGTGGTCTGGTCGAACAGACTCCCCGCGGGGGCTACTTGATCCTCGTCGGCTCAGCGCTTCCTCGGGGTATTTCTCGGATCACCTCATGCTTCTTCAAAAGCCACCCGTAATGCCCTTCGTCCACGTCTCATTCGAGCAGCTGCCTTTTGGCGCCGTGCCCAATTCTGCACGTCGTTTTATCAACGAGCCAACCTTTCACGTACCCATCTTATTTCTCTGTGTCAGTATTCCTGAATTACCTCATCTCCTCCCCTTTACTGCCTCCGAGAAATCACCAGTTGCCTCTCCCTTGTCGTGTGGTCCGGTCATCACTGGGTGGCCGTCACCAAGCTCTGTCTTCCACCAGCTAGTGGTGGAATTGGGTTCATTGATGTTCAGCTCTACTGTCGAGCAAGCCGCATCGTCATGTTCCTATCGTCTTTTTACTGCTCATGTATCGTCGGCCGTCGTCGTGCGCGACGTCCTCACCTCCCCGTGCAACCCTCATCTTGCTTTCTCCTCTCTCGTACTAATGAATTGCTTTCCTTCTCTTCCTTCCAAAATACCTCCTGCCTATTCTGAGGCCCTCACTTTCGTACGTTCTCTCCCTCTGATTCGCTTCCCTCCCACCTCTACTCTCGAATTTCTCTCCGAACCTCTCTTCTTCTCCTCGCTACTTCGTCCCCCGCGTCTTTTCGGCTTCGCTTTCTTTTTTCTTCTCCAGGCTTCGTGCTGGGGTAGTAACGGTCCGCGACCTTCCTAACCCTGATCTCTCCTGGCGCTCCTTTTTTAGCCTTCCGCCTGCTATTCTCTCCTCTCCTTCAGCTCGCTACGTCTACGACTCTCTCTCTGCTCTGCTGTCGTTTCTCAGTTTCTTGATCTCACAACTCCTCTTGGCCTTCTCTCTTTACTTTCCGCTCCGCTACCACTCCCCTTCTTTCTGCGTGTCTCTGACCTATCTCTTCCTCTGTTCTTGTTCTCTACTAAATCCCTCTATCGGTTTCTGTCCTTCTCTGCTTCCCCTTCACCCTTCCTTATCGACGGTGTCCCACCTGCTACTGCACCTAATGTCTGGGCTGCTGCCCGCTCCCCTCTTTCTTTCCCGCTTGAACTCAATACCCACTGGCTCTTCCTTCATAACCGGCTCTCCGTTCCCTCCCTTCTCTACCGCATGACACTTATCGCTTCTCCTCTTTGCTCCTTCTGCGCGCAAGAGGCGGATGTCTCGCACGTCTACCTTTGCTGCCCTGTGGTATTACCTCTCCTACATCTGGCGTTCTCCATCGCTTGCCACTCCTGCACGCGTCGACATCACTTTTGCAGCATACCAGCATCTTCTCCTCTGTGCTCATACGCCTGTGTTCCTTCCACCAGTGTGTTCTTAGGTGTTTGTGTTGGTGAACCACGTCATCTACGTGCATTATTAGCAACTCCGCAGTCCACCTTCTCCTGCGTCTTCCATTCAAGCCAGTGCTGCCCTACTCGGACATTTCCGCAATAGCCTCCTCTCCCGCTTGCAGCTGGAGTATCAGTCTTCCATCACCGCATGCCGTGAAAGCTCCTTCTATGCTACGTGGTCGCCACTGACCCCATGTTTCGCTGTTACACCAAGTCCGTTACATCTCACGGTTAGTTAAGACTCTGCAATAACTTTTTGATGTTCTTTTCGCACTGCGGTGCCCCGCCTGTGATCATTTTGTTCTTCCTCAAACATTGCTCTGTTTGCATCACGTTGTAAATTTGTCATTACTCATTCATTGTGGACGTCATCGCTTTTATCAGTTTGTGTCATTCCTGTTCTGTTTCTTTCTTTGAGACGATTCCATGTTGCTCGTCTCCTCTGTTTAGTTACATTTAAGCGATTCTGAAACCACATTTGGCCTTAATGCATGCACTGACACTTCAAAACATGCTTTCCACAAGGTTTTGGAACACAGCGATAGGTATGTATTTCCATTCAGTATCAAATGCTGCCGCTAACTGTTGCTTAGTAGTAGGCCATGGTTCCAAACTTCTTATGCGGCGCTCTAATTCATCCCATAGGTTCTCTATAGGATTAAGATCAGGGTTCTGTGTTGGCCAGTCTACACACGATACGAACCACGCCGTAGCAGTCCTTACTTTATGGATCGGTGCATTATCCTGCTGGTGCCAACAAGGCTCGGTTCCATAGTATTGACGAGTTGGTATAGCATAATTGTCCAGAATATTGAGGTAGACGTGCTGGTTAACAGGTTTGTCCACGATAACCAATGGACCGGCACCATATCACGAAAAACACCCCCACACGAGTAAAATGGCAGCTCCAAACTGGACCGCAGGAACAGTGCACTGTGGTAAACAGCGTTCCTCTGGCTACCACCATACCCACACGCGGAGATCAGACTGATGAATGGTGCATCTGGATTCATCAGTCCATAGGACCCGTTTCCATTGATCTACGATCCACGATAAATATTCTTTACACCATGCTAAACGACGAGTAGCATTCCCAGTAGGGATGAAAAGCTTATACTCCTGCGACCACGGTAACCCATAGAATGAAGTTCTCTGCGAATGGTACGTGTACAGACCGAAGTTCCAGCATTTTTACTCACTTGTACACTGAGGTCTTGTGCACTACTCAGTCGATTAGCTGTAACAACTCTCCTGAGGATTTGACGTCCTCTGTCACTGATTTTTTTGGTCTGCCGGTACATTTTGCTGCTTTAGGCACGCCATGTATCTTCAACTTATTCAGTACATCCAAAACATTTGACTTGGGTATGTTTAAACACTTCTCGGTTTCTCTTATGGACAACCCAATAATATAACATCCAACAATCTTTCTTTTCTCAAAGTCAGTTCTCTCCCGCCGAGACATTTTCACTCGACTACATAGTGCGATATGATCAAGGTCAGCTGCAGGATTGTTTTTACACCTTTTGCAGCTGTACCGCACAACTTAACAACGCAGCGGATCCGTTCATTTGCTTTCGAAGGGGTGTCCTGTGACTTTTTCCAATATAGTGTAACAAAATGGGAGAAAGGAGAAAAAATATTTTGTAATACGATAACAAAAATTCATGCGATATATTATCCACAATATCGATATCGCTACAGAACTTCAAAATCAAATACTTCGAGATACTATGGAAATTTAGCAGTTAATCAAACCCCCAATTATTAGAGCTTGTTATTTTTTTTAATAAATTTCTAAGAATTATCCGTGAATCACTGTTATTACCAGAAATGTTTTGTCATATGGATACGGAAAAAGAGAGAACGGAGTTTTTCTGTTAATACTTTGTCGGGAAAAAATCCCAACACCAAGAAGGGGTTGTGTTAGGTAAACGACAGTTGGTAGGCGGTGAGAGTACATCTGTAAGATGACGTTTATGCAAATTTCGCGCTCGGCGCATACGTGTGGCGCTAGTAGCGCTCCTCGGAACATGCAAAGCAGGTTTTCTGTAAATACGCGCTGTGTGAGCGTTAGTTATCGTTAAGATTCGACGTAGGGTGTTGATGTTAGTCAAGAATTCCTTTAAGAAGACGAAGAAGCCATTATCAACAGCTCACGGAGTTTGAACGAGGTCGTGTAATAGGGATACGATAAGGTGGATTTTCGTTCCGCAATATTGCGGAACGACTTGGCAGGAATGTAGCCACTGTGCATGATTGTTGGCAGCGGTGGTCAAGGGAAGGTACTGCCTCAAGAAGACCGGGCTCCGGCCGGCCACGTGGCACTACTGAGAGGGAAGACCGCCGTGTACGGCGTATGGCCGTGGCGCATCGTACCGCGTCAGCGGCAGCAATTCGAGCTGCAGTTGCCACCACAGTGACACAACGAACTGTTACAAATCGGTTACTTGAAGGACAGCTCCGAGCCAGACGCCCTGTAGCGTGCATTCTACTTACTCCAAACCACTGCCGTTTGCAACGTCAGTGGTGTCAAGCTAGAGCTCATTGGAGGACGGCGTGGAGATCTGTTGTGTTTTCTGATGAAAGCCGGTTCTGCCTGGGTGCCAGCGATGGCCGTGTGTTGGTTAGAAGGAGGCCAGGCGAGCGCCTGCAACCAACCTGTCTGCGGCCGAGACACACTGGACCTACGCCTGGAGGTATGGTCTGGGGAGCAATTTTCTATGACAGCAGGAGCACTCTCGTGGTTATCCCACGCACCCTGACGGCACAGTTGTACGTCGGTCTGGTGATTCAACCTGTTGTGCTGCCATTCATGAACAGCATTCCAGGGGTTGTTTTCCAACAGGATAACGCTCGCCCGCATACCGCTGTTGTAACCCAACATGCTCTACAGAGTGTCGACATGTTGCCGTGGCCTGCTAGATCACCAGATCTTTCACCAATCGAGCACGTATAGGACATCGTTGGACGACAACTCCAGCGTCACCCCAAAACAGCATTAGCCGTCCCTGTATTGACCGACCAAGTGCAACAGGCATGAAACTCCATCCCACAAACTGACATCCAGCACATGTACGACACAATGCATGAACGTTTGCGTGCTTGCATTCAACATTTTGGCAGTTACACCGGTTATTAATGTACCAGCATTTCACGTTTAAAATGGCTCTTCTCGCGCTTACAATAAGCTGTGATCTTGAAACCTTAATCGATTAAATATGTTACCTATACAAATGTATTGCCGCCATTTCATTCGTCTGCAACTATTTTTTCGTGGTGTTGGGATTTTTTTCCGTCAGTGTCTAAGAAAGAAATTGCGGAAAGGTTTTTGAAAATTCAGAAATTTTCTGGCGTACGAAACATCCTTGAAATTCATAAAATTGTCCGTCATTTCTCTGTAAAGTATCAGAAACACGCTTCGTAAATCCATGAAAGAAATCTCGGAAAGCAGCTCGTGGATTTCAGAATTTTTTCTACAGTGTACGTAGCCTTCACGAGACAGAGTGTTAAATGGAATGAGATCTGCTTGTCTTTCGGCTAAAACATCGCAACAGGATGGAATCGGATTGTTGATAAAATGCCAAAGTAACGTTAGAGAAGAAAACTGTTGGCTGGTGTGTACATACTACAATTTTATGTACGATATAATTTTGCTTATCGGTTGTACCTTTTTGAAACAAGTAATTCTTACACTGGTTAATCGAGACCAGATTTTTGAGACCTAATGTACCAGCGAGTTCCATGCGCTAGAATTCTAATATCTGTGCTATTTCATAACAGCCATAAATACTTCATTCATATTCAGTTTTGAGCAAGAAATATACACTGGCGGAAAGTGAAAAAACAACACGAAGAAGGAATTGGCGGTAGATCATTAAATTTACGTATGTTAATGGAGCCGAGTTTACGTAGGTGTGATGTTTATTTTGGGGCCAACCGGTGAGCGCTTACGCCACAGCACGGCATAATATGCAAATTATCGTCGGTAGTATTTAAGGAGTATGGCGAAGTAAATGTAATCAGTCGTCGGCGTACGGACACGTGCGAAGACCCTGAAGAAGCTGCAATGCCTGAACATGGAAGACATGTACGATTTCATCAGTTATCGGACTTTGAGGGAGGTCGTCTAGTCGGACTCCGTGAGGCCGGGTGGTCGTATCGTCGTATTGCGGAGCGAATTGGACGGGAAGTATTGGTGGTGGTACGATGGTGGCGTAGATGGTCCGAGGAACATTCCCACACGAGAAGACATGGAACCGGGAGTCACAGACGGACTGATGAGCGGGCCGATCGACGCATAAGAAGAGCGGCGTTGTCAAGCAGAACTTCCACTGCGACGCAAATCCGAGCTGCCGTTGCACCTGAGACAATTTCCATGGCTTGCACGTTCACCGGATTTATCGCCCATTGAGCACGTGTGGGATTTTATCAGACAACGACATATCCGGTCTACATGGCGAGCCACGACCATCCCCGATTTATGCGTCCAGGTAGAGGATGCTTGGAACTCAATACCCTAAACTTACATCCAACATCTGTGGGACAGACTCCATGCCAGAATTGACAGTGTGACGCAGTTCATGGCGGTTCAACCTCGTACTAACCATGTTACGTGGAAATGTTATTTTTCAGTTTACCAGCAAATACAGCTGTATTTTGCCATAATGTTTTGATCACGTTATCCTCTGTAATCCGTTATTATGCTGTGTAAATTTCGTTGGTATCAGACGTCTCCTTCTTTGTGTTCTTTTTTCATTTTCCGCCAGTGTATATGTGTATTTAAGTTAGTTCTTACCAACTGAAATTTTGCCTTCACCACAATTTTCACCGGAGAAGAGTTATCTATTTTTCCACTGCACTGAGGTCTATTGTTTATGTTATTGCGTTTCAATAACCCTGATCTAAGTCTAGAAAAGTCATCCATTACTCTTTACTCTCTCTCTCTCTCTCTCTCTCTCTCTCTCTCTCTCTCTCTCTCTCTCTCTCTCTCTCTGTCCGACAGTAGACGGGTTGATTCTCTCTCAGACACGAACTTTTCAAAGTTGTCTATCTGTGGCTTTGATAAACAGTTCTGAGTATCTGTCCATCCCAACTGTCTGTCAGGTGGTATAGAGCCAGGATGTGCATGGATTTCTTGGGGAATCTTTTCAATCTGTTCAGTCTATAAGGGGGCTGTATGAGATAGTCTACCACCGTTTACGCTGGAGAATCATCGCAACTTTTAATGTTGGATTTTATAGACCGTTGTAGAAGTGATATCTAGTTCAACTTTCATCTTTTCGTTTGCCCTCCGGTCTGTCAATTCCGTTACATTTATTTTCCTGAGGTATTTCATCCCGATCGCTAGAAGTCGTCTTTCTTCAACTTGCTGTATGATCCAAGTCTTTGACCCGTAAAGGACTGATGAAGGGATACATAGAATACCATGCTTCTCTATGTCTAACCCAGAACTGAGACTTCCAAACCAAGCAGTGGAAGGAGCCCAAAATCTAGCATGTTTCAAGTTTCCGCTGACACAACTAATTATGTATCGCAGACTTAGGGAATTTTCTTCGACGTTTTTCTTTTCCTTTTTCTTCGAGCTAAAGAGGTCAAGAATAATTTCATTTCAACTTTCTTGTCGTAGCTTCTTTAGTAAATATGGTCCCTAATTCACGCTCAGTTTGCCGATGATGAGTGCCCATAATAAATCTGTTTAATAAGAGGACTTCAGAAATTTCTATTTGCTTTTCCTTCCACTATACTTCCGCTCAGAAATTTATGTTTCAGTTGCAGGAAAATAATTTTTCATTCATTAGTTTAACGTTTCTAACGATGATGCGAATATGCCTTATTTAAATTAAACTCGGGCCTCATCCGCGGTTCTTAAAACAAAATTTACCAAACTGTAAGAAAATGATCTAGCCTTTAAAATCTACTGTTATTGAAGTACATAATAAAAAAACAATCATGTTCAAATCAAAAGTAACTTAAATAAAATACATAGTTCATGATTTGTGCTATACAGATCATAAGATAAAAAAGAGATAATAATAATAATACGAAACGAATTTTTCCAATTGGTCAAGTAGAACTTCAGATATTGTTAACTAAGGGTATATATAACGAAGAACTAATCTGTTTAATCGGCGTATATTAGATAGATGTATGCTAAACTAGCAAGCTTTCGCCATCCCAGATGGCTTCATCAGGCTTACAACATGCGACTAATATTAAAACATACAGTTAAACAAAACAATGGATTGTATAACAATGGAGTCAGATATTTACAGTTATCCATTGTTTTATATAACCGTATGTTTTAATATTAGACGCTTGTTTTAAAATTGATGAAGCCATCCGGGATAGCGAAAGCTTACTACACTGGCGTGCAAACATTAAGGACGAGACGGTTTTTCGAATGTAACGTCGTGCAGAAGTTCTCCACATCGACTCAAATCATACCATAAGATCCCCAAGATGTACGAATATGGGACAAGTGAGCAAAACCGTCCAAACAAGGAATCCAAAGGACACAAAGGCACTTTATTGAAAAGGTAGCTTCGAGCACAACTGGACAGAAGACAGAAACGTCCATGTGACTGGCAGCTGCCAAGAAAGATCCAGTCTTTAGTAGGGGATATGATCACCCCTGACTGCGTTGCAGGATTTACAACGTCTATCCATGCTGAGGACGAGGTTGTCAAGGAGCTGTTGAGGCATCGCGGCCCATTCCTCCTGTAGCGCCAATCGCAGCTGCGGAAACGTTGCTGGCGGCTGGTGACGTGCTGCCAAGCATCTCCCGCGAAAGTCGCACGCGTGTTCGATTGAATTTAGGTCCGGGAACCTTGCGGGTCAATCCATGCGTTGAATATCTTCACTCTCCAACAGCTCTGCGACAGCCACTGTACCATGAGGTGTAACGTTGTCGTCCATGGAGAGGACCTCAGGACCCACAGCACATCTAAACAGACGCACGTGAGGTAGGAGAACCTCGGTACAATAGCGGACACCAGTGACTGAACCTCCTTGGAAGATGTGGAGGTCAGTACGGCTACCAAGCATGATACCGCCCCAAACGAGAACTCTGCCACTTCCAAACCGGTCCCTTTCGATTATGTTGGAGGTGTGATTGCGTGTTTCCTGCTCTCTACAGATGTGTATACGTCCAGAATCGCTCGTCAGACTAAATCGGCTCTCATCCGTAAAGAGACGCAGCCCCATTGCTGATATGTCTAGTTCTTGTGTTCCTGGCACCACAGAAACCGCCGTCTCCGATGAGCAGGCGTTAATGGCACACGCCGTACTGGTTGTCGTGCAAATAGACCACATTTTTGCAGGCTCCTGGCCACGGTAAAACGCGATAACGGACGTCCAGTTGTCTTTCTCATGTGCCATGCAATTTCTCCCGCTGTCTGCCGTCTGTCTCTTCTCGCATGTTGGACAATATACCGGTCGTCCGCCGCCGTGGTTGCTCGTGGACGACCACTGCTAAACTCTCTGACAGCTGTTCCTGTCGTTTGAAATGCTCTCCAAGCTCGTGAAACGATGCTGTGAGCGATCCCGAACTCCTCGGCCACACTAGTCACACTTCGACCTTTTTCCAACTTCCCAATGACGCGACCTTGGGTAAAGCTATCCAGATGTCGTCTACTGGATTGTCTGTTGGCCATATCACACGGTGGCAGCAACTCGACGTCGTTCAAACCTATGTACACCGTGCAATAGCTTTCACCGAATTGCTGAGCGTACACCGCCCGTGTGCTTTATACCCTTCCGACACCCCCCCCTACGTCATGATGCATATATGCGCATGCCCTACCGTACCGGGCCCTAGTCTATATCCTGAGTGGTCTTTCGGTCCGTTCTGCTTGATCGTTCCGCTGTTATGCTAATTTCTCCTCTTCGTTCTTAATTTTTGCGTACCAGTGTAGTTTAGCATATATTTATGTAATATACGCCGACTAAACGGATTAGTTCTTTATTATTTATATTATTGACATATCCTTTATGTCATCATCATCATCATCATCGTCAACCATTATCAATCCACTGCTGCACGAAGGTCTTCCCAAGTTTCCTCCACAACGGTCTGTCTTGTGCCAGTCTCCTCCACGTCACCCCTGCATACTTTCGAATTTCATCCACTCATCTACCATGTGGTCTTCTTCTGGGTCTTTTCCTGTCCCTTGGAATTCAATCTAAAATTTCGGCTGTCCATCGATGATCTGTCCTTCTGGCAGTATGTCCAGCCCATTGCCATTTCAGGGATTTAACTCTGATCATGATGTCTTCCACTCTTGTCATTTTTCGGATCCACGAGTTCCTCTTCTTATCTTTCCAGGTTACACCAAGTATGCACCTCTCCATGCTCCTTTGAGTTGTCTGCAGCCTTTGTATGTCTCTTTTAGTTAAGGTCCACGTCTCTGCACCATACGTAAGCACTGGAAGGATGCATTGATCAAACACTTTTCTTTTAAGACATAATGGCATATTGCTCTTGAAAATTATGCTGTTTCTTTCAAAAGCTCTCCAGGCAAGTTTTGTACGCCGATTAATTTCTTCATCAATGTGACCCTCACTTGATATCTGCTGTCCAAGATAAACGTACGTGTCTGTTATCTCCAGCTTTTCTCCATCAATCGATAAATCTTCATTTCTTGTAAAAGTATTGTACACCACTTTTGTCTTCTGAAAGTTCATTTTTAATCCCACTTCTTTACTCTTGTCAGAAAGTTCCTGGATCATACTCTGCAGCTCTGATGGGGTAGTTGCAAAAATAACTACGTCATCAGCAAAACGAAGGTGGGTTAGATAATCTCCATTAATCTTTATCCCCTTGTTTTCCCAGCTCAGCGACTGAAAGACACCCTCCAATGTGGCATTAAAGAGCTTCGGAGATATGGTGTCACCTTGTCTCACTCCCTTTCCAATTTTTATGCGTGTTGTATTTTCAAACATCCGAATCTTTGCACTTGCATCCTTTATGTAAGGGTATGAATTTGCACCATCTGACAATAGTTTGCACCACAAATGATCCAGAAATGCATGAAATGCCTTTTCTTTAGCTGTAGCTATCGGATACCAAGAGCATTGGCAAAAAATGATCTGAAGAATCTGAGATATATTGCAAAGAAAAAATTGACGATTGTGTAACCTCCTAGAAATATACGTTTCTTCATCTAGCGGTGCAAATATGCACTATACGTTAGGACATAAAACATGAAAAGTTTTGCACATATCTTCAGCTAGAAGTACGAATAATTTTTCAGTACGACCTTTAGGAGCGTACATTCTGTGCAGAATATGGAAATACGACTTCATAAAAGTATAACTTTTAGAAGCCTAGATACTGTGCTAACATAAAAATTAATTTACCACACCTGGAAGAAAAACTGTTATTCAGTAAAAATCGAAAGTGGGTGAATCATCATCATGGTGGTTAACTCTGTCCGACTTATAAAGAGTTTTCTGAATCCAACTGATAGGTGCGGATATATGTGCTTACAGGTGGCGAACGGAAAAGCTGAAGACATGTGATGTTTCCAACACGTACCTTCCTCAAAAGAAGTGCTAAAATCTTATCTTTGTGCAATGTGCTGTAATGCGTATTGATTTTCAAATCATTTCTTCAACAAAAAGGTTCAACTAGCAGAGAACAAAAAAGTCTTATTTTATTATTCTTGTAATTTTAAACGTAACATTGGAATCGAAAAGATGAGAATGATATCTGATAATAGAACTTTATACACAATGACGAGGGTACTTCACTAACACTGAGAAATTATCAGACGTTATTGATGGTTTGAAAGTTGATGTTGACATTATGGAATTGAGCGTACATTGGTGGCCTAGTGGTCTGAGGGGCTGGTACATTACCATTCACCAGAGAGTCCGGCAAGAGGCATGGGCTTTGTTTGCCTCATGGCACAGGCTCGCGCTACTCCATGGAACCAATGGCCCTACATTAGCAACTGGTAATGATTTATGACTCCACGCGTTGCTCATGGAGGTCGTTGACCCCTCTCTCCCAAAGAAAATTGTACATATGTGAAAATCTACAACAAAGTAAATACACTATATTGACAAAAGTCACAGAACACCTAGAAGAGAAACACAACAAACTATTTTTTGACATGCATTAGTACGGTGTCGGTCCACCTTTGGCCTTAGTGCATGCACTGACCCTTCGAGACGTGCTTTCGGCAAGGTATTGGAACACAGCGATATGTATGCTCTTCCATTCAGCACATAATGCTGCCGCTAACTATTGCTTAATTGTAGGCCTTGTTCTAAACTTCTTATGCGGCGCTCTAATTTATCCCATAGGTGCTCTATGGGATTAGGATCAGGGCTCTGTGCTGGCTAGTCCACACACGATACGGAATTATCGGTAAACCACGCCGTAAGAGTCCTTGCTTTATGGCTCGGTGCATTATCCGGGTGGTACCAACAAAGCTCGGTTCCGTAGTATTGCCACAGAGTTGGTGGGGCATAACTTTCTAGAATATCAAGGTAGACGCACTGGTTAACAGGTTGGCCCACGATAACCAATAGACCCGGCACCATACCACGAAAAACACCCCAACACGAGTACACTGCCAGCTCCGAACTTGACTATAGGAATAGTACACTGTGGTTAATAACGTTCCCCCGGGTGCCGCCATACACACACACGGCCATCAGACTGATGAATCATGTAACTGGATTCATCATTCCATAGGACCCGTTTCCATTGATCTGCGGTTCACGATAAATGTTCTTTATACCATGCTAAACGATAAGTAGCATTCCGAGTAGGGATGAAAGGCTTATGAACAGCCGCATGACCACGGTAACCCATGAAATGAAGTTCTCTGCAAATGGTACGTGTACATACCAAGGTTCCAGCATTTTTACTCACCTGTACACTGAGGTCTTGTGCACTACTCAGTCGATTAGCTGTAACGACTTTCCTGAGGCTTTAACGTCCTCTGTCACTGATTTTCTTCGGTCTGCCGGTACGTTTTGCTGCTTCAGGCACGCCATGTGTCTTCAACTTATTCAGTACATCCAAGACAGTTGACTTGGTATGTTTAAACGCCTCTCGGTTTCTCTATGCACAACCCACTAATATAACACCCAACAATCTTTCCTTTCTCAAAGTCGGTTCTCTCCCACCGCGACATTTTCACCCAACCTCATAGTGCAATATGATCGAGGTCAGCTGCAGTATTGTTTTTACACCGTTTGCAGCTTTACCACACATCTGAACAACGCTGCGGATCCGTTCATTTGCTTTCGAAAGGGTGTCCAGTTACTTTTGTCAATATAGTGTATATGCTAAATCTTTGAGACACACGATTTATTTTTTGTACGTATTTTCTTGGATTCATTTTTATTCGTTCGACGCGCAACGAATCATTTCCAAAATGGGTGAGATTTATTCCAAAGAAATAATTTTTTCTTTTGTCAAAAGATATGTACTATTCTTATGCTGTCTTCAATGTGTAACGAAGATCAAATCGTGTATTAATACACGATTTCCGCTAATGATGAAATCTGTCCAACTGTGAAAACTCCGATAAGTTTCATGTACGTACTAAATCTGACCAAGAATGTCTTTAGCAATTATGTAGTAAGCGGATCATATACTTTAGTATCGGAACTTTAAAAACCATTTTGAATGTGGTGTGTTAAAATCGTCTCCATTTTTCATTACTGCTTATTAGCAAAGGGTCTCCCTTTTGCGTTAATGAGGCAGGACACTTTCATTCCTTAAAGCTATTACTCTCTGATCCGAGGGAATCGCTGAGTTCAGTTTATGACTTTATTGCTCTGCGACGTTGTAAGTGGACAATAATCTTTGTAGGATGGTATCAAGAAATTTTCACGTTTTCATCTTAATAGAGGCAGTTTATGCAGTGAGTAGAAGAACAGTTGATAGGCCAGGGGGTCAGCAACAGAAGATGCCCAACGAAGTGGACTGTAGACGAAAGGGTGTAAAAATAGAAAGATCACGCTAAAGTGTCCAAGGGAAAACGCAATAAAAGCATCTCGCGCGCTTTCTGCTAACAGAGATAATAAACAGGAAGATTTTGGATCTGGCGTTGGAAGAGTGAGACTGGAGGTAAGATATCTCCGTGCGAGAGACAGTGTTTCGGCCTCCGCGAACAAAGAAGAGAAAGCAGGGAAAATAGAGATTTAGAATGTCGGATGCCAAAAAGTTAAACCGAAGCAGAAATTAAATTTGGAAACGAAAACTTATCAGCGAGATAACTGAGGAAAAAGCCTAACAGAATACTAAGCAGAAACGGATCCTCAAGCTAATGATACAAAGTATAATAAAGAATGCAGGACAAAGCTTCGAAGACCCCTTCCCGTGTTTAACTATGGATCTGTTCTTCACTGCAAAGAAACGACTCTTAGTTTTAGCAGGAATTTTTTGCTGTTGTTGTTTCATCATAGGGAGGGAAATACAGGTAAAACTCCGGGAATTCAAAATTCTTTACAAACAAAGATCTAATGAACCCTTGAGACAGGGCACTGCAACAAACTCATCAAACAGCCCTGTAACAATTATAATCCATGTGAAATCAATAGAAAACCCCCGAAAATGTTTTATCAGCATTAGCTTCTAGTAATAGAACCGGCTTTTCTGCTTAGTAGATTGTTTCTATAGAGTTACGAGAGGTTTTTTTGGGAGGAAATTAACGTCCGCCACGAGTAGCTCATGATATACAGTCGAGTCATATCAGTGTGACAACGTCCTACATTTGACGTCAACAGCGCGAAGCCAATGAAAGAAAGCACGTGTCGTGAGCTGGCTTGGAAGGTATGTAAAGTGTACTATAGGCAATCTGAAAACATATCACTCGTTGCTGTCATGGATAAAAGGAGCGATTTATCAGATTTGCAAAAAGGGATGATTATCGGATTTCGGGCCAAGGGTTGCAGTACTTCTGAAATAGTATAGTTTGTGAACTGTTCGCGTGCTGCTGTGTTTAAAGTGTATCGTGATTGGAAAAATGGCACCACTGCGAATAAGCGATGTGAAAACGCGGAGCACCATGTGCCATTGATGTGAGAGGTGAGCATCGGCTGCGAAGGTGCGTGAGGGCCGAACGGCACGCTACATTGGAGCAACTCACTGGCCGAATGAACCAGAAGGCTACCGGAAGTGTGTCTAAAACGACAGTTCAGCGAACCCTGCTGCGTATGGGGCTCCGATGCAGACGGATGGTCACTGCACCTATGCTAACGAAGGTGCATTGGCAGAAAAGGATTATATTTGCGCGGCACTATCGGAAGTGGACCTCCGCTGATTGGCAAAGTATTGCCTTCTCCGATGAGTCACATTTCTGCTTCATCGAACGGATGGACATTGGCGTATAAGGCGAAAAACATCGGAGAACTAACGCTCTTCAACCATTGCTGGCACAACACAAGCTTGTAGGGAATGTTTTCGTAGCATTCTCTGGGTTCACTCATACCTGTGGAAGGCACTATGGACCGATTTCGTTATGAATACATCCTTGCATACCACGTACGCCCATACATGCTGATTGTCTTCCCTGGGACGGATGGGATCTTCCAGCGCGACAATACGACGTGTCACACAACTAGAAATGTCCGAGAGTGGTTGGAAGAGCCCGATGAAGACTTCAAAGTACTTCCCGGGCCACTTGATTCCCCAGACTTAAACCCAATTGAGCATCTGTGGGACCACCTCGATCGTGTTGTTCGCTCTATGGATCCTCCACCACGCACCCTCTAGCAGCTGTCAGATGCACTACAGTCAGCATGGCTCCACATACCTGTGAACACCTTCCAGCACCTTACTGAGTCATTCCCAGCCCGTCTATCTGCTGTACGTGCAACACATGGAGGTTACTCTGGATATTAGCTGGTGGTCACAATAATGTGACTCGACCATTGTGACGTGCCTGCCAGCAGGACGCACACGACATAAAGGCAGATAGCAGTCAGAACAAACATCCGTGTAGCTCAATTGGTAGAGTGACTTATTCCGGAGTGAGGGGACCCGGATTCGTGTCCCGGCGTGGACAAAAATGACGGACAAATTTACTTCGTTATAATGGCGCCCGAACTTTCCGGATGACCCGGCCGTTCAATATCTCACAATGGTGTGATGTTCTTTCCACACCGCGAGAGAGGAAGAATAAGAGAATCCCTTCTCCAGCGCTTCAAAAAATAAATGTGTGTGACGTTGCATTGCACAGACCAGATTGACTCGGAGTTCTAAAGTACACGTTCTACAGCGGATGGCTGCCTGCAACGATTCGTGGTCACGGCTGAGCCGTGGGCCATGCCCCTGGCCCTCTTTAGGGGGGGGGGTGACGTGTCTGCCAGCAGGACGCACACGACATAAAGGCAGATAGCAGTCAGAACGAACGTCCGCGTAGCTCAATTGGTAGAGTGACTTATTCTGGAGTGAGGGGACCCGGATTCGAGCGCCGGCGTAGACAAAAATGACGGAGAAATTTACTTCGTTATACCATGTATAAGGGGTCTACCATCCCTAATTTCGGACTGTTGGTTCCAAGGAAGGGACAGAACGGGTGACGTAGGACTCAATTCCGGCCCAACTCGCATGATTCCCCAGAAGACCGTGCTTCTGGCCACTCGATCACTGGCCAGAATTATATGGTTTTACTTTATGAGTGTAAGTAATTTTCGGTTTATTGCCCTTGGAGAAACTTATATTCGTCTCCACTTTCTGAAAAGTAACTCAACGACTGAGTGGCGTCCATGCTAGGAGAGAACTTCCACATGCGGATGCTTCTAGGTGAGTGTAACGGTAATGAGCTTGTCGGCCTCCCGGGAATACTTCTAGTGCTTCTCTGCTTGGCTCTCTTGTTTCGTTAAAAGCCTGAAATTGCATCAGTGAAGGAAATGACGCCACAAGGCTCTGGTGTCGTATATCACGGAAAATATGACCTAAATCTTAAAACAAAAATGCAGGAGAATATCTTGCGCTCAAACTTAAGCAAAGAGCCTTCCCTTGGCGCTTTCGTGCTGCAATTTTCTTCATTCATCCTGCGTACATGAAAAGAAATCGTAAATGCAAAACATCAACGTGGCACAAATCATAGTTAAAAACTACTTCATGATCCAAACAAAGAAAGAATTAAGTCAAAAGTAGGAAATCTGTAATTACATGATAATACGCTTATCGGTAAAAATTTCTCTACAGCGCAGTTAAAATATTTAACTGGCAAAAACAAATTTTAAATTTTATGCAAAAAAGCAATAAATGAATTTTAGAATGTTATGCTCTTTTGTGAAAATAATTTTTATGTACCTCAGAGGATGCCAGGAAGAAGTATATCTCTTCAATAAAAAATTACAGTTGATAAGTTAATATCTTTGATTGATAAATAAACATCCTAAATTTTTGTTTTTCAATAAAACTGATTATGTGGATATAAAATGCCGCATCTATCGTAAAAGATAATGTTAAGAGTTAGTAAATAACTTTTTTCGAACACCACTTTGATAAGACTAGCAACAACTAATACCAACAAACTGTTTTTTTTTATCGGGTTCTAGGCTGCACAAGCCCCGTTATCGCGCAAACAGAAATAGAGCACACCTAGACATACATCTCTTCCAAACAAAAAAAAAATATTATTTTAGTTTTTTCCAAATTATAGCTGGAAATTATTTCATATGTTAATATAATTAGAGTAGGTGTTATTGTCTATTTATCTTCCTAACTACAGACAGTTATTTCAACCAACGTTTATGAAAATTCTGTATAACGCTGTATTTCTATAAAGAATGTCTCGAATTTATAGCTTCAATACTTTTTAACGTTACGTACAGTGTATCTATAATAATCAAAGTGTGTGCCTGCGTGCGTGTGTGTGTGTGTGTGTGTGTGTGTGTGTGTGTTTGTGGTTAGCCATAACTTATGGGAAAATCGCGGCGGTATACCCTTCAAAATTCGTAAATCGTTTTTTCACTGTTCTCCGACTTTCAGTGGCAGGCTTCTAGGCGAAATTCGAAGAGAAGAGCATCCAAAACGCAAAAATGTTTACAATACTATTCTATTTCTGCAAAACCTATGAAAGGACAGATGAACGAGACAGTTGAGACTACATCGTTCTGTGTCGGCGCCAGCATTAAAGTGCTCCTGTTACGTACGCATCGGCAGAAGCAAAATAAAACTCGTTTATTTGTTCATTGTTAATACAGCAATGGTAAAAATCTGGTTGAGACGAATGTACGTCATCTCGGAATACGTCCGGTGGGCTTATTTATAGGCATTGGGCTGGGTGTATTCTACCTACTGTTCACATAAAGAGCCGTGCAGTGTGTATTGATCAAACTCATTTTCATTAGATTCCTCTGAATGAGGAGATTCGTGGGTAGAGATGCGCGAACAGCAGAATCAAAGATACAGGGTCCGCCCCGGTGGCGCAGTGGTCTAAGTGCTTGCTCAGACCGTTCGTTCGTCCGCGAAGGGTCCAGGTTCGAATCCCGGTGAGGCATGGATGTTGTGCTCGCCTTACGACACTGGCTCTTCCCTGGAACCAGTGACCCAAAATTAGTAACGGGTGACTGCTTATAGCCCATTGGGTTGCTCACGGTGGTGGTCGTTAAACCTTCAATCAAAAATAAAAAAAAGATGCAGAAAAAAAAAACGTTTGAGAACCGAAAGGAAAGACAATTAAAGTAGTCTACAAAAGGGTATTATTATTTCACATAAATGGGTATGCTACTGAATCTCAGCACATGAAGCAGTTCTGTGAATCAGCTCGCTTTGTTTATACACTGAGTGGCCACTTTATTATTACCGGCTGACAGTTTTAAGAAAATGAGCTATGGCTGCACGCTGTTGCCGCCAGAGGGTGAGGCTAGTATAAAAAGGGAAAGCTTAGTGCTTGCGACACTAGTAGAAGTAATTTTTGGGTGACGAGATGGGAAAAAATGCGATTTGACCGACTTTCAACTTGGGATGATTGTAGGAGCTCATGGAGCGAGTATCACCGAAATCGCCGCATTCGTGAAATGTTCCAGAGCAGCTGTTGTTAAAGTGTTTAAAGACTGGACTGTCAGCCAAAAAACTGGGTCTCTACGTGCAACGTGTGGTCGTCATCGACTAGTGACTGCTCGGGCGGAACGGAGAGTGTCCAGACTGGTAACAGACAACAGAAGGGCAACAGTGCAGCAAATTACAGACCATCTTAATTAAGGATCCCCTCAAATGATCTCTGCACGCACTGCTCGCCGTACACTGCATCGGATGGGGATATGGCAGCCGAAGGCCTTTTCGAACACCTTTGCTGTCTGCAGTTAAGAAGAGAAGACGCCTCCAGTTCGCACAGGAGCACAAGGAATTGATGATAATTGGAAACTCGATAATTGAAAACAAATTATGTGGTCCGATGAATCACCTTTTCAGTTGCACCATGCCGATGGCCGAGTGAGAATTTGACGGAAACAGCACGAAAGCATGGACACCAAATGCATTGCTGCAACCCTTCAAGCTGGTGGAGGCAACGTTATGGTTTGGGGAATGTTTTCCTGGCATGCTTTGGGCCCTTTAATTCGTGTTGATCAACATCTAACTGGCAAATCATATCTAAACACCGCTGCGGACCAAGTGCATCCTGTCATGTGGATGGTTTATACCAATGGCGATGGCTACTTTCTAAAAGATAATGCGTCGTCCTGCCATAGTGCTCGTATTGTACAGGATTGGTTTCAGGAACATGCCGGTGAGTTTACTTTGCTTAGGTGGCCCCCACAATCTCCAGATCTCAACCCCATTGAGAATTTGTGGGATTAAGTTAAACGAGCCATCAGACAGCTTGATCCACAACCCTGCAATCTCACACTCATGGAAAGTGCTATTTATCATGGTCTCAGATCCCACAAACCACCTATCAACATCTCGTGGAGTCCATGCCACGAAGAACCGACGCAGTATTAAAGGCAAAAGGTGGCCCAACGAAGTACTGAGAGGGTAGTCATAATAAAGTGGCCACTCAGTGTATAACGTTTGCCCCCATCCTCCGCAATAGACTCAATAAACTATCTCCGGCGCTACATCACAATTGGAGCATTTGTTAGATTGATAATAATTTAGATGCTTAGAAGAGTTTTCAAGAGAAAAGGTTTTTTTTCATACGAAAAAAATGTCGGATAATAATAGCACGCACTCAAAACGTTGAGTTGAAATGGTAAACTAACTCTAAAGCCAAAGCTGCACAGCCGCTCTTGTATATCAGAACATTTGCCGGAGTTTGACTTTCTCATGTCTCGACTTTTTCTCCATTTTATGTATTTAGTGTTTTTAATATATTTTATTTAGAAAAAAGCTGCAAATCTCTTTTAATCCGATGTTTGTATTAACTTTCTTTATCGGCGGAAGTGATTTCTTTGCAAAGTGACTGGGGTTTATTTTTATTTTATTTTTTTGATTGAAGGTGTGACGACCACCGTGAGGAACTCAATGGGCTATAAGCAGTTGCCCATCTCTAATTTAGGACCACTAGTTCCAGGGAAGGAAGACACCCATTGTCGTAACACAAACACAACATCCTTGCCTTACCAGGATTCGAACCCGGACACATCACGGACGAATGATCACAAGTCAGCGCTCAGACCACTGCACCACCGGGAGGCTGACTGGGACTGATATTGTTTTGTGGCGTCCCGTCGGTTAACTCCTCAGCTATGTTGCCCTCCTGTTGGAAGAAGGCACAGTTACGGATAATATCTGGTACCTATGATTAGTACTCGAAAAAAATTATTGGTCAACTACACTGGCGGAAAGTGAAAAAAGAACACCAAGAAGGAGACGTCTGATACCAACGAAATTTATACAGCATAATAACGGAATACAGAGGATAACGTGATCAAAACATTATCGCAAAATACAGCTGTATTTGCTGTTAAACTGAAAAATAACATTTCCATGTAACATGGTTAGTACGAGGTTGAACCGCCATGAACTGCGTCACACTGTGCAGTTCTGGCATGGAGTCTGTCGTACAGATGTTGGATGTAAGTTTGGGGTATTGAGTTCCAAGCATCCTCAACCTGGAGGCGTAAACCGGGGATAGTCGTGGCTGGCCGTGGAGACCGGATAAGTCGTTGTCCCATAAAATCCCACGCGCCCTCAATGGGGGACAACTCCGGTGAACATGCAGGCAATGGAAGTTGTCTCACAACCTGAAGTGCATGTTGCGTTGCACGTGCCGTGTGTGGGCGTGCGTTATCTTGCTGGAAAACACCACGATGGACCGACCTTACAAATGGCACAACAACGGGCTGAATGATGTTGTTGATGTAGAAGGGCCGCCCCGGTGGCGCAGTGGTCTAAGGCGCTGGCCTCTGATCATTCGTCCGAACGGGGTCCGGGTTCGAATCCCGGTGAGGCATGGATGTTGTGTTTGTCTTACGGCACTGGTTCTCTCCCTTCCCTGGAACCAGTGACCCTAAATTAGGGACGGGCGACTGCTTATAGCCCATTGAGTTGCTCACGGTGGTCGTTAAAACTCCAAATCCCATCCATCCATGTAGAAGGTGCTGTTTAACGTACCTGGTAGAAACACTAGTCGTATACGGGAGTGATAGCTGATCGCTCCCCACACCAGGAGACCAGGTATAGGACCTGTGTGTCGCTGGCGGACGCAAGAAGGGTGGAGACGCTCCCCTGTGCGTCTGCGAACACGCATACGGCCATCGGAGGCTCCCAAGCAGAATCTTCTTTCATCGCTGAACACGACAGATCGCCATTGCGTTCTCCAGTGCAGACGTTGGCGACACCACTGCAGCCGTTCCTGACGGTGGGCTGGAGTCAGAGGTACACATGCCAGAGACACACGTGCACGTAGTCCTGCATCCAGTAGACGGTTGCGGATTGTTCGCACAGTCACCTCAAGTGCAACGGCAGCTCGGATTTGCGTCGCAGTGGATGTTCTGCTTGACAACGCCGCTCTTCTTATGCGTCGATCGGTCCACTCATCAGTCCGTCTGTGACTCCCGGTTCCACGTCTTCTCGTGTGAGAATGTTCCTCGGAACATCTACGCCACCATCGTACCACCACCGATACTTCCCGTCCAATTCGCTCCGCAATACGACGATACGACCACCCGGCCTCGCGGAGTCCGAATAGACGACCTCGCTCAAAGTCCGATAACTGCTGACATCGTACACGCCTTCCATGTCCAGGCATTGCAGCTTCTTCAGGGTCTTCGCACGTGTCCGTACGCCGACGACTGATTACATTCACTTCGCCGTACTCCTTAAATACCACCGACGATAATTTGCATATTATGCCGTGCTGTGGCGCAAGCGCTCACCGGTTGGTTCTGAAATGAACATCACACCTACATCAACTCGACCCCATTAACATATGTAAATTTCATGATCATCCGCCAAATCCTTCTTGGTGTTCTTTTTTCACTTTCCGCCAGTGTATAATTTTTTAATCTGTTCGTTTCCTTACGGTAAAAGATACGAACGAGCCTGCTAACGGCTAAAGTTTAACAGAAAACAAATCTTGTATTTCCTTTCGTATAAAAAAGTTCACATTTTGTTATCATCTTGTATTTCCTTTCGCATGAAAAAATCAAAATCCCCATTTTTGTGTATAAAAAGAGGCCCGTGTTATTGCAACATTGGAATTATTTTTTTAAATATTCCTCAATGACATTTATGCGAAGATATTTCTTTTGCCCAGTGCTGATCGGTGTGTGCAAGCTTACAGTATGTACACTCATTGTCATAAAAATCCGCGCACTAAGAAAAAAACCGCGGTTAACGCGAAACTAGCGGATAGATACGGGGAGGGCAGACATGCAAATGATTAAAGTTTCGTGCGATTCCGCATGCCCGCGCGTCCAAGACAGGCGCTGCAATCGCAATCCTTGGGGGCTTATAAGGCGCAGCACAGGGGACTCCACATTCGTGCCGACGTGCACGGTAAGAGTCAGGTGAGATCCTTGACCGATAGACATGCCGAAGAGCGGCCGTAGACATGCGTACGGATAACTGACGGAGTTTGAACGAGGCTGTATCGTCTGGATGAGAGATGCAGGGTGGCCGGCGCGCCAAATCGGCCACTATTTGTCAGGTCGAACAGTACTGTGCCATCTTGTTGGGAGCAATGGACACGGGAAGGCACACAGATACGGCGAACTGGCTCTGGACGACCCATACACACCACCAGGATCGTAAGAGCGGCACGCACAGATGCAACGACTTCCTTTTCCAATATCCAGAGACATGTGGCGGTTGTACAATGGACTCCTGTGTCCGCCAGAACCATTTCCAGACGCCTGGCAGTGGCGAATCTGCACTCTCGACGGCCCTTACGTTTTCTGCCATTAACACCTGACCTATGTTGGCGACGATTGCAGTGGTGTCAGCAGCGAGCAACGGGGACTGCTACTGACTGGCGATGTATAGTGCTCAGCGACGAATCCCGCTTCTGTATGAGAACGGACGACCAACGTGTCATAGTGCGGAGGACCGCAGACGAGCACTACAATTCCAACTTTACGGTACAGCGGCACACGTCCCAAACTGCAGGCGTAATGGTCTGGGGAGCCATCGCGTATGACAGCCGGACATCCCTCACAGTGATCCAAGGGACGTTGACAGCCCAGCACTACGTACAAGAGATCCTGCGGCCCCATTTGCTGCCTTTCCTGGCTGGGCGGCCCGGAGCCATTTTCCAACAAGATAACGGCCGTTCGCACACGGGTTGGGTTTCCCAGGGCTGTCTACGTCATGCTTCGACGCTTCCGTGGCATGCCAGAGCTCCTGATCTCTCTCCCATCGAGCACGTGTGGGGCCTGATGAGGCGTCTCCATGTCTCAGTGTTCGTGGTTTAGAGCTTCAGTTGCGAGAAGTGTGGGACAGTCTATATGAGGATAACATACGGCGTCTCTTTTGACTTCATGCCAGACCAAATCACCTCATGTATCCGAGCACGAGGCGGTCCGACGCGGTACTAACGCTGACCGCGGGCAAGCGTCCTGCTGCTGTGATATTGTAATCACTTCTGTCCTTGGTATGTACCATCTCACCAATAAAATCTAATTTCAATCCGACGCTTCCTTCTTGGTGTTTATGGCAATGAGTGTAAACAAAGCGGATTGATAAACGAAATTACGAGAAACGCTAAGATTCGGAAGTTACAGACTTAAAAATGAGATCTTCACATTCGTGTAACCGAAATATGTTCTACTGCGCTGATAACAAGATTTACACAGAGAGAACATGCAAAAGATTTTTTTTCTTGATCAGAGAGTTCAGCAAGTGGTACTCACAACACAGTCATTCACTGCAGTAAAAGTCAGAGTATATGGGTTGCATCGCAAACCGTACCTGTGCTGCTGTTGGTACAACTGAGCAAGTATGAAATCAAACCATATGGGCGCGGAAATTGTCCTATGTTCAGTGGCTTTATTTATATGCCTATATATATTCTATTTATGTAATAGATAAAATGCAAATGTAACCGTGAGTATCATCATCATTGTCAACCATTATCAATCCACTGCTGGACGAAGGTCTCCCCAAGTTTCCTCCACAACGGTCTGTTTTGTGCCAGTCTCCTCCATGTCACTCCCGCATACTTTCGAATTTCATCCACCCATCTCCCATGTGGTCTTCTCCTGTCCCTTGGAATCCAATCTAAAATTTCGGCTGTCCATCGATGGTCTGTCCTTCTGGCAGTATGCCCAGCCCATTGCCATTTCAGGGATTTAACTCTGATCATGATGTCTTCCACTCTTATCATTTTTCGGATCCACGAGTCCCTCTTCTTATCTCTCCTGGTTACACCAAGCATGCACCTCTCCATGCTGCTTTGAGTTGTCTGCAGCCTTTGTATGTCTCTTTTAGTTAAGGTCCACGTCTCTGCACCATACGTAAGCACTGGAAGGATGCACTGATTAAACACTTTTCTTTTAAGACGGTGAGTATATATATACCTACATATATATTAGAGGTGGGAGGAATCCTAATTTTTTTAGAATCCGTATCCGAATCCTAAAAGGTTCTCGAATCCTTCATATAAGAATAATTATAAGGAAAAAAGGGAAGGAAAAGACTTCTACTTCAAATTAAAACTTTTTAATTACAGCAAAATTTCAAGTCTGTGTTTAATGAGAAACAAATTAAAGAATACAGTTTTCAAAAAATATACCCATGCTTATTAAGAAGATACAAATGAAATTTATAATTTACATTTACTAGATGAAGTACGTAAGTCTTGAGGTTCATTTCCATTTTCTGAACATAATTTGACAAAAAATTATTTGAGTAACAATTCACAAAAGTTCAAAAACCTTTTTCAATCAAAGCAAGTGTAGAGGTGGGATGAATTATTTCAAGAGTTAATGTAGATAAACACTAAACATGGAACAATAAGTTGAGTAAATTATTTCCAGAAAATCTACAAAAATCAAAAGCTTGTTTGTTTTACGAGTTAATAAAAACACTAAACACTGAACTCTTTCAAAGCAATGTAAAAAAACCTTTAATGGAGATTTTTATTTAAAAACACTAGCATTCGAACTCGCTCTGGGTCTAGCCTGTTTCATGTTTTATCAGCTATGACACCTGATGTGCTGAATAGTCTTTCTAACATTACTGTCGATGGTGGTGTGATTAAGAACTTTTACAGAGTTTCCTCAAATTTTGATGTTTTTTGTTGTCCTTTCAGTATTTAAAGATGTGCGCAGATGGTGGAAGCAGTGTTTCTGCTAAGTAGGCATTTATTTCTTCTTCAGGAGGCAAACTGTATCTCTGATCACTACTGGTAGATGGTGTCGTCAATTGAGAATAGTAACTCCACATGCTATGAACTCATTTTGGTTGAGTTAACAATTTTTGAGTGGTATCTCTTTTACTTTGTTCTGATGACTGCAGATTACTGTCATCTGCTTGCAAAATACTAATATCAGAAATTTCAATGGCCAGAGTTGATATAACTTGCTCAATGTTTTCTTTGCTTAAAATTACACTTCCTTTGAATCGGAGATCCAGTATAGTTCCAAAAGCATACAAGTTTTCGGTCTCAACAGGCTGATAGAGCCAGATGTAAGCAAGTCATTCCGAAAACCCTGTACGGAACCTAAAGTTGATTTAAAGTTTTGTAGGTGCTATTCACTAAAGGAATTATTTCTGAGATTGTTACTTCGCTGGAACTGGCTACAAATGTAGCTTTATCGAACACATCTAGGATTCGTATCACTTCTTCTACAGTTGTCCACTGTCGAGAATTAACATCTACCTGGAAATTTAACTCTGAAGCTGACAATAAAACAGCTTGCTTTTGTTCCATGAGACGAATGAGCATGTGAAGCTAAGAACTCCATCTAGTTGGTTCGTCTTGTACCAAACGATGGAGTTTAAGACTTAGCTTAGCTTGAGAAGCTCGTGCGAATTTCACAGCTTTAGAAGAGTGCTTGAAATGTCTCACAATACTCCTGTAGGTTGACATTATTTCTTTAATTTCACACTTGTTCATTTAACCATCTTTGAGAACTAATTGAAATATATGAGCAAGGCATGGCAAGTGGTCAAAGGTACTGCGTTCTGAAGCTGAAACTATATTAGGCCCATTGTCTCTCATGAAACACACAACATTTTCTAAGAGATTCCATTCTTTCGTAGTGTTGGTAATGAAAGTTTCTATTGCAGGTGCTGTATGTGAAACTTCTACAAAGGGAAAACATTCTAAGCACAAGTGATGATACTCAAAGTTTTCATCTATGAAGTGAAACTGAGGTAATCGTCAGAAGATGTTGATGTCCATATGTCTGTTGTGACTGCAATAAACTCGGTTTTATCTAAAAGATTCTCAACTTTTATTTTTTCTTCTTCATACATCTCTGGAATTATCTTTTGGTCAAAGTGTTTCCTGCTTGGGATGATATATCTTGGCTCAAGGTGGTTTATCAACTTTTTAAAACCTTTATCTTCTACTATAGACAATAACTGGTTATCTTTGCAGATCATTTCGGCAAGTAATCTGGTAATTGTTTTAGCTCTTTTGTCTCCAGGCTTAAAACTTTGCATTTTATCAATAATTGCTTTCAGGTCGGTTGGTTTGAAGATACTGCTTTACGTTTTGCTGGGGGTGCTTCGAAAGGTTTTTGTTCTCCATAAGAAGAAGCTGCTGAACCTGGACTAGGAGTTGAACTAACCCATGCAAGACTCCCAGTGACAGCTGGATCATCTGGGCTATTACTGTCTTCCAATCGGGAGTCAGCTTTGACAGTCAAAGGGCTTAAGGATGAAGCTGGAGTCAGTAATGGGGATGGTGAACTTCTACATTTCAGTTCTTGAAATTGGATGAATGTTTGGCTTTCAAATGTTTTCCCATTGCTGAAGTAGTATGTGACCCTTTTCTTCTGGATATTTTTCCAGAACACAGACTGCAATTCGCATAGTTTTCGTTATCCGAAATTTGGAAATAGTTCCAGATATTAGAAGATATTTGAAATAATGTCGTCTCATGGGTTGACATTCGTTGCAGGTAATAGGAGATGCGATGGCTGTGTGACAGGCACAAGATAAATCGCTCCTAAGTATGCGTAAATGCTGTGGTTAGCGATAGAAATTATGTAAGAATGCAAACAATAAAGTGTGAGAAACGTTGAGATTGTGACAAAAATTCAGACCGGATAACGCCGAGTGTATACTGATAGCGTGTGCAAGTGAGACGCTGCGGAGAATTGAGTAGAATTAGAAACGCTGGGCTGTAGACACAGTAATATGAGTCATGTGCGCAACGCGGCTCAAGGTCATACTCCTCCCTCCGTTCTCACGCTCATTACCACGGTAATGGCTGTCGGGAAAGAGATGAAATATGACTAAGTCACTTTTCCCACTGTACTTGAAGTACGGTGGCTAAGGCACTGTCCGATTGGACACGCCAGTCGCTTCGGCGGTTGCTCTCTGCGTTTGGCTAAACAATTCCTTCACTGTTGCATCCGGTTTGGAAGTAACAAGCCATTTCAAATAGCTGTGTACACACTGCAGACGATCTTCTTCGATTGTTTCCTATTGTCAGAACTCGTCTGCTGACAAAAATACGAACAAATATCGCTCTAGAAAAAGCATCAAACGCCACGTTTTTTAGGTTAAGATTCGAATGACGAAAAAAGCGCGAAGATTCGAGGTTTCTAATCTCGAATCGTTTTCAAGATTAGCAGGATTCGAGGATTCGAATGTCCCATTCCTTGTATATACTGTATATATTAATTAAGAAACAGTAAATAGGAATTGAAACTACATATTCATAACATGGTATAAAGAACTCTCTTTCTGTAAGTGAGCTAAGCCAGAGCTTCCCAGAACTAATACGTTAGAAATTCTGGAACAGAATCATCTTAAAATGTTGTATTTGCAGCTTTGGAGATTTTTCAAAGAATAAAATGCTTACGCCCTTAAGCGTCACTGGTGTCAAAGAAAAGGAAAGGTTTCTCCTTAAGAGGCACGTATTTAGTGAATTGTTTTAAGAGAATTTTAAACTAACTTCATTTTTGCTGCTTAGTTTGAAAACTTAAAACTGCAAAAACAATTTCTTCCATTGGTGCGAAAGTTTGGTATTACATACAGCTCACCAATATTTTCAAGAGACTGGTTAAGTCATTTTGCAAAGCTTTAGACTCAATTCTAAAAGATACGAGGAGGAGTAAATATCTCAAGGTAAATTCATTTCTCAATATCTAGAAGAAGCTAAATTTAAAGCTGCTGTCGCAAGAAACGCGGGAAGAAATAAAAAATGTATCACTTCATTATTTGTTTTTATCTCAAATAATAAGCCACGCTTAGACAAGTAGCTGGCCTTATTTTTTTACATGTTGGGATAACGTTACCGGAGCTCGGAAATAAATTGATGAAAGATTTTTTGAAGAGTGCAAAAGAATGTCTTTGTGACAGTATAGAAGATATATTTGGATTCCTGTTATACTGATGCTATTCTAATACCAGCAGGTATGGCAGACAAGAAAATTGGTATGAGAATTGACGAGACCAGAATAAGCAGAAAATAATAGAAGGTGAGTTATGTGAAACATTGTAAAAACTTTACTTCTGCAGGCCATCTGCTTTGGATATAGCAAACGTGTTATAAGCATTTAGATGTGGAATTCTAAAAAACATTTAATAGTAACAGACGTTTTGTCAGCTGCGAAGCAATGTAGTGGTTATGAATGTGTGTTTTATGTAAAATTCGACTTCGGAGAAACAATGGTAGCCTAAGGAAGTAAAGTAACTACATCTGAATATTTCTGTGCTTATGATATGAATACTTGCGCTTTTGTGGTGAAGTGTCTACATATTTGCTGGAATATTTATTCCAAAATAAATTTGGTTGTTTTTAGCTCTTAAAAAGAATCACCTCGAAAACAATTTTATTTTCTATCAATGTACTCTCAGCTCATCAGAAAAACATCCATTCAACGTTCGCATTATGATTGCGAATGCAAAAGAAAAATTCTGCTGCTTCAAGCAAATCAGAATAGCCGTCAGCATAAAAGCTTATTTGACAGCTTTAAGTCAGTTTGTAAGGGCGAAAAGTAATAATGAGATGCATATCAATTAAGATATGATTTAGTGCTAATTTATGTACATAAAAACAAGGAAATAACTTTATTTCATTAACTGTGTGCATATACAATGCCCAAGGTTAGAAGGGCGCCAGCCTGTCTGGGAAGACTGAATACGTCCTTTATGTAAAAGAATGTCAGTATTGTTATATGCTTAGTTCTGTTTGTATAGAGTCTGGTTTCCACGTACAGAAGTCCGTTAGATGCAATGTGTGGTATGCTGTTGTCGGGCACGGAGACAATAAGCGAGGGAGAGCGATTTCCCCAGAAGCAGGAGGGGCTGGGGTGCGGATTCGAAGAACGTGTGCCTGCGGACAAAGGTCAGCCAGGACCTGACAAGGTCAGCGCCTTGTAATAGGTCAGCGCCTCGTGGTAGAGGGGGCCGAAAAAAGAAGGAAGGGGTCTTCTGGAGCGAGGGGGATAAGAGATAGCTTCGGAGAGAGAAGGATGATTGCGAGGTGCGCTTGGACGTCGGGTAAACGTGCGGCGTTATGCTCCAAGGAACGCAGTTCCTGTTATTTGCGTGAATCTGGAGGCTTCGGGAGAAAGTGAAAAGGATTTGCAACGAGTGTCTGGAAGACGGATAGACGGTGGAGATTTTATGCTCCGAGGAACGCAGTTCCTGGTTTTTAGCGTGAAACAGAGTGTTTCGAATTACAGAGTGGAGTCGGAACGACTCGGATATTAGAGTGGCGTTAGGGCAACGGAATTGAGATTGAACAATTCGTGACGGACGACGCATGCGACACAAATCCGTCGACGTGGACATTAGCACCGAAACCAGACTCTCACTAGTACTTTGATTCATTAAATTTATTATCTTTCTTATTCACGAAGTATTTATTGAAGTTGATGAAGTGCCTTACAGTAGCCATTCTCTCCCTTCCTTGATTCACGGATAATTACACAAAATGGCAGAAGAAGAAGGGCCTGAATGATAAATTTATTATTAATAAATTACGAGAGTGAGAACCTCAGATTATTTGCTGAAGGGGGAAGTTGTTAATTTAACTCACGGACGCCTATCGAAAAGAAGGCGGGACTTAGCACGAAAGTCTATGTCTCACCCCTACAGCAAAGTAATAAATGGCGCAGTCGGCAAGATGAATGTTTGATACCAGGTAAACCCGAGGAAGAGAAGGCGAGACTAAGAAATAAGTGAATAAGTAATTCTTGTTGTGAGGAGCAACGGAAGTCAACCTCTGCTACTAGGACTCTGTGCACAAAGAAAAGTGGTGATTTCATCGACGGCAGTGACAGGGAGATCTGTAACCAGGATCAACGGACGAGACCGACAGACGCAGTGACAGGGAGATCCGTAACCAGGATCCAAGGACGAGATCGACGGACGAAAACTACGAAGATTGCAACCGGATTCAGGACGAGAAGAGCCGGCAAGGCGAGTTTACACTACACGACGGAGAGAGCCGACGAGACTTGGACTCAGTGTGCAAGGCCGAATTTCGGGAGACCACGTCTCACGTCACCAGTGAGACCGGACTTTCCCTGTTTAGGGAGTCCCATCGCGGGCCGCAGTTTAGTTGCAACAGAGGGCCCAAGTAGCCCGGTAAGTACTACTTTTGAAGCAGCAATTTGATTACCTGTGTCGATGCCTGTGTATAAGTTAGAAATAGCGGAATAAGTTTCATCAGGACACTAGGAGTACTAGAGGTAACCTTTCTAAGATAAATTTAACTTAAGATTAGCGAGGATATAGTAAGAAGAATTTGAGATAATAAATTGTGAAAAGTATATTTTTTTATGTGAAGAAAGAAAATAGCGGACAGAGAAGGATAGGAACTAGCCTAGATAAAAAGAAAAAGTAAAAGGTAGAGATCAAAATGATATTTAACTAAGTATCTCAGCGAAGTAGATAGAAATTAGTAGTGTGAGAGCAAAGGCTAACCATCGGGAAATTGTATTATTATTTCTGTGTATATATATTTTGCATTAAGTGTATATTATTGTTTCATAATAATGGCTGAACAGTTTTTGGAAGGGAAAGCTAGTGAAGAACTCGATGACCAGAATTCCGAGGGAAGCAAAAGAGAAAATGAGGGAGGAACAGATAATGAATGGAATTCTAGCAATGAAGTAATAATTAATGACAAAGGAATAGAAGGGAATTCGATAAGTCTAGAATGGGAATATAAATTTAAGGTATTGGAAATGGAACAGAAGAAGCTAGAATTACATTTAGAGCAACAGCGAATTGAGATGGAGCTAGCCGATAGGAAAGAGGCTAGGGCTTATGAGCTAAAACAATTACAGATAGAACAAGAACGGGGCGTGGCATCAGCGTCAGGGAGACAGTCAACTAAGCTGGCCGACTACATCAGAATTCTAGAGAGGAATTTACCCAAAAGCCTTACAAAATCCGAAGAGAGATTGAATTTTTTGACACCTTACAGAGAGCGTTTATTCTGCATGACATACCAGAGAGCATGCAAGGGCGGTTAGTGATTGCGTTATTCAATGCGGATTGCGTAAACCATTTGTTCCGACGTCTGACCGTAGACCAATATGATAATTATGATACCGTCAAGGAAGTTATTCTCAGTGAATGTCATTTGACTCCAGATGTATATCTGAAGCAGTTCGAGGCGATACGCCGGAACAAGAGGGAGAGCTTCCAACAGTAGTGGGACGGATTGGCAGGTCACTCAGGTATTATGTAGCCAACTGCGGAGTAACCGAGTTCGACCAATTAGTAAATCTGCTAGTGTGTGATAAGTTTAAAGGATTACTATCCCCATCTTTAAAAACCTATTTACTGCAGAGAGGTGCGGTGGGTAAGCTAGTCTTGGCTAAAGAATTGGGGGAGTTATGTGATTCATATGAGAGTCATGTGGAAGCACTAGAGATAGGAAAGGTGAAGGATAATTTTTCGTCAAATTACAATGCCAAAGGGAGTCAGCATATTTCTACGGAAAGCGGATTCGTTAAGAGAGAGAGCGGGAATAGTACTGGGCAGTTTCAGAAGGAGAAATTCCAAGCGCCTGATAGGAAGTTCGGAAATAAGGTAGAAGGAGAACGACCTATAATAAGTCAGCATAACCCTAGTTTAGATCGAGGCATAATCTGTTTTTATTGTAGGAAGCCGGGTCATCGGCAATCCTTATGTCCCCAGAAGGGTAGCGTAAGACCGGAGGGCAGGAGTAATTCCTATTATTGGCGGAACGACGGGGTGAAAAAAGTAGGAAGGGTAGCTGTGGAGAATAATCAGGAAGTAGAGAAACCTAGAGAGGAGACCGGAGTAAAAGTAGAACAGGATGTTAGAAAGATGAGCGCAACGGTGGGAAGAGTTTTCGGATCTAACCAAGCAGAGATTAAAAAGATAGAAATACCTGTAGGAGAACAAATGATGGTAACTACAGAGGCAGGGCTCCAAGCCAATATACTGGTAGATAGTGGGGCAGAATTCAACTGTTTAAAGAGAGGATTATAGGGAGAAGAAAAATTGGAGGAAATTGGGAAGGTAAAACTAACAGGATTTGATGGAAGAACAGCCGTTTTTCCCATAAAAATGGTTAGAATTAGGATTATGGAAGCAGGTCTAGAAAAGGCGGGAAGTAAAACGATAGGAATCAGTGAAATTGTTTGTGCCTTAGTACCTAATTTGAGTAATGAGTTTATTATTACTCCAGAAGATTACATAAAAATGTCAACGGTTAGAGACTGTAGTCCCGAGTGGGCGGTTAATTTACAGGAAGCACTGGAACCTAAACAGGAGAGGGAAGAGGGAAGGTACGAAGAAAGGGAGGATTCAATAGCGGAGAATGAGAGGACAGAAGGCCGTACCCACCAAGCTAATATCGCGGTGAATCAGGTAGGGGTCGAGGAGGAACCGGAAGCGCCTAAGGCGAAGAGCGAGCCGCCGCCGATAGAGGAGGGCGTGGTCGAAGAGGAGGCGAAATCTGACAGCTAATCAGGAGACGAAGAGGCAGGCGCACGGGGAGAAAGTAAGCAGGCGGAGATAGCTCGTTCGGGCTCCGGCGAGAATATTGGAGATTCTCGGTAAGTATGCAGATACGATCACGCGGTATTCGCAGATCAACAGGAAGAAGATAGGACCTTATCGGAAGTTCGTAGATGCGCTAGAGAGGAAAAAGGAGGTTATGTTGACATGGAAGGGAAGCTCTACCATAGAGAAAGGGTATTAGGGCAATTGACAAATCAACTTGTAGTCCCGGAGATTATGAGAAAACAAGAGCTAAGCCTGGCACATTATTCGGTAATTTTGGGATCAGAGGGAGAGCTCGGGAAGATTCGGGAGATGCCCAGGGAGCCGAAGGGTGAAGAGAGGAGTGATCCCAAGCAGCTGAACGTAGAAAATCCAGAGATCACGCAGCAACAACTTTGGGAGCTACAGGAGTTGGTAGAACGCTCGAAAGTATTTTTCTCGGGGGAAGTAGGAAGAACCACGTTAGGTAACCACGAGATAACGGTTAAACCGGGGAGCGTGCTACGTACTCAGCACAGATACAAAGTGCCCCAATCTATGCAGCGGGCGGTGGATGATCAGATTCAGGAGTTATGTTACAGAGGGATGATAGAAGAGTCGGGGGAAGAGTTTAGTCATTCAATTGTTTGTATTGCTAAACGTACAGGGGAAGTCAGATTGTGTTGTGACTTTAGAAAACTCAACGCACACACCGTCGCAGACGCATTTCCCATGTCGCACATCCCGGATCTTTTAGCCAAGGTTGGGGCAGCAAAATACATCACAACTTTGGATATGCTGAAGGGGTATTATCAAATACCAATGGACCCCGGAAGCAAGAAATACACTACGTTTGCTACCCACCGAGGATTGTTCCAGTGGAACGTAATGCCTTTTGGATTGTCGGGGGCCGCTGCAACATTCCAGAGGATAATGAACAAAGTGTTAAACCCTCATTTGGATTATGCAGTAGCTTACCTCGATGACGTTGCAGTGTTCTCCAAGAATTGGGAGGAGCACTTGCAACATTTAGAGAAGGTAATCGGTAGCTTGGTGGAAGCGGGGTTTACGGGGAATCTAGAGAAGTGCTGCTTCGCCAAGGAAAAAGTGCATTACTTAGGGCACGTTGTCGGTTCCGGGGATCACCATCCGGACCCGGAGAAGTTACAGGCGGTCAGGGACCTGTTACCGCCGAAGACGAAGAAGGAAGTACGTAGTTTCTTGGGACTCTGCAGTTATTATCGGGAATACGTACCGGGGTTCGCCGAGATCGCGAAACCACTAACAGTTTAACAGGAAAGAAAGCCGCGGAGAAAGTGAGTTGGACGACAGAGATAGACATCGCATTCAAACGGCTAAAGGAATGTTTATGTTCCGCACCAGTACTGGCGACGGCAAGCTCTGACTGTCCGTTCTTATTGTACACGGATGCGAGTTCATTTGCCGTAGCCTGCTGTTTAGCGCAGAGAAGTAACGGGGGAGAAATCCGACCGGTAGCTTACGCCAGCCGGAAGTTAAACGGCACGCAGGTTAGATGGGCCGGCAGTCACAAGGAGGCCTACGCCATAGTATGGGCACTCCAGAAGTTCGAAGGATGGATTTTCGGGCATCCAGTGGAAGTAATGTCCGATCACAATCCGCTAGTTTATTTGACCAGCGCAGCATCCCAGAGCTCTAAACTACAGAGATGGAGTTTGGCCATTTCACAATTCAACCTTAAAATAACGCACATAGCAGGCAAGCAAATCCCTCACGCTGATGCTTTATCTTGGTTATCTTTTGAGGTAGGTGATCAGCGTCCTGATGAACACAAGAGGATCACTACACAGGTAGAGACTCAGTGAGGCTCGAAGGTGGTACTGTTGTACGACAAAAAAGTAGAAAGGAACGGGGAGGTGATATTATTAGTTTCGCCTGTTTGTGTCTGTATGTGAGGGGATAAACTGAAAAACAATATATATAAAGGAACTCAAGTGAACAGGACTCACCATGCGAAGTAAGGACCCCGCATGTTTCGTCTCAGGGGCCGAGGCCTATAAGGGCGAAAAGTAATAATGAGATGCATATCAATTAAGATATGATCTAGTGCTAATTTATGTACATAAAAACAAGGAAATAAATTTATTTCATTAACTGTGTGCATATACAATGCCCAAGGTTAGAAGGGCGCCAGCCTGTCTGGGAAGACTGAATACGTCCTTTATGTAAAAGAATGTCAGTATTGTTATATGCTTAGTTCTGTTTGTATAGAGTCTGGTTTCCACGTACAGAAGTCTGTTAGATGGAATGTGTGGTATGCTGTCGTCGGGCACGGAGACAATAAGCGAGGGAGAGCGATTTCCCCAGAAGCAGGAGCGGCTGGGGTGCGGATTCGAAGAAAGTGTGCCTGCGGACAAAGGTCAGCGCCTTGTAATAGGTCAGCGCCTCGTGGTAGAGGGGGCCGAAAAAAGAAGGAAGGGGTCTTCTGGAGCGAGGGGGATAAGAGATAGCTTCGGAGAGAGAAGGAGGATTGCGAGGTGCGCTTGGACGGCGGGTAGACGTGCGGCGTTATGCTCCAAGGAACGCAGTTCCTGTTATTTGCGTGAATCTGGAGGCTTCGGGAGAAAGTGAAAAGGATTTGCAACGAGTGTCTGGAAGACGGATAGACGGTGGAGATTTTATGCTCCGAGGAACGCAGTTCCTGGTTTTTAGCGTGAAACAGAGTGTTTCGAATTACAGAGTGGAGTCGGAACGACTCGGATATTAGAGTGGCGTTAGGGCAACGGAATTGAGATTGAACAATTCGTGACGGACGACGCATGCGACACAAATCCGTCGACGTGGACATTAGCACCGAAACCAGACTCTCACTAGTACTTTGATTCATTAAATTTATTATCTTTCTTATTCACGAAGTATTTATTGAAGTTGATGAAGTGCATTACAGTAGCCATTCTCTCCCTTCCTTGATTCGCGGATAATTAAACAAAAAGGCGGAGGAAGAAGGGCCTGGATGATAAATTTATTATTAATAAATTACGAGAGTGAGAACCTCAGATTATTTGCTGAAGGGGGAAGTTGTTAATTTAACTCACGGACGCCTATCGGAAAGAAGGCGGGACTTAGCATGAAAGTCTATGTCTCACCCCTACACAGTTGTTTCATCGTTTTGAGAACTTTCAACAGAAAGCTTGTTTTTTGCAGACTGGCCAAAACATTTTGTACAATTTCACTAATATGAAATCTCAGTTTTTCTAATGCTTCAGAATAGACTAAGCTTCATTAAACGAAAAGTTTTCATTTTCATTCATTTAATGAAAGCAGTCTAATTCATTAGAATTATCTTTTTCTGAAAATACATGAAACATATTTTGTTCTCCGAAGTTTCTTTAATAAACAAATCATCTTCTTTCTCCAGTTAATCTTCTCGCCTTTCATTGGGAGCTCTTCTGTTTTCAGTGACGGAACGCCAATTTTAAATCTGTATCCGCATTTGTCAATTTAGCACAGTCAAAATATGAATATTTAAATATCAATTAAGAGTATACTAAACCGTGCAAGTTCAAAACGCTTATAACGTTTATTTAGTTGCGTAACGTGGTATTAATGTGTTCAAATCTTCAAGCTTTCTCTCTCTACTAGAAGGCTATTTCAAGGCACATGTTAGACATAAAATGCCAGTGATTTTGCTCCCCTTTTATTTTCAGGATTTTTGTGGAACTTTGATATAATGAAATGCATTGGTTTGGTCATGTATATATATATCCCAACATAACACTACAAAATGAACAACTGACGATGTCAATCACCCTCCTCTTCAATCCTTTGCTCACACTGTTACACTATCGTACACTTTGGAGTGTCATTGTCTACGTCAGTTGTTCTTTTTGTACAATGGCTTGTGGATACCTACATTTGGAACCATTCTATGTGTGGAACTGGTTACATTTGGACGTGGGGTTCTGTCAAGTTGAAGTGGGCTGATTTGCTTCGTGTTCTTGGATGTGGATTGCTCTCTTGTTTCGTCATGACCTTGTTTTGTGTTCTTGGATTTTGATTGCTTCTCATTTGGCATGGCCTAGGGAACACTACATTGGTATTTGGTTAGTTCTACCTACCTTTGCTGTGCATTGGAAGGCCATGTTTCGAGCTGCTGTTCTCCTGACGATTACAGCTCATCTTTTTCATCTCCCTGAAGTTGAAACTCTAATTATATGTTCTTTTTGGGGTTTTGTTAGCGCCTAATTGGTTTTGGAAACTTTCTTTGATTTGTTCATTTTAGGCATTGGTGTGTTTTGGTTTGTTCCTCATTTCTTTCATATATGATTTTGTACATCTTGGTCCATTGTTCTGCAGTGTCATGTTGGTACATAGAGATATTGCTTTGGCTTGCTGCTGTAGCGCAAACCTGCATATTCTCGTATATTATACTTTTTGGGTTTTTACTTTTAACCTTTTGGGCTTTTATACCATTTCAATGTTGTATTTCTAATTTATATGTTATTTACACTGAAGTGCCAGAAAAACTGGTACAGACGAGCTTATGCAAAATACATAGCAACGTCACCTATGCGCTTACTCGGTTGCGTCCGCCACTGCGTATATAAAGCGATAGACATCCTTGTCAGCTGTCAGAGCTGCTTTCGGCATGAGAATGACAAGTAATAACGGTTTAAGCGATTTTCAACACGGTGTCATAGTTGGCGCTCGTGAGTTGGTATTTCGGAGGTAGAAACGAAGTTTGGATCTTCACGGACGACCATTGCAAGGGTGTACCATGACTACAAAAATTCCGGAAAAACCTCCAGCCTACGTTAGGAGTATGGCCGTAAAAAGACATTGGGTGAACGTGACCATCGTCGGCTGTCAAAAAGCGTTTCACGCGATAGGCGTGCAACACTCTCCTAGGTATCATCGGAATTCAATGTCGGAGCCTCAACACGCATCAGCATCCGTACTGTGCAACGTACCCTTCACGATATGAGCTTTGGGAGCCGACGCCCAACTCGAGTCCCCTTGACGGGTGCACGACACAGAGCTATGCGCCTCGCTTGGGTACGGCAACACCGCCACTGGACACTTGATGACTGGAAACAAGCAGCCTGGTCTGACGAGTCGCGTTTCCAACTGTATCGGGCAGATGGAAGGATTCGTGTGTGGCGCAAACCCCATGAAACTATGGATCCAGCCTGTCAACAGGGAACTGTGCTGGCTGGTGGAGGGTCCGTAATGGTTATGGGGTGTGTTTAGCAGGACTTCACTGGGACCCCTGGTACGTCTACAAACGTCTGTGACCGGCCAAAGCTATCTGCGCATCCTTTCTAACGAGGTACACCCGTTCATGTCCTGCCTTCATGCTGATGGGTTGGGCCTGTTCCAACAGGACAATGCACCTCCACACAAGTGTCGGGACGCCATATTATGGTTAAAGGAGCATTCGTATGAGTTTGGGGTGTGGCCATTCCCACCCACGTCCCCAGATCTGAACGTGATAGAACACATTTGGGATGCAATGCAACGCGTTATCGAACACAGGAATCCGAGACCTCGGAACACACCCGAATTGTGGAACGTTCATCAGGAAGTATGGTGTGCATTGCCTACAGCATATTTCCAGAAGCTAGTGGAGTCCATGCACCGTCGTATTTCTCCAGTGCTGCGCTCCCGTGGGGGACCTACCAAGTATTAGACTGGTGTACCAGTTTTTCTGGCACTTCAGTGTATATATATACGAAGACGTGAACGCAGCGCCATGCAAATTGCAGGGTGAGTGCACACGTGCACATTATGTAGATGATTGCATTTGCAGGCCACTCGCACGGACTGCGCGCGGGATATAAGCGGACAACCAGCTCGTGAGGCCATCAGTCGAGACGTCACTCGTCACTGCCTCCGCGAGAAGTGAGTGGTTCGGCAGTGACCGTGTCTGGAGAACGAACAAAGAATGCCAACGCTGTTAAGACGCCGTCGTACGCTATTTCGTCAAAAGGATGAGTTTACAAGAGGTAACATCGTAGCCTTCGTACCGCCGGGTGGTCCATGCGTTGTGTTGCGGAAGAAACTTAACGTGATGCCACAACCGTATGTCGCATTTGCAGACAAATGCCCCAGGAAGGATCTGTGTAACGTCGTAGGGAAACCAGAGCACGGAGACGGACGTCATACCGTAGCGGTCCCACAGGCCACAACAGGGGACCTTTTACGGAGTGTACGGGAGGCTTAGATGCTAATTAGCTGCGTTTGGTTTGCTGTCCAGCCGTCCGTTGCAAAGGCTACCCTTAACAGCGAGCCATCATCTACACCGCTTGGTGTGGCGCCCGCCCAGAGCTGCGTAGTGTGCCGAATTTAACAGTGTGGTTTTCAGCGACGAATCCCGGTTCAGTCTCACCACGGATGATTGCCGTGTGAGAGTCTGGAGGCGACGTGGCCAACGGGTGGATTCCTCCGCCATTGTGGAGGGCCACACGGCCAGGCAACGTGGAATCATAGTGTGGAGTGCTATCAGCGCCAACAGCCGTTAACCGCTGGTACGCATTACGGACACATTGACGGCACGCTGCTATGTTGACGAGGTGCTGCGGCCCGTGGAACTACCGTATCTGCAGGGCATCCCAAATGCCGCTTTTCAACAGGATAATAACGCCTGGCCACATACCGCTCGAATCAACCTGAATGCTTTACACGGTGTGCGAATGCTTCCATGGCCAACACGATGCTCCGACCTCTCGCCCATCGAGCATCTGTGGGATACCCTCCCACCCCCACAAAATGAAAATGAACTGTGGACTCGGATCAACACCACGTGGTCTATGGTACCCTAGGACTCTATTCGGACTCTCATTGCCTCTATGCCACGTCGGATTCAACGCTGTATCGCCCAATATGGGAGCCACACTCCTTATTGATCATCCTGTATATTCGGCCACTGGAGCGTAGTCCGTATGTGACAATAAAATCATTTGTTGAAGACCTGCTTGGCTATCTGTGTATGCTGTTTGGTCTGTTTTGAGCATTCCTTCATGGTGTGGTATTTTCTCTGTCAGGCAGTGTGTGTGTGTGTGTGTGTGTGTGTGTGTGTGTGTGTGTGTGTGTGTGTGTGTGTGTGCGCGCGCGCGCTTCTAAAAACTCGCTTTCAACGAGAATATATTGAGCCTGAAGATTCAGTCCAGGAACGGACCTGCAGTTAATTGTCATTACCAGAGGAAAGAACAGTCATCCGTTTCTGCTTTGTGACCTAATTTTTTTGTAATTTATAACGAGTTCTCAGTAATTCTTGAGATCTCCGGTTTTTACTGTATACATAAATAAATAATTGTAAATCTTCATAACAGAGAAGTATCTGTTCATATACAAGGCGTTCGCGCCATCCATTGCAATTGAAAAACATATGCGCTGGACAACGAATACCACCTGAACCTTTATTTTTAACCCATACTTCAAAGAAAGGAACTTCTGCTTTTAAAACCATTTGTCCAAAATTAGTGTACATTGTCATTACCAAAAAACACGAAGTACTCTCCGAGAAGACCATTACAGCTTTTAGTATTTAACACAATTAAGTATCTTCCCTAAATTTCCTTTTAGTGCATACATATATACATAACACTAAGCTGTTCTCTGAGATTCAGAGGTTAGCTCCACAAAGAAAAGACAAACTACCAGATAATTTTTATCTGATTATTTACTTACTGTTGCCATATCAAACTCCTCCACTTACAGCGATCTTGGCACACAATTCGAGCTTCACTGCCATCCATCACACGATACACACAAGATCTTCTATACTTCATACTCATACTCGTATCACAAAAAGAAGACCATTTTTGTGAACCCAAACTGCTGCTGTATGTGGAAGCATCTCAATGAGTGTTTCATGCAAATCCTGAAATTCTATAACAGAAGAATACGCACCAAGCCCGTTATTTCTCACAGACTCGGTTTTTGCTTTTGTACAGTAAACCATCTTTGCTAATCTAAATCAGAATATACTGACTCTAGTCGATTTGGGGGAGCACTGGACAAGTCTGTCATTTAAGCGATGTCTTACAGTATGAAACGATAACATTCCTACATTTTCTAAAACCTTTTTTCATTTTTTTTTATTTCGCATGATAGACAATTCATTTGCCTGTAAGGTTTTGCTGTAACTCTGCATTTATTTCTAGTGCTTGATATTTTTTTCTATGTGTTTCTAAGTTATAGCTTTTTTCTTCTGTTTTTCACAGGCACGGAATATCTGCATGTGGTACGTATATTATTTGGTTTCTTTTTCGAGTGGGAGATTAAGCATCACCTCTCCCATGAACAAACATTGCTATAATAAGCCTTTCATCCTAATGTTAGAATCTTTGGTTCCAGAGAAGATTGAGGACCAGCAGTTTAAACACAAACATAGTATCAACATCTTTCCCAGGCTTAGAACCAGCTGCTTCATTTTCGTATCTGCCAACTTTGAAACACTAAACTTTGTTTCAAGTAAATTACTAAACTGACTTTGACACATTCCTTCTCAAAAATACAAAAATGTATATTTATCATTGCACGGTTCAGACGCACAAATAAAAGTTGATTTTAAATCCTTCAAGAGGACAGTAGGCACAATAGGACTCACTTTCTTGGATTCATCTCTTTGCTTAGAGTATAAATATCCATTGAGCATGGTGCAACATTGCGAAGTATTTAGCAGGTAGCTAGTGACATCAACTGCAACACTGCTTCATCCATGTATACTATGTTCACGCCGTACAGTTTTAAAATAAATATTGTGAAACAAACCCAAAAGGTTATCAGAAGTTTAGAAATTCTGTTACATGCGTTTATATCATGCAGCCACACAATAGTCGCGATATTTATACTCTAGTACTAATATCAATAGTTTAGTCAAAGCAAATTTTATTATAACTTACTATTGCTTGACGGTAAAGTTTCCTTTAAGTGCTGCTGTCATTGTCATCAATATCTTCTCGAACATGTAGTCACATGACTGCTTAATGTTGGTAGATCTTTTGCTGTATATTGCACTATATAGGTTTACATTAGCTTTTTCTTATTCTATCTTTCGCTGTATATTGCACTTTATAAGTTTACATTAGTTTTTCTTATTCTATCTTTCGCTGTTTATTGCGCTATATAGATTTACATTAGTTTTTTTTATTCTATCTTTCGCTGTTTATTGCACTATATAGGTTTATATTAGTTTTTCTTATTCTATCTTTCACTGTATATTGCACTCTATAGGTTTACATTAGTTTTTCTTATTCTATCTTTCGCTGTATATTGCACTATATAGGTTTACATTAGTTTTTCTTATTCTATCTTTCGCTGTATATTGCACTATATAAGTTTAGTGAAACTTCAAAAACGGAAGAAAGGGACAAAGTACTCCGAGCACGGAATAGGCATTTTTGATGCATTAAAAGGCAACTGATATTCTAAAACCAATTGATGTAGAAATGAAATAAGATTTAAAAGCAATGCTGAGTATAAACGAATCAAGTAAAATCCAAAGAGACGCTGTGAGGATATAATCGCAGTTCAACTAGCTGAGCCCTAAAACCAATATTCTTCGAAAAAATGAACAAACGCCAAAATGAATAAATGAAGTACAAAAGGCTTGAATAAAATAAAATTTCACAAGGAAGGTATAAAAATCACATCACGTTTGCATGGCCACATCACTAGCTAGATGCATTTCGTACCTTTTACTATCGGGATCATCTTCAGTAGCGCCTGCTTCAATCATCGGTTGCACCCAACGCTTGCTGCTATGGCCCTTGTGGTCGACCTGCCTCTGGTTTTCTTCCACATCGTCTTTCTGGTTGTCGTCGCATCCCCAAGCATGCGTTGTTTCATTCAAAGTGACATAATGGTCATATCTTTGGTCTGTCACGAACTTTTTATGGTGTTGTTGTCTATAATCGTTGTTCTGTTGGATAAGATATTTGCAGACTTTAGACTTGCATTATCGTGTTACATTGATTACTAGTAATGTATAAATGCCGTCATTACATTATCGGAATATTCTATATACAAACTCGGATTAAAATTAAAGTATTTGATTTTAATTCAAGTAATACGTAAAAGGTACAAGATCTTTCAAAGTGCCAAGCACTTCATCATCAGGTACAACGTTCTAACCGTGGAATTAGAAGCTAAGCTTTAAACTAATAGATATACATGAGCTGAAAGACAGTTGATACAATGTGCATGCGTACTCGTGCGACATCATAGGGTGGATTGTATTACAAACACGTTCTGCACGTTATATAAAAAAAACGATAACAGGGTTTATCATTATCATCGTTTATTGTAGTTAATTTGATAGAGAATCAGGTGTGTATGTGGCAAGCTGATCTATATGCGTTGGTCGTTGCCGAAGTAAGGTAATCCATGGTGTGGGATGTTCAGAGGGGTATCTTCTTTTGCAGAATTTAGAATTGTAGGTGTGAATTAAGAGACTTTCTGTGAATAGGAGGGTCTTCCTCGTTCGTGTTGTTCCCAGAATTTTTACCTGTGTCCATTCCGGTTTGTGTGCTCCATCATTAACACGATGGGCCAAAGATGTGGCTTCAGAATGGTTAATTATTGCATATTTGTATTGATAGATTTTAGTGCGTAACTGGCGTGAGGTGGACCCAATGTAAACAGTGTCCTCAAGTTGATTGACCTCAGACTTTAGCGTTATGCAGTATACACCGTGCCTACTCAGCACAGAGACAGGGCCTCGATCAATTTTTACGATGGTGAGAATGTTTCTTGTTCTGTCAACAAAGGCCAATTGTTGCTTAGTGCAGGCATTCTTTATGATAGAGGAGATCCCGGGTATGAAGTTTACAGATCCAATATATCTCATGACCTTAGTTTTCCTTTCTGATGTGCTCAAATCAGAGCGTGCAACCTTCCGGGTAAGCTTGTTAACTACATGATTGTTGTATCCGTGAGTTTTAGCGATCACGTGAATTAGGTTCAGTTCTTGATTTCTGGTGCTGTCGCTTGAGGAATGTGTGAAGGCACGTCGCGCCAGGAATTCCAGAGATGAAATCTTGTGCCTTTTTGGGTGCGCCGAATGCTTCGGGATAATGGCATTATTATCAGTAGACATTCTGTAGACTGAGAACGAGATCATGTTTCTGTTTTGGTGGCATTTTAGGTCGCGGTCCAGAACACCACTAGTAAGATATTTGTATGCGTAAGAGAGTTCATATGGTACATTATTTTTGCTGGTGTAATTCCTGATTTGTTCAATAGTCAAAGTTTCCGCTATTTAAATTTGTCTATGGTTTTTATATCTACAGATGAGTTTAATGTCTTCCCATTTAAGTGAAGTCTGATAATCGTAACAATGTTGTATGAGCGCAGTTCGTTTTTGTTTTAGGTTCCAATTTTTTAAATGCTCTACCTGTGTGGTTTTTAATATCTTTTTCATACTTCATATATATATGCATTTTCTGGTTGTTTATTTTGTGCTATGATAGGCAATTCATATATTCCTGATTTGTCCAAAATCGAGGTTGTGTTTAACTGCTTTATTAAATAGCCAGCTGTGTCCTGTACATGATCGACAATAGCCAGGCCTGTATGCTTACATTCTCTTTTTAAAATATTAGATATTGTGGGATAGAAGGGGATTTTACCACAGTACTTTAATTGCTCTTTATACACTTTTAAAAGCTTTGTGGTAGGTTGCACCAAAAAGTGGTGCTGCAGCAGCTGCAACACTTTCTTAGAAAACATATGCCATTCTGTAATGCAAAATAAACCCAACAACATGGTGCAACCTTGTGTACAACCTTGTACCATAACGTGGTGAAAAATTCAACCACGTTGTTGCGTTTTGTTTGCAAAACACAATAGTGTATCTTTTCTCAGGAAGTGGTGCAGCTGGTATAGCACCACATTTTGGTGAAACCTACCACAAAAGTTTTAACAGTGATACAGGTGATTTATTTATACCTTGTTGGATTTCTTCATTTAAAGAGGTGATCAACTGTATGCTGTATCCGATTTCGGTTGCTAACATTTTAATCCATTTCATTTCTTTTTGATATTTACTTTATTTCTTTATAATATTCACATTCATCTAATACAAGTAAATATTGTCAAGAAATTAAATGGATTAAAACGTTAGTAACCGAAATCGGATACAGAATATAGTTGATCAACTCTTTAACTCAAGACATCCAACAACGTATAAATGAATCGCCTGTATATAAAGAGCAAATCAAATACTGCGGTTAAATCCCCTTCTATCCATCAATACCTAATATCTTAAAAAGAGAATGTAAGCATGCAGGTCTGGCGATTGCCAATCATGTACAGAACGCAGCTGGTTGTTTTCACTTAATTCTGTTTTTCGTCGTCTTCTCTTCATGATTTCATCGTGCCAGATTGCCTTCCCTGTGGCCGAGTGGTACAAAGTTATTTATGTCTTCTAATCATTCGCCCGAAATGGTTCCGGGCTCAAATCCCAGATGAGGAATGGATGGTGGGTTTGTCTTACGGCACTGGCTCTCTCTCCCTTACCTGGCTCCAAACTCAGGAAAGGCCCCTGCATTTATAGCTCTTTGAGATGCTCACGGTAATCGAGAAGCTCCACCCAAAAAGAAATGTTGCCTGCCTACTGGTGAACTGAAGAACACTTTGATATTTTATTTTACGCTGAAGTCTTCAAGTGTCCCGTTACTGGCTAGACTATGCAGGAATCGCAAAGTGGCTCTTGGCTTTCTAGTTCTACGGGCTGGCACAAGTTTCCATCGTCTCCTCGTAGGAAGTTATTCAATCATGTTGTTGCTCAAATCCGGTTGTGCCGCCTCGGTGGCGCAGTGGTCTAAGCGATGGCATCTGATCATTCGTCCGAGATGGGTCCGGGTTCGAATCCTGGTGAGGTACGGATGTTGTGTTTGTCTTACGGCACTGGCTCCCTCCCTTCCCTGGGACCAGTGACCCTAAATTAGGGACGGGCGCCTGGTATAGCCTTAATCCTGTTGTCAGCTCAATAAACAACCTACAATTATATCAGTTCAGTTAAAAAGATAACACTTGTAATTACAGTACGCGCAATGCTATTTCCAGCGCGGTCGAAGTCTTCCCAATTAATGATTCCGATTCAGTTTGTGTTGTTCGGACCTAGCGCGTGGACAAAATTCGTTTCACTTCCGAAGCCTTCTGTTCCGATGTAGTGTGTGACGACTTTTAGAGTTCAGAAAAACTTTACTCAAGACAAGTAAAGGCGCAAGTGCATCAAGCATCCGGCGCCCAGAACAGAGTCAGCGCTGCAAAGCGAATGTACTCTTGACGTTCTCCCTTTTATTTTCAGTACAGATGTAATAGCAAAAACTATTCATCCCGTCACTCTACCACATTCCAAGAGAAACAGATACAGAGATTCAAAATCTTTGGCAAAACTGATCATTGGATGTCTTGAGCGTGAAAACACAAAATGTAAGAAAATAAGACATTCGATTAAATTGACAATATAAAAAGAGGTCGGATATCAAAAATTTTACCCTTAAAAGGAAAAAGATGCCCACATAAAAGAGGATCAGTTGACATACTAAATGAGACGCATAATGCTGTTGAAACAAATATTGTAAATTTTGTTACGCGTACAATGGAAAAACTCACACTGTAAAAAAAAACTACAAATTTTCAAAGTACCTCGACTTCTCTACTTTGTAATATTGCTCTGTAATTCTGCTTCAGAAAAATGTGCTTTTCTTCTCATCTGGCACGGCTACTTGTTTGGAGAACGCAACTCTTTCAAACCAAATTCATTTCAAATTCTTTCTCTCAAACGATTCAGCTAACGTGGTTAGCTCTTACTCTCCACGACTCAGCCGTGGAAGTCCGTGGTTATTTCTTAATGCCAATGTATTAATAAATAATGAAAAAATGTTTTTAAAGCTCCTTATGAAGCTTTGGGGTAAATTGTAAATATCTGGGAGCGTGAACAGCCTGTCTCAAATGCCAGAACATTGAACCAGTTACTGTGTACCAAGGGGTGATGGTAAGTCTTTGGATTTTGAAAGAAAGCAACAAGTTATGGGATTGAAAAAAATATTTACTCTACTTATTCTCCCCTGAGCTCCACACACATATGACTTCGTAGTTCTAACTTTTCTATATACATACATACATATCACTAAGCTGTTCTCTGAGATTCAGAGGTTAGCTCCACAAAGAAATACAAACTTCCAGATAAGTAAAATTATAATTTTACTTAATGTTGCCGTATCAAATTTCTCCATTTTCAGCGATCTTGACATTCAACTCAGGCTTCACTTACATCCATCACATGCCATACACAAGACCTTCCATACTTCATACTCATAATCTTCTTCTCATGCAGACACTCCTTAATCTGATCCTCCCATGACTTCCTAGGCCTTCTCTGCCTTTCCTTCATGCCACTTGGGCTAAAAATATTTTCTTAGTAAGCATCTCATCACTCATTCTTTCAACATGGCCATGGAAGCATATTAGTCTCCACCTTGCTAACAATATTTTGCTTCACATTACACAACTGCAATACTTCTTCATTCCTCACACAATCAGAACATGTCTTGCCACAAACCCCCGTAGGTAACGCATTTTTCCAGCACACAAACGACTCCTATGTTTCTTCTGTACCACCCAAGTTTCACGGCCATACATCAGAGTAGGAACGATTACACTTTCATACACAGCCGTGCGGGACTCTCTTGACAACCCATCATTCCTGTGAAAAACTCCCAAAGCCGCTATGACTTTCAATGAAGAATTCACTCGTCTACTAATTTCACCATCCAATTTGTTGTCTCTGTCAAACATGCTTTCTAAATACACAAACTCATTCACCTGGTCAATCACTGTTACATTTAGACTTATATTACATTCAGTGCTACCAGTTCCTCTCTCACAAACCACAACTTTGGGTTTTCCCTTATTCATACTCAGCTTGAATTTCATGCAAGCTTCGTACATCCGGGACAACATACTCTGCAACTCACTTTTGCTCTCTGCCAGCAGGACAGTGTCATCAGCATACAACAATCTGCACACACGGATATCACCAAGACATAAACTACTATTATCTATTTTTGCATCAACGCATGCACGCATCCATAAATATATTAAACAGCCGTGGTGACATTACACAACCTTGTCTGACTCCTGCACCATTAGAATTTTTGACAATTTTGATAAAACACCATTCACTTGCAGACAAGCTCTACTGCCAGCATACATGGTTTTTACACAATTAAGTAGATTCCCTGTAACACCATATTCATTCAATACCTTCTACAAAACTGTCCTATTTACTCTGTCGTGAGCTTTCTCTAAATCTATGAAGGCAGCAAAGCTTTCTTACCAACAGCCAGATACTTTTCAATCATGATGCGTAATACAAAAATTTGGTTAGTGCAGCCTTTACCAGGCATAAAACCACTATGAACGTCCCACGCTTTGTCTGATGTAATACCTCATATTTTTTTAATAACGACCTTACCAAACACTTTCTCTGGCACACTCAGTAGGCTAATACCAGGATAGTTCTTGCAGTCAGTCTGATCACATTTTCCCTTATACAAAGGAGCAATGATTGTATCCTTCCAATCCCGAGGGATCATTCCTAACTCCCAGCACAACTGGCAAATTTCAGTTAACCAGTCAATTACAGAGTCGCCACCATATTTCAACATAACGGCAGTTATGCCATCAACCACCGGAGCTTTACTATTCTGAAGAGATTTAGAGCTTTACGCACCACTTCCCTTGAGATCCATTCTTTGCTTCCATCGTTCACTGTGACAAAATCTGCTTCTTCCTCAGAATCACCTAACTTTTCAAACCCATCAAAAACAATTATTTCGGTTGTGTTGCAAACCACTCGTCCGCAGCAGCTGAAAATCCTCAATGCTAGATTTTTTTCCCTTGAGGGGTTTTTCACAGGTTAGGAAAGTGGTAGTTGTATAAGGGGCCAAATCAAGTGAGTAGACCAGGTGTTTCAGAATTTCAAAATGAAGATCAGCCAATTTCTGCTCCATAATGGCCGGTTTCTGAAGAAAGGCATTGTCTTGAAGAAACAAGATCTCTTTCGAAAGCTTCCCTCGACGTTTGGTGACCGTGGAGAGTTTGTAGAAAAGTGCAAGATTGCCGTGATTTTTCCACCCTTTATTTCCAGATAGTTTACAAGCAAACTTCCATCTTATTTCCAGAAGAGAGACGCCAACACCTTGCTTGATGACTTCTGCGTCTTCTTTAGACGCGAGTAAAACCGTGTCTCCATTCTTTGGATTGTTCGTTGGTTTCTGTATCATATACATGGATCCACGTTCCATCCATAGTGACGATGCGGTTCAAAAATCGCACATGATCCTGCCGAAATCGGTCCAACATGGCTTGTGAAGCAATCACTCAAAGTGATTCTGGTCAGCATTGAGATATGTATTTGGGAGCCTATTTGGCTAAGAACTTTCTCATGTTTAAAATCTCGTGAATATGGCCTACTCGTTCTCAGGATATCGCCAGGGTCTCTGCTATATTTTAGTGGATATTCTTCGATCATTCGGGATCATGGAGTGAATGGCATCTGCGTTTTCTGGAATTGTCACCGGAATTAGTCTCCCAGAACGTTCTTCGTCTTCGGTGCTCAATGTCCTGTTGTAAACTTAGCAACCCAGTTCTTGACTGTGGAGTAGGAAGGACACTTATCACCTAATGAAACGTACGCTTCATTATAAATTTGTTTGGCCGAGTTCCCTGTCAGGAAAAGATATTTCTACTCAGCACTCTTTTGCGGTGAAACCTGTGCTGTTTTGTATCACTGTCACTTCAGACCTGCAAAATCTGGCTAAAATTATAATATTTGTCCAGGCACATACATAAAATCAATTTTGATATGACAAAAGCGTTTTCGGTCTAATAGTATGCGAAATGAGAAAAATCAAAGACTTATCAACACCCCTATATAATCTTAACATTTTTGGTAAAATAGCTAACAAAGTTAATGAAAACGACGTCTGTGTCAGATAGCTAGATGTTCAATTCGAAATGACTTGCATTCTTACAAATCCTCATTTTCCGAAACTTAAAAAAAAACGAATGTTTTCCTACACCAGTGGATGCTTCATAAGGAGAAAGTCATTTCAGCTGCATTGATCTGAAGGGGAAAATCAAAACACCTGAGTGTTTCAGGTATATTAGTAAGTATCCTCGAACTATAGCGTGACCTTGTCACTTCCGCTGAAGTAGAAATATTTCATTTTTGAAGCACTTCTTCAATTAGATAAAGCTTGTGACATTTCGTACCTTAAAAATCATGCAGTAAAACTTTCAGTCCAAACAATAATTTGCTTTTAACCAGCTATTACAGGAGTAGGGATGTAATCTGGGAGCATAGTGATTTACCTAAAAGATAGAGTGGGAGTTACTGCAACATGAAGGCAAATTTGATTTTAAAGTTGGGGCAATGTTACTACACAAAGGGAAGTAAAAACTTCGGAGATCTCAGGAGAATGTAACAGATAAGTTCCACTGATGTTAAAGAATAGTAGTGATAGGGTATTAATTGGTTAGTTGAACTTTGTCAAATGCGTTGGGAGCTACAGACTGATCCTCAAGATTGGAGGAAAGCTATCGGTGTTGCTATGTATTAAGTGCTTAAGATAAGATGATCAAACGAAAAGATTATCTTGGAATTAAGGTAATAAGCGAACCAGGAAGAACTGTTCAGAAATATCAAGATATAGGAAGAACTGTTCAGAAATAAAAAGATACGAGGCATGACATCAGAGAAAGTGGGGAATGTTCAGGGTGGTTTTATGCCAGATAAGTGATGTACTAACAAAAGATTTTCGTTATGTAAGTTTATTGAAAAGTCTTTGTCTGTTGATGAGAAAGTTTTTGTTACATTTTTAGACGAGAAAGGCTTTCAATAGGATAAGCTTAGTGCTTCTTCGTAGGTCTTGAAAATTTGCGGTATAAGAGAAAATTTTCTAAGGTGTACGCAAGCAATTCGTATTGGCAGTAGATTCTCTGAGCAAATGTTGCTTCTGATTTCGCATCGGTGCAAGAGACATAAACCCTATTGTTTTATGTCTCCAAGGTTATTTATATTCTATGGATGCGAGCATGCGTAGTGCCAAAATTGATGGTGCTGTTTACATCTTCAGGATATCCATGTATACGGTTTGCTGCATGCTGATGATATAGTCCATCTGCCTGAGATCAGAATATACTGTGAAAGATGAACGAGGTGTGCATGAAATACAATCCTAGCAAAAATAAAGAAAATACCAAGATAATGTTGTTGTTGTTTTTTTTATGGGGACTGTTAGTATTAAATGCAAGATAAATTCGAATGGCTGAGAGTAAATGAAATTAGATGATAAAATGAGGTGTGTTAAATCTTTAAAAGTCTCGGCTGCTTCAGGAGAACCTTACAGGAATTATTGACTGTCAAAATGGTTCACCATGGCTGTGCATGAAAATTCAATTTTTTCCTACTTTGATAAATGGTGTGAAACCTGGATTCTCTAATATTGACACAGGAATCGCTTGTTTTTGAAGAGCTGCTTCACTTTCCGCTGATTTGTGACCTGTTCTGATTATGTGAGAAATGGAAATGTGTTATAGATGTACAAGCAGCATTTGTGATCCAGTGTTCTGATGCGATGGGTTGTGACTATTCTTCCGAAACATGCCCGAGTTCAAGCCCTGGATGAAGCATAGATGGTGTGCTTGTCTTACGGCAATGTATTTGCACCTCTGCTGGAACCAGTGTCCTTAAATTTGGGAAGGAAGACTTGCATCGTGATCATTATACCCCGAAACAAATTTCAAAAAATATATGTATAATATTAAATAGTGTCATTAATGGGTAAAGACAAATGTTTTAAGATCGGCTCTATATAGGTGTATAAAAAAATGAATGATGAAATACTAAGACAATTTATTCAGTCCAAGTAACTGAAAAGAAAATGTAAGTCTAGCAATACATTCGAGAATCAAATGCAGGAATATCTGAAAACGGTAAAATTCTCCAAAAATGTAAAACCATGATTTGCAAAAAGTCATGTAAAAGTCGTGCGCTGGATACCTATGAAAAGAGAATCTTGTGTCAAAGTCACTGTGAATTAAAATGGTTGATACATCCGTGGCTGTTGAAATATTATAGGTTTTCTCCCTTTGATTATCTGATCTCTGAATCTCAGAAAAGGATTAATTGTATGCTTTATGAGTGTAACATAAGCCATTTTAATGGTTTATTTAAGAGATTCTATTACCTTTGTCTACATTTTTGGAGAATTTTGCAGCATATTCTCTTACCTATGCAATTTGTATTATTAATGTTTCATTTCTTTAATTCCTATGTTCTTATTTTGTGTAATACTGTGGACACGATGAAGCTAATTATTCTTCAAAGTCTTTGTTTAGGGAAAAGGAATTACACTGAAGAGCAATTGAATTAGAGATACCTGTCTAGTAACGTGTAGCACCACCTTTCGCCCTGATGACGGCGGCAATTCGTCTCGGCACGGACTCGACAAGACACCGGAAGCGTTGGGAAGCCATACGGATCCACGACCCCTGAACAAGCTTCCACAGTTCACGAAGATTTGATGGAGGGGGTCAGAGCCATGATCATCTCTCTCGATGGCATCTCAGATGTGCTAAATGGGATTGAGGTCAGGTGGCATAGCTGGCCAAGGAAGCGAGTTCACATCGGTGGAGTGTTCATCCAACCGTTCGGATACAATTCGGGAAATGCATTGTCTTGTTGCAGGATGAGGTCCCCAGTGGGATGTTGAAGACGCACAAACGGGAGCAAATGGTCGTCCAGGATATCACGGTAACGTTGACCTGTGAGGGACGATATCATACGTACTAGGGGTTCCATTTCAGCCCACGTAAACATTCCCCAGACGAGAATGCCACCCCCACCAGCTTGAAGAGTACCTTGCTGGCAAGAAGGATTCATCGCTTTATGTGGTATTGCGCCGTACTCGTATCCTGCCATCCGCATGTACCAGCGTGAATCTCGACTCATCAGTCCAGGCAACATTTTTCCACATGTCTACGGTCCAGTGGCGATGTTCCGGCGCCCATGCTAATCTTTGCACCCTGTGATGTGCGGTCAGCAGCGGTACCATGGTGTATAACGAAGTAAATTTCTCCGTCATTTCTGTCCACGCCAGGATTCGAACCCGGATCCCCTCATTCCGGAATAAGTCACTCTACCAATTGAGCTACGCGGACGTTTGTTCTGATTCCTATCTGCCTTTATGTCGTGTGCGTCCTTCGGGCAGGTACGTCACATTTCCTGGTACGTTACATCATCTCCCCCTTATTTATTTAATTTTTTTTCGAAGTGCTAGAGAAGGGATTTCCTTATTTTTCCTATCTCGCGGTGTGGAAATAACATCACACCAATGCGAGATTTTGAACGGTCGGGTCATCCGGATAGTTCGGGCGCCATTATAACGAAGTAAATTTCTCCGTCATTTCTGTCCACGCCAGGATTCAAACCCGGATCCCCTCATTCCGGAATAAGTCACTCTACCAATTGAGCTACGCGGACGTTTTATTCTGATTCCTATCTGCCTTTATGTCGTGTGCGTCCTTCGGGCAGGTACGTCACATCTCCTGGTACGTTACATTATCTCCCCCTTATTTTTTTTTATTTTTTTCGAAGTGCTGGAGAAGGGATTCCCTTATTTTTCCTATCTCGCGGTGTGGAAATAACATCACACCAATGCGAGATTTTGAACGGTCGGGTCATCCGGATAGTTCGGGCGCCATTATAACGAAGTAAATTTCTCCGTCATTTCTGTCCACGCCACAATTCAAACCCGGATCCCCTCATTCCGGAATAAGTCACTCTACCAATTGAGCTACGCGGACGTTTTATTCTGATTCCTATCTGCCTTTATGTCGTGTGCGTCCTTCGGGCAGGTACGTCACATCTCCTGGTACGTTACAGGTGGGACGATGGTTTCTGTACCCCATAGCGAGGAGATGGTTCTGGATGGTGTGGCTGCTTACACGTTTTTGTGCAGCAGCGTTAAATTGCCGAGTGATTTTTTGCACTGTGGCCCTTCTGTCCGCTGTTACAATGCGATCTAGCCAACGATGACCTCGCTCATCCACACGCTGTTGTCCACGGTAGTTGGTCCACGGTAGTTGGTGCAGGGATGGTTTTATCGGATTCGATGTACTCACGGTGCACCCGTGACACAAATCCCACGGTGCACCCGATGAAAATCCCAGTGCCTGCACGACTTTGGAGATGGAGTGACCCATTCGTCGGGCCCCGACAATTTGTCCACAATCATATGTGCTTAGATCCTTCGTCTTACCCATACTGCATCCGACTCTTGCGGATTCCCGTCGCATCACTCCTTATATTGTCGGATCGCTGCATACGTCATGTCGTTTCCGTTTACAGGGCCGCCCACATCGCCACATTTGCATGACGCCAGCTGTCTCTAATTCAGAATTTCTTCAGTGTATATCAGTATTGTGAACTAATGTGTCACAAGAATCAGCCGTTGTTTGAAGCTATAACAATACACTGCTCACACACAACCAAGCTGGCGTCACAATCGAAGGACCTTGATCAAAACAATAAGCTGGCAACTTCAAACGAAAGCAGCCAGCCTGCCTATACTTAATAAGAAGCTTTCTTCCTGCAGACACCCATTCATATCTCAGTCTTGAGTGAGTTCAATTCGCGCTCGACATCTCAGATGACATGTCGAAACAAAGTCTTAAGAAAGTGAGCATGTAATGAGTGTGCAAACTTGGAGCGAAATACATTGCGGTGATATTTTAGTAAATCAAATATGTGAAAGTTTCCGATTGCCACGCTACATGAGCTGAAAGATAAGACTAGGGATTCCAACGATGTGAACAAAGAGGCAATGAGAAACTTTCTAATCAAATACCTTGCAATGTGTCTATGCAAAAGCTCTTCCTGGGAATTTAGAATCCCACTGATAACTGGTTGTCTTATAAAGGATTTATTCAAGGTTTATGTCTGTCATATCTCAAAAATTTCGTCTTATATAGAATCTGTGCAACAATTCTGCCTGGCGTACACAGTAAAACTCATTGGTGATTATACATGTTATACAGTGGCGGCCCGTGACCAAAATTGCTGGGGAGGCAAACTACTTTTCAGCCTGGATTCAAATAAATTTATTCAAATTTTGAAGATGACAATCCGATTTTTGGCGCAAATGTGACAAGGATGGTAAGTCAGATACTATCCGAAAACTTTAAAATTTTCATCGTCCTGGGTGGTGTAGTGGTTAGCATACCCGGGCGCTATCTGGGAGACGCGGGTTCGAGTCCCGCTCCAGGACGATGAAAATTTTCAAGCTTTCGGATATTATCTGATTTACCAACCTTGTCACATTTACGCCAAAAATCGGATTGTCATCTTCAAAATTTGTATTATATGGTGTAACCCCGTATTTCTTTCTTGATTTATCTGCTATTCTGGGCAATCACGGAATAGGATTATTAACCTCCAGATTCGCTAAACATGAATGCCGGTTGCTTCGACTAGCGAATCCTGTGATCGTTATATTCGAATTAATCAGAAACTTGAAACTTGGTCGTTTTGGGTGGTGTAGTGGTTAGCATACCCGGGCGCTATCTGGAAGACGCGCGTTCGAGTCCTGATCCAGGACGATGGACATTTTCAAGTTTTCGGATATTATCAGACTTACCATCCTTGTCACATTTACGCCAAAAATCGGATTGTCATCTTCAAAATTTGTATTATATGGTGTAATCTCGTATTTCTTTCATGATAAATTTATTTAATTTAATGCCATTTTTTTTTACAATATATTTTTTTATTAACTTTCTCATGTGCAAAGTATGAAATAAGTAACGTGACCCGTGAAAAGATTTATAACATTTTACCGTAAACGCACGTTTTACATGACGTACCAACACAAAACCTGTTTAGGTAAGGCTCCGGCTCTTCGCCTAAATATTTTTTTTTTCAGTCTGAATTGCCCTCTTGGACTATTTGGGAACTGTTAAGCCAGTTTGAATATGAAATATATTGCATCAAAATAGATTTTTATTAAAGAGATCAACAGAAGATAAAAAGCAAGACTGAACTATACATTTTTTTCATCTCAAATGAAATTCTATGTACACCTCTACCTTCACTGACCCCAAAAGAAAAAAGTCTTGAAGACTTCGCACACAGCGTTTACCTATACAGCAAGAGAGAAAGCTTACCTTACGCTTATATTGTCTTGTATATGAGGTCTATCTTTCGTTCTTTCTGTTTGGCGAAGTGATTTATTATATGGTCATACCATGTCTGTTCTGCTTCCATCCTCTTCACAAGCGCCTTCTCGATGGACAGAACTGATAAACTTGACAACCTTTCTTGCTTAATGGAGTTTCTCTTGTAGTTTTTTATCCTCTTCAGGCACGAGAAACTGCGTTCTACAGAGGCCGATGTTGCAGGAATTGTTACTACGAGGGAAAGAAGTCTGAATAGCTCTGGCAGTGTCTGTGCTAGATTATTATTGTATATGGCAGATAGAAGTTCTGTTGTACTTTTGGCATTGCTCCACAGATTTCTGTCTGAATACAGAACCTGCAGCTCACTATGCAGTTTGGGGCTGTCAAAGTATTTTTCATAAGTTTGAAGCAGAGCTTTAAAACAGTGTACAGGAAAAATTCTAGAATGAGCTTCAAAGCAGTGTACATCGACCAGCTGAAGAAATTTTAATTTCTCAATGTCAGAAAACCGGCATTTTAACTGAGTTGTAACATTGTCTATTACCTCAATAATACAGTCTTCTGTATTGCACAGTGGCTGGAATATCATTGCTTCCTTTAAATCTTTTATTTGGAGAACCAACCTCACTGCACACGTTATGATAGAGATCATCAAACTGTCTCTGATCTCGAAAGTACAACAATTTTTCACATAAGCCAGTAATTCGTTTGTTACAGAATGTAACATCGGAACTATTTGATTGCAGTACAGAGAAAGTAACCTCAGTTAAATCAAATATTTTTTTATATGTGAAGAGAAGAAAAACGAAATGAAAGTCTTGGAGCCACCGTTTTAGTCCTGCTGCTTCGTGAATTGTTTCATCATCATAGTTGGAATAATCCTCAATTTTTTCAAATACTTCAATTAGCAGGCACCTGTGGTCAGCTATGGTAGACACTGAATGAGATTTGAAGTTCCACCTGCTCTGAGATACACGAGGTGGTCTGGGTCCACCAACAGATTCTAGTAAATGAACACGCTTTGTCGATTTGGAAAAGAATGCACAAACTGCATTTAAATTTGCAAACAAAATACGTGATTTCTTCAACACTGACGCTGCTCTGCTCAAAACTAAGTTCAGCCTGTGTGCATAGCAGTGAACAAATAATGTTTGAGGGGCATCACACTTCACTTTTGCTTGCAATCCATTCAGCACTGCTGCGCCATCATATGTCTGTGCAACTAGTTTTTCTTTGTAGCTAAATCTTTCCAGCTCACGACCAGTAAATCTTTAAGCGAAGTAGCACACTGATCAGAACTTACGTCAAAAAATCCCAAAAATCTTTCTACTGGTACTCCATCTTTCACGAATTGAACTATAATTGATACTTGTGCATGGGAGCTAATGTCTGTCGCTTCATCAGTCTGCCAAGAAAAAAACTGGGCATTTTCAATATCTGCATTGATTTCATTCCTAATTGTATGAGCAACTGATTCTATTAAATCTATCTGTATTCTTTTTGAAGTTCCTGAAAATGTTGTACTATTCTCCATAAACACTCTCAATGTTTCGTCACTCTTGGAGAGTAAATCAATCATCTCGAAGTAATTTCCCTTATTTTCCGAGACTTCGCTCTCATCTTGTGCACGAAATGGGAGCTCTTGCCCGACCAGTAGTGTTGTAATATCAATCAACTTCTTCATTACATCATGATTCTTTCTTACTTTTTCATTATGACGTAAGTCACTTGTTCTCCTCGCTTCGTTGAGAGAGTAGTCTATCCTTGTTTTGCCTAGCAACTCTAATTTAACAACTGCCAGAATGTGATCTTTACACTTCTTGTGCCTGTCCAAAGCACGTGGTAAATTTTTCAAATCATTGAAGCCTTTCTCTTGCCAGACTTCATTGCCACTCACAGGAAACAGCAAACATGGCCAGCAATATAGTTTGTTCGTTGATTCACTACCAGTTAGCCATTGTTCTTTTCTGTACCAGTCAATATTAAAACCTGTGTTTGAATTTTTGCCCTTTGAAGTCATCTTTTTCATTTCAGGTGTAGGCTTACCATCATTTTTAATTTGATTCTTTTCTTCAAAATCTCTTCTACTGAAAGGTTTTTCCAGTAAGCTATCCACCATATTAGAAATGTTTGAAACAGAGGCCATGGTCTGATAAACAACTCTTCATAAAACATAAATAAAATCAGTTACACAAACATTAGTGTGAAAGAAAAGCAACTAGGAAGAAGACGCTATGTAATGACGCTCGAAGCTGTCAGAATGAGGAGTTAACACAGCAGAGCTGCTGCCTACGAAACAGCTGTTCTCATGAGGCAAAATAACATCTACCTCACAGGACGTTCACAGTGCGCGTGCGCTCTTTGTGTTGGCAGTTCCAACGCCTACCTTGGTATCTACTGATTCAGTGGCAGTAAACAGGTTTGGCGCAAAATGTACGGGAGGCAGTTTCCTTCCTGTCTCAAGGACGACTATCGCAAGCTGAGAACAATTCACAACTACGCGCTACCGATTGTTTTCGAAAAGCGTCAATTTAAAAAACTGAATGAACGCATAGACATTTAATTCAAAAGAGTTAACTAGCATAAACGTTTGCTCTCCTATACGCAAAAGTACTGAATGAACAAAACGAATAATTCGAACTAATTAAAATTCTGAGGAGGCACTGCCTCCCTTGCCTCCTCTCAAAAGCCACCACTGATGTTATAATGATAATAATACTCACCGTTAGTGAGAAATTTCTACATGCCGTTCTTTAAAAAATTCCATTCATTTTAATAAGAAAATATGTGATAATTTAACGAGTGAGCATTATAGTCAGGGCCGTATTTAGGCATGGGCCTAATGTGCCCGTGCCCAGGGTGGCAATTTATCGAGGCAACCAAAAAAATAAACAGTAAGTAGTTTTAAAATGAGTTTCGAGAACACGCGCAGTATGGTTTGTAGTGTTTGAATGGAAAGGGATATTTAACATTACATGAATGAGGAAAGTATCTTACCGCGGTCTGGCAGCGGGCGGTGATTGGTCACACTGTATGTGTGATAATAGTATTAAACCATTGCTGTTTGAAGGTGAAACATACTCAATGGGCGTGACCCATGGCGCCATGGGGTTTTTTTGTACCCAATAAACGTGGTCTATGGCGCCATGGGGCGTGGCTCATGAGGTACCGCTAAAGGGTACGTAACCTAAAGCCATGAAAAGAGAATTTTGTTTACCAGAGTTGTGACTGTAAATACTAAGCATGTATCTGTTGTATGTCAGTATGCTCTGTATTTTTATTGTAGTTTTAGTATTAAAAGTTGGTTTGATATACTCGTATTGAAGATGCGAAATATAAGCATTACATTACACTGTTCACTACTGCTTGTTTATAGTGTGCTGTGTGACTGTGAGGTTATTTTGCCGCTATATTTTTCACGTGTGTTTGTGATTCGTATTGAGTGAGTTGTGTTTTATTAAGGGTATATTTCGTGTAATTTTTACAAAATGGATGGCGGAAACGATTAAATGGCACAAAATACCCCAGATAAGTGGAAGAGAAGAAGAGGAAGGAAAGTGAATTGTTCTCTCAAACACCAAAGCTATACTCCTTTTCCCTCAGAAACATAACGCAAACTGAAGCAACTTCGCCTCAATTAATTGCCGAAAATAAAAATTATGATACAGATAAACTTGATGATTGTGCACCTGCTGTGACGCATATTCTAAATTAACTTTCCTTTTTAGTTTCTTTCCCTATGTAAATCTTGAGTTTGTTCTCAGTTATACTTCACATTTACGTGATACCTTCTCTCTCAAACGAATACTGTTGGCAACACAATTGAGGTAGAATGAACGTGACGTATGCCTGTTATGAGACAAGAACCAGAGATATAAACTACGAGACAACAGTTGCTCGTGTGGAGTGTTTAATGTGGGGTGTTGATTTGTGTGAGAGAAGTGGTATGTGATTTCTATACTATCCTGAAGTGCTATATCTGTGCTGGAGAAATAAAGCATCATTTACAGTAAGTTGACTTCTGATTAAATGTTTCGTCCTGCCGTTAAGGTCTAATTTAGGAACTATTTCATCGTATGGTGATGTTTTTAAAATAACGTAAGAAAAGTGACAAAAAATCAGTACGAAAATACATTACATTATACTGCTTTTTAATAGTGTTTCCAGAAGGCCTATGATCTAGTATCGGAAGGAAACGAAATTTTAAAACCAAAGGATGCGAAACTTTTAGACTCGTTTTTTTTTTTTTTGGGGGGGGTGATAAATAATTTCACACGGTACTACTTTGCCCAAAATGGCGTGAATCAAAATATGGACCGCAATTTTTCTATTTCTAAGCGGATTTATCCAGGCGAACATAGAGTCCTGACAAGAGTGCTGTTTGAACGAAAACGTTTTAATGATGATGTTATGAAACGTGTATATCTAGTGTATTTCTGCAGCCAAAGATCTGTTTTTGTACTCCATGTACACTTTTTGGAGGGACATCACAATTTGCTGCAAGTGGCTTTAATGATTGAAAGCATGCTGATCAGCGGGTGACAGGGCATGAGAATTCCCTCTCTCATCGTGATTATATGTTAATGCAGAAAAGACTAGATAATGGAATGTGCAGAATTGACAGGGATCTACTACGTCAGAAGAAGAATTTAAATATTGGAGATGTGTTCTCCAGATAGTGGCTGTTGTAAAAATCTGTCCTCTCCTGGGTTACCATTCCTGGGTGAAGATGAAATGTTTGGTTCTGTAAAGAATGGAAATTTTATGGTGTGCTTGGAACTTATAGCAGAGTTTAACCCGCTCTTGAAAGGTCACATAGCCCAGTATGGAAATAATGGTAAAGGGAAGACTTCATACTTATCATTTGGTACCTATGAGGAGCTCATACAAATTACGGCAAAAGGAGTTATCAATGTAATAGTAAGGGAAGTGAAAGAATCCAAATATTTTGCAATTATTGTGAATTCCATACCTGACATCACACACAATGACCAAGTAAGCTTTATGGTCAGATATGTAAACGAAGAACGTGCTGCGGTAGAATGATTTTTACAGTTCTTACAAAATCCTAGACATGCCGGTAAAGAGCTGGCTAATGATGTGATTACTTTCCCTCTCAACCCACGAGCTAGACATAAGTAACTGTCGGGACCAAACCTATGACAATGCTGCTAATATGTCAGGGATATATTTCGGCCTGCGAGCGAGAGTCAAAGAGGCCAATTCATTAGCATTTTTCATACCGTGTTCAGCCCACTCCCTCTGCGGAAATGTATGTTGGCACTGTGGGAAAGTTGTATAACTCTATCATTACCAATCTGAATCAAATGAAGCTGTCATTTGATGCTTATAAAAGTACTAGAGAAACAAATTCTAAACATTCAACAAGTAGTAGAAACAGAGGAAAGTAAGCCTAAACGAATAAAAAATCATCAGAGGTTCTTTGATGAGTCAGAATCTGAATCTGAAACAGACAATGAAAATGATGTAAATTGTGTCCTGCAGACCAGTTATATGGGGATATCGTACAAATTGTCAACAGAATTAAAAATCCGAATAGCTATTTACTACGAATTTTTTGAAAGATTCTTATTTTTGTCAAACCTCAGAGAACATAATTCTGATAAAATTCACAAATCAGCTGACAAATTGCAACAGATTTACTCATTACATATAGAAGAAACAATTGGAACAGAATGTATCCATCTGAAGAGTTTTCTCTTAGACAAATGACATAATATTCTATCATTACCACTTTTAAACAAACTTCCGATTACTAAAAATGTTTTAGACTTATATCTTAATGTTAGCATAGCTTTGAAGATTTATTTATGTATTCCTGCTGCAAACTGCTCAGCTGGAAGGTCTTTTTCAGCACTTGGGAGGGTTAAAAGTTATTTACGTTCATCTGAAATCCAACAACACTTGATCTATTTTGCTATGCTTTCCATTGAAAGCGATTTTACTGTAATTTTATTTTTTTTTAAATAAAATTAGACTATGAAGATGTTATATATAATTCAAGACTACACACTTGTGATGTTGAATAAGAATAAACTATCAACGTTTATTCACAATTAAATGCTTTATTAGCATCGACTATACTTTCGCAGAGAGTTTAACCCGGCATCATCAGGACAAATGGAGCGTAAACATTCAAATCACTGTGACATCATCAGAGTTCTGACGGTTACGGATTTTGATGAGTTGTTTCCACGAGCTTGAAAGAAATAGCGTAGACGTCAACAAGTCATGAAGAATGCCGGTATATATGGAAAGCTTCTAATATATTAAGCTTGATAGTCTAATCAGGTTTATCAATAAGCATAGCGTTTCCAAACAAAAATGTGTGGTTATTTTCGTGAAAATGTTGGGCTATTGATGATTTCTTCAGTTCATAGTTCCGTATGTAAGTCTTGTGTTCCTTCACACGGCAGCTTAAAGACCTGGGGGTCTGTCCTATATATGAAAGTCCACATTCACAAAGGTATCTGACTAATTCCCCAGGAATTTATGTCTTCGACGTAGTCTTTTGATCCGTAAAAATTCTTTTTGTTAATGGGTTTGAAAATAACTTTGAAATTAAAACTTTTGAGAATTTTTGAAATTCCGAAGCAATTTTGAGGAGGAAATGGGATAACTGCCCAATTCGTTCTTACTGGGAAGTCTATTGGCGTGAGCTAGCAGACAGGCTTCGGTTTCCTAAATTTTTGGACAGTTTTGTCTATCACGGAAGGGCTATATCCTCTGTGTACTGCAATTCGTTTAAGAAAATCAAGTTCTTTCTGTAAGGAATCCTCAGTTGAGCATATATGTATTGCACGATATACGTATGTGATAAAAGCACACAAGGGATCTCACTGTTTATATTCACGTAAAAGAAAAAAACGAAATGTTTTTACTTAAAGGAATGTATCAGAACTGACGTAACATGATATGGAAATTTCATGCTCGGCCAAGGATTTTTTTAATTTTTCCCTTTTATTTCACCAAGTTTAAGTATAACTTGAGTTTTTACTGTACGTATTCTGTGCCCACAGAAATCACACCGAAGTATTAATAACAAGGTAATACAGCAAGTAAAACAAATATTGGCCAAGTCTTCTCGAGTTTCTAAGGTATGTGTGATGCTAGTCCTGATTTGAAACAGAACAGCCACTTATTTGTTGCATATATTTCTTAAAGTGTTAGATGCTATCACCGAAAAACGCTTCAGAGATTTTGTGGTAACTTTTTGTAGCCGAAAAAGTATGTTGAGATGGAAGTGTTTTTGTAATGACGTAATCAACGATGCCATTCGCTGCAGCTACTTGCCCAAGAAAAATGAAAATGATACAGAAATTAAATGAAAATTTTGCGTTAGAATGTTGGATCAATAACTACTCAGCAAAATGGAAGCTCGGTCTATTGTGCTTTTTGCCTCCGTTCTTCAAAAATGCTCTGTAAATTTAATAAAAGTGAAGACTACAAATTTCTTTCCAGGAATTCTCCTTCTTCGCTCTGGAAAATTTTGAATAATGGCCAACACAACAACGATTTAATACTTAGGACAGGCGTCACAATTCATTTTGATAACATGAATTTGCAAATTCAAGGCTTAAGAATTTTCTCAGCACGCTATCTGACTTCTAGGCAAAATAGTGGGTTTGTAAGAACAATTACAAAGTGATAAATTAGACCACTTCCAAAACCTCAAAAAAAAAAAAAAAATGAAAACAACGACCACTTCTAGAATAACGTAGCGGCTACAAACTCCGAAGGCGAATCTTAAAAGTAACAAGAGCTTTTTCCCAAAAGGGTATTGTCGCAATGAAAGGGACATTGACAATGCAACGTCAGAAATCAATTCCTGACGTTACAAAAAAAAAAAGAATCTTTTCCCTTTAAGACAAATTCCAAGAAGGATTTGTGGAATTCATCCGTAACAAACATATGATTTTTTTTACAAGCCATTTCCTTTTACAGAGGTCGCCCCAATTTTCATCGCTGTTAGCCTACATATGGAGATGAATCGAGCTCATGTTTTCTCAAAGACAAATTTGCACAATATTCTGCCCGATTGCAGGCAAACGTATTTTGCACTTTGGCATATGGCATTACTGTTCTTGCCCAACAGTTAAAAAGCATTGAAAATGCGCCACATGGTATTCTCGGTTTTATGCGTTTCACGTTGTGGTCCGATTGGTTCGTTTTTGTCAGACTCTTATTTCGGGTTCCGTTGTTCTAAAAATCCGGTTCTCCCGCTTTGGTGGAACTGGTAAGTGCAAATAATATGTAATCCTCATTTTCCAGGCTTATAAATTTTGCTCCTGTTAGGGTTTTTACTAGTAGTTACAAAAATAAACACAGTATAGGAAATGGCGAAAAATATATATATCGCACTAGGAAACGTTATTAAGTTGATTCTACACATGATGAATATACTTGTAATCTATTGATTTGTATGTTTGTTTGTTTGTTTTAGTTCAATGTCTACTCATTTTTGTATCACGCTAGATGACATGAGTTTGTTGATGGGGCTTGTTACCGTATTTTTTAAGGTGCAGCCGTCCAGTATGTGAAACCCAAAATTTCCGACAACGGAACTCGAACTCACATCGTTCTGCTCCGGATCCGAATGTTTGCCCACACCAGCAAGTCCTGATCGATCGCTGCTACTTGCAGACTTAGCATGTACGTCACACACACATACACCCCTACCCCCTCTCTTAAGAAAGGCACGAGCATGAAATTGCAAGTTTCCGGTCCACTGCAATCCTTGCTTCCAGTAACTCTCTGAAGAAGAAAGAATTCTGATTACTTCCAGACAATGTGTGAAAGAAGCATCACATATTTTTCGAAGCGAAGAAGGAATTATCATAATTCCAGCGATGTGTGGAAGAACATCACACATCTTTCGAAGAACCTAACGGCCAATGGATTCATTTTTACGTTCGGGCACCAATGTGAAACCAAAATTTGCTGGTGGCAGCCTCGAACTCCACATCCTTCTGCTCCGGCTCTCCCAATTAAGCCACGCCGGCAAGGGCAAAGCACTGTTACTTTGATTCTTGACATGTGCGTCACTTCTGTAGTACGTCACAAGTACTATTGTGAAGCTTCGTACGCTCTGGTGCTATCAATTTAGTGACGGCATCAGGAACAATCGGTTTCAACCATAAAACAACATTGCTTTTGTGCTAAATAGGCTGCAATGGAATACCGTCTTAGCACGATTTATTTTAAAAGATGAAATACTATATACAGGTTAAAACGTACATTAGTACTTTCGAAGTGATACTCACTTTATCTTCAGATGTACTGTAACAAATGCCATCTCAATATCATATATATACACTTGTGCATCATGGGTACCCTACTACTTGGTCACGTGACATGACGTGGCTGTTGTGAAGTTTGTATGCAAATCATGATGAGGATAATTTATGAGTACGAGATTACATTAGAATTAAAACATGTCATACTACTCGATACAACAATCCGTCTCGTAATACATGAATAAGTTGTTCCCAGTCTCCAGATAACTCAGCAGGGGTGTAATCATTGCAGCATTGATCTCCAAAGGCTGCGATGTATACGCTCTCCAAGCATAGTAGTGAGTGGGTAGAGGCGGTGATTGCCAGTATTTTGGTATTTTCCCAGTCTGGGTACATATCACCAGATATAACATTCCTAGCCAGGGCTGTGCTGTGTAGGTTTGCCTTAAACTGTATTTATGCTCCTGTAAATGCATTTACACACATCACCACAAAGTTCTTCTTTGACTAGGAGATCAGATATATCTACAATTTGGCCAGTTGTTTTGGTTATTTCCACCCATTTAGTCAAACGTATTTTTGCACGTGTCAGGGCGAGTCGTACCACCACTATTAAAAGAAATGACACAAGGAACAACAGGAAATTTGTAGGCTCAATTGAATGCATACTGTAATGTACTATCTCGCTTATGTTTTAAACATAATATTAGAATTGGTGTTAGTACTAAATGTATGTCAACGTACGTTAGAAAAGACCGATGCAAAACCGACATGCTGCAAAAATGGGGAGTGTACAGTATTCCTATGGTAGATCCATGATCGGGTGAAACCATCAGTAATTACGTAGGATCTACAAAAAGACAAGTAGGCTTGCGATTACAGGAGCATAAATACAGTTTAAAGGTGAACCTACACAGCACAGCCCTGGAATATTAGTATCAGCCCAGCACAGCCAGGAATATTATATCTGTTGATATGTACCCAAACTCGGAAAATACCAAACTACTGCCAACCCTTGCCTCTACGCACTCACTACTATGCTTGGAGAGCGTATACATCACAGCCTTTGGAGATCAATGCTGCAATGATTACACCACTGCTGAGTTATCAGGAGATTGGGAACAACTTATTCATGTATTACGAGACGGGTTATTGTATCGAGTAGTATGACATGTTTTAATTCTAATGTAATCTCGTACTCATAAATTATCTTCATCACGATTTGCATACAAACTTCACAACATCCACGACATGTCACGTGACCAAGTAGTAGGGTACTTATGGTGCACAAGGGTATATATATATATGATATTGAGATGGCGTTTGTTTCAGTACATCTGAAGATGAAGTGAGTGTCACTTCGAAAGTACTAATGTACGTTTTAACATGTATATAGTATTTCCTTTTTTTAAATAAATTGTGCTAAGACGGTATTCCATTGCAGCCTATTTAGTTCTGTTGCACGTAGTCTTCTAGCTTGAATATTGCTTTTGTGGTTGGAAAGCCTGCCCCTCTTTTCAAAAGCGGTGGGGGACTTAATGACCACTGTGAGTAGCTCAATGGATATAAGCTGTCGCCCGTCATCGAATTAAGGTCACTTGTTCCCGGAAAGCGAGACAGATAGAGCGGTAATACAAACACACTATCCATGCCTCATTCAGGGATCGAACCCGGGTCCACTCAGACGAAAGATTCGAAGTCAGCGCTTTAACCACGGCACAACCAGGCCTGCTAAAGTGATCTTGAGAATGGTTGTGAGATCAAAAAGAAGTGTGTTGTTCTTTGTCGTGGTTAGAGTCATAGGGGTCTGGTCAACACCTACTAGATGAAATTCACAGTCTACGGAACGGTAAGTTAAGTAGGTAAAAACTTCAACTGGCTTATAATCAAAGATTAAATGAATTAAAGAAAACAATTGTGGTAGTACGTTGTGTCTAATAAGGAGAAGTCAAGACTAATTCAAATATCGAAAACTGATTAAAACTATCATGGTTTAGAACAATCACTTTCTTTGTCGGCATTAAGCAAAGTTAGAATGTTAAATGTATAGCTCTTAATTTCAGCGTAGACGTTTATTCCAGATATTGGTTTCATTACCCTTAAGAAATTTATTGGGGATCGCATAGAACACAGATGATAACAGTTTTTCGAAAGCATGTATCGAAATAATTTTAAGCCACTATTGAATGAGGATCTGTCCGATATAATTCTGAGCAGAAATCAAAGGTTTTATCTGTAAGTATATAACATAGTAAACTTCTTTACGAAGATAAATTGAAAGCGGCTTACACATAACCTCCAATTTCCAGTTTACATATCGACTTGCATTATTTAGTGATAAAATAAGTGCAGGTACCCAGTACTCTACACACTGATTGCTTTCACGATAGCGCAATTGATTTTTTTAATGTTATTCACATTATGCGAACCATTCCCAAACCAAACCCATTGTATTAGGTCTACACTGAAGAGCAATTGAATTAGAGATACCTTTCTAGTAACGTGTAGCACCACCTTTCGCCCTGATGACGGCGGCGACTCGTCTCGGCATGGACTCGACAAGACACCGGAAGCGTTGGGAAGCCATACGGATCCACGACCCCTGAATAAACTTCCACAGTTCACGAAGATTTGATGGAGGGGGATCATCTCTCTCGATGGCATCCCAGATGTGCTCGATGGGATTGAGGTCAGGTGACCTAGCTGGCCAAGAAAGCGAGGTCACGTTGGTCCAACCATTCGGATACAATTCGGGAGCGATGGCACGGTGCACTGCCTTGTTGCAGGATGAGGTCCCCAGTGGGATGTTGAAAACGCACAAACGGGAGCAAATGGTCGTCCAGGATATCCCGGTAACGTTGACCTGTGAGGGACGATGTCACACGTACCACGGGTCCCATTTCAGGCCACGTAAACAGTCCCCAGACGAGAATACCACACCCACCAGCTTGAAGAGTAACCTGCTGGCAAGAAGGATCCAACGCTTCATGTGGTTTGCGCCGTACTCGTATCCTGCCATCCGCATGTACCAACGTGAATCTCGACTCATCAGTCCAGGTAACATTTTTCCACATGCCTAGGGTCCAGTGGCGATGTTCCCGCGCCCATGCTAATCTTTGAACCCTGTGATGTGCGGTCAGCAGCAGTACCATCTTGGGACGATGGCTTCTGTACCCCATAGCGAGGAGATGGTTCTGGATGGTGTGGCTGCTTACACGTTTTTGTGCACCAGCTTTAAATTGCCGAGTGATTTCTTGCCCTGTGGCCCATCTATCCACTGTTACAATGCCAGCAAGCCGACGATGACCCCGCTCATCCACACGCTGTTGTCCACGGCAGTTGGCCCTTTCAGGGATGGTTTTACCGGATTCGATGTACTCACGGTGCACCCGTGACACAGTGGCTCGTGATAATCCCAGTGCCTGTACGACTTCCGAGATGGAGTGACCCATTCGTCGGCCCCCGACAATTTGCTCACGATCAAATGCGCTTAGATCCTTCGTCTTACCCATACTGCGTCCGACTCTTACTGATTCCCGTCGCATCACTCCTTATTATGTCGGATCGCTGCATACGTCATGTCGTTTCCGTTTACATGGCCGCCCACAGGGCCACATCTGCATGACGCCAACTGTCTCTATTTCAATTGCTTTTCAGTGTATATATCATACGTCAAAACTATCAAAAATTCCATTTCTTATTCATTTCCGTTAAATTCTGTGTTGATGGTCCTTATTATCGTATGAAGTAAACATTGTGAACCTACTATCAAATTCGGCATTCTGTTGTCAAAATCACTACATACCAAAAGAACGCCGTCTCGGAATGTACTTTTCTGACTGAGTTCAAATATTTATTAATGTAAAAACATTGCTAATATAAGTCGATAATAGGTAAATACAGGATCCAACTAAAACTGACACGTTTAAAACTATTTTTTTTAATTTTATGGTCTCATCAAGAAATATGTCGCTCTGCGTTTTAATTGAAGTATTTAATTATCGCGTTTCTGCAGAAAAGAAAGAGAAAAACAAATGCAGATGTGACATCTTGTTTCAACTCCCGTGAATATTGAAATATAGGAAAAATCGTCCATTTTCAGTTTAGTTACCTTAATCAATAACAAAGGAAGAAAACTGTTGAATCATAACATCAATCTCGGGTCTCCGATATTAGATGTGACATTTTTTTCAGTATCTTAGTAACGGTTCTCTATCGTTTGGAGGTAAAATAAATCTGCGCATGACTTAAGCGTAGGAAGACTGGATTATTTTTGAACCCGGGTCGATCAATTAAAAGTAAGAAACTACTTAAAAGATGCGTTTAAGCGCAGCTGTCTGTCATATGAATTATGATTTTCCTGAGTCCCGCTCCTACATTCTCCAAATCGTTCTCGCAGTCATTTCGTACGTCTTCTACTTCTAGTTGTCTTATGCGCTCAACAGCTGTGAGGATAATAGCTATGAGCAATAACAGACAGTCCCGAAGCCACTTTAATCTTTCAGCTCTTACTTCGGAGGTCAAAAAACACGAAGCCTTATCTAACTGTATGAAAAATAGTCCCGCACAAACTGGATTTTGTATTCTCACTTGCAGGGTTTTGCATTCTCAAATTTGTTATTTCGACACTACATACACTGGATTTTAGAGTAAGTGCTCGTGAGTGTTCACTTGAACTGTTTTTAAAGACGCCATATTTTGTTTAAGGGAAAATGAAAAGCTTTATCAATATGTGATGTACCTTTAAAAAACGAGCCCCCCCCCCTCCTTAACTTTGGAACCATTTGCCGCAGATAAACAAGTGAGATACCGTTGGAAAGCCCTGAAAGGGATTGTATCACGTGATGCGAAAAAAATTGCTAATTAACATGCTAATTAGCTCACGATTTCCGAATTTTTCCACATAAGGGGTATGTTATTTTATGCGCATTCTATTTAGCACATGGAAAACCCCTAAATCATATCATCCAAATCGGATGATTAATAGCGAAGGCGTTTTCAAATAAAGTTAAAGGGGGCATCCATGTATCTACATCTGGGAAACACACCTAGAATGCTTCCTACCCTGCAAGAAGTGATAATGCCGTAAAGTCTGCGTCTTGCCTGAACTTCCGACAAATTGAAAGCAGAGTACGACGTGCAAAAGCCCTTAAAGTGATCTGTACGATAACCTCGGCAATCCAGGAACGGGGTTCATTTGCTCTTGCCGTTTCCTTTATAACAACGCGATTTATTCGTGCTAATGACTTGAATTAGTATTAGAATAAACAGTGTGTATTTTTCTAATAATGGAAACCCAGAATCTGTGCAAGCTGAAATTTGTTTTGAATATTCTTGTTTCCGATCATTACACTTTCTCAAGGCACTGAGTATTCGCGTATCACTAAAAGGGTTTTCCATAATAGAAAATTGAAGCAGAACCACGAAATCCGATTTTTTAGAACGTCTTTTGTAAAAAAAGATCGTATTCGTGTTATCGGTTTGTCTGTACGTCCGTCTGTGGACACCATATCTTTGTAACTATTAGTCCGATTTGAAAAATAATTATTTTTGCAATTGGGAAGCTTAAAATGTTCCAATAATGATCCTTCACTTCGGTTTTTTTTTTTTTTTTTTTTTACGATGTGCAATTTCGCCGCTAGAGGGCGTAAACGCAGATGATAACGAATTCAAAACACATTTTATTACATACATTTGCTTCTAAACATCCCATTAAAAAAATTCTTTTAATTTTCGATTCAGTTTATGTCGAAAAGCATTTCAGCTGTTTCCACTTTTTCAAGTTAGGCATAGATTTTACGTTAGGGGGCGTAAAAGTAAATTGCGTTTTCCCCGATATCTGTACTTCTAAAATTCCGATTTGAGAAATTCTTTCCTCGGTGGATACAGCTCCTGATGGGAATTTGGTAAAGAACGGTTTGGCCACCAAGGGGCGTAAGTGTTAATTTCTGCTTTTGATGTATTTGCAGCAAAATCTGAGTTTTTAAAATCTGGATTGAAAACGTTCGCTCGTGGACTGATACCACTCACGTCGATAATTTTTTTCGGAATTTTTTCTTCTTAAAATAATGCATGGTTTCTCCGCCAGGGAGCGTTGATATATATCATATTTTTGTTAATATCTCTGCTTCTAAGAGTCCGAATAGAAAAATCCTTTTTTGTTGCATATAGTTTCTGATGCGAAATGTTTTTCATATAATTCCAAAATGTTCAAGTAATTCGTAGACTTTCCCGCTAGAGGTCGTAAAGGTAAATTGCGTTTTCCCAGATATCTGTACTTCTAAAACTCCGATTTGAAAAATTCTTCCTGTACCACATACAGCTAATGATGGAAAATGTTTTGCATATAATTTCTTATATTTGGTAAAGAATACTTTGGCCACTAGGGGGCGTAAATGGTTTTTTTTTCTGCTTATGATGCATTTGCATCTAAATCTGAGAGAGCGAAATGGGTCTACGAAACCCATTTCGCTCTCTTTGGGAAACATTTTCAGAAAACTCTCTTCTTACAATAATGTATAGTTTTTCCGCTAGGGGGCGTAGATACATAACTTATTTTTGTCAATCCGCTGCGAAATGTTTCTCATGTAATTTCAAATTTTTCTTAAGGCAGAAGTCTGCCACGAGAGGGCGTAAGTTTACATTTCCGTTTACAGCAGTATCTGAGGGACTAAAACGCCGATTGAAAAACTTCCTTCTTTTGTCAGATACTACTAAATGTGCAAACTCTGTGAGCGCATTTTTTTACCAAAATAATGCAAAATTTCGCAGCTAGGGGACGCCAATGCTTTTCTTAATATCTCTGCTTTTAATAGTGCGATTTAAAAAATTCGTTCAACATCGGATTCCATTTAAATTGTGGAACACTTTCGGTAAATTTTGAGGAGTTTCATAGTTCACAGTTGCGTCGCTAAGCGGTGCTTGTGTACTTCTGTTTGCAGCTGTATCATCGCTTCTAAAAACCGTATTAAGAAATTGCTTTTTCTACTGTATGCCATTCACGACAATAGTGATGTTTAACATTATCCTCTTTAAATAATGCACAAATTTCCCGCTAGGTGGTGTAAAGGCCAACGCTTTTTTTTTTTTTATTATTCACTACCTCTGCGGGAGACGTATTTGAAAATTTTAAAAGTTCTTTTGCCTTAGCATAGCTTTTTCCACGAAGAATATTTTAAGCCCCCTTTCAACTTGCTTATTATGCAAAATTATTCAGCTAGAAGGCGTAGATTTACATCATGTTTCTTTCTACATTTGTTCTTTTAACTGTTCGATATGAAAAACTGTTTATCTCCGATATCCGTCTGCTATGAGAAAATTTTTGTACGCTGTTTGTTGACTTTTGTAACGCACGTTCTAGACGACGTTAGAAGAAATCTGTTTCTATTTCTGGATGTTTTATTAATTGTAAAAATTCGGTTGATATTTTCTAACTGGTTGCATTGATTTTGAATAACTTTGAAAATTTTAATTCACGTCAGAGACGGTTCAAAAGTTGTGCTCATTACAACAGAAAATTCGGTGTCATCATTCTTTTTATTTCAAATATTTGGAAGGCACAATAGAGAACGAGGATGTAAATATCAAATACAACTGGAAATACGTATAAAACTCTATGCTGCTTATCATTGGTCACGTATTACGAGAACCAGCTGAAAAGTCCGCATTCGAGCAGGGCACAGCCCCACATGAGCACGGAGTCCTAACAGTCCAAATTAGGGCAGGGAATTGTTCGACCTAATAAAATAAATCCGCAAATATAGTTTATGCTCTACTCTGATATACCTAACCGTGAAAAGGTTCTTTGTCACAATGATTAAAGTTGTCAACTCTTATATAAATTGCGTTGGTACGAATGAAATGTCCGGCAAAGGACCAGCACACGTGGACAGCGAGGACGGAAATTAGGACAACTTACCTAGGAAAAATAATCCCCCTCGGCATTAACACATGGTTGCCATCTGTCCGGCAAGGACATGATTAACTGCACGTTGAACGTCGTTGTCTGTTGTGAACTGTTTCCCGGGCAGGAAATGATCCAGGCGACGAAACAGATGATAGTCTGTCGGAGACAAGTCCGGGAAACAGGCTGGACGAGGCAGTGCTTCATAGCTCAAGGCCCTTAGTGTCAGCATCGTTCATTGTGCGACATGATGGAGGGTGTTCTCCTAGAGCAGAAGAACACCATGTCTGTTGATCAAAGCCGGTTGTTTCTGCAGCAATTTCCGGTGGATCCGGTGTTATTCCGCATAATAACGTTCTGCAGTGATGGTTTGGCCCCTTGCCAAGAAACTCCGATGAATTATTCTGGCTGTGGACCACCAGACAAGGAGCATCATCTTCTTGGCGTGTAAGGTTTGCTTAGGGTGCCGCCCAGCAGGCTGTGCCTTGCTTAACCATTGTGCATATCGTTTCCGATTATCATAAAGGACGCACTTCTCGTCGCAGGTTATGATTCGATGCAGTAGATATTCAGTTTTTATTCCTGGTAGATCCGAAGAAATCATCAACAGCGATGTGCAGACTTCCAAACGATTAGCAATTGTCAGTTGTCAACTCATGCGGCAGCCACATGTCCAGCATTTCGACCTTACCCAGCGCAGCCAGACGTCGAACAACTGTCGTGTGGTGGACACCTACCTCCGCGGCCATCTCACGACACATTTTTCAGGCGTCCGCTTCAACCACACGTAACAGAACATCGTCAGAAACAGCAACATGTCGGTAACCACGTGCTTGGTTTCGCAGGTCCGGATCTCCGCTTCGAAACTTTACAAACCATTACCGAATGGTTCGTTCGTTGGCCATATTCTCCCCAAATGCTTTGTTAACGTTTCGAGCGGCAATGCCTGCAGAATGGCCCAGTTTAAATTCATACAGAAAGATAATTCTCAAATCCAGCGTCCGAATGTTTCCTTTGCAAGCCACGTTACGTCCAAACAAACCACACCTGAACCTTGTTCTTCACACACATGTTAACTATTTATAGTAACTCTCTGACGTAATACCCGAAACGCCTGTGGGTGGTTTCATTCCGCCGTGGTGGGGGCCTGTCTCCACTGCTCGTTCTCGCTGGACATTTCATTCGCACCAACCAAAATATACCATGGAATATATAAGGACTGGCGCTGCTGTTAACCTACTGAATGGTTACAGATTAATGCCTATGTGCAGCAAAAGACGCATGGCATGTTTAAAGTCAAGTTTCACTTACCCAAAATCCGCTATGTAAGTAAATTTAGGGTATTAGTACAGTTAAAAGGATGCAGATGCCTGAGACATGCCCTGTTTCGAGAATTTCTTTTCTAGCCGTCCGTGGCATTTCGGAATATAAAGAACATCAATGTGTTCCCAGTTGAAAACATTGAGAAAAGGTTGACAACTCATTCGGAACACATCGAGAAAGTAATTCCGGAAAATGTATTCGCTGTGTGCTGCGAAAATGTTCCATACTTTTGCCACGAAGTGTTCCGAATGTGTTATGTAAAAATACTAGTAGCTTCCATCATAAAACATTTTATGGTGGAAAGAGCTTTGAAAACACATGCGAAACAGGTTGATACACATTCGAAACACTTTGAAAACATATGAGGAACGCAATGATCACCCAATTTTTGGAAATGACTATCGCAAAATTCTGCGAAATTGTGCGATCTATTCCAAATGATCTGGTATTTTCCATCTCAAAAACTCACTTTTCTTTCATAGTTATCGTGCTTAACATTCTAATTAATGGAAGCAGCCGTTTTGTAATTTAAATTTGCACCTTTCTTGTATCAATTACACGTGTCAATTTAAAACAATAAAATTTTCTTTGTTCGAAAGTATGAACGTTTGTCTCATTTTCGTCGTCCACAGCTGAGGCCTATAACACTTTGCTTTGTTTTTATGACAAAAAGGATCGATTTCCTATAGCTGCTGGTGTGACGCCATCTCATCTAAATCATTCTGACATGACGTCACACGATTTACGACACACAATCAACTCTTTTGAGACAGGAAAGCGCTACGTCAGGAATTTTAGTTCTACTTTGTCGTTCGTAAACGACATATAGAATGTTTCATTTAGAATCCTATGGTCTGTCTGTCTGTTAAGTCCTTTTAATAGCCACTTCTGGCTATAGGTATCTCCAAATTCTGTATTTGGGAGGGAAATTGTCTAATTTTCCACGTTGACCAGACGGCTTTTGAAATGCATTTTTCTGCCACTGCCAGCATGAGGAGAAACAAAGTGCATCCGGGACCGACTTGACAAGAAACCATCTACGCATTGTCGTCCCCAAGCCTAGGGAGGCTGAGGGAAACCCCGGAGAAACCGCAGACTAGTTTACCGGCAGGTTCGAGATTTGAACACCTGACAAGAATTCTGTCGTATGAAATTTAATTTTAAGATTTCCCTTGCGAACCTAAAATGCTTATTTTGGATTACGAAACCAGTTTTTTTTTCTCTTTTAAGTTTAAAAATAGAGAGTTCCAATAAAGTAGTTAACAGTGTGTTTTTATTATTTCATGCGCATGCTGAAGAAACATGATTTGGGAACTTTCTTTTTCCTTTTTCCTTAAACTACGAAATTCTCAGAATACAACTAAATTTTTTTCGCAGAGTATAACCAGTTATTATTTTATTTAAATTTGAAGAAGAAATGAAAAAGAAAACAAAAAGAAAAGGAAAATGCAATTAAATTCGTATTAAACTACACTAAGTAAGCTTAATGCCCCAAACACTACTGGTTACGATTATTTTCTTAACCATTAGTCTAAAACGTCTAATGCCGAAGAGGCGATTTGCGTACAGATCAAAGCTACACACGTAGATTCGGCTTCTGTATTGCAGCAAAAGCCAGTTCCGTTTTGTACATTGCAGACAGTTTAAGCAGTATATCTACAATGGAAAACATCAATGAATTGGAACAATAAGCAAATACATGCTTATTACAACATAACTCGAGACGGAATGTATACAAGAGCAAATCTGCAATATAAAAAAATCAGGCACACGGGATTCACTCGTGCAGGATATTTTTCATTTTTATGACCAACGTTTCATAATTTGACAAAGCTGTAAAGGTATTTTTATGTTAGAAATATACAGAAAACACATTTATACGAAGCTTTTGTTATACGAAGCTTTTGTTTTATGGAACGTACTGTTTATTTGCGTTTTTGAATTAAACGATATACAGGAGTCAGCTATGTAACCAATAGAAAAAAGTGAATATGTAACTGCAGGAACTACGTCGTAAGTTAAATTATTTTCGTGTAAACTTTTAACTTATAATGTTCATCATTAAAAGTTGCAATTACGCATTGGATTTGCTCAATCCCATGGTTTCCATCTGGTACTAATACAGCTTCAGTATCAAACAATATCACGTAGAAACACTTTCTCCTAAGTGCTTATAAGTATTGAGAGGTAACCCGTTTTACAGTAAGTAGAAGGAAAATGTGTTTTTTTATGGACGCCTCTTAATGGATGTCTGCTTGAGTTTTCCCTTATATCTCAGCAAGGATTTATGCTATCACGCTGTAAATTTCGATTTCGGGGTTTAAAAATACTTCGCATCCTATGGACATGGTCATAATTCATTTTTTTATCATGATCATGTTTCATAATTTATATGATATATATATCATCATCATCATCATCGTCAACCATTATCAATCCACTGCTGGACGAAGGTCTCCCCAAGTTTCCTCCACAACGGTCTGTCTTGTGCCAGTCTCCTCCATGTCACTCCCGCATACTTTCGAATTTCATCCACCCATCTTCCATGTGGTCTTCTTCTGGGTCTTTTCCTGTCCCTTGGAATCCAATCTAAAATTTCGGCTGTCCATCGATGGTCTGTTCTTCTGGCAGTATGTCCAGCCCATTGCCATTTCAGGGATTTAACTCTGATCATGATGTCTTCCACTCTTGTCATTTTCGGATCCACGTGTTCCTCTTCTTATCTCTCCTGGTTACACCAAGCATGCACCTCTCCATGCTGCTTTGAGTTGTCTGCAGCCTTTGTATGTCTCTTTTAGCTAAGGTCCACAGTAGGATAGAACGGGGGATACGAGAACAAAAGAGAGCCGAGAGCAGCGAAGCTGCTCTCGGCTGGGTGGAGTTAGAGACGGGAGGGGGGGGAGATAACGCGAGAGGAGAGAGAGCGCGCTGTCGGAGTTGCTTGCGTGACGTCACGTGCCTCGGGCAGTGGTGGACGGTGACAGTGAACTTTATCGTTTGTGTGTTATAATTATTTTACATTAATGGGGATCCGGGAACAAATAGAGAGCCGAGAGGAAGGGATTTAGATTTGCGCCCTTGGTAATGACAGAATTTCATTGGGCGTTAGGACGCAACTTTGATGGGTGTCAAATGATTTGTGGAAACAAGTGTCCGCCGAAATTTCTAGATGCTGGAGAACGAATTGGGCATCGTGCTGTATTTTTTGTTCTTTTTCTGTATAAGTCATGTGTGAGAGACGGATTCTTTCTTTTTTTCAGCGACATGTATCATTTGCCATTAAATTCCCCATATGACTTTTTCCGTTTATGTTAATCTGATATTTCGATTTGTATAAATAACTAAAGTTGTAATTTCTTGATAATATAATTTCCCGAAAACATGAAAGTTTCATAGAACAGGGTGGAAAATGGAGCAGTACTGAACTGAAGTCCACCTCTTCCGGAAGTTGAAACGATTATAGGTTGAATTTTGAATTCTGTTACAATAAGAATTCAAAGAGAATCGTGCTTATGTTTAAACATGGATACGCGAAAATTTAACACATGTTAAAATTACTACAATCTTTCGTTACTAACGTGATGCTTACAGAATTGGGCCTACTTTCCTCAGAGGTTCGATAACTTAGTGAATTTAACGATTTCCATTGATCAAAACTTTGCGTATATTTCATTCACTCACTGACCAGTTCTAACATCTCAGATATCACACGTACATGTGAAAACACCAGTGTTTGCTCTATTTCCTCTAGGCGTTAACTTTCGTTTCTTTTTACATTCGTTTTAAATAGACTATCTCTATCACATTTGTTTTCTGAGATACGATCACACCATTTATTTAATTACTTCAGGAACATATTAGTCTTGAACATAGAGAACAGTCAATCGTATTCTAAACATGCTTTCTCTTGATTCTTATAAACGAACGAGCATCAAGAAGTCCCCACACTGAAACGAACATCATCAATTCCTTGCTTTCATGTCTTTGTCACATCAAATTTTATAGTTCCACAGCAATTCTTAACGCTTCACCTTGTATACAAACATTTTCCCTCTAATCTAAGAAGTTATTTTTCCAAAACAATAACTAAACATCTTAGAACAATACAGTGAACAATGCACGTCACTTCATAAAGTCTTAACAAAATGAGTTTATACACACAAATGTTATTTTCGATCATATCCACTTCGAAGGTGAGAGCAAGCTAAGTCTTTCAGAAAACATTTACGAAATCATTATTATTATTTTTTTTTTACAAAAGGCATTGAAACGTTCATTTTTCTAAAGGCGAAATTTGAGTTCACAAATTTTCAGCAGATCAGTTTTTCTTTCATGAAATTTCTTGGCGTTAGTTTTCTCTTACATAAAATTTCTTTGGGTCAGTTTCTTTCATCAAATTGTCAGGTAAATATTTGAAAAGTTCATTTTTCACAAAGTTTGTTCTTGACTCAAATAAATTTCAGCAAGTCAAAAATGGTTTTGTTGTTTTTACAAAGAGGGCGATTTTTTAAATTTTCTTTTTTCTTATAATCGCAAAAATCTCATAGAATAACACGGGAAATGCCATCCAACTAAAAGTCAATAATTGAATCGTTCATTTTTCCTTAAAGTAAAAAAATTTAAACGATCATTTCTCTAATAGTCAATATCTAATTTCACAAATTTTTACCAGATCAGTTTTTCTTTCATAAATTTTCTTCAGTTTAGTTTTTACGATTAAATATTTTACAAGAGTTTAGTTTTATTTATTTTTATTTTCTATGGTTGTAAATAAAGTGTTTTCCAACAAATAGGAAAATCATCTTATAGTTTTGGGATTGAGAAAAAGAGGATTTAATCGTGTCAAAAAAGTTCAGTTTACAGATTTGATAACCTTTTTTGATGAATTGGTGATGAACCTGAAAAGCACCGTTTTGATTTCATTTTTTTACACCTTTTTGTGATTTTTATTTATCGAAGTGGTGTGCACTTGTTGATACTAACTTCCAACAAGGATACATGGGGAAAACTCCATCCAGATTCTTTCAGCCCATTTTCAGTTCTTTTTTTCTTGTCCAATTTCAGAACCGTCTTTTCCTAAAATTTCTGAATATTTGGCATGTGATGCAACGGCTTATTTGTAGTTTTCAGATTAAATGGTCGATAATCGAACTCTTCAGTCTTCATGTTTACGCTTCTGAAAAATAACTACCATGAAAATATTGCTTTTGATAGTTAAATGTGCTATCAAAGATTATTGAAGAATGCCCCCGACTGATTTCTGAATTTCTTTTTTAAAATTTTGGTAGACATTTCGCTGAATCACCTTCGAGGGTTATTTTGTAAGTCTGCAGTCTTCCATTAGCAGCAGATTCCACAAGTACAAAATCTGACGAATGAGCAACCGATTGAGTCAACTCAGTGTTGGACGACCCCGCAGTAGTGGTGTTATTACTGGTTCCTTCCAATGAAGCAGTACTAGATGAAGCAGCAGTTGATTTTTCGGATCCTCCTACATGAGGCTGATTGAACTTGTGAAATCTTATTTCATGTCGTTTTCTGTCAGACTGCCAAGAAAATTTAGAAGAGTAATGCAGACATCCAAATGGTTTTATAACACTGTGTGTCATCGCATACCTCTTAAGAGCAAATTTTCTTGTAAAAGTCTTGAAACAGATCGAAAACATAAAACGAGAACAGGTACCACGATCCAATTCTGTCTCATCTCGATTCGCTAACAGTTCTTCAGACACTATCTGAGAAACAAAAGAAAGCATAAATTTAGAAATAAAATAAAATAAAGTAAATGTTTTTAATATCTATTACAATACCTTGGGAATATGTATATTAAAATAACACCTTATTGGAAAGTAATGTACATGTCTTATGGATGTTGTCAGATTTCTTAAGAAATTCTACATCAAAGATAGAAATTATTCAGAGAAGTAGGATATTAACTTGTTCTACTGATTTCTAGTTCTCTTCTGTGTTGAGGAAACACTCCATGATCGGACAATAAAAAGATGGTGATATCAGAAAGAAAATCATACTAGTGAAAGGTCAACTTGAAGACACCTCCAACAACATCCATAAGACATGTACATTACTTTCCAATAAGGTGTTATTTTAATATACATATTCCCAAGGTATTGTAATAGATATTAAAAACATTTACTTTATTTTATTTTATTTCTAAATTTATGCTTTCTTTTTTGTTTCTCAGATAGTGTCTGAAGAACTGTTAGCGAATCGAGATGAGACAGAATTGGATCGTGGTACCTGTTCTCGTTTTATGTTTTCGATCTGTTTCAAGACTTTTACAAGAAAATTTGCTCTTAAGAGGTATGCGATGACACACAGTGTTATAAAACCATTTGGATGTCTGCATTACTCTTCTAAATTTTCTTGGCAGTCTGACAGAAAACGACATGAAATAAGATTTCACAAGTTCAATCAGCCTCATGTAGGAGGATCCGAAAAATCAACTGCTGCTTCATCTAGTACTGCTTCATTGGAAGGAACCAGTAATAACACCACTACTGCGGGGTCGTCCAACACTGAGTTGACTCAATCGGTTGCTCATTCGTCAGATTTTGTACTTGTGGAATCTGCTGCTAATGGAAGACTGCAGACTTACAAAATAACCCTCGAAAGTGATTCAGCGAAATGTCTACCAAAATTTTAAAAAAAGAAATTCAGAAATCAGTCGGGGGCATTCTTCAATAATTTTTGATAGCACATTTAACTATCAAAAGCAATATTTTCATGGTAGTTATTTTTCAGAAGCGTAAACATGAAGACTGAAGATTCGATTATCGACCATTTAATCTGAAAACTACAAATAAGCCGTTGCATCACATGCCAAATATTCAGAAATTTTAGGAAAAGACGGTTCTGAAATTGGACAAGAAAAAAAGAACTGAAAATGGGCTGAAAGAATCTGGATGGAGTTTTTCCCATGTATCCTTGTTGGAAGTTAGAATCAACAAGTGCACACCACTTCGATAAATAAAAATCACAAAAAGGTGTAAAAATGAAATCAAAACGGTGCTTTTCAGGTTCATCACCAATTCAAAAAAGGTTATCAAATCTGTAAACTGAACTTTTTGACACGATTAAATCCTCTTTTTCTCAATCCCAAAACTATAAGATGATTTTCCTATTTGTTGGAAAACACTTTATTTACAACCATAGAAAAATAAAAATAAATAAAACTAAACTCTTGTAAAATATTTAATCGTAAAAACTAAACTGAAGAAAACTTATGAAAGAAAAACTGATCTGGTAAAAATTTGTGAAATTAGATATTGACTATTAGAGAAATGATCGTTTAAATTTTTTACTTTAAGGAAAAATGAACGATTCAATTATTGACTTTTAGTTGGATGGCATTTCCCGTGTTATTCTATGAGATTTTTGCGATTATAAGAAAAGAAAATTTAAAAAATCGCCCTCTTTGTAAAAACAACAAAACCATTTTTGACTTGCTGAAATTTATTTGAGTCAAGAACAAACTTTGTGAAAAATGAACTTTTCAAATATTTACCTGACAATTTGATGAAAGAAACTGACCCAAAGAAATTTTATGTAAGAGAAAACTAACGCCAAGAAATTTCATGAAAGAAAAAACTGATCTGCTGAAAATTTGTGAACTCAAATTTCGCCTTTTAGAAAAATGAACGTTTCAATGCCTTTTGTAAAAAAAATAATAATAATGATTTCGTAAATGTTTTCTGAAAGACTTAGCTTGCTCTCACCTTCGAAGTGGATATGATCGAAAATAACATTTGTAATATAAACTCATTTTGTTAAGACTTTATGAAGTGACATTGCATTCACTGTATTGTTCTAAGATGTTTAGTTATTGTTTTGGAAAAATAACTTCTTAGATTAGAGGAAAATGTTTGTATACAAGGTGAAGCGTTAAAGAATTGCTGTGGAACTATAAAATTTGATGTGACAAAGACATGAAAGCAAGGAATTGATGATGTTCGTTTCAGTGTGGGGACTTCTTGATGCTCGTTCGTTTATAAGAATCAAGAGAAAGCATGTTTAGAATACGATTGACTGTTCTCTATGTTCAAGACTAATATGTTCCTGAAGTAATTAAATAAATGGTGTGATCGTATCTCAGAAAACAGATGTGATAGTGATAGTCTATTTAAAACGAATGTAAAAAGAAACGAAAGTTGCTAGAGGAAATAGAGCAAACACTGGTGTTTCACATGTACGTGTGATATCTGAGATGTTAGAACTGGTCAGTGAGTGAATGAAATATACGCAAAGTTTTGATCAATGGAAATCGTTAAATTCACTAAGTTATCGAACCTCTGAGGAAAGTAGGCCCAATTCTGTAAGCATCACGTTAGTAACGAAAGATTGTAGTAATTTTAACATGTGTTAAATTTTCGCGTATCCATGTTTAAACATAAGCACGATTCTCTTTGAATTCTTATTGTAACAGAATTCAAAATTCAACCTATAATCGTTTCAACTTCCGGAAGAGGTGGACTTCAGTTCAGTACTGCTCCATTTTCCACCCTGTTCTATGAAACTTTCATGTTTTCGGGAAATTATATTATCAAGAAATTACAACTTTAGTTATTTATACAAATCGAAATATCAGATTAACATAAACGGAAAACGTCATATGGGAATTTAATGGCAAATGATACATGTCGCTGAAAAAAAAAAGAAAGAATCCGTCTCTCACACATGACTTATACAGAAAAAGAACAAAAATACAGCACGATGCCCAATTCGTTCTCCAGCATCTAGAAATTTCGGCGGACACTTGTTTCCACAAATCATTTGACACCCATCAGAGTTACGTCCTAACGCCCAATGAAATTCTGTCATTACCAAGGGCGTAAATCTAAATCCCTTCCTCTCGGCTCTCTATTTGTTCCCGGATCCCATTAATGTAAAATAATTATAACACACAAACGATAGATAAAGTTCACTGTCACCGTCCACCACTGCCCGAGGCACGTGACGTCACGCAAGCAACTCCGACAGCGCGCTCTCTCCTCTCGCGTTATCTCCCCCCCTCCCGTCTCTCACCCGCAGCCGAGAGCAGCGAACAGCCGAGAGCAGCTTCGCTGCTCTCGGCTCTCTTTGTTCTCGTATCCCCCGTTCTACCCTGTCCACGTCTCTGCACCATACGTAGGCACTGGAAGGATGTATTGATCAAACACTTTTCTTTTAAGACATAATGGCATATTGCTCTTGAAAATTATGCTGTTTCTTCCAAAAGCTCTCCAGGCAAGTTTTGTACGCCGATTAATTTCTTCACCGATGTGACCCTCACTTGATATCTGCTGTCCAAGATAAACGTACGTGTCTGTTATCTCCAGCTTTTCTCCATCAATCGATAAATCTTCATTTCTTGTAAAAGCATTGTACATCACTTTTGTCTTCATATATATATATATATATATATATATATATATGTGTGTGTGGGATGTAAGGTCAGGCGATGCGTAACATCACAGCCTCTCTTTGACAAATATCAACCCCGCCTTCTCGTGGTACATCCTGTTCCCACTAAAGGGGCTCTGACGACCGCCAATAGCGGTATAACTATACCATCGGGATTAGAGGAAATGCTATCCCACACTCACCAACCCACTTGGCCAGCGTGGTGAGTTATGGCCAAACCCCTCCAAAATGATTCCACAACTTAAATCTTGGCCCTCAGTCTCCGGCAGCTGGAATGTACCTGGCCAAAGCAGCGGCCAGTGCTACATGAAGGCAGAGGGTGCTAAGAATCCCTGGAAGACCGGACTAGGCTGCCATCTGATGCTGACCTTGGCTACGTATAATGAACGCTCCCAATCTTCTGATTCAAGGCTTCTTGAATTGGAAGAGCAACTACAAAGGATCAAGTGGGACATCGTCGGGCTAAGTGAGGTAAGGAGAAAAGGAGAAGATCTCATTGAACTGAAAGTGGACATCTCTTCTACTATCGTGGAACTGATACTGGCAGAACTAGTGGTGTTGGATTTATAATAAACAAGAAACTGAAGGATAAAGTTGTAGAAGTTGAAAGTTCCTCTGACAGAGCTGCACGACTCGTTATCCAACTCTCGAGAAGATACCAGGCTCAGATTATTCAAACTTATGCACCCACCACAAGTCATCCTGAAGAAGAAATTGAAAAATTCTATGAGGAAATTCGTCATTTAAATAATAAAGGTAAGCAGCACTTGAAGATAATTATGGGAGATTTCAATGCAAAAATAGGGCAACGGCAGCAGAATGAAACTTCAGTAGGTAAATTCGGTCACTGCAACAGAAACCAGCGTGGAAATACTCTCGTAGAGTTTGCAGAGGCAGAACGGTTTTTCATCTTGAACTCCTTTTTCAAGAAAAAGCCACACAGGAAATGGACATGGAGACATCCAAACGGGAAGACAAGTAAAATTGATTTTATTATGTGTAATAACAAAAAATTCGTCATAGAAGACTGCAGTGTGCTAAACAAGTTCAACACAGGTAGTGACCATATATTGGTGAGATGTAAGATGCACCTCAACACTAAACTCAAACGTGGCAAGCTCATAAGACAAACAAAATGTATTGACATAACCAACCTTAAAAAATACCATAATACCTTCAAATTGGAACTGAAGAACAGGTTCTCTGCTTTAGAAGGCCTAACATCGGAAGAAGTGAATGTTTCTGTAGTTAACAGAAAAGTAACCAAAGGTCTTATGGAAACAGCAACAAAATTAGCTGGGTCTAAGAACAAGTTGCATGTGAACAAACTATCAGGAAAAACCAAAATGTTGATGCAAAAAAGAAGAGAGATGAGGACAACTAAAAAAGATGTGACTTCTAAAGTGGAATATATAGAGTTATGCAAGACACTACGAAAAAGTATCACGGAAGACGTAAGAAAATTCAACTGTGAACTAGTGAGGAAAGCAATTGAAAACAACCAAAGCCTAAAGATAGCAAAGGGACATCTCAGTAAGGGAAGAAAACAGATTATGGCACTGAGAAAAGAGGATGGTTCTGTAACAAGAAATAGAGGCGAAATTTTGACAAGAGTGAAAGATTTCTACTCCAAATTATATGAAAGGGATGATACATGTACTCCAGACATCATGAAAGGTACCAGTACTAGAGTTCTTCCAGTCCTCCCAGCAGAATTTGCACATGCAATCAAGAACATGAAGCGGGGAAAAGCTCCAGGAGAAGATGGAATTACTGTAGACATCATACAAGAAGCAAGTGGAGAAATCGAAACAGTACTCGTCCAAATTTTCACTCGATGCCTTAATGAAGGGAAGATTCCTGAGGATTGGAACAACGCTACAATGATCCTGCTACATAAAAAAGGCGACATTGAGGATCTCAGGAACTACAGACCTATCAACCTCCTATCAGTGGTTTATAAAATCTTTATTAAAGTTCTTTCACATCGCTTGAAGGTGACACTGGACATGGCTCAACCGAGAGAACAAGCTGGATTCAGGAGTGGCTACAGCACAATAGATCATATTTACGTACTGAGAGAACTAATTGAAAGAGCAAGGGAATATGAACTTCCATTGTGCATGGCTTTTATCGATTATGAAAAAGCCTTTGATTCGGTGAAACCATCAGCAGTTACAATGGCTCTGAAATCCTGCGGTATTGAAGAAGGGTACATTAATATTATTAATAACATCTATGAAAACGCAAGTGCAAAGATTCGGCTGTTTGAAAATACAACACACATAAAATTGAAAAAGGAGTGAGACAAGGTGACACCATATCTCCGAAGCTCTTTAATGCCACATTGGAAAATGTCTTTCAATCACTTAACTGGGAAAACAAAGGGATAAAGATTAATGGATATTATCTAACCCACCTTCGTTTTGCTGATGACATAGTCATTTTTGCAACTACCCCATCAGAGCTACAGAGTATGATCCAGGAACTTGCTGACAAGAGTAAAGAAGTGGGATTAAAAATGAACTTTCAGAAGACAAAAGTGATGTTCAATGCTTTTACAAGAAATGAAGATTTATCGATTTATGGAGAAAAGCTGGAGATAACAGACACGTACATTTATCTTGGACAGCAGATATCAAGTGAGGGTCACATTGATGAAGAAATTAATCGGCGTACAAAACTTGCCTGGAGAGCTTTTGGAAGAAACAGCATGATTTTGAAGAGCAATATGCCATTATGTTTTAAAAGAAAAGTGTTTGATCAATGCATCCTTCCAGTGCTTACGTATGGTGCAGAGACGTGGACCTTAACTAAAAGAGACATGCAAAGGCTGCAAACTACTCAAAGAAGAATGGAGAGGTGCATGCTTGGTGTAACCAGGAGAGATAAGAAGAGGAACTCGTGGATCCGAAAAATGGCAAGAGTGGAAGACATCATGATCAGAGTTAAATCCCTGAAATGGCAATGGGCTGGACATACTGCCAGAAGGATAGACCATCGATGGACAGCCGAAATTTTAGACTGGATTCCAAGGGACAGGAAAAGACCCAGAAGAAGACCACATGGAAGATGGGTGGATGAAATTCGAAGGTATGCGGGAGTGACATGGAGGAGACTGGCACAAGACAGACCGTTGTGGAGGAAACTTGGGGAGACCTTCGTCCAGCAGTGGATTGATAATGGTTGACAATGATGATTATGATGATGATATATATATATATATATATATATAGTATATAAATGAAACAAAAAAATGCTTTATAAAAAAAATGAGAAGCGTCGAAGGAAGCTAAACCTCATGTAGTAGCATACATAGAATGAAAACATTACAAAACAAAAATACAAAATTTTAAAAAAGCAACTTCAAAACAAGTGAAAACTAAAAACAGGTTGCCGTCATCAGGAGAGCATCAACCTGTGGAAGTGGCCTTTCTAGTACCAACAAAACGACACGGGAAGCCAAAATGGTCGGTTGGTCATGCTTCCTAGGCCACAAAACCAAATTCTAATAAGCACAAGAATTCCAAGAATCAAATTTATACAACCAAAAAAATAATTAAAAGCTTACTGGGAGAACAAAACCACCATGACACGACATCAAAGAAAACTGAACAAAGCACCCACAAGAACCCAAATATATACACTGATATAAAAGGTGGTCACGGTTAATCAGTTACCTGTCAAGCCAAAGAATGTGTGAATTGACAAGATGCAAAACTGTGTATGTAGATAGGATCTTCAGCTATTAGGGACACACCAAATAGCACTTTATGTTGCCTATATACTTAAAATTATTAGGTGCTAGGTTAATAAAGCATGTCAACATGCAATTTGAAACTCGTGGACAACTTATTATAGTTCAAAATTAAATGGTTAAACTGATGTCTTAAGAAATTTTTAGGAAAGTTGTTAGATTGCAGTTTAGAAAGAAGAGCTTTTAGATTTTTTACAAGTAAGAACTGTGTAGAGCAAATTTTAGCTATTCTATGAAACTGAGAGATGAGTAGATTGCGATGTATAACTTTTGAATTGTTGGATGACCAGTGAGTGTAGTGAATGATATCAAACTCAAAAGAGTTTCTTTTATCAAATAAGTTCACCACACCTCTTCCCTCCTCGTCCACCTGAACCTCTAAATTGAATTAACAAACACAAGTAGATGATCTGTTGGTTTTTTCTAGGGTAAGGTCGTCAGGATACAAGTCAGTGGTGCAACGCAAAACGTCCGGAATGTTAATGACAATGATGTCATGAACATATCTTAGAGCAATCCCAGGTAAAGGATGATTGGCAACAAATCTATCCTCAAAGAAATGTAGATAGAGATTAGCTAAACTGCTAGAAAAGCGACTGCCCATCGGGATACCACGAGTTTGGAGGTATAGCCCATCGCCCACGGTAACGAAATTGTTATTGATACAGAAATCCAGTAGGAAATGCCAATACTGTTCCCTAGTCCCGGGCTCGAACTTCGTATGTATGCTTAGGGCTACCTGCCACAAACCCTTCAATGAAATTGAAGTGAAGAGGTTTTTAAAATCGTAAGTGTCTACAGATGTGACAGTCACCGAGCCAAGTGTCTCCAAGACTCTGTTATTGATCCCAATATTCCATAAGACATCATTTTAACCATTTAATTTTGAACTATAATAAGTTGTCCAAGAGTTACAAATTGCATATTGACATGCTTTATTAACCTAGGACCTAACAATTTTAAGTATATAAGCAACATAAAGTGCTATTTGGTGGGTCCCTAATAGCTGAAGATCCTATCTACATACACAGTTTTGCATCTTGTCAATTCACACATTCTTTAGCTTGCCAAGTAATTGATTAACCGTGACCACCTTTTATATCAGTGTATATATTTGGGTTCTTGTGGGTGTTTTGTTCAGTTTTCTTTGATGTCGTGTCATGGTGGTTTTGTTCTGCCGGTAAGCTTTTAATTATCTTTTTGGTTGTATAAATTTGATTCTTGGAATTCTTGTGCTTATTAGAATTTGGTTTTGTGGTCTAGGTAGCATGACCAACCGACAATTTTGGCGTGCCTTGTCCTTTTGTTGGTACTAGAAAGGCCAATTCCACAGGTTGATGCTCTCCTGATGACGGCAACCTGTTTTTAGTTTTCACTTGTTTAGAAGTTCCTTTTTTAAAATTTTGTATTTTTGTTCTGTAATGTTTTCATAATGTTTTCATATATCATCATCATCATCATCATTGCCAACCATTATCAATCCACTGCTGGACGAAGGTCTCCCCAAGTTTCCTCCACAACGGTCTGTCTTGTGCCAGTCTCCTCCATGTCACCCCTGCATACTTTCGAATTTCATCCACCCATCTCCCATGTGGTCTTCTTCTGGGTCTTTTCCTGTCCCTAATTGAATCCAATCTAAAATTTCGGCTGTCCATCGATGATCTGTCCTTCTGGCAGTATGTCCAACCCATTGCCATTTCAGGGATTTAACTCTGATCATGATGTCTTCCACTCTTGTCATTTTTCGGATCCACGAGTTCCTCTTCTTATCTCTACTGGTTACACCAAGCATGCACCTCTCCATGCTGCTTTGAGTTGTCTGCAGCCTTTGTATGTCTCTTTTAGTTAAGGTCCACGTCTCTGCACCATACGTAAGCACTGAAAGGATGCATTGATCAAACACTTTTCTTTAAGACATAATGGCATATTGCTCTTGAAAATTATGCTGTTTCTTCCAAAAGCTCTCCAGGCAAGTTTTGTACGCCGATTAATTTCTTCATCAATGTGACCCTCACTTGATATCTGCTATCCAAGATAAACGTACGTTTCTGTTACCTCCAGCTTTTCTCCATCAATCGATAAATCTTCATTTCTTGTAAAAGCATTGAACATCACTTTTGTCTTCTGAAAGTTCATTTTTAATCCCACTTCTTTACTCTTGTCAGGAAGTTCCTGCATCATACTCTGCAGCTCTGATGAGGTAGTTGCAAAAATGACTACGTCATCAGCAAAACGAAGGTGGGTTAGATAATCTCCATTAATCTTTATCCCCTTGTTTTCCCAGATCAGCGCCTGAAAAACACCCTCCAATGTGGCATTAAAGAGCTTCGGAGATATGGTGTCACCTTGTCTCACTCCCTTTCCAATTTTTACGTGTGTTGTATTTTCAAACAGCCGAATTTTTGCACTTGCATTTTCATAGATGTTATTAGTAATATTAATGTATGCATCTTCAATACCGCAGGTTTTCAGAGCCATTGTAACTGCTGATGGTTTCACCGAATCAAAGGCTTTTTTCAAAATCGATAAAAGCCATGCACAATGGAAGTTCATATTCCCTCGCTCTTTCAATTAGTTCTCTCAGTACGTGGATATGATCTATTGTGCTGTAGCCACTCCTGAATCCAGCTTGTTCTCTCGGTTGAGCCATGTCCAGTGTTACCTTCAAGCGGTGTGAAAGAACTTTAGTGAAGATTTTATAAACTACTGATAGGAGGCTGATAGGTCTGTAGTTTTCGAGATCCTCAATGTCACCTTTCTTATGTAGCAGGATCATTGTAGCGGTGTTCCAATCCTCAGGAATCCTTCCTTCATTAAGGCATCGAGTGAAAATTTCGGCGAGTACTGTTTCGATTTCTCCATTTGCTTCTTGTATGATGTCTACAGTAATTCCATCTTCTCCTGGAGCTTTTCTCGCTTCATGTTCTTGATTGCATGTGCAACTTCTGCTGGAAGGACTGGAGGAACTCTGGTACTGGTATCTTTCATGATGTCTGGAGTGCATGTATCATCCCTTTCATATAATTTGGAGTAGAAATCTTTCACTCTTGTCAAAATTTTGCCTCTATTTCTTGTTACAGAACCATCTTCTTTTCTCAGTGCCATAATCTGTTTTCCTTCCTTACTGAGATGTCCCTTTGCTATCTTTAGGCTTTGGTTGTTTTCAATTGCTTTCCTCACTAGTTCACAGTTGAATTTTCTTACGTCTTCAGTGATACTTTTTCTTACTGTCTTGCATAGCTCTATATATTCCACTTTGGAAGTCACATCTTCTTTAGTTGTCCTCATCTCTCTTCTTTTTTGCATCAACATTTTGGTTTTTCCTGATAATTTGTTTACATGCAACTTGTTCTTAGACCCAGCTAATTTTGTTGCTGTTTCCATAAGAGCTTTGGTTACTTTTCTGTTAACTTCAGAGATGTCCACTTCTTCCGATGTTTGGCCTTCTAAAGCAAAGAACCTGTTCTTCAGTTCCAACTTGAAGGTATTATGGTGTTTTTAAGGTTGGTTATGTCAATAGATTTTGTTTGTCTTATGAGCTTGCCACGTTCAAGTTTAGTGTTGAGGTGCATCTTACATCTCACCAATCTATGGTCACTACCTGTGTTGAACTTGTTTAGCACACTGCAGTCTTCTATGACAAATTTTTTGTTACACATAATAAAATCAATTTCACTTGTCGTCCCATTTGGATGACTCCATGTCCATTTCCTGTGTGGCTTTTTCTTGAAGAAGGAGTTCAAGATGAAAAACCCTTCTGCCTCTGCAAACTCAACGAGAGTATTTCCACGCTGGTTTCTGTTGCCGTGACCGAATTTACCTACTGAAGTTTCATTCTGTTGCCGTTGCCCTATTTTTTGCATTGAAATCTCCCATAATTATCTTCAAGTGCTGCTTACCTTTATTATTTAGATCACAAATTTCCTCATAAAATTCTTCAATTTCTTCTTCAGGATGACTTGTGGTGGGTGCATAAGTTTAAATAATCTGAGCCTGGTATCTTTTCGAGAGTTGGATAACAAGTCGTGCAGCTCTGTCAGAGGAACTTTCAACTTCTACCACTTTATCCTTCAGTTTCTTGTTTATTATAAATCCAACACCACTAGTTCTGCCAGTATCTGTCCCACGATAGTAGAAGAGATGTCCACTTTTCAGTTCGATGAGATCTTCTCCTTTTCTCCTTACCTCACTCTGCCCGACGATATCCCACTTGATCCTTTGTAGTTCCTCTTCCAATTCAAGAAGCCTTGAATCAGAAGATAGGGAGCGTCCATTATACGTAGCCAAGGTCAGCATCAGATGGCAGCCTAGTCCGGTCCTCCGGGGATTCTTAGCACCCTCTGCCTTCATGTCGCACTGGCCGCTGCCTTGGCCAGGTACATTCCAGCTGCCGGAGACTGAGGGCCAAGATTTAAGTTGTGGAATCATTTTGGAGGGGTTTGGCCATAACTCACCACGCTGGCCAAGCGGGTTGGTGAGTGTGGGAAAAAATTTCCTCTAATCCCGATGGTATAGTTATACCGCTATTGGCGGTCGTCAGAGCCCCTTTAGTGGGAACAGGATACACCACGAGAAGGCGGGGTTGACATTTGTCAAGGAGAGGCTGTGATGTTACGCATCACCTGACCTTACATCCCTTTCATATATATATATATAATATTTCATAATTTATAATTCCCTTAATATACCAGCTCTGTTCTTATATAGCGGCTTATGTTATCTGGGCCTCTTTGTATTTTACTGTTGCAACACCGAATCACTGTATTTGTTCTCGATTAAATGATACAAATCAAAAACAATTTTCGCAGTTTAACATTAGCTGCATCTTTTTTCCGTAGCTCACTATACACGTATTTATCGGTCGATTCATATGAAATTTGGAATTTAATGGTTTTATTATGTGCTGAATAGAATGCACGTAAAATAACATACCTCTTATATGAAAAGATTCGGAGATAGAGAGCTAATTATCGTGTTAATTAGCTTAATTATCATGTTTCTTCACATCACATGATAGGTCCCTTTGCCGCCCCGGTGGCGCAGTGGTCTAAGGCGCTGGCCTCTGATCATTCGTCCGTAAGGGGTCCGGGTTCGAATCCCGGTCAGGCATGGATGTTGTGTTTGTCTTACGGCACTGGCTCTCTCCCTTCCCTGGAACCAGTGACCCTAAATTAGGGACGGGCGACTGCTTATAGCCCATTGAGTTGCTCACGGTGGTCGTTAAACCTCCAACCAAAAAAAAAAAAAAAAAAAAGGTCCCTTCAAGTACTTTCCAACGATACCTTACTTGTTTACATGCGACAAACGGTTCGAAAGTTAAAGGGGTGGCTCCGAATTTATTTATTTTTTTTATTTTTTTTTTAGGTTTGTACTTATCTCAGAGGTGACGCACATGTCCAAAAGACAAATCGCAGCAATAAGCCTTCGTTGGTGCAATTCAATCGGTAGAATAATCGGCTAACGAAAAAGCAGATGTGGGTTCGAATCTCAACACCTGTAAATTTTGGGATTTCCGCTATAAATCATAGGCTTATTTTCTTCCTTTTAGATTCACAATTCCGAGAATCTCTGAACGACGAGATTAGGAAGTTTATACTGCACGTAAATTGCATCTCTTTGAGATTCTGAATTAAAATAATTTTCTTATGTTAAATTAGTTTTATCTCAATTTTAACGAAGAATAATTCGCAGTACATGGACCACATACACTGCTGGCCACCCAAAATGCAACACCAAGAAGGAAGCATCCGATTGCCCTGAAATTCGCAGCATGCGTCGCCCGCGGTAGGACATGCAAACGATTAGCATTGCAGGTCATATGCAAATCATGTGTGCCCGGCACGCCACCAAGAAGCACTGTAAGAAGGGTGCACAGAAGGCGGGGTGTAAGTAGTGGAAGTGTGTTGTGCTGCCGGACCTGTGCGTGGGAAACTTCCTAATGCCTCGTCGCAGAATACGGCAATAATTCCAGCACGTTTCGGAGTTCGACAGAGGACGAATAGTGGCTTATCGCGACAGCGGTTTATCGTACCGAGACATCGGTGCCCGTGTGGGACGACATCCAGCCACAGTGAGGCGAGTATGGATTCGGTGGGTGCAGGAGGGACGGACGGACCGACGTGAGAGATTGCCGAAGCCGCGGCTCACCACGGAACGAGAGGACCGGCATGTTGTGCGGCGGGCATTGACGGCTCGCTCCGCCACATCACGAACGTTAGCGCAGGAATTTGGGTAGGATGCGCAACAACCTGTGTCAGCACGTACCGTTCGACGTCGTCTGCAGGAGCGGGGACTTGTCGCACGGCGCCCATTGCTCCGATTACCATTGACGTTACACCACCGGCGAGTGCGGCGGCAGTGGGCCATTGAACCCGGCACCTGGACTACGGAAAGGCATGGCATTGTCTTCTCCGACGAATCCCGCTTCTCCCTGCAACACTACGATGGTCGGATCCGCGTGTGGCGGCACCGCGGCGAGAGACTGTATGACGTCTGCATTATGCATCGCCATACCGGTCCGTCACCTGACGTTATGGTTTGGGGCGCAATTGGATATGACACCCGCACCCCTCTGGTACGCATCGCCGGTACACTTAACAGCCACCGCTACATCTCCGACGTTTTTGAGTCTGTAGTCCTCCCTTACCTGCAGGACCACATAGCGACCACGTTTCAACAGGACAATGCGCGCCCGCAGGTGGCACGCATCGTGCAACAATTCTTCACGGCCCACCAGGTGTCACTGCTGCCGTGGCCCGCCTGTTCTCCCGATATGTAGCCCATCGAACACCTCTGGTCGCTGATCGGCAACCGAGTGGCCCGGCAAGCACCACCCGCGGCTAAGCCTGATGAACTGTGACAACGTGTGGAAGCAGCCTGGACCGACATACCCCAAGCCCACATGCAAAGCCTCTTTCGTTCGATGCCGCGGCGTGTAGCGACCGTTATTGCCAGCCATGGGGGCCACGCGAACTATTGATGTCTGAGTGTTCCGCAAGCCGCACGGGCCTGTAAGCTCAAGCGTTTCATCTTTGCATCTGTTGTTATGTGACCAGTAAATCTGGCTTTGCTATCTCGTGTCCTTCTTGGTCTTGCATTTTGGGTGGCCAGCAGTGTTTGTTATAGCTGTAATACTAGTTGAGTAGCAAGAATGAACTTTGTCACAAAATTTCAAAGTGATATCAATAAATTCTGAGGTGATACGTAAACGTTAAACAAACGGTTTTCAATATAAATACGTTCAAAAGGAAAAGAAGAGCATAAATGCACTATCTGATCAAAAGTATTCGGAAACTTGCCTATTTTCAAACTTCCTGTAATAAAAAAAATTATTACCGAGTTGGTCCACCTTTCGCTGCAATCACAGCCTCCACTTTTTCTGGAAATTCGTGCAGCAACGTACCGAAATCCACTTGATTTCGGTACGTTGCTGCGTGAATTGCCTTCCATTCTGCCACAAGAGCATTAGTCAGGGACTTTGCAGTGGAGTTTTGTACGTTGCTGCGGGAATTACCACCTATTCTGCTGCAAGAGCATTAGTTAAGGACTTTGCAGTGGGTTTTGGTACGTTGCAGCACGAATTGCCTTCGATTTTGCGACAAGAGCATTAGTCGGAGACTTTGCAGTGGATTTTGGTACGTTGCTGCGGGAATTACCTTCTATTCTGCGGCAAGAGCATTAGTCAGGGACTTTGCAGTGGATTTTGGTACGTTGTTCCATTCTGCAAAAGAGCATTCGTCAGGTCGGTCGCTAATATCGGGCGTTCAGCTTGGCTCGCAGTTGACCTTCCAATTTATTCCAATGGTGTTTCATAGAGCTGAGATCTGGGTTCTGTGAAGGCCAGTCAAGTTCTCTCACACTTATCTCAACAAACCATTCCTGCGCAGATCTCACTTTGTGAATGGGGTATTGTCCTGTTGGTAAAGGAAAGGGCCTCACCGAACTGTTGCCATAACGTTGAGAGCACAGAATTGTGAAGAATGTCATTATAGACTGCAGCGTTCAGATTACCAGGCACTGGAACTTGGAGTCCCAGCCTAAAACACGAAAAACAGCACCAGAGCACGATGCCACCTGCATCAAACTTCACAGGTGGCACAAGCAGTCGGGCAGGTAGCGCTCACTTAGCATCATCCACAAAAAGACCGTCTGATTGAAAGATTGTGAAGTGTGATACATCACTTCAGAGAATTCTTTTTCGCTGCTCCAGATTCCACTAGCGCCGATCTTTACACCACTCCGAAGGACACTTGACATTGATCTTGCTGATGTTAGGCTGGTATACGGCCAGAAAATCCCATTCCTTTCAGCTCTGCACGTACCTCTATGGTGATAGCGGAGGCATTTTGGAATTCCGTTGTGAGTGTTGCAGCCGAAGGCAGGCGATTTTATCGCATCACCCGCTTCAGCATTCGACAGTCCCGATCTCTCACTTTGTGACGCACCTGCCAGCAGGACGCACACGACATAAAGGCAGATAGGAATCAGAATAATCGTCTGCGTAGCTCAGTTGGTAGAGCGACTTGTTCCGGAATAAGCGGCCTCGGGTTCGAATCCCGGCGTAGACCAAAAATGACGGAGAAATTTACTTCGTTATAATGGCGCCCGAACTATCCGGATGACCCTGCCGTTCAAAATCCCGCATTGGTGTGATGTTATTTCCACACCGCGAGACAGGAAAAATCAGAGAATTCCTTCTCCAGCGCTTCGAAAAATAAAAATGTGTGATGTTGCACTCCACACAGCAGATTGACTGGGAGTTCTCAAGTGCACGTTCTACAGTGGATGGCTGCCTGCAACGATTCATGGTCACGGCTGACCCGTGGGCCATGCCCCCGGCCCTCTTTCGGGGGGGGGGAGATGTGACGTACCTGCCAGCAGGACGCACACGACATAAAGGCAGATAGGAATCAGAATAATCGTCTGCGTAGCTCAGTTGGTAGAGCGACTTGTTCCGGAATAAGCGGCCTCGGGTTCGAATCCCGGCGTAGACCAAAAATGACGGAGAAATTTACTTCGTTATAACTTTACGTTGTCTACCAGATCGTCTCATTGAGCTGTTGTTTCTTTTACGCATTTCCATTGCACACTAACAACATTTACAGTTGATTGAGGAAGAAAGACATAAATTTCCCGAACTGATTTGTTGCTAAGATGGCATCCTATGACCATGGCATGATGAAAGTCACTGAGCTCTGCCATACAACCTGTTTTCTGTTCATGCTTGTTTAAGATGTTTGCCAGGCCACGTGCATATTTTTGTGTCTGTATGGACTATTGCTATAATGTATATGTGAAAATACTCTGCTCAAAAGCTGTGTCCGGATGCGTTTGATCATATTGTGTATCTACGTAATCTTGAGCAAAAAACCTTCTCACCTTGAGACACATGACACAGATTAAATATCACATCACTGCCATGTCCATCCGTGAAACTGCTGAGGGCCTGAATTATCCGGAGTCCAGGGTCTGTCAATTATCAGTTATGACATAGTAAATTTATCCGCCATTTTTATATCAGGGGTGAGATTCGAAACCACAACTCTCGGCTGCGGAGCTCCGAGTGCTATCCATTATACTACACTGGCATGTGCTCTCACTGCTATCTGCCTTTATCTCATGTGCGTCCTGCGGGGCAGGCACGTCACACGGTACATAGTTTACAAACGGTACCACACACCCCCATTTGACGTGGGATAAATTGAGAGTAACGGTAACAAGTAACTCCATCCCGTGACTGGAAAGTACTAGGAATATTAGTATGTTATTCTAATTCATCACGAAGTATTTATCATGAGATTTGAATTGGATTGAAATCTTTACGAACACATTATATACTGTGTTTCATAATCTTGGCTATCAGGCTACAGCGGCGATGACTGTTAGACATTGGTTCTATGGAATAATGAATCACACCTCATCCTCTTCTTATCTGATTCATAGACGAAAGTGGGTGTGGGTTATACCTGTAGAGCATCTGCTTCCTGAGTGCAAGACGCTAACAGTTAACTTCAACGAGCAGGGTATTGTCACTGTTACAATTTATGGGGTTGCCTATTTCTCATGGCGCAATATCTGATATATGTTAATTGTGCCAGGAAGCATGAATACCAAAGCTCATCTTGAAATTTTTAGAAGTTCTTTGGTGAAGACCCATGTTTATTTCAACAGAATGAGGCCCCCTATTGTTCCTCAGGCAAATTCATAGACTGTTTCATGTACATTGGAGGTGGGCTTAACACTGATTTTTCTGTAACAGTGACAACGGTGACAATTCCATGGAAGTAACGGTAACTTTAAACGATGACAAAATCACCGTTTACAACAGTGGTGATGCAGCTGTAAAGAAGCCGGAACTGCGAGTTCCAGTCTCACTTGTAGCAGTGAAATAATTACTGTTACAATCGACTCGCTTTAAATTCTTTGTTTACGATTCTTTGTTTACGAGCGAACGCACAGCGAAAGCCAAAATAAAAACTGTCTGAAGCGTGGGAAAAAGGGAAGAGTGAAAAAAATCTCACATCACTAGCGACATCTACGATGTTTGAACAGGAAAGGAGACACATTGTTTAAGTATGATGACATGGTAACCGAAACTAGGATGCACTAGTGATTTTGGACTCCAAACATTGCTCGAACACGGATAACAGTGACATTCTTAGCAATGAATTTGGAACTATCACTTTTTGTCACCGGCTATAATGGTGACATTGATTTTTCAGTAACGGTAATGTTATTTCCAACCCATCTATACTGTATAATGGACATGAATGCGCGGAAGTTGTTCTGGCTTGGCAGACTTCGAAATTGAATCCCATGGACTGAACTAAAACGTACCACTTATGAAATGGGTACTTACTATTGTTCATCGGTGATCCTTCTTAGGAAGATCAAGTTTATCAGAACAGACAAAGCAAAATTGAAACTATTAAGACAAACGGTAGTAGTGTATGTGAAACAAATGCATACAGTTTCTATGTTAATATTTTAACTACTTAAAGGGACTTCCAGATGAAAATTAATAATTTATAAACCTTTCCGTCTTCATAAAAAGCTATTGTTTTCAAAAATGTTGAATATTCAAAATTGGATTATTATTTTTTTGCCATGGACTTTCAGATCACCCTTTTTTTTCCATGTGACGAAATGCTTTTTAAACAAAAATGGAGCAAAAGACCCTTGAGTAGTATTTCTTGGGGTGTAAGGAGACCTAAAGAAGGGGTATCTGGACCAAAATAAACACATGTAAGGTATTTAGATGCCTGTTATGTTGTCATAATGAACTTCACAATCGTTTGCATTCCACGTTTCCTGCCATTGAAAGCACAGTTCATCACGGAGGCGTTTAAGCATCCGTACTGAATATTGTTCATTCATATCTGACTTACGGGAGCATACTCATAATGAGCAACACTTGTGAATCAAAGAAGTCATCAGGAACAGTTTGTTTGGCTGAAAGTTTGGAGTTCCCACGACGGTCAAAGAGAGGAAGATGTCTTCTATTGTCATGATTGTTACTACGTTTCAGAGTCATTGGCTGACACTCCCACTTCATCACCTGAAGAATAATTTTGAAGTAGTATCTCGCACGATATGCACATTCATGCAAATCAAACTTCACTGACATGCACTTTCGTTTGAAGCCGCGATGCCATTGAGGGCCCTTCATTACGAAATTGTCATTCAAAATAATTTCACATAAGGAATGGAAGAATTCGGCAGCGGCAGCCGTTTCACGAATAATTTCTCTCCTCTTATTTCGCCTTAATTAAATACTTGAAGTACTGATGTTTTGTTTTTATTAATCGACGGAAGCTCAAATATTTGTCATTTCATATTTGTTTCACTTTGACAATGAGGTACTTCTTAAAAAAGCGTATATTGTTCATAGGTACATTTTCTCTTTTAGTATTCTGACGGGTTTTAAACTTAAGGCGCCAAGTTTTCCAAATTCATGGAGGAATTAATGTTATCGTGTTCATCTAAGACTATAAGGAGTCTATAAAAGAGACATAGCCATCGGCAGAGCTGAACCACATAACCACCTGCATAATCCGTCCCAAGCAGCAATTGGCCATTAGCCAGCGGCTCTGATGTCTCAGGCACCGAGGGGGAAATTCAATGCCTTTTCGATCACCTGTCGCGTAAAGTATTTCCAAATCTCACGTTGTCTGAAGGCTCGTATCTTATTTATTTTCTTTGATTTAATTCAACTGGCATTAATCAGCAAAAACATTGCTCTTCTATAATTTAATCATATGTCGAGAGTAAAATAAAAGTACGGAGTGGGTTGTGTTATGGTAAGAGACAAACTACATCAATTTATGCCCAATATTTTGGCCCTTATAATTTACTGAAGTCCCGTCTCCCATGTAAAATACAATATTTAATGCAATTTTATATATATTTTCCGGATACAAGCTAAGAGCCATGCCGTCATTAAAGAAATAGACTATACTAGTTCAAGTAAGTAATATACAGTTATTACAGTAACACGTGTTTGAGACGGAACCCGCATAAAACGGAAACTTGCTCGAAACAGAAATTTCTTTTGGTCCCGAAATGAAAGATAGAAAATTATGTATTATTTAAACTGCCTAACGCTTAAACCGAAATGGCAAAAGAGTAAGTGACCTTGTGTAACAAGGAAGGTTCCCAGATGTTCCCTTCCTGTTAAGAATTTTTATTTAATAAAAAACATTATACGACAAAGTGTAATGATAAATTCACATTGAACTAATTTGCTTGAGGTTGAAGATAATTGAACAAAGAGAGAGATTGCTTTTTGATCGTTTACACAAACTCACACTACAGCACATCCTCTGTTTCATTCTCTTTAAGCACGTGGCTCGGCTAAGGTTTAGGTCATGTGACCAACATCTTTTCCTTTGCTGGATGCAAAGTCCAAAATCTTCGCAGCTTGCTGTTTTTGTACAGATTTCAACATTTCAGGGACACGCTCCGATTTAATTATCCAATGTTTATTCATCGGGATTCTCATTCATAGCCTTTACTTGTTGTGAGTTGCGTTCTTTCATTTGCCTCTTTCCATGGCACCAAAGAAGAACGTTCTAGATTTGATATAAATATATATGTGACTGTTTTCTTCTGCAAATTTATTGAGATGCACGATAAAAAATAGTGTGAGTATCATGTACAATTTCTTGTTGGCATGACAAAATTCCAATGTTTACAATTCTATGGCTTCCATAGATGCACCTGAATAAAACGGAAACCTGTCTAAAACGGAAAATAGTTCCAATCCCTTGGATTCCGCCCTAGACATATTTCATTGTATAAACCACAAAACTCTCAGTTAAAGGAAGAAATTTATTTATGACTAACGTAAATGATATGTAAATATTAAACTACGCGAATATGATCTAATAATGTAAATAATGTATTAAACATCAAAATACATGAATATGATCTTATGTGAAAAAGTAAAAGCTTCTGACACAAAATAATGGGCCCCAATATAATTGTTTTCCAGAGAAGATTAGGTTACAGAAGCTCAAATTCAAGACGATGCTCGTGTGCTTTTACTACAGCAAGGGAATTCTGCATCGCAAATTCATTCCTGAAGGTACAACTGTCTCTGGCAATGCTTACACAACCATTTTGGAACGATTGTGGAAGAAGATTGTTCGTGTCAGGCCTGAATACAAAAATAGGTACCCTCTTCACGATAACGCGTTGGCACACAGTGTACAGCAATTTTTGGCACGTAAACAAGTGTATGTATTTAACCATCCCCATGTTCTCCAGATTTGTCACCGAGTGACTACTTTCTATTCGCTTAAAAAGGAGAAGTTTTTCATGATACTGAAGACATGCACAGAATTGTGATATCAGCTCTTCACTTCATACCAAAAGATGACTTCTGAAAGTCCTTCCTTTCGTTGGCTGATCATGCCACATCTTGTCTTAACGCAGGAGGAATGTACTTCAAATAAACTATATTCACGTAAGTTTTCTTGCCTCTCCATTTTTTTAAATTCATTCTCATTACTTAACTGTCGCATTGTGTACGTACAACACATGAATCAAAGAAAGCCTTTCCCTATAGTTTGTTCTGCAAAAGCTGTTCTCAGTCTGAGAAAATGGAAATCACAAAAAAATATCACATCTGCTGCCCTTTGCTTTCCTTTCCTCCCTCCGTCTCTGGAGTACTTATCTTGACACTTCATTCTTAAAATTTCAGAAGACGTCGAATTAATGTCGATCCAATACCTGATGTCACAGCTGAGTCTGGCAATCATTTTGTGATTAGCCACGACCAGTAAATGGCAACGAGAAAAACAAAATGATCTGTTGCTAATCCATACCCGTACTTGATCACGTCTTATTTTCGTTGAGCGTCAAATCACAAGCTGAAACACAACAGATCTATCTTGAAAAAAATGTTTGATAGCACACCGTAGTACTAATATTTTTCAAGTGAACCAAAACGCTTGAAATTATTTAAACAGTCAAAAGATCACAAAAACAAATGACTGTGGAACAAAGTTCTGCAGTAAAAAATTTTTCGAATGCGTGGAACTTCCAGTATATTCGCTTTTCTTGACTCCGTGAAATATGTATTGTATACAACATGATGCTTGTGCTACCGCAGCAGCGTTTGGTCGAAAGGCGTTGATGAGAAAGAACTATTTATTTATTTTTTGCTTCGAATTTTCCTTCTTTCCATGAAGCTAGTAAGTCTAAATTAAGGATAGTATCCCTCGTGGCTATTGAAGGGTAGGCACCAGCAGGGGGGGGGTCCAGGATTTTCGTGAGGGGAGGGCGAAAGTGTCGGAAATGACCAAGGACCTTTCTGACATTTTCCCGCAAAATGAAAAAGTGTTCTTAGTATGCCCATGAATTAGTTGATATCTTCGAATTATTTGACGAAAGTAATAGACTTTTATGTAATACTTTCTTTCCTTAAAAAATATTCCATTTGTTATTAAAACCTAACAAATCGAAACTTTTCCTTGGTTCCTAAGGGGGCGCTCTGTGATCGCCCCTGGGTACCAGCCTAGCTTTCGATGCTCAAGAAGAAAATTTACAATAATAAAAAAATGAATAAATGAAAGGGTAGAGCTAATAAATCATGTATCAAGCAATAATATCTTCCTCCTTCTTTGGAGGAAGATAATATCTTCCTCCTTTTCTAACAAAGTCGCGAAAACACACACTCTCTGCAAAGTTTATCAAGAACGCACGTTTCTAAACCCCTCTCACTTCTCTCTTTGTTTCTGAGGAGTTCCTGTTGAGAAGTTGTAGAATTCAACAAAACCCTCTGTGAAGAAAAGCCCTTTTTGCCTGTGGGATTTTGAAAACACGCCTTCCTCCTCCTGAATAATTGAATTACACCGGCAAGACTTATCGCTCCAACTTGCCATTTTGTTTCATTCTTCACCTCAGTTCTAAGCCACATATATTCCCCCATGAGAAAGGTGGGAAAACGAAATCTCAGGCTTCGGGTCAGCCGACAAACTATGCTTGAAGGAGTTCGCTGTAAAAGAAAGAATTTTTATTAGTCGCAGATGATGTGTGGAAGAATCATCACATTTTCTTTCGAACCTCACGGTTTGGAGATTCATTTTACCTTAAGGCACCAACATGAAGAAAATCCCTTTCTGCCGGTGGTGGTTTTCGAAATCACATCTTCCTACGCCGGAGAGGGATATTCTCCCGACTGAACTACGCAGGCAAAGTATATTACTGCAACTTGCCCTTTTGACTCATGCGTCACCTCAGTGATACGTCACACCTCTCTTCTGATAAATTTTCAGAAGAAATATTTTGGATCACAAAAGCAGTTATATGGAAATCTTCTACTATCAAATTAGATGAGACCCTAAGTTTAATCACAGAAGATCAGATCCTCACTGTAAAGGTTTTTGAAACAAAATTCGTTTCGAGAAAAAGAACTGACATTAACTATTTTCTGGAATAAACCAAACATCAAGACGCTTATGGAAGAAGATGTACGACAGTGTTTCTTAAAGTGTGGTCCGCAGGAAATTTCAGAAGTAAAATTAATGAAGAATGTGAGAATCTCTCCTCTTAAATTTTGAGTGCATAATAGACACGAATATCCAGAGCTATCAGATAGAGCCATTAAATATCTTCCGTTCAAGGCGACCTACAACTGTGAGTTTGGATTTCCGAATTTAGTTGAAATTAAAAGCAAGAAAAGAAATAGATTAGATGTGAAAGCTACTCTACTACTCAAACTGTCAGTCATCCAACTGGATACAGATAGCTTGGTAAAAGATCACAAGCAGCAGCATCCCTCTCACAGGTGCTGTGATTATTATTATATTAATTTTGTTATTAATTACTGAATCTTTATAAGTGGACTTTCAGAAAAGTATTAAAATCAAAAGAGAAAATCAAAATAAAATTGTCCAAATAACATTTTCCATATGATGTAACTTCAATTTTTTGCCATGGCACATGGGCGTAACTAGAATTAAGTTTTGGAGGAGGGGTTTGCTATTTTAGGAGAAGGTTTAAGTAATTTCCCATCAATATTACCTGTTATAAATCTTACTTTTTGACATTTCCAGGAGGGTTTGAACCTCCCAAAGCCCCTCCCCTGACTACGCCCATGCTGTGACTATATTGCCAATTATTTAATTAAAGCAAATGATCTCTTTTTCGTTATACAACTTACAAAATAAAATCATAACTCACCAAGCTCTTTCTTTCTTTCTTTTTTTTTATCAAATACAGGTACTCTAAAAATTACTTTGTTTCAGATAGGGTTGGCAACCGACCGGTATTTTAAGCACCTGGCAGGAATTTTTGTCGATTCTTTGCCCAATGCCGGGGGAAACTGCTTACCGGCCTTATTTGGGGACGGTATTATTTTCAAGTAAAAAACAGCGGTACATTTGCTGAAAAAAACTTTAAATTTACCAAAAGAAGCTGAAATTAACTACAAATTACATTTCAAGGGGAGGAGTGTGGTAAATCGAGCCGGAGCTGAAATCTATTAGCGCGCCTATAATAGTCACATAAATCGGGGGATACTTTATAGTTGTGCCTTTCCTGGGAGTGGATGGTCTTCACTCATCGGCCGATGAGAGGTCCAATATTAGTAACCAGGGTTGGCAATCCTAGTTTTTGACAAGATATTTTCACTTTCAAATTTCTCTCAGGGAAGTTCCCCAGACTTCCCCTTTCCCCCACTTGGGTGGTCCGTGATAAGTAAAATATTGCTTAAAGTGGTCCATGAGCGACCAAAGTTTGAGAAACACTGATGTACGATGTAGAAATATTTTTATCAAAGAAGTAAACTGTCTTTACGTTTGCATTTTCTCATTATACTCTACCGACATTAAATCTAATTACACTAAATGCATTTACGCGTACAGCGTGATTTTTTACATCCGACGTTTCATAAAATGCTGTTTTGGAAGGTTACAGAGCTTTCTGTGTTTACCTCCCTGTAGACATTACGCGCGAGCAAGATGAATACGAGTAAGTCAAACAGTGCGTGTACGAAGTCATCATCGTTCTTACAAAAAAGCATTCATACATTTATTTACTGTGTACGTCTGGCCACGTAGAGATTCAAGTAAAATTTCAGTTTTTCGGCAAGGCTTTCTCGTATCGCATATGGAGAGAATAAGAATATCAATTATTCTCTATTAGAATATTGCTAATATAACAAAGACGATCTCAATTCAGCAAAAACACACCTACATGGCAAAAAAAAAAAAAAAAAAAAAAAAAAACGCGCATCTGATTTATTCAGGAAAAACACATCTACAAAGCCGAAGGAAAAACCAAACTGAAAAATGTCTTATAGATCTAGCTTCCATTCACTGCTAATATTTATTTCGTAAATTTTTAAAAACCGTAATAAATGGCATCAATTATTTAGAGATTGACACTCCCAGCAAAATTTAACGGTGACTTCAGTATGCTCCTGTCTCGTAAACCCCTGGTGTTAAATAAATGAACCAGCATCATGACTTCGCTCGGAAGGAAGGATGGAAGGAAAAAAAGACAGAAATTGGCTATGAGCGATGCTTTGTGAGGGAGGTTTAATGAAGAAGAAAAGAGGGCGTTGTTGATGCATTCTCGGTCGGTTGTTCCCGTCAAACTCTCGACAGCCGACGGCGTTTTCGAAGATTGAAGAACTAGAGCGATGAACAAAATCTCTAAGCCCCTGATGCTCACTTATTGATCAAGTATAGGAAAGCACTTCGAAGGAGGAGAGAGAGAGAGAGAGAGAGAACGCTTGTATAGTTCATTCTCCGTCGCTATGCAATTCAAACATTCTGGAGGCGACTTTCCAATTGTTATCTTTAATCTGGGTGTATATGTCAGTAAAGTTAGAATAGAATCTCATTTGAGATACATCGCCAAATAAATGAATACTTAACCTAAAAGGGGTAACTTTTAAACGCTTCTTCTGATATCCCAGATAAACTCAGAACCAGCGATTATTCCTTTAAAATTCAACACCTCTGTTATTGGCTGGGGCTTCACCCTAAGATTCCTTTAGAAAACAGCTGATTCTCAGCGTCTCACATATCTTGTGACTGATCTTATTTCCAAATTTGACGGATATTCTATTAATACTACGAGTAGATGAAAGCCCGTCAATAATAACGGGGAAAATAAGATATGAAAAGTAATTTTTAGTAACCAGGTATTCCTTTTCTGTGTGATGTCCAAATGTGAAAGTAGGTTTCGTGAACATTACAAAAATAAAAAAAGTATATTGGTTGAAGCAGGGTTTCGACAATTAAAACGGAGAAGCTCTCTTTCTACTGCGCCACCAAAGTGGGACAAACGTTCAGATAAAGGAAGTTATTTTATTTGTGATTTTATCCACAGCCATAGTCAAGATGTGGCTTCTCCGCAGTTTGAGATATACTAGTAACTGACAAATATGGATCTTTCAGATTTAATCGATATTAGATCATTGTTTACTGGAGCCTATAACGAAACAAGCCCATTTTCCGTCGGTGAGATTCGAATCATGCCTCCTCGCTCCGAAGTCAGTTGTTCTCCTAACTAAACTACACCGACGAAATTTATCGCTACAATATTGCCGCCTTGATATGTGCATCACCTCTAAGGTAGTTACGTCACACATATCCTCCCCTTGAGAAAGGGATGAGAGAGAATCGTAGGTTTCCAGGTCAGTCGACAAACCGCGTGTGAAGTAGCAAGCTGTCGAAAAACAAATTCTCATTAATTTCAGACCATGCGTGGAAGAACCATCACACAATATTTTCAAACCTCGCAGCCAGATGATTCACTTTTACTTTCTGGCTCCAATATTGCGAAACAATCCAATTTTTCGGTATACGCAGTCTCACATCCTAAATTTAGGGCCACTTGCTCCAGGTAAGGAACAGAGACAGCGGCGTCGGACAAATACACCATCGATGCCCCATGCGGATCCGGGCCCATCTCGGATGAAAGGTCAGACCACTCAGCCATCGGGATGACATGAAAGCTTTCAAGAACTATTGCACGTGGAGCAGCTTTGTTCATATTTTCAACTTTACTGGGAATAACATTACCTCGTATTTATCGATTCCTAAAGGGAACTTAACAGTTATGTGTGCACTCAAAATCATGAAAGAATCGTTAGATGTAATAAAGGGAAACATTCTTAATGCGGCTTGAACAAAACTGTGGAAGGACATTGTGAACGATTTCACTAGTTTCGCTGCCGTGGATGAAAAGGTGAAACACATTGTCCTTCTTATTCGATGAATGCATGATAAACGATTTAATGCATGCAAAAAATGATGTTCGTACACGGATTCTAAGTATCAGGGAGCAACAAAGTGAACAAGACCATGAGGAACTAACTGCATCATCAAGCGATGATGAAGCAGAAAAGGAAAAAGATGATCTGAGAGCACGTGTGAAATCAACTTTAGCAAATTTAAATAGGGTATTGTAGAGTACACATGAAACAAATGTCATGAAGATTTATACTTCCATGAAACGCAGTCTGAAGTACAGACAAAAGAAGAGTTACTGTTGGAAAGTTTAATGTAAATGCAATGTGTTTCACGTAGATAAAAGTGCCAAGATAAAATTACTGTAAATTTTCTGATATTAAGCCATAGTTCAAAGAACAAGCCTAAGATAAGGGGGGCTGAAAGTGCGGAACAGTCCTTAATGATCGAGGGTGAGATTTGTTAGAAGCAGAAAGAGGGGACAAATATATTTACAAATCTACAAATAATTTAATTTTTGGTTTAAGTTGTCTACACTCATAATACACTATAAGATTATTATTACGATTTATTTACAGATGCGTTTGCAGAGTGCAGAGAAAAACAATTCAGTTCAGCCGCATGAAATAACATTAAGAAAGGAATTCTAAACCTAATTTCAAAAAAGCTGAATCTATTTAAGAGGCGGAATGAGATGCAGCAATTACATGCGCTTGAAAGCTGTTATTTATTCTTCAGGGATAGAGTGGAAATTTCTTTAAATTACGTAAGTACGTTTTCTGCCTACGGTCTGTTTGAAACAAAAGCTTCATTCCTTTCCCTCAGGAAGGTTGAACAATGACAATGTTTCGTCGTATTTCAAGTTTAAGTAAACAGATTCGTGCTATCTTGATATTTTGTTTGGCGTTTTTGTACGAAATGTGATTAAATATATGCAGGATCACTTACCAGTGGGCTCTCGTCTGTCGTCTTTTCATCGGATCTGTTCTCTGCCTCTCTCTCTCTCTCTCTCTCTCTCAAAATGAAAAGATAAAAAGCTTTTAGGCGAGGGATTAGTGTGAACAGATCTATGTGTGTTAGAAAACTGCATTTACAAGCTCCTTCCCAAAGATTAACGAAAAGATATTTGTAAAAATATGTCACTAACACTAAATTTATACAATTGGGATTTTTTCTGGAAACGCACATGGGACATACGTTTGCAAAATTTGTTTTATTAACTTTCCTTTTTGGTTCCTGTTATCTTATGTAAGATTTAGTTTATTCTGCTTCAGCATTTTGTGATCTTAACGCGACAGTGCTGACAGTGGTCATACAAAGCCTTTAATAATGCCTTGAACCAAAAGTTAGAGGTGTAAGGTGATTTTGCGAGATAAGATATCAACTTCAACATTTCAATGGACAATAAACTATTCTTCAGGGCAGACAACAACATTTCCAAGAGTATATTTTAACTAGATCTGCAAACAGTTATTAAATCAGTCCGTGAAAAACGCCCACGTGTTTTATCTCCCTTCAAAGCGGAATGAAAATTCGCATCCTTCTCTTTAACAAGTGCGTTCACTTAGAGCTCGTTGTACAGTATAAGCACAGGCTTCGCTATAAAGATTCCTGGAGCATTTAAAGTCATGAGAAGCATTAGCTTATAACAACTACCCAACCTTTCCTTTGCTTTTCTTTGGAGATAAAGTTCAATCATGCATACGTTTCTAATAAAAATATTTTCAACAGAATTGCAAACTTACTCCTGTAGATTGTCTTTCCTTCATTCAGAACAGGTTAAACATTTGACAAATTATGCAGCAGCTGCCTAGGGCGATCAAATTTTTAATTTTAGAAGCAGAAACATTTTTAGAGCTTGCCGACTGTCCACTATGGGATGCTGCGAATGTTATTGTAGAATTTTATCTGCTCACTTACAAAAAACAGCCTGCTCGTGAGTCCCGAGGGGGATGATTTACCTGTAAAACATAAAAGTTATCTATTCACGCGAGTGGGTTGCTATGGACTCTTTAGATGGCCGTGGTCTAGGTGATATTCCTTTACCTGAAAAATTAGAAAGAGCTACATAGATAACTTCCTAAGGGCTCTGTATCAGATGGGTCTCTCTTTATTCACTCATTTCTTAACTGAATTCTTTCTATGTACTTGCAATTTTAGGCCCTAGAGCTTATTTTGGATGGTAGTCTTGAAATTTATCAAGATCCTTACTTATAAAACGTTTATATGTAATATACAGTATATTCACTGAAGTGCCAGAGAAACTGGTACACCAGTCCAATACTTGGTAGGTCCCCCACGGGAGCGCAGGACTACAGAAATACGACGTGCATGGACTCCACTAGCTTCTGGAAATATGCTGTAGGCAATGCACACCATACTTCCTGCAAAGCGTTTCGGGTGGCCGCCCCGGTGGCGCAGTGGTCTAAGCGATGGCCTCTGATAATTCGTCCGAACGGGGTCCGGGTTCGAATCCCGGTGAGGCATGGATGTTGTGTTTGTCTTACGGCACTGGGTCTCTCCCTTCCCTGGAACCAGTGACCCTAAATTAGGGACGGGCGACTGCTTATAGCCCATTGAGTTGCTCACGGTGGTCGTTAAACCTCCAATCAAAAAAAAAAAAAATAATAACAATTCGGGTGTATTGCGAGGTTTCGGATTCCTGTGTTCGATAGCGCGTTGCATGGCATCCCAAATGTGTTCTATCACGTTCAGACCGCAGGACTTGAGTGAGAATGGCAACGCCCCAAACTTAGATGAATGCTCCTATAACCATAATGTGGCATCCCGACACTTGTGTGGAGGTGCATTGTCCTGTTGGAACAGGCCCAACCCATCAGCATGAATGCAGGACATGAACGAGTATATCTCATCAGAAAGGATGGATGCGCACATAGCGTTGGCCGGTCACAGATGTTTGTAGACGTACCAGTGGTCCCACGAAGTCCAGCTAAACACACCCCATACCATTACAGACCACTCACCAGCCGGTTCATTTCCCTGTTGACAGGCGGGATCCATGGCTTCATGGGGTTTGCGCCACACACGAATTCTTCCATCTTCCCGATACAGTTGGAAACGCGACTCGTCAGACCAGGCTACTTTTTTCCAGTCATCAAGTGTCCAATGGCGGTGTTGCCGTGCCAAAGCGAGGCGCATAGCTCTGTGTCGTGCACCCATCAAGGCACTCGAGTTGGGCGTCGGTGGCTTTTTTAAGGAAGGTAGACAGAAAATTGTATTTGAATAATAAAACTCTTCAACAACTTGGACACAGTGACATGACTAGATAATAAACAAATAGATACGAGTGTAATTTTCATTCAAAGACACGAGGCATCACCACGTTGATTGGGCACGCGGTATCTTTGAAGGAAAAAGCGGTTATCTGAAGAACTGGTTCCAAATTCGTGGCAACTCTAAAGAGATGCTAGCCTCACATTTCAAGCCTCACTGTTAGTGGTGGAGTAGGAGATAATCTCTTTATAACATCCCACATATAAGAAGCGGACTTGAATTTGACTTCCCTGGATGGGGGCGTGGTTACTTTATTATCCTTTGTGTCTCGTTAATGCTCGTTGTTTCTTACTCTAAACGACCGCTTGGTCGTACCGATGAAGAATCATATCGAGCCGTCCAGATATTTTAGGGGCTGGCATAATAGCTTGCCTCGCTTTGAAAGGGGTTGTCCGTATTTCTCATAAACATGGTATATAAACATGTTGGAGGCTTATGCCGACACCGCAGTTCAGCTTTTTGAGTGCATTCTTGAGTTTCTACGAAATATTTGACCTGTAAAGAATTGAGCCCCGATAGCGTAACGGCAGCTTAAAAATTTTAAATTGTTTCTGAAAATCTTCCAAATACGTGGGTGCAATGTGAATGGACAAAGTCATCGCTATTTCCATGTTTTCTTTAATTAACACACAGAAACCGAAAAATTCTTATCCGGACACCGCTGGGATCGTACCCCAGATCTCTCGATAACTAGCCGTGTGCGTTCGCCTTACGCTACAGTGACCAACAATTCACGGCGATATGTGTGTTTATCTCTCAGCATCTGACTTCACAAATCCATAGAGATGATCTCTGCAACTGAGACGTTTATCTGCAACTGAGACGGCACAAGCCACAAGCTATAAATTATAGCTAATAAATCCAAAAGGCGAGAGTGATAGTGAAAACATTCCAAATACGTGGAGACAATGTGAATAGACAAAGTCATCGCTCTTTCCACGTTTTTCTTTAATTAACACACGGCAACCGAAAAAGTGTTATCCGGACACCGCTGGGATCGGATTTATTAGCTATAATTTAATAGCTTGTGCTGTTAAGCCCCACCAGATGAAAACGTCTCAGTTGCAGAGACCATCTCTATGGATTTGTGAAGTCAGATGTTGACAGATAAACACACAAAGCGCCGTGGTTTGTTGGCCACCGTAGCGTAAGGCGAATGCACTCGGCTAGTTATCGAGAGATCTGCGGTACGATCCCAGCGGTGTCCGGATAACAATTTTTAGGTTGCAGTGTGTTAATTAAAGAAAACGTGGAAAGAGCGACGACTTTGTTTATTTAAATTGTTTGATTTTGGTGTTTTCGATAAATTCATGTATCTGGTTCAAGGTGTGTCTTTCATCAGCGGCTAATTTGATGACGCTATTTAATTCACGTTGTCTAGAATGGGCATCGGATGGAACGGCGAAGGCTTTTCTAGTTCGAGAACGAAAGATAGCTATTTTGTATTCTGCGGAACAGAACGAGCTGCGGAGTACCAAGTTGGGGACGGATGTGGATTTATAGTAGACTTGGGGTACATAGGCGGTTGTAGAGAGATTTGCTCAGTAAAACATTCAGGTAAGGTAAGACACTATTGTGTTCAAGCGCCTTAGTAAAATTGATCATAGGGTATATATAATTGATTTTGTCGAGGAGAAATGGGAGAGTCACCTTTCCGTGAGGCCATATGAAAAAATACGTCGTCCGCATATCGTAGCTATGTGGGGTGATGCTGAAGAATATATGCTGCTCAACAGGGCGAAGTATTGCTTCTGCGGGGATAGCTGAAAGCGAGGATCCCATCGAAGTGTCATTAGTCTGTTTATAGATTTGCTCTTGGAAACTGTAAAAGCTAGTATTTGAGACTTCGTCCATTAACTTAGATGCTGAGTCAAGACTACTCTGCAAATGAAATGATGAAGGGTAAAGTAAAGCCACGTCAAAGCTACCGATAATGTCGCTTTTGTAGGACAGTTAATTGCTTGGCTTTCGTAATAAATTCAGGGAGATAAATTAGCCAGGTATCTGTATAGTGCTTTCTCTAAAAGGTACGTCCGTGCAATCTTCCTGGATACGATGGCTCTCAACGGTTTGCCTGGCTTATGCTGCCTAAGTCTGCCGAAGAGCTTTGTAATCTGAGAATCTGGTGGTAGTTCTGTTGCTTTCTTGATATCGTCCAGAATAGGTGCAATCTGGCAGCTCTTTGTACCTGTGCAGTCCAAGAATTTAGAGATTTAGGGGGTTCGTTCGCATTGCTATAAATCTAGAATCGGAGATAAAATCTTCGAGTTTCTTATTGTTATTAGAATTACGATTTCAATGCCTGGCACGATGTATTTTTCACGTGTCCTCACGGAAAAGAGACTGCCCCGCTTTCTCTCGATAAAATCGGTTCTACGTCAATTCGTCGCGTGCGTCAATTCGTCGACCGCGTCAATTCGTCGACTGCGACGATTCGTCGCGCGTCAATTCGTCGCCTACGTCAATTCGTCGCGCGTCAATTCGTCGACTGCGTCAATTCGTCGCGCGTTAATTCGTCGCGCGTCAATTCGTCGACTGCGTCAATTCGTCGCGGACAAATTCGTCGACTACGTCAATTCGTCGACTACGTCAATTCGTCGCGTTTACAGATTTTGGTTACATACAAAACGAATGCAGGAAAACGTACGATTTCGAACGTCTTGCTCCCTGATCAAATTTATAAAGTTTGGACACGCAGAGAGGATAGGAATATTAGGTTTTTCTTTGGCACTAAAAATATTAGACGGTAAACGGTTTTTGGAACGGGGCAGGGCCCGGTTGGTCAGAGCCCCCATATACAAAATCTTCGTAAAATCTACAGTTTTCAATTCAGAACCACCAAATCTGGTATACTATCTCGTGGTATTCTAACATAGCCTGTAGACGGTTTTGGGAAGCGGATGCAGAGAGTGGGGGAGGGGGGGTTAGAGCCCCCCTACAGAATTGCCGTAAGATATAGTTTTCAATTTAGAACTACCAAATTTGGTATATTATCTCATGGTACTCTAACTTAGACGGTTTTTGGAACGGGTCAGGGGCCCTGTTGGTCAGAGCCCCCACACACAAAATATTCGTAAGATCTACAGTTTTCAATTCAGAACCACCAAATCAGGTATCCTATCTCATAGTACTCTACCTTAGACCGTTGTCGGTTTTTGGAACGGGTCAAGGCCCGGGGAGTCAGAGCTCCCCCCCCCCCTACATACAAAATTTTCGTAAAATCTAGTTTTCATTTCAGAACCATCAAATTTGGTATCATGAAACTCTAACTTAGACGCTAGACGGTTTTTGGAAGGGGTTGGAGCCCGCGGGGTCGGAGCCCCCCCCCTCATAAAAAATTTCGTAAACTCTACAGTTTTCATCTTAGAACCACCAAATTTGGTATACTACCTTATGGTACTCCAACTTAGACGGCAGACCGTTTTTGGAACGGGTCAAGGCCCGGAGGTGAGAACACCCCCACATACAAAATTTTCTTAAAAACTACAGTTTTCAATTCAGAACCACCTAATCTGGTATACTATCTCATGGTACTCTAACTTAGACGCTAGACGGTTTTTGGAAGGGGTTGGAGCCCGGGGGTCAGACCCCCGAATAAACACTTTTTCGTAAAATCTACAGTTTTCAATTTAGAACCACCAAATTTGGTATACTATCTCATGGTACTCTAACTTAGACGCTAGACGGTTTTTGGAAGGGGTTGGAGCCAGCGGGGTCGGAGCCCCCCTCTCATAAAAAATTTCGTAAAATCTACAGTTTTCATCTTAGAACCACCAAATTTGGTATGCTATCTTATGGTACTCTAACTTAGACGGCAGACCGTTTTTGGAACGGGTCAAGTCCTGGGGGTCAGAGCCCCCCACATACAAAATTTTCTTAAAAACTACAGTTTTCAATTCAGAACCACCTAATCTGGTATACTATGTCATGGTACTCTAACTTAGACGCTAGACGGTTTTTGGAAGGGGTTGGAGCCCGGGGGTCAGACACCCCTCGAATATTTTTTTTTTTTTTGTAAAATCTACAGTTTTCAATTTAGAACCGCCAACTTTGGTATACTATCTCATGGTACTCTAACTTAGACAGTAGACCGTTTTTGGAACGGATCAAGGCCCGGGGGCTCAGAGCCCCCACATACAAAATTTTCTTAAAAACTGCAGTTTTCAATTCAGAACCACCAAATCTGATATACTATTGCATGGTACTCTAACTTAGACGCTCGACGATTCTTTGAAGGGGTTGCAGCCCGGGGGGTAAGGGCCCCCCTCATATAAAAATTCGCAAAATCTACAGTTTTCAATTTAGAACCACCAAATTTGGTATACTATCTCATGGTACTCTAACTTAGACGCTAGAAGGTTTTTGGAAGGGGTTGGAGCCCGGGGGTAAGATCCCCCCATGAAAATGCCGCGTAAAATCTACAGTTTTCAATTTAGAACCACCAAATTTGGTATACTATCTCATGGTACTTTAACTTAGATGGTCGACGGTTTTTGGGACGGGTCAAGGCCTTGGGGTTGGAGCTTCCCCCGCCCCGCACACACACACAGACATACAACATTTTCTTAAAAACTACAGTTTTAAATTCAGAACCACCAAATTTGGTATCATTAAACTCTTACTTAGACGCTAGACGGTTTTTGGAAGGGGCTGGAACCCCGGGGTGAGAGCCCCTCCCTCTCCTCATAAAAATTTCGTAAAATCTACAGTTTTCAATTTAGGACAACCAGATTTGGTATACTACTTATGGTTATCTAACTTAGACGGTAGACGGTTTTTGGAATGGGTCGGGGCCCGGGTCAAGGTAGCCCCATGCAAAATTTTCGTAAAAAGTTCCGTTTTTTACTCTTAAGAATACCCTATTTACGTTCTAAGGCGCTCTTTGGCCCTTTGAGGGCCTTGCACCATAAACCATCAACCAACCAACCAACTAACCAACCTACGGTCTAAGTTAGGGACTGTAGATAACAATAAAGTGCAAAAATATGTGTTTAATGGTGTATTAAAAACACAAATCTATATAGTTTAGCTTTCACTACCAACGAACGGCTTATCAGAAAGAAATATAATGTAATGTAAACAGAGAGTTCCAGATATTCAAAATTCAAAACGGTAAGAAAAAGATGATCAATGCCAATGTGAAGTCGTATGCATGCGACATCACATAGGTACATTGCATTTCTGTGTCGCGGGATTCACAGAAGCACACGCCAGATGTACGGCAGTTCTATAGATGTCTCCTAGAAGGTAAGTATTCCCATTCCTTTTTCTTTCTTTTTTGTTCCGCAAAATTAAATTAACTAAATCAAAAAATTTAAAATAAGTTTCCTGGAAAATTGCAGGAATATCTTTTTTTATTCATTAACTTTCACCCGCTAAAATTGGTGATTCCACAAATAGTAATATGTACCTGGCAAATAACTGGTATCCCTGCTAGTACAAATTATATTAATGATTTATTTGCGTCCAGTTCAATCTAGTATGTCCATAAGAGCGTTTGGGGCCGTATGAAAAATACATTTCAACGTGTGCCGCTACGGCGGCGGAGTGATCTAGGCGCTGGCTTCTGACCACTTGTCGAGAAGGATCCTGGTTCAAATCTCGGTGAATCATGGACGTTGTGCTTGACTTCTGGCGCTGGCTGTCCCCCTTCCCAGGAACCAGTGGCCCAAAATTGGGAATGTCCGACAGCTTATAGCCCACTGAATTGATCACGGTGGTCGTTAAACCCCCCCCCCCCCCCCCCCAAAGATTGCGACGTGTCCATTGCTATTTGTTGTGGACCGTACAAAAAGTATGTTTTTGATATCAAAGTGTCCACTTCCATGTAGGCTGGCCATAAAATGTTAGGGGACCGTACAAAATTGCACTTTTGTTTTCACCTTGTCAGCGCTTCGGTATATGGTTGAAGTATACGTACATATAGTTGGGCCATTTCAGCACGTAGTTTGGTTTATATAGAAAATCAAGATAATGTTACATTTTTACTCAGCTACAACACATTAATCCCAAAGGCTATTTGTTGAAATCTTTAATCCGCCGTGCTCATATTCACAACGTTAACATAACATGTCAAGTTATTAATGTTGCAGTTTTACCCTGTCAGAAAACTTTAGTTACAAGACCTTAGGCGTAAACTTTTTTTAGGAATTTTTAGTCCGACGTATTCATAAGGTTTCGATAACATGCCAAGGTTATCGAAACCTTATGAATCCCCTTTTATCAGTTTTCAATCAACCGTGCTCATATACATAAAATTTTCAGAGAAAGCCAAGTTTACTGTGTTACGCATTTACTCGAGTACAAAACTATAAACAGCCATTAACTTTCACCCGCTGAACTTGGTGATTCCTCAATTCATCCATTAACAAGTCTTTTAAGTGATTGTATGCTATGGTCATATTGATAATGTTTGATGACAAGTCAGGTTAATGATGTTGCACTTATTAAAGACTTAAAAAGGTGTAGAGGCTAGTAATTATTATTTGAAGTCTAAGTAAAAGCTCATTTTTAACTTGACTCGTCATGAAATCCTTGTGAATATGGCATTTATTTTATTTTGTACATTTTACAAAGCGTATGCATTTTTTTTGGCATTTGTTTTATTTTGTGTTGTACTTGTTACATAGCGTTTCGCATTTTTGTAATGCTTGTGACTTGTGATTGCATTTTGAATTTTTATTTGTTTCACATTTTTAATTTTTATATGTTTCACATTTTGGATTACTTTTTGACATTTTATGTTTTTGACATGCTATTTTGAAAATTTTGACTTTTTTAATTTTGCGTTGTGTTTTACATTCTTGCATCTTCGGCGGAATTACATTCTTGAAAAATTCAAATACAAGTTAGTAAAAGGTATAATTCAATTAGTGAGAAATACCAGCACATTTTAGTAAAGGGTAGAATTATATGAAATTCCTCTTAAAATGTCCAGCATGTTAACATTGTCTCTGTGCACCAAAGAAGTTCGAATTCCTTTTTATCTTGCCAGCGTTTCTCTTCTGGGTGGATTTGTTGGAATCTGTGCTATCACTCTTTCGATTTTAGCCATATTTGTTCTCTGCTCTTTCGCAATTTCACTGATTATTTCGTACAGTCACAGTTTTTTCTCTCCCAGAATTGTATTCCAGCGTCTGTCTAATCTTTCAAGTTCGTTTTGTGTTCTGGGAAGGCCAAATAAATTGTTTTCACTAACTGACCAAATTGTTGGCGGGAACAGCGGAGGGCTTCTGCTTGGATTGTTTCTTCTGCTTCCACGAAATTTTCCAAGAACATAATTTTCCTCAAACCACTGAACTACAGAATCTGCACATTCTAGTAAAATTGATTTCACTTCTTCAAAAGCAGCTGGAATTTTATCAGATGAAAAAAATGCGAGTGCTTGCAAATGTCAGACTTTGAGAGCAAACTCACTGTTTTCCTTATATTCCAAGGCTATGCCAGAGGATGGATATTCCTCAGCACATTTTTTTCCGAGATGAAACCAACAACATTTGTGTGTGCTGCTTCCAAATTCCTTTTTAGCAGCATTATAACGGTAGCTATTTCAAAATCTATTATTATGCGTATATTGTGGTGCAAGCTGAATATCATAGTCTGATGCATAGTCTTGTAAATCCTACAAAAATACTTTATAATAGTATTATATTATTTATACTTGCTGGAAAGTAACCCATAAACTAGTGGGACAAGTCTGTGCATCACTGGATTCGTTTCAACCATAGCATGAATGGAACATAATTGCCTAAAAAGGGGTTGGACAAGTTTCAAATGTCCCATCCATAATCCAGAGGGGTGCTTCTTTAAGCTTTCGTAAATTATTCTCTGTTTAAAATAAAATAATTCTTTGATGTCCAAATGCGCTATCTCTACCAAGAAATTTTGCACCATCTTCTCCTGTAAATTTATTGGGGCATCGATCCGTTCTGAAGTCGTAGGCTCCGCACGCATGTCTTGGCATGTCTTCTCTTTTTTACAACTTGCCTTAGTGCATCCATATTAGGCATGTAAGCTGCATTTACTGTAGCCATTGACGTTGTCACGGTTTGAATAATTTGTGCAGAGGCTTCGTCCGTATTTCTCGCTCGTTCTTTTATTTGCGCTCTTGCAACAGCAACATCACTTTTCTCCGGTCTTGGAGCATGATTATGTGGTTTCTCATTGCGCATCCTGTGTTCATCTCCAATAAGAATAGTACTAGCAAAGCCAGTACAATTTCCATAATTTCTTTCAATACAGTGACAATACCGTAAATCACCTCGCACTCTGTTATGGCAAAATAAATACCCTTTCCATTTCAGCAAATCATTTTCTTTTTGTGATTAACTATTTATGTTGCATTCTTCATCTGCATAGTGCCTTCGGAAAACAATGCACTTTCTCTTTCCAAAATATTTAGAATGATATATTTCCACCATTATCACTTGACAACGCACAAGAAAGGTTTCAACAAGCACGTTATCTGTTCTCCAGTCAACTACGAACTAATGAGCAACCATTCAATAAAACACTCAGAATACAGACAATCACGTGAAGCTTGTTCCTCCAGTTAGAGTTTAAGCGAAGTTCAAGATTTTCGTGCCTGCGGTCACAAGAAGTGGTTAATTTTAAGGATCGGCCTCTTATCTTTTGTTTTTCCAAAACGCAGAGGTACATGTATTTTACAGCTACGACGCTCCAGGCGGGGGATCAACAGATGCGAAGAACCCGGGAGCCAGGTTCCGGTGGCGGCAGCAGGCGCGGACTGGGCAGCTGTACTCTGGGCCGGTAGGCGTCATGCTAATTCTCCAAAAATAAATTCAATTTTTTTGTGTTGCACCATGCGTATGAAAGAAAATTGTTATACTGAAAAGACAATTTGTTTACCCCGTAACATATTAAACGAAACCCACGTCCCTACGTGCCAAATGATCTGTAAGCCAAACACAGTTTTTCATGCAACACCTTCTCTCGACTTTCTAAGTTCAGATCTGTCTCGTTCGACTTATTTCCTGTACCGGCCCTCTCTTTCGCTAATTGCAGTTAATTGCCGTGAAATTGGTGTTTTACGTTGGGGTGTATTGCCGCCTGTCCTGAAGACTATAGTGAAAGCGGTGAACCCCAGGGGAAAAGTATTCCATCAAAAGCAATAGAAATCCAATGCGAGAGCAAAACTTTGTTCGTTGGCATTACATCCAAGCAATTTAGGCGAAGTAGGAAGTGTGTTTTTCTACTACGACACCAGAAGATTGTCGCGAATGCTCAGGTAATTACGATACAGATGTGTCCTTAAGACTTCTCTTTCAAGACGTCCAAAGGCCGGCACTAGGGGATGGGGAGGGATACAGTGCGGATGCTCTTTTTTGTTGCAGTTAGAAATTCTTAAGCTCATTCTTCCTTAAAACTTTGCCTGGTTACCAGTAAGTACTGTCTCATGCCTCAACCATTGCACAGATTTGTTGTTTTTGTTTTCATTCTTTGAGTTACAGCGGGAAAATATCTGAACTGCGTTGTTTCAGTTGGAAATATTTTTTATTACTTCAGCAACAGGGCTTCACGTATAATTGCAAAATACTTCGATAGAATAAACATACCTTACATAAAGAGTTTGCGCGATAAAATAGATTAATAATAAGGAAAATATTCTAAAACCAAAAAAAGAAATTGCGGAACCGAAAAAGCTAGGTAGAGGAAACAAAAGGCTCTAAGAAAACGTTCATATTTAAAGAAACCTGTAGTCGCTTAATGAGTAAGTGGTATAACTCAATACAAAATCATGTGCTGTATTTGAAAAAACAATTAGAAGCAAGTAGGCATCGTGACTGTCCCCAGTTTCCCCTTTTCATCCTGTCGACATTACAACTACCACAGAAAAGAAAATAACAAAAACATAACAAAAACACCCATACAAAGTAAAATGCCCAAAACATAAAAAGAAGTAACCACACAAAATGAAATGCCCAAAATATTAAAAAACTGCAACCACACGAAACAAAATACCCAAAACATGGTAAGAAATTCTGTTGAAAGCACAATGAAGGTATACGATAGGAGAAATATATGTTTTTAAAACTTAATACCAGTGTCAAAACTGAAATAAAAAGAAAGAAAAAAGAAATATTTCAAATTTCATTGTTACTTTAGATATTTTGACCTGTTGACATTTCGTAAATTGTACTTGCACTCGGTCAAAAAATATTACTTACAAGGCCTCTTTAGTAACTTTTAATCGCTGTGGTCGTATTTATAAGATTTGCATAACAAATCAAGTTAATAATGTTGCGCTTTCACTTACCGTCTCCCGCTAAGTTAGAGTTTCATGACACAAAATTTGGTGGTTCTGAATCGAAAAAATAAAAATTTTAAGAAAATTTTGTATGTGGGGGGTCTTACCCCCGGGCCTTGATCCGTTCCAAAAACCTTCCACCGTCTAAATTAGAGTACCATGAGATAATATACAAAATTTGGTGGTTCTAAATTGAAAACTATAGATTTTACGAAAGTTTGTGTGTATGGGGGGGGGGGGGGGGTAACCACCCTTGCCCCGACCCGTTCTGAAAACCGTCTACCGTTTAATTTAGAACACCATTATATAGTATACCAAATTTGGTACCTCTAAATTGAAAACTTTAGTTTTTACGAAAAATATTATTGGGCGGAGGGACTCTGACCCCGTGCCCGACCCGTTCCAAAAACCGTCTACCGTCTAAGTTAGAGTACCATGAGAGAGTATGCCAAATTTGGTGGTTCTAAATTGAAAACTGTAGATTTTACGCGGAATTTTTTTTTTTGGGGGGGGAATTTACCCCGGGCTCCAACTCCTTCCAAAAACGGTCTACTGTCTAAGTTAGAGTACCATGAGATAGTATACCAAATTTGGTGGTTCTAAATTGAAAACTGTAGATTTTACGAAAAAGTTTTTATTCGGAGGGGTGGTCTGACCCCCCGGGCTCCAACCCATTCCAAAACCCGTCTGGCGTCTAAGTTAGAGTACCATGAGATAGTATACCAGATTTGGTGGTTCTGAATTGAAAACTGTAGTTTTTTAGAAAATTTTGTATGTGGGGGCTCTGACACCCGGGCCTTGATCCGTTCCAAAAACGGTCTACTGTCTAAGTTAGAGTACCATGAGATAGTATACCAAATTTGGTGGTTCTAAATTGAAAACTGTAGATTTTACAAAAAAAAATTATTCGGAGGGGGGTCTTACCCCCCGGGCTCCAACCCTTCCAAAAACCGTCTGGCGTCTAAGTTAGAGTACCATGAGATAGTATACCGGATTAGGTGGTTCTGAATTGAAAACTGTAGTTTTTAAGAAAATATTGTATGTGGGGGCTCTGACCCCCGGGCCTTGACCCGTTCCAAAAACGGTCTGCCGTCTAAGTTAGAGTAACATAAGATAGTATACCAAATTTGGTGGTTCTAATATGAAAACTGTAGATTTTGCGAAATTTTTATGAGGGGGGCCGACCCTCCGCGCTGCAACCCCTTCAAAAAACCTTCTAGCGTCTAAGATAGAGTACCATGAGATAGTATACCAAATTTGGTGGTTCTAAATTGAAAACTGTAGTATTTACGAAAAAGTTTTTATTCGGGGGTGTCTGACCCCCCGGGCTCCAACCCCTTCCAAAAACCGTCTAGCGTCTGAGTTAGAGTACCATGAGATAGTATACCAGATTAGGTGGTTCTGAATTGAAAACTGTAGTTTTTAAGAAAATGTTGTATGTGGGGGGCTCTGACCCCCGGGCCTTGACCCGTTCCAAAAACGGTCTGCCGACTAAGTTAGAGTACCATAAGATAGTATACCAAATTTGGTGGTTCTAAGATAAAAACTGTAGATTTTACGAAATTTTTTATGAGGGGGGGCGACCCCGCGGGCTCCAACCCCTTCCAAAAGCCGTCTAGCGTCTAAGTTAGAGTACCATGAGATAGTATATAAATGTTTTCGTAAAAACTGTAGATTTTACGAAAACATTTTTATTCGGGGGGGTCTGACCCCCCGGGCTCCAACCCCTTCCCAAAACCGTCTAGCGTCTAAGTTAGAGTACCATGAGAGAGTATACCAGATTAGGTGGTTCTGAATTGAAAACTGTAGTTTTTAAGAAAATGTTGTATGTGGGGGGCTCTGACCCCCGGGCCTTGACCCGTTCCAAAAACGGTCTGCCGACTAAGTTAGAGTACCATAAGATAGTATACCAAATTTGGTGGTTCTAAGATGAAAACTGTAGATTTTACGAAATTTTTTATTATTGGGGGGGGGACCCCGCGGGCTCCAACCCCTTCCAAAAGCCGTCTAGCGTCTAAGTTAGAGTACCATGAGATAGTATACCAAATTTGGTGGTTCTAAGATGAAAACTGTAGATTTTACGAAATTTTTTATGAGGGGGGCTCCGAACCCGCGGGCACCAACCCCTACCAAAAACCGTCTAGCGTCTCAGTTAGAGTTTCATGATACCAAATTTGATGGTTCTGAAATGAAAACTAGATTTTACCAAAATTTTGTATGTACGGGGGGGGGGGGCTCTGACTCCCCGGGCCTTGACCCGTTCCAAAAACCGACAACCGTCTAAGTTAGAGTACTATGAGATAGGATACCTGATTTGGTGGTTCTGAATTGAAAACTGTGCATATTTAATCTTGAGTATGGTAGTAATACTTAATTGGAATTTGTGAATAGTATAGCATCATGTCTTTTCTTGTCTACAATACTGTAGTATACATTTTCATTTGCATCGCTCGTGCTTTATTGTCTGCCTCTACATCGCCCTTCGGGGCGAAATAATTTTATGATTTTACAATATTTTGTTTTACGTTTCACTGGAACTTTCCAGTTGTTGTATATATCACTGTATTTATTGGCAGAATTCTACTGTCATGTACATAGAAATGCTATTTTTATTTGAAGAATAAAGACAATTTTGAAATGTAGATCTTACGAATATTTTGTGTATGGGGGGCTCTGACCAACCGGGCCCCTGACCTGTTCCAAAAACCGTCTACCGTCTAAGTTAGAGTACCATGAGATAATGTACCAAATTTGGTAGTTCTAAATTGAAAACTATATTTTACGGCAATTCTGTAGGAGTGCCCTAACCCCCCCCCCAATCTCCAACCGCTTCCCAAAACCGTCTACAGTCTAAGTTGGAACACCACGAGATAGTATACCAGATTTGGTGGTTCTGAATTGAAAACTGTAGATCTTACGAATATTTTGTGTATGGGGGCTCTGACCAACCGGGCCCCTGACCCGTTCCAAAAACCGTCTACCGTCTAATATTTTTAGTGCAAAAGAAAAACGTAATATTCCTATCCTGTCTGCGTGTCCAAACTTTATAAATTTGATCAGGGAGCAAGACGTTCGAAATCGTACGTTTTCCTGCATTCGTTATGTATGTAACCAAAATCTGTAAACGCGACGAATTGACGTAGTCGACGAATTTGTCCGCGACGAATTGACGCGCGACGAATCGTCGTGGTCGACGAATTGACGCGCGACGAATCGTCGTGGTCGACGAATTGACGCGCGACGAATTGACGCATGCGACGAATTGACGCGCGACGAATTGTCGTAGTCGACGAATTGACGCGCGACGAATTGACGCAGGCGACGAATTGACGTAGTCGACGAATTGACGCACGCGACGAATTGACGTGACACCGATAAAGTCAATGATATACACCCTTCGATTATTTTCAATATGGAACTTGAACATAACAACTTACGATTTCTATGCCGCAGTTGCGCTAGCTGGGGTCGATTCCCTACATGCTAAATGTTTCCTACAAACTAAAGACCACATTCAAGAAGATGAAATATGGTGTCAGCAGAAGGTCTTCTCAATCTTTATATACCATGCTTAAGAATACTGACAAACCCCCTTTCAAAACAAAGAAGCCGTCCCGGTGGCGCAATGGCCTAAGCGATGGCTTCTGATCATTCGTCCGAAAGGGGTCCGGGTTCGAATCTCGTTGAGGCATGGATGTTGTGTTTGTCTTACGGCACTGGCTCTCTCCCTTCCCTGGAACCAATGGCCCTAAATCAGGGACGGGAGACTGCTTATAGCCCATTGAGTTGATCACGGTGGTCCTTAAACCTCCAATGAAAAAAAACGAAGGAAGCTACCATTCCAGTCCGGACAGCTCCAGATGTGTTACTGCATCGGAATGGCCAAGCATTCGTTTAGAATAAAAATCAACGAGTGCAAAAAAGACACGAAAAGATGATAAAGTAACCACGTTCCTATCCAGAGATGTCAAATTCAAGTCCGCTACTTATATTTGTGATGATAGAAAGAAATGAGCTTCCTACACCACCCCTAAATCTATAGCCATTCAAGAAACCTTGAAGATCATTACCAACCGTGAGGCTTGAAATCAGGGGCGTGGTCAAGGTAAATTGTAAATAATTAAGTAAATATTGCGAAAGCCCTTCTGTCCGGCGCTATGGTGACATAATTGTATCTAGTATCGTAAATAAAATCAATTCCTCTGAATGTTTGAATATATTGGCGAATGAAAGAACAGATATTTCTGGCGTTAGCAATTTCCTCTTTGGAAGCTTTGAGCAAAATTCAAAATTTTAGTGATGCAGAATCTTCCTCTAAACCATATGTGTTAATTGAAGCTTTGAATAGTAGCCAGTTTTTGATGTCATTATGTTTGGTAAGCAAACTTTTTTGTTTTGCGCATGGTTTATGCAGCTTCCTTCAATCAAAGCAGTTAGATCTTGCTTCAGCTATAAATCATGCTGAATCGTTGAGGGAATAAATTCAACAAATCTGAGGTGATGAGGAAACCTCGTTTATTTTGCAGTTTATCGTGAGGTCCAGCAAAATGCTGACAGTTTAGGAGCTACAGTTATAGAGTTTTCCTTTATATGCCGTTTCTGGACTTTTCTATTCAAGAAATAAATGAGAGATTTCTAAACCAACAAAAAGGTTTGGGGAAAGTTTACTTTTTTTACTCCCAGAAAAATGTGCAAAACTGACAGACAACGAAATAGAGTTCCCGAGCAGGCTCCCCCTTCCCCCGAAAAGATATTTTGACAGATCTGCGTGAAAGATGTGAAGGAATATTGCTATAATTTTTATTGCGATATTTTGTCTCTTGGATCCACATGAAATTTAGTTTTGAATAGTATATCTGTGAGAAATATTTTAACTTGGTGTTCTTTGATTTTTTTAACCCATGAGCTCGTTAATAGTGTCCCTTGCCTATCTATTCTGAAAAATAGTAGCTTTAATAAATTTCGCACTTTTAGATAAATCTTTAGATTAAGTAAATGGTATGAAAGTGAGTAAAAGATGTGTTTGAATGTAATTCAGGAAAAAAATAAATACACCCTTAACAATTCCTTATGAATCCCTCATGGTCGGCTTTCATTAAAGTGTGGCATGAGACATAAAATAAAGAAATAGAAGTATGCTGTGAAACTTCATTGGATCAGTGGGCCAATGTAGCATTATCGATACCTTCAAAGTTCATTGGAGAAGTTCATATGTGGAAAAGAACACAGATAAAAATATCTGACTGCCCTGTGAGTTCATAAGTGCTCTCAATAAATGCGAAAAAAATATTTTTCCGACTATACACAATTTAGCTAAATTATCGGCGACATTTCGGATAACAACTGCCATCCCAGAGAAGTCCTTCTCCTCATTAAGGCGGCTGAAGAGTTAGTTACTTGTGGAAATCCACTTTACAGAATAGACTTCAAGGATTGTCTTTAATGCTTATTTACAGAGAAATTATGGTTGATCACGAAGAGTGCTAAACAAAATGTCAAAAAACCTCAAAAATTAGAATTTGTATTATAAACTCAAGGAAAGACAATAACAATTCTTCAATGGTGTACATATTTATAACTAAAATGTATGTGCATGTATTATAAATGTTGAAAAGTAAAATTTGAATATATTTGACATTTTATCCATCAAGCACGTCATAAATTTACTTTTACTTGGTAAGGATATTGTAAGAATTAACATCTTATTCAGTAAGGTTGCTTTTCCTAATTTACTTGGAACATTGGCTATTGCTTATTATACTGTAGCATATATGGCTAATTTCTAAGGAACAAATTATTTTATATGGCGGTTTTGACTCTGTAGGGTCTATATATTGATTAAAAATACATATAATATTAAATAAACCTAATTACTTATTATATATCTTATCAATCACATTTTTTATATCTGAATGCCGAAATTTGATTTCATATCCACTCCCACCCCCGAAAAAAAATCTTCGCCACGCCACTGCTTGCAATGTCAGTGTCTCTCTAGAGTTGCCATGAATTTGGAACCACTTCTTAAAATAACGCTTTTTTTTCCTTCCAAGAGTCAGGTTGCCCAACCAACGTGAAGCCTCGTTCCTTTGAATGAAAATTACATTTGTATTTGTTTTCTATATAACGCTTCAACAATTTGGCTGATGAAGTCACCGCTCCAAATTGTTGAAGCGTTCTATTATTAAAATTACAGTTTTCTGTCAACCATCCAAATGTAACCACTTCTTCAAATAGATTTGGAACCACTTCTTCAATGCTTTCAAACGTCAAACAAATATTCAAATAATATTTGTTTGACGTGCAAAAGCTTTGAAAAGTTAATATACCTTTATTTTTACACAAATAAATCGGATTACTAGTATAGTTTTACAGTTTTTTGGTAGTTGGTGTATAGTTCATGAAATAAAAACAAGATTACACCATATATTGCAAATTTTGAAGATGACAATCCGATTTTCGGTGTAAATGTGACATGGATGGTAAGTCCGATAATATCCGAAAACTTGAAAATTTCATCGTCCTGGAGCGGGACACCAATCCGCGTCTCCCAGATAGCGCCCGGGTATGCTAACCACTACACGACCCATAACGACCAAGTTTCTAGTCTCTGATTAATTTGAATATAACCATCACAGGATTCGCTAGTCGAAGCAACCGGCATTCTTGTTTAGCTAATCTGGAGGTTAAGAATCTTATCCCGTGAGAGAGTCGATGCATCTGTACACGCATAGGCGTCGACTCTACCAGATGCCGAAGGGTTTCCAAAGGTCATTATAAACTCAATGGACAAAACATTAGAGGTACCGGCCTAATAGTGTGTTGGTTCTCCTCTAGCGCGACTAAACAGCATGTATATGCCGAAGCATCAACTCCACCAGATGCCGGAGGGTTTCAAAAGGTCATTATACATTCAATGGACAAAACATTAAAGATGTCTACCTGATAGCGTGTTGGTCCTCCTTTAGCGCGAATAATAACCTGTACACTCAGCGGCATCGACTCCACCAGATGCCGGAGGGTTTTCAAAGGTCATTATACACTCAATGGACAAAACATTAGAGATACCCGCCTAATAGTGTGTTGGTCCTCCTCTAGCGCGAATAAACAGCATGTATACGCCGAAGCATTGACTCCACAAGATGCCTGAGGGTTTCCTAAGGCCATTATACACTCAATGGACAAAACATTAAAGATGTCTATACCTGATAGCGTGTTGGTCCTCCTTTAGCGCGAATAATAGCCTGTACACTGCGCGGCATCCACTCCACCAGATGCCGGAGGGTTTCCAAAGGTCATTATACACTCAATGAACAAAATATTAGAGATACTAATATTTTGTTCATTGTATATTAGAGAGGTCTTCCTCTAGCGCGAATAACAGCCCGTATACAAAATGTATTGACATAACCAACCTTAAAAAACACCATAATACCTTCAAGTTTGAACTGAGGAACAGATTCACTGCTGTAGAATGCCTAACATCGGAAGAAGTGGATATTTCTGAAGTCTACAGAGAACTCACCAAGGCTCTTATGGAAACAGCAACAAAAATAGGTGGTACTAAGAACAAGTTACATATGAAGAAAATTTCAGGGAAAACAAAAATGTTGATGCAAAAGAGAAGGGTGATGAAGACAAAAAAGACTTAACTTCCAACGTGGAATATATAGAGCTATGCCAGACAGTGCGAAAAAGTATCACTGCAAACATAAGGAATTTCAATTGGAAACTAGTGAGGACAGCAATTGAAAACAGAACCTGAAGAGAGCAAAAGGACATCTCAGTAAGGGAATAAAACAGATTATGGCTCTGAGAAAAGAAGATGGTACTGTAACAAGAAATAAAAGCAAAATTTGACAAGGGTGAAATATTTCTATTCAAACCTATATGAAAGGGATGATACATCTATTCCAGACATTATGACAGGTACCAGTGCCAATGTTCCTCCAATCCTCCCTGCCAAAGTTGCATATGCAATTAAGAACATGAAACAAGAAAGAGCTCCAGGAGAAGATGGAATTACTGTGAACATTATACAAGAAGCAAGTGGAGAAATTGAAACAGTACTCGCCCAAGTTTTCACTCGATGCCTTAACGAAAGGATGATTCCTGAGGATTGGAACAACGCTACAATGATCCTGCTACATAAAAAAGGTGATATTGAGGATCTCAGGAACTATAGACCAATCAGCCTCCTATCAGTGGTTTATAAAAACTTCACGAAAGTTCTTTCACACCGCTTGAAGGTAACACTGGACGTGGCTCAACCGAGAGAACAAGCTGGATTCAGGAGTGGCTACAGCACTATAGATCATATCCACGTACTGAGAGAACTAATTGAAAGAGCGAGGGAATATGAACTTCCATTGTGCATGGCTTTTATCGATTATGAAAAGACCTTTGACTCGGTGAAACGATCAGCAGTTACAATGGCTTTGAAATCCTGCGGTATTGAAGATGCATGCATTAATATTATTAATAACATCTATGAAAATGCAAGTGCAAGGATTCGGCTGTTTGAGAATACAGCACACATAAAAGTTGGAAAGGGAGTGAGACAAGGTGACACCATATCTCCGAAGCTCTTTAATGCTACATTGCAGGGTGTCTTTCAGTCGCTGAGCTGGGAAAACAAGGGGATAAAGATTAATGGAGATTATCTAACTCACCTTCATTTTGCTGATGACGTAGTCATTTTTGCAACTACCCCATCAGAGCTGCAGAGCAGGATCCAGGGACTTGCTGTCAAGAGTAAAGAAGTGGGATTAAAAATGAACTTTCAGAAGACAAAAGTGATGTTCAATGCTTTTACAAGAAATGAAGATTTATCGATTGATGAAGAAAAGCTGGAGATAACAGATGCGTACGTTTATCTTGGAAAGCAGACATCAAGTGAGGGTCGCATTGATGAAGAAATTAATCGGCGTATAAAACTTGGATGGAGAGCTTTTGGAAGAAGCAGCAAAAATTTTTAAGAGCAGTATGCCATTATGTCTCAAAAGAAAAGTGTTTAATCATTGAACCCTGCCAGTGCTTACGTATGGAGCAGAGACATGGACTTTCACTAAACAAGTTAGTAAAATCATGCAATGCATTGATTATGATACGCTTTCCAACATACCAGAAATTATTATTCAAGTTATGAGGATAATGGCTGTGGAATAAATCTCGCTCCTGTGTCCTGACCTTTGACCCCATTTCGTTCATATTCAACAGAACCGGTTCAGTACACCTCAAGAATAACATACTAAAGTTTTGTCGCAATAGAAGCAGTTTTACGCAAGTTATGAGAATAATGGATGTAGAATAAATCTTGCTTTTGTGCAATGACCTTTAACCCCATTCGTTGATATTCAACAGTATCGGTTCACTATACCTCCGGAACAACATGATAACGTTTTGTTGCAATCGAAACATTTTTTGGTAAGTTATGGTGCACAAGGGCAATGGAATGGATCCCACTCCAGTGTCCTGACCTTTGACCCCATTTCGCCCATTTTCAATAGGGTTCGTCCCCAGTGGCTCCCTACCACATACTAAAATTTCATCGAAATCGAACCATTTTTACGCAACTTATGACGCATAAGGGCAATGGAACAAATCCCGCTCCTATGACCTGCCTGACCTTTGACCCTATTTCGCCCATTTTCAATAGGGTTCGTGCCCAGGTGGTTCCCTACCACATACTAAAATTTCATCGAAATCGAATTATATTTACGCATGTTATGATGCATAAAGGCAATGGAATGGATTCCACTTTTATGTCCTGACCTTTGACCCCATTCCACCCATTTTCAATAGGTTTCGTTCCCAGGTGGTTCCTTACCACATACCAAAATTTGATTGAAATCGAACCATTTTTACGCAAGTTATTACGCATAATGGCAAATGGAATAAATCCCGCTCTTATGCCCTGCCTGACCTTTGACCCCAATTTGCCAATTTTCAATAGGGTTCGTACCCAGGTAGTTTCCTACCACATACTAAAATTTCATCGAAATCGAACCATATTTACGCATGTTATGACGCATAAAGGCAATGAAATGGATCCCGCTCTTATGGCGTGACCTTTGACCCCACTTCACCCATTTTCAATAGGGTTCGTCCCCTGGTGATCCCCTACCACATACTAAATTTCATCGAAATCGAACCATATTTACGCAAGTTATGACGCATAATGGTAATTGATTGGATCCCGCTCTTAGGCGTGACCTTTGACCCCACTTCATCCGTTTTCAATAGGGTTCGTCCCCTGGTGGTCCCCTACCACATACTAAAATTTCATCGAAATCGAACCATTTTTACGTGAGTTATTGTGCCGACAGACGGATGGAAAAAGCTAGAGCATATAAGCTTCTTCAACCTACGATTGGAAAGCGTAAAAAAGACTTACAAAGACTGCAGACAACTCAAAGAAGCCTGAAGATATGCATGCTTGTTGTAACCAGGAAAGATGAGAAGAGGAACTTGTGGATAAGGAAAATGACAGGAGTGGACGACATCATAACCAGAGTGAAATCACTGAAATGGCAATCGGCTGGACATATTGCCAGAAGAACGGACAACCGAAATTTTAGACTGTATTCCGAGGGACAGGAAAAGACCCAGAAGAAGACCCCATGGGAGATGGATGGATGAAATTCGAAAGTTTGCTGGAGTGACATGGAGGAGACAGGCCCAAGAGAGACAGTTGTGGAAGAAATTTGGGGAGACCTTCATCCTGCAGTGGATTGATAGTGGTTGATGATGATGATGACACGCCGAGGCATCGACTACACCAAATGCCATAGGCTTTCTGGAAGTAATGCCAGCCATGTCTTTTGTAGCATTGTTCCCAACGCCGCTTGAGACGTCGGTTCAGGATCCATGGATCTGATGTTCCACTTCACGGCATCCAGAGAGCTTCCACAAAGTTTAAATCTGGGGACCTTGGAGGCCACTGGATGGTCCCAAATTCATATGAGTATTCCCAAGACTTGTCTGGGTGGTTGCAGCCCGGTGGGGTGGCGCATTGTCCTGTGAAGCAGATTATCGGCCTCAGGATGCGCAAAGGCAATCAAAATGTGTGTAGGTGATCAGCCAGCACATGCTGTAGGGCTCAGCGGTAAAGGACCTCTCCAAACACACTAAGGAAATTAATGTGTCCCATGAGAAGGCTCCCTAAACCATCACAAAGTCACCACTGCCTTAAACAGAACCGACCTCACACGACGGGTCCATGGCTTCATACTGTCGACGTCACACCCGCGCCTTTTCGTCGGTTCGGTACAGCTGAAAATGGGATTCATCTGACCATACGACGCGGCACCACTCTTCAGAGGTCCAGTTTTGATGTTCCCGGCACCAGGCGAGACGTAATCTCCGAAGACGACCAGTTAACAGTAGCACACGAGTAGAGTGTCGGCTCCAGTAGCCCATGGTATGCAGCGTGCGTCATACCGTTCACTCGCTGACGCTGCTTTGTTCTCCGACATTTAACCTGGATCAGCTTTGTGCCGCCATTGCTAAGCTATCAGTCTGTACGAGCTTGGATAATCTACGTCGACTCCGGTCATAAATGGCGTGTGGTCAGTCATTGCTCGCTGTCTCGGCGCTAGTACGTCTGTCGATGGTATACACGCGGTACACCCTTGATACGGTTGCCTTCAGGAACCCTTGGGTTCTTACCACTTGTGCGATAGAATGACCCATCTGTCTTGCGCCGACAATGTGTCCACGATCAAAGTCGCCCAGATCACCACGTTTACCCATGTTCGTTGATTCCGATGCACTGTTGGTGTAGGGGCGAAAAGCCTCCCGCTAATTAGCATAGACCGCTGTCGGCCTTACTTCCCTGGGATTCAGATAATTACCCAACAGCACAATAGAGAGAAGGTTCTTTTACAAATAAACCATCCACCAATAAATGTTGAGGATAGCTCGGCGCTCACTCTCTCAGCTTTTGTTGAATGCATCTGCGCATCAAGAGAGGGAGGGTAGAATTGCATAAGATCACCAAGGCATAAATCATTCATCAGACGTAAATGGAAACTTAACAATTTATTATGGCTTTAAGGTTCGGCCACGTCGTCGTACGAGGCCGTGCCCTTTCGGTTTCAATAGATTTGGTACTCTAGAATGCCTTTACTAAGTCCAGGGACCCTAACTCTGAAATCAACCTATTTTCCAGTACATAACCTGTTGTGTAAGGGAGAGTTATTATAGCGTGTATCACTTCGTCTCTTCCTGTTACTCGCGACAGAAAATGCTCGACAACGGTGAAATCTCCAAAACAGCCTGTATCACCACGTTCACGTCGATCTCTTTAACTTTTTCAACAAAGGCCTAGCGGCTCGCCGCCATGGGTTCATATCCCGAACCTCTGCACTTCCGAAAAACTACTAATGCTTCAGCGAAAGCTCAAGACCAACTGCTCTCTTCTTCGATGCAACCCCCGAGGATTCATATCCCTCGATCTCATTGGCCCCTGCTTTCTTCTCCGCCCTGAGGAGAGAACGGCTCCCTGACGTGGAGCGCGTCTAGAGATGGCCACCTGACCTATCTCTGCGACCCCACCCCCACCCCCACTTCCGTTCTTCCGTGACCTCCGACCCATGACCTAGCTTCAGACGTCTACGCGACTTGGCCAAAGAATATTCTTTGACTTGGCTTCTGAGTCGTCCCCCCTCACTCGTTCTTGCCTTTCCGCGTCTATTGCAACCTGAAGGCGCCCGGCTAAGGACAATACTTGTGGCCTTGGTGAAAACATAGATTAACAAACAACATATACTGGAATACCATTGAAATAATACTTTTGCCATACTGGCTGACGTCTGCTGGTTTCAGATCTTGTTCCGTGAGTACACTCGCCCTAAGAGACGATCGTTATCTATTTTTTATAGGTGGCTTTCAATTGTTCGTGAGCAAGACAAGGCGTTTTCTTGGCGCCATATAAAAGTCCTGCGTTCTCTCACGCTTAGATAAAGACAATCTAGAAAGTTCTTTGGCTGCGCTCATTTTCTTTAAGAAAAAAAAAACATGCTTTCCTCCTCACACATGTACCATTGCGTAAATTAATGTCCATCACATAATACATGAATGTCTCTTTTTCTATAAAATTATGCAAAATAATGTCCATCACATAATATATGAACATAATTAATTTTTCGCCCCTACAGTTAGGAAAAATGATCAGATCATATGTAGAGGATTTTAGGAAGGGAGTGTCTGACCCCAGGTCTTAAACAACTCTTAGAAATAGGAAGCTAGGAGATTTGGGCTAGAGTGTCCGATAGGAAAGTGACACGGAAGCGAGGTAGAAAGGGGGAGGAAGACGCCCATATTTATTACCGGGGAGCCAGTACCCGGGGTCCGACGGCTTAACGTACCCGTCCGATGCACGGAGGGTATTTAGTGTTTGAACGTTCGTGCCTGCCCAGGATCGAGCCTGAGGTTATCTCCATGGCAGTCAAGAACGCTGACCACTAGGCCACCCGCGGCCCTAAAATTATGCAAAATTTTAGGTCCGTGGGTGGCCTACAGTTGGGAAGGATGTTGTCCGCCTATTTATCGCCTGCGTTCAGTTTGGGTCTGTTCCATTCGGCGCGGGGGATGCCCATGTTAACTGCCCATCACCCCTATCTCTAATGTTTCGTCTACTGAGTGTACACCGATGAGTCATTGCATTATGACCCCCTACCTAAGAAGCAGTAGGATCCCTTTAGCTCGCAAAACAGCGGCCACTCGGAGAGGCATCCATTCGATGAGGTAGGAATAGGTATCCTGGGGTATCTGGTACCATAATGTCAACAGCAGGTACTCCAGTTACCGTACTTTCGGGGTGATGGTGATTTAGCGCAAACCCGCTTTTCCACAAATGTTCGATTGGGTTCAGGTCAGGTGAATGTGGAGGCCAGGGGCATTAACAGAAAGCCACCAGCATTTTGCTCGAACCACTTCTTGACGAATTTGGCAGTGTAGCATGGCGCATTATCCTGTTGACAATGGCCATCACCAGCAAGAAACACCGTTGCCATTAATGAGTGAACTTGGTACTCTACGATGTTCAGATATGTACCTGACAGCGGTCAGGGATTGTGCTGTTGGGATAATGGGGACTAAAGTGCCCCAAGAAAACATCGCCCACAGCATAACACCGCTACCGTCGGCCTGTTTCCGTCCAACAGTGCATCCAGGTGCCATAGTCTCCGTTAGTAATCGGCGTATCCGCGCTCGACCGTCTACGTGACGAACAAGGAATCTTGATTCTTCAGACCAGGCCACTTTCTTCGAATCCTCCTCGGTTCAATCTCGAAGTTCTTGGGCCCATTTTATGCGCTGTTGGCGATGACGTGCGGTGAGCCTGGGGACCCGACTGGGTCTTACGCTACGCAGGCCTGTGCGAAGAGGACTGCGATGAACTACGTGCTGTGACACATTGCACTGATTACCACAGTTGTAGCTGCAGGTGATTTGTCACATCGTGGACCTGCGGTCGCTGTGAACTGCGCGACAGTCTCTGCTTTCCTTTGGCATCAATGAGCTGCGGACGACACTCTGCTGGCCGACGGCTCTTCGTTTGGCCATCCGTGCACCACTTTTGATACGTACTCACTACCACGACACGGAAATTACCCACAAGCTGTGCCGTTTCCGAGATCGTAATTCTGAGGCTCTGTGCCATCACAATTTGTCCTTTATCAAACTCCGATAAGTCGGCAGCTTTTTTGATTCTGACTCCGAACACTCTACTAACAGAAAGCCGGTCTTCGGGGTTTTTTTATTTTTTTGATTGGAGGTTTAACGACCACCGTGAGCAACTCAATGGGCTATTAGCAGTCACCCGTCCCTAATTTAGGGTCACTGGTTCCAGGGAAGGGAGGGAACCAGTGCCGTAAGACAAACACAACATCCATGCCTCACCGGGATTCGAACCCGGACCCCTTTTGGACGAATGATCAGAGGCCATCGCTTAGACCACTGCGCCATCGGGGCGGCTCTTCGGGTTGTATACTGTGCATACTGCTCCGTGTTCTCCAGGAGCGCGCATTTCTCTAGGCTGGTGGTGGTCATAAAGTAATGACTCATCGGTCTCTGTTTACGCAGGCCACACCTTTCCCTGGTAAACGCTATAAATATTATAATCGTAAATATTCTTCCTGAATCATATTTCTTTTTTTAGCATAGAACTTTCCTTGTAAATGGTAGTAGCCTTTAGTATTTTTGGAAAATCGCATAGAGTTGCGTGCCTGTGGTGAATATGCATCCTATGCCCCAAAATATTCCAGAACGTTATCCGTGATTCTGAAATGTTGTGGAACTTCCAAAATCACAGCTCATTTATCGAACGATTGCACCTGAGAATTCTAATCTTACTTTTACATTAAGTTCTGATCTTACGCTTTATCTGAAAAGGCGAAACGAAACGCAACGTTAATCAGAAAACGTAGATGGAGTTCAGATTTCTCTTGTCATGAAGTGAAGAGGAACTTAAGAAATAATATCTTTATAGGAAGGCAATCATTTCTTGAAGTTGTAGAGTACTTTCTTCATATTAACTTCCAAAAAAATTACGACTGTCGAACAAAGGACCATAAAATATCGAATAAAATTCTGCAATAAAATATCTCATAAAAATCCAGTCCGATGGAATATTTGTCTTAAAGGAAGGCAAATAACTTTTATTGCCGACTTTTCTACGAGTTGCAATGGGGTTTGCTCCAGAAATGACAACAATTATTTCTTATATGGCATTGGAAATCTTTTATTTTCAGCAACTGAAAGAAGAAGCATCTTAACATGAAAAGGAGAACAGCAAGAATCGTAACGTTTTATTATGGTATCTGGGTGTCTGACATGTATGATATGCAAACACCATAAATTTCTTTTCATGGGAAGTCAGCAGTTTACTTCATCGGTTCTTCTTATGACGTTAAAATTCCAGATTACTTAACAGCACTAAATTCCTTTCTCTCAGAGAACGAAGAATCCAAGCTTTTTTGACGCGTGTGTGAGTGAGAGTGTGCCCTCTGACAACCCTGCACTGTGAATTAAATTTTGTTATAAAACCTCTCCTTAAAAAGAGTTCACAACCAATTGAAAAAACTTAAAGTTAATTTTCGAGTTCCTCTCACCTTACGATAGAATTTACAAACTTGCCAATAAAATAAATATAAAGGTCTTAATAAACGTTTGATAACTTCTTGCACTGGGGAAAAAGTGTTCGAAATTTTCGCCCTCCGTCATGAAATTTGAAATTTTCGCCCTCTGACATGAAATTTGAAATTTTCGCCCTCTGACATGAAATTTGAAATTTTCGCCCTCTGTCATGAAATTTGTGCTCCAGCTAAAATAAAATACAAAATCCAAAAATATTGTATTCTACACGAAGGAACAAAAATTGTTCTCTAGAAATACCGCTTCGGAATTTTAATATTTTATTAATTTCTGTCATTCTTACAGAACGCATGTACAATTTCGCCGCTAGAGGGCGTAAATGCAATGATGTCGAATTCAAAAATACGTTTTATTCCACATATTTGCTTCTAAACATCCGATTAAAAAAGTTATTTTATCTTTAGATTCCACTTATGTCGAAGACTATTTTAGATATAGTTACCTCTTCAAATTACGCATAGATTTTCCGCTAGGGGGCGTAAAGGTAAATTATGTTTTTCCCGATAACTCTTCTTCTAAAGTTTCGATTTGAAAAAACCTTTCTTCAGCGGATACACCTCCTGATGGAAAATCTTTTGCATATCCTTTCTAATTTTTTGTAATAAATACTTTGGCCACCAGGCAGCGTAAGTGTTAATTTTTGCTTCTGATGTATTTGCCATAAAATCTGAGCTACTAAATTGAAAAAATTCTTTCGTGGACTGATGCCGATGACATCCATAAACTTTTCCGGAATATTTTCTTCTTAAAATATTCCACAGTTTCTCCGCCAGGCGGGCGTAGATATATATCATATTTTTGACAATATCTCTACTTCTAGGAGTCAGATTTGAAAAATTCTTTCTTTGTTGGATAGTGTTTTCAGTGTTACATGTTTTTCATATAATTTCAAAATTTTCAAGTAATTAATAGACTTCTTGCTAGGGGGCGTAGAGGTAAATTGCGCTTTCCCCTATATCTCTGCTTCTAAATCTCCGATTTGAAAACTTCCTTCTGCACAGAACACAGCTCCTGATGGGAAATCGTTTGCACATAATTTCTATTTTTTGTAAAAAAAAATGGTTTGGCCACCTGGGGGCGTAAATCTTAATTTCCGTTTCTGATGTATTTGCAGCAAAATATGAGATTCTAAATTCTCGGTTGGAAAAAAACGTCCTTTGTAGACCGATGCTACTCATGTCGACAAACCTTTTAGAAACATTTTCTTCTTAAAATAATGCATGGTTTCTACGCCAGGGGGCGTAGATGTATATCTTATTTTTGTCAATATATCTACTTCTAGGAGTCCGATTTGAAAAAAATTCCTTCTTTGTTGGATAGTGTTTCCAGTGTGACATGTTTTTCATATAATTTCAAAATTTTCAAGTAATTCGTAGACTTTCCGCAAGGGGACGTAAAGGTAACTTGTGTTTTCCCCTATATCTCTGCTTCTAAATCTCCGATTTGAAAAATTCTTTCTGCACAGGATACAGCACCTGATGGGAAATTGTTTGCACATAATTTCTATTTTTTGTAAAAAAAAATGGTTTGGCCACCAGGAGGCGTAAATCTTAATTTCCGGTTCTGATGTATTTCCAGCAAAATATGAGCTTCTAAAATCTCGATTGAAAAAAAGCATTTTGTTGACCGATACTGTTCATGTCGACAAACCTTTTAGGAACATTTTCTTTTTTTCTTGGACCGATACTGCTCATATGAAAAAACCTTTTGAGAATACTTTCTTCCTAAAATGATGCATGGTTTTCCTACCAAAGTCACATCTTATTTTCGCCAATATCTCTGTTACTAAGAGTTCGATTTGAAAAATTATTTCTTTGTTGGTGAGCGTTTCCGTTGCGAAATGTTACTCATATAAATTCATGTTTTTCTTAACGTACAAGTCTGCAACCAGAGGGCGTAAGCTCACGATTCCGTTTACAGCCATATCTGAGGGATTAAAACCCCGATTGAAAAACTTCTTTCTTCCGTGAGATACCATTGTTTTCCATACCGGTTTTATTAACTTTGAATAGCTTTGATAAATTTAATTTGCGTCAGAACGGATTCAAAAGACGTGCTTATTACACCCAAAAATTTGGTGTTATCTTTCTTGTTAAGTCAGCTTCTGACATCATAAATCCGTAAGATGGGCTCAGCTACTGAGACGTCTCCATCTGGTGGGCATTAACGGCACTGACTATGTATATTATAGCAATTAAATCCCAATGGCGAGATCCAAGGTGAAAATCCTCGAAATACGTGGCGTCAGTAAATAAATAAATACATCGTTCTTTCCACGTTCCAGAAACACATAGCAACCGAAAAATTCTTTTCAGCCGCCGCCGTGGAATTGAACCACGGATCTCTCCATATCTAGCCGAGCGCGTTAGCTTTACACCACAGTGGCCTCCGTGGATTGTTGGCCACCGTGGTGTAAAGCTAACGCGCTCGGCTAGATATGGAGAGATCCGTGGTTCAATTCCACGGCGGCGGCTGAAAAGAATTTTTCGGTTGCTATGTGTTTCTGGAACGTGGAAAGAGCGATGTATTTATTTATTTACTGACGCCATTACGTATTTGGAGGATTTTCATAAGCACTCCAGTAATAAAATTCATTCCGAAGTATGCGATATTTGCATTTGCACAACTCATTGGGGTGTGCCTACTAACCCCAACGAAATTCATAAATATTGTTCTCCAGGCTTTCGCAGTTTCTGGGATGTAATCGTACGCAGGGCGTTCAGGTCACGAGGTCTCAATTTTTTATTCATGCCACAGAAAGGAAACTTTCACCATTTTTAAACTCAGCGTCATTATTTTCTGTCTTCTCTTAAAGAATGCGAAGTTCTTAGCCAGGCAATCCTTGGAGATGTGTTCATCCCAATGATGAATTACAGAAACAACTGCAAATCAGTTTTAAAATCTCCTGCCACTAACCTCATTTTTCATCGTCGAAAACAAAACAAAGAAACAAAGTAATTTGAATCAACGTCTGCCAGTTTTTCAGACGTTCGCTAAATGTGCAAGCTGGGCTTACCTCACGTGTGGCATGGATGACGTGGGATTAGCTGAGTTTTGTTTTCATCAAATGAATCCAGAAGCTTAAAAACAGGATGAGTAATCCATAATAACAAGCAAGTGCCAACATCTGCCTGAAGACGTTGCAATTTAGTTTATCATCAATCTTTGTTTCCCACAACTACTTTATCAATCTGACAAACACTGGCTTCGGAATGACTGTTTCATGGTCTCGCTTCCTGTGCCCCATTCTTACGTGACTACCGTCCTTCGAAAAATACCCACTAGTAACCATCTCTAAGGAAGACTCACGACGAATTTGTAAACAGCTTTAAATGAGTGCCAATTATATCCATCAAGGATTTTATTTAGAAAATATTGGAAAACCGTACACAACTTGAAGAAGCGAAAGCGCATGTTTGCCTTAACACACTTTGCTGAACATTCACCATCATCTTTCTATTGCTCTCTTGTAAAATCTTGTTAATATTTTCACTCACTTCAGTAATATTCTGTTCAGCGGCAAACAGTGATTCAACAAACGCTTTGACTCTTCAAAGGGGGAAAAACTTAAAGTTGTGAACGAATGAGAAAAGAAGTGAAAAGACAAAGGAAGCATTCTCTAAAGTTTAGAGACTGACACTGGAAACCGCCATTGATTACATTTTAGATCTAAAATCATCGCCCCATTGATGAAAAATACAGGTAGGCTCAGTTCTGGTTGAGCCGTCAGTTTGGAACGTAGGACTACGACTTGCAGATCGGAGAGTTGAAATCAGCTAGTTAAGTATGGTTTGAAAGCGTTTATTTAATTTGTTATAATCAACACAGATCTATGATATGAAAAGTAGCTTACATAATTTTTACAAATATGTAATGCTGAATGCATTGCGAACACAAAGCTGATCGATACACGAATTATCCAACATAGTGCCCTGTCTTCTTGGGCTTCTTACATTCCTCATCACTTGTTCTTGCCTCTCGTTTGATTTTCTTCACTTTTGCTTGTGTTAATTCTGCGAATTACACGACATTATAGAAAATGTTAACCCGTTCACACGAAAACATATTTTTTTTAATTTTAGTTTAAACCACTGCGATATGTTCTATACATATTTGAATAGATCTCGTGGAGAACTTTAAAACGATAAAACGACAGTCGTATTCCGCTCACGGTTGCCGAGATAGACTGAGTCAAACGCGACCCCCCCCCCCCCCAGAAATTTTGAAACATCCACCCCGCGCACAAGTAGGAAGGGGAGCGTTGCGTACACGATGTATTGCGCAGTACGCGACCTAAACCCCATACTGTTTGCGGATACACTACCACGATTAGTGTGCGGTACGTATTTTTAACGCTGTAATGATTTGGATTGGGACCTATTTTTGTCACAGGCGATCGTCCGTAAGCCGCACCATACTATCCGCGGAGTTAGACGTAATCCTAGGTCAAAAAAAAAATATTGTTTTATACTCCAATTTGTTTCTCACAATATGAATTAACGTTTAAAATATATTTTACAGCGTAGGCAGCCGCTCCGGTGACCTAGTGATCAGATGCGTAAGTTTCTCATTAATCGCCCAGCTAGGCTTGAGTACTGGACGAGACCTGCCTCACGATTCAACCTATCTTCTGGGAACCAGCTGCCCATGGCTCCAGGGAGAAGAGAGAGCCAGTGCCTGCCTTCTTCCCATCCCGTAATTACGAGCCACTTTGAAACGAACGACTGTATATATAGCCCTTAGAGTTGCTCGTAGATGTTATTAAACCCTGAAAAAAGGCAGACAAACATTTGAAATAAAGCACTGGTTTAAGAACATCATTGGTATGAACTCGGTTTCATAAATACGAGATTAAAAATGCAGCCAGTCTCTCTCTCTCTCTCTCTTCTACACACATACACACACCGGCTACTGAGCTAGAAACGTTTACGCAGATGTACGTAAACGTCACTTACACAGCAGCGTACATGCGAAATACGTAGTCACGTGCATCACAACGTAATCTAGAAAACTATTTAAGACTGCTGCTCCTCAGTAATGGTCTGTAGTTTTGTAAAAAGCCAAAAAGTGATCTGGTTGATGTGCAAAAGCTTGGAAACTTTGAATTCCATTTTACCCCAATAAATTCGGAATACTGCTACACTTATACTATTTTAAGTACAGTTGGTGTACAGTGCCTCGTTGTTAATTATTCAGTAGTTTTGATCACAATGAGAACAAGAAAGATGACTCCGGATTTTCGGTTGTAATGAGCACGTCCTTTGAATCCGTCCTAAAGCAAATTAAACTTATCAAAGCTATTCAAAGTCAATGGAACCGGTCTGGGAAACAGTCAACCGTTTTCCACAATCGATGAAAACATCCAGAAATAGAAACATCTACATAGTTCCACCAGCGGCTAAAAATATGTTACAAAGATTAACAAATGGCGCATAAAAAGTTACTCATAGCACACGAAAGGTATCAGAGACAAATAGATTTTCAAATCGAACTGTTAAAAGAAGAAATATAGAGGGAAACGTGATATAAGTCTACGTCTGCTGGCGAAATAATTTTGCATAAAGGAAAAGTTGAAAATAGGCGAAAAATATTCTTCATAGGAAAAACTATGCTAAGAAAAAAGAACTTTTCAAATACGTCTACCGGAAGCAGAGATAGCGAAAAAAACGGTTTCTACCTTTACTCCCCCTAGCGGGAAATTTGTGCATTATTTAAAGACGATGATGCTCCACATCTTTTTTGTTGCGGGTGGCATCCAGTAAAGAAGAAATTTCTCAATAGTGTTTTTAGAAGCGGCGATACAGCTGCAAGCCGAAGTACACAAATACCACCTACTGACAAAACTGTGAACTACAAAATTCCTCATATACCAATCTGAAGTGTTCTACAAGGTAAATGGCATTCAGTGTTGAAATAATTTTTTAAATCGCACATGTGGAAACACAGATATTGGAAAAAACAGATTAAGAATTTGCGCCCTTAGCGGCGAAGTTGTGTGTTATTTTGGGAAGAAAATACGCACACAGAGTTTACATAGTTAGTGGTATCTGACCGAAGAAAGAAGTATTTCAATCGTATTTGTAAGCGGAAACGTGAACTTACGTCCTCTGGTGGCAGACTTATTCATTAAGGTAAGTTTGAAATCATATGAGAAACGTTTCCCTACGGAAACGCTCTCTGAAAAAGAAAGAAGTTTTCAAATCGGACTCTTAGAAGTAGAGATATCGACAAAGATATGATATGTATCTACTCCCCCTGGCGAAAAAACCATGCATTGTTTTAAGACGAAAGTTTTTTTAAATTGTTTTTCGATGTGAGCGGTATAAGTCCAAGAAATATTTTTGTTGACAAAACCATTTTTGGCCAAATATTAGAAATTGCATGCAAAACATTTCCCATCAGGAGCTCTATGCGATACAGGAAGAATTTTTCAAATCGAAATTTTAGAAGCAGAGACATCGGGCGAAAAGCAATTTAAATTTATGCCCCTAGCGAAAAGTCTATGAATTACCTGAAAATTTTGAAATTATTTGAAAAACATTTCGCACCGGAAACGCTGTCCAACAAAGAAAGAATTTTTCAAATCGGGCTCTTAGAAGCAGGGATATTGAAAAAATTATTATATAAGATTTACGCCTCCTGGCAGAAAAACCATGCATTATTTTAAGGAGAAAGAATTATCAAATATTTGTCGATGTGAGCGGTATAGGTCCACGAAAGAATTTTTTCAATCAAATTCAGGAGCTAAGATTTTGCTACAATTACATTAGAAGCGGAAATAAACACTTACGCCCCCTGGTGGCCAAACCATTCTTTACCAAATATTTTTTTCATCAGAAGCTGCATCCGGTACAGAAAGAATTTTTCAAGTCGGAGTTTTAGAAGCAGAGATATCGGGGGGAACGCAATTTACCTTTACACCACCTAGCGGAAGGTCTATGATATACTTGAAAATTGTAAAATCACATGAGAAACATGTCGCACCAAAAACTCGATCCAACGAAGTAGGAATTTTTCAAATCGTACATTTAGAAGCAGAGATATTGGCAAAAATATGATATATATCTACGCTCCCTGGGGGAGAAACGATGCAATATTTTAAGAAGAAAATATTCCGAAAACGTTCATCGACGTGAGTGGTATCGGTCCACGGACGAATGTTTTAGTCTTTGGGTGTTGGTGAGTATCCAACACCCAAAGTCGACAATACGAAAAGAACTAGGCAGAACAACGGACAACTAGCTCTACTCTTCCTCCGGAGAAGATCTTGACAAAACACCACAATTTTTTGCTGTATAAGTCGGTGCCAGGCCAGTGTTCACCTACGCTTCTCCCATCTGGTAAGGAGTAAGTAAGGCTCAGAGAAAAGTATTTGAGGTCATACAGAACAGGGCCCTCTGAATGGTCACTGGGACTCCGCTATGGTCTTCTAGTCGGAATATGAGAGGCAGACTACTGTGTGTCCAGACATTACAAAAGTTTAGTAACAGACTCACCAAGAAGTTCTTCAAGAAATCCGCTGCCTATCCTAATGAACAGGAGTTCAGTTGACTACGACCCCAGTATAGTCCTTAGGCACCCTAGAAATAAGATGGCGTGGTCAGTGCTCCCACCTCCCCTTCCTTGATAAGAACATTGAGAAAGCAACACTGTTGAGCACTGGTTCTTGGGTCAGAGACCGATTTGAAACAGATGGTAAGTCCTTATGAAGTTTCGAGGTGGTTAATAAGATAGACCACCAGACAAGGACTAGCCGGCTGTTTTGTTCTTTTTAGGTTCGTGTGTGATGGTGAGTATTTGGTGCTGCTCCAACTCCCGTGGTTTCCAGCAGTTTGACTCCCTCCACCCGGAGGATTGGTGATGGTGGATGGTGCGATGGCTGCTGGGCATCCCCCTGGGGATAGCTCAGCAGTATTAGATCACGCACAGATAAGTACTCTGCGGGACACTAGCTGGCGTTTGATATACCTGCGTCCAGGCACACTTTAACTGTGCCCGTTCTCGTTTTGTTACCGGAACAAAACGCTCTCTCTGCTCAGTCTTGCGTTTGCTACCGGATTTTCTTAGTGCCACTCTTCTGTTTCATCGAAGGAACAGTGTCAGTGATATAATAAAATATCCTTACATAAATAATTAAATAAGAGAAGCTAAATAAATATTTGTCTTCTTGAATACTGTTGATTTTCTTATACTGTTGAATACTGTTAATTTTCTTCATGAATCATCATCATCATCATTGTCAACCATTATCAATCCACTTCTGGACGAAAGTCTCCCCAAGTTTCCTCCACAACGGTCTGTCTTGTGCCAGTCTTCTCCATGTCACTCCTGCATACTTTCGAATTTCATCCACCCGTCTCCCATGTGGTCTTCTTCAGGGTCTTTTCCTGTCCCTTGGAATCCAATCTAACATTTTGGCTGTCCATCGATGGTCTATCCTTCTGGCAGTAAGTCCAGACCATTGCCATTTCAGGGATTTAACTCTGATCATGATGTCTTCCACTCTTGTCAATTTTCGGATCCACGAGTTCCTCTTCTTATCTCTCCTAGTTACACAAAGCATGGACCTCTCCATTCTTCTTTGAGTTGTCTGCAGCCTTTGTATGTCTCTTTTAGCTAAGGTCCACGTCTCTGCACCATACGTAAGCACTGGAAGGGTGCATTGATCAAACACTTTTCTTTTAAGACATAATGGTATATTGCTCTTGAAAATTATGCTGTTTCTTCCAAAAGCTCTCCAGGCAAGTTTTGTACGCCGATGAATTTCTTCATCAATGTGACCCTCACTTGATATCTGCTGTCCAAGATAAACGTACGTGTCTGTTATCTCCAGCTTTTCTCCATCAACCGATAAATCTTCATTTCTTGAAAAGCATTGAACATCACTTTTGTCTTCTGAAAGTTCATTTTTAATCCCACTTCTTTACTCTTGTCAGCAAGTTCCTGGATTATACTCTGCAGCTCTGATGGGGTAGTTGCAAAAATGACTATGTCATCAGCAAAACGAAGGTGGGTTAGATAATCTCCATTAATCTTTATCCCTTTGTTTTCCCAGTTCAGTGATTGAAAGATATTTAATGTGGCATTAAAGAGCTTCGGAGATATGGTGTCACCTTGTCTCACTCCTTTTCCAATTTTTATGTGTGTTGTATTTTCAAACAGCCGAATCTTTGCACTTGCATTTTCATAGATGTTATTAATAATATTAATGTACGCATCTTTAATACCGCAGGATTTCAGAGCCATTGTAACTGCTGATGGTTTCACCGAATCAAAGACTTTTTCATAATCGATAAAAGCAATGCACAATGGAAGTTCATATTCCCTCGCTCTTTCAATTAGTTCTCTCAGTACGTGGATATGATCTATTGTGCTGTAGCCACTCCTGAATCCAGCTTGTTCTCTCGGTTGAGCCATGTCCAGTGTTACCTTCAAACGGTGTGAAAGAACTTTAGTGTAGATTTTATAAACCACTGATAGGAGGCTGATAGGTCTGTAGTTCCCGAGATCCTCAATGTCACCTTTTTTATGTAGCAGGATCATTGTAGCGTTGTTCCAATCCTCAGGAATCTGCCCTTCATTAAGGCATCGAGTGAAAATTTCGGCGAGTACTGTTTCGATTTCTCCACTTGCTTCTTGTATGATGTCTACAGTAATTTCATCTTCTCCTGGAGCTTTTCCCCACTTCATGTTCTTGATTGCATGTGCAACTTCTGCTGGGAGGACTGGAAGAACTCTGGTACCTTTCATGATGTCTGGAGTACATGTATCATCCCTTTCATATAATTTGGAGTAGAAATCTTTCACTCTTGTCAAAATTTCGCCTCTATTTCTTGTTACAGAACCATCTTCTTTTCTCAGTGCCATAACCTGTTTTCTTCCCTTACTGAGATGTCCCTTTGCTATATTTAGGCTTTGGTTGTTTTCAATTGCTTTCCGTACTAGTTCACAGTTGAATTTCCTTATGTCTTCAGTGACACTTTTTCGTACTGTCTTGCATAGTTCTATATATTCCACTTTGGAAGTCGCATCTTCTTTTGTTGTCCTCATCTCTCTTCTGTTTTGCATCAACATTTTGGTTTTTCCTGATAATTTGTTCACGTGCAACTTGTTCTTAGACCCAGCCATTTTTGTTGCTGTTTCCATAAGAGCTTTGGTTACTTTTCTGTTAACTTCAGAAATATCCACTTCTTCCGATGTTAGGCCTTCTAAAGCAGAGAACCTGTTCTTCAGTTCCAACTTGAAGGTATTATGGTGTTTTTTAAGGTTGGTTATGTCAATACATTTTGTTTGTCTTATGAGCTTGCTACGTTCGAGTTTAGTGTTGAGGTGCATCTTACATCTCACCAATCTATGGTCACTACCTGTGTTGAACTTGTTTAGCACACCGCAGTCTTCTATGACGAATTTTTTGTTACGCATAATAAAATCAATTTCACTTGTCGTCCCATTTGGATGTCTCCATGTCCATTTCCTGTGTGGTTTTTCTTGAGAAAGGAGTTCAAAATGAAAAACCCTTCTGCCTCTGCAAACTCTACGAGAGTATTTCCACGCTAGTTTCTGTTTCCGTGACCGAATTTACCTACTGAAGTTTCATTCTGTTGCCGTTGCCCTATTTCTGCATTGAAATCTCCCATAATTATCTTTAAGTGCTGCTTACCTTTATTATTTAGATGACGAATTTTCTCATAAAATTCTTCAATTTCTTCTTCAGGATGACTTGTGGTGGGTGCATAAGTTGGAATAATCTGAGCCTTGTATCTTCTCGAGAGTTGGATAACGAGTCGTGCAGCTCTGTCAGAGGAACTTTCAACTTCTACAACTTTATCCTTCAGTTTCTTGTTTATTATAAATCCAACACCACTAGTTCTGCCAGTATCAGTCCCACGATAGTAGAAGAGATGTCCACTTTTCAGTTCAATGAGATCTTCTCCTTTTCTCCTTACCTCACTTAGCCCGACGATGTCCCACTTGTTCCTTTGTAGTTCCTCTTCTAATTCAAGAGACCTTGAGTCAGAAGATCTATCCTTCTTTTTTCATTTTCTTTTATTATTATTATTTTTTTTATATAATGATTATTTTTGTGTATCAAATTGAGATATGATACTAACCTGAAATGTTAGAATGATTAGTGTTTGTGCTTATGGTGAAATGATTTGCATTAGGCTTGACTTTGTGATATACTATCCTATCATTGATAAACAAAGGGAGATCACACATATCTATTTTATAGATGTTACAGGGAGTTGCTTTAAACTCTTACAACTTAAGATTATAATTCCTACTAACAAACAGCAAGCAAATAGACAAATTTAATGCAAGGTAATTTATATACAACTATTTTTAATTTATATACCCAGAAGTACGGACACTATCCTATTATTGTTAAAAAAGGGGAAATCACACATATCGTTCTTATAGATGTTGCAGGGAGTGGCTTTTGAACTCTTACAACTTAAGATTATAATGCCTACTAACAAACAGCAAGCAAATAGACAAATTTAATGCAAGATAATTTATATACAACACAACAAATAAACAATATCTTTTCTTGTAGTTCCACAAATTCATTGAAAATTATTCATATTAATGCGAGATCCTTACTAAATAAACTAACTCTTATTGAGGCACTAATTCAGGTTACTAATTCACAAATAGATATTTTATGTATAACAGAGACATGGTTTCCCAGTGAAAATTATAGTGTTGGCTTGGATGGCTATAAGATTTTTTATCAAAATAGAACCCACTCAAGAGGAGGTGGAGTGGCCATTTACGTTAAGGATACCTATCATGATTATACAATTAATAAAAACTTAACATTTACTGACTCTACCATAGAAATTTTGTCAATAGAAGATCAACACACTACTATAATGGTGTGCTATCGCCCTCCAGGATCAAATACAACTCAGTTCTTCGAAAAATTAACAGAGGCATTCAATTATGTGAATTTAACCGGGAAAAGGGGATTTTTATTGGGAGATCTCAATATTAATATTTCTGTTACTAATTCACAGACTCAGTACTTTGTTCAGATATTAACTGCTGCTGGATTTATCAATACAATATTACATCCAACGAGAATTACACCTAACACAGAAACGATTATTGATTTATCACTCACAAATGCTCCACAAGAGTCAGTTTTATCAGGAGTTATAAATTATGATATCAGTGACCATTTACCAATCTTCACAGTTTACACTTATACACATGTAGTGGAGAAACAGTTAATAAACAAACAAATACGATTAATAAATTCTAATAATCGGGAAAAATTACGGAACCTGCTTCAAACTATAAATTGGTTAAATTTCCTACCAGCGGAAAATCCAAATATAACATATAACTTATTTACAATATTGTTAAAAGACTCATACGATCAAGCTTTTCGAATAATAACGAAAAGTAATAAAATTAAAAAAAAATAGGAAACCATGGATAACAAGGAATCTCTTAAATCGAATAAATAAAAAAAAATAGACTGTATTCCAAATTTAATAAAAGTAAACTACAAGTCGACTTCCAGAATTTTAAAACATATAGAAACAAATTGAAGTCAGATATTCGGAAGTTAAAAAGAAATTACTACACTAATATATTCTCTCAAAATAACCCTAAATTAACATGGAAACATCTGAATCTATTACTGGGGGAAAATATCAGCCCAGTTACGCCGCAATATTTAACCAAATCAACTTATAAAATAACTGATAAACAGGCTATAGCTAATGAGATCAACAGTCACTTTATATTGTCACCACAATTGACCAAGCAACAACTTATATTCTCAGGAATCCACTTTGCAAAATACCTACAAAATCTTTCAAAACTAAATACTTTTCATGTGTCGAAAATTACAAGGACTGAACTTACTCATGCTTTAAACCAAATCAATACAAATGTCGGACCTGGCTACGATGAATTTTTTCCAATAGCCATACAATTTGTGGCAGATATCATAGTTCAGCCGTTGTTGCAGATCTATAACCTTATACTTGAAACCGGAATATTTCCAGATGCCTTAAAAATCTCCAAAATCACTCCGAAATATAAGAATGGGTCAAAAAACGACATAAGTAATTATCGTCCAATCGCAAACTTATCAATTTTCGCAAAAATACTAGAGAAATTTATTCATACCAGACTATTTTCATACATTCAAAGACATAATATATTTCATCACAGACAATTCGGATTTGTACCAAATAAATCAACTGAACTAGCATTATTACATACACAAAATATAATATAATTCAACAAAATCTATTACAAAAACAAATAACAATAGCAGTCTTTCTTGATTTATCAAAAGCATTCGATACCCTAAATCATGATATATTACTTCATAAGTTAAATATTATAGGACTCCGGGGATCTAGCTATAATTTATTCAAAAGTTACTTGTCAGAAAGCATGCAATACACCCAGATTCATCAGAATCGATCCATATTACAAATCATAAACTGTGGGGTACCCCAGGGATCAGTTCTTGGTCCTTTATTTTTTAATTTATATATTAACGACTTATTTGCAGTATTAAAAGATAATGATACAATCCTATATGCAGATGACGTAACTATTATTTTAAAGGGAACTGATATCAATGAGCTTACACTAAGAACTAATACTCAGCTAAAATTAATAACAGATTGGCTGAATGCAAATGAATTAGTTGTCAATATTAATAAAACTAAATTAATGATTTTCTCTAATTCACAAGCTTCACATTTATACGATTTACCGATTCTGATGAATGGAGTCAGGATAAATACGGTCTCAACACACTCTTATCTAGGAACAACTATACACAATGATTTGAAATGGAACAAACACATTGAAAATTTAAGTAACAACATTTCTAGAAATATCGGAATGGTCAGTAGTACTTTGCCAAACTTAACACCAAAAATATTCATTTCTGTATATCATACTCTAATTCAAACACATATTAATTATTGCATTTTAACCTGGGGACAAACCACACAATGTAATATTAATAAAGTACAGGTACTGCAAAATAGATTTATAAGACTAATAGATCTTAAAACATCAAATAATTTTCAACCAATCTTATATATTCGGTCAAAAGTGAACCTCAATATATATAATATTTTAACGATAAAGCAATTATATGATTATAACTTGGGAAAAATAATGTATAAAAGAATTAAAAATGGTATACACAATGATATAATAACACTAAATATACATACTCATTACCACAATACTAGGAATAGATCACTACTAATTCCAATGTTCCCACAAACTGAGAAACTTAAAATGAATATAAATTATAGTGGCCCAAAATTCTGGAACTCATTGCCCCAAGAACTAACATCAATTAATAATTTTAACTTATTTAAAATAAAACTAAAGGCATTATTTTTTATGAAATAATTAGTAAACAATAGGCAATTTCGACTAAATGGAAGAAATGTGGGTTAGTATGATTATAGAGTGAGGTGCAAACGTTATTTGTTGTTTATTTATAAATATCATCATCATCATCATCATCATTGTCAACCATTGTCAATCCACTGCTGGACGAAGGTCTCCCCAAGTTTCCTCCACAACGGTCTGTCTTGTGCCAGTCTCCTCCATGTCACTCCCGCATATTTACGAATTTCATCCACCCATCTCCCATGTGGTCTTTTTCTGGGTCTTTTCCTGTCCCTTGGAATCCAATCTAAAATTTCAGCTGTCCATCGATGGTCTGTCCTTCTGGCAGTATGTCCAGCCCATTGCCATTTCAGGGATTTAACTCTGATCATGATGTCTTCCACTCTCGTCATTTTTCGGATCCACGAGTTCCTCTTCTTATCTCTCCTGGTTATACCAAGCATGCACCTCTCCATGCTTCTTTGAGTTGTCTGCAGCCTTTGTATGTCTCTTTTAGTTAAGGTCCACGTCTCTGCACCATACGTAAGCACTGGAAGGATGCATTGATCAAACACTTTTCTTTTAAGACATAATGGCATATTGCTCTTGAAAATTATGCTGTTTCTTCCAAAAGCTCTCCAGGCAAGTTTTGTACGCCGATTAATTTCTTCATCAATGTGACCCTCACTTGATATCTGCTGTCCAAGATAAACATACGTATCTGTTATCTCCAGTTTTTCTCCATCAATCGATAAATCTTCATTTCTTGTAAAAGCATTGAACATCACTTTTGTCTTCTGAAAGTTCATTTTTAATCCCACTTCTTTACTCTTGTCAGCAAGTTCCTGGATCATACTCTGCAGCTCTGATGGGGTAGTTGCAAAAATGACTACGTCATCAGCAAAACGAAGGTGGGTTAGATAATCTCCATTAATCTTTATCCCTTTGTTTTCCCAGTTCAGTGATTGAAAGACATTTTCCAATGTGGCATTAAAGAGCTTCGGAGATATGGTGTCACCTTGTCTCACTCCCTTTCCAATTTTTATGTGTGTTGTATTTTCAAACAGCCGAATCTTTGCACTTGCATTTTCATAGATGTTATTAATAATATTAATGTATGCATCTTCAATACCGCAGGATTTCAGAGCCGTGGTAACTGCTGATGGTTTCACCGAATCAAAGGCTTTTCATAATCGATAAAAGCCATGCACAATGGGAAGTTCATATTCCCTCGCTCTTTCAATTAGTTCTCTCAGTACATGGATATGATCTATTGTGCTGTAGCCACTCCTGAATCCAGCTTGTTCTCTCGGTTGAGCCATGTCCAGTGTTACCTTCAAGCGGTGTGAAAGAACTTTAGTGAAGATTTTATAAACTACTGATAGGAGGCTGATAGGTCTGTAGTTCCTGAGATCCTCAATGTCACTTTTTTATGTAGCAGGATCATTGTAGCATTGTTCCAATCCTCAGGAATCTTCCCTTCATTAAGGCATCGAGTGAAAATTTGGGCGAGTACCGTTTCAATTTCTCCACTTGCTTCTTGTATGATGTCTATAGTAATTCCATCTTCTCCTGGAGCTTTCCCCCGCTTCATGTTCTTGATTGCATGAGCAACTTCTGCTGGGAGGACTGGAAGAACTCTGGTACCTTTCATGATGTCTGGAGTACATGTATCATCCCTTTCATATAATTTGGAGTAGAAATCTTTCACTCTTGTCAAAATTTCGCCTCTATTTCTTGTTATAGAACCATCTTCTTTTCTCAGAGCCATAATCTGTTTTCTTCCGTTACTGAGATGTCCCTTTGCTATCTTTAGGCTTTGGTTGTTTTCAATTGCTTTCCTCACTAGCTCACAGTTGAATTTCCTTACGTCTTCAGTGATACTTTTTCGTGCTGTCTTGCATAGCTCTATATATTCCACTTTGGAAGTCACATCTTCTTTAGTTGTCCTCATCTCTCTTCTTTTTTGCATCAACATTTTGGTTTTTCCTGATAATTTGTTTACATGCAACTTGTTCTTAGACCCAGCTAATTTTGTTGCTGTTTCCATAAGAGCTTTGGTTACTTTTCTGTTAACTTCCGAAATATCCACTTCTTCCGATGTTAGGCCTTCTAAAGCAGAGAATCTGTTCTTCAGTTCCAACTTGAAAGTATTATGGTGTTTTTTAAGGTTGGTTATGTCAATACATTTTGTTTGTCTCATGAGCTTGCCACGTTCCAGTTTAGTGTTGAGGTGCATCTTACATCTCACCAATCTATGGTCACTACCTGTGTTGAACTTGTTTAGCACACTGCAGTCTTCGATGACGAATTTTTTGTTACACATAATAAAATCAATTTCACTTGTCGTCCCAATTGGATGTCTCCATGTCCATTTCCTGTGTGGCTTTTTCTTGAAAAAGGAATTCAAGATGAAAAATCCTTCTGCCTCTGCAAACTCTACGAGAGTATTTCCACGCTGGTTTCTGTTGCCGTGACCGAATTTACCTACTGAAGTTTCATTCTGTTGCCGGTGCCCTATTTTTGCATTGAAATCTCCCATAATTATCTTCAAGTGCTGCTTACCTTTATTATTTAGATGACGAATTTCCTCATAAAATTCTTCAATTTCTTCTTCAGGATGACTTGTGGTGGGTGCATAAGTTTGAATAATCTGAGCCTGGTATCTTCTCGATAGTTGGATAACGAGTCGTGCAGCTCTGTCAGAGGAACTTTCAACTTCTACCACTTTATCCTTCAGTTTCTTGTTTATTATAAATCCAACACCACTAGTTCTGCCAGTATCTGTCCCACGATAATAGAAGAGATGTCCACTTTTCAGTTCAATGAGATCTTCTCCTTTTCTCCTTACCTCACTTAGCCCGACGATAAATATATATGTGATTATGTAGTGAAGTGTATATGATACTTGTTTGTTTAGATATAATGAAGACTATTGTTGATGGAACACATTGTTATATGTGTTGGTTGTGAGCAAGTACGTGTACCTACCATATATGTGTTGGCTTGCCTTTTCTGTTAAGCTTTATGTTTTTTGTATTCTGAGGAGAGGAGGGCTATGTCAGGCCTCACGGCCTTTTCCCTCCTTTTCCCAGTTGCTGTAGTGGCAACTGAAAGAATAAATAAATGAAATGAAATGAAAAAGTTGGATAACGAGTCGTGCAGCTCTGTCAGAGGAACTTTCAACTTCTACAACTTTATCCTTCAGTTTCTTGTTTATTATAAATCCAACACCACTAGTTCTGCCAGTATCAGTCCCACGATAGTAGAAGAGATGTCCACTTTTCAGTTCAATGAGATCTTCTCCTTTTCTCCTTACCTCACTTAGCCCGACGATGTCCCACTTGATCCTTTGTAGTTCCTCTTCCAATTCAAGAAGCCTTGAATCAGAAGATAGGGAGCGTCCGTTATATGTAGCCAAGGTCAGCATCAGATGGCAGCCTAGTCCGGTCCTCCGGGGATTCTTAGCACCCTCTGCCTTCATGTCGCACTGGCCGCTGCCTTGGCCAGGTACATTCCAGCCGCCGGAGACTGAGGGCCAAGATTTAAGTTGTGGAGTCATTTTGGAGGGGTTTGGCCATAACTCACCACGCTGGCCAAGCGGGTTGGTGAGTGAATGATAGCATTTCCTCTAATCCCGATGGTATAGTTATACCGCTATTGGCGGTCGTCAGAGCCCGTTTAGTAGGAACAGGATGTACCACGAGAAGGCGGGGTTGACATTTGTCAAGGAGAGGCTGTGATGTTACGCATCACCTGACCTTACATCCCATATGTATATATATATATATTGGCATCTTGTTTCTGGAGGTACTTCCAAGCATATAAGAATATCAATATATTAGTTCTCGTTAGGTGTGCTCTACGTGCTGGCTAAACTACTAGCCGTCACTAATATGTGTACTTGTCTCTTTCCTTCTCCAGGCTTCAGCTATTTTGCATTACCAAAGCCAGTTCTCACTGTAGTCATTTGAGCATTATCGAAATTTTCACAAACATGATCTGGGGCTCGAGTACACCTTTTGTTGTTCCATAGTTTGTTTAGTAACTTTCTGTCATCGCCAACCTACACTACTGTGTGTAAAATGTGCAACACCAAGAAACAATGGAGTTATTCAAATAAAATTTATAACACAGATTACCCATATTACAGAAGATAAGTGATTACATTTGTAGGTTTATACAAGATTTTTTCGTTTCAAAACTCACTATCGTGTGAAACCACCTAGAGCAACAATGGCATCCTCTACACGGTGGGACATTGAATGGAAGAGCTTTTTGATATCTTCCTGGGGTAACAGCCTACTTGGCGGTTTCTATGCGAGACCAGAATTCATTTGTAGTGAGGGTTGGAGATGCTTGACGTACCAGTCACTTAGCTACCATGTCCCAGACATGTTCGATCGGAAACATATCTGACGAACGTGCAGACAAGGGAAGAAGTGGCATCTGTAGTGCATATAAGAGGTATTAGACATTCGGGGCCTCATGTGGTCGAGCATTGTCCTGCTGGATTATAGCGTCAGAACAACTGTGAAAGAAGGGTGTCACCAAACAGAGGTCATCGCTCTTTCCACGTTTACAAGTGAGTCACGGAGCAATTCCCACTGGCCGCCACTGGGAATCGAACCCAGGGTCCTCCAGACACGCGCCGGATATGCTTCCACTGCACCACAGCTTCCTCGAATTCCTCCAGACTCACATACACTAACTGCAAAGCCAACTGGCAGATTGCCTCTTGGAGCCCCGCACAATGCTGGAGATTCACCAAAGATGGTAAGCAGCAACGGAACAAATAATTAGAAGGCGAATGAATAATTAATACAGACATTGGACGTGGATTAGGAACATCAAACAGAGATCATCGCTCTTTCCCCGTTTACAAGTGAGTAACGGAAAAATTCCCACCGGCCGCCACCGGGAATCGAACCCAATGTCCTCCAGCCACGCGCCAGACACGTCTCCTTTGCACCACAGCGGCCCCGAACTCCTCCAGACTCACACACACCTCTGTCTCTAAAACTTCCCTGATGCATCGCTGGCTGTCAAGAGTTCCCTCAATTCGAGATCGCGAATTGAGCCCAATGACGCCCCAAACCGTGACGTTTGGCGTCAGGCCGGTGTGACGCTGCAATGTGCCGTTCACCACGATGTCTTCGAACACGTATGCGACCATCATGTGCGTCAGTTTCAATCGTGACTCGTCAGAAAACACGACCTGTTGCCAATCAGCGCGCCAATGACTGTGTTCGAGATCCCATTGCAGCCTGAGGCGTTTGTGGTTGAGGGTCAAAGGAATGCTTAGCAATTGGCTGCTAGTACTGGGTTAAGCAGACGACATCGAACTCTGCTGGAGGATAAAGCCTGACCTGTAACAGTCCTCCGCTGCTGCGCTAATACCGTGGATGTCGCTGTGCAATTGGTCACTGCTATGAGGTAGCGGTGTCTGTCATTCCGTGCAATCGTGCAATTTTGTGGTTCATTTCTAGGATTTCTGTGCGTTCAAGCCTCATCTGTCCAATAACGCCACGTTCGCAACACTGTACTGGCGTTTCTTCCCGTACGAGTAGCCATTTTGCGGTAGGGAAATCCAGCTTCTCCCGCCCTAACAATCCTTCTTCGCTCAAAGTCCGTCAGGTGTTCATAACGCGGCCTTCTTCGGCGACGGGTCATAGTGAGACACAACAAATACCCTTTCGATTTAATGTCGGCTCTTTACTAATTGCAACATCACGTTTGAGCCATCTCTTCATATCCAATACCGACCAGCTCAGAGGACGCTGCTCCGAAACTGCATGCGCACTTTCACTGGCATTTTAATCATTTGCATATCCCAACCTGCTGTACATGTTTTGTAAGTTTCAAGCTAATACCAACAGTCCTTCATGGAGTTGCAATTTTCACAAACAGTAGTGTACATGACAGCACGTTATTTCACATATCAGGAAAAAACATTTTCTGCTGTGATGAAAGTTGGCAGGAAATGGAATCCAATGTATGCCTCCTCCAATGCACGGTTCCAACTGTAGCGCAAATGTTGATGACTGTTAAGCGTACTTTCACAAAAGCATTTGGATTATTACCTCCCAAACACGTTCTGTCTCCTCAGAGTCGAAAAAATGAAGACTTCAAAGAAACGTCAATACCGTGTGCCAAAAGAAAGTTTGTGTTGTCGACAAGTTTTCCGATATCGTCCCCGCAGTATTCCTGTAAATACTTCCAAAAAGCTCCAACGAAATGCGTGCAAATGAAGTGAAAGGTTAAAAGAGTAAGAACAGCGCATGATCTTTTGAACATTTGTGAATGAATCGTTGAAAGATCAGATGTATGGCGCTTGCAATGAGAAAAACCTTTTGTTAATTCGGCAGAAAAAGTGTTGAATCAACCAAAACATTTTGTCGATATCAGTCAACAAAAATGTTTGTTGAATTTACAAATTTATTTTGCTGAAAATTATTGTTGATTCTACAAAATTTATTGCTATCATGACAAAACGTTTTGTTCATTTAACAAAATGCCTAGGTCGATTTTTGGGAATTTGGTTGATCGAACAATATGTGTTGTTTTCGTGATAAAACGTTTTGTTGCTGCAACCAAACATATTGTTATCGTGACACAGTAATTTCTTGCTCCAACAAGATTTAGAGTTATGTAGCTGGGACATTTTGTCCCTAAACTTTTTTTTCGATGGCAACACTTTGCGTTGTCCTTCGACCCTTTGTGTCCGCCATTTTTCCCCTCCGTATTTATCTCCTAGTGGTGTTTAAATGAATTTGGACGGTGTTAGGTAACGAGGAAATTTTTTCAGAGCCAGCGAAAAATCTCTCACAGAGCAGATTCGAACATGAGATCTTTAGTTTAGGAACTAGGCACGCTAACTCCTGGCTATACCTATTCTTACAAGTAAGTTCTTATCTGCGAATTAAGCATTTGAAGGTCGGTTTATTACCTTCTGAAATGTTCACGGACGATTTATACTTGACATAACGATGTATTGACACTATTTAGGTGCGTGTGTAATATGTTTCTAAATCCGATTTCTTTTTAAATGTTTTCCCTAGTTTTTTTGACGAAACAAATTATTGACATTTTTGGTTAGACAAAAAAAATCGTAATGTTTTTCTTAACGTTATATTTGTTCCAGGGCACTATCACCATACAATCTTTGGTCGCCGCACGAATTTTGAAACACCCTGTATATATACATGAAATCAAGCGTTATACATAAATTGCAACTCCTATCATTACCTCATGTGCAAATTTTTATTTGCGATCAGGAACCGCAAGCCGTCATAAGAAATGTATTATTGCTTTATCAGAAATCTGAGTTTAAATTTAATACGTGCTCCTGCGCATCTAATAAGATGCGGATTCTATCGTGTTCATTGTAATTATGAGTCTACAAAGTGAGGCCAAATTACCACTAAAATTCACTGAATCCAACCAAAATAACACGCAATAAACACTAGCATAAAAATACGTCAGAATTATTAAGATATATTAGAAATTCTTACCTCTGAATGTCTCTATGAGAGTTGATACCTCCCAGTTTTCTAACAACGCACTCACTTCGCAGTCAGCCATAATTCAAAACGAAATCTTATGCGCCAAACGTGATTCTTCTGGTCAGTTGTAGTCTGGTAGTGCCCGTATGGAGTAGCTAGTAATCACGTGCGCTTTGGCGTAAGGTCAATGCCACCTCCATATAGTTGAATTAACAAAATATAGCCAACAAAATAACTTTGTGTTGCCAGCAAAACAATTCCGATGGAGTTGGGCAAAAGTAACAAAATAAATCGACAAAACAGCTCAACAAAACTATTTTGTTGTTTCAAACAAACTTTTTTTCTCAGTGTAGAACCTTTGAAATGGCACGTGTCGGTAAGCAAAATATAAAATCTAAAAAAATGCTTATTGCCCAAACTAGATCCTACTCAGAATTGAAAGCCCCGTTCGCTTCTTAATTGAGAAAAATATTGAAAGACTCGCACCTTTGTTAATACAAAACCTCGTGCAAGCGGAATTATACGGTCGACTATCAAGAAATATTACTAGGTGTAATGCTCTGAAAGAATAAAAAATGCACATTTTGCCGTTTCTCTAACATGAGATGGCGCCATGTTTGGAATTTCCGAAAAACAAATGTAGTGACGCTTCGCTAGAAAAAAACTTATAAAAAAAAATTACTCATTCTTTATTTTTGTACTTTGAAATGTTTATAACAACGCAATGCTTCAAACAAAGAAAGCGTTAGAAAAACTTTTTTTGATTTATTATGCCATACGATTCGAATAACTTCTCTGATAAGGGAAATGCTAACTGTGGAACTTTTGACAAACGACCTCCGATTTATTCAATAAAAAGATTTTTGAGAATAAAACTGACGATTTTGTGAGATTTCTGTTGCCATATTTAGAATAAAATATTTTGTTATTCAAGGATCCGTGGCAGACAGGAAAGAACAGCAAAAGAATTTGAAGAGCATCCTTCTCTTCATCCCCCGCACACTCAGACTGATTTTCGGTTTATGCTTCTATTTTTGCATATCAAAGGTAAAATTTATATGCAAAAATTCTAATTTCAGAGAATGCAAGACATTCTCGAAACCAAGATGCATTGTAGTTAGTTGACAAGAGTGCGACGTCAGTGAATATATATATTTTCGAAAATTAGAACTTCAAAACTATTGTATCTCAGAAAAATTCCTCACTCACTCTTAACAGCGGGAAAAACTCACATCACTTCTGTTTCAAATTCTGGCCTTTCTTTATGGATTTCAAAAACATAGGTTTTTGATAATAGCAAATACCCTGTTCTCTTCTATCTCACTCTCTTTAGAAATTCAACTAAAAAAAAATTCTTTAAAAATTTAATTCTCACTCTCTTTAAAAATTCAACTTAGTTGAAATACCTACTACACCTCCTACAATCGATGGCGTACCCACGGGGCGTGGCGATGGGGCCCAGGCCCCTCTTCCCTTGGGCTGACAGAGCGTAAAATTATTATGTCGAAGTTTGAAACAATATATAACGATACGCGATCTACAAATACTTCTTAATAATGTACCGCATAATTATAACATACAATAATTATAAGGGAGCAGTTCTGTTAAATAAATTTAGGAAAATATAACAGAAAAAGAATTTCATCTACCGCTTTTTCTAATCATTTAACTTTCTTGTGCTGTAACATTACTAGTAACTGGATAAGAACAAATGTACAAAAATCAACTTCCTTCTTAATAGTTATGGCATGTGACTATTTCTCCCGCTAAATTTAGGGGTTCATCCCCCATTTTGGGGAAATTCTGTGCGCTATGGCCCATGTCCCCCCCCGGTAAATTTCTGGGTGCGCTACTGCCTACAGTGATATTCGCTCAGTAATAGAGAAGAAATAAATTCAGAAACGCTGAAGGTGTGATTCTTCAGCGTCTGTCACCTTCAGCGTCTGAAGGTGTGCGAAAAATCTGTGCTACAGAAGAAATTTTGCAATGTTCAGGACGGATCACAAACGACTGCCTTGGCAAGAGCAGTTAACAGTGGTAAGTTTTTTCCAGATCGGGACAATATGTCAATACTGGCATCTCCGTCATGTAAACCAAATTTTTTATTTACAGAAAGTTTATTTATACTTAAAAACTTATACTTAAAAACTTTACCTAATTACATTCCGGGGTTTGGAAGAACCTTATTTTGAACAAACAGTACCACCTCTCACAAGACGTTGACTCTCGTTCACAGGTTTTATGATTGACTACGTCACATATGTGTTTTGCTTCTCAAGTTTTAAGTTGTAATCTGGCATTGTTCTTGATATATAACCATATGTAATCTCATAGTTCGATTATTTCAAATCTGAAGATGGGTCTATAGTAGGCCCGAAAGTGCTAATGTATTTCAACCTTTAAATTAAAGTTTTATAATCACCATCATCGACTTTTATAATATCGTGTAAAAACGGCAAGTGTTGTTTATATTGAAATTTTAGATGTTTGATATAAAAATATTCAGGATTTTAGGAAAAGCGAATGCCTGAATGTACACCGAAGAGCCAAAACACTATGACCAGAAAGTTTTCGTGGGAATCGAAGCAACTGCAGGTAAACGACGGAGTGTGTGAAGGTCATGAAACGGCATAAATAACACCTGATACTGAGATCTATTAATTAGTGTTATTCTTGTTCTTCAGATGGAAAAGGCAGCCGACCTAATCGAGTTTGACAAAGGCTAAATCGTAATGGCCAGACGACTGGGTACGAGCATTTCCCAGACGGCGAGGCTTATGGAGTGCTGACACTCAGCCGTGGTTAGTACCTTCAAAAAGTGGTTCAAGTTGGTGAAAACCACGAACGCCCTCAAGGTGTGGGAAGACCATGACTCATCGACTCCACAGTTCAGTAAAATGTATCCAGTAGAGTACGAGCCAACAGAAGGAATACTGTGGCGCAACTCGTTGGTACACTGAATGCTGGTGAAGGGAGTAATCTGTCACAACAACACAGTACATCAAACCTTGCTGAAAAATGAGGCTGGGTAACGGCAGGCGGCTCCGAGTGCCCTTGCTAACCTCTGTACACCGTCGAAAACGCCTATAATAGGCAGGCGAGCATCAAAAATGGACTTTAAATGATTGAATACAGATCATCGGGTACGATGAATCTCATTTCTTGTTACACCATGTGAACGTCCGGGCACATGTGCGTCGTTTACCTGGGGAAGTGTTGCTACCAGAATGAACCGTAAGACCAAAATAGAGCAGTCGCGGAAGTCTGATGTTTTGGGAAAGATTCTTTCGGGAAACCCTAGATCCAGTCATTCATGTGCAGAAAACAATGACGTCTACCACCTATCTAAACATCATTGCAGGCCAGGCAAATCCGTTCATGGCAACGGTACTCCCCTCCAGTAGTGTCTTCTTTAAGAAGGGTAATGCGCCATGGCACACTGCTCGAATTTTCCGAGATGGTTTGCCGATCATGAGGAAGATTTCAATATATTGTCGCGGCCTCTAAATTTTTAGGATTATTGTGGTAGGGACACTTCTTTTTTTTTTTAAGTATTGCAGACCTATTACATGTCCACAGGGCCCCGCATAGCATGTTTTCTTGTTTCTCTGGCTCCTTAATCAAGCCCTAACCTATACAACAATCCGGTGTAGATACAGAAACCAGAAGATATAAGAACAAATTACTCCCACATGGGGGAAAATCAGAAAGAGAACAAACAAGTTAGTAAAATCATGCAACGCATTGATAATGATACGCATTCCAACATACCAGAAATTATTACTCAAGTTATTACCCAAGTCATGAGGATAATGACTGTAGAATAAATCTCCCTCCTGTGACCCGACCTTTGACCCCATTTCGATGATATTCAACAGAACTGATAAAGTTTACTTCCGGAACAACATGAAAAGTTTTGTCTCAATCGAAGCATTTTTACGTACGTTGTAACGCATAAGCGCAATGGGATGGATCCCGATCCTATGTCCTGACCTTTGACCCCATTTCACCCATTTTCAAGAGGGTTTGTTCCCAGATGGTCCCCTACCACATACTGAAATTTATGACGCATAAGGGCAATGGAAGGCATCCCGCTCCTATATCCTGACCTTTGCTTCCACTTCACCCATTTTCAATTGAGTTCGTCCCCAGGTAGCCCTCTACGACATACTAAAATTTCATCAAAATCGAATTGTATTTACGTAAGTTATGACGCATAAGATCAATGGAATCGACCCCGCTCCTATGTTCTGACCTTTCACCCCATTTCATCCATTTTCAATAGAGTTCGTCCCCATGCGGTCCCCTACCACATACTAAACTTTCATTGAAATCGAACTATATTTACGCAAGTTATGACGCATAAGGGCAATGGAATGGATCCCGCTCCTATATCGTGACCTTCGACCCCATTTGTTCCATTTTCAATAGAGTTCCTCCACAGGAAGTCCACAACCACATGCTAAAATTTTATCGAAATCGAACCACTTTTTACGCGAGTTATCGTGCGAACAGACGGACAAAGCTGGAGTATATACACTTCTTTAACCTACGTTTGGAAAGCGTAAAAAAAGAGAAATATTTCACAAGGAACGTCAAGTCTCGGTTTTACCTCATTAGCTAAGACCTTAGGCCCTTTCATATCTCGATGAATGCCCATTCTTATTTTATCATTCAATTTCTTTACTTTGTTATATATCTTATATATTTCTATATCTTATCTAAGCGTATCGCTTAGATAAGATATAGAAATATTTTGCGTACGGAGAAAAAAGGCACGAGGGCTGATATTTCAGCAAAATCATCATGCGTACATTACAACTTTGGACATATCAGTCTAGATATTTATGCTGAACTATAAACTTCAGAAACTTGCTACCTTGGCCAACATCTTAATGACTTCCAAATTTCGCTAAATAGTGGATCCAAAACGGAAATGTATTCAAGTTATGCTTTTAGAGATTCCAGTTTTCGTCTTTCCTGTTTTATTGCAACGCTTGAAAAAATTATATTCGTAGGTCTCATTTTGGGAATCTATATACACAGCGCAAACAAAACGCAAATGTTCCCGAAATTGGAAGATGGGTTTGTTTGTTTTTCATTTCTTTTCAAAATATCTCCTTCTAACTTTTTTCTTTGAAAAAGCAAACGCCCCTTTTCACAAACAAAACTGAAAAAAAGAAGGAAAGAGAAAAAATGCGAATCTATTTATGCTATCCAAAAATGGAAGAAATCGAAAGTTCTTTTACATAGAATAACAAAAGAGAATTTTGTTTTTAGGCTCCATTCACTTCCGTATGGTCGTAACTTTTCAAGTCAGAGGCAGAAAAGCTGAGCAAAAGTTGAAATGCACCGACACGAGCATACAAGGGTTCAGCGTAATATTCAATTGTGGCACAGTGCCAATTTCAAAACAAACGAGAAGACGATCGTATACCTAAGCTACGTTTTAATCATTATGCAACTGTCAAGAAAATTTTGGTTCCCTGAGGAGCTGTTTTCTCCTCTTTTTGTGCACGAACCGCATAGAAAATGTCCCATGAATATTTAAAATAAATTTCTACATTTCGAAAAACCATATGATTAAAAATAGGCATTGTTCTACACTTTTAATCACATTGGATTTAAGCGCAATTTTCCAACAAAAATAAATTCTTTCTGAGTTATTAGGCGCCCCTGATTGTATTAATAATTTCAAGCCGTTTGTTTCATGAAAAATCTCGCTCGAAACTGAATGTTAAGGAAATCATAGGCAGTGACTCATGCAATAGGCTTGTATTTAAGCCCCTAACTTCAGGCACAAATGTATTTAAGCTCCCTAACTTCAGGCACAAATGTATTTAAGCTCCCTAACTTCAGACACAAATGTATTTAAGCTCCCTAACTTCAGGCACAAATGTATTTAAGCCCCCTAACTTCAGGCACAAATGTATTTAAGCTCCCTAACTTCAGGCAGAAATGTATTTAAGCTCCCTAACTTCAGGCACAAATGTATTTAAGCTCCCTAACTTCAGGCACAAATGTAGTTAAGCCCCCTAACTTCAGGCACAAATGTATTTAAGCCCCCTAACTTCAGGCACAAATGTAGTTAAGCCCCCTAACTTCAGGCACAAATCTATTTAGCCCCCTAACTTCAGGCACAAATCTATTTAGCCCCCTAACTTCAGGCACAAATGTATTTAAGCCCCTAACTTCACGAACAAATGTATTTAAGCTCTCTAACTTCAGACACAAATGTAGTTAAGCCCCCTAACTTCAGGCACAAATTTATTTAGCCCCCTAACTTCAGGCACAAATCTATTTAAGCCCCTAACTTCAGGCACAAATGTTTTGGATTCTTCTTTTGTTCGAGGGTTTAACGACCACCGCGAGCAACTCAATGGGCTATAAGCAGGCTCCCGTCCCTAATTTAGGGAAGCTGGTTTCAGGAAAGGGAGAGAGTCAGTGCCAGAAGTCAAATACCACATCAATGCCTCACCGAGATCTGAACCCGAACCCATCACTGACAATGACAAGAACTCAGTGCTCAGACCACTGAGCCACCGTGGTGACGTTTAAAATTCGAATTCCATAAAACCAGTGAGTGTGCAATGTGTTCCCTGGCTTTGGTTTCCTTCCTTTCTTGGATCCCAGTAATTTCAAATTGACTCCTCCAAGCTTTGATGTTTTTGGGGAGGGTTGTTAAAATATTAAAAATGGTGATATAGAGAGTGATGATTATATTCACGCCATTTGTATGCGCTCCCAAATCCTCGCATAGAAGTTAGAAACAGAATCCGTGAATCTACACTGCTGGCCACCCAAAATGCAACACCAACAAGGACACGAGATAGCAAAGCCAGATTTACTGGACACATAACAACAGATACAAAGATGAAACGATTGAGCTTACAGGCCCGTGCGATTTGCGGAACAAGCAGACATCAATAGTTCGTGTGGCCCTCATGGCTGGCAATAACGGCCGCTACACGCCGCGGCATCGAACGAAAGAGGCTTTGGATGTGGGCTTGGATGATGTCGGTCTAGGCTGCTTCCACACGTTTCCACAGTTCATCAGGCGCAGCCGTGGGTGGTGCTTGCCGGGCCACTCGGTTGCAGATCAGCGACCAGACGTGTTCGATGGGCGACATATCGGGAGAACAGGCGGGCCACGGCAGCAGTGACACCTGGCGGGCTATGAAGGATTTTTCCACGAAGCGTGCCACGTGCGGACGAGCATTTTCCTGTTGCAACGTGGCCGCTGGTAGGTCCTGCAGGTGAGGGAAGACTACAGGCTTTAAAACGTCGGAGATGTAGCGGTGGCTGTTGAGTGTACCGGCGATACGTACCAAAGGGGTGCGGGTGTCATATCCAATTGCGCCCCAAACCATAACGCCAGGCGACGGACCGGTATGGCGATGCATAATGCAGGCGTCATACAGTCTCTCGCCGCGGTGCCGCCACACGCTGGATCCGACTATCGTGGTGTTGCAGGAAGAAGCGGGATTCGTCGAAGAAGACAATGTCGTGCCATTCCGTAATCCAGGTGCGGCGTTCAACGGCCCACTGTCGCCGCACTCGCCGGTGGTGTAACGTCAATGGTAAACGGAGCAATGGGCGCCGTGCGACAAGTCTTCGCTCCTACAGATGACGTCGAATGGTACGTGCTGACACAGGTTGTTGCGCAACACACCCTAATTCCTGCGCTAACGTTCGTGATGTGGCGGTGCGAGCCGTCAATGCCCGCCGCACAGCATGCCGTTCCTCTCGTTCGGTGGTGTGCCGCGGCTGCGGCAATCGCTCACGTCGGTCCGTCTGTCCCTCCTGCACCCACCGAATTCATACTCGCCTCACTGTGGCTGGATGTCGTCCCACACGGGAGCCGATGTCTCGGTACGATAAACCGCTGTCACGATAAGCCACTATTTGTCCTCTGTCGAACTCCGAAACGTGCTGGAATTACTGTATCGTTCTGCGACGAGGCATCAGGAAGCTTCCCTCGCACAGGTCCGGCAGCACAACACACTTCCACTACTTACACCCCGCCTTCTGTGCACCCTTCTTAAATTATCTCGGTGGCGTGCCGGGCGCACATGATTTGCAATGCTAATCGTTTGCATGTTCTCTCGCGGGCGACGCATGCTGCGAATTTCAGGCCAATCGGATGCTTCCTTCTTGGTGTTGCATTTTGGGTGGCCAGCAGTGTATATTCTTACGGCGCTTCGCAAAATGCTAAAATGAACGTATATGAATGCCGCCTAGCGAAAAAAGCTACGAGCCGTGTAAAGCAGAAAACGCATTAATTTTGATGACAGTTCAAACTATTCAATGGAAAAAGTGTTTTTCCAGAATGATTGTTAGAAGTGGAATATCGTGCAAAAATGCAGTAACGCCTCTTGGCGAGAAATCTGCTATTAAAAAGAAGTTGAAAATGCGACAATCATTATTCTCATGGTGTGAACTGTCAAACAAAAAATACTTTTTGTGTACAATCAATAGATGAGAAGATACGGAAGAGAACGGTTTCTTTTCTTCTTCCTTAAAGAAAGGTAATCTGGAAAATGGCGTTTCATTAATTTAAGAACGACTGAGTTTTTTCATCGTGTTTCTGCTATTTGTGGGAAACTTCGGACAAGATCTATCCTTTCTGTTTGCAAAATTTCCAAGTACTGCAGACTTTTTACTTTATTTAGTCTGCATTTATAGCATTTGTTGGGGGAAAAAACAGATTGCTTTATTTAAACAGTAGAAAATGTTTGATAAAAGGACATCAAGTTAAAAAAAAAATTTAGGAGAGGAAAAGTTTTCTGAGGACAAAAGAAAGGTTTCCGTATATAACAGACAATGGGTACTATTTTGGTAACCACTTTATACAGTCACCCAACCCTCCTCCATACATTTGGAATTTCACGTGCGTGAGAGATTTATAAAACGCGTTTGGTATTTTTTGAGAAATGGGAACAAGTTTAACCACTACTCATGTTTCTATAATGCGACGGTGAAAGGGGATCCTCATACCAATTCCGCACGAAGTAAGCGCAACTGATCTCGGCAGAGCAACTTGTGCATGCAGAGTGTGTGACCTTTGCGCAATTCAATATATTTGCTAACACCCCACGCTCACCTCAAAAGTACTTTTCCAAAGCAGAATGGCGCATAATATGGCTCCCATACAGCCTCGAATATAAAAAGAAAATGATAATAAAGTGAATTTCATGAATCTTAAAAGGACGAACACTGAGCTGAGATATTTAGGTGTATGTGATATGTTATAGATTGGGAAATTCTTACACTTCTTTTCATGATAGAGTCGATTTCGCCAAAACGGGAAAAAACAGCGATTACAGCTACAGCTGCTGTGGAACCCACTGAAACCGCAAGTGACTGATTTTTCGGAGGGTTTCTTGTCACCTAGTAGCTTCAGGCAAGTTGTAGCTCTGCCTGTCTGTCTGTCAATCTACATGTACACGCAAAAAGATCAAAAATAAGAAACACCTAAGGATTTTATTCATAAGATGACATACACTGAAGTGACAGAAAAACTGGTACACCATTCTAATACTTGGTAGGTCCCCCACGGGAGCGCAGGACTGCAGAAATACAACGGGGCATGGACTCCACTAGCTTCTGGAAATATGCTGTAGGCAATGCACACCATACTTCCTGCAGAGCGTTCCACAATTCGGGTGTATTCCGAGGTCTGTGTTCGATAGCGCGTTGCATGGCATCCCAAATGTGTTCTATCACGTTCAGATCTGGGAACTTGGGTGGAAATGGCGACACCCCAAACTCAGATGAATGTTCCTCTAACCATAATGTGGCTTTCCGACACTTGTGTGGAGGTTCATTGTCCTGTTGGAACAGGCCCAACCATCAGTATGAATGCAGGACATGAACGGGTGTACCTCGTCAGAAAGGATACGCACATAGCGTTTGCCGGTCACAGGCGTTTGTAGACGCACCAGGGATCCCAGTGAAGTCCAGCTAAACACGCCCCATACCATTACGCACCCCCCCCCCCCCAGCCGGCACAGTTCCCTGTGGACAGGCGGGATCTACGGCTGCATTGGGTTTGCGCCACACAAGAATCCTTCCATCTGCCCGATACAGTTGGAAACGCGACTCATCAGACCAGGCTACTTGTTTCCTGTCATCAAGTGTCCAGTGGCGGTGTTGCCGTGACCAAGTGAGGCGCATAGCTCTGTGCCGTGCACCCATCAAGGGGACTCGAGTTGAGCGTCGGCTCCCATATCGTGCAGCGTACGTTGCACAGTCCGGACGCTGATGCTTGCTGAGGCTCCAGCATTGAATTCCGATGACACCTGCGAGAGTGTTGCACGTCTATCGCGTGAAACGATTCTTGACAGCCGACGATGGTCACGTTCACCCAATGCCTTTTTACGGCCACACTGGTATCGTAGGCTGGAGGTTTTGCCGGAATTCTTATAGTCACGGTGTCCGTGAAAATCTGAACTTCGTTTCTACCTCCGAAATACTATGGCCCATCTCACGAGTATCAACTATGACACCGCGTTGAAAATCGCTTAAATCGTTATTACTTGTCATTCTCATGCCGAAAACAGTTCTGACAGCTGGCAGATCAGATCAGATCATATGTAGAGGATATTAGGAAGGGAGTGTCTGACTCCAGGTCTTAAAGAACCCTTAGAAACCGGAAGGTAGGAGATTTGGGCTAGAATGCCCGAAGGGAAAGTGACACGGAAGCGAGGTAGAGAGGGGGAGGAAGACACCCTTATTTATTACCGGGCGGGCCAGTACTCGGGGTCCGACGGCTTAACATGCTTATCCGACGCACGGTGAGTATTTAGTGGTTCGAGCGTTCATACCTGCTGGGATCGAACCCGAGGTCCTCTCCATAGCAGTCGCGAACATTGACCACTAGGCCACCCATGCGTCCCCTGGGTCTATCGCTTTATATACGCACTGGCGGACGCAACCGAGTACGCACATAGGTGACGTTACTATGTATTTTGCATAAGCTCGTCTGTTCCAGTTTTTCTGGCACTTCAGTGTACAAAGTCTTGTGGTGTTTGAAGTAACATTTCATGACAAAAAAAACCTAAAGAAATGCTGTATTTTTTAAAATTAAAACATCCGAATGTATCCTCGTTTATTTTTAGAATTTTTCAAAACACGGAAAGTCAAAACCATGATGCGCCGTGAAATCAAAGACTACAGTCTTGTGATGATTATATATAATAAGAAAATACAACGTTTATCACAAATATTTTATTTTTTCAAGTCGACCAAGCTTTCGCTGGGCTCCGGACGTAAATGTTCAAATTGTACATGACATCATAAATGGTATTTACAGTCAAAGGTTTTGGTTAGTTGCTTCCACGTGCTTGATAGAAATATTGCGAAGAATTCTGATATATATGGAAAGCTTCCAAAATATCAAGTTTGGTGGTTTAATCTGGATTGTAGATTAGTTTTGCTTCTTCAAAGAGAAATTTGTGGTCCTTTTCGTAACAGTGTTTAGCCATCGATGACTTCTTTAGGTCACAGTTTCGAATATAGGTCTTGAGTTCCTTCAATCGAAAACGCTAGGCTCTACGGGCCTGTCCTATATACGGAGCGCCATATTCACATCAAATATGATAAATTTCCCAGGAGTGTTTATCTTCAACATAGTCCTTTGATCCTAAAAAATTCATTTTATTTATGGGTTTAAGAATCACTTTAAAATTAAAGTTTTCAGAATTTTTGAAATTTTGAAGGCACCGTCATGGGAAAATGGAATAATGGCAAAATTCTCTCGTAATGGGCGCATCAACTTGTTAATGACATAGCATCCACACCATTTCTTCAAGCGCGTGGAAGCAACTAACCCAAATCCGTAACTGTAAACACCATTTATGATGTCACGTACAATTTGAATATTTACGTGTCATTCGTCTTGATGAAGCTAGGCCAGAGCAGAGCGAAACCTTCGTCGATTTGAAAAAATAAAATATTGGTGACAAACGTTGTATTTTCTTAATATACACTGGCGGAAAGTGAAAAAAGAACACCAAGAAGGAGACGTCTGATACCAACGAAATTTATACAGCATAATAACGGAATACAGAGGATAACGTGATCAAAATATTATGGCAAAATACAGCTGTATTTGCTGGTAAACTGAAAAATAACATTTCCATGTAACATGGTTACTACGAGGTTGAACTGCCATGAACTGCGTCACTCTGTGCAATTCTGGCATGGAGTCTGTCGTACAGATGTTGGATGTAAGTTTAGGGTACTGAGTTCCAAGCATCCTCAACCTGGACGCGTAAATCGGGGATGGTCGTGGCTGGCCGTGGAGACCGGATAAGTCGTTGTCCCATAAAATCCCACACGTGCTCAATGGGGGACAAATCCGATGAACGTGCAGGCCATGGAAGTTGTCTCACACCCTGAAGTGCATGTTGGGTTGCACGTGTCGTGTGTGGTCCTGCGTTATCTTGCTGGAAAGCACCACAATGGACCGACCTTACAAATGGCACAACAACGGGCTGAATGATGTTGTTGATGTAGGAGGTGCTGTTTAACGTTCCCGGTACAAACACTAGTTGTGTACGGGAGTGATAGCTGATCGCTCCCCACACCAGTAGACCAGGTGTAGGCCCTGTGTGTCGCTGGCGGATGCAAGAAGGGTAGAGACGCTCCCCTGTGCGTCTGAGAACACGCATACGGCCATCGGAGGCTCCCAAGCAGAATCTGCTTTCATCGCTGAACACGACAGATCGCCATTGCGTTCTCCAGTGCAGACGTTGGCGACATACTTGCAGCAGTTCCTGACGGTGGGCTGGAGTCAGAGGTACACATGCCAGAGGCACACGTGCACGTAGTCCTGCATGCAGTAGACGGTTGCGGATTGTTTGCACACTCACCTCAGGTGCAACGGCAGCTCGGATTTGCGTCGCAGTGGATGTTGTGCTTGACAACGCCGCTCTTCTTATGCGTCGATCGGTCCGCTCATCAGTCCGTCTGTGACTCCCGGTTCCACGTCTTCTCGTGTGGGAATGTTCCTCGGACCATCTACGCCACCATCGTACCACCACCGATACTTCCCGTCCAATTCGTTCCGCAATACGACGATACGACCACCCGGCCTCGCGGAGTCCGACTAGACGACCTCGCTCAAAGTCCGATAACTGCTGAAATCGTACACGTCTTCCATGTCTTCAGAGTCTTCGCACGTGTCCGTACGCCGACGACTGATTGCATTCACTTCGCCGTACTACTTAAATACCACCGACGATAATTTGCATATTATACCGTGCTGTGGAGTAAGCGCTCACCGGTTGGTCCCGAAATTAACATCACACCTACGTAAACTCGACCCCATTAGCTTATGTAAATTTCATGATCGTCCGCTAATTCCTTCTTGGTGTTCTTTTTCCCTTTCCGCCAGTGTATGTGGGACGCCCCAGGGAGTAGTACTTCTAGATCCCTAACCAATTAAGATATCAAGACAAATCTTTCTCAATTGGCAGTTATTGCCTTCGCACTAACTAGAACAAAGCTGTCCAACTGGTGTAGAACCACGGGCCAAGGTTTTTAAAAGAATTAGATGGCTGACTACATTTTTGAAATATACAACATGATGTAAATATAAAGATGCCCTGCTTAATTAATTAAAATTTTAACTCTTTAACATTAAAAAATGTGGAATTTAAAATTTAAAAAAAAGGAAGAACTTACGCTTAATGACAGCAACGTAGGCGATTTAACTCCACTAAAGGTTATTGCATGTCCACTTCGAGGCTTATCGTTGAAAGTCGAAGTTCAAGAGTAGAGTCATTCACACTCTTCCTGTGCCGACTTTATGTATCCTATCCAAAAAATGTCATCTCGCATTAGTAATTGCTTCCTAACTCTGAAATAACTTACTATCCCAAATCTCTTGTGTTTGGATATTTCTCAGTGAAAAATAGTTTAGTCAATTCTGCTTCAGTCTCTGACCAAGCTCTAATAAGTTCATCGGCTTAAAGTTCACTTAAATTCCGCTTGAAAATGGGGTTTGTGCTTTAAATACCAACATTCAATGGATTGCTAAATTGATGTATGCTTGGTTTGATTCATTAAATTGTACCTGCCATCAAAGTTCTTAATAGATTATCTAGCTCAGGAACAAATGCTGAAAATTTTATATGTATTTTTATTTCACCAAAAAGCTCATTGAAGGATTCGAAGTGAGATAAACTGTTTCTTTCTAGATTTGGTATTAGCAATGACAGTTTGTTACGAAAATCAGCTGTATGACTGTAAAGATTACTTACATTTTGAACTTTCCCTTGCAGATAAATATTTAGCAGAATACTGCTTGATATCAGTTAGAAAAGCTAATGAGCTAATAAAAGCGAAATCACTGAGACTTTTAGTTAGATCACTATCACATTTCATTTCATCAAATAGAAAGAGATAAAATTCTTTTCCAAGTTGGAAAAATCTTACTAAACATTTTCCAGTGCTCAACCAAAGGACCCGATCGGCAAGAAGTGCGTCCAAAAATATTTTAAATTTTCTGTGCTTAAGAGAATAGTGCCCGGCGCTAATTAAATTCGTTATTTTCACTTAGTTCCCATTGTATTTGACAGACCCAGCGAAGAGCTAAATAATGCTTGTTGGTGTACATACTGCAATATTTCAGATTTAATACAATCTTTTTTCAGGCAGAATGAAGTTTTTTTCATTGGAGGTTAACGACCACCGCGAGCAACTCAGTGGGCTATAAGCAGTCGCCCGTCCCTAATTTAGGGCCACTGGTTCCATGGAAGGGAGAAATCCAGTGCCGTAAGACAAACACAAAACATCCATGCCTCACCGGGATTTGAACCCATCTCGGACGAATGATCAGAAGCCATCGCTTAGACCACTGCGCCACCGGGGAGACAATGAAGTTTGGTTTATTCTTCATTTGCGGGCCGCAAAAGTTTATTCACCGGGCCTCCAGATGGGCAGCACTGAACTAGAGCCTCTTATTGAGGATAGGACCGGTCGGGGGGAAACTTGCGTTACTTTTGGGCGGGATCACTTTTCATATTGACTATATGCTTTTTAAACCAAACGCCTGTACTCTATTTTTAAGTTCAATCTTCGAGGAATATCTTCGGTGGTTTTTATCTTAGGTTTGTTCGAGGAATATTTTTGTCTGTTTTGCTTCATAATTGTAAGACATACCCACATATAGGTGTATCATGCTGCGAAATTTTATATAAATTAGTTAATCACTTTTTGAATTAAGCCCATTTTCTTGAGTCAGGCTTAACTTATGACGAATGGTATATTAGTATAATTTGAATGCAAGGCTTGTGTTTCATATCATTGGTGTTACGGTTAGAGAACCATCAGAATGCAGCTGTAGATCATAAAAACTTTCTACCCCAACTCAGACTCATTGCCCTAGGAACTCAAATACATATCAGTCACAAGATATTCTAGCTCCCAAAGTCGGTCAACCATCTTTTTTGTTCTGGTACTTAACGAGCAACATGAGAAACCCTAAACGCTAACGAAATCTGGGGCTACTGGTTTCAGGGAAAAGAAAGGCCAGGGCCATAGGACAAGCACACCACCTATACCTCATCCGTGACTCCACCACAAGCCCAGTTTAGACCACAAGCTGAAAATCAAAACCTCTGACCGATCTGTCACCGAAGAGGCCGATCGGTCAGAGGTTCTGGTGTTATCCTTCTCTTCGTAAATTATTTTTCCATTCATCAAGTGTTCGACCCGCAGTATTCCACCTCAAACAGCGTCGGTATACATTGGCGCTAACGTTGGCTTTCTGTACTGAAACTCTAACATGAAACTAATGCTGTGCGCTTCCTATGCACAGTAAGCATGCCTGGTATTTGAAAGAGTCCGCCGACTTTCACCTTCAACTCCGATTTCTTGGAACCCTTCTCCGGTTGCAAATACGATACCCTTAAAGCTGAAGTTCTCTGTTTTTATTTTATGTGAGTAGATATTCCTTGGAAGGAGAATCAGTGTTCATTCATCGTACTTTTAACAACATTTTCCCCACCCGGGTGACTCAATGGTGCACGCTCTGGCTTCTGACCATTCGTCCGAGATGGGTCCAGGTTAGAATTCTGGTGAGACATGGATGCTGTGTTTGTCTTACGGCACTGGTTCTGTCCCTTCACTGGACACAATGGCCCTAAAATATGAACGCGTGACTGCTTATAGCCATCGAGCTGCTTACACTGGTCTTTAATTCCTCTCCTGCCTCCCAAAGCTTCGCTGATCAGTTGCAATCATTCTTCTGGACCCAGCAGGTTTAATTTACCTTTCTTATTTTATTTTGTATAATTTATTTTTATTGCCTTTGCTGCGACAGAAATGGCAGCACAACAGGTCGTAGAATGTCATTGACGTACCGTTGAGCCGTAATTGTGTTATGTAGAAATATGTCCGGCTATCGTAGGTAATGGCTCCTCTAACAGTCACTCTTGGTATGTGAGCCGCGTTCCGTTCCACGGTAAAGGCAGGATCCGTGCGTATGCGCTGGTCATCGGCTCCAAGTGCAAACCATGACTCATCACTGACGACAAGACGATGCCGTTACACCACTGCAACTGGTGCCGAAGACGCTTACTGGTCAGTGATAAGCGGCGGAGTGGCTTCTTCGAATGTGGTCCCCGTGCCACAATTCGGCTGGCAACAGTCCGGATGGCCAATTCGGTACCTGTAAACGACGCAACAAAGACACCGATGGTTTGAGAACGACAAGTGCGGTTTTCACAATCGCCCGATCATCGCGTTCTGCCGTTGCCCTCGGCCGTCCATTGCCCTCGTGCCACTGAGTTGTGCCCTTCTTGACCCATGGCGCCAACATCGTCTGATTGCCGCGTCGCTCAGACCCAAATACCTGGCGATACGGGGACTTGACCAACCGGCCTCTCTCAGCCCAATAATACGTCCTCTCTCAAACTCGCTCAACTGCTCGTATTGTGCACGGATCCGACGTCGAGGAATCCTCACAGTCCGTGGAAGTTAATGCAAACGCAATCCGCTGTTACAATTGTCCCTCTTGTTATATACGCCTCGATGCGTGGTTGTCATGTGCTGTGGCGGGTCACTATTTAGTCTTTGGTTTTTCTGTTTTAATCATTTGCATATTCAGGCCTGCGGTACTCACATGCGGAATTTCATCAGGATCCAACAACTTCCTCGGGTGCTTCGTGCTTTTTTTTTTTTTTTTTTGCGAAAAGTACACCTATTTGCTCTACCTAACAAAAACACACAAACACTCAATGAAATTACTTGGACAAAAATTGGAATGCGTAAATCAGGGTGAACAATATTTTTGAAAAGTTTCTCTCATCGTTTCAAAGAAAAGAAAGAAAGACTATCTTAAATATGTCTTAACAAGTAGACTTCTTAAGACAATACTTACCGCAGAGTTCTTAAGAAGTAGACTTACCGCACCACAGAAATAATAATGTGCCACCTAGTGTAAATACACTGCTGGCCACCCAAAATGCAACACCAAGAAGGAAGCATCCGATTGGCCTGAAATTCGCAGCATGCGTCGCCCGCGAGAGGACATGCAAACGATTAGCATTGCAGGGAATCTGCAACTCATGTGCGCCCGACACGCCACCGAGAAGCCCTATAAGAAGGATGCACAGAAGTGGAAGTGTGTTGTGCTGCCGGACCAGTGCGTGGGAAGCTTCCTGATGCCTCGACGCAGAACAATGCAGTAATTCCAGCACGTTTTGGAGTTCGACAGAGGTCGAATAGTGGCTTACCGAGACATCGGCGCCCGTGTAGGACGACATCCAGCCACAGTGAGGCGAGTATGGATTCGGTAGGTGCAGGAAGGACGGACGGACGTGAGCGATTGCCGCAGCCGCGACACACCACCAAACGAGAGACGGCATGTTGTGCGGCGGGCATTGATGGCTCACACCGCCTTATCACGAACGTTAGCGCAGGAATTAGGGTGTGTTGCGCAACAACCTGCGACAGCACGTACCGTTCGACGTCGTCTGCAGGAGCGGGGACTTGTAGCACGGCGCCCATTGCTCACATTACCATTGACGTTACACCACCTGCGAGTGCGGCGGCAGTGGGCCGTTGAACGCAGCACCTGAACTACGGAATGGCACGACATTGTCTTCTCCGACGAATCCCGCTTCTGTCTGCAACACCACGATGGTCGGATCCGCGTGTGGCGGCACCGTGGCGAGAAACTGTATGACGCCTGCATTATGCATCGCCATACAGGTCCATCGCCTGGCGTTATGGTTTGGAGCGCAATTGGATATGACACCCGCACCCCTCTGGTACGCATCGTCGGTACACTCAACAGCCACCGCATCATCTCCAATGTTTTGGAGCCTGAAGTCCTCCCTTACCGGCAGGACCTGCCAGCGGCCACGTTTCAACAGTACAATACGCGCCCGCACGTGGCACGCAGCGTGCAACAATTCTTCACGGCCCACCAGGTGACACTCCTGCGGTGGCCCGCCAGTTCTCCCGATATGTCGCCCATCGAACACCTCTAATCGGTGATCGGCAACCAAGTGTCCCGGCAAGCACCACCCGTGGCTACACCTGATGAACTGTGGCAACGTGTGGAAGCAGTCTGGACCGACATACCCCAAGCCCACATCCAAAGCCTCTTTCGTTCGATGCCGGGGCATGTAGCGGCCGTTATTGCCATACATGGGGGGCCACACGAACCATTGACGTCTGCGTGTTCCGCAGATCGCACGGGCCTGTAAGCTCAATCGTTTCGTTTTTGTATCTGTTGTTATGTGTCCAGTAAATCTGGCTTTGCTATCTCGTGTCCTTCTTGGTGTTGCATTTTGGGTGGCCAGCAGTGTAGATTGCACAAATATTACTTCTTATATATTCAAATATATACCTTAAGAAGTAGGCTTACCACACCACAGACAAAGTAATATACGTTCCACCTAGCGTAAATAGTGTGCATTAGGAAAAGTGGGATCTCTCTTTTTTTTGTGTTTGGTAGTTTAACAACCACCGTGAGCAACTCAATGGGTTATATGCAGTCATCCCAACCTCTCGAAGTGTCATGTCATTTCTTTTTCGCGGAAGAGAAACCCAATTCTATTTTTACTACCAAGCTGGCGGCTATTCCCTTAGATGGATGAACAATATCCAAGACTTGGGGGTCACATTTGATTCCAACTTGAACTTTAGAAGCCATATCCAAAGAATTGTATCTTCATCCTACAGAAATCTTGGATTCATCATGCAACTTTCTAAGGCCGCCCCGGTGGCGCTGTGGTCTAAGGCGCTGGCCTCTGATCATTCGTCCGTAAGGGGTCCGGGTTCGAATCCCGGTGAGGCATGGATGTTGTGTTTGTCTTACGGCACTGGCTCTCTCCCTTCCCTGGAACCAGTGACCCTAAATTAGGGACGGGCGACTGCTTATAGCCCATTGAGTTGCTCACGGTGGTCGTTAAACCTCTAATAAAAAAAAAAAAAAAAAAAACTTTCTAAGTATTTTTTCTAATTCTCAGATACTTATTCGCATTTTTTGAGGCTACTGTCAGATCTTTACTAAAGTATGCTGCGATCATTTGGAGCCCTAACTTCGCAACACTAATAAATGAAATTGAAAAAAAACAGATCAGATCATATGTAGAGGATTTTAGGAAGGAAGTGTCTGACCCCAGGTCTTAAACAACCCTTAGAAATAGGAAGCTAGGAGATTTGGGCTAGGGTGCCCGATAGGAAAGTGACACGGAAGCGAGGTAGAAAGGGAGAGGAAGTCGTCCTTAGTTATTACCGGGAGGCCAGTACCGGCGGCCCGACGAAGATTCAGTGGTTCGAGCGTTTGTACATGCAGGGAATCGAACCCGAGGTCTTCTCCGTGGCAGTCACGCACGTTGACCACTAGGCCCCCCGCGACCCGAAATTGAGAAAGTATGTACAAAAAGATTTTCACGATACCTTTTGCACAAATCTACTGGTGTTTTTATCACGGATTTGCCGACGACTGAACTTTTGTCATACAGCCAGATGACCTCTCTACAATCGAGAAGGACCGCCCCGGTGGCGCAGTGGTCTAAGGCGCTGGCCTCAGGTCATTCGTCCGTAAGGGGTCCGGGTTCGAATCCCGGTCGGGCATGGATGTTGTGTTTGTCTTACGGCACTGGCTCTCTCCCTTCCCTGGAACCAGTGACCCTAAATTAGGGACGGGCGACTGCTTATAGCTCATTGAGTTGCTCACGGTGGTCGTTAAACCTCCAATCAAAAAAAAAAAAAAAAAAAAAAAAAAAAAAAAAACAATCGAGAAGGAAGGCTCTCCAACTTAAGTTTCTGTACGGTATCATCTTCAATGGAGAGATAGATGGTATTCAAACTGCAAACCTATTAAATTTCCGTGTGCCACTTTCACCAAGGACAAAATATGATGTATTTGCAGTGTCATTCTGCAGGACTGATGCTGGGAAAAATTCCCCGTTATGCAAAATGCATATAGACTTCACAACTAACTTGAATAATATCCGGATGTTATATTTTTAATGTAAGTTATGAATTTTTTCGTAAAGCGTGTTTTTCAAGATTGTAATTATCACTTTTAATGCACTATGATGTTGACGCACAATGATGTTATAGAAATTCCTGTAACTAGATCTACCGTTTGTAGGGATATGCTTACAAAAAACTGAATCAGTCCCTAACTTGATGCCACTGATTCCAGAGAAAGTAGATAGCCAAATAAAACTTCCATGCCTCACCGGGATCCGAACCCCGGACCTATTTCGGACAAATGGTCAGAAACCAGCGGGCAAAAGCGGATACGTTCGTCATTTCAGTGTTACCAGATATAGAACATGAAACGAATTTTCTATGACAATAAATAAATAAATAAATAAACAAAAAGTTGTTGACAATTCCCAATCCTAGCTATTGGACGAACAGAAGTGATGCCATCTGGCAATGAAACCAGTCAGGAAATGTCCGAGCCTGTTATTTCAAGAATTATCGGTTACCACTTCTACCTGTGGCCTCTCATGAGGGAACTACGATGCAGAACGTCTCCGATTTCCCTTAGGGAGGTGCATTCCGCAGCTTTCGAAAGAATAGAATAACGCATTTATTAATTTCGAACTTTAAATAAACTGTTGGAGATTGGAACTGTGAATACCTGATTAGGTATCAACGCACAATACCCACTAAATTAATTATGTGAAGATCATTATATATGTAATAACCGCAGGGGCAGTAAAGCTATGCATCGTTGCGCTGTTGCCTCCTAAAGTATTTGTCGGATACTTACGGGGGAAATGAGCTCAGTCTTTTCAGATACGAAAATTTCGATAAAACTTCGTGAAACTCCCCAGAATGATATGCGATTTAAATATCTTTCTAGAAAAACTTCAACTGCGACGATGTCAAACGACCGGCCCGATGGCCCAGTGTCTTCAAGCGCTGGGTTCCGAGCTTTTGCCCGAGAAGGGCCCGATTTCGAATCTGGAAGAAGGATGGGCGGTGTGTTCGCCTGATTTCACTTCTCTATCTCTTACCTGCAGCCAGTGCCTGTAAAATAGGAACGAGCACCTGAATATATCACGCCATAAGACCTGCTCGTTATGGTCTTTAAACCCCAAAACAACAACACAGATGTCGCCAGCGCCTGTTTTTGTGTTCGGCTGGAAGAGTGATTCGTGTCAGTTGTGCTATCGGCTTTTACATGTTTGACTTAGCGAAGCCAGTTAGAGAGACGTTTCCTGTAGACATATCGGACTGTTGATGACAAGGAAAGGGCTTTCTAGGTCTAACATGTACACAGTCTTATCAGGAATAATATGACTACCTACCTAATAATGGGAATAACCAACCTTGGTCCGGATGACAGCGGCGAGACGGCGTGGCATGGACGCAATGATACCCTGGAAGGTTATATGAGACGCAGGTTCCCATTAGGACTGCAGCAGAGCACGGAGATCCCGGAGATGACGTGGTTGTGGTTCGGCACATCGAACCTGTAGATCCAAATAATCCCACAAGTGCTCTATGGGATTAAGGTAGAGATATTTCGCCGGCCAACGGGGACATCAATCTAGTGCTCCTGGAACCAGTCACGCACCCTCTTAGCAACGTGGTACGAAGCCTTCTCCTGTTGGTAGACACCTTAACCACCAGGATAAACGCCCAACATGAAGGGATGCATGTGGAGAGCAGGGATGGACAGGCAGCCATTGGCATTCAGGGACCCATCCAATGGTACCAGCGGTGCCAGATTATACCAGGAAAACATCCCCCAGACATTCACACTGAGACCACCTGCCTATACTTGAACGACAAGCGTGTCCGGGTGTTCGTTGTCGTGTGTCTGACGCCGTTTCCGCCACCGTGGAGTAGAGTAGAAACCTCCACCATCTCTGGAGTTTCTACTCTACTCCACGATTCGTCCGAGAAGGCAACACTTTTCCACTCTTCCACTGTCCAATGACGGTAGTTCCATGAGAACTTTAGACGTCGTTGCTGATGGACCTGGATTAACACGGGCGCCTTGACGCAGCATCAACTCCGGAGACCCTTTTGTAACAGGGTTCTCTCTACTGTTATCAGAGACACGTACGTGGGTTCCCTAGCATTCATCTGCGTGGCCAATTGCTGAACTGTTGCGTTTCGATTGCCATTTACCAGTCGACGGAGGCGACGTTCTCCTCTGGGATCTATGGCCTTTGGGGCTGCACAGCTATGATGTCGGGAGGTACTCGGTGTGCCAGCGATCCATTCTTAGTACATTGTTACTACAGAACCTCGCGAACAGCCGAGGAAGTCTGCTGTTTCTGAAATGCATCCACCCTTGGCGAGTTAGACGATGACCATTCATGTTTATAAGACCGTCAAATCACTAACTCTGCCCATTGTGCTCGCGTGACGCACGATGGCTTATCTATCCTGGTCTGTCGCTTACATCTCGGTATGGTCGGTCTTGTCACGTGCACTCTGTGACGCGCCTGGGCGGGTACACTGTGATTCCGGCCGGGGGTCATATTATTCTGATACGACCGTGTAAGTTCAACTACTGCTAATCACTCTTTCTGAGAAGTTGAGGCCGTCCGTACTGTTTTCTTCAGTAGCTGAGGACTGAGCGTCTTTTCCGTGTCAACTACATTGAGATGCCAGTCCGTTAGGTACACCTTACTCCAGCACGTGAGCTCGGTTTGCTATAGACATCAAGCACATCAGCTTGTCAAGTTTCACTTAGTGTTCGATTGATTCTCGGAATGGGCAAAACGAGTGATCTAATCGACTTTGAACATGGCATGGTAGTTTGCACCAGACATGCCAGTTCGAGCTTCTCCCAAATGATCCATCTCTTGGGCATTTTACGCATAGCCATATCGAGTATTTACTGTGCATCGTGCGACACGATAAAAAACTGCCAGTGATTCGCGATCCTGTGGACAAAAACAGTTGATAGATCAGAGGGGTGAAAGGTAACTGCGCAGAAACGTGCAATCAAACAGATGGACAGCAACCTGATAAATCACCGATTAATTCAACATTGGTGTGCAAGAAAGTCATCTCAGACAGTATCACATATCAGATCATAGTCGGTTACAAAAACCGACGACACTGTCGAAAGCAGATGTTGTCAACGCACGTCCAGTGACCGCGAAACTATCGACACTGGACTGTTTATGACAAGGAAAACGTCACCTGGACTGACGAATAAAGTTTCCTCTTTTCAGAATGTGGATGGCAGAATCCGAATTTTCCGTAAGCAACATGAAGCCATGGATCCATCTTGTAAGGCCGATGGCTGCGGTGTGCTGGTGTGGGGAACGTCTTTCTGGCATGCATCAGGTCCCCAGATAGCCATCAAAGGACACCTCACTACCATTGTGCATAAAAACACCTACCTACGATATATCCTCAAGTAGATGGACACGTCCAGCAAGATAGTGCACCTACTCACAAGGCCCGTCACCCAGTGGTTCCAGGAATATACAGACGAGTTTTTTACGCTTTCCAACCGTACGTTGAAGAAGCGTGTATGCTCCAGCTTTTTCCGTCCGTCCATCTGTCCGCACAATTACTGGCGCAAAAATGGTTCGATTTCGATGAAATGTTTTACGCTTTCCAACCGTAGGTTAAAGAAGCGTATATGCTCCAGCTTTTTCAGTCCGTCCGTCTGTCCGCACGATAACTGGCGTAAAAACGGTTGGATTTCGATGAAATTTTAGTATGTGGTAGGGGAGCACCTGGGGACGAACCCTATTGAAAATGGGACAAATGGGGTCAAAGGTCACGACGTAGGAGCGGGATCCATTCCATTACCCTTATGCGTCATAACTTGCGTAAATACTGTTCGATTTCAATGAAATTTTACAATGTGGTAGGGGAGCGCCTGAGGACGTACCCTGTTCAAAATGGGCGAAGTGGGGTCAAAGGTCAGGACATCAGAGCTGGATGCATTCCATTGCCCTTATGCGTCATGACGTGCGTAAAAATGGTTCGATTTCGATGAAATTTTAGTATGTGGTAGGGGACCACCTGGGGACGAACCCTATTGAAAATGGAAGAAATGGGGTCAAAGGTCAGGATATAGGATTGGGATCCATTCCATCGCCCTTATCCCATATTATTAAGGTAGACGTTAAGTAATTTTGCTTCCTATACTTTCAAACTTTTGTACACATTTCCTTCACAATTAATGTGTTCCCAAGGATGAAAATTTGAACATCGATTAAAATAACTTCATATTTTAACTTGGAATACTTAATATTTTCTAAAACATAACCATTATTATATTAAAAATCAATAACTTTTCCTTTGGTGGTGTTGAAACCAGAAAAAGGATGGCGCGACCTGTACTTTGATGACGTCAGTAGACTAACAAATGTTGGATTGCATAATTATGGTTATGTTTTAGAAAATATTTATTCCAAGTTATAAAATGAAGCTATTTTAATCGATGTTCAAATTTTCATCCTTGTGAACGCATTAATTGTCAAGAAAAAAGATGGCGCGACCAGTACTTCCATGACGTCAGTAGACAAACAAATGTTGGATTGCATAATTATGGCTATGTTTTAGAAAATATTAAGTATTCCAAGTTATAAAATAAAGATATTTTAATCAATGTTCAAATTTTCATCCTTGGGAATGCATTAACTGGGAAGAAAATGTGTTCAGAAATTTTTCCATTCGAAGCACAGGAAGCAAAATTACTTGACGTTCACCTTAAAGGAGCAATTCTTGTATGTATATAAATTTTATTTTGAAAACGGCTCTAAAGGATTTTGATGAAAGTCGTTAACCTACCGTTTTCTGGTACTAGAAATCGATTTAGCTTGATCTCGACTTTAGGAAATTTCGTTTAGTGGGTTAAATAACCACCCTGAATTACCAAGTTTTTAATGTCATGGCGTCGTCCCATTAATGTTATCCATGCCTAGATATCTTATGACGTCATACTCTCGCAATTCAGATGTTTGTGCGCAGTCACGCCATCTGTCATATTACATCACGCGTTGTGTGTGGATCCTATTAAAATTTTATGACGTCACACTCTTGCGAGCAGATGGTCGCGATTCCCATATGCCTCATTACGTCACGCGTTGTATGCGTATGTTTGTCCGCACGATAACTCGCGTAAAAATTGTTCGATCTCGATGAAAGTTTAGTATGTGGTAGGGGAACACCTGGGAAGGAACCTTATTGAAAGTGAACGAAATGGGATTAAAGGTCAGAACATAGGAGCGGGATCCATTCCACTGCTCTTATGTGTCATAACTAACGTAAATAAGATTCGATTTCGATTAAATTTTAGTATGTGGTAAAGGACCACCTGGGGACAAACCTTATTGAAAATGGGCGAAATGGGGTCAAAGGTCAGGACATAGGAGTGGAATCACTTCCGTCGTTATTATACGCCATAACTTGCGTAAAAATGTTTCGATTTGGATGAAATGTTAATATGTTGTAGGGACCTGCCTGGGGAAAAATCCTTTTGAAAATGTGCGAAATGGGGTCAAAGATTAGAACACAGGATCGGGATCTGTTCCATAGCCCTTATGCATCATAACTTACGTAGAATTGCTTCGATTGCGACAACACTTTAACATGTTATTTCGGAGGTATACTGAACCAGTTCTGTTGAATATCATCGAAATGGGATCAAAGGTCAGGGCACAGGAGCGATATTTATTCCACAGCCATTATCCTCATAACTTGAGTAACGATTTCTGGTATGTTGGAAAGCGTATCATAATCAATGCATTCCATGATTTTACTAACTTGTTCTTACTTCAGTGGCCTGCACAGTCTTCGGATTCAAACTCCATCGAGCATCTCTGAGAAGAAGTGCAACCGGGTGTTCAATGCACGATTGTGCCTCCGTCCAATCTGCAGCAAATGTGAGACTCAGTAATTTTCACTGGGTACAACATTCCTTCACGATTCTTCCAGCATGTGGTATGTTTCAGTCCCCGGCAAATTAGGGCTGTTTTGAAGCCCAAGAGTGGCGCATCTCGCTACAGGATAGGTGCACTTAAGAAACTGGCATCTCAGTGTAGCTTGTGTTAACAGCTTTCCTATAAGGACCCTAAAACCTTGGAGACAGCTCTATTAGATTCCACAAGATACAGAATAGCGGTAAAAGCAAAATGATAGAACCATTACCTATATTTATGTAAATATGCTCTTCTCTATAGATTAACCGATTTGTACTGTACAATTTTGTATCGTAGCTCTACTGAAAACCAGATTACTCATTTCTCCATTCACGTACCAACTGTTCTATATTTTACTGGGGAAATGGAAGCAGAATTTTTGGAATTCTCGCTGTTTCCTTTATAATAGTAAATATACAGTGTACCAATTAAAGACTGAAACGGATTTTTTTAAAACCCCGTAAAACGCAGCGGTCCAGGAAGCATGGTTTTTGATAAGCCATTTATCAGTTATGCGGTGGCAACAGCGTTTGCGTGAGAATTGTGCAAATAATTATTTACGCTGTGCATGACGCCATTCGGAGGAAAATCATTGTCACAGCTCTGTCATGGAGCAGAGAGAAGATATCCGGTTGCACAAATATTCCGATGGCATGCACGTTTCAAGGATGGGCGGGAAGATCTGGAAAATAACGAAAGACATCTTTTTTTAAAAATCCAGTCTGATTTCTGAATTGCCGCACTGTTTATGTGTTTGAATAAGTTGTAGGTTTTTCGAATACCAACCCATGAAGTAGTTCCAGAAGTCAGTCTCAATCTGCCACTGTATCCCTACGAGGTGTTCATAGTGGGTTTCCTAACGACCAGTGTTAGTGCGTCAAAGGAAAAGTTCTTTTTGGGGGAAGAGGGTGTTAACCACGACCACCGTAAGCAACTCGAAGAGCTGTAAGTAGTCACCCTTCTCTAATATGGGGCCACTGGCTCCACGAAAGGAAGAGAGCCAGTGCCTCAAGACAAACACACCACCCTATGCCTCATCTGGGTCTCGAATCTTGGCCCAGTCGCACGAACCGTCAGAAACCAGCTGTTATTGGATTGGATTGGAGGTTTAACGACCACCGTGAGCAACTCAATGGGATATAAGTAGTCGCCGGTCCCTAATTTAGGGTCACTGGCTCCAGGGAAGGGAGAAAGCCAGTGCCGTAAGACAAACACAACATCCATGACTCACCGGGATTCGAACCCGGACCCCTTTCGGACGGATGATCAGAGGCCATCGCTTAGACCACTGCGCCACTGGGGCGGCGAAACCATCTGTTAGACAGGAGCGGCCTGGAAATGTTCTGAAGCTAGGAGATACGCAAACGAACAAATAAAGCTTATGGGAATTTAAAGAAAGGCAGAAAAATCTAAGGGAAATATAACGTGATGTAAACAAAATATGAAAACTTAATGCACGAACTGAAATACACGGAATATGACATGAAATAAAATGTATAGGATCTTCCTCGAAAATATTACAGAGAAACAAGTTAGTAAAATCAAGCAATGCATTGATTATGATACGCTTTCCAACATACCAGAAATCATTGCTCAAGTTATGAGGATAATGGCTGTAGAATAAATCTCGCTCCTATGCCCTGACCTCTGACCCCATTTCGATTATATTCAACAGAACCGGTTAAGTATACTTCAGGAACAACATGATAAAGTTTTGTCTCAATGGAAGCATTTTTATATAGGTTATGACGCATAAGGGCAAATGAATGGATCCCGCTCCTATGTCCTGACCTTTGACCGCATTTCACCCATTTTCAATAGAGTTCGTCCCCAGGTGGTCCCCTACGACATACTAAAATTTCATCAAAATCGAACCATTTTTACGTGACTTATCGTTCGGACGGACAGACAGAAGGACAAACCTGGAGCATATACGCTTCTTCAACCTACGGTTGGAAAACGTAAAAAACATAGACTTTTATTGATAACTCTTTAATGACGATGCGATTATTTCATGATTTATTAGGTGTGTGCAAAAGTTCTACCCGTTTTTGTAATAGATGAAAATTGCGATCGGAGTAGTTACGTCACAGTTGATGCAGTTGATGCTGCGCTGCCGAATTTTCGGCCAATAAAGTGTAGAGCAGTAGAGAATATAGAGGCACTAGGTTTGTCCGAATAAGTCATTCGTAACGGAAATAACAGACCGTGTAACATTTCATGCGATAAAGAGCACATTAGACATTGTTTACTGTACAAGTTCGATAAACGCAGTACTGCAGCCGCGGCTTGCCACAACATCTATCGAGTGTATGGGGAGGATGAAGTTGATGATAGTACAAGTAGCCTTTGGTTTCGGAAATTACGGGACGGAGACAGAAGCTGTAAAGATCAACCACTTCCTGGACGCCCATCCGTGGTTTCTGACGAGGATGTGGACCAAGCCATAACAAATGACCCACATCCAATCGTTCAAGAATTAGCGGAAACGTTGTCGGTACGCAGAACAGCAGTCAAAAGACGAATGCATGCGCTTGGGTTCATCACCAAGTTCGATAACTGGGTTCCACACCAACTTTCTGCGAAGCAACGACAGGAGAGAATCCGTAACTGTGTTTCTTCGCTTTCTCGTCACAGAAATGAACCGTTTTTGGGTCGAATTATAACGAGTGATGAGAAATGTGTACTGTACCGTAATGTAAAGCGTCGATGGACTGTGTGCCAAGGTGCGGAGCCTGCCCCATCGACATCAAAAGGAGGACTGCATCCCAAAAATGCTTTTTTGAGTGTTTGGAGGGATGTCCAGGGAATAATCCACTGTGAGGTGCTGGCACTTAACCAAACAATAAATGCCGACCTTTACTGCCAACAGTTGGAGAGATTGCGAGAACAACTGACATCGAAGCGTCCAGCGCTCGTCAATCGCAAAGGCGTGATTTTTCATCATGACAATGCCAGACCTCATACTGCTTTAATCACTCTGTAAAAATTACTGGACTTTGATTGGAAAGTGTTACCTCAGCCGGCGTATTCCCCTGACCTGGCACCTAAAGACTACCACTTATTTCGATCGTTACAGAAAGCCTTCGCTCTCCAAACCTTCGATGATGTGGACGATGCGAAAACGGCATTACATGATTTTTTTACTCTTTTAATACATAGGAGTTTTTTCGACGTGGGACTCACCTGCTCATAGACAGATGGCAAGGGGTCATACAAAATGATGGCAAGGGGTCATACAAAGTGATGGCAAGGGGTCATACAAAATGATGGCAAGGGGTCATACAAAATGATGGCAAGGAGTCATACAAAATGAGGGCAAGGGGTCATACAAAATGATGGCAAGGAGTCATACAAAATGAGGGCAAGGGGTCATACAAAATGAGGGCAGGGTCATACAAAATGATGGCAAGGGGTCATACAAAATGAGGGCAGGGGTCATACAAAATGATGGCAAGGGGTCATACAAAATGAGGGCAAGGGGTCATACAAAATGATGGCAAGGGGTCATACAAAATGAGGGCAGGGGGTCATAGAAAATGAGGGCAAGTGGTCATAGAAAACGAGGGCAAGGGGTCATACAAAATGAGGGCAAGGGGTCATACAAAATGATGGCAAGGGGTCATACAAAATGAGGGCAAGGGGTCATACAAAATGATGGCAAGGGGTCATACAAAATGAGGGCAAGGGGTCATACAAAATGATGGCAAGGGGTCATACAAAATGAGGGCAAGGGGTCATACAAAATGAGGGCAGGGGGTCATACAAAATGATGGCAAGGGGTCATACAAAATGAGGGCAGGGGGTCATACAAAATGATGGCAAGGGGTCATACAAAATGAGGGCAGGGGGTCATACAAAATGATGGCAAGGGGTCATACAAAATGAGGGCAGGGGGTCATACAAAATGATGGCAAGGGGTCATACAAAATGAGGGCAGGGGGTCATACAAAATGATGGCAAGGGGTCATGCAAAATGAGGGCAAGGGGTCATGCAAAATGATGGCAACTATGTGAAATCCTAGATACCTTATTTTTTTGGTGTTCTCCTCCTTTCTTTGTAGCCTACAAAAACAGGTAGAACTTATGCACACACCCAATAGAAATAAATGTAATGTATTGTCTTCATTAGTTTCATTTTGTTGCTTTCATCAGTTTAATAATTTCCAAAAGAGATCTAGGCGTTTGCAGAAAAACTTTTCCTTGGAGCACTAGCACTGGGCGTTAGGAGTCCAAACACAAACATGCGTAGAGGCACCATTCCAGCTGCAGGCTAATTTCTGGAACTTCTTGATGGCAGTCAGTAGTCAGTGGGTACCCGTTTAGATGCTAAAATTCAGTTTAAGATATTTTGAAAACTAGGTACGAAAAAAAAAGTAGAAATTATTCCAGCTCACAATGATTTATGTACCTTCGAATTTCTGTGATCCAAAGTTTTTGCTATAACTGGCGTATTATATACTGAGTGTCCACTTTATTATGACCACCAGACAGTTTTAAGCAAATGAGCTATGGCTGCACGCTGTTGCCGCCAGAGGTCGAGGCTAGTATAAAAAGGGAAAGCTTAGTGCTTGCAACAGTAGTAGAAGTGATTTTTGGCTGACGAGATGGGTAAAAAATGCGATTTGACGGACTTTGAACGTGGGATGATTGTAAAAGCTCGGAGCCATGGAGCGAGTATCACCGAAACCACCGCATTCGTGAAATGTTCCAGAGTAGCTGTTGTTAAAGTGTTTAAAGACTGGACTGTCAGCCAAAAAACTGGGTCTCTACGTGCAACGTGTGGTCGTCATCGACTAGTGACTACTCGGGCGGAACGGAGAGTGTCCAGACTGGTAACGTACAACAGAAGGGCAACAGTGCAGCAAATTACAGACCATCTTAATCAAGGATTCCCTCAAATGATCTGTGGACGCACTGTTTGCCGTACACTGCATCGGATGGAATATGGCAGCCGAAGACCTGTTTGAACACCTTTGCTGTCTGCAGTTAACAAGAGAAAACGTCTCCAGTTCGCACAAGAGCACAAGGATTGGACAGTCGATAATTGGAAACAAATTATGTGGTCCGATGAATCACGTTTACAGTTGCACCATGACGATGGCTGAGTGAGAATTTGGCGGAAACAGCACGAAAGCATGGACCCCAAATGCATTTCAAGCTGGTGGAGACAACGTTATGGTTTGGGAAATGTTTTCCTGTTATGCTTTGGGGAATGTTTTCCTGTTATGCTTTGGGGAATGTTTTCCTGTTATGCTTTGGGGAATGTTTTCCTGTTATGCTTTGGGCCCTTTAATTCGTGTTGATCAACGTCTGACTGGCACATCATATTTAAACATCGTTGCGGACCAAGACATCCTGTCATGTGGATGATTTATCCCAATGACGACGGTACTTTCAACAAGATAATGCGTCCTGCCATAGTGCTCGTATTGTACAGGATTGGTTTCAGGAACATACCGGTGAGTTTACTTTGCTTAGGTGGCCCCCGCAATTTCCAGATCTCAACCCTATTGAGAATTTGTGGGATGAAGTTGAACGAGCCATCAGACAGCTGGATCCACAATCGTGCAATCTCACACTCCTGGAAAGTGCTATTCATCAAGCATGTTCTCAAATTCCACAAACCACCTATCAACATCTCGTGGAGTCCATGCCGCAAAGAATCGACGCAGTATTAAACGCAAAAGGTGGCCCAACGAAGTACTGAAGGGGTGGTCATAATAAAGTGACCACTCAGTGTATTTACACTCATTGTCATAAAAATCAGCGCACCAAGAAACAGGAGTCGGATTGAAATGAGATTTGAATAGTGAGATGGTACATACCAAGGACAGAGTGATTGTAATATCCCAGCAGCAGGACGATTTCCTGCGGACATACGATGCACATTCCGGTCAGCGTTAGTGCCACATCGGACAGCCTCGTGCTCCGATACATGTGGTAATACGGTCCGGTATGGAGTCAAAGAGACGCCGTATGTTATCCTGGGACGTATGTTATCCTTGACTTTTTCTTTTTCTTTTCTCCTTTTTTTTTTTTTTTTTTTTTTTTGAGAACAGAGTTGAAAAAAATTTGGAACTAGTGCCTTTATTATTGTTAACTGGTTAATCCCGCTATCATGTTAATTAACTGGTTATCATGCAAGCTTTCGATACACAGTAAAACCTCACAAATTCGAACTGATATATACGAAACAGTAATCCGAATCAGTGAAGGGGACAAAATTCCAAATTGTCCTGAAGCCTTAGAAGCCATGGGAATGTGTTTTGGAATATTACGGCTCATAGCTCAATGCTCAGGACCTTGTATTAAGAGGATTTTTTAACGCACAATACAGGCACTTACCGCTTTCATTTTAACATTTTATATAATTCTTTTTTCTTCAAATGATATGGAACAAGCACTGCTTATTGCATAAATATGTATATGGTATACACTTCAGCAACATCAAAGTGACGAAGCGAATATTGTTAATTGAAGCTCCCTTTGATTTAATGATAATGGAGTATATTATAAATACAGAGGTTGCCCAAAATAATGGAAACACCTTGAAACAATAGGTGTTATGCACCTAATATGGTGTAGGAGCACCCTTGACATTTAAAACTACTTGAATCCTCCTTGGAATGGACGCATACAAGTCCTGGGTGGTGGTACGTGGTGTGTTGTACCATTTTTCCTGCAGAAACTGCTCCAATTCCTTGAGAGACGCCAGAGGAGGATAACGGGATCGCACTCTGTTTTCCAACACAGACCACAGGGGTTCAATGATGTTTCAGTCCGGTGATTATGCAGGCCAGGGAAGATGTGCAACTTCATCTTAATGTTCCTCAAACCATGATTGACCAGTTCGACTTCTGTGAATCGGGGCATTATCATCTTGAAAGGTTCAATCCCCTGACGGAAACAATGTCTGCGCCATTGAATGCACATGGTCGGCCAAAAGAGTGACATAGTCATCGCTAGTGACCCGTCCGTGTAAGGTGATAATGGGACCTGCAGCAAACCACGAGATCAAAGCCCAAACCATTACGGAACCGTCCCCACGCTTCACTGTAGGAAGGAGACAGTGTGGGTTGTAGGCTTCTGTGGGGATTCTCCACACGTAAACCCGTCCTGTGGTGGGGAATAGTGAGAAACTTGATTCATCGGAAAACAAGACATGTTTCCATTGAACCGCAGTCCACGTTTTATGTTCCTGGCACCACTGTAGTCTCCGTCTCATATTCACCTGGGACACCAGGGGTTTTGCAATCACAGCTCTTCCTTAAATATTGTGCGTATGCAATTCCCTTCGCACGGTATGGGTCGACACTGGGTATTGGAGATTTGCATTAAGCTCAGCAGTCACTTTCATCGCCGTGGTCTTCCTCCTTGCGGTCACAATCATCTTTAATGTCCTCCGTCTCTCGCAGTGAGTTTGGTTTTCCTTCTACAGTTGTGTCTCGCAGATGATGTTGTGCCGTGAACATTGTATGCTGTCATGACCTTTGACACGGTACCTCTCGATACTCCCAATACCTGTACCACTGTGGTTACCGACGCACCAACCAGGCGGGCTCCTGCAATCTGACCTTTTTAGAACTCCGACAGGTCACTCATTGTGCCTTCACCTGGAACGAAATTATGCAAACGCCGATTTACAATGCAATCACACGGACCCTTGAGACTTTAAGCAACACTTTTTTACAAAAAAAAAGAATTGTAGCAACATGTTCGTTTTACTCAAAAAGCAGCACATACCAAAGTCACTGTTTTCAGAGAGGTGTTTCCATTATTTTGGACAACCACTGAATATTCCGGCTAGTGAAGTACTTCTGAACCTTTTGAAGGCTATGAAATTTGATAATTTATCTCCAACAAAGAAAAAATTGGGCGTATCTTCTATTCTTCATTTATGATTTTATAAAATGAAAATCAGTTTATTGAAGCGAATGATTTCTCTTCAAACCCACATGTACATTTACATCAAAGAATCACAATATTATAACCAGAGAATATGCAAATTGAAGCAACTGCAACTAAATGATGGCCAGGGACGTCGCAAATGCGAGGGTGGGCTACAGCCCACTCTGAAATTTGTCTTGCCCACCTGCAGCCCACCCAATTCACGATGTGCCATTTTTCAATTTTTCTAACTTTAAAATATAATCTGGACTTAGCCGAGTAATAATAAGTGTCTAATTCTACGTATTTTCCGTAGGAAATGCTTTGTTTACGTCTCCATAGAAAGGTTATCAAAATAGCATCTATAGATCCATGAAAATTCAGTTATTCTCCACTCTTCAAAATCCTTAGTTTAAGCCTTTTTTTCATGTTAGTTTATCAACGGACACGGTGGATAGGAATTCACTGAGGGATGTTATTACTAATTGCTCTACTATTTGTTTGTTCTGCTAAGTAGGATATCCCAAAACGAAAAGTGAAGTCTACTAAACCTTGTCGCCCCGATTGGTGCAGTGGTCTAAGCGCTTTTTTTTACTATTCGTCCGAGATGGGTCTCGGTTCGAATCCCGGTGTAGCACGGATGTTGTGATTGCCATAAGGAACCAGTTCTCTCTCCTTTCTCTAGAACTTGTGGCCCTAAATTAGGGACGGAAGACTGCTTATAACCCATCCAGGAGTTGCACAAAGTAGTCGTTGCACCCGGAAAATAAAATTTAAAAAAAAAGCTATGCTAGCGCTCTTAAACCTTTCTCTGGACAGCGAGGCAGCCGGTTGGGTCTCACGACTGCTTTGGAGGAGAGGAGAGCAAGGCAAGGTCGCTGGTTTAAAGGAATGAACTTAGGGAGTGGTTAGGTGTTGTGTCTGCGTGTTATGACGTTAAAACTTGATTTAGATAATCAGAAAGGAAATTTTCCTTTAAAGAAATTGTTGAAGTGCAGTACTATTCTCGTAAGCAAAAATGCAAAATTTTGAAAACAAATTTTTAAGACAATGCATCTGTCATGGCGAAAATTTTAACCTCTTATGAATTTCGGAAAGACCTGATCAATCTTTCTGTTGGTTTATCAGGGATTAATTAATGCAAACATTTTCTCCCGTGACATATGTTAGAAGAAAATTCCTGGTTGAAAGGCATGGAAATTCGTGCGCAAAATTCGCTTGTCTTAATCACAACCAGGAAAACAAAATTCCATGTTAAAGAAAAAAAAAAGAAAAAGAGAATAATATTTGATTTAACTGACTTTTGGGCTTTTGGAAATAATTATTTCATCTGTTCTTTTATCGCGATAAGAAAAGGCGAGTAGGTGTGCAGCTCAGAGAGTCAGGATTAATATTACTTTCACATCACGGAATGAGAAAAAAAACGTTTCTGAAAAAGGAAAAAAAGAGTTGTGAGAAAAGGAAATTTTCTTTCAGATCGGCCATTTTAAGGGTTCGGTCTTAGAAGTCGCTCAGAAAAATGTTGCAGAAAAGCTCTTAGGGGGTTGGCGCTGTTCTATTTTTGGAGACAAGGTCGCAGCTGCACATGGCAAGTTGTTTGGCTTACGTGTGAGGGTCAGAGGTCACTCGAGGCGTGGGAGAGAACCGTGGCATGCAGGGTTGCTGTTACTAGGGAAAATTTCAGCCAATCAGGGGTCAGCAAGTTTCCAACACCCCAGCGTTCTTTTTACACTTTGAGACGCTTGTCTCGGTCACTTTTGCTCTTGTCTTGCTGGCCGGCAGAAAGAGGGGACAGCTGAGTTCTCTCCTCGCCTTTTGGTGGGGAGGACCCACAGGGAAAAAAACAGTTTTTTCTTGACGGCATTTGCTGACCACCATGATTTGACATCTAGGTAAGAAGCTTAAAGGAGCCTAGTAGCGACGGTCTTCTAGCGTGGGGACTTGTCAGGTTCATGGTTGGTTACATGGAAAAAATTAAAAGGAGCTCAGGGCTTGCGATGAATTGTTCACTGATTCCTCCAAATACAAAGAGGTTGAAGAAATTATGAAGAAAGGACAGGACCACCGTAGGACGAGACCTCCTCGGGGCGCAGCGAAAGATGATCACCGATGCACTCTTAAGCATTCTCGTGAGAGCTAATGGATAAAGAAAGGAAAAGGAAAGGAATTTAGATCTTCTCTGGCTGGGGGAACCGCTCTTACAAACCGCCTGGCATATGATGGAACTTCCGAGGATGATACCGTCCACCCTCCAATGCAGCCGACCAAATTCCTACCAGGGGAGAGCCATATGCATCGAAAAAAACAAGGGAGAATTACTCCCTCTGAGAGGGTCCATCATCACCAGCTTCAGGATGTTTTTTGTTTTCCCTATGTTCGGGTGAGTTGCTCGGGCACATTGTGTCCAAAAAGAAAAAAAAAGAGAAAGACATTGTTGGAGGCGAAGAGAAAATCAACAGTGACAGTGTGACGAGAAGATTTTTTTATTTGAAACAAGAGTTGTTCATGCCCAGCCCAGAAGGTAAATTCTTTCTTGATTTTTTTTGTATTATGTTGTGACCGCTGCGGAATTGTTGAACGAGTGGGTCAGCAGTGTGAAATCAAATTTATAGTTCTGCAAGAAAAAAAAAGAAAAATTTTTCTTTTTTTTTTGAGGTTAGCTGCATGTGGGACAGATGTCCCCATTTTGTTGTCATGTCTGGTATTTTAGCAACTCCCCAGGCCAGTAAATTTTAATGTATCGGAAAAATTTGGTTTAATGTTTGAGCACAGTGAATTTTGTTGCATCGATTGTAGTTTAGTTGGGCATGTGATAATTAAAAAGCAGTGTTATTGTGATGCCGGGGTGATAAAATAATTGCAAACATTTCTCTCTAGTCTTTTACAGCGTTGAGGTTTTTTTTTTTTTTTTTTTTTGAGTTAAGATAAATTATGGGATGATTTATATTGGGATTTGGGAACATATGTATAGTGTGATGAAATTGGAAACCTAAAGTTCTGTTTACATTCTTGGAGTGTTGAGTGTCGAAATTAAGATGGTAGGTGTGTTATTTGAGGACTAGTATTTTACATGCTCCAGATGAGTGTTAATCTCCCATTGGAAAGGGGTGATCTTAGGGCAAGCCTGGAACTTGTCCTAGGGCAGAGGGCTCTGAGTAGGGAATTTTCACCAGGATGCGATATGTGCAAAATAGAAGTTGAGGTATTTGGGTTCTCAAGTTTAGTATTTCACAAAAAGAATGAACATCATGGGTTGAGAAGACACACTTTTGCTCACCAGTTCCAGTATTAATTGTTTTTTTCTTTTCTTTGGCCTAAATTTTCTTGTTTTTACTAAAAGAGTCTAAATGTAATTTTAATTTTCAATAAGGTGAAAATATTTAGTAGGTTATGTAAATGGTCAATGTTATTGCCTGCAGTGGACCTGCGCATTGCTATGGTGCAGAAGAATTTCCTTGCTAATGATTTTTCCTGGGATATATGTGGATAGATAAGTGAATTTTCCTGGGATATATGTGGATATTGTGATTTTGAATTTTCCTGGGATATATAGAGATAAGTGAATTTTTCTGGGATATATGTGGATATGGTGATTTTGGATTTCTTGGGATATAGAGAGATAAGTGATTTTTTCCTGTAATATAGTTGTGTTAGTTCTGGGCCGGATGTGCCTGGAGTATTTAGGGTTGAAGTACGACAGGCTCTTGCAGGCGTGGTTGATCAAGGTGGGATCATGCATTGGTTCGAAAAAGGGGAGCCTTGGGGACGTGGTTTTTGGGGGGAAACTTGTCTTCACCCCCCCCCAGTAGTTTCGCTGCCCACGGAGATATGTACTGCCAGCGACGGTCGGTCGGGGGTTGCTTCAATAAATGCTGCGAGATCATGTTAGAGGAAATTCTGTGCCTGATGATGATGTGTCGCACTTGAGGATTTTTCCTTTCCCTTTGCCTAGGCTGAAATTGGATTCACGACCCAATTTCACGCCTTCAGCCTGACTGGTATTTTCGTCCTGTGTTGGTTCTCAAAACCCAGGGTAGTGTCTGAACTGAGAGTATTTGCCTCACCGCTACCTCAGTAATTCACTGCAGGTGTTAAATTTAAGTTTTGTTTTGGTGATTTAAAGTATCTAAATTAATTTGTTTATGATATGCTGTAGTGCTAGGGATGTAAATTCTAAATTCTGGTTGTTAGTGTTAGTGAGCATGATATTTAGTTTGGAAATTTAGTTAATTGGTATTTTGAGCTTTTGTTTACAGTATAGAGTTATTAAGTATCTTGAGCTATTATTTGCAGTGCAGAGTGATGTGATTTGTAGGAGCGAGCTAGTGCAAGAAGATTGTGTGAATTTCTGAATTATGTTGATGATGTTATGAAGAGTGATAATTATTAAGTTAATTAGTGAGGTTTCTTTACAAGTGAAGTAGGTTCATTCAGGATAGTTCTATAGGTTATGTAATGTTAATTAATGCTTGTGCTCAGTGTAAATTCTGTTTTGAGGATAATTTACTTGGTTTGTTTACTTGCAGATAGTAGAGTGGTTAATGTATAATTTGTGGCTCTTAAAATAACTGTAAATTTAATTGAAGTCTTTGAAGCTGGTCTGGGAGATTGCAGAGTTTGCTAAGGTTGTTAAGGTGCTGTAAATTTAAATCAATAAGTGTAAAATTGTAAATTTGTCATTGAGCTAACTAGGTAAGAGAGAAGAGAGTACGTTTCAAAAGAACAGAACTTGTCCACCTTGTGGAATTAAAAAGAATACAGTATTTTTTTTTGTGTAAGCTATGTGAATCGTAGTATAATTTTGGATGCATAAAGTGTGTAAACCATGTGAATCATAGTATGATTTTGGAGGCATAAAGTCAATGCCTAGTGTTCAAACCAACTGTGTTGAATTATGTCAGGTTGTGCTGTTCATAAATCCAGTAGCCAAATAGTAAAAAAAAAGGATTGAGATTTTGTTTTTATACTGCTGTGTGTAAGCAAACTAGAAAAGAAAGGAAATGCCATCTGATTGTCCACTAAATTACCTTGTTAAGTTTTTAAAGAAAAAAATTAATATAGGCAGTAGCCTTTCAAAAAAAGTTCAAAATTAGTGCAGTGTGAAATATTTTGTGTGCTGTTGTCTTCCATGACTTGAGCCCATGTACCCACGTTAGCTTGACTAAGGCTCTATCGATCCGAATCCTGGTATTATAAGGTATTTCATAACTGCAGTTTTTGTCCTATCCTTTTAAATTGACTTTCACCGCCTCCACAAGTTGTTATTGAACGAGTACATTTTATCCTATGACTTATAGTGACACATTTTCATATACATGCAACAATATTCACTTATTTTTGCACTTTCAGATGACTCAACTCTGCGTGAACACAAACAACGCAAACTTTTCAATAACTTCTTGTGGAATGTAAATTCTTAGATGCATTTTTGTTTAGGATGTTCATGGCCTTCTAATACTTAGAAAATATTTTTGTTTCGAAATGCATCTACTCATCTCCCAAGGTTAAATATTAGTCAAAATTCAAAATTTCCCTTCAAGTTTAATTTTGGCCATTTATTATACTAACCCTAATATAAGCTGGCTAAGATTTATGCCACAACAATTTAAATGGTGCCGTGACATTAAGAAAACCCCACAACATATAATTGGTGCCGTGACCATAGGATACATGCCTTGTCGTGGAATTCAACCTGTACTGCACAGTAATTACGAAAAATCTTGAGTATGGTTTCATATGTGAATTATTTTCTCGTAGTGATAAGTTCTGGTAGTCTCTCTCTCTCTCAGTGACCAAAGTAGCGAAAGTGCATATTTTTTTATTTCAGCTGAATTTCTGTGTATAAGTATTATAATATTTCAGTAGCAGTGTTTTTGATATTTGAATAATTTTGGGCTTAATATAAAAGCCAGTTCGGGCTTGACACACATAAAAAAAATTTTGTGTGTTGGTGTAATATTTTCAGTGACATATATGAGTAATTTCAGTAATTTTGTGCGTGACATACAAATAATTTTTTTCGGTGCCTGACACACATAATTTTTTTGGGGGTGTTTACCTACATGAGTTTTCACACAAATAATTTCTCAAGCGTACCTGCATAATGTATAATTTGGTATTTCGAATATAACTAGTGCTAATTAATAGTTTGCAGTGTGTCGTATATATATGCAATTTTACATTTTTCCAAATATTGAACTTTTAAGTGTATTTATCATGTGTTGCAAATTTTTTTCCTCTACAGTCCGAGTGTTGAATTAAGTATATTTTTAATATGTTGCATTCAGGCAATTTATCATATTCTGTTGAACTAAGCGAAGAAAGTGTAGTGTAAAGTAATGTTGTCATTCGAAAATGCCTGTTGTTGGTGTTGTCAAATTTGTGAAAGCATAATGCAAAATTGTAAGAAGCGTAACTTCTCTTCTCTCCTCAGGCTGGTTAATTTAGTGCCCAGGTGCACTGGTTAGTTATTTTAAGTTAGGTTGCTTACTATTGTAGTGCAGTGTAGGTTCAGTGTTGGGTAGGATTTGTATTTCTGTAGCAATAGCCAGTGAGTTAGGAATTTAATAAACAGTTAAATTTCTTTTAATTTGATTTTCTCAGTTTAGTTAAAAGGTTAGTATTTGAGCCGATGCAGAATTTTCTTTTCTTCGTTCCGTGAAAACTTTTTGGCTTGTAAAAAATTTTTTTACCGCTGTAATTAAGGTCAGGTGATAAGTAGCTTCGCTTCGGAACATTTGTTTTCCTAGTTCAGTGGTAGCCATGTTGGAACGGAAGTCAGCTCACCGGAGGTAGGTGGCGCTGCAGGTTTGTTTACATTCATCGGTTTGTTGACATGGTCGGAGCACGTGTGTGTTGAGTAGTAGGTAGAAGCGAATTTTCTGAGATTTTATTTTATGTTTCGACTCGCTTTGCTCGTCTTTTTCGCAGGGGGAATGTATTTGTCATGGCGAAAATTTTAACCTCTGGGGAATTTCGGAAAGACCTGATCAATCTTTCTGTTGGTTTATCAGGAATTAATTAATGCAAAAATTTTCTCCCATGACATACGTTAGAAGAAAATTCCTGGTTGAAAGGCATGGGAATTCGTGCGCAAAATTCGCTTGTCTTAATCACAACCAGGAAAACAAAATTTCATGTTAAAAAAAAAAAAAAAAAAAGAGAATAATATTTGATTTAACTGACTTTTGGGCTTTTGGAAATAATTATTTTATCTGTTCTTTTATCGCGATAGGAAAAGGCGAGTAGGTGTGCAGCTCAGAGAGTCAGGATTAATATTACTTTCACATCACGGAATGAGAAAAAAAGTTTCTGAAAAAGGAAAAAAAGAGTTGTGAGAAAAGGAAATCTTCCTTTCAGATCGGCCATTTTAAGGGTTCGGTCTTAGAAGTCGCTCAGAAAAATGTTGCAGAAAAGCTCTTAGGGGGTTGGCGCTGTTCTATTTTTGGAGACAAGGTCGCAGCTGCACATGGGAAGTTGCTTGGCTTACGTGTGAGGGTCAGAGGTCACTCGAGGCGTGGGAGAGAACCGTGGCATGCAGGGTTGCTGTTACTAGGGAAAATTTCAGCCAATCAGGGGTCGGCATGTTTCCAACACCCCAGCGTTCTTTTTACACTTTGAGACGCTTGTCTCGGTCACTTTTACTCTTGTCTTGCTGGCCGGCAGAAAGAGGGGACAGCCGAGTTCTCTCCTCGCCTTTTGGTGGGGAGGACGCACAGGAAAAAACAATTTTTTCTTGACGGCATTTGCTGACCACCAGGATTTGACATCTAGGCAAAAAGCTTAAAGGAGCCTAGTAGTGACGGTCTTCTAGCGTGGGGACTTGTCAGGTTCATGGTTGGTTACATGGAAAAAAATTAAAAGGAGCTCAGGGCTTGCGATGAATTGTTCACTGATTCCTCCAAAGACAAAGAGGTGGAAGAAATTATGAAGAAAGGACAGGACCACCGTAGGACGAGACCTCCTCGGGGTGCAGTGAAAGACGATCACCGATGCACTCCTAAGCATTCTCGTGAGAGCTAATGGATAAAGAAAGGAAAAGGAAAGGAATTTAGATCTTCTCTGGCTGGGGGACCGCTCTTACAAACCGCCTGGCATATGATGGAACTTCCGAGGATGATACCGTCCACCCTCCAATGCAGCCGACCAAATTCCTACCAGGGGAGAGCCATATGCATCGAAAAAAACAAGGGACAATTACTCCCTCTGAGAAGGTCCATCATCACCAGCTTCAGGATGTTTTTTGTTTTCCCTGTGTTCGGGTGAGTTGCTCGGGCACATTGTGTCCAAAAAAAAAAAAAAAAAAAGAGAAAGACATTGTTGGAGGCGAAGAGAAAATCAACAGTGACAGTGTGACGAGAAGATTTTTTTTTTACTTTTAACAAGAGTTGTTCGTGCCCACATGCCCAGCCCAGAAGGTAAATTCTTTCTTGGTTTTTTTTTGTATTATGTTGTGACCGCTGCGGAATTGTTGAACGAGTGGGTCAGCAGTGTGAAATCAAATTTATAGTTCTGCAAGAAAAACAAAAGAAAAAATTTTCTTATTTTTGAGGTTAGCTGGATGTGGGACATATGTCCCCATTTTGTTGTCATGTCTGGTATTTTAGCAACTCCCCAGGCCAGTAAATTTTAATGTATCGGAAAAATTTGGTTTAATGTTTGAGCACAGTGAATTTTGTTGCATCGATTGTAGTTTAGTTGGGCATGTGATAATTGAAAAGCAGTGTTATTGTGATGCCGGGGGTGATAAAATAATTGCAAACATTTCTCTCTAGTCTTTTACAGCGTTGAGTTTTTTTTTTTTTTTTTTTTTTTTGAGTGAAGATAAATTATGGAATGATTTATATTGGGATTTCGGGAACATATGTATAGTGTGGTGAAATTGGAAACCTAAAGTGCTGTTTATATTCTTGGAGTGTTGAGTGTCGAAATTAAGATGCTAGGTGTGTTACTTGACGACCAGTATTTTACATGCTCCAGATGAGTGTTAATCTCCCATTGGAAAGGGGTGATCTTAGGGCAAGCCTGGAACTTGTCCTAGGGCAGAGGGCTCTGAGTAGGGAATTTTCACCAGGATGCGATATGTGCAAAATAGAAGTTGAGGTATTTAGGTTCTCAAGTTTAGTGTTTCACAAAAAGAATGAACATCATGGGTTGAGAAGACCACTTTTGCTCACCAGTTCCAGTATTAATTGTTCTTTTCTTTTCTTTGGCCTAAATTTTCTTGTTTTTACTAAAAGAGTCTAAATGTAATTTTAATTTTCAATAAGGTGAAAATATTTAGTAGGTTATGTAAATGGTCAGTGTTATTGTCTGCAGTGGACCTGCGCATTGCCATGGTGCAGAAGAATTTCCTTGCTAGTGATTTTTCCTGGGATATATGTGGATAGATAAGTGAATTTTCCTGGGATATATGTGGATATTGTGATTTTGAATTTTCCTGGGATATATAGAGATAAGTGAATTTTTCTGGGATATATGTGGATATGGTGATTTTGGATTTCTTGGGATATAGAGAGATAAGTGATTTTTTCCTGTAATATAGTTGTGTTAGTTCTGGGCCGGATGTGCCTGGAGTATTTAGGGTTGAAGTACGACAGGCTCTTGCAGGCGTGGTTGATCAAGGTGGGATCATGCATTGGTTCGAAAAAGGGGAGCCTTGGGGACGTGGTTTTTAGGGGAAAACTTGTCTTCAACCCCCCCCCCCCCCCAGTAGTTTCGCTGCCCACGGAGATATGTACTGCCAGCGAGGGTCGGTCGGGCGTTGCTTCAATTAATGCTGCGAGATCATGTTAGAGGAAATTCTGTGCCTGATGATGATGTGTCGCACTTGAGGATTTTTTCCTTTCCCTTTGCCTAGGCTGAAATTGGATTCACGACCCAATTTCACGCCTTCAGCCTGACTGGTATTTTCGTCCTGTGTTGGTTCTTGCCTCACCGCTACCTCAGTAATTCACTGCAGGTGTTAAATTTAAGTTTTGTTTTGGTGATTTAAAGTATCTAAATTAAATTTGTTTATGATATGCTGTAGTGCTAGGGATGTAAATTCTAAATTCTGGTTGTTAGTGTTAGTGAGCATGATATTTAGTTTGGAAATTTAGTTAATTGGTATTTTGAGCTTTTGTTTACAGTATAGAGTTATTAAGTATCTTGAGCTATTATTTGCAGTGCAGAGTGATGTGATTTGTAGGAGCGAGCTAGTGCAAGAAGATTGTGTGAATTTCTGAATTATGTTGATGATGTTATGAAGAGTGATAATTATTAAGTTAATTAGTGAGGTTTCTTTACAAGTGAAGTAGGTTCATTCAGGATAGTTCTATAGGTTATGTAATGTTAATTAATGCTTGTGCTCTGTGTAAATTCTGTTTTGAGGATAATTTACTTGGTTTGTTTACTTGCAGATAGTAGAGTGGTTAATGTATAATTTGTGGCTCTTAAAATAACTGTAAATTTAATTGAAGTCTTTGAAGCTGGTCTGGGAGATTGCAGAGTTTGCTAAGGTTGTTAAGGTGCTGTAAATTTAAATCAATAAGTGTAAAATTGTAAATTTGTCATTGAGCTAACTAGGTGAGAGAGAAGAGAGTACGTTTCAAAAGAACAGAACTTGTCCACCTTGTGGAATTAAAAAGAATACGGTATTTTTTTTTTTTTTTTTTTTTGTGTAAGCTATGTGAATCGTAGTATAATTTTGGATGCATAAGGTGTGTAAACCATGTGAATCATAGTATGATTTTGGAGGCATAAAGTCAATGCCTAGTGTTCAAACCAACTGTGTTGAATTATGTCAGGTTGTGCTGTTCATAAGGCCAGTAGCCAAATAGTAAAAAAAAAAAGGATTGAGATTTTGTTTTTATACTGCTGTGTGTAAGCAAACTAGAAAAGAAAGGAAATGCCATCTGATTGTCCACTAAATTACCTTGTTAAGTTTTTAAAGAAAAAAACTAATATAGGCAGTTGCCTTTCAAAAAAAAGTTCAAAATTAGTGCAGTGTGAAATATTTTGTGTGCTGTTGTCTTCCATGACTTGAGCCCATGTACTCCACGTTAGCTTGACTAAGGCTATCGATCCGAATCCTGGTATTATACGGTATTTCATAACTGCAATTTTTGTCCTATCCTTTTAAATTGACTTTCACCGCCTCCACAAGTTGTTATTGAACGAGTACATTTTATCCTATGACTTATAGTGACACATTTTCATATACATGCAACAATATTCACTTATTTTTGCACTTTCAGATGACTCAACTCTGCGTGAACACAAACAACGCAAACTTTTCAATAACTTCTTGTGGAATGTAAATTCTTAGATGCATTTTTGTTTAGGATGTTCATGGCCTTCTAATACTTAGAAAATATTTTTGTTTCGAAATGCATCTACTTATCTCCCAAAGGTTAAATATTAGTCAAAATTCAAAATTTCCCTTCAAGTTTAATTTTGGCTATTTATTATACTAACCCTTAATATAAGCTGGCTAAGATTTACGCCACAACAATTTAAATGGTGCCGTGACATTAAGAAAACCCCACAACACATCCACAGCAAGAAAAAAGTTGAAGGAGACATTCTACCAATACTTGTATCCTTACACTTATGGCGTAACGAGTCAGTTCCGTGGGTGTGTGTCTGTGTGTCTAGCGTAAGGGGTGGGGATTGTAAGAATTGCTTTGTAGCCGATTTTGAAAACATTTTAAAATTCTTGCTTTCAGCATTTTTCTGAACGAAGTTGCTCTCCAACTTGTCACACCAAAAATTATACTCGCCCACCCGCAGCCCTCCCTAATTTCGAAGTCTAGCGACGTTCCTAACGATGGCGCGTCTGAGGGTCATGAAACGGTATAAATAAAGCCTGATACTGAGCTCTATTAATTAGTGTTATTCTTGTTCTTCGGATGGTAAAAGCAGCGAAGCGAGTTTGACAAAAGTCAAGTTTTAATACCCAAACGACTGGGTCATAGCACTTCCGAGACGACAAGGTTTGTGGGGTGCTCACGGTCAACCGTGGTTAGTACCTTCAAAAAGTGGTCCGAGGAGAAGAAAAATCACAAACCGCTGAAGGGGTTGTGGGCCGTCCACGTCTCATGGATTCTACAAACGAGAGTAATAGGTCACAACACACACAAAAACAATCCCGTATGGTATGAGCCAACAGAAGGGATACCGTGGCGCACCTCGCCGGCAATTTTAATGCTGGTGACGAGTGTAATGGGTCACAACACACACAAAGACAATCCCGTATGGTACGAGCCAACAGAAGGGATGCTGTGACGCACCTCGCCGGAAATTTGAGTGCTGGTGACGAGAGTAATGGCTCACAACACACACAAAGACAATCCCGTATGGTATGAGCCAACAGAAGGGATACTGTGGCGCCAATGCCCGTTAATTTTAATGCTGGTGACGAGAGTAATGGGTCACAACACACACAAAGACAATCCAGTATTGTACGAGAAAACAGAAGGAATACTCTGACACACCTCGCCGGTAATTTGAATGCTGGTGACGAGAGTAATGGGTTACAAAACACACAAAAAGAATCCCGTATGGTACGAGCCAACAGAAGGGATACTGTGACGCACCTCGCCAGTAATTTGAATGCTGGTGACGAGAGTAATGGGTCACAACACACAAAAAGACAATCCCGTATGGTATGAGCCAACAGAAGGGATACTGTGGCGCAACTCACCGGTAATTTGAATGCTGGTGACGAGAGTAATGGCTCACAACACACACGAACACAATCCCGTATGTTACGAGCCAACAGAAAGGAAACTGTGGCGCAACTCATCGGTAATTTGAATGCTGGTGGCGAGAGTGATCGGTTAGAGCACACACAAAGACAATCCCGTATGGTATGAGACTACGAGAATGGATACTGTGGCGCACCTCGCCGGTAATTTGAATGCTGGTTACGAGAGTAATGGGTCACAACACACACAAAAACAATCCCGTATGGTATGAGCCAACAGAAGGTATACTGTTGCGCAACTCACCGGTAATTTGAATGCTGGTGACGAGAGTAATGGCTCACAACACACACAAAGGCAATCCCGTATGGTATGAGCCAACAGAAGGGATACTGTGGCGCAACTCACCGGCAATTTGAATGCTGGTGACGACAGTAATGGGTTACAACACCCACAAAGACAATCCCCTATGGTACGAGCCAACAGAAGGGATACTGTGGTGCAACTCACCGGTAATTTGAATGCTGGTGACGAGAGCAATGGCTCACAACACACACAAAGACAATCCCGTATGGTATGAGCCCACAGCAGGGATACTGTGACGCAACTCACCGGTAATTTGAATGCTGGTGACGAGAGTAATGGGTTACAACACTCACAAAGACAATCCCGTATGTTACGAGCCAACAGAAGAGAAACTGTGGCGCACCTCGCCTGTAATTTGAATGCTGGTGATGAGAGTAATAGGTCACAACACACACAAAGACAATCCCGTATGGTATGAGCCAACAGAAGGGATACTGTGGGGCACCTCGCCGGTAATTTAAATGCTGGTGACGAAAGTAATGGGTCACAACACACGCAAAGACAATCCCGTATGGTATGAGCCAACAGAAGGGATACTGTGGCGCAATTCACCGGTAATTTTAATGCTGGTGACGAGAGCAATGGGTCACAACACACAAAAAGACAATCCCGTATGGTATGAGCCAACCGAAGGGATACTGTGGTGCAACTCACCGGTAATTTGAATGCTGGTGACGAGAGTAATGGCTCACAACACACACGAACACAATCCCGTATGTTACGAGCCAACAGAATGGAAACTGTGGCGCAACTCACCGGTAATTTGAATGCTGGTGGCGAGAGTGATCGGTTAGAGCACACACAAAGACAATCCCGTATGGTACAAGACAACAGAAGGAATACTGTGGCACACCTCGCCGGTAATTTGAATGCTGGTGACGAGAGTAATGGCTCACAACACACACAAAGAGAATCCCGTATGGTACGAGCCAACAAAAGGGATACTGTGATGCACCTCGCCGGTAATTTGAGTGCTGGTGATGAGAGTAATGACTCACAACACACACGAAGACAATCCCGTATGGTATGAGCCAACAGAAGGGATACTGTGGCGCACCTAGCCGGTAATTTGAATGATGGGGACGAAAGTATTGGGTCACAACACACACAAAGACAATCCCGTATGGTATGAGCTAACAGAAGGGATACTGTGGCGCAACTCACCGGTAATTTGAATGCTGGTTACGAGAGTAATGGGTCACAACACACACAAAGACAATCCCGTATGGTATGAACCAACAGAAGGGATCCTGTGGCGTAACTCACCGGTAATTTGAATGCTGGTGACGAGAGTAATGGGTCACAACACACACAAAGACAATCCCGTATGGTATGAGCCAACAGAAGGTATACTGTGCCGCAACTCACCGGTAATTTGAATGCTGGTGACGAGAGTAAAGGCTCACAACACACACAAAGGCAATCCCGTAAGGTATGAGCCAACAGAAGGGATACTGTGGCGCAACTCACCGGCAATTTGAATGCTGGGGACGACAGTAATGCTTTACAACACCCACAAAGACAATCCCGTATGGTACGAGCCAACAGAAGGGATACCGTGGCGCACCTCGCCTGTAATTTGAATGCTGGTAACGAGAGTAATAGCTCACAACACTCACAAAGACAATCGCGTATGGTACGAGCCAACAGAATGGATACTTAAGCACAACTCACTGGTAATTTGAATGCTGGTGACGATAGTAATGGGTCACAACACACACAAAGACAATCCCGTATGGTATGAGCCAACAGAAGGGATACAGTGGCGCACCTCGCCGGTAATTTGAGTGCTGGTGATGAGAGTAATGGGTCACAAGACACACAAAGACAATCCCGTATGGTATGAACCAACAGAAGGTGTACTGTGGCGCAACTCACCGGTAATTTGAATGGGTGTCCCGACAATTCGTCGCGTGCGTCAATTCGTCGACTACGTCAATTCGTCGCGTTTACAGATTTTGGTTACATACAAAACGAATTCAGGAAAACGTACGATTTCGAACGTCTTGCTCCCTGATCAAATTTATAAAGTTTGGCCACGCAGACAGGATAGGAATATTACGTTTTTCTTTGGCACTAAAAATATTAGACGGTAAACGGTTTTTGGAACGGGGCAGGGCCCGGTTGGTCAGAGCCCCACATATACAAAATTTTTGTAAAATCTACAGTTTTCAATTCAGAACCACCAAATCTGGTATACTATCTCATGGTACTCTAACTTAGACGCTAGACGGTTTTTGGAAGGGGTTGGAGCCCGGGGGTCAGACCCCCCCGAAAAAAAACTTTTTCGTAAAATCTACAGTTTTCAATTTAGAACCACCAAATTTGGTATACTATCTCATGGTACTCTAACTTAGACGCTAGACGGTTTTTGGAAGGGGTTGGAGCCGGGGTCAGACCCCCCCGAAAAAACTTTTTCGTAAAATCTACAGTTTTCAATTTAGAACCACCAAATTTGGTATACTATCTCATGGTACTCTAACTTAGACGCTAGACGGTTTCTGAAAGGGGTTGGAGCCCGCGGGGTCGGCCCCCCTCATAAAAATTTCGTAAAATCTACAGTTTTCATCTTAGAACCACCAAATTTGGTATACTATCTTATGGTACTCTAACTTAGACTGCAGACCGTTTTTGGAACGGGTCGGGCACGGGGTAAGAGCCCCCTCCCCCATAAAAATTTTTCGTAAAAACTAGTTTTCAATTTAGAACGACCAAATTTGGTATATTATCTCATGGTTCTCTAACTTAGACGGTAGATGGTTTTTTGGAAAGGGTCGGAGACCGGGGTTCAGAGCCCCCCCCCCCCATATAGAATTTCTTGAAATCTATAGTTTTCAATTTAGAACCACCAAATTTGGTATACCATATCATGGTACTCTAACTTAGACCGTAGACGATTTTCGGAACGGGTTGGGGCCCGGGGGTTAGATCGTTCCCCCCGTACAAAATTTTCATAAAATCTACAGTTTTCAATTTGGAACAACCAAATTTGGTATACTATCTCATGGTACTCTAACTTAGATGGTAGACGGTTTTGGGAACGGGTCAGGCACGGGCTCAGAGCCCTCCCCATAAAAATTTTTCGTAAAATCTACAGTTTTCAATTTAAAACCACCAAATTTGGTATACTATGTCATGGTACTCTAACTGAGAATGCAGGCGATTTTTGGAAACGGTTGGAGACAGGGGTTCAGAGCCCTCCCCCCCCCCCCCATGCCAATTTTTGTAAAACCTACAGTTTCGAATTTAGAACGACCAAATTTAGTACACTCCCTCATTGTATTGTAACTTAGATCGCAGACGGAAAGGGTCGGTGCCCGGTGTGAAGGGGGCCCATTCAAAATTTTCGTAAAAATTACAATTTTTACTCTTAAGAACTGCATCCCAATACAGCACTCCATTACCGCACCTACGGTCTAGGTTAGAGGCCGTAGATAACAATAAAGTGAAAAAATATCCGGTTCATGATGTATTAAAAACACAAATTAATAAACGTTAGCTTTCACCACCAACGGTTGCCTTATCAGGCAGAAATACAATGTACTGTAAATAATGTAAATTATTTTTTGCTTCGTATAATTAAATTAACTAAATCAAAATATTTAAAATAAGTTTCCTGGAAATTTACGGAAATAGCTTTTTCATTCATTAACTTTCACCCGCTGAACTTGGGGATTTTAGAAATAGTAATATTTACCTGGGAAATACCGGGTACCCCTGCTAGTAAGAACTAAAGATAATGTTACACTTTTAGTCAGGTACAAAACAATAATTAGAAAACCCTAGGACTGGGCCTGTTTAGCAATTTTCAGTGTGCCGTGCTAATTTTCATAATGTTTTCATAGAAGTCCAAGATTTTTGCAATGCGCTTTTCTGAGGTTGGAACTATTAAGCAGACCCTAGGCCTAGAGATTTTTGATAGTTTTCAGTCCTCCGAGCTGATATTTATGTAGTTTTCATAGAAAATAAAATGAATTCTGTTTAAATGTTACTCGAGCACAAAGCATTAATTGCTACGCCCGAGACCTAGGCATATGCATTTACAGTAATTTTTATAATGCTGTAATTATATGAGGTTTGCATGACAAATCAATTTAAGAGTGTTACGCTTATCAAAAATTATTTAAAAGGCCTAGGCCTAGCGGCCAATAATTAGCATTTGGTGCCTAAGTGAAAGCGCAACATTATTAACTTGATTTGTTATGCAAACCTTATAAATACGACCACAGCGATTAAAAGTTACTAAAGAGTCCTTGTAAGTAATATTTTTTGACCGAGTGCAAGTACAATTTACGAAATGTCAACAGGTCAAAATATCTAAAGTAACAATGAAATTTGGAATATTTCTTTTTTCTTTCTTTTTATTTCAGTTTTGACACTTGTATTAAGTTTTAAAAACATATATTTCTCCTATCGTATACCTTCATTGTGCTTTCAACAGAATTTCTTACCATGTTTTGGGTATTTTGTTTCGTGTGGTTGCAGTTTTTTTAATGTTTTGGGCATTTCATTTTTTGAAATCAATTTTACTAGAATATGCAGATTCTGTAGTTCAGTGGTTTGAGGGAAATTATGTTCTTGGAAAATTTTGTGGAAGCAGAAGAAACAATCCAAGCAGAAGCCCTACGCTGTTCCCGCCAACAATTTGGTCAGTTAGTGAAAACAATTTATTTGGCTTTCCCAGAACACAAAACGAACTTGAAAGATTAGACAGACGCTGGAATACAATTCTGGGAGAGAAAAAACTGTGACTGTACGAAATAATCAGTGAAATTGCGAAAGAGCAGAGAACAACTATGGCTAAAATCGAAAGAGTGATAGCACAGATTCCAACAAATCCACCCAGAAGAGAAACGCTGGCAAGATAAAAAGGAATTCGAACTTCTTTGGTGCACAGAGACAATGTTAACATGCTGGACATTTTAAGAGGAATTTCATATAATTCTACCCTTTACTAAAATGTGCTGGTATTTCTCACTAATTGAATTATACCTTTTACTAACTTGTATTTGAATTTTTCAAGAATGTAATTCCGCCGAAGATGCAAGAATGTAAAACCAACGCAAAATTAAAAAAGACAAAATTTTCAAAATAGCATGTCAAAAACATAAAATGTCAAAAAGTAATCCAAAATGTGAAACATATAAAAATTCAAAATGCAATCCAAAATGTGAAACAAATAAAAATTCAAAATGCAATCACAAGTCACAAGCATTACAAAAATGCGAAACGCTATGTAACAAGTACAACACAAAATTAAAACAAATGCCAAAAAAAAAAAAATGCATACGCTTTGTAAAATGTACAAAATAAAATAAATGCCATATTCACAAGGATTTCATGACGAGTCATGTTAAAAATGAGCTTTTATTTAGACTTCAAATAATAATTACTAGCCTCTACACCTTTTTAAGTCTTTAATAAGTGCAACATCATTAACCTGACTTGTCATCAAACATTATCAATATGACCATAGCATACAATCACTTAAAAGACTTGTTAATAGATGAATTGAGGAATCACCAAGTTCAGCGGGTGAAAGTTAATGGCTGTTTATAGTTTTGTACTCGAGTAAATGCGCAACACAGTAAACTTGACTTTCTCTGAAAATTTTATGTATATGAGCACGGTTGATTGAAAACTGATAAAAGGGCTTAAGGCCTGTTTATTAATTTTTGTGCCTCAGTCAAAACGCAGTACCATAACCTTGGCATGTTATCGAAACCTTATGAATACGTCGGACTAAAAATTCCTAAAAAAGTTTACGCCTAAGGTCTTGTAACTAAAGTTTTGTGACAGGGTAAAACTGCAACATTAATAACTTGACATGTTATGTTAACGTTGTGAATATGAGCACGGCGGATTAAAGATTTCAACAAATAGCCTTCGGGATTAATGTGTTGTAGCTGAGTAAAAATGTAACATTATCTTGATTTTCTATATAAACCAAACTACGTGCTGAAATGGCCCAACTATATATACGTATACTTCAACCCTATACCGAAGCGCTGACAAGGTGAAAACAAAAGTGCAATTTTGTACGGTCTCCTAACATTTTATGGCCAGCTTACATGGAAGTGGACACCTTGATATCAAAACATACTTTTTGTACGATCCACAACAAATAGCAATGGACACGTCGCAATCTTGGGGGGGGGGGGGGTTAACGACCACCGTGATCAATTCAGTGGGCTATAAGCAGTCGGACATTCCCAATTTTGGGCCACTGGTTCCTGGGAAGGGGAACAGCCAGTGCCAGAAGTCAAGCACAACGTCCATGATTCACCGGGATTTGAACCAGGATCCTTCTCGACAAGTGGTCAGAAGCCAGCGCCTAGATCACTCCGCCGCCGTAGCGGCACACGTTGAAATGTATTTTTCATACGGCCCCTAACGCTCTTATGGACATACTAGATTGAACTGGACGCAAATAAATCATTAATATAATTTGTACTAGCAGGGATACCAGTTATTTGCCAGGTAAATATTACTATTTGTGGAATCACCAAGTTCAGCGGGTGAAAGTTAATGAATGAAAAGATATTCCTGCAATTTTCCAGTAAACTTATTTTAAATTTTTTGATTTAGTTAATTTAATTTTGCGAAACAAAAAAGAAAAAGGAATGGGAATACTTACCTTCTAGGAGACATCTATAGAACTGCCGTACATCTGGCGTGTGCTTCTGTGAATCCCGCGACACAGAAATGCAATGTACCTATGTGATGTCGCATGCATACGACTTCACATTGGCATTGATCATCTTTTTCTTACCGTTTTGAATTTTGAATATCTGGAACTCTCTGTTTACATTACATTATATTTCTTTCTGATAAGCCGTTCGTTGGTAGTGAAAGCTAAACTATATAGATTTGTGTTTTTAATACACCATTAAACGCATATTTTTGCACTTTATTGTTATCTACAGCCCCTAACTTAGACCGTAGGTTAGTTAGTTGGTTGGTTGGTTGATGGTTTATGGTGCAAGGCCCTCAAAGGGCCAAAGAGCGCCTTAGAACGTAAATAGGGTATTCTTAAGAGTAAAAAACGGAACTTTTTACGAAAATTTTGCATAGGGCTACCTTGACCCGGGCCCCGACCCCTTCCAAAAACCGTCTACCGTCTAAGTTAGATAACCATAAGTAGTATACCAAATCTGGTTGTCCTAAATTGAAAACTGTAGATTTTACGAAATTTTTATGAGGAGGGGGAGGGGCTCTCACCCCGGGGTTCCAGCCCCTTCCAAAAACCGTCTAGCGTCTAAGTTAGAGTACCATGAGATAGTATGCCAAATTTGGTGGTTCTAAATTGAAAACTGTAGATTTTACGAAAAACTGTTTATTCGGGGGGTCTGACCCCCGGGCTCCAACCCCTTCCAAAAACCGTCTAGCGTCTAAGTTAGAGTACCATGAGATAGTATACCAGATTAGGTGGTTCTGAATTGAAAACTGTAGTTTTTAAGAAAATTTTGTATGTGGGGGGGGGCTCTCACCCCCCGGGTCTTGACCCGTTCCAAAAACGGTCTGCTGTCTAAGTTAGAGTACCATAAGATAGTATACCAAATTTGGTGGTTCTAAGATGAAAACTGTCGATTTTACGAAATTTTTAATGGGGTCTCCGACCCCGCGTGCTCCAACCCCTTCCAAAAACAGTCTAGCGTCTAAGTTAGAGTACCATGAGATAGTATACCAAACTTGGTGGTTCTAAATTGAAAACTGTAGATTTTGCGAATTTTTATGAGGGGGGCCCTTACCCCCGGGCTGCAACTCCTTCAAAAAATCGTCGATCGTCTAAGTTAGAGTACCATGCGATAGTATGCCAGATTTGGTGGTTCTGAATTGAAAACTGCAGTTTTTAAGAAAATTTTGTATGTGGGGGCTCTGACCCCCGGGCCTTGATCCGTTCCAAAAACGGTCTACTGTCTAAGTTAGAGTACCATGAGATAGTATACCAAAGTTGGTGGTTCTAAATTGAAAACTGTAGATTTTACAAAACAAATTTATTCGGGGGGTGTCTGACCCCCCGGGCTCCAACCATTTCCAAAAACCGTCTAGCGTCTAAGTTAGAGTACCATGAGATAGTATACCAAATTTGGTGGTTCTAAATTGAAAACTGTAGATTTTACGAAAAAGTTTTTATTCGGGGGGAGTCTGACCCCCCGGCTCCAACCCCTTCCAAAACCGTCTAGCGTTTAAGTTAGAGTACCATGAGATAGTATACCAGATTAGGTGGTTCTGAATTGAAAACTGTAGTTTTTAAGAAAATTTTGTATGTGGGGGCTCTGACCCCCGGGCCTTGACCCGTTCCAAAAACGGTCTGCAGTCTAAGTTAGAGTACCATAAGATAGTATACCAAATTTGGTGGTTCTAAGATGAAAACTGTAGATTTTACGAAATTTTTATGAGGGGGGCCGACCCCGCGGGCTCCAACCCCTTTCAAAACCGTCTAGCGTCTAAGTTAGAGTACCATGAGATAGTATACCAAATTTGGTGGTTCTAAATTGAAAACTGTAGATTTTAGGAAAAAGTTTTTATTCGGGGTCTGACCCCCGGGCTCCAACCCCTTCCAAAAACCGTCTAGCGTCTAAGTTAGAGTACCATGAGATAGTATACCAGATTAGGTGGTTCTGAATTGAAAACTGTAGTTTTTAAGAAAATTTTGTATGTGGGGGCTCTGACCCCCGGGCCTTGACCCGTTCCGAAAACGGTCTGCCGACTAAGTTAGAGTACCATAAGATAGTATACCAAATTTGGTGGTTCTAAGATGAAAACTGTAGATTTTACGAAATTTTTTATGAGAGGGGGGTCCGACCCCGCGGGCTCCAACCCCTTCCAAAAACCGTCTAGCGTCTAATTTAGTTTCATGATACCAAATTTGATGGTTCTGAAATGAAAACTAGATTTTACGAAAACTTTGTATGTATGGGGGGAGGAGGGGGCTCTGACTCCCGGGCCTTGACCCGTTCCAAAAACAGACAACCGTCTAAGTTAGAGTACTATGAGATTCTGATGTGATGTGTGTTTTTTGAGCTCTGTCTTTTACGTGCTTTTGAGTAGTTAATCGAGTGGTGTACTTTTTCTTTTCGAGTGCATCTTCAAGTTGAAGATCAGTGCTTTCGTTTCGTTTGTCTCACGAGGTGGTGAGTGAATTACTTTATTCTTTATCGTTAGTTATATTTTTCGAACGAGTTGGTCTTGTTCTTCGGTAAGCCTCGCCGTTGACATGGCGGCATTAGATAAGGGTGAAGCTCACGCCCTTATCTTGGAAGAGAAGCCATCTTCCTCCTCTTCTTCCAACCCAGCTGCTGACACAGCTTCGTTGGTCGCAGAGATCTCTAACTGCCTTACTGACGTCATGAGTTCCTCTGCCTTGCCTGCGCCTACGGCCTGCCTTCCCACTGAGGGTACTGCCGTTACAGGTCTACTCTCTGTCCCTGTCGCGGATGCTATGGAGGTGTCGGGTGCCGTCGCTTCTACGGCCACCACTTCATCTCAACTACCAGATTCCCCTATAACAGCTGGAGTTTCGCCCTCTACATCTAGTAAAGGTACTGTTCCTCCATCATATGCGACTGCCATGTCTAGTGGCTCTACGTCACTCCTATCGTCTGATACTCTCTTTCCCGATTCGTATCTTCATGTCGTGGGATCCACAGCAACGATAGATATTCCCGAAGACTCACCAGCCGGCCGTCAACTACAATCAACGATGGAACTCGGCGTATGTTTTGATGCGCTGCCGGATACAAAGCTTCAGCTCTATAGCCGAGCTCTTAAATCCATTTTACCGGCGGATGCAATAGATTATGTTGCCCGAAAACCACGATCAGTGCTGGTTTACTTCAAGAAAAAGGAACATGCAGACCTTATCTTGACAGCAGGACTGACCATTAATGATGTACATCTCCTACCACAACCAGTCGCGCACCGCCCCGTGCAGGTGACTTTCTACCCTGTCCCGCCAGAGGTTTCTGATACAATTCTTTGCACGTTACTCAGTAAGTTCGGCCGAGTAGTCGGTCCCATAACAACCCTCTCGGCGGCACCCAGAGACCCCGAAGACAAAGCCATTCGTGGCTTCCGTCGCACCGCTCGTGTGCTCTTTCCGTCCGATACTCATCTTCAGGCCTGTCCAACTGTCCTTCACGTGCGCTGTGGGCAACAGCGACGTCGTATCGAGATCATCACTTCTCAGCATTGCACTCTTTGTCAAAGTGAGAGTCATGTGCGAGCCACTTGCACTCGTGCTGTTTCCATAACCGTGCCAAGTGATGTGGCACCTTCTGTCCCTCCTGTTACTGCTGTGTCAACGTCTCCACACGAGTGGAAGGTTGCAGGACCCAGATCTTCCCGACGTCGGCCTGCAGACGTTGGTCGACGAACGTCTTTGGCAGACTCACTTTCAGTTACAGATCGGAATTTTCCCACGCTTCCTACGGCACCCCCGCAGCGTATACTTTCTGCTCCTACAGATTTACCTGCTACTATGTCGTCGGTGTTTACCGTTGGCGCTGCAGATCCAGCAGCCGAAACCCTTTCCAGCACAGAGACTTCTATACCAGCTGGTTCCTCCACGATTTTTGGCAAACGCAGTGTCTCGTCACGGAAGAAGTTGAAGAAGTCTAAAACGTCCTCATCCCCGCACTTGTTCACTAGGCGGTCTAATCGCCCGGTTACTAGCGCAATCTTCTCTAGACGTGGCATTTCGTCTTCTCAAGTACAAGCCTGGACTGAACCAGAGACGGAGGATGTTTCTCCCTCGTTAGAGGACTTCACTAATCTCCTTCAAGAGAATGCTTTCCCCGCTGAGCCGCTGCCTTACGTAGATCTTCTTGAATATTTAGTGAGTCCCACCAGCACGGCCACTGCTCGTGCTTTTTTACTAAAGTATGAAGCTGCCCTACCTCGGGTTCTCAGTCAACTTGATTCTCTTATGCACACTCTTCGGCGGAACGTCGATGACATTCCGTGGGGTCTGGGTTTTATCCAGCGCCTACATGGTCTCGCTACTGCAAGTCAGCACATCTTACATCCGCCGACGGACCTAAAAGTTCAAGGTCACGTCACTTAATTGTCGCGGTTTTGCGACACTACTTGCGAACGCCTTAGCCTATGAGGACCTTTCCCCACTGGGTGCGGACGTGCTACTGTTACAAGAGACGAACTGTCATCCTACCACTTTGTTTACCCGTTGGCGATCATGGAATTTTGCTTTCCACCACGCATTCAGCTGTTCATCATATGGTGGTATTGCCGTCGGGGTACGCTCGACTTTTCGCTCTACGATGACTCTCTTCTCTGTAAAAAATCTCTGTCGTGATCTCTTACAACAAGTCACGTTCACTATTCAAACGGAGAGGTTTCATATCTTTAACATCTACGTGCCAAACACCTCCACTTATGTGTCGGAGCTTTTTCTGTGCTTTCGCGGTGCTCTCTCTGATATACCTGCCACCGACCGAGTTCTCGTTGGTGGCGACTTTAATTGTACTCTACACCCTCAACTTGATCGTTCCCCGCCTTCACGCGAACATCGTGCAGACCTTGTACAGCAGCTACAGTCCCTCGTTTTTGATTTCTCACTCATAGATGTCCATCGACACTTATATCCGACTACACCCTCCCATACCTGGCGTGCAGCTGGTGCAATAAACCCGGCCACGGCCAGACTTGACAGATTTTATACCACGCCCATACTTCTTCCAGCGATCTCTGCATCCTGTTGCCAGCCCACTGCGTCGTCCGACCATTGTGCCATCACTCTCACAGTGTTCCACACTCATGCACAGCACAGGACAACCCGGCCGTGGACATTTGATGCCGCTCTTTTGGATGACGCCGGTTTTTGCTCTTCAGTCCGCCATTTCCTCTCCGACTGGCGCACGCAACTGCAGTCTGCGCCGTGTGCCCTGACTTTCTGGCTGGAGGTAAAACATCGCCTCTTGCTTCATGTGCGAAATCAGGCTTTTACGATCACGACGCTACAGAGGATGCGTTTAGATCACATCCGTACGATGCTTTCCCTTATAAATATGGCTGACCCTCTTTTTGCTGTGTATAAGGCTGAACTGAATTCTCTCCTAGTCCCACTTGCGCAACAGGTCATTCGGCGGCTGAGATTACAGCATCTCGCGCCCGATGCTTGCACTTATGAGTTTCTTTCCAACCTTGAATCTAAGCGTCATGCCTCTGCTTTAATTCGCCATCTCCGCCTCTCTACCGGCGAGGTATCCTCTGACCCAGTTACTCTTTGCTCTGTTGCCCGCAGTTATTTTACATCGAAGTTTTGTGAGACTCCTCCTCCTTCCAGCACTGCCTTATCTGGTCTACACTCTGCTTTACCTCAAGTCCCCTCTTATTTTTCTGATTCTCTCCTCCGGCTTCCCACGCTAACAGAGATTTCCGAGACGTTTTCTTCTCTAAACTCCAAGGCTGCACCTGGCCCAGATGGTCTTCCTTTCTGTTTCTACAAAGCTTTCCTCCCAGCCCTCCTCCCTTTTCTGCTTAATGCTTTCTCCGCTGCTTTCCACCTATCCACCCTTCCGAGGAGTTTCACAATTGCCCATATAGTCCTCTTCCCAAAGAAGGGTGATCTCCTAGACTTAGGGAACTGGCGTCCCATCTCACTTCTGAATCTTGATTACAAGCTTTATTCTAAACTACTCTCGCGCCGTATTAATCCAATCCTCCCCACATACTGTCCTCTAATCAGACCTACACTGTCCCAGGGCGCTCCATCTCCCATAACATTCAACTTCTCAGTGACCTAATCCATATCGCTCGATCTCGCTCTGAACCTCTTGCTCTGCTGTCTCTCGATCAACAATCCGCCTTTGATAATATTTCTCACGCCTACCTCTCGTCTACACTTTATAGTTTCGGGTTTCCACCTCCTTTTGTTTCTGTTCTCCTCTCCCTCTCTCAGGACGCCACTTTCCACGTCAGGTTGCCCACCCTTCTCACAGCGCCAATTCCTTTCCGTCGCGGCGTCCGGCAAGGCTGCCCCTTGTCCGGACAGCTCTTTGCTCTTGCGATCGAACCTTTTCTCCGTTCCGTTCACAGATCCTTCTATGCTTCTCTGCCTCCAGTGGTCGCCAGCACTCGCCATCATATTGTCACCTATGTTGCCTATGCTGATGACGTGACTTTTGTGTTCGACAAGATGCACAATTCTGCAAACTTCGCCACCTCTACGCTCGGTATGCCTCTTGTTCTAGTGCCACGCTAAACGAGTCAAAAAGCACTGGCTTGTGGTGTGGGTCGTGGGCTAGTCGAACCGACTCTCCATGGGGAGCCGAATGGTCCACATCCTCACAGCGTTTTCTAGGAGTGCACCTGGGCAAACCTCCTACAGCCTCGACGATAACGTGGAATGCACTGCACCCCCGCCTGCTGCGTACGGCTGCCAACTGGAGACAAGCACAGTTCTGCACTTCTCTGTACCAGCGTGCCCAGATCACTCGAACATATTTGTTATCCATGTGCACGTTCTCTTGGCTTGCAACCAAACAACCTGTCTATCGTCTTCTTGCAATCACCCAGTGCCAAACCAATATTGTGTGGGCTGGTCATCATTGGGTTAACGCTTCACTTCTCAGCTTGTCTCCTCAGAATGGCGGTATTGGACTGCTTGATGTGCGGTTATACTATCAGGCATTCCGAGTGTCTACATTTCTTCGCCTTCTTGCTTCACCTGTTCTGCCTGCGCAGACAACCCGGGACGTCACTGTCTCCCCGCGTAATCCCCACCTTACTTTTCTTTCTTATCTTTTAATGGATCACTGCCCCCTCCTTTCCAACTTACCTCCTATCTATCAGGAGGCTATCACCTTGCTTCGCTCTTTCCCTCTGTCTCGCTCTCCACCAGCTACAACCTCCGAACTACTCTCAGAACCTCTATTTTTCTCCTCCGTCATTCATCCTCCGCACCTTCCCTGTTTTGCTTTCCCCACCTGGCTCCGCGCCGGAGTAGTCACAGTCCGAGACCTTGTCACCCCTGATTTTCTCTGGCGCTCCTTCTCCGACTTTCCTCCTGCTATTCGTGCTCTACCCCATGCTCTTCAGGTTCACACCTCCTTACTCTCATCCCTTATTTCTCTCTTTCCCGATCTTGCTTCCCCTGCCGGTCTCGTTCCCGTTCTATCCGCGTCTCTCCCCTCCCCTTTTTCTTGTCGGCTCACGGCATGGATCTTCCGATTTTCTCCTTCTCCACATCCGCTCTTTACAGATTTCTCTCTCTCTCCCGCTCTTCTGCGCCTACACCTATCCCTGATATCCCGTCTTCCGCTCTCTCTGCTGTGTGGTCTGCCACCCTCTCTCCTCTATCTACACCCCGAGAGATCAACACCCATTGGTTCTTCTTACATAACCGTCTTCCCGTACCCTCAATCTTGCACCGGATGACCCTTCTTTCCTCCCCACTTTGCCCTTTCTGCGCCGGGGAGGCAGATGTGAGTCATGTCTATCAATATTGCACTATACTGCCACCAATGCTGAATCTTGGCTTTTCGATTGCGCAAAGATCCTGTACAACTGATCTTTCCTTCAGTGCTTACCGCACGCTGTTACTCAACCTTGTGCCTCCACTCAGACTCCCTGTAGTCTGCACCTACATTTTTGTGCTAGTGAAACATGTTATATACGTCTACCATCAACAGTGTCGTGCTCGGGAGGTGCCTCCTACGGTACCTCACGCAAGTGCCGCGTTGCTCAGTTTTTCGGGAATGTCTCCTTTCTCGATTACGCCTTGCGTACCACACCGCCGTTGCTCGACAAAGTGAACCCACCTTCTTCTCTACGTGGTCCCCAGCGGTCCCATGGTTCGCTGGGACACCGACTTCATTGCATCTTACAGTTGGTGCTTGTATGACTATTTAACAGTTAACTCAGTGACTCTTTATCCGAACCTTCGTCACACCTGCTCATCAAGGTATGTCTTATCTCCACGAGATTCCTGAACATCTATTTCCATCTGAATGTCATGCAACTATAATGTCTCTTTGTTTCTACAGTCATCTGTACATATCCCATTTCTATGTCACAATTATCGGTCATTCTACTTTTGCTCGTCTCATGTACATGTACTTATCTTGTTTTCATAACGGTGCCGTTGCATCTACAAGTGAACTCAGCTTCTTCTCTCCATGGTCCCCAGAGGCCTTGGGGTTGTTGGGACTCCGCCTTCGCTGCACAGTACAGTTAATGCTCGTAAGACTATATTATAACATTTTACTCTGTGCTGCTCTACCTGAACTCTTGCCATATCTGCTCAACCTAGTGTGTACATTCTCCTCAACATTTGTTTACATCTAAATGTCATGTATATATTGTAAATAGGTATCTACTGTCATCTGTAAATAGTGCATTCATATGTCACTGTTTTTTTCTTTGAGACGTTTTTTCTACTGCTCGTCTCATGTACATTCCTTGAATAAATACTTTGTGAACACTATGAGATAGGATACCTGATTTGGTGGTTCTGAATTGAAAACTGTAGTGTGGGGGCTCTGACCAACCGGGCCCCTGACCCTTTCCAAAAACCGTCTAAGTTAGAGTACCCTGAGATAATATACCAAATTTGGTAGTTCTAAATTGAAAACTATATCTTACGGCAATTCTGTAGGGGGCTGTAACCCCCCCCTCCTCCTCCTCTCTGCAACCGCTTCCCAAAACCGTCTACAGTCTAAGTTAGAATACCACGAGATAGTATACCAGATTTGGTGGTTCTGAATTGAAAACTGTAGATTTCACGAAAATTTTGTATATGGGGGCCTCTGACCAACCGGGCCCTGCCCCGTTCCAAAAACCGTTTACCGTCTAATATTTTTAGTGCCAAAGAAAAACGTAATATTCCTATCCTGTCTGCGTGTCCAAATTTTATAAATTTGATCAGGGAGCAAGTCGTTCGAAATCGTACGTTTTCCTGAATTCGTTTTGTATGTAACCAAAATCTGTAAACGCGACGAATTGACGTAGTCGACGAATTGACGTAGTCGACGAATTTGTCCGCGACGAATTGACGCAGTCGACGAATTGACGCGCGACGAATTAACGCGCGACGAATTGACGCAGTCGACGAATTGACGCGCGACGAATTGACGTAGGCGACGAATTGACGCGCGACGAATCGTCGCAGTCGACGAATTGACGCAGTCGACGAATTGACGCACGCGACGAATTGACGTAGAACCATTTGAATGCTGGTGACGAGAGTAATCGGTCACAACACACACAAAGACAATCCCGTATGGTATGAGCCAACAGAAGGGATTCTGTGGCGCAACTCACCGGCAATTTGAATGCTGGTGACAAGAGTAATGGGTTACAACACCCACAAAGACAATCCCGTATGGTATGAGCCAGTAGAAGGGATACCGTGGCGCAACTCACCGGTAATTTGAATGCTGGTGACGAGAGTAATGGGTCACAACACACAGTTTATCGAACTCTGCTGAAAATGGGACTACCTAGCTGCTGGCCTCTTGGAGTGCACATGCTAACCTCGATTCACCGTCGAAAGCGCCTACAATGGGCACCCAAGCATCAAAATTAGACCTGGAATGATTAGAAGAAGGTCATCTAGTCTGATGAATCTCGTTTCTCGTTGCACCATGTTTTGGGTACGTGCGGCGTTTACCTGGAAGTGTTGACACCAGGATGCACCGTGGGAATAAAACAAGCCAATGGAGGAAATGCATTGCTTTGAACAATGTTGTGTTCGGAAAATCAACGTCTAGTCATTTATGTACAGGAAACTAGAGCGTCTACCACTTACCTAAATATCATTGCAGATTGGGTACATCCTTTCATGGCAACGGTATTCCCCTCTAATAGTGCCTGCATTCACAGGATAATGCTCCATGCCATACCCCCTGGATTGTTCGAGAATGTTTCGTGGAACATGTAGACGACTTTCAGGTTTTTCCCTGGCCTCGAAATCCTAGGGAATTTGAAGGACAATACCTGATCGTTCGAGAATAGTTTACGAGAAAATCAGTCCAATCGAGCATCTGCAGTTTGCATTGGAACAGTAAATCCGATATGCGACGGCTTAACCACGAAACTTACAAGAGTGGAAAGATCTTCTAGTAACGCGTTGGTACCTGATACCACAAGACGCCTTTAGAAATCTTGTAGCGTCTGTGCTTCTCCGGGTAAGAGCTTTTTTGGCGGCACGTAGAGTACCAACATGATATTAAACAGCATAGTCATAATGGGGCAGCATAGTCAGCATAAGCTCTTTGGTGTACACTAAAGATAAGGTCTCTCTTCAGCAAGACGCTCTTCAGCATAGTCAGCATAGGCTCTTCGGTGTACACTAAAGATAAAGTCTCTCGGAGAATGAGTAAAGAGAAGTCAATCCAAGAACAGTAGTTCTACAGTAAGCAAGGAAAGGTAGATCGTAGAAACTTGATGAATATTGAACACACAGCTTGTTACTGGATATCGGGGTGTAGAAGTAATGAATTCTTCTTAGATCCCATCCAAGAATCAGGGTTCCCTTAAATTCAATTTGAACTGTCACAGAGTTTTGGTGTTGTAAGTGTCCGATATGACAACAAGACAGATGAAAATTTCATCTATGAGAATTTTAAGGATTAGGCACACTCAGACAAATCAGGTCTGAAATTGAGTCATTAATTAATTCCTCGGTATTAAGTAAACTAATAACATTTCCACGGAACAAATGGTAAGCCACCAAAATCAGAGGAATGACAAAATAGAGTTGATATTCAGGAGCGCCGTAAATATTCTCCTCTTGTTTGTCTTGCCTCAACTGGATATCGAATCCGGGCCTCAGTCCCGCTCGGAAGACTAGCCAGAAACCTACGCCTCTGGCCATTCGGCCTCCCAGTCGTATATATACTTTCGCAATGAGATGTTAAGAAGCCGTGTGAGGTACTACGGAGGTGAATCACGTGTCAAGACGACACATCTGCAACGGTGCATTCCGTCCGTATAGCTTAGTTGGGAGAGCAACTTACTCCGGAGTGAGAGTGCGCGGATTCGGGTGTCACGGATAAATTTGTGTTTTCACAGCCGACAAAAACACATACTTGTGTCTCTCAGAAACTGCTTCGTAAGAGTTTACCTTTCAAGAAGCAGTTTATTAACCATTTTACCGACTTGGCTCTCGATTAGCAAAACAGGATGAAATCAGCTCGAACGAATATATTCCCTGTCTAAGAAGTGGGCCATACGCGGTTGCAACGAGTTAATCTGGTAATCAGAAAGCGTTTCACTACTCTTAGCTTTGCTATTGAAAATGGTCAGTTAGAGGGATAATTTACATTAATCCTCTCCGACTGATTACCTGCTAAAAGGGTTACAACAATGGGTGATGAACCTAAGAAAGGAGAGAGCAGATGTTTGGGTCACTTACTTCTATCCAGTGGCACGATGTCTGTGTCAGAGGGACTAGTCCTTGGGGCACTGAGCAGAGAATAAAAAAACTAGAACGCAGTGTTTTTTCACCGTTGACAAATTTACCGTTGATACTGCAGAGATGAGAGGGAGAAAAGAATTGTTTTTCGCCCTAGTTTTGGTCCAACCTGGCCGCTATGTGAACATTCCTGTTTGGGCACCATTTGGTTCAGGTACATCGTCTGTTTAAAACATTAAGGAAAAAACACACACCCGTGTCGACCGTCGACTGATGAGCAATAAGCCAAGAAAAGGAAGGTGCATAACAGATCAATAGCAAGAACAGTCAAATTTGTGCATATCTGTGTAACTGGCTAGATTGATCAAAATGGTGCTTGTAAAAAAGGCACCCCTCCGCAGAGAGGAATCGAACTCCGGCTTCCCAAGTAGTAATTGCCAGAACGAAAATAGAACCAAGGAGTTTTAGGTCTTTAGTCTACTTTTCACCCTAGTAAATACACTGCTGGCCACCCAAAATGCAACACCAAGAAGGAAGCATCCGATTGGCCTGAAATTCGCAGCATGCGTCGCCCGCGAGAGGACATGCAAACGATTAACATTGCAGGGCATATGCAAATCATGTGCGCCCGGCACGCCACCGAGAAGCACTATAAGAAGGGTGCACAGAAGGCGGAGTGTAAGTAGTGGAAGTGTGTTGTGCTGCCGGACCTGTGCGGGGAAGTTTCATGATGCCTCGTCGCAGAATACGGCAGTCATTCTAGCTAGTTTCGGAGTTCGGCAGAGAACGAATAGTAGCTCATCGCGACAGCGGTTTATCATACCCAGACTTCGAAGCCCGTGTGGGACGACATCCAGCCACAGTGAGGCGAGTATGGATTCGGTGGGTGTGGGAGGGACGGACGGAACGACGTGAGCGATTGCCGCGGCACACCACCGAACGCGAGGAACGGCATGTTGTGCGGCGGGCATTGACGGCTCGCACCGCCACATCACGAACGTTAGCGCAGGAATTAGGGTGTGTTGCGAATTACCTGTGTCAGCACGTACCGTTCGACGTCGTCTGCAGGAGCGGGGACTTGTCGCACGGCGCCCATTGCTCCGATTACCATTGACGTTACACCACCGGTGAGTGCGGTGGCAGTGGGCCGTTGAACGCAGCACCTGGACTAGGGAATGGCACGACCCTGTCTTCTCCGACGAATCCCGCTTCTGCCTGCAACACCACGATGGTCGGATCTGCGTGTGACGGCACCGTGGCGAGAGACTGTATGACGCCTGCATTATGCATCGCCATACGGGTCCGTCGCCTGGCGTTATGGTTTGGGGCGCAATTGGATATGACACCCGCACCCCTCTGGTACGCATCGCCGGTACACTCAACAGCCACCGCACCATCTCCGACGTTTTGGAGCATGTAGTATGGGCTTCCCAATGCTTCCGGTGTCTTGTCGAGTCCATACCAAGACGAATCGCCGCCGTCATCAGGGCGAAAGGTGGTGTTCCACGTTACTAGACAGGTATCTCTAATTCAATTGCTCTTCAGTGTACAACAAAGACCTAGTTCTCTCAACCACCAGGTATACGTACGCATTGTCTACGAATCCATCCACCGCCAGCGCTATAATTCACAACTGGTAATGCCGTCATGACGCAATTTCAAAGGAATATCGTACAAAGAAAGACTTTAAATAACATTATTAGCAGTTATTTTAGTAAATAAAAAAAATGATAAACACTACTTTATGTCATTCTAGAATGAAAATTGTTCACTAATATAGCACATAGTTGACAAAATATTATAATACTCATTGCGAGGTATTTTTCCGGGGGGAGGGGGACAGCTGACGACTACCATGAGAGCAGCTCATTGGCCTATAAGCACAGTCGTCCGTCCCTGATCTGGAACCACCAGTTTGCCGCCCCAATGGCACAGTGGTCTAAGCGATGGCTTCTGATCATTCGTCCGAGATGGGTCCGGGTTCGCATCCTGGTAATTCCGTGAGCAACTCAAAGTTGTGTTTGTCTTACGGTGCTGGCTCACTCCCTTCCCTGGAACCAGTGGCCTTAAATTAGGGACGGGAGACTGCTTTTAGCCCATTGAGTTGCTCACGGTGGTCGCCAAACCTCCAATAAAAAAAAAAAGTGGGGGTGGGGGATAGAGCCAGTGCAATAGAACAAGCGCACCGCCCATGCTTCAACCGTAACTCAAACATGTGCCCTATCGGACGACCAGTCAGATGCCAGCGCTTAGATCACTGCGAAACCTGGGAAGCGTGCGGTATTTGAAGCTACTGTATATTTGATCTCAAGGTTTCCATAATTCTCAGTATAATACTCTCCAGAGCTGTTCTCGTGAAGGCTGTAACACCCACGCGGAGCTCAGTTCTATTCGCCTTTCTTTGTCTGTTTAAAGGAGTGGTTCTACAACAAAACACTTCCGGGAAAAACAACGACTGCTCATTGATTGGCTAGTAAGCTGAGCTTCATATTCTTTGGAAAAGACAAAGGAAGGCAAAGGTCATTGCTCTGAGATGTTTTCTTGCACGGTGGTGCGTGCAAAAATGAAGCCACATCACTGGCTCAGTGTCTTGATTACTTTTCTACCTTTTCCTATTGTGAGACGTAGAACTGAGCTAAGCGCCCAGTACCTACATTTGTCCTTTGTGTTGTAAAACCTTGTAACTCACTCGAATATATGAGAGCCGCCCCGGTGGCGCAGTGGTCTAAGCGATGGCCTCTGATCATTCATCCGAACGGGGTCCGGGTTCGAATCCCGGTGAGGCATGGATGTTGTGTTTGTCTTACGGTACTGGCTCTCTCCCTTCCCTGGAACCAGTGACCCTAAATTAGGGACGGGCGACTGCTTATAGCCCATTGAGTTGCTCACGGTGGTCGTTAAACCTCAAATCAAAAATATATATATATATATATATATATGAGATATGTAGAATGAAGATGCTTCCAAACTTTCTATTTTGAGCTTCTGTTGCTATTCGAAAAAAATTTTACATTTAGTACCGAAATATTCATCCATCTTCGGATCTTGCGGTCAAGGAGTCGTAAAATGCCATAGCTACTGAGCGTGATACATACTTTATTCCACATCCCCCTTTTGGTAACCCGATTGAAAAATACCAAGTTCTGTCTTCCCGGTGGCGCAGCGGTCTAAGCTCTGGCCTCTTACCATTCGTCCGAGGTGGTTCCGGGTTCGAATCCAGTGAGGCATGGATGTTGTGTTTGTCTGACAGCGCTGGCTCTCTCCCTTCCCTGGAACCAGTGGTCCTAAATTAAGGACGGGCTACTGCTTATAGCTCATTGAGTTGCTCACTGAGGTCGTAAAATCCCCAACAACAAAAAATCTTTTTTTCATTGGCTGTCTTTTACCATGAAGAATATTTTGCGCATGTTTATTTGAGCAGCCCAGGTGGCGTAGTAAACCAAGCGCCTGGCCGGGGGCTAGAGTTCAGCATTTATGTTGTTTTTGCCTTACGGCACCGGCTCTTTCTGTTCCCTGGAACCAGTTGCCCCAAGAAGGGAAGGGCGACTTTTATGCAATTTAGATTTGCTCATGGTGGTCGTACAACCACGAAACCAAAAAAAATCGTACATATTTAATTCAACTAACGCACTACGAGAACAAAATCTGCGTATACTTCCTTTTGATTTGTTTTTGGGATGAAAGGCTTTGCTACTAGGGAGTACACATTTCTGCTTGGAAGGGTGTTTTTGCTTCTGAAAACCTGATCGAAAACATTTTGCATACATTTTCTGCTTTTTTTTCGTATTTCGGGGTTTAATGACCTCTGTGAGCAACTCAATGGGCTATGAGTAGTAACACGTCCTAATTTGGGGTCACTGGTTCCAGGGAAGGGAGAGAGTCAGTGGCATAAGACAAACAGAACATCCATGCGTCACAGGGATTCGAACCAGGAACTGGCTCGGACGAATGATCAGAAACCAGCGTTCAGACCAATTCGCCATCTGTATGGCGTTTTCAACTTCAGAGTTATACATCCCGCCGCTCCTACAGGGCATTAACTGAATTCCATAGGGGGGGTCGGGTTTTTTTTTTGTTTTTTTTTTTGTTGTTGTTTTTACACATTTTGTGGCGCTTCTCAAAAATATTTACCTGGATTCGTTCAGAACGAAACTACTCCAACCGACTTCGCTGTTTGTCTTCTTAAATAGAAATAGACACAGCAGCAGAATGAATCCTTTCCTATGGATTAGAGAATGTTTCCAACAGAGAGCTTGAAGTCACCAAAAAATTCGGTTTAAGAAAAGACTAAAACCCTTTTGTGTGTTTTCCTTTGCCTGCGGTGCGCTTGATACCCCCTTCGCCCAGCAAATCTGTTTGGATTCAAATGTATTTTCTTTAATGCATTCGTTCGAAATATATATGCAGCTTCAGATATATACCTTTTTCAATGTATTTCCAAGTTAGCATTATATTTCCTTTTCCTTCTTTCTTTGTACGGAATAATTTCTGACGCTATTCTCTTTCTTTATCGGGGCTCATGAATTTCAGTATTAAAGAAAAGTAGTTTAAAGAATTCCTCCAAAGTTATTACGTGCATAACAATGAAATGTAACTGACAATGCAGTAACATCGCCTTTAATCAAAAGAGCCAAGTTTTCAGTAATGAATACATGCCTCCTGTCAGTAAGCTCGTGTGAATCTTTCTCTCACCGGGTTGCCCGGGTGAGTTTTTATTAGATTCCTTCCTCCCAAGTGCAAGAGATGTTAGCGCCGGTTTCCGCGGTATCCGTGGAAACTGATAGGAGAAGAAAGAGTAGGCGGACCAGTCAACATCCATCATGCATCCAGATACCAATGATCCTTTATAAATTCACTACCTGGCGCTGATGGGAAAAGAAGAAATGCGTCACTCAAATATTCTGCTTCTCGAGCAGATTTATTCTTCAAGTACATTGATAATAATAACAGTGAAAATGTGTGTGCGTGTGTGTGTGTGTAAGTGTGTGAGTGTGTTCGCGTGTGCCTTCGATCGCAGCCTTAGGCACCTAACACCAGCATTTGAAAGACAAAGAACTCTGTGAAACTTTGGGCTCGTAATTAGCAAACTCTGAAGGCATGCACATGGCCATTTTGTATTAATTGTGAAAGTTGACTATTGTATGAAACACAGATACAGTATTTACAAAATTAACAGCGTGATGAAAAAATTAACAATTTAATTCATTTTTTCCATGACAGTTCTTCCAGTATCATCACTACGAGTGACGAATCGAGTACTTGTTCTGTTGACTGTTGCTTGCTTCTGTACAACGAAGATCCAAAACATTATGACCATCTCCTAATATGATGTTTATTCTCCACGTGCCGCAAAAACAGCTCTTACCCTGCGAGGCGTAGACGCTACAAGATTCCAAAAGGTGTCTTGTGGTATCTGGTACCTACACGTTAAACAAAATTAACAACTTAATTAATGTTTTCCATGACAGTTCTTCCAGTATCATCACTACGAGTGACGAATCGAGTACTTGTTCTGTTGACTGTTGCTTGCTTCTGTACACCGAAGAGCCAAAACATTATGACCATCTCCTAATATGATGTTTATTCTCCACGTGCCGCAAAAACAGCTCTTACCCTGCGAGGCGTAGACGCTACAAGATTCCAAAAGGTGTCTTGTGGTATCTGGTACCTACACGTTAAACAAAATTAACAACTTAATTAATGTTTTCCATGACAGTTCTTCCAGTATCATCACTACGAGTGACGAATCGAGTACTTGTTCTGTTGACTGTTGCTTGCTTCTGTACACCGAAGAGCCAAAACATTATGACCATCTCCTAATATGATGTTTATTCTCCACGTGCCGCAAAAACAGCTCTTACCCTGCGAGGCGTAGACGCTACAAGATTCCAAAAGGTGTCTTGTGGTATCTGGTACCAACACGTTAAACAAAATTAACAACTTAATTAATGTTTTCCATGACAGTTCTTCCAGTATCATCACTACGAGTGACGAATCGAGTACTTGTTCTGTTGACTGTTGCTTGCTTCTGTACACCGAAGATCCAAAACATTATGACCATCTCCTAATATGATGTTTATTCTCCACGTGCCGCAAAAACAGCTCTTACCCTGCGAGGCGTAGACGCTACAAGATTCCAAAAGGTGTCTTGTGGTATCTGGTACCAACACGTTAAACAAAATTAACAACTTAATTAATGTTTTCCATGACAGTTCTTCCAGTATCATCACTACGAGTGACGAATCGAGTACTTGTTCTGTTGACTGTTGCTTGCTTCTGTACACCGAAGATCGAAAACATTATGACCATCTCCTAATATGATGTTTATTCTCCACGTGCCACAAAAACAGCTCTTACCCTGCGAGGCGTAGACGCTACAAGATTCCAAAAGGTGTCTTGTGGTATCTGGTACCAACACGTTAAACAAAATTAACAACTTAATTAATGTTTTCCATGACAGTTCTTCCAGTATCATCACTACGAGTGACGAATCGAGTACTTGTTCTGTTGACTGTTGCTTGCTTCTGTACACCGAAGATCCAAAACATTATGACCATCTCCTAATATGATGTTTATTCTCCACGTGCCGCAAAAACAGCTCTTACCCTGCGAGGCGTAGACGCTACAAGATTCCAAAAGGTGTCTTGTGGTATCTGGTACCAACACGTTAAACAAAATTAACAACTTAATTAATGTTTTCCATGACAGTTCTTCCAGTATCATCACTACGAGTGACGAATCGAGTACTTGTTCTGTTGACTGTTGCTTGCTTCTGTACACCGAAGATCGAAAACATTATGACCATCTCCTAATATGATGTTTATTCTCCACGTGCCACAAAAACAGCTCTTACCCTGCGAGGCGTAGACGCTACAAGATTCCAAAAGGTGTCTTGTGGTATCTGGTACCAACACGTTAAACAAAATTAACAACTTAATTAATGTTTTCCATGACAGTTCTTCCAGTATCATCACTACGAGTGACGAATCGAGTACTTGTTCTGTTGACTGTTGCTTGCTTCTGTACACCGAAGATCGAAAACATTATGACCATCTCCTAATATGATGTTTATTCTCCACGTGCCACAAAAACAGCTCTTACCCTGCGAGGCGTAGACGCTACAAGATTCCAAAAGGTGTCTTGTGGTATCTGGTACCAACACGTTAAACAAAATTAACAACTTAATTAATGTTTTCCATGACAGTTCTTCCAGTATCATCACTACGAGTGACGAATCGAGTACTTGTTCTGTTGACTGTTGCTTGCTTCTGTACACCGAAGATCCAAAACATTATGACCATCTCCTAATATGATGTTTATTCTCCACGTGCCGCAAAAACAGCTCTTACCCTGCGAGGCGTAGACGCTACAAGATTCCAAAAGGTGTCTTGTGGTATCTGGTACCAACACGTTAAACAAAATTAACAACTTAATTAATGTTTTCCATGACAGTTCTTCCAGTATCATCACTACGAGTGACGAATCGAGTACTTGTTCTGTTGACTGTTGCTTGCTTCTGTACACCGAAGATCGAAAACATTATGACCATCTCCTAATATGATGTTTATTCTCCACGTGCCACAAAAACAGCTCTTACCCTGCGAGGCGTAGACGCTACAAGATTCCAAAAGGTGTCTTGTGGTATCTGGTACCAACACGTTAAACAAAATTAACAACTTAATTAATGTTTTCCATGACAGTTCTTCCAGTATCATCACTACGAGTGACGAATCGAGGACTTGTTCTGTTGACTGTTGCTTGCTTCTGTACACCGAAGATCGAAAACATTATGACCATCTCCTAATATGATGTTTATTCTCCACGTGCCACAAAAACAGCTCTTACCCTGCGAGGCGTAGACGCTACAAGATTCCAAAAGGTGTCTTGTGGTATCTGGTACCAACACGTTAAACAAAATTAACAACTTAATTAATGTTTTCCATGACAGTTCTTCCAGTATCATCACTACGAGTGACGAATCGAGTACTTGTTCTGTTGACTGTTGCTTGCTTCTGTACACCGAAGATCCAAAACATTATGACCATCTCCTAATATGATGTTTATTCTCCACGTGCCGCAAAAACAGCTCTTACCCTGCGAGGCGTAGACGCTACAAGATTCCAAAAGGTGTCTTGTGGTATCTGGTACCAACACGTTAAACAAAATTAACAACTTAATTAATGTTTTCCATGACAGTTCTTCCAGTATCATCACTACGAGTGACGAATCGAGTACTTGTTCTGTTGACTGTTGCTTGCTTCTGTACACCGAAGATCCAAAACATTATGACCATCTCCTAATATGATGTTTATTCTCCACGTGCCACAAAAACAGCTCTTACCCTGCGAGGCGTAGACGCTACAAGATTCCAAAAGGTGTCTTGTGGTATCTGGTACCAACACGTTAAACAAAATTAACAACTTAATTAATGTTTTCCATGACAGTTCTTCCAGTATCATCACTACGAGTGACGAATCGAGTACTTGTTCTGTTGACTGTTGCTTGCTTCTGTACACCGAAGATCCAAAACATTATGACCATCTCCTAATATGATGTTTATTCTCCACGTGCCGCAAAAACAGCTCTTACCCTGCGAGGCGTAGACGCTACAAGATTCCAAAAGGTGTCTTGTGGTATCTGGTACCAACACGTTAAACAAAATTAACAACTTAATTAATGTTTTCCATGACAGTTCTTCCAGTATCATCACTACGAGTGACGAATCGAGTACTTGTTCTGTTGACTGTTGCTTGCTTCTGTACACCGAAGATCCAAAACATTATGACCATCTCCTAATATGATGTTTATTCTCCACGTGCCGCAAAAACAGCTCTTACCCTGCGAGGCGTAGACGCTACAAGATTCCAAAAGGTGTCTTGTGGTATCTGGTACCAACACGTTAAACAAAATTAACAACTTAATTAATGTTTTCCATGACAGTTCTTCCAGTATCATCACTACGAGTGACGAATCGAGTACTTGTTCTGTTGACTGTTGCTTGCTTCTGTACACCGAAGATCCAAAACATTATGACCATCTCCTAATATGATGTTTATTCTCCACGTGCCGCAAAAACAGCTCTTACCCTGCGAGGCGTAGACGCTACAAGATTCCAAAAGGTGTCTTGTGGTATCTGGTACCAACACGTTAAACAAAATTAACAACTTAATTAATGTTTTCCATGACAGTTCTTCCAGTATCATCACTACGAGTGACAAATCGAGTACTTGTTCTGTTGACTGTTGCTTGCTTCTGTACACCGAAGAGCCAAAACATTATGACCATCTCCTAATATGATGTTTATTCTCCACGTGCCGCAAAAACAGCTCTTACCCTGCGAGGCGTAGACGCTACAAGATTCCAAAAGGTGTCTTGTGGTATCTGGTACCAACACGTTAAACAAAATTAACAACTTAATTAATGTTTTCCATGACAGTTCTTCCAGTATCATCACTACGAGTGACGAATCGAGTACTTGTTCTGTTGACTGTTGCTTGCTTCTGTACACCGAAGAGCCAAAACATTATGACCATCTCCTAATATGATGTTTATTCTCCACGTGCCGCAAAAACAGCTCTTACCCTGCGAGGCGTAGACGCTACAAGATTCCAAAAGGTGTCTTGTGGTATCTGGTACCAACACGTTAAACAAAATTAACAACTTAATTAATGTTTTCCATGACAGTTCTTCCAGTATCATCACTACGAGTGACGAATCGAGTACTTGTTCTGTTGACTGTTGCTTGCTTCTGTACACCGAAGATCGAAAACATTATGACCATCTCCTAATATGATGTTTATTCTCCACGTGCCACAAAAACAGCTCTTACCCTGCGAGGCGTAGACGCTACAAGATTCCAAAAGGTGTCTTGTGGTATCTGGTACCAACACGTTAAACAAAATTAACAACTTAATTAATGTTTTCCATGACAGTTCTTCCAGTATCATCACTACGAGTGACGAATCGAGTACTTGTTCTGTTGACTGTTGCTTGCTTCTGTACACCGAAGATCCAAAACATTATGACCATCTCCTAATATGATGTTTATTCTCCACGTGCCGCAAAAACAGCTCTTACCCTGCGAGGCGTAGACGCTACAAGATTCCAAAAGGTGTCTTGTGGTATCTGGTACCAACACGTTAAACAAAATTAACAACTTAATTAATGTTTTCCATGACAGTTCTTCCAGTATCATCACTACGAGTGACGAATCGAGTACTTGTTCTGTTGACTGTTGCTTGCTTCTGTACACCGAAGATCGAAAACATTATGACCATCTCCTAATATGATGTTTATTCTCCACGTGCCACAAAAACAGCTCTTACCCTGCGAGGCGTAGACGCTACAAGATTCCAAAAGGTGTCTTGTGGTATCTGGTACCAACACGTTAAACAAAATTAACAACTTAATTAATGTTTTCCATGACAGTTCTTCCAGTATCATCACTACGAGTGACGAATCGAGTACTTGTTCTGTTGACTGTTGCTTGCTTCTGTACACCGAAGATCCAAAACATTATGACCATCTCCTAATATGATGTTTATTCTCCACGTGCCGCAAAAACAGCTCTTACCCTGCGAGGCGTAGACGCTACAAGATTCCAAAAGGTGTCTTGTGGTATCTGGTACCAACACGTTAAACAAAATTAACAACTTAATTAATGTTTTCCATGACAGTTCTTCCAGTATCATCACTACGAGTGACGAATCGAGTACTTGTTCTGTTGACTGTTGCTTGCTTCTGTACACCGAAGAGCCAAAACATTATGACCATCTCCTAATATGATGTTTATTCTCCACGTGCCGCAAAAACAGCTCTTACCCTGCGAGGCGTAGACGCTACAAGATTCCAAAAGGTGTCTTGTGGTATCTGGTACCAACACGTTAAACAAAATTAACAACTTAATTAATGTTTTCCATGACAGTTCTTCCAGTATCATCACTACGAGTGACGAATCGAGTACTTGTTCTGTTGACTGTTGCTTGCTTCTGTACACCGAAGATCGAAAACATTATGACCATCTCCTAATATGATGTTTATTCTCCACGTGCCACAAAAACAGCTCTTACCCTGCGAGGCGTAGACGCTACAAGATTCCAAAAGGTGTCTTGTGGTATCTGGTACCAACACGTTAAACAAAATTAACAACTTAATTAATGTTTTCCATGACAGTTCTTCCAGTATCATCACTACGAGTGACGAATCGAGTACTTGTTCTGTTGACTGTTGCTTGCTTCTGTACACCGAAGAGCCAAAACATTATGACCATCTCCTAATATGATGTTTATTCTCCACGTGCCGCAAAAACAGCTCTTACCCTGCGAGGCGTAGACGCTACAAGATTCCAAAAGGTGTCTTGTGGTATCTGGTACCAACACGTTAAACAAAATTAACAACTTAATTAATGTTTTCCATGACAGTTCTTCCAGTATCATCACTACGAGTGACGAATCGAGTACTTGTTCTGTTGACTGTTGCTTGCTTCTGTACACCGAAGAGCCAAAACATTATGACCATCTCCTAATATGATGTTTATTCTCCACGTGCCACAAAAACAGCTCTTACCCTGCGAGGCGTAGACGCTACAAGATTCCAAAAGGTGTCTTGTGGTATCTGGTACCAACACGTTAAACAAAATTAACAACTTAATTAATGTTTTCCATGACAGTTCTTCCAGTATCATCACTACGAGTGACGAATCGAGTACTTGTTCTGTTGACTGTTGCTTGCTTCTGTACACCGAAGAGCCAAAACATTATGACCATCTCCTAATATGATGTTTATTCTCCACGTGCCGCAAAAACAGCTCTTACCCTGCGAGGCGTAGACGCTACAAGATTCCAAAAGGTGTCTTGTGGTATCTGGTACCAACACGTTAAACAAAATTAACAACTTAATTAATGTTTTCCATGACAGTTCTTCCAGTATCATCACTACGAGTGACGAATCGAGTACTTGTTCTGTTGACTGTTGCTTGCTTCTGTACACCGAAGAGCCAAAACATTATGACCATCTCCTAATATGATGTTTATTCTCCACGTGCCGCAAAAACAGCTCTTACCCTGCGAGGCGTAGACGCTACAAGATTCCAAAAGGTGTCTTGTGGTATCTGGTACCAACACGTTAAACAAAATTAACAACTTAATTAATGTTTTCCATGACAGTTCTTCCAGTATCATCACTACGAGTGACGAATCGAGTACTTGTTCTGTTGACTGTTGCTTGCTTCTGTACACCGAAGAGCCAAAACATTATGACCATCTCCTAATATGATGTTTATTCTCCACGTGCCGCAAAAACAGCTCTTACCCTGCGAGGCGTAGACGCTACAAGATTCCAAAAGGTGTCTTGTGGTATCTGGTACCAACACGTTAAACAAAATTAACAACTTAATTAATGTTTTCCATGACAGTTCTTCCAGTATCATCACTACGAGTGACGAATCGAGTACTTGTTCTGTTGACTGTTGCTTGCTTCTGTACACCGAAGAGCCAAAACATTATGACCATCTCCTAATATGATGTTTATTCTCCACGTGCCGCAAAAACAGCTCTTACCCTGCGAGGCGTAGACGCTACAAGATTCCAAAAGGTGTCTTGTGGTATCTGGTACCAACACGTTAAACAAAATTAACAACTTAATTAATGTTTTCCATGACAGTTCTTCCAGTATCATCACTACGAGTGACGAATCGAGTACTTGTTCTGTTGACTGTTGCTTGCTTCTGTACACCGAAGAGCCAAAACATTATGACCATCTCCTAATATGATGTTTATTCTCCACGTGCCGCAAAAACAGCTCTTACCCTGCGAGGCGTAGACGCTACAAGATTCCAAAAGGTGTCTTGTGGTATCTGGTACCAACACGTTAAACAAAATTAACAACTTAATTAATGTTTTCCATGACAGTTCTTCCAGTATCATCACTACGAGTGACGAATCGAGTACTTGTTCTGTTGACTGTTGCTTGCTTCTGTACACCGAAGAGCCAAAACATTATGACCATCTCCTAATATGATGTTTATTCTCCACGTGCCGCAAAAACAGCTCTTACCCTGCGAGGCGTAGACGCTACAAGATTCCAAAAGGTGTCTTGTGGTATCTGGTACCAACACGTTAAACAAAATTAACAACTTAATTAATGTTTTCCATGACAGTTCTTCCAGTATCATCACTACGAGTGACGAATCGAGTACTTGTTCTGTTGACTGTTGCTTGCTTCTGTACACCGAAGAGCCAAAACATTATGACCATCTCCTAATATGATGTTTATTCTCCACGTGCCGCAAAAACAGCTCTTACCCTGCGAGGCGTAGACGCTACAAGATTCCAAAAGGTGTCTTGTGGTATCTGGTACCAACACGTTAAACAAAATTAACAACTTAATTAATGTTTTCCATGACAGTTCTTCCAGTATCATCACTACGAGTGACGAATCGAGTACTTGTTCTGTTGACTGTTGCTTGCTTCTGTACACCGAAGAGCCAAAACATTATGACCATCTCCTAATATGATGTTTATTCTCCACGTGCCGCAAAAACAGCTCTTACCCTGCGAGGCGTAGACGCTACAAGATTCCAAAAGGTGTCTTGTGGTATCTGGTACCAACACGTTAAACAAAATTAACAACTTAATTAATGTTTTCCATGACAGTTCTTCCAGTATCATCACTACGAGTGACGAATCGAGTACTTGTTCTGTTGACTGTTGCTTGCTTCTGTACACCGAAGAGCCAAAACATTATGACCATCTCCTAATATGATGTTTATTCTCCACGTGCCGCAAAAACAGCTCTTACCCTGCGAGGCGTAGACGCTACAAGATTCCAAAAGGTGTCTTGTGGTATCTGGTACCAACACGTTAAACAAAATTAACAACTTAATTAATGTTTTCCATGACAGTTCTTCCAGTATCATCACTACGAGTGACGAATCGAGTACTTGTTCTGTTGACTGTTGCTTGCTTCTGTACACCGAAGAGCCAAAACATTATGACCATCTCCTAATATGATGTTTATTCTCCACGTGCCGCAAAAACAGCTCTTACCCTGCGAGGCGTAGACGCTACAAGATTCCAAAAGGTGTCTTGTGGTATCTGGTACCAACACGTTAAACAAAATTAACAACTTAATTAATGTTTTCCATGACAGTTCTTCCAGTATCATCACTACGAGTGACGAATCGAGTACTTGTTCTGTTGACTGTTGCTTGCTTCTGTACACCGAAGAGCCAAAACATTATGACCATCTCCTAATATGATGTTTATTCTCCACGTGCCGCAAAAACAGCTCTTACCCTGCGAGGCGTAGACGCTACAAGATTCCAAAAGGTGTCTTGTGGTATCTGGTACCAACACGTTAAACAAAATTAACAACTTAATTAATGTTTTCCATGACAGTTCTTCCAGTATCATCACTACGAGTGACGAATCGAGTACTTGTTCTGTTGACTGTTGCTTGCTTCTGTACACCGAAGAGCCAAAACATTATGACCATCTCCTAATATGATGTTTATTCTCCACGTGCCGCAAAAACAGCTCTTACCCTGCGAGGCGTAGACGCTACAAGATTCCAAAAGGTGTCTTGTGGTATCTGGTACCAACACGTTAAACAAAATTAACAACTTAATTAATGTTTTCCATGACAGTTCTTCCAGTATCATCACTACGAGTGACGAATCGAGTACTTGTTCTGTTGACTGTTGCTTGCTTCTGTACACCGAAGAGCCAAAACATTATGACCATCTCCTAATATGATGTTTATTCTCCACGTGCCGCAAAAACAGCTCTTACCCTGCGAGGCGTAGACGCTACAAGATTCCAAAAGGTGTCTTGTGGTATCTGGTACCAACACGTTAAACAAAATTAACAACTTAATTAATGTTTTCCATGACAGTTCTTCCAGTATCATCACTACGAGTGACGAATCGAGTACTTGTTCTGTTGACTGTTGCTTGCTTCTGTACACCGAAGAGCCAAAACATTATGACCATCTCCTAATATGATGTTTATTCTCCACGTGCCGCAAAAACAGCTCTTACCCTGCGAGGCGTAGACGCTACAAGATTCCAAAAGGTGTCTTGTGGTATCTGGTACCAACACGTTAAACAAAATTAACAACTTAATTAATGTTTTCCATGACAGTTCTTCCAGTATCATCACTACGAGTGACGAATCGAGTACTTGTTCTGTTGACTGTTGCTTGCTTCTGTACACCGAAGAGCCAAAACATTATGACCATCTCCTAATATGATGTTTATTCTCCACGTGCCGCAAAAACAGCTCTTACCCTGCGAGGCGTAGACGCTACAAGATTCCAAAAGGTGTCTTGTGGTATCTGGTACCAACACGTTAAACAAAATTAACAACTTAATTAATGTTTTCCATGACAGTTCTTCCAGTATCATCACTACGAGTGACGAATCGAGTACTTGTTCTGTTGACTGTTGCTTGCTTCTGTACACCGAAGAGCCAAAACATTATGACCATCTCCTAATATGATGTTTATTCTCCACGTGCCGCAAAAACAGCTCTTACCCTGCGAGGCGTAGACGCTACAAGATTCCAAAAGGTGTCTTGTGGTATCTGGTACCAACACGTTAAACAAAATTAACAACTTAATTAATGTTTTCCATGACAGTTCTTCCAGTATCATCACTACGAGTGACGAATCGAGTACTTGTTCTGTTGACTGTTGCTTGCTTCTGTACACCGAAGAGCCAAAACATTATGACCATCTCCTAATATGATGTTTATTCTCCACGTGCCGCAAAAACAGCTCTTACCCTGCGAGGCGTAGACGCTACAAGATTCCAAAAGGTGTCTTGTGGTATCTGGTACCAACACGTTAAACAAAATTAACAACTTAATTAATGTTTTCCATGACAGTTCTTCCAGTATCATCACTACGAGTGACGAATCGAGTACTTGTTCTGTTGACTGTTGCTTGCTTCTGTACACCGAAGAGCCAAAACATTATGACCATCTCCTAATATGATGTTTATTCTCCACGTGCCGCAAAAACAGCTCTTACCCTGCGAGGCGTAGACGCTACAAGATTCCAAAAGGTGTCTTGTGGTATCTGGTACCAACACGTTAAACAAAATTAACAACTTAATTAATGTTTTCCATGACAGTTCTTCCAGTATCATCACTACGAGTGACGAATCGAGTACTTGTTCTGTTGACTGTTGCTTGCTTCTGTACACCGAAGATCCAAAACATTATGACCATCTCCTAATATGATGTTTATTCTCCACGTGCCACAAAAACAGCTCTTACCCTGCGAGGCGTAGACGCTACAAGATTCCAAAAGGTGTCTTGTGGTATCTGGTACCAACACGTTAAACAAAATTAACAACTTAATTAATGTTTTCCATGACAGTTCTTCCAGTATCATCACTACGAGTGACGAATCGAGTACTTGTTCTGTTGACTGTTGCTTGCTTCTGTACACCGAAGATCCAAAACATTATGACCATCTCCTAATATGATGTTTATTCTCCACGTGCCACAAAAACAGCTCTTACCCTGCGAGGCGTAGACGCTACAAGATTCCAAAAGGTGTCTTGTGGTATCTGGTACCAACACGTTAAACAAAATTAACAACTTAATTAATGTTTTCCATGACAGTTCTTCCAGTATCATCACTACGAGTGACGAATCGAGTACTTGTTCTGTTGACTGTTGCTTGCTTCTGTACACCGAAGATCCAAAACATTATGACCATCTCCTAATATGATGTTTATTCTCCACGTGCCACAAAAACAGCTCTTACCCTGCGAGGCGTAGACGCTACAAGATTCCAAAAGGTGTCTTGTGGTATCTGGTACCAACACGTTAAACAAAATTAACAACTTAATTAATGTTTTCCATGACAGTTCTTCCAGTATCATCACTACGAGTGACGAATCGAGTACTTGTTCTGTTGACTGTTGCTTGCTTCTGTACACCGAAGAGCCAAAACATTATGACCATCTCCTAATATGATGTTTATTCTCCACGTGCCACAAAAACAGCTCTTACCCTGCGAGGCGTAGACGCTACAAGATTCCAAAAGGTGTCTTGTGGTATCTGGTACCAACACGTTAAACAAAATTAACAACTTAATTAATGTTTTCCATGACAGTTCTTCCAGTATCATCACTACGAGTGACGAATCGAGTACTTGTTCTGTTGACTGTTGCTTGCTTCTGTACACCGAAGATCCAAAACATTATGACCATCTCCTAATATGATGTTTATTCTCCACGTGCCGCAAAAACAGCTCTTACCCTGCGAGGCGTAGACGCTACAAGATTCCAAAAGGTGTCTTGTGGTATCTGGTACCAACACGTTAAACAAAATTAACAACTTAATTAATGTTTTCCATGACAGTTCTTCCAGTATCATCACTACGAGTGACGAATCGAGTACTTGTTCTGTTGACTGTTGCTTGCTTCTGTACACCGAAGATCCAAAACATTATGACCATCTCCTAATATGATGTTTATTCTCCACGTGCCACAAAAACAGCTCTTACCCTGCGAGGCGTAGACGCTACAAGATTCCAAAAGGTGTCTTGTGGTATCTGGTACCAACACGTTAAACAAAATTAACAACTTAATTAATGTTTTCCATGACAGTTCTTCCAGTATCATCACTACGAGTGACGAATCGAGTACTTGTTCTGTTGACTGTTGCTTGCTTCTGTACACCGAAGAGCCAAAACATTATGACCATCTCCTAATATGATGTTTATTCTCCACGTGCCGCAAAAACAGCTCTTACCCTGCGAGGCGTAGACGCTACAAGATTCCAAAAGGTGTCTTGTGGTATCTGGTACCAACACGTTAAACAAAATTAACAACTTAATTAATGTTTTCCATGACAGTTCTTCCAGTATCATCACTACGAGTGACGAATCGAGTACTTGTTCTGTTGACTGTTGCTTGCTTCTGTACACCGAAGATCCAAAACATTATGACCATCTCCTAATATGATGTTTATTCTCCACGTGCCACAAAAACAGCTCTTACCCTGCGAGGCGTAGACGCTACAAGATTCCAAAAGGTGTCTTGTGGTATCTGGTACCAACACGTTAAACAAAATTAACAACTTAATTAATGTTTTCCATGACAGTTCTTCCAGTATCATCACTACGAGTGACGAATCGAGTACTTGTTCTGTTGACTGTTGCTTGCTTCTGTACACCGAAGATCCAAAACATTATGACCATCTCCTAATATGATGTTTATTCTCCACGTGCCGCAAAAACAGCTCTTACCCTGCGAGGCGTAGACGCTACAAGATTCCAAAAGGTGTCTTGTGGTATCTGGTACCAACACGTTAAACAAAATTAACAACTTAATTAATGTTTTCCATGACAGTTCTTCCAGTATCATCACTACGAGTGACGAATCGAGTACTTGTTCTGTTGACTGTTGCTTGCTTCTGTACACCGAAGATCCAAAACATTATGACCATCTCCTAATATGATGTTTATTCTCCACGTGCCACAAAAACAGCTCTTACCCTGCGAGGCGTAGACGCTACAAGATTCCAAAAGGTGTCTTGTGGTATCTGGTACCAACACGTTAAACAAAATTAACAACTTAATTAATGTTTTCCATGACAGTTCTTCCAGTATCATCACTACGAGTGACGAATCGAGTACTTGTTCTGTTGACTGTTGCTTGCTTCTGTACACCGAAGATCCAAAACATTATGACCATCTCCTAATATGATGTTTATTCTCCACGTGCCGCAAAAACAGCTCTTACCCTGCGAGGCGTAGACGCTACAAGATTCCAAAAGGTGTCTTGTGGTATCTGGTACCAACACGTTAAACAAAATTAACAACTTAATTAATGTTTTCCATGACAGTTCTTCCAGTATCATCACTACGAGTGACGAATCGAGTACTTGTTCTGTTGACTGTTGCTTGCTTCTGTACACCGAAGATCCAAAACATTATGACCATCTCCTAATATGATGTTTATTCTCCACGTGCCACAAAAACAGCTCTTACCCTGCGAGGCGTAGACGCTACAAGATTCCAAAAGGTGTCTTGTGGTATCTGGTACCAACACGTTAAACAAAATTAACAACTTAATTAATGTTTTCCATGACAGTTCTTCCAGTATCATCACTACGAGTGACGAATCGAGTACTTGTTCTGTTGACTGTTGCTTGCTTCTGTACACCGAAGATCCAAAACATTATGACCATCTCCTAATATGATGTTTATTCTCCACGTGCCACAAAAACAGCTCTTACCCTGCGAGGCGTAGACGCTACAAGATTCCAAAAGGTGTCTTGTGGTATCTGGTACCAACACGTTAAACAAAATTAACAACTTAATTAATGTTTTCCATGACAGTTCTTCCAGTATCATCACTACGAGTGACGAATCGAGTACTTGTTCTGTTGACTGTTGCTTGCTTCTGTACACCGAAGATCCAAAACATTATGACCATCTCCTAATATGATGTTTATTCTCCACGTGCCACAAAAACAGCTCTTACCCTGCGAGGCGTAGACGCTACAAGATTCCAAAAGGTGTCTTGTGGTATCTGGTACCAACACGTTAAACAAAATTAACAACTTAATTAATGTTTTCCATGACAGTTCTTCCAGTATCATCACTACGAGTGACGAATCGAGTACTTGTTCTGTTGACTGTTGCTTGCTTCTGTACACCGAAGATCCAAAACATTATGACCATCTCCTAATATGATGTTTATTCTCCACGTGCCACAAAAACAGCTCTTACCCTGCGAGGCGTAGACGCTACAAGATTCCAAAAGGTGTCTTGTGGTATCTGGTACCAACACGTTAAACAAAATTAACAACTTAATTAATGTTTTCCATGACAGTTCTTCCAGTATCATCACTACGAGTGACGAATCGAGTACTTGTTCTGTTGACTGTTGCTTGCTTCTGTACACCGAAGATCCAAAACATTATGACCATCTCCTAATATGATGTTTATTCTCCACGTGCCACAAAAACAGCTCTTACCCTGCGAGGCGTAGACGCTACAAGATTCCAAAAGGTGTCTTGTGGTATCTGGTACCAACACGTTAAACAAAATTAACAACTTAATTAATGTTTTCCATGACAGTTCTTCCAGTATCATCACTACGAGTGACGAATCGAGTACTTGTTCTGTTGACTGTTGCTTGCTTCTGTACACCGAAGATCCAAAACATTATGACCATCTCCTAATATGATGTTTATTCTCCACGTGCCACAAAAACAGCTCTTACCCTGCGAGGCGTAGACGCTACAAGATTCCAAAAGGTGTCTTGTGGTATCTGGTACCAACACGTTAAACAAAATTAACAACTTAATTAATGTTTTCCATGACAGTTCTTCCAGTATCATCACTACGAGTGACGAATCGAGTACTTGTTCTGTTGACTGTTGCTTGCTTCTGTACACCGAAGATCGAAAACATTATGACCATCTCCTAATATGATGTTTATTCTCCACGTGCCGCAAAAACAGCTCTTACCCTGCGAGGCGTAGACGCTACAAGATTCCAAAAGGTGTCTTGTGGTATCTGGTACCAACACGTTAAACAAAATTAACAACTTAATTAATGTTTTCCATGACAGTTCTTCCAGTATCATCACTACGAGTGACGAATCGAGTACTTGTTCTGTTGACTGTTGCTTGCTTCTGTACACCGAAGATCGAAAACATTATGACCATCTCCTAATATGATGTTTATTCTCCACGTGCCACAAAAACAGCTCTTACCCTGCGAGGCGTAGACGCTACAAGATTCCAAAAGGTGTCTTGTGGTATCTGGTACCAACACGTTAAACAAAATTAACAACTTAATTAATGTTTTCCATGACAGTTCTTCCAGTATCATCACTACGAGTGACGAATCGAGTACTTGTTCTGTTGACTGTTGCTTGCTTCTGTACACCGAAGATCGAAAACATTATGACCATCTCCTAATATGATGTTTATTCTCCACGTGCCACAAAAACAGCTCTTACCCTGCGAGGCGTAGACGCTACAAGATTCCAAAAGGTGTCTTGTGGTATCTGGTACCAACACGTTAAACAAAATTAACAACTTAATTAATGTTTTCCATGACAGTTCTTCCAGTATCATCACTACGAGTGACGAATCGAGTACTTGTTCTGTTGACTGTTGCTTGCTTCTGTACACCGAAGATCGAAAACATTATGACCATCTCCTAATATGATGTTTATTCTCCACGTGCCACAAAAACAGCTCTTACCCTGCGAGGCGTAGACGCTACAAGATTCCAAAAGGTGTCTTGTGGTATCTGGTACCAACACGTTAAACAAAATTAACAACTTAATTAATGTTTTCCATGACAGTTCTTCCAGTATCATCACTACGAGTGACGAATCGAGTACTTGTTCTGTTGACTGTTGCTTGCTTCTGTACACCGAAGATCGAAAACATTATGACCATCTCCTAATATGATGTTTATTCTCCACGTGCCACAAAAACAGCTCTTACCCTGCGAGGCGTAGACGCTACAAGATTCCAAAAGGTGTCTTGTGGTATCTGGTACCAACACGTTAAACAAAATTAACAACTTAATTAATGTTTTCCATGACAGTTCTTCCAGTATCATCACTACGAGTGACGAATCGAGTACTTGTTCTGTTGACTGTTGCTTGCTTCTGTACACCGAAGAGCCAAAACATTATGACCATCTCCTAATATGATGTTTATTCTCCACGTGCCGCAAAAACAGCTCTTACCCTGCGAGGCGTAGACGCTACAAGATTCCAAAAGGTGTCTTGTGGTATCTGGTACCAACACGTTAAACAAAATTAACAACTTAATTAATGTTTTCCATGACAGTTCTTCCAGTATCATCACTACGAGTGACGAATCGAGTACTTGTTCTGTTGACTGTTGCTTGCTTCTGTACACCGAAGATCGAAAACATTATGACCATCTCCTAATATGATGTTTATTCTCCACGTGCCACAAAAACAGCTCTTACCCTGCGAGGCGTAGACGCTACAAGATTCCAAAAGGTGTCTTGTGGTATCTGGTACCAACACGTTAAACAAAATTAACAACTTAATTAATGTTTTCCATGACAGTTCTTCCAGTATCATCACTACGAGTGACGAATCGAGTACTTGTTCTGTTGACTGTTGCTTGCTTCTGTACACCGAAGAGCCAAAACATTATGACCATCTCCTAATATGATGTTTATTCTCCACGTGCCACAAAAACAGCTCTTACCCTGCGAGGCGTAGACGCTACAAGATTCCAAAAGGTGTCTTGTGGTATCTGGTACCAACACGTTAAACAAAATTAACAACTTAATTAATGTTTTCCATGACAGTTCTTCCAGTATCATCACTACGAGTGACGAATCGAGTACTTGTTCTGTTGACTGTTGCTTGCTTCTGTACACCGAAGAGCCAAAACATTATGACCATCTCCTAATATGATGTTTATTCTCCACGTGCCGCAAAAACAGCTCTTACCCTGCGAGGCGTAGACGCTACAAGATTCCAAAAGGTGTCTTGTGGTATCTGGTACCAACACGTTAAACAAAATTAACAACTTAATTAATGTTTTCCATGACAGTTCTTCCAGTATCATCACTACGAGTGACGAATCGAGTACTTGTTCTGTTGACTGTTGCTTGCTTCTGTACACCGAAGATCCAAAACATTATGACCATCTCCTAATATGATGTTTATTCTCCACGTGCCACAAAAACAGCTCTTACCCTGCGAGGCGTAGACGCTACAAGATTCCAAAAGGTGTCTTGTGGTATCTGGTACCAACACGTTAAACAAAATTAACAACTTAATTAATGTTTTCCATGACAGTTCTTCCAGTATCATCACTACGAGTGACGAATCGAGTACTTGTTCTGTTGACTGTTGCTTGCTTCTGTACACCGAAGAGCCAAAACATTATGACCATCTCCTAATATGATGTTTATTCTCCACGTGCCACAAAAACAGCTCTTACCCTGCGAGGCGTAGACGCTACAAGATTCCAAAAGGTGTCTTGTGGTATCTGGTACCAACACGTTAAACAAAATTAACAACTTAATTAATGTTTTCCATGACAGTTCTTCCAGTATCATCACTACGAGTGACGAATCGAGTACTTGTTCTGTTGACTGTTGCTTGCTTCTGTACACCGAAGAGCCAAAACATTATGACCATCTCCTAATATGATGTTTATTCTCCACGTGCCGCAAAAACAGCTCTTACCCTGCGAGGCGTAGACGCTACAAGATTCCAAAAGGTGTCTTGTGGTATCTGGTACCAACACGTTAAACAAAATTAACAACTTAATTAATGTTTTCCATGACAGTTCTTCCAGTATCATCACTACGAGTGACGAATCGAGTACTTGTTCTGTTGACTGTTGCTTGCTTCTGTACACCGAAGATCGAAAACATTATGACCATCTCCTAATATGATGTTTATTCTCCACGTGCCACAAAAACAGCTCTTACCCTGCGAGGCGTAGACGCTACAAGATTCCAAAAGGTGTCTTGTGGTATCTGGTACCAACACGTTAAACAAAATTAACAACTTAATTAATGTTTTCCATGACAGTTCTTCCAGTATCATCACTACGAGTGACGAATCGAGTACTTGTTCTGTTGACTGTTGCTTGCTTCTGTACACCGAAGAGCCAAAACATTATGACCATCTCCTAATATGATGTTTATTCTCCACGTGCCACAAAAACAGCTCTTACCCTGCGAGGCGTAGACGCTACAAGATTCCAAAAGGTGTCTTGTGGTATCTGGTACCAACACGTTAAACAAAATTAACAACTTAATTAATGTTTTCCATGACAGTTCTTCCAGTATCATCACTACGAGTGACGAATCGAGTACTTGTTCTGTTGACTGTTGCTTGCTTCTGTACACCGAAGAGCCAAAACATTATGACCATCTCCTAATATGATGTTTATTCTCCACGTGCCGCAAAAACAGCTCTTACCCTGCGAGGCGTAGACGCTACAAGATTCCAAAAGGTGTCTTGTGGTATCTGGTACCAACACGTTAAACAAAATTAACAACTTAATTAATGTTTTCCATGACAGTTCTTCCAGTATCATCACTACGAGTGACGAATCGAGTACTTGTTCTGTTGACTGTTGCTTGCTTCTGTACACCGAAGATCGAAAACATTATGACCATCTCCTAATATGATGTTTATTCTCCACGTGCCACAAAAACAGCTCTTACCCTGCGAGGCGTAGACGCTACAAGATTCCAAAAGGTGTCTTGTGGTATCTGGTACCAACACGTTAAACAAAATTAACAACTTAATTAATGTTTTCCATGACAGTTCTTCCAGTATCATCACTACGAGTGACGAATCGAGTACTTGTTCTGTTGACTGTTGCTTGCTTCTGTACACCGAAGAGCCAAAACATTATGACCATCTCCTAATATGATGTTTATTCTCCACGTGCCGCAAAAACAGCTCTTACCCTGCGAGGCGTAGACGCTACAAGATTCCAAAAGGTGTCTTGTGGTATCTGGTACCAACACGTTAAACAAAATTAACAACTTAATTAATGTTTTCCATGACAGTTCTTCCAGTATCATCACTACGAGTGACGAATCGAGTACTTGTTCTGTTGACTGTTGCTTGCTTCTGTACACCGAAGAGCCAAAACATTATGACCATCTCCTAATATGATGTTTATTCTCCACGTGCCGCAAAAACAGCTCTTACCCTGCGAGGCGTAGACGCTACAAGATTCCAAAAGGTGTCTTGTGGTATCTGGTACCAACACGTTAAACAAAATTAACAACTTAATTAATGTTTTCCATGACAGTTCTTCCAGTATCATCACTACGAGTGACGAATCGAGTACTTGTTCTGTTGACTGTTGCTTGCTTCTGTACACCGAAGAGCCAAAACATTATGACCATCTCCTAATATGATGTTTATTCTCCACGTGCCGCAAAAACAGCTCTTACCCTGCGAGGCGTAGACGCTACAAGATTCCAAAAGGTGTCTTGTGGTATCTGGTACCAACACGTTAAACAAAATTAACAACTTAATTAATGTTTTCCATGACAGTTCTTCCAGTATCATCACTACGAGTGACGAATCGAGTACTTGTTCTGTTGACTGTTGCTTGCTTCTGTACACCGAAGATCGAAAACATTATGACCATCTCCTAATATGATGTTTATTCTCCACGTGCCGCAAAAACAGCTCTTACCCTGCGAGGCGTAGACGCTACAAGATTCCAAAAGGTGTCTTGTGGTATCTGGTACCAACACGTTAAACAAAATTAACAACTTAATTAATGTTTTCCATGACAGTTCTTCCAGTATCATCACTACGAGTGACGAATCGAGTACTTGTTCTGTTGACTGTTGCTTGCTTCTGTACACCGAAGATCGAAAACATTATGACCATCTCCTAATATGATGTTTATTCTCCACGTGCCACAAAAACAGCTCTTACCCTGCGAGGCGTAGACGCTACAAGATTCCAAAAGGTGTCTTGTGGTATCTGGTACCAACACGTTAAACAAAATTAACAACTTAATTAATGTTTTCCATGACAGTTCTTCCAGTATCATCACTACGAGTGACGAATCGAGTACTTGTTCTGTTGACTGTTGCTTGCTTCTGTACACCGAAGAGCCAAAACATTATGACCATCTCCTAATATGATGTTTATTCTCCACGTGCCGCAAAAACAGCTCTTACCCTGCGAGGCGTAGACGCTACAAGATTCCAAAAGGTGTCTTGTGGTATCTGGTACCAACACGTTAAACAAAATTAACAACTTAATTAATGTTTTCCATGACAGTTCTTCCAGTATCATCACTACGAGTGACGAATCGAGTACTTGTTCTGTTGACTGTTGCTTGCTTCTGTACACCGAAGATCGAAAACATTATGACCATCTCCTAATATGATGTTTATTCTCCACGTGCCGCAAAAACAGCTCTTACCCTGCGAGGCGTAGACGCTACAAGATTCCAAAAGGTGTCTTGTGGTATCTGGTACCAACACGTTAAACAAAATTAACAACTTAATTAATGTTTTCCATGACAGTTCTTCCAGTATCATCACTACGAGTGACGAATCGAGTACTTGTTCTGTTGACTGTTGCTTGCTTCTGTACACCGAAGAGCCAAAACATTATGACCATCTCCTAATATGATGTTTATTCTCCACGTGCCACAAAAACAGCTCTTACCCTGCGAGGCGTAGACGCTACAAGATTCCAAAAGGTGTCTTGTGGTATCTGGTACCAACACGTTAAACAAAATTAACAACTTAATTAATGTTTTCCATGACAGTTCTTCCAGTATCATCACTACGAGTGACGAATCGAGTACTTGTTCTGTTGACTGTTGCTTGCTTCTGTACACCGAAGATCGAAAACATTATGACCATCTCCTAATATGATGTTTATTCTCCACGTGCCGCAAAAACAGCTCTTACCCTGCGAGGCGTAGACGCTACAAGATTCCAAAAGGTGTCTTGTGGTATCTGGTACCAACACGTTAAACAAAATTAACAACTTAATTAATGTTTTCCATGACAGTTCTTCCAGTATCATCACTACGAGTGACGAATCGAGTACTTGTTCTGTTGACTGTTGCTTGCTTCTGTACACCGAAGATCGAAAACATTATGACCATCTCCTAATATGATGTTTATTCTCCACGTGCCACAAAAACAGCTCTTACCCTGCGAGGCGTAGACGCTACAAGATTCCAAAAGGTGTCTTGTGGTATCTGGTACCAACACGTTAAACAAAATTAACAACTTAATTAATGTTTTCCATGACAGTTCTTCCAGTATCATCACTACGAGTGACGAATCGAGTACTTGTTCTGTTGACTGTTGCTTGCTTCTGTACACCGAAGATCGAAAACATTATGACCATCTCCTAATATGATGTTTATTCTCCACGTGCCGCAAAAACAGCTCTTACCCTGCGAGGCGTAGACGCTACAAGATTCCAAAAGGTGTCTTGTGGTATCTGGTACCAACACGTTAAACAAAATTAACAACTTAATTAATGTTTTCCATGACAGTTCTTCCAGTATCATCACTACGAGTGACGAATCGAGTACTTGTTCTGTTGACTGTTGCTTGCTTCTGTACACCGAAGAGCCAAAACATTATGACCATCTCCTAATATGATGTTTATTCTCCACGTGCCACAAAAACAGCTCTTACCCTGCGAGGCGTAGACGCTACAAGATTCCAAAAGGTGTCTTGTGGTATCTGGTACCAACACGTTAAACAAAATTAACAACTTAATTAATGTTTTCCATGACAGTTCTTCCAGTATCATCACTACGAGTGACGAATCGAGTACTTGTTCTGTTGACTGTTGCTTGCTTCTGTACACCGAAGAGCCAAAACATTATGACCATCTCCTAATATGATGTTTATTCTCCACGTGCCACAAAAACAGCTCTTACCCTGCGAGGCGTAGACGCTACAAGATTCCAAAAGGTGTCTTGTGGTATCTGGTACCAACACGTTAAACAAAATTAACAACTTAATTAATGTTTTCCATGACAGTTCTTCCAGTATCATCACTACGAGTGACGAATCGAGTACTTGTTCTGTTGACTGTTGCTTGCTTCTGTACACCGAAGAGCCAAAACATTATGACCATCTCCTAATATGATGTTTATTCTCCACGTGCCACAAAAACAGCTCTTACCCTGCGAGGCGTAGACGCTACAAGATTCCAAAAGGTGTCTTGTGGTATCTGGTACCAACACGTTAAACAAAATTAACAACTTAATTAATGTTTTCCATGACAGTTCTTCCAGTATCATCACTACGAGTGACGAATCGAGTACTTGTTCTGTTGACTGTTGCTTGCTTCTGTACACCGAAGAGCCAAAACATTATGACCATCTCCTAATATGATGTTTATTCTCCACGTGCCACAAAAACAGCTCTTACCCTGCGAGGCGTAGACGCTACAAGATTCCAAAAGGTGTCTTGTGGTATCTGGTACCAACACGTTAAACAAAATTAACAACTTAATTAATGTTTTCCATGACAGTTCTTCCAGTATCATCACTACGAGTGACGAATCGAGTACTTGTTCTGTTGACTGTTGCTTGCTTCTGTACACCGAAGAGCCAAAACATTATGACCATCTCCTAATATGATGTTTATTCTCCACGTGCCGCAAAAACAGCTCTTACCCTGCGAGGCGTAGACGCTACAAGATTCCAAAAGGTGTCTTGTGGTATCTGGTACCAACACGTTAAACAAAATTAACAACTTAATTAATGTTTTCCATGACAGTTCTTCCAGTATCATCACTACGAGTGACGAATCGAGTACTTGTTCTGTTGACTGTTGCTTGCTTCTGTACACCGAAGAGCCAAAACATTATGACCATCTCCTAATATGATGTTTATTCTCCACGTGCCGCAAAAACAGCTCTTACCCTGCGAGGCGTAGACGCTACAAGATTCCAAAAGGTGTCTTGTGGTATCTGGTACCAACACGTTAAACAAAATTAACAACTTAATTAATGTTTTCCATGACAGTTCTTCCAGTATCATCACTACGAGTGACGAATCGAGTACTTGTTCTGTTGACTGTTGCTTGCTTCTGTACACCGAAGAGCCAAAACATTATGACCATCTCCTAATATGATGTTTATTCTCCACGTGCCGCAAAAACAGCTCTTACCCTGCGAGGCGTAGACGCTACAAGATTCCAAAAGGTGTCTTGTGGTATCTGGTACCAACACGTTAAACAAAATTAACAACTTAATTAATGTTTTCCATGACAGTTCTTCCAGTATCATCACTACGAGTGACGAATCGAGTACTTGTTCTGTTGACTGTTGCTTGCTTCTGTACACCGAAGATCGAAAACATTATGACCATCTCCTAATATGATGTTTATTCTCCACGTGCCACAAAAACAGCTCTTACCCTGCGAGGCGTAGACGCTACAAGATTCCAAAAGGTGTCTTGTGGTATCTGGTACCAACACGTTAAACAAAATTAACAACTTAATTAATGTTTTCCATGACAGTTCTTCCAGTATCATCACTACGAGTGACGAATCGAGTACTTGTTCTGTTGACTGTTGCTTGCTTCTGTACACCGAAGAGCCAAAACATTATGACCATCTCCTAATATGATGTTTATTCTCCACGTGCCGCAAAAACAGCTCTTACCCTGCGAGGCGTAGACGCTACAAGATTCCAAAAGGTGTCTTGTGGTATCTGGTACCAACACGTTAAACAAAATTAACAACTTAATTAATGTTTTCCATGACAGTTCTTCCAGTATCATCACTACGAGTGACGAATCGAGTACTTGTTCTGTTGACTGTTGCTTGCTTCTGTACACCGAAGAGCCAAAACATTATGACCATCTCCTAATATGATGTTTATTCTCCACGTGCCACAAAAACAGCTCTTACCCTGCGAGGCGTAGACGCTACAAGATTCCAAAAGGTGTCTTGTGGTATCTGGTACCAACACGTTAAACAAAATTAACAACTTAATTAATGTTTTCCATGACAGTTCTTCCAGTATCATCACTACGAGTGACGAATCGAGTACTTGTTCTGTTGACTGTTGCTTGCTTCTGTACACCGAAGATCGAAAACATTATGACCATCTCCTAATATGATGTTTATTCTCCACGTGCCACAAAAACAGCTCTTACCCTGCGAGGCGTAGACGCTACAAGATTCCAAAAGGTGTCTTGTGGTATCTGGTACCAACACGTTAAACAAAATTAACAACTTAATTAATGTTTTCCATGACAGTTCTTCCAGTATCATCACTACGAGTGACGAATCGAGTACTTGTTCTGTTGACTGTTGCTTGCTTCTGTACACCGAAGAGCCAAAACATTATGACCATCTCCTAATATGATGTTTATTCTCCACGTGCCACAAAAACAGCTCTTACCCTGCGAGGCGTAGACGCTACAAGATTCCAAAAGGTGTCTTGTGGTATCTGGTACCAACACGTTAAACAAAATTAACAACTTAATTAATGTTTTCCATGACAGTTCTTCCAGTATCATCACTACGAGTGACGAATCGAGTACTTGTTCTGTTGACTGTTGCTTGCTTCTGTACACCGAAGAGCCAAAACATTATGACCATCTCCTAATATGATGTTTATTCTCCACGTGCCACAAAAACAGCTCTTACCCTGCGAGGCGTAGACGCTACAAGATTCCAAAAGGTGTCTTGTGGTATCTGGTACCAACACGTTAAACAAAATTAACAACTTAATTAATGTTTTCCATGACAGTTCTTCCAGTATCATCACTACGAGTGACGAATCGAGTACTTGTTCTGTTGACTGTTGCTTGCTTCTGTACACCGAAGATCGAAAACATTATGACCATCTCCTAATATGATGTTTATTCTCCACGTGCCACAAAAACAGCTCTTACCCTGCGAGGCGTAGACGCTACAAGATTCCAAAAGGTGTCTTGTGGTATCTGGTACCAACACGTTAAACAAAATTAACAACTTAATTAATGTTTTCCATGACAGTTCTTCCAGTATCATCACTACGAGTGACGAATCGAGTACTTGTTCTGTTGACTGTTGCTTGCTTCTGTACACCGAAGAGCCAAAACATTATGACCATCTCCTAATATGATGTTTATTCTCCACGTGCCACAAAAACAGCTCTTACCCTGCGAGGCGTAGACGCTACAAGATTCCAAAAGGTGTCTTGTGGTATCTGGTACCAACACGTTAAACAAAATTAACAACTTAATTAATGTTTTCCATGACAGTTCTTCCAGTATCATCACTACGAGTGACGAATCGAGTACTTGTTCTGTTGACTGTTGCTTGCTTCTGTACACCGAAGAGCCAAAACATTATGACCATCTCCTAATATGATGTTTATTCTCCACGTGCCGCAAAAACAGCTCTTACCCTGCGAGGCGTAGACGCTACAAGATTCCAAAAGGTGTCTTGTGGTATCTGGTACCAACACGTTAAACAAAATTAACAACTTAATTAATGTTTTCCATGACAGTTCTTCCAGTATCATCACTACGAGTGACGAATCGAGTACTTGTTCTGTTGACTGTTGCTTGCTTCTGTACACCGAAGATCGAAAACATTATGACCATCTCCTAATATGATGTTTATTCTCCACGTGCCACAAAAACAGCTCTTACCCTGCGAGGCGTAGACGCTACAAGATTCCAAAAGGTGTCTTGTGGTATCTGGTACCAACACGTTAAACAAAATTAACAACTTAATTAATGTTTTCCATGACAGTTCTTCCAGTATCATCACTACGAGTGACGAATCGAGTACTTGTTCTGTTGACTGTTGCTTGCTTCTGTACACCGAAGAGCCAAAACATTATGACCATCTCCTAATATGATGTTTATTCTCCACGTGCCGCAAAAACAGCTCTTACCCTGCGAGGCGTAGACGCTACAAGATTCCAAAAGGTGTCTTGTGGTATCTGGTACCAACACGTTAAACAAAATTAACAACTTAATTAATGTTTTCCATGACAGTTCTTCCAGTATCATCACTACGAGTGACGAATCGAGTACTTGTTCTGTTGACTGTTGCTTGCTTCTGTACACCGAAGATCGAAAACATTATGACCATCTCCTAATATGATGTTTATTCTCCACGTGCCGCAAAAACAGCTCTTACCCTGCGAGGCGTAGACGCTACAAGATTCCAAAAGGTGTCTTGTGGTATCTGGTACCAACACGTTAAACAAAATTAACAACTTAATTAATGTTTTCCATGACAGTTCTTCCAGTATCATCACTACGAGTGACGAATCGAGTACTTGTTCTGTTGACTGTTGCTTGCTTCTGTACACCGAAGAGCCAAAACATTATGACCATCTCCTAATATGATGTTTATTCTCCACGTGCCACAAAAACAGCTCTTACCCTGCGAGGCGTAGACGCTACAAGATTCCAAAAGGTGTCTTGTGGTATCTGGTACCAACACGTTAAACAAAATTAACAACTTAATTAATGTTTTCCATGACAGTTCTTCCAGTATCATCACTACGAGTGACGAATCGAGTACTTGTTCTGTTGACTGTTGCTTGCTTCTGTACACCGAAGATCGAAAACATTATGACCATCTCCTAATATGATGTTTATTCTCCACGTGCCACAAAAACAGCTCTTACCCTGCGAGGCGTAGACGCTACAAGATTCCAAAAGGTGTCTTGTGGTATCTGGTACCAACACGTTAAACAAAATTAACAACTTAATTAATGTTTTCCATGACAGTTCTTCCAGTATCATCACTACGAGTGACGAATCGAGTACTTGTTCTGTTGACTGTTGCTTGCTTCTGTACACCGAAGAGCCAAAACATTATGACCATCTCCTAATATGATGTTTATTCTCCACGTGCCGCAAAAACAGCTCTTACCCTGCGAGGCGTAGACGCTACAAGATTCCAAAAGGTGTCTTGTGGTATCTGGTACCAACACGTTAAACAAAATTAACAACTTAATTAATGTTTTCCATGACAGTTCTTCCAGTATCATCACTACGAGTGACGAATCGAGTACTTGTTCTGTTGACTGTTGCTTGCTTCTGTACACCGAAGAGCCAAAACATTATGACCATCTCCTAATATGATGTTTATTCTCCACGTGCCGCAAAAACAGCTCTTACCCTGCGAGGCGTAGACGCTACAAGATTCCAAAAGGTGTCTTGTGGTATCTGGTACCAACACGTTAAACAAAATTAACAACTTAATTAATGTTTTCCATGACAGTTCTTCCAGTATCATCACTACGAGTGACGAATCGAGTACTTGTTCTGTTGACTGTTGCTTGCTTCTGTACACCGAAGAGCCAAAACATTATGACCATCTCCTAATATGATGTTTATTCTCCACGTGCCACAAAAACAGCTCTTACCCTGCGAGGCGTAGACGCTACAAGATTCCAAAAGGTGTCTTGTGGTATCTGGTACCAACACGTTAAACAAAATTAACAACTTAATTAATGTTTTCCATGACAGTTCTTCCAGTATCATCACTACGAGTGACGAATCGAGTACTTGTTCTGTTGACTGTTGCTTGCTTCTGTACACCGAAGAGCCAAAACATTATGACCATCTCCTAATATGATGTTTATTCTCCACGTGCCACAAAAACAGCTCTTACCCTGCGAGGCGTAGACGCTACAAGATTCCAAAAGGTGTCTTGTGGTATCTGGTACCAACACGTTAAACAAAATTAACAACTTAATTAATGTTTTCCATGACAGTTCTTCCAGTATCATCACTACGAGTGACGAATCGAGTACTTGTTCTGTTGACTGTTGCTTGCTTCTGTACACCGAAGATCGAAAACATTATGACCATCTCCTAATATGATGTTTATTCTCCACGTGCCGCAAAAACAGCTCTTACCCTGCGAGGCGTAGACGCTACAAGATTCCAAAAGGTGTCTTGTGGTATCTGGTACCAACACGTTAAACAAAATTAACAACTTAATTAATGTTTTCCATGACAGTTCTTCCAGTATCATCACTACGAGTGACGAATCGAGTACTTGTTCTGTTGACTGTTGCTTGCTTCTGTACACCGAAGATCGAAAACATTATGACCATCTCCTAATATGATGTTTATTCTCCACGTGCCACAAAAACAGCTCTTACCCTGCGAGGCGTAGACGCTACAAGATTCCAAAAGGTGTCTTGTGGTATCTGGTACCAACACGTTAAACAAAATTAACAACTTAATTAATGTTTTCCATGACAGTTCTTCCAGTATCATCACTACGAGTGACGAATCGAGTACTTGTTCTGTTGACTGTTGCTTGCTTCTGTACACCGAAGAGCCAAAACATTATGACCATCTCCTAATATGATGTTTATTCTCCACGTGCCGCAAAAACAGCTCTTACCCTGCGAGGCGTAGACGCTACAAGATTCCAAAAGGTGTCTTGTGGTATCTGGTACCAACACGTTAAACAAAATTAACAACTTAATTAATGTTTTCCATGACAGTTCTTCCAGTATCATCACTACGAGTGACGAATCGAGTACTTGTTCTGTTGACTGTTGCTTGCTTCTGTACACCGAAGAGCCAAAACATTATGACCATCTCCTAATATGATGTTTATTCTCCACGTGCCGCAAAAACAGCTCTTACCCTGCGAGGCGTAGACGCTACAAGATTCCAAAAGGTGTCTTGTGGTATCTGGTACCAACACGTTAAACAAAATTAACAACTTAATTAATGTTTTCCATGACAGTTCTTCCAGTATCATCACTACGAGTGACGAATCGAGTACTTGTTCTGTTGACTGTTGCTTGCTTCTGTACACCGAAGATCGAAAACATTATGACCATCTCCTAATATGATGTTTATTCTCCACGTGCCACAAAAACAGCTCTTACCCTGCGAGGCGTAGACGCTACAAGATTCCAAAAGGTGTCTTGTGGTATCTGGTACCAACACGTTAAACAAAATTAACAACTTAATTAATGTTTTCCATGACAGTTCTTCCAGTATCATCACTACGAGTGACGAATCGAGTACTTGTTCTGTTGACTGTTGCTTGCTTCTGTACACCGAAGAGCCAAAACATTATGACCATCTCCTAATATGATGTTTATTCTCCACGTGCCGCAAAAACAGCTCTTACCCTGCGAGGCGTAGACGCTACAAGATTCCAAAAGGTGTCTTGTGGTATCTGGTACCAACACGTTAAACAAAATTAACAACTTAATTAATGTTTTCCATGACAGTTCTTCCAGTATCATCACTACGAGTGACGAATCGAGTACTTGTTCTGTTGACTGTTGCTTGCTTCTGTACACCGAAGATCGAAAACATTATGACCATCTCCTAATATGATGTTTATTCTCCACGTGCCGCAAAAACAGCTCTTACCCTGCGAGGCGTAGACGCTACAAGATTCCAAAAGGTGTCTTGTGGTATCTGGTACCAACACGTTAAACAAAATTAACAACTTAATTAATGTTTTCCATGACAGTTCTTCCAGTATCATCACTACGAGTGACGAATCGAGTACTTGTTCTGTTGACTGTTGCTTGCTTCTGTACACCGAAGATCGAAAACATTATGACCATCTCCTAATATGATGTTTATTCTCCACGTGCCGCAAAAACAGCTCTTACCCTGCGAGGCGTAGACGCTACAAGATTCCAAAAGGTGTCTTGTGGTATCTGGTACCAACACGTTAAACAAAATTAACAACTTAATTAATGTTTTCCATGACAGTTCTTCCAGTATCATCACTACGAGTGACGAATCGAGTACTTGTTCTGTTGACTGTTGCTTGCTTCTGTACACCGAAGATCGAAAACATTATGACCATCTCCTAATATGATGTTTATTCTCCACGTGCCACAAAAACAGCTCTTACCCTGCGAGGCGTAGACGCTACAAGATTCCAAAAGGTGTCTTGTGGTATCTGGTACCAACACGTTAAACAAAATTAACAACTTAATTAATGTTTTCCATGACAGTTCTTCCAGTATCATCACTACGAGTGACGAATCGAGTACTTGTTCTGTTGACTGTTGCTTGCTTCTGTACACCGAAGAGCCAAAACATTATGACCATCTCCTAATATGATGTTTATTCTCCACGTGCCGCAAAAACAGCTCTTACCCTGCGAGGCGTAGACGCTACAAGATTCCAAAAGGTGTCTTGTGGTATCTGGTACCAACACGTTAAACAAAATTAACAACTTAATTAATGTTTTCCATGACAGTTCTTCCAGTATCATCACTACGAGTGACGAATCGAGTACTTGTTCTGTTGACTGTTGCTTGCTTCTGTACACCGAAGAGCCAAAACATTATGACCATCTCCTAATATGATGTTTATTCTCCACGTGCCGCAAAAACAGCTCTTACCCTGCGAGGCGTAGACGCTACAAGATTCCAAAAGGTGTCTTGTGGTATCTGGTACCAACACGTTAAACAAAATTAACAACTTAATTAATGTTTTCCATGACAGTTCTTCCAGTATCATCACTACGAGTGACGAATCGAGTACTTGTTCTGTTGACTGTTGCTTGCTTCTGTACACCGAAGAGCCAAAACATTATGACCATCTCCTAATATGATGTTTATTCTCCACGTGCCGCAAAAACAGCTCTTACCCTGCGAGGCGTAGACGCTACAAGATTCCAAAAGGTGTCTTGTGGTATCTGGTACCAACACGTTAAACAAAATTAACAACTTAATTAATGTTTTCCATGACAGTTCTTCCAGTATCATCACTACGAGTGACGAATCGAGTACTTGTTCTGTTGACTGTTGCTTGCTTCTGTACACCGAAGAGCCAAAACATTATGACCATCTCCTAATATGATGTTTATTCTCCACGTGCCGCAAAAACAGCTCTTACCCTGCGAGGCGTAGACGCTACAAGATTCCAAAAGGTGTCTTGTGGTATCTGGTACCAACACGTTAAACAAAATTAACAACTTAATTAATGTTTTCCATGACAGTTCTTCCAGTATCATCACTACGAGTGACGAATCGAGTACTTGTTCTGTTGACTGTTGCTTGCTTCTGTACACCGAAGAGCCAAAACATTATGACCATCTCCTAATATGATGTTTATTCTCCACGTGCCGCAAAAACAGCTCTTACCCTGCGAGGCGTAGACGCTACAAGATTCCAAAAGGTGTCTTGTGGTATCTGGTACCAACACGTTAAACAAAATTAACAACTTAATTAATGTTTTCCATGACAGTTCTTCCAGTATCATCACTACGAGTGACGAATCGAGTACTTGTTCTGTTGACTGTTGCTTGCTTCTGTACACCGAAGAGCCAAAACATTATGACCATCTCCTAATATGATGTTTATTCTCCACGTGCCACAAAAACAGCTCTTACCCTGCGAGGCGTAGACGCTACAAGATTCCAAAAGGTGTCTTGTGGTATCTGGTACCAACACGTTAAACAAAATTAACAACTTAATTAATGTTTTCCATGACAGTTCTTCCAGTATCATCACTACGAGTGACGAATCGAGTACTTGTTCTGTTGACTGTTGCTTGCTTCTGTACACCGAAGAGCCAAAACATTATGACCATCTCCTAATATGATGTTTATTCTCCACGTGCCGCAAAAACAGCTCTTACCCTGCGAGGCGTAGACGCTACAAGATTCCAAAAGGTGTCTTGTGGTATCTGGTACCAACACGTTAAACAAAATTAACAACTTAATTAATGTTTTCCATGACAGTTCTTCCAGTATCATCACTACGAGTGACGAATCGAGTACTTGTTCTGTTGACTGTTGCTTGCTTCTGTACACCGAAGAGCCAAAACATTATGACCATCTCCTAATATGATGTTTATTCTCCACGTGCCGCAAAAACAGCTCTTACCCTGCGAGGCGTAGACGCTACAAGATTCCAAAAGGTGTCTTGTGGTATCTGGTACCAACACGTTAAACAAAATTAACAACTTAATTAATGTTTTCCATGACAGTTCTTCCAGTATCATCACTACGAGTGACGAATCGAGTACTTGTTCTGTTGACTGTTGCTTGCTTCTGTACACCGAAGAGCCAAAACATTATGACCATCTCCTAATATGATGTTTATTCTCCACGTGCCACAAAAACAGCTCTTACCCTGCGAGGCGTAGACGCTACAAGATTCCAAAAGGTGTCTTGTGGTATCTGGTACCAACACGTTAAACAAAATTAACAACTTAATTAATGTTTTCCATGACAGTTCTTCCAGTATCATCACTACGAGTGACGAATCGAGTACTTGTTCTGTTGACTGTTGCTTGCTTCTGTACACCGAAGAGCCAAAACATTATGACCATCTCCTAATATGATGTTTATTCTCCACGTGCCGCAAAAACAGCTCTTACCCTGCGAGGCGTAGACGCTACAAGATTCCAAAAGGTGTCTTGTGGTATCTGGTACCAACACGTTAAACAAAATTAACAACTTAATTAATGTTTTCCATGACAGTTCTTCCAGTATCATCACTACGAGTGACGAATCGAGTACTTGTTCTGTTGACTGTTGCTTGCTTCTGTACACCGAAGAGCCAAAACATTATGACCATCTCCTAATATGATGTTTATTCTCCACGTGCCGCAAAAACAGCTCTTACCCTGCGAGGCGTAGACGCTACAAGATTCCAAAAGGTGTCTTGTGGTATCTGGTACCAACACGTTAAACAAAATTAACAACTTAATTAATGTTTTCCATGACAGTTCTTCCAGTATCATCACTACGAGTGACGAATCGAGTACTTGTTCTGTTGACTGTTGCTTGCTTCTGTACACCGAAGAGCCAAAACATTATGACCATCTCCTAATATGATGTTTATTCTCCACGTGCCGCAAAAACAGCTCTTACCCTGCGAGGCGTAGACGCTACAAGATTCCAAAAGGTGTCTTGTGGTATCTGGTACCAACACGTTAAACAAAATTAACAACTTAATTAATGTTTTCCATGACAGTTCTTCCAGTATCATCACTACGAGTGACGAATCGAGTACTTGTTCTGTTGACTGTTGCTTGCTTCTGTACACCGAAGAGCCAAAACATTATGACCATCTCCTAATATGATGTTTATTCTCCACGTGCCGCAAAAACAGCTCTTACCCTGCGAGGCGTAGACGCTACAAGATTCCAAAAGGTGTCTTGTGGTATCTGGTACCAACACGTTAAACAAAATTAACAACTTAATTAATGTTTTCCATGACAGTTCTTCCAGTATCATCACTACGAGTGACGAATCGAGTACTTGTTCTGTTGACTGTTGCTTGCTTCTGTACACCGAAGAGCCAAAACATTATGACCATCTCCTAATATGATGTTTATTCTCCACGTGCCACAAAAACAGCTCTTACCCTGCGAGGCGTAGACGCTACAAGATTCCAAAAGGTGTCTTGTGGTATCTGGTACCAACACGTTAAACAAAATTAACAACTTAATTAATGTTTTCCATGACAGTTCTTCCAGTATCATCACTACGAGTGACGAATCGAGTACTTGTTCTGTTGACTGTTGCTTGCTTCTGTACACCGAAGAGCCAAAACATTATGACCATCTCCTAATATGATGTTTATTCTCCACGTGCCGCAAAAACAGCTCTTACCCTGCGAGGCGTAGACGCTACAAGATTCCAAAAGGTGTCTTGTGGTATCTGGTACCAACACGTTAAACAAAATTAACAACTTAATTAATGTTTTCCATGACAGTTCTTCCAGTATCATCACTACGAGTGACGAATCGAGTACTTGTTCTGTTGACTGTTGCTTGCTTCTGTACACCGAAGAGCCAAAACATTATGACCATCTCCTAATATGATGTTTATTCTCCACGTGCCGCAAAAACAGCTCTTACCCTGCGAGGCGTAGACGCTACAAGATTCCAAAAGGTGTCTTGTGGTATCTGGTACCAACACGTTAAACAAAATTAACAACTTAATTAATGTTTTCCATGACAGTTCTTCCAGTATCATCACTACGAGTGACGAATCGAGTACTTGTTCTGTTGACTGTTGCTTGCTTCTGTACACCGAAGAGCCAAAACATTATGACCATCTCCTAATATGATGTTTATTCTCCACGTGCCGCAAAAACAGCTCTTACCCTGCGAGGCGTAGACGCTACAAGATTCCAAAAGGTGTCTTGTGGTATCTGGTACCAACACGTTAAACAAAATTAACAACTTAATTAATGTTTTCCATGACAGTTCTTCCAGTATCATCACTACGAGTGACGAATCGAGTACTTGTTCTGTTGACTGTTGCTTGCTTCTGTACACCGAAGAGCCAAAACATTATGACCATCTCCTAATATGATGTTTATTCTCCACGTGCCGCAAAAACAGCTCTTACCCTGCGAGGCGTAGACGCTACAAGATTCCAAAAGGTGTCTTGTGGTATCTGGTACCAACACGTTAAACAAAATTAACAACTTAATTAATGTTTTCCATGACAGTTCTTCCAGTATCATCACTACGAGTGACGAATCGAGTACTTGTTCTGTTGACTGTTGCTTGCTTCTGTACACCGAAGAGCCAAAACATTATGACCATCTCCTAATATGATGTTTATTCTCCACGTGCCGCAAAAACAGCTCTTACCCTGCGAGGCGTAGACGCTACAAGATTCCAAAAGGTGTCTTGTGGTATCTGGTACCAACACGTTAAACAAAATTAACAACTTAATTAATGTTTTCCATGACAGTTCTTCCAGTATCATCACTACGAGTGACGAATCGAGTACTTGTTCTGTTGACTGTTGCTTGCTTCTGTACACCGAAGAGCCAAAACATTATGACCATCTCCTAATATGATGTTTATTCTCCACGTGCCGCAAAAACAGCTCTTACCCTGCGAGGCGTAGACGCTACAAGATTCCAAAAGGTGTCTTGTGGTATCTGGTACCAACACGTTAAACAAAATTAACAACTTAATTAATGTTTTCCATGACAGTTCTTCCAGTATCATCACTACGAGTGACGAATCGAGTACTTGTTCTGTTGACTGTTGCTTGCTTCTGTACACCGAAGAGCCAAAACATTATGACCATCTCCTAATATGATGTTTATTCTCCACGTGCCGCAAAAACAGCTCTTACCCTGCGAGGCGTAGACGCTACAAGATTCCAAAAGGTGTCTTGTGGTATCTGGTACCAACACGTTAAACAAAATTAACAACTTAATTAATGTTTTCCATGACAGTTCTTCCAGTATCATCACTACGAGTGACGAATCGAGTACTTGTTCTGTTGACTGTTGCTTGCTTCTGTACACCGAAGAGCCAAAACATTATGACCATCTCCTAATATGATGTTTATTCTCCACGTGCCGCAAAAACAGCTCTTACCCTGCGAGGCGTAGACGCTACAAGATTCCAAAAGGTGTCTTGTGGTATCTGGTACCAACACGTTAAACAAAATTAACAACTTAATTAATGTTTTCCATGACAGTTCTTCCAGTATCATCACTACGAGTGACGAATCGAGTACTTGTTCTGTTGACTGTTGCTTGCTTCTGTACACCGAAGAGCCAAAACATTATGACCATCTCCTAATATGATGTTTATTCTCCACGTGCCGCAAAAACAGCTCTTACCCTGCGAGGCGTAGACGCTACAAGATTCCAAAAGGTGTCTTGTGGTATCTGGTACCAACACGTTAAACAAAATTAACAACTTAATTAATGTTTTCCATGACAGTTCTTCCAGTATCATCACTACGAGTGACGAATCGAGTACTTGTTCTGTTGACTGTTGCTTGCTTCTGTACACCGAAGAGCCAAAACATTATGACCATCTCCTAATATGATGTTTATTCTCCACGTGCCGCAAAAACAGCTCTTACCCTGCGAGGCGTAGACGCTACAAGATTCCAAAAGGTGTCTTGTGGTATCTGGTACCAACACGTTAAACAAAATTAACAACTTAATTAATGTTTTCCATGACAGTTCTTCCAGTATCATCACTACGAGTGACGAATCGAGTACTTGTTCTGTTGACTGTTGCTTGCTTCTGTACACCGAAGAGCCAAAACATTATGACCATCTCCTAATATGATGTTTATTCTCCACGTGCCGCAAAAACAGCTCTTACCCTGCGAGGCGTAGACGCTACAAGATTCCAAAAGGTGTCTTGTGGTATCTGGTACCAACACGTTAAACAAAATTAACAACTTAATTAATGTTTTCCATGACAGTTCTTCCAGTATCATCACTACGAGTGACGAATCGAGTACTTGTTCTGTTGACTGTTGCTTGCTTCTGTACACCGAAGAGCCAAAACATTATGACCATCTCCTAATATGATGTTTATTCTCCACGTGCCGCAAAAACAGCTCTTACCCTGCGAGGCGTAGACGCTACAAGATTCCAAAAGGTGTCTTGTGGTATCTGGTACCAACACGTTAAACAAAATTAACAACTTAATTAATGTTTTCCATGACAGTTCTTCCAGTATCATCACTACGAGTGACGAATCGAGTACTTGTTCTGTTGACTGTTGCTTGCTTCTGTACACCGAAGAGCCAAAACATTATGACCATCTCCTAATATGATGTTTATTCTCCACGTGCCGCAAAAACAGCTCTTACCCTGCGAGGCGTAGACGCTACAAGATTCCAAAAGGTGTCTTGTGGTATCTGGTACCAACACGTTAAACAAAATTAACAACTTAATTAATGTTTTCCATGACAGTTCTTCCAGTATCATCACTACGAGTGACGAATCGAGTACTTGTTCTGTTGACTGTTGCTTGCTTCTGTACACCGAAGAGCCAAAACATTATGACCATCTCCTAATATGATGTTTATTCTCCACGTGCCGCAAAAACAGCTCTTACCCTGCGAGGCGTAGACGCTACAAGATTCCAAAAGGTGTCTTGTGGTATCTGGTACCAACACGTTAAACAAAATTAACAACTTAATTAATGTTTTCCATGACAGTTCTTCCAGTATCATCACTACGAGTGACGAATCGAGTACTTGTTCTGTTGACTGTTGCTTGCTTCTGTACACCGAAGAGCCAAAACATTATGACCATCTCCTAATATGATGTTTATTCTCCACGTGCCGCAAAAACAGCTCTTACCCTGCGAGGCGTAGACGCTACAAGATTCCAAAAGGTGTCTTGTGGTATCTGGTACCAACACGTTAAACAAAATTAACAACTTAATTAATGTTTTCCATGACAGTTCTTCCAGTATCATCACTACGAGTGACGAATCGAGTACTTGTTCTGTTGACTGTTGCTTGCTTCTGTACACCGAAGAGCCAAAACATTATGACCATCTCCTAATATGATGTTTATTCTCCACGTGCCGCAAAAACAGCTCTTACCCTGCGAGGCGTAGACGCTACAAGATTCCAAAAGGTGTCTTGTGGTATCTGGTACCAACACGTTAAACAAAATTAACAACTTAATTAATGTTTTCCATGACAGTTCTTCCAGTATCATCACTACGAGTGACGAATCGAGTACTTGTTCTGTTGACTGTTGCTTGCTTCTGTACACCGAAGAGCCAAAACATTATGACCATCTCCTAATATGATGTTTATTCTCCACGTGCCGCAAAAACAGCTCTTACCCTGCGAGGCGTAGACGCTACAAGATTCCAAAAGGTGTCTTGTGGTATCTGGTACCAACACGTTAAACAAAATTAACAACTTAATTAATGTTTTCCATGACAGTTCTTCCAGTATCATCACTACGAGTGACGAATCGAGTACTTGTTCTGTTGACTGTTGCTTGCTTCTGTACACCGAAGAGCCAAAACATTATGACCATCTCCTAATATGATGTTTATTCTCCACGTGCCGCAAAAACAGCTCTTACCCTGCGAGGCGTAGACGCTACAAGATTCCAAAAGGTGTCTTGTGGTATCTGGTACCAACACGTTAAACAAAATTAACAACTTAATTAATGTTTTCCATGACAGTTCTTCCAGTATCATCACTACGAGTGACGAATCGAGTACTTGTTCTGTTGACTGTTGCTTGCTTCTGTACACCGAAGAGCCAAAACATTATGACCATCTCCTAATATGATGTTTATTCTCCACGTGCCGCAAAAACAGCTCTTACCCTGCGAGGCGTAGACGCTACAAGATTCCAAAAGGTGTCTTGTGGTATCTGGTACCAACACGTTAAACAAAATTAACAACTTAATTAATGTTTTCCATGACAGTTCTTCCAGTATCATCACTACGAGTGACGAATCGAGTACTTGTTCTGTTGACTGTTGCTTGCTTCTGTACACCGAAGAGCCAAAACATTATGACCATCTCCTAATATGATGTTTATTCTCCACGTGCCGCAAAAACAGCTCTTACCCTGCGAGGCGTAGACGCTACAAGATTCCAAAAGGTGTCTTGTGGTATCTGGTACCAACACGTTAAACAAAATTAACAACTTAATTAATGTTTTCCATGACAGTTCTTCCAGTATCATCACTACGAGTGACGAATCGAGTACTTGTTCTGTTGACTGTTGCTTGCTTCTGTACACCGAAGAGCCAAAACATTATGACCATCTCCTAATATGATGTTTATTCTCCACGTGCCGCAAAAACAGCTCTTACCCTGCGAGGCGTAGACGCTACAAGATTCCAAAAGGTGTCTTGTGGTATCTGGTACCAACACGTTAAACAAAATTAACAACTTAATTAATGTTTTCCATGACAGTTCTTCCAGTATCATCACTACGAGTGACGAATCGAGTACTTGTTCTGTTGACTGTTGCTTGCTTCTGTACACCGAAGAGCCAAAACATTATGACCATCTCCTAATATGATGTTTATTCTCCACGTGCCGCAAAAACAGCTCTTACCCTGCGAGGCGTAGACGCTACAAGATTCCAAAAGGTGTCTTGTGGTATCTGGTACCAACACGTTAAACAAAATTAACAACTTAATTAATGTTTTCCATGACAGTTCTTCCAGTATCATCACTACGAGTGACGAATCGAGTACTTGTTCTGTTGACTGTTGCTTGCTTCTGTACACCGAAGAGCCAAAACATTATGACCATCTCCTAATATGATGTTTATTCTCCACGTGCCGCAAAAACAGCTCTTACCCTGCGAGGCGTAGACGCTACAAGATTCCAAAAGGTGTCTTGTGGTATCTGGTACCAACACGTTAAACAAAATTAACAACTTAATTAATGTTTTCCATGACAGTTCTTCCAGTATCATCACTACGAGTGACGAATCGAGTACTTGTTCTGTTGACTGTTGCTTGCTTCTGTACACCGAAGAGCCAAAACATTATGACCATCTCCTAATATGATGTTTATTCTCCACGTGCCGCAAAAACAGCTCTTACCCTGCGAGGCGTAGACGCTACAAGATTCCAAAAGGTGTCTTGTGGTATCTGGTACCAACACGTTAAACAAAATTAACAACTTAATTAATGTTTTCCATGACAGTTCTTCCAGTATCATCACTACGAGTGACGAATCGAGTACTTGTTCTGTTGACTGTTGCTTGCTTCTGTACACCGAAGAGCCAAAACATTATGACCATCTCCTAATATGATGTTTATTCTCCACGTGCCGCAAAAACAGCTCTTACCCTGCGAGGCGTAGACGCTACAAGATTCCAAAAGGTGTCTTGTGGTATCTGGTACCAACACGTTAAACAAAATTAACAACTTAATTAATGTTTTCCATGACAGTTCTTCCAGTATCATCACTACGAGTGACGAATCGAGTACTTGTTCTGTTGACTGTTGCTTGCTTCTGTACACCGAAGAGCCAAAACATTATGACCATCTCCTAATATGATGTTTATTCTCCACGTGCCGCAAAAACAGCTCTTACCCTGCGAGGCGTAGACGCTACAAGATTCCAAAAGGTGTCTTGTGGTATCTGGTACCAACACGTTAAACAAAATTAACAACTTAATTAATGTTTTCCATGACAGTTCTTCCAGTATCATCACTACGAGTGACGAATCGAGTACTTGTTCTGTTGACTGTTGCTTGCTTCTGTACACCGAAGAGCCAAAACATTATGACCATCTCCTAATATGATGTTTATTCTCCACGTGCCGCAAAAACAGCTCTTACCCTGCGAGGCGTAGACGCTACAAGATTCCAAAAGGTGTCTTGTGGTATCTGGTACCAACACGTTAAACAAAATTAACAACTTAATTAATGTTTTCCATGACAGTTCTTCCAGTATCATCACTACGAGTGACGAATCGAGTACTTGTTCTGTTGACTGTTGCTTGCTTCTGTACACCGAAGAGCCAAAACATTATGACCATCTCCTAATATGATGTTTATTCTCCACGTGCCGCAAAAACAGCTCTTACCCTGCGAGGCGTAGACGCTACAAGATTCCAAAAGGTGTCTTGTGGTATCTGGTACCAACACGTTAAACAAAATTAACAACTTAATTAATGTTTTCCATGACAGTTCTTCCAGTATCATCACTACGAGTGACGAATCGAGTACTTGTTCTGTTGACTGTTGCTTGCTTCTGTACACCGAAGAGCCAAAACATTATGACCATCTCCTAATATGATGTTTATTCTCCACGTGCCGCAAAAACAGCTCTTACCCTGCGAGGCGTAGACGCTACAAGATTCCAAAAGGTGTCTTGTGGTATCTGGTACCAACACGTTAAACAAAATTAACAACTTAATTAATGTTTTCCATGACAGTTCTTCCAGTATCATCACTACGAGTGACGAATCGAGTACTTGTTCTGTTGACTGTTGCTTGCTTCTGTACACCGAAGAGCCAAAACATTATGACCATCTCCTAATATGATGTTTATTCTCCACGTGCCGCAAAAACAGCTCTTACCCTGCGAGGCGTAGACGCTACAAGATTCCAAAAGGTGTCTTGTGGTATCTGGTACCAACACGTTAAACAAAATTAACAACTTAATTAATGTTTTCCATGACAGTTCTTCCAGTATCATCACTACGAGTGACGAATCGAGTACTTGTTCTGTTGACTGTTGCTTGCTTCTGTACACCGAAGAGCCAAAACATTATGACCATCTCCTAATATGATGTTTATTCTCCACGTGCCGCAAAAACAGCTCTTACCCTGCGAGGCGTAGACGCTACAAGATTCCAAAAGGTGTCTTGTGGTATCTGGTACCAACACGTTAAACAAAATTAACAACTTAATTAATGTTTTCCATGACAGTTCTTCCAGTATCATCACTACGAGTGACGAATCGAGTACTTGTTCTGTTGACTGTTGCTTGCTTCTGTACACCGAAGAGCCAAAACATTATGACCATCTCCTAATATGATGTTTATTCTCCACGTGCCGCAAAAACAGCTCTTACCCTGCGAGGCGTAGACGCTACAAGATTCCAAAAGGTGTCTTGTGGTATCTGGTACCAACACGTTAAACAAAATTAACAACTTAATTAATGTTTTCCATGACAGTTCTTCCAGTATCATCACTACGAGTGACGAATCGAGTACTTGTTCTGTTGACTGTTGCTTGCTTCTGTACACCGAAGAGCCAAAACATTATGACCATCTCCTAATATGATGTTTATTCTCCACGTGCCGCAAAAACAGCTCTTACCCTGCGAGGCGTAGACGCTACAAGATTCCAAAAGGTGTCTTGTGGTATCTGGTACCAACACGTTAAACAAAATTAACAACTTAATTAATGTTTTCCATGACAGTTCTTCCAGTATCATCACTACGAGTGACGAATCGAGTACTTGTTCTGTTGACTGTTGCTTGCTTCTGTACACCGAAGAGCCAAAACATTATGACCATCTCCTAATATGATGTTTATTCTCCACGTGCCGCAAAAACAGCTCTTACCCTGCGAGGCGTAGACGCTACAAGATTCCAAAAGGTGTCTTGTGGTATCTGGTACCAACACGTTAAACAAAATTAACAACTTAATTAATGTTTTCCATGACAGTTCTTCCAGTATCATCACTACGAGTGACGAATCGAGTACTTGTTCTGTTGACTGTTGCTTGCTTCTGTACACCGAAGAGCCAAAACATTATGACCATCTCCTAATATGATGTTTATTCTCCACGTGCCGCAAAAACAGCTCTTACCCTGCGAGGCGTAGACGCTACAAGATTCCAAAAGGTGTCTTGTGGTATCTGGTACCAACACGTTAAACAAAATTAACAACTTAATTAATGTTTTCCATGACAGTTCTTCCAGTATCATCACTACGAGTGACGAATCGAGTACTTGTTCTGTTGACTGTTGCTTGCTTCTGTACACCGAAGAGCCAAAACATTATGACCATCTCCTAATATGATGTTTATTCTCCACGTGCCGCAAAAACAGCTCTTACCCTGCGAGGCGTAGACGCTACAAGATTCCAAAAGGTGTCTTGTGGTATCTGGTACCAACACGTTAAACAAAATTAACAACTTAATTAATGTTTTCCATGACAGTTCTTCCAGTATCATCACTACGAGTGACGAATCGAGTACTTGTTCTGTTGACTGTTGCTTGCTTCTGTACACCGAAGAGCCAAAACATTATGACCATCTCCTAATATGATGTTTATTCTCCACGTGCCGCAAAAACAGCTCTTACCCTGCGAGGCGTAGACGCTACAAGATTCCAAAAGGTGTCTTGTGGTATCTGGTACCAACACGTTAAACAAAATTAACAACTTAATTAATGTTTTCCATGACAGTTCTTCCAGTATCATCACTACGAGTGACGAATCGAGTACTTGTTCTGTTGACTGTTGCTTGCTTCTGTACACCGAAGAGCCAAAACATTATGACCATCTCCTAATATGATGTTTATTCTCCACGTGCCGCAAAAACAGCTCTTACCCTGCGAGGCGTAGACGCTACAAGATTCCAAAAGGTGTCTTGTGGTATCTGGTACCAACACGTTAAACAAAATTAACAACTTAATTAATGTTTTCCATGACAGTTCTTCCAGTATCATCACTACGAGTGACGAATCGAGTACTTGTTCTGTTGACTGTTGCTTGCTTCTGTACACCGAAGAGCCAAAACATTATGACCATCTCCTAATATGATGTTTATTCTCCACGTGCCGCAAAAACAGCTCTTACCCTGCGAGGCGTAGACGCTACAAGATTCCAAAAGGTGTCTTGTGGTATCTGGTACCAACACGTTAAACAAAATTAACAACTTAATTAATGTTTTCCATGACAGTTCTTCCAGTATCATCACTACGAGTGACGAATCGAGTACTTGTTCTGTTGACTGTTGCTTGCTTCTGTACACCGAAGAGCCAAAACATTATGACCATCTCCTAATATGATGTTTATTCTCCACGTGCCGCAAAAACAGCTCTTACCCTGCGAGGCGTAGACGCTACAAGATTCCAAAAGGTGTCTTGTGGTATCTGGTACCAACACGTTAAACAAAATTAACAACTTAATTAATGTTTTCCATGACAGTTCTTCCAGTATCATCACTACGAGTGACGAATCGAGTACTTGTTCTGTTGACTGTTGCTTGCTTCTGTACACCGAAGAGCCAAAACATTATGACCATCTCCTAATATGATGTTTATTCTCCACGTGCCGCAAAAACAGCTCTTACCCTGCGAGGCGTAGACGCTACAAGATTCCAAAAGGTGTCTTGTGGTATCTGGTACCAACACGTTAAACAAAATTAACAACTTAATTAATGTTTTCCATGACAGTTCTTCCAGTATCATCACTACGAGTGACGAATCGAGTACTTGTTCTGTTGACTGTTGCTTGCTTCTGTACACCGAAGAGCCAAAACATTATGACCATCTCCTAATATGATGTTTATTCTCCACGTGCCGCAAAAACAGCTCTTACCCTGCGAGGCGTAGACGCTACAAGATTCCAAAAGGTGTCTTGTGGTATCTGGTACCAACACGTTAAACAAAATTAACAACTTAATTAATGTTTTCCATGACAGTTCTTCCAGTATCATCACTACGAGTGACGAATCGAGTACTTGTTCTGTTGACTGTTGCTTGCTTCTGTACACCGAAGAGCCAAAACATTATGACCATCTCCTAATATGATGTTTATTCTCCACGTGCCGCAAAAACAGCTCTTACCCTGCGAGGCGTAGACGCTACAAGATTCCAAAAGGTGTCTTGTGGTATCTGGTACCAACACGTTAAACAAAATTAACAACTTAATTAATGTTTTCCATGACAGTTCTTCCAGTATCATCACTACGAGTGACGAATCGAGTACTTGTTCTGTTGACTGTTGCTTGCTTCTGTACACCGAAGAGCCAAAACATTATGACCATCTCCTAATATGATGTTTATTCTCCACGTGCCGCAAAAACAGCTCTTACCCTGCGAGGCGTAGACGCTACAAGATTCCAAAAGGTGTCTTGTGGTATCTGGTACCAACACGTTAAACAAAATTAACAACTTAATTAATGTTTTCCATGACAGTTCTTCCAGTATCATCACTACGAGTGACGAATCGAGTACTTGTTCTGTTGACTGTTGCTTGCTTCTGTACACCGAAGAGCCAAAACATTATGACCATCTCCTAATATGATGTTTATTCTCCACGTGCCGCAAAAACAGCTCTTACCCTGCGAGGCGTAGACGCTACAAGATTCCAAAAGGTGTCTTGTGGTATCTGGTACCAACACGTTAAACAAAATTAACAACTTAATTAATGTTTTCCATGACAGTTCTTCCAGTATCATCACTACGAGTGACGAATCGAGTACTTGTTCTGTTGACTGTTGCTTGCTTCTGTACACCGAAGAGCCAAAACATTATGACCATCTCCTAATATGATGTTTATTCTCCACGTGCCGCAAAAACAGCTCTTACCCTGCGAGGCGTAGACGCTACAAGATTCCAAAAGGTGTCTTGTGGTATCTGGTACCAACACGTTAAACAAAATTAACAACTTAATTAATGTTTTCCATGACAGTTCTTCCAGTATCATCACTACGAGTGACGAATCGAGTACTTGTTCTGTTGACTGTTGCTTGCTTCTGTACACCGAAGAGCCAAAACATTATGACCATCTCCTAATATGATGTTTATTCTCCACGTGCCGCAAAAACAGCTCTTACCCTGCGAGGCGTAGACGCTACAAGATTCCAAAAGGTGTCTTGTGGTATCTGGTACCAACACGTTAAACAAAATTAACAACTTAATTAATGTTTTCCATGACAGTTCTTCCAGTATCATCACTACGAGTGACGAATCGAGTACTTGTTCTGTTGACTGTTGCTTGCTTCTGTACACCGAAGAGCCAAAACATTATGACCATCTCCTAATATGATGTTTATTCTCCACGTGCCGCAAAAACAGCTCTTACCCTGCGAGGCGTAGACGCTACAAGATTCCAAAAGGTGTCTTGTGGTATCTGGTACCAACACGTTAAACAAAATTAACAACTTAATTAATGTTTTCCATGACAGTTCTTCCAGTATCATCACTACGAGTGACGAATCGAGTACTTGTTCTGTTGACTGTTGCTTGCTTCTGTACACCGAAGAGCCAAAACATTATGACCATCTCCTAATATGATGTTTATTCTCCACGTGCCGCAAAAACAGCTCTTACCCTGCGAGGCGTAGACGCTACAAGATTCCAAAAGGTGTCTTGTGGTATCTGGTACCAACACGTTAAACAAAATTAACAACTTAATTAATGTTTTCCATGACAGTTCTTCCAGTATCATCACTACGAGTGACGAATCGAGTACTTGTTCTGTTGACTGTTGCTTGCTTCTGTACACCGAAGAGCCAAAACATTATGACCATCTCCTAATATGATGTTTATTCTCCACGTGCCGCAAAAACAGCTCTTACCCTGCGAGGCGTAGACGCTACAAGATTCCAAAAGGTGTCTTGTGGTATCTGGTACCAACACGTTAAACAAAATTAACAACTTAATTAATGTTTTCCATGACAGTTCTTCCAGTATCATCACTACGAGTGACGAATCGAGTACTTGTTCTGTTGACTGTTGCTTGCTTCTGTACACCGAAGAGCCAAAACATTATGACCATCTCCTAATATGATGTTTATTCTCCACGTGCCGCAAAAACAGCTCTTACCCTGCGAGGCGTAGACGCTACAAGATTCCAAAAGGTGTCTTGTGGTATCTGGTACCAACACGTTAAACAAAATTAACAACTTAATTAATGTTTTCCATGACAGTTCTTCCAGTATCATCACTACGAGTGACGAATCGAGTACTTGTTCTGTTGACTGTTGCTTGCTTCTGTACACCGAAGAGCCAAAACATTATGACCATCTCCTAATATGATGTTTATTCTCCACGTGCCGCAAAAACAGCTCTTACCCTGCGAGGCGTAGACGCTACAAGATTCCAAAAGGTGTCTTGTGGTATCTGGTACCAACACGTTAAACAAAATTAACAACTTAATTAATGTTTTCCATGACAGTTCTTCCAGTATCATCACTACGAGTGACGAATCGAGTACTTGTTCTGTTGACTGTTGCTTGCTTCTGTACACCGAAGAGCCAAAACATTATGACCATCTCCTAATATGATGTTTATTCTCCACGTGCCGCAAAAACAGCTCTTACCCTGCGAGGCGTAGACGCTACAAGATTCCAAAAGGTGTCTTGTGGTATCTGGTACCAACACGTTAAACAAAATTAACAACTTAATTAATGTTTTCCATGACAGTTCTTCCAGTATCATCACTACGAGTGACGAATCGAGTACTTGTTCTGTTGACTGTTGCTTGCTTCTGTACACCGAAGAGCCAAAACATTATGACCATCTCCTAATATGATGTTTATTCTCCACGTGCCGCAAAAACAGCTCTTACCCTGCGAGGCGTAGACGCTACAAGATTCCAAAAGGTGTCTTGTGGTATCTGGTACCAACACGTTAAACAAAATTAACAACTTAATTAATGTTTTCCATGACAGTTCTTCCAGTATCATCACTACGAGTGACGAATCGAGTACTTGTTCTGTTGACTGTTGCTTGCTTCTGTACACCGAAGAGCCAAAACATTATGACCATCTCCTAATATGATGTTTATTCTCCACGTGCCGCAAAAACAGCTCTTACCCTGCGAGGCGTAGACGCTACAAGATTCCAAAAGGTGTCTTGTGGTATCTGGTACCAACACGTTAAACAAAATTAACAACTTAATTAATGTTTTCCATGACAGTTCTTCCAGTATCATCACTACGAGTGACGAATCGAGTACTTGTTCTGTTGACTGTTGCTTGCTTCTGTACACCGAAGAGCCAAAACATTATGACCATCTCCTAATATGATGTTTATTCTCCACGTGCCGCAAAAACAGCTCTTACCCTGCGAGGCGTAGACGCTACAAGATTCCAAAAGGTGTCTTGTGGTATCTGGTACCAACACGTTAAACAAAATTAACAACTTAATTAATGTTTTCCATGACAGTTCTTCCAGTATCATCACTACGAGTGACGAATCGAGTACTTGTTCTGTTGACTGTTGCTTGCTTCTGTACACCGAAGAGCCAAAACATTATGACCATCTCCTAATATGATGTTTATTCTCCACGTGCCGCAAAAACAGCTCTTACCCTGCGAGGCGTAGACGCTACAAGATTCCAAAAGGTGTCTTGTGGTATCTGGTACCAACACGTTAAACAAAATTAACAACTTAATTAATGTTTTCCATGACAGTTCTTCCAGTATCATCACTACGAGTGACGAATCGAGTACTTGTTCTGTTGACTGTTGCTTGCTTCTGTACACCGAAGAGCCAAAACATTATGACCATCTCCTAATATGATGTTTATTCTCCACGTGCCGCAAAAACAGCTCTTACCCTGCGAGGCGTAGACGCTACAAGATTCCAAAAGGTGTCTTGTGGTATCTGGTACCAACACGTTAAACAAAATTAACAACTTAATTAATGTTTTCCATGACAGTTCTTCCAGTATCATCACTACGAGTGACAAATCGAGTACTTGTTCTGTTGACTGTTGCTTGCTTCTGTACACCGAAGAGCCAAAACATTATGACCATCTCCTAATATGATGTTTATTCTCCACGTGCCGCAAAAACAGCTCTTACCCTGCGAGGCGTAGACGCTACAAGATTCCAAAAGGTGTCTTGTGGTATCTGGTACCAACACGTTAAACAAAATTAACAACTTAATTAATGTTTTCCATGACAGTTCTTCCAGTATCATCACTACGAGTGACGAATCGAGTACTTGTTCTGTTGACTGTTGCTTGCTTCTGTACACCGAAGAGCCAAAACATTATGACCATCTCCTAATATGATGTTTATTCTCCACGTGCCGCAAAAACAGCTCTTACCCTGCGAGGCGTAGACGCTACAAGATTCCAAAAGGTGTCTTGTGGTATCTGGTACCAACACGTTAAACAAAATTAACAACTTAATTAATGTTTTCCATGACAGTTCTTCCAGTATCATCACTACGAGTGACGAATCGAGTACTTGTTCTGTTGACTGTTGCTTGCTTCTGTACACCGAAGAGCCAAAACATTATGACCATCTCCTAATATGATGTTTATTCTCCACGTGCCGCAAAAACAGCTCTTACCCTGCGAGGCGTAGACGCTACAAGATTCCAAAAGGTGTCTTGTGGTATCTGGTACCAACACGTTAAACAAAATTAACAACTTAATTAATGTTTTCCATGACAGTTCTTCCAGTATCATCACTACGAGTGACGAATCGAGTACTTGTTCTGTTGACTGTTGCTTGCTTCTGTACACCGAAGAGCCAAAACATTATGACCATCTCCTAATATGATGTTTATTCTCCACGTGCCGCAAAAACAGCTCTTACCCTGCGAGGCGTAGACGCTACAAGATTCCAAAAGGTGTCTTGTGGTATCTGGTACCAACACGTTAAACAAAATTAACAACTTAATTAATGTTTTCCATGACAGTTCTTCCAGTATCATCACTACGAGTGACGAATCGAGTACTTGTTCTGTTGACTGTTGCTTGCTTCTGTACACCGAAGAGCCAAAACATTATGACCATCTCCTAATATGATGTTTATTCTCCACGTGCCGCAAAAACAGCTCTTACCCTGCGAGGCGTAGACGCTACAAGATTCCAAAAGGTGTCTTGTGGTATCTGGTACCAACACGTTAAACAAAATTAACAACTTAATTAATGTTTTCCATGACAGTTCTTCCAGTATCATCACTACGAGTGACGAATCGAGTACTTGTTCTGTTGACTGTTGCTTGCTTCTGTACACCGAAGAGCCAAAACATTATGACCATCTCCTAATATGATGTTTATTCTCCACGTGCCGCAAAAACAGCTCTTACCCTGCGAGGCGTAGACGCTACAAGATTCCAAAAGGTGTCTTGTGGTATCTGGTACCAACACGTTAAACAAAATTAACAACTTAATTAATGTTTTCCATGACAGTTCTTCCAGTATCATCACTACGAGTGACGAATCGAGTACTTGTTCTGTTGACTGTTGCTTGCTTCTGTACACCGAAGAGCCAAAACATTATGACCATCTCCTAATATGATGTTTATTCTCCACGTGCCGCAAAAACAGCTCTTACCCTGCGAGGCGTAGACGCTACAAGATTCCAAAAGGTGTCTTGTGGTATCTGGTACCAACACGTTAAACAAAATTAACAACTTAATTAATGTTTTCCATGACAGTTCTTCCAGTATCATCACTACGAGTGACGAATCGAGTACTTGTTCTGTTGACTGTTGCTTGCTTCTGTACACCGAAGAGCCAAAACATTATGACCATCTCCTAATATGATGTTTATTCTCCACGTGCCGCAAAAACAGCTCTTACCCTGCGAGGCGTAGACGCTACAAGATTCCAAAAGGTGTCTTGTGGTATCTGGTACCAACACGTTAAACAAAATTAACAACTTAATTAATGTTTTCCATGACAGTTCTTCCAGTATCATCACTACGAGTGACGAATCGAGTACTTGTTCTGTTGACTGTTGCTTGCTTCTGTACACCGAAGAGCCAAAACATTATGACCATCTCCTAATATGATGTTTATTCTCCACGTGCCGCAAAAACAGCTCTTACCCTGCGAGGCGTAGACGCTACAAGATTCCAAAAGGTGTCTTGTGGTATCTGGTACCAACACGTTAAACAAAATTAACAACTTAATTAATGTTTTCCATGACAGTTCTTCCAGTATCATCACTACGAGTGACGAATCGAGTACTTGTTCTGTTGACTGTTGCTTGCTTCTGTACACCGAAGAGCCAAAACATTATGACCATCTCCTAATATGATGTTTATTCTCCACGTGCCGCAAAAACAGCTCTTACCCTGCGAGGCGTAGACGCTACAAGATTCCAAAAGGTGTCTTGTGGTATCTGGTACCAACACGTTAAACAAAATTAACAACTTAATTAATGTTTTCCATGACAGTTCTTCCAGTATCATCACTACGAGTGACGAATCGAGTACTTGTTCTGTTGACTGTTGCTTGCTTCTGTACACCGAAGAGCCAAAACATTATGACCATCTCCTAATATGATGTTTATTCTCCACGTGCCGCAAAAACAGCTCTTACCCTGCGAGGCGTAGACGCTACAAGATTCCAAAAGGTGTCTTGTGGTATCTGGTACCAACACGTTAAACAAAATTAACAACTTAATTAATGTTTTCCATGACAGTTCTTCCAGTATCATCACTACGAGTGACGAATCGAGTACTTGTTCTGTTGACTGTTGCTTGCTTCTGTACACCGAAGAGCCAAAACATTATGACCATCTCCTAATATGATGTTTATTCTCCACGTGCCGCAAAAACAGCTCTTACCCTGCGAGGCGTAGACGCTACAAGATTCCAAAAGGTGTCTTGTGGTATCTGGTACCAACACGTTAAACAAAATTAACAACTTAATTAATGTTTTCCATGACAATTCTTCCAGTATCATCACTACGAGTGACGAATCGAGTACTTGTTCTGTTGACTGTTGCTTGCTTCTGTACACCGAAGAGCCAAAACATTATGACCATCTCCTAATATGATGTTTATTCTCCACGTGCCGCAAAAACAGCTCTTACCCTGCGAGGCGTAGACGCTACAAGATTCCAAAAGGTGTCTTGTGGTATCTGGTACCAACACGTTAAACAAAATTAACAACTTAATTAATGTTTTCCATGACAGTTCTTCCAGTATCATCACTACGAGTGACGAATCGAGTACTTGTTCTGTTGACTGTTGCTTGCTTCTGTACACCGAAGAGCCAAAACATTATGACCATCTCCTAATATGATGTTTATTCTCCACGTGCCGCAAAAACAGCTCTTACCCTGCGAGGCGTAGACGCTACAAGATTCCAAAAGGTGTCTTGTGGTATCTGGTACCAACACGTTAAACAAAATTAACAACTTAATTAATGTTTTCCATGACAGTTCTTCCAGTATCATCACTACGAGTGACGAATCGAGTACTTGTTCTGTTGACTGTTGCTTGCTTCTGTACACCGAAGAGCCAAAACATTATGACCATCTCCTAATATGATGTTTATTCTCCACGTGCCGCAAAAACAGCTCTTACCCTGCGAGGCGTAGACGCTACAAGATTCCAAAAGGTGTCTTGTGGTATCTGGTACCAACACGTTAAACAAAATTAACAACTTAATTAATGTTTTCCATGACAGTTCTTCCAGTATCATCACTACGAGTGACGAATCGAGTACTTGTTCTGTTGACTGTTGCTTGCTTCTGTACACCGAAGAGCCAAAACATTATGACCATCTCCTAATATGATGTTTATTCTCCACGTGCCGCAAAAACAGCTCTTACCCTGCGAGGCGTAGACGCTACAAGATTCCAAAAGGTGTCTTGTGGTATCTGGTACCAACACGTTAAACAAAATTAACAACTTAATTAATGTTTTCCATGACAGTTCTTCCAGTATCATCACTACGAGTGACGAATCGAGTACTTGTTCTGTTGACTGTTGCTTGCTTCTGTACACCGAAGAGCCAAAACATTATGACCATCTCCTAATATGATGTTTATTCTCCACGTGCCGCAAAAACAGCTCTTACCCTGCGAGGCGTAGACGCTACAAGATTCCAAAAGGTGTCTTGTGGTATCTGGTACCAACACGTTAAACAAAATTAACAACTTAATTAATGTTTTCCATGACAGTTCTTCCAGTATCATCACTACGAGTGACGAATCGAGTACTTGTTCTGTTGACTGTTGCTTGCTTCTGTACACCGAAGAGCCAAAACATTATGACCATCTCCTAATATGATGTTTATTCTCCACGTGCCGCAAAAACAGCTCTTACCCTGCGAGGCGTAGACGCTACAAGATTCCAAAAGGTGTCTTGTGGTATCTGGTACCAACACGTTAAACAAAATTAACAACTTAATTAATGTTTTCCATGACAGTTCTTCCAGTATCATCACTACGAGTGACGAATCGAGTACTTGTTCTGTTGACTGTTGCTTGCTTCTGTACACCGAAGAGCCAAAACATTATGACCATCTCCTAATATGATGTTTATTCTCCACGTGCCGCAAAAACAGCTCTTACCCTGCGAGGCGTAGACGCTACAAGATTCCAAAAGGTGTCTTGTGGTATCTGGTACCAACACGTTAAACAAAATTAACAACTTAATTAATGTTTTCCATGACAGTTCTTCCAGTATCATCACTACGAGTGACGAATCGAGTACTTGTTCTGTTGACTGTTGCTTGCTTCTGTACACCGAAGAGCCAAAACATTATGACCATCTCCTAATATGATGTTTATTCTCCACGTGCCGCAAAAACAGCTCTTACCCTGCGAGGCGTAGACGCTACAAGATTCCAAAAGGTGTCTTGTGGTATCTGGTACCAACACGTTAAACAAAATTAACAACTTAATTAATGTTTTCCATGACAGTTCTTCCAGTATCATCACTACGAGTGACGAATCGAGTACTTGTTCTGTTGACTGTTGCTTGCTTCTGTACACCGAAGAGCCAAAACATTATGACCATCTCCTAATATGATGTTTATTCTCCACGTGCCGCAAAAACAGCTCTTACCCTGCGAGGCGTAGACGCTACAAGATTCCAAAAGGTGTCTTGTGGTATCTGGTACCAACACGTTAAACAAAATTAACAACTTAATTAATGTTTTCCATGACAGTTCTTCCAGTATCATCACTACGAGTGACGAATCGAGTACTTGTTCTGTTGACTGTTGCTTGCTTCTGTACACCGAAGAGCCAAAACATTATGACCATCTCCTAATATGATGTTTATTCTCCACGTGCCGCAAAAACAGCTCTTACCCTGCGAGGCGTAGACGCTACAAGATTCCAAAAGGTGTCTTGTGGTATCTGGTACCAACACGTTAAACAAAATTAACAACTTAATTAATGTTTTCCATGACAGTTCTTCCAGTATCATCACTACGAGTGACGAATCGAGTACTTGTTCTGTTGACTGTTGCTTGCTTCTGTACACCGAAGAGCCAAAACATTATGACCATCTCCTAATATGATGTTTATTCTCCACGTGCCGCAAAAACAGCTCTTACCCTGCGAGGCGTAGACGCTACAAGATTCCAAAAGGTGTCTTGTGGTATCTGGTACCAACACGTTAAACAAAATTAACAACTTAATTAATGTTTTCCATGACAGTTCTTCCAGTATCATCACTACGAGTGACGAATCGAGTACTTGTTCTGTTGACTGTTGCTTGCTTCTGTACACCGAAGAGCCAAAACATTATGACCATCTCCTAATATGATGTTTATTCTCCACGTGCCGCAAAAACAGCTCTTACCCTGCGAGGCGTAGACGCTACAAGATTCCAAAAGGTGTCTTGTGGTATCTGGTACCAACACGTTAAACAAAATTAACAACTTAATTAATGTTTTCCATGACAGTTCTTCCAGTATCATCACTACGAGTGACGAATCGAGTACTTGTTCTGTTGACTGTTGCTTGCTTCTGTACACCGAAGAGCCAAAACATTATGACCATCTCCTAATATGATGTTTATTCTCCACGTGCCGCAAAAACAGCTCTTACCCTGCGAGGCGTAGACGCTACAAGATTCCAAAAGGTGTCTTGTGGTATCTGGTACCAACACGTTAAACAAAATTAACAACTTAATTAATGTTTTCCATGACAATTCTTCCAGTATCATCACTACGAGTGACAAATCGAGTACTTGTTCTGTTGACTGTTGCTTGCTTCTGTACACCGAAGAGCGAAAACATTATGACCATCTCCTAATATGATGTTTATTCTCCACGTGCCGCAAAAACAGCTCTTACCCTGCGAGGCGTAGACGCTACAAGATTCCAAAAGGTGTCTTGTGGTATCTGGTACCAACACGTTAAACAAAATTAACAACTTAATTAATGTTTTCCATGACAATTCTTCCAGTATCATCACTACGAGTGACGAATCGAGTACTTGTTCTGTTGACTGTTGCTTGCTTCTGTACACCGAAGAGCCAAAACATTATGACCATCTCCTAATATGATGTTTATTCTCCACGTGCCGCAAAAACAGCTCTTACCCTGCGAGGCGTAGACGCTACAAGATTCCAAAAGGTGTCTTGTGGTATCTGGTACCAACACGTTAAACAAAATTAACAACTTAATTAATGTTTTCCATGACAGTTCTTCCAGTATCATCACTACGAGTGACGAATCGAGTACTTGTTCTGTTGACTGTTGCTTGCTTCTGTACACCGAAGATCCAAAACATTATGACCATCTCCCTAATATGATGTTTATTCTCCACGTGCCGCAAAAACAGCTCTTACCCTGCGAGGCGTAGACGCTACAAGATTCCAAAAGGTGTCTTGTGGTATCTGGTACCAACACGTTAAACAAAATTAACAACTTAATTAATGCTTTCCATGACAAGTTCTTCCAGTATCATCACTACGAGTGACGAATCGAGTACTTGTTCTGTTGACTGTTGCTTGCTTCTGTACACCGAAGAGCCAAAACATTATGACCATCTCCTAATATGATGTTTATTCTCCACGTGCCGCAAAAACAGCTCTTACCCTGCGAGGCGTAGACGCTACAAGATTCCAAAAGGTGTCTTGTGGTATCTGGTACCAACACGTTAAACAAAATTAACAACTTAATTAATGTTTTCCATGACAATTCTTCCAGTATCATCACTACGAGTGACAAATCGAGTACTTGTTCTGTTGACTGTTGCTTGCTTCTGTACACCGAAGAGCCAAAACATTATGACCATCTCCTAATATGATGTTTATTCTCCACGTGCCGCAAAAACAGCTCTTACCCTGCGAGGCGTAGACGCTACAAGATTCCAAAAGGTGTATTGTGGTATCTGGTACCAACACGTTAAACAAAATTAACAACTTAATTAATGTTTTCCATGACAATTCTTCCAGTATCATCACTACGAGTGACAAATCGAGTACTTGTTCTGTTGACTGTTGCTTGCTTCTGTACACCGAAGAGCCAAAACATTATGACCATCTCCTAATATGATGTTTATTCTCCACGTGCCGCAAAAACAGCTCTTACCCTGCGAGGCGTAGACGCTACAAGATTCCAAAAGGTGTCTTGTGGTATCTGGTACCAACACGTTAAACAAAATTAACAACTTAATTAATGTTTTCCATGACAATTCTTCCAGTATCATCACTACGAGTGACAAATCGAGTACTTGTTCTGTTGACTGTTGCTTGCTTCTGTACACCGAAGAGCCAAAACATTATGACCATCTCCTAATATGATGTTTATTCTCCACGTGCCGCAAAAACAGCTCTTACCCTGCGAGGCGTAGACGCTACAAGATTCCAAAAGGTGTATTGTGGTATCTGGTACCAACACGTTAAACAAAATTAACAACTTAATTAATGTTTTCCATGACAATTCTTCCAGTATCATCACTACGAGTGACAAATCGAGTACTTGTTCTGTTGACTGTTGCTTGCTTCTGTACACCGAAGAGCCAAAACATTATGACCATCTCCTAATATGATGTTTATTCTCCACGTGCCGCAAAAACAGCTCTTACCCTGCGAGGCGTAGACGCTACAAGATTCCAAAAGGTGTCTTGTGGTATCTGGTACCTACACGTTAAACAAAATTAACAACTTAATTAATATTTTCCATGACCGTTCTTCCAGTATCATCACTACGAGTGACGAATCGAGTACTTGTTCTGTTGACTGTTGCTTGCTTCTGTACACCGAAGAGCCAAAACATTATGACCATCTCCTAATATGATGTTTATTCTCCACGTGCCGCAAAAACAGCTCTTACCCTGCGAGGTGTAGACGCTACAAGATTCCAAAAGGTGTCTTGTGGTATCTGGTACCTACACGTTAAACAAAATGAACAACTTAATTAATGTTTTCCATGACAGTTCTTCCAGTATCATCACTACGAGTGACGAATCGAGTACTTGTTCTGTTGACTGTTGCTTGCTTCTGTACACCGAAGAGCCAAAACATTATGACCATCTCCTAATATGATGTTTATTCTCCACGTGCCGCAAAAACAGCTCTTACCCTGCGAGGTGTAGACGCTACAAGATTCCAAAAGGTGTCTTGTGGTATCTGGTACCTACACGTTAAACAAAATTAACAACTTAATTAATGTTTTCCATGACAGTTCTTCCAGTATCATCACTACGAGTGACGAATCGAGTACTTGTTCTGTTGACTGTTGCTTGCTTCTGTACACCGAAGAGCCAAAACATTATGACCATCTCCTAATATGATGTTTATTCTCCACGTGCCGCAAAAACAGCTCTTACCCTGCGAGGCGTAGACGCTACAAGATTCCAAAAGGTGTATTGTGGTATCTGGTACCAACACGTTAAACAAAATTAACAACTTAATTAATGTTTTCCATGACAATTCTTCCAGTATCATCACTACGAGTGACAAATCGAGTACTTGTTCTGTTGACTGTTGCTTGCTTCTGTACACCGAAGAGCCAAAACATTATGACCATCTCCTAATATGATGTTTATTCTCCACGTGCCGCAAAAACAGCTCTTACCCTGCGAGGCGTAGAAGCTACAAGATTCCAAAAGGTGTCTTGTGGTATCTGGTACCAACACGTTAAACAAAATTAACAACTTAATTAATGTTTTCCATGACAATTCTTCCAGTATCATCACTACGAGTGACAAATCGAGTACTTGTTCTGTTGACTGTTGCTTGCTTCTGTACACCGAAGAGCCAAAACATTATGACCATCTCCTAATATGATGTTTATTCTCCACGTGCCGCAAAAACAGCTCTTACCCTGCGAGGCGTAGACGCTACAAGATTCCAAAAGGTGTATTGTGGTATCTGGTACCAACACGTTAAACAAAATTAACAACTTAATTAATGTTTTCCATGACAATTCTTCCAGTATCATCACTACGAGTGACAAATCGAGTACTTGTTCTGTTGACTGTTGCTTGCTTCTGTACACCGAAGAGCCAAAACATTATGACCATCTCCTAATATGATGTTTATTCTCCACGTGCCGCAAAAACAGCTCTTACCCTGCGAGGCGTAGACGCTACAAGATTCCAAAAGGTGTCTTGTGGTATCTGGTACCAACACGTTAAACAAAATTAACAACTTAATTAATGTTTTCCATGACAGTTCTTCCAGTATCATCACTACGAGTGACGAATCGAGTACTTGTTCTGTTGACTGTTGATTGCTTCTGTACACCGAAGATCGAAAACATTATGACCATCTCCTAATATGATGTTTATTCTCCACGTGCCACAAAAACAGCTCTTACCCTGCGAGGCGTAGACGCTACAAGATTCCAAAAGGTGTCTTGTGGTATCTGGTACCAACACGTTAAACAAAATTAACAACTTAATTAATGTTTTCCATGACAATTCTTCCAGTATCATCACTACGAGTGACAAATCGAGTACTTGTTCTGTTGACTGTTGCTTGCTTCTGTACACCGAAGATCGAAAACATTATGACCATCTCCTAATATGATGTTTATTCTCCACGTGCCGCAAAAACAGCTCTTACCCTGCGAGGCGTAGACGCTACAAGATTCCAAAAGGTGTCTTGTGGTATCTGGTACCAACACGTAAAACAAAATTAACAACTTAATTAATGTTTTCCATGACAATTCTTCCAGTATCATCACTACGAGTGACGAATCGAGTACTTGTTCTGTTGACTGTTGCTTGCTTCTGTACACCGAAGAGCCAAAACATTATGACCATCTCCTAATATGATGTTTATTCTCCACGTGCCGCAAAAACAGCTCTTACCCTGCGAGGCGTAGACGCTACAAGATTCCAAAAGGTGTCTTGTGGTATCTGGTACCAACACGTTAAACAAAATTAACAACTTAATTAATGTTTTCCATGACAGTTCTTCCAGTATCATCACTACGAGTGACGAATCGAGTACTTGTTCTGTTGACTGTTGCTTGCTTCTGTACACCGAAGATCGAAAACATTATGACCATCTCCTAATATGATGTTTATTCTCCACGTGCCACAAAAGCAGCTCTTACCCTGCGAGGCGTAGACGCTACAAGATTCCAAAAGGTGTCTTGTGGTATCTGGTACCAACACGTTAAACAAAATTAACAACTTAATTAATGTTTTCCATGACAATTCTTCCAGTATCATCACTACGAGTGACAAATCGAGTACTTGTTCTGTTGACTGTTGCTTGCTTCTGTACACCGAAGAGCCAAAACATTATGACCATCTCCTAATATGATGTTTATTCTCCACGTGCCGCAAAAACAGCTCTTACCCTGCGAGGCGTAGACGCTACAAGATTCCAAAAGGTGTATTGTGGTATCTGGTACCAACACGTTAAACAAAATTAACAACTTAATTAATGTTTTCCATGACAATTCTTCCAGTATCATCACTACGAGTGACAAATCGAGTACTTGTTCTGTTGACTGTTGCTTGCTTCTGTACACCGAAGAGCCAAAACATTATGACCATCTCCTAATATGATGTTTATTCTCCACGTGCCGCAAAAACAGCTCTTACCCTGCGAGGCGTAGACGCTACAAGATTCCAAAAGGTGTCTTGTGGTATCTGGTACCAACACGTTAAACAAAATTAACAACTTAATTAATGTTTTCCATGACAATTCTTCCAGTATCATCACTACGAGTGACAAATCGAGTACTTGTTCTGTTGACTGTTGCTTGCTTCTGTACACCGAAGAGCCAAAACATTATGACCATCTCCTAATATGATGTTTATTCTCCACGTGCCGCAAAAACAGCTCTTACCCTGCGAGGCGTAGACGCTACAAGATTCCAAAAGGTGTATTGTGGTATCTGGTACCAACACGTTAAACAAAATTAACAACTTAATTAATGTTTTCCATGACAATTCTTCCAGTATCATCACTACGAGTGACAAATCGAGTACTTGTTCTGTTGACTGTTGCTTGCTTCTGTACACCGAAGAGCCAAAACATTATGACCATCTCCTAATATGATGTTTATTCTCCACGTGCCGCAAAAACAGCTCTTACCCTGCGAGGCGTAGACGCTACAAGATTCAAAAGGTGTCTTGTGGTATCTGGTACCTACACGTTAAACAAAATTAACAACTTAATTAATATTTTCCATGACCGTTCTTCCAGTATCATCACTACGAGTGACGAATCGAGTACTTGTTCTGTTGACTGTTGCTTGCTTCTGTACACCGAAGAGCCAAAACATTATGACCATCTCCTAATATGATGTTTATTCTCCACGTGCCGCAAAAACAGCTCTTACCCTGCGAGGTGTAGACGCTACAAGATTCCAAAAGGTGTCTTGTGGTATCTGGTACCTACACGTTAAACAAAATGAACAACTTAATTAATGTTTTCCATGACAGTTCTTCCAGTATCATCACTACGAGTGACGAATCGAGTACTTGTTCTGTTGACTGTTGCTTGCTTCTGTACACCGAAGAGCCAAAACATTATGACCATCTCCTAATATGATGTTTATTCTCCACGTGCCGCAAAAACAGCTCTTACCCTGCGAGGTGTAGACGCTACAAGATTCCAAAAGGTGTCTTGTGGTATCTGGTACCTACACGTTAAACAAAATTAACAACTTAATTAATGTTTTCCATGACAGTTCTTCCAGTATCATCACTACGAGTGACGAATCGAGTACTTGTTCTGTTGACTGTTGCTTGCTTCTGTACACCGAAGAGCCAAAACATTATGACCATCTCCTAATATGATGTTTATTCTCCACGTGCCGCAAAAACAGCTCTTACCCTGCGAGGCGTAGACGCTACAAGATTCCAAAAGGTGTATTGTGGTATCTGGTACCAACACGTTAAACAAAATTAACAACTTAATTAATGTTTTCCATGACAATTCTTCCAGTATCATCACTACGAGTGACAAATCGAGTACTTGTTCTGTTGACTGTTGCTTGCTTCTGTACACCGAAGAGCCAAAACATTATGACCATCTCCTAATATGATGTTTATTCTCCACGTGCCGCAAAAACAGCTCTTACCCTGCGAGGCGTAGACGCTACAAGATTCCAAAAGGTGTATTGTGGTATCTGGTACCAACACGTTAAACAAAATTAACAACTTAATTAATGTTTTCCATGACAATTCTTCCAGTATCATCACTACGAGTGACAAATCGAGTACTTGTTCTGTTGACTGTTGCTTGCTTCTGTACACCGAAGAGCCAAAACATTATGACCATCTCCTAATATGATGTTTATTCTCCACGTGCCGCAAAAACAGCTCTTACCCTGCGAGGCGTAGACGCTACAAGATTCCAAAAGGTGTCTTGTGGTATCTGGTACCTACACGTTAAACAAAATTAACAACTTAATTAATATTTTCCATGACCGTTCTTCCAGTATCATCACTACGAGTGACGAATCGAGTACTTGTTCTGTTGACTGTTGCTTGCTTCTGTACACCGAAGAGCCAAAACATTATGACCATCTCCTAATATGATGTTTATTCTCCACGTGCCGCAAAAACAGCTCTTACCCTGCGAGGTGTAGACGCTACAAGATTCCAAAAGGTGTCTTGTGGTATCTGGTACCTACACGTTAAACAAAATTAACAACTTAATTAATGTTTTCCATGACAGTTCTTCCAGTATCATCACTACGAGTGACGAATCGAGTACTTGTTCTGTTGACTGTTGCTTGCTTCTGTACACCGAAGAGCCAAAACATTATGACCATCTCCTAATATGATGTTTATTCTCCACGTGCCGCAAAAACAGCTCTTACCCTGCGAGGTGTAGACGCTACAAGATTCCAAAAGGTGTCTTGTGGTATCTGGTACCTACACGTTAAACAAAATTAACAACTTAATTAATGTTTTCCATGACAGTTCTTCCAGTATCATCACTACGAGTGACGAATCGAGTACTTGTTCTGTTGACTGTTGCTTGCTTCTGTACACCGAAGAGCCAAAACATTATGACCATCTCCTAATATGATGTTTATTCTCCACGTGCCGCAAAAACAGCTCTTACCCTGCGAGGCGTAGACGCTACAAGATTCCAAAAGGTGTCTTGTGGTATCTGGTACCAACACGTTAAACAAAATTAACAACTTAATTAATGTTTTCCATGACAGTTCTTCCAGTATCATCACTACGAGTGACGAATCGAGTACTTGTTCTGTTGACTGTTGCTTGCTTCTGTACACCGAAGAGCCAAAACATTATGACCATCTCCTAATATGATGTTTATTCTCCACGTGCCACAAAAACAGCTCTTACCCTGCGAGGCGTAGACGCTACAAGATTCCAAAAGGTGTCTTGTGGTATCTGGTACCTACACGTTAAACAAAATTAACAACTTAATTAATGTTTTCCATGACAATTCTTCCAGTATCATCACTACGAGTGACAAATCGAGTACTTGTTCTGTTGACTGTTGCTTGCTTCTGTACACCGAAGAGCCAAAACGTTATGACCATCTCCTAATATGATGTTTATTCTCCACGTGCCGCAAAAACAGCTCTTACCCTGCGAGGCGTAGACGCTACAAGATTCCAAAAGGTGTCTTGTGGTATCTGGTACCTACACGTTAAACAAAATTAACAACTTAATTAATATTTTCCATGACAGTTCTTCCAGTATCATCACTACGAGTGACGAATCGAGTACTTGTTCTGTTGACTGTTGCTTGCTTCTGTACACCGAAGAGCCAAAACATTATGACCATCTCCTAATATGATGTTTATTCTCCACGTGCCGCAAAAACAGCTCTTACCCTGCGAGGCGTAGACGCTACAAGATTCCAAAAGGTGTATTGTGGTATCTGGTACCTACACGTTAAACAAAATTAACAACTTAATTAATGTTTTCCATGACAATTCTTCCAGTATCATCACTACGAGTGACGAATCGAGTACTTGTTCTGTTGACTGTTGCTTGCTTCTGTACACCGAAGAGCCAAAACATTATGACCATCTCCTAATATGATGTTTATTCTCCACGTGCCGCAAAAACAGCTCTTACCCTGCGAGGCGTAGACGCTACAAGATTCCAAAAGGTGTCTTGTGGTATCTGGTACCAACACGTTAAACAAAATTAACAACTTAATTAATGTTTTCCATGACAGTTCTTCCAGTATCATCACTACGAGTGACGAATCGAGTACTTGTTCTGTTGACTGTTGCTTGCTTCTGTACACCGAAGAGCCAAAACATTATGACCATCTCCTAATATGATGTTTATTCTCCACGTGCCGCAAAAACAGCTCTTACCCTGCGAGGCGTAGACGCTACAAGATTCCAAAAGGTGTATTGTGGTATCTGGTACCAACACGTTAAACAAAATTAACAACTTAATTAATGTTTTCCATGACAGTTCTTCCAGTATCATCACTACGAGTGACGAATCGAGTACTTGTTCTGTTGACTGTTGCTTGCTTCTGTACACCGAAGAGCCAAAACATTATGACCATCTCCTAATATGATGTTTATTCTCCACGTGCCGCAAAAACAGCTCTTACCCTGCGAGGCGTAGACGCTACAAGATTCCAAAAGGTGTATTGTGGTATCTGGTACCAACACGTTAAACAAAATTAACAACTTAATTAATGTTTTCCATGACAATTCTTCCAGTATCATCACTACGAGTGACAAATCGAGTACTTATTCTGTTGACTGTTGCTTGCTTCTGTACACCGAAGAGCCAAAACATTATGACCATCTCCTAATATGATGTTTATTCTCCACGTGCCGCAAAAACAGCTCTTACCCTGCGAGGCGTAGACGCTACAAGATTCCAAAAGGTGTCTTGTGGTATCTGGTACCAACACGTTAAACAAAATTAACAACTTAATTAATGTTTTCCATGACAGTTCTTCCAGTATCATCACTACGAGTGACGAATCGAGTACTTGTTCTGTTGACTGTTGCTTGCTTCTGTACACCGAAGAGCCAAAACATTATGACCATCTCCTAATATGATGTTTATTCTCCACGTGCCGCAAAAACAGCTCTTACCCTGCGAGGCGTAGACGCTACAAGATTCCAAAAGGTGTATTGTGGTATCTGGTACCAACACGTTAAACAAAATTAACAACTTAATTAATGTTTTCCATGACAGTTCTTCCAGTATCATCACTACGAGTGACGAATCGAGTACTTGTTCTGTTGACTGTTGCTTGCTTCTGTACACCGAAGAGCCAAAACATTATGACCATCTCCTAATATGATGTTTATTCTCCACGTGCCGCAAAAACAGCTCTTACCCTGCGAGGCGTAGACGCTACAAGATTCCAAAAGGTGTATTGTGGTATCTGGTACCAACACGTTAAACAAAATTAACAACTTAATTAATGTTTTCCATGACAATTCTTCCAGTATCATCACTACGAGTGACAAATCGAGTACTTGTTCTGTTGACTGTTGCTTGCTTCTGTACACCGAAGAGCCAAAACATTATGACCATCTCCTAATATGATGTTTATTCTCCACGTGCCGCAAAAACAGCTCTTACCCTGCGAGGCGTAGACGCTACAAGATTCCAAAAGGTGTCTTGTGGTATCTGGTACCAACACGTTAAACAAAATTAACAACTTAATTAATGTTTTCCATGACAGTTCTTCCAGTATCATCACTACGAGTGACGAATCGAGTACTTGTTCTGTTGACTGTTGCTTGCTTCTGTACACCGAAGAGCCAAAACATTATGACCATCTCCTAATATGATGTTTATTCTCCACGTGCCGCAAAAACAGCTCTTACCCTGCGAGGTGTAGACGCTACAAGATTCCAAAAGGTGTCTTGTGGTATCTGGTACCTACACGTTAAACAAAATTAACAACTTAATTAATGTTTTCCATGACAGTTCTTCCAGTATCATCACTACGAGTGACGAATCGAGTACTTGTTCTGTTGACTGTTGCTTGCTTCTGTACACCGAAGAGCCAAAACATTATGACCATCTCCTAATATGATGTTTATTCTCCACGTGCCGCAAAAACAGCTCTTACCCTGCGAGGCGTAGACGCTACAAGATTCCAAAAGGTGTATTGTGGTATCTGGTACCAACACGTTAAACAAAATTAACAACTTAATTAATGTTTTCCATGACAATTCTTCCAGTATCATCACTACGAGTGACAAATCGAGTACTTGTTCTGTTGACTGTTGCTTGCTTCTGTACACCGAAGAGCCAAAACATTATGACCATCTCCTAATATGATGTTTATTCTCCACGTGCCGCAAAAACAGCTCTTACCCTGCGAGGCGTAGACGCTACAAGATTCCAAAAGGTGTCTTGTGGTATCTGGTACCAACACGTTAAACAAAATTAACAACTTAATTAATGTTTTCCATGACAATTCTTCCAGTATCATCACTACGAGTGACAAATCGAGTACTTGTTCTGTTGACTGTTGCTTGCTTCTGTACACCGAAGAGCCAAAACATTATGACCATCTCCTAATATGATGTTTATTCTCCACGTGCCGCAAAAACAGCTCTTACCCTGCGAGGCGTAGACGCTACAAGATTCCAAAAGGTGTATTGTGGTATCTGGTACCAACACGTTAAACAAAATTAACAACTTAATTAATGTTTTCCATGACAATTCTTCCAGTATCATCACTACGAGTGACAAATCGAGTACTTGTTCTGTTGACTGTTGCTTGCTTCTGTACACCGAAGAGCCAAAACATTATGACCATCTCCTAATATGATGTTTATTCTCCACGTGCCGCAAAAACAGCTCTTACCCTGCGAGGCGTAGACGCTACAAGATTCCAAAAGGTGTCTTGTGGTATCTGGTACCTACACGTTAAACAAAATTAACAACTTAATTAATATTTTCCATGACCGTTCTTCCAGTATCATCACTACGAGTGACGAATCGAGTACTTGTTCTGTTGACTGTTGCTTGCTTCTGTACACCGAAGAGCCAAAACATTATGACCATCTCCTAATATGATGTTTATTCTCCACGTGCCGCAAAAACAGCTCTTACCCTGCGAGGTGTAGACGCTACAAGATTCCAAAAGGTGTCTTGTGGTATCTGGTACCTACACGTTAAACAAAATTAACAACTTAATTAATGTTTTCCATGACAGTTCTTCCAGTATCATCACTACGAGTGACGAATCGAGTACTTGTTCTGTTGACTGTTGCTTGCTTCTGTACACCGAAGAGCCAAAACATTATGACCATCTCCTAATATGATGTTTATTCTCCACGTGCCGCAAAAACAGCTCTTACCCTGCGAGGTGTAGACGCTACAAGATTCCAAAAGGTGTCTTGTGGTATCTGGTACCTACACGTTAAACAAAATTAACAACTTAATTAATGTTTTCCATGACAGTTCTTCCAGTATCATCACTACGAGTGACGAATCGAGTACTTGTTCTGTTGACTGTTGCTTGCTTCTGTACACCGAAGAGCCAAAACATTATGACCATCTCCTAATATGATGTTTATTCTCCACGTGCCGCAAAAACAGCTCTTACCCTGCGAGGCGTAGACGCTACAAGATTCCAAAAGGTGTCTTGTGGTATCTGGTACCAACACGTTAAACAAAATTAACAACTTAATTAATGTTTTCCATGACAGTTCTTCCAGTATCATCACTACGAGTGACGAATCGAGTACTTGTTCTGTTGACTGTTGCTTGCTTCTGTACACCGAAGAGCCAAAACATTATGACCATCTCCTAATATGATGTTTATTCTCCACGTGCCACAAAAACAGCTCTTACCCTGCGAGGCGTAGACGCTACAAGATTCCAAAAGGTGTATTGTGGTATCTGGTACCAACACGTTAAACAAAATTAACAACTTAATTAATGTTTTCCATGACAATTCTTCCAGTATCATCACTACGAGTGACGAATCGAGTACTTGTTCTGTTGACTGTTGCTTGCTTCTGTACACCGAAGAGCCAAAACATTATGACCATCTCCTAATATGATGTTTATTCTCCACGTGCCGCAAAAACAGCTCTTACCCTGCGAGGCGTAGACGCTACAAGATTCCAAAAGGTGTATTGTGGTATCTGGTACCTACACGTTAAACAAAATTAACAACTTAATTAATGTTTTCCATGACAATTCTTCCAGTATCATCACTACGAGTGACGAATCGAGTACTTGTTCTGTTGACTGTTGCTTGCTTCTGTACACCGAAGAGCCAAAACATTATGACCATCTCCTAATATGATGTTTATTCTCCACGTGCCGCAAAAACAGCTCTTACCCTGCGAGGCGTAGACGCTACAAGATTCCAAAAGGTGTCTTGTGGTATCTGGTACCAACACGTTAAACAAAATTAACAACTTAATTAATGTTTTCCATGACAGTTCTTCCAGTATCATCACTACGAGTGACGAATCGAGTACTTGTTCTGTTGACTGTTGCTTGCTTCTGTACACCGAAGAGCCAAAACATTATGACCATCTCCTAATATGATGTTTATTCTCCACGTGCCGCAAAAACAGCTCTTACCCTGCGAGGCGTAGACGCTACAAGATTCCAAAAGGTGTATTGTGGTATCTGGTACCAACACGTTAAACAAAATTAACAACTTAATTAATGTTTTCCATGACAGTTCTTCCAGTATCATCACTACGAGTGACGAATCGAGTACTTGTTCTGTTGACTGTTGCTTGCTTCTGTACACCGAAGAGCCAAAACATTATGACCATCTCCTAATATGATGTTTATTCTCCACGTGCCGCAAAAACAGCTCTTACCCTGCGAGGCGTAGACGCTACAAGATTCCAAAAGGTGTATTGTGGTATCTGGTACCAACACGTTAAACAAAATTAACAACTTAATTAATGTTTTCCATGACAATTCTTCCAGTATCATCACTACGAGTGACAAATCGAGTACTTATTCTGTTGACTGTTGCTTGCTTCTGTACACCGAAGAGCCAAAACATTATGACCATCTCCTAATATGATGTTTATTCTCCACGTGCCGCAAAAACAGCTCTTACCCTGCGAGGCGTAGACGCTACAAGATTCCAAAAGGTGTCTTGTGGTATCTGGTACCAACACGTTAAATAAAATTAACAACTTAATTAATGTTTTCCATGACAGTTCTTCCAGTATCATCACTACGAGTGACGAATCGAGTACTTGTTCTGTTGACTGTTGCTTGCTTCTGTACACCGAAGAGCCAAAACATTATGACCATCTCCTAATATGATGTTTATTCTCCACGTGCCGCAAAAACAGCTCTTACCCTGCGAGGCGTAGACGCTACAAGATTCCAAAAGGTGTATTGTGGTATCTGGTACCAACACGTTAAACAAAATTAACAACTTAATTAATGTTTTCCATGACAGTTCTTCCAGTATCATCACTACGAGTGACGAATCGAGTACTTGTTCTGTTGACTGTTGCTTGCTTCTGTACACCGAAGAGCCAAAACATTATGACCATCTCCTAATATGATGTTTATTCTCCACGTGCCGCAAAAACAGCTCTTACCCTGCGAGGCGTAGACGCTACAAGATTCCAAAAGGTGTATTGTGGTATCTGGTACCAACACGTTAAACAAAATTAACAACTTAATTAATGTTTTCCATGACAATTCTTCCAGTATCATCACTACGAGTGACAAATCGAGTACTTGTTCTGTTGACTGTTGCTTGCTTCTGTACACCGAAGAGCCAAAACATTATGACCATCTCCTAATATGATGTTTATTCTCCACGTGCCGCAAAAACAGCTCTTACCCTGCGAGGCGTAGACGCTACAAGATTCCAAAAGGTGTCTTGTGGTATCTGGTACCAACACGTTAAACAAAATTAACAACTTAATTAATGTTTTCCATGACAGTTCTTCCAGTATCATCACTACGAGTGACGAATCGAGTACTTGTTCTGTTGACTGTTGCTTGCTTCTGTACACCGAAGAGCCAAAACATTATGACCATCTCCTAATATGATGTTTATTCTCCACGTGCCGCAAAAACAGCTCTTACCCTGCGAGGCGTAGACGCTACAAGATTCCAAAAGGTGTCTTGTGGTATCTGGTACCAACACGTTAAACAAAATTAACAACTTAATTATTGTTTTCCATGACAGTTCTTCCAGTATCATCACTACGAGTGACGAATCGAGTACTTGTTCTGTTGACTGTTGCTTGCTTCTGTACACCGAAGAGCCAAAACATTATGACCATCTCCTAATATGATGTTTATTCTCCACGTGCCGCAAAAACAGCTCTTACCCTGCGAGGCGTAGACGCTACAAGATTCCAAAAGGTGTCTTGTGGTATCTGGTACCAACACGTTAAACAAAATTAACAACTTAATTAATGTTTTCCATGACAGTTCTTCCAGTATCATCACTACGAGTGACGAATCGAGTACTTGTTCTGTTGACTGTTGCTTGCTTCTGTACACCGAAGAGCCAAAACATTATGACCATCTCCTAATATGATGTTTATTCTCCACGTGCCGCAAAAACAGCTCTTACCCTGCGAGGCGTAGACGCTACAAGATTCCAAAAGGTGTATTGTGGTATCTGGTACCAACACGTTAAACAAAATTAACAACTTAATTAATGTTTTCCATGACAGTTCTTCCAGTATCATCACTACGAGTGACGAATCGAGTACTTGTTCTGTTGACTGTTGCTTGCTTCTGTACACCGAAGAGCCAAAACATTATGACCATCTCCTAATATGATGTTTATTCTCCACGTGCCGCAAAAACAGCTCTTACCCTGCGAGGCGTAGACGCTACAAGATTCCAAAAGGTGTATTGTGGTATCTGGTACCAACACGTTAAACAAAATTAACAACTTAATTAATGTTTTCCATGACAATTCTTCCAGTATCATCACTACGAGTGACAAATCGAGTACTTGTTCTGTTGACTGTTGCTTGCTTCTGTACACCGAAGAGCCAAAACATTATGACCATCTCCTAATATGATGTTTATTCTCCACGTGCCGCAAAAACAGCTCTTACCCTGCGAGGCGTAGACGCTACAAGATTCCAAAAGGTGTCTTGTGGTATCTGGTACCAACACGTTAAACAAAATTAACAACTTAATTAATGTTTTCCATGACAGTTCTTCCAGTATCATCACTACGAGTGACGAATCGAGTACTTGTTCTGTTGACTGTTGCTTGCTTCTGTACACCGAAGAGCCAAAACATTATGACCATCTCCTAATATGATGTTTATTCTCCACGTGCCGCAAAAACAGCTCTTACCCTGCGAGGCGTAGACGCTACAAGATTCCAAAAGGTGTATTGTGGTATCTGGTACCAACACGTTAAACAAAATTAACAACTTAATTAATGTTTTCCATGACAGTTCTTCCAGTATCATCACTACGAGTGACGAATCGAGTACTTGTTCTGTTGACTGTTGCTTGCTTCTGTACACCGAAGAGCCAAAACATTATGACCATCTCCTAATATGATGTTTATTCTCCACGTGCCGCAAAAACAGCTCTTACCCTGCGAGGCGTAGACGCTACAAGATTCCAAAAGGTGTCTTGTGGTATCTGGTACCAACACGTTAAACAAAATTAACAACTTAATTAATGTTTTCCATGACAGTTCTTCCAGTATCATCACTACGAGTGACGAATCGAGTACTTGTTCTGTTGACTGTTGCTTGCTTCTGTACACCGAAGAGCCAAAACATTATGACCATCTCCTAATATGATGTTTATTCTCCACGTGCCGCAAAAACAGCTCTTACCCTGCGAGGCGTAGACGCTACAAGATTCCAAAAGGTGTATTGTGGTATCTGGTACCAACACGTTAAACAAAATTAACAACTTAATTAATGTTTTCCATGACAGTTCTTCCAGTATCATCACTACGAGTGACGAATCGAGTACTTGTTCTGTTGACTGTTGCTTGCTTCTGTACACCGAAGAGCCAAAACATTATGACCATCTCCTAATATGATGTTTATTCTCCACGTGCCGCAAAAACAGCTCTTACCCTGCGAGGCGTAGACGCTACAAGATTCCAAAAGGTGTATTGTGGTATCTGGTACCAACACGTTAAACAAAATTAACAACTTAATTAATGTTTTCCATGACAATTCTTCCAGTATCATCACTACGAGTGACAAATCGAGTACTTGTTCTGTTGACTGTTGCTTGCTTCTGTACACCGAAGAGCCAAAACATTATGACCATCTCCTAATATGATGTTTATTCTCCACGTGCCGCAAAAACAGCTCTTACCCTGCGAGGCGTAGACGCTACAAGATTCCAAAAGGTGTATTGTGGTATCTGGTACCAACACGTTAAACAAAATTAACAACTTAATTAATGTTTTCCATGACAATTCTTCCAGTATCATCACTACGAGTGACAAATCGAGTACTTGTTCTGTTGACTGTTGCTTGCTTCTGTACACCGAAGAGCCAAAACATTATGACCATCTCCTAATATGATGTTTATTCTCCACGTGCCGCAAAAACAGCTCTTACCCTGCGAGGCGTAGACGCTACAAGATTCCAAAAGGTGTCTTGTGGTATCTGGTACCAACACGTTAAACAAAATTAACAACTTAATTAATGTTTTCCATGACAGTTCTTCCAGTATCATCACTACGAGTGACGAATCGAGTACTTGTTCTGTTGACTGTTGCTTGCTTCTGTACACCGAAGAGCCAAAACATTATGACCATCTCCTAATATGATGTTTATTCTCCACGTGCCGCAAAAACAGCTCTTACCCTGCGAGGCGTAGACGCTACAAGATTCCAAAAGGTGTATTGTGGTATCTGGTACCAACACGTTAAACAAAATTAACAACTTAATTAATGTTTTCCATGACAGTTCTTCCAGTATCATCACTACGAGTGACGAATCGAGTACTTGTTCTGTTGACTGTTGCTTGCTTCTGTACACCGAAGAGCCAAAACATTATGACCATCTCCTAATATGATGTTTATTCTCCACGTGCCGCAAAAACAGCTCTTACCCTGCGAGGCGTAGACGCTACAAGATTCCAAAAGGTGTATTGTGGTATCTGGTACCAACACGTTAAACAAAATTAACAACTTAATTAATGTTTTCCATGACAATTCTTCCAGTATCATCACTACGAGTGACAAATCGAGTACTTGTTCTGTTGACTGTTGCTTGCTTCTGTACACCGAAGAGCCAAAACATTATGACCATCTCCTAATATTATGTTTATTCTCCACGTGCCGCAAAAACAGCTCTTACCCTGCGAGGCGTAGACGCTACAAGATTCCAAAAGGTGTATTGTGGTATCTGGTACCAACACGTTAAACAAAATTAACAACTTAATTAATGTTTTCCATGACAATTCTTCCAGTATCATCACTACGAGTGACAAATCGAGTACTTGTTCTGTTGACTGTTGCTTGCTTCTGTACACCGAAGAGCCAAAACATTATGACCATCTCCTAATATGATGTTTATTCTCCACGTGCCGCAAAAACAGCTCTTACCCTGCGAGGCGTAGACGCTACAAGATTCCAAAAGGTGTCTTGTGGTATCTGGTACCAACACGTTAAACAAAATTAACAACTTAATTAATGTTTTCCATGACAGTTCTTCCAGTATCATCACTACGAGTGACGAATCGAGTACTTGTTCTGTTGACTGTTGCTTGCTTCTGTACACCGAAGAGCCAAAACATTATGACCATCTCCTAATATGATGTTTATTCTCCACGTGCCGCAAAAACAGCTCTTACCCTGCGAGGCGTAGACGCTACAAGATTCCAAAAGGTGTCTTGTGGTATCTGGTACCAACACGTTAAACAAAATTAACAACTTAATTAATGTTTTCCATGACAGTTCTTCCAGTATCATCACTACGAGTGACGAATCGAGTACTTGTTCTGTTGACTGTTGCTTGCTTCTGTACACCGAAGAGCCAAAACATTATGACCATCTCCTAATATGATGTTTATTCTCCACGTGCCGCAAAAACAGCTCTTACCCTGCGAGGCGTAGACGCTACAAGATTCCAAAAGGTGTCTTGTGGTATCTGGTACCAACACGTTAAACAAAATTAACAACTTAATTAATGTTTTCCATGACAGTTCTTCCAGTATCATCACTACGAGTGACGAATCGAGTACTTGTTCTGTTGACTGTTGCTTGCTTCTGTACACCGAAGAGCCAAAACATTATGACCATCTCCTAATATGATGTTTATTCTCCACGTGCCGCAAAAACAGCTCTTACCCTGCGAGGCGTAGACGCTACAAGATTCCAAAAGGTGTATTGTGGTATCTGGTACCAACACGTTAAACAAAATTAACAACTTAATTAATGTTTTCCATGACAGTTCTTCCAGTATCATCACTACGAGTGACGAATCGAGTACTTGTTCTGTTGACTGTTGCTTGCTTCTGTACACCGAAGAGCCAAAACATTATGACCATCTCCTAATATGATGTTTATTCTCCACGTGCCGCAAAAACAGCTCTTACCCTGCGAGGCGTAGACGCTACAAGATTCCAAAAGGTGTATTGTGGTATCTGGTACCAACACGTTAAACAAAATTAACAACTTAATTAATGTTTTCCATGACAATTCTTCCAGTATCATCACTACGAGTGACAAATCGAGTACTTGTTCTGTTGACTGTTGCTTGCTTCTGTACACCGAAGAGCCAAAACATTATGACCATCTCCTAATATGATGTTTATTCTCCACGTGCCGCAAAAACAGCTCTTACCCTGCGAGGCGTAGACGCTACAAGATTCCAAAAGGTGTCTTGTGGTATCTGGTACCAACACGTTAAACAAAATTAACAACTTAATTAATGTTTTCCATGACAGTTCTTCCAGTATCATCACTACGAGTGACGAATCGAGTACTTGTTCTGTTGACTGTTGCTTGCTTCTGTACACCGAAGAGCCAAAACATTATGACCATCTCCTAATATGATGTTTATTCTCCACGTGCCGCAAAAACAGCTCTTACCCTGCGAGGCGTAGACGCTACAAGATTCCAAAAGGTGTATTGTGGTATCTGGTACCAACACGTTAAACAAAATTAACAACTTAATTAATGTTTTCCATGACAGTTCTTCCAGTATCATCACTACGAGTGACGAATCGAGTACTTGTTCTGTTGACTGTTGCTTGCTTCTGTACACCGAAGAGCCAAAACATTATGACCATCTCCTAATATGATGTTTATTCTCCACGTGCCGCAAAAACAGCTCTTACCCTGCGAGGCGTAGACGCTACAAGATTCCAAAAGGTGTATTGTGGTATCTGGTACCAACACGTTAAACAAAATTAACAACTTAATTAATGTTTTCCATGACAATTCTTCCAGTATCATCACTACGAGTGACAAATCGAGTACTTGTTCTGTTGACTGTTGCTTGCTTCTGTACACCGAAGAGCCAAAACATTATGACCATCTCCTAATATGATGTTTATTCTCCACGTGCCGCAAAAACAGCTCTTACCCTGCGAGGCGTAGACGCTACAAGATTCCAAAAGGTGTCTTGTGGTATCTGGTACCAACACGTTAAACAAAATTAACAACTTAATTAATGTTTTCCATGACAGTTCTTCCAGTATCATCACTACGAGTGACGAATCGAGTACTTGTTCTGTTGACTGTTGCTTGCTTCTGTACACCGAAGATCGAAAACATTATGACCATCTCCTAATATGATGTTTATTCTCCACGTGCCGCAAAAACAGCTCTTACCCTGCGAGGCGTAGACGCTACAAGATTCCAAAAGGTGTATTGTTGTATCTGGTACCAACACGTTAAACAAAATTAACAACTTAATTAATGTTTTCCATGACAGTTCTTCCAGTATCATCACTACGAGTGACGAATCGAGTACTTGTTCTGTTGACTGTTGCTTGCTTCTGTACACCGAAGAGCCAAAACATTATGACCATCTCCTAATATGATGTTTATTCTCCACGTGCCGCAAAAACAGCTCTTACCCTGCGAGGCGTAGACGCTACAAGATTCCAAAAGGTGTATTGTGGTATCTGGTACCAACACGTTAAACAAAATTAACAACTTAATTAATGTTTTCCATGACAGTTCTTCCAGTATCATCACTACGAGTGACGAATCGAGTACTTGTTCTGTTGACTGTTGCTTGCTTCTGTACACCGAAGAGCCAAAACATTATGACCATCTCCTAATATGATGTTTATTCTCCACGTGCCGCAAAAACAGCTCTTACCCTGCGAGGCGTAGACGCTACAAGATTCCAAAAGGTGTATTGTGGTATCTGGTACCAACACGTTAAACAAAATTAACAACTTAATTAATGTTTTCCATGACAATTCTTCCAGTATCATCACTACGAGTGACAAATCGAGTACTTGTTCTGTTGACTGTTGCTTGCTTCTGTACACCGAAGAGCCAAAACATTATGACCATCTCCTAATATGATGTTTATTCTCCACGTGCCGCAAAAACAGCTCTTACCCTGCGAGGCGTAGACGCTACAAGATTCCAAAAGGTGTCTTGTGGTATCTGGTACCAACACGTTAAACAAAATTAACAACTTAATTAATGTTTTCCATGACAGTTCTTCCAGTATCATCACTACGAGTGACGAATCGAGTACTTGTTCTGTTGACTGTTGCTTGCTTCTGTACACCGAAGAGCCAAAACATTATGACCATCTCCTAATATGATGTTTATTCTCCACGTGCCGCAAAAACAGCTCTTACCCTGCGAGGCGTAGACGCTACAAGATTCCAAAAGGTGTCTTGTGGTATCTGGTACCAACACGTTAAACAAAATTAACAACTTAATTAATGTTTTCCATGACAGTTCTTCCAGTATCATCACTACGAGTGACGAATCGAGTACTTGTTCTGTTGACTGTTGCTTGCTTCTGTACACCGAAGATCGAAAACATTATGACCATCTCCTAATATGATGTTTATTCTCCACGTGCCGCAAAAACAGCTCTTACCCTGCGAGGCGTAGACGCTACAAGATTCCAAAAGGTGTATTGTGGTATCTGGTACCAACACGTTAAACAAAATTAACAACTTAATTAATGTTTTCCATGACAGTTCTTCCAGTATCATCACTACGAGTGACGAATCGAGTACTTGTTCTGTTGACTGTTGCTTGCTTCTGTACACCGAAGAGCCAAAACATTATGACCATCTCCTAATATGATGTTTATTCTTCACGTGCCGCAAAAACAGCTCTTACCCTGCGAGGCGTAGACGCTACAAGATTCCAAAAGGTGTCTTGTGGTATCTGGTACCAACACGTTAAACAAAATTAACAACTTAATTAATGTTTTCCATGACAGTTCTTCCAGTATCATCACTACGAGTGACGAATCGAGTACTTGTTCTGTTGACTGTTGCTTGCTTCTGTACGCCGAAGAGCCAAAACATTATGACCATCTCCTAATATGATGTTTATTCTTCACGTGCCGCAAAAACAGCTCTTACCCTGCGAGGCGTAGTTGCTACAAGATTCCAAAAGGTGTCTTGTGGTATCTGGTACCAACACGTTAAACAAAATTAACAACTTAATTAATGTTTTCCATGACAGTTCTTCCAGTATCATCACTACGAGTGACGAATCGAGTACTTGTTCTGTTGACTGTTGCTTGCTTCTGTACACCGAAGAGCCAAAACATTATGACCATCTCCTAATATGATGTTTATTCTTCACGTGCCGCAAAAACAGCTCTTACCCTGCGAGGCGTAGACGCTACAAGATTCCAAAAGGTGTCTTGTGGTATCTGGTACCAACACGTTAAACAAAATTAACAACTTAATTAATGTTTTCCATGACAGTTCTTCCAGTATCATCACTACGAGTGACGAATCGAGTACTTGTTCTGTTGACTGTTGCTTGCTTCTGTACACCGAAGAGCCAAAACATTATGACCATCTCCTAATATGATGTTTATTTTCCACGTGCCGCCAAAACAGCTCTTACCCTGCGAGGCGCTGACACTACAAGATTCCAAAAGGTGTCTTGTGGTATCTGGTACCAACACGCTACAAGATTCCAAAAGGTGTCTTGTGGTATCTGGTGCCAACACGCTACAAGATTCCAAAAGCTGCCTTGTGATATCTGGTGCCAACACGTTACAAGATTCCAAAAGGTGTCTTGTGGTATCTGGTGCCGACACGTTACAAGATTCCAAAAGCTGTCTTGTGGTATCTGGTGCCAATACGCTACAAGATTCCAAAAGGTGTCTTGTGGTATCTCAAAAGGTGTCTTGTGGTATCTGGTGCCAACACGCTACAAGATTCCAAAAGGTGTCTTGTGGTATCTGGTGCCAACACGCTACAAGATTCCAAAAGGTGTCTTGTGGTATCTGGTACCAACACGCTACAAGATTCCAAAAGGTGTCTTGTGGTATCTGGTGCCAACACGCTACAAGATTCCCAAAGGTGTCTTGTGGTATCTGGTACCAACACGCTACAAGATTCCAAAAGGTGTCTTGTGGTATCTGGTGCCAACACGCTACAAGATTCCAAAAGGTGTCTTGTGGTATCTGGTACCAACACGCTACAAGATTCCAAAAGGTGTCTTGTGGTATCCGGTGCCAACACGTTACCAGAAGATCCTTTAACTTTTGCAAGTTGAGTGGTTGAGACGCCGCAAATTGGATTTGCTGTTCCAACACAAAATACCAATGCTCGACTGGATTGATGTCTGGGAAATTTGGAGGCTAGGGCAATACCTGAAAGTTTTTCTCATGTTCCGCGAACCGCTCTGGGAAACTCCGGGCAGAGTGACATGGCGCATTATCATTCTGAAAGAAGACATTTCTACAGGGGACTACCGCTGTCGTGAAAAAATGTACTTGGTCTGCAATGATGTTTAAGTAGGTGACAGATGCCACACTTTTCTGCACATGAAGGACTGGACGCCGGGCTTCCCTTCAGAATATTGCTCAAAAAGCATTTTACTTCCTCCACGGCATCCTAATGGCAACACTTCCCCAGGTAAACGACACACGTGTACCCTGCCGTCCACATGGTGCAACATGAAACGAGATTCATCGGACCAGACAACTTTCTTCCAATCATTCAAAGTCCAATTTTGATGCTCAGGTGCCCATTGTGAGCGCTTTCAGCGACAAACCGAGGTTAGCACTCCGTAATTTCAGCAGAGTTCCATGTACTCTGTCTTGGGACACATTACTCTCGTCACCAGCACTCAGATTACCAGCGAGTTGCGCCACAGCATCTCTTCCGTCGGCACGTACCATACGGGATTGTCTTTGTGTGGGCTGTGACCCATTACTCTTGTCACCAGCATTCAAATTACCGGTGAGTTGTGCCTCAGTATCACTTCTGTTGGCTCGTACCATACGGGATTGTCTTTGTGTGTGTTGTGTCCCATTACTCTCGTCACCAGCATTCAAATTACTGGCGAGTTGCGCCTCAGTACCCCTTCTGTTGGCTCGTACCACACGGGATTGTCTTTGTGTGTGTTGTGACCCATTACTTTCGTCACCAACATTCAAATTACCGGCGAGTTACGTCCCAGTATCCCTTCTGTTGGCTCGTACCATACGGGATTGTCCTTGTGTATGTTGTGACCCATTACTCTCGTCACCAGCATTCAAATTACCGGCGAGTTGCGCCACAGTATCCCTTCTGTTGGCTCGTACCATACGGAATTGTCTTTGTGTGTGTTGTGACCCATTACTCTCGTCACCAGTATTCAAATTACCGGCGAGTTACGTCCCATTATCCCTTCTGTTGGCTCGTACCATACGGGATTGTCTTTGTGTGTGTTGTGACCACAGATATCATATAAAGGACTAGATTGGACATCCGGCTTGTGAGACGTGACAGCGTAGGAGCCATGTCGAGCGGTTCAACGCTGCTTCCCGTAGCTCGACGAAATACGTGTTTCGTATGGCGATTCGCTGGCTCAGGTTAGATGATAGGTATCTAGTACACATTTCCGGGAGAAAATGCGAATAATTATATTGAGAAAAATCGATATTTGTTAGTACTGTACAAGTGATAGCTTTAAGGCGATTGCAAAGTATTGCGGAAATCAGATATTAAAATACCACGGAAACGGCGTTTCGATACCTACGATAAAAAAAAAGTCACTGATTCATGGGAAGTCTTGCAGTTCATTTTTTAAAATAAACAATGAATTTGAGATACTAAGCAACTTATTTTCGAGGGGAGAGATTGGTTCAATAAGTCACGGAAAACAATTTCCAACGTTCATCGATATAAGAATCCACAATTTCTTAAAAACAGACTTGGTCCAAAAATTCATGATGTCATTTTTAATATGCAAGCATATTTGCCAAATTTTATCATTGCGAAGGATCAAAGGTGTGGTCGTGTTATTCATATTCCTGATTCTTAATAGACAGAGAATTCGTCCAACAATTTCTGCATTTTTTTTTCTAACATATGTTAAAAAAATAAAGAGTTCTAAAAAGATCTGCTCATTAGTGAAAATTGGGATCACACAAGGTGTGGTTTTCACCGGGATTTCCGCTTTCTGGTTCGCGACCATATCAAGCGAACGTGGCAAGATCTGTGGACCAACAGGTGGAAAATAAACTGCATCGTATTAAACCTAATCTTGAAGTCTGGAAATCCTCATATCGTCGGAACCGTAGGGAGGAAGTGATGCTTGCGCGTGTCCGCATTGGGCATTGTCGTTTCACTCACCGCTTTTTGCTGTGTGGCGACACTGCGCCGATGTGTGAGACGTGCAATTGCCTACTCACCGTAACTCATCTTCTGTGTACCTGTGTTCGTTTTCGTGATGTACGTTTTCATTTCTTTCATTCTCATTTGTTGACCGAGGACGCCGCTACACTGCAGCGGCTCCTCAATGACCACTGCAATACTGTTGCTGTTTTTTCATTTTTTAAACAAATTGACTATTTTAAACGTATCTAGATTTTAGCCTTATCATGATCCTCATTTCTCAGTTTTACTGAATCAGCTAGATTTTAATCATTGTATCATGTTTTTAATACTGTTTGTTCCATTATCTTTTTTAGCCCTTCCATTATCTTTTTTAGCCCTTCCATCGTTCTCATTTTTCAGTTTTACATGATCAGTCAGATTTTAAGCTTTTTACCACATTTTTAATACTATTTGTTTGTCTTGTTTCTGGCGCTCTTTGGCCAACCATGGCCCTTGCGCCATAAAAATCAAACAACCAACCAACCAACCAACCAACCAAGGTGTGGTTATTCAACTCATAAAGGTGATTAATTTTAGTTAATGAGAACGAGTGTTGCTAACACAGCAGCATATATGTTAATTCACACTTAACCTACTTTTTATGGTGACAAAATATATATTGCAGAGACAATTTGTTTCTGGAGTATATCCGTGTACAGGCGCAAGTTATCTAAAAATTAAAAATAAAGCATTCTGATGCTGCATATTTGGTAATATCTACTAACACACAAATCTAGATCTCGGAGGCAATATCTGTTTCTGGATAATATAAGCATATTTACAATAGTTACCTAAAAACTTAAATTAATAGATGTTGCATATCAGGAGATATAAGAAGAGGAACTCGTGGATCAGAAAAATGACAACAGTGGAAGACGTCATGGTCAGAGTAAAATCCCTGAAATGGCAATGGGCAGGACATATTGTCAGAAGGACAGACCACTGATGGCCAGCCAAAATTTTAGACTGGATTCCAAAGGATAGGAAAAGACCCAGAAGAAGACCACATGGGAGATGGGTGGATGAAATTCGAAAGTGTGCGGGAGTAACATGGAGGCGACTGACACAAGACAGATGGTTGTGGAAGAAACTTGGGGAGACTTTCCTCCAGCAGTTGACTGATAATGGTTGACAATGATGATGATTTGGTAAAATCTAGTACACCAAAAATGTAGATCTCGGAGGCAGTTTCTGTTTCTGGATTATATATGCATATTTACACAAGTTATCTAAAAATTAAATTAATACATTCTGATGCTACATATTTGGTAATATCTAGTAACACACAAATCTATATCTCAGGAGCAATTTCTGTTTCAGAAGTATATACATATTTACACACAAGCCATCTAAAAAGTAAACATTCTAATGCTGCACGTTCGAGTTAGCAACACACAAATCTATACCTCAGAAGCAATTTCTGTTTCAGAAGTATAAGCATATTTACACACACAAGTCATTTAAAAATTAAAAAAAAACATTCTGATGCTGCACATTCAATAATATCTAGTGACAAGTACATATCACAAGGGCAATTTCTGTTTCAGAAGTATATGCATATTTACACAAGTTATCTAAAAACTTAGACTTAAAATAAAATTTTAAGGCAAAACTTTTGCATAGAAAAAAAATGACTAAAATTGTTTTGGTGATCAATAATAGAATATATAACACTACATTTCATTAAATTAAATTAGAAAATGCCCCAAACCTCACAAATTTTAATCGTCGCATAAGGAACAATATAATCATAAGGTTCCTTAAATACGCTTTGTATGTTTCATTTGACATATCATTAAATGAATATTTCAAGAAATAGTACCTGGTCTGACATAGTTCGAAATAAAATGTACAAAAGTTAATAACAGTTGGGTACATAATGCAAATACAGTGAAACCTGGGTTGTATGTTTTTCTAGGTGGTCTTAAGAAACGTAAATGAAATTCCAAGAGGTTAATAAATAGTATTGTTAAATTTACGTTTTAAAGAATAAGATGTTCCTTAATAATGATCTATTTAAAGGCAAATTGGTAGTCAGGAAATCAAAAAATGAGTGTTACAAATTATAATATATTTTATCACATTGCAGAAAATCATAAAAGTCTGTGAAAAACAAGCTTTTCTTTTAATGATTCTCTCGGTCTATAAAAATCCTGATTCTATAGATCAAGTAAAATCCTCACAACTAAAAATCTGAGACCAGTGTTTCAGTATGGAATTCATTAATTAACAGCTTTCTTCTTCTTCTGTGGATCCTAAGTGCATCCATTTTAAAACCAGAATGTTGAAAATGGAAGACACATTCAAGATTCTATTCTATTATGCCACAGAATAGTGGAGCCACAAGGTTACCTCTCTGGGATTTAACAATTTTTTAAATACAGCATATGTGTGTGTGTGTGTGTGTGTGTGTGTGTGTGTGTGTGTGTCATGAAACATATTTTTCATTGAAACCGAATGTTTCGATATGTTGAATGTAAACAACATACTCTTCTCTGATACGACAATGTTTAACTTTGGCTGCACCAACTCGTCAGCGCTGTCTCAATTCTCTCAAAGTTGTAACACATTGAGTTACATATAAAAGAAACAAAAAGCCATGTATTGTTGATAATCTGAAATTCAAATTTTAACTTATAAACATAAAACATGTATAAATGAATTATGTATAACAGAGTTAAAAGCGATAGAAACTATAGTGAAATATTGGGACTAATGCAGAATGGCATGTAAAAGAGATAAACATATAACTGAGGTTCCACTGTACTTTCAATTACTGGTCAGAATGTGGTAATCAAGTAAAATTCGACCCCCAATCATAACATTACGAGCCCCAGTATATGAACGTGAGCAGGCCTTCACCCCTCTATTGGGATGACAATAGCTTCTATTATGAAAAACATGTGTGCAATAAAAGAAAAAGTACTGTAGCAAAGTCATTTAAGTGGGAAAAATTATGTAATTATGGTTCCGCTACACTGTAATAACACTAAGACATTTTTGCACATTTATCAGCACAGATCAAAAACTATTCCCATGAAAAAAAAATGGGAACCTCTACAATAAATGCCAATCACCCTTGCTCCCTCTTCACCTGCATAAAGCAATCTTTAATTAGCTTGATTTTAAAAGACTGAAAAATTTCAACTGCACTCAAGCTGCAAAATTTGGAGGGAATATTGATTCTGGTTAAAACAAATATTTGTTGACCAGTTCCTTGCCAAGCTTTTTGGGTATCACTGAAGAAATTCCTACAGTAAAAACATCCACAGAAAAATGCCAAACCTCAAAAATATGCAAAACTCATAATCACATTCCTACATAAAAACAAAAAAAATATTGCTTAACTTAAATTCTCACCTGGTTTACCATGTGCATCAACTTGGGGTATGTAAATTAATGCCTATAGTATTAATTACATTGGTTTTTTGATGTTAAAAACAATTTTTGACCTGACAAGGGTATAAAACTGGTTTAAATCATCAAAAACTACTAGACAGAAAAAATAAATCCTTGCCTACTATTTTTAAACAAATTATTAGCATTAAATAGATTTATTAAAGGTTAGAACTCGCCTTGAAGATATTTATTTTTTTTTCGTTTTGCAAATTTCTTAACACTGAGGAATAAAAGTGTTATTTTTTGTTAACATTTTCAATTTTTTTTTCATATGCACAAAATAATTACTTTAACATAACACTCTGCAGAGTTAGAACTAATTACAAGTCTGGCTGATTTTTTTCCTTGTAGGATATATCACATCACTAATTTTGCACATTTATTAACACCTAAATGAATTTGTAGTTTAGAGTGCATAATGCCAAAGTTAGAAAATATTCTCTCTATTGAGGCAGGACAACAGCAAAATCATTCTATTTGAACATGTTCGGAAACAAGACCAGTCTTACAATTTTCACATTTGGAAATTCCTTTCCACCAGATCACAGGATTGGTCATCTTTTCACTTCTTTTAAAATAGGACGGAGGGACTGGTGTTTCCTCAACTTCGTAAGAAATTATTGGAGGCAAGCACCCACTAATTCTTTCCGCCACCCATATGTGGACTGATTATTTTTGCGTGTTGATTAACCCTTCGTCCATATATTTAGCATGCAAAATGTAAGTCAAATAATAAAATGGGTTCAGAATTTGCTCTATTCATTTTTTCACCTTTTCAATATGTCATATAAGGGAACTTTCAAGAGACTAAACCAAACATAGCATGCACCAACAGTTGTGGATGTATCTAGCTAGAATATGTTGCATAATAGAAAGTTACACTATTTAAAGAACCTTACTACGCATTATATTATTCACATGTTAATATCAAATGTTACGTATGTTCATGCTACGTATCTTAAAAGACTCTCTTCACACTGACTAAGCTGTCGTTTTAAATGAGTTACCTCATCGGTTGCTATAGAGTATGAGTGATCATGTACAATGTACACACTTTTTACTTTAGACATAGGAATTTTAGTAGTGACCACCTGATTATTTTGTTGTGACATTATGTTTACAGGAATATTAAAAACTGATGGTACAGCATTATTTCTTAGTATCCTGCGCTGCTGAAGAACTTCAAAATCTGCTGGAAGCCTGGAACAAAATGTTTTGAACAGAAGAGAACTGTGATGGCTTCCAAACAGAGCCTTTCTTTTTGCCTTCTCTTTTTGTTGCAAGAGCCCATTCGTGTCTTAATTTCTCATTTTTAGGGAATCTGAAATTATAGCATAAAATAGTTTCTGAAAAATAATACTGTAACCAATCATTTTTTTCTAAATACAGCATTAAGTATATTAAAAATCTAATGACGCCAAGTATTCATCCGCCATCAGCACTAAACTATATGGCATTAAAAAAAGTGTTGATTTAAAAATCTACGAAAAATAAGCCAGCTGAACATATGGTTAATGACTTTTTTCACTAAAATAATGAGTATTATCCAGCAAAATAAAAACTTTATTTTGTCGTTCTGCTAAAGTGGTACAGAAAATTTATGTTGTTATACTTATCAACTAGACATTATATTTCCTAGCCACCAGCAAAAAAATTTACCTAGGAATTTCACCCCATAATGAGCATAGAGTTTTATCAGAGTAGCACAACCCAACAAAGAAAAAATAAATAAATAAAACTGCTAGGAGCACATTGGAGCATTGAGAACATTGGTGATGCTTTTCACTTGTGTGAAGAAGCATATACCCTGAAAAATGACCTTCATGAGCAAGTTGTTTGGAGCATACGTCACATTCCTGAAGTTTTTCACCTATACTCGGGGCAAAGCTATCCTGGCAATGAGGCCGAAGCTACGGTGACCTTTTCACTCCCAGTATTACTCCGCACTAATGGTGTGTAATTAACCTTCACTCGGAAAACTTCTCCCACAAGCCCTCAGGGCTGTCTGTCACCGCGATCCCTTACCAAACCCCTCTATTTTAACACCCTCCCCACCCCCGCGCGCTTTGAAGACCGGTAGACAAGCAGTTTATTTCTCTCTCTCTCTCTCTCTATTTATCTCTTTTTTTTTTTTTTTTTTTTTGAGATGTTACAGAACGTGTAACGTTTCTTTCTTTTAAAATGAAATTATCTTTGCTAAGCACGAGAAGAAGTCTTAAGTGGCCTAATTTTGTTTACACATATTTTTCTATATTTTTTTTATATATTTCATATATTTATACTTACTGCTTGAAGATTAGCAACTGCGGGATTTAATTAAAAGTATTTTTACCATGTCATCAGTTATGCGTAAAATTTCGTTCTTTCAAAAATTTTGCCTTGATTAGATTTTTTTTATAACAGACACCCGTTAAATGTGTATGCATTTTTAACTACCCTGTGTTGCCATAAGTACTGGACAAGAGCCCGTCTCTGTGGTTAATGATATTTTAGGGTTCACTGTAAACTGCCACACATCTTTCAGCAACTTGGAACATTGCCACATGTTTTTCATTGATGGGCCGGGCACAAATTGCTGTTCTTCCGAGGAACACTTTGAATGTGTGGCAGTTTTCCAAGTTTCCGAATTATGTGTGGCAGTGGAAGGAACTCTTTCATTTGTCTGAATTTTCATGCCGGTTCATACGCGTTTAAGGCAATTGCGCACAAAAGTTCAAAAGGAAAAGGTAGCCGTTTCTTGGCCTATATTGAGAACTGAATTGGGAACTCCAAACTAATTTCGAGAAAACGTTCTATGTAAGCCAAGCGAGAATTGTATTTTAATTTGAAGAAATAAATTGCCGATGGATCTGAGGTAGTTCAATACTAAATTCAACTTTCATTCTCGCAATGGTGCGACTTGAAACACCAGTGAGTTCTGCCGTAAGAGCTGTTATTTCATTTTCCGATTTATTCGGGGTGTTTTTCCATCAATTTAGTGAAAACATTCATAACGATCACCTTAGCCGAGCTTCGTAATAGTTTCCCAGTTTCATGCGGCTGAAATACACTCAAGTGACCGGCAGATGCCATTCGAAAAAAAAAAGAAAAGACAGAAGAGTGTTTTAAAACAACAATCAAGAAAGAGAAACCAGGGGGAGAAACGCGAAATGCTCTCGGAAACACTTTTTTTTGCCCTCATCTTTCCGCTAATGACCCCCCACCCCCCACAGTAATAAATATCCCCTTGGTTGACAGCTTAACTCTGACCCAAACAAGAATGCTGTGACAGAGAACCATCAGTGACGTCACCAAAACACGAACATCTGTATTTTTTAGAAATGCCACTGAAACTGAGATCTGAATATTTTAAATGCACACACACACAACGTATTGAACATCTGTGTCCTTTTTAAGTGCCAGTTGAAGCTGGAGTACGAGCTTTTAGACCGGAACTATTTTATGCAGTGGAAGTATACATTCTGTAGCCTTCCTTCCAATGACAGGTTAAGTTTGCCCCGAGTATAGGTGAAGAAGCATATGCGGTGAAAGATCACTTTTATGAACAAATTGTATTGAGCATTCATGCTGATGTAAAGATGTTTGACTTTTGTGAAGTGGCATGTCTTGCATTAAACCTTTAATAAAATAACTGTCAATATTTTGTTCGAACTATTGCAATGTTCATTTACAAACTGTAATTAATATTAATTAACTAGACTTTAACGCTATTTCTAATTAACAGGTGGTATATCTTACACACTACCACTGGGTCAACTTCATATTTGACAGACATCTTAAAATTCGTCAAACTGACTACAAAAACTCACCTGTGAAAGGGTATCCCACTTTGTTTGCTCTTTTCATTATCACGAGCACTGCAGTTTATCGCCGAACACGCTTTGACCATATTGGATATCTCATATAACATACATAGATATCACAGAACCATGCACAGCCCTTTCTCAAACCGCTCAAACTGACCCACTCAATGTGGCTCGTTGATGCCACATCGTAAGAGTGTTACACAAATAGCGGGCAGCCAATCCAGTCCTTTATATGATATCTGTGGTTGTGACCCATTACTCTCGTCACCAGCATTCAAATTACCGGCGAGTTGCGCCACAGTATCCCTTCTGTCGGCACGTACCATACGGGATTGTATTTGTGAGTGTTGTGAGCCATTACTCTCGTCACCAGCATTCAAATTACTGGCGAGTTGCGCCTCAGCATCCCTTCTGTTGGCTCGTACTATACGGGATTGTCTTTGTGTGTGTTGTGACCCATTACTCTCGTCACCAGCATTCAAATTACCGGCGAGTTGCGCCACAGTATCCCTTCTGTTGGCTCGTACCATACGGGATTGTCTTTGTGTGTGTTGTGACTCATTACTCTCGTCACCAGCATTCAAATTACCAGCTGGTTGCGCCACAGTATCCCTTCTGTCGGCACGTACCATACGGGATTGTATTTGTGAGTGTTGTGAGCCATTACTCTCGTCACCAGCATTCAAATTACTGGCGAGTTGCGCCTCAGCATCCCTTCTGTTGGCTCATACCATACGGGATTGTCTTTGTGTGTGTTGTGAACATTACTCTCGTCACCAGTATTCAAATTACCAGCTGGTTGCGCCACAGTATCCCTTCTGTTGGCTCGTACCATACGGAATTGTCTTTGTGTGTGTTGTGACTCATTACTCTCGTCACCAGCATTCAAATTACCGGCGAGTTGCGCCACAGTATCCCTTCTGTTGGCTCGTACCATACGGAATTGTCTTTGTGTGTGTTGTGACTCATTACTCTCGTCACCAGCATTCAAATTACCGGCGAGTTGCGCCACAGTATCCCTTCTGTTGGCTCATACCATACGGGATTGTCTTTGTGTGTGTTGTGAACATCACTCTCGTCACCAGCATTCAAATTGCCAGCGAGCTGCGCTACAGTATCTCTTGTTCTCACCTCTAGCATCGATGAGCAGTGGTCGGCCAGCACCTTACTGTCATTTTGTAGTTTTTTACTTCTCGAATCACTTTTTAAAGGTACTAACCACGGTTGACCGTGAGCACCACACAAGTCTTGCTGTCTCGGAAATGCTCTGAGCCAGTCGTCTGGACATTAGATTTACTCGCTTAGTCCGCTGTCTTTCCCATCTGAAAAACAAGAATAAACGGATTAACAGATCTCGTTCAGGTATTATTTATACCGTTTCATGACCTTCTCATGTGCCGTCGTTTTGACCAAGTGCAGAACACAGCTGCCTTTTTGGTATGGACTGCAAACTAGAGCAGCGAGCGAACATCAAATTCTGCGTAAAACTCGGCAAATCGGGAACGGAGACTCATGAAATGTTGCGGCAGACTTATGGCAATGAAGCAATGAGTCGTGCGAGGTGTTCTGAGTGGCACTCGCGCTTCAAGAGCGGCAGAACCGCTCTGGGAGACGACGAGAGGTCAGGGCGACCGTCCACGAGCAAAACCCCGAAAATGTGGACAAAATTAGGGAACTAGTGCATGAGAATCGTCGGAAAACAATTCAAGACATTGCTATGATCGTCAGTGTGTCATACGGAACAGTGCAAGAAATTCTGACGTCGGTTTTGAACATGCCGCACCGCGTTGCTGCAAAGTTTGTGCCAAAGATTCTAAACCCCAAACAGAAGACGCTCCGTGTTCAACTGTGTCAAGATCTTCGTCAGCAGGTGGTGAATGAACCAACGTTCCTGTCGCGGGTCATCAGTGGGGACGAGACTTGGGTCTACGGTTACGACCCGGAGACCAAACAACAGTCGTCGTAGTGAAAGAGCCCACGACCGAAAAAGGCCCTTCAGGTCCGGAGCGCAAACAAAAGCATGCGCGTCGTGTCCTTCGACATTCGTGGGGTTGTGCATCGTGAATTCGTCCCCCAAGGCCAGACCGTCACCGCCCTTTTTTACTGCGATGTTGTGCGGCGTCTTAGGGAGAGCATTCGCCGCAAACGACCTGAAATGTGGCGCAGGGGTGATTTCCTGCTCCATCACGACAATGCAGCAGCTCACAGAGCGTTAGCAACACCGCATTTTTTCAGCCGAAACAGCATGATTACCCTTCCTCACCCGCCTTACTCGCCGGTTTTGGACCCTTGAGACTTCTTTCTGTTCTCAAAGATGAAGCTGAAGCTCAAGGGTCGCCGTTTTGAAACCGTGGACGAGATCCAGCGTGAATCGCAGACGGTGCTTGACACGATTCGCGAACAGGACTTCCAGGGAGGGTTCGAACAGTGGCAAAAACGCTGGCAGCGGTGTATCGCTGCCCAAGGAGACTACTTTGAGGGAGATCATAGCCAGACTTAAGTAACGTAAGTACTTTGTTGTTTGTCGGCCTAGTCTTGGAACTTTTTGATCGAACTTCGTATGTTGCACCAGTATTGGTAGTCTCGACAACTTAAAATTCACATTTCTCTCTCAAATGTCCAGGGGAAATTAGTTGCTCTCATTCAAAAATGAAGACGCGGTTGTACGTGTGGTGCAAGATAAGGATGTCGTTCACGTTGTTAAAGATTCTTCGGGGACTATTTGAATATTTCTGCGACTGTAGGCCTCGACTTGCAGATATATTCGATCTGTTTGATGTGGTGCCGAAAGTCCTAAGACTGAAGCCATGCAAACAGTAATAGTTCAATTGTGCCTCCCAGTGGCGTACCGATAAAATCCCCCCCCCGCAAAGAAATATCTTCGAGGCAATTTTTGCGAAAATCTATTAGCTTTCAATTACTGAAACTTTTCAATTCCATATGATTAACTAGGTTTTATGGGCGTTTTAAGAGTTCAAATTCTTTGGAACCTACAGGTATTTTTCTTAAAACCAAAATTGTTGCACTTCATTGCGTTTAACATTAATGCGCACATTGTAATTAAAATTATTGCCCCACTTTTATACCATTCCAAAGGACTACAAAATGCATATGTCAAAATTGATCATATCATGCCTTTGTATAATAAAAAATTCAGTTTCCATTAATTTTCGGTTCAAATCCAAGTAAAAAAAATCGCTATGTCGTAGTAAGTCAAGTAATAAAAATATTGTAAGAATGTATAAGAACAGCCTTGAAAATATCGGATGTTTATTTAAAGTACAGATGATCGAAGGGAAACTATCCAGAGAGAGAAAACAATCTTTTTTTTACCTGTTGAAAGTTGTTTGAATGACACGTGGAGGCAGATTTACGCAGTTCATGCATAACTCGGAACAAAAGAAAGAGCCTTGCGAGCAGTGGCGATGCCAGCAGCTCAGAACAAAGGAGGTTAGAATAAGATATCTGGAGATACCCATGTTAATGAAGCAGTACCGCTTTGCGTGAAGCCTGTAACCGCGAGCGACAGCCGTCAAAGTGTTTGAAAGCTTATGGTTTCCAATGCTATTGCAATGCATTGTGTGTTTGCCGAACCGCCTTCTTTCGTAGCAAATGTTTCCAATTTAGCATCATAACTTGCTTCCGATGTGTGAGAAAATGCTAAATTTATAAAATTCTTAATTATTTTGAAGCCCCTTCCCATTTTTATTTACGCTTTCCAACCGTAGGTTGAAAAAGCATATATGCTCCAGCTTTTTCCGTCTGTCCGTCTGTCCGCTCGATAACTCGCATAAAAATCGCTCGATTTCGATGAAATTTTAGTATGTGGTAGGGGACCACGTGGGGACGAACCCTATTGAAAATGGGGTTAATGGATTCAGAGGTTACGACATAAAAGCGAGATCCATTCTATCGCTCTTATACGTCATAACTTACGTACAAATGCTTCGTTTCGCGACAAAACTTTATCATGTTGTTCTGGAAGTATACTGAACCGGTTCTGTTTAATATCATCGAAATGGGGTCAAACGTCAGGGCACAGGAGCGAGATTTACTCCTCAGCCATTATCTTCATAACTTGAGTAATGATTTCTGGTATGTTGGAAAGCATATCATAATCAATGCATTGCATGATTTTACTAACTTGTTTAAATATTACTTTTGCTCGAACATAATTAAACAAGTTAGTAAAATCATGCAATGCATTGATTATGATATGCTTTCCAACATACCAGAAATCATTACTCAAATTATGAAGATCATGGCTGTGGAATAAATCTCGCTCCTGTGCCCTGACCTTTGATCCCATTCCGATGATATTCAACAGAACTGGTTCAGTATACCTCCGGAACAACATACTAAAGTTTTGTCGCAATCGAAGCATTTTTGCGGTACTTATGAGTATGACGTATAAGGGCGATGGAATGGATCCTGCTCCTATATCCTGACCTTTGGCCCATTGCACCCATTTTCAATAGGGTTCGTTCCCAGTTGTCCCCTAACACATACTAAAATTTCATCGAAATCAAACCATTTTTTAGGCAAGTTATGACGCATAAGGGCAATGGAATGGATCCTGCTCCTATGTCCCCATTTCGCCCATTTTCAATAGGATTCGTCCCCAGGTCGTCCCCTACCACATACTAAAATTTCATCGAAATCGAACCATTTTTACGCCAGGTATCGTGCAAACAGACAGACGGACAAAGCTGGAGCATATACGCTTCTTCAACCTACGGTTGGAAAGCGTAAAAAAGGTAATCGCCAATATTTTCGCCAAAACTATTTTTCCATCGCCAAAATATTTTTTTTTTTTTTGTTCGCAAGTTGCGAAGAATGCGGTCGGTAGAGCGTCCTCTGCACGCGCTTATCGTGTTAGTAAAACGAAAACAGAAAGGATGCCATTTAAAAGCGTTTTGTTAATTACGATTTTGTGCTTTTTCTTTGCGAAACACGTCGAGGTCATTATGTGTCAATAACATTTAAATTTTGATTTTTGTCTTACCTAAAAGATGTTAGCACGAATACATTAAGAGGCTCTGAAAAGAATTATAGTATAAATACGACAAATAAGAAGACAATTGTTCTCCATAATTTTTCTGTTCATACTGAGTGATGAGACATCAAAGCGTATTTTAACTGAAGTTTTACTGCGCCTTTTAAAATTCGCTTATGAGCTTGTTACAGTTCGCAAAGTAAAGGATAGGAACGTTTGTTTCAAGGGAATTATCATCAAAAGCAGAGTCATAAATGGCGTTCAGAATAAATACAGTGGAACCCTAGTATAACGAGTTCGCATAATATGAAGTTCCGCAAAAACTGAAGTTTTTATAGATCCCTTGAACTTCTTGATATTCTTCCTTTTATTTTAACACCATATTACGAACATTTTTTGGAGAAACCGCATATATCGAAGTTTAGCATGGTTATCAGCCAACAAAATAAGTGGCATTCGCCCAGTTTTTGACGCTTCCAGTTTCACCGGAAAACCAGGAACTACGGGTTATTTATACACCGTGGTTATCCTTACATCCAGACTAATTTGCATGAAGAAGGGTGTTTCATTTGTTACTTCACCCCCACCCCCCTTGACCGCGCGCACACACACACACACACACACACATCTCCTGGGAAAATGTTGTTTTTTATATTCTCCCATCGCCCTTTTCTAGTCACTTAATCTCTGTTTGGGGCCGTCGCGATCGTGTTTGTATGGGACAGAACACTGGAATAATTAAGTCACGCTAAACATATGATTCCCGACTGGGATTTCTCACCTCTTGGGGGATATCACAGCGCTCTTCATTGGGTATTGCTGAAGTAGTCTCACCTAGGAAACAAAGAAGGACGTTGGTTACATTTGGTAAATTTAGTCGGACTTCGACTGCTCGTAGTCTGTGCAGTGTACTTACGCAACTCAAAAAATCGTGGCTTTAAACAAACGTTAAACTTTCATTCTCAGTAAAAAAATCAAAGCAATAAGTTTAGCGCGAAAAAAAGGAGTTAAAAAATTGCGAAAAACTTTGGTAATCCACCAAATTTCTTTCTACAGTTTAAAAAAACAAGGATGAAGTGAAACCGAAATTCAGCTACTGTTCGTCGAGTGTTGAAAGAAAAAGTTTCTCGAGCGGGAATTCACACAGATAATAATAGTGGACATAATGGAATACATTCAGAATGAAAACCAATCAAGCGATGAAGAAATCCCTATAGAAAACGGAACAATTTCAAACTGACTTAGAAAAACTTAGAGGTCATTTTGCATCTAGAAATATCTCCGCCACAGCGCTAGAGAAAGCTGAAAAAAATTAATAGCGACTGTCATAACCAACACAAAACAACCAAAAACTGATTCATGTTTCCGACATAACATAAAAACAGCGAAGCAAATGTAGCAGGTGAAATTTTAAATTTTTACATTGAACGTTTTGCTTATTAAAGATCTCATTGATATTTTTATTACTAGCTATAGTTTTTAATTAACATATGTTATTTACCTTCGATTAATTAGTAAACACATTATTGAGCAGTTTTAACCTGACGCACAATGTAATATTCCAAAAATGTTATTTTTTTATTTTGGTTATAACGAAGCTCACATATAACGAGTATTTTGAACTCTCCTTTCAACTTCGTTACATGCGGGTTCGACTGTACAACCGTTTTAAAAGCATCGGAAATCTTTTATTTTTATTATTTCATTTTCAAAGAAATGTCGATTTCAATGCGCCGGGAATACCGTAACAAGCAAAACATTTCAAAGTCATGATCAGATGAAGACGGGGAATGGCGAGAAATATGAAATGTCCCGAAAGTACTCAAATGAAAAATACCGTAAGCAAAAGCATGCGGTCTTTGTATGTAACGCACGTATTGCTCGCCCTAATTACCAACAAAAAAATTTTCCATGAAAAAGGAAATAATTATATGGAAAATATGTTTGTGCTGCTGCTTTTCACGCGACAATTTAAGATATGTACCAAAGGTTTTGGAAGAGCTTTATTTGTAACAAAATTCATATACAGAGAGTGTGCAGAAATGGCGTATTCATGTACAACTCCAGTGGCAAGGTAGCAAACTGAAAAAAAAACAAGAACAAAGCTCAGATTTTCTACTTTAATAGACAAATTTTATTTTTCTACATAGCCCCTCTCACGCTCGCTAAAGATACGCCAGTTTTTAGACCCTTCTCTGTAAAAATCTTCAGGTTGTTCTGGGAACCATTTCGTCGCAGTGGCTTGAACATCTTAGACACGGGTTAACTGAATTCCTTTCAGATGTCTCTTGAGAACAGAAAACAGCCAGAGGTCGGACGGCGACAAATCTGGGCTGTAGGTAGGGTGTTCAAGAACTTCATACTCTTCGTCACAAGTGAACTGAAATCCTTTCAGATGTCTCTTGAGAGCGGCAAACAACCAGAAGGCGGACGGAGCCAAACGAGGACTGTAGGTAGGGTGTTCAAGAACTTCATACTCTTCTCTTCATGACAGGTCAACTGAATTCTTTTCAGATGTCTATTGGGAGCAAAAAACAATCAGAAGTCGGATGGCGCCAAACCTAGGCTGAAGTTAGGGTGTTCAAGAACTTCATACTCTTCGTCACAGTTCCTTTCAGATGTCTCTTGATAGCAGAAAACAACCATAAGTCGGACGGCGACAAATCTGGGCTGTAGGTAGGGTGTTCAAGAACTTCATACTCTTCGTCACAGGCGAACTGAATTCCTTTCAGATGTCTACCAGAAGTCGGATGGCGCCAAACCTGGTAGGGTGTTCAAGAACTTCATACTCTTCGTCACAGTTCCTTTCAGATGTCTCTTGAGAGCAGAAAACAACCATAAGTCGGACGGCGACAAATCTGGGCTGTAGGTAGGGTGTTCAAGAACTTCATACTCTTCGTCACAGGTGAACTGAATTTCTCTCAGATATCTATTGAGAGCAAAAAACAAGCAGAAGTCGGATGGCGCCAAACGTGGGCTGTAGGTAGGATGTTCAAGAACTTCATACTCTTCGTAACAGGTGAACTGAATTCTTTTCAGATGTCTCTATAGAGCGGAAAACAACCAGAAGTCGGACGGAGCCAAATCTGGGCTGTAGGTAGGGTGTTCAAGAATTTCATACTCTTCGTCACAAGTGAACTGCATTCTTTTCAGATGTCTATTGAGAGCAAAAAACAACCAGAAGTCGGATGGCGCCTAACCTGGGCTGTAGGTAGGGTGTTCAAAAACTTCATACTCTTCGTCACAAGTGAACTGAATTTCTTTCAGATGTCTTCGAGAGCAAAAAAAAAAAAGCAGAAGTCGAATGGCGCCAAATCTGCGCTGTAGGTAGGGTGTTCAAGAACTTCATACTCTTCGTCACAGTTCCTTTCAGATGTCTCTTGAGAGCAGAAAACAACCATAAGTCGGACGGCGACAAATCTGGGCTGTAGGTAGGGAGTTCAAGAACTTCATACTCTTCGTCACAGGCGAACTGAATTCCTTTCAGATGTCTACCAGAAGTCGGATGGCGCCAAACCTGGTAGGGTGTTCAAGAACTTCATACTCTTCGTCACAGTTCCTTTCAGATGTCTCTTGAGAGCAGAAAACAACCATAAGTCGGACGGCGACAAATCTGGACTGTACGTAGGGTGTTCAAGAACTTCATACTCTTCGTCACAGGTGAACTGAATTTCTCTCAGATATCTATTGAGAGCAAAAAACAAGCAGAAGTCGGATGGCGCCAAACGTGGGCTGTAGGTAGGATGTTCAAGAACTTCATACTCTTCGTAACAGGTGAACTGAATTCTTTTCAGATGTCTCTATAGAGCGGAAAACAACCAGAAGTCGGACGGAGCCAAATTGGGCTGTAGGTAGGGTGTTCAAGAACATCCTACTCTTCGTCACAGTTCCTTTCAGATGTCTCTTGAGAGCAGAAAACAACCATAAGTCAGACGGCGACAAATCTGGGCTGTAGGTAGGGTGTTCAAGAACTTCAGACTCTTCGTCACAGGTGAACTGAATTTCTCTCAGATATCTATTGAGAGCAAAAAACAAGCAGAAGTCGGATGGCGCCAAACGTGGGCTGTAGGTAGGATGTTCAAGAACTTCATACTCTTCGTAACAGGTGAACTGAATTCTTTTCAGATGTCTCTATAGAGCGGAAAACAACCAGAAGTCGGACGGAGCCAAATTGGGCTGTAGGAAGGGTGTTCAAGAACATCATACTCTTCGTCACAGTTCCTTTCAGATGTCTCTTGAGAGCAGAAAACAACCATAAGTCGGACGGCGACAAATCTGGGCTGTAGGTAGGGTGTTCAAGAACTTCATACTCTTCGTCACAGTTCCTTTCAGATGTCTCTTGAGAGCAGAAAACAACCATAAGTCGGACGGCGACAAATCTGGGCTGTAGGTAGGGAGTTCAAGAACTTCATACTCTTCGTCACAGGCGAACTGAATTCCTTTCAGATGTCTACCAGAAGTCGGATGGCGCCAAACCTGGTAGGGTGTTCAAGAACTTCATACTCTTCGTCACAGTTCCTTTCAGATGTCTCTTGAGAGCAGAAAACAACCATAAGTCGGACGGCGACAAATCTGGACTGTACGTAGGGTGTTCAAGAACTTCATACTCTTCGTCACAGGTGAACTGAATTTCTCTCAGATATCTATTGAGAGCAAAAAACAAGCAGAAGTCGGATGGCGCCAAACGTGGGCTGTAGGTAGGATGTTCAAGAACTTCATACTCTTCGTAACAGGTGAACTGAATTCTTTTCAGATGTCTCTATAGAGCGGAAAACAACCGGAAGTCGGACGGAGCCAAATTGGGCTGTAGGTAGGGTGTTCAAGAACATCCTACTCTTCGTCACAGTTCCTTTCAGATGTCTCTTGAGAGCACAAAACAACCATAAGTCAGACGGCGACAAATCTGGGCTGTAGGTAGGGTGTTCAAGAACTTCAGACTCTTCGTCACAGGTGAATTGAATTTCTCTCAGATATCTATTGAGAGCAAAAAACAAGCAGAAGTCGGATGGCGCCAAACGTGGGCTGTAGGTAGGACGTTCAAGAACTTCATACTCTTCGTAACAGGTGAACTGAATTCTTTTCAGATGTCTCTATAGAGCGGAAAACAACCAGAAGTCGGACGGAGCCAAATTGGGCTGTAGGAAGGGTGTTCAAGAACATCCTACTCTTCGTCACAGTTCCTTTCAGATGTCTCTTGAGAGCAGAAAACAACCATAAGTCGGACGGCGACAAATCTGGGCTGTAGGTAGGGTGTTCAAGAACTTCATACTCTTCGTCACAGGTGAACTGAATCCCTTTCAGATGTCTACCAGAAGTCGGAAGACGCCAAACCTGGTAGGGTGTTCAAGAACTTCATACTCTTCGTCACAGTTCCTTTCAGATGTCTCTTGAGAGCACAAAACAACCATAAGTCGGACGGCGACAAATCTGGGCTGTAGGTAGGGTGTTCAAGAACTTCATACTCTTCGTCACAGGTGAACTGAATCCCTTTCAGATGTCTACCAGAAGTCGGAAGACGCCAAACCTGGTAGGGTGTTCAAGAACTTCATACTCTTCGTCACAGTTCCTTTCAGATGTCTCTTGAGACCAGAAAACAACCATAAGTCGGACGGCGACAAATCGGAGCGGCAATAGGTAGGGTGTTCAAGAACTTCAAACCCGATTTTCTGTAATATTGCCTTTGAAGTGAAAGCACTAGCGTGGGATTTGGCGTTGTCGTATTACAAAAACACTAGCTTTTTCTTCCCCACGCACGCGGTTTATTCTTTGCTTTAACTTTTATAAAGTACTAGCTTTACTACCCGGCTTTGCCCGGGATTTAGGCTTATTAATTTCATACTCCCTTATATGTCACCGAAAAAATCGGAGGAAAAATTGATGCTTGCAAGAAAGAAAAATGCTGATTTCACAAATTCTGTCATTACAAATAATTTATTCATAGTGTGATTATTTAAGCACTTGGCCGTACACAACATTTTTGGTTTCTCCTTCATCGGGGACAATATATAATTTTGTTGGATCCTTTGCTCTTGTCATTCCAACATACAGCTGTTTGCAGAATAAAACGGACCAAAAGCGTCACGAATTATTTAGCACGCGTCCAGGAGACACAGCTTTAGAACCCTGACTGAACAAAATTCATTAACAATTTGTTATCGACGATCAAATGCATCACGTGCTTTCAGTTTCAGACGTCTTTGAGAGGCGAATATCTGGGATAAAAAAGTTAAAAACGTATCTTTGCGAATATTTTATGAAACTGGCTGAAATTTTAATAAACACCATAAATCGTTAATAGCAACATGACCTCCAAATTTTGCTTGAATCGGTAAATAACTTTTTAAATTAGCCGTCAAAATTGTATTAACCGTTTCTGCGTATATAGACTGCTCGCCACCCAAAATGCAACACCAAGAAGGAAGCATCCGATTGGCCTGAAATTCGCAGCATGCGTCGCCTGCTAGAGGACATGCAAACAATTAGCATTGCAGGGCATATGCAAATCATGTGCGCCCGGCACGCCACCGAGAAGCACTATAAGAAGGGTGCACAGAAGGCGGGGTGTAAGTAGTGGAAGTGTGTTGTGCTGCCGGACCTGTGCGTGGGAAGCTTCTTGATGCCTTGTCGCAAAATACGGCAGTCATTCCAGCACGTTTCGGAGTTCGACAGAGGACGAATAGTGGCTTATCGCGACAGCGGTTTATCGTACCGAGACATCGGCGCCTGTGTGGGACGACATCCAGCCACAGTGAGGCGAGTATGGATTCGGTGGGTGCAGGAGGGACGTACGGACCGACGTGAGCGATTGCCGCAGCCGCCACACACCACCGATCGAGAGGATCGGCATGTTGTACGGCGGGGATTGACGTCTCGCACCGACACATCACGAACTTTAGCGCAGGAATTAGGGTGTGTTGCGGAACAACCTGTGTCAGCACATACCGTTCGACATCGTCTGAAGGAGCGGGGACTTCTCGCACGGTGTCCGTTGCTCCGATTACCATCAACGTTACACCACCGGCGAGTGCGGCGGCAGTGGGCCGTTGAACGACATTGTCTTCTCCGACAGATCCTGCTTCTGCCTGCAACACCACAATGGTCGGAACCGCGTGTGGCGGCACCGCAGCGAGAGACTGTATGAAGCCTGCAGTATGCATCGCCATACCGGTCCGTCGCCTGGCGTTATGGTTTGGGGCGCAATTGGATATGACACCTGCACCCCTCTGGTACGCATCGCCGGTACACTCAACAGCCACCGCACCATCTCCGACGTTTTGGAGCCTGTAGTCCTCCCTTACCTGCAGGACCTGTTTCAACACGACAATGCGCGCCCGCACGTGGCACGCATCGTGCAACAATTCTTCACGCCCACCAGGTGTCACTGCTGCAGTGGCCCGCCTGTTCTCCCGATATGTCTCCCATCGAACACGTCTGGTCGCTGATCGGCAATCGAGTGGCCCGGCAAGCACCACCCGCGGCTACGCTTGATGAACTATGGCAACGTGTGGAAGCAGCCTGGACGGACATACCCCAAACCCACTTCCAAAGCCTCTTTCGTTCGATGCCGCGGCGTGTAGCGGCCGTTATTTCCAGCCATGGGGGTCACACGAACTATTGATGTCCGCGTGTTCCGCAAGTCGCACGGAACTGTAAACTCAATCGTTTCATCTTTGTATCTGTTGTTATGTGTCCAGTAAATCTGGCTTTGCTATCTCGTGTCCTTCTTGGTGTTGCATTTTGGGTGGCCAGCAGTGTATTGTTGTTTACCGATGAATTAAATACTCCATGCCTGTTTTAAAAAGTTTTGGCCGGATTCCGGTGAAATTTTGAATGACTCCTCTTATCACCAAATCATGGTGTTGATAAAAATTTCAGCCAGTTTCGTTAAGATTTCGCAAAGTTCGTTTTTGCATTTTTTTATGCACAGTTCTCAAAGAATAGAAACACCTGTGGATGTACCGCGGCGATGAATGCAGTCACGTGTTTTCAGATTTGGAACAATGAAAACGACGCTGAGGCGTTCGAGAGTTTTTGCTGCTTCAGACAAACAGACGTTTTGTGTTTCATATATAAGATGCGGGATGTAAGGTCAGGTGATGCGTAACATCACAGCCTCTTCTTGACAAATGTCAACCCCGCCTTCTCGTGGTGCACCTTGTTCCCACTAAAGGGGCTCTGACGACCGCCAATAGCGGTATAGCTATACCATCGGGATTTGAGGAAATGCTATCCCACACTCACCAACCCGCTTGGCCAGCGTGGTGAGTTATGGCCAAACCCCTCCAAAATGACTCCACAACTTAAATCTTGGCCCTCAGTCTCCGGCAGCTGGAATGTACCTGGCCAAGGCAGCGGCCAGTGCGACATGAAGGCAGAGGGTGCTAAGAATCACCGGAGAACCGGACTAGGCTGCCATCTGATGCTGACCTTGGCTACGTATAATGGACGCTCCCTATCTTCTGATTCAAGGCTTCTTGAATTGGAAGAGGAACTACAAAGGATCAAGTGGGACATCATCAGGCTAAGTGAGGTAAGGAGAAAAGGAGAAGATCTCATTGAACTGAAAAGTGGACATCTCTTCTACTATCGTGGGACAGATACTGGCAGAACTAGTGGTGTTGGATTTATAATAAACAAGAAACTGAAGGATAAGTTGTAGAAGTTGAAAGTTCCTCTGACAGAGCTGCACGACTCGTTATCCAACTCTCGAGAAGATACCAGGCTCAGATAATTCAAACTTATGCACCCACCACAAGTCATCCTGAAGAAGAAATTGAAGAATTTTATGAGGAAATTCGTCATTTAAATAATAAAGGTAAGCAACATTTGAAGATAATTATGGGAGATTTCAATGCAAAAATAGGGCAACGGCAACAGAATGAAACTTCAGTAGGTAAATTCGGTCATGGCAACAGAATGAAATTTCAGTAGGTAAATTCGGTCATGGCAACATAAACCAGCGTGGAAATACTCTCGTTGAGTTTGCAGAGGCAGAAGGGTTTTTCATCTTGAACTCCTTTTTCAAGAAAAAGCCACACAGGAAATGGACATGGAGACATCCAAATGGAACGACAAGTGAAATTGATTTTATTATGTGTAACAAAAAATTCGTCATAGAAGACTGCAGTGTGCTAAACAAGTTCAACACAGGTAGTGACCATAGATTGGTGAGATGTAAGATGCACCTCAACACTAAACTTGAACGTGGCAAGCTCATAAGACAAACGAAATGTATTGACATAACCAACTTTAAAAAACACCATAATACCTTCAAGTTGGAACTGAAGAACAGATTCTCTGCTTTAGAAGGCCTAACATCGGAAGAAGTGGATATTTCTGAAGTTAACAGAAAAATAACCAAAGCTTTTATGGAAACAGCAACAAAATTAGCCGGGTCTAAGAACAAGTTGCACGTGAACAAATTATCAGGAAAAACCAAAATGTTGATGCAAAAAAGGAGAGAGATGAGGACAACTAAAGAAGATGCGACTTCCAAAGTGGAATATATAGAGCTATGCAAGACAGTACGAAAAAATGCATACATTTACTAAAGACGTAAGGAAATTCAACTGTGAACTAGTGAGGAAAGCAATTGAAAACAACCAAAGCCTAAAGATAGCAAAGGGAAATCTTAGTAAGGGAAGAAAACAGATTATGGCACTGAGAAAAGAAGATGGTTCTGTAACAAGAAATAGAGGCGAAATTTTGACAAGAGTGAAAGATTTCTACTCCAAATTATATGAAAGGGATGATACATGTACTCCAGACATCATGAAAGGTACCAGTACCAGAGAAACAGTACTCGCCCAAATTTTCACTCGATGCCTAAATGAAGGGAAGATTCCTGAGGATTGGAACAAAGCTACAATGATCCTGCTACATAAAAAAGGTGATATTGAGGATCTCAGGAACTACAGACCTATCAGCCTCCTATCAGTGGTTTATAAAATCTTCACTAAAGTTCTTTCACACCGCTTGAAGGTAACACTGGACATGGCTCAACCGAGAGAACAAGCTGGATTCAGGAGTGGCTCCAGCACAATAGATCATATCCACGTACTGAGAGAACTAATTGAAAGAGCGAGGGAATATGAACTTCCATTGTGCATGGCTTTTATCGATTATGAAAAAGCCTCTGATTCGGTGAAACCATCAGCAGTTACAATGGCTCTGAAATCCTGCGGTATTGAAGATGCATACATTAATATTATTAATAACATCTATGAAAATGCAAGTGCAAATATTCGGCTGTTTGAAAATACAACACACATAAAAATTGGAAAGGGAGTGAGACAAGGTGACACCAAATCTCCGAAGCTCTTTAATGCTACATTGGAGGGTGTCTTTTAGTCGCTGAGCTGGGAAAACAAGGGGATAAAGATTAATGGAGATTATCTAACCCACCTTCGTTTTGCTGATGACGTAGTCATTTTTGCAACTACCCCATCAGAGCTGCAGAGTATGATCCAGGAACTTGCTGACAAGAGTAAAGAAGTGGGATTAAAAATGAACTTTCAGAAGACAAAAGTGATGTTCAATGCTTTTTCAAGAAATGAAGATTTATCGATTGATGGAGAAAAGCTGGAGATAACAGACACGTATCTTGGACAGCAGATATCAAGTGAGGGTCACATTGATGAAGAAATTAATCGGCGTACAAAACTTGCCTGGAGAGCTTTTGGAAGAAACAGCATAATTTTCAAGAGCAATATGCCCTTATGTCTTAAAAGAAAAGTGTTTGATCAATGCATCCTTCCAGTGCTTACATATGGTGCAGAGACGTGGACCTTAACTAAAAGAGACATACAAAGGCTACAGACAACTCAAAGCAGCATGGAGAGGTGCATGCTTGGTGTAACCTGTAGAGATAAGAAGAGGAACTCGTGGATTCGAAAAATGACAAGAGTGGAAGACATCATGATCAGAGTTAAATCCCTGAAATGGCAATGGGCTGGACATACTGCCAAAAGGACAGACCATCGATGGACAGCCGAAATTTTAGATTGGATTCCAAGGGACGGGAAAAGACCCAGAAGAAGACCACATGGGAGATGGGTGGATGAAATTCGAAAGTATGCAGGATTGACATGGAGGAGGCTGGCACAAGACAGACCGTTGTGGAGGAAACTTGTTGAGACCTTCGTCCAGCAGTGGATTGATAATGGTTGACAATGATGATGATGATGATGATGATGATATAAGATGCAGGAAGCTCTCAGAGTTCATAGTCGTACCTTTGACCATGTAGTCCTGATGGATAATGCCTCTGTAGTCCAGCGGTGAAAGTACAACGGATGATAATAGATGATTTCTTTGTTGAAGGGGGACGCAGTATTTAGAGTTTTAGGACTGGGCGAATTTACGTACACACGTGCACAGAGGAAGAGAGAGCGAGTGAGAAAAGAAGAAAAGGAAGGAAGGAAGGGAATATAACCCTGAACTAAGAAAGATATTATCTCAAAAACAGTGAATAGCATTATTTTCCTCCTCACAGATTGTTCCTTTATAAGTTTCAGTCACCAAAACATGCGCACTAAGCACAGCTTTAAAACCAGTGGTTCGTCATGGGTCTGGGTTCGAATCCAGTGAGGTGTGGATGTCGTGTTTGCCTTACAGCATGCGCTCCCTCCCATCTCTGTAACCAGTAGCCCCAAATTAGGGTCAGGTGACTGCTTGTGGCCTATTGAGTTGTTCATGGTGGTCGTTAACTCTCCCCCCCCCCCCAAAACAAATTGAGTTTGAATTTTTTCGCTAGAGGAGAAGATGGGTGTATTCCATCGATTGATTATATTCGGTATTCCACTGATTGATTATATCCAGTATTCCACCGATTGATTTTTTATTCCTGTGTCATAATGGTGAACCCAACTCTCATCACCAGTCACAATGCTCTTATTTTTTATTTTTTATTTTTTGGTTGAAGGTTTAACGACCACCGTGAGCAACTTAGTGGTGGGCTATAAGCAGTCGCTCGTCCGTATTCCCTGGTTCCAGGGAAGGGAGCGAGCAAACGCGACATCCATGCCTCACTGGGATTCGAACTCGGACCCAACTCGGATATATAATCAGAAGCCAGCGCTTAGACCACTGCGTCAACAAGGCGGCTACCATGCGTTGGAGAAAATCACTCCCATATTTTTCACAGAGAGCAAGTAACCGTTGGCATGATCCAAGTCTTGATTTCTTAATTTCGGTCGTTAGGTGACGTCGTATCCTACTAGCACACACTGTGTACACTCAAGAGAGGCATCTAGGATATTAAATCCGTTTATTTTTGTGGCGTAGTGCGTACAAAGATTCGCCAAGCTTTCGCTCTCCACTGGGAGGCTTTTTCAAGGCAATGGTAGACATAAAAATGCAGGGAATTGGAACACATAAGGAACAAAGATGAATTTTGAAAATAACGTGGGTGGCATCACGAGCATATTACACGAATTTTTATCACGGAAGTATAGGGTGTGTCGCGATGTGTTTCCATCTTTTAATAACGCATGCCAAACTCTTGGTAGTTCAGTAGAAACTATTTCATTACATGCTAGTCTGTTGGATAGGATTTCCACTGTTTCTCTGATGGCAGTCTCTTTAACCCTTTAACGACCATGACTCTAAAATCTAGCATCACTCTAAGTACCATAACACCCGAAACCGTCTCTTCTTTCACTTCTTTGTTTAGCAACAGCAATGGTGACTGACAGTGACTCCTGATGATCCCTCATAGCTCGTGCAAATTTAAAGAATAGGTAAGGATAGGAAATCTGAATCACTCTAGACAGGCGTTTCAGGTAGCTGTGGTCGTTTGTATGTGCGGGCGTTTTGGTCGTTAAAGGGTTAAAGTTCGCGAATGGGGTAATTATTCTAATACTATTCCATAAAGGAGCGGTCGATGAATGCATGACTTCTCTGGCGAGGGCTGTATTCTGCATGTCCTGGTTGACACTTCGCAGGTGATCTTTACATCTAGTGCCGAAGGATCGCTTTGTCATTCCGATATATACTGTATCTTTTCCGTGTTGTTAGGATATACCAATGGTATAGGTACACACCTGCCTTTTCTTTCTCACACTGTCTCTCCTTGCAGCTTGATATTATATGTGATAACGGGGTCGAGGACTTCATAGCTATCAATATGTTGTATTTACGTAATAAATTATTCAACCAATGTGAAAAGCCTGGAACATATGTGATGGATTCTGCGTATCTCATCGTCTTACTAGATGATTCCGTTATTGCTGACATTATACGATTTCGAACAGTTCTATGTATTCTGTCCATGTCATCTTTCTTATATCCAGCCTTAATACGCTAAACGGATTTAATACGCTACATGCGTCTCTTGAGTGTTCACAGTGTGGTGTATTTATAATTACGTCACACACTTTGTTGTATTTTTTTATTGAAGGTCTAAATGTTTTTTTATTATTTATTTGACTTAATGGTACAGATACAGTGACAGCATAAACAGACATAGTTGCACAGAATTGACAGGCAGACATAGACAGTACAGCGTGTTTCACAATTATTGTCGGAGTTTCCGTGGCTTGGCATGGTCAAACTGTAACTGACCAAATAAAACTGCCTACAGCACAAAGAAGTTCACCGCAGAAAATTTTATATGGCAGCACGGTACCCACTGAATTGGCGCCATACTTCAAAATGGCGACTGTTCAAGAAAAAGCAATGTGCGTACTCTGGTTCTTCGAAACAAGGTCAGTTAGCACAACGCAAAGTCGTTACAAAACGCAGTATGGCAGACATCCACCTTCCGATAATGGTATCCGACGCTGCTTAAAGCAGTTTCAAAAGACGGATAGTGTGCAGCATCAAAAAGAAGCGGGGAAGACCGAGCACTCCAGGAAGCCTTTTCTCGAAGTCCTCAGAAGTCAATGAGACGAGCTGCGTCGCAGTTAGATATGCCACAAATTACTGTTTGGAGAGTTCTGCATAACTGCCTGCAACTCCGTGTGTACAAACTGTAGATTGTACAGGCTTTACAGACGGACAATGAACCTCGCCGTTTCCATTTTGTCCAAAGTCGAAGCTGATGAACATTACCTGCGGACATGGATATTTAGTGATGAAACAAGATTTTTCGTCTCAGGGTATGTACATCAGCATAACTGCAGAATATGGGGAGAGGTAAACCCTCACGCCATTCGAGAAGTCCAACGAGATAGTCAAAAGGTGAAAGTCTGGTGCGCTTTGTCATGTTCGGAAGTGTTGGAGCTCTTTTTCTTTGTGGAGAAAACAGTGGCAGCGGTGACCTATCTGGGTATGCTACAGCTGTATCTGTTGCCTCAGTTTTAAGATCGCCAGCCCAATGTGGTGTTTCAGCACGATGATGCACCGCAGCATTGGGCTATTATTGTCCGAAAATTTCTTGACCTGCATTTTCCTGGGCGCTGGGATGGGCGTGATGGACCCATTCCGTGGCCTCCGCGCTCACCGGATATTACACCACTGGATTTTTTCCTGCAGAGATACATGGAACAAGATAACTGTGACCTCCCTCGATGACCTGAAGACCAGAACTCGTGCTGCGATAACAACAGTAACGACGCAGATACTAGCGAACACTTGGCGGGAAATTGATTATCGCTAGGATATCTTACATGAAACAAAAGGCGCGCATGTCGAAATGGTTTAGCAATCTGATGTATCGATTCTACAGGTAATAAAACTTTTAGTTGTCATCTGTCATATTCTGTTTGTAGTTTAATTTGTTGCTTCCCGTTTCCCGATTATACGCCACTGAAACCCCGACAACAATTATGAATCACCCTGTATATTCAGTTTATATCACCAATGTATATAGCGAGCATGGTATACCGTATGCCAAATGATCAAGTTATACAGAAAGAGCCAGTGCTGATCGAGTAACACATTGAGAGCCAGTGCCGAAAGACAAGCATCCATGCCTTACCCGGGATTCGAACCCAGACCCCTGCCTGGGCGAATGATCATAAGCCAGCGCTTAAACCACTGCGCTACCTGGGCACCAGACTTCGTACTATCCTACAACGTTAACAGTGTCATTGACACTGCCTAAACTAATGTTCAGCTTACCTGCTATGGTTCACTGAGTTATTCTTTGATTTTCCCTCATGAGTTCATAGACTTTTTGCCTGTTCAAACCGCAAGTTACGATTACGGGCTTCCCACTCCGCGGCTGATCCTTTACAGCCAACATTCCTTCACTGTCCTTTGATTTCCTTCCTCAAAGTCAAACAGTGTTTATGCATATACAAAGTTCCAGAACCATACACTGCTACTAATGTGGCGTGAATCTCTTTTGGAAGTATATTTCATTAGTTTAAAACTCTATGACTAATCGTTGCTTGAAGCCCGTCGACGCAGATGAAGAAAAGTCATCCATTTTAAACACAATTAAATACGAACAAATAGATGTGTGGAGTCGTACGAATATCACGCAGTAAAATGAAGCGAATGGCACAAAGAATCGTTTGCCGTCTGATTGGTTGCTAGGCAACAAGTCATGCGCGAGACATTTGCGCGGAGGCATTACTTATTGAACATGCTTTGCATTTGTATGAATTTTAGTCAGAATTGATGTAGCAAGCGCGAGTTCGACAACTGTCTTCGCACACGCGGAGTGCCATATGTTTTAGCTCTGTGTACCATAAGTACAGAACGACAGCAACAACAACGATGAAAAGTATGGTGATGCGAAATCTTTAGTTGTATCTACTTCAGTTATAGTGAGACCTCGTGAAAGGTTTCCTTCCGTTATCTTCAAAATTTCTCTTTTGCACTAAACATTTCTCTTTTGCGCTACAAATTTTTGTTTTGCACTAAACATTTCTCTTTTGCGCTACAATTTTTTCTTTTGCACTAAACATTTCTCCGATAAAAACCATTAAGATTTTCCTCTGTGTATATATATATTAATGTATGTAGAGAGCCAAAAATATTCGGACACCTCTACCTATACAAATAAATGTGAATTTGAAGAAGGAGACGTGCACACGCAGAGTTTGTTAGGATATGAATGTAAAGGACAGCGTTGGCACACCTGTCAGCGCCGCCCCGCCCCGGTGGCGCAGTGATCTAAGCGCCAGCTTCTGACCATTCGTCCGAAATGAATCCTGGTTTAAATCCCGGTGAGACATGAATGTTGTGTTTGTCTTACGAGATTGGCTCTCTCCCTTCCCTAGAACCAGTGGCCCTAACTTAGGGACGGGCGACTGCTTAGAACCCATTGAGTTGCTCACGGTGGTCGTTAAACTTCCAAACAACAACACACCTGTCATACCTCATTAAAAAATATTACGGCGCGCGGAGCAGAACAAACGGTCTTTGAAGGCAGCTTGGTTAAGTACCACCTAAGTAAGTTGTTAGCGTTTAGTATTCCCGCTCTTATGGGATTCCAAAAATCTACCGTCACTAGTGTTCTTCATCGATGGACAGCAGATGGTGCCACTATGGCGAAGCTGCACTCTGGAGTGCAGCACAAACTGAGTGAACGTGCAAAACGAAGCTTACTGCAGTGTGGTGGACCCGCACATCCTCCGCCACAGACCTGGCCGGCGGCTATTTGCACCACAGCAGTCCGTCGGGAACTGCATGCCCACGGCCACCGTGCTATGTGAGCTACACCCAAGCTCTTTATCAATCCAGGCAATGCCAGACAACGACTTCAGTGGTGCCTTGCTCTCCGTTCGTGGACAATAGAGGAGAATCATGTGGAGTGACGAATCAAGCTACTCACTCTTACGTACAGAGGGAGTATTTAGTTGTAGGGTTTACCTGGAGAACGCCATCAGCAGGACTGCATCGTCCCTACAGTCAAGTCTGGAGGGGTGATCTGTGATGGTGAGAGGTTGTTTCTGCTGGGAAGGAGTCGGTCCTATGGTTGTGATGCTCCATAGACTAATAGCCGTCAGAAACGAAGCCATTTTGGAAAATTCCGCACCACGTACGTTGTGACAGTACTGCGGGGCAGATTGCTGTCTATTTCAGCAAGATCGAGCGCCTTGCCACACTGCAAAGTTTCCCAGGCCTGGTTTTAGGAGCAAGATGTCCAAGTATTGAACTGGTAGGTCCAAAGTCCGATCCACGTCCTGTAGAACATCTCCTGAACGTGCTAGGACACCAAATACGATCTGAACTAGTAAGATCTACGGTAACTGTGGAAAACTCTTTTCATGAGGAATGGAGGAAAACTCTGGTAGAGAACTACCAGAACCTTGTGAAAAGAATGCCTAGTAGAGGTGGGCTTAACGATGATTTTCCAGTCGCTGTGACAGGAAGTGCCCGTTTTGTTGCCGTATCTCCGTGGTATCCCTGAAGTCCAGTTTCAACTGAACAACGCCAACCCGCACACTACCAACATCAGCAGATAATGTTTACGATGTGTCCAAGTGCTACGTACCTTGGTCAGCGCGATGCCCAGACTTCTCCCCAATAGAGAACGTCAGGACGTCATTAGGTCAAATGTCCTCTACACAAACCCCTCGCAAAGTCGATGAATTGTGGCCATAGATCAAAGACGTATGGTAAGCTATACCTCATGACACTATCCGGGGAGTTTTCTACTCGGTGTCACGCCGTATTGACCAGCATGGTAGTGTTACGACCTACTGACTCAGGCCACATTATACACTGCTAGACAATTGCTAAGGACGGATCATAAACGGCTATATAGCGCATAAAAAAGTAAGTGTGGTTGGATGCCAAGTGAAATAAAATAATGTCAGAATACCAGGACTTTACACGAAATACAATTTATTGTGCTCTAAAATCCAGAAGGCTTTGAAACGTGTTCAAGGGACAAACAGGCCATTTTGTGCAGAATACGTAAACGTGAAAAAAATGCAATTACCGTCCGCAGGCGTTCCGGCGTAAGATGTCAATACGGGATATGGCCACCATGGAGGCCGATGCAAGATTCCACACGTCGTGTCATGCTTTGCACAACATTATCAAGCAGCTGTTGGGGTAATTTATCCCATTCCTCTGTCAGTGCACGGATGAGGGTGTCCTTGTTTATTGGAGGGCATTGGCGACCAGCAAGACTCCTCCCCAAAGCATCCCACACATTTTCAATGGGATTCAGATCTGGAGAACGTGCTGGCCATACGAGGCGTTGAATATCCTCGCTCTCAAGACACTCCTGGACAGCGACTGTTCGATGACATGTTGCGTTGTCGTCCATGAAAATGAATCTATCACCGACAGCACCACGAAACATGCGAACATGAGGTAGCAGAACATCATTAATGTATCGTTGGCCAGTCATAGTCCCAGTTGGAAGCACATAGAGGGACGTACGGCCATTGATCATGATGCCAGCCCATACCATGACACTACATGTCGGATATCGGTCCCTTTCCTGTATGTTTGCTGGAAAATATGCAGTACCACTATCACGCTAGATCAGTTGTCGTCGACAATCAGACGATAGACTGTATCTACTCTCATCTGAGAAGAGGACAGCAGACCAGTCGTTATCAGTCCAATTGCGATGTTGATGGCACCATTGCAAACGGGCGGTACGGTGACGTCTGGACAATGGGATGCACACAACAGGACGGCGGGCGTATAGTCCTCCTTCATGCAAACGTCTGGCGACAGTTTTTCGGGAGATTCGCTTGCCAGTAGCAGACATAAACTGATTTGCTACCTCACTAGCTGTGCTGCGCCGGTGTCTTTTTGTTGATAGCACTATGTACCGATCTTCTGCAGGTGTCGAACTGTGAACACGACCTCCACCGTGACGTTTGCTACACTCTCCATTTGTTTGAAATGATTTCCAAAGCCTTGAAACAACACTGTGGCTGACGTCGAACTCCCTGGCAACATCTGTCATTTTTCGCCCTTCTTCAATCTTGCCAATAATACGGCCACGCGTAAAATCATCTAGGTGATGTCGGGAAGACATACTGAAAATTGCAAGTTCGTCAATTGATTCTTTCCCTTTCAACTTTGCGTTTGAACAACAACGGTCAATACGCGTCAAATCCTTTATATCTCTTATCAGCGCTTTGACGTTACGAACAAGTTCGGCAATCCAAAATTTGCATACGCACAACACGTCTTACTGTATCCCGCACTTATGCTAATTTCCACATTTTCCTGCCTTCCATTTTATGGTTGCTATTGTCATCCGTCCTTAGCAATTGTCCGGCAGTGTACTATCTCCTCGCCCACGGCATTCATGCAATCCCTCAGAAATTAAATGGCTTCTTTCTCACCTACTTATTTACATGTGTGGCCAGTTTCGTTTCATTTTGTGTATTTTTTCACGAGCAGCATTTTTTATGTTGAGTAATGTACATGATTTAATTTCCAAGGCAGTGCATCAATTTGGCAGACTATAAAATCGCATCATGTGATAACAGTCAGTACCTCGTGTAACCACCATTATGTGGAATAAAATCAGACACATGGCGAGGCATGCAGCGATACAGCCCTAATACACTGCTGGCCACCCAAAACGCAACACCAAGAAGGACACGAGATAGCAAAGCCAGATTTTTTTTTTTTTTTGATTGGAGGTTTAACGACCACCGTGAGCAACTCAATGGGCTATAAGCAGTCGCCCGTCCCTAATTTAGGGTCACTGGTTCCAGGGAAGGGAGAGAGCCAGTGCCGTAAGACAAACACAACATCCATGCCTCACCGGGATTCGAACCCGGACCCCTTCGGACGAATGAACATAGGCCAACGCCTTAGACCACTGCGCCACCGGGGCGGCAAAGCCAGATTTACTGGACACATAACAACAGGTACAAAGATGAAACGATTGAGCTTACAGGCCCGTGCGACTTGCGGAACACGCAGACATCAATAGTTCGTATGGCCCCCATGGCTGGCAATAACAGCCGCTATACGCCGCGGCATCGAACGAAAGAGTCTTTGGATGTGGGCTTGGGATATGTCTGTCCAGGCTACTTCCACACGTTGCCACAGTTCATCAGGCGTAGCCGCGGGTGGTGCTTGCCGGGCCACTCGGTTGCCGATCAGCGACCAGACGTGTTCGATGGGCGACATATCGGGAGAACAGGCGGGCCACGGCAGCAGTGACACCTGGTGGGCCGTGAAGAATTGTTGCACGATGCGTGCCACGTGCGGGCGCGCTTTGTCCTGTTGAAACGTGGCCGCTGGCAGGTCCTGCAAGTAAGGGAGGACTACAGGCTCCAAAACGTCGGAGATGTAGCGGTGGTTGTTGAGTGTACCGGCGATGCGTACCAGAGGGGTGCGGGTATCATATCCGATTGCGCCCAAACCGTAACGCCAGGCGACGGACCGGTATGGCGATGCATAATGCAGGCGTCATACAGTCTCTCGCTGCGGTGCCACCACACGCGGATCTGACCATCGTGGTGTTGCAGGCAGAAGCAGGATTCGTCGGAGAAGACAATGTCGTGCCATTCCGTAGTCCAGGTGCGGCATTCAACGGCCCACTGCCGCCGCACTCACCGGTGGTGTAACGTCAATGGTAATCGGAGCAATGGGCGCCGTGCGACAAGTCCCCGCTCCTGCAGACGACGTCGAACGGTATGTGCTGACACGGTTGTTGCGCAACACACCCTAATTCCTGCGCTAACGTTCGTGATGAGACGGTGCGAGCTGTCAATGCCCGCCGCACAACATGCTGGTTCTCTCGCTCGGTGGTGTCCCGCGGCTGCGGCAATCACTCACGTCGGTCCGTCCGTCCCTCCCGCACCCACCGAATCCATACTCGCCTCTCTGCGGCTGGATGTCGTCCCACACGGGCGCTGATGTCTCTGTAGGATAAACTGTTGTCGCGATAAGCCACTATTCGTCCTCTGTCGAACTCCGAAACGTGATGGAATGACTGCCGTATTCTGCGACGAGGCAACAGGAAGCTTCCCACGCACAGGTTCGGCAGCACAACACACTTCCACCCCGCCTTCTGTGCACCCTTCTTATAGTGGTTCTCGGTGGTGTGCCGGGCGCACATGATTTGCATATGCCCTGCAATGCTAATCGTTTGCATGTCCTCTCGCGGGCGACGCATGCTGCGAATTTCAGGCCAATCGGATGATTCCTTCTTGGTGTTGCATTTTGGGTGGCCAGCAGTGTAGTATCCTGAGTTATCTAGGACGCGTTTACCAAGTTCCATAATTCATTGGCATTCTGGAGCAGCCGAAGAGAAGCATCCAAACGTCGGCCAATGAGATTCTATAAATGCTCCATCGGTGATAGGTCCGGAGATCATGCTGGCCATGGAAGCATATAAGCCTAACTGGATTTCAAAGCAGTCGCCTGTCCCAAATATTAGGGACACTGATTCCAGGGAAGGGAGACAACCACCGACATCGCACAAGCACTGCCCATGCCTCATCCAGGACTCCAATCTGGGCCCGTCTTGGGCGAATGATTGGGCGCCAGTGCTTTAGATCACTTGGCTATCAGGTCGGCTTTTTTTTTTTTTTTTTGATTGGAGGTTTAACGACCACCGTGAGCAACTCAATGGGCTATAAGCAGTCGCCCGTCCCTAATTTCGGGTCACTGGTTCCAGGGAAGGGAGAGAGAGCCAGTGCCGTAAGATAAACACAACATCCATGCCTCACCGGGATTCGAACCCGGACCCCTTACGGACGAATGATCAGAGGCCAATGCCTTAGACCACTGCGCCACCGGGGCGGCAGGTCGGCTTTGGAGTGAGCGTATCAGAACCTCACAGGAACATGTGACAATCAGCATTTTTTTTATTGGAGATTTAACGACCACCTTGAGCAACTAAATGGGCTATAAACAGTAGACCGTCCCTAATTTTTTTCCCAGGTAAGGGAGAGAGACAGTGCTGCGAGACAAACACAACATCCATGCCTCACCGGGATTCGAACCCGGACCCCTTTCGGACGATTAATCAGAAGCCATCGCTTAGACCACTGCCACTGGGTTCGAACCAGGACCCATCTCGGACGAATGTTTACAACTCAACTAAACGTATATGGTTGCTTTTACGTACTTTGTACGTATCCCCTTCTATTTTCTGTAACATCCTTAACTTTTTCGAGCAATCAATTATCCGCCGTCTTGGTGGCGCAGTGTTTTTAAGGCGGGTTTTATACGCAGCGGAGAACGAAAAACAGCGAGCGCATTACTCTCCCCACTTGTACAATGGAAAGAACCCAGTCTGTTTTCCTAGAAGGAAGAAACCGGTTCTACGCCGACGTGAGACGCCCGGCTTGATAAGGCGACTGCTCTGAGAGCAATCAATTCCGTTGCATGCAGCGCCCTAGTATACATAATTCATTCACCAAGATAGTTCGTTTTATTTCGATTATTAATAACCTATTATTTTTTACAATGCCATTGGATCGTTTCTCAGCTTCCAAGGATGAGCAGTTGATAGAATTTGTTGCTGGATTTCCTATTTTATGGAACAGTATTCAACTCAAGAAAGCAACATCCTCAGAAACGCTTTTGCATACGCCCTCAGCAACAGTAATGAGTAAAAATATATACTTTGGACATAATTTTTATCCTATTTCAATGCGCGTTTTTTGTGGATTCTACACCCTCTGAAATGACTTTTTCAGAATTATTCATTGCTCTACTGCATATAATTTTTTTAATGTATAGCAAAATTCCTAGTGTATACATACTTAATAAAAAATGATCCGCAATTACACATATATTTGTTTTAATAATACATGTTCCTCTAGTTACTTACCACAGAGTGATGGCAAGTTTTTCTGCAGGTGTTATTGGCTTCTTCACTGGATTATATGAATTACAAGCTATTTTATCTTCAATAAGAGTCAAAATGAAATTAAACTGCTCCCTTGTGAATCTGAAATATGCTTTAAACTTAAGCTCATCATCAAGCAAATGGTTTTCTATCAAACTGTACACTCCTTTTTTCCGACATAAATACATCGCACTAATTGGTTTTCTTTTGTGGAGCCGTTCAAGTATGAAATCCTCCGCTTCTTCCAAGTACTTGACAAGCAATAAAACCCAGTTTCTTCTTTGAAACACGCCTTGTTAAAAGAGTAGATGTCCTCACATTGTTGGGTTACGAATGGCTTATCCCGTCGTCATCGTCTGCCCTGTGGAGGAAAACACTCCACGCCAGCGTACTACGTTACGCAGAACACCCCGACGTGATTGGGGAGAGTTTTCCGTTCTCCGTAGCGTATGAAACCATTCGCTAGGAAAACCCACTTTAAGCGATGGCTTCTGATCATTCACCCAATGGAGTTGTCTGGGTTCGAATTCCGGGTAAGGCATGGTTGTGTTTGTCTTTCGGGGTTTTCGCTGAGTTCCTTGTTCACCTACGTATGTACAATTGCTGACGTTGAAACACAAAATGTCTATACTTTGTAACTCTGTCAACCAAGTCCAATATATGTTCACTATATACTGTATGTCAATGTATCTGTCAACCAAGTCCAGTAAATAAATTTTTGAACCTGCAATCAGAAAAAAAAATTATTATCCCCTGCTCAAAGTGTAACAGTAATCCTTTTTTGTTTTTAACGTAAACGCTGCCGTGTGATGTTATTTTTACGTCAATGTATAATACTTTCTGAAACTACCGGAAACCATGTACATACTACCACTGCAATTAAAGCCACTTAACCACTAAGAATTCCTTTCTGCTCTGTATAATATTAGTTTATGAATGCCATATAAACTGCGGAAAAAAACTGACATGTTCACTTAACATCATTTTCTTTATTAAATCATATTCCATTTGCGCATGCAACCATTGTGGTACAGACACACCATGTGGAATTTCTTTTAACAGGTTATTCCACAAATGTCTAATCACATTTATTACAATATGGCATACTTGTTCAACAGGAAATATTATGAAGAAATATACAAACTGATCACACATTTGTGAGCATACAAAACAACAGTCACATACCAATATTTTTCAAAAGCAAAACACGTTAAAAAATGTTGCCAGATTTCACTCATTCAATGCTGTAAGATTAATGAACTAATTTTCTTTTCTGTTTTAGTTTTCCTCGTTTAACTTGACTAGTAACGTAGGTTTGGCTATGCACAATTTACAACTAAGCACCAAATCTTTTTAACAAAATTATAGAATTTGATCATACAAAATTTAATTTATGCAAATACTTCCCATCGTAACAGCAAGTGCCATGTAAATAACTTCATTTCTTAGCTAGTAATTATTAAAAATTAACTTATAATGTACAAAGTTTAATCTACAGTAGGCATTATTTACATGTGTTTTATGTATGCATATGCAGAAATAACTATGTATACTTTTGAAACCATGAGTATATTTGTCTTTCACTCTAAATTACATGAACGAGTCAACAATTTTGAATGAAAATAGAAAGAAACTGCTATCATACAGTACATCCAATTTCTGACTGTATGTATTCAGTATATTGTGAACAGAACAGATTCCTTTAAATGTAATTTTTTGCTACTAGGAGTTAAACGCAAATAAAACATTATGCAGAATTCCATAAAAAAAATGAACTTTTGTGATTTCTTAAAACAAAAGATAGTTATAAAAAATGTTACATTTTTCTGCCAGAAATTATGGGCATGAAATCTAAAAATATTTACAATTCTCACAAGGGAAAGAAAAAGAAGAACATGATCTTATAACTTCAAACATTTTTTTAAACAAAACAAGGGGGAAATGTTAAAAAAATATCATTATGTTCATTTCTATCATAATTTACATTCACATAAACTGCATTTAGTTTATATTCATTATGTATTGCAAATGGTTTGTATGCTCGATACTCACTATAAAGATACAGCTTTTTTTTTTTTTCCTGATGCAGACCTAATAAATATTATCATACAGAACATACTATGATTTACAATGAAACATGAACAGCTGCCTTTCACTACAGAAATCCTAATTTCTCTCCAAAGTACACTATTATTACTTGTGCATGACTTACTTGAAAATTGCATTTACATAATCAGTACAATAAGGGCGATTTTAGTGTTTGCTTCATCATTCAGTGTACATTCATTTCTGGCTTTAAACGATATGGCAGTATTTCATTTTTATGGAGTCCAGAAAAGAAGACAATGATACGAGCACAGTTTGTAGACTTGATATTATACCTCAACCAAATGTTCAAACAATTTTATTGTCACACTCAAATTAGCACGGAGAACAACGGATCTGAAAGAATATTGATCCGTCTAAATTTACACAGATGATTCTGGGAACTAAGTAATTTCTTTCCACTTGCAGGATAGCATATTACATGCTCACATGGTTTAAACTGATTGCAGTATGTACGCTCCACAAGGGTTATAACTGGTTCTAGTAACAACCATTAATTTGAAATTCACAATTTCTTTTTCTTTTAATTTCAGTAAATTTTTCTTTCACAAACCTATTTGTAAACAATAGAAAATTAACTGCTAGTATAACAATTTTTAAGGCTCTATCCAGGTCAAAGAAAGATGTTACTACCTTCTATTCTGCCATACAGACTCCTGCTCAGGAAAAACATTTTGGTCTAACTGTCAATGTTTGCTATGAAAGATATCGAAACAGTTTTTATCTACACACTTTGTGTCTGGAAATTTATAACTCGCACAGAAAACACATATTTGAAAAAGAAAATTGTTACTGGCACTAAAAGAAATGATTTAGTGGAGTCATTAGTGATGTTTACACACTACATGGACACCCCTTTTGAGTACTGGGTTTGGCTATATATAGATCAGAGCCATGGCCCATACAGGCATAAAATGGTGCATGCGGCCTGGCAAACATTATACACAAACACAAACAGTAGAATGACTTTTAGAGCAGTGACTTAATATATCACAGTCATAGAATGCCATCTTAGCAAAAGGTCAGTTTGAGAAATTCTTACCCTGCTGCAGTTACCACAATCAACTGTAAGGAATGCTACTGTGAAGTGGAAATGCCTAGGAGCAACAATAGCGTAATTACAACCTGGTAGGCCATATAACAAGACAAAGCGGAACTGCCTAATGCTGAAGTGGGTGGTACAACAAAATCGCTTGTCCTTGGTTGCAACACTCACCACCAAGTTCAAAAATGCCTCTAGAAGCAATGCCAGCACCATAATGATTCATTGAGAGCTAATGGGAATCAGTTTCCATGGCCAAGCACCAGCTTGATAGCCTAACACAGTAAGATCGAAGGCAAGCACCAGTTGGAGTGGGGTAAAAGCTTGGTGCTAATGGACTCTGGAGCAGTGGAAATGTGTTCTCTGAAGTGATGAATGGTGCTTCACCATCTGAGTCTGGATGTGAGCCTCCACGCATCCTCCACATGCTACTACTCCACCAAACTACACACTTAGCACAACAGTAAGCCAGATGAATGCTACATGCCCAACTGTGTTGTGCCAAGCATGAAGTTTGGTGGAGGAGATATCATGATATGGTGCAGGCTTTTTTTTTTTTTGCTTTTTTTAGACAAGGCCCCTTTGTTTCAGTGCCTAGGAATCTTAACGCCTATAATGACATTCTCGACAATTCTATGCTCCCAACATCATGGTAACAGTTTGACAAGGGCACTTTACCAACAGCACAATGCCTCTGTCGCCAAAGCCAAGTGTGTGCAGGAATGGTTTGATGATATGGTTGCGGTCTGCACATAGCCCTGGTCTCAATACCATGGAACATCTTCGGGATGAATTGAAACACTGATTGCGAGGCAGGCCGAAATGCCCGCCATTGGTGATTGACCTGTCTAATGCTCTTGAGGTCGAATGGGAGGCAATTCACGCAGCATCATACCAAAATCTAGTGGAACGCCTTCCCAGCAGAATGGAGGCTGTGATAGCAGCAAAGGACAGACCAAATTGATATTGATTCCTTTCCTGGCTGCAAATGATTCCTTCCTATTACACGGAGTTTCTGAACAGGCAAGTGTCTGGGTACTTTTGATCAGATAGTGAATAGATTCTATGACAGCAAATCTAAAAATGATTTCAATTTTTTAGTTTATCGATATCAGTTTTGTCCAAAGAAAATAAAAAGCCCAACAGTTTTATTCTATACTCTTGAGTTACTTAAATAAAGTTCACAGATGTTTTGGGCCCCCTGGATGATCCTGGTGGTCTGTTTTGAATGCTGCAACTACACCAGTCTATTATTCTAGGCCTTTGACCTGTACACCAAGTGCATGTAAAAGCTTTCTAGAACAATAAACTGGTAAAACAGCATTGAAAACAAAATCTGATAGTAAGCCAGGGGGACACAAAATATCTGTGAACTCTAATTAATTAACTCAGCACATTATGTAAACCTATAGTTCTATATTCTTGGGACTAAACACATACTGTTAAATCTGGGTAAACCAACCATGAGTGTATATACTTAAAATATCACTTTATTCATTCATTTGTCTGTCTGTAAACACAATATCATCACATCACTTCACATCGACCTCCTGAAGTACAGGTAGGACTCAGTTTATGACACTTCAATTTACACCCGCTTCACTTTTACACCTTTCATAGATCATAATTAGAGGGGGCGATAAGTAAAGACTCTGTCCGACTTCCTTCACACAGATGGTCCTGACATTGTAATAAAACTATAATACTCCAGATTTTAGTGGTTTAAATACCAATGGCTTCGAGGTCATTATTGTCTTCCACCAAACACAACCTCACTTATACAACTCGTGGATCAAGGAGCAATATCCACTTTCACGACTTATTACTCATGGACAACAATCAAGGTAATTTCTGAGGCTATTCAAGTGTCCAATAATGTCACTTTGAGAGAATACTGGTAGTCATATGACATCATGAAAGGCATCTCCAACATTTCAGCAGCACAGAGTGAAGTGTAAAAGTTTACCCCAAACACCATTCATACTTGTGTCTGGCAAGAATAAATCCTGACTGTATTCAGGATTCAAAAGGGCACAACACTACCCTTACGTCAATCACAAAGCATGTGACAGAGATAGCAAAGGAAATAGAATTAGATAATGTAGAAGTTAGTGACATAAATGTGCTCCTTGGGCGTCATGATGAAGAGCTTTCAACGAAGATTTAGAACTGCTAGGTGTACAACAGTCCAAAGAAGACAGAGGAAAGTGAAGCTGACTATGGAATGCTGGTCAGGACACTAACAACGAAGAAATCAATGCAAGAGGGCACTTACTGCTCTTATTAATACAAGACACGAGATCTCCTGTAGCAGCAATGACTCCAACTGGGAGCAAAACTCAATGGTTAGGAGAGAAATTGAAACAGTCCTACAGCTGTTCTATAACTTATCAGAAAAGAATGGAACTAAACAAATATCCTATCATTTTTAAAGAAGTGAATTTTCTGTCTTTTCTTAAACATTATAGAATTTTCAATATGCCAATTTCAGAAAATAAAACATTTTTCAAGTATTTCTTGTTGTTTACTGAAAATCTTGGAACAGAACCTATTGTATTTGCATATGTTTCCATTACATTTTTGCTTCAATTTATGCCAGAAATCTTGGAAACCTAGCCCCAGTGTGAACTGAGTCCTACATGTATTCTTTTGCTTCCAACAAAGCAAACCACAAGAAACATACCTCATACATTTCTTTAATAACTATCATATGCAGTTTTCCTAGTACATGAGGGTATAAATGCATTTCACATTTCCCTTATTATTTATGCTCCTAAAAGTCACAATAAGAAAATTACTTTCTGCATTGGATAGTTAAAACTGTTAAAATAATTTTGTACATTCTTTCTTCTTTGCAGTGCACAGTTTTCATGCTAGGTTATGTAAAATTACTTTTCCAAAAGACTCCCCAAAATGTGCATGCATTTTTATTTGCATATCTTCAAAAAAAAAAAAAAAAAGCTGAAAGGCACTCAATGAATACAAATTAATAATTACAGCATGCTTTCTAAGTCACACAAAATAGATGCTTGGCTGAAAACATGTTGTTATATACACAGCAAAAAAAAAAAACGATTTTTTTTTTCTCACTGGGCAATTGGAACTAAGTGCAAAGTTTCTCATGCTATGCATATTGCAGAGTTTTCCACATGATGACATAACATGTATTTCTTCAGTAGGGCAGAAATGCAGTCAGTTATGTTTTTCATCACATCTCTGCATTTAAATATCCAATTAAAAATTATGTTTTTGCTTCAGCTAGATGCACTAATGACCAAAATTATTCATGCATTTTTTAGCTTTTTCTAATGTAAAATTTTCCAACTGAATATCATAAATTTCATTTTTTAGTTTCACATATCCATGCCTACAGGTTAGCAGTGTCCCTCAGGTTACATGATAAAATACTATCCACATAGTTTGATTTTTTTATATACACTAAATTTCTGCTGGAAGGTGTAATGGTATATTTGCACTTGGTATTTGTATTTGTCCTTCTAAAAGTTCCATTTGAAACATTCTGTTTTGCACTCAATTGCTTTAACCATGATGACAAATTGTCAAGTTTTCCCGCTTTTCTGATGGAAAACATTTCCTCTAGGTGAAGTATTTTTTTCTTTTGCTTTTACAGTCAGACATAAAAAATTATTTTACATCAGCTAGGTCTAACTATGATAAAATATAATCCACATACTTTCTGATTTTCTGACAGAATATGCAAGAGCACAATTATGTTTGATTCTGTATCTTCACTTCTAAAAGTCTGATCTGAAAAATTCTATTTACTGTGAACAGCAGGTAGCATTGCCAAGATTATCAATAAGTTTACCCATTTTTCTTAACACATGAATTTCTTGCCACATGGCACAGATATGTACTCAAATTGTGATATGTTAACTTTCACAAATTAAACTATGTTTTTTTTTTCACTTGGATAATTTCCTGCCCCCCCCCCTTTCTTTTTTTCTGTTAGGTACTGAACTTTCTTGTTTGGAGGAATAACAATATTTTTATATTAAGACCATATCTTCACTTTAACCTGGATTGGAAAATTCTTTCCAAACCAGGTAGCACTTATTATTCAAAAATGTGCATAAATTTCTCAGCTGAATGAAAATTTGTTCTGTCGGGTGGGATACATTTATATCAGCATCAGGAACAACAGCATCTCCTACTGTTTTCCAACTTGAAATATTCTGTTTCACCTGTAACCATCACTAAGGTTTTCCATGTATTTTCTGATGCATAATTTCCCACTATGGCATATGTCTATATTTGCATTTAACATATCTCTGTTCTTGAACAACATGCAAAGAAAAAAAAAAAAAAGGATTTGCATGCAGTGAATGCAAACAAGTTTAAACAACATGCATCTAGAAACATGCGAACACTATCAAAGTTATATCTGCATGCCATGTATAAAATCTTTGCTTTTTAGAAGACACTTTTAGAATACTTTTATTAAGCACAGGAGATTTGAAACAAAAGACATGTTAATTACACCTAAGCATTTAGTGGTATGCTCATTGTTGTTTATTTATTTAATTACAAAAACTATGGAATAGCAATAAAATTGCTTTATAACAATAAATTTTAAGCTAGAAAAAGAATTGGTGACTGTTGGTGATTTCAATGTACAGTTCCATCCATTGGATGCAATGGCAAACATGTGATCCCCCCCCCCCAATTAATTAGAACCACAAAACCATCAATTTTGAATTTTGCCTCTGACATTACAGAAAAGGAAGGAAGCTTTTTTTGCTATTCCATACATTTTATTTAAAAAAATTAACAAATAAGTACATAAATAAAGAGGGATAAATATTTTGTCTGTGCTGAGCCTCAAAACACAATTACCTATCTGTCTATTCATGTTGTCACATACTCAGACTACAATCTTCTTTTCTTCCTTTCAACACATTCCTCTTTCCTCCTCCACCTATTTCAATCATGCATTCTCATTTCTATCAATTTTCATTTGCACATTTCTTTAAATGCACTTTTCTCCTGCTTTTATACATCATTTTCAATGTTCTCACAGATGCTCCCTTCCCTTTCATGGAACTTTTCTCTTTACCAAACTAATTTAATTAACTGATTTCATCCAAAATAAAATAAAATGGAGTTTACTAACAGACAAACAAATTTCATTAAACATGAAATCAGAAAAATTCACAGTGAAAGATACAATTTCTGACTTGAATGAAAAGAAAATGCACACATGTGCACACACACAAACACACATACACTTGGATGTATATTAAATGACATATTATGAATCACTGAAGTTTTTGCCACTCAAACAAATTATTAATTTATGTGCTATGAAAGAACAGCACTGAGTAATCCAACAAGTTTTCATTTATAAATTTTTCTTCAAATGATACTGCTACAGAAAAGTTGTGAAAAATATTCATGGATGGCATCAGGAAATGCCAATTACAAACATTAGTAAATGATATTAGCAAATGATATAGCAAATAATTCGGTTGTTGTGTGTTGCTTAACGTGGAAAGAGCGATAGATTTATTTATTCAACTGACGCCACATATTTAGAGGATTTTCACATTATTTGCATCTTTTTTGGCAATAACTACCAATTAAGTGCACTATCTTATGAGCACGTCAGTAATAACTTCACAATTAGAAAGACCAAACTTACCTCTAAGGTCTTGGCTTCTTTACCTTAATACACTTCTTGCACATTGTCAAGATACATTTGTGATGCAAATGTAACTCGACAACGATATCGTCGCACCCAATAACGCATAAAAGAAATAGTATTAATAACGCATAAAAGATAGTATTAAAACACTAATAAAAAGAGGTATAACACACTCATCAAAAGAACAATATCAAAAAGAAAAATTTGAATATATTGAAAAAATTGCACATGATTTTGGATTTCCTAAACATGTGTTAAAGAAATAGATAAATGAAGTAACTCAAGCAAATAATAAAAATAATACAAATTGTAAAAAATCATTAAGATATGTAGGAGCAATTCCATATGTTGAAGGCATTTCTGCTGAAATTAATAAGCTTTGTGGCAAATATGACGGACAAGTAGAAAATCAAGTACATACTAAAAAAAATATAGTAATAAAAAAAAATAATGAGAAGATCAGCCAACATGACAGAGCTGGTGTATATGAGATACCTTTAAATAAGAAACCACCAATGTCATATATAGGAAGCACTAAGAACAAGTTAAAATATAGATTAAACCAACATCTGAATAATTGGAAGAAAAAAGAAGGTAAAACAGCTTTAACCCAATACTGTCTAGAAAGCCATCACTGTCCAAAATTTGAAGATATTAAAAATCATTAAGAGCTGTAAAAATGAAAGGCAGTTGAGAATTGCAGAGTCAGTGTTAATCGAGAAAAAAAAAAAAACAGATCAATTGCCTCCTCGGGGCGCTCCGTGGTGACAATGGCACACACAACAGCAACTAGGGCCTCTGTGAATCTTGGTGAGGTGCAAGCTAGTTCTGTGTGACATTGGCGAAAAGACCCCAACTCACTGGGTTTTGTTCCAGAATCCTTAGGTTGAATGACCAACTGGAACCCTCAGCTGTGGGCTAATCCCCCACACTGATGTACTTACCTGATTAAAAAGACAAAAAGAAATCAATATCCGGACTCAAGTGTGGGATATGGTGGACCTACCACACTTGAGAAGGACGGTCCACTACGGAATCGACCTGGACTTTCTAAACGGCGTATGAGAAAGAGATCTCGGCTGAGTGAATGTAAGATTGGTGTATGGAATACTAGAGGACTCAGTGGTGCCCATATGAGTACTTTAAGGAGGGGGGCTAAGAAAAATTCTTACCTCCTTCAAGGTTGTCAAACATTTTAGTAAATGTACAAGATACTACAATACAAGAAAAATAATTGATACAATCAATCATTAATATCTTATTATTTTTAAAAATGCTTTAAAAAAAGGTTTCGTCTATTTTAGTGTTTTAAACTCATCAAAAATTTGTCTATACCAATGGCTAAGGGGGTTCGCACCCCCACCCCACCCCCATGGGCGCCCTTGCTATAAGTATAAATGGCAAGATAAGTGAGGTGATTGAGGAGATGAATAAGTATAGACTGGATGTGCTGTGTGTAACTGAAACCAAAAAAAGGAAATTGGGGTAGAAGGAGTGAATGGCACGGTGAGTGTGTGGTCTAGAGTATTGGATAATATGAGAGGACAGGCTGGTGTAGGTGTGATTTTAAGTGAAGAGATGAAGAACAACTTGATTCACTATAGTTGCGTAAGTGAGAGAATTCTCTGGATTCGTTTGAAAGTGAAACGTCAGAGAATTGTAATAGTTGTAGTGTATGCTCCTTGTGACTCGGAACCTTCTGATAAGAAGGAATATTTCTGGAATGAGCTAAAAGCTGTTTTGAGCCAGTTTGGTGCTAAAGAAAACGTTATAATAGCAGGGGATTTCAATGCTAGAGTAGGTGTGCAGAATGCAATTTCTGACAATATTCTGGGTAAGTTTAATGGTCCTTGTGTCAATGATAATGGTGAAAGATTAATTGAACTCTGCCTTGAGAATGGTTTGTGTGTATCTAATACATTTTTCAACCACAAGTATATCCACACATATACTTGGTAAAATCGTATTCTTGGTCAAAAGAGTGCGATAGATTTTGTTGTCTACGAACTGCGTCTGAAACACTTAGTTGTTGACACCCGTGTGATGAGAGGTGCGGATGTTGGTTCTGATCATTACTCGGTAGTGTCACGAGTGAAACTTAATGTTGGTTGGAGGAAAAGGAATAGGAAGAGACCCAGGATAGAAAGAATAAAGGTTAATAGGCTCCTTGAAGATCATCAGCGTTATTCTGACTTACTAAGAGAATGACTGTTCCCTAGTATAAGGGAAAAGATGGTTAGACTGAATGCAAGAACTATTGTGTTATTAGCCTACTGAGTGTGCCAGGGAAAGTGTTTGGTAAGGTTGTTATTGAAAAAGTACGGGGTCTTACTTCAGAGAAAGTGTGGGATGTTCAAAGTGGTTTAATGCCTGGTAAAGGCTGCACTAACCAATTGTTTGTGTTACGCATGATGATTGAAAAGTATCTGGCTGTTGGGAATAAAGTTTTTACTGCTTTCATAGATTTAGAGAAAGCTTACGATCGAGTGAATAGGACACTTTTGTGGAAGGATTGAATGAATATGGTGTTACTGGGAACCTACTTAATAGTGTAAAAGCCATGTATGCTGGTAGTAGAGCTTGTGTACGAGTGAATAGCGTTTTATCAAAATGGTTTTCTATTGGTGTAGGAGTCAGACAAGGTTGTGTAATGTCACCATGGCTGTTTAATATATTTATGGACGCATGCATGCGTGATGCCAAAATAGATAATAGTGGTTTATGCCTTGGTGATATCCGTGTGTGAAGATTGCTGTATGCTGATGACACTGTCCTGTTGGCAGAGAGTAAAAGTCATTTGCAGAGAATGTTGTCTCGGATGCACGAAGTTTGCATGAAATTCAAACTGAGTTTAAATAAGGGAAAAACCAAAGCTATGGTGTTTGAGAGAGGAACGGGTAGCACTGAATGTAATGTAAGTATAAATGGCACTGTGATTGACCAGGTGAGGGAGTTTGTGTATTTAGGAAGCATGTTTGACAGAAAGAACAAATTGGATGGTGAAATTTGTAGGCGAGTGAATTCTTCATTGAAAGTCATAGCTGCTCTGGGAGGTTTTCACAGGAATGATGGGTTCTCTAGACAGTCCCGCATGGCTGTGCATGAAACTGTAATTATTCCTACTCTGATGTATGGCAGTAAAACCTAGGTACTGCAGAAGAAACATAGGAGTCGTTTGTGTGCTGGAGAAATGCGTTACTTACGTGGGGTTTGTGGCAAGACACAGTCTAATTGTGTGAGGAATGAAGATGTGTTGCAGTTGTGTGATGTGAAGCATAAATGTTGTTAGCAAGGTGGAGACCAATATGCTTTGGTGGTTTGGCCATGTTGAAAGAATGAGTGATGAAATGCTTACTAAGAAAATCTTTTAGCCCAAGTGGCAGGAAGGAAAGGCAGAGGAAGGCCAAGGAAGACATGGGTGGATCAGATTCAGGAGTGTCTGCATGAGAAAAAGATAATGAGTATGAAGTATAAAAGATATTTTGTACGGCGTGTAATGGATATCAGTGAAGCCTGAGATGTATGTCAAGATCACTGTAAATGGAGAAGTTTGATACGACAACAGTAAGTAAAAATATTTGGTAGTTTGTATTTCTTTTTGGAGCTAACCTCTGAATCTCAGAGAACAGCTTAGTGATATGTATGTATGGAAAGACTTAATAAAATTAGAACAATCAAAGAAGGGGGGAGGGAACAATAATGACAATAGATAGCAACCATGCAGAGTTCAGGACTGAAGCTGGAACCTCGGCGAATTCGCTCACTTGATCTGCGATTAGCAGAGCAGAGGGGAACATCAACCTCCTGAAGATGGCAGTGGTACAGTTAAAAGTACTTGAGGAATGTTGTGACTGGCTGAATAGGGTTAGTGTTGGCTCCGAGATATCGGGCAGTTGGAGAACTACATAAATCATAGTTGACGGAGATTTGACTGGCGCGAAATGTAAATAGTTGTAAATAGTGGTTCTAAACTGAGTGTTTGAATGAATCCTGGTGTAAATAGTAGGTAAATGTTTTTGTATATGGCATGTAAATAACACATAACAGTGATTGTATAGAATAGAATATAGGTGTGATATAAGTGTGTGTTTATTGGGTATGTAAATGTGTTTTAAAATGGAGTACCGTTTTTTTTAAAATAAAAAAAGGACGCTGAATAAAGGTCGACAACACTAGCATTTTAGTGAGTATGAGTCTAGTATGGACGACATATCACACGTGTAAAATAGCAGTCAGAATTCAACATGTGGTAGCGCACTATGAATGAAAATAAGAATGTTCATGACCTGAGGAATAATTACAACAACAAACTGTAAGCAGATATGATGAAAGTCTCAGCCCCAAAAGGCCAGCCAAATTTCTCTCGACAACGTGTAAGAAGTGTATTAAAGGAAAGAAGCCAAGACCTTAGAAGTAAGTTTGGTCTTTCTGTTTGTGAAGTCATTAGCAAATGAGTTGAGACAAATTGTTGAGAAATTTGTTTCAACTCATTTTCTAAGAGAATCAAAGCCCAAGAACTGATCACAATAGCAAAAAGAAAAAGAAAATTAATACATTGAACAATGGTTGAAGACAGCAGGTTTCACGCAACAATAACTGTAGAATTAAGTGAGAACACACAGAGTTACATATAGGTAATAAAATTCCTTAAGTGGAAGCTTTTGACCATTCTACAGTCTTGATCATGGGTGATCAAGACCATAGAATGGTCGATAGTTTCAGCTTAAAGAATTTTATTACTATGTGTAATTCTTGTGAGCTCACTTAATTCTATGTTATAAAACATTGAACAAAATGCATATACAGAACTTGGTTAGTTCGAATCAGAAGGGAAGAAAATAAAATTCAAATCATTAAGAAATAATGCTTTTGAGAATTCGAACCAAAAATTCAAATTATCAAAAAGCATTTATTCGTAATTATAACTGCAGAGACATTTTTGAATTTTGAATTATACACAAGTTCGAATTACATAAGCTACACAGTATAACATGTTTTAACATAAAAGAATAACTAACTAAGGGGAAAACTGTTAGGTATAAGCTTTTTTCTGATGATTCAAAATTAATACAATTGACATGCTAACTTTTACAAAATATATTAACATACAATTAGAAACTTTGTTAATATAAAAATTATATTTTTAAAATTTCGTATGTAGAAATTAACTAATTTCTGAACAAAATTTGAAAAGAAACTGTGTAATATAAACTGAAAGAAAAGCAAACTATTAACTTATAAAATGAGCAAAATATTTTTTTATGATTTTCACTAAGAATAAAAAAACAATCCTCCTATTGAGCTGCAGCAATAAATGTTAAGTGATTTCAAAGAACTAAGCTGCTCCTATTTTTTATTCCTATAAAAAAATTATGTATACATATATCTTTACAGTACAACAGGCATGCATGCATGTGTGTGTACTTCACATAAAATATACAATCCACACTGTTAACACATTAAATTTTTAATGACACACTGCATGTCATAATTTTCTGAACATATCAATTACGAACCTGTTCTCCAATAATTATAGTTTGAAATTCATTTTCTCACTTTGCTTCACATTACACAAAGCTTATGCTGTTCTGATATAAAGTGTTTTAATTATTATTAGCTTAAAATATATTTCATATAAAAAAATTTAAATACTGAAAACTGTTGTGCAAATAAAAAACACAATTAAAAATATAAATATTCCTAATTATATAGAATCTCATTATGAGAGCAACTTTGTTTTAATATAATCATTTCATTATGAGAGCAGCAATTTTTTCTAAATAAAAATTGTAACAATTTTTACTTCAATCAAGCTCAAACCACATTGGCTCTGAATCTGAGTGAAGTGAATTTTAGACACTTGTGATTTACAGCAGACAATTAATATTCATGATGCTTTCTATAACTCATTAACAAACAACTCGAGCTTAAACCACATCGGCGCTGAATCAGAATGAAGTGCATTTTAAATACTTGTGATTTACAGCAGACAATTATTATTCATGATGCTTTCTAAAACCCATTAACAAACAATTCTGCAAAAATTCCAGCATTGAAAATTATACACAAATCTAGATTTAACTTTATCATAATATCATAAGAATATTTAAATTAAAGAAAATCAAATTACTATAAAAATATAGCAGTGTGTTTCAATTTTTGCATACTATAATATAAAATGACTTTCAAGAAAGTACCAGAAAAATATAGTTTATAATAAATAAAGTTATGTCTAAGAATTTTAAAAAATATTACAGTGTTCAACATTAACTTTTCTGTGAGCTAAGGAAAAATATGTGGATGCTTTGAAAGAAAGCATTTAAATGATTGCATTTCTTATGAGCAAATTACACCATATACTACTGTAAACATTTTGTTTCATTAGTACTTTTTAGACATGTGGCAGTCAACATTTATTCTACAGAAAAGGCCACCATGAAGAAATAAAAACTATACAGAATATGTTTCAAATCATAATATAAATTTCTACATCAACAAACAACTCAACATTTGCTTAAAATTATTCTAATAACTTTTACAGACAACCATCAACAGTGTCACCCCCTAATAGGGAATTAATAACTTTCAAACTATGTAATATTTAAAAATGAGAAAATTTTCAACAAATCAGTACTTCGATTCATACAGCACTTACATAATACAGTTTCATGATAAATAATCTACATTAAAATAAAAAAGGAATAATACTAACATTTGGGATATATGTTTGTTTTGTATCAAAAGGAACTTCTTATGGGAAGAAACAAAGTAAAATATTTGAACTCATGAAATCTGCAAGGCAGTATAACAAACAATATATTGCGAAGTGCGCTACAAGTGACTTGTGTTTTCCTTATCTACATCTTTAGAAGCTTTTCTGCAAGAGGAGAAATCAATCTGTGCATATGACAGAGGTGTTTCTTTGGTTTCTGCAATAAGAGATTGGCATGTTCGCAGTGAAGCCCCGGCAGCAGACTCCTCCTCCGCCGAAGGTGGCAGATCCAAGGCAGCGTAATTCAACTGCATATCTCCACAAACAGACTGTGGTCGTGAATTGGGGGCTGACTGTGATACAGCAGCATTGGCAGGTTTTGTCAAGTGCTTGGTGAGACTGGCAATTAGTGGGGGCCCCGACACAACATGGAGATTGGTGAATGAACCAGATTGTGGTGATGGTGGTGGAGTTTTAGGCACCCCATTAGCAGCATGTGAAGGCAAAACATGTGATAAAACTGGTGATCTTGCAGTCGGGGAAGTAGGGACACTCATTCCTTTGGCTTGTGGAAGAGACTGGGCAGCTGAATTCTTATGATCACTTTTAAGCTTTGAAGGCAGCTTAACGGATGCACTGTAGTTTTGCGCATCAGAACCACAAATGGGGTTGTGCAACGAATTAATCACCAAACTTCCATTGGAAACATTCACGTCTTTACATTCAACTGCTCCTTGTCCTGAAGTAAAGCTCATTGGCATATAATCAGATTTATTTTGTCCAATCACATCTGAAGCAGAATCATAAGATACACAAGCTTTCATGGCACCAGGATTTGGCTTTTCTTGGTCAGTTAATAGGCACTCCAAGTCAGTTTTACCCAAATTTGGGTTTAGTTCTTTAGTGGAAAGCTGATGCACAGCTTGAGATGAAGACACACTTTTATCTGTTACTTTCACAGAGGATTTAGAGGCACATTTTTGTGAATCTGGTACTTTGTACGAACTGGAGTCCACAGGTCCAGCCTCCAGTGACTTTGAAACATAACTTGACTCATTTGACTTTCCAAGGCTTTTTATTGGATTAGCCTGGGAATCACCACCTAAAGAAATATATTTGACACCTGGATCCAAATTGACATAATCACCAGATGGAACTGCACCTTCACCTGACTTTGGCAGTGAAAAAACACTAGTTTCAACTGAATGTGACATGATTTTAGGAACTACTGTTGCAAGATCACTGGATATTTTTGATGTAGGCTTAGAACTTCCAACAGAGGGTGACATAGGCATATAATTATCCACTTCTTCTGAGCTATGTGTGGTATTTGAAACAGCTGCTGATGAAAAGGATACTCTGTCTTTCTCCTGCTGCATCTTGGCTTTTCGGTCTAGAGCGTCTAAAACAGCAGATGATGAAGAGCAGCTACCAGAGCGACTCCTTCCAACAGGCTCAATAGTAAAGTTTTGATCACTTAGGTCTGTACCACTTGAAAAGCAACGAGGTTTGTCATAATCAATTTCCATAAGATCATTCTCTACCTCTCCTCTACTCACAGAGGAACGGATTCGAGGAGGTCTGTTATGCAGCAATGGTGCACTAGAACTTTTTACACCAGCCCTCACATCTATTCTCTTCAAACTTCCTAAATCGTGATCGACATTACCCAAGTTCCTGTTTCTTGGTGGAGCATTTTGGCTACCAACTGAGTATGCTCGTATACGAGATCCGTCACCATGAACACTTAAATGGGATTTCTTTGGCTAAAAGAAAAATCAAGAAGTCAATGCTATGAAAACTAATATCACAACATTAATATAAAATTGCATGCTCAAAAATAAAATAGATTTCTATTACACAATTTTAGATGGGGCAAACAATATTTTCCTTCTTAAACCATGGTTAATCTGTATATATAACACTTACGCTCCTACAAATTACTTAATAAGTAGCCAGGAAAGTGAAGCAACTGGGCCTTTCTAAAATGGCTGAAGTGTCTCAAAATATTTCTTATACAGTGGAACTTCAGTTATATGTTTTTCCCTTTTACATGGCATTCTGCATTAGTCTTAATATTTTACTATAGTTACTATTGTTTTTTCAATTCAGTTGCATGTAATTCATTTATAAGGTTTTTGCCATTATACGTTAAAATTTGAATTTCAGATTATCAAAAACACATGGTACTTTGATTCTTTTGTGCATAACCTGATAAGTTACAACTTTGAGAGAATCAAGACAGCATTGCTGTATTTCTTCTTGGTGCAGCCAAAGTTGAGCCTTAATCCCATGAGAGAAGGGTATGTTGTTTATTTTCGGTTTGGATGAAAATTAGTTTCGCATTTTATGACTAACAAATATATTCACTATTCAAAAATTGTTAAATCTCTGGAACATAACTTTGTGGCTCCACCATTTTGTGGCATAGTAGAACAGAATTCTAGATGTACCATCAATATTTGTCATTCCAGTTTCAAATGGATGCAACCAAGATCAGCCAAAAAAAAAAAAAAACTAATGCATGTGTTGCATATTGAAGTACTGGTCTTATATTCTTAGTTGTGAAGATTTCATTTAATCTAAAATTGGGATTTTTATAGACAACATAAAACTTGTGAAAATCAACATCTTGAAAGAGATGTTTGATTTTCACAAGTTTTATGATTTTTGCAACACAAAGAAAAATGCTATGATTAACTTTAAGCAAATCAGTATTAAGAAATATCTTGTACTCCTTCAAAACATAAATTTTACAATAGTATTTAACATTTTGGAATTTCTTTTACACATTTTCCACATTTATAAATTTTTAAGGCCATCCTCTAAAAAAATGTATAACCAAGGTTCTACTGTATCTGGACCTTAGACTTAACTTTGCACAGACACATTTTCTAGTATCTAAACAAACCTTACCACAAATCTGTGAAAAATAATATCCAGTTTTATACAAAATCTATTAGTCTGTCTGTTTATACTATAAAAATATCTATGAACCACACAGATAAGTTAGTCACCATAACATTGTGAAGAGAAGGAACATCATTTTGTTGGAAAGACATTACAGTGATACAGTACACAAAGATGTTTAAGATCAGATTAAATAACAGAACTACAAATAGACAAAGTCATCACTCTTTCTACGTTTTTCTTAAATTAACACACAGCAGCCAAGAAATTGTATTTCGACACAGCTGGGATTGAACCCCCTAGATACAATACAGTTTTTCGGTTGCTGTGTGTTAATTTAAGAAAAACGTGGAAAGGGCAATGATTTTGTCTATTTACACTGTCTCCACGTATTTTGAAGTTTTTCACCGTAACAGAACTACATTAATAAGTGCATAATTGCTTGTTGCTTGTGAGGAAACTCTCAGATCAATACATACATACAAAAAAAAAAAAATGCAAGGACTGATACAAATTGACACACACACACACACACACACACACACACACACACACACACACACACACACAATGTATTATAGTTAAACAACACACGAATCATCTGCAATATTGGTAAAAAATATTGATTTGGTGGTAAGTTGCTGTGGCACTTTATATTATCATGACTTCTGAGAAAGCCTCAAATCATATGATCTTCAACCTGCATTATCACCCATCCTCTAGCATCCAATATTCTAATTTTCTATGTGTCACTGTTGATGGTACATGTTCTGATGCATTCTCCCTTGATGTATGTAGGCTTTCTTTGTATCTTGCACTTGAAAGCCATCAGCATTTCCTCCACTCTGCACCAGCACATATGTGTGTTCCACACATAATTCCACTACACTACAAGTATAATCACTTGATAGCCTCTTTTAACTGATTAAGTTCTGCACTAGTATATAAGACTCACCCCACTACAGTAAAACTTTGAATTGTTTCCCCATGTTGCATTTCCTCAGGAAATTATAACTTTTGACCATTTAAAGCAGGGGCAAATACATTAATTTTGAACAGCCCCATGTTATTAAATAGAAAAGCAAAAATTAACAATGATGTCATACAATACTGAATTATTTTATGATCATTTATTCTCTAAAAGAAAGCTCCATTACTTTCCACTTTCTTAAAAGTACTGCAGAGAGGTGCTTTACAAGTATTTCAAGTTAATATTAGTTACTTCTAAAAGCTTAATTAATTTTTTTCTTTATTTCACATATTTTCTTCAAGAAAACAGAGCAAAATGTTTTAATAAAAAGGACAATTTCATACCTAAGCACACAACATAATTAAAAAAGGAAGAATTTTAATTCCAAAAATAAACCTTGATGAAGATTACATATTTAATCTGATGAAATTCCCTCTGAGCCAAGTCAGTGATACAATCCTCCAGTAATTTTTCACACTTTGAAGGTACTGCCTTAACCTGACGGATTTAAATCTGTTACTTGTGCTAGAGAATTCTAAATTATATTGAATATTTTACATAACTGGAACTTTGGCATTTGTACAGCTACACCCTCCATTGTAAATTACCCACTTCACTAAAACACAACACTTAAAGTGGTGATTCAGAAAGAATGCTAAACATTTAATTTCCTAGGAATTTAAATGTTAGCATCCTTTCTAATCACACTAAGAAAGTTCAATAGTGTCCAGCTAAACACATTATATACAACATTTCAACACACAATGTTCTAAATTTTAAGAATGTCATGTATCAAAGTAATTCTGATTTTTCTTTTTTATTTGTTAATGTTGAAGAATGTAAACTTAATAAGTGGTGTGATCAACATGCTGTAATACATGCAACTAGCAGTATACTGCAATTTGATGACTTCTAGGAATTCCTAGTGTGGATTATGCATCCCTGATATAACTTCTTGGCATGCAATTTTCATGTGGTTATAAAACACAAATATTTACAGTCCCCCTTATCCATTTAACAGTGTTGCTCGTGGAAAGATGAGGCAAATTGATTCATTAGGTAATGTTTTATAAGTTAGAGCTTCATATATGGCAACAGAAAACAATGTGCACAACAAACAACAAGAAAGATGACACCGAATGTTCGGTTGTAATGAGCACGTCTTTTGAATCCCTTCTGATGTGAATTAAATTCATCAAAGTTGTTCAAGATCAATGCAAATGGTTAGAAAAAATCAACTGGATTTCTACAATAGATAAAACATCCAGAAATAGAAACAGCTACTTATTACAACAGCTGCTAAAAAGTATGTTACCAATATTAACAAATGACACACAAAAAGCTTCTCATAGCAGAAGGAAGGCATCACAGACAAAATGATTTTCAAATCAAAAAGTTAAAAGAAAATATATATAGAAGGAAACATGATATAATTCCAAGCCTTCTAGCGAAATACTTTTGCATAATGGAAAAGTTGAAAATAGGCGAAAAGTATTCTTCATGGCAAAAGCTATGCTAAGAAGAAAAAAAAAAAACTTTTCAAGTACGTCTCCCAGAAGCAGACATTGCGAGAAAAAGGTTTTGACCTTTACGCCGCCTAGCAGGAAATCTGTTCATTATTTAAAGAGGATAATGCTCCACATCTCTATTGCAGCAAATGGCATACAATAAAAAAGAAATTGCCGCCCCGGTGGCACAGTGGTCTAAGCAATGGCCTCTGATCATTCGTCCGAAAGGGGTCCAGGTTCGAATCCCGGTGAGGCATGGATGTTGTGTTTGTCTTATGGCACTGGCTCTCTCCCTTCCCTGGAACCAGTGACCCTAAATTAGGGATGGGTAACTGCTTATAGCCCATTGTTGCTCGCGGTGGTCATTAAACCGTCAATAAAAAAAAAAAAATTCTCAATAGGGTTTTCAGAAGCGGAGATACAGGTGAAAACAGAAGTACAATCACCACCTGGTGACAGAACTGTGAAAACTGTGAACTATAAAATTCCACAAATACTAACCTGAAATGTTCCACAAGGTAAATAGCATTCGGTCTTGAAAGAAATTATTAAATGACACATGTAGAAGCAGAGATATTGTGAAAAACAGATTAAATATTGCCGCCTTGTAGCGGTGAAATTGTGCAATAATTCGGGAAGAAAATACACACAAAGGGTTTTCATAGTTAGTAGCACCTGACTGTAAAAGGATTTTTTTAATAGGGTTTTTAATCCCTCAGATATTGCAGTAAACGGAAACGTGAACTTACACCCTGTAGCAGCAGACTTGTGCACTAAAAAAATATTAAATATATGAGAAACATTTTGAGCAGAAACACTTTCCAACAAAGGAAGAATTTTTCAAATCAGACTCTTAGAAGCAGAGATATTGACAAAAATATATGTCTACCCCCTGGCAGAAAAACTATGCATTATTTTAAAAAGAAAGTATTCTGAAAAGGTTTTCCAGGGCGAGCAGTCTCGGGCCACGAAAGAATTTTTTCAATCGAGTTTTTACAAGCTCAGATTTTGCTGCAAATACATTAGAAGCGGAAATAAACAATTATGCCCCCTGGTGGCCAAACCATTCTTTATCTAGAATCCGAAATTATAATCAAAACATTTCCCATCAGGAGCTGTATCAGCTGCAGGAAGATTTTTTCAAATCAGAGTTTTAGAAGCAGATATTGGGGCAAATGCTATTTACCTTTATGCCCCCTAGCGGAAAATCAATGTATTAATTAACAAGAAATATGACACCGAATTTTCAGTTGTAATGAGCACGTCTTTTGAAGCCATTCGGATGCGAATTCAATTTATCAGTGCTATGTATTCACAGTCAATGGAACTGGTTAGAAAAATGATCAATCAACTATTTTTTACAATCAATAAAACATCCACAAATAGAAACATCTACTTAGTTCTACCAGCGGCTAAAAAGCATGTTACGAAAATTAACAAATAGCACACAAAAATTTCCCATAGCACAAGAAAGGTATCAGGAACAAAAAGATTTTCAAATTGAACCGTTAAAAGAAGAAATATATAAAAGGAAACAAGATACAAGTCTATGTATCCTACCGGAAGAATTTTGCATAATGGAAACTTAAAAATTGGTGAAAAATATTTTTCATGGAAAAAGCTATGCTAAGGAAAAAGAACTTTTCAAATACGTCTCCCGAAAGCAGAGACAGAGAAAAAAAAAAGTTTTGATCTTTACTCACTTACCGGAAAATCTTTGCATTATTTAAGGAGGGTAATTCTCCACATCTCTGTTGTAGCGAATGGCATACAGTAAAAAAAGAAATCTTTCAATAGGGTTTTAAGAAGCTGTGATACAACTGCAAACTGAAGTACACAAACATCACCTACTGACAGAAATATGAACTACAAAATTCCTCACATACTAGCCTAAATTGTTCTACAAGGTACATGGCATCCAGTGTTGGAAGATTTTTTTAAATCAGACATGTAGAAGCAGATATATTGAGAAAATATTCAAAGCAAACTGAATTTGCTTGTACCACTTGACTGGTCATCCATGCAACACTTCTGAGAAAACTTGAAAATTTCATCGCTCTGAAGTGGGAACCGAACCCTACATCTCCCGATTACCGGTCAAGTATGCTAACCACTACACCACCCAGGACAGTGAAGTTCCAAGCAACTGAGACAAAGGAATCTGGAAGTCCTCAAATTTTCGCTAGTTGAAGCATCCCTGCTTCCTCGCAGCAATTTGACCCAATTCCCATAAAGCACGGATGTAGGTTGGGTGTCACCAGCACCACAGATAAATCAATGAAGAAATATTCTTCATAATACAGTACATGGGAAATCGACAGAATATTCAAAGCAAACTGAATTTGCTTGTACCACTTCTCAGAAAACTTGAAAATTTCATCGCCCTGGAGCGGAAAACAAACCCCGCATCTCCCGATTACCGATCGAGTAAGCTAACCATTAGGAATCTGAAATGAGGAAGCAGGGATGCTTCGACTAGCAAAAATCTGAGGACTTTCAGATTCCTATGTCTCAGTTGCTTGGAACTTCACTGTCCTGGGTGGTGTAATGGTTAGCATACTTGATGACCGGTAATCGGGAGATGCAGGGTTCGTTTCCCGCTCTAAGGCGATGGAAGTTTTCTGAGAAGTGTTACATGGATGGCCAGTAAGTGGTACAAGCAAATTCCGTTTGCTTTGAATATTCTGTCGATTTCCCATGTATTGTATTATGAAGAATATTTCTTCCTTCATTGATATTGAGAAAAACATATTAAGCATTTGCGCCCCCTAGCGGCGAAATTGTGCATTATTTCAGGAAGAAAATACACACACTGAGTTTGCTTAGTTAGTAGTATCTGACCAAAAAGAATTTTTTCAATCACGTTTTTAGTCCCGAAGATATTGCTGTAAACGAAAACATGAACTTAGGCCCTCTGGAGGCAGACATGTGCATTAAGAAAAATTTGAAGTTATATGAGAAACATTTTGCAGCGGAAACGCTCTCCAACCAAGAAAACAAATTTCAAATCGGACTCTTAGAAGTAGAGCTATGGACAAAAATGAGCTAAGCATCTACACCCCCTGGTGGAAAAAACATGCATTATTTTAGGAAGAAAGTATTCTCGAAAGGTTTTTCAATGTGAGCGATATCGGTCCACGAAAGAATTTTTTCAATCTAGTTTCAGGAGCTCAGATTTTGCTCCAAACACATTAGAAGCAAAAATAAACACTTACGCCCCTAGTGGCCAAACAATTTTCCGATAGATATTAGAAATTAAAATATGCAATTTATTTCCCATTAGGAGCTGTATCTGATACAGAAAGAATTTTTCAAATCAGAGTTTTAGAAGCACAGATATCAGACAAAATGCAATTTATCTTTACACCCCCTAGCAGAAACTCTATGAATTACTTCCAATTTTTGGAATTATATGAAAAACATTTCACACCGGAAACGCTGTCCAACAAAGAAGTAATTTTTCAAATCGGACTTTTAGAAACAGTGATATTGACAAACATAAGATATGCATCTACGCTCCCTGGCGTAGAAACCATGCATTATTTTAAGAAGAAAACATTCCAAAAAGCGTTTATTGACGTGAGTGGTATCAGTTCACGAAATACTTTTTTTAATCGAGATTTTAGAAACTCAGATTTTGCTGCAAATGCACCAGAAGCAGAAATTAACACTTTTACGCCCCTGCTGGACAAACCATTTTTACCAAAAAATTAGAAACTATATTGTGGAATAACTTTTTTACGGGTCTCTTAGAGGTTATTTTTCATGAAAGTTGGTTGTCAAATTTTCGAACTAAAGCCTAGTTCGTCATCAGGACTGATGACGAACTAGGCTTTAGTTCGAAAATTTGACAACCAACTTTCATGAAAAATAACCTCTATAAGACCCGTAAAAAAGTTATTCCACAATCACTATGAATAGAGGTGCCATAAATGCATTTACAATTAGAAACTATATACAAACAATTTCCCAACAGGAGCTGTATCCTCTGCAGAAAGAATTTTTCAAATCTGAGTTTTAGAAGCAGAGATATTGAGAAAAACGCAATTTGCCTTTACGCCCCTAGCGGAAAATCTATGTGTAGCTTTAAAAAGTGACTACACCTAAAATAATCTTTGACATAAATGGAATCGCGAAAGGTAAAATAATTTTTTTAATCGGATGTTTAGAAGTAAATATATGGAATAAAATGTATTTCGAATCCGACATCACCTGAATAAAATGTATTTTGAAATCGACATCGCCTGCATTTACGCTTTCTAGCAGCAAAATTGTGCATCGTATAAAAAAACAACAAGTAGGATCATCATTCGCACATTTCAAATTTTCCAATACAAAAAGAATTTTTGAAATCAGACTAATAGTTGCAGAGATATGGTGTCCACAGATGGATGGACGGACCCTTAGAAGCAGAGATATCAACAAAAATCAGATATTATATCTACACCCCCTTGTGGGAAAACTGAAATATTTTAACAGGAGGTTATTCTAAAGGGTTTTTCGAGGCGAGATGTATTGGTCCACGAACAAAGTTTTTCAATCAAGAATTTAGAAGCTTAGATTTTGCTGCGAATACATCAGAAGCAGAAATTAACACTTACGCCCCCTGGTGACCAAACCGTCTTTTACCAAATATTAGAAATTATATTCAAATTTTTTCCCATGAGGAATTGTTTGCGATACAGGAAGAATTTTTCAAATCAGATATTTAGAAGCAGAGATATTGAGGGAAATGCAATTTACCTTTGCACCATCTAGCGCAAAATTTATGCATTACTTGAAAAAGGAACTGTGCGTAAAATAGCCTTCGTTATAAATGGCACTGAATGAAAGAAATATTTTTTTCAATTACATATTCAGAAGCAAATGTATGCAATAAAATATATTTTGAATTCGATATCATCTGCATTTATGCCCTCTAGCGACGAAGTTTTGCATCGAGAAAAAGACACGACGGCAAGGATCATCATTCACACATTTCAAGCTATCCAATGGCGAAAGAATTTTTCAAATCGGACTATTAGTTGCATAGCTATGGTGTCCACAGACAGGGGGACGGATGGACAAACCAATAACATAAGAATGATTTTTTTTTACAAAAGACATGCTAAAAAAGAATGGTAGGTTATAATATACCCAGTGCTAAGCTTGGGATGCAAAGCCAGAAATGTGCAAACATCGGCCATGCCATTAGTACATGTATTACTGCAAATCCATACACAACTGTTAAGCTCCCACTCTTCAAACAATTTACAAGTACATCTAACTTACATGGGCTGGTTAAATAATAACAAGAACTGCTTTACTGTGGAAATAACTATTTTATGGGTCTTATAGAGTTAATTATTTAAAAAGTTGGTCAAATTTTCGAACTAAAGCCTAGTTCATCATCCGGACTACGTCACTGGAGTAGTTGCTGCCACTCAGTCGGAAGTGTCCGACTGCAATTATCATTAATTGTGGTACTTCTTCTTGCCATTTCCATCCCTTCTTCTAGCTTCCTCTTTACTAAGTTTAATTGGTGGGTGATTATTCTTACCAAGTCCCAATTTATGGAGTGTCCACTTGCTTGTATATGTCTGTCTAGCCCTGTTTTGTTACTAATGTTCCAAATAGCTGCTTGGTGTTCTTTCATTCGGACTTTAATACTCCTTCCTGTTTCTCCTATATAGCTTAGCCCGCAGTTACAGTCTATGCAATAGACTACTCTTTCTTGCAATTGGATGAATGGATGCCTGTCTGTTTCTGTTTTAGAGCTGGCAGGAACTTCTTTAACTTGTTATTTAGATTTGGGCAGGGCCGTGCCAAGGGTTTCGTCGCCCGGGTGCAAACTTTGATTTGCCACCCCTCGATTATTATAATTATTATAATAGCATACGTATTTTCAGCAATACACCACACCAATACACAATTGATTTCATCAATTGTGTATATGAAATCAAACGTATGATAATCAAATCGAACATGATTCGAGACATTTTTGACAAAAAACTGTACTGTATATACGGAAAGTAATGGAAAATTTCATATATATATAGTCAAAAAATGTATCGAGTTGACAATTCATTTTATGAAGTAATAAGTTATATTTTAGTAATCAGACTGCTGAGTGCAATTTATATATATAGTATTATTTTTCTCAAATGAAGTCGAATTTGCGTTTAGATACTTCTTTAACAGACTGTATATTTCATTAATGCGCACAATGTGCAAAATAATAATGAAAATGAATATCTTGCCTTGATAGGGCTGCTATAATCGCTGCATTATAGTGGGACCTTTTGAACCTATTAGGATTGGGGGCCGCACCATTGAGCATCAAGAAGTAAAGGCTAAAATATTTCATGGGGTAAGGTTGTAAGGAGCCCAGTGAATTCCTCAGAGGCCCGTAAGAAGATATTTGCATGGGGGACCCTAGTCCTAGTTTCTTTCTTGGACCAGTGTATTTTGATCTTGCTAGTTGCTGCATAAAACTTTATCAGTTCTATAGAGATCAATCAGCTCATCATCAATATATCACCTATTTCATCCATATTATAGATTGGCAGAAACATTTGAAGTGTTTAACATTTACAGCATCACGTGATACTTTTCGTAATTTGTTGAAATGTTGATTCAGCTGAAAATTAGTCACTCGTTTTTGAGGTGTGTTTGACTTACTCGCAGCTTAGAATAGTTTCAAGTGTATTCTGCAGTGAATAAACATATTTAGATATCCATATTCATTTGTTGACATAGTACAACAAACTTCCAGTTGAATAAAAAATAAATCTAATATGAAATAACATAATCTGCAGGCTGCAGTCCATCTCGTCTGTGGTTTAAATTTTCATATGCTTAATATCCACAGATACATTGCTGAAGTTACAATATTTTTTTTATTTACATGCAGGTGCCGTGCAGCCTAAGTGACAGACGGGAAAAATTGTACAGGTATTACTACAAAGTTAAAAATGAAAACTCAAATTTGTTAACCTCTCTTGAGAAACGGTTGTTCTTAAATCATTTTTTATTATTTTTAATTTTGAAAATGCTCTTTCCCCAGATGCTACACTAATGGGAAGAGTTAACAATATTCTTAATGTGACAAAGAGAATGGGAAACATTTCTATTAAGTCATTTTTTATAATGTAATTTAACATTCTTTCGGGATTCATGTCACTTGTTGTGAATTATTTTATTGTTTTTATTTCATCGCAAAGATAATTTCCGTTAATGTCTAATCCATCTTTATCTTTAAGTTTCATTTTAAAATTTTTACATCTTTTAAGAATGTCCTGTTCATTCAAGTTACCTGTTTTTTTCAAGTCGTATAGAAACATAAAGTCATTACTATGGAATTACAACCAATCATATCGTTCTTTCATGGAAATAAGAGCTTGATCTAATATTAAATAAAAAAAGTTAACTTTATAGTGACCCTTAGGATCAAGAATAGTATATTTTCCTTCGTAATCAAATTGTTGTTTTCTTGACCTTTGCCTGACTACATTTCCTGCTGGAAATGTATTTTCGGCATTTATCTCATCAGCTAATTCTTTGGCATCAGTAATTGTGCTTTCAAATCTGGATTGAGACTTGTATCGCTGTAAACACTTTTTTAGATTATCCAAATGTTCCATTACTTCTTTCAGATTTATATCTTTTTTCTGTAATATCTTACTCCCTACATTCACTCTTAATAATACATTATTCCAAACAACAATAGAAAAAAATTTTAAAGATTTAATTTTATTTAACAGCGCAGTTGTTTGATGAATAGTTTTGACATCGTAGGTTTTAACATTAGTCAATTCAAATAATGAATCGTACAACGAGCCAATGTCATAATGAAGAGGTTTTATCGCCTCTATCCTGCTCTCCCATCTAGTTTCTGAAAGTTGTTTAACAGTCAATAATAGGGTATGTTTCTTTAAAATCATCCACCTGTGTATGGAAGAGGAAACAAAACCATAAATTTCTTCAACAATTGAAAAAAAATCAATAGTCTGAAACGAAACCTTAGCTGCATCGTTTATTATCAAATTTAAGGAATGTGCAGCACAAGGCACATAAAAAGCACGGGGATTTTCATCCTGAATTTTTTTCTGTAATCCGTTATGTTTTTCTCTCATGTTTGATCCATTGTCGTATCCCTGGCCCCTAATGTCCTTTAAATCTACATTATTCCTTTTAAGAAAGTCTAATAAATATTCTGTTAGACCAGATCCTCAATTGGAAAAAATTCTAAAAAATGTTCTCTTATCTCTACTTTTTTTTCTAATTTGTTAATGTAAGCAAATTTTAAAATAATCGAAATTTGTTCTCTGTGGCTCAAATCTGGAGTACAATCTATTATGACTGAATAATATTTTGATTCCCTTAAGCAATTTAGGATATTCTCCTTTGTTTTATCTGCTAAAATAGCAATGATCTCATTTTGAATTCTATCACTCAAATATGTGGGCATATTCTGATTCTGAGTATTATTTTTGCAAATTCGAACGTGTTCATTTAATATGGGATCAAATTTTGCAACCGTCTCTACTAACTGAAGAAAGTTTCCATTGTCCTTTATGCCGAGAATGGAAGCTGACCCTCTAAAAGATAGATTTTGTTTTGCCAAATACAATATAAGGTAAATTATATGTTTGATGATAGCTGCCCAATGTTTCTTTTCTTCATAGATAATTTTCTGATTAACGGAATCAATGGCTGTTTCAGTTTTTAAAGACTTTTCTAAATCGATCCATGTCTTATAGGACGTGATATGAGGTGAACTGTTTTCGTGCCTTACAAGCCCTCTGGATAAGTGAATCCAATCACAGAAACCAGTCTCATTGCTAAAAGATGTTTCTTGATCAGAAAATAATTTACAACAGAAGCAAAATGCAGAATTTTTGTTCTTTGAATTACAAAGCCACTTTCTCTGCAAAGTTTCACTATTATCTCATTTCTTTTCATAATAACGGTTTGAAAAGCTTCTACCAGATTTATCATTGGGATATACAGCATATTTTTGCTGAATATTTCCAGTTTCTGTAAAAGACAATCTTTCGTTATCTGCAATACTTTTAGGCCAAAGTCCACAATCTATTCTTTGAGAAAAAAACTGTATTGTTTTGCTCACCTACTTGTACTTCCTTTACATTTTCTTCTCGGCTCTCACATATGATTGCCTCTTCTTCAAAATTTGAATTTCTCTCTTGAAATTCATCCATGTATTTCTCCTGCTGTGATGAATTATTTGCTGTACCAGTCAATGACTCAATGGAATTTTTAGTTGTTTGGGAAAGTTCTTCAAAAGCTTCTTTTTCTGCCAATGGCTGTGGCTCTATTGTTTTTTTTTTTTTTTTTTTTTACGTATTTGTCAATAGAAGAAGTAAGTTTCTTTAGCTTATCTTCCTTCCTCTTGTCCTTTCTTTTGCGATATTCTGCACCCGAAGGCTTTTTCCTTTTTCCTGACATCTTGATACTGTTTGCTACTTCAACTACGACTCTACAAGCACCGATTTTCACTCAAACCCTAACTCAAATAACCTAAGCAAGTGAGCGAGCGCAAATGAATACCAGCAAGGCGATTAGGTCCATTTCCCATCACACAGGGGGTGGAAAGTGGACACGACAGGACCACAGGACAGGTGATGGGTTGACACATGTAGTTTCTAATGACAGCTCACAGCTCTCCGACCTCCACTCTCCCTCCGGCCGAGAAATGTTTTCTAAGCTGGTGATAGCAAAGGGGATGACGAGACGGCTAACCTTGTCCTTTTCACAATCACTTGTGCCTCTTAAGAACAAATTAAAAAGGGGATGGGTGCAAACTTGTTTCCCTTTCTGTGGAATGTGTTGACTCGTGCTTCTTAGGAACTTTACCTCTCTCGCACGTATACAAACATTTCAACAGATGATGTTCAAAACAGAGGTGTAGGCGTAACCAGCCTAGGACTTTTGAAAGGGGAGGATTTCTGCTGTATAACTGTTACTGTATTGGTAATTCTGTATATGTCAGGTTCAGGTCAGGTGTATTTATAAAAAAAAAAAAAAATTGGGGGTGGGGTGGAGGGTGGCGTTCTAAGAAATATTTTTTCATTGGTACGTACGCTGTACATTATGCACTTCTTGAACAGTAATAGAAAACGAAGCACGAACCTAACTTAATGAAATGAAGAAAACTGCAATAATTGTAGTTGTTTTAAAAATTAATTAATAAAGCAACAAGTAACTTCATGGGCTACTTTGCTTTACTTTCTCTTGTATTATTCAGAAATAATATTGCTTTCCACCGAGTTATATCAAAATCAATAAAATCCATAAAGTAACTTGTACAAAAATCTAGCGGATAATGCTTACCTTGGCATTCCTTTCTAGCGACGGGAACATTTCACGCACGTGTTTTCCGGTCTTTGTTGATGTTATTGTCCTAAAGTCCGTTGTATGCGATGACTGGCTTTACTTCTCACACTTTTCGCTGGGTATACTCATTGGGTCTTTGCCTTAGGATTCAAACACATCAATTTTTACCATTCTTTATACTCGAAATTTTCGCCCATACTCTGGGCATCTTCAGGAGCGTGGCGACTTTACCACCGATGTTCGTGGTTAACTTTGCGCTAATGGAGTATCGGACTCCATGAATGTGTTTGAATCCTAAGGCAAAGACCCAATGAGTATACCCAGCGAAAAGCGTGAGAAGTAAAGCCAGTCATCGCATACAACAGACTTTAGGACAATAACATCAACAAAGACCGGAAAACACGTGCGTGAAATGTTCCCGTCGCTAGAAAGGAATGCCAAGGTAAGCATTATCCGCTAGATTTTTGTACAAGTTACTTTAAAATATCACACGTAAAAGAGAATAGTAGAATAATTAGAGCTATATAATAGTCAGAATTAGAACTACTAAGTGGAAAAAATCCATAAAGCTTCAGAATCAATTTCAGTGGTAAACCACAGCGACAGTCCGTAGGAAATCATCTACAATAATGCCCTCACCAATTTTTAGTGTATTTTATTTATTTCATTTTCATTTATTTATAGTTTTATTTATTTATTTGCAGGTAAGCTTATACCTGAAATCTTTACATACAAAACAGTAGCTGTAAAGATTGTCCATCTTGCGAGATACAGAGCACTGAGCATAACGTTATCATTATGCTATGAGAAAATCAATTTTTCATGTTGTACGGAAAAGATACCCTCCACCCTAAAATTTTTATCATGAGAACAATAGTATCAGACTCGGAGCCTCAGTTTGTCCTTCAAAATGCACTAATATTTTGCATCACACTTGGGAAGAAAATCTGCAATTTAAATTAGGAAAATTATTTATAAAATTAATTTAAAAAAAGCTAAGTGTCTCACCTACTAAGGGGAGAGTTCAAACCCTGAAACCCCTCCCTTTTCCCCTTTTTTTATGCCATTGGTCCAAAATATTAAAAATATTACATAGTCAAAATGGCAACCCCAATAAAGTGGCACCCCTGCACCATGGGTTGACGTGGCCCTGGATCTGGGACAAGTCTGATATATTTTGCTTCGATCCTCTTCAGTTTTTCGAAAAGTCCTTTGCGGTTAGTAATTTTGCTGCAGAAAGAAAAAGTCATCCAATTGCCAGAACAAGTGGTCTATTGCATCGACTGTAACTGCAGGCTAAGCTATATAGGAGAAACAGGAAGGAGTATTAAAGTCCGAATGAAAGAACACCAAGCAGCTATTAGGAACATTAGTAACAAAACGGGGCGAGACAGACATACATACAAGCAAGTGGACACTCCATAAATTGGGCCCAGTAAGAATAATCGCCCACCAATTAAACTTAGTAAAGAGGGAGCTAGAAGAAGAGATGGAAATGGCGAGAAGAAGAAGTACCACAATTAATGATAATTGTGGTTCGTCACTTCCAAATGAGTGGCAGCAACTACTCCAGTGACATAGCCCTGATGATGAACTAGGCTTTAGTTCGAAAATTTCACCACCAACTTTTTAAATAATTACTTCTATAAGACCGGTAAAATAGTTATTTCCACAGTAAACTATGAATAGAGGTGCCATAAATTCATTACAACTAAGAACTGCTTTGCATTGCAGAGCAAAGGCCACTGCATGGGAAAAAATTTTCATCAGTAAAATTTTTATACTGAAGAGACAATTTCCTTGACTGGGTAAATGTAGTAGCACAATAACCACGAGTGACATAATTACATAGAAATTTTTCACACCCTAGCCTAAGATTTCAAACTTCCCACATATGCAAACACCAAGAACTGCATAGTGTCAACAGCAAATTCCATGGGATGATGGGTTGCTGTGTTCAGTGATTTACAATAGGGTTTGCAGCAACAACTACAGTCAGATATGATAATAGGGGAAATGCAGGATGCCATCACATGCTTTAGCTGAAGCCATTCTTGCCAGGACAATGGAAGTCATTGGTCTTTCCAAACTCTTTCAGAGTGAAAAGTGATGTTTCCACCCAGGGGCAGATTGGCCCACAGGGTTACCAGAACATTTCCCAGTGGGCAACTGGCAAAATCCCACTTTCTCATATTTGTTTTGTCTAAATTTTTTGGAACAAACGCATAATTAATTTGATAGTTATGAATAACAATAGTTAACTTCATTTCCTTTTAAAGAAAAGAAAAAGCATTTCTTTCTATCTTTATGTTGGGCATTTGCCCTGAAATGATATAGCAAAATACTCTGTGTACTCATGTGAGAAAAGTGCTGCTGGACGAAGTACCTGCTGGACCAAGTAAGCTAAAGCTAACTACAGTTCTAGATGTAGGCCGTTGGACTTGGGACCCAGGGTTATTGGTATGCCCTATTTTCCATTCACAATCTTGAAAGAGACACTGAAGAGTTTCCACCTATTTTCTCCCACAAAAAATAAGCACATTTTAAGGACTTTTAAGCATCCTCCCAAAAATTTTAAGGACCTCACGAATTGCATGTGCAAGAATGGTGTGCACAAATATACTTTTACTCATAACTGCAAATTGAAGTATGTTGATAAAGTTTGCAATATTTGTCCATATAATTTAAGTTTTTGGATGTAATAAAATAGAATTAATGCAATTTAAAAGAAAGTCCTGCTGGTCAAATCAGTTTTCCTATCTGAAAGAATAATCCTATATGCAATAACAAGAATCTAAATTGTAAAACTAATTAAAGCTATCAGTTCAAGATTTCAATTTTGCTCACAATCATCTCATGGTTTAAATTGCAAAACCATAGTCAAAACTGCATGCTCAAAATTTCAATTTTACACTTGATTTTCTTGTAGTATAACTGAATAATTGACATTTACATATACAAAAGGGGAATACAAACGTTAAATATCAGTACCAAGAGATGGCGATGGGCTTGATAGGCAGAATCTGCTAGATGTGTTTAATTTAGCCCGTGGTTCTTAATTTTTTTCAGCAAATTACTTATCTGACACTGTCCTGTGCTTTCCCATAGACTTTCAGGTGATGTCATCATCAACACAGCCAGCCAGCAGCAAAAGTTGAGGACACTATGTCATAACTTCTGGATTTCATGAAGCCAGTTAGGGAAAGTACCGTAAATACTTTTTAAGGACTTTTTGCATTTTTTTTTTTCAAAAAATAAGGACTTCTAGGCACCCTAATAAAAAATAAGCACTTTTTAAGGATTTATAAGGACCATGGGAACCCTGCACTGGTATTCATTGGGATTCACCATCATCTCCACCTCCTTGTCCATGAACAGAAACAAAACACAAAGCAATTCTTCTACAGAGATATTCCAAAATCTTGTGTCCCATGCACATTTATCTTAAAGGAAACAACAGTTTACTTGTACTCCTTCATAGGTCAAAATAATGGGTAGACTTAGAAAAGGCGTCTACATAAGTAGGAAATACCATTGTGCAGTAGGTGATTTGTGACCAAATAAATATAGAAATTGTGTAGGAAAATTATTATGTTACATGGGTACATTTCAACTTTTAGAATCATCTTCATGTCAAGTTGGAAATGGGGTCCTCAAGGGACTTGTAATTTATTTTTATTTTTTTAATAAAATTTTTCAAATGAAAATGTCATCTGGTACAATATCCCATTTTTGGCATGGTTTCATGCAGCATTCAATCATGGGGATAATATATAGAGATTCAGCACCTCTCTTAGAATTGCTATTACGCACGTTAAAACATGAACATGTGATTATGGTGGTGCAGTTAATTATGACATTTATTATTTAAAAAAGTAAAGACTAAAAGAAAGCAAGAGCAATTACTCACATATATTCATCCAGAGGTCGTTTTCGTTCGCATACCACCGTAGTTCTGCAAGTTGTTTGGTCTCAGGTGTTCAGCAGTGAGACCAAACAACTTGCAGAACTACGGTGGTATGAGAATGAAAACGACCTCTGGACGAATATATGCGAGTGATTGCTCTTGCTTTCTTTTAGTCTTTATTTTTTTAAATAATAAATGTCATAATTAACTGCACCACCATAATCACATGTTCATATTTTAATGTGCGTAATAGCAATTCCAAAAGAGATACTGGATCTCTATATATTATGTATTTTAACCACGTATAACTTGTGACTTCCTTATATGGAAGATATACATGAAGTATCTAATCATGGGGGAATTTTTTAAATTATTTTACTGTTAAATTGCTAAAATTTGTTCACGACTGAATTCGTTTTACAATGTATATGTCAACAGTTCTCTTGCATTCAAGATTTTACAGAATTTATTTAATGAAGAAATGTTCTCCTGCAGGTACGTGTGCTTTTGTAATGGACCCCAAGACTAACATTCCCAGCCTGGTTTGGTCATCCCAAGCTGCCCCTGGTTCCACCTATTTATTGAAGACAAAACTAAGGCAAGAGTAGCACATTTCATGACAGGGAACACCTGATGGTTTAGCACATAATGTGACAAAACAGGTGTGTATGGTTCTATGTAGTAACTGACATAGTTCAACTTAGGCAGGGAACACACCATCTCCATATAAATAATGAGAAGGAAGCTGAAACACCTTAGTACTGATTGTTGTTTCCCTATATAGAAACCATTTGTATTGGTGGGAAATCAACACATTAAACTAATGTGGTGTTTTGAACACACAAAAGACTTGATTGTGGAAACAGAATCGTGGGATCTTATGAGAGTTTCTAAACAGTTTTTTAACACTCATAGCCATGTCCATCGTGAGTTGCATGAAGCCATACACCCAGCAAGTCTGCAGCCAACTGCTAGAGCTACTTTCTCATGTGGGGAACATTCAGCTGGCATAGGCTGGATTTCTTCATACCATAGGCTGGTTGCATAATATCTACATGCATTTGGGTGTTCTGTCACACAATGTACATCCTTACATGTTACACTCTGATCTAAACATGTCAGGATGAATCCAAAATAACATTGCACTAGCCCATCACCCTCCTCTCTGTGCAGTTAGTTTTGATGAACAATCTCAAAATGTGCATTACCCTTTGATCCCCAAATCACACGTTCTAGGATATGTTGGAATGGACTATTCACTATCATTCTTCCCTGCCATCAACTACACACCAGTGCTTAAGAAATAATTTGTCTAAGACCTTAAGACAACTCAATATCTTATGGTATCTATGCAATACAATGTTTGAGCTATTATTGAGGCAAAAAGTTGTTCTAATTACAGGAGATCTTTGACATAGTTCTGTATTTCAATATACCCCCACCATAGTGTATCTCATCACTAAACAAAAAAGCTGTAACATAAATTGACTAAGAATGTAACTCAAATATGGTTTTTACAGCACACCGAGTTAGGATGTGTTCATTGTCTAATCACATTTCAATAACAAAACTCATGACTATTTCTACTGGTACTTAACCACATTTTTAGCACGTCTTTTGTAAAAAAAGATCATGCTTATATTATCGGTTTGTCCGTCCGTCCGTCCATCTCTAGGCACGATATCTCTGCAACCAATAGTCCGATTTGAAAAATTCTTTTTGCATTAGGAAGCTTGAAATGTGCAAATGATGATCCTTTATTTCGTTTTTTTTTTTTTTGTTTTTTTTTTCTCCGACACACAATTTCGCTCTTAGAGGGCGTAGATGCAGATGATATTGAATTCAAAACACATTTTATTCCATATATTTGCTTCTAAACATCCAATTCAAAAAATTATTTTACCTTTTGATTCCATTCGTGTCGAAGACTATTTTAGATATAGTCACTTTTTCAAGTTACGCACAGATTCTACGCTAGGGGGTGTAAAAAATAAATTGCCTTTTCCCCGATATCTCCGCTTCTAAAGCTCCGATATGAAAACATTTCTGCAGCGGGTACAACTCCTGATGAGAAATGCTTTCCATATAAATTCTAATTTTTGCTATAAAATGGTTTGGCCACCAGGGGCGTAAGTGTTGATTTCTGCTTCTGATGTACTTGCAGCAAAATCTGAGTTTCTAAAATCTCGATTGAAAAATTATCTTGGACCGATATTACTCATATCGACAAACCTTTTCGGAATATTTTCTTTTTTAAAATAATGCATGGTTTTTCCACCAGGGGCGTAGATGTATATCTTATTTTTGTCAATATCTCTGCTTCTAATGGTCCGATTTGAAAAATTTCTTCTTTGTTACATATAGCTTCTAGTGCGACATGTTTTTCACATAATTTCAAAATTTTCAAGTAATTCATTGACTTTCCACTAGGGGGAGTATAGGTAAATTGCACTTTTCCATGTATCTCTGCTTCTAAAGCTCTGATTTGAAAACTTCTTCCTGCACCAGATACAGCTCCTGGTGGGGAAATGTTTTGATTGTAATACATAATTTTTTTTTAAATATGGTTTGGCCACCAGGGAGCGTAAGCGTTAATTTTGGCTTTGTAGGTATTTGCAGCAAAATCTGAGCTTCTAGAAAGCTCGATTGAAAAAATTATTTCGTGTGCCGATACCACTCATGTGGATAAGCATTTGAAAATATTTCCTTCATAAAATAATGCATAGTTTCTCCACCAGGGGATTTACATATATGTCTAATTCCTGTCAATATCTCGGCTACTAAAAGTCGGATTTGAAAAATTCCTTCTGTGTTAGATAGCGTTTCTGGTGTAAAATGTTTCTCATATAATTAAAAAATTTCAAGCAATGCATAGACTTTCCGCTAGGGATGTAAAGGTAAATTTCGTTTTCCTCGATATCTGTGCTTCTAAAACTCAGATTTGAAAAAATTGCTCTGCACCGGATACAGCTCCTGATAGAAAAAGCTTTGCATATAATTTCTAATATTTGATAAAGAATGGTTTGGGCCACCAGGGGGCGTAAGGGTTAATTTCTGCATCTGATGTATTTGCAGCAAAATCTGAGCTCCTTAAAACTAGACTGAAAAAATTCTTTTGTGGACCGATACCGCTCACATCAAAAAACCTTTTGACAATACTTTCTTCTTAAAATAATGTATGGCTTTTCCACCAGGGGGCGTAAAGTCACATCTCATTTTGTCGATATCTCTGTTACTAAGGGTCCAATTTGAAAAATTACTTTTTTGTTAGGAGTGTTTCCATGGGGAAGTGTTTCTCATATAATTTCAAACTTTTCTTAGTGCAAAAGTCTGCCACCAGAGGGCATAAGTTCACGTTTCTTTTTACAGTAATATCTGAGGGACTAAAAATCCGACTGGAAAACTTCTTTCTTCGGTCAGATACCACTAACTATGCAAACTGTGTGTGTGTTTTTTCTTTCCAAAATAGTGCACCCTTTTGCTGCTAGGGGCACAAATGCTTATTCTGTTTTTCTCAATATCACTGCTTTTACATGTAAGATTTAAAAAATTATTTCAACACCGGATGCCATTTCACTTGTAAAACACTTTAGGCTAGTATACAAGGAATTTTGTAGTTGACAGTTGCCGGTAAGTGGTGTTTCGGCAGTTTGCAGCTGTATCACCACTTCTAAAAACGCTATGGAGAAACTTCTTCTTTACTGTATGCCATTCACTACAACAGATATGTGGAGCATTACCCTCTTTAAATAAAGCAAAGATGTCCCACTACCTGCGTAAAGGTCGAAACCCTTTTTTTTTTTTTCACTATATCTGCTCCCAGGGGGCGCATTTGAAAAGTTATTTTCCCTTAGCATAGCTTTTTCCATGACGAATATTTTTCGCCTATTTTCAACTTTTCCGTTATGCAAAATTTGTCCGCTAGCAGACGCAGACTTATATCACGTTTCCTTCTATATTTCTCCTTTTAACTGTTCAATTTGAAAATCTCTTTGTCTTTGGTACCTTCCTTGTAGTACGTGAAACTTTTTGTTTGCCATTTCTTAATTTTTGTAGTATGCTTTTTAGCCACTGGTGGATCTAAGTAGATGTTTCAATTTCTGGATGTTTTATCGATTGTTGGAACTAGTCGATTGTTTTTGAAACCGGTCCCATTGACTTTGAATAGCTTTGATAAATTTAATTCATGCCAGAACGGATTCAAATGGCGAACTCATTACATCCGAAAATTCGGTGTCATCTTTCTTGTTTTTATATAGGATATAACTGTATATATAAAATGGCTCAGTTTTCTAGTGTTACAGTTTTTCAGACATTTTACAATGAGAAATCTAATGATTTTTAGTGGTGCACAGGCAATCCTGGTTATAGGTGAATACAGCATTCACATAAGTTGCTTTCTTTTTCTTTCTTTTTTGCTAATTAGTAAAGAATTATTAAAATAGGTTAATGTTGGCATTAAAATGTTTGTTCAAAATCAAAACTAGAAAAGTGTTATTCATTACCTTTTACCTCAAAAATTTGATGAACTGATGCTTTATTATAAAAGTCAAATTATTAAATATTATATCTTGCATATAAGAACCCAAAATAATTTAGAAAACAAAGGCGACTTTTAACTGTATTGTGTAAATAAGACAATAGACTTACCAAATAAGTTACCTACTTATTTTCCTCTTGAATGAGATTAACAACAGTTTCCTAGAACATATTTTTCTACTGAGTTCTTCCAGGCCACCCTCACCCTTAAATTGAAACTTAATTATCAATTTAAAATCTTCTAACAACATTAGTTTATCTTTTTAACATTCTGAAACTCAGAACTATCAGGTCATCCCAGAAGTAATGTCGTTTTGCAAGCCCAACAGTAGTGAGCCCCCTGGTGCCCAGACTATAATGTCGACCACGGTGAGTATAAGAGCGATCATGCGAGCAGACCTTCAAAAGTCACCTGACACTGCAAACGGAAGTTCTAGGTGCAGTCGTTGTGTACTTAAACCACATAGGAAATGGCAGTGTCAGACGACCACATTAGGCTGTACGAGTTCCACCATCGACGTTCAGTAACGGTAGCAACATGAAACATCAATGCCGTATATGGGCCAGGTACCCTGGAGGTCAGGAAAGGTTAATGCTGGTTCCAGAAATTTCAAAGGGGAGCCTCAAGGATATGCAGCGACCAGGACGGCCTGTCTAGCTGAATAACAACGTGCTGAGAGCTGCTGTTGAGGGAAATCCGCAGGCAACAGTCGAGGAATTGTCCACTCTTGTTCATTCAACCCATTCCACTGTTCACCAGCATCTACAGGACCTTGGTTATGTGTCGAAACTGGATAAGTGGGTACCCCATGATCTCACTCCACAACAGCTGCAACAGCGTGTGGACATTTGCACTTCTTTGCTCTCCCATGAAAAAAGGGAGCCGCTTTTGCACAGAGTTGTCATAGGCAATGAAAAATGGATTGTTTATCACAACATTAAGCATAAACAGCAGTGGCTTCCCAAAGGGAATATGCCTGCAGCAGTGGCGAAACCAGGACGTTTCCAGAAAAAGTTTTCATGTCTGTGTGGAAGGATATGCAAGGCATAATCCATTACGAGCTGCTGCCACCCAACAAAATCATTACAGGGGAAGTCTACTGTCAGCAGCTGCAGTGTCTACCCACTTTTGCACGATAAACGTCCAGTGTGGTTTTGCATTGGTTTTGCATTGTCCTGCTGCAGCACGACAATGCAAAACCACACACAGCAAAAATTACCAGTGCCACATTGCAGGACTTCAGATGGGAGAAACTTCCACATCCAGCATATTCCCCTGACTACCATCTCTTTTGTAGCCTGCAAAACCATCTTGCTGGGACTACACTTTGAAATGTGGAGGAGGTATGGCGAACCCTTTCTGCCTTTTTTGCATCAAAACCCATGGAATTCTACAAGTCTGGGATTCAAAACCTTGTTGATCGGTGGGAAAAGGTTGTAACTACTGGGGGCACTTATTTTATGGATTAAAAAATCTATTCCAGGTACGTTTTTCTTTCTTTTCATCACACGTTGAAAAAACGACAGTATTTTTGGGATTACCTGCTATTTGCATATAACAAACTCAAAAAAAAAAAAAAAACTATTATAACGACCATATTTATGCCAATGCCCACATGGTTTGTAAGACTATTATCAATCCTTAAACTTTCAAATACATTAATTCCATTTACATATTACAAATAACTTAAAAGAGTTCAAAAGGTATTAAAAAGATATTTAAAATGGTACAGCCTGGTTTACATCACCTTCTCAAACTCTCTCTGAATCTTTTTGTCAGTGGCGTACCCAGGGGGGGGTGCAAAGGGCCATATGCACCACCCAAAATAATTTTGTCTAGTATTAAAAATTGTGGGCGACGTTATTTTGCTAGTGTCGCCATTCTAGTCTTCCTTAAATTGCTGTTAGTTACTTCTTTATTTGGAATGGTCAGACGAGGTCACATATGCCTGTTGTTAATGCTCATCCCCCCCCCCCCCATGCGCATTTCCCACTTGAATGCCAGCAAAGAAAGAAGAGAGCGAACTTTTGTTGTATGTTGTAGTGGTCAGGGCGTCAGTCTAAAGTCTAATGAACGGTGGGGGCTGGGGCCTGGAGGGAGGGGGGTTAAGCATTTTATCTTGAGTACATACCATAGCAGGAAAATAAAAATGTAGAATGAACATTATAATTAATAGTATTTGATAAATATAAAAGTGCCGGTTCTCATGCACATTTTTTTCGTCACTTCAGGAAGTAATGATATCGTAGCTGAAGTGATAAAACCAAGAACATGAGAATTTTTCGCTTGTTGACTTGACATCACATTAAATTTTATTCACTGATGCATAATACAGATGCAACTTGATGTAAATGTTATGTATAGTGCTTGAACAGTCTGATGTAATTGCAGAAGTGATTCTTTGATGAAATTTAATTTTTAAATAGCAATAATTAAAACTACAAAATTTCGCATTCGTGGTTTTGACATTGCGGCGACGATATGCACCTCCCAAAATTAATTTCTGGGTATGTCACTGCTTTTTGTTCACCTGCTATGGATGTCTTCCTGAGCATGTCTTCTCCCATCAAACGAAACAGGAAGAAAATAAGAAGGTTGCTTATTTGTAAAGTCTATTGGCTTATGTATTTATGTGACATAAACATCAAACTGTAAAAAAAGGTAAATAGAGAAATTACAAATATATATATATAAGAAACTCAATGAACTTCAAACAAAATCACATATCAAATGGAAACCTGCAATTAACAAGGAACCTGTAGCTTGATGTACTTATGCAGCCTTTAAAACAATACACTGGCCAGAATACTTACGAAACATTCTGTACAACGTATGCTAGCACAAATAGAAAATATGATCATTTACAGAAATAGGAAGAATGCATTCACGCGTAACAAATAAATGTAAGTTGGAAGTAAGCATGCTAGTTACATAAAGAACTTTAAGAAACACAGAAGTACTTTCAATCCAACTTAGGTCTTGATCACCAGTTTATTATTTTTTTATTTATACACATACACCTAATCATTCTTAAAAAAGCAGACCAGTCAACTATCAAGAACTGAAATCCATGAAAACATTTACAGCAAACATTTAATCTGTATGTTCAATTAACTGATACATCAGACATACTGATGAAATGTAATTGAACATATCAATGAAACGTTAGTATATTATGCATATGGTACATAGGTTTTTAATTCATTCAGACTACAGCAAAGATATTTAGCGGTGTATTTCATACTTATAATGATTAAAATGAAATTGACACATAATTATGTCATTACTACACTGTCATTGCTAAATATATGGTTAAATATTTGATTTGCAACTGTGAACAAATTCTTGTTATTCTTTTCCATTTCAGCCACTGCAATGATTCCACTTAAATCCCAGAATGAAATACACTGACGGAAAAAAATCCCAACACCACGAAAAAATAGTTGTAGAGGAATGAAATGGCGGCAATACATTTGTATAGGTAACATATTTAATCGATTAAGGTTTCAAGATCACAGCTTATTGTAAGTGCGAGAAGAGCCATTTTAAATGTGAAATGCTGGTACATTAATAACTGGTGTAACCGCCAGAATGTTGAATGCAAGCACGCAAACGTTCATGCATTGTGTCGTACAGGTGCTGGATGTCAGTTTGTTGGATGGAGTTCCATGCCTGTTGCACTTGGTCGGTCAATACAGGGACGGTTAATGCTGGTTGGGGGTGACGCTGGAGTTGCCGTCCAATGATGTCCCATACGTGCTCGATTGGTGAAAGATGTGGTGATCTAGCAGGCCACGGCAACATGTCGACACTCTGTAGAGCATGTTGGGTTACAACAGCGGTATGCGGGCGAGCGTTATCATGTTGGAAAACACCCCTTGGAATGCTGTTCATGAATGGCAGCACAACAGGTTGAATCACCAGACCGATGTACAACTGTGCCGTCTGGGTGCGTGGGATAACCACGAGAGTGCTCCTGCTGTCATAGGAAATTGCTCCCCAGACCATAACTCCAGGTGTAGGTCCAGCGTGTCTCGGCCGCAGACAGGTTGGTTGCAGACGCTCACCTGGCCTCCTTCTAACCAACACACGGCCATCACTGGCACCCAGGCAGAACCGGCTTTCATCAGAAAACACAACAGATCTCCACTCCGTCCTCCAATGAGCTCTAGCTTGACACCACTGACGTCGGAAACGGCAGTGGTTTGGAGTAAGTGGAATGCACGCTACAGGGCGTCTGGCTTGGAGCTGTCCTTCAAGTAACCGATTTGTAACAGTTCGTTGTGTCACTGTGGTGGCAACTGCAGCTCGAATTGCTGCCGCAGACGCAGTACGATGCGCCACGGCCATACGCCGAACACGGCGGTCTTCCCTCTCAGTAGTGCCATGTGGCCGGCCGGAACCAGGTCTTCTTGAGGCAGTACCTTCCCTTGACCACCGCTGCCAACAATCATGCACAGTGGCTACATTCCTGCCAAGTCGTTCTGCAATATTGCAGAAAGAAAATCCACCTTCTCGTAGCCCTATTACACGACCTCGTTCAAACTCCGTGAGCTGTTGATAATGGCTTCTTCATCCTCTTAAATGCATTCTTGACTAACATCAACACCCTACGTCGAATCTCAATGATAACTAACGCTCACGAATGTTACAGCGCGTATTTACAGCAAACCTGCTTTGCATGTTCCGAGGCGCTACTAGCGCCACATGTATGCGCCGAGCGCAAAATTTGCATCTATAGACGTCATCTTACAGATGTACTCTCACCGCCTACCAACTGTCGTTTATCTAACACAACCCCTTCTTGGTGTTGGGATTTTTTTTTTCCGTCAGTGTAGTTAAAAGTTTAATGCAATTTATACTTTGCCATCTTAGGAAAGGAGACTTCAAATAACTGAACTCAGCAGAAAATCAGCAATAGGATGGAAGAATAATAAATGTAAAGCACTGAATGGTGATTTAATTTATTATTTAATTTTTGACAAATTAAATGATTATGCAACTCAATATTCGTAAGCGTATGATTTAAAGTCTATGAAGATTCCAGTCTTATGCCATTTTTAGAGCTCATCAGCATCTTTGAAGACAATGGATACATTTCAGAGACAACAAACAATTCCAGGAAATCATAGAGGAATGGACTATAGAGACGATAAAGGGTTTTATTGCTAATGACTAACACTAGTGGGCTGAGGTTGTGCTGGCTTTTTAAAACATTTCACCAACTTATTCGCTAAATTCAAATATTTTTTTTTTTTTCGGCAATGTATTATAACAGTACAAAAAGATAATCGCCAAAACTTTTTTCCATTGCCAAAACTACTACTTTTTTGCAAATTGTGAAGAATGCAATCGGTAGCGTGACCCCTGCTAGTGGGATAATGTGCTAAATGTATTCTCACTGGTTACTTTGGTCAATGAGTAATGGCACAAAACTGCGAAGTCATAAGATGCTTATGTTCAGAACTGAATAACCTTCTTCATACATTCTACTGCTTCTGATTCCAGTGAACAGCTTCCTATCTAACAGTACAAAACCAAAGAATCCAAGGCAACTCAGTGAGTGGAGAACATACTCTCACACCCAATGCACAAGAATCAGAAATAGGAACACAGAAATTTAGGTTCTTGGTAAGCCACGTGGATGAAATTTAGTTTTGGAATTTCTACATCACAGAACATTTTTTTTTTTTTACCCTTCCATGTAACCATATGAAATAAAGATTAATGTTTCATAGATTTTGTTTCATTAATGCTTAAATCTAAGAATTGCTGGTATCCAACCTGGATCTATGTTTTGGCTAATGAAGTCTCTGTTATGAGAAGGCAGGCACATTGACTAGTGCAATTTACATGTTTGTTCATAAGTACATTATTTTCAGCAACCAGTTTGCAACATCAGACATGCCAACCTTCAAAATCTAAAAATCAGGAGATTTTTTACAGCTCATAAAATCACATGAGCGCTATTTTTTATCGACATTTTTCAGATGCAGGAGCAATTTTCAAGAAGTAGTATTATTGGTACATAGCATTTTTAATGTTTAAAAAGTGATTCTAAATGCAGACTGTATGTTTATATGCAAAATAAAAAGCATAATGAAAATAGTTGTCAACCAGATACAATTAGTAGCATTTTTGTTTTCAGTAATTTTCCCTCCATTTTCAGACTGAAATACAAATATTTACGGAATAAAATTATATACACTGCTGGACAATTGCTAAGGACAGATCATAAACGGCTATATAGCGCATAAAAAAGTAAGTGTGGTTGGATGCCAAGTTAAATAAAATAATGTCAGAATGCCAGGACATTACAAGAAAGACAATTTATTGTGCTCTGAAATCCAGAAGGCTTTGGAACGTGTTCAAGGGACAAACGGGCCATTTTGTGCAGAATACGTAAACGTGAAAAAAATGCAATTACCATCCGCAGGCGTTCCGGCGTAAGATGTCAATACGGGATATGGCCACCATGGAGGACGATGCAAGATTCCACACGTCGTGTCATGCTTTGCACAACATTATCAAGCAGCTGTTGGGGTAATTTATCCTATTCCTCTGTCAGTGCACGGATGAGGGTGTCCTTGTTTATTGGAGGGCATTGGCGACCAGCAAGACTCCTCCCCAAAGCATCTCACAAATTTTCAATGGGATTCAGATCTGGAGAACGTGCTGGCCATACGAGGCGTTGAATATCCTCGCTCTCAAGACACTCCTGGACAGCGACTGTTCGATGACATGTTGCGTTGTCGTCCATGAAAATGAATCTATCACCGACAGCACCACGGAACATGCGAACATGAGGTAGCAGAACATCATTCATGTATCGTTGGCCAGTCATAGTCCCAGCTGGAAACATATAGAGAGACGTACGGCCATTGATCATGATGCCAGCCCATACCATGACACTACATGTCGGATATCGGTCCCTTTCCTGTATGTTTGCTGGACAATATGCAGTACCACTATCACGCCAGATCAGTTGTCGTCGACAATCAGACGATAGACTGTATCTACTCTCATCTGAGAAGAGAACAGCAGACCAGTCGTTATCAGTCCAATTGCGATGTTGATGGCACCATTGCAAACGGGCGGTACGGTGACGTCTGGACAATGGGATGCACACAACGGGACGGCGGGCGTATAGTCCTTCTTCATGCAAACGTCTGGCGACAGTTTTTCGGGAGATCCACTTGCCAGTAGCAGCCATAAACTGATTTGCTACCTCACTATCTGTGCTGCGTCGGTGTCTTTTTGTTGATAGCACTATGTACCGATCTTCTGCAGGTGTCGTACTGCGAACACGACCTCCCCCGTGACGTTTTCTACACTCTCCATTTGTTTAAAATGATTTCCAAAGCCTTGAAACAACACTGTGGCTGACGTGGAACTCCCTGGCAACATCTGTTATTTTTCGCCCATCTTCAATCTTGCCAATAATACGGCCACGCGTAAAATCATCTAGGTGATGTCGGGAAGACATAGTGAAAATTGCAAGTTCGTCAATTGATTCTTTCCCTTTCAACTTTGCGTTTGAACAAGAACGGTCAATACGCGTCAAATCTTTTATATCTCTTATCAGCGCTATGACGTCACAAACAAGTTCGGCAATACAAAATTTGCATATGCACAACACGTCTTACTGTATCCCGCACTTATGCTAATTTCCACATTTTCCTGCCTTCCATTTTATGGTTGCTATCATTGCTATTGTCATCCGTCCTTAGCAATTGTCCGGCAGTGTATAACAACAATACTAGACAGAGGCAACATCACAGGAAAAAGAAATTACGATTACGGAAAAAATCTTTATTTCGTTTACTTCCGTCTTTGAAAGACGAAATACCGTCCCGATGAGTATCTTTACGAATTGGTAAAATTCTTCGATGAGTAGTTTTACGCCCGAGAAAAATTCCCGACACGTACTTTTACGCGTTGAGAAAAATTCCTGATGCATATTTTTACGCGTTGATAAAATTTCGATGCATACTAGACGCGTAATTAGATTACGCATTTCGGAGAACTCTGGTCGGCACGTCACTTGAGCACTTCCGTGGACAGAGAGAGAGAGAGCTACCGCACGACGCGGAGCCCTTGATGGCTCTGCACAAAGCCGGCGAGTCAAAAACATCATCGCGTAACACTGCGCTCGTAAGGTCCGGTAGAAAATCTAAATGGATGGTTGCAGCCTGCAGGGGATTGAAATATTTCGATTGTGCAATCAAAATATTAAAAAAATCTGTAAAAAAAAAAGACTTCTAACCACAAAGCAGTAAAATTAAGCAGAAATCCGTAAAAGCTAGCAAGTATGCAACATCCATGCCCCACTGCGATTCGAACCCGGACCCATCTCGGACAATTTCTTGAAAGCCGGCGCTCAGTTTCACAACTTTATTATGCAGCAAAGACTGCATAATAACTTTATTATGCAGCAAAGACTGTATAATACAGCTAATATGTAAAGAAGAAACAAATTGCCAAAGATATGACATAAAATAAAACATTAAAAACCGCGAAAGTGGCGTAATGCAAAAGGAAAACTCTCCCGCAAAAAGTAAGCGAAAGGAATGAGAAAAAACAAACAAATTCACAAACTAAGTGTACACAAAATGCTACAATAGAAGATAAAACAAAGCTGACAACAACAGATTTGCAATTAGAGATGAACAAAGAGGCACTTTAATCTTCTACAAAACGTGCCGAAGAAGGGAAAAGAGACAAACATGGTGCAAAACAAGAAATAAATATCTCCACAGTAAAGCAAAACCGAAAAGCACTCCTCAAAACTCTGAAGAAAACATAAACAGAGCTCACAGCTAAGAGCGGGAGACGTAAAACGATAAGTAGGTCACAGCTGGCGCACGAGCGTGTTTGTAACCAACATAAAATAGACCACTGCACCACTGGGGGTGGCTTTCTTTTGCAGATATGAGAGAGGAAAAGTACGATACTGATGACTGTAAAGGCCATCTTGCATCGACGCAGAAAGAAAAAGACTTCACAAGCGGTTTCAAATCTTTTCTTCTGCGTCAATCCAAGGCCGTGGCTGATGGAATTTCGTTATTTAGACCATCGTAACGGCTAAATATCGGCGAAAATCGGGAGAATTTGACATTTATCCGGAGGGCAGGAGGAATGGCTGAAAATCGGGAGTCTCTCGCCTAAATCCGGAGAGTTGGCACGTCTGCAACATTAAATTGCTTTTTGTTCAAATTTCCAAGTTTTTTGAAGAGATGTTACATGGAGAAAAGTGAACTAAAAGCAATCAAGTAGTACAATCTAATTGCTGAAAATAATGTACTTGTAAATTTCCTGTGTATTTGTGAAGAACATTTCTTCCTTGATTTTTATTAAGTTTGTTCACATTTCTATACTTGCATAACAGGCTTCAAATGCAGTTACCTGAATGGTGCAACAGAAACATGCTAGGACAAAAATTGGGATTTGTCAGTTCACTTACCAGGACAAAACACTGTTTAAATTTCCTGAAGAGTTGATTATATATGAATGAAAGTTAATTCCAGCATCATTATGCCACAAAACAGTGGGCAGAAATATGATATAACAAAAAAGATAAAAACATTAACAAACCTCCACTAAATCACAATGGGGATTAGCCTGACATTGACCATCTTGAAATGAACTGGAAATGTTGGCCTTGTTTGGATTTGTTTTATTAGGATTATAGAGTAACAACTATCAATATAATATTTTCTTACTAGATGTAGATCTTTGATACAACAAACCAAATCCATGCCATTTGTAATTCTTAAGTTGTGCACCTCCTCTTACAAAGAACAACACAGACATGTCAAATTTTCATTTAACAGCTGCTTCTGTTCTACTGAAGCAGTTTTTAAGACTTGAAACTCAATCCCTGCTGAATTCACTCAACTGCCTGTACTGTTAAACACAATGCAATTACATACAAAAGGCACATGAAACAAAACTGCAGTGTTAGGGATTAATATCATGGTTGTGCTCCATCAGTCCATTCCATTCATTTCTTGTTGTACTTGGGTGCATGAGGTGATTTGCTGACTATAATCATGTTTCACTGTCATGGAAGAGACAGTAGTTTTGGAGTCCCAAGCTGTGGTTGTTTATTTCTTTTACTTCGTTTCATTATGCTTGAATATTTTACATTTCTGTTCAAAAAAGCAATTTTTCATGTACCACATGTTTTCATCATGGGCTCAATTAATTTTTGGAATTAAAAATTTAAACCAACACTTAGAGACATGCTAAGGGCAATTTGCAACCTGGGTGCAAGCCTAGAGTTGCTGCTCCTCCTTGTACGAGAATATTTTTCAATTTTTATTCATTTTTACAGGAAATAAATACCTTTAGCGAATCATTTTCTATTTCCTGTAAATTAAGAATTTTCATAAGACACAACTGTCTCATATAAAACTGAAGGAAAAAAATCTGTAAAACTCTAGTTCGGATGACGGTGCGAATAATCCAAGAAGTCATCTTCCTCTCTGTCAATTTACACAAAAGTCCGCTTTATCAGTAAAAAAAAAGTTTTGTCATGTATGATGATAAACATATTACAGCTTCTCCAATGGAATGTGGGAGGGGGGCAATTGTGATATATATATATATATATATATATAACATTGAACATGACAGACATCTCTAACTATTTTAACCAAAAAATCTCTCATATGGGTACATACACAAATAAGTTGTATAAAACTAAAAGCAGAATTTGAAACAACTGGTTTTTGTATTAAGTAAAAATATTTTTTCCTATAAACTAAAAATTAAAGCTTCAAGAAAGATTGCAAACGTGTAGTTTCTGCTAAAATTAACTTTTGTAGCTTTTTTTTTTTTTGTTATGAGCTTTTTAACAATGTCTGAATTGTCTAAGTCAGTAGCAATTTTGTTTTCAATACTAACAATACTTATATTTGAAAAATCGACCATATATTTGAAAAGAAACTGGATATTTTGAAATCATGTTCAGCTCTTTTTAAACTTGCAATACAACTTTTACTGGCCAATGGACAGCAGACCACTGGTAATTCAAACACTGTGTGTCTGTGTGTGTTTATATCATCATTGTTAACTGTTATTAATCCATTGCTGAAAGAAGGTCTCCCCAAGTTTATTTCACAATGGTCTGTCTTGGGCCAGTCTACTCCAAGTCACTCCCGCATGCTTTCAAATTTCATTCGCCCATCTCCCACATGGTCATCTTTTGGGTCTTGTCCTGTCTCTCGGAATCCAGTATAAAAATTCAGTTGTACATTGGTGGTTCATTCTCCTGGCAATATGTCCAGCCCACTGCCATTTCAGGGATTTTACTCTCATCATGATGTCTTCCACTCTTGTCATTTTCCTCATCCACAAGTTTCTCTTATCTTTCCTGGTTACACCAAGCATTCATCTCTCAACGCTTCTTTCCGTTGTCTGCAGCCTTTGTATGTCTTTTTTAGTTAAAGTCCATGTCTCTGCTCCATATGTAACTACTGGAAGGATGCATTGATTAAACACTTTTCTTTTACGATATGACATATTGCTCTTAAAAAGTGTACTGTCTCTTCCAAAAGCTCTCCAACCAAGTTTTATATGTCGATTTTCTTCATCAGTGTGGCCCTCACTTGATATCTGCTGTCCATGATAAATGTATATAGGTATCAGTCATCTCCAGCTTTTCCCCATCAATTGATAAATCCTCATTTCTTGTAAAAGAACTGCACATCAGTTCTGCCTTCTGAAAGTTCATTTTTATTCCCACTTCCTTACTCTTGTCACCAAGTTTCTGGATCACACTCTGCAGTTCTGAAGGGTCAGTTGCAAAACTGACTATGTAATCCTCAAAATGAAGGTGAGTTAAATAATCTCCATTAATCTTTATCCCTTTGTTTTCCCAGTTCAATGATTGAAAGACATTTTGCAATGTAGCATTAAAGAGTTTGGGAGATATGGTGTCACCTTATCTCACTCCCTTTCCAATTTTTATTGGTGCTGTATCCTCAAACAGCCAAACCTTTGCACTTGCATTTTCATAGCTGTTATTAATAATGCTAATGTATGCATCTTCAATACCACAGAATTTCAAAGCAATTACAACTGTTGATGGTTTCACAGAATGGGATGCAATGTCAGGTGATGTGCAAACATATCATGGCCTCTTCTTGACAAATGTGAACCACACCTTCTCGTGGTGCATCCTGTTTCCACTAAAGAGCTCTAACCACTGCCAAATAGCATTATAACTATACCATCGGAATTAGAGAAAATGCTATCTCACACTCACCAACCCACTTGGCCAGCATGATGAGTTATCCCCCCCCCCCCTTCCATTAAGATAGGCTTGTCTAAAAGCAAAACTGATTTAGGAATGCTGAAGATTAGTCATGAGAAAGGGGGTCTATAGTTCCAAGAGTTGTTTTGACAAAGGGAGTCAGCTTCTGTTATCAATATACTGAATATATAGAAGGAATTTTTTAATGCTTTGTTGACTAGAAATCCAGGAACAAATGGACAGGTAACAGATGATAATTTAAATGTGAATTAACATGAATGGACAACAGTTAGTGCTAATGAGGTACGAGAAACTATTTCAAACAATTAGTGCTGATGAGGTAAGAGAAGCTATTCTAAACAATTTAGTGGTGATGACATAAGAGAAGCTATTTTATCTGTAAAGAATGACAGGTTTTGATGAAATTAATCCATAATTATTAGTTAACTTCTGTATATGAATTTTGTGTTGGATGTTTTGGTGGAGACAACTGATTATTTGGTACGTGTGCTAATGTCTAAGAGTACCGACAGTTCGCAGCAGCATCTTAATTAACTGAATGTAGCTTGTGAAGAATTTGGAATGAGATTAAATGTTGAAAATTTAATTCTATGGTTTCAAATTGAACTGCTAAATATAGTGGGTGCGCCACAAAAAGGTGCTTGACCAGGTAAGAGATTTACTACCCTAGTGTAGTAATGGATGCAAGAACAAAAGTTGATAAGGAATTAAGACTATAAATTTGCAAATAAGTAGTTTACAGTTTTTGTTATCAAGTTTTTGAAGCATATTTGTAGATGTTGTAAGTTGAGTTCCTGAAGATGAATACTGCTGTAAAAAGTGTAAAGCAGCAAAACTGGTTCATCAGAGTGATGCAAAAGGTAGGAAGGATAAGGTGGAAGGGCATCAATTGGATTTTTGGAAAGATAGGAAAACATTCCAGAAGTTACACAAAATTCAAGTAAAAAGGGGGAAATAAAGTTCTAAGCTGTGGAAAGATATAATTGCAGAAATGATATGGAAGCCAAATGAGTTCGGTGAAAGATGGGGTGAATGTTTTCGAGAGTAATTAAAACATGAAAGCAAAGGTGATTTTGAATTAAAAGCAGATGATACCACTGTGAAAAAAAGGAAGCATAGCAGGGATACCAAGATAAGGGATTTGTAAAGCTGCAAAATCTCTTCAAGATGGTAGGGCTTTGGGAGTACATGGCATAATTACTGAAATGTTAAAACACAGTGGTGACTCTGCAACTGATTGGCTAACTGAAATTTGCTAGTTGCACTGGAAGTTAGGAATGGAGGGATGCTATCATTATTCCTTTGTACAAGGGAAAAAATGCTTAGACTGAATGCAAGAACTATCATGGTATCAGCCTGCAGAGTGCCAAGGAAAATTTTTGAGAGCTTATGATTGATACGGTATGAGGCCTTACCTCAGAGCAGATGCGAGATGTACAGTGCATTGTTATGCCTGGTAAGAGCTGCACAAACCAAATTTTGCATTATGTATGATAATTGAAAAGTATCTGTCTGTCTGTTTGTAAGAAACCTTTAGTTGCCTTTATACATTTAGAGAAAGCTTATGACCAAGTAAATAGAATACTTTTGTGGAAGGTATTGAATAAATATGGTGTTACTGGGAATTTACTTAATAGTGTAAAAGCAATGTATGCTGGCAGCAGAGAATGTGTACGAGTGAATGGTGTTTTTATCAAAATGGGTTTCTATTGGTGCTGGGGTCAGACAAGGTTGTGCAATGCCACCATGGCTGTTTAACATATTTATGAATGAATAGATAGATGCACGATGCCAAAATAGACAATACTAGTTTCTGTCTTGGTAGCATAAGAGTGTGCAGATTCTTGAATGCTGATGACACGGACCTTTTGGTGGAGAGCAAAAGTGAGTTGCAGAGTATAATGTCCCGGATGTACGAAGTTTGTGTGAAATTCAAATTGAGTATAAATAAGGGAAAAACCAAGGTCATGGTTTTTGAGTGAGGAACTGTAAGTACTGAATGCAAGATTAGTCTAAATGGTACAAAAACAAACATAGAAATAGAGTGAAAACACACAGACATGTATGGTAAAAAGGTTCGTTTAGCGGTAGCTTTCGGTCATCTTATGACCTTGATCACCCGCAAATCAACTAGTGGGCTGGTTGCCAGAATTACAATTTGAAGTTGGGGCGTTAGAATTGTTGCCAGATTTTAGTAGGGAGATCCATATAAATGGGATTAGGTGAGGGTCTCTGAATTGCCATTTTTGGTGAACAAAATTTCAATGCTTCCTTGAAAACGCAGAGATGTTTTGTTGATGAATGGGGCAACTTTTTTTTTTGTTTCTTTCTAAATATCGGCAGTTCCCATTTGGAAAGAAACAAAAAAAAAGTTGCCCCATTCATCAACAAAACATCTCTGCGTTTTCAAGGAAGCATTGAAATTTTGTTCACCAAAAATGGCAATTCAGGGACCCCTTCACCAAATCTCATTTATTTTGATCTCTCAACTAAAATCTGGCAACAGTTCCAACACCCCAACTTCAAATTGTAATTCTAGCAACCAGCCCATCCAGTTGATCGCGGGTGTTCAAGGTCATACTAAATGAACCTTTTTACCATATGTGACTGTGTTTTCACTCAATTTCTATGTTTATGTGTTATGGTCGTGTGAAGCCCGAGTTTTAAACCATGGTACAAAGACAGACCAAGTGAATGAAGTTGTATATTTAGGAAGCATGTTTGACAGAGAAAACAGATTAGTTAGTGAAATTAATAGGTAAGGGAATTTTTCTTTGAAAGTCATAGCTGCTTCAGGAGGATTTCACAGGAATGATGAAATCCTCCTGAAGCAGCTATGACTTTCGAAGAAAAGAAAACTAATGCCATATGTTATTTTGAAGAGAAAAATGCTTCCAAAGAAACAATTGCCTCCTGGGATTATTGATGGCATAGCAGCTGAAGGTTGTTAGCACACACCAATCAGATGCTTTACTACGGCAGAGAGAAATGCTAATTCTGGATGCTTTTCATGGTCACACAACCGAGAAAATAAAGAAGCAGGTTGCTGAAATGAAGACTGGTCTTGTAATAATCCCAGGGGTAATGACTTTTCAACTGCAAGTTATAGACACTGTTATTGATAAACCATTTAAGAATTACTTATGGAAAGAATATAGTGATTTGTTAAATAATATGAACCATCCACTATACTAGGTTTCTTTAGCTCCCCAACAGGCAAGTTAAAGAAACCTAGTATACAGCTGTTGGTCCAGTGGATAAATACTGGGGGGAAATTCACAGTGACTCAATTATAAGGGGGGCTTAAAAAATGCTGTGTATCTAACAACATGGATGGGAGTGAGGATGTGTATCTAACATACTGTGGGAAGACTCCAACTGTGAATCTGATTCTAGTACCACTACTGAAGATTCACAGACTCAATTACAAGGAGATATAAAAAATGTGTATCTAACAACATGGAAGGTAGCAAGGACGACATACTGTGGGAATACCAACTGTGAATTCGATTCCAGTACCACTACTGAAGACGGGCTGAGAGAAGAATAACATAAGGGTCATGACTGGGAGTTGTAAACAATAATTAGGACAACCTTTACATTAAAAGAAAACTGTGTCAAATTTGTGAAATTTCTCAACCTTTACATTAAAAGACAACTGTGTCAAATTTGTGAAATTTTTACTTTGAGGTACATTTGAGATTATTTATTTCTCACGCAGAACACCCTCAAAACTTTACGGTCACATTATGTGAGAGACCATACTATATTTGGCTCAATACGGTACAAATTTTCTTTCACAGCTTTACTCACTTGCTGCTGCCTACCAAGGAATTCTAATATTCCTAACCTCACAAACTGCTCCACTCAGAAAAGTCAAATCCAGGACTGTCAGCCAGTAAACCTTGTTCTTTAAACAAGTGAGCCATACAGAAATGTGTACAAGTTGTATATTATGTCAAAAAGCTAGGGCGTGAAAGGCAAGTTACTGAAATTAGCAAAAGTATAAAAAAAAATTGATCACCAAAAGTTTTGCAATGATCAGGATAGAGAAAAATATAAGCAAGTGGTTTTAAATTAATAGTGGGCTCCAGCCAAGATGCAAATTTTTTCCATTTTCATTTTTAATTCTTTTCCTTTTTATTTTATTTTTTTATTGAGGGTTTAACACCCAATGTGAGCAACTCAATGGGCTATATAAGCAGTCGCCCATCCCCAATTTAGGGCCACTGATTCCAGGGAAGGGAGAGATCCAGTGCCATAAGACAAACACAACATCCATGTCTCACCGGGATTCGAACCTGGGCCCATCTCGGACGAGAGATCAGAAGCCACCGCTTAGACCACTGCGCCGTCGGGGCAGCCATTTTAATTCATATAGAAGAATTTGTTAAAGGACATAACTGTGTAATGAATGTTGAAATAGGCAGCTTTGGTATCAGCTGGCTGTGTGCGCTGATGATCTGACATTAATATTCAAGAGGACTTGCAATATTTTGCCAGCTGAGTTGTGTTTGTGGAAAATTTGGAACAACAATAAATTAGAATGTTCACAGCAATGAGGAATGAATACTGATTATGCACAGCTATCAGATTACTGAAAATGCTTATAGTGCTTACTGAACATCCATGTAACATCCCTCAGAACTCTTGAAAATTTCATCACCCTGGAATAGCTCCAGGGTGATAAAAAGTTCAAGTTTTTTTGAGGGATGTTACATAGATGAGCAGTAAGAACAAAAAGCAATTGCAAGTTTAAAATCTGATTGGTGTGAATAATCAGCGTTCATTATCTGATTGCTATAAATATTCTAGTGAAATTCCCACGATGAGGAATATTTCTTTCTTCATTCTAAATTATGACAAATGCTGAAAATTCTATGGTTTCAAATAAGAAGAGGTAGAAAAATATTCTGAAATCTGGTAGCCAGCTAAATTTTTTAGTGGTTAAAATCAAAATTACATTGGACCAATGGGGGTGGGTATATATAATATCAAAGTAATGTGCACTTCTGTCCAAAAAATGTTTTATCTTTGGCCATTAGCTTATCTCTTCCTGGAAAAAAAATACAATTCTGAGATTCAGCAGTTAGCTCCAAAAGAAATACAAACTACCAGATATTTTTACTTATTGTTGTCGTATCAAACTTCTCCATTTACAGCGATCTTGACATACAACTCGTGCTTCACTAATATCCATTACACGCTGTACACAAGATCTTTTATACTTCATACTCATAATCTTTTCTCATGCAGACACTCCTGAATCTGATCCACCCATGTCTTCCTTGGCCTTCCTCTGCCTTTCCTTCCTGCCACTTGGGCTGAAAAGATTTTCTTAGTAAGCATTTCATCACTCATTCTTTCAACATGGCCAAACCACCAAAGCATATTGGTCTCCACCTTGCTAACAACATTTTGCTTCATATCACACAACTGCAATACATCTTCATTTCTCACACAATCATATCGTGTCTTGCCACAAACCCCACGTAAGTAACGCATTTCTCCAGCACACAAACGACTCCTATGTTTCTTCTGCAGTACCCAGGTTTCACTACCATACATCAGAGTAGGAACAATTACATTTTCAAACACAGCCATGCGGGACTCTCTAGAGAACCCATCATTCCTGTGAAAACCTCCCAGAGCAGCTATGACTTTCAAAGAAGAATTCACTCGCCTACTGATTTCACCATCCAACTTGTTCTCTCTGTCAAACATGCTTCCTAAATACACAAACTCACTCACCTGGTCAATCACAGTGCCATTTATACTTACATTACATTCAGTGCTACCCTCTCCTCTCTCAAACACCATAACTTTGGTTTTTCCCTTATTTATACTCAGTTTGAATTTCATGCAAACTTCGTGCATCCGAGTCAACATACTAACTCTGCAACTCACTTTTGCTCTCTGCCAACAGGACAGTGTCATCAGCATACAGCAATCTGCACACACGGATATCACCAAGACATTAACCACTATTATCTATTTTGGGCATCACGCATGCAGGCATCCATAAATATATTAAACAGCCATGGTGACACTACACAACCTTGTCTAACTCCTGCACCAATGGAAAACCGTTTTGATAGAACACCATTCACTCGTACAAAAGCTCTACTGCCAGAATACATGGCTTTTACACTATTAAGTAGATTCCCAGTAACACCATATTCATTCAATACCTTCCACAAAAGTGTCCTATTCACTCGGTTGTAAGCTTTCTCTAAATCTATGAAGGCAGTAAAAACTTTCTTCCCAACAGCCAGATACTTTTCAGTCATCATGCGTAATGCAAAAATCTGGTTAGTGCAGCCTTTACCAGGCATAAAACCACTCTGAACATCCCACACTTTCAATGATGTAAGACCCCGTACTTTTTCAATAACAACCTTACCAAACACTTTCCCTGGCACACTCAGTAGGCTAATACCACGACAGTTCTTGCATTCAGTCTGATCACCTTTTCCCTTATACAAGGGAACAATGATAGCATCCTTCCAATCCCGAGGGACCATTCCTAACTCCCAGCACAACTGGCAAATTTCAGTTAACCAGTCAATTATAGAGTCACCACCATATTTCAACATCTCTGCAGTTATGCCATCAACTCCCGGAGCCTTGCCATTCTGAAGAGATTTTAGAGCTTTACACACTTCTCTTGAGATCCCTCCTGTGCTTTCATCCCTCATTGTGACATCATCTGCATCTGTCTCAGAACCATCTTTGCTTCAGTGATCTAATAACTTACAGAAGTATTCACCCCATCTGTCACTTAACTCATTGGGCTCCCATATCATTTCCTCAATCTCATTCTTCACACAACTTACAACTTTGTTTCCCCTATTTTTCCTGAGTCTCATGTACTTCCAGAAGGACTTTCTATCTTTCCAAAAAGCCAGTTCATGCCTTTCCACTTTCTCCTTCCTATCTTTTGCCTTACTGTGGCGAACCGGCTTAGCAGCTTCACGCTTCTTACAGCGATATTCATCCACAGAGACTCTACCTTGCAACATCCCCAAATAGGCTTCCTTCTTTCTCTTTACCGCCTCTTCAATTTCACTATTCCACCAAGCATCACCTCTATTGTTACCCACTATTGTGGTGCCACAGACGTCTTTAGCAGCAGTGACAACACAGTTCTTAAAACATTCCCACTTCTTTTCTACATCCCTCTCACCAGACTTCAGATCCTTCAGTCGTTCTCTGAGTAAGTCAGAATACCGCCGATGATCTTCAAGGAGCCTATCAACCTTTATTCTTTCTATCCTGGGTCTCTTCCTATTCCTTTTCCTCCAACCAACATTAAGTTTCACTCGTGACGCTACCAAGTAATGATCAGAACCAAAATTCGCACCTCTCATCACACGGGTGTCAACAACTAAGTGTTTCAAATGCTGATCGTAGACAACAAAATCTATCACACTCTTTTGACCAAGAGTACGATTTTCCCAAGTATACGTGTGGATATACTTGTGTTTGAAAAATGTATTAGATACACACAAACCATTCTCAATGCAGAGTTCAATTAATCTTTCACCATTATCATTCACACAAGGATCATTAAACTTACCCAGAACATTGTCAGAAATTGCATTCTGCACACCTACTCTAGCATTGAAATCCCCTGCTATTATAACTTTTTCTTTAGTACCAAACTGGCTCAAAACAGCTTTTAGCTCATTCCAGAAATCTTCCTTTTTATCAGAAGGTTCCGAGTCACAAGGAGCATACACTACAACAATTACAATTCTCTGAAGTTTCACTTTCAAACGAATCCAGAGAATTCTCTCACTTATGCAACTATAGTGAATCAAGTTGTTCATCTTTTCACTTAAAATCACACCTACACCAGCCTGTCCTCTCATATTATCCAATACTCCAGACCACACACTCACCGTGCCATTCACTTCTTCTACCCCAATTTCCTTCTTTTTGGTTTCACTTACACACAGCACATCCAGTCTATACTTATTCATCTCCTCAATCACCTCACTCATCTTGCCATTTATACCTCTAGTATTCCATACGCCAATCTTACATTCACTCAGCCGAGATCTTTTTCTCATACGCCGTTTAGAAAGTCCAGGTCAATTCCGTGGTGGACCGTCCTTCTCAAGTGTGGTAGGTCCACCATATCCCACACTTGAGTCATTCTTAATATTTCTTTTTGTCTTTTTAATCAGGTAAGTACATCAGTGTGGGGCTCACAAAATCTTGAATTACATGTTCTTCAGTGATGTTTTCCTTGGTGGCCTGGATAATTATTTTAGTCACCCTGGGTCACCAGGTGATCACATTTTTTGACCCGTGGATATTACTAAAGGTAAGGTGCTTGAACAAGCAACAGATTTTTTTGTTGTAGTAACTGAAGAGATTGGGAAGTTTAAGAAATTAAGAAAAGAATTAGCAAACTGGGGAAAATTTAAACTCTTGAAAAAGAATATTTTCACTGAGGATAATGCTGGCCAAGGAACAAAGCTGGTTGTGTACAAATTTAGACCTACTTTCTACTGCAGTGAGTGTTGAGAGTAAATTAAGGCCATTATGTGTGGCCCATATGAGAGTGGAATGTCAGGAAAAAATATAAAAAGAGACCAGTTCAATGGTGTAACAAGATTAGTAATGCAGATATTAGGTCTGAGCCAGGTACTATTTATAGAAATTAAAGTAAATGAAAACCTAGGAGTTTTGGACAATGTATTGTATGGGAGAGTCAAGATTGTCATGGTAAGCTTGCATTCTGAAATGTCTCATACCAAGGGAAAGACATCAAACACAGTGACTGATAGTTTAAAATTAGATGTTAATGGTATAAGCAATAATTTGTCTGAGACAGAAAATCTCACAATGGACCAAGAGAGATGAAGAAAATCTGTAGATAATCAGCATTATTAATTAATAAATAGGAACTTACACCAATCGTACTTAAAATAGTACAACTATACTAATAATCCGAATTTCTTGGCATAGAATAGAAATCAAAGTTTCCCAGCTTTCACACATCAACCAGGTGGCTTTTTTCAAAAAAGATAGACAGAAAACTGCTGCTCCAGTTCACTGTCTACCTTCCTTGAAAAAGCCATCTAGTTGAGGTGCGAAAGCTGGGGAACTTGATTTCTATTCTATGGCAAGAAATTTGGATTATTAGTACAGTTATACTATTTTGAACATTATTCATATATATTTTTTTTAATTTTTGGCCTCATAATCTGTATATATGTGTTGTATCCCTCCAATCTAAACATCATTGAGTATACATGTGTGGTAAGATAATGCATGGGTGAATAAGAAATGTCTGAGGAAATTAGAAGCTAAAAACTACGCATTTTTTGAATTTAACTATAAAACATGTGGGATAATGTAAAACTAAAACTTGGCAAACACATGATGAAAAGAAGGTCCATAGAAGTAGTTGAAGTTTCATAGTTTCTTTATGAACTGAATATGATCTGAAAGAAATTAACTTTCACACAACTAAAGACACATGTAAAATAAAACTTAACAGTTTTTAATAAATTATCATAGCGGCATGTGAATATCAATTGTTTCTTATCTTTTCACCATGCTATGTAAATTTTACTACTACCACTGAACTGCAAGAAAAATATCACTTGTTTACATTGCATGGGAATATTTACAAACATTATCTAGAACATACACAATACTTTTTTTCATTTTACTAAACAGCCATGACTTCACAACTTATTCAATTATCACATTAGTACGACAACAAAGGTACAATGCTGCCGAGTCATTATTTGGCTGACAGTTCCACTGTTCATTATTTCACTTTAAAATCATACATCTGCTCACTATTATTCTTTAAATCAACAATTCTCTCAAAGTTGTTGCATCACAAGTGTAACTAGTGTAAAAAAACAAAAAGGGATTCTACAGGTAATGAAAAATTACATTAGAATAATTCTTGATGTCGGCATATCACGCATAAGTTAGGTAAAAATTACAAGTGGTGGGACATTTCAGTAGTGACTTCTATCTTCATCAGCCATGGAATGAAAATTACTGCCAGCAATATCAGCTATGATAACGTTGTGTGACTGAACTAACATTTTAATGTATTATGACAAGTTTGTAGCACTGGTTTTTGTTCCCGTTTATTACAGCTCATTCACAAAAAGAAATTACTCAGTCCATTAATTATACAGGATAATAAATATAGCCACGCATGATAACTGTACAAAAACATGCAGAAAAGAAAGAATATAATATAAAAAATGCACCATTTTTCTTTTTATTGTATTATACAACATATTTCAAAAATTAGTGTTAACTCATACAGCAATACTGGCTAATATTAAAACCCAAGTCCACAACAATCACCATAATGCTAATGCATAGCAGAAACCTGATCAATTCCTATAAACAGTTTGTTTACTAGAAGGGAGAACTTACAACAATACAAAAGAATACAGTAAAGTTGCATTAATTATCCTAATAAACATATGCGCACTGTAATTATTTCTGGAAAGTTGTTACAAATCATTCAAAACTGAATACCACACGTCATACAATAAAATGACAATTAATATATAAACTATCTAGTTTTCAAATACTGTAAAAATCAACTAAAACTAAACTACTCGCTAAATGTTCATTTTTTAACAACTGATAATAGTTTTGTGACAGTATGATTAACCAGTATCTTTCCTATATGGAATTTATGCTAACAGTTCAATGTGCTTTAATTTCTTGAGAGCTTTAATCTTTCTCATGCCAGTAATTATTAGTCACCTTTTTTAAAACAATTTTGCATTTAAAATTATCACAAAACTACACTGGAATTTTTAATACTCTGTACCAAAGTCTCACTCTATGATGTTATAAGTCAAAGTAGCTGTATTATTTTGCTAATTCAGTGACATACATAAATACACTATCAGTTAAACTCTACAAACAGGGGGAATACTAAAATTTTAATTATACACAGTAAAAGGAAAATAACACAGGCACTATGGCACTAAATGCATGCACCTACAGCTGAAAAACAGGTAAAAATTATATCTTTGATATTATTGTATTCAACTTATAACACTTAGTGGATGATTACAATGGAAGATGGATTTGCCTCCAATCTGCATTGTGCTGGCAACAACGACACACATGGCAGCAACAAGGAGGCTATATGAACTTGGTAATAATTAATGTCATGGCTATTCCTAGACTTGATACACTATAAATTTCACGACATTACAGGTTTTACTCAGGAATAAAAGGAAATTACTTTCAGTCAAATTTTCAGGTAGCACCCCTACCCTTCCCTCAGGACTACACTACAGTAGGTGTTGCCATTCATTAGCTAAATTCCAACCTTTCAGATTATTTAATGTTGTAAGTCTTCTCTCAATTTTGAGTCCTTCTGACAATTTTCTCTTGAAAAAATGCTGTTGATGTGTCAGAACTTCTACACCCAAAGCACTTATGTCCTGTATTTTGAACCTTTTTGTATTTTTTAGTTCAAAATACAGGACATAAAAGTGCTTTGGGACTCTCTTAAAGTTCTGACACATCAACAGCATTTTTTCAAGAGAAAAACTGTCAGAAGGACTGGAAATTGAGAGAAGAAGAGGTACAACATTAAATGATGTGAAAGTTTGGAATTTAGCTATTGAATGGCAACACCTACTATAGTGCAGTCCTGAGGAAGGGCAGAGGATGCTACCCGAAAATTTGACTGTAAATAATTTCTTTTTATTGCTGAGTAAAGTAGTGAAATTTATACGCTCCCTATCTTCTGATTCAAGGCTTCTTGAATTGGAAGAGGAACTACAAAGGATCAAGTGGGACATCGTGGGGCTAAGTGAGGTAAGGAGAAAAGGAGAAGATCTCATTGAACTGAAAAGTGGACATCTCTTCTATTATCGTGGGACAGATACTGGCAGAACTAGTGGTGTTGGATTTATAATAAACAAGAAACTGAAGGATAAAGTGGTAGAAGTTGAAAGTTCCTCTGACAGAGCTGCACGACTCGTTATCCAACTCTCGAGAAGATACCAGGCTCAGATTATTCAAACTTATGCACCCACCACAAGTCATCCTGAAGAAGAAATTGAAGAATTTTATGAGGAAATTCGTCATCTAAATAATAAAGGTAAGCAGCACTTGAAGATAATTATGGGAGATTTCAATGCAAAAATAGGGCAACGGCAACAGAATGAAACTTCAGTAGGTAAATTCGGTCACGGCAACAGAAACCAGCGTGGAAATACTCTCGTTGAGTTTGCAGAGGCAGAAGGATTTTTCATCTTGAACTCCTTTTTCAAGAAAAAGCCACACAGGAAATGGACATGGAGACATCCAATTGGGACGACAAGTGAAATTGATTTTATTATGTGTAACAAAAAATTCGTCATCGAAGACTGCAGTGTGCTGAACAAGTTCAACACAGGTAGTGACCATAGATTGGTGAGATGTAAGATGCACCTCAACACTAAACTGGAACGTGGCAAGCTCATAAGACAAACAAAATGTATTGACATAACCAACCTTAAAAAACACCATAATACTTTCAAGTTGGAACTGAAGAACAGATTCTCTGCTTTAGAAGGCCTAACATCGGAAGAAGTGGATATTTCGGAAGTTAACAGAAAAGTAACCAAAGCTCTAATGGAAACAGCAACAAAATTAGCTGGGTCTAAGAACAAGTTGCATGTGAACAAATTATCAGGAAAAACCAAAATGTTGATGCAAAAAGAAGAGATGAGGACAACTAAAGAAGATGTGACTTCCAAAGTGGAATATATAGAGCTATGCAAGACAACACGAAAAAGTATCACTGAAGACGTAAGGAAATTCAACTGTGAGCTAGTGAGGAAAGCAATTGAAAACAACCAAAGCCTAAAGATAGCAAAGGGACATCTCAGTAAGGGAAGAAAACAGATTATGGCTCTGAGAAAAGAAGATGGTTCTATAACAAGAAATAGAGGCGAAATTTTGACAAGAGTGAAAGATTTCTACTCCAAATTATATGAAAGGGATGATACATGTACTCCAGACATCATGAAAGGTACCAGAGTTCTTCCAGTCCTCCCAGCAGAAGTTGCTCATGCAATCAAGAACATGAAGCGGGGGAAAGCTCCAGGAGAAGATGGAATTACTATAGACATCATACAAGAAGCAAGTGGAGAAATTGAAACAGTACTCGCCCAAATTTTCACTCGATGCCTTAATGAAGGGAAGATTCCTGAGGATTGGAACAATGCTACAATGATCCTGCTACATAAAAAAGGTGACATTGAGGATCTCAGGAACTACAGACCTATCAGCCTCCTATCAGTGGTTTATAAAATCTTCACTAAAGTTCTTTCACACCGCTTGAAGGTAACACTGGACATGGCTCAACCGAGAGAACAAGCTGGATTCAGGAGTGGCTACAGCACAATAGATCATATCCACGTACTGAGAGAACTAATTGAAAGAGCGAGGGAATATGAACTTCCATTGTGCATGGCTTTTATCGATTATGAAAAAGCCTTTGATTCGGTGAAACCATCAGCAGTTACCACGGCTCTGAAATCCTGCGGTATTGAAGATGCATACATTAATATTATTAATAACATCTATGAAAATGCAAGTGCAAAGATTCGGCTGTTTGAAAATACAACACACATAAAAATTGGAAAGGGAGTGAGACAAGGTGACACCATATCTCCGAAGCTCTTTAATGCCACATTGGAAAATGTCTTTCAATCACTGAACTGGGAAAACAAAGGGATAAAGATTAATGGAGATTATCTAACCCACCTTCGTTTTGCTGATGACGTAGTCATTTTTGCAACTACCCCATCAGAGCTGCAGAGTATGATCCAGGAACTTGCTGACAAGAGTAAAGAAGTGGGATTAAAAATGAACTTTCAGAAGACAAAAGTGATGTTCAATGCTTTTACAAGAAATGAAGATTTATCGATTAATGGAGAAAAACTGGAGATAACAGATACGTATGTTTATCTTGGACAGCAGATATCAAATGAGGGTCACATTGATGAAGAAATTAATCGTCGTACAAAACTTGCCTGGAGAGCTTTTGGAAGAAACAGCATAATTTTCAAGAGCAATATGCCATTATGTCTTAAAAGAAAAGTGTTTGATCAATGCATCCTTCCAGTGCTTACGTATGGTGCAGAGACGTGGACCTTAACTAAAAGAGACATACAAAGGCTGCAGACAACTCAAAGAAGCATGGAGAGGTGCATGCTTGGTATAACCAGGAGAGATAAGAAGAGGAACTCGTGGATCCGAAAAATGACGAGAGTGGAAGACATCATGATCAGAGTTAAATCCCTGAAATGGCAATGGGCTGGACATACTGCCAGAAGGACAGACCATAGATGGACAGCCGAAATTTTAGATTGGATTCCAAGGGACAGGAAAAGACCCAGAAAAAGACCACATGGGAGATGGGTGGATGAAATTCGTAAATATGCGGGAGTGACATGGAGGAGACTGGCACAAGACAGACCGTTGTGGAGGAAACTTGGGGAGACCTTCGTCCAGCAGTGGATTGATAATGGTTGACAATGATGATGATGAAGTTAAGCAGCTGAAATAAAATTAAGCTTAAGTAGACATATTATTGAGGTACTTAGCTGAGCCCTGTGTGATATTGGCAAAAAGGTGTTTGTTCCAAAATTCTTAGGTAAAATGAATAGCTGGAACCATCAGTCATAAGCAGTTTTCCACACTGACGCCCATGTATGGTTTTCACGATGCAAAGAAAGGTAAAAATGGGCACAAGTGTAGAGTATTGCAGGCCTACCATACTTGAGGAGACAATGTTTGTTTCTTAGATGAGTGGTTTCCTAAAGAACCATATTCAAGTAATGATTATAACCTAGTCACCACGGTAAACTGTGCATGGTTCCATCAGAACCACATTTAAATCATGATGCCATAGCCCTTTTACAAGAAACAGCATCACCATTTTCTCTCTCTCTCTCTCCCCTCTCTTTTAGGTGCATTGATGCTAAGAGAATTGCTATACAATGCTTGATGCGACTTTACACCACGGAAAATTGCATTTTTTTTAAGGTGCACTTATTCCGAGTACAAGATGAATGAAATCATCATCTTCGGCATGATGAATCTAAGTTTGGTGCAAGCACAGTCGTCATCCATTTTCTTCTATCTAGCACAAATATGAACCACTCTGCCACATTCAATTCTATTAGATCCCTTTCTACATTGTCTCATGGTCTTCTTTAAGGCTGTTATTTTGGTCTTGTGCCATTCAGTCACATTTTAAAGACCTGCTTTACTTTTCAAACATGTCCAAACCAACTCAATCTAAAAGGTCAGACTTTATTAAATATAAAAGGAGTCCTAGAGCTGACAAAGTTCCTATTTATGTCTTCTGCATTCATCAGTTACTACATCTTAAATGGGTTGAAATATTTACCTTAGAATTCTGTTTAAAAGGGGGGGAAACACCACTGTCTGTAAAATTACTGTTTTGGCACTATATACAACGCCTTAAAATAGTAATTTTATGCTTATAGCTTAACAGTGTACAATAAAATATTAGAAGAGTACACATTGTAACAAAAAGACTACCACTTGCTTGAATTCTACCTTGAATTCCAGCCTTTATTATTTACTGTTTCATGCTCTAAGATATTTAAAAGATAAAACGTTTTCAAAATTTTGATTTTGTCTAGAAAAATATCTATTATGATTATTAATATGTGATGTCATTTTCAAATATTTTTGTTTCACCTAAATTAATATGAAGACCCCATTTTTCTGAATCAGTTTCTTAGATTTTGTTTCTTTATAATGTCTTCTGAAGGTCTTTACCACAATGTAAGTATTGCTGGGAAATTCCAAACTTTAGAGAAACAACAGAAGACAAACAGAATAATGTGTTTTGTTTCTTCAACATCAGGATTAAAAAGAATGAATGAATCTCTCCCAGCCTTAGACCAGTGTTAACATAAGATTATTCGGATTTTGTTCCTTGTGGTAACACTCTAGTGTTACTTCCATGAATATGTATTTTAATCAAATTGATCAGTTTGGGTGGATTGGTGAGGAACAGAACTAAAGAGGTGATATGGGAGCCTAATGAGCTAAGTGAATGATATAATTATTTCATTTCTGGATGTGAGTTATTAGAACATTGAAATCAAATATGAGTCTGAAGTAGGAGCAGGTATGTCACCAAGAGAAGTAAACAGAGCAGAAATCTGAAAAAAGAAGTTTGTAAGAAACAACAAAAAACAAAAAAAAAATAAATAAAATAAAGAAACTGCTATGAATTTTTTTCAAAATGGTATATTCCTTGGAGCAGATGACATAACAGCTGAGATGTTGAAGAATGGCTATGATGGGGGGGGGCTATTGATCAGTTAGCTAAAGTCTGCCTAATGTGTGGGGGAGAAAGTTGTTACTCAGGAATAGAGCAATGTCATCTTAAGATAAAAGGTGAGAAGATCAAATGTACAACTGTGGAATCAGCTTAATGAATGAACCAGGAAATGTATTTGGAAAGATAGTCACTGATGAAGAGATATACAAGGTCTGATAAAAAAAAAAAAAGTACCAGACCACATTTTTTCCCTCCTAAAGTAGATACAGCACAGCATCAAGACTCTGTGGCATGGAATGTTAGACTGTAGTGTGCATCCATGAATTTTTTGCCACACTGTCAGCTGGTCATTTGGTCCCTAGCACTGAAGGTTCGGAATTGTGAACTTTGAGTCAGTTTTATTCTTGTCTTCTGCCACAATGACTGAAGAAGTTGAGCAGAGAATCTGCATCAAAATTTGACACAAACTTGGCCACATATCAGTAGAAACAATTCAAGTGATTAGCCCAATCATCCCAGTGGAAGAGTTCAGGGTCTCCAAGGCCAAAAAGGCGCAGAAGGTCCGCAGTAAAGTCAATGTCATGCTGACAGTATTTTTTTACCACCAACACATGGTACATCATGAACACGCTTCAGAAGAACAAACTGAACAAGGAGTACTACCAGACAGTTCTCAGTCCCCTACAAGATGCAGTGTGGCAGAAGAGACCTACACTGTGGCAGTTGCACCATTACCATGTCCCATCCATTCATCTTGCTTCAGTTTCATTCAGGCCTTTTTGCTAAACAGCAGATCCCACAAGTGAGGCAATCCATACTCTCCAGACATGACTTTTTGGGACTTCTGGCTGTTCACAAAGTTGAAAATGCCTTTGAAGGGTAGAAATTTTAAAGACACAGATGAGCCCACAAAGAACATGATACAGCACCTGTTCATCATCATCATCATCATTGTCAACCATTATCAATCCACTGCTGGACGAAGGTTTCCCCAAGTTTCCTCCACAACGGTCTGTCTTGTGCCAGTCTCCTCCATGTCACTCCCACATACTTTCGAATTTCATCCACCCATCTCCCATGTGGTCGTCTTCTGGGTCTTTTCCTGTCCCTTGGAATCCAATCAAAAATTTCGGCTGTCCATCGATTATCTGTCCTTCTGGTAGTATGTCCAGCCCATTGCTATTTCAGGTATTTAACTCTGATCATGATGTCTTCCACTCGTCATTTTTCGGATCCACGAGTTCCTCTTCTTATCTCTCCTGGTTATACCAAGCATGCACCTCTCCATGCTTCTTTGAGTTGTCTGCAGCCTTTGTATGTCTCTTTTAGTTAAGGTCCACGTCTCTGCACCATACGTAAGCACTGGAAGGATGCATTGATCAAACACTTTTCTTTTAAGACATAATGGCATATTGCTCTTGAAAATTATGCTGTGTTTTCCAAAAGCTCTCCAGGCAAGTTTTGTACGCCGATTAATTTCTTCATCAATGTGACCCTCACTTGATATCTGCTGTCCAAGATAAACGTATGTGCCTGTTATCTCCAGCTTTTCTCCATCAATCGATAAATCTTCATTTCTTGTAAAAGCATTGAACATCACTTTTGTCTTCTGAAAGTTCATTTTTAATCCCACTTCTTTACTCTTGTCAGCAAGTTCCTGGATCATACTCTGCAGCTCTGATGGGGTAGTTGCAAAAATGACTACGTCATCAGCAAAACGAAGGTGGGTTAGATAATCTCCATTAATCTTTATCCCCTTGTTTTCCCAGCTCAGCGACTGAAAGACACCCTCCAATGTGGCATTAAAGAGCTTCGGAGATATGATGTCACCTTGTCTCACTCCCTTTCCAATTTTTTTGTGTGTTGTATTTTCAAACAGCCGAATCTTTGCACTTGAAAGAACTTTAGTGAAGATTTCATACGCCACTGATAGGAGGCTGATAGGTCTGTAGTTCCTGAGATCCTCAATGTCACCTTTTTTATGTAGCAGGATCATTGTAGCGGTGTTCCAATCCTCAGGAATCTTCCCCTCATTAAGGCATCAAGTGAAAATTTGGGCGAGTACTGTTTCGATTTCTCCACTTGCTTCTTGTATGATGTCTATAGTAATTCCATCTTCTCCTGGAGCTTTTCCCTGCTTCATGTGCTTGATTGCATGTGCAACTTCTGCTGGGAGGACTGGAGGAACTCTGGTACCTTTCATGATGTCTGGAGTACATGTATCATCCCTTTCATATAATTTGGAGTAGAAATTTTTCACTCTTGTCAAAATTTCGCCTCTATTTCTTGTTACAGAACCATCTTCTTTTCTCAGTGCCATAATCTGTTTTCTTCATTTACTGAGATGTCCCTTTGCTATCTTTAGGCTTTGGTTGTTTTCAATTGCTTTCCTCACTAGTTCACAGTTGAATTTCTTTACGTCTTCAGTGATACTTTTTCGTACTGTCTTGCATAGCTCTATATATTCCACTTTGGAAGTCCCATCTTCTTTAGTTGTCCTCATCTCTCTTCTTTTTTGCATCGACATTTTGGTTTTTCCTGATAATTTGTTCACATGCAACTTGTTCTTAGACCCAGCTAATTTTGTTGCTGTTTCCATAAGAACTTTGGTTACTTTTCTGTTAAGAGCACCTGTTAGGAATCCTTAAATCATGATCAGTGGGCAAACAACTGGAACAAGTATGTAGTGTCAGAAGGTGCCTACCTCAAAGGAAACCAGGACACCAACACAATAGATTATTTATGGGGGTTTTTTTTCCTTCCCCTACATCAGATACTATATGTCACATACTATTTGATCTGACCTTGTAGAGCTTGGTAAAGAGGTATTTTCTGGTAGCTCTGCGTGTGTGGTGGGGCGTGCATGTGTTGTACATGTAGTACTTTATCCAATCAGTTTTTCTTTTTTTTGGGGGGGGGGGAATAACCACAGTGAGAAACTAAATGGGCTCTAAGAAGCAATCATCCATCCCTAATTTAGGGTCACTGGTTCCAGGGAAGGGAGAGACCCAGTCCTGTAAGACAAACACATTCGAATCCCCACCAGGATTCAAACTCGGAACCATCTCAGACAAAAGGTCAGAAGCCAGCACTTAGACCACTGTGCCACTGAGGTGGCCCAATTAGTTTAACGTTGGTGAAATAAACAATGTTGTGCTTACTCCCCAAAGCAGTTTGTGTGTGATGACAAAACTGGCAGTATTGGTTTACATCCTGGGGATTTTCTCTGTATGCAAGTTGTATGCTGCAGGGTTCCCACTCAAAAGTAATAAAAAAATTTCCTTACTTTTCCAGGTTCTCCAGGTGGTTTTTAAAGTTTCCCAGAGTGGCATGTTGCAAAGAATTGTTACATTTCATTCCATTCCATTCATTTTTCTCACCAAAGCACATTCTTGTACATTCTTTACGTAATTTGTCTTTATAAAATTACCTGCTTTTCATTAATAACAACTAATTGTGCACATTATTTTCTGTACCAAAGTTCTGTGAACTTTTGTGAATACTATCCACACAGAATTTGTAAATACATTCCCATAGAAACAGGTCATATGTAAGAAAAAAATCTGTCAGTTGAAATTACAGTTACGGGAAAAAATTTCACTCTGTTTAACTTCCGTTTTCGAAAGTTTTGAGACAAGAAATGTTGTCCCCAGGCGGAAAACGACCTTAACCCCACCCCCACCCCCTTCAGTTTTGCATCAATCTCAACCATGATGAATGATGACAAAAAAGCTGAATTCCGTGAATTCGCGGAAGAATCTCATGTCTGGAGTTGAAAGGCTCTAAGCCCAAACAGTATCAAGAAAAATCTCTATGGGCAATCTGGAAAAAATACTAACTTCTTCCACTTGGGAGTGGAGAAAAATAGGTTGACAAAATGTTTTCTTTTGTCCAGTAAATTCACTACTAATGGAAAATAATGTCTAATCTGGCAAATTTTCTACAAGAGCTTTCATGGAAATACAAGGTAAGAATTAAAAGTCATACTCAGTGACAGGGAACAAGTAAGAAAGAGGCAGAAGATGGCTAAGGCATTAGATTAGCTCAACGTAAATATGGCAGGCACCACTAATACTAACATGTCAGAGGAATGCATTCTGTGTAGAAGCTTTAGGGTGGTTTATTTTGATGTAAAGAAGGAACAAGCAGAAGCTGGTGTGGCTTCAGTCTTTGATAACCTAATGAATGGTCTTTAAGTTAGCTAGGTGGGAGCCTATACAGCAGCAATTAATGTTCTAGCTGCTTTCGAACTGTATAAATGAACATAAGTGGCAGTCTATGGTTCAGCAGAAGGCTGTCATTTTCAATAGGTGGATTCCTTTTACTAGAAATTTAGATGTCAGAGGGGAAAGAATTTGTTCATGGAGATTTTAATGATACAGTTGGAAAAGGCAAGAGTGAAACTGAAGTTGTAGTGAGCAAATTTGCAGGAAACAGTTTTGCTGCTGGATGGTGATAAGCTAAAATTAACAGAAATATAACTGACCATATCATAGCGGAAAGCAAAGGTGCAAAACACAGTGGAGAAGTGCATGGAGCTTGCAACTGATGAAAAAGACAGTCAAAAGGTCTCTAAGAAATACGTTCAAGGACACTACAGTTTTCAGATGCTTTGAAATAAGTACTGGTAATTTTTAGCAGCATTTGATCTTAGAATTCATTATCCAACAGTTAGCAAACCAGTAAAAATATTAAGCTGCACCATTGGTGGCAGGCAAAATAATATATGTCAGCCAGGGTTTCCATAGCTAAATTGCTGAAGGTTATAAGCTAAATTAAAGCCTCATCCAAAGAAAGTATTGGGGATAAGTGGGAAAACTATGAGAGAAAAAAAAATCATGGTCTAAAGCAAACCATGTGGTATGGATAGTAAAAACAGGATGCCTTAGTGGGCAACAGAAGCTAGTGATGCTGTGGAAGAAAAGAAAAAATCCTATAGGAACTAAACTTTTTCAGAAGCTAAAAAGTAAGATAATTAAAGAGCATGTCAAAAGCTAATGTGGGGTGTTAAGGATTTGGAAAAGAAGACATTTATAGATTAAGAGTATTATGAAGAATAGAACTTCTCAAATGCTAAAATAAATTTTAGTGTCTTATTAAACATATTAGGGAGGGAAAAAAACTTGTTGTTAAAACATAGTTTACTTGACAAAGATGTGCAACTTCTTATATAGCCAGGGAATACACTGAACAGATGGAGCAAATGACTATTCTTTAACTACAATACTCGTGGTTTTGGGATGGATCGAAGCAAAGTTTATTCACAAATATTTTTTATTTTAGGGTCTACTATAGTTTCTCTGAACTTTTGGCACAGCTTCATGAGCACAAAATGTTTTTTCCTGGTGCAGCTGAGACAAATGCTCAGCAAAATTACAGTAGCCTTAAAATATAATTCTGAATAAACATTGATTTAGTATAGATGGATTGAATACTTAGAAGACCTGTTGGGTGAAAATTATGGAGCTAGTGAACAGGTAAGATTGTCATTAACTCTCTCACTTACTCTTCATCATAAGGAAAAATTAATGAGAATATATTGAGAGGGCATGTGTCGAATGGGAGATGAAAAACTGCCAAAGCAGATGCATCAAATTTTGTGATACCACACTACACACCAAGAGGCAAATACAGAAAAAGATGAACTGAAAGCATAAAATCAGTCATTGAACAAGAATGCTAGAGGCATACAGAGAGAAAAGTGCACAATGGAAAGAAGTGATTAGAGAGTTTACTACTCAGAATTTTTTTTTAATGTCAATGTGAGCCAAAAGCATGCCTGAATGCTGCAAGAATACACAGGAATGAGATGATATTGAAGAATGAATAGTAAACAAGTAACCACTGATGACACTGGTGTTAATGATAACCAGAGAACTGAGAAACACTATAGGTGATCATGAATGGGGGAAAGGAATGTTAGAATTAACTATATTTGTCATTGTATTTGTCCATGGAATGTGGTAAGTAGTTTGTCTTTCTTGTGGAGCTAACTTCTGAATCTCAGAGAACAGCTTAGGGATATGTATGTATGAAATGTGGTAAAGCTCCTTGTAAGGCTTATATTGATCTGGAATTGTCTAAGCCATACACAAGACTGACAAGAAAAAAAGAACTGAACATTTTAACCAAGTGAAAAGTTAGAATGTGCAGTAAAATTATAAGTTTGTTGATGACTGCTTCAGGATTATCTCCCTCACCAGTGGTCAGTATATGAACGTGTTGTAATAAACTAATATATCATAATCGCGTACAAATTTAGTATATCATAATTGCATACAAAGGCCTCGGGCTGGTAAACTGGTGTGAACGAAAGATTGTTGTCACTGAGTATGCGAAGTTTTTTACTTACTTATGATGAGAACGACTGGTGGTTCGTTTGAACCTTGTTTCTAAGTAGTGTTTCATGAACTGTTCAAAGTCGGGTTTTTGTGGTATGGCCTAAGTAAGATTTTAATGGATTTTAGCTTTAGGTATAATTCATATTTATGAGTGCTGACTATGAAATTTATTTGTATTCAGTTTGAACTTCTGTTACATGAATTTCCTAATGTCTTATGATAGAGAACTGCACTAAATTGTCTTGTAGTATGGTTTTTGGCCTATTGGTGAAATAATTCATTTTATTCGTATGGTGGTATGCAATTCCTGTGAATGTTTGGAGCATAGGTAGTCTCGCCAGTCTGTTTTTAATTATGTGTAAATAGCCCTTTTAGTTCAGTATCAAAGTTTCATAAGTTTTGTATTAAGTGTTGGTGAATTGTCATATTCGTATTGTACAGGTTGGGTTTGCTTTTTGTTCGTGGACCAAATGTGAGCACCTCTCTTGAGAAGCCAACATAGCACATGCTAGGAAATGTTTGCAGATATTGTGGTGCAAAAGGTGGGTTATTTTACTTACTAAATTTGTATGCAATTCTGATATGTTTGTGCTGAAAAAAGTGTAAACATAATGCAGCATAAGACAGAATTGTTCACTGTAATTTATTTATGTAAATGTTAAACTGGAGCACGCACGCACGCACGCACGCACACACACACACACACACACACACACACACACACACACACACACACACACACACACACACACACACACACACACACACACACACACACACACACACACATAATCACTAAGCTGTTCTCTGAGATTCAGAGGTTAGCTCAAAACAGAAATACAAACTACCCGATATTTTTACTTACTGTTGTCATATCAAACTTCTCCATTTACAGGGATCTTGACATACAACTCGGGCTTCACTGATATCCATTACACACCATACACAAGATCTTTTGAACTTCATACTCATAATCTTTTTCTCATGCAGACACTCCTGAACCTGATCCTTCCATGTCTTCCTTGGCCTTCCTCTGCCTTTCTTTCCTGTCACTTGGGCTAAAAGATTTTCTTAGTAAGCATCTCATCACTCATTCTTTCAACATGGCCAAACCACCAAAGCATATTAGTCTCCACCTTGCTAAAAACATTTTGCTTCACATCACACAACTGCAACACATCAGGTAAGTACATCAGTGTGGGTGATTAGCCCACAGCTGACAGTTCCAGTTGATCATTCAACCTAAGGATTCTAGAACAAAACCCAGTGAGTTGGGGTCCTTTCGCCAATGTCACACAGAACTAGCTGGCACCGTTACAAGATTCACAGAGGCCCTAGTTGCTGTTATGTGTTCCATTGTTACCATGGAGCGCCCCAAGGAGGCAAACCCATCGTTCACTACGACCAGTATTCACAATATAAAATTATTGAGTTCATAACAAAAAAAATGGTTTTAAAAGACCTTGTTTCAAACCGTTTTTATTTTCTTGTTTTGTTTTTGTACTTGCTTGCACATCAGCTCAAGTTTTCTCTTGTGAACAAACCTTGCTTTTTTCTCAGTATGTTCCATAGGAACATTTATCTTTTATTAATTTGCAGCTGCACAGCATCCATTGTTTTTTCCTTCTGCTGAAATCTTTCCATTCCCACCTCTGCATCGTATTTTTTTTTTTTTATGTTGGCAAAGTTGGAATCAACTGCTTCTACCAAACTGCCGATTTTACTGTACAACTGAGCTGCAGACTTACGCTGTGCTTTAAGTTTGTAGATCTCAGTTTGTGTAGCCAAATAAGTTTCGATGTCCATTCTTCCTGACTTTATATGACTATAATCTGATCCATCATATCATGCTGAAAGAACTTTTGCCTGAGGACCATGAATGCACATCAACAAAGCTATCACTATTTTAGTTAATTGGTGTAACTTTGAGAGGATAAATACTTTAAAACATCCTGCATCAATTTTTATAAATTTTCCAACTTCATCACTTCTGTTTTGGGAACACAGAATAGCTGAAACATTGGGGGGGGGGGGCTAAGATTACAGGAGAAATCTTTGCTCCACTCAATTTCCGTTTCAGAAATTTTTCTCTCATTTTCAAGCTGAAATACACAAAATGATCTTTAACAACAATACTGGGCAGAAGAACAATCATGAGAAACAGAATTTAAGATTACAGAAAAAATTTTGCTCTATCTAACTTCTGTTTTGGAAAATTGTTGCCTACAGTTCAAGCTAAAATATAAACATTTCTGCATAAAATTATGCTTAACAACATTGCAAGAAAAAAATTAAGACTACAGAAGAAATTTTTAACTTCAGTTTTCACACCAATAACTTCACCCCCTTCAATCAATCCCCAAAAAATGTCTCTTCAGTTTTGCATCGATCTCAAACATAACCCAAATGATAACGAAAGAGAATTCTATGAATCAATGGAAGTATCTCATTCCTACTAAGCACAATGTACTGGTTACAGAGAAACATTAATGTGGCATGGAAAGGTGGTTTGATTCTGACTGCCAGAAGTAAGTCATAGTACCAATTTGCAAGAAAGGGAAAAGAAAGAATTTGTGGTAACTACAAGAGTGTATCAAAAGTTCTTTGCAGGATTTACTCAAGCATTCTCAGTACAAAGCTTTGAAAGTTGCTGACAAATCATCTGAATGAAGGACAGTGATTTCAGAAAGAAAGCATATGGATGACAAAGTTTAATAAGGTGAACAGATGTGTAACTAGACATTTCTGCACCCAGAGGGCAAACCACAAAATAATGTGCCTTGTATTTGTTTTTCTATCTTATATATAAATATACAGTGTGTGTGTGTGTCTGGCTGGCTGGCTGGCTGGCTGGATAAAAAAAGGCTCAAGACTCTTAAACATAAGTTGTTTCAAAAGGGGGGGGGGTCTAATGAAAAGCTAATAATTAACACAGCAATCAGACATCTCTGAATTGACTGTTTCTCATGTAATACCAATGACATCAGAAAACTTTGAAACACTCAGATGCTTGGAACTTTGTCGTCCTGGGTGGTGTAATGGCTAGCATGCTCGAACAGTAATTGAGAGATGAGGGTTCGATTCCCACTCCAGGGCCATGAAATTTTCAAGTTTTCTGATGTAATTGATATTACGTGAGAAACAGTAAATACAGGGATGTCTGATTGCTGTGTTAATTATCATTACGTATTTTCCACATATTATTAGAGGAATGTTTCTTCCACACTATTGACTAATGATAAGTTGCTCAATTTCTTAAATGTTTTTTTTTAATCCTTATCACTGTTGTACAGTACAAAAAATTACATAATAAGAGTAACAAATAGTTAGTAGCCCACAGCAGTTTTATAGTATGTGATGTTATAAGAATGAAATAATTATTCCAAAACTGAAAATCCCTCAATTTTTTTGTTAAAAATGGTGCCAGAATGCCGTTCTGGTGCATTCATTATCCACTGCTCGACAAAACAAAATTAATGTCACATCCTACTGCTATCTCCATGGAAGGAAAAGGCATTATCAAACTGACTGCACGGCATTTCCCAACTGTTTCAGACTTCAATAATGTAAACAATCTATTTTTTGCAAAGTACAAACAACTGCACCTTTATTTTTGAAAGTGACCGACTAATATTCCCTGAATATTTTGAAGAAGAAATATGTATTTTAATTCACCAAGGTTACCAAAACTGGCAAAGGACAACAGAAACTGGTGCAAAAGTTCCAATTTTAATCAGACTGTAAGTAATGATATCTGCACCTGGGGCAGCAACCCTGCCTGCCCTACTTTAGTTGCACCTCTGAAGGCAAATATGAATTTATGTATGGATATGGCATATCACCAGGTACCGATACTGTTAAGTGCATTAAAAAATTATGGAGTAAAAGGAAAGCTAATGAAGTCAGTCACAAGCTTCTACATCAAGAGGTGTTGACAGTGTGAATGGAAGCAAACACTGGTAAGCAGTTTGAAATAAATTCTCTCTCTCTCTCTCTCTATGGAAGGGGGGATAAATTGAAATTGGTTACAAAAATAACTTAATATCAGATGCTGAAGTAAGTACTTCTAGTATCAGTAACTTACTGTATGCTCATGACTTAGTGTTCATTTCTAAGAGTCTGAATGAGTTGCTGCATTACTGCAATCAGCTGAGCAACACATGTGAAAAATCAAAAATGAAGATTCATATTGAGAAGTCTAAATCATTATTTTCGAAGTTAAACAATAAAAATTCTTAATTATGCAGTATAAAGGGAAGAAGCAAGAACAATTTAACAAATATTAATTATTTCAGTATGACTGTAGAGCAGACAGGAAAATGCTCACATGGGAATTAGACAACAGAATCAGCAGAGTAAAGATTTATCTCAGACTGTACAAAACGTTTTGATTAAGAAAGAACTGGACCTGAGATGCAAATATGATAGTGGTAAGAGGAATACAGAAATAAGTGGTGATTAGGTGAGTTTAATGGCAAAGCCAAATTAGTAATGAAAATTGCAAATGAGCTGGACACTTAGAAGAAAAACATGAAAACAAATTGCGGAGGTTCGGACATGTGCGTTGTATTAAAATGAACAACTACCAAGATAAATCCTGTATTCTCTATCTAACAGCATACTGAGGGCTGGATCTGGAACCAGGTGGACTGAAAGTATGAATTGATAATTAGTGATTGAAGCAACATGTTCAAGGCAAAAAATCTTCCAAGGAACAGAAACCAAGAGCAAAAGTTTGTTGCAAACTAAGTAATTATATTTATTTTTTCTTCAGTGGTTTCTTGTACCAAAAAAACATACCAGAACACCTACCATTGAAGCATGTTCAATAATTAGGTAATGCCTCTGTGCAAGTGTCTCACACATGACTTGTTGCCCACTAAGCAGTCAGATGGCAAATGATTTTTTGTGCCATTAGCTTCATGTTACCACATAATTGTACTCCGTACATCTACTTGTTCATATTTGTGTTCAAAATGTGTGAATAATTATTTTTCAATTGTTTCCATGGGTGTCCAACAAAAATCAGTTATGAAGTTTTTAACTAGAAAAAATGCATGTTCCAAAGAAATTCAAGCTAGATTAGAGGCAGTTTATAGTTCTGGAACTTTGGATGTAAGCACTGTTGTCATTGGGTAAAAAAAAAAAAAAAAATCAAAGAACAGTGGAGGAATGTTGGTTATAAAGAATCAGCCACGGAGTGGAAGGCTCATAATCGCGACCTGTGATTTGAACTAACAAAAAGTTGATGAGCTCGTCAGGAAAAATCGAAGAATAGCTCAGATAACCATAGCAGGTAAGATGAACGTTGGTTTAGGTAGTGTCAATGACATTGTTAACGTTTTAGGAAACAACAAAATGTGTGATCGCTGGATACCATGTCACCTAATGACTGAAATTAAGAAATCAAGACTTGAAACATGCCAAAGGTTGTTTGCTTGCTATGAAAAATATGGATATGATTTTCTCCAAAGTACTGTGATTGGTGATGAGAGTTGGGTTAACCATTATGACCCAGAAATAAAAAATCAATTGCTGGAATACTGACACCCATCTTCTCCTAGAGTAAAAAAATTCAAAAAACTCAAATTTCTGCTGGTAAATGCATGCTCACTGAGTTCTGAGACTACAGATGCATTCTTCATCCGGAGTACATGGTCAAAGGTACGACTATCAACTCCGAGAGCTTTGTGCATACTTTATAAACGTAAGAATAAACCGTGTGCATGGAGGGAAAATGTCAATGATTCCCCAACACAACAAAGCCAAACTCTATGTCAGTGCTTTCACTTCAGAGGTCACACAGAAAAAAGAGTTTGAAGATCTTGAACATCCTACCTACAAGCCCAGATTTGGCGCCATCCAACTTCTGTTGTTTTCTGCTCTCAAGAAACATCTGAAATGTTCTTGTGAAGAAGATGTTCAAGCCACTAAGAGAAAATGGTTCGAAGAACAACCGGAAGATTTTTACAGAGACAGGTTTAGAAAACTTATTAAACATTACCATTTCTGAATCGAGCATAAGGAGGACTATATAGAAAAATAAAATATGTGAATCAAAGTAGAAATTCTGAGCTTTGTTCTAGTTTTGTTTCAACCTGATACCTTGTCACGGGGCTTGTATATAAATACAGAGGCGTTACTTTCCGAACACCCCCTGTACATTGGTGCAAAGATGTGTAATGATGATTGCGGATAAAGTAACTCCAGGGCTGACAATCAGATCATTTTCAGGGGTGCAAATTCTCAAATCTTGACTACTGTGGATACCAAAATGGTTATATGAATAGCCCATGCATACCTTCCAACATTAGCAAGAGACTTGTCAGTAGTAACGTAACTAGTATTATTGCGCAGCATACATAGACGCAGGAGAGTGCAAACATTGCGGGATGCATTGATCAAACACTTTTCTTTTAAGACATAATGGCATATTGCTCTTGAAAATTATGCTGTTTCTTCCAAAAGCTCTCCAGGCAAGTTTTATACGACGATTAATTTCTTCATCAATGTAACCCTCACTTGATATCTGCTGTCCAAGATAAACGTACGTATCTGTTATCTCCAGCTTTTCTCCATCAATCAATAAATCTTCATTTCTTGTAAAAGCATTGTACATCACTTTTGTCTTCTGAAAGTTCATTTTGAATCCCACTTCTTTACTCTTGTCAGCAAGTTCCTGGATCATACTCTGCAGCTCTGATGGGGTAGTTGCAAAAATGACTATGTCATCAGCAAAACGAAGGTGAGTTAGATAATCTCCATTAATCTTTATCCCTGTGTTTTCCCAGTTCAGTGATTGAAAAACATTTTCCAATGTAGCATTAAAGACCTTCGGAGATATGGTGTCACCTTGTATCACTCCTTTTCCAATTCTTATGTGTGTTGTATTTTCAAACAGCCGAATCTTTGCACTTGCATTTTCATAGATGTTATTAATAATATTAATGTACACATCTTCAATACCGCAGGATTTCAGAGCCATTGTAACTGCTGATGGTTTCACCGAATCAAAGGCTTTTTCATAATCGATAAAAGCCATGCACAATGGAAGTTCATATTCCCTCGCTCTTTCAATTAGTTCTCTCACTATGTGGATATGATCTATTGTGCTGTAGCCACTCCTGAATCCAGCTTGCTCTCTCACTTGAGCCATGTCCAGTGTCACCTTCAAGCGTTGTGAAAGAACTTTAGTGAAGATTTTATAAACCACTGAGAGGAGGCTGATAGGTCTGTAGTTCCTGAGATCCTCAATGTCACCTATTTTATGTAGCAGGATCATTGTAGCGTTGTTCCAATCCTCAGGAATCTTCCCTTCATTAAGGCATCGAGTGAAAATTTGGGCGAGTACTGTTTCAATTTCTCCACTTGCTTCTTGTATGATGTCTACAGTAATTCCATCTTCTCCTGGATCTTTTCTCCGCTTCATGTTCTTGATTGCATGTGCAACTGCTGCTGGGAGGACTGGAAGAACTCTGGTACTGGTACCTTTCGTGATGTCTGGAGTACATGTATAATCCCTTTCATATAATTTGGAGTAGAAATCTTTCACTCTTGTCAAAATTTCGCCTCCATTTCTCAGGGATCATAGCATACTTCTGGAAAATTTTAGGTAGGAATTTTAGGAATTTTTAGAAAAATTTTAGGAAAATTTTAGGAGTGTATTTCAATAAAAACTAGATGTATATTTGTATACATCTAGTAAAACAACTTTGTATACATTGTAAAGAGTTTGCTTCACACCCTTCAACCATATATACTGATAGACTGCGCATGACATCAAAATTTCTGGCTCCAACATAAAATCACATGACAACAGTCAAAAAGATGGGTTACACCTGCTGTGCTTATGGTTGCTCTGAGCGATATAGTAAAGAAAGTTCTATGATTTTTCATGGGTAAGAAACGAATTAAATACCTAAGTCAATAAAGTTCAATTACTTAACCAGAAACTTGCAGCTATTGATATAAAAATATAGTAACTTAAGAAAAAAAATGGAATGCATGTTCCAAATTCTTCGCAAATGTTCATCACATTATAAATCACAAAATGTAAACAACCCGATCATGCATGTATATAGCTCATAAGTAAACTTACCTGAAGAGTTTTCATTATATATGAGGCGCATTCACATAATACACTGAAGTTCTGCAGCGTAAATTAGTAATCATAACAGCATTTTTACACGAAATTTGGAGTCTGATGATGACGTGCCCAATGTTTGAGCCATGGCGGCTTTGATGCAGCTATTGCCAATGTGCAGTCCATTAGTATATATGGTCGAAGTTAACACCCAAATTTTTTGCATAACGTCTAATGTCTAAAGTTTAAGTATGATTTACTTCTAATGTTCAGTTCTTATCTTTTCACGTGTTATTATCATATTCAAGTATATTTACCACATTCAAGTTTCACTTTGAACATTAATATGCTGTTGAACCAGAAGCAATTCACGATTTTCACAGTAAAGTTTTCAGGTTTCACATTAAATTATAATATCCTAAAAAGGTAATTGAAAACCAAGAACTATGTGCAATTGTTCACTGAATTACTTTTTTCATATTATTGTTTTAACCTTTTCCTGATTAGCCTATCTTTTTCTGCTTCTACCACAACTAATTTACTTTCAGTTTTCTTTATTTCAGCTGAACCTTGTATGATCAAGTTAGAGGCAACTGCTATTTCAACAGTATTTTGTTTTTCTACAGCTTTTCTCATTCTTTCTGTTCCCTCTTGAATTATTGCTAGGGAGGCTTCTTTATCGTTTTTAAGTCTATTTATTTCTGCATCATTTTCTTTTATTTTGTCATCAAACTCAGCTTTTCTTTTTTTCTCTAGCTGCTTTTCCTTATTTTCCCTCTCTTTCTGCTTCCTTTCTTTTACCTTTTTTGATTCTTCTTCCTTCAGCTTATCAACATACTCTTTATAAAATTTATGTGAATCACAAACACTATTTAACAAATTTCTTGTTATGGGAACTTTACTTACACATCCATAGTGTTTAATGGCCCCTTTAACTATTCTTAATGATGTTATAGTTGAGTCTTTTAAGTTAGCCTTGTCCTTCCTTAACAGAGCAGTGTTAACCGAAAATCCCCTTTCTGCATCAGCATTACCATGAGGTAAAACTAAAATTGACTTTATGAGTTTAGCAAGATTTGAGTATTTTTCTTTTCCGCTAGAGTCTTTAATACTAAATATATTACGCCAGTAATGATCAATCCGCACTGGAATATGCCCTTCCTCTGAAAATTTCACTAGTTCATCTAGAGTTGGCTTATCGCAATTTAAAAGTTTCCACTCTTCTCTTACTCTATCAATTTGTTCCTCAGAAAGATGCAAAACACTTGAAATTCTGGTTATTTCCGAAAGTCCTTCAGTGACTGAAAGTTGAGTTGACTCTTTCTTTGGTTCTTTTACCTTTAAAACTTCTATGTCTCTTAGCTTTTGATTGCAGAATGGCAAATTTGACTTTAAATATTTTGTGGTTGCAATTAGTGATGATCTTACATCTAAGAGAAATAATTTCTGCCTGGTCTCCTGAACATTCCTGAGGAGATTTTTTGTCTTCATACCAACTTCTAACTCCCCTAGTTTTTTTCATGAATTTTTGTTTTCAAAATCTACATTCTTTAGGTCTTCTCCAAATTTCCCTGCTATAACATCATCTTGGATAAACTGAGCCATAACATTCCTCATTAAAGTATTTAAATCAGAATATAACTGGTGTATTTTTGGTTCTTCACTCTGATAACATAATGAAAACTTTTCAAAATTTTGGTGTGAAAATGAAATTAATGCTAAATAGCAAGGAGTAAGCTCATTTTTCAGGAAACAGTGAATTCTTTTATACCTTGCCGAATTGCGCAGTTGTTTTTCAAATATTTTTTGAGATGGCAAGAAGTTTAAAAAATATTCTGTAATATTTAGCCATTGATCCAAGAGCCTCTGGGCTACAGAACCAACAGTTAACCATCTGTTGCTGACATGACGCAAAAGAAATTTGGCAGTGACCAATGTTATATCCTCGACAGATTTATAATCCTCTCGTCTTGCAGCACTACTCTTTAAAAAGTAATGCATATCAGTAGCAAATTCGTCAAAATCTATATTTAAGCTTGTCAAAAAATTTTTAAATTCATTACTAACAACATGCAGGTTGCAAAAACCTAGTTCCAAAGATTTCTGGCCTGTTTCTTGTTTTACAACTTCATTGAATTTGCGTAAAAAGCACTTATTTACATTTGGGCTGTCCATGGATACACAAATAATTCTGTTCAACGAAATATTGAAGGATGATAACACATCAAGAATTTCTTTTAGCAAAATATCTGCTGTTGCATGACCCAGAAAAACGCTTGTTAGGTATCGGCAAGAAACTGAATTTATTTCTGAAGACCAGTACCTGAGATACACATCCAACTGCCGTTTCACTTGTGTATTTGTAGTTTCATCAAATGCTATAGTAACCTTTCCTGGGCTACTAGATGCAATGTCTTTTTTCAAATCCTCTTCAAAATATTTTGACAACCATGTGATATCACATAAGCAACTTTTTTTCTTTAAGTTGCATTTTGGCTGCAATAGCAGAATCAGGAAACATTTCTTTGAAAAGTTCAACTGTTTCAGTGCATGAAACAAAAGACATATTGTCCTTAGCAACTTTCATGGCCCATAATGCTTCGGCTTTAGCCAACTGTAAATCATGACTCAGTACTTCACTAATATTTGTTTGGGGCTGAAGATCCCGTCCTCCAAAGGCTTTCAGGATGGACTTATTTTGAAATTTACTTTGAAATTTCTGCAAATGTTTTTTTCCTTTATGATGCGCTTTTACTTGTGAAAAGCCACTATTAGAAATGTTGAAAATTTCTGAACACAATATACACTTAGCAGAAAATATTGTTTCAGTTGCAGAACACCATTCTTTCAACTTCACTCCGTCCAATTCTTTGGCGAGCCACGCATCTTGAAATTTCGTTTTGGATTTAGGCATCTTAAACACTTGTATTACTAACCAGAAAATGAAAGGGATGTACAAAAACACTTTCCAATATTGCAAAACCAGACAACTTCCCGAAATTTGGCTGCGAGGACGTCAGAAGATATGAAAAAAAAAAAAAAAAAAAAGCAGGTCACCACTAGAGAACTGAACCTGCACACAGCACAGAGAACACCATAAAAGACGTAAAACCAGAAACTATCATACGCATCTCACGCAAGTTCAGTCAAAGCGAGTCGGAGCCGAGATATATTGCGCATCGAAGGTCGCTGTCGCCGACGCATGATCGAAGGTCAATGATCACGTGCTCTACTGCCTGCCAAGATAATACTCAGCTACCATCCCATCGTCATTACCGGAGGTTACGGAAGGAGACCACATGTTTCCTCTTTGCTTCCACCCACCTGCGGTTTACAATAACAAAACATCAGCAGAAAGAGGAGGTTCCACAAGGCATGTACAAAAATAAAGTACGATCTTCTGCGTGCCACGGAGTTCGTCTGCAAAGCGCAAACCAGGGGTGAAAATGACCCCTCCCCTTTTCCCTTAGATCTCTTGTTACTCTCGAAAACTGTTTGAAGGCAAAAAAATGGAACGCCCGCCCCGAAGCAAGTGCATCTCGATGGCGTCATTTTTCCCTCCCTTCAGCAGCACAGCATATAGGCTGTGTTTCTACAATAACAGGTCTTTTTACCTTACCGTAATGGTAAATTTATTGGCGTTAATAACGGTTGTGTTCTTAATAAAAATAAGCTTACGAAAATTTTAGGATGAATAGCAAATTTTAGGTCTAATTTTAGGAATTTAAGGAGGGTCACAAAATATTAGGAATTTTAGGAGGAATGCGATCCCTGTTTCATATATATACAGTATATACAGGGTGGAAAGAAACGACCGCATAAAAACCCCCAGGGGGCGATTCCTTGGCTCAATTCAAGGATAGAATGTTCTCTGACATTTTTGAATTTAGGGCTTAGTTTTCCAGATATAAGCCCCCCAAATGTGCATGACGTCACGTCCGGAATCGCCTGTTTTTGAGGCTTCAAAGCACAACCCAAGTTTCATGCAGGAAAGCTCGTGGCAGATGCCCGATACTGCAAGCTCAGTACCTCTGCAGTCATCACAACTGATTTACATATCACAGTGCTCTCCAAGGCCGTATGTCATGCAACAGGGTGACCAATTTCGTTCCTCTCGGCAATTGCGGACGTAACACGATTCCGTAAGCAGGCTGGATGACTGCTGTTGTACTGCGATTGCAGCATCAGGCATCCGCCACGCACTTCCCTACATGTTCCCTGCATGCCATTCAGGTTGTGCTTGAAGCCTCAAACACAGGTGATTCCGGACGTGACTTCACGCACCTTTGGGTTCTTATATCTGGAAAACTAAGCTCTAAATCCAAAAATGTCAGAGAACATTTTATTCTTGAATTGAGCCACGGAATCACCCCTGAGATGTTTATGTGGTCGTTTCTTTCCGCCCTGTATATATAAAGAGCAAAGCCTAAAACCTAAGAAAAACTTTAGAATTTAAAACCAAAGTTGCAAAATAACCTGAAGATCAAAACGCGCAACGCAGCAGTTATGAAAATTCAGAATTCACATTCTATTAAGAAAAGACTAAAGCAAAAAAAAATTTTTGACTCATACCAAGTACAACATAGAAAAGGTTATGTATTGACCGGTGTGAATAAAAAGAGAAAAAATAGAACAACTGAATGTAGAAAGTGTCGAGAATACTGAGCCTTGGCTTTATCAAGGACCAGCAAAAACTCTGCATTTTCTCACTTCCACAAAGACCTATTTGGAAATGGGTTTCTGCAAAGTCATAGATGCAAGTAATAAGCCCACCAAAAAAAAATTTAAAAATATATATATATGTCATGACCTCCGCAGAGTTGTATGACCAAGCTTTAGTTAACAATTTAGCTTGCATCCATAACTTTCCTGGCCCGACCCATGCTCTTCATCTGTTACTATTAAACAGAAAGAAGATGATTGTAGAAAACTCAAGTTGTAAGAGTGACATAATGAATCAGAAATAATGTTCAGCAATAACAAATTGCCAAGTTCGCCTGAGAGAGAATTTAAACCTGAATAGCAATACAAAAGTATTCCAAATTCTTAACATTGTAATAAAAAAGGAAATGTTAATTTTTTTCTAAAGCGCAGATTCTTGAAAGAAAACTGGATTATAAAGACTCCCTACTCCACAACTTCTGACAAAAAAACGAGAATAAAATAAAGACAATAATAAACTAAAGAAATGCTTTGTGAAGGTTATGTGACATAAACAATTAGTTGCAATATGTACAAAGTATTTCAGAAGTGCTTTAAGTGCATAATTAAGTAGTTATTAAGACCTTAACTACATTGAAAACACAGCGCAGACTACAAGAACAATGAAACAGCCGGCTGCTTAGCCTTAGTTCCCTAAAAAATGCGCAAAGTTACCAAGAAAAGAAAGAGTTTAAATCTGCAAAAAAGTTAATAGACTTGCTAGTGCCTAAATGCATAAAGCAAAAAGAAAAAACGTTCAAGAAGTTCAAGCATTGAACTTGGAAAACCTAAAACCCAAAGACAATGAAGAGAGCTTACCTCTTATGCAACTTAACTTCTTCCACTCTTGAGGAAACATGGCCGACCTTTTAACCCAAACTTCCAAACACCCCTGCCACTCCCTAGTCGCTGAAGGGCAGTGTGGGTGGGGCTGTAGGCCTCCACACACTGAAAAAAATCCTACTTGCAGAGATTTTAACTAGAGAAAAAAATATAATTAAGATTGTGGACCTGTATGATCAGAAAGAGCAGAATTAACTCTCCAGAATACATGAGAAATATTATGAAATACACAAGTAGTGTATTTAATAATCTTTGCATGTATTTAATCACCTTAGTGAGCTTCTGTAGACTATTCAGAATCCTATTAATTTTAATGTTAGTTTTACTATTTTTAGTATAGTTATTCTAGTGAGTGAATAATTAGTTTTCTTTTATATTTATTTTTATTTTCTTTTATAAACAGAATTTTAAGGGTTTTTTTTTTTTTTTTTTGTGATTTTGCCTATATTATTTAATTTTTTATTTTTAATAGGACCTTCTTATCCATAGCACTAAAGTTCCTTTTTGTAGTTAATATTCATCCTCTAGCCAACTTCCAAAAGGCTTTCATTGGTCAGAATCATATTATTAACTGTGTAGAAAATTAAAGCAGATCTGCCAACCTTACTCTATTATTCAGAATAATTTTTCTTAAAGTTCTCTTGATGAAAGAAGTAGGAATTTTGTTCTCTAGAAAACTGTCTAATAGTATATTAATGTGGTAATTGAAGTCCAAATTGTTGCTGCAAATTCTTGAAATTCTAAGCACCTGAGAAATTAGTACATTCTCAATTACTTTGGTTGATATGTTATTATTCCAGTGTAGATATTTAATTACTTTGAAAGGAAAATTAACTCTTTTATCAAAGAGGCTAATAGATGGGTTACCTCTGTTAAGTTTACTGCTTAAGTCTAGGAACTGTAGTTCCTGATTACTGTGGTTGGTTTTACATAAGTTAAAAGAGCTAGGATATATATTATCAAAATCACTCTCTATAACTTCGGAATTATTTATACACAGCAGATCGTCAATATATCTAAATGTGTAAAGGTAGTTATTGGAGCAAGTGGAGTGATTTTAAATGAATTTATATTCCTTAAAGAACAGGAATAGATTTGCAATACTCGTGGATGTTGACGTTCCAATAGGGATACCGTTTACTTGCTTATAGAGAGTATTATTATACAAGATATGGTTATTTTTTATGCAGCAATTGAGATAAGAGTTCCAGGCTCCTACATTAACAAATTGGTTAAGTTTAAATTCTGCATACAGCTCTTTAAAGGTAGTGATTATATCTGATAGAGGCAGATTAGTATATAGGTTCTCAAAATCATAACAATTAATATCTAACGGATTTACTTCGAGTATAGTGGAAATTACTTCTGCATTATTATTAATGATCCAAAAATCTCTATACTTCAAATTAGTACAGTTACTAATGTGTTTCAAAACCTTCTTCAAGATTTCTTCAAAAGCTAGATCAATTTTCTCTTTATGACTCCTGACTCCACTAGCTATGAATCTGAACTTCACTGGATCTTTATGAAACTTAACAGTTTCAAAAGAAAGGGAAATTCAGGCTCATATCTTCTTATTTGTGGAATTTTAAGTTTCTTGAAGAATGCCTTAAAACGATTTTCTAACTGCTTGGTAGAATAACTTATGGGCTCGTAGGTTACTCTATTATTGAGTTCCATAATTAACAATTCAAAATAGAACTTCTTACAGATAATTGCAAAATTATTGCTAGCTTTATCCGTAGTGGTAAAAAAAATACAAAAAATAGGTCTTGTAGTTTGGAGAGTGACCTTTTGGCATCTCCAGAGAAAAATAGATTTCTATCAAAACAAAAATAAAGACCTGCCAACTCATTAGTGAAGCCATTGATTACATTATATTTCCATTCTGCGAAGGCCTCAATAGGCTGATTGTATGTTAAACTGGTTTTTATAATGTACCTATTAACATTATAATGTACCTATTAACGCTCTCAAGAATCCTCTCTTTGGAAATTTGGAAGGAAGGTCTAAATTTAGAACCATACTCTAATAAATTCCTAAGCTTGTCATTTTAAACAAAACTCAAGTTTCCAGTGATAATATGCTTGTAATTCTTATTATAGTAAACTGTTTCTTTATGTTCATCACAAGAACATGTAGTAACTACAGGAATGGAACTCGAAGAATTAAGTTTGTAGTTTTGAACTATTGACCCTAAGGTCTTAACATATTTAAAACTTACAATAGACTGGTGCCTGTGGATGGGAAAAAAAATTGCATTATTGTAGAACAGCTTCCTAACATTGAGATGATCATAGGTTTTATTTAGAAACCTGATGGTCACATAATTACTGGAAATTTCTTTAAGAGAAATTTTATCATTAAGTTATGAAATGACAAACGTTGTTTGACATGTAAATCTGCGGATCCTAACCTGTATTCTTCTATTGCGGATAATTGCTCCAACAAGTTTTGCAAAGCCTACAATACCATTTATAAGTTCACCTGTACTATCTGTAGCCTTAGCTATATTGGCCAAAGCAAAAATCCTCTTCATCTTAGGATAAATGGTCACAGGTCTCTAGTTAACAAGTTCTCTACTTCTGGTGTGAACCCCTCCACTAATGCTAACCAGTACTCTACCTTTGAATTAGAGCATTTCCATAATCATGGTTTTGACAAAGTGAAAATAGAGGTACTGCATATTATCCCTGACCTCTATGCTCGGCTAGAAACTGAATCCCTTGAAATTTTGCAGCCTCAGTCTCTTTATCCCTATGGTCTTAATTCCACTCTTTCTGACAATAAGCATAATCAGCATAAATTTTCTATACGTGAACTCTTCTTTCTTGTTAACAACAAGAGCTGCACTAGAGGTAATAGAGGACAGAGGTTATTTCGCACTTCAAGCAAGATTGATTTTGCTAACTTGCAAATAACTCTGGAAAGTTTTAAAAATGGTACTAGTTTTGTTAAAAATACTTACAAAATACTTAAGTCCTTCAAGCACTCTGCCCTTAAAAGTTTTTTCAAATTCTGGAAAGAAACAACTAACCATGTTGATAAGCATGTTTTTGCTTTGGTTCTAGACATTCTTAAGCATATTCTTAAAGATAAAATTTCTCTTAAAGAAATTTCCAGTAATTATGTGACCATCAGGTTTCTAAATAAAACCTATGATCATCTCAATGTTAGGAAGCTGTTCTACAATAATGCAATTTTTTTTCCTATCCACAGGCACCAGTCTATTGTAAGTTTTAAATATGTTAAGACCTTAGGGTCAATAGTTCAAAACTACAAACTTAATTCTTCGAGTTCCATACCTGTAGTTACTACATGTTCTTGTGATGAACATAAAGAAACAGTTCACTATGATAAGAATTACAAGCATATTATCACTGGAAACTTGAGTTTTGTTGAAAATGACAAGCTTAGGAATTTATTAGAGTATGGTTCTAAATTTAGACCTTCCTTCCAAATTTCCAAAGAGAGGATTCTTGAGAGCTTCACTCAAGATGTTAATAGGTACATTATAAAAACCAGTTTAACATACAATCAGCCTATTGAGGCCTTCGCAGAATGGAAATATAATGTAATCAATGGCTTCACTAATGAGTTGGCAGGTCTTTATTTTTGTTTTGATAGAAATCTATTTTTCTCTGAAGATGCTAAAAGGTCACTCTCCAAACTACAAGACCTATTTTTTTTTTTCTTACCACTACGGATAAAGCTAGCAATAATTTTGCAATTATCTGTAAGAAGTTCTATTTTGAACTGTTAACTATGGAACTCAATAATAGAGTAACCTACGAGCCCGTAAGTTATTCTACCAAGCAGTTAGAAAATCGTTTTAAGGCATTCTTCAAGAAACTTAAAATTCCACAAATAAGAAGATATGAGCCTGAATTTCCCTTTCTTTTTGAAACTGTTAAGTTTCATAAAGATCCAGTGAAGTTCAGATTCATAGCTAGTGGAGTCAGGAGTCATAAAAAGAAAATTGATCTAGCTTTTGAAGAAATCTTGAAGAAGGTTTTGAAACACATTAGTAACTGTACTAATTTGAAGTATAGAGATTTTTGAATCATTAATAATAATGCAGAAGTAATTTCCACTATACTCGAAGTAAATCCGTTAGATATTAATAGTTATGATTTTGAGAACCTATATACTAATCTCTCTATCAGATATAATCACTACCTTTAAAGAGCTGTATGCAGAATTTAAACTTAACCAATTTGTTAATGTAGGAGCCTGGAACTCTTATCTCAATTGCTGCATAAAAAATAACCATATCTTATATAATAATACTCTCTATAAGCAAGTAAACTGTATCCCTATGAGAACGCCAACATCCACGAGTATTGCAAATCTATTCCTGTTCTTTAAGGAATATAAATTCATTAAAAATCACTCCACTTGCTCCGATAACTACCTTTACACATTTAGATATATTGACGATCTGCTGTGTATAAATAATTCGAAGTTATAGAGAGTGATTTTGATAATATATATCCTAGCTCTTTTAACTTATGTAAAACCAACCACAGTAATCAGGAACTACAGTTCCTAGACTTAAGCATTAAACTTAACAGAGGTAACCCATCAATTAGCCTCTTTGATAAAAGGGTTAATTTTCCTTTCAAAGTAATTAAATATCTACACTGGAATAATAACATATCAACCAAAGTAATTGAGAATGTACTAATTTCTCAGGTGCTTAGAATTTCAAGAATTTGCAGCAACAATTTGGACTTCAATTACCACATTAATATACTATTAGACAGTTTTCTAGAGAACAAAATTCCTACTTCTTTCATCAAGAGAACTTTAAGAAAAATTATTCTGATAATAGAGTAAGGTTGGCAGATCTGCTTTAATTTTCTACACAGTTAATAATATGATTCTGACCAATGAAAGCCTTTTGGAAGTTGGCTAGAGGATGAATATTAACTACAAAAAGGAACCTTTGTGCTATGGATAAGAAGGTCCTATTAAAAATAAAAAATTAAATAATATAGGCAAAATCACAAAAAAACACCCCTTAAAATTCTGTTTATAAAAGAAAATAAAAATAAATATAAAAGAAAACTAATTATTCACTCACTAGAATAACTATACTAAAAATAGTAAAACTAACATTAAAATTAATAGGATTCTGAATAGTCTACAGAAGCTCACTAAGGTGATTAAATACATGCAAAGATTATTAAATACACTACTTGTGTATTTCATAATATTTCTCATGTATTCTGGAGAGTTAATTCTGCTCTTTCTGATCATACAGGTCCACAATCTTAATTATATTTTTTTCTCTAGTTAAAATCTCTGCGAGTAGGATTTTTTCAGTGTGTGGAGGCCTACAGCCCCACCCACACTGCCCTTCAGCGACTAGGGAGTGGCAGGGGTGTTTGGAAGTTTGGGTTAAAAGGTCGGCCATGTTTCCTCAAGAGTGGAGGAAGTTAAGTTGCATAAGAGGTAAGCTCTCTTCATTGTCTTTGGGTTTTAGGTTTTCCAGGTTCAATGTTTGAACTTCTTGAACATTTTTTCTATTTTTTGCTTTAAGTATTTAGGCACTAGCAAGTCTATTAACTTTTTTGCGGATTTAAACTCTTTCTTTTCTTGGTAACTTTGCGCGTTTTTAGGGAACTAAGGCTAAGCAGCCAGCCGTTTCATTGTTCTTGTAGTCTGCGCTGTGTTTTCAATGTAGTTAAGGTCTTAATAACTACTTAATTATGCACTTAAAGCACTTCTGAAATACTTTGTACATATTGCAACTAATTGTTTATGTCACATAACCTTCACAAAGCATTTCTTTAGTTTATTATGGTCTTTATTTTATTCTCATTTTTGTGTAGTCAGAAGTTGTGGAGTAGGGGGTCTTTATAATCCAGTTTTCTTTCAAGAATCTGCGCTTTAGAAAAAATTAGTATTTCCTTTTTTATTGCAATGTTAAGAATTTGTAATACTTTTTTATTGCTATTCAGGTTTAAATTCTCTCTCAGGCGAACTTGGCAATTTGTTATTGCTGAACATTATTTCTGATCCATTATGTCACTCTCACAACTTGAGTTTTCTACAATCATCTTCTTTCTGTTTAATAGTAACAGATGAAGAGCATGGGTCGGGCCAGGAAAGTTATGGATGCAAGCTAAATTGTTAACTAAAGCTTGGTCATACAACTCTGCGGAGGTCATGACATATATATATTTTTTTAAATTTTTTTGGTGGGCTTATTACTTGCATCTATGGCTTTGCAGAAACCCATTTCCAAATAGGTCTTTGTGGAAGTGAGAAAACACAGAGTTTTTGCTGGTCCTTGATAAAGCCAAGGCTCAGTATTCTCGACACTTTCTACATTCAGTTGTTCTATTTTTTTCTCTTTTTATTCACACCGGTCAATACATAACCTTTTCTATGTTGTACTTAGTATGAGTCAAAAAAAATTTTTCAACTAACATTCTGAAGATCATATGACGTGCAACACAGCAGTGACGAATATTCAGAACTAACAAACTACAAAGCAGAGACTGAAACAAAAAAGTTATTTAACGAGGACAAAAAATACGAATTGAAACTCAAAACCCAACAGGCAAGAGTAAAAATAATAAAAAAATCAAAACCAGAATGCAGAAAGTGTCTAGAATGCCAAGCCTTGGCTTTATCAAGGACCAGCAAAACTCTGCATTTTCTAACTTCCACAAAGACCTAATTGAAAATGGGTTTCTGCAAAGCCATAGATGCAAGTACTGCCACAATAAACGGTAAAATAAAATGGAAAGCAAAAAACCGAATTAAGGTCGGTTCTCTAACTGCATATCCACCCCACACCCACTCTACCAATATTTTACCTACATACGGAACCGCTGAAAGAAGATTAGTAATAACTGTTGCCCCCCCCCCCCAAATTTTTTTATTTAGCATAACCGCCCTCAATGGTGCAGAAAAAAATAATTTAGCAAAAGTTTTAGCATACATCTATCACTTTCCTGACCCAACCCATACTTATCATCTCCCACAAAAAACAGAAAAACGTTGTCAAAAAAAACTCACAAAAATGTGAGAAGGCTTGAACAAACCAACAGAAAAATACAGTTTTAGCACGTGGTTAAGCAACCATACCGCCCAAGTGAAGTTCCAAACGTGAACCAAAGTACAAAAAGCTCTTAAAAAATGTCATTCCCTGGGGAAAAAAGCACTTCCAAAAATACAGTAAAAATAAAAATAAAAGAATAAAAAATTACAACAGAGACCACGGAAGTAAATAGGAACTTTTGTACATACAGCTCCCACCAGAAGCCAGAAGAACAAAAAAACTGAAAGAATGCTTTGGAAAAAATACTTGAAGTTAAAAAAAGTTGAAATATTTACAAAGTATTCTAGGAATGCTTTAAGTTTACAAAAAAGAAAATTTTGCACCAACCAACTCCGAAAAACGACGATGACCACGAGGTCGAGTGACCTAATAAAGAGCACAAAAACGTGCACATTGCCAAAAGTGAGTGAAAGAAAATACTCAAATAGTTAGAAAACAATTTGCACTAATGCCAAAAAAGAAAAATAATATATTTTAAGCACTTAACGAACACAATGAAAACAAGAGAAAAACCTGCACAAGAACAAAAGTAAGAGCAAGAGCTTACTCACAATGCTGCTTCCTCAACACCCCATTGACATAAAATGGCCAACCAACAGCAGCAGCCAAGGAGGATGGGAAAGTTCCTATGACTGTCCCGCATAAAATTACGCTGCACACGAAATTCCCCCAAGCAAAATTACAAAACTTAGAATGAAGACCTGCTTGTCCAGTAAGAGTAGAATAACACTCCAGAATACACGAAAATTATTATCAAATATACCTAATGTGTATTTAATAATTTTTACCTGTATTTAAATATCTTTTTTTTTTTCTGTAGTAAAACGACTCACTCTGCTCCTGCAGAATCAAAGTGCACAAGTAACACATTCCCAATTTAAAGTTACTGGCTACAAACACCCATTTCTCACCTTGTACTTTAATAGCCCATAAACAACAAAACTAGCATACAAATTACTAAGAAACTGAACAACAGATTACATTGTGGCACTGTCTCATTAGCCATCATTCTCTTTCAACATAGAAACCATTTCAGCACCTACCACAAGTCACTAACTATGCTTTTGATATACATGTGTTTAGGAAATTAAGCATTGCTTTCTACAAAATTGACCATTTTATTTCATCCAAACTTAACTTCCCATTTTTGCAATCGTGTGGACACAGTACATTTTTATTATCAAGAAACTTCAAATTTCATTTTTGTTAGCCTCTGAAACAGTTAAAAGTAAAACATACTCATAGCAAATCCTCTACAAATATGTCCAAGCATTCTTTTAGGATTTTAAAATTTTTCTTTCAGAGCTAATCAGCCAGCTAGCTAGCTGTCAGTCTGGTAGGTGAATGCATCCATTTAGGTGCCCGAGTGTGTTGCAAAGAAAAAGAGAGGGAGGGTGATGTACATAAAACTGCTGCTGGAAGTAGACACTGCCATGCTCTGATAAACAAAGTGATTCATGCTAGCATAATGATTTCTAAAAATGTACATAAGAAACATAAACACACCGATGAGCCATTATATTATGACCACCTACCTAATAAGCTGTAAGACCTCCTTAAGCCCGCAAAACAGTGGCCACTTGACGAGGCATCGATTCGAAGAGGTGGCGATAGGTATCCCGGAGTATCTGGTACCATAATGTCAACATCAGGTCTTCCAGTTCCCATACATTTCAGGGGGGGGTAGCGAGAACCCCCTTTTCGAAGTCTAACCACAAATGTTCAATTGGGTTCATGTCAGGTGAATTTGGAGGCCAGGGCATTAACAGGAAGTCACCAGCATGTTCCTCAAACCACTCGTTCACGATTCTGGCAGTGTGGCATGGCGTATTATCCTGTTGGTAATGGCCATCACCAGCAGTGAACACAGTTGCCATGAATGGGTGAACTTGGTCTGCAATAATGTTCAGATACCTGACAGCTGTCAGGGATTGTGCTATTGGTATAATGGGGCCTAAAGTGTACCAAGAAAACATCGCCCACAGCATAACATCGCCGCCGTCACCAGCCAGTTACTGCCGAAAAATGCATCCAGGTGCCATAGCCTCCATTGGTAATCGGCGTATCCGCACTCGGCCATCTACATGATGCACCAGGAATCTTGATTTGTCAGACCAGGCCACTTTCTTCCAATCATCCACGGTCCAATCTCAATGATCTTGGGCCCATTTCGTGTGTTGTTGGCGATGATGTGCAGTGAGCACGGGGACCCAGCCGAGTCTTCGGCTACGCAAGCCCATGCACAGAAGGCTGCGATGAACTGTGTGCTGCAACACATTGCCCCGATCACCGCTGTTGTGGAAGCGGGTGATTTGTCGCACTGTGGCCCTGTGGTCGCGGCGAACAATGCGCGTCAGTCTCCACTCCCCTCCGGCATCAATGAGCTGCGGACGACGGTTCGTTGTTTGGCCATCTGTGCACCACTTCTGATATGTACCCACTACAGCGGCACGTGAGCAACCCACAAGCCGCGCCGTTTCCGAGATTGTAGTTCCGAGGCACCATGCCATCACAATTTGTCCTTTATCAAACTCCGATAAATCGGCAGCTTTTCCCATTCTGACTCCAAACACTCTACTAACCAAAAGCAGGTCCTCAGGTTGTATATATACAGCTCTGTGAACTTACCCTGTGCCACCGTTCAGTCTCCAGGCGCGCTCATTTCTCTAGGTGGGGGTGGTCATAAAGGAATGGCTCATCGGTGGTGGTGGTGTTTTTTTTTGGGGGGGGGGGTTTACAGGATAATCTAAACTAAATTATACAGTAAGGTAGTTAGTTCTGGCTAAAGAGTACATATCTATTTTTAATGTGATAAACAAAGACTGCAGTGAATAATATTTTGCCATTTTTTGAAAGGCAAATTTCCATTTGAAATAAACTACAAAAAATAATAGTATAATTAATATTGTTATTAATCTACTAAAAAAATTTCCATCAATGTTTTTAAGGAAATTGTCACAATCAAAAGGTCAGTGCATTGTCTCATGAAAAATTAAACAGATGTTGAGCTGTTACAATTGGCACACTTACTTGGTCTTTCCACCATATTGATGTTGCAGTGACATTACTTTATGAGCTATGTTCGAAACTTGTACTCCTTCCGTAAACTTTTAAGATCCCTTTTGGTGAAATTTTTGGTAAACAACAAAGAAATGTCCTTTTGAATAACCACTTGTCTCTAATTCAACCATAACACAACACAGAAATGATTAAAAGAATTATGACAATACCACACAAGTTTAGCATGATTACAAAAGAACAATCATCTGATACCATGTCCTTTTCACTAACCTGTGGTCGACTTCCCATTGAATAAGCTCTAACAGGTCTAATGTAATCATCAGATGTATCATCTGTCTGTGACAATAGAGATTTTACCTGGGAAGAGCAAGATTTTTTTTTCTTATATATATATATATAAGCAAGCAAGAACATTCTAAAACACTACAAGAAAATCACTTTACAACAGCAGTTATGAAAACCACATGAGCAAGAACTCTACAAAGTCGCAAATTGATATAAAGTACAACTAACACATTACATAACAATTAACAGGTTGGACAGAATCAATGAATTCTGCATTTTTTGCCCCACAGTTCAGTTCATCTTTTGGCATTCATGATGTAAAATGAAACTCCATGTTTCGTACTACACACGCATATCAAAAAGAAAGTTGCACTCAGTATGTAGAGTGAAACAAATTTTGCTCTACAGAGCAAAATTTGTTTCGCTCTACATACTGATATATGTGGGTTCAAGTGGGTATGACATAGTACAACCCATCTGACTAGTGCAGTTATAACATGGAGAAGTACATAGTGGGTTTCTGTCATTTATTAATGACAGCTCCTCAACTCAATTGTTACTCTCAATTATAAATCCGAGGAGCAGTTCATTTCTAGTTGGTAAAAAAACTTTAATTGTATGAAAATTCATAGAGAAATATCCAACATACATGGAGAGAAAGTGATGCCTTGTCAGGCTATTGTTACATGGTGCCAACAATTTGGAATTGGCTACACAGATTTGACAGACAAATATCACAAGGCAGACTACTGACATCCATAACTCCGAATCATGTCTTGCTCATGAATGAGATGATTCTAGATAAGGGTCCAATTAAAATCAAGGAAATGGTGGGTTCATTGGGCATTATTATTTTTTTCCTACTGTGAAACATTTAAAATATGTATGCCAGGTGGGTTCCACTGTTCTCTAGCAGGCCAACACACAGCACAATGATTTTTGCCATCTTTGGCTTTTCTATATCACTATTCTTCAGAATGCTGTAACTTTTAGCAGCAAATCACCACAGCATGCAAAACATTGTAATTCGAAACCTTAGAAAATCATCGACAGAATGGAAGCACCCATCACCACCAACCTCAAATAAATAAATAACACAAATTGGCATATGTTGCTGGAAAAGTCATGGCAACAGTGATTTTTTGTTGTTTTAACTTTTACTGTGAAGAGGTTAAATACACTGAATTGAGGCTGAAAGGTTCCACAATAAACAATGCATCCCACTGTGAAATATTGAAAAATCTAAGAAGGGCCATTAAGGAAAAAAAGAAGCAGAAAGTTGAGTGCTGGAATCATCCTCCTGCAAGACATCATGCCTCAAATTGGCCGCCAAGCACGAACTGCTGAAGTTCAAGTGGGAAGTCAGCAGCATCTACCCCACAAGCTCAAACTTATCTTCCTGCAATTACCACTTTTTCAATAAATTCAGAGAGCATCTGGGAGAAGAACAAAGTCTTCTGTCAGATGAAGGTACCAAAAGAAGTTGTTTTGTCTTGGTTGGTGGATATTGCAGCAGATTTTTATTCTCAAGGAATAGACAAATTAATCACACATTCGGATAAGTGTTTAAATATCCTAAGTAACTATAGAAGTAAATTCAGGTTGTATCTATATTCTAATATATTTTCCATTCTCATATATTGGATGACCATAATTAAAGTTCACATTTCCAAGGAACTATTACTTGGCATGATTTTAAATTTGATATGACCTCTTGATGCAATGAAATTTTGCTTGGTGGAAAAAAACAAAATTAGTTCCAAAACTTACTTCCAAGGGAATCAGTGGCGCTTTGTTACAGCAGAAAAAATGAAAAAAAACTTATAGCACAGAAAGCACATGTTGTGGTTACACAACATGTTTGATATGTTGTCCTTTTCCACAATGTGCTGAAATAACAAAATAGCATGCTCAACAACCACAGATTGAAGTGCTTCACTGAAAATGTTGTGGATATGGAACATAATGCTGCCGTAAGGTCCACGAAGTTTGTTATTATATGACCATGATACAGAATGTTCTTTAGATGTCCCCAAAACCAAAAGTTGCACAGCTACAGATCCTGCAAGAGTGCTGGCCAAGTTGTAGGTAACTGGCAGCATTCCCCCCCTCCCCATTGGTAAAATGTGCATGCAGCAACTGTTTGACAGGTGTCACTGTGTGAGGAGGAGCACCATTTTGCATAAAAACTGTTGAATCAAGGCACTGATGCTGTTGAAGTGTTGAAATCACCTGGTTTATGAAAAGAAATGCATATTACTGGCCATTGAGACAGATCATGTAATGAAAACTGCAGGACCAAGTTCCTTGACAAAGATGGGTCTAACAAAGAATTCCACTGTAAAACCACACCAAATGGTAACTTTTGGAGAACAGAGTGAAATCTTGCACGCATTGAGCTGATTTTCTATTGCCCAAATTCTGCAATTGTGCACATTGACAACACCATGCTGATGGAAATGGGCATCATCTGTCCACAAAATGCAAAACATTCCTGGCCATTCATTGACTAGTTCAACCCAAGCAAGAAACCACACTGTGAATGCAACCTGACCAGGGGGAAACAAGTGCTGAACATGGGAAATCTTGAGAGGATAACAACCCCATATTCCTCTCAGAACTTGGAGGGCCGTGTTTAAGGGCTTCCCTAAAGACTGAGTAATATGCCATGCTCTACTGCTTCCCATGACACTGACATCCTGTTTTCTTCTAATGTTATGGTTATATCCACCATGGTCTGCTGGTTGACTAGTTTCTAGCCTCTGCTAGGTTTGATGTCCAAAGAACCTGTCTTTTCAAACTTCTGGACCAATTTACATTAATCATTTGCAGTCATTGGCCCTGTTTTGAAGACCTTTAGTGATCTGAGCTTGTGCAGTGCTGTTAAAACACACCTGCGATTCTGATAAAAACAACTTTATGAGAAGTACACAATCTTTTGGTGACAGTGCCATTGCACTTTAAAACATTGACTACTTACCTGCAGTGAAATAACACTTTCTGCAGATGCCTGCTATTATGGTAGTTTCTATCTAAGTATGCAGCATTGCAGGCACTTGAAATTTGCATATTTGGATGGTGGTATTAAATAAAACTGCAGCTCCTCTTGTTACACATAATTACAGCACCACTTATCGGGAAGGTGAGTCGTGGGACTAATTTTTGTTTTTCCGTCAAACAAAATTCCTTCGCCTGAGGAGGAGTCATAATTTCGAGCAATAGTTCCACCTGTAGCACTCTTGGAAATGTGAATTTTAATTCTGGACATATGGTACTGAACTTTGCTATATGTCAGATATTCAAGAACACAAATTACTTTTTGATATGCCTGCATAAGTAGTTGTGCAGAATTATAACCAAGTATTGAGAGCAGGTGGAAATTGCAGGCTTTTGTTCATGCAGTTACCAACAGTCGAGCAGAGCACAACAGAACTTCACAACCACTGTAAAAGTTAAGACTTGATCACACTGATAGGAATGCAAAATACAAACTGCATGTGTACAAATGGCACATTTATTTTATTCTAAATGAAATCACTGATTTTAATAAATATACAGGGTGTTTCTAAACTGTATGGTTAAACTTTATGAACTTGTTCTACTGCCAATTCTGATGGAAGAAAAAGTCAAACATAGGGCTGGAAATGCTTTCCTGCAGAGATATATACAGGGTGTATAGCAGAGTTGCACTTCAATAACTTCGCAGGCAAACAGTCTCATAACGATGTGGAACCAATGGAATTTGTGCAGTTGCAGAAGGCTAAACCTACCAGCTTGATGTCAGTACTCTTAGTGGCAAATTCGCAAACTTAGTTCTCTGAACTCCAGAAATAAGATACAGAAAAATGTCAATAAATACAAAGTTGAAGAGCATCTTTTGTTTGCTATGAATCTGTCGTGAAAATTGGGGGTCGATGGGTAAATTTAAGTTGAACACTGAGGGAGCAAAAGTATCTAAGGGCATTTCCGAATGGTGCAATATCATTGGATTGCTGTCTAGAAATGGAAGACCCTTGTTCATAAGAAACTGTGATTACAACATGCCAGTGGATGGAATTACAACTAACAAAAGCAGCCTGACAGTTTCACATCAACAGATAGGAGGAGGAATTCCATTATCACGATTTATCTCCTCCTCAGCTTAGGGGTACTCCCACCTCAAGACAGTAATCTAATGATATTGTACTGCTTAGAAATGTCTTTGGATACTTTTGCTAAGTGTACAGCACTAAATTTGCTCATCAACCCATACTTTTTATGGTAGATTCATAGCAAATAAAAGACGCTCTCCAATTTTGTAACTGACATCTTTCTTTTTTAATCATATTTTCAGAGTTCAGACAGCAAAGTTCGTGAATTCACCACTAGGGGTGCTGATGTCAAGCTGGTGGAACCTGCCCTCAGGCACTTACACAACAAATTCAATTAGTTCCACATCATTATGAGCCCCTGTTCACCTGTGAAGCAGCTAATGTGCAATTTCACTATACACCCTGTGTATCTCTGTAGGAAAGCATTTTATTCCTAGTTGTAAATGAATTTATGGCACGCACCTCTATTCATATTGTACTGTGGAATTAACTTTTTTATGGGTCTTATAGAGGTTATTATTCAAAAAATTTGACCACCAACTTTTTTGAATAATAACCTCTATAAGACCCGTAAAAAAGTTAATTCCAAAGCATTTTATTATAAGTATCTCCAAATAATGGGTTTTTTCTAAGGAATAACAGGAATTAATATGTCGAATTTTCGGGTAGCATCCCTACCCTTCCTCAGGACTACAGCAGGTGTCACCATTCACGAGATAAATTCCAACCTTTCAAATCATTTAATGTTGTACCTCTTCTCTTGATTTCCAGTCCTTGATAATTTTCTTTTGAAAAAGTGCTGTTGATGTGTCAGAACTTCTACAATGCCCCAAAGCACTTTATGTCCTGTATTTTGAACATGTCTATCCAAACCTGTTTTATCATATTTTTATTTGCAGCTTTATGTTTTGCCAATCTTATAGAACATAAAGCTGCAGAAGTTCTGAGACATCAACAGCACTTTTCAAAAGAAAATTATCAGAAGGACTGGAAATAGAGAGAAGAGGTACAACAATAAATGATTTAAAAGGTTGGAATTTATCTCACGAATAGTAACACCTACTATAGCTGTAGTCCTGAGGAATGGTAGAGGTGCTACCCGAAAATTCAACATATTAATTCCTTTTATTTCTTAGAAAAAACATAATTTGGAGATATTTATAATGCATTAAGTCTAGGAATAGCCATGTCATCAATTATTACCAAGCATTTTATGTCTATACAACTTTTTATATGAGAATTGGCAGAAAAACAAGTTCTCAAAGTTTGGCCAAACATTTTGAATATATCCACCCACACTTATCTCCAGTTTCTGAAAAAAAAATTCACCTACAACTGTTTCACACTAAATGACTACCACACTGATTCCCATGGAAAATTTTTGTTCTATCATACTCAAATGACATATCATACATGCAAATGGAGCTAATTATTTGCAAAACAATTCTCTTCTCAGATATTGTGTACTAGGAATGGAGAAACCATACGTAGGCCTCAAAATAAGCTATCACGAAACTTCTTAGTTGTGGCCATGTCTGTGGAAGAGTCACAAAATGATTTTCCATGAACACTCACATCAAATGAAGGAATTATAGGTCACATTATTAAATAGCTGTTTTTGTGCAGGCTACAAAAATTTGCAGATTTAAAATTGGCTTTCTACAGACTATAATGCACAAATTCGTTAATGGTGTTGTTAAAAACAACCATTAAGTGTTCTAACACAATGAGTTTAATTCTCATATACAGTATTTCTGCCACATAGTCAAATTTTAAAGATTGAAGCTCTTATGATATTTTTTTCAGAAATTTAATCTTCCAAAACTGTGCAATGGTACAAGACTCTGCATTGAAAACTAAAGTCTTATTCCTTAGAAACCATCAAACTGACAGGCTTTTGCAAAGGAAAAAATATCTTCATTGCATGCAATTTCCTAATTACAACAAACATGCACTTTGAGAAGTCTTTAGTCTTGAGTTCATTTTGTATTTGCCATGTCAAAGAGCAAGGTTCAGGGTCAGTCTGCAGCCAAATTAAATAAATGAAGTTTTGAGGCTGCAGGCTACAACCTTAAAAAATTTTACACTTGCTTTGCTTATGTTTGACTTACACACAAACTTAAAATCACTTTTACAAACAGCAACATGGTGCCCCCCCCCTTTGCTTAAATGTTTAAATATCTGGCCATTTAAAAATTGGGTTTAGTTTTCCATGCTGCTGTATTATGCGGAATTTGTTTGTTTGTTTGTTTGTTTGTTTTCTTTCTCCTGGCGATTGCTTCTAAAATACCATAAAACAACTCTTCTGTTATTGTGCTCCTCATGAATCAGCTCAAAGGCTGGTTTTGTAGAGCCCCACCCTTTCTATCACAGCCTTCCTTCCTGGGTCCAGTGTGTTGCCTTCAGAGCTTTAAATGAATTACTGATGTCTTTTTAGTTTACTCTCTTAAAAAAATTTTGTTAAAGTAGATTGATTTCAGTGGTTTGGTTGTGAAGAGAAAAATATGTACATGTATAATTAAGATATAAGCCATCAGTGAGATAAAGCAGAATGTGAATTAACACAAAAAAAAAAAGTGATTGTGATTGCGATTTTATAGCAATAATGATAGCGATAACATTACTCGTTTGCGATAACATTTCCCTGCCGTCCCTTATAATGATTCATTAAAAATAACCGATAGAAAAACAACTTGCAGAAATAGGAAAAGTTTTCTGAAAGGCCCCAAATTCAGTGCAAGTCCATGCCACAGCATGGCACAATCTGGTTCTGGGTCAATCATTCAAGATAGCTGATATATTGAGTCTTCACTTTGCACACAGGCAGTTCTATACTGTATGGTCATGCAAGAAAAGTTCTTATGAAAACATTTTTGTATTCAAAAATGCATCATAATGAAAATGTTACAAATTAAAATAAAATAAATACTGTAATGGAATAAGGTAAAATTTATCTTGGGCAATGCTGAGCATTTTTTGCAGGTATAGAACTTCCTGTGTGTAAGGCAATGACTTCAAATGCCAGCTATCTTGAGTGATTGACCCAGAGGAAGATTATGTCACACTGTGGCCTGGATTGTCTTTTTGCATATAATTAGATATATAATTATATCACAAAATAAACCACGACTAAACCACACAAACAGAAAGATGAAATTTGCTGAATATTGTAAATTAACACTTTCAAAAAAAAAAAATGCAATGTTAAAAATGGAAATTATGCAGTACTACAATAGATGATATGACATAAGCAGAAGAAATAAGAGTTGTACTATACTTATTTTACACCAAGATAAATAATTAATGAATGGTATCTCTAATTATTAATCTTATAGTGAATAAAAGGGAAGTAATGGGTTTTATAGGTGTATTTCATATATTTATTGGTTAAATTTTTGACCTGGAACCTAGATCATCGTAAGGACTACATCAGTAGAGTAGTTGTTACAATTCAGTCAGAAGTGCCCAACCGAAATTATCATTAAGCGTGGTACTTCTCACTATTTCCATCCCTTTTCAAGCTTTCTCTTTACTAAGTGTGATTGGCAGGCAATTATTTTTATTGAGTCCCATTTTATGGAGTGTTGCTGGCTTGCATATGTCTGTCTTAACTGTGTCCTGTTTGCAATGTTTCTAATAGCTGCCTTATTACAAGAAGGGGGCAATCTACAGCATAGACTATACTTTTAGACTAAGCTATATAGGTGAAATGGGAAGTGTAAAAGTCCATATAAAAGAACATAAGGCAGCTATTAGAAACATTGCAAACAACACAGGGTTAAACAGACATATACAAGCAAGTGAATACTCCATAAAATGGGACTCAAAAATAATCACCCACCAATCACACTTAGTAAAGAAGCTTGAAGAAGAATGAATGGAAATAGTGAAAAGAAGTATCACACTTAACGTTAATTGCGGTTAGGTACGCCCGACCAAATGACAACAACTACTCCAGTGATATAGTCCTCATGATGAAGTAGGTTCTAGTTCAAAAATTTGACCACCAAATATATAAAAATTATCTCTATAAACCCCATAACTTCAATTTTTTTGCTCCAAGATAAGTGTTTGCTCAATTTACAATCATTCTTATAACTTTTGCTTCTATCACATTATTTACATTGAACTTCATCTCATCTGTATTAATGCTAGACCAACTTAAATTTTCTGCATATATTGCAGTTTTAAACTAAAGACATACATACAAAGAAATATAATTTTATGTCAATATAAAGAGCTTCTAAAAAATTAGATGTTTCCAAATATTTACATAACATTTAAAGCTCAGCATAACCAATTTTATTAATAATTAATACATGAACAAAATCATTAGATTACTTTTGCATACATGAACATGATCATTAAAATAATTTATATAATCTCTTCAACAGGAATACTATGAAGGAACACTGCTCTTCAAAATTATATTTTGCCATTTCTTTTCTAACTCATTTGATGCAATAGGCTTTCAAATTAGATTTATAGAAATTTAATAAATGTTTATTTTTTGAAAAACATCATGCTGTTCAGTGCTTTCATGTACAAAGAATTCAGTTTAGTTTTGAGATATGCATATTACATATTTTGCAGTTAAAAAATTCATCATTTTTGGCTCTAACAAATTGGATAAAAATTGTCAGTTTAAAAAAATACATAATTCGAATATATATGAGAAGTGCTTTAGAGAGAGATCTGTTCATATCAGCTAAGAACTGGAACTTCAACACAGAGAAAACTAAATCTTTGGTGGCAATTCCCTCTTTTTTTCATGAAGACAAAAAATCACAATATGAAAATAACTGCATTGTAAAACATTTTTAAAGACTACTAATTAAACAAGTAATCTCATAAGAATATGAGCATAACTCACCTTCTTGATCTATCTATTTTCCCACATTTTAGCACGTTATTTCCTCCAACTGTTCGTTCTTTATGTTATCCGGGAGGGACAGATTTTCATATATTAATTAATAAATATATCCTTGATCAATTTGGATAATGATGTTTTATGTTTTTATTAATTTTATAATTGATTTTCAATGAAAGGACTAATTGTCAGTCGTTTTTTTTTTACAAAAAAATGTTTTAACAAACTCCTATTTTAATCAATTTTTCGTAAATACTTCTTAACTTTATTACATTACTCTATTAGTATGTTATATATAAACTGGGGATGTAAGGTCAGGTGATGCGTAACATCACAGCCTCTCCTTGACAAATGTCAACCCCGCCTTCTCGTGGTGCATCCTGTTCCCACTAAAGGGGCTCTGACGACCGCCCATAGCGGTATAACTATACCATCGGGATTAGAGGAAATTCTATCCCACACTCACCAACCCGCTTGGCCAGCGTGGTGAGTTATGGCCAAACCCCTCCAAAATGACTCCACAACTTAAATCTTGGCCCTCAGTCTCCGGCAGCTGGAATGTACCTGGCCAAGGCAGCGGCCAGTGCGACATGAAGGCAGAGGGTGCTAAGAATCCCCGGAGGACCGGACTAGGCTGCCATCTGATGCTGACCTTGGCAACGTACAATGGACGCTCCCTATCTTCTGATTCAAGGCTTCTTGAATTGGAAGAGGAACTACAAAGGATCAAGTGGGACATCGTGGGGCTAAGTGAGGTAAGGAGAAAAGGAGAAGATCTCATTGAACTGAAAAGTGGACATCTCTTCTACTATCGTGGGACAGATACTGGCAGAACTAGTGGTGTTGGATTTATAATAAACAAGAAACTGAAGGATAAAGTGGTAGAAGTTGAAAGTTCCTCTGACAGAGCTGCACGACTCGTTATCCAACTATCGAGAAGATACCAGGCTCAGATTATTCAAACTTATGCACCCACCACAAGTCATCCTGAAGAAGAAATTGAAGAATTTTATGAGGAAATTTGTCATCTAAATAATAAAGGTAAGCAGCACTTGAAAATAATTATGGGAGATTTCAATGCAAAAATAGGGCAGCGGCAACAGAATGAAACTTCAGTAGGTAAATTCGGTCACGGCAACAGAAACCAGCGTGGAAATACTCTCGTTGAGTTTGCAGAGGCAGAAGGGTTTTTCATCTTGAACTCCTTTTTCAAGAAAACGCCACACAGGAAATGGACATGGAGACATCCAAATGGGACGACAAGTGAAATTGATTTTATTATGTGTAACAAAAAATTCGTCATAGAAGACTGCAGTGTGCTAAACAAGTTCAACACAGGTAGTGACCATAGATTGGTGAGATGTAAGATGCACCTCAACACTAAACTTGAACGTGGCAAGCTCATAAGACAAACAAAATCTACTGACATAACCAACCTTAAAAAACACCATAATACCTTCAAGTTGGAACTGAAGAACAGGTTCTCTGCTTTAGAAGGCCTAACATCGGAAGAAGTGGACATCTCTGAAGTTAACAGAAAAGTAACCAAAGCTCTTATGGAAACAGCAACAAAATTAGCTGGGTCTAAGAACAAGTTGCATGTAAATAAATTATCAGGAAAAACGAAAATGTTGATGCAAAAAAGAAGAGATGAGGACAACTAAAGAAGATGTGACTTCCAAAGTGGAATATATAGAGCTATGCAAGACAGTACGAAAAAGTATCACTGAAGACGTAAGAAAATTCAACTGTGAACTAGTGAGGAAAGCAATTGAAAACAACCAAAGCCTAAAGATAGCAAAGGGACATCTCAGTAAGGGAAGAAAACAGATTATGGCACTGAGAAAAGAAGATGGTTCTGTAACAAGAAATAGAGGCAGAAATTTTGACAAGAGTGAAAGATTTCTACTCCAAATTATATGAAAGGGATGATACATGCACTCCAGACATCATGAAAGATACCAGTACCAGAGTTCCTCCAGTCCTTCCAGCAGAAGTTGCACATGCAATCAAGAACATGAAGCGGGGAAAAGCTCCAGGAGAAGATGGAATTACTGTAGACATCATACAAGAAGCAAGTGGAGAAATCGAAACAGTACTCGCCCAAATTTTCACTCGATGCCTTAATGAAGGAAAGATTCCTGAGGATTGGAACACCGCTACAATGATTCTGCTACATAAGAAAGGTGACATTGAGGATCTCGGAAACTACAGACCTATCAGCCTCCTATCAGTAGTTTATAAAATCTTCACTAAAGTTCTTTCACACCGCTTGAAGGTAACACTGGACATGGCTCAACCGAGAGAACAAGCTGGATTCAGGAGTGGCTACAGCACAATAGATCATATCCATGTGCTGAGAGAACTAATTGAAAGAGCGAGGGAATATGAACTTCCATTGTGCATGGCTTTTATCGATTATGAAAAAGCCTTTGATTCGGTGAAACCATCAGCAGTTACAATGGCTCTGAAAACCTGCGGTATTGAAGATGCATACATTAATATTATTAATAACATCTATGAAAATGCAAGTGCAAAGATTAGGCTGTTTGAAAATACAACACACATAAAAATTGGAAAGGGAGTGAGACAAGGTGACACCATATCTCCGAAGCTCTTTAATGCCACATTGGAGGGTGTTTTTCAGTCACTGAGCTGGGAAAACAAGGGGATAAAGATTAATGGAGATTATCTAACCCACCTTCGTTTTGCTGATGACGTAGTCATTTTTGCAACTAGCCCATCAGAGCTGCAGAGTATGATCCAGGAACTTGCTAACAAGAGTAAAGAAGTGGGATTAAAAATGAACTTTCAGAAGACAAAAGTGATGTTCAATGCTTTTACAAGAAATGAAGATTTATCGATTGATGGAGAAAAGCTGGAGATAACAGACACGTACATTTATCTTGGACAGCAGATATCAAGTGAGGGTCACATTGATGAAGAAATTAATCGGCGCACAAAACTTGCCTGGAGAGCTTTTGGAAGAAACAGCATAATTTTCAAGAGCAATATGCCATTATGTCTTAAAAGAAAAGTGTTTGATCAATGCATCCTTCCAGTGCTTACGTATGGTGCAGAGACGTGGACCTTAACTAAAAGAGACATACAAAGGCTGCAGACAACTCAAAGAAGCATGGAGAGGTGCATACTTGGTGTAACCAGGAGAGATAAGAAGAGGAACTCGTGGATCCGAAAAATGACAAGAGTGGAAGACATCATGATCAGAGTCAAATCCCTGAAATGGCAATGGGCTGGACATACTGTCAGAAGGACAGATCATCGATGGACAGCCGAAATTTTAGATTGGATTCCAAGGGACAGGAAAAGACCCAGAAGAAGACCACATGGGAGATGGGTGGATGAAATTCGAAAGTATGCAGGGGTGACATGGAGGAGACTGGCACAAGACAGACCGTTGTGGAGGAAACTTGGGGAGACCTTCGTCCAGCAGTGGATTGATAATGGTTGACAATGATGATGATGATGATATAAACTGTTAATATAACATATGAAATCATACATACGAGTACATTGTCCCCTTTCCCTGGAACACACTTGGATCAAAGGCAGTCAGTTTACATTCAGCTGAGGCCTTTTGCCACACTGTATGGCATTCTCAAAATCACATTACTTTCTGGGTCTTTTTGTCCTTGATCTACTGTAACGTTTAATGTGTGGAGCAGTCTTACTTTTAGGTGTTTTGGCACATATTGCCAAACAAACGATGTTTCATACATCTCTTTTTAGTAATATGCTGCTGTATTGTGATTGTCCTTATCGCTAATTTTCACTTGCAATTTGCTTGTTTTTTGTGTGGTATGTGTAAATGTTTCTATTTTTTGTTTACATATTTTTTTCTATTTTTTTAATTTTTTTTTATAACAAATTAACTATCATAAATCCCCCCCCCGCGCCGTGAATTGTCATCTTCCCTGGAGCAACCAGACTGGTTGGATCAATGTTATTGCATATTTGACTTTTAAAATTTTCAATAAAAATAGGTTCTGCTATTCTTAGTTATTTCTAACTTTTTTGGACAAGCAAGAAGTTTAATTTCCTCAACTTTAACAAAAACTTTTTCCCTGCAATATTTAACAAAAAAAATTTTTTTCTTCCTTTCTTAGTCAATTTTTAAAATGCTGATTTAGCCTATGTTTTAAGTTGCTTTTTTTATGCTGCCTATGTATAGTATGACATCGCTAAGCTTTTTTGAGAAATTGGGATTTCATAAATTCCTGCTCTGTCTAATAATTTTGGGTGATGCTTGTTGTTAACTAACATATTTTTAATAACTAATTGTCCAAAATAGCAGATATATTTTTGCCCTATTTTACCCAATTTTGCAGTAACAGATTTAATGTAAGAGAATGATCCACTGTATAATATAAAAGTGAATGGACAGTCAAAGGAAGTAACATGCTAAAATGTGGGAAATTGAATAGATCAAGAAGAAGCTGAGTTATGCTTATATTCTTATGAGATTATTTGTTTAATTAGTTTTGATTTGACATGTTTTTACTTAAAAACCTATTAAGAATGTTTTTGACATCCTTATAGGTAATTGTGCTTTTTAAAGAGACTATGCTGTTTTTAACTTTTCACTCAGTGGATCAGAACAACACACAAATTGTAGTTCTGACTAAAGAAATTATTTAACACATATAACTCCCAAATAAAATACAATTCCCACAGCAATAATATACTGACTTCACCCTATCATCATAACCGCATGATCGTTCAGCTCTTACAAAGAAGGCTCATTATTTTTCAAAGAAAGATATAGTGTGCGTGTGCACACACACACACACACACACACACACACACACACACACACACACACACACACACACACACACACACACACACACAATCTTCTCAACAGTACATTATTCTTACTTTATCCAGTGGGAAAACTTCTTGTTTTGGAATTTCTGGTGAAAGCAAAACTGAAGGTTCAGGAACTTTCTGCTTTTCTTTTATCGCCATTGCATCAGAGTTGTAAGGAGCTATAACTGTGAAAAAAAAATTGAACAGAGAATTTCACAAGCACATACACCACAGTACCATAACAGAAAAAAAAGTTTGCTGACTTTCTCGAAAACAAGTGTATGATATAGGAAGTACCAAAATAATGTGTTGGTGTTATGCATACTTAGTACACTATTTCCTTCACATATATTAATACAACAAAATATGAAAGATGCAAATACTACAGCATTACTATGTATTTTACAAAAAAATGTAAATCATGTACTGCTAACTGAATTAGACATACACATTTTATTTATTTTTTTGTTGTAGTGGCAACATTGCTGCAATTATTGGATGTGTGAGTTTTAGCATTAGGATTGAATGTGACATTAAAAATTTGTGTCTACATTCATTACTTGAAATTCAAGTGTTTTCCACATACTGATAAATTTATACCCATTTTGCATATAATTCAGTGTTCTATGATTTCATAATATTTTTAAGCATATGATTATATGAAAAACATTACACTTACCCTACTTTCTTTGTAGCAGGAATACCACTATAAATAGCATGTTGTTGTCAACTCACGATATGTTTTTCAAAGAATTTCTGTTCATTAAGAACAACCCTTTTATAAGTGACAGCTATCTATACGCTTACAGATATATTGATGACCTTCTCTGCTTAAATAATTCTGGAGTTCTTGAAGCTGATTTTCCTACAATTTAGCCAAGCTGCCTTAAGTTAATTAAAACTAATTCTAACAACCAAGAACTAGATTTTTTGCACTTGGCTATTAATATTAATGAAGGTAACCCTGCTATTAGTTTGTTTGATAAGAGAAATAACTTCAATTTTCAAATTTTCAAATTCATAAATTGGTCAAGTAATATCTCTAGCAGTGTTATCGAGAATGTCTTTATTTCGCAGGTCTTATGGTTCTCTAGAATTTGCATCTTGGAGGAAGATTTTCTTCACAATGTTCATTTACTAATCAGTCAGTTCATTGACAACCAGGTTTTGAGAGCTTTCCTCAAAGCTATACTAAAGAAAATTGTTGTCAAGTATAGTGTCCAGATTGCAGACCTCATCTAATTTTACAACCTTGTGACTGAATGAATCATTTAAATGAAAGCTGTAACATAGCAGTTTAGATGATGATGTGGTTACTATTACTTAATTAGGAATCCAACAAGCTCTCACTACTTCCTTTCCTTTTAATTCAAAAAAGTTTAAAACTGACAAATTCTCACAAAAAAAGTTTTAAAATGGATAAAAAAACAAATATATATATATATATATATATATATATATATATATATATATATATATATATTTGTCCGGCCTAACATCGGAAGAAGTGGACATCTCTGAAGTTAACAGAAAAGTAACCAAAGCTCTTATGGAAACAGCAACAAAATTAGCTGGGTCTAAGAACAAGTTGCATGTGAACAAATTATCAGGAAAAACCAAAATGTTGATGCAAAAAAGAAGAGATGAGGACAACTAAAGAAAATGTGACTTCCAAAGTGGAATATATAGAGCTATGCAAGACAGTAAGAAAAAGTATCACTGAAGACGTAAGGAAATTCAACTGTGAACTAGTGAGGAAAACAATTGAAAACAACCAAAGCCTAAAGATAGCAAAGGGACATCTCAGTAAGGGAAGAAAACAGATTATGGCACTGAGAAAAGAAGATGGTTCTGTAACAAGAAATAGAGGCAAAATTTTGACAAGAGTGAAAGATTTCTACTCCAAATTATATGAAAGGGATGATATATGCACTCCAGACATCATGAAAGATACCAGTACCAGAGTTCCTCCAGTCCTTCCAGCAGAAGTTGCACATGCAATCAAGAACATGAAGCGAGGAAAAGCTCCAGGAGAAGATGGAATTACTGTAGACATCATACAAGAAGCAAGTGGAGAAATCGAAACAGTACTCGCCCAAATTTTCACTCGATGCCTTAATGAAGGAAAGATTCCTGAGGATTGGAACACCGCTACAATGATCCTGCTACATAAGAAAGGTGACATTGAGGATCTCGGAAACTACAGACCTATCAGCCTCCTATCAGTAGTTTATAAAATCTTCACTAAAGTTCTTTCACACCGCTTGAAGGTAACACTGGACATGGCTCAACCGAGAGAACAAGCTGGATTCAGGAGTGGCTACAGCACAATAGATCATATCCACGTGCTGAGAGAACTAATTGAAAGAGCGAGGGAATATGAACTTCCATTGTGCATGGCTTTTATCGATTATGAAAAAGCCTTTGATTCAGTGAAACAATCAGCAGTTGCAATGGCTCTGAAATCCTGCGGTATTGAAGATGCATACATTAATATTATTAATAACATCTATGAAAATGCAAGTGCAAAGATTAGGCTGTTTGAAAATACAACACACGTAAAAATTGGAAAGGGAGTGAGACAAGGTGACACCATATCTCCGAAGCTCTTTAATGCCACATTGGAGGGTGTTTTTCAGTCGCTGAGCTGGGAAAACAAGGGGATAAAGATTAATGGAGATTATCTAACCCACCTTCGTTTTGCTGATGACGTAGTCATTTTTGCAACTACCCCATCAGAGCTGCAGAGTATGATCCAGGAACTTGCTGACAAGAGTAAAGAAGTGGGATTAAAAATGAACTTTCAGAAGACAAAAGTGTTGTTCAATGCTTTCACAAGAAATGAAGATTTATCGATTGATGGAGAAAAGCTTGAGATAACAGACACGTACGTTTATCTTGGACAGCAGATATCAAGTGAGGGTCACATTGATGAAGAAATTAATCGGCGTACAAAACTTGCCTGGAGAGCTTTTGGAAGAAACAGCATAATTTTCAAGAGCAATATGCCATTATGTCTTAAAAGAAAAGTGTTTGATCAATGCATCCTTCCAGTGCTTACGTATGGTGCAGAGACGTGGACCTTAACTAAAAGAGACATACAAAGGCTGCAGACAACTCAAAGAAGCATGGAGAGGTGCATGCTTGGTGTAACCAGGAGAGATAAGAAGAGGAACTCGTGGATCCGAAAAATGACAAGAGTGGAAGACATCATGATCAGAGTTAAATCCCTGAAATGGCAATGGGCTGGACATACTGCCAGAAGGACAGATCATCGATGGACAGCCGAAATTTTAGATTGGATTCCAAGGGACAGGAAAAGACCCAGAAGAAGACCACATGGGAGATGGGTGGATGAAATTCGAAAGTATGCAGGGGTGACATGGAGGAGACTGGCACAAGACAGACCGTTGTGGAGGAAACTTGGGGAGACCTTCGTCCAGCAGTGGATTGATAATGGTTGACAATGATGATGATGATGATATATAAATAAGGAAAATATAATATAATTTAATTAATTAAAAGGCACGAAGGGTTTTAGTTTTTTGGGTATTTAAATACTTTTTTAATACTTTTGGAGCCAGTTGGGAACAGCTTAAACTCTTCCCAACTGGAATTTTAGAGTATTCTGTCCAGTTAACTGTAACTTTAAAACTGTTCAGAATTTTTTTACCTTAACCATAACCAGAGCACATTCTGGGAAAGTGGTTATCCTCTTGAATGCCAGGTGGCGCTGGTGACGTAGCTACTTCAGTAGCGTCAAGTTCAAGTTTGGATCTGCATCTGTTGAGGTCTTTTCCACTCGGTAAGTGGTTATTTGTTACGTAATTTGATTTGTATAGGGTTTTTTTTTTTTTTTTTTTTTGGAGTGAGGTACATTCCTTCCTTCTATGTTCATTAGAATTTGTTGGCTAGTTCCTCCTCTCCTCCATTTTGAGGTTAGCGGTAATAGTTTATGTGCCTCATTGTTCAAGCCTCATTTCAGGTTGCTTTGGGTTTAGGAGCATAACTTAGGCTTGGCCATTTCTCTTTCTTTTTTTTTCCAATTAAAACACTCTTTTAGCAGTTTCTTGTAAATAAGCAACTAAATTCAAGTTTTCTTCCACCTTTAGGTTTTGTGATTATGCTTGTAAATAATTACAGTTTAAGGTTTTGGTAGCATATATCCTTTGTTTTTGGTATTTTACTTCTCATTTTGTCACTAGACGAGTGTGAGGGAGGTCGGGCTTCAACAATTTAGTCTGCTCTGGAAAGGGGGAAAGGTTTCAAAAATTTTTTGGGTGGTTTTCTCTTTTCTTTAAAATTGTTTTTTATTTTTATTTTTTAGGGTTGTTTTTAGGTGTTTAGGGGATCGGAGGGATCTGGTTTTTTATTTAAGGTGGGTTGAAATTTATTTTTTATTTTAATTCATCGTTCTATTTATTTAATTAATTTTAATTTTTTCTGGTAGGCTTGTTGCCATTTTGTAGCAGACTAGATAGTGCAGAAACCCACACTTTGTAGGTCTCTATAGAGGTATGGAGGGTGTTATCTGTGCCTGGCCCTTGAAAAAGCCATGGATAACTGCTTTCCATAGTTCTATATCCCTCTTTCTTCTCCCTGTGGTCATTAAGGTTTTTTAGTTTCTACGAATCAGTCATTCCAACTTTCAGAATTATGGTGATTTCTGTTATTGTTTTTTCTTTTATGCAGCCTTTGGCACTTTAGAATTTCAAAAATGTTTGTCTTTTGCATGTTACCTTTGTTATAATTTATATATATATCATCATCATCATCATTGTCAACCATTATCACCCACTGCTGGACGAAGGTCTCCCCAAGTTTCTTCCACAACGGTCTGTCTTGTGCCAGTCTCCTCCATGTTACTCCCGCATACTTTCGAATTTCATCCACCCATCTCCCACGAGGTCTTTCTGGGTCTTTTCCTGTCCCTTGGAATCCAATCTAAAATTTCGACTGTCCATCGATGGTCTGTTCTTCTGGCAGTATGTCCAACCCATTGCCATTTCAGGGATTTTACTCTGATCATGATGTCTTCCACCCTTGTCATTTTTCGGATCCATGGGTTCCTCTTCTTATCTCTCCTGGTTAAACTAAACATGCACCTCTCCATGCTTCTTTGAGTTGTCTGCAGCCTTTGTATGTCTTTTTTAGTTAAGGTCCACGTCTCTGCACCATATGTAAGCACTGGAAGGATGCATTGATCAAACACTTTTCTTTTAAGACATAATGGCATATTGCTCTTGAAAATTATGCTGTTTCTTCCAAAAGCTCTCCAGGCAAGTTTTATACGACGATTAATTTCTTCATCAATGTAACCCTCACTTGATATCTGCTGTCCAAGATAAACGTACGTATCTGTTATCTCCAGCTTTTCTCCATCAATCAATAAATCTTCATTTCTTGTAAAAGCATTGTACATCACTTTTGTCTTCTGAAAGTTCATTTTGAATCCCACTTCTTTACTCTTGTCAGCAAGTTCCTGGATCATACTCTGCAGCTCTGATGGGGTAGTTGCAAAAATGACTATGTCATCAGCAAAACGAAGGTGAGTTAGATAATCTCCATTAATCTTTATCCCTGTGTTTTCCCAGTTCAGTGATTGAAAAACATTTTCCAATGTAGCATTAAAGACCTTCGGAGATATGGTGTCACCTTGTATCACTCCTTTTCCAATTCTTATGTGTGTTGTATTTTCAAACAGCCGAATCTTTGCATTTGCATTTTCATAGATGTTATTAATAATATTAATGTACACATCTTCAATACCGTAGGATTTCAGAGCCATTGTAACTGTTGATGGTTTCACCGAATCAAAGGCTTTTTCATAATCGATAAAAGCCATGCACAATGGAAGTTCATATTCCCTCACTCTTTCAATTAGTTCTCTCACTATGTGGATATGATCTATTGTGCTGTAGCCACTCCTGAATCCAGCTTGCTCTTTCGCTTGAGCCATGTCCAGTGTCACCTTCAAGCGTTGTGAAAGAACTTTAGTGAAGATTTTATAAACCACTGAGAGGAGGCTGATAGGTCTGTAGTTCCTGAGATCCTCAATGTCACCTATTTTATGTAGCAGGATCATTGTAGCGCTGTTCCAATCCTCAGGAATCTTCCCTTCATTAAGGCATTGAGTGAAAATTTGGGAGAGCACTGTTTCAATTTCTCCACTTGCTTCTTGTATGATGTCTACAGTAATTCCATCTTCTCCTGGATCTTTTCTCCGCTTCATGTTCTTGATTGCATGTGCAACTGCTGCTGGGAGGACTGGAAGAACTCTGGTACTGGTACCTTTCGTGATGTCTGGAGTACATGTATAATCCCTTTCATATAATTTGGAGTAGAAATCTTTCACTCTTGTCAAAATTTCGCCTCCATTTCTCAGGGATCATAGCATACTTCTGGAAAATTTTAGGTAGGAATTTTAGGAATTTTTAGAAAAATTTTAGGAAAATTTTAGGAGTGTATTTCAATAAAAACTAGATGTATATTTGTATACATCTAGTAAAACAACTTTGTATACATTGTAAAGAGTTTGCTTCACACCCTTCAACCATATATACTGATAGACTGCGCATGACATCAAAATTTCTGGCTCCAACATAAAATCACATGACAACAGTCAAAAAGATGGGTTACACCTGCTGTGCTTATGGTTGCTCTGAGCGATATAGTAAAGAAAGTTCTATGATTTTTCATGGTAAGAAACGAATTAAATACCTAAGTCAATAAAGTTCAATTACTTAACCAGAAACTTGCAGCTATTGATATAAAAATATAGTAACTTAAGAAAAAAAAATGGAATGCATGTTCCAAATTCTTCGCAAATGTTCATCACATTATAAATCACAAAATGTAAACAACCCGATCATGCATGTATATAGCTCATAAGTAAACTTACCTGAAGAGTTTTCATTATATATGAGGCGCATTCACATAATACACCGAAAACACTGAAGTTCTGCAGCGTAAATTAGTAATCATAACAGCATTTTTACACGAAATTTGGAGTCTGATGATGACGTGCCCAATGTTTGAGCCATGGCGGCTTTGATGCAGCTATTGCCAATGTGCAGTCCATTAGTATATATGGTCGAAGTTAACACCCAAATTTTTTGCATAACGTCTAATGTCTAAAGTTTAAGTATGATTTACTTCTAATGTTCAGTTCTTATCTTTTCACGTGTTATTATCATATTCAAGTATATTTACCACATTCAAGTTTCACTTTGAACATTAATATGCTGTTGAACCAGAAGCAATTCACGATTTTCACAGTAAAGTTTTCAGGTTTCACATTAAATTATAATATCCTAAAAAGGTAATTGAAAACCAAGAACTATGTACAATTGTTCACTGAATTACTTTTTTCATATTATTGTTTTAACCTTTTCCTGATTAGCCTATCTTTTTCTGCTTCTACCACAACTAATTTACTTTCAGTTTTCTTTATTTCAGCTGAACCTTGTATGATCAAGTTAGAGGCAACTGCTATTTCAACAGTATTTTGTTTTTCTACAGCTTTTCTCATTCTTTCTGTTCCCTCTTGAATTATTGCTAGGGAGGCTTCTTTATCGTTTTTAAGTCTATTTATTTCTGCATCATTTTCTTTTATTTTGTCATCAAACTCAGCTTTTCTTTTTTTCTCTAGCTGCTTTTCCTTATTTTCCCTCTCTTTCTGCTTCCTCTCTTTTACCTTTTTTGATTCATCTTCCTTCAGCTTATCACCATACTCTTTATAAAATTTATGTGAATCACAAACACTATTTAACAAATTTCTTGTTATGGGAACTTTACTTACACATCCATAGTGTTTAATGGCCCCTTTAACTATTCTTAATGATGTTATAGTTGAGTCTTTTAAGTTAGCCTTGTCCTTCCTTAACAGAGCAGTGTTAACCGAAAATCCCCTTTCTGCATCAGCATTACCATGAGGTAAAACTAAAATTGACTTTATGAGTTTAGCAAGATTTGAGTATTTTTCTTTTCCGCTAGAGTCTTTAATACTAAATATATTACGCCAGTAATGATCAATCCGCACTGGAATATGCCCTTCCTCTGAAAATTTCACTAGTTCATCTAGAGTTGGCTTATCGCAATTTAAAAGTTTCCACTCTTCTCTTACTCTATCAATTTGTTCCTCAGAAAGATGCAAAACACTTGAAATTCTGGTTATTTCCGAAAGTCCTTCAGTGACTGAAAGTTGAGTTGACTCTTTCTTTGGTTCTTTTACCTTTAAAACTTCTATGTCTCTTAGCTTTTGATTGCAGAATAGCAAATTTGACTTTAAATATTTTGTGGTTGCAATTAGTGATGATCTTACATCTAAGAGAAATAATTTCTGCCTGGTCTCCTGAACATTCCTGAGGAGATTTTTTGTCTTCATACCAACTTCTAACTCCCCTAGTTTTTTCCATGAATTTTTGTTTTCAAAATCTACATTCTTTAGGTCTTCTCCAAATTTCCCTGCTATAACATCATCTTGGATAAACTGAGCCATAACATTCCTCATTAAAGTATTTAAATCAGAATATAACTGGTGTATTTTTGGTTCTTCACTCTGATAACATAATGAAAACTTTTCCAAATTTTGGTGTGAAAATGAAACTAATGCTAAATAGCAAGGAGTAAGCTCATTTTTCAGGAAACAGTGAATTCTTTTATACCTTGCCGAATTGCGCAGTTGTTTTTCAAATATTTTTTGAGATGGCAAGAAGTTTAAAAAATATTCTGTAATATTTAGCCATTGATCTAAGAGCCTCTGGGCTGCAGAACCAACGGTTAACCATCTGTTGCTGACATGACGCAAAAGAAATTTGTCAGTGACCAATGTTATATCCTCGACAGATTTATAATCCTCTCGTCTTGCAGCACTACTCTTTAAAAAGTAATGCATATCAGTAGCAAATTCGTCAAAATCTATATTTAAGCTTGTCAAAAAAATTTTAAATGCATTACTAACAACATGCAGGTTGCAAAATCCTAGTTCCAAAGATTTCTGGCCTGTTTCTTGTTTTACAACTTCATTGAATTTGCGTAAAAAGCACTTATTTACATTTGGGCTGTCCATGGATACACAAATAATTCTGTTCAACAAAATATTGAAGGATGATAACACATCAAGAATTTCTTTTAGCAAAATATCTGCTGTTGCATGACCCAGAAAAACGCTTGTTAGGTATCGGCAAGAAACTGAATTTATTTCTGAAGACCAGTACCTGAGATACACATCCAACTGCCGTTTCACATGTGTATTTGTAGTTTCATCAAATGCTATAGTAACCTTTCCTGGGCTACTAGATGCAATGTCTTTTTTCAAATCCTCTTCAAAATATTTTGACAATCCATGTGATATCACATAAGCAACTTTTTTCTTTAAGTTGCATTTTGGCTGCAATAGCAGAATCAGGAAACATTTCTTTGAAAAGTTCAACTGTTTCAGTGCATGAAACAAAAGACATATTGTCCTTAGCAACTTTCATGGCCCATAATGCTTCGGCTTTAGCCAACTGTAAATCATGACTCAGTACTTCACTAATATTTGTTTTGGGCTGAAGATCCCGTCCTCCAAAGGCTTTCAGGATGGACTTATTTTGAAATTTACTTTGAAATTTCTGCAAATGTTTTTTTTCCTTTATGATGCGCTTTTACTTGTGAAAAGCCACTATTAGAAATGTTGAAAATTTCTGAACACAATATACACTTAGCAGAAAATATTGTTTCAGTTGCAGAACACCATTCTTTCAACTTCACTCCGTCCAATTCTTTGGCGAGCCACGCATCTTGAAATTTCGTTTTGGATTTAGGCATCTTAAACACTTGTATTACTAACCAGAAAATGAAAGGGAAGTACAAAAACACGTTCCAATATTGCAAAACCAGACAACTTCCCGAAATTTGGCTGCGAGGATGTCAGAAGATATGAAAAAAAAAAAAAAAAAAAAGCAGGTCACCACTAGAGAACTGAACCTGCACACAGCACAGAGAACACCATAAAAGACGTAAAACCAGAAACTATCATACGCATCTCACGCAAGTTCAGTCAAAGCGAGTCTGAGCCGAGATATATTGCGCATCGAAGGTCGCTGTCGCCGACGCATGATCGAAGGTCAATGATCACGTGCTCTACTGCCTGCCAAGATAATACTCAGCTACCATCCCATCGTCATTACCGGAGGTTACGGAAGGAGACCACATGTTTCCTCTTTGCTTCCACCCACCTGCGGTTTACAATAACAAAACATCAGCAGAAAGAGGAGGTTCCACAAGGCATGTACAAAAATAAAGTACGATCTTCTGCGTGCCACGGAGTTTGTCTGCAAAGCGCAAACCAGGGGTGAAAATGACCCCTCCCCTTTTCCCTTAGATCTCTTGTTACTCTCGAAAACTGTTCGAAGGCAAAAAAATGGAACGCCCGCCCCGAAGCAAGTGCATCTCGATGGCGTCATTTTTCCCTCCCTTCAGCAGCACAGCATATAGGCTGTGTTTCTACAATAACAGGTCTTTTTACCTTACCGTAATGGTAAATTTATTGGCGTTAATAACGGTTGTGTTTTTAATAAAAATAAGCTTACGAAAATTTTAGGATGAATAGCAAATTTTAGGTCTAATTTTAGGAATTTAAGGAGGGTCACAAAATATTAGGAATTTTAGGAGGAATGCGATCCCTGAATTTTCTTGTTACAGAACCATCTTCTTTTCTCAGTGCCATAATTTGTTTTCTTCCCTTACTGAGATGTCCCTTTGCTATATTTAGGCTTTGGTTGTTTTCAATTGCTTTCCTCACTAGTTCACAGTTGAATTTCCTTACGTCTTCAGTGATACTTTTTCGTACTGTCTTGCATAGCTCTATATATTCCACTTTGGAAGTCACATCTTCTTTAGTTGTCCTCATCTCTCTTCTTTTTCGCATCAACATTTTGGTTTTTCCCGATAATTTATTCCCATGCAACTTGTTCTTAGACCCAGCTAATTTTGTTGCTGTTTCCACAAGAGCTTTGGTTACTTTTCTGTTAATTTCAGAAATATCCACTTCTTCCGATGTTAGGCCTTCTAAAGCAGAGAATCTGTTCTTCAGTTCCAACTTGAAGGTATTAAGGTGTTTTTTAAGTTTGGTTATGTCAATACATTTTGTTTGTCTTATGAGCTTGCCACGTTCGAGTTTAGTGTTGAGGTGCATCTTACATCTCACCAATCTATGGTCACTACCTGTGTTGAACTTGTTTAGCAGATGAATTTTTTGTTACACATAATAAAATCAATTTCACTTGTCGTCCCATTTGGATGTCTCCATGTCCATTTCCCGTGTGGCTTTTTCTTAAAAAAGGAGTTCATGATGAAAAACCCTTCTGCTTCTGCACACTCTACGAGCATATTTCCACACTGGTTTCTATTGCTGTGACCGAATTTACCTACTGAAGTTTCAATCTGTTGCCGTTGCTCTATTTTTGCATTGAAATCTCCCATAATTATCTTTACATGCTGCTTGTTTTTATTATTTGGATGACGAATTTCCTCATAAAATTCTTCAATTTCTTCTTCAGGATGACTTGTGGTGGGTGCACAAGTTTGAATAAGCTGAGCCTGGTATCTTCTCGAGAGTTGGATAATGAGTTGTGCAGCTCTGTCAGAGGAACTTTCAACTTCTACAACTTTATCCTTCAGTTTCTTGTTTATTATAAATCCAACACCCCTAGTTCTGCCAGTAACTGTCCCACGATAGTAGAAGAGATGTCCACTTTTCAGTTCAATGAGATCTTCTCCTTTTCTCCGTACCTCACTTTGCCCGACGATGTCCCACTTATATATATATATATATGGGATGTAAGGTCAGGTGATGCGTAACATCACAGCCTCTCCTTGACAAATGTCAACCCCGCCTTCTCGTGGTCCATCCTGTTCCCACTAAAGGGGCTTTGACGACCGCCAATAGCGGTATAACTATACCATCGGGATCAGAGGAAATGCTATCCCACACTCACCAACCCGCTTGGCCAGCGTGGTGAGTTATGGCCAAACACCTCCAAAATGACTCTACAACTTAAATCTTGGCCCTCAGTCTCCGGCAGCTGGAATGTACCTGGCCAAGGCAGCGGCCAGTGCGACATGAAGGCAGAGGGTGCTAAGAATCCCCGGAGGACCGGACTAGGCTGCCATTTGATGCTGACCTTGGCTACCTATAACGGACGCTCCCTATCTTCTGATTCAAGGCTTCTTGAATTGGAAGAGGAACTACAAAGGATCAAGTGGGACATCGTCGGGCTAAGTGAGGTAAGGAGAAAAGGAGAAGATCTCATTGAACTGAAAAGTGGACATCTCTTCTATTATCGTGGGACAGATACTGGCAGAACTAGTGGTGTTGGATTTATAATAAACAAGAAACTGAAGGATAAAGTGGTAGAAGTTGAAAGTTCCTCTGACAGAGCTGCACGACTCGTTATCCAACTCTCGAGAAGATACCAGGCTCAGATTATTCAAACTTATGCACCCACCACAAGTCATCCTGAAAAAGAAATTGAAGAATTTTATGAGGAAATTCGTCATCTAAATAATAAAGGTAAGCAGCACTTGAAGATAATTATGGGAGATTTCAATGCAAAAATAGGGCAACGGCAACAGAATGAAACTTCAGTAGGTAAATTCGGTCACGGCAACAGAAACCAGCGTGGAAATACTCTCGTTGAGTTTGCAGAGGCAGAAGGTTTTTTCATCTTGAACTCCTTTTTCAAGAAAAAGCCACACAGGAAATGGACATGGAGACATCCAATTGGGACGACAAGTGAAATTGATTTTATTATGTGTAACAAAAAATTCGTCATCGAAGACTGCAGTGTGCTGAACAAGTTCAACACAGGTAGTGACCATAGATTGGTGAGATGTAAGATGCACCTCAACACTAAACTGGAACGTGGCAAGCTCATAAGACAAACAAAATGTATTGACATAACCAACCTTAAAAAACACCATAATACTTTCAAGTTGGAACTGAAGAACAGATTCTCTGCTTTAGAAGGCCTAACATCGGAAGAAGTGGATATTTCGGAAGTTAACAGAAAAGTAACCAAAGCTCTAATGGAAATGGCAACAAAATTAGCTGGGTCTAAGAACAAGTTGCATGGGAACAAATTATCAGGAAAAACCAAAATGTTGATGCAAAAAAGTAGAGAGATGAGGACAACAAAAGAAGATGTGACTTCCAAAGTGGAATATATAAAGCTACGCAAGACAACACGAAAAAGTATCACTGAAGATGTAAGGAAATTCAACTGTGAGCTAGTGAGGAAAGCAATTGAAAACAACCAAAGCCTTAAGATAGCAAAGGGACATCTCAGTAAGGGAAGAAAACAGATTATGGCTCTGAGAAAAGAAGATGGTTCTATAACAAGAAATAGAGGCGAAATTTTGACAAGAGTGAAAGATTTCTACTCCAAATTATATGAAAGGGATGATACATGTACTCCAGACATCATGAAAGGTACCAGAGTTCTTCCAGTCCTCCCAGCAGAAGTTGCTCATGCAATCAAGAACATGAAGCGGGGGAAAGCTCCAGGAGAAGATGGAATTACTATAGACATCATACAAGAAGCAAGTGGAGAAATTGAAACAGTACTCGCCCAAATTTTCACTCGATGCCTTAATGAAGGGAAGATTCCTGAGGATTGGAACAATGCTACAATGATCCTGCTACATAAAAAAGGTGACATTGAGGATCTCAGGAACTACAGACCTATCAGCCTCCTATCAGTGGTTTATAAAATCTTCACTAAAGTTCTTTCACTCCGCTTGAAGGTAACACTGGACATGGCTCAACCGAGAGAACAAGCTGGATTCAGGAGTGGCTACAGCACAATAGATCATATCCACGTACTGAGAGAACTAATTGAAAGAGCGAGGGAATATGAACTTCCATTGTGCATGGCTTTTATCGATTATGAAAAAGCCTTTGATTCGGTGAAACCATCAGCAGTTACCACGGCTCTGAAATCCTGCGGTATTGAAGATGCATACATTAATATTATTAATAACATCTATGAAAATGCAAGTGCAAAGATTCGGCTGTTTGAAAATACAACACACATAAAAATTGGAAAGGGAGTGAGACAAGGTGACACCATATCTCCGAAGCTCTTTAATGCCACATTGGAAAATGTCCTTCAATCACTGAACTGGGAAAACACAGGGATAAAGATTAATGGAGATTATCTAACCCACCTTCGTTTTGCTGATGACGTAGTCATTTTTGCAACTACCCCATCAGAGCTGCAGAGTATGATCCAGGAACTTGCTGACAAGAGTAAAGAAGTGGGATTAAAAATGAACTTTCAGAAGACAAAAGTGATGTTCAATGCTTTTACAAGAAATGAAGATTTATCGATTGATGGAGAAAAACTGGAAATAACAGATACGTATGTTTATCTTGGACAGCAGATATCAAGTGAGGGTCACATTGATGAAGAAATTAATCGGCGTACAAAACTTGCCTGGAGAGCTTTTGGAAGAAACAGCATAATTTTCAAGAGCAATATGCCATTATGTCTTAAAAGAAAAGTGTTTGATCAATGCATCCTTCCAGTGCTTACGTATGGTGCAGAGACGTGGACCTTAACTAAAAGAGACATACAAAGGCTGCAGACAACTCAAAGCAGCATGGAGAGGTGCATGCTTGGTATAACCAGGAGAGATAAGAAGAGGAACTCGTGGATCCGAAAAATGACGAGAGTGGAAGACATCATGATCAGAGTTAAATCCCTGAAATGGCAATGGGCTGGACATATTGCCAGAAGGACAGACCATAGATGGACAGCCGAAATTTTAGATTGGATTCCAAGGGACAGGAAAAGACCCAGAAAAAGACCACATGGAAGATGGGTGGATGAAATTCGTAAATATGCGGGAGTGACATGGAGGAGACTGGCACAAGACAGACCGTTGTGGAGGAAACTTGGGGAGACCTTCGTCCAGCAGTGGATTGATAATGGTTGACAATGATGATGATGATGATGATATATATATACATTCTTTATAAGGATTGCTATTTCACAAGTTTTATAAAGCAATTAAATAATTTATATACTTAAGGAAATTAATGCTATTATTGAATTTTTTTATATTGCCTTAAAACCTCGTGGTCACGTTATAAGTACATCGTTCTCTTGTTATTTAGTTGCCAAATATTTTAACTCTAATTTTTTTTTATTTATGCATTTCTAAGCTATATTAATTAAAAACACAAAGATGGTAGATGAGGTACTGAAGTTCCATTGCAAATTTAATCCTCTAACTATACATGGAACCAGTTTTCGATGCACCTCACAGCATCGTTTTCAACGGCATTGTCACGTGTTCGCACACATTCTGAGAAATCGCTAATGGCAAGTGTTTGTTCTCACCTCCAAGTTTAATGGAAATATCAAGTACAGACATGCATGCACTGTTGATAGTTGACAAAAACAGAGATGCACTCCTAAAGTGCCTTCTATTGGGCACGTTAATCCGAAAATGGTTTAACTTTAAATTTATTGGATTATTATTTATTTCTATTTATTTATACTCTCATTTATCCTCTATTTTATTTATATACATTTTTATTCATTTTTTTTTTGGTATCTTTTTGTTTTGAAAAAATTCTCTTTTTTAATTATAAAAAAACATATAATTTAATCATATTTTCTTATAATTAAAAAATACATACATTCATACACACACACACACACACACACATCACTAAGCTGTTCTGAGATTCAACGGTAAGATCCACAAAGAAATAAAAACTACAAGATAAATTTTTAACCGATTATTTACTTACTGTTGCCGTATCAAACTTCTCCATTTACAACGATATTGACACACAACTCGGGCTTCAGTGACATCATCACACGACGTACACAAGACCTATACTTCATACTCATAATCTTTCTCTCATGAAGACACTCCTGAATCTGATCCACCCATGACTTCCTAGGCCTTCCTCTACCTTTCCTTCCTGCCACTTGATCTAAAAAAATTTTCTTAGTAAGCATATCATCACTCATTCTCACAATATGGCCAAACCACCTAAGAATATTTGTCTTCACCTTGCTAACAACATTTTGCATCACGTTACACAACTGCAACACATCTTCATTCCTCATACCATCAGAACGTGTCTTGCCACAAACACCCCGTAAGTAATGCATTTCTCCAGCACACAAACGACTCCTATGTCTCCTCTGTAGTACCCAGGTTTCACTGCCATACATCAGAGTAGGAACAATTACACTTTCATACACAGCCATGCAGGAATCTCTTGAAAACCCATCATCCCTGTGAAAACCTCCTAAAGCAGCCATGACTTTCAATGAAGAATTCACTCTCCTACTAATTTCACCATCTAATTTGTTCTCTCTATCAAACATGCTTCCTAAATACACAACTCATTCACCTGGTCAATCACTGTGCCATTTAGACTTATACTACTACGTTCAAAAAATTCCGGAACTTTTTGAATATTTGCCAAATGTCAGTGAATTAAGTCATTCCCCACTGAGCAAGCGAAGAGCATGATGTGACCGACCAGCCAGAACCAGTTAGATCCAACACGTACAGCATATGTGCGCAGTTCATGATTACAGGCATTCGAGGCTCTCCGTCACGAGGATAACAATGTCGAATTTTGAACAGCATTCAAGTGTAAAATTTTGTGTTCTGCTCGGAAAATCTTTCGCTGAGACTTTTCAAATGATTAAGTCAGCGTACGTTGAGAGTGCAATGAGTTGAACTAGTGTTTATGAGTGGCATCGACGATTCAAAAACGGGCGACAGAGTATCGAGGATGACGAGAGGTCAGGACAATCTTCAACATCCACAACGGAGGAACAAATTGCCATTGTCAAAGAAATTGTGAAAATTGACCTCTGAAAAACTGTTGCAGTGATTGCAGAAGTTGCCATGCCATTTTAACAGAGAAACTGGGCATGCATCACGTGTACCAACAAATTGCTTCCAAAAACCTGACAAGAAAAAATGGATGAGCGCATGCAAGTTTGTGGGAATAACATCGATGCAGTGTATTCAGGTCCCGATCTCTTGAATCGATTGATCACTGGCGATGAGACTTGGTGCTTTCTGTACAACTCCTAATCCAACAGACAGTCAAAAGTGTGGAAATCACAGCCATCACCATGACCAAAAAAGTTCAAGGCTGACTGCTCCAAAGGAAAGGTCTTGTTAACAATTTTCTTCGATTGCAAGGGGGTCGTACACAAGGAATTCCTTCAACATGGTCGTAAAGTCACTAAAAAAGAGTACATCAACATCCTGAAACGTCTCCGAAAATCAGTGAGATGCAAGCGACCCGATCTTTGGAAGACCAACTCGTGGGTGCTCCAACACGATAATGCGCCGGTTCACAGATCCCTCCTGGTGTCCAATTACCTGTCCAAACATCACATTCCCGTTCTTCCACAACCAGTTTCCCCTGATCTTGCCCCATGTGACTTTTTCCTTTTTCCACAGATGAACAATTTGTTTAAGGGGAGACACTTCTCAAGTTCCGAAGAAGTGCAATGAGCTGTGACAGAGGCACTGGAGGATGTGGGAAAAGAAGGCTTGCAATCTGCATTTAAATCTTTGTATGAGCGCTGGCAAAAATACATAGTTGCACAGGGTAACTACTTCGAAGGAAACACCGCATGAACAGGTATTATCTGTACTCATTCTTTTTTTAATATAAAAAGTTCCAGAACTTTTTTAACGTAGTAATATTACATTCAGTGCTAACAGTTCCTTGCTCAAAAACTATAACTTTGGCTTTTCCCTTATTTATACTCAGTTTGAATTTCATGCAAACTTCATACATCCGGGACAACATACTCTGCAACTCACTTTTGCTCTCTGCCAACAGGATTGTGTCATCATTATACAGCAATCTGCACACACGGATATTACCCAGACATAAACCAGTATTGTCCATTTTGGCATCGTGCATGCAAGCATCCATAAATACATTAAACAGCTAGGGTGACATTACACAATCTTGTCTGACTCCTGCACCAATAGAAAACCATTTTGATAAAACACCATTCACTCATACACAAGCTCTACTACCAGCATACATTGCTTTTACACTATTAAGTAGATTCCCAGTAACACCATATTTATTCAATACCTTCCACAAAAGTATCCTGTTAACTCGGTTGTAAGCTTTTTCCAAATCTATGAAGGCAGCAAAAAATTTCTTACCAATAGCCAAATACTTTTCAATCATGCGAAATGCAAAAATTTGGTAAGTGTAGCTTTTACCAGGCATAAAACCACTCTGAACATCCCACACTTTCTCTGATGCAAGACCTCATACTTTTTCAATAATGACCTTAATAAACACTTTCCCTAGCACACTTTGTAGGCTGATACCACGATAGTTCTTGCAGTCAGTCTGATCCCCTTTTCCCGTATACAAGGGAACAATGATAACATCTTTCCGATCCCAAGGGAGCATTCCTAACTCCCAGCACAACTGGCAAATTTCAGTTAACCAGTCAATTACAGAGTCACCACCATATTTTAACATCTCAGCAGTTATGCCATCAACTCCTGGAGCCTTACCATTCTGAAGAGATTTTAAAGCTTTGCACACTTCTCTTGAGATCCCTCCTGTGCTTCCGTCTTTCACTGTGACATCATCTGCTTCTGCCTCAGAATCACCTTTGCTTTCTTGATCTAATAACTCACAGAAGTATTCACCCCATCTTTCACTTAACTCATCATTTCCACAATCCTATTCTCACACAACTTCTTTGTTTCCCCTATTTTTTCTGAGTCTCATGTCTTCCAGAAAATGTTTGTATCTTTCCAAAAAAGCTGATTCATGCCTTTACACCTGCTCCTTCCTATCTTTTGTCTTAGTCTGGTGAACCAGCTTACCTGCCTCACACTTCTTACAGCAATATTCATAAAGATAAACATGATAATTATGATGATTATTTTATAGGATTTTTTATGTTAATTATTCTTACAGCAATATTCATAAGATAAACATGATAATTATAATGATTGTTTTATGTTAATGATTATTTTATAGGATTTTTTTATGTTAATTATAAAAATAAACAAAAATCCTGCCTTGATAATCAAAAACATTTCAAGTAACAAAGTAAAATGAAAATATATTTCGGATCTTTTCCTTATATTAAAAAAAAATGACTATTGAACTTTGTAAATTGAGTAAAAAATACAACCATCATTATGGCCATTCTGTCTCAACTACCAATAACATGCTTGTACGTGTAAATACTAAATATCAACCTGAACTATTAGAAAAAGCAGGTACAAAATGCCCATAAAACTATCTAACCCTACCATCTCATACATAGGCAGTACCAAAAACAGGTTGAAGTAAAGATTGAATCAACACATAAAAAAATGGAACCAAAAAGATGAGTGTTAAAACAGCCATGTTTTAATACTGTATTAAAAATAAAAATTTGAAAAAAATTAAATTGATTTCAACCCTTAAATCTGAAAAAGAATTAAGATTTTCCAAATCTGCATCCATTGAAAAACTAAAAAATAAAGTTTGCAATATTCAAGACCCAACAATCCTTCCCAAAGTTAGGAAAATTATAATTAAAAAAGAGAAACTTTTCAAAACAAAAAGAAAACTCTTTACCAAAAAAATAATAGTAATAATAATAATAATAATAATAATAATAATAATAAAATAAATGGAGGGTAAATAAGAATATAAATAAAGAGAAAAATAATAATAATCCAATTAATTTAAGGTTAAATCATTTTCTGATCGTTAATGTGCTCAATAAAAAGGCGCTTGAGGAGTGAATCCCTGATTTTATGAACTATCAACAGTGCATCAATATCGCCATTAAACTTGGAGGTCAGGACGCACACTTGCCATTAGCAATTTCTCAGAATCTGTGCAAACACATGACAACGACGTTGAAAACAATGCACAAGATGCATCAAAAACTGATTCCATGTATAGTTAAAAAGTCTTAAATTCATGACAGAACTTCAGTACCTCATCTACACATCTTTCTGTTTTTAATTAGCATAGCACATAAATATGTAAATTTGAAAATTTTATTAGAGTTAAATATTTGGCAACTGAATAACAAGAGAACAATGTACTTATAACCTCAACCACATGGTTTTAAGGTAAGATAAAACATTTTCAATAGCATTTTCCTTAAGCATATAAATTACACTGTTCTACAAGGAAAAATTTCCTTTAGTTAACTGATGTGTTCCTAAAGTATTTTGGTGTGTGAAATTAAAATTTTATATTAAAATTCAGGGGCTAGTTTTAGAGTTATGGAGATATAATGTATCAATTTCATATACATTACTTGGGGAATGAAAAATCAGGAAATTTTTCATTAAAAAGTTGGCAATTCATTGACCTGTTTACAGTAGTTTATACTCACATGTTGGCTACAGTGTTATTCTGGTTATTGTTTAGATAACTAACTAGTCTGCCTCTGTAAAGTTTATTTTAAAAACTTATAAGTGACAAGATCTTTGTGTTCTTCAGAAATATTCCAAATCAGACCAGGTTTGTCCAAAGAAAGTTTAGAATGAGGTAAGTAATGTACTGAAATATGCACAGCAAATCTATGCATACTTTGGAAACTTATAGATTAGAAGGTAGACGTAAAATAGGTCTGACCACCATCTAAGGTATAAGTTTCCTAATTTTATTTTGGTAATTTGGCTAGCTAATTGGTGAGAGTAGAAAAGAGGTCAAACTTGGAAAGGCTTGCTCTCAGTGGGCTGTAGATTTTTTTTTTTTTAAACAACAAAACAGACTGGTGGAAAGGTAGCTCCATGTTATTTGCTGTACCCATGGTGTGGAGAGAACCCAAAGACCATTTCACATATTGCTTCTATTGGGTTGTCGGAAAAGTCATGACGTATTTTAGCCATGTTTTGCAAAGGTCATTTATTGATAGAAAGAACAAAGATCAATCAATGATATAATGCCCATTTTGTTTGATAACTTTTGCCATTTTTCAGTGAGCTGCAGAATGCCTTGTTCATAGAAGGCCCCGTCTTTGGCGAAAAACTGTACAAGGTGCTGATTTACAGCCTCATCTAAATTGAACGTTTTACCATGCAAGGACTGTTGAAGAGAGCGAAATAAGTGGAAGTCTGATGGTGCAAGGTTAGGCGAGTATGCTGGGTGTGGCAACACATCCCACCCAAGCTCCAATAATTTTTGGCGGGTGATCAAACTTGAGTGTGGTCTCGCGTTGTAGTGATGGAACACAACATCTTTACGATGAACGAGCTCTGGACATTTCTGGATGATGGATTCGTTTAAACTGTCCAATTGCCAACAGTACACATTCGAATTGATTGTTTGGTTCCGTGGTGGGAGCTCGAAAAACACGACACCTTTAAAATCCCACCACACTGAGACCAGAACCTTCCGCTGATGAATGTCTCCTTTGGATGTCGTTTGAGGCAAAGCAGCACGTCAGGACCAAGACCGTTTGTGCAGCACATTGTTGTACACAATCCACTTTTCGTCACCAGTTATCAGTCGCTTCAAAAAGGATTGTTTTCCTCACGTTTAATGAGCATATCGCAGATGTTTATGCGCGTCGTCACTTGAGCTTCTTTGAGTTCATGAGGAGCCCACACATCGAGCTTGCTTACGTATCCCAGCTTCTTCACGTGGTTGTGAACGCTTGAATGATGGATGTGCAATGTGTCTGCAATCTCTTGTGTCGTGTAACGTGGGTTTGACTCGATCAATGCCTTGATTTGGTCGTCATCAACCTCGGTGGGCCTCCCGGACCGAGGGGCATTGTTGAGGTCAAAATCACCGGCACGGAATTTTGCGAACCACCGCTGGCACTGCCGTTCTTGTAGAGCATTATCACCGTACACTTTACGCAACTTTTCACAAGCTTGATGCACGTTCTTCCCTTTACGGAAGTAAAACAGTAAATTATGGCGAAAATACACAGTTTGGTCTTCCATCTTCAACTTGATGTCAAATCTCTGCAAATCAACCAAATCGCTCACTATTTCTTTTAGAGTGCAGCTAGAACTGGCACCTGTCGAATGTCACAGCGATAACAGAGCTGGGCATGCCTCTAGTACTTCCAAAACCGCCCAACCGCCATCGGGTGCCAAAATACGTAATGACTTTTCTGACAACCCAATATATGGCTAATATCTAAGGCTTTACCAGCAGAAAATCGAAGAGACATATTGGTTATCCCAACTTCTCTTCTGGAATATGACCAGTACAATACCACACTGAAACTCTTCCAGTTCCACCAAAAGTCAAGAAAGCACACGATGAAGAAAGTACTGGTGAAGAGAGTGAGGCACATGAATCACTTTCAGAAAGAAATTATCTTTCCTACGAGGCTACCATGGATTCAACTCATTTTTTAATGAAGGAAGATATGAACAATTTGGTTTGTGATCTTGCTCTAGGAAAAAAAAATGCTGAACAGCTGGGCTCTATGTTGCAGAAATGAAATCTTCTCCAACCTGGTACAAGTATAACTGTATATAGAAATAGAGAACAGAATTCCGTTACATTCTTCTCACATGATGGTCGACTGACTTTCTGTAATGATGTTGCTGGTTTGATGAGAGCTTTAGACTTTATTCCTGGCCCACAAAATTGGAGGCTCTTTATAGATGCATCAAAAACTAGCATGAAGGTGGTTTTACTACATAATGATGATTTAATACCTTCTGTTCAAGTTGCCTATATTAGTACGGCAAAGGAATCACGAGATTCTAGATATAATGCTCAAACCCATTAAAATATACAGAATTCAATTGGAAAATATGTGGATTTAAAAATCATTGCCATGACATTGGGAATGTAACAAGGGAACACAAAATTTCCTTGTTTTCTTTGTGAATAGGACAGTCACAACAGAGCATCCCTTTATATGAAGAAAACTTGGTCAGCAGGTAAATGGAAAGTGGGAGAATTTATTTTTTTACGGAAGCAGAGTCTTGCAGCTAATGATGATGTCATCCTACCTCCCCTTCATATAAAACTGGGACTAATAAAGCAATTTGTCCAGGCAATGAATAAAAATGGTAGAGGATTTGCCTACCTAACAAAATTTCCCCATCTTTTAGAAGCAAAGATAAAAGAGGGTGTGTTTGTCGGCCCTCAAATGAATCAGTTGAAGAAAGATTTCAATTTCGATGAATCTCTAACAGAGAAAGAGAAACTTGTTTAGACATGTTTTAAGAAAGTTACAACTTTCTTGGCAAAAAGCGGTCTACAGATTAAAGAAATAATAAACCAGATGTTAAATGCATATCAAGATTTAGAACACAACATGTCTTTGAAAGTGCACTTCCTGCATTCACATCTGGACTACTTTCCAGAAAGCTGCAGTGACATCTCTAATGAACATGGTGAGAGGTTTCACAAAGATATTTCAACAATTGAAAAGCTGTATGAAGGGAAGTGGATACCTACGATGTTAGCTGATTTTTGTTGGAATCTCAAAAGAGACAGCACAGATATACACAAAAGAAAAAAATGTGTATGTTTGTATATCACTGTTACACATTTTGTATTTTTGTTATTCAGTTATTCTGCATTCAATTATTTCTTTCCGTATAATATTCCCTAAAATGTTCAGTATCAATATATAATTATTTTAATACTAAGGAAGCAAGAATATTCACTTTTTCCCCTATCATTCATTGTACATCTACGAATAAAATGAGAAATTACAGACAAATGAAATACATAATGGAATTGCAGACAATAACTCAAAAACTATCCCTGATAAAAAAATCTAAGCACGTCAAATAACTCAAGAACTATTCCTAACAGAAAAAATCTAAGCATAGATCTGAATTCTGCATAAAAAAATCTTTAAGCACATAACTCTTACTTAGAAAAAAGAAAAACAATTTTTGTAGAACAGTGTTATTTAATTACAATACAATAGCTGGTTAAATAATGATCCCTCTGAAGAATATATATATACACTGAAGAGCAACTGAATTAGAGATACCCGTCTAGTAACGTGTAGCACCACCTTTTACCCTGATGACGGCGGCGATTCGTCTCGGCATTGACTCGACAAGACACCGGAAGCGTTGGGAAGCCATACGGATCCACGACCCCTGAACAAGCTCCCACAGTTCACAAAGATTTGATGGAGGGAGGGTCAGAGCCTCGAACATCTCTCTCGATGGCATCCCAGATGTGCTTGATGGGATTGAGGCCAGGTGACCAAGCTGGCCAAGGAAGCAAGGTCACGTCGGTGGAGTGTTCATCCAACCATTCGGATACAATTCAGGAGCGATGGCATGGTGCATTGTCTTGTTGAAGGATGAGGTCCCCAGTGGGATGTTGAAGACGCGCAAACGAGAGCAAATGGTCGTCCAGGATATCCTGGTAACGTTGACCTGTGAGGGATGATGTTGCACGTACCAGGGGTCCCATTTCAGTCCACGTAAACAGTCCCCAGATGAGAGTGCCACCCTCACCAGCTTGAAGAGTACCTTGTTGGCAAGAAGGATCCATCGCTTCATATGGTTTGTGCCGTACTCGTATCCTGCCATCCTCATGTACCAACGTGAATCTCAACTCATCAGTCTAGGCAACATTTTCCTACATGTCTAGGGTCCAGTAGCGATGTTCCAGCGCCCATGCTAATCTTTGCACCCTGTGATGTGCGGTCAGCAGCGGTACCCTCGTAGGACGATGGCTTCTGTGCCCCATAGCGAGGAGATGGTTCTGGATGGTGTGGCTGCTTACACGTTTTTGTGCACCAGCGTTAAATTGCCGTGTGATTTCTTGCACTGTGGCCCGTCTATTTGATGTTACAATGTGAGCTAGCTGACGATGACCCCGCTCATCTACACGCTGTTGCCCACGGCAGTTGATCCGTGCAGGGATGGTTTTACCGGATTCGATGTACTGACGATGCACCCGTGACACAGTGGCTTGTGAAAATCCCAGTGCCTGCATGACTTCCGAGATGGAGTGACCCATTCGCCGGGCTCCAACAATTTGCCCACGATCAAATGCGCTTAGATCCTTCATTTTACCCATAGTGCGTCAGACTCTTACTGATTCCCGTCACATCACTCCTTATATTGTCAGATCGCTGCATACGTCATGGCGTTTCCGTTTACAGGGCCGCCCACAGCGCCACATTTGCATAACGCCAGCTGTCTCTAATTCAATTGCTCTTCAGTGCATAAAAAAAAAATTAGGTACACGACTTTCCTACTGTAAGTCGATAACAACATACTGCGTGTAGTAGTCTTCGTACAAAGAAAGTAGGGTAAGTATATGTTTATCAAAATCTTATTCTTACGAAATATTATTAAATCCTTTAAAGTAAGTTAAATTTACCTAAAAAAAACTGTTTAAGTGTTTTTGACTTTGTATCATTAAGTCAGAAACAATTGTTACAAAAAATTCTTAATTTTGCACATAAAAAAATCTTACCTGATCATATTTTTCCTTACTTCAGTGAATATGACAATAAATTAAGTAAAAAATATATATATTTATTCTTAAACTATACTTTCAAATTATAGAGTGGGACATCACAGATATTAAACAGAATTGTGGATAAGTTGATCATAGGGAGGCAACCTAAACCATGATTACAATGATACATTTTATTATGGCTTTAAAAGTTTTTTTAGAAATTTGGATATCGCTTGGCAAATTTCACTTAGTTTCTTTGTGATTTTGTCAGTTGCTCATTTCCCATAGACAGCATCCTGTGAGAAACTCTAACTTCTGTAATATCATTTTCTTCAACACTACTGTCTAATATTTTTTGACGCTTCAACCAAGAGCTTATGTGATGTATCTTTTTCAATCACCAAGGACTTATCTGCATTCAATAAAACAGCTATTTATTCCTCAATTTTTGCATACTTTTTTTGTGGCTGTTCTAATATTTCAATGTATTCTTCTTATGCCTTCTGTTTCTTTCTGCTTCTTTTCTTTATTGTTTTGCTGTTTTAAGTAAGAAGCATAAAGTGCACAGGACTGTTTCACACAATTCAAGAGCTCTTTAGTAAGTGGAACAGAATGAACAGAGTTTTCATGCAGTTGGATTGCATCTTTACACATACTTAAGGAGTAGATGCATAAATCCAAAGGAAAAACTCCTTCATAACAAAGCAATTATTTTGCAAAAACCACCTTTTGGGGTGTGCATTACCATGGAATAGCGTTAGACATGCTTTTTTAACAAGGGCTGATAAGGAACAAATTTGAAAGCACCAGCAGAATCTTTAATGCTAGCAACCTCGGGCCAATATTTACAGATATTCTCATCCTCCGAGCTTTTTATAAGTACCATAACTTGGCCATATGAGATTACCCTGCATATTTCACTTGAATCCAATGAAAACTTATTGAATTATGCATAAAAAATTTATTCAGACATTTAGAGAAACACTGCCTTGGGTCATGTTTTGAAGAAACCAACAACCAGTCTTTGGCCCATTACAAATGCTAACATTTTTAGGGGTGGAAGCTATTGTTGCCTGTTATCACTTTTGGAGAAGAGGGACTTGGGAAGGGTTCCCAGCAGTAGTCACAATAATGTAAATCACCAAGAGTTCATTGTTTTCACTATTGCCAATTGCAGCTGCTTTCAATTAAAAAAAAGATCAAATTTCAGAGATAAATTATTATTTCAAAATTTCAGGACAAAATAGTAAAAACTCAGGACTTTCAGTACATGAAAAAGAAAAATCAGGACAACTCCTACCCTTACTACAGACATAACAAGTACTAAGTTCTCACAACAAATCAATACTACAACAGATAAGATTGAAGTGGTAATCTGTTTAATTGACATAAGAAACGTACAGTTTCTTACGCCAATTAAATGGATAACCACTTCAATCTTATATACTTGGTGTATTAATCAGTTTACTACCAAAGATAATTCAAAAGCAAAACAAGTGTTATTCCACCTCTCTATAGAATATCAACAACACATGGAATGAAGTTTGTAATCTAGTAATCAAAAGAAGCAATTATTTACATCTTAAGCAGAACGATTCAGTTCTTCAAGCATCTAATTCTTGTTCAAGCTTTACAATTTGTTCCCTTTTTTTCTAACAAGTCTTACATTTTGGTTTTGTAGAAATCTTGGATCAAAATTCTTAATCTAAGCATGATTTTCAGGATTATAATCCAGGTTGTAATAATTGTTAAACACTGAGTAAGAACTGTCCCTTTAACAAACCTCCATTTCACAGAAGGTTCGATAATACTAAAGTAAAACAATCACTCTCAATGGAAGAAAAAAATGCACAAAAAAAACGTGTAAACAATCAGCACAGTTAATCGCCATCTTTGAATGCTTCTGCCAATTCATTGATGTGACCCACAGGTACTCATTTACAATATCAAGAATGTGCCCCTAACCCTCTGTCAACAGATGCCTATCGTGTTTCACAAATACATCACAAAAAAAATTCCACTTATTTTACTCCCACGATTGACGGTTTACTCCATAATGGTGTCATAGCCAAGGCAGCAGCTGTCCATGAGCTCCCCTGAGTTAAATGCAAGTTTTGCACTATTTGTTCAGCTTGGTGTTTTTATCAGAACTACATGGAAATCTCCTACAAAACTTTTTTGCACACACAATTAATTTACACACTAGCTGTAAAGCCCATTGAGATAAGAATACAACAGGTTCTAGAAATCCCTTATTGCTATTCAAGCATTTGTTAACAACATTGGAAAATAACTTTGTACACGATATTTTTTGTAAATATCTTTTCGGAATCTGGAAGTAGTTTTCTCTGTTCTGGCCCATGAACTACTTTAACTGTGACATCATCAAACTCTTGACAACGCAACATAAAGTTGTCCATGGCTAAACACTGGTTCAGGAAGGTAGATACCTACTTTCTCCAGTGTTTGACCTTGAGACTTGTTAATGGTCATAGCAAAGGCAAGTTTTATAGGAAATTGTTGTCATCTTAATGCGAGTGGGAGGTCTATATCAGCAGGTGCAAGGTCAATTCGTGGAATAAAAACAGTTTTACCACATGCTGAGCCTAAGAGTACTCCTGCAATGATCAAATTCGGTTTTACCCCTTCCTCTAGCTTCCTTTTCACTAAGTATGATCGGTGGGCGATGATTTTTACTGAGTCCCAAATTATGGAGTGTCCACTTGCTTGTACATGTGGACTCATACTTTGGGACTCAGTAAAAATCACCGCCCACACCAATCGCACTTAGTGAAGAGGAAGAGCTACAAGAAGGGATGGAAATAGCGAGAAGAACAAGAAGTGCCACAATTAATGATAATTGCAGTTGGGCACTTTTAACTGAGTGGCAGCAACTACTCCAGTGATGTAGTCTTGATGATGAACTAGGATATAGTTCAAAAATTTGGCCAATTCTTTTAAATAATTATTTACCTGTATAAGACCTGTAAAATAGTTATTTATGCACTGAGAGTTCTATTATGATATACCACATTAATATGACACTGAATTAAAAATGCAATCATAAGAAGATAGTTACATAAAAAATATAACTTGCATTCACAGTTAAATCTGTTGCCTTAGCATTTCATGACACTTACCTGGAAAAGCTTTTGGCAAAGATGATGACAATGATGCCATCTCTAGATAGCCCTCAGAAGCAGATGAAGTTTCTTTTCCAGGGGCCATATCAACATAACTATCAGTGTTTTTAGGTATGGAAGAAGGCTGGAAATTCATTCCAACATTTTTTTCACTAACTGCACCCAAAGGGCTCATTGGAATATACCCATCTATTTTCAAAAAGATTTATACAAAGAAGAATTACAAATCATAACTTATTATCTTCTATCCAGTCAAAGTAATTTTTCACTAGATTTATATTAACTACATAAATTAACATCATCAGTCAGCATGAAAACATGACCTGCTTCAAAAAGCAAATGGAAGCACATTCACATCATTTATAGACTGAGAATAAAACAAGGGATCAAAGCACATTAAAAATGCCAAAGTTCTTCAGTTCTTAACCTTTTAACATCTGCTATATGAGACAGGCCATTTGCTTCATTAGGTTTGTGGTTGGAGTTTATTGGCAATATGTAACATATTATTTAAAATTCAATTTTAACTTTTAAGATTCCAAAGTATATGAACATTAAAAAATAATTATTAAAAGACAAAAAAACGTACCTGGGACCCATGCACACAATTATACCAATTAAGCAATGAAACAGAATTCAATCTCAGCATGAGTTAAAAAGTTTAAAATATTTACAGGATTTAAAAACATGTTCTGTAAAAAATTTGAAATGTTGAGCACCACTTTCTGGTAAAGCCTTTTGCTATTGCCATATCATCCTCAGACCTGTAAGACTAAGCATGCTGCAAACATGGCAAAGTTGTGTATAATGAAAGTGCAAGGTGGTACACAGGGCTCTCCTCCGTGAAGCAGACGGATGTTATCCGTCATCCACTTTGTTGTCATAGGTTTGCAGTGAAGTCTTGTGCTGCGATCTATATGTAACAAGATCAGAACCGCAAACCTATGACAGCAAGGTGGATGATGGGTAACATTTGCCGGCTTCACAGAGGAGAGTCCTGTGTACCATCTTGAATCTGCGTTACAAACGTGATTGCCATGTATGTGGCATGCTTAGCATTACAGGTCTGAGGATGCTTTGGTGGTAGCGAAAGGCTTTACCAGGAATAACGCTAAAATGTTTTTACAAAACATGTTTTTAAATCCTGTAAATATTGTAACCTCTTAATTCTTTTTTTTTTTTTTGGGGAGGGGGGTGTTGTTGCGGCCTCGAACCACAATGTAAATAAGAAAAGTACGTGTTGGAAATGCGTAGAGGCGAAAACCTCCTAAATGATTTAGGGAATAAAGGTGAGTAACCTCAAAATTTATATTCTCTTAATGCATGCTGAGATTAAATTCTGTTTCAATGCTTAGTTTGGTAAAATTTGTGTATGGGCTTCAGGTAGGATGTTTTGCCCTTTTATAATTAAAATATTTTTAATTAAAGTTCAGATATTTTGGAATGTTAAAAGTTACAGCTGAGTTTGAATAGTATAGTACATATAACAAGTTTCTGTTGAACATGCAACCTCTGTGGCAAATTGTACCTTACCAAAAATAAACTATAATTACCTATAAGAATGTCAAAAACATTCTTAATAGGTTTTTAAGTAAAACATGTCAAATCAAAACTAATTAAGCAAATAATCTCATAAAAATATGTGCATATCTCACTTTCTTCTTGATCTATTCATTTTCTAACATTTTAGCATGTTACTTCCTTTCCTGATTGACTGTTCGTTTTTATGTTATTGGGGAGGGACAGACTTTTGTACATTGATAAGTACATATATCCTTGATCATTTGGATTATGATATTTTTATGTTTTTATTGAAAATCGATTATAAAATTAATAAAGGACTAATTGTTAGTCTTTTTTTTTTTACAAAAAATACATTAGCAAACTTCCATTTTAATAAATTTTTCGTAAATGCGCACTTGTTAACTTTATTATTGTATTAATAATCTAAAGCAACTTATGGGAATTTACTAGGAAATTTTTCATTTATAGCAAATTTTCGGAGAAAACTCTTCTCCTTCTTCAGGCTCTCTTGTTGTTGTCACTTTTTGCTTGTCACTATCATGGTTACGGTTTACCTTGACGGTTACGGTTAACCTTGACGGTTTAGGTTATTTTTCAACAAATCTTGCCAGATGTTAGGCAGGGAAAATCCTTTGCAGTCATTGATGATGGAATTTTGATTTTTCTCAATCTCTATTCCTTCTTTCAGTTTTCTTTTTTGGAAATTGCTTTGGAAACTGATTACTTTAAGGGAATTCCAATCCATGCTGTGCCCAGTTTCTCTAACATGCCTATCTAATCCAGTCTTGTTGGAGCAATTTTTTATAGCTGCTTTATGCTCAGCTATACGAGTTTCTAGTCTGCGACCTGTTTCACCTATGTAAGATAGTCCACAACTACAATTTACTTCATAAACTACTCCTTGCATTTTTAAAATATCTTCTTCTCTTTGAACTATTTTAGGGAAAACATTTTTAACTTTGTTCTCTAAACTTGGAGCTAGCCTAATATTGTATTTTTTACTAATTCTCTTTAAAGCCTCAAATAAACCTTTGTGATACGAAATTTTTCTAGTGAATTTTACTTCTTGCTTTTGTGGGTTCTTCGTACCATTAAAATTCAGAAGCTTCTCAATTTCTTCTTTAGGATAGTTATTTTCTGCAAGTATGACTTTAAGCTCTTCTTTATGGGCTTCTTTTTTATCTGAAGTAGAAACTATTTTATTAATTTTTTCTAAAAACTGACTTGCTACATTTTTCTTAATAGAAACTGGATGATACGAATTGAAATCCAGTAGTCTTTTAGTATTCATTGGTTTTTTATACCAACTAGTGAGGAATACTAAAAGACTACTGGATTTCAATTCGTATCATCCAGTTTCTATTAAGAAAAATGTAGCAAGTCAGTTTTTAGAAAAATTAATAAAATAGTTTCTACTGCAGATAAAAAAGAAGCCCATAAAGAAGAGCTTAAAGTCATACTTGCAGAAAATAACTATCCTAAAGAAGAAATTGAGAAGCTTCTGAATTTTAATGGTACGAAGAACCCACAAAAGCAAGAAGTAAAATTCACTAGAAAAATTTCGTATCACAAAGGTTTATTTGAGGCTTTAAAGAGAATTAGTAAAAAATACAATATTAGGCTAGCTCCAAGTTTAGAGAACAAAGTTAAAATTTTTTCCCTAAAATAGTTCAAAGAGAAGAAGATATTTTAAAAATGCAAGGAGTAGTTTATGAAGTAAATTGTAGTTGTGGACTATCTTACATAGGTGAAACAGGTCGCAGACTAGAAACTCGTATAGCTGAGCATAAAGCAGCTATAAAAAATTGCTCCAACAAGACTGGATTAGATAGGCATGTTAGAGAAACTGGGCACAGCATGGATTGGAATTCCCTTAAAGTAATCAGTTTCCAAAGCAATTTCCAAAAAAGAAAACTGAAAGAAGGAATAGAGATTGAGAAAAATCAAAATTCCATCATCAATGACTGCAAAGGATTTTCCCTGCCTAACATCTGGCAAGATTTGTTGAAAAATAACCTAAACCGTCAAGGTTAACCGTAACCGTCAAGGTAAACCGTAACCATGACAGTGACAAGCAAAAAGTGACAACAACAAGAGAGCCTGAAGAAGGAGAAGAGTTTTCTCCGAAAATTTGCTATAAATGAAAAAATTTCCTAGTAAATTCCCATAAGTTGCTTTAGATTATTAATTCAATTAAACTAGGAAGCCATTTCTCAATATGAGCTTTATTATTGTGTTATTCTATGGAATATTATTAGTAAAATTAGTAAATATATCCTTGATCAATTTGGATTATATTTTGTGTTTTCATTAATTTTATAATCAATTTTAACAAAGGACTAATGTTTTTATCAATTCTACAGAATAATGTTAACAAGGTTAGTATTTACAAAAAAATTATTAAAATTGGAGTTGCTAAAATGTTTTTGTAAAAAAAAAAAAAAAGACTAACAATTAATCCTTTGTTAAAAATCTAATAAAAATTAATAAAAATAAATTATCATAATCCAAACTGATCAAGAATATACAGCACAATTCCGAAAATCCGCACTCCTAAAATCCGCATGGATTCGAACACCGATCACAGTTAACAGACAGGTAAAAAAAAAAAAGGGTTTCAGAAATCAAAATTTTTTATTTTCCAGCTGACATAAAAACAAATTTAAGATCTTTTTAAAGGTTTTTAAGATCTTTTCTATGTGTTTCTCTATTTGAAAAATATTACTAATGGCAAATTCTTTTTGATCAAAGACGATGGTACAGTATTGAGAGATTAAAGTTCAAATAAAGCACATATCAAGCTGGCAATCTGGCAATTCAGCATTGCGTGTTTACCTTTTTCTTGGTACACATGCTGTGAGAATCTGTTTTTTTATGTCTTGTTTCACGTCTTAAGGTGAATTTTTTTGAATAATTGTTTGGAAATTCGAGAAAAGGGCAGGAGTGAAGAGAAAGCACAGCTCCTTAGTGATTCTGCAGAAAGTGGACTTGTTGCAAAAACTTGATAAGCAGTGCACCAAAGCATGTTGCAGAGATTTTTGGTATTGTTGTTCGGACTGTGTACGATATTAAGAAAAACTGAGACAAGATATTGCAATTCTATGCAATGAGTTATAGCAATTCTGCAATTGCTGATCGCAAAACGATGCATGAAGCCAGAAACTCCACCCTTGATGCTGTTGTTTACGAGTGGTTTCTGCAAAAGCATAACGACGGTATGCCAATTACAGGTCCACTCTTATGTGAAAAAGCCAAGCTATTTCATCAGCAACTGAAGATTGATGAGCCTTGTAATTTTTCAGTTGGATGGCTAGCCCACTTCAAACAAAGACATGGAATTTGTTACTTGAAATCCTGAGGGGAGCAAGAATCGGTAGATAAGGTAGCTGCAGTGGATGTGTTTGCCAAATTTATCCAGGAGGAAGCTATTTCTCCTGATCAAATTTATAACATGGATGAAACTGGACTTGTCTGGCGTTGTCTATCAAGACATACTCTAGTGTGTGCTGATGAAGTAGGACCTTCCGGTGTTAAGGAAGGCAAAAAAGAGTAACAGTTGCTCTTTGTTCCAATGCCTCTGGAAATCATAAATGTACGCCATTTGTGATTGGAAAAAGTGCTTATCCTAGGGCTTTGAAGGGCTTTAAAGGTCTTACCTGTGATCTACCACAGTAATAAAAAATCATGGATGACCAAAGAACTCGCTACAGACTGGCTCAATAATCACTTTGTTAAAGACTCCAGAAGGCACTGTGTGGAGGTCGGACTTGCTCCAGACTGTAAAATTTTGTTGGTATGGGGACAACTGCATGACACATCCTGAAGATTTAACTTCAAATAATGTTACAGTTATGTTCTTACCCCCAAACACAACTTCATTAATTCAGTCCATGGAACAGGGTATAGTTAACAGTTGGAAGTGCGACTACAAAGGAGAATTCCTAAGGAAACTGTTGAACTCTGATAAATCGTTTCAAACAATCAAAACGTTCATTAAAGATTTCACAATGAAGGACTGCCTGTACTCAATAGCAGGTTCATGGAACAACGTGAAACATTCTACTCTGATAAACGCATGGCATAAGTTATGGCCAGCATCAATATTTATTGACACTGAACCCGAGGATTACAAGTTTAAAGGTTTCACAGCTTTGAAGGCCAAATCAGAGGCTACGTAGCTTCTAGCATATGCCAAACAAGCAAATGTGTCAATGATGAATGCGTTTAAAGAAGATATAGTTGAATGGATGGAATCTTCCAACAAGGGTGAAGTCCAAATGATGACTGATGATGAAATCATAGCTAGTGTGATTAATCCTGATGCAGGCAATTCAGACACTGACGGTGAGGATTCTACCACCAAAAAATATCCTTAGGTGATGGAATTTTGTTGGAAGAACAATACATTGATTTTTTAGAACAGCAGAAATGTGTTTCAGCACAGGAAATAATGATGATTTATAGACTTCAGGAAAAATTTCAACAAGAGAAACCAAATTTAAAATAATTGACCATTGATGAATGTTTGCCAGCCAGAATGTTTGATTGACATATACAGTATTTGATAAATAAAAATTCAATTATTACAGTACTGTATTATGAATTTGTTCCCTGTATTTTACTTACTTATTAAATACTGTATATATCAATATAAATTTCAAATACTACTAATTACAGTATTAAATACATATTACTAATTAATTTTACTAATTATTAAACAAATGAAAGACTTTAATTCGTACATACATACCATCCTATTTGAACTAGTATTATACAGTACGTATGCACTCAAACACACACAGGTTCTCTAAAATCAGAAAAATTCTATAATCTGCACAACTTCTGGAACCAAGTTCTGCGGATTTTCGGAATTGTACTGTATTTATTAATTAATGTATGAAAGCCTGTCCCTCCCCGATAACATAAAAATGAATGGACAGTCAGAGGAAGAAACATGCTAAAATGTGGGAAAATGAATAGATCCAGAAGAAGGTGAGTTATGCTCATATTCTTATGAGATTATTTGTTTAATTAGCTTACCAAAAATTTGTTCCACAACAGAAAGAGGACTAAACATATGTAGAGAATTATGAATTTTTTTTTTATATATACTGCATAAATATTCTTGTGCATCTTCTCACATCTAGCAATTAACCTCGGGTCTTCTTTGTTGTAGGTAAAGTTTACTGTTAGCGATTGTCTTAATTAGCAGTTTTTGTGTCTTCTTCAGGTTGGACACTCCCGCAACAGTGGAGAGAGAACCATTTTTTTACCTAGCTATAACCACAAAGAAGAGGACACAAAAAACTGTTAACTGTGACCATCATTCATTGTTAACCTTAACTGCAACAAAAATAGCCAACTTACATGCAACACATGCAGAACACAATATATAAAAATGCAGTATGTAGTGAAAGATCAAAATTTACCAAATATCCTAAAAAAGACATCTGGTGTTAAAAGAAAATATCAACTCAACAAGAACTAGTATTATACAGTAAGGAACCTGGATATGTTACATAGGAATTGCAAAAAGGAACCTGGATATCAGATTATGGGAACATACAAAAGACTGGAATGAAAAATTGAAACAGGTTTGGCATAATACAGCACCAAAAATGACCATGTTCCAGGTTAGGAAAACAGTCAATTAATCTTCAAACACAGAAAACATGAACAATTAATTACCGCAAAATTAGCATGCATTGAAAAATCCAAAAAAATAAACTGCAATAATTTGCAACTTACCGAAATGTAAAACTTTTCTGAAATAATATGACTTAGGAACTAATAACAAAAATAATTACTAATCAAAAACAACTATTATGGGAATTTTACTAGGAATTTTTTTATTTAAATTGCTAAATTTCGGAGAAAACTCTTCTCCTTCTTCAGGCTTTCTTTCTGTTGTCACTTATTCCCATCACTATCACGGTTACGGTTAACCTTGAAGGTTACGGTTAGTTTTCATCAAATCCTGCCAGATGTTAGGCAGGGAAAATCCTTTGCAGTCATTGATGATAGAATTTTGATTTTTCTCAATCTCTATTCCTTCTTTTAGCTTTCTTTTTTGAAAATTGCTTTGGAAACTGATGACTTTAAGGGAATTTCAATCCATGCTGTGACTAGTTTCTCTAACATGCCTATCTAAACCAGTCTTGTTGGAGCAATTTTTTATAGCAGCTTTATGCTCTGCTATACGAGTTTCTAATCTGCGACCTGTTTCCCCTATGTAAGATAGTCCACAACTACATTTTACTTCATAGACTACACCTTGCATTTTTAAAATATCTTCTCTTTGAACTATTTTAGGGGGAAAAAATTTAACTTTGTTCTCTAAACTTGGAGCTAGCCTAATATTGTACTTCTTACTAATTCTCTTTAAAGACTCAAATAAACCTTTGTGATAAGAAATTTTTTTAGTGAATTTTACTTGTTGCTTTTGCAGGTTCTTCATACCATTAAAATTCAGAAGCTTCTCAATTTCTTTAGGATAGTTATTTTCTGCAAGTATGACTTTAAGTTCTTCTTTTATGGGCTTCTTTTTTATCTGCTGTAGATACTAATGTAGTTGTGGACTATCTTACATAGGGGAAACAGGTCGCAGACTAGAAACTCGTATAGCAGAGCATAAAGCTGCTATAAAAAATTGCTCCAACAAGACTGGTTTAGATAGACATGTTAGAAAAACTAGTCACAGCATGGATTGGAATTCCCTTAAAGTCATCAGTTTCCAAAGCAATTTTCAAAAAAGAAAGCTAAAAGAAGGAATAGAGATTGAGAAAAATCAAAATTCTATCATCAATGACTGCAAAGGATTTTCCCTGCCTAACATCTGGCAGGATTTGATGAAAACTAACCGTAACCTTCAAGGTTAACCGTAACCGCGATAGTGACTGGAATTAGTGACAACAAAAAGACAGCCTGAAGAAGGAGAAGAGTTTTCTCCGAAAATTTACAATTTAAATAAAAAAAATTCCTAGTAAAATTCCCATAATAGTTGCTTTTGATTAGTAATTGAATTAAGAAACTAGGAAGCCAATTCTCAACATGAGCTTTATGCAAAGAATAAAAATAATGTTAAGGAAGAATAGAAATTACAATAGAAATCAAAGAATTAAACAAGATTTCACGATTCCACCAACAGATAGTAACAAAAAAAATACATGCCGAATTAAGAAACGAGAATCATGATGTTCAGTAAAATTGGGAATCCAGCCTATGTGACCAAAGATTCACTTTGTGAAAAGTTACAAACAATGTCTGCAAGATGAAGGCACATAAAATGCTCGGCTTGCAGCTAACTGCAATGGAGATGGGTGAACCTTTTGGATTATGTGCTTTCGACATCTTCCCTGGATTTCATTTATGTCTTTAGCATACACTGTAAAAGACAGACATTATGATCCCCTACCTAGTATTGCATAGGTCCTCCACAAGCCGCCAACACCACAGTTGCCATGAGATGAGGCATAGACTTCACAAGTCACCAAAAGGTGTCTAATGGTATGCCGTACCATATCAGTGTAAGTGCTGCCCATACCTCATCCATTGTCTGTGATGGAGGGACCATGCACCATAGCTGATACTCCATATGGTCCCAAATATGTTCAATTGGGTTTATATCAGGTGACATAGGTGGCCATGGGAGAACATGGAATTCATCCTCACGTTCCTTGAACTAGTTCTGGACAATACAGGCCTTGCGATATGACACACCCCATTTCAAATTGGAAATAACATCAGCATTAATGGATGAACCTGGTCTTCAATGAAAAATCAGTGCACTGTGGCATTTACAGGCCCATCACAACTATCAGGGGACTGACTGTGTCTGAGGAAAACATCTTCTAGGGCCTTCAGGAAAACGCTTTAACGTCTGTAAATTCTGTTTTACACATTCTGTAAAGTGGATACAGTCTGTGGTGGTGCATTAACTTATTCAATTAAAATATAAATCGGTTAGAAGTCCTAAAGATGTTACTTACGGAAGTGCGTATTCAGTCCAACGTCAGTAGTTATTGAGTTTCTTTGTCCAAAGTTGTATTTTGCTTCAATATGGTCAGTTGTTAGGGTTAGTTCGAGAGCCATTTCGTTATAAGTTGTACCCTACTTCGGATATGTCCAGATGTTAGGGTTAGCTCCGTTCTGGCTGTGTCGACATCATATTGAATGGGTAAAGGTTTCCAGATAATAATTAAAGATTCTTGAGTTAAGAGTTACTATTTACATACAACTTGAAGTTCCACGTCGTACTTGGCCTTTAGGGCTATCTCGTCAATGCTGCACTCTCTTGGAAATGCTGAGGAAGTCTTCAAAGTTTGGTCAGGTTCATAAAAAATTTAAAAGCTTTAAAAGGTTCCAGTTAAAATCGTTATATACACCACCTCATACCGTCCACAGTCTCAATCACTGGACGCGCGTTTCACCTAGGCTCTACCCTGGCGTTTTCAGCGGAGACTTCACACCCTCTGTCGAAGTCTGCTATCTGAAAGTCTCATGTCCACAGTGCGCATGTTCCCCATTTAACAAACTGCCAATGCCATCTAGTGTCAGGTCACATCAACTTTATCTTCATCTACGTCATTCTCACTCTTCCTTTTTCTCTTCTTCTCTCTCCTCTCCCCATTCCATTTCTTCTCAGTTTCGATCAGGTTCCTCCAAGCATACGAAAGGTCGTATGGACTGTTATTATTGCAGTTAAATGGTTTGGTCTTATTTATTATTACTGCTTCTGCTATTTGTATTGTTCTCATATTATTCTGCTGGTTTAATATTGTAATTCCTTCCCAATGGGGTATACATTGACCATCCAAACAGAAGTCAATAAGTGCTGTTTTATTCTCTTCTCTGCTCCAGTTCTTCATGTGTTCGGTCAATCTGATTATAATATTTCTTTTTGTACTGCCTATATATTGGTTGACGATTTTATTTTGATTATTTATTATTGGTATAGAGTAGACACCCGCTTTTTGTAAGATTGGGGTCTTTCTGTGATAGTTACTAAGAGATTTTGTTATATCTCTCGTTTGTACACCAAAATCTAGGTCATATTTTTTACATGTTTTCTTCATAATAGTTGTGATATCTGGTATATATGGTAGTGATCCACAAATTTTTTTTACCTGTTGAGTCTGTGTACTCCTTTGTTGTTTATTTCTAGGGTTGCATCTATTAATAAGGTTATTTATTTTCTTCACATCATAACCGAAGTTTATTGCTGTGTTCTTTATCCAATTCAATTCATTTTTTAGTAGTTGGGCGTTAGATGTATGAGTAAACGCTCTGTTGATTTATGATCGGAAAGCTGCAAATTTGAAAGATGCTGGATGGTGAGAGTTCTCAGGAATGATATTAGTGATGTCAGGTTTTCTATATACTTGGAAATCGATGTTACTTTGTTTATGAGATAGTAATATGTCTAAGTATGGTAAGATTCCATCCTTTTCTCGCTCCACGGTAACTTTAATTGTTTCGTAATAGCTATTATATTCATCTATGTACATCTATAGCTGGTTATCATCATGCTGCCATACCATAAGGATGTCATCCACGTACCTGCAAAACATCGATGGTTGTGGTATATCTGTTTTCAATCTCATAGATTTTTCGATGTTCTGTTGCGGATGAATGGGTGCGAACATGTTCGGAGATTCTCACCTTGAGTGACCGACAAGTTGATCCGATGTAGGCTGTCATAGGGAGAGAGTCATCAACAGATTGTAGTGGCATGGAATATACACCATATTTTTCCATGATTGAGACATGGTCACGATCAGACTTGACCAAGTTGAAAAGGCATTCAGAAGAAATGCCGAAACTGTAGTTGAACTTACGACACGTCCTATAGAGTGTGGATACTATGGTGGGGTGGTAAGGAATAGAGCCAATAAATATGATGACAGGCCATTCACGTTGGGTTCTGTGTGTGGTGGAGCTATGGCGCTGAAACTTGCGAAGATCTGTTGATGACTCTCTCCCTAAGACAGCCTACATTGGATCAACTTGTCGGTCACTCGGGGTGAGAATCTCTGAACATAAATACAATGTTCGCACCCATTCAACCACAATGGTTTTATCCAGAACAGTCAACAAAGGCGATTATTTCTCACTATGGAATGATTCTGAATTACTGTGCTCGGCCAGAACTAAAACCGCAGTGCTCTTTTTGGAGAGTATATATATTTATGATTTTGCCAAACAATGTTGTAATGAAGAAACCTCACAAATCATACCTGCTCCCTGGACGTTCCTGTTGGAAGACTCCACTTCTACTGTAAATATGTTTTGATTACTTACTTACTGCCATTTGCATTTCTTTTCATGCATTTGTACATATTTTCATTTGTTACTTTCTGTGTAAAGCATACCCGACCTTGTAGTACGGCGCATGCGTTGCATCTTGCTGATGCATAGAGGTGCGTATATAAGCCAGCGTGCCCCATGAGAGTTTTCTTCTTGTGCCTGAGGATGGGTCTGTAAAGACAGACCCGAAAGATCTCGCACATTGTTTTAATCATTTTAACCTTTTAAACAAGTTTAAATTCTAGTTAGTAAAAAAATGTTTTCAGAGCTTGCGATGATTTGACCTGGTTTATTTCGTGTTGAAATGGGTTATGTCTTGTTCTTCGTGCTTAAGACAGCAATATGGTCTACTGGTAAAACAGTACCAGATACGATCCAAACAAACATGATTGACATGATTTGTTCCTCCTGTACATTTTCAAGTCAGTTCTTTTGGTTTTGAACAGAAATGTAGTAAACTAAAATGAAGAGCAACGACAAAGATAAAAATATTCAAAAAAACATAATGAAGAACAATGCATGGCTGCAGAACTGAGACTATAGCTATTGCAAGGTGCATAATGTAATACAAAGCTGATAAAAATTGAGCTAAAAACACAAAGCTATTCATGCCTATACTTTTTATCACTTATAGAATGCAATCACATGCATCAAAATGATAAATAATAAGAACCAAAATGCTAAAGTATGCATAACATGGAAACAAAAATACAACAGTATGATTAAAGTTCCAACAAAAGATAACACTTTTCAAAAGATTAAAAAAAAAAAAAACTCTGTACAAAGTATAAGTGTTGTAAACTAAAACACAAAAAGGTTGCTTAAAAAAGTATAACTATTCTAGTAATCTGAATTTATTGGCGTAGAATAGAAATCAAAGTTTTCAAGCTTTTCGCACATCAACCAGATGGCTTTTTTAATCTTTTTCATGGCCATTTATCTGGTTGATGTGTAAAAGCTTGGAAACTTTGATTTCTATCCTATGCAAATAAATTCAGATTACTAGTATAGTTATACTATTTTAAGTATTGTTGGTGTACAGTTCCTTGTTATTAATTTAAAAAGTTGTTGCAACAAGACAAAAGTCACTGCTCTGAAATTGCTACAGCTAATCACATGAAATAAATATTGGCATATTAAAAGCATTCATTTCAATTTTGCTCAGAGGCAATAAGTGAACAGAGTGGATGTAACTAGAAGAAAGTTCACTGAAGTTTAAATGTCTGGAGAAAAAATAAATAAATCAGCATAATGGATAGATCTTCACTAAATTTTTTTCAGTGTCACTTAGTTTGTCAGAAATGGGTGTGTTTAGGCTTTAATATACTGTTTGAAACACAGGATAATTTACATACAAAACAATCAAGTACACCTTTTTTTTTTTTTTTTTTTTTTATAGACTTCTGAACTTCCGGACCTTTTTTCCTTATTTTTTATGTGCATGGATGAATAAACTTCCAGCTATTTTTTAATAAAAATTACAGCAACATATTGATTAAATAGTACTAAAATATACTTTAAATTTGAAAACCCCACATTTGCCATTATAGTTAAAAATTTCCATACACAATTTCCTAGTTCAACATTTATTGTAATACTTTAAAAGTGTAATTACGAAAAAATCCAGTATGTTCTACAGTTTTAATAGCTGTTATTAAATTTGATGTTTTAATACATGATTTTCTGGGCATTTGCAGAATCATGTTCTACTAAGCCACAACTATTTTGCAAAAAGATAATCATTAACAAACTAGCATCTTTAAATTTACCTGCAGATAGATAGATATTATAAACTTTATGAAATATATTATAAACTTATATATTTCTATATATTATAAACTTTATGGCATGTTATATGATTATAACCCTTGGTCAAACAAAGACGTTTCTCGAAAGCTCTTCAACAATAATACAACGTGAGAAACAGTAAATAGTGCAACAACTGAATAGTTGACATTTATGTATAATGCGAATTATAACCACGTAAAGAAATTCAACACCTTGAGGTGTTTGAAGCATTGATAGAATTACCTGCAGATGTTGGAGATGCCATTTCCAGATAATCACTTGTTTGTGATGTAGGAGATAAACTAGAACACAAAACTTCTGAAGGTGTAAGATTTAAAAACAATGATGGTCCAGTTGGGGCAGATGTGCTATAAACAGGTGCCATATGAAGATAACCATCAGCTTCTTTTGAACTTGAAGTAAATGGAGGTCCTAAAATTATGGAAATGGCAGGAGAAATATATTTATTTGAAATATTTCAGACTTTGTAATTAAAATTGCAAAAGATACATATAAATTCACAAATATTTCAAAACAAACTATTTGTTTTGCAAAATAAAGTTTCCGCTGATATGAACATTTTGAAGTCCTTTCAGAATCCCTATCTTAAAAAAATTATTTTAATTTCTAAATAGCAAAACTTCTGCAGATTTAAGAAAATTAATAACTAGTTAGTAGAAACATCAGAAAAACTTCAAAAAAATATCTAGATATTTGGGGTACTATAATACAACTGAGAAGCCTTTTATATCTTTTACTAGGATGTCAATCTCTGACATTCTAGTGAAGAATAAGAGAGGTACCAGTTAGTTTTGAGTGACATTGGCAAAAAGACCCCAACTCACTGGGTTTGTTCCAGAATCCTTAGGTTCAATGACCAACTGGAACTGTCAGCTGTGGGCTGATCCCCAACACTGATATACTTACCTGATTAAAAATACACAAAGATATAAATATCCGGACTAGTGTGAGATATGGTGGACCTATCACACTTGAATAGGGTGGTCCACCACGAAAATGATATGGAAATGGCAAAAGGCATGAGAGAAAGAGATCTCAGCTGAGTGAGTGTAAGATTGGTGTATGGAATACTAGAGTCATAAATGGCAAGATGAATGAGCTAATTGAAGAAATGAATAAGTATGGATTGGATGTGCTGTGTGTAAGTGAAACCAAAAATAAGGAAATTGGGATAGAAGAAGTGAATGGAACAGTGTGTGTGTGTGGTCTGGAGTATTGGATAATGTGAGAGCACAGGCTGGTGTAGGAGTAAATTTAAGTGAAAAGATGAAGAACAACTTCATTCACTATTTAAATAAAAAGGAACTATACACCAACTGTACTTAAATTTAAATAGTATAACTATACTAGATATCCAAAACTTCTTGGTGTAGAATAGAAATCAAAATTTCCGAGCTTTCGCACTTCAACCAGATGGCTTTTTCTAGGAAGGTAGACAGCAAACTGAATAATAGAATGCTTCAACAATTTGGTGACTTGACTTGACAATAATGAAGAGATGCGAACGTAATCAGGTATTCAAAGGCACGAGGCGTTATGCTAGTTGGTGTATAGTTCCTTTCTACCTTTTTTTAAAAAGCCATCTGGTTGATGTGCGAAAGCTTGGAAATTTTTATTTCTATTCTACACCAAGAAATTTTGGATATCTAGTATAGTTATACTATTTAAGTTCATTCACTATAGCTGCATAAGTGAGAGAATTCTTTGAATACGTTTGAAAGTGAAAATTCAGAGAATAGTGATTGCGGCTCTTTGTGACTCGGAAACTTTTGATAGGAAAATTTCTAGAATGAGCTAAAAGCTGCTTTGAGCCAGTTTGGTGCCAAGGAGAAAGTTACTGTATTACAGCAGAGGATTTCAATGCTAGAGTAGGTGTGCAGAATATGATTTCTGATAATGTTCTGGGTAAGTTTAATGATCCTTGTGTGAAAGATAATGGTGAAGGATTAATTGAACTCTGCACTGAGAATAATTTGTGTGTATCTAATGCATTTTTCAACCACAAGTATATCCACACATATACTTGGAAAAATCTTACACTTGGTCAAAAGAGTGTTACAGATTTTGTTGTTTATGATCAGCATCTGAAACACTTAGTTGTTGACACTCATGTGATGAGAGGTGCAGGTGTTGGCTCTGTTCATTACTTGGTAGTATCACAAGTGAAACAATGTTGGTTGGAGGAAAAGGAATAAGAAGAGGTTTAGGATGGAAAGAACAAAGGTTGAAAGGCTCCCTGAAGATCATTAGCGTTACTCTAACTTACTCAGAGAATGACTGAAGGAGCTGAAGTCTTCTGAGAGGGATGTAGAAAAGAAGTGGGAATGTTTTAAGAACTGTGTTGTCACTGCTGATGAAGAGGTCTGTGGCACCACAATAGTGGGTAACAATAGAGATGATGCTTGGTGGAAAAGTGAGATTGAAGAGGCAGCAAAAAGAAAGAAGGAAGCATAATTGGGGATGTTGCAAGGTAGAACTTTTTTGGATGAATATCGCTGTAAGAAGAGTGAGGTGGCTAAGCTGGTTTGTCAGAGGAAGGCAAAAGATAGGAAGGAAAAAGTAAAAAAGCATGAATTCTTTTTGGAAAGATAGAAAAACTTTCTGGAAGTACATGAGACTCAATAAAAATAGGGGAAACAAAGTTGTAAGTTGTGTGAAGAAAAGGATTGGGGAAATGATACAGGAGCCCAATGAGGTAAGTGGAAGATGGGGTGAATACTTCTGCGAGTTATTAGATCAGGAAAGCAAAGGTAATTCTGGGGCAGAAGCAGATGATATCACAGTGAAGGATCGAAGCACAGGAGGGATCTCAAGAGAAGAAGTGTGTAAAATTCTAAAATCTCTTCTCTGGGGAGTTGATGGCATAACTGCCGAGATGTTGAAATATGGTGGTGACTCTGTGATTGAATGGTTAACTGAAATTTGCCAGCTGTGCTGGGAGTAAAGAATGGACCCTCAGGATTGGAAGAATGCTATCATTGTTCTCTTGTATAAAGGAAAAGGTGATCAGACTGACTGCAAGAACTATCGTGGTATTAGCCTACTGAGTGTGCCTGGAAAAGTGTTTGGTAAAGCAATTATTGAAAAAGTATGTGGTCTTACATCACAGAAAATGTGGGATGTTCAGAGTGGTTTTATGCCTGGTAAAGGCTGCACTTACCAAATTTTTGCATTGCACATGATGATTGAAAAGGATCTGGCTGTTGGTAAGGAAGTTTTTGCTGCCTTCATAGATTTAGAGAAAGCTTATGAGTGAGTAAATAAGATACTTTTGTGGGAGGTATTGAATAAATATGGTGTTACTGGGAATCCACTTAATAGGGTAAAAGCAAAGTATGCTGGCAGTAGAGCTTGTGTATGAGTGAATGGTGTTTTATCAAAATGGTTTTCTATTGTTGCAGGAGTCAGACAAGGCTGTGTAATGTCACCATGGCTGTTTAATATATTTATGGATTTGTGCATGCGTGATGCCAAAATGGACAAAACTGGTTTATGTCTTGGTAATAAATGTGTGAGCAGATTGCTGTATGCTGATGACAAAGTCCTACTGGCAGAGAGCAAAAGTGAGTTGCAGAGTATGTTGTCCCAGATGTACAAAGTTTGCATGAAATTCAAACTGATTATAAATAAGAGAAACACCAAAGTTATGGTTTTTGAGTGAGGAACTTTTAGCACTGAATGTAATATAAGTCTAAATGGCACAGTGATTGACCAGGTGAATGAGTTTGTGTATTTAGGAAGTACATTTGATAGAGAGAACAAATTGGATGATAAAATTAGTAGGTGAGTGAATTCTTCATTAAAAGTCATTGCTGCTTTAAGAGGTTTTCACAGGTATGATGGGTTCTCAAGAAAGGCCCGCATGGCTGTGAATGAAAGTGTAATTGTTCCTACTCTGATGTATGGCATTGAAACATGGGTACTACAGAAGAAACATAGGAGTCGTTTGTGTGATGGAGAAATGCGTTACTTACGGGGGGGGGGGTTGTGGCAAGACACATTCTGATCATGTGAGGAATGAAGATGTGTTGCAGTTGTGTAACATGAAGCAAAATGTTGTTAGCAAGGTAGAGACTAATATTCTTTGGTGGTTTGGCCATGTTGAAAGAATGAATGATGAGATGCTTACTAAGAAAATTTTTTTAGCCCAAGTGGCAGGAAGGAAAAGCAGAGGAAGGCCAAAGAAGTCATGGGAGGATCAGATTCAGGAGTGTCTGCATGAGAAAAAGGTTATGAGTATGAAGTATAGAGGGTCTTGTGTACATTGTGTGATGGTTGTCAGCGAAGCCCGAGTTGAGTGTCAATGTCGCTGTAAATGGAAAAGTTTGATACAGCAACAGTAAGTAAATAAGTTAAAAATTTATCTGGTAGTTTGTATTTTTTTTTTTTTTTTGTGGAAATAACCTTTGAATCTCAGTAAACAGCTTAGTAGGAGGAGGAGGATGCCAATCCCAACTCCATATAATCATGAGATGTCATGGAAATTAATGATTTACACACACACACACACACACACACACACACACACACACACACACACACACACACACACACACACACATATATATATATATATATATATATATATATATTTTAGATTGGATTCCAAGGGACAGGAAAAGACCCAGAAAAAGACCACATGGGAGATGGGTGGATGAAATTCGTAAATATGCGGGAGTGACATGGAGGAGACTGGCACAAGACAGACCGTTGTGGAGGAAACTTGGGGAGACCTTCGTCCAGCAGTGGATTGATAATGGTTGACAATGATGATGATGATATATATGAGAGTTATACTTAAGTAAAAATTGTAGCTTTTAATATTGGTTAGCAATATGTTGTGTGAAATATTTGTATGTGAGATACAAAAAATGGTCATATTAATTTAAGACTCAACTATCCATACTTTCTTATAAATTTCAGAATTTTTTTGTTCTTTGACAACCCAATTATATAAAAATATAAATTACTGAGCAATGAGAACTATAAGTTAGTTAGTTCATGATTAAAATACATCTGATCTTCACTGGTATAAAAATCCTCTTGCTATACACAACACACTCCTTGATAATTTGGGTTGTTGTTTTTTGTCAGTCTTACTGTCAGATAGGACACCTCAAATTACAGTGTTATAGCATATGCCAGCACCCGGACTGAAAAAGTCACTTCAAATATACACATCTGAAAAGAACACAATTAGTTTCACAGCTGTTTTGGAAGTCCATTATTCAAAAAAAGTGCATTGCTGCATAGTGAAGAAAAATTGCCATGTAAGATGACTCAATAGAATAGGTTTAAGGTTGAATCATGTAAAACAATTGCATAATTGGCTAGTTGATTAACCAGTACTGGTGCTGGTATTTACATCTGTTTCTTAATGTTGCTATTAGAATGTTCTGACTTGTCACTCTAATTTACTTTTATTTTCATCATCTCACTCCTGAATATCAGCTACATGTCGGTTCAGGCACAGGTCGGAAAAACCATTTAAAAATCAAATTTTCAGTACATTGTGAGATTTTAGGCAGTAATATATTACTTTCTCTGTATCACTTATGGCTGATTTTTTTTTACAGATACTATACAGACTTGCACTGTCTAACCATAGGTGTGTGGCCTAACACCACAGAATGTAACAACTATTTACGTAATCCTCCATCTTTCATGGAAACATGTCCAAACTACCTCAGTACATTCTCATTAAATGAAGCTCAATTCTACAGTCTGCATTGCCAATTTTGTTTTGTTACTGAATCCACCTCTTCTACCTACCATTCTTGCCATTTTCATATCTATAGCTTCTAATTTGCTATAGTTTTTTTTTTTTTTTTTTTTTTTTTTTGCACCCAACTTTCACTGAAATATAAGAGAATAGGCCAAACTACTGTACTGTATAAAAACAGAAGTACTCTGACAAACCTCTTTTGTAAGGTAAATATTTTCCAAAAAATATGCAATATTTTTGTCAAAATCCTCACCAATCTTCCCAGACTCCCAATGATTAAAATCTGATAAATGTTCTAGTCTCCAAAACTCTGCAGCATAATTTTAAGCACTGACTTTACAACCAATGATTCTGCTCCATCCACTCTAATTTTAATTTTTTAAAAATTCACACACCCAGTTCTTCTGACGGAGGTTATATTGTCACTTGTTTACACTCTTAGATTATTGGCATTAAATCATTAGTCTAAACTGATGATACCAGAACCTCCCATTTCAACACCTGACATTAAATTACTGTAAGCAGTTTTTCTGCATATATCACGGACAGAAATAAAGACAGCCTGCATTCCAGTCACTCCATTCCAAACCACTTACTAGTACTTCCTCCCAACCAGGATCTTGCAAAATAGTTGGCATACAAGCTTGTAACTGACTTCAATAGCTTGCCTTTCATACTAACTTTTTAAGATACTGAACAACTTGTTCCTAGAACTGAGCTGAAAACTGTTAAAATGACACCTTTACACATTCAGCCTACTAGAAAAGCCTGCAGATATTTTTTTACACAAACTCATGATTAATTTTTAAATATTGCAAAAATTAATGAATACATCTTCCACCGCACATTGTTTTTTAGCAGCCATTATTTTTTAGATAAAGAAATGCCATCAACTATCATCCATGTGGAAAACTCCTCATAGAATTTGAAAACTGCATCTCCTTGAAATAAAAATACCAGAATTTTCAATTCCCACTTTATTATGCTTTATCACTAAGAATGAATTGCCATGGATACTGAATAAATATCTGGAGTGAGCAAGTCATGGCATTTTCCTACCTCCTCATAACAGCAAACCACCAATTCTAATAAGTCAGCCAAGTCAGAAGTCACAAGCTAATCAGATGCTAACCTCATAGAAATCAATAAAGAATTCATCTTTCCAAAGGATACGGTAAAAAAATGAATTATTAACTTTCATTCACAGGAAATGCCATCATTGATTGCAACTGATACTGGAATTCCCAAGGAAACTTTGGAACTTTGCTGCACTTAAACCTGCATCTCTAGATTTTCACCCCAGCATGTTAAAGTTTACACCACCCAAGACAATGGATTCCAAACAACGCAGATTTCTGTCATGAGTGTCCGTTAGAGAAACAAAGACTTGCCGACTGAAAAAGAAGGGAAAAGTCCCAGCAAGCACAAGCCAGATGTTCACTACGATTCCCATACTTCAGTTGCTTGGTAATGCACTGTCCTGGGCCTGTGTAAACACTAACATACTTGGACAGAATTCTGGAAATGTTAGTTAAATATCCACATAAACAACATCAATTTTGTTTTCTTTTATGAAAATAATAATTTAACTTACGTTCTCCAATTGACATCGCAAGATAATCATCAGGAGGTTCCTCTTTGATGGGTGGTTCTGTATGAACAGCTCCATCAGTGGGCAAGGAATGTGAATACCGACTGTAAAAAGTCAAAAACAACACTGTATTTTTAACATCTATCAAAAAAATTAATTATCAAACAGTGTGTTCTTAAAAATGATTACAAAATATTAATTATCCAAGTGCTATATTGCCAAGAAATACACACCAGTTAGCAAAAATTAACAGGCAAACATTTAACAAGAGTAGGTCTTGAACCATTTTGGTTGCCTATCAGTTCACAGCAAGTATAAGTTTGTATACTTAATTATATGTTATTTGTAAATGCATTCACAGGCAATATGAATTGACATTATGAGCTTGCACACTTCAAACGAAGAAAATAATTGGATGCTACATTGGTGTCTCACTTGTATGCCAATGCAGCTCTTTAAATGATCCTACGTTAATTATTAGCACAGCAATGAACCAATGAAATAATACTGCAGTGATGCAGTTCTGTAATTAAACCATGCAAACAGGAAAATAAGTGAGACAGCCTGCATCTGGAATAATGAGAGCAGCTTTTGAGATGTAAACCAAAGGCAAATTAATGTCATACACTGCTTGACATAAAAAATGCCACACCATGAGAGAATAAACCAAATGAGATGAAACTTGCCACACATGTAAATAAGCTGTTGCAGGGCTTGGTGCTGAGTGATATTACAGCACCCTGTGTGAAGAGTTCATTTGATGCTTTGTTTGCAGTAAGTTCTGTATTAGGGGTTTAACCCGTATTTCTCCCGACTGGAGCAGATAAATAAAATACAAGGTAAAAATAGAATCGACTGACGTTACACTTTGTTCTTGCATTGAGGAAGACTTTTATTCAGATGTTATGGGGAATGTCTCAAAGCATTGTCCTCATCTGCATTCTTTCAATATCTTATTAACACGTCATAATCTCCTTCTCTCTCTAATCGTCAGCACACCGATTGCCCTTTTTTCTCCCGGACAGTCTTTGCCTCGTACCTTCTCATTCTCCATCCCTTCCTCGCATTATTTCTAATTTCCCCTGACCTGCGAGATTTCACTCCAACTCCCCACTCCTTGCCTTCAAACTTTTTACAACCGACTGCCTGAGTCCCCCGTCCTCTTGCTGAGAAAAACCGCCTAAAAGGGGTCCCCTAGCCGAAGAGTGAAGTCCAACGCCTTCCTAGAAAACGCAGCCACACCCTAAAATACCTTCTCTCTGTAAACTCTAATTTCTTTAATTGGCTTTGCTGCTGTCCCCTTTTCTTACTTCCTCACCTGGGACGGCTGAAAAGCAATAATGTCCTGTTTCACTCTTCTCACATCGACAAAACTATAAATCTAACACGCCCTCATTTGAAGAGACACGTGAGAAAAAGTGCACTTTGACTGTTTGTTGCCCAGCTCATCAAAATAGCAGGAAATTGGAGGAAAATGATTCCAATTCTCTATCTCTAAAATGGCTACTGAACCTCACTTCTGATCAATATGGATGTCTAGGTTACAAAGTACATGAGAAAGAAGTGATTTGATTTTGGAAGGATTACATGAATGGATGGGCAAGGAGACAATGTAATGTAACCTGAGTCCATAAGTATGTTGTATAACTTACCATGCTGGAGCTGTTAGTCCTCGGGTGGCATCCTGAGGGTACCACTGGGAATTAACTCGTGCAGAGGCATTAAGTCGCCTGCCAATGATTTCCAACATGTTCTCCAGTTGAGAAAACTCTGGGGATACCATTGGCCAGAGCAGCACCTAAACACCTTATAAGCACCATCTGCTGATGTTGGCATTGTTATCTGTTTGAAACAGAACAACAGGAATACCACAGAGGTGAAATGGGCTGCAGCCTCTCATCTACACATTGTCATGCCATCATTGTGCCCACTATGCGTACAAACGGTAAACCGCTATTGAAACTGATAGCACCCCAAACCATGACAACAGGCTGAGGAGCCATATGACGTTCATGGGCGTCAGCCCAGTGACAAGATTGGCTTCAAGACTTTCACTCATTGATCATCGGTGCTAAGACAGATATGAGATTCACCGTTCAATATGGCATAGTTCCATTCATCCTATTACGCATGTCTGGTATGACACCATCACAACCTTGTGCAGTGATGTGCTACAGTGAGTGGCAGCCACCACAATGGCTGGCAAGAGCACAAAACTGACTCAGTCAATCTGCCATTCACAGTCTGTATCAATACAGGGATGTCCATAGCTGCCTGTACACCTGGTTAAAAATCGTCCGCTGTGGATTATGGGGCTGCTACAGCACGCTGTTGAATGCGGCAATCAAAGCATTTTGGAATGCAACTACATGCACCAGTCCTACTACAGAAATGCATGTTGCCTTCCTCTGATCACTGCTGCCACATTCAGCAGACACATGCTCATCTCAATGCCCCACAATGCCATGCATAGCTTTACGATAAAGCCTCTGGTAAAGGTATTCATGTAATAGTAAGATTTCTGATGTTACCACCCATGCATTCTAACTCCTTGCACGTGCTTTTGCCACTGAGATCCCTCTAAGGCAGTGGTACATATGTACAAGTGAGGAGGAGCCATTTTGCCCTTTTATCTTCCTCACCTATCATGTGATTGGCTCACTACTGCAATCATTTACACGACCAACTGTCAACACATTCCTACCAATTTTCACGGCACTCGAACAAATACTTCCTGTTGTTGCATCTCCTATGTCAAGCAATGTAGTAATCAAATAGGAAATGGCAATACAGTTGCACTTCTTTAAGAACCACCCTTCCTCAAACTAGCAAACTAGCATTCTCACTTTTAGCCTGCTGCAACTCTGGAATGGATTTTCCTCAATATTTGAACACTGAAAATTAATGCAGATATAGTCAAAAAAGTAATCAAGGTAGTTGCCTTCCATGCACGATTTTGATAAGAAGAATCACACACAATACAAATTCATCTGCTGAATTTAAAGATTTTATTGTATATACACTGACGGAAAAAAAAAATCCCAACACCACGAAAAAATAGTTGTAGAGGAATGAAATGGCGGCAATACATTTGTATAGGTAACATATTTAATCTATTAAGGTTTCAAGATCACAGCTTAATGTAAGCTAATGTGAAATGCTGGTACATTAATAACCGGTGTAATTGACAGAATGTTGAATGCAAGCACGCAAACGTTCATGCATTGTGTCGTACAGGTGCTGTATGTCAGTTTGTGGGATGGAGTTCCATGCCTGTTGCACTTGGTCGGTCAATACAGGGACGGCTAATGCTGTTTGGGGGTGACGCTGGAGTTGTCATCCAATGATGTCCCATACATGCTCGATTGGTGAAAGATCTGGTGATCTAGCAGGCCACGGCAACATGTCGACACTCTGTAGAGCATGTTGGGTTACAACAGCGGTATGCGGGCGAGCGTTATCCTGTTGGAAAACACCCCCTGAAATGCTGTTCATGAATGGCAGCACAACAGGTTGAATCACCAGACCGACGTACAACTGTGCCATCAGGGTGCGTGGGATAACCACGAGAGTGCTCCTGCTGTCATAGGAAATTGCTCCCCAGACCATAACTCAAGGTGTAGGTCCAGTGTGTCTCGGCTGCAGACAGGTTGGTTGCAGGCGCTCACCTGGCCTCCTTCTAACCAACACACGGCCATCATTGGCACCAGGCAGAACCGGCTTTCATCAGAAAACACAACAGATCTCCACTCCGTCCTCCAATGAGCTCTAGCTTGACACCACTGACGTCGCAAACGGCAGTGGTTTGGAGTAAGTGGAATGCACGCTACAGGGAGTCTGGCTCAGAGCTGTCCTTCAAGTAACCGATTTGTAACAGTTCGTTGTGTCACTGTGGTGGCAACTGCAGCTCGAATTGCTGCTGCAGACGCAGTACGATGCACCACGGCTATACGCCGTACACGACGGTCTTCCCTCTCAGTAGTGCCATGTGGCCGGCCTGAACCCGGTCTTCTTGAGGCAGTACCTTCCCTTGACCACCGCTGCCAACAATCGTGCACAGTGGCTACATTCCTGCCAAGTCATTCTGCAATATTGCAGAACAAAAATCCACCTTCTTGTAGCCCTATTACACGACCTCGTTCAAACTCCGTGAGCTGTAACATCAACACACTACGTCAAATCTCAACGATAACTAATGCTCACGAACGTTACAGCGCGTATTTACAGCAAACCTGCTTTGCATGTTCCGAAGGGCGCTACTAGCGCCACATGTATGCGCCGAGCGCGAAATTTGCACAGACGTCATCTTACAGATGTACTCTCACCGCCTACCAACTGTCGTTTATCTAACACAACCCCTTCTTGGTGTTGGGATTTTTTTTTTTCCCCGTCAGTGTAGTTGAGGTATAAGAACTTTCAGGTTTCCCTAGAACTCAACGTCAGATACATAAACAGAAGAAGAAAGGGAATATCTTTAAATGTTCACATAACATATTCTATTTAAACGTATTCCCCTTCTTCCTCTGTTTATGTATCTGACAATGGGTTCTAGGGAAACCTAAAAGTTCTTATAACTCAAACTATATACAATAAAATCTTTAAATTCAGCCAATGAATTTGAATTGTATTCGATTCTTCTTATCAAGATCGTGCATCGAAGGCAACTAACTTGATTAGTTTTTGACCGAAAATTCCCTTGATGAACCAAAACTTAATGTCAATACACCAAAAGCAACACATATTTTCAAAGTGTGTTAAACATCCTTTCAGAGTTTATATTATTTTGGGGAAATAACAATTAAGGACTTCACAAAACTTTTTAATCACCTTTGTAAGTTATTAAAATTTATAATATAAATGTAAACCAGGTGCATTTGTAGTCTGGTATCATCATCATCATCATTGTCAACCATTATCGATCCACTGCTGGACGAAGGTCTCCCCAAGTTTCCTCCACAACAGTCTGTCTTGTGCCAGTCTCCTCCATGTCACTCCCACATACTTTCGAATTTCATTCACCCATCGCCCATGTGGTCTTCTTCTGGGTCTTTTCCTGTCCCTTGGAATCCAATCTAAAATTTCGGCTGTCCATCGATGGTCTGTCCTTCTGGCAGTATGTCCCGCCCATTGCCATTTTAGGGATTTAACTCTGAACATGATGTCTTCCACTCTTGTCATTTTTCTGATCCACGAGTTCCTCTTCTTATCTCTCCTGGTTACACCAAGTATGCACTTCTCCAGGCTGCTTTGAGTTGTCGGCAGCCTTTTTATGTCTTTTTTAGTTAAGGTCCACATCTCTGCACCATATGTAAGCACTGGAAGGATGCATTGATCAAACACTTTTCTTTTAAGACATAATGGCATATTGCTCTTGAAAATTATGCTGTTTCTTCCAAAAGCTCTCCAGGCAAGTTTTGTACGCCGATTAATTTCCTCATCAAAGTGACCCTCACTTGATATTTGCTGTCCAAGATAAACATACGTGTCTGTTATCTCCAGCTTTTCTCCATCAATCGATAAATCTTCATTTCTTGCAAAAGCATTGAACATCACTTTTCTCTTCTGAAAGTTCATTTTTAATCCCACTTCTTTACTCTTGTCAGCAAGTACCTGAATCATACTCTGCAGCTCTGATGGGGTAGTTGCAAAAATGACTACGTCAGCAGCAAAACGAAGGTGGGTTAGATAATTTCCATTAATTTTTATCCCTTTGTTTTCCCAGTTCAGTGATTGAAAGACATTTTCCAATGTGGCATTAAAGAGCTTCGGAGATATGGTGTCACCTTGTCTCACTCCCTTTCCAATTTTTATGTGTGTTATATTTTCTAACAGCCGAATCTTTGCACTTGGATTTTCATAGATGTTATTAATAATATTAATGTATGCATCTTCAATACCGTAGGATTTCAGAGCCATTGTAACTGCTGATGATTTCACCGAATCAAAGGCTTTTTCATAATCGATAAAAGCCATGCACAATGGAAGTTCATATTCTCTCGCTCTTTCAATTAGTTCTCTCAGTACGTGGATATGATCTATTGTGCTGTAGCCACTCCTGAATCTAGCTTGTTCTCTCGGTTGAGCCATGTCCAGTGTTACCTTCAAGCGGTGTGAAAGAACTTTAGTGAAGATTTTATAAACCACTGATAGGAGGCTGATAGGTCTGTAGTTCCCGAGATCCTCAATATCACCTTTTTTATGTAGCAGGATCATTGTAGCAGTGTTCCAATCCTCAGGAATCTTCCCTTCATTAAGGCGAGTACTGTTTCGATTTCTCCACTTGCTTCTTGTATGATGTCTACAGTAATTCCATCTTCTCCTGGAGCTTTTCCCCGCTTCATGTTCTTGATTGCATGTGCAACTTCTGCTGTGAGGACTGGAAGAACTCTGGTACTGGTACCTTTCATGATGTCTGGAGTACATGTATAATCCCTTTCATATAATTTGGAGTAGATATCTTTTACTCTTGTCAAAATTTCGCCTCTATTTCTTGTTACAGAACGATCTTCTTTTCTCAGTGCCATAATCTGTTTTCTTCATTTACTGAGATGTCCCTTTGCTATCTTTAGACTTAGGTTGTTTTCAATTGCTTTCCTTACTAGTTCACAGTTGAATTTCATTACGTCTTCAGTGATACTTTTTCGTACTGTCTTGTATAGCTCTATATATTCCACTTTGGAAGTCCCATCTTCTTTAGTTGTCCTCATCTCTTTTCTCTTTTGCATCAACATTTTGGTTTTTCCTGATAATTTGTTCACATGCAACTTGTTCTTAGACCCAGCTAATTTTGTTGCTGTTTCCATAAGACCTGTGGTTACTTTTCTGTCAACTTCAGAAATATCCACTTCTTCCGATGTTTGGCCTTCTAAAGCAGAGAATCTGTTCTTCAGTTCCAACTTGAAGGTATTATGGTGTTTTTTAAGGTTGGTTATGTCAATACATTTTGTTTGTGTTATGAGCTTACTACGTTTGAGTTTAGTGTTGAGGTGCACCTTACATCTCACCAATCTATGGTCACTATCTGTGTTGAACTTGTTTAGCACACTGCAGTCTTCTATGACGAATTTTTTGTTACACATAATAAAATCAATTTCACTTGTCGTCCGATATGGATGACTCCATGTCCATTTCCTGTGTGGCTTTTTCTTGAAAAAGGAGTTCAAGATCACCTCATCTATATATATAGGGATGGCTACGTATAATGGACGCTCAATATCTTCTGATTCAAGGCTTCTTGAATTGGAAGAGGAACTACAAAGGATCAAGTGGGACATCGTGGGGCTAAGTGAGGTAAGGAGAAAAGGAGAAGATCTCATCGAACTGAAAAGTGGACATCTCTTCTACTATCGTGAAACAGATACTGGCAGAACTAGCGGTGTTGGATTTATAATAAACAAGAAACTGAAGGATAAAGTTGTAGAAGTTGAAAGTTCCTCTGACAGAGCTGCACGTCTTGTTATCCAACTCTCGAAAAGATACCAGGCTCAGATTATTCAAACTTATGCACCCACCACAAGTCATCCTGAAGAAGAAATTGAAGAATTTTATGAGGAAATTTGTCATCTAAATAATAAAGGTAAACAGCACTTGAAAATAATTATGGGAGATTTCAATGCAAAAATAGGGCAACGGCAACAGAATGAAACTTCAGTAGGTAAATTCAGTCACGGCAACAGAAACCAGCGTGGAAATACTCTCGTTGAGTTTGCAGAGGCAGAAGGGTTTTTCATCTTGAACTCCTTCTTCAAGAAAAAGCCACACAGGAAATGGACATGGAGACATCCAAATGGGACGACAAGTGAAATTGATTTTATTATGTGTAACAAAAAATTCGTCATAGAAGACTGCAGTGTGCTAAACAAGTTCAACACAGGTAATGACCATAGATTGGTGAGATGTAAGATGCACCTCAACACTAAACTTGAACGTGGCAAGCTCATAAGACAAACAAAATCTATTGACATAACCAACCTTAAAAAACACCATAATACCTTCAAGTTGGAACTGAAGAACAGGTTCTCTGCTTTAGAAGGCCTATCATCGGAAGAAGTGGACATCTCTGAAGTTAACAGAAAAGTAACCAAAGCTCTTATGGAAACAGCAACAAAATTAGCTGGGTCTAAGAACAAGTTGGATGTAAACAAATTATCAGGAAAAACGAAAATGTTGATGCAAAAAAGAAGAGAGATGAGGACAACTAAAGAAGATGTGACTTCCAAAGTGGAATATATAGAGCTATGCAAGACAGTAAGAAAAAGTATCACTGAAGACGTAAGAAAATTCAACTGTGAACTAGTGAGGAAAGCAATTGAAAACAACCAAAGCCTAAAGATAGCAAAGGGACATCTCAGTAAGGGAAGAAAACAGATTATGGCACTGAGAAAAGAAGATGGTTCTGTAACAAGAAATAGAGGGGAAATTTTGACAAGAGTGAAAGATTTCTACTCCAAATTATATGAAAGGGATGATACATGCACTCCAGACATCATGAAAGATACCAGTACCAGAGTTCCTCCAGACCTTCCAGCAGAAGTTGCACATGCAATCAAGAACATGAAGCGGGAGAAAGCTCCAAGAGAAGATGGAATTACTGTAGACATCATACAAGAAGCAAGTGGAGAAATCGAAACAGTACTCGCCCAAATTTTCACTCGATGCCTTAATGAAGGAAAGATTCCTGAGGATTGGAACACTGCTACAATGATCCTGCTACATAAGAAAGGTGACATTGAGGATCTCCGAAACTACAGACCTATCAGCCTCCTATCAGTAGTTTATAAAATCTTCACTAAAGTTCTTTCACACCGCTTGAAGGTAACACTGGACATGGCTTAACCGAGAGAACAAGCTGGATTCAGGAGTGGCTACAGCACAACAGATCATATCCACGTACTGAGAGAACTAATTGAAAGAGCGAGGGAATATGAACTTCCATTGTGCATGGCTTTTATCGATTATGAAAAAGCCTTTGATTCGGTGAAACCATCAGCAGTTACAATAGCTCTGAAAACCTGCGGTATTGAAGATGCATACATTAATATTATTAATAACATCTATGAAAATGCAAGGGCAAAGATTCGGCTGTTTGAAAATACAACACACGTAAAAATTGGAAAGGGAGTGAGACAAGGTGACACCATATCTCCGAAGCTCTTTAATGCCACATTGGAGGGTGCTTTTTAGTTGCTGAGCTGGGAAAACAAGGGGATAAAGATTAATGGAGATTATCTAACCCACCTTCGTTTTGCTGGTGACGTAGTCATTTTTGCAACTACCCCATCAGAGCTGCAGAGTATGATCCACTCTTTACTCTTGCTGACAAGAGTAAAGAAGTGGGATTAAAAATGAACTTTCAGAAGACAAAAGTAATGTTCAATGCTTTTACAAGAAATGAAGATTTATCGATTGATGGAGCAAAGCTGGAGATAACAGACACGTACGTTTATCTTGGACAGCAGATATCAAGTGAGGGTCACATTGATGAAGAAATTAATCGGCGTACAAAACTTGCCTGGAGAGCTTTTGGAAGAAACAGCATAATTTTGAAGAGCAATATGCCATTATGTCTTAAAAGAAAAGTGTTTGATCAATGCATCCTTCCAGTGCTTACGTATGGTGCAGAGACGTGGACCTTAACTAAAAGAGACATACAAAGGCTGCAGACAACTCAAAGCAGCCTGGAGAAGTGCATACTTGGTGTAACCAGGAGAGATAAGAAGAGGAACTCGTGGATCCGAAAGATGACAAGAGTGGAAGACATCATGATCAGAGTTAAATCCCTGAAATGGCAATGGGCTGGACATACTGCCAGAAGGACAGATCATCGATGGACAGCCGAAATTTTAGATTGGATTCCAAGGGACAGGAAAAGACCCAGAAGAAGACCACATGGGAGATGGGTGGATGAAATTCGGAGGTATGCAGGGGTGACATGGAGGAGACTGGCACAAGACAGACCATTGTGGAGGAAACTTGGGGAGACCTTCGTCCAGCAGTGGATTGATAATGGTTGACAATGATGATGATGATATAGGGATGTAAGGTCAGGTGATGCGTAACATCACAGCCTCTCCTTGACAAATGTCAACATCGCCTTCTCGTGGTGCATCCTGTTCCCACTAAAGAGGCTCTGACGACCGCCAATAGCGGTATAACTATACCATCAGGATTAGAGGAAATGCTATCCCACACTCACCAACCCGCTTGGCCAACGTGGTGAGTTATGGCCAAACCCCTCCAAAATGACTCCACAACATAAATCTTGGCCCTCAGTCTCCGGCAGCTGGAATGTACCTGGCCAAGGCAGCGGCCAGTGCGACATGAAGGCAGAGGGTGCTAAGAATCCCCGGAGGACCGGACTAGGCTGCCATCTGATGCTGACCTTGGCTACGTATAATGGACGATCCCTATCTTCTGATTCAAGGCTTCTTGAATTGGAAGAGGAACTACAAAGGATCAAGTGGGACATCGTCGGGCTAAATGAGGTAAGGAGAAAAGGAGAAGATCTCATCGAACTGAAAAGTGGACATCTCTTCTACTATCGTGGGACAGATACTGGCAGAACTAGTGGTGTTGGATTTATAATAAACAAGAAACTGAAGGATAAAGTTGTAGAAGTTGAAAGTTCCTCTGACAGAGCTGCACGACTCATTATCCAACTCTCGAGAAGATACCAGGCTCAGATTATTCAAACTTATGCACCAACCACAAGTCATCCTGAAGAAGAAATTGAAGAATTTTATGAGGAAATTCGTCATCTAAATAATAAAGGTAAGCAACACTTGAAGATAATTATGGGAGATTTCAATGCAAAAGTAGGGCAACAGCAACAGAATGAAACTTCAGTAGGTAAATTCGGTCACTGCAACAGAAACCAGAGTGGAAATACTCTCGTTGAGTTTGCAGAGGCAGAAGGGTTTTCCATCTTGAACTCCTTTTTCAAGAAAAAGCCACACAGGAAATGGACATGGAGACATCCAAATGGGACGACAAGTGAAATTGATTTTATTATGTGTAACAAAAAATTCGTCATAGAAGACTGCAGTGTGCTGAACAAGTTCAACACAGGTAGTGACCATAGATTGGTGAGATGTAAGATGCACCTCAACACTAAACTTGAACGTGGCAAGCTCATAAGACAAACAAAATCTATTGACATAACCAACCTTAAAAAACACCATAATACCTTCAAGTTGGAACTGAAGAACAGATTCTCTGCTTTAAAAGGCCTAACATCGGAAGAAGTGGATATTTCTGAAGTTAACAGAAAAGTAACCAAAGCTCTTATGGAAACAGCAACAAAATTAGCTGGGCCTAAGAACAAGTTGCATGGGAACAAATTATCAGGAAAAACCAAAATGTTGATGGAAAAAAGAAGAGAGATGAGGACATCTAAAGAAGATGTGACTTCCAAAGTGGAATATATAGAGCTATGCAAGACAGTAAGAAAAAGTATTACTGAAGATGTAAGGAAATTCAACTGTGAACTAGTGAGGAAAGCAATTGAAAACAACAAAAGCCTAAAGATAGCAAAGGGACATCTCAGTAAGGGAAGAAAACAGATTATGGCACTGAGAAAAGAAGATGGTTCTGTAACAGGAAATAGAGGCAAAATTTTGACAAGAGTGAAAGATTTCTACTCCAGATTATATGAAAGGGATGATACATGTACTCCAGACATCATGAAAGGTACCAGAGTTCTTCTAGTGCTCCCAGCAGAAGTTGCACATGCAATCAAGAACATGAAGCGGGGAAAAGCTCCAGGAGAAGATGGAATTACTGTAGACATCATACAAGAAGCAAGTGGAGAAATTGAAACAGTACTCGCCCAAATTTTCACTCGATGCCTTAATGAAGGGAAGATTCCTGAGGATTGGAAAAACAATACAATGATCTTGCTACATAAAAAAGGTGACATTGAGGATCTCAGGAACTACAGACCTATCAGTGGTTTATAAAATCTTCACTAAAGTTCTTTCACACTGCTTTGAGGTAACATTGGACATGACTCAACCGAGAGAACAAGCTGGATTCAGGAGTGGCTACAGCACTATAGATCATATCCACGTACTGAGAGAACTAATTGAAAGAGCGAGGGAATATGAACTTCCATTGTGCATGGCTTTTGTCGATTATGAAAAAGCCTTTGATTCGGTGAAACCAAAAAATGTTACAATGGCTCTGAAATCCTGCGGTATTGAAGATGCATACATTACTATTATTAATAACATCTATGAAAACGCAAGTGCAAAGATTCGGCCGTTTGAAAATACAACACACATAAAAATTGGAAAGGGAGTGAGACGAGGTGACACCATATCTCCGAAGCTCTTTAATGCCACATTGGAAAATGTCTTTCAATCACTGAACTGGGAAAACAAAGGAATAAAAATTAATGGAAATTATCCAACCCACCTTCGTTTTGCTGATGACGTAGTCATTTTTGCAACTACCCCATCTGAGCTGCAGAGTATGATCTAAGAACTTGCTGACAAGAGTAAAGAAGTGGGATTAAAAATGAACTTTCAGAAGACAAAAGTGATGTACAATGCTTTTGCAAGAAATGAAGATTTATCGATTGATGGAGAAAAGCTGGAGATAACAGACACCTACGTTTATCTTGGACAGAAGATATCAAGTGAGGGTCACATTGATGGAGAAATTAATCGGCGTACAAAACTTGCCTGGAGAGCTTTTGGAAGAAACGGCATAATTTTCAAGAGCAATATGCCATTATGTCTTAAAAGAAAAGTGTTTGATCAATGCATCCTTCCAGTGCTTACGTATGGTGCAGAGACGTGGACCTTATCTAAAAGAGACATACAAAGGCTGCAGACAACTCAAAGAAGCATGGAGAGGTGCATGCTTGGTGTAACTAGGAGAGATGAGAAGAGGAACTTGTGGATCCGAAAAATGACAAGAGTGGAAGACATCATGATCAGAGTTAAATCCCTGAAATGGCAATGGGCTGGACATACTGCCAGAAGGACAGACCATCGATGGACAGCCGAAATTTTAGATTTGATTCCAAGAGACAGGAAAAGACCCAGAAAAAGACCACATGGGAGATGAGTGGATGGAATTCGAAAGTATGTGGGAGTGACCTGGAGGAGACTGGCAGAAGACAGACCGTTGTGGAGGAAACTTGGGAAGATCTTCGTCCTGCAGTGGATTGATAATGGTTGACAATGATGATGATGATGATGATGATATATATATAAATGAATTGATTTACGAAGGATCCTTATTATACGCTACTCAAAAATGTTTGTTGTGAAAAAATATTCGCTATGCAGATTTACCTTTTTATCATTTTGTGATAAAGTTTTCAGAAAAATCACAATGCAAAACCTAAATAAACTCTCTTCACCCCAGAAAGAAAATCGTGCATTTTAACACTTTTTACTCTCTCTCTCTCTCTCTCTCTCTCTCTCTCTCTCTCTCTCTCTCTCTCTCTCTGTCTCTCCGAACTTTCATTCCATATTATGGTCTTTTTGTTAAGCTCACAGCAATTTGAAATAATCATTGTTCTTTAAGATAGCTTTCATGTGATTTCATTTTACACCTAAAGACTATTAAATTATGAGATGTTCTCCATTTTTTAGGCAGAACATACAAAATCACTTCAAAATGCAAAAGAATCTACAATCATCTACAACTAATGAAACATGAGGAAGAACAACAGGTGAAATAACAACAGGCAGAAAAACAACAAATGCGGAGAAAATACATGCCTAGGAAAACTTCACTGACTGACTCCAAGTCAAACTAAGGGGACTGTGAAGGGCAAGCTAGCCAGTGGTATGAATTCGCATCATACTCCAATCCCGCTGTGTTCCTTGCTGTGAACATTTCTCCAGCTATGACCCCTTCCCCCATTTACGACTTGATGACCTAAACGTAGATCATTGCATCTTCCTATCTTTCGAAAGAACAGTGGAGATAGAATAGAATCGGGGGGTAAGGTCCTAACTTGACTTGGAAGAATCGTTTTCACCACAGTTGCTTACCCCCCCCCGCATTTGTCCGATTGTCAGTTTATTGCCTGTGTTTAGCGAATGTTGTCAGAAGATTTCTGTACCTTCCACTGCCCACCCCCACCAGTCTCCAAGTTGCATAAACTTGCCAGATGGACTAAGCTGCTGAAAGTGCAAGGATATTGATTGAGTAAATTATCGTATCAAATCTATTACTGAAACGCTCTGCCATTTTGAAAATTTGAAATATCAATTTTCACATGGTTTAAAGAAACCATAAAAGTCTGCACTAACCCTTGAAGACACCTCTGCAGTTCCCATTTGGAAAGAAACTAAAAAAGTTGCCCCTTTCATCAACAAGGCATCTCTGTGTTTCCAAGAGAGCATTGAAATTTTGTTCACCTAAAACTGCAATTCAGAGACCCCTCACCAAATCCCATTTATTTGGATCTCTCTTCTAAAATCTGGCAACATTTTCAACACCCCAACTTCAAATTGTAGTTCTGGCAACCAGCCCATCCAGTCGATCGCGGGTGATGAAGGTCGTAGGATGACTAAAAGCTATCGCTAAACGAACCTTTTACCGTACGTGACTGTGTGTTTCGCTCGTTTTAGACGTTTATCAATTTTCACACAGACAAAAATGAATTCTGAGCAATGATTATGTTGCTTTTCTTCCTAAACGCTCGTCACCGTTTTCCGAAGAGTAGGTAGCTGTTCCGTACCTTCCACGAAGGTTAGTTGACTGGGACTATATTTCCAGGATTTTATGGCTTGAGGTAGGACTGGGAGTGGATGAGACAGTGGTATTGTGTGGGCATACAGTTGTTGTTGTTGTTGTTGTTTTTTTGGGGGGGGGGGGGTAAAAATATATTTCTTAATGTTGATAAAAATTATATATATTTATTCATTTGCAGTTCGTTTCTGTCAGTTCAACTCACATAACTCGATGTCATACGTGCGAGGATTATCAGATTTTTATTTATTTATTTACTTATTTATTTATTTGCATGCGGTTCCATTTTGCCTACATGATAATAACACGCTGAAAAAAAAAAGGCAGAAGAAAGGAAAGAAAGGAAAAAGAAAATGAAAAATTTTTATCACAGCTAGCTTCCATGGCAAACATTTCCTGCATATGAAGAAGACACATGAAAACCGCTATTCATTTTTCCTAATCCCATATTGCCAAATGGAAATCATTAGCGGCTGTAAAACGAGGTATGAAATTTCAGTAGCAATTTTACTTCCTATTTTGTGTAAGAACATTTTGCTGAATCCCATATTGCCAGATATTAAGGAAAGGGGGAGGGGTCATTAGTGGACATGAAAACAAAAGTTCAGTCTAAAATAGTCTTCCCATTTTGCCTGATCCCATTCTGCCAAATATTTTTGACACAAGACGGGGGAAGTTACTAAGGACAATATTTACGTTCTCTGGATAATTTTTGTGTTCTTTCACACTGTTACGCTTTTGGTCAGTTCCCATTTCTACATAAACCTTTTGTTTTTCCATGTCTTGTGTGTAAATATCGTGTACTTATTTACATAGTTCAGTGCCTTCTTCATACGTGTGCGAATTTTCACAAGTCAGGAAGCATTTCTTGTATGAGAACTTATGTAACAAAATTTTCCCATTGAAAATACAGTGGCGGATTTTCACTTGACGTAGTTTGATACGACAACAATAAGTAAAAATATCTGGAAGTTTGTATTTCTTTTTGGAGCTAACCTCTGAATCTCAGGGAACAGCTTAGTGATAGTAAAGTAAAGTCCACCTTAAGTAGAGAACAGACGACTAGCACTATGTAAAGTTTGAACCACGACTGCTTTTCTATGAATCCGCAAAAATTATATTCATCAACATAACTTTTTTCCTCTTTTTTCCCTTTTCTTTGTTTCCTCCTTGCTTAATCTTTTTTCACAGCGAATCGGGGGCCCTTTGTGACTGCAACTTGTGCAACACCATAAATCCGCCCCTGGTGCCAAGCAAGTAAGAAGGGAGCCTGCAGTTTTTATGCTGAATTAGACTTTGCTGTGCGGAAATGGAGACAAGGAAAAGTACAGCATGTGAAGTCTTAGGAGATCCTGCATTATTAGCACATAATAGACTTCCTACAGAAAGTGGTGTTTTAAAATATTATCTGTTCATTAGAAATAACTTAACGAAAGAAATGAACAAGAAAGATCCAGCGTTTAGCCAAATTGCACAAACTGTGGCAAGAGAAATTGTTAAAATCTGGACTAAGGCATCAGTACCAATTATAACTGAAAATCGAATCATACAAAAGATGGGAGGATTGTCATGCCGAATATCAAATCCTTCTGAAATCCTCCAAGGGTTTAAAACAATCAAGTTTTATCTTGAAACTTCCCATTTTCCAAAAAAAGTCTGAAACATTATTTGATGTAGCAGCATGTAAGTGCATAGACTTCAGCAAATGCGATTTTACTTGACCAGAGAACAGTTTGCAGGATGTATATTGGAGGAGTTAACATCCAAACCACTATAAAACTGAAACGTAACGCAATAGATACAGGAAAAGAAATGCCAGTTGCTGATGCTGATTCTGAACCTGTAACTAATGCAGTTGCAGCCACATTTGAACTTTCCTCTTCAGAATCATCTGAACCTGAAAACTGTGAAGACTTCTCGTGCCCTTCCAACTCAACATCTTCCCATAAGAAATTCAAATACACTGCCCTTGCAGCAGCATGTGACAGAACTGGGGTATCCGATAGGAGTGCCGCATTGATTGCTTCATCAAAAGGAGGCAGCCACCACCTTGCATGGTAATACAATCCTTGAAAATGATGGTATGAAAGCCTAAAATTAAAAACTTTCCCGTTATGCTCAAAGGGATATTTATTGATAAAACTAAAAGTTTAAAAACATACATTAGACCTTTCGGACAACCCAGTTGCCCATCTTCAGATGATTAAAAACTTGACAACTATGTGGATGGCTAATATATACACTGCGAACATGTGATGAATGATGTCATATAGAACTTCGTGACCATTGGTGTGCAGAATTGCACTCCACGGATTAACGTTAGCCAATGATAAGTGGAAGATTAATTTGTAAAAAAGGAAGGCAGTATGATACATTAATACAATTATTACATGTTCACATATAATATGTAAAAACTTAAGCTAAGCACATTGCTACAATATGACAAAAAAAAAAAAGGGTATGTTAACCATAAATGATCGTTTCTTCACATAAAACATGAGAAACCATAAAGGTAATTTACCACCTAATGATGTTAGTATTATTTACAAAACTCTTTTAAAGAATAAAATAAAATAAAAATAAAGTAGAATTATTTTGTTGTCTTCATTGTGGCAAGTAACAGTCAATGTCAATGCCTTTAATCAATCCTTTCCATTGTCCTGGTACAAAAGCAGGTAAGCTGTCATTACAGCATATGGGACCTTTGTTAAAAATAATCAAACTTTCATTAAACAGCAGCGAAAAACCAGGATGAGGAGTTATGAGTATATTGGCAATCTCCCAATCTGAATAATGTAAACCTTCGTGAACTTTACAGGCTAATGCTGTCTTCATAAATCCATTCTTAATATCATATTTCTGTTCTTTAAGTCAAATATTCGAAGAACAAGCTGTAGAGCCCATATACATGCAATCTGGTGTACCAACTACAGTGCTCTTTAAAGGAATGCTGTAAACCCCATATTTGGATTGTTGTTGCACTGGGTCATGATCCTTTTTGACCATTCCACTGATATTGTTGGTCTTAACACCAAAATTCATGTTAAATTGTTTACATATATTTTTGAGGGTAGGTGTGACTAAGGGATAATAGGTCATGGAGCCAATAAACTTCACCTCTGGTCCAATCCTCTGGAGAGCAGTGGCTGTATCCCATTCCAATTTCATAAGTATCTCTTTCATCTTGGACCCAGAGAAGCCATGATCTTTGGCTATGTGAAAGATCTTCGATATTTCTTTTTTCTTACTTCTATTTGTAGATGAATGAGTGAAAGCTCTAAGGAGTAAAAATTTAATAGAAGAAAGTTTGTAACTGCATGGGTGGGCCGAATTGGCAGGTATGATGGTTGATGTGGCAGTGGGTTTTCTACATACAGAATAGTTAACACCCTTCCCAGTAATATCTATTTCTAACAGAAAGTCAAGATATGGTAAAACACCTCTTTCCTCCATTTCCAAAGTAAATGCAATAGTTGGGAACTGTGAAGAAAGATATTCTGTAAACACTTCAAGATCAGAGATGTCATGGTGCCAAAATAACAGAATATCGTCTACATATCTGATAAAAAGGAAGGTCGTGGGTGGAACACACTAAGCACTTTGTTTTCCAAGTGCTTTAATAAGATTTTGGCCAAAACTGGCGAAAGAGGGGAGCCCATGGGTGGGCCTTCTGTCCGTCTGTAAACAGTGTCATTAAATTTAGAATAAGATCGGTTTTGGACAAGTTTAAGGGCATTATAAATATCCCAAGTTTCCTGAAAACTATGTCCAAAGGAAAGCAACTTGTCTTGAATGATATTGTGAGTAGCAGACACTGGGATTTAAGGAAAAAGTTGAACGACATCTAATGAAGCAAGTATAAATGGCTGTTTGTTAAACTGAAAACTTTTAATCCTGTCCAACGCTTGAGTAGTACTGTTAACCGAAAAAGCAGAATTTTGTATTAAAGGTTTAAGAAAATTGGCGAGGGCTTTCTCCAAGGGTCTTGCGGAAGAGACACAACCTGATACTAAAGGTCGAACAGAGTGGCCAGGTTTGTGTATTTTAATCCTCCCAAACATTTCCGGTACTCTGGTTCCAGGAATAGGTTTCATTGCTTTTTTTATGGTTTCAGGAAGAGACAAATGGTTCTTAAGGTGGTTAACTGCAGTTACAGTTGCATTCCTTGGGTCTTGATTTAATGTCACATGAGGTATCAGATTAATGGCCTCTAGCAGTTTCCGAATGTAATCCTCTTTGTTCAATACAATTAATTTAGTCTTTATCGGCCATTGTAATGGCCAGGTTAGGATTTTTATCATCATCATTGTCAACCATTATCAATCCACTGCTGGACGAAGGTCTCTTCCACAGCAATCTGTCTTGTGCCAGTCTCCTCCATGTTACTCCCGCAAACTTTCGAATTTCATCCACCCATCATCTACGTGGTCTTCTTCTGGGTCTTTTCCTGTCCCTTGGAATCCAATCTAAAATTTCGACTGTCCATCGATGGTCTGTCCTTCTGGCAGTACGTCCAGCCCATTGCCATTTCAAGGATTTTACTCTGATCATGATGTCTTCCACTCTTGTCATTTTCCTGATCCACAAGTTCCTCTTCTTATCTCTCCTGGTTACACCAAGCATGCACCTCTCCATGCTTCTTTGAGTTGTCTGCAGCCTTTGTATATCTCTTTTAGTTCAGGTCCACGTCTCTGCACCATACGTAAGCACTGGAAGGATGCATTGATCAAACACATTTCTTTTAAGACATAATGGCATATTACTCTTGAAAATTATGCAGTTTCTTCCAAAAGCTCTCCAGGCAAGTTTCATACGCTGATTAATTTCTTCATCAATGTGACCCTCACTTGATATCTACTGTCCAAGACAAATGTAGGTATTGGTTATCTCCAGCTTTTCCCCATCAATTGATAAATCTTCATTTCTTGTAAAAGCATTGTACATCACTTTTGTCTTCTGAAAGTTCATTTTTAATCCCACTTCTTTACTCTTGTCAGCCAGTTCCTGGATCATACTCTGCAGCTCTGATGGGGTAGTTGCAAAAATGACTATGTCATCAGCAAAACGAAGGTGAGTTAGATAATCTCCATTAATCTTTATCCCTTTGTTTTCCCAGTTCAGTGATTGAAAGACATTTTCCAACGTCGCATTAAAGAGCTTGGGAGATATGGTGTCACCTTGTCTCACTCCCTTTCCAATTTTTATGTGTACTGTATTTATTCTCAAACAGCCGAATCTTTGCACCTGCATTTTCATATATGTTATTAATAAAATTAATGTATGTATCTTCAACACCACAGGATTTCAAAGCCATTGTTACTGCTGATGGTTTCACTGAATCAAAGGCCTTTTCATAATCGACAAAAGCCATGCACAATGGAAGTTCATATTCCCTCGCTCTTTCAATTAGTTCTCTCAGTACGTGGATATGTTCTATAGTGCTGTAGCCACTCCTGAATCCAGCTTGTTCTCTCGGTTGAGTCATGTCCAATGTTACCTCAAAGCAGTGTGAAAGAACTTTAGTGAAGATTTTATAAACCACTGATAGGAAGCTGATAGGTCTGTAGTTCCTGAGATCCTCAATATCACCTTTTTTATGTAGCAGGATCATTGTAGCGTTGTTCCAATCCTCTGGAATCTTCCCTTCATTAAGGCATCGAGTGAAAACTTGAACAAGTACTGTTTCAATTTCTCCACTTGCTTCTTGTATGATGTCTACAGTAATTCCATCTCCTCCTAGAGCTTTTCCCCATTTCATGTTCTTGATTGCATGTGCAACTTCTGCTGGGAGGACTGGATGAACTCTGGTACTGGTACCTTTCATGATGTCTGGAGTACATGTATCATCCCTTTCATATAATTTGGAATAGAAATCTTTCACTCTTGTCAAAATTTCGCCTCTATTTCTTGTTACAGAACCATCTTCTTTACTCAGTGCCATAATCTGTTTTCTTCCCTTACTGAGATGTCCCTTTGCTATTTTTAGGCTTTGGTTGTTTTCAATTGCTTTCCTTACTAGTTCACAGTTGAATTTCCTTACATCTTCAGTAATACTTTTTCGTACTGTCTTGCATAGCTCTATATATTCCACTTTGGAAGTCACATCTTCTTTAATTGTCCTCATCTCTCTTTTTTTTTTTTTTTTTTTGCATCAACATTTTGGTTTTTCCTGATAATTTGTTCACATGCAACTTGTTCTTAGACCCAGCTAATCTTGTTGCTGTTTCCATAAGAGCTTTGGTTACTTTTCTGTTAACTTCAGAGATGCCCACTTCTTCTGATGTTAGACCTTCTAGAGCAGAGAATCTGATCCTCAGTTCCAATTTGAAGGTATTCTGATGCTTTTTAAGGTTGGTCACGTCAATACACTTTGTTTGTTTTATGAGCTTGCCACGCTCGAGTCTAGCATTGAGGTGCATCTTACATCTTACCATTCTATGGTCACTACCTGTGTTGAACTTGTTTAGCACACTGCAGTCTTCCATGACAAATTTCTTGTTACACACAATAAAATCTATTTCACTTATTTAGAATTTTTATATAAGTCTTTAAGTTGTTTCCTCTCTTCCCTGTAATCACTGGAGTTTGAGTGCAAATGGTGGAGGTTAGATTTTTCAATAGCTTTAACAGTACATAGTCTTGCCCTTTCTTGTTCATCCAAAGGTAAAGAAGAAGTGATACTCTCAGCTTGGGGGATAAGGTGTAGATTATTGGTTCTGTAGTTTGGATGTTTGAAACAGTTGAAAGATCAAAACTTCAGAGAGAAAGGAAATCAAGACAACAGTATCTTCAAGATTTAGGAATTGAAAAACTTGAGGCATTGTACTTCAATGTCCAAAAAGACAAAACTAAAATAATCGAAAAATTGGGAGATAGGAATTACACAAAATCCATTGTAGAAGAGCATATATCACTTGTATGTCAACCAGGATCAAAATATATTGGCCATGTTGTACCAAGCAGCAGTTCTGTCCAAAACATAGCATCAGCTGTTTTAGCTTACTTCAAAAAAAATTCAGTGGGCTTAGAAAATTTGGTAGCCATCGAATGTGATGGAACTGCAGTGAACACTGGAAACTGTGGTGGTGTAATACGACGTATTGAACAGCACTTGTGCCTGCCACTACAGTGGCTGATCTGTCAATTGCATTCCAATGAGTTGCCCCTTCGTCACCTATTAGAAAAGTTAGATGGGCACGCAACAAGACCCTACTCTTCCTCTGGCCCAGTAGGAAAAAAGCTTGAAGAATGCAAGAAATCGCCAGTGGTGAAATTTAAACCAATTCTAACAGCCAATGGCATGCAGTCTATCACCAACAAATCAGTACTAAGTAAAGATCAGGATTATTTGCTACGTATTTGTGAAGCAGTCAGAAGTAGAAGCTGTCCTGAAGCACCTGCAAATAAGAATCCAGGAAAATTGTCACATGCCAGATGGTTAACTGCTGGTAATAGAATCCTGCGACTTTACATTTCTACTGAAGATCCCGATGAAAGATGAAAACCTAAAGACTTGCACAATTTGTTATAAAGGTCTATGCTCCAATGTAATTTACAATACACTGCCAACCAATGTGTGTGAACAGCCCAGAAAATATAATGAAAACAATTCGTCTAGCATGCTACAACAAGGAAGTGACCAAAATAGTTGACTCAGTTATACAACGGAACAGTTTTTTTGCTCACCCCGAAAGTATTCTCATTGCAATGCTTGTAGATGACCGACCCCACATCAGACAACTGGCTATAAGGTGAATAATAAAAGCTCCAAGTACACTTACTACAAGCAGTAACAAAAATGTGAGAACATTTTGGATCCCCCTGCTCAACTTTGCTGCTCAGGACTATATTAATTTAATATTGTGGCAAGATTGGGATGTAACTGACCTCCTTTGACCATGAACCTGACTATCAAGCAGCTACAATCTATTGCTAAAATGGACAACACGGACAGATAATTATTTCTGTACCCAACCCCAACTCACACTCAAGCTGTTGAGAGAACTGTAAAAATTGTCACAGAAGTGTCTTAAACGGTGTGTGATTTTGATGTGCGACATGGAATGATCCTGACAAAGCTTCATTCTCGTGAGATCACACCCACATTCCAATCAAAATCTGATTATAAAAGTCCTGCAGAGTGAACATTCTGAACATTTGGACAACCTGTACTTTTTTCTGCATTAATTCCATGTCAGCTTACCAAATTCCATGTCAGCTTACCAAATTCCATGTCAACTCACCATTAATTCCATGTCAACTCACCATTTTGTATTTCTAATCATTTTATGTCATAGTAAAATGCCTAAAAAGGTTAGGGTTTTTTTTTCTGTTTTACACCAAATTGACTGTTGGTTGGGCACCTGATAAACTTCTTTGAAATCCCAATTATTATTTTTTTTGTTTTGCATAAGTAACTACACATATCATATCAATAGATACCTATTACAACATTTCGTAAGCACCATATTTCATGAAAAAAATTTGTGCATTTATGCCGAAAAACGCTCATATTGCTAACCTTTCGAGTCTGGTGGGCACCTCAAAATTTTGGCCTACTGAATTTTCTCTTTGCAGGTCTTATTTTTTATTCTAATCGACAAGTTTTTGGAGGTATTACAAATCAAAATTCGGAAAAACCATTTTTTTTATCTACCCTACTAATAATAAAAGTTCCACGATCAAACACACAAAACATGTAACAACCATGTACAACAATTTTTACAGTTCTCTCCAGTGGCATACCTGAAAAAATCAGGGTTTCCCTGCAAAAAAAAAAAAAAAACTTCAAGGCTCTTTTGCAAAAATCCATTTGCTTTAAATTACTAAAATTTTTAAATTCCATATTGTTAACTAGGCTTTATGGGGGGGGGGGTAATAATTCAAATTCTTTGGAACATATGGCTATTTTTCATAAAACCAAAATTGTTACACTTTATCGTGTGTAACACAAACACGCACGTAATTAAAATGATTGTCCTAGTTTTACACCAATACAAAGTACTACAAAATGCTTATGCCAAAGTTAATCATACCATGCAAATTTTATTCTTTTAGAGAACTAAAGCCAGCCTCTTTGAAATGCCTCACGATCAAACACACAAAACGTGTAGCAACCATGTGACAACGTCTAATGATGTTTTCTGATTTATACGAAAATACAGAACATAAGCAAAAAAAAAAAAAGTAACAATTAAGAATTGTGGCACAAAAAGAGTAAAATTACTTAAATTGTTTACTCTTGAGTATGAAAAAACACTTAACACAATGTCACAATGTTTTGCACAAGGTAAAAGTCTTTTCTTTTGATTCTTACAAAAAAAATGACAGATCAAAGAACACCTTTTAGCTCATTATATTCTGAAGGAGGTCAAAGAACATGTTTTAGCTCATTATATTCTGCAGGAGGTCAAAGAGCCCCTTTTAGCTTATTATTTTCCGCAAAGAACACCTTTTAGCTCATTATATTCTGAAGGACGCATAGTTATGTGCAAACAAGTGTACGATATAATGCCTTATCCTTATTGATATAAAAATTTCATTTATTCAACTGATACTTCATTCACATTTTCTTGTTAATATACAGTACATGCTTAGGAACTACTGTTATGGCTGTGAAACGGGGACTCAAGTCCTCTGTAATAGTTACTTTACAGTCGCCCAGTTTTTACAAACTACAGCAGAAATGATTTCTTTATGACTTTACTTATTTACTGAAAAAAAATATCAAAAATTGTCTTCTTTTTAATACTTTATTCAAAGCTGCCCTCAAAAATTTCTGGTAATTTTTTTAACCAGTTTCGTATGAAGTTTGCACAAAAATTTTGAAAATCCTTCCGCTGAGGCTAGAGGCCCTCTAGGCTAGAGACAGCTAAGAGGACCTCTCTAGCCAGATAATCAGCTAGATAGAAACCCTCTTAGCCATGAGCCCCCACCCCCTTGCACTGCGGGGATGATGGGGGTTGTGCAGGAGCTATCAGTACACCCATGCTACTACCAAAATCACACAGATGAAACATTGCCACAAAACTAAAGGCCTATCTCACTATTACCTGCACTCAGTAAGGTCTATGAAAGGCTTCTCCACAGACATAACATTAGAGACACTGTTAGGAACAATACTGTTCTCCAGTTCCAGTGTGGTTTCATGGAAGCTCAGGCTACAATACACCAAGCTGGTGGAGTCATTGAAAAAGCAGCACAAGTATTCAATGATAAGCAAAGCTCTGCAGCAATATTCCTAGACATCTCCAAGGCATTTGACAAAGTCTGCCACACCTCATTGGTATATAAATTTATTCAGTACAAATTCCAGGCTTGGATCATTGAGATTATCTAATCATATCTCAGCAATGGGAAGTTTAGAGCTTGATTCATTGAATTCCTCTCCAAGCTTAAACGACTTATAATGCTGGAGTACCTCAAGGCTCTATGCAATGGTCAATTCTGTATGACATTACACCTTGGACTTCACCTAGGATCCCACTAACAAGGTCCGTACTGCCCTCTATACAGATGACACAGCTATTGTCAGCTCATCACGCAAAACTGGGCTTGTAATCTCACAACTACAAAGCTTCCTGCCCAAGATAGAAAGTTACTTTGACAAATGGAACATCAAGATTAACACTAGAAAGATGTAAGCCATCCTCTTTGCATGGTGTTTTGCCTACACCAGCACCAAGATCCCCCAATATTTATATGGTGATTGTATCAAGTGGGGAGAAAAAAAAATAGAAGTCACCTATCTAGGACTGGCTATAAGCATGCAGCTCTTCTGGGGCAAGCACATATGCCAAACCAGCACCAAAGCAAAGAAATTGAAAGCAATTCTCTACTCATGTATCAAGAAAGGGAGAAAACTAACAACAAAACTTAAGCTCAGTCTCTGGACAGCTTACTTAGTCCCTGTTCTTGCTTATGGAACACCTATCTGGGCTAATTGTGCAGAAATCCACCTGTACTCCCTTGCCAAATTTCAAAACAGAGTCCTGAGACTCATCTTTTCTATCCTATCTCCAATCTACAGGCATAATGGCATCAAATCACTTGATGAGATAATGTTAAACTTTGCTATCAAATATTATGGTAAGGCTACCTACCACACATAGCAATGAACTGATTTCCTACTCTTCATGTTATGACAAATCAGCTGAGCAACTCTTTACCAGGCCCATGAATTCAATCAATGTGCTCCGGAAAAAGGGTAAATAGGCATACACAGTCAAACTGTATAAACATCTCACTGAACATGTCGCAGGTTCTCCTGAAACCAATGACCACAGGAACAGCTCTAACAATGCATCTACACCTTGGTCTCTTGCAGACTACTATTATCAATGATAACTTATTATCCACTACTATCAAAGAGAATATTAACAAAGCTCACAAACTACAGTGTGCTCACTTCTACAAGGGCATTGTATTGTACGCAACTCACTGAAGGAGCTAAACAACTTCAATAACCTCAATAACTTCAACAACTCAGATGACAACTGGCTTAACAAGCTTCAGCTGCTTAGCTATAACCGCTAAGCTATATAATTCAGATACCCTAAAATATATACCTTTAGTGACCCAAATGATGGATGAAGCTCTCACAGAACCTTATACATAATAATCTGGCAGCACCGTGACAACCTCACAATTAATTTTGTACTTTTACCCAGCACATGCTCATTAATCTGGAAGCTACACGCCTTGGGTGCACCTCAAAATAATGCTAGGATCACAAATCGATGCCACCTTTCCCCTTCGTAGGAGCTTACAATTTCCTTTCTTAATGCTTCAGTGTATACTTCAACTCCAATTTTTCATCCCTTTTTCTGCCCACTGTCCTGTCTGTGCCTGTTCCCTTATTTCAACACACAGCTCTAGCAGCTAGTAGCGCACAGTTAGGTGTCAGCAGACCATATGAATTATGATGTTCCCCTCTTGTCATGGCCCGACCTTAGGCTTTGTTACATAGGATCTAAACCTATAGTAGAGAAATCCTGATTGATTGATTGATTCAATTTTGGAGAACAGAACAGAACAACCATTGACCAACTGAAGCTTCAGTGCTCCAATCACTCAGAATGTGAATGTTGCCAATCTGTGAGTCAATATACTGTATGATAGACAATGTACTCCATGATAAAATTTAAAACTTATTTGCTTGCATCATAAACAAACAAATTTGTCAGAGTCCATAAATTTCAAGCAGACAAAGACTTAACTGCAATTTATCCATGCATGGTTCATACGCTTTTTGAATCACAAAAATCCAGGACTTTTCCAGGACTTTTGGATTTTTTTCCAGGACATATGACCCAAAAGTTCTTACTTAAGATATCGTGAAACCATAGGTCTGTTCAGCCTGTATCCTACAACAAACAACTTCCTACATGCTTTGGAAAACTTAATACAGAAGGCAGAATGTTAAAAATGATGTACGGTGCTTCTACTCAGAAACTTAGAATCACATATAAATACTGAAATACCAAAACTGTCACTAAAAATGAGACCAGGTTTAATATCTACTAACTTTTATATACAATATACTACACTGATTTTGAGAAAAATTTATTTTTCTACTTTGGTTTTAGTTCAATTATCGAAGCAAATTACAGAATAAAAAAAAAAACATAAAACTCAAATATGCATAGGTATGTGGCATTGCTCTTGAAATGCTTTCATTTACCACACAATCAATACATAAAATACTCATGAATGGAATACGGGATTACACCATACAATACAAATGTTGAAGATGACAATCCGTTTTTTGGTGTAAATATGACAAGGATGGTAAGTCAGATAATAACCAAAAACTTGAAAATTTTCATCGTCCTGGAGCGGGACTTGAACCCGCGTCTCCCAGATAGCGCCCAGGTATGCAAACCACTACACCACCCAGAATGATCAAGTCTGAAGTTCCCGATGAATTTGAATATAACCATCAAAGGATTCGCTAGTCGAAGCAACTGGCATTCATGTTTAGCAAATCTGGAGGTTAAGAATCCTATCCCGTGATTGCCCGGAGGAGCAGATAAATCATGAATGGAATACAGGATTATACCATACAACAAATTTTGAAGATGACAATCTGTTTTTTAGTGTAAATATGACAAGGATGGTAAGCTAGATAATATCCGAAAACTTGAAAACTTCATCATCCTGGAGTGGGAATCGAACCCAGATAGCGCCCGAGTATGCTAACCACACCACCACCCAGAACAACCAAGTCTCAAGTTTCCAATTAATTTGAATATAACGGAAACTTGAGACTTGGTTGTTCTGGGTGGTGTAGTGGTTAGCATACTCAGGCGCTATTTGGGAGACGCAGGTTCGATTCCCGCTCCTAGACGACGAAATTTTCAAGTTTTCAGATGTTATCCGACTTACTATCCTTGTCATATTTACACCAAAAAACGGACTTCCATCTTCAAAATTTGTACATAAAACACTATTTATATTTAATTAGTTTGAAATAATGCTTACATTGGAAATTTAAGGGTAAGGAAAGGTGAAATATTTGAAACTTTTTCAAAGGACCAAAAGGATAGTTATTTCTTAAACACATAATCACGGGAGCAATTATTTGTGTTACACTTTATTTACAGAAGGAATTTTCAACAAAATATTGATGCTGCATAGCTATGTTTTAAATTTGCACTCACCAGCAAACAAAGTAAGCACAAAAATATCCAACGTGAAATGAAAGAGAATAACGGGAGAACGTTAAGTACAGCTGCATTAATTAGTGATCAAGACAATTTAACTGGGCATGATTACAAAACTAATTACAGAAGATGCAAAGTGATTACTTAGCTCAGAAAATACTAAGAAACAACTAGATTTAAGTTTCTGATAATAGAAAGCAATCTGATTTTATGCCAAATTTTTAAATACAGTATTCATTAAATAATTTCAGTAAACGTCAAAATAACCCACAAAAAAAATCAGCTATTTACTTACACCAATGGCTAAAAAGTATGTTACGAAAATTAACAAATGGTGCAAAAAACGTTTCCCATAGCATAGAAGGAAGGTTTTAGAGACAAAAAGATTTTCAAATCTAATAGTTAAAAGAAGAGATGTAAAAGGAAACATGATATAATTCTATACCTTTTAGAAGAAGAATTTTGCATAATGGAAAAGTTGAAAACAGGTGAAAAGCATTCTTCTTAGCAAAAGCTATGCTAAGGAAAAAGAACTTTTAAATACATCTCCCAGAAGCAGAGATAGCAAGAAAAACGTTTTGACCTTTACAACCCCTAGGGGGAAAGTTGTACATTATTTGAAGAGGAACTTATTATAGCAAATATCTTATTCACTCTCCATTTTTATTATAGCAAATGACACACAGAATTTTTTCTTTTTTTTTTTTTTTTTTTGATTGAAGGTTTAACGATTACCGTAAGCAACTTGATGGGCTATAAGCAGTCACCAGTCCCTAATTTAGGGTCACTGGTTCCAGGGAAGGGAGAGTGCCAGTGCTGTAAGACAAACACAACATCTATGCCTCACTGGGATTTGAACCCGGACCCTTTCACAGACGAATGGTCATAAGCCAGTGCTTAGACCACTGCGCCACTGGGGTGGCAGAAATTTCTCAATAGGGCTTTTAGAGACAGAGATAGGCTATAAACGGAAATACACAAACACCACCTAGTGGCAGAATTGTGAACCACAAACCTCCTCAAATACAAACCTAAAGTACAATCTTCGTAGTTCTAATTCTGATATCATCAGAAAACTACTGTCCTTTAAACGTGCATACGTTCATCATAGATATTTCCGCTAGATAATGCTGCTTACCTTTGCATTTCTATCTTGCTTGACTTTACATTTCTTGCACGTGGTCCAGTTGTCGCTGATGTTATCGTTCTAATCGTCCGTTTCAGGTATAGCTGTTCTTGGCGCTATTCTCGTTTAATGCAGGTTTGCTTCACTAAACTTCCATTAGGTTCCGTTAATACCAACTTTTACCGTTTTCTTTCCTCAAAATTTTTCGCCCAACCTTTGGGCATCTTCAGGAGCGTGGCGATTTTGCACCTTTGCTGCGGGTGCCTTCTTGCTTACTGGGGTTTGCTAATCCCCGTTGCCATTCTTCGTTCGTCTCGGATACGCAGCTTGATTGTTTCTACCCTGTCGCCATCTATGTTTCCCCTTTGGATATTTTTTTTATATAATACGCTATCTTGTTTGTTTTCCTTTACTTTCTTCTATCTTTGTCTTTCCTCCTTTTCTGTCATGTTTTTTTTTTTTTTTTTGCTCTTTTTCTTGTCTAATAAGTTCTTTCCATGGGTTAGACAACGTGCTCGGGTCGTTCTGGTTACATACTCTATTTTTATTTTTATATATTAAAATTGCTTCTTCCATCCTCAATCGATTTTCTGAATTTTTATTTCTTTTTAGCAATTTTAGTTCGTCGAATTTCGGGAACGTTTTGTTTTCCAAACAGAACTGTACTAGCGCCGTTTTTGCCTCTTTTTTTTTTTTTTTTTTTTTTTTTTGCCAGTTGGTGATATGTTGCTTCAGCCTTTTTTTTAACCTGTTTTTGTGCTCCCTATGTATGATATTGGGGGGGGGGAGTGTGCTATTGGGATTTCGTACGTTCCCGATTCTTCAAGCATTTTTTCACCCGTTTTTTTGTTCACTGTCATATTCTTTATGTTCACCGTCATATTCTTTAAGAATATGATGGTGAACAAAAAAGGGTGAAAAAATGCTTGAAGAATCGGGAACGTACGAAATCCCAAGCAACATATCACCAACTGGCAAAAAAAAAAAGAGGCAAAAACTGCACTGGTACAGTTCTGTTTGGAAAACAAAACGTTCCCGAAATTCGACGAACTAAAATTGCTAAAAAGAAATAAAAAATCAAAAAAACGATTGAGGATGGAAGAAGCAATTTTAATATATAAAAATAAAAATAGAGTATGTAACCAGAACGACCCGAGCACGTTGTCTAACCTATGGAAAGAACTTATTAGACAAGAAAAAGAGCAAAAAAAAAAAAAAAAAACATGACAGAAAAGGAGGAAAGACAAAGATAGAAGAAAGTAAAAGGAAAACAAACAAGATAGCGTATTATATACAAAAAAAAAATATCCAAAGGGGAAACATAGATGGCGACAGGGTAGAAACGATCAAGCTGCGTATCCGAGACGAACGAAGAATGGCAACAGGGATTAGCAAACCCCAGTAAGCGAGAAGGCACCTGCAGCAAAGGTGCAAAATCGCCACGCTCCTGAAGATGCCCAAAGGTTCGGCGAAAAATTTCGAGCAAAGAAAACGGTAAAAGTTGGTATTAACGGAATCTAATGGAAGTTTAGTGAAGCAAACCTGCATTAAACGAGAATAGCGCCAAGAACAGCTATACCTGAAACGGACGATTAGAACGATAACATCAGCGACAACCGGACCACGTGCAAGAAATGTAAAGTCAAGCAAGATAGAAATGCAAAGGTAAGCAGCATTATCTAGCGGAAAAAACCTAAAGTGCTCCATAAGGTAAATGGTATCTGGTGTCAAAAGAATTTTTTAAATCAGACATTTAGAAGTACAGATATTGAGAAAAATATATTAAATATTTGTGCCCTCTAGCGGCAAAATCGTGCATTATTTTGGGAAGAAAATATACATAAGGAGTTTTCGTAGTCAGTAGTATCTGATTGAAAGAGGATATTTTTCAATCAGGTTTTTAGTTCCACAGATATTGCTGAAAACAGAAATGTGAACTTACGCCCTCTAGTGGCACACTTATGCGTTAAGAAATAATTGGAAGTTATATGTGAAACATTTCACATCGAAAATATGCTCCAACAAAGAAATATTTTCTTCAAATTGGACTCCTAGAAACAGAGATATGGACAAAAATAAGATACATGTGTACGCCCCCTGGTGGAAAAATTATGAACTTCTTTAAGCAGGAGGTATTCTCAATAAGTTTTCTGAGGTAAGCAGTGGCGGTTCACAGAAGATTTTTTTCAATCTAGTTTCCAGCTCAGATTTTGTTGCAAATACATCAGAAGCAAAATATAAACACTTACGCCCTCTGGTGGCTAAACCATTATTTACCAAAAATTAGAATTTACATGCAAAACATTTTCCCCTCAAGAGCTGTATCCGACGCAGGAAGAATTTTTCAAATCAGACTTTTAGAAGCAGAGATAGTGGAAGAAATCGCGATTTACCTTTACGTCCCCTAGCGGAAAATTTACGCATTGTTTGAAAAAGGAACTGTAACTAAAATAGTCTTCGATATAAATGTCATCGGTAGGAAAAATATTTTTTTCAATTGGATATTTAGAAGCAAATATATGAAATAAAATGCATTTTAAATTTGATACGATCTCCATTTGAGCCCTTTAGCGGCGAAGTTGTGCATCGGAAAAAAACGGAACAAATGGATCATCATTCTCACATTTTAAGCTTCTCAATACAAAAGGAATTTTACAATTTGAACTAATAATTGCAGAGCTATGGTCTCCCTGGCCGGACAGACAAAGTGATAACATAAGCACATCGCGAAATATGCTAATAACGCAGCTTCAGTCCTCCTAACAGACAAGAAAACCAATGCCTCACCCCCTCTCACGCGCATTTTGCAGGGGGGTGGGGAGGAAAATTTGCCAGATGTAAGCTATGTCAGTAGAAAAATCTTCAACTACAAAACATTGTGCAGGGACAAAAAGGCAAGAATGGATAAAATTCCAGGACATGTAACAGAATTTTAAGACATTTCCAGGACTTTTCCAGGATTTCCAAGACGCATACGAACCATGTCCATGCCTACTGAGCTATCATATGCATGGAAATTTGGAATATTTGAATTACTTATAAACCAACAAGAACTCAGCCACTTACATCACCAGCAAAACTAGTCCACCAGATGGCATGCAAGGAGCTCTCCATAATGTATAGGTTGATAACTGCAGTCTCATTCCATCAACACAGGCATGTCAGGACAACTCTAGCAGTGGCATTGTTGCACCTGCGTGCAGCCATCATAGCACCAGTGATGACCCAGAGTAATGGTTCAAATGCATTTGATCACTGCATAGCTAGTCTTTATGTTGTTGTTTCACACCCAGTCCTTACACATCTTTACACTTTCAATTTTGGCCTTGCTTGACATTCTGATAAGTTCTATTGCTTCAATTTTAACCTATCTATTAATATTTCAACTGGGGCTAGTCAACCTTTCTTTGATTTTGCTTAATTTCTATTCCACATTTGTATATTTACAAGTACATCTTAGATGTATTACGGTTAATTTCAAGAGAACTTCAACTATATTAGGCTCCTCTACTTTATCCAGCTGATTGAACTCAAGATGCTATGTTGAATTTATTATTTTATTGAAACTGTTCAGTTGTGTGTATTTTATAATTACTGATATTCTTTCAATCCCTCAAGCTATTTACTGCATTTCAGACAAGTAACAGAATTTGTGAAGGAAAAAAATTTCTCATTAATTTAAACTTCATTGCTCTGCATGTAGTTCATATGATAACGAAGAGCATTATTGCTACTTTTACTGACGTATAATTTTAATATGTCATTGGTTGCAATGGTAACAAACACACTATTAAATGTAACAACAAATTATGCTATTAATGAAACAAAAAACATACTACTAAACAGACACTGCACTCATCTGCCTTGCTCGAAGTCAGTCACCCAATTATAATAGATCAGTCCAAGATCAAATGCAGGTTATTTCAGCACTGCTACACATCAAGCTGCAAAGTGAGTTTGCAAACTTGATTGTCAAACCTTGAAAAATCATTCTCGTTTAAGAAAATATTGTAATAATTTCTCATACACATCAAATTTGATAACACAGTGTAAGAAATTTAGCAGAAAGATGGTTCTCCACTCCAATAAAGACTTGTATGCGTAATCAACTTGTAATGGTCCATTTCTTAGGTCAGTCAATTTATGTATTCTGAATTTGCCAAACAACTTCAACTGAGGATGACAAAATGGGATTATTTACAAAGGCCAATCAACTGGTTCCTTTACTGCTTTTCATTATTCAATGCATTAGCAACACCCTAAAAATGCTATGAAGTTCCTGGCACGGTGCCCTTAGCTGGAAACTCTTGGATGAACACAAACATTTTACCTTGACAGTATGTAATGACCTTGTATGTGTGTGTCAGTGTAAAATAAAAATTATAAATACATACTTACCCAAGTGCAAAATCACTTTGGCCATTATCAAACTCATCAATTGATAAGGAGCTACCAGCACTATCTGTGGAACATGCTGCTGATCCTGGACTGGAAAAGAAGAGTCAAAATTCAACATACCTACTTTGGAAAGCAGTTTCAGAACAAATTGAACAGCAGTTAATTGTAACACAATCAGGGTTTGTATTGATTTCTGGAAGTCCATTTAAAGAGTTTTCCAGAAGTCAACAATATCAGAACTTTTTAAAATTTAATTTCTTTGAAAATGTATGGTTTGCCCATTTCTTAATCACTTCTTGCTATACCAACAAACAAAAAAAAAGGGCAAGCATTTTTTCTTCTGTTGACACAAAAATTAAAGTTCAAAGTCAGAATTTGAACTTCCCATCACAGATTTTCATTCCTGCAGAGTCATTTTCTTTATACCGTGAACATGCAGCGGTATTTTTTAATATTAATTTCACTTTAAACAAAAAAAATTGCAGTTCCTTTCCATTAATATAGCAAGAGGTAACTGAGGAATAGGAAAACATGTTTTAAGTGAAATTAAATATCACAAATCAGAACTGCATTGTCCATTCTGCCATGAAAACAGGTCATGGAGGTGGCTCAGGATCCATCACCAACATATTAAGTACAAACTTAAATAATTAATTTCACTTTACAAAGGAGAAGGGAGGGATGCTTGGTCTGCTGACCAGGTTTAGGCTGTCAGAAACAGATATGAAAACATGCAATTCATCTAAAAAAATATGACCACCAAAAATAATAAAACCTTTGAACACTATAATAAAAACAAATATAATCAGGAAGGGAAACAAAAAATGCAGCTTAATTGAAATAAAATTCGAAAAACACAAAACATTATTACCCCTGCTATAACAATTACTTTCGTTTTCAAACATTTTCGGCCAGCGGAAAACATGAAAACATCCAAAAGACATCTAAAAAATGCCATGATATTGTAAACATCCAATAAACAATCAGTAAGTACTAGAAACTTTAAAATAAACTTGATACGGATTTTTGAACAACATTATTTCACTTAGATTTTCAATTTACATAGTTTTTTCGGTTTCCCATACTCTGTGGCAGACCAACACTTTTCTTGTTTAAAACTCTGGTTTCACGTGACTATAACACATAAATATAGAAATCGAGCGAAAACACACAGTCACGTATGGTAAAAAGGTTCATTTAGCAGTAGCTTTCCGTCATCCTATGACCTTGATCACCTGTGATCGACTGGATGGACTGGTTGCCAGAACTACAATCTGAAACTGGGTGAGATATTGGTTTGCATCCTCGGAGCGCTCCGTGGTAACAATGGCACACACAACAGCAACTAGGGCCACTGTGAATCTTGGAGAGGTGCCAGCTAGTTGGGTGTGACATTGGCGAAAAGACCCCAACTTGCTGGGTTTTGTTCCAGAATCCTTAGATCGAATGGCCAACTGGAGCTTCCAGCTGCGATCTAATCCCCCACACTGATGTACTTACCTGATTAAAAAGACACAAAGAAATCAATACCCAGATTCTAGTGTGGGATATGGTGGACCTACCACACTTGAGAAAGACTGTCCACCACCGAATCGACTTGGACTTTCTAAACGGCATATGAGAAAGATATCTCGGCTGAGTGAATGTAAAATTGGTGTATGGAATACTAGAGGTATAAATGACAAGATGAAAGAGGTATTGAACTGGAAGACCCTGGGTTCGACTCCCGGTGGCGGCCAATGAGAATTTTTCTGTGACTCACTTATAAACGTGGAAAGAGCAAAGATCTTTGTTTGATGTTCCTGGTCCACGTTAAATGTCTGTATTAATGAAAGAGATGATTGAAGAGATGAATAAGTATAGATTGGATGTGCTGTGTGTAAGTGAAACCAAAAAGAAGGAAATTGGAATAGAAGAAGTGAATGGAACAGTGAGTGTGTGGTCTGGAGTATTGGATAATGTGAGAGCACAGGCTGGTGTAGGTGTGATTTTAAGTGAAAAGATGAAGAACAACTTGATTCACTATAGCTGCATAAGTGAGAGAATTCTTGGATTCATTTGAAAGTGAAACTTCAAAGAGTAGTAATTGTTGTGCTCCTTGTGACTCTGAACCTTCTGATAGGAAGGGAAGATTTCTGGAATGCGCTAAAGCTGTTTTGAACCAGTTTGGTGCTAAAGAGAAAGTTATAATAGCAGGGGATTTCAATGCTAGAGTAGGTGTGCAGAATGCAATTTCTGACAATGTTCTGGGTAAGTTTAAAAATCCTTGTATGAATGATAATGGTGAAAGATTAATTGAACTCTGCACTGAGAATGGTTTGTGTGTATCTAATACGTTTTTCAACCACAAGTATATCCATACATATACTTGGGAAAATTGTACTATTGGTCAAAAGAGTGCGATAGATTTTGTTGTCTACGATCAACGTCTGAAACACTTAATTGTTGACACTCGTGTGATGAGAGGTGCGGATGTTGGTTCTGATCACTACTTGGTAGTGTCACGAGTGAAACTGAATGTTGGTTGGAGGAAAAGGAATAGGAAGAGGCCCAGGATGGAAAGAATAAAGGTTGAAAGGCTCCCTGAAAATCTTCAGCGTTATCCTGACTTACTCAGAGAATGACAGAAGGAGCTGAAGTCTTGTGAGAGTGGTGTAGAAAAGAAACTGGAATGTTTTACGAACTGTGTTGTCACTGCTGCTAAAGAGGTCTGTGAAACCACAATAGTGGGTAACAAAAAGAGGTGATGCTTGGTGGAATAGTGAGATTGAAAAGGCAGTAAGATAAAGAAGGAAGCCTATTTGGGGATGTTGCAAGGTAGAGTTTATGTGGATGAATATCGCTGTAAGAAGCATGAAGCCGCTAGGCTGGTTCACCAGAGTAAGGCAAAAGATAGGAAGGAGAGGGTGGAAAGGCATGAATTGATATTTTGGAAAGATAGGAAGACTTTAGGAAGATAGGACAACAGGAAGTACATGGGACTCGAGAAAAATAAGGGAAACAAAGTTGTGTGAAGAATAGGATATGGGAAATGATATGGTAGCCCAATGAGGTAAGTGAAAGATGGGGTGAATACTTCTGTGAGTTATTAGATCAGGAAAGCAAAGGTGATTCAGAGGCAGAGGCAGAAGCAGATGATGTCACAGGAAAGGATGGAAGCACAGGAGGGATCTCAAAAGAAGAAGTGTGTAAAGCTCTAAAATCTCTTCAGAATGGTAAGGGTCCGGGAGTAGTTTTGTTTTTTTATTGAAGGTTTAACGACCACTGTGAGCAACTCAATGGGCTATAAGCAGTCGCCCGTCCCTAATTTAGGGTCACTGGTTCCAGGGAAGGGAGAGAACCAGTGCCGTAAGACAAACACAACATCCATGCCTCACCGGGATTCAAACCCGGACCCCTTACGGACGAATGATCAGAGGCCATCGCTTAGACCACTGCGCCACCGGGGCGGCGGTCCGGGAGTTGATGGCATAACTGCTGAGATGTTGAAATATGGTGGTGACTCTATAATTGACTGGTTAACTGAAATTTGCCAGTTGTGCTGGGAGTGAGGAATGATCCCTCAGGATTGGAAGGATGCTATCATTGTTCCCTTGTATGAGGGAAGAGGTGATCAGACTGACTGCAAGAACTATCATGGCATTAGCCTACTGAGTGTGCCAGGGAAAATGTTTGGGAAGGTCGTTATTGAAAAAGTACCGGTCTTACATCAGAGAAAGTGTGGGATGTTCAGAGTGGTTTTATTCCTGGTAAAGGCTGCACTAACCAGATTTTTGCATTACGCATGATGATTGAAAGTATCTGGCTGTTGGTAAGAAAGTTTTTGCTGCCTTTATAGATTTAGAGAAAGCTTACGATCGAGTAAGTAGCACACTTTTGTGGAAGGTATTGAATGAATATGGTGTTACTGGGAATCTACTTAATAGTGTAAAAGCCATGTATGCTGGTAGTAGAGCTTGTGTACGAGTGAATAGTGTTTTATCAAAATGGTTTTCTATTGGTGTAGGAGTCAGACAAGGTTGTGTAATGTCACCATGGCTGTTTAATATATTTATGGACACGTGCATGCATGATGCCAAAATAGATGATAGTAGTTTATGTCTTGGTGATATCCGTGTGTGCATATTGCTGTATGCTGATGACACTGTCCTGTTGGCAGAGAGCAAAAGTGATTTGCAGAGAATGTTGTCTCAGATGTATGAAGTTTGCATGAAATTCAAACTGAGTATAAATAAGGGAAAAAGCAAAGTTATGGTTTTTGAGAGAGGAACTGGTAGCACTGAATATAATGTAAGTCTAAATGGCACTGTGATTGACCAGGTGAGTGAGTTTGCGTATTTAGGAAGCATATTTGACAGAGAGAACAAATTGGATGGTGAAATTTGTAGGAGAGTGAATTCTTCATTGAAAGTCATAGCTGCTCTGGGAGGTTTTCACAGGAATGATGGGTTCTCTAGAGAATCCCGCATGGCTGTGTATGAAAGTGTAATTGTTCCTACGCTGATGTATGGAAGTGAAACCTGGGTACTGCAGAAGAAACATAGGAGTCGTTTGTGTGCTGGAGAAATGCGTTACTTACGGGGAGTTTGTGGCAAGACACGGTCTGATTGTGTGAGGAATGAAGATGTGTTGCAGTTCTGTGATGTGAAGCAAAATGTTGTTAGCAAGGTGGAGACCAATATGTTTCGGTGGTTTGGCCATATTGAAAGAATGAGTGATCAGATGCTTGTTAAGAAAATCTTTTTAGCCCAAGTGGCAGGAAGGAAAGGCAGAGAAAGACCAAGGAAGACATTGGTGGATCAGATTCAGGAGTGTCTGCATGAGAAAAAGATTAAGAGTATGAAGTATAAAAGATCTTGTGTATGGCGTGTAATGGATATCAGTGAAGCCCGAGTTATATGTCAAGATTGCTGTAAATGGAGAAGTTTGATACAACAACAGTAAGTAAAAATATCTGGTAGTTTGTATTTCTTTTTGGAGCTAACCTTTGAATCTCAGAGAACAGCTTAGTGATATGTATGTATGTAATGTAAGCCTAAAAAGCACAGAAAAATGAATGAAAATACTTATGAATGATAAGAAAACAAGAGCATAAAATTAATACTTGGAATATTTTAATTTTTAATGCTTAAAAATTATTTTTCATGTCAACAGAAAACGCACTTTAAAGTACAATTAATTATGTGTGCAGAATATTTCTGTGCTTTTGCTTGTAGAGTGAGTCACCAGTCAGATACTCCAGAAGTATGACTAGTTATAAGCCTTAAACTTTGCCACCACTAAACTAGTTTTTCAACTGGAATAAAGGTTCTTTCAGTCAGGCTTGGATATAAAGCTGAATTGTAAGCATTTTTGAAATCTGACATTTACATTGCAAGTCACCCAAAATGACTGTCAGCTTTAAAAGAATCTAAGGTTATTTATTCCATGTGAAATCACCAAGGGCTGGTTGCTTGACCATTTTATTATATTTTTCTATTCTCACCATAGTTAGTGCCATTATTAAGTAGACCAAAACAATTTTTGGTTTTTTTATCTGCTGCCATTTGGATATGGACCTACTTTCACTTGCTGCAACAGGTGAAAATTTAGGTTTTCAAGGGTTCATGGAAATAGCTGTAACTAACTACTTAAGATAACTTAAACTTTTTCATTCTGAAAGAACACATTTTGAGCTTTCAAAAAAAATACTTAAGTCGTATGTAGCTTTAAATCTAAGTAGACTAAAAGGACTTAAATTTGGCAAATGTGATTTGCAAAATTGCCATCTTTAGGTGGCAATAACTAAAGTAGGGCTGAAAACCACAAACTAAAATTTTTTTCTGACCAACTATAGAAAGGCAGCTTTTTGCCAATCAGGAAAAAATTTCGTGTTTTGAATCCCTTCTTAATTTTTTTTAATCCAAAATTTGCTAAATTTGCAAAAATTATGTATTTCAAGGTCAATTATCTAAAAACGGCAACCTGCAAAAAATTTGACAATTTTTCTGTAAACTCACCTATTAGTAACCTGTCAGTGGTATGAATTTCATTTTGTGGTTGCACATGGTTTCAGAATTATGAGTACTTAAACTCTGGTGAAAAAAATATTCATTCTCAAATTTGCAAAAACATATATTTCAAGGTGAAACATCTTGAAAGGAGGAGCTGCAAAAAATTTGAGATTATTTTCTGTAAGTTCACAAATTGGTGTCCTATGAGTAGTATGAATTTCCTTTTGTGGTTCAGTGTGGTTTCAGAATTATGAGAGTAGTACTTAAACTCTGGTAAAAAAAAAAGTACTCTCACAAAAATCAATAAAGGATGCTTTTATGCTGTTATTAGTGGGCAAATGTTATGCATATAATTAAAAACATTCTTGAAAAATTGTTACATTTTTTATACTTTAAAATTATGATATTTTGAGCTTACGTTATATAAATGTCAGTCAGGGTGCTCGCAGCAACTCTTCAAATTTGAAGAATTAAGCATTGCGTTAAGACCAGAAGTAGTCAAAGATGTATAAAATTAATTTGTTCTTAATTAATGAGGAAAAGATCAGAAAAGAAGCAAAGCTGACAAAATGATTCTCTGAAGCCCCAGCTGTACCCAATACACAAGGAAACCATTGTTTTGTACCAAAGAATGGCACTACTTTGGATATCAGCAGAACCTCAGCTTCTTCAGACAAGCATAACTTCCTGTTCATGATACTTGATGAAGATAAAATGGAGAAAGAATATCAAGGAGAAAGATAACACTGTATGTGTTTATGGAGAAAAATGGTTTGTAGCTCGAGTTGAAGTGTCAGGAGGAAATGATGTCTGGGTTAAGTTTTACTACCCAAGTGGACCTTCTACAACTTTCACTCTGGAAGAAAATGCAGAAAAAACTTGGGTTTCAAAGCAAAATATGCTAGCCAAGTTAACAGCTGTTGAATTTACAACAGCAACCGGGCAGATGTACAACATTACAAAAGAAAAGAACCCCAAACTCTCTTAAGTTGTAGTCTTGCTCAAAAAAGAAGTGTTGAAATAAAAAAGTTAATTTTCATTCTGGTGTAATGTGGTTGAAGAACAGTAAACTGGAAAAAACTGCTATTTTCATAAGCAAAGGGACTTGTAAACATATTTTCAATACAAGCATACATAAAAATTTTATCAACACCATTAAATATTGCTTATATTACGCATACGTAAATAACTGTAAATAATTATTGATAGCAGTGATGAAAAATGAATTTTATATATACACTTTCACTACTTTTGGTCTTAACACAATGCTTCATTCTTTGAATATGAAGACTTGCTGTGAGCACCTTGACTGACATTTATATAAGGTAAGCTGAAAATATATTTTAAAGCATAAAAATGTAACAATTTTTAAGAATGTTTTTAATTATGTGTATAACATTTGCCCATGAATAAACACCTAAAACTATCTTTTTATTGATTTTTGCAAGAGTGCTTTTTTTTTTTTTTTATCAAAATTTAAATACTCATAATTCTGAAAACATGCGGAACCACAAAATGAAATTCATACCACTGATAGGATACTAAAAGATGAGTTTACAGAAAAATTGTCAAATTTTTTGCAGGTCGCCCTCTTAAGATATTTGATCTTGAAATACGCATGTTTTGCAAATTTAGCAAATTTAGGACTAAAATAATTAGGAAGGGATTTAAAGCACGAAATTTTTTCCTGATGGACTAAAAGCTGCCTTTCCATAGTTTGTCAGAAAAAAATTTCAGTTTGTGGTTTTATCAGCCCTATTTGAGTTTCAGCTACCTAAAGATGTGATTTTGCAAAATCATATTTGCTGAATTTAAGTTCATTTTAGTCTACTTAGACTTAAAGCTACACATGACTTAAGTATTTTTCTGAAAGCTCAAAATGTCTACTTTTAGAGTAAAAAAAGTTTGTTAAGTTATCTTAAGTGGTTAAAGAGTTGCAGCCATTTCCGTGAACCCTTGAAAACCCGAAATTTCACCTGTCGTGGCAAGTGAAAAGGTCCACATCCAAAATGGCAGCAGATAAAACAAGAAAGACGACACCGAATTTTCGGGTGTAATAAAGCACGTCTTTTGAATCCGTTCTGTTGCAAATTAAATTTATCAAAGCTATTCAAAGGCAATGGAACCGGTATGGAAAACAATAGTATCTGACGGAAGAAAGAAGTTTTTCAATCGGGTCTTTAATCCCTCAGATATTGGTGTAAACGGAATCTTGAGCTTATGAACTCTTAGAAACAGAGTTATCGACAAAAATAAGATGTAAATTTACGTCCCCTGGTGGGAAAACCATGCATTATTTTAGGAAGAAAGTATTCTCAAAAGGTTTATCCATATGAGCGGTATCGGTCCAAGAAAAAAAAAATTTAGTCTAGTTTTCGAGTTTTCAGAAGCCCAGATTTTGCTACAAATACATCAGAAGCAGAAATGAACACTTATGACCCCTGGTGGCCAAACCATTCTTTACAAAACATTAGAAATTACGTGAAAAATATTTTCCATCAGGTCTTGTATGCGATACAGGAAAAAATTTTCAAATCGGAGTTTTAGGAGCAGAAAACGCAATTTACCTTTATGCGCCCTTGCGGAAAGTCTTAAATGATTTACGTGAAAAATTTGACTTTATAGGAAAAACATTTCGCATCGGAAACACTATCCAACAACGAAGGAATTTTTCAAATTGGACTTTTAGAAGTAGAGATATTGACAAAAATAAGATATATATTTACGCCCCTGGCGTAGAAACTATGCATTATTTCAAGAAGAAAGTGTTCCTAAAAGGTTTGTCAACATGAGTATCATCGGTCAACAAAAAACTTTTTTTCAATCGAGATTTTAGAAGCTCATATTTTGCTGCAAATACATCAGAAGTGGAAATTAAGACTTACGCCACCTGGTGGCCATACCATTTTTTTACAAAAATTAGAAATTATGTGCAAAGGATTTCCCATCAGGAGCTGTATCCGGTGCAGAAGGAATTTTTCAAATCGGAGGTTTAGAAGCAGAGAAATAGTGGGAAACGCAATTTACCTTTACGCCCCCTAGCGGAAAGTATATGAATTACTTGAAAATTTTGAATTTTTAGGAAAAACATGTCACACTAGAAACACTATCCAACAAAGAAGGAATTTTTCAAATCGGACTCCTATAAGTCCAGATATTGACAAAAATAAGATATGCGTCTACGCCCCCTGGCGCAGAAACCATGCACTATTTTAAGAAGAAAATGTTTCTAAAGGATTTGTTGACACGAGTAGTTTGGCCTACAAACGACGTTTTTTCAGTCGAGAATTTAGGAGCTCATATTTTGCTGCAAATACATCAGAAGCGGAAATTAAGGTTTACGCCCCCTGGTGGCCAAACCATTTGTTTTTTACAAAAAATTTGAAATTATGTGCAAACGATTTCCCATTAGGAGCTGTATCCGGTGCAGAAAGAATTTTTCAAATCGGAGATTTAGAAGCAGAGATATAGGGATAAACGCAATTTAGCTTTACGCCCTAGCGGAAAGTCTATGAATTACTTGAAAATTTTGAAATTATATGAAAAACATGTCACACGAAAAACACTATCCAACAAAGAAGGAATTTTTCAAATCGGACTCCTAGAAGTAGAGATATTGACAAAAATAAGATATACATCTATGCCCCCTGGCAGAGAAACTGTGGGATATTTTAGGAAGAAAATATTGCGAAAAGTTTTATCGATGTGAGTGGCATCAGTTAACGAAAAAAAATTTTCAATAGATATTTTAGAAGCTCAGATGTTATGGCAAATACATCAGAAGCAAAAATTAACACTTACGCCCCCTGGTGGCCAAAGTATTCTTTACCAAAAATTCGAAATTATATGCAAAAGATTTTCCATTAGGAGATGTATCCGCTGAAAAAACGATTTTTCAAATCGGAGTTTTAGGAGAAGAGCTATCGGAAAAAATGTAATTTACTTTTACGCCCCTAGCGGAAAATCTATGCGTAATTTGAAAATGAAACTATATCTAAATCACTCTTCGACATAAATGGAATCTTAAGATTTTTTTCAATTGGATGTTTAGAAGCAAATATGTGGAATAAAACGTAATTTTGAATTCGACATCATCTGCATTTACGCCCCCTAGCGGCAAAACTGTGCATCGTAAAAAAAAACGAAATAAAGGATCATCATTCGCATATTTCAAGCTTTCGAATGAAAAAGAATTTTTCACATCGGACTAATAGTTGCAGAGATACCATGGGTACAGACGGACGGACGGACAAACCGATAACAGAAGCACGATCTTTCTTTACAAAAGACGTGCTAAAAAACCTGAAAATTGTTTTGGTCTATATACTAATGGTACTAACTATGGTGTGAATACAAAAAAATAATAATATGGTCAAGCAACCACTTATTCTAAAATTTGGTGATTTCACACATGGAATTACCCTCTAATAACAAGTTTAAAGAGCATATTTAAAGAATAAAAGCTCTAATATTCAAGCAATTTGTGCAGTTGGTAGGCAAAGGAAAAGAGCTGGGAGGCCCACCTTGCCAGTAGGCTCTAAAGAGAACACCACAAATCTTTTTGTGGGTAATCCCACTTTATACAACTTTTCATTCCATCTAGTGTTAAAGATGATATACCAATCATCTTGTAATATTCCAATCTATAAACAATGGCTTGTGCTTTAATAAAGTTGAAATACAGAATCTGCAAAACTAGCAACAGAAGTAGCAAAGTTATTCTGCAATTATATCAAAATATTCTTAAATTCAAAAGTACAGTAATAATACAATTTCAAGTAAACTTTTTTTCTGGCCTGAGAATAAAAAATCCATATGACAAATTTTTTCCTTACCTCATGGGATTTGAAATTCCAGGTGGTGAATACGACATATTTCTCATGTAGGAACTGTGGTTTCTCAGGGAGTCCAAGGGATGATTTGAGGAAATGTAAAAATTTCTGCAAATTTTGTTTTATTACTTAAAAAATCATAATAGCTATTGTTTTTATCATTTCAAAGAACTATCAATGTTCAAATATTTTTGCATAATGTTACTCATACTGTTCAAAGGACTACCTATGCCCAATAGTTTTGTACATTACTTGTACTGTCACATTATACAAAAATAAGAACACTGCACACTCACAAGATACAAAACATCAAAAAACAGTAAAACAAATGAACTAAAAAAGCTAATTTGCATTTTTGAACTTCCCTTTTTGTTGGTAAAGTTCGATTATCACTTACCGCACGTGGGGCTTGGCTTTCAATTCTTATTTCCGTTATGTGGATGCGGCATGGGGGTTTTTCATTTAGTTGCGGGTCCACTTCATTTTTTTCCCCGTTGGTATTTATCTAGCCTCGTCACTAAATGAGTTTTTTTCCTTTGCTGCCTCCTCATTTACTTCAATAATTTTTCATAACCCGAGTACTTTCGGTAATACTCCATTACCGTCATCGAGGGGACGTTTTGCTCCGACTAGCACGGACCGTGTCAGCTGGGCATTTCGGTGGTTCTCGCGGGCTGCTTCTGTCATCAGCTATCGCTTCTTCTTGGGCGTTGTGGCGCCATCTCTTGTTGGTCACTGATCTCATTGTTCGAACTTTTTCATTTTTTTGCTCAATTTTAATTCAATTTCTCCAGCTGTTTATCAAAATATTAGGGTCATTATGGTTGCAAACTTTTGCCTTATTTTTTTCAATCATTACCGACTCTGCTATTCTGAGGTGTTTTTCGGATTTACAGCTTTTAATGATTTTTATATTTTCGAATTTAGGATATTTTTGGTTATCCAGACAGTATTGAATAAGTGCTGTTTTTTCTTCTTTTTTCTGCCAATTTTTTGCGTGTTGTTTTAATCTGTGTTTAAGCTTATTTTTGGTACTTCCTATATAAGCCATTGGAGGATTTTCAGTAATAGGAATTGAGTAAATACCTGCTTTTTCTAACATTTTTATTTTTTCAGTATTTTTTATAACCATATTTTTGATGGTATTTACTTTTCCTCCAATTTGAATGTTATGCTTTTTACAAATATTATTAATTTCATTGGTAATACCTTTAATGTAAGGAAAACCATTTAAATATTTGACTTCTTTTTTATTTACTACAGCATTATTTTTTTATTTTCTTTATTACTTCTGTGTTCCATTTTTTTATTAAATGGTTAGGATAACCAAAGCTACCTGCAATTTTTTTTATGAATTTGATTTCTTCATTGATGAACTGACTATTTTCAGAGTGCGTATATGCTCTTTTAATTAAGGTTTTCAGACTATTGCATTTTTGAGGATAAGGATGTGCCGAATTGTACGGGATTAGAACCGAAACAAATGAACTTTTCCGATAAACCCTGTATAGTAACTTATCTGTGGATTTGATAATTTGTACGTCCAAAAAGGCTATTGCATTATTTTTTTCTATTTCAACAGTGAGTTCTATAGTTGGATATAAAGAGCTGTAACATTTTGTTAATTTTCTTAATTCTTCTTTGTTCAGTTTTGATAGAATGAAAATATCATCCACTTATCGACAGTACACTTCTGGTTTTTCTTCCATACGATGCAGAACATTTTCTTCAATTTCGTTCATCACAACCTCAGCATATAAAGTTGATAATGGTGAGCCCATTGGGCCTCCTGAATTTTGCTTGAATATTTTGTTCTTGTATGTAAAAATATTATTTTCATATAAATAGAAAAAAACTTTTTTGAATTCATGAATTTGTGTGTTATTTAAAATTTTAAGACTTTGCAACTTCTTAATGATAATTTAATAAAAAAATGGAACACAGAAGTAATATAGAAAATAAAAAATAATGCTGTAGTAAATAAAAAAGAAGTCAAATATTTAAATGGTTTTCCTACCAATGAAATTAATAATATTTGTAAAAAGCATAACATTCAAATTAGAGGAAAAGTAAATACCATCAAAAATATGGTAATAAAACATAATGAAAAAATAAAAATGTTAGAAAAAGCAGGTATTTACTCAATTCCTATTACTGAAAATCCTCCAATGGCTTATATAGGAAGTACCAAAAATAAGCTTAAACGCAGATTAAAACAACACGTAAAAAATTGGCAGAAAAAAGAAGAAAAACAGCACTTATTCAATACTGTCTGGATAACCAAAAATATCCTAAATTCAAAAATATAAAAATCATTAAAAGCTGTAAATCCGAAAAACACCTCAGAATAGCAGAGTCGGTAATGATTGAAAAAATAAGGCAAAAGTTTGCAACCATAATGACCCTAATATTTTGAGAAACAGCTGGAGAAATTGAATTAAAATTGAGCAAAAAAATGAAAAAGTTCGAAAAATGATGAGATCAGTGACCAACAAGAGATGGCGCCACAACGCCCAAGAAGAAGCGATGGCCGATGACAGAAGCAGCCCGCGAGAACCACCGAAATGCCCTGCTGACACGGTCCGTGCTAGTCTGAGCAAAACGTCCCCTCGATGACGGTAATGGAGTATTACCGAAAGTACTCGGGTTATGAAAAATTATTGAAGTAAATGAGGAGGCAGCAAAGTAAAAAAACTCATTTAGTGACGAGGCCAGAAAAATACCAACGGGGGAAAAAAATGAAGTGGACCCGCAACTAAATGAAAAACCCCCATGCCGCATCCACATAATGGAAATAAGAATTGAAAGCCAAGCCCCACGTGCGGCAAGTGTTAATCGAACTTTACCAACAAAAAGGGAAGTTCAAAAATGCAAATGCATTAATGCACGTTAAAAAAATATCCTCCAATATCGGAAGTAAATTAAAAAAGCTAAGTTTTATATAAAGTGTGCAAAGCTCATGGATAAATCAAAGTATATCTAATCTCCATTTTACAGATTCGTATTCAAGTTGGATTAAAACTGAAAGCAAAAACTGAATTATCATTTGAACAAAAGCACTAAGCATGCATGTCTGTGCAAGAGTGTGAATTTTATTAGATTACTCTTAAACTCAGAAATTCCATTCAGCAGAAGAAAATTATCTCACTTATTCACAATGAAAGCACAAAAATTTAGAGATTTTTGAGTTTCTTGCACTTAACAAAATCTTCATTCAAATAGCATATATACTGCATTATGAAACATCTATGAATTTTTGCGTACTAAAAATTCATAGCATTCTTTTAAACTATAAAATTCTGTCATTTCTCCATTAAGCAATTAAAAGCTTGGGAAAGTGGATATAGGTTCACAACAACTATTTTATTGGATGTCATTTTCTGCATAAAGCACCAGATTTTTTGCTGTTTTCCATGTAGCCATCTGTTCAAATAATGACACTCATATGTACCTATCAGTGACTGTAGATATCTAGATTCATTTCTCTCTTCATGCAGATTCATCTTTCAATTATTACTGTAATTTCTGTGATGATATTTTATTTGAAACTTACTAGAATAAAAATCGGTGTATTCTAGAAATTAATTTTTGCAAGGCTCCCTGGGGCAACATTTGTTCATTAAAATTCTTATACAATTAAAAAAAAAATTATAGTGAAAATTCAGTTGTTTTCTCAAAGATTTTAAATGAATATAAGAGTTTACTTTGCACATTAAACTTTCTCTTATAGAACTCTTCATCTTTTTTTACCCAGAACTAAAAAACACAACAGCTACAAGTTTATTTGATGCACTGCTGAAGTAAATCCAAATTGCATGTAATAGCAGTTTCAATGGTAATTTTACTAGTGTACAGTCTGTAAAATAAAATATTTCAGCAACTTTTTCAGGGTCATCCTTAGAAAGTGCTTTTGCATGTTAATTTTCAATCAAGAATGCAGAATTTCAACACAATTTGGCATTTCCAGGCTCGTATTTTTGCTGTTGTTGTTTCTTAACGTATACAACTGAAGTGAAGTGTAGTCAGGGTTGGCCTGGCCCACTGGGATACCACCTTCCTAGAAGCTTCCCTCAGCGCCCACCGGCAAGAAAAAGCACCAGATGAGCGAACAGTCACCAAGAATGGCATCACCCAAGTGATGGTGAACGATGAGTCATGCCCGATTAGTCTCATAAAAACATGTTCTTTCCAATAACTTCTAAGATCAGGTTTCCGACGTTTAGTGCATTTTTAATTTATGTTATATGTACCTACCAATATGGTTTCATGAAAAAGTTAATCATTAATATATTGCGTCAATTGTAAAGTATTAATGTATTATTGTGGTTTAATTTGGAAAAAATATTATTTTGAGACATTTTCTTTTTCGCTCCCTATGCATGCGTTTCTTTTTTATGATTTGTGTATCAGTTGCGAAATTTGAATTGCATTGTTACTGTTATTTAAAATTCAAATATTTTCAAGTTATTTAATGGTTTCTTTCAAAACGTCTTCATGTGAACAATGGACGATAAAAAGAAAAACAAATGCGGTCATGAGTACAGGAAAGAGAAAACAAGTTAATAAAATCATGCAATGCGTTGATTATAATATGCTTTCCAACATACGAGAAATCATTACTCAAGTTATGAGGATAATGGCTATGGAATAAATCTCGCTCCTGTGCCCTGACCTTTGATCCCATTTCAATGATATTCAACAAAACCCGTTCAGTATACCTCCGAAATAACGTGATAAACTTTTGTCGCAATAGAAGCATTTTTATGTAAGTTATGATGCATAAGGGCTATGGAATAGATCCCGCTCCCGTGTCCTAACCTTTGATCCCATTTCGCCCATTTTCAATAGAATTCGTCCCCAGGCAGGCCCCTACAACATACTAACATTTCATCCAAATCGAAGCATTTTTATGTAAGTTATGACGCATAATGGCGATGGAAGTGATTCTGCTCCTATGTCCTGACCTTTGACCCCATTTTACCCATTTTCATTAGGGTTTGTACCCAGGTGGTCCCCTACCACATACTAAAATTTCATCGAAATCGAACCTTTTTACTTTAGTTATGACACATAAGAGCAGTAGAATTGATCCCGCTCCTATGTCCTGACCTTTGATCCCATTTCGTTCACTTTCAACAGGATTCCTTCCCAGGTGGTCCCCTACCACATACTAAAATTTCATCGAAATTGAACGATTGTTACGTGAGTTATCGTGCGGACGGACACAATCACACAACGCGTGACGTAATGAGGCACATGGGAATCGCGACCATCTGCTTGCCACAAGTGTGACGTCATAAAACTTTAATAGGATCCACACACAATGCGTGACGTAATGAGACAGATGGCGTGACCGCGTGCCAACATTCTCAAAGGCGAGATTATGACGTCACAAGATTTCTAAGCATTGGTAACATTAATGGAACAACGCCATCACTAAAAACGTTATAATTCGGGGTGGTTATTTAACCCACTAAACGAATTTTCCTAAAGTCGAGATCAAGCAAAATCGATTTCTAGTACCAGAAAACGGTAGGTTGACGACTTTCATCAAAATTCTTAGAGCCGTTTTCAAAGTAAAATGTACATGCATACATACGAGAATTGCTACTTTAAGGTGAACATCAAGTAATTTTGCTTCCTATCCTTCCAATGGAAAAACTTCTGTACACATTTTCTTCACAATTAATGCGTTCCCAAGGATGAAAATTTTAACATCGATTAAAATAGCTTCATTACATAACTTGGGATACTTAATATTTTCTAAAACATAACCATAATTAAATTCAGGTTAAAACTTCTCTAGCAGTAGCCACAGTTGTTTTTAAATTTACATGCATACAATTATAATAATTAGAAGGTTGCTTACCTTTTCACATTTCACTGCACGTTTTATTCTTTTTGTTGTCGTGCTTGGTTTAAGCCTCCGGTGCGGTCTTCTATTCTTGTCTTCAGGTTCTTTCAAATGTTCTATGAACGCTCAAGTCCATGAAGTGCCTTGCTGTCCAGGTTGCAAAATTGTATCCTCCCCACCCCTCCCACCCGCGTGTAAAAACCTAACCTTCGTTAGTAAAAACCTCAATTCTTGAACTCAAAATCTTTTGATATTATCAACGAACATAAACTGCTTATTTACATACATACAAAATGCGAACGAAAATGTTAAAAACGTATGTACAACTATTTACATACGACTCATCTTATTCTTTCGACTCTCCTTCTCAACACCCCATGAACAACCAGAACATTCATTCACCACACCCCAAGCCATTCCAACGCAGACTGCCTCAAGTACTTTCTACCCTCTGCCGGGTTATCTTTAGGAGGTGTGCTGAGGCAGATGTTTTCTCTTCTGCCTCAGCACACCTCCTGAAGATAACCCGGCAGAGGGTAGAAAGTACTTGAGGCAGTCTGCGTTGGAATGGCTTGGGGTGGGGTGAATGAATGTTCTGGTTGTTCATGGGGTGTTGAGAAGGAGAGTCGAAAGAATAAGATGAGTCGTATGTAAATAGTTGTACATACGTTTTTAACATTTCCGTTCGCATTTTGTATGTATGTAAATAAGCAGTTTATGTTCGTTGATAATATCAAAAGATTTTGAGTTCAAGAATTGAGGTTTTTACTAACGAAGGTTAGGTTTTTACACGCGGGTGGGAGGGGTGGGGAGGATACAATATTGCAACCTGGACAGCAAGGCACTTCATGGACTTGAGCGTTCGTAGAACATTTGAAAGAACCTGAAGACAAGAATAGAAGACCGCACCGGAGGCTTAAACCAAGCACGACAACAAAAAGAATAAAACGTGCAGTGAAATGTGAAAAGGTAAGCAACCTTTCTAATTATTATAACCATAATTATGCAATCCAACATTTATTTGTCTACTGACGTCATCAAAGTACAGGTCACGCCATCTTTTTTCTGGTTTCAACACCACCAAAGGAAATGTTATTGTTTTTTAATATAATTATGGTTATGTTTTAGAAAATGTTAAGTATTCCAAGTTATAATATGAAGTTATTTTAATCGATGTTCAAATTTCCATCCTTGGGAACACACTAACTGTGAAGGAAATGTGTAGAAAAGTTTTTCCATTGGAAATATAGGAAGCAAAATTACTTGACGTCCACCTTAAAAGTATGGGATTAGGGCGATGGAATGGATCCTGATCCTATGTCCTGACCTTTGACCCCATTTGTTCCATTTTCAATAGGGTTCCTCTCCAGGTGGCCCCCTACCACATACTAAAATTTCATCGAAATCGAACCATTTTTATGCACATTTTGACGCATAAGGGCAATGGAATGCATCCCACTCTTATGTTCTGACCTTTGACCCCACTTCACCCATTTTCAATAGGGTTCATCCCCAGGCGGACCCCTACCACATACTAAAATTTCATAGAAATCGAACCATATTTACGCAAGTTATGAGGCATTAGGGCAATGGAATGGATCCCACTCCTATGTCGCGACCTTTAACCCCATTTGTCCCATTTTCAATAGGGTTAGTCTCCAGGTGGTCCCCTACCACATACTAAAATTTCATCGAAATCAAACCATTTTTACGTGAGTTATCGTGCCGACAGACGGACGGACAGAAAAAGCTGGAGCATATATGCTTCTTCAACCTATGGTTGAAAAGCGTAAAAAAGCAAACAATTACAAGAGTCTGCAAAAAAGTGCTCAAAAATTACCCAATTTTACCCCAAACCAAAATCTGCAAATCATACCAGTCAGGCAGAGAGTTTAACCTCACATGAAGTTTCACTTCTAGTATCAGATTCAGTGGATTATTTTGACATTGCAACACAATCCACTAGCCAAGAAAATTTCTCTGAATCAGCATCTGTTGATCGAACTCTTGTACTAGAAAGTGCAGTAACAAATGAAGTTACAGAAGGCTCAATCAATCCAAATGCAGAGTCAATGGACTATTTTAGAAAACCTGGTAAGGATGAATTGCTTGAGTGTTTGGCTTACCACACTGTTCAGCCCTGTGAGAAGGATATGCCTTTCCACGATAGAAAACCGTTGTTTAATGCAGAAAAAAAGTGACAAACAAATTTTCAAAAGACAGTGGTTGACTTTTAATGAGAAGACCCAGCAGTTGTTTTGTTTTTTTGTGTATCGCGTTTAGCGATAGCTAATCTGCTTTCTGCTCTGGCTTCAACGACTGGAGGCATGTTCACCAAAGGTAGAGCAACACGAAACATCCAAAAGCTACATGGAATCCGCACAGTCATTTATGGCAGTGAAATGCCAGAAAACTGCTTATGATTTATTGTTAAATAACCAGCTTGAGAAAAGAAAACAGCAAGTACAAGAAAGGAGACGGATAATTGAAATAGTAGTAGACGTGATTAAGCTAATAGGCAAACAAAGGCTTCCTTACCGAGGCTCTCTAGAATCGTGTACACTTAATAATGAAAATATAAATCACATAAATTTTCTTGAGTTAATTCTTTTATTAAAGAAATATGTTCCAACACTCAAAAATCACCTCAACGACATTATTAAACAGAGTGTAAATATTCATACACAGCAAGAGAAAAGAGAAAATGAGAAAGCAGTAGGAAGAGGCACTTCGGCGACATTCTTGGGTAAGAATACTGTAATAAAAATTATCAACATTATCTTAGATGAGATGAAAAGACATATTGCTGAGGAAATGAGGAAGGCTGTTAAGTTTTCAGTTATGATGAACATTACAATAGATATTTCCTGCAATGACCAATGTGCATTTGTATTTCAGAACGTTATAGATCGTGGAGTTGTTGAAAGACTCCTTGCATTGAAATGAGTTTTTTCAACATCTGGACAGGATTTATTCAATACCTTAAAAGACGTGTCGGGTGAACTTCAAATTCCTATACAGCACTGTGTGGCAAATTCCTTTGATGATGCTGCAAACATGAGTGGGAAGTACAATGGATTAGCAGCTAAGCTATCAGCAGATGAACTTAATCATATTCATACTTGGTGTTACATTCATGTGCGTCACTTAATACTATCTGATACTGCCCAGTGCCTTTCAAGTACTATATCTTTCTTTAATTTACTTCAAGAGACACAAATGTTTTTGAAGGAATCCTTAAAACAACTGCAACTGTTCCTGGAATGAAAGCTTTATTTAAACTTAGAAGCTATTGGAATTACACGATGGCGAAGCAGAAGTGACGCAACAGTAAAAATATTTGGAAGGATTGATGACTGGGTTAAAGTTCAACTATCTGAAACTCAATTCAAACTACCTAAAGTTGTGTATGTAGAATTGGTTATCGTATTGTTCAAAATTTCTAATTCTGAAGACTTTAATCCCAAAGTCAGAAATTATACATCGGCCATTTTAGAGAAGTTTTTATCATTTTTGAAACAATTTTGGTAGTGATGATGTTTCTCCAGATTTTCAAAGTAACAACACCTCTATCACATATACATAATATCTAAGGTATTTTACCTGATATTGTCGAAGTATTTCACACGTTGTTTGCTCTGTGAGGCACGTGCTCCTGGCCCGAGAGGTCCCTTCGTTTCGGACCTTTGGTTAGTTATAAAAAAAAATGTTTGCAGAAATAAAACAGTTAGGTTATATATTTTCAGTTCCTCGTTCATTCATTTGCACAATCAAACGTTTGAAATTTACTATTAAGTAAAAGATTTTAGTAGAAAGAGTTATACTCATCGGGTCAGGAGACGTCTCACAAGGGCTTCGTTGTTACGGCGAGCACTTTCAGCGGTGCACAACCGCCATATTTGGCCAGTGTTTCTACAAGAGGGTTTCTCGCGTGTATGTGGTTTTTAGAGTTGCATGTTGGGAATCGATGAGAAGGTTTGCTGCCTGTATGTGTTAGATGATTTTGTTTCCAATGTGTAGTATTGGATGAGTTGGTAGGTATCAGTCATAAGCATAATTCTTTTGTGTAGATATTTTTGGGCTATTATTGTTTGTTCATAGAAACAGGCATATTTTTTTTATTATTATTATTTTTATTTATTTATTGGTGTAATTTTTTGTAATGTTCTTTTTTTTTGTTTTATGATTTTTTTCTTTTTTATAAGTGATTTCCAGGCTGTTTCTAGTGTGGTGGGGTCTTGTAAATTGCATATTTTATCTTTTTTTTGTTCAATTATAACGCTTTCAGAAATCCTTAATTCTTTTTTGTTTGTGTGGGTGGTTAGTAATTTAATATTTTCAAAATCAGGGTATTGTTTATGTGTAACACAGTGTTGGATAAGTGCAGTTTTTTCTTCTTTTTTGTTCCAGTTTTTTATATGTTGATGTAGTCTTTTTATTAATCTATTTTTTGTGCTGCCAATGTATGAAATGTGGTCTTCAGAACTCTGTGAAACAATAGGAATTTCATATACACCTGCTGATTGTAGTATATTATTGTTACTTTTTTTTCTTTACAATTAAGCCACCAATATTCTGAACTGAATGTCCAAAAATAATGTTGTGTTTCTTCATTAATCTTAAAAATTTTCCACTTAGTCCTCTAATAAAAGGGAAAGAACTTGAAAATTTGTATTTCTGTTTTGGGATGTTTTGTCTAGACTCTTTTAATTTCTTCTTGTATTCAAAAATCAACTTTTTAGCAGTTTTTGTGTCATATCCAAATTGTTTGGTTGTGTTAATAATCCATTGGATTTCTTCTTCTCTGTATTTTCTATTTGAGGAATGTGTGAAGGCTCTTTTTACCCAATTCCTAATACCATTTACTTTATGAGTTTTTGGGTGTTCAGATTGATATGGGATCATTATAGGTACATAGGTTGGTTTTCTAAAAACTCTGTATTCAAAATTTAAGTCTTTTTTTATTATTTTTATATCTCAGAAGTTTATATCTAAGAAGGAAATTTTTTCATTTTGTTCAAATTCTAAAGCTAATTCAATCTCTGGGTAACAAGTGGTAAATTTATTCTTCAATATTTTAAGTTCTTCTTGTTTTAATTTAGATAATATAAAAATGTCGTCGACGTATCTACAATAAATGATGGGTGGGTTTGGTAGTTTTTTAATAATTTTGTTTTCTATATCACTTATGATTATTTCTGAAAATAAAGAAGATAATGGGGATCCCATTGGGGCTTCTACTTCTTTTCTTGCCTGTATATTTTTTTGTGAAATTCAAAGTAATTGTTGTTAGAAATATAGGATAAAATGTTAAATAACTCTTGTAATTGTGTATTATTAAAGTGAGATTTATTTTTTAACTCTTTAATGATAATGTCTATGGCTTTTGGTACAGGGGTACTTGGGAATAATGATTTAACGTCTAAACTTGCCATAAACATACCATATAGTGGAATATTATTCCACTATCGGAATATTATTCCACTATATGGTATGTTTATGGCAAGTTCAGACGTTAAATCATTATTCCCAAGTACCCCTGTACCAAAAGCCATAGACATTATCATTAAAGAGTTAAAAAATAAATCTCACTTTAATAATACACAATTACAAGAGTTATTTAACATTTTATCCTATATTTCTAACAACAATTACTTTGAATTTCACAAAAAAATCTACAGGCAAGAAAAGAAGTAGAAGCCCCAATGGGATCCCCATTATCTTCTTTATTTTCAGAAATAATCATGAGTGATATAGAAAACAAAATTATTAAAAAACTACCAAACCCACCCATCATTTATTGTAGACACGTCGACAACATTTTTATTTCTTTGAATAAAGCTCATGTTGAGAAATGGTTTCCTAGTTTAATTGAATTAATAATCTAAAGCAACTTTTATGGGAATTTTACTAGGAAATTTTTACATTAATAGCAAATTTTCGGAGAAAACTCTTCTCCTTCTTCAGGCTGTCTTGTTGTCACTTTTTACTTGTCATTATCACGGTTACAGTTTACCTTGACTGTTACGGTTAACCTTGACGGTTTAGGTTATTTTTCAACAAATCCTGCCAGATGTTAGGCAGGGAAAATTCTTTGCAGTCATTGATGATGGAATTTTGATTTTTCTCAATCTCTATTCCTTCTTTCAATTTTCTTTTTTGGAAATTGCTTTGGAAACTGATTACTTTAAGGGAATTCCAATCCATGCTGTGCCCAGTTTCTCTAACATGCCAAAAGCAACAAGTAAAATTCACTAGAAAAATTTCTTATCACAAAGGTTTATTTGAGTCTTTAAAGAGAATTAGTAAGAAATACAATATTAGGCTAGCTCCAAGTTTAGAGAACAAAGTTAAAAAAATTTTCCCTAAAATAGTTCAAAGAGAAGAAGATATTTTTAAAAATGCAAGGAGTAGTTTATGAAGTAAATTGTAGTTGTGGACTATCTTACATAGGTGAAACAGGTCGCAGACTAGAAACTCGTGTAGCTGAGCATAAAGCAGCTATAAAAAATTGCTCCAACAAGAAAAAAAAAAAAAGGCATGTTAGAGAAACTGGGCACAGCATGGATTGGAATTCCCTTAAAGTAATCAGTTTCCAAAGCAATTTCCAAAAAGAAAACTGAAAGAAGGAATAGAGATTGAGAAAATCAAAATTCCATCATCAATGACTGCAAAGGATTTTCCCTGCCTAACATCTGGCAGGATTTGTTGAAAAATAACCTAAACCATCAAGGTTAACTGTAACCGTCAAGGTAAACCGTAAACGTGATAGTGACAAGTAAAAAGTGACAACAAGACAGCCTGAAGAAGGAGAAGAGTTTTCTCCGAAAATTTGCTATTAATGTAAAAATTTCCTAGTAAAATTCCCATAAAAGTTGCTTTAGATTATTAAGACATTTTTATACTATCTAAATTAAAACAAGAAGAACTTAAAATATTGAAGAATAAATTTACCACTTGTTACCCAGAGATTGAATTAACTTTAGAATTTGAACAAAATGAAAAAAATTCCTTCTTAGATATGGAAATAATAAAAAAGAACTTAAATTTTGAATATAGAGTTTTTAGAAAACCAACCTATGTACCTATAATGATCCCATATCAATCTGAACACCCAAAAACTCAAAGTAAATGGTATTAGGAATTGGGTAAAAAGAGCCTTCACACATTCCTCAAATAGAAAATACAGAGAAGAAGAAATCCAATGGATTATTAACACAACCAAACAATTTGGATATGACACAAAAACTGCTAAAAAGTTGATTTTTGAATACAAGAAGAAATTAAAAGAGTCTAGACAAAACATCCCAAAACAGAAATACAAATTTTCAAGTTCTTTCCCTTTTATTAGAGGACTAAGTGGAAAATTTTTAAGATTAATGAAGAAACACAACATTATTTTTGGACATTCAGTTCAGAATATTGGTGACTTAATTGTAAAGAAAAAAAGTAACAATAATATACTACAATCAGCAGGTGTATATGAAATTCCTATTGTTTCACAGAGTTCTGAAGACCACATTTCATACATTGGCAGCACAAAAAATAGATTAATAAAAAGACTACATTAACATATAAAAAACTGGAACAAAAAAGAAGAAAAAACTGCACTTATCCAACACTGTGTTAAACATAAACAATACCCTGATTTTGAAAATATTAAATTACAAACCACCCACACAAACGAAAAAGAATTAAGGATTTCTGAAAGTGTTATAATTGAACAAAAAAAAGATAAAATATGCAATTTACAAGACCCCACCACACTAGAAACAGCCTGGAAATCACTTATAAAAAAGAAAAAATTCATAAAAAAAGACAAAAAAAAGAACATTACAAAAAATCACACCAATAAATAAATAAAAATAATAATAAAAAAAATACACCTGTTTCTATGAACAAACAATAATAGCCCAAAAATATCTACACAAAAGAATTATGACTGATACCTACCAACTCATCCAATAGATGGCGACACATTAGAAACAAATCACCTAATACATACAGACACACAATAGAATTATACTTACGACTGATACCTACCAACTCATCCAATAGATGGCGACACATTGGAAACAAAATCATCTAACACATACACAGGCAGCAAACCTTCTCATCGATTCCCGACATGCAACTCCAAAAACCACATACACGCGAGAAATCCTCGTGTAGAAACACTGGGCAGAAGATGGTGGTTGTGCACCGCTGAAAGCGCTCACCGTAACAACGAACCCCTTGTGAGATGTCTCCTGACCTGATGAGTATAACTCTTTCTACTAAAATCTTTTAATCAATAGTAAATTTCAAACAACCGCAAGAACTTTCGTGGTATTAGCCTACTAAGTGTGCCAGGGAAGGTGTTTGGTAAGGTTGTTATTGAAAAAGTACGGGGTCTTACATCATTGAAAGTGTGGGATGTTCAGAGTGGTTTTATGCCTGGTAAAGGCTGCACTAACCAGATTTTTGCATTACGCATGATGATTGAAAAGTATCTGGCTGTTGGGAAGAAAGTTTTTACTGCCTTCATAGATTTAGAGAAAGCTTACGACCGAGTGAATAGGACACTTTTGTGGAAGGTATTGAATGAATATGGTGTTACTGGGAATCTACTTAATAGTGTAAAAGCCATGTATGCTGGTAGTAGAGCTTGTGTATGAGTGAATGGTGTTTTATCAAAATGGTTTTCCATTGGTGCAGGAGTTAGACAAGGTTGTGTAATGTCACCATGGCTGTTTAATATATTTATGGACGCATGCATGCGTGAGGCCAAAATAGATAATAGTGGTTTATGTCTTGGCGATATCCTCGTGTGCAGATTGCTGTATGCTGATGACACTGTCCTGGTGGCAGAGTGCAAAAGTGAGTTGCAGAGTATGTTGACTCGGATGCACGAAGTTTGCACGAAATTCAAACTGAGTATAAATAAGGGAAAAACCAAAGTTATGGTGTTTGAGAGAGGAAAGGGTAGCACTGAATGTAATATAAGTATAAATGGCACTGTGATTGACCAGGTGAGTGAGTTTGTGTATTTAGGAAGCATGTTTGACAGAGAAAACAAGTTGGATGGTGAAATCAGTAGGTGGAATTCTTCTTTGAAAGTCATAGCTGCTCTGGGAGGTTTTCACAGGAATGATAGGTTCTCTAGAGAGTCCCGCATGGCTGTGTATGAAACAGTAATTGTTCCTACTTTGATGTATGGCAGTGAAAGCTGGGTACTGCAGAAGAAACATAGGAGTCGTTTGTGTGCTGGAGAAATGCGTTACTTACGTGGGGTTTGTGGCAAGACACGATCTGATTGTGTGAGGAATGAAGATGTATTGCAGTTGTGTGATGTAAAGCAAAATGTTGTTAGCAAGGTGGAGACCAATATGCTTCGGTGGTTTGGCCATGTTGAAAGAATGAGTGATGAAATGCTTACTAAGAAAATATTTTCAGCCCAAGTGGCAGGAAGGAAAGGCAGAGGAAGGCCAAGGAAGACATGGGTGGATCAGATTCAGGAGTGTCTGCATGAGAAAAAGATTATGAGTATGAAGTATAAAAGATCTTGTGTACGGCGTGTAATGGATATCAGTGAAGCACGAGTTGTGTGTCAAGATCGCTGTAAATGGCGAAGTTTGATACGACAACAATAAGTAAAAATATCTGGAAGTTTGTATTTCTTTTTGGAGCTAACCTCTGAATCTCAGAGAACAGCTTAGTGATATGTATGTATGTAAATTTCAAACGTTTGATTGTGCAAATGAATGAATGAGGAACTGAAAATATATAACCTAACTGTTTTATTTCTGCAAAAAATTTGTTTATAACTAACCAAAGGTCCGGAACGAAGGGACCTCTCGGGCCAGGAGCACGTGCCTCACAGAGCAAACAACGTGTGAAATACTTCGACAATATCAGGTAAAATACCTTAGATATTATGTATATGTTAATCAAAAGCATGTTTATAACATAAGACAACCCATAAGGTTGCCTCATGAATTGCAATTTTCGTACCTCTATCACATTACTTACAGACAAAGAACTTTGATTATGTTCAAGCCTGGAAGTTAATAGAGTGTTCTTGGTAAAAGTTAAAATGTGTTCGATAACAGTTTGCCACTACTTTGAATGCTGCAAATATATTTGTAACAAAAATGTCTAGTGTGCTAGAAGAAAGGACCGAGATTGATAGCTCTCTTGAAAACATCGTAATAGAAACTGAACTAAAGAAGAAAAGAGTAAAAAGTATTAAAAAAATGACAGGAGAGGCTGCAAGAAATGAAAATGTTGCTTCAACTTCTGAAGATGCTTTTTGCATTTCAATGTTCTATTATGAATTAGGCAAGATAATTCAAACAATGGGCAACAGATTTATCCACCATAAGTCCTTGTACTTGGATCTTTCATGGTTTGATCCCAAACAGTTTGCCAAGTACGAATCACTACCACTGAATGCCTCAGACAGAATATGTGAAATTATTCCTTTAGTTGACAAGGGTTTGCTAAAAAAGTATTTACTCTCATTTGTAGGGATATGGCCTCAGATTAGTAATTGATCTACTATTCAAGATTGCACTAGGATATATGAGTTAGAAAAAAGTTTGAGTAAGACTGATGAAGATGGCGAAGAAGAGGAGGGTGACGAATCTGTTAAATGTACTGATGTGAAGGAGTGTAAATCTTGTATTAAGTGCATTTTTAAAGGGTTGATAGAGTACAATATGTACTCTCTCCAATATATGGCATTATTTAAAGTTTACAAACACCTGCTTACAATACCTCTTACTCAAGTTTCATGCGAGAGAGTGTTTTCGAAACTTAAAATAATTAAAACTCATCTTTGGGCACGATTAACTAATGAACATTTAGAAGTTTTTGTCATGATGGTCACCGAGAAGGATGTTCTTAACTCAGTCGATAGCGAAGTTATTGTAAACAGGTTGTGTGAAGGGAGCTCTGAAATAGGCAGCTTCTTGCTTTTTAAAATGAGGGCTATAATCTAGCAGTAGTATTATGTCAGTCATCTTTGTGTCTTTCTCAGTGATCACTTTGTAATGTACCTGCAAATTTGTTTGTAATGTATTGTACCTGCAAATTATATGCATAACAACAATGAATTTCACTCAAATACCTGCAGATTTATTAGTAATGCACCTGCAAATTATGTGCATAAAAACAATGAATTTCACACAATTCTGTTCATTTTTAAGCGTCTGAGGGGTTTCACAATTCTGTTCGTTTTTAAGCGTCATAGAAATAAAAAGTTTTGGCCTAGCCACACTGCCAACACAAGGGGTGTATGCAGTTAAGAACAAATTTACCATAAATGGACTGCTCACACTTTGAATATGTAGTCATTTTTTTTTTTTCCAAAAAGCAATATATTTTTTTTTTTTTAATTTAACAGCAACATACAGTAACTGTGAACTCCAACCACTTAATGCTTGTATTTGGGAAAAATACAATTATTTTTCTAATTATTTTTTTCCATTAAAAAAAATTATTTAGGGACTTCTCGTTTCCCTTCCCTCAAGGTATTCAATGAGTGCATGGACCATGGTCTATCCTTGCAGACAACCAAGGAGGTTAGAAGAAGAGGAGGTGAAGGGACCCATTTTGAGTGAAGCCAAAACAGATCAGCTGTTTCTGCTCTCTCTCTGAGGTGGTGGGAGTCTGCGCTGCAAGAGTTCTGGTACATGACGTCGCTTCCCGTGGCTTAAGCAGTTTTGCTTAGCGCATGCAAACCAAGGATGGAAAGAAAGAATATTTCGGACTTCTTATTTCTTAACATTAGGCTTTTAGTTATATTTTAAACATGGTTACTTGCACATGGGCAGTATGCATGGTTACTTGCACATGGGCAGTAAGTAACCATGCGCACTATGCACTTCCGCTCAAAAAGTCATTATTTTGTTCAATTTTTTAAAGGAATACCAACACATATTTTCCTGTTTTTTCTGGAATTTTTTTATTATGGGAATGAATATTTCAGCCTCAATTTTTTTCATGCTTGTATGGGTAGAGTAAGGGTCCGAAAAACCCGCTCAAAATCATGAATTCCCCATAGAGATAATACAGGAGATTCTCAGATTGGGCGCATTAGCGTAGTCAGCTGACAAAAAGTGGCGTCACGCCAGAAGCACAGGGAGAGCGGCTGTTGCCAGCTCCTCTCACTTCTAACCTCCTTGCAGACAACCTGCATCAGTTTATGGTCGTCATGCATCTACAGGGCAACAAACTCTTCCAGAAAGACAATGTACTTCCCTACAGAGCCGTGGAGACTAGAACATGGTTAGAAGAGCATTCTACAGAAGTTCTTATGCCGGAGTGGCCTCCCCGTCTACCAGACATGAACCCAGCAAAAAATCTTTGGGGTGCTCAGGAAAGGTCCATTCAAACTTTGGATCCTTCACCCAGGAATGCGACGGAATTATGGACAGCAATGCAGCAAGCATAGGTGGAGACACCTGTAGAATGCTTTCGTGGCCTGGTGGACTCAATGTCTCACTGTCTTTCTGTCTGTCCTTACGCAGGCAAAGGTGGGTGCCTACCCATTACTAGGTAGGTATGTCATGATTTCTGTCCACTCAGAGTACAGGGGGTGGACAACGAAACTGAAACAAATGCGCAAATAGCACCCCACGTGTCATGCCACTGTACGTGCTTTCTGGTGACCAGCCTGCATCTATTTTGCAGTCAATCAACGAGAGCAGAGTGTGAAAATTGCATGAGCAGAGCAGTAGCACAGTTGGACGTCAAAAAGTGTGATTCACACAACATAATGGGAGACAGGTCAGAGTTTCAAAGAGGATAGATTATTGGTGCACATCTCACCGCTGCATCTGTGTCCAAGACAGCAAGTCTCTGTGGTGTATCGTGAGCCACACGGTATCCAGGATCATGTCGGCGTACCAGCAAGAGGGAAGAACCACATCCAATAGGAGTAACTGTCAAGGTAAGAGGAAGTTGTGTGAAAGATGGTAGCCAAAAAACATAAAACCACGGCTGCCCAACTCACCGCAGAGTTGAATGCACACTGTGACTCGCCAATTTCCATGAAAACTGTTCAACAGGAGCTTTACCGGGTCAACATTCCCAGTTGTGTTGCTATTGCCAAACCCTGGATTACCAGTGTGAATGCCAAACGTCTGTTGCAACTGTGCCAACAGTGCAAATCGTGGACAATGGGCAACATGAAATGTGCATTGTTCTCTGAGACGAATCGTCCTTCACTGTTTTTCCCACAACTAGGAGAGTTTACTTGTGGAGACACCCCTCACAAGCTTACCACTCAGACTGTATATTGCCCACAATGAAGCATGGATGGAGGTGGATCGGTGATGGTTTGGGCCACAATACTGTGGCAGTCTGTTGGCCCGCTGATTGTTCTTGAGGGGTACATCGTTGCCAAGGACTATCAGACAATTCTGGAGGACCAGGTGCACCAAATGGTTCAAACATTGTACCCTGATAGTGGTGCCATGTTCAGGATGATAATGCATCGATACACAGAGCCAAACTGGTGGAAGAGTGGTTTACTAAGCATGAAAGTGAGGTTGAACATCTGTCATGGCCTGCACTGTCACCCAACTTGAACATTATTGAGCCACTCTGGGGTGTTCTGGAGGAGCGAGTCAGGAAACATTTTCCTCCACCACCATAATATCGTGAACCAGACACTTTTCTGTAAGAGAAATGGCTTCAAATCCCTCTGGCCACTGTACAGGATTTGTATAGGTCCTTCCCACAATGAATTGCAGCTGTATTGACCTCCAAAGGAGGTCCTACACCATACTACGAGTAATAAATTGTAGTGTCCTAAAGTCATGTGCTTCAGTTTTATTGTCTACCCCCTGTATATGGTTCCAAAGAAAGAAGCCAGACTATTTTCTCACTAGAATTTTAAATGGAGAACCACACTGAAATATTACTTTATCCTGTGATTCTAAAAAGAGGCTTGACTCGAGGATCCCCCTCCCTCCAACAAATTTATAAAAATAAAATAAATAGTCTGAGAAAGAACTTTTGTTTGGCTAGATATACAATTAATTATATTAACACAAAGTAATGGGCATGTAATAATCTCCGAGAGAAAACAAATTACCTACAGTTATGATTAATGAGATCAAGGATTTCTTTAAAACATATAGTTGACCCAAACTACAGAACTTTAGGAATTAATCTTTTGATAAAATTAGGAATTTACATAATAAAAGTTTGTGAAAAACAAGAGAACGGTGTTTCTTAATCTACACCTATGTTTCGATACACATAACTGGCCCTTATTTATAACAAAAGTACCTCATCGCATTTTAACACTACAAGGCAAAAATAAGAAAATTATGAAAGGGGCAGCACAGTGTCTGCATCCTGCAACACAATTATCAAAGGCACATTTTGCCCACTTCAAAAACACACCTGTTAGCAATTTCTTGCCCTTCACTGATGGTCCGTGGCCGAGAAGGCATGCTATCACAGCGATCCCTCATACCCCCATATGATATTATTTGTGTATTTACAGTTGGACGCCTGGTAACGAAAGGCCTGGAGTTCTCACTGTTTGAAGAGCTTCGAGGTCTAGGTAAGGGTCCCAAATCTTCATGCTCCTTACAAGACTTCATTGCTCTGTTAAATTAAAAAAAAATACCATCAATATTAACAAATATCTACATTAATAAAGAATAAACATCACATTAAATTTATTGGCTAAGTTGTTTTTAAGTTTTCTTTCATTGAAGAATTCTTTAGAAACTTCAAGAAAAGAAATACTCATAGTCTTTAAGTGACAACCAAGGCTTGTTCTCAATGGTTCCTCCTTCACTCTGTATTAGCTGTTGATACAGTATCACAACAACTAATATGACTAACATGTAAACAACTTCCATGCCATATTAGTTATAGTTATTCTATGTCAAACCTCTGACATGTAGTGAAGGGAAGCATTGAGAACAGGCCTTCACAGTTACCTGAAGGCCAGAGAAATGTCTGCAAGAAAATACTCAAAGGTGTGAAGTGAGTGAATTATTCAACTAAAGGAAATATAGACACACAGCACAATACAAATTTAAAAAGTCAATTATTTTTCTTTGCAGTAAAGATATCTTCAAACACATATGTCTTCCCACAAAACAAAGTTTCTAAGCTTTCTGGGGAAAAGAGATATATTAATAACAGGAAGACTTGTTACTGTTGTCTTTGACTCGTTGATGACTCGTCAAAGACACCTAAAAAACAGTTTTTTATGCAATCATAATGTGCTGAAAGGAAAATTAACATTTGCAAGTAAATTAATATGTGAAACATATACTTACACTACTAACTAGCATTGTAGTACTAACACTATTTTTATAGCAAGTTTTCTTTTTTTGCAGATTGATGATATGAACCACATGTACTTCATCTTTGTTTGATATTAAAAAATAAATGTTTAGAAGGGTCAAATGGTAATATTTTATTAAATTGTAATTAAAATAATTGTCGGTTTTAGGAAAATGTGGTTACTTATGAAAATACTGTTACTAAAATTTTTTCATTTAACTTACCTTAAAACCCCATGGTTTAGATACTTGGTTAGTAGAGAGTTGTTTTTTTTTAAGACTTTTTTTTTAATATATTAGTCTTTTTTAAATAAATTTTAACTTAAAATATGGGTAGATGAGATACATAGTAAGATCAATGCAGCTAATAAAAATGTAACCCAGGTTTTCGGTGTATCTTGACACCATCGTCAGCATTGTTCTAATGTGCCCCCGCACACTTCAAGGAATTGTGAATGGCGAGTATTTATCTTCATCTCAATTTTACCAGCAATATAGATGAGCGGGCGTGCATGCTCCATTGTTAGTTTGTCATATATGAGAGAGTCTCACTTCGAGCGTCGTCTACTGGGTTCAATATCGATCAGAAAATTTATTTAATTTAAATCAATTATTATTGTACAATCCCAGTCAGAAATTGATTCAACTTTAATTTTAAAGGATAAGCATTGCTCAAAAACTGACTGAAGTTGATTTGATTTTAAATTTAATGGATGTTTATGAGGTTTTCATTTATTTTTATTAATTTAACATCGGTATATTTTATCATAATTTTTTTTTGCTTTTTTTTTTTATTATTATTATTATTATCATTGCTCACTTTTGGTAAAGAATTTTGTTTTGAAAAGTTTTTCTCTCTTTTAATTATCTTTTTCCACGCTTCGGGAAGGGTTGTTGGGTCATAAATATTGTAAACTTTATCTTTTAGTTTTTCAATTGATATAGATTCAGAAACTCTTCATTCTTTTTCAGATTTATGAATCTAAATCAATTTCATTTTATCAAATTTTGGGAAAAAAAATTTTGTTTTTAATACAATATTGAATTAGGACTGTTTTCTCATCTTTTTGGTTCCAAATTTTGATGTGTTGATTCACTCTCTGCTTCAATCTGTTTTTGGTGCTGCCTATGTACGAGATGGAAGGATTAGATTGTTTTATGGGAATTACATAAGTACCTGCTTTTTCTAAAAGTTTAGGTTAAAATTTAGTATTTATGCACGTCTTTGATGGTAAAGACGGAGTGGACAAAGTGACAGTTGTATTTTTTACCCAGTTTACAAAGCTTAGTAGTAATTGTTTTTATATAAGGAAAAGATTCAACATATTTCCTTTTTCCTTTTATTTTTTGAAGTGTTTTTGTTTATTGAGGAAGGATTTTTAAGGTTATTTTTAAATTCACCAATTAGTTTATTTACCACTTTTTTGCCATATCCAAAAGTTTTTGCCACGGATTTAATCCAATCGAACATCAAGATGAACAGTTAGATTGGATTAAATCCACGACAAAAGCTTTTGGATATGACAAAAAAGTGGTAAATAAACTAATTAGTGAAGTTAAAAATAACCTTAAAAATCCTGCCTCAATAAACAAAAACATTTCAAAAAATAAAAGAAAAAGAAAATATGTTGGATCTTTTCCTTATATAAAAAGCATTAGTACTAAGCTTTGTAAATTCGGTAAAAAATACAACTGCCACTACAGCCATTCCATCTTTACCATCAAAGGCATGCGCCTAAATACTAAATTTCAACCTAAACTTTTAGAAAAAGCAGGTACTTATGTAATTCTCATAAAATAATCTAATCCTTCCATCTCTTACACAGGCAGCACCAAAAACAGATTGAAGCAGAGATTGAATCAACACATCAAAAATTGGAAACAAAAAGAGGAGAAAACTACGCCCTAATTCAATAATATATTAGAAATATGAATTTTCCAAAATTTGATAAAATAAAATTGATTTTGACTCATAAATCTGATAATGAATTAAGAGTTTCTGAATCTATATCAATTGAAAAACTAAAAGATAAAGTTTGTAATATTCATGACCCAAAAACCCTTCCCGAAGTATGCAAAAAGATAATTTAAAGAGAAAAACTTTTCAAAACAAAAAACAAAAAGAAAATTCTTTACCAAAAGTGAGCAACGATAATAATTAAAAAAAAATTTAATCATAATGAAATATACAGATGTTAAATTAATAAAAATAAATTAGAAACTCATAAACATCCATTGAATTTAAAATCAAATTAATTTTCAATTTCCGTTAGTTTTCAAGCAATGCTAATCCTTTAAAATTAAAGTTAAATCAATTTCTGACTGGGATTGTACAGTAATAATTGATTAAATTTAAATTAAAATAAATTTTTTGATCGATATTGAACCCAGTAAATGGCGCTTGAAGTGAGAATCTCTCATATATGACAAACTAAAAACGGCGCCTGCACTTCGACATTGCTGGTAAAATCAAAATGAAGATAAATATTTGCCATTCACAATTCCTTAAAATGTGTGGGAGCATGGCAGAACAACGCTGACGATGGTGTCAAGAGACACCGAAAACCTGGGTTACGTTTTTATTAATCGCATTCAGATTGATCTTACTGTGTATCTCATCTACTCGTATTTTAAGTTAAAATTTATTTGAAAAAGACTAATATATTAAAAAGTATTTAAAAAAAAAAACTTTGAACATAGCTACTAACCAAGTAAGTATCTAAACCACATGGTTTTAAGATAAGTTAAATTTTTATTAAATAGTAACAGCATTTTCCTAAAACCAACAATTGTTTTCACTACAATTTAATAAAATATTACCATTTGACCCTTCTAAACATTTATTTTTTAATATCAAACATAAACGCAGTACACGTGGTTCATATTGCAAATCAGCAAAAAAAGAAAATGTGCTATAAAAATAGTGTTAGTATAGTAGTGTAAGTATATATATTTCATATATGAATTTAAATACTTGCAAATGTTAATATCAGGAAAAATGTCACTAAATTTTTGAGTGTGATAAGCATATCTTTTGACACGAAAGAAAGCACAATAATGCAAAATATAGAAATCATGAAACATTTATTGACAGATGAAATCCTGTAACTAAAGGGTTTATGTTTACCAACAAAAACATCATACACACTAGTCTGATGCAAAGAAGTTTTTTTATCACCCTTCTGGTAGTTGAGATACAAATAGATACATTTGTGCTCCCCCTCACCAGCAGAAAACTGTGTACTACTAGAAGTAGAACATGCATATGAACTTAACACCATCAAGAAAGTTATCAAACAGACAAACATTCAGTCAGACTTTTACAAGGAAAGATATGATCACAAATAGAAATATATATATTTACACTCTCCAGCAGAAAAACTGTGCATCCTTAGAAGTACAAAATAAACAAAGGCTGTTCCATAAAAACTGAGAGTAATTTTCATTTTATTTTTTTATTTATTTATTTTTTTTTTTTTTTTTTTTTTTTGTGTTGGCAAGCAACAGTGCAAAGAGGGAAAATAGCCAAGCAGACAACTAACGGAATTAAGGAAGTATCTAATGGCAACAGTTATTAGCTGTGGCAGATGATTCTGGTTTTGTTATTGTGCAATTGTTTAAGGTACATCCGCATTTCGCCATACAGCTATAGAGGTGAGTGATTCAGAGTTAAGAAGTGAAATGCGTTGTGCGATAAAATTTTGTTATTGTTTGGGTAAAACAGCACCAGAAACAGTTGATTTAATGAAAAAAACTTACAAAGGTAAATGTTTGGGTGAGTCAACGATTTTTAGATTGCACCACAATTTCAAAAAAGGGTGTTTTTGTTGGCAGAACTCGTTCCTGGGCCTGGTCGACCTGAAAATATTGTTACAGAGTGTATTGTTAACACGTTTTGGGACGAACGACATGTGAAGACATAGTGAAGTCAACTAATATTTCAAAAATGTCGGCATGCCGCATTCTATGGGACAAATTACTGCTGCATCGTGTGTGTTCCAGATGGGTACCTCATCACCTGAAGGGAGAACAATTGTTATCCAGAGTTCAGGTGTGTCATGAGTGGAAACAAATGATTGCAAAGGATCCAAACTTTCTAAACACAGTAATAACTGCCGATGAAACATGGGTCCCCTCATGAAGCGTGCAACGAGTGTCTGGAAACGCACAGGCTCGCCTCCTCTGAAAAAAGTCCGCCAAACCAAATCAGCTGGGAAGGGGATGATAATACTCTTTGATCATAAAGGTGTTGTAATCTACCAGCATGCCGTTCCTCCACAAATTACTGTCAATGCTGAGTATTACATTTCAGTCTTGAAGCTTCTGTGACGACACATATCGATTAAGCGACCAGAACTGGTGGGCAAGTGGACCCTACACCATGATAACACCCAGCCACATGCGATACTTGTGCTCAACAGTGCTGAGATGGCTTGAGCCCACAAGTCCGAAGCCGAGCCCGGTTACATAATGTTTACTGCGGTTCGGGCTCAAGCTCAGAGAATTTTCTTCCTTTAAAAAAAAAAATTATTTTGTATGATTTAGCATACGAGTCATTTCTTACACTTTTCAGTTGGAAAAGAGAATTCTTCAGCAGCTAGGTCTGGGTAAGGTGTGGAAATTCGAGAGGGAGGTGGCTATTTATTACAGGATTTTAATCCTTTGATCATAAAGGTGTAATCAAATGCCACAGGCCACACATTAATGGATTTCTGCAGAGAAGAAAAAGTTTCAAGAACTACAGAACTACATGCTAGATAGCAGATAGTACGCCAACAACATTTTGCCCATACCTCCTAACATCAGATCCATGCAAATTCCGTTGAACAACATAATATGTACATTACAGTGCCACCTGATCATTCGGGATGCCTGGTCACCTGAGGCACTTCAGGGGAAACTGAATGGTCAAAGAAAGTCTGAGAAACAGATAAAAACAGATAGAGTTCCCCTTTGTCTTCCCCAGTTGAGAATGACATCAGTTAATTGCAGGGGGTGGAGAGTGTGGAAGAAGAAATTTTTTTCTATTAATGCCTAAACAGGTTAGTCATAATTTTGGGGCTTCTCAGGGCCCGGGCTCTAACTTGCCGTTTAAACTTCGGGCTCCGGCTGACATACTTCTGGCTTGGACAGGCTCAGGCTCTTAAAATTGAGCTTGAACTCAGCACTGGTGTTAAACAGTTTCTTACAAAATGCAGTATTGAAATCATGCCACAGTCTGCCTACAGTTCTGACTTCGCCACGTGCAATTTCTGGTTGTTTCCAACAATAAAAGAGAAGTTCCATGGCGCAACATTCAACACAGATGCTGATATTATTCACACTGTACAGAGGTTGCTAAAACAGCTTCCACAAAATGCCTTCGTCACATGGTTTGAAAAGTGGACTTATTTCTGTCAGATAGGTTCACTGCATATCATCTGAGGTAAGATACGATGGGACCATTGCATATCATCTGAGGTAAGATACTTTGAGAAAGAATATCACATATTTTGCTATACCTATATTCCTTCATTCTGTGTGGTTTTACTTACAGTTTTTGTGGAACAGCCGTTGTACATAAATATTTGTAACAGTAACCAATACTTGGTGCAAAATCGATCTCTTCAATTGATATTTTAGAAGCAAAGCAACAGCATCAAAAGGAAATTTGCAGTAATGCCCCCTTGTGGCAGAACTATATATTTATGAAGAGGCAGAAAACATACACAAAATGTTTGGCACAGTGAACCTATCTGACAGAAATAAGGTTTGTCAAATTGGACTTTCAGAAGTGGAATTAAACAGGAAAAGAGAATGTACAGTATTTGCACCCAGAAAAGGCAAATCCATGCAGTATTTGAACTACCAAATTATTCAATAATACAAAATGTTCCTTACAGGGAAAGGATGATTTCCTTATTCAACAGTTTTTAGAAGAGGGTTGGCAAATAAGAATTTTTAATTATTTTTCTAGTAGCAAAAAACTCTGTATTAAGAAAAAAAATCTAAAATATACACAAAATATTGTTCATAACAAAGTATCACAGTAAGTATTTTCTCAAGCGAGACTCAAAGAAGCAAAGAAAGCAAAAGAAATCTAATATATTGGGTTGTCAGAAAAGTCATTACGTATTTTGGCACCTGATGGCGGTTGTGGAAGTACTAGAAGCATGTGCAGCTCTGTTATCGCTATGGCATTTGACAGGTGCCAGTTCTAGCTGCAGTCTAAAAGGAATGGTGAGCAATTTGGTTGATTTGCAGAGATTTGACATCAAGTTGAAGATGGAAGACCAAACTGTGCATTTTCGCCATATTTTACTGTTTTACTTCCGTAAAGGGAAGAACGCATGTCAAGCTTGTGAAAAGTTGTGTAAAGTATATGGTGATAATGCTCTACAAGAACGTCAGTGCCAGCGGTGGTTCGCAAAATTCTGCGCTGGTGATTTTGACCTCAACGATGCCGCTCGGTCCGGGAGGCCCACCGAGGTTGATGACGACCAAATCAAGGCATTGATCGAGTCAAACCCATGTTACACGATACGAGAGATTGCAGACACATTGCACATCCATCATTCAAGCGTTCACGACCATCTGAAGTAGCTGGGATACGTAAGCAAGCTCGCTGTGTGGGTTCCTCATGAACTCAAAGAAGCTTAATTGACGGTGCGTATAAATATCTTCCATATGCTCATTAAACGTGAGGAAAACGATCCTTTTTTGAAGCGACTCATAACTGGTGACGAAAAGTGGATTGTGTACAACAATGTGCTGTGCAAACGGTCTTGGTCCCGACGTGCCGCTTCGCCTCAAACGACATCCAAAGCAGACATTCATCAGCGGAAGGTTCTGGTCTCAGTGTGGTGGGATTTTAAAGGTGTCGTGTTTTTCGAGCTCCTACCACGGAACCAAACAATCAATTCAAATGTGTACTGTCTGCAATTGGACAGTTTGAATTAATCCATCATCCAGAAGTGTCTAGAGCTCGTTCATCGTACAGGTGTTGTGTTCCATCATGACAACGCGAGACCACACACAAGTTTGATCACCCGCCAAAAAATTATTGGAGCTTGGGTGGGATGTGTTGCCACACCCAGCATACTCTCCTGACCTTGCGCCATCAGACTTCCACTTGTTTCGCTCTCTTCAACAGTCCTTGCGTGGTATAACGTTCAATTCAGATGATGCTGTAAATCAGCACCTTGTACAGTTTTTCGCCACGAAAGACAGGTCCTTCTATGAACGAGGCATTCTGCAGCTCACTGACAGATGGCAAAAGGTTATTAAACAAAACGGGCATTATATCATTGATTGATCTTTGTTCTTTCTATCAATAAATGACCTTTGCAAAACATGGCTAAAATAAGTCATGACTTTTCCGACAACCCAATACATTTAACACCACCTAGTGAAAAGATGTTCATTTTTTGAAGCAAATTCTCTCCATGGCAGAAAGATATTTAAAAAAATCCCTTCATACATAGAAATTAAGGAAGAAATATTCCTCAGAAATGCATGGGAAATTCACAAGATTATTCAAAGCAATCAAAATTAGCAATCATTTCCAAGTTTTCTGAGGAGAAGTTACATGGAGACCAGTCAACTACAGGCAGTTCAGTACACAATTCTGATTGCTTTGAATAATCCTCCTTTCATTCATATTTTTAGAGGCAGATACACTATTGCATATAGAAACATGATTTTATGCTCCCTTTGCAATGGTACTATGTAGTATGAAAAAGCAAATGTTTCTCACAATTTCTCTTTTGGAAGCATAATAAATTTTGACATAAGATCAGTGCAGAGTTTGGGCTCAATTTTAAGAGCCCAAGACTGAATTTTATATTGCAAGATAGAACTCGGGACTGAACGAGCCCCAAAACTATGACTAGCCTGTTTAGGCATTAATTAAAAGTATCTCCTCTTCCAGACACCCACTCTCTCCTTCCCCTTCAATTAACCACTGTCTTTCTTAACTGGGGAATGGAGAAGGGACTTCTATCTATTTCTAAAATATAGTTGCACAATTTCTTTTATCATTCATTTCTCCCTGAAATGTTTCGGGTGGTCAGAAAGATCAGGAGGCTCTGAAATCTATGTACTTTGCTCAATAGAATAAGCAGGAATAAGCAATAGAATAACTAGAATAACCTGCTGCTTGGAGATGGGGGGGATTTCCATTGGTGTGCTATCTATAGTTCTTGAAGAAATCTATAAGTTTCTTGAAATATCTATAATTCTTGAAGAAGCTTTTTCTTCACAGAAATCCAATAATATGAAGCCTATGACATTTGTTGCCCAAGCCCGGAAAAAATAGCCCTCCAGAGTCCCCACTTCCCGCTCAGACCCAGTAGCCAAAAAAGTTCGTTATCAACCAGAAAGTGCACGAATAATCTCGTATAGGCTAACTCATACAGAATTACTTTTTAAAAAAGAAATTTCTCTCTCTGTGTCTGTCTGTCTGTCTGTCTCTGAGTCTACCTGAGCGTGAACCATAGTAAATATCATGCAGCTTGAGCCCAGTTCAGGCCTGGGCTTGTTCCGTCTCAAGCACTGCTAAGTGTGCAACCATAAATAATAAGTATACACAACAAGGGGAAAAAAAACAGTAAGAAAGAGGCAAGGAAAAACAGTTAGTAGAGACAAAAAGGAAAACAGAATATAAAAGAAGCCCTGTACTGGAAAACTGTGCATCAACTGAAGTTGAAAATATGTGCAAAATGTTCATGGCAGAAGATATGACAAAAAATTTTCAAATACATTTTTAAAAACAGTAATATGAGATAAAATACATATCAAGGCAAGCACCGATGTATATTTACTCTCCTAGCAGCAAACAGATGTGTGACAAAAATAACAAAAGTTATGGATCATTGTTATGATAGTTCAAGTTACCAGCCGAAAAACGATTTTTCAAACTTGAAAAATAGGTGCAGTACTGTGGCACCCACAGTCAGGCAAACTGACATTTCAACACTAACAGCACGAATTTTCATACCTTTTAAGTAAAAAGACTGGCTAAAAATGTAGAATCTTCATATATAATGCAGAAAAAATTTACATATGATACATAACTTCCTTGTATGACTGGCATACTTAACATGTGTACTGAATTACTGCACATAAAAAAAGGAATTTTTTTGTAATCACACAGAATTTCCAATAGGATGCATGGGTGTTGAAGAATATTCTGTCATAATTTTAACTATATAGGGCATCCTATCTACATTTCTATTCAATTCTGACAGTCAAGAACTTTGAAGCTGTCCTTCAAAATTTACCAATCTGGACAGCACTCCTTTTCTATATGAAACCATTACTTAGCTTTATCAAATGATTATTTTCATATATGAAGGTTATAACAGTAAGTTCATTGATAAAAACTTCTGTAGTTACATTTCATAAACAAAAATTTAAAAAACATGAAATTAAATTTCTCAACTGGTAATATTCTCATTTCACATTGAGTGTTGATATCCAGTGTTTCAGGAACTCCTTTACAGTACAAGACCAATACATTTTGTCTTAGATGAAATGTTATTCTGAATATAATCAGATATTTTTCGATATTAATGAAACATGTTCTTGATCATAACACATCTATGGTTATATTTGAAGACACCATTATTGTTTATAATGAAACAAACCTTACCTGCACTGTTAAGAAGAGCTTAACACTAGAACAGGGGTGGCCAACCTTTTTTGAAATAGGGCCAGTAAATTCTTAGAAATCATTTGAAGGGCCACCGTAACCAACTTAAATATTGCCAACTATTATCAGCTAAAAATGGGGTTATTTTATATGTTTTTGTAAAGTATTGAAACCCATATACATTTTTAAACAGTCATTTTATTAAATCATTCACATAATATTAAAATTATTATTATGCAAAAAAAAAAATAGACTATATTGTTATAATAAAACTTTCTTTTTTACTAGAAATTAAAGAGGCAAAATTTATTAAAAAAATTAAAGTTCCTATGAACTTTACACACCTGCAACACTAATGTGATTTTTGTACCTGCTTTTCACATAACAATTCGTCAATGTTAGGTGTAATTCTCAATGCACTTAAAAAAGAAGCATATCACCAAGGTCTGCATCTGTGATAGTTGAACGAAATTTACTTTTTACAACATTCATGGATGAAAATGTTTGTTCACAAATGTATGTGGATCTGAATCTGTAAATGAACCTCAGAGCAAGGTCATGAAGCTCAGGAAACTGTTCTTTAGGGATGTATTTCCAGAATTCAATCAAATTAGGAGCATTGGGTGATTCACGTTGTTCTTAAAACTTAACAGTGAATCCTGAGTGGCTTTGAATTTCTAATATTTCGATTTGCATTGATGGGGAATATTTATGTACATCAGGCTCTGAAATAAAAATGGATTTATGAATAAGTCTATGTTACTCCTTTCAGATTCAAAAGTAGAAAATCAAGTTAAGAATGACTAGTACAAAGATGTAACAGCTGATTTGTATTTTAAATGATTCACTGTAAAATTACTGTACTTACTGAAGATTTGCTGAATTATTGGAAAATGATAAAAAATTTCCCTGCTCTAAATTGTTGTAAAACAATTTCAACTTTAATTTAAAACAGTTGACTTCATTATATAAAAATAAAATGAATAAATAATAATGCAAAGAACTGTACACCAACTATACATATGATAGTATAAATACACTAGTTATCCAAATTTATTGGTGTAGATTTTATCTACGCTAATAAATTCGGATAACTAGTACAGTTATACTATCAAATAAAATGAATCCAGAATAAAATACAATACAAATAAATAATAATAAAATAAAAATAATTATTCTTGTCAGTGAGAGTTAAATTAGAAAAACAAAGTTACTGCTTGGGCTACTGGAGGGCCATTCAAAATGTCCTGGCGGGCCTAGGGTTGGCCACGCCTGCACTAGAGGTTTAACACTTATGTGGAATGATAAAATATGCACAAGTTATCAGAAATAAACTTATTAGCACAAAATGCAAAAATGGAACTTTTAAAATAATAAACTAAACATTTTGATAGTTTTTGTTTGTTTGTGTTTGTCTGTTTGTTTTAATGAACAATCTGAGACAACCTGCAATTAGTTATCTTTATAACTAAACAGAAATTTTCTTTACATATAATACAGAGCACAAAAGGTACCCATAAGCTTTGTCTACGGGTGAGGACAAATTCAAATTATAAGAATGGATGACCTCCAACACAAGCCCACTTAAATACCCTGTGTGTTTTTGTTCCTTACTTTCCCCTGTTTTGTAGTTGAACAACCCTAAGCTGCATTTACACATAAAAGGAGCTGCTCACCACTAATTTAGACCCACTGTTTTCATGAGGAAAGAGGATAGATGTGGTGTTGGAACTAGCCAATGTTTATGACACAGAAAAATTTAACTGAATACCAAGAGACTAGAAAGTAAGAAGCTACTGAAAAAGACAGTGGCACAAAAAATTATGAAATATACTGTAACAGTAAGACCCATATGATTAAAAGAAAGAGTTGTGTAACAGACTTGATGAGCCTTTCATTCAACAGTAGACTGAGAATGATTATTGTACATGATAATGATACACACACATCTTTTATTTTTTCCAAATTTCTTTGTATACATACATTTATTTCATTTCATTTATTTCGTATTTTGGTTGTTACAATATGCAGTAGGCATTCAATTGTAAAGCTAATTAATACAGCAACAACCAGGAAATAAGAGGGGGAAAGCCTCCACGAGGCCTGACGAGCTGTTTTACTTGTTTGTTTTACTTTGTTTTATAAATAAGCAATTTACTTTTCTTACTTTTCTTGTTTTGCTTTGTTTGTTTTGTACAATAAGCCAATTTTTAGTATAATTTTTATTCCACATATTTTTATGTGTCTCAAAAAATTATAACACATTCAGATGCTCATGAGGTAGTCAGTGCACTTTGCCCCCAGCCCAGCATTGGTGCCTATCACAAAATACCATTACATCGCAGAATATGCTTAAGTATGACACAGAATCAGCAACGTAAATTCTAAAGGGTGTTTCAATCATAGGAGGCCTAGAGTTATCATTTACTAAAGACATAATATACAAACAAGACAAATGCAACTACATGAGTACCGACATGGATACAGACATGTTTAAATGCAACACTACTCCAGCATGTCTTGCCTGCATAGTACCACATTGAGGCTGCCATATGAATCACCTAATCAGGGTAAGAAACTTGCTGTTAATGCACGATGTACAAACTTGCTGAATGGTTCCAGTTATAGGCAAACTTTAATAACTAAAAACACACACAAGTTAAAATATATTTACATGGTTAAAAAGACACAAGTACTTTCGTGCTCGCTACGAGCACATCATCAGATGAAAGAAAAAGTTGGAGTTTCAGAAACACATTTATATATGGGTGCCGTTGCCAAACGTTCTCAATGAGGAAAGAAATACAAGAACGTTCATTTGCTCCAACGTAATATGAGGAAATAGAGGCCTATAGAGTTCTATTAATGATGGGCAGAGTCTTCGATGTAAGAGGTAGAAACAGGAATCGAGGACAGTAAAGTTTTTCAGGCCTGGGAAATATAGCTGGGTACTTCATCATTGCAACAAGTGTCCACTCGATGCAAAATGTGCAGACTCTCTGTAAAGAGCACTGTTTTCCTCGTTGTAGAGGTAGAAAGAATGGAGAAGTCTGTCCAAGATGGGTAATGTGTACCAGCTGAAGAAAGCCTGGCTAAAGCAGTCGATGACGAGCCATCTTTTACACTATATTGGTGTTCCTTAATTTTTGTTTGCTGTCTCCGTAGGGTTGAGCCGATATATATAAGGTCCTTGTCTTGAGGATCGACAGATTTCATAGTAATGGAATAGATGCCACATTTGTCCAACAATTCAACATGGTCCCGATCATTTTTAATCAGGGAATAAATGTTCGATGTTTTTAACCCAAAACCAACACCGTGACTGTGACAGATGTTCAATAAATTACCATTCACATGAGGGACGTAAGTCATCGATCCAACATATTTGATATCCCTTCGTTTACGTGTCAGGGTAAAAAATTAGCGGATAATGCTTACCTTGGCATTCCTTTCTAGCGACGGGAACATTTCATGCACGTGTTTTCCGGTCTTTGTTGATGTTATTGTCCTAAAGTCCGTTGTATGTGATGACTGGCTTTACTTCTCACACTTTTCACTGGGTATACTCATTGGATCTTTGCCTTAGGATTCAAACATCAATTTTTACTGTTCTTTATACTCGAAATTTTCGCCCATACTCTGGGCATCTTCAGGAGCGTGGCGACTTTACCACCGATGTTCGTGGTTAACTTCGCGCTAATGGAGTCCAATACTCCTTGTTGCCATTCGTCGGAAAAACTTTCCTGGATATATTTCGTTATCAAGCCCGGCTGGCGCCATCTATGTTTCGCTAAGAACACTTTTTTTTTTTCCGTATTTTTTTTTTTTATTTTTTTATTAATTTCTTCTTCTATCCTGGTTTTCTTGTCTTTTTTTGCCTGTTTTTCTTTTGTTGTTGTTTTTCTTGTCTTATTAGTTCTTTCCACAGGCCCGATAATGTGCTAGGGTCATTCTGGTTACATACCCTTGCTTTATTTTTGTAGATTAATATTGCTTCTTCCCTCCTCATTTGCCTTTCCGATTTTTTATTCTTTTTTAGCATTTTAATTTCATCGAACTTTGGGAATGTCCGGTTTTCCAAGCAGAATTGCACTAAAGCAGTTTTTGGCTTCTTTTTTTTTGCCAGTTAGGTATGTGTTGTTTAAGTCTTTTTTTTAATCTGTTTTTCGTACTTCCAATGTACGATATTGGGGGTATGTGTGCTATTGGAATTTCGTAGGTTCCCGATTCTTCTAGCATTTTTTCCTCTGTTTTTTGTTGACAGTCATACTTTTCACGGTGTGCACTGAGCTTCCTAGTTGTAAGTCATATTTAGCACAGTGTCTATTGATTTCTTTACTCACACCTTCCAGGTATGGGAAAGCTCCAATGTATTTCAATTTTTTTATTTCTCATCTTCCTTTGGTTGAGCACTTCTTGGCCTTCTTTACTCTGAGTCATATGCTTTTTACTCTCATGTATCCATTTATTAATTAGCTTGCTCGGGTACCCATACTCTTGCGATATTTTCGAGATAAACTTTAGCTCTTGATTTTTTAGCCTGTTGTTAGATGTGTGTGTGTACGCTCGCCGTATCAAGTTTACTATGCTGTTTTTTTTTTATGTATCACTGGATGGTGCGATGAGTATGGTATCAGTACAGGTATGTAAGTTACTTTTCTGAACACAGAGTATTCAAAACTATTTTTGTTTTTCTTTAGTTGAATGTCCAGGAAGGATAGGCAATTATCCTCTTCAAACTCAATAGTTAGCTCTATGGTGTTACAAAAACTGTTTTTATTTTTCTTTAGTTGAATGTATTCAAAACTATTTTTGTTTTTCTTTAGTTGAATGTCCAGGAAGGATAGGCAATTATCCTTTTCAAACTCAATAGTTAGCTCTATGGTGTTACAAAAACTGTTTTTGTTTTTCTTTAGTTGAATGTCCTTCCTGGACATTCAACTAAAGAAAAACAAAATAGTTTTGAATACTCTGTGTTCAGAAAAGCAACTTACATACCTGTACTGATACCATACTCGTCGCACCATCCAATGATACATAAAAAAAACAGCATAGTAAACTTGATACGGCGAGCGTACACACACACATCTAACAACAGGCTAAAAAATCAAGAGCTAGAGTTTATCTCGAAAATATCACAAGAGTATGGGTACCCGAACAAGCTAATTAATAAATGGATACATGAGAGTAAAAAGCATATGACTCAGAGTAAAGAAGGCCAAGAAGTGCACAACCAAAGGAAGATGAGAAATAAAAAATTGAAATACATTGGAGCTTTCCCATATCTGGAAGGAGTGAGTAAAGAAATCAATAGGCACTGTGCTAAATATGACTTACAACTAAGAAGCTCAGTGCACACCGTGAAAAGTATGACTGTCAACAAAAAAACAGAGGAAAAAATGCTAGAAGAATCGGGAACCTACGAAATTCCAATAGCACACATACCCCCAATATCGTACATTGGAAGTACGAAAAACAGATTAAAAAAAGACTTAAACAACACATATCTAACTGGCAAAAAAAAGAAGCCAAAACTGCTTTAGTGCAATTCTGCTTGGAAAACCGGACATTCCCAAAGTTCGATGAAATTAAAATGCTAAAAAAGAATAAAAATCGGAAAGGCAAATGAGGAGGGAAGAAGCAATATTAATCTACAAAAATAAAGCAAGGGTATGTAACCAGAACGACCCTAGCACATTATCGGGCCTGTGGAAAGAGCTAATAAGACAAGAAAAACAACAACAAAAGAAAAACAGGCAAAAAAAAGACAAGAAAACCAGGATAGGAGAAGAAAATTAAAAAAAAAAATTAAAAAAAAATACGGAAAAAAAAATAAAGTGTTCTTAACGAAACATAGATGGCGCCAGCCGGGCTTGATAACGAAATATATCCAGGAAAGTTTTTCTGACGAATGGCAACAAGGAGTATCTGACTCCCATTAGCGCGAAGTTAACCACGAACATCGGTGGTAAAGTCGCCACGCTCCTGAAGATGCCCAGAGTATGGGCGAAAATTTCGAGTATAAAGAACGGTAAAAATTGATGTTTGAATCCTAAGGCAAAGATCCAATGAGTATACCCAGCGAAAAGTGTGAGAAGTGCCAGTCATCGCATACAACGGACTTTAGGACAATAACATCAACAAAGACCGGAAAACACGTGCGTGAAATGTTCCCGTCACTAGAAAGGAATGCCAAGGTAAGCATTATCCGCTAGTTTTTTGTACAAGTTACTTTAAAATATTGCACATAAAAGAGAATAGTACAATAATTAGAGCTATATAATAGTCAGAATTAGAACTACTAAGTGGAATTGAGGGTAAAAAATGTTGAGTTTTGGATTTTACGGTAGAATCTATGGACATCTGAATGTGAAAATCCGTGCTGATAAGCAATGGTATATATCTTTTGAAGTTCCTCTTCACGGGAGGCTACAGAAGAGGAGTGTGTAAATGCTCTACGAATAAGAAAGTATAAGAGTGAAACCTTATATCTGGTCGGGTGGGCGGAAGCGCGTGGTATTAAGATAGGTATCGAGGAAGGCTTTCTGTAAACCGAATAACTCAGGTGCTAGGAGGTGGGGTTCCTACAAAGTTGGAAACCTAAAAACGGAAGTGAATTGCCACATTCAACCTCCACGGTGAAGGATATAGAAGGATAAACAGAGGGCAACGTGGCTGCAAAAGAGAACAAATTTTCAACTGACGAAGGCCAAAAGACCAAGACATCGTCAACATACCGAAGATATAATAAAGGTGTAATCTGACAAAAGTCCAAAATGTGGTTTTCTATGTCTTGAAGAAGAAGTTCAGCTAACACAGGGGAGAGTGGGGAACCCATGGGAGCTCCCTCAAGTTGGCGATATAAAATGCCATTAAACCTGAAAAAAGAACGTTTCTGAATGAGGCGTAATGCCTGCAGAACGGCTTGAATTTCCTCAGGGGGTACAGACCCCAATTGGGAAAGTTTACTTTCAACTTGTGTGTGTTTTTAGTTATTAAAGTTTGCCTATAACTGGAACCATTCAGCAAGTTTGTACATCATGCATTAACAGCAAGTTTCTTACCCCGAGTAGTCTTTGTGGCACGAAAATCTTGTTTTATTATATGAATCATCGCCAACCAACTTCTGACAATGAATTCCCCACATCCGGATAAGCTCAGTTCACTGCCAGTCTCGGTGTCGTAAACATGTACACGATTGAGCAGAAAGATTTCTTGGTCTAATAATATTGGACTATGAATTCATTCAAAGTACATACATACAAATCACTAAGCTGTTCTCTGAGATTCAGAGGTTAGCTCCACAAAGAAGTACAAACTACCAGATAATTTTTACTTACTGTTGCCATATCAAACTTCTCCATTTACAGCGATCTTGACATACAACTCGGGCTTCACTGACATCCATCACATGCCATACACAAGACCTTCTATACTTCATATTCATAATCTTATTTTCATGCAGATACTCTTGAATCTGATCCTCCCATGACTTCCTTGGCCTTCCTCTGCCTTTCCTTCCTGCCACTTGGACTAAAAAGATTTTCTTAGTAAGCATCTCATCACTCATTCTTTCAACATGGCCAAACCATTGAAGCATATTAGTCTGCACCTTGCTAACAACATTTTGCTTCACATCACACAACTGCAACACATCTTCATTCCTCACACAATCAGATTTAGACCTCTCAAAAATCATAACTTTGCTTTTTCCTTTATTCATATTCAGTTTGAATTTCATACAAACTTGGTACATCCGGGACAACAAACTCTGCAACTCACTGTTGCTCTCTGCCGACAGGACTGTGTCATCAGCATACAGCAATCTGCATCTGCACACGGATATTACAAGACATAAACTAGTATTATTTATTTTTGCATCACACATCCATAAATATATTAAACAGTCATGGCGACATTACACAACCTTGTCTGACTCCTACACCAGTAGAAAAACTTTTGATAAAACACCATTCACTCGTACACAAGCTCTACTGCCATCATACATGGCTTTTACACTATTAAGTAGATTCGCAGTAACATCGTATTCATTCAATACCTTCCACAAAAGTGTCCTATTTATGCAGTTGTAAGCTTTCTCTAAATCTATGAAGGCAGCAAAAACTTTCTTACCAACAGCCAGATACTTTTCAATTATCATGCCTAATACAAAAATTTGGTTAGTGCAGCCCTTACCAGGCTTAAAACCACTCTGAACATCCCACACTTTCTCTGATGTAAGACCCTGTACTTTTTCAATAACGACTTTACCAAACACTTTCCCTGGCACACTCAGTAGGCTAATACCACGATAGTTCTTGCAGTCAGTCTGATCACTTTTCCCCTACTCACTGGGTTTTGTTCCAGAATTCTTAGGTTGAATACCAACTGGAACCGTCTGCTGTGGGCTAATCCCCCACACTGATGTACTTATCTGATTAAAAATACACAAAGATATAAATATCCAGACTCTAGTGTGGGATATGGTGGACCTACCTAACTTGAGAAGGACGGTCCACCACGGAATAGACCTGGAATTTCTAAAAGGCGCACGAGAAAGAGATCACGGCTGAGTGAGTGTAAGATTGGTGTATGGAATACTAGAGGTATAAATGGCAAGATGAAAGAGGCAATTGAAGAGATGAATAAGTATAGATTAGATGAGCTGTGTGTAAGTGAACCCAACAAGAAGGAAATTGGGACAGAGGAAGTTAATAGAACAATGATTGTGTGGTCTGGAGTATCGGACAATGTGAGAGCACAGGCTGGTGTAGGAGTAAATTTAAGTGAAAATATGAAGAACAACTTGATTCACTATAGCTGCATAAGTGAGAAATTTCTTCAGATTTGTTTGAAAGTGAAACTTCAGATTATAGTAATTGCTGTAGTGTATGCTCCTTGTGACTCGGAATGTTCTGATAGGAAGGAAGATTTCTGGAATGAGCTAAAAGCTGTTTTGAGCCAGTTTGGTGCTAAAGAGAAAGTTAAATTAACAGGGGATTTCATTGCTAGAGTAGGTGTGCAGAATGCAATTTCTGGTGATGCTCAGGGTAAGTTTAATTATCCTTGTGTTAATGATAATGACGAAAGATTACCAAACAGAAATCATCGCTTTTTCCACATTAATAAGTGAGTCACGGAAAACTCTCATCCGCCGCTACCGGGATCGAACCCAGGATCTTCCAGTTACGCGCCGGACGTGCTACTACTGCACCACAGCGGCCTCGAATTCTCCAGACTCACATGTGATTAATTGCCAAACTACATGGCAGGTTGCTTCCTGGAGCCCTGCACAATGCTGGGGGTTCACCAAAGATGGAAAGCAGCAACTGAACAAATAACTAGGAGGCTTTGTCCATCTTTGGGGAATCCCCAGCATTGTGCGGGGCTCCAGGAAACAACCTGCCATGTAGTTTGGCAGTTAATCACATGTGAGTCTGGAGAATTCGAGGCTGCTGTGGTGCAGTGGTAGTATGTGTGGCGTAACTGGGAGACCCTGGGTTTGATTCCCGGTGGCAGCCGATGAGAATTTTTCCGTGACTCACTTATTAACGTGGAAAGAGCGATGGTTTCTGTTTGGTGTTCCTGATCCATGTCGAGCGTTTGAATTAATTATCCATTCGCCTCCTAGTTATTTGTTCAGTTGCTGCTTTCCATCTTTGGTGAATCCCCAGCATTGTACGGGGCTCCATGAAGCAACGTGCAGTGTAGTTTGGCAGTTAATCACATGCGAGTCTGGAGAATTTGAGGCCACTGTGGTGCAGTGGTAGCATGTCCGGCGCGTAACTGGAAGACCCTAGGTTCGATTCCCGGTGGCAGCCGATGAGAATTTTTCCGGGACTCACTTATTAACATGGAAAGAGCTATTATTTCTGTTTGGTGTTCCTGATCCACATCGAGTGTTTGAATTAATGGTGAAAGATTAATTGAACTCTGCATTGAGAATGGTTTGTGTGTATCCAATACATTTTTCAACCACAAGTATATCCATACATATACTTGGGAAAATCGTACTCTAGGTCAAAAGAGTGCGATAGATTTTGTTGTCTACGATCAGTGTCTGAAACACTTAGTTGTTGACACTCGTGTGATGAGAGGTGCGGATGTTGGTTCTGATCATTACTTGGTAGTGTGACGAGTGAAACTGAATGTTGATTGGAGGAAAAGGAATAGGAAGGGGCCCTGGATGGAAAGAATAAAGATTGAAAAGCTCCCTGAAGATCATCAGTGTTATTCTGACATACTCAGAGAACGACTGAAGGAGCTGAAATCTAGTGAGAGGGATGTAGAAAAGAAATGGGAATGTTTTAAGAACGACTGTGTTGTCACTGCTGCTGAAGAGGTCTGTGGCACCACAATAGTGGGTAACAATATAGATGATGCTTGGTGGAATAGTAAGATTGAAGAGGCAGTCACGAGAAAGAAGGAAGCCTATTTGGGGATGAACTTAGAAACAAATCCGTAGGTTTTTATTGGTGTAGGAAACAAATTGGTATAACTGAGCTTTCGTGCACAAACATGTGGCTTTATCAAGGCTGATTAAAATCTAACTAATGCGGAGAGAAACAACAGTGATCGTTAACATTTGAAAATATATATATACATACATACACTGAAGTGCCAGAAAAACTGGTACAGATGAGCTTATGCAAAATACATAGCAACGTCACCTATGTGCATACTCGGTTGTGTCCGCCAGTGCATATATAAAGTGATAGACATCTTTGCAGCTGTCAGAGCTGTTTTCAGCACGAGAATGACAAATAATAACTATTTAAGCGATTTTCAATGCGGTGTCATAGTTGGCGCTCGTGAGATGGGCCACAGTATTTTGGAGGTAGAAACGAAGTTCAGATTTTCACGGGCGACCACTGCAAGAGTGTACCGTGACTACAAGAATTTCGGCAAAACCTCCAACCTACGATACCAGTGTGGCCGTAAAAAGACATTGGGTGAACGTGACCATCGTCTGCTATGAAGAATCGTTTCACGTGATAGGCGTGCAACACTCTCGCAGGTATCATCGGAATTCAATGCTGGAACCTCAACAAGCATCAGTGTCCGAACTGTGCAACGTACCCAGCACGATATGGGCTTTGGTAGCCGACGCCCAACTCGAGTCCCCTTGATGGGTGCCCGACACAGAGCTATGCGCCTCGCTTGGGCACGGCAGCACCACCACTGGACACCCGATGACTGAAAACAAGTAGCCTGGTCTGACGAGTCGCGTTTCCAACTGTATTGGGAAGATGGAAGGATTCGTGTGTGGCGCAAACCCCATGAAGCCATGGATCCCGCCTGTCAACAGGGAACTGTATCGGCTGGTGGGGGGGGGGTCTGTAATGGTATAGGGTGTGTTTAGCTGGACTTCACTGGGACCCCTAGTACATCTACAAACGTCTGGGACTGGCCAACGCTATGTGCGCATCCTTTCTGACAAGGTACACCCGTTCATGTCCTGCATTCATGCTGATGGGTTGCGCCTATTCCAACAGGACAATGCACCTCAACACAAGTGTCGGGATGCCACATTATGGTTGGCGGAGCATTCATCTGAGTTTGGGGTGTTGCCATTCCCACCCAAGTCCCCAGATCTGAACGTGATAGAACACATTTGGGATGCCATGCAACGCGCTATCGAACACAGGAATCCGAGACCTCGGAATACACCCAAATTGTGGAACGCTCTGCAGGAAGTATGGTGTGCATTGCCCACAGCATATTTCCAGAAGCCATGCCCCTCCTTCGTATTTCTGATAAGGCTAAAATCTACATACGTTTAAAATAGTCAATTTGTTGAAAAAATGAAAACACGGCAACAGTATCACAGTGGTCATTGAGGAGCCGCTGCAGTGTAGCGGCGTCCTCGGTCAACAAATGAGAATGAAAGAAATGAAAACGTACATCACGAAAACAAACACAGCTACACAGAAGATGAGTGACGGTGAGTCGGCAATTGCACGTCTCACACATCGGCGCAGTGTCGCCACACAGCAAAAAGCGGTGAGTGAAACGACAATGCCCAATGCGGAGACACGCAAGCACCACTTCCTCCCTACGGTTCCGACGATATGAGGATTTCCAGACTTTAAGATTAGGTTTAATACGATGCAGTTTATTTTCCACCTGTTGGTCCCACAGACCTTGCCACGTTCGCTTGATATGTTCGCGAAAAATAAAGCGGAAATCCCGGTGATACAGTGGCAAGGGTGTGACAACCAAAGAGGAAGCAGATCTAGCAGCCGCATCAGCACTCTCGTTACCCGAGATTCCAACATGCCCAGGAATCCAGCAAAACTGAACATGAAGACCGGCCCCAAGCAAATGACGAAGTAACTGTCTCACATCCGAGAGAACAGGATGGTCACGGCAATCTGCAGATGATAAAGACTGCAGGACACTTAAGGAATCCGTATAGACCATAGCACAATGATGAGAACTCGACTGAACATGGAGAAGGGCGAGATACACAGCATGCATCTCCGCCGAAAACACCATGGCCTCAGCTGGGATCTGCGCAACTGAAACGTCATCTACACAGACAGCCGCGGATCCAACGACTCCATGCATCTTGGAGCCATCAGTAAAAATAGGAGTGTAGTCAGAATTGAGGTCACGGTGTTCAGCGAAGCTGCTGGTACACTGACGCAGGGATTGAGGATTTATCAAAAGATGTAAAGGTGGTATCAACCATGACACCAAATGGGTGCCATGGAGGATCCCCAAAGCCCCTGGTCTCTCCAACAAGTGACAAGTCGAGCCCTACATCACGGGCTACGGCCGCCATACGAAGACCGAAGGTTGAAATGCGCGAGGGCCGGTTCCCGAATAAACGAGCATGCTGGGGATGAAAAACTGCATCGTATAAAGGATGGTCTGGAAGAGATCTAAGTTTCAGGTAGAATTGAATAGACAGCTGCAGACGCCGTAATTCAAGCGATGGTTCGTTCGCGTCAGCATAAAGGCTGGGAATCGGAGATGTTCGAAATGCTCCCGAACAAAGACGCAGTGCTTGATGGTGAATAGTGTCCAAAGGCCGGAGAACGGAACGACAAGCAGAGCCATACACGATACAACCATAATCCAGTTTTGACCGTATTAATGAATGGTAAATTCGAAACAAAGACATCCTGTCTGCGCCCCACGAGACTCTCGAAAGGATCTTAAGAATAGATAGAGCCTGCAGACAGGAAATCTTGAGCCGCCCAACGTGCGCACGGAACGTAAGCGCACGGTCGACGGTCAGACCAAGGAACTTGGTCTCCGGCAAAACTTGTATGGCTGCACGGTCTAAATACAGCTCTGGGTCAGGATGGAGGCCACGCCTCTGGCAGAAATGGACACACGCTGTCTTGTCGGGAGAAAGAACGAAACTATTGCTATTCCCCGCTTTAAAGATCTGATTAATTGCAGACTGCAACTGCCTTTCAATAAAATGCATGCTTGATGACGAGCAGAAAATATGCAAGTCATCAACATAGACAGTAGCCGAAACCGCAGGAGGAAGATTTATGAAAAGACAATTAATGCGGAGGATGAACAATGTGACAGATAAAATGCAACCTTGAGGAACACCTTGTTCTTGATGGAACGGTGCCGAGAGCGTCGTACCCAGGCGCACCTGGAACACCCGATTGCGAAGAAAATTAACGATGAAAGTCGGAAGATTTCCTCGCAATCCGCAAGCGTGGAGGTCATGGATAATACTGTGCCGCCACGCTCGATCATAGGCTTTTTCAATATAAAAAAACAGAAACCAGGTGCTGCCTACGCACGAACGCCTCGCACACAGATGTCTAAAGGTGCAGGAGATGATCGTGAGGTGAACGATGACGGCGAAAGCCGCTTTGTGACGGTGAAAGTACTTGATGATATTCTAAAAAATAAATTAACCGGGAATTAACCATGCGCTCAAGAACTTTAAACAGACAGCTAGTGAGAGCAATTGGACGATAACTAGAGGGAGACTTGGGATCCTTGCCAGGTTTGGGAAAAGGCAGAACAAAAGCTTTTCGCCAAGATTTCGGGAAACTGTGCTCCGACCAAATACGATTATACAAGATTAAGAGATTCACGAGAGACGACTGCGAGAGATGACGGAGCATGTCATAGTGGATTCCATCGGGACCGACAGATGTAGTGCCGGACCGATGCAGAGCCACACTGAGTTCAACCATGCTGAAGGGGGAGTTATATCCAGTGTCGAGAAAAGGCGCAAAGGAGATTCTCTGGCGTTCCACAGTGGATTTTATCCTTTGAAAAGAAGTAGGATACGCCAGGTCACTCGACACGGAGGCAAACGCCTTCCCCAAACAATCAGCAATCTCCCCAACTTCAGCATATGTGCAGCCGTTACTCTCGAGAATGGAGATCTGGTGAGAGCTGTAGTTGCCCCGGATCTTACGAATCCTGTCCCACACACTTTTCGAACTGGCACGTGAAGTGAGAGATGAAACATACTGGATCCAAGGCTCCCTCTTGCGACGTCGACGCAGCAACCGAGCATAAGGATTTTGCTCGTTTGAATGTCACGAGATTAGCATCGGTCAGATAACGCTGAAACGTAGACCAGGCCTTATGTTGAGCTCTCCTAGCCGCTGCGCATTCAGGGGTCCACCAAGGCTTCGGACTTCTGGAGAGTGTCGTAGATGTTTTGGGTATAGAAAAATCAGCTGCCTGAAGAATGCAATTTGTGACTTCAAGAACAGCTGCGTCGATTGACTCTTGGGTCACCATTGCAGAAGATATTACTGTGGACGATGTGAAGACCGCCCATCTTGCACGCTCCATCCTCCACCAAGGAGGGCGGGAGGCAGAAGATGGCATGTTCGCACGACGCGAGAGGACAATTGGAAAATGGTCGCTCCCGTGGAGGTCATTACACACCGTCCACGACCAATCAGCAATAATCGATGGTGATCCCAAGGTCAAATCTATCGCACTGAAGGATCTTGTCGGCTCATGGAAGTACGTGTCAGCACCAGTGTTAAAAAGGCACAAAGAGGCCGAGGACAGAAGAGACTCTATGCGACGACCTCTCGTGCTGATGCTGACACTACCCCACAAATGATGAGGAGCATTGAAGTCACCAAGTAAAAGAAAGGGTGAAAGCAGCTGATCAACCAATCTCTCCAGTACAGAGACGCTTACGTTCTCGTCCGGCGGCAGATAGACACTGCAGACAGTAAGAGGCCCAGGGACAGATATTCGCACCGCCACGGCCTGCAAAGTTGTGGATATCGCAACGGAAGACACCGGAACACTGCGGGGGACAAAAATAGCGACTCTCTCAAAGGCGATGTCTCCCGATGCATTATCTGTCCGATAAGCACTGTAGCCTCGAACTGAAAGCAGGTCTGATGGTTTAAGCTTCGTCTCCTGTAGACAAAGGCACACCGGAGAGTAAAATGAAAGCAGATGTTTCACTTCATCAAAACTCGGCCGAAAACCTCGACAGTTCCACTGAATGATTGAAGCCATGGTTATAAGTGAAATGAAAATGATCAAACGAAGTCAGGCTCCATCACCTCTGATGGGGGTTCCCCCAGATCTGGAGGCGTGTGACCAGGGGCCAAGATGGGAGCATGCTTTGTCCCAAGTGTCTTAACGGGAGGCGCACGATGTTGAGTCGTTTGCTGAGATTTTGGAGAGAAGAAATGCTTTTCTTATCCTGAGCTTTGTTTTTTTTTTTTGTTAGAAGTGGCCTGAGTTCCCTTGTTGGTGGTGGGATGAGTGCTTCGGCGAAGTGGTGGGTGGCGCTTTCAGACCCCTAGCTCGAGACTGGAGTGCCTCCAGTCCGGCTGCGATGATATCGTCCAGCTTATAGGGACATTTAGTAGGGATCTGAATGTCGGTTTGAATGCCGATTGTAGATTTAGCAACCACCACTCATGCATATGAGCGCCGATCAGAAGAAGCAGGAACTACTCTCCTTCTGGCCTCAGGATAGGAAATATTCTCCACCGTCTTTAGATTTTGAATTTCTTTCTCCTCCTTCCACTTGGGACAATCTTTGGCTGATGCTGCGTGTGAACCCTTACAGTTCACACAAAACTCAGCCTCGGCCACACATTCTGATAAAAGATGCTCTGTGGCACCACAGCGTCCACACCTAGGATTGCTCCTGCACGACTGCTGAGAGTGGCCGTAAGACTGACACCTAAAACATCTCAGAGGGTTAGGGATGTACGGACGTATCTCAAGGTGCAGATACCCTGCCTTGATGGACGTAGGCAGGGAAGGGCTATCAAACGTTAAAATGATGTTGCGGGATGGGACGGACTGCCCATTCCGCCTAAAGAGTATACGCCGCACACCCGTAACGTGTTGACTCCTCAGTTCTTCAAGTAGTTCGTCCTCAGAACACTCAACGAGGTCCTGAGAGGAGACAACACCTCGAGATGAATTTAGGTATCCATGAGGTGTTATTTTGACCGGAGTCTCAAGCAGCGTGGTGGTGTTAATAAGTGTGGAACAGTAGGCCACAGTGGACATTTCTACCAGAAGATCTCCAGACTGAAGTTTCTTTACGCTCTTAGGAGAGCTTGCTATAGATTGAAGTGCTTTGTTAATCTAAAATGGACTTTTGGCACTCAAAGGCTTCGAAGGGTCCAATGAGTGCACAAAAAAGAAACGAGCATTAGAAGAATCAGGAACATGTCTTTTTGCGGAAAGGGGATGAGCCTTCCTCCATACCTCTTTTGGTTGTTGGTTCGTGGGAAACAGAATTGAGAGCCATGAAAAAATTTAGAATTCGTCCGCCAACTTCCCCACCCACAATCGAGCCCAACGAGGGAGAGCCGGAGGTCCGCAAGCCCAAGTGGACGCAGGACACGGCTCTAGGGATAGCAAGCGGATATAGCAAGTTGATAGGGCAGACATGCGCTCGGTGAGCACCCAGACTTTCCCATGCATGGGGAACACCCCTTTGGCATGCCCACCCTATCCCCAGACTCACCTTGTCATGCAAAACGACAAGCCGTTAGAGGTCTGGGCTCCACTCGGCCACAGATCTCATTGACTAGGAGTGGGTTAGTTCCTAGCCGCCCGTTTAGGGTGAAGCAGGGGGCAAAGAGGAGTGTTGGCAACTGGCGACAACAACACCCAGGCCTCCAGAAACCTCAGCCTCCAGCATCCCTTTTTCCACCTTACAGATCACCACACACAGCAAACGTGCAGGTAGGTCTAGCTAACCAGCTCGGAAGAACAAAGAAAGGAACATGAAATGGAGAAGATAGGATAGAAAACGAGAACCTAAAATCCAGAGCTGGCGCATAATCACAACCTCAGCAACCTACAACTGAGGCGGGAGCGTGTCAAGTGAAAAAACAAAAAACATAAAAAATGTGAAAATTCACATCTAGTACATGTCGGCTCGGGCCGTGGGGACGCCATCCCCCAGCAGCTGGATGAACAGCTGTCCCTTCGGTGATGTAATCGTACAAGACGAAATGACAAAATGATCTGTCACAAGGTCAGCTCGGGCCGTGGGGGCGCCGCTCCCCAAATAACCGGAAAACCGGTTATCCCCGTGCGGGGTTTCGCATGCTGTGGGTCAATCTTCTCAAACACGTGGGAGCAAGGTTGGCATAAGCATATGTTAATTAACATATGAGCTCCGTCCCTACACTTATGTAGCACTTTTGCATTATATTCTAGTGGAATGGATTTAACACCAGCTTTCTGGTCAAGGCAAACTATTCTCTTCGGGGACGTCGCAAGGTAGAGTTTCTGCGGACGAATATCGCTGTAAGAAGCATGAAGCTGCTAAGCTGGTTTGCCAGAGTAAGGCAAAAGATAGGAAGGACATGGTGGAAAGGCATGAATTGGCTTTTTGAAAGATAGGAAGACTTTCTGGAAGTACAAGATACTCAGGAAAAATAGGGGAAACAAAGTTGTAAGTTGTGTGAAAAATACGATTGGGGAAATGATGTCAGAGCCCAATGAGTTAAGTGAAAGATGGGGTGTATACTTCTGTGAGTTATTAGATCAAGAAAGCAAAGGCGATTCTGAGGCCAAAGCAGATGATGTCACAGTGAAGGATGGAAAGCACAGGAGGGATCTCAAAAGAAGAGGTGTGTAAAGCTCTAAAATCTCTTCAGAATGATAAGGCTCCAGGAATTGATGGCATAACTGCTGATATAACTGCCATCACAAAGTGTGATACAGAAGATGGTGAAAAAACTAGAGACAACAGGCACATTGGTGAATGTCCACAGGGGCGGCCACCCTGTGATGACTGAGGAAACAGTGCAGGAGGTGCATAACAAGTTGCTCAACTCACCATGCAAGTCCTTACAGCGACTGTCCCATGAAATGGGCTTATCACCTTCGACTTCCCATAGAGCAGGGAAAAAAATGAAGCAATCACCCATATCAAGTGCGTGTAGTGCAGGAACTGCAGGGGCCTGATTTCACAAAAAGGGTGTCATACTGAAACTGGTTTCATACCTTCACGGCTGAAAATGATGACATCCTGGACATAATATTTTTCTAAGACGAAGCATGGTTCCACCAGTCTGGGTATGTCAATTTGCAAAAAGCAGTCTTGTGGGCAAAAGCAAATCCACATGCAATTCATGATCATCCACTGCATGACCTCAAGATTGGAGCAGCATGTCATAGGGCCCATATTCTTTGAAACAACGGTTAACACAGATGTTTACCGTGAAATTATCGACACATTTGTTAATCAGTTGGACAACACCAAGTTACAATGTGGCTGCTTCCAACAAGATGAGGTGACCTGTCACACGTCCAAAGGGTCTATATGTCAGTTGTAACTACCTTCTTTGAAGATTGCATAATCTCCAAAGGAATATGGCCACCCAGGTCTTCAGATCTCAGATACCACCCCCACCCCCCCCCACCCCTCCCGGACTTCTTGTGGGGCATGTCAAAGGGAAAGGTCTAAGCCAATAAACCACGTACACTCCAGCAACTGAAAGTGAACATTACAGCTGCAATTGGCATCAACCACGCTCAGCTAATTGAGGCATTCACAAACATGGAGCACCGAGTTGCCAGGTGTCTGCAGGAAGAAGGCAGCCACTTCCAGCATTTTCTGTGATGCAATATGTTGAACATCTCTCAAGGTATGTACTACCACAATTATGTTTGCCTACCTTGTATGTTATGTCTGTAATAAACAGTAACCCAGGGCCTCCTATGAGTGAAACATCCAGTAATTGGCTACATACAGACTTGTCAGGGCTGAAATTTGATTAAAGTATTAAAACTCAATGAAACTTTCATGAGATATGAGCATATTTCACAAAACTGGCAAAATTTATATGACTGGAAGCCAAGGGTGTATGTGATTAGAAGCCAAGAGTGTATTAATATGCATGATATGCATGGGTGTATTAATATGCATGATATGCATATTAATGAGAATATTAAAAAAAAATTTGGTGAGAATATTTTCAAAAAGAACAAAGTGGGCATATACAAACCACAGTGTACATATGCACAATATAATATGAAAAAACAACTAATAGGAGTTTCAAAATTTTATGAAATACAATTTTGCTATTATAGATTATTTAAGATTTTACTCAATTTAAAAGAGTTAGGAGACAAAAATTAAAACTGTTGAATAAGGTCTGAAAATAGTGTTTATGTATAAGATGAATTTTCATAAAATTTTCATGAGAAAGTCTCCAACGTGATGGTTCCAAAGAATTTAGCAAAGAATGAAAGAGTGAAACCTTTTCAAAAAAAAAAGGGGGGGAGGGAGACACTAAGGAAAGTCAAACATTATCAGAAGCCTTGTCACCTCCTATGAAACTTGGTCCAAAAACTAAATGATAGATTAAATGGGCATCAATCTTACTCTCCCAAAAAAAAAAAAAAAAAAAAAAAATTGAAAATTCAAGGCTGTGGAAATGTTTTTCACTTTCTTCAGTGCTCAAAGAATAAGAACATGTTATCTAATCAAACTGGGATATGACATTAAGCTTTGATGAGATTATAATAAAAAGGAACTTGATTAAAAAAACTTAACAGAAATATGAGAAATAGTTTTAATACTCAAGATAACTGGTTAAAATAACCATGTCCTTTGGTATTATTTTCATACCCAATAGTTTATTAATAAGACACATTGGTTTATTCATGCTTATCGCCTGGACTTACTACTGTTCTTTGTTCATTAGCAATTTAATTTCAAAAATATGCACAAAATTATGGAATTAAAATAAAAAAATGAGAAAACTTTCATGTCATTTTTGAATTATTGTCCCACGTGGGTCCAGGTCTGACACATAACCTGACACATAAGTATTCATAGTCTGGCACATAAGTATTCTTATTAAAATTTACTATTAACATTGCAATTTAAAACCATTAAGAACATACACTGAAGAGCAATTGAATTAGAGACGGCTAGCATTATGCAAATGTGGCGCTATGGGCGGCCCTGTAAACGGAAACGGCATGACGTATGCAACGATCTGACAATATAAGGAGTGATGCGATGGGAATCAGTAAGAGTCAGACACTGTATGGGTAAAACGAAGGATCTAAGAGCATTTGATCATGGGCAAATTGTCAGGGCCCGATGAATGGGTCACTCCATCTCGGAAGTCGTGCAGGCACTGGGATTTTCATGAGCCACTGTGACACGGGTGCACCGTGAGTACATCAAATCTGGTGAAACCATCCCTACAAGGGCCAACTGCCGTGGACAACAGCGTGTGGATGAGCGGGATCATCGTCGGCTAGCTCGCATTGTAACAGTGGATAGACAGGCCACAGTGCAAGAAATCCCTCGCCAATTTAACACTGGTGCACAAAAACGTGTAAGCAGCCACACCATCCAGAACCATCTCCTCGCTACGGGGTACAGAAGCCATCGTCCCACGAGGGTACCGCTGCTGACCGCACATCACAGAGTGCAAAGATTAGCATGGGCGCGGGAACATCGCCACTGGACCCTAGACATGTGGGAAAATGTTGCCTGGACTGATGAGTAGAGATTCACGTTGGTACATGCGGATGGCAGGATACGAGTACGGCACAAACCACATGAAGCGATGGATCCTTCTTACCAGCAGGGTACTCTTGAAGCTGGTGGGGGTGGCATTCTCATCTGGAGACTGTTTATGTGGACTGAAATGGGACCCCTGGTACGTGTGACATCGTCCCTCACAGGTCAACGTTACCGGGATATCCTGGATGACCATTTGCTTCCATTTGTGCGTCTTCAACATCCCACTGGGGACCTCATCCTGCAACAAGACAATGCACCGTGCCATCGCTTCCAAATTGTATCCAAATGGTTGGATGAACACTCCACCGACATGACCTTACTTCCTTAGCCAGCTAGGTCACCTGACCTCAATCCCAACGAGCACATCTGGGATGCCATCGAGAGAGATGTTTGAGGCTCTGACCCTCCTCCATCAAATTTTCGTGAACTGTGGGAGCTTGTTTAGGTATTGTGGATCCGTATGGCTTCCCAAACGCTTCCGGTGTTTTGTAGAGTCCATGCCGAGACGTATCGCCGCCGTCATGAGGGCAAAAGGTGGTGCTACACGTTACCAGACAGGTATCTCTAATTCAATTGCTCTTCAGTGTATTTACAGAATTTAAGAACTTTAAATTACTATTAAAAGCTACAGAACTTTGCAAGAAACTGCAAAAAACAGCTCATACGTGACTAGCACTTTAAAATTGCATCATCAGGCACTACCTCTAATAATCATGCACCACATTCACCAGCATTGCACCAGTGCCAAAAATGGAGATATGAACAAGGGAGGAGATATGGACATATTTTACAAAACTGGTAAAATCTATATAATTGGAAGCCAGTGGAAAGCATTAATATGCAAAATATTTATTCACATCTTGATGACGTGAATATTTTCAAAAAAGAACAAACTGATGTGCAAAAACTGGGAAATGATTATTTCTATTTTTACATCCATAAATTTGGATTACTATTAATAATATTATATATAACTTTACTATTTTATGCATAGTTGGTGTAGAGTTCTTCATCATTAATTGTAATACTTTATGTCTATTATATGTTTACAGTAAATGCTTTTCTATGGCATTAATGAGAAACTGTGCTTTAAAATCCTTTCCTTCAAAAATTAAGAAACATACTAATCTTTATGCACTGTGAAGAGGGTGCATTTCCATAGGCATTCCCAAACATTAAAAAAATATGTTATAAGAACACTTTTACATTCAATTACAAAACTGCTGTGAAACAACATACGTGTACACACTTATTCTGATTCATACAGATACATGCTATCATTAATAAAAATTCTGGTCAGTCAAATAACTGGCATTTTTTCATCCCCCTCCCCCAATTTTAAGAAATGTTAATTGGCTGGATTGTCACTAAATGCCATTGCCAATCATGTGGGATACAACAACAGCACCATGCAATGTTGTGTGTCGCGGTGGTTTCAAGAACACTAATGGACACACCAGTGAGGGAGTTGAGTGTAAAGACAAACTTTCTTGCAGCTGGATAGTGGCAGCACTTTGCTACTGTGAGTGAAATCAGAGCTCGCTTACACAGCATGCAGGTGGCGCAACTGTGACCACACAAACCATTAGGAGACAATGAAGCTAGCTCCTGAGCCTGATGATTTACAGGAAGCACCCATTAACACAGCAACTCTGGACCCACCACTTCATCTAGCTGAGATCTCGACAGCAACGGACACTCAAGAACGGATGCCCCTTGTTCTCTAATGAATTCTGCTTTTACCGTGGACGTTACAATGGCCAGACAACTGTTTGAAGGAGACAACACCAATGCCATGCCCAGGACTTCTGAATGGAATAAACAACAGCTGAACACCTGGAATCATACACAGTAGATGGGCACCACTCATGCACATTCCAGAACATTTGGCAGCATGATGCTATGTCGATTTGATTCTGGACCCTGTGGTACTACAGCTCATTGAAGGTGTTTACTGTGACGTGTTCAAGCAAGGCAATACCTGACCACATATGGCTGATGTTGTTATGAACAGCCAGCATGCTGTTAACATGTTCATGTGGCTCACAAACTCTTCTGACTAATCACCAATTGAGAATGTGTGGTACCACAGTGGTGGGCAACTGCACTGAGAGCCCCCTGCCATCTGTTTGAATGTTTTGCATTATCAGATGGATGCTGCAAGGCACTGAATACCCCCAGGCATTGACTACCTAACTGATGGTGTGTCATGGTGTGTATTACGTATGTATTGCTGTGTGTGGTGCGAACACTTGTTACTGAATAAACAATCCTGGTTAGCAATCTTGTGCCCATTTGTTGTTCATTTTCATATCTCACGCACATCTATTGTTCCCGCAATTTTCGCAAATGTGCGCCTATTCTTTCTTGATGCTGCAATATCACTGTTGAGGAGTGTACATTCTTCTTCTATTAAATGCCTAAAATGATATCAAAAAGTACAGTTTCAGTGGTCATAACCCCAAATTTTGTACCAGTTCACTCACAATTGGGAGTGGGGGACAAGCACTGACAACTAAAACACAAAATGAAAAAATAAAAAACTCACTTTTGTGTATTATATAAAACCACACTTACTTAACTTAACTCATCAGGCCAAATTATTTGTCACAAATGATTTACCTTTTACAGGTAATTCTGTTTCAAAAACACGATTGACCAAAATTTTTAATCTATTCCAATCACAAAATTAAATATATTCAAGCATAATGGCAGAGACATTTATCATAAGCAGCTTATTTTATGGATTTGTAATATTAAAATCTGTTTATACAAAGCTAGTGAGTAAGAGCCTGCCTATTTAATTCTAGCATTCCAATAAATGAAATATGAAAAAAAAAAAGTAATTTCTGCACCATATTTGATGGCCCAAAACAATAGTCTGTTTCAAATCAAGTACAACCAAAATACACTGCTACAGTATCAGTCTGCTCAACTTAATTGAGTAACAAATATATCTTCTGATATGATCATCGATTTTAAAAAAATACAACCTAAGTCAAAGGACAATGATTTGGGACCATTTTGACAAATTTATTACAACTGGTCTAAACACGAAAAATGACATCTGGGTCAATTTCAATGAAAACTCTACTTATTGAATTTCAAGGATATTCTATGTTTGTGTTTCAATTAATGCTTCAAACATCATGAATTTGATTATTCAGTTATTTATAACATGGACTTAATTTAATTTCAGTTCTGATAACAAGGCTTTATTGGTTGGGTACCTGACTTCACACATAATCCAAAACTTCTTTTTTTCAATGTCCTCTTAAGTTCTGAGCAGGCATGCTTTCACATTGATCTCATATACAGTTTCACTATAATAAATCATAAAAATGGTTAAGTGAGATCCCAGTTATTTATTATTTTAGTTAAAGTTTGCCAAACATCATACATAATAAACCAGTGTAGTGAAAAGTCAAAACCCAACAATGGTACAATAAACTCGCAACCTATGTTTTAGAACTAGGTTTTAGTAAAGTTAATTACTCCATATGTTTAAATACTTCTCATCGCTTTTCTGGATAGACATTTTTATGGCAATTTTCTGTTTTTGATAAAAATTACCTCACTGTGTTTTAAATTATGGAATGAATAAACTTTCAGGTCTTGTAAAGTGGGACTGCAACCTTAAGTTAAAATAATTTTGATAAAAATTTTCTGACTGTGATGACACTAGGCTGGAAATTACTAGAAATTATTTCTGCAATACAAAGAAAATGACAGTTTTTGAATTACAATTCCAAAATGACTCATATTTGATCAGTCAGAACACGTATAATCTGCCTCCTTACAAAACATTTTCAAATAGTGCCAAGATCAAAACCTGTCCCTCTTATTAAATTTAATTTGTTACTTAGATATAAAAGAGAAGATCCAAAATATTAATTATTTTTCATTAATCTGTAGTCAATGCATCATATTTAATACATATTTAATACTTAAGGTAACAAAATGATGTAGACAGAACATTCATGTCAATCTAACAAAAATAATAGTTCCATACCAAATGAATAGGGCAGCCTACCATGAATAGAACTAATTCAATTGTACAGTTTCTAAAATTTTATATGCTTATCCCTAAACCTCTAAAGCCTGGGGATGATTTTTTTAATCCACCAAACCTCCAAGTCATGTTACCAATTTTAAAATCCAAAACTACAGGATGAATACCTTCCTTAAAAATGTAAACCTCCTCAATTTAAAAAGCTGTTTGAAACTCAAGAAGGTTTATATACCGACAGATACATAAGATATGAATTAACAAACATAAAAAACATGTTGGTTATGTCCTCTGACATTTTGAAAAACAAGAATAAAAAAAATTCTTGACATAAGTATCACAGAATTCTCCTGTGTTTATGAATATGAGAAACAAACACTGATACAAATCCCAGCCTCCCCCCCCCACTTTCACACACATCTAAAAATCTTAGCTTAGAGCTTACAAACTGCTTGCACCAGTACAGACTTAACTACATATGTAGCTGAATAATAAAGAGGATATACTTTTACATAACAAAAATGAAAAAGAATTACTTAAGTGTTGCTTCATGCATATTTTGGGCTATAACTACATGCTCCGTTTCCAGCCAGAGCTCTCCAGCACCAATGATTGATGACCGACCAAGTTCAATGAAAAAATAATTGTTGGTGTGCCCACATCTTCGAATACTCATGAGCTGAAAAGATTAAAAATAAATAAAATCGTAGTAATGCAATGGTTTTACATATTAGAACTACAGTTATAATAATAATAATAATAATAATAATAATGTATTTAAGTCTACTGCAATGCTTAAAAATCTTAAAAACTTTTTTTAAATCAAGCTCTTCATTCTAAAAGACATTCTTCAACAGGCACCTGGTCATCATCTCACACCCTAAACTAGTACAGTGTTTAGACATATTTCCTACACAAATCACTTATTGTGACAGAAAAATCATTTTGCCCTAAAATTGTTTCATGCACTTCTCCTCATTGCAAGTTTTCTGCCTATAAAATATTACTTTGATGTTCTCTAATGACTAAATTCAGACCAATACACCAAGTTCTAGGTCTCCCTTTTGGTCTACATCTGATATTTGATAATGTAACATGTCAATTTAGTCCTTTATTTCTCATTTGACAAACACCTGAACTACCTTTATATGCTCTCATTAACCATTTCATCAAATGAAGTACTCAAATTAGTTAAAGCATCTACTTCACTAATTCTGTTCAACTGAAACCATCTACTTTTTTTTAACATTCCTCTTACTACCCCTACATCAGCAACTTCTAACCTCCTGAACAGCCCCTTTAGTTTGCACTCAGCTCTTACTGCAAAAGCAGAAGGTGGGTTTAAATACTACATTGCATACAGCCACTTAAGTTTCCTGACATACTTTTCTTAGTGGAAAATATTTTTATGCACATGACAAGACACTATTCCTACTTTTCTGATTCTGTTGTCTTAATTCCTTATCAGGCTATCCTCCATCATTAGTAACCCCATCTATTCCTTGCTACTTAATTCCATCTCACTTGTTGTGAGACTTAGTGTACTAGATTGTGATTGCCTTCAAGAGCATGCCTTTTATTCCATAAATTTTCAATGTGCACTAAACAATTTGTTCCAAAACACCCAGTCAAAAAATATTTTCCAAATTAATAAGCACCAAAATAAATCTTGATTCACTCCACAAAACTTTTCAGAAAACTGCCTCAGTTTAAAAGCATGGTCATGGCATCCACTACTACTCCTAAAACCATGCTGTCATCCTACACTCTGCTGAATTTCCACCACCTTCAAAGTTTCATATTCAACATGCTTAAACGAACTTCATATAAGAACATTAAATAAGGAAAATACCATGCTGGTTACCATAATCCTTTCAATTCCTTTCTTGTAAATTGGAACAATGACTGAATCCAGCCAATCCTCAGGAACCAATTTGCCATGTCATCTTAATGATTTTACAGCAGTCTACCATTAATATATGTACAACTAAAAATAACCTTCTTTGCAATTATTATCTGGACAATTAGAAATAATCTTTATTAACCGAAAATTTAATAATGTGTGCTAAAACCTTTAGCCCTTATGATGGTCTCTAGATTTCGTGGATTACTCTCCTCTAGTTTTTTTTTTTTTTTTTTTGTAAATATCTACAAATGTATTCTGCCATTTGGCCTTCATAGCAGTTGTCAGTTCAGCTTTGTTTGCTGAGCAACATCTTCCATGCACCTGATGATGCAATTTGTCTCAGAGATTCTCTATAGGGTTCAGGTCAGAATTCTGGGCTGGCTGGTTCAACTATTTGACACCCATATCCTTAAACCAATCAGTAACAACGTGAGAAGTATGACTGTCCTAAAAGTATTGCCACAACGTTAATAGTGCATAATTATGTGGAACATCTATACTCGGGACAAGGCTAACCTGACTATGGAGTTAAAGTTACGGAGTGTGTACTTCCACTGCATAATATAGTTCCAGTTGAAAAGTCTGTGCTCAAGTTTGAACTGAGACCTAAAAAGGACATGGATATATAGAGGTTCTAAATTTTGTACGTACGTACTACATTATAGAAATAAAGATCCTAGTTTCAGTTGCATTTCTTAAAAACACAAATATTCGTATTTTGGCGACGCCATTGTCACTTCTGTTTTGCTTCAGAGAGGCTATATACAGTATACACGGAGAATATTTACTGCGAGCGGAAGGAGAGAATTGTATTAGCCTGAGGGTAAGTGGGGAGATAATAGTTTGGCGATTAAACTTGCTCCTTTTTTCGTGGTTACTGTTTTAAAATACTCATTCGGAAATCATTTGTCTGGTGGTCAGCAAGGTTGAGAAGGTGTGGGGGTTGAGAGGTGACATTGTGATGGAACCTGGGAAGTTTCCTTTTGTTTTGCCTTTTATTCAGTCCAAATGACTGAAAAGAAAGGTAGAGGAAGGTCAAGAAAATCATGGGAGACCAAATTTAGGAATGTCTGTGTGAGAAAAAGATAATGAGTGCAAAGTACAAAAAGGTCTTGTGTGAGATGTATGTGATGGATGCCAGTGAAACTTGATTTGTGTACAGAGATCACAGTAAATGACTATGTTTGATACAAGAACAGTTAGTAAAATGTAGCCCCATCAGTTTTAAGCTTTTAATCTGGCAGATAAACTTTGAGGAGCTAACCTCTGAATCTCAGAGAATGGCTTAGTGATATGTGTGTGTCCAGATGTGAATGGTAGGGCAGTATGTGTGATCACAGAACAACTGATGCCACTATGCTTGAGTAATACTGGATAAATTTCATCATTACCTGAGGCTTTACCACATTTTCTGGGACAGAATAGCATCACTTATTAGCACTTATGGTCTATCAGTCCTGGTAATCATAAATAACAGCCTTGTCATGATTACCCTGCGTACACTAGTCAATAACTTTTCATTCAAAAAGGTTTTCAAAAAATTATCTCCATCTGTACCATAATTCCTCTATCAACATGCACAGCTGCCCATCTTCGTCATACAAATTATTTCTTACACATATTCCACGATGTTATATATACACAGAAGTGTCGCATTATTGTGACCACCTCCTACTTATGACGTCAACAGCGCACAGCCAATGAAAGGAGGCATGTGTCATGAGTTGGTTTGGGGGGAATATAAGGTGTGCTGTGGGCAATCTGAAAACATATCACTCATTGCTGTCGTGGATCAAAGGAGTGATTTATCAGATTTGCAAAAAGGGATTATTACTAGCTTCCATGCCAAGGGTGGCAGTATTTCTGAAGCAGCACAATTTGTGAACTGTTCACATGCTGCTGTGGTTAAAGTGTATCGTGATTGGAGAAATGGCCCCATTGCGAATAAGCGATGTGGAAACTGTGGAGCACCACGTGCCATTGATGTGAGAGATGAACATCAGCTGCGAAGGTGCACGAGGACAATCGACACGCTACAGTGGAGTAACTCGCAGGCTGAATGAACCAGGAGGCTACCGGAAGTGTGTATAAAATGACAGTTCAGCGAATCCTGCTGTGTATGGGGCTCTGATCAGACGGATGGTCACTGCACCTATGCTAACATAGGTACATCGGCAGAAAAGGCTTACATTTGCACGGCAGTATCGAAATCGGACCTCCGCTGATTGGCAAAGGATTGCCTTCTCCGATGAGTCACGTTTTCTGCTTCATTGAACAGATGGACGTTGGTGTATAAGGCAAGAAACATCGGAGAACAAACACTCTTCAACCATTGCTGGCAGAACACAAGCTGGTGGGGGCAGCATTATGGTCTGGGGAATGTTTTCGTGGCATTCTCTGGGTCTACTCATACTTGTGGAAGGCACTACACTACGGACCGAATTTGTTATGAATCCATCCTTGCAGACCACATACACCCACACATGCCGATTGTCTTCCCTGGGGAGGATGGGATCTTCCAACATGACAAAACAACGTATTACACAGCTAGAAATGTCCGAGAATGGTTGGAAGAGCACGATGAAAACTTCAAAGTACTTCCCTGGCTCCCTAATTCCCCAGACTTAAAACCCAATTGAGCAACTGTGGGACCACCTCGATCGTGTTGTTTGCTCTACGGATCTTACACTACACACCCTCCAGCAGCAGTCAGATGCACTCCAGTCGGCATGGCTCAACACCTTCCAGCACCTTATTGAGTCACTCCCAGCCCACCTAGCTGCTGTCAGCACTGCACACGGCAGTTACTCTGAATATTAGCTGGTGGTCACAATAATGTGATTTGACCGTGTACACACACACACAGTTTCCAGCATTCCTGAAGATCCTGAAAACATTTCTGGAAGGCACTTTCCGGAATGCCCGCACGTTATTTTGTCACAGCTGCGTGGGCAGATGTAATGTCTGCACGATACTTTGAGTGAGTACCTCTCATTAAGCGCTTTGTCGCTTGGTTTGTGGATCATACTGCAGGCATCATGCTTCATCTCCTGCTGCTTGGGCAGATGTACTGTCTGCACGATACTTTGAGTGAGTACCTCTCATTCAGCGCTTTGTCGCTTGGTTTGTGAATCATACTGCAGGCATCGTGCTTCATCTCCTGCAATAATTGTGGAGCAAAAACCAGGATCCTCAACTGCAGTACCCAGCAGATCAGATCGATGAACGAGCCTCCTTTTGGTCATCATGCAGAATGTGGACTACCAATCTGGTATTAAGTTATTTTGTTTTCCCAGATCCTTGCATAGAATCTCACGACAGGTAGACTCAGCGAAAAGTCTCACTGTATTTCGGAGATCTTTCTTTAACCTATTCCGTACCTCTTCAATTTTTTCCACTGTCTGCACACACAGGGACACCCAGATCATTATCAAAGGATTCCCGTCAGTCACAAAACCATACGTAACATTTGAAAACTCTGCCGTGGGATAATTCTGTGTCTCCATATGCTTCTTTTAATATTCTGTAAGTTTCAGTAGCTGATTTACCAAGTTTCCAACAAAAACTCTCTGCTCTTTAATGGCTAAAATGAAATGGGATGAGAACGCTTGCTATGACTCTCTTAATGCCTGCCTGTCGGTACAAACTGGTTTCCATTTGTTTGCTAATTGGCCAAGGACTTTCTTCTGGCATACTTGTGATATTTTTATCCCACTGCTGTTATGTCAGTCACGCGGTCAGTCCTTGGACTTATACACATATAACCTACGTTCAATATGTATTTAACAAGGTTCCATAACACTCCTAGAGCATTTTGGAAGTTTGTTTGCACATAATTCCCGAAACCTACACAGTGATTTTGACTGACTATTTTCAGTGATTAGGACTGATCAATTGCTAATAAATAAAACATCAGATCAGCTACACAGAATGAACTCAAGAGTTCCATCAGAATTAGGAGGCATGAAATTCTTCAAGTATAAGTGCATTGCAAAGATTTTGAGAGCCAAGATATGGAGGCAGAAACACTTTAACAGATGAAAAGTGCAAGGAATTTCTAATGTCATATTAGAATTCTATGTATGAAAGTTATGTGACAAAAATGTAATAGTGGAACATTTCAGTAGCAACTTCTACCTTTATCAGCCTTAGAGTGAATGATGATAACATGAGGTGTTAAAACACTTGTTAATTCACTTGTTGCCACTTTTAAGGAAGTATTTCTAAGTAATGGAGATATGATATGGTGAATCTTTATTGAAAGGGTTAATGAAAAGGCAAATATCTAAACTTACAGGAATCGTATCATGTCATTATCTCTATTGACACATCCTCAGTTCCTGATTGGCAAAATACCAAATTGTATTGCATCTTTCACAACTGAAAATCTCTCAAGTTTCATGTAAGATTTAGAATTTTACCTTTGTGTTAAACACATGCAATACAGTTTCACTGTATCATATCTCCATTATTTGGAAATATTTCCTCAAATCTGTCAACAAGTTAATTAACATGTTTACCACCTCATCTTCATTCACTCTAAGACTGATGAAGGTAGAAGTTACTACTGAAAAGCTCAACTCTTAAATATTTATTTATTGTATAACTTTCATGCACAGAATTCTAAAACATCATTAGAAATTCCTTATACTTTTCATCAGATTTTGGGAAGGAAAACTGACCTGCCAACCTCTCAGAACCAAAAAATGTAACACTCGGATAGAAAAATCGTAAAACAATGCATGCTGATAATTTTTGAAGCCTATTTCAGCTATATAAATTCTTCATGATGAGAAGGTAGGGATTTTTTCCCTACATCAAAATTTTATCGAGAAACTAATTAAATCTAATCAGCAAACACTTTTATGTTGTTAATTATTAGAAAAAATTACGATTACAGGAGAAATCCTCACTCCACGTAACTTCCGTTTTCAGAAATTTTCAGAGGCGGAAAACTTGCATTTTAGGAGGTCTGAAAGATGGTTTAATTGGGTTCTGGGGATGTCGTTTTTGTCTGCAGGACTAAAATAAATCTGCGATGTGCATCGGCCGTCGCCGGGATTCTGCTACAAGGATTAGTAGAAAGTGAATCTGCGATGTACGTAGGCCACGCCGCAATTCTTCTATGGGAGTGGGTACAAAATAAATATGCGATGTACGTCGGGCATCGCCGCAATTCTGCTACGGAGATGAGTACAAAATAAACCTGCAATGTACATCACTGCAATTCTTCTACGGGGACGATTACAAAATAAATCTGCGATGTACGTCAGCAGTCGCGAGAAAAAATTACGATTATAGAAGAAATCCTCATTACGCCTAACTTCCGTTTTCGAAAATTTTGAAAGGCGGAAAACTTGTGTCTATGATAGAGAGTCTGCAAGATGGTTTAATAGGGTTCTGGGGATGTCGTTTTTGTCTACAGGACCAAAATTAATCTGCAACGTATGTCGCCACGATTCTGCTACAAGGCTTCTGTCTGAAAAGAGGGGAAATGCAAAATTGTATTAGGGTACTGCAGCATGATTTATCGTACTAAATATAATAAAATCGTAACAGTTGGCAGATCTGAATAGATATGAGACACCATAAAATTCCAAGTTCAGTTACTAAATAAACTCCAGGATGAGTACTAAAAAAACTAATCAACCATCATAAAAATGGCAATTAAAAATATTGACATTTCATACACCTTAGCATTAACTAGGGAATTCTTTACACCTTATCATAAATTAGTTGAACATTATCTTTTAAAAAGTATGGCTGATTTTTTGCTTCCTTTATGATTCATTTGTAAAATCATTTGTCAGTTATTCCACAGTTTGTATTCTTTTAGGGGGGCTCTAGGACTTTTCAATGACTCAAGGAAAAAAATTCCATTACCTGGCGCATATGCATGTAAACTAAAACTTTACCTTATGTGGCCAGTAAATCAAAAAGTAACAGCTAGTAAACACAAATCTCTGTATTAAATAAAAGGTCAAATGTAAACTGTTACAGCTATAATTTACATGGATTGAATTTATACATTTGTATTTCAACTGATATCTACTATGTTTATTTTGCTTGTACACTTTAGTTTTGTATAGCAATTCAACGAATACTTCCCTTTATTTGAAATAAATATGGATTTAATTTAACAGAGCATAAAAAAGAAAGTCATGAACTATTCTACACAAGTACTTCTGGTCGAATTACGAGGAATAATTACTGCAACTCAAAAAAGCATTACTCTCCACATTAAATCAGCACTGAAAGTTCAAAAATATCAGAACTTCTTAAGTTAGGCAGGATTAATAGAACATTTGCATGGCATCACTATAAACAAATTATGAAATTACAGTGAAAAACATCAAAGTATTATCACAACACAACAACAGATCACCATGAACTCCTATAAACAAGCACACTTCTCTCAGTTACAGATAATGGCAGACCCAAGATATTTTATTCATTTAAAGACTTCTGGTGCCCCATCCTTGCCAAAACTATATTTGTTCTGGACTCCCAGAATAGCAGTCATAGTTTTCTGCTGGAAAAAAAGCATTTTTCATAAGAAAAGAACAAATGCCTTGTTCATTTCAACTCTGCAATAAAAAATTAATTACAGAACATTGTTTTCGATGACTTTAAAATATGACTGACTTTTTCACAATTTCCATGACTTTTCCAGGTTTTTGGTGTGTACCCTGTCATTCCTTTTACAACAGATTTTTGTATTGTTTAGAAAAAATATATATCTGCAATACTGGCATGAAAACTAATAGCTAATTATAATTAACAAGTTCTCCAACACAATTTGTAAGAGTGCTGTAACCTCTAAGAGTTGCTGTATCACCTTTACAACTATACACGCAATTTTGCAGAGAAAACAGCAAAGAAAATGCAGATAAAAATGATGTAACATAAGTAACACACTTTCACCAATATATTTAAAGATAGCTAATAACAAAATATGTTTATAACCAGATAAACTACAGAGGTTACATTATGTTCATGCAAATTTAATTGTATTTCTGATTTAAAGCCCAAATTTTTGAAAAAAAACATGTAATACTGCAGATATAAATATAACTTTCATGACACAAATTTTGTTAATGAATTTTGTTGTTCCTATTCCTTTACTTAAATTCATTATAAAAATCTATTTTCAAAATTCACTACATATATTTAAATATTTTGACTCTAAATGCACAGGTGTAATTACTAATCCAAAATGCTACAAAATTCTCATTATTTCTGGAAAGAAAATTACTAAATTTTGTTCAGAATAAAGTTTTAAATGCTAGTATTAATATATACTTGTACACATGTGAATTCAAAGATGATAGGGCAGCCAATACCCACAGCACGATGTATCAAGTCCAGATGGGAAGAAACACACACTCCATTTGGGCTTGTGTTTATTCTGCCTGTATAAAAATACAAGTTTTTAAAATTATGAGACTTTGAGTCCAGACTGGAGTGGATTCATCATCAGATAAACAACTTAAATTATCTGATGATAAATCCAGTGTGGACTCTAAATGACTCATAATTTAAAAAATTGTATTTATACAGGCAGAATAAACATAAGCCTAAACGGAGTGTGTGTTTCTTCTCATCTGGAATTGATACATCATGCTGTGGGTATTGGCTACCCTATCATCTTCGAAGTAAAGTTCTAAATATTATATTCAAAAATTTCCATGCAATTAGTAAGAACATATAATTCTGAAGTCATTCTGCACTTATTCAAAATACTATAATTTCAAATGACAAATACATATCAAGTCTTGTGCTAACCAGTAACCAATGAGATTAAGTGTCTTCAAAAGAAAAAGAAAACAGACAGTAATGCTCAGACTTTTAGAGTATTCAGTATGGGATCTGATGTGAAAATAACTTAATACTCAAAATATTACCTACATTGATTGTTCACTTACTGGAAACTCCAAAGTCTCTGGATTATCGCTCTGCTCTACTTTGATGAGGCTTAAGGATGTTAATGTCAAACAGATCCTATAAAGGCCTTTCATATTTCTTGTACTAGCTAAGGACTTATCCCCAATTGTCACCTGCCATACATGCTCTAAGGGTGTACAAGAGGTGTAAAAACTTACAATGCAATACAACAAAGTCAATTTGAATCAAAATAACAACTTACAATCTTTAAAAAAAATGTGTACTTAAAATTTGGCACATAGGTACACAGCAGAAATTAATGAATTAAACATATGTTGTGTTTTGATATTTCTTAAATTCAAAGCAAACAGCAGACATATATGATTTATGAAATATGGAATGTAATTGCATATATATTTTCATAAGTTTCAAAAATATATGTTCATAAGTTTTTAAAATTTTATTTCTTAAATTTTAAAAAGGTTTCTAAAATTTTTAAAACTTACAAAACATTAAAAATTATAAATATAATGATCCGATTTATTGGTGTCTAAAGTAAGAAATCACACGAATTTCACTCCGCAAACTTTCTCCATCAACGGACGGCTTCATCAGGCGATTACATAGAGAATATAGAATCAAAATTGTAGACAGAACAATAATTCTAATATGACAAATGAAATCATGCGTGAAGACCGTGCACATAAATAACCACGAACGTGGTGAATACTATATCTTAAAAGTTAATGCAAAAGCAAAAAATGTGAACTTCAGGAAGAAACTAGAATCATGAAGTCCATCTTGCGATGCCTAGCAGATGGTTCCAAGCTACCGGTAGTTCGAAAGAGACATCGGTGTTGCATACATCCTGCCTCGTTAATATCTCAACTGTTTCCCTTATGGCAGCTGTTCTTTCATCTCCATATGGTGCAATCTTCAAGATATTCTGCCATTGGGGTTGAGCTTGATGGTTAGCTACTTCTTTGGCAAGTGACGTAGAAAGTTTCTTTTGTGCAACGTCCCTCTTCTGCTCATTCATTCTCTCCTCAAATGACCTTTTTGTGAGACTTACGTAAAATTTAGTTGAGGAGTCTGGGTATAACAATGGGATGCAATAGATGCCCGCATCTGTGAGCTTCAAGGTACTATTACTTCTTGCTGTGCTGAGGATGGTTGCCATGTGTTTAGAAGCTTTAAGGCAGACATCCAATCCTTTCTTCTGAAAGTGATTTTTAATAAAGTAAGATATTTTGGGGATGTACGGGATCGAACCAACAAACTTTAAAGGTGCTCTTCTGTTCGGTGTAGCAAGTGTGTTGGCTTCAACTTTCGCTATTGTGTCCTCTACGCGGGAGACGTCAAACCCTCCTGCAAAGGCAAGATCTTTCAAAGACTTAATTTCGGCATCATAGTCAGATTTCAAGGTGCAAAAATCTTTGGCTCTTTTAGCCCGGTATTTGAATAGAGCATACTTGTGTGTTGTTGGGTTGGCTGATCCTGGCGGAATAGGGTTAGGTACGTGCATGGGTTTATAGTAGACTTTGGTAGTGAGTGTACGTCACTTGCCAAAGAAGTAGCTAACCATCAAGCTCAACCCCAATGGCAGAATATCTTGAAGATCGCACCATATGGAGATGCAAGAACAGCTGCCATAAGGGAAACAGTTGAGATATTAACGAGGCAGGATGTATGCAACACCGATGTCTCTTTCGAACTACCGGTAACTTGGAACCATCTGCTAGGCATCGCAAGATACTTCATGATTCTAGTTTCTTCCTGAAGTTTACATTTTTTGCTTTTGCATTAACTTTTAAGATATTGTATTCACCATGTTCGTGGCTATTTACGCGCGCGGTCTTCACACATGATTTCATTTGTCATATTAAAATTAACGTTCTGTCTACAATTTTTATTCTATATTCTCTATGTAACCGCCTGATGAAGCCGTCCGTTGACGGAGAAAGCTTGCAGAGTGAAATTCGTGTGATTTCTTACTTTAGACACCAATAAATCGGATCATTATATTTATAATTAGTTTTCTGGTGTTATCGTCCCACAAGCTATATATTTGTTTGCTGTTTCCGGGCATATAATGGACGCATATTATAAACTTAGACGATTTAGAATCAAGCTTGAGATGGAACGATTGCACTTTGACTTCTTGCAAGAATGAAGAGCGCTGGACCTGATTCCTCCTTTCTGCAAGTTTAAATCTACTCTTGACAATCCTTGGTTCCGACGTAAAAAGTTAATATTCCAGCAGCAAACGCTGAAGCACCTCATTCGCTCCAAAAGAGTTAGAATCATGGAGCTGGAATACAAGTCCTTTAGCCAGCACGCTGAACTAACGCATCTGGTCTCACCTTTGGAGCTAGATATAATACTAAGAAAAATAGACATGCTGGCCAGCAAAGAGCGTAAAACCCACGTAGCTCGCCACAAGAAGAAATTAGATAAGCTCTGGGCAGAACAACATCCGAACGTTCCTCAACATCAAGATTTTATAATTCCAGTCGTTAATGTTTCTTCTAAGACACTTGCCCATTCAGAGCTTGTGATCCTACAGAAAGGCCCAAAATTTACATTTGAGAGACCTCTTAGATACAAAGATGTGGTGCCACAAATCGAAAGTGTCCTACGATATTTGCCAGTTTCTGAGCGCGACCCTATCAGATACAAATGCGCAGCCATGCTTACAAGTATCGCGGCACGGAGTAGAAATTACATTCAGAAGCTCCCTAATGAATTAAAGAGGCTCAAAAATGATAGAGACGTTGTTTTCCTGCTAACTGATAAGTCGGGGCAGATCGCCATAATGGACGAGCAAGACTAAGACATAAAAATTCGTTCTTTCATTGATTCGAACGCCGTTCTGCAGACAAAAGACCCTCTCAACAGATGGAAAGCAAGAGTCAGGAAAGCTTCTAATTTTAAAGCCCTTCCAGACGCCATCAAGCGAGGAGCGAAACTCCCTCCTGGGACATCCATACCCAAATTATTCAGGAGATTAAAGCACCATAAAGAGGGCAACCCAATCAGGCCGATCATTTCAAGGAAGAAAGCACCATCAGCACACCTTGAGAAAGCCCTAGCAACTTTTCTTATGCCATTCCTTCCGAACACAGACAGAGTCCTTAGATCCTCGAATGACTTCATCTCCAAGATAAAAGGTATCACCATTGCACAACATGAACTTATTGGCTGCTTTGATGTTATCTCCCTCTACCCCTCTGTTCCAATACCAGAAGCAACGCAAAACATCAAACGAACCCTGGCTGGAGCTAACCTTTATGATAAAGAAGCTCTGAATGATATCTTTGCTGTTATTGAATTAGCTGTAGAATCCAACTTCTTTACCTATGGCTCCCACATCTACAAGCAATCAAAAGGTGTCCCGATGGGTTCAGCCTTGTCTCCAATACTCGCTGAAGCCATCATGAGACCTATTGAAGAGATCATACTCACCACTCTTCCCAGGACACCAAGAGTATGGCTACGCTATGCAGATGATATCATTTTTGTCTGGGAGCACGGAGAAGCCTACTTGCAAGACTTTGTGGTAGACATAAACAACATACATGAAGACATTAAATTTGCAATAGAAATAGAAAATCAAGGAGAGTTACCATATTTAGATGTACTTGTGACGAAATCGATTTCAGGTACACTCACTACCAAAGTCTACTATAAACCCACGCACGTACCTAACCCTATTCCACCAGGATCAGCCAACCCAACAACACACAAGTATGCTCTATTCAAATACCGGGCTAAATGAGCCAAAGATTTTTGCACCTTGAAATCTGACTATGATGCCGAAATTAAGACTTTGAAAGATCTTGCCTTTGCAGGAGGGTTTGACGTCTCCCGCGTAGAGGACACAATAGCGAAAGTTGAAGCCAACACACTTGCTACACCGAACAGAAGAGCACCTTTAAAGTTTGTTGGTTCGATCCCGTACATCCCCAAAATATCTTACTTTATTAAAAATCACTTTCAGAAGAAAGGATTGGATGTCGGCCTTAAAGCTTCTAAACACATGGCAACCATCCTCAGCACAGCAAGAAGTAATAGTACCTTGAAGCTCACAGATGCGGGCATCTATTGCATCCACATTGTTATACCCACACTCCTCTACTAAATTTTACGTAGGTCTCACAAAAAGGTCATTTGAAGAGAGAATGAATGAGCACAAGAGGGACATTGCACAAAAGAAACTTTCTACGTCACTTGCCAAAGAAGTAGCTAACCATCAAGCTCAACCCCAATGGCAGAATATCTTGAAGATCGCACCATATGGAGACGCAAGAACAGCTGCCATAAGGGAAACAGTTGAGATATTAACGAGGCAGGATGTATGCAACACCGATGTCTCTTTCGAACTACCGGTAGCTTGGAACCATCTGCTAGGCATCGCAAGATGGACTTCATGATTCTAGTTTCTTCCTGAAGTTTACATTTTTTGCTTTTGCATTAACTTTTAAGATATTGTATTCACCATGTTCGTGGTTATTTATGCGCGCGGTCTTCACGCATGATTTCATTTGTCATATTAAAATTAACGTTCTGTCTACAATTTTGATTCTATATTCTCTATGTAACCGCCTGATGAAGCCGTCCGTTGACGGAGAAAGCTTGCGGAGTGAAATTCGTATGATTTCTTACTTTAGACACCAATAAATCGGATCATTATATTTATAATTAGTTTTCTGGTGTTCGCGTCCCACAAGCTATATATTAAAAATTATGTAATGTTGCACACACACACAAAATATCAGAATTTCTCTGGGCACATGAGACAAAATCCCCAGACACACAGCATGAAATCCCTGGAAATCTGGGAATACCAAAATCATAATCACCACTGCTTATGCACTCTATTCTTGCTCTATCAACCAATGAAGCAAGCACTTTTTTTTCTTCTTTCTTTTTTCAGGTGAAATTAAAGTTTAAAATTCGTATTGGGCATATCTTTTGGGCCCATAAGGTTGTTCAAGGCAGACAGCACCTATTTTGAATTTTTATTCGCCTGAAAAAAAAAAAGAAAAGCAGGAAAATGCTAACTCGGTTGATTGTTACAGCAAGAGACTACTGAAAGGGAGAACCTATTTTTCATGAAATAAAAATTCCAAAATTGTCACTACCTCTGCTCACTCTGCTGTGAAAACAACTAAGCAACTTCATGGGTTACTAAAGATGGTGCATACTAGCACAGACAGAACAAGTACTAATTTTGAATTTGAATTTCGCCTTGAAACAAAGAAAAAATGCTTGCTCCTTTGATACAGCTAGAAAAAACTGAATGAAATGGGAAACATATTAATATGTAAATTCATTAAAAACATGAAGACACTTCTGCATTCACCAATTCAATAAATACCATGGTTTCCAGACTAGTGAAATCTGAGGGTTGCCTCTACATGTTTTGCAAATTTTTGCTTTCTAAACTGGAAGGCACATATGCAATTATGTATGGCACTTTTACTGAAAATTTTGATTTCTGCTACTGGTCAAGAATTTTGTTAAACTCAGCCAAAAAGCAGCCATTAGCAACAGCATTAAGGTTCTCTTCAATTAAAAGTATGAAGAATTTGTGGGAAAACTGCAGAATAAATGAAATGGCGGCACCCTTAGCTGTTTGCACCGTAGAGGAACAGAAGGCAATCATCAGGTTTTTGTGGTCCGTGGGTGTGAAACCTCATGAAATTCATAGAAGAATGCTACAACGGTATGGAGATGCCTGCATTGGTGAAAGAAAAGTGTATGAGTGGGTAGATGTGTTTAAAAATGAGCAAATATCAATACATGATGAGTAACGCTTTGGTCGTCCCAGCACGACCATCACTGATGAGAAGGTCGGTGACGCTGATGCATCATTCGTGAAAACAGGTGCATTTCTTTAGAAGTTCTGGCCATGGAATTGGATGCCAGTATCAGATCTGCTCATACCATTGTCGTGGAGGTTCTCAAGTATCGCAAGCTATGTGCATGGTGGGTGCTTAGGATGCCAACTGATGAGCACAAGATGATTCGTGTGCAGACTTCCATAGTCTTTTTGGTGTAGTATATTGACAAAGGAGGTGACTTCCTGGCATGTATCGTCACAGGGGACAAAACCTGGGTGCATCGCTACGAGCCCAAAAGCAAGAGACAATCTTCAGAATGGTAGCACACATCTTATCCCATCAAGAAGATGTTCAAGTCTCGCAACCCTCTGCCAGAAAGTTCCTGTTCATTAACTGGGATATGAAAGGGCCAATTTGGGAGCACTATCAGAAAGGGGGGGCAGACAGTGAATAGTGCCCAATACAGCGCAATGTTGGAGTAGGAGCTGAAGCCAGCAATATGGAGCCGTCGCAGAGGACTTTTGTCTAAAGGCGTTCTTCTCCATCATGATAATGCCCATCCTCACACAGCCACTGTAGCTTTTGACACCATTCAGAGATTGAGATTTCAGATCTTACAGCATCCTCCATACAGCCCTGACTTGCTCCCTCGGATTATCATGTGTTTGGACCCCTGAAGGACGCTTTGAGCGGAAGAAGATTTGGGAGTGATGAGGAGGTCAAAGAAGCAGTGCATCCTGGCTGAAGGCGCAACCAAAAACATTTTTTTTTTCAGACGGACTAAAGAAGTTGGTTCAATGGTGAGAGAAATGTATTGAAAAGGTGGGTGATTATGTAGAAAAATGAAATATCATTTGTATTTTTTATTAAATTATGTATTTCAAAATATTAAATTTGCTGTTACTTTTTGAACTGCCCTTGTACATATATAGTGAATTGGTAAAAAAAAAAAAAAACATACAACATATAGATGGTCTTCCTACAAGGAAAGTAGAAGTGTATGTTTATCATACAATCTTATGCTTACAAAAAGTGTTGAGTTTTTAAAACATTTATCATACAACCATATGCCAATGGTTTGCAAAATTCCATGCAGAAGGCATAACCCTTGCAAATGTGTCTTATGGCTGTCCACCAGTAGCTGTAACGGATGAAGAGCTGAAGAACACCATGGACTCTGATCCATGGCAAAATGTCAACTAATGTCCATGTGCATCATTTGACAATTGTTCAGCATCTGGTAGCCTTGGGGAAGGTGAAAAAGCAGGATGTTTGTGTACCACAAACATTGACAGCAGCCAATAAGACACGTCATCTAGACAGGAACTAATCAGAGGGATTCCAGCATCGGATAGCACCCTGCGATGAAAACTTGACTCTCAATAACAATTATAAGTGATCAGCATAGTGATTGGATACCATAAACACTATCCAAAGCCACTCCTACACCAGCAGAAATTGCTGGTTTTAGTATGGCTGTCTGCTGTAGGCTTGATTTATCGTTTATTTCTCCAACCAGGTGAGACAATCAGTTTGGACCAATATTGTGCTGAAATGCAGCAGATACACAAAAAAGTGTCATACCAAGCAGCCAGTTTTGATCAATAGGAATGGAGTTCTGTTGCACAATAATATTCATCCAAGTCTCCTAAAGGACCATTCAACATGTCCACCAGCTGGATTATGAAATTCTGCAGCACCCTGAGTATTCCCCAGACCTTGCTCCCATGGATTATCACCTCTTTCAGAACCTAAACCATTTCCTGGTGAAAAGGACCTTCATAACAAAGCTGTGTGTCAGGCCATTGCTAACCTTCTTTTCCTCACAGACTCTGAAGTTTTATCACTATGGAATCCACAGATTCGTAACCCATTAGGGATGTGTGTTGATGCAAAGAACTACCACTCTGACTGGGTGGGCAAGTGCTTCCTATTTTTATGGGAGTTTGCAGGTGGCAGTCTCATTTTGGACACTTCATCTACACCAACTCCAAAGAAACTTTCTTTAATTAGCTTCTTACTTTAAAACTTCATGCCACAAAGGTCCGTATTTCCACGAGATTTGCCAAAATACTATTTTGATTGGAATTATTAATAGCTGTTAAATGTTCCTTAATTCTTACTTCCAATTTTCAAGGTGTTTGCTCCTATATGATTACTCAGTAGCAATCCAATGTAATGTGCTATATTACGTTATTTCTTGCATCTTGTCTTGTGTATTACAAGAAGGAACTAAATTTGCTATCTAAAATTATTAATCTAGATATACAGAATGTTTCCCTCAATTCCTTTAAGAAAAATGTTTACGATTAGTTTCTTTAAAGACAAAATTTAAACTGATGTCAATAAAACCTTGCACTACCATCTTATTTGTTTAGAATTTGTATTCTTCACTGTATGTTAACTTCAAAATTTAAGGGTAAGTTCTATACATAGAAACACAGTCTACTATTGTATTGTTAGCCCATTTCTCCTATCTTAGCTGAATATTACATTCAATATCAAAGATAAAAAGTATTTCCAACAGAGACACGGGACAGGTGGTGAAAGATATTAGTTAACACAAAAACTATAGAAGAGTAACTTCTAATCACTGAAAGAAATTAACATAAATACCTATTCTGACTGGGAGATATAAATTAAATACAACATTCTGTTTCATAAAACTGCTTTTCTGACATTAAAAAAAGAAGAAGAATGAGATAACAAAATAATATGAGGCCTAGGGAAATGGCCAGTTTACATTTTTAAAAACTAACAAGATTTGCTCTAAAAATTCACACTAATTTTTTTTATAACATTTGTTCATTTATAATGTTGGCCACAAATCTATTTATAGCATAATATCTGATTGTATTAAAGAAACAAACACTGTATGGCATTTTGAAAATGCCTACTTGATAGTCCCAATTTTCTTTCCAGGAACTTTAAAATAAAAATTTAGTAAGAACACCAAGTTGCCATGTTTTTTAGTTATTATTTACATGAAAAACCTTTGTTCAGATTATGCTTATAATGTGGAATTACCAAAATATGAAGTAGTCTATCATTTATAACATAAAAAACAGACATTTGGCTCATCTGTTTCCAGGAAAAACAACACACATATCATTGATGTGATTACATCTGTAAATTCACCAAGGAGGATTTTTATGATGCAACACAAATATTAATACAGTGTATGTACAAGAGAACAAGCACAAATGAATAGTTGAATTATATAACACGTAACTGCTTCATGGTGTTCTTACCAAATTTTGGCTTCAGTTGTAAATTCCCATTCACAGAACTATCAGACAGTTGCAATTCTAGCATAGCATTTAGCCATTCTTCCAGATCTGACTCACTTTCAGCTACAACAGAAAAGCAATCATCCTTTGTGTAAAGAGCTATAACTAGCTTTTGCTTTGCATCAACTTTGCGATTTATATTGAAACAAGTTTTAATACAGATACTCCTCTTTGGCGTAGCACCTGCACGAAATTTCTTCTCACTGTCGTAGTATTCTAATCTAGCAGGACTATTTTCAGACTCAGTTCTTAGAACAAAATATTTTTTCTTCATTGTCTGGAAAAAAAAAGTATGCTCGTGAGTAACAAAAAGAACCGATAAGAAATTTTCAAAAAATTCACATCCAGAAAAGCACATCTAAAATACATTACATTTTATATCAATCTTGAAAATATTCATAATTAGTTATTGTACAATTAGTTACATGGTGCAATAGTATAAATATCTTGAAAAATAGTAAAGTATTTTCATGTGGACATTCTGTTCTTCATGCATTGTTTTGGCATCAAAAGCTTCAAGAGTCAGATTAGAGCTTTTGTGATAATATTTTATAACTACAGTTCGATACAAGAATTTAGAATACAATCTTCTCATTATCATTTCATCCTTAGGGTCATCAGTTCAATGACTTCCTCTTACATTCTACCAATGTAAGGTCAGATACAGATATATAACCAAAATTCACTTGGGCGTTTCCATCAGAATATTTCTTCCTTTTCCATCACATGCTCTATTCTAAAAAGCATTTTCTTTTTTTAAGTTTAAGAAGAAATCCTGCAGAAGCTGGTGTGACCCTGCAGAAATGCGTACAGGCAATTTTTTCAAGTTTAACATTTTTTAGAATAGAGCCTGCAATGGAGCCAGAAGAAATATTCTGGTTCTGATGGAAACGTACACATGAATTCTGGTTATAGGTCTGTTTCTGACCTTGCATTGGTGGAAGGGAGAGTGACAGAAGTGGGAGTCGTTGGATGGACGATCCTAAGGATAAAGTGATGGTGAGAAGATTGTATTGTAAATTCTTGTACAGAACTGTAGTTACCATAAAATATTATCACAAAAGTTCTAATTTGACTCATTAAGCTTTTAATACCAAAACAAAACATGAAGAACAGAATGTCCTCAAGAAAATAATTCACTATTTTTCAAAATATTTATCATGTCTAAATGGTTAAATTATGATGTCTTATTTTCTCAGTCATAAAGCCAAATGTTTCAGAACATTAGAATGTTTAATGCATCACATGAAATGGAACAACAGTATATTTCAAGTTAAATGGTAGGCTTTGCCACAAATTTGTTCATGTCATAACAGGTGTTTGCATGCAAGAAACACTGCATGCTGAAAACAATATTATCTTACGGAGAAAATCTGGTTCAGAAGTCAAACTCAATATATGAAAAAATAAAGTGATTGTTTAAAACTGCTGAAGAAAAGACCACGTGTGGCCGAAGAGTATCATAACATGCAAAGGTCAACTTGAACCAGATGCCAATAACCATTCAACTGAAAGAGCCAACTGACTGTGTGGACAAAACTTACTTTGTTACAGCAAAAATGCATTTAGAACATGTGCTTCACTACATCACAATCCAAGGACAGCTTTCACTGTTAACAGCAATTCTACCACTCTATGCACTAATATGCAACTAAGTCCTGCCAGGCAGACACATCAGTCCCATGTTAACCCTGTACCAGGAAGATTTTTCTAATAGACTTGAATTTTTCCACTGGTACCCTGAATGCTGTAAACAACTTTCACAACTACAAAAATTAAGGGAAAATGTTCCTCACAAATAAATGGGAAAATCACAGGATTTATTCACACAGCAATCATATTATGACATTGAGCTGCTCTAGTTTACTATTTACCTTATAACAGAAAACTTGAAAATTGCATCGCCCTGGACTGGGAATTGAACCCACATCTCCCGATTTCTGTTTGAGCATGTTATCCATTACACCATCCAGGACATGTGGAAATCTGAAGTTGTTCAGATTCCTAAGCTATAACTGCTTAGCTTCAGTTACTTTAAATATCTTTGTTATGGGTGGTGATATGGACAGCACATGCTTAAACAGAAATCAGGAGATGAGGGTTCGATTACCACTCCAGGGCAATGCAATTTTAAAGTTTTCTGATATGATGTTGCGTGATGAGCAGTAAACTAGAACAATTCAGGGTCATAATCTGATTGCTGCATGAATAACTCTCACAGCAATTCAAGTCTGAAATTTCAGAGGAGATTAAATGTTTTCCAAGTCACCAGCACTACATAACATATTTACAGGATCATCCACACAGCCTAGAGCAATCTGTTCCTCCACAAACTTCATCAAGGCTTTAGGCTTTTTAAGCCACTTTTCATCACATATGCCAGAACTTGCTCTTCAGTCTCAGGTACACATTTGCCTTCCTGTAGTTCTGACACTGAAACTACTTCAACACCCTTTGGTGCACACTGTCCTTTATACTGCTCAGACATACCAGTTGGCTCTTCACCCCACCCCAGTGTGAATTGTCCTTCATAGCCATCAGAAGAACCTCCATCCTGAGATACTGGTGCAGATGATGTGTCATGGTTTAGCATACTTTCAACCAAATCTTCATGACTTCTGTGTATGCAACCCTTGCTTGACAAATGCCCTTGTAACTTTACAATCAGTAGTTCCAGACTTTAGAAGTATGGGACTATATTCTCCCTCACTATAAGCCCCACAATATTCCCATGGGCCACTACAGTATTGTAAAATAATAGTGCCATCCACTGCCACAAGAAAACTTTGCTGTTTAAGTCTTCAGACTGTAAAAGTTCTTTATGAGAAGAACTTCACCACACTAGGTGTCAATGAAAATTCAGAAAAATCAGCTTGCAGCAGCTAGTTGGTGTACCACTTATGCATGAATATGAGGTAGGATCCAAAAGTTTGGGGACTTGGCATATAGTTCCTTACCTTGAATACTTAAAAACACTGATGCATAACCACCTTCAAAATAATCCCCTTGGGTGATGATGCACTTTTGCCAGTGCTCATAAAGCTTCTGGAAGCATTGCTGAAAGCCATGTTTTGCAACCCCTCGTAATGCCTCCTGTGTTGCTGTTCTTACCTCATTTGTTGACACAAAACGACATCCCAGCAGAATTTGTTTCAGCAGTGGAAAGAGATAAAAATCACAGGGGATCGGGTGAATAGGCAGAATGTGGAAGCACATTAGTACGATTTCTGGTGAGAAACTCTGACCAGCTGGAACCGATGTGCAGGCACGTTGTCATGAAAAAGGTACCATTGTCCACTTCGCCACCTCTCCGGCCGTTTACAATGGATTGACTCCCATAAGCAATGTAAAATGTCCAGATAACATTCCTTGTTAACTGTTGCGCCCTCAGGAATAAATTCAGAATGGACAATGCCATGAGAATCAAAAAACACCTCTAGCATTACTTTCCCTTTGCTGTGATCCTGCCTGAATTTCTTTGATCGCGGTGAAGACTGCGATTTCCATGTTAAAGAAGTACGCTTTAGCTGAATATCAAACATGTAGCATGTTTCATCATCTGTGATGATGTTATCCAAAAACATTGGATCGCTATCGCCTTTATCGATTAATTAGCCTGATATCCACATCCGTTCATCCTTTTGTTCAAAAGCCACGTTTCTCACATCGCAGAAGACAGACAACTAGCCACAGCAGCAAACGTCAGCATGATAATTCAAATTACTTTCCATGGGCCAAACCATTCTGACTATGGAGAGGAGGCATGACAGGATATATTTCAGATGGCGTAACTTTAACTACATGTTTGCGTTGTCATGGGTAGGTGCTGTCCCAGAACCTTTGGATCCTACTTTGTATGAGGTCAAAACTATTTCCATTTCTACACAGCACTGCATACAGACAGGATTGTATATACATTATTTTTTTTTCCGGGGGCAGAGAGCAATGAAAATTTTTGAAATCCACCAGAACAAAATAGAAGAAATAAAAGCATTTTTTTCTAATGCAAGTTGCATTTTAACCAAAAACAAAAAAAATTGAAACACTTTCGAGGGGCAAGGCCCCTTGGTCTCTCCTCTAAATAGGCCCCTGCATACAGCTTATGTCTATCACTTCAATAACAGCCTTTGACACACTCTCACTAGTTAAATTATCAGAGTGCCAAACAGGCAAATCTCAGTTTGCTAAGTGAAACTATAACCGAGTGGCATGTTCATAATAGCTAATTACACACATCTTGCTCTTACAGAAGCCACCAATCAAACAAAAAAAAATACATATATCAGTGGCGCTGTGTGCCCGTTTAGGTTGGGTATGCGCTGTTACGGGAGGAAAAAAAAACATGTAAAAGTTTCACTATGTAACCCGAGCTGAAAATTTTACACATTGATTTTGAACATAAAAAAGCATTTTTTTTTATTTAACAGTAGTTTAAAAAAAAAAGAGAGAGAGAATTTTTGTTATCCCATCCTATGTGGATAACAAAACTTCAAATTCTGTTTTCTAAATCTGTGCTCATCAATTCACACTGGGACAAAAAGACAAAAAAACTGCAATTAGTGGTAGAATGTTGAATTGTATTTCTGACTCTATGCGATTCCAAACGCAAATGTATGACTAGTAGGGGTTTTTTAGGTGCGCACACACTCTGGAAGTTTAGCCTCTGTGGAAATAAAAACGTGGCCTGCAGCGCCATCTCAGTTGCTTTACATGCCTCAGGTGTTCACATATCAAATAGCACACCTACAGATGTGAATACTACAAAACTAATCAATTCATATTTGCAGTTCACATTCTGACTTGAAATCGATCGGAAAAGGCTACTATTCATTTTTATGTGCATTATTTTAAAAACTTGGAAATATTCTAATTGGATAATGCTTACCTAGGCATTCCGTTTCTAGCGACGATTCACTTTTCTCGCACGATTTGGGTCTTCGTTGAGGCTATTGTCCTATTGTCTGTTGTATGTGCAGGTACCTTTCACATCCAACACACTGCTTACTTTGGGTAGATTCAGTAGATCTTCACTTTAGGATTCAACAACTTCAACTCTTTACCATTATTAATGCTAGAAATTTTTTGCCCAGTCTTTGGGCATCCTCAGCAGGAGCGTAACGACTTTTCCACCGATGTTCGTGGTTTATTTCTCGTCAATGGAGTCCAAATACCCCACGTTGCCATTCGTCGAATATGCTGTATTAGATACTTTTCTTAATTAATACAGCGTATCCGAGAGCTAATAAGACAAGAAAAAGAACAACAAAAGAAAAACCGACAAAAAAGGCAAGGGAACAGGAATAGGAAATGAAAAAGAAGAAGAATACGGAAAGACGACATCAACGACCATTTGACAAAGGGGTAAAAAAAAAAAAAAAAAAAAAAAGGTAGGATTAGTTAAACATAGATGGCGCCAGCTAGGTTTAATTAAGAAAAGTACCTAATACAGCGTATCCGACGAAAGGCAACGTGGAGTATCTGACTCCACTGACGAGAAATAAACCACAAACATTGGTGGAAAAGTAGTCATGCTCCTGAGGATGCCCAAAGACTGGGCAAAAAATTTAGAGCATTAATAACAGTAAAGAATTGAAGTTGTTGAATCCTAAAGTGAAGATCTACTGAATCTACACAAAGTAAGCAGTGTGTTGGAAGTGAAAGGTAGCTGCACATACAACGGACAATAGCCTCAACGAAGACCCGAAATGTGCGAGAAAAGTGAATTGTCACTACAAACGGAATGCCTAGGTAAGCATTATCCAACTAGAATATTTCCAAGTACTACAAAACTGTTTTGTTTACTCAACGAAGCAATGAACATTTTCTACTTTACGAAAACATTGTACAAGGAAATAAATTTTAGCCACCACTCGAAACGTTAGGACAAACTTTGTTGAGTTTTGTTATCCAAAAACATAAAATAACAGCAACATCGTATGACAACGTTGAATTGCATTGCTCCATGGGATTGCAAGCGATGCTGATTTGGCCAGCACACTTTGTGAGATCAGCTGTATGTTTGAAACCAGAGGGGAAATATAAACGTGACCTGCAGCACCATCTAGGGAGTACTTGTACCACAGTTGCTTGAGCATTGTCGGATTGCAAGCGGTGCTGTACTTAGCTAGCACACCTTCAGATCAGCTGCAATGTTTGAAACCACAGGGTAATAAAAATGTGACCTGCAGTGCCATCAAGGGAGCGCTTGTACCAGAGTTGCTTGAAAACCGTTGGATGTTCTCAGGATTTAATTAGCACAAATGTGATATTATGCTTAATGAACAAACCTTCTCCTCTTAATGAAAACATTGTGTGAGGGAATAAATTTTAGCCACCACTCGAAGCTTTAAGACAAACTCTGGAGAGTTTTATTAGAAATAAATCCTAAAATGTAATGTCAATAGTATAGGTTAAAAAATTGCGACTACTCTGTGCGAGTGTGCGCCGCACACCTAGCACACCTCGAATATTCGCCCCTGATATATATATTATTGCGACACCATTTTCTGCATTCTTATCCTGCTTTACATCAACAACACAGCAGGAAGTATTTAGCATGATAAACACATTTCAAAACAGCAACACAGGTGTATCATCTAGCCAAATGACAATGTTCCTTCTATTAATTAACTTTAAAACACATTTAACACTAGACAGAAAAAAAAAACTGATGCACTGCACATAAAATTTCATCCAGTAAATTCCAAGAAATAATGCTGGATTAAAGGGAAAATTCTCCTCTTTCTTCTTTCTGAGTTATTGCATGGTTAGTGAAATCTGTACTTCTGCACTACTAGTTAATGAATCATAAAGCACCATAATAGAAACAAGCATAAGTGAGAACACCCAATCTAATTTTGCAGTACAAGTATAAAACAATACAAGCTGAGAACCCAAATTAGCAATTATTTGGTCTATCAAACAGATAGATTGGCTGTAAATCTATTTGTGTAAAGCACAGTTGAAGAACCCAATAACAACTCAGGCTTCAGACAGTCCACATTTGAGACAGAAATGAAAACAAGTGTTTTTCTTAGACAGAAAACAGCCATTGCTTGCTAAAAAAAAGTCATGATCTTAGTTGTAAATGCATTTATGGCACCTCTATTCATAGTGATTGTGGAATAACTCTTTTACGGGTCTTATAGAGGTTATTTTTCTTCAAAGTTGGTTGTCAAATTTTCGAACTAAAGCCTAGTTCGTCCTGATGACGAACTAGGCTTTAGTTCGAAAATTTGACAACCAACTTTGAAGAAAAATAACCTCTATAAGACCCGTAAAAGAGTTATTCCACAGTCATGATCTTGTCAATCACAAACAGCAGCTGTTGTTCAATAAAGCACATGTTCAAAGACAAGCAATAGATATGAAGATTATCTACATAAACAGTGCTAGATATCATAGCAGGCAGTTGGTACACATGCATTTTGATGCACACTGTGGTAGATAAGATACAGCCTTGGGGGATTCCCTGATCCTGATGGAAAGACACAAAGAACACTATACCCAGGCACAACTGGAACATCTGAAAATCAAGGAAACAACCAGCAATGAATATGGCCCACATTCATGAAGATAACCATGAACACTGTGCCACCGTGCATGGTCAGATGCTCTTTCAATGTTGAAAATGATAGATAGCATGTGCTGTCTTCATTCAAACACCTTACTAAATAAACACCTTACATAATAAATGCAGTGCACCCGGATATTAAATTCACAGCAGATTGTGAATCCGGAGGCGCTTTAACTTTTCTGGATGTACTAGTAAGAAGATTACCCTCTGGTTCTCTTAGCACAGAGGTCTACTACAAACCCACCCACATACATGGACAACTTTCCCTGACTCAACAGGCCCGGCCGCACACAAATGTGTGCTTTTTAGGTACAGAGCAAAGCGAGCTTTTGAACTCTCATCGGACAACGCCACGTGCGAGGAGGAGATCCGTAGCCTTAGAAACCTAAAGGCTGCAGCGGGGTAAGACATGCTCACAATAGACCAAATAGTCAGAAAGGCTACAACAACTGCTCGCACACAGCCTCGTGCCAACCCTACGGCACAGCCCGCCTGGTTTGTGGGTTCGATTCCCTACATTCCTAGGCTAACGTACTTCCTGAAGAATGCTCTCTGAAGACTAGGTTATGATATCAGCGCGAGGGCACCTAGACCTTTGTAAGATATCCTTGCAGCAGACCAGCACGCATCACCTTCTACGCTAACTGAAGCCGGAGTCTATGCTATTCCTTTAGATTACCCTGACACATCCATTAAATCCCACATCAGGATGACAAAAAGATCGTTCCAGATCCGTATTTCTGAACACCAAAGGGACTTTAAGGCTAGAAAGCTTACGACGGCTCTAGCCCATGATGTTGCATCTGAAGAGGCAGTTCCCAGATGAAGAGATTTTAAGAAACAACTAGCACCTTACGACAGCGCAAGAGCTACTGTGCTTCGCGAAACCATTGAGATCATCACGGACGGAATGTGTGTAACAAGGATGTAACCACGAGCCTTCCTTTGATATGGCACCGGCTTCTTGAAGTTACACGTGACCATCCAGCCCTGGGATCAAACAACTCATGACATTGTGCAAGTGTCTTGCTTATTTTGAATTTAGTTATATTCTTAGAAATATTTTTTCCAGTTGCTTCTGTGATCTTTAGTTACTAAACGCCTGATGAAGCTACCCGGAGGTAGTGAAATCTAGCATCTCCTGACCCTTTATTTTATACACCTAATAAATGGGAGTTCACTTTTTATCATCTTTCTCACCTTACAAATAGATGTTTCAGGCTGGAGTAAATCATCATAAGGGTGAACGATGATGATGGAAGCCACTCTGCAAGGATTAAAGGGTGTTGCAACTACACAGATAATGAACTAGCCAGGGATTAATCATGCTTTTCATTACTCTGCACACATAACTAGTGAGCACAATAGGACCGTAGATTGAAGGAAAACTTGGAACATTACCAGATTTTGACACGGGAAGAACAAAAAAAAACTTTCTGCCAAGAGTTCAAGAAATGGCATTCTGTACCAAATCTTGTTAAACTAAGAAAACAGGTGCTTCGTAAATGCTGTGACAGAATCATAAATGAGTGGTAGGCAATGCACGTAACTAAAAACAAGTTGATGGTAGTTGAGAGCACAGCATATTTTCCTTGAAAACTATTATACATAACTTAAGCATGCTCTCAACTACCATCAACTTGCTGTGACAGGAGTTGTATATATCATAGTGAGTGCCATCACGGCAAACAAGTGATGCCAAAATAAAGCAAAGCCATCTTCAATTCCACCATTGTGAAGGACATATAATCAGTCAGCAATATAGCATATAAGACAACTTTTGATTTTCAACCCATGCCTTTGTGTGATGGAATGAGTTGAATATGACTATTACAAAAAAACAGCCGCCACAGCTCTGCTCAGATAATCAGCAATATCCACGATACCAGCATACATGCATTTATTTTCTTAAGAATAGAGCTGTGATTACAACTATAATTTCCCTGAATAAAAAGCCTTGCATGACTTTAGAATTTGCATGCGTGTGTGGATGGAAGACACAGTAAATGCAAGATGCCCTCTGGCAGTGCCAAGGAACTATCTGAACACAGGAGTTAGCAACCATGTTCTCATCAATTAGGTAACAACATAATTTTCCTCAGTCCTTATGCTGCACTTTTCTAGCATCACTGTGTGTAAATAATTCCACCAAAGTTTCAGGTGCACTGGGAACTTTGCCAAGGTCTTCAGAATGGCAAGATGTGCAACCCAAAGAATGCACTCAGTAACTGATGCAGCTCCTTCATTCAATTAATTTCTGGGCTACCATATCTTCTAATAGAACATTGCAGTACACTATCATGCACCAGTTGACATATACCACATATACCAACAGTGACCTAGGGACAAATCAATACTGGTAAAGTTACAGGTGGGATTGTGAAAGTATATAACTGGTGTTCAGGACTAGTAATAGACCTTATCAATATCTCCTATATCAGCAAATTATGATGGATGAAAACTTTAGAGAAAATACTGATGAATCTCTTCGTGCTTTTTTGTTTATATGCAAGTTGCATGGATCACTTTTGTAAAATTTTAGACTACCTAATGAGCCTAATTCTACATAAATTAAGGATTTTCACATATCAGAAATATTTATGACATTATTGAATGCACTGAAAATTACAGTTTAATTACTTTCTTTGAAAAAACATGAAAAACACAAATGCATGAGTACTTCCCATTCTTTTAATTCATTAAAACTTACATAGTGATATGCTAAGTTTTCACTACCATTCTTCACATAACAACAAATACTTCCAAATAAGAACAAAATCATACAGATTTTATCAGTAAGACTAAGAAATTGTACTTTTAATTTCCTTAGAATTCCAGCCTTTTTGACATCAGAAGGTAAGCCTAATGCATTCCCACCAGCAGGATCTGCTCTTTCCTCCAAACTTCTCTCCGCCATTTCTTCAAGTTAAAATAGGCAGTAAAACTAATAAAGCATAAAATAAAAAAGGGACCAATAAATAAATTAAAAAAAAAAAAAGGAACCAATGATAGCAAATCTCAACAGTAAAAAAGTTGCTTTAATGCATACATAAAGACAAAATTTCATGTTTAATTCTTCTTTAATTCCCATGTTCCAAACATGATCTTAATTATTCACAAAACTACAGTACATTAATAAAAGCACAGTTCATTTACTTACTCACAAAAAACTACAGCAAGTAAATAAAGTTATCATTTTTAATCTTTGATGCAAATTCAATCAGTTTTTGCTTTCATCTATTTCTGTGTACTTAACTGTAAAAGTTTAATTTTTCTCTCTTCCAGAAAATATATTCTTTGATTCTCCTGGAGCAGGATCAGTATTTCATAATTTGTTCAAAGAGAATCAAGAAGATCCATGTTGCAGATCCCAAGGATTTGCAACATTGATCTTTAAATATAATGAGTTTAGCAAACCAACTGTAATTACATGCACACTTTACTTGAAGCAAACTGAAGCACACAAAAGCTCTGTCATACTTTCTCATTAAATTTTCACAAAACTTAAGCATGTTTTTCTTTCCTTAATATTTGGTATAGAATAGGATGGATAATGTTAAGTTTACAGGGTATGGATGGACATTTGTTTTACATGTAAAGACAAGACAGTGAATTATATTATATAGGCAATGAGTATTAACTTGAAAAAAAATTGGGCAAAAAGTTGGCACTAAAACAATAAAAAGCTGGTATGCAACATTATAGGCAAGAAATACATTATAAGGCATTTTTACTTTAACTTAGAGGCTTTAGTTCTAACAGTTATGAGTACTTTACAATTCATAATTTGCATGTATGGCTACTGAAAAACAAGAAAGGATGGCAGTAGTACAAATAGTTTTCCACTCACAGCAGGTAACAGTTTAAATTATATTTTTCAGATTTTCTTGTATGTTTTCAGTAATTCCTAAAATATAGGTTAGTTACATCACATTATTGCAATTTTTGTACTGAATGGCAATATTTGCTTTCCTTCATAAGAATAAATTAATACATTAATACCAGCATTTTTTGCCACAATCCTGTGAAGTGTGTTCCACTGCTATGAGAGAAGTAGAACTCTTCTCAAAAGGAATCTCAGTTACATACAGGGTGCTGCACTGCAGTGGCTGAAGTAAGATATAAGCAATGGTTATCAGGTTTTTGTTTTCCATAAGTCAAGTGAATCCATGTAATCTTTGTACCACAAGTCTTTATAACTAACTGTACACGCTATCTTTCCCACAAATTTCTGCAAAATTTCCAAGTCACTTGATGGTTTGTAAAATAACATGTTTCCAAATATTCATTCTAAATGGCTAAGTGAAAAAACTATAAGGTTAATACCCAACAGTGACGTTACATATATACTTCTACATACTTCAAAAATTAATGTCAGTTGCAAATTCCAAATTAATGGCAGTTGCAATTCCATTAAAGTGATTACTGAAACAGAAGATACTGCAAGCTATCCTACCATCCTGCTGAAATTTGAATCTTTGGAGTCCAACATAAATGCCACTTCACCAAGTAAATTCTAAGACCTGGATTGCTTTTATTATGTTTCTTCAAAATTTGGATGCATTCATACTGTGCAACAATAAACTAGGCATTAAACATCTTTTTCTACAGATCACCAAAATGACAACCTGTGAAGAGGGTAAGGATGTTTTTATGTCTTGAATACCACTTAATTCTCTCAAAACAAGGCTCAAGGGCAACTGCTAAAAATGTGTCCCTGCTGTGAGGAACATTGCCTCTTTTATGGTATGGTATGACAGATTGGTAATGGGTATCAAAATCATTAGCATACCCATTAACAAAGTGTCTAACTTCCTTTTTTTAGCACATCTTTTGTAAAAAAAGATTGTGCTTATGTTACCGGTTTGTCCGTCCGTACCCACGATATCTCTGCAACTATTAGTCCAATTTGAAAAATTCTTTCCGCATTGGGAAGCTTGAAATATGCGCATGATGATCCTTTATTTCGTTTTTTTTTTTTTTTTACGATGTACAATTTCGCCGCTAGAGGGCGGAAATGCAGATGATGTCAAATTCAAAAATACGTTTTATTCCACACATTTGCTTCTAAACATCAGATTGAAAAAATTCTTTTATCTTTCGATTCCATTTATGTCGAAGAGTATTTTAGATATAGTTACTTTTTCAAATCATGCATAGATTTTTCACTAGAGGGTGTAAAAGTAAATTACATTTTTCCTGATAACTCCTCTTCTAAAACTTTGATTTGAAAAAAAAATTCTTCAGCGAATACACCTTTTGATGGAAAATCTTTTGCATATAATTTTAAGTTTTTGGTAAAGAATACTTTGGCCACTAGGGGACGTAAGTGTTAATTTTTGCTTCTGACGTATTTGCCATAAAATCTGAGCTTCTAAAATATAGATTGAAAAAAATTCTTTCGTGGACTGATGCTACTCACATCGATAAACCTTTTTGGAATATTTTCTTCTTAAAATATTCCAGTTTCTCCGCTAGGGGGCGTAGATGTATATCTTATTTTTGTCAATATCTCTGCTTTTCTAATGGTCCAATTTGAAAAATTCCTTCTTTGTTGGATAGTGTTTCCAGTGTGACATGTTTTTACTATAAATTCAAAATTTTCAAGTAATTCATAGCCTTTCTGCTAGGGGGCACAAAGGTAAATTGCGTTTTCTGTGTTATTTTTGCTTCTAAAACTCTGATTTGAAAAATTCTTCCAGTATTGCATACAAGACCTGATGGAAAATATTTTTCACATAATTTCTAATGTTTGGTAAAGAATGGTTTGGCCACCAGGGGGCATAAGTGTTAATTTCTGCTTCTGAGGTATTTGTAGCAAAATCTGGGCTCCTGAAAACTCAACTAAATTTTTTTTTTTTTTTTTTTGGACCGATACCGCTCATATGGAGAAACCTTTTGAGAATACTTTCTTCCTAAAATAATGCGTGGTTTTCCCACCAGGGGACGTAAAGTCACATCTTATTTTTGTCGATATCTCTGTTTTTAAGAGTCCGATTTGAAATATTCTTTCGGAGTTGGAAAGCGTTTCTGGTGCGAAATGTTTCTCATATAAATTAATGGGTTTTTTTTAACGTACAAGTCTGCAACCAGAGGGCGTAAGCTCACGATTCTGTTTACAGCAATATCCGAGGAATTAAAAACCGATTGAAAAACTTCTTTCTTCCGTCAGATACTACTGTTTTCCATACCGGTTCCATTGACTTTGAATAGCTTTGATAAATTTAATTCGCGTCAGAACAGATTCAAAAGGTGTGCTTTTTTACACCCGAAAATTCGGTGTCATCTTTCTTGTTTAATTCTACCCTTGTTTTTGGAACATTCACATGACTCAAAAACAAGGGGAGAATTTTTGACTGACTTCACAAAAACTTAACTACACTGCATAGCTTTCTAATATGCACAACTCTGCTTGCTCCTTAGAGCTCTGCTGAAATCCTTTTCAAAATCTACACACACTATATAAGAATCCTGGTACACATCGTGAATCTTTTCAGAAAGCTGACCGAGAACAAAGAAGTTATCTTGACAATCCCCTTCTACACCAAAAGTGACGCTATCCTCATTTAGCTTATTTGCCAACACATTTTTTTTTTTTTCAGTAATGTAAACTCTGCAAAGAACTCTAATTAAAGAGATGTAACAGTAGTTGTTACAGTCTTTCCCAGTTTCTGTTATTTAAACTGAAAAACTACCACCAAAAATCATGCTAGTTTGAATAATTAAATATACCAAAAGATGCCCGTTATTCCATTAGGCCTATACAGGGTGACAATAAATGATGGAGATAGTTAAAAGTAGCTCACGAAGCACAGGTATCACTTAACAATTCCTGTATTTTCATGCTTAACTTTCTAGAACCCCATTCCCAAATGGTTTTAAAGGCTTTAAAAGGCAGGTTTTTAAAGGCCTTAAAGCATTTCCGAGAGTTAGACCATGGTAAAGACTTATAGAGGAAGGCAAAAACACACAGAACATTCAAAAACCAGAAAATCATCAGAAAGCAAGTCAAATGCAATTTGAGAGTGTCAATGTTCAAAATTGTTCACAAAACTGGAATTAACTGTGAAATGGTATGACAAATAACAAAAGCAGACCTTGGGTTAAGGCCTTATAAACTCCAAAGAGGACAACTGTTCACACCATAGAATGAATACATCAGGCTACATAGATGCCATGTATTACTATGTCGAGCCACAGGACAAAAGTAGGAAGCAATTCTCTTCAGTGATGAGAAATTGTTTATGGTGGAGCAAGCACACAACCGGCAGAAGAACAAGAGTGGTCACCTGAAGCCCTGGGGTTATCTTTCATTGCTCACTACAAAAATCCCAGATCTGTCATGATTTGGGGCAGGAATTTGTGCAAGTATAGAAACACATCATTTTTGTCACTTAGGGGGGAATAAACAAGGACGTATACTACCAAGATATTCTGGAGTCTGTACTACTTTCCTGGGATAATACCACTTTGCTAGCCAGCACTGGATATTTCAGAAGCACTATGCACTAGCTAACAGAGCAGAGATGACTCAAGTGTGGTGCTAAGCCAATATTCTAGAATTTATCAGCCCTACAGAATAACCACCTTAGTCACCTGATTTGAATCTGTGGATTACAATGTGTGGTTGATTTTGCAAGTAAGAGTCAATATTAAGCCTCATAAAAATCTCGAGGGCTGGAAGAAATCCCTCTTGATGGAATGGGACAAAATATTGGGCACTGAGGTGCAGCATATAGCTGCAGATTTTGCTAAACATTATAAGTTATGTATCCAAACAAAAGGCAGCAATTTTGATATCACGTGAATGTATTGTTTATCTATGTATATAGTATTACATTACATACTGACTGATTGATTTTACCTATTATAATAAAGTTTCATTATAAAATGTTTGTCTCCATTATCTATTGCCACCCTCTACACAGCGGTGTTGATTTAATCAAAACTGCAGCCCATTTCTCTTCAGAGATATAACAGCATCTAGTATTTTATGAACACTTATAGTCATCCATTTCCTTTGTGCATCATTAACATCTTTACCATTACATTAGCAACATACCCAAATTTTTCAATTTTTGGTTTTCATGTTCATACCACCTACCGCATTTTTTGATACAACACTGCTACATTAGATGCTTCTGTTCAACACGTCAATAATTATTTTGGTGTAACCACCATAGCTCAGACTTTGCTGACTTATATTTGCTGACAACATGACCATTTTGGTATCTCAGTTGTAGTATTTATTAAAAGTACTAGAAATAGTTTTAAAACATACCTTATTGTACTCAGGTCATCCTGTTTAAAATCCATTATTCATCAACTCTTGAATAATGGATTTTAATTTTACTATTACTGATGAATAATGAATTTTAAACAGGCTGACCTGAGTACAACAAGGTATGTTTTTAAAACTATTTCTAGTACTCTTAATAAATACTACAACTGAGATACTGTAATTAATGGTCATGTTGACGGCAAATATAAGTCAGCGAAGTCTGAACTATGGTGGTTACACCAAAATAATTATTGACGTGTTGAACAGAAGCATCTAATGAGTACATTTGAAAAATCACTCTTTTTGAGCAGACACAGAGACATTTAACAGTCTAAATGACATTCACCTCTCGTTGCCCAGGATTGATAAACACCCAGCTGTGAAACAGTCTTTCATACTCCTCCACCTTCTCTTTAGGAGAAAGTTACACTTTACTCTTCAGGAGGAAAAGTTAAACAACAACAGCGATGAACTAGTGGTGAGGACTTCCATTCAGTGTGTAACTTTCCATGCATCTACAGTGCATTCACCTCCGACGTTATTAGATGCGAGTGGGGCAGGCAATTTGAAGTATTAAAAATAAACAGATAATAACGTAAAGGATATTATTATTAGTGGCACAAAAATATGGAAACAATGTTACACTGTTTGCTTGAAGCTGACATTTATCAGCAGCTCATATCACAATCACAGTATTAGCAAACTGCATGTTGCACAGCACTAATAAAAACTGCAGTGTGAAATCTGAAAACATTCAGGTATATAAAATTTGTGAAATGTATTATTATGCCAAAGGTGCTGAGTAAAGATAATTTAATTAATCATGGGCTCATGAAACACTATCACTACTAAGTAACTATAGATATCTTCAAGACAAAAAACATGTCTTGCAGCTATTGACTTAAAGCAGTGCAAAAAATGGTACTACATAAAATACAGTAAAACCTATCTTAAGATGGAATCCAAGGGACTGAAACTATTTTATGTTTTATACAGGTGCATCCATAAAAGCCACTGAAATGTAAACCTTTGAAATTTTGCCATGTTAATAACAGATTGTACATAATTAGTGATTACTTGAGATAATGCATTGTTCATATGTACCTAAACGACTAAAAATCAGAAATTTCTATGTTTTACATAATCTATCATTGACATCTGTACAGTAACACAATATGATGCTCAGTGAGAACACATGTGCTGTTCACTAACTTAAAAATTCAGTTATCTCCGAGAAGTGCAAAAACTCAAATACCCTGAATTTTTTGCAGTGCTTGAATATATGTTCTTACCCTAAAAGTAGATTTTCATCACCTATTTCATCATCCTCACTGCTATTGTTTTTTTTTTTTCAATTTGATATTGCTCAATAATTTTAATTTTGTCAAGCTTTTCATTAGACACAATGGCAAGAGGCAAACAGATGAATGCAACTTACAACAAGCAAAAGCTACGAATAAGTGTAAGAGAAACATCGAAGCATCTTGTTGAAATCCATATGAAACAGCCAGCTGCAAAAGACTTTGGATTTCGCACTCAGTAAAGGGAGCAGTGTGGTCACATGACCTAAACCTGAGTCACAGTACATGCTTAAGAAAAGGCCAAACAGTAGGATGTGCTGCAGTGTGTTTGTATAAACCACCCAAAAGTGATCTCTCTCTCTCTCTCTCTCTCTCTGTTTAATTATGTAATCAACCTCAAGCAAGTTTTTCCATGTGAGTTCATCATTACACTTTATTGTGTAACGTTTTGTATTCAATTAAAATATTGGATTAACGCACAAGTTCATGCCTTTTTTCACTGCACTACAGGAATGTATTGCATCAGAAGGGAAAACGGAATCAATCAACTACGTATCCCCCCCCCCCGCATTGTTTATGATGGTGTTCCAATGCCTGGATTGGTCTGCAATGCTATTTTTGAAAAAAATGCGTAGGTTTTGCCGAAGAAATCATAAAGGAAATTCTGGAGATCAACTTCATAGTTGAACGTTCTGCCACGGAGTGCATTCGACAGTGATCGGAACAAGAGATAGTCTGAAGGGGCCGGATGTGGAAGGATCTCCCATTTCATGTCCTGAATGGCCATTTTGGTCGTATTTGCACTGTGAGGGCGTGCATTACGTTGGAGAAGGACACCATGGCGCCGATGTGGCTGTTTCTGCTGAATTGCTCCCTCCACACGAAAGAGTTGCTCACAATACAGTGCAACGTTGATGGTCCAATTCCTTGGCAGCATTTCCCAATTAATAATGCTTTCCATGACCCACCAGACACACATGATCTGCACAGGATGAAGATCATGTTTTGGATGTGATGTGGGCATTTTGTTTGGGCTTAACCATTCCCTCCGATGCCTGAAATTCACATACAGGCACCACTTTTCCTCTCCAGTAACAATACATGACAGAAAGGGTTTGCATTGCTGAGAACATTCGTGATAACAGGCGAGCAAGGAACCACATATGGCAACATACTGATTCTTGTTGTCCTCGGCGAGAGTTGAGGCACCCAAGACTCCAATTTCTGGACCTTTCCCATACGTTCCAGGTGTTGCACCACTGTGGCCTGATCACAGCCCACCTCAGTAGCCAATTCGTGTGTGGTTTGATGTGGATCCAAGTAGATGAGATGGTTCAAACAATCCTCAAAGTGAGAAGGATGACCTGCGCATGAAAAGTAGAGGTTAAAATCGCCACCTCGAAACTGCTCAAACCATTTGCAGGCTGTCCTCGGCGCAATAGCATCCTCCCAATACAAAGCACAAATTTGTCGAGTAGCCTCAGCGGTTATGGATCCCTTATTAAACTCGTAGAGGAGCAGATGTCGGAAATGTCCATTCCTCTCTACTTGACAGTCCATACTTCCGGACCTGAAAACCAAAAACCCGTTAGCCACAATCACACAACACAATATGATTTAGATACAAGATATTACTGGCTACATTTTAATATACAACTGGCCACCCGCACCATCATTACTGACCTGGGAAACACTTGTGAAATAAAACGGCATGAACTTATGCATCAACTCAATACTTGACAGCATGGAGACACATGGGAGCTTTTCGTTGTTGTTGTTATTAGAAGGTTCACTCAATCTCTAACCATTTCTGATTCCCTGTTAGGCAGGTTTCATTTGAGACACATTAAATAGTATGCTATTTCCTATCTTCAATGTCAGGACCAAAAAAAAAAAAAAAAAAACCTTCCATTTTGGGCAGGTTTACATTTTATGCAAGTTCCATCTCAAACAGGTTTTACTGTATCCTGTTTAAAATCACTGCCAGAAAACTACAAAAATAAAGCTATTACTATGAATTATGCTGAAAGAAGTCTGTCATTTTCATGCCTCAATCATTCTTTTACACTCATACTAATGAGTTTCACATAGTTCTCACTTAAATTGTCATTCATTATTATCTTTTCTTACACAGAGTTCAAGCAGCAGACTAATTAATTAGAACAGGCCTACAACAGTCATATTTTGCAAATGCCAACAATTAAGGCTTTAAGTAATTACTAAAAACATGATCAATATTATATCTAACTCTTTAGTCATGTAAATGATGATATAAATTTTGTGAAATGTGAAAAAAAAAAAAGACAATACCTTTAACAGTTTAGGTGATTGAGACATAGATGTCTACCATGGCACCTGATGCTACATCTGTTGAACACAAGTGAGAGATTAAAAACAGAAAGAACACAATTACCAATGGGAAAATTTCATAAATGAATAACAAATGTGGTACACAATAAAATTTCTGAATATGATAGAAATGCTAACAGCATTTCCTAATATTAATTGTTCAATATACTTAACAGACACAAAACCCTATCTCTGACTTATTTTGCACCTATAAATCAAAACCTTGGTAAACTTAAACAATAAAAATACAAGACATAACATAATAAACTTAATTATACTAAAAAAAACCACATATTTCATAAATATTTCACCTGATATTCACTACACAAAATCTTTTGCCAATGGAGAACTTCTGCATCTCTTTTTAATATCTAAAATGAAATGATCAATAAACCATCTGAAGTGCCTCTGCTTCTCCACAGTTTGTTATTTGCATTTTTATGGAAAACTGCTGTACCCAATCACAAGTGAATAAGTAGCAGATCATTTAGATTATTGTTATGAGATAACCTTTAGTTATAATTAGACAACTACTCAAAATAGTATAACTATACTAAAAATCCGAAATTTCTTGGCATAGAATACAAATAAAATTTTCCAAGCTTTCGCACATCAACCAGATGGCTTTCTCAAGGAAGGTAGACAGCTAACTGCAAACTGAATAATAGAACGTTTCAATACTTTGAACGCGGTGACTTGACTAGACAATAAATGATTAGGAGCAAACGTGATATTTCAAAGAAACAAGGTCACGTTGGTTGGGCATGCAGTACTATGGTAGAAAACTCAGCATTATTTGAAGAATTGATTCCAAATATGTGGCAACTCCGGAGAGACGCTATCGTTGCAAGCCTTGCAGCTGGTCAAGATTTCCAAGGTTTCGCGAATGGCGGTACATTTGGGTGTGGAGTATGAAGCTAATTTCTTTACATCACTCCATATAGGATCGGCGGACTTGAACTTGACTTCTCTTGATAGGGCAGTGGTTATTTTTCCATCTCATACATCCCTTATATGTTCGCTGATTCCAATTCCAAACGAACGTTAGGTCATTCCGATGTAGTATCGCCTGGAGCCATCCGGATATTTTAGTGGGATGGCATAAACACCTGCCTCATTAAGAAGAGGGGGCTTGTCAATCCAGTTTGCAGTTAGCTGTCTACCTTCCTTGAGAAAGCCATCTGGTTGATGTGCAAAAGCTTGAAAAATTTTATTTGTATTCTACACCAACAAATTTTGGATATTTAGTATAGTTATACTATTTTGAGTATAATTTGGTGTACAGTTCCTACTTTTTGAACTTAGACAACTACTATTATAATTATTATTATTATTAGACAGCCATTAGTTTCCACAAGGTAAGAAATACTATTCAATCTCTGAACAGAGGAGCACAGGTTTTAATGAAATTAATCCATAACTGGTTCAGCATAATGGAATAGTATGTATGAATGGCATGCCACAAGTAATTAACATCAATTTAATTTTTAATTTACTTACAAAAAAACACTTAGAACTTTTCAAAGTAATCTCCATTAACCAACCATTTTGAAAATGTCTCTTCTCAGGTTGGTTTCTCCATGCTGTCAGGTACCTCAAAATATGCAGACACTGCCTCTTCATCAGATGAAAAATGATATCTCAGAAGCATTTCCTTGGCCTTTAGAAACAAAAAGAAGACTCACAATGCCAAGTCAGGCAAATAAGCTTGATGAGGAAATACAAATGCTGCTTCTTGTGGCTAGGAAATCCACTATCTTGGCTGCAGTGTAAGCAGCCACACTGTCATGGTGCAGGAGTCCCTTCGATGTGTGGGGTGCTGTTTCTCCCACTCTGTGATAACCTTTAGAAGAGAGTGGGAGGTACCATTTCACAGTGACTGTTCAAAAATTTTCATGCATAATTAATAGTCACATGTCCAGTTTTACAAAAGAAAGAACACCATTTGCAAGAAAGAACACCTTAACTGCAACTTCTTCTGACTTTCCTCAGCAGTTTACCATTTGAGAAGCACCAGACCCTCAATTATTGTTTCATTTCCAGGTCATAGTGGAATATTCATGATGATGTGTCCACCATCAAACTTGGCGAGCATGGAAAGGCACCATTTAACCCGTTGCCCTTTGTTGGCCCATCAGTAAATGAAACGTCCATCTATGAGGGTCATAACAAAAGTTCTCCACACGTTAATCTAAAATGGAAGCGGATGATGGAATCGGGAAAATGATTGAGTCCTATCAAGGTCAGACTCTCAGCAATGCAGTGGTATCAGAACAGTGCGCTATTATTTGCTGTGTGAACGTTGATGGGCTTGGAAATGGAAGCATGCAGCTCCTCAGGTCTAGTCACAGTGTTAGACCAGAACTCATATGTGAAAATAGAAACTCTCTGGGGAAAAAACTGACACAGATGCACACTGCCTTGAAACAAGTTTGTGGGGAAGGAACTCTTGATTGAAGCACAATTTCTCACTGGGCATTGCGCCTTCGGGAGGGCTGAAGCAGCATCGAAGATGATCATTGCTCAGGCCAACCCCAAACGGCGACAGACCAAACATGTCACCATTGTTGCAATGCTTCTCGAAGATAATTGCCGTTTGACAGTTGAGGACATTGCTCATCAGGCAATTTTAACACTTCAGCGCGATCCAATGAGATTACAAATTTGAGAAACCTCCCAATGTTACACGTAGGCGGCTGTCTGCAATTCACACGCTGAAATGGGATAGCTCACAATGTGTTGTTGAGACGGTACATCAGGATATTTCCATGGTTATTGTTGAAACATCGGGTGTTTTCACGAAAACGAAATCAGAAAAGTGCCGTATTTCTGAAGTTGCCGTAATTTTGAGATTTAACTGTATATGCAAAAATTGGTTCAAACTATATGGATGCCAACTCCTGATTAATTGGAACACCACTTGACCCTATGCAGGTACAACATTTACTTTCTTACAGCAGAGATACATTAAGTCTAAAAAAGAGCTGAAAAGCTTTACAGGAATGGGTAACAAATCAAATTTTTTGATGAGTTGTGCAAACTTTTATGCAAGGCTTGAAAAATATCTGAAAAGTTACATACCTGCTCAAGTAGTAAAAGTTTGATGCTCACAAAAATTTACTTTTCGACATTAAAAAATATATATATAATAATAATAATAATAATAATAATAATAATCGGTTTCCGATTTTTTAAGTTTTGTGATCTTTTTTGTATATGTTTTACATTTCTGTTTTAAGGGTATGCATTAAAAATGTTCAATGCACAAAAGCACGTATCTTTAAGTTTTAAGATGCTGATCAGGGCTTGAAAAATACACTGCTGGACAATTGCTAAGGACGGATCATAAACCGCTATATAGCGCATAAAAAAGTAAGTGTGGTTGGATGCCAAGTGAAATAAAATAATGTCAGAATGCCAGGACATTACAAGAAAGACAATTTATTGTGCTCTGAAATCCAGAAGGCTTTGGAACGTGTTCAAGGGACAAATAGGCCATTTTGTGCAGAATACGTAAACGTGAAAAAAATGCAATTACCGTCCGCAAGCGTTCCGGCGTAAGATGTTAATACGGGATATGGCCACCATGGAGGGCGGTGCAAGATTCCACACGTCATGTCATGCTTTGCACAACATTATCAAGCAGCTGTTGGGGTAATTTATCCCATTCCTCTGTCAGTGCACGGATGAGGGTGTCCTTGTTTATTGGAGGGCATTGGCGACCAGCAAGACTCGTTCCCAAAGCATCCCACACATTTTCAATGAGATTCAGATCTGGAGAACGTGCTGGCCATACGAGGCGTTGAATATCCTCGCTCTCAAGACACTCCTGGACAGCGACTGTTCGATGACATGTTGCGTTGTTGTCCATGAAAATGAATCTATCACCGACAGCACCACGGAACATGCGAACATGAGGTAGCAGAACATCATTAATGTATCGTTGGCCAGTCATAGTCCCAGTTGGAAGCACATAGAGGGACGTACGGCCATTGATCATGATGCCAGCCCATACCATGACACTACATGTCGGATATCGGTCCCTTTCCTGTATGTTTTCTGGACAATATGCAGTACCACTATCACACCAGATCAGTTGTCGTCGACAATCAGACGACAGACTGTATCTACTCTCATCTGAGAAGAGGACAGCAGACCAATCGTTTTCAGTCCAATTGCGATGTTGAGGGCACCATTGCAAACGGGCAGTACGGTGACGTCTGGACAATGGGATGCACACAACAGTACGGCGGGCGTATAGTCCTCCTTCATGCAAACGTCTGGCGACAGTTTTTCGGGAGATCCGCTTGCCAGTAGCAGCCATAAACTGATTTGCTACCTCATTAGCTGTGCTGCGCCGGTGTCTTTTTGTTGATAGCACTTTGTACCGATCTTCTGCAGGTGTCGTACTGCGAACACGACCTCCCCCGTGACGTTTACTACACTCTCCATTTGCTTGAAATGATTTCCAAAGCCTTGAAACAACACTGTGGCTGACGTCGAACTCCCTGGCAACATGTGTTATTTTTCACCCTTCTTCAATCTTGCCAATAATACGGCCACGCGTAAAATCATCTAGGTGATGTCGGGAAGACATACTGAAACTTGCAAGTTCGTCAATTGATTCTTTCCCATTCAACTTTGCGTTTGAACAACAACAGTCCATACGCGTCAAATCCTTTATATCTCTTATCAGCGCTATGACGTCACGAACAAGTTCGGCAATCCGAAATTTGCATACGCACAACACGTCTTACTGTATCCTGCACTTATGCTAATTTCCACATTTTCCTGCCTTCCGTTTTATGGTTGCTATCGTTGCTATTGTCATCCGTCCTTAGCAATTGTCCGGCAGTGTACCATGCCTGAGATGCCCAGGGCAGGTAAATAAAATCTAGTTGCCCGGTTTGGGCAACTAAATTTAAAAATGAAGTTTGGAATAGAATTTACTAAACAAAAACAAAAAAAGGAAACAGTCGTCACATGTCATGTTTTATTTCACTGCTAATCACCAGAAGTTGCATTATTGTTACGGAGTGCCAAAGACAGAAGAACATCCCTTCTTTAATTATATTATGCTCTAGGTCCAGAAATTGGAACCATAGGTAGTTTTGCTCTAAATGCTGTTCATAGTCAGTGACAGGATGCATGCCTCTAATGGATCTAGCCTCTGGTGTTAACTGACAAAGGGCAAAAACTTCGACGAAAGGAACACGACAGAATTGCTAAATTTCTCAAATACCAATATACCAATTTCATCACCATATCATTTTGTACCAATTTCAACATCATCATCATCTTAACACTTGAGATACACACTTGTGTGCATTGAACATTTCAAATACAGACCTTTAAAATGGAAAGGCAAAACATGTAAAAAAAGATCATCATATTTTTCAACTTTAAAAGGGTTCTGGTTTGTTATCTTAAAACATAACTAACCCATAGCCCGGGCCATGCACGGTTGAAAAAGCTGTAACTGAAATTTTTTCTTGTCATATAACACGAATCGTAATAAAATGCATAATATAATAAACTTGAATTATTAATGGGCAGTGCATAACAAAAAAAAAATTTCGTAATATTCCCATTAATTTTTTCAACTACTCATAAACAAATTTAACGATGACGTTCCTCATTATTGTATAAGCATGTGCTTACCCATCATTGATAGGCTTGCATTGTAGTATTGAGTCATTCTTTCAGTGACCCGAAATGATATCGTGTCTAGATAACTGCACAATGGGATTAAAAATGTTTTATTTTGCCAGTTTGGTTTTAACATTTTTTTTTTTTTTTGTGTGTGGGTATCATTATACATGTATGATCTATACTAATACATAAAGAGAAACTTTCTGCGTTTCAGGTAATCTCAAAAACTACTGAACCGATTTGGATAATTATTTCCCCTTTGGGAAGCTTATTTCTGTCCAGTGGATATACGCTATTTCGTTTATTCTTTATTATTTTTGGCTGTACTATTGAATCAGATCGTTTTCAAGTAGTTCCTCATTTCTCGTGTATTGTTCCGCTTTGTTTACATACAACCTAAACACACCCAACGTGAAAGAAAGCAGTTCACGATAATATACGGAAGTTTTTTTTACGAATCTCGTAAACTACAGAACCGATTTGGATAATTCTTTCACCGTTGGGAAGCTTACTTCTTTCCAGTGGACATAGGTTATTTCTTTTATTTTTTTATTATTTTTGGCTGTACTACCAAATCAGAAGTCTTTCAAGTAGTTCCCGATTCCCCATGTATCGTTCCGCTTATGGCGGATTGTACAAAGAAAATGTCATGATAGCATTAAAAAAACGTGACTGATGACAATAAAAATTGGCGATGACAAATCTGTGGGTCAGTAGCTTTCATTTAAAAAAAAAAAAAAGTCATGAAAATCGCTCCATTGGGTGGCACTGGCAGATTGTAGAAAGAAACGGCCTTGTGTTTTAAATATACCGCATTTTCGCACGTATAGTTCACGGACTAACTGTGAATTTTCCTAGCATAAGAGGTAGGGTGCGGACTATACAAGACTGCGGACTATTAGTTTCTTTTTCTTTTTTTTTTTAGAAATACCATATCATTAAGAAAAAAAGTGCCCTGAGCTGCCTGTTTTCCACATAGGACTGCCATTTGTAATGTATGCCCCCCTAACCATCCCCTCCTCAGCATAACGGTACGTGTTTGACACCTTGCTTCAGGGAATTAAGATTAGGAGTTTTACCCCCTATGTCTCTGACATTTGTGATGAGTGTGATCTTTTAAGTCTTTTGTTGAAATGCAAGATTTCCAGCCAATTTATCAAAGGATGAAAGGAATTAAAATTAAAGAGAAAGGACACATTTCCTAGGTTGGACTTACTTCTCTTTGTGAAACAGGGAGAGATACTGTAAGCACTAAGACAGACCTTATTTTGTTATTCACCTGTGTTCAGTTGGCTACTGTAAATCTCTCAGTTCACAGGTATACGGCTCCCAGCAGAAGAAGTTTTACTGCGGAATTCAAGCTTAAAATATGCGAGCACATTTCGATAAATGGAAATCGAGCAGCATCACAGTTTTCAGTTGATGAGAAATCAGTATGAATTATAACGCAAGGAACTGTACACCAACTATATATAAGATAGTACAACTATACTAGTTATCCGAATTTATTGGCATAGATAAAATCAAGGTTTCAAAGCATTCGCACATCAACCAGATGGCTTTCTGAAGGAAGGTATACAGCAAACTGCAAACTGAATAATAGAATGTTTCAACAATTTGAACGCGGTGACTTGACAGTAAACGAAGAGATGCTAACGTAATTATTCAATAAAAACACGAGGCATTATGTTCGTTTTGCACGCAGAACCTTGGCGGAAACGCAAGGCATTCATTATTCAGGGGTGCTTATTCTGTGAAATCAAATTTCCTGAAACCAAACCCAAATTCCCTGAAATTAACGTAGATCAATACTTACAAAAAAAAAAATCAGAATATATGTATTACATTCGTAATTTATTTCCCAAGTTCTGATATTTTTTTAAAGAACAGTGGCCTTTATAAAATTTTACTAATTGCAAATTTCCAGTGTTTGGCCCTTCAAAGCTATAAATAATACTCATAAAAAGTAAAATACTGAGAAAAAAAATAAAAAAGCTGCTCAGGAAATCTTTGTCATTGCATTGAAACCAATGACAAAGATTTTCTGAGCGGCAACCAGCAGGCCTCCCAAAGGGAAGGGGGAGGGGTGAACAAAAAGTCAGCAGGGAGATCCTCCCTACATTTCTGTGATGATGAGATGAGAAGTCTTGAAGGTCAAAAGCAGCAGACAGAGTGGGTGGGCCACTAAGCCCTGGGGTGGGGAAGGAGCAAAGGGGCACTGCCAGGAAAAGAAAGGGGTGAGAAATTTCTGTTTGGAGTAGCTCTGCGCAAACCCAGCACCAAACCACAAAGGAAAGCAAACAGTTAACACACTTTTAGAAGACAAATATAACATTAGGTTGGGGTGGGGGCTGGGGGTGGGAGGGTGTTTCTCCCAGCTGAATTGGGTAGACACAGAGTGGACCTGTTTCTCTTCTACTCTGTGGGGGTAGATTGGCAGTCAGATTTCCCAACTCCCAGTGGAATTGAATTTTGCTTTGGCCACCAACCAAGGGAAAACAGGGAAAGGACAGTGACAGGCCTTGCCACTGGCTATAAAATAAAAATTCTAAAAAAAAAAAAAAAAAAAAAAAAAAAAAAAAAAAAAAAAAAAAAAAAAAACGCCGAAAATTTCCGGTGGAAAAAAAAAATAAAGCGCCGAAAATTTCCGGAATTTCCGGAAATTCTGGAAAATAAGCACACCTGATTTTATTTGAAGAATTGGTTCCGAATTCGAGGTAATTCTAGTGAGACGCTATCATTGCAGGCCTCATCGTTGGTGATCTCCAATGTTTCCCGAATGGCAGTGGATTTAGGAGTACAGTAGGCAGCTAATTTCTATATGAAACGGCAAATTTCTATATGAATCTATATGAAACTGGATAAAACTGACGGATTTGCTCAAGAAAATGCTGCGCAATAAGCGTGCCGATCGTAAGAGTAAAGTAATGCATCCAGAGATGGAAGAAAATTTGAAAAAGTGGATTACTGCACAACGTGACACTGGATGTGCAGTTACAACGACGTTAATAAGACAAAGCGAAAACAATGTGCAGAGAACTTGGTATCAATGATTTCAAAGGAGGGCCTAATTGGTGTTTTAAGTTTATACGAAGGCACCAACTCAATTCAAGCCACAACCACAATGGGGTTACAACTACCTGCCGACTGGGAGGGGAAAAAAATTTTCTTTCAGAAAATTTGTGGCGAATAAAATTGCTACAATGAATCTAACTGACGACGATGTTGCGAAAATGGATGAAGTTCCGCTGACTTTCGATGTGCCACAGTGTAAAACTGTGAATGAAATTGGCGACAAGACTGTGAATGTGTCCACTATGGGAAATGAAAAGCTGAGATTTACAGTTGTTCTTGGTGCACGAAAAATGGAGGGAAGATAAAGCCGATGGTCATCTTCAAAAGAAGATCGGCTACAAAGGAAAAGCTTAATTCGGGTATCTATGTTACGCACAATGAGAAAGGGTGGATGGACCAAGAGGAGATGAAAAATTACATAGAGCACTGCTGGAGAGCTTGACAAGGAGCTTTTTTCCATCCAAAATCCCTTTTGATATTAGACAGCATGTCGGCTCATTTAAAGGATAGCGTCAAAAAATCTTTAAAGAAGATAGGCACTGAAATCGCAGTTATCCCCGGAGGACTCGCACAACTTTTGCAGCCATTAGACATCAGTGTGAACCATAGTTTTAAGACGATGAAAATTCATCCCAAGCCGAGGAGCAGTCTGATAATGAAATTGATGGCGGGGAACCCTTGGCTGAGTATTCCAATCTTTTTCACTGTGACAGCAATACGGAAATCAACAATTAAGAATCTCTTTTTCTTTTTTTTTTTTTTTTGTCAGACAATTCATTAATTGAAAAAATATCTATCGTTTTGTACATGTATTGTACATATTAAATTTGTAATTTGGAACTGTATGCTGTTTTTATTGGCTAAATTCTAAATACATAAGTCATCATACCGGCATGTGCTTCTGATAATAAGTGGTACTTAGCATTTGTTAATGATGTTTCTTCTAAAAATAAGGATGTTCATGTGACTTTCCTAAAACTGGGGTCCAGCTACATTTTTTTACTGGACAAATGAGAAAAGCTGGGTGAAATTGGATCTAACATTTTACCTAACACAGTCACTGGCAGACAATATATTCTGCCAAAAAGAGTGCAAGATAATATTAACTTTATCTTTGATAAAACTCAAGCCTCCAGTTCTTGTAGTTCATAGATTTTAGGACAGTGAAATCTGACTTACACATACTAAAAATATGGAATTTCTTTCTTTTAGAAAGAAATTCTATAGGGTGTTTTTTTTTTTTTTTTTTTTTTTTTTCACAATTTAATGCCACAAACAGAATCAATAGAACTTGTGACTGTTTACTTAACTGGAATTATTTGTCTTTCCTACTTTTTATCACTGTGTCTGTGCAAAGGCATTTATCTAATTTTATTTTGTCACCTTACAAGGAAACTGCATCATAGTTATTTTACAGTACCTCATTTTGTACTTCATAATTTTAATATCTTACACAGTGAGTTATGTTTGTCTATATTACATTTAAATCCTTTCAAATTAGGTGCACAGGCATAGTTAGATGAACAATAAGAAAGGGAATATCAATTTACATATACCCATTTTTTTTTAAAGTGGCAACCTTAAACAATGTATTTATAGAAATATTTCAATGAAATTCATAGTGATGGCAAAGCACTTCTAGGTGTACAACCAGGATAAAAATTATAAGATTTAAAACCAATGAGGAGGCGGGCGGGTCCTTTGAAATCACAGAAATTCAATGGGAATGTCCCTCACACTTTTTTTTAAATAGAAGCAGCCAGAGGTTCAAAATATTTTCAGGTGTGTATCTATACACATAGGTCCCTTCATTGAAACAGTTTTCAAATTTTTATCACCTTGCCCACATCAAGTTTTTGTGGGGTAAAAATTGTTAATTTTCAATTTTTTTGAGGTTTGCTAGCCCAAAAAGCAAAGAAAATTTTGGAGTATGAACCTGAAATTAATTGTGCAGACAAAGTAGTTCCAACTCTTCAAATAGGCCAAACCAAAACCTTATGGATGGTGTCATTTGTAAGTCAAAGATATAAATTTTTGGTTTTCAAAAAAACTAATTTACATTTATGAAAAAAATTTTTACGAAAATTTTTTTCAACTGACTTACTTTTTAGAAAGATGGCAATCTTACCTTTAAAATGACACCTGAATGATTTGTTTAAGAGAAATACAAGCAATTTTATTAATAAAACAATGAGCACCACTTTTATTTTAAATATAACCTTGAATGAAGGTTCAGAGGGCAAAATCTCCACCCATATTCATTGAAAAAAATTTAAATTCCGGATTGTCATCTCTCTGTATATCATCATCATCATCATCGTCAAACATTATCAATCCACTGCTGGACGAAGGTCTCCCCAAGTTTCCTCCACAACGGCCTGTCTTGTGCCAGTCTCCTCCATGTCACTCCCGCATACTTTCAAATTTCATCCACCCATTTTCCATGTGGTCTTTTTCTGGGTCTTTTCCTGTCCCTTGGAATCCAATCTAAAATTTGGGCTGTCCATCGATGGTCTGTTCTTCTGGCAGTATGTCCAGCTCATTGCCATTTCAGGGATTTAACTCTGATCATGATGTCTTCCACTCGTCATTTTTTGGATCCACGAGTTCCTCTTCTTATCTCTCCTGGTTACACCAAGCCTGCACCTCTCCATGCTGCTTTGAGTTGTCTGCAGCCTTTGTATGTCTCTTTTAGCTAAGGTCCACGTCTCTGCACCATACGTAAGCACTGGAAGGATGCATTGATCAAACACTTTTCTTTTAAGACATAATGGCATATTGCTCTTGAAAATTATGCTGTTTCTTCCAAAAGCTCTCCAGGCAAGTTTTGTACGCCGATTAATTTCTTCATCAATGTGACCCTCACTTGATATGTGCTGTCCAAGATAAACGTATGTGTCTGTTATCTCCAGCTTTTCTCCATCAATTGATAAATCTTCATTTCTTGTAAAAGCATTGAACATCACTTTTGTCTTCTGAAAGTTCATTTTTAATCCCACTTCTTTACTCTTGTCAGCAAGTTCCTGGATCATACTCTGCAGCACTGATGGGGTAGTTGCAAAAATGACTACGTCATCAGCAAAACGAAGGTGGGTTAGATAATCTCCATTAATCTTTATTCCTTTGGTTTCCCAGTTCAATGATCGAAAGACATTTTCCAATGTGGCATTAAAGAGCTTGGGAGATATGGTGTCACCTTGTCTCACACCCTTTCCAATTTTTATGTGTGTTGTATTTTCAAAAAGCCGAATCTTTGCACTTGCATTTTCATATATGTTATTAATAACACTAACGTATGCATCTTCAACACCACATGATTTCAACGCCATTGTAACTGCCGATGGTTTCACTGAATCAAAGGCCTTTTCATAATCGACAAAAGCCATGCACAATGGAAATTCATATTCCCTCGCTCTTTCAATTAGTTCTCTCAGTACGTGGATATGATCTATTGTGCTGTAGCCACTCCTGAATCCAGCTTGTTCTCTCGATTGAGCCATGTGCAGTGTTGCCTTCAAGCGGTGTGAAAGAACTTTAGTGAAGATTTTATAAACCACTGATAGGAGGCCGATAGGTCTGTAGTTCCCGAGATCCTCAATGTCACCTTTTTTATGTAGCAGGATAGGATCATTGTAGCATTGTTCCAATCCTCAGGAATCTTCCCTTCATTAAGGCATCGAGTGAAAATTTGGGCGAGTACTGTTTCAATTTCTCCACTTGCTTCTTGTATGATGGCTATAGTAATTCCATCTTCTCCTGGAGCTTTTCCCCGCTTCATGTTCTTGATTGCATGTGCAACTTCTGCTGGGAGGACTGGGAGAACTCTGGTACTGGTACCTTTCATGATGTCTGGAGTACATGTATCATCTCTTTCACATAATTTGGAGTAGAAATCTTTCACTCTTGTCAAAATGTCGCTTCTATTTCTCGTTACAGAACCATCTTCTTTTCTCAGTGCCATAATCTGTTTTCTTCTCTTACTGAGATGCCCCTTTGCTATCTTTAGGCTTTGGTTGTTTTCAATTGCTTTCCTTACTAGTTCACAGTTGAATTTTCTTACGTCTTCAGTGATACTTTTTCATACTATACTATCTTGCATAGCTCTATATATTCCACTTTGGAAGTCACATCTTCTTTAGTTGTCCTCATCTCTCTTCTTTTTTGCATCAACATTTTGGTTTTTCCTGATAATTTGTTCACATGCAACTTGTTCTTAGACCCAGCTAATTTTGTTGCTGTTTCCATAAGAGCTTTGGTTACTTTTCTGTTAACTTCAGAAATATCCACTTCTTCCGATGTTAGGCCTTCTAAAGCAGAGAATCTGTTCTTCAGTTCCAACTTGAATGTATTATGGTGTTTTTTAAGGTTGGTTATGTCAATACATTTTGTTTGTCTTATGAGCTTGCCACGTTCAAGTTTAGTGTTGAGGTGCAACTTACATCTCAACAATCTATGGTCACTACCTGTGTTGAACTTGTTTAGCACACTGCAGTCTTCTATGACGAATTTTTTGTTACACATAATAAAATCAATTTCACTTGTCTGATTTGGATGTCTCCATGTCCATTTCCTGTGTGGCTTTTTCTTGAAAAAGGAGTTCAAGATGAAAAACCCTTCTGCCTCTGCAAACTCTACGAGAGTATTTCCCCGCTGGTTTCTGTTGCAGTGACCGAATGTACCTACTGAAGTTTCATTCTGTTGCCGTTGCCCTATTTTTGCATTGAAATCTCCCATAATTATCTTCAAGTGCTGCTTACCTTTATTATTTAGATGACGAATTTCCTCATAAAATTCTTCAATTTCTTCTTCAGGATGACTTGTGGTGGGTGCAGAAGTTTGAATAATCTGAGCCTGGTATCTTCACGAGAGTTGGATAACGAGTCGTGCAGCTCTGTCAGCGGGACTTTCAACTTCTACAATTTTATCCTTCAGTTTCTTGTTTATTATAAATCCAACACCACTAGTTCTGCCAGTATCTGTCCCACGATAGTAGAAGAGATGTCCACTTTTCAGTTCAATGAGATCTTCTCCTTTTCTCCTTACCTCACTTAGCCCGACGATGTCCCACTTGATCCTTTGTAGTTCCTCTTCCAATTCAAGAAGCCTTGAATCAGAAGATAGGGAGCGTCCATTATACGTAGCCAAGGTCAGCATCAGATGGCAGCCTAGTCCGGTCCTCCGGGGATTCTTAGCACCCTCTGCCTTCATGTCGCACTGGCCGCTGCCTTGGCCAGGTACATTCCAGCTGCCGGAGACTGCGGGCCAAGATTTAAGTTGTGGAATCATTTTGGAGGGGTTTGGCCATAACTCACCATGCTGGCCAAGCGGGTTCGTGAGTGTGGGATAGCATTTCCTCTAATCCCGATGGTATAGTTATACCGCAATTGGCGGTCGTCAAAGCTCCTTTAGTGGGAACAGGATGTACCACGAGAAGGCGGGTTAGACATTTGTCAAGGAGAGGCTGTGATGTTACGCATCACCTGACCTTACATCTCTGTATATACTATTCATTATTAAAGTTGCAGGAAAATCCATGACTATGAGGTAACCAAAAAAATTTATATTTGTTGATTTCGCATGGAATGACCCAAAGACAGATACAGTATTGTATGTCTTGCCAAATTCTTTGCCAGTACGCAGCATTTTTACCAGCATTTATGGATTAAAGGTTGGTAAAATGGAAGAGAAAAATGGGCAAGTCACAAATTTAAGTTACTTGTTTTGTTTCAAGTTTGGAAGTGCGGATTATCTGTGGGTGTGGACTATATGAGAAATTTTGTCGTTTTCAATACGTATTTTTTTCTTGCGGATTATCTGCGGGGTGGACTAAGCGCACGAAAATACGGTATAGATTTACACAATTTTAAAATTTTTACAATAAACAATCCACAAGTAAATGTTTCTAAATGCTAATGTTTACCTCCAGGATGTCAGGCAATGATCAACATGCTAGGTAGCATGTTGCTTTAAAAGGTGCCATTTAAATTCGAAAGTGATATTTTGTTCAACAAGCTGTCACCCTATGGGGTACAGTATTATTTGCAAGAAAAATTAATTTTACAAACTAAATAATATCTTAGTTAACAATTCAGAAATATTCTTAATGTTCTAATAAATTGCATAACAGCTGAATCAAGACGAGCCACATCCACATATAAGTGCCTGAAGATACCTTTTCCACATAGCTGGTTAAGAAAATAACCCATAAAAACAGAATAACACTACCTTTTCTTATTGTTAGCATGTCTTTTGTAAAAAAAATCGTGATTATGTTATCAGTTTGTGCGTCCGTCTGACCCTCTGTCTGTACGCACGATATCTCTGCAACTAATAGTCCGATTTGAAACATTCTTTTTGCATTAGGAAGCTTGAAATGTGCGAACAATGATCCTTTACTTCATCTTTTTTTTTTTTTTTTTTACGATGCAAAATTTCGCCGCTAGGGGATGTAAATGCAGATGATATCGAATTCAAAACACATTCTATTCCATATATTTGCTTCTAAACATCCAATTTAAAAAAAATGTTACTTTTCGATTCTATTCATGTCGAAGATTAAAAGGCTTAGTCACTTTTCCAAGTTATGCATATGCTTTCCGCTAGAGAGCGTAAAAGTAAATTGTTTTTCCCCCAGATATCTCTGCTTCTAAAAATCCAATTTGGAAAATTTTTCTTTCAGAGGATACAGCTTGTAATGGGAAATATTTTGCATATAATTTCAAATTTTTGGTATAAATTGGTTTGGCCACCTGGGAGCGTAAATGTTGATTTCTGCTTCCGATGTATTTGCAGCAAAATCTGAGCTTCTAAAGTCTCGATTGAAAAAAATTCTTTCATGGACCGATAACTACTCACGTAGGCAAACCTTTTTGGAATATTTTCTTAAAATAATGCATGGTTTCTCCACCATGTTGCGTAGATATATATCTTGTTTTTGTCAATATCTCTGCTTCTAATGATCCAATTTGAAAAATTTCTTCTTTGTTGGACAGAGTGTCCAGTGTGACATGTTTTGAATATAATTTCAAAAATTTCAAGTAAATCACTAACTTTCTGCTAGGGGGAGTAAAGGTAAAATGAGATTTCCCCGATCTCTGCTTCTAAAACTACGATCAAAAAATATTCCACCACCGGATACAGCTCCTGGTGGGATTTTTTTTTTTTAATGTAATTTCTAAATTTTTTATAAAATATGGTTTGATCACCAGGGGCGTAAGAGTTAAATTTCTGCTTCATAGGTATTTGCAGCAAAACAACAGCTTCTAAAAGCCTGATTGAAAAATTTATTTCGTGGACTGATATCGCACGTTGATAAACATTTGAGAATATTTTCTTCTTAAAATAATGCATGATTTCTCCACCAGAGGGCGTAGATGTCTATCTTATTTCTGTCAATATCTCTGTCTCTACAAGCCGGATTTGAAAAATTCCTTCTTTGTTAGATAGCGTATCTGGTGTAAAGTGTTTCTCTTATAAGTTCAAAATTTTTAAGTAATGCATAGACTTTCCACTAGGAGGCCTAAAGGTAAATTGTGTTTTCCTCAATATTTCTGCTTCTAAAACTCTGATTTGAAACATTCTTTCTGTACCAGATACAGCTTCTGATAGGAAATGCTTAGCATATAATTTATAATATTTAATAATGAACTGTTTGACCACCAGGGAGCATAAGAGTTAATTTCTACATCTGATGTATTTGCAGTAAAATCTGAGCTCCTGAAAACTAGATTGATAAAATTCTTTCATGGACCAATAGGGCTTACATCGAAAAACCTTTTGAAAATACTTTCTTCTTAAAATAATGCATGGTTTTTCCACCAGGGAACGTAAATGTATATCTTATATTTGTCAATATCTTTGCTTCTAAGAGCATGATTTGAAAAATTCTTTCTTTGTTGAAGAGGGTTTCCGCTGCGAAATGTTTCTCACATAATTTCAAATTTTTCTTAACACACAAGTCTGCCACCAGAGGGCGTTAGTTGATGTTTCCGTTTACAGCAATATCTGCAGCATTAAAAACCCGATTGAAAAACTTCTTTCTTCAGTCAGATACTACTGTTTCCCATACCGGTTTCATTGATTTTGAATAGCTATGATAAATTTAATTTGCATCAGAATGGATTCAAAAGACGTGCTCATTACACCTGAAAATTCAGTGTCATCTTTCTTGTTATCACATGTTTTTAGGTCATTCACTCACTGATGCACTTGGTAATTCACAGACTGCAAATATGTTTTTGAATTTGCTTAATCAAAATGGTGCAAAGTAAATTAAACCCACTACTTTGAGTGAAATTTTTTTCAATACAATTAGTGTTTTTAATTTAAATGAAACAATGATCAAAACTTTTTATTTTGATTATCTATTATTAGATTTATCACTGCACTTTATTTGGGACATCTTTTGTAAACCTTAATTTTTTAGTGAGAATAATTTTACAAAGGGTCGGTGTTGTGCTGTTAGCCCACTCACCTTCAAATTTCGATTTATCTCAAGCATCAATAGATGGCATCATGACTGATCTGTTAAAGTAGAGGGAGTTTACTTCTTGCAGTCAACGGTTTTCGCTGCTTCTCAGTTCAATGGAGATAAAATCACTTAAGCACAAGGAGCATGTAAGGTTACCTGTGCAAAAGAAATGGATACTTGAGCCATTTTTTTTTTTTTTTTTCAAAAAGTGCACCATATCATAAAATGTCAAAAGGGTGGAACCTAATTATTATTCATCTTTCATTGTTATATTAATCCTTTATTATTACTGGCTGCAGCTTATTTATTAGTACTAGTATCCATATATTTTCCAAATTGCCCTGTATAAATGCATGCTGTAAAGGGGTCCATTTTCCTTATTGGCTACATTTCTCAAATTGTTATATACTAGTAGTCAATGGTAGCAAGTATCCTTATTATCAGTATCACATTATTTCCCAAATTACTTAATAGAAATGTACACCAAGGTTGGCCTTTATCGTTTTACTATAATTACTTTCTACATTTCCCAAACTGCTCCATATAAATGCTTTCCAGGAGTGACATCTCTTGTTATTATGACTTCTGGATTATTTATTAGTAGTGCAAATAAAAACATGGATAAATGCATTAGTGCTCTGCATAAATACATGGAGTCAGTGGCCTATACTAAGAATTTGATTCCATCAACATATCTCAGCTGAAAAGTTGAAAAAAAAATGGGCTATATTCCTTATTACTTTTATGTTTATTTTTAACATAAAACTGACTTCTCATCAGAACATTTTTCAATGTATTATACATCATTGGGCAAGCTTCCCCTGGAAGTTAGAACTTCCATCTCCTGTTAGAGATAACTTCGGTCTCACTATACACTCAGGTAGCAAATCATTAGGAACACGCAAGAGCAATCTGACACCTGCCATCTATGGCATTGACATGGCTCCATAAACAGCTCTATGCAAAGCATTCAGACATGTATGACACATAGATAACAGCAATACAGGAAAGCCTCATGATTTAACTGACTTTAACCCCGCCTTCTCGTGGTGCATCCTGTTCCCACTAAAGGGGCTCTGACGACCGCCAATAGCGGTATAACTATACCATCGGGATCAGAGGAAATGCTATCCCACACTCACCAACCCGCTTGGCCAGCGTGGTGAGTTATGGCCAAACACCTCCAAAATGACTCTACAACTTAAATCTTGGCCCTCAGTCTCCGGCAGCTGGAATGTACTTGGCCAAGGCAGCGGCCAGTGCGACATGAAGGCAGAGGGTGCTAAGAATCCCCGGAGGACCGGACTAGGCTGCCATTTGATGCTGACCTTGGCTACCTATAACGGACGCTCCCTATCTTCTGATTCAAGGCTTCTTGAATTGGAAGAGGAACTACAAAGGATCAAGTGGGACATCGTCGGGCTAAGTGAGGTAAGGAGAAAAGGAGAAGATCTCATTGAACTGAAAAGTGGACATCTCTTCTATTATCGTGGGACAGATACTGGCAGAACTAGTGGTGTTGGATTTATAAATAAACAAGAAACTGAAGGATAAAGTGGTAGAAGTTGAAAGTTCCTCTGACAGAGCTGCACGACTCGTTATCCAACTATCGAGAAGATACCAGGCTCAGATTATTCAAACTTATGCACCCACCACAAGTCATCCTGAAGAAGAAATTGAAGAATTTTATGAGGAAATTCGTCATCTAAATAATAAAGGTAAGCAGCACTTGAAGATAATTATGGGAGATTTCAATGCAAAAATAGGGCAACGGCAACAGAATGAAACTTCAGTAGGTAAATTCGGTCACGGCAACAGAAACCAGCGTGGAAATACTCTCGTTGAGTTTGCAGAGGCAGAAGGATTTTTCATCTTGAACTCCTTTTTCAAGAAAAAGCCACACAGGAAATGGACATGGAGACATCCAATTGGGACGACAAGTGAAATTGATTTTATTATGTGTAACAAAAAATTCGTCATCGAAGACTGCAGTGTGCTGAACAAGTTCAACACAGGTAGTGACCATAGATTGGTGAGATGTAAGATGCACCTCAACACTAAACTTGAACGTGGCAAGCTCATAAGACAAACAAAATGTATTGACATAACCAACCTTAAAAAACACCATAATACTTTCAAGTTGGAACTGAAGAACAGATTCTCTGCTTTAGAAGGCCTAACATCGGAAGAAGTGGATATTTCGGAAGTTAACAGAAAAGTAACCAAAGCTCTAATGGAAACAGCAACAAAATTAGCTGGGTCTAAGAACAAGTTGCATGTGAACAAATTATCAGGAAAAACCAAAATGTTGATGCAAAAAAGAAGAGAGATGAGGACAACTAAAGAAGATGCGACTTCCAAAGTGGAATATATAGAGCTATGCAAGACAACACGAAAAAGTATCACTGAAGACGTAAGGAAATTCAACTGTGAGCTAGTGAGGAAAGCAATTGAAAACAACCAAAGCCTTAAGATAGCAAAGGGACATCTCAGTAAGGGAAGAAAACAGATTATGGCTCTGAGAAAAGAAGATGGTTTTATAACAAGAAATAGAGGCGAAATTTTGACAAGAGTGAAAGATTTCTACTCCAAATTATATGAAAGGGATGATACATGTACTCCAGACATCATGAAAGGTACCAGAGTTCTTCCAGTCCTCCCAGCAGAAGTTGCTCATGCAATCAAGAACATGAAGCGGGGGAAAGCTCCAGGAGAAGATGGAATTACTATAGACATCATACAAGAAGCAAGTGGAGAAATTGAAACAGTACTCGCCCAAATTTTCACTCGATGCCTTAATGAAGGGAAGATTCCTGAGGATTGGAACAATGCTACAATGATCCTGCTACATAAAAAAGGTGACATTGAGGATCTCAGGAACTACAGACCTATCAGCCTCCTATCAGTGGTTTATAAAATCTTCACTAAAGTTCTTTCACACCGCTTGAAGGTAACACTGGACATGGCTCAACCGAGAGAACAAGCTGGATTCAGGAGTGGCTACAGCACAATAGATCATATCCACGTACTGAGAGAACTAATTGAAAGAGCGAGGGAATATGAACTTCCATTGTGCATGGCTTTTATCGATTATGAAAAAGCCTTTGATTCAGTGAAACCATCAGCAGTTACCACGGCTCTGAAATCCTGCGGTATTGAAGATGCATACATTAATATTATTAATAACATGTATGAAAATGCAAGTGCAAAGATTCGGCTGTTTGAAAATACAACACACATAAAAATTGGAAAAGGAGTGAGACAAGGTGACACCATATCTCCGAAGCTCTTTAATGCCACATTGGAAAATGTCTTTCAATCACTGAACTGGGAAAACAAAGGGATAAAGATTAATGGAGATTATCTAACCCACCTTCGTTTTGCTGATGATGTAGTCATTTTTGCAACTACCCCATCAGAGCTGCAGAGTATGATCCAGGAACTTGCTGACAAGAGTAAAGAAGTGGGATTAAAAATGAACTTTCAGAAGACAAAAGTGATGTTCAATGCTTTTACAAGAAATTAAGATTTATCGATTGATGGAGAAAAACTGGAGATAACAGATACGTATGTTTATCTTGGACAGCAGATATCAAGTGAGGGTCACATTGATGAAGAAATTAATCGGCGTACAAAACTTGCCTGGAGAGCTTTTGGAAGAAACAGCATAATTTTCAAGAGCAATATGGCATTATGTCTTAAAAGAAAAGTGTTTGATCAATGCATCCTTCCAGTGCTTACGTATGGTGCAGAGACGTGGACCTTAACTAAAAGAGACATACAAAGGCTGCAGACAACTCAAAGCAGCATGGAGAGGTGCATGCTTGGTATAACCAGGAGAGATAAGAAGAGGAACTCGTGGATCCGAAAAATGACGAGAGTGGAAGACATCATGATCAGAGTTAAATCCCTGAAATGGCAATGGGCTGGACATACTGCCAGAAGGACAGACCATAGATGGACAGCCGAAATTTTAGATTGGATTCCAAGGGACAGGAAAAGACCCAGAAAAAGACCACATGGGAGATGGGTGGATGAAATTCGTAAATATGCGGGAGTGACATGGAGGAGACTGGCACAAGACAGACCGTTGTGGAGGAAACTTGGGGAGACCTTCGTCCAGTAGTGGATTGATAATGGTTGACAATGATGATGATGATGATGAAAGAGGCATGTATAAGTGGATGCTAGGTGAACAGCTGCAAGCATCTCGGATGTACCATGAATTGTGTACAAACAACAAAACAAGGAATTAGCAGTCTTCCTGTGGGTGGAAAAAACTAGTCAATGTTCAAGGGCAGTGGTGGCTGAAGGGGATTGTACAAAGTAACAGATGAGCTCATCAAGTAAACATGCAGTACAATAGTGGCATCAATAGAATTTCAGCACACACAGCCTACCACATATTGGTGTAAATGGGCTATAACGGCAGATGTGCCATCTGTGTATCCCTCATCTCTGTTAAAAACAGACAAATTCATCAGCTAGACTTCCGGTGTGTTTTATGCAAATCCTCCCATGGGAGTTGCCGGCTGGTTTGTTTATGTTTCAGACCCCGACTCTCTGTGCACCACTACTAGAAACAACCTACATCCAATAAGTTCCAGGACTGACAGCATACCTGTCGTAACAGTAGTGGGATAAAAATATCATGTGTATGCCAGAAGGTAGTGGACCTTGGTCAATCAGCGAACAGCTGGAAACTACTGCTGTTCACAGATTTCAGATTTTTGGATATCCGGATATTTTACTATCCGAAAACCGGATTTTTAGCATTTGAATAGTTTGAACTCTGGATTTCCGGATTTCGAACTTCAGAAGTGCTGTTCACGAATTTTGGATTTCCAGATATTTTACTATCCGAAAACTGGATTTTAGCATTTGAATAGTTCAAACTCCAGGTATCCGGATTATGAACTGTGGATATCCAGATTTCAAACTTCGATTATTCAGATATCCAGTTATTCGGATATACGGACTTATACCAAATATTCAGACATCTCAACAACATAGATCTATCTGGCCATGATAGACCGCATGCCTCAGGTTGTTGAAACCTTACCGCAGCAGTTTGTGAACATGCATTTTTTTGCTGCACAATGTCCATTTGATTAGACAAAGTAATCTTTCGTGACATTGCTATTGCACTAAGTGAAGAGATAATAAATAAAATTGCAGTGTTTTAGCCTGTAACAAACTCGTGCAGCAATCCGGATTTAGGATTTATGATATTTCTAATATTTTGAAGTCCGAATTTCAAAATATCCGGTTTTTGACAGCACTACTGGAAACCAGTTTTTACCAGTGCCAACAGGCAACAGATGGGCATTAAGGGAGTCATAGCAAGTGTTTTCACCCCATTTCTTTTTAGCCATGGAAGAGCAGAGAGTAAAATTCTGTTTTTGTTGGAAACTTAATTCAGCTACTGAAATTCACAGAATGTTAAAAGAAGCATACAGGGACACGGTATTATCCCAAAGCAGAGTTTCTGAATGGTATGCATGGTTTTGTGACGGGTGGAAATCCTATTTGAGATCTGGGTGTCCCTCCAGTGTGCAGACAGAGGTAAAAAATCGAAGAGGTGCAGAATCAGTTAAAAAAAGATCGCCGAATTACAGCGAGACTTCTGGCTGGGTCGGTGGGCATCATAAGTCTATCTGTCATGAGATTCGATGCGAGGACCTGGGAAAATAAAAACGTATGCCAGATTGGTACCCCGCATTCTGAATATGACCAAAAGGAGGCTCATTCATCAATCTGTTCTGATCTGTTGGGCACTGCAGCTGAGGATCCTGATTTTTGCTCCATAATTATTGCAGGAGATGAAACATGGTGCCTGCAGTATGATCCCCAAATTTGGGGACTGTTCCCAAGGATAAAACGAGCACTAAAAGGACAGTATCATGCAGACATTACATCTATCCAAGCAGCTGTGACCAAACAACTTGTGGACATCACACAAAGTGCCTTCTAGAACTGTTTTCAGGATCTTCAGAAATGCTGGAAACTGATGATTCAGAAGGGTTGTATTTTGAAGGTGATCAGCAGTAATTGTGAGTAAGGTACTTCTTCATATTCTTTATTGCATCAGTTTTGGAACTTTTCCGATGTAGGTTGTAGTTTCCTTACCTATCAGTTATATTCCTCTCAGCTGTGCCTCCCCCCCCCCACTAGGAGGGGCACAGTTATGGACAACAGCTGGCATGTATGATTAACCTACTCTCAAATCATCATTGAGAAATGCCATTCCTTCCATCAGTCAATGGAATATGTGCCTACAGGAGACACTGATTTCACATCGTAGTACAAAAAAAAAATTATGATTTCAGTTAATTCTAAGCATCTAACCTAAAAATTAACTTAGTGCAGCAACACGTGGAATTATTCATTTATAATTGCTTCTAACGAGGAAACGGACATGTGGTTGTCACTGATTACAAAACCAAAATATGTTGTTTAGATAGAGGATCACAAGATATGTTTATATCTAAACTTTGAGCTGCTATGGACAACAGGGGGAGCCACTAGAGTCTTGTTCATGAGTATTATATTATGGAATGTATGTATATTAAGAATGTTATATTATAACTTCTTACAATTATTTTCTATTCTAGGAACTGGTGAGCAAGTGATTAAATGTTGATTGACTGAAAGTGTCTCATTGTCAAATGTACTGCAATCAGTGTGAACTATGAATCCAGCAGTAGTAGTGAAGTTATCATATTTCTTCGGTTCATCGGAGGTCACACCAAGTGAAATGGATCTCATCACATTTGAACACATCAAAAAGGACTTGCTTGAGGAGGAAGTCATTATTGAAGAGGTCAATACACTACTTTTTGACGACGTATTATCTGACGAGACGAAGAGGAAACGGGAAGCGACTTTGGTGATGTAATAAATGCTCCAACATACGACGAGGAACAATCTCCAATTCCAGAAACCAGCGAGTCTTTGCATACGAACCATCACCAAAGAAGTAGCAATCCAAATTTCCAAAAGGATACTTGGCGGATGCGTACAAAATCTGTACCAAGCAACAGAGGGAAAAAGATGGCAACTTTGAACCTCCTCAAATGTGTCCTCCAGGCTTGGCCATTGACTCTTCTCCAAGAGTGAATGGTCCAAAAGAGGAGAATCAAGAACAAGGGCATTGAAGAAGTCACGTGCTTGCAATACAAAATCTGTGCAACAAGAGTAAACAGGGAAGTATTTGAATACTTTGTTCAAATGCGTGCAAGGAATGTGATTATTCATGACAGGACAATATGACTATGGACAATGCAAATAAAGAAGTGTATTGACGTTCACAGCTTCCAAAAGGATACTTGGCGGATGCATACAAAATCTGTACCAAGCAACAGAGGGAAAAAGATGGCAACTTTGAACCTCCTCAAATGTGTCCTCCAGGCTTGGCCATTGACTCTTCTCCAAGAGTGAATGGTCCAAAAGAGGAGAATCAAGAACAAGGGCATTGAAGAAGTCACGTAATTGCAATACAAAATCTGTGCAACAAGAGCTAAACAGGGAAGTATTTGAATACTTTCTTCAAATGCGTGCAAGGAATGTGATTATTCATGACAGGACAATATGACTATGGACAATGCAAATAAAGAAGTGTATTGACGTTCACAGCTGAAGTTAAGGCACCCGAATGATGGGTCACAAGATTCAAGAAACCTAACAAGTGAGCAAATTGCGTTTCCAGGAATCCAGGGATTTGGAGGCGAAGGCGAAAGAATTTGTTGGAAATGTGCAAACGTTTATATAAACGTACTAGATAAATGATGAAGATGTGCTGAACACTGATCAGTCGCACTTCGAGAAGGAACTTCAGTCTGGAAGAACCCTTTCTGTTCAAGGACAGAAGCGAATCTTTGGGGCAACAGGTTCAACTTCAACAACTACACATTTGTACATGATTATGCCGATCATCACCATGAGTGGAACTCTTTTACCACACATGTATGTTTTAGTGTTGGAAGGAAGCCGGAAATTTCCTGCAAACATGACTATTAATCTTCAAAACATCAAAGCTTATCCTGCCAAGGCAGCAAACATGTCCAAAGAAGACCTGAATGTCTTTTTGGAAGATGTTCTGTGGCCAAACCTCACCACAGGAAGGAGCGTGTGCTTCTGTTAATAGATCCCTGGACATCAAACAGGGGTGATGCACTTTGCAACTCAAATGTTTCTGACGGAGTCGAATACTGGAAGATGTTGATTCCAGAAAAATATACTGGACTAGTGCAGCCTGCAGATGTGCACTTCTTTCATCCCCATAAAAATATGCTTAAATTCATAACGGATACTGTGTTGGTAACATCAGACATGAACTTTTGACACAGAAACCACTTTTTCTGTCTGCAGTCTTTTGTTCAATAACAGTTTTCAGCGCCTTGATTTAAAAACCTAATCCGCTTTGCATTGTATAAGTGCAATTACGTCACTACTCATCCTGGATACTTCCAAACACCTCTCCAGTATTGTTTTAAATCGGTTCTAATTGAGGAACGTGGTAGAGAAGATTGCAAGGAAACAGCATTCGTGATATGTGTTCACTGTGAGAACTACTTTTGTTAAGATCATTCCATAATTAAAGATTTTTTGTTGTACATGAAAGGTGAGTACAATGTGTATTTATTACTGAACACGCTATACTGTATATCCATTCATGAATACTTTGTAATGCATACCAATTGCTTAAAACAACAAAAACCATTCCGATACGGGCCGCAAGAGTAATGAAGATTTCATGAATATTGTCTCTGACAGTGTTCTTTGATGTCCTATAACTTCATCATTTATATTCCATAGCACCTAAAAGTTTGTCATTATCCATTACCCCTTCAGTACTGTCGAATGCTATAAGAAGCACTGTGCATCTAGGGACAATGGTCCAGACCATTCCCTTGTAACACAGCGGAAACACTTTATATGTTGTTCTATAGTTAAGCTTAATTGTATAACATATAAACATATTTCCAGTCTTAGAAGCAATTATAAAGCTTAACTGTATAACTTAGCAACATATAAATGGCATCCTGAAAGTAATGCCTTGTCCCTCATAAGATTTTTACTTGTAGCAGCAAAAATGTGAAACTTGGAGGCAAAATACTTGGACATATTACATTGTTAATAATGCCAGCCTATTCAAAGTATAGTTCATCACTTTCTATACATTTTTGCCATCTTTGAACCCATTGGTAAACCCCATTTTGGAAAAATTCCTGAGGCTGTAGTTTCACCCATGAGTTCAAAGCCAGTTTAAACGTTTGTCACATCGCTGAAATGTTTCCCATGGAGGTTGTTTTTTAAAGGGGCAAACAGGGAAAAAGTCTGAGAGAGCCAAATCAGGACTGTAGTGGAGTTGGGGCATCACCATCCAAGCCATTTTTGGCAATAGCCTGTGAAGTCTCCTACGTGCATTATCATGGTGTAAAACAACACTACGAAGTGGAATGTTACATCTTTTCCTTCTGATAGCTTCCTTTACCTTCTTCAATGTCTGCACATAATGAACATCGTTTATTGTAGCAACCCCTGGATGGTGACAGGACGATCAGCTGTGATGAGGTCTCTCACTCATTGCCTGCTGACATCTGTCACTGCAGTTGCGGGTCTTCCACTCCGTTGTTTGTCCAACACTGAATTGTTCTCCCTCTTGAAACCTCTTCATCCATCTTCGGGCATTACCTATAGCGATTGTGACAGCTCCATACACTGCCAGGAGGAGTCTGTATTTCTGGAGCCTCACATTCCCTGTTTTTCCAGGAATTCAATTACAGCTTACTGCTTTTCTCTATCATTCATGATCTTTATTTTCGATTTTGAAAAAAAAAATTCTCACATTAATAACATATAGTACATGTCAGTGCAGTTTCATTAAAATCACTTCAAAATTTAAAAAGTTATTAAGGAGGAGGCATTACTTTCAGGATGCCCCATGTGTAAAGCATATTTCTGCTATCTTAGAAGATATTATAACATGTAAAACAGAATTTCCTGATGACGGATATATTCATCTAAAATGTTATTACAATTTTAGCCATTTTTTTTTTCGTACCATTCTATGTATTTTAATTGTGTTAATTGAAATACAGTAGAACTTGCTTATAACGAGCCCGTACTTAGCGATATCTTGGTTTTAAGGAGCAAAACAGGAACTTTTGTTTGGTATAATGTTAATTCAAAACTAATTTGATCAATTTTAATGAGCAAAATTTAATGAAATCCTGGATTTAACAAGGGAGAGAAAAACTAAATCACTTTTAACAAGCAAAGTAACAAAATTTAATGAAATCCCATACTTAATAAGACAGGAAATCTGCTGCGCAGCTTCGTAGAATGGAGGATGAAATTACAAAAGCACAAGGGAATCTTGCTGTGCTAGTGAAAGAATGCTGATACAAAGCAATCAAGGGGTATATCAAATGCTCAACAAGAGAGCTGTGCAAGAGCCTCTCCATTCCACCTACTCCAAGGGGCTATGGCTTAGGTGTGTTGCATTAGCAGAGTTGAAAACAAGCTACCTACTCCTTGGCAAAAAGAAAGATGGGTGGAACTCATGGGCACATTAAAGTGGATTTCTGGGGGACAATTGCAGAAAGACGGGAGAGTAATGGAATGGGAATGTAGCTGGAGGGAAAACAGAAAACAACAATGCTTGGAAATGGGTAGATTTCCCTTCTCACCCTTCCAGTGGATGTTGCATTGAGAGGATCAGTGTTGCTTTTGCTTCAAGTGTGTGGTGTTGTTAAACTGGGGTCAGTCTCACGTGGACGTCAAGTTGAATACAGTTGAAAGGTTTCAATTAACTGTAGTACTAATGTAGTTAACTAAATAGATCTTTCAAGTATATCCAGTTCTTATGGATTGTATAAGATAAATGTATATGCATATTTCACATGGTGGGAAATTTCACCCTGAAACAGATTTAGCAAGCTAGGGTTTCCGCCAGTCCCGCACTCCTGGTTATAAGAGAGCTCTACTGTACAAATATATACAGTATACTGTGTGTGTATATATATATATGTATAATCCCTGAAATGGCAATGGGCTGGACATACTGCCAGAAGGACTGACCATCGATGGACAGCCGAAATTTTAGATTGGATTCCAAGGGACAGGAAAAGACCCAGAAGAAGACAACATGGGAGATGGGCGGATGAAATTCGAAAGTATGCGGGAGTGACATGGAGGAGACTGGCACAAGACAGACCGTTGTGGAGGAAACTTGGGGAGACCTTCGTCCAGCAGTGGATTGATAATGGTTGACAATGATGATGATATATATATATATACAGGGTGGGTAATAATGGTCGCCAGGATTTTAGTGTACCACAACATCCTAACAGAAAGGGATATAACATAGTTAATGGTAATGGAAAGAGAAATTTTCAGTTTCTTACAGACCTTATAAATGCTGAATGTGACCACCCTTAGTGACATGGCAAATATCTATCCTGTAAACCAATTCATCCCACACTCGCACCAGCGTTGCCTGGTCCACCTGAGTGATAGCCATGGTAATGCAACATTTCAATTCCATTAAATCTAGGGACGGTACAAACATCCGGTTCTTAACTGTAACCCCAGAGGAAGAAATCGCACAGCATTAAGTCTGGTGACTGAGGCAGCCAAGCAAGATGTGGTTGGTCGTCGGCAGCTGGACGTCTAATCCACCTGTTGGGTAATTTCTCACTGGGATAGGCATGAACATCCCTTTGAAATTGGGGAAGTGGCCCATCTAGTTGAAGAATGAAGTCAACACTATCATCTTGACACAGCTGAAGAATATCAAGGAAGATGCTGCAGTTGATGGCTGCCTCGGCAAGGAAAATTGGGCCGTAAACCTTGTAGCGTGAAATGGCGCAGAACACATTTACCTTTGGAGAGTCACGGAGATGTTTCACGGTGGCATGTGGATTATCCAATTCCCATGTTATATTGGTTAACTTTACCAGACAAGTGGAACATGGTGTCATCACTGAACACAAGCCTCTCAATGAAACCATCTGTCTCCATGTGCTCCTGCATGCCGTTGCAAAACTGGAACCAGTGATTGTGATCATCTTGCGTCAGAGCTTGCACTAACTACAGTCTATATGGCTTCACAAAGAGATGCTTATGCAAGATACACCATACTGTTTTCTAGGGGATTTCTAGCTCTTGACTGGCATGCCTAGTCGGCTTGATGGGGACTGTTTCCTGCAATGGACCAGGTCGGTCTAGGCTTTCGCCTATGCACAGGCATCCGGTGTTCTGGAATTTATTGTACCACTGGCATATTGTTTTATCTGTCGGTGCATCCTTTTCAAATCTAGTATGAAAGTACCATTGAACGGCGATAATGGACTTGGTTTTCACATACTCCAAAATGCAGTAAGCCTTCTCTGCGCCTGATGCCATACTGACTAATGAGAACTTTCCCTATAGGCCAAGGGCACGCCGATTCTCCAGTGTGTGTGCATAGAAAACTTGGAGACTTTCTATCACCATGTGCTGTGTTTTCATATCACTTACCATTACTGTGTTATGGCTTGCCAAAATCTCAGAGATCATTATGACTTACTCTATATACATGGTGTTTCCTGATGGAGAGAACTACTTCCAGCTGAACAATGTGCCATGCCACAAGGCTCAGGCTATTCTTTAAAAAGTCTGACCCTGTTTTGCATTTCATTGCGGGACTATTTATATTGCGTAGTGGCATATGGAGAGCAGCTACTTCAAACATAATCAAACCTACTGACAAATGCAGTGGAAGGATCCATATAACACTTCCAAAGTACTTCCAATTTATCTGCAGTGTGCATGGGATCACCAGAACTGTACCCCTGAGAACTGTAAAAAGGTTGCCTTGTTTGATGAATCATGTTTTCAGCTAAATCACAAACCAATGGATGACCAGAATATGGTGTCGGCAGCACAAATCCATAGATCCCAGCTGCCTCGCATTAACTGTATACGTTAGTGGAGACAGTGTAATGGTCTGGGGTGTATTTTTATGGCAGGCATTGTTGTTGTTTTTTAATACTTCTGTCTGAAACAGCATTTGGATTCTGCAAAGGTATCTTAACATGACTACGAACCAGGCACACTCATACATGTTTATGGTGTTTCCTGATGGAGACTGCTACTTCCAGGAAACTAATGTGCCATGCCACAATGCTCAGACTGTCACAGTGGCTTCAAAGTGTTAAATAAGCTCCCACAGTCCCCAGATCTTAACCCAATTTAACACCTGTGGGACAAGATTAAGAGAGTCATTCATAACAGCAGGGCTGCAACTAGGGGGAGAGCAGGCGGGGCACATGCCCCATGCGCAGTGCTGAGGGGGGCACTGAGAGAAGGCACGGAATGTTGGCAGGAAGGAGGTGGAAGCACAAGTGCTGTGATGACATGCCGGAGTGTGTCAATAGACATATTTGTGAGGGGGGAAATCACTAACGCTGACACTTCATTCTTTTATAACAGACTCTCTTGAATGTTTTTATCTGTGACCGTGGTTCATCTCTTGCATTGGTAGTATGACTGTTTTGCTTTATTCTGTATACCATGTAGGCTGTTTTCGCACCTTGTAACCGAAACACAGTCAAAATTGTCATTTTTGCTAAATAACAGGGGTTTGTGCATTGGAAAAAGCTTAGTGACAAGATTCCAGACCATGAAAATTCCCAAAACCATAAACTTTGTTTTTGTTCTTGGAAGACTTGAGTCCTCACTACGAATGGATGGTATAGACAGAGAACTGCAAGGCCAGATAGCTAAAGATGAAAGCCATTGGAAAGCAGTCCTATATTGTTCTGTCGATGCCATAGCATTCTTGCAAAGCAGGTAAGTTTGTTAAAGGAATCACAAGAAAGGTGCGACTTTGAAGATCTTAACAGTGGTAAATTTCTAAACACCATTGATCTTATATCACACTTCCATGAATACATTGAGTGACACAAGAAAGGAAAAGTTACTTTTCCTCAAAAATTCAGGATGGATACAATTGTTGGAAAAGTAAGGCAAGATATATTGAACGATGTATTAAAGGCCAAATATTTTTCACTCATGGTTGATTGTACACCTGATATAAGTTACAACAAGCAAATGACTGAGATCATTTGTTATGTTAAAATAAGTGAATGTGGCCTTGAACTCTTGGAAAGCTTCATTGATTTCAGTGATAACACAGGTCTTGCTCTTATAGAAGAAATTCTCAAAAAAATAGAAAGTGATGGTCTGGATATGAAGAACTGCAGGAGCAGTCTTATGATAACGGAGCAAATATGGCTGGAGTTTACAAAGGAGTAAAATCAAGGATACTCAAGAAAGACAAACTAGCATATTTGTACCACGTGCGGCTTACTCTATAAATTTAGTTCGAGCACATGCTGCTAATGCATCTGCTGAAACACAAACATTCTTTGGAACACTTCACAGCGTATATTTGTTTTTTGCTGCTTCAGCATCAAGGAGGGAAACTTTAAACAAACATGTGCGGGTTTCCTTAAAATCCCAGAGCAATACAAGATGGTCAGCAAAAGTGGAAGCAGTTAAAAGATGTATACGAATACTTTGAAATGACGTTACTTTGATAAGGTTATTTAACCTTAGCAAATTTGAGATTGTTGCTGTAGCCTGTTTCTGGTATAAAGTACTGAAGTAGATCAGCTTTGTCAACGAATTTCTTCAAAGAGATGATATGATTATTGATAAGTCAGTGAGAAATATTCATGGTCTTAAATTTATTGCACTCTACAAGAGACAGTGCCACATCCGAAGCTGTCACTGAAGCCAAAGTCATAGCCCAGAATAACCCACTTAGCAACTGACTTCAAAAAAACAAGAAGAAAAATAAAGATGTTTGATGAAGATTGTCAAGATGATATTTCAGACTCATGGGAGGATTTGTTTAGGGTCTCATTTTTGGAAATCTTTGACAGAATTATAAGTGAGCTGGAAACCAGGTTCCAGGCATTGGAAAAAATAAGTGAAAAGTTTAGCTTTTGGCATATGGTGCTGAGATCCAGAAAATGGAAATTAAAGATATCAAGATTAAGGCAAAGGAACTGGCAGAGATTTACAATGATATCAATAAAGAAGAGTTTGTACAGGAAATGGAAAACTTTAAGTACCATGCTTTAGAATTTGACAAGGAATAGAAAACCGTTCGTGCAGCGACCATCTTGAGCCTGATTTATAAAAATGGGCTCGAAGAGCAACATTCAAACGTGACAACAAAAAGCGTCAAGAACATTTCTCATCCTTCCAGTCTCTGTTGCCTCTGGTGAGAGAAGTTCAAGTAAACTAAAACTGATAAATTCCTTAAGGAGCACCATGGGGCAAAAGAGGCTGACAAATTTTAACATAATCTCAATAGAACATAAGTGAGCAGCCTCCCTTTGTTACAATGATGTAATAAAAATATTTGCTAAAAAAAAAAAAAAAAAAGTTCACAAAGCAATGCTTTGAAAATTTTGTTCAAGCTTGAAAAGTTGTATGATATTTTTTTTTTTTTTTTTTTTGGATTGGAGGTTTAACGACCACCGTGAGCAACTCAATGGGCTATAAGCAGTCGCTCGTCCCTAATTTAGTGTCACTGGTTCCAGGGAAGGGAGAGAGCCAGTGTCGTAAGACAAACACAACATCCATGCCTGGCCGGGATTCGAACCCGGACCCCTTACAGACGAATGATCAGAGGCCAGCGTTTTAGACCACTGCGCCACCGGGGCGGCTTGTATGATTTTGTGGACATTTTATATATATAGGTGCATGCTTGGTGTAACCAGGAGAGATAAGAAGAGGAACTCGTGGATCCGAAAAATGACAAGAGTGGAAGACATCATGATCAGAGTTAAATCCCTGAAATGGCAATGGGCTGGACATACTGCCAGAAGGACAGATCATCGATGGACAGCCGAAATTTTAGATTGGATTCCAAAGGACAGGAAAAGACCCAGAAGAAGACCACATGGGAGATGGGTGGATGAAATTCGAAAGTATGCAGGGGTGACATGGAGGAGACTGGCACAAGACAGACCGTTGTGGAGGAAACTTGGGGAGACCTTCGTCCAGCAGTGGATTGATAATGGTTGACAATGATGATGATGATGATATAATAATATATATAATAAATATATATAATATATATAATAAATATATATAATAAACGGGATGTAAGGTCAGGTGATGCGTAACATCACAGCCTCTCCTTGACAAATGTCAACCCCGCCTTCTCGTGGTGCATCCTGTTCCCACTAAAGGGGCTCTGACGACCGCCAATAGCGGTATAACTATACCATCGGGATCAGAGGAAATGCTATCCCACACTCACCAACCCGCTTGGCCAGCGTGGTGAGTTATGGCCAAACACCTCCAAAATGACTCTACAACTTAAATCTTGGCCCTCAGTCTCCGGCAGCTGGAATGTACCTGGCCAAGGCAGCGGCCAGTGCGACATGAAGGCAGAGGGTGCTAAGAATCCCCGGAGGACCGGACTAGGCTGCCATTTGATGCTGACCTTGGCTACCTATAATGGACGCTCCCTATCTTCTGATTCAAGGCTTCTTGAATTGGAAGAGGAACTACAAAGGATCAAGTGGGACATCGTCGGGCTAAGTGAGGTAAGGAGAAAAGGAGAAGATCTCATTGAACTGAAAAGTGGACATCTCTTTTATTATCGTGGGACAGATACTGGCAGAACTAGTGGTGTTGGATTTATAATAAACAAGAAACTGAAGGATAAAGTGGTAGAAGTTGAAAGTTCCTCTGACAGAGCTGCAAGACTCGTTATCCAACTATCGAGAAGATACCAGGCTCAGATTATTCAAACTTATGCACCCACCACAAGTCATCCTGAAGAAGAAATTGAAGAATTTTATGAGGAAATTCGTCATCTAAATAATAAAGGTAAGCAGCACTTGAAGATAATTATGGGAGATTTCAATGCAAAAATAGGGCAACGGCAACAGAATGAAACTTCAGTAGGTAAATTCGGTCACGGCAACAGAAACCAGCGTGGAAATACTCTCGTTGAGTTTGCTGAGGCAGAAGGATTTTTCATCTTGAACTCCTTTTTCAAGAAAAAGCCACACAGGAAATGGACATGGAGACATCCAATTGGGACGACAAGTGAAATTGATTTTATTATGTGTAACAAAAAATTAGTCATCGAAGACTGCAGTGTGCTGAACAAGTTCAACACAGGTAGTGACCATAGATTGGTGAGATGTAAGATGCAATTCAACACTAAACTGGAACGTGGCAAGCTCATAAGACAAACAAAATGTATTGACATAACCAACCTTAAAAAACACCATAATACTTTCAAGTTGGAACTGAAGAACAGATTCTCTGCTTTAGAAGGCCTAACATCGGAAGAAGTGGATATTTCGGAAGTTAACAGAAAAGTAACCAAAGCTCTAATGTAAACAGCAACAAAATTAGCTGGGTCTAAGAACAAGTTGCATGTGAACAAATTATCAGGAAAAACCAAAATGTTGATGCAAAAAAGAAGAGAGATGAGGACAACTAAAGAAGATGTGACTTCCAAAGTGGAATATATAGAGCTATGCAAGACAACACGAAAAAGTATCACTGAAGACGTAAGGAAATTCAACTGTGAGCTAGTGAATAAAGCAATTGAAAACAACCAAAGCCTTAAGATAGCAAAGGAACATCTCAGTAAGGGAAGAAAACAGATTATGGCTCTGAGAAAAGAAGATGGTTCTATAACAAGAAATAGAGGCGAAATTTTGACAAGAGTGAAACATTTCTACTCCAAATTATATGAAAGGGATGATACATGTACTCCAGACATCATGAAAGGTACCAGAGTTCTTCCAGTCCTCCCAGCAGAAGTTGCTCATGCAATCAAGAACATGAAGTGGGGGAAAGCTCCAGGAGAAGATGGAATTACTATAGACATCATACAAGAAGCAAGTGGAGAAATTGAAACAGTACTCGCCCAAATTTTCACTCGATGCCTTAATGAAGGGAAGATTCCTGAGGATTGGAACAATGCTACAATGATCCTGCTACATAAAAAAGGTGACATTGAGGATCTCAGGAACTACAGACCTATCAGCCTCCTATCAGTAGTTTATAAAATCTTCACTAAAGTTCTTTCACACCACTTGAAGGTAACACTGGACATGGCTCAACCGAGAGAACAAGCTGGATTCAGGAGTGGCTACAGCACAATAGATCATATCCACGTACTGAGAGAACTAATTGAAAGAGCGAGGGAATATGAACTTCCATTGTGCATGGCTTTTATCGATTATGAAAAAGCCTTTGATTCGGTGAAACCATCAGCAGTTACCACGGCTCTGAAATCCTGCGGTATTGAAGATGCATACATTAATATTATTAATAACATCTATGAAAATGCAAGTGCAAAGATTCGGCTGTTTGAAAATACAACACACATAAAAATTGGAAAGGGAGTGAGACAAGGTGACACCATATCTCCGAAGCTCTTTAATGCCTCATTGGAAAATGTCTTTCAATCACTGAACTGGGAAAACAAAGGGATAAAGATTAATGGAGATTATCTAACCCACCTTCGTTTTGCTGATGACGTAGTCATTTTTGCAACTACCCCATCAGAGCTGCAGAGTATGATCCAGGAACTTGCTGACAAGAGTAAAGAAGTGGGATTAAAAATGAACTTTCAGAAGACAAAAGTGATGTTCAATGCTTTTACAAGAAATGAAGATTTATCGATTGATGGAGAAAAACTGGAGATAACAGATACGTATGTTTATCTTGGACAGCAGATATCAAGTGAGGGTCACATTGATGAAGAAATTAATCGGCGTACAAAACTTGCCTGGAGAGCTTTTGGAAGAAACAGCATAATTTTCAAGAGCAATATGCCATTATGTCTTAAAAGAAAAGTGTTTGATCAATGCATCCTTCCAGTGCTTACGTATGGTGCAGAGACGTGGACCTTAACTAAAAGAGACATACAAAGGCTGCAGACAACTCAAAGCAGCATGGAGAGGTGCATGCTTGGTATAACCAGGAGAGATAAGAAGAGGAACTCGTGGATCCGAAAAATGACGAGAGTGGAAGACATCATGATCAGAGTTAAATCCCTGAAATGGCAATGGGCTGGACATACTGCCAGAAGGACAGACCATAGATGGACAGCCGAAATTTTAGATTGGATTCCAAGGGACAGGAAAAGACCCAGAAAAAGACCACATGGGAGATGGGTGGACGAAATTCGTAAATATGCGGGAGTGACATGGAGGAGACTGGCACAAGACAGACCGTTGTGGAGGAAACTTGGGGAGACCTTCGTCCAGCAGTGGATTGATAATGGTTGACAATGATGATGATATAATAAACGTCCATATTCGTATTATGTAGACAATGTTGTACAAAATTTTGACGCACACGTGTGATGAACAATTTTCTCTTCTGCATTTCTTTGATCGTTATTAAATTAATTAGTATAACTTTATTTATGTGTTTTACTTCTAAAAACCTTAAGTATTACAGTTTAAAATAAATTTTACTTTAAACAAAAATTAAAATATTTTAAACTACGATTAATATTTTACACTAAGATTAAAATAAACAACGCATCTGAAGTGAAATATGGCTTTAAAAATCATCTTTTGAGGCTGAAATTTAAAAAAAACAAAAAAAAAACTTAGAAATGGAATTAGAAGAAGAATCTGAATACTCGGTATTTCTGCTACCATTCATGGAATGGGGGGAGGGGGAGGCGCTGGAATCTTAGTTTGCCCCGAGAAACAAAGGTTTTAGTTGTGCCCCTGATAACAGAGATTCTCTTCCGTCGAACATTCAGCAACTGATGGATGCCATAAGATCTTCTCTGAATATACCAGTAGAATGATATCATCATGTCATTGAATCCATTCCACATTGAATCCATTCCACATTGAATCCATTCCACATTGAATCCATTCCACATTGAATCCATTCCACATTGAATCAAGGCTATTTTGAAGGCTAAAAAGGCTGCCCAACACATTAGGCAGGCGTTTCTAATAATTTGCTACTTCAGTGTATATTTTAAGGGCCACACAGAAACAAAGAAAAGCACCTTTTATGGAGCATCTCAATCTAGCACAAATAACTGCATCTCAAGGAAAGGGAATGAATGTGCTAAAGATAACTCTTCTGTTAGCAGATCAGCCTATCACTGACTGAGGTAAATCAAAACTCTGAAGAAACATGCCGACAACACAAACTTAATCCTCACAAATGGTATTTTTACTTCACTAAGCTACTAGGCTTATCATTTCAGTTTTGTGACATATTTTGAAAAACTTAAGTTAATGATTTCACAAACAGTACTTTCACTTCACAATCGCCACTAGTAACACATAGCACTCTCATTGTTATGAATCACTAAGTGTGTAAACATGTTGAAAACCAGACATTACGATGGTAAAAATCTAATGGATAGAAAAATTATAAAAGTGCTTATGAAGAGTTTGCTTATTGCTAAGCCTTGCAATATATTGTACAAATGCTACACAGTGAATGCTGCTTGTGAAGCATTTGTTGACTGCTGTCATTTTGAAACATGAACAAATTCTCCTGATATCTTGTTTTCAGAGGCAATCGTTCAGTTCTTGGGCTAACCTTCCAAACGTGGCCCGCTCCGATTGATGGCGCCACGGTAGCACTTTACCTCACCTCCTTTCACGTTAAATGCGCTATAGCTACTTACATCACTTTGTTCTCTTGGTACGTGGTTTTTTTATGCTCACATTTCTATGGATATAGTAGGATGGAATCCTCGTCGAAGTGGACGAAGCCAAAGTAGGAAAACGCAAGTACAACTGTGGTCGTCTCATCAAGGGCACCTGGATTCTTGGCAACTTTGAAAGAGATACCAAGCGGTCCAGAGCGGAGATCTGTCCTGATAACAACAGATCGGCAGAGACATTGCTGCCCCTCATCATCAAACACGTCGAGCCAGGAACAACCATTATGGCAGACCAGTGGGCATATTATGGAACATTTATTCCGACGGAATTGCAATCTTTCCTCAGAACATTGCTTTGAAGTCCTGATTCGTGCGATCAGGAAGTTCTTCCCTGGCAGATAAAACTTTTCTTGCTTTTATTCTACTAGGTAGACAGTTCCATATTCATGAGGAAAACTTATTCTTCTGTCATAATAAATATTTCACACATATGCCACAATGTACATTCATAAAGGTCCTTTTAAGGGCCACCTTTAATCCATATTATTCACTCCCTTTGCCACTTTCACAACGTAGCACAACGCTTTACGACGTAGTGATAACGTGTCACCATCTATCGTCGCTTCAGTAACCTATTTCTGGGCCACATTTGGAAGGTTTACCATTTTATGTCACTCCATTTCATTCTTGGTACTATAATACAAAAGAGAACTCATAAGATCCCTCCCGTCATCAGCCTTGTTTCATTAGTTTGCAATTGAAGATAGGAGGGGGGGGGCAAAAACCAATACCTGACCTACAAGGTAAGCCATCTACAAAAGTGTGACTTGTTCCATAACTCTAAATACTTGCTTTACTGAATAAAAAGAAAAAAATTCACTCAAAACTTCCTTGACAAACTTCTAATCTTTCAGTTAATTTAATTAATGAAGGAATGCTTACAATTTGTTTGTACTGTGTGGTTAGATCTACAGGTAGCACTATTATAGGACAAATTAAACAATTTTGGGGTAAAAGTACACCCACAATCCTATTGGATGTCATAAAGCTGCAACAAATATTTTTCCTGACACATTTACAGAGTTCAACATTTCTATAAAACAGTTTTCAAACATTTCTAAAAATCAGTTTTCATGACGTCAAGGGTTGTCAGAACTCTGGTTCTCACCAATCCTTGGTTGTTATCCTTGGCTGTTGTAATGCTTAACAAAATCTGTTTTCATTCAGAACTTTCATCTTTCCCAATCTCCCTTCTGGAACTTAGAAAAAATATGAACAACCAGTATGTATTATTCTCTTCCAGACTGAACAAACTCTAAAAACAAACAGTATACTAGTGTTTAAACTTTCTTCCAGACTGTTTAAACGTTGCACGCATATAGTATACCACATACATATTACCTGAGAGAGAAGGCTTATGCCAGAGGAGGGCAAATTTATAATAGCAGCATTTCTGCAATTACAACATAAAATAAAAAATATACATTTGATATGCTTGTAATATTAATCAATTTTAAAACCTAGATTCACTGTTATTAAAACGAATTTATTAAGAACTAAAGCAAATTTATATGAGGTTAATATAATTATTTCATAGCTGTGGGGGACCTTTGAGGAGGCTGTTGAAACACACCCTCAGTGTATCCCAGTTTAAGATGGGGGGTTACTACACACATTTTTAAAGGGACATAAAAATGAGTTAACACTTGTTTTTATGAATCTCCAATTTTGTCAAGCTTACCTTCAGAAGATATGACCCTAACACCATTTCTGTTACAAAACAAAATTGTTTAGGTGGTATAAATGCCTAGTTCATTAAAAAGAAAGTATGCTTTTTCATCTGACTTATAAATTTCTATTGCAGTGAATATGTATTTTTATAGGCTGCACTAGTAACTTCTGCTAAGTAACTTTAAAAAAAAAAAAAAACTTTCTCAGCATTTGGTTAAAATGTAATGTTAAGACCCACGATATAAATCGCAACATGGAAGGCAACTAAATATGAAGACATCGGCTTCATTCATTCGTAAAATCAGTACACTCACTATAGGTACAAGTCTTTAAACCTCAAAGCTATCGAAAATACTTACCTACAACGTGAGCACCATAACATGTTTGCAAACGGTGATCAGAAACGCCTTCTCTAAATAAACTTGCAAAACTACAAAATTCAACATTTTCTGAGGCACGAACGACGATTTAACAATTCTCAAAATTTCTACGAAAACGTCAAGAAAATTTGCTTTCGCTTAAATTTGGTAAGTGGGTCACATCTACAAATGATAACAACACAAACATGAATACGAATTACGTCTGGAGCGTAAACGACCTCGTCACTTCAGACTTGTTTACCAGGAAATCTACCATGCGAAGTGAGATATCATCACAATACTTAACAACGGTAAATACGGATGGAACGCATACACACTCGTACCTATCTCATTCCACACAACCAACACAAAATACAGCAGTTTTCGATGGTCAGAACATTGTTATAATTCGAATATTTCTCCCCCATTCACAACATTGCGAAATACTAGCCTGAGTCGCACGAGCACCAGTTAAGGGGTGGGACAATGCTGAATGCGTTGCAAAGATTCACATCGTATACCGAAAACAACCAATTATGGTTTCACTTCCGCTGATATGTACACAGCTCAGACCAGCGAGATTGACGAGAAGGTGTTCAAAGCCCAGCACAAAATTTAGTTTCTGCATTTAGAAATTTCTTTCACACTTCTCACTATATTAAATAAGTTAATCAACTTAAGTGGCCATGTAAGCACAGTTTACCATGCAAAATATGTCAGAACTCAGAAAGTTTCCAATCATTGTACGAAACTTATAGCATTACCGCATTTTTCGGGGCTATGGTTTTTAAATTCTTGTGCAAACTGCCAGAAAAATAATTCACCAGATTAATGTTTAAAACTAAAACAAACTTGTTAAACTTTTAAACCTATATTTCAAGATTAAAACTCCAAATTCTATCTAATTAATTAAAATGTATGCATTAAGTCAATCGCAGAACAATCAATATAATTTACAGTGGGTTTGCACTGGCGGAGTGGTCTCAAACCAATCGTCCGAGATATGCTTGGGTTCCAATCCCTGAAAAAGTATTTGGTTTGCCATAAGGAACTGGTTCTCTCCCTTCCCTGGGACCAGTGGTCCTACATTTGGGATGGCAGACGACTTATAATTCTAAGAGTAGCTCATTGTGGACATTAAGCGCCGATTCATTTTTTTTTTTTTTTTAAGAAAAAGTGACATTGCATCTTGTAAATTTTTTTACAGAACATTTCCTCAATGCAGCGTAAAAAGTAGCTTACAGTTTTTTTTTTTTTTGTCTTTTCCTAAATGAGTAGAATCATCAAAATTATTCTATACATTGCGTTTGAATTCGAATAACAGAGTTTGCAAACCTTGTTGTTTTTTTTATTTGAGGTTGAAAGGGAGAGAGCCAGTGCCGCAAGACAAACACAACATCCGTGGCTAACGGGATTCGAACCTGGACCCCTTTCCGACGAATGATCATAAGCCATCACTTAGACAACTGGCGGCTTGCAAATCTTACCTGTTTTGTAAAGAAATTGGTAAACAAAATTATTAGTTTTTGCTTTGCATAATTGATGAAAGGAATATATTTATTGATTTTTAATCGAGCATTTAATGATCCCTGTCAGTTTCTGAGGCTATAGATTGTCAACCATCACTAATGCAGGAAGCTGGTCCCAGGTGACGGATGGGGCCACATGGGAGCTGTTCCAAAGGAGCAAGCTCAGTGTCCTTGAATCCCCCAGGATTCTAGACCGGGCCGCCCCGGTGGCGCAGTGGTCTAAGGCGTTGGCCTCTGATCATTCGTCCGAAGGGGTCCGGGTTCGAATCCCGGTGAGGCATGGATGTTGTGTTTGTCTTACGGCACTGGCTCTCTCCCTTCCCTGGAACCAGTGACCCTAAATTAGGGACGGGCGACTGCTTATAGCCCATTGAGTTGCTCACGGTGGTCGTTAAACCTCCAATCAAAAAAAAAAAAGATTCTAGACCGGACTCGAATCAGTCAAATGTGCAGGATCCTGCCTACACATTTGACCTGTCGGCCTTGCTCTTATTGATCTTCCTATTTCCTTGCTCTTATTTCATCTTCCATTTCATCTTGCTCTCATTTGATCTTCCTATTTCCTTGCTCTTATTTCATCTTCCTATTCATCTTGCTTGTTCGATTTCTCTGGTTATGTCCATATGGAAGCCATAGGCGGATTTAGGGAGTCTAATTCGGGTGTGCCGATTGAGTTGTGGGAAGGGGAGGATTGCAGAGATGAAATTTAAACCCTCGTAAAAAAGTGCAATGTTTTGATTGTATTAAGAAAAAAGCACAAACAAAAGTCATTCTTTCGAACCTAATTCTGGCTAATTCAAATAAGTTTACCGGGCACTCTTATTTAAATAAGTTTAGATTTCATAACATTTATTTAGGCCTAATAATGGATTAGGACATCTACAGTTCATGAAACACTTAAGTGTTCTTATAATGTTTTACTTAAAAACATTTATAGGTGAAGTATTATGATCTTAAAACGGTGGTAAACAATTGTACAAAATTTAAACAACTATAATAGTAATTTATAAATGTTGCCATTTTTTAATTGTATCGTAATCTGTCACTTATACGTCTAATAATAATGTGAGTAATAATATTAATAATGGTAATAATAATTTCTTTTTATTTTGTCGTATACCTATCCGCCTATGATGGAATCCCATATCGCCGCCCTGGTGGCGCAGTAGTCTAAGCGATGGCCTCTGATCATTCGTCCGAACGGGGTCCGGGTTCGAATCCCGTGAGGCATGGATGTTGTGTTTGTCTTACGGCACTGGTTCTTTCCCTTCCCTGGAACCAGTGACCTTAAATTAGGGACGGGCGACTGCTTATAGCCCATTGAGTTGCTCACGGTGGTCGTTAAACCTCCAACCAAAAAAAAATAAAAAATCCCATATCACTATAACAAGTTAACGATTTGCTGAAGCATGGCTTTCTGCGATTAATCATATAATACAAGGCTATGCCAGATTCGCCGATCCTTCGGGATTCCGTGTACGAGCAAAAACGCCGTTTCAGTCACACGGGGACGCCAAATCGCGACCCCAAAACAGCAATCTTCACTGTGAATTTCAGCTGAGGTATCATCATCATCATCATTGTCAACCATTATCAATCCACTGCTGGACGAAGGTCTCCCCAAGTTTCCTCCACAACGGTCTGTCTTGTGCCAGTCTCCTCCATGTCACTCCCGCATATTTACGAATTTCATCCACCCATCTCCCATGTGGTCTTTTTCTGGGTCTTTTCCTGTCCCTTGGAATCCAATCTAAAATTTCGGCTGTCCATCTATGGTCTGTCCTTCTGGCAGTATGTCCAGCCCATTGCCATTTCAGGGATTTAACTCTGATCATGATGTCTTCCACTCTCGTCATTTTTCGGATCCACGAGTTCCTCTTCTTATCTCTCCTGGTTATACCAAGCATGCACCTCTCCATGCTGCTTTGAGTTGTCTGCAGCCTTTGTATGTCTCTTTTAGTTAAGGTCCACGTCTCTGCACCATACGTAAGCACTGGAAGGATGCATTGATCAAACACTTTTCTTTTAAGACATAATGGCATATTGCTCTTGAAAATTATGCTGTTTCTTCCAAAAGCTCTCCAGGCAAGTTTTGTACGCCGATTAATTTCTTCATCAATGTGACCTTCACTTGATATCTGCTGTCCAAGATAAACATACGTATCTGTTATCTCCAGTTTTTCTCCATCAATCGATAAATCTTCATTTCTTGTAAAAGCATTGAACATCACTTTTGTCTTCTGAAAGTTCATTTTTAATCCCACTTCTTTACTCTTGTCAAAAAGTTCCTGGATCATACTCTGCAGCTCTGATGGGGTAGTTGCAAAAATTACTACGTCATCAGCAAAACGAAGGTGGGTTAGATAATCTCCATTAATCTTTATCCCTTTTCAGCTGAGGTATATGGGTAAGTAAGTATTTATTTGGGTTGTTTTTGGAGATATTGGCAAATGGTCTATTTCTACTCAGGAACGAATTGCCCATGCGATACGAAACATAATTACGTTCTATCCGGCCGCCGTCTGTCCGTCCGTCCAAAAGAATAAAAAAAATTATCCACCGATAAACAACCGATTTGCACGGAAATTATTTCTTTCGACACAGGAACGCCTCACACCTATCAGATACAATACAAAATGACGTTCCATCCGTCCGCCGTCTGTCCGTCCGTCCAGAAGAATAAAAAAAATATCTCCACCGATAAACAACCGATTTGCACGAAAATTATTTCTTTCGACTCAGAGACGCTTCACACCTATCAGATACAATACAAAATTACGTTTCATCCGTCCCAAGTCTGTCTTTCCGTCCGTCCGTCAGTCAGGAAGCATAAAAACATATAACTGGACCGAAAAACAACAGATTTGCACGCAAATGGTCTTTTTCCACACAGGAACGAATTACCCATGAGATACGATGCAGTATTACGTTCCATTCGTCCGCCGTCTGTCCGTCCTTCTAGAAGAATAAAAAAATCTCCGACGATAAACAACCGATTAGTACGGAAATTATTACTTTCGACTCAGGTACGCCTCACACCTACCAGATACAATACAAAATTACGTTCCATTCGTCCCAAGTCCGTCTTTCCGTCCGTCCGCCCGGAAGTATAAAAGCACATCTCGACCGAGAAACATCCGATTTGCACGGAAATGAATCCGTTCTACTCAGGTACGGCTCACACCAATAAGTTATAATAAAAAATAACGTTCCATCCGTCCACCTTCTGTCTTTCCGTCCAGAAGAATTAAAAATATATCCGCCGAAAAAGAACCGATTTGCACGGAAATTATTTATTTCGACTCAGGGACGCCTGACACCTATCAGATACAACACAAAATTACGTTCCATTCGTCCATCGTCTGTCCGTCCGTCCAAAAGAATAAAAAATATATATCAGCCGATAAACAACCCATTTGCACGGGAATTATTTCTTTCGACTCAGGGACGCCTGACATCTATCAGAGACATTACAAAATTACGTTCCATCCGTCCCAGGTCTGTCTTTCCGTCCGTCAGGAAGCATAACAACACATAACTGGACCGAGAAACAACAGATTTGCACGCAAATGGTCTTTTTCGTCTCAGGAACGAACTATCCATGAGATACGATGCAGAATAACGTTCCATCCGTCCGCCGTCTGTCCGTCCTTCCAGAATAATAAAAAATATCTCCGCCGATAAACAACCGATTTGTACGGAAATTATTACTTTCGACACAGCGACGCCTCACACCTATCAGATACAGTACAAAATTACGTTCTGTCCGTCCGTCCAAAAGGATAAAAAATATATTCGCAGTTGAATTTCCTTACGTCTTCAGTGATACTTTTTCGTACTGTCTTGCATAGCTCTATATATTCCACTTTGGAAGTCACATCTTCTTAAGTTGTCCTCATCTCTCTTCTTTTTTGCATCAAAATTTTGGTTTTTCCTGATAATTTGTTCACATGCAACTTGTTCTTAGACCCAGCTAATTTTGTTGCTGTTTCCATAAGAGCTTTGGTTACTTTTCTGTTAACTTCAGAAATATCCACTTCTTCCGATGTTAGGCCTTCTAAAGCAGAGAACCTGTTCTTCAGTTCCAATTTGAAGGTATTATGGTGTTTTTTAAGGTTGGTTATGTCAATACATTTTGTTTGTCTTATGAGCTTGACATGTTCGAGTTTAGGGTTGAGGTGCATCTTACATCTCACCAATCTATGGTCACTACCTGTGTTGAACTTGTTTAGCACACTGCAGTCTTCTATGACGAATTTTTTGTTACACATAATAAAATCAATTTCACTTGTCCGATTTGGATGTCTCCATGTGCATTTCCTGTGTGGCTTTTTCTTGAAAAAGGAGTTCAAGATGAAAAACCCTTCTGCCTCTGCAAACTCAACGAGAGTATTTCCACGCTGGTTTCTGTTGCCGTGACCGAATTTACCTACTGAAGTTTCATTCTGTTGCTGTTGCCCCATTTTTGCATTTAATTCTCCCATAATTATCTTCAAGTGCTGCTTACCTTTATTATTTAGATGACGAATTTCCTCATAAAATTCTTCAATTTCTTCTTCAGGATAACTTGTGGTGGGGGCATAAGTTTGAATAATCTGAGCCTTGTATCTTCTCGAGAGTTGGATAACGAGTCGTGCAGCTCTGTCAGAGGAACTTTCAACTTCTACAACTTTATCCTTCAGTTTCTTGTTTATTATAAATCCAACACCACTAGTTCTGCCAGTATCTGTCCCACGATAGTAGAAGAGATGTCCACTTTTCAGTTCAATGAGATCTTCTCCTTTTCTCCTTACCTCACTTAGCCCGACGATGTCCCACTTGATCCTTTGTAGTTCCTCTTCCAATTCAAGATGCCTTGAATCAGAAGATAGGGAGCGTCCATTATACGTAGCCAAGGTCAGCATCAGATGGCAGCCTAGTCCGGTCCTCCGGGGATTCTTAGCACCCTCTGCCTTCATGTCGCATTGGCCGCTGCCTTGGCCAGGTACATTCCAGCTGCCGGAGACTACGGGCCAAGATTTAAGTTGTGGAGTCATTTTGGAGGGGTTTGGCCATAACTCACCCTGCTGGCCAAGCGGGTTGGTGAGTGTGGAATAGCATTTCCCCTACATTTCCCCTAATCCCGATGGTATAGTTATACCGCTATTGGCGGTAGCCAGAGCCCCTTTCGTGGGAACAGGATGCACCACGAGAAGGCGGGGTTGACATTTGTCAAGGAAAAGCTGTGATGTTACGCATCACCTGACCTTACGTCCCACACATATATATATATATATATATATATATTGTATAAAGCGAGCAAAATCGTTTTTGTTTGTTTTTATCTTTTGAGAAGGAGATATTTTTTTTTATTCTTCTGGACGGACAGACAGGAGGAGGACGGATGGAACGTTATTTTTTATTATATCTTATTGGTGTGAGCCGTACCTGAGTAGAACGAATTCATTTTCTTGCAAATCGGGTGTTTGTCGGTCGAGATGTGCTTTTATACTTCCGGGCGGACGGACGGAAAGACGGACTTTGGACGAATGGAACGTAATTTTGTATTGTATCTGGTAGGTGTAAGGCGTACCTGAGTCGAAAGTAATAATTTCCGTGCACATCGGTTGTTTATCGGCGGAAATATTTTTTATAATTTTTCTGGAAGGACGGACAGACGGCGGACGGATGGAACGTAATTCTGCATCGTATCTCTTGGGTAATTCGTTCCTGAGTAGAAAGAGACCATTTGCTTGCGAATCGGTTACTTGTTAAGATACATGGTTTTTCGTGTGGGCGTAATAAATCATTTCTGGACGGGCGGACGGATGGAACGTAATTATGTATCATATATCATGGGTGATTCGTTCCTGAGTAGAAAGAGACAATTTCCGTGCAAATCGGTTGTTTCTCGGTCGAGTTACGTGTTTTTATGCTTCCGGACGGACGGACGGAAAGGCAGACTTGGGACGGACGAAACGTAATTTTGTATTGTATCTGTTAGGTGTGAGGCATCGCTGAGTCGAAAGTAATAATTTCCGTGCAAATCGGTTGTTTATCCGCGGAGATATTTTTTTATTCTTCTGGAAGGACGGGCAGACGGCGGACGGATTGAAAGTAATTCTGCATCGTATCTCAAGGGTAATTCGTTCCTGAGTCGAAAGAGACCATTTGTGTGCAAATCTGTTGTTTCTCGGTCCAGTTATATGTTTTTTTGCTTCCTGACGGACGGACGGACGGACGGAAAGACAGACTTGGTACGGATGGAACGTAATTTTGTAATATATCTGGTAGGTGTCGGGCGTCCCTGAGTCGAAAGAAATAATTCCCGTGCAAATGGGTTGTTTATCGGCGGAGATATTTTTTTTATTCTTTTGGACGGAAGGAACGTAATTTTGTATTGTATCTGATAGGTGTGAGGCGTCCCTGTGTCGAAAGAAATAATTTCCGTGCAAATCGGTTGTTTATCCGCGGATAATTTTTTTTATTCTTTTGGACGGACGGACAGACGGCGACCGGATGGAACGTAATTATGTTTCGTATTCCATGGGTAATTCGTTGCTGAGTAGAAAGAGACCATTTGCTTGCAAATCGGTTACTTACTTACACGCCGTCCTCGTGAGTATTTCTGGCCGCAAAGCTGAGCTGCATCTGCCGGTGGATTTCAAAGGTGCCTGTATTAGGACATTACCATCAAAACGTCACTTCGTTTTTCTTTTCAAATTTTAATTAACAATAGGGAACACAAGAAAATCAGAACATGTGAAAAAACTTAATTTTGTACTAGCACATTTTTTGCAGAAATGTTGAACATAGCTCATTACTGTACGCCGCCATGAATGGTACCGCAGTTATCTAGTACTGTTGTCATAAATTATTCTCATTGAATGTTACTGGAATTTAAATTCTTTGAAGTCATAGCTTTCTTTACTTACGGGGGTATATTCAGAAAATGAGCTCCTCTTGTTAGAAAATGTTAGCAGCCTTTAACCTTGAACATCTCGGAAAACGATTATCATTTCTTAAAATATTATGTTCTGTATGCAAACAGCCAAAAGTTACATAAACATGTTATAATTTTAGTCAAACTTCGGAGTAAAATAACTAGATTTCCTGAAACAATCCTGGGGAGCATGCACGAAAAACTTTCTCGTATTCACGTTTAGCAAATAATAAACATTATAAAATAAGAGCCATACATCAAGAATAATTAACAGATTGGTTACACAATTTTAAATTGTGAAAGTGAGCTAAATTATTGGCAAAGGGCATAGATAAAATACCCATAATTTTCCATTGCATTCAATGGTAAACATACATCCTAGGGGTCGCGAATGAGCGCCAATTCTGTGCAGGGGCAAGAATATGACCTTTTGCTTGTACATTAGCGATAGCGAACTGGCATAGCCTTGTAATACACGATTAATCGCAGAAAGCCATGGCTGAAGCGACTTCTGTTTTTGTTTTGTGCTAACGACCTAAGAATAGCCCTCACGGTGTAACAAAAACTCACCATTTTTATTTTTATTTTAAAAGGAATCAAACGAATCAACTGCCGTGATGCAGCAAGCTTATTTCATTCCCTTTATAAAAAAAGGAATCAAGTTAATAACACCCAAACACCTTGGAGAGAATAGGCTGGCAAATACTTAGCTACTTCCGTCAGTTTTTGTGAACCGAATGTAAAGCCATTAGCGAGGATTGAAAGCTGTTCCTGAGCTTATGTTGGTGGCGTGCGTGTTGCAAATCGTACTTTAAATAGTTCTCATAAAAAATAAATATTGTCAGGTTTGAGTCAGGTACTGTGTTAGACATGGATATATAACATAACGGCCGACATAAAAAACGTATATTTTCACAAGTAAGTTAAATGTTTGGCTCATTGTTGTTCATATATTCCATGTTCAGGAAATCAAACCTCGAAACCCATGTTCGACATTCAAATAGTCTCATTTAGAGCCTAAGGATGGTTTGCAATTGAGGTTTTCAAGCATGGGATACTGAAAATATAAAAAACTGTGTTTCGAGACATCAGAATTTCTAAATTGTGCCTGGGAGCACTAAAAATGCAAATGCAGTTCCTCAACAATCACCACAGTAAAAAGCGACATGCTGTTCTTCCCCTGTGGAAAGATGAACTATATTTATTGCCTCACATTTTTTTAATTTGCTGAAAAACACCAGTTGGAAACTATTTTCTCCTATGGATTTAAATTTTTAATCATTTTTTGAAAAATATTGCCCAAAAAAGTATGAAAATCCTCCAACGCTCTCTGCGTAAACATCTTTTGTACGCTCCAGCTGTTTTGGAAAGATTATATAAATTATTAACCTACTTTTTTCCAGTTTGGTGAAACACACCAGTTGGAAACTATATGAATTATGGATTTAAAAATTTTAATCATATTTTGTATTAAATTGCCAGACACTTGGCGAAAAATATGTGGAAACTTTCTCGGCTTCCCTGGACAGTGTATCAACAAAGTTCAATGAACATTTCATTGTTCGTCTCCCCTCGGAAGCTAGAAATATTAATACACAGCATTTCTGACCCCTGAAAGCTAATTCTGTTTCTTCAATTTATACCTCATGTCTGACACTTACAAGAGGCTGACGCATGAGGGACTGTTACATAATTGGTTAGGATACTATGAGTCTTTTACGAGATTTTTCATTCAAAAACAAAAACTCTCACACTTTTAGTATACTTAATTTTTTAGAATGGTATTATTTATTTAAAACAACAGATGTATTATGATATTTATAGCAAGATTAAATTCAGAATAAGGATCCTTTCTATGAGATAAACATTTTCTCATACTTCCACACAGAGCAGACAACCAACTAAGTGGGTGGAAGCCTGCACAATAGTTTCCGCTTGTAACAGGAAGTATGCAATTTATTTAGGAATACCTTTTGGGATCTTTACATATACTTAATAAGAGGTCCATATAAAAGGTATTTCTTAAAAAATAATAAAATGCAAACAAAATTATTAATTCCAGAAAACTGGAAAGTGATGTAAAACAATAGCACAGGAAAAACAGATACTTGAGAACATCACAAATGGATCCGATTTTTATTTCTTAATAAACATTTCAGCCATTTTTTTTCAAACAATCTTTGTCTTCAATCTTCAGTAAATAATTAAAAACTTTTTGATATGGGCAAAAACCTTATCCTAAAATAAAACAACAAGTGGGTTCCTAATTTAGGTTGAGAGACCCGAACCCACAGCGCGATGAGCCTTTTGCCAGCTGAAAGAGAATCTAAGAGAGTTGGGAGCTGATTGCCCTGTTAGGATAGCACGAAAGAAAAGTATGGAAATATTAGAGCTCAAGAAGTAAACGGTTTCCCGTTAAGTAGTGAAGTTATAAGCTGCCCTACATACTTACCTGCAACAACAAGCCGTTCCGAGCGATATTTCTCTCCGCAGAAAAATGCCCGGTACACCGCTGCCACAGATTAGTACAGAGGGAAAAGAAGGGAAGGACACGGGAAAGGGGAACCTGAAAAAAAACATCACATACAGAATAAGTTTCCCAGAGAAAAATCGACGTTCAACACCGGATAAGACAAAACTGGCCATTTTCTCAGTGTTTCTCTCGGGTCCGCTATTGCTTCGTTACTCGTCAGCCAATGAGAGAAAAGATTTTTTCCCCATTGGTTTAACAGTTGCTGCTTGGATTCCAAACGGGACGGTCGCACGTGGTTTGGTCTCCCGCTAGTTATCTGTCTCGCAACTTTTTGCTTCTTCGGAAGGTTTTATTCGTCGCATCTGAGATAGTTTCTGGGTTACCAGTCTATTGTGATCAGTCCGGTTAGGAGATCTTTTAGTAGCTAAGCTTTTTTCAAAGCTCGATTAAAATTTTTCCGAATCCACTTCTCTTCGTACTGCTGTTAGCACACCGTTAAAAATTTCGTTGCGCAAAGGGATTGCCGACGCTGAGGATGCAGGAATAGAATCTGATGCTGCACAAAGGATTAACCGTTTCACCCCCACCCCTACAACTGGAATCTGTAGCACAACTGAAGCGGAAAATGGTCTTCGTAAATCCAGGAGACTAAGGTGTTTAGCTCCCGAGTTGAGCAACAGTGTTAAAAAAAGACCAGAAAAAATAAGTTAAGTATGAGGAAAAAATAGATCAGATAATCCTCCGGGACCTGACTATTTGTTGTTTGAAGAAAATAGATAAGAAAATCTTCCGGGACCTGACTATTTGTTGTTAGAAAGAAATAGATCAGAAAATCCTCCGAGACCTGACTATTTGTTGTTGGAAGAAAATAGATCAGAAAATCCTCCGGAACCTGACTATTCAAACAGACCTGATAGTGCTACGGCATCAGGCTATTCCTGTGAGATATTTCTTAAAAAGAGTGTGAATCTGCGTCAGTCTACGGGAAAAAAAACGGCCCTTTTTAGGGCCGACTAAAATTTTTTTCAAAAAAGGAATTGGCCATTTGTACACTACAGGAGAAGGAAACGCAGTTAGAAAAGACTGGAACACAAATTCACACGAGTAAAGCTCAGCTTTACGACAAAAATTGAAACACAAAAAAGTTTCAATAAAAGTGAGGAAAAAACACAGAAAAAAAATGTCATTATAGCCGCGGATGGCTTAGTGGTTAGTGTTTCAGACTATCTATGCTGGGTCCCCAGGTTCAAGCCTGGGCTGATCTTTCAGAGATGGTGTGATTTACTAACAATCGCTGAATATCCGCCGTGCATCGGACGACCACGTTAAGTGACGGCCCCAGGCTGGACCCACTGGTTAAATGGGTATCCTTTCCTATACCCCACCTGAAATTCTCTCACCCCTCTATGTGCAATATCGTACTTGTACGGTGGCGCCATCTACTGTACTCTAATCTCACTACAAACTGTTCTGTCAAAGTCGCTAGACTTGCTCTCATTCCTTCCGTTTCTGTGTCCTGCCCAAAAGGCGATCTCGCTGTAGGTGGCTGGGACCTAAACTCTACTATCTGTGGACGGAAGTCCTACAAGAAAATGACGCTGACCCCTCCCCCCCCCCCCAGAAAAAAATGTTCGCAAGGAACAACCTCACGCACTGCAAGGAAGCAGTGGTAGCTTCAAATTACAGGAAGCAATAAAAGACACAGAATTATTAAAAACAGACTCAAATAAATATCTCCGTAATATTAATTTATTACACAGAGAGAAAAAAAGGTTGTATTTAAAAGCAACTTACCAAATTCTGTGTTAAACAACAATGAAGAAATGCTTCAGTTAAATGCTGTTACTAATGCCCAAGATAGTATTCCTGTTAGCAGCATAGCCGTAGAGAAAGACAGCTTAAAAAAAACAAGGAAGAGAAAAGGGGAAAGATGCCTCTTAAGTGCACCTTCACCTGCACCACCTCCTTATCCTTGCCCATTTTCTCTGAGGAAGAAAAAAAAAACGGTCCTTTTAAGAGCATTCCTGTTTCTGAGAATGAAATAAACTGCAAAAGAGAGGAAACCAATAAAACTATAAAGAAAAGAAAAGTAGCTTACTTCACTGGAAGACTTAGCAAAGAATTAAAGGAAGCGGAAAAAAAAGTCTCTCCGAGTTACGCGTACAACGTTGCAGTTAAAAATGTTGTATGTAACAACAGTGAAGAAATACTTCGGTTAAATGCTATTACTAATGCCTAAGATAGTATTACTGTTAGTAGCATAGCCGAAGAGGAAAACAGTTTAAAAAAAAAGGGCCCTTTTAAGGACACCTCCTCTTTTTCTCTGAGGAAGGAAAAAAATGCCCATTTAGGGGCCTCCCTTTTTCTGAGGATGAAGTTTTAATAACTGAAACAAATGGCCTTAACATTCTAATTTGGAATGCGCAGGGTATCAAAAGACAGCACAGAGAATTTTTAGCCTACTTAAAGTATAAAAAAATTGACGTTGCGTTAGTTAATTAGTCATGGCTAAGTGAAAAAATTAAATCCAGAATACCCAATTACAAGGTCTATAGGAAAGACAAAACCACCAAAAGCGGTGGAATTTTGATTGCGGTTATTGATAGATTAGAGCAAAGTGAAACACATTGCAACACTGAAGATGGTCAAGAAGCGCACTCGGTTATAATTAAAACTAAAAATAACCCGATCAAGTTTACGGCCTTTTATAATCATCCGTCACATACGGTTTCCAGTAAAGCTCTGGACAAACTTTTTGAAGAGGACATCCCCACCATAGTAGTCAGGCCCTGATTTACGGGAGGGCACACGGGGCACGTGCCCAGGGCCCCCGATTTTGGGGGCCCTCAAATTTGAATTATATGTGTACTTAGTTAATGGGAATTTTGTGTGTGTATATTCAAAATTTATTTTTTTTTACTTTTGCATGCTCTGAGTCATGTGTTTATAGATGTGGTACTTACACGCAGTGAGTTTGAGTTTCGAATTTCATGTAAACACTTGTCCATTAATGAGTTTCAGTGGTTTAATAACCTTCAGGTGGCCATTGAGAAAGAGGATCGCTTCCATTGATTCACGGGCCTTTTCTTGCTTTTCCGAACGCACCTAAACTCAACTGATCCTTCAACTTCCTGCACACGGCTTGTCGTTGTCGTAACTGTAACCACGAAGGCTTGGTTGTATTTTGCGTTGCGTTTCTTGTAGTCTGATGGAATGTTGAATATTTGTTAATTTTATATATAATCAAATTTAGTTAGTTGTAACAATATGTTTAAGTTGAATTATTTAACAGTTAAATTATGTCAAAACGTACATATTTATCAGGCAGTGCTAAACGGAAAGCCAAACAATTGAAACTGAAGAATGATGACCTGCAGCATAGTAGCTTTGAACGTTTTGCCATTAAAAAATTGGATATTTCACTTGGTCCCAAAAGTTCAACAAATTCATCTAATTTTACTACTGGTGAGTCTCTTGAGTGTTTTTGTCTTTGGAAACCAGTAATCTGACTTCAGAATCATCTAACATCACAGATGCTCCTAATTTGGGAAATCTTTTGAATTCATCTAAGGAAGAGAGCACAAGTTCCACAATGAATGCAGTGGATCCTGCCTTATGGGGAGAAATTACAGAAGAAATGCGCGAATGCTTTTTGAGCAATCCACCAGTCCAAGATTTGAAGTTGCTGGCATTCACAGGGAAGGATATCTGTGGTAAAAAATGTTTCCTAACAGAAGGTAATTTTTTCAGAATAAAAATAAAATAATGAGAAGGTAAAACACGACTGGCTTCTTTTATCCCATCAACTTGTTTACTATTATGCTGGATATGCAAATTGTAGGCTAGGAGCACTACAGCATTAGGATCCACAGGTTTTTCTGACTGGAAGCATGCAAGTGAACGTCTTACAGAGCATGAAAATTCACACATACACAGGCAAGCAGTATGTAACTATTCATCACGCAGGAATGCTTCTGCACGCATTGACTGTCAGATAGTTATGCAGTATCGGAATGAATCCAAGTACTGGCAAGATGTTTTGCATAGAGTTGTTGCAACAGTTAAGTATCTCTCAGTTCGTGGGTTGCCAATGTATGGTGATGATGAAACAATTGGATCAGTTCAGAATGGAAATTTCCTGGGCTGCTTAGAATTAATTGCAGAATTTGATCCATTCTTAGCTCAACACTTGGAAAAATGTGGGAATCCAGGAAGTGGTAACACCAGTTACTTATCTTCAACGTGTGTGGATGAATTTGTTGAATTAATGGCTGTACGTGTTTTTAATGCCATCACTGATGAAATAAAAATGTCAAAATATTTTTCTGTCATAGTTGACTCTACTCCAGACTTTACACACATAGATCAACTGGCTTTTATCATAAGGTATGTCTTTTATCATAAGGTATGTCAACAAAGATTGTTTAGCAAAAGAACGGTTTTTGACATTTATTCCATTCCATGGACATACTGCAGAAAACATTATAAATACCATGATATATTTTCTACAGGAGGCTAGCTTGGATATTATGAATGTCAGAGGCCAAAGCTATGACAATGCCAGCAACATGTCTGGGAAGTATTCTGGTGTTCAAACACGCATTAGGGAAATCAATCCACTAGCGGAATATGTGCCATGTTCTGCTCACACTTTAAATTTAGTTGGTGTGAATAGCATAGATAGTTGTGGTAAAGTTCTTTCTTTTTTCACATTTTTGCAAAAACTCTATACTTTTTTTTCTGCATCAACTCACCGTTGGAAGATGCTTCAGGAGAAAGTCCAGGAAGCACATGAAAATTCATCACTCACACTGAAGAGTCGGTCAGTTACCAGATAGTGTGCAGATGCTGCATCTACACGATCAGTGAGGGAAAATGATCGTGAAATAGAGGAAATTTTAGTATTTCTGTCAGAAAATGTAGATGATTCTCCAAAGACAAGAGATGAAGCAAAATCACTGCTGAAGAAAATGCGAACAATGGAAATATCGATCAGCACAGTAGTTTGGGACACAATACTTCAGAGATTAAACTGTGCAAATCAAACTTGCCAGAATCCAAAAGGAAATATTTCTGAAGTACCTGAAATTTTTCAGTCGTTAATTGAATTCATTCAGTTCGTGAGGGAAAATTTTGAAGTCTATGAAGAGGAAGCTAAAACATTAGTGTCTGAAAATGTGCAATACCATGGTCATGATTCCCGAAGAAAGAAAGTGCCCAAGAATAAACACCTAGATGAATGTAACAGTGAACATATAGAACTCAGTGCAAGGGATATATTTAGAACTCAGGTTCATTATGTGCTTTGTGATGCTTTAGTCACTCAGCCTTCAAGCAGAAAAAAGTGCTTATGAAAATATAATGAGAAAATTTGAATTTTTTACAAAAAATCAAGATCTGAAATTTTCGAAGGGGCAAAAGCATTGCAGGAATACTATAACAATGACCTTGACGACCAGTTTCCAGATGAGTTTTTGCAATTCTCCTCAATGATGGGAGAGCGTGCAACCATTCCTCAGATGCTGCAAACTAAGGTAAACAATTTAGAAGCCACATTTCCGAACACCGAGACTGCACTTAGAATGTTCATGACATTACCGATTTCAAATTGTACAAGTGAGAGATCATTTTCTTTGCTGAAAAGACTTAAAAATCTCTTACGATCAACCATGCGACAAACGAAACTGGCATCATTAGCTCTGCTGTCTTTGGAGAGTGATGTGACACAGTCTTTAAATTATGATTCTCTGATACATGACTTTGCATCTAGGAAATGTAGAAGAAAAATATTTAACCCAACTGTTTCGTCCTGATATAGGAGGTAAATTTTCAATTGTTTTTATTCATTCCTAAAAATAAAGAATAGTAATCGAGTTATTACAAATAAAAAGATCTGGTGCCCAAACAGCACTTTGTCATCGTATTGTCAGTTTTGTTTGACATTGGACAGTTTATACATTCATGTCATTATGTGCTCATTAGATTTTGGTAAAAATTAGGTAAATGTGTAGTTTAGAGTGGTAAATTATTTGGTCGGACAAGTTACAATTTCTAAAAAGTGTGACGTACAGATTCTAAAATATGCAATTTAAGGGGAAATGGTGAAAAAATTTCATCGTTAGAATGAATATTAAAGATGTTTACCGAAAAACTTGAACTCCAAGTATGATGAGTCAGCAGATGCTGCGGGAGGCCTTAAACAACGCTGAGGCATTGACATGAAGCTGTGCTCCATTGAAAGGAAGGATCGCTGCAGCCAGGGCATTCACGGGCGGAATACTACAACAGGAACCGGGTGCGCTGTTGTCAGGAAAGAGTGTAGTGCTACGCTACAGAAAATAGTTAATTTCGGTGTCAGTTCTTGACATCGCAATCGGACAGTTTCTTGGTTTTTTCACATGGGATTCTTTGATGCTGAATGTATGAACTCATTTCTCCGTGGAAGCTTTTTTTTTTTAGTAATCAAACTTTCACTTTGAGACTTGCCATCTAACTTCCATTAGAGAGAATGCGACACCTACTCTAACGCTTTTCTAAAAACAAGGAAGGCATGTGCATACTTACTATTTCGTATCACGGAATTACAAGCCAAAGAACGAAGACAGTCTCTGCATGTTTCTTTAAAAAGTGAGACAGAAATTACAAACTACATTCTTTAGAGTAGCAGTATATTCTGTTACTCTTTCCTGACAAAAGCGTACCTGATTCCTGTTGTACTCTTCTGCCCATGAATTCCCAGCCGCAGCAAACCTTCCTTTCAACAGAGCAAAGCTTCAGGTCGTCGCCGCAGCGTGTGTTTACTCATCCTACTTGGACTACTGGGAGGTAAGTTTTTCAGTAAACATCTTTAATATGCTTTTTTTTTTTCTAATTTTACAACTTTTCTGACCAAATAATTTAGGACGCCGAAGTGCAACACATTTACCAAAAAATTGAACCAGACTAGGTGTTCCCCTTAGCTTTTCAGATTATTATTATTACGTTTTTTGTTTTGTTATTTTTGTGTGTTTGTGTGTGTGTGTGTAACTCAGACTCTTCCTCATCAACACAAAATTTTATGTTTTGCAGTTTTCTGATATACTGACCATGATGCGCTGATTTGATCTTGGTAGAAACCGGGAAGCTGGAAGTAGGAGTTCCCATAGCACTTTTTCAATTTTTTATGCAGCTTCACATCTCTATTTATGAGGAAGTCCAGTGGAGGTCACCATGGATTTTTTTTCTTGTTTTAGTTCACATTTTTTGTTGGATGCATTGTTATCATGTTCTAGACGCAAGAATCAGTACATTGCAAGACCACAATATTCACTAAAATTAAGATGTTTATCCATTTTGTCATAGATATGTAGTTAGAGTCTATGGGGGTCATTAAAACCACAAACTACAGATCAACCAGTTGTCCCCGCACAGCCAGAGTTGTATAAAAATAAAATGTATCTGCGTACACAGCTATTGAAACAGAAAACTTGCTGCAAACCATGATAACAATAGAATAAGATAATTTAAGGAAAATTAATAAAACATAATTATTAGAACATTACAGATTCCAATGAAGACAAAAGTACATTACAACTGAATGTGCAGCAATGTGTGTAAAATAAACTTTTATGGCAAAATATTGGACTACGAACCTCATAAAAACAAGGGATTAATTAAAGAAAGTTTTTATATCCAGAAAAACAGTTCTATCAATGAACCTTCAAAAATTATATCATTGTCAACAAGTTAATTCAAAAATACTGGACTTACAAAATGCATAAGGGAATTATTTTTATTTAATTGGCAACTGAAAGAGAAACCTGGCAATAAAATTTAAATTCTGTGGTGTAAACAAAACTTTTAATACAGTTCGTATACATTGAGAACAGGCCTTGATAAAATCTAGAGGCCAGAAATGTCTGTAAAAACAAAAGAACTCAGAGGATGTGAAAAATAATTAAGTTCTTCAGTTAAAATAGAATTAAGTATATTAATCTGAGTAAAGCGTTGAGTAAGTGTTTTAATTGCTGTATATAGGCCTAACATTTTTATTTTTTTAATCTACATGCAAAAACTATCTGCAAACCTGCTAATGATTTGGAAACTAACAGCGTATGCACATACGTCTACATTCTGCTACTCTGCACACAGTGACTATTATTTGGTCGATAGAGAATAAGGAGGGGGCCCCGGAAATGTTTTGTGCCCTGGGCCCCGCATGTAGTAAATCGGGCCCTGATAGTAGTGGGGAATTTTAATAGCAAACACCGCTATTGGTACTGGGAACAATATTTTCAGATATCTCTTAAATAAAAATATTGATCTGGGGGCACTTTCCGAGCCCACCAGAACAGCGTTAAGAGGAACTAGTAATGTGCTAGATTTTGCGCTATTCAAAAATAATAGATATTATTATGAAATCTATACTGCAGCAGCGTCTGATCATAACCCCGTTCATCTGTAGCTTTTTACTGACAAAACTGTAATGGTAGCACCCAAAATGGTCACGAACCTAAAGCAATTTGAAAAAAAAATTTAGCTAGCACCACCTCCTGCAATCGGAGATTGCAATAGCAAAGAAGAAATTGACAATGCCATTGAAACCTTTAACCTAGCCATTAAAAAGGTTATGGAAGCTTGCCAAACTTCTGCCAAAGAAAAAAGAAACCCGTATTTTTTACCCAAAGAAATATTGGATCTTATTAAGGAGAAAAATAGGTACCGCAGTAAATGGCAAAAAACCAGAAATAAAACATTTTATGACCTTTATTGCACCCTTAACAGGCAAATAAAAAGAGATATCAGAAAGTTTGAAAACGGTTCATGGGGTCAATTATTAGAAGAAGCACATATTGACTACTCTGAAAATTCGAATAAAAAAAATAAAACGACACTGTGGAACCTTACTTCAAGTTTGCAAAATAAAAATATCAGATTACTCCCACCCCTCCAGAAAGCAGATGGGACGGTAGTTAGAACCGATGAAGATAAAGCGGAAATCTTTGCAAACTCACTCGAAAAACTTTTTAAAATAAATGATATCCCTAACACTGATGTAGCCATTAAAATGCAAAAGGCCCTGGATACTTATTTTAAACATGCGGAGGATGTAGAAAATTCTAGAGTCATCACCCAAAGTGCACAACTGTATGAAGAATTTACTAGTAAAAAAAAACCTGTATTAACATCCCCAATTAAAAGCAAACAGAAAAGCTCCTTTAAAAAAAACAGGAGGACAAGGCAGTATTTGTCATTTTCTTGTAGGACTTCCGTCCACAGTGAATAGAGTTTAGGTCCCGGCAGCGTATTTCACAAGTGAATGTAGGAAATAGCGATTAGAGCCATTTCCGCCACGCGATTGGTTCAGAGCTACTTTGGAGATTGTGAGTGGGCGGGGCCTATGAGGAGAGACATGTGACAGGAACACTGTCTTTTTATCTGGGAAAGTTCTGCTTCCTAAGAAGTTCACTGTGAGGTTACTTAACATATGTGAGAAATGATCATATTGAATTATATCGTGAAAAGTTTTACGTGGGAAGTTCTGCTTCCTAAGAAATTCAGTGAGGTTACTTAACAAATGTGACAAATGATCATATTAAATAATACGGTAAAGTAATTTTGTGCACGATATCATAAGGAATATCTGCAGTTTCTCAGATGAATACAAGTCGAAATCTATCTTAATATTAAATTTGAGGACGACTTTAATAACTAACAGTTGAAAATCATACTCCGTATCGGCCAATAGATGGCAGCACGTTAAGAGGACCTATAACAATGAAAAGTATGTTTCCACAACGAAATATTCTGACGATCAAGTTTTTTTCCTCATGAATGTGAGGAGGTCTAGCTAGAAAAGCAAATCAAATAGAGTAATTTTGTATTAGCAAAGAACTACCTAATGGCACGCAGTACGACCAGTGATGTATTCAGGCTTCTTTTCGGGGGTGTCTTAGCTCCCCCAAAAAATCCATGGACGCCCCCTCCAGTAGGTTTTTGAGTGATCACCCTTTATATAATCAGTCTAATTTTTTGTTTATAGATAAAAATTTGGAGAAATTAATTTTAAAAATTTAAGAAAACGGGGGAAAATATTATAGTAAAAAAACTCATTCACATGGACTTCATGTCTCAGTAGCATAAAGATTATTTTAAGTATTAAATTAATTGCTTTGTTTTATACACCAAAACTAAAATTGCCATCGGCATGTATATTTACGTTTTCTAAATCCGACGAGTCAATGCAGCCAATAATGTATACAATACCTCGAGAAACAAAAAAAAAAAAAAAACGGAATTTCCGTTGTTAATTAGAGCCATAAATGACTTCACACAAAGTGGTAACACTTTAAATAACTTTTTTTTTTAAATGTAGCTCTGAAATCAAAGTAGTTATGAAAATATATATACTCTATAGAAAAAATTGTTGCTCTAGATTAAAATGCTTTTGAAAATTTGTTTATAAATAGAACAATTGTCCATGTTAAAAATCTATTACGAAGTCCTACCAAAATTAGTCAATACTTTCTCCGAATAAAAATCAGGAAGGTAGAAGAAGACCAGTTCGCCGCCCCGGTGGCGCAGTGGTCTAAGGCGTTGGCCTCTGATCATTCGTCCGAAGGGGTCCGGGTTCGAATCCCGGTGAGGCATGGATGTTGTGTTTGTCTTACGGCACTGGCTCTCTCCCTTCCCTGGAACCAGTGGCCCTAAATTAGGGACGGGCGACTGCTTATAGCCCATTGAGTTGCTCACGGTGGTCGTTAAACCTTCAATCAAAAAATAAAAAAAAAAAAAAAAAAAAAAAAAAAAAGAAGACCAGTTCATCTTGAACACATATGCAAGAGGGCAAACAAGAAAACCAAGCATTGTTTCACAATTCAGTAAATTTTTTAGAGCCTTTGTATTTTATAGTTAAGTTTACTGTGGATTTGTAATCACCAACGGCATGCTGTTTGCACTGCAGTACATCATCATATTTTGGAAGCTGGCATTCAGCTTTATTTCAGTTTTCTGGATGCCGACTTCCAATGTATATGGTTAAGTAAGCCTCAATGTAGCTAACGTGACGTTAGGGCTTCCAATACAACAAAATATTTGCGCTACCTAATTTTTAACGATAGCAAATTAAAAACGATTCCCATATTTTTTTCCTGGCGGTATGTGGTTTACGCTCTGTGACAAAAAGAAAATCCAGGAATTTCAAACGATTAATTAGTTGTTTTTTTTTTACTACTATGTGCTAACCTAAATAATCTAAAGGGGCTGAAACCAAGTGGTCCTTGATAATCAGAAAAACGCTTGTTGTAAGACTAAAATATTTTTGCCACTCCTAATGTTTAGGGGGGGGGGAAGAATTTTCTCTAGCACAGCATCCTTAATATTTTACACCACCGCAGCATGGTGAAATCCGTGGTGCATTACTGAATTAAAATAAAGGTATAACTTTTTTACATTTTTAATCACTTGCATGTGTAGATTTCAGAAAATTTGTTATATATAAAAAATATAATATGTATTAATGTATAAATAAATAACAAATAATAAGAAGTTTGAGCTCCCTCAAAATTTGCGATTGACCCCCTGGAAAAAACTCTCTGAATGCAACGCTGAGTACGACCTCAAGACAGTGTTCTGTTGAAATAAGACACTTCCGTTGGAATAAATACTCCAGAATGTTGTTTGCCATATATTGTGTCTGATAAAATAGTAAGTTCATGGTTCTCCATACAAAACACATCAGTACTAATCCTGTTCTACAGCAGTGCGCGCTGACGTACTGACATCTATCGGCTCTGAGATAACTATATAGATTGAAGCATGGCTTTCTGCGATTAATCGAAGATAAGTCACAAGTCTATGAAGTCATGTTGATATAAAAACTCAAAAGTTCCCCTACCAATAAAGTACACTCACTATTTACCTCCTGTTGCATTCCGAGTGTACGGGTAAAACAACTGGGGTTTACCATTGTCGCAATGAAAACCCCCGAACATTAAAATGGCATATGGCGTGTGCGCAAAGCTTACATGTCTCACTCACATGACTCTCTTCGTAGGCCCCGCCCACTCGCAATCTCCAAAGTAGCTCTGAACCAATCGCGTGGCGGAAATGGCCTTAATCGCAATTCCGTACATTCACTTGTGAAATACGCGTCCCGGCCTCCTACAGCGAGATTGCCTTTTGGGCAGGACATGGAAACGGAAGGAATGAGAGCAAGTCTAGCGACTTTGACAGAACAGTTTCAGTGAGATTAGAGTACAGTAGATGGCGCCACCGTACAAGTACGATGTTGCACATAGAGGGGCGAGAGAATTTCAGAGGGGCCATAGGAAAGGATACCCATTTAACCAGTGGGTCCAGCCTGGGGGCCGTCACTTAACGTGCTCGTCCGATGCTTTTGTTTTGTTTGTTTGAATGGAGGTTTAACGACCACCGTGAGCAACTCAATGGGCTATAAGCAGTCGCCCGTCCCTAATTTAGGGTAACTGGTTCCAGGGAAGGGAGAGAGCCAATGCCGTAAGACAAACACAACATCCATGCCTGACCGGGATTCGAACCCGGACCCCTTACGGACGAATGATCAGAGGCCAACGCCTTAGACCACTGCGCCACCGGGGCGGCACTCGTCCGATGCACGGCGGATATTCAGCGATTGTTAGTAAATCACACCATCCCTGAAAGATCAGCCCAGGTTCGAACCTGAGGGCCTTGCATTGATAGTCTGACTCGCTAACCACTAAGCCATCAGCGGCTCCAGGAGGACAAGACATAGAAAACAGCAGCCAAAAGTAGTAAATGCTACAGCCTCTCTTACGTCCGATAGACAGCAACCTCTAAATAAAGTGGATACGACCTCTCTCGGGTCCGGAATCCAAAAAATGCAAAAATCGGAAATCCACTCCAAGTTAAAGGTGCTACGACCTCTCACGGGTCCTGAACGCCAGAAACTGCAAAAATAAGAAAAAACAAGAGACCTTTTAAGGGCCAAAAAAAATGTTTCGTTCCTCCAGACTTTGAAAAACCACTACCTATCAGTGAAAGGGAAGTTAGGTTTCACATTAATAATCTTAAAAATAAAAAGGCACCGGGCAAAGATGGCATAAATAATAAAATTATGAAAACATTACTGAAAGAGTATGTGCAAACCCTTACTAAAATATACAATTGTGCCATTAAATTAAATTATTTCACTGATGATTGGAAGACAGCAGAGGTAATATTATTACCCAAACCAGGTAAAAACCCGGCAATTCCTGAAAATCACAGACCGATTTCGTTGCTCCCAACCATGGGAAAAATCTTTGAAAAAATTATACTTGTTAGGATGCAACAGTTCTGTGGAGAATACCCAGTTATTCCATTTATTCAAGGAGGTTTTCGTGACAAACACTCCACAGTGCACCAACTCTCGAGAGTTACTGAAAAATGTGCAGAAGAAATAATGAAGAAGAAGCACACAGCGGCTATATTCCTGGATGTAGCTAAGGCTTTTGATAAATGTCCACACGAGGCAATTATCTACAAACTAATAGCACATGACTTCCCACCTTGGATTATTCATATAATCAAATCTTATCTTGAAAACAGAACATTTTGTGCAAAAATTAATGGGAAGAAATCTTCAAAAAAAATAATTGAAGCCGGTGTTCCACAAGGCAGTGTTCTTGCGCCTACGCTATACTCTATTTTTACTTCAGATTTTCCAAATTTTAACAACAGGAATCTGACTACAGCACTTTATGCTGACGACACTGCACTTGCCTATACTTCCATGAATAAAAATCAAGCAACATTTATGTTGCAATACTATGTGGAAAAACTGGAGAATTACTTCCTAGACTGGAAAATTAAAATTAATACTGACAAGACACAAGCAATTCTGTTCTCCCGTAAAACATACAATTACAATCCGGACTTTGAAATTGAACTGTATGGCAAAAAAAAAAAAAATACCTTGGGTAAAAGATGTCAAATATTTAGGCCTCATTATGGATCATAATTTGAGCTGGAACAAGCATATTAAGGAAACCCTGGCTAAAGCACTTAAACTAAGAGGAAGTCTCCGACACATAATTAAAAACAAAAGGCTTAGCAAAAAAAATAAAACCTTGTCATGGAAAGCATGCTTCAGCCCAGTGATTACCTATGGCTGTCCTATCTGGGGTAACTGCAGAAAGCAGCAAAAAAATAATATTACCTCGTTTCAAAATAAAACTCTTCGTATGATGGTAGGACTAGATGGAAAAACATCCAATAATGCTATCCGTAGTATGCTAAATATCAACTCTATACATTATACTATGTATGATCTAGCGCAAAGGTATTACGAGAAAGCCAAGAAACATCACAATCCTCTTGTCAGGGAGGCCCTTAATTATGTTGTCAATGATACTGACAAATTTAAAAGACCGAAGGCTATTTTAAATAAAATTCCTGAAAAGAATCCAGTTCACAGTTATACTCCCAAAAAAATTAAAAATAACGGGGAATAGATTGAAGGTATTCTTCACACAGGGGAAGAAAGCAAGAATTGACTATCAGGAATTTTGGTGGGAAAAAAAACGGCCCTTTTAAGAGCCGAGCAAAAACTGACTGTCAGGAATCTTGGTGGAAAAAAACGGCCCTTTTAAGAGCCAAGCAAAAACTGAATATCAGGAATCTTGGTGGGGAAAAAAACGGCCCTTTTAAGAGCCGAGCAAAACGTTGTATAAAAAAAAGAATTATATTATCCTTTTGGGCTGAATACCTCTTCCCCTAATAAACAAGGGGAAGTAAGAACTATCAGGACTACTTTTGGAAAATAATAATAATAGTGATAATGATAATAATAATAAATAAATAAATAAAGCTATAATTGGGACTAAAGAGATGAAAGTATTCTTCACATATGTGAAAAAGAAGAACAATGGGTTGAACATTAGAACCACACACCAAGTTTAACCAATGGGAAAAAATATCTTCTGCGATTGTCTCCTGAACAGATATATAAAGGAGTGGCTCACCGTACAGGCACCACTGTATTGCAGTGAAGAGAAGCAACCATGTCCACTGAGAGCAAAGCCGGCAAACCTAAAGATCCACGCAAGAAGGAAAACTACCCAACCCAAAGTTTAGAACAAACTCAGGAAGCAAATGCTCTCTCCTTGCTGCAAGAGACTGTAAAAGAAACACTGCTCTCACTTCTTGAAACGAAGGAGGTGCAGACCAAGATAGTACAAATCTGCGAAGAGCAAATAACAGAGAAGGTGAAAGAAGAATTTGGTAAACTTCATAAAAGGATGGTTGAACAAGTAGAAAACGCCTCCAAAAGATTGAAATTAAGTACCAAGAAGTACATCATAAAGGGGTAGCCAGCCACATCTCTACCGAGAAAATCTCTGAAGCTCTGAAAGAGACAGGAGTACGAACTCGAAACATTGAAAGAGAAAAGAACAGTTACGGAGCACCAAGAGAAGCCATGACGCTCTCCACGGATGACCACCTTCCCACTGGATCGATCACACTACTTGGATAAAGACTCAAAGTAGAAGAATTCAGGGAGCCTCAAAAACAAGCATTTAAGAACCATGGAAGAGGTCGAGGATCTTTCAACAGAGGTAGAAGGGGATCTCGTGGCAGAAATGGGATGACTTCTCCACCCACCTCTATTATTTGCAAAAAGGAATTATTTGTTTTGTGCTGAATATCTCTTCCCTAAACAAACAAGGGGTTGTCTGGCTTAAATAATTAAACAAATATTAAAAAGAAAAAAAAACGACACTTTTAAGAGCCGAGCAAAATGTTGCAAAAACAAATTTATCTTTTTGTGCTGAATACCTCTTCCCTTAACAAATAAGGTGTTGTATGACTCGTCCTTTTTATTTAAAATCTCACGCCTTAGTTCTGACAACAAGCAGACAAATAGCGAGAAAAATAAATGATTGGCCCTTATACTACCGGCTTCCTAAATAAGGAATAAAATCTCTGATTGTGGCTGTTTTTATAATTTTGTTTTTCTGTTGTTTACTCAAAATGAGTTACTCAAACCTCGATCGGTATAATCTTGTGATCACACCACCTCAGCTATGGTTACTCTGACATGTCAGGCAAGTATCAACAAAAGTAAACCTGAGAATAAAAATTTTAAAACAATGGGGAAAAATCTTTTCTCTCATTGGCTAACGAGTAACGAAGCAATAGCGGACCAGAGAGAAACACTGAGAAAATGGCCAGTTTTGTCTTATGCGGTGTTGAACGCCAATTTTCTTCTGGGAAACTTATTCTGTGTGTGATGTTTTTTTTCAGGTTCCCCTTTCCCTTGTCCTTCCCTTCTTTTCCCTCTGTACTCATCTGCCGCAGCGGTGAACCGGGCATTTTTCTGCGGAGAGAAATATCGCTCGGAACGGCTTGTTGTTGCAGGTAAGTATGTAGGGCAGCTCATAACTTCACTACTTAACGGGAATCCGTTTACTTCTTGTACTCTAATATTTCAATACTTTTCTTTCGTGCTATTCTATCAGGGCAATCTGCTCCTAACTCTCTTAGATTCTCTTTCACCTGCCAAAAGGCGCATGGCGCTGTGGGTTCGGGTATCTCAACCTCTCATAGGAAATATCTCTGTCTATCCCATTGGTTTAAAAAAAAATTCTCAAGTTTACTTTTGTTGATTCTTGCCTGACATGTCAGAGTAACCATAGCTGAGGTGGTGTGATCACAAGATTACACCGATCGAGGTTTAAGTTACTCATTTTGAGTAAACAACAGAAAAACAAAAATATAAAAACAGCCACAATCAGGGTTTTTATTCCTTAATTACGGAGCCGGTAGTATAAGGGCCAGTCATTTTTTTCTTCGCTACTTGTCTGCTTGTTGCACAATTGAGTGTAACAGCGGAAAAAATTAAGTCCTGTTTTATTTATTTAATTATTATTATTTTTTTAGTCAGAACTAAGGCGTAAGAAAAAAAATTTAATATAAAAGACAAGACCAACAACACCTTGTTAGTTAGGGGGAGAGATATTCAGTACAAAAAAGAGAAATCATTTATGCAACATTTTGCTCGGCCCTTAAAAGGGCCGTTTCCACCCCACCCCCACCCCACCCCAAATTCCTGATATTCAATTCTTGCTTTCGTCCCATGTGTGAAGAATACCTTCAATCTAGTCCCAGTTATTTTTAATTTTTTTGGAAGTATAACTGTGAACTGGATTCTTTTCAGGAATTTTATTTAAAATAGCCTTCGGTCTTTTAAATTTGTCAGTATCATTGACAACATAATCAAGGGCCTCCCTGACAAGAGGATTTGGATGTTTCTTGGCTTTCTCGTATTACCTTTGGGCTAGATCATACATAGTATAATGTATAGAGTTGATATTTAGCATACTATGGATAGCATTATTGGATGTTTTTCCATACGAAGAGTTTTATTTTGAAATGTCCCAAAATAAAGCTTTTAGAATTATTACATATATTTTTATTTTTCGAACGAAAAACTGACAACAAAACGATTTCCCAAATTATCTTAATTTGTATTTAAAACGTTCTAATACTCCAAATAAAATATAACAATGATTAATTATTTTCTAATGTTTAGATTTTCAATATCTTATTCAATAATTTTATTTAACACCTTATTTCCCTTTTTATACACTACTGGAGCCAGTGAATTCCATTTTTTAAACGTTTTTTAAAGAACCATACCTTCTGGTTTCAAATTCCAGAACTTTTCTAAAGTCACATTTTATAGCTAATTTAATTTGTTCTGTATATTTAGCTTTCTGTTCAAAAGATAAAGCATTTCTATTTCTCCAAATATTATATTTAGAAATTGTCAAAAGATGTTGAATTGAAGGTTTTTAGGGTCTGAGCAATTTCATGGTACAAAATCTGATATGGGGCAAATTTCTCACTATAATTTAAATATTTTTGAAGACATTCCCTAATATAAATTTCAAAACTACATTCAACAAACAAATGCCCACATGACTCTTCCAATTTACAATAGCTACAGCTGGGGTCAGATATTAAATTTATTCTAAATAACCATTTTTTTGTCGAGACAATGTTATGAGATATTTTGAATAGTAAATCTCTAATATGAGTTCCTAGTTTTATTTTGGATTGTTGTAGCAAAATATTGCTCAATAGAGTAGATGGCAACTTTGTTTCCAATTTTGTACTTATTGGAAGCGATAATGCTTAAATATATTAGAATAAGGGCATTTTACCATTGAAAAAATAAAACAGAGAATATAAAAGGGATATCAAAGTGATGTGTTTCTGCATCAGTAAAGCTGTTGTTTATAATAATGGTTACTGTCAATCACGTAGCTGGAAACAATTTTTTTCAGCTTTAATTACATTTATTAAAAACGTTTCTTTTCTACTATGTTGATCCTACTGCATGGAACTCAGTTTGTTGACATTTAGTTCATATTAAAGATAACATTTGACTAAATCATAACTGCAGGAAGAAAAACAAAACTTGTCTACCACTATTTCAATGCTTCAGTGCCTATCCTGGGATGTGTTCTCCTTTTTGATTTTTTACGAGATAATTTAAAAAAATATATATTTAGTCATCTTTTCTAAGAAAAACACACACACACACACACACACACACACACACACACACACCAATAAAAAACATTTAATACAGGTCTGTAGTCAAAGAAAAAATTAAGGTAAGAAAAGGATTTATGTTTGCATGTATGTATTAATTATTCATTTGCTTCAAAAGAACGTACAGTATTTATTGAGGCATGGAAGTGCTTGGTTAGAAAATTAGATGAGATAAAGTGCTGTGTTGTTCTTTCAAATTATATGTAGAGGTAACTATAAAATTAGTTTATTGAGTCTGAATGCAGTAGTGTAATTAATAATAGAAATAAAGAGCATTGCATTTCTGAGGAAAAGCAATGATAGTTTTGTAAGCATGAAATCCAGTGGCGGCTCGTGGCAACTGAAACAGGTGGGGCCAGTAGCCGAAGTCAAACAATAAAAAAAACCTGTCATTATTGGGCTAACTATTCAGACCCCCCCCCCCCAAGATTCCTTTACTCTGCCTCTGTTTACCCCCTTGACTCACAATAATGCCCAAATAGGGTAGGAATGTGTCAACTATTGTATTGCACACGAAAAAATTTCTTCTGAATAGAATGCATAACTATTAACAGAAAAATGTTAATATCCATAAATAAAATTTTTACCTTAAAACATATGAGCATTAATTTATGTTAGTTGTGCTTTGTGCTTCTTCAGATTTCTCAATTGAGGAATAATCACAGGATTCACAGGATAAAAAAATGTAGTGAAAAAATAATAATTCCAAATATATGCAGGGAGGGAACGTTTCATGAATTTCGTCCCATATAGAATGAGTACCATACTACCATTTGCATTATTTGAAAGGTTTAACCTTTTTTTAAAGAACTTGTGAAACCTAAAAACATATATGTACTTATGTGCAAATTATACTTACATGTTTTCTCATTTATTTATTTATTTTTAACATAGAAAATCATCTTAGTTAAAACTGAAATTAGTTCTTCAAAGCGTTTGTAAATTTCATACTCTCGGAAACTCAAATTCTTGGGCTGATAAGTACAGAGTTTTTTTACGTAAAGCTTTTCGACTCAAATTCGTGGGCTGATGAGCACTTTTTTTTTAAGTGAAGCTTTTCTTCCAGATTTAAAGCAAAGAACGGAGATTTTAACAAAATATCCACTCCATTCGTTGTACTCATCACCGAGAGAAACACACACAGAAAAAACAACTAACTGAACTTTGCTACGACATTTAAAATCCTCCCGCCACCTTTGAGCTTGGTTGCGGTAAGCTTCTCTGTCAACCCACGGCGTTAAGGAAATGGATACACTCCCGGCCAATCAAATTAGCGCGGGGCCAGATAGATCTGGCCCCACAGCTTTTTTGCACACGCGGTTAAGACAGTGTTGTATGTAGGTCTTCATACTGAATGAGACGGGGAGGAAATCGTTTCCTCTTCGCTTGCGTAGTGATGTTACTGGGGCCTGTTGGAGCTGGCCCCAATAACCTCACACTCTGAACGTGATCTCTTTCCTCAGGGAATAGTTTTTCGTTTTTGAAGGAAACTTTTCCCTTAGGTAATGGTTTTTGAAGGGAAATGCTTATCACTATGTAGTTAAGAGAAAGAATAAGAATCAGGGCGAAAAAAATATATATTTCTAGAAGTAGAAATTTTTAGGTGGGGCCCGGCCCCCTCTGGCCCCTAATGACGAACCGCCCCTGATGAAATCTATAGACCCTATTTTTTATTTCTTTTATTTTGTGTGATATTTATTCTTCATCAGCTCATGGGGTAAAAATATTTTTCAATAAAACAATTTGAGGAACAAAACAGGTCATTACGGATAATTCGAAGGAACGATAATGCGGTATATTCAAATTCGCATTGCAGTTACTTCAGGTATCAGGTGTTCGTGTTCGCTATATGTAACGGCGTATTTTCTATCTCATAACTGATTTTCATCGAAATTGAGAACTTGCTAATTAAATTTTGAACTAGAATTCTGTTGGTTCGCATGCGAACATTCCTTCTGCGCTATTTATACGGTGTATTATACGTTGAATAAAACACTGTACCTTTCCAATAACTACATTTTTCACACCAATTCCCACTAATGACAGATTGTGCTGCTATCTCAATTGATGTCCATCGCCTCCGAAGCGCTAGTATTGCGTTCGCCAGTCTATCTCTTTTAGTGGTGTGGTCCCAAAGCTTCTTGGGACCACCCAAACTTTGGGATCACACCACTAAAATTCCCGACCTGGTTTCGCCGACGCAATCCGTCCCTGTCTTTTTATACAAAAAAGGTGTTGCGCCATCATAATTAACATTGTAGGTGGCGAGGACGCCTATATACGTTCACCAAAATTTGCTCAAAAGCGGCGAGGACGCAATATTACGTCCATCAAAAACCTGCTCAAAAGCGATGAGAACGAATATATAAGTATCTTCACTCCCCCTCCATTAGGAACTAAACCACGCCCGCTCGTTAGGACGAATTGGGGGTAGATTAGCTGCGGGAAGGAAGGTCTTGCGGAGGATGAAAGGGAACGAAGTCTTCCTACAAAGGCCCATTGTTAGAATGAGGAAGATGCACATTGTCAAACAGTAGTGATTTGAAGATCAAGGTAATTCATCCTTGTACGCTAGCTTTATTTATTCCGTGCATTCCTTATTTCAGACATGAGCAAAAAATCTCTAAAAACTGAGTATGTTTTTTTTTTTAAATGTCTGAGTTTGTAAGTTCTTTTAAATTAAGTAATTAGAGCAAAACGTTCAGAATTTTAGTGCTTGCAATACATTTCGGAAGTAGAACGAATAATTTCTGATGTTTAGATCGCAATTAAGAGAAAGAAAATGAACCTTTCTGATTGCCGAAAGCTATTGTTTTTCTCACTCACCTGGATAACAAGATCAAACGAAAAGTTTCAAAAAAAAAAAAAAAAAAAAAAAAAGATAAATATAATTTATTGAATTCACTGATTTTTTTTTTTTTTTTTTGTCCAAGGAAAAAATCTTTTAGTAAATTGGTGAAAATACAGTTATCTTGGTTGTCGCTCTTAAAATAACTTATAATGCAATACAAAAAGAGATGCATTACATTTTTCATACACTTGACTGGACTGGGAAGAATATATATATATATATGTAAGGTCAGGTGATGCGTAACATCACAGCCTCTCCTTGACAAATGTTAACCCCGCCTTCTCGTGGTGCATCCTGTTCCCACTAAAGGGGCTCTGACGACCGCCAATAGCGGTATAACTATACCATCGGGATTAGAGGAAATTCTATCCCACACTCACCAACCCGCTTGGCCAGCGTGGTGAGTTATGGCCAAACCCCTCCAAAATGATTCCACAACTTAAATCTTGGCCCTCAGTCTCCGGCAGCTGGAATGTACCTGGCCAAGGCAGCGGCCAGTGCGACATGAAGGCAGAGGGTGCTAAGAATCCCCGGAGGACCGGACTAGGCTGCCATCTGATGCTGACCTTGGCTACTTACAATGGACTTCTATCTTCTGATTCAAGGCTTCTTGAATTGGAAGAGGAACTACAAAGGATCAAGTGGGACATCGTGGGGCTAAGTGAGATAAGGAGAAAAGGAGAAGATCTCATCGAACTGAAAAGTGGACATCTCTTCTACTATCGTGGGACAGATACTGGCAGAACTAGTGGTGTTGGATTTATAATAAACAAGAAACTGAAGGATAAAGTTGTAGAAGTTGAAAGTTCCTCTGACAGAGCTGCACGACTTGTTATCCAACTCTCGAAAATATACCAGGCTCAGATTATTCAAACTTATGCACCCACCACAAGTCATCCTGAAGAAGAAATTGAAGAATTTTATGAGGAAATTTGTCATCTAAATAATAAAGGTAAGCAGCACTTGAAAATAATTATGGGAGATTTCAATGCAAAAATAGGGCAACGACAACAGAATGAAACTTCAGTAGGTAAATTCGGTCACGGCAACAGAAACCAGAGTGGAAATCCTCTCGTTGAGTTTGCAGAGGCAGAAGGGTTTTTCATCTTGAACTCCTTCTTCAAGAAAAAGCCACACAGGAAATGGACATGGAGACATCCAAATGGGACGACAAGTGAAATTGATTTTATTATGTGTAACAAAAAATTCGTCATAGAAGACTGCAGTGTGCTAAACAAGTTCAACACAGGCAGTGACAATAGATTGGTGAGATGTAAGATGCACTTCAACACTAAACTCTAACGTGGGAAGTTCATGAGACAAACAAGATGTATTGACATAACCAACCTTAAAAAACACCATAATACCTTCAAGTTGGAGCTGAAGAACAGATTCTCTGCTTTAGAAGGCCTAACATAGGAAGAAGTGGATATTTCTGAAGTTAACAGAAAAGTAACCAAAGCTCTTATGGAAACAGCAACAAAATTAGCTGGGTCTAAGAACAATTTGCATGTGAACAGATTATCAGGAAAAACCAAAATGTTGATGCAAAAAAGAAGAGAGATGAGGACAACTAAAGAAGATGTGACTTCCAAAGTGGAATATATAGAGCTATGCAAGACAGTAAGAAAAAGTATCACTGAAGACGTAAGAAAATTCAACTGTGAACTAGTGAGGAAAGCAATTGAAAACAACCAAAGCCTAAAGATAGCAAAGGGACATCTCAGTAAGGGAAGAAAACAGATTATGGCACTGAGAAAAGAAGATGGTTCTGTAACAAGAAATAGAGGCGAAATTTTGACAAGAGTGAAAGATTTCTACTCCAAATTATATGAAAGGGATGATATATGCACTCCAGACATCATGAAAGATACCAGTACCAGAGTTCCTCCAGTCCTTCCAGCAGAAGTTGCACATGCAATCAAGAACATGAAGCGAGGAAAAGCTCCAGGAGAAGATGGAATTACTGTAGACATCATACAAGAAGCAAGTGGAGAAATCGAAACAGTACTCGCCCAAATTTTCACTCGATGCCTTAATGAAGGAAAGATTCCTGAGGATTGGAACACCGCTACAATGATCCTGCTACATAAGAAAGGTGACATTGAGGATCTCGGAAACTACAGACCTATCAGCCTCCTATCAGTAGTTTATAAAATCTTCACTAAAGTTCTTTCACACCGCTTGAAGGTAACACTGGACATGGCTCAACCGAGAGAACAAGCTGGATTCAGGAGTGGCTACAGCACAATAGATCATATCCACGTGCTGAGAGAACTAATTGAAAGAGCGAGGGAATATGAACTTCCATTGTGCATGGCTTTTATCGATTATGAAAAAGCCTTTGACTCGGTGAAACCATCAGCAGTTACAATGGCTCTGAAAACCTGCGGTATTGAAGATGCATACATTAATATTATTAATAACATCTATGAAAATGCAAGTGCAAAGATTAGGCTGTTTGAAAATACAACACACGTAAAAATTGGAAAGGGAGTGAGACAAGGTGACACCATATCTCCGAAGCTCTTTAATGCCACATTGGAGGGTGTTTTTCAGTCGCTGATCTGGGAAAACAAGGGGATAAAGATTAATGGAGATTATCTAACCCACCTTCGTTTTGCTGATGACGTAGTCATTTTTGCAACTACCCCATCAGAGCTGCAGAGTATGATCCAGGAACTTGCTGACAAGAGTAAAGAAGTGGGATTAAAAATGAACTTTCAGAAGACAAAAGTGATGTTCAATGCTTTTACAAGAAATGAAGATTTATCGATTGATGGAGAAAAGCTGGAGATAACAGACACGTACGTTTATCTTGAACAGCAGATATCAAGTGAGGGTCACATTGATGAAGAAATTAATCGGCGTACAAAACTTGCCTGGAGAGCTTTTGGAAGAAACAGCATAATTTTCAAGAGCAATATGCTATTATGTCTTAAAAGAAAAGTGTTTGATCAATGCATCCTTCCAGTGCTTACGTATGGTGCAGAGACGTGGACCTTAACTAAAAGAGACATACAAAGGCTGCAGACAACTCAAAGCAGCATGGAGAGGTGCATGCTTGGTGTAACCAGGAGAGATAAGAAGAGGAACTCGTGGATCCGAAAAATGACAAGAGTGGAAGACATCATGATCAGAGTTAAATCCCTGAAATGGCAATGGGCTGGACATACTGCCAGAAGGACAGATCATCGATGGACAGCCGAAATTTTAGATTGGATTCCAAGGGACAGGAAAAGACCCAGAAGAAGACCACGTGGGAGATGGGTGGGTGAAATTCGAAAGTATGCAGGGGTGACATGGAGGAGACTGGCACAAGACAGACCGTTGTGGAGGAAACTTAGGGAGACCTTCGTCCAGCAGTGGATTGATAATGGTTGACATTGATGATGATGATGATATATATATATATATATGGGATGCAAGGTCAGGTGATGCGTAACATCACAGCCTCTCCTTGACAAATGTCAACCCCGCCTTCTCGTGGTGCATCCTGTTCCCACTAAAGGGGCTCTGACTACCGCCCATAGCGGTATAACTATACCATCGGGATCAGAGGAAATTCTATCCCACACTCACTAACCCGCTTGGCCAGCGTGGTGAGTTATGGCCAAACCCCTCCAAAATGATTCTACAACATAAATCTTGGCCCTCAGTCTCCGCCAGCTGGAATGTACCTGGCCAAGGCAGCGGCCAGTGCGACATGAAGGCAGAGGGTGCTAAGAATCCCCGGAGGACCGGACTAGGCTGCCATCTGATGCTGACCTTGGCTACTTACAATGGACGCTCCCTATCTTCTGATTCAAGGCTTCTTGAATTGGAAGAGGAACTACAAAGGATCAAGTGGGACATCGTGGGGCTAAGTGAGTTAAGGAGAAAAGGAGAAGATCTCATCGAACTGAAAAGTGGACATCTCTTCTACTATCGTGGGACAGGTACTGGCAGAACTAGTGGTGTTGGATTTATAATAAACAAGAAACTGAAGGATAAAGTGGTAGAAGTTGAAAGTTCCTCTGACAGAGCTGCACGACTTGTTATCCAACTCTCGAAAAGATACCAGGCTCAGATTATTCAAACTTATGCACCCACCACAAGTCATTCTGAAGAAGAAATTGACGAATTTTATGAGGAAATTTGTCATCTAAATAATAAAGGTAAGCAGCACTTGAAAATACACTGCTGGACAATTGCTAAGGACGGATCATAAACGGCTATATAGCGCATAAAAAAGTAAGTGTGGTTGGATGCCAAGTGAAATAAAATAATGTCAGAATGCCAGGACATTACAACAAAGACAATTTATTGTGCTCTGAAATCCAGAAGGCTTTGGAACGTGTTCAATGGACAAACAGGCCATTTTGTGCACAATACGTAAACATGAAAAAAATGCAATTGCCGTCCGCAGGCGTTCCGTCGTAAGATGTCAATACGGGATATGGCCACCATGCAGGGCGATGCAAGATTCCACACGTCGTGTCATGCTTTGCACAACATTATCAAGCAGCTGTTGGGGTAATTTATCCCATTCCTCTGTCAGTGCACGGATGAGGGTGTCCTTGTTTATTGGAGGGCATTCGCGACCAGAAAGACTCCTCCCCAAAGCATCCCACACATTTTCAATGGGATTCAGATCAGGAGAACGTGCTGGCCATACGAGGCGTTGAATATCCTAGCTCTCAAGACACTCCTGGACAGCGACTGTTCGTTGACATGTTGCGTTGTCGTCCATGAAAATGAATCTGTCACCGACAGCACCACGGAACATGCGAACATGAGGTAGCAGAACATCATTAATGTATCGTTGGCCAGTCATAGTCCCAGTTGGAAGCACATAGAGGGACGTACGGCCATTGATAATGATGCCAGCCCATACCATGACACTACATGTTGGATATCGGTCCCTTTCCTTTATGTTTGCTGGACAATATGCAGTACCACTATCACGCCAGATCAGTTGTCGTCGACAATCAGACGGTAGACTGTATCTACTCTCATCTGAGAAGAGGACAGCAGACCAGTCGTTATCAGTCCAATTGCGATGTTGATGGCACCATTGCAAACGGGCGGTACGGTGACGTCTGGACAATGGGATGCACACAACAGGACGGCGGGCGTATAGTCCTCCTTCATGCAAACGTCTGGCGACAGTTTTTCGGGAGATCCGCTTGCCAGTAGCAGCCATAAACTGATTTGCTACCTCACTAGCTGTGCTGCGCCGGTGTCTTTTTGTTGATAGCACTATGTACTGTTCTTCTGCAGGTGTCGTACTGCGAACACGACCTCCCCCAAGACGTTTGCTACACTCTCCATTTGTTTGAAATGATTTCCAAAGCCTTGAAACAACACTGTGGCTGACGTCGAACTCCCTGGCAACATCTGTTACTTCTCGTCCTTCTTCAATCTTGCCAATAATACGGCCACGCGTAAAATCATCTAGGTGATGTCGGGAAGACATACTGAAAATTGTAAGCTCGTCAATTGATTCTTTTCCTTTCAACTTTGCTTTTGAACAACAACGGTCAATACGCGTCAAATCCTTTATAACTCTTATCAGCGCTATGACGTCACGAACAAGTTCGGCAATCCAAAATTTGCATACGCACAACACGTCTTACTGTATCCCGCACTTATGCTAATTTCCACATTTTCCTACCTTCCATTTTATCGTTGCTATCGTTGCTATTGTCATCCGTCCTTAGCAATTGTCCGGCAGTGTAATTATGGGAGATTTCAATGCAAAAATAGGGCAACGGCAACAGAATGAAACTTCAGTAGGTAAATTCGGTCATGGCAACAGAAACCAGCGTGGAAATACTCTCGTTGAGTTTGCAGAGGCAGAAGGGTTTTTCATCTTGAACTCCTTCTTCAAGAAAAAGCCACACAGGAAATGGACATGGAGACATCCAAATGGGACGACAAGTGAAATTGATTTTATTATGTGTAACAAAAAATTCGTCATAGAAGACTGCAGTGTGCTAAACAAGTTCAACACAGGTAGTGACCATAGATTGGTGAGATGTAAGATGCACCTCAACACTAAACTTGAACGTGGCAAGCTCGTAAGACAAACAAAATCTATTGACATAACCAACCTTAAAAACACCATAATACCTTCAAGTTAGAACTGAAGAACAGGTTCTCTGCTTTAGAAGGCCTAACATCGGAAGAAGTGGACATCTCTGAAGTTAACAGAAAAGTAACCAAAGCTCTTATGGAAACAGCAACAAAATTAGCTGGGTCTAAGAACAAGTTGCATGTGAACAAATTATCAGGAAAAACCAAAATGTTGATGCAAAAAAGAAGTCAGATGAGGACAACTAAAGAAGATGTGACTTCCAAAGTGGAATATATAGAGCCATGCAAGACAGTAAGAAAAAGTATCACTGAAGACGTAAGGAAATTCAACTGTGAACTAGTGAGGAAAGCAATTGAAAACAACCAAAGCCTAAAGACAGCAAAGGGACATCTCAGTAAGGGAAGAAAACAGGTTATGGCACTAAGAAAAGAAGATGGTTCTGTAACAAGAAATAGAGGCGAAATTTTGACAAGAGTGAAAGATTTCTACTCCAAATTATATGAAAGGGATGATATATGCACTCCAGACATCATGAAAGATACCAGTACCAGAGTTCCTCCAGTCCTTCCAGCAGAAGTTGCACATGCAATCAAGAACATGAAGCGAGGAAAAGCTCCAGGAGAAGATGGAATTACTGTAGACATCATACAAGAAGCAAGTGGAGAAATCGTAACAGTACTCGCCCAAATTTTCACTCGATGCCTTAATGAAGGAAAGATTCCTGAGGATTGGAACACCGCTACAATGATCCTGCTACATAAGAAAGGTGACATTGAGGATCTCGGAAACTACAGACCTATCAGCCTCCTATCAGTAGTTTATAAAATCTTCACTAAAGTTCTTTCACACCGCTTGAAGGTAGCACTAGACATGGCTCAACCGAGAGAACAAGCTGGATTCAGGAGTGGCTACAGCACAATAGATCATATCCACGTGCTGAGAGAACTAATTGAAAGAGCGAGGGAATATGAACTTCCATTGTGCATGGCTTTTATCGATTATGAAAAAGCCTTTGATTCGGTGAAACCATCAGCAGTTACAATGGCTCTGAAAACCTGCGGTATTGAAGATGCATACATTAATATTATTAATAACATCTATGAAAATGCAAGTGCAAAGATTAGGCTGTTTGAAAATACAACACACGTAAAAATTGGAAAGGGAGTGAGACAAGGTGACACCATATCTCCGAAGCTCTTTAATGCCACATTGGAGGGTGTTTTTCAGTCGCTGAGCTGGGAAAACAAGGGGATAAAGATTAATGGAGATTATCTAACCCACCTTCGTTTTGCTGATGACGTAGTCATTTTTGCAACTACCCCATCAGAGCTGCAGAGTATGATCCAGGAACTTGCTGACAAGAGTAAAGAAGTGGGATTAAAAATGAACTTTCAGAAGACAAAAGTGATGTTCAATGCTTTTACAAGAAATGAAGATTTATCGATTGATGGAGAAAAGCTGGAGATAACAGACACGTACGTTTATCTTGGACAGCAGATATCAAGTGAGGGTCACATTGATGAAGAAATTAATCGGCGTACAAAACTTGCCTGGAGACTTTTTGGAAGAAACAGCATAATTTTCAAGAGCAATATGCCATTATGTCTTAAAAGAAAAGTGTTTGATCAATGCATCCTTCCAGTGCTTACGTATGGTGCAGAGACGTGGACCTTAACTAAAAGAGACATACAAAGGCTGCAGACAACTCAAAGAGGCATGGAGAGGTGCATGCTTGGTGTAACCAGGAGAGATAAGAAGAGGAACTCGTGGATCCGAAAAATGACAAGAGTGGAAGACATCATGATCAGAGTTAAATCCCTGAAATGGCAATGGGCTGGACATACTGCCAGAAGGACAGATCATCGATGGACAGCCGAAATTTTAGATTGGATTCCAAGGGACAGGAAAAGACCCAGAAGAAGACCACATAGGAGATGGGTGGATGAAATTCGAAAGTATGCAGGGGTGACATGGAGGAGACTGGCACAAGACAGACCGTTGTGGAGGAAACTTGGGGAGACCTTCGTCCAGCAGTGGATTGATAATGGTTGACAATGATGATGATGATGATATATATATCATCATTGTCAACCATTATCATTATCAATCTACTGCTGGATGAAATGACCCAGAAGAAGATCGCATGGGAGATGGGTGGGAGAAATTCGAAAGCTTGCTCCCTAAGTCGCAAGTTTCTTCCATAATTGTCTGTCTTGAGCTAGTTTCCTGCATGCTAATCCGCCAAGCTTTCTGATTTCTTCCGTCCATCTCCCATGTGATCTTCTGAATCATTTTCTGTCTTCTGTCCCTTGGTATCAAGTCTAATATTTCAGTTGCCCATGGGTGGTCCATTCTTCTAGCAGTATGTCCAGCCCATTGCCATTTCAGGAATTTTACTTTTGATCATCATGTTTTCCACTCTCTCTATATATATACACTCAATGGACAAAACATCAGATATACCTACGTAATAGCGTGTTGGACCTCCTCTACTGCGAATAACAGACTGTACACACAGAGGCATCGACTCCACCGGATGCCGGAGAGTTTCCCCAGGTAATGCCAGCCATGCTTGTTGCAGCATTGTCTTCAACTCTGCCCGAGACGATTCAAGATCCATGGATCTGAAGTTCCCCTTCATAGCATCCCAGAGACGCTTCATCCTAGCACCTTGGGGCAGCTGGATGGCTCCAAACTCAGATGAGTGTTCTCGAGACATGCCTGGGTGCTCGTGGTCCAATGTGGCGGCTCATTGTTCTTCTGAAACAGACCATCTGCCGCAGGATGCGGGAAGGCCATGACAGCGTGTAGGTGATCAGCCAGCAAATGTTGGCAGCGCGCAGAGGTTAAGGACCTCTCCAGACACCCCAATGATTAATTGATTGATTGATTGTAGAGGATTTTAGGAAGGAGTGTCTGACCCCAGGTCTTAAACAACCCTTAGAAATAGGAAGCTAGGAGATTTGGGCTAGAGTGCCCGATAGGAAAGTGACACGGAAGCGAAGTAGAAAGGGGGAGGAAGACGCCCTAATTTATTACCGCGGGGCCAGTACCCGTGGTCCGACGGCTTAACGTGCCCATCCGACGCACGGCGGGTATTTAGTGGATCGAGCGTTCGTACCTGCCTGGGATCGAACCTGAGGTCTTTTCCGTGGCAGTCACGAACGTTGCCCACTAGGCCAACGTTCGTGACTTCCACGGAAAACGTTGCCCACTAGACACCCTAAGGGACCTAATGTGCCCCATACGAATGCTCATCAGACCGACGCAGAGCCACCACCTCCTTGAACAGGGTCGATCTGTCACGACGGGGCCATGGCCTCGTGCTTTCTATGCCACCCACCCACACCCCCGTCAGCCTGGTACAGCTGAAAAAGGGATTCATCTGACCACACGATGTGGCGCCACTTTGAAGGGTTCCTGTTTTGAAGTTCTTGGCGAGGTTTAATTTCCGATGACGAGCAGTCAACAGTGGCACTCGGGTAGGGCGTCGGCTACCGTAGCCAAGAGTATGCGGCATGCTCCGTATCGTTCACTCACTGACACTGCTTGGGCCTCCGTCATTTAAGCTGCATATGATATGCACCGCCATCGGCGAGCGTTTGGTCTGTACGAGCCCAGATAGTCTACGTCGTCCCAGGTCATCAATGGCGCGTGGTCGGACACTGCTTGCTCTCCAGACGCTGGTACGTTCGTCGATGGTATACTCGCGGTACACCCTTGATACGGTTGGCCTCGGAAACCCTAGCGTTCTTACCACTTCGGCGATAGAATGACTCATCCGTCTTGTGCCGACAATGCGTCAACGATCAAAGTCGCTCAGATCACCACGTTTACCCATGTTCGTCGATTGTGATGCACTACGGGAAGCCTTGCTGCGTGCCTATTTATCACATGCGTTTGATTTTGGTCTGTTCCACTCTGGTTGGAGGATGCCCACGTCAACTGCCCATCACCCCTACCTCTATCCTTTTTGTCTACTATGTGTATATCACCCATCCGACTTATGGCATGATATCCCAGTATTTATTAGTAGAACTCGAAAAATCCTTTTATTTTTCTCTTGGTAGTACAAAACATGAAGGAGAATTCATGTACTTCCGAATTTCTGTGGTGCACAGCTTTTTTACTAGGCGGCGTAATATTTCTTATACTATATGTACATTTAAAATATCTAGAAGGAAGAAAATCCTTTCGCATTAGATAGCTGAAGCAGTGAGGAAAACGGTTGGAAGTAAAGTCCACTGATAAACCCCTACATTAACTTACCACTATGAAAACAACTAAATATACACCACGCAAAAGTCTTAAAACTTTTCATGAAAAACAGTGTACACAGATTGCATTTCGTTCAGGGACTTTGTCAAAGCGTACGAGTTTTCCTGATTGCGCATAAAGATAATTACGAAAACTCGAACAAAAAGAGATAAAACTCCGTGGGTACGAGTTTGCCGAGTACCAATCTGTTTTCATCACATTCCTTCATGCCGCCGGCTTATGACCAATCGTCCAAGTGGGTCCGGATTCGAATCCCAGTGAGTTATGGATGTTGTGTTTGTCTTATGCAAAAGCGCCGACCACGCCTTGCCCTTTCAATAATTTTACTGGAGGGGAAGTGCCCACCCAGTATTTTTAATTCTGTTCAACTAAATAATCGCTTGGGTCTCATAAGGGAGACCAAGCTCCACCTTATGAGGCCAAAGCTCTTTATTTCCAAAAAAAAAATAATAAATAGCAAAATAAGTAAAAACGTTTTTTACATATTCAGTATAGCTCGTTTGATAGAAAACTTGATTGCCATCCCCGTATTGTGTTTGATATGCTCTCACGATGTGTGGAAACGTTTAAAACAATTATCATAAATAAAATAAATAAAAATACAGAAACGTATAACCTCTGATGCCTTTATTTATTTATTTATTATTTGTGCTTCTCGTTCTTTGTTCCGGTAACCTCGCTAATTTCTTACATTTTTTATAAATGTTTGGAAATAAAGTATCTCTGGATATTTCAATAAAATCACAGGCTGAGTTTTATTTTTAAATAAAATATTTCTGTTTCCTTGTGCATTTGCTGATAAACAATTACAACTGCGTTTTAAAATATACGTAGTTGTCGTAGTTTATCTTTTTGCCTTTTTTTTATTGTTCTCCTGAGAATAGAAGAAGAGTGCCCCTCCCACATTTGGTATCTTCATGTCTACTCCCCCCTCCCCAATAATTTGGTGAAGTCGACGCCCCTGGTCTTACGGAACTGGCTCTCTCCCTTCCATGGAACCAGTGGCCTTAAATTAGGGACGGAAAATTGCTTATAGCCCACTGAGTTTCTCACGGTGGTCGTTAACTCTCAACAACAACAAAAAAAATAATAAATGCCTCATATGAGAAAGTGTAAGAGTTTACCGGTATGGAATTTTTTCCGTATAAGAATTTTCCGCCAAACGTCCAAAACCACATCGTAAGAACTTTCAGTACCAATGTGTCCCTCTGCCCCAATCACTTTAATATTGATATTTTTCATTTTTGCACTGATAAGGTTTTAGTTTCATTTTTATTGTTTTTTTAGCACACGCAGTTAAATATTCTTTTCTAGAGATTTGGTTATTTAGACGTAAAGAAAAAAGGAAACAGACATGTGTAAGTTTTTTTTCAAAAGTAAAGAAAAGTGTTCAATTTACATGAAATAATTACATGAAAGAATTTACATGAAAGAATTCGTCTTTTTCTTATTATCGCTCCGTAATAAGAAAAAGACGAACTGTTAGCTCCCCATCCATTCATATGTCTTTGATTTAGTATCGCAGCAGAAATGTTTAAACAAATTCTTGTTATATTAGATATGTGCCATCTTTGTGAAAAACAGGAATTATGCTTTGTATTTCTTAGTGCCAAAGAGACCTAAATAAGCGCTTAGACCAGGGAGTGATCGGAACGCTCAATGGAACAAAGCCACATCCTTTCTCAGTCCGTGAAAAGCCGGACCATAAATGCCGTAAGGCAATGAGAGAAACCTACGCACAAGAGATGTTCCCACACACTTCCCCGAGAGGAGAGACATTTTGTTCCGCTGAAACGAAAACAGTAATCGACTGATAAGGAATCTTAGAGGAAACGATTCCCACATGAGTCTATTTCAATTTGAATATCCTTTGGGGATATTCATCCAAAAAATATAAGATATAATGATTTTTTACTGCACGTGAGGGCAGATCTTCAGGGTTTACGAAAAGCCACTTAAGAAATTTTCTGACTGCATCGAGAACCGTTGGAACGCCGAGAAGGTTGGGAACAGAAAAATTGGTCACATAAGCATTTAGAACATGTATATAAAATGCCTAATTTTTTTGGAGACTGGCTGAATCGTTTTGTACTTCAAAAAGATGAGACGGTAACTAAATTTTTAGTGGTGACGAGTTCTTGTCACAGTGTTATCATTGAAAAAGATAACACTGTGACAAGAACTTGTCACCACTAAAAATTGTCTGCATTGAAAAAGTGAACATGACAGTCGTTATTTGCCCACACTACTTTTTATTCGGCGATTGGTTCTTCGACCATCTGTAAGTTCGTCGCTGTTTTACCAACACTCGTACTACCATGCAGAGATTCTATGCAAAATCTTTTGTTTTTTACATTTCATTCCGTTTCTTCACTTCAAACGTTCTATTACTCCGTCTGTCAGTCCTTCCTCCCAACCATTTAGCTACCACACAGACTATCCGATATCAAAACACACACACACACACACACACACACACACAGTCGAGTCACATTATTCTGACCACCTCCTACTTTTGACATCAACAGCGCGTAGCCAATGAATGAAGGCACGTGTCGTGAGCTGGCTTGCAGGTATATAAGGTGCGCTGTAGGCATACTGAAAACATAGAGCCGCGGATGGCTTAGTGGTTAGTGTTTCAGACTGTCGATGCACGGTCCCCACGTTCTAGCCTGGGCTGATCTTTCAGAGATGGTGTGATTTACTAACAATCGCTGAATATCCGCCGTGCATCGGACGAGCACGTAAAGTGACGGCCCCCAGGCTGGACCCACTGGTTAAATGGGTATCCTTTCCTATGTCCTCCCTGAAATTCTCTCACCCATCTATGTGCAATATCGTACTTGTACGGTGGCGCCATCTACTGTACTCTAATCTCACTACAAACTGTTCTGTCCAAAGTCGCTAGACTTGCTCTCATTCCTTCCGTTTCTGTGTCCTGCCCAAAAGGCGATCTCGCTGTAGGTGGCTGGGACCTAAACTCTACACCCTGTGGACGGAAGTCCTACATGAAAATGACAAATAAAAATAAATACTGAAAACATAAAGCCGCGAATGGCTGAGTGATCAGCAGTTCAGACTACCAATACCAGGTCCTCAGGTTCGATTCTGGGCTGATCTTACGGAGGTGGTGTGATTTGCTAACAATCACTGAATATTCGCCGTGCATCGGACGAGCACGTTAAGTGACGGTCCCCAGGCTGGACCCACTGGTTAAATGGGTATCCTTTCCTATGCCCCCCCCTGAAATTCTCTCACCCTTCTATGTGCAATATCGTACTTGTACGGTGGCGCCATCTACTGTACTCTAATCTCACTACCAGCTGTTCGTCAAAGTTGCTAGACTTGCTCTCATTCCTTCCGTTTCTGTGTCCTGCCCAAAAGACGAACGAACTGTAGGTGGCTGGGACCTAAACTCTACTCACTGTGGACGGAAGTCCTACAAGAAAATGACTTATACTTACTACTGAAAACATATCACTCGTTGCTGTCATGGATAAAATGAGCAATTTAACAGTTTTTCAAAAAGGTATGATTATCGGCTTTCGGACCAAGGGTGGCAGTATTTCTGAAACAACACAGTTTGTGAACCGTTCGCGCGCTGCTGTGGTTAAAGTGTATCGGAGAAATGCACCATTGCGAATAAGCGAAGTGGAAACTGCGGAGCACCACGTGTCATTAATATGAGATGTGAATGTCGGCTTCGAAGGTGCTTGAAAGCCAATCGACACGCTACATTGGAGCAACTCACTGGCCGAATGAAACAGGGGGCTTAAAGGAAGTGTGTCTAAAAACACAGTTCATCGAACCCTGCTGCATATGGGGACACGATTCAGACGGATGGTCACTGCACCTATGTTAACGAAGGTTCATCGGCAGAAAAGGCTTACATTTGCACGGCAGTATCGAAACCAGACCTCCGTTGATTGGCAAAGGATTGCCTTCTCCGATGAGTCACGTTTTCTGCTTCATCGAACGGATGGACGTTTGCGTATAAGGTGAGAAACATCGGAGATTCAACCATTGCTGGCAGAACACAAGCTGGTGGGGGCAACGTTGTGGTCTGGGGAATGGCATTCTCTGGGTCCACTCATACGTGTGGAAGGCACTACGGACCGAATTCGTTGTGAATCCATTCTTGCAGACCAAGTACACCCATACATTCTGGTTTTCTTTCCTGGGGCGGATGGGGTCTTCCACACGACAGTGCGACACATCACTCAGCTGGAAATGCCCGAGAATGGTTGAAAGAGCACGATGAAGATTTCAAAGTACTTCCCTTGCCCCTTTCCCCAGACTTAAACCAAATTGAGCATCTGCGGGGCGACCTCGATCGTGTTGTTCGCTCTTTGGATATATATATTTCAACTGGAATATATATATATAGACATAATGGCATATTGCTCTTGAAAATTATGCTGTTTCTTCCAAAAGCTCTCCAGGCAAGTTTTGTACGCCGATTAATTTCTTGTGTTTGATCAATGCATCCTTCCAGTGCTTACGTATGGTGCAGAGACGTGGACCTTAACTAAAAGAGACATACAAAGGCTGCAGACAACTCAAAGAAGCATGGAGAGGTGCATGCTTGGTGTAACCAGGAGAGATAAGAAGAGGAACTCGTGGATCCGAAAAATGACAAGAGTGGAAGACATCATGATCAAAGTTAAATCCCTGAAATGGCAATGGGCTGGACATACTGCCAGAAGGACAGATCATCGATGGACAGCCGAAATTTTAGATTGGATTCCAAGGGACAGGAAAAGACCCAGAAGAAGACCACATAGGAGATGGGTGGATGAAATTCGAAAGTATGCAGGGGTGACATGGAGGAGACTGGCACAAGACAGACCGTTGTGGAGGAAACTTGGGGAGACCTTCGTCCAGCAGTGGATTGATAATGGTTGACAATGATGATGATGATGATATATATATATACACACACACATTCCAGTAGAAAAAGGCCTAGAATGAAGACCACATGGGAGATGATCGGATGACATTCGAAAGCATGCCCGAGTAACAGACAGTTGTGGAAGAAACTTGGTGAGACTTTCATCCAGCAGTGGATTGATAATTGTTGACAATGTTGTTGTTGTTGATGATGATGATGATATATAAATAGTAGAAGCACAGACGGAGGCGCAATGATGGACGGAAAAGTCCCCCACAGGAAAAGTACCCCACATTGGAAAAGTTCCCCACAGGAAAAGTCCGCATAGGAAAACTCCCCCACAGGAAAAGTCCCCCATCTTTTATCTTTTTCATGTCAGGGACTGTGCACAAAATGCAGTTTACACAAAATATTGAACGTAGAGATGGTTTCAGGAGTCACCATTTTCATTTTCACGTTGTCGAAAACAAGATACAGTCGTTCAACGAGCACAAAAACATGGGTGAATTTTTCGGGGTCGTCATTTCAACTTTTACCGCCGTTTATAGTAAAAACAATCTTACAATAAGCTGGAGAGGGTGGGAGAAATTTGGTTCACTGTAAACCGCCACACAGAAAAACTGCCACAACGGAAAATTGCCACACAGGAAAACTGTCACATGCTTTTCATCAATGGGTCGGCCACAAATTGCTGTTCTTCCGAGGAAAACTCTGAATGTGTGGCAGTTTTCCAAGTTTCCGAATTATGTGTGGCAGTTTTCCAAGTTTCCGAATTATGTGTGGCAGTTTTCCAAGGTGTCTAACGACGGGAAGGAGCTGTTTTGTTTGTATGGATTTTCGTGTCGGTTCATACGAGTTTAGGGCAACTGGCCACAAAAGTTCAAGGGAGGGGGCGGAGCTATAAAGATTGCCGTTTCTGGACCTATATTGAGAACTAAATTGGGAACTCCAAACGAATTTTGAGAAAATATTCCATGTAAGCCAAGCGAGAATTGTACTTTAATTTGAAGAAATAAATTGCCGAGGATGCGAAGTACACTTGGTTGAGGGGGGGGAGGGGGGCTCAACTCCCAACTTCTGTAATATTTTTTATTCTGTGCCACTGTCAGTGTATCCAGGATGTTCCCCTTGAAGCGTCCGCGAGGTCCGTGAGCTTGGGGGTGGGGCTTTCCCCCAAAATGTCAAAATGGACGTAGAGCTGTAAACATTATAAACATGCTTTATACAGGGTGTTCGTAAACTGTTTTGACAAAAGAAGAGGGATGATAGTACCCATCAAGGCGAACAATATTTACAATGGAACCTAGGGTCGCATTCCACTCTGAGTGTCAGAAAAGAGTAACTTTGAAATACGTCCACTAAGCACAAGTCGTCACCTCAGACGTCATTTCTTTCGTGCTGTAGAAGTAGCACATCGCCAGAACATCACCGTCAAGCATTAACCGTATGCAAATTGCCAGAGAAAAGACGCAGCATTGACAGTTGCAGCTGATTGGCTTATCAAGGTGCAGCAGACACTTCCTGAATGCCACATATCCCGCACGATGGATTGGACGTGGCGGACCTCTGGCATGGACTCCATGCTCACCGGACTTAAACCCACTGGACTTCTTCTTCTGGGGGCACATGAAATCATTGGTGTACGAGACGCCTGTGGACTTCGTGGAAGATCTCGTCGCGAGAATCGTTGTTGCAGCAGACAGGATAAACATAACACCAGGAGTCTTCGAGAGGGTGCGCCAGTCTTTCATTCGCCGGTGTGAATTGTGCAACGGCACCCGTGGCCGCCACTTTGAGCATCAACTTTGAGTCTGTCCCTGATCTAAATAAGTAGGATTGTGCAACTTATGATATCGTTAATTCTCTTTCTTTACACTGTTGAAAGTTCAACTTGGACATCTAACTTTATTCTTTTCTGACACTCAGAGTGCGACCCTGGGTTTCATTGTAAATATTGTTTGTCTTGATGGGTACTATCACCCCTCTTCTTTTGTCAAAACAGTTTACCAACACCCTGTAATGATTCTGTACACGACCACGAATTTTCAGGAGGGTGGGGTGAATTTCCCCTCCCCCAAGTTTCTAAGAGCGCAGACAAGTGTTCAAGGTAAGGGATTTGCTCGCAATTTCTATGCTTCATGTTGTGTTTAGTGGCGGACTATGTATGCCTTTCCCCTCCCCCAGAAATTTGGCGGAGTCTTTAAAAGGGATACGAGGTGCTTAGTTTGGAGGGCTCTACCCCCAACTTCCGTAATTTTATTTTCTGGACTGCTAGAGTCGGTCAGTGTATCCTCGATGTTACCCCTGAAGCGCTCTTAGTTAGAAACGGGGGGGATGCATTCATTCCACCCTCCTGAAAATTCGTGGTCGTCTGCAGAATCATTATATAAAAAACATGGTACGAATGTTTACAGCTCTACGTCCATTTTAACATTTTGGGGTTAGCCCCCCCCCAGAACTCGCGGACGCTTTAAGGGGAACATCCTAGATACACTGAGAGACTCCAGTGGCCCAGAATATAATATTACGGAAGTTGGGGGTAGAGCCCCTTACCAAACCAAGTGTACCTCGGATCCTTGGCAATTTATTCAAATTAAAATGGAAAACTGCCGCACATAATTCAGAAGCCTGGAAAACTGCCACACATTAAAAGTGTTACCCGGAGAAACAGCCATTTGTGTCCGGCCTATTTATGAAAAAACATGTTGCAGTTTTCCTGTGCGGCGGTCTTCCGGCAACCGGAACTGGAAATTTCCGGGGTCAGCATTTCGAGTTTTACGCACTTCATAGTAACAAACGATCTTACAAGTGGCTAGATGGGGTGGGGGAAATTTCCGGGTTAGTATTTCAACTGTAACTACAGTTTTTAGTGGTTTTCCCCAGTTTTTTAGTGTAAAAGAAATTCAACGCAGTTTACAGTAAAAAATGGTCTTACAATTAGCACGATGCGGTGGAGGAAATTTCCGGGGTCCGCATTTCGACTTTTACGCAGTTTAAAACAAAATGAAGCGGTACAAGTAGCACAAATATGTGGAGGAAATTTCCGGGGACGGCATTTTTTTCCATCGTGCTCATGTTCATAACGTTTATGTAGCATTTCAAATTATTAATACTGCGATACTACTCAGGCAGAAAATATAAGATCTAACATCTATTTTCATTCCATCATTCCCATATACTTAAAATTTATATAACAAGTAATGTCAATAGTATTGCGCTTCTACTTATGTCATCATCATCATTGTCAACCATTATCGATCCACTGCTGAACAAAGGTCTCCCCAAGTTTCCTCCAAAACGGTCTGTCTTGTGCCAGTCTACTCCATGTCACTCCCGCATACTTTCGAATTTCATCCACCCATCTTCCATGTGGTCTTCTTCTGGGTCTTTTCCTGTCCCTTGGAATCCAATCTAAAATTTCGGCTGTCCATCGATGGTCTGTCCTTCTGGCAGTATGTCCAGCCCATTGCCATTTCAGGGATTTAACTCTGACCATGATGTCTTCCACTCTTGTCGTTTTTCTGATCCACGAGTTCCTCTTCTTATCTCTCCTGGTTACACCAAGCATGCACCTCTCCATGCTTTTTTGAGTTGTCTGCAGCCTTTGTATGTCTCTTTTAGTTAAGGTCCACGTCTATGCACCATACGTAAGCACTGGAAGGATGCATTGATCAAACACATTTCTTTTAAGACATAATGGCATATTGCTCTTGAAAATTATGCTGTTTCTTCCAAAAGCTCTCCAGGCAAGTTTTGTACGCCGATTAATTTCTTCATCAATGTGACCCTCACCTGATATCTGCTGTCCAAGATAAACGTACGTGTCTGTTATCTCCAGCTTTTTTCCATCAATCAATAAATCTTCATTTCTTGTAAAAGCATTGAACATCCCTTTTATCTTCTGAAAGTTCATTTTTAATCCCACTTCTTTATTCTTGTCAGCAAGTTCCTGGATCATACTCTGCAGCTATGATGGGGTAGTTGCAAAAATGACTATGTCATCAGCAAAACGAAGGTGGTTTAGATAATCTCCATTAATTTTTATCCCATTGTTTTCCCAGTTCAGTGATTGAAAGACATTTTCCAATGTGGCATTAAAGAGCTTGGGAGATATGGTGTCACCTTGTCTCACTCCCTTTCCAATTTTTATGTGTGTTGTATTTTCAAACAGCCGAATCTTTGCACTTGCATTTTCATAGATGTTATTAATAATATTAATGTATGCATTTTCAATACCGCAGGATTTCAGAGCCACTGTAACTGCTGATAATTTCACCGAATCAAAGGTTTTTTCATAATCGATAAAAGCCATGCACAGTGGAAGTTGATATTCCCTCGCTCTTTCAATTAGTTCTCTCAGTACGTGGATATGATCTATTGTGCTGTAACCACTCCTGAATCCAGCTTGTTCTCTCGGTTGAGCCATGTCCAGTGCTACCTTCAAGCGGTGTGAAAGAACTTTAGTGAAGATTTTATAAACCACTGATAGGAGGCTGATAGGTTTGTTGTTCCTGAGTTTCTCAATGTGACCTTTTTTATGTAGCAATATCATTATACCGTTGTTCCAATCCTCAGGAATCTTCCCTTCATTAAGGCATCGAGTGAAAATTTGGGCGAGTACTGTTTCGATTTGTCCACTTGCTTTTCGTATGATGTCTACAGTAATTTCATCTTCTCCTGGAGCTTTTCCCTGTTTCATGTTCTTGATTGCATGTGCAACTTTTGCTGGGAGGACTGGAAGAACTTTGATACTGGTACCTTCCATGATGTCTGGAGTACATGTATCATCCCTTTCATATAATTTGGAGTAGAAATCTTTCACTCTTGTCAAAATTTCGCCTCTATTTCTTGTTACAGAACCATCTTCTTTTCTCAGTGCCATAATCTGTTTTCTTCCCTTACTGAGATGTCTCTTTGCTATCTTTAGGCTTTGGTTGTTTTCAATTGCTTTCCTCACTAGTTCACAGTTGAATTTCCTTACGTCTTCAGTGATACTTTTTCGTACTGTCTTGCACAGCTCTATGTATTCCACTTTGGAAGTCACATCTTCTTTAGTTGTCCTCATCTCTCTTCTTTTTTGCATCAACATTTTGGTTTTTCCTGATAATTTTTGTTCACATGCAAATTGTTCTTAGACCCAGCTAATTTTGTTGCTGTTTCCATAAGAGCTTTGGTTACTTTTCTGTTAACTTCAGAAATATCCACTTCTTCCTATGTTAGACCTTCTAAAGCAGAGAACCTGTTCTTCAGTTCCAACTTGAAGGTATTATGGTGTTTTTTAAGGTTGGTTATGTCAATACATCTTGTTTGTCTTATGAGCTTCCCACGTTAGAGTTTAGTGTTGAGGTGCATCTTACATCTCACCAATCTATTGTCACTGCCTGTGTTGAACTTGTTTAGCACACTGCAGTCTTCTATGATGAATTTTTTGTTGCACATAATAAAATCAATTTCACTTGTCATCCCATTTGGATGTCTCCATGTCCATTTCCTGTGTGGCTTTTTCTTGAAAAAGGAGTTCAAGATGAAAAAAAGGGCGTATTTTCTCTTCTGGTCAAAATGGGCATGTGAACAAATTGCAATTAAAAATAGAGTTCAGTATTGGATAAATTGAAATAAAAGAGAGAGAGAGAGAGATATTAATTTCCAGCGAAATACTTGCACAAAATTGAATTCTTCACTTACCAAGCACAGCAAAATTTTCGCTTTTAAACTCACGTAAATTTTTATTCACCAAATATCATTGAAGTCACTCCACTGGATACATTTTATTTTTCTGCTGCATCCCCCTCCCTCCCAAAAATCAGCTGCGCATTTCAATTGAGGTAGTGTATTTAATTACTTTGAAAAGAACATTTAATCAGATATCATTGTTTAGAAAATTTACGAAGTTGGTAAATTTTGGAAAGCAAATTTTTCTACACTAAATTGTTATCATGATGGCTTCAGAATTAAAACTGGAATTAATATGTTTGCAATCCGTTTTTATTAAAGAGAATGACGGTGTGTGAGTATCGCAATAACAACTCGTCGCGAAATTCTGGAAGACCCTTCAAAATTCCCCAAAATGTTTTTCATCGCCGTCCAAGTTGCAGTGGTCGGTATCAAGTCGAAGTTTCAAAGGGAGTGTATCAGAAGAAAAAATGTATATTGCCATATTTCTAGGGGTCACAAGACACTTGAGAACGCGTAACGCGTACATGACCTTGAGTGTGTCTCCGCTACCACTGGCACACGCATTAATTTTTTTTAATTTTTTTGTCCTTATATATATATATATATATATATATATATATACGTACAGTATATGCATGTATATATAATTTGCAACCACCATCAATCCACTGCTGGATGAAAGTCTCCAAGTTTCTTCTTCCTCAACAGTCTGCTTTGAGTCAGTTTCTTTCATGCTTTCGAATTTCATGTACCCATCTCCTTCTTGTCATCTCCTGGATATTGTTTTTTCCCTTGCTATCCTGTTCAATATTTCAACTCTGCGTCGGTGGTTCTTTCTTCTAACAATATGTCCATCCCATTGCAATTTCAGGAATGTTGACCATGTCTTCCACTCTCGTCATTTTCTCGATCCACGAGTTCCTATTTGTATCATTCCAGGTAACATCAAACATGCATCTCTACGTGCTGCTTTCAGTTGTCTGCAGCGTCTGTCTGTCTATTTTATTTGAGGTCCATGTCTGTGCTCCATGCGTAAGAACTGGAAGGATGACCTGATTAATCAGTTTTTTTAAGAAATAATGTATCCGACGAAGTTTTATAGGTTGATTATTTTCTTCATAAATGTGACAATGTGGCCATCGCTTAATATCTGTTGCCTAATTTAGGTAACGGTACCTTTACATTTTCCCCATCAATCGCTAAATATAAAATCTAAATATTAATTTCTTGTAAAAAAAAAAAGCACTTTCGATCAGTATATATATATATATTATTGTTATTATTATTATTATTAAACGGACAGCGTCAGCACAGGCGCAGTAACTAAACTTTCGAAGTGGTATCAAATATTCTTTGGTGGTATCGTGATATCTACAAAATTGAGATGCAGCCCCCCCCCCCCTCCATCTCAGCTTACCACGAGCCGCCACTGATTTACTCATTCACACTCGAAAAAGTGATCTTTAGAAGCATTTACTTATTCAAACCAAGGAGGTTAGAATAAGGTATCTGGAGATGCCCATGTTAATAGAGCAGTACCACTTTGCGTGAAGACTGTAATCGCGAGCGACAGCCGTCAAAGTGTGGGAAAGCTCATGGTTTTCAAGGCTATTGCAATGCATTTTGCTTTGGCCAAATCGCCTTCTTTCGTTGTAAATGTTTCGAATTTCGCATCGTAATTTGCTGCCAATGTGTGAGAAATTTATTGATTATTTTGAGGCTCTTTCCCATTTTTACTTTAAATTGAAATACACGAACGTTAGTGCGAATTCTAAACAAAACTTAGCGCTAAAATTTAAAATTTCGCTCGTATAAGAAATATAATTCGTTCCGGTTTGCTATTAACACGATTTCTTCAACCCCAAACCACGCAATTCCAAAATACACACAGTTGAAATTACATAGGTATCATGTAAACAATGTCAAATTCCCGACTCAGGGCATCTCCAGAAGTTTTATTCTAACCTCCTTGATTCAGACGGAGGAAAATCATCACCAATATGATGTATGTATGCTCCAAACAATTTTCTTGGAAAATTCTTTCACAGCCCATCCTCCTTCATTCAGGTGAGAAGCCTCATCAATAGATTAAGTATCATCAATAGATTAAGGTCACACGTTACAAATTTTATTACAATTGCAATAGCTCACGTTACAATTTTAAGCAATTTGCTCAGAAAAGTAATCTTTTATTAAGGCATGTGCTTGTTCACAGGTGAAAAGGCAACATTATAATATATCTAATAAAGTAATATTGGGGTATTACAGTTAACATTAATTTGCGTACACTATCATATTCTCTTCATTTTAACAGAGCAGATCTCTGTAAAACGTCACTAAACTTAGATTAAAACTCGTCACTAAACTTAGATTATCATACACACAACTTTAAAAATTATGAAATTACACGACGGTTTTACCTACAGAATGAGAAAAACACTTGTATTTACGCTGATGCCCCAAAAGCCAGCCAAAATGTTTCCTAAATACCTGGAAATAGAACATTGATGAATCAACTAGTAATATCCTTAAGAACAGTATATCAACGATAAAGATGGGCAAATTTATTATTGTTAAAAGCAAATTGCCAACTTCATACCTCGCACAGCACTAACAGTTATTGCATAGTCTGCTCATGTCAGGCGCGACGTTTCGCTGGCTTCACTTGGATTGCATTGAGCCAACGAAGAGTGCTCCCTCCCCTTATTCCTTCCTACCTCCATGATTTCAACTCACATAATTCTGATTGGCAACAAATCCTGCCTGCAGGTTTTGATTGACCTTCTGGATTTTGTTAGGTATCGTAGAATTTAGCAAAGGTTTTGTAGTAGAAAGGATGGCTAGTTCGAAATGGTTTTTAACTTGTGTAAGTACGACGGTTCGTTCTGTAAAATTCATTTTTTGAGGATATAATAGTCTTTTTTTCCAGACAACGCGAGCTAAACCAGTTAATTGTGAGATGCTATTTGTAAAGGAAGTCAGCTGTAATGTGGTCTCGCATCGATAAACTACCCCCCCCCCCCCAAAACAACAACAACAATAACAATGTATCTTAATAAATTTCAACAATGAACTTCCCAACTCAAAAGAATGAAAAAAATGAACTTACAAACGCAGATCGTACTTAGCGGGATGTAGGGTAGCAACAGTGAGGTTTTTGCTGTGCTGTACCGGCGGACTAGAACAGGCACATAAAAAACGCATAGCAGGTTTGTTTTGATGTTGTGCTGTGTCATGGTAACACCAGTGTTTACCTCTGACCGAGCGTCCGGGTTCGAGTTCTGGATGAGACACTGTTGGTGCGCTTGATTTACGGCACTGGCTCTATCCCCTCCCTGAAACCAGTGACCCCGAATTTGGGACCGCCCTAGAGCCAATGGCATAGCGATAAAATTTCGGCACTTGAGCAAAATTATATAAAACGCCTCCCCGATTCTGCGGTATTTACAAAAGCAACAGAAAATTAACATAAATGTACATACATTTTAACTTTTAAAACCATTTATTTTCTGAAAAAACTCATGTTTTTATAGATTATAAATATTCAAATAAAAGAAATCTTCCTACTTTATTTGCTGAATGATCTTTCAGAAGTAGCTGCTGCAATGAGTAGGACTAAATATGAAATAACTGCTGTAGAGATGATTTCCCCCATAGCAGATGAGAAAACTGTGAAGGCCGCCCCGGTGGCGCAGTGGTCTAAGGCACTGGCCTCTGATCATTCGTCCGTAAGGGGTCCGGGTTCGAATCCCGGTCAGGCATGGATGTTGTGTTTGTCTTACGGCACTGGTTCTCTCCCTTCCCTGGAACCAGTGACCCTAAATTAGGGACGGGCGACTGCTTATAGCCCATTGAGTTGCTCACGGTGGTCGTTAAACCTTCAATCAAAAAAAAAAAAAAAACTGAAGATCTCTTTCTCTAATATACTGTGTGCAGTTATTCTTCTCTCCTTTCCCTGCATTTCTCATCTTTTTTGTTGGTGGATTTGAGTTAAAATGTTTTTTTTTTTTTAATTTTTTTTTATCCTTTTTTGGCACCCCTAACATTACTGGCCTTTAGCATCATTGAACTGCACACTTAATGGTAGTTGTGCCACTGGTCAGTTGTTCATGCTGGTCATTAACCACACACACACAAAGAAAACAGACATACAGACAGAGTATTAACTCCTTACCACTTTGCATTAAAGTTGCACATGATTTTTTTTTATTCGAGTTCAGTGGTTTATACTAGAGTGGTTAGGTGGCTTATAGACAGTGGGTGTAAGCAGAATTTTCTTAGGGGAGGGGGGGTCATGGATTTGATTCATTGGTAAAAGCCTCCCAGAAAAAGTACTCAAGTGGGAATAAGCCCAAAATATCTTCAAAAGTCTAAAAATGAAAAAAAAAAAATACTGGGCGGAAATTTTTTTTTAGATACATATATATATATTGCTTTAAATTTGTATTCGGTCCCCGGGGGGGGGGTGGTTAGAGGGAGTCTGGACCAGAGGAGGATCCCCTTTGGCTGTGCCTATGCTTTAAATTGACATGCAGTTTTTGGTAAGAATTTGTATGACTAGTACTTAAGTTACAAACAAAAACACAATTTAAAAACAATTCTAAAAGATTTCACTGAAACTTAAGGGGTAAAGTACATTATTAAGTCAGCATGTAAATGCTGAATAATTAACTGACCCTTCCCCTAGCCATCCTTCAGAAAACTTTCAAACCTGCATCATTTTGGAATGGGAGTTGGACCTGCATCTCCTGATTTGCATTTGAGTATGCTGCCGTTAGCCACCCAGGATAAAAAATTTCCAAGCAATTGAACTATTGAGCCATAGCATAGGATCCTAAACTTTCCGGTTATGTGCTAGTCGGAGCAATTTCGCTTCATATAGGATCGACAACCATTTCTTATCCATGTACAGATGATCAATATAGATCATAGAAGCAGCACACATCTGGGAGTTTAGATTTTCAAGCAACATCTGCTTAGCTTCAGTTGCATAGAACTTCGTTGTGCTGGGTGTTGTAATGTTAACATGCTCGGGCATTAGCAACCCACTTTGTGCAAATAAAATCTAGAAATTATGCATTTTAAATCTAAAAATTATGCAAATTGTACATTTTGCATTTAAATACATGCAGATTTAGTAGAAAACTCCTGCTGCACTTGGTAGAATTTTTTTCATTATGTTTTTTGTTTATGTGAGAAGGTAAAATTTGAATAACAAATTTGGAAAATGCCTTTAATTAATGCCTACAGTATGTAAACAAATTGTCTGTGTTAAAAATCAAATATTACAGGATTAGCTCACCATTTATTCGGAATCTGAATACCGAGCAGCAACATGTTCAAATTCTGATTCCAACTCTTCAGCTGCTCCGTTAAATGTCACTGGAAGATGGGCCTCCAGGTTCGCTTCAGTAAATCCGGATCTATCTGCAGAGAGTATTTTTTTGTGGTAGGAGAAGCTTCTTTCAACGTCAGCAGTGCTTCTTTCGATGGAAAGCATCTTCCGTGCTGCATCTCTTAAAGGGACAGTCCCAGCTCATCTTTCTCCAGGACACCGGATCTAACTCTTTCGTTGACTTGTCTTCCTCCAGTGTCGCAGCATAGAGTGAGAACTCTCGGGCTGGTATATCTTCTAGCGTAAATCGTTGCAGTTCTGGGTGTAGAGACAGTCCCACATCTTCTGGACAACACTTGCGAGGATAAAAAAATTGTACTTCTTTCCAGAACTAAGCACTAGGGTGCCTGCCGTCTGGGTAGGCCTGCAGCTTGGAGCATGAGAGACCACTTCATTGCAAGAAGTTCCTGATTGAGGCTAGCAGCAACCAAATCTCCGAGGAATGGGATCTACGAGTTTCGAGCTTCTTGATTACAATGTCCAAATCAACGGCAACCAATGCAACTCGCTGCATTTGCTCAACCAAGGTGGAGTTGTATAGCAGCTCCTTCAGTTCTTCTACGGCCAGGCTGTCATCGTCAAGGGTTTCTACCCACTGCACTTCTATTTCAATGTTCTCGGAATGGTACATGGCAGCTCGAAGCCAGGTACCCCAACAGGTAATTACTGTAGAGGGCGGAAGTATTGAGTTTTTCCAAGCAGCGTGTAGACAATCTTGTGGGGCTTGCTGTCTAGCTGGAGCCTTAGACAAAGCAGACTTGACGCATGAGATGTAGTGATCAAGGATTTTGTGAGAAGATTGTATTTCTTTGCAGGCTAGGTGCAGAATGTGCGCCCAATACGTGCTGTGCATAAGTCTGCTACAAACACCTTTCAACCGATTTGCAGCACCACACATGTAGGGGGGCATTGTCCATGGAATACACCACTAGATTTATTCTATTGACGCCTGCAGTCTCCAAAGCAGTAAGGCTGATGGCTACGACAGTACCTGCATTGCACTTGTCTATGATTTTTTAAACGACCACATTTGGCCTTGCGTGGCTCTCCAGTGAAGTCAGCAACACGTTTACTATTTTCCGAGTAAGAAAATCCTGCGTTTCATCAACTCTTGCACAAACGTTGCAATCTTTGCAAAGGTGCCTTGTTTCTTAGATGTTAGAGTTGCTTACTTGAGGTAGGATCTGTCTGAGTGTGGTCTCAGAAGGGAAATTCTGGCCATTATGGATGTTTTTCTTCATCCACCAAAGAAACTTTTCGTTCCGAAACGTGCAACGGGAATCTGGGCACCAACGAAAGCAGACTCCATTTCCTCCTCCTGTTGTTTACTGCTATTTTGGCGGTCAACGGTTTCTTCCAAAGTCTCTTGATGGATGTGCCCTTCTTTGCATCGCAAATGTTTCCCACTTGCGCCATGGGCAGACACTACAGATTTTCTTGTGAAATCGATAACTTGTAAACAGTACTTGTACCACAAATTATTTGATTTCAATTCAAGTCCAGTTCTTGGAAACTGTAGAAGATGAGATCTCACTGTAACTGTCTTTGGCGGCTTCGTAAACTTTTTTTTAACTGAACTTCAACAACCCGCTGGAAAAAAAATGTGCTTATGCGCTGCCTTCAGATGGCAGATTGGTGCGGCTGTGATAGGGAGAGAACTCAGAAAATTTTAGACTTTGGCACCTGAACTGCATCATCTCAGCAGATTCCCAGCTCAGACTCCTACAACCTATCCAACGAAGCCTAAAACGCCGCTCAGCTATGCCCCCTCCCCACTACCGTTGGAGACAAACCCACCTCGCACCATCGTGTCATCGGCGCACACCTCAATTATATCAAATAAAAAAACAATGCCAGATGTTGCTTCGAAAAATGTAGCTTATATTTTGTAGCAGAAAATGCATGTAATGCAAATTGATGGAAAATTTATATGCATTTCATGCATATTGATGGCAAATTATGCATTTCATGCAAAATAGGTACCCAGGTTTAAGCACTTTCACAGCATAGTTTGTATAAGCATCTTATTTAATATAGCAACCCAGGGTCTCGGGGGTCGAAATGCACTTTATGCATTTGAGTTGTTCCATTGGGCATAAATATGGAGATTTAGGTTTGATTCCCATTCCAGCGAATGCCAGTTTTTGAAGGACGCCTACATGGGAATCAGTAAGGTATTGGCATGTACTGACAATGCTAAATAAATTTAATGTTACTTTCAGTAATAGAAAAATTCACCATGAAGAAATTTGACTTTACGGAATTAAAAATGCATAGGAAAATAGAAATTCTTTGAGTTATATATAAAAAAAAAACTCTTCTCAGATGTCTGAGTTACACAATGTTTACTTTATTAAAAATTTATGTTTTGCATGTTACCGAACTATCAAAATGTAATTTTATGGGTGCGAATTTTTATCTCTGAAAAAACTTTGCGGCTGTAGCTGATTTGTTCTAAATGAAGTTTTTGTGGCCAGTTTCTGTACATATTTTTGTTTATATTCCCATTTCTCAAATTTTCGTTGAAAATTCGCTGCTGGCCACCCAAAATGCAACACCAAGAAGGACACGAGATAGCAAAGCCAGATTTACTGGAGACAACAACAGATACAAAGATTAAACGATTGAGCTTACAGGCCCGTGCGACTTGCGGAACACGCAGACATCATTAGTTCGTAATGGCCGCTCCACGCCGCGGCATCGAACAAAAGAGGCTTTGGATGTAGGCTTGGGGTATGTCAGTCCAGGCTGCTTCTACACGTTGCCACAGTTCATCAGGCATAGCTGCGGGTGGTGCATGCCGGGCCACTCGGTTGCCGATCAGCGACCAGACGTGTTCGATGGGCGACATATCTGGAGAACAGGCGGGCCACGGCAGCAGTGACACCTGGTGTGTCGTGAAGAATTGTTGCATGATGTGTGCCACATGCGGGCACGCATTGTCCTCTTGAAACGTGGCCGCAGGTAAGGGAAGACTACAGGCTCCAAAACGTTGGAGATGTAGCAGTGGCTGTTCAGTGTACTGGCGATGCGTACCAGAAGGGTGCGGGTGTCATATCCAATTGTGCCCCAAACCATAACGTCAGGCGACGGACCGGTATGGCGATGCATAATGCAGCGTCATACAGTCTCTAGCTGCGGTGCTGCCACAAGTGGATCCGACCATCGTGGTGTTGCAGGCAGAAGCGGGATTCGTCGGAGAAGACAATGTTGTGCCATTCCGTAGTCCAGGTGCGGCGTTCAATGGCCCACTGCCGCCGCACTCTCCGGTGGTGTAACGTCAAGGGTAATCGGAGCAATGGCCGCCGTGCGACAAGTCCCCGCTCCTGCAGACGACGTTGATTGGTACGTGCTGACACAGGTTGTTGCGCAACACACCCTAATTCCTGCGCTAACGTTCGTGATGTGGCGGTGCAAGCCTTCAATGCCCGCCGCACAACATGCCGGTCCTCTTGTTCGGTGGTGTGCCGCGGCTGCGGCAATTGCTCTCGTCGGTCCGTCCGTCCCTCCTGCACCCACAGAATCCATACTCACCTCACTGTGGGTAGATGTCGTCCCACACGGGTGGCGATGTCTTGGTACGATAAACCGCTGTCGCTATAAGCCACTATTCGTCCTCTGTTGAAATCCGAAACGTGCTGGAATGACTGCCGTATTCTGCAACGAGGCATCAGGAAGCTTCCCACGCACAGGTCCGTCAACACAACATACTTCCACTACTTACACCCCGCCTTCTGTGCACCGTTCTTATAGTGCTTCTCGGTGGCGTGCCGGGCGCACATGATTTGCATATGCCCTGCAATGCTAATCGTTTGCATGTCCTCTCGCGGAGACGCATGCTGCAAATTTCAGGCCAATCGGATGCTTCCTTCTTGGTGTTGCATTTTTATTCAGAGGCTGTTTTCAGTGCTTACATTTGGTTTTATCTTGTTGATTCAAAAAGGACATTTGAAAACTTGCCAGTCTTGGTTTATTTTGTTGCACTTCTTGAAAAACATAAACAAGCCATACCATTACCATCTATTCAAAAGCGTATCAGGCTGCCCTTTGCCGCAATAACCAATTAATTTTTGTACCTGGCATGGCATCAGTTCTATTACACCTTCAAATTGTGTCTTAGGATGTTCTATACGAACTGGGAAGAATGATATCCCATACTTCAACATTGGAAAGAAGCTCTAATGTGAACCTGTGAATGCTGCATTTTACAGATGATCAATGGGGTAGGGAACTTTGTAACCAGTGGAGTACGCTACGCATAATGCTTGGACATGCTCTTCAAACTATTCCTACACAATGCAGTTATTATGACATGGGGCATTATCTTCTTGAAAGAGTCCAGTGCCATCTAGAGGAGGTGGGCTTAACAGTAATTTTCCTGTCACAGTTACAGTGGTGATGGAGCTGTAAAGAAGCTGGAAATGTGAGTCACCATCTTACTTGTAATAGTGTCAAAATCACTATGTATGGCAGGGATGACCAAACAGTAATGGAATAGTGAGTTACCCTCTCGATTGTAACCATGACAAAATCATTGTTACAGTCAGTTCACTTGGAATTCTTTGCGAGCAAACAAAAAACAAAAACTATCTTTAGAGTGGGGAAAAGAGGAGACTGAAAGAAAGCTCACATCACTAGTGACCTCTATGATGTTTCAGCAGAAAAGGAAACAAATTGTTTAGATAGGGCGACATGGTAACCAAAACTATGACGTAATAGTGACTTTGGACCCCAAGCATTGCTCGAACACGGCTAACAGAAACATTCTTATCAGTGAATTTGGAACTGTTACTGTTTGTTAATGGTTATAACAGTGATTTTTCAGTAACTGCAAAATAATAATGATGTGATGTACAACCCATCTGTATCATCTGGGTACATGGTCACCGTGTAGAGCAATGCTTGATCCCAAACTGTGCCTACAAAGAAGCTGGCCATTCAGCTGGGATGAGAAGAGCCCAGTAAGATCCAGGAGAACAATCATCATACAATTACACCACCGGTCTGTTTCCATCGTACTGTGAGTCAAGTTGCAGCTGCTCACTTGTGGTGACAAATATGGACCAGTCCATTAGCATGTTAGAATCGAACCTGGACTCATTGGACCACATAACTCTTTTCCACTTTTTCAGTGTCCAGTTGCAATGCTCCCTAGTCTTGCTGCTAGCAGAGCTGTCTTCGATGGTTGATCAACATGGGCATGTGAATGAACTGCTGACTCTGTAGGTCCACTTACAAGAGTATTTGGTGCTTAAAAATGTTTCTCTGTGCAGTCTGTGTGTAGCTTTCTGTTAATTGAGGGATCCTGAGCTTCCTGTTGCCTCAGACAGTATGTAACAACTGGCTTTCATCTCAAATATCAACCAGTGGTGGTCTCCCTTTCCAGCACATTAGGTTGATGTATGTTCCTCATCTGACCATGGCACCCTTTCACTACAGCTACTCTTGAACATCCAACAATGCCTGTGTTTGCTAAGAAACTGACCCCTCCTTCTTTGAACCATTAACACTGGTCTGCTGTTTTTAACTTCTTTTTGGGTGCCAATTTCAGATCTGACCTTAAAAAATACCACCACATAACTTTCTTTTTTGTTTGTTATGGGGCATTTAAATATGTGCTATTTTCACACATTAACACTTGTAGGCATGTAAAAAGACACTAGATCATTTTATTGTCATATTTTGCCACTGGACATGTTATGGGTGGCAACACTGATTTTTTCACAGGTAGAGAATATGTAACTGCAACCAAACTGTGATTGCTGTCTTTTACACTGAGGGAGAAACACATGCTGCATGTTTATGAGCAAAAGGTGGAGAAAAGGGATCGCCGTGGATGTATTAATGTTCTGGATAAGTTTTTCTATGTGTGCGGACAGTATATTATAAAATTGCAGAGTCATCCATTGACAAAGACTGTGAGGAAAGCGTACTATTTGTACTTTGGATGTCATGTTAGAGATCAAAATAAATCATGGGCTCCACATGTTTGCTGTATTTCTTGCTTTGTTCGCCTGAGTGAATGGTTGAAAGGTAAGCTGAAATACATGCCTTTTTGTAGTTCCAATGATTTGGAGTGAGCCAACTCATCACGTGGAAGATTGTTATTTTTGTTTAACCAAAGTAAATAGCTCTTCAAAAAAGAAGAAAAGTAAAATACAGTATCCATCCAAATTTGCCATCAGCCTTAAGGCCTGTTCCGCATGGGGAAGATTTCCCTATACCAAAACCTCCATTGAACTATGAAGAGATAGATTCAAATTCAACCAATGAAGATATGGACGCACGTGAAAATCCGGATCCTACATATACTCCTGAACACTTAGACGAGCCCCACTTCCCACTTGATTGAGCAAAATTAACTGAATGATCTCGTTCGAGGCCTACATCTTTCCAAACGACAAGCTGAACTTGTCGTTCCTGACTGCAAGAGTGAAACCTGCTAGTGAAGAGTACACATGTGTCGGTGTTCAGAAATAGAAATTTGGGTCTATGTTCTTTCTATGAAATGCAGGATGGTATGTGCTTTTGTTCAGATATTCTGGGGCTAATGACAGAATTAGGAATATCTCGCAATCCTGCGGAATGGCTTCTATTTATTGACTCATCAAAGGTTAGTTCAAAAGCTGTCTTTTTGTCCAACAGAATCAGAAGCCTTCCATTCCAGTAACACATGCTGTAGGAATGAAGGAGATGTATGAAAACATGGACAAAATTCACACTGCAATACAATATGACCAGTTTAGGTGGTCAATATGTGGTGATCTAAAAGCAATATTAATTACTCTTGCTCGGGCTTCAAAGTAGCTTCACCAAATTTTTTTGTTTTCTTTGTATGTGGGACAGTAGGGCCACAGCAGAAAACTGTGGACAGACAGACTGGCCTAAACGAGATGTTTTCATTCCTGGAGAGAGTTTAACATTTGTCACAAGCCCCTAGTTTATCCCTCTGATGTGCTGCTTCCACCACTTCATATCAAACTGGGGCTGATGAAAAACTTTGTAAAGGCTATTGACAAATCTGGTCCAGGTTTCTTGCACTTAAAGCAAACATTTCCACAATTAAGTGATGCAAAACTCAAAGATGTCATCTTCGTTGGTCCTCAGATACGGAAACTACTGTGTGATTCTGATTTACCGTAAAGCTAAACAGCATAGAGCTCACCGCATGGCACAAGGCAATCTTTCACATCTGTGATCAAGGGATTTCCGGGTAACCACAAAAAGGGCAACTACAAACAGCTGATTCACAACAACCTTCTCAAGAACTATAAAAACCTTCGGTGTCAGATGTCTTTAAAAACACATTTCCTCCATTCGCATCTGGACTTCTTTCCTGATAATCTAGGAAGTCATCGCTGAACAAGGAGAAAGGTTACTCCAAGACATCTAAACCATAGAGGAGAGGTATCAAGGTAGGTGGGATCCCTCAATGATGCGTGATTGCTGCTGGTTTTTGCAGGAGGAGGACAGCACAACAGAACTACTGCTACGGGTATACAAGTATGTGTCTATACATTTACATTTGTGTTGATATTGTTTACTCTATTTCTTTTTCTTATGCTGTCTCATATGTAGTGATGTATGTATATGGTATTTATACTTTGTAACACTAATTCTATAGTTAACAAGACACATAAATGCTGTAATACATTACAATGTGAAGCTGTAATGTACACGTACATCTTGCATTGTATATATGTATCTGGAAATATAGCAAATGTTCACACACATAAAGCTGTATATGATGCAGAGTTTTTGCAGTTATATTTGAATTCATCCTGAAATTAGTTAAAAACACCTTATTTCACCCATGTTATGAAAACAAAGTTTAATTATGTTGACTAGAGTAATCATTCCCTGTTCAAACTAAGACAAGTCTTTCCTTTTTCCCAATGCGCAAGCTTTATACTCGCTAACTGACATGCCCTTCCCATGCAGGCCATGCTGTGTAAGTATGTTCAACGTCAGTTAGCAACATCTTTGCTATGTGCTGTAGGATGCACCAGCTCTTGGAGATGAGTGGTCATTATGATCTGGCCCACGAGTGTATGTACAAGAATCTAAAGATAGAAAAAATCAAGGCATTATATTGTACACAAGTAAAAATGAAATGAACAAACCAAACCAGAAAAATATATAATGATTTGTAACTATGGAAAGCTGAACAATAAGAAGCATTTGAGAACTTGAAAGATCAGAATAGCAGCTAATGCAGTCAATAAATGTGCAGAATTGTTTAATAGAACAGGAGAGTTAAGTAATGCAGTCAGATGACTAGTGAGAAACATGGTCTATGAAATTCTGCTAGACTGTAATAAATCTCACATGGGTTAAACCTCTTATAGGTTATTGGAAAGAAACATGCTTTGACAGTCCAAAACAAAGGTTACAATTTAGCATGTTACAGCAACATATTGAAAACTGTAGGGACAACTGGAATCTAAGTGTTAGACCATGAAATAAACCACACAAAAAGACTTAAAGTTTTTATATTTATAAAACAAAAAGAACCTATATAAATAAACCATCAAAAATCATATTTAGACACAAGGATGCGATTCAGACACTAATATTCAAAAGTACTATGTACGTATATTTTTCATGAGATACAACAATCAACTTAACAATCTGACAGCAGTTTTCAAATGCTCTTAAATCATACAAAACAAAGTTAAAATAACATGAAAGCATTGAAAATGAATCCTGAATGTTGGGAAAGGGTTTGAAACATTTATATACCAATGAAGAACTGTAGGGTTAGTCTGTTAGTTTCTCAGTATTCAAGGGTTGATTCATTGGATTAAATAATTATTAATCTCTGAAGTTAAAAGAAAGATTCTGTAGTGGTTTTATATAGTTCAAGGTTTATCTAATGACATTTTAATATTTCCTTTGTGAAATGTTTTAAGAATATTATTAACTATATGTCAACAAAATAGTTTCCATATCATCTACTGTTTAGCACGTTACTATAAATTCGAACACGGGAAAAACGTCCATATAATAAAAAAAAATTATAGAAAGACAACAATTTAAAGATAGAAGGAGACACTTTCATAAAATTGAAAACCTCATAAGAGAAAAATATAATAACAAAGAAGAAAAAGAAAATATACCAACATTAGAAGACAAACCAATGTTCATTAATAAATCTAATAATGAATTGACATATCTACAAGTTAAAGCACTCAATAGAGGAATGAGATATGCATATAAAAAAAAAAATTCCGAAAGCCGAGATAATAATCCCATATATAGAAGACGTCATCAAGAAACTACCAAATAAAAGACAAAACCCTACAAGATTTAAGATATTAAGAGCATTCAATAACAAAGAAAAAGAAAAAGAAGAACAAATACCAGCTATAAATATGAGAGACAAGAGCTAATGAACCTCAAGAACAACCCAGCAATTAAATGCGTAAGTGCTGATAAAGCCAAACAAATTATTATATTAGACAAAGATGATTATGATATAAAAATGAAAAAGGCTATAGAACAATTGGATATCGAAGAAACTACACTTGACCCAACAGATACAATTCTAAGAAAAATGGCTTATATATAAAAAACCATGGACATTTGCCTGATAATATTAAAAACAAAGCCATTCTGCCCGTTGGAGCATCTATTCCAAGCATATTCAGCAAAATCAAAACGCATAAAAAAGAAGAACCATTAAGACCAATAGTAAATAAAACAACGGCTCCAACTATTCTCCTTGAAAAAGAACTATTTAAACATTTAAAACAGTATTACTTTCAACATATTTATACAATTAACAACTCCATTGAAGTGATTAAAAAAGTTAAAGAACTAAAAACAACCGATTTTCTGATGATCAGTCTAGATATTGTTTCCCTATATCCAAATACTCCTGTTTATGAAGCAATTCAATTATTAGATCAGAAGTTAAAAGATGAAAAAATACCTGAAGCACAAAGAATTAGTATTATCCAGGCATTGAAACTAGTAGCTGATAATAACTACTTCACATATAATAAAAAAATATACCGACAAAAGCAAGGTGCACCAATGGGATCACCAATTTCGGGATTTCTTGCTGAAATAATATTACAAGACATAAAAAATAAACTCTTGGATTCATTCAATCAAAAACAACTAATACTATACGTAAGATACGTTGACGATATCCTTATCTTCTGGAAGCAATCTGAAAAAGAACTTGAAACATTTGTAAAAAAATACAATAGTTTTTATCCTACAATACAAGTTACTATGGAAAAAGAAGTTAACAGACAACTACACTATTTAGACATTTCTTTATTCAGGCGAAATAATATGATTGAATACGAAGTATATCGAAAACCAACTTATACTCCAACGATAATTCTGATTGATTCAAATCATCCTTGGAAATATAAAAGGGCAGCACTTCAATTTTACATAAGAAGAGCATTAACCCATTCCTGTAATAAACACAAAGAAAAGATAGAGATTAACTGGATAAAAAGAACTGCTATGGAATTTGGATACAAGAAAAAGATCATAGATGTGATATACTTGAAAATACAAAGAAATCTTTAAATGAAAGTAAAAATAAACAAAAAAAATGAAATAAAATTTGCTGGTAAAATTCCCTACATTCCTCCAATAACAGATATCCTAAAGAAGGAATGCATTAAAGAAAAAATGATATTAGCAGAAACCGTCATAGATATCGAAACTATATTAACTACAGGAAATGAAAGAAGATCAATGCTTGATAAAGCCGGAGTATATTCTATACCAACAAAATATTATACAGAAATGAAAGAAATAAAGTATACATAGGAAGTACAAAAAGAAGGTTTAAGACCAGATTAAAAGAACATATATCCAACTGGAATAAAAAAGAAAACAAAACATCATTAATAAATCATTGTATTGAAAATGAAGCTTATCCTGATTGGTATGATGCAAAATTAATAACCTCACATAAAACTAAAAATCAAATATTAACCTCAGAAGCAGTAATGATTGAAAAAACTAAAGAAATAAATTGTAATAATAATGATCCAATGAGTCTACCGTACGCTTAGAAATATTTTATCAAAAAAGAAAATAATGCTAAAAAAAATATAATAAAAGACCTTATTAATTGTTTTCAACAAACGAATGGCAACACCAATTAATTTAGAATCAGAAATTCATATCATCCAATTATATCAAAACACGACTAAGAATGAGCATTAATACCAAAAATAGCATGCGCAAGAGTACAACTGCTGTGAAATGTCGGACGCCGCCAGTAAAATCGATGTAAGTGGCCGAAATACAACGTGTATGAGAAGTGGATCATAATACCCACTGAAGATGATTCCAAAAAGAAGGAATTGAAACTAGTTTGGGATATCGAGCCACGGAAAACGAAACATGCAACCATCATCTATAATAAGAAATTATAAGGTCGAAGTTCAACTTGGAAGCTGATACCACAGGAAAGAAAAATCGTGCCTTCTTCGATAACAAGATGGCTTATTGCTGATTCAACGCATCATAATCAAGAGGTTCGAAAGTTCTTTTCTATTGTATTAATTTCGTGAATCCTGAGTTAAAAAACTGGAATAATGTTAATCATTTAATACATATTGTTTCTACGTATTGGAGGACTTTGACAACTTATGATGCATATGACTGTACATATAAAGACATTTTTTCATATAAATTTGTAATCTTCATATAATAAAATTCTAAGCTATTATAAGGAACATCAAAAAGGAATATTAGTGACAAGTTGAAATAAAATTTTTTTTTTTTTATTATATGGACGTTTTTCCCGTGCTCGAATTTCTAGTAACGTGCGAAACAGGAGATGATATGGAAACTATTTTGTTGACATATAGTTAATAATTTCTGAAACCACGTAATGATTTCGACAAATGTTGAATTAATATAGTTTTAAGAATAATTTTTTCTTTCTGTTTTGTGTTTAGGCTCGTCAGCTGAGCAGTTCATCTGTTCATAATGCAGCATTAGTAAGGGTAAGTCAGCTTGTAATATAATTTAATATAAATCTGTGTTTTGTGCATTTGCAAAATTTATTTCATTTTGTTGTTTTAAGGAGAAATATATATGTTTCAGAAATGGGAACAGGAAGCTGTACGGTTATGAAATGCACCTATGTAACAAATAGGTCATGTAAGCTACCGAAGTTCTAACTCTCTTTTGATAATTGAGTGACAATTCATAACAATGTATTTTCTTTGTAAGCACTAATATACTTGTTGTATGCAAGAAACACATTTTACCACTTTGGTGACGCAGTGGTCAAAGCCCTGGCTTCTGACCATTCATCTGACGAGATGGGTCCCGCTTGTAATCTCATTTATGCATGGATGTTGTGTTTGTCTTATGGCACTGTCCCTCACTTTCCTGGAATCAGTGGCCCTATATTAGGGATAGGTGGCTGCATATAGCACAAGTTGCTCACAGTGATCGTTAACCCCAAACAAAATGACAACAAAAATACACATTTAAACAAACAAAACAAAATTGAAACACTTCAAAGCAAGTGTTCCATCATGTGAAAGTTAACACATGGATTGTGGAGGTAAAGATAATGAAGTGATTATAATGTCACAGCAGTAAGATTTTTTTATTTCAGAAGAGTTGTAGCATAACCATTACATATTATTACCTTGTAAAAGCTACCTTCGGCTGTATTGTTCACTGATTACAGTGTGGCACAGAGTCAGACAAAACTCGAATGTCGTTGTGGGATAGATTGTTGTGCCGAAAGTCCTGTAGTTTTATTAAATCCCCGATATTCCAAGATTGCTACAGCCGATGTCCCAGCATATCTAAGATGTGCTTGAGAAAGATTCAGGGGTCTGGCTGGCCAAGAAAGAGTTGCAACACTGAAGAGGCACTCCCAGAAAGGACAAGCCATGTGTTTCCAGGCATTAACCTGTTGGTAAAGGGCCCCTGCAGCTGTGACATGAAAAGCAAGACAATGGGTTGCCAGATCTCTTTAAAAGTATCATTGTGCTGTTAACCCATGTTACCGCTCCCTACACTATTAGTGATATCAGTGCGCAGCACCGCAACTGAGGTCAAGCAAAGAGCTGCCCAGTCCTCCTCTGGATATGAATGTGGTGGTTATCCACTCCAAGGCAGAAGCATGTTTTGTCACTAAAAGCAATGCAATGGCAGTCTGAGACTGACAATGATCCCCAGTCACAACACCGCTCCAGATGGAGCCACTAACCTGGGGTGGTTAATGTAGAACACCGAAAGGGGTGATGAAAATGGGGTTCTCTCTCTGCAAGTCATCTCACAATGGCGTCCAATTAAACTGGATGCTGTGTAGAGGCCACTACATATCACTGAATGTTGAACAGGAAAGCTGTTGGAGTGTTCAAGCTTGTTAGACGATCTTCCATCCCAGTTGTTCACCTGGGTCAACCAGAACCTTATTGTGTGACCTCATACCTACTGCTGCACCACTATGGCTCAGATGGTGGGTGATTCGTCAACCTGTGACCAATCTGATTCTCGCAGCCCTTTTCACAGGGCATCACCGAAGAATGGTTAGCAGTAACTGAACACGCTGAATAATGCATCCAGAATGTTCACACTGAGTGCCTGACATGCTTTGTTCAAGTCACTTGGTGCATGATTCAAATATGCTCTGGGAAGAACCTGGCCGTTTATTAATAGTAAAACTTCAGTAATTTGCATGTCTGGCTAAGAGCTTTTATCAGGGTGAATTGATATTTTTGTCTAAGAGTATTTGATGTTAATGAATGGCAATCAAACTTAGGGTTAACATTTGTTTACCACGATCATTAAACATAAGTCAGCTGTATTCTATTGGTTTCATACATTTTTTATTTCACATTGTATTTATATAAAATACATCTGCCTTTGAGTTTGGTTACTTGTTTTAAACATTCAAATGGAGGCATTATAACTTTGGATCACATGTTCTTTCATTTCCCTGCACCATTTACAGAAGATATAAAGTGGCTATACCCTTTTCTCTGTGTGTTTGTGCTTCAGTTGTTCTCATTTCGAATAGCAGTTGTTCCTTTTGTTTCATCTAATTCCACCAGCAAGAAGTTTCCTGTTGTAAAATTCACAAATTAATCATAAAAAAACAAAAACAAACTGTATTTAAGTTTTGAATATTTCTGTTCAAAGGAACAGTAAGCATACCATCTCAAGCTCAGTTTTCAATGATTTACTGCAGCCAAAAAAAGTTTTCCATGCTTTTATTTGTTACATTATGTATTTATGTACATATCATTAAGCTGTTCTCTGTTATTCAGAGGTTAGCTCCTCAAAGAAAGACCATCTGGCAAATAAATATTTAACTGATAATACATACCCCTAAGGTGTTCTTTGAGATTAGCTCCACAAAGAAATACAACCACCAGATAAATTTTTAACTGAATATTTTCTTACTGTTGTCATATCAAAACTTCTCTATTTACAGCGATCTTGACACAACACGGGCTTCAGTGACATCCTCACACGAAGTACACAAGACCTATACTTCATACTCATAATCTTTCTCTCATGAAGACACTCCTGAATCTGATCCTCCCATTACTTCCTTCGCCTTCCTCTGCTTTTTCTTCCTGCCACTTGGTTCGAAATTTTTTTCTTAGTAAGCATCTCATCACTCATTCTTTCAACATTGCCAAACCACCTAAGAACATTAGTCTCTACCCTGCTAACAACATTTTTCTTCACATTACACAACTGCAACACATCTTCATTCCTCACATAATCAGAACGTGTCTTCCCCCCTTAAGTAACGCATTTCTGCCATACATCAGAGTAAAAACAATTACACTTTCATACACAGCCATGCGGGACTCTTTTGAGAATCCATCATTCCTGTGAAAACCTCCTAAACAGCTATAAGTGTCAATGAAGAATTCACTCGCCTAGCAATTTTGCCATCTAATCTGTTCTCTCTGTCAAACAAGCTTCCCAAATATACAAACTTATTTACCTGGTCAATCACTGTGCCATTTAGACTTACTTACCCTGCATTCAGTACTAACAGTTCCTCGCTCAAAAGCCATTAGTTTGGTTTTTCCCTTATTTATACTCAGTTTGAATTTCATACAAACTTCATACATCCAGGACAACATGCTCTGCAACTCACTTTTGCTCTCTGCCAACGGGACTGTGTCATCAGCATGTACAGCAATCTGCACACACTGATATTACCAACACATAAACCAGTATTGTTCATCTTGACATCACGCATGCATGCACCCATAAATATATTAAACAGCCAGGGTGACATTACACAATCTTGTCTGACTCCTGCACCAATAGAAAACCATTTTGATAAAACACCATTCACTTGTACACAAGCTCTACTGCCAACATACATGGTTTTCACACTATTAAGTAGATTCCCAGTAACACCATATTCATTCAACACCTTCCACAGAAGTATCCTATTTACTTGGTCACATGCTTTCTCTAAATCTATGAATGCAGTAAAAACTTTCTTACTAACAGCCAGATACTTTTCAATCATCATGCATAATGCAAAAATTTGATTAGTGCAGCCTTTACCAGTCATAAAACCACTCAGAACATCCCACACTTTCTCTGATGTAAGACCTCGTACCTTTTCAATAATGTCCTTACCAAACACTTTCCCATTTATTTGCTATCATAAAATCTTATTCATAGAAATACAATAGAGTCCTGTTAGAACGAACTGCATGGGACCGCCGAAATCTATTCGTTATATCGAAATTTCGTTATAATGGAATTTTTAATGTTGCACTTTTTTTTTAAAATGACTCACGGGAATCAACTGTATTCAAAGTGCTTGTACTGTACTGTATCTTAAAATAAAAAATAAAACTCTAGTACGTCTAATTCCATACATACTTTTCATAAAGTTTATGCCACTTTTGTACTCTAGAGGTTTTCTCTTATACACTACATATAGTATGTTATGTTTGTGTGTAGCATTTACATTTTAAAGAAATCTGTTAATTTTTTTTGGCAATGGGTCTTTGTTGCTGCCGAAACTAAAAGTTCCTGTAAAGAATGTAAATGGGTGAAAGTTTCATGCGGGATGTTAATTTGTCATGATATGAAATGGCAAAGCTTTTTTAAACAGCTAAGTGCTTCACACACACTCACACGCAATGAAGGAGTTGAATGAGTTTCATCGTCCTCCCTGCTTTTCGCAATTTTCTCATTTCTGTTATCCGAAATCTATTGAATTATATCTGCATCAATCAGTTTGTAAGCGGTCAGAATATTGTTATCCACATGTAAAGAATCCTCTAGCGAAGTTTCAGTGGGAATTGAAGCAGATGTCTGGAGAGCATTCCCCACGGCCCTTAACGAAGCACTTAAATCCGTGTCGGTGGCGCAGTGGTCTAAGGCGCTGGCCTCTGATCATTCGTCCGTAAGGGGTCCGGGTTCGAATCCCGGTCAGGCATGGATGTTGTGTTTGTCTTACGGCACTGGCTCCTTCCCTTCCCTGGAACCAGTGACCCAAAATTAGGGACGGGCGACTGCTTATAGCCCCTTTGAGTTGCTCACGGTGGTCGTTAAACCTCCAATAAAAAAAAAAAAAAATCCGTGTCGGTGTCGTTTGCATTGTTTTTGGGTTCAGTTTCACAAACAATTAACTGTGCATGGCACCAACTGTTTTTTATTGTTGCCTTGGATACTTTGCCCCATGCTCCAGAAATCATATGCAATGCATCTTTGGCATTCACTTTTATGGAATCGTTTTTCTCAATTCTAAGAAGAATCAATTTAATCAACATGCTCTTGTAATGGTCTTTTACAGACTTTATTATCCCTTGGTCCAAGGGCTGTAGAACTGCTCTGCAGTTTGGTGTAAAGTACTCCACATGAATGTTTTCAAGCTGAGGAGATTCATTATGAGCCAAATGTTTTCAAGCTGAGGAGATTCATTATGAGCTGTACACTTATCAACCAGAAGAAGAATTTTTCTTTTTTTTTCCTATTCATCTCAGAGTTGAACTTCAATAGCCATTCATTGAAGATAATTTGCGTCATCCACGCCTTTCTATTGGTTTTGTAGTCACAAGGTAGCGATTGCACATCTTTCAAACACTGAGGTTTTGGGGATCGTCCAATCACTAGCACTTTCCTCTTCCCAGTTCCCGATTGATTACAGCAGAAAAGAGTGGTCAGTCGCTGTTTCAATCTTTTACTGCCAAATACACTTGTCATTCTTCATTGCCAAAGTTCTGTCGGGCTCTAACTGGAAGAAAATTCCAGGCTCGTCTGCATTGAAGACATCATCTGGGCTATAAGTTTGGATGACTTTTGCCATTTCTGCACTCCACTCATTCACATTTTCTATGGGAGCAGCACTCGCTTCTCAGCAAATTGTTTTTGTGACTATTCCGTACTGGTCTTTGAACTGATTCAGCCATCCCCTGCTTGCCTCCGAATCCATAACTCCTAAAGTTCTGGCGAACAGTGCAGCCTTTTCTCAAATCAATGGTCCACTAATGGGTACATCTCTTGATCGTTTGTCTTGGAACCAGCTGAAAGTGGCTGAGTCCACATCTTGGAATCGAGCTTGCCTTAATCTTTTTCTTTGAGGTCCGATCACCGGTTTTTGAAGCTGCTCTGTGATTTTTTCTTTGTTCTTCAAAAACATTGATAATGTCGACGGAGTGATTCCATATTTTTTTTGCCACATCTCCTTTCTTTTTCCTGCACTCACTTCATCAATAATTCTTTTTTCTCCTCCAAAGAAAACTGCTTTTGTTTGGCTGAATTCATTGTTAAAACCTGTAGCAAAAGCTGATCGACTTGCCTTGAAGAAGACACCAAACTGGAACGTAAGCCGATGAGCGAAATTTTAAGAACAATCGGAAAAAAATAAAAACCCCTCCTTTTGCAATGAAATCCAGCACTCAACTGCATCTTATCTCTCTTTTCAAGGTCAGAAAAACTGTGTTCCAGTTGCGGAAAAAAAGGGGGAGGAGGAGGGGCTTACCGTATGTGGCAAGTAGTTTGTTATGGAAACACCGACATCTGGTCATAGGTCAGCCACCACAGGTGTGTGAAAATGAGTGAGTCGTTCGAGTGAAAAAAGTCAGATAAAGAAGTTGCCTTTTCTTTTTTAAATGTGGGGAAAAGCCGTTCGAAAGGAATGTGCTGCTGTTTTCAGGGCTGAAAATTTAGTTATAATGGAAAAATCTTTTAAAATTCAAAACATTTTTTCGTTGTAACGAAAATTTTGTTTTTATGAATTTCGTTCAAACGGAATTAAAAATACATTTCGTTAATGGGAATTTTGCCAGGGAATGCTAAAAATGTTGTTATAACAGGTTTTTCGTTCTTTCGAATTTTGCTCTAATGGGACTCTACTATAACATTTCTGCAACCCATCTATGTTGAGGAAGATGATGGGAAAATCTTGGACACCGCTGCCTTACATGGATTCTTTCCTAAAAATCTACAGTTCTCAGAATGAATAAGGGACAAACAACAAAAAGCCAGTCCATTTAAATATATGACTGTCCCTTACCATCCATCTTATTCTTACAACTTTTGACAAATTTTCAAAAAGTTTGGTTATCATCTACACATAAATCTAGCCCTTATCAAATTAAATGATAAATGGTAATGGTAAAATAACTTATCTCAATGTTTCTGTTGTGGAACCATATTCCAACTTCATCATCATATGGTTGTGTTGTACCAGAAGTATATACTGCAGCAACAACAGCCAACTGGTAGAGCATGAAAACTTATGTGTATAATGAAAATTTAGTCACTTCATTGGGTGCCTTAACTTAGGATGACACTTCTTGCTGAACCTCATTGGGATGACACTTTAAACAAATAGTGCTATTTATCAACCAGTTTGCACTTTATCGTGAAGGTTTGAAAATTTTCTGACATCCAAAAGCTGTAATTATAACTATTTGTATTTTATTGATATGGAAATTAATTTTAAAAGCAAAGTAATTAAACAACATTACAAGTCTGGCAGCCTCTTACCAATCTCCATCTTTACTGACAAGGGAAGTACTCATAAGTTGCCCAGAGGTACGACAGTGGAAGTTTGTGTGCTGGCAGATTGAATCAGTACAGGATGCTTTCCACAGCCACTTGACTTGAAAACTTTTGAGTTTCACCAATATTGAATATTGATGATTAGTCAAAACTGGGAAAATTGAAAAAAATATGTAAATATTGAAATTTTAATGTCGACCATTATCATTCCACTGCTGTACGAAGGTCTCCCCAAGGTTCTTCCACAACAATCTGTCTTGTGCTAGTATCCTCCATGTTACTCCCACATACTTTCGAATTTCATCCACCCATCTCCCATGTGGTCTTCTGGGTCTTTTCCTGTCCCTTGGAATCCAGTCTAAAATTTCTAAAATATGTATATATACACAGTGTGGCAAATAATTTTTAAGACTGGGTCTGTAAAATGAAATAGAAACAAGAAATTATAATTTGTTTTGGTTTGTTATTCAAAATAAGTTCCTCCGGCTTCAATACACTTGTTACAGCGATTTAATAATGATTCGAATGCCTGTTCCAGTTCACTTTGCGGAATTGCCTCCAAAGCACGCGTCGAAGCTGTTTGTATGGTCGAAATATCATCAAAATAACACCCTTTTAACTTCATTTTAAGTGTTTTGGGAATAAAGAAAAGTCGCAGGGTGCTAAATCAGGCGAATACGGTGGATGATTCAACACACAGACATTGTTTTTGCCAAAAATCTACAAACAAGCAGTGAGATGTGACTGGGTGCATTATCTTGCAACAAACACCAACTGTTTTCATCCCAATATTCTGGACGAATTCTGCCCATCAAACGCCTCAAAACATTTAAATAAAACTCACCAGTAATTGTTTGTCCACTAGGAACAAATTCTTTGTGGATAATAATACCCTTACTATCGGAGAATGTAATGAGCATTGTTTTGATTTTCGATGGAACTTTTCTTGTTTTGGCTTGTGGTGAGTTTTTTGACTTCCATTCCGCACCTTGTCGCTTTGTTTTAGGATCATATTGATAACACCATGTTTCATCACCTGTAACAACCGATTTTACGAAGTTTGGATCATTTTCAGCGGCTGAAATAATGTCTCTGCAATGTTTACTTCTCCTTGATTTTTGTTCATTGGTTAACGTGTGTGGAACAAATTTAGCACAAACTTTTGTTTTGCCCAAATCTTCATGCAGGATGGTTGGAATCGTTTCTTTGTTGATGTTTAAAGACGCTTTCATCATTCTTAGTGACGCACATCGATTGTTTGCTACGAAATCACGCACTTTTTCAATAATCTCAGGTGTCCTAGATGAACTTGGTCTTCCAGTCCGCTTATCAACTTCTAGCATATCTCTTCCGTCCAAAAACGTTTCTGCCACAGGAAAACATTTGATCTACTTAAACAAAACTCACCGTAAACTTGTTTCATCATTTGGTACGTTTCAGAGGCACTTTTACCAAGTTTTGCGTTAAATTTAATAACAGCCCGTTGTTCCATCTTAATAGTTCAACATGAAAAAAATGTTACTTTTCTAATGAACAGCCGTTTTGTTTGAGTTACTTTAACAACTGCGCAGTACTTTTGGCAGAAAGCAAGCAGATGGTAACAGTTTATAACGCATTCGCGATTACACTGGTAACGCCACCGTAGGCTGAAATCTAGCGCCAGTCTTAAAAATTCTTTGATGCACTGTGTATTTATGTATTTCCAATAAGACTCGCCGAAGTTTGTCCTAAGGCTTTTCGTTTATGGCTAAACTTAATTCCCTTGTGCAATATTTTCATGAAGATGCCTTAAACAAAACATGGTAAGTAATATTCACAGCTGCAGGAGTGCTACTTTACTAGTGGACACCCCAAGTCATTTAAGCAACTGTGTTTCAAAGCTCTCCACATGGCACTACATGTCATGTTCTTATTTCCTTGTGGTTTCAATGCAGAGGTTTAAATTCCTAGGGCGTGCGCTCTTAAAAAGGCACCACTGGTCATACTTCTTTGCGTATGGAATAGCATGGAGTCATAAACACAATTCAACGTTCTGCTACGAGTTACTGTTTTTCTGTCTTTTTGTCACTGTGTGAATCGGTGTGTTTATGAGCACAAATTTAAATATACAATTTGAATTTTGACATCCATTTAGGTTGACAATGTTCTAAGTGTCCCATTTTCTGCCAGAGCTTTTGTGGATTATGTAAAGCAGGTTAAAGAAGGTAAGCCTCATGCTGTACTTAAAACTCATAAAAAAAAAATACCAAAAATTTGTGCATCACTCTAGTATTTGCGCAGAAAATTCAGGGTTTTCTTACAATGAAGTGTAGTATGTAAAGATCCTTACCGTAAGTTATTAGACAACAGCTAAATAAAAGAAATACTTTCATATGTTCAAAATCAATGCATGAATTTTGCAGCCTGGTATACATAATACCACTTCCACCAAAGGCCTTAGGAATTGAACAATGAGATAATCTTGATCATCGGGGAAAGTACCTGAGAACAGATTTTCGTAATTATGTATAATTAATATGATTATTCATTTTGTTCACCTCTTTGGCGTTAATGGTTAAATTTGTAATCGTATATTCGACACAGTATTAAGCCTAATATTTTGTGGAATATGGTGCTTGATTAATCTGCCCCGACATCAGTCTTAAACATTATCAGATCTTGATCATCATAGAAAATAGCTGAGAACAAAATCAAAGTTCTGAAAAAGAACGGACATTTATTTATTTATTTTTCTTGAAGATAGGTTTTTATTCAGTTTCATATTTTTAATACGAAACTTTTTTACAGTGTGCTTCAATATATAATCATACTCAACGTATTGCACAAGTAGAGAGAATGCAGAAAAAAAAATGTAGATAATAATTGCACATGGATCAAGCTTCAGTTTTAGCCCCTTCCAAAAAATCACGAATCACCACGACTCTGCTCCATCTCCCCACACAGCATTTTTTTCTCCATATCCTTAAATGATGGGAGGATGTGGGGATGGGTTGACAAGCAAAAATTCCATATCCCTATGTGACGGGGAAATGTGCTGATGGTGGAGTAATATGGAATCAGCTTGCGTAATGCCGAAAAATGAATTCCATCCTCTTATTTTTCTTATTTGCAAATTTCTCTATTACCCTTACATTGAAGTCCTTGATGGTTTGTCACCAATCTCTTTTCGATGGAAAACATAGCCAAAGCGTTTAACCGATCCTGCGTCATCGTGTTCCTGAGAAACATCTTAATTCGTTTGAGTGATGAAAGCACCTCTCGGGCTCTGTAGTTGCCATTGGTATTGTTATAATTATCCTGAGTAGAGTTGCAGTTTCGTAAAATGTGTCCTCTAAGTTGTTCTTCAAAATCAACTACAGAAGAGAAATTGCTCCACCAATTTGGTGGAAGTCTTGCCTTTCGTACAAAACAGTCAATTCCGTTCGAAGTCTGTTTCTGTTCAGCATTGGGTAGTTTTCAATAGCCAGTTCAAGCTCTTTTTCTGGAAATATTTCTGCATATGCAGGAAAATTTGTGGAATCAAGGAGTTTGGCAACATCGAGGTGACCGGAAGACTCAAATCGATGGAGAGCTGTGATGATACGATCACAGACTAGCATCCGAAATTCTGCGATTTGTTGCATTGTGTCGTGTCTTATTCTCCTGTTGAATGAGAAAGGCTGCTTCCATTTCTGTTGGAACAATCTCTACGTCGCTATGGATTCTGTTTACAGCCCTCACAAAAGCACCAACGCAATTTTTCACTTTCACTGTGTCTGTCTGTCTGGTTTGAAGTTGGCTGTACAGCAAATAGACATGTGGCATTATTCTGTGGGAAAAAGTTAGCCAAAACACAAATTCTTTGTCCTCTAAATTATGACAGAGTCCTTTAGCTTCCTGAATGGTTTTAGAAGAAACAGATTTTTCTAACTCAGCAAAGCATTCCAAAATGCTTCTTGATTTTCATAAATGGCATTTACAGTTCACGATTTAAAATTCCATCTTGTTGCTGGTCCACTAGAAATTCGTTGCGCAACCACGGTTTCCAGTGCTGACAGATGCTGAGGTGATCATGCAAAAAAAGCTGGGAATGCTGACAGACTGCAAAAAAATATCCTAGCAGATTGATTTTGTGAGACATCTTGTTGTACAATTAAATTTAACTGGTGAGCATAACAGTGGATGTAGTGTGCAAGAGGAAAATGTTCCTTAATTTTTGCTTGAACCCCATTTTGGGCACCACTCATTATGGAAGCTCCATTGTAAGTTTGTGCAATAATTTTATTTTCAGATCCCTTGCAGAAAATCTTTCTTAATTCTGTCAAAATGCACTGCAAAATTAAGTTTGCATTCTGCCCACTGGGATTGAAAAATCCACAAAACCTCTTGTGCACAGATCCATATTTTTCATTCCTATAAACAAGTGACATTTGTAAATGCTCTGAAATGTCCGTTGTCTCGTCAGCCATTAATGCTACAAATTTAGCTTCATCCATTTCCTGTTTAATGATTTCGTGACAGACTTCCAGCATGCAGTCCAACAATTCATTTTGAATTGTTTTCAAAGTGCCTTTAAACACTGAGCTGCTTTCAATGTGTTGGCTTACGACACTATCCAAAGTGCCCACAAGATCCACTAGACCTCGGAATATTCTACAATTATCGGATGTCTCAGTTTCATCGTGACCTCGTAGCGCCAACTCGAATGCATTGTCAACTTAATGCAGTCTATTATTTTAGACAGAATATAGTGATTTCTTTCCACTAATTCATTGGTTTTTTGTGTTAAGTCCTGATATGCCTGATTTAACTGTGTTGCTATATTCACTCTTCCAAATGCACTGAGGTCTAATACACTGTTAATATGCTTTCTGAATGATTTTTTTTTATATACTTGTTTAAGTGTCCAAGATCTTTTGTCTTCCTTTGGATCAAGGATCATTGCTTCCAAACAGCAAACAAAGAAAGCAAAAAAGAGCATTCCTCACTTCGCAGCCATACATCCATGAATTGCTATCGCATATCTTCCTACTGAATTGCCTCTTATATGAACAATCTTTCCTGCATTTCGCCGTCTGAGCTATAACCAAATCTGGTGTTGGTCGACCTAAGGTTTTACTTCAAATTTTCCATCTAAAGTTCTTGAAGAAAATTGCAGTTTCAACAAAGAATCGACTGAATTAATCGCAGTCTCCATTCATGAAATTAAAAGATTACAAAAACCACAGAATAAAGAACAAAAAATTAGAAGCACAGATAGATTTTAACTGACTGATCGAGCAAATGTCACGAGAGCACAGAAACAAACAAACAATCAGATAAGTTTTCTCTCGATTCTATTGTTCAACTGACCTGCCCCGAATTCCGATGGGAGAAAGAGAGGGATTAGGGTCTGTCTCAATGCCGTTTGATGCCGGCGATCTTATATCGTGCTGAGAGAAATACAGAACGCTGGAAACCCTGGTTGCTGGCTTGAGAAGAGGACCCCCAAGAGGGGTGTGGTGTAGGAGGCAGGAATGACACACTGTTAGAGCCGTACTATTTGGTTTGCAGCACGAAAGACCGAACGCATAGGCGGCAGCAGAACCACGCTGTTATTCCCATGCTAACTGACACCACAGTCCGAATGATGAACAGGAGCCTTGATTACAGCCCGTCTAAAAATCGGATTTTGTGCTGGCAGCAAATCATATGCATGCACTTTCAGGCTTTCAGCTACAATAAACGATACGAATCTGAATTAAAATTTTTTAGCATGCTGCAGCACGGCAGCACGTGGTCACCGACTGCATAATATGAGTAAAATTTTTTGCTTGTTTTTTTCCATAACAGCGCACACCCAACCTAAATGGGCATGCGACGCCACTGTTGTGTATGTGTGTGTAACTAGTAAGTAATATGAACATTTCATGAGAATGTTACTTCTGCACAGTCACTGGTGATAAGTCTCCATCAGATGTTTATATTTTCAGAATGAATCTTCTTGTTGCCAACTTGATACCCACACAATTCCCAAGCATAGATGATCATTATTTTGAACGATGGAGAACACAGTTGTTCATATGTGAGAAATGCAGTTTAAGGATGAATTAATAATGCGTAAAGTTAATTCCTGTCAAAGAAATTTACAAATTGGTCATCTCCTGATTTTTTTTTTTTGTGTTAAAGGAAATGGATATCAAAGGCTGAATCACGGTCAACTTGTTTTAGGTGCAATAGTTTCTAACTTAACACCTTGATCAAGAAATGCTTTATTATTCATCAGTGTTCCCTTATTTTTATAAGCAGACTAAAAGTCAAGTAGGAGCGAAGTTTTTTCTTTCTGTAGAAAAACCGAAGACGTTTAATCAATTTTTGAGTTGGAATGTAGTCAATTTTCTTAATTTGCTTGCATCTTCAACTATGGATACTGTGATATGTGTTCATATGAATCGAGGAATGAAAATGCTTGTATGTGGGTTGGTGTTTTATTTTTTATTTATTGTTAGACATGTATAATCTACGATTGATTTGTGTAGTCAATATGCATTGACTATTTCAGTTTGTGAACCAATAATCTGAGACAACAAGTTGTATTGTGGTTTAAATATACTTAAATAACTGCATAACATAAGTGAATGAATACTCAGTTGTGCAGTCATAGTCATATTTGGAACTAGCAGGAATCAACAGTTTCCTACTTTTTTAAAGTGCACGTGTTTGTTTAAATATAATAATGTTGCTTGATTTTCTCATTTAAAAACAGAATGTTTATGTATTTTGCAGCCTCCTGTTGCAGTTTTTGGTGTCGAAGGTCGTTATGCTACTGCACTATATTCAGCTGCTGTCAAGGAAAAGAAACTTGATAATGTTGAAAAAGACTTAAAGACGCTAAAGGTATTGCAGTTTCTTTAAAAAATATGGAAGGGTAGAAATCTATTATTATTATTTTATACTTTACAGTGATGTGTTTATAGTTGTGGGTTTGAAACTTAAAATACACACAGATCATATGCATGAAAAAAAATATTTATTCAATCTTTCAAACATGGTTGCCAGGATACTTAAAAGATTCCATCCCTTCAATCTTGAAACCAATATTTTGGCCTGACTTTTTGCTAAATGAAGGTCACGAACCAGAACATTTAATTCTTCCTGAATTATAAGGTGAGGAACAGAAACTTATTTCAGTAGGGGTGATAAAAAATTTTTTTTTTTTTTTTTTTCAGTTGTGTCATTCTAGGGAAAGAAAAAAATGTGTTAGGTAATTGTTGTAACGTGCAAAAAAACCCCATCATGTATGGAGGTCAAAATCTTGCATCTCCCTTAGGGGCCACCAAGTGTCACAACTTCCTGTATTTTGCTTTGGGTTATGTTGACCACTTAACCAGCCAAAAAATTAAAAAGTGTGGCATACTGGGCTACTTTTCATTATTTTTGCAGTATCTTGCACCATTTGTGAGATATTTGTGCAACCAGATAGTTGCAAAATATGCTCACCCAGACAGTGCATCTAATGTTGCAAAGGTCGTTTCAAAATTCAACTTTCTGTTACTTAACTTAGCCTTTATATTCACCTGTAGCACAGCTTGGAGGGGGTCCTGTCCAGATGGAATCAGGGCCGATCTGAAACCTCCAGATATGTTATTGCACAGAACTTCCAAAAAATGTGTTGAGGACAGGAAAAAGAACCATGCCATTTGTTTATTTAGCCATGGGGTCAAGGAGTGACTATAGTCTAGAAAAGGTAGAAATTGAAAAGAAGTCATCAATATGGTAGTTTTTGTTCTTTTTTCACAATTTTTCCTTCCTCTTCCAAGAATCTTGCCTATATCATAAAATAGAGCCATTAGATTTAATCAACAATATATAAAAAATCTCTTTTTCATTACCATAATATTTTAGCTAAGACTGAATTAGGTAATATACACTGCTGGCCACCCAAAATGCAACACCAAGAAGGGCACGAGATAGCAACGCCAGATTTACTGGACACATACAACAGATACAAAGATAAAACGATTGAGCTTACAGGCCCATGCAACTTGCGGAACACGCATACATCATTATTTTGCGTGGCCCCCATGGCTGGCAATAACGGCCGCTACACGGCGCGGCATCGAACGAAAGAGGTTTTGGGTATGGGCTTGGGGTATGTCGGTCCAGGCTGCTTCCACACGTTGCCACAGTTCATCAGGCATAGCCGCGGGTGGTGCTTGCCGGGCCACTCGGTTGCCGATCAGCGACCAGACGTGTTCGATGGGCGACATATCGAGAGAACACACGGGCCACTGCAGCAGTGACACCTGGTGGGCCGTGAATAATTATTGCACGATGCGTGCCACGTGCAGGCGCGCATTGTCCTGTTGAAATGTGGCTGCTGGCAGGTCCTGCAGGTAAGGGAGGACTACAGGCTCCAAAACGTCGGAGATGCAGCGGTAGCTGTTAAGTGTACCGGCGATGCGTACCAGAGGGGTGTGGGTGTCATATCCAACTGCGCCCCAAACCATGACGCCAGGCGATGGACCAGTATGGCGATGCATAATGCAGGCATCATACAGTCTCGCGCCGCGGTGCTGCCACACGCGGATCCGACCATCGTGGTGTTGCAGGCAGAAGCGGGATTCGTCGGAGAAGACAATGTCGTGCCATTCCGTAGTCTAGGTGCGGCGTTCAACGGCCCACTGCCGCCGCACTAGCCGGTGGTGTAACGTCAATGGCAATTGGAGCAATGGCCACCGTGCCACAAGTCCCCGCTCATGCAGACGACATCAAACGGTACGTGCTGACATAGGTTGTTGCGCAACACACCCTAATTCCTGCGCTAACGTTTGTGATGTGGTGGTGCGAGCTGTCAATGCCCACCGCACAACATGCCAGTCCTCTTGTTCGGTGGTGTGCCGCGGCTGAGGCAATTGCTCTCGTCGGTCCCTCCTGCATCCTCCGAATCCATACTCGCCTTACTGTGGCTGGATGTCATCCTACACGGGCGCCGATGTCTCGGTACGATAAACCGCTGTCGCGATAAGCCACTATTTGTCCTCTGTCGAACTCCGAACCATGCTGGAATGACTGCCGTATTCTGCGACGAGGCATCAGGAAGCTTCTCATGCCCAGGTCCGGAAGCACAACACACTTCCACTACTTACACCCTGCCTTCTATAGTGCTTCTCGGTGGCGTGCCGGTCGCACATGATTTGCATATGCCCTGCAATGCTAATCGTTTGCATGTCCTCTCGCGGGCGACGCATGCTGCGAATTTCAGGCCAATCGGATGCTTCCTTCTTGGTGTTGCATTTTGGGTGGCCAGCAGTGTATATATACATGGTCGAGTCCCATTATTGTGACCACCAGCTAATATTCAGAGTAACAGCCGTGTGCAGCACAAACAGCAGCTAGATGGGCTGGGATTGACTCAGGTATGTGGAGCCATGTTGACTGCAGTACATCTGACAGCTGCTGGAGGGTGCATGGTGGAGGGTCCATAGAGCAAACAAAACTATCGAGGTGGTCCCACATATGCTCAACTGAGTTTATAAGTCTGGGGAATTAGGGGGCTAGGGAAGTACTTTGAAGTCTTCATCGTGCTCTTCTAACCACTCTCGGACATTTCTAGCTGTGTGGCACGTGACACGTCACATTGTCGTGCTGGAAGATCCCGTCCGCACTAGGGAAGACAATCAGCATGCATTAGTGTACATGGTTGTCAAGGATGGATTCATAACGAATTCAGTCCATTGTGCCTTCCACAGGTATGAGTGGACCCAGAGAATGCCACGAAAATATTCCCCAGACCATAACGCTGCCCCCACCAGCTTGTGTTCTTCCAGCAGTGGTTGAAGAGTGTTTGCTGTCCGATGTTTCTCACCTTATATGCCAACATCCATCCGTTTGATGAAGCAGAAAACGTGATCAGAGAAGGCAATCCTTTGCCAATCAGCGCAGATCCGATTCTGATACTTCCGTGCAAATGTAAGCATTTTCTGATGATGCACCTTCGTTAGCATAGGTGCAGTGACCATCCATCTGCATCAGAGCCCGATACGCAGTAAGGTTCGCTGAACGGTCCTTTTAGACACACTTCTAGTAGCCCCTGGTTCATTCGGCCAGTGAATTGCTCCATTGTAGCATGTCAGTTGGCCCTCACACACCTTCGAAACTGATGTTCACTTCCCACATCAATGGCACGTGGTGCTCCACAGTTTCCACATCACTTATTCGCAATGGTGCCATTTCTCCAATCACGATACACTTTAATCACAGCAGCACGCAAAAAGTTCACAAACTGCACTGTTTCAGAAATACTGCCACCCTTGGCCCGAAAGCCGATAATCATCCCTTTTTGCTAATCTGATAAATTGCTCATTTTATCCATGACAGCAGCGAGTGATATGTTTTCAAAATGCCTACAGCACACCTTATATACTCTCCAAACCAGCTCATGACATGTGCCTTCTTTCATTGGCTACGCACTGTTGATGTCAAAAGCAGGAGGTGGTCATAATAATGTGACTCGACTGTGTGTGTATGTGTGTGTGTGTGTGTGTGTGTGTGTGTGTGTGTATTATAGCCTATATGCAGAGGGTGAGTCAAAAGTAATGAGCCATTGGATAGGAAAACTTCAAACATGTGTAAAGTACAAACGAATACAATTCAATATTCGAAATACAAGCCATTATGTTCTATGGTCTGAAGCCATCTTTCTGCCAAATTGTGAATTCCTGCTCTGTACCACTCCTTGGGTTTTGAGGTGAAAAACTCCTGGACCCCAGCTTCCACCTCATGACAGTTTCGGAAGGTTCTGCCACCGAAAAAATGTGCCATCGACTGAAACTAGTGGTCACTTGGGGCAAGGTCTGGGCTTTAGGCAGGATGTGGAAGAAGTTCGATTCCATCGAGCTCCCGGATCTTATCCCTTGTTGAACTGGCGGTATGTGGTGGTGCATTATCGTGCTGAAGGAGAACCTGTTATCTAATTCTGTTGACCACGGCCGGGTACTTACTGACCAGAGCTTCGTACATCCTCTGTAGTTGTTGAGAGTAGAGCGCAGCGGTGACGCCTCGCCCAGCTGGAACGAATTCAAAGTGTATGTGCCCCTCAAAATTCCACCAAATGCATAACATGGATTTGTGTTCAAAGCGTCCCCGCTTAGTGACAGGTTCTAGAAGCTGGCCCTGGTTAATCCACTGGTTTTGCATGTTGGGATTACAGAAAAATCCACTTTTCATCAGACGTAACAATTCGCCTGATGAAACGCTCGTTCATGGAGTGGTTCAGCAGCTCTCTGCGTAATTCCATCTGCCTTTGAGCTTGTGCTTTGGTCAATTCATGGGGTATCACTCAGCAGCTCCTATTGACCTTCCCCAAGCTTGTAGAGATGGCGAACCACACTGTATTGTGATACCCCAATCTCTTTTGACAATCTGCGAGTGCTTGTGGTTGGTGTTTTCTCTGTGGCTTCATGCAGGGCTTCCGAATCCACCATTGGGGGAGTCTGCCAGAGCGAGGCCCATCTTGAAGGCTGGTATCCCCCTTGTTAAAGTGAACAAACCATCTTTTTGTTGTGGCATAGCTGACTACACCTACACCTTCCAACAGTACTCGAACTGCCGTTTTTCCGTCCATGTTCTGAAAGCAAAAAAAAAAAAAAAAAAAAAACAATTAATTCATATTCAGTCCACCACCAAAGCAAATTCTGATAGTCCATGAAATGCTCTTTCTACCTATAAACAAGTTCCAGTCCAAACGATTGTTTATTTCCGAAAAACAACGCCATCTCAAACTACCTCTCACATGGTTCATTACTTCTGACTCACCCTCTGTGTATATATCTCACGGGGTTTCAGGCCCAGTGAATCCATTAGGGGTGGAAATTGCATTTGACTAAGCAATTTCCACAACTTGCCACAAGGAAAAAGCTGTAGTATACCCAACCCAACTGCCCTACCATATGGGCAGTATGAGCTTATTTATCTATTGTTTTGTCATTATCTTTACTTCTGAATTTTTGTATGATGGTTCTTGACTGTAAGAGAATCCATCTGTGTTGATTTTGATATTCGCACACAGATTTAGCAGCCTCGGTGGGTAGCCTGATGTGTACTACACCACCTGCATGTACGAGTACAACGGCGCAATGTCTTCATGTTCAACTCCCTACTCCATGTTGTCTTGAAGTTGAGCCTTCAGGTGAATATGTATGATGGACAGCTCTGTGATTGACATAGTTTTCTAGTCAACAAGCTGGGTGTGTTCAGCAGCATCAAATCTATTGCGATGTACTTCAAATGCGTGTATTCCTTCCAGAGTTCCTTGCTTGAGAATGCAACAGAAGGCCAGTTGCTGCACCTTATTCCTGTCATTTTCTATCATGGCTAGCAGCAGATTTTCTGAGTGACAGAGAAGCCATTAGGCTGGAGGATGGGATAAGTCACGGCTTTGATATCCTGAAGTTCTGTTACGATGCACTGATTACAGTTCACAAGTTGTTAAGCTCATCCTCCGTGAGAGTATGCATTTTAATTGTAAACCACCCAAGTACATACATTTTTACCACAAGCTCAAAAGAATCTTAAGGCCTTTAGAGGGTCCCTCAGTAGCGATGTAGAGTTTTCTGCCTGCAGTTGTGACTCGCTTGGAATTGGCAAGTACTCCTGGTACCCGGTGTGCTCAGCTGAGTGGAACTGCTCTGGTGGAGACAGCAGTACAGTCAGACAGATACTGCTGATCAGTACTCAGATCTTCATTGTCAGTATCCAGAAGGATGCTGACAGGGATTCAGATCTTCATTGTCAGTATCCAGAAGGATGCTGACCTGTATTTTCTTGAATTTTGTGACTGGAAGGCTCTCACAATTTTTGCAAATTATATCTATCAGTGCTGGGTCACTGGCTGATGTGTCATTGTACTCAAAAAAGTGACTGAGGTGCAGTTTATTGCCGTGTAACATGGCCACAAACCAGTGCAGTGGTTGCTGACAAGCTTCAGTGCGCTTTGTGGTGCTTTTCTACTGCCCCATTTTCCAGGTGTTCATGGTATTTGTTGCATAATATTCTGTAAATATCAGAGTTTTAATTGACATGATATTTTTTTGTTATATGTCCCTCACTGATGTAGCAGGTGCTGTTCTATAAAAATGTAATCCCCACAAGAGAGAGCGCGGTGTACCGTTTGGTTCATCGAAACAAAATCTGATACACAAACGCAATGACATTTCGGACTAAGTATAGGGAAACCCTGCTATCTCGTCCTAGTATCCGCCAATGGCACCAGAAATTCATGGAGACTGGGTCCATGTTGAATCAAGATTATAGTAGCCGCCCATGAAGATCGAATGAAGACATCGAATGTGTTCGTGATTCATTTTCACGAAGCCTGAAGAAGTCCATTTGTTCCGCTGCCAGAGAACTAGAAATTCCATGGTACACAGTGTGCTACATAGACATCTACGCTTATATGCATACAAAGTGCAACTGTTACAAGTACTTGAAGTGAATGGTAGACCACAACAAAAAGACTTTGCAGTAACAATGGTGGATAGACTGAGTGAAGATCCCGAGTTTCTCACACATGATTGTTTTACAGATGAGGCAACTTTTCATGTCTCTGAGCAGTTAAACAGACACAATGTCAGGATTTGGAAGTCTTAAAATCCTCATGCATTTACGGAACTTGTGAGAGACTGTCCTAAAGTGAATGTGTAGTGCGGTTTTATGTTTAACCGAGTCCTTGGACCATTTTTCTTCAGTGAGAAAACAGTGGCGGCAGATGTTTACTTGAATGTTTTGCATGAGTATGTTGTGTCACAGTTGGAGGACCTTCAACCAAGTGTGACATTTCAACAGGACAGTGCGCCACCACACTGGGGACGGCACATTCAGAACTTTTTAAACTCAACATTCCCCGAGAGGTGGATGGGACGGAAAGGTCCAATTGCATGGCCACCCCATTCCCCCAACGTCACACCTCTGGACTTTTTTTATGGGGATATGCGAATGATATCGTGCGTTGGATAAAGATTCAGGACATCGATGACCTGAAATCAATGAATAACAGTGCCATTTCGACCATTACTGAGGACATGCTGCAGCACACATGGTTGCAACTGGAGTTTCGGCTAGATGTTCTACACGCAACAAATGGTGCGCATATTGAGCTTTTGTAATGAGGTAGAAAAAAACTTGAGTCTTTACTGTTATTTATGTTCTCAACCACATTTGTCTATCTCATGTAATGTATCGGTAATAAATGTGCAAAGTTGTAAAGAAACTTTGTGGACACCCTGTATTTTCTGCCGTTGAGCCCTCAGGTGTGACATGTCCTAAACATTTGGAACCAGGTTCCTCCACCAAAGTAATGTCCTTTTCTTTCACTGTTTTAATGTGTTTCTTGTCATACTTCTAAGTGTCATCTTCACACTTATCAAAGTATAATGCTTGCAGTGGGTATGTCCTTCCGCACACCTTCTCTATCAGCTTATCACCCTTCCTCTTTTTCAGCGCATCTTTAAAAAAAAATAATCGTGCTTATGTTACTGGTTTGTCCGTCTGTGAACACCATATCTCCACAACTATTGGGTTGGTATGAATGGAATGTCTGGCAAACAACTAGCACACATGAACGGCGAGAACAGGAAAAATAGGGCAACTTACATACATATCACTAAGCTGTTCTCTGAGATTCAGAGGTTAGCTCCAAAAAGAAACACAAACTACCAGTTATTTTTACTTACTGTTGCCGTATCAAACTTCTCCATTTACAGCGATTTTAACATAAAACTCGGGCTTCACTGATATTCATTACACACCGTACACAATATCTTTTATACTTCATACTCATAATCTTTTTCTCATGCAGACATTACTGAATCTGATCCACTCATGTCTTCCTTGGCTTTCCTCTGCCTTTCCTTCCTGCCACTTGGGCTAAAAAGATTTTCTTAGTAAGCATCTCATCACTCATTCTTTCAACATGGCCAAACCACTGAAGCATATTGGTCTCCACCTTGCTAACAACATTTTGCTTCACATCACACAACTGCAACACATCTTCATTCCTCACACAATCAGACCGTGTCTTGCCCCCCCCCCCCCCCGTAAGTAACGCATTTCTCCAGCACACAAACGACTCCTATGTTTCTTCTGCAGCTCCCAGGTTTCACTGCCATACATCAGAGTAGGAAGAATTACACTTTCATACACAGCCATGCCGGACTCCCTAGAGAACCCATCATTCCTGTGAAAACCTCCCAGAGCAGCTATGACTGTCAATGAAGAATTTACTCGCTTACTAATTTCACCATCCAATTTGTTCTATCTGTCAAACATGCTTCCTAAATACACAGTCATTCACCTGGTCAATCACTGTGCCATTTAGACATATATTACATTCAGTACTACCACTTCCTTTCACAAAAACCATAACTTTGGGTTTTCCCTTATTTATACTCAGTTTGAAATTCATGCAAACTTCATACATCTGAGATAACATACTCTGCAAATCACTTTTGCTTTCTGCCAACAGGACAGTGTCATTAGCATATAGCAATCTGCACACATGGATATCACCAAGACATAAACCACTATCATCTATTTTGGCATCACGCATGCACGCGTCCATAAATATATTAAACAGCCATGGTGACATTACACAACCTTGTCTAACTCCTGCACCAATAGAAAACCATTTTGATAAAACACCATTCACTCGTACACAACTCTACTACCAGCATACATGGTTTTTGCACTATTAAGTAGATTCCCAGTAACACCATATTCATTTAATGCCTTCCACAAAAGTGTCCTATTTACTCGGTCGTAAGCTTTCTCTAAATCTATGAAGGCAGCAAAAACTTTCTTACCAACAGCCAGATACTTTTCAATCATCGTGCATAATGCAAAAATCTGGTTAGTGCAGCCTTTACCAGGCATAAAACCACTCTGAACATCCCACACTTTCTCTGATGTAAGATCCTGTACTTTTTCAATAACAACCTTACCAAACACTTTCCCTGGCACACTTAGTAGGCTAATACCATGATAGTTCTTGCATTCAGTCTGATCACTTTTTCTCTTATACGAGGGAAAAATAATAGCATCCTTCCAATCCCAAGGGACCATTCCTAACTCCCAGCACAACTGGCAAATTTCAGTTAACCAGTCAATTACACAGTCACCACCATATTTCAACATCTCAGCAGTTATGCCATCAACTCTTGGAGCCTTACCATTCTGAAAAGATTTTAGAGCTTTACACACTTCTTCTCTTGAGATCCCTCCTATGCTTTCATCCCTCATTGTGACATCATCTGTGTCTGTCTCAGAATCATCTTTGCTTTCCTGATCTAATAACTCACAGAAATATTTACCCCATCTTTCACTTAACTCATTGGGCTTCCATATCATTTCCCCGACTTCATTCTTCACACAACTTACAACTTTGTTTCCCCTATTTTTCCCTGAGTCTCATGTACTTCCAGAAAGACTTCCTACTTTCAAAAAAGCCAGTTCATGCCTTTCCACCTTCTCCTTCCTATCTTTTGCCTTACTCTGGCGAACCAGCTTTGCAGCTTCATGCTTCTTACAGCGATATTCATCCACAGAGACTCTACCTTGCAACATCCCCAAATAGGCTTCCTTCTTTCTCTTTACTGCCTCTTCAATCGCACCATTCTACCAAGCATCACCTCTATAGTTACCCACTATTGTGGTGCCACAGACCTCTTTAGCAGCAGTGACAACACAGTTTTTAAAACATTCCCACTTCTTTTCTACATCCCTCTCACCAGACTTCAGCTCCAGTCATTCTCTGAGTTAGTCAGAATAATGCTGATGATCTTCAAGGAGCCTATCAACCTTTATTCTTTCTATCTTGGCTCTCTTCCTATTCCTTTTCCTCCAACCAACATTAAGTTTCACTCGTGACACTACCAAGTAATGATCAGAACCAACATCTGCACCTCTCATCACACGGGTGTCAACAACTAAGTGTTTTAGACGCTGATCGTAAACAACAAAATCTATCACACTCCTTTGACCAAGAGTACGATTTTCCCAAGTATATGTGTGGATATACTTGTGGTTGAAAAAATGTATTAGATACACACAAACCATTTTCAATGCAGAGTTCAATTAATCTTTCACCATTATCATTCACACAAGGATCATTAAACTTACCCAGAACATTGTCAGAAATTGCATTCTGCACACCTACTCTAGCATTGAAATCCCCTGCTATTATAACTTTTTCTTTAACACCAAACTGGCTCAAAACAGCTTTTAGCTCATTCCAGAAATCTTCCTTCTTATCAGAAGGTTCCGAGTCACAAGAAGCATACTCTACAACACTTACGATTCTCTGAAGTTTCACTTTCAAACGAATCCACAGAATTCTCTCACTTATGCAACTATAGTGAATCAAGTTGTTCTTCATCTTTTCACTTAAAATCACACCTACACCAGCTTGTCCTCTCACATTATCCAATACTCCAGACCACACACTCACTGTGCCATTCACTTCTTCTACCCCAATTTCCTTCTTTTTGGTTTCATTTACACACAGCACATCCAGTCTGTACTTATTCATCTCCTCAATCACCTCATTCATCTTGCCATTTATACCTCTAGTATTCCATACACCAATCTTACATTCATTCAGCCGAGATCTCTTTCTCATACGCCGTTTAGAAAGTCCAGGTCGATTCCGTGGTGAACCGTCCTTCTCAAGTGTGGTAGGTCCACCATATCCCACACTTGAGTCCGGATATTGATTTCTTTTTGTCTTTTTAATCAGGTAAGTACATCAGTGTGGGGGATTGGCCCACAGCTGAGGGTTCCAGTTGGTCATTCAACCTAAGGATTCTGGAACAAAACCCAGTGAGTTGGGGTCCTTTCGCCAATGTCACACAGAACTAGCTAGCATCTCTCCAAGATTCACAGAGGCCCTAGTTGCTGTTGTGTGTGCCATTGTTACCACAGAGCGCCCCGAGGAGGCAAACCCATCACTCACTAGGTTTCGCGTGGCAATTCCTGCAGAATGGCCCAGTTTAAATTCATACAGGAAGATGACTCTCAAATCCAGCATCTGCATGTACCCTTTGCAAGCCATGTTACATCCAACCAAACCACGCCTAAACCTTGTTCTTCACACACTTGCTAGCTATTTACAGTAACTCTGTGACGTGATACCCGCAACACCTGTGGGTGGTTCCTTCATTCCGCTGTGGTGTGGGCCTGTCTCCACCGCTTGTTCGCACCAACCCAATATTAGTCCGATTTCAAAAATTCTTTTTACATTGGGAAGCTTGAAATATGCGAATGATTATCCTTGCATTCTGTATTTTTTTTTTTTTTTTTTTTTTTTTATGAAGCACAATTTCACTGCTAGAGGGTGTAAATGCAGATGATATCGAAATCAAAAATAGATCTTCCTTATATTTGCTTCTAATTATCCAATTGAAAAAAATCTTTTACCTTTCGATTCGCAATTTGAAAAAGTGACTATACCTAAAATAGCTATTTTAGGTATAGTCACTTTTTCAAATTCCGCATAGATTTTCCGCTTAGGGGCATGAAAGTGAATCACATTTTTTTTTTTTTTTTTTTCGAAATCTCTGCTTCTAAAATTCCGGTTTGAAAAATTCTTTCTGCATTGGATACAGTGCCTGATGAGGAATGTTTTGCATGTAATTTCTAATTTATGGTAAAGAACAGTTTGCCACCAGGAGGCATAATTTTAATTTCTGCTTCTAGTGTATTTGCAGCAAAGTCTGAGCTTCTAAAAGCTCGATTGAAAAAATTATTTTGTGGACCAATACCGCTCACACCGATAAAATGTTTAGGAATATTTTATTTTTAAACTGATCTATGGTTTCTCTGCCAGGGGACATAAATGTATATCTTATTTTTGTCTATCTCTGCTTCTAACCATTCGATTTGAAAAATTCCTTCTTTGTTGGATAGCGTTTCCAGTGCGAAATGTCTCTCATATAATTTCAAAATTTTCAATTAATTTGTTGACTTTCCGCTAAGGTGTGTATAGGTAAAGTGTGTTTCCCCAATATCTCTGCTTGTAAAACACCAATTGGAAAAATTCTTTCTGTGTCAGATAGAGCTCCTAATGGGAAATGTTTTGTATATAATTTCTAATTTTTGGTAAAGAATGGTTTGGCCATCAGGGGGTGTAAGTGTTCATTTCTGCTTCCGATGTATTTGCAGCAAAATCTGAGCTTCTGAAAACTCGATTGGAAAAATTCTGCCTTGGACCTATACCGCTCACCTTGGAATATGTTTTGAGAATAATTTCTTCTTAAAATAATGCATAGTTTTTCTGCCAGGGACTGTAGATATGTCTAATTTTTGTCAATATATCTGCCTCTAAGAGTCAGATTTGAAAAATTCTTTCTTTGTTGGAGAGTGTTTTTGCTGCAAAATACTTCCCATTTAATTAAAAAAATGTCTTAACGCACAGGTCTGCCACCAGAGGGCGTAAGCTCACATTTACAGTAGCTTCTGTGGGATTAAAAACCTGATTGACAAACTTCTTTTTCGGTCAGATACTACTAACTATGCAAACTCTGTGTATTTTCTTCCTAAAATAATGCACAAATTTGGCACTAGGTAGCACAAATGCTTAATCTGTTTTTCTTAATATATCTGCTTCTACATGTGGGATTTAAAAAATTATTTCAGCACCAGATGTCATTTACTTTGTAGAGCATTTTAGGCTAGTATATAAGGAGTTTTCTAGTCTACAGTTCTGTCGGTTGGTGGTGTTTGTACGTTTCAGTTCGCAGCTGTATCGCCACTTGTAAAAACGCTATGGAGAAATTTCTTCTTTACTGTATGCCATTCTCTACAATAAAGATGTGAAGCATTATCCTCTTTAAATAATGCTAAAGATTTCCTGCTAGGGGTGTAAAGGTCGAAACTTTTTTTTTTTTTCGCTATCGCATTCGCTGCTACCCAGAGACGTATTTAAAAAGTTCTTTTTCCTTAGCATAGCTTTTTCCATGAAGAATATTTTCCGCCTATTGTAAAATTCTTCTGCTTGAAGGCGTACAGTTATATCATGTTTTGTTCTGTATTTCTTCTTCTAACTGTTCGATTTGAAAATCTTTTTGTCTCTGATACCTTTCTTGTGCTATGCGAAACTTTTTGTGCACCATTTGTTAATTTTTGTTGCATACTTTTTAGCCGCTAGTGGAAGTGAGTAGCTGTTTCTATTTCTGAATGCTTTGTCAGTTATAGAAATTGTTTAATTGATTTCCTAACTGGTTCCATTGACTTTGAATAGCTTTCATAAATTTAATTTGCATCAGAATGGATTCTAAAGATGTGCTCATTGCAACCAGAAATTTGGTGTCATCTTTCTTGTTTTCTCTTGTAATTGAATTTTGATTGACTTCCTTGGGCATATCTGATTCATTCAGCAGGTTCAAGTCTTCCATAGGAGCAGTAGTGATCGTAGTCACTACAATGTTGGACACATGCAAATGCAGGCATTTGAGAGAGAGATTGCGTTGATCTTTCAAGCACTGCCCAATTTCAAAATCACTGTTCATCATTTCATCTGAGGTGTTACTGAAGAACTTGATAATTCTGCTTGGCCTGCAATATTCACTCTTCCAGTGCACTGGGTCTTCCTCTGACTTTCAGCATCTTTTCTTTCTTATGGAAGTAATGGAAGAAATGCTATTCATAAATACATGGAACAGGGCTGTGCCATCAGCATGCAGTTTTGTACACACATGAAAAATTTGAAGATATAAACCAGTACTTTTTATGTCTTGTGTATTTCCTGAATGATTCCCTATCCATCCAAAAAGCCCATTCTTACTTACCCTCCTTATCTTGAACTAACTTTGCTACTTCACCCTTTTTTGAGCATTGTTCAACCTCAGCTACTCTACCTGACAACCTCTTAAGATATGCTTCCTCTTTCTTCTTTGCAGCTTCTTTTATCACCTTTAAAGTTACCTATGGTTGCAGTACCTCAGACCTTTTCAGCAACAGTGACAACACAGTTCTTAAAACGTGATAACTTCTTTTCCACATTCCTCCCATATGCATTCAGTCATTTAAAGTAATGTTGATGTTCTGTGTAATTCAAAGTAATGTTCTGTGTAATTCAAAGTAATGTTCTGTGTAATTCAAAGTAATGTTCTGTGTAATTTAAAGTAATGTTAATGATCTGTGTAATTCAACGTAATGTTGATGTTCTGTGTAATTCAAAGTATTGTTGATGTTCTATGTAATTCAAAGTAATTCTTCAGGAAGGCTTTCAACCTTCATCCCTTTTTATCATGGGCATCTTCCTATTTCTTTTTCTCCAACCAACAACATTCAGCTCCACTCATGACATTAACAGGTAATGATCAGCCTCAACTCATGCATACCTCATCACATGAGTATCAACAATTAAATGTTTCAAGCACTAATGACAATCAACAAAATCTATTACACTTTTCTGCTGCTTTTGAGTACAATTTGCAAGTATACATGTGTGTGGATATACCTGTGGTTGAAAAATGTATTAGATACACACAGCCCATTTCAATGCAGACTTCAATTATTTGTTTGCCATTGTCATTCACACTGGAATCATTTAATTTACCTGAAACATTAGCAGATATCTCATTTTGAACACCTACTATATCATTGAAATTCCCTTCTAGAAAAACGTTCTCTTTAGTGCCAAACTGTCTTGAAACAGCATTTAACTCAGTCCAGAAATCATCTCATCTGAAGGTTCAGAATCACATGAAGTATACGCCACTACAATTACTATTCTCAGAAGCTTCACTTTCAAATGCACCCATTGAATTGTCTCACTATAGTGAAACAAGTTATTCTGCACATTTTCTCTTAAAATCATACCTATGCCAACTTGTCCTCTTTTGTCATCCAAACTCCAGACCACATCTTCCCCATTCATTCTGTTCCAGTTCTTTTCATTTTAATCTCACTCATGCACAGCACATCCCATCTGTACTTTTTAATTTCTTCCAACCACCTGACTCATATTTCCATTTATTCCTCTTCTATTTTGTATACCAATCTCGCATGCACTCTCCTTAGATCTCTTTCTCATACAGTCACTTCTGTGGCACCAGCCTTCTCAAGTGTGATAGTCCCACAACATTCCACACTTTTAAGTCCTTCAGTATCTTTCTTTGATTCTTGAAAATCATAAAAAAATTTGCACAAAACTAGTTGATACCTCAAAATTTTTTTATACAGAAGCTTAATTTTGGGTCAGCTTCTGAGATTCACAAAGGCTCTTGTTACTGTCATGTGTGCCAATGTTGCCCAGCTGAGCCAAGGTTCTTAGATACTTCTTAGGTTGGGTCCATTAGTGATCTGCACTCTCATTGGCTCTTTCATTTGATGTCACTGTGGAGGCACATAGAGGTAGCAAAACACACACCGTTTATACATAACTCAAGGCAAAGGGGAGAACTTAATGCTTATATAGGCAAAAGTTTAAAAAAATTCACTTCACGCAATTACTACAGAAAATAAAAAACTGTCCAGTTCAGAATGAATTCTTAATTAATACACTGGCGTGCAAAAATTAAGGATGAGACGGTTTTTCGAATGTAACGTCATGCAGAAGTGCTGCTCCACATTGACTCAAATCATACCATAAGATCCCCAAGATGTAAGAATATGGGACAAGTGAGCAAAACTGCCCAAACAAGGAATCCAAAGGATACAAAGGCCCTTTATTGAAAAGGTAGCTTCGAGCACAACTGGACAGAAGACAGAAATGTCCATGTGACAGGCGGCTGCCAAGAAAATCCAGTCTTTAGTAGGGGATATGATCACCCCTGACTGCGTTGCAGGATTTACGTCTGTCCATGCTGAGGACGAGGTTGTCAAGGAGCTGTTGAGGCATCGCGGCCCATTCCTCTTGTAGCGGCAATCACAGCTGCGGAATCGTTGCTGGCGGCTGGTGACGTGCTGCCAAGTGTCTCCCGAGAAGGTCCCACACGTGTTAGATTGGATTTAGGTCCGGGGACCTTGCAGGCCAAACCATGCGTTGAATATCTTCACTCTCCAACAACTCTGTGACAGCCACTGTACGATGAGGTGTAGTGTTGTCGTCCATGAAGAGGAACTCGGGACTCACAGCACCTCTAAACAGACGCATGTGAGGCAGGAGAACCTCGGTACAATAGTGGACACCAGTGACTGAACCTCCTTGGAAGATGTGGAGGTCAGTACGGCTACCAAGCATGATACCGCCCCAAACAAGAACTCCACCACCTCCAAACTGGTCCCTTTCGATGATGTTGGAGGTGTGATTGTGTGTTCCCTGCTCTCTACAGATGTGTATAAGTCCAGAATCGCTCATCAGACTAAATCGGCTCTCATCCATAAAGAGAACTCGACCCCATTGCTGATGTGTCCAGTTCTTGTGTTCCTGGCACCACAGAAACCGCCGTCTCCGATGAGCAGGCGTTAATGGCACACACCGTACTGGTCGTCTTGCAAATAGACTACCTTTGTGCAGCCTCCTGGCCACAGTAAAACGCGATAACGGACGTCCAGTTGTCTGTTGCATGTGCCTTGCGATTTCTCCCGCTGTCTGCCGTCTGTCTCTTCTTGCCTGTAGGACAATATACCGGTCGTCCGCCACCGTGGTTGCTCGTGGACCACCACTGCTAAACTCTCGGACAGCTGTTCCTGTCGTTTGAAATGCTCTCCAAGCTTGTGAAACGATGCTGTGAGCGATCCCGAACTCCTCGGCCACACTAGTCACACTTCGACTTTCTTCCAACTTCCCAATAACGCGACCTTGGGTAAAGTCATTCAGATGTCGTCTACTGGATTGCCTGTTGGCCATATCACAAGATGGCAGCAACTCGACGTCGTTCAAACCGATGTACACCGTGCAATAGCTTTCACTGAATTGCTGAGCGTACACCACTCGTGTGCTTTATATACCCTTCCGCAACTCCCCCCCCCCCCATGTCATGCTGCATATATGCGCATGCCCTACCGTTCCGAACCCTAGTCTATTTCCTGAGTGGTCTTTCGGTCCGTTCTGCCTGCTCGTTCCACTGTTATGCTAATTTCTCCTCTTCATCCTTAATTTTTGCACACCAGTGTATAATAGTTGTGTTCACCATTTGTCATATGCATTTGTGAAACAACACGGTGGGGAATTGAGATTTTTACCAAAACAAATAAGGAATTTATATCAACAACAACAACAACAACAACAACAACAACAAAACTGTGATCTTTTCTAATTTGTGCAGTTTTACTAACTAGCATCAGAACAATTCTCATAGATAGCTCATGGGACATAAAATTTAAATACAAAACAAAGGTTTGTATTGAATTATACCAAAAATTTATCTGTTTCTTTTCGCTGCCAAAATGAAGTTTATTTTCTTTTACACACAACATCATTACATTTTTAATTTTCCGTTCTATATTTCGACCTCAAAATGCTGAGCGTTTTTCAAAATTTGCATAGAAAGTTACTAAAATTTTTAGGATGCAACTTGTGTCTTTTGACTTTTACCACAGTGAATGAACTTTTTTGTTTAGAACACTGAACAGTATTTCTTCTTAACAAATTCATTTCCTAAGATTCACAAACAGTTCTTAAAGAAAACAGTTTAATATAGCATTTCTCAGAAGTTTAAATACAAATATGCAAATCCTCCACTGCACTACATGAACTTGCACTACATCCTCTCATGTTTCACATTAACACCTTTTCATTTACATTTGAGCAGCTACATTTTTTGCAACATCTAACCTTTTGGAATTTGTGATAAATTATCCCAGTTCCTTCTGTCTTTTTATTCTGCGATGGGCACAAACCAATGGCACAATTAAGCATCATTCTTACAAAATAATGGCTCAGAATGGTGGGGTTGTGAATAAAGATTAAAATTAGTGGTCTCCACGTGGCGACTGGATAAAATAAAATTGTCCAGTAAAAAAAGATACTTTAGTCGCCACGCTCAAAAATTTGCCTGTCCACACGGACTGATGGCCAGCCAGATTTTTTCATTGCTAAAGAATTTATTTGCATTTTTTAAAACACTCCCATTATAGCAAATGCATTTTCAAATCATCCAACTCACGCGTGTTGAAAAACAGCCCTTTCCTCCGCAAATAAGTGGGTATGATCTATGCAAATAAGTGGGTATGCAAATAAGTGGGTATGAAAAGAACTTCATATTTTAAAAACTTTTAAAATATGAAGTTCTTTTTTTCACTATTACTTGAAGATATTAAAAATGTGAAACATAATCAGAAAAAATATAACAAATAAGAATATAACCAGAAAGTGAAAAAAAATAACATCTTGGGGTAAGAAAAATTCGAAATTTAGAAAACTACAAAATATTTTAATCTGTGCTGTTTCATTTTCAGGCGACGGACGGCGTGAAGATGCCCAAATTATATCGAAAAAAATGTTGCAACATTAAAAACATCCAATAAACAGTCCCAAAAATGTTTAATGAATGTTAGAATTTTGAAAACATGAAAATGAACTTTAAACAAATGTTATTAACATTATTTCAAAGAGATTTTGTTATTTCCGTTGTATTCTTGATGTTTCCCATACTCTGCAGCAATCGACAATTTCCGTAGTGACTATGGAGAATTCGTAGCGTTTAGAAGGTCTGAGGTAGGCAAAGAGGAAAAAATGACAAATCATTAACAGTGTTCAAATTACCCAGTGGTCCGCTGGCCATTGGCCAGTAAAATTTCCGTCGGACCACTGAACTATTGATTTTATCAGCCTGGATGGCTAGCAAGTTTGTTTTTTCTTCTAATTTTTTCAAATGCCAAAAAGTTTATTTCTATTTCTTGTAGCTTACTGTATGGTTTTCTTTTTAGGCTGCAAACTAATGATAGGTTTGAAAACAAATATTAGAGATAATTCTATTGAAGTGATATGTTATTTTCTGTATATATTGTAAATGTCTTTAAGGTTTTTTATTATTATTTTATTTTACGGACCAGTGGCCATTTTGGTTTGCAAATTCTAGTGGTCTGCTGGGCCAGTAGAAGATTTATTTCTAATTCTAACACTGATTAAAATCTACCAAAACTGAACGTTATCTGAAAAAAAAAAAAAAAAAAAAAGATGACCAGATTTTTTATTTCCGAAATATATTCGATATTTCCTGTATCCCGTAGCGATCAACGATTTCAGTAGTGACTATGGAGAATTCGTAGCATTTGGTATGTCTGTGGTGGGCAAACAGGAAAACATAACAAATCATTAAAATTCTACAAAAACTGAACATCTTCTGACCCCCCTTCCCAATAAAACAACGACAACCACCTAACACTGGGTTCAAAAACCAAACAGAATCCGATGGAATTAGGATACTCTGCATGTGTTCTTATTTCGTCATGACTATTTTTTCAACACCTGTGAAGGTTAATCAATGTTTTTAATGTAATATTTACTAGAACAATCCAGGGAATTACTGAATTTTTATTTTCTGTTAGGGGTTAGGAATCATTGCGAGTCTGTAAAATAAAGTGACCAGGTTGGTATCTCATTTCTCCCAATCTCAGCTATGGTAGATGTATGGCTATGATTCAGTACTGGTAACGACACAGTGCCACAAAATGATTCGGCTATAAGATATGAAATTCATTTTTGAAAGCTATACAGCCAGTTTTCATTTTAACACCAGGAAGAACTTAACTAAAAATAAATGGAATGAAAAGAAAAAAATAGCAGAATGGAAACAGCTTTGAAACATGTCTGAACATTTTTGACCATCAATAACTCACCAAAAACTGCTAGCGAAACTAAAAACAAGCAATTTTTAGTGCATGAAGGCCATAGCACAAATTGTTGAAAGTTAAGAGAATGCGAATATTGTGGACAATGTTCTTGATGACAAGACAATGCTCATGCAAAAAATGACTTCAGAAAATAGACAGCAAATAAATTAAGCCAAAGTAAGTATTGCTTTAAAATTTTGACCCATCCACTGCTATCAATTTATGGTGGAGAGATTGAGAGATTTTATTGGCGAACATAGCGAGAGACCAAATAAAAATGATTAAATTATCTTGCCAATAGAAACTGTCTAGGAAATTTGGTTGAAGAAAAATATAACTTTTAAGATTATATTTATTCATTTAATTGCACTGGACAATAGACAGTGGGCCCTTGTAACTACTAAGCTTAAATTTAACTATGTCTAAATGAATGAAAGGTATACAGTGCAGTGATAAAATGTGTATAAAATACAAAATAGCTGTAAAGAAAGTGGCCACTAGATTTTGTCCACCCACTGGCCAATGGCCACTTGCAAAAATCACCAATTTTAATCTTTAGTTGTGAAGTTATCTAGCAAACAAACACACAGCAATAAAATGGGTTTTTTTGTTTGTTTCCACAATAGTTACCTTATACACTGAAAAACAATTGAATTAGAGATGCCTGTCTAGTAACATGTAGCACCACTTTTCGCCCTGATGACGGCGGTGATTCATCTCGGCATGGACTAGACAAGACACCGGAAACGTTGGGAAGCCATACGAATCAACGACCCCTGAACAAGCTCCCACTGTTCACGAAGATTTGATGGAGGGGGTCAGAGCCTCGAACATCTCTCTCGATGGCATCCAAGATGCGCTCGATGGGATTGAGGTCAGGTGACCAGCTGGCCAAGGAAGCGAGGTCACGTCGGTGAAGTGTTCATCCAACCATTCGGATACAATTCGGGAGAGATGGCACAATGCATTGTCTTGTTGCAGGATGAAGTCCCCAGTGGGATGTTGAAGACGCACAAACGGGAGCAAATGGTCGTCCAGGTTATCCCTGTAACGTTGACCTGTGAGGGACGATGTCACACGTACCAGGGGTCTCATTTCAGTCCACGCAAACAGTCCCCAGACGAAAATGCCACCCCCACCAGCTTCAAGAGTACCCTGCTGGCAAGAAGGATTCATCGCTTCATGTGGTTTACGCAGTACTCGTATCCTGCCATCCGCATGTACCAACATGAATCTCGACTCATCAGTCCAGGCAACATTTTCCCACATGTCTAGGGTCCAGTGGCGATATTCCCACACCCATGCTAATCTTTGCACCCTGTGATGTGCGGTCAGCAGCGGTACCCTCGTGGGACTATGGCTTCTGTACCCCATAGCGAGGAGATGGTTCTGGATGGTGTGGCTGCTTACACGTTTTTGTGCACCAGCGTTAAATTGGCGAGTGATTTCTTGCACTGTGGCCCGTCTATCCACTGTTACAACGCGAGCTAGCCAACGATGACCCCACCCATCCACACGCTATTGTCCACGGCAGTTGGCCCTTGCAGGGATGGTTTTACCGGATTCGAAAAAAGATAAAACTTTTTTGCAACATTTTGCTCGGCCCTTAAAAGGGCCGTTTTTTTTGTTTTTTTTTCCCCTCCCCAAAACTCCTGATATTCAATTCTTGCTTTCTAGTCCCAGTTATTTCTAATTTTTTTTGGAAGTATAGCTGTGAACTGGATCCTTTTCAGGAATTTTATTTAAAATAGCCTTCGGTCTTTCAAATTTGTCAGTATCATTGACAACATAATTAAGGGCCTCCCTGACAAGAGGATTGGGATGTTCCTTAGCTTTCTCGTAATATCTTTGAGTTAGATCATACATAGTATAATTAGCATACTACGAATAGCATTATTGGATGTTTTACCATCGAGTCCTACCATCATACGAAGAGTTTTATTTTGAAACGAGTTAATGTTATTTTTTTGCTGCTTTCTGCAGTTACCCCAGATAGGACAGCCATAGGTAATCACCGGGCTGAAGCATGCTTTCCATAACAAGGTTTTATTTTTTTTGCTAAGCCTTTTATTTTTAATTATGGGTTGGAGACATCCTCTTAATTTAAGAGCTTTTGCCAGGGTTTCCTTGATATGCTTGTTCCAGCTCATATTATGATCCATAATGAGGCCTAAATATTTGACATCCTTTACCCAAGGTATTTTTTTGCCATACAATTCAATTTCAAAGTCAGGATTGTAATTGTATATTTTACGGGAGAACATAATTGCTTGGGTCTTGTCAGTATTAATTTTAATTTTCCAGTCTAGGAAGTAATTCTCCAGTTTTTCCACATAGTATTGCAACATAAATGTTGCTTGATTTTTATTTATGGAAGTATAGGCAAGTGCAGTGTCGTCAGCATAAAGTGCTGTTGTCAGAATTTGGAAAATCTGACGTAAAAATAGAGTATAGCGTAGGAGCAAGTACACTGCCTTGTGGCACACCAGCTTCAAATATTTTTTTGAAGATTTTTTCCCATTAATTTTTACCCAAAAGTCCTGTTTTTAAGATAAGACTTGATTACATGAATAATCCAAGGTGGGAAGTCATGTGCTATTAGTTTGTAGATAATTGCCTTGTGTGGACATTTATCAAAAGCCTTGGCTACATCCAGGAATATAGCCGCAGTGTGTTTCTTTTTCATTATTTCTTCTGCACATTTTTCAGTAACTCTCGAGAGCTGGTGCACTGTGGAGTGTTTGTCACGAAAACCTCCTTGAATAAATGGAATGAGCTGACCATCCTTTGAAGCATTTAATTATATAAGAAGTTGTGTTAATTATATACTGCAGTTTTTAGTTTTAATGTGCATTCTCATTTTAATTCTTGTCTGCCAGATAAGATGTTTTATGTGCTACATAATTTATTGTGATTCCAGGGGCTTCTTCATAAGGATATTAAATTTGCTGAATTAATTTTCAACCCCTTGTTGAAAAGTACCCTGAAGAAAGGTAAAGTTTTAGCATTTATACAGTCATTAATTTTTTTTCTTGTACAACAAAAGTATGATCTGCAAAGTTTTTATTTAAGTGACACAGTTAATACCTTCATACCTGAAAAGTGTGACATACTGAAAAAGTGTGACCTGCTCAGTTATTACTTCTTAAGTGACACAATGTATATACCTGATATTTTTACCTGACAAAGTATTCTTGACATTGTTTTCTGAAAATGTTAGCCTGCATGTTGAAGTGTATTCATTATGTAATTAATTAGTTAACACATTTTATGAATATTTACAAATGTGTAAAGTGGTAGTATTGAAATTTCTTGCATTCTTTGATGTATTCTTTCATTATTTCTTGTATTATTTCATTGCTTTCTGAAACCAGGAATGGGACAGTGATTGGAGAATAGAGTGATAATATGACCTAATGCACATTCTATTTCAACTTCTGTCAGTGGTAAACAAACTTTTTGTTTATCGAAAAGATACTGCACCCATACATATTCCCCAGTCATCATGCTTGGTGATACATGCTTTTGCCAAATGATATCAGCCGAAGATCGGTATCACGAAGAATAGGCATGGTAAAACCATTTATTTTCCCTTTAAAGGTATAAGGTGCCAAGAGATCCCCTTCAGCTTCACCTATGTTTCTGTTAACAATTCCTGAGTTCTGAGGTTTTAATTTTGGGCACTGAGGTCAAATATGATTGTATAATCCACACTCGAAACACTGGATCCTCTGCCGTCACTCATACCTTTCCTCATTCTGAGGTGCACTCTGATATGACCATCCTTGTTTTGCATCAGACTTAGCATAATGTTTTTCATAAGATCCATTTTTCTTAGGATTTCCCGAATTATAATTTACTCCATCCCGTTTCTTACCGTTTGTCATTCTCTTTGATGCGTAAAAATCATTTGACAAGAATTTCTTTTTTCCACCTCTTACACTTTCATAATTGTCTACCATATCTGCCAATACTGAAGGTGAAACAATATTAGACCATTCATCGACGAAATGTTATCTTATTTCAATAGGCACTTTTCGTTTCAATTGATCAGTGATCATTAAACTTTCTAGCTTCTCAAAATCATCTATTTTTAAGTCCTGAAATCTATTCATTAAAGTAATTTCCTAACTCAAATGCAAAATCTCTCCAGGTCTTTTCTGGTGTACACATTTGTTGAACAAATTTTAATCTAAAATTCTTTGGGCTTGTATCTTTTAAGAAGTGACTTTTTAACGTATTCATAATTTTTTGCATCTTCTACATTTTCTCTGGCAATCAATTGCGATATTTCATAGGACAAAAGTCTTATTAAATGTCACCCAATCTTCTTCCTTAATTTCTGCTTGTTGTGCGTGCCTTTCAAATAATACTAAGTAACTACTTATGTTGCTCACCTTTGGGTCAAATGTTTTCATCAAATGACGAAGCTCAAATCTCGGCTTATGAGAATTTCATTTTGTTCAGTATTGATTGACATCAACTCCTATTTTCAGCTTTTCAAGCTCAAATTCTAATTTTCGTTTCTCTTCATTTTCTTTAACTTCTATTTTGATATGTTTTCTCTCTAAACGTTCTTCCTTTTCAATGCATTCTTTCTCTAGCTGTTTTTCCTTTTCAATGCTTTTTTTTTTGTTTCCCTATGCTCTTTTTAATACCTGCTAAAAGTTCTTTCACAAACTCTTCTTCATAACTTTCAAAGTTGACAATTTTATTTTTTTAAATCTGGGACCCTGTTATTAGGTTCTACTTCTACTCCCAATTTCCCAGCTACTAGCTGAAAATCCTCTTAACGAGCCCTTCTCCAAAACACCATTTTGAATTTATACTACCTTCAAACGAGTATTACATGTACAATAGGTTTGTCTGTATTTGTGTGTGTGCGTTAGATGAACATTTTTTGTTTGCAACAATAAAATCACCACTTACATATACAACCAACTCAATCACTTGATGTAAATCTACTATTTTCTTGATAGAAAATATGCACTCCTCAGAAATGATCGATACATAAAAAAAAAAAACTACTCTTTACTTTCTTTTTTACAAATCAAAACACCGCATTTTAGTTCCTAAAAACAAAGCTTATTCAGTTCCGTGACCGGAAACTTATAATAGTATCCTACACTGTACTCAGTGATGGAAAGTTTGCGCTGAACTGCGCCAATTTCATTATCTTGCGCCAAACTGCTGCAAATTACGAACAAAATTTATATTTGCGCCCAACTGTGCCGAAACGGCAATCCACAGCAAAATTTGCTGAGCGAAAAAGATGTTTACACGGCAAAAAATGCTGTTTTAAATGTCAAATCGAATGATGCTTTTTTAATGTCTACGCGTAATTTGGTGAAAACGATGCTTAATCAACACCGCCAATCCCAAATTTAGGAATGTTTTTCACCTACCTTCTAATTCGTTGTTTTTTCGGATAAAGTGACGAAAAAACAACAATTTTCGTGGTGTAGGAAATTAAATTGTTTTTGCTTATGGAGGAGGAGTTTTGTTGTAATCACGTGGTATGAAGGAGAAACGATGCTGTACGTTATTAAAATCTGATGGAGATTGTTTACTGATAGTTTGGTGGTCTTTCGGAGTGCTGTGTAATTGAGATTGTTTATATGTCATTCCGTGCTCTTTGGGATAGCGCAGTTATTTCGTTCCGGGCGAGGTGCGCGATTACGTAAATACAGCGTAAGGTCAGTCATTAGCTATTTCGTTGACGCGGAGGACGACTGAAAATGGCTCTCCCGTGGCAGGATACAATGGTTCTGTTTCTAAAGGATTCATAGGTATTCAGAGATGCCAACTTTAACGGATTTTCACTCCATCTTACGGTTTTACGGAAGTCATCCGAAAAACCTACGGAAAAGCCCTCGCAAGGTCCCTGCACGCAATTTCTGTTTTTTACTGCCTTTTGGTCGAAAAAACGCACTTTACAGATAGTCCCTTATGCGCCTTTGATGTTCTGTCTTCCCCCGCCAACGGAGGCGGAGTTTGTCACGTGATTCCCCATTCAGCCATTTGAGAGTACCGTGCGCAAAAGTCGAGAGGGAACTCAGCTCAGCGCCTTTTGCCAACTCTTTACATAGATTGCATGTGGCTTTGTGCTTGTGAAAATTTCGGTGCAAACGTTTTAACCCTTTCCACTCGACTGTCGGGTGAGTGACACCCGACATTACGAAATCGCCGAATAGCTCACCCGCCACTCTGATGACGCCTCTATAGCTCGCATGTCGGTGCTCACCAGACATTTCTTTTTCGTTGAATAGGTCTGGTGTCACTCGCCACGCAGATGACGCCTATATAGCTCGCATGTCAGGGCTCGCGAGACATTTCTTTTTCACCAGATAAAGAAAAAGAAACTTCATCTGCGTGTCAGGTGTCACCCGCCATGTCGATGGCGCCTCTATGGCTCACATGTCGGCGCTCGTGAGGAATTTTGTTTTCACCGAATAGGTCGGGTGTTATCTGCCACGCCTATGACGCCTCTATAGCTCGGATGTCGGCGTTCGCGAGGAATTTCTTTTTCGCCGAATAGGTCTGTTGTCATCCGCCACGTCTATGACGCCTCTATAGCTCGTATGTCGGGGCTTGCGAGACATTTCTTTTTCGCTGAATATCTCGCGTGTCGGGTGTAACCCTCCATGCCAATGATGCCTCTATAGCTCTCATGTTGGCGCTCGCGTGACATTTCTTTTTCGCCGAATATCGCACGTGTCCTGTGGCACCCTCCATGCCGATGATGACTGTATAGCTTGCATGTCGACACTCGCGAGACATTTCTTTTTTGCTGAATAGGGCGGGTGTCAGCCGCCACACTGATGATGCCTCTATAGCTCGTATGTCGGGGCTGGCGAGCTAAAGCTGAGCTTTCACTGCTAAGTTGTGGCCTCTACTGCAGAAAAAAAAAAAAATGCGAGTTCTGTGTGAGTATGGGTGAAAAGTTATTTGAGTGGAAAGGCTTAATTTAGATTAAAACGAAACGTAGCAGTGAAATAGCTATGACAACAAAAAGAACGAAGTCAGATAAAACTTATCGTCAAGTGTATTGCGGTATGTATAGTAAAGAACGGCCTTTTTATGAAGCATCTAAAGTTTTGCTGAATCACGTTTTATAAGCCATGTGGCTGCGATTTTAGCTTGTCGCAAGGCGGCCACGATGATTGTAGGCGTCATGCGGAGAGCAAGAAGCACAAAGATCATATCAAAAGATTAAATGGAGATGTGAGTAAAATTAATGTAACCGAAAAAACTTCTGACAGCTTATAAATAATCCTGGAAAAAATATCAAGAGCAGATTAGTGTTGGAAAAATGCAGTAAAACAAGCAAAAAAGAGATTGAATGCTCACAAGGTGATTTGAAATGGGAAGAAGCTGAACATTGAATGTGGCATAGAAAAAAGACATGAGTGCAATAGAAAGTGGACAGATACTATTAAAAGAAGCAAAACAAAACATTGCTAACTAAAAAAAATTAGAAAAGAATATGAGCATATAAATATTGAAAAAAGCAGTGAAAAATTAAACATTTTTTGTAAAATAAATGATTAATAATAGAATCCTGCTATGGTTACAATTTTTTTGATCTATTTGAAAACTAAAATGTTTGCATATGTGTGTGTGTGTATATTTTAATGCAAGATGTTTTAAATTTGAGTAGGGTGCATCTATTTCCAAAACATTTTTTGCTTAAGAGTTTTTGTTCTATCTACTAATATTTTACCTGCTCTAAACAATGTTTTCTTACACCAAAAATGTATTTTATCTGCTCCAAAAATGCATTTTGTTGCCCAAAAATGTGTTTCACCTGCTTCAAAAACACATTTTGCTGCTCCAAAAATTTATTTTACCGCTCCAAAATGTATTTTACCTGCTCCAAAATGTATTTTACCTGCTCCAAAATGTATTTTACCTGCTCTAAAAATATATTTTACTTGCTCCAAAAATGTATTTCACCTGCTCCAAAAATGTATTTTACCTGCTCCAATAGTGTATTTTACCTGCTCCAAAAACACATTTTGCTGCTCCTAAAATGCTCCAAAAATGGTTTTGCAACTTTCCATCACTGCTGTACTATTCCACATGGAAATTCGTTGAGAACAAAAAAAAAAAAAAAAAAAAAGCAATACAAGCATAAAAGCATGTCATTACTCATGTGATGTGAATTAATTAATTCTTCAGGAGCTTGTAATCCATATCTTTTCGTGACGAAAATGCACCACAATCACAAATTACTTTAATCGCTTTGTAAACACAACACAGAAACCTTGTAGAATCTGATGATCACGATTTCACTTTTCAACCCGGCTATCATGACATCAGAATACTGGTGTACTCACCACACTGACATATGACATTATTAATTTAAAGACACAGCACAAGTTGTGCTCCTTCCTCCCAAAAAATGGTGCGACGACCACAGCTGGAACACATAGGCAATGGCTTTCCTTTATTATGCACTTTCTCTCTCAAAAGACGACCACAGCCGGAAAACATAGACAATGGCTTGCTTGCCTTTATTATTTCTATGTACTGAACCACACTACATACATTCACTTTTCCATAGGATGCTGAGGATCCACTTTTTCACCTCTGCACAGGACATGCACGCAGTTCCGTTCGGCTTCCTCAGCCACCATCGAAGCGAGAGTCGCCATGTTGACACCCTTCATACACAAAGTTGACATATCAAACACAACACTTTTGTGGTCCGTATCTCGCTGATGCCTCCATTTAATTATGTCTGTAACATCACAGACATGCCAGGTAAACAACTAAAGTAATTTCATTTACATTTAGTTCTTACAGTCACTATCACAAATCATTTCACAATCTCTGACGCATAACAACCAACAGCTACCACAGGCCTCTTCTCTTCCTCCACTCTCCCACTCGCAGATGCATCACAATCCAAGGCACGATTCAAGGTCGCCTTTCACTCGGCGCTCCAACAGTCTACAGTTTAATGTATCAGTCTGCACTCTTACGCATTAAAGTCCAAGTTGCTACAGGGTGAAAGCTAGGAGGCATTTTGCCAAGACTGAAATTATTTTTCACTCTACTACACCACCCTTTCACTTTAAACTGTATTCAGCAACAATGAAATGATCCATGTTGTATCTAAAAGTGCTTCCAGTGTGAGCTCTTATTCTGCTCCCATTGTATCTTTCGGTTATATTACTACTGAATATGATTAGCATGGTGGCAGGCATATGTTCTTGTCAGACATGATATGGTTGTCATGGAAAGTTGGCTTTCTCTACCTGACAAGATCATCAAACAGAAATCATTGCTCTTTCCACGTTTATAAGGGAGTCACGGAAAAATTCTCATCAGCCGCCACCGGGAATCAAACCCAGGGTCTTCCAGTTACTCGCCGGACATGCTACCACTGCACCGCAGTGGACTCGAATTCTCCAGACTCATGTCATTTCTAATTTTTTTTTATAAAACATGGTTTGTCAACCAGGGGGCGTAAGAGTTAATTTCGGCTTCGTAGGTTTTTGCAGAAAACTCTGAGCTTCTAAAAGCTCGATTGAAAGCAGGTGTGTGTGTGTTGCTGTAATTTCTTTTTAATTTTTTGTCTTTTTATTATAGATGCAGTGGGTACAGCTCTTAAGAAACAAAACTTTTCTGCTACAACCATAAATTTATTGGGTAAGTGATAATTTATATCACATTGTCATAAGCAAATGTTTGTCATTTGAAATCTTGAAATAGAAATTGTGTCATGTAGAATCCAGAAAGACAGTATCATAATATGATGCCTCAAATATGACCTTAGAGATAAAGAAAGGGTGTGTGTGTGGGGGAGGGGGGGTGAAACTAGAAATATCCCCAAGCTGTTTTAAGAATTCATACATGCATGACCTCTACCTTTCTCAGTAATTACAAGTGCAAAGTGAACACTACTTAAAACATTTCTAAAATGTGAAAAGGCCTTCAAAAAAAAAAAAAAAAGGGACTGGAAATAGAGACAGAACTTTGTATTATTAAGGTCACTGTCAAAATTTCAAAATGTTAAAGAATCGTTATGGATATGCAATATTTTCCTGTTAAGTATGTTCATAGTATTGATTTCCAGGATCAATGCACTTCTGTAAATAAATTTTCAACTACTCAAAAGTGTACCAGTCACTTCTCAGAATTCTCTCAAAAATGTTCATGATAGTGGATTTGATTTCCTTTTCTGATGAAATCTGTTGTCATTTTAAATGTTTTCTTGGGTTCAAGAATAACCCAAAGTCATTAAGGTACTAAAAAAAAAAAAAAAGAGAAAAAAGAAAGATATATGTGCCTTCAAGAAATAAACATTTCCTGTGTGAGTAGAAATGTTATCTTTATACAGTATGAAGTCAGTAACATAGAGCTTTTGCAGAACTTTAGATGTTAATTAGTGATTACTATCTCATGGTCTTGTCTTTCAGCTTAATAGCTTTAATGAGACCTGTACTTCTGAAGGACACAGTTCACTTCACACACTGCATTCCATGCTGTTTTCATTGTTGTTGGAGAGGATCTCCATGTACAATGAAACAGCCATCTTCTCAGAGGATTTCCACGTGGGTTTCTTAAAATGTTAGGACATCGTAAAAGGCAAGTCTTGTCGCTGCTGATTTTTGGAGCAATGCAGTGGCAACCCAGGGCTATAAAAGAGAGAAGGGCTGGTTCGTCACTTTGTGAAGCCAAATTCTGACACGGTCCTCATGAGAGAGAGGCTGGTGGTGGTGGTTGGGGGTGGGGGTAGGGTGCAGTTGTGACGTCATTGTGCTGCTTGGACATCTCCAGTGCTGTTGGGCTGTCATTGCGAGTTTTCTAGTTTGCACTTTATTCCATCAAACTAGATTATTTTATCATTTGCAATATATTTATTAGTGTACATGTAAAAAAAATGTGTGAATATTTAATAGTGCAACTGCTGTATGCATGTATATAAATAGTTAGTTTAGCTGCGTAAATCGGTGCACCTTTTTGTTTTTTTAACAAAGATTTTCGTGTTCCGCTGCAACATGTCGGAATAAACACAGGTACCGGAAAGGACAGAATATTGTATTGCTTGTTTTTTCCCGAAATAAAGCATTGCTGGTAAAAGAATAAATAAACAAGTGCTGAAGACTGTACTCTTTTAATGTTAAGTATGCCAGAATTTGTAGCAAACATTTCAGCGCTGTGATTATGAAGAAATTACGAAAAATCAACTACTTGGATTGCCTTTGCGAAAGGTACTCAAATCTGATGCTGTGTCCAGCATAAATGTACCTTCTTTAAATTCTGAAGAAATAACGCAGAAAAAAATATGTTCGAAATTCTTTGGAACAATTAAGTGAATTAAGCCCGAAGAAAATTGAACTGGATACTAAAGGTGAAGCGAACGCTGGAGTATGAAATATGGAATCAGTGATAATGTGCAGACAACAGAATGCTGTAACTGCAATTTTTTTACAAATCTGTAATGATAATTTAATGAAAAAAAAATTCAACACTTTAGGAAGATCTCCAAACCCAAAGGCAGGAAAAAAAAATAGATATTGCAAAGTTTCCGTTCAATGATCGAAAAGATGGGCCACTTTTAGGAGATCTCTAATTTCTGAAATTCAGAATTAAAAAGCAGGATTCAAATACAAGTACTTTAGAAAAGAAAGGGCAAATTAAAAACTTTGAAGAAATGTTTCAACTGTGTTTTCATTAAGACTCAGTTTGATATGCCCAATACTGTAATGTTAAAAACATATGTTTAAAGAATATTTTGTTTCTTTTAAATTATGATGATGACAGAGAGTTTAGTTTGTTCTCGCTCCCTTTACTCCAGGAGGGTTTCAGGACATAATTTTTCTTGCCTTTTCCACTGATTAGTTCACAGTTCCTATGCGGCAGTGGCTTCAGAGAACCCACCACCATGCTGCTGCTGCGGCATGACTACGTCATCACCTCCAGCTTCCGGCTTCAGGGGAGCTAGCTCTAAGGACCAGCCCTTCTGTTCTATAGCCCTGGTAGCAACCACTATGCAACATTTCATACATTTTTTGACTGATTCTGACTTGTTCTGTGCTCATTCAGAAAATACTTTTATTCTCAAAGTTTGCACATACAAAATGGTAGTCAGTGCTACAGACCCTGTGTTAAGGAAGTTTTTGATAAACTTATCTCGAATCGACTTTCCCTTTTTTCATTCTGCATAGCAGTTGCATATTCCAACTCATTGCTGAGTGAGTTATTCACAGTGAGACATGGGTCCAAATTAGTTGCTGTCCTCCAAAAACTCCTTAAACCTCAAAAACACAGTTGTACAGAAAGATCTGCCATTATGAAAGGCAGTTGTTTGCAAACATTGCATGCATTTATTTCATTGATTTGCATTCAGACAAATAGTAAAACCATAAAAATCACATGGTGCTGTTCACTTTACAGCTTCATGTATACTTCCACAGTCTGCATCACTGCTATTGGTAAACAAGATTTAGAACAGTTCACAAAACTCTTAAATATGTTTCGAGTTATATATTATAAGCACTGGTTTCTGACTGTTCATCTGAGTGTGTCTGGGTTCAAGTCCCAAGTGAAGTATGGATGGTGTGTTTGTCTTACATCACTGGCTCTCCCTTTTCCTGAGCCTAGTGGCTCTAAATCTGGGATGGGCCGTATGGCCTATTCAGTTGTTTGTGGTGGTCATGAAACCCCACTGACAAAGAAACAAACATCTGCTTCTGGAGGAATGGAAGGCTCATTTCTTCTGAAATGTAAAACAATTTTTCTCTGCCTCGGCTTTGTCGGTTGACCTAATATAAATTGGGTTTACAAGTTCCATTTTGGTGTCAGTTACATTAAAGACCTCTTTAAGTCCTGACATTATGTGGGCAAAGTCTTAAAGAGTGTTGCCTTTGACCCATCTGTTTCTGAAGGATTTCCTTCAAGTCACTCAAATGAAATCCTTCTCTACCTCCATTGGTTCAGACTTTGGCATTGACACAGCTTTTTTATTTTTTCAGTTATTTCATCTTCTGATAAAAGGTCTTCAAACTGGGATTGAGCAATCTTCATTTTCGTGGTATTGCTGTTTTTCAAGTTCAAAATCTTCAAAAACCAAACACATTTGTGGCCACAAATTCTTTCTAGCAATAGTCAAACTCTTGTTTGAAACATCTTGCCAGGTTTTGGCAATTGTGTGCAAGGTATCTTTATGTTATATTGCTTCCAAATTCTTTTAATTTTGGAAGTTCACCATTTTCTTATTCTTAAATCACATCTTAATTTTGGTTTTAAGGTCAACAAATTCACATGCAGCAAAAAGTTTAGCCTTCTTAACAACAGATTCACTGCCCTGGTGGTGGTGTGGTCTAAGCGCTGGTTTCTGACCATTCATCTGAGATGGGTCCGGGTTCGAATTCCAGTAAGGTATGGATGTTATGTTTGTCTTAGGGCACTGGCTCTTTCCCTTCCCTGAAAACAGTGGCCCTAAATGAGGGATGGGCAACTGCTTATAGCCCAGTGAGTTGCTCATGGTGGTCATTAAACCCCCAATGAAAAAAAAAAAAAGATGCATTGTCATCACGTCTTTTCTGCAAAAATGAGGTCATGATCCCACAAACAAAAAAGTTTTTAAATTAAAAAAAACAGCAGTAATTATTACATAAATGACAACTGTTTCAATATGTACGCTGTGGTTGCATGTATTAACTTTGAAACTAATAAAATTACTTAAACACTTAATTATTAGCACAAAACTAATCACTGTTTTAAGCTCCAATCTTCACTTCATGAAAGCAGCACACTAAGTGAATGAGTCACTGCATCCCTAGCAAGCTGGTGTGGAAATCCTTGTTCCTTATTGGCTGTGGCTTAGCCTTGCTTCCTGGAGAGAGAGTGACATGGGTGCATAGTATGTTTCATGTTTTTTTCATGATATGTGGTAAGAATGTACTGTGTATACCACATGTTGTGGAAATCACAAATGAGTAAACTTTTTATGTATAAGATCGTGATGAAAAATCTTGGATGTGTGGATTTCTACTTAGGTAGGATCAAAGGGGAAATTGTAAGCGGGCAAATTTCATGTAATGTGGATCATGGAAAACAGACATCCGTTGTACATTTAACCACTAGGAAGGAAACCTATGTGTAACCTGTGAATATGTTGATTGACTTTCATAAACATTTTCAGCAGTGTTTTATATGTGAAATTAGATTACTGCTTATAATGTATCAGTTAAATGAAATGACCTGTAAGGGGATTCAGATTTTTACACCAAATGACTATGGATCTTTTTGCTAGCAATTATTGTAATGATGTATCATTATTTTTTGTAAAGTTGCATTTAGGTTTTGATATAATGATTAATTGTATGCGTTTTGTTTTGTGAACATGTGAATCTGAGCATTATATGTTCTTACTGTCTTTTCTGGATAACTTATAGGTGTTATGGCTGACAATGGAAGATTAAAGAAATTAAATTCTGTTATTGACTCCTTCAGTTCCATAATGAGCACTATAAGAGGAGAAGTTGTGTGTGAAGTTGTTTCTGCAAAGGTGAATGAACTTTAGAAGTAAATGATAACTGAAAGTATAATTACATTTGTATTGATTTATATGTAAGCACACATGTGGAATGCTTTTTTTTTTTTTTTTTTTTTTTTTGTATTTCTGAATTACTCGACATTTTACTTTTAGGTAGTGCGCAAATCCATGCAGTCGTAACTAAGGCTACATTTTCATAACATTACTGGCAGGTTGCTTAATGCGAAGCTGAACTGCAAAATTTCGACTAAGCCAGATTGTAATAAACTTCTCTGAAACCATGGTCAAGTGACAGCATGGAAATTAAAATAAAAAAGGAAAAAAGTAAACCTCCAAATTGTGTGGTTGGCAAAGAAGCTTATTGTTTTTGGCATAGACATAGAAATAATATATACTGAAGAGCAATTGAATTAGAGACAGCTGGCGTTATGCAAATGTGGCGCTGTGGGCGGCCCTGTAAACGGAAACAACATGACGTATGCAGCGATCCAACAATATAAGGAGTGATGCGACGGGAATCAGTAAGAGTCGGACGTAGTATGGGTAAGACGAAGGATCTAAGCGCATTTGATCATGAGCAAATTGTTGGAGCCCGACGAATGGGTCTCTCCATCTCGGAAGTCGTGCAAGCACTGGAATTTTCATGAGCCACTGTGTCACGGGTGCACCGTGAGTACATCGAATCCGGTAAAACCATCCCTGCAAGGGCCAACTGCCGTGGACAACAGCGTGTAGATGGGTGGGGTCATTGTCGGCTAGCTCGCATTGTAACAGTGGATAGACAGGCCACAGTGCAAGAAATCACTCGCCAATTTAACGCTGGTGCACAAAAACGTGTAAGCAACCACACCATCCAGAACCATCTCCTCGCTATAGGGCACAGAAGCCATCGTCCATCGTCCCACGAGGGTACCGCTGCTGACCGCACATCACAGGGTGCAAAGATTAACATGAGCGCGGGAACATCGCCACTGGACCCTAGACATGTGGGAAAATGTTGCCTGGACTGATGAGTCGAGATTCACGTTGGTACATGCAGATGGCAGGATACGAGTACGGCGCAAACCACATGAAGTGATCGATCCTTCTTGCCAGCAGGGTACTCTTCAAGCTGGTGGGGGTGGCATTCTCGTCTGGGGACTGAAATGGGACCCCTGGTACGTGTGACATCGTCCCTCACAGGTCAATGTTACCGGGATATCCTGGACGACCATTTGCTCCCATTTGTGCGTCTTCAACATTGGGTGGGGACCTCACCCTGCAACAAGACAATGCACCGTGCCATCGCTCCTGAATTGTATCCGAATGGTTGGATGAACACTCCACCGACATGACCTCACTTCCTTGGCCAGCTAGGTCACCTGACCTCAGTCCCATTAAGCACATCTGGGATGCCATCGAGAGAGATGTTCGAGGCTCTGACCCCCTCCATCAAATCTTCGTGAACTGTGGGAGCTTGTTCAGGGGTCGTGGATCCATATGGTTTCCCAACGCTTCCGGTGTCTTGTCAAGTCCATGCCGAGACGAATCACAGCCATCATCAAGGCGAAAGGTGGTGCTACACGTTACTAGACAGGTATCTCTAATTCAATTGCTCTTTTTTTTTTCAAATGGCCTCAGTTTTCCATAAGGTCACATAAATGAACAGTGCGTTATGGCATGTCTGTGCCAAAAATAAAAAGTTGACTGTTAGCAACCAAGTAAAAGGGAAAATATTAGCATATATGTATTGGTGCCTATACAATGATGTTTTGAGTACTTTGTCTATATGAGGTTTTCGTAATTTACAAGTGAAAATGCAGAAACTTTTGAGATGGTTTAAATGGTTATTTTATTATATGAGAAAAAAATTCTTTGAATGTCAGTTGTAAGATGTGACCATTATTTTTTTTTTTTTTTTTTTTTTTTTTCTGTATTTACAGTGACAAAGGAATTGAAACAAACTGATATTTAACCAAACATATTAAGTATCAGGCATAAATAAAAAAAGAAAACAGTCATTCAACAATCAATTTTAAACCCTGATCAGGATTTATAAAATTGAAAGAGAGAGGGTCGTCAGTATATATTATCTCATATTGTGAAAGTGAATTTGATGGATGCGTGCATGCGTGATGCCAAAATAGGTAATACTGGTTTATATCTTGGTGACATGCGTGTGTGCAGATTGCTGTATGCTGATGAAACTGTCCTTTTGGCAGAAAGCAAAAGTGAGTTGCAGATTATGTTGTCTCGGATGTACGAAGTTTGCATGAAATTCAAACTGAGTATAAATAAGGGAAAACCCAAAGTTATGGTTTTTGTGAAAGGAACTGGTAGTACTGAATGTAATATATGTCTAAATGGCACAGTGATTGACCAGGTGAATGACTGTGTATTTAGGAAGCATATGTCTGTAAACCTTGGAAGCCCAGAAACATTACGATGATTGACGTGTTGGAAGTGTGTTGTCGATGTAGGTTACCATGATCTTTAGGGTGAGTGATTGGTACTTTCTAATAGTTTTTCATTTAGGAAGCATGTTTGACAGAGAGAACAAATTGGATGGTGAAATTAGTAGGCGAGTGAATTCTTCATTGAAAGTCATGGCTGCTCTGGGAGGTTTTCACAGGAATGATGGGTTCTCAAGAGAGTCCCGCATGGCTGTGTACGAAAGTGTAATTGTTCCTACTCTCATGTATGGCAGTGAAACCTGGGTGCTACAGAAGAAACATAGGAGTCGTTTGTGTACTGAAGAAATGCGTTACTTACGGCAGGTTTATGGCAAGACTCATTCTGATTGTGTGAGGAATGAAGATGTGTTGCAGTTGTGTAATGTAATGTGAGGCAAAATGTTGTTAGCAAGGTGGAGACTAATATGCTTTGCTGGTTGAAAGAATGAGTGATGAGTTGCTTACTAAGAACATCTTTTTAGCCCAAGTGGCAGGAAGGAAAGGTAGAGGAAGGCCAAGGAAGTCATGGGAGGATCAGATTCAGGAGTGTCTGCATGAGAAAAAGATTGAGTGTGAAGTATAGAAGATCTTGTGTACGGCGTGTGATGGATGTGAGTGAAGCCCGAGTTGCATGCCAAGATCGCTGTAAATGGAGAAGTTTGATACGGCAGCAGTAAGTAAAAATTATCTGGTAGTCTGCATTTCTTTGTGGAGCTAACCTCTGAATATCAGAGAACAGCTTAGTGATATGTATGTATGTATGAAATAAAGAAGAAATTCATTTTTAAAATTCTTTGATGTATGAAAACACTGCGTAGTATATGAACTCAACAATTTAGGCACAATGAGGTTAATTGTGAGCTGCAGTTTCGTTGAGAATTTGATCCTGCATCTCTGAAGACTTTAATGAAAACAACTAAAAAATTTCATCTTTTAGTCAACAAAATTAAAATGCATTGACTAGAAGAAAAACTTTTTAAGTGCAAATTTTTCACCTTTCATGAATATATCTGGAGAGTGGTTAAAAATAATAATTCATTCTGTGCTCCCCCCCCTTTATGCTAGAACACAAGAACATAAAAATCTTGCAGGGGAACACTAGTTTTATATTCTACAGGTATAGATTTTAAGTACAAGTATAAGGAATATTTATTTAATCTTCCATGTAGTAAATATGTTGACTGTGCTATCTATGTTAGAAATAATGAGGGTTACCAGATTAGCATCTGTGTGTGTGTATGTGTGTGGGTGTGTCAAAAAAGTAATTTTAAACTGTCTACTAGAATGATGTTTAGTTAGTATTTGGATACAAACACTACTACAGTATCTTCAATGCAAATGGTTCTAAATATGGATATTTCTGTAATACACTGTAGGAAAGTGAAAAAAGAACACCAAGAAGGAGACGTCTGATACCAACGAAATTTATACAGCATAATAACGGAATACAGAGGATAACGTGATCAAAACATTGTGGCAAAATACAGCTGTATTTGCTGGTAGACTGGAAAATAACATTTCCATGTAACTTGGTTAGTACGAGGTTGAACCGCCATGAACTGCGTCACACTGTGCAATTCTGGCATGGAGTCTGTCATACAGATGTTGCATGTAAGTTTGGGGTATTGAGTTCCAAGCATCCTCAACCTCGGCGCGTAAATTGGGGATGGTCGTGGCTGGCCGTGGAGACTGGATAAGTCGTTGTCCCATAAAATCCCACACGTGCTCAATGGGGGACAAATCCGGTGAATGTGCAGGCCATGGAAGTTGTCTCACACCCTGAAGTGCATATTGTGTTGCAGGTGCCGTGTGTGGGCGTGCGTTATCTTGCTCGAAAACACCACGATGGACCGACCTTACAAATGGCACAACAACGGGCTGAATGATGATGTTGATGTAGGAGGTGCTATTTAACGTACCCGGTGCAAACACTAGTTGTGTACGGGAGTGATAGCTGATCGCTCCCCCACCAGGAGACCAGGTGTAGACCCTGTGTGTCGCTGGCAGATGCAAGAAGGGTGTAGATGCTCCCCTGTGCGTCTGCGAACATGCATACGGTCATCGGTGGCTCCCAAGTAGAATCTGCTTTCATCGCTGAACACGACAGATCGCCATTGTGTTCTCCAGTGCAGCCGTTTCTGACGGTGGGCAGGAGTCAGAGGTACACATGCCAGAGGCACACGTGCACGTAGTCCTGCATACAGTAGACGGTTGCGGATTGTTTGCACAATCACCTCAGGTGCAACGGCAGCTCGGATTAACGTCGCAGTGGATGTTACAGTTTTCGAGAGTAACAAGAGATCTAAGGGAAAAGGGGAGGGGTCATTTTCACCCCTGGTTTGCGCTTTGCAGACGAACTCCGTGGCACGCAGAAGATCGTACTTTATTTTTGTACATGCCTTGTGGAACCTCCTCTTTCTGCTGATGTTTTGTTATTGTAAACCGCAGGTGGGTGGAAGCAAAGAGGAAACATGTGGTCTCCTTCCGTAACCTCCGGTAATGACGATGGGATGGTAGCTGAGTATTATCTTGGCAGGCAGTAGAGCACGTGATCATTGACCTTCGATCATGCATCGGCGACAGCGACCTTCAATGCGCAATATATCTCGGCTCCGACTCGCTTTGACTGAACTTGCGTGAGATGCGCATGATAGTTTCTGGTTTTACGTCTTTTATGGTGTTCTCTGTGCTGTGTGCAGGTTCAGTTCTCTAGTGGTGACCTGCTTTTTTTTTTTTTTTTTTTTTTTTCATATCTTCTGACATCCTCGCAGCCAAATTTCGGGAAGTTGTCTGGTTTTGCAATATTGGAACGTGTTTTTGTACTTCCCTTTCATTTTCTGGTTAGTAATACAAGTGTTTAAGATGCCTAAATCCAAAACGAAATTTCAAGATGCGTGGCTCGCCAAAGAATTGGACGGAGTGAAGTTGAAAGAATGGTGTTCTGCAACTGAAACAATATTTTCTGCTAAGTGTATATTGTGTTCAGAAATTTTCAACATTTCTAATAGTGGCTTTTCACAAGTAAAAGCACATCATAAAGGAAAAAAACATTTGCAGAAATTTCAAAGTAAATTTCAAAATAAGTCTATCCTGAAAGCCTTTGGAGGACGGGATCTTCAGCCCAAAACAAATATTAGTGAAGTACTGAGTCATGATTTACAGTTGGCTAAAGCCGAAGCATTATGGGCCATGAAAGTTGCTAAGGACAATATGTCTTTTGTTTCATGCACTGAAACAGTTGAACTTTTCAAAGAAATGTTTCCTGATTTTGCTATTGCAGCCAAAATGCAACTTAAAGAAAAAAAGTTGCTTATGTGATATCACATGGATTGTCAAAATATTTTGAAGAGGATTTGAAAAAAGACATTGCATCTAGTAGCCCAGGAAAGGTTACTATAGCATTTGATGAAACTACAAATACACAAGTGAAACGGCAGTTGGATGTGTATCTCAGGTACTGGTCTTCAGAAATAAATTCAGTTTCTTGCCGATACCTAACAAGCGTTTTTCTGGGTCATGCAATAGCAGATATTTTGCTGAATGAAATTCTTGATGTGTTATTATCCTTCAATATTTCGTTGAACAGAATTATTTGTGTATCCATGGACAGCCCAAATGTAAATAAGTGCTTTTTACGCAAATTAAATGAAGTTGTAAAACAAGAAACAGGCCAGAAATCTTTGGAACTAGGTTTTTGCAACCTGCATGTTGTTAGTAATGCTTTTAAAATTTTTTTGACAAGCTTAAATATAGATTTTGACGAATTTGCTACTGATATGCATTACTTTTTAAAGAGTAGTGCTGCAAGACGAGAGGATTATAAATCTGTCGAGGATATAACATTGGTCACTGCCAAATTTCTTTTGCGTCATGTCAGCAACAGATGGTTAACCGTTGGTTCTGTAGCCCAGAGGCTCTTGGATCAATGGCTAAATATTACAGAATATTTTTTAAACTTCTTGCCATCTCAAAAAATATTTGAAAAACAACTGCGCAATTCGGCAAGGTATAAAAGAATTCACTGTTTCCTGAAAAATGAGCTTACTCCTTGCTATTTAGCATTAATTTCATTTTCACACCAAAATTTTGAAAAGTTTTCATTATGTTATCAGAGTGAAGAACCAAAAATACACCAGTTATATTCTGATTTAAATACTTTAATGAGGAATGTTATGGCTCAGTTTATCCAAGATGATGTTATAGCAGGGAAATTTGGAGAAGACCTAAAGAATGTAGATTTTGAAAACAAAAATTCATGGAAAAAACTAGGGGAGTTAGAAGTTGGTATGAAGACAAAAAATCTCCTCAGGAATGTTCAGGAGACCAGGCAGAAATTATTTCTCTTAGATGTAAGATCATCACTAATTGCAACCACAAAATATTTAAAGTCAAATTTGCCATTCTGCAATCAAAAGCTAAGAGACATAGAAGTTTTAAAGGTAAAAGAACCAAAGAAAGAGTCAACTCAACTTTCAGTCACTGAAGGACTTTCGGAAATAACCAGAATTTCAAGTGTTTTGCATCTTTCTGAGGAACAAATTGATAGAGTAAGAGAAGAGTGGAAACTTTTAAATTGCGATAAGCCAACTCTAGATGAACTAGTGAAATTTTCAGAGGAAGGGCATATTCCAGTGCGGATTGATCATTACTGGCGTAATATATTTAGTATTAAAGACTCTAGCGGAAAAGAAAAATACTCAAATCTTGCTAAACTCATAAAGTCAATTTTAGTTTTACCTCATGGTAATGCTGATGCAGAAAGGGGATTTTCGGTTAACACTGCTCTGTTAAGGAAGGACAAGGCTAACTTAAAAGACTCAACTATAACATCATTAAGAATAGTTAAAGGGGCCATTAAACACTATGGATGTGTAAGTAAAGTTCCCATAACAAGAAATTTGTTAAATAGTGTTTGTGATTCACATAAATTTTATAAAGAGTATGTTGATAAGCTGAAGGAAGAAGAATCAAAAAAGGTAAAAGAAAGGAAGCAGAAAGAGAGGGAAAATAAGGAAAAGCAGCTAGAGAAAAAAAGAAAAGCTGAGTTTGATGACAAAATAAAAGAAAATGATGCAGAAATAAATAGACTTAAAAACGATAAAGAAGCCTCCCTAGCAGTAATTCAAGAGGGAACAGAAAGAATGAGAAAAGCTGTAGAAAAACAAAATACTGTTGAAATAGCAATTGCCTCTAACTTGATCATACAAGGTTCAGCTGAAATAAAGAAAACTGAAAGTAAATTAGTTGTGGTAGAAGCAGAAAAAGATAGGCTAATCAGGAAAAGGTTAAAACAATAATATGAAAAAAGTAATTCAGTGAACAATTGTACATAGTTCTTGGTTTTCAATTACCTTTTTAGGATATTATAATTTAATGTGAAACCTGAAAACTTTACTGTGAAAATCGTGAATTGCTTCTGGTTCAACAGCATATTAATGTTCAAAGTGAAACTTGAATGTGGTAAATATACTTGAATATGATAATAACACGTGAAAAGATAAGAACTGAACATTAGAAGTAAATCATACTTAAACTTAAGACATTAGACGTTATGCAAAAAATTTGGGTGTTAACTTCGACCATATATACTAATGGACTGCACATTGGCAATAGCTGCATCAAAGCCGCCATGGCTCAAACATTGGGCACGTCATCATCAGACTCCAAATTTCGTGTAAAAATGCTGTTATGATTACTAATTTACGCTGCAGAACTTCAGTGTTTTCGGTGTATTATGTGAATGCGCCTCATATATAATGAAAACTCTTCAGGTAAGTTTACTTATGAGCTATATACATGCATGATCGGGTTGTTTACATTTTGTGATTTATAATGTGATGAACATTTGCGAAGAATTTGGAACATGCATTCCATTTTTTTTTCTTAAGTTACTATATTTTTATATCAATAGCTGCAAGTTTCTGGTTAAGTAATTGAACTTTATTGACTTAGGTATTTAATTCGTTTCTTACCCATGAAAAATCATAGAACTTTCTTTACTATATCGCTCAGAGCAACCATAAGCACAGCAGGTGTAACCCATCTTTTTGACTGTTGTCATGTGATTTTATGTTGGAGCCAGAAATTTTGATGTCATGCGCAGTCTATCAGTATATATGGTTGAAGGGTGTGAAGCAAACTCTTTACAATGTATACAAAGTTGTTTTACTAGATGTATACAAATATACATCTAGTTTTTATTGAAATACACTCCTAAAATTTTCCTAAAATTTTTCTAAAAATTCCTAAAATTCCTACCTAAAATTTTCCAGAAGTATGCTATGATCCCTGTTACTCGAACCATCTACGCCACCATCGTACCACCACCGATACTTCCCGTCCAATTCGCTCTGCAATAAGACGATACGACCACCCGGCCTCGCTGAGTCCGACTAGATGACCTCGCTCAAAGTCCGATAACTGCTGAAATCGTACACGTCTTCCATGTCCAGGCATTGCAGCTTCTTCAGGGTCTTTCGCACGTGTCCGTACGCCAACAACTGATTACATTCACTTCGCCATTCTCCTTAAATACACCGACGATAATTTGCATATTATGCTGTGCTGTGGCGTAAGCGCTGACCGGTTGGTTCTGAAATTAACATCACACCTACGTAAACTCGACCCAATTAACATATGTAAATTTCATGATCGTCCGCCAATTCCTTCTTGGTGTTCTTTTTTCACTTTCTGCCAGTGTATATGAAAAAATTTCAAGATTCCATTTGCTGAAATTTCATTTTATTCTTCATTTGTGTAAATATAGAAGAATTATCTGGTAAGAAAGTATGAATTCAAAGTTCTTATCAGGGGATCTATGCAAAGAGTTTGCTATCCATTTAAGAAAAAAATATATGGAGAGCCTTGTTATATATTGTATCTATGCTATTATTGGTTATAATTTGTTACAGATTATGTTTGTGTCTATATTTTGGATTCATTTCATAATTTTTGTGTTTATACTTTTTACACTGCATAAGGTTTTGTTAGTTTTATTAGCAAAAATTAGAAGACATGTATCAAAAATTTCTGTGAAGTAGTACTTTCACCTGTGAATAATCCATGAATATCATTTCTGCAAACATAAAGCATTTGCTAAAAACATAAATTTTCCCTATGTATGGCACTGCTACCACATATCCCAATTTAATTGGATCATGTCTGAATTTCTAACCCAGTGTTCAGGAATCCAATTTTTCTGTGGAAACTTCTAGTTTTTGTGGAATTTCAATAATTTGTAATTTTTTTTGTTTCATTATTTTTGTTTCATTTTTTTTATGTAATATATTTCCTGTTCTACCATTACAAGCACTGCAAGTACTACTAATTCTGCATAGTCACTGTGGGAATTGTTGTTCTGCTACACTGTGTATGGCAAGCATCGAACATACTACTATGGAAATCAAAAATCTCAGTGAAATAATGCTGTTCAACATTTGTGTAAAGCTTATTTTGATATTTTAAAGATTTTAACTTTTTTAAAACAGTTTTTGGGATTGTTTATTTGATGTTTTCAATATCGTTACATTTCTTCAATGATTTTATATTTTTTGGAAGTTTACATGTATCGGTTGAAAATGTTCAGAGCAGCCAGAAATAATTGTGCTTGCAGGAAGGGGTATGTTTTGGAATTTCGAATTTTTCTGACCAAGCTCCCCCACCATCATTTCTCATACTGATTATTATTATTATTGTTATTATTTTGTATTTTTCTGATCACATCCTTCATTTTTTAATATCTCCTGTGATAATGGAAAAGTGTGGCTTCATAATATATTTATTTTTTATTTTAAATGAAGTGCATGTTTTCCTATTTCTAAGCCTCTTCAAAGCCGATCAACAGGAAACGCATTTTTGCTCCCTCATACCTGCCAACTACTACGGAATGTCCGTAGTTTCTACGGATTTAGTTATCTGACTACGGAACTATGGACATCGCTGTCGAAACTACGGATTCTACGAATTTTCATTTTGTTTAGATTTTTTTTCATTTTTCTAGTATTTCATGATATACATGTGATTCGTAAGTGGATTCGCAGAATTCCGCTTTTTTTTTTTTTTTTTTATAGGTCATCATGTAGATCGTCCTCGAAAGCGGTATTTAGTGTTTTAAAATTTTCTGAAACAGTAGTTAAATGGAGTGAAAAGTTTTGCCGTAATCGCATTTTTTTCTCTCGATGTTGCCTTTGTGTCCACTTTTCTTGTTAAACATCATTTAATTGCATAAATGTCTGTATTTCAGCTTGAAACTGCAGGCAACAATTTGCGAAAACGGAAATTCTTCCGCGAATTCGAGGAATTCCGCCCTATCGTTATTATTTTGATCATTTACGAGATCGATACAAAGTGAAGAGAATATCTTTTGGGGAAGGGGGGGATTTCGCGTCGGAGAACGGGATTCCATCTTTACGAAACTTTCGAAAACGGAAGGTCGACGGAATTCAGATTTTTTTTTTCTTTCTGTAATCGTAATATCTTTTTTCTCGCGATGCTGCCTGCCTCTGTCCAGTATTATTGCTAAATATCATTTTACTTACTAAATATATGTATTTCAGCTTGAAAATTTATGGAAAATTTCCAAAACTGGAAGTCGTACGGAGCAAAGATTTTCACCGTAATCGCCCCCACCCCCCATCCCACCCGTACGATGTTTCCACTCTTCTGCATAGTTTAACCCCCATCCCATAAGTTTTTGCATTTAAGCTTGATAAGGGAGGGGTAAATTCTGGAAAACGGAAGTGACAAAGTTGGAAAATTTGTGAAAATTGATGCATAGTGTTCAAAAGTGTTATCCTCAAAGTTACACCATTTGTCTAAAATAGTTGAAGCTTTGATATCATGTGCTCATGGTCCTCAGACAGAAAGTTTTTTCAGCATGCTAGAAGAAATTGTTATCAGAAGGAATAAAAAAAAAGGAAAGAAAATCAACAATAAAGAAATAGGGAGAGAAAGATATCAGCAGAAAAAAATAAAATAAAATAAGCAATGGATGCTGCGCAGCTGCAGGGTCAATAAAAAACAAACTAACAGTGGCCCGCAGTCTCGCTGTGTGTTTTGATTTTTCACCCACTTAAAGCATCCAGCCTTTTTTTCCCCTCTTTGGTTTATCTTGTCATAAACTGCAATTTTAGAGGCAGTATGATCATATGGTGATTGAAGGTTCACACGCTGCACATACTTGCTTGGATTTCCCATCTGTCAAGTGTTGTGGAATTCTTAACGCATCTGACTGATTTTTATTGGTGGAAGTTTTGAACTTAAATCTCGCAGTGTTACCTATCATGTCCTTGCCAGCAGGGGAACCAACTTCGTGTTTCACATGAGTTAAGTTTGTTTCATTAGAGTCCTTGTTTGTTGTAATGTTTTGTTGTGGCGCGTATTTCTTTTTCACAAAGAGATGAATCGTTTCATAAAAAATTCTATGTATGCCGCGCAATAATACTAATTACTACTGACAAGGCTCTACCCAATGTTGGCAGGTATGCTCCCTTTACAAAGCAAAATTAAATTTCAAAATCGGAACTTAATCTGTCTGTGGTGGAATCAGAAACATTTTTGTGACACATAAAATTGTTTTCATGGCAGAGTAATGGTGATTTTTTATATTTAATTTCACTTAAAATTTGTGTTTTTCCATTCCGTACCAGGTAAATAAAGCAAGCTTTTTTTCTGTTTGTTTGGTTTTGCTTAAAACGAAATTAATTTTTGAAAAACATAACTGCGTACACACGTACTAAGAAAAAGACTGCTGAGTACAAAAGATGGTGAGAGTCATAGTTCTGATTTTGAACTTTTTTTTTTTTTTCATGAACAAACAAAAGAAAATGTTCTTTTTGTATGTTGAGGTAACAAGAAGTGACTGAGTGATGGGAAACCTTTTATTTTATAGAAATTAAATTTAAAAAGTGGTGATGCCATTTTGATGGTAAAATCAAATATGGAAGGTCCTTGTTTTTCACCAAAATGCGGTGAAAACTTTTCGAGAAAAATGAAATCTGCAGCTACAGTAGTTCCAATGAAATCATTAAAATAATAATAATAATAATAATGAACTGTACACCAACACACCATAGTTTAACCATTTTATGTAAAAACATGAAAATGTTTTACCATTTTATGTTTTTACATAAAATGGTAAAATTATATTAGTAATACAATTTATTGGCATAAAAATAGAAATCAATGTTTCCAAGCTTTCACACATCACCAGATGGCTATACAAGGAATGCAGTTCACACATAACAAATAAATATGGGTTATAAGTAGGTAACACACAATGGTTACATTGCGAAATTAAAAACTTAGAAGTGCTTTCAACCTCCACTGAGGTCTGAATCACATGTAAACAAATGGAGCAAGACTGGTTGACAGATCTTCATTTTCAAGTTCTTCATTTTGGATATTGCCAAACAATAGAAGAGACTCCAAATGATGGGGATAAAAACATGGACTGTCAGAATTGCAGTTTGAAAAGGTATATATTTCAGTGCTCTCATGTAAATGCTAAGTCCTTTTGTTGACAAAAGGAGCAATTTTCTCCGTATTTTTCCAGAGGGGCACTGCTGAAGTATCTAAGAGAGTTAGTAAAGCTAAATTAACTCTCTCAGATACTTCAGCGGTGTGATTTTCTCAGTATTTTTCCAGAGGGGCCTTGGGTGACATACTTTTTGCACTCAGCCAAATGTTAAGTAATGCTGCTAAAAGTGCTGGCAATGGAAACTGTAGTACCAGCTGAAGTAGAAATAGGAATTTTATACACATCAGAAACATTGAGGTCTTTAACTTTATCTTTGTACCGAAGGATAAGTTTCATGATGGTAAGATTGGATTTGATACCAATCAGATAACCGTAGGATTTGAAAATTTGATGCAACTGGTAGGTAGACTTGTCAAGAAAAGGAGTACATACAGCAAGTTGAAATTGTCTGTTAACCTCTGAAGAATGAAGAGTAGTGGAACTCTTGACTTCAAACCTTTTAATGAGTTTGTCCATCAAACCACTAGGAAATTGGTGGTGAGCAGCAATGGTTTTAGTATTCTTGTATTCTAGGACAAGAGAAGCTGGGCTGTTACTGATGGTATTGGCATGAGCAATAAAAGGAGTGAGCGCAGAACACTTGTAGGCATCAAAAGTGTGCAAAGTGAAGGGAATTATAGTGTAGCCTAATTAGATTTACAAAAAATAGGACATGTTTAGTCTTGTTCCCATTTTTTGAAAAGCAAACATCCAGAAAATTAATAGTACTACTGACCTCTTCATAGATAGTACGCTTAATGGAAAGAAAAAGTTCAGTAACTCTTGAGGTGAGCTGAAGTAAATCCTGAGAAGAATAAGGCAGAGACAACAGAAATATTGTATATCATACCAGTCTTGCTCCATTTGTTTGCAGATGATCAAGACCTCAGTGGTAGTTGAAAGTGTTTGATTTCTTAATGTAACTGTTGCATGTTAACTACTTATAACCTACAACTAGATTGCTTTTTCAAGAAAGGTATACAGAAAGCTTGGAAATACAGGGTGTCCAAAAAGTCTTTCCCTGATTACAAACGTCATTCACATCTGCTATATGTACAGTAGAGATGTGAAACTGGTGCCAAAATGTTGGAAAACTAACCAAGTTTAATGGGCAACCAGAAACACATCAATAAGTCTCCATGTGAGCGCACTTGGTAGCATGTAGCACATCTAGAGGATAGTCAGTTTCTGTCCATACATTAGCCAACATCACAGGAGGGATAGATGTAATGACAGTGGTTATCCGTTGTCACAGAGTTGCAAGATCTGATACAGGAGTTCTGTAGACATTGTCCTTGACATAACCCCATAGAAAAAAATCTAATGGGGTTATGTCGGGAGAGTGTGCAGTCCAAGCTGTCGGTCCATCACAACCGATCCATTGTCCAGGAAAAGTCGTATCAAGATAGGCACGAACTCCCAGACCTCAATGAGGCGGGCACCGTCTTGTTGAAAAATAACATCTGGGTGATACTCAAGCAATTGAGGAACTTAATAGACTGTCTCACTGCTTCCACCCTTTCAGCTGAGGTTGATGGTCGGCCAGTTCTCGGTAAGTCAGCAACAGATCCTGTGGTCTTCAACTTGTCGTACCACGACTTAACGCTCTTGACATCGGGCGGCTTCTTTCCGTACGTTGTTTGAAAGTTCCTCTGCACTGTTATTGGTGACCGGGTGTCATGATACCAGAGGACACACTGAGCTTTTTCCTGATTTGTGAACATTTCCGGTTTCCTGGACACTGACACTGCTACACTACAGCCACGTTACGGAAACCTGCAACAAAAAATCTTGGTTAGTTTTCCAACATTTTGGCACTAGTTTCACATCTGTAACGCACATACAGCAGATATGAATGACGTTTGTAATCAGGGAAAGACTTTTCGGACACCCTGTATTTATTTTTATGCCAAAGAAAATTGGATTACTAATATAATTTTACTACTTTTTAAAAAATCAGTGTTTGCAAATATGTTTCAGAAAATCGGTATATAGAAATATATTAGGAAAATCACATTTTATCGGTAATTAAAAAAACTGTTAGTCGTAATAAAAAAAAAATGCGAAGGATGTGCCATTTGTATCCTTGTAAACCCGCTTCTGAAGTCTGAAGTAACCCCTCCTGAAAGTTTCTGCAATTGTTCCTTGTGGTCTTCACACAACATTGACAACCCTGCATATCTGTAAAGAAGATCCAGTGTTTCCTATGATAAAAATCACGAAAGGATTGTGACCTCTGCTCACCACATGAGTGGAAAGTAAGAGTGATTTTATCCAGTTCTGCCATCAGACATGACACCTAAAACAAATTAAAAAAATGGTTTGTTATAATTTAAAGAGAGCTGTGAAAGCAAATAATTCTTTCCTGCCACTTGGGCTGAAAAATTTTCATCGTAAACATCTCATCACTCATTCTTTCAGCATGGCCAAACCAGGTAAGAATATTAATCACTACCTTACCGACAACATTTTTTCTCACATTACACATCTGCAACACATCATTCCTCACATGATCAAAGAGTGTTTTTGCCACAAATCCCCCCCATAAAATGTGTCTCTCCAGCACACAAACAACTCCTGCAGTACCTCTTCAGCAGTACCCAGGTTTCACTGCCATGCATCAGAATAGTGATGATTTTAAGCTTCAATTATTGTTGAGATACCAGTGAGTTCTGTGTGGCATTGGCCAAAAGACCCCAACTCACTGGGTTTTTGCTTTAAAATCCATAGGTGGAATGGCCAACTGGAAATGTCAGCTGTGTGCTAATTCCCCGCACTGGTGTACCTACCTGATTAAAAAGACATAGGGAAAAAAAAAGACTTAATTCGTCCATCAAAGTTTGCTAAATGTTTCTGATCGTACCACAGACCTGTCTTGAAGTTATATACAAAAGTTGTGGCGGTTTTACTTGAAAAGTATTGTACAGGGTGCGTACGGCATTTGAGGACATGTGATTGAGTACCTGCAGTTATGTGTAAAATAATTTCTGGACCTTTATCTTTACAGAGCATCAATAGCAGACTCTCAGCTAACGCAAGAAATTAAGAGACACGCCGTGATCATTGCGCTACACGCACAGCAGCACAGCGATGTTGAGATTGCAAGATTTTTTTAAAGTCGCCAGATCGTTTGTGAACAAGGTTCGGAAGGAGTTGGAAGCCTCTGGCAGACATGTGTCGCCTGTAGCGAAGCGCAAAAAGCACTCACAGTATTCAGACTGTATGAGAACACCACAATTCGTACAACAGGTCCAAGACATTATCGATGTGAACCCCGGTACGTCCATCAGAGCCATTGCCCGAGATCTCCAGGTATCCAAGGGCACAATCTGCACTGTGGTGCACGAGGACATTCGTTATCAGTCGTATGTGCGGAGGAAAGGGCAGTTCATGTCGGCAAAGACACAAGAACAACGACTGCTTCAAGCAAAGCGATTACTGAACAAGGTGAAACCTCCAGAGGAACCTGGCTTGCTCTGGTTTTTCTCCGATGAAAAAACTTCGACCAGGACCAAAAGGTGAACCAGAGAATTGACAGATGGTTATGTGTGGATCCTTCCGATGTCCCACGTGTTATGCACACCAAGTTTCCTCCAACTGTGATGGTTTTAGGGGTGGTGAGTAGCAAAGGCCACGTCATGCCACCTCACTTCTTCCCACATGGCCTTCGAGTGAATGCTGCTGGCTACATTGAGGTGCTGGAAACAGTTGTGAAGCCCTGGATAGACAGCGTACGCAATGCAAGGCCGTATGTCTTTCAGCAGGACTCTGCACCTGCACATACAGCTCTGACAACACAAGACTGGATGGCAACCCATCTGCATGGTCACATCACACCCAACTTATGGCCACCTAACTCGCCAGATCTCAATCCCCTGGACTATTACACGTGGGGCGTTGTTGAATGGGAAGCTAATCGACATCCCCACACAACTATTGGTTTAGTAAAGGCTGCCATTAGCCGAGTAATGTCCGACATCCCGAAGGACCATGTAATTCGGGCATGTCAACGCTTTCGGTCTCGCATTGAAGCCGTCATTGCGGCTAATGGCGATTACATCGAATAAACCTGTTCTCCAACCATTACTGCATCTGTGTACTGCATTTTGTATGAATAAAATATGTTGTTTGTCCTGCTATCTGCAGAGTGTCCTCAAATACCATACGCACCCTGTAATGTGGAGAATTTACAAAATGGTGTGCGTCAGTGGGAAAACTAAAAAAGTGATTGGCTTATTGTTTAGATTGAAGTGATCTGTCTGTTTTGGGGAAAAGGTTATTGGAATTGATTGGTAAAGTCCCAAGTCATTTCTGGAAAACTGATGTTGTATGATGGCTGTGATGCATAGGCAAAGCAAAAACAAGAAATTTTCAGCTGCTTTCATAGGCTTTAACACAAAGCAAATCCCACAAAAAATCAGTTATATCCTGACAAAATTTTTATATTATTTCCTGTAAAATGATTCATGTGCCATCTCATAGCCTTTTTAACTTGGTTAAGCTGTATCGTTCTTCATAATGTAGCAAAAACTGTAATTTTGTTGTTCCGCTCACAAAAATTGCATTCATTTAACATAGAAGCTCCTAATGTATCAAAACAAGCACATCCTAGTTACCGTAGTGAAAAAAAAAAAAAAAAAGCAGCTGAACATGGCATAATGGATCTTTTAAGAATGCCTTCCCCACCAGCTGGGAAACATTTTTCTGAATTTCCATTTAGTCATTATCTGTTTTTTATTGCGTTTACATAACATATAATGCCGTCACATTTTGCTCAGAAAAATTCCTAATTTGTGTTACAATAAATCATTTTGGTCTGTGGTACCAAATGGAAAAGGAGCTTCTGTAACATATTCTTCATTGCATACAGTCAATATTTCTGTACATACTGCAATTGATGTTATCAATTAATGCAATTCATGGATCAGTGTTATTACAAGTGATGATGATTCCCTTGATTGCTCATCACCAAAATTCTTTAATTTTTAATATTCAACTTACATAATCAAGATTATTACAATTATGTATATATAAGTTGTCTTACATTTTTATGCTTCCCCCTAGCCCTTAGATGATCAGATGATGAAAGAATTAGAAGCAACCTTGAAATTATTTATGAAGAAAGGTGAGAATATATTACTTCAGACAAAGGTGAGTACATTTTAATTAATTTGTAGCTTTTATGAATTGTTTACTGGCTCAATTTTTCTTCAACAATGATTTTAGTTTATTTAAGATTAGCATGAAATATAAAGCTTGTGGTGGATTTAAAGATTTTTTTCATGTAGTGACAGTGATATTAATACAGACATTTGACGTGGACCAGGAACATCAAACAAAGAAAGGTCTTCGCTCTTTCCACGTTTATAAGTGAGTCACAGTGGCGGCCGATGAGAATTTTTATGACTCACTTATAAACGTGGAAAGAGCAAAGACCTTTGTTTGATGACAATATTTTTGTTTGTAGTGTGTTTCCTTCTTCCTGTTATGCACAAATATGGGAAAATCAACACAATGGCTAATTACTATTAATGTTTACCTTCTGAAATTTTGGAAGCAGTCTAAGTGCTAATGTTATGATACAACACAGTTCCTTTATAATTTTTGAATATTTGATTCAGTCAGTAAAGATTTACTAATTACCATTTAACTTCTTGGTAGTTGTGGTTCTGCTATTCTGTTGTACAAGCTTTAAATGTCATAGTAGTCTTTTGTTTATGGCACAACCTTCAGCATTATTGCAGTTAAATCTCTACTCTTGTTAAAGTGTCTAGCACTCATACTGGTCTGCATATTAAAAGGGGGAAGAACATCCATATAATCAATTAGTTAAGGAAACCAAATGATGCATTGCATATGTGACAGTCCATTAGTTATTGTCAAACTTGTAGACAATTGTATTATATCCTTTTGCAGTAACAGAATTGGATCCCCAACATTAGGCATCCTGCAAAAGTCTGTAAATGTTTGCAAATTTTGGACAAATATATCAAGTAATTGACTTTTTACTTGTAGCTGATGCATTGTAACGTACAATATGTCATAATGTGTTTTTTAGCACGTCTTTTGTATAAAAAGATCTTGCTTCTGTTATCGGTTTGTCCGTCCGTCCGTCCGTCTGTCTGTACCTATGGTATCTCTGCAACTATTAGTCCGATTTGAAAAATTCTTTTTTCATTCGGAAGCTTGAAATATGCGAATGATGATCCTTTATTTCGTTTTTTTTTTTTACGATGCACAGTTTTGCCGCTAGGGGCGTAAATGCAGATGATGTCGAATTCAAAATTACGTTTTATTTCACATATTTGCTTCTAAACATCCAATTGAAAAAATTCTTTTATCTTTCGATTCCATTTATCTCGAAAAGTGATTTAGATATAGTTTCATTTTCAAATTACGCATAGATTTTCCGCTAGGGGGCGTAAAAGTAAATTACATTTTTTCCGATAGCTCTTCTCCTAAAACTCCGATTTGAAAAATCTTTTTTTCAGCGGATACATCTCCTAATGGAAAATCTTTTGCATATAATTTCGAATTTTTGGTAAAGAATACTTTGGCCACCAGGGGGCGTAAGTGTTAATTTTTGCTTCTGATGTATTTGCCATAACATCTGAGCTTCTAAAATATCGATTGAAATTTTTTTTTCGTGGACTGATGCCACTCACATGGATAAACCTTTTCGGAATATTTTCTTCCTAAAATATCCCACAGTTTCTCCACCAGGGGGCATAGATGTATATCTTATTTTTGTCAATATCTCTACTTCTAGGAGTCCGATTTAAAAAATTCCTTCTTTGTTGGATAGTGTTTTCCGTGTGACATGTTTTACATTTAATTTCAAAATTTTCAAGTAATTCATGGACTTTCCGCTAGGGGACGTAGTGGTAAATTGCGTTTCCCCCTATATCTCTGCTTCTAAATCTCCGATTTGAAAAATCCTTTCTGCACCGCATACAGCTCCTGATGGGAAATCGTTTGCACATAATTTCTAATTTTTGTAAGAAATGGTTTGCCCACCAGGTGGCGTAAGTCTTAATTTCCGCTTCTGTTGTATTTGCAGCAAAATATGAGCTTCTAAAATCTTGATTGAAAAACAAGTCGTTTGTTGACCGATACTACTCATGTCGACAAACCTTTTAGGAAAATTTTCTTCTTGAAAAAATGCATGGTTTCTACTCCAGGGGCAATGTATATCTTATTTTTGTCAATATCTCTACTTCTAAGAGTACGATTTGAAAAATTCCTTCTTTGTTGGATAGTGTTTCCGATGCGAAATGTTTTTCCTATAAATTCAAAATTTTTAAGTACATCATATACTTTCCGCTAGGGGGTACAAAGGTAAATTGCGTTTTCTGCGTTATTTCTGCTCCTAAAGCTCTGATTTGAAAAATTCTTCCTGTATCGCATACAAGACCTGATGGAAAATATTTTTCACATAATTTCTAATGTTTGGTAAAGAATGGTTTAGCCACGAGGGGTCATAAGTGTTAATTTCTGCTTCTGAAGTATTTGTTGCAAAATCTGGGCTCCTGAAAACTCGACTAATTTTTTTTTCTTGGACCGATACCATTTTTATTTGGATGAACCTTTTGAGAATACTTTCTTGCTAAAATAATGCATAGTTTTTCCACCAGGGGATGTAAAGTCACATCTTATTTTTGTCGATATCTCTGTTTCTAAGAATTCGTAAGCTCACGATTCCGTTTACAGCAATATCTGAGGGATTAAAAACCCGATTGAAAATCTTCATTCTTTCGTCAGATCTATTGTTATCCATACCGGTTCCATTGACTTTGAATAGCTCTGATAAATTTAATTTGCGCCAGAACGGATTCAAAAGACGTGCTTATTACGCCCGAAAATTCGGTGTCATCTTTCTTGTTTTTTCATGCATTGTTAGCTGATATTAAAAAATGTTTTATGATTCAATTGTTTAAATTAAAAGCAGACATAATTGTGTTAAAGGAACTGCTTTGCTCTGATGCATTCTTCATTCATCAAGCCCCTAACAACAGTGAAAATGCAACCTTAATGGAGGTTGTCTTGCAGTAACAGACACCTCATGGCCCTCTAAGTCAGGCTCATGTGTATGACATCACTGAGCACACACACAGAGAGAGAGAGAGAGAGAGAGAGAGAGAAACCTTTATAAAACTCTTTTGACTAATGACACTGCTGAACAGGATGTGTAAAATTTGGTGATTATAAATATTGGAAAGTTTAAATTATTGGTTATAAGTCAACCCTCAAAACTAAAAATATTCTGAATTGTGTAGTGCAGGGAGAGATGCCAAAACAGTGAAAGTTTTTAATTCTTTGAGGGGTATTTGCAAAATGATGATGAATTTAACAACAGAATCTGCAAAGCAGGTAAAGTGTTATATCTACACTGCTTGTCACACCATGAAGTAATGCACTAAATTTGACGAAACTTACCACACATGTGCACAAGTAGGTGAGAAAGGAATGATTCAGTTTCTGAGAGATTACATGAATGCAATGGGTGAGGAGACAGTATAATGTGACCTGGGCTGCTAGGTCATATAACCACCGTACTTGGTTATGTACATTCAGCAACACATGGCATCAAGTGAAAAAGTTCTTGGAAGGTGTCGTGAGGTATGGCTGACCATGTGTCATTGACCTGTATCCACAATTTATCAACATTGTGACTGGGTTTTGCAGAAGCATTAAGCCATCTGCCAGTGACTTCCCACACATTCTCTATTGGGGGGGACCTGGGGACCAAGCTAGCCAGGGTAGTACCTGAACACCTTGTAGGCACTGTCTGCTGATGTTGGCAGAGTGCAGGCATTATCATGCTGGAACTGCAGCACATCATCAACATGTCGTTGTGCTGTCATTGTACCCACTATGAGTATGAGTTGTGAATGGCAGTTGGAACCAGTAGCGTCCCAAACCGGACACCAGGCTGAGGAGCTGAGCTGTATGATCTCACAGATGGCAGCAAGGTGACCACATCGTCTGTCCAGACTCTCGATTGATGATCATTGTTGCTTTATACAGAAGATCAGTGAATTGTGCATGGTGAACGACATGGTTCCATTCATCCAGAGCCATTCCATCATTAAGTGAGAAGAATAGGCAGGAAAACACGTAACACACAAAACATTAAAAGAATTCTTGAAATCGTGATCACACGCGTCACACGCGTTAGTTACGTTGAAAAATTAAGAGCGGGACGTTTCTGTAGCGACTTCTACCTTCATCAGCCATGGAATGAGACACGTGGTAAAAGTGTCAGTTGTTGCCAGATTTCAAAATCGCTTTCCAAATAATAGGGATGTTAAAAGGTGCGTAAGTATTGCAGGTGTTAGGGGTAAGGAAGATTCAATGCTTTCACAGTATCTTAGGGCATGCTGATTGCTGAACAGGGCGATTCGCTTAACATTGTGCCAATCGGGAGCCGCGGACGTATTGCTGATAGTTAAAATTGAAAGGGAGATGGAAGGACTACCTTTCTTAACATCAGCGATATGCTCCATCAAACGCCGGTTTATGGTGCGGTAAGCACTACCAATATAGTGGGTAACGCCTGTGGAAGTGTTGATAGGGATAGAGTAGACACCTTGTGAATCTAGGGGTTTATTGAGATCTCTGTCCTTAAGGATGAGCTTGAGAAGATGTGGAGGTAACGGTTTAACTGCAATCCCGTAGCCAAAAGACTTGAAAATAGAGCAAACTTTATGAGTGAAGGACAGGCTAAAGGGCAAAGTGCCAACAAACTGATGGGTGGTGGAAGGTTCAGGCAGTAAACTAGATCTATTCTTTGATTCAAAAATCTTGATTAGTCTATGTAATAAGAGGGGTGGAAAGCCATGCAATTTGCCAATGTTGATGATGTTCTGATATTCTAGTTGAAGAGCAGAATTGATGTTGCAAATAAGGTTGGCCCGGTGAATGTATGACTTAAGAGCAGACAGTTTGTATTTTCCAAAAGTGCGAGAATGGTAAGGGATGGTATTATGGGCGGCAGAAGGTTTCCTGTAAACAGAGAGGCCAAGTGAGAAGTCTGGGTTGATGTTGATATCCAGAAAACTAATATTATTGTCGATCTGTTCTTGAGAGGAAAATTTTATAGGCGGGAATTTTGAAGTTATGGAGGACATGAGTTCAATCAGAGAGTGTTTTTGGTGTGGCCAAATAATCCACATACCTTAACCAAATGGTGGGTTTTTTTAAGAGGGATGGGGCAACAATTAATGTTTCAATATTCTGCAAATAAATTTCAGCAAGTAAGGGGGAAAGAGGAGAGCCCATAGGTACACTTTGTTTTTGTTGGTAATAGATACCATTGTATACAAAACAGTAATACTTTTCCAATAAATCAAAACAGTCATAAAGATCTTTGATCAGTTCTCCAGGAAGTTCTTGGTGCTCCATAAGGTTTTTGACCATGAGCATGTAGGCATCAAAGAAAAGAACAGAAGGAAACAATGAATCCACGTCAAAGGTGTACAGGAAATTTTGACGATTGATGGAAGAAGGGAGTTTCTGAATAAAGTCCTTGGTTGATACAACCTATTCAACTGACAGATTTTTTCTTACATATGACCTGTTTTTATGGGAATGTATTTACAAATTCTGTGTGGGTAGTATTCACAAAAGTTCACGGAACTTTGGTACAGAAAATAATGTGCACAGTTAGTTGTTATTAATGAAAAGCAGATAATTTTATAAAGGCAAATTACTTAAAGAATTTACAAGTGTGTACTTTGGTGAGAAAAATGAATGAAATGGAATGAAATCTAAAAATTCTTTGCAACATGCCACTCTGGAAAACTTTAAAAACCACCTGGAGAACCTGGAAAAGTCAGGGAATTTTTTTATTACTTTTGAGTGGGAACTCTATATTTGACACCATGACTGCAACAGAAGATTCCTCAGTTCCTGTAAATTACGTGGTTGGGGTGATGTTGCTCATACCTGTTTCTCCAACTCAAACCACAAATGCTAGATACCATTCATGTCCGGCGAATTTGGGGGCCATGGCAATAAATGGCATTCCTCTTCATGTTCTTGGAACCATTCCTGAACCTCCTCCGCAGTGTCTATGGAGCATTGTCTTGTTGAAAGACGCCATCTCCATCAGGAAATACAGTCGCCATAAAAGGGTGTACTTGGTCAGCCATGATGTTCAGGTACATGACAGCTGTAAGAGTTTGCTTTACTGGTATAATGGTTCCAAGTGTTCCGTAAGAAAATATTGCCCAGAGCAACACACTCTGTACAGCCTCCTGTATCTGTCCCACAGTGCATTCAGGTAAGAAGGCTTCCTTGGGTAAACGTCGCGCACAAGCTCATCCGTCAACATGGTGTAACAGAAAATGGGCTTTGTTTGACCATGAGCCCCTCTTCCAGTCTTGTATGGTCTTATGTCAATGATTGCATGCCAACTGCAACCGTTTACAACAGTGAACGGCTGTGAGCATAGGCACATGAATGGGTTTGTGGTTGCAGAGACCCATATCCAAGAGTGGACGATGAACTGTATGTTCAGACACATTGGGCCCTTCATCACAATTGAAATTATGGGTAATGTCAGCCACTGTAGCCCTCCTGTTGCTGTGGACCAAACGAAATAGCCTACGCTGGCATCAAGGAGGTGTGGTGTACCCGCACCTTGTTGAGGGCTCCAAGTGTCACCTGTTTCGGACCATCCGTGATGGTACTAGCTACTGCATAGTGTAAGCAGCATACCAGCATCACTGTTTTGGAGAGGCATCTTACCATAATGATCTATTCTTTGTTGAAATCGGATAAATCCTTTGCTTTTCCCATGTTGAGACGAAACAAAATACTGACTGAGAGAGCTCTGACCCAGATATTAGGTATATATGCGTGTATCATTTACAACTTTGGCACATGATGCTGATTGGCTGCATGTGAGCTTATTTGCATGACGCAGAGGTGGTTTTAATGTTTTGGTTGATCGGTGTACATAACAGTGCACAAAAAATCAGTGATGGGATGCTTACTAAGAGAATTTTTCAGTCTAAGTAGCAGGAAAGAAATGTAGAGGAAGCTTAATAAAATCATGGAGGACCAGATCCAGGAATGTCTGCATGACAAAAAGATTATGAGTATGAAGTACAAAAGATCTTGTATGTGTCGTATGATGGATGTCAGTGAAGCTTGAGCTGTGTGCCGAGATCGCTGTAAATGGAGAGTTCGATATGGTAACAGCAAGTACATTCTAGTTCCATCAGTTAAACATTTATCTGGCCGATTGTCTTTCTTTGAGGAGCTAACCTCTGAATCTCAGAGAACAGCTTAGTGATATGTATGTGAATGTAACAAAGAGTAGCTATAAATCCAAGGACTAGGACAGTGCTTGTGTGACCAGCTGTGTGCTTCATATTCCACAGCAAGATAAGACTTGTTCATGAGGGCAAACTTGGGTCAGAATAACATTGTAAATCATCCTGCTGATCTCCATCATGAATATCAACCCTATCATTAAATTGTAGTCCCAAGCTATGCTGGTAACACAGTGGCATTTCTGATATAATAATCTTACTTGCCTTTATATATTTTATTCCACTTCTTACATCTGATAGGGGGATTGCCTTACAACTAATATTTTCAGATTCCTCTTGGTGTATTGCATTTTCATATGACTATAAGTTTTCAATTTGTGCAATAAAATAATTGTATTGTATTACATCTGTTCTATGTAATTTTCACCTTTTTCTGAAGCTACAGGGTGTGGCAGAAAAACGGGCACTTTTGAATGCAACAAAACTGATACTTCATTTAATGAGAAAAAATGACAAACACATCCATTGCACCCTGACACATTGCCATTTGTGAAATATGCACAGTCACGTTCATGTTTTGAATATTATGTCCAGCAGATGACGACCATTTCAACGTCTACACTCGGACATTCTGCAATGGAAATCGTCCATGGCACGTTCCAATATCTCAATAGGAATGTTTGTGGCTTTGTACGGATGTTGTGTTTCAGCCCAGCAATGGTGTGTGGGCACCTTGCATACACCTTAGTTTTAAGGTACCCCCACAGGAAGTAATCACAAACTGACAAGTCTGGTGACCTGGGGGGGGGGCATGAAGTGTCACCATTCTGGGATATTACATGGTTTCCAAAAAGTCAGTGTACGGCTTCCGTGGAAATTCTTGCACAGTAAGATGTAGTGCTGTCTTGCTGCAAACAAAATGGCTCATCTGAAGGAAAGTGTACAAGGTGCGATGCGACGAATGTGTCTATCATGTTGGCATACCTGTGAGATGTTACCGTTGTTATTTGTCCTTGCTCATCCTCGAAAAAATAAGGGCCGATTATTCCCATTGAAGAGACCGCACACCACACTGTAACTCCCTGACTGTGTAACGGCCATTGATGCAGTTGATGGGGATTATTCTCTGACCAGTAGCAAAAGTTTTGTTTATTCACAAAACCACTAAGATGAAAGTAGGCCTCGTCACTCATCCACAATAAATGCAAGAAAGCTTCATTGCTTTGCATTTTAGCCAAAAGCTCAACACAGTCATTCGGTGTCCATAATCATTTTCATGTAACTGCTGCACAACTTGTCTCTTGTAGGGATGTAACTTTAACTCATCCCATAAGATTCTGTGGAAGCTACGACTTGAGTTCCCCACTGCTGAAGAAATTCATCTCACAGAACGTTTTGGACTTTGTGTCACAACATTTTGCACTTCCTGTATTATTTCTCGTGCTTGATTACTCCTAGGCCTACCTGTAGGTTTTTGCTTCAGTGCACTTCCTGCAGCTTCAAAAGTCTTCACCCATAACCTGATGGCATGCTCTGATGGAATAGGATCATGCCTCGCGAGATTAAAATAATGCTGATATTCTCGTCTAACAGCAGCAGCACAGTCACCATTTTTGTAAATGCCTTAACAGCTACAGCACGTTGAGTTCTACTCTACCAATTCATGTCTCTGCTAATGGCGTCATTTGGTGAAACAAATGACAATCCATACGTGTTGCCAACATCATTAGGGAAACTTTCGCAAAGAAATAAAAAATGCCCATATTTCTGCCACATCCTGTACTTGCTTCTATATTAAAAAGAAAAAAAAGTTTATGTTAAATATTATTATATGAAAAACATTGTACATGTGTGGATGCTTGCATATTATATGTTCAGATTACCTTATATATTGGACACCTGTCCAACACCCAAGGTTTAAGTTAACGTGCAAAACTGTAGTAACAGATTTTGGGCAACTTACCATTCTCTGGTTTTTGCTCCATATTTCACATTTCCAGCACGTGAGACAGCCGTGGACATAGTGTCGCATGTTTCGTAACTTTTTCAGCTGAAGTCATTCACTTTTGTTACTTTCTATTCTTGGTCACTCTGGAGGCTTCATGTAGTAATCCGCATATATTTCTTCATTTATAACAAAAAGGTGGTCATGTCGTATATATCTACACAACATAGTTGCGGTCCTATTGTACATATCAGCATTCATAAAACTATCGGGTTGTTTATCTCCCTTGTCATACATACCTTACATTCAAGCATTTCTTTATACACTATATACAACCTGAAAATACTCAAACAACTCACTATATACATATATACACATGGCCCTTTAACCTCAGTTAACTACATCTATGTTTTATCAAAACAGCCTTCTGCCTGCTCATATCTCCTATTCTTTGTGAAAAGGCTTCGCAAAGGAGCTCTCCCATGCCGCTCTCCACCCTCAGCAAATACCTCAACCCAAGTACTTTCTGTAGCTTTCCGCTACCATCCTCAGTGGGGACGGAAACCCTGACCAATACTCATGGTATCAGCAGAGTAAGTGACTCCTCCGGGACAACATCAACTTTCGAAGCTTCATTCTCTTGGCTACTGTGGCGCCATCTCTTGTTGGCTTTAGATTTCGATTTTTTTTATATTTTTATTTTTCTGTTCAACTCTTATTAAATTCTTCCAGTTATTTTGTATTACATTTGGATCATAATGGTCACATACTGTATTTCTATTTTTTTCAATCAACACAGATTCTGCAATCCTGAGGTGTTTTTCAGATTTACAACTCTTGATCCAAGTGTAATACGAAATAACTGGAAGAATTTAATAAGAGTTGAACAGAAAAATAAAAAGATTAAAAAAATCGAAATCTAAAGCCAACAAGAGATGGCGCCACAGTAGCCAAGAGAATGAAGCTTCAAAGGTTGATGTTGCCCCGGAGGAGTCACTTACTTACTGTGCTGATACCGTGAGTATTGGTCAGGGTTTCCGTCCCCTGAGGATGGTAGCGGAAAGCTACAGAAAGTACTTGGGTTGAGGTATTTGCTGAGGGTGGAGAGCGGCATGGGAGAGCTCCTTTGCGAAGCCTTTTCACAAAGAATAGGAGATATGAGCAAGCCAAGACAGCCGAAGGCTGTTTTAATAAAACATGGATGTAGTTAACTGAGGTTAAAGGGTCATATGTATTAGTGAGTTATTTGAGTATTTGCAGGTTGTATATAGTGTATAAGGAAATGTATGAATGTAAGGTATTTATGTATGACAAGGGAGATAAACAACCCGATAGTTTTATGAATGTTGATATGTACAATAGGACAGCAATTATGTTGTGTAGATAGATATATATGACATGACCACCTTTTTGTTGTAAATGAAGAAATATATGCGGATTACTACATGAAGCCTCCAGAATGACCAAGAATAGAAAGTAACAAAAGTGAATGACTTCAGCTGAAAAAGTTACGAAACATGCAACACTATGTCCACGGCTGTCTCATGTGCTGAAAATGTGAAATATGGAGCAAAAACCAGAGAATGGTAAGTTGCTCTAAATCTGTTATATTGTATGTTGTTTAAAGTCTTATATTTTAAATCATCATCATCATCATCATTGTCAACCATTATCAATCCACTGCTGGACGAAGGTCTCCCCAAGTTTCCTCCACAACGGTCTGTCTTGTGCCAGTCTCCTCCATGTCACCCCTGCATACTTTCGAATTTCATCCACCCATCTCCCATGTGGTCTTCTTCTGGGTCTTTTCCTGTCCCTTGGAATCCAATCTAAAATTTCAGCTGTCCATCGATGATCTGTCCTTCTGGCAGTATGTCCAGCCCATTGCCATTTCAGGGATTTAACTCTGATCATGATGTCTTCCACTCTTGTCATTTTTCGGATCCACGAGTTCCTCTTCTTATCTCTCCTGGTTACACCAAGCATGCACCTCTCCATGCTCTTTGAGTTGTCTGCAGCCTTTGTATGTCTCTTTTAGTTAAGGTCCACGTCTCCGCACCATACGTAAGCACTGGAAGGATGCATTGATCAAACACTTTTCTTTTAAGACATAATGGCATATTGCTCTTGAAAATTATGCTGTTTCTTCCAAAAGCTCTCCAGGCAAGTTTTGTACGCCGATTAATTTCTTCATCAATGTGACCCTCACTTGATATCTGCTGTCCAAGATAAACGTACGTGTCTGTTATCTCCAGCTTTTCTCCATCAATCGATAAATCTTCATTTCTTGTAAAAGCATTGAACATCACTTTTGTCTTCTGAAAGTTCATTTTTAATCCCACTTCTTTACTCTTGTCAGCAAGTTCCTGGATCATACTCTGCAGCTCTGATGGGGTAGTTGCAAAAATGACTACGTCATCAGCAAAACAAAGGTGGGTTAGATAATCTCCATTAATCTTTATCCCCTTGTTTTCCCAGCTCAGTGACTGAAAAACACCCTCCAATGTGGCATTAAAGAGCTTCGGAGATATGGTGTCACCTTGTCTCACTCCCTTTCCAATTTTTATGTGTGTTGTATTTTCAAACAGCCTAATCTTTGCACTTGCATTTTCATAGATGTTATTAATAATATTAATGTATGCATCTTCAATACCGCAGGTTTTCAGAGCCATTGTAACTGCTGATGGTTTCACCGAATCAAAGGCTTTTTCATAATCGATAAAAGCCATGCACAATGGAAGTTCATATTCCCTCGCTCTTTCAATTAGTTCTCTCAGCACGTGGATATGATCTATTGTGCTGTAGCCACTCCTGAATCCAGCTTGTTCTCTCGGTTGAGCCATGTCCAGTGTTACCTTCAAGCGGTGTGAAAGAACTTTAGTGAAGATTTTATAAACTACTGGTAGGAGGCTGATAGGTCTGTAGTTTCAGAGATCCTCAATGTCACCTTTCTTATGTAGCAGGATCATTGTAGCGGTGTTCCAATCCTCAGGAATCTTTCCTTCATTAAGGCATCGAGTGAAAATTTGGGCGAGTACTGTTTCGATTTCTCCACTTGCTTCTTGTATGATGTCTACAGTAATTCCATCTTCTCCTGGAGCTTTTCCTCGCTTCATGTTCTTGATTGCATGTGCAACTTCTGCTGGAAGGACTGGAGGAACTCTGGTACTGGTATCTTTCATGATGTCTGGAGTGCATATATCATCCCTTTCATATAATTTGGAGTAGAAATCTTTCACTCTTGTCAAAATTTCGCCTCTATTTCTTGTTACAGAACCATCTTCTTTTCTCAGTGCTATAATCTGTTTTCTTCCCTTACTGAGATGTCCCTTTGCTATCTTTAGGCTTTGGTTGTTTTCAATTGCTTTCCTCACTAGTTCACAGTTGAATTTCCTTACGTCTTCAGTGATACTTTTTCTTACTGTCTTGCATAGCTCTATATATTCCACTATTTACAAAATATAAAAATACTAAGTACAAAATATTTTAAATATTTTGTACTATATGCTGTTAGATGTTATAATAATTTTATGATTTAGGCTGGTAGAAGTTAAGATATGTTGTCAGCATATGGTGAGTCATTGATTTTTTGTAGATCATATAACCCACGTTTATCCATTGAGCATCAAAAAGTTGTAAAAATCCTCTGATCTAACGATTCATAGTTCAAGGTGCAAATAATTGGATATTCTTCACACTCTAAAAATTGTGAATGATCCTACCTCATGTTTTTCATAAGTACTTGTCCAAATTTCAAATACAGCAAAAATTAAATATTTACATTTTTTTCAGGTGGACCCTTCCCTTATTGGTGGAATGATTGTATCTATTGGTGACAAATATGTAGATATGTCCCTTGCAACAAAGATTAAAACTTATACATCACTTTTGAGACAGTCCATTTAATCACAACATTGAAATAGCAAATAGTGTAACTTGGCATTAGAACCATACAAATCTTATAGCTATTGAAATGTTTGTAAATTATGAATGATAGAAATAAACAATTTTCAGTGGTTCAAACTTTATTTTTTCCTCTCGTTTTCTGTTTTTCTTATGTACTTGTGTGATGGATGCTACACATGTGAACCAATAGACAGTAAATTTATTTTGCATACTAAATAAACTTTGTAGAAACATACTCTATAACTCATAATCTTTTTCTGATGCAAACACTCCTGAATCTGATCCTCCCATGACTTCCCTGGCCTTCCTCTGCCTTTCCTTCCTGCCACTTAGACTAAAAAAAATTCTTAGTAACCATCTCACACTCATTCTTTCAACATGGCCAAACCACTTAAGAATATTAGTCTCCACCTTGCTAACAACATTTTACTTCACATTACACAACTGCAACGTCTTCATTCCTCACACAATCAGAACATGTCTTGCCACAAACCCCCATAAGTAACGCATTTCTACAGCACAAAAACGACTCCTATTTTTTTTCTGTAGTACCCTGGTTTCACTGCCATACATCAGAGTAGGGACAATTACATTCTCATACACAGCCATGCAGGACTCTCTTGAGAACCCATCATTCCTGTAAAAACCTCCCAAAGCCGCGATGACTTTCAATGAAGAATTCACTCGCCTGCTAATTTCACCATCCAGTTTGTTCTCCCTGTCAAACATGCTCCCTAAATACACAAACTCATTCACCTGGTCAATCACTGTGCCATTTAGATTTATATTATATTCAGTACTACCAGTTCCTCGCTCAAAAACCATAACTTTGGTTTTTCCCTTATTTGTACCCAGTTTAAATTTTATGCAAACTTCGTACATCTGGGACAACATACTCTGCAACTCATTTTTGCTCTCTGCGAAAAGGGCGGTGTCATCAGCAATCTGCACACATGGATATCACCGAAACATAAACCAGTATTATTTATTTTGGCATCACGCATGCATGCATCCATAAATATATTAAACAGCCATGGTGACATTACACAACCTTGCCTGACTCCTGCACCAATAGAAAACCATTTTGATAAAACACCATTCACTCACACACAAGCTCTACTTCCACCATACATGGCTTTTACATTATTAAGTAGGTTCCCATTAACACCATATTTATTCAATACTTTCCACAAAAGGGTCCTATTTACTCGGTTGTAAGTTTTCTTTATAAGTCTATGAAGGCAGCAAAAACTTTCTTACCAACAGCCAGATACTTTTCAATCATCATGCGTAATGCAAAAATCTGATTAGTGCAGCCTTTACCAGGCGTAAAACCACGCTGAAGATCCCACACTTTCTCTGATGTAAGACCCCATACTTTTTCAATAATGACTTTACCAAACACTTTCCCTGGCACGCTCGGTAGGCTAATACAGCGATAGTTGCAGTCAGTCTGATCCATCCCCTTTTCCCTTATACAAAGGAACAATGATAGCATCCTTCCAATCCCGAGGTATCATTCCTAACTCCCAGCACAACTGGCAAATTTCAGTTAACCAAGTCAATTACAGAGTCGTCACCATATTTCAACATCTCAGCAGTTATGCCATCCACTCCCGGAGCCTTACCAGTCTGGAGAGATTTTAGAGCTTTACACACTTCTTCTCTTGAGATCCCTCCTGTGCTTCCATCCCTTCACTGTGACAACACCTGCTTCTGCCTCAGAATCACCTTTGCGTTGTTGAACTAATAACTCACAGAAGTATTCACCCCATCTGTCACATAACTCATTGGGCTCCCATATCATTTCCTCAATCCTATTCTTCACACAACTAACAACTTTGTTTCCCCTATTTATCCTGAGTCTCATGTACTTCCAGAAAGTCTTTCTATCTTTCCAAAAAGCCAATTCACGCCATTTCCACCTTTCTCCTTGAACCCATTTCACCTTCTGCCTTACTGTGGCGAACCGGCTTAGCAGCTTCACGCTTGTTATGGCGATATTCATCCACAGGAAACTCTACCTTGCAACATCCCCAAATAGGCATCTTTCTTTCTCTTTACTGCCTCTTCAATCTCAGTATTCCACCAAGCGTCACGTCTGTCGTTACCCACTATTCTGGTGCCACAGACCTCCTCAGCAGCAGTGGCAACACAGTTCTTAAAATAATCTCATTTCTTTTCTACATCCCTCTCACAAGACTTCAGCTCCTCTAGTCGTTCTGTGAGTAAGTTAGAATAACGCTGATGATCTTCAGGGAGCCTTTCAGCCTTTATTCTTTCCATTTTAGGCCTCTTCCTATTCCTTTTCCTCCAACCAACATTCAGTTCCACTCTTGACACTACCAAGTAATGATCAGAGCCAGCATCCGCACCTCTCATCACACGAGTGTCAACAATTAAGTGTTTCAGGCGCTGATTGTAAGCAGCAAAATCTGTCGCACTCTTTTGACCAAGTGTACGATTTTCCCAAGTATATGTGTGGATGTACTTGTGGTTGAAAAATGTGTTAGATACACACAACCCATTCTCTCTGCACAGTTTAATTAATATTTCACCATTATCATTCACACAAGGATCATTAAACTTACCCAGAACATTTTAAGAAATCGCATTCTGCACCTACTCTAGCTTTGAAATCCCCTGCTATTATGACTTTCTCTTTAGCACCAAACTGGCTCAAAACAGCTTTTAGCTCATTCCAGAAATCTTCCTATCAGAAGGTTTTGAGTCACAAGGAGCATACACTATAGCAATTACTATTCTCTGAAGTTTCACTTTCAAACGAATCCAAAGAATTCTCTAACTTGTGCAGCTATAGTGCATCAAGTTGTTCATCTTTTCACTTAAAATCACACCTACACCAGTCTGTCCTCTCACATTATCCAATACTCCAGACCACACACTCACAGTTTCACTCACTTCTATCCCAGTTTCCTTCTTTTTGGTTTCACTTACACAGAGCACATCCATCATTCATCTCTTCAATCACCTCATTCATACCTCTAGTATTCCATACACCATTCATACCTCTAGTATGCCATTTATACCTCTAGTATGCCATACACCATTCATACCTCTAGTGTGCCATTTATACCTCTAGTATGCCATACACCAATCTTACACTCACTCACTTGAGATCTTTTTTTCATTTTCTGTTTACCGTGTCGAAATTGTTTCCATGGTGGACCATCTTTTTCAAGTGTGGTAGGTCCACCATATCCCACATTAGAGTCCAGAATAATAATTCTTTGTGTCTTTTTAATCAGGTAAGTACACCATTGTGAGGGGATTAGCCCACAGCTGATGGTTCCAGTTGGTTATTCAACCTAAGGATTCTGGAACAAAACCCAGTGAGTTGCAGTCTTTTTGCCAGTGTCACACAGAACTAGCTGGCACTTTTCCAAGAATTGCAGAGGCCCTTGTTGCTGTTCTGTGTGTCACTGTTCCCACGGAGCGCCCCGAGGAGGCAAACCCATCTCTCACTAAGACTGCTCAACAGGGGCTTTTAAAAGCAGTTTCTCATTTTAAAACTGAGAAATAAAAACTAATCACTATATTACTGTGTGTGTAGTAAATGTCATGTCACAGATAAAATAGACAAAAGTGAAAGATTATATTTTATAGCTCTTTATTTTATGGTGTAGGCATTATTAATTTCTGGTACCTGTCATTTTTTATTGGGTTACTTGAGGATTCCATTTGCCCAGAATTTTTCACGTTTGGTAGGAAAGAACTTGACAAGATTATTTTTGTTGTCCTTCAAAGAAGAGAAGTTCTTTCCAATGAGTGAGTTCTGCAGAGACCAGAATAAATGGAAGTCTGAAGGTGCAGGATTGACTAAATGGGCCAGATGAGGCAGGAGATCTCAGTTGAGTTCCAACAACTTTTTCCTGGTGACCAAAGAAATGTGAGATCTGTCATCCTTGTAGAAGACAATGCCCTCCTTACCTGTTGTACATTTCTGGACATTTGTCATCAAGTGCCACCTTCAGGTAGTCCGGTTATAAACTACATACCAGAATTGATCATTTAGTTGCTTGGCAGCACTTCATAATACAGTAAAACCTCTGTTAGCAGACACCTCTGAACAATGGCAAATTTTAGTCGGTCCAGAACAGATGCTGTAGGATTAACATTAGCGATAACCTCCAAACAACAGGACCTCTTAACAATGATCAACTGACACTCTTGAAAGAGGTCTAATAGACACTGCCTGTAAGGATTTTATGCAGTTCCTTCGGTATTTCAGCTGGAGGAATATGCCGGGGACAAAGAATGTTTCTATACATGCATTACTGCAGGTACAGTTGAATGCTTAAGCAAAAATAAAGGAGTTAAAGTTTAATTCGATGTGTGGCTGTAATTACTTAAGGTGAGCTCCATATCTTCCCATCCCTGCGTCAGGTGGGGTGAGATGGTGCCTTAAATGTTGCCCATTGGTGGTGGTGTTGATTAGTTATGTCCCAGTGCGCCCTGCTTTCTGCTTGTGGCCAGCAATGATTGCATAAGTTTTTCCAAGGCCATCCAATTTTTGTGACCAATAAGGGAAGATAATGAGAAATGAGTGTGCATTTAAACTGCAAGTCATACTTGTTATTCCTTTTCCTGCCTAAAAAATTCAGTTGCAAACAATAAGTCAGTTTGCTGTTCTGAATCTAGACATTATTGCTCATATCGGGGCAATGTCAGTTTTTTTGTAGGCAAGCAATTGTATTTACATTCTGATCCCTGCATCAATAAAAGCACAGAACATACCTTTCTCTAATTCTGTATTGACTTTCAGGACCCAACCGACTGATGAATATCTGTCTCTAATTCTGTATTGACTGCTCAACCCAACTAATTGATGAATTGTTTGGCATACAGAAATTATTCCCATGGTCATGTCTCTTTTCTCCTCATTTTGCAGAAAGTTAGTTTCACATATACATAAAACAGAAGATCTGTAGTATTCAGGATGACTTTTCGACATTTGCAAAAAGCGCATTTTTCTGCAGTTTAAACTTGCGAGTTTTTGCACTTTCCTGAAAATGAGTGAAAAACAGAAGTTTTTGGCATTAAACAGAAAAGGTGAAAGCTATTGAAGAGAGTGAAAAAAGAATAAGTGTTTGCTGCTTAGTAGAACATTATATTTGTGGAAGAAAGCAAATCAGTGATTTACTGAAGAAATGATTAGTGCAAAGGTTTTGGCAGATCAAAACGAAGATGGAGTTAATGAAATGGAGACTGAAGCTGGCAACTGTAGAGAGAAAACCTACAAAGAAATTTTTCAAAATTTTCATGACATTCAGACTTTTGCGCACAATGAGTGATTTATACACAAATTTATGAGAGGTGATGGTTATATATACACTGGTGTGCAAAAATTAAGGACGAAGAGGAGAAATTAGCATAACAGCGGAATGAGCAGGCAGAACAGACCGAAAGACCACTCAAGAGATAGACTAGGGTCTGGTACGGTAGGGCATGCGCATATATGCAGCATGACGTTGGGGGAGGGGGAGTGTTGGAAGGGTATATAAAGCACATGGGTGGTGTATGCTATTGCACGGTGTACATCGGTTTGAACGACGTCGAGTTGCTGCCACCGTGTGATGTGGCCATCAGGCAATCCAGTAGACGACATCTGGATGACTTTACCCGAGGTCGCGTCATTGGGAAGTTGGAAGAAGGTCGAAGTGCGACTAGTGTGGCCGAGGAGTCCGGGATCGCTCACAGCATCGTTTCACAAGCTTGTAGAGCATTTCAAACAACAGAAACAGCTGTCCGAGAGTTAAGCAGTGGTCGTCCACGAGCAACCACTGCAGTGGACGACCGGTATGTTGTCCTACAGGCGAGAAGAGACAGACGACAGACAGCGAGAGAAATCGCAAGGCACATGCAACAGACAACTGGACGTCCATTATCGCATTTTATTGTGGCCAGGAGGCTGCACAAAGGTGGTCTGTTTGCACGACGACCAGTACTGTGTGTGACATTAACGCCTACTCATCGGAGACGGCGGTTTCTGTGGTGCCAGGAACACAAGAACTGGACACATCAGCAATGGGGTCGAGTTCTGTTTACGGATGAGAGCCGATTTAGTCTGACGAGCGATTCTGGACGTATACACATCTGGAGAGAGCAGGGAACAAGCAATCGCACCTCCACCTTCATCGAAAGGGACCAGTTTGGAGGTGGCAAAGTTCTCGTTTGGTGCGGTTATCATGCTTAGTAGCCGTACTGACCTCCACATCTTCCAAGGAGGTTCAGTCACTGGTGTCCACTATTGTACTGAGGTTCTCCTGCCTCACGTGCATCTGTTTAGAAGTGCTGTGGGTCCAGAGTTCCTCTTCATGGACAACAACGCTACACCTCATCGTACAGTGGCTGTCGCAGAGCTGTTGGAGAGTGAAGATATTCAACGCATGGATTGGCCCGCAAGGTCCTCGGACCTAAATCCAATTGAACACATGTGGGACCTTCTCGGGAGACGCTTGGCAGCACATCACCAGCCGCCAGCAACGATTCCACAGCTGTGATTGGCGGTACAAGAGTAATGGGCTGCGATGCCTCAACTGCTCCTTGACAACCTCGTCCTCAGCATGGACAGACGTTGTAAATCCTGCAATGCAGTCAGGGGTGATCATATCCCCTACTAAAGACTGGATTTTTCTTGGCAGCCGTCTGTCACATGGACGTTTCTGTCTTCTGTCCAGTTGTGCTCGAAGCTACCTTTTCAATAAAGTGCCTTTGTATCCTTTGGATTCCTTTGTTTGGACGGTTTTGCTCACTTGTCCCATATTCTTACATCTTGGGGATCTTATGGTATGATTTGAGTTGATGTGGAGCACTTCTGCACGATGTTACATTCGAAAAGCCGCCTCGTCCTTAATTTTTGCATGCCAGTGTATATATATATATATAACCAACACCTCTCATATTCAAGTCACATTATTGTGATCACCAGCTAATATCCAGAGTAACCACCATGTGCAGCATGGACAGCAGCTAGATGGGCTGGGAGTGACTCAATAAGGTGCTGGAAAGTGTTCACAAGCATGCGGAGCCATGCTGACTGCAGTGTATCTGACAGCTGCTGGAGGGTGCATGGTGGAGGATCCATAGAGCGAACAACATGATTGAGGTGGTTCCTCAGGTGCTCAATTGGGTTTAAGCCTGAGAAATTAAGGGACCAGGAAAGTACTTTGAAGTCTTCATGGTGCTGTTCCAGCCACTCTCTGACATTTCTAGCTGTGTGACATGTTGCATCGTCTTGCTGGAAGATCCCATCCGCCCCAGGGAAGACAATCGGCATTTATGGGTGTACATGGTCTGCAAGGTTGGATTCATAATGAATTTGGTCCATAGTGCCTTCCGCAGGTATGAGTGGACCCAGGGAATATCGCAAAAACATTCCCCAGACCATATCACCGCCCCACCAGCTTGGGTTCTTCCAGCAATGGTTGAAGAGTGTTTGTTCACCGATGTTTCTTGCCTTATATGCCAATGTCCATCCGTTCAGTGAAGCAGAAAACATGACTCATCGGAGAAGGCAATCCTTTGGCAATCAACAGAGGTCCAATTCCGATACTGCCATGCAAATGTAATCCTTTTCGGTTGATGTACCTTTGTTCGCATAGGGGCAGTGACTATCTATCTGATCAGAGCCCCATACGCAGCAGGGTTTGTTGAACTGTCATTTTAGACACACTTCTGGTAGCCCTCCTGGTTCATTCGGCCAGTGAGTTGCACCACAGTTGTGTGTCGATCGGCCCACGTGCACTTTTTCAGCTGACGTTCATTTCTCACATCAATGGCACGTGATGCTCTGCAGTTTCCACATCGCTTGTTCTCAATGTGCCATTTCTCCAATCACAATACACTTGAACCAGAGCAGTTCACAAACTGCTCTGTTTCAGAAATACTGCCACCCTTGGCCTGAAAGCCAATAATCATCCCTTTTTGCAAATCTGATAAACCGCTTCTTTTATCCATGACAACAACGTGTGATATGTTTTCAGAATGCCTACAGCACACCTTATGTACCCTCCAAGCCAGCTCATGATACATGCCTTTCATTGGCTGCACGCTGTTGACATCAAAAGTGGTAGGTGGTCTCAATAATGTGACTCAACTGTGCATTTATAAATATGTTATGCATCACAGTAATTCTAATATAAATAATATGCTCATTATTTTATTCAGCATTTGGAACTGTTTTTTTTTTCCCTTTGTGCTTCAGTTTCATACACTTACAGTGTTTTTTACATAAAAGCAACTGCCAAAACAACAACAGTCGCTTTTTCCTGGTCCGAGCGGTGAATGTTATTTGAGAATTTGTTCCAGTCCCACCACAGTTACCTTCTTGGAATGCAGACCATCCTTCATAGTGGTTAATGGCAGTTCATCTCCCTTGCTCCACAATCTTTTCCACTCCACATTAGCATACAGAATCCACTTCTCATACATAACCTGTTGCCATTCATTTCAGAAATGTGTTGTTTTTGTCCCGTTTGGACTGTGAATTGCAAACATGTATACTTAAAAAATGAACATTTTTCTCATTCAGACCAATATGGTACCCCAATTGGCATCAAAGCAACTCACATATCCAAACTTTGTAAGCGATGCCATGATGCTTTTGGATGTCTACACTCTACAGTATCTGTGCAATTGCATGTGTCATAATGTGTGGATTGTCGTGAATAATCCCTTGATTTGGTCATCATCAACTTCAATAGGTCTTCCAGAATGTGATTCATCAGCAAGTGAGTTATTTCCACAATAAAACTTTTCAAAACAATATTGACACAGTTCGAATTCATACAGCTTCCTCCCCATTCACAGTACATCATTTCTTTGTGTGTGTGTGTGTGTGTGTATGTGTCACATTTTTATGCAGCATAAGAAACTGCTCTTAAGAACTACTTTATTCGTGCTGGAAGATATTAAAATATGTATTGCCGTCTGTACATGATTCTAAAAGCACAGTTAAAATATATACAAGGCTAAAACGTTAGCACTTTCAAGTCCACTATGGACCCGTCATCAGATGTTGTAGTTATGATTTGCCCTGGTAGGGGTATGTATGCAGGAGGCACATCGACGTATCAATGTTGTCAATGCGCATGCTCATTACATAGTCAGGTTGTTATACATCTAAGATGGGGTTGTTATCTGTGTTGTCCCCCTCACCATAGTAATTGCAAAGCAATTTCCATGGTAATAGGGGCATCATCATTACAACACTTCCTTTTAAATTTATGAATAATCAGCTTTCTGTCAAGAGAAATGAAGATCATGTGGTTGGCGTGCTAAGTATAGTTACATTTTGCCAGATAGGTTGGTGTCTTCCCTCCAGGCATAATCTTGAAAAAGCGGGAGAGGCAGAATATGATTTGACATTATTTTTATGCTCAGATACATGTAAACTAAGATTGCGATGGGTCATTCCTATGTATATCTGGTCGAAAACATCATCGTTCATGGATTTTAGTGGAATTGCATACACACCAAACTTGGAATCGGGGGGAGGGGGGGGGGTCCGATCCCTGGCTTTCTTGATATTAGAAAGAATGTTACATACTTTTAAACCAAAGTCTATGTTGAAAGGTCGACATGCGTTTTTTAAGACATTTGTGATTATGGGAATGTATGGATGGCATTGTGCCCACATATGAGGTAGTTGTTCTTGTTTTTTGTAATGTAGAGTAAGAGGCATTAAAAACGCGTCGCATTATGGCATTAACAGTGGCAGGTGGGTAATCATATAATACCGCAATATCCTTGATTTTTGCAATTTCTTCGTCTCATTGTGCCGTTGTGGACGAATATGCTACTGCACGATGAAACATAAAGTGAAGAGCTGACAGTTTTTGCTTGAGTGGGTGGGATGAGCTGAAAGGAATCCTGGATATTATAGAAGTTGGTTTCCTATATACAGAGTGAGTTACTTCATTCATAGTAGGGTTTCTTTTCAACATGAAGTCTAGATAGGGTAATGAATAATTGGTCTCGAATTCCAAAGAAAATTTTATGGAACTGTATTTTGTGGACAACAAATTAGTAAACTCAGTGAGATTTTCTAGGGTGGATTGCCAAAACAATAACACATCATCCGGCCCAGGGAACCTACACTCCAGTGGTCGAAGTGGCATAGAGCTACTGCCGGTATGGTCTCGAATTCCAAAGAAAATTTTATGGAACTGTATTTTGTGGACAACAAATTAGTAAACTCAGCGAGATTTTCTAGGGTGGATTGCCAAAACAATAACACATCATCCGGCCCAGGGAACCTACACTCCAGTGGTCGAAGTGGCATAGAGCTACTGCCGGTATGGTCTCGAATTTCGAAGAAAATTTTATGGAACTGGATTTTGTGGACAACAAATTAGTGAACTCTGAGATTTTCTAAGGTGGATTGCCAAAACAATAACACATCATCCAGCCCAGGGAACCTACACTCCAGTGGTCGAAGTGGCATAGAGCTACTGCCGGCATGGTCTCGAATTCCAAAGAAAATTTTATGGAACTGGATTTTGTGGACAACAAATTAGTGAACTCTGTGAGATTTTCTAAGGTGGATTGCCAAAACAATAACACATCATCCGGCCCAGGGAACCTACACTCCAGTGGTCGAAGTGGCATAGAGCTACTGCCGGTATGGTCTCGAATTCAAAAGAAAATTTTATGGAACTGTATTTTTGTGGACAACAAATTAGCAAACTCAGTGAGATTTTCGAGGGTGGATTGCCAAAACAATAACACATCATCCAGCCCAGGGAACCTACACTCCAGTGGTCGAAGTGGCATAGAGCTACTGCCGGCGTGGTCTCGAATTCCAAAGAAAATTTTATGGAACTGGATTTTGTGGACAACAAATTAGTGAACTCTGTGAGATTTTCTAAGGTGGATTGCCAAAACAATAACACATCATCCTGCCCAGGGAACCTACACTCCAGTGGTCGAAGTGGCATAGAGCTACTGCCGGTATGGTCTCGAATTCCAAAGAACATTTTATGGAACTGTATTTTGTGGACAACAAATTAGTGAACTCTGTGAGATTTTCTAAGGTGGATTGCCAAAACAATAACACATCATCCGGCCCAGGGAACGTACACTCCAGTGGTCGAAGTGGCATAGAGCTACTGCCGGTATGGTCTCGAATTCCAAAGAAAATTTTATGGAACTGGATTTTGTGGACAACAAATTGGTAAACTCGGTGAGATTTTCTAGGGTGGATTGCCAAAACAATAACACATCATCCGGCCCAGGGAACCTACACTCCAGTGGTCGAAGTGGCATAGAGCTACTGCCGGTATGGTCTCGAATTCCAAAGAAAATTTTATGGAACTGGATTTTGTGGACAACAAATTAGTGAACTCTGTGAGATTTTCTAAGGTGGATTGCCAAAACAATAACACATCAACCGGCCCAGGGAACCTACACTCCAGTGGTCGAAGTGGCATAGAGCTACTGCTGGTATGGCTCGAATTCCAAAGAAAATTTTATGGAACTGTATTTTGTGGACAACAAATTAGTAAACTCAGTGAGATTTTCTAGGGTGGATTGCCAAAACAATAACACATCATCCAGCCCAGGGAACCTACACTACAGTGGCCGAAGTGGCATAGAGCTACTGGCGGTATGGCGTCATCCATAGATCCACATAGTATAAATTGGAGGTTTCGAAATACATACCATTCCAGAGCCGCGGATGGCTTAGTGGTTAGCGAGTCAGACTATCACTGCAAGGTTCTCAGGTTCGATCCTGGGCTGATCTTTCAGAGATGGTGTGATTTACTAACAATCGCTGAATATCCGCCATGCATCGGACGAGCACGTTAAGTGACGGCCCCCCAGGCTGGACCCACTGGTTAAATGTGTATCCTTTCCCATGCCCTCCCTGAAATTCTCTCACCCCTCTATGTACAACATCGTACTTGTACGGTGACACTATCTACTGTACTCTAATCTCACAACAAAACTGTTCTGTCAAAGTCGCTAGACTTGCTCTCTTTCCTTCCGTTTCTATGTCCTGCCCAAAAGGCGATCTCGCTGTAGGTGGCTGGGACCTAAACTCTACTCACTGTGGATGGAAGTCCTACAAGAAAATGACAAATACTGTGTGTACATACCATTCCACATAATTTTTTTTTTGGTATTGAAAATTAATGTAATAATTTAAAAAAAAAAATCTGTGGCCTCTTTCATTTCCAGCTTAATTTCCGACGTTAATTAAATTGCAATTTCTGGATTGTTGGATCACTGCACAAATAAATTAAATTCTGAATATATTTGTACTTTTTTTTTTTTTTTTTGCAGTGAACTTTAGTTTTGAATATGATAGAGTATAATGACAAACACATGAATCTTGGAGCACGAATGTATTACTTTTATTTTTTTTACAAAATGTGTATGGGTTTACTGCAGTTCTACTAGAAAGAACTATACATGATTGGATTGTATGTTGCCTGAGCCATAGTCATCAGTGCTCAAATACGGGTACAGCTGTGTAGACTGGAATAAAAAAAAATTACTTTAAACTACTTTATTTATTTTGTGCTACTATAAATATACTGTAAGAGTAAGAGCATATTATATGCCCACATGCAAAGGATGATCATCAGCTATGAATCCTGTAACTAATCTAGCAGCAGGCCAAACAAAAGTCATACATATTCCTTGCAAATGCCTTTTTCAGTCAGCAAACTTAACAACAGGTGGATTAAGGCCGTGGGTGGCCTAGTGGTCAACGTTCGTGTCTTCCACGGAGATCACCTCGGGTTCGATCCCAGGCAGGTACGAACGCTCGAACCACTAAAATGTTCGCCGTGCGTCGGATGGGCACTTTAAGCCGTCAGGCCGCGGGTACTGCCCTTTTCGGTAATAAATAAGGGCGTCTTTCTACCTTGCTTCCGTGTCACTTTCTTATCGGGCACTGTAGCCCAAATCTCCTAGCTTCCTATTTCTAAGGGTTGTTTAATTAGACCTGGGGTCAGAAACTCCCAAAAATCCTCTACATCTGATCTCAACAGGCAGATTAACCCTTTAACGACCATTACCCTAAAATCTGGTATCACTCTATATACCATAATGCCCGAAACTATTTGTTGTTTCACTTCTTTGCTTAGTAACAACAATGGTGATTGACAGCGACTCCTGCTGATCCCTTATGGGTCGTGTAAATTTAAAGAACAGCTAAGGATGGGAAATTTGACTCACTCTAGACAGGCATTTGGGGCGGCTATGATCGTTTGTGCTTACGGGCGTTATGGTTGTTAAAGGGTTAATCTGGGCCCATTTAAGGAGGGACTAGGGAGAAGAAGTGTTGTTACAGAGAGAGAAAATCAGATTAGCAATTTAATCCTCTTATTACACTTTTATATCGCCTCACCCGCAACAGTGAGCAATCCGCAGACTCCTGTTTTGTGCTGAAAATGGGAAAATGGTTTTATGGCTTAGAAAATATCTGAAAAGTCAGGATTCCGGAAAGTCTCTCTGTTGAGTTACATTCCTTGCCACGCCTGAGGTTATCGTCACGCCGAATAAGTGTTGTATGTTGCCCTTCTCCGCAAATGAAAAACTAAATCAAGTGTTTTTCCTGAGAGATGTACTGTTTCACCCCATCGCCCCTTTCGTATTAACGAGAATTCTGACACCATGCTTCTGTTCCCTGCGTCTTTTTAGTGCCAGCTGCTAATCATTTAACATTTTATCCGTTAAAAATGTTATTTGCAGATTTTTGCATTAAAATTTCTGCTTTCTGTCCTAATTTCTTTACGTAGTTTGTGACGGGTTTATAATTTATTTCATACCGGGATGGTAAATAATGTTTTTTAACTGCCGGTATGCTCACTTCGATTTTTGTTAACTTCCGGTAGGCTATACCTGCCCGCTTCGAACACTGCTACACTCACAATGAAATCCAGGGCATTATTAATGCCTTAAGACTAGTGTATAACAGAACATTTTTCGGTTTAATGATACCATCTACCGACAACGGGAGGAAGCCCCAATGGGGTCACCCCTCTCGGCAGTTCTGGCTGAATTGCTGTTACAAGAGCTGGAAAACGACGTTCTTTCTAACTTTCCTGTAAAACCTATTCTATATCTGAGATATGTGGACGACGTGTTATTGTTTTGGCAATCCACCCTAGAAAATCTCACCGAGTTTACTAATTTGTTGTCCACAAAATACAGTTCCATAAAATTTTCTTTGGAATTCGAGACCATACCTGCAGTAGCTCTATGCCACTTCGACCACTGGAGTGTAGGTTCCCTTGGCCGGATGATGTGTTATTGTTTTGGCAATCCACCTTAGAAAATCTCACAGAGTTCACTAATTTGTTGTCCACAAAATACAGTTCCATAAAATTTTCTTTGGAATTCGAGACCATACCTGCAGTAGCTCTATGCCACTTCGACCACTGGAGTGTAGGTTCCCTGGGCCGGATGATGTGTTATTGTTTTCACAATCCACCCTAGAAAATCTCACTGAGTTACTAATTTGTTGTCCACAAAATACAGTTCCATAAAATTTTCTTTGGAATTCGAGACCATACAGGCAGTAGCTCTATGCCACTTCGACCACTGGAGTGTAGGTTCCCTGGGCTGGATGATGTGTTATGGTTTTGGCAATCCACCTTAGAAAATCTCACAGAGTTTACTAATTTGTTGTCCACAAAATCCAGTTCCATAAAATTTTCTTTGGAATTCGAGACCAATTCATTGCCCTACTAGACTTCATGTTGGAAAGAAACACTTCTACGAATGAAGTAACTCACTCTGTATATAGGAAACCAACTTCTACAATATCCATGATTCCTTTCACCTCATTCCACCCAATCGAGCAAAAACTGTCGGCTCTTCACTTTGTGTTTCATCATGCAACATTCTTCCGATTCCAAGTTTGGTGTGTATACACATTCGTCCACAACCGCACAATGAGACGAATTAAGAAATTGCAAAAATCAAGAATATTGCGGCATTATATGGCTACTCATCTGCCACTGTTAATGCCATATTGCGATAAGTTTTTAATGCCTCATACTCCACTTTATAAAAAACAAGAACAATTACCTCATATGTGGACACAATGCCATACATTTCCATAATTACAAATACCCTAAAAAAGGCATGTCGACCTTTCCACATCGACTTTGGTTTAAAATTGTGTAACATTCTCGCTAATATCAAGAAAGACAGGGATCGGATCACCGCGCCCCGATTCCAAGTTTGGTGTGTATGCGATTCCACTAAAAGCCATGAACGATGATGTTTCTGACCCGATATACATAGGATCGACCCGTCGTAATATTAGTTTACGTGTATCTAAGCGTAAATACACTGGCGGAAAGTGAAAAAAGAACATCACGAAGCGATTGGCGGACGATCATGAAATTTACATATGTTAATGGGGTCGAGTGTACGTAGGTGTGATGTTAATTTCGGGACCAACCGGTGAGCGCTTACGCCACAGCACGGCATAATATGAAAATTATCGTCGGTGGTATTTAAGGAGTACGGCGAAGTGAATGTAATCAGTCGTCGGCGTACGGACACGTGCGAAGACCCTGAAGAAGCTGCAATGCCTGGACATGGGAGACGTGTACGATTGCAGCAGTTATCGGACTTTGAACGAGGTCGTCTAGTCGGACTCCGCGAGACCGGGTGGTCGTATTGCGGAGCGTATTGGATCGGTCCGCTCATCAGTCAGTCACAGACGGACTGATGAGCGGACCGATCGACGCATAAGAAGAGCGGCGTTGTCAAGCAGAACATCCACTGCGACGCAAATCCGAGCTGCCGTTGCTCCTAAGGTGACTGTGCGAACAACCCGCAACCGTCTACTGGATGCAAGACTACGTGCATGTGTACCTCTGACTCCACCCCACCGTCAGGAACGGCTGCAGTGGTGTCGCCAACGTCTGCACTGGAGAACGCAATGGCCATCTGTCGTGTTCAGCGATGAAAGCAAATTCTGCTTGGGAGCCTCCAATGGCCGAATGCGTGTTCGCAGACGCACAGGGGAGCGTCTCCACCCTTCTTGCATCCGCCAGCGACACACAGGGCCTACACCTGGTCTCCTGGTGTGGGGAGCGATCAGCTATCACTCCCGTACACAACTAGTGTTTGTACCGGGTACGTTAAACAGCACCTCCTACATCAACATCATTATTCAGCCCGTTGTGTCATTTGTAAGGTCGGTCCATCGTGGTGTTTTCCAGCAAGATAACGCACGCCCACACACGGCACGTGCAACGCAACATGCACTTCAGGGTGTGAGACAACTTCCATGGCCTGCACGTTCACCGGATTTGTCCCCCATTGAGCACGTGTGGGATTTTATGGGACAACGACTTATCCGGTCTCCACGGCCACCCACGACCATCCCCGATTTACGCGTCCAGGTTGAGGATGCTTGGAACTCAATACCCCAAACTTACATCCAACATCAGTACGACAGACTCCATGCCAGAATTGCCCAGTGTGACGCAGTTCATGGCGGTTCAATTTCGTACTAACCATGTTACATGGAAATGTTATTTTTCAGTTTGCCAGCAAATACAGCTGTATTTTGCCATAATGTTTTGATCACGTTATCCTCTGTATTCCGTTATTATGCTGTATAAATTTCGTTAGTATCAGACGTCTCCTTCTTGGTGTTCTTTTTCACTTGCCAGTGTATAATCACGTAGGTTTCGAGACTGCTTGCGCGACCGTTAGGCTCCCATGCTTATAATCCATGAAAAGTAAGCCCTCCAAATCATTCAGTGTTAGCCATAAACGATTTACGAAACGATCTGTTTTAATATCGTGAACGACGCTTGAAATTCTGTAATGTTACTGAAACAGGTTTAAGTCGCACTTCAGAGCTGCACGTTTGTAAAACCGACTTCAGCACCTCGGCGCTACAACAGAAAATACGGTATAGTGATGTAAAAGGAGCAGATGTCAAGGAGTTATTTCTGAGTGAATTTTTATGGGATAGTGTCCACAAATCTGCCTCTTTCAAACTAAGTAGCCGAAGATGGGCTATTATTTTTATTTTATTTTTTCCGAGAGGAGAATTCTTATTTATTCTGTCCTTTTGGTAGATAAATTTTTAAGAGGATATTTATCTCATATTCCAAGGGCATGTCTAAAAGCTTCGCAACCCGGGAAAAAAGATTGTTACAAGAAAGTTTAACTCTGCATATAAATCTTTTCTTTCGTTTATTCCATTAGAAAAGAGACTGTTCTGCCTTTACGGTAACAAACTAATAACATCTCACTCATATGCAATTGTTTTTATTATGCAACAATGCAGGTATATAGACACATCTAATAAAGTGTGGGTCCACCTCTTGCCCTTGCAACAGCAGCAATACGTCGTGGCGTGGACTCTCACAGGCGCTGAAAAAGTTCGGGCCGCCCCGGTGGCGCAGTGGTCCACTAGCGTCTCGAGACAGCGATGTCCACATGTATCGAGTTATCTCATTGGCAGCAATAAAACCGGCACCCTCCAATTGGCGAACGGCATCGAAACACTAGCGTCTCGCGACAGCGATATCCACATGTATCGAGTTATCTCATTAGCAGCAATAAAACCGGCACCCACCAATTGGCGACCGGCACTGAAACAGCACTTGTAGTTCGTATACGTCTCGAAGTCGTGACACAGGTTGTTAACATCTTAGTTAACATTAGTTTCTTCATTGGCGGCTGTCGGCACAAATCGAACAATTTAACCTGTTTGCAGTATACATCCAAATATAAAAATGGCTATTCTTCCACAAACGGGCGCATTATTCATTTCTCACAGCTAAGACAGCGGAACGCTAGAATGATCATTCGTCCGTAAGGGGTCCGGGTTCGAATCCCGGTCAGGCATGGATGTTGTGTTTGTCTTACGGCACTGGCTCTCTCCCTTCCCTGGAACCAGTGACCCTAAATTAGGGACGGGCGACTGCTTATAGCCCATTGAGTTGCTCACGGTGGTCGTTAAACCTCAAAAAAAAAAAAAAAAAAAATTGCCGCCCCGGTGGCGCAGTGGTCTAAGGCGCTGGCCTCTGATCATTCGTCCGTAAGGGGTCCGGGTTCGAATCCCGGTCAGGCATGGATGTTGTGTTTGTCTTACGGCACTGGCTCTCTCCCTTCCCTGGAACCAGTGACCCTAAATTAGGGACGGGCGACTGCTTATAGCCCATTGAGTTGCTCACGGTGGTCGTTAAACCTAAAAAAAAAAACAAAAAAAAACGCTAGAACAGCTCCGCGAGCAATCTACTGTTTTCGATCTGGCAATTAATCTGTTGTTGTTTACATTCGAATGCAAACATTATGGGGGATTATCTTTGTATCCTGTTCTTATTTTTTTTATTCATCATGATGACTAACGTTGGTTTCATCAAAAAAAGATAAAAAATATTTCGTGTACTAAATGAAAACTATAACTGAGATGTTGAAAAAGAACTGAAAAAAATGAACGATCTTACCGCTATATACGTTGGGAGACTGATAAAAAATTATACTTTCGTATTTACAGTGAGTATTTTAATTCGTACTGAGAAATATATAGCAAAAGACAATTAAAGAAGAAAAGCAGCGATATTTATTGCCATTCGTGATTCCTTATTATTTCAAGGGTGGGTAGCGAACCATATCTTTCCCACCATGATATGCATGTTTTTCTATCTCGTACGACATCGTTAACGAGACTATACAAATTCCATTGAGGTATTATAAAATATAACAGACCAATTCAACGACAACTACATGGAATTTTAATACTATCGAAGGGTAATATGGACGGACAACTTAATATTTACTGAGCGTTGCCAGATCGAAAACAGTATATTGCTCGCGGAGCTGTTCTAGCGTTCCGCTGTAAACAAGTGCCGTGCCGCCCCGGTGGCGCAGTGGTCTAAGGCGCTGGCCTCTGACCATTGGTCCGTAAGGGGTCCGGGTTCGAATCCCGGTCAGGCATGGATGTTGTGTTTGTCTTACGGCACTGGCTCTCTCCTTCCCTGGAACCAGTGACCACGGGCGACTGCTTATAGCCCATTGAGTTGCTCACGGTGGTCGTTAAACCTCCAATCAAAAAAAAAAAAAAAAAACAATCAACAAGCGCCGTTTCAGTGCCGGTTTTACTGCTGCCAATGAGATAACTCGATACATGTGGATATCGCTGTCGCGAGACGCTAGTCAGTGGTCCAAGCGATGGCATCTGATCATTCGTCCGAGATGGGTACGGGCTCGAATCCCGGTGAGGCAGGAATGTTGTGTTTGTCTTTCGGCACTGGCTCTCTCCCTTCCATGGAGTCGGTGGCTCCAGGGAAGGGAGAGAGCCAGTGCCGAAAGACTGCTTATAGTCCACTGAGTTGCTCACGGTGGTTGTTAAACCTCCAATAAAAAAAAAGTTCGGGTGGTATTGAGGCCCGTGATGCCAGGACAGCAGTCCGTAAAGCCCTGAGAGTTGCTTGTCGTGGGTTTCGAGTTCGAATTTATCCTTCTACTTCGTTTCATACAAGCTCAATTTAGTTGAAATGCGAACAATAAAGCGCTTTTGAAAGTTGTGAACTCACTGAAATGCTCCTGCAACGAGTCTTTCACCAAATGGGAGCGATGGGACGGATAGTTGTCTTATTCCTCCTGCTGTAGGAAATGGATAGTCATATATGGTCGGCGAATACGCAACATAGGCTCGTGCAGCGCTGGCGGCTTCAATAGGCAAAAGCGGCTACAAGGCTGCCCGCGTAAACACACCCCAGAACATTACACCGCCTCTAACACCCCTATTTTTTTTTTTTGGAGGTTTAACGACCGCCGTGAGCAACTCAATGGGCTATAAGCAGTCGCCCGTCCCTAATTTAGGGCCACTGGTTCCAGGGAAGGGAGAGAGCCAGTGCCGTAAGACAAACACAACATCCATGCCTGACCGGGATTCGAACCCGGACCCCTTACGGACGAATGATCAGAGGCCAGCGCCTTAGACCACTGCGCCACCGGGGCGGCACACCCCTAATTGAAGGCCTTGTTTGATCTATCACATACACATATCCTTCCGTCGGGAAATCGCAGCTGGAACCATAATTCGCCTTATCAAGCTACCCGTTTCAGTCTTTCGCGGTCAAGTGGAGATGGCCGCCTCGGTGGCGCAGTGGTCTAAGCGATGGCCTCTGATCATTCGTCCGAACGGGGTCCGGGTTCGAATCCCGGTGAGGCATGGATGTTGTGTTTGTCTTACGGCACTGGCTCTCTCCCTTCCCTGGAACCAGTTACCCTAAATTAGGGACGGGCGACTGTTTATAGCCCATTGAGTTGCTCACGGTGGTCGTTAAACCTCCAATCAAAAAAAAAAAAAATCAAGTGGAGATGTTCTTTTGCCCACTGCAGCATCATTGCTCAGTGACGTGCTGTTAACAAGGGTACTCAATGTCGGCATCCACTGTCACATCCCATTGTGCCATCGTACGTCCCGAATGGCCTTACAACCAACCTTCGTAGGTATCCCGTCACGGAATTCTGAATTTATCTTCTCACTGTGCCACTCCGTTCCAATGTTACGATACAGGAGAGGCGGCCCTCACCTGGAGTCATAAACGGCCCATTTGCGGTCACATTTTGCTGGAGGCTGCCGGTTTTGATGTGATACAAAAGTGCGATAGTCGCATGTGGAAATCCAAGACGTTCTGAATTCACGGAGATGGAGCGTTCTGTCTTCCTCACACATGACTATTTCCTACTATCGAACTCAGGTTGCCGTGTTTTCCATCATTAAATTATTTTTAAAGTACGAGGGTGGTTCGTAAATGAATGAGCCTGTTGGCAACCCTGTATGATATCTGGCATCTAGGCGGTTACTATATTCATGCTGTTTAGTCTTGGGTTAGTACAGCATTAACCCACGAAGTAGCAGCCGAGATTCGATTACGTCGTGTGCAGTACACTCATTTCTCAGATCAGCCACACGCTAGGGCGGTAACGACATGGAAGGAGATCGTCACTGGCAACGTTGGACAGCATTTTTCCTGTGGAAGGCTGTTACCCTAACATTCACCGTCGATTAAGGGCAGTATGTGGTGAAGCAGAGCCTGACCGCAGCGCTGTGTTATGTTGCATAGGAGCCTTCAACCACGGAAGTGAAACCATACCCGAAGGAGGCAATCCAAGTAGACCGGCAAAAGCCAGCAAATGTGCACCGTGTTTCCGAGATAATCGTGAACAATAGATTCTTAAAAAATTAGGAATTTCAGCAGGCAACAGGTCTGTGCCGTGCAACCCTTTTTTTTTTTTTTTTTTTTTGATTGGAGGTTTAACGACCACCGTGAGCAACTCAATGGGCTATAAGCAGTCGCCCGTCCCTAATTTAGGGTCACTGGTTCCAGGAAAGGGAGGGAGCCAGTGCCGTAAGACAAACACAACATCCATGCCTCACCGGGACTCGAACCCGGACCCCTTTCGGACGAATGATCAGAGGCCATCGCCTTAGACCACTGCGCCACCGGGGCGGCCGTGCAACACTTCATGCAACAGTTCATGAAAAACGTGTGCACACTGGGTGCCACACGCACTTACTCTTCAACATTAAAAGACAATGGTTCAAACATGTAAACTGCTCGCGACTCACAATCAGAACCGCGAAGGTTTCTTTTCCAGTTTAGTTACAGGTGATGTGAGTCACGGTTTCATTACGACACTACTGGAAAGAAATGGCAATCCATGCATGGTGGTCGTTCAAGAAATCGAGACCAGCTTCCTCTGCTTGCAAACAGATGTCCACAGTCTTCTGAGATGTAGAGAGAATACTAATAGAAGAGTGGCTTCTGCAGGGGACAACAGTAAACAGTGGAGTATACTACAACACCCTCAAGAGCCTTCTTCGCAAAATCCAGCTCCGACGGAAAGGAAAATGGGTACGGCAAGTGCTGTTGCTACATTTCAAATGCTGTTGTCTCATATTAGCAGTGTAACAACATAGACACTAACATCCCTTGACTTCACACTCTTACCACATTCGCCATGTTCACCTGATTTGGTTCTATCGGATTATGGCCTGTTTTACAATATTAAAGACGCAGTGGTCTAAGCGATGGCTCCTGATCATTCGTCCGAAAGGGGTCCGGGTTCCAATCCCGGTGAGGCATGGATGTTGTGTTTGTCTTACGGCACTGGCTCTCTCCCTTCCCTGGAACCAGTGACCCTATATTAGGGACGGGCGACTGCTTATAGCCCATTGAGTTGCTCACGATGGTCGTTAAACTTCCAATAAAAAATCCAAACTTGCTGGTGGCGGAACTCAAAGTCACATCCTTCTGCTTCAGAACTGAATGCTTTCCTAATTAAGCTACGGTGGCAAGGGCTTATCACTGCTACTTGCTGTCTTGGCATGTGGTACGTCTTAACCATTACACGGCCGACGATTCCAGAACGATGATGACTTGAAGAGAGGTGTTCGTGGGTCGGTGCGTGCTCTCCCAAAGTCTGTGTGCTGCTACCACCAGGAAGTTACCATAAAGATGGCAACGGTGAATTGACCTTCGTGTGGAGTCTATAGGAGGTTTTACTGTGTGATAGTGCGGCTATCGTCATCTTGAGACTTGTATCCCAGGTGAGTTCCAATTATTTATGTCCCCTGTATGATTACATTATACACTGAGTTAGTTTTGCATTAAGACCCCCTCCCCCGTTTTACATATTCGGGGCGATAACGAAGTATCACGTGATACCAATGTCACGTGCGGCTATTACAAATTGTGCACTCCTATCCTCTGTACGTAATCAGTAAACGTTTCCCAGTAATGGGGTAACGTGGGGACTTAAGCCAATTTGACCGCGGCCAGATAGTTGGGGCCCAGAGTGCAGGTGCCAGTATTTTGGAAAAAACCGCACTTGTAGGGTGCTCCCGTACAACTGGGCCCAGGACTGGATAAACTATGCACAGACAGAGGTGATGTTCTGATCTGGGGAGCCTTTTCCTGGCAAGCCGTAGGTCCGCCGGTTATTATCTTACAAACATTAAATGGTGGACGCTACGGGGACCTGTTAGCCGACCATCTCCATCCACATCTGCAGGGGGTTTACTAGGACCACAGTGCTATCTTCCAACAGGACTACACCCCATGTCATCGGGTTCGTATAGTTTCTGAGAGGTTGGAGGAACATGACAACGAATTCGCCACATTGCCTTGGCCCCTAAACTCTCCGGACTGTAATCCAGTTGAACATTTGTGGGATATGCTAGAACTGCTGATCTTCCTCCACGGAATGAGCGCGAACTGATGGAACTGCTGCTGTAGACATGGGTCAAGTTACGCACGAAAGATGTTCAACATCTTGCAGAATCTGTTCCTAGGTGTCTGCGAGCCGTGATTGCACAGAAAGGTGGACCAACACGTTATTAGGTAGGTGTTCCTAATGCAGAACTAACTCAGTGTGTATTATTTACAGCTCACAAATGGTTTCGGCTGGCCATATTATTGTGGCGGAGTGGCACAGGTTTGTGGATGTTTACGGTGTGTATAATAAATTGTTCTATCAGTGTGTGTACATTTCATCAGGTGTAGTTCTTCCTACAGGTGATGTCATTGTCCTAGATGTGACATCATTTGCGTACAGTGCTCGAATGGTTTGAGAGTATAATTTTACGCCCGAAACCGTAAGTAGTGAAACAGGAAGAACAAATCATTCTATAATGGAAATCATCTCCAAACTGCACCTCGCTCTTCGGATATGGTCACATCCGGCTGTTATTAGGTGCGTAACTTAATTCTCGGCCACAGGCACGACACGTTGACAGAAAATTATAGCAAATCAAATGCGTACTTAATCAGGGAAATAATCCCCGTCGTGTTGGATACATTTGAGCCATCGGTCAGGGAGCTGCCGAATGCCACGGCGGAAAAAAGAGGGCTGTTTCGAGTTCATAAAGTCGTCAATACTTGTGTGGACCTCCTCGACAGAAGTGAAGTGCGTATCACTCAGGTGATGTTGAAGGGAGCGAAAGGGGTAATAATCCGACGGGGCGAAGTCTGGAGAATACGCCGGGTGGGACAAAATCTCCTATCCCAGGTCGGGGATCGTGTTTGAAGTCGTTTTCGCAGTGTGAGGATGCGGGGTTATCCTGAAGCAACAGGACAGACCTTCTGCCCTTGCCGGTGTATGGCTTTTTCGTCTCCATTGCGTCACTCACACGAATGAGTTGCTGACAATAACGCTCAGCATTGACCGTTTCACCAGGTTTGAGCAACTCATAGTGTACGACACCGCGCTGATCACACCATGTGCACAGCTACAACTTCCTGGCATGGATATTCGGTTTGGCGCTTCTGGTGGTAGGCTGACCTGGATAAACCCACGATTTGCGCCGGTTAGGATTACCGTAGAGGATCCACTTCTCATCACAGGTCAAAATCGTGTGGAGGAAATCCTTCTTCTTGAATCTGGAGAGCAAGAACACAGCAACATCGTAGCGCCTAGCCTTGTACGCAGCTGTGAGTTGGTGGGGCACTCAAAGGCCCTCCTTGTGAATCCGTCCAAGCTTGTGCAGGCGCTTTGCAATGGCTTGCCATGTTACTCCGAGCTCCTGGGCAAGCTTTGACTGTGTGCGACAGGGATCCGCGTACAACAGTTGTTCCAGTTCCTCATCGTCAACTTTCTGTGGCTGTCCCGGACGTTCTGCATCACGGAAATAGAAATTTCCCTGCTTAAACCGCTGAAACCACTTCTTACACGTACTGTAGGACACAGCAGCCTCACCGAAAGCAGCACAGATCATTTGCTGGGCTTTCGCTGGCACTTTTTTCAGCTGAAACGCAAACAGGAGGCAGTGTTTCAAATGTTGCTTCTCGAACGGCATTGCTTTCACCGTCAACTTTCGTCCCTTCTGTCACTACAGCTGTGAGCGGTTACGGTTGCCTGGAAAGCGTTTGGATGGCGCTGCAATCAGCCATTATCGCACACAGCTATTTGCATTTGCCAACGTTCTATGATAGCTTGCGGTTAGGGACCAAGAATTAAGTTGCACACCTGATAATTCAAGCGGCAAAAATATTTTGTCGAACCTGAACGCATTTGCCAGTCTCGTTCAAGTGTAATCCGGACAGGGGATCCTTAGGGCTGTGTTTCAAGTGGCTAGAATGTAGATGTTAACTAGAATATTTTTTCTATGTTGGAATGATTTTATCCCATAGCCAGAGAGCAGATGAGCCATATGTTGTTCAGTATGGAGTATGATAATATGAGATGATCAGTCACAATATCGTTTCTGTGGTTGGAGGGGGTACCCTCCAAACGGAAAACTTGTCAACACAGTAATTTAGTACGGAATAAGCGAAACAAAATTTTTGGCTTGCCAGTCAGTCTGCGTAACAGTGGAACAAAGTACTATAATGAATAAAATTCTCCGGCTGGAGGTGTAGTGCAGGAAAGCTTACGTTAAGTCACGTTAGGGTTATTGAAAGGTTACTTGACGTAGCTAAAGTGTGCTTAATCTTCAAAGTGCTAGAGTTTGTTTAGGTAAGACACGCATGTGCAATAAATTTCAAGAATATGGAATTTATTTTTTACTCAGCGTTCCTCATTATCTTGAATATCAGTAATATAACTTCGGTTTTAGTACATTAGTACCTTGAAGGCTCCTTATTAGAGCGGTAAACACAATATACCCCGAACTTAACGTAAACACTCAATGAAATAGACTTAACGGCCAGACAGAGGTCTGACAATAAAATGAACTAAGTAAACATACTCACTTTTAACCTTTTATTGGGGAGCTCCTGGTATTACTCAAATACACACTCCAAAATAACACAACTACTGATAGCCCGAACTTATCGTAATATGGTAGAAACGTAGGTAAATCGCATATCAATAATGAGGAAGAACCTATCACATATAAAACGAAGCTCTCTGGTATATTTTAGCGCGCCTATATATATATATATATATATATATATATATATATATATATATATATATACTGCATACCACCACGTCATGACTTACACTCGTTGCCACATATAATTCAGGGGGAGAAACATCTCGTTAAGTGAGAAGATAATTTGCATAGGAAAATAAAATAACAAGAGATAGTAAAATCAAAAAGAAACTGAAACTAGAGTATACGTTACAGTACAAACGATATTTTAATGTTATTTCATTATTTATTTTCATTCATTTATTGTCAGTTTTTCCTACCATACCTCACACATCATTTAGAAATTTTCGGCTGTGTTGATTCCAAATAACATCGGCATTCTACTAGCCAGAATGCCGATGTCATTTGGAATCAACACACTGCCAAGTAATTGGGGATAAGTATCCCCCCCCCCACCTCAAATACGTATTTTGCCGTGTCCTGAACGAAAAAAAAAAAAAAATCCCACCCGGATGGAAAATCATCTGAGACTCTTTTTTTTTTTTTTTTTGTTATGTAGAGGATTTTAGGAAGGGAGTGTCTTACCCCAGGTCTTAAACAACCCTTAGAAATATGAAGCTAGGAGATTTGGGCTGGAGTACCCGATAGGAAAGTGACACGGAAGCGAAGTAGAAAGGGGGAGGAAGACGCCCTTATTTATTATCGGGGGGCCAGTACCCGGGGTCCGACGGCTTAACGTGCGCATCCGACGCACGGTGAATATTTAGTGGATCGAACCTGGGGTCTTTTCCGTGGCAGTCACGAACGTTGCCCACTAGGCCACCCGCAGCCCCATAACCACCCTTCAAACTGATGTAGGTAATTATTTTTCACCTGGAAAAGTAGTCAGCATGTAACCGACTACCGACCTAACTGTTCTGCTAGACTTTATAACAATGTCGTAGAAAGGCAAAACCTTGAAATCACTCTATTTGTCTCAACAGTTTGTTTCCAAACAATTTATTCAACATTCGTTCTTGAATCATGTTATTTCAAAATTTACAACCCCGAAAAAATTGAAAAACGATTTAAGACCTGGTCCCACATACGGGATTTCAGGCTGTATCATGCCGCCATAACAATTCCCTTTAAATTTTTCGGATGCCCTTATCTGCTTATTTAATTTTTTTTTTCTGCATACGCCAAATTCTTGTAAATGGCAAATGTCCAAATTGCACTCCTGGACCTCGTCGGTGGAAAAGGCCTAGTGCCGAAAACAAAACTACAGCCGAAGGACGAGGTTATTTTGAAGAAGGAAGGATATACTTTAGGAGGAGAGATCGGGAGCGGCACTTTTGCGAAAGTTCTATCAGCGCAATGGACTGATGGGGAAAAGATAATCGATGTTGCCGTTAAAATGATCGACACGCAGTTGGCCGCGAAAGAATTCGTAGGCAAATTTTTGCCTCGCGAGCTCGCAATATGGCCAAAACTCAGGCACCAAAATATAATACAGGTAAGTTTGCAAGCACCTGGAATTTCAGTAAACTCTAGAAACTGCTTTCTACGTCACTGTAGTTCCCAAAGCACCTGGAATTTCAGTAAACTCTAGAAACTGCTTTCTACGTCACTGTAGTTCCCAAAATTCCGATTTTTGATTTTCTTCTGTCTAACAATCACTTTCTCCGCAACTTGTGAAACAATGGCTATAGTAAGTTTTGTTGAACACAGATTTTTCTGATATCCCGAACGTTAGTGAACCAAATAAAGTAGCATGATGAACATGTATTCTGATGTGTGTACGCATAGTTATTAACTCATATCAAATACCTTCCCTTTCCAGTTCATATTAACAGCAGTACCTCACACACCTGTTAGGTGCTCCTGTGGCGCAGTGGTCTAAGCCCTCGCTTCTGACAGTTTTCCCGGGTTCAAATCCCAGCGAGGCATGGATGTTGTGTTTGTCTTACGGCTCTGGCTGTCTCCCTTCCCTAGAACCAGTGGTCCTGCTAGCTACCGCCCTGATCTGACCACAAAATAATTTTTTTATCGAGTTTACAGAAGCGCAGTTATTGCTGTAATTTTTTTTTTTTTTTTGATTGAGGTTTAACGACCACCGTGAGCAACTCAATGGGCTATAAGCAGTCGCCCGTCCCTAATTTAGGGTCACTGGTTCCAGAGAAGGGAGAGAGCCAGTGCCGTAAGACAAACACAACATCCATGCCTGACCGGGATTCGAACCCGGACCCCTTACGGACGAATGATCAGAGGCCAGCGCCTTAGACCACTGCGCCACCGGGGCGGCTTGCTGTAAATACATCAGAAACAAAAGTATACAATTACACCCCTTAGTGGCAAAAGCATTCCTTATCAAAAATCAAAAATATAAGCGGAACATTTTCCCACGAGGAGCTGTATTCGATGCAAAATAAAAATTTCAGGTAGATCATTTAGAAATAGATATCGGGGAAATTGCAGTTTACCATTACGCCCCTTAGCGGAAAAGCTATACAATAGTTGAAGAAGAAACTGTACCCAAAATAGTCCTCGTTATAAATTGCATCAAAAGGAAAGAAATTTTTGCAGTCTGGTGTTTACAAGTAATGACATGGGATAAAATTTATTTTGAATTCCATAGCATCTGCATTTACGCCCTCTAGCTGCGAAGTTGCGCATCGAAAGAAATCCAGAAAGCAAGGAACATCGTTCTCACATTTTGGGTTTCCCAATGTAAGAAGAATTTTTCAAATCGGACTAACAGTTGCAGAGATAGGATGTCCATAGCCGGACGGACAAAGTGATACTTTTTTTCTTGCAAAAGACGCGCCAAAAAGATCTAACGAATATTTCGGTAGTCAACGTGCGACTTCATTAAATAGAGGTTTCACTGTACTATTAAAACCATGGTTGGTTTTAATAGTAAGTGGAACCTCTACTTAATGAAGTTGCCTGCTAGCATCAGTGCTGCTCATTTGCATGTCCTGATCCCTGCTTGTTGTTGCTGTGTGCCGCTCAGAGATTGACGATTTTTCTGCTCTTTCATGCTGTCATCGCAACGTTTAATGTACGTTTAAGGTGGACGTCAAGCAATTTTGCTTCCTATACTTCCAATGGCAAAACTTTTGTACACATTTCCTTTACAATCAGTGTGTTCCCAAGGATGAAAATTTGAACATTAGTTAAAATAACTTTATATTATAACTTGGAATACTTAAAACCATAATTATATTGAAAATCAATAACTTTTCTTTGGGTGGTGTTGATACCAGAAAAAAGATGGCGCGACCTGTACTTTGTCAATTTTCCATTGGAAGTATAGGAAGTAAAATTACTTTACGTCCACCTTAATAACCAACCGCTTCATGGTTATTTAACGTTCATTAATGAACCATGAAGCGGTTGAAAGGACATATCTAGTTCATTCTTCAAAAAAAAGGGAATCTGTCTTTTGCGCTCCGTGCCGCCTTTTTGGAGGAACTATCCCTCCACACACCCGCTCTCCCGTTTTTTGAGCAGTATATACACTAAGTGGCCAAATTATTTTAACCACCAAACCATTTTAGTCAAAGTAGCTATCCCGCAGATGCTGCTGACACAAGAAGACTGAATCTGTATAAAAAGGGAACGCTGAAGGCATGCAGAGATTAATGAAGTGCACTGCTCAAGAAATAATGGGTAAAAGACGCGTTATGACGGACTTTGGTCGTGGTGGGTGCCCGAAGCATTGGAGCAAGCATCAGCGAAACGGCTGCACTTGCGAAATGTTCGAGGGCAGCAGTTGTTAAAGTTTACAGAAAGGGGACCACTAGTCAAAGATTCGGGTCTGAGCGCAAGGCGTGTGGTCTTCAACGGCTGCTGGATGCTCGAGCTGAGCGGAGAGTAGGAAGACTTGTTCAGTCGAACAGATGGACAACAATTCGTCAGATTTCATATAAATTAAAATACTCGACAAAGTCAGATGGCCTGTGAACGCACAATTCGCCGCACATAACATCGTATGGGCTATAGAAGCAGACGACCTGTCCGTAAGCCTATCTGCAACGAACAAGAAGAAACGCCTCCAGTTCGCTCAGGAACACAACAATTGGACAACAATGAGTGGAAAGGGGTAATGTGGTCCGACGAATCACTTTTTCAACTACACCATGCGGATGGGAGGGTGAGGATATGGAAACAGCAACACGAAAACATGGACTCATCTTGCGTCGTCACTATTCTTCAAGCTTATGGTGTGGGGCATATTTTCGTGGGAGTGTTTGAGCCCTTTGATTCGTGTGGAGCAACGTCTGGATGCCCAAAGGTATTTAAATACCGTTGCCGACCAAGTTCACCCAGTTATATTGATGGTTTATCCCAATGGAGATGGATATTTGCACAGGACAATGCTCCATGTCATGGTGCCGACATTGTACGCAAATGATTTCAGGAGCATCACGGAGATTTTTCCCTGCTATACTGGCCTCCACAATCACCGAATCTCAATCCAGTGGAACGTTTGTGGGGGTGAAGCCGAAAGGGGCCTCAGACAGCTGGATCAGCTACCAAAAAAGTCTTGAAGAGCTAGAGGATGCAATTCATCGCATTTGGGCCAATATGCCCCAAGCCTTAGCGACATTTAAAAGAGTCCATATCAAGACGAATTCAAGTCGTGTTAAGAGCAAAAGGTGGCCCATCAACTTACCAACCAGATGGTCATAATAATTTGGTCACTCAGTGTATTTCAGCGTCTCTCAAGAAATAATGTTTTAGCGAAGACAGACGATTTCTAGTCGGGATCCAAATCGATAACGTGCATATTTCAGATGCTGTATAGTTTTGTAAGGGATACAGATTAAGATGGTGACCAAAACAGGATTGCATGTTTATTTCCGTTCTAAGAGTTCTTCAGGGTCTAAAGCACTGTAGATGAGTGGTCTAAGCGCTGGCTACTGATCATTCGTCCGTGAAGGATCTGGGTTCGAATCCCGGTGAGGCATGGATGTTGTGTTTGTCTTACTGCACTGGTTCCCTCTCTTCCCTGGAACCAGTGACCCTAAATTAAGGACGGGCGGCTGCTTATAGCCCATTGAGTTGCTCCCGGTAGTGGTCTAAACGCTGGCTTCTGATCATTCGTCCGTGAAGGGTCTGGTTTCGAATCCCGTGAGGCATGGATGTTGTGTTTGTCTTACTGAACTGGCTCTCTCTCTCTCTCTTCCCTGGAACCAGTGACCCTAAATTAAGGACGGGCGGCTGCTTATAGCCCATTGAATTGCTCCCGGTAGTCGTTAAACCTTCAATGAAAAAACAAAAAAAAAAAAAAAAAAAAAAAAAACACTGTAAATGCAAAAACTCATCTAATGAAATTTTAAGAGACCATGAACTACAGATTTCCGATATGGAATTATCCAGTGCTGCACATTCTGTTTACTACGAGAAATTTTCCAAATGTCCACAGGGGGTTTGTAGAGTTTTAACTTTGATAGCTATCGTTTAGGTGCTTAACTAAGTAGCTAACTAATGTTCGTAGACAACTTCGTAGAACATATACTGTATGCAGGGATGTAAGGTCAGGTGATGCGTAACATCACAGCCTCTCCTTGACAAATGTCAACCCCGCCTTCTCGTGGTGCATCCTGTTCCCACTAAAGGGGCTCTGACGACCGCAAATAGCGGTATAACTATACCATCGGGATCAGAGGAAATGCTATCCCACACTCACCAACCCGCTTGGCCAGCGTGGTGAGTTATGGCCAAACACCTCCAAAATGACTCTACAACTTAAATCTTGGCCCTCAGTCTCCGGCAGCTGGAATGTACCTGGCCAAGGCAGCGGCCAGTGCGACATGAAGGCAGAGGGTGCTAAGAATCCCCGGAGGACCGGACTAGGCTGCCATTTGATGCTGACCTTGGCTACCTACAACGGACGCTCCCTATCTTCTGATTCAAGGCTTCTTGAATTGGAAGAGGAACTACAAAGGATCAAGTGGGACATCGTCGGGCTAAGTGAGGTAAGGAGAAAAGGAGAAGATCTCATTGAACTGAAAAGTGGACATCTCTTCTATTATCGTGGGACAGATACTGGCAGAACTAGTGGTGTTGGATTTATAATAAACAAGAAACTGAAGGATAAAGTTGTAGAAGTTGAAAGTTCCTCTGACAGAGCTGCACGACTCGTTATCCAACTATCGAGAAGATACCAGCCTCAGATTATTCAAACTTATGCACCCACCACAAGTCATCCTGAAGAAGAAATTGAAGAATTTTATGAGGAAATTCGTCATCTAAATAATAAAGGTAAGCAGCACTTGAAGATAATTATGGGAGATTTCAATGCAAAAATAGGGCACCGGCAACAGAATGAAACTTCAGTAGGTAAATTCGGTCACGGCAACAGAAACCAGCGTGGAAATACTCTCGTTGAGTTTGCAGAGGCAGAAGGATTTTTCATCTTGAATTCCTTTTTCAAGAAAAAGCCACACAGGAAATGGACATGGAGACATCCAATTGGGACGACAAGTGAAATTGATTTTATTATGTGTAACGAAAAATTCGTCATCGAAGACTGCAGTGTGCTAAACAAGTTCAACACAGGTAGTGACCATAGATTGGTGAGATGTAAGATGCACCTCAACACTAAACTGGAACGTGGCAAGCTCATAAGACAAACAAAATGTATTGACATAACCAACCTTAAAAAACACCATAATACTTTCAAGCTGGAACTGAAGAACAGATTCTCTGCTTTAGAAGGCCTAACATCGGAAGAAGTGGATATTTCGGAAGTTAACAGAAAAGTAACCAAAGCTCTTATGGAAACAGCAACAAAATTAGCTGGGTCTAAGAACAAGTTGCATGTAAACAAATTATCAGGAAAAACCAAAATGTTGATGCAAAAAAGAAGAGAGATGAGGACAACTAAAGAAGATGTGACTTCCAAAGTGGAATATATAGAGCTATGCAAGACAGCACGAAAAAGTATCACTGAAGACGTAAGGAAATTCAACTGTGAGCTAGTGAGGAAAGCAATTGAAAACAACCAAAGCCTAAAGATAGCAAAGGGACATCTCAGTAAGGGAAGAAAACAGATTATGGCTCTGAGAAAAAAGATGGTTCTATAACAAGAAATAGAGGCGAAATTTTGACAAGAGTGAAAGATTTCTACTCCAAATTATATGAAAGGGATGATACATGTACTCCAGACATCATGAAAGGTACCAGAGTTCTTCCAGTCCTCCCAGCAGAAGTTGCTCATGCAATCAAGAACATGAAGCTGGGGAAAGCTCCAGGAGAAGATGGAATTACTATAGACATCATACAAGAAGCAAGTGGAGAAATTGAAACAGTACTCGCCCAAATTTTCACTCGATGCCTTAATGAAGGGAAGATTCCTGAGGATTGGAACAATGCTACAATGATCCTGCTACATAAAAAAGGTGACATTGAGGATCTCAGGAACTACAGACCTATCAGCCTCCTATCAGTGGTTTATAAAATCTTCACTAAAGTTCTTTCACACCGCTTGAAGGTAACACTGGACATGGCTCAACCGAGAGAACAAGCTGGATTCAGGAGTGGCTACATCACAATAGATCATATCCATGTACTGAGAGAACTAATTGAAAGAGCGAGGGAATATGAACTTCCATTGTGCATGGCTTTTATCGATTATGAAAAAGCCTTTGATTCGGTGAAACCATCAGCAGTTACCACGGCTCTGAAATCCTGCGGTATTGAAGATGCATACATTAATATTATTAATAACATCTATGAAAATGCAAGTGCAAAGATTCGGCTGTTTGAAAATACAACACACATAAAAATTGGAAAGGGAGTGAGACAAGGTGACACCATATCTCCGAAGCTCTTTAATGCCACATTGGAAAATGTCTTTCAATCACTGAACTGGGAAAACAAAGGGATAAAGATTAATGGCGATTATCTAACCCACCTTCGTTTTGCTGATGACGTAGTCATTTTTGCAACTACCCCATCAGAGCTGCAGAGTATGATCCAGGAACTTGCTGACAAGAGTAAAGAAGTGGGATTAAAAATGAACTTTCAGAAGACAAAAGTGATGTTCAATGCTTTTACAAGAAATGAAGATTTATCGATTGATGGAGAAAAACTGGAGATAACAGATACATATGTTTATCTTGGACAGCAGATATCAAGTGAGGGTCACATTGATGAAGAAATTAATCGGCGTACAAAACTTGCCTGGAGAGCTTTTGGAAGAAACAGCATAATTTTCAAGAGCAATATGCCATTATGTCTTAAAAGAAAAGTGTTTGATCAATGCATCCTTCCAGTGCTTACGTATGGTGCAGAGACGTGGACCTTAACTAAAAGAGACATACAAAGGCTGCAGACAACTCAAAGCAGCATGGAGAGGTGCATGCTTGGTATAACCAGGAGAGATAAGAAGAGGAACTCGTGGATCCGAAAAATGACGAGAGTGGAAGACATCATGATCAGAGTTAAATCCCTGAAATGGCAATGGGCTGGACATACTGCCAGAAGGACAGACCATAGATGGACAGCCGAAATTTTAGATTGGATTCCAAGGGACAGGAAAAGACCCAGAAAAAGACCACATGGGAGATGGGTGGATGAAATTCGTAAATATGCGGGAGTGACATGGAGGAGACTGGCACAAGACAGACCGTTGTGGAGGAAACTTGGGGAGACCTTCGTCCAGCAGTGGATTGATAATGGTTGACAATGATGATGATGATACTGTATGCACACTTCTTCAATATCAAACTAGATACTAACGTCCAGGTAGAAAGAATCAGTAAAGAGACACGTACAATGGCAACGTCTTCCTTTATTTGTTTCACTCGCGGAAAGTTCAACGGGACGTCAATATAATCCACCGACACAATAAAACTCGCTGGTATCAACACAGATTTCAATCGTATGACAACAATACTTATTCGTCGATCCCATGAATATCAAACAGGCTTTTATCTCTTTCTCAATATCAGCGCTTCATAATCTATTCACAATCTCCGTAATATCTCAATAAAACTCCACTAACCATGTCTTCACTTACAGTCACGCACTTTAATTTGCTCTGACTCACTGTCAGTGTTGCCGAAATGTAAAAGCCGTTAGGGGAAGTAATGTGCCATTCAGTTAGAAAATGTTTAACCAAGAAGTATGAGATTTACATGAGAAAACAAATTTAAAAGGAAGGTTATATATAAAAAGAGGTATATATTACAGGTTGTAAAAGCTCATGGGACGATGAATCTTCCATGAATATAACCTAAATTTTTGAACGAAAATCTATATTGTAAATTTCATCATATTATACCAACTGTTTCTCTCTAATCGTACGAAGAGCTTGCTTTCACATGAGGTTGCAAGACATTCATGATGCTATGGCTTCAGTACCTGCCCTGCGGCGATATCAGTTAACGAAGATATTTACCACTATTCTTTATTTTTAGACACGAGGACAGGACAAGAAACAATATTAAGCACATTGATGACATAAACCTTGCAAATTCATCTACCTGGTTAAGGTGATATTATTCACGCCGATTAAGGTGGTTCCACCTAAAATCTCTGACTTATGTTTCCAATGGTAAAACTTCTTTACATATTTTCTTCGCAATTTAATGTATTCCCAAGGATGAAAATTTGCACATTGGTAAAACTTACTTTAAGTTATAGCATGGGATACTTAATATTTTGCTAAAACATAACCATAATTAGGCAATCCAACATTTGTTTGTATACTGACCCCATCAGTTTACAGGTCGCGCCATCTATTAAGAAGTCTGAACATTGCTCAAACAAAACTGATTGATTTTTAATATAATTACGGTTATGTTTTAGCAAGTATTAGGTATCCCATGCTATAACTTAAAGTTAGTTTTATCGATGTGCAAATTTTCATCCTTGAAAATACATTAATTGCAAAGAAAATATGTAAAGAAGTTTTACCATTGGGAACAAGGCAGAGACTTTAGGTGGAACCATCTTAAATGTTTGCTGTTGCACTAACTTCGAATTTGTCGCCGTACCTCTGTTAACAGTGGCGTAGCCAGGATTCCATTTCGGGGGAAGGTGGGGGGTGTCTGAGATCGTATCTCACACTCTTAGTGAATACATGTATGCATGTATGTATGTATGTGTGCGTTAAATATATACATTATTATACATACCGGCCACTGAATTTGAAACTTTTATTCAAAACTGGGTTGGATTTCCTTTAGCCCAAATTACAGCATGTATACAGTTCCAGAAGGTGTTGGTGTTCACCTGCGTCTACAGTATAGCAGGTATTCGCCAGACAGTCCTTTAACTGACTCAAATTTGACGGAAGAGGACTCTGCTTCTGGATCTGTTTTTCTATTCATGCTCGCTGAACCACTGCTGAATACATCATGAACGATAGACAGTAGCACTGTCGTCCATGAAACAATCGTCACCTGCTGGATAAAAAGTCAACATTGCAGGATGTTCTTGATCTGCAACAATGTTCAGATAGTTCTTGAAGGACACCTGACATTCCAGCGATATCAGGGGACACGTTCCGTATCAACAGAAGGTGCCCCACACAATAATACCACCTCCAAAACCTTGAGTTGTGTTTACAAAGAACGCTGGGTCCATTGTTTCATGGGGTTCCCCTTTAAACTGTCTGCCTGCCGTCGATACAGAACAAGACGTACTCCGGCTTGTCGGACAACATGACTTTTTTCAGTCTTTCAGTGTCCAGTCACAGTGTTCCTGGCACCACTGTAGACGAACTTTCCGATTCATTGCAGAAACCATGGTGGTTTTCGTATAGGCATACGACTGCCATTAACGATGTACTTCAATACCCTGCGTGTAGTTCGCTGTGATATGAGCCTTCATTGAATTTTTCGGTCAATTGCTGCACACAGGAAGTTATGTTTCTCCGTGCAAGCCTTCTCAGACGACGGCAATCTCATTCCTGACAGATTGTCATCGCACCACAGATACGCCTCTTAGACAAGCAATGTGCGTTATTTTTCCACTGATTAAAGATTCGGGATATCTCACCTCTTGAGAAACCAATCACCTTTGCTGTTTTCAAAATCGTCTCTCCAGATAGACGGGCACCCACAATAAGACATTTATTGAACTCCGAAAGATCTTGTTTTTCCCATTGTGATCAACACTACTGACGATTGCTGATGAGCAGCAGTCTTAAATAGTTGCCTAGGTCATGTGGTGACGCACGTGACCACGTATTTTGCATATACGTAAGTGACGTTTACGTGCATCTCTATAAATTTAAAATTCAGTGACTGGTGTGTGTACATTTTAAATTAATTTATGTTCAATTTAGATACACATATTTAACTACAGGTTATTTTATATCTCATAACATGTCTGCATTTCATGCTTTATTTCGTGATATTGAAAGCTTTTCATCACTGTAAAAGTACTTTTAGTCCAAGCTAGTGTCCATTGGAATACCATAATACCTCTTTTATATACTTATATATATATATATATATATATATATATATATATAGGGATGTAAGGTCAGGTGATGCGTAACATCACAGCCTCTCCTTGACAAATGTCAACCCCGCCTTCTCGTGGTGCATCCTGTTCCTACTAAAGGGGCTCTGACGACCGCCAATAGCGGTATAACTATACCATCGGGATTAGAGGAAATTCTATCCCACACTCACCAACCCGCTTGGCCAGCGTGGTGAGTTATGGCCAAACCCCTCCAAAATGACTCCACAACTTAAATCTTGGCCCTCAGTCTCCGGCAGCTGGAATGTACCTGGCCAAGGCAGCGGCCAGTGCGACATGAAGGCAGAGGGAAAGCTAAGAATCCCCGGAGGACCGGACTAGGCTGCCATCTGATGCTGACCTTGGCAACGTACAATGGACGCTCCCTATCTTCTGATTCAAGGCTTCTTGAATTGGAAGAGGAACTACAAAGGATCAAGTGGGACATCGTGGGGCTAAGTGAGGTAAGGAGAAAAGGAGAAGATCTCATCGAACTGAAAAGTGGACATCTCTTCTACTATCGTGGGACAGATACTGGCAGAACTAGTGGTGTTGGATTTATAATAAACAAGAAACTGAAGGATAAAGTTGTAGAAGTTGAAAGTTCCTCTGACAGAGCTGCACGGCTTGTTATCCAACTCTCGAAAAGATACCAGGCTCAGATTATTCAAACTTATGCACCCACCACAAGTCATCCTGAAGAAGAAATTGAAGAATTTTATGAGGAAATTTGTCATCTAAATAATAAAGGTAAGCAGCACTTGAAAATAATTATGGGAGATTTCAATGCAAAAATAGGGCAACGGCAACAGAATGAAACTTCAGTAGGTAAATTCGGTCACGGCAACAGAAACCAGCGTGGAAATACTCTCGTTGAGTTTGCAGAGGCAGAAGGGTTTTGCATCTTGAACTCCTTCTTCAAGAAAAAGCCACACAGGAAATGGACATGGAGACATCCAAATGGGACGACAAGCGAAATTGATTTTATTATGAGTAACAAAAAATTCGTCATAGAAGACTGCAGTGTGCTAAACAAGTTCAACACAGGTAGTGACCATAGATTGGTGAGATGTAAGATGCACCTCAACACTAAACTTGAACGTGGCAAGCTCATAAGACAAACAAAATCTATTGACATAACCAACCTTAGAAAACACCATAATACCTTCAAGTTGGAACTGAAGAACAGATTCTCTGCTTTAGAAGACCTAACATCGGAAGAAGTGGACATCTCTGAAGTTAACAGAAAAGTAACCAAAGCTCTTATGGAAACAGCAACAAAATTAGCTGGGTCTAAGAACAAGTTGCATGTGAACAAATTATCAGGAAAAACCAAAATGTTGATGCAAAAAAGAAGAGAGATGAGGACAACTAAAGAAGATGTGACTTCCAAAGGGAATATATAGAGCTATGCAAGACAGTACGAAAAAGTATCACTGAAGACGTAAGAAAATTCAACTGTGAACTAGTGAGGAAAGCAATTGAAAACAACCAAAGCCTAAAGATAGCAAAGGGACATCTCAGTAAGGGAAGAAAACAGATTATGGCACTGAGAAAAGAAGATGGTTCTGTAACAAGAAATAGAGGCGAAATTTTGACAAGAGTGAAAGATTTCTACTCCAAATTATATGAAAGGGATGATACATGCACTCCAGACATCATGAAAGATACCAGTACCAGAGTTCCTCCAGTCCTTCCAGCAGAAGTTGCACATGCAATCAAGAACATGAAGCGGGGAAAAGCTCCAGGAGAAGATGGAATTACTGTAGACATCATACAAGAAGCAAGTGGAGAAATCGAAACAGTACTCGCCCAAATTTTTACTCGATGCCTTAATGAAGGAAAGATTCCTGAGGATTGGAACACCGCTACAATGATCCTGCTACATAAGAAAGGTGACATTGAGGATCTCGGAAACTACAGACCTATCAGCCTCCTATCAGTAGTTTATAAAATCTTCACTAAAGTTCTTTCACACCGCTTGAAGGTAACACTGGACATGGCTCAACCGAGAGAACAAGCTGGATTCAGGAGTGGCTACAGCACAATAGATCATATCCATGTGCTGAGAGAACTAATTGAAAGAGTGAGGGAATATGAACTTCCATTGTGCATGGCTTTTATCGATTATGAAAAAGCCTTTGATTCGGTGAAACCATCAGCAGTTACAATGGCTCTGAAAACCTGCGGTATTGAAGATGCATACATTAATATTATTAATAACATCTATGAAAATGCAAGTGCAAAGATTCGGCTGTTTGAAAATACAACACACATAAAAATTGGAAAGGGAGTGAGACAAGGTGACACCATATCTCCGAAGCTCTTTAATGCCACATTGGAGGGTGTTTTTCAGTCACTGAGCTGGGAAAACAAGGGGATAAAGATTAATGGAGATTATCTAACCCATCTTCGTTTTGCTGATGACGTAGTCATTTTTGCAACTAGCCCATCAGAGCTGCAGAGTATGATCCAGGAACTTGCTGACAAGAGTAAAGAAGTGGGATTAAAAATGAACTTTCAGAAGACAAAAGTGATGTTCAATGCTTTTACAAAAAATGAAGATTTATCGATTGATGGAAAAAAGCTGGAGATAACAGACACGTACGTTTATCTTGGACAGCAGATATCAAGTGAGGGTCACATTGATGAAGAAATTAATCGGCGTACAAAACTTGCCTGGAGAGCTTTTGGAAGAAACAGCATAATTTTCAAGAGCAATATGCCATTATGTCTTAAAAGAAAAGTGTTTGATCAATGCATCCTTCCAGTGCTTACGTATGGTGCAGAGACGTGGACCTTAACTAAAAGAGACATACAAAGGCTGCAGACAACTCAAAGAAGCATGGAGAGGTGCATACTTGGTGTAACCAGGAGAGATAAGAAGAGGAACTCGTGGATCCGAAAAATGACAAGAGTGGAAGACATCATGATCAGAGTTAAATCCCTGAAATGGCAATGGGCTGGACATACTGCCAGAAGGACAGATCATCGATGGACAGCCGAAATTTTAGATTGGATTCCAAGGGACAGGAAAAGACCCAGAAGAAGACCACATGGGAGATGGGTGGATGAAATTCGAAAGTATGCAGGGGTGACATGGAGGAGACTGGCACAAGACAGACCGTTGTGGAGGAAACTTGGGGAGACCTTCGTCCAGCAGTGGATTGATAATGGTTGACAATGATGATGATGATGATGATATATATATATATATTTCTTGGTGGTTCCTATATGCTTTTGACCTGCTGATTCCGAAATCGTTGAGTGTCAGACGCTAAACCTTCAGCATTTTTGTCAAAATGGCGGAATCCAAGATGGTCGACAGAAATCGTGCAACATATAATAATGAATAAATGTATTCAGTGAAGCACACTATGAACGCCCAGATGTTACTGTTTAGTATAAAAATCAACATTTACTCGATATCAAATCCTTATGCAAGATACATAACAAGATACATAACAACAGTACATATATGAATTCATTCATATGATACGTTCATATATGTACTGTTGTTATGTATCAGTACAAGATACATAACAACAGTACATATATGAACGTATCATATGAATGAATTGACCTGTATGGCAAAGATAATATTTTGTAATAAATCGCACAAAGGACTTTTATGAATGAACTAATTTAAGTTTCGTTATCCATTAGTAAAAATGTTCCTAAAACTTTAAAATGTTATTAGCTATTTGTGTCTACTGTTCTTGTAACTCTTCATCACTATCACTGTTGTCATTCGATGGCGTAAAGGGATTCAAGCATTCAACTTCCTTACACGAGCAGAATCCAGTGCATGGCATGGAATATTTCTTACATGAACACAGTGTACTTTTGCATCCAGTAGTGCACCTGCAGTTGATTAGATTGAGAACTTTATTTGGAGCAGGCAGCTGTCCTGGGAAGACCTGCTCCAAATAAAGGCTGTAACATACTTCCTGTCTTTTCCCAGCCATATTCAAGTGGGTTGAGAGGCTGTGGTGAAGGCGAACCAGCTGATTTCCATAATATTGTTTGGTAATGTGCACGTTGGCAGTGGGGATGAAAGCCAGCATTAGTAGGTGGTAGGCTGCTAAGCTTTGAAGACAAATGCCTTTTTTTTTTATTGAAGGTTTAACGACCACCGTGAGCAACTCAATGGGCAATAAGCAGTCACCTGTCCCTAATTTAGGGCCACTGACTCCAGGGAGGGAGAGATCCAGAGCCATAAGGCAAACACAACATCCATGCTTCACCGGGATTCGAACCCAAACCCTTTTCGGACGTATGGTCATAAACCAGGGCTTAGACCACTGCGCCACAGGGGCGGCCAAATGCCTTTTTCCAACAACCTTCATTTGAAACATGATTAAACGCAAATTGTCTAGAGGTAGTTCATCCTGATTATGGCCATAAAGTGTGCAAAGAAATTTGGTATATGGCCTTCTATCGTGGACTATTATTGGAGACAAAAAGGAGATACTTTGGGCAGGTATCAAAGACTTCTTCTGCACCAAAAAAATCATTTGAATCAGGGGCGGATTGGCCCACCGGGATATATCCCGGTGGACCACTCGATAAATGGCGCACTACTTCTGGTATCCTCTTTGTCTGGATTATTTGGAAAGAACGAATAATTAGTTTATTACTTATGAATAAGAATCGTTAACTTATTTGAGATTTATATTATCTGCCGAAACCGATATTATCTTTAAAAAAATGGCGTTGCCTTCTAAGTAAGGTTTTGGCCTTTGCTCTAAAATGACAAAGCAAAATTCTCTCTACTTCAATGAAAAATCGGCCGCCGGGTCAAGCACGCTGTTATAAACAAATTAAGCTAACCACGGTTAAGTGCAGGTCGTTGGACTTGGAGTCAAAGGGACATTGGTTGGCCCTAACCCCCTTTTGTAATCTTGAAAGAGGCACTAGTACCAGTTTTGATGGTCAGTCATCCCCCACACCCTCATCTTCGTGCACACATGGATCACAAATCGATTCTCCGGCGGAGATATTTCGAAATCTGAGTTCCACCCACATTTATCCCATTATGAAAGAAACGACTTACCGTTATTGGTTCATGGGCTAAAATGGTAGTTCATAATTCAAAATAATGGTTAGAGTTCAAGAAGGTATATATTCAAGGAAGTGGTACGAATACCGTTACGCAATAAATGATCAGTGACGAAATAAATATAATTAGCTGGTATAGCACCCTGTTTTGAGCATGGTTTGATATGCTACATTCAATCATGAGAGGACTTTTAAAATTAGTACATCCTTAAATTGTTGTTAAGATTATTTTCACGACTGAATTAGTTTTACAAAGCACATTTCAACAGTTCACTTTCATCTAGGAGTAAACAGAATTGTTTTCATGAGAGCATTCATGAAGTGTTCCCCTGTGGGTACGTGTGTTTCTGTAGTGGACTACAAGACTAAAATTCCCGGCGTGGTTTCGTGGATCCAATCCGCCCCTGATTTGAATGTACTGAAAGAAGACTTAGACCATGCAGTCATTTCTGTCCAGTTTTGTTCCTTCAAACTGATCTAACCCTCTTCATAATAGCAAAGAACCGTTTATTTGCTGTTGAGACTGTGAGCTAACTTTTATGAGCCTCCGAATACTTCCGTTCAGTGGCAACGAGAATTTAGTGAGTCGGAAGGGTATAAATTTTTTGATGCATGTTTCCATTTCTATTTCTCACATCACATAAGACATGATTTTACTGTTGTAAGAATCACAGATTTCTAAAATAAGGCAGTAAGTGACGCAGTAAATTAACCTTTTCCGGCGATACTTATCGACACCACGATGTACGATAGTCAGGTGATACAACTCCCGTACAGTTAACAGATTGAAAAACGGATCGTTATGTCACAGCTCGCCAGGGGGCGCTCAGGAGTTGTGGGCCTATCGTTCACGCTAACCATCATAGGAATATACAGTATTTATAATTTCATTGGTGCTAAATCGGTATTTATTGCAAGTATTTTTATTAATTATTTTGTGGAATTATATGGTACTGAAGCTCAAGAAACTCTGAAGTTTCTCTACAGAAATTAAATAAATTACGTTGACTCCTTTTAATTAAGCAGTAGACTTAAATTTATAGTGCAGCTGTATGTCAGACTAGAATCAGTTTAGTTATTACGTTCTTGATATGCGGTGAAAGTGAACTGTCGGACAGGTTAAGCAACACATAAAGAACGTATATCGACTTTTAAAGCCCCTTGAGGCAGATGAAAAACAATCACTATTTTATCCTTTGATATCAAATATCTGTTCACCGTATGACATGCACGCAGGTCTGAGAAAGTTCCGCCCAAGCCTCCTTGGTTCCATTGAAGAAAATCAACCCTTTTGTCGAGATGCACTCTCTCCCCCGCAGTCGCCAACATGAGACCTTTACATACATTAGGATTAGGTACAAAAATAAACGCAAATGTGTAAGATGCAGTATATTGATTAATAGAGAATGAAAACATCATGCTTCCATACCTTTATGTGAGTTACTATAATTTTCTATATATGTAGAACAGCAAGTTCAAAGCTGCGGTTAAGAGTTTTTTTTTATTATTTTTTTTTCCAACTTACAATAGTTTTTATTAGAAGAAACAGACAAACAAAAAAACCCACGAAAAAACTATATGTTTACTTACGCATGCTGTCATTGTCTCATGCGCGCCACAATTTGAAATGATATAACGTAAACAACTTACGCTTGGGTTAAAGCTAGATATTCTTGCCAGATGCATAATCCTGCGTGGTAGGCATAAAAGTGCATGTTCACGAATCGTTTCATGTTTTGTTTTTCCAATTCCACGCAAAGCAGAATTCTTAAACAATGAATACTTCTGCCCCTTCCTCCGATAAGAAAGCATAGTGATGCATTTCCGAGGGGTTATTCTTCAGAAAAAGAGAGAAAAAAATGATTGTTTAGATTTTCTCGCGAAGACTGCTGTAATGGGACGTGTACTTACCTACACTTACTTTTAACTACAAGTCTTCACGAAACGAATCAACTGCTAGAATTGCCGGCACATAAATGCACTTTAACTTAGACACTCATATTTACATAATATATATGAGATAATAAATTATGTCGAATCATGGCTATTGGCAGGTCACTACGACCAAACCTGGCAAATTTTAATAGATTGCACTGTCCAATGAGCGATTTCGAGACAGTCACTCAAATGTCTTGTTACGGGTCTACTGAATATCTGTTTCTGTCTTTATAGACCGTATACTTCTGAACAATAAACATCCGGTACTTAAAAATCAAAGAATGTTACTTACAGTCCCTTTTACGATATACAATCCAACAACACCACCTCCGTGTCAGCTCGTTCAATAGCCGACACCACGTATTTGCTATCATGCCGTCTATAAACACACACAGACGTACCACACTCTTTCACTGGTCCGGCTGCTGGAGCGTGGGGGGGGGGGATTACTAAAGACCCCCGTGAGATGTTCTCCGAAGAAACGAAACGTCGGTCAACAGCGGCGCGACCCCGAGCTAGCGCTTGACACTCAAACTGTGAAGATTTCTTCTCCTTGCTCCTCGGATGATTGGAACTTTCGGATGCAATGGGGAATGATTTCGACTAGAGATGAGTTCGGGCCAGTGACGAGTTCGAGGCTTCGGGTTCAATTTTAGGAGCTCGGGCTCTCCCAGGTCCAAAGGCCTAGAGCCCGGGCCCAGATTCTTGGAAAATTTTGCTTATCAAGGCTTGCATTTATGCATTATACACTGGCCAAATATATGGCCCAAGCAAGGATTAGTTTAAAAAGTTTAATTCAGTTAATCCACTTCACAATATTAATATGTTTTTAGAAATACTACGCATAAAGCCAAATGTTCTAAAATGTGGATTTGAAAATAAATAAATAATCAACATGCCCTTCAACCGTATCAGGGGAATCAGTAATTTTGGTAAAAGCTGAAGAAAAGAAAATCGCTTAGAAACAAAACATTCCATTCGTTATTTCTTTTTGATTTCTAAATTTACTTTTATTTTGAATAAATTGCATTATAAAACGAACACCGCCGTACAGACAGTTGCAAGTGTTTGAAATGTTGACTCTAGAAAACTAATCTTTACAATATAATTTACATATATGCTAATTGGTAAAGGTAGTTTAGAGTGATGTAGTAGAATATCAAAAAAAGCATGTAGGGAAATTTCCAAAATTAAAAACAAAAAAAGAACGTAAAAGCATTCCAGACCAGATTATTCTGCATTTTGTAACATTAACAAAGCTTTGCGCTTAATAGTATAATAATCACAATATTATCATATGTGTGTGCAGTTTCCAGATCAAGTTCATCTTGAAAAAAGAGAGAGAGAATTGCATCTAATGCCCCAGCGCTTCAACTTGATATTCTTTTCCCTAAAACTCGACCTGCTGCACTAAAAACCAACGTCACCCCAAAATCGCGGGAGTGAGGACATTTAAAAAAATAAATAACAATGTTTCTAACTGCACAATTTTGGAAATTAATACATCATTTTAAAGATAAGATTCTTGATTTTTAATAAAATACAAAAAACGGGAATGTGATTTCCCCCTAGTTTTTCGATACCAGACCTCCTTAAACAAATCCTTGCTTGGGCCATAGCTTTGGACAATGCATAATGCAAGTCTTGCTAAGCAAACTTTGTCTTGCAATGGCAGCTAGCTTAGGAAATTGAAAATCCTTCCACCATGGTAACAAATTCACAATGAAATTCAACACGTGTAATTCAACCGGGCTCTGAATTACACGTGTTGAATTAACTACAGTAATGAAATTCAAGACGTGTAATTCCGAGCCCGGGCCCGGGTTTTTTGGTAGTTGATGAACTCTGAGCCCGTCCGAGCCTGGGCCCGAGCGCATCTTTAATTTCGAACCCTGGTCACATGCCATTCTGTCATACCATGGACGCTGGCGAATAGTTTGTCCTTGCGGAGTTATTCCTCCTTGCGATGGTGGGCCAAGGTGGGCAATCCGCAACCTTTACTTGCTGTTGAATCAGGCAAACAGGATCATGATGTAGAGGATTTTAGGAAGGGAGTGTCTGACCCCAGGTTTTAAACAACCCTTAGAAATAGGAAACTTGGAGATTTGGGCTAGAGCGCCCGATAGGAAAGTGACACGGAAGCGAAGTAGAAAGGGGAAGGAAGACGCCCTTATTTATTACCGGGGGACAGTATTCGAGGTCCGACGGCTTAACGTGCCCATCCTACGCACGGCGGATATTTAGTGGATCGAGCGTTCGTACCTGCTAGGGATTGAACCTGAGGCCCCTCCCGTGGCAGTCACGAACGTTGCCCACTCGGCCACCCGCGGCCCGAATCAGGCAAACTTTTTCTCCTCCGCTTTTTACCGGAGCCAAGCGTGCAGCTACTTTTCCTGTCGTGTACCGGGAAACAACTTCTCCCTCCCTTTCTTCCGTTGATTACAACTATCCGGTAGAGCCTCTCGCTTTTCTGTTTCCCCCATGCACACTAGAACACAAAAATATTAGGAGCACTCAAAAATGCTTTCGTCGGTCCCTCACAGTATTACACTTGTACAACCATTTCTTGACCCAAACTGTAAATCTGTCCTGCAAATGGCGGTCCCTACCTCCTTGTTTAGTCTAGAACCCCGACACATCGGCTGAATTACGACTGTTTTCGTCGACTTCGGGATTCCACACGCAGCGGCAAAGCGTTTTGGGTGGTGCCTGCTTCATTTTGGGACTTCTCTTTTCTTTGTTCGAAAACCCAATCAACACAAGGGAATTAATTAATTTATCGGTGATTTGCCACGCCCATTATATTCAAAATGATGAGGGAAAATTCTTAACAACAGGTTGTGGCGTTTCATCGGCCCACATGTTAGTCGCGCCATCTGGTGACAAGTGACATTAACGGACGATTTTTGTTTCCAGATTTGTACCACTTGACTGTCATATACCGTGGTCCCTTCTGCACAGACACCACGATCTTCTCAATTTTCTTTCTCTCCATGTGTGAGAAATCAACACACATAAGAAATGCAATGATCAGAGAACAAAATGTTGAACGTATAATATAATGTATATTCAAATAAAGTTGTATACCTACACAGCTAACCTGATTAATCTTACAAACTTGAAAAGAAAAACAATGCACAAACTGTATACAATATAAGTGGTAAAAAATGCGTATTTTGAAATGACTGTATGAAAATAACAACAACATATTGCTGAAAATTTCGGGCAGAGCCTGGACCCATATGACCCTCCCCTTGGCTACGTCCTCGTCTGTTAACGGATCTTTGTTTCTCACAGGAAGGTGCGCATAGGCAAGAAGCACTTTCATATGCTTTGACTTGGGAAGATCAGAGCGTAGGAAGAATAGTGTTCTGCAGAACACAGAAGTGACAATTGAAATTTGATGTGTTTCATATCGTTGATTTCGGTCTTTGGCAAAATCTAACGCTTCCCTTCCGGCCAGTTAACTTGTTTTATTATGAAGAAAATTTTTGTCGAGAATCACTTGTGTGAAATGTGACTTTGTTTCATTGGCTGTAGGTGTACTCCATAATAACGGTCAGCCACAGAACCTATATGTTCATGGAACTAGGTGAAAACAAGGACGTCATAGAATATCTTCATCGCCATGGGGCTGTGGACGAGTCCTTGGCAAGGAAATGGACCAGTCAATTGGTCTGTGCCCTGAAGTTTTGCCACAGCAAAGGAGTCGCGCATAGAGACGTGAAATGTGAAAACCTGCTGCTCGACAAGAACTACAATGTCAAGCTCACCGACTTCGGATTCAGTCGCTTGTGCTGGAACAAACTCACTCGTCGGAATATCCTCAGCGAAACCTATTGCGGAAGTGCTGCGTATGTCGCACCGGAAATCCTTCGTGGTTCGCCTTACAACCCCCTTCTTGCAGATGTATGGAGCATCGGCGTATGCCTTTACGTCATGCTCAACAACGATATGCCTTTTGATGATACGAACCTGATGCGGATGTACAGACATCAGGTGAACCGGAAGTGGAATTTTAAGGAGGGTGTAGAACAGCATCTCAGCAGTCACGTGAAATACCTCATCAAACGGACACTTGAGCCAAACGTTTACAAACGATTCAACCTCGATTCATTTTTTCGCAGTGCATGGCTCAATCAACCACTTATTATGTAATGCCAACGACTGGAACAACAAAAATAGAAAAACTATTTATCACCGTTTCTGTTCTTTATGTTCAAGAATAAGATTTCCAAGATCTGTCTTCACCACTTTAAGTTTGTATCTTACAAAGAAGAACCGTCGCTAGGACCCAGAATCAGGCGGTAGCCTCAAGAAACCCTTAGGTTGGGGGAAGGGGGCCCCTCTGTTTAGCCGCAAACTATATTATCCCACAGCTACAGATCACAAGTTTTGTTTTGGTTGTCAATAGGTTAGGTTTTGGGTTTTTTTCGTACCTTTTGTTAATTTACTCTAACTGCAAATATAAAAAAATTGCTGCATAACAAAAAGTAAAAACAATAACATAAAAAGTAGGCAGGAAAAGGGAGAGAAAGAACACTGAACTCTTTTAAAATCTTAAAATTAAATAAAATTTTCTGAATTTGCTTAATGTTGGTAGTGTTGCAAGTTCCTTGTCACTTACGGCGAAATAATTTTCAGTTAATATGGGTACCAGGATGAGTTAAAAGTTCGTCCCGTTTCCAACTAAAACGTTTAACGATAAAAGAAAGCCATACATACTCACTTCATTCTGCAAAGTGCAGGCCGTTATTTTATATAATCCTTTGGCAACGTACCACTAGAGTCACGACCCCACAGCGGTACCACTCGACAAGTTTCGAGGACAGATACTTTCTGATGCCAAATTCCACATCCACCACTAAAGCGCAGTGCCGACCTTATAGGAAACGGGCCATGGAGCGAAAAGGTGGCAGTCAGATTGGGCAATGTCCGGACGTCATGGAGAGCGAGGTCGGATCTTAACCCTTTGCTATCTTTGTAATTTTCAGCGGACCATTCTGAATGTGGGACTGATGACATTTTTCATTTAGAGCAACTCCCGCTTCTAATTAATAAGCGCTGGATAGCGCTGGCGCAGAGCATAATGAATCCGCTGCAGTTGTTCGGCATAGGGGTTTCCGTTCATGGTCTGATAATATGGCACGAGTTGCCAGTGCGCAGAACCCTCACAATTTCACCACATTCGGTTGGTTGGTTGGTTTTTATGGCGCAAGGGCCATGTTTGGCCAAAGAGCGCCAGACACAAGACAAACAAACAGTATTAAAAAAAGACGTGGCATAAATCCCAAAATCTGGCTGACCAAGTAAAACCGAACCATGAGAATGATGGAAGGGCCAAAAAAGACAATGAAACAAACAATATTAAAAACATGGTACAATGGTTAAAAACTAGCCGATTAAAGTAAAACTGAGGAATGAGAATGATAAAACACATCACGAAAACGAACACAACTACACATAAGATGAGTCACAGGAGAGGGACGAACTGTCACTCTCCTCCCCCTTATGTTCATCTATAATGTTGGTTGAGGGTGGGGACCTCGCTGAGTCTGGGACAGTTGCAATGTTGGTCAGTTGGACCGCGACAGTTGGATGGACACTGCACACCTTTGCGGATTTAGGGCCGGGTCTTCCACATGTGCAGGCTTTCTGCTGGGAACTGGAAGAGTCAGTCGTCTTCAAAAGAGAAGGCGCAGAGTCAGCTGGTCGAATAAGCTGGAGCTCGGAGAAATCCACCTGTGTCGCTTGTTCAGCTGTAGATCTCTTGGCAAGTCCGGCGAGGGCTACAGGGCGCGGGACAAAGGGCTGCACTGGTTGTGGCAGAGACTGAACTACTGCGGCAAAAGTACGCTGTCGGTTGTTGGGAATACCCAACTTGGCCTTGGCAGCAGGGTACGAGAGGCCTTCCAGGGTCTTGAGGCGCTGGATCGCCATCTCGTCCTTCCATTTCGTACAGTTGCGGGAGTAAGCTGCATGGGCCTCACCACAATTAACACAGCAGGCCGCACAAGTGCAACCTTCCCCGTCATGTTCACTGGAGCCACAATTTGCGCAACGAGCAGAACTGTTACATGAACGTTGTGAATGCCCGTACCTCTGGCACCTGAAACAGCGCAGAGGACTGGAAATGTACGGGCGAACTCCACAGACCAAGTAGCCAGCCTTGATTTCGGTCGGAACTTTCGGGAATTTAAAAGTCAAGATTACATTTTTAGACTTAATCAAAGAACCATCGCGCCGGAATACCATACGACGTGCAGCAATAACACCCTGATCTGCAAGTTCACTCACCAATTCGTCCTCACTGCATGGCAAGAGATCAAACTCTGAAATAACACCCCGAGAGGTGTTAAGAAACGGGTGAGGTGTCACTTTGACAGGAATGCCTTGAAGACTAGTGAGGTGCAGAAGAGTGTTACTCTGAGAAACACTGCAAGTTTGGACAAGCAGGTCCCCAGAGCGAAGCTTCCTCACAGACTTCAAGGAGCCAACCGCAGCGTCCAAAGCTTTAGAAATGAAAAAGGGAGATCTGGTGGACAGTCTCTCATTCGGATCGATGGATTCCACAACTAAGTGTGTAGCATGCGTATTCACAGCAATCGAGGGGAGACGACGCTTCGGAGCGACTGGTACAGCTGCCGAAGAAGAGGTTCCACGTTCTTGGTCCAGGTCATGATCTAAAGATCGTTTAAGGTTATGGGACTTGGTAGGTTGAGAAGACGAAGGAGAGTCGATGTCAACTATCATTTTCTCAGGTGACTTGAGTTTGGAGTTTTTGTTTTTGTTTTTGTTTTTAGCCATGGAAAAAAAGGAGGAGGATTCGTCTGCAGACTACTCCACCCACCACCGAGCCCTACAAGGGAGAACTGGAGGTCTGCAAGGCAAGGAAATGACGCTGGACACAGTTCTGGAGCTTATACGCTGCAGATATAGTCCGTTGGCTGTGATCACACGCACTCGGCGGACACTTCGGCCTCCGGGTACCGTCATGCCAACGCCTTTGGCATGATCCCACAGCCCCCGGGCTTACCCTGCCGTGCTATACTACAATAAAGCCGCTAAAACCCTGTACACAACTTGGTACAGGACTTCTGACTAGAGGTGGGTTAGTCTCTAGCCTCCCGTTTACAGCGAAGCCGGGGTCGAAGAGGAGTATTGGTACACAGGAGGCACTTCTCCGGTCTCCTGCGACCTCAGCCGCCAGACATGCCAGTTCCGCCTCACGGGTCTCCGCACGCGGCAAACATGCAGGTAGGTCTAGCACCCAAACCAGCTAAAAGGGAAAAAGTAATCCAAGGAAGAAAAAACCCTGGAGTGGAACCTAAACGGAATCTCAGCAACCTACGAACTGAGCTGTTAATATAAACAGTTAGTAGTGGAGGGTGACAAAACCACAAGACCAGGGTGTTAGTACATAGCGTGGTAGCGATTAGGTAGAGTATACAACACGGGCAACTGGCCAGTGCAGAAAATAAATAAAAACGAAAAAGCGAGACACAAGACCAGCTCGGGATCGTGGGGCCGCGACTCCCCAACAGCTGGATGAACAGCCGTCCCTGCAAACTCCAACAGCACCGAAAAAAAAAACAAGCGGTGGCATGACATCAGATGTTGACCAGTCACAAGGTCAGCTCGGGTCGTGGGGGCGCCGCTCCCCAAATAACTGGAGAATCAGTTATCCCCGTGCGGAATTCACCACATTCACAGCATGACTTTTCGCCGTTCCAGCGGTGCAGTAGTCTAAGCGCTTGCTCATGAAAATTCTACCCGGATGTGCCAGGGTTCGAATCCCGGTGAGGTATGGATGTTGCGTTTGCCTTACAGCACTGGCTGTCTCCTTCCCTGAAACCGGTGTCGGACGACTGTTTACAGCTCAAGGAGTTGTTCTCGGGGGTCGTTAAATACCCAAATGAACAAACATGACTTTTTCTGAAATATATCTCTTTGCACCACCGGCTGTGCTTCCTGATGTGCTCTTAGCCACCGCACTGTTTAAAAGATTTTGGTAGGTTGCACAAAAAATGGTGCTTCACCACTTTTGAGGCAATGGTAAAACACTGTGTGATGCACGGAACATATATAAACACGGTACAATGGGTGAAACTTTGCATCATCCAGGTTGAATACCATAATCGCATCACCTTCTTGCGTATATCATGCATCAAACAATGATTTCCCTTTTCCACAAAAGTGGTGCAGCTGGTGTAGCACCACTTTCTGGTGTAACCAACTACACAACTTTTAACAGTGTGGTTCCCAGTAGTAGGATTACGTAGGAATATTCACATATCGTCACCTGTGACGATGAGACGCCAAAACTTATCGTCCTGTGGATTAGACAGAAATTTGCGACAGAGAGCGACATGTTGTCTTGCATTTCTGAGAACCGTTCAATAGCACCTGGAGGTGAAATCAAACTAGTGGAAGTTGTGAAAACAGGAGTTTGTCAGTGACAGAGACAAACTCCGTGTCCCTTCGCTCCGGAGTGAGTTGCTGAGTGAACCGACTAAGCTACACGGACGGAATGTATCGCTGCAGATTTGACGTCTTGACACGTTATTCACCTCTGTAATACGTCACATCATCTCCCTCTTCTCATTATTATTGTTATTATTATTATTTATATTATTACTATTATTTTGAAGCGAAGTAAAATTTTCATTAACTCCAGACGATGTGTAGAACAAACATCACACATTTTTCAAAGAATCCAACGGCCAATAGATCCATTTTTACGTTCGGGCGCCAATGTTAAAACAGGAGTTTGCCAGTGACTGAACCCATGTCCCTTCGCTCCGGAGTGAGTTGCTCTAACCGACTAAGCTAGTATCGCTGCAGATTTGTGGTCTTGACACGTGATTCACCTCTCTAGTACGTCACAAGGTGACAGTGACGCTGAGTTGAGAAGACCGCACTTCAGCTACCAATTTAACAACGAAATGTTGCTGCGTCATCGCGGTACCCAGCCGACGCTGGTGCACATTTCGGACAGGAATAGAGGCCCAACATTATGCGTAGCTCAAAACAGGAAGAACTTTTGATTCACCCTGGTAGTACGCAAAAACTATTTACTTTTCCAGTCGAATATGCTGGCCTTTTAGTGAGTGACTTGCACAAGGAATGTAAAATGCTGTGTAACTATGGCTTTTTATTCTGGCCCTGTATATTTGCCGGACAGATTTGCAGCGTTGTCGTGCGCTTGTCTCCTACACTTTTTAATATCAAAATATAAATTGTTTAATTCCTTTAGTATCATTTCTTGTAAGTATGATGCCTTATGCTCGCCGATTGCAATAAATCCAAGAAATCTTTCTTTGATTTCTGTTTGCCGTGACATACCGAAAGACTAACTAAAGACCATTACCTGCACCGTTCAAATTCGGACTCCGCAGGGATAGATTGAAGTCTCTCGAAAGTAAACAGTGACGGCGTTGCGCGAGCAATTCCGCAAGGATCCGGTAGTCCTTTACCCGGACAGGATCGGTCCAGAGACCCGCAGCGATCTGCTGCCCCCGTGAGACCGACACTTTTCCACCTCTCCGTCATGGCCCGCGTGTGCGCGTGCTATTGGGCAGGGGCATCATTTTTCCTCTGCCTCTGGTAGGGAGATCTGATTGCTAGCGCTAAATGTGTTTTGGGGCAAAAACCCTTTATTAAAAAGAAAAGATGTACATGCACATTTTTACAGAGGGTCTCATTTAGCGGGAAATAAATCCTTTATTCAATGAGCCCTTTCACAGAGAAATAAATTATTTACAAAGTATTTACAATTACGCAGGACTAGGGCCTGTACTGCAGTGATGATGACTGTGGGCCGGAGTCATACGGATCCTCTTCGTGGCAGTCTTCTGTCTTCATTGGTTAATCTTCAATTAGGTAATCCGCCTGTCTCGCCACGAGTTCTTTGACCAACTGGATGAGTCCCTGCCTCGCTCTAGGATGTGCGAGGGGAATCTAGATGTCTATCGTTTTTGTCAATTCTGGCGCTAGAACTCGTCTCCTACCTGAAAAGGAATCACAATCTAAAATCATGTGTGCGACATCCGCGGTCTGGGCATTGCAACCGCTCACTCGTTCCCGTACCGCAAAACGGCGGAAGTACTCTGGCGATACGCCATGATCAGTGAGTACCTGGTTTAGGAACCCATTACTCTCAATATGCCTAACTGAGACTCGGGGTAAAATACGGTGTGTCCTTGTACCCGTATCCTCCTCGTCCCATCTATGTTGTCACTCTACTACCATCGTGGATTTTTTCAGCTGTGTTCGCGCGCTTTGCAACGGCATCCGCAGCTGAAAATCAACTGCCCCTTTCCCAGCTGCTTCCTTCGCCAGCTGGTCTGCACGTTCATCTCTGGTGGTTCTGGCATGGCTTCGGATCCAGTGAAGAGAAACCACCGTGTTGCCTGTTGTCCCTAGTAAGGACTTGATTTTCCTGACGAGGGGAGTCTCACTCCCGAACTGACCAAGCGCTTTCAAGGACGCTTGGCTGTCAGAGAAAATTCCTAGTGCCCGTTCGCTGCAAGTGGGAAATGCCCATTACAGCGCCTCTCTGATCGCCAATAACTCTGCTTGGAAGACAGAGGAGTGGGACGATAATTTCAAATGCTCTGCGAAGGTCTCGTTGCCATCCGAGAACTCACAGAATGCCGCGCCAACGTTTCCACCTATCTTGAAGCCGGCCGTAAACAGCTCCCTCCCCTTCCCCGTGGGGAGAGCATTGTCCCATGTGTGACAGAGTTCATTGGACGTGTGGGAAGCCCAGTCAATTTTCAACGATTCTACATCGGACGACCGAAGATGGTGTCCGAGTTGATCCACATCGTTACCAAAGCGGAGGGTCTGCATCGCAGCTTCCCTCGCTACCACAAAGTCCGCCGGTTTGCACCCAGCTAGCACTTGCAGCGCTGCTGTGGAGGTCGTGCGGAAACTGACATACCGTAACATAAAAACAAGGTGATACACGTGCGATATGTCCGGTGTCTAAATCTACTACAATAAAAAAGGATGTGGAATCGTTTACTTCTTCAGCAATTTAATGTCTCAATTTGTCTTCCCATTATGTGAATGAACTCGTCACAGGTATGATGCGACAAATAATTAGTTTTTCCTTGACAAGGTTTCCGTGCATTTGTAAATGACGCCTCAAAAAATAATCAAATTCACTTAGATATTATAAGTAGGTTAAGAAGTTTCCCTTTCTTTCAGACTGAGTATCACCATGACGTGATAGCCAATCATTAAGGCGAATTTACTCCCATACTAGCCGTGCGGTATAGTACTATATAGCTGTGCTAAACGCCAATCCTAATTTACTCAATAATTTCACCATTGCAATGATCTTTTTCAAAACTTCTTTCCGATAGTTTTGTCCTACACATATTTGCTTTGCCAATTCGGTGTCGATGCTTCCCATTATTGAACATCTCATTTTACATGAACACATGGATTTAATACCGTCGCGACAGCTCTCATGCTCAGGCAACATTTTAAAAATGTTTCTCCAGTCATTACTTCCGTTTTTCATTTTATTACATACTATAGCTTCCAGGAAAAGTTTGCAACAAAGCAATATAATAATTTGCTTGTGTCCGAGAAAATTAACCACTCCCGTTTCTCTTTGGTTCCATTACTTTTGATGCAATAGAAACGCGATTCATTAAAGCTTCTACAACATTACCTGTCGTGATCTTTATATAAAATACACGACTTTCAAGCATTCAGTATTACCGACATTTTGCGGTTTATTACTTAAATAAAACTCAATCGTTTTGCTATTCAAACGTATATCATTTGGTCACAATGCAATATCATTTGGTCACAATGTAATATCATTTGGGTATGCGCCCGTACTTGCAGTATCAGATTGATGCTTAAATTAGTACTTACTTCAATTTTCCCTTGAATTTGCAGATGCAGTCCACTCTGTAATTGTTTCTACATTTTCTCTTTAGTAATCCAATTTGTTTTCTTCACTGCCTTTTACAAGAAGTCCCTCATAGAGGCCTGCACGGGCCTAATCTGGTATAAGCCCGGCCCAGTCCGGCCCAAGCCCGTGTGTTTAATGTCCAGCCCTGCCTGGCCCGTTTTAAATATCAGACACCCGGCCCGGGCCCGTGACGTGCCATTTTGTATTGTTTTGTTATTAAAATGTGAAAATTAAATAATGAAATGAGATATTATTGAAAATATTTAGTTGAATATAAGCTTAAAAATATTAACCAAATTTTGACAATTACCGAAAAATATGACCTTTAAAAAAGAGAGAAAAGGGAAGACTAAGCGCGTTCAGAATCTCCCTTTCTCTGAACTAGTAAGCGGTAACACTACAAAAGTCAATCCCTATAAAGATTAGGCATAGAAGAAAAAATCCATGTCGTCCCTTTCTCTCATACAAAAAAACACACACCCTCACCCCACTGCCGACACCCTTCGTCCCCCACTCTACACAACACACACACTCGCTAGGAGTCGAATCTTTTTGCTGTCAACAAGCCCCAAAATGGTTTTACCATCTTAATACCTGCAGATTGGTGAAAACACTGTGAGTGCCTCTCTTTTGTTTTTCTGATTACGACCTGTGCTATGTCATGGAAGTAAGTACAGCCAGCGAAACAGTTAAACGCACTAGGAAATCGGGAGCACGACTTTTTCCTTTCTTTACCATTGCGATAAAAACAATGGGTCGACTTGGCCCGGCCCGTTGCTTTGTTCCCTAAACTAAAAAAAGGCTCGACCCGGACCGCGTCGGGCTCTGGCTTGGCGGGCCAGCTCGGCCCATGCAGTTGTTATAGGTCCATCTCCATTGCTGTTGACTTAGCTTCTCTCTCTCTCTTTTTTTTTTTTTATGATTGGAGGTTTAACGACCACCGTGAGCAACTCAATGGGCTATAAGCAGTCGCCCGTCCCTAATTTAGGGTCCCTGGTTCCAGGGAAGGAGAGAGCCAGTGCCGTAAGACAAACACAACATCCATGCCTGACCGGGATTCGAACCCGGACCCCTTACGGACGAATGATCAGAGGCCAGCGCCTTAGACCTCTGCGCCACCGGGGCGGCGTCTCTCTCTTTGTGATGTGGATGCATAGGTCGTAGCAAATACGACTCAATAGAATTTGCTTGGCCTTGATGAGCTTTTAGTTCTAATTGTTAACATTTACGTTTTGACGCACCGGATTCAAATTTTCTTTCATCATTTTGGTTACAAAATAAATATTAACGTCACCGAGCGAAGACTCAACAGAAACTATGTATGCAACGAACACAGCTGGGATGATGGGATCGCACAGTCGAGCCGATAAAAGAAGGCTTTGACGGCGTGGGGAAGGAAAGCAGTTGACGGCATTACGTGATAGCCATTCATTACGGCGAATTTTCTCCCATACAAGCCGTGCGGTACAGAATGTTATAATTCGAAAGTAACATTTCCTTCGTAAGCCGGGAGCCCACTGCTGACATTCTGAGAAGGAGATTCACGAAGCATACATTTGAACTTCAGCTTGAGGCCCCCAGCTGCCTGAGGCTCCCAGGTAGCGCTTATTGTGCTTAACGGGAAATCCGGCCTTGGCGTGTGGTCTTCAGTGTTCGATAATGTAAGAGGATAACTGCCCCGGTGGCGCAGTGGTCTAAGCGATGGCCTCTGATCATTCGTCCGAAAGGGGTCCGGGTTCGAATCCCGTGAGGCATGGATGTTGTGTTTGTCTTACGGCACTGGCTCTCTCCCTTCCCTGGAACCAGTGACCCTAAATTAGGGACGGGCGACTGCTTATAGCCCATTGAGTTGCTCACGGTAGTCGTTAAAACCTCCAACCAAAAAAAAAAAAAAAATGAAGAGGATAACTGGTGTAGGTGTAATTTTAAGAGAAAGATGAAGAACTTGATTCAGCCGCCCCGGTGGCGCAGTGGTCTAAGCGATGGCCTCTGATCATTCGTCCGAACGGGGTCCGGGTTCGAATCCCGGTGAGGCATGGATGTTGTGTTTGTCTTATGGCACTGGCTCTCTCCCTTCCCTGGAACCAGTGACCCTAAATTAGGGACGGGCGACTGCTTATAGCCCATTGAGTTGCTCACAGTGGTCGTTAAACCTCCAATCAAAAAAAAAAAAAAAAAAAAAACTTGATTCACTATACTTGCATAAATGAGAGAATTCCGTAGGTGCGATTGAACGTGAAACTGGAGATTAGTTATTGTTGTAATGTTTCCTCCTTGTGATTCTGGAGCTCCTGGTAGGAAAGACGATTTCTAAAAGTTAGATAAAAGCTGTTTCGAGCTAGTTTGGTGCTGAAGAAAACGTTTTTATAGTAGAAGATTTCAATGCTAGAGTAGGTAGGTATTCAGAATGACATTTCTGACAATGACACCGGCAAGTTTAATGATCCCAGTGTGAATAACGATGGACATGATTTTCTGAAGTTTGCATTGCGAATGGGTTGTGTGTATCTATCATAATACGTTTTTCAACCATAGGCATACGAGTATATACACATACACTGAAGTGCCAGAAAAACTGGTACACCAGTCTAATACTTGGTAGGTCACCCACGGGAGCGCAGGACTGCAGAAATACGACGGGGCATGGACTCCACTAGCTTCTGGAAATACACTGTAGGCAATGCACACCATACTTCCTGCAGAGCGTTCCACAATTCGGGTGTATTCCGAGGTCTCGGATTCCTGTGTTCGATAGCGCGTTGCATGGCATCCCAAATGTGTTCTATCACGTTCATATATGGGGACTTGAGTGGGAATGGCAACATCCCAAATACAGATGAATGCTCCTCTAACCATAATGTGGTGTGGAGGTGCATTGTCCTGTTGGAACAGGCCCAACCCATCAGCATGAATGCTTAGCTTGAACGGGTGTACCTCGTCAGAAATGATGCGCACATAGCGTTAGCCTGTAACAGATGTTTGTAGACGTACCAGGGGTCTCAGTGAAGTCCATATAAACACACCCCATACCATTACGGACCCCCCCCCATCAGTCGGTACAGTTCCCTGTTGACAGGCGAGACCCATGGCTTTATGGGGTTTGCGCCACACACGAATCCTTCCATCTGCCCGATACAGTTGGAAACGCGACTCGTCAGACCAGGCTACTTGTTTCCAGTCATCAAGTGTCCAGTGGCAGTGTCGCTGTGCCCAAGCGAGGCGCATAGCTCTGTGTCGTGCACCCATCAAGGGGACTCAAGTTGTGAGTTGGCTCCCAAAGCCCATATCGTGCAGGGTACGTTGCACAGTCCGAACGCTGATGCTTGTTAAGGCTCCAGCATTAAATTCCGATGATACCTGCGACACTGTTGCACGCCTATCGCGTGAAATGATTCTTGACAGCCGACGATGGTCACGTTCACCCAATGTCTTTTTACGGCCACACTGGTATCGTAGGTTGGAGGTTTTGCCGGAATTCTTGTAGTCACGGTACACCGTTGCAATAGTCGTCCGTGAAAATCCGAACTTCCTTTCTTCCTCCGAAATACTATGGCCCATCTCATACGAGCGCCAACTATGACACCGCGTTGAAAATCGCTTAAATCGTTACTTGTCATTCTCATGCTGAAAGCAGCTATGACAGCTGACAAGGATGTCTATCGCTTTATATACGCACTGGCGGACGCAACCGAGTACGCGCTTAGGTGACGTTGCTACGTATTTTGCATAAGCTCGTCTGTACCAGTTTTTCTAGCACTTCAGTGTATATGTAGGACAATCGCACTCCTGGTAAAAAAAATGCATTATGATCTGCGCATAAATTACTTAGTTGTTGAAGCTCGTGCGGTGAGGTGGTGAGAAGTGCTTAGTGATTTAAAACATAAAAAGGTTGAAAGCCTTCCTGAGAAACATCAACATTAGGCCTAATTTGAATTGCTCAGTGAATGACTGAATCAGTTGAATGCAAGTGGGAAGGATGCAGAAAAGTGGACATGCTTTAAGAAATCTTGTCGATCTCACTGAATGTAAACTCTACGTCAAAAAATAAATGCACTCAGAAGGACGTGTCGGACTGCAATGCTATTCGGGAGGAAGGTAAAGGTTACCAGGAACAATAAATGATTAAACATTGAAACTGATATGGGCCAATATTTATTGAGCTACACGCCAATAAGTAGTGTCTCCCAGTATGGCATCGGGCAGCCATGTTTGCTTACACAGCATGCCAGACGTCTCTGCATGAAGTTGTACAGGTTCTTAATGGTGTCCTGTGATAAACCGTCCCATGCAGCTTGAATCTTCTCACGCAGTTCCTGCAGATCGTGCGGTAGTGGTGGAGTGTGTGGATAGCGAGTTCAATACCATCCCACACATTTCCCATCGGCGATAAGTCTGGCGATGCGGCTATCCATGGCAGAGTGTCAGTGCCTTGAAGGCAAGCTCTCAAGACAACAGCAGTATGCGGACGAGCGTTGTCCTGTTGGAAAATCGCGCCGGAGTGAGCGTTCAGAAAAGGTAGGGCCACTGGTTGCAAGACATCATTAACGTACCGTTGGGCTGTCAAAGTGCCTGTAATGAATACCAAAGGTGATCTGGAATCGCAGGAAATTGCACCCCACACCATGCCTTCAGGCCGTGTGATGCTCGACAACAATCCGTTCATCTTGGCGCTGACCACGGTGCCTCCACACACGGATTCGTTTGTCGTGTCCTCCAATACAAAAGTGGGACTCGTCCTTGAAGATCACCCGCTGCCATTCTGAGTGGCTCCATGACAGTCTTTCACGACACCATTCTAGTTTTTGGCGACGATGCAATGATGTTAAATGCAGTCGTCGTAACGGTCTGCAAGCGGGTAGTGCTACGTCGTGCAGCCGTCTGCCAATGGTGCTGACACTAATCGGACGATGCGTGGAGGGCACACTATTCGCTGAATATCCACAATCGTGGCTGTTGGGTCACTCCACGCATGTCGGACAACCCGTCGGTCCTCTCTCTCCGTGGTACGTCCAGGTCTCCCAGACCCTTGCTGTCGCTGCTGCGTGCCTTGTTCTATCCACTGCCACCAACAGCGTGCTATGGTGTTGTCCGCACGACTGGTATGGGGCGCATTACGGAGATCAGACCATCCCGCTCAGGTCTGGCGATGCGGCTGGCCATGGCAGAGTGTCAGTACCTTGAAGGCAAGCTCTCAAGACAGCAGCAGTATGCGGACGAGCGTTGTCCTGTTGGAAAATCGCGCAGGAGTGAGCGTTCAGAAAAGGTAGGGCCACTGGTTGCAAGACATCATTAACGTACCGTTGGGCTGTCAAAGTGCCTGTAATGAATACCAAAGGTGATCTGGCATCGCACGAAATTGCACCCCACACCATGCCTTCAGGCAGTGTGATGCTCGACAACAATCCGTTCATCTTGGCGCTGATCACGGTGCCTCCACACACGGATTTGTTTGTCGTCTCCTCCAAGACAAAAGTGGGACTCGTCCTTGAAGATCACCCGCTGCCATTCTGAGTGGCTCCATGACAGTCTGGCACGACACCATTCTAGTTTTTGGCGACGATGCAATGATGTTAAGGGCAGTCGTCGTAACGGTCTGCGAGCGTGTTGTGCTACATCGTGCAGCCGTCTGCCAATGGTGCTGACACTAATCGAACGATGCATGGAGAGCACCACTGTTCGCTGAATATCCGCAATCATGGCTGTTGGGTCACTCCACGCATGTCGGGCGACCCGTCGGTCCTCTCTCTCCGTGGTTCGTCTAGGTCTCCCAGACCCTTCCTGTCGCTGCTGCGTGCCTTGTTCTATCCACTGCCACCAACTTCGTGCTATGGTGTTGTCCGCACGACATGTATGGGTCGCAATACGGAGATAAGACCACCCCGCTTCCCGGAGCCCGACAATGCGGTCCCTCTTGAACTCGTCTAACTGCTCGAATTGCTTCCGAACTTTTTTGCGAGGCATATTTCACTTGCAAAGGATGCAACCAACACAACAGCATGCGTCAGAATGGCAAGCGCGCGCAACGGGATGACATTATATATGCCGGTCAAGCACAGTGCTACGATCCCTCCTTCAGTGGCGGCTCGTGGTTGGAAAAATAGGTGAAGAGGTACAAGAGCAGTATGAAAAGATACCTACTGTCTACAATGAAAATCTCTTAATAAGGACTTACCTATTTTTTGTATATTAAATCAATTTTTCTTCCTTTTAAAGCTGCAAATTTGTCGATTATGTCGTCATTAGATGGTTGTTTCTTCGTGAGCATCAATAAGATGTCTTCCTGAATAGAAATATTTGCCAGAGAAGCAAGTCTATCTTGGGAACTAGTGTTTCTTGAGCAAGTTCGTATTCTTTTAAGAAAACTTCTTTCCACTGGCACACTTGTAGATGGAATTGTTAAACTCAGGAAAACCAATTTATAATCTTCTGTAAAAATGTCTTTGTCTCCGTGAAACACTCGAAGGAGTTCTTGAGTCAATATATTCCTTAATTTTTCATCGGCATATACAAGACTCAGTTCATTTTTAAGGCTCTGGTGTTTAGTAAATATGTTTCCGTAAAAATGTGGATTTTCAAGAACGCGAGAGGGAAAGCATGCATTAAATTATTCGAATTTGGTTGTGTCAGCAAGTCAGACAAATTGAAGTTTCTTACAGTCTTGAAATCTTGTATCCATTTCCATAAGAATCTGGTCTAAAATTTCAAAATACAATTGTTTATAATTTTGAAAAATTGTTTCCTGTGTAAGAGCAGCATATTCCCGTGCTTATTTCTGAATGGTGAACAAACAAAGCAATTCCACTGAGGCTTGCAAAAAGTATTCGACACTTAGAAATTTTAGAAAAACTCTGTTGTAATACAAGATTCAAACGATGAACTAAGCATTGAACAAAAACAGCTTGAGAAGCTTTATCCTTGTCTTTTTTTCTGTATCCCATTTAAGTGTCCAGACATTATACTTGCCCCATCGTAACATTGTCCTATTTATTTGTGTTGGTAATCAAACTGTTCCAAAATTTTGTCTAGCATTTTGTATAAAGCTCCTAACGTTCTATCTTCATTCACATCATGGAAACCCAAAAATCCCTCAACCAATACACCTTCCGAATCAACAATAAAAAATTATTTAATTTTTGACGTGATCGTTTATATATTCAGAAATACATTCAATTAATTCATTTTGAATAGTTTTTTATCCTTTTGTATTGATTTTCAATTTCTAAAGAACTTCTTCATATCAACAATGAAAGTAATTCAATGAAATTTCCACGATTTATCGAGCCCATGCTTTCGTTATGGCCATGGAATGCTAGTTCTTGTTTGCTCAAATACAGTACAGACTAATGCTGCATCAATCACTGTCTGCAGGAAAAGTCTATTTATTTATTTATTTTCTAAAATTGGAGGTTTTAACGACCACCGTGAGCAACTCAATGGGCTATAAGCAGTTGCCCGTTCCTAATTTAGGGTCACTGGTTCCAGGGAAGGGAGAGAGCCAGTTCCGTAAGACAAACACAACATCCATGCCTCACCGGGATTTGAACCCGGACCCCTTACGGACAAATGATCAGAGGCCATCGCTTAGACCAATGCGCCACCGTGGCGGCCAAAAAAAAAAAAATTAACACAGAAGTGCTGCAAATCCATTTATATTCAGTAAACCAACAATTTTGAAAATTAATATTGTTAGATTTACCGCTCTTCTTGATTTCGTTCTTGGCAACAATTGTCAGTGAATCCGTTGGTCGTCCTTGAAGCAAAATGTCTCTTTCATCTTCACCTTTCCACAGAGTAAATGGAGTTTGCAATAAATCACTAACAATGTCGTCCACAGGATGCATTTTTTTTTTTTTTGATTGCAGGTTTAACGACCACCGTGAGCAACTCAATGGGCTATAAGCGGTCGCCCGTCCCTAATTTAGGGTCACTGGTTCCAGGGAAGGGAGAGAGCCAGTGCCGTAAGACAAACACAACATCCATGCCTCACCGGGATTCGAACCCGGACCCCTTGCGGACGAATGATCATAGGCCAGCGCCTTAGACCACTGCGCCACCGGGGCGGCTCCACAGGATGCATACTAAAAACTATTACCATCAGTTAAATTGTACACAAACCTAAAATATCAGTTAAAGCTTTCAACAAATAATCACAAAGCACGAAAGAACAAAGTCCTTTCAGAAAATAATGTACCACAGCATTACAAAAAAAAAAAAAAGCCCTAGCAGATTGCATGGAAGCCTGGAAGTCCGCCCTACTCCACCGTGATCTCTCACGACTTTACGCTCAAAAACTGAAAGATGCAGAGGTAAGGCGCGTGCAGCTGAAACACTTCATTTGAGCGAGCAGATTGGGGAGGGTGACGTCACGGTTACCATGGCAACTCGGCGTAAAACTGCAGACTTCCAAGCATTCTCATTTCGGCTCTTCACTTGCACTGTTTTGCGTATAAGGATTTGTTTTCCGTATTGAGCGCGCCATGTGAATTTATATCTATTCAAAATTTTAGGTATTTTGGAACTGCATAAAGGCAAAAAAGAATATATTATAAAAAAATACTGAATAAAACTTTATTTTGAGTAAAATAGGTGAAGAGGCACTTCACCTGAAAAGCCGCTACTGCTCTCCTTGCTTGGGTCACATGCGCGACCGTGCTTGATACTTGAATCATTTACATGTCTCACGATGTCACACCTACCCACCAAGTTTCGTTCTTGTCGGTTGCTTCCTTCTGTGTGCAACTATTTTTTTGACGTAAAGTGTAAAAATGTAATGCTTCGTGGTTCAGTGAAAATAACGGATACATATTTCATCTCTGTAAAAAAAAAGTGAAACAGCGAGGCAAACCAGCTTTGCTGAGTTAAGTAAGAAGTAACAAAGAAAATGTGAACAGGTGTGAATCGTTTTATTTTATTTTGTAATGAAATAAAATCATTTCTGGAGCACATGAGACGAAGAAAAAAACAAAACATGATACATAAAGTTATAAGTTGTGTGAAGAAACATTGGAGAAATGATATAGCAGCTTGATGTGTTAAGTGAAAGATGCGGTGAACACATCTATAAGTTATGTAGAGAAAGATAATTTTGTGTATAGAAACAAATTATGCCAGAGGCAAAAAGAAAGAAACAGAGAGAGAGAGAGAGAAATCAGTACAGCAGGGATCTCAAGAGAAAGAAAGGTTTTGTAAACTATAAATTCTCTTCTAAATGGTGGGGTTCCATAACAGCTGAGATGTTAAAATATCATGGAAAATCATCAAGTTTTTAATTGAAATTTGTCAGTTGTGTTGAAAGTTAGAAGTTGCCCTCACGATTGGGGCGATGATATCATTGGCCATTTTGTGATTCACACGGCGGAACGTAGAAACTACCGAGGTATTTGCCTCTCTCTTCAGTGTGCCGAGAAAAGCGTTTGAAAACGTCATAACCGATAAGGTATGAGGCAATAAAGTCATCAGAGAACGTGTTGGTTGTACGGAGTTTTATGCATGGTAAAAGTTGCACTACGCAAAATTTTTGCATTATGTATAATGATTGAAAAGTGTTTGTCTGTCGGTAATTTTTTTTTTTTTTTTGCTGCTTATGTATATTTGGAGGAAGTTTATGACTGAGTAAACAGCACTTCCGTGGAAAGAGTTGAATAATTTGGTACAATTGGAAATTTCCTTGAATGCGTTAAAGCTATGTATACTGGCAGTAGAGCGTATTGAAGTGTGAATGGTGTTTTATTGAAAGTTTGTGTAATATCACCATGGATGCCCTGTACAATTATGGATACATAAACTGCTGTTAATAGAAATTACAACACCAAGAATGAAGCAAGCAATCACAATGAAATTTATGGGAGTGATTAGTTATGGTGCAAGCTGCAAACGATCACAATTACATACGTGATGAGGAAAGGCCAAAACATTAGTAATAAGTGAATCCACCATGGACGGTGATAACCGACACCACACGCCGTGGGATCGAATGAAACAGAGTTTGGATGGTCGTCTGCGGTATTGCATTCCATTCTGCTTCTACACGCATCCACAATTTGTTGGTTGTGACAAACGGCGAGGCCACGCGAGCTAGTTGTTGCGCGACGACACCCCAGACATTCTCTATAGGCGACAAATCTGGCGAGCGAGCAGGCCAGGGAAAGACGAGCGACTTGATGCGCACAGAGTACTTCTTGGACAGTACGAGCAAGATGGGCATTGTCTTGTAGGGAAGACGGCTCCTGAGATCGCCTGAAAGAAAGGTAGAAGTTCAGCTCCAACACTTCCGTGATGTAGCGTTGATTGTTCAATGTGCCCGTGATGCGCAGTAGGTAAGTGCGTCAATGAAACGCAATAGCGCCCCAGACCATCACGCTCGACCGGTATGGTGTTGCACAATGCAGCATTTCAGATGCCGCTCCCCACGGCACCTGCGAATAAGAATTTTCCCGTCGTGATGCATTAGATGAATCTGGACTCGTCCGAAAACACAATATTCTCCCATTCAGCAGCACTCCCGACGTTCGCGGCACCACTGCAGTCGCTGGCGCCTATTGTTCAGAGTCAAGGAAGTCACAGCAATGGACGGCGAGCAACGAGGCTTCTCTGTAGCAATCGGGGACGAACAGTGCTTGCAGATATCGGACGATGTGTGACCACCCTCCATTGCTGCGCAAATGCCGTGGATGGTGTTGTGCGTGACGTCACTTACATATGGTGCAAGTACCTGTCTTCCCACCCGGGCGTGCGATTTCGAGCTCCAGACCCTGCACGACGATGCGCAGAACCTTCTGCTGTTCATTGACGCCATGTACGCATAACGGTAGTTACGTTACGCCTAACGCGCGCAGAAATATCACGATATGATAAACCACCTTTTTTTAGTCCAACGATTCTACCTCTTTCAAACGCTGTCAAGTGTTCGTATGGTTGTCTCGTCCTCCTACGCTGCATGATTACATGTTAACTGCGTACGGTCAAGTTTAGCGATAGCAAGTTTAAAAACCTGCTATCTGGACGCATTTCATACTCTCCGGTGTGACGTTTCCGATGGCGTTGCGCGCGCCTCACATTTGCATGTGCACTGCAATTATAATCATTTGCTTCTCCCATGGTGCTCTATCCACCCTGCAAATTCGAGCATTTCTTCATGGTGTTGCAATTTCTATTAACAGCAGTGTATATATGCGCGATGACAAATAAACAATAATGGCATGTCTTACTGATTCACGTGTACGTGCATTTGTATATTGAAGACATGCATCTGTTAGCGGAGAGGAAAAGTGTGTTTCAGTGTTTTTCCGGATGTTTGAAGTTTGTATGGAATTCAAACGGAGTATATAAAGGTGAGTCGAAAGTTTTGCAATATTTGGACCACTTTACACTGAAGAGCAATTGAATTAAGAGACAGCTGGCGCTATGCAAATGTGGCGCTGTGGGCGGCCCTGTAGACGGAAACGACATGACTCATGCAGTGATCCGACAATATAAGGAGTGATGTGACGGGAATCAGTAAGAGTCGGACGAAGTATGGGTAAGACGAAGGATCTAAGCGCATTTGATCGTGGGCAAATTGTCGGCGCTCGACGAATGGGTCACTACATCTCGGAAGTCGTGCAGGCACTCGGATTTTTTTTTTTTTTTTGATTGGAGGTTTAACGACCACCGTGAGCAACTCAATGGGCTATAAGCAGTCGCCCGTCCCTAATTTAGGGTCACTGGTTCCAGGGAAGGGAGAGAGCCAGTGCCGTAAGACAAACACAACATCCATGCCTCACCGGGATTCGAACCCGGACCCCGTTTGGACGAATGATCAGAGGCCATCGCTTAGACCACTGCGCACTCGGATTTTCACGAGCCACTGTGTCACAGGTGCACCGTGAGTACATGGAATCCGGTAAAACCATCCCTGCAAGGGCAAACTGCCGTGGACAACAGCGTCTGGATGAGCGGGGTCATCGTCGGCTAGCTCGCATTGTAAGAGCGGATAGACGGGCCACAGTGCAAGAAATCACTCGACAATTTAACGCTGGTGCACAAAAACGTGTAAGGAGCCACACCATCCAGAACCATCTCCTCGCTATGGCGTACAAAAGCCATCGTCCCACGAGGATACTGCTGCTAACCGCACATCACAGGGTGCAAAGATTAGCATGGGCGCGGAAACATCGCCACTGGACCCTAGACATGTGGGAAAATGTTGCCAGGACTGATGAATCGAGATTCACGTTAGTACATGTTGATGACAGGATAAGAGTACGGCGCAAACCAAATGAAGCGATGGATCCTTCTTGCCAGCAGGGTACTCTTCAAGCTGGTGGGGGTGGCATTCTCGTCTGGGGACTGAAATGGGGACCCCTGGTACGTGTGACATCGTCCCTCACAGGTCAACATTACCGGGATATCCTGCACAACCATTTGTGCATCTTCAACATCCCACTGGGCACCTCATCCTGCAACAAGACAATGCACCGTGCCATCGCTCCCGAATTGTATCCGAATGGTTGGATGAACACTCCACCGACGTGACCTCGCTTCCTTGGCCACCTGACTTCAATCCCATCTAGGATGCCATCTAGAGAGATGTTAGACCTTCCATCAAATCTTCGTGAACTGTGGGAGCTTGTTCAGGGGTCGTGGATCCGTATGGCTTCCCAACGCTTCCGGTGTCTTGTCGAGTCCATGCCGAGACGAATCGCCGCCGTCTTTTTTTGATTGGAGGTTTAACGACCACCGTGAGCAACTCAATGGGCTATAAGCAGTCGCCCGTCCCTAATTTAGGGTCACTGGTTCCAGGGAAGGGAGAGAGCCAGTGCCGTAAGACAAACACAACATCCATGCCTCACCGGGATTCGAACCCGGACCCCTTTCGGACGAATGATCAGATGCCATCGCTTAGACCACTGCGCCACCGTCTTCAGGGCGAAAGGTTGTGCTACGCGTTATTAGACAGGCATCTCTAATTCAATTGCTCTTCAGTGTATATATATATATATTCTTTAGAGGGGTCATTATTTAACAAGCTATTGTATTGTAATTAAATAACACTGTTCTACAAAAATTGTTTTTCTTTTTTTGATTTTTGCACACCAGTGTATTTCTGTAGTCCTGCGCTCCATTGGGGGACCTACCAAGTATTAGACTGGTGTACCAGTTTTTCTGGCACTTCAGTGTACAGTATACTACACTGATGTTGAGAAAACTTTATTTTTCTACTTTGACTTTAGTTCAATTATTGAAGCAAATTACAGAATAAAAAAAAACCCCATAAAACTAAAAAATACATAGGTATGTGGCATTTCTTTTTAAATGCTTTCATATACCACACAATCAATACATAAAATACTATTTGTATTTAATTATTTTAAAATAATGCTTACATTGGCAATTTAAGGGTAAGGAAAGGTGAAATATCTAGAACTTTTTCAAAGGACCAAAGGGATTTTCAACATAATATCGATGCTGTAGCTATGTTTAAAATTTTTACTCGCCAGCAAACAAAGCATGCACAAAAATTTCCAACGTGAAATGAAAGAGAATAACGGGAAAACCTTATGTCCAAGGGCTGTGTGCAATTATATTCATTAGTGATCATGGCAATTTAACTGGGCATGATTAAAAAACTAATTATAGAAGCTCAGAAATTACTAAGAAACAACTAGATTTAAGTTTCTGATATTAGAAAGCAATCTGATTTTACGGCAAATTTTTATATAAAGTATTCATTACAAAATTTCAGTAAAGGTAAAATACCCCCCCCCCCACACACACACACAAAATCAGCAATTTACTTCCACCAGTGGCTAAAAAATATGTTTCGAAAATTAGCAAATGGCGCAAAAAACGTTTCCCATAGCAGAAGGAAGGTATTAGAGACAAAATGATTTCGAAATCGATCAGTTAAAAGGAGATATAAAAGGAAACATGATATAACCAAGCGTTTCAGCGGAAGAATTTTGCATAATGGAAACAGGAGAAATGCATTCTTTATAGCAAAAGCTATGCTAAGGAAAAAGAACTTTTCAAATACGTCTGCCAGAAGCAGAGATAGCACAAAAAAAAAAAAAAAAAAAAAAACGTTTTGACCTTTACAACCCCAAGGGGGAAGTTGTACATTATTTGAAGGGGATCTTCTTATTGTAGCAAAAATCTTATTCACTCTCCATCTCTATTATAGCGAATGACATACAATAAAAAGAGAAATTTCTCAAGAGTTTTTACATGCAGTGATAGCCTGCAAAACAGAAGTACACAACCACTACCTAGCAGCAGAATTGTGAACCACAAACCTCCTCAAACACAAATCATAAGGTAAATGGTATCTGGTGTTAAAAGAATTATTTAAATCGCACATTTAGAAGTACAGATATTAAGAAAAATAGATTATATATGTGCGCCTCCTAGCGGCGAAATTTTACATTATTTTGAGAAGGAAATACAAATAAGGAATTTTCATAGTTAGGTATCGGATCAAAAAAGAATTATTTTTCAGTCGGGTTTTTAGTCCGCAGATATTGCTGTAAACGGAAATGTGAGCTTACGTTCTTTAGTGGCACACTTGTGTTATGAAATATTTGAAATTTTATGCGAAACATTTCGTACTGAAAACGTTCTTTTTTTTTTTATTGGAGGTTTAACGACCACCGTGAGCAACTCAATGGGCTATAAGCAGTCGCCCGTCCCTAATTTAGGGTCACTGGTTCCAGGGAAGGGTGAGAGCCAGTGCCAGAAGACAAACACAACATCCATGCCTCACCGGGATTCGAACCCGGACCCCGTTCGGACGAATCATCAGAGGCCATCGCTTAGACCATTGCGCCACCGGGCCTGAAAACGTTCAACAAAGAAATAATTTTTCAAATCGAACTCCTAGAAACAGATATATGTATACGCCCCCTTGGTGAAAAATCGTGCACTATTTTAAGCAGGAAGTATTCTAAAAAAAAAACTTTCCGAGCTGAGCGGTATTGGTTCACGGAAAAATTTTTTCAATCGAGTTTTCAGCTCAGATTTTGTTGCAAATACATCAGAAGCCAAAATAAACCTTCATGCTTCCTGGTGGCCAAACCATTCTTTACCAGAAATGAGAATTTGTATGCAAAACATTTCAACCTCAAGAGCCGTATCGGACTCAGGAAGAATTTTTCAAATCGGACTTTTAGAAGCGGAGATATTGGAAAAATCGCGATTAACCTTTTACGCCCCCTAGCGGAAATTTTATGCATTATTTGAAAAGGGAAAGGGACTAACTAAAATAGTCTTTGCTATAAATGTTTTCTAAAGGAAAGAATTTTTTCAACTGGATATTTAGAAGCAAATATATGAAACGAAATGCATTTTAAATTCGATACGATCTCCATTTCCGCCCTCTAGAGGTGAAGTTGTGCATCGAAAAAAAACCAACAGAATGAACGGATCACCATTCTCCCATTTTAAGCTTCCAAATACAAAGAGAATTTTACAAATCGAACTAATAATTGCGGAGATATTGTCTCCCCGGCACAACACAAAAGATGCTAATAACGCAGCTTCAGCCCCCCCAACACATTTTGCAGGGGGTGGGGAGGGAAATTTGTCAGACATAAGTTATGTCAGTAGAAAAATCCTCAACTACAGAACATCGTGCAGGGACAAAAAGGCAGGAATGGATAAAATTCCAGGACACGTAACAGAATTTTAGGACATTTCCAGGACAAAACGGAATTCCAGGATGTGTATGAACCATGGATTCGACATATACATATCTATATCAAAGTTGATATTCACGTGTATCAATATTAAAAACTGATGTTATACAAGCACATCGATATACGCAATACAAATTACGTTAAAAAAGAGTAGCCTTCCAATTAAAATTAAGTTCAAGTTTTTCTGAAAATAGTTACTTTTGCTGATTTTTGTAAGAAATAGTAGCCATAGTCACCTGTCATCAAAAATAGTAGCAATAGTCGCCACTGGCAGCCTTGTATGACACCTTTCTGAGTAGACTTCAAATATGAACTTTAAAATCAAAAGCAAGTATGGGAGATGACTCAGAGATAACCATCTGGACAACTTCATGACTTGGTGTGACAAATTATTATCATTATTTTTTTTTGATTGGAGGTTTAACGACCACCGTGAGCAACTCAATGGGCTATAAGCAGTCGCCCGTCCCTAATTTAGGACCACTGGTTCCAGGGAAGGGAGAGAGCCAGTGCCGTAAGACAAACAACACCCATGCCTCACCGGGATTCGAACCCGGACCCCTTTCGGACGAATGATCAGAGGCCATCGCTTAGACCACTGCGCCACCGGGGCGGCGACAAATTATTCACTGAACATTAATAAGTACATACTGGATGGTAATGATGGCCTATTTCCTCACTAAAAATATTACATTTCAATCTTTTTTTTTTTTGGATTGGAGGTTTAACGACCACCGTGAGCAACTTAATGGGCTATAAGCAGTCGCCCGTCCCTAATTTAGGGTCACTGGCTCCAGGGAAGGGAGAGAGCCAGTGCCGTAAGACAAACACAACATCCATGCCTGACCGGGATTCGAACCCGGACCCCTTACGGACGAATGATCAGAAGCCAGTGCCTTAGACCACTACGCCACCGGGGCGGCTCATTTCAATTTCACAACAGCAGGACTACTTGCACTGACTTTTATGGGCTAGTATTTTTTAAGTTTTCTTCCCTCCCTAACTCAAAATTACATACACGCTGCACTTATTCCAAATACTCTGAAACCTGAAAAAGACATTTTATCGAAGTAGATCCTTAAATGACTCACTGTTTCAAAAGTAGATATTCACAGCTAGTTATTTTTTTTTCTGATTGGAGGTTAAACAGCAACCGTGACTAACCCAGCGGGATATAAGTAGTCGCCCATTCTTAATTTAGGGCCACTGGCTCCAGGGAAGGGAGAGAGCCAGCGTGCAAGACAATCACAACATCCATAAATCACCGGGATTTGAATCAGGTCCCATCTTGGACGAATGATCAGAAGCCATCGGCTTGACCACTGCGTCATTGGGGTGGCAGTTGTCTTTTTCTACATCCGCTATAAAGCATACACATATCTTTTTAATTTTTATAAATTTCAGTTCTGAGAAACCTTTGGTTTTGTTTGGGGGTTTAACAACTGCCATGAGCAACTCAGCGCGCTATAAAGGAGTTGCCTGTTCCCAATTTAGGGTCACTGGTACTAGGGAAGGAAAGGAAGAACTATTGCTGCAAGACAAACACAACATCCATGTCTCATCAAGGATTTGAACCAAGACAATCTAAGACAAACGGTCACAAGCTTCCACTGGAGCAGCCCGAGTTAATTTGCAACTTCAAACTTTGCTTTACTTTTCTGGTTACTGGATTAAATAAAAGAAATGAAAAATAAAACAAAAGAGATTGTTAAGTTCTTTGAAATTACAAGTAATTTAGATATTTTTGTTTGTTTGGAGGTTTAATGACCACCGTTCGTTGAGTGGCTCAATGGGCAGTTGCTAGTCTCTAATTTAGGGCGACTGGTTCCGGGTAAGGGTGAGAGCCAGTGCCAGAAGACAAACACAACATCCATGCCTCACCGAGATTCAAACCCGGGTCCATCGTGGACGAGTTAACAAATGCCAGTGTATGCCAATTTAAAAGTTTATATCTACACCTTCTGTTTACTGAAAATAAACTGCTGCAATAATGGGTCATTTAGTCACTATCTCACATCACATTGTCACTATCTCCCCCACCTCCAATGTTATATTCTCACATTTAAACCATGTTTACTGGTATTTAATCTCTATACAAAGTTGAATGAATAGAATACTGACAAAACCTCTTCTTAAAAGTTAATAGACATGAATTCAATTAGAGCAGTAACAGAATGCATGATACATATAAATTTACAATTCTTTTTCTTGGGCCTACTCAGGACCAAATGTTTGGGGATAAAATCTAGCCTGCTATCAAGGTCACTGTTGAAGTAGCAATAATCATTGATGTATTGACCAAGCGTTACTACAGTACAGAAGAGATCTGCAGCAGACTGAAGATTGAAAGGAGAGCAGGGATCATAATGAAGGCTAGTAGCATTAAATCACGAGTGGCAACATTTACTTCAAGGAGTACCACACAATGTTTTAGCCCAATTTAGCTGTAAATAAACCTTGTTCTACGAAACATATAAAAAGAACTGAAATTTTACATTTAAGATTTATCAGTTTAGAACAAGGTGGTGAAAGAGAAATGAATTTGAAAAAAAAAAAAATATATATATATATATACATATACACAGTAGAATCAAGTTACACCACCATACTTTGTTCTTTAGGCTTTAAAATGGCAGTAAGCATGACGAGTGGCAGTTTAAAGGAGTTCATTTAAAAAAGTGAAACTGAATAAAAATATACGGAAGAAATAAAACTAACATTTGTCCTTATGTATCAGATCTTAAATTCTGATAACACTGGTACTGAAAACATACTGATGAAGTTAAAGTTCATAGCAAACATTCTTAAAACAATGTTTTTTTATATTTGGGTCTTTTTTTTTTAACTGGGGGTTTAATAATGACTACCGTGAGCAACTCGATGGGCTATAAAGCAGTCACCCTTCACTAATTTAGAGCTACTGGCTCCAGGGAAGGGAGAGAACCAGTGCCACAAGATAAAACACACCCACGCCCGACCGGAATTCACACCCATCCTGCACGAATGGTCAGAAGCCATCACTGGGACCACTTCGTCACAGCTTTGGGTCATTCAGAAAAATAGCATTTTTAACCTGACCCCTTTGTGGAATTTTATGGAACTCTGCAGATTTGATGACATACAGAAGAAATGAAATGTGCCATAATTTTCAGCAAACAAGTTTTTAAATTCCTGAGATAGGCCATTAAACAAGAAATATGCCAAATTTCAATGGTTTGCAAGTCAAAGTATTTATAACACAAGTTCTTTTTATCACAGTGATGAATTAAAAAAAACAAACATTTTTACTGGCTTTAAAATGTGTTATTTATTGCAAAAGTTTAAATTTCAAGGTCACAAAATTTAAAATTTGACCTTGAAAAGTGGCATTTCGATTTTTTTTTCAACGTGTAAAATTAAATGACATGATGATGTTATAACTTTGAGAGTGGCAATTGAAGAGCAACAAAAATTACAAGGAATTGTTAAATTTACATGCTCAGTAAACTTACCATAAGCTAAAATGTGCATGTTCCACAATAAAACCAATGTGCTTTATAATAATCACTTTACATAATATTTACACCAATACGAGAACTTTCATTAAAATATCTTAGCAGCTCAGTTTTAACCAAGGGTGCACAGTATTTTCTGAATAGAGTTGACAAAATGCATTTGAACTTGGCACTGATATCTAATTTTAAAATCTTCAAAAATTTATCTTCTTGTTTGGTGATAATTTTATATTGTAACCACTGAAGAAAATTATTTTTGTCATAATCAGCATTAGCTTTCTATGTCCTTTCAACTGTGTTTTCTTGCACTAGAAATGTTTCAGAGTTTTTCAGTATCTTTTTTGCAAGATTTTGCAAATTTGTTCAGTAGCTGTCTTTTTATACACTTTTTGCAATATATACAGTAGTGTTCGGTCATTGTATGCAACACATGCCCTAATTTTGTGCAAACATTTGCTCTCTGAAAAAAAATAAGAATTACACAAAGAAAAGCTTTGTGCTGCAGTTATTTTTTATTGGAAATTTCAGTAAGTACCTGTTTGAGAAGAGTTCTATTTAAAACTAAATTCACATACTTTTGTGTATTTTTACCGGAACTGAAACAAAGCGTGAATAAGAGCTACCTGCGTGTCAGCCTGCCCGCATTCATGCGAGACTGTGCGGCGCTTGCAAGGGACATAATGCTTATGCGAAATCGGCCGTTGCATTCAAAGCTGGGACAGTCAACCAATCAGAGAACCAGATTCCTTTCCCTCTGTCCAGATTGTTTATTTTCACTAGATTTGGGGCCTTTGTTAACTGCTGTTGAAAAACCTGTTGAGATGTGAAAGAGGGTACTGCATAAACCAATGGAAAGCTCGTTTTCTTTCAACAGTATCTGCTACCCAGGGTTTAATTTCAAGGGATTCGTTCTTATTCATATGGGAAATTGTATGGCTAACTTTTTGTATATTCCTTGTCTTTCTGAAGCACTGAAATGCTTCAAGATAATTTAAGCAAACTGCAAAAAGAGTAATAAGGAAGCGGATGGTGCAAAATTAATAAGTCTTTTGATTCCCTAAGTCTTATAGAAAACTCCAAATGTGTAAGCAATGAAACACAAACCTCAAACTTGAGTCACTTAACATCGTCATTAAGTACCCATGTTAAACATACAAATTAATTAATATTTCAACACTTCCAAACAAATAAGATCTGTAGCGTTTTGAATCTCCCAAGCTGTTTTGTGCATCCTGTTTATTATTTTGTAATGAAACTGTTTATCCTTTCAGTAAAAAAAAAAAAATTGCCAAAATTCAGATTTAAAACAGTAAAACTGTACAAGTAAGTTGTATTTATTTGGCATAAAACAAAGATTAAAGGTTCTGAGCTTTCGCACATTAACCAGATAGCTTTTTCAACGAAAGTGGACTCCCAGAGGGTAGTTTCTATATCATAATCATCCCCTTGTAACTATCCTACATGGAAAGTTTATGGGCTTAAAAAATTGCGACACAAAAAGCATCGGGTTTTCTGAAGTGAGCCTGATTCACTCAAAGAAACATCCCACTCGTTTAAATGTAAGAAATTGAATTAAGCATTTTTTACTCTTCCTCCTATATTAAGCAGTAAAACAATCTACAAATTGTTCAAAGCTTTGCACGAACTTGGTTTGTATAAATGATTGAGGGATCTAACATGTGCCTTTAAACTGTGTGAATAAAAACCTAGTCATGTAATAAACGCAATGACAAGATAACATTTAAAAAAATTAATAACAACTGAAAAGTTCTATGGAAGATTTTGACGTTGAAGCCTTTATTTTAAAATGAAGTAACGGAAGAATAAAAAATCACAGGATAAAATTCCGCAACAAATGCTGTATGTTTTTTTGCTTTGTTATTTAAATTTTTGCATGCCTACACACAATGTGCATGGCATGCCACAGGACACACACACACACATATATGAAGAAGAGCCATGCAGATAATGAAACAAAAATTTTTATTTGTCTTCAAAGGTATTCAAGACACAGCCAAACCACGTGTTCTACACAGTGAGATGTCACAAAGCTAGATATGCTAACTAGTGCTATCTCACATTTGGATCATTCCGTGGAAAATTGCCCAACTTACAAAAAAATGGTTGCAGAGGGCTCTGGTATTCCAGGCATTCCCCTGGTGAGCCAAATATTTTTGGTTCGTTAACCTTCTGAATGAACAAAGCAGGACCTTATTTTAAATAGCTGTGAGGTTTGATTATTTATTCAGGCATTTTATACACTCGTCAAGAAAATAGTTGCACTCAGAAGGAAGCAACCGACAGGAATGAAACTTGGTGGGTAGGTTTGACATCGTGAGAAGTGGTTGTAGGGCTGTGGCCGACTGGCTATATAAGTATGTCCCGGTGCACATGTGTGCCATTTTGACTTGTGCTGCTCTGTTGGTTGCATCCTTTGCAAGTGAAGTATGCCTCGAAGAAAAGCTTGTAAGCAATTTGAGCAGTTGGAGGAGTTCGAGAGGGGCTGCATCGTTGGGATTTGGAGAGGTCTTAGCGCTGTATTGCGCGCCATACCAGTTGTGCGGATATCACCATAGCATGCTGTAGGCGGCATTGGATAGAACAAGGCACACAACAGCGACAGGAAGGGTCTGGGAAACCTAGACGAACCACAGAGAGACCACCAACGGGTTGTCCGACATGCGTGGAGTGACCCAATAGCCACGACTGCGGTTATTCAGTGAACAGTGCACCTACATGCATTGTCCGATTAGGGCCAGCACCATTGGCAGACAGCTGCACGATGTAGAACAACACACACATGCAGATTGTTACGACTGCCCTTAACAGTGCATTGTTGCCAAAGACTGCAATGGTGTTGTGCTAGACTGTCAAGGAGCCACTCAGAATGGCAGCGGGTGATCTTCAGTCGAGTCCCGCTTTGGTCTTTGCGGGGACGACCAATGAATCCGCGTGTGGAGGCACCATGGTCAGTTCCAACATGAATGATTTGTTGTTGAGCATCAGAAGGCCTCGTGTGATGGCGTGGGGTGTAATTGCCTACAATGCCAGATCACCTTTGATGTTCATTACAGGCACTTTGACAGCCCAACGTTATATTAATGAGGTCCTGCAACCAGCGGCCCTTCTTTTTTTGAATGCTAACTTCAGTGCGATTTTCTAACAGGACAATGCTCATCCGCATACGGCTACTGTCTCAAGAGCTTGCCTTCCAGGCACTGACGCTCTGCCATGGCCAGCCGCATCACAGATTGAAAATGTGTGGGATGCTATTGGATGCGCTATCCACACTCCACCCCTACAGCACAATCTGCAGGAATAGCACAAGAAGATTCAAGTTGCATGGGATGGCTTATCACAGGACACCATTATGAACCTGTTCAACTCCATGCAGAGACGTCTGGCACGTTGTGTGAGCAAACATGGCAGCCCGACCTCATACTGAGCAACACTACTTATTGGTGTGTAGCTCAATAAATATTGCCCATATCAGCCTAAATGTTTAATCATTTATTGTCCCTGGTACCCTTTACAGCCCCCTCCCCTGAATAGCATTGGAATTTGACACGTCCTTCTAGGTGCAACAATTTTTTTGAAGATGTGTGTACATACATTATTTATACTTTATGGGCTATATCCCATACAATGAAAACAACATTACTCAGTATCTTCGTGACATCTCAATCACCTTGAATGTCCTTGACCTTTTCACTTTCCTCACGAGTTTCTCAACCATTTGGGGGTCGCATTCATGACACCTCATAACAAATGTCACTTTTCCACCTGCAAGCATGTATGAAGGCCTACAGAACATCATTCATTTAACGACAATTCTCTTAAACAGTCCAAACAACATGGCGTTTTTTAGAAGAATTTTCACAAAATGTCCAGCAGTGTTTTATAAGAATGAATTGTCTGTTCTCATGCAATATATTTTACACTGCTGTTACTTGAATACACACACACACATTAATTTCTGTAAGGCAAATTTGTGTAATGCATCAATTGAATATTTAAATCATATTTAAATATTTATAGAGGCCTCTCATTCGTGGAGATCCTCACAATGTTCATCTAGAAAATCATGTTTTTAGAGTTCAAATCCTAGGTTTATTTATTTATTTATTTTTAACAGCCACTATTTCTTTTGGACTTATAAGCCAAAATGGCCATGCAGTGGGAAAATCATACCAAGATAGATTTTTTGCTTTAACTGTACAAAAACCATAAATGGCAGAAAGCTTCAAACTGGTTTTAAAGAGTGTAGGTCAACTATAAAGGAAATACATACCTGCCAACATTGGCAAGATATTTGTCAGTAGTAACTAGTATTGTGCAGGATATAGAAATGTTTTTCATGAATCAATCTATCTCTTTGTGAAAAAGAAATACGTGCCACAACAAAATGTTACAATGAACAAGGACTCTAATAAAAAATAAAATAAAAAAATTAACACAACATGCAAAACACAAAGTTGATTCTTCTGGTGAGGGAATGATGGCATTGCGAGATTTAAGCTCGAAAGTTTCACCAGTAAAAATCAGTCAGATGCGTTCTGAATTCCACGACGATTGACAGCTAGGAAAGTCAAGCAAGTGAGCGCGTGGTGCGAGAACCACTACTTACCATATGCCTCTAAAATTGCAGTTTATGACAAGACGAGATCAAAGGAGGAGGAAAGGAGAGAAAAAAAAAGCTGGATGTTTTAACTGGGTGACCTGCCATATGCAAAACACATAGCAAGAACACAGACTACTGTCTTTTGTTGACTGCAGCTGCACACCGTCCATTGCTTAATTTTTCTTTCCGCTGATATCTTTCTTTTCCCATTCCTTCATTGTCACTTTTCTTTCTTTTCCTTTTTTGTTTTATGCCCTCCAAGAACAATAATTGCATCCATCATGCTGAAAGAACTTTCAGCCAGAGGACCATGAGCACATGATATCAAAGCTTTAACTATTTTAGATCAATGGTGTAACTTGGGAGATATTCACACTTTTGAACACCATGCATCAATATTTACAAATTTGTCACTTTCGTTTTTGGGAATTTCCCCCTCCCTTATGAAGCTTAAACGCAAAAACTTGGGGCAGGAAATATTTAACAACCCAGGAGAGTAGGAATATCGCGGCGGGGGTAGTATGGAAAAAACCTTTGCTCCGTCAGACTTCTGGTTTTGGAAATTTCCCCCCATTTTTAAACATGACTATGATGGACAATACCCCAAAATGAGGGATAACTGAATTAAGGAAAATGGATCACGCTTAGTTACGTAAGAAGATAAGAACTTTTTGAAAATACAAAATTTGGGACCTTTCAACCTAGTCTTAGGTCGTTGTCATCGTGCCAACCAAGAACTAAGATTGTTCCCATATCCTAAGTTTAAATTTTTTTTATTTTTGATGCTTTTGTTGCCAGAATCTAGGATCAGGGTTCATACCCTTTTCTGTGGGGGGAAAAATAAGGACTCTCTAAGGACCTACACTCCAATTGATATTTCATGTCACTGGAATATCACCAGGTGTGTGTATGTATATATATACATATGTAGGGGATTAAACAGCACCAGTGGCCATTTACCAGACATTTTGCCCCAAATATAAACTACTGTACTTTGCCTACAAAGAACAAAATTAAACACACACGCACAAAGGACAAGCAGTAGACACAGTGGCAAATGAAGCAAGGTGAGTTGAGTAGAGCAGTAGACACTAGATAGATCAGACCACATGAGACAACTGACATCAGAAATTGTGAAGAAGTCAAAACAAACGCTCTGACCCATAAAAAGACACACAACACAGATGTTGATCCAACTGGTAAGGTCATGCAAGGTACAGCATGTAGGCTACAATAGAAAAGTGTGTGTGTGTGTGTGTGTGGGGGGGGGGGGGGTTGAAGGGAGATCATTTCTAAGAACATTCCAGGGGATTATCTCCCTTCAATGAGCCAGAAGAAAGCTCCCCTCATGAACGGGTTAGCGTATTTACAGACACAAACAAAAACGGGGGTAGGGTTGTGATGCCCATTACTGCAGCGCAAAAACAAGATGGGGGAAAAAATAAGCACTTGTTTTAAAAAATAAGGACTTTTTAAGGGCCTTAGAAATGAAAATAAAAATAAGGAGTGCTTAAGGACCGTACAAACCTTGTAGGATGGAGCTCCCAACTTTTGAATTTTTTAAAAGTTCTAATCTCCTGAAGTAATTAAGTGTGATCTATTTTTCTTAATTCAGCTATTTTTTGCTGAAATACAAATACTGATGCAGTAAAATCTTACTTAACAATACTACTGGACAAAGGCAACATCGTGAGAAAAAAAAATAACGATTACGGAAAACCATTTTTGAAAGTTTTGTAAAGATGGAATTCCGTCTTCCGATGGATAACCCCTCAAAAATTTCGGTTCACTTGTTCATCGATGTAATGAATAATAACGAAAAAGGCGGGAATTCCACAACTTCGCAGAAGAACCTCATGCCTGAAGATTATGGAAAAGTTTTTGCAGCGTCTAACTTCCGTTTTCACAAAACGTTGCCTACAGTTTCCGGCTGAAATACAAACATTAATGAAATAAAATATGTATCAAAAAAGAACACAAAAAATACCGAACATAATGGCAACATTGAGAGAAAAAAAAAATTAAGATTACAGCAAAAATTTTAATTCCGTGTAACAACAATTTTCGAAAGCTTTGAAACACGAAATTCCGTTTCCAGATGGAAAACTACCTCTTCCTTCCAAATTCTCTTCAGTTTTGCATCAATCTCAAGGTGATCTAAATGATGGCACAGGGAAAAAAAACAACAACTGAATTCTGTGAATCTACTGTAAGATTGATATGTACATCATAAAATAATAGATAAAAAAAAATAATAATCGTAGAATCCATAGTTTTGAGAGTGAGTTCTGTAGTAGTTGGCAGGTATGGAAATTTATAAATACTTACTAAAAATTTAAATAATGAGGAAAAATCCTTAATTCAAATTCAAGATTGAAATTGATTTTTTATAGTTTTTAATCCATTGCAGTTTTTATAAGGGAACAAAAAATAAAATGGTATTTGGGGTTATTTTTAGTCTACAAGGAGTACTTTAAGCTGAAACAAATAACTGTAGGCTTATTCAATCCCTTCATGCTAAAAGAGGGGACTGAAGTCACCAATTTTTCAAAAATTGCAAAATCTAAACCTAAAAACATTATTCATATATAAAATAGTACAACTATACTAGTTATCCGAATTTATTGGCGTATATAAAATCAAGGTTTCCAAGCTTTCGCACATCAACCAGATGGCTTTCTCAAGGAAGGTAGACAGCAAACTGCATAATAGAACGTTTCAACAATTTGAACGCAGTGACTTGACAATAAACGAAGAGATGCGAACGTAATTATTCAATAAAAACACGAGACATGTTAGTATTGCACGCAGAATCCTTGAAGGAAAACAAAAGGCATTCATTATTTGAAGAATTGGTTCCAAATTCAAGGTAATTCTAGCGAGACGCTATCATTGCAGGCCTCATCGTTGGTAATGATCTCCAATGTTTCCAGAATGACAGTGGATTTAGGAGTAGAGTAGGCAGCTAATTTCTTTATGTCGTCCCACATAGGATCGGCGGACTTGAACTGGACTTCTCTGGATAGGGCCGTGGTTAATTTGCCGTTCTTTATGTCCCTCTTATGCTCGTTGACTCTAATTCTAAATGAACGTTTAGTCATCTCAATGTAGTATCGCTTGGAGCCATCCGGATATTGTAGAGGGACGGCATAAACACCTGCTTCGTTGGAAAGTGGGAGCTCGTCAGTATTTCGCTTAAGCATAGCATATAAAGGTGTCGGAGATCTTATGCCGACACCGAGGTTCATCTTTCTGAGCGTGTTCTTGATTTCCTTGCGTTATTATTTAACATTATTCATACACTTTTTTAATCAGACAATTCCACAACTTTTCCAGAACATACAATCCAAATTGCTCCTACTTGAAATATAGTGGAACCATAGGTCTGTTCAACCTGTAACCTACAACATCATACTTGGGTGCTATCCAAAAGACAAGGGTTTGATTCCCTCTCTAGGACAATGAAATTTTCAAGTTTTCAGATATTATCTGACTTACCATTCATGTCATATTTACACCAATAAACGGATTCACAACTTCAAAATTTGTAACTTCCTACATGCTTGGGCAAACTTAATACAGAATGTTGAAAATGTCTGTGACAGCTAATGAGAAACTCGGAATCACAGACAAATACTGAAATATCAAAACTATCACTAAAATTGTAACCAGGTTTAATTTCTTCAAAACTTTTATATACGTACATTATATAGTATACTGATTTTGAGAAACAAATATTTTTCTACTTTCGCTTCAGTTCAATTATTGAAGCAAATTACAGAATAAAAAGCATAAAACTAAAAAATATATACTAGGTATAAAATCTATAGTTAGAACATAAATGTGGCATCACTCTTGAAATGCTTTCATATACCACACAATCAATATACAGAACACTAATTATTTTGAAATAATGCTTACATTGGAAATTTAAGGATAAGGAAAGGTGAAACACTTCTTTTTTCAAAAGAACAAAGGGATTATTATTTCTTAAACAAATACTCACTCACGGAAGCAGGGATTTGCATTGCATTTTATTTAGAGAAGAAATTTTCAACATAATATTTTCTGTCTTTATGTGCTAACTTTTACATAGAGATTTGTGATCTGAGTAAGTGGCATAGTCAGTGTGGACAGTGGAAGGAATGGACGACTGAAAGTCCCAGAAGTTGGCAACCAAGTTTGCCAAAATGCCTCTGACATACAGCCAAGAAGTCCAGCGATAATTTTGGTGACTTGCGCTTTCTCGTGCGGAAATTTTTTCAAATGATTCATTCATACTCCCAAGGTATTTTAACGTTTTACAGTTCATTTTAGTCCTTTGCTTTTTGTCATGACTACCTTTCTTGGAGCAATTGTGATTTTTAAAAGACTTTTTTATACTGGTTTAATGGATTTCCGAGTCCTCTCACCCCTGTCTACTTTTGGAATTTCAGACTTAAAAGTATTCTAGTCCAAAATAGACTTAAAGAAAGCTCTCCCTTTTTTTAACTTGGTGCTCAGTGAGAATGTACACCTCCGTGAAAAATATACCTACTGTTTTTGGAGCGTGTAAACTCACGAACCGAGTGAAAGATAGCGCACTGACGACTGGGCCAACAACTGTTACAACCAAAAGGTACGTTATGAATTTTGTCTATCAAATTTCTTGCAGTTAATTACAGTACTTTCCAATCGAGAAATGCATTTGACGCAAAAGAACATTAACATGTAAAAAGTTACAACAGTTAAACCATTATCATTAAATGGATATTAATTAAAGATGAATATGATTTTCCATCTCGACATATCGAGAAATACTTATAGACACATACCAGTTGTCTCATTTCTGTTGCATGCAATAAAATCACAGAAGAGTCTGCTTTTGGTTTTCGGAAGTTGAGTCTGCTTTTGGCTTTCTTAAGGAGAGCGGGCATGGCGGTGGCTGTTATCTCACCCATTTCACTAAACTTCTTTGAGAAGGACCCATGTAGCATGCTTTCAGAGCACACTTAGGAAGATAAGGAGATGGCCACTGCGGTCTAAGCACTGGCTTCTGCTCATTCGTCCAAGATGAGTCCGGGTTTGACTCCCGGTGCGGCATTGAAAGATGTGTTTTGTCTTATGGCACTGGCTCCTTCCCTTCCCTAGAACCAGAGACCCTAAATTATGGAAGGGCGACAGCTTATAACCCACAGTTGCTCACAGTGGTTGTTAAACCCCATACAAAAAAACAAAAAGATAAGGTGCCTGATTTGGAGTGTCCATTGCAATTGAATATTTTCAGAAGCAGTTCAAAGTAATCTCTAATGAGAAAATACCAAAATGTCAGATTAGATGGCAGTTTAAAAGATGAAATTTTTATTTAGCAGAACAGGATAAGATTTGTAATTTGTGAGCAGTGGTGGGTTATTGAGGTTCGGCTGTATATAGAATCTGATCCTCAGACAAGGTCTGGGCAGCTAGTTTAAAGGTACTTGTCAAAATACCCATAGCAAAAAAAAATAAATAAATAAATAAATAAAAAAAAAATATATATATATATATTTTTGGTTATTTTACACGAACAAAATCAAAAATTAAATTAGTAACTCTTTTTGAAACCCTAAAAAAAATCAACAAGGTGCATTTAGAGTCATCAAATGTGTATTTTGGCTTTGCCAATATTACTTTGAGCTCAACTTTGGCTGAAACATCCACATTTTTTAGAAATGTTTTATATTTGCCAGTTAAAAGGGTTAATGAAAACAGCTCTTTTTAGCTTTGATATAGTTTATTTTTATTTTGAATAGCTAACTAGCAAATCTATGCTGTAGACAAGTTTCATTTGTTACTATTGACACTAGAGAATATTCTAGGACATTCAAGGAAATGCTTCTTAAGAGTAAACCAGTTTAAACAAAAGAAAGACAACAGCAGTATAAAAAACAATATTTAATAGTTAATGATCATCTTTCGTAAAATCAGAACTGCTTCACAGCAGCAGTTCCTACATCAATAACAAATGGTTTTAATGGCAAATGTTTGTGCCTTAATGAAAAACAATGTTCATAAATTACATATTAAAAGAGGTCCATATCATGTGGAGCGTCAAGGTCTCTGTATGTGATGGGTTTTCTGGGTTCAGATCGTGGACTTTTTCTGTAAATGGAAATATGTTAAGACACAACATTACCACTTGGAATTTCCTATCATTACATAAACACGACTGGTGAATTATATTTACAAACAAATGGTCATAAAACAGCATGAATGTACCAGAACCATTTTTTAATGAAAATTGATGTATAATGGTATGTGCAAGAAGCAAGTATGACACCATAAAGGTGCTCTGGTCAGAAAATATGCACCAATACATGGGATGCTAGCTGGTCTGAAGATTTTAAAAATACTCGATGTCCTGGGGTGAATCCAGATCATGATAGCCAATTATCTCCCTGGGGTCAGATCGTGGGCTGTAAGAGATGAAGTAAAAACTGTGTTTCGCAAAGAAAAATCACAACTGAACATGAGAAATATTATTACTACATATGAAACCCATCACTTAGTACGAGTACAATTAGCGTAGAGGAATAAGTTAAGCTACTTCGTACTAAACACACAAGTAAGCTTAAATGATCCTTAGGATGCCTGCTAAAACACAGTAGCTGCAATTAAATCATTAGCTTTTGACTTATACTTCATTAACAGTTAAACTATTCAAAACAATGAATATATTAATGAAAGTTAATGATGAAAATTCAAATTTATGCTGAGCAACAGACAAAAAGCAAATTAGCAGCTAATTTTCTAGAATGTTTAAGTTACCAGAATAGCACACTTATGTCACTATCACCCATTAAGAAAATGCAACATACAGTTTAGACAGCTACAATAAGAAAGAAGTTTTAGAGAACAAAGTATAGAACTGAAATTAAGTCTCACAAATGTGTGGTGAAAGAACATTTCAGTTTTTAACTTTAGCAATACCAATGCGCACACACACACAGATACCAATATATAATTTACTATACCTGTCAAACAGACTGGTATATTCAAAAACCTTATTTGGCCATTGGTTTAATTTTTAGGTTAATTTATTGTGTGGTTTTTCTTGATACAGAAAACTATAGCAGTACTGAACAATTTTCTGCTCTTCCCCTCTTCCTATGTACTACTACACATTTAATTTCATTTTTGTCTGAATGTCTTAGTGCTTATTTATAAAAATTTCAGTATCGTACATATATATATATATATATACATATATATATATATATATATATATATATATATATATATATATATAACTGCTTGATTTTTGAATAGTTCCTTTGTCCATACATTATCCAAAAATTATGCAGCTGTATAACTTAAAATTTTAATGCACACTATGATACAGCAAATACAAAATAAAAAAACAACTACTGTAGTACAAAGAAAAAACAACAAACAAGAAAGATGACACCGAATTTTCGGGTGTAATAGCACGTTTTTGAATCCGCACTGACGCAAATTACATTTATCAAAGCTATTCAAAGTCAATGGAACCGGTATGGAAAACAATAGTATCTGACGGCAGAAAAAAGTTTTTCAATCGGGTTTTTAACACCTCAGATATTGCTGTAAACGTAATCATGAGCTTACTAACTCTTAGAAACAGAGATATTGACAAAAATAAGATGTGACTTTACATCCCCTATCGGGAAAACCATGCATTATTTTACGAAGAAAATATTCTCAAAAGGTTTATCCATATGAGCGGTATCAGTCCCTAGAAAAAAAAAAAAATTAGTCGAGTTTTCAGGAACCCAGATTTTGCTACAAATACATCAGAAGCAGAAATTAACCCTTATGCCCCTTGGTGGCCAAACCATTCTTTACCAAACATTAGAAATTACGTGAAAAATATTTTCCACGAGGTCTTGTATGCGATACAGGAAGAATTTTTCAAATCAGAGTTTTAGGAACAGAGAAAACGTAATTTACCTTTGTGGCCCCTAGCGGAAAGTCTATGATTTACTTGAAAATTTTGAATTTATAGGAAAAACATTTTGGATTGGAAACACTATCCAACAATGAAATAATTTTTCAAATCGGACTCTTTGAAGTAGAGATATTGACAAAAATAAGATATACATCTCTACGAAAAACTAAAATCTAGTAGCTGTACTAGACACCTTCATATGATAATCATTTAACTATTTATAATAAAATAAATGTACAGTACTTGACGTTACTACTGTATTGGAAATCTAAACTAAATCTAATGAACATGTACAAATTTTATAAGATTTACCAAAACGTGATGAATAATTGAATGTGAACAACAATTTCTTACAGGCAGAATTTGAAAAAACTTTCTGCAAATGCTTAATTATGAGCTCCATCTTTCTAGTTATGCACAAGAATTCTTGAGTTGTGCAGTAACCACCATTTCAATATGATTACACACAAAATCACAGACTGCTTATATCTAACCACTACTTCACTGAAGTACAAAAAAGTTGTATCCCTTGAACTTTTGTTTACATGCATTACAAGCTAGTCAGAAGATCTTACTTGAACAGCATAACAAAATTAAAGAATCCCATAATATAATTTCCTTCTTGCCTGTTTTAATCACCGAATACCTGCCTCAACCAATATACTTTTTTCATTGTTGTAATGTTCATGAAACATACTTTTACAATTGGAACACATATGCTTCACTTTGACAAAAAACCGTTTCCGCTTCTTGTACAGAACTAGTTATGACAGGCTTTCATCTAGTTACGAAAATAATGTTTAGGGATTAACTTTTGGTTTTCCTAAATGCACTCAATTTTGTTTCTAATTAACCTGAATGAACTGATTAAAAAAAGCAACTTTATCATGGATACTGAAACACATGGTTCTGATGTAAGAAGTCAGCATAATGCTAACAGCATCTATCATTGACTTCTGTAGGTATTACTAGCTTGAAATGACTGCAGATGCTACCATTTTAAAGGAAAGGGGTTTGCACCGAATCTCCTACATTAACTGTGTCTCCAGGGAAAAAGGTGACATATTTTGATTATTTAGGTTTAGCTTTAGTGAGCCAAATAACTTAAAAGAATTGAGACAATGAAACTAATAAAGCGGTCAGTCTTACATCACATGCAAGTTATTTCTTATATGAAGAACAAAGTTTTATAACAATAAACACAGCTTGAAAGGCATAAAAATCAGCCATTTAAGACAGAAGTAGCAGTTTTTCAAAAGGCATAGATCTTGCAATGGATGATCATTATAGTTTAGATGAATAACTTTTATGCTCTTTTTATTCTTTTAACATGTTAGCCTTAATTTTGCATGTGAATATTGTCTTATGGTGATGAGTTATTGATACTGCAGAAATTAATGTTCTCAATTAACTGAAACAAATCTCATGCCTTCACTCCAGTATATCATCTGTATATTGGCTACCTCATTCAATACATCAGGGATCATAGCATACTTCTGGAAAATTTTAGGTTGGAATTTTAGGAATTTTAGGAATTTTTAGAAAAATTTTAGGAGTGTATTTCAATAAAAACTAGATGTATATTTGTATACATCTAGTAAAAAACAACTTTGTATACATTGTAAAGAGTTTGCTTCACACCCTTCAACCATATATACTGATAGACTGCGCATGACATCAAAATTTCTGGCTCCAACATAAAATCACATGACAACAGTCAAAAAGATGGGTTACACCTGCTGTGCTTATGGTTGCTCTGAGCGATATAGTAAAGAAAGTTCTATGATTTTTCATGGGTAAGAAACGAATTAAATACCTAAGTCAATAAAGTTCAATTACTTAACCAGAAACTTGCAGCTATTGATATAAAAATATAGCAACTTAAGAAAAAAAAATGGAATGCAGGTTCCAAATTCTTCGCAAATGTTCATCACATTATAAATCACAAAATGTAAACAACCCGTTCATGCATGTATATAGCTCATAAGTAAACTTACCTGAAGAGTTTTCATTATATATGAGGCGCATTCACATAATACACCGAAAACACTGAAGTTCTGCAATGTAAATTAGTAATCATAACAGCATTTTTACACGAAATTTGGAGTCTGATGATGACGTGCCCAATGTTTGAGCCATGGCGGCTTTGATGCAGCTATTGCCAATGCGCAGTCCATTAGTATATATGGTCGAAGTTCACACCCAAATTTTTTGCATAACGTCTAATGTCTAAAGTTTAAGTATGATTTACTTCTAATGTTCAGTTCTTATCTTTTCACGTGTTATTATCATATTCAAGTATATTTACCACATTCAAGTTTCACTTTGAACATTAATATGCTGTTTAACCAGAAGCAATTCACGATTTTCACAGAAAGTTTTCAGGTTTCACATTAAATTATAATATCCTAAAAAGGTAATTGAAAACCAAGAACTATGTACAATTGTTCACTGAATTACTTTTTCATATTATTGTTTTAACCTTTTCCTGATACGCCTATCTTTTTCTGCTTCCACCACAACTAATTTACTTTGTTTTCTTTATTTCAGCTGAACCTTGTATGATCAAGTTAGAGGCAACTGCTATTTCAACAGTATTTTGTTTTTCTACAGCTTTTCGCATTCTTTCTGTTCCCTCTTGAATTACTGCTAGGGAGGCTTCTTTATCTTTTTTAAGCCTATTTATTTCTGCATCATTTTCTTTTATTTTGTCATCAAACTCAGCTTTTCTTTTTTCTCTAGCTGCTTTTCCTTATTTTCCCTCTCTTTCTGCTTCCTTTCTTTTACCTTTTTTGATTGTTCTTCCTTCAGCTTATCAACATACTCTTTATAAAATTTATGTGAATCACGAACACTATTTAACAAATTTATTGTTATGGGAATTTCTTGTTATGGGAACTTTTTTTTCTTTATGATGCGCTTTTACTTGTGAAAAGCCACTATTAGAAATATTGAAAATTTCTGAACACAATATACACTTAGCAGAAAATATTGTTTCAGTTGCAGAACACCATTCTTTCAACTTCCTCCGTCCAATTCTTTGGCGAGCCACGCATCTTGAAATTTCGTTTTGGATTTAGGCATCTTAAACACTTGTATTGCTAACCAGAAAATGAAAGGGAAGTACAAAAACACGTTCCAATATTGCAAAACCAGACAACTTCCGAAATTTGGCTGCGAGGATGTCAGAAGATATGAAAAAAAAAAAAAAAAAAAGCAGGTCACCACTAGAGAACTGAACCTGCACAGAGAACACCATAAAAGACGTAAAACCAGAAACTATCATACGCATCTCACGCAAGTTCAGTCAAAGCGAGTCGGAGCCGAGATATATTGCGCATCGAAGGTCGCTGTCGCCGGACGCATGATCGAAGGTCAATGATCACGTGCTCTACTGCCTGCCAAGATAACTCAGCTACCATCCCATCGTCATTACCGGAGGTTACGGAAGAAGACCACATGTTTCCTCTTTGCTTCCACCCACCTGCGGTTTACAATAACAAAACATCAGCAGAAAGAGGAGGTTCCACAAGGCATGTACAAAAATAAAGTACGATCTTCTGCGTGCCACGGAGTTCGTCTGCAAGCGCAAACCAGGGGTGAAAATGACCCCTCCCCTTTTCCCTTAGATCTCTTGTTACTCTCGAAAACTGTTCGAAGGCAAAAAAATGGAACGCCCGCCTCTCGATGGCGTCATTTTTCCCTCCCTTCAGCAGCACAGCATATAGGCTGTGTTTCTACAATAACAGGTCTTTTTACCTTACCGTAATGGTAAATTTATTGGCGTTAATAACGGTTGTTTTTAATAAAAATAAGCTTACGAAAATTATAGGATGAATAGCAAATTTTAGGTCTAATTTTAGGAATTTAAGGAGGGTCACAAAATATTAGGAATTTTAGGACGAATGCGATCCCTGATACATACAGCTCTGACTTGTTTCAGGCTTATCCCACCTGCAATTTTAAGTTTGGGCCAATAACTTTTGACATTCAAGACAACTTTATTTGCTAATTTTCAGTTGTCATCAGACTGTGTAATGACAACAAGCCATTAAGGCTTTAATCCATCTTTTCTGAGTGCTTTAAGAACAATTTTTCCCAATCTTCACAAATAAACATGAATTTGTAATAAACACATGGATCTTTTGGCACTATTAAGTTGATCTTACAGCTTCAATTTCGAGAAAATCTCAATCAGCTGAATCTTTAAAACTTTTCTTATGACAAGGTTCACAGTTGCAAAAATATTTCTACTTCATGAAATAATATTTCTGAACCTATTTGGAAGATCTTTTATGATTTAATCACACATACCCACAGTTCTCAGTTGACCATATTGTACAATACCACAACAGACTTCTTTCTTAAACCAGCAGCACAAATCTAATTCTATACAGTAGAACTGACATTGTTTAGGCAGTCAGACATGAAAAGATTATGATGACTAACACATCACACCTACTCAGAAATCGGCAGTGATATGGCTGCTCCTTTCCTAGGATTTAAGCAATAATTTCTTCCATGAATCATAATTGGAAAAATATTTTAGGCTTTATTTTGTTCACCTTAATTCTGAATAAACACTCTGTTTAATCAGTTCTACAATGACCAGAGTTTTGCCACTGCCACCCAAATGTACTAAGTGGTAGATCTGTTCAAGCAAACTTAAAACCCACAAATTGAATACAATAATCTGTCTCATATTGCTTGTGCAGTATGTAGCATTTCACTGAATGCCTAGGTAAAGTGTGAAACAGTAAAGATTGCACACTTTACCCATTGCCCCATTATATGAAGTGCCTAAAAATTGTACAATTATTTCATTATGCAAATATTTTTCGATGTATCGAGATTTAAAAAAACATGTTTTCCATACGTTATTTGAGCACGTCGCATATTCAACGTAAACTGCAGAGAGAACAGACGACCAGAGGTCCCAGAAGATGGCAGACAGATCTGCCGAAATGCATCAGACAATACATTCAAGAAGTCTGACAAAGTTTTTTGGCGATTGCAATTCCTCATGCGAATATTTTTACGAGCGATTCATTTTTCCGTTTTTTAAGTTTTCCAACGTAATTTTCAATCTCCTTTGTCTTCATGTGCCTCCCGCAGTTCAACTAAAAATATATCCTACTCAAGAAATGTGCGGACTTTTTGAAGTTAGTCAAAAAAAGTCTACACCCAAGAACCTGATGAGAACAACAGTGCAAAGATTTGAACATCTACCAACTACAACCGAGAGGTACATGAAAGAATTTTCCTTGAATCACATTCGATTACCACGATATATATTCACAGCGAATATTAATAACTTCCAACCGAGAAATTGCTTTCCACTCAAAGGAAATATAACATGTAAAAAGTTACAGCAGTGAAAACCACCATTAAATGGTTCTACCTGAAAAAATAAATTATTTCATTTTGCTTAAATCCCTCTGATAGGAAGATTTTTTGAATGAGCTAAATGTTGTTTTGAGCCAGTTTGGTGCTAAAGAGAAAGTTATTATAGAAGGGGATTTCAGTGCTAGAGTAGGTGTTCAGAATGGGATTTCTGATAACGTTCAGGGTATGTTTAATGACCCTGGTGTGAATGATAATGGTGAAAGATTAATTGAACTCTGCATTGAAAATTGATTGTGGGTATCTAATATGTTTTACAAATACAAGTATATCCACACATACACTTGGGATTAGAGTAATAGATTATGGTGTTTATATTCAGCGTCTGAAACACTTAGTTGTTGATACCCGTGTGACAGGAGGTGCAGATGTTGGCTCTGAACATCACCCGTTAGTGTCATGGGTGAAACTGAATGTTGGTTGGAGAAGGAGGTATAGGAAGATGCCAGTGATGAAAAGAATAAAGGTTGAAAGGCTGTCGGAAGAACATCAGCATTACTCTGATTTATTTACTCAGTGAATATTTGAATGAGTTGAAGGTGTGTAAGAGGGATGTAGAAAAGAAGTGGGAATGTTTTAACAACTGTGTTTTCAATGCTGCTGAAGATGTCTGTGGTACTGCAATAGTGGGTAACTATAAGGTGGACGTCAAGTAATTTTGCTTCCTATACTTCCAATGGAAAAACTTTTGTACACATTTCCTTCACAATTAGTGTGCTCCCAAGGATGAAAATTTGAGCATCGATTAAAATAACTTCATATTATAACTTGGAATACTTAATATTTTCTAAAACATAACTATAATTATATTAAAAATCAACAACTTTTCCTTTGGTGGTGTTGAAACCAGAAAAGAGATGAAGCGACCCATACTTTGACGACGTCAGTAGACAAACAAATGAGGGATTGCATAATTATGGTAATGTTTTAGAAAATATGAAGTATTCCAAGTCATAAAATGAAGCTATTTTAATCGATGTTCAAATTTTCATCCTTGGGAACGCATTAATTGTGAAGAAAATGTGCACAGAAGTTTTTCCAATAGAAGTATAGAAAGCAAAATTACTTGACGTCCACCTTAAAGGTGATACTTTGTGGAACGATGAAATTAAAGACGCAGTAAAGAGAAAGAAGGAAGCATACCTGGGAATGTTGCAATGTAGAGTTTCTGTGGACAGATGTTGCTGTAAGAAGCGTGAGGATGCAAAGCTGGTTCACCAGTGTAAAGCAAAAGATAGGTAGGAAAAGGAGGAAAGGCACAATAATTTGGCTTTTTGAAAGGATAGAAAAACGTTCTGAAAGTACATACAACATAAGAAAAAGAAGGGAAATAAAATTTTAAGTTGTGCAAAAAATAGAGTCGGAGAAATGAAATGGGAGTCCAATGAGCTAAGTGAAAGATAGGGGTGAGTACTTTTGTGATTTATTAGGTCATGAAAGCAAAGATGATTCTGAGGCAGAAGCAGATGATGCCATAGAGAGTGATGGAAGCACTGGTGGGATCTCAAGAGAAAAGGTGTGTAAAGCTCTAAAATCTCTTCAGAATGGTAAGGCTTCAGGAACAGATGGCACATCTGCTGAGATGCTAAAATATGGTGGTGACTCTGTGATTGATTGCTTAACTGATATTTTCCAGTTATGTTGGGAGTTAGGAATGGTCCCTCAGGATTGGAGGGATGCTATCATTGTTTCCTTGCACAAGGGAAAAAATGACCAGACTGAATGCAAGAACTATCATGGTATCAGTTTGCTGAGTGTGCCACAGGTAAAGTGTTTGGGAAGGTCATTATTGAAAAGATACGAGGCCTTACATCAGAGAAAGTGTCGGATGTACAGAGTGGGTTTTATGCCTGGTAAGGGCTAAAAATTAAAATTTTGCATTACACATGATGATTGAAAAGTATCTGTCTGTTGGTAAAAGTGTTTGCTGCCTTCCTAGAATTAGAGAAAGCTTATAACAAAGTAAAACAGGATTCTCCTGTGGAAAATACTAAAGAAATATGGCATTACTGGGAATCTACCTGATAGTGTGGAAGCCATGTATGCTGGCGGTAGAGCATGTGTACAAGTGAATGGTGTTTTATCGAAATGGTTTTCTATTGGTGCAGGAGTCAGACAAGATTGTGTAATGTCTTCATGACTGTTTAACATATTTATGGATGCATGATGCCAAAATGGATAATACTGGTTTATGTTTTGGTAACATCAGTGTGTGCAGATTGCTCTATACTGATGACACAGTCCTGTTAGCAGCTAGAGCAAAGGTGAGTTACAGAGTATGTTCTGGATGTAAGAAGTTTGTATGAAATTCAAACTGAGTATAAATAAGGGAGAAACCAAAGTTATGGTTTTTGAGCGAGGAACTATTAGCACTGAATGCAAAATAAGCCTTAATGGCACAGAGATTGAACAAGGGTTACTTCATGCGAAATCACCCATTGACTGTTGCCCTCATGTCACAGTTTTTTGTGAATTTTTTTGCCAGTAAGTACATTATGAAAAATGGTTAAAAAAATTTTTTTTTTCAGAATTTTTGGGTTAAGACTGCCATCAGGGGGTCATTTTGAAATTTGTAACAACTATAACTTTCCTATTCATGAACCAATTTTGTTCATTTTGGTGTCATTGGAAAGACAAAAGTGTAAGCTATGAAATAAGAGTTCTTAAAATGCTGGAAAGTTACATGTTAACTTTTACAAATGTGCAATAAAAGAATGTTTTGGTGCAGTGATTTATGCAAATTTCAGAAATTTATTACAGTAACATCACAAGTTTTACCACCTTGAATTTTTTTTACATAATGCTGATAATTCTTCTCACCATAAAAAAATCAGGAGAGTTTGTGTTTGGAGAATAAAAAAATAAACAAGGAAAATGCAAAAAAAGTATTATTGTTCTCATAATGATTGATCTTACATAGGCTAATTCTTAACTGGAACATAACAAATAATGATTTATATTTTTTCTATACCATGCTTAACATTTTAGCAATTTTTTCTATTTATACGCAATTTTTGAATGGATTGGACAATATCTGAACCAAAGGTATATAAGCGACCAGTGCTGGTACTTGTGCTAGGTACATTCATTAAGATATTTTCGTATGGAACCCAGCAGACATCAGTATGATTAGGAATCATGAATTGAATCTTTGCATCCTGCTGTTCACTATATTCCATTGTTTTTCCAATCCACAACTGATTCTGATAGATAGATCTGCAACAAATCGTTCTTCCTTAATGGTGATAATTTCTTGCTTGTTTCGCTGTCCAAAATAAACTTTAAAAGATTTCTCAGAAGCTGAAACACACTTTATAAGCAAACTGCTTTCATCTAGTGGTTGAAATAAGCGATTATCTCTTGTCCCAGGTATTGTAGAAGCAGTGCGACACAGTTTTTTCACCATTTTTGAGCATTTTGTTATATCTTCTGTTGCAACATAAAACGTGTTTATTCCAGAAACACGAGTTTTGGCAAATGTAAAAACATCCTTGGGACTTAATACCTGATTCACATATGGTCATTGTAGACTTGCTCTTGTGGCTGAACATTTTATGGTACCTCCACTTCTGTCACGCGCATTTTTGCCATGATTAGTGGCAAAATAATTCCATTCTGCTGTTAGTCCAGGATCCTGTTTATGATGGCACACTTTTACAAAGTTTTTGAAGTTTTTATATTGTGCGGTGCTACCATCACTAAAGTACATGACATGCTGGATTTGTGGTATTTGTTCCAGTACATAGGCGAGAGCAATTATCTGGAAAACATAAAACGTGTTTGTATCATACTTCAAACAATCACACATGGACATTGACTTTATGGAATCTTCTGATTTATAGTAAACAACAAACGAATGAAGGGTGACTTGAATGCTCTGCCAATGAAAGCCTTGGACTGCATCTTAAAGCAAACACATATAGTTTTCTGCAAAGTCCACTATAACAATGCAGGAAGTTTCAGAAAGTGTTTCCTTGCTGGTTTTCAAGTGGTGACTCTTGAGATTTTGATATGTAATGATGCTGTGCCAAATTTTGGAGTTGTTGCACCAGAAACTCAACAAAGTCATCAACTGTCTGGATTAATGTGTCCAAAGAAGACCGGTCAGTTTGGATCCATTGTTTTTCTGAAAACAACATTTTCAGCACCTTCCAGTTCCAGTAAATAATTACACAGTTCATGTTCTTCAGGACACTGGGAACAACGAAGCAGCATACACTCTTCATTTTCTGTATTGCAAACAAGCTTTTCTAGCAGTTCAGTGTAGGGTTCTTTTATATTTACAGCATGCACCATCAGTTTCACATTTTGATGATATGTGCATACACCATACGGAATGCATTCCACGACTGTTTACAGTAACACATTTTTAGGGCGAAGTTCGCAAAACTTGATCAAACCAATTTTGTCATCAGGATATTTTTCTTTAAATGCTAAGTATACATTTTTCAGATTATGCAAAATAAGTCTTTTTGTTTTGTATACTCTTTTGCCATTTTCTGATGGGACAGATAGACAATCTCTTGTATTAGCTGAAATCCGACTTATATCATCGTCATAGTAACAGGCCTGAACATGGGTTTCCACATCTTTACCTAATCTGTTTCCTACTTTGTTACTTCCTTTTGACAAAATACCATCTTGTTTCAGTAATTTTCTTGCTTTTTTGACCACGTATTCAGTAGTGTTGAAAAATGTTATTAGTGACTTCCAATGAGCAAAAACACTTGTTAGGAAAGAAATATATGCAGATTAATTAGCTGTAAGAACTCTGGACACCTTGCTGAGAATTAAAACAACTACATCCCGTTGCCAGATCCTAGTTATACTTCTGCTGCCAAATACCAAACTACAACAATGACTGTTATTTTCAAAGACTAAGGTATCTTGAATTAGGTGTTGAGGATGTAAACTATTGCATTTAGTCTAGGCTCAAATGTCACACAATTATAATAATTATTTATGAATTATTTAACAATTAGTTATTAATTAAAACATTTTCATCTGGTAAACAATAGGTAAATATTGCATGTTTGTAAGTGTATTATGAGAACAATAGTAATTTTTCACATGTTCCTTGTTTTGTTTTTATTGTCCAAACACAAAAAACACCCTCCTGATTTTTTATGGTGAAAAGTGGTTATCAGCATTATGTAAAAAAAAATTTCAAGGTGGTGAAACTTGTGGTTTTGCTGTAATAAATTCCTGAAATTTGCATAATTAAATTGCTGCACCAAAAATTTATTTTACTGCACATTTGTAAAGGTTAAAATGTAACTTTCCAGCATTTTAAGAACTTTATTTCATAGCCTACACTTTTGTCTTTCCAATGTCACCCAAATGAACTAAATTGGTTCATAAATAGGAAAGTTATAGTTGTTACAAACTTCAAAACCACCTTGTCCATTGACGCCCTTTTGTTAAATTGAGTCAAATTTCAAAATGACCACCTAACTTCAGTTTTAACCCAAAAATTCTGAAAAAAATAATTTAACTATTTTTTATAATGTACTTGCTGCCAAAATTTTTTCACAAGAATCTGTGACATGAAGGCAACGAGATTTTTATATTTTGGGTGATTTGAAATGAAATGAGCCACAAGTAAATGAGTTTGTGTATTTAGGAAGTATGTCTGACAGAGAGAACAAAATATATGGCGAAATTAGTAGGAGAGTGAATTATTCATTGAAAGTCATAGCTGCTTTAGGAGGTTTTCACAGGAATGTGGGTTCTCAAGGAAATCAGGAATGGCTATGTATGAAAATGTAATTGTTCCTACTCTTGATGTACAGCAGTTAAACCTGGGTACTGCAAAAGACATTAGTGGCAAGACATGCTCTCATCATGTGAGGAATGAAGATGTGTAAATGTGAGGCAAAATGTTGTTAGTAAGGTGGAGACTAATATTCTTAGGTGGTTTGACCATATTGAAAGAATGGGCAATGAGGTGCTTACTAAGAGAATTTATTCAGCCCAGGTGGCAGGAAAGAAAGGTAGAGGAAGGCCAAGGAAATCATGGGAGGACCAGATTCAGGAATGTCTGAGAAAAAGATTACGAATATGAAGTACAAAAAATCTTGCGTGTGATGGATGTTAATGAAGCTCGAGTTGTTTGCCAAGATAATTGTAAATGGAAACATTTGATACACCAACTTAAGTAAATTTTAGTTCCATCCGGTAAATGTTTACTTAGCAGATGATCTTTCTTTGAGGAGCCAAAATCTGAATCGCAAAAAAAACAGCTCAATGATATGTATGTATGTATGTATGTATGTATGTATGTATGTATATATGTATGTATGTATGTATGTATGTATGTATGTATGTATGTATGTATGTATGTATGTATGTATGTATGTATGTATGTATGTATGAGACGCATTATGCAGAAATAAAGGATGGCGCACTTCAAACTAGGTTGCATCACTCACCTGTATGTTGAACCACCCTTCCTCCACAACAGACACAGTTGTGAAAACATATCAGAACTTTATTTTGACCAGAAAAGAAGAGGGGAGAAAAGTGGGATGACTAGACACACATGGGAAACTTTTAAATGGCATTTTATAAGCACAAATCACCGATAACAGCTACACGGGCAATTCATTTGCTGTTTATCAATAGAGCACTCTCAAATGTGATTTATGTACACTGAATTCAAAAAGGACATGCAGCATGAAGTTCTTTTGTAACACCTCATTTAGCACATGTGCTACTATGAACACCACAAAAACAAGGCATTCCATTCTGCACTGAACACTTGCTTTATTAAATGACAGAATGAATCATTGAAATTTGGTACACAATACTTACCTTTCCAACCTATGACACAAAAAACAAGTCAGACATCAGGGAATTGAACAACTCTTGAAACAATGTCTCATATTTAGAAAACTTATTATTTATGAATGAGGATAAAATGTTGTGTGATGCAAACAAACATTTAAAAATATTCACAGAGACAAAAACATGATGCTAGCCAACGGGACAAAGACTGTTAGCTTCTATGATAAGCAATGTAAAGGCATTCTAACATCCATCTTGACTACTAGTAATTTGCAATGTGAGTGTGAGGTACTGTTGCAACTACGAATCAGCAAAGAAATTATGAATGTACTAATTTAGCAACTGGGTCATTAGGAAACATTCAGCGTGGCATCTGACATTACAGCTTATCTTTAAAACAAAAATGCTGCAAAATTATGGAGAATATGGGGATGGCTTTCATGAAGTGAGACAAAACATGAACTCAACATTTTAAACCAAACATAACACATGAAAGAAACTTAAAAGATTTCTGCAGACTTGATAGTAATGTGGAAAAAAGGCATATATACCAGAGATTAACTTGTACCAAGTAGTACAAGGCCTTATTTTGGTTGCATAAAACCACAAAAAGGAATGGAAGCTATGCAGCAAAATGGAGTTCTAGTTAAGGTGTGCTTATCCAAAAGACAATCCCCCCCCTGCTGAGATAAAAAAAATGTTGGGCAAAAATTTTGAATGCCTTACAACATGCAGTGTCCATAATGGAAGTATACTATAAAAAATGCTATACCTAACGGGGTGGGGCTATTATGATCCATTGTTACAGTTTTCCATTAAAAACATCTAAACTTTAAAAAGAATAATTCACCCCAAGTCAGTAGGAGATTCCAAAAACTATGATCAAAGCATTCTTTTATAAAGTCAGGTGATGGCTTTTAGATTTAAAGTGCAATTTCTTGGAACCAGCATAACAAATGAATAACCATTAACTGACCAAAAACTGCACCAGTTTATGGTTATTCAACTAAAAACTGCAAACAAAAGCTGACAAATTCATACAAAAACATGCATATGTTCTACCACATAAAATATGTTACAAGTATAATAGACTGAGTTATTTTATTGCATGTTTGCTTTTCATACACTTATCTAAAAATTTTAGACACATTAGCACTAAAAGCCAAACATATAATATGTGCATTTTCAAGCTTTTTTCACTGACAATCCATTAATTTGAATACAGTGGAGCATGATTAAGCTAGTGTTTCTACATCATTCACACCCCTTCAAGTCACCCAATCAGCTTCTTCTTCTCACATACCTTTATGTTGTTGCAGATGCAAGAAAACTGAGTTTGCTGCCCAGTCGTTAAAATTGATGGTACACATGAATTTCACAGCATAAAAGAAGACTTATGGTAATGTGCTCTTCTGTAATCTGCAACTCAAAGCTTTTGTTACCTTACTCCAATCCAAAGCTTGTTACATGCATGATAAGTAAGAGCTCATATCATACTTTGATTGGCAGTAGGAACTGTGGCAGTGAAACAGCAACTTACAGAATTAGCAGCCCCCCCCTTTTTTTTTCATATTTTTTTGCCTTTATTTTGTGAACTATCTTTGGAGAATAAAACCTGTTAGTTCCATGCAAAAATCTACTGAAACTGTGTTTATCTCTAGGAACCATAAAAACCACAATTTATTACTTTCACTAAAATGCTCAACATTATCAAGAATTGGTGGTCAGATTTCCAAAATTCTGAGGACATTAAAAATTTCACAAGTTTCCCCTGGCATATTTGTTTGACATACTTATGTTCACTGTTACATTCTCTGCTAAGGATTTTAAAGAGACCATTATCACACATTTTACCAGTATATTTCAATAAAATTTATTCCATCTTAATGTGTTTTTTTTTCCCTTTTTAATTTTTTAGTAGAGGAAGCATCTGCATGTTTAGAGATGTTCTGGAAAACCTTCAATTTGAGATGAACTTTCTTATTGATGTTTGAACTTTATTTCCAAGCAAGTTTTAAACTGCATGCTTTGGCCATCACAAGGAAGCAGGTAAAAATAAGAATTGGTAACTTTTGTTCATCAGTTAAACTCTTCCACAAAGTGCACATAAAAATAGAGAATATTATCTGCTTTTAGATGACCATTTCCTAGCACTAGTTAATGCATTTCGTTTTGGGTGGGCTTACATGGAGGCGGGCTTTATATGCCCCAGACTCTGTAGTAAATTCCCTTTTCAGCCACTTTTATTTCTACGAATTTCCTCTCCTGAAAGTGTCTTCTAAATTTTTTCTCATTACAAACTTCACAATTTCCTTCTATTTCCTCTTCATCTGATATGATTTCCCACCAATGGTTTATTGTTAAAATACATTTACTTAAAAAGGGTTCTCTCTAAATCATCTTGGTTTTCATACACATTGGGATATGTTTATCGATAGGTCTGAATTTCAATAAATCACAAGACTGAGGTCAAATTATTTGTTTCACATGCAACTCATTAAGTGCTGCAAAATTCAGTCTTGTGACAATCAGCAGCAACTTCAGTAATTCACATGTACACACTTCTTTTATTTTTCAGGCATGTAGGTTAAGGATTTAAGTCCTTTTGCCAATCACAAATGTTCTCTGGTTAAGGTTTCAACAAAATGCAGTGTCTTTTGAGACTGATGCATTTGAATATTTGGTGTTTCTTATTTTGAACATTTGTTTAATAATTTTTAAGTGTACCATCAATGTTACCAACTGCATACCTGCTTATGTGATGACATTTAGGCTGATACACAATGGCAGTGAATGTCTGCCAGTATGTTACCCTTTGTAGGCAAAAATAGAACTCAGCTATACACTTTTGTTTGAGTGTGATTTTTTTCAAGTAGGACCAATACGATTGAACTGCTGTTGGAGCAATGCAGTTTGAATCTGTGTCACAGTGGTGGTTTCACAAGACACAAATGAAATACAAGACCACTTACCTACAGAATTTGTGTATTCACACAGGACATATGTTAGCCTACAAGTGAACCTCCCTTGTGTTCAACTGCAGTTATAGATGGCATTAATTCATATAATTACAATATTAAAACTGCATAGAAGTACTACATAGGAAGCTCATATGCACACATATAATGCAAAAATTCTATACAGAACCCAGCACAAGAGTTGAAAAATTAAAGGATGACAACAGACAGCACATCAGTGTAAATGCTAAAACTACATCAAACAAGAGCATGAAAAGAATGTACAAAGGCTGTTCAATGAAGACTGAGAATGGCTTCGTTACAGAATGTTAAGAAATTTTAAGACTTTTGTTTATGTGAATTGGCAGATAAGCATTTGCAACTGGGACTGCTGCATGCACGCCTGTACTAGTTTATTCAGAAGCCATCTCACCCATGGCATTATGATGGGCACGAAAACAAGGCACTATTCTATGCTTAAAATCTGTAACCTCTTGTATAACAAACTAAGTGAACAGTGACATATGTCCAAAGAAGATCCTGAGGATGAGCAATTATTTCAGTGGACTGAAGACTTCACTGAAATCTGGAAGTCAGCTTAGAAACTGGATGGGCCAGGAGCTTCTTTAACAGCACTTACCAGTACGTGACTTTAGCTTCTAGTTAGCTTAGCTTCCAATTGAGTCCAAAGAATTAAAAATTATAAAGCAATCTGATCATTTCAAAATAACCACTGATAGTGTGTACACAGTATAATAAAGTATCATCTGAATGTATCATGAGTCTCTGCTTTGTGCATTGTGTGGGTAGGGGTGGGAAGAGATTCTCACACTTCTTATGCAACAAGCAAAACATGTTAAAAATCTGCCGATAGTAGATATCTTGTGTTGAACAACAAAGAATTCAGTGTTACAGAAAATCTCTCCAAGCTCACAAAGACCAAAAGAAGCTCTCGTCAATTGCCCAGCAGTTCCAGTTATAGCACTAAAAAACATTCAGCTGGCTTGAGGGGAAAAGCACAACATGTGGTGCTCTGATGGAAAAAATTGAGAAAACATAAGAATAGCGGACAGCCAAAACAAAATTGTCAGCCAATATATAGGAAGCACCAAAATAAATATCAGGATAAAATTATTGGAACACATCGGCAATTGGTTCAGAAAATAAAATAAAACTGCACTTATCGACTTCTGTATAAATATCAATGCACACCACTATGGGAGGAAATAAAAGTGACAAATCAGCAAAAAAAGCTGGAGGACCATACAGATTGCTGAATCCATATTAATAGAGAAGACCAAATCATCAAACTGCAATAGCAATTCACCATATGACCTTTCATATGCCTGGAGGAATTTAGTGGACACAAAAAAAAAAAAAAAAAAAAAAAAAAAAAAAAGATTAAAAGAGTAGCATAAAAATAAAATTAAAAGACGACAAATACAGGAAAATCAAACTATGACACTAGATAGCACCACCATTTAGGAGGAAAACTGACCCATGCGCAATGTACATCATGACTTCCGGAAGTACGAAACGTTGTCACTTGCCAACAAACGTTTCATTTCCCGTTGAAAATGCCTAGAAAGAGGCTAGAGCGAAACGCGCCCAGGGACGCTGGTGGACGTGCGGAGGTGGCGCACGCATTATGTAAATAGTTCACTCATCGTTTCTTCTGGCCATTCATATTTTATTTTGTTCTTTTAAATTTGTTTACTATCAGCCTTTTAGACTCGTTCATTATAGTTTCTTGGATGTTTATTGCTAGCCTTTTAACCTGCCTGTGGGTAATTACATGGTTTTTATTTTCAGTTGTATTATTCTTTGAGCTTACGATACAATATATAGCAAGGTTCTTTGGGTCTTTTTTTTTTTTTTGATTGGAGGTTTAACGACCACAGTGAGCAACTCAATGGGCTATAAGCAGTCGCCCGTCCCTAATTTAGGGTCACTGGTTCCAGGGAAGGGAGAGAGCCAGTGCCGTAAGACAAACACAACATCCATGCCTCACCGGGATTCGAACCCGGACCCCGTTTGGACGAATGATCAGAGGCCATCGCTTAGACCACTGCGCCACCCGGGCGGCATTCTTTGGGTCAACTACTACCTTTGCATTGCTAATCACTTTATTATAGCCACCATCGGAATTTTTGCAATGCATAGCCGCTGAACATCTGGGTTCAAACAACTTGCGGAACTGTGATGGTATGCGAATGAAGGCGATCTCTGGACGAATATATGCAAGAAAATTGCTCTTACCTTCTTTTAGTCTTTACTTTTTTAAAATAATAAATGTCATAACTAACTGCACCACCATAATCACATGTCCATATTATAACGTGCGTAACAGCAATTCTAAAAGAGGCACTGAATCTCTATATATTATGTATTTTAACCACATATAACTTGTGACTTCCTTATACGGAAGATATAATGAAGTATCTATAACAAGAATATGTAATGGTGATGGAGTGAAGATGAAAATGAGGTGGCTATAATAAACACTGAAGTGCCAGAAAAACTGGTACACCAGTCTAATACTTGGTAGGTCCCCCACAGGAGGGCAGGACTGCTGAAATACGATGGGGCATGGACACCACTAGCTTCTGGAAATATGCTGTAGGCAATGAACACCACTAGCTTCTGGAAATATGCTGTAGGCAATGAACACCATACTTCCTGCGGGATCCATGGCTTCATGGAGTGTATTCCAAGGTCTCCGATTCCTGCGTTTGATAGCGCATTGCATGGCATCCCAAACGTGTTCAATCACGTTCAGATCTGGGGACTTGGGTGGGATGGCAACACCCCAAACTCAGATTAATGTTCGTCTAACCATAATGTGGCGTTCCAACACTTGTGTGGAGGTGCATTGTCCTATTGGAACAGGCCCAACCCATCAACATGACTGCAGGACATGAACAGGTGTACCTCATCAGAAAGGATGTGCCCATAGCGTTGGCCAGTCACAGACGTTTGTAGAAGTACCAGGGGTCCCAGTGAAGTCCAGTGAAGTCCAGCTAAACACACCCCATACCATTACGGACCCCCCATCAGCCGGTACAGTTCCCTGTTGACAGGTGTGATCCATGGCTTCATGGGGTTTGCGCCACACACGAATCCTTCCATCTGCCCGATACAGTTGGAAATGCGACTCGTCAGACCAGGCTACTTGTTTCCAGTCATCAAGTGTCCAGTGGCAGTGTTGCCGTGCCCAAGCGAGGTGCCTAGCTCTGTGTCATGCACCCATCAAGGGGACTCGAGTTGGGTGTCGGCTCCCAAAGCCCATATCGTGCAGGGTACATTGCACAGTCCGGACACTGATGCTTGTTGAGGCTCCAGCATTGAATTCCGATGATACCTGCGAGAGTGTTGCACGCCTATCGCGTGAAACGATTCTTGACTGCCAACGATGATCACATTCACCCAATGTCTTTTTACGGCCACACTGGTAGCGTAGGTTGGAGGTTTTGGCGGAGTTCTTGTAGTCATGGTACACCCTTGCATCGGTCGTCCGTGAAAACCAAACTTCTTTTCTATGTCCGAAATACTATGGCCCATCTCATGAGCACCAACTATGACACCGCGTTGAAAATTGCTTAAATCGTTATTACTTGTCATTCTCATGCCGAATACAGCTATGACAGCTGGCAAGGATGTTTATCGTATTATATACACACTGGTGGACACAACCAAGTATGTGCATAGGTGACGTTGCTATATATTTTGCATAAGCTTGTCTGTACCAGTTTTTCTGGCACTTCAGTGTATATACATCTTGAAAAAGTTTCAAGAACAATACCTCACAATGTTACACACGGAGGGGAGGGGCTGTACAATGACAATTTTTAAATTCACAATCAAGAGAAATGAACACTAAAGGCAACAATGTTGCCATTCAAAACCTTAAGAGGTAAAAATCCCCCCCCCCCCCCATGTATGCACTTTTAAGGTTATTTTACACATGTCCAACAATGGATCCCATCAAGTATTTCCAAAGGGGCAAAACTGACATGATAAGAGTGTAGGAGATGCTATTTTAAAAAAAAATGCACTTGCATTGCTCACCATAAATCTAGTTTTGTTTTTAAAACTCAGTCTTTATTAAACAGCCCTTGTACACAAGATAATCAACATGAAGTAGTAAATTATTTAAAACTACGTATTGAAAAAATACGTAGTTTTAAATAATGAGTTAAAAACCATAGATCATTCATTGTTTCACACAAAATTGAGCTATTTACGCTGATGGCCAACTTACAAACTAAATATTTTTTCCCTTTCTGTAGTGAGAGCGTGCTTACATGAGTTCTTAAAATGTTTTTATCTGTGAATCTTCTCTTTCGTGTTAGAACTTTTAAACATTTTGTTTTTGCACTCTAACCTGGAATTTTATCAACTGAAATATTTATTAACTTGAGGATGTATATAAATTACGCAGTTCAGAAAAGCAAAGTAGGGGGGGGGGGGTAGGCAAGAACATGAAAAGCATTATTTCTGACAAAGGGAGGAATGCTCCAAGCTACTTACTAAATCCAAACTGCTGTTTGAAGTTCGGCAGATCTCTGACCAGTCAAAAATCATAAAAGTTAATCTAAAGCTACATTAGTGGTGGGCTTCATCAGTGTAATTAACATGTTAATATCACTTATACCTGAAAAAGTATTAATCATATAGTCATGACAAATAGGCTTATGATTTTCATTACTGCAACTGCACAGTAATTCTGTTGTGTTGCTTACTTGGAATGTACCATTTATTACAGACTTTACATATTATGCTGTTATACTTACACACTTCAGACTTAATATAAACTGATGCTCAAAATAGGATCCATATTCAGGAATGCAAGCTCATGGACTTTTCATCATATTTGGAACACTTTTTATCAAGCTGTGTCTTTTATGATTGCAGTCACACCCTGATGGTTGATGTTATTAAAGTGTGGGTTTGCTTTACACACCATTCCTTTGAAATGGCTAATCAGGAAAAAGTCAAAAGACATCAGGTCCTGATATTTCAGTGGAGGTCATCACAAATTATGAGCAGAAGACCAAGATTTCATTAAATGTATGACTTGTAGCACTATCTTTTCGAAACTAGCAATGAAGTTCAAAAACTGTGTCATGATGTTCTGGTCTCCTTTTGAATTCAGAGGTGTTTGCAAGGCAAGGCATGAAACGCTGAAATCATCTGTGTCTCTCAACGGTGCAAATGCATAAACTCTAGACATAAATGAACATGTGTGGGTACCCCCCCCAGCACAACAAAATTATTTCTGTTACTATTAGTACCTCTAATTAAATTATTATACTTATGAGCAAAGTTGTTACTGATACTTCAAAAGATCAAATGGTTTCACTTTGGGAAGTACTTACTACCTACCTATACCTTTTGCTTACAACAGTAAATTAGTTTAAGGTTGAAGCTTGCGGTATTTATTTGTAGCTAAAAAAAATGAATTCCTTCAGTGAAATTTAAGTAACTTTGATTTCGACAACTATGTGATATTGTCTTTTAACATATACCACACTAAGAATGTTAATAAAAATTTTGCATTTATATAAAATAAATCAATTACACACATAACATACCTTTTAAAAAAGTTCTGCCTTTCTTTCCAATTGTAAAATTACCCATTTGGCAAATAAATAAAACAAGAAAATCTGCAGTCAAGTTTTTATGTTACTAGAAGGGCAACTCTTTTTTTCATAGGATATTGATCTTTTTTTAACGGAAATTTTAGTCGTTCAGTTTCAGTCAGATGGTATTGATCTAAAGTTCTATTTACTAATAAAATAACAGTATATTTAGCAAATTGGATGTTGATCTAAAGTTCCATTTATTAATAAAAAAACATCAGTCTGGTGTGGTGTTAATCTAAAGTTACAATTACTAATAAAATAACCTTATTTCTTAGAAAATTGTGCAATCTTCATTTGTTTTTTAGCGGAGACGCTATCAGGCTGACGCTTACATTTACATCATCCTTCATTTGCAGTATCTTGTTTGTGTACCGAAGAGAAAGAAGAACCTTTACTATTACAAGTAGTCGTTATAATTGCATCAACAGGTTTTGGAGGCAGAACTCCATTTATATATTGCAGAAACATCACCCAGCTGTATCAATTTTCCGACACCATATTCCAGCTTTCTCTTTCTGGGAGTCTTTTTTTCTAGCCAATCCCACCAGAATTTATTTTTGACCGAGGCCTCTAATGTCTTGAGATCGTCAGTTTTGGTTAAAAACTTCATCATTAATGATGAACTTAACTTAAACTGAAATTGTGTAAACTTTCAAATCCCTAAAAACATTCATACATCCCCCCCCCCATCACTTTTGCCTGTACAAAAAATCACAAACGTTTCAGCAGGGAAACGAAGACGCCTTCTCTGTCACTTACTTACTAATACAATGAAACAGGCTGATCCAGCGCGTAGGTGTAAACGCTTGAGTGACATAATTTACTTGCTTTAACTCACCCCCCACCATCTCTAAGTTCCAGTCCCACATCACTAATTAGAGCAAAAAAGTTTTTTTTTTTTTTGCATCGAGGAGCAGAAGTGCCAACGAAATGACTGAGGATTTACGCGCATGCCCTTCCCACAGAACAACGGACAACCCCAGCATGAACTGCCGGCTTCGTGTCGAGACTTCAGGCATCAAGCATTGGTGAAAAGCAATTTTTTTTAGTAAATACTTTTGCCATGAATCGTTTTACAATTTTTTTTTTTTTTGCTTTGTCACTTATTAAAACTCAAAATTTAACAGTCTTAAAAATTTCTTCAAAGCTAAACATCTGGAATTCTGGGTATGAAAGATCGCCGAAACCCGGAAATTCGGGTTAGACCTGGAACACACACAGCCCTGTGAATTGTAGTACGGCAGCTACACTCTGAGGTAAATTCCTTGAGACTTACTTGACACAAATTCTTCAAAAGACAAACAAACAAGCACAGACTCCACACTTTTTACAATGCATGCTTCCAAGCTGATGAAAATGTTTTTCCACTTGCGAAACTGCCATTTTGTTTAGGAGAGAGACATCAGCCTTGCATAAGGCCATGTTACAAAATAATGTTCAATAATGAGCATTTGCCACTCCTGGGAAAAGATGTTGCGAGGCTTTGGAATGCATACTTTTAAATGCACAGCATGAAATGTAAAAAAGCAATTCAGATGCAAAATTTAAGAATGAGTTAAATTTATTAAACTGCAGTCACTTTCACTGTGGCAAAGTACTGTTATGAATACAAGTAATTCATACAATAACAGGAAATGTATAAAACTTTAATTTATGAATAAACTACACATTTATGTTAATAGAAAACTTAAATGTTTTGCATTACAACAAAAACTGGTTTTAATTTCATGTTTGTTGTAAGGGGGAAGTGGAACATTTTACACATACACAGTACACAATTATTTCTACCACACACATTACATGTACTACAGTTATTTCAAGATCTACTTTTGAAGTAATAAGACTTACCGATTATAATTACGTTTTCCAAAGTTTCCAGTTCGGTACATATCTGGACCTCTACCATAATTTTGGCCTCCAAAACCTAAAATTTACATATTAGAATAAGATAAGTTTGATCAAGACATAACAGTGTTAATCTTTCATAATTTATTTCTTATTCAAAATTAGCCCAGTCTGAATTTAATATCAACCGTGCTTAGACACTGCTTATTACAACGATAACCATAAAAAATACATATAAAATTCACAGAAGTATGTAACACCGATTTATTTTACTTTCACTAGAAACTAGCACAATTCAGTTCAATACAATGTTGTGCAAAATTGAAGCATGAGTGCCATTGTGAAAATCAAATGAAGAAATCCCCAAATGTCTAAGAAAAGCATTATTATTTTACAGCACAAAAGTGCAGCAGTTATCCCTCACATATGTGGCAACTCCTCAGAAAACTGAAATTGAATAAAGAAAAAAGGTGGGAATCACAACCACATCTCATTTTTCTCCGAGCAAAGCTTAAGTTCCTTAGAAGTGCACTGATCTGAGTTATGTAATGGTAATATACCTGGATTGAAAAAACAACAGGGTGATTTGATTCTTGCTCTACAATGATTCAATTTTCAAGTCAACTGACGAGTTGGTAAATTAATTAATAGTTACAGCATTTCAGTCCCATAAAATAAAAATCTGGCATTTCTAATACTTCACAAATACTTTGTAGTTTTAAATAAACCTTTTTATCTACATATAATGAGTTAGTTACACATAAAGTGTAAAAAAAAAACTTGCATAATTGCTGCAACTGAATAAACTACACATTTATGTTAATAGAAAACATTATGAATTAATGTAACAAAAATATTGCCACCACAATCATGCCCTTTTTCTCTTTGTGTCTTGTTTTTGCCTTGATAAGTAATACTTCAACTTAATAAAATGTTATCTTTATTGATCAAAATACAAGAGCCAAATTCAAAACTCAACACATTTGAAAATAAATGTCTCAAAGAAGTTCAAGATTTCTTAGCCACATTCTGTCTCTAATGCTGAACTGTATGAAAGAAAAATTAAAGAGTGCTGAAAGTGAAATTATGCTCCGAAGATGGAAATGAGTTGGACATGTACTTGCATGTGAAAAATGACAACACCCTGAGCTGGACACCAGAGGGGAGGAGGAAGCTCAAAGATCACTTTGCAATTACTGATTACAGAAAAGAGGAACAGTGCTGGATGGGAACAAGCAAGGTTTGTGTGGCATAGGATTGTCGAGAATACTAATGGCCTTACATGCCACTGGGCACAAATACGACTAAGAACTGGTGTCAAACATATCTTAGTTCAAAAAGTTACAAAATTACTTAAAAAAGAAAAAAAAAAAAAGAACAAAAGCAGGAAGAAAAGTGAAAGCCAGACATAGACTTTGCTTCACACTGCCTCATGTAATCAACTAAATGTATTTTTTTCAAATTTGTCTTCTGAGGAAATAGTAGTAAATACAAATGTCAACTTGCAATAACTAATGTCTTAAACCTGCCAATCTTCAACAACTGAAATCCATAAAAAATTTTCAGTGAACATTTAATTGGCATGTTCAATTGACTGCTGTACCGAACACATAACAATTAAAAGTCCATTTATTGTGAAAATGAACTGTCGATTTTAATATATTTCATATGCTAAAATTAAGACATTTGATACTATCTCACACTTACAGCAATAAAAATGAAATTGATACACAATTACTTCATTAGGACATATTACTAGGCTACATGTACACAGACAAAAATGTTAATTTGCAACTGTGACATTGTGACTGTAGTAACAATTTTTATTTAACTAAGGTTAAAATTTTTGGGCTAACATGCTAGATAGAATACCATTCAAAATGCAATTTTAAGTTTCATGTGAGGCTAATGTTTTTCGTTTCTTGCCCCTCCCCTACTTTAGAAATTATGATTTTCCAATCCTACAGAATGTATATATAATCCAGTTTAACCCTTTAACGACCATAACGAGCGTACCTACAAACGGCCATCTAGAATGAGTGTCTTAAAATTTTCTCGATCTATAAGGGATCAGCAAGAGTCACCGCCAGTCACTATTGTTGTTATTAAATAAAGAAGTGAAACAAGAGACAGTTTCGGGCATTACCATATTTAGAGTGATACAAGATTTTAGGGTCATGGTCGTTAAAGGGTTAATCCTACCAAGTCTTTTCTGCTATGCTGCGAGCAGAGAGCACTGAGGAAACAGAAGTGGGTGAAATTGGGATCAGGTAAATCAGAGAATACAGACATGGTCGTTTTTGGGGCTACTATTTTCTCCTCGAAATTGCACTAACCTGGCTGATGGTGGGAGGCCCCATAGCAGAAAGTTCGTAGCCAGTCTGCGACAGATATCATTGTGCCACAAAATAATCTGTGGGTGGTCACTGTGCAAGATAACTACTAAATGTGAAAAACAATAAAAATTGTGCAGACATATTTTTCTACCTAAAAAAAAAAAAAAAAAAAAAGTCTAACCTAGGTACTACAGCAATTGCAATGTTAATTAGAATCAAGAACATTCTGTTCCTCTGTATCTGGAATTTTACCAATATTTTCAAGCTGAAACACAAAGATTTAATGGAATAAAATGACATTTAACAATAAAGAGCAGAGGCATGCATCACTAGGAAAAAATTGTCATAAGAGGAGAAATCTTTGCTATGTTCTACTTCCGTTTTCGGAACATTTTTCTCCATTTCCCATCTCAAGTGCAAATATTTATGTAATTAAATGATGATTAAACAATAATACAGAAGCACAGCGGGTGGAGGGTTATTAGAGGGAAATTTTTTTGCTCCATACAACTTTGGTTTTCTGAAATTTTTCTCCATTTTCAATTTTAAATACAAACATTTATCTAATAAAATGATATTTAATGACCATATAGGACTGAGGGAATATCGCAAGAAAAATAATTCAAGATTACTGGGTTCCATCAAACTTTCGTTTTCGGAAATTGTTGGCCTCCATTTTCAAAATAAACCACAAATATTTATGCAATAAAATGATATTTAACAACAATATTGGATAATTCCCTCTTCAAGCATTGTGGGAAAGTAGGGAGAAAAAAAAATTATGATTACGGGAGAAATCCTAAGTCCGCCTAACTTCCGTTTTCGGAAATTTCGAAAGGTGGAAAACTTGCATCTGTGATCAAGTCTGCAAGGTGGTTTAATAGGGTTCTGGGGATATCGTTCCTGTCTGCAAGACCAAAATAAATCTGCAATGTGCGTCGGTCGCCATTCTGCTACGAGAACTAATACAAAATAAACCTGCGATGTACGTCGCCCATCGCCGCGATTCTCCTACGTGGACGAGTACAAAATACTTCTGCAACTTACGTCGTCGTCGTTGAGAGAGAGAGAGAGAGAGAGAGAGAGAGAGAGAGAGAGAGTTACGATTACGGGAAAAATCCTCACTACGCCTAACTTCCATTGTGATTCTGCTACGGGTGTGGGAGGGATGAAAATCTGTAAAATATGCCATCCATAAAATAACTAAAAAGTAAGTACAATTTTTGTAAATTTTATAGGTATACTATAAAACATGGTAGGTATAGTGAAAGCACATTTAAAATTAAAAAATGTGTTGTCTGTTCAAACTCATCACACCACAACAATTCTAAAACATTTTAAATTCAGGCAAATGTTCATCAGAGGGTTCTGCTGACAAGCACCCTCTGATGAAAGATTTGCCTGAATTTAAAATGCTCATTGGCAGGTGACTAGGCAGTCACCTGCCAATGAGCATATTTCCAGTCACCTCTAGCAAAGTTTTTGCTTTGTACTGGCTATTGTTCACTGATGCAGTTTTTACATTTGTACTAGGGTCAGGTGGGGTAGAAAAGGTAGGTTTTAAAAATAAATTCCTAAACAATATAAACAAACATTTTTTCATTTTTGTTTTGCCAGTTTTATATATTTTAGGTACGAGTCATCATTTTTTATGCAGAATATATTTGCTGCTGTACTGTTATGCTTAGCAGCCATTTTGAACTTTCTTGTTAAAGTAGCTTAGTTGTGTTGTTGATAAAAACTTTGGATTTAAAGTAAATCAGAGGTAAGTTTCAGAAAATGTATCCATCATATTGCATGAAACACTTATTCAGGATACACATCCTGCATTTGTGTTACAAAATAATGATAAATTAATATTTTGGAGTAAAAAAACCTTTGTGGGGTAAAACAGTTATACTGTTAGGCTTAATAAACAAGCAGCAGTTATATTTCTTCCCATAGCAGAAAGTTCCTGGTCAGTCTGCGGGTGGTCACCATGCAAGATAACTACTAAATGCAGAATACAATAAAAATTGAACATATTTTTCTACCTAAAAAATGTCTAACCTAGGTACTACAGCAATTGCAATGTTATAATTAGGATCAAGAACATTCTGGTCCCCTATATCTGGAATTTTGCCAATATTTTCAAGCTGAAACACAAAGATTTAATGGAATAAAATGACATTTAACAATAAAGCGCAGAGGCATCACTAGGAAAAAAATTGTCATAAGAGCAGAAATCTTCGACCCGTTCTACTTCCGTTCTCAAAACAGTTTTCTCCATTTCCCATATCAAGTGCAAACATTTATGTAATTAAATTATGATTAAACAATAATACAGAAGCACAGCGGATGGAGGGTTATTAGAGGGAGAAATTTTTGCTCTGTGGTTTTCAGAAAACTTTCCTTTATTTTCAATTATTAGAGGGAGAAATTTTTGTTCCATACAACTTTGGTTTTCAGAAAATTTTCCTGCATTTTCAATCTTAAATACAAACATTTATCTAATAAAATGATATTTAATTACCATACAGGGCTGAGAGAATATCGCAAGAAAAAGAATTCAAGATTACTGGGTTCCGTCAAACTTTCCTTTTCAGAAATTGTTGCCTCCATTTTCAAACCAAAACACAAATATTTATGCAACAAAATGATATTTAACAACAATTCCGGATAATTCTCTCTTCAAGCATCGAGAAAATGTCGGGAGGAAAAAAAAAAAATTACGAATACGGGTGAAATCCTCACTTCGCCTAACTTCCGTTTTCGGAAATTTTGAAAGGGGGAAAACTTGCACCTATGATAGGGAATCTGCAAGATGGTTCAATCTATTAAACCATCAAGGGTTCAAATCTATTAAGGGTTCTGGGGATATCGACTGTTGGCAGGACTAAAATAAATGTGCGATGTGTGTCGGCCGTCACCGTGATTCTGCTACGAGGATGAGTAGAAATTAATCTGAAACGTATGCCGGCCGTCACTATGATTCTGCTACGGGTATGAGTACAAAATAAACCTTCTATGTACGTCGCCCATCGCCGCAATTCTTCTACGGGGATGAGTAGAAATGAATCAACGACATAAGTCGGCCATCACCGTGATTCTGCTACGGGTATGAGTAAAAAATAAACCTGTGTTGTATGTCGCCCATTGCCGCGATTCTTCTACGAGGATGAGTACAAAATAAAAGTGCGTCGCCTGTCGCCGCGATTCTTCTACGGGGATGAACAGAAAACAAATCTATGATGCACGTCAGCCGTCGGCGCGATTATGCTACGGGAACAAGAAAAAAATAATTCTGCGATGTACGTCGTCCTTTGCGAAAAAAATAAAATAACTTACGATTATGGGAGTAATTTTCATTGCGCCTAACTTCCGTTTCGCAAATTTTGAAAGGCGGAAAACTTGCATTTATGATAGTGAGCCTGCAAGATGGTTTTAATAGGGTTCTGGGGATAACGTTTTTGTCTGCAGGACCAAAATAAATCCGCGATGTACGTCGCCTGTCTCCGCGATTTTGCTACGGGGACATTTCTTACCCTTTGGATCATTTCAGGAATTTTTTTAAATGTAAACCATTATGACATTTAAGCACTATATGGCTCTGAAGCTATTTCCTACACATGAACTTTCCCTACACTGTTAAATAAGTTGTTTGAAAAGTGCTCTGAGGAAAATGCTGTTAGTGGCTTTAGGGGAAGTGGCATATTTCCTCCAAACAAGGATGTTATTAACCGGCTGCTGAAGTAGTGGCATCAACTTCAGCAGCAATGACCTAGCAAGAAATGGAATCAACTTCAGCAGCAACAACAACGATCCACAAACCAGTGGCATCAGCTTCAAATGCAATGATTAATAAACCTGTGGCATCCACGAGGTTAGCGGAAGATCAAAGTAGGCCTATAAGGTTCCCCTTTTAAACATATCATCATCATCATTGTCAACCATTATCAATCCACTGCTGGACGAAGGTCTCCCCAAGTTTCCTCCACAACGGTCTGTCTTGTGCCAGTCTCCTCCATGTCACCCCTGCATACTTTCGAATTTCATCCACCCATCTCCCATGTGGTCTTCTTCTGGGTCTTTTCCTGTCCCTTGGAATCCAATCTAAAATTTTGGCTGTCCATCGATGATCTGTTCTTCTGGCAGTATGTCCAGCCCATTGCCATTTCAGGGATTTAACTCTGATCATGATGTCTTCCACTCTTGTCATTTTTCGGATCCACGAGTTCCTCTTCTTATCTCTCCTGGTTACACCAAGTATGCACCTCTCCATGCAACTTTGAGTTGTCTGCAGCTTTTGTATGTCTCTTTTAGTTAAGGTCCACGTCTCTGCACCATACGTAAGCACTGGAAGGATGCATTGATCAAACACTTTTCTTTTAAGACATAATGGCATATTGCTCTTGAAAATTATGCTGTTTCTTCCAAAAGCTCTCCAGGCAAGTTTTGTACTCCGATTAATTTCTTCATCAATGTGACCCTCACTTGATATCTGCTGTCCAAGATAAACGTACGTGTCTGTTATCTCCAGCTTTTCTCCATCAATCGATAAATCTTCATTTCTTGTAAAAGCATTGAACATCACTTTTGTCTTCTGAAAGTTCATTTTTAATCCCACTTCTTTACTCTTGTCAGCAAGTTCCTGGATCATACTCTGCAGCTCTGATGGGCTAGTTGCAAAAATGACTACGTCATCAGCAAAACGAAGGTGGGTTAGATAATCTCCATTGATCTTTATCCCCTTGTTTTCCCAGCTCAGCGACTGAAAAACACCCTCCAATGTGGCATTAAAGAGCTTCGGAGATATGGTGTCACCTTGTCTCACTCCCTTTCCAATTTTTACGTGTGTTGTATTTTCAAACAGCCTAATCTTTGCACTTGCATTTTCATAGATGTTATTAATAATATTAATGTATGCATCTTCAATACCGCAGGTTTTCAGAGCCATTGTAACTGCTGATGGTTTCACCGAATCAAAGGCTTTTTCATAATCGATAAAAGCCATGCACAATGGAAGTTCATATTCCCTCGCTCTTTCAATTAGTTCTCTCAGCACGTGGATATGATCTATTGTGCTGTAGCCACTCCTGAATCCAGCTTGTTCTCTCGGTTGAGCCATGTCCAGTGTTACCTTCAAGCGGTGTGAAAGAACTTTAGTGAAGATTTTATAAACTACTGATAGGAGGCTGATAGGTCTGTAGTTTCCGAGATCCTCAATGTCACCTTTCTTATGTAGCAGGATCATTGTAGCGGTGTTCCAATCCTCAGGAATCTTTCTTTCATTAAGGCATCGAGTGAAAATTTGGGCGAGTACTGTTTCGATTTCTCCACTTGCTTCTTGTATGATGTCTACAGTAATTCCATCTTCTCCTGGAGCTTTTCCTCGCTTCATGTTCTTGATTGCATGTGAAACTTCTGCTGGAAGGACTGGAGGAACTCTGGTACTGGTATCTTTCATGATGTCTGGAGTGCATATATCATCCCTTTCATATAATTTGGAGTAGAAATCTTTCACTCTTGTCAAAATTTCGCCTCTATTTCTTGTTACAGAACCATCTTCTTTTCTCAGTGCCATAATCTGTTTTCTTCCCTTACTGAGATGTCCCTTTGCTATCTTTAGGCTTTGGTTGTTTTCAATTGCTTTCCTCACTAGTTCACAGTTGAATTTCCTTACGTCTTCAGTGATACTTTTTCTTACTGTCTTGCATAGCTCTATATATTCCACTTTGGAAGTCACATCTTCTTTAGTTGCCCTCATCACTCTTCTTTTTTGCATCAACATTTTGGTTTTTCCTGATAATTTGTTCACATGCAACTTGTTCTTAGACCCAGCTAATTTTGTTGCTGTTTCCATAAGAGCTTTGGTTACTTTTCTGTTAACTTCAGAGATGTCCACTTCTTCCGATGTTAGGCCTTCTAAAGCAGAGAACCTGTTCTTCAGTTCTAACTTGAAGGTATTATGGTGTTTTTTAAGGTTGGTTATGTCAATAGATTTTGTTTGTCTTATGAGCTTGCCACGTTCAAGTTAGCTATTATAAACACATTACAAGTAGCTATTATAAACACATTATCACCTGTGCAGTCTAATTATGTTAAACCCACATGCAAATAAAATCTGGAGAGATCTTAACCGCCAATCAATCTATCGATTGAGCATGCATAGAGAAAACCAAAAGAGATGCCAAAAACAAGAAAATATCTGCTGCAAACCAAGCCCAAAAAACACTACTGCAACCAACTATTTCTCTAGAAGAGGAAAATTCGCCTAGTACTAATGGACGAATCATCAACATTGGAAAATGGGTTCAATTAGCATTTCTTGGGAAAACAACAAACCCCTTATTTCATGGAATCATTATTTCTCACCAAGATGAGGAATATACAGTCAAGTTTGAAAAAAAAAGAAGTGGAAATTCCAATTTTGTATTTCCAGAGAAAGAAGGCATATCTGTAGTCGATGCATCACAAATAATAAAAGTCCTTCCTGATCCGATGGACCACAGAGAACACTATTCCCCCCTAGATATATGTTGTGAAACATTTCAAGAAACACTTTAAAACATCCTTTCTTTAGCCTATGCACAATTATTTAAATAATTAAAGTGATTGACAGCTTAAAACAGGTATACTTATTTTACCCCACACTATGGAGTAAAATAGTTAATTGAGAACATGTTTTTAAATTGTATTATCAGTACCAATTTGCAGTTTTCACTGAAATTGTTCTTAAAATATTATCAGACAAACTCATTTGCACACTCAGTACAATTTTTTTGCAAATGAAAATATTCTTTTTGCAAACTAGGTGTAAATGAAAAATGTGCTGTTTTTATAACTATTTTACCACACCTGACCCTATTTAGTATGGGATATGAAACCTCATTTTTTAAGCATTAGAAAACTTTCCTATCCTTTGTGTTTATTTATTGCTATTTCATTCATGAATACCATCAAAAAATCAGTTGGAGAACAAGAAAATATTACAATAAAAGTATAATGAAGCAATACAATCCAACACTGGCAGCACCACAGTCAATCAGCATAAAATCAGAATTATTTAGCAAAGGGTGACCACACAAAAAAAAAAAAAAGCTTAGTGACTTAGTAATTGTAAGCACTTATGGCATTACAAAACATCAACAGAACTCTCTGACCAAGAATTCACAGCAATATAAGAGTGAACACAATGTATTTAAAACCTGATTCGAACTTTTTTTTTTTTTACTTAAAGAAATTCTTAATATTAAGCAACCATGATGGACTGACCTTAGCAACACAGATGATTAAGTATTGTTGCACATTTGTGTATGATGATTAGAAGGCATACAAGGCTTCACATACTTCTATTTTTATATTTCATCATCACAGAAAAGAAACACTGCAGTTAAAGCTCAAGAATTTTCACCATTTTTATTTTTCACTTTCTTCTGAAACCTAATTTCTTTTTTTATTAAAAACATGCAACAAGTTTCTACAACTTTGGAGCATTAGTATTGTGCAATTTTAACCAAATAGTTGAATGTCTGTCTAAGACAAAATTCAAAAAGAACTTTTTCATTTAAACTAAATAATTAATAATAAAACAGTTTCTGCACTAAGTAAAAACAACATATGAGTGAAAAAATGTTAATCAAGTACAGTGAAACTCTCAGTTATATGTTTTTTTAGGGGATGGTCTTAAAAAGCATAAAAAAGATTTTTCAAAATGTTAAATACTGTTGCAAAATTTATGCTTTGAAGGAGCACAAAATATTCCTTAATAATAATTTATTGCAAGTCAAATTGGTGGCAAAAAAAAAAAAAAAAGCATAAATTATATTTTATTGAATTGGAAAAATCATAAAGCCTATGAAGATCAAACTTCTCTTTTGGCAGCTCTATTTGCCTACAAAAATCCTGATTTTAGTTTAAGTGAAATCTTCACAACTAAGTCAGAGGCCAATGTTTCAATATGCAACAGCTTTTTTCTCTGCTGATCCTGGGTGCATCCACTTGAAACCAAAATGCAGAATGTTGATACCAGAGGTGCATGTAGACTTTAATATGCCTCTGGTATCAACCATTATTGTTTTGGAGAAGGGAGGAGGAGGGGGGGGTGAAATCCAACAGGACAAAATAAAAGTTAATGAAAAATACAGGAAAAATGTCTGCTGTTTGCATCCAAACAGAGATCAATTCGTTGCTGCACAGTTGGTATTTATTGCTTCCGTTTCCTGTGTGATGTTGTTTCTCAGCTGCCAAATAGTCCTAGGCTTATTCCTATATGCAGTACCTTTCAGATGACCACATAAGAAGTAATTAGGTTGAGTTAAATCTGGAGACCTGGGCCGCCACAAATCTTTGGAGATCACCCAATTGCCGAAGAAACTTTGAATCTCAGCCATGCTGGCATTGGAAGTGTGACAAGTCCCACTATCCTGTTGAAAGAAGCCATTCTGCAGTTCAATATCATCCAGCTGGTTCATGAACTGCCTGAAGATATTGAAATAAACTTCTGCGTTGACAGTATGTTCAAAGAAAATGGGATGGATTATCCGGTTCCATGAAATGGAGATTTTTACTCGCCCATACCCGTGCATCCTCTAAGTTCACATAGCCTGAAAGGTGGAACCAGGCTTTTTCAGTGAACCATGTAATGTCTAATATGCCTGGATTTTGACTGACAAATTCTTTAAACCACTGGAAGTAATGCATTTGCTTCGGCATGTCAATTGGTAACAGCTGATGAACTGTAACATGATATGGTTTCAGTTTACCCATTTTTGCATCCTCTGGCAGGTGGAATATGACAGTCATGTTTCTTGCAAGAGCCTGCATGAAAATTTCTTTGGAAACTGTAACAACCACTTTTCCACACACTGCACAGTGTTTTCTGACATTGCAGGTCACCCTCCTGAACGAGTTTCAAAAAGTCCTCCTGTTGTGTCAAGTTTCTACGCAAAATTTGAAATCATTGGCTGCGTAGGTGGTTCCTGACCAGAAAATGTCTTCTTAAACTCTTTCCGACACTCTTTGAAAGAGCCGGAATTCCAATAACTTCGAATGATAAACACACACTCAGCAATCTTGAACACCATCATACTCGATGCTAGCAGATGGACAAAGAGAGTGGCGTGAAACCGTTTCCACCAGACCCTATGTATTGTGGTGCCATCTGGACATACGAGCCAAACGGTGCAGACATGGATGCAAATGTCAGAACATAGGCACTTCAAATTTCAGCTTGAAATGTTTTCCCTTTTAAAAATTATAGCGTTTTTTTTTTTTTTGGGTAAAGTCCCAAGTGAATCACTCTGTAGAAGAAAAAATTAAAGCACATTTTTTTTTCTAATTAAGATGATGCATTTTTTATAAAAATAAAGCATTTTTTCTAATGTAAGTCACATTTTACCAAAAGCAAAACAACAACTCACACCTTTTGGGGGGAAGGCCCTAGGTTCCCTCTGAATACACCTCTGGATGATCAATCTAAGATTCTATTCCACTACACCACGAAATGGCAGACACACAGTTTAGTCCCAGAGATTTATCAATTTCTAAATAATGTGCATATGTGCGAGTTGTGAAATCAATTTCTCACCCAAACCAAAAGTAAACAACAACAAACCCTTCTCCGATGGAATCAACATTGAACTTTCGATGCACCAAGATGGAACACAATAACGCTGTCTTGAGTCTCTCAAAATTATAACACACCAGGCAACGCATAAAAAAACCCAATAACCATGCATTTTTCATAATTTTAAAGTATAATTGCAAAAAAGCATACAAATGAATTACGTATAACTGAATTGAAAAAGTGATAGAAACTACAGTAAAATATAGGGACTAATGTAGAATTACATATAATAGTGAGAAACACAACTGAAAAAGTATAACTGGGGTTCCACTGTAGTTAATACATCACATGTATCATAAAAGTAGACACAGCGCAATGATATTTTTGTCAGTAATGGATATATTTTTTTAAAGAGTATACAGTATCATCCTACAGTTTTCCAAGGGCACTGAAACATGGGGAGTTCCTGTAAGAAACTGAAAATCTTTAAACATTTACTGACACTTTAAATACTTTTTTAAATAGATTGAGAAAAGAAATAGCAGGTGAAATTTTGACCAAGAATAAACTGATCATGGCTTCAAAATTGGATAAAGAATCAACTGCAAAATGGTCAGTTAAAATAAAGAGAACCACTCACTACCTTAATATAAGGGAAACAGAGGAAGCAGCAGGAAAATAGCATGACATGCATAAACAACTGCATGAATACAATACCCTATTAATATCCATACACTCCTTTATTGATAATGAATTTGGTCCTAAAAAAGGATCACGTCACAGACCCAATTGTAAGTATGCTTATACGACTATGATAAGACAATTACATGACTGTGAATGCAAGATGCTTCAATCAACAGTTAACTGATTTCTAGTGCAGATGGCTAACAGAATGCCACATAAGCAATAACGTTGCATGGGACATTTCAACAGCACTGAAGAACCCTAGGTTGACAACTGGTAATGTTTCAAATATAACAGTGGATTTATCACTGTCTAACTTCTGTTCAACACGTACTGACACATTATGTGTTGAACAGAAGTTAAAGACAGTTTGGCCATCACTTTGTCAAGGTGTGGCCGAACCATCTGCCATGTCTATCCACGAGGCATTGGCTGTTTCAATATACTGATAACAAAAAACAACAATAATAGTATTTTAATTAAGTTCTTACCCCTTTTTTTTATTCACATTGGTACTTGCACCTCTTCCATTATGTATCTCCATCATCAGTGCTATCTCATATGAGTTGTTCGTATACCCAATAATCATAATTGCCAAGGACGTGCAAGTATTCCAATTCAATAATATTATCTTGTTTAAAATGGTCTCCACTCTCAAGCTTTTTATTTTTTATTATATAGTTAAAATCAATGATGTGTTAAAAAAGAATTTTAAAATGAGAAGTTAAAAGAACCTCAGACTTGTATCGGCAACACCAAAACAAATCTGAGCATAAGAAACTAAACATCAGATAAATTTTCTTCAAATATTAAATATATGGGATAAGTGAAAAGAGTTTTGAAATGAAAATGTAAAACTAACATCAAACTGGTATTTACACCACAGAATACTCTTGAAACCTACGACTTTCAGCTATTCATAGAACACATCCCAATGCCACGCAAATAAATCCACCCATCCACACACTCTCTGCAACTTAGGCCTAAAACACCTTTTTCCTCCTTACGGATTTCGCTCGTGATGATCCCACGGCGTCTTATCGGGTATAAGAACGACACATATGAGACAACACTGACGATGGAAATACATAATTGGAAGAGGTGTGAGAACCGATGTGAATAACAACAAGGATAAAAAAGAGTGAGAACTTAAATACTATTATTGTTGTTCTTTGTTATCAGTATACTGAAACAGCCAATGGCTCGCAGACGGACATGGCAGATGGGCACGGCCACACCAGTATGGTATGTGTTGAACAGAAGTTAAAGACAGTGATAAATTCGCTGTTACATTAGAAACATTTTCCCACGTAATATTGGAGTTCAAAAATGAAATTTCTTTCATTATGAATGAAAATTGATAACTGGTAATGTGATATACAATTGGATGTGGATTGGGGCTGAATCTGCAAGGAAACAGCAGGAAAAAATCCTGAAGATAACAAAACATGACAGGAGAATGGAATGGTGTGTGTGTGCTCTGGAGTGTTGGATAATGTGAGAAAACACGCTGGTGTTGGTGTAGGGGTGATTTAAAGTGAAAAGATAAAGAACAACTTGATTTACTATAAGCTGCATAAGTTAGAGAATTCTTTGGATTTCTTTGAAGGTGAAACTTCATAGAATAATTGTTGTAGTGCATGTTCCTTGTGACTTGGAACCTTCTGATAGGAAGGAAGATTTCTGGAATGAGCTAAAAGCTGCTTTGAGCCCGTTTGGTGCTAAAGAGAAAGTTATAGCAGGATATTTCAATTCCAGAGTAGGTGTGCAGAATGGCTTGGTGCTAAAGAGAAAGTTATAGCAGGATATTTCAATTCCAGAGTAGGTGTGCAGAATGGCATTTCTGATAATGTTCTGGGTATGTTTAATGATCCTGGTGTGAATGATAATGGTGAAAAATTAATTGAACTCTGCACTGAGAATGGTTTGTATGTATCTAATACATTTTTCAACCACAAGTATATCCACACATACACTTGGAAAAATCGCACTCTTCGTCAAAAGAGTGTGATAGATTTTGTTGTCAACGATCAACATCTGAAACACTTAGTTGTTGACACTTGTGTGACGAGAGGTGCAGACGATGGCTCCGATCATTACTTGGTAGTATCACGAGTGAAACTGAATGTTAGTTAAAGAAAAGGAAGAAGTCTAGGATGGAAAGAATAAAGGTTGAAAGGCTACCTGAAAATCGTCGGCATTATTCTGACATACTCAGAGAACGACTGAAAAAGCTGAAGTCTTGTGAGAGGGATGTAGAAAAGAAATGAGAATATTTTAAAAACTGTGTTGTCACTGCTGCTGAAGTGGTCTGTGGAACCACAATAGTGGGCAACAATAGAGGTGATGCTTGGTGGAATAAGGAGATTGAAGAGGTAGTAAAGAGAAAGAAGGAAGCATATTTGGGATGTTGCAAAAGTTCCTGAGGATGAATATCTCTGTAAAAAGTGTGAGGCACCTAAGCTGGTTTGACAGAGTAAGGCAACAGATAGGAAGGAGCAGGTTTCCGGAAAGGCATGAATTGGCTTTTTGGAAAAATAAAAAAACTTTCTGGAAGTACACGAGACTCTGGAAAAATAGGGGAAACAAAGTAATGTGAAGAATAGGATCGAGGAAATGATATGGGAGCCCAATGAATTAAGTGAAAGATGGGGTGAATACTTCTGCGAGTTATTAGATCAAGAAAGCAAAGGTGATTCTGAGGCAGAAGCAGATGATGTCACAGTGAGAGACGGAAGCCCAGGAGGGATCTCAAGAGAAGAGGTGTGTAAAGCTCTAAAATCTCTTCCGAATGGTAAGGCTCCAGCAGTTGATCTCATAACTGCTGAGATGTTTAAATATGGTGGTGATGCTGTAATTGACTGATTAACTAAAATTTGCCAATTGTGTTGGGGGTTAGGAATGGTCCCTCGGGATTGGAAGAACGCTGTCATTGTTCCCTTGTGTAAGGCAAAAGGTGATCAGACTGACTGCAAGAACTATCATGGTATTAGCCTACTTAGTGTGCCAGGGAAAGTGTTTGGTAAGGTCCTTATTGAAAAAGTACAAGGTCTTACATCAGAGAAAGTGTGTGATGTGCAGAATAGTTTTATGCCTAGTAAAGGCTGCACTAACCAAATTTTTGCATTACACATGATGATTGAAAAGTATTTGGCTGTTGGTAAGAAAGTTTTTGCTGCCTTCATAGATTTAAAGAAACCTTGCGACCGAGTAAATTTGTGGAAGACATTGAATAAATATGGTGTTACTAGGAGTCTACTTAATAGTGTAAAAGCAATGTATGTTGGCAGTAAAGCTTTTGTACGAGTGAATGGTATTTTATCAAAATGGTTTTCTATTGGCGCAGGAGTCAGACAAGGTTGTGTAATATCATAATGGCTGTTTAATTTATTTTTGGATGCGTGCATGCACGACGCCAAAATGGACAATACTGGTTTATGTCTAGACAATATCTGTATGTGCAAATTGCTGTATGCTGATGACACAGTCCTGTTGGCAGAGAGCAAAAGTGAGTTGCAGAGTATGTTGTCTCGGATGTACGAAGTTTGCACGAAATTCAAACTGTGTATAAATAAGGGAAAAACCTAAGTTATGGTTTTTGAGCGAGGAACTGTCAGCACTGAATGTAATATAAGTCTAAATGGCACAGTGATTGAGTAGGTGAATGAGTTTGTGCATTTAGGAAGCACGTTTGACAGAGAGAACAAATTAGATGCTGAAATTAGTAAGCGAGTGAATTCTTAATTGAAAGTCATAGCTGCTTTAGGAAGTTTTCACCGGAATGATGGGTTTTCAAGAGAGGCCTGCATGGCTGTGTATGAAATTGTATTTGTTTCTACTCTGATGTATGGCAGTGAAACCTGGGTACTACATAATAAACATAGGAGTCATTTGTGTGCTGGAGAAATGAGCTACTTACAGGAGGTTTATGGCAAGACACGTTCTGATTGTGTAAGAAATGAAGATGTGCTGCAATTGTGTAACATGAAGCAAAAAGTTGTTGGCAAGGTGGAGATTAATAATCTTTGGTAGTTTGGCCATGTTGAAAGAATGAGTGATGAGATGCTTACTAAGAATTTTTTTAGCCCAAGTGGCAGGAAGGAATGGCAGAGGAAGGCCAAGGAAGTCATGGGAAGATCAGATTCAGTAGTATCAGCATGAGAAAAAGCTTATGAGTATGAAGTATAGAAGGTGTTGTGTACGTTGTGTGATGGATGTCAAGTGAAGCCTGTGTTGTGTGTCAAGATGGCTGCAAATGTAGAAGTTTGATATGGCAACAGCAAGTATGGTAAATAATCGGTTAGAAATTTATCTGGTAGTTCGTATTTCTTTGCGGAACTAACTTCTGCACCTCAGAACAGCTTAGTGGTATGTATGCACTTTTCAAGGACTTTTTAAACCAAAATTATCATATGTGTGTGTAATCGGTTGGTCTGTAGATAGGTATTCTACCAAGTTCAAACCATTAAACTTAGCTGGGATGGGCACACCCCCAATTGACCTGCCTGTTACCCCATACCCCTCTGTTTTGGAGTTTTTCAAAATAATTTTATTTTGTGAAATATTTTGAAGGAGTATAATATTTTCATCTGCTGGTATGATATTTATTGTTTGCTTTAATTTCTTTTTTTTTTCTTTTTTTTGATACATGACTTTGATGCAGCCATGAGACAAAGGGTCCATGCATGAAGCACAAGCAATTCCTAGAAGTTCACCCTAAGGCAAGAACACTTCCTTAACCTCAGTCAACAGAAGCCTGTCATGATTCGAGAAGACATCATTCCACTTATTTTACTCCCATGGCTAACTTTTTACTCTGTAGTGATGCCATAGCCAAGGTACTAGCAGTCCATGTGTTCCCGAGTGGAACACAAGTTCTGCGTTATTTGATCAGCTTGGTGTTCTTATATCGGAACTATACAGAAATTTCTACAACTGTTCAGCACTAACAATTTTACACATGCTCTTTCATATCATTACTTAAAAAACCTTTTTTTTTTCAAGTACTGTTTACTGTCTCAAACCTTTTCAAGTGCTTGCAAATTAACTTTTTTTAAGGACTTTTCAAGGTTTTAAAGGAGAGTATGAACCATGAGTGTGCAGGATGCTGCACAACATGGGTTTTCACAGCAGAGCAGTCACCAAGCTCTTAATCATTTCAACTAATACGACATGCCAATTAGCGTGATGAAAGGAACGTTGATCTCGAACTGTAGAACAACAGAAAACTATGCTTTGGACTGACAAGGGTACACAGTCTATAACAGCCTGATGGTCATCCTTGAGTGTGGTGGATGCAGGAGAAAGATACCTTCTGGACTGTATCATCCTGACAATGAAGCTCAAGTGCAGGCAGCAAGATGGTATCTAGCTGTTTTTTGTGGTTTGGCCTGGGCCCATTAGTCACTTTCGATATACCACAAGAATGCTAAGCTCTAAATAAGGCATCCTGGACAATTACACACTACCAACATTGTGGCAGTACTGTGGGGAAAGCTTATAACTCAATCATCACGACAATGCACCATCTCAAATTGCTCAAGTTATTATAAATTGGTTTGAGCACATGGGTGTCAAAAAATTAAATTGATCTTAACCCTGTAGAGAATGTCTGGGATTAACTGGATCATTAGTTGCATGGAAGAAGGAATAACCCAACAAACAAAGCTGAACTGGTCACTGCTTTGAAGGTGGAATCGCAGAACATGTCAGCAGACATTTACAAAAAAAAAACTGGAGAGAATTCTACTGTCAGGAGTGCCAAAACTTTCACCACACAATATCAAATTCTCTGTGAATAAAGATTATTTTAAGACATGCAGGTGCCATATTAATAGTACAGCAGTGTATATGGTTACCAAAAAAAAAAAATAAATAAATAAATACATACAATAACACACTACCAAAAAATATTTCACACAGCAGGTACCCACTCCATACCAGCATATTTTTACGAATTTTATTCAAAAGATGAATAATGCCACTAAATGTTTTAAGCACACTAAGCATTTAATTTGACAGGAAATCTCAGAATTAGTATTCTGAAGGCATCAGGATGCATAAGTGTAACCTCATCTTTTTTTACTCTGTATTTTGACATCACCTTGTCAAATTCAATGTACATGAATACCACAAAGTGAGAAAACTATGCACATAGAAAATTGGAATTCAAGCAAATATTTTGCTTATGTTTACATCTGTTTGATGCAAAAAGAAACTTTTTTTTTTTTGGATTGAAGATTTACGACCACCGTGAGCAACTCACCCTAATTTAGGGCCATTGGTTCCAGGTAAGGGAGAGAGCCAGTGCCATAAGACAAATACATCCATGACTCAAATCCGAACTCTTGTCTGACAAAGCATAAGCCAGCACTTAGACCACTGCGCCATCTGGGGTGGACTTTTTCAGTTTAACTACTGTAATTGGAGTACTAATTATGTTTGTACCATAGTCAGGGATAGGAGAGGATTTGGAGGCCAAAAATAGAGATTTCCGAGACTATAATCACACACACACACACACACACACGCACACACACACACACACACACACAAAAGAGAGATACAAAAAGAGACTACGATTACCATAGCTCTGACTTGGGGGGGGGGGCATTTTTTTATTTTTTAAAATAAAAACCCCTACTAAAGGCTGGTTAAGTCCAAAATGAAATGTCAATTTATTGGTTCTGGCAAGTAAACTGCAAAACTTCTTCAGTTATAAGTAAATTGTTCATTTCATTCTGAACATGGATGGGGTATGGCCAGATTTTATTTATCAACATTACATGAGATATATAGATAAAAATAAAAATAGCACAAATAAACTTATCTTTAAGATCTATCAGCCTATTAATAAATCACAATAGTGAAAAGTCTTCATTTTAAAATACTAAGATTATAATTAAATGTAGCCTAATTATTAAAATTACAAAACTGTATTACAAAAAATTAAAATGCAACAAAGGACTACTGTTTTTTAGGCTTTTTGTGAAAAAAGTTGGTAATCATCGTGCTTTTTCTTTTTTCAACCACAGGTTGCAGCTGTTGAACTTCTTTAAATTCTTTGATCTTAAAGTCTTTCAGTGACCGAAAACATGAACTGCAGATTTGTTAACAAATGTTATTCTGACCTTTCTTAATGGCATTGGAGTTAATGCTCTGATGGTTGGCCAGTCACACGATGGGGCCAGTGTCATGTCTGGAGTAAAAAACGAACTGCAGAAAATTATTTGAGAAAATCACTCTTTTGTGATATATGTGCATTGCTTAGCACATAAGGTCAACCTGGTTCTGGTGGCTGCTTGCAAGGACAATGACTTGAGCTGTAATTTTTTCATTGCATGAGTATTTCTCATATCCTGACACGCATGCCATTGTTCCGAGCTGTGCAAAAAGAAACAAAGATCAAAACTCCAGGACCTCACGAAATAAATAAATTGAGCGACACATGCTGGTCTTGTAGGGCCACAACTGTGTTGTCTGTCAAGCGAAACTACATGGCGATTGTGGCTGTATTAAGCGATACAGTGGCAGAAGCAAGAGGACTCCTAATGTCTATCAAATCACTTGATTTCGTTGTTTGCATGTTTTTTTTTGGTGAATACCCATCTCTTATCAATATCCTTAGTAAAGCACTGCAGAGAGTGGACACTTGCATCGCACAATGTGCTAAGACAGCCAGTGGAATAATTAAAGAACTTGATTCGAAATGAAATGAAGTAGTTGGGATCAAAGATGGGAAGTGAAAGTTTTCGAAAAAGACTGAACACAAAAACGGCCCCTGATTATTTAAAAAAATCTAGATCATTACGTTGCGCTTTGTCATTTGTCGGCCAAAGAATGAGGAACAAAAGAATAAGCGCAAAAGTTGAAGAAATTGAAAATGTTGAATCTCAATTGAAACGAAATTACAGATGCAATTTCTTCAACCCTGTTTTCGACATTTTGCTGGAAGAAATGAGAAGATAATACTGATGATGCTCTTCAAGTCGCAGAGTCCAGTGAGGAGTTCCTTCATTTAAACAAGGAAGGTTCCAAATTTTTTTTTTATTGACACCTATTCTGTGTCAAGAAAAGATCACGCAATGTTGAAAGCAGAAATGTCTGTATTGAGAAAGGTGATGGAAAGCTTGGGTGTCAGTTTAAAGGACAGGCCCCTTAAAAATGTTCTTAAAGATATGAAAAAAAATGTTTTGGACATGGACATTTATCCGGATATACGGAAACTCCTCAAGATCTATTTAACTTTGCCATCTAACAGTGCTACCTGTGAACGGCCATTCTCGGCATTGCGTAACATCAATAACTGGTTAAGATGCACTATGAACCAAGAACGATCATCTAACTTGGTGATTTTATTTTCAGAATCAGATATAGTTAAAGATTTGGACCCAGATGCCTTGATTGACAAATATAACTCGAAATGTGAAAAACGAAAGATTGTTTTGCAATAGTAGTTTGTGCACTGACCACTGATTTAGAACCGGACTCATTCTGTAAGTGATTTTTATTGGTATTATAGTCTGACTGTGTTAATATAATTTTATTATGGATTGAAAAATTTAAAACAAATATAAACTAGGACAAGCCGCAAATGGCAACCGATAACTTGGTTACAGTTGGAAAATTTTGGGCGAAGCTATTACAAAATCTAAGCTCGTGTCTATTATAAAAAATTCTAAGAAAGGAACGCATAAAACTTATGACTTCGAGAACAAAAGTATGAAACATTCTAAAAAAGAAGTGCCCACAATTTATCATGAACTACTTTCCTCCACGCCTTCACGTTGGTTGTGCTCAGGTTGCATGTAAACTAAGCGGAAAGACACACTCAGATCCGGAACCACGTTTTTTATTTTGTATTGCGAAAGACACACACACACCTTCCTTTTATTTACGCTTTCCAACCGTAAGTTGAAGAAGCGTATATGCTCCAGCTTTGTCCATCCGCCCGTCTGTCCACACAATAACTCGCATAAAAATTATTCGATTTCGATGAAATTTTAGTATGTGGTAGGGGACCACCTGGGGACGAACCCAATTGAAAATGGGTGAAATGGGGTCAAAGGTCACAACATAGGAGCGGGATCCCTTCTATTGCCCTTATGAGTCATAACTTGCGTAAATATGGTTCAATATCGATGAAATTTTTGTATGTGGTAGGGGACCACCTGGGAAGGCACCCTATTCAAAATGGGTGAAGTGGGGTTAAAAGTCAGGATATAGGAGCGGGATGCATTCCATTGCTTTGTTGCGTCAAAACCTGCGTAAATATGGTTCGATTTTGATGAAATTTTAGTATAACGTAGGGGACCACCTGGGAATGAACCCTATTGAAAATGGGTGAAGTGAGGTCAAAGGTCAGGACATAGGAGCGGGATGCGTTCCATTGCCCTTATGCGTCATAACGTGCACAAAAATGTTTCGATTTCGATGAAATTTTAGTATGTGGTAGGGGACCACCTGGGGACGAACCCTATTGAAAATGGACGAAATGGGGTCAAAGGTCAGGACATAGAATCGGGATCCATTCCATCGCCTTTATCCCATACTATTAAGGTGGACGTCAAGTAATATTGCTTCCTATACTTCCAATGGAAAAACTTCTGTAGACATTTTCTTCACAATTAATGCGTATCCAAGGATGAAAATTTGAACATCGATTAAAATAACTTCATATTATAACTCAGAATAATTAATATTTTCTAAAACATAACCTTAATTATATTAAAAATCAATAACTTTTCCTTCAGTGGTGTTGAAACCAGAAAAAAGATGGCGCGACCTGTACTTTGATGACGTCAGTAGACAAACAAAATGTTGGATTGCATAATTATGGTTATATTTTAGAAAATATGAAGTATTCCAATTTATAAAATGAAGCTATTTTAATCGATGTTCAAATTTTCATCCTTGGGTACGCATTAATTGTGAAGAAAATGTGTACAGAAGTTTTCCCATTGGAAGTATAGGAAGCAAAATTACTTGAGGTCCACTTGAAAGGAGCAATTCTTGTATGTATGTAAATTTTATTTTGAAACGGCTCTAAGGATTTTGATGAAAGTCGTTAACCTACTGTTTTCTGGTACTAGAAATCGATTTAAGCTTGGTCTCTACTTTAGGAAAATTCGTTTAGTGGGTTAAATAACCACCCCAAATTACCACGTTTGTTGTATCATGGCGTCGTCCCATTAATGTTACCCATGCTTAGAAATCTTATGACGTCACAATCTCGCGATTGAGATGTTGGCGCGCGGCCACGCCATCTGTCTCATTACGTCACGCATTGTGTGTGGATCCTATTCAAGTTTTATGACGTCACACTTTTGCGAGCAGATGGTCGCGATTCCCATCTGTCTCATTACGTCACGGGTTGCATGCGTATGTCCGTCCGCACGATAACTCGCGTAACAATCGTTCAATTTCGATGAAATTTTAGTATGTGGTAGGGGAACACCTGGGAAAGAACCCTAATGAAAGTGAACGAAATGGGGTCAAAGGTCAGGGCATAGGAGCGGGATCCATTCCACTGCTCTTACGAGTCATAACTAATGTAAAAAAGGTTTGATTTCAATGAAATTTTAGTATGTGGTAGGGGACCACCTGGGGACAAACCCTATTGAAAATGGGCGAAATGGGGTCAAAGGTCAGGACATAAGAGCGGAATCACTTCTATCGCCATTATGAGGTATAACTTACGAATGCTTCGATTTGGATGAAATGTTATTATGTTGTAGGGGCCTGCCTGGGGACGAATCCTATTGAAAATGGGTGAAATGGGGTCAAAGGTTAGGACACAGGAGCTATTCCATAGCCCTTATGCATCATAACTTACATAAAAATGCCTCGATTGCGACAAAACTTTATCATGTTATTTCGGAGTTATACTGAACGGGTTTTGTTGAATATCGTCGAAATGGGATCAAAGGTCAGGGCACAGGATCGAGATTTATTCCACAGCCATTATTCTCATAACTTGAGTAATGATTTCTGGTATGTTGGAAAGCGTATTATAATTAATGCATTGCATGATTTTACTAACTTGTTATTATTCTAGATTAAGCAAGTGTTAGGTCAACAGATGGAGTCTTTCTATTTCTTTCTTTTTCAATTCAAACGTTTTTTTTAAATTAATGTTAGTGAGCCGACTTTCGTGCAATGGTTCAAGTAAAAGGCCATCTAGTTTTAATTGAAATTCCTCAATGACACGGAATTTTGGGAATCGGAAGTCATCAAAACCTGACTATGGACAAAGTCCAATCGTATGCCAAAAACCAGTGATCAGATGTGCCATCTCGTACCTATGCTCGAACAACCAATTGTCTTGTCTCATAAAGAGAGCTTCGCTGGGTTTTCGGCCTTGCTTCGCTCAATTACCAAAATTGGTCAGTTCTTTAATGGTCATGATTTTTATACCACATGACCAATCACCATGTCACTCGCCATGTCCTTCCCTTTTTCTGTGGCAAGTGTCACTGCAATCAGCTGAAGATCTTTGGAGGAGATAGGTAACAAACGACCCCTTCTCAAAACTTGGGAAACCTCCTAAAAATGCAAGTTTTTGGACGATTATTTCTAAATAACAAGAAATTTCGGGAATCAGAGGGCTTTAAAACCTGACCATCAACGATGTCTAATCGCATGCAAAATATCATGGTGACCGGATGTGTCATTCGTAGTTATGCCTGAACAACTAACTGTCTCGAGTCTTGTAAAGAGATCTCCGCTTGGCCTCGCTTCGCTCAATAATTCATTGTTTTTATTTAAATCATCTATTTCTTAGTTACAATAATACCTGTGATTTTACTGTTACAAAATAACTGCCATTACAAGCTTTTAATCCTAAATATAAAAAAATATTCTACGATGGTTCTTATTGATACAATGTCACAAGCCATCGTCAATCGCATTGTTTTTGTACTATTGACAATTACAGGTCTTGGCATGACTTTTATCTTCTGGGATCAAGGATCACAACAATTACACCTACCCCCCAACCAGACTCCTTTATCGTGCCCCCTTCCCTCAGCAATAGGCTCTATCTCCGCCTATGATTCCTAAACATGCACTTCAATGCTTAAACTTGTTTTTTTTATTGGAGGGGGAAAGGGGCACAGGGTCCTGTGAAACTAAAGCATGCAAAATCCCTTTTCTTATTTTTCTAGAAAGCAGAACCAAGAAAATGCTCTTACACCTCTGAATAGATGCTAGGGCGTGTGTGTGCGTGTGCACGAATGCACATAAAATTTAATAATTATGAACTATATACTTCCAACTATAATTTCAGATTTACTTTACTTATCATACATAACTAAATTCAAATTTTTATATTCTTTACATATAATAAAGTAAATTACAATATGCTACACAGTATATGGTGCACGATCTTATTTATTACAAGTTCTTGTCTCTTACGTGTTTGAGTTCGAAAGCTTTGTCATAAAGAATGTGATGCAGCATTTATTGTAGTAAGATCTGAAGCTGCAACAAAAGGCAACATAACATGAAGCAAATTTAATGCTATTCTTTCAGTCACATTTCTGACAGATTACCCAATGAATGTGCACTACTCACAGTACTTCCATGGATTCCACAACAGCAAACCTAATTTCTACAAAAACTAGGTATTTTTTACATGAGTTAATAAATCATGTATAATGCACACCAGTAGCATTTCTTTAAGGGGCGTGGAAGGAAGACAATATTGGGAAGGAAACCTTATAACCACAAGTTTGATTTTGGAGAACCACCCCCTTCCCTGAAAAGTTCCCATTTTAGTCACTATTTCAAAAGACCTTGAACTATGACTTTGTATACTGATTTCAAATTTGTTAGACAGAAGCATTTAGCATGCTACTCATTCACTTCTTATAAAAAGCAAAGTGATAAAATCAGTTCCACAACCTATTATTCTGTTTTCTGATACCTATTTAGAAATTTACTTAATGACATGCACTTTGAGTGCCATAAACCCATGAAAGTACTGTGGCCTTGTTTTCATATATGACACATGCAGTTGTTATTTTAAAAGAAATAACAACTGGATTAAATAAAAACAAACCAGGAAATCCAGGACCTGGTCCCCTTGGGCCGAATCCATAAGGTGGAGGAGGAGGAGGAAAGGGGCCACCATGAAAGGGTGGTCCCATGTTGTGCATGTCAGTAGTTCTTGGTCCTGTCCGGCTGGAAGGATGCTCAGGTAACTGTGGCCTTTTAGGATCAAGAAGGTAATTATTGAAGTACTCGACCTGGAAAAACATATGAAGAAATATTCCCTAAATTTTAAGACAAAAAAATAACATGCACAAATCACTTTAAAATGAGAAAAACTGCAGGCAATTCTTTATTACAGTTCTGCAATTTTATTTGGGTTAGAAATTGATTAGCTACAGAAAGCTTGCTACTACTGTATAATATAATACAAACTGCATTTATTCATAAAAATCAGACTAAACAGCAGTAAAACATAAAAATAACTATTTCCTTAATACATAAATAAAAAAAATTATAAAATTGTGCACAACATAAATTAAATGGGCTACAAATAAAAAAAAAGTAATATTAAGATGCATACCATTAGAGGATTCCCTACTATGAAATTTGAACCTTGCAAATTCCTTGTTCGTTTTTTTTTCTTTCAAAAAATTACTTTTCTGCAGAAAAGTTCTGACCAACAAGCTTAGAAAGGCTGTGAAAAATTGGATAAATGAAGGACAGTGTAGCTTGGGGGGGGGGGGGGGCAAGATAGTCACGGGCATCTTGGCATCCCCCCCAACATTCCAACCCTGTGAATATCATTACTTATGACATTCACAGGGTTGGAAAGTTATGGAGTAAAATGGAGGCTAGTAAAGTCAATCACAAGCTTGTAGCTCAAAACTTCTTTCAACAGTCAAGACCAAAAGATGCAATAAACAGTAAAAGATTTCAAATTAACTCAGTGGTTAAGACATGGGCATAACAGGAATGATTGTGAGCTTAAATAAAAATACTGTAACTTTAGTGTGTCATACATATACAGTACACTGAGTGGCCAAATTATTACAACTACCCAGTTAGTATGTAGTTGGGCAACCCTTTGCTCTTAATACTGCTTGAATTCATCTTGGTATGGACTCTTAAATGTCGGTAAGTGGCTTGGGGGTACATTAGCCCAAATTTGATTAACTGCACCCTCCGGCTCTTGAAGATTTTACGATCGCAGATCACGCTGTCTGATGCCCCTTTCGACTTCATTGCACACTGCTCCATTAGATTGAAATCCAGTGATTGAGGAAACCAAATGTAGCAGCGAAATGTCTCAATGATGCTCCTCAATCATTCATGTACGATGTGAGCATTGTTCTGCTGGAGGTATCCATCTCCATTTGGGATAAAACATCAACATAACTGGGTAGACTTGGTTGGCAACAATATTTAAATACCTTTGGGCAGTCAGACGATGCTCCATATGAATCAAAATGCCCAAACATTACCATGAAAAACATGCCCCAGACCATAACGCTGCCTCAGGCAGCAAGAAGAGTAGTGATGATGCAAGATGGGTCCATGCATTAGTGCTGCTGTTTCCATATCCTCACCCTTTCATCTGCATGGTGTAGTTGAAAACTTGATGTCAGACCACATTACCCTTTTCCACTGGAGGGTTTCCTTCTTGTTCGCTGCAAATAGCAATGGCCTATGAATATGAGTCTGCTTCTGCAGCCCATATGATGTAATCTCAGGTGAACTATATCTTGAGAGGCATTTTGACTTGGTCCCTGATTTGGATCATTTGTAATCCGACCAAACGTTGCCCGTCTGTTGGATTGAACAAGACTGCCTACTCTCCACTCAGCACATGCATCCAATAGTAGTCAACAACCATATGCAGACTGGTTTTTTGACTGGTGGTCCACTCTGTAAACTTCAACAACTGCTGCCCTCGAACATTTCACAAGCACAGCTACCCAAGCACAGCACCAATGCTTCGAGTACCCATGATCATTCCACATTTAAAAGCTGTCAGATCACATCTTTTACCCATTATTTCTTGCGCAATGAACTTCATTCGTCTCTGCATGCCTTCAATGTTACCTTTTTAGCACGTCTTTTGTAAAAAAAAAAAGATCGTGCTTATGTTACCGGTTTATCCGTCCGTCTGTACCCACGATATCTTTGCAACTACTAGTCTGACTTGAAAAATTCTTTATGCATTGTGAAGATTGAAATATGCAAATGATCCTTTATCCCGTTTTTTTTTTTTTTACGATGTACAATTTTGCAGCTAGGGTAAATGCAGATGTCGAATTCAAAAATATGTTTTATTCCACATATTTGCTTCTAAACATCCAATTGAAAAAAAATATTTTGTCTTTCAATTCCATATATGTCAAAGAGTACTTTAGATATAGTTACTTTTTCAAATTACGCATAGATTTTCCGATAGGGGGCATAAAAGTAAATTACATTTTTCCCGATAACTCTTCTTCTAAAACTTCGATTTGAATTTTTTTTTCTTTAGCGGATACACCTCCTGATGGAAAATCTTTTTGCATATAATTTCAAATTTTTGGTAAAGAATACGTAGTGTATAACTTATTTTTGTTAATATTTGTACTTCTAGGAGCCCGATTTGAAAAATTCCTTCTTTGTTGGATAGTGTTTCCAGTGTGACATGTTTTTCATATAATTTCAAAATTTTCAATTAAAATTCATAGACTTTCTGCTAGGGGGCATAAAGGTAAATTGCCCCCCCCCCCATATATATCTGCTTCTAAATCTCCGATTTGAAAAATTCTTTCTGCACTGGATACAGCTCCTGGTGGGATATCCTTTGCACATAATTCCTGATTTTTGTAAAAAATGGTTTGGCCACCAGGTGGCGTAAGTCTTAATTTCCGCTTCTGATGTATTTGCAGCAAAATATGAGCATCTAAAATCTCTATTGAAAAAAAAAAGTGGTTTGTTCACCAACACTACTCATGTCGACAAATCTTTTAGGAACATTTTCTTCTTGAAATATCTTATTTTAGTCAATATCTGTACTTCTAGGAGTCCGATTTGAAAAATTTCTTCTTGGTTGGATAGTGTTCCCGATGCGAAATGTTTTCCTTATAAATTCAAAAATTTTCAAATAAATCAGACTTTCTGCTAGGGGGCACAAAGGTAAGTTGCATTTTCTGCATTATTTCTGCTTCTAAAACCCTGATTTGAAAAATTCTTCCTGTATCGCATACAAGACCTGATGGAAAATATTTTTCACATAATTTCTAATGTTTGGTAAAGAACCGTTTGGCCACCAGGGGGCATAAGTGTTAATTTCCGCTTCTGATGTATTTGCAGCAAAATCTGGGCTCCTGAAACTAGACTAAATTTTTTTTTCTTGGACCGATACCGCTCATATGGAAAAACCTTTTGAGAATACTTTCTTCCTAAAATAATGTATGGTTTTCCCACCAGGGGACGCAAAGTCGCATCTGATTTTTGTCGCTATCTCTGTTTCCAAGAGTCCGATTTGAAAAATTCTTTCTATGCTGGAGAGTGTTTCCAGTGCGAAATGTTTCTGATATAAATTCATGTTTTTCTTAACACACAAGTCTGCAACCAAAGGGCGTAAGCTCACGATTCCGTTTACAGCAAGATCTGAGGGATTAAAAACCCGATTGAAAAACTTTTTCTTCCGTCAGATACTATTGTTTTCCATACCGGTTCCATTGACTTTGAGTAGCTTTGATAAATTTAATTTGTATCAGAACGGATTCAAGACATGCTTATTACACCCGAAAATTCGGTGTCATGTTTCTTGTTATAATGATTCAGCCATATTAATCAGTGGGATAGCTACTTTGCATTACATGGTCTGGTGGTAATAATAATTTGGCCACTCAGTGTGTATATGAGGTTTGTCCGGAAAGTAATGAGACCACTTTTCCTGGGCCAATCAGAAGGGCTGGAGGGCGGAGTCTCCGGGTGTGACGGGGTATGTTAGGTAAACGATCGAGGTTGTTTGCGAAGTGGACAGCTGTGCGAGCGTCGCGTAACGGTCAAAACGCAGAAGAGTGTCTAACAGCAATATGTGGTAAAGTTTTGTGTTAAACTTGAAAAATTTGCGACCGAGACGCTTGCTATGATGCAGAAAGCCTACGGGAAAGATGCTTTATCGAAAGCACAAGTGTTTCAGTGGCACAAAACATTCACAGAGGGAAGAGAGAGCGTTGAAGATGAGCCATGCCCAGGGCGCCCTTCAATGTCTCACACTTCGGACAATAAGGAAAAGGCGAAAGCGGGTTTGGACTCTGATGGACGTCTGAGTATTAGATTGGTAGCAGAGCATGTGGGACTTGCGAAATCCATTGTGCATGAAATGATTATGAAGAATTGCAGATGCAGAACGTTTGCGCCAAATTGGTTCTTAAAGTTTTGACCGACGAACAGAGGAAGAACTGTGTGTCGATTTCTCGTGAGCTTGTGGACTGTGAGAAGTGAACCTGTTTTTTTGGTGAAAGTGATAACAGGTGATGAAACATGAGTCTTTGAGTACGATCCGGAGACGAAAAGGCAGAGCTCAGAGTGGCACACTTCCGAGTCTCCTCGACCAAAGAAAGCTGGACTGTGCAAATCGAAGATGAAATCTATGTTCATTGTCTTCTTTGACTGTAAAGGTGTTGTCCGTAAAGAGTGCATACCATCCGGACAAATGGTCAACGCTGCACTTTACGTGAAAGTGCTTCAACGGCTGAAGAACAGAGTTGCACGCGTTAGCCCGTAGGTCACCAACACTTGGGTTTTTCACCACAATAATGCGCCGAGCCATGCGTCGCTGAGAGTTTTTGGTAAAACACAATGTGGCAACACTGCTCCAACCTACCTACACCCCGGACTTGCCGGCTAACTTCTTTTTGTTTCCCTGGCTCAAATCCAGCCTGAAAGGACATTATTTTGGGGCTGTTACAAACGTGCAAACTGCCGCAACAAGTGCTTTGAAAGCAATCCCTGTTTCCGACTTCCAGGCAAGCTATGCAGCGTGGCAGAACCGCAGGCAGTGGTGTATTGATGTTCAAGGAATTTTAATGTTATGTAAGTATAACTTTAATTAAACGCCTGTTATTGAATGAGTCTCATTACTTTCCGGACAGATCTTGTGTGTGTGTGTGTGTGTGTGTGTGTGTGTGTGTGTGTACACACTGGCGGAAAGTGAAAAAAGAACACCAAGAAGGAATTGGTGGACGATCATGAAATTTACATATGTTAATGGGGTCGAGTTTACGTAGGTGTGATGTTAATTTCGGGACCAACCGGTGAGCACTTACGCCACAGCACAGCACAATATGCAAATTATCGTTGGTGGTATTTAAGGACTACAGCGAAGTGAATGTAATCAGTCGTCGACGTACGGACATGTGCGAAGACCCTGAAGAAGCTGCAATGCCTGGGCAGGGAAGACGTGTACAATTTCAGCAGTTATCGGACTTTGAGCGAGGTCGTCTAGTCAGAATCCGCGAGGCCGGGTGGTCGTATCGCCGTATTGCGGAGCGAATTGGACGGGAAGTATCGGTGGTGGTACGATGGTGGCGTAGATGGTCCGAGGAACATTCCCACACGAGAAGACGTGGAACCGGGAGTCACAGACGGACTGATGAGCGGACCGATCGACGCAAAGAAGAGCGGCGTTGTCAAACAGAACATCCATTGCGACGCAAATCCGAGCTGCCGTTGCACCTGGGGTGACTGTGCTAACAACCCACAACCGTCTACTGGATGCAGGACTACGTACGTGCATGTGTACCTCTTACTCCAGCCCACCGTCAGGAACGGCTGCAGTGGTGTCTCCAACGTCTGCACTGGAGAACGCAATGGCGATCTGTCGTGTTCAGCGATGAAAGCAGATTCTGCTTGGGAGCGTCCAATGGCCGGATGCGTGTTCGCAGACGCACAGGGGAGAGTCTCCACCCTTCTTGCATCCACCAGCGACACACAGGGCCTACACCTGGTCTCCTGGTGTGGGGAGCGATCAGCTATCACTCCCATACACAACTAGTGTTTGTACCGGGTAAGTTAAACAGCACCTCCTACATCAACAACATCATTCAGCCCGTTGTTGTGTCATTTGTAAGTTCGGTCCATCGTGGTGTTTTCCAGCAAGATAACGCACGCTCACACACGGCATGTGCAACGCAACATGCACTTCAGGGTGTGAGACAACTTCCATGGCCTGCACGTTCACTGAATTTGTACCCCATTGAGCACGTGTGGGATTTTATGGGACAACGACTTATCCAGTCTTCACGGCCAGCCACAACCATCACCAATTTACGCGTCCAGGTTGAGGATGCTTGGAACTTAATACCCCAAACTTGCATCCAACATCTGTATGATAGACTCCATGCCAGAATTGCCCAGTGTGACGCAGTTCATGGCGGTTCAACCTTGTACTAACCATGTTACATGGAAATGTTATTTTTCAGTTTACCAGCAAATACAGCTGTATTTTGCCATAATGTTTTGATCAAGTTATCCTCTGTATTCTGTTATTATGCTGTATAAATTTTGTTGGTATCAGACATCTTCTTCTTGGTGTTCTTTTTTCACTTTCCGGCAGTGTATATACTTACTTCATTGGCCTTACTAAGTGAAGTTGGCCCATTGCACCACCAACTACTCACCTTCATCTGGATCTGTTCAAGCAAGCTCCAAAGTCAATTTTAGCCTCATGGAGTCCTTGTTCTATATCATCCAACCATTTCAATTTTGGTCTTCCACATGACATTTCCTTATTACTCTTCTCTATGAAGCCTTTACCTCATCGTTCGACCTCATCACATGGCTATACCAGAGCAATGTCCTCTCCTTCATTACTACTATTATGCCAGGCTCTGTGAAAAAAATTCCTTAGTTTTTCTTTTTCTCCATTCACTATTTCCTTGAACAGCCCCCCCCCCCCCAATTGTCTCAATACACAATCTTTGAAAGCTGTTAGTTTACTACTTTCTAACTTCTTTGTAAATATTCATGACTCAGCATTATATAAGGACAACTGGCTTGATTGTTTTATATATTCTGAGTTTTGAAATAATGCATATTATTAACTCCTACATCTACTTTGGACAACAGACATCAAGCACGGGCCACACTGAAGAAGAAATTAATAGGGGTATAAAACTTGGCTGTAGTATATTTGGAAGAAACAGCACAATTTTAAAAAGCAATTTAAGCTCACTGAACAAAAAGTCAGTTACCAGCCACAGTAAGGGGTTTACTTATGTTAGACATCAACAGAGGCGCACCAGTATTAGTAGAATCCTACAAATAACTGTGCTGCATGCTATGGTGTTCATACAGTGACTAGAAGTGGTTGTGTGCTATGCATGTGTCATTGATTTTGTGAAACATGGGTTGCACAAAAGACGTGAATGAGTGGCAAAAAGGCGTTCTGTTTGGCCAAGCCAAAGAGCCATAGTATACAATAATTTGCTGACTTTGCAGGTGTGTTAAGACGTACAGTCAAAAGGGTTTTCCAGCAGTGGCATACACCACAGTCCACTACCAATCTGCCAGAACTGCAGTAAAGAGACTGTGCTGACCAATAGGGACCACCGCTGCGTGCCATGCACTGTGAGGGCAAAATGCTTTGCAACGAGACAGGAACTGCTCCAGTCCGTCAATGCAGGCCCACAACAAGCTGTTTCTGAATGAACTCTCAGAAGGACACTGCATGCCATGGATATCTGGAGCAGAGTACCATGAAAGGGACCCATGCTAACAGCTATGCACAAGGCTACAGTGCCACAAACACTGGACTATCTATGCACTCTTAAAAGTGTTTCATCTGGTCGGATGAGTAACATTTTTGCTTGTACCCAAATATTGAAGATAAGTATATCGTAAACTGCGTGAAGTCTTCTATGAGGACTGTGTTTAAGCAGGAAGAGCCCCTTCTGACGTTCTGGGGGCATTTAACTTATAAGGAAATGGGTCCTTTGGTTGAAGTTACATCACAGTTGAAACAGAAGAGCTACACCGAACTTCTGGAGGACCATATGTTGCCTTTTGTGCATCATTATCTGAGTGAACACCAAATGGATAACCCAGTCTTCATAGATGACAATTGTCACGTGCACAGGGCTTGAAGTGTGTGTGATTGGCATGATGAGCATTCTGATGTCTTCGAACATCTCGACTGGCCCGTGAAATCTTCAGATGTGAATGCAATAGGAAATCTGTGGAACTATTTGGAGCAATGAGTGAAATGTCATTGGAGCCCACCCGCCAATCTGGTTGAACTGCAACCTTTGTTGCTGGAAGAGTGGATGAAAATTGATGAGAACTACATCTGCTTACTGGCGGCATCCATACCAGATAGAATTCCCTGACTTTTCCAGGTTCTCCAGAGTGGCATGTTGCAAAGAATTGTTTCATTCCACTCCATTCCATTCATTTTTCTCACCAATGCACACACTTGTAAATTCTTTACGTAATTTGTCTCTATAAAATTACCTGCTTTTCATTAATAACAACTAACTGTGCACATTATTTTCTGTACCAGTTCTGTGAACTTTTGTGAATACTATCCACACAGAATTTGTAAATACATTCTTATAGAAACAGGTCATATGTAAGAAAAAATCTGTCAGCTGAATAGTTTCAGTTTTTTTATAATACAATGCAGCTAAGCTTAATGATTAAATGGCTCTGTTCAGAGAAACACGTTTCAAGAGAACCAACAAACAAAGGACTTTGATCCATCATTTGGTTGGTTCTCTTGTGAAGTGTTTCTTCAAGCAGGAGCCATTGTGCTTAATAAGTAATTGTTCCATTTTATAGCACTGCCTGCAGAAATTGAACAAAAGCTTAATAACTGGCAATTTTAAAAATTCAATTTTGCATTTTTTTTTTAGAGAATAAAGGAAATACTTAATATAACTGAAAGTAAGATCTACCAAATTCTAGGCAGGCAGTAATTGCAAACAAAAGTTTGAAATCTTGAAAAAATAAGTTTTTTTGGCAAAATAAAGTATCCATTGATTTTTACAAAAAAAAAGGGGGGGGGGGGTAATTTTCCCTGACTTTTACAAAAAAGAGTAATTTCCCCTGAGTTTTCCCTGATTTTTGGAATCATTTTCAAATTCCCTGAGAATTCCAGGTTTTCCATGTTTTCCAGGTTGAGTGGGAACCCTGTATTAGGTAACATCCAGGTAGGGGTGACTAATTTGTTGTCCATTGAACTTACCATTATATCGTAAAAGAAACATTTTTAATCAATGCATTTTTCCACTTCTTACTTACGAACCTTAACTGATAAAAGTCATACAGAGGATGTGGACAACCCTGAAGAGATGCATGCTTTGGGTAACAAAGAAAATAGGAAAAGAAAACTCATGGATTTAAAAAAAATGATAAGAGTGAATGACATCAAGATCAAAGCCAAGACCAACAAGTGGGAATGGATTAAACATGCACTAAAGTATGCAGGGGTGACATGGAGGAGACTGGCACAAGACAGACCATTGTGGAGGAAACTTGGGGAGACCTTCGTCCAGCACTGGATTGATAATGGTTGACAATGATGATGATGATGATGAAATTGACAAAAGTCACCGGACACCCATTTAAAAGCAAATGAATGGATTCACTGCATTGTTCAGACGTGTGGTACAGCTGCAAATAATATAAAAACAGGCCTGCAGCTGATCGTGATCAGATCACACTGTGAGGTTGAGTGAAATGTCGCGGTGGGAGAGAACTGATTTTGAGAAAGGAAAGATTGTTGGGTGTTATATTAGTGGGTTCGTGCCTGAAGCAGCAAAACGTACCGGCAGATCAAAGAAAATCAGTGATAAAGGACATCGAAGCCTCAGGAGAGTCGTTACAGCTAATCGAGGGAGTGCTGAACAAGACCTCGGTGTACAGGTGAGTAAAAATGCTGGAACCTCAGTATGTACACATACCATTCACAGATAACTTCATTCCATGAGTTACTGTGGTCGTGTGGCTGCTCATAAGCCTTCCATCTCTACTCAGAATGCTACTCGTCGTTTAGCATGGTGTAAAGAACATTTATCGTGGACCGTAGATAAATGGAAACAGGTCCTATGGACTGAAGAATCCAGATACACAATCCATCAGTCTGATGGCTGTGTGTGGGTATGGCGGCAGCCGGGGGAACGCTATTTACCACAGTGTACTTGTGTGGGGGTGTTTTTCGTGGTATGGTTCCAGCCCATTGGTTATTTTGGACAAACCTGTTAACCAGCACGTCTACCTCGATATTCTCAACAATAATGCCCTACCAACTCTGTGGTAATACTATGGAACCAAGCCTTGTTGGTACTAGGAGGATAATGCACCGAGCCATAAAAAGCAAGGAATGTTACGGCATGGTTTGACGATAATTCCATATCATGTGTGGACTGGCCAGCACAGAGCCCTGATCTTAATCCCATAGAAAGTCGCAAGTTTGGAACCAAGGCCTACTACTAAGCAACAGTTAGTGGCAGCATTATCTACTGAATGGAAGCACATACCTATCGATGTGTTCCAAAACCCTGTCAAAAGCATGTCTTGAAGGGCCAGTGCATGCATTAAGGCCAAAGGTGGACAGACACTGTACTAATGTATGTCAACAAATGCCATGTTGTGTTTCTCTTCTAGGTGCCCGGTGACTTTTGTCAATATAGTGTATTTTTAGAACCAACCCTCAACTGAAATACTGAAGTGGATATGAAGGGACAGAAAAAAAAATCCCAGAAGAAAACGACATGGGAGTCGGGTGGATGAAATTCGAAAACATGCCGGAATGAAATGGAAGAGTACTGCTCAAGACATTGTGGGAGAGACATGGAGACCTTCATCCAGCAACTGGTTGAGAAACAGTGATATATTTAATGTGGGTGTAATACATATTACACTCATATAAACTGCCTACACAAAAATTAACCACTGGTAGCTGTGCAGTTTAACTTCACACCCTTTTTTGTACCAATTTTTTTTCAGTATGTTAGAAATCCTTTAAAATTTGTAGTTTTAAAGTCGAATTTCTGACTTCAGATCATTTAGGCAGCCTATGAAGATCAGTTCAGCTCTGAATGCCTGAAAAAGTCTTGCTACAATGGCATCCTACAGTGATTTCCATTCAATTCTTAAATTAGCTCATTGGAAATTCAATCTGATATAACTTAATTATTGATACAGACATAATTGACCAAAATGATCAATTTGCATGAAAGTGTTCAATTTTCTGTAACAAGACTTTGTGGTTAGCAGGGTCTAAATTGTACTAGCCAAATGAGAAAAGCTGCTTGCCACTGAGTATCATAAAATGGGAGAGGGGGCATATGTGTAACACAGCAAGTACCAAATCATAAAGGAATCTCGTGCCATGTCATCATATCACCTTGATGCAAATGTCACTTTCAGAGACACCACCTTCTGGTAATGCTTATCAGAAACCAGAACATGGTATCTAACACTTCACCCAGTACAATAAATTCCAGTATCCATCATGATATTGCAATAAGCAATATTTTTAAGAAACGTAAAAAAATTATCTTCACACTAACAATTTATTCCATGTGGTGTGGGACAAATCACCACCACAAAATTAACTTCAGGTGTTAGGCATAATATTCTACTGATGAAAATTTCTAGCTAAAAAATGCGAGTACTGCAAAGTGTCGAGTTAGTCTGTCTAAAGCTGCTTTGGCTTATCTTATAATACGGATAATTATTGTTTTGACTACATTCTAATAATGACCAAAAGAAATAACTCTACATCACTTTCATGCATCTTACTTTAATACATATACAAATAAAAAAACTTACCTCTTTTTTCACTTCTTCTATCTTTTCTGAATGCTTGTTGTATATGTGTTTCCTGACAAACTCTGGACCTTTAAATTTTTTACCCGAGAGAGGACATAGCCATTTATCTTTGGAAAGCTCTTGTGTGTTAGCTTGAATAAATTTTTCCACTTCACTAATGACAAGCATTAAAGAAAATAACTGATATACTGTATTTAAGAAGACATATATAAGATGTGATCATAAAGTCTATTTGGATAAAATGCTTAGAATTCTTTCAAAACTACACAAATTATATATAATTCTACACTAATAGCTGCTTTAAGTTCCACTAAAAATTCTTACAAATGTGCCGTATCTTCACTGTTTCCCATGTAGCCTCCTCTTCCGAAAAATTGAAAATTAAATCATCCTGGAGCGGGAATCAAACGCACATCTGATTTCCATTTGAGCATGCTATCCAATACACCACCCAGGACAATGAAGTCTCCAGCAAATCAAGCTAAGCAGATGTAGCTTAGAAATCAGATGCTTCCTCATAGCATCAACACTACCTTTTCTCACATCCAGGTATGAATGTAAGTCACAAGTTTCAGTGCTTTGTACGCAAGACATAAAGTTATTATAATTCAAGAGAAAGTTAAATTTATTGGTTTTATGCAGAGATATGTTTTAGTTTTCTTCAAATGAAGACTACGCTTACCTCTTTACTTTTTACTCTCAGTGACTATTCAAGGTCTGTTATCAATGCTTCGTTTCATCTTTGTTGTTGGCATAGAATGTAATTTAAATATTGTTGCCAGATCCCCAGATTCATGGTATCTTTTATTGTTTAATATTGTTGTTGAATCTTAACTGTCGTCATTAAACCAAACATTTAATATTAGGCTTATGGGTTTGGTAGGTTCATTGATAGAACATTTCTCTCTGATGTAGGTGGTTTCTTTTACAAATCTGTTGATTTGAAGTTCATAATCAAAAATTCCAGTTTGATCCCATATTGGCTTGCACTTACATTTTTCTATGTGCACGGTTCTGGTCGCCTTTCTCAATACATGTCTTATGTTTTTCAATTCCCTGCTTCAATTTCTGCACTGTTTGTCCAATATTTTTTTTTTTTATTCTTCTGATAAATGACAATTTTCTCTTCCATTTTGTCCTGATTTCAAGATGACTTTTCTTAATTAGGCATATTTGCTACCTTCTCTTGGGCTGTATTTCGCTATTTTTATTTCAGACTTCAAGAGCTTGCTTTGTTCAATTTTCCATAATTAAACATTGTTATGTATTTGATAGGTTTATTCTTTATTATCTTAGTTCCTTCCTTGGTTTGATGTTCTTTCCTTTTAGCAGTTAGTAATTTAGCTCTTTTTATCAAATTTGTTGCGGTACTGATCTTGACTAATTTTCTGTGGTAAGATTTATAATTTCACATTATATTATATTTTCCATTTTATGAAATTATGTATATAACTAAATTACTTTCTTATCTTGTAATTTTTTTTACAACAAGGAACTGAATGCACTTATCCTTCTCTTCCAATTTGAACTTGATATGTTGATTCATTTCACTAACATGTCCAGTTGCCAAGTGTGTAATCATCAGTCACAGAAAATAAGAATGTTATCTATGTATCTTACATGTAGTTCCATTTTCTTCTAAATTGGACACATATATGCTAATTTTGGTGAAATTGCTGATCCTACAGACGGTCCTTTCATTTGTCTGTATATTGTGCCATTACATTGTGAAACAATGGAACTGCGATTAAGATTTAAAAAGAATAAAAATTGATTTGGAGAAACCATGTTTTGTATTGCAATCGTTTCGATTTTTTTTTCTTTTCTTTTTTTTTTTTTTTTTCAAAGCTGTTTAATGTGTGCCAAAGAAGTTAATGTTTGGGTGCTATTTTGGGTGTCATTTTACATTTTCCACTTCTCATCCTTAAGTTTTGCACCAGTGTATTATATGGACCATTCATGCTTGACTAAAATGACAGTGATGGGAGTAATAGATCTGAACATGCTGGAGTAATTTCTTGAGTGCAATTCAGCAACAGCATTTATTAAAAGCCAGAATTTTAAAATTATGACTGGAATGGCAGACGAACTTATGACTATAAGGCAGTTTGAGGATCAAACCCAGTACAAATCCATAGGGTAACAAGAATCACTTAAAACTTCTTTGTATACAGGCGCATTAAATAAATAAAAACAATTCCTACAGATATGAAAGAAACTACCTACATTAACGAGAATAACATAAAAATACTGCAATCGATGTGGAATTTCATTAAACCATAAGGTTAAAAGTAGTTATATTTATTCTCGGATAAGTGAAATGTACAGAGCAAAATAAAACATATCTTCACAGAAATACACAGGAGTTTTACAAATGCCTCAGGCATTTACATACCTATATGTATGCACTCACACAGCAACATCTAATAATTTTACGAGACTAAAATTCTTGAAAATCAGATAAATCTGAAAGTAAAATATACTGCTCTATTCTGAAAATGTCAAAACAGAAAATAACTGAATGGTAAATTAATTTTCCAAACAGGAAGAGACATAATTTAGATGAACCAGTTAAGTGTTTGTATGATATAAGTATTTTTTGTAAACTTTAGTTTTCTGCAAACAATTCATTAAGAAAACTAACTCATATCACATTATTTTTCAGTTTTCATAGACTAGCTAGGAGAATTAATGTACCTTTACACTTTCACTTTATTATCACATCCTTTCCTTTCTTGCTTATCTACTTCTCTTCCCTATACACTACACATACAAACCAGATATACCAGAAATCAGAAAAGACCGACCTTTTGACGAGTTGTCCTGTGTCAGGCAATTACTTGTTGTGAATGCATTATGCAGATAAGAACAACACATAACCATAAACCCGGTATCATCTAGTTGGTATAAATAGGAGTACATGCTGCCATGATTTATTTGAAAATTTTCTGTTGTCAAAAGCTATGGAAGAGAAATACATCATACACCTGCTGGTACAACTTTTCTTTTTGAAAAAAGTTGATCACTGCAGTAAGGGAAATTTGTGCTGTGGAAGGTGAAAGAGCAGTGTCTGAAAAAAAAAAACAGCAAGATTTTGGTTTCAGCAATTTAAAAATGGGGACTGCAGCTTTAAAGGCGAAGCATGTGCTGGAAGACCTTTGACAGCAAATTCTGAAGCTGTATGCCAAGCTGTAGATTCACATCCGCACACAAGCACTAGACGACTGTCAAATGAACTGGGAATACCTCAGTCCACAATTATTCACGAACTGCACAAGCTCAGAAGGACGCACAGAAGGTGCCGAGAAGTACCCCATGAACTGACTGATGCTCAAGCACAGCTATATATGCATGTGTGTCACCAATTGCAGGAAAATTTCCAGGATAACCATTTCTTTAGGTCAATTGTGAACATGATAAAAAGCAGAAATTTTTCTGGAATCCTGATGGGAGAAAACAGTGGTAAGATCTCAAAAACCCAGCAGAACTAGTTGCAAAACGGAGACAATTTGAGCACAAAGTTATGCTATACATAGGGTGGAACTTTGAAGGCCCAATTCATTGGGAATTCGTTCCAGATGGCTGAGACATTAATGCACAGCTGTAGTGTGGCCAGTTGGAGTGGACATATGCAGCTTAAAACCGAAAGTACCCTGCTTTGATGAAACGTAAACGAGTTATCATCCAAAAGGATAATGCTCCTGCTCATCATGTCCGGTCAATGAAGGAAAAAAATACAGGAACTGGAGGATCTTGAGCTAATGACCCACCCTGCTTATAGTCCGGATCTTGCACCTTCAAACTACCACTTATTTCAATCAATGGCACATTTGATTGAAACATGAAACTTATTTCAATCAATGGCACATTTGATTGAAACATAGAGAAACACTTTAAAAACATCCAGGATGTTGAATTTGGAGTCAAAGACTTTTTTTGCTTTAAAACCAAAGGAACATTTTTGCAGGGGGATTCAAGATATCGCATTACAGCAGTGTAGGAACATCAAGCATGATGGCCTCTATTTAGAAGATTAAACGTTTACACATTTATACATGTTTTTATTAACTGTAAGAAAATGACAATGACTTTTGAATCATCCTGGTACTAAGGTAAAATGCTGAGAAACTACTAGTTATCTCATTTTAATACTTGCATATCCTTATGTTCAGGATGGGTAGGCACAAATTACAAACACAAGTTGGAGTGAAAAAAGAACACACATACATATCAAAGCTGGTTTGCAAAAAAAAAAAAAAAAAAAAAAAAAAAACAACTTCAGAGGCAAAAGGATACACTTCAGGATCTTTTTTTCCCAATTTCACACATTCATCTTCTTCCATTTTTTGTGGAGTTTGTAGGAAGCAGTGACTCTTTAACTCAAAACCACTAATGTATTCATCAACTATAAAGAACGAAAGATTACAATAAAAGCTTAATGCTTACACATTTTACACACACTTTAAAACTAGGTTACACAGAGTTCACCATTTTAAGTAATATTTGATATAAAAACTATATAATAACTACATTCTTAAACAGTACAAATCATAGCAATGTGTTTTAATGGACTCTTGTTAATTCGTAATACATGAAGTTGACGACCAAACCAACATCTGAACATAAAGTATTCTTAGGAGGTGCTCCCTTATGAAAAGTGATCAATACATACATACATATACAACTAAGCTGTTCTCTGAGATTCAGAGGTTATCTTCACAAAGACATACAAAACTACCAGATAAAATTTAACGGATTATTTACTTACTGTACCAAATTTCTCCATTTACAGCGATCTTGACACACAACTTGGGACTTCACTGACATCCATCATATGACGTACACAAGACTTATACTTCATACTCATAACCTTTTTCTCATGCAGACACTCTGAATCTGATCCTCCCATGACTTCCTTGGCCTCCCTCTGCCACTTGGGCTAAAAAGATTTTCTTAGTAAGCATCTCATCACTCATTCTTTCAACATGGCCAAACCACCGAAGCATATTAGTCTCCACCTTGCTAACAACATTTTGCTTCACATCACACAACTGCAACACATCTTGATTCCTCACACAATCAGACCGTGTCTTGCCACAAACTCCCAGTAAGTATTGCATTTCTCCAGCACGCAAAGTACTTCTGTGTTTCTTCTGTAGTACCCAGGTTTCACTACCATACATCAGAGTAGGAATAATTACACTTTCATACACAGCCATGCAGGACTCTAGAGAACCCATCATTCCTGTGAAAACCTCTCAGAGCAGCTATGACTTTCAATGAAGAATTCACTCACCTACTAATTTCACCATCCAATTTGTTCTCTCTGTCAAACATGCTTCCTAAATACATAAAGTCATTCACCTGGTCCAACCACTGTGTCATTTAGACTTACATTACATTCAGTACTACCAGTTCCCCTATCAAGAAACCATAACTTTGGTTTTCCCCTTATTTATACTGTTTGAATTTCATGCAAACTTTGTACATCCTGGATAACATACCCTGCAACTCACCTTTGCTCTCTGCCACAGAACAGTGTCATCAGCATACAACAATCAGCACACATGGGTATTACCAAGACATAAACCAGTATTGTCCATCTTGTCATCACACATCTATAAATATATTAAACAGTCATGGTGACATCACACAACCTTGTCTAACTTTTGCACCAATACAAAACCATTTTGATAAAACACCATTGACTCGCACACAGGCTCTACTGCCTATTGATCACTATCATCATTGTTACTCTTAACTTACTCAGTTCTTAAAACATTCCTACCTCTTTTCTACATCAGTCTCACATGACTTGAGCTCCTTCAAACATGTTGCTGAATTAAGAAGAACCCCATTATTAATAACCTTTAACTTAGTATTCCACACAGGAATTTTTCCGGATGCACTAAAGATAACAAGGTTTTTTTCTGGATGCTCTAAAGATAACAGGCTCAAAAAATTATTTTAATAATTATCGCCCCAATACAAACCTGTCCATATTTGCTAAAATTTTAGAAAAACTAATATACACAAGATTAATAACATTTACCCTAAAATATAATATAATAAATAAAAATCAATTTGGCTTCCAACCCCATAAATCTACTGAAATTGCAGTCCATTTACAAAACACTATTCAATAATATAACACTAGCTATTTTTTTAGATCTAACAAAAGCATTCAACACAATAAACCATGAAATCCTTCTTCATAAATTACATACTTTGGGAATAAGGGGAACACCTTATAATTTATTCAAAAGCTATTTAACAAACAGACAACAATACACACAAATCAATCAATTCCCTTCCAATTTAGAGCAATCACAATATGGAGTTCCACGGGGATCGATTTTGGGACCTTTGTTATTTAACTTATATATTCACCATAACACCAGGCAATGATCTCATACTATATGCTGATGATAAAACATTACTTTTCAGCGGACATAATATAAATGACATTATTACTAAAGCTAACACTTATTTACATCTTTATTCAAATTGGCTAACACTAACGAACTAATAAGTAACATTTCTAAAACTAAGGCTATGGTCTTCACTAGATATCTGAACGGGGCCTTATATATTTATTATTGGAAAATCAAATAACTGATGTGGTACCACTCGTTAATTACTTGGGAATGATTTTTACCCCTGACTTACATTGGAATAAACACATAGAAATACTTTCGCATAAATTATCAAGAAATATTGGACTCATTAGTAAACTTAACAACTCTCTCAGTTAAAACGCTAATTCTCCTGTATCGCTCGCTCATTAATTCACTCACATAACTATTGCTTTTTATCCTGGGGTCAAACAACTAAAACAAACTTAAATAAATTACAGGTATTACAAAATCAGGGTTCCCACTCAAAAGTAGAAAAAAAATTCCCTGACTTTTCCAGGTGGTTCTGAGAGTTTTTCCAGAGTGGCAAATCAAATAACATTGCGACAAATTGTTGCATTTTATTACATTCTTGCATTCCTTACGAAAGCATACATTTGTTAATTCTTTAAATAACTGTTCTTTATACAATTACCTGCTTTTCATTAATAACAATTAAATGCATGAGGCATATTATTTTTGGTACCATAATCTTTTCTGAACCTAAGTGGTATACTGCCCATGTAGAATTTGTTAATACATTCCCGTACAAACAGTTCATATGTAAGAAAAAATCTGTATGTTGAATAGTTTGTTTTCCTTTCTTCTATAGCACAGTGTAGATAAGCTTAATGACCGAATGGGCTCCTGCTCAGAGAAATAACAAAAAAAGGGCTTTGATCCATTGTTTAAGTGGTTCTCTTGTGATGTGTTTCTCCAAGAAAAAGTGTACCAGGCCGCTGTACCTAATTGTTCCATGTTACAAAATATGAAGCAAACTATCTGCAGAAACCGAATAAAACTGTAATGTCAACAGGCAATTTTTAAAATTCAGTTTCGATAATTTTTAGAGAATCAAGGAATAATGTAATGTATTGAAAGCAAGATTTATCAAATTGTAGACAGGTGTAATTGCAAATAATTGCTTACCTGAAATTAATACTGATAATGTTATGTTCATCTCACATATGAGGGAGAATTAAAAAGACACCACATAATGAACATCCCGATTATACAGTCCATAAAGATAAACAGAAAATATGGAATATAAAGGATAAATAACTTTCATTTTCCCAAATTACTTTATAGTTACAAAAATTAATGTATTCAACATACATTTTACATAATATTTAACAAAATCATGTTTTATTTTTTTGTTTCAGGTTTAACGACCACCATGAGCAACTTGTTGGGCTATAAGCAGTCATCCATCCATCCCTAATTTAGGACCATTGGCTTCACGAAGAAGGAGAGCCAGTGCCGTAAGAGCAACACACCACCCATACCTCATCTGGGACTTGAATCCAGGCTCACTTGGACGAATAGTCAGAAGCCGGAGCTAAGACCACTGCACCACCGAGGTGGCAAACCATGTATTTACACGTTTTAAAGAATATTTGAACGAAGACTTATTTTAAATTCTACATATAATGAAATATTTAAATCAATTAGGTGAAATTATATAACTGATTTATCTGTATTTGAAGTGCACACAAGTATATAAATAATATTTTAAACGACTCAACATTTAGAGTTCCAGTTAGTTTTTAAAATGCAAGCTGGGAGAATTGTGACTGAAGAGAATAAATTGCCCTTAAATGATACAATGCTGAAGCTTTAAATCCTTTAAGTGCTTATTTTACATAAATATTAAAGAACACAGAAACTTTTGCTGAAATTGAAGTCTAATGGGAATGATAAAATGGTGAGTGTCTGACAGAATCTCTTAACATTTTGTTGGAGCGGTTCTATCAAATCGATCTAACAATTTGTATTTTCTATTGGAATTTACTTAGAATCTTTAAAGACAAATCAAATTAAAACAGCTATTGAGAGAGAGAGAGAGGAGGGGGGGGATCGTGACAGCATTTCTGAGTCTGAGGAAAAACCCGTGCCAGTACCATCCAAACAATTTCTAGCAATCAGGGAAAATACTGCTGACACATTTAAAAATCAAAATTATAATTATTTTAGCTAAAGTTAGTTCTTGCACTTAGCAATGAGAACATCGAATCTATGCTATTTGCTTCTAAATAACGCAGCATAGGGTATTTAGACATTGTGCTGTTAAATTTCATAACCAATTAGTTGGCACAAACCAAAAAAGGAAATAAATGTGCAAAATAAAGTTTAAAATCATACCTTTGATGGCTGCAGCAACTATGTGAAATGTTGCACTCTCTGTAAACTTTATGATTGAATGTAAGTTTTTTGCTCCATACATGATGCAGCATGATTATTTAGTAAAACTACAGTTAAAATGGCACAAACATCAGTTGATTTTAAATTTCTTCTGTAGCAGAAAGATAGCATAGGCACAAATGTTTTTGCAACATTAGCTGGCAGAGAATATAATTTCTGTTTACCAAGTCTAGGAGATACATGATATCTTCACTGTTGTTGTAATTTGATCAGTTAAATTTTTCTGTCAGTCCTTAACAGTTTTTTTTTCCCATGCATACACTAAAAATGAAAGAACTAACATAGTCTATGGAGAAAAAATGCAGGAAGTTCCATAAATGATGATCTTGAGCAGAGAAGGCAATTTGGATATCTAAAAGATATCTTTCTGAAGTATCAAGAAAGAAAAATATTCTTCAAAAATTTTTAGCAGCACCAGTTTTATATTTCCTTCATTTTGACTGAAAAATTCTGTCACAATATGTTGTTCACAATTGGTATATGACTGCCAACATAAAGCTATAAATGTGTTTCAAAGTTTAATTACACCTCAAAATGAAAAAGAAAAATAATCTTTACAAGAAGCAGCTGTAGCACAATATAATATGAAAAATCATTCAGGGAAATAATAAACTGATGCAATTTGCTGAAGCAAATTAATTCACATTATCATGGTTTTGTCAGTTATTCAAGTCACATACTGTAATGTAAGTTAAAGCAATAAGCACCAAGAAAAATTTTCAAAGAAAATTCAAAACCACTGTGCATAATTTCTACACTAATCAAAATAACAAAAGTTTGAAAGAGCAGTACATTATAAATGCTTTGATAATTCAGCTATCTGGAAGTCTATACTACTTGCTTCCAAATTCATGTCATGGCATAACTTTGCTTTCTTTTGCTTTAGAAATTTTATCTGATTTAAAGCTTTCCTCTTTTTATTTTCTTTAATTTTTTTCTTCATAGTCAGCTTTTTTTGTTCATCTAGATATTGGTGGTAACGAGAACGAGACATTTTAGCATTATTTAGTAGCTCTTTTGTAAGAGGAACATTTATTACACCACCACTTGCCTTAATGAAGTCATAGACAGTACGTAAAGCTATCAAAGACTTGTCACGCAAATTTTCAACTAGCCTATCTTTATTTATCGAAAAGCCACTTTCCACAGAAGCATTGCCATGAGATAAAACCAAAGTAATTTTAATAACTTCCCACAAATCTTTGAAGTTTTCATTGTCATGTAGTAAGGTTCGATAAAAGACACCTAAATCAGTACTGAGTTGGGAAAATGAAGAGAAAGTTTCCTTCCATTGCATTTTTGACCGCTGACATAATGAGCTGAATTGCTGTTTGGCTCTGTCTGCAGCAACAGATGTGACATATTTAAAAAAAAAAAAAAATCTGCACCATCTTGTCCATACGTTTTTCACAAAGAACTGCATTGGAACACAGTAACTTTGGGTTCAGACAAGATGCATGTTTGATCATTGGAAATTTTAATGGGCTGCGCTCCAATATTTTGGCAGTTGTTTGCAACAAGAATTTATGACACTCTTTACGGAACATCAATTTCTGGAGTTCAGATGCACTGCTTTTTGCAAGATACCGCCCAGCAGCTATGCCAATATCTACAGATTTAACATTACGGTGCATGGTTTCATTGCAGATATCTATTTGTCAATAATTTATCAAGTGAAGATATAACTAAAAAAAGTTCAGTTTTAATGAATCTTTTCAATAACTGATACACCAATTCATATACTGCATCATACAGAAATGGTACCATCGGTTTTACTGTCTGAAATGACTTCAGGAATGGGTATAGGATAGTTGCTACTGATGAGAAGGCCATTTTTGCCAAAATAAGCTTGTCTTCACAAGCACTTGAAATTCTTTCACAAGTCACAGACTTGGAAAGAGTTGTTTTTTCAATGTACTTCTTAATATTGGGGAAGATTTCAACTGCTCGTTCGACTACAGAAACATTTTTCAACCATCTAACCTGGCAAAATTTCAGCGGAAAAATTTTACTTCCTCTGACAGATATATAATCTGCACGACATGCAGGGCTATCTTTGAACAGCTGGTACATAGCTCTAAATATATCGTTTAAGTTCCAGTTTGTTGCTTTGTGTCCTGTCTGAAATGCTCCATGCACAACATGTAAGCCACATGAACCTAGGTTTAAGAGCTGACAAGCCTTTTCACCAAGATTTTCTTTTACGCTCCTCAGAAATTTTAAGTTCCAGTTTGTTGCTTTGTGTCCTGTCTGAAATGCTCCATGCACAACATGTAAGCCACATGAACCTAGGTCTAAGAGCTGACATGCCTTTTCACCCAGATCTTCTTTTACGCTCCTCAGAAATTTTAAATTTACATGGGGACCATCCTTTGAAACCTGACGCAACCTGCTTAAATCAAGTTCTATCAGTCCTTCATAATTTTTTTTTAACCAATTCCCCTGATGTGGCATGCCCAACGAAGACAGAATTTAAATAACGACTGGAAACTTGGTTAGATGCATTGGACCAGTATCTGATGACAAAATCCATTTGACATTTTTGAGATACCCGGTTAAGTGCTTCATCAAAGCACACAACAAAATAGGTGTTTGATAACTCTGAGAGAAGACACTGATGATAATACGGAGCAAGACCAAAAGAAATTAAGTATGCCATTTTTGTGCTTCCCATTGTCACAGTTTTAGCAATCTCATTGTCGGGAAACATGAGCTGAAAGACACTAGAGGCATTTTTGAATGCATTACATGAGCTATGAGTCATGACAAGATTCATTGCCCAAATCACTTCAGCTCTCCAAACACTTTCCTTGGATAAAAAGTTTGTGATGGAGGATGACTGAACTTTGCTATTAGGTTTATCAATAACATAAGTGTCAGTTTCTACAGCAGGTGTACCTTTAATTACACAATAACTATTACATTCATGTTTCTTTATGAAGAAGTTACTCACAGTAAGTGAAGTTCCAGAAGCTTTTACATTTTTCTTATGTTTGGAACTTTGACCATGGCTTGCCTACCCGTATTACTTAGTCTGAAGACTTTGCAGCATAAAATAGTGTGCTTTATATGGTTCATTGTCAACAGCTCTTAGCCAGTCACCCCACTGGGGATTTAAATTTTGATCAGTCCACTCAGGATTAAACACTGTTTTACTCATCACGAAAAATTGCAATTTACAAAAAAAAATTTATAATTTGCTTGTGTGTGTGATGAATGTCACGACTTTCAAATTTCTTATGACAAAGTTTGCATTAAATCCTGGCATGCCATAATGGTAAATAAAAACCAGTCCATTTACGTAATATACATACCAGAATGCTCCAAAAATGCAACAAAGTTCAGTAAAAACTATAGTGAACACAACAAACCTCTATAATCATACTCTTTTTTCAATCTTTAATAATCTCTCTGCACAAATTTATTTCATCAGAAAATTGCAGGGTGAATGCAGATCGCCTAATTATTGGTAAGCAATAATACTTCAAGGAGAAATGTAATCACAGATGAGCTTTGAATAATTTTTATTTTGCTTTACTTTATAATCTACGTGTTTCACAGGCTAGCATTTTGTTGAAATCGCTGGACACCAATCCCTAAAACTGCACAACATCCCTTACCTCGCCTGTCTGTCTGTCTGTCCCACTTTCGCTGAACAGCAGCATCAAAAATCAAAATAGTCCTTCTCATTTCTCCAGTCTTTACGATCCCCCCTTAGTTTCTGAAAATGCTCCACTGATGCCTCGGGTGTGTCCTTTTCAATTAACTATTTCCGTTCGGACAGCCCCAACATGCATGAGATCCCAAACAATGATGGGTCACTCCACGCCAAATCGTCAGATGCTATCCACCACACCATCTCCGATTCTTACGATGTTTTTTCTATGAAAAGATTACTCCAACATATGGAAAACCCGAAAGTTCCATTTTTTAAATTTCCAATAGAATAGAAGATATTAAGTTTCAAATTTCCGTGCATGGCGGCCTTATTTACGTAAAAACGCAAATATCTCCGTAGTTTAGATTAAAAGAAGTACCAAAATCGCCACTTCTTCGTAATTTCACCCTACGACTTCCATAAGACGAAATGATCAAGGAATGACAATTTTAGAAACAAAAAAAGTCGGGGATATATGTCCTGGTGCCAATTCTTGCGAGGGAGAAGTGATACTACGTGAAAATAACGTGAAATACCTGAAGATAACAGGATATAACGACAGCAAGGCTAAGGAGTTAGAAAAAATGTCATTGATTATTTTCGGGTAGAGCTAGTGTTTAAATTAAACAAGTTACCGTAATTTTCGGACTAAGGCCGCATCGGCGTAAGGCAGGTGAGAAATTTTGCAATCTTGGAAGCAAAAGTTACCGTAAGGCCGCACCTGTGAAGTCGTGGTGCTGCTCAGAAAGCTAAATTATCTTCCTTATTTTCATGAATTAACTCACGCCCAACGTGATTATATGTATACTTCAAAGGCTAATTCTGCAACCCAGTGTCGATCTGCTTTATACATTTACTTTTTCATACTGGCAAAAAATTTTATTTATAAATTTTTTATTAATCATGCTAATGATGGTATTTGTTTGCACTTATTAAATGCTCAAAACCATTTATGTAATCAATATAAATCACAGTTAATCCTAAGACTCCCATTACAATATCGCATTGCTCGTAAAACCGCACAATTGTCTAAATTCCATTCAATGTGGATGTCTGCTACAGGATGGTTCTCTGTTAACCGCAATAGAATTTGTCTTAGAAGTAATTAACTTATAAATTATCGCTTGTAATGCTTTCGATTAATGTTTTCTTTAATAATATGTTTCTTCTATGTTATGCTTTTTTTTCTCATCTAGAGATGTTTTTGTTAGGATGAAGTTGCGCTTCCTTTTACCAGCTGCGTCGCGGATCTCGCCACCAAGCCAACACTTCGAAACAGCAGCGCAGCTTTCTCTCTTTCAAGTGGTTTGACCTACTTTCATTTACTGCGCACTGAGCCTTCACATTGTTTTCAACAGAGATCCTCATGTCATAACGGCCAAAAAAATTAAACCCAGGGATAAAGAAAAATAATGGAAGCAACAAGTGGAGAAAACTAACAGTTAATACGGAATACCATTTTGCCCGAGAGGCTACAATTCATATAAGTACTTCCAACATCTGGAAGTCTTAAAATTGATTGGCTACGTTTGTGACACAAACATTAGTACTGAACTTTTCTCGCAGGTCACAGTTCATTTCCACGCTACGTCAAATTAGTTGTACGGGAAACAATTGGAAGTTTTGTGTGCACGTGTACTCATAAAATCCTCCTAACGCTTTTTTGTCAACATAATTTTTCATCCTGCGGCGAGTGGCACGTTTACACTTAACAATATCATTACGAAGGGCAATACATTTCTGCGATGTTGATCAGGCAAAGTGCGAGAAAGGTCTGGAGCCCACTCAGGTCATTTGCAGTAATTCCCCACAAATAACGTCATCCAAAACGAAGACAGAGGCCTTAGTGCCTGCACTGACAAACTTGAAACCAATAGAGTAATTTTTTTCCCCTGCCAATGTGACGGTACAGATGCAAAATGAATAATTTATGCAAATCTTGTGAGGTGCAGCAACGCAAGAAAAAGAATTTACGATTACAAGAAAATTTCTACCCAGTCTAACTTTTGTTTTCGCAAATTTTTGTTTCCTATGTATAAGCTGAACCTTGGAAAAAATTACGAGAGAAGGATGAATTTTATATTTCTTCTTATTCTAAATAACAGAGATATTTGCGTTTTTACGGGAAACGGTTCCACTATGCACAAAAATTCAAAAAATAGTATCTTCTAATCTATCAGAAATAAAAAAAGTTGAAACTTTCAGGGGTTTTTTTTATAACTTGGAGGCAGCTACTCGTAAAAAAAAAAAATCGTAAGAATCGGAGATGTGTTAGTGGAAAATTATTTCAATATCTGACGATTTCGCGTGGAATGACCAAGATGTGAAAATCTATGATCCCGGGCGTCGGACTACCCTATTTTTCGCAACCAGCCAGTAAAGATCCAGACTCACGGTCGCCACTGGCGATAAACTTCATCGTCATGGTGACTAAAAATGTTTGATTAAATCGCCAATTCTGGCGACCTGTACGGGAAAAACATTTATTTTATTTAACTTGCATTGTACGGAATTTCTTTTTAACTTGTACGGAACTCGCGCGTTTTTGAAATTTTTACTCTAAATGTACAGAAATCGCATGAAATTTGAGTTGTACGGAAGTCGGCCATCACCTTTTTCATTCTGCTTGAACAGCAGAAAAGAAAAATGTTTATAAAAAAGGCGAGGGCGTCGGTTTATGATCACAAAGAATGCACCAAGGCCGGGTCATCGTAGTTTGCAAGGTTGCGGTGGGGATGAAAGCCGGTGGTGGACAGCTCAACTGTCTGTGTTGGAAAAGTCCAACTGGGAGTTTGTCGGAGGACGGAATTCCATCTTTACAAAAATTTCGAAAACAAAAGGTCGACAGAGTTCAGATTTTTCCCACAATCGTAATTCCTTTTTTCTCGCGATGTTGCTTCTGTCCAGTATTATTGTTAAGTAATATTTAACTGCATAAATATTTGTATTTCAACTTGAAAATAGCGGGAAAATTTCCAAAACCGGAAGTCGGGCGGGCGGTGCATAGAGTTCTCCGGTAAGCTCACTCCCCTCCCCGCGCGATGTTCCCACTCTCCTGCATTGTTTTATTACTTCAGTTTCAACTTTTCTGAAATATGCAAAATAAAACAATGATATTATACTAAGCAATTTTATAAAAATAATTTAGTATGAAATATACAATTTTATATTTTTTTTCAAAGTTTGGCCACTGAGGTTTTTTTTTTTTTTATGGCCACTTAACAATTGGTGGCCAATGTTTACTAGCAAAATTTGTAAGTCTGGATCTTTACCAGCCAGTTCTTGCAGTAATTGGAATATCATCTTAAAATAGCTATAAATAAATTTCTTCACGCATTATGAAATAGAAATATGACAGAATCAAGAAAAATCTCTTTCCGGCCGTAAAACCGGAAGACAACGAATCTAGAAAACGGCCGTGAAATCTGGGAAATTTGGTAGGTATGGAATAGTACCGGCTTCATTGCATGGTATTTTTGAAGAATCTTCCTATTTCAAAATCTTTTCCATGTTCAAACATTTGAAGGTCATTCATTACTTTTCCAACTATATCAACTCTGCTACAGAATTACGAAAGTGAAGCTTCAGTTCGTAAGTGATTCGAACCTTTTTCAAAATAAATTAGGTGCCCTCAATTTGCAACATTCATCCACACTGCTTTTGAAGGGGGAGGGGGACGAATTTATTAGGATCACCAACATTTGGCAAAATAAAATGTTTTTGTACATTTTGATAAAAGACAAGTGGAACATGCAAAAGAAAAAGAAAGCTCAACTTCTAAAGTTTCCAATGAATTTCGGCGAAATTTAAAATGGAACGTTATTTTCATATATCTTGCCCACTGTAAAAATTTCAGTCTGTTATTTAAAAAATTGAGGAAATAGCTTTTTCATAATTTTTTTCCCAGTCTACACAGAGAACCGGGGCACCTACTCAGGAACAAAGGTCAACTACTCTGCGCGAACGCAGCAGATAAGAGCCTGCGAAATGGGTGTGTGATTAATGGCTTTCTCTCACGCTTTGATGTGTCCGTTTGTTCGGTTGTAATTTAGAGCATCTGGAGATGGGGGTAACTGCAAAAAGACGCACTCCCCAGCACAGCTGCACTTTAATCAGTGGGTGGGTTGCCTCGAAGGATAAAACAACTCAGAATAATTTTAAAACTTAGCAATACAGAAATATATTCTACAAAAGTCTGAAAGAAAATATTTTTTGGCAAAATAAAAAATTCCCTGACTTTTCAGTTCCCTGATAAAAAATTCCCTGATTTTTACAGAAAAACACGATTTTCCCTGAGTTTTCCCTGATTTTTGGAACAATTTTCAAATTCCCTGAGAATTCCCGGTTTTCCAGGTGGCGTGGGAAAACCCTGGAAATAAATACATTAGATTAATAAACCTACTTTCAAAATGAAGTACTGCTATGACAACACACATACATTAATATTTACATCCTCCAGTTCATCCTAATGATTTCTGAATCTTAACAATAGATCAACTTTTTCATTACAACCTAGGTAAAATTACGTTTTAAAGACTCAAGATTATTCTACACGTAGACTTAATTGAAATTAACTGTAACAGACATAACTCCCAAACAAGAATAGATTACCACTTCACCCAGTACAGCCTAAAACCCAGCTATTAAAACAAAGCTTGAATTACGCTGGACCGGATTATTGGAATTCATTACCTGTACACTAAACAAATATCAATGACCAAAATCTCTTTAAAAAACACACTTAAGAAACACTTACTGAATTAGAAAATACCTTCCTTGATTAATCCAAACACCAATACTAATTAATACTAAAAACACAAAGTCATTTCTAAATTTATTATTCTGAATTGGATTCATCTACTAAGGCGAAACTCGCTTGTCTTACAATTTGAGGAAACGAAGGGCTTGTGAGGACTCCTAAGAGGCCTTTTCCTTTGTTCCCTTTGCTGTTCAATTAACAGGCCTTTGTATGCATAATTTATTGTAACTTAATATTGTCATGTAACAGCATAAATAAATAAAATTATTATTATTCAGTTGTTTTCTGAGTAAGTTAGAGTAACGCTGATGATAGTGATCAATAGTTTTCTTTAAACAAACTATCTGCAGAATGTCTGCACTACAGTGAAACAGTAATACACCAATACAATCTACATTACACCTTGCAAATGTAGAGGTATGTGACATACATCTTGTCAATCAAAGTCATAGCAACATTGACCATTTAGTTTAACCTAAGGAGGCACGGAAGACACTTGGCAACAGTGTGGTTAACTGCAATTTTATTATTGTATCAAAGGCATTTAAGCTTGAATGCCACAACATGTTGCAGTGGGACTAATAGCAAATATGTGCCTTTCTGCTGCACAGCAATAGCTATTAAAAATCTTTGAAGAGATATTCAGGTCAATCATATAAGAGAAGGGTCAGGTGACTGTGATAGTCTGGAGACCATGGAAGCTGTTAACAATGTTCCTGCCATTGTGAGCGAGAACTGTAGTATAATTGAGAAAAGACAGACAGGAAATTTGAGTGTACTAGAGGAACCCACTCTACTACACATGGCTATTTGAACATCATCCAAATTTATGCAATCTGCATTCCTAGACTTCAAGTGCACCACCAGCTACAAGGGAGTCTGCATGGAGCTCAAGCAAAAGGCTGATGAAGGTTGTGATGATTTTCTAAGCAAAGTGTTCACTACAAATAAGGCCCGGTTGCACTCTATTGATTCCAAGAGTAAGCAGTAGTGTGTTCCAAATGCCAACAAATGCAAAAGTGATGGCCCCACCAGAAAAGCTGCCATCTCATTCACTGGCATTTATGGGATAGTTTTCAAGCATGCTGTGCCTGAACATTCAGTCATCATGAGGTAATAATTCTACACATGCAATCTTGGCAAATCTTTGGTGCACATCAGACTGCAATAAACTCAACTGAAAACTAGTGATTACATCTTACCAAGATACATTCCTGCCACCTTTCAGGAACTGAAATCCGTAAAAAAATTTCATCGATATCTTCGATTAAATTACTTATCTAGCATACTGATTAAATGTAGCGAATACATCGATTAAAAGTCGATATGTTACACAAATCAAGTAAACTTTTAATCGATGCTTTACTACAAAACATTATTTTTGCACGTTAATTCGTAAAATAAATAGCTATCATACATGCGCTGTTTTGTTATTAAGAATTCCGTCCAAACCGGTCAATTTTCACGGAAGTTATTGTACAAAAATTCTGACGAACAAATCTTGTGCATATATGGTACCATTCTAAAATACAAACTTCCACGCACAAAAGTGCGGAATGATACATTAACACTTAATGACTTGAGCGTGTGGTGAGTGATGTAGGGGAGTAGCGCGAGAGATATTGAAGGAGTAGGACATGCCGAGCTCTGGATAAGACAACAAGTTCAGTTTGTACCGCAGAGTGTATTCCAGTTTATGTTTTTGTATGAAATAGAAATGTAATAAAATGTTCTGTGTTGTTATCAAGTGTCTGTGATGTTACACAATGTCCCCACAAGTGCTAATAATCATTTTCAATAGGAATGGTCCACTACTTGTCCTCAACAGCACACCGAAATTTCGGCACATTGGGGTATCAACTTGTGCTGAAAAATTCAGCAGATTTAAAATCCGTTTGAACCCCCCCCTTCCAATAACTACGTTCTGAGATAGCATTTCGAACTGGGGGTAATAAAGACTGGTGCTCCAATGCCGAGCACACAACGCCGGCCTACTGAGAAGTTTTAACATGGGGGAAGAACTATGCATTATCTGTAAAGGGGGAGAGGGTAAACATAGCGAGAGATAGAAAAGCCCAAAGCTGGGACAGCAGTTTATGCACGGCGCAAGCTTTAGTGTTTGTAAAGACGCAAAACGATAACTTAAAGCATGTGGGAAAACTACAGACGAAGTTTTCCCACATAAGCACATGTAGCTGAAAAGAAGTTTATTCCTAATTTGCATCCACGCTTTATTTTAAATGGATTAAGTTAAATAAAAAAGTTTTAATGGTGAGGTGCAAAATCATCAGGAGAAAAAAATCTGGGTGAAACACTAAATCCGTAAAAATTAATATCTTGCCCGTAAAACAAGTCGCATTTCCGTAAATTTTATGGGCAAATCGTAAAATGTGGCAGGTCTGAGCATATCTGTGATGTCTCCTTAATTAAGCTACTACATATACTGTCCAGATTTTGCACCCTGTGATTTCTTCCTTTCTGAATTTGAACAAGCAGCTATGTGGAAAACATTTCCAGTTATCAAAAGAAAAAGAAAAAGGTAAAAAAAAAAAAAAAAAAAAAAAAGTACCCTAAAAGTTCTGTTTTAAAATGGTTTCTTCTGTGCATTTGGGGAATGAAAAGAATATTGGTGTAAGTGCATGGCAGTGAAAAAGAAATATTGAAACAAGACAAACAATGAATGGAAAACATCTTATGTGACAGCCCATTGGGGGGGGGGGGTAACTCTGGCACTCTTTACTGAACACCTTTATACTATAAAACAAATAAGAAAGAAAATCATGTAACAGTTCCTTATTCAGAACACCACAAATTAAATATTGGGAGGGGGGGGTAAAAAGAAAATTAAATGTTTCTAACACAGGAAGTTTTTAATTAAGAAGTGATGAGTCCTTGTGCTCATATAGTGCTGGCTGTGTTCAGTGGTTGTCATATAGTTTTGGATAACTTCCTACATGAAATGCAGTGACCTACAACTTTTTGAATTATTCTACTTCATTTGCTCCCCCCCCCCAAAAAAAAACATTGCCTGAAGTTGCTTTTTGAGAATAATTTGCAATTGGTACATTTTTGAAAGTGACCACAGCAAAGCACATCCTTTGCCTGTCATCCAAAGTTAAGAGAAAAATACTGACAACAGTGCCCTACATCCAAATCTCATGCCAACCTATCTGTGCTGAAAATAATGGCATAATAAAGGGCAGTAAATCTGTTCACTGCTAGATATTGTATTCCCTGGGGGAAAAAAACAACAATTGATGGCAGGTGGTTTGCATTCAAAGTAATGTAACAAGACAAGCTTTTGGGTGCCCAGAAGATGTAAACTTGGAAATTAGCTGACTCTTGGGAACAGCAGGACAAGCAGATATGGCTCTGGCACCATACGAGCTAGTTACTAGGTTAAGAAAATTCTGTAACTTGGTTGTAACTATTATGTAACACTAAGTGACTACAACAAAACTGCATGTCCCGTAGCAGAATTGCGGTGGCAGGTGATGTACGTCACAGATTTTATTTTGGTTCTGCAGACAAAAATGATATCCCCAAAATCCAATTAAATCTTCTCTTGCAAACTCCCATTCATGGATGCAAGTTTTTAGTCTTTGCACGAAATTAGGTATTTCAAAACTTTCCGAAAATGGAAGTTAGACGGAGTGAAGATTTCTCCCGTAATATTTTTTTCTCGCAATGTTAAATATCCTTTTATTGCACAAATGTTTGCACTTCAATTGGAAAATGAAGGTAACAATTTCCAAAAAAACAAGTTAGATGCAACCTTGTTACTCTTAAATTCTTCTCGCTGTGTTCTCTCTGGTTAAGTATAATTCAATTACATAAATGTTTTTATATAAAATTCAAAATGGAAATTTGTTTTCCAAAAATTAAAGTTGGATGGAGCAAAAATTGCTTCCATATTCATAAAATGGAAGCAAAAATTTTTTGACAACGGAAGCTAAAGAAGTGAAGATTCCTCCTGAATTCACCCCCTCCCCACAGTGTTTTATTACTGTTTATACACCATTTAATTACTAAATGTTTGTATTTAGGATTGAAAATGGAGAAAATTTTTCCTAAAACAGAAGTAGGATGGTATAGATGATTTCCCCAGTAATTGTTTTCCCCCTTTCTAGTGATATTTCCTTTGTTCTATATTGTTGTTAAATATAATTTTATTCCATAAATTTTTGTGTTTCAGCTTGAAAATGAAGATAAAACCTGAGCAGAGTATTCTTGATTCCAGTCATCATTACAATTGCTGTAGCACCTAGGTTAGGCTTATTCATTGTTATTATTTAGGTGAAAGAAATATAAGGTGGTCAGTTTTCTCTCTCTCTCTCTCTCTCTCTCTCTCTCTCTAAATATCTACCCGTGCAAATATATATATATATATATATATATATATATATATATATATTTTTCCCATCTAGTAGCTATCTTCACGAGTGACTACCTGCAGATTGTTTTGTGGCACCATGATATCTGTCGCAGACTGATAAGGAACTTTCTGCTATGGGGCTGTATGCACATATGTGGCTTCAACTAACGTGCACTGGTTGCACAGAAAGAAATTCCCTGTTCTTTTTTTCCTCAAAGCAAAAATCCACTTTTACGAATATGGCATGTTTTGTGCTACAAAGTCTAGAATATGGCACCTTTATGCCCACAATTTCAAAGTGGTCTGATAACACTGTAGCATAGTCATCAAAATGACATTTATCAGCAATTTACATTACACAGTACCATGACAGAGTTCTTAAGCTGTCCCAGTGGCTGAGTAGTCAGATGCACAGGTTTCTGACTAGTCATTCATACTGTGCCTGAATTCAAGAACCAGAAGAGGCATGTATGATGTGTTTCTCTTAGGGAATGGGAAAGAGGGGGAGGGGTGGGTGCTGGCTTTTTCTCTACTCTAGAACCAGGACTCAGAAATTAAAGACAGGGCAATACTTATAAGTTTTTACATTTCCTCATCATGGTGGTGGTGGTCAATAAACCTCAAAAGAAAGCTCCCGGTAGTGAAATACAGATCAGTGATAACGAAGTGATTTAGGATTGTTTCAGTTCTGTGGTCAACATCAACAAGTCACAAGACTGGGAAAATTAAGGCCTTTGGAAGGAAAACAGAGAACTTAACAAATTACCTGCTACAACTGCTAGCTCTTGTAGACATTATTTGCCAGAATCAATGCACCACAACTCAGCAACTGGTGTGAATTTTTCCATCAGCAAAGGCAGTGTTGATAGTCTGGGCAAGGTCAGCCACTTGAAAACTATCACCCAATCACAGAATGCAGTGGAACAACATCTTTCCCAATTTATTAGTGCATTATCAAGTTCATACATTTTGGAGAGAAACTGCAAAATGCAGACCAGTTGTCAACCCTGAATTTAATATTTTCTCACCTATGATTAAAGAATAGCACTTAAACACATCATTTTGAAAACAACTTACATTTATTGCATGAATGACTGAGAGATACAAGATTTATGCCCCCCCTTTTATCTGGAAAATTTAATTGATATTCCATTTCAACATCTAAGAAATCAGAATTTCTGCTTTCTTCAGAAAGCCATCTCTTAAGATTTTTAAAGGTGTTTTTTTCTTTACACAATTAGGCAAGTAGAATACCATAACAAAAATGTATTACTTACTCTCCTGTTGGGTGACTTTACTGGAAGGTGGTGAACCTCTGGCATGCATTATACCACACCTATTAGGCATCTCATCTTCACTAGGATATTCACTGTTGTTATAATAATCAACAGAATGTACTATTCGTAAATACAAAAGAAGCCTATCTAAAACCTAAAAAAATTTCAAAAACTCTTGTCAGAAACCTTTGCAAAATAAACAAATCATTTCATTTCTAGTAACACTAAATGTTTTACAATGTAATTGTCCAAACTAAGTCTATTATTATGCAGTGAGTTCATCAACTTTACATTGCAGGTCTTAAAATGGCACTAAGATCAACGAAATATTGTTCACAAAAGTGGCTAAGTGGAGTAGGTCAAAACTGCCAAAAAAAAAAATTCTTGAAAAAATGCGTAAAAACAAACTTTTCAACAGGTGCTCATTGATTTAAATTATGAATAAAAATCATTGATTTAAATCACATAGAAATCTTCAAATCTCCATGTGCATTAAAAATTAAAATTGCAGTCTGTTCAAATTTTCAATTTTTATTTTGAAAATAGTATCCGAGGTGCTGTTTTGAAAATAGTAATCTAATAACAGTGCCAAATTTAGGTAATAAATTTACGACTAAATTTAGGTAATAAATTTAACACTGTCATTAGTTAAACAAAATCAACTTCATGCTAAAATTAAAACAAATTATTATTATTAACAATGAAAGTTAAAATACATTTTGTTGTAAATGTGTTTTTCTCACATAGATAATTTTTCTTTATGTTCTTTAATGGTGACCATAAAGCATAACATAATTTCAAAACTTCAAAAGTGAGATTTACCCCCTTTTCCATGAGATTATAAACTTCCCAGGCTCCCAGGACCAATAATCTCCATTCACATATGTTATAATTTGGGTTTTGTCAGTGCCAAAGGAATATGACCTTTTAACATTCACCAGTGTCCCTTTTCTTGTACATGAACTCAGCAAGAGGATTATCTCAGTGGGTGGTAGCCGAGGGTGACAAAGAACAGATAGACAGGAACCAATGCCAGTTTTGAAAGTACCATTTTCAGTTAGTTTCCTGTTGTAACTGTACTGTTTGGTTAAGGGTTTCAGTACTTAGTGCATTTTAGGACAAATGCTGAAGAGTCAGCACAGTTGGAAGGAAAAAAGATATCGTTTGGAACTACTGTGAAGAAATTAAAACTGTGGCAAAGGTTTCACATGCTAAGTGCAAACTGTGTGAAAAAAGAGATCCAAAGACTTGTTTCAGACATGAAAAACTATTTGCTCATAGTGTTCATTAAATACAAATGAAGTCGATGTCCTTCAACTGAGCATTTCAACAAATTTAAGATATGTTGAAGTTTATGATGCTTCACCTACCAAGAAATCCCAACATAACAAAGAGCTGTCATTGGTACTAGAAGCAACCACTAAATCTACAACAGCAGAGAAAAGTTTAAAAAAACTGAAAATGGATTCATTGGTGACACGAACTGCAGCTGAACAGAAAAGAAATGTTTGATCTGCAAACTGCTCGAACGATCTATTCTTAAAACTCTCCATTTCATATTATTAGATATACGGAGTTCAAGAATCTTATTGAAATGTTATAGCTGCCAACACAACAGGATATAGCAGGTTGTTTGTCAGATGAGGTTTTTGATAATGGAATGGAGAAATGTTGTCAGTCTTTCTAATGTCCATAATGAACCAGTTGCTTGTTCTTGTGTAACAACTTCAAATGGCGATGTCTATTTAGTGGACAGTTCTGACACTTCTGGTAGCCCCCACAAGTGATTACCTTGAAAAATTTGAAATCAGTAGAAAAAAAAATCTACTGCAAAATTAGGAGTTTTGTAATGGGCAATGCTTCAAATATGATAGAGATGAGGAGAGAAATGAGGGAAAATGTTATTGCATATGGTTGCACAGCTCATATTTTAAACCTTCTAGCAAGACCTACAAGATTTCAAATATCAAAGAGCAGGTTATGCAAATTGCGAAGTATTTCAGAAATCTTGATTTTTTGTAATGAGCAGTATATAAACAAGCTGGTGAATTAGTTCTTGTATTGCTCCAAGATGTATGCTGGAACTCCATGTGCAACTGTTTAAGAAGTTATCAATAACTGGCAAATACTCTGACAGATGGCAATATTGAATTTAAAATCAAAGAAAAGGTAATTAATTGGGATATAAAGAAAACTGCGATGATTTATTGGCAATATATCAACCAACAGCCAGTGTTCTGTATAGAGTACAGAGTAACAATTGAAAAACTTCTGAGGCAATTTTAGTGTGGATAAACTTGGAAGTTGTATCATAAAAGATATGGTCAAGTTATATCTTCAGAATTATTTTTTTTTTTGCCTTCCTCTTTAATCTTCACCTTTAATTGAGCAAAAAACATGGATGTGACCAGAGGTGGACAGGAGGGAGCACCTGCCCCGGTGCAAAACTCACTGCTTACAATCTGACTGAAATTGGAATTGAAACTTTTGCACTAGTTTCTGGTATAGTTTTTTCATGCCATACTTTGTCATTTATAGAAATTGCACGTAATATGTTTTGCCAGTCTTAGCGGTCATGGCAGCTAAAATTCACATTTATTCCTCAAATTGTGCAGGATTGTTAGTTGCTTGCATTCAGAAACAAATCTGATAGGATCTGCACATTCACGCCCTCTCTCTCATCAATTACACAAGAGAGAGAGAGAGAGAGAGAGAGAGAGAGAGAGAGAGAGAGAGAGAGAGAGAGAGAGAGAGAGAGAGAGAGAGAGAGAGAGAGAGAGAGAGAGAGAGAGAGAGAGAGAGAGAGAGAGAGAGAGAGAGAGAGAGAGAGAGAGAGAGAGAGAGAGAGAGAGAGAGATTAAAGGATCATCATTATCATTCTCACACTTTAAGTTCCCCAATACAAAAATAATTTTACAAATAGGGTGTCCCTAGACAGACAGACAAAGTGATGACGTATGCACAGTGAGCATGCTTTGTACCAGCGAAAGCAGCATTTCAAAATGCACACTACTGGCAGTCACGGTTACGGAATTGGTGCTATGGCACTATCCACCCTGCAAAATGCGGGAGGCTGTGTGTTTTTTTGTCGTTAGTGTGTAATATGAAGCTTCAGTGCTGCTTACAGATAAGTACAGAGCACTTCTTTGAAAAAAGTACTTTACCTTGATTAGAACTTCATCTCTTTCTACAGTACATCCATCTTCACCATCTTTGTTTTCATCTTGTTCAGACATTCCTAGCAGCTCTTCCTCTTCAGCACTAGCTTCTTCTATTAAATAATCTGTTATATTCTTTAGTAATGGATTTTTAGATACCAAAAGAAAACCCTGGAAACAGAAAATCATTATAATTCAGAAAAACCAAATTGCACACCCAATACAGTTAATAACATTTATAAACACTAACAATAATTTAAAGGCACTAGGTACAACAATACTCCAAAGCTATTTTAAATCTTAAGAGTAATAAGACAGCAGAGCTGTGATTTAGTTTAGTAAACTACTGTCTACAAACACAGGCCAGTTTGGGTGTGTCTACAAACACAGGCCAATAGGATGGGTTGGCCACCCCATCCTATTATTTAATTAGCTTTAAGCAGTTGTTTTGCAATTATCCAGGAATGTGGCAAGGGATACATATGCCTATAATTACCCCTCCCCCACAAACATTACAGCTTTATAGACAAAACACTTCATTAAGAAACTCACTCACCCCCGCCCCCCACCAGTAGAAAATAAATCTGTCATTTAAAAAAACCCTGCTAAATAAGAAAATAGATACATACTAGTCATATACATTTGAATTGATGCATTATCATGATAACTTGACATATGCACACAGTGAGCATGCTTTGTACCAGCGAAAGCAGCATTTTGAAATGCACACCACTGGCAGTCACGGTTACGGAACTGGTGCTATGGCACTATCCACCCTGCAAAATGCAGGAAGCTGTTGGTTTTTTTGCTGTTAGTGTGTAATATGCAACTTCAGTGCTGCTAACAGATAAGTACAGAGCACTGATATGAATTGGAAGTTTTTAAAATTTCCAATTCTTGGGCAATTGATAATTACTCAATTGAAATCCTCATTACATATTTGGGGGAGGGGGAGCTGAATATGATTTTAAATTATATTAATTACCTATCTAGTTATGTATACTTTCTTGAAGATGAAGCTTATTTCTTTTAGTTGTTCTATTGATCCAGATATCATCAGGTATTATAACAAATATGACTCCATAATCTTTAATAATTTTTTTCTTTTGTCTGTGAAAACAAAAGAACTCAGAGGAAGTGAAGACAAAAGTTCTGCAAGATAGACGAGAATTAAGTATATTAATCTGAGTAAAGCCTTAAGTAAGTGCAATGTAGAACTGCTATTAAAAGCAGGGACAATACTGTTCGTCACATATATTTTGTTTAAGTATGCAGGGTGGAGTAGTTAGGTCCATATTATGATATGAAAATACAAAACGAACATTAATGGCAAATTTTTTTTTACTTACTCATAATAATTTCGGCATTTTTCAGTCACTGTGGCAAAGCTTCTGCTCGATAAAACGCAAGATTCACGGATTAAAAAACACTATTTCGAGTTAAAATTCTATACCTTTATATAGGTGTTTGCAAGGAATGATTAAAAACATGAAAATTAAAAATCCAAATGAATAAAAAGACACAAAGGAATAAAAGATGGACCCAAACCCTTCACCACCGTAACATACTTCCAAACATGTTTCGGCAAGAATTTTGCCTTCCTCGGTGGAAACATTAAGGTGTACGTGGGCACTAAGTTCTCGTCCACGATCCTCGAAAGACTGATGTAATGTCTCGTATCGCTCTGCCTTCAGCCCTCGTCGTCACTGACCATGGACAACTGCGTATCACTGTGCAAGCTGTTAGTGGCGGCATCCATGGCATTATGTTCCTCTTGGTCTACTTTTGCCATTCTACACCTGTCTGTGATCTTTGAACCTGTGTTTGTTAGCTTTTTGAACTCTATTGTTTTCTTGTTCGATCAGATATCGCCAGGCATGAGGTAATTCAATGGGTGAATTAGTGTTGCAGCATCGATTTCCAAATTTCCCAATGACCACTGCTTCCGATGTTATGATCTGTCTACGAGTCTTGTGTGATGCCAAATGTCTTATATTCTCCCAGTCGGGCGTTGATTGATTTTCTATGCAGTATTGTATCAAAGCCGTTCTTGGACAAAACACTTCATTAGGAAGCTTAAGTGAGTGGTTTAATTAATAAATTTTCTTAACAAATGAAAATTTTTCTTATTCCGTATAATTCCTTACTGCTATATTCATCACACGAAAAGGCAATTTTCCTTCTCCTTCATAAGAAATTTTTTAATTCAATTTAAAAATCATTACTTAACCTTCGCATGCTAAAAATAGCACCATTTCCGTGACCTGTAGTTGTTTTTACGGCAGACTGAGAAGCGGCAGATTACATTTTAACCCTTTTAGTCCTGACGGGACACATATGACCCGTACGGGTTTGAATGCATGTGCTGCACAATGGGGTGAATTTCTGTAAAAATATTTTACCAGCACAGTGACCAAAAATTACAGGAAAACAAACGTCCAGCCACTACAAGAAAAATTGTTATTCTTCAGACCATTGAATCTTCGTATTTATTACTTGCTTTCATGATATACCCCTGGGGACAGAAAAAATGGTATTCATACCCTATTCGCGTACCATTGATTTACAAAACAGCGTCATGTCTCGCGAAATGTGTTATACACTCATTGGCCAAAAAAAGTTACCCACCAAAAAGCAGTGATTGGAATAGAATGAAACTTTATCTGCAATAAGTGATTACAATAACTCTCATTACAGATAAGTAATATTGTAATCACTTATTACGATAGTAATCTAAAGGGGCACATGTGCCAACAGGTCTTTGAATACTCCTGGTGGGAGAGCAAATACGCACTTCAATGCGACATTGTGTCCCAACAGTACGTTGTTGTGGTACTATATTGTTCCACCAGGACTCAAACTCAGAATGCTATGGCGGTCGGAAACAATGCCAACAATGTTGAGTTTTCATTTGGTGAGTTTTAGTTTAAGACTTTATGAGCAACGCTAATAAGTACATCAATTGTTGCTACTATTTCGCATTCACACGATTCAATGTAGTATCTATTTGATATTTTGACGTGGGTTTTCTTTCGTTATTTTCACAGAATTGTCGCTATGAGTAAGCATCGAAAGGTGCTTTGAAAATAAGCCTCACAGTGATAGAGATATTGGAATCCAATTCTGAGGACAGTTTCAATGACGACGTGGATCAAAAACTTGTTTACAACTCCAGCTGTTCTGAAAGCAATACTAGCATACAGATGAGCTCTGGTGAAAGTGATGGTGAACAGGTCGATGATCCACCCGCTACTACAAGAAACGAAAATGCATCTGCTGTTGAAGCCACTACCTGCAACAAATTTCAACCTGAAAAAAATATTCCAGACAAAGTACCACCTATTGTTTTGACAAATGGAGATTGGTCATCGAGTGAGTTACACATCATGCAGCAACTGTTCCCGCAAAGTTTTATGATCTACATTGCGGGCTGTGCAAACAAACATCTTTAAATTCTCGAAAGAAAGATAGGAAAATCAATTCCTTGGACGGATGCAGGCGACATTATGGTGGTTGTTGGCTGTCAGTTAGTAATGTGCTACAACAACCTTCCAAGTGTCTGTGATTATTGGTCACAATAACTTTCCCTCAGCAACGAGATGATATAGACAGCAATATCTCGCAATAAATTTCAGCTGCCTGATGACATTGGAAAGTTGTAGTACATAGAGGATCTGGTATCACGTTTCAAGCACACTTTTCCCAAGGCACGAAGTGAGAGCACAGTTCAAAGTATAGACGAGTCTATGGTGAAATTCAAGGGGAGGTTGGCAATGAAACAATACATGCCCTTGAAGCCTGTAAAGCCAGGAATCAAAATGTGGGAAAGATGCGATTCCAAAACAGGATATGTTTATGATTTCAATATACTGTATATGCTGGAAAAAGTCATGACGTGTGCAACGGAACCCTCGGCGAAAGAGTTGTGTTGAAACTCGCAAGCACCATTATGTCTGAATAAAAAGGTTGCTTTAGCATTTGATCATTTTTTCATGTCCATAAACCTTCTGAATTTCATTTCATTTCCTGCTGTCGGTACGTGTGTGAAGACTCGAAAACATGTTCCAAAATTTACTGCCAAACTAAAAGAGAGGCAGTTTCAAGTTCTGCACCACACCTTTAGGTATCCTCTGTGTAAGGTAGTTGGACTTCAGGGAGGTGGTTGTGCTCAGCAATTGCCACACACCATCAGTAACATCATTCCAACGTCGGATGCAGGATGGATTCCACAAACAAGTTGATTGCCCAGAAGCAATATCATTTCAAAACTGTATTATGGGTGGGGTCGACTTATCTGAATAAAATGTGGCAGTCTCTGACTTAAACCGCAAGTCAGCAAAGTGGTGGAAAAAAGTGTATTACAAACTCCTGTTGATATCTGCTGTAAACGCTTGGATTATGCATCAAGAACTCAGTCACAAAAAGACCACATTTTTGAAATTGCTAGTTCCACTAGCAGGACAAATGATTATGCACGGCAAAAGGAATGCTGCTTTCAAACGAAAACATGGCATTGGTCGCCCATCAACAGCATCAAAGGACATGGCAAATGTCGGTGATCAACTGCCAATAGAAGGAACGACATGGAGGAGGTGTGCTTGTTGCGCAAAAGCCAAAAAAGAATCTTGCACCACTACCATGTGTGTGATGTGGAATGTGCCAACTTTGCCTTGTTTGTTTTCAGCCTTATCATTCTTGAATGTCTAAAAACACTGTTTATATTCGTAGCCAAGCAAGCACATAAATACGATTAGTTACCAGGTAATTAAACAATAAAGCAATTGTCCATTACTTTTGAGTAGTGTTTAAGTCTCCTGGTGGGACATATCTGTCCTGCTAAAAAGTACTGATGGCACATACCAGTGTATGTCCCACTTCTATCATTTTTTACTCCATTCAACAACATACAATTTTGCTCAGTTTGCTTCCCTGCAACTCACATATGCAAACACCTCTGCCAACTTACACATAAACAAAACTCGGACTGAAAGGGTTAAACTTTAATTTTACTGAAAATGAAAGTCTTCTCATTTATTAGTTACTGTTTGCTATATCAAAATGCAAAATGTGCGAGTGCTTTTCTTTTCGTTCGAAGGGAAATTAAAGTGAAAAATTCGAACCTCAACTGTCCGTCACCATTTATTGTGGCAAGCAAAGTCAGTTTCTCTGCACAATAAGTAGGAAGTGGTACTTTCGAACTTAAATTTTGTTAAGAAAATGCCCTGTTTTGTTTCTTGAATTTGCAAGGTGACTAAGAAATAGCAAAACATGTGTTTTAAGTGAAGTTAATTCCAAAAATATGTACTGCAGCGAAAACAGTTTTACGGGTCACGTAATGGTGCAGTTTTTAGAGGCAGATTAAGCATTAAGTTCGAAATTTAATTTTGCTTCCACAAATTGGGGAGAGTGGGGTAAAAACGCAAGTTCCACTGATTGGTTTTAGAGGAGACAGTTGAAATAAGAAAACACGCATTTTATTTAGGAAAATTATTTTAAAAAATGCACAATCACACTTTCACACCATTATAAAAAAGTAAGAAATGGACATTATTCACAAACAATTAAAAATGAGAAATACACTCAGTAAGAGAAGTATCAAAACAACAAAATGAAAAACAACCAAAAAACAGAACTTTAAAAAAAATTCAAAACACATAATATTTTCATTCTTGCTCTAATGGGCATTTCCACTGATTCCAAAAAATTTTTGGCCGGCAAACAGATGCCTCATGAACTTCCAGAAACGTAATGAAATCCAGTAAAAAGTTTCTTAGACCAGAAGACAACAGCAAAATCTGGAAAACTTGGCAGGTATGCAATTGCGGAGAATTTTTTAAACATTTCGAATACTTTTATAACATTTAGTACAATTTCACAATTTCAGTGACCACAGAAATACAATTTTTCAAAATATTTGGAGGGAAAAGAAAAGGAGGAACAGAGTTTTAAAATAACCTGACAATCACGGACAGGTTTTCCAAGTTTACAAAAGATGGAAATCCATTCCCAGGATTGAAGAATGGCAGCCATGCTACACAGCAAACCTTTTCATATGTTACTCTGCAACTACATGGAAATGCTGAACAGTAGTTCATATGAGGCATTTAGAAAGACAGTGATGAACACTCCATGATCGTCAAGAAAACTGAATCTATGCTGTGTCGATTTAAAAGTTATACGGTTCAACACTTTCCCTCTGGGGATTGGGGGAGGGGGGGGGGTATGGTGACCTGTCATTATTTAAATATTATTTCTACTTTAAACTTTATTTTCTCAAAACAACATTTTGGGGCATTCATCACTGTCATTCAAAGTGCCTCATGAGTTGGTTTATTAGGCAAGTGTTCTGTTTTAATCCCGTATAAGCATTTTCATCAAGTTCATCACCTAAATTAATATTGTCAGAAAACAGACAATTTTAATTACTTGGAAACAATACGCTCCATGTATTCATGTATTTAAAGAAGGAATTCTATGAGATTCAACAAGTATGTTTAACAAAAAAAAAAAAAAAAAAAAAAACCATTGTGCTCATGGGGTCATGAGCAACAGAAAACTTGACCATTCCTCTCCAAACTTTTTCCCAAGCAAGTACTCAATGGACAAAACATTACAGATACCTACCTAACAGTGTGTTGGTCCTCCTTTAGTGTGAATAATAGCCTGTACACGCTGAGGCATAGACTCCACCAGACGCTGGAGGATTTTTGGAGGTAATGACAGCCATGCACGTTGCACAATTTCAGTAATGCTCTCTACTGACTGACTTACACGCATTCTGAGGAGACAGTATGATTGCTCAGCGGTATAGAGATAAGGTTATAGCCCCCCCCCCCCTGTGCAACATTATGACGATACAACAGAAGACGAGAAGACATCTTTTTACATGACGATAAAGGTTGATAGCAATGCATAAGACTGGTAGATGAATACCTCAAAGAGAAAATACCATTTTGCCACATGGAGTGGCTAACATGATCTTCTGATCTCAATCCAATTAAGCCTGCTTGGGGTGCTCAAGAAAGTCAAGTTACTGTTCTCTCTCTCCATGAGCTGGCTGATGCACTTGTCAATCAGTGGGAATAATTGTCTCAGCAGCTGTTAGACAGTCTCAACATGCACAGCCACTGAATCTTATATTGCAGTCAGAACCACACCCCTTACTGACCTTCAACTCTTATTCCACAAGGTATGCTGTTATGATTCGCTTGTCACCAGCAATAATTTTTTGATGTGTTTTCAACTGCACAGTAAAAACTCTTTGCCAATCCATAGTACTATTACACATTATCACTGTGCCAATTTTGAGCCAAATATTTGCACAGGAATCTAAGAGAGGGCGATTTTTGTGAATGTTGCTCAAGTTTTAGAAGCCAGTGCACGCACGCAAACACACACACAATCTTCAATTCTGCACATGATCAGAATGCATCTGGCAACAAAGTAATGGGATCTCTACAGCACACAACTGACACCTGTGTATTCTGCAGCACCCAGGTTTCACTGCTATACCTCAGAGTAGAAACATTTACACTTTGATACACAGCAATTCAGAGCCAAATATTGGCCCTGAATTGCTGATGACACAGTCCTGTTGGCAGAGAGCAAAAGTAAGTTGCAGAATATGTCCTGGTTGTACAAAGTTTGCATGAAATTCAAACTGAGTATAAATAAGGAAAAAAAACCAAAGTTATGGTTTTTGAGTGAGATACTGTTAGCATACATACATATCACTAAGCTGTTCTCTGAGATTCAGAGGTTAGCTCCAACAAGAAGTACAAAGTACCAGACAGTTTTTACTTACAGTTGTCATATCAAACTTCTCTATTTACAGCGATCTTGACATACAACTCGGGCTTCACTGACATCCATTACACGCCGTACACAAGATCTTCTATACTTCATATTCATAATTTATTTCTCATGCAGACACTCCTGAATCTGATCCTTCCATGACTTCCTCCTTGGCCTTTCCTTCCTGCCACCTGGGCTAAAAAAATTTTCTTAGTAAGCATCTCATCACTCATTCTTCCAACATGGCCAAACCACCAAAGCATATTAGTCTCCACTTTGCTAACAACATTTTGCTTCACATCACTCAACTGCAACACATCTTCATTCCTCACACAATCAGAATGTGTCTTGCCACAAACCCCACTTAAGTAATGCATTTCTCCAGCACACAAATGACTCCTATGTTTTTTCCGCAATACACAGGTTACACTGCCATACATCAGAGTAGGAACAATTACACTCTCATACACAGCTATGCGGGACTCTCTTGAGAACCCATCATTCCTGTGAAAACCTCCCAGAGCAGCCATGACTTTCAATGAAGAATTCACTCGCCTACTAATTTCACCATCCAATTTGTTCTCTCTCTCAAACATGCTTCCTAAATACACAAACTCATTCACCTGGTCAATCACTGTGCCAGTTACACTTACAATACATTACATTCAGTTCTTGAAAGAGGAACTGGTAGCATTGAATGTAAGTCTAAATGGCACAGTGACTGACCAGGAAGCACGTTTGACAGAGATATTTAGGAAGCACGTTTGACAAAGAACAAATTGGATGGTGAAATCAGTAGGCGAGTGAATTCTTCGTTGAAAGTCATAGCTGCTTGAAAGTCATAGGAGGTTTTCACAGGGATGAAGGGTTCTCAAGAGAGTTCTGCATGGCTGTGTATAATAGTGTAATTGTTCTTACTTTGATGTAAGACAGTGAAACCTGAGTACTACAGAAGAAACATAGGAGTTGTTTGTGTGCTGGAGAAATGAGTTATTTACAAGGGATTTGTGGCAAGACATGTTCTGATCACGTGAGGAATGAAAATGTGTTGTAGTTATGTAATGTGAAGCAAAATGCTGTTAGAAAGGTGGAGACTAATATGCTTTGGTGGTTTGGCCATGTTGAAAGAATGAGTGATGAGATGCTTACTAAGAAAAATATATGTATTTGCCCAAGAGGCAGGAAAGAAAGGCAGAAGGACAAGGAAGTCATGGGAGGATCAGATTCAGGAGTGTCTGCATGAGAAAAAGATTGAGTATGAAGTATAGAAGGTCTTGTGTACGTCGTGTGATGGATGACAGTTAAGCTCGAGTTGTATGTCAAGATCACTGTAAATGGAGAAGTTTGATATGACAAGAGTAAGTAAATAATAAGTTAAACATTTATCTGGTAGTTGTATTTCTTTGTGGAGCTAACCTCTGAATTTCAGAGAACAGCTTAGTGGTATGTATGTAATTCAGGGCCATGAGAAGAATGTATCTATCCTGTATTACTACTGATAGAATGTATCTATCCTGTATTACTTTCAAAGATGAATTCTGCTGCCTACTAACATCACCATATTTTTTCCTTTCTTTCAAGTAGCACTTGGACTTGCACCACTTTTCTGGACCTCCCACATACATGAAGGGAATGTGACCACAAAAGGGACTCTGCATCCATGTGCAAAAAAGATAGTACTTCCAATTTCATTTTCTTAAACCTGTGTGTGTGTGTGTGTGTGTGTGTGTGTGTGTGTGTGTGTGTGTGTGTGTGTGTGTGTGTGTGTGTGTGTGTGTGATGCATACTTGCAACACTACAGGAATTTTAGTTCACAAAATTCTTACTTCTCCCTGCCTTTTTTCCCCTGTGAAAGTTACATAGGCTTTTGAATTTATGAAATACAGTTGTTCTTTTATAGTACATTATCACATTAGAAGCAATAAAAAATAACACCCCCCCCAAATTATGGAGTAATACTATCATTGTTTAACTTACTCTAGCAAAAAAAAAAAAAAATCCTTTACATTTATGCAGTATTTCGCTATTTTACAAACACTATATCCTACACCTTGTAGAAAGACAATTTGATTTCCTCACATGCCATTTATAGAAGTTTTACAGCATTTTGAGAGAGAACAAAAATTCAAAACCCTCTTCCTTACCAACATTTTACTCCCATTCTAATGACACCCAACTTTAACATATAAAGCAGAGTATAATTTACTTTGCTTGTGATATTCCATATACTTAGCTGACATCTAACAAACTATGAATCTTCATATTACAGGTCTTTCTTTCCTTTTCTTTTAAGACTATACAGAAAAAGGCATCATGATAATTAACACAGCAATCGGACATAGCCGAATTGACTGTAATTACTGTTTCACATGTGAATTAAATCACATCAGAAAACTTGAAAACTTCATCGCCGTGGAGCGGAAATGAAATTTTGAGAAAAATATTTCTTCAACTCTGAACAGAAAAAGGCATGTTTGCACGGGTTGCAAAAAATACATTTACTCAAATAATTTCTAACATCATCACTCATATAAGAAAAAGCACGGTACATCATGTTACCAAATGAAAGGAAAAAAACTACTAAGTCTGATAGGAGTGTAATAGATAAGTTTTAAGTAAAAGAATCATATGAGATTTAGATACCAGAAGGGGGGGCTTGGGGGTTAAAACAGTTTAAAAATTTTTCTGCAAATCCAGATTTGTATTTATTAGACGGATTACAAAACTGTCAGGTTTTACTGTAAGTTGTTTAAAAATTTAATTATGAGAAAAAAAGCAACAACTGAGAATTACAACTGTAAGCTTACTTGCTCTTCAATGGTGTCTTTTTGTTCGCCATCACTCCACAAGGTTTTTTGCCTGTCTAAATTTTGAACAATACGAGCTGCTAACTTAATGTCAGACCTCACAACCTGTTTGTGAGATGAAATGCCATTCACAGATCTGATACGACGACTAAGATCCCTATTAACTATTGCTCCAAGTTCATTGTCACGAAGCTGCAAAACAAAAAACAAAAAAAAATTAATGGAGGAAGGACCTTTGTTGTTTAAAGCATAATGATAAACAGAACTGATAAATTAATTTTATCAAACTCAGAAAAAAGTAACTCGCAGGAAACAATGGTCATGAAAAGTTTATATTAAACATCAAAACACACAAAAACAAATAAGTAAGCCTTTCTTTTCATCTACAATATTAAAAGCAAAACTTCATACAACTGCTGAAGAAAATGGGAAGTAATGCTATGTATGAATTCTAAGAATGGTTCCTTCTACTTAGTACAAAAATGGAAAATTCACTTCTCGACCCTGGTATGCACTGCCTCAATATAAAATAACCACATAAAAAATGTGACAATGTTGAAAACATATGTTTAACACAAAAATCAGCGTGGGTATGTGATGTGAACCAACCTCCCATACCATGCCTTTTTATTACTACAAAATGTAAACCACAAATATATTTTACATTTTTTTCATAGTTAACTAATTTTTACTTTTTATTTTTTTGGCACTGGAATACTTTAAATGATGCCCAACAGAATTGTGTGAAGAAAAAGCAGTGAACAGAAGAACTTTGGATTATCATACACATCTATCATTCTAAAAAATAAATACATAGCAAAGCAGACAGATACAGAAGTAAAGTGTCAGGCCTTGACACATGTTGTATCTTGTTATAAGGTAAATAAATGCCTTTACCTTATAAACAAGACATGTTCTGCAGGTTACAGTACATCTCTATGTTTGGATAAAATGCAAAAGAAATTTCATGTTTACACATACCATAAATTTAATCAACGGACATATCAAAAATGAAGAATATAGGAGTTCTATTTGACATTAAAATAAATACTTTTGTTTGAAAAGTTGAGCCATGTAATGTCATAATTATTGTGAAAGAACTTTCACAATTTAAAAATATAAAATTATATCAGAAATGCTGAGCAAAGAATAGTGTAATGATGAATGGAATTTGTTTAACAAACTTGAAGGGAACAAACAGAAAGAGCAAGCCTGAAAAGCCAGAGACATAACTGGTAACACACAACAGTAAGACCACCTTCAGGAATTGCTGAAATGCATTAAGAAATACCCATGATGGGCAATACAAACAGTTTTGAGACAAAAACAAAAGGTATCAGATTTTGAGGTAATATCACAAAAATATGGTGTGAAGCCATTTGAAACTAAGGCAATTGCCACTTAACAAAAGCATTCTAACAAAGGTGTAGAAGTTGAAATGAATTAACATTTAAACATTTTAGTTAACTATGCACATGTGTAATGTGGCAGAAAAAAAAAAAAAGTTCAGAGGAAAGAAACGGGGAAACGGGTAGATGCCCATTAATTTAAATGGTTTGTGTTTTGAAGTTCAGGCAGCTAAAAGAGGAATGGCTTTGAAAAAAAAAAAACAAAAAAAACAGTGGAATTAACTTTTTTACGGGTCTTATAGAGGTTATTATTCAAAAAGTTGGTGGTCAAATTTTCGAACTAAATCCTAGTTCGTCATCAGGACTATGTCACTGGAGTAGTTGCTGCCATTCAGTTGGAAGAGTCCAACCACAATTATCGTTAATTGTGGTACTTCTTCTTCTTGCTATTTCGATCCCTTCTTCTAGTTTCCTCTTTACTAAGTTTGACTGGTGGGCGATTCCCAATTTATGGAGTGTCCACTTGCTTGTATATGTCTGTCTAGCCCTGTTTTGTTACTAATGTTCCAAATAGCTGCTTGGTGTTCTTTCATTCGGACTTTAATACTCCTCCCTGTTTCTCCTATATAGCTGAGTCCGTAGTTACAGTTGCTGCAATATATTACTCCTTCTTGCAATTGGATGCCCACTTCTTTCTGCTTTAAAGCTGGCAGGAATTTCTTTAATTTGTTACTTAGATCCTGGAGCAAGCCTGATATTATATTTTGCTCCGATCCTCTTCAGTTTTTCGAAAAGTCCCTTGTGGTACGTAATTTTGCAGGTGAATTTGTTGTTTATTTCCTGCTTCTTTTTTGGCACTTGTCTAAATAATTTCTCAACATAAGGGGAGGGGTAATTGTTTTTTGCCAATATTTCTTTTAATTCTTCTCTGTGAGGATCTTTTTGATCTGAAGAGACCAGGACTTCATAGTAGTAAATGGGGGTTTTGATCACAAAGGAAGTTCTCTACGGGCCCCGCCCACTGCGGTCCACGTACGGACAGTAGTGGTCAATCATGACGTCAGTCTCAGCCATTTTTTTTTTCACGTGTTCTTTCCAACCATGTCATTTTGTGTGCCACGTGTTTTGAGATGAGTCATCGTTTTCTCCAACCATGCCATTTTGTGTGCCACGTGTTTTGAGATGAGTCACTATGTTGGGTGACATCGCCGTGCTAGCAAGCAATACTATGACATCACAGATACAGTCATGATAAGAATGGGATAAGAGGAGAAGTTGACGTCATTTCAGATTCTGTTAAGATCCAAGACTGATTTTTTTTTTTTTCAATTACTTGATCATTTTACAACGAATTTATTCCTTATTTTTTTTCCATAAATTTTCAACGTAACGATTTTTTTTTAAATTTTCTTTGAGCTTCACGCATTTTCAACGCACGTACCAACATAAAGACGTTTTCCAAAGTTTTGTGTTGCAGACATAATCTTAAAACACGATTGTTTATTAATGTACACAGTGGCAAAAAAATTTTTAAACTCGGTCTGTAAAATGAAATAGAAACAAGAAATTATAATTTGCTTTGGTTTGTTAGTCAAAATAAGTCCCTCCGGCTTCAATACACTTGTTACAGTGATTAAATAATGATTCGAATGCCTGTCCCAGTTCACTTTGCAGAATTGCCTCCAAAGCACGCGTCGAAGCTGTTTGTATGGTTGAAATGTCGTCAAAATAACATCCTTATAACGTCATTTTAAGTTTTGGGAATAAAGAAAAGTAGCAGGGTGCTAAATCAGGCGAATACGGTGGATGATTCAACACACAGACGTTATTTTTCGCCAAAAATCTACGAACAAGAAGTGAGGTGTGACTGGGTGCATTATCGTGCAACAAACACCAACTGTTTTCATCCCGATATTCTGGACGAATGCGACGTATTCTGCCCATCAAACGTCACAAAACATTTAAATAAAACTACGCCAGTAATTGTTTGTCCACTTGGAACAAATTCTTTGTGGATAATACCCTTACTATCGAAGAATGTAATGAGCATTGTTTTGATTATTGATGGAACTTTTCTTCTTTTTTGGCTTGTGGTGAGTTTTTTGACTTCCATTCTGCACTTTGTCGCTTTGTTTTAGGATCATATTGAAAACACCATGTTTCATCACCTGTAACAATCGATTTTAAGAAGTTTGGATCATTTTCAGCGGCTGAAATGATGTCTCTGCAATGTGCACTTCTCTTTGATTTTTGTTCATTGGTTAACGTGTGTGGAACAAATTTAGCACAGACTTTTGTTTTGCCCAAATCTTTATGCAGGATGGTCCGAATTGTTTCTTTGTTGATGTTTAAAGACCCTTCCATCATTCTTAGTGACGCACATCGATTGTTTGCCACAAAATCACACACTTTTTCAATAATCTCAGATGTCCTAGATGAACTTGGTCTTCCGGTATGCTTATCTTCTAGCGTATCTCTTCCGTCCAAAAAACGTTTGTGCCACAGGAAAACATTTGATCTACTTAAACAAAAGTCACCATAAACTTGTTTAATCATTTGGTACGTTTCCGAGGCACTTTTACCAAGTTTTGCGTTAAATTTAATAACAGCCTTTTGTTCCATCTTAATAATTCAGCATGAAAAAATTTTTACTTCTCTAATGAACGGCCGTTTCGTTTGAGTTACTTTAACAACTGCGCAGTACTTTTGGCAGAAAGCAAGCAGATGATCACGGTTTATAACGCACTCGCCATTACACTGGTGGCGCCACCGTAGGCTGATATCTTGTGCCAGTCTTAAAAATTCTTTGACGCACTGTGTATTTATGTGTTCATGGCATTTTCTGTTATATTTTTTAACGTTACACCTTTTTCCCCCATACAAAGCCACAATGTTTTATAAAATATTTTTTTTTGTATTTTCTTTATGATTATTCAGTGAATGTACCTTTTAATGCATTATCTTAATCTCCTTTTTTCCCCCTAAATACTTGCATACTCGTTAAACTTCTCAATGTACCAACATTATTTTATTTTCTAACTTTACAAACTAACAGCTACTTTTATCGAGGCTTTATTGTTTCTGATTCAAACAAGCAAACGTTTCTTCATTATTATTTATTTTTCCTACGCAAACAACTTTTCTTACTTGCTTTTAATGTATGGATTTAATTTGGTTTTCTATATATCTGTTTCATGTTTCTGCAAGAAATATACAGATCTATAGCAGATATACATAAAATTTGTTCGTAACAGTATCTTTTTTTTTTTTTCCAAATCTGGGTGGAATGAGTAGAAGTCTAACATCTTCCCTGTGTTAGTGGGTTTTCTAAAAAGCTGAGTGAATATTCTCCCCTCTCTTGAGGTCAAGTTTAAATCAAGGAAATAGATGCTATGGTCTTTTTCCAGTTCCAGGGTGTACTGCAAGGTATTTTCTAGCAAGTTAAATTCTGCTAGAATCTGAGAGGGTAGAGATTGGTCCTTAGTATCTACTATAAATAGGACATCATCCTTGTATCTTACATAGAGAGCATATATTGAAGGTTGTATAAGGATTTTTGCCTCTAGTTTATTTACACAATAATTTGTAAGCAGAGGTGCTAATGGAGAACCCATTGCAAGTCCTGAGGTTTGCCTGTAATATTTCTTTCCAAACTGGAAGAAATTATTTCTTGAAAGAAAACAGGAGCAGTTCATATATGCCAAGTAGTATTTCTCTATTGTGATTATGGAAGACTTTTTTCCGTTAGGTCATCCGCAATGAATTCCATCCAGCAGGAGGTCCAGGTTAATGTTGGTATACATAGACACTATATCCAGGCTTGCCATTACTGGATGAATTAATTCTGGCAAGTTGTCTAGTTTTCCTTTCAGCTACATGGAATTTTTTAGAAGGTAGGGAGGAGGAGGGAAAATATCTCTGAGGTGAGTACGTAAATAATAATTAATGTTGGAGAGTGGTGAATTTCTAGTGTCTATTATAGGTCTTATTGGAAAGCCTTCTTTGTAAATTTTTATTGTACCATAGATCTGTGGAACTCTTGACTGGATTTTGGAGAAGCTTTTGAAGAGCTCATTTGGCTGAATTTTGCTTTTTAAAGAGCTGATTAATTTCTTAAGATTTTTGACAGTTTGATCAATAAGGTTAGCAGTGAATTCTTCATAAGAAGGCTTGTCAATTCAGCTTCCATTTTATTGTAATACTTATTTTTTTCTAACAATACTAAAACTTTGCTTTTATTTGCTTTCAGTGCTACAACTTTATCATTGGTTTTGAATTTTTTAAAGTCAGTAATGGCTTTTCTATCAAAATTTGTAAGCAATTTTACTGGCTTTTTTACAAATTTTGAGACACAGTCTGAGAATTTTTTCCTTAAAGTGGCTGCTGTATTTTCATCTTCTCTTTCTACCTTACTACAGATGTTTTCTAAATCAATAAGCATTCGTTTTTATCAAGTGTTGCGGAGGAAAGGTTGTAATTATATCCCTTATTAAGGATAATCAAATTTCCATGAAAGAATACCAAGCAGCTATTAGGAACATTAGTAACAAAACAGGGCTAAACAGACATATACAAGCAAGTAGACACTCCATAAATTGGGACTCAGTAAGAATAATCGCCCACCAGTCAAACTTAGTAAAGACTAGCTGATGACCATTTACCTGTACCGTCCAATTGCGGACTCCACACGGTTAAGCGAACTCTCTCGAAATAAAATAGTGACGGCGTTGCGAGTAATCATGCCAGGATCCGACATTCCTCCATCCGGACAGAATCTGTCCGTAGACCTGCAGCTTGCTGCTACCGCCGTGGGCCGGCACTTCCCAACTCTCCATCATGACCCAGGTGTGCGTGCCATTTGGGCAGGGGCTAGAAAAGAAATTTCTCTACCCCTGACTGGGAGAATCAATTGCTAGCGCGAACTGTTTGGGGCGTCTGCTAAAGAGGAAACTAGAATAAAGGATCGAAATAGCAAGAAGTACCACAATGAACTATAATTGTGGTTGGACTCTTCCAACTGAGTGACAGCAACTACTCCAGTGACATAGTCCTGATGACGAACTAGGATTTAGTTCGAAAATTTGACCACCAACTTTTTGAATAATAACCTCTATAAGACCCGTAAAAAAGTTAATTCCACAGTACAATATGAATAGAGGTGCCATAAATTCATTTACAACTAGGATTAAAACCACATACGGTCTGGATATATGGCGAAACATCAGAAAGATCGAAAGGAGTAAGTGCAAAAGCGACAAATGTAAGTCACAACTATATTTTCTTAAGAAATGCAAGAGAGCTAATTTTGTTCCACCTTCTTTGAAACTTGCAGAGAACATCGAGAAGAATCTGTTAAGAAATTTTGTTAAAAATAGAACTAAAAACGGTAAATGGTGTGATTAGTAATAAGCTCAGAACTATTGAGCAATGCAAACGATTAGAATCTCTTATTTGGGCCTCTTCATTAGGTGAAATTCCAGAAGCAGAAAAGAAAAATATTGGTAACTGGGTAGCTAAAGCAGTGACAGAAAAAAACAAGAAGTTTAAGGAAAAAATTGAAACTTAAGGAAAATAAGTGGTAGAGTCCAAAGTTAATGTTTACAGCTCCTGGCCCACAGTTAATACCATCCCCGACTAACAAACACGTCATAGATCTGACGGAAGATGGAAACTTGATTAATATCCTTAATAAAGGATATAATTGCAACCTTTCCTCCGCAACACTTGATAAAAAACGAATGCTTATTGATTTAGAAAGCATCTGTAGTAAGGTAGAAAGAGAAGATGAAAATACAGCAGCCACTTTAAGGAAAAAATTCTCAGACTGTGTCTCAAAATTTGTAAAAAAAGCCAGTAAAATTGCTTACAAATTTTGATAGAAAAGCCATTACTGACTTTAAAAAATTCAAAACCAATGATAAAGTTGTAGCACTGAAAGCAAATAAAAGCAAAGTTTTGGTATTGTTAGAAAAAAATAAGTATCACAATAAAATGGAAGCTGAATTGAGCAAGCCTTCTTATGAAGAATTCACTGCTAACCTTATTGATCAAACTGTCAAAAATCTTAAGAAATTAATCAGCTCTTTAAAAAGTAAAAATCAGCTAAATGAGCTCTTCAAAAGCTTCTCCAAAATCCAGTCAAGAGTTCCACAGATCTATGGTACAATAAAAATTCTCAAGGAAGGCAATCCAATACGACCTATAATAGACACTAGAAACTCACAGCTCTCTAACATTAATTATTATTTACTTGCTCACCTCAGAGATATTTTCCCTCCTCCTCCCTACCTTCTAAAAAATTCCATGCAGCTGAAATGAAAACTAGACAACTTGCCAGAATTAATTCATCCAGTAATGGCAAACCTGGATATAGTGTCTATGTATACCAACATTAACCTGGACCTCTTGCTGGAATTCATTGCGGATGACCTGGCGGAAAAAATTGTCTTCCATAATCACAATAGAGAAATACTACTTGACATATATGAACTGCTCCTGTTTTCTTTCAAGAAATAATTTCTTCCAGTTTGGAAAGAAATATTACAAGCAAACCTTAGGACTTGCAATGGGTTCTCCACTAGCACCTCTGCTTGCAAATTATTATGTAAATAAACTAGAGGCAAAAATCCTTATAACAACCTTCAATATTTGCTCTCTATGTAAGATACAAGGATGATGTCCTATTTATAGTAGATACTAAGGACCAATCTCTACCCTCTCAGATTCTAGCAGAATTTAACTTGCTAGAAAATACCTTGCAGGACACCCTGGAACTGGAAAAAGACCATAGCATCAATTTTCTTGATTTAGACTTGACCTCAAGAGAGGGGAGAATATTCACTCAGCTTTTTAGAAAACCCACTAACACAGGGAAGATGTTAGACTTCTACTCATTCCACCCAGATTATATTAAGTCGAATATGGCGAGACAATTTTTGGAAAAAAATTGAAGTCCTGCTCACTTCAGATGCTCAAAAAGAACGCCACAAAGAAGAATTAAAAGAAATATTGGCAGAAAACAATTACATTTCCGCTTATGTTGAGAAATTATTTAGACAAGTGCCAAAAAAGAAGCAGGAAATAAAAACTTCAAATTCGCCAGCAAAATTACGTACCACAAGGGACTTTTCGAAAAACTGAAGAGGATCAGAGCAAAATATAATATCAGGCTTGCACCAGATCTAAGTAACAAATTAAAGAAATTCCTATCAGCTTTAAAGCAGAAAGAAGTGGACATCCAATTGCAAGAAGGAGTAATATATTGCATCGACTGTAACTGTGGACTCAGCTATATAGGAGAAACAGGGAGGAGTATTAAAGTCTGAATGAAAGAACACCAAGCAGCTATTAGGAACATTAGTAAGAAAACAGGTCTAGACAGACATATACAAGCAAGTAGACACTCCATAAATTGGGACTCAGTAAGAATAATCGCCCACCAGTCAAACTTAGTAAAGAGGAAACTAGAAGAAGGGATCGAAATAGCAAGAAGAAGTACCACAATTAATGATAATTGTGGTTGGACTGTTCCAACTGAGTGGCAGCAACTACTTCACTGACATAGTCCTGATGACAAACTAGGATTTAGTTCGAAAATTTGACCACCAACTTTTTGAATAATATGCTCTATAAGACCCGTAAAAAGTTAATTCCACAGTACAATATGAATAGAGGTGCCATAAATTCATTTACAACCAGGAAAAAAAAAAAAAAAAAAAAAAAAAAAAACTGTTCAGAGGTCCAGAAAAGGAAGGGAAGTTCTCAGACGCTAAGAATGACATTATTGCAATTGCAGTTTGATTGTTGTGACACTTTCAATTAAATCACTGTGTGGAGTCAGTTGGAGTCTTAATAAAATCCCTGTTTTAAGGAGTCATATAATAAAATGCTATGTCAAAAAATTAGCTTTCATATACACTATCTACCAACAAGTAATTGGACACCCCATGCAATCGACAATATCTGCGGTTCTGATACACGTCACTGCCGCCGCCATTAAATATTGTGTGGGAAACAACAATGCAACCAGTCGCATGCAAGATGCCACGCAGTTCAGAGCTCTCCGACTTCTAGAAAGGTGTAATCATCAGGTAACACAGAAATAGCTGATCCATACGTGACATATCCAGCAAGTTGAAGTACCTAAAATCGACAGTGGCCTACGTGATTGGCAAGTGGAAGATGAGAGGTGACTATCGGAATGTGCCCCGACACAGCAGACCCACAAAACTGGGAGTTAGAGACCGACGGGTGCCGGCCAGAGATATTCGGAAGAACCGTACCAAATCGATGGGCCAAATCCGCGAGGAGTTTCAACAGGCATCCGGGAAAGTTCTTTTGATGAATACCATCCGTAAGGAAGCCCATCTGCTCGGTTATCGTGGACGTGCTGCCACCCACAAGCCTTTTACCACCAAGTCTAATAGCGCTGCTTGGCTAACGTGGTGCAAAGAATGTTGACAGTGGAAACAGGTTCTCTGGAGCGATGAATCAAGGTTCACCTTCTACCGTTCGGATGGCAAAGTCTGGGTTTGGCATCTGCCTGGAGAACGCCTCCTCCCGGAATGTATTGTGCCAACTGTGAAGTTCGGTGGCGATGGAATTATGCTATGGGGGTGTTTCTCCTGGTATGGCATGTGACCCTTGGTCGCAATTCCTGGTAGAATCAATGCCGAGACCTACTGCACCATTTTGGATGACCATGCGCTTCCTACGTTGTGGCAGTTTTACGGGGTGGACACATGTTACTTTCAGGATGACAATGCCACCTGTCATGTTGCGAGGTCCACCATGGCTTGGTATGGTGACAATGGGGTTAATCGAATGGACTGGCCTGCGCAGAGCTTGGACCTTAACCCTATCCTAGCACCTTCGGACGAGTTGGAGCGTCGACTTAAGGGGTGCCCCTACCGTCCGAAATCAGTGAAGGAACTGACCTGTCTTCTCCAAGCCGAGTGGAAGAAAATACCGCTAGCCGTCGTACAACGTCTGGTTGAGAGTATGCCTCGGAGGGTCGCAGCTGTAATCGCCGCTCCACCAACTACTGAAGGTGAATAAACTTCGTTTTCCTTTGCTATCACAGGTGTCCAATTACTTGTTGGTAGATAGTGTATTATTATTATTATCTCATCTAGTGTACCAGCATGGCATTACACATGTAATTGTCACACACTATCATAAACAGACGATAATAGTAACATCAACAATTCTTGTCTACAATAAACTTTTTCCAACTGTTTCAGTGCACTTCAAGATATTCTACCTCTATCATAGTGCTTTCTTGATCTTTGTCTGGACATAGCTCTTTGGCCTTAGCCGTTTTTGACATTTTGTTACATTTAGTAAGTCTTTCACTTCTTTTTCTTCAACCAAGGAGCATACAATTCAGTTCTAAGGTCTGTACGGCTAATTCTGTTTTGCCTGTGGATGTACCTATTTCCCCTAGATATTCCTTTTACTACTCTTATGCCTGAAGCAGACCAACTGTTTCTATAGTGACTATAGACAATCCTTAGCACTTGGGAGTGTCTGGGTTTTCTCCGGAGCAGTGTGGAGGCACATGTCGATGTTTATACAATCATGTCTGTTGTTCATCCCATCAGGAGAGCACTGAGTGCACATCAGCTGGAAAGGGTTAATTCAAAATAACTTCCAGCAGATGGAGGGTAATCACAAATTTTTTGGGGGGGAGGGGGTCACTTCCCACCCACTAAATAAGCAATGAAAGACATTGAAAAAGTCTGAATCATAATAATTACCAAGAGTCTGACGGGAAATAAGGAGAAAAGGCCCTTCTATGGAGTTCTTAAATTTCATGACGTATATAAACCCTGACATAGAACCACTGATTTTCACATATCATGCTCAGCTTATTGATTTCTGTTGTATTTCTTCACAGTGTTAACAATTACCGCTAAGATAGCAGCACAGTGGTGTTTGTACGTTAATAATCTGTACAAGTTTTGAAAAAGTATTTAAATTTTACATGGAATACATGACAGTATTATCATGAATTACGATTGCTTTTGTTTTACAGATCAGTATTTTTTTACAATGTGCTCATATTATTTTCCTACTGTATCATCACTTCTTGTATGCGTAAAAACACTTAAAAAAGAGGAAATTATGCGTACAGGAAATAGCTGTGTGTAAAATATTTTTCTTTTTTTAGGGCTGAAGCTATAATATTTCATAAATACAAAAATTACTGCATATATTTTAATGCATTTTCTTGCTGCAAGAGAATACATAAAAACATTAGATATGACTACTATTAAAAAAAAAAAAACCTTAGCACTTATGGAAAAAGTTGTCTTATCTGTGACATTTCCAAAAACTGCAGCCTAATAACATCAATGCAAAATTGTTTTACTGTGGTGTAGGGTAACACTGGTCAACATGAAAAATGTTATGAACTCAAAACTACCTAATCTTAGCTTATTTTAGGGTGCTGAACACAAAAATGACATTAATTGCTAGTTGGCTCTCATTTTTAAATTACACTTATGGTATCAAATTCTGAGTGCTTCACTTATTGGTTACACCTTTCAATAAAAGTAAAGCAAAACGACAGCTTTAGTGCCACCAAGGTCTTATCATGTGAACTGACATTCCAGCAGGCTCCCTCTGCAACACGTGTTCAGTCGGAGCGTGTGTTGTACTGATCACATGATCCTTTCTGTTCATCACTTCTCTCAGGATCAGGTCAGAGGTAGATGTTGCATGACACGTGCTTTCAGTTGTTACATCGTAATTAGAATTTCAGTTCTTCATTGCTTCTGTCTTGAATAGTTTCAAGTAATTTCTTTTTGTTTTGTTTCTGCCATGAAATATTAAAAATGTCTTATAAATGTGTGAAATAATCCAGATAACTTCTGTGATGTATGTGGAAAAGTGACATCTGCATCAAGAAAGTGTGCATTAAGTGCAACTATAAAAAACAAACATTTCTTGTATTTCGGTTGCAATATTGGAGATCTTGGCACGAAATGGGGCTCCACATGTATGCATCAAAACTGATTATGTGCATGAACAGTTAGGGATGTTCTATGCCCTTTGCAGTACCAATGATTCAGAGAGAGCCAACAAACCACAGGCTTATTTCTGTATGGTGCCTCCTATCAGTAAAGGTATGACCATGACAAAGAGCAAGACAGCTTCATATCCAAATGTACCTTCAGCAATTTGTCCCATATCTCATGGTGAAGAACTACCTATCCCTGAACCGCCTGAATTTCCCCCCTCAGACTCTGACGAACATGGTTTACACAGTGAATCATAGCAGCTATCAACTTCAAGAGATCCAAAATTTTGTCCAAACCCAGATTCCTTAGAGCCACATATGACCATATAGTTTGAACTTAAAGGTCTCTTATTAGAGATCTGGAACTGCCAAAGAACAAGGCCGAGCTTTTGGTATTAAGGTTACAACAATGGAATCTCCTGGATCATTCTGTGAAAATAACATTTTGTACCAGAAAAAAAATTTTATCAAACAAAAGGTGACTTCGTTTCTGTAATGATGATGATACTCTACTGGCAGCAATTAAAATGAGACACATTCCTGAAGAGTGGGTTGTATTATTACACAATGGAAATAAGTTTCCTTCAATACCTATTACATACAGTCCACACAAAAGAAATACATGCAAACATGAAAAGAAACCTGTTAGGTGTACACTATCAGAAGTATGGGAGGCAAATATGTGGTGATTTAAAGGTGGTCAACCATTCTGTTAGGATTACAAAAGGGTTACACTAAGTATTGTTGCTTTCTCCGTGAGTGTAATAGCAGTGCAAATACCCATTTCAAAAAAGAGAAATTGGCATAATCGAAAATCATTAATGCCTGGAATTAAGAAAGAAGCACCTGAACCCTTGATAGAATTAGGTAAAGTTTTGCTACTACCACTACACATAAAACTGGGGTTAATGAAGAATTTTGTCAAGGCTTTGGATGTGCAGGGCACATGCTAAGCATTTGCCAAGTCGCCAAATATGACTAAATCCGAAATATGGAAAAAAAAAAAAAGAATTGGTGAAAGATTTTATGAACCTTCGGCGATTGTTGACTCAAGTTAACTATACAATTCATGGTAATTTTTAGGCTAAACTTTAGCGCATATGATTTTAAAGTTTGATTTCCCAAAGCTGTTAGGTTTTAAATGGTGCTGCACCATGCTTGCGATTGTTATGGAGTTCCGCAAAGACCTATCATGGCTACTCGGGAGTCATTTGGGGGAGTGGATGGAAATAAGAGCTGCTGGTGGCGGGGATATTGGGAGGGGAGAAAATCTATAATTTATAGGGAGCAGGTCTGCAGGCAATTCGCCTCAAAGTCATCCCACTCTCTGTGCAGCCGACTCTTGGCAGTGGCTTTCGCACCAGTGCACGGGGTTCAAAGGCTTGTGGCGAATTGATCTGTCACATTTTGACACGCAGCTATCAGGATTTAAAACACGAATCTGAAAAATTTCTGTCAACGCTATAAAACGCTGATAGGAATAAGAGACCTAAGTTTTGTGCGTGAATTGTTTAAAAACTGCATAATAAACTAACCTTGAAAGGTTTTTATTTGGAATTTCTTGCATGTAGTTGACATGCACAGAATTAAAAAAAAAAATCACTTAAATATATTTTTATGAGATTTTTAAAAATATTTTTACAATTTTTTATAGTAGACATGAGTGTTTTATGCACAAACATAAAGGCTTATCCATGAAAATGTTAATTTTTGAAGCTTGAAAGGGGGGAGGGGGTATGACAAGCTATAAAAGCATTATCAATGTAGCAAAGGTTGCTTTAACTTGCTCTATAACCACAACAAATGTAAAATGTGGTTTTAGTAAACAACAGAACTTCATGAAAACAAAGACTGCATGAAAGTTAAAAATGTTGGTGACCATGATTTTTATGAACATTGAAGGACCTTATAGAATTTTTTAAAATTTTGATGCAGACATTGATTACTGGTACACCTGCATTTCTTTCATGTTTGCTTTATTTTACACATTTCTTATATGCCCTTTTCTTTCTTGTAACAATTTTTACACCACCAATAGTGGCTAAGATTTTCAAAATATGGATAATGATTTTTTAATATGGCTTAAACTTTGGCTAACACTTCAAATTTTTTAGTGCTATCCCTCATATGAACAGTACGGCATTCACGTGTGAGAGAGAAATTTTCAAAACTCAGTTGCAAAGAAGTTAAAGCAGGTGTTTTCATTGGCCCACAAATAAGGCAACTTTTCGAAGATGATCATTTTGAATTGTGCTCAGTGAAAGGGAGAAAACAGTATGGAAATCCTTTGTACGTGCTTCAGCTTGCCTGGGAAGTGCTAAAGCAGCAAACTTCAGGAGCTTGTAGGAGATCTCGTAAATTTTTATAAAGAAATGAGGTGCAACATGTCCATGAAAATGCATTTCTTCCATTCTCACATTGATTTCTTCCCACCAAACTGTGGCACAGTTAATGATGAGCACTTCCATCAGGACCTCTCAGTGATGGAGCAAAGGTATAATTGTAAATGGAGTTCTACCATGTTAGCTGATTATGTTGTATTTTAAAAATAAAATCCACAGAAACTGAATACAAGCAAAAGAAAAAAAGCTGTATTTAAGACAGGCAAGTTTTCACATAATAACAAAACCAATACAATCTATATTTATTGGTGTCTAGTAGGAAAACAAAATCTTCCCTGCAAGCTTTCTCCGTCAACGGACGGCTTCTTCAGGCGGTTACAAAAGAAAAACAGAATCAAATGACAATCTAATTAGAAATTAGATTGTCATTGATATTTCTAATCAGATTGTCATTTGATTCAGTTTTTCTTTTGTAACAGCCTCAAGAAGCCATCCATTGACAGATAAAGCTTACAGGGAAGGTTTTGTTTTCCTACTAGACACCAATCGATACGGATTATATTGGTTTTGTTATTAGTTTGGTGTTGATAACCCACAGTTTACTCAAGTTTGTATATGTATCTTAATGTCATGTAAGTAACATATCTTATTTGAATATAGGAAAATGCATTTTTTTCAAAAAGAGCTAATATTTCAATTGAATTAAAAAAAAAAAAAAAAAAAAAAAAAAAAAAGATTACACCGAATTTTTGGGTGTAATAAGCACGTCTTTTGAATCCATTCTGACGCAAATTAAATTTATCAAAGCTATTCAAAGTCAATGGAACCGGTATGGAAAACAGTAGTATCTGACGGAAGAAAGAAGTTTTTCAATCGGTTTTTACTCCCTCTCATACTGCTGTAAACAGAATCTTGAACTTACGCCCTCTGGTTGCAGACTTGTACGTTAAAAAAAAACAAAAAAAAACATTAATTTATATGAGAAACATTTTGCACAAGAAACTCTTTCCAACTTCAAAAGAATTTTTCAAATCGGACTCTTAAAAACAGAGATATCGACAAAAATAAGATGTGACTTTACATCCCCTGGTGGGAAAACCATGCATTATTTTAGGAAGAAAGTATTCTCAAAAAGGTTTTTCCACATGAGCGGTGTCGGTAAAAAAAAAAAAAAAAAAAAATTAGTCGAGTTTTCAGGAGCCCAGATTTTGCTACAAATACCTCAGAAGCAGAAATTAACACTTATGCCCCCTGGTGGCCAAACCATTCCTTACCAAACATTAGAAATTATGTGAACAATATTTTCCATTGGTCTTGTATGCGATACAGGAAGAATTATTCAAATCTGAGTTTTAGAAGCAAAAATAACGCAAAAACGCAATTTACCTTTGTGCCCCCTAGCGGAAAGTCTATGATTTACTTGAAAATTTTGAATTTACAGGAAAAACATGTCACACTGGAAACACTATCCAACAAAGAAGGAATTTTTCAAATCGGGCCATTAGAAAAGCAGAGATATTGACAAAAATAAGATATACATCTACGCTCCCTAGCGGAGAAACTGGAATATTTTAAGAAGAAAATGTTCCTAAAAGGTTTGTCGACATGAGTGGTACCGGTCAACAACGACTTACCCCAGCTGGTGGCCAAACCATTTTTTATAAAAATTACAAATTATGTGCAAAGGATTTCCCATCAGGAGCTGTATCCATGGTGCAGAAAGAATTTTTCAAATCGGACATTTAGAAACAGAGATATAATGGAAAAAGCAATTTACCTTTACGCCCCCTAGCTGAAAGTCTACAAATTACTTGAAAATTTTTAAATCATAAGAAAAACATGTCACACTGAAAACAGTATCCAACAAAGAAGGAATTTTTCAAATCGGACTCCTAGAAGTAGAGATATTGACAAAAATAAGATATAAATCTATACCCCCTGGCAGAGAAACTGTGGAATATTTTAAGAAGAAAATATTCCAAAAAGGTTTATTGATGTGAGTGGCATCAACCCACGGAAGAAATTTTTCAATCGATATTTTAGAAGCTCAGATTTTATGGCAAATACATCAGAAGCAAAAATCAAAACCTACGCCCCCTGGTGGCCAAAGTTTCTTTACCAAAAATTTGAAATTATATGCAAAAGATTTTCCATTTTTTTCAGGTGTATCCGCTGAAGAAAGAAATTTTCAAATTGGAGCTTTAGAAGAAGAGTTATCTGGAAAAATGTAATTTACTTTTACGCCCCCTAGCGGAAAATCTAGGCTTAATTTGAAAAAGTAACTATATCTAAAATACTCTTAGAGATAAATCGAATCGAAAGATAAAAGAATTTTTAATAGGATGTTTAGAAGCAAATATGTGGAATAAAACGTATTTTTGAATTCGACATCTGCATTTACGCCTCTCTAGTGGCGAAATTGTACATCATAAAAAAAAAAGAAAAGAAAAAACCGAAATGAAGGATCATCATTTGCATATTTCAAGGTTCCCAATGCAAAAAGAATTTTTTAAATCGGACTAATAGTTGCAGAGATATTGTGGGTACGGACGGACGGACAAACCGGTAACATAAGCACGATCGGTTTTTTTTTACAAAAGACGCGCTAAAAAGTCAATTTGTTGACCAGTGCAATTTAAGTTGTATGTTTAGGCAGCACGCTAAAAAATTTTAGACATGATAAAGCTTACTTCGAAATACTGGTGTATGAAAATTTTTTTCACTAAAATAACCACAGGAGTAGTGTTCTCCTCAGAGTCTTTTTACTGGGTGGCCCGCCCAACTAAATTTCCTTTAATGAATGTTTTTACAATGTACATAATAGTAAGAGTAGAAAACTTATTCCCGCATACACCATAAATACTGGTGAAAATTGGCTGAAATCTGTGTCGAATATGATTTATTAGTAGCAAGTATTCACTTTTTTCATCATTTATTTATCATTTTCTAATGTTGTTTATCATGTTATGTTACATTAATGCCTACCACACAGCTAAAGATAATAATGTTTAGCAAAAAAAAAATTTTTTATTGGGGAAGGGGTGGTTAAAGTATTATCCAGCTGTGAAAAAATCTAGGGAGAACACTAGAGAGTACACACATAGAAAGTATATGTAATTTTGACAATGTATGTGTGTGTAATTGAATACTGGACTGAATTACTTTTGCTGAGAAATGCAAGCTCTTCATTTAACACAGAAAATATACCACTTGTATAAGGATTCTGCATTTGAAACAGCTTAGAACTACAAAGAAATTGTGTAATAACATCTCAACAGATCTTTCTCACCTGAATGTTTTCTTCAATACTATATTACAAATGTAAGACAATTCGTAGGGATTCTGAGTAAGCAGCAGCATGTTTTAGGTCACAGCTGTTGATTATAATTTTTGTGGTCATATACAAATGCTGTTTGGAAACTATTATTATATGCATTTTATCACAGATAAATGATGCAACATACAGTGCCTTATCTGTAATGATCTACACAGTTTAATGCTTGCACAACCATCACACTTTCATAGGATCAGAGCTGATTGTAAGGCAAAGTTCGAAATCCTGAAAAAATTTTTGGTGGTGGGGATACACTACCACCAAACAAATATTTTGAATTACAATTTTATATTACAATTCAAAATAAAAAAAAATTATATTAAAATGTTTTCATTACTTAAGCCATTTTATTCAATTGATGGTCATGGGTGGACGTTTTACTCCAGGAAATCATTATGACTTAAAATTTGCCTGTCTCTTGCATTACGTGCAATTAGTTAATGGCTTACATTCTTTAGATCCACTAACGTTACATGCTAAAAGTAAAGTTGCATTTTCTTAAATAGTTTGGTTTCCAATGGAGCATTTTACTCTGATGAAAAACAATTCCTTAACTCAAGTACAAAGCCCAAAGCTCCTGTGCAGGGAAAACAAGGGAAAAACAATGCACGTTGGTCGGAATTTCTCCCTCATGACCTAACACGTGTGGAGCAGCAAGATTTGAAAACCGCTAAAGGTATATTATGGTAGTGTTACACAATTCTTTAGCAGCTAGTTAAAGCGAAGGACAAAATCATGACTAATTGTTTAAAACAATTTACTATACAGTTTACAGGTGGTGACACAATTTGAAAAACTTTAAAATGTGGAAATAAATGTTTTAAACAAAATACCACACTGTTTGCTTGTGTCTGCACAATTTACATAGCCGAAAATTCGAAATTTCGGGTTTGATTGAGCACCAAAACCCAGAAATCCGGGTTAGACCCTGTAAACAAAACCACTGTAATACATGGCCCAGATCTTTTCTGTGATGCATAAATTTTCAAAAACCGGGGTTTAAATGTTACAGAACTTTAATGCTACTTCTGAAAGCTCTTGCATTATGTGCAACTAGTTAAAGGACCACTTGACAAACTTGTAGCACTTTTTTTGGCTCCAACTTTCTTTAGTGCATCATCCTGACCAAAAAACCTTTGGGGTGATATGGGGATTGTCTTTTTAGCCAACTTCCTCTTGCTGAGCTGGCTGTGATGAGAACCAGTAGTTGTACTGATGAGCGGGGGTTAATCACATGTAATCTTACTGTATTAAGAAGGATGTTGAAAATATGCCATGCCCTGACCAGGCAGACCAACTATCTAGTCTTACCATAAATACTGTAACAAAGTATTCAATGAAATAACAAAAGAATTTTAAGGATATTTCAATATACCTGTTATACAATGTAAGTAGCAGACTTGTGAAAACAAGGGAGCAATCACTTTTCAAAATGACTTCCTTTGACCATCACATAGTCCTTCAATCTATGTGGCACTCATAAATAGTATTATGCTCTCTCTCCACATAGAAAGCTGCTACTGCCTGCACCAAAGAGCATTTCACACTGTCAATATTGGTGTGTTGCTTTCTGCAGACCATGTTCTTTAGCACAGCCCATAACTTGTAATTCAATGGGCTGATGTCGGGGCTGGTAGAAGTCCAATCAACTGAAGAAATAAAGTTGGACACATTTGTCTGAAGCCATTCCTGGGTTGACTTGGCCTTGTGAGCAGGCGCAAAATCCTGCTGGAAGTTCCGCTGGTGGTGTTTGAACAGGTTTTACTCACATTCTTGACCACTGGCTCCAAAACAGTTTCTTGGTAGACAGGAGCTCTGTGGTATCCTTGTAGGAGACTCTCCACCAAACCATGATAGCAGCAGGATGATGGGCTCTCACAACTTTTAGGGCTTTCTCCTGAGCTTTTCGTGAAGTTGACACCTACACCCTGTCACTTTGGCGGTTGAAAGCCTCTTCAGTAGTGAAAATCTTTTCATCAGTGAAAAGAATCCTTCTGTGGAGACTATCTGTGCAACACCGCAGCACACGTTTCACTTTTACCTCCTTCTACTGCTTCAGCTGTGGGGTGAGGAAGTGACATGTACACCTCTGGTAAGTTCTCTCTCTTGGGCCACTCAGCAGCACACGTGACATTGTCATCCTGGAAATGTTCAGCTCATAAGCCATCACTTATTTTCTGACATGATTCCATCAAATACGAGCTACCACTGTGTTTACCATGTGATCAGTTCTCTGGGTGCATGGCCGACCCTCACTGGGGCATTCAGCAACAACCCCAGTCTCCAGGAACCTTTTTGATAGATAGCACACATGCATTCAGCTGATTTTCCTACTTTATGCAGCACTATTACAGCCATATGATTACCACAATGAACCCACACCATGACAAGAAACACGTTATTTCCTCTGTGGCTGAACACACAATGACTCACTAGCTGCTTCGCACCTCATGAGTGGTTGGTGACATTGCACACTGGTTGTGTGCCATCTGTCGATCATTTGTACCAGTATTTATGTTAAGACTAGGTACATATCTGTTATCTGCTCACAATAAGTTTGTATGGAAAAGTACATGTGTTGCAGACACTGTAATGAGGTGAGACAAACGTTTTGTGAAATATGTACCTGAGGTTTCCTACAAAGGTCTAAGAAATAAATACAGGTTTAAATACTACACTGCAGGCACTGATAAGTTTTTTTTTAATAAATTATTTTTATAATTCTTTTCATTATTAAATTGATAATTTACTAACGTTTTAAGTGCACATGTCTTACATGGAACATTTCTGAAAAACTAATATTTCAATGCAATTTTGTTTTCATTGGAACATGAAATTCTACTTTACATATGGCACATGAAATTAAGACAAACCAATATCATAAAATAAGAGATAATTTCATTTCACAATATCTTTGCAATGATTTATTGAACATAATACACTAAAACAAGCTATGGTATATATCATACAGTAACATTTCTATGCATATAAATCAACATACCCGAATGCCATTTAAATTCCAACACACTTCTTTGATATTAACAGATCGCTCAAAAGTAACCCATGCTCTTCGCACAAATCGTCGCTCTGGTTGGGGATCTGCAATAGCTACACGCAGGAATCCTGGGAAACGTTTGCACATCTAAGAAATAAAAATGAGAACCATAATTCACATATATAAAGTCCACCAACATATGAGAGAGAGAGAGAGAGAGAGAGAGAGAGAGAGAGAGAGAGAGAGAGAGAGAGAGAGAGAGAGAGAGAGAGAGAGAGAGAGACTGCACAGGTGTTGTCAATACCAACACTTGTGCAGTGACAATCACTTACTAGAAAGCTTTCAAACTGGATAAACAGTTCACAAACAAAATGGCAGAATTAAGCATTGCGCTGTGAATAGGAACACAATTGTAGATGATGAATCATAGCTCTGAAGGACACCATTAGCGGGGCTGCTACTCTCATATGAAATGCAGTCACTGGTACTAATGTACTGTATATGAGCATGCCCCAATCTGTTGCTGTCAGCAGTTGAGGTACGACTCTAGCACGGGGGCCACAGAGGTGCTCAAGTCAAGCCAGAAAATTGAGTCACACTCTTCAGAGTTGGGATTTATCAGTCAATGTGGCAACGAATGTGTGTGTGTAATTACCCCCTCTCAACTGTACAGACAAAACACTGCCTATTAGGAAACCCTTTGCAACACACACACACACACACACACACACACACACACACACACACACACACACACACACACACACACACACACACACACACACACACACACACAGAGAGAGAGAGAGAGAGAGAGAAAATAAATCTGTCATTTAAAAAAGAAGCTAAACAAGAAAATATATTTCTACCAGTCATACATATTTGAATTGATGTATTCCAATGATTATTAAACACTGAGGTGAATTGGGGATTTTCAAAACTTCCATTTTTTGGACTGTTGAAACTCTTATTAGGCATGGGAAGAGGGGTAGTGAAAAGGAATTACATATGATTTGCAAAAATATTAAAAACATACCAAGTTACAAATACTTTCTTGAAGATAACACTTGGCAGTTCTGTTGATCCAGATATCACTGGAAATATGACCATATTTTTTAATAAAATTGCTTAATGAAGGAAAATTTTTCTTACCCCTTCTTGCTATAAATCATCACAGGACAAAACATTTTTTGTTCTTTTTTAAATGGCACAACTGAAGTTGAAAATTGCAGCTTACCCTGTGTGCAACAAAATAGCACCATTCTGAGTTTTAATTTTGCTGAAAATGAATGTTTTCCCATTTATTGGTCACTGTTTGCTACATCAAGAAAGCAAAGAGCACTCATGTTTTTCTTTTTGTTTGAAGAGAAATAAAAGTTCAAAATAGAAACTTCAACTCCCATTGCAGTCTATTATAACATGTGAAGTTGTTTTCTTAAATCGGTAATTACAAATGCTAAAAATAGAGCAAGTGGTCCTGGTGGAATACAAGCAGAAATGATAAAAAATGGAATAGAAAAACTGTTTCAAATGTTAACTCAATTGATTGAAAGATGTTTGAATGGCAAAAAAAATCCCAGATGAATGGAAAATTGGCTTCCCAACATCTATTTTCAAAAAAGGGGAGAGGCAACGATGTGAGAACTATAGAGGGATTACGGTGACATTGACTTTTAGTAGATTGTATGGTCAAATTATTAGAGATATAATTGAGGAGGAATATCAAGTAAATGAAGTAGAAGAACAATGTGGATTTAGAGCAGGCAGATCATGCATGGATAATATATTGTCTTAAACAAGTAATAGCAACTGGAGTAGAAGTACACTTATTATTCATAGACCTAGCAAAAGTACATAATACATCTATTACAAAATTATGGAAAACATTAAAATATACCAATATTAATGCTATGATTATCAAACCAGAAACTTTATCAAAAATCAATAACGGGCCAGAAAACTTCAAAAGGATTCCTAGTGACTAAAGGACTAAGACAGGGATGTTGTATATCTCCAACATTATTTAAGATTTATGTGGAACAGAATTTGAAAGAATTGAAAAGAAAGTGTCAAGCAATGGTGATTAATTTAAATGGAACGATGGTATTTACTTTACAATTTGCTGATGATCAGGTACTTCTTACAGAAGATAAATTTGACTTTAAGTATATGACTAGAAAAATGTAAAATATGAAAAATGGGGATTAACAATGAATTTAAATAAAACAAAATATTTATGCATTGGAAGTAATGAAACAAACCTCCAGCTAGAAGGTAACAAAGAAATTGAAAAATGTGATCATTATAATTACCTAGGTGTTAAAATTACACAAGGAAGGAAAGATGTTAAACGCCTAGTGGAGTGAAGAAATAACCAGAAAAAGGGAATGGGATATTTATAGTAGCATTGTTAAGAGCATCTTACTATATGGGGCCCCGAAGCCTGGCGATTAACAGAAGCGGATAGAAAGAAAAAAACAGCTGTAGAGATGGATGCTTTAAGATCATGTAGAGTGTCAAGAAGTAAGAAAATAACGAATGGAAGGATGAAAGAATTGATGGAAGTGAAAGGAGCAATTTTAGAAGGCATACAAGAAGAGAGAATTGCTTGGTTTTGGTCACTGAAAAGAATGACCAATGAAAGACTACCCAAATTGCCATGGAATTTAAATCAAACAAACGAAAAAAGAGGCCGACCTAGAAGAACATGGTCGGATGGAAGAGAGCACTTAGTCAAAATGGTCTGATGGAATAATGGTGCTTAGATAGAGAAAGATAGAAAAAACTTTTGGAGACTGGAAAGCGACATCAGACGCTATAAACCGATTATATATAAGTTGTTTTCTCTGCAAAATAAGTAGGAAGTTGCATTTTTGAACATTAATTTTGTTAAACAAATGGGAAAATGCCTGTCAATTCCTTGATACAGCAAATGATTAAGGAATGGTAAAACATAAATTTTAAGTAAAATTAATTCTGAAAACCCATACTGCCATAGGTCACACCACCATGAAAACAATTTTACAGGCCACAGAAAAAGCATTGATTCCATCAGAGACATATTAAGAACAGAGTTTGAAATACATTTAATTTTGCTTTACAAATTGCAGGATGCAGGGGGGGGGGGCTCCCTTGATTCTTCCTGAATGAGATTGTCAAAACAGAGAAACGTGCATTTCATTAAGAAAAATTCTTTAAAAAATATCAAGCTAATCTTTTGCAGTGTTATGGAAAAATAAGAAATGAACAATGTCAGAAAAAAAAAAAGAAAAAAAGGGGCGGGGACAAAAAATTTCAAAATTCAGAAAATTGTGGAATATTTTTATTCATGCTAGAATGAGTATTTCCGTCGATTCGAAAAAATTTCGGCTGGCAGACTGACATCTTCGAACACCCAGAAACGTAGACAACCGCAGCAAAATCTAGAAAACTTGGGAGGTAAGCAATTGCTTCGATATTTTTTTTTTTTTTTTTTTTAACTGAACACTTTTAAAACACTTGGTGCTACTCTACAATTTCAACGAACACAGAAATATGATTTTGCACAATTTCTGGAGGAAAAAGGGAAGTAGAAGGGGAATATAATTTTAAAATAATCCAACAATCACAATAGGTTCCCAAAATTTTCAATAGATGGAAATTTGTCTCCAGTATGGAAAAATAGCAGCCACAGACATTGGATACACATCAAACACTGACAATTTGTTGATCATTTTTACTTATAAAATTGTTTATCATAAAGAAAACAGTGTACCAACAGTGTTAAGGTAATTTTGAAACTTAAAGAAGCTTCAAAATGCCACACTGACTGGCCACAATGCATTCTGAATACACACACAAAGCCCATTTTCATGGTGCTATTAAATTAAATACCTGCAACTGCAGAATTTGAATTGCTGGGATTCCCCATTTGCCCCAGAAGATCCCACCACACTTGCCAGAAGCCATGGTTTAAATGTTTTTCATTTATTTTTCCTGCAGAATTTGCTATGAGCACTTTCTATTTGGAAGAGCTCTCTGTCTTACTGGGCCCATTACACATTTTGTCACTGCCCAATACTATGGACATCTTTTGATACCCCTATCATTCCAACATTTTAACAATGTCAATCCCTTATTACAATGGTTTTCATGCAGAACGGTGCCTCACCACCCCTGTGTTGTTCAATTTCTATTATGTTTTTGGCTGAATAGGCAGTGCAGGGTTCTCACCATATGCATACCTGTCAACATTGGTAAGAGCCTTGCCAATAGTAACTAGTATTACTGCATGGTATACCCAGACACTTTTTTAGGAAACGATCTATCTCTTTGTGAAAAAGAAATGCGCCACAACAAAATGTAACAACAAACAAGGACACTAATGAAATAAATTTAACATGTGCAAAGCACTAAGTTAATTTCCCTGGAAAAGAGCATGACAGGTTAACATTGCAAGATTTAAATTCGAAGCTTCCACCACCAATAAATAGTTTTACTCATGACACTAACAAGTAATGATCAGAGCCAACATCTGCACTCTCATCACACGAGTGTCAACAACTAAGAGTTTCAGATGTTGATTGTAAACGACAAAATCTTTACACTCTTTTGTCCCAGAGCACGACTTTCTTAAGTCTATGTGTGAAAATACTTGTGATTGGAAAACATATTAGATACACACAATCATCATTCTCAATTCAGAGTTCAATTAATCTTTGAAACCAACAGCAGTGCTGAGATGTTAGAAAGAATTAAAGAACACAGTATCAAAAATAAAAACTCACTCTTGATACAGTGTTCCTTTGTTCTTTCTAACATCTTAGCACCGCTGTTGGCTTCGACTTCTTTGCCATCCTCAAAAAACACAAGATACTTTTCCAGCTGTTTAACCCTGTAAAGATGTTTGAAACTTAGGACGACTCCCAGGCCCATTGGGGAATTTCGTGTTAGCACAATACATGACTTACTAAAAAAAATGGGATTGTGGACAGCATTGAATTGGAATAAACTTCTGGACCAACATTGTTCAAATTTGTGAAAATAATACATAGAACAAATAATTAAAAAAAAAAAAAAAAAAGAATAAAACTTATATTTGCAATTAAATAAAAAAACACACAAATCAAGGCAATTACTCACCATGTAAGTCAAGGTAAGGTGGGAAAATGTGTGAATGGAGGAATAGCAATGGTAAGGCTTTAAAAAGAAATGAAATGCAAGAAAATCCACATTTTCCTCACATTTCATTTCTTGTATTCTATCTGCATTTCATTTAAATATTTTCCTTTCATAAAGTATCATGGAACTATTCCTTTAAAATAGTGGAATTATTTATAGTGTGTGATAACACATCGACAGCCACAGTGTACAATGTAAACAAACCTACTGGTGCGGAAGGATACATGTAACACTTAAAATCCAGCCCGAAAATTTTGGCACAACCAATTAATATCTCGTAGCTTCTATTACTTTTAGTATGAGGTTCTTGTGGTTTAAGCAAAAGTATAATAACATTTTATTGTGCAAGCGTATAACACAGCAAGCTCAGATTCAACAACAGTTGAAGCTTTAAAAATTAATTCAAATAGTGCAATTTGGAATTTCAAGGGGAGAGGGAGGGGGCAGGACTGAGGTGTACACACTCGTGTGCTTCAGCAGAGGTTTTTTCTTTTCTTTGGAAAGTGAAATCACTTTTTAGCGTCTTTTGCAAAAAAGATTGTGCTTTTGTTTCTGGTTTGTCTATCAATCTGTCAGTCTGTGTACACCATATATCTGCAACTATCAGTTTGATTTGAAAAATTCTTTTTGTATAGAGAAGCTGGAAATGTGCAAATGATGATCTTTCATTTCGTCCCCCCCCAATCATGTTGAAGACTATTTTAAGTACAGTTACTTTTTCAAGTTATGCATAGATTTTCCGCTAGGGGGCATAAAAGAAATTGCATTTCCCCCGATATCTCAGCTTCTAAAAGTCCGATTCAAAAAATTATTTCTGCAGTGGATAGAGCTTCTGATGGGAAATCCTTTGCACATAATTTCCAATTTTTGGTAAACAGGGGCCCTAAGTGTTAATTTCTGCTTTTGATGTACTTGTAGCAAAATCTGAGCTTCTAAAATCTCGATTGAAAAAATTTGTTCATGGACCAATCCAATACCACTCATGTTGATAAACCATTTTGGAATATTTTCCTCATAAAATCATGCATGGTTTCTCCACCAGAGGTGTAGATGCATATTTTATTTTTGGTAACATTTCTGCTTCTAATGGCCCAATTTGAAAAATTCCTTCTTTGTTGCATAGTTTCTGGTGCAACATGTTTTTCATACATTGCCTGACAGAGAAAATGCCACACCATGAAGACGTGAACACAGCGCCATGCAAATGATTGCATTTGCAGGCCAACTGCACAAACGGCGTGCGGGATATTTCCCAACCCATTGTTTGGAATTGGTGCCATAACCTGGATACCACCTTTCATGAAACCTGTAACCATCGAGCGACTTCCGCTTGAGACTGGCCAGCTTCAAGCCTGCTGATGCTCTCCACCTCCGTCCATCGTCTAAACGATTCTGAGCACTCATTCCAACTGAAATCAGTCAATCTTGTGATTTTTCTTGCAAGAAACACAACTCTGAAGATGAAATTTGCAGATGCAGAAAACGGTCACTTACATGTTCTCTTACCAAACTCACCCTCATAACTGTTTAACAAACAGTGGATGCTTACAGATCAGATCAGATAATATGTAGAGGCCCTCAGAAATAGGGAGCTAGAAGATTTGGGCTAGAGTGCCGAATAGGAAAGTGGCATGGAAGTGATGTAGAAAGAGGGAAGAAGATGCCCTTATTTATTAAAGGGGGTGGATGCTTACATTAGATTCACTGTTCCCCAAAGTATATATGACAGCAATTTTAAACAATTTACTGGTTGCTATTTTGAATTATTGTAAAAAATGTGTTTGTGACCTTAAATTTTGGACATCAGTGTATAACAGAACTCATTATTAGGGATCCGAAGGACATTTTTTTTATATCAAAATATGAGAGAAAAGATATATTTCCTTCTTGTTCTTACATTTATAAATAAAATCACCAGCTATAATGTTTTTACTGGTTTTAAGTTTTTACATCTACACACATATCTGAAGCTGAAATATCTATTTGATAATCCTTTCAATGGTGGAAAGATAGAATATAAACTCACTGCTTCCACTTCCTGCTTTGTGATGGATGGTGCCAAGTATCGAAGAAATATTGAACACGTTCTGTGAAGGGCTTTTGGTTTTGGTTCTTCTGGCACAATTTCTTTTTCAGGTGACTCGGCAGTTGCATCACCCTCATCTCCATCTCCATCTTTTGATGCATCTTCATCTGAATAGAAAAAACAAACCACAGAAATTCATACATAATCAACAATGTAAAATAATGGTATTTAACATAATGGGATTCATATAACCTTTCAGAAATACAAAACTAAAAAGAAAATAAGACTTAGTAAATTTAAAATGCAATTCACTAAAAAAAAAAAAAGTTGTTGATGAAAATCCATGGTTTGCTTTGTTTAAATCAATGAAGGAAGAAATATTCTTCATAATATATGGGAAATCAATAAAATATTCAAAGCAAACATTATAAATTCTGAATTTCTTTGTAACAATTACTGGTCATCCATGTAACATCACTCAGAAAAGGTGAAAATTTTATCACCCTGGAGCGTGAATCAAACTTGCATCTCCCAATTTCCATTCAACTGAGTCTAAGCAACCTTAGCTGAGGAATCTGAACACCTTTCAGATTTGCGCTAATCGAAGCGTCATCATTTCTTCATAGCATTATTTCGACCCATCTCCTATCCAGAAACAGATATAGGTCTGAAATCACCAGTACCACAGATAAATCAATGAAGGAAGAAATATTTATCATAATACATTGATAGAATATTGCTTTGCTTACACATTGATAGAATACTGCTTTGCTTATACATTGATAGAATGTTGCTTTGCTTTGATTGTTTGAAAATGTTCACATTTTAGTGATGCATGTGTGCATGAAATAAACACAAAAAGCTAACAATTTGTATGAAACTGAATGCTGCCAGGAAAATTAATAAACAAAGGAACACACCTGAGCTTACCATAAATGCAGAATATTTATCTTGAACCCATTATGTTACATTATTTATATTTGGGAAAACTACATAAGAAAACGTTATTATAAATGCACCAGACTGTGAATACTCAAGAGACTGATATAGTGTAAATTCGTTAACTTTTGTGGTGTAGTTAAGCACAAAGATTTCCAAGCTTTCTGATATTGCGTGATAAAAATTTGTGTAATATGTTCATGATGTTGCCCACGTTACTTTCAAAAATCATCTTTGTCTCTTACGTGTTCTAACTCCCTGCATTTTTATGTCTACCACTGCCTTGAAAAAGCCTCCTAGCGGAGAACGAAAGCTTGGCTAATCTTTGTGCTTACTACAATACAAAAACAAATTTATTTAACATGCTATATGCGTCTCTTGGGTACTACATAAAAAAAAATAATTCCCTGAATAATTTTTAACTGCCAATTACTACACAGAATTCCAGTGTTACCCTGAATATCATTTCAACAGTGATGGAGTGGGAGAGTTTATTCTCATCAATCCCAGCAGCTTGCTAATATCAGTGTAAATCCTGTATAAGACAGGACAATGTAGCTCACAGTACACTTACAAGTTGGAAGACTTTCTCCACGTAAGCTGTTTTAATGACTTACACAACACTGCATATTAGCCTCTTCCTTTCTTACATTTTGTTTATTTCTTTTCCATTGCTTTTTAATGTAATTTTCAAGTTTTCTGAATGAGTGGTTACATGGACAACAGTGAAAATATGGCACATCTGTGCCAATTATTACATTTGTATCGCCTTCCGTGTATTTGAGAATAATTATTTTTTCGGGGAAATTTGTTTCCCATTTACGTATGAGTTTGTGAACATCCACTCCATACAATACATGTGCAACTAACTGGAACAGTTCAAAAATTAAGAAAAATTTCATCCAACAGAATAATAGATATTCCAGAATGTTGATACCCCCCCCCCCGGTTTCTATATTTGATTTACCATTTCCCCAGTTTTCCTCTTTTCTTTAACACTTATTACATTTCCAAGTACAACTGACAGCAAACACAAATTATACGCATAAGGGTTAGGCAATTATCCTGAAATCGCTGATGAAGCCCATCTATTAATTATCATTCTGAGTAACAGGGTAATATGTGCCAACTTTTCAAAATAATAACAATAAAAAAATTGATTCATCACTTTTTGCGGGAAATAAAGTACATTTTTGTATAGCAGAATTTATCAAAATTTTGCTGTAAAACCCCTTTCCCGGATTTCTTCAACAATGGAGTGTAGAAAAAACATAATAAAAACCTAGTTTTTCACAAAATTTAAAGAAAATATAATCAAAATCATACACATGAGAAAAACCTTCAAAAATTTACTTTAGCAATTAAATTAAAAATATTTTATAATTGAAAGCTATTCTTTGAAGAGACATTTCTTATTTAAGCATGTGTTTTTCACAAAGAAGTTTAAAGATACCAGGTTTCCACTGTTGCAGCACTGTTAACAACTTTGCCTTAGAAGGTGTTGGACCAGGATCCATGGATCTGACATTCTGCTCCACTGCATCCCAGAGAGCCTCCACAGGGTTTAAAATCTGGGGACCTTGGGGGACAATACTCAGATGAGTATTCCCCAAGGCATGCCTGCGTGGTTGTGGTGGTGCATTGACCCCTCCAGAAACACTAAGGGACCTATTGTGTCCATAAGAAGGCCCTCCAAACCATCACAGAGCCAACCTGGCACAATGAGGGCCTCATGCTGTGAACACCACAACCACACCCTTGCATCACCTCGGTACAGCTGAAAACAGGATTTATCTGACCACCTGACACATCACGACCCTGCAGAGGTCTAGTTTTGATGTTCACGGCACCATGACAGGCATAATTTCCAACGACTAGCAGTTAACAGTGGCACATGATTAGAGGGTCGGCTTTCATAGTCCAGGATATGCAGCACGCACTATACCGTTCGCTCACCGATGCTGCTTGGGTCTCCGACATTTAACCTTGGGTGTGATCTGCGTTGCCATTGCCAAGTGGTCAGTCTGTACATGCCTGGATAGTCTACATTGACCCCAGTCATCAATGACGTGTAGTCAGTCACTGTTTGCTTTCTGGTACATCCATCAATGGTGCACTTATCGTACATTCTTGTTATGGTTGCTCTTGGAAACCCTAGGGTTCTTACCACTTTAGGCGATAGAATGATCCACCCGTCTTGCACCCACAATGCGTTCAAAATCATTCAGATCATCACATTTATTCATGTTCATTGATTGCAATACACTGTTGGGAAGCTGTGCTGTCCACCTATTTAACGCCTGCGTCTGGTTTGGTGTCTATTCCACTCTGCGTGGGAGATGTCCACATCAACTGACCATCACCCCTATCTCTAATGTTTTGTCTATATATACAGGGTATCCAAGAATTATTGGACACATTACAAAATTATATAAAACAAAACATTAAACAGATAGAAAGAAACTGACTGTACTAACTTATAATGTAACTACACAAGTTAATAAATATCGATGTCAGATCCCTTGGTTGCTCGTAGTACGTCCAAGCAATACTCGATTTCATGCCATGTATTGGCAAGCATCTGAGGAGTTATGGAATTAATAGCAGCTGTGATACGCTGCTTCAGTTCCTGCAAATCAGCACAAAGCGTCTGATACACACGATCCTTCACATAACCTCACATGAAATAATCCAATGGATCTAGTTATCTTACTATTCTCTACCCAAAAAACATCAACAGGAGGGGTAAAACAAATCTCCCTAGCAATACAGGAACAACAAAAATCCCACCATCGATTTGTTTTACCCCTCCTGTTATCTCGGAGAGCAAGGAGGCCACGGAATGGGACCACCACGCCCAATCCATCTATTGGGGAAGTGCTCATTTATGCACTTACATACACACGTTGACCAATGCGGAGGCACGCTAAAATTAAGAAGATTTATCTTAAAATCAAGAAGATTTGCGACAGTAACAGAACTGTTAATTCACGATTACCTATTATTAGGGGAGCGTGGTAATGTATGGGATGTGCTAGTAGTATGTTTGATGATACTTGTTTTCAATTATTTTCCTGTATCAGTCACTCATAGATGGAGTTCAGAAATTGTGATGATTTTCAAGGTTTTGATTTTTTTTAAATTGAATGACGCCCAATTTTAGAAATAACTTAATTTCATTAAGCAATGACAAGAGAGTGACTTTTTTTGTATGCCCTTGGATGACAATTTTATCCATCATGAATGCATGACAGCATTATTTTAGATAAAGGATGAATAATGTAACTTTGACAATACGAATACTTTTGAACACATGCATCAATTCTTACAATTACAAATTTTCAGCTTCGCCATTTTCGTTTTTGAATGAACCCCTATCCTCTTTTTTTTTTTTAACAATAAGAAAACAGTGTAGAGGGACCATCGTGGGGAAAAAAATACGAATACGGGCAAAATATTAACTCCTTCCGACTCACATTTTTAGAAATTTTTCCTCCATTTTCAAGCTGAAATACAAATTTTTATACCTGTAGAATAAAATGGCATTTAACAATACAAGGCAAAAGGAACATCGTGTGAGAAAAAAATTACAATTCTGGGTGAAATCTACTCCGTCTAACTTCCATTTCGAAGGTTTTGAAAGCTGGAATTCCGTCTTCTGACAGAAAATGACACCCACCACCACCACTGAACCCTCAAAAATTTCTGTTCAGCATTTATCTAAAGAACCACAGAGATTATCATGAAAATTGCGGAATTCCTCGAATTCTCAGAAGAATCTCATGCCTGAAGATTACAGGAAAATTTTCACGCAGTCCAAGTTCCATCAAAAATTTTCCTCCATTTTTCAAGCTGAAATAATATTTATGGAATAAAATTATATTTAACAACAACACTGGACAGGGAAAAACAGCGAGAAAAAGAAATTACGATTATGGAAAAAATCTTCAACCCATTGAACTTCCGTTTTTGTAAGTTTTGAAAGATCAAAAACTATACCGAACCGAAAAAAACCTGGCTTCCCCGACGAATACTCCCCCCCCCCCCCATCTCTCTTCACTTTTGCATTGATCTCGAGTATGACCCAAATGATGACAGAAAAAGCGGAATTCTGCGAATCCGCGGAAGAATCTCCTGTATGGAAAATACAGTTTGACTGTTACACTGAACGAAAATTTTTATGCTTCCTAATCACATCCCAGTGTCAGAGTGGTAGCAATTGGATTTATTTCCATTATTATTATTTCTTATTAATCATGCCAATAAATTTAGAAATAATGGGAAACATTAACAGAACTCGAACATATGAGTACGTTTTCATTAATGTAATACCCAATGTATCGCAATTATTGATTACCAATTTATGTAAAACAACAAGCATGAAACTCGTGTTACTATTTAGCGATCGTAATTTGTCTGCTCTGTTTTCTGTGCTTCTATTTCTCTTTATCAGTAGCAACACAGTTACCATCCTCATATTGAGAAGTTACTTTAGCTGTCTCTTGAATTAGGAATTAGTTTCTTTCTTCTTTTCTTTATTTGTTTAACGCATTACGCCGCAATCACAATGCACAAAGACGTTGAAAAACTGGGCAGCACTTTCAGATCGCAAGAGAATAAAAGAGATCTGAAAAAAATAACACTACGGAGCTTTTTCACTTGCGGTGGCCAACAGCTCTGTTTGCCAGAGGTCGTAAATTAGGATCTGAGGGGTTCGTAGTACGAGGCCACCTGTCTTTTAAAAGACGAGGAGAGAAAAAAAAAAAAAAAAAAAAAAAAAAACTAGAAGTCAGCGTGTCGGACATAGCATGGATAAAAAGAGTAAATCATCTCTAAGAAAGAAAAAAACAGTTCTACATCTGTGGTGAACAGAAAGCGTTATACTATAATGGCAAATAAATTAACAAACGCAGGGCGACTCTAGCCGCTCAGAGCTATGTGGGCCATCCATTAAGGGGGAGGGGGCGAAACATGATTGGAGAGGAGGCACACATTTTGAAGTGTTCGGCAGAAATTTTGGCAAAAAATTACGTTCATGTGCACTTTACTCGACGCTGATAATGTTATCCGTAATCAAAAATATTCTTCAAGGAAATACTGTATATAGTATTTATTCAATGCATGTAGTATGAGAACCATGGATACAAAATGCCATTTTGCTTTTTTATTTAAGAGGCTACGATTCATAAACTTCTAAAAGCTGAACGTTTAGAACTGATTGGTTTACATCGGTGACATGAACATTAAATTTTCTTGCGGGTCATATTTAGTTTTCATGCTACAGAAAAGTATCATATTACCTTCACAGAAAATCGGGGAATTTGCGTGCAGATATAAAATCCTCCTAACACTTTTTTGTCAACATGATTTTTCATCCTGCGATGAATGGCAAGTTTACACTTTTTTTTTTTTATTGGAGCTTTAACGACCACCGCGTGCTACTCAGTGGGCTATCAGCCACCCCTGCTTAGTTTGCAGCCACTGGTTCTGCTACTCAGGGAAGGGATTCGAATCCGAACCGATCTTGGACGAATGATCATAAGCCATCGCCTAGACCACTGTGCCACCAGGGCAGCAAGTTTATACTTAACGATAACTTTACGAGGAGCAATAAATGTGGTATGTTAATCAGACAAAAAAACAAAAACAAAATGTGTTCCATGGAAGCTTAACTTCCTGTTGTCCGATTTTATTAAATAAAATCCAAATCTGACATGGAAGTTGATCACAGCATTGTGACACATAGAAATATAAACATCGTTCATGAACCAATCATGCTTTTTTAAAATAAAGAATTCCTTTCCTTCAAAATGTGAGTTCAACAATATACACGTCCGCGCTGTGGGGGCTGACGGGTGGGATCACTGTTTATATATGTGGGAGGAATGCTGTTTATCTTCTGGTACCACGTCTCCGTACAGTCGTGGCCACGACACAGCTTGCTTTTGCCGATTGCGCTTTCACCGTGGCAATGCACTGGCCATGCACCATGTTTAAAAATTCTTTTCTTGGCGCACAGGCAAAAGCCCAAGGCTTTTTTTTCTTCATTTGATAGATTAAACCATTCTTTGCAAAGAATAATACCTGCAGCTTTCTAAGTGAAGTACAACATTGTCTTTTTAAGCATTGAATAAAGGCTCTCTCATTGCTCGTAACTCAAAAACCAAAGTACATAGAAATGCGTGCATTGCACCAATGGATTCCTTGGTAAAAATTAAGAAAGAATGATGATTTATGTATTTCTTTTTATTCTAAATAATGGGGGTATTTGCGTTTTTACGCAAAATATTTCCGCCATGCACCAAAATTTAAAAAATTATATCTTCTAATCTATAGGAAATAAAAAATTGAAACTTTCAGGGTTTTTATACATTGCAGGGATCATAGCATACTTCTGGAAAATTTTAGGTAAGAATTTTAGGAATTTTAGGAATTTTTAGAAAAATTTTAGGAAAATTTTAGGAGTGTATTTCAATAAAAACTAGATGTATATTTGTATACATCTAGTAAAACAACTTTGTATACATTGTAAAGAGTTTGCTTCACACCCTTCAACCATATATACTGATAGACTGCGCGCATGACATCAAAATTTCTGGCTCCAACATAAAATCACATGACAACAGTCAAAAAGATGGGTTACACCTGCTGTGCTTATGGTTGCTCTGACCGATATAGTAAAGAAAGTTCTATGATTTTTCATGGGTAAGAAACGAATTAAATACCTAAGTCAATAAAGTTCAATTACTTAACCAGAAACTTGCAGCTATTGATATAAAAATATAGTAACTTAAGAAAAAAAAATGGAAGGCATGTTCCAAATTCTTCGCAAATGTTCATCACATTATAAACCACAAAATGTAAACAACACGATCATGCATGTATATAGCTCATAAGTAAACTTACCTGAAGAGTTTTCATTATATATGAGGTGCATTCACATAATACACTGAAAACACTGAAGTTCTGCAGCGTAAATTAGTAATCATAACAGCATTTTTACACGAAATTTGGAGTCTGATGATGACGTGCCCAATGTTTGAGCCATGGCGGCTTTGATGCAGCTATTGCCAATGCGCAGTCCATTAGTATATATGGTCGAAGTTAACACCAAAATTTTTTGCATAACGTCTAATGTCTAAAGTTTAAGTATGATTTACTTCTAATGTTCAGTTCTTATCTTTTCACGTGTTATTATCATATTCAAGTATATTTACCACATTCAAGTTTCACTTTGAACATTAATATGCTGTTGAACCAGAAGCAATTCACGATTTTCACAGTAAAGTTTTCAGGTTTCACATTAAACTATAATATCCTAAAAAGGTAATTGAAAACCAAGAACTATGTACAATTGTTCACTGAATTACTTTTTTCATATTATTGTTTTAACCTTTTCCTGATTAGCCTATCTTTTTCTGCTTCCACCACAACTAATTTACTTTCAGTTTTCTTTATTTCAGCTGAACCTTGTATGATCAAGTTAGAGGCAACTGCTATTTCAACAGTATTTTGTTTTTCTACAGCTTTTCTCATTCTTTCTGTTCCCTCTTGAATTACTGCTAGGGAGGCTTCTTTATCTTTTTTAAGTCTATTTATTTCTGCATCATTTTCTTTTATTTTGTCATCAAACTCAGCTTTTCTTTTTTTCTCTAGCTGCTTTTCCTTATTTTCCCTCTCTTTCTGCTTCCTTTCTTTTACCTTTTTTGATTCTTCTTCCTTCAGCTTATCAACATACTCTTTATAAAATTTATGTGAATCACGAACACTATTTAACAAATTTCTTGTTATGGGAACTTTACTTACACATCCATAGTGTTTAATGGCCCCTTTAACTATTCTTAATGATTTTATAGTTGAGTCTTTTAAGTTAGCCTTGTCCTTCCTTAACAGAGCAGTGTTAACCGAAAATCCCCTTTCTGCATCAGCATTACCATGAGGTAAAACTAAAATTGACTTTATGAGTTTAGCAAGATTTGAGTATTTTTCTTTTCCGCTAGAGTCTTTAATACTAAATATATTACGCCAGTAATGATCAATCCGCACTGGAATATGCCCTTCCTCTGAAAATTTCACTAGTTCATCTAGAGTTGGCTTATCGCAATTTAAAAGTTTCCACTCTTCTCTTACTCTATCAATTTGTTCCTCAGAAAGATGCAAAACACTTGAAATTCTGGTTATTTCCGAAAGTCCTTCAGTGACTGAAAGTTGAGTTGACTCTTTCTTTGGTTCTTTTACCTTTAAAACTTCTATGTCTCTTAGCTTTTGATTGCAGAATGGCAAATTTGACTTTAAATATTTTGTGGTTGCAATTAGTGATGATCTTACATCTAAGAGAAATAATTTCTGCCTGGTCTCCTGAACATTCCTGAGGAGATTTTTTGTCTTCATACCAACTTCTAACTCCCCTAGTTTTTTCCATGAATTTTTGTTTTCAAAATCTATATTCTTTAGGTCTTCTCCAAATTTCCCTGCAATAACATCATCTTGGATAAACTGAGCCATAACATTCTTCATTAAAGTATTTAAATCAGAATATAACTGGTGTATTTTTGGTTCTTCACTCTGATAACATAATGAAAACTTTTCAAAATTTTGGTGTGAAAATGAAATTAATGCTAAATAGCAAGGAGTTAGCTCATTTTTCAGGAAACAGTGAATTCTTTTATACCTTGCCGAATTGCGTAGTTGTTTTTCAAATATTTTTTGAGATGGCAAGAAGTTTAAAAAATATTCTGTAATATTTAGCCATTGATCCAAGAGCCTCTGGGCTACAGAACCAACGGTTAACCATCTGTTGCTGACATGACGCAAAAGAAATTTGGCAGTGACCAATGTTATATCCTAGACAGATTTATAATCCTCTCGTCTTGCAGCACTACTCTTTAAAAAGTAATGCATATCAGTAGCAAATTCGTCAAAATCTATATTTAAGCTTGTCAAAAATTTTTTAAATGCATTACTAACAACATGCAGGTTGCAAAAACCTAGTTCCAAAGATTTCTGGCCTGTTTCTTGTTTTACAACTTCATTGAATTTGCGTAAAAAGCACTTATTTACATTTGGGCTGTCCATGGATACACAAATAATTCTGTTCAACGAAATATTGAAGGATGATAACACATCAAGAATTTCTTTTAGCAAAATATCTGCTGTTGCATGACCCAGAAAAACGCTTGTTAGGTATCGGCAAGAAACTGAATTTATTTCTGAAGACCAGTACCTGAGATAAACATCCAACTGCCGTTTCACTTGTGTATTTGTAGTTTCATCAAATGCTATAGTAACCTTTCCTGGGCTACTAGATGCAATGTCTTTTTTCAAATCCTCTTCAAAATATTTTGACAATCCATGTGATATCACATAAGCAACTTTTTTTTCTTTAAGTTGCATTTTGGCTGCAATAGCAGAATCAGGAAACATTTCTTTGAAAAGTTCAACTGTTTCAGTGCATGAAACAAAAGACATATTGTCCTTAGCAACTTTCATGGCCCATAATGCTTCGGCTTTAGCCAACTGTAAATCATGACTCAGTACTTCACTAATATTTGTTTTGGGCTGAAGATCCCGTCCTCTAAAGGCTTTCAGGATGGACTTATTTTGAAATTTACTTTGAAATTTCTGCAAATGTTTTTTTCCTTTATGATGCGCTTTTACTTGTGAAAAGCCACTATTAGAAATGTTGAAAATTTCTGAACACAATATACACTTAGCAGAAAATATTGTTTCAGTTGCAGAACACCATTCTTTCAACTTCACTCCGTCCAATTCTTTGGCGAGCCACGCATCTTGAAATTTCGTTTTGGATTTAGGCATCTTAAACACTTGTATTACTAAACAGAAAATGAAAGGGAAGTACAAAAACACGTTCCAATATTGCAAAACCAGACAACTTCCCGAAATTTGGCTGCGAGGATGTCAGAAGATAGAAAAAAAAAAAAAAAAAAAAAGCAGGTCACCACTAGAGAACTGAACCTGCACACAGCACAGAGAACACCATAAAAGACACAAAACCAGAAACTATCATACACATCTCACGCAAGTTCAGTCAAAGCGAGTCAGAGCCGAGATATATTGCGCATCGAAGGTCGCTGTCGCCGGCGCACGATCGAAGGTCAATGATCACGTGCTCTACTGCCTGTCACGATAACACTCAGCTACCATCTCATCGTCATTACCGGAGGTTATGGAAGGAGATCACATGTTTCCTCTTTGCTTCCACCCACCTGCGGTTTACAATAACAAAACATCAGCAGAAAGAGGAGGTTCCACAAGGCATGTACAAAAATAAAGTACGATCTTCTGCGTGCCACGGAGTTCGTCTGCAAAGCGCAAACCAGGGGTGAAAATGACCCCTCCCCTTTTCCCTTAGATCTCTTGTTACTCTCGAAAACTGTCTGAAGGCAAAAAAGTGGAGCGCCCGCCCCGAAGCAAGTGCATCTCGATGGAGTCATTTTCCCTCCCTTCAGCAGCACAGCATATAGGCTGTGTTTCTACAATAACAGGTCTTTTTACCTTACCGTAACGGTAATGGTAAATTTATTGGCGTTAATAACGGTTGTGTTTTTAATAAATAAGCTTACGAAAATTTTAGGATGAATAGCAAATTTTAGGTATAATTTTAGGAATTTAAGGAGGGTCACAAAATATTAGGAATTTTAGGAGGAATGCGATCCCTGAAATTGGGAGTAGCTATTCATTAAAAAAAAATCGTAAGAATCGGAGATGTATTGGTGGAAAATTAGTTCAAAATCTGATGATTTCGCGTGGAATGACCCTTTATCAACAGCACCATCTGTGCAAAATGCATAGTGTTCACCTTTTCTAAACTTTCTAATGACAGGAAACTCTAAAGATATGGCTCAGTAAAGTTCATAGGTTTTTCTTTTCTTTCTAGCCATTTTTACTGAAACAATGAAGTAATATTTACAAAACTGCCTGGCTAACACTTTTTACAAATAACGAAAAAAATGTTTAACATTTACATAAAATATGCCAAACTTATCAATAAGAGATAAAAGTGAGGTTCAGAAACTAAATTAGAATAACTCATGGCCAACAAAACAAGTTTTAAAAATTACACAAATTAAATTTTAACAAAACTTCTGTAAAAATCGGGAGCCTCCCAGAAGAAAAAAAAGGAGGAGGAGGTGGCAGCTATGCAAGGTATATGATCTGTCAATAATTAGCACTTGGTATGACATTCAGGAACCATAATAATGCAAATTTGATTCTCTCCCTCAGGCATGGATGAGACAAAACCATGTTCAGAATGCCATGACAAAGCTGGAATTTTTTTCCACTAGCTGGAATTTTTTTTTTTTTAAAGAAAATGTATTTTGATTCACCTTTGATTTGTACATTTGGAAAAGTTTTTAACTGTTTCTTCAACTGGCCAGGAAGAACTCAAAACTCCAATTGCATAATCATCAAAGTTAAATAACAAATCAACACACACAGTCATGTACTAGAGTCAGTAATGATTGTCAAACTCATACAAACACATCACTAAGTTGCTCCCTGAAACAGAGGTTAGCTGCTCAAAGAAAGCTCATTTGCCAGACTAAAGTTAAAACTAATGAAGCTAGATTTTTCTTCCAGGTAATTTTCTGTGTCAAATCAACAAAGCTCACAACCTGACCCCTTTTGATTTTTTGAAATTTGGTGTGATTGTTAGGCATGCAGACTTATGCATAAATCTCAAATTTTAGCTCTGTCCACCCCACTGGGTTTTAAATTACATGACCTTGAAAATTAGAAAATTGTGACTGCTGGACAATCTTTGAGTGGTTTTATCTTATTACTTAACTGGGCTAGAAGATTGAAATTACTGACTTTTTATGGCATTTTAATATCAGTTTTTACATCATGTGCTGAAAAAAATTAGGTTGGCTTTTTCAAGGCCACAGAAATAACCTTTGACCTTGAATATTTAAAAAAACTAATTTTAAGATTAAAAAAAAATTATATGGCATCATTAGATTTTTGTTTACTAATATGCCAACTTTCAAGTTGGGACTGCAATGGGATCATTATACTGCAGAGGTGCCAACCTTCTGCGGTGCCAATCAGTAATCACCATACGAAGCAAGGGCTGCGCTGTCGACCGACATCTTCGCAATTTGCAGAAAAAAATAAGTTTAAGCGATGGGAAAAAGAGCTTTGGTGATTACCTTGTGTACTGTTATAACACTTTGGCGATAAAAAATAAAATTTGGTGAATAAATTGGTGAAAACTTTAAAAGATCCAGCGCAATCTCTTCGAAGCCTCATCATTTATACATGGGAAGGGTATTTCATGAGAAATTAATGTCAGAGATGTGCAATAACCTTATAAAATCAAATACCTTATAAGCATGACCCTTTTATTTTAATGGTTAATATTTTTAATAACCTAAGTGGGAATGAATATCGGCTAGATATTGAGCCGATATTGGTTATGACGGCTGAATGTCGATTAATATCGGACACATACCTGCCAACCCAAATTTTCCTAAATCAAGAAGATTGCTTGCAAAAAAAAAAAAAAAAAAAGATTTACCATAAAATCAAGATTTTTGCTAAAATTAAGAAGATTGCTTGCAAAATTCAAGAAGATTTACCACAAAATGAAGAAGATTTTTCCTAAAATTAAGAAGATTTATCTAAAATCAAGAAGATTTGTGACAGTAACAGAACTGTTAATTCACAATTACCTATTATTAGGGGAGCATGGTAATGTATGGGATGTGCTAGTAGTATGTTTGATGATACTTGTTTTCAATTATTTTCCTGTATCAGTCACTCATAGATGGAGTTCAGAAATTGTGATGATTTTCAAGGTTTTGATTTTTTTTTAATTGAATGACGCAATTTTAGAAATAACTTAATTTCATTTAACAGGGTTCGTACACTTTTGGGGGGAAAAAATTCAAGGACTTTCCAGGCCTTTTCCAGGACATATACAAAAAAATTCCAGGATGAATATTACGCTTTACAGTATCATGTTCAAATTATTTTTTTAAAGTAATTTCAGTTTTAAGTAATAAAAATGATGAAAGATGCAAATGAATGAATGTGCTTTATGCAAATGGATCAAGTTTATCAAGCACAAGACCATAAAGAATAAATTCTGTTCTTATGCCCTGACCTTTGAATTCAAGTTGGATCATTTTCTACAAGGGTAGGTTTTTCCTCCCTGATAACATACCAAAACTTTGTTGCAATCAAACAGATTTTATGTGAGTTAACATTCCTAAGCTTGGAGAACAAATACTGCTCTTATGTCTTGGCCTTTAAATTTAATTTCGACCTTTTTCAAGAGGGTAGGTTTCCAGGTTGTACCCAACAGCATACTAAAATTTCGCCGAAATTCAACCGCTTTCATGCGAATTATGCTACAGACAAACCCAAAGCATAAACGTTTCTGCAACCATAGTTCAAAAGTGTTAGGAATTTCGAAAATAAAAGCATAACGAACAGCGCGAAAACTAGCTCAGAAATAGAATATTTGAAACTACAGTATGCACTCTCAATTATTAGGGATGGTACAGGGGAAGGGAATAGCACTGTCCAAAATTAGCATGTTTTCGTTGCGCTAGGGCGCTTAAGCACGGTTGAATTCCTTCAGATACCCCCAATGTTCAAATGATTGAAATGTGCTGATGTTCATGGAATGAAATGGTTGATTAGTGCTGATGTTCATGGAATGAAATGGTGAATGCAGCAACTATGATTTTTATTTATTACCAAGAAAGAAAAAAAAAAAAAAAAAAAGAGCCGTGAAAGCTGAAACGGATATTTCTCTCGACCCCCCCTGCACAAAAACATTCTGATTAAGATCAAACAACAGGAGGACGCGTCCACACACACAACCTTTGGAATGACCTGATGGAATGGTTTCTTTTCATTTGGCACATCGCCATAAATCACCACCTGCAGCTCACTGAACTGTCAAGTTGCACCCTTCCTCCTTCACTTTAACTATAATAGAAAATGTAAAAGAAAAAAATGCTCCCCAATTTTCGACAAAATTAAATTACCAAATTTACGTTATGATGTTGCAATTTACTAAAATACGTTTGTTTAACTGCTGAATATTGCTTAAATCCATTGAAAACTTTTTAATTATAGATGATTTTTTTTATTAAAACAGTAACTCAGACGTCTGAATAAAAACATATGTTTGTAATTCAAATAGAGACCATATCATCACAGAAAAAAAATTTAAGGATCACTTTGTTTAAATAAACCATGGCATCTAAAAAAAATAATTCACTTGCTTTTACCGTAATTTATAATTACTGTTTCTTTTTTTTTCAATCCGATTATGCAACGGATTTTTTTTTTTTTTTTTTTTTTTTTTTTTGCATCTGCTAAAGTTCCTAACGGAATTTGGCGAAATTTGCACTAGAACTTTATTGTGATGTATCTTAACTACTGTAAAAATTTTACTGTGTTATTTTCAAAATTCGGAAAAATGGATTTCTGAAAATATTCTTCTAGTCCTTTTGAGCTGTGGAAGTGATTAACAGGTGTTTGCTTTCTTCCCAACCAAGGGCTTCAGATCAGCGCTCCCAGCTGTCAATCAACTGTTGCTATGGTAACACCCTTTCTGCTGGAGGCTCACTCTGTCCAAAGAGGCACACATACTTGTCCATAATAAAAATGACCAATGCTAACTTTTAAAGTTTTAAACCGATTCAATTGGAATTTTGGAAGTGAGCTTCTGTAATCCAATTACAGTGAATGTAAAAATTTCAGCCACTTTCGTGAAAAATTCAAAGATAGTTTTCTTAATTTTTATCATAAGTAGCGGAAGTCTCTTGAGGGGAGGGAGGGTGGCATGCACATAAACAAGAAGAAGATGAATGTGTTGTTCAGGCATACTCCTCACTGGTGGATGCCAGCTGACTTGGTACATACGCGACCCCCTGCAAATGCTAAATGCCTCTTCTTTCCCCTTCTGTTCTCAATTGTCAGACGGACATCAAGCTCCCCTTCGACCTACTAGCAATCATCCAATTTTATTGCACTGGAAGTAGTGCCTTTTTTTTTTTCTTTTTTTTCCCCCAGCCAAATTAGGATTTGGTGCACATCGGAAACCGCTGCCGGTGGTTTCTTTGAAAACAGAGAAAAGGAACTTTAAAAAATGAAGGGGTAACAGTAACACGATTTCCTAAAAGGGCATTTTTTAAGCACTAATTTCAAATTTCAAGGCTTTTCAAGACGGCATTAAAAAAACACCGTTTTTCCAGGACTTTCCAGGTTTTCAAGCACGCGTGCGCACCTGATTTAAGCAATGACAAGAGAGTGACTTTTTTTGTATGCCCTTGGATGACAATTTTATCCATCATGAATGCATGACAGCATTATTTTAGATAAAGGATGAATAATGTAACTTTGACAATATGAATACTTTTGAACACATGCATCAATTCTTACAATTACAAATTTTCAGCTTCGTCATTTTTCGTTTTTGAATGAACCCCTATCCTCTTTTTATCAAGCTGAAATGCAAACCTGGGGTGGGGGGGGATACTTAAGAATACATGTTCGGAACATCGTAGGGGAAAAAAATTCAGTCACGGGAGAAATCTTTTTTACGTCCAATTTACGTTTTCGGACATTATCCCTCTATTTTCAAGTTGAAATACAAATATTTATAATATAAAATGATATCTAACAACAATACTAGGCAGAGGAAACATCGCATGGAAAATAAAATCACAAATACGGGAGAAATCTTCACTGCGTCTAACTTTCGTTTTCGAAAGTCTGAAAGACGAAACTTCCGTTTTCGAGTTTCAGGCAAAAAACATTCTCCCCCACTACCAATTGCCCCAAAATTCTGTTCAGTTATGCATCGATCTCGAGAATAACTCAAATTATGACGGAAAAGGAGAAATTCCTCAAAGCCGTTACACGCTCATGCCTGAAGATTACAGGGCAATTCTTGCACCGTCGAATTTCGGTAATTTTCCCTCCACTTTCACACTGAAATACAAATATTTTTGGAATAAAGTGATGTATAACAACAATACTGGACAGAGGCAACATCGCAGGAAAACGAAACTACGACTAAGAAAAATATCTTTATTTAATTTACTTCCGTTTTTGAAAGACAATATACCGCCCCGATGCATGTTTTTAAGCGTTGGTAAAATTCTTGGATGCGCATTTTTACCCGTTGATGTGTATTCTGCACGTTTTTTTCGATGCGTATCTTTACGTGTTGGTAAAATTTCAATGCGTACTAGATGCATAATTAAGCATTTTGGCGAACTCTGCACGTCGCAGAATTTTAAAAATTTAGAACTTCAGTGCAATTAGTGCAGCTATTAATTCCAACACTGAGAAACAGCACCAATTAAAAAAAATTGCATTTGTGCGAAAAGAACTATAAATGTATTTGCAAAATGCGATCGCAGTTTAAACCGTGATTTTAACAGAAAAGAAGACAAAATTCAGAACTTTTACGAAATACACTGAAATCCATAATTCTTCCAACCTGTCCGTAATTCCGTAATCAGGCAGCCGAAAACGTAATAATTACAGAAAATCCGTAATGGTTTGGCACCTCCGATACTGTATATAAAATATTAAAATGAATACAGCCTTGCCAAAAATGGCCTCAAAATGATGTAATGAAAGGTGAAAGTGTTTTAGGGTTAAATAGCAGATTTAAATTGGAAGGATTCATCAGTCAGAAGGTATCTCTATGATATGCTAAGTAGTAAACCTTTAATAACTATAATTTTTTGAACTAAAATGATACCTACAGAAGGAAATAATAACATAGCAATGCCTGTAGTCTTTAAAAGATAAAAAACAAACTCGAACTCTTCTGCTGATTTTGTCACAGTTTCAAAATATGTTTAGTTAATAGATACCCACTGCTTAAATGTCACAGAATGAATGTTATTCTTTTTCACAAGATCAATAATGAAACTTTTCAGTAAATCTGATCCTTGGACAAAATTGGCATTTACTGAAGTACCATGCAGGAAGTAAATGATTGCATGTAACTCTTGCAATGCAATCTTTATATACCTGCTAATGGGGAGTTAATTTTGCCATATGCCACCCTGAGAACATGACTTTAAAGTTTTGATGATTTGTGATACACATACGTATACTACGTGTACCACTTGCTCCAACAATGATACTATTATTTTGGATGCAGTTCCGTAAACTTTGAGAAGCCAATTTTATCTTTGGGTACGCAATCTTAAACTATTTGTGAATATCTTTCAGATTGTTTAACAAGGACCCCCCTTATTGTAAATCTGTTTTTTATTTTCAGCTAGTACTGTTGTTACTACAATAATCCCCCCCCCCAGCATAGGCCTGCCAATGCAATCACGGCAATAAAAATCTTGCACCAAACCAGCTGTCTTCTGTTTTAATATCTTTCCTAGCTTTAGGTTTAGAGTTGATAAAATTCCTATTTCCTCTCAACTCTCACTCTTAGGAAATGGTTTTACCTTTCTTGCCATGCAATTTGAAATACCAAATTCATCCTGCAAGTTTTGAAAACTCCCCCTTTTTAGTAGTACATAAATAATTTACAGCTTTTAAGTTTTTCCCTTTGTATCATTTAACAATTTTTTAAGCTGAGCAATCATTTCTATTTTCAGGTCAGATGTTGGAAGTTTAGCATCAGGAAAATATTAACATAACTTTCTTCTGTAAAAACAGAAGTAATTTTTTTCAAATTTGCATATCATGTTTTGTTTACGCATTCTTTTCTTTTTTACAGCAGTTTAGCCAATTTGTAAAGATACATTCAAATTTTTTATTGCACTTTCAGAAGTTTTCTCATTAATTTTACCTTCACTGCTACTCTGGCTTATGATAGGTTAAGTATAAGCTTCATCAACATATGAACCTGACTGGCTGTCACCAGTTCAAAGTTCACAGGCGTGTTTAGTCTTAAAAAAAAAAGTTTTGATGCCTTGTCACAGATTATTTTTATGGACAAGAAGTTTAGCCATCTACTGTGAGGAACAGGATGTATATTCTTTTTCACATTATAGTATCCCTTTTCTTAAAAAGAAATATAACAAAAGGTCTTAAATCTGACATTTTAACACTTAAAGAGGGGTTTTAAAAAAGTCAGCAACAGTTTCCCCAGAAAAAAACCAGCACTATTTTTTTTTTTTAGAAAAAGGAACTTCTTTACATACAGTATATATATCCTTGGTGAAATACCTTTTGAGACAAGAAGAGTAAAGAAAAAAGCATAACAGCTTATAGCATGACATATTAAAGATTTTGAGTAACAACTAACAGAATGAAACCAGAAGAGTGAGATGGCTGCAGCTGACTGTGATTAGGTAATGAAATTCAAAAGCAAACTGAAAACTAAACTTGCTATTTATTGGTCATGCCCCCAAGGTGTGTCTGGTTTAAGAAGGGATAGCAGGGTTTGAATGTCACCCCATGAAAGCAGTGAAATTCATGGGAGCAAACTTGGTGCCAAAAAAATTAGTGAAACCTCAGGGGAGAAACAAATGTTTTCTTTAAAAACCTGGAAAATTTGGGAAAATTCCTATGCTATTAAGGAACAAAAAAAAAAAAAAAAAAACCCACCCTTTCCTCACACATACAAAACAAAACCTTCAGTGAAAAGGTGTATTTAAGGATGCATTTATTGCATCATATAACAATGGGCTGGACATACTGCCAGAAGGACAGACCATAGATGGACAGCCGAAATTTTAGATTGGATTCCAAGGGACAGGAAAAGACCCAGAAAAAGACCACATGGGAGATGGGTGGATGAAATTCGTAAATATGCGGGAGTGACATGGAGGAGACTGGCACAAGACAGACCGTTGTGGAGGAAACTTGGGGAGACCTTCGTCCAGCAGTGGATTGATAATGGTTGACAATGATGATGATGGTGGCTAAACATTTTATAAATATATCAGGTTTAACTTATTAAATGTCATACTTGCAAAATGTCATTTTGTCACTTTTTGAGAATTTTTGGTTGATCTGCTTAAAAAAAATAAAATGAGATTATTATTTATAAATATTTTTAAATATTTTATAAATAATGATCTCATTAAGTCCCAACTTGAAAGTTGGCATACTAGAAAAACAAAGGGCTAATGATCCCATATAATGTTTTTCAATTTTTTTTTAATATTTAAGGTCAAAGGTCATTTCTATGACCTTGAAAAGGTCAATCTAATCATTTGTTTTCTTATTTTTCAGCAAATAATTTAAAAGCTTATAAAAAATGCTATAAAAAGACACTAATTTCAATTTTCTAGCTTAATCAGGTAACGAGATACAACCACTCAAAGATTGATTCATCAGTCAGAAGGTATCTTTCATTACGATTTTCTAATTTTCAAGGCATATTTGAAACCCAATGGGTGGACAGAACTAAAATTTGGGATTTATGCATAAGTTTGCATGCCTAACCAATCAAATTTAATTTCGAAGAAATCAAAAGGGATCAGGTTAAAAATGGCCATTTCATTGGTCAATTTGACACTGAATGCCCCTTCCATATTAAGCATTGCCATTTACAGCAATCTTGACACACAACCCTAGCTTCACTGACATGCATCACACACAAGACCTTTCTCATGCAGACATTTCTCAATCTAGTAGTCCTCCCATGATTTCCTTGGCCTTACTCTCTACTTCCTTTCTTTCCTGCCACTTGGGCTGAATACATTCTCTTATTAAACATCTCACCACTCATTCTTTCAACACCACCAAACCAATCTATGAATATTTTCTCCACTTTACTGAAAACATTTCTGCTACACATTACACAAGTGTTTTTCTCACATGATAAAAATGTCTTGCCACAAAGCCCCTGTAAGTAAAGCATCTCTCCAGCACACAAACAACTCTTATGCATCTTCTGCAGTATCCAGGTTTCACTGCCACACATCAGAGTAGAAACAAATATACTTTCATACACAGTCACTTTAGATCTTTTGGAGAATCTATCAGTCTTGTGAAATCTTTTTAAGGCAATGAGTGAATTCAACTTTGAAATATATAGCTGCCTTAGGAAGATTTCATGAGACTGATAGGTTTCCCAAAAGGTCCCAAATGGCTGTGTATGAAAGTAATTGTTCCTACTCTGATGAACGGAAGTGAAATCTGGGTACTGCAGAAGAGACGTAGAAGTAATCGGAGTGCTGGAGAGATGCATTACTTATATGGAGGTGGCAGGACACATTCTGATCATACTGAAGTTTGAAAATCTCAAACTTCAATATTCCAGAACAATTAACTGCAATACTTCACCATGTTGTTTTGTCACATCTACAAGAAATGACACTCAGCTTACACCCAACAGTTATTTTTCAGCACTCAACTTTGCATATTTGCTACTGGATCAAAAACTAATGCCGAAAAAAAAATTGCTAAGTTATTATTTTGATGAACACTATTATTATTTTGTTTGTTATGCTTCAGGTGTTTCTTTTCTTCTTCTTCTTTTTTTTTTTTTTTTTTGAAATATACAAGAGATAACTATTATTAGTTTTCATTACTCTCTCATGACTGCTTTTCCCAGCAACACTCTGCCACAGTTAATACATCATGATGAACAGATGACACATCAACTTAGAAGGGTTACAATACCTTGAGTTAGTTAATGTATTATTGTTCTTAAAATAAAAATGTAGGCAAAGAGTTTTTGATTCACCCACAGATATACACTTTCACTGTTGCTCAAACAGCATGCAATCACATTGTGTTAATGTATAAATAGCTCCTAACTGGATGAGCTTGTACATGTGCTCAGTGGGCACTTGCTTTATTGGTGCACAATAGTGAGAATTAGTTTTAACCATCCAGTTCGCATCAACATACCATTACACCACCATAGCGTCTTACCATACAAATTACTTCCATCTGTTAACAAAAAATTCAACATCAAGCAAATATGAAATTACCTTCCCTTCTTCTTTTTTCTCATCTTCAGCCACATCATCTTCATTATCTTCTTTCTCAATAATTTCTTGTTTTATTACAGGATATTCCTCTGACGTTTCCTGTTTTATTGCAGGAAATTCTTTCTCAACACTATCTTCTTTTTCCATGGTATATTCTGCTTCAACACTATCTTCTACATCCGACCTGGAGTCGGAATTCCTTCTCCTTTTCTTCCCCTTCCTACTTGTTCCATTTTCTGAAACTCTGGCAGGATTGGCATCTTCTGGTAAACCTGTATGAAGTAGTAAAAGTTTAATGCACTGATTTATACCATAGTCATGTAATATAACAAATACAAATTCACTATCATAAAATAACACTTTGAAGATGAATTCATCATGAGCACCTAATTAATATTTTGTTAAATCCAAAAGCAGTGATTATACTTTGGTCACAAAATGATATGTTTTCTATGTGTCTTATGAACATAAGTTTGCATTTCCATTTGTCTACCAAGAGGGCTCCCAGTTCATTCTATACAATCTGTAAGGGTGGACAGGCATGAATAGCACACTCCATTTTGTCTATAAAGTTTTCAATCAGACTGAAGTTCTACACAGTTGGGCAGGCCAAAAGAGCTGTGAAAGCTTGCCTTGTGCTCCTTCGACCAACTAAACCTTATTGGAATAAAAACAGAGCTTCAACCAAAGCATCACTGTTGACAATGCATAAGTATATACACACTGCTATAATAAGAAGGCATTTTGATACACCCCATCTATGCCCCCCCCCAGAAAAAAACATGTCATTTAAGTACCTTGAACAACAGGAGGTAAAACCTGAAACATTCCTGATTCAGTCATCATTCTGAACTATCACATTACTTATCAATTGGATTGTCCTACAACCAGGTTAGCATATACCTGTCCTGCCATTTTTACAGACATTTCAGAGTTAACACAGACGAATGGAAAATGCTTAATTATATGGTGGTTGTTTATTCCGTTAGTTTCTAAAACACATAAATGCACAGTAATGATTCTTAACATGGAATTGCCTTTAAAATGGTGCTGCACGGTGCTACTACCAAGATGCCAGTGTGTGTGTGTGTGTGTGTTGTGGCAGACAAGCAATACGGGTAACATGGTCTAATGGAATATAACAGTAAGGTTGTATTCCCATCAATTTAGGAACCAACCCTTAAAGTTTACTTATTTCAAGTGATTTCACACAAGTGATTTATGGGGAATCGCAAAAAAAAAAAAAAAAAAAAAAAAAACATGGGTTGTGTATTTGCGAAGGAAAATCAGAGTCTTGAGAACAAGGTTCATAATCTTCCAAGCAAAATAAATTCAAGCACTTTTGAAAGACTTTTTGAAACCAAATTTTCATATGTGCGTGCTGTGGATCGGTTAGCAGGTAAATATTTTAGTAAGTTCAAACCATTAAAGTTAGCTGGGACGGTCACACCTTCATGAAATGCCTGTTAACCCCCCCCCTGTTGGTTTATTTTATTAGCTTTGAATTGCCCCACTGTTTTGGTGTTTTTCAAGATCATTTTATTTTGTGGAATATTTTGAAAGAGTACATATTTTTTGTATTAATCTGCTGATATGATATTTACTGTTTGCTTTAACTTTTTATTGTTGATACAAGACGTTGAGTTCTAAAACTTCACTCGCTCACTCAAGTTTTTAATTTGTTTTAGAGATGTTTCATTTTTCTTTTGTTGGATTCTACAATATTTCTATTCCTGTGATTTGTCTTACAGTATTTAACAATTCAGTTAATGTTATTTTGAATTTTGTGGTCTTTTTTCTTAATTTTTCTGGGTGGGAGTGGCTAATAACATGTAATATTTATTATTATTTGTTGTCCGCTTTTTGTAATAGATGCAAATTGCGATCGGAGTATAGTTACGTCACAGATGAAGCTGCGATGCCGAATGTTCGGCCAATAAAGCGTGGAGCAGTAGAGCCTACAGAGGCACTAGGTTTGTCCGAGTAAGTCATTCTTAACGGAAATCACGGACGGTGTAACACGTCATGCGATAAGGAGCAGTTCTCCCTAGAGCCTTTTTACTGGGTGGCCCGCCCGGCTAAATTTTCTGTAATGAATGTTTTCCACAAAGCACTTAAGAGTTGAAAACTTATTCCCACATACACCAAAAATATTAATGAAAACTGTCTCATCTGTGTTGAACGTAATTTATTAGTAAGTACTCATTTTTTATCATTTATGTACAATTTTCTAATGTCGTTTATCATGTTATGTTAATGCCTACCATACCACTGAAAGAAGTATAATAATGTTAAGCAAAACACCCTTTTTTTTTCGATTGGGAAAGGGGTCATTAATACCATCCAGCTGAAGTTTCTTGCCACCCAGCTGTAAAAAAATGTAGGGAGAACACTAAGCACATTAGACATTGTTTACTGTATGAGCTCAATAAAGGCAGTACTGCAGCGGTGGCTTACCACAACATCTGTCAAGTGCATGGGGAGGATGCAGTTGAGGATAGCACATGTCGCCGTTGGTTTCGGAAATTCCCGGACTAAGACAAAAGTCATAAAAAAGATGAACCACATCCTGGACGCCCACCCGTATTTTCTGACGAGGATGTGGATCATACAAGTTTAGACGATTATTAGAGTACATGTCTATCATCAAAAACTATCCTTAAAGCCTATTACTTAAAAAAAAAAAAAAAATATTTTTATTTATTCCAATGAACAACTTTTTTTTCCACGAAAAAAATTGCCCCCCTTTTTTAGTTGCACATTATGGTAACCGAATCGTGCCATTATACGTAGAACATATATAGTATATGAAACAATCATTTGATGCGGCAGTTCGCAGTACGTCACAGCCCTCATATAACCACTTGTATTCATAACCAGGGCTCAACAAATACGTTCTAGATCTAGGAGCCAGCTCCAAAATTTAGGCGCCAGGTGAAACAAAGTCAATAACGCATGAACACATGTTTGGTTATGACGCTGGAACGAAAAGTGGTAAACCATATTTGCTGTCATTTTTTTTTCTTCTTACCCCCAACCACTTATTGCAAAATAAAGTTCCAATTTGCTTCATAATTTTCTTCTTATATTCTTTCAGTAGACGACCTCAAAAAATTTCAGATTTGCGGAAGTCATATTTTTTACATATTAATTTAAAGTGCCATTTTTTTCCTTCGTATAATCTGTAAACCATAAAATTCAGAAAAAAAAAATTTGTTTGCGAGATCCACAAGGGATATAATCCAAAGGCTGTGAAAAAAAATACCACGTATAATCTGCTGCGGCATATGATCTGTAAATCGTGAAATTCTGAGAAAAGCAATTTTTTCCTTCGCATAATCTGCAGCAGCATGTCGCAGAACATGACATTTAAAAAAAAAAAAAACAGTCCATACCTGCCAACAGCCTTGTTACTAATAACTGTGGCATACATGGACTATTTTATGAAATAATCTATCTCTTTGTGAAAAACAAATATGTGCCTCAACAAAACATTACAACAAACAAGGACTCTAATGAAACAAACTTAACACGTGTGAAACACAAATTTTTTTAATCTAAAGCAACTTATGGGATTTTACTAGGAAATTTTTTCTTTAATAGCAAATTTTCAGAGAAAACTCTTCTCCTTCTTCAGGCTGTCTTGTTGTTGTCACTTTTTCCTTGTCACTATCACGTTTACGGTTTACCTTGACGGTTACGGTTAACCTTGACGGTTTAGGTTATTTTTCAACAAATCCTGCCAGATGTTAGGCAGGGAAAATCCTTTGCAGTCATTGATGATGGAATTTTGATTTTTCTCAATCTAAATTCCATCATCAATGACTGCAAAGGATTTTCCCTGCCTAAAATCTGGCAGGATTTGTTGAAAAATGACCTAAACCGTCAAGGTAAACCGTAACCGTGATAGTGACAAGGAAAAAGTGACAACAACAAGACAGCCTGAAGAAGGAGAAGAGTTTTCTCCGAAAATTTGCTATTAAAGAAAAAATTTCCTAGTAAAATCCCATAAGTTGCTTTAGATTATTAATTCAATTAAACTAGGAAGCCATTTCTCAACATGAGCTTTATTCAACAATTTTTTTTTCCTCAGCGAAATTCGAAACTTCCACCAGTAAAAAATCAGTAAGATGCGTTAAGGATTCCACGATACTTGACAGACAGGAAATCCAAGCAAGTGAACGCACAGTGCACGAACCTCCACTTACCACATGATCATACTGCCCCTAAAATAGCAGTTTAAAGAGATGAGACCAAAAAACGGGGAAAAAAAGCTGAATATTTTAACTGATGAAAAATCAAAACACACAGCAAGATGCGTACTACTGTCAGTTTGTCTTTTATTGACTGCAACTTCACAGCACCACTGCTTAATTTTTCTTTGTGTTGATATCATTCTCTCCCTACTTCTTAATTGTCACTTTTCTTTTCTTGTTTTTTATGCCCTCTGATAAAAACCATCAGTCTGAGGACCATGAGTGCATGATATCAAAGCTTCAACTATTTTAGATAAATGGTGTAACTAACTTTGGGAATATTAATACTTTTGAACACCATGCATCAATTTTTTAAAATTTTCGTCACTTCCGTTTTTGGGAATTTCCTTCTTCCTTTAACAAGATTTAACAGCCCTGGAGAGTGGGAACATCGCGGGGTGTGCGTGTCCGATTACGGGAATTCTGTCCGACTTCCGGCTTTGGAAATTTTTCTCCTATTTTCAAGCCTGAAATACAAAAAATTATGCAGTGAAATGATACTTAAAAATACTGAACAGAAGTAACATCGCGAGAAAAAAGAAATTATGATTACGGAAAAAATCTGAACTCCGTTGGCTTTCCGTTTTCGAAAGTTTCGTAAAGACGAAATTCCATCCTCCTCCGACCCCCCCCCAAATTCTGTTTACTCGTGCATCGATCTCCTGAGAGGACAACATAACGAAAAAGAAGGAATTTCTCGAATTTGCGAAAGAAGCCTGAAGATTAGGAGGCAATTTTCACAAATTCTTGCTACAGTTTCAAGCTGAAATACGAACATATATGCCACAAAATGATATCTAACAAGAATACTAGACACAAACGCATAATCAGGAGAAAAAAATTACGATTAGGGCAAATTCTTTTTACTCCATTTAACTACTGTTTTCGAAAGCTTTGAAACAAAAAACCGTCCCCAGACGGAAAATACCCCCCCCCCCCCCATCTGTTTTTAAACTAAATGAAAATTCGTAGAATCCGTAGTTTCGAGCATGAGTACTGTAGTCAGACAACAAAATCCGTAGAAATTAGACATTCCGTAATAATTGGCATGTACTACAGTCGCATAATTCGCACCTATCATGTTAATCGTGAATAGTAATTTCCGACAGAAAACTGCGATTCACAGGACCGCCACTGAAATCCAAAGATGTAAGAAAAAAAAATGATAGTCTTATTGAAAAAGTAACTGTCATTTTGAAGTACTTCTGTGCTACTTTTAAAGTAAATAAAGAACTAAAATCGCTAGCTGTTGCAGCATTACTGTAGTTCATTAGTTACATTAAAAAAAATCCGTTGAAATTGCGGACAGTCCATAGCATTGTCTTATTTCTGGATACGTTTTAACTGAATACTGAAAGTTAAAAAGAATTAACAAAATTAGCACACCAAAACTAGGCAATGCGATTCGCAGAAAGGTTACATGCTACGGAATAGCTTTGCGGGATTCCCGAGAGTAGCAGATTCTCACACCATGTAGGCTTCCACACACGCGAATAGTAACAACGCCTTCCTTGCATCATATTTTCTGTCAAAATGCTTCTAAAGTACAAATAAATAAAAATATATATATATCATTGTCAACCATTATCAATCCACTGCTGGACGAAGGTCTCCCCAAGTTTCCTCCACAACGGTCTGTCTTGTGCCAGTCTCCTCCATGTCACTACCGCATACTTTTGAATTTCATCCACCCATCTTCCATGTGGTCGTCTTCTGGGTCTTTTCCTGTCCCTTGGAATCCAATCTAAAATTTCGGCTGTCCATCGATGGTCTGTCCTTCTGGCAGTATGTCCAGCCCATTGCCATTTCAGGGATTTACGTCTGATCACGATGTCTTCCACTCTTGTCATTTTTCGGATCCACGAGTTCCTCTTCTTATCTCTCCTGGTTACACCAAGCATGCACCTCTCCATGCTGCTATGAGTTGTCTGCAGCCTTTGTATGTCTCTTTTAGTTAAGGTCCACGTCTCTGCACCATACGTAAGCACTGGAAGGATGCATTGATCAAACACTTTTCTTTTAAGACATAATGGCATATTGCTCTTGAAAATTATGCTGTTTCTTCCAAAAGCTCTCCAGGCAAGTTTTGTACGCCGATTAATTTCTTCATCAATGTGACCCTCACTTGATATCTGCTGTCCAAGATAAACGTACGTGTCTGTTATCTCCAGCTTTTCTCCATCAATCGATAAATCTTCATTTCTTGTAAAAGCATTGAACATCACTTTTGTCTTCTGAAAGTTCATTTTTAATCCCACTTCTTTACTCTTGTCAGCAAGTTCCTGAATCATACTCTGCAGCTCTGATGGAATAGTTGCAAAAATGACTACGTCACCAGCAAAACGAAGGTGGGTTAGATAACCTCCATTAACCTTCATCCCTTTGTTTTCCCAGTTTAGTGATTGAAAGACATTTTCCAATGTGGCATTAAAGAGCTTCGGAGATATGGTGTCACCTTGTCTCACTCCCTTTTCAATTTTTATGTGTGTTGTGTTTTCAAACAGCCGAATCTTTGCACTTGCATTTTCATAGATGTTATTAATATTAATGTATGCATCTTAAATACCGCAGGATTTCAGAGCCATTGTAACTGCTGATGGTTTCACCGAATCAAAGGCTTTTTCATAATCGATAAAAGCCATGCACAATGGAAATTCATATTCCCTCGCTCTTTCAATTAGTTCTCTCAGCACATGGATATGATCTATAGTGCTGTAGCCACTCCTGAATCCAGCTTGTTCTCTCGGTTGAGCCATGTCCAGTGTTACCTTCAAACGGTGTGAAAGAACTTTAGTGAAGATTTTATAAACCACTGATAGGAGGCTAACAGGTCTGTAGTTCCTGAGATCCTCAATGTCACCCTTTTTATGTAGCAGGATCATTGTAGCGTTGTTCCAATCCTCAGGAATCTTCCCTTCATTAAGGCATCGAGTGAAAATTTGGGAGAGTACTGTTTCGATTTCTCCACTTGCTTCTTGTATGATGTCTACAGTAATTCCATCTTCTCCTGGAGCTTTTCCCCGCTTCATGTTCTTGATTGCATGAGCAACTACTGCTGGGAGAACAGGAACAACTCTGGTACCTTTCATGATGTTTGGAGTACATGTATGATCCCTTTCATATAATTTGGAGTAGAAATCTTTCACTCTTGTCAAAATTTCGCCTCTATTTCTTGTTACAGAAGCATCTTCTTTTCTCAGTGCCATAATCTGTTTTCTTCCCTTACTGAGATGTCCCTTTGCTATCTTTAGGCTTTGGTTGTTTTCAATTGCTTTCCTTACTAGTTCACAGTTGAATTTCCTTACGTCTTCAGTGATACTTTTTCGTACTGTCTTGCATAGCTCTATATATTCCACTTTGGAAGTCACACCTTCTTTAGTTGTCCTCATCTCTCTTCTTTTTTGCATCAACATTTTGGTTTTTCCTGATAATTTGTTCACCTGCAACTTGTTCTTAGACCCAGCTAATTTTGTTGCTGTTTCCATAAGAGCTTTGGTTACTTTTCTGTTAACTTCAGAAATATCCACTTCTTCTGATGTTAGGCCTTCTAAAGCAGAGAATCTGTTCTTCAGTTCCAACTTGAAGGTATTATGGTGTTTTTTAAGGTTGGTTATGTCAATACATTTTTGTTTGTCTTATGAGCTGGCCACGTTCGAGTTTAGTGTTGAGGTGCATCTTACATCTCACCAATCTATGGTCACTACCTGTGTTAAATTTGTTTAGCACACTGCAGTCTTCTATGACGAATTTTTTGTTACACATAATAAAACCAATTTCACTTGTCGTCCCATTTGGATGTCTCCATGTCCATTTCCTGTGTGGCTTTTTCTTGAAAAAGGAGTTCATGATGAAAAACCCTTCTGCCTCTGCAAACTCAACGAGAGTATTTCCACGCTGGTTTCTGTTGCCGTAACCGAATTTACCTACTGAAGTTTCATTCTGTTGCCATTGCCCTATTTTTGCACTGAAATCTTCCATAATTATCTTCAAGTGCTGCTCACCTTTATTATCTAGATGGCAAATTTCCTTATAAAATTCTTCAATTTCTTCTTCAGGATGACTTGTGGTGGGTGCATAAGTTTGAATAATCTGAGCCTGGTATCTTCTCGAGAGTTGGATAACAAGTCGTGCAGCTCTGTCAGAGGAACTTTTAACTTCTACAACTTTATCCTTCAGTTTCTTGTTTATTATAAATCCAACACCACTAGTTCTGCCAGTATCTGTCCCACGATAGTAGAAGAGATGTCCACTTTTCAGTTCAATGAGATCTTCTTTTCTCCTTACCTCACTTAGCCCGACGATGTCCCACTTGATCCTTTGTAATTACTCTTCCAATTCAAGAAGCCTTGAATCAGAAGATAGGGAGCGTATATATATATATATACATATTCTTACAATCTCCTCACGGTCTTTTATTCGCTGTTACGTTACATTTTTTCCGTTACCGCATTTTCACTACTTTCCCAATAACAGCACCTTTTCCCGACAATTACCTCGCAGACTTTTTCAAACGGCGCACCATTTTTGCCCCCCCCAGTGGTGTCCGCGTATTTAAATTTATTACTTTTTAATAGATAATCTATGGATTATACAACAGAAATTACAGTATTTACTGCAAATTACGAAATTTCAAGCAAGACGAAAATTAGGCGCCATGGCCCGAATTTTAGGCGCCTGGGTGACCTGGCACCTGGGATTTGTCGAGCCCTGTTCATAACGACGCATTTTTCAAAATGATTACCTGATTACTGTGAAGTAAATTACTCCTATTTTTCACGCTATATTCGTTGTTAATAAGTCAATTTTTCATTTTAATATTACTACCATTATTTTACCCCTGGGCAAAATTTTCCCCAGAGCCGCCTTAATTTCCCCCGAACCTTGTTCGTGCGTTCGGACATATTCTGCACCCCTGCATTACATGACTTTTTTTCACTCTAAAACACAGGAGTTTTTCTGGCATGGGATTCACCTACTCATAGACAGATGGCAAGAGGTCATACAGAATGATGGTAAGTATGTGAAATCCTAGGTACATGATTTATTGTGTTCTCCTCCTTTCTTTGTAGCCAACAAAAACAAGTAGAGCTTATGCACACACCCAATACAAAAGCTGGACAATTATATTTTTAATCATTGCACACATACACTAAATAATTTTGAAAATTATGTTGAAAGCTATTTGATTTGGCCAATATTAAACTTTGGTAAGTTAACTACACTAAAGCAACTTACCAAAACCTGCAGACTTTCCATTGAAATGGGGCAATGAAAGATGAATTATTGACTGGCTATCATCAGCAAGGATTTTCTTTCGAATTGTTTATCAGCACTTTGTTTCTAATTACAACAGTTGGCAATTGCACACCATCATCAGATTTATAACAATTGTTTATCAGTAAAGTTTTAAATACCACTGAAGTCCATAACTTGTCTCCAATAAGACAAGTTATGGACTTCAATGATATTTAAAACTTTACTGATAAACAGTTGTCATAAATTTGATGATGGTGAACAATTGCCAACTGTTGTAATAGAATCACATAAAAACTGATTGCCAACTGTTGTAATGGAATTAGTAGAATCAGATAAAAACTGATTGCCAACTGTTGTAATGGAATTAGTAGAATCAGATACTTTGTCAATATTAGTTTTTCACAAATTGGTAAAATGCCAATCAGTAGGAAAAGTTTCTACCATTAGAGAAAGGAGCAGGAAATTTGTTGCAAGAAATAGTTCTCATAAACTGGTTATTCAAGAGTAAATACTGAATACAACATTACTAAAATAGATGCTTGATACAGGTAATTAAAATTCATCATTGTTGTTGTATCAATTTATTCAGGTCAAACAATTTCTTTTGTTTTTCATTTGCTGTACGACATAAATTGTTGGCATAACTTATATATCATTTTGGTCCCCTGTTTTCTGGGCAAAGACAACAGCAGATTGAGGTGATTTTTTTATGTCTATTCCCAAGCATTTTCTCCCGTTTTTCAGCCTTTCCATTTCGGTAGAGAGATTTCTGTTTTCCCTTTTTTGCCCACAGCGGACTGCAACTGTTTCTTGTCATCTAAATAAGCTAAGTATTTTTGTTTAGTATTAGAAACATAGGTTCACATGTTTGTTATTTCTATGCTCTGGATACCACCTTCAATTGAATTAATAAAAGCACATATCAGCCTCTGTGATGTGTGTATGATCTTTGCTTCGTGTTCTCTACGATTTTTTTATTAATACTAAATCCCCTTTCATTCAACAGTTGCTTGCCCCAGTGACTCAACAGGAGCAACATTACAGTAACTTTCCATAGATTTGTATACTGCTTCAAATTCATTGTTTCAATAAATAAATAAAAAAAAAAAAAAAAAAAAAAAAGCTGGTCTGACCTAGATATTCTAAAGATCAAATTCCGAAACCTTGGGATGATGAGACACCATCTAGGAATGATAAAAATTCAATGAGAAAAACATCACATTCAGCTTCCTCAAGTTGATAAATTTTTGTTAATGAATTAACACTGATCTAATTTTTTGTGGGCAGAACTGTTTACTTCCAGCCATTTTTCGTGGATCCAAACAACTTAGATTTCTGACAATACTGCATGTACTGTACCGGAAATTTTAAATAATTTTTACAGCAAGGTTAATTTAGCAACTAATGCGAATCTCAAAAAACTTGGCGATCAGTGATTTTTTTTTATTTATTTTTTAGATGTGAATAACTTCACAAACTTTTCTCTACCACAAAACCAAGATAATTTTTTCTGTGAGGATGTGATTTTTTCCATCTTTCACATCTAATTTCAGCTGTTTCTGTATGTGTTTGCAGATGCAAAAACATTGGGCTTAAACAGCTATAAAATATGGTTCAAGATTTTTCTGAGTTCCTCAGCAAAAAAAAAAAAAAAAATAATAATAAAATAAAAAAAAAAAAATCTTGGGATTATCTGTTAATCCAGCAAAAAAGGCAGCAAAATCTAAGCAATGGATATGAATATCTAAAACTTCATTGGTGAAAGGTTATCTTCAAGATGCCTTTTAATAATAACATATTGACCTGCATTTAAGTAGGCTTAGTAACCTCTCTCTTCTCTACAGCAGACATGTTTCTGAATGTCAGGCATTTTAATGGCACATTTACTGCTGGAATACTTTCCAGCCATCTGTGTTGAACAAGTTTCCCGGGCAAGCGATCATTTCCAGAATATTTCAAGAAACCCTCTTGTCTAGCTGGAGTCTTTAAAAAGGTTAGTACAGACTAACTAAAAAATCTTCAATCTTCCATTCACTGCCTTTGTACCCAAATTTAAAAGCATTTTGCAGAATGTGTAGCCCACAACTTCTAATATTTAGCATATTTTTTTGCAGTTCTTTCTTTCAATAGTCTTGCAGCAATATATAGAATTTCCAATTAACACTTGAATTATCCATTGAAACTTACAATATTTTACAGTTTTATGGGTGAAATAGCACTTAAGAAGGTTTCAAATAAATCTTCAGCTGTGCTATGGCTCATAAATACTGCAGTCAGAAATTTTTTTGTACACGTTTCCATTCCAAAATCCTACATGGATAACCAGCTGTTTTTTTCTGGTGTATTTCATTTAAACTCCCATCAAATGGAAGGACATAATGACATTTTTGGGTTAGAACTTTCAATATCGTGTCAGTTACATATGGAAAGATTCCAAAAACTGCATAATACAAACACTTTTTTTCACTGCATGTAAATTTTGCAGCAATGGGACTGTCGGGAAACATTCTTTGAAAAAGTCCAATGTTTTTATTACATTTAAAACACACAAGACCGGCAAATGAAGGGGGAAAAAAAAAGCGTAACTTTTTAACTGGGTGGAAAATTGGGACATGCAAACGCGGGGGAGTGAGCAAATTCAAATACAGGATATACAAAAATTTAAGATTGCACAAGCCACATGGAATTATTTTCTGTAAATTATGTAAGTAAATATTAAAGTGAAGCACATTATTATATTCACAATAGAAAAGTAGGGAATTCAGAATAAAATAAAATATTTTTAAAAAACTGATTAAAAATTATCTGCAAATCTTTACTAGCTAAATATTGAGGTGAAAAAAATTTGTCTAGGAAAGTTTGTGCATTTATTCGAGTAATTAGAAACTTGCAAGAATTAGAAACATATCCACAGATTAGTTTTGTTCAAGCATCATAGTATAAAGAGATAAGTCAGTCTTGTTGGCTTAGTAGCACTCTAATGTATCAAAGTTTTCAGAAATGAAATTTGTCCCAAGAGTCATGTGTATAGAAATAAGTTAAATTCACAGATTCTTGTTAAATGATAATTGGAATATGTAAGGTAATATATATTTCAATACGTACAAATGTAAAAAAAAAAAAAAAAAAAAAAATGGACATGGAGACATCCAAATGGGACAACAAGTGAAATTGATTTTATTATGTGTAACAAAAAATTCGTCATAGAAGACTGCAGTGTGCTAAACAAGTTCAACACAGGTAGTGACCATAGATTGGTGAGATGTAAGATGCACCTCAACACTAAACTGGAACGTGGCAAGCTCATAAGACAAACAAAATGTATTGACATAACCAACCTTAAAAAACACCATAATACTTTCAAGTTGGAACTGAAGAACAGATTCTCTGCTTTAGAAGGCCTAACATCGGAAGAAGTGGATATTTCGGAAGTTAACAGAAAAGTAACCAAAGCTCTAATGGAAACGGCAACAAAATTAGCTGGGTCTAAGAACAAGTTGCATGGGAACAAATTATCAGAAAAACCAAAATGTTGATGCAAAAAAGAAGAGAGATGAGGACAACTAAAGAAGATGTGACTTCCAAAGTGGAATATATAGAGCTATGCAAGACAACACGAAAAAGTATCACTGAAGATGTAAGGAAATTCAACTGTGAGCTAGTGAGGAAAGCAATTGAAAACAACCAAAGCCTTAAGATAGCAAAGGGACATCTCAGTAAGGGAAGAAAACAGATTATGGCTCTGAGAAAAGAAGATGGTTCTGTAACAAGAAATAGAGGCGAAATTTTGACAAGAGTGAAAGATTTCTACTCCAAATTATATAAAAGGGATGATACATTCACTCCAGACATCGTGAAAGATACCAGTACCAGAGTTCCTCCAGTCCTTCCAGCAGAAGTTGCACATGCAATCAAGAACATGAAGCGGGGAAAAGCTCCAGGAGAAGATGGAATTACTGTAGACATCATACAAGAAGCAAGTGGAGAAATCGAAACAGTACTCGCCCAAATTTTCACTCGATGCCTTAATGAAGGGAAGATTCCTGAGGATTGGAACACCGCTACAATGATCCTGCTACATAAAAAAGGTGACATTGAGGATCTCAGGAACTACAGACCTATCAGCCTCCTATCAGTGGTTTATAAAATCTTCACTAAAGTTCTTTCACACCGCTTGAAGGTGACACTGCACATGGCTCAACCGAGAGAACAAGCTGGATTCAGGAGTGGCTACAGTACAATAGGTCATATCCACGTACCGAGAGAACTAATTGAAAGAGCGAGGGAATATGAACTTCCATTGTGCATGGCTTTTATCGATTATGAAAAAGCCTTTGATTCGGTGAAACCATCAGCAGTTGCAATGGCTCTGAAATCCTGCGGCATTGAAGATGCATACATTAATATTATTAATAACATCTATGAAAATGCAAGTGCAAAGATTCGGCTCTTCGAAAATACAACACACATAAAAATTGGAAAAGGAGTGAGACAAGGTGACACCATATCTCCGAAGCTCTTTAATTCCACATTGGAGGGTGTTTTTCAGTCACTGAGATGGGAAAACAAGGGGATGAAGGTTAATGGAGATTATCTAACCCACCTTCGTTTTGCTGATGACATAGTCATTTTTGCAACTACCCCATCAGAGCTGCAGAGTATGATCCAGGAACTTGCTGACAAGAGTAAAGAAGTGGGATTAAAAATGAACTTTCAGAAGACAAAAGTGATGTACAATGCTTTTACAAGAAATGAAGATTTATCGATTGGCGGAGCAAAGCTGGAGATAACAGGCATGTACGTTTATCTTGGACAGCAGATATCAAGTGAAGGTCACATTGATGAAGAAATTAATCGGCGTACAAAACTTGCCTGGAGAGCTTTTGGAAGAAACAGCATAATTTTCAAGAGCAATATGCCATTATGTCTTAAAAGAAAAGTGTTTGATGAGTGCATCCTTCCAGTGCTTACGTATGGTGCAGAGACGTGGACCTTAACTAAAAGAGACATACAAAGGCTGCAGACAACTCAAAGCAGCATGGAGAGGTGCATGCTTGGTGTAACCAGGAGAGATAAGAAGAGGAACACGTGGATTCGAAAAATGACAAGAGTGGAAGACATCATGATCAGAGTTAAATCCCTGAAATGGCAATGGGCTGGACATAATGCCAGAAGGACAGATCATCGATGGACAGCCGAAATTTTAGATTGGATTCCAAGGGACAGGAAAAGACCCAGAAGAAGACAGACCACATGGAAGATGGGTGGATGAAATTCGAAAGTATGCGGGAGTGACATGGAGGAGACTGGCACAAGACAGACCGTTGTGGAGGAAACTTGGGGAGACCTTCGTCCAGCAGTGGATTGATAATGGTTGACAATGATGACGATTTTTTCAAAAGAGGTAGAGTTGCATGCAATATAAAAAATTTAATATAAACAAGGTTTTCTTTGAGCTTTCAAATAATTTTGAAACAATTCTAGATTTCCGCTTTGTTCCATCTTCTGTTAGACCCCCCCCCCCCCGTAATTTCTCCCAAAGCTCCTGGAATTTTAACTTTCCTTCTTTACTAATATTTTTTATTTACATACTTTGTTTATGACATCCATGTATATTGGTCTTTCATTAGACTAAACAAATTCATAATACAGGAGCAAAAGGGCATCATGGATACGCAAACTGTTTAACACGTTCGCTGCTGCCGTACTATATATCAGCGGCAAGCACGCGGTGCCGGTGTGAAACTCGTGCAAATCTCCCACGCCGCCGCTACGCGCCACCACGATTCAGCTTTTATGCGTTTGGACCAACCAGCCGTGTGTTCACATCTCATAGCTTTGCATGACTGAGCAATTCTAAAATACAAGACAATTTATCCATAATTGATATTCATAATTATAATTCTACCAGCAATAAAATATTTTTCCGATACTGCAGTAGACATTTACTGGATACATATTTCGAACATTGGTGCATGTAAAACAAGAAAAATAATACTTACAAATGCCGAAGAATTCCATAAATAGTGCCATGATGCATAACTGGATAAATACAAAATCCATACATTTAGATTTGGGCAAGATAAAAAATCCCACATACACATTCAGTTCGACTTGGAACATATTTTTTTTAGCAAAATAGGAAGACAAAATATTTCCTTATCTACGATGATACAATTCGAAGCATGGCTGAAAGCACAGTGCAGGATTTTCTGGGCACTGGGCACAGTAATAGAGTGTCCCTGCGAATCCCTTTGGCAGAGAACATTTTGCATCGTCTTCTCAAAAAAAAAAAAAAAAAAAAAAAAAAAAAAACCGCCTTTTTTTGTTTTGTTTTTTTTGACTGGAACATGGCCACATATTTTTAATGATTTGGATGTCTTTGCTCGGGAAGTTGATGGCTCTTGATTCAGAAGTTGACGTACAATGGATAGCCGAAAATCGTAGAGACTTATCTTCTTCCCCAAGAATTTATTACACAAGTTGTGGAAAGTGATTATCATCATATGAAATATATGTATTCCTAGCTTCTTGTACCATCTTATGGTTTTCTTTTCACAAGGATAGTGCGCTAACATTTGATCTTGACGATCTAAACCCCCCCCCCCCCCGACATAAATTTATTATAGTTGATAATAGCCTTTGGTTTTTCTTTTATCTGTCCCCTTTTATTTACAGTTTGAACTAAATCGTCCTCAAACTCCGTGGTAATGAAGAGAACACCCCTTTTATCTTTCCATTTGCACACTGCAACAGCATTGGAATATTGGCATTTTCGTTCCCCCCTTCAAAAGTTTAGCTTTAGCGACATCCTTAGGAAGATCTTGTCGGTCTGCACGGAGAGTAACAATGCAATAAGTGTCATTGTTCAACAACTGCAATGCAAGATTGTAACTATTATAAAAATTATCCATGTAAATAGCATGACCAACATTTAGCTTCCCTTTTATCAATTTTAAAACTACATTAGCATCATGACATCATCCCCCCCCCCCCAGGGAGTCCAGTTGCCCTGTGTAAACCAAAGCTTTTAGAATCATACCATTTGGTTCCGTTAGCACATAAAGTTTCACCCCATATTTATGACGTTTTCCTTTCATGTACGATTTGAAAATCAAACAACACCACTCCATAAAACCATTAATTCATCAATCGTAAGTTCTTTTCCAGGGTAGTATATGCTCTTTATGGTATCATTAAATAAATCCAGTAAAGGCATTATTTTTGCAAGGCGGTTGGTTGTAATCGCTTCGCCAGGTTGAGGATTTCTTGAAAAATGAAGGCACCGCATGATCAGAAGGAAACGATTCCTGCTCATATTTGAAGAAAAGCAGTCCAATTTGAATATTGGATCTGTTTTCCAGTAATCTTGCAGATGGGGCATTTGTACAATGCCCATATGAAACAGGAGGCCCAGAAAAACTTTCATTGCATCTGCTGACACATCTTTCCATTCATTTATTTTTTCATGAACCTTCAGTCACTCCAGAGATAATCACTTCTACAGCGTATGCATTACTTTCCCTAACTAATAGATCGTAAAGTTCCTCATTCGCTAAACGATTAAAAAAATCGACTGGCTCAGTTCCTATCATATTAATTTTCAGTCTTGGTACGCCAGTGAACGGAATTCTTCTCATGATGTCGGGATCATCACACCAATGTGAAGCCAAAATCCGTCGAGGCAGAGTATGAGAAAGAATTCGGCATTCTTCATTCTCACTTTCACTGCTGGTTGTACTACAGCTAGAAAAGGAATGTTTCTGTACTTGATGACAGATTATCGGCATCATCTCCTATTTTCATGGAAGAATGTGCCCGCCGAGAAACTTTTGGTTGAGAGGGACCGGCGATAGCGCATCTGAATATACCCATTGTTTCCGCAAAACTAAGTATTGAAGTGATTATGGGTTTCTTTGAAATCCCTTTAGCCTCCTTAATAAGCCTCCCTGTGACATAAACTATAAGTAGCAAATGCTTTTTATTGCCACTCAAGCATTTATTTATTGATATCTGCCTTCACCGCAAAACCAGTGACGTTCAAAGGAAAATAAACATTGCAGTGAAAAGCTTGCGCTGTATTGTCAATGGGAAGTCAACTTACTTTCCCTTCCCTAAACCATGTGGAAAAAAATCTGCTTTCTAAAACCACGGTCACTTTTAGACAGTTGGAGACTCATTCTCAGTGCCGGTAACAAAATAGATAACTCTCTTCAAGTGCCGAAGGTTTTAGGAAGCGAAATATGAAGGCATAATTACAACGCCGTTCGGCGGCACCTGGGCTAAGTATCGTATGACGCCGTTCGGCGTCACGTAACAGTGAAAGTGTTAATGCCGCATAATAGAATGACAACCACCTGTGTTGGACTATGTTCTTAATTTCAGTGAATTTTAAGCCCTATTATTTTACAAATTTCAAGAAGGGCTTCACGTTGATCTGCAAACCATTTAAAGTCATTGACAATGTCAGTAAAGTATTTCTCAATGTAACCTTCAAATGGTTTGCAAAATTTTTTGCTTGTATTGTGAATATGGTGACATAAATCTCCATCAATGTTAAGCAAATGGGGAGATTTTCCCTGCCGAATTCTTGTTTCTAACCATGTTTTTGAAAAAGCCTCTCATGACACATTCTTTCCACTTAGCTTTCAAACAAACAAAACAAATTCTTCCTTCTCAGAAAGAAAGAAAAAAAAAAAAGAAAGAAAGAAAAATAAAAAAGAAAGAAACTGAAAGCTGCGTCATGAACTTTGTTCAGAGGCTTCGGGCCAACGTAATACTGGCCCGAAGCCGTGCGTTCTTCCCATTTAGCTTTCAAACAAGCAAAACACATTCTTCCTCAGAAAAAGAAAGGAAAGAAACAGAGTTGTGTCACAAATTTTATTCAGAGGCTTCGGGCCGACGTTATCCTAGCCAGGCGCCGTTGCTTTCTTTCCACTAAGTTTTCAAACAAGCAAAACACATTCCTCCTCCTTAGAAAAAAAATTAAGAACAAAGAGGTGTGTCACAAACGTGGTTCAGAGGTATCGAGCTGACACAATCCTGGGCTACAGCGAAAGAAGCACACCGGGCCTACATAATCCCGGGCCATGGCGAAAGAAGCACGCCGGGCCGACGCAAACCCGGGCCTCAGAGAAAAAAGCACACCCAGGCCAACACAATCTCAGGCCACAGCGAAAGAAGCATGTCCTGGCCAACGTAATCCCGGGCCATAGCGAAAGAAACACGCCGGGCGCTTGCTTTTTTTTTTTTTTTTTTTTTTTTTTTGGGCACTTTTTTAAACAAGCAAAACAAATTCCTCCACCTCCGGGGAAAAAAAAAAAAAAAAAAAAAAGAAAGAAACGTCTGTGTTACAAACTTTGTTCAGAGGCGTTTACATTGATTAATTACAAAACCAGTTAAACTTTCTTAATAACAGCGAAAATCTGAATATCCGTAATTTTTAGTTAGTCATCCGTAATTCCTGGCATCTATGTGCGTCCTCGAGACTTCATGGCAGCTTCGATTCTCGAACGATCTCAGAAAAGCGGGAACGCATTCGCATACATCGCAAATCACAAGACTGAGAGCTCTTGGCGGCAGTGATGTCACAATGATAGAGTGGCGATTTCCTGCAAGCCACGGAATGGCTGTTCTCATTTTGCTGCGGCAGTTTCCCTAAAGGAAGAAGCAGTCGGAGCTTCCACCCTTCGTGCTGTGATGCTGAAGTGACATCCCATCCATTGTTGACAGCAGTAAATGAATTGAGCTTCTGATTCTACCCTCCAAACAACCTGCTACCAACAGTTGTTAATTCAGGCTTCTGATGTGTCATCTAGCTTTACCCTGTGGCAACTTTCTAATAATTTGCTTCTGCTTTTGGTGGGAACATGTTCCACCAAAAGCAGAAGAACTACAATTATAACACGAATTCACCCTTAGATATATCCCATGCTTGGAAATTTTTGCCACAAGAGGTAATTAAAAAAGGCAAAAACTGTTGAAATAAAATAAAATAAAAAGGTCATCTCTTGTATATGCTTTTGAGGGTTTTTAATTGCTTCATATGTTTTATTTATTCTGTTTTCATAGCATTTTACCTTTTGCTTGTTACTGATTTCAGATATGCCAACTTTCAAAATCTGAAAATCAGGAGATTTGTACAGCTCATAAAATCACACGGACACTGTTTTTTTATTGACATTTTCCAGTAGTATTATTGGCCCACTAAAAGTTTTGGAGAAAAAACAACAGCACGAAAAGCGACACCCCTTCTCCCTACTGAAATTCGTTTTCAGGTACGTCTATTCCGCAAGATAATGAAAACGTAAAATAGCCCACATGTGGTTGATTTTTATGAATAAAATAGCAGCAAACTGTTTTTTGTTTCTTCTTTAAGTTGTGCACGAAGGCAAAGACGACAAAAAGCATCGTACTAACATTGCCTTTTACCTGTAACTACTCCCTTTTGTCGTTAAGTGAATTTGCTGCAACTTAACTGTTTACCATCACTTAGAATGCACGCGGCTCTGTTGAGGTGAAGGGTTGAAAGACTGAACTTCAAGGAGAAGGCAGGGCTGCTCCCATCTGTCAATTGATTACTGACCCTCCCCGGCATTCTAGTGTCAGAGCAGGTGAGCTCTTTGCTGAAGGCGTCATATGACAACCGGACTGTGAGAAATTTTTTTAAAGCAAATTTTTCCCGACCCATTTTGGGCAATTGGTGAGAAGCCAGCGCTTAGGCCACTGCGGCACTTTCTTTTTGTAGACAGGAGAGGAAAAGTGCAAAACTAATGACTGTAATGCCGCCTTGCATAGACACAAAAAGAAAAAAGATTTCACAGGCGGTTCCAAATCATAGAACTGGTTGATGGAATTTTGACCATTATCCTGATTCTTCGTGAAAATCAGGATAATTTGACATTCATCCGGAGGACAGGAGGAAGGGCTTAAAATCCGGAGAGTTGACACATCTATGATTTTAGTCCTCAAACCCTTTTATCTTTGGGTATAGCTTTTCACCGTTCACCCATCCATTTTAAGAAACTGATTTTGCATTGTTTGCAGGCTCCCCCCCCTTTCTTACAGAATCTGGGAATATTACCTATCATGTTCATGCACATTGAAACCACTGCAAGGACAACAGATATGTTTTTGAGATACTCTTTATTCTGCTATCTGTTTTGAGTGCATAAGTAGCTATTTTATATATATATATATATATATCGAAAGTATGCGGGAGTGACATGGAGGAGACTGGCACAAGACAGACCGTTGTGGAGGAAACTTGGGGAGACCTTCGTCCAGCAGTGGATTGATAATGGTTGACAATGATGATGATGATATATATATAATGCTATCCCACACTCACCAACCCGCTTGGCCAGCGTGGTGAGTTATGGCCAAACCCTCCAAAATGACTCCACAACTTAAATCTTGGCCCTCAGTCTCCGGCAGCTGGAATGTACCTGGCCAACGCAGCGGCCAGTGCGACATGAAGGCAGAGGGTGCTAAGAATCCCCGGAGGACCGGACTAGGCTGCCATCTGATGCTGACCTTGGCTACGTACAATGGACGCTCCCTATCTTCTGATTCAAGGCTTCTTGAATTGGAAGAGGAACTACAAAGGATCAAGTGGGACATCGTCGGGCTAAGTGAGGTAAGGAGAAAAGGAGAAGATCTCATCGAACTGAAAAGTGGACATCTCTTCTACTATCGTGGGACAGATACTGGCAGAACTAGTGGTGTTGGATTTATAATAAACAAGAAACTGAAGGATAAAGTTGTAGAAGTTGAAAGTTCCTCTGACAGAGCTGCACAACTCGTTATCCAACTCTCGAGAAGATACCAGGCTCAGATTATTCAAACTTATACACCCACCACAAGTCATGCTGAAGAAGAAATTGAAGAATTTTACGAGGAAATTCGTGATCTAAATAATAAAGGTAAGCAGCACTTGAAGATAATTATGGGAGATTTCAATGCAAAAATAAGGCAACAGCAACAGAATGAAACTTCAGTAGGTAAATTCGGTTACGGCAACAGAAACCAGGGTGGAAATACTCTCGTAGAGTTTGCAGAGGCAGAAGGGTTTTTCATCTTGAACTCCTTTTTCAAGAAAAAGCCACACAGGAAATGGACATGGAGACATCCAAATGGGACAACAAGTGAAATTGATTTTATTATGTGTAACAAAAAATTCGTCATAGAAGACTGCAGTGTGCTAAACAGGTTCAACACAGGCAGTGACCATAGATTGGTGAGATGTAAGATGCACCTCAACACTAAACTCGAACGTAGCAAGCTCATAAGACAAACAAAAAATGTATTGACATAACCAACCTTAAAAAACACCATAATACCTTCAAGTTGGAACTGAAGAACAGATTCTCTGCTTTAGAAAGCCTAACATCGGAAGAAGTGGATATTTCTGAAGTTAACAGAAAAGTAACCAAAGCTCTTATGGAAACAGCAACAAAATTAGCTGGGTCTAAGAACAAATTGCATGTGAACAAATTATCAGGAAAAACCAAAATGTTGATGCAAAAAAGAAGAGTGATGAGGACAACTAAAGAAGATGTGACTTCCAAAGTGGAATATATAGAGCTATGCAAGACAGTACGAAAAAGTATCACTGAAGACGTAAGGAAATTCAACTGTGAACTAGTAAGGAAAGCAATTGAAAACAACCAAAGCCTAAAGATAGCAAAGGGACATCTCAGTAAGGGGAAAAAACAGATTATGGCACTGAGAAGAGAAGATGGTTCTGTAACAAGAAATAGAGGCGAAATTTTGACAAGAGTGAAAGATTTCTACTCCAAATTATATGAAAGGGATGATACATGTACTCCAGACATCATGAAAGGTACCAGTACCAGAGTTCTTCTAGTCCTTCCAGCAGAAGTTGCACATGCAATCAAGAACATGAAGCGGGGAAAAGCTCCAGGAGAAGATGGAATTACTGTAGACATCATACAAGAAGCAAGTGGAGAAATTGAAACAGTACTCGCCCAAATTTTCACTCGATGCCTTAATGAAGGGAAAATTCCTGAGGATTGGAACAACGCTACAATGATCTTGCTACATAAAAAAGCTAACATTGAGGATCTCAGGAACTACAGACCTATCAGCCTCCTATCAGTGGTTTATAAAATCTTCACTAAAGTTCTTTCACACCGCTTGAAGGTGACACTGGACTTGGCTCAACCGAGAGAACAAGCTGGATTCAGGAGTGGCTACAGCACAATAGATCATATCCACGTACTGAGAGAACTAATTGAAAGAGCGAGGGAATACGAGCTTCCATTGTGCATGGCTTTTATCGATTATGAAAAAGCCTTTGATTCGGTGAAACCATCAGCAGTTACCACGGCTCTGAAATCCTGCGGTATTGAAGATGCATACATTAATATTATTAATAACATCTATGAAAATGCAAGTGCAAATATTCGGCTGTTTGCGAATACAGCATACATAAAAATTGGAAAGGCAGTGAGACGTGGTGACACCATATCTCTGAAGCTCTTTTAATGCCACATTGGAAAATGTCTTTCAATCACTGAACTGTGAAAACAAAGGGATAAAGATTAATGGAGATTATCTAACCCCCTTTCTTTTTGCTGATGGCAGTCATTTTTGCAACTACCCCATCAGAGCTGCAGAGTATGATCCAGGAACTTGCTGACAAGAGTAAAGAAGTGGGATTAAAAATGAACTTTCAGAAGACAAAAGTGATGTTCAATGCTTTTACAAGAAATGAAGATTTATCGATTGATGGAGAAAAGCTGGAGATAACAGGCACGTACGTTTATCTTGGACAGCAGATATCAAGTGAGGGTCACATTGGTGAAGAAATTAATCGGCGTACAGAACTTGCCTGGAGAGCTTTTGGAAGAAACAGCATAATTTTCAAGAGCAATATGCCATTGTCTTAAAAGAAAAGTGTTTGATCAATGCATCCTTCCAGTGCTTACGTATGGTGCAGAGACGTGGACCTTAGCTAAAAGAGACATACAAAGGCTGCAGACAACTCAAAGAGCCATGGAGAGGTGCATACTTGGTGTAACCAGGAGAGATAAGAAGAGGAACTCGTGGATTCAAAAAATGACAAGAGTGGAAGACATCATGATCAGAGTTAAATCCCTGAAATGGCAATGGGCTGGACATACTGCCAGAAGAACAGACCATCGATGGACAGCCAAAATTTTAGATTGGATTCCAAGGGACAGGAAAAGACCCAGAAGAAGACCACATGGAAGATGGGTGGATGAAATTCGAAAGTATGCGGGAGTGACATGGAGGAGACTGGCACAAGACAGACCGTTGTGGAGGAAACTTGGGGAGACCTTCATCCAGCAGTGGATTGATAATGGATGATGATGATATATATATATATATATACTTAAGAGCAAAACTGAAGACTAAGGAAAAACTTTAGAATTTAAAACGAAGGTTGCAAAATAACCTGAAAATCAAAACGCGCAACGCAGCAGTTTTGAAAATTCAGAATTCACATACTATAAAGAAGATACCTAAGCAAAAAAATGCATATATAATTTTGACTCACACCTAGTACAACATAGAAAAGGTTATGTATCTACCTGTGTGAGTAAAAGGAGAAAAGATAAAAAAATAAAATAAAACACCTGAATGTAGAAGGTGTCGAGGATACTGAGCCTTGGCTTTATCAAGGACCAGCAAAAACTCTGCATTTTCTCACTTCCACAAAGACCTAGTTGGAAATGGGTTTCTGCAAGGCCATAGATGCAAGTAACATTCCCACCTAAAATAGTTTAAAAAATATATATAAGTCATGTCCTCCGTAGAGTTGCATGACCTAGCACTAGTTAACAATTTCGCTTGCATTCATTAAATTTCCTGGCCCGACCCATGCTCTTCATCTGTTACTATTAAACAGAGAGAAGAAGATTAAAGAGAACTCAAGCTGTGAGAGTGACATAATAATTAGAAATGATTTTCAGCCATAACGAAATTCCAAGTTCGTTTGAGAGAGAATTTAAACCTGAAAATCAATGCAAAAGAAATCCAAATTTTACATTGCAATTAAAAAAGGAAATGTTAATTTTTAACGAACAGATTTTTGAAAGAAAACTTGAGTCTAAAACCCCCTACTCTACAACTTATGACAGCACGAAAACGAGAATAAGTTAAAGATAATAATTAACTAAAAAACTTTGTGAAAGTTATATACCTTAAACAGTTAGTTGCAATATGTACAAAGTATTTCAGCAGTGCTTTAAGTGCATAATTAATTAGTTATTAAGAACTTAACTACTTTGAAAAAACATCGCATAGACAGCGCATAGAAAAGGAACAAGCTTAGCCATCTTCTGTTCCTAGGTACCCCAAAAGACGCTCAAAGTTACAAAGAAAAGAAAGAGTTAAAACCCGCAAAAATGTTAACAGACAAACCAATGCCTAAAAGCTGAAAAGCTAAAAAACGACAGAGAAAAAGTACATGAAGTACAAACATTGAACTTATAAAACCTAGAACCCAAAAACAAGGAAGAGAGCTTACCTCTTGTGTGACAAAAACTTTTCTCCTCACAAGAGAAGAACATGGCTGACCTCTTCCGCCACTCCCTAGACAGCTGGAGGGCAGTGAGGGTGGGGCTGATGGCCTCCTCATACAGCAAGAAACCAACGCGCAGAGATTTTAACCAGAGAAAAGAAATATATAAACTTAAGACTGTGGATCTGTATGATCAGAAAGAGCAGAATTAACTCTCCAGAATACATGAGAAATATTATAAAATACACGAGCAGTTTATTTAATAATCTTTGCATGTATTAAATCACCTTAGTGAGCTTCTATAGATTAATCAGAATCTTATTAATTTTAATGTTGGTTTTACTATTTTTAGTATAGCTATCCTAGTGATGAATAACTAGTTTTCTTTTTTATTTGTTTTTATTTTCTTTTATAAACAGATTTTTAAGCTTTTTTTGTGATTTTGTTTATATTATTTAATTTTTTGTTTTAATAGGACCGTCATATCCATAGCACTAAGGTTCCTTTAGGTAGTTAATAGGCATCCTCTAGCCAACTTCCTTACGGCTTTGATTGGTCAGAATCATATTATTAACTGTGTAGAAAATTAAAGCAGATCTGCCAACCTTACTCTATTATTCAGAATAATTTTTCTTAAAGTTCTTTTGATGAAAGAAGAAGGAATTTCGTTCTCTAGAAAACTTTCTAATAGTATATTAATGTGGTAATTGAAGTCTAAATTGTTGCTGCAAATTCTTGAAACTCTTAGGACCTGAGAAATTAGTACATTCTCAATTACTTTGGTTGAAATGTTATTATTCCAGTGTAGATATTTAATTACTTTGAAAGGAAAATTAACTCTTTTATCAAAGAGGCTAATAGATGGGTTACTTCTGTTGAGCTTAATGCTTAAGTCTAGGAACTCAAGTTCCTGATTACTGTGGTTGGTTTTACATAAGTTAAGAGAGCTAGGATAGATATTATCAAAATCACTCTCTATAACTTCTGAATTATTGATGGATGCAAGCGAAATTGTTAACTAGTGCTAGGTCATGCAACTCTACGGAGGACATGACTTATATATATATTTTAAACTATTTTAGGGGGGAATGTTACTTGCATCTATGGCCTTGCAGAAACCCATTTCCAACTAGGTCTTTGTGGAAGTGAGAAAATGCAGAGTTTTTGCTGGTCCTTGATAAAGCCAAGGCTCAGTATTCTCGACACCTTCTACATTCAGGTGTTTTATTTTATTTTTTTATCTTTTCTCCTTTTACTCACACAGGTAGATACATAACCTTTTCTATGTTGTACTAGGTGTGAGTCAAAATTATATATGCATTTTTTTGCTTAGGTATCTTCTTTATAGTATATATATATATATATATATATATATATATATATATATATATATATATATATATATATATATATATATATATATGTCATTACATAATAATGCACAGAGGTGAATTTTGAGGGACAATATTTTTTGTCTTTCTAATTGTATGTACCTAATCTTAATTCAAACAAGTAACTTCTACATACCATGACAAAATTACTTACTTGGAGGTACCTGCTCTGTTTCAGAATCTGAATCAGCAGAACTTGCTTCATTATCATCTGAATCTGAATCTTCAGAAGACTTCCTTTTCTTAACTTCAGACTCCTCCTCCTCTTCCTCCTGTAATGAAAAAATTAACTCTAAATTGATTTACTAAGTAGTAGATGAATAATTTGCAAGGGAGAAACAATTTATTACAAACTGAGCACTACCACAATAAGTTAAGTTTACAATCAACATCCACTGATGTTTGTAAAGCAGTGTTTTTCAGAGTGACTGTCCTTTTATGAAGCAAAAAATGTTTTCTTTATCTGCCAAAAAATTATTGAACTATAATGAAGTTTCAACATTTTTCATGAGTCTGAGTTATTCCATCTTGATTCAGGCAAACAGTACCAACATGTGTCAGGTGACCATTTTAGATTTTTCCCAAAAAATTACAGTAGTTGCAAACTACTGGAGACATAAAATATCATGAAAGGATTTTCCTCAAAAAAAATTTCTCTCTTGCTACAGCATTTGAAGTTCAGCTAAAATTTAGCTATCTTTGAAAAATGGGGAAAATGCTATATTTTAAAATGAGTGCTGCTTCCAAATTATTTAATTTATTCAATTATTATTTTTTTATTTTGTAGCTATTGAATTTAATTTTAACTTGGCATAGTTTGAATAAGCCTGGTGGCATTGTTAATGAGGAAAAAATTGGGGGGGGGGGGGTATTTTTTTTCACACTAAACAACTATTTTTCAGGTAAGTAAGGATGGCAATCTGAAGTCCTTCTATGGTAGTTTTAGAGCAAATTTTATTTTAAACCCAGGATGCATGCAGTCCATAACTTATTTTCCTAACATAGGATATTTTTTTCATTTGTAACTTCATCTTTTAAATAAAAAATTTTAGACCAATATTTGTCTATCGTGGATTTTTTTTTTTATTGGTATCACAACAGTAGAGCATTTCATCAGTAATATCAATGTCAGTTTGGTATAATCTTAATTCTGCACACAGTTGTGGTTTTTCAGCCTCAGAAAATATATGAGACAGATAAAAAGATAATTTTTCAAATGCTAGCATAGTACTAGTTTTACCTCTTAGCTCTGGGTCCAATGCTGTAAAACTAAAAAGAAATGAATTTCCAACAGGTAATTTTTGTATCATATACTGTGCTGTGTTTGTGTAGGCTTTGACCAAAGAGGTTTTGAATTTTTTCGCTATCACATGGTCTTTTGATAATTTTTTCATAATGGTGCAAGCTTCTGATTAAATATACAGCAACTTGCTGGGTAAGTGGAAATTAGAGTTACTAACACCAAGCTTTAACAAATCCTTGTAAGACATGCACTTTGAAATAACTTATAGCTTTATAAAAAAAGTAAAAAAATTTACCAATTTATAAATGCTGGTATGTAACATATGAAGCATTGGTTTTTGGTTTCAAATAATTTTATGTACACATCAAATTCTGGTAGCACTGCCTGTATACAATGTTATTTGCAATAAAGTTTTTTGTGCAAAACAAATAATCCATTGACTATTCTTTTTTTCCGAGCTACAGCATCCTTTTAAGTTTTTGGGAATGTAAAGAGGAATGTTCTCCATCTACAAGCTCTTTTTGAGAAGATGAAATATTTCCATTATCATACACAGCTTCAACATCAGAAAAACAAAACTCTACCTTTTTTACCCACATAAAAAATAAAATACTATAAGAGCATTCCACAACTCTTTAATTCTATTTAAGACAGTTAAAATATATACCCACCTGTGATCTGGCCTTTTCAAGGGCTTGGGTTTTTTTAATTCCAAGCACTGCACATATTTTGAAAAATTCTCCCTTTTACTAGTTTTTCATGTCAAAATAAATATCAAATAAATCTTCCAAGTAACTTTCGAAAAACGAAAGTTACTTGGAAGATTTATTTGATGATATTTTTGTCTACCCGTGTGAGAATTAAATCATCAAATAAATATTCCAAGTAACTTTCATTTGGCACAGTTATTTGCTATATGACAAGTGCCCCCATCAATATCTAATAAGTGAGGTGCTTTATTTCTTCTTATTCTAGTTTCGACACCACTTTTTTCCCCATGCATAGTGTTACACAAATCCATTAAAATACTAGTTAAATTTTTCCATGGAATCTGATTTTCTTCAATGGTACTGACAATTCCTGTATAAACAGCTTGCCCATTGCAAGATTCCAGTTTTATAGAAGCAAGATGATGAACCACAACCTCACTGTGATCGTCACTGTAAAACAGCACTAGCATTTGCAAGTCCCATGTGCCTTGCTAGTACTTTCATCCACGTTTAAAGAAAACAGTGGTTCTTAAAGTTCTAATTATATTTTCTTTAACTGTTCTGCTAATTCCGTATTTTAACTTGTAACATATGGTAGTTCTGTTCATGGACAGAGATTTTAGCACAGTTTAGTCGCAAGATGAGTGAGGTGATTGAGGAGATGAATAAGTATAGACTGGATGTGCTGTGTGTAAGTGAAACCAAAAAGAAGGAAATTGGGGCAGAAGAAGTGAATGGCACGGTGAGTGTGTGGTCTAGAGTATTGGACAATATGAGAGGACAGGCTGGTGTAGGTGTGATTTTAAGTGAAAAGATGAAGAACAACTTGATTCATTATAGTTGCGTAAGTGAGAGAATTCTCTGGATTCGTTTGAAAGTGAAACTTCAGAGAATTGTAATTGTTGTAGTGCATGCTCCTTGTGACTCGGAACCTTCTGATAAGAAAGAAGATTTCTGGAATGAGCTAAAAGCTGTTTTGAGCCAGTTTGGTGCTAAAGAAAAAGTTATAATAGTAGGGGATTTCAATGCTAGAGTAGGTGTGCAGAATGCAATTTCTGACAATGTTCTGGGTAAATTTAATGATCCTTGTGTGAATGATAATGGTGAAAGATTAATTGAACTCTGCATTGAGAATGGTTTGTGTGTATCTAATACATTTTTCAGCCACAAGTATATACACACATATACTTGGGAAAATTGCACTCTTGGTCAAAAGAGTGTGATAGATTTTGTTGTTTACGATCAGCGTTTGAAACACTTAGTTGTTGACACCCGTGTGATGAGAGGTGCGGATGTTGGTTCTGATCATTACTTGGTAGTGTCATGAGTGAAACTTAATGTTGGTTGGAGGAAAACGAATAGGAAGAGACCCAGGATAGAAAGAATAAATGTTGATAGGCTCCTTGAAGATCATCAGCGGTACTCTGACTTACTCAGAGAACGACTAAAGGATCTGGAATCTTGTGAGAGGGATGTAGAAAAGAAGTGGGAATGTTTTAAGAACTGTGTTGTCACTGCTGCTAAAGAGGTCTGTGGCACCACAATAGTGGGTAACAATAGAGGTGATGCTTGGTGGAATAGTGAGATTGATGAGGCAGTAAAGAAAAAGAAGGAAGCCTATTTGGCGATGTTGCAAGGTAGAGTCTCTGTGGATGAATATCGCTGTAAGAAGCGTGAAGCTGCTAAGCTGGTTCGCCACAGTAAGGCAAAAGATAGGAAGCAGAAAGTGGAAAGGCATGAACTGGCTTTTTGGAAAGATAGAAAGTCCTTCTGGAAGTACATGAGACTCAGGAAAAATAGGGGAAACACAGTTTTAAGTTGTGTGAAGAATGAGATCGCGGAAATGATATGGGAGCCCAATGAGTTAAGTGAAAGATGGGGTGAATACTTCTGTGAGTTATTAGATCAGGAGAGCAAAAATGATTCTGAGACAGATGCAGATGATGTCACAATGAGGGATGAAAGCACAGGAGGGATTCTCAAGAGAAGAAGTGTGTAAAGCTCTAAAATATCTTCAGAATGGTAAGGCTCCAGGAGTTGATGGCATAACTGCAGAGATGTTGAAGTATGGTGGTGACTCTATAATTGACTGGTTAACTGAAATTTGCCAGTTGTGCTGGGAGTTAGGAATGGTCCCTCAGGATTGGAAGGATGCTATTATTGTTCCTTTGTATAAGGGAAAAGGTGATCAGACTGAATGCAAGAACTATCGTGGTATTAGCCTACTGAGTGTGCCATGGAAAGTGTTTGGTAAGGTTGTTATTGAAAAAGTACGGGGTCTTACATCATTGAAAGTGTGGGATGTTCAGAGTGGTTTTATGCCTGGTAAAGGCTGCACTAACCAGATTTTTGCATTACGCATGATGATTGAAAAGTATCTGGATGTTGGGAAGAAAGTTTTTACTGCCTTCATAGATTTAGAGAAAGCTTACGACCGAGTGAATAGGACACTTTTGTGGAAGATATTGAATGAATATGGTGTTACTGGGAATCTACTTTAATAGTGTAAAAGTCATGTATGCTGGTGGTAGAGCTTGTGTACGAGTGAATGGTGTTTTATCAAAATGGTTTTCCATTGATGCAGGAGTTAGACAAGGTTGTGTAATGTCACCATGGCTGTTTAATATATTTATGGATGCATGCATGCGTGAGGCCAAAATAGATAATAGTGGTTTATGTCTTGGTGATATCCGTGTGTGCAGATTGCTGTATGCTGATGACACTGTCCTGTTGGCAGAGAGCAAAAGTGAGTTGCATAGTATGTTGTCCTGGATGTACAAAGTTTGCATGAAATTCAAACTGAGTATAAATAAGGGAAAACCCAAAGTTATGGTGTTTGAGAGAAGAATGGGTAGCACTGAATGTAATGTAAGTATAAATGGCACTGTGATTGACCAGGTGAGTGAGTTTGTGTATTTAGGAAGCATGTTTGACAGAGAGAACAAGTTGGATGGTGAAATCAGTAGGAGAGTGAATTCTTCTTTGAAAGTCATAGCTGCTTTGGGAGGTTTTCACAGGAATGATGGGTTCTCTAGAGAGTCCCGCATGGCTGTGTATGAAACAGTAATTGTTCCTACCCTGATGTATGGCAGTGAAACCTGGGTACTGCAGAAGAAACATAGGAGTCGTTTGTGTGCTGGAGAAATGCGTTACTTACGTGGGGTTTGTGGCAAGACACGATCTGATTGTGTGAGGAATGAAGATGTATTGCAGTTGTGTGATGTAAAGCAAAATGTTGTTAGCAAGGTGGAGACCAACATGCTTCGGTGGTTTGGCCATGTTGAAAGAATGAGTGATGAAATGCTTACTAAGAAAATATTTTCAACCCAAGTGGCAGGAAGGAAAGGCAGAGGAAGGCCAAGGAAGACATGGGTGGGTCAGATTCAGGAGTGTCTGCATGAGAAAAAGATTATGAGTATGAAGTATAAAAGATCTTGTGTAAGGCGTGTAATGGAAATCAGTGAAGCACAAGTTGTATGTCAAGATCGCTGTAAATGGCAAAGTTTGATACGACAACAATAAGTAAAAATATCTGGAAGTTTGTATTTCTTTATGGAGCTAACCTCTGAATCTCAGAGAACAGCTTAGTGATATGTATGTACTAAAAGAGAATTTTCAGCGATGAATGACGATACCAATACTTCTTATCTTATACTTCATATCAAGTGGTCGATTATCGCTTTCCACCAGATCACCTGTATTCTTCGCACTTGCATAATGACCCAGGGTCATTGAACTTTTAATGTGTCATGGTTTTTGCATGATTCATTAAGGCTTTATAACCTTCTCCACCATATTTCAGTAATGAGTTGCAAAAAAAACAAAAAGCTTGTCCTGCACTATATATTTTCTTGCACCACGTGCTGACGGTATCGTCATTACTATCCGTGCGTTCAAGCCAATCCCATCGAAAAGCATTCCGGACGGATTCTTCTAATTTGGTTATATCACTGCTAATATCAAGAAATTTCATACTGAAATTCTCTAAACCACTATTTGATTATCAGTGCCAAACAGAAAGGAGACAAATTCACTTCTTGCACTAGCATCTGAACTCTCAACACAGGTGGTGCCTATGGGAGTTCTACTGCACATACCCAGACTTCTTCTCACCCACCAGAACCGGAAAACACGTGACACGAAGGCACAAATCTAGCAATTCATGCTGCAGACATATGACTTATAGGTTCTCGCATTCAAAACCCTACTACAGTAGAATTCGGTGATCCGCGATCGCGCGCAAAACAAAATAAATGCTGCTGCTGCTGCTGCTGCTGGACCTTTAAGGCCCGCTTATTTCACCTTTAGCAAATGGGAAGATCGTTTAAATCAGAGGAGCAAATGCCGCCGTCAATGACAGAGGAGGGGACGGTACCGGTTGTGTCACACAAAGCGCATCGGATAAACAACCCAGACGGCCGCCGTCAACAGCTAAGTGGTGTATGTGATTCTTAATGGTTGGGGCTGGTGGTCTTTCTCCCCATTGGCACTATTTATAATGGCTTTTCACTCTCATCTGTGGCCGGCTTTCGGAGAAGAAAAGAGGTGCATGTGCTACGCCGCCAAGAATTCTCCTCTCCCCACCTTTGCGCCCAAGGAGCCAAATGCTGGTCACCTGGTAATGTTTCATCCATGAATGGTATGCTTTCTAAATCCCCGGAATTTCAGGGGCGCCTTGTTCGAATTCCCCGGAGCACAAACAGGCCTGCCTTGTCATAAACTGCAATGTCAGAGGCAGTATGATCATATGGTAAGTGGGGGTTTGCGCACTGCGCGCTCACTTGCTCGGATTTCTCATCTGTCAAGTGTGAAATTCTGAATGTATCCGACCGATTTTTACTGGTGGAAGTTTCAAAATTAAATCTCACAATGTTACCTATCATACCGTCACCAGGGGAATCGACTTTGTGTTTCACACGTGCTAAGTTTGTTTCATTAGTCAAGTGTCCTTGTTTGTTGCAATGTTTTGTTGTGGTGTGTATTTCTTTTTTACAAAGATATGTATCGTTTCGTAAAAAAGTGTGTGTATGCCGCGCAATAATACTAGTTACTACTGACCCAATGTTGGCAGGTACGCAAACTTGGAGTCGGCACTAACCCCAACGCCAAAACTACTCACTCACTCTGCTCGGTAATATCGCACTTCCAGTTCGCTTCCCGCAGCCGTCTGGTCCTTGCCACACTGAGAGTGGAATCATGGGCAATAGTCAAGCACCAATGACGCAGCACGTAGGCACAGTACACACGCCAATGCATTTCGGATTCCGGTGGAATCGGAACCCGGGCTTCAACGCACTCAGTTCCATATGACAAAACTACACCACCTTTCCACTGAGGAATGGTTTTTTTTTTTTTTTTGTTTGTTTGGGAACATTACAGAATATAAATACATATAATACAAATAAAACCAATTGGGGGAAACTCAGGAAAAACCAGGATATTATGGCATAAAATCGGGAGAAGCATTAAAAACTGAGAGTCTTCCGGGGGAAAACAGTAGAGTTGGCAGCTATGCATAAACTTTGTTCAGAGGCTTCGGGCAGATATCATCCCCGGCCATGGCGAAAAAGCCTGTCAGGCAGACTTAATCCCGGCCAGACGCCGTGGTTTCTTTCCACTTAGCAGCTTTCAAACAAGCAAAACAAATTCCTCCTCCTCGGAAAGAAAAAAACAAAGAGCTGCTCCACAAACTTTGCTCAGAGACTTTGGCCGACGAAATCCCGGCCCTGTGCCGTGCTTTCTTTTCACTTAGCTTTCAAATAAGCAAAACAAATTCCTCCTCCTTGTAAAGAAAAAAAAGAAGAAAAAGAAAGAAACAAAGAGCCGCATCACAAACTTTGCTCAGAGACTTCGGGCCGTTGTAGTCCCGCCACGGCGAAAGAAGCACACCGGGCCAACATAATCCTGGCACAGCGCCGGGGGTGCTTTCTTTCCACTCAGCTTTCAAACAAGCAAAACAAATTCCTCCTCCTTGGAAAAAGAAAAAAGAAAAAGAAACAAAGAGCGGCATCACAAACTTTGTTGAGAAGCTTTTACATTGATTAATTACAAGACCAGTAAAACATTCTTAATAACAGCAAAAATCTGAATTTCTGTAATTATTCATTAGTCACCCGTAATTCTGTAATAACGGGGGGAGCTGTAATGGTTCGCATTTCAAGATGTGTATGACACTTTCGCCCGTCAGTGAGAGAGGGGGCTCGTAACGTAAATGTCCAATCACATGTGAACAGAACTTTTCTTTCTTAATGATCTCTCGGCAGCTGCATACAATGGCACAAGGCTCCGCTCAATCTTTCAACGGATTTGCCCCCCCCCCAGCAAATAAATAAAACAAATAGCAGTAGACAAGACGAAGGTGAACTGAAATAGGGGAATGTTCCCCAAAGAAAACCGGTTTCGAGCACACCGACACGTTTGCAGTGATGTCACCCGCAGCAGCCCGGAGCTGCCAGTCAGCCACACAGCAGCAGAAAGATATGCCTTACGACTGAAATATCGCCACCTACCTAACGTGAAAGTTTTCCTTTATTTTTAAAAAAAATAAAGGAAAACTTCCACCTATGCTGTAACTCTACAATCATACCACAGTACTCTCAAAACTTCCTGGAAATAATACTTTTCTTTTGTTTTTATGCTGCTGTCTCTCGTCACGCCCTAGGAATAATTTTAAAATGAAAACCTATCATCATCATTACGGCTTACCTTTAATGTCTGTAAATTTCAGATTTTTAAATAACTGCCCACCAGAGATATTAAACCCTAAAATTGGCATTTTTTTGAAAAAGTACACTTTTACTGCCATGTAGAAAAAAAAGTATGCAACTCTCAAGTTTCAAATAATTTCTTAATGAGACTATTTCTACACATGTACTTCCAAAAAAAATTTCAAATCTTAAATTGCCTTTCCCCTTAATAACTACCACGAAAATGACATTTTTAGCGATTTTGATAGAAAACTTTGAATAAAAAATTTATGGTGAAGGGATATTTTTAGAAGCATAGTATAATTGACAAAATAGTTCCTTACAATGTGCTTAACACAGACCTGCCAACTTTCAGAAACAGAAATCCGTAAAAAAATTTAATCGATGTATTCGATGAAGATTTTAATCGATATATTCGATTAAATTACTTGTCGCGCATATTGATTAAATGTACCGAACACATCGATTTAAAAAACGATGTTACCCAAATGAACCATCAACTTTTAATTGAAGTGTCTGCAGATGTTTAAATTTATCGGCACATTTATATAGATAGATTCTATACATAATTTCTCATTACTATGATCTATAAAGTGATAAAAATTTACTTTTACAGAAGTTTGTATCTAAAGGGAAGGATGTTCTACCCTTTCAATGGGATCGTGTCCCACGCCGTCATGAAACATACTAATATATTTTCAAAAACGAATCATTTTCATGTTAGGTTTTTATCTTACGGAGACACGGACGATGAGAGAGTCAAATAAAAAAAATTTAATAAGTAAGAGTGACTGAGAGACACTAGCTGGTAAATTATGTTCAACTAAGAATGAAGTGAACAAACATTTTGTACGAATCACATCGAGTTCATTATAACTTTTAACAAAGGAAGTTAATTTAATTTTTTTTTCCCCACGCAGTCAACGTTATATTTATGCTTGTCACTAGAAATATGATTTGTAATATCATTCCTTCCACCATGCGATATGTTGAAATTGCATCGGCACATAGCGCGAAACGCATGTTTTCCTTTCTTGAAGATTTCGCAATACACAGGAATTCCGCAGAATACGAATCACGGAATATTTTATAGTACTTTTTTTCCCTTTTATGTTGCTGCTCATAGTGAATCACTAATACTAAATTTATTACCACCCGGGGAAAAAAATGTAAGTAAAAACTGCTATAGTAGAGGAAAAAATACCGATTACAGAGTTATCCGATTCGAGCTGGTCAGCTAGGAAAGCAGAGAGCAACTGGAAGGTTCTTTCATCTAGAAACAAAGGTTTAGGTTTTAGTTACGAATGGCATCCCCTTGGGTTCGTCCCCTCCCTCCCCATCATTCCTCACAGGCGGATCGATGCCTTGTCTTTTACTAAATCCGATCCCTTTAGCGGCATCAGTTATACTTCCAAATGACACTGATTTTATAGTTCTGTCTTCTCTTCCTGTCCTCCCCCTCCCTTCATCTTACCGAATAGAGCTTCTCTAGTCATTTCTTTTAAAACAATAGTCATTTCTTTTAAAACAATCTGGGCCCATCAACGTCTGAACCAACCCCTCTCCTGCAGTAAACTAATACAATGTGTTTTGCCAGAACAAAACCAACTGTCTTTTACATCAGGCGTCACAGGAACGATACAGCCACTTCGTCGGTGACATCCTCCCCATCTCGTCCCCTGCTCTCTTTGTGGCGTAGCCACGGCATAAAACGTTTGAACCGCGATTTTAACTCCGATCTTATGTCTCTGCAAAAAAAAGAAAGAAAAAAAAATGGCCTAACATGACAAAATGTAGAATACACGTATTCTGTTTTAGAAAATGAAAATCGCTAAATATCACACAATTCTGTTTGATAGAAGTTACAAAGCCAATGGCGCTTTTTTTTCAAACAGATAAAAAAAAAAAAAAAAATCCACTTCCTCCCTAGATTAAACTCATGCTGTCAAAATCCGGATATTTTAAAATTCAGAGTTGTTTACTAAAAGCCCAAAATTTCATACCTACAAAAAAGTGTGGGTTTGCAAAAGCAACAGTGTTCTCCCAGATACTTTACTGTTTTCTTTACGAATCACTTAGTATGAATTAATTGATATTTTGCATGTTTTTGCTTTATTAGAAAACATTTTTTGTGCCCGTTAATTTCTAAATTAAAAAGCTGCCACACACGTGTCGTGTCATTTTATAATAAAAAATTCTATGCAAATCGGTCAATTTCCACGGAAGATATTGTGCTAAAATTCTGAGACGCGAGCAAACAAATCTTGCGCATGTGCTACTACACTGTCCCTGTGAATGCTGATAGCAACCATTTTCAATCGGATAGGTCCACTATGGGTGCTGAACAGCATGTATCCCAAACTTCATCACAATCATGCTTTGATTTTACGCAAGTCATCATGAAAAAGGGAGGAAGAATGAATCCCGCTCCTATGTCTTGACCTTACCTTTGACCATTTTCAATAAGGATTAGATGAATTAGCATGTACCCCAACATATTAATTTCATTGAATCAAGCCAAGACATTTTTATGAACGTTACCGAGCGATGAACAAAGCACGGTTGGAAAGCGAAAGCGTAGAAAACTTACTGACTAACGGACCAGCAAAATAAATCATTGCTGGAGCAGCACTGGCTCGAATGAACATTGGACTTACTTTTTTTTTTTTTTTTTTTTTTTTTGTTAACTTCCTCTTATAATAGCATTCTTTTGTTAGGTCAAATTTATTGCCAGAGAAGAAGTTACGAAACCATGCATGCCCCAATGCATTTTTAATTTCACAAAACTGGCAGTTTTTGCTTAATTTCGTCAATGTTGGGTATCGATCTGAGCTTAAAAATTCCACAGATTTAAAATCCGTTTGAATTTTTTTCTATGATAGCTACGTTCTGAGATAGCATTTCGAACTGGGAGGAATAAAGATAAAAGACACCTGCTCCAACGCGGACACACCCCACGCTGGCCTTCTGAGAAGTTGCGACTCGGGGGATGAACAATCTGAAAAGAAAGGAGGGGAAACAGCAAGCACAAGAGAGGAAGAGAACCAAACGGAAGGTTAAATAAGCCCAGCTGGTTGGTGTTCTAGTGTTTAAAAAAGGCAAAACAATAACCTAAAGCGTGGGAAAACTGCAGCAAAATGTTCCCAAATAAACACATGTAACTAAAAACTTATTCGTAACTTACATCGGCACTTTACTTTGAATGGATTAAGTTTTAAAAAAAAAAGTTTAATAGTGGGTGCAAATCATCAGAAAAAGAAAAAGAAAAAAATATCGGAGAATCGCCAAATCCGTAAAATTAACATTTGCCCGTAAAACAAGTCACATTTCCGTAAATTTTACGGGTAAACCATAAAACCTGGCAGGTCTGTTAACATAACAATACCTGAAATTTTGTCCTAGGAATTATCACAGCTGAGATAATGAAGTTATCGCTAACCCTTACATATGCTAAAAATGCCATACGCCAAGATACAAAAATGGCCACCATGTTGAAAGCAATGTGAATAAAAATAAAACAATAGTGGTTTTGAACTGTCAACGTATAGGCCAAGAACATGCAAAATATATATATTTTTTTTAAATGGTCAAGCAACAAGCATTGGACCACTTCATATGGATTGACCATAGAGGGACTTTAGATCTTTTTAGATTGCCATCCATACTAAAAAAATCCCTTCCGAAAATAATTATTTAGTGTGAGAAGAAAATTCCCCGAAGAAGAAAAAAAAAAAAAAAAAAAAAAGCAAGCTACAAGTTTTTACGATGATTTCTTTTTCTTTTTTTTATTAACAATGTCATCAGACTTATTTAAACTATGCCAAGTTAAAATTCAATAGCTATGAAAAAAAAAAATTACTAGATTAAATAGTTTGGAAGCAGCACTAACTTTAAAATACAGTGTTTTCCCCATTTTTCAAAGACAGCTAGATTTTAGCCAAACTTCAAAACACTGTAGCCAGATAAAAAAAATTATGAAATATGCAATTCATGAGGCAACCTTAAGGGTTATCTTATGCTAAAACGTGCTTTTGATTAAATATACATAATATCCAAGTTATTGTTTACCTGATATTGTCAAAGTATTTCACACGTTGTTGCTCTGTGAGGCACGTGCTCCTGGCCCGAGAGGTCTTTTATGTTACGGGTTTTTGGTTAGTTATAAGAAATTTTTAGAAATAAAACAATTAAGTTATATATTTTCAGTTCTACATTCATTCATTCACACAATCAAACGTTTCAAAATTTACTATTAATTAAAAGATTTTAGTAGAAAGAGTTATACTCATCGGGTCAGGAGAAGTCTCACAAGGGGTTTGTCAGCACCACGTTACGGCGAGCGCTTTCGGTAATTTCATACTACCATCGTCAGGCCTCTACTTCCACACGAGGGTTCCTCGCGTGCGTGTAGTCCTGGAGTTGCATGTCGGGAATCAAAGGGAAGGTTTGCAGCCATGTATGTGTTAGGTGATTTGTTTCTCATGTGCTGCCATCTATTAGATGAGTTGGTGGGTAGGTATCAGTAGCAAGTATAATTCATTTATCATTTTTGTGTAGATATTTTTGGGCTATTATTATTTGTTTGCAGAAACAGGTGTATTATTTTTAGTCCTTTATTTAATGGTGTGGTTTTTTGTAATGTTTTTTTTTTGGGGGGGGGGGCTTTTTACGGATTTTTTTTTTTTTTTATAAGTGATTTCCAGTCTGTCTAGTGTGGTGGGGGTCTTATAATTGAACAAAAAAAAAAAAAAAAAAAAAAGATAAAATGTGCAACTTACAACACTTTCAGAAATCCTTAATTTTTTTTTTCTTTTTTGTTTGTGTGGGTGGTTAGTAATTTGATATTTTCAAAATCAGGATATTGTTTATGTTTAATGCAGTTTTTTCTTCTTTTTTTGTTCCAGTTCTTTATATGTAGATAAAATCTTTTTATTAATCTACTTTTTGTGCTGCCAATGTAAGAAATGTGGTTCCCAGAACTCTGTGAAACAATATGAATTTCATATAGACATACTGATTGTAGTATACTATTGTTATATTTTTCTTTATAACAGGGTGCCCACTCTTTTTCAGGGAAAAAATTCAAGGACATTTAAGGACTTTCAGGAAAAAATTCAAGGATGAATATTTTAATGTCCTAAACTGCAATGAATATATATATATATATCATCATCATCATCATCATTGTCAACCATTATCACTCCACTGCTGGACGAAGGTCTCCCCAAGTTTCCTCCACAACGGTCTGTCTTGTGCCAGTCTCCTCCATGACACCCCTGCATACTTTCGAATTTCATCCACCCATCTCTCATGTGGTCTTCTTCTGGGTCTTTTCCTGTCCCTTGGAATCCAATCTAAAATTTCGGCTGTCCATCGATGATCTGTCCCTTCTGGCAGTATGTCCAGCCCATTGCCATTTCAGGGATTTAAGTCTGATCACGATGTCTTCCACTCTTGTCATTTTTCGGATCCACGAGTTCCTCTTCTTATCTCTCCTGGTTACACCAAGCATGCACCTCTCCATGCTGCTTTGAGTTGTCTGCAGCCTTTGTATGTCTCTTTTAGTTAAGGTCCACGTCTCTGCACCATACGTAAGCACTGGGAGGATGCATTGATCAAACACTTTTCTTTTAAGACATAATGGCATATTGCTCTTGAAAATTATGCTGTTTCTTCCAAAAGCTCTCCAGGCAAGTTTTGTACGCCGATTAATTTCTTCACCAATGTGACCCTCACTTGATATCTGCTGTCCAAGATAAACGTATGTGTCTGTTATCTCCAGCTTTTCTCCATCAATCGATAAATCTTCATTTCTTGTAAAAGCATTGAACATCACTTTTGTCTTCTGAAAGTTCATTTTTAATCCCACTTCTTTACTCTTGTCAGCAAGTTCCTGGATCATACTCTGCAGCTCTGATGGGCTAGTTGCAAAAATGACTACGTCATCAGCAAAACGAAGGTGGGTTAGATAATCTCCATTAATCTTTATCCCCTTGTTTTCCCAGCTCAGCGACTGAAAAACACCCTCCAATGTGGCATTAAAGAGCTTGGGAGATATGGTGTCACCTTGTCTCACTCCCTTTCCAATTTTTACGTGTGTTGTATTTTCAAACAGCCTAATCTTTGCACTTGCATTTTCATAGATGTTATTAATAATATTAATGTATGCATCTTCAATACCGCAGGTTTTCAGAGCCATTGTAACTGCTGATGGTTTCACCGAATCAAAGGCTTTTTCATAATCGATAAAAGCCATGCACAATGGAAGTTCATATTCCCTCGCTCTTTCAATTAGTTCTCTCAGCACGTGGATATGATCTATTGTGCTGTAGCCACTCCTGAATTCAGCTTGTTCTCTCGGTTGAGCCATGTCCAGTGTTACCTTCAAGCGGTGTGAAAGAACTTTAGTGAAGATTTTATAAACTACTGATAGGAGGCTGATAGGTCTGTAGTTTCCGAGATCCTTAATGTCACCTTTCTTATGTAGCAGGATCATTGTAGCGGTGTTCCAATCCTCAGGAATCTTTCCTTCATTAAGGCATAGAGTGAAAATTTGGGCGAGCACTGTTTCGATTTCTCCACTTGCTTCTTGTATGATGTCTACAGTAATTCCATCTTCTCCTGGAGCTTTTCCTCGCTTCATGTTCTATATACATATACATATATATATATATATATATATATATATATACTGAAGAGCAAAGCTGAAAACTAAGGAAAAACTTTAGAATTTAAAACGAAAGTTGCAAAATAACCTGAAGATCAAAACGCGCAACGCAGCAGTTATGAAAATTCAGAATTCACATTCTATTAAGAAGAGACCTAAGCAAAAAAAAATATATTTTTTTGACTCATACCAAGTACAACATAGAAAAGGTTATGTATCTACCGGTGTGAGTAAAAAGAGAAAAGATAAAAAATAAAATAAAACAACTGAATGTAGAAAGTGTCGAGAATACTGAGCCTTGGCTTTATCAAGGACCAGCAAAACTCTGCATTTTCTCACTTCCACAAAGACCTATTTGGAAATGGGTTTCTGCAAAGCCATAGATGCAAGTAATAAGCCCACCAAAAAATTATAAAAAATATATATGTATATATATGTCATAACCTCCACAGAGTTGTATGACGAAGCTTTAGTTAACATTTTAGCATGCATCTATAACTTTCCTGGCCCAACCCATGCTCTTCATCTGTTAACTAATATAAACAGAAAGATAATTATAGAAAACTCAAGTTGTAAGAGTGACTTAATGAATCAGAATTAATGTTCAGCAATAACACATTGCCAAGTTACCTAGTCACCTAAGAGAGAATTTAAACCTGAATAGCAATACTAAAGTGCTACAAATTCTTAAACTTTGCAATAAAAAAAGGGAATATTCATGTTTTTAAAGAACAGATTCCTAAAAGAAAACTGGATTACAAAACACCCTACTCCACAAATTCTGACAACTCAAAAACGAGAATAAAATAAAGACAATAATAAACTAAAGAAACGCTTTGTGAAGGTTATATGACATAAACAGTTAGTTGCAATATGTACAAAGTATTTCAGAAGTGCTTTAAGTGCATAATTAAGTAGTTATTAGGATCTTAATGACATTGAAAACACATCGTTGACTACAAGGACAAAAAAACGGCCAGCTGCTTGGCCTAGCCTAAGAGCCCTGAAAAACGCGCAAAGTTATCAAGAGAGTTAAAATCCGCAAAAAAGTTAATGCTTAAAGCAAAAATTAGAAAAAAATGTTTAAAAAGTTCAAACATTGAACTTGGAAAACCCAAAACCTAAAGACAAAGAAGAGAGCTTACCTCTAATGCAACTTTACTTCTTCCACTCTTAAAGAAACATGGCCATCCTTTTACCCCAAACTTTCATTCACCCCTGCCACTCCGTAGTCGCTGGGGGCAGTGTGGGTGGGGCTGAAGGCCTCCACACACTGAAAAAAATCCTACTCGCAGAGTTTAACTAGAGAAAAATATAATTAAGAATGTGGACCTGTTTGATCAGAAAGAGCAGAATTAACTCTCCAGAATACATGAGAAATATTATGAAATACACAAGTAGTGTATTTAATAACCTTTGCATGTATTTAATCACCTTGGTGAGCTTCTATAGACTATTCAGAATCCTATTAATTTTAATGTTAGTTTTACTATTTTTAGTATAGCTATTCTAGTGAGTAAATAACTAGTTTTCTTTTATATTTATTTTTATTTTATTTTATAAACAGATTTTTAAGTTTTTTTGTGACTTTGTCTATATTATTATTTTTTTATTTTTAATAGGACCTTCTTATCCATAGCACTAAGGTTCCTTTTTGTAGTTAATATGCATCCTCTAGACCAACATCCAAAAAAGGCTTTCATTGGTCAGAATCATATTATTAACTGTGTAGAAAATTAAAGCAGATCTGCCAACCTTACTCTATTATTCAGAATAATTTTTCTTAAAGTTCTTTTGATGAAAGAAGTAGGAATTTTGTTTTCTAGAAAACTGTCTAATAGTATATTAATGTGGTGATTGAAGTCCAAATTGTTGCCGCAAATTCTTGAAATTCTAAGCACCTGAGAAATTAGTATATTCTCAATTACTTTGGTTGATATGTTATTATTCCAGTGTAGATATTTAATTACTTTGAAAGGAAAATTAACTCTTTTATCAAAGAGGCTAATGGATGGGTTACCTCTGTTAAGTTTAATGCTTAAGTCTAGGAACTCTAGTTCCTGATTACTGTGGTTGGTTTTACATAAGTTAAGAGAGCTAGGATAGATATCATCAAATCACTTTCTAAAACTTCTGAATTATTTATACACAGCAGATCGTCAATATATCTAAAGGTGTAAAAGGTAGTTATCGGAGCAGGTGGAGTGATTTTTAATGAATTTATATTCCTTAAAGAACAGGAATAGATTTGCAATACTTCTGGATGTTGACGTTCCCATAGGGATACCGTTTACTTGCTTATAGAGAGTATTATTATATAAGATATGGTTATTTTTTATGCAGCAATTGAGATAAGAGTTCCAGGCTCCTACATTAACAAATTGGTTAAGTTTAAATTCTGCATACAGCTCTTTAAAGGTAGTGATTATATCTGATAGAGGCAGATTAGTATATAGGTTCTCAAAATCATAACTATTAATATCTAAGGGATTTACTTCGAGTATAGTGGAAATTACTTCTGCATTATTATTAATTATCCAAAAATCTCTGTACTTCAAATTAGTACAGTTACTAATGTGTTTCAAGACCTTCTTCAAGATGTCTTCAAAAGCAAGATCAATTTTCTTTTTATGACTCCTGACTCCACTAGCTATGAATCTGAACTTCACTGGATCTTTATGAAACTTAACAGTTGCAAATAGAAAGGGAAATTCAGGCTCATGTCTTCTCATTTGTGGAATTTTAAGTTTCTTGAAGAATGCCTTAAAACGATTTTCTAACTGCTTGGTAGAATAACTTATGGGATCTTAGGTTACTCTATTATTGAGTTCCATGGTTAACAATTCAAAATAGAATTTCTTACAGATAATTGCAAAAATATTGCTAGCTTTATCCGTAGTGGTAAAAATAAATAGGTCTTGTAGTTTGGAGAGTGACCTTTTAGCTTCTCCAGAGAAAAATAGATTTCTATCAAAACAAAAATCAAGACCTGCCAACTCATTAGTGAAGCTATTGATTATATTATATTTCCATTCTGCGAAGGCCTCAATAGGCTGATTGTACGTTAAACTGGTTTTTATAATGTACCTATTAACATCTTGAGTGAAGCTCTCAAGAATCCTCTCTTTGGAGATTTGGAAGGAAGGTCTAAATTTAGAACCATACTCTAATAAATTCCTAAGCTTGTCATTTTCGACAAAACTCAAGTTACCAGTGATAATATGCTTGTAATTCTTATCATAGTGAACTGTGTCTTTATGTTCATCACAAGAACATGCAGTAACTACAGGTATGCAACTCGAATAATTAAGTTTGTAGTTTTTAACTATTGACCCTAAGGTCTTAACATATTTAAAACTTACAATAGACTGGTGCCTGTGGATGGGGAAAAAAATTGCATTATTGTAGAACAGCTTCCTAACATTGAGATGATCATAGGTTTTATTTAGAAACCTGATGGTCACAAAATTACTGGAAATTTCTTTAAGAGAAATTTTATCTTTAAGAATATGCTTAAGAATGTCTAGAACCAAAGCAAAAACATGCTTATCAACATGGTTAGCTGTTTCTTTCCAGAATTTGAAAAAAACTTTTAAGGACAGAGTGCTTGAAGGACTTGAGAATTTTGTAAGTATTTTTAACAAAACTAGTATCATTTTTAAAACTTTCCAGAGTTATTTGCAAGTTAGCAAAATTAACTTTGCTGGAAGTGCAAAATAACCTCTGTCCTCTATTACCTCTAGTGCAGCTCTTGTTGGTAACAAGAAAGAAGAGTTCACGTATAGAAAATTTATGCAGATTATGCTTATTGTCCAAAAGAGTGGAATTAAGACCATAGGTATAAAGAGACTGATGCTGCAAAATTTCAAGGGATTCAGTTTCAAGTCGAGCATAGAGGTCAGGGATGATATGCAGTACCTCTATTTTCACTTTGTCAAAACCATGATTATGGAAATGCTCTAATTCAAAGGTAGAGTACTGTCATTTTTCGAATCCACGAGTTCCTCTTCTGATCTCTCCCGGTTACAACCAAGCATGCACCTCTCCATGCTTTTTTGAGTTGTCTGCAGCCTTTGTATGTCTCTTTTAGTTAAGGTCCATGTCTCTGCACCATACGTAAGCACTGGAAGGATGCACTGATCAAACACTTTTCTTTTAAGACATAATGGCATATTGCTCTTGAAAATTATGCTGTTTCTTCCAAAAGCTCTTCTGGCAAGTTTTGTACGCCGATTAATTTCTTCCTCAATGTGACCCTCACTTGATATCTGCTGTCCAAGATAAACGTACGTGTCTGTTATCTCTAGCTTTTCTCCATCAATCGATAAATCTTCATTTCTTGTAAAAGCATTGAACATCACTTTCGTCTTCTGAAAGTTCATTTTTAATCCCACTTCTTTACTCTTGTCAGCAAGTTCTTGGATCATACTCTGCAGCTCTGATGGGGTAGTTGCAAAAATGACTACGTCATCAGCAAAACGAAGGTGGGTTAGATAATCTCCATTAATCTTTATCCCTTTGTTTTTCCAGTTCAGTGATTGAAAGACATTTTCCAATGTGGCATTAAAGAGCTTTGGAGATATGGTGTCACCTTGACATTGAGGATCTCTGAAACTACAGACCTATCAGCCTCCTATCAGTAGTTTATAAAATCTTCACTAAAGTTCTTTCACACCGCTTGAAGGTAACACTGGACATGGCTCAACGGAGAGAACAAGCTGGATTCAGGAGTGGCTACAGCACAATAGATCATATCCATGTGCTGAGAGAACTAATTGAAAGAGCGAGGGAATATGAACTTCCATTGTGCATGGCTTTTATCGATTAAGAAAAAGCCTTTGATTCGGTGAAACCATCAGCAGTTACAATGGCTCTGAAAACCTGCGGTATTGAAGATGCATACATTAATATTATTAATAACATCTATGAAAATGCAAGTGCAAAGATTAGGCTGTTTGAAAATACAACACACGTAAAAATTGGAAAGGGAGTGAGACAAGGTGACACCATATCTCCCAAGCTCTTTAATGCCACATTGGAGGGGTTTTTTCAGTCACTGAGCTGGGAAAACAAGGGGATAAAGATTAATGGAGATTATCTAACCCACCTTCGTTTTGCTGATGACGTAGTCATTTTTGCAACTAGCCCATCAGAGCTGCAGAGTATGATCCAGGAACTTGCTGACAAGAGTAAAGAAGTGGGATTAAAAATGAACTTTCAGAAGACAAAAGTGATGTTCAATGCTTTTACAAGAAATGAAGATTTATCGATTGATGGAGAAAAGCTGGAGATAACAGACACGTACGTTTATCTTGGACAGCAGATATCAAGTGAGGGTCACATTGGTGAAGAAATTAATCGGCGTACAAAACTTGCCTGGAGAGCTTTTGGAAGAAACAGCATAATTTTCAAGAGCAATATGCCATTATGTCTTAAAAGAAAAGTGTTTGATCAATGCATCCTTCCAGTGCTTACGTATGGTGCAGAGACGTGGACCTTAACTAAAAGAGACATACAAAGGCTGCAGACAACTCAAAGCAGCATGGAGAGGTGCATACTTGGTGTAACCAGGAGAGATACGAAGATGAACTCGTGGATCCGAAAAATGACAAGAGTGAAAGACATCATGATCAGAGTTAAATCCCTGAAATGGCAATGGGCTGGACATACTGCCAGAAGGACAGATCATCGATGGACAGCCGAAATTTTAGATTGGATTCCAAGGGACAGGAAAAGACCCAGAAGAAGACCACATGGGAGATGGGTGGATGAAATTCGAAAGTATGCAGGGGTGACATGGAGGAGACTGGCACAAGACAGACCGTTGTGGAGGAAACTTGGGGAGGCCTTCGTCCAGCAGTGGATTGATGATGGTTGACAATGATGATGATATATATATATATATATATATATATATATATATATCAAGAATTATGTGTGTTGTATTATGATACTCATTATCTTCATAAAACATCTATATGCATCGCATCAATTCTTTGTGTTCAAAACTCCCAAATTCTCAAACACAAAATTATCATAACAAAACACTTAATATCTATTTTAGAATTATGAACAGGTATGTATAACACATTAAGTCACTTTTGTACGATTTTTAGATTTATGCTAATACCAAATTTTCATCTAATTATTTATATCATACTTTATAATAAAACATTTACCTTTTTACCATTAATAAAAGAAATATTTAAATTTAATGAATTGAAAAAAAAATACTAAAGATTTTAATAACATATTAGCTCACTTTTATATTGAAATTTCAACAAAGCAAAATTAGAAAACTTTCATGTTATTCAGAAATAAAATCCTTTCTTCACTTTCACATTAAGAAGCCTTCATATTCATAAGTCTCAACATAATTGATGGATTTGGATGCATGTCATTTTTCAAATACTTCTGTGGGGTAACCAGTTTTGTACACATTGAATTAAATACCAAGAATGATAACAGATACTTTAAACATTTTGGAAACATGGGCATGAGGTGAGGAGACTGAATGATCTTTTCTTTAGTGGGTAATATTTTTGGACAATATGAAGTAGTCGTATTTATCACTAAATGTGAGAAACGACACACAATACCAGCATTTAAATTTTTCTTTTACTTTCAGTTTATCTTCAAGTTTTTATGATAGACTGTTTTAGTTATTAGTAGTTAGGCATGCACTAGAAAACAAATTATGGATTTGAAATCCATTGAATTAAGTTTCCACCACAGAGAAATTAAAAAGATCCTATGGGTTTATCATTAAAATGGTTTTAAACACCTTACATACGACACAGTACGAAAGCAAGACCATGGTGTATTTCTGTTATTATAAGAAAGCTTAACCAAAGAAATTAACATCAGTATTTGCAATTGGTAGCCAATTATAAAAAAATCTTAGCAACAATGCATCTCCAAATTTTCAGCTAAAAGTTTATATTAGAAATTATAGTTCACTACCTTCAGAAATTACCAGAGCCTATCCACCAGTAGGTACAGTAGTTCCAAGCATTTTTGGAAATATAAAAACCCATAAACCATTTAGAGTTATTGTTCCAAAATCAAAGTTCCCACTAATAAATCTAGAAAGGAAATTATACAAATTTTTGGCCCCCTTTTTCATGAATAATGTATACTGTTTAAAAAACAGTTTAGAGTTCATTGAGGAAATAAAATCTATTAATGTTCCACTATCTGGTATGTTTATGGCAAGTTTAGACGTTAAATCATTATTCTCAAAAGCCATAGACATTATCATTAAAGAGTTAAAAAATAAATCTCAAAATAATAATATAGAATTACAAGAGTTATATAACATTTTAACCTATATTTCTAATAACAATTACTTTGAGTTTGACAAAAAAAAAAAAAAATCTATAGGCAAGAAGTAGGAGCCCTAATGGGATACCCATTATCTTCTTTATTTTCAGAAATAATCATGTGATATAGAAAACAAAATTATTAAAAAACTACCAGACCCACACCCCTCATTTATTGTAGGTACATCGGCAACATTTTTATTTTGTCTAAATTAAATAAAACAAGAAGAACTTGAAATATTGAAGAATAAATTTACCACTTGTTACCCAGAGATTGAATTAACTTTGGAATTTGAACAAGATGAAAAAATGTCCTCCTTAGATATCTAACTAATAAAAAAAGACAAATTTTGAATACAGTTTTTAGAAAACCACCCTATGTACCTATAATGATCCCATATCAATCTGAACACCCAAAAACTCAAAGTAAATGGTATTAGGAATTGGGTAAAACGAGCCTTCACACATTCCTCAAATAGAAAATACAGAGAAGAAGAAATCCAATGGATTATTAACACAACCAAACAATATGGATATGACACAAAAACTGTTAAAAAGCTGATTTTTGAATACAAAAAGAAATTAAAAGAGTCTAGTACACACATCTCAAAAAAGAAATACAAATTTTCAGGTTCTTTTATTAAAGGACTAAGTGGAAAATTTTTAAGATTAATTAAGAAACAACATTATTTTTGGTCATTCTGTTCAGAATATTGGTGACTTAATTATAAAGAAAAAATATAACAATAGTATACTACAATCAGCAGGTGTACATGAAATTCCTATTGTTTCACAGAGTTCTGGGGACCACATTTCTTACATTGGCAGCACAAAAAATAGATTAATAAAAAGACTACATTAACATATAAAAAACTGGAACAAAAAGAAGAAAAAAGTTGCACTCATCCAACACTGCATTAAACATAAACAATATCCTGATTTTGAAAATATCAAATTACTAACCACCCACACAAACGAAAAAGAATTAAGGATTTCTGAAAGCGTTATAATTGAACAAAAAAAAAAAAAAAAGATAAAATATGCAACTAACAAGACCATACCACACCAGACACAGACTGGAAATCACTTATAAAAGAAGAAAAAATCCATAAAGAACATTACAAAAAATCACACCATTAAATAAAGGACTAAAAATAATACCCCTCCCCTGTTTCTACAAACAAATATTAATAGCCCAAAAATATCTACACAAAAATGAAAAATGAATTATACTTACGACTGATACCTACCAACTCATCCAATAGATGGCGACACATGAGAAACAAATCACCTAACACATCATGGCCGCAAACCTTTCCTTCGATTTCCAACATGCAACTCCAGGACTACACACACACGAGGAACCCTCGTGTGGAAGTAGAGGCCCGATGATGGTAGTATGAAATTACCAAAAGCGCTCGCTGTAATGTGGCGACGACTAACCCCTTGCGAGACGTCTACTGACCCGATAAGTATAATTCTTTCTACTAAAATTTTTTAATTAATAGTAAATTTAAAACATTTGATTGTGTGAATGAATGAATGTAGAACCGAAAATATAAAACCTAATTGTTTTTTACTTCTAAAAATTTCTTATAACTAACCAAAAACCCGTAACATAAAAGACCTCTCGGGCCGGGAGCACGTGCCTCACAGAGCAACAACGTGCGAAATACTTTGACAATATCAGGTAAACAATACCTTAGATATTATGTATATTTAAGAGATTTTTTTTTTTTTTGAGGAAAATCCTTTCAAGATGTTGTCTCCAGTAGTTGTAACACTACTGTAATTTTTTGGGGGAAAATCTGAAACGGTGGCCTGACATGCCCTGCTTGAGCTGCAATGGAATCACTCTGCTGCTTTACACATAGCCATATCAGCCATTATTTTCCTAACACATAACTATTTGATTTGCTTTATACAGAGCAATATCCAACTTACCTTGCTTTACCTCTCTCTCTGCCCCATAATATCATTTGCAAACTGTGACAAAAAAGGGGGAAGAGGGAGGGAAGGGAATAATTAAATTAAGCACAAAGCCTTCCACAATTTCATAAAACTGTTTACAGGAGCCATGATAGTAAATGTGAACCAAAGTGAAAGCAGAAGTATTCCCAAATGCTCCTGGTGCTGACAAAAATTACTAATTGTGTTGAAAATCTACTGTTGTTAACCAGCAAACATAATTTATGATGTACCTGCCCAATGGGATACCACCAGAAGAAGTTTTTATGCAAGTTATGTATGGTCTAATGTTTGCACTTCTTCCAATGATCCATCCTGGGGTGCTGATGAAGTCACTGATATACTGCTTTGATCTTATATATAATTTCATTTCCTTCTCTAATATTTCTAGCAAACTTGAGAATTAAACCAGTTTTTTTTTTTTTTTTTTTTTCAATAAAGGTGACTACCTGGCTGTAGTTCTCTAAAACAAAGCTTTTTTCAACTGGATATTTACCCCATCATCTGAATCAGGATTGGCATTTACTGAAAACCACAACAAGCAAAGATCACTGATCAAAATGAAAGGAACTAGTGATTGGTCATCTTGATTTCTAGCCGATAAAGCAGTTTTAGATTACTAGCTCAGATAAAGCAGTTTTGTTTTATCTGCTTTAAAAGTAGATATTAAATTCCTATTTTCAAGTAAAATTTGCAACATTATAAGGTTCTTCTTTTTGCAAAGATGTACTACTGTGCAAGAAGACCCCCCCCCCCCCAAAAAAGCTTGAGTTTCAAATAAGATATCAATCTAATAGTCACAGCATAAATGAAACTACAAGCAATTATTTTGCTATTTATTTCTTTTAAAAATTGCAGCCTGTGTCTAAATTTCTTTTTCTACAATTCAGAAATGTCATTGTAGTTTGAATTACACAGTAGCAGCACCTATACCAATTGCCTTCAGATTCTACAGCTGATTTTATATCCATTTTTTGCAAATGATTCATTAATTGATTAATAGTAAAAAAAAATAGCATTACATACAAAAAAAGGTGCAACTAAGATAGACACAAGTTCTATAATAATCACGATTCCACATCACATAAATTATGTAGCTCAAACAAGTTGAACTGGATTGGTTTGTTTCACAGTAACTTGTATTGTCTTTTTTTTTTTTTAATGGGAAGATAAACCAAAGAGTTTATACCTTCTGTTCTTCCTTTTCAACATCATCATCTTCATCATCTTTTTCTTTCTTTATGCTGGGGGAAAAAAAAAGAAGTTTAAAATAGTTTGGTTTCTCTTCTATGCATGTGCATACATGTAAGCAGTATATTTATAAACTGTAGTAAGGAAAAAGGCTAAATTATGAAACACATGGATCCATTACTACCCAAAATCTTTCCTTGATGTCAATTTCTTTTCCATTACACTGGCAGTCTATAATTTATATTACTAATTATGGATTGTTTAGCAAGCACACAACTCACAAAAATGTCGTATCCAAAACAAAAACTGCATCCCATGGGGATATCTTGGTTTGAAATTTCACATGCAAATTAGATATAAATTATAACATAAAACCAAACGAAATATCACTTACGGAACTGGAACAAAGGAAACAGATTCTTTAGGTTTCTCTTCTTCATAAGGCTCATCAAGGCATTTGAGATCAAAATCTGTTCCTCCTTCTAATAGGATGACAACTGTAACATGTATTTTTAAAGTTAATATTTTTAATGAAAATTTACAAGATACTGAAACATTAATTAGTAGCATCATTCACACAAATTTACTGACAAAATTTTTTATACAGGGTTATCGCAAATGTGGAGTGATTTTAGACTCTTATAAAGACTATTCTCAGTTAATATTCTTTCCAGGTAAATAATCAATAACATCATGAACATCACTGTCACAGAAGAAATGAAAAGAACATCCGTGCTGTCTGCTCTCAGCACTGGGAGAACCCCTAAGGAGATTGCAGAGTTCCACAAACGTGTACAAGAAATCCTTTGTCTACAAGATCAAGAGTGACAACACAGAGGACCCCACATCACTCCTACCAAGCATATGAAGCTTGACCATTGCCCCGACACCATCAGGACGCCCAAGTTTGTCACCAAAATGCAAGAGATGGTGGAAAATGACTCCAGGAAATCAACAAATGCTTTATCCAAGGAGTTGGACGTTGCTTTTGGTACCATCCACTGTTTCATCCACAAGGACCACCACTATAGCTCCTACAGGCCATGCACGAAAAGCATCTGACAAAGGCAAAGAAACTATTCAACAAAGTCAAGCAACCCAAGAAGAACAACTTCCTCAGATTCTTCTCAGACTAGAAGAATTTTGACCAGGACCAGAAGGTCAATACGAGGAATGACAGGTGGTTGCGCATGAACCTGACTACATGCCCAGGGTCATGCAGACAAAATTTCCTGCCACCATCGTGGTTCTTGGGGTCATCTCCAGCGAGGAAGATATCGTGCCTTCTCACTTCTTTGAGAAGGGTTTAATGGTCAATGAAGAAATGTACATTAAGGTGCTGAGAGATGTAATGAAGCCCTGAATGGTCACCATTGCTGACGAGAGGCCTTACATCTTCCAACAGGATCCTGCCCCACCCCACAAGGACAAAGTGACCCAGAAATGGATTGAAAACAATGTGCTGTATAACTAGTCTTCAGGCATTTGCACCCGCTCCCCAGATTCGAAACCCCTGAATTATAATATGTGGGGCTTAGTTGAAAGCGAGACCAACGAGCATCCTTATGACACCCTATTTTCCATCAGGGTGTTATTCCATCTGGGTACCCTAGATTCCACCTTGCCAATATTTAATTACCAATTAACTTCTGCCACCACATGCATGCACATTTGTAATTAGGATCATAACCACAGTAACAGCTCTACCATTTTTACACCCAGAGATAAAATATATTTTGACATGCATTGCAACAAATCAGTTTTTAAACTCAAAAACTCAGTTGAAATACTTAATTTTCACCAGAATTCCTTTATCCAGAATTTTAATCCAAATGTCTATCTAGTGCTTCCATCCTTCATTGCGACATCACCTGCTTCTGCCTCAGAATCATTTTTGTTTTCTTGATCTAATAACTCAAAGATGGAGTGAATACTTCTGTGAGTTATTATATAAAGAAAGCAAAGCCGATTCTGAGGCAGAAGCACATGTCACAGTGAATGATGGAAGCACAGGAGGGATCTCAAGAGAAGAGGTGTGTAAAGCTCTGAAATCTCTTTAGAATGGTAAGGCTTCGGGAGTTGATGGCATACCTGCCAAGATGTTGAAATATGGTGGTGCCTCTGTAATTCACTGGTTAACTGAAATTTGCCAGTTGTGCTGTGAGTTTGGAATGGTCCCTCAGGATTGGAAGGATGCTATCATTTTTCCTTTGTATAAGGGAAAAGGTGATAAGACTGACTGCAATAACTATCATGGTATTAGCCTACTGAGTGCGCCAGGGAAAGTGTTCAGTAAGGTTGTTATTGAAAAAGTACGGGGTCTTACATCAGAAAAAGTGTGGGATGTTCAGAGTGGTTTTATGCCTGGTGAAGTCTGCACTAACCAAATTTTTGCATTATGCATAATGATTAAAAAGTACCTGGCTGTTGGTAAGAAAGTTTTTGCTGCCTTCATAGATTTAGAGAAAGCTTATGACCGAGTAAATAGGACACTTTTGTGGAAGGTATTGAATGAATATGGTGTTACTGGGAATCTACTTAATAGTGTAAAAGCCATGTATGTTGGAAATAGAGCTTGTGTACGAGTGAATGATGTTTTATCAAAATGGTTTTCTATTGGTGCAGGAGTCAGGCAAGGTTGTGTAATGTCACCATGGCTGTTTAATATATTTATGGATGCGTGATGCCAAAATAGATAATAGTGGTTTATGTCTTGGTGATATCTGTGTGTGCAGATTGCTGTATGCTGATGATAATGTCCTGTTGGCAGAGAGCAAAAGTGAGTTGCAGAGTATGTTGTCCCGGATGAACAAAGTTTGCATGAAATTCAAATTGAGCATAAATAAGGGAAAACCCAAAGTTATGCATTTTGAGAGAGGAACTGGTAGTGTTGAATGTAATATAAGTTTAAATAGAACAGTGATTGATCAGGTGAAAAAGTTTGTGTATTTAGGAAGCACGTTTGACAGAGAGAACAAATTGGGTGGTGAAATTAGTAGGGGAGTAAATTCTTCACTAAAAGTCATAGCTGCTTTGGGAGGTTTTGGCAGGAATGATGGATTCTCAAGAGAGTCCCGCATGGCTGTGTATTAAAGTGTAATTGTTCGTACTCTGATGTATGGCAGTGAAACCTGGGTACTACAGAAGAAACATAGGAGTTGTTTGTGTGCTGAAGAAATGAGTTACTTATCAGAATGTTTCTTGTGGCAAGACACATTCTGATCGTGTGAGGAATGAAGATGTGTTGCAGTTGTGTAATGTGAAGCAAAATGTTGTTAGCAAGGTGGAGACTAATATGCTTCAGTGGTTTGGCCATGTTGAAAGAATGAGTGATGAGATGCTTACTAAGAAATTTTTTTAGCCCAGTAAGCAGGGAAAAAAGGCCAAGGAAATCATGGGAGGATTAGATTCAGGAGTGTCTGCATGAGAAAGAGATTATGAGTATGAAGTATAGAAGGTCTTGTGTACGTCATTAGATGGATGTCAGTGAAGCCCCGAGTTGTGTCTCAATCAATATCACAGTAAATGGAGAAGTTTGATACAGCAACAGTAAGTAAATAATCAGTAAGAAATTTATCTGGTAGTTTGTATTTCTTTTTGGAGCTAACCTCTGAATTTCGAAAAACAGCTCAGTGATATGTACGTATAAATCTAAATTAAAAAAAAAAAAAAAAAAAAAAAAACTGGCGTCAGGTACCTTATTCCCACACTTCTTACTTTTTTGAAATTGCCATTCTATCAGAGGTATTTTACATTTAAAATTAGTCACAGTGAACACACCTTAATGAAGGGTTAACCACATAGGCAAATGGAATATAATTTGCCATGTTTACAGATCAAAATAGCACTCTACGACATAGATACGATTCATATCACTTTATATTTAAATTTTCATTTTGACAGCCATTATGCCCTTGTATAACATTTTCAAGTTAGGCTCTATGAATGCTCAAGTTTATCAAATTACTTAGCATGTTCTTTACGTTTACCCTACACGGAGGACAATTTTTTTTTGTAGTAATACAATCATTTTCCCTTGACAAACTTGTCTTGTTCTTAATGCAGTTTCTTTCATGGTTTTTTTTTTTAGTTGCACTTAGGCACATCACTTAATCATGTGTATCTTAATGGAAGAAGATGCACAGAGAGAAATCTTCAAGTATTTTCTTCTCATTTGCAATGTTGTTTCCTATATGAAAATTGCAGGTGCATAGTCTTCCTGATTGTTAAAAACTGTACAAACACTTAAAAACACCATAACAGAACAACATGCGAATCCCTTGGAAGCATACCCATATGAGTTTCCATCATAAGTTCTAACCTTATGTGCTGGGTGGTTATAATTAAAGTGACACTACTCAGAGCTCTGGAGGTAGTACTACGACAGATATAGCAGTGAAACTTGGTAGGTAGGCGAGTTAGAACATGCAGTCAAGAATTATGAAGTTAAAAAAATAAGTCCACTGTTCACCACCAGGTGGAGGAATGGTGCCGTGAAAGAAAACAAGAGCTGGAATGGGTATAATATTTATTGTTATCATTCAAAAATTACAAAGCTGGTGTTCAATATGTGTGCCATCTAGGTTGATTACATGCTGAATGCGCTATACAAAATTATCAGCACACGCTCGTAGCATTTCAGGTGGGATATTTGAAACATGTCTCATTATGCTTGACTTCAGCTCTGGTATGGAGCAAATATGATCCTGGTAGACTTTATCCTTGAGATATCCCCAAAGCCAGAAGCCACAGGGATTCAAATCTGGTGATCGTGAAGGCCAAACATGAGCAAAACCTCTGGAAATTATGCATTCACTTCCAAATGTATCCTGAAGCAGCTGTTTACCTGTGCGACCAACATGTGGTGGTGTCCCATCTGGCATAAAAACAGTACTCAGTAAACACGCTCTTTCTTGCAACGCAGGAATGACATGTTCAGCCAGAAGGTCACGGTAATGTTCACTTTTAACGGCGCATTGCACTACACCTGAAGGGGTTCTTTCCTCAAAGAAAAATGGCCTGAGAATAAAACTGGATGTGAATCCGCACCAGCCCCATAGGTGGACTGTAATGGTCTTTGGAACACAACATGTGGATTTGCAGTACCCATACCCGGCAGTTATGAATGTCCACCGCACCTGCCAGTGTAAAATGGGCATCTGTCCACACGAAGGGAAGGTTTCTTCCATACCCATTTTCGCCAAAACCCATAACGCAAAATTTGTTCACTGCCCTAGGTTTTGAAGTTTTAGTTTGTGCACCATCTGCATTTTGTATGGGTAGAAGTATAAAATGCATCTTAGCGCTTTGCATATAGTTGACAATGGGATTGACAGTTGTCGAGCAACTGCTCGGACACTTGCCGATGTTGCAAGAACCTCTGTATTTGCTGAACTGTCAGTGATAGCAATCTTCTTAATGACTTTTTCTGGGACACATCGCCAACCACTTCCAAGTGAAACATTAAGAAACAAACTTAATTTACTTCAAAGATAAATGCAGTATGTTGATCGTTTTGCTTTGCTCAAGTCAGCATCAGATAGATCTGCATTAAAGCAAACCTGATCAGCCCGAGCTTTGCATTTTTCAATTATTATTTAAGATTCCAAAGTTGAAACACATAAACTGATCGAAAAAAACACAAACGGGATTGAAAATCAGTTAGATTCTTCTTAACCATGCTAAGCACATATTCACATGTGGCATTGGTGTGGGGTATAAGGAGAATTGTGGCCATTAATTTTGGTAAAACAGTGTATTTAAATGACCTATTATGATCTTTAATGCATGATATTACATTCCAAGCTACGTCAACTCTGTTGGCAGTTAAGATTTTTTCTGTCAGAGGACCATTATGGAATTTGGCAAACTGTTCTTCTAGCAAATCTTTTTCTGTATCAGAAAAAGAAAACAAGTTTAAAAAGAAATCTACTGATGAGAATTTAGTTTCCTGATGCAAAGCAATGTCAGCAACCTTCGTGAACAATGGAAAAATCAGTAAATAGAACAAAAAACATGATTGACTGGTTTATGCAATTTTTTCAGCACCAGCCACTCTGTTTCATATTCTTTTTTAAAAACTTGGGAATGCCCTCGTTTTGACATTGCATACATGCCAACCAAAACTTTCCTAAATCAAGAAGATTGCTTGCAAAAATCAAGAAGATTTATCATAAAATCAAGAAAAGAAGACTTTCCCTAATTCCCTAAAATCAAGAAGATTTTCCCATGAAATTAAGATTTACCTTAAAATCAAGAATATTTTCCCATGAAATTAAGATTTACTTTAAAATCAAGAAAATTTGCGACAGTATCAGAAGTGGTAATTTATGATTATCTGTTATTAGGGGAGAGTGGTAATGTATGGGATGTGCTAGCAGTATGTTTCATGATACTTGTTTTTAATTATTTTTCTGTATCAGTCACTCATAGATGGAGTTCACAAATTGTGATGATTTTCAAGGTTTTCTATTTTTTTTTTTTTTAAATTGAATGACGTAATTTTAGAAATAACTTTATTTCATTTAAGCAATGACAAGACAGTGGCTTTTCCCCATGCCCTTGAATGACAGTTTTATCCATCATGAATGCATGATAGCTTTCACATTCTAGATAAAAGATGAATAGTGTATGAATACTTTTGAACACCATGCACCAATTCTTACGAATTTTCAGGTTCATCACTTTCATTTTCGAACTCCCCCTCTCCTTTATCAAGTTGAAATGCAAACCCTTTTTTTTTTTTTTCGGGGGGGGGGGGGGGATAGAGTGTACATGTTCAGAACATCGAAAAATTACAGTTTCGGGAGAAATCTTTGCTACGTCCGATTTCTGTTTTCGGACATTTTCCCTCCATTTTCAAAATGAAATACAAATATTTATGAAATAAAATGATATTTAACAACAATACTAAGGAGAGGAAACATCGCATAAAAAATAAAATTACGATTACGGAAGAAATCTGCACTGCACCTAATTTCCGTTTTCGAAAGTTTTGAAAGACTAAACTTCCGTTTACGAAAGTTTCAGATGGAAAACATCTTCCACCACTACCAGTTGCCCAGAAATTTCTGTTCAGTTATGAATCGATCTCGAGGATAACTCAAATTATGACAGAAAAGGAGAAACTCCTCGAAGCCGTTGCACACTCATGCCTGGAGATTACAGGAGAATTTTTGCACCATCGAATTTCCGTTTTCGGAACTTTTCCCTCCATTTTCAAATTGAAATACAAACATTTTTGTAATAAAATGATGTATAACAACAAAACTGGACAAAGGCAACTTGCAGGAAAACGTAATTACAATTATGAAAAAAATATCTTTATTTTGTTTACTTCCGTTTTTGAAAGACGAAGTATCTTCCCGACGTGTATTTTTACGCGTTGGTAAAACGATTCGTATTTTTACGTGTTGATGTGTACTAGACATGTAATTACACATTTTGGCGAACTCTGCAAGGTGCAGAATTAAAAAAATTGCACTTTGGTGCAATTAGCACAGCTACTCCAACACTGAGAGAGAGCGAATTTGGAAGGATTGGCGGGAGAGGGTGTATGCAATCTACAAATAAATATCGCTTACTTACTGCTAGAAACATGGAAACATGAGATAACATAAGGTTCAATCGCTATGAGATCATAATAAAACAAAAGTAGGAGTTTACATTAAGCGACAATAACAATATCAATTTCCATCAATAAGAAAAATTCACGAGCCATTTTGGCGAAAATCCAGAAGAAACTATCTTCCAATCGTAAAACTTCCCAATAATCTGTAACACTTCCGGAAAATCCGGAATACTTGGCAGGTATGACATTATGAAAAACACTCCGTTATCACACTTATTGCAAAGCAGCGTGCGTTTGCGTAGCTCTCTTTGACCAGATCTTTGCTTGGGGAATTCCCGGCGGCCGACCTGAACAAGGGATGACAATCCTATGCACTTCATTGGTCAATGCGATTCAGTTCCCCCCTAGAGTTTCTCCGCCCCTCTCTTAAGTACGGCAGTGATATCCACCCCTCCCTCTGCGCTTGCTAGCGTAACACTGGAGCTGTTAAAACCAGGACCAAAACGTGAAGCTTCAGCCTTCCCATCTAACTTCCGTTGGTGATAACTGGAGAACTACAGTGTGTCGCATAAATATTGAGACAGAACAAATTCTTGAATAAAAAAGAAACAACAACGAGCTGAAATGTAAACCTCATATTTATAGCAAAAATAGGACACACAGCTGCACAATAGTTTGACGGAAACATAACAATTCCAACGCTAAGTACAAAAAAAAAAAAAAAAAAAAAAAAAACAGAAATACGCTGTCTCAAAAATATAAAGACTTACTAGTTATGAGCACCTCCGGTATGAATAGTGGAGCAGTTGTTCCGAATAACACTGAAAACCCAATTGGGCATACTGTCCACCAAGTGATCTAAGTGTTCTGGACGGAGTGCATACCAGCTTCGTTCAATCTGCTCTTTCAATGCCACCACACTTGAGAACTGCCGTCCATTCGCATACACATCACGAGCTAGGATACTCCAGAGGTTCTCGATAGGGTTCAGATCTGGACCGAGTGCTGGCCAATCCATTACGGTCACATGATGAGTGTCAAACCAGCTTTTTGTTGATGCAGACCAATGGATAAAGGCATTGTCTTGCTGGAACAGATAATCAACACCCGCTAAAGTTTGGCAAAAGGTAGAAGGTGGCTGCTGAGTATGTCCTGATACGTTTCGGAGTTTTCCTTGCCTTGCAGAAAAGCGATATCAGTTGTCCCATTGAACGCAAAAGCTCCCCAGACCATCGCAGATCCCCCTCCTTTCTGCTTGCTGAAGAAGATGCGTGGCTCGCATCGTAAATCATGCCAATAGCAGTTCCAACAGTCAGGGCCGTCCAGGTTGAACTTTTTCTCATCAGAGAAAATAGTTGTGATCCACTTGTTTGTCCAGTGCATGTGGCTGCTTGCCCATAACTATCTAGCTCTCTTGTGGCGCAACGTGAGGTGTGGCAGACAGCGCATTTTAAGGAGCACAATGTTGCAACTTTCCTTGATTCGTCGATGAACTGTGTCCTTTGAGACAATGACACCAACAGTCCGAGAAACTTGCCGTAGTGGTAACCTTTGGGATGAAACTAAATGCATGATGGCAAGATCATCTCGTTTGGTTGTTATTCGAGGCCTTCCAGGCCGTTTTCTGGCAGTTAACGCACTGCGTCTCGATAGTCTTATAAATGATTGCCCTACTTTTCCCCACGGCTTTACAAATTTTCACTACAGGCAATCCATTTGCTCTCAGTCTCCAAATCTTCTGCACCTCCTCACCAGAAAGTTGACTGTTGCGTGGCATTTCGGCAAATGAATGTCTGACGGCAGGTCCGCTGTCTTTTGTAGGCTGGACCAAATTACGGCCCATGCACGAGCGTACATGCTAATTTGTACATCTCATTTGCATGTGGCTACTTTACATGGTTGTCTTTATATTTATGAGACACCTGAAATTACACTATTTCACTTTGTTGTGTTCTTTTCACACAATCCGGTCATCTCAACAGATCAAAACATTTGTTGTAAGGTTATGTCTAATTAGGTAATACTTCAGCTTCCTACCTATATTTGCATTGCGTTCACGGCACAAAGTATACTGTCTCTATATTTACGCGCTGCACCTTATTTTAACTCTTCTGTACAAGAAAGAAAGGCATCTGCGAACTTTATATTTGGTGTGAGGGTATCGTATGCGAAACAAAGAAGAAATTGTCATTAGCACGTGCTTTAAAAACAGTGAGAAAAAATTTAATTACATTCTGGAGCGCAACACTTTTGTGCAAAATGGATCGCTCTCCTGGAAACATCATAACTGGTTCCTCCCGCACACTTCCGCCCTTGAATTGGCCGGCGCAACGACCCTTCGTTTTAACAGAGCAAAGCTTGATACCACCGCAGAGTTGTATTAGGCCTGCAGCAGCTTCTGTTCACAGCGTCGTACTTGCACATAAATATTACTGTAAAAATCATTCAAATGCACTGCAAAGACAAATTTTTTTTTTCACCATCTGCACTTTTAGTGCAATATATTTCTGGCCAATCATTGTTTGAGGAAAAATGGGTATGCAATAAAAATTTAGCCTTTTCCGTAGAAAACCCCAAACTACGCAGAGTGGCTGCATACATCCGGGGATAATCCGGATATTTCGGAGCAGTTGGCAGGTCTGCATGCCTGCCAACATTAGCCAGAGCCATATCCGTAGTAACTAGTACTATTAATTACATACCCCATGTACAGTAGATGCTGCTTCAGATTGCCATAAAATAATTCTTCACGTTTCTGAATGGCTTAGTTACACACAAGTGGGATTGTGTGGGCGATTTATAATGTACACTGCTTAAATGGCTCAGTTAACCTTAGTGGTAATAGGCATATCTCATGAATTTTGATGTTGTGATAGGTGACGACTGTGGCAAGTGGCATGCATAGCCAGAAATTTTTAGGGAGGGGGGGGGGGTCATGGATTTAGTTCACTGGTGAGTCTCATATATATCACTTTAAATCCGTACTAAATTTCCTTTAAAATATTCCTTCTTAATTTCCTGGCAATCCTTTCGGGTTTTTTTTTCTTTTTCTTTTTTTGTGGCACTGAAATGCTTCCCACCGATGCTTTTTCAGGAAATTCAGGAAATTGGGAAACTCGCCAAAATTACAGTTGATGACACTAAAAAACATTGGTATATCATCATCATCATCATCATTGTCAACCATTATCAATCCACTGCTGGACGAAGGTCTCCCCAAGTTTCCTCCACAACGGTCTATCTTGTGCCAGTTTCCTCCACAACGGTCTATCTTGTGCCAGTCTCCTCCATGTCACTCCCGCATATTTACGAATTTCATCCACCCATCTCCCATGTGGTCTTTTTCTGGGTCTTTTCCTGTCCCTTGGAATCCAGTCTAAAATTTCGGCTGTCCATCTATGGTCTGTCCTTCTGGCAGTATGTCCAGCCCATTGCCATTTCAGCGATTTAACTCTGATCATGATGTCTTCCACTCTCGTCATTTTTCGGATCCACGAGTTCCTCTTCTTATCTCTCCTGGTTATACCAAGCATGCACCTCTCCATGCTGCTTTGAGTTGTCTGCAGCCTTTGTATGTCTCTTTTAGTTAAGGTCCACGTCTCTGCACCATACGTAAGCACTGGAAGGATGCATTGATCAAACACTTTTCTTTTAAGACATAATGGCATATTGCTCTTGAAAATTATGCTGTTTCTTCCAAAAGCTCTCCAGGCAAGTTTTGTACGCCGATTAATTTCTTCATCAATGTGACCCTAACTTTATATGTGCTGTCGAAGATAAATGTACGTGTCTGTTATCTCCAGCTTTTCTCCATCAATCGATAAATCTTCATTTCTTGTAAAAGCATTGAACATCACTTTTGTCTTCTGAAAGTTCATTTTTAATCCCACTTCTTTACTCTTGTCAGCAAGTTCCTGGATCATACTCTGCAGCTCTGATGGGGTAGTTGCAAAAATGACTACGTCATCAGCAAAACGAAGGTGGGTTAGATAATCTCCATTAATCTTTATCCCTTTGTTTTCCCAGTTGAGTGATTGAAAGACATTTTCCAATGTGGCATTAAAGAGCTTCGGAGATATGGTGTCACCTTGTCTCACTACCTTTCCAATTTTTATGTGTGTTGTATTTTCAAACAGCCGAATCTTTGCACTTGCATTTTCATAGATGTTATTAATAATATTAATGTATGCATCTTCAATACCGCAGGATTTCAGAGCCATTGCAACTGCTGATGGTTTCACCGAATCAAAGGCTTTTTCATAATCGATAAAAGCCATGCACAATGGAAGTTCATATTCCCTCGCTCTTTCAATTAGTTCTCTCAGTACGTGGATATGATCTATTGTGCTGTAGCCACTCCTGAATCCAGCTTGTTCTCTCGGTTGAGCCATGTCCAGTGTTACCTTCAAGCGGTGTGAAAGAACTTTAGTGAAGATTTTATAAACCACTGATAGGAGGCTGATAGGTCTGTAGTTCCTGAGATCCTCAATGTCACCTTTTTTATGTAGCAGGATCATTGTAGCATTGTTCCAATCCTCAGGAATCTTCCCTTCATTAAGGCATCGAGTGAAAATTTGGGCGAGTACTGTTTCAATTTCTCCACTTGCTTCTTGTATGATGTCTATAGTAATTCCATCTTCTCCTGGAGCTTTCCCCCGCTTCATGTTCTTGATTGCATGAGCAACTTCTGCTGGGAGGACTGGAAGAACTCTGGTACCTTTCATGATGTCTGGAGTACATGTATCATCCCTTTCATATAATTTGGAGTAGAAATCTTTCACGCTTGTCAAAATTTCGCCTCTATTTCTTGCTATAGAACCATCTTCTTTTCTCAGAGCCATAATCTGTTTTCTTCCCTTACTGAGATGTCCCTTTGCTATCTTAAGGCTTTGGTTGTTTTCAATTGCTTTCCTCACTAGCTCACAGTTGAATTTCCTTACGTCTTCAGTGATACTTTTTCGTGCTGTCTTGCATAGCTCTATATATTCCACTTTGGAAGTCACATCTTCTTTAGTTGTCCTCATCTCTCTTCTTTTTTGCATCAACATTTTGGTTTTTCCTGATAATTTGTTCACATGCAACTTGTTCTTAGACCCAGCTAATTTTGTTGCTGTTTCCATAAGAGCTTTGGTTACTTTTCTGTTAACTTCCGAAATATCCACTTCTTCCGATGTTAGGCCTTCTAAAGCAGAGAATCTGTTCTTCAGTTCCAACTTGAAAGTATTATGGTGTTTTTTAAGGTTGGTTATGTCAATACATTTTGTTTGTCTTATGAGCTTGCCACGTTCCAGTTTAGTGTTGAGGTGCATCTTACATCTCAACAATCTATGGTCACTACCTGTGTTGAACTTGTTCAGCACACTGCAGTCTTCGATGACGAATTTTTTGTTACACATAATAAAATCAATTTCACTTGTCGTCCCAATTGGATGTCTCCATGTCCATTTCCTGTGTGGCTTTTTCTTGAAAAAGGAGTTCAAGATGAAAAATCCTTCTGCCTCTGCAAACTCAACGAGAGTATTTCCACGCTGGTTTCTGTTGCTGTGACCGAATTTACCTACTGAAGTTTCTTTCTGTTGCCGGTACCCTATTTTTGCATTGAAATCTCCCATAATTATCTTCAAGTGCTGCTTACCTTTATTATTTAGATGACGAATTTCCTCATAAAATTCTTCAATTTCTTCTTCAGGATGACTTGTGGTGGGTGCATAAGTTTGAATGATCTGAGCCTGGTATCTTCTCGAGAGTTGGATAATGAGTCTTGCAGCTCTGTCAGAGGAACTTTCAACTTCTACCATTTTATCCTTCAGTTTCTTGCTTATTATAAATCCAACACCACTAGTTCTGCCAGTATCTGTCCCACGATAATAGAAGTGATGTCCACTTTTCAGTTTAATGAGATCTTCTCCTTTTCTCCTTACCTCACTTAGCCCGACGATGTCCCACTTGATCCTTTGTAGTTCCTCTTCCAATTCAAGGAGCCTTGAATCAGAAGATAGGGAGCGTCCGTTATATGTAGCCAAGGTCAGCATCAAATGGCAGCCTAGTCCGGTACTCCGGGGATTCTTAGCACCCTCTGCCTTTATGTCGCACTGGCCGCTGCCTTGGCCAGGTACATTCCAGCTGCCGGAGACTGAGGGCCAAGATTTAAGTTGTAGAGTCATTTTGGAGGGGTTTGGCCATAACTCACCACGCTGGCCAAGCGGGTTGGTGAGTGTGGGATAGCATTTCCTCTGATCCCGATGGTATAGTTATACCGCTATTGGCGGTCGTCAGAGCCCCTTTAGTGGGAACAGGATGCACCACGAGAAGGCGGGGTTGACATTTGTCAAGGAGAGGCTGTGATGTTACGCATCACTTAACCTTACACAGGGTTCAAAGGAAAGTCCTTATTCAGGGCAATAACTGCAGAAGAAAGGGTCCGAGTGGTACACAAGTTAGGTCTATGTATAGGAAAGGGATGATGGCCGATCGAATGAAGGTGATTGGAGCGCCCCCTAGTGACAAAGGTAAGAAGTTAAGAAACCTAACTCGCGAACAACGCGAGACAGAAACAAAATTCCAATTACAAAGTTGTAGCGCATTGTCTAATTAGTAGGAAACGACATACGGTATGCACGAATGGCGTACATGGACGGGTCAAAGTGCACGCGGTCGCTGGATAACCATCCAGTGACCGCGTGCAATGCAAAATACCGGCCCATGATGGAGAACAATTCAAATGCGTATGTAAATATTGATAGTGACGTAGAAGCCGGTCGGTGAGATAAAATACAGAGGCTAAGGATTTGAACGTCAGTCAACGTACACGTTGCAAACACTGATGGCGGACTACTTGAACACTGAGTACTGTAAAATGGTCGTGCATTATAGCGAAGGTCATCGCAATACCCATGAAGCTGCAAGGCGGTATGCCGAGCGTTTTCCTTCTGGTCAACATCCAACTGCAGCGACTATTAACAACTGTGTTCGCCGCCTCCGAGAGACTGAAAGCATACAGGCACGCCCGCGATCGGGCAGACCTACGGGTTCAGGTGTTACAGTGCATCCTGAGGCTGTCCTGGGATATGTCGTTGCCAATCCCAATGATTAGTACCACAGCAGTCGCCGAAGCATGCGGATTAACAGCACAACGTGTTTGCCAAATCCTGAACGAGAATGGAGCTCACCCGTACCACGTTTAGCTAGTGCAAGGTTTGATGTATGGAGACCAGGGAAGGCACTTTGATTTCTGTAACTTTGTACATAACACGTCGGAGGTTAATCCAAACTTCTTGGCCGATGTTTTGTGGACAGATGAGTCCTGTTTTACACGGGACGGAATAGTCCGGAATAGTCATCGGCATAACACCCATTACTGGGCTCTGAGCAACCCATCTATGGGATGAGCTGCTCAACATCAACAATGTTGGGCAACTAACGTTTGGTGCAGTATTTGGCAAAACACACTAGTTGGACCCATTTTCTATGATGGGACATTAACAGGTCAGCGGTACCTTCAGCTCTTACTGGGCCCGATATCCGACTTTCTGGATGATCTTCCCCTCAGAGATCTGCTGCGCATGTGGTATCAACATGATGGTGCACCACCTCACATGGCATCCAATGTACGGAGTTTCCTGGCCGATATATTCAAACACCAGATAATTGGTTATGGCAGCATGGTGGAATGGCCTCCACGGTCACCGGACTTAACACGTGCGCACCATATGTCATTTCCTACTAATTTCCTCTGGGCTTACTTGAAGGAACAGGTGTATGCTACAGAACCTACTAGTCTGGAAGACTTACGACACTGCGTTGTGTGCGCCTGTAACACAGTGACACCTGCCACGCTAGATAGTGTACGAGAAGCTATTCTTACACGCCTTGGAATGTGCATTGTAGTCGATGGTGGCCACTTCGAACCGGCTGTACATTAACTTCGTGCAGATTTGCATTGTGCTTGTAAGTAGGCATATCTCCTGTTAACATTTTTCAGTATTATAAATAAGCCTGCACAGCTTCTGTCTCGTTCATTATTTTTGTGTCTGTTTCACCCGCTTTACCGATTTCGAATTAACAGCATTTTGACCAGTCCATGTACATAATTTGTGCGCACCATATGTCGTTTCCTACTAATTAGACGATGCGCTACAACTTTGTAATTGGAATTTTGTTTTTACCTCGCGTTGTTTGCGAGTTAGGTTTCCTAACTTCTTACCTTTGCCGCTAGGGGAGCTCCAATAGCTTTCATTCGATTGGCCATCGTCTCTTTCCTATACATAGACCTAACTTGTGTACCACTCGGACCCTTCCTTCTGCAGTTATTGCCCTGAATAAGGACTTTCCTTTGAACCCTGTATAATTTAGAGAATCTGTAGTTTCCACAATGGGTTCCATAGTCAGACAACTGAATTCATAGAAACTACGGACATTCTGTAGTATATGATAATTAACACAGCAATCAGACATCGCTAAATTGACTGTAATTACTGTTTCACACGTGAATACAATCACATCAGAAAACTTGAAAATTTCATCGCCGTGGAGCGGGAATCGAGCACGCATCTCCCGATTACTGTTCGAGCATGCTATCTGTTGCACCACCCACGATGGCAAATTCGCAAGTATCTGAGTGTTAAGAGCTTCAGAAAGTCGGAAAATATTCCGAAGCTGTTAACACTCAGATACTTCGGCATTAAGAATGCGGAGGTGCGCATGCTGGTTCAAATTCATCGCCACTGCAATGAGAGGGCCCATTTCGTGGTATAAAAAGCATGCCCAAACATCACAGAACCCCTCCAGCTAGAACAACACCTTCGACACAATGAGGATTAAAGGCTTTAATGGGCCCAAGTTGCACTCGTCACCTTCCATCATTGGGGTACAAACAAAAACGAGACTCAGACCAAAATTGCTTGTTTCCAATTTTCCATTGTAAAGTTTTGGTGCCTCTGAGCGCTTTGGTAACGGGCGACTTTCTGTTAAAAGAGGCCTCTTCCATGGTACTCTGCTCTATGTCCACCCAGTGCAGTTCTCGTCGCAATGTCCGTTCGGAAATTGGTTGGAGTGGACTTTTATTGACAGCTTGGAGCAATTGTTGCCTGGTTTGAAACCGATTTGCAGTTACTAGGTGTGAAACATGGTGGTGGTCCCTGTTGATGAGAATCATTTTCTGGCCACAATTACGTTGCCGATTTTCAGTCGACTGTGAACTACACCACTGTTTGTAGACCCGCTGGACAGCAAGCTTCGACACACCAACAGATTGGGTGACTTCACAATGGCTCCTTTTTGCTACTCAGTAACATCTGTCTTACGACACTCACCTGGGCACTCCCCAGGCGTAGTGACGAAAGAATAAAACTCTACTCGGACAGTGAGGCAGCACTGCAGGCTCTGAGTAGATTCAGGGGAAGAAACCCCATCGTCCAGAGGATCAAAACCCTCTTGAGGGCAGAGGGAGATGGGGCAGTTAGTTTCCACTGGGTACGAAGCCATGTCGGAACCCTAGGAAACGAAAGGGCAGATCAGCTGGCGAAGGCAGCCACGCTGAAAGAGACGGTCGACGTGCAATGCAGAACGCCGCGAAGGTGCATTCGCGCAGCACTAGCACGTCGGACCAAGACCGAATGGCAGGTCAGATGGGACACGGGAGAGACAGGGCGGAAGACACACAGAGTGTTTCCGAAAGTCTCGACCAAACGAGCACAGACAAATAAGTTCCTGAATCAAGTACTCAGTGGCCATGGCATCAGCCCTGAATACCTAGGCAGATTTGCCATCAGGAACTGCACTTGTCCCTGTGGAAAGAGAACGGCAAGCATAGAACACTGCGTACTTGAATGCAGTGGCTTCGCCGAATGGAGAAACACACTGATCCCAGGTGTGCAAAGAACGCGAAGATTGGATCTGCTCATCCAATCTTCCGTTAACAGGAGGGGGATAATAGCCTTGGTTGAAAGGCTAACCCTCCAGCAACATACCATCTTCCCCAACCAAACGGGGACCGAAACGCAGGAGGTGAACGTGCACACCGAAAGCGAATCGGAAGATGAATGAGGGTAGAAGTCTGTGGGAAAGCAGACGAAGAAACCACCAATGTAAATATTCTGTAAATAAATTTTGCTATCTCTCGATGTTGTAAGTCCTAAGCATGAGGACAGTGTATACATGTGTGTAGGTGTTTGAAAAAAGAAAGTAAAGGGAAATTATTCCCCAAAAAAAGTTCGAGGGCAAGGAATCTTCCAGTCAGCGAAAAAGTAAGAAACGACCTATCCCGCCAGACAGAGCGGGAACCCAGACAAGGTATTCTAGGTCGCCTGCCAGCACGTCACCACGGGCTGGTCTCTGGGCCATTGGGGTGGCCAGGGTCCGAACCGCGTCTCAAGGCAGGATAATTGTCGCAACATTTCAAAATAACATCCAAGGTGCTCAACAAGTCCCCGTGGAGCCAAGACAGATTGGCGGAACGGGACAATGAAATCAGTATATATTACGACCCATATTGCAGACGAAATTCAACACATGAGTTGCTCTTCACCACTGCACAAGACAGAAATGATCCTGTAGACCATGTCAGTGCTATTTATCTCCCAAAAATGCCATCAAGACACCCTCTGTGCAACTGGAACTTCTTATTGTTATTTCTGTTATGAGTGAATAATTTTCTGTACAGTGTGCTTATGTTATGATAATCAAAAAGTATCTGTCTGTTGGCAAGAAAGTTTTTGCTGCCTTCGAAGATTTAGATAAACCTTATGGACAAGTAAACAGGAACCTTCTGTGGGACTGAATACATATGATGTTACTGGGAATCTACTTAATAGTGTGAAAGCCATGTATGATGGCAGTAGAGCATGTGTACGAGTAAATGGTGTGTATCGAAATGGTTTTCTATTGGTGCAGAAGTCGGACAAGGTTGTGTAATGTCACTAGACTATGGATGTTTAATATATTTATGGATGCATGCATGTGCAGAGGTGCCAACCTCTAGCAGAACCTATCAGTAATCAATAGGGTATTTTTCAATAATGGAACACAAACTTTCAGTAATATTTTCAGTAATGTAACACACCATTTTTTTTTTTTTTCAAAGTTAAGGACAATATTATAGTACTACTGTGTAACCTGTAATACTTGTATGAGGTGCCTATCGGTAATCACCATACGAAGCCTCATCGTTAACACGCGGAAAGGCTATTTCATGAGAAATTAATGCGTGAAATGTGTAATAACCTTATATGTTTACACTATCCTAAAAAAAAATTATGAAATTAAATTATCAATATTGTACTTACCTCATGTCACAGAGGTGCCAACCTTCTGAGGTGCCTATCAGTAATCACCATACAAAGCCTCATCGTTTACGCGTGGGAAGGGTATTTCATGAGAAATTAACGTTCAAAATCTAATGTGTAATAACCTTATAAAATCAAATACCTTAAACATTACTCTTCTATTTTAATGGTTAATATTTTTTAATAACTCAAGTGGGAATAAATATCGGCTAGATATCGAGCCGATATTGGTTATGACGGCTGAATGTCGGTTAATATCGAACACATACCTGCCAACCAAAATTTTCCTAAATCAAGAAGATTGCTTGCAAAAATCAAGATTTACCATAAAATCAAGATTTCCCCCTAAAATTAAGAAGATTTATCTTAAAATCAAGAAGATTTATCTTAAAATCAAGAAGATTTATCTTAAAATCAAGAAGATTTGTGACAGTACCAGAACTGTTAATTCACGATTATCTATTATTACGGGAGAGTGGTAATGTATGGGTGTGCTAGCAGTATGTTTGATGATACTTGTTTTCAATTATTTTCCTGTATCAGTCACTCATAGATGGGAGTTCAGAAATTGTGATGATAATAAAGGTTTTGATTTTTTTTTTAAACTGAATGACTCATAGATGGGAGTTCAGAAATTGTGATGATAATAAAGGTTTTGATTTTTTTTTTAAACTGAATGACGCAATTTTAGAAATAGCTTGATTTCATTTAAGCAATGACAAGACAGTGACCTTTTTTTCTTTTTTTCTTTTTTTTTTTTTATGCTCTCGGATGACAATTTTATCCACCATGAATTAATGACAGCATTATTTTTGATAAAGGATGAAATGTGTAACTTTGAGAATATGAATACTTTTGAACACAAATTTTCAGCATCGTCACTTTCGTTTTTGAACCCACCATCCTCTTTATTAAGCTGAAATGCAAACCTTTTTGGGGAGCTAGGGGAACATTTAAGAATACAGGATACATGCTCAGAACATCGTTGGGGGAAAAAAATACAGTTACGGGAGAAATCTTTTCTAAGTCCGATTTTCGTTTTCGAACATTATCCAGATACTCCATTTACAAGTTGAAATACAAATATTTATGAAATAAATTGATATCTAACAACAATACCAGGCAGAGGAAACACCGCGTGAAAAATAAAATTACGATTAAGAGAGAAATCTTCACTGTGTCTAACTTCTGTTTTCGAAAGTTTTGAAAGACAAAACTTCCGTTTTCGACTTGGCGAAAAACACCCCCCCCCCCAATTGCCTTGAAATTTCTGTTCTGTTATGCATCAATCTCGAAGCCATTGCATGCTCATGCCTAAAGATTACAGGGGAATTCTTGCGCCGTCAAATTTCCGTTTTCGGAAATTTTCCCTCCACTTTCACACTGAAATACAAATAGTTTTGTAATAAAGTGATGTATAACAACAATACTGGACAGAGGCAACATCGCAGAAAACAAAATTACGATTACGGAAAAAATCCTTATTTCATTTACTTTCGTTTTTGAAAGACAAAATACCGTTCCGAGGCGTATTTTTACGTGTTGGTAAAATTCTTCGATGCGTATTTTCTACGCATTGATGTGTATTCTGAGCATTTCCTGGTGCATAACACACTGTTTGATGCGTACTAGATGCGTAATTACGCGTTTTGGCGAACTCTGCATGGCACAAAATTTAAAAAATTTCAAACTTCAGCACAATTAGCACAGCTATTCCAACACTGAGAGAGAGGGAGTTTGGAAGGATTGGCGGGAGGGATTGTGTACGATCTACAAATAAATATCGCTCACTGCTAGATACACGAGATAACAAAAGGTTCAATCGCTATGAGATCACAATAAAACAAAAGCAGGAGTTTACACTAAGCGACAATAACAACAACATAGATGCCAACCTCTAAAAGTAGTTTTCAGTAACAAACATGTTCAATTTTCAGTAATTTTCAGTAACAATTTTTTTTTTCAGTAATTTTCAGTAATCCAGTCTACAGCGGCAAATTTGGGTATTTAACACTGCAACAAATTTTACCCTGTCAGAACTATTAACAAAATAATAATAATAATACAATAAAAAATAATTTGCTAGTGGGAAAATTTAAAATACTGTCTACCAGAAAAATATAATAAATTAACCTCCAGACATGAAGAAAATTATTCCTTGGAATGTTGGCCAAATTATTATGATAAACTGGCTGTAATTGCCATTTTGGCCTTCCTTAGTTCAATTTGCGAAAACTTCTTCTGATAGCATAGTTCACTGTGTGCAATGCTGTTTATTTTTTCTACTAATAAAAAAGCCAGCACATGAATACTTAAATTAGGTCTGAATTCATTCATGTTTTTTTTTTCACAATACTGAAAATTCTTTCTGTACTTGCATTGCTATGAGGGACTATTAAAATCATTTTCATAATTTTGCTTAATGATTCATACTTCAACTGGTTACTTTCATTTTTCATTAAAGAAATTCTGTGTCACACTTCATCCATTCTCTCAGAAGTAACAGCACAGTTAAAATTTTCAAACTGGTAGTGAGCAAATTCAGATTCCACCTTGTCAGATTCTTCTGGTTTCAAAACTGGAAACAGGGAACACATGTATTATTATTATTATTTTTTTTTTTTTTTGGAGGTTTAACGACCACCGTGAGCAACTCAATGGGCTATAAGCAGTCGCCCGTCCCTAATTTAGGGTCACTGGTTCCAGGGAAGGGAGAGAGCCAGTGCCGTAAGACAAACAATACATCCATGCCTCATCGGGATTCGAACCCGGACCCCTTACGGACGAATGATCAAAGGCCAGCGCCTTAGACCACTGCACCACCGGGGCGGCACACACATGTATTGGACTGAACTGATGCAAAAGAAACACTTTGCCTTAATGCTACATCTGCAATTTCAGCATGACTCAGAAATTCATCATTAAGTGGAAATTTTCTTAAAATGTAATTGCGGCCTGCCTTGTAAAATTCCCTCACCTCAGAATAAAAAGTAGCCACTGTGTCTTCACTCAGATCTGCAGTTGTGCCTATATAAGATCTCGCTTTTGACCCAATTACGAGATCACAGTTCTCTTTTTGATTTCTCCTTCTTTCAAAATTTCCATCTGCAAGAGATGTTGCTGTCACATCAAATGCCGATGGCTTGATAAATCGTACAAGCAATTCAGATAACAGACTATGAAGTTTTCTTTTTAATACGTGCACAAACGGAGCTTCCTGCTGCAAGAATACGTTAACAGATGTTAACAAAGGAAGAGTAGCAGATAAAAAAAGACAAGTTTAGATGAAGGATTTCCAATCATACTTGCAAGGTTCTTATACTGTGAATTAGCTTCTTCATTGTCATTAAAATAATGTTCTAGAGCCTCTCACTGTTCTAAAATTCTGTCAATGGATTCCAAAAGTGATAACCAGCGAGTATTGACATGCTTTAGAATTTTGTGTGGTTTATTACCACAAACAGCTTGACTCAGTTTTAGATTGTTTCCTCTTTAAACTTTTCTCCAAAAAAAAAAAAAAAAAAAAAAAAAAACAACTGTATCAGAAACTGCTCAACATTAAATCCTTTCAGTTGAGCAGCAGATTTCTGTGTAGCTAAATTTACTAAATGGTATGAACATCGCTGCACTATGATTGCAGGCTGAACCTTCTTTATGTGTGAAACAACACCTTTTACTTGACCTATGATAGTGTTAGCATTGTCACAGGAAAATGACACAGTTGCACCATGAGATATTTTTTAACAAACTCATTGCTCAAAACGTTGAACATTCCTTCACCTTTATTATTACTTGATTCAACCAATGATAACAAAACATTTGAATTTTTCCCTATTTTTTTGTCAAAATATGTTATTGTAATGGGATACAGTTTATTTGCTTGAGCATCATTACTTCCGTCCATAGATAGAGAAAAAGGATTTTTTTTTTTTACTTCAGATACGATGTTACTTGTAGAAACACTGGCCATGTGCCGAATTAGTGCAGTAGCCTTGGTTCTTCCACAAGAATATTTTTTTTTTTTTTTTTTTTTGCGATCGCTGATCGGGAAACATGGTTTGAAATAACAGTTTTTCAAGCCTTCAGTTTTCAGAAATTTATCCAACATTTTCAAGCTGAATTGACTTCACTTTTCGGAAATTTATACATTTTCAAGCTGAAATATAAATATTTATGGAATAAAATGATATCTAACAATACTGGGTAGAGGAAACAATGAGGGGAAAAAAATTACGATTACCAGAGAAATCTTACCTCCGTCTACTTTCCGTTTTCGAAGGATGAAATTTCGTCCTCCGACTGTAATGGTTGGCACCTCTGCATGTGCAATGCTAAGATGAACAATACTGATTTTTTTGTTTTGGTAGTATCAGTGTGTGCAGTTTGCTGTATGCTGAAGACACAGTCCTGTTGGCAGAGAGCAAAAGTGAGTTGCGGAGTATGTTGTCCCGGATGTAAGAAGTTTGTATGAAATTCAAACTGAGTATAAATAAGAGAAAAACTAAAGTTATGGTTTTTGAGTGATAAACTGTTAGTGCTGAATGCACGATAAGTCTAAATGACACAGTGATTGACCAGGTGAATGAGTTTGTATATTTGGGAAGCATGTTTGACAGAGATCAAATCACATGGCAAAATTAGTAGGTGAGTAATTCTTTTAAAGTCATAGCTGCTTTGGGAGGATTTCACAAGAATCCCAAATGGCTGTATATGAAAGTGTAGTTGTTCCTGCTCTAACGAGTGGAAGTGAAACCTGGGTACTGCAGAAGAGATATGAGTTGCTTATGTGTTGGAGAGATGTGTTACTTAAGGAGAATTTACAGGAAGACACGCTATGATCATGTGAGGAACGAAGATGTGTTGCAGATATGTAATGTGAGGCAAAATGTTGTACGCAAGTAACGCTTATAGCATAATAAATTTGTTTATTTTCGTGTTGTAAATTTGTATGAAGATTCACCAAGCTTTCACACTTTGCTGGGAGGCTTTCTCAAGGCAATGTAGACATAAAATGCAGGGAATTAGCGCACATAGGAAATAAATATATATATTTTTTTAAATAATATTTATTTCCTACGTGCTCCAATTCCCTGCATTTTATGTCTACACTGCCTTGAGAAAGCCTCCCAGCGAAGTGTGAAAGCTTGGTGAATCTTCATACCAATTTACAACACGAAAATAAACGCATTTACTACTCTATAAGCGTTCCTTGTGTATTCACGACCTAGTGTATTTAAAATAAGAAGGCAAAATGTTGTTACTACGGTGGGGACTAATATATTCTTAGATGGTTTTTGGCCATGTTGAAAGAATGAATGATGTGATGTTTACTAAGAGAATTTTTTCAGCCCAAGTGGCAGGAAAGAAAGGTAGAGGAAAGCCAAGGAAATCATGGGAGAATCAGATGCAGACATGTCTGCATGAGAAAAAGATTATGAGTATTAAGTACAAAAGATCTTATGAACGAAAACAAAAGGATGTCAGCGAAGCTTGAGCTGTGTGCTGATATCACTGTAAAATGGAGAAGTTTGATACATCAAAAGTAAGTAAAATCTAGTTCCACCAATTAAGTGTTTATCTGGCCGATGGTCTTTCCTTGAGGAACTAACCTCTGAAAACAAACAGCTTAATATGTATAAAATTAATAATAAAATAAATTATATTCCAAGTCTCCCAAAGAGTACTACAGTAGAAGGTACAGAACAGCTAGCTACCTTTGCTACAAAAAGTAGACACTATCATTTAGAGCAAAATGTGACAGAATTATTGCCTAGAATCTACTTTTGGGCACTCAGCAGTTTATCAAGAAATATTGCTACTTAGGACAAATTTTCAAAATTGCAGATGAACAGCTTCACACTTTTAGCCGCTGACTGTCCTTCCAGGAAATGTACATAAACTCACGGAGTGAAAGGGTTAGAAATATTGTACCTACATTTGACACAGAGACAGTGAGCTGACAATAAAAACGTGTGGGGAGGGGGTAAGCAGCCCCAGGCAAAACATTTCTTTTAACTAGAATTCTACCCACCTCACTTCTGTTCTTCCACTGTTTCGAGATAGAGAGACTTCGATTGGGTCATAAAGCTGTAAATGGGGGTCACTGCAGGAGTAATGCTAGATACCAAGGACATCGTAGGAGTGGTTTGATACCATTCTTGTCATGGAGAGGCTGTGAGCTGGCTACCCTACCTTTCATAATAGTACTCTTAGGTTGACTTGGAGTTTAGCAAACTGCAGACCACAATTTAGTCATAGATCTGTTCTGACTCATATGCTATTAAAAAGTACCTTACCTGCATCAAGAAATCTGATTATTTGTTCAGAATTTTCCTGGTCAATACTAAATGCATCTACCCAAGTTTTTTCAAATAACTCCATAAAAACATCCAGACGACGCTTTTGAGCTCCTTCAAGTTCACCTCTTCTCTTTGTACTTTCTTCTGGATGGTATTTTAGTTTGAACCTGGCATACAGAAATAGCCTCGTGTTAAATTCAGTAAATGTATAGTTTAGCAATGCAACAAAAATAAAACACCAATATAGCATAATAAAAAAAACTACCTTGTCTGTCATTTGAATTTTTTTTTTTAAATGGAAGGATTAAGCTCTATATTCTTGCGAGTAAATTAGAACACTCCTTCAACAGCAAGCGTAAAATAATGGGTTTTCTCTAAATTCACAATACCAATTTTGAAGTGAATTAGTCCTCCAAATTTCTTTCTCAATGTTGCTGACAGTTTACAAAAATACAGTCAAGGGATGTGAAGAAATAAGATGTAAAATTTCACCTATATGTTCACAATGTGTTGAATAACAGACAAATTTGTTGCAGGTATATGCTAAACCCTGTGACATCCTTTAATAATGCTTTAATAATGATAATTATACATGACACTTTATTGTACTTCAATGCTTTTCATGATCCAGAAAACTGTAACAAAAAGAGCCATGTGAATGAAGTTACCTATTCAGTTACAAAACCTCCCTTATTTTAGACTAACAGAAATCATGTTTTATAACACTAAGAGAAAAGGCAATTCGGGAGGATTCTACCTACGTAACTTACATATGGAATTTCAAGAAAATTTTAAGCTGCCACAAAGAATATATATATATATCTAAGGCCAAAATAATGAGAAAAAAATCTCCATTTTGAAGTAAAAACAAAATGTTTCCGATCATAGAAAGGAACAGATATATTTACAACTTAAATATTTTAAGAGATGCAAAATACTCCTTTCTTGTAGAAAACATAATTCTTCAAACACTTCTGGGGAAAACAAGTTTTCCACAATGGACGTGTTAGGGATTTGATCTATTTTTCCTGAAAAATGATTCAATATTTTGTTGTTTGCGACATTTGTATTTGTCTGATTTTCAATAACAGTATGTTAATTTTACCTGCTGTAATCATTGTTGTTGTTTTTATTATTTTTTATTTTTTTCTTAACAGGTCAATGATTATCTTCCACTGCTTTATGTTTATGTAGATGACTCAATTCAATAGGATTTTCCAAAGAGCACAATCAAGTGTCAGTGCAGTGACCAGATAAGATTTGGAATACAAATAAAATTATAAGAACACTCTTTTACTTTAGCTATTATCAAGATCTGATTCTTGGAAGAAAAATTGTGCCACATATAGCCCTTAAAAAAAGTGTTACGCAATTCCTAAATTAAACAATTTCCTTATTTCTCACAAATCTTTACTGCGAAGTGTTTACGGTCTAGCTGGTATACTTCCCATTTTCTATGCACATAACATCATAAAAATTTCTTCAATATTACATAAATTAACATGAAATTTTAAATTAGTATGCCATGGTGCAAGCTTCCGAGGAATTTTACAATACATGCCAGATGTAAATGATTCTTAAAATTATTTTCCTGTTGGCTGTGTACAAATAGTGCACAAACTGATCTTTCCAAATATCTTAATTGTAAATTACATCTTCAGTCAACTTTTCATCTCTGTTAGTGATTTTTTCTCAATAAATTTTGAAATATGCCCTCATATAGTCACAAAATTCCAATGTCTAACTGCACAATCTTGTATGTCACAAAAACTATTTATTTATAAGTTGTTCCGATTGATTTCAGAATTTTTTGAACATTTCATTTTAATATTTTAGACTACATCTCAAAGGATCTTATGAGAACTTCAATTTTCACTGTTTAGAAGAATGCCCATTTCTCATTTCATTCAATGACCATTATTATATGCTATTGGTATGTGTCATTATTTTTCTCGCTGTATTATTACACATACATCTAAGAGAAATAATCATGAATCAAAATTTATAATTTTTATAATTGAGCATCTATGACTAATGTGTAGTGAATAGACCCCATCATGTTCATTTTATAGCATTATTCTGCCCATTAAATTAACTAACCTTTAGAAGAATGTATACTAGAAAACAGACAATGCTCTTAATTTACAGAATTACAACTGGCATGCTGACTGCATAACTTGCTTTGTGACACTAAAACGTTGCCCTCCAACTTCCACATCAGGCCTTGATTTTTTTTTTTTTTAAGCAGTAGCAACACTTGATAGTGGCTTTATTTTTTTACACTAGCAAATTGCATTATCTACTAGCAAAAGTTTATTAGCATTATACAAAGAAACTTTAACATGTCTGGCCTCCTCCTTTAGTCAATCATGACAAATTTTGATTTCATCCCTGTATTGTACTGTTGAAAAGGTCACAAATATTTAGATATAACACCTTTTCATGACCTGACAGATTAATTCTAACAATTTAATTAATTTGAATGCAATTATTTAAAAAACTTTTTTATTTAACTTTATTCACAAAATTCAAGAACATTATTCAAAATCTTAAGTTATTTTCCGTACGATTTATGATCTCCATTTCGGGTCTTTTCATCATACCATTTTAAAACAGCAGGCCTGGGGTCAAACTTGTCTTTGGACTGACCTTCAACCTCAATACTCATGAGAGTATTGAATGTTTGTAAGTTTAAACCTCCACTTCAATCACCCTGGATTCTCTTCATGAAACTGAACCTAACCTCACATGCATAAGTAGATAAGGGAAATATACTGGATATTTCTACTAGTGCGAAAATGTTTTTATAATGTTTGTACTTTTGAAGAAAGCAGTTGTTCCTTTATGTGTCTAAAATATTCCCCACGCACAATGCAGTGGCGCTTTACAGTTCACACCGAAACATTTAAAAATTTTCCAGTAGCAAATTTTGCTAGAACCACATTTTATCACTAGCAATTTGCTACTAACTACCGGTCGAAATCAAGCCAGGTTCCACATAATCTTTTCCCATACATTCTGACCTTACATACGTTTTAGGTTAAAAAAAATATATTTTTTAACTCACATAAAGCTCTCCCCTATGTTTAATATTGGTAAGTTAACCACTGCAAGCAAATGAAGCACAGAATTAGTTCTGAAAGGTGCTGACAAAGATGGCATATAAAAAAAGTAAGTTTTCTTGAATGCTGCCATTTCTAGCATGTTAAGTTGTTGCAAAAGAATGCATTAAACATTTTCAGATTTTTCAAACTACCTTCCATGCACATACACAAACTATAAAAAAGAGTTATTTTATCTATCTTGCTAATTCTTTTTTCAACCATTAATTGAGGTTACTTTTCCTGACTTTAATGTATAATTCTGACTAAGAGAGGCACATAATTGGAGTTGTGAAAAAATAGCATGCCATTAACAAATCCTACAAGCAGGTATTACCATAAAAATGTCAGCTATGTAAGATATAATCCTTTCGACCATCTATTATATCTATTTATATATACTACCAAATATCTGTCAGTTCTAAAGAAACTAGTGATTTTGCAGTCTTTATCTAAAGATGTCACAAAATATGTGTAGAATAAAACATCAGCAGACATCAGGGATTTTTTAAAAAATACATATTTCTATTTTTTAATATATTTTTCATAGGCAATCTACTGCTAAATAATTTATCAGACAGCAACTCAAAGTGATTGATCTTTAAACTATTAGCCAGATCACAAGTGTGTGTGTGTGTGGGGGAGGGAATTCCTACATTTCATCTCCATATAAAAAGGTATTCCAACAGTGCATAACCAAAACAATTAGCAGTCAGTCATTGTCTTAATGCAAATCATGGCTGAATTAGCATTCATTAAGTCATATATTGCAGAACTCACTGCCAACAAATTAAGACCATTTATAATATCACTGCATCTGCTGACTGGGCCAGTCATTATGTGCATATAATATGCTGTAAAATGCCATGCCATATATGCACATACTGTAGCACTGTCTTGCATATTTGCATGTATACTTGATCTGTTTAAGCTTGTCCATAATTTTTCAGTGTCTGTATGATATAGCCAAACTTGGGGGAAGGGCATAAGAAAGTGTGCCACCCAATTTTGGTTTAGGAAATTTCATTCTTGGGAATACAACTCAGTAAGGTGAAGCAGCATTATCACTGATGAGCCGTTGAAGCATGTAATCAGATCAACCCCTCAGCATGACACATGCTAGGCTGACTATACAACATCTACCATTTCCAGACACCTAGACACAACGGAGAAGGCGGGTAGGGCAAATTATTGTAGGGGGGTATCTTATGACATGATTGTCCAAAACAAAATTAACTGTTTTGACATTTCACCATTGCTTCTTTGACACCATAGTAAATCATTTTGTAAGACCATCATACACTGGTGGAAAGTGAAAAAAGATCACCAAGAAGGAATTGGCGGACGATCATGAAATTTACATATGTTAATGGAGTAGAGTTTACGTAGGTGTGATGTTAATTTCGGGACCAACCAGTGAGCACTTACGTCACAGCACGGCATAATATGCAAATTATTGTCGGTGGTATTTAAGGAGTACTGCAAAGTGAATGTAATCAGTCGTCAGCGTACGGACACGTGCGAAGACCCTGAAGAAGCTGCAATGCCTGGACATGGAAGACGTGTACGATTTCAGCAGTTATCGGACTTTGAGCGAGGTCATCTAGTCGGACTCCGCGAGGTCGGGTGGTCGCATCGTCGTATTGCGGAGCGAATTGGACGGGAAGTATCGGTGGTGGTACGATGGTGGCGTAGATGGTCCGAGGAACATTCCCACACAAGAAGACCGTGGAACCGGGAGTCACAGATGGACCGATGAGCGGACTGATCGACACATAAGAAGAGCGGCGTTGTCAAGCAGAACATCCACTGTGACGCAAATCCGAACTGCCGCTGCACCTGAGGTGACTGTGCGAACAATCCGCAACCGTCTACTGGATGCAGGACTACGTGCACGTGTGCCTCCGACTCCAGCCCACCGTCAGGAACGGCTGCAGTGGTGTCGCCAACGTCTGCATTGGAGAACGCAATGGCGATCTGTCGTGTTCAGCGATGAAAGCAGATTCTGCTTGGGAGCCTCCGATGGCCGTATGCGTGTTCGCAGACGCACAGGGGAGCGTATCCTCCTTTCTTGCATCCGCCAGCGACACACAGGTCCTACACCTGGTGTCCTGGTGTGGGGAGCGATCAGCTATCACTCCCGTACACAACTAGTGTTTGTACCGGGTACGTTAAACAGCATCTCCTACATCAACAAAATCATTCAACCCGTTGTGCTATTTGTAAGGTCGGTCCATCGTAGTGTTTTCCAGCAAAGATAATGCCCGCCCACACACGGCACGTGCAACGCGACATGCACTTCAGGGGTGTGAGACAACTTCCATGGCCTGCACGTTCACCAGATTTGTCCCCCATTGAGCATGTGTGGGATTTTATGGGACAACGACTTATCCGGTCTCCACGGCCAGCCACGTCCATCCCCGATTTACGCTTCCTGGTTGAGGATGCTTGGAACTCAATACCCCAAACTTACATCCAACATCTGTACGACAGACTCCATGCCAGAATTGCACAGTGTGACGCAGTTCATGGCGGTTCAACCTCGTACTAACCATGTTACATGGAAATGTTATTTTTCAGTTTACCAGCAAATACAGCTGTATTTTGCCATAATGTTTTGATCACGTTATCCTCTGTATTCTGTTATTATGCTGTATAAATTTCGTTGGTATCAGACGTGTCCTTCTTGGTGTTCTTTTTTCACTTTCCGCAGTGTATGGGATGAAAAAATAGATGAAACTGAAAACGAGCCTCTCTAGAAAACGTGAAAACCTTACATCTTCATTCACAAAAGGGTAACAGTCACTGCTTGGTCATCATATGCAGAATTAATCCACTCATCCCCTATCTGTAATGCCAGTTTGGAAAGTGAAATGATATTTAAGACTTCTCTCAACAAGCAAATTGGACAGACAGTGGGAAAACATGGTGTTCATGATATATCAGATGCAGCACATATCTGACTTGTACATAAACCAGATGTTAAACCCTTACAAGATGGTAATATCAGTAGTAGAACTTTCTGGACTTCATACACACAGTATATAAAATTCAAGAAGGAATGCAAATTCAAACACAGAAATGGTAATATTCAACATGGTTAATAAAATAAGAGCTTGCCTCACTGTTAATGTTATTCTTTTAAATATTTTCACTTTTCTATTTTTCAGTCACATGAATCAAAACAACAAATTCTGCATATAATCATGCAAACTTTAAAGCTCAGCAACTAGATACAGTGACTAAATTTCACAGCATAAACTGCACAGCTAAGGAGCAGGGCTGTAATATGATACTACCAGATATTCCTATTCCCAGAGGCCCACAGCAAAAGGAGTTGCTGTAATAAGCAAAAACATTTGCTACTGAATCTAAATTAACACAAAATAGCCAGTAGGAAGACCTAAAGAGTATGAAATCTAGATAAAAGTTCATTTGGAAAACCTGGCAACCATCAAGCCACTCACTATGTACGAAACTAAGTAAATCATGCTATGATGGAGAACTTCACTCATTAACCACAGTGATGTGCCATAAAGAACATGAAGTGAAATGTATTACTTTGTCAACAAAGTTAACTTGGTTTGGAGCTGAGGAGGGAATATTTGACAGATGTGTTTAATAAGAGGCCAACTATTTTCTGTGACCCAGTACTTTAAACAAATCTTGATTATTAATAACCAGTACACTTAAAAATAAAGTCCTTACTCTTTTAACATGACCAAGACCACTCTTAACCTCTCCTCATGTATGAAAGTTCATTCAGTGTGCAATATTGTTTGCTGTTGCTAATTTAATGAAAATTTTGCAAGATGAGCACTAAAGAAGTGATATCAAAAATTTTAAAAAAACAAAAAAACTGAAATTACAAGCAATTAGTATGTTCAGTCACCACTGCTAATAAATCATCAGTTACACACATTGTTGAGCAAATATTCTAAATTGTTTTTGTGTAGTTAAAAAAAAGCAAAATATTATGACACTATTTTTTAAGCAGTACAACTACATTACAATCCAACACTGAAAAATTATAACAAAAGATATAATAAAAAAAAAGAATAGGAAAAAAAAAAAACAAGTTTTACTAACAGTGAATTTACCAATAAGTCAAATGTGCTAACTTACATAGTTCCTGGATTGGTCGCTGGTTGCAAATGGAAAATTTGTGTGCGCGAACCCCATCTTTCGGGGGCTTTTGCCTGAATCTAACCTATTTCAACTGAACGAACTCAACACTGCATTGTGTGCAGTGGCCCTAGCTACAAAGATGCATCACCATTCCACTCACAATTCGAAAACAACAAACACTTTCTCTCAATTAAACAGTTCATATTACACACAATGAAGCAGTAGCCTTTCTTCAGAAAGCTGCTACAGGAGATGCAACTTGCTGTGTGGAGGAAAAAGTACATAGTAAAATGAGCCAGCACTGGAGGCAAAGGCATTTCATTTTCTTGATATTCTATGAGCACAAAGAGAAATCACCTCCACACTCAAGTGCTGGTAACAACAAAAAATTTTAATTCAACTGAAAAAAGCACTATTTAAAATATCTTATGGTTGATGAAAATATTTTACTTTTAAGAAAAACTGGAAAAAATTGTAACATATACATACTTTTTTCACAGAAACATTTAAAACATCATCAAAACAGATTTCAGCACTTTAATATGTGCCACTGCAAAAACATTTCAGTTTAAATTCCGAATTTCACATCCAATTAAAAAAATTACAAATAATGATGGTAACTGACATTTATGTTACAGATATGACTGATTACAGAGTTAAAAACTACTAAAGGATAGAAAAATTCCTTTTGATTACATCTGATTTTATTAAATATACAAAAAATTACAAAAATACAGTGCACATATAAAAGTGTTAAGTGAGTAAAAAAAAGATCACAAATTGCACATTTACAGTAAATATCTTTCAAACTGCAAAGAACTACATACATATCACTAAGCTGTTCTCTGAGATTCAGAGGTTAACTCCACAAAGAAATACAAACTACCAGATAATTTTTACTTACTGTTGCTGTATCAAACTTCTCCATTTATAGCGATCTTGACATACAACTCAGGCTTCACTGACATCCATCACATGCCATACACAAGACCTTCTATACTTCATACTCATTATCTTTTTCTCATGCAGACACTCCTGAATCTGATCCTCCGACTTCCTTGGCCTTCCTCTGCCTTTCGTTCCTGCCACTTGGGCTAAAAAGATTTTCTTAGTAAGCATCTCATCACTCATTCTTTCAACATGGCTATACCATTGAAGCATATTAGTCTCCACCTTGCTAACAACATTTTGCTTTACATCACACAACTGCAACAAATCTTCATTCCTCACACAATCAGACCGTGTCTTGCCACAAAAAGTAAGTAATCCATTTCTCCAGCACACAAACGACTCCTATGCTTCTTCTGCAGTACCCAGGTTTCACTGCCATACATCAGAGTAGGAACAATTACACTCTCATACACAGCCATGCAGTACTCTCTTGAGAACCCATCATTCCTGTGAACACCTCCCAAAGCCGCTATATATGACTTTCAATGAAGAATTTACTTGCCTACTAATTTCCCCATCCAATTTGTTCTCTCTGTCAAACATGCTTCCTAAATACACAAACTCATTCACCTGGTCAATCCCTGTGCCATTTAGACTTATATTACATTCAGTACTACCAGTTCCTCTCTCAAAAAGCATAACTTTGGTTTTTCCCTTATTTATACCTCAGTTTGAATTTCATGCAAACTTTGTACATCCAGGACAACATACTCTGCAACTCACTTTTGCTCTCTGCCAACAGGACAGTATCATCAGCATACAGCAATCTGCACACACAGATATCACCAAGACATAAACCAGTATTATACATTTTGGCATCATGCATCCATAAGTATATTAAACAGCCATGCTGACATTACACAACCTTGTCTGACTCCAGTACTAATAGAAAACCATTTTGATAAAACACCATTCACTCATACACAAGCTTTACTGCCAGCATACATGGCCTTTACACTATTAAGTAGATTCCCGTAACACCAAATTTATTCAATAAGTTCCACAAAAGTGTCCTATTTTCTCGGTCGTAAGCTTTCTCTAAATCTATAAAGGCAGCAAAAACTTTCTTACCAACAGCCAAATACTTTTCAATCATCATGTGTAATGCAAAAATTTGGTTAGTGCAGCCTTTACTAGGCATAAAAACCACTCTGAACATCCCACACTTTTTCTGATGTAAGACCCCTTACTTTTTCAATAACAACCTTACTGACCCTGGCACACTCAATAGGCTAATACTACAATAGTTCTTGCAGTCAGTCTGATCACCTTTTCCTTTATACAAAGGAACAATGATAGAGCATCCTTTCAATCCTGAGGAACCATTCCTAACTCCCAGCACAACTGGCAAATTTCAGTTAACCGGTCAATTACAGAGCCACCATTATATTTCAACATCTCGGCAGTTATGCATCAACTCTTTGAGCCTTACCATTCTGGAGAGATTTTAGAGTTTTATGCACCTTTTCCCTTTGGATCCCTCCTGCGCTTCCATCCTTCACTGTGACATCATCTGCTTCTGCCTCAGAATCATATTTGCTTTCCTGATCTAATAACTCACAGAAGCATTCACCCCACCTTTCACCTAACTCATTGGGCTCCCATATGATTTCCCCGATCCTATTCTTCAGACAACTTACAACTTTGTTTCCCCTATTTTTCCTGAGTCTCGTGTACTTACAAAGAAAGTCTTGCTATCTTTCCGAAAACACAATTCATGCCTTTCCACCTTCTCCTTCCAAACTTTTTGCGAACCAGCTTTTTTCTGGCGAACCAGCTTAGCGACTTCACGCTTCTTACAGCGATATTCATCCGCGGATACTCTACCTTGCAACATCCCCAAATTGTTTCTTTATTACCACTCCAATCTCACTATTCCATCAAGCATCACCTCTATTGTTACCCACTATTGTGGTGCCACAGACCTCTACAGAAGCAGTGACAACTGACAACACAGTTTTTAAAACATTCCCACTTCTTTTCTACATCCCTCTCACAAGACTTCACAGCTCCTTCAGTCATTCTCCGAGTAAGTCAGAACAAAGCTGATGATTTTCAGGGAGCCTTTCAACCTTTTCTCTTTCCATCCTGGGCCTCTTCCTATTCCTTTTCCTCCAACTAACATTCAGTTTCACTCGTGACACTACCAAGTAATGATTAAAGCCAACATCCGCACCTCTCACCACATGAGTGTCAACAACTAAGTGTTTCAGAAGTTGATCGTAGACAACAAAATTTACCACACTCTTTTGGCCAAAAGTATGATTTTCCCAAGTATATGTGTGGATATACTTGTGGTTGAAAAACGTATTAGATACACACAAACCATTCTCACTGCAGAGTTCAATTAATCTTTCACCATTTTCATTCACACAAGGATCATTAAACTTACCCAGAACATTGTCAGAAATTGCTTTCTGCATGCCTAGTCTAGCATTGAAATCCCCTGCTATTATAACTTTCTCTTTAGCACCAAACTGGCTCAAAACAGCTTTTAGCTGATTCCAGAAATCTTCCTTCTTATCAGAAGGTTCCGAGTCACAAGGAGCATGCACTACAACAATTACAATTCTCTGAAGTTTCACTTTCAAACGAATCCAAAGAATTCTCTCGCTTATGCAACTATAGTGAATCAAGTTGTTCTTCATCTTTTCACTTAAAATCACACCTACACCAGGCTGTCCTCTCACATTATCCAATGCTCCAGACCACACACTCACCGTTCGATTTACTTCTTCTATCCCAATTTCCTTCTTTTTGGTTTCACTTACACACAGCACATCCAATCTATACTTATTCATCTCTTCAATCACCTCATTCATCTTGCTATTTATACCTCTAGTATTCTATACACCAGTCTTTCAGAATGAAATACTGTTCAAAATAACTGTTTCTTTAAAATTATAATGATTGCAGTATAAACTATAAACTCACACATTTTTTTGACAACAAAAATATACAAGTTTATTAATTTCTGCAGAAAACCACCACAAAACTAGCCCTACAGTGTTCTGTTTAACAAAAAAACTACACAAGTTTGTCCCTAGCTAGGTCACTACTTCTGGTTGTCTTTCTTAGTCACTCATTTCCATATAATAAAACTTTAGATTTTTAATTAGGTTCCCCACAATCATTTTATCTTCAACAAAATAGTTAACATAAAAAAAACTGTTAGTGATACATGCAGCCTTTACAAGCAGTTTTTCTACTGAAAAAGGAGAGATGTAAAAAACTGTGAACACAATATACCGGCTACTGCTGTTGGACTGTTTTAATCTGACAACTACAACTGTGCTGCTTTTTCCCCAGCAGTTCATGGGAGATGGACAATTATAATTCCACAGCATTTGAGACATGGAAATACTGATCATATGATCTTTATTTAGTACAATAGGAAGGCAACAGCTCTGACAAACAATCAGTGATCCAAAAGAATGATTTATTTTGTACTAATTGAAAATTATATACACTGGTTCTTACAAAAAGAGAGTGAGGGAGCAAATTTGAACAGAAAGTTAATATGCTATATTATTCATGTTTATTACACTTTTCTAACTACTAGTTCTTGCCTTTTACCAAAACACTAATGACATCAATGAAAAAAGACCTCCAACTTCAGCAATCCTTTTGTTATGTATTCAAGAATAATATATACAGCATAATTTTCCAGAAAACTGAAAACTACATACTTATACTTCTTTCATTATTTCCATCCACTACCTCAAATTGAATTTGATTTTGTGCTGCCTTGCAACATCTGAATTTTCCCTTTTCTCACAGAACAGATGTATAAAATATGTTGCACACCCACCAATAATCTTGTACTAAATAGGATTTGTGTGCTTATATATATATCTGCAAGAGATCTTGTGCTACATTTTTGTACATTATTTTGCTAATTAACAGTAGATTTCTTGTTTTGTTTTCCAAATACTAAACTATACATACACACAAGGCAAAAAGCTATTGGGTAAACAAAAAGTATGCATCATTTTACAAATGCAAACTGAGATGGCAATGCTACAAGGCAAGAAGATGGGCATATTTTAATAAGGGTGGAATGTGTTTGTGGAAACAGTGTGCAAAATGGAACCTTTGCTGATGATAATACAGGGGTGTATGCTCTAGGAGTATAAACTCCCCACAAACATAGCACAGGCAAAACAAACAAACAGATGCACAGCATCTGGGGCTGACATGGCAACTGATGAGAGACCAATCAAAAAATGGTTCCAGAAATTAAGCTGTGGTGATGAATTGTTGGATGATGCCTCACACAGCTGCCTGATGAAATTAGCTCCACACCACCATTAAGGGAGATGCCATGCAAATGTATCACCAGCTTTCCACAAAGTTTGGTGTAAGTGTTTTTCCTTCATTTATTTTTTCTCATACCATGAAATAATTTGCTTTTGATATCAAATGCTGAAGAAAAGGAATGTTATCCACCATTAGCTCCACACCAACGATTCATCACCGCAGTGTAATTCCTGGTGTAAGGAATACTAGAGGTATAATCTAGTTGCCTGATCCAGGCAACTAAATTTTAAAATAAAGTTTTGAATAGAATTTCCTACTGCACAAGAAGAAAGACAGTCGCCGCATGTTGTCTTTCATTTCACTGCTAATCACCGGAAGTTGTATTGTTGTTATGGAGTACTAAGAGCAGAAGAATGTCACTTCTTTAATTATATTATGCTCTATGTCCAGAAATTGGAACTATAGATAGTTTTGCTTCAAATGTTGTTTATAATCAGTGAGGGCATATATGCCTCTGATGGAACGAGCCTGTGGTGGTTAGTGACAAAGAGGAAAACTTTAATGAAAGGAACATGGCAGAATCACTAAATTTCTGAGATACCAATTTCATCATCATACCATTTCATACCAATTTCAGTATCGTCAACTTAAAACTTGAGATACACACTTTTGTGCATTGAACATTTTGAAAGACCCTTAAAATGGAAATACCAAAAAAAAAAAAAAAGTAAAAAAAAAAAAAACATTCTTTTTTAACTTAAAAAAATGAAGGTTCTGATTTGTTATCTTAAAATATAAATTTTCCTCTCAGCATCCAGCTTTTACTAACCGGGTAGGTAAATAATTTCTCCACATGCCCAGCTGGGTATGCAACTTTTCAGATATTTTTCAAGCCCTGATTCTCTTAATCAAGGACGGGATCAAACCTCTCCAGCTTTCAGCTACTCTTGGACTTCTAAAGCAGACACCTCTATTTCTTGGATAAAAGATTAGTTGAATTTCCAATTTTCTCATAAAAAGAAATAATTCTACTTTTAAAATTTCCCCCATGGCAGAAATTCAGACACTAGATTAACCCTTTCTGCTCGACGGTCAGGCAACTCTCGACATTACGAAATTGCCGAATAGCTTCCATATTTCCTGTCCCCCACCCCACAGATGACGCCTCTGTAGCTCATATGTCGGGGCTGGCGAGGTAATTTTTTTTTTTTTTTTTTTTTGCTTCAAACTCCTTAAAGCTGAACTTTCACAGCTAAGTTGTGGAATCTACTGCAGAAATAAAAAAAAATATGAGTATGGGTGAAATGTTATTCAAGTGAAAAGGGTTAAACAGTTGAATTAATTTACATAAAAATAGTATTATGAGTTACATGGATTCAAGTAACATCACAGTACCTGACGACAACATTAACAAGTAGCATTCACCCAAACTATTTCCCCCCTCATATCATAAAATGTATGATGCCTTAAAGTTGAACTATTTGTTTTTCAAACTTTTTTTTTTTAACCCTTACCAGACCTTACCCAAAATGTAAAACATAAATGTTTCCAGGGAATAGAGAAAATAACTGCTATAAAAACCAGCATCACATGTCTCATCCAAGATTCAAATGGCAGTTAAAAGCCTGTGCCTCTTTGACTAACTAAAGGTGACATCTAAGTTTCAAACACACTGAATAAGCAGACAGTCAATTACGATTATTTTATCTCAAAGGAGTTTCAAGGTATGCAGAGTTAATAACCCATTTGCAGGATCTCTTTTCAAGAACATCTGGTTTCTACCCTCCTAAAGAACAAAAAGTGTTTCTGTTTAATGATTCTGTTTATTCCGAGGCTGCACCCATATTTGTAGGGCATCAAATAAAAAGAAATCAGCAAGAATTGCTGCCATGAACACAGATGCGATAACTGCATTACATAATACAAGCAAGGTTCATACGGATTTCTGAAAGTCCACTTAAAGAGTTTTCCAGGAGTCTGAAACCTATTTTTCTGGGAGTCTATGCCAACATCAGGGCTATTTCAAGTTCAATTTCTCGAACATGCCTCTCTTTCTATTGCTTCATCACTTCTTGTTATATCATCAGACAAAAAAGAGCAAACATTTTTTCTTCTATCCACAAGAGAAAAAAAAAAAATTAAAGATCAAAATCTGAACTTCAACTCTTCATTGCTGTCCTTTTTTATCTGTAAAGTTGTTTTCTCTGCAGTGACCACCAGTAAAGTTTTTGAATATTAACTTTGCTTTAAACAAAACAAAAACTGCTGGCTCTGCCCTTTGACATGGAAAGAAATGACTAAAGAATGAGGAAACACACGTCTTCAGTGAAATTAAATATAAAAAAGTATACTACTTGGTTCACTTTACCGTGAAAACAATACAGGTTACAGAAATGGCTCAGATTCCATCGCTGTCAGAATTTGTACCAATTTTGAATTTGAATTTCACTTTTAAAAGGGGGCAAAAATGCTTGCTCTACTGATTGACTTTGAAGAGACAAATGGAAAACCCTGAACTTAATTAGAAAAACTTTAAAAACATGAAAAGTCTGTTTTTTATTACCTTGTTAAAAACAAGAAACATGATCAGTATAATATAAAAACTAAGAATATAATCAAGAAAAGAAATAAAGACACACAGTTTGGCCCAAAAAAATTCAAAATTCTGAGAATAACAGAACGTTCTCATCTCTGCTGGAACAATAATTTCTGACACTTTTCAACATTTATGAAGTCCAAAATATATTAAAAATACAGTGGCAGTTCGGTAATACGTTTTTCACTTTTATATGTCAATTATGCGCTAGTCTCTATATCATACTGTAGTTTCAATTGCTTTTTCAATTCAATTATATGTAATTCATTTATACGTGTTTTGCAGTTATGCATTAAATTTTTAATTTCAGATTATCAAAAATGCAAGGCTCTTTTATATGTAATTCGATTAGTTACAAATCTGAGAACTGAGACAGCGTTTCTTTTTCCAGCCATGAAATACATGAGGCAACTAAAAATTCACTTTATCTTTTTTTTCTGAATTTAAGAAATTTGAAACAACAAAGATTATTCAATATTTTACTTGGCACAAGAATGTGTAATAGGGGTACTGAATATAAAACAAAATCATATTAAGATTTACTATCTAGTACTTTAAAAGTTTAGATAATGTTTTTCATATCTTTGAAATATGAAATTGTACAGAATTTTTTAAGCTATTTTTTACAAAGAAATTATAATAAAAAGAATTAATATGAAAGCTAAAATACACATTGGGCGTAAGGCAGCAAACAAAGTATTCATGTGTGTATCTTACCTTATACCTTAGTGTAATCTAAAATTACAAGCCCCTTTTCTTTTTTGGAGGGATTAAAAATTTTACATTTAGCATTTTGAAATTCCGTATATACATTTTTTTACATTTCTACGTTTTTTTAAGACCATAAAAACTAAAACTGCTACGATATCAAAAATGTCTAATGAACAAACCAAAATTTTTTTAATAAATGACAGAAACTCGAAAATAATATTCTGCTGAGGTTTTAGATTTCCACAGTGACTATGGAGAATCTGCAGCACTTGCGAGTGTCTGGGTCTTCTTTAAAGCAACACTGGAGCACGTGACGAAGTTCATCCAATCATGGCTGTTGCTCACCCCATCAGGAGAGAACCAAGTGCATGTCAACTGGGAAGAGTGAACTCAAAATAGCTTCCAGCAGATGACGGTTAATCATAATTTCAGGGGGGACAAAATTCACCTCCCACCAACTCTAAATGAGCAATGGAAGACAATGAAAGAGTTCAAAGTACAATATGAATAACCAAGGGGCATAAGAAACCTGTATTATACACTATCTACCAACAAGTAATTGGACACCTGTGATAGCAAAGGAAAACGAAGTTTATTCGCCTTCAATAGTTGGAGGAGCCTCCACGAGTGGCGATTACAGCTGCGACCCTCCGGGGCATACTCTCACCCAGGCATTGTACGACGGCTAGCAGTATTTTCTTCCACTCAGCTTCGAGAAGACAGGTCAGTTCCTTCACTGATTTCTGACGGTGGGGCACCCCTTAAGTCGACGCTCCAACTCGTCCTAGATGTGCTCGATAAGGTTAAGGTCCATTCGATTAACACCATTGTCACCATTCCAAGCCATGGTGGACCTCGCAACATGACAGGTGGCATTGTCATCCTGAAAGTAACATGGGTCCACCCCGTAAAACTGCCACAACGTAAGAAGCGCATGGTCATCCAAAATGGTACAGTAGGTCTCGGCGTTGAGTCTACAAGGAATTGCGGCTAAGGGTCACATGCCATACCAGGAGAAACACCTCCATAGCATAATTCCACCGCCGCCGAACTTCACAGTTGGCACAATACATTCCGGCAGGAGGTATTTTCTCCAGGCAGACGCCAAACCCTACCCTGCCATCCGAACGGTAGAGGGTGAACCTTGATTCGTGGCTCCAGAGAACCTGTTTCAACTGTTCAACAGTCCACTGTCGACGTTCTTTGCACCACGTTAGCCGAGCAGCGCTATTGGACTTGGTGATCAAAGGCTTGTGGGCGACACCACGTCCATGATAACCGAGCAGATGGGCTTCCTTACGGATGGTATTCATCGAAAGAACACTCCCGGATGCCTGTTGAAACTCCTCATGGATGTGGCCCATCGATTTGGTGCGGTTCTTCCGAATTTCTCTGGCCAGCACCCGTCGGTCGCTAACTCCCAGTTTTGTGGGTCTGCCGGGTCGGGGCACATTCCGACAGTCACCTCTCATCTTCCACCTGTCAATCACGTAGGTCACTGTCGATTTTGGGTACTTCAACTCGCTGGATATGTCACGTATGGATCGGCCATATCTGTGATACCCGACAATTACACCTTTCTCGAAATCAGAGAGCTCCGAACTGCATGGCATCTTGCATGCGACTGGTTGCGTTGTTGTTTCCCACACGATATTTAACGGCGGCGGCCGTGACGTGTATCAGGACCACAAATATCGTCAATTGCAGGGGTGTCTAATTACTTGTTGGTAGATAGTGCATAAGTTTAGATCCTGTAAAAAAAGTCTAATGAACAAAGTGAAATTAAATATAACAAAATTTAGTCAATCTGTAAGCACTGAAATATTCAGCCATTACATTGCTTTCCTGGGAATATTACAATGAACACAAAGCATTTTCTCTGCTAAAATTGGTCTGGGTCAATTTTCATCTACTGATGATATAAATCATGAAATGCTCTATGAGGAATGCATGAACCTCTGTCATTACTAAGTGCACAAATCAGAATAATGTCACAACAGAAATTCAAATAATTATCAAAATGTATTGCTTTACTGCTTCACACATAAAATATGAAGCTGAAAAGTTTTGATTTTACTTTTTAATTTAATTTGGTTACCTTAAAACAAAGTCGGTTAAGTAATTTACAAGCGAAGAAAATTATGAACTTATCACAACACGGAACTGTAGATACATACAGTCTTGGATTTGGCTAAAAAAAAAAAAACAGTAATAATCTTTTCCTTGATCTTTTAACAGTCTGGCAAAGTATGGAAAGATTTATGCAATAAATACAACTTTTATTAGCAAAGATACTACCTAGCTAGTGAAAAATGCTTTGGTGTAGAAGTTAAACACTACATTTTCCATTCAAATAATTTGTGTCAACTCTACTGAATCATGCAAACAGATATTAGAACACGGAAAACAAAATATTCTTATGTGAAGCAGCACTAAATACTGTCACAACCATGGATTCTGAAAACTATATAAGAAGTAAAAAACCAGATTTACGTTCTTTTACCCTAGAGAAAAAGAGGTTTCCTTAAGTATATTTGTCCTCAATGCTGGTCTCAATTATATACTTCACCTACTACTGGTATCCAACAGAGTAATAATCCATTTGCAATATTCACAGAATTAATGGAAGACTAATAACATGAATGACATTCTGATGAAAAGGCGGACCATGTGTAAGTATTCCTTTACAATCTAACATACAGAAGAATTTCACATTAAATCATTTACTGGTAAATTCTGAATAGAATGGCCTTTATTAAAGATCAGAATATATTTAGGGACACAAGTCTTAAGTTATTTAAACAGCTGCAACATTGAGATATGAAGGGACTAACAAGGAACTCATCACTTTTACAACAGCAAGGCATGCTAACAATGCCCTAACAAATCTGCATGTTGTTGGTGCAAGACAGCACTGTGAGAATATTAAGTTGAACAAAATTTTTGCCCTAGCAGCACCAAAAACTGACAACCATTATTTCATATAATGGAAATGTTCCATGACAACATTGATTTAATTACAGAAAATGATACCAGAACACTTATGAATAAAAAAAAATCCATATTCTTGCTTTTTTGCACTTGTGTGATCTTTTAACACACAAATTAAAAACCTCTACTGCAAAAACAAATACGTTGAGAGAAACTTTTAATGTTTTTCAGTAAATGAATGGACAGTTTTTAAACTTTGACAGGATAATTAAGATTTGAATCCTGATAATCAAAATATTTTCACCACTTACTATGATGATGGAGCATAAAACATGATTCTCACATAATTCTGAATTACAGTGTAATCTGCAGCTTGATGCAAAAATAAACTGAACATATATAAAAAATATTATTCAAAATCAATAACAAACATTTAGACATTAATACCAAACATTTAAAAACAAGTAACATACAATGCATTAAATATGCATTAGAAGTTGAAAGTTATGGAGAAAATAAGTACCATTCCTCATCCTTATGATTGATGAAAAACTCATTTAACTGTTGTCTTCTGAAATCCACTTTGTACTCACTATATTTTTTCACAGCTTCTTGGTCATCTATGCCATCATCCTGAGATGCTAGAAACTGTTTGAAAGTCATCATGGGAGGTTGTGTGATTCCACTCTCCATGTCCCTACAAGAAAAGATAAAATAAATTTAAATAAAACAAAGACAATTATAAATATAAAAATTATCAGTCTTGAGCATATTTTTCAGTGATTAATACATTAACTTACAATCTATCCATAAGAACAATATCTTGTACAGCACATATAAGGATTTGGAATGGGTGCAAAAAAAAAAAAAAGGGGGGGGGGTCAAATTTAACATTACTGTACCTACCAAACCATTCATCTATCAAAACCTTTTGGCAACTATTAATTTCAAATACATGAAAATTATAATACAAATTATTATTTAACAAATAAGTTATACACATTTCACTAATGCAATTGGAATTTACTTGTAAACATTATTCCTACAATAGAACTCAACTGAACTGACATTTAGTATGAGGCCAATTTAGTATAACTCAATGGGCTTATAAAGCACTCATCCATCCCTAATTTAGGGACGCAGGCTTCACAGAAGAGAGAGCCAGTGTTCTAAGACAAACATACTACTACCCATGCCTCACTAGGATTTGAACCCAGACACACTTGGATGAATGGTTAAATGCTGAGATCACTGCCCCCCCCCCCCCCGTCTACCTTATAATTAAACTATGTGGATATCTTTCAAACCTTCCAAAATATTAACCCAAGTTTAAGTAAACCTGTTTTTGTTATAGTATTACAATTACCTCCATAATCACTCTGTTATAGCCCTGTTTCCATTTTCCAAATGCCCTTTCAACCTTCCAGAATTCTGGACTCCTATATTAAGTGCTTCAATGGTAATTCAAATGTTTTCAAAAATCATTCGCACTTGGTAGTAACACACAGCACAAACATGTACATGCAAGTTTATTAAATACACTTGCCCTCATCACGTAAATGGCTCACAAACACATAAGCCATCACATATGTGTGGTTTGCAGTACATATCAGGCACATCAGATCATTTAGCATCAGCTAGGTTTTTGACTGAAGGTCAGAATAGGCAAAATGAACAATCTGAGCAACTTTAAGCATGGTGTGATAGAGCTGGCACCCAGGCATGTCAGTTGAATCACCTCCCAACCAGCTGTCCTACTGGGCTTTTTATGCACAACCACAGCAACAGTTTACAGTGAATGGTGAAACATGCAAAAAACTTCCAGCAATCTGCAGTTCTGTGGACAAAAACACCTGGTGAATCTGAAGGGTTAAATGACACTAAAAAAACATGTAAGCAAACAGACAGGCCCCAACCCTGCAAATCACTGCAGAATTCAACCCTGGTATGCAGAGAGTCATAGGTGATGCACCACATATTGAACCACATCATGAATACGATACAACAGCCGATTATTATGTCAAGTGCCAATCTCGACATGGCCAATGGCTGGAAACAATCTCGAGTGCCAATCTTTCAACAAAGTATCAATTCAGAACACAAAACTGTTTCTTCAGTAGGCACAAGAACATTGACACTGAACTGTTGAAAACTGAAAAAAGGTTGCCTGGACAGATAAATCAAGGTATGCATGATGCAGAGGGCAGGATCCAAATTTGAAGCAAGAAACATCAGGCCATGAAGACGTACTGTCCGGTGTCAACAGCACAGGCCAGAGGTGTTGGTGAACTTGTGCAGGAAATGTTTTCCTGGCATGCATTATTTATAAACCCTCCGAGATGTCATTTGGTTAAAACTAAAAAAAAAAAAAAAAGTCCACTGCATATCTAAACATTGTTTTTGACCAAATTCATCCATTCACGTCTAAGGTTTATCATGAAGAAGATGGACACATCCAACAGGATAACACACCTGCTGACAAGACTTGTACCTTCACCAAATGGCTGCAAGAACATGCCAACGAGTTGCTCTCCAGTCTCCTGCACAGTCCTGGGATTTCAACACCATCAAGCATTTTTGTGATGAGGTGGAATGGTCTGCTTGCTATGAGACTGTGTCACAAATCAATTTGCAGCATCTGTGCACCACAATCATTTCCACATAGTAAAATATACCTGCATAACACTTCCAGCATTTGGTATGTTTCATGCCTGAGTAAATTCAGGGCTATTCTGCCAGCCAACTGAAACACAAACGTGCTACTAAGTGTGCACAATTGTCAACCATTATCAATCCACTTTTGGATGAATATCTACCCTAGTTTCTCCTATAACTGTCTCTTGATCCAGTCTTCTCCATGTCACGCCGACATGCTTTCAAATTTATTCCACCTCATCTCCCACAAGTTTTCCTGTTCCTTGGTATACAATCTAGTATTTCAGTTGTCCATTGGTGGTCAGTTCTGGCAATATGTCTAGCCCAGTGCCCTTTCGGGAATTTAACACCGGTCATGAAGTTTTCCACTTGTCATTTTCCTGCTCAGCAAGTCCCATTTTATTAGGTTGGCACAAATGAAATGCTCGGCAAAGGACCAGCACACGTGGATGGTGAGAACGGGAAAGTGGGACTACTTACCTAGGCAAAATAATACCCCTCGGCATCGACACATAGTTGCCACCTGTCCGGCAAGGCCACGATTCCGGAATGAAAAAGTCTTTTGGCTGGGACCGAAGAAGTCATCAACTACAGATTGAACCTCGTTGTCTGTCGTGAACTGTTTCCCAGACAGGAAGTGATCCAGGCGACGAAACAGATAATAATCTGTCAGAGACAAGTCCGGGATATAGGCAGGATGAGGCTGTGCTGCATAGCCCAGGACACTTAGTGTCGGCATCATTCGTTGCGAGACATGAGAGCAGGCATTGTCCTGAAGCAGAAGAACACCATGTCTGTTGACCAAAGCTGGTTGTTTCTGCAGCAATATCTGGTGCAATTCAGCACTGGCCTTTTGTCAAGAAACTCTGATGCATTATCCCAGCTGTGGACCACCAAACAAGGAGCATCATCTTCTTGGTGTGTAGTGTAGGAGTGGCTTAGGATGCCCTCCAGCAGGCTGTGCCTTGCTCAACCATTGTGCAGATCGTTTCCGATTATCATAAAGGACCCACTTCTTGTTGCAGGTGATGATTCGATTCAATAGAGGTTACTGCTTATTCCTGGCAAGCAGCGATGTGCAGACTTCCAAATGCCTACTAGTTTTGTTGGCAGTTGACAACTTGTGCGGCAGCCATATGTACAGCTTTTTGACCTTACCCAGCACGCACAGCCAGGTGCCAAACAACTGTCCTGTGGTGGACACCTACCTCTGCCGCTATCTCACAACACGCTTTTTGGGGGTCCACTTTAACCACACATAACAGAACATCAGACACAGCAACAGGTCGGTGATCACGTGCTTTGTTTTGCAGATCCATATTTCCGCTTTGAAACTTCACAAACCATCACCGAATGGTTCGTTTGTTGGCTGTATTCTATCCAAACACTTTTTTAATGTTTCGAGCGCCAATTATTGCAAAACGACCTTCATACAGGAAGATGACTCTCAAATCCGGCGTCTACATGTTTCCTTTGCAACCCACATTACGTCCAAACATACCCATGCCTGAACCTTGTTCTTCACACACATGCTAGCCATTCATACACTGCTGGCCATTAAAATAGCAACGCCAAGAAGGACAAAAGATAAGATAGCCAAACTGAGTTTATTTATACCTTATAGTACAAGGATGAAATGATTAGAATTTGAGGTAATTCAGATGCATAGAACCAACAAAAACAGTATGGAGAGTAGCCACCATGGGCATGAATAACAGCTGCCAGACGGCTCGGCATAAATTTGAAGAGACTCTAGATGTCACCTTGGGGTATTGCATTCCACGAGGCTTCAATTCTGTGCCAGAGTTTATCTACTGTAGTCGCCAGTGATCGTTGTTGGGCTACTCGTCCCGCGACCAGGATCAGACGTTTTCAATGGGTGAAAGATCTGGTGATTGTGCCGGCCAAGGGAGTAGTGGAACAGGATGGGAATCAAGAAAATGTCGGACATTGCCTGCGCCGTGTGGTCGTGCATTGTCCTGTTGGTAGGTGGTCCCCCTGGAGGCCCTGTACATATGGAACAACCACAAGCTCTAACACCTCGGAGATATAACAATGGCTGTTCAAATTTCCTGCTATGCATACTAGACACATGCGGGATGCATATCCAATGGCACCCCATACCATTACTCCAGGTGCTAGGCCGGTATGATGCTGCAAAATGCAAGACTCCGGGAGCTGGTCCCCACAGTGGCGCCAGACACAGATACGGCCATCATGGTGCCGGATGCGAAAGCAGGATTCTTCTGAAAAGACTATATGATGCCATTCCCGCGTTCATCTGCATCATTCAGCACACCATTGGTGCCTCAGACGCCTATACTGTAGAGTTAAACGTAGGCACAGCAATGGCCACCATGCAAACAGTACAGTTCGTGACGGGGCAAGTGGCCCAACAACGACCACCGGTGACTACAGTAGATAAACTCTGGCACAGAATTGAAGCCTCATGACATCCAGAGTCTCTTCCAAACGACGTCACACTGTATGCCCAAATACTTGTTGTTGTGCCACAGACCCTAATTCACGGGCTAGGGTCCGTGATGTGCTGGTTCGATCCCTAAGGGCCATGCGCACAACATGCCTGTCCTCTCGAGCATTGGTGTGTCGAGGCCGTTGTGATCCTTCAACGTCGCTCCATCGTACCCTCCTGGACTCAACGATTTCAAATTCGCATCACAGTGGTCAGATTTCGCCCAACGCGAGCACCAGTTTCGTGGCACAATAATCCACAGTCTCGGTACACTATGATTCTGCCACGATCGAATTCGGACACGTGCTGGGAAGCGTTCCGTCTTCTTACATGAGGCATCCTGAGACCTGCGATAAAAAACCATGAGCAAACACAATTCCATTATGGAAAACCAGCTCTCTAATCTTCCCTTTTATACCGCTTCTACTCTAGGTGGTGTTACCGGCACAAATGATTGGCATCTGCGCTGCACTGCTAATCATTTGCTTGCCCTACCATGCTGTACGCATCATGCAAATTTCAGGTCTGTCGGATGCTTCCTTCTTGGTGTTGCTATTTTAATGGCCAGCAGTGTAGTAACTCTGTGATGCAATACCTGCAACACCTGTGGGTGGTTCCATTCCACTGTGGTAGGGGCCTGTCTCCACTGCTCGTTTGTGCCGGACATTTAATTTGCATCAACTCAATATCTTCATCATTACACCAAGCAAGCCTCTCTCCGTAATTTTTTTATTTATTTGTAACCTCTGTAAGTCTTTTTTAGTTAAGGTTCATGCATAAGAACTGGGAGGATGCACTTATTAAATGCTTTTCTTTTAAGACATAATTAATAGATTGTTCTTAAAAATTGTAGTTTCTTCCAGATGCTCTCCAACCCCTGAAACAGAATCTTTCTCAGGAGTCTGCAATGCAGAAAGGAAAAGCTAAAAACTGTCTGCCAGATAAAGGGAAGCCTAAATAGTAATTTTTCTATAAAATTTATCATTCTGCACACTGTGACAAAGCAGTTTTAAAAAATGAGTAAATTTGTGATTTTGATAACTGTACAAAATTAGTATTTAGTCACAATATTCAAACTCGCTTTTCCCTAAAAAAAATTGTATTTCATTCAGAAATAAGTCCATGATTAATAAATAAGGTTTCACCTCAATCAAAACTGCATGTACACTGTGTGCGTGTGTGTGTGGGGGGGGGGGTATCTTCATTGTTTTGTTTCATTTGTTTGTAAAACTGGTGCCCATATAGAATTTTTGTTTGAAATCCCTTTTGTGAATTGACTGCAGTTTCTGAAAATGAAAAATTTAGTGAATTTGTTAAAATAAAGTGGGTGCATTTTCATTTATATAATTCATTTAATTCAATCCCAAAAAATTATGAAATTAAAGTGAGAAACAAAGCAAGAGTCCTTGTAAAGCAAAAGAAAAAAATAATAAACCTTACCGTATTTCCTAATCAGTCTGAAATGAAATTATCTGGAAGTTAATAATAAAGAAAAAAAAAATTGAGACCGTCAGCTACTGGAATGCTGCAAAATATGGTCGTGGAAATGCAACAGGAGACATTCAAAATGCATAGAAATATGATTTTAGTAAAAAAATGAAAACTCTTTCACCTTAATCGAATTAAGAAGTTATCTGGAAGATAAGGGAAAAAAAAACAAAAAAAAAAACCCCTGTGACCATCAACTTCCGGAATGCTACGGAAACGAATGCTACATCGCACACGCTAAAAAACATGGCTCTTGAAAAAACACGCAACTCTTTTAATCTAACTGACACAATGCTATATCTATCTGGAAGCCAAAAAAGGAAAATTTGCGACCTTCAGCTTCTGGAATGCTGCATAATATGTCCGTGAAAACGGATTTTCAAAATAGTGCATAAAATATGATTTTTGAAAAGAAAGAAAGAAAGAAAGAGAAAAACTTCATAAATCTAACGAGATTAAGCCATCTGGAAGCAAAAAGAAAAAAAATTGGGCGTCAAGTTCCGGAATACAGTAGATAGATGGGTGCGAAAACGGAGATAGGAACATTAAAAGCCTTTAAAAAATATTATTGTAAAAAAAAAAATCACAGAAATCTAACTGAAATGAAGCTATACTGATGCCAAAAAACAAAATTTGCAGCCATCAGCTTCCGAAATGCAGTGCAAAATGAGTGGTGGAAATGGAGAAGCCATTAAAAATGCGCAAAAGTATCGCTTCCTAGCTTCATTATTAAAAAAAAGCACCGCCTCGGTGACGCAGTGGTCTAAGCGATGGCCTCTGATCATTCGTCCGAACGGGGTCCGGGTTCGAATCCCGGTGAGGCAGGGATGTTGCGTTTGTCTTACGGCACTGGCTCTCTCTCTTCCCTGGAACCAATGACCCTAAATTAGGGACGGGTGTTAAGGAAATAATCAGAAAAAAACAGTCTGCGCTGTTTCTTTCTGCTCCTGGGGTTGAGTTGAGCAAATAGTTAAGAAAATTTTGTTGGGTTTTTTTTTTATATATATATATGGAATAAATAATATAAACTTCTGAAACCAATTTGCAAGGGTTAAAGTAATCTGCGGCGTCCGTCGCCATGACGCGTTATTTCTGCCACTGGGCTTCAACCAAGTTTTAGACGCCAATTTATTTCTACATCAATATGGCCCTCGCTAGATACCTGTTGCCCAAGATAAATATAGGTATATCAGTTACCTCTAAATTTCCCCCATCAATTGCTAAATTTTCAGTTCCTGTAAAATAGGGATGCACAACCTTTTCTAGGAAAAGGCCAAATGGAAAAAAAAAAAAACTTAAGAAGGGCTGGACTCAGTGCGATGGCTGGGACTTCTGAATGCTGGTAGCAATTTTTTTTTATGTTTGGAGCGATGTTAGACGTGGATACAATCAATATATTTTCTAAGTTCTCGTCTGTAATACGATTCCTCACTTTGCACTTGTTTAAGTTCATAATCGAGAAAGCCTGCTCGCATACATATGTGCTTCCAAACATACTTGCACAAAACTGAGCGTTGTCCTTCACCACAGGAAATGTTTCTGGCAACTGCTTGTAAAAGTTTAGAAGATCAAGATTCATAAATGATGATTTCAGTTCACCATTGCATTGCATGTCGATCAATTCTAATTGGAAATCTTCAGGTGCCTCTTCTGGCTGCACTGAAAACGGATTTGAAAACAACTGCAGCTGAAGTTTGCTAATTTGTTCGGTATAATCCATCTTCATGTGTGGGTATTTTTTTTTTTCATAGACTTGCAGTGGGGAAAATGTGCAAAGTTATCTGATTGCATCTGAGACTTGAAAAGGGTTAATTTAGTAATGAAAGCATTCACTATATCAGATAGCTGTGAAACAAGTTGCATCTGTCCTTGCAATCGCAAATTAAGTTGATTCAAATGGGCAGTTATATCAGCAAGGAAAGCTAAGTCACACTGCCATCTTTGTCCCTCTAAATGCCTAGCATGTTTACTATGCATCTTGAGGAAAGTGATTATAGGCTCTAACAGTTCAACAAAACATTTCAGAACTGCTGCTTTACTGAGCCACCAAACTTCAGTATACAGAGGAACATCAGAATATTCAGCTTCTATTTCTTCTAGAAATTATTTAAACAAACAATGATTCAGACCATGATGGCGGATAAAGTTCACTGCCTGGGTAACATCTTTCATAAGGGCTTCAAATCCTAGTCTCTTCGCACAAAGTTGTTGTTGATGAATTATACAATGATACTGAACTAACTCCTTCTGCCTATTCCCAAGGTGGCTTTTCAGCAAGGTCACCATGCCGTTTTCACATCCAATCATGGACGGTGCCCCATCTGTGGCAACACTGGATAAGTTGTTGAGATTGAGTTCACATTTAATGCAAACAGTCAACAAAGCATTTAAAAATTTGGAACCTGTTGTGTGGTCACTAAGTGATTCCATTCCAAGGAATTCTTCAGTTACAGTGAAATCAGATGAAACTCCTGATAAACACAATCATCTGCGCTGTTGATTATATGTCAGTCGACTCGTCTACGGCCAATGAGAAGTAAGCAAATCGTGTGGCTAAATTACGAAGCTGACCAGTAATATCTGATGCAAGTTGTGAAATCCTTCGTTGTACTGTCATACGGTTAAGACTGATGTTTTGAAACACTTTTGTCTTTTCAGGACACATCCTATCACGGGCGGCGAGACATTTTTTTATTAGATTTCCATTACTGAACGGTTTCCCACTCTTTGCTATTAAAGCAGAAATTTCTAGGCTACTTTCAACAGCTGCATCCAGTTCTGTAGATTGTTTTTAAAAGATATTTTGCTGGCTGGTTAGCATGGGTGCCACTAAAGCGCTTACGCCAAGACTGAAAATCGAGACGCAATGTAACGAGTTGGGCTATATCGCTCAATGTGACAAGGGAAAAAAAAAAAAGAATAAGGGATGATACATGTACTCCAGACATCATGAAAGGTACCAGAGTTCTTCCAGTCCTCCCAGCAGAAGTTGCACATGCAATCAAGAACATGAAGCGGGGGAAAGCTCCAGGAGAAGATGGAATTACTGTAGACATCATACAAGAAGCAAGTGGAGAAATCGAAACAGTACTCGCCCAAATTTTCACTCGATGCCCTAATGAAGGGAAAATTCCTGAGGATTGGAACAATGCTATAATGATCCTGCTACATAAAAAAGGTGACATTGAGGATCTCGGGAACTACAGACCTATCAGTGGTTTATAAAATCTTCACTAAAGTTCTTTCATACCGCTTGAAGGTAACACTGGACATGGCTCAACCGAGAGAACAAGCTGGATTCAGGAGTGGCTACAGCACAATAGATCATATCCACGTACTGAGAGAACTAATTGAAAGAGCGAGGGAATATGAACTTCCATTGTGCATGGCTTTTATCGATTATTGAAAAGCCTTTGATTCGGTGAAACCATCAGCAGTTACAATGGCTCTGAAATCCTGCGGTGTTGAAGATGCATACATTAATATTATTAATAACATCTATGAAAATGCAAGTGCAAAGATTCGGCTGTTTGAAAATACAACACACATAAAAATTGGAAAGGTAGTGAGACAAGGTGACACCATATCTCCGAAGCCGAACTCTTTAACGCCATATTGGAAAATGTCTTTCAATCACTGAACTGGGAAAACAAGGGATAAAGATTAATGGAGATTATCTAACCCACCTTCGTTTTGCTGATGATAATAGTCATTTTTGCAACTACCCCATCAGAGCTGCAGAGTATGATCCAGGAACTTGCTGACAAGAGTAAAGAAGTGGGATTAAAAATGAACTTTCAGAAGACAAAAGTGATGTTCAATGCTTTTACAAGAAATGAAGATTTATCGATTGATGGAGAAAAGCTGGAGATAACAGACACGTACGTTTATCTTGGACAGCAGATATCAAGTGAGGGTCACATTGATGAAGAAATTAATCGGCGTACAAAACTTGCCTGGAGAGCTTTTGGAAGAAACAGCATAATTTTCAAGAGCAATATGCCATTATGTCTTAAAAGAAAAGTGTTTGATCAATGCATCCTTCCAGTGCTTACATATGGTGCAGAGACGTGGACCTTAACTAAAAGAGACATACAAAGGCTGCAGACAACTCAAAGCAGCCTGGAGAGGTGCATGCTTGGTGTAACCAGGAGAGATAAGAAGAGGAACTCGTGGATCCGAAAAATGACAAGAGTGGAAGACATCATGATCAGAGTTAAATCCCTGAAATGGCAATGGGCTGGGCATACTGCCAGAAGGACAGACCATCGATGGACAGCCGAAATTTTAGATTGGATTCCAAGGGACAGGAAAAGACCCAGAAGAAGACCACATGGGAGATGGGTGGAAGAAATTCGAAAGTATGCGGGAGTGGCATGGAGGAGACTGGCACAAGACAGACCGTTGTGGAGGAAACTTGGGGAGACCTTCGTCCAGCAGTGGATTGATAATGGTTGACAATGATGCTGATGATATATAATTAACTACCTCCCTCAACTTTATAGGTTGATAAAATAGAAAAATGAATACTGCCATTTCGGTGACCAGTCCAGCTCTTCTCACGGCAGAGTTAGGACTGGCAATATCGCGTTTTAAACTTCAAAATGAATGCTTTCTTATTCCTTTAATCACTGTTTGCTACATCAAGATACAAAAGGCGCGAGTGTTTTTCCTTTTCTTTAACCAAAAATTAAAGTTCAAAATCGGAACTTCAACTGTCCGTTGCCATATATCGTGATACGTAATCGTTTTCTATGCACAGTGAGTAGGTAGTGGCATTTTTTAACTTTAATTTTGTTAAGAAAATTACAAAATGCCTGCTCTGTGATTTGATATAGCAAAAGATGACTAAGGAATGGAAAAACATGCATTTTAAGTTAAATTAATTCCAACAATTGGTACTGAGGTAGCTCACTCTGCCGTGAAAACGATTTTACGGGTCACGGAGATGACACCGATTCTTTCACGGACAGATCAAAAACAGAGTTTGAAATTTAATTCCGCTTAAAAAATTGGAGTGTAAAAATGCGAGTCCCACTGATTTATTGTGAAGCAGAGACTATGAAGTAGGAAAGCAAAAATTCTTTAAAAAATGCGAAGTCGCTATTTTGCACGGTTACGGAAAAATAAGAAATGAACATCGTTGGAAACAATAAAAAAATAAGGAATACATTCAGGAAGAGAAATAATAATAATAATACAAAAAAAAAAAAAAAAACTCCTTCAGAAAGATTCAAAGCGCTGAAAATCACGGAGCATTCATTCTCATGTCCCTTCGAATGGGCATTTACGCCGAACTTCCAGAAATGTGATGAATCCCGAAAAACGCACTTTCCTACCGGAAGAGAATAGCCAACATTCGGAAAATTTGGCAGGTATGCAATCGTGTCGAACTTTTTAGAACATTTTGATCATTTTTAAAACATTTGGTGCCACTCCACAATTTCATTGATTACAGAAATACACATAACTTTCGAAGGATAAAAGAAAACAGAATTTAAAAATATTCTCACAATCATAACAGGTTTCCAAAATCTTCAAAAGACGGATATCCGTCCCCAGGACGGAATAATGGCAGCCATGCTGGTTAGTGACCGCTCCAGAGATTCAATTTTCTGCTCACGTTCCTGACCTTGCATGACAAAGTCCTTATGCTGTGTTTCATGATGCCTCTTTAAATTTAATTATTTTGGAACTGCTTACTGCAGCATTGCACAAGAGGAAAATAAGGGAATTGTTTTGTTGTACAAAACAATATTTATATGCCCAAGTTTCTTGAAACTGACGATTTTCGGAATCCACTTTGCGTTTTTTACCAGGTGCCATGATTGTTGTTTCCAAACTACTATATGTTCCTACACTCATTGCCGACGATATGTAAACATGATAACGATAGTAAACACGATACCGATATCGTTATTTGCCTAGAGAAAAAAAAAACGATTTAAAACATTTCCTCGCAAGAAATGTTTTAAATCTTTTTCTTTTTCACTATGCAAATAACGATATCGGTATTGTTATTGAAGATTTCTCGCAAGGTAATATCCGACTCTGCGTTGGGAAGAGAAGTCTCAGTGAAAAAAGTCTGCGCTGGACGTCGACTTTTTTTCCCGCGCCGCCACCAGGCGATTCGGTGCACTGATTCGCCCAATGCCAACAGTACCGATAAGTATTTTGCATAGGGCGAATCGGCAGGGCGATTCACTCAATGAAGTTCTGGGAAATCTTCAAAATCTCGAAAACTTCGACATTGAAAATCGCTAATCAAAAATTTTACATCGATTAATCGATTTTTATATGAATGTTACTATCGATCATCGCCAGTCAAGGTTGCGCCACGGCGACAAAATCTAGCCGGAACGCCATCGCCGTGTTTTTTGCTTCAGCGCAGACCTCTAGTTGGAGATCATGACGCCATTTCGAACCACGAGCCGGAGGTTGTGCATCCCTGCTGTAAAAGCACGGCACAATTTTGTTCTCTGAATTTCATTACCCACTTCTTTACTCTTGTCAACAAGTTCCTGGATCATACTGTACATCTCTGCTGAGGTAGTTGCAAAAATGACTGTCATCAGCAAATCAAAGGCATGTTAAAATAATCTCTATTAACCTTTATACCCTTAAGCAACTTATGGGATTTTACTAGGAAATTTTTTCTTTAATAGCAAATTTTCGGAGAAAACTCTTCTTCTTCAGGCTGCCTTGTTGTTGTCACTTTTTCCTTGTCACTATCGCGGTTACGGTTTACCTTGACGGTTACGGTTAACCTTGACGGTTTAGGTTATTTTTCAACAAATCCTGCCAGATGTTAGGCAGGGAAAATCCTTTGCAGTCATTGATGATGGAATTTTGATTTTTCTCAATCTCTATTCCTTCTTTCAGTTTTCTTTTTTGGAAATTGCTTTGGAAACTGATTACTTTAAGGGAATTCCAATCCATGCTGTGCCCAGTTTCTCTAACATGCCTATCTAATCCAGTCTTGTTGGAGCAATTTTCAGGGATCATAGCATACTTCTGGAAAATTTTAGGTAGGAATTTTAGGAATTTTTAGAAAAATTTTAGGAAAATTTTAGGAGTGTATTTCAATAAAAACTAGATGTATATTTGTATACATCTAGTAAAACAACTTTGTATACATTGTTAAGAGTTTGCTTCACACCCTTCAACCATATATACTGATAGACTGCGCATGACATCAAAATTTCTGGCTCCAACATAAAATCACATGACAACAGTCAAAAAGATGGGTTACACCTGCTGTGCTTATGGTTGCTCTGAGCGATATAGTAAAGAAAGTTCTATGATTTTTCATGGGTAAGAAACGAATTAAATACCTAAGTCAATAAAGTTCAATTACTTAACCAGAAACTTGCAGCTATTGATATAAAAATATAGTAACTTAAGAAAAAAAAATGGAATGCATGTTCCAAATTCTTCGCAAATGTTCATCACATTATAAATCACAAAATGTAAACAACCCGATCATGCATGTATATAGCTCATAAGTAAACTTACCTGAAGAGTTTTCATTATATATGAGGCGCATTCACATAATACACCGAAAACACTGAAGTTCTGCATCATAACAGCATTTTTACACGAAATTTGGAGTCTGATGATGACGTGCCCAATGTTTGAGCCATGGCGGCTTTGATGCAGCTATTGCCAATGTGCAGTCCATTAGTATATATGGTCGAAGTTAACACCCAAATTTCTTGCATAACGTCTAATGTCTAAAGTTTAAGTATGATTTACTTCTAATGTTCAGTTCTTATCTTTTCACGTGTTATCATATTCAAGTATATTTACCACATTCAAGTTTCACTTTGAACATTAATATGCTGTTGAACCAGAAGCAATTCACGATTTTCACAGTAAAGTTTTCAGGTTTCACATTAAATTATAATATCCTAAAAAGGTAATTGAAAACCAAGAACTATGTACAATTGTTCACTGAATTACTTTTTTCATATTATTGTTTTAACCTTTTCCTGATACGCCTATCTTTTTCTGCTTCCACCACAACTAATTTACTTTCAGTTTTCTTTATTTCAGCTGAACCTTGTATGATCAAGTTAGAGGCAACTGCTATTTCAACAGTATTTTGTTTTTCTACAGCTTTTCGCATTCTTTCTGTTCCCTCTTGAATTACTGCTAGGGAGGCTTCTTTATCTTTTTTAAGCCTATTTATTTCTGCATCATTTTCTTTTATTTTGTCATCAAACTCAGCTTTTCTTTTTTTCTCTAGCTGCTTTTCCTTATTTTCCCTCTCTTTCTGCTTCCTTTCTTTTACCTTTTTTGATTCTTCTTCCTTCAGCTTATCAACATACTCTTTATAAAATTTATGTGAATCACAAACACTATTTAACAAATTTCTTGTTATGGGAACTTTACTTACACATCCATAGTGTTTAATGGCCCCTTTAACTATTCTTAATGATGTTATAGTTGAGTCTTTTAAGTTAGCCTTGTCCTTCCTTAACAGAGCAGTGTTAACCGAAAATCCCCTTTCTGCATCAGCATTACCATGAGGTAAAACTAAAATTGACTTTATGAGTTTAGCAAGATTTGAGTATTTTTCTTTTCCGCTAGAGTCTTTAATACTAAATATATTACGCCAGTAATGATCAATCTGCACTGGAATATGCCCTTCCTCTGAAAATTTCACTAGTTCATCTAGAGTTGGCTTATCGCAATTTAAAAGTTTCCACTCTTCTCTTACTCTATCAATTTGTTCCTCAGAAAGATGCAAAACACTTGAAATTCTGGTTATTTCCGAAAGTCCTTCAGTGACTGAAAGTTGAGTTGACTCTTTCTTTGGTTCTTTTACCTTTAAAACTTCTATGTCTCTTAGCTTTCGATTGCAAAATGGCAAATTTGACTTTAAATATTTTGTGGTTGCAATTAGTGATGATCTTACATCTAAGAGAAATAATTTCTGCCTGGTCTACCTGAACATTCCTGAGGAGATTTTTTGTCTTCATACCAACTTCTAACTCCCCTAGTTTTTTCCATGAATTTTTGTTTTCAAAATCTACATTCTTTAGGTCTTCTCCAAATTTCCCTGCTATAACATCATCTTGGATAAACTGAGCCATAACATTCCTCATTAAAGTATTTAAATCAGAATATAACTGGTGTATTTTTGGTTCTTCACTCTGATAACATAATGAAAACTTTTCAAAATTTTGGTGTGAAAATGAAATTAATGCTAAATAGCAAGGAGTAAGCTCATTTTTCAGGAAACAGTGAATTCTTTTATACCTTGCCGAATTGCGCAGTTGTTTTTCAAATATTTTTTGAGATGGCAAGAAGTTTAAAAAATATTCTGTAATATTTAGCCATTGATCCAAGAGCCTCTGGGCTACAGAACCAACGGTTAACCATCTGTTGCTGACATGACGCAAAAGAAATTTGGCAGTGACCAATGTTATATCCTCGACAGATTTATAATCCTCTCGTCTTGCAGCACTACTCTTTAAAAAGTAATGCATATCAGTAGCAAATTTGTCAAAATCTATATTTAAGCTTGTCAAAAAAATTTTAAATGCATTACTAACAACATGCAGGTTGCAAAAACCTAGTTCCAAAGATTTCTGGCCTGCTTCTTGTTTTACAACTTCATTGAATTTGCGTAAAAAGCACTTATTTACATTTGGGCTGTCCATGGATACACAAATAATTCTGCTCAACAAAATATTGAAGGATGATAACACATCAAGAATTTCTTTTAGCAAAATATCTGCTGTTGCATGACCCAGAAAAACGCTTGTTAGGTATCGGCAAGAAACTGAATTTATTTCTGAAGACCAGTACCTGAGATACACATCAAACTGCCGTTTCATTTGTGTATTTGTAGTTTCATCAAATGCTATAGTAACCTTTCCTGGGCTACTAGATGCAATGTCTTTTTTCAAATCCTCTTCAAAATATTTTGACAATCCATGTGATATCACATAAGCAACTTTTTTTCTTTAAATTGCATTTTGGCTGCAATAGCAGAATCAGGAAACATTTCTTTGAAAAGTTCAACTGTTTCAGTGCATGAAACAAAAGACATATTGTCCTTAGCAACTTTCATGGCCCATAATGCTTCGGCTTTAGCCAACTGTAAATCATGACTCAGTACTTCACTAATATTTGTTTTGGGCTGAAGATCCCGTCCTCCAAAGGCTTTCAGGATGGACTTATTTTGAAATTTACTTTGAAATTTCTGCAAATGTTTTTTTCCTTTATGATGCGCTTTTACTTGTGAAAAGCCACTATTAGAAATGTTGAACATTTCTGAACACAATATACACTTAGCAGAAAATATTGTTTCAGTTGCAGAACACCATTCTTTCAACTTCACTCCGTCCAATTCTTTGGCGAGCCACGCATCTTGAAATTTCGTTTTGGATTTAGGCATCTTAAACACTTGTATTACTAACCAGAAAATGAAAGGGAAGTACAAAAACACGTTCCAATATTGCAAAACCAGACAACTTCCCGAAATTTGGCTGCGAGGATGTCAGAAGATATGAAAAAAAAAAAAAAAGCAGGTCACCACTAGAGAACTGAACCTGCACACAGCACAGAGAACACCATAAAAGACGTAAAACCAGAAACTATCATACGCATCTCACGCAAGTTCAGTCAAAGCGAGTCGGAGCCGAGATATATTGCGCATCGAAGGTCGCTGTCGCCGACGCATGATCGAAGGTCAATGATCACGTGCTCTACTGCCTGCCAAGATAATACTCAGCTACCATCCCATCGTCATTACCGGAGGTTACGGAAGGAGACCACATGTTTCCTCTTTGCTTCCACCCACCTGCGGTTTACAATAACAAAACATCAGCAGAAAGAGGAGGTTCCACAAGGCATGTACAAAAATAAAGTATGATCTTCTGCGTGCCACGGAGTTCGTCTGCAAAGCGCAAACCAGGGGTGAAAATGACCCCTCCCCTTTTCCCTTAGATCTCTTGTTACTCTCGAAAACTGTTCGAAGGCAAAAAAATGGAACGCCTGCCCCGAAGCAAGTGCATCTCGATGGCGTCATTTTCCCCTCCCTTCAGCAGCACAGCATATAGGCTGTGTTTCTACAATAACAGGTCTTTTTACCTTACCGTAATGGTAAATTTATTGGCGTTAATAACGGTTGTGTTTTTAATAAAAATAAGCTTACGAAAATTTTAGGATGAATAGCAAATTTTAGGTCTAATTTTAGGAATTTAAGGAGGGTCACAAAATATTAGGAATTTTAGGAGGAATGCGATCCCTGAATTTTTTATAGCTGCTTTATGCTCAGCTATACGAGTTTCTATTCTGTGACCTGTTTCACCTATGTAAGATAGTCCACAACTACAATTTACTTCATAAACTACTCCTTGCATTTTTAAAATATCTTCTTCTCTTTGAACTATTTTAGGGAAAAAAATTTTAACTTTGTTCTCTAAACTTGGAGCTAGCCTAATATTGTATTTTTTACTAATTCTCTTTAAAGCCTCAAATAAACCTTTGTGATAAGAAATTTTTCTAGTGAATTTTACTTGTTGCTTTTGTGGGTTCTTCTTACCATTAAAATTCAGAAGCTTCTCAATTTCTTCTTTAGGATAGTTATTTTCTGCAAGTATGACTTTAAGCTCTTCTTTTTGGGCTTCTTTTTTATCTGCAGTAGAAACTATTTGATTAATTTTTTCTAAAAACTGACTTGCTACATTTTTCTTAATAGAAACTGGGTGATACGAATTGAAATCCAGTAGTCTATTAGTATTCATTGGTTTTTTATACCAACTAGTGAGGAATTTTTCATCTTCATAATAGATAGTAATATCTAAGAAGTTTATTCTTCTCTTTTTGAATTTCAATAGTGAACTTAAGGGAATCATCTAATTCATTGAATGAGTCTAGAATTCTTTCTGGAATAATTTCTGAGCTATCTATTATAAAATAAGATGTCATCCATGTATCTGCTATATAAGCAGAAGTATGTGGGTTGTACTAGTATCTTTTCTTCTAGTTTTCCCACATAATAGTTAGCTAAGAGTGGGGAGCCCATTGCTAGCCCCGATTTTTGAATGAAAAACGTTTTCCCAAATTGAAAGTAGTTGTTCTGCAAAGAGAAAGTAAGCATTTCAAAAATTCCTACTAATGTGTTTTTTTCCTTGTTGTGAAAAACTATTAGGTCTGCCAAGTCTTCCGCTATAAAGTCTATAAGTTGATCTATATTAATGTGAGTATACATAGCCCCCACTCTCCCCACTCTTAGCTAACTATTATGTGGGAAAACTAGAAGAAAAGATACTAGTACAACCCACATACTTCTGCTTATATAGCAGATACATGGATGACATCTTATTTTATAATAGATAGCTCAGAAATTATTCCAGAAAGAATTCTAGACTCATTCAATGAATTAGATGATTCCCTTAAGTTCACTATTGAAATTCAAAAAGAAAGAAGAATAAACTTCTTAGATATTACTATCTATTATGAAGATGAAAAATTCCTCACTAGTTGGTATAAAAAACCAATGAATACTAATAGACTACTGGATTTCAATTCGTATCACCCAGTTTCTATTAAGAAAAATGTAGCAAGTCAGTTTTTAGAAAAATTAATCAAATAGTTTCTACTGCAGATAAAAAAGAAGCCCAAAAAGAAGAGCTTAAAGTCATACTTGCAGAAAATAACTATCCTAAAGAAGAAATTGAGAAGCTTCTGAATTTTAATGGTACGAAGAACCCACAAAAGCAACAAGTAAAATTCACTAGAAAAATTTCTTATCACAAAGGTTTATTTGAGGCTTTAAAGAGAATTAGTAAAAAATACAATATTAGGCTAGCTCCAAGTTTAGAGAACAAAGTTAAAAATTTTTTCCCTAAAATAGTTCAAAGAGAAGAAGATATTTTAAAAATGCAAGGAGTAGTTTATGAAGTAAATTGTAGTTGTGGACTATCTTACATAGGTGAAACAGGTCACAGACTAGAAACTCGTATAGCTGAGCATAAAGCAGCTATAAAAAATTGCTCCAACAAGACTGGATTAGATAGGCATGTTAGAGAAACTGGGCACAGCATGGATTGGAATTCCCTTAAAGTAATCAGTTTCCAAAGCAATTTCCAAAAAAGAAAACTGAAAGAAGGAATAGAGATTGAGAAAAATCAAAATTCCATCATCAATGACTGCAAAGGATTTTCCCTGCCTAACATCTGGCAGGATTTGTTGAAAAATAACCTAAACCATCAAGGTAAACCGTAACCGCGATAGTGACAAGGAAAAAGTGACAACAACAAGACAGCCTGAAGAAGGAGAAGAGTTTTCTCCGAAAATTTGCTATTAAAGAAAAAATTTCCTAGTAAAATCCCATAAGTTGCTTTAGATTATTAATTCAATTAAACTAGGAAGCCATTTCTCAACATGAGCTTTATTCAAAGAATTTATACCCTTGTTTTTCCCAGTTCAAAGACAAAGACATTTTGCAATGTAGCATTGAAGGGTTTGGTATATATTATATATATCACTTTGTTCCAATTTTTATTGGTGCTTTATTTTTAAATAGCTGAACCTTTGCACCTGAAATTTTCATAAACATTATTAATAACATATAATCATACAGCATGGCAAATGTCACTTAGCTGCTTTATTATTAATGTGCTATTTAGACATAATCTAAATTTTTGAGGTTATTCACCTTTATTCCAAAAATCTTTTAGGTTTTCGTCTCTACACATTTCCAACAAGTATTTTTCTTAGTTACATCGAGGTCCAAGGCCCCAAAAAACCCACATCTTTTTCAACTCACGCAAACTTCGTTTTTTTGTTTTTTTTTCCCCGATGACCAAATGCCAATTCAAAATAATCAACCACAAGTATACATAATTCAACTCCCTAAAACACTAATATCTAATTAAAACTTCAATCAATAAAACTTATATTACACATTTCCTGAAACGTCAAAGATAAAAAATTGTAACCCATAAATATTTATAACTGCACACCAGTAATAAATTGAAACAAACACAAAACCTGACACAACCACCATACTTGACAATCTCGGACCTCTCCCCACTCAGCAATAAGCATATTATCCTAGCACTTTCAGCCTCAGCCCAGGCCATTCTCAAGGAGTGGACGCAACAGATGAACCACCCATCATCACTCTCAAACGTTAACGAATGTTCCAGTGCTCGCACGACATTGTCTCATTCCCGTTCTTCGCCACTCAGGCGCAGTGGCACTATCTATCGGATGACCTAATAGCCTTCTTTTTCTTTTCATACTTATAAATTTTTATATCTGTTCGATAGCTGATCGTAGTTGATTCTTGAAATTAATCATCTTGTATTCTATCATACAATTTTGTTTTTTTATCTTACGTTTTATCATATTTTTTTCTTTCCCTTTCCCTTTCCAGTCTGTTCTTCTCTACGGCTTTCCATTCTGATCAAATCCTTCCAATACGTGTTTAAGCTCTTAGGATCATTAACGTTACATAACCTGTGTCTATTTTTTTCAATGAATACCGTCTGTGCTAATCTTAAAAGCTTTTCCATACGACAGTTCTTAATAATTTTCATTTCATCAAACTTTGGGTATTGCTTTTGTTCAAAACAGTACTGGATGAATGCAGTTTTTGCTTCTTTTTTCTGCCAATTCTGTAGGTGCTGTTGTAAACTATGCTTTAATTTATTTTTAGTGCTTCCTATATATGATACTGCGGGATTGTTACTTATAGGAATTTCATAAACACCAGCTCTATCCAAGCACTTCTTGTTTTCTTTTGTATTGAGAACAATATTTTTAATGGTGTGCACTTTATTGCTCAATTGTAAATTATACCTATTACACAATTTATTAATTTCAGATGAAATTCCTTTTATGTACGGAAACTTGATCCAATTTAATCTGCTTATTATTATTTCTTCTTATGTTTGAAGAATTAATATAATTGTTCTGTACTTCATTAATCCATTTTTTTTATTTTTTTACTGGGATACCCATAATTTTTGCAACATCTGTAATATATTTCAATTCATCATTTCTGTATTGCATATTTGACATGTGCATTTTTTTTATTAAAATCTTAATACTGTTACACTTATGAGCATATGGATAAGAATCATATGGTATAATCACAGGTATGTATGATGTTTTTCTATAAACAGTATAATTTAATGTGTTGGGTTGTTTTATAATCTGTACATCAAGGTAAGCCAAGGTATCCCTGCAGTTCAACTTCAATCGTTACTTCAATGGATGAATACTCTTCTTTAAATTTTTTTAGCTATGTCTTCTAGTTCTGTGGAATTCAATTTTGATAAGATGAAAATATCATCAACATATCTACAGTATATCAATGGTGGTTCATTCAGGTTATTTATCACTTTGGCTTCAATATCTGTCATAATAACTTCTGCAAATAATGTAGACAGGGGTGATCCCATAGGTCCTGTATTTTGCTTATAAATAATATCTTCAAATGCAAAAACATTGTTTTCATATATATATACATTACATTTTTAAAACTCTGGTACTTGTATTCCTGTTAGAATTTTTTGTTTTATCAGTTCTTGAGTAATAATTGTGGTTGATTATTTTGAATCGGCATTTGGTCATTGGGGGGGGGAGACAAAAACAACAACGAAGTTTGGTGAGTTGAAAAAGAAGTGTGTTTTTTTTTTTTGGGGGGGGGGCTTGAACCACGATGTAACTAAGAAAAATACATGTTGGAAATGTGTAGAGACGAAAACCTAAAAGATGTTTGGAATAAAGTTGAGTAACCTCAAAAATGTAGATTATATTATTAACAACGTTAATGTATGCATTGTCAATAACATTCAATACCACAGGATTTCAAAGACATTACAACTGCTGATAGTTTCACAGAATCAAAGGCCTTTTCATAATCAGTAAAAGCCATACGTAGTGGGAGTTCATATTCCTTTGTTGTTTCAATTAGTTCTCTCAGTACATGGATATGATCTATAGTGCTGTGTCCACTCATTAATCTAGCTTGTTCTCTTGGTTGATCCAAGTGACATGAAAAAATCTTAGTCACGATTAAACATTGATAAGAGGCTGATGGGTCTGTAGCTCCTGAGATCCTCAATGCCACTTTTTTTAATTTTTATGCAGCAGGATCATTGTAGCATTTTTCCAATTATCAGGACATGGTTCATAAACTTTTTCAATCACAGAATTCCAGAACTTTTCCAAGACATTTACAAGACTTTTGGATTTTTTCCCCAGGACATATGATCCAAATGCTCCTTCTTAAAATATAGTGAAACCATAAGTCTCACAGATAAATATTGAAATACCAAAACTGTCATTGAAAATGTAACCAGGTTTAATTTCTATAAAACTTTTATATACATTACACTATACTAATTTTGAGAACAATTTATTTTTCTATTTGGCTTCAGTTCAATTATTGAAGCAAATTGTAGAATAAAAAAAAATTCAAAAATATATAAGTATAAAATCTATAGTTAGAATATAAATGTGGCATTACTCTTGAAATGTTTTCATATGATATACCACACAATCAATATATAAAACATTTATATTTAATTATTTTGGAATAAGGCTTACATTGAAAGCAGATATATTGATAAAAACAAATAAAACATTTGTGTCCCCTAGCATACAAGAAATACACATAAGGAGTTTTTATAGTTAGTAATATCTGACTGAAAATTATTTTTTTCAACAAGGTTTTTAATCCCACAGATATTGCTGTAAACAGAAACATGAACTTAAGCCCTCTATTTAATTCCAGTTGAAGAATTTTTACTTAATCTTCCTTTCCTCTGCATTCATTTGGTTTTTTACAGATGTTCTGGCCTCTAGATTTTAGTTAAGGCCTGTTCTCAATGTATAGAAGGATTAAGTTTTGTTTACTCCTGAAGAATTTAAATTTTGTTGCCAGGGCCCTCATACTCTTAATCTTGCCAGTTACTGAACTTAAATGTTTTCAAATTAAAAATTTGAAAATATTTAAGTTTAGTAACAGGCAAGAGTATGTAACTTAAATGTTTTCAAATTTCCAATTGAAAATATTTAAGTTTAGTAACTCACAAGAGTAAACTTTAAAAACATTTTTCAATTGAAAAATTAAAAAAAAAATTTTTCAGTTTAGTAACTGGCAACAAAATTTAAATTCTTCAGGAGTAAACAAAACTTTTGATAACCCTTCTATACATTGAGAACAGGCCTTGAGTTAAACCAGAAACATCTGCAAAAAACCAAAGGAACTCAGAGAAAAGGAAGATAAAATAAAAATTCTTCAACTGGAATAGGAATTAAACATATCTGGGTAAAGCTTTGAGTAAGTGATTTAATACACCCTTTAGTGGCACATTTGTGCATTAAGAAAAGTCTAAAATTATATGAGAAACATTTCACACCAAAAATGCTCTCCAACAAAGAAAGAATTTTTCAAATCAGACTAGTAGAAACAGAGATATCGACACAAATAAGATATACATCTACGCCCTGGTGGAAAAACTATGTGCTATTTTAAGCAGGAAGTATTCCCATAAGGTTTTCTGAGGTTCACGAAAATAAATTTTGAATCGAGTTTCTAGAAGCTCAAATTTTGTTGCAAATACATCAGAAGCCGAAATAAACACTTACGCCCCTGGTGGCGAAACCATTCTTCACCAAAAAATGAGAATTTATAAGCAAAGCATTTCCCATCAGGAGCTGTATCCGGTGCAGGAAGAATTTATCAAATCAGGCTTTTAGAAGCAGAGATATTGGGAAAACTGTGATTTACTTTTACACCCCCGTAGCAGAAAATCTATGCATTACTTGAAAATGAGACTAACTACAATAGTCAATATAAATGGCATCGAAAGGAAAAAGAATTTTTCCAACCTGATATTTTAGAAGCAGATATATGAAATAAAATGTATTTTGAATTTGATACGATCTGCATTTTTTTCTTTTTCTTTTTTTGTCCTGTAGAGGTGAAATTGTGCAACAGAAAAAACAACCCAAACTCAAGCATCATTATTCTCACACTTCAAGCTTCCAATACAAAAAGTATTTTACAAATCAAACTAATACAAAAATTTATAGTTGCAGACATATGGTGCCCCAGACTAAACAAAGTGGTAACATAACCATGATCTTTTTTTTTTTTATACAAAAGACATGCTAAAATGCAGCTTCAGTACCGCTGTTAACAGACAAGAAAACCAACACACACACACACCCCGCGTGCGCATTTTACGCGAGGTGGGGAGGGAAATTTTTCAGACAGTCATACACATAAGTTATATCAGTAGAAAAATCGTCAACTACAAAACATCATGCAGGGATAAAAAGGCAGGAATGAATAAAATTCCAGGACACATAACAGAATTTTAAGATATTTCCAGAGTAGCAGAAAGTAGACAAATGCCGATAGTCAAAATTATTAGAAAGTTTTGTAGATAGTTGTTTCTTGTAGATTTAAAAAAAATATATTTATTGCAATTAAAACACTTACTCAAGTCTTTTATTCAGATTAATATACTTAACTGTATTCTAACTTGAAGAACTTTCAATTATTTTTCACATCTTCTGAGTTCTTTTGTTTTTACAGACATTTCTGGCCTCTAGATTTTAGCAAGGCCTATCTATTGTTTTCAATACATAGGAACTGCATCAAGTTTCATTTACACAGAAAGAATTTAATTTTTTATTGCCAGGTTCCTCTTGCAGTTGCCAGTTAAGTTAAAATCATTTCCTTCTGTATTTTGTAAGTCTAGTATTTTTGAATTAACTTGTTGAAAATGCTATTTATGATTTTTGAAGGTTCATTGATGGAACTTTTTTTTTTTTTTTTGGACATAAAAACTTTCTTTAATTAGTATCTTGTTTTTATGAGGTTCATAGTCCAATATTTTAATATTTTGCCAAAAAAGTCCATTTCACACACATTGCTGCACATTCCCATTGTAATGCACTTATTTTGTCTTCATTGGAATCTGTAATGTTCTAATTATTCATTGTTTTATTAATTTTTCTTTAAATTACCTTATTCTGTTATCATGGTTTGCGCATTACGGGTTTGAAGCAAGTTTTCTGTTTCAATGGTTGTGTACGCAGATACATTTTATTTTTATACAACTCTTGACATTTCCAGGACTTTTTTTTTAGGACAACATGGAATTCCAGGACATGTGCAAACGATGAATCCCTTAGGTATTTCAAAGGCATAGAAATGTTTATCTTTCCTGATACTTGTATAAGGACTCACCTTATTAAATTCCAATTACAGAAAAACCTCATTTATGCATTTTTCACTTATACATAAAATATCACTGATCCAAAAATTCTAAATTGCCATCATGTTAAATTTCCCTTTTGCTTATATGTTTTTCCAATTATAAGTTCATTTTACTTGGTCCCTTGAAAAACATATAAATGAGGTTCTAATGTATTTGGAAATCCATTTTAAAATCTGGCAACATTTGATTCACCATGTGTTACCACCTTCCTTGTGTTATTTCACTTTTTTCATGGCTGAAGGTAAAAGTAGCTATTGAAATGTCCTAATTTCATTTTCATTAATGTATCCCCTTTTTATATACATTTAGTAATGATTTCCATATCAGTACTTTGATGTATTGGTAAATTGTGACTATGAAGAATTAACAAATGTGATAAAATGAAACATAAAAACAATTTTCCAAAAAGGTATGAAATATTGTTTAAAATATAAAAGTAATCTATTACAATAGTACACATTTTTTTTCACATTCAAAATTTTTTTAATTAATTAGAAGTAGAAAAGTATACAAGAATATATTTGCTTTAATAAATAGCATAATGGCTAAAGATGATTTGATAAAAAAATAAAAGAATTAAGAAATGGTGTTTAAAAAAAAGACGCCGATTTTTTTATTTATTTTTTTTTTGCAAAAATGCAAAATTTGGTGAAATGTATTAAAACTAAAACAGTTACATGATATGTAAAAATATCTAAAATGCCAAATAATTTGACACCCTTAGTTTCTAACTGTAATGAGTAAACGTTTGCTAAGGAAAAAAGTTCCTCAAAAATGCAAACTGATAATTTTTTACAACAGCATTGGGGGGGGGGGGGAGTATTAAATAATTATTTACTTGAAGACAATCTGGATTGTTTTAGGAAGGGCTTTAGTTTTTTAAGTGAGAAACAAGAAAGATGACACCAAATTTTTGGGAGTAATAAGCACGTCTTTTGAATCCGTTCTGATGCAAATTAAATTTATCAAAGCTATTCAAAGTTAACGGAACCGGTATGGAAAACAATAGTTCAATTAGGTTTTTCATCCCTCAGACATTGCTGTAAACGGAATCATGGGCGTACGCCCTTTGGTTGCAGACTTGTGCATTAAGAAAAACATGAATTTATATCAGAAACATGTTGCACCAGAAACGCTCTCCAACACAAAGAATTGTTCAAATCTGGCTCTTAGAAACAGAGATATCGACAAAAATAAGATGTGACTTTACGTCTCCTGGTGGGAAAACCATGCATTATTTTAGGAAGAAAGTATTCTCAAAAAGGTTTTTCCATATAAGCGGCACTGGTCCAAGAAAAAAAAAATCAGTCGAGTTTTCAGGAACCCAGATTTTGTTACAAATACATCAGAAGCAGAAATTAACACTTACTCCCCCTGGTGGCCAAACCATTCTTTACCAAACATTAGAAATTATGTGAAAAATGTTTTCCATCAGGTCTTGTGTGCGATACAGGAATAATTTTTCAAGTCAGAGTTTTAGAAGCAGAAATAACACAGAAAATGCAATTTACCTTTGTGCCCCATAGCAGAAAGTTTATGATTTACTTGAAAATTTTGAATTTATAGGAAAAACATTTCGCATCGGAAACACTATCCAACAAAGAAGGAATTTTTCAAATCGGACTCCTAGAAGTTGAGAAATTGACAAAAATAAGATATACATCTACGCAGGGGTGCAGAGTTTGTCCGAACTCACAAACGAGGTTCGAGGGAAATTAAGGCAGCTCTGGGGAAATTTTTGCCCGCGGGTAGGTAATAATAAAACGAAAAATTGACTTATTAACAACAAGTATAACGCGAAAGATAAGAGTAATTTACTGCACTGTAATTAGTCATTTTGAAAAATGTCATTTCGTTATAAATACAAGAGGTTATGACGTACTGCAGACTGCCGCTGGTTATAATACAAGACAGTGACGTACTGCAGACTGCCGCTGGCATATGATTCACCGAGCCCAAACGACTTGACTAATGCCAAGGCGTAGACAGCATGGCAGGAGTAATAAGTAAGGCGCAACCACTAGGCATGCTAATAAAAAATTTCCGAAACTAATGGCAGCTTATATATCGTACGCCGATCTGAAAAATTATTAGGGGTTCCGCACATTTTAAATTGAATAACCCATGCATTTTTCAAAGGATTTAAGTCTAATTTAAATTTCATTCAGTAAAATTATCTGGCACAATTATACACCTGAAATGCTAGAATGAAATAAATTATAGTTAATTGCAGAATTTTTTTTTAGCTGTTTATTTTTCAGCCTCTCTGCCCTACCGCAGTTTTCACCTAGACCCAAAAATGTTTCAGACATTTCGAATCTAAAATAAATATTAGGTTGGGTTTTTTTTTTCAAATGTTTAAGTAATAGGCTTTAAGGATGAGTTCTTAATCATCAACATATAGACCTAATACTCGCTTAAACTTGTATGAAAGTTCGCAACAGTTTTGGGGGAAATTTTGGATAGAAAAAAATGCGTTCTGGGGAAATATTGGGCCCTGAAAATGTTCTGCACCCCTGCATCTAAGCCCCGCGTATAAACCATGCATTATTTCAAGAAAAAAAAAAAGTTCCTAAAAGGTTTGTCGAAATGAGTAGTATCGGTCAACAAATGACTTTTGTTGCAATCGAGAATTTAGAAGCTCATATTTTGCTGCAAATGCATCAGAAGCACAAATTAAGACTTACGCCACCTGGTGGCCAAACCATTATTTATAAAAATTAGAAATTACGTGCAAAGGATTTCCCATCAGGAGCTGTACCCGGTGCAGAAAGAATTTTTCAAATCGGAGATTTAGAAGCAGAGATATAGGGGGAAACGCAATTTACCTCTACACCCCCTAGCAGAAAGTATATGAATTACTTGAAAATTTTGAAATTATATGAAAAACATGTCACACTGAAAATGCTGTCCAACAAAGAAGGAATTTTTTCAAATCGGACTCCTAGAAGTAGAGATATTGACAAAAAATAAGACATGCATCTACGTCCCCTGGCGGAGAAACTGTGGAATATTTTAAGAAGAAAATATTGCGAAAAGGTTTATCGATGTGAGTGGCACCAGTCCACGAAAGAATTTTTTCAATCGTTATTTTAGAAACTCTGATTTTATGGCAATTACATCAGAAGCAAAAATCAACACTTACGCCCCCTGGTGGCCAAAGTATTCTTTACCAAAAATTTGAAATTATATGCAAAAGATTTTTCATCAGGAGTTGTATCCGCTGAAGAAAAAAATTTCAAATCGGAGTTTTAGAAGAAGAGTTATCGGGGAAAATGTAATTTACTTTTACGCCCCTAGCGGAAAATCTATACATAATTTGAAAAAGTAACAAAATATCTAAAACACTCTTCGACATAAATGGAATCGAAAGATAAAGAATTTTTTAATCGGATGTTTAGAAGCAAATATGTGGAATAAAACGTATTTTTGAATTCGGCATCTGCATTTACGCCCTCTAGCGGCAAAATTGTACATTAAAAAAATGAAATAATGGATCATCATTCGCATATTTCAAGCTTCCCAATGCAAAAAGAATTTTTCAAATCGGACTAATAGTTGCAGAGATATCTTGAGTACGGACGGACGGACAAACCGGTAACATAACACTATCTTTTTTTACAAAAGACGTGCTAAAAACTGCAGTGCTTCATATGTCATAGATCAACAGATATTGAGTTTTAAAAATAAAAGAACTTTACCTTAAGGATTTTGGTTTCAGAACACTCAACATTTCAAAGCTTCCTAAATCCTTAAACAATTTTTTTTTAGAAAACTATTTTAACATTAAAAAAAAAATTAAGGGAAAATCCATGCAAAAATTTTAACATTCGTAATTTAAATATCCTCAGCAAGAATTCCTAATGTTACTCAAAATACAAAGAATTTTTCAGTATAACATTACAAACACTAGTTAATCACTCAATCTAAGAATGTGCATACTTTCCATCAATAAGTTAAAATTTACAATAGATAATTATCAGTCAAGAATTCACTTAAAGTTCATATTAAAGTATCCATTAAAAGTTCACTAGGTGGTGAAAGAGCATCCTTTGGAAATGCATACTACTGAAAATGAGATTTTACGTAATTTTTTTTGCCTAATTTGCTGAGCAAATTACATTAAATGCTAATAACTAAAACAATTTATACTGTCTAATTATGAGCATACAAAAATTCAATAAACCTTTCAGTTTCATACATGGACTTAAGGACTTAAATGGTTTCATACTTATTACTAGTTAACAATTCCTCTGTACTGTAACTTTGTCCACTACAGTGCACGTATGAATCACAATTTAATCTTCACTTTCTCCTCTGAGTTTTTTATTTCCTTGCCATTTCTGCCCTTTAAGTGACTATCAAGGCATGTTATCAATGCTTTCACACTTCATTCCATTTTTGCTGCTGACACAAAATTGTAATTTAAATATTGTTGTCAGATCAGCACAAAAATTTTTCGATAAAAATTTATATACAAATTTCTTCTGGTGATTAAAATTTTTATACATACATATTATTAAACTGTTCTGAGATTAAGAGGTTAGTTCCTCAAAGAAACCATTTTTTTCATAAAATTCAAATTTCGGATTATGAATCTCAAATCAATAGCAGACTTGTACAAAGAAACCTACTACATTAGACAGGAAGGTTTGATCACTGAATCTATCAGAACCGTAAGCCCAATACTTGGTGTTCAGTTTAATGGCAATTAAATTTAAAGAATTTTAATTATATTTATTTAAAAGATGCTACAATATAAATCAGATGATCTGGCAACAAGATTTAAATTACTTTCTGTGTTAACAATAAACATGGAGTGAACTGAAGTACAGTGCCTAGAAGAGATAGTGTGTCATGCTCCATAAGATGTCCCTCACGGTTTTGTGAACAATCATCATGAAATGGTAGAGGGCGCTGGCATCGGAAGTTATATTATATGCCTCATCTCAGTCAATGGTGGGAAGTTTGTTTATAGATTTTTCGCAGTGCTTGAAAGCTGTATGGCTTTTACAAAAGTAAGGAGAGAAATTTATTTAGCAGTGTTTTTGCTAATTTGCTGTAACTGGATCAAAACAGTTACATACTAGGTTAATTCAACAGCTGCTCACTGGAACACAAAAGATCTTCTTAAGTGTCAGTGTGCAAGTTTTATTCAACGGTGGATCGCCTAAAAGTGCATTTAGCTGCAATGTGTAATCCAAATGCAGTACACCAAGTCAATATTACCTATTGAAAGGTGAATGAAAATGCTCTGAAAGCAGCAGTGCTGAAACAGGCCAAGCCTGAAAGTCTGAAGTCGAGCCCGGGCCTGAACCAGGATCGGGCTGCATAATATTTACTGCGATTCGGGCTACGAGGGAGAGAGAATTTTATTTTTTGTATTTTTAAATGTGATTTTGAATGTGATTTAGCATATTCTTACATCTTCAAGTTAGTAAAGAAAATTCCTTGGCTACTGGGTCTGGGTGAGGAGTGGGGACTCAGAAGCAGGCCTCGCGAATGTTGTTCGCCAGTCGCCAAATGTCAACGAGATATTTCGTAGTGGCTAGTAAATTTTTTAGTATAGTAGCCAATGATGGCGAGTAGATTTGTCTCCCAAGTGAGCAACTATTTTGTCCAACAACTCCCCCCCCCCCCACTAGGACTCTGCAATGTATCGATACATTGCGAAAAGCCAGTGTGAATTTAACATCAATGTTACGGTGTTGCGACTGACACCACCGTGATGTAAATGCTTGCGATGTAATCGCCATCGAGCACCACCGAGCACTGTTGTTCAAACCGGTTTTCCCAGCCCGAGACACGTGAATATCGACTGATCCGCATGCACACGTCTTCGACGTAGTTTCTTGCGGTGTCATGTTCCAGATGCTACATCGGGAAATTGCTCATCAGAAATTCGCCTGCCAGGCGAGTAATCGTGGACATCTTAGGGGTACCATCACGATGCAGACACTATGTTTAAACAGGTTTCTTATCAGGCCTTCGTGCGTCGACGCTGCTATTAAGGGGCAGCATGTTCCACGCATTTGATCTCTGAAATTCACCACAGCTTAGGAACAATAGGAAGTATGTGGCAGGGTTTTTGATGTGAATACGTCATTAAAATCAGACCAGTACTAGGTGGCCAGTACAGAAAGTTGAGCGTTACGAAAAAAATGGGCATCGAGTTCAGTCTAGTAATTTCTATATTATCAACGCGAACCAAACCAACCTAGTGTCATTCGATAGCTAAGGGAGCAAAGAGTGACCTTGAGTTACTGCGCAGTGATAAGCGGGTGGGGGGCTTTGCCGCTAATCAGTATAATTCGGCACTGCAAAGCGCTATGATGTCGAAATTGGTCTCAAACGAAAGCGAATGTCGAGATCTGCCGATTTAAAACACTAGAGGTGAAATCAAATAGTGTTGGTTGTGAAACTTTAGATCGCAATTGAAAAATTAAAAAAAATTCACAACGTCGGCATATACTCGTCAAAAAGCCAAGCGGAAATACATCGAACGTAGTCTACGCGGAAGAGCAACTCTTTAGCTTTTGCTAAACACCGCAATGTCCGCTGCAGAACGCACGAGGAAGTATCAGGAGCGAAAAAAATTGCTGCGTCGCAGCGCTCGTGCACTTCGACGACAGCGACGCACAAGCCCATTTATGTGGAGCATCGGCAATGAACCTCATAAAAACCAGTAATTGGGCATGTCTGAATACTGACACTTTAAACAACTTAATGATGATTAGATGCATTGGCACTTCAATTGAAGATTTTGATCCTCAAAATGCTATTCAATTGTGGTGGGCAGATACCTTTGATGGGAAGATCAGACACAGTACGTATCAGTGCAAAACTGTATCAAAGTTATTAGTGCCACTTTATGTAAATATATATATCCTAGCTTTTGTCCCTTTGTTTTAAATATTATTAAAAGAAATCAGTCAACTAAATTCAATGGCCTTTCAAAAATAAATTATGTATGTGTAAATTAAGATAGTAAGTAAAAGTAATGGATATTACAGCACTGAAAATAAATTATCAAAAATCAATCATTTTGGAACAAAAGCATATGCAATATTTGCAATCAATCTAATGATCCTATGCAGTAACTGCTCTGCATCTGTTTTTATGCAGTTAATAGGGGAGGTGTCTCATTAGAAAGAAAAAAAAAAAACATGCACCCATTGAATTTCATAGAAACATAAGAAGTTACTGAATTATTATTATTTTAATTTCGTATGGCCAGTAGATTTTGTCATTTGACAAGTAAAATTTTTATTCCACTAGCCACATTGGCTAGCTTCACAAGCGCTGCTCGGAAGGGCTTTTATTCTGGGTTTGGATAGCAAATGCCATAGGACACACATTAGTGGATTTCCACAGTGTAAGAAAAGCTTCTTCAAGAATGATAAACACTAAGTAGATAGCAGATAGCACCCCAAAGAAATTTTTTCCCTCTGCCTTCAAGCAGCAGCTCCCTGCTAATTCTATTAAGCAATGTATGCAGATTGCAAAGCTGACTGATGTTTTCAGATGCCAGGTCACCAGAATTTCCGGATGGCCTGCCGCCCGAAGCATTTCAAACGAAAACTAATTGGTCAAAGAAAATATATGACGACTATACTATAGAAACAGATACAACAGCATGTGCATCACCTGAAAAAAACATGAAATTTTAAGTTTAACTTTTTTTTAACAAACCAATTTTCATAGTTATTTCATCAGTTAGATGTAAAATTTAATGGAGATTTCAAAAATGTTTTTGTTTTTCTTGTAGCTACTTCTGTTCTTAAAATTCATTACAAAAATCATGACCAAGTCAAAATTATCATGAAAAGGATTATTTATGCAATACTTAGGTTTACAGCAATAAATTGTTTCTGTAATTCATAAGGAATGCAACATTTAAATACAGAAACATAATGGAACAAAACAATAAAATGTACCCAATATTTTGTTGCCCAGCCTTTAGCTTTAATCACAGCTTTGCATCTTGATGGCATACTGTGAACAAGGTTTTGTAAAAGATTGGGTTGAACAATACAATTTCAAATTTGAATTACATCTTCAATGAGTTGAATTTTGGTTGTTGGCTTCTTTTTTTATATTTCATACGACACTTTGAACCACAAATTTTTGATTGGGTTTAAGTCTGATGACTGTGGTGGCCAATCAAGATGGTTAACATCTTTATCCTGAAAACACTTTTTCACTCCTTTAGCACGATGACAGGGAGCATTGTCATCTTGAAAAATAAAATTGCCATCATAAAGTCTTCTAGATAATGGTTGCTACTTGTTTTCTAATATCAGATGTATTTATGGATATTTACCGTACCATCGACAATATGGAGGCTCCCAACACCATGTGAACACATGCAGCTCCAAACCATGACCTTCACTGGATGCTTAACAGTAAGTCATTAAGCAACTTGGATGGGACTCTTCATGCCTGAATTTCCTTACAAAGGCACTAACTCGGATTCCCATTAAAGCAAAATTCTGATTCATCACTGAAAAGAACATTTCCCCATTGCTTGGTTGTCCAGGAGATATGCAGTTTTTTTTTTTTTTTGTTTTTTTTTTGCCTACTGCAGTCTATGCTATCTTTGATTCGCAGTTAACAGTGGTTTACACCTGTCTTTGCAGTCATGTTAAGTCATAGTGAAGAAGCCTCCTCCTAACAACAATATATGTACTAACATTAACACCAGTCACTTTAGACCATCTTTGAAGCAATTCAGGTGAATTGAGCTTACTGTCAGCCAAGCTTAGCTTTCTGAACAATCTGTCCTGCCTGGTTGTAGTGGATCTGGGCCTTCCACTGCAACACATATTTTTAATATCACCAGTGTCTTTTACTTTCTTCGGTAGTCCGATAAATGTAGATTGATTACGGCCCGCTCTTTCAGCGATTTGCCTTGATGAACATGCTTTTTTATGGAGAACAACTATTTTTACTGTCCGCTCGCTGTTAACAATTCCGCAGTTTTAACCATTATTGAGAATGTACACAAATTATATCTTAATAACAAGAAGTGACCACTACAATGTTCTAGTAGCTCTGCGTCAACCCTTATAAAAGCTGGAGTAGGATTAGGATAGCATTAGGAAACAACTAATCAGGTAAAAGAATGACATGATTGGCTGTAACAACTAATATGCAGCTAACATTTTAATGTGTTTATCAAAGCCCATATTTTGTCATATCTTAAGAACAGAAGTAGATACAGGAAAAACAACGACATTTTTGAAATCTCAATTAAATTTCACATCTAATGACATATAAACAATGAAATAACTATGAAAATCAGTTAGTTAAAAGAAAAGAGTTAAACTAAAAATTCATGGTTTTTGCAGGTGATGCAATACTTTTGCACACCACTGGTAGATATTCCTTCCCCACTTACCAGTTGAGAAAAAACATTGGTTAATTGCAGGGGGAAGTACGGAAGAGATCTTTTTAAATTAATGCCTGAATGGAGTAGTCATATTTTTCAGGCTCGGGCTGACATACTTCAGGCTCGGGCTTTTAAAATTGAGCCCAAACGCAGCACTGGAAAGCAGTGCCACAATTTTAATATAGAAAGAAAATTGTTAATGGGCTCCATTCCAAAATGTAATTGGAATGTAAAGTATAATGCCAATGTTTCAATGGGAAAATATTCCCATTTCTTTCTGGTAAGGTTTTGAGAGGTGAAACTTTTTCTTTACTTTTTATTTTTATAGGATGTTGATATTTTAGTGATTGTAAATAGCATATTGGTCTCACATGGTTTTATTATATTAATTATCCATGTGTATGAATCCAAACTTTCAAAATATCTTATATTAACGCCAATATAAGAATTAGATATTTGTGTTGTAGTTTAGAATAATTAATCGTTATCATGCATTCCAGTCGGGTTTTTTTTTATTTTATAATTGTTAGTGTAAAGCTTAACTGAAAGGTAAGACGTATTTTCCTAAAGTATCTTTAGCACCCCAGTCTTTCTGTTTTTTTTGTTGTTCTTTCGAGTTGAATGGCATGTTTATTTGGTATATACTTCAATTACATGTTTATAAAACAGCCTTTAAGAAGTACACACAATGACAGGGAGCTTGGTGTGTATATTAACACCAAGATGTCTCAGTTGCCTGAAAATATTACTCATTTTTGATGACTTTAAGGAATGCTGGAACAATTGTGCTCCATTTCATTTGTATTGTATTTATGTGACAATGTTCAATACTGAGAAATTTAAAACGTGTAGTCCAGTTGAAATTGACTGCACACCAATAACTTGAAAAATGAGTTATTTCCTTCAACTGGTAAGGAGGGAAACTACTGACCACAAAACTTCAATCAAAATTCAAACAATTTTAAAACACCAGCACCTGTGTTAATTAATCTTTGTTTTAACTTGATAAGTGTATTTCAAAAATATTAATCTCATTAGCTATGACAATATGTAAGCTATCTGACAGCAAATATACAAAAATTAAATATACTTAAGTCTTTCCTACAAACAAATTTTAATCAACATCATTGCTATTTATTAATTCAAACAAAACTGTGCATGTTGATGCCAGAAAGGAATAAAAATAGCATAGTGGTAGTAATTAATGACATCAGGCACCCTTAATTCTTATTTATAGTGAAAAAATGTATATTATTTTAACATGAAACATATACAAATTATCTCTATGAAACCTGTAAAACCAATTTTTTCACTGCAAGCCTATGATTTTTATGCACTTGTACTGAATAAAAAAAACACCACATAACACTAAATTACTGTACTGTTTTTTATTATAAATTGTGACTGTTTCCTCCATCAAAATCAATCGTGATTTTCACAGGTTTCTTCAAAATTAAAGATGTTCAAAATAATGCAAAAGGGTCATTCCATGTCAAATCAACAAAGCTCACAACCCGACCCCTTTTGATTTCCTTGAAATTTGGTGCGATTGTTAGGCATGTATACATATGCATAAATCCCAAATTTTAGCCCTGTCCACCTACCGGGTTTCAAATTACATGACCTTTTTGAGTAGTTGTATCTCGTTACCCAAAGGGGCTAAAAAGTTGAAATTAGTGTCTTTTTATAGCATTTTATATTAACTTTCAAGTCGTGTACTCAAAAATAAAAATAAACTAGGTTAACCTTGTCAAGGTCACCAAAACAACCTTTGAACTTGAACATTTAAAAAAACGGCTATTTCACCTTAACCACTACTCTGGGTCTCTGGCTTATGATACAGTAAAGTATCAGTGTCATCACATGTGAACTTTGAACTGATGAGGCTATCATCAGTTCAAAGTTTACATTCATATTTAATCTTTAAAAGATTTTTTGTAACTTGTCACATTTTTTTTATGAATAGGAAGTTGAATAACTCTGAGGAACAGGACGATATTCTTTTTTACATTATAGTGTCCCTTGTCTTAAAAAAGAGTTATAAAAAGGTCCCTCTTAAACAGGAATTAAATCACTTACACAAATCTTTGTTATAACAAAAGTCTTTAAATCTGTGACATTCTAGCACTTAAAAAGGGGGAATAATTTCAGCAATAGTTTTGCCCGGAAAAAACTATTTTTTTAAAAAAAAAGAAACTTCTTTAATGCAGTATATTTTTGGTGCAATACCTTTCAAGACCAGAAGAGTAAACAAAATGAAAAAAGCATAACAGCTTAGAGCATGACATATTAAAGACTTTGTGTAACAACTAACAGAATGAAACCAGAAGTGCGAGATGGCTGCAGCTGACTGTTGTATTTGGCTAATGAAAGTAAAAAGCTGTGATTAGGTAATAAAATCAAACTAAAAACTAAACTTGCTATTGGTCATACCCCAAGGTGTTTCTGGTTTAGAAGGGATAGCATCAGTGGTGTAGCCAGAAAATTCTTAAAAGGGAAGGGGTCCATGGATTTTGTTCATTGGTGGAAAGCCTCATATGCGCATATATACTGCTTTAAATTCATATTCAATGCACCCTCAAAGGAGGGAGGGTCCAGACCTGAGAACCCTCCCCTTGGCTACGCCTATGGATAATATGGTTTGTACATGCCCTGTGAAAACAGTGAGATACACCAGGGGAAAACTTGGTGCCAAAAAATCAGTGAAACCTCAGAGAAGAAACGAACGTTTTCGCTAAAAACCTGGAAAAATTGGGGAACTTGTAATTCTATGCTGTTGGGGGGGGGGGGGGGGGGGCAAAGAAAAACAATTCACCCAAAAAAAAACACATTTTAATGATTTTAGTCATAGCATCACTTATTTTTATTTGCAGCTCCCTCACACATATAATACATGCAGAGGACTTTGCATTTTATAAATACAGCATTTGAATTACCCAGTTGTCTGCTGGACATTAAGCCAGTAACCACAATAAAATCAATAGTTCAGTAGTCCGATGATTTTACTGGCACGGAATGGCTAGTAAGTTTGTTTGTTTTTTATTTGTCACAAGTTAAAAAATTAATTTCTATTTCTTTTACCTTTCTCTATGGTTTTCTTTTTAGGCTGCAAACTAATGGTGGATTTAAAAACAAAAATTAGAGGTAATTCTGTTGAAATTTCTTCTTCTTTTTTTTTTTTTTTTTTTTAACGGGCCAGTGGGCATTTTGGTGGACCAGTGGTTTGCAAATTCTAGTGGTCTGCTAGGCCAGTAGAAGATTTATTCCTAATTCTAACACTGAAATATATCAGGTTTAGCTTGTTAATTGTCAAATACTTGAAAATGTCATTTCATCACTTTTGGAGAATTTTTGTTTGAGATTCACTTCAGTCAAATATTTTATAAATAGTGATCCCATTGCGGTCCCAACTTGAAAGTTGGCATACAAGTAAACAAAACTGTAACAATGCCATATAATTTTTTAAGAATTCTAAAATTAGTTTTTTTAAATATTCAAGGTCAAAGGTTATTTTGGTGACCTTGACATGGTCAACCTAATTTTTATTTTTAAGCACACAATTTAAAAGCTCATATAAAATGCTATAAAAAGACACTAATTTAAACTTTCTAGCCCAATTAGGTAACGAGATATGTACAACTGCTCAAAGATTGTCCAGTCACGATTTTCTAATTTTCAAGGTCATGTAATTTGAACCCAGGTGGGTGGACAGGGTTAAAATTTGGGATTTAGTCATAAGTCAACATGCCTAACAATCACACCAAATTTCAAGGAAATCAAAAGGGGTCAGGTCGAAAATGGCCATTTTATTGGTTGATTTGACACAGAATGACCCAAAAAGAAAAAGACGTAAACTCAATCTATGTAAAGAATATCAGGTCTCGTTTTCTACATTACACAAAATCATTATGCTGAATCAATGTTTATGGCACAAAGCTCAAAATGCTCTAAACATGACTAAATTAACACGGGTACCACTGAATGAATGGAACAGCACACAATTTTTCTTCAACCGTAAGTGTATAATTCATAAACTTTTACTATTGCAACTTTAAACAACTACTACTTGGAAGTTATTTAACTTTTACTTGCATCCATACAAAAACACACACTACTAGCTGAAAAAAAATTCCTGGAAGGGAGTACACCTTCGAGGTCATTTGTCACTGGAACGAAATCATATCAATAAAATGTCTATGTCAGAGTAACAACCCATAAGAAGAGATTTGTCACAGGTACGAAATCATACCAACACACAATGTCTCTGTAAAAACCACACCATTATTAGGACATATGTATGTGTGCATTACAAGCTACTAATCTCAATATATAGTATTCAGCTTCTTTGAACCTCAATGGACAGCAGGTAATGAGTGACTCAGAAAAGTCTATTGTTCTATTGGTTCTCTTATCAGTTTTTTAGCACTCCTGTATAGAACAAATGAATACTGCAACTCTGCAGATGACTGCTGGCCTACATTAAATTAATGGCATTTGGCTTTGATTTCATTCCTGAACAAAGGTTCTGGTCAGTTCTGAAATCTCTGATATGTAGACCCATGCAATTTATGTACCATATACAATAAACTATGATCCAGCAGAAAGGCAAAAGATTTAAATTTCCACAGCATTGAAGATTCAGTAAGATGTGCATTGCAGCTCTACAGACGACACCACCACCCAGCAGAAATGTATTCCTATAGAGGCACAGAAATATAAAACGTGTTCACTAGCCAGAACACTAAAAGTACATACAATTCCAGCTTCTTAACATTAACACAGTCAGAGGATCAATTTCTGACTTTATAAAAATATAAATAAACTTTAAGGACCTCACTACTTCAAATAATTATCAAAATCAAACTAAGTACAGCACTTCAATATGCTACTTACATAACAAGGTTTTATCACATAGAATACTTTTTGTTTACTGATTTTCCCAATTTACTCTCAGATTCATGAATAAAATATTATTGCAAGAGGCAAGGAAAATACTTGCTAATCTTCCCTATTTAACTCCCACATAATATAAAAATGTAGCAGGAGTTGAAGAGAAAGAGTTACATGCATAATTCTGAAAATAGTGGTTAGTGATTATCTGATATAACTTGCATAAATATCAGTTATGCCAAAAGAAAAAGAAAAGTGATAGCAAAGTGTTACATCTTGAATTAAACAGAGTAGAAAATCAAAATCAGTTCTGGGAGACTATATGCAAAATTATTTATTTATGCCTCCAAAAATAATTAAAATGTTTTAAAAAAACGTGTTTTTCCTCAATTCATGAATCCAGAAAAAATTTGGGAATGTCTGCATAACACAGACTTTAAACATAAAAAAACATATGCCCTATTTTTAAGTTAGAAACTATCATCAACAGTGCTGAGAATCAGTTCTGAATAAGAATAACCAACCTCTGTGGTCCTTGAAAGGCATGGTGGTTATGCATTCTCATGTCTTGATTCATTCCCCAGCCTCCAGGAAAGCCTCCCATCATACCGCCACCTCTGTCCTCCCTGTAAATGATGTGTTCCTTTATTGACTAACATGCAGAGCACCAATCACCTCAGATGCAGCATTCTTTCTCCATTTGAAAGGACGTGTCAATACATGAAAAATCATATTTACAACTACAGTGAACTGAAATTTTAACTATCTTTTGTGAAGGCCTGGTAAGATCAGGACTTGCACAGTTTTCAGAAAAATTAAAAGGTTTTTCTTCAAAAAGTATGAAACAAAAATGCATTTCAAAACAGGAGGGCACTGCCAAATAAAAGAAAACAAGAAAACTTTAATGTGCTACATCTCCTAGTGTCCCATATGCATATGGCATTACATTTCATACTTCAAGTAAAACAGCCAAGTATTCCACACACCTGTCCAAATCCAACAGAGAAAATTTTCTTGGTTGCTAAATAAATGATGAACACAAGACTTGTATTTAAGAGGCTATCTGTGTTATATACCAGGATGAGACATAAGTTCGTAGCGTTTCGCGGTACAGATGAAGAAGCTCTGCCGAACAGGTGGGACATGCCCAGTAAAGTGGAATGTGTCCCATGCCTGACTGGGTGACGTGCTCTGCTGCTCAGACAGGTAGGCATGAGGCCGGGCCCCAACATGTGTGTGCCACTCATACAAGACGAGAATGTTGCTTGTGTGCTCCTACACGATTATTGAAAAAAAGGGTTGTACGCGACAGCTGTCGCAAAAGAAATTTGTGATGTAGAAGGTTAGGGGACAGTGCGCCCTGCAACAGCAAGAAAATGGTTCTAACACTTCTGGTCCGGAGACACAGAGCTCATCGAAAAATTAAGGTGTGGGAGACCAGTCGCCACCAACGCCGAAGCCCTGTGTCTCGCTGTTAAACAGCACCCACGAATCAGTACCTGACGATTAGCAGAGGAGGTTCATGCATCACAAACCGCCATCGTTCGTCACCTACACCTGCTCGGTTTTCACTATAGGCGTCAGTGAATGGTTCCTCACGAGCTGAGCCCAAAGCAAGCTGAGGAGCGTGTCACCATGTCGAGAATTTCTGCAAAATCCACGGAACGACCAGTTTTGGCGGAGAATAGTAAAGAATGATGAAAAGCGAATCTTCCTACATTATCCTGATACCAGAAATCGATGGCTATGGCCAGGGGATGAGGCTCAAGCAGTGGTTCAATGAGGGTGTTTTGTTTTGAAATGAAGACAATGTTGTGCGTATGGTGGAATTTTGAGGGTCTTGTCCACTGGGAACTTCTGCCACATGGTCGGGTCGTCGATGGGAACCTGTATGCCGATTAGCTGCAACACATATACGACATTCTGCGCCAGCACTACCTCGCAATGGTGAACCGAAAGAAGATCCTCCTGCAATTTAACAACGCCCCATGTCATGGATTGTCCATCGGAAAATGCAGGATTTGGATGGCGCTGAAATCCTACCACATCCACCCTATAATAGCCTGAATCTTGCCCGCTTCGGATTTTCACCTGTTTCTTTCTATGGCGTAATTCTTGGCCGGCAAACAGCTCCATTTCTTGGAGGCTGTGAAAGATGGCATCACTGAGTTTTTGCATCCAAGCCAGCGATCTGGTACAGCAACAGCATTGGATCTTTAGCTAAATGTTGGTGAAGGCAGTGCTTCATTTGCGGCAGAGCTCAGCTTCAGTACTTTTTCGTTTTTGGCGAATATTTCAGTATTACCTAGAGAGCTCTGGAGCTTCGAAACAGACTTTTTTTTTTTATTCTGTCTTCAGCGTTAACCACACAGGGAAGTTCTGGTCCTGTGACCTGCAGCCATGGTGATGCAGCTATTTTTAGCACTCTCTTCTCATTGCGTGAAAGGACGGGCTACAATCAAACTGATAATGATGCAATGCTTAATGCTTAATGACATAGCTTAAAGAGAGGGGGTAGGGGCTCTGGTACTTTTTTCTTTAGAAATTAAGCCCTGGGTGAAGGATTATAGACTGATGGATTATATTTTGCCGAATAGCCATATGTGGTACCGGACTGAACGTTGTACCCCGAAACGTTATGAACTTATGACTCACCGTGGTATTATACACATATAGCAAAAATTAAACCACTCATTTAGTTAAAATTGTGAGATTATCCACAAGAAAATCACTGATATAACTTCACATCAGCACATAATTATTCACTAATACAACAGAGTAAAATCTCAAGGAAAAAAAAAACATGTGTTGAAAAGAAAACTTTAAAGTCAGTCAGTGGTGTTTGTCATATTGCATTAAAGTGCCAATGCAAAATGTCTAAACCCACAAAAATATAGCACACCGTCAGAGAAATGAAAACAGCACTTCCAAGGTTGCTACAATACAGAATAGAAGTTACTGAAGTAGCCAGAAGCTGCTAAGTCACTTCACACACACACACATTAATTAGGGCATTAGTTAATCATAATGCATTACCACATGTAATGAAATCTAATGCCAATTATTGATTTCCACATCACTACAGAGTAAACTATGGCTAAGCATGCAACATAACTTCTGACAAACTGTAGCTCGATACTGTTAACAAAAAATAAAAAAATAAAAAAATAATAAAAGTAAAACTTCAAACTGCTGCAGTCAAATAACTTGATTCAACTGTAATAGTCTTGTGGAAGTGAAACAGATTCAACTGGCAGCAGAAGCTGATTTGAGGTCCAAAGCAAATTTTGTGGGGAAATACATACTGAAATTGCTCCAAATCAGGCATACTAAGCAAACAACATGGCATAAAAGCTGGTTAGACAAAGTTAACCAATATTTCAATTGTGGCTGAACAAAATTTTTTTCAGGATTGATTGTGTAATGTCAACATGGCTGTTTAATATATTTATGGATGCTTGATGCCAAAATAGATAATAATAGTGGTTTATGTCTTGGTGATATCCGTGTGTGCAGATTGCTGTATGCTGATGACACTATCCTGTTGGCAGAGAGCAAAAGTGAGTGACAGAGTATGTTGTCTCGGATGTACGAGGTTTGCATGAAATTCAAACTGAGTACAAATAAGGGAAAAACCAAAATTATGGTCTTTGAGAGAGGAACTGGTAGTACTGAATGTAACATACACTGATGGAAAAAAATCCCAACACCAAGAAGGGGTTGTTTTAGATAAATGACAGTTGGTAGGCGGTGAGAGTACATCTGTAAGATGAAGTCTATGCAAATTTCACGCTTGGCGCATACGTGTGGCGCTAGTAGCGCCCTCGGAACATGCAAAGCAGGTTTGCTGTAAATACGCGCTGTAACGTTCATGAGCGTTAGTTATCGTTGAGATTCGACGTAGGGTGTTGATGTTAGTCAAGAATGCCTTTAAGAAGACGAAGAAGCCATTATCAACAGCTCACGGAGTTTGAACGAGGTCGTGTAATAGGGCTACGAGAAGGTGGATTTTCTTTCCGCAATATTGCAGAACGACTTGGCAGGAATGTAGCCACTATGCATGATTGTTGGCAGTGGTGGTCAAGGGAAGGTACTGCCTCAAGAAGACCGGATTCCGGCCGGCCACGTGGCACTACTGAGAGGGAAGACCGCCGTGTACGGCGTATGGCCGTGGCGCATCGTACCGCGTGAGCAATTTGAGCTGCAGTTGCCACCACAGTGGCACAACGAACTGTTACAAATCAGTTACTTGAAGGACAGCTCCGAGCCAGACGCCCTGTAGCATACATTCCACTCACTCCAAACCACTGCCGTTTGCAACGTCAGTGGTGTCAAGCTAGAGCTCATTGAAGGACGGGGTGGAGATCTGTTGTGTTTTCTGATGAAAGCCGGTTCTGCCTGGGTGCCAGTGATGGTCGTGTGTTGGTTAGAAGGAGATCAGGTGAGTGCCTGCAACCAACCTGTCTGCAGCAGAGACACACTGGACATACACCTGGAGTTATGGTCTGGGGAGCAATTTCCTATGACAGCAGGAGCACTCTCGTGGTTATCCCACGCACCCTGACGGCACAGTTGTACGTCGGTCTGGTGATTCAACCTGTTGTGCTGCCATTCATGAACAGCATTCCAGGGGATGTTTTCCAACAGGATAACGCTTGCCCACATACCGCTGTTGTAACCCAACAGGCTCTACAGAGTGTCGACATGTTGCCGTGGCCTGCTAGATCACCAGATCTTTCACCAATCGAGCACGTATGGGACATCATTGGACGACAACTCCAGCGTCACCCCAACCAGCATTAACAGTCCCTGTATTGACCGACCAAGTGCAACCGGCATGGAACTTCATCCCACAAACTGACATCCAGCACCTGTACGACACAATGCATGAACGTTGGCGTGCTTGCATTCAACATTCTGGCGGTTACACCGGTTATTAATGTACCAGCATTTCACATTTAAATTGGCTCTTCTCGCGCTTACAATAAGCTATGATATTGAAACCTTAATCGATTAAATATGTTACCTATACAAATGTATTGCCGCCATTTCATTCCTCTACAACTATTTTTTCATGGTGTTGGGATTTTTTTTTCCCCGTCAGTGTATGTCTAAATGGCACAGTGATTGACCAGGTGAATGAGTTTGTGTATTTAGGAAGCATGTTTGACAGAGAGAACAAATTGGATGTTGAAATTAGTAGGCAAGTGAATTCTTCATTGAAAGTCATAGCTGCTCTGGGAGGTTTTCACAGGAATGATGGGTTCTCTAGAGTCCTGCATGGCTGTGTATGAAAGTAATTATTCCTACTCTGATGTATGGTAGTGAAACCTGGGTACTACAGAAGAAACATAGAAGTAGTTTGCTTGCTGGAGAAATGCATTACTTACTGGGGGTTTGTGGCAAGACACGGTCTGATTGTGTGAGGAATGAAGATGTGTTGCAGTTGTGTGATGTGAAGCAAAATGTTGTTGGCAAGGTGGAGACTAATATGCTTCGGTGGTTTGGCCATGTTGAAAGAATGAGTGATGAGATGCTTACTAAGAAAATCTGTTTAGCCCAAGTGGCAGGAACGAAAGGCAGAGGAAGGACAAGGAAGTCGTGGGAGAATCAGATTCAGGAGTGTCTGCATGAGAAAAAGATTACGAGTATGAAGTATAAAAAATCTTGTGTACGGCGTGTGATGGATGTCAGTGAAGCCCAAGTTGTATGTCAAGATCGCTGTAAATGGAGAAGTTTGATACGACAACAGTAAGTAAAACTATTTGGTAGTTTGTATTTCTTTTTGGAGCTTACCTCTGAATCTCAGAGAACAGCTTAGTGATATGTATGTATGTATTAAACCGAATCATGGTCAAATATACATATTTGCCTAAACTGACAACAAATGAGTCTAGTTCTTGTTTTAAATCTCATATTTCAGCCATCTTAGCTTGTTAATAATCAAGGTTTCACCACTGATGATAAACAACAGTTAATCCACACTACCTTGTGAATTTTTTAAATAATAGTTTGATAATACTGGGCACTCACTCCAGAAGACTGAAATAACAAAAAAATGTAAATGATCAATCCTTACAATTAAATTAATAAATGTTTAATAGTGGTTTTGGTTCCCCTTCTCCATAAATATACAGGGTGATCCATTTAAACCAGTACCCAGAAAAAACCTTACATTTTTGCAAGGGATCGCGCAAGGAACTTCTTTTTTTCAATAGAAGCAGCAACTTCTGGAGAATGAAAACCGCCACCGTGAAGAAGGTTGTTAACTGTAACTCAGCTCGTGATTTGTTTGTTGTTGCGTTGTCATTCACTTGCGTACATTCGGAAACATGCAGTACTCTGTTCCAGAGCGTGTGTTTTTTTTTAGTGAAATCGTATTGGGTAACCAATTCTGTCATCAAAACGCAATGAGCATTTCGAAGAGAGTTTGGAGTTCGAAAAGTGCCAAGCAAGTCAACAATTCTGTCGATGGCAAAAAAAAAAACGGAGCAAACCGGTTCTCTTCACAGCGGTAGCCATCACCCTCCAATGCCCCAAACACGTGTGGACTATGTTCGGCAATGTTTACTTCAATCTCCGACGAAATTGTTGCACAGATTAAGCAAACAGACAAGATATTAATACGGAACTTGTCAAAGGGCAGCAAAAAAAAAAAAAAAAAAAAAAAACGAATATTCGACCATTTAAAGTGCACGTAATCCATCAGCTGCAGAAACCGGACAAGGGAAAGAGAGTAAGTTACTGCAAATGGTTTCAAAATTTTCTTAATTTGCGATCTGATATTCTTTCCATCACATGGTTTACGGATGAAGCCTGGTTTCATCTGTCAGGCTACGTCAATTCGCACAACAGCAGATACTGGGCTGCTGAAAACCCACACGTTATGTGTGAAACGCCGATGCATTCACAAAAGGTTGGTGTATGGTGTGCGGTTTCGTCTACGAAAATTATTGGCCCCATTTTTTCCTCTGAGACTGTCAACACTAACGTTTATTGCCGCATATTCAATGAATTTGTGGAACAACTCGATGACATTGAATTGACAGAGGGCTACTTTCAGCAGGATGGCGCTACGTGTCACACATCGAAAGTCTCAATGGAACTCGTAACCAGCTACTTTGATGACAGTTTAATTTCAAAAAACATATGGCCTTCCCGATCTCCGGACTTAACTTCCCCCGACTTTTTTTTATGGGGCTACTTAAAGGATAGAGTTTACAAAACCCATCCAAAAACATTGGATGCATTGCGTGAAACAATCACGACTGAAACTGGAAATGTTACTGCTCGTACTCTACATGAGACATCACTGAATATGGTGCGGCGTGTTCAACTGTGTTTACAAGAAAATGGAGGACAATTCCAACATTTGCTTTGATAAAATGATTCTCCAATACCACATGCATAATTCTCAACTTACTGTATGATTTTGTTGTTATTTATAAAAAAGTTAAGTAAATCACATGGTACTGGTTTAAATTGATCACCCTGTACTTCCCTGATATTTCACTATACCAACATCTACTAAAACCAAGAGAAGCATGTAAGTTATTTCACAAATGGGACCATGATGCCAATGCTTACACATATTACTTGAAACACACTGCACTGACACTTTGCACAAATTTCCACCACACTTCAACAGACAAATTAACATAGAAGTGTTTTGTCAGTGTTAGAAAGTAGCAAAGAAAAATAAAGAATAAAAATCAGTCCATAAGTAGGGGTTGGTCGTACTATTTATTTATTTTTTTTAATTGGAGATTTAATGACCACTATGAGCAACTCAGTGGGCTATAAACAGTCTACCGTCCCTAATTTAGGACCACTGGTTCCAGGGAAAGGAGAGAACCAGTGCCATAAGACAAACGCATCGGGATTTGAACCCGGACCCATCTCAGACAAATGATCAGCCACCATCGCTTAGACCACTGCGCCACCGGGGCGGTGTTGTACTGCTGTTGCAATCAAAATATTACCACTACAAAACATTTGAATACCACTCATAAAGTTTCTTTGGTCGAGGTCTTTGTAAAAATATTGCCATGTGTGCAGAATTTCGGATTTTGTGAGAGAACAAATGAATACACTGAAGGGCTACCAGCAGTTACCCATCAATGATGAAGCCCCATTCCACTCGGTATAATCAAGAAACATAACCATCAGTACTGGTGCAATGCAAACACTAAATGCTGTAGCACATGCTCAATGCAAAAATCGTACTATAGGAATAGTGTATCATTAATGGCGATGCTTTATTGAATCTCCAATTTTACAAAGAGAATATTTCATGTGCTACCTACCTACCTTATAATATTACAGCAGAGAGTGATTCCTTATTCAGACATTTCCCAGCAAATAAGAAAGATGCTCGCTCACATTAATCCGCTTGTCTAAAACTACTGTTCATGAGAATAAAACACTGATCTAAATGGAATGGACCTCTACATAATCTAACATGTATTAACACTATTATAGTTTTAAGCCTCTTTTTTTTTTTCCTTCTCTTTCTTTCTTTCTTTCTTTCTTTCTTTTTTTTTTTTTTTTTGCCAATGTAGAAATCCTTGAAATTCATGCTTGAAATATGCCCAAACATGTGGTAACTACTAAAAAAAAACGCAAAATGAATGTATTCATGTGTCAGCGCTTGTTCCTACCATCTGCCAAGTAAACATTTAACTGATAGAAATAGAATTTACTTACTGTTGATGTATCAAACATTTCCATTTACGATGATCTCAGCACACGGCTCGAGCTTTACTGACATCCATCGCACGTCACACACAAGCCCTTTGTACTTCATACTCATAATCTTTTTATCAAGCCAACATTCCTGAATTTGGTCCTCCCATGATTTCCTTGGCTTTCCTCTACCTTTCTTTGCTGCCACTTGGGCTGAAATAATTGTCTTAGTCAGAAACTCATCACTCATTCTTTCAACATGGCCAAACCACCTAATAGATATCAGTCTCCACCTTTATAACAACATTTTTTGCCTCACATTACATATCTGCAACACATCTTCATTCCTCACATGATCAGAGCAGTAGGTCCACCATTGAGTCCTTTAAGTTCTTTGGGTCATAAAAACCCTAAAAGTACATCAGTGCGGGTGATCAGCCAAAACCCCCTGGAGAGCAAGCCCCAGCGCGCGAACTGTGAAGGTGTGTGACGTCACGATCAGAGGGCCATCGCAATACCTCCTCCAGAGAGGTCAAAGGGCAAACGTAAGGGGAATGCCGATATTAGCCGTGCGTTCATGTGGCATCGGTCAGTATTGAGCTTTCAGTAGTCGTACACGTGAGATAGCGTTTTTATGCAACATGCCTGGAAAATATTGAGTGCCTCTATGTAGATCTAATTACAAAACACATCCAAAAGCCACTGTTTTCAGCTTCCCCGAAGGTGAAAGCCTTCGAAGAAGATGGATTTCTTCCGTACGAATAAAGAATTTTGAACCCACCGTGAATTCAAATGTTAGTTAAGCGCTTAAGCCTAATTGTTCTCATGATAGCATGTTCTGCTTTCGTTGTAAAAATTCTGCTTTCTAGTAAATACAACTATAATTTAGTGAATTGTTAGTCGTTATTTTGATTGACTGAGTAAAATTTAAGGGCTAACCTTCCAATTATCAGCTTATTATTTGTTGTGGTTTAAATAATGATATATTACTTACCATTCAACGTTTCATTTCTATAAAATAAATGTTATTTTTCTTTACAAAATTCGTAGTTAGTAGTGTTCAAATTGAAAAAAAAAAAAACTACAGTAGATGTACATATATTACAGGGTTCGTACTCTTTTTGGGGGAAAAAATTCAAGGACTTTCCAGGCCTTTTCCAGGCCATATACAAAAAATTCCAGGATGATTACTACGCTTTACAGTATCATGCTCAAATTAGTTTTTAAAAGCAATTTCAGTTTTAAGTAATAAAAATGATGAAAGATGCAAATGGATTAGGGATGATAGGGGGGAAGGGGAATAGAACTGTCCATAATTAGCATGTTCTCGTTGCGCTAGGCGCTTAAGCACTGCTGAATTCAGTCAGACCCCCAATGGTCAAATGATTGAAATGTGCTGATGTTCATGGAATGAAATGGTTGATCAGCTATGATAAAAGTTCGAAGGGGGCCGATTTCTTTTTTACGTTATGCAACATTCTACATTACTCCAGTATTTATCTTGTCATCATCAACAATAGCAATGTAACTACCACTTACGATCGCGGATATCAGCCAACTGAAAATCTGCCATACAACTAAGGGATACAACACACAGGTATCATGTTACAGTGTATTGTAATTGAAAAAAAAAAAAAAGATTTCAGAAATTAAAATCGAAAAAAAAAAAAAAACTTTCAGAAATTAATATCATCAAGTCATGGTGTTTCAAAAATCCGCTTTCCTTTATAATGTTTAAAAACATGTAATGTTTTTTTCTTTTTTACCTGTCGTGTATAATAAAATGGGTTGATTTTTTTTATGGAATCAGACGTCCATATGTCCAATTGTCTTCGTCTGAGTTCACACGTTAGCTACTGTGTACAAGTAGACATATTTTTTCAGCTCAAAAATATGTAGTTTTGTATGTATATTCACAGTATAACTCATTCCGTATTCCCACAGAACAAAATTCAGCAGATACAAATGAAGAACATCAAGACCCAACCAACACCATGTTTCCGATTGTCTGCTGTTTATATTCAAGAAATGCGAATATGGATCATTGGTGAATGCAGCAACTATGGTTTTTATTTATTACCAAGAAAAAAAAAGGAGCCTGAAAGCTGTAAAAGCTGAAACGGATATTTCTCCCCCTCCCGAAAACATTCCGATTAAGTTCAAACAGCAGGAGCACGCGTCCACGCACACTCAACCTCTGGAATGTCCTGATGGAACGGCTTCTTTTCATTTGGCACATCGCCATAAATCACCACCTGCAGCTCACTGAAGTGTCTTCCTCCTTCACCCTAACTATAGGAGAAAACGCAAAAAAAAAAATGCTGCCCAATTTTCGCCAAAATGACCAAATTTACGTCATAACGTTGCAATTTACTAAAATACGTTTATCTGCTGAATTTCGCCTAAATCCATTGAAAACTTTTTAATTAGATTTTTTTTATTAAAACAGTAACTCAGACATCTGAATAAAAATGTATGTTTGTAATTAAAATAGAGTCCATATCATCACAGAAACAAAATTTAAGGATCACTCTGTTTAAATAAACCATGGCATCTAAAAAAAAATAATTTGCTTGCTTTTCCCGTAATTTATAATTGCCGTTTCGTTTTTTGAATCCGATTTTGCAACGGAAGATTTTTTTTTTTTTTTTTTTTTTTGCATCTGCTAAAGTTTCAAACGGAATTCGGCGAAATTTGCACTAGAACTTTATTGTGATGTATTTTAACCACTGTAAAAATTTTACTGTGTTATTTTCAAAATTCCGGAAAATGGATTTCTGAAAATATCTCTTAGTCCTTTTGAGCCGTGGAAGTGATAAACAGGTGTTTGCTTTCTTCCCAACCAAGGGCTTCGGATCAGCGCTCCCAGCTGTCAATCAACCGTTGCTATGGTAACACCCTTTCTGCTCAAGGCTCACTGTCTAAAGAAGCACACATAATAAAAATTTCCAATGCTAACTTTTTAAGTTTTAAACCGATTCAAATGGAATTTTGGGAGTGAGCTTCTGTAATCCAATTATAGTAAATGTAAAAATTTCAGCCACTTTTGTGAAAAATTCGCAAAGATAGTTTTCTTATTTTTTTATCATAAGTAGCCGAAGTCTCTTGAGGGGTGGGCCGGAAGCAAGCGTCTTAATGCAATAAACAAGGAGCAGATGAATGTGTTGTTCAGACATACTCTTCACTGGTGGATGCCAGCTGACTTGGTAAACACGCGACCCCCTTGCAAATGCTAAATGTCTTTTCTTTCCCCTTCTGTTGTTCTCAGTAGTTGTCGGACGGACATCAAGCTCAGGGCTAGAGAATGCATCAAGCTCCCCTTCCCTAACAGACCTGCTAGTAATCATCCAATTTTATTGCACTGGAAGTAGTGCTTCCCCCCCCAGCCAAATTAGGATTTGGGCACATCCGAAACACCACTGTAGCCGGCGGTTTCTTTGAGAACAGAGGAGAGGAACTTAAAAAAATTAAGGGGTAACAGTCAGTAACACGATTTCCTAAAAGGGCATTTTTTTTAAGCACTAATTTCAAATTTCAAGGCTTTTCAAGACAGCATTAAAAAAATACCGTTTTTCCAGGATATTCCAGGCCTTGAAAACGTAATCATGATTTTCCAGGACTTTCCAGGTTTTCAAGCACGCGTGCGCACCCTGATATTATCAGCGCATCAAGTACCAATAATTACGTTATTTATTAATCAACATTTCATTTCCGTAAAACAAATGTAATTTTTCTTCACAAAATTGCTGTGTATCAGTGTCCTAATTAAAGTTTATTGGAATGCCCAACAAATGTATCCGAAAGTTTGGAATGTGTCCGAAAGAATTCACTTATATCGTTAAACTTCAGCACGATACCGGAAGTTTACTGGCTGATAAGTTAAAATATATGTTCGTACATATATTCATGGGCTTACAATTTTTTTAAGTTAGTGAATGTACAATTTAATTTAAATTAAGTTGTGGTAGAGATTGAGGTTCGGATTAGAGAACTATGAACTTGAATTGTCTACATTGAACTCTTTTGCAAAGCAGTACTTTAATTCCTAGTTACATTCTTAGTCACATGTATAAGGATAGTTTCAGAAATATTGGCAGTGAAACGTTCCTTCCTGCAAGAAGAACATCGTGCAAAAAAGAAAGTACTTATGCATAATGAAGGAACATGTTTATTAATGCATGTGTTTTCCGCTTTTTAGGGAGTCTGTTAATGTGTTGATTGATATCTTCAATATCGTTACAGATATTGAAAAAGGCAAAAAAAAAAAAAATTTTAAAAATGTGACATTCAGATTTACCCCCATAAAATTTGCAGTGTTGTGTGCATAAATTCGAAGATATCCAAATTAATACATGCCATGTTCATTTGACAAAGAACTTTTTCCTAAATGATTCTAATTTATAATTATTATTTTTTTACCTTCTAGAAGTATTTGCAAGATTTGTGCACACACCTTACCATATTTTCAGTAAATATACTCACTAAATCGGAAATTTTGCTCTCGTGTTCGTTACACAATTAAGGGGAAAAAAAAAAAATTCTTTTATTTTAGTGAATCGAACGCGAAGATAATTTCTAAAAGTTTCAAGTGAAATGATTATATCCATACAGTCCTACCAATTTGCCATTATCGCACTTAAAAAAAAATCGTAGTTTCAAAAACGCTTAACGTAAAATGCTGGGCTTTTCACATTATGTGTGAAAAAATTTATGTTTGTGTTCCTTTAGCCCAATTGCAAACAAAAGGAAAAATTTCCTGAAATATGTAATTTTAAGACCCGTACGTGAAATCATTTCCCAGCACAAGAACAAAACTTTGGAATTCCCCGATTTACAGGTATCATTGCTGTAAACTGAGGGGAAAAAAAAATCAAAGCTAAAGATGTAATCTTTCAATGTTATCTAAGGATAAAAATTACAGAGAAAAAAAACATGGTCAATTTTTTGCTGTGTGCGAAAATTGTCTAGTAGCACACTCCAGAAATTATTTCTCTGCGTAAACACTGCAGTACTTTGTCGGGGTTTTCAGGAGCGGAGAGCTCGAGTCGGTCAGCCCACTAGCTCTGGCTTCACAGACCAGTTCGGAGGCTTTCTTAATCTTCAGGGGGGTTTTGGATTAACCCACAGCTAATACTTCCAAGTTGGTCATTCCACCTAATGATTCTGGAACAAAACCGAGTGAGTTAGGAGTCTTTTTACCAATGTCACGCAGAATTAGCTGGTACCTCAGCAATATTTAAACTGGCATCGCCGTTAATGGCAACAATTTGAAATATAAATAATTTAAAAGTAACCTGTGCATTGTACAATAGCTAATGACTTTTTTTAATTGAAAGTTTAACAACCACCATGAGCAACTTAATGGGTTATAAGCAGTCGCCCGTTCCTAATTTAGGGCTACTGGTTAAAGGGAAGGGAGAGAGCCAGTGCCATAAGACAAACACAAATCCATGCCCCACTAGTATTTGAACCCAGATCCTTCTCGGTTGAATGGTCATAAGTCAGCGCTTAGACTACTGTGCCACCAAGGCGGCAGGACATATTTAAATAACAGATTAATTGCATATTTTTGCCTATGGACCCAAACTTCTATGATGTTGCAGAAATAAGTCAATTACTGTTGCATACTGTATAATTAATAAGCCAGAAGGCAAACTAGTAACATCCTAACATCAAATTTTAACTTCTGAATCTCAGTCTTCAGGAACAAAATGCAGAAGGAATGCATTTTTCTTTTTCAAGAGACCAAGTTTCATTACTTTCAGAGACAAAACTACACAGGCAGAAGACAAAAAATTACGCTAGTACAAATCAATATCGAACTGAATCATCAGAGGTACTAAAATATGGTAACTACGGCCCACAAGCTCACGACCAAAATCAGGAGGAATTATTTTGTATGTCATAAATAGCAAAGAAAGGTAACTTGATCACGCTAGTTACGTTAACTAAAACTTTTACAAAAAAGTTCGTAGTTGAAGCTTTCGACCTTATCTTAGGTCTTCATCACGCCAATGGAGGACTAAAATTGTTGCCAGATTCTACATTTGAATTTTCCTATTTTTGTTGCCAAAACTTAGAATTGATCTCCAGATCAACGGAATGTAGAGAGGAGATTCGGAGTTGCAAGTCATTGAGTTGAAAATAATCATATAAAAATCATATAAAAATGAATCAACTCAATGACTTGCAACTCCGAATCTCCTCTACATTCCGTTGATCTGGAGATCAATTCTAAGTTTTGGCAACCAAAGTAGGAAAAATTCAAATGTAGAATCTGGCAACAATTTTAGTCCTCCATTGGCGTGATGAAGACCTAAGATAAGGTCGAAAGCTTCCAACTTACGAACTTTTTGTAAAAGTTTTAGTTAACGTAACTAGCGTGATCAAGTTACCTTTCTTTGTTAATATTGTTACGTGTTTTGCCCATAATCGTCACATAAATAGCAAACATAAAAATACTTGCAACTCAATTTCTGAACAAGTTATTAACCTGCAATACATCGACAACAGTGGGTGTGGAGCAAGAGCACCTTGCATCAACAAGTCAGTCTATTGATGCCTCACACAATATATAAGCAGAAACATTTAAGCTTTTACAGACTGGTGGGTCATATTCAGAGAGATTAAGTAAGAAAAGAATTTGAGTTGGTTATTAGTTGCAGTTCAGTTCCAACACCTACAAGTATTCTTTCTGCTCCAGCCCCACTGTGACCTAACACTGTATGTTCTGCAAAAGTGAACAGGGTGGAGAAAAACTAGTTCTTTGGGTAATTCCATATCAAATCAAAAAAGAAAAAATAAAGTTCGGAATTTGATGTCATGGATTTGGCTAATTTGGGGGATATTTGTTTGTCTATTAGCATCTCAAAAGTTAAAAACATTTATTTTTTTATTTTTTCTGTTGCCAATTTTTGAGTTACTTAACTTTCAAAATGTCTCAAAAACTGCTCTCCACAGGAAATTTAAATGCAATTTGCAAGAGACCCATTTCAGCTACAGAGCTGGGTATGGTCTCATTTGATATATAACATGCACTGTTTTTGAGTAATAAAAAAATTGCCAGTTTTTTTTTCTTTTAATTTTATTTTATAATTTCCAAAAAACATTTTTTTTTAAATTTCAAAAAATTCACACGCATTGATACACATTTACTGAAGGTTCAGTCAAAATTTCAAGATGGTATCTCTCTGGAATCATATAAAAATGAATTTTTTTTTGCAGGCATGCAACCATTTAAGTTAACGTATTTTACAACCTAGCTGAATTATTAATACAGATGCACACATACCATTGTGTTACTGCTTACTGATACAGAAATGCTTTCTTCTTTGATAAAATACATGATGCTTGTGTGTCATCTTTTGTTTCAGCCAATATGTTCCACCGGTGGCTGTTACTGGATTAACCTTACAAAGGATGAAGTTTCCTAGCATTGTAAGAATTTCAGGTTTTCTTGGATAACTAAATAAGGGTGCTGGCCTACAAGGATGTATGAATAGATCTCCATGTTCTACATGATCCTTTGAAAGTACATATCCTAACCACCAAATGACATCATATGCACAGGCTACGAAACATGTGATGTGTTCAAAGACCACATTTGAACTAACTCTAACACAATGTACCAAAGTTTCTTCAGATTCAGAAAACACTTTAGTCTCCACTTTTTGTGTGCTTACTGGTATGAATGCACGAAACTTCTGAGTCCCTGTTACAGTTACAGCTTCATCAAACCATGTCTCTAAAAGTCTGTTTTCTTCCAAGTATTCATCATTTGCCAAGTAAAAGAAAGTTGTGGAAGGAATGTTCTCCTTTCCCTATCAAAACAGCAAGAGAGGCATGATTTGATTTGAAAGAGGGTTCTGGAAGCTAGTTTTGGCTGCCAACCTCTTTACTGTCCCTCCAACATCATCACACACTTCTTTGCCACAAGCTGTTACGTAAAAATGTCACTTAGCATCAATGCTATCAAAATCTCCATGATGATTGCACAAATTTGCACAGTTCTTGCGGTTCTTATATTACAATGCTGAACCATCAGAGAAGTAATACATTTTCTTTAAATTTGGCAGACAATCTTTCAAGAAATCTGGAAGCTTTCTTCACCACCCAGGACGACAAAGTCCCAAGTCATTCTGGGTGGTGTAGCGAATAGCACGCTCGAACAGTAATCGGGAGATGCAGGTTCAATTCCCGCTCCAGGGCAATGAAATTTTCAAGTTTTCTGATGTGTTACACAAGAAACAGTAAATACATTCAACTCAGATGTCTGATTGCTGTGTTATCATGACGTATTTTCCAGGTATTATGAGAAGAATATTTTTGCAACATTATGTTTATCTTTCACTTTTAAATCTTAGGTGCTCAAGGATTTCTGATTCTGAATTGTTACACTGCTATTCCTTTTCATCATCTTTATAACTTTCTGCATTAAAAAAGGATTTGGTATATGAACTTTTTATTTTCTCTATCTTTTCTCAGCAATACTTTTTAGAACTCTTAATTTTCTTTCTACTTACTGGAAACTCACCAAGAGAGGTCAAAGAGGCATTCAAAATAAATTCTGAATCATGGTTGCTACAACTAGGACCAGCATTATTACCTGGCTCTGAAGGAACACTCACCTCATGTCGCTATTCCTTCTCCTAACTGCAATCTACAGGAAGTGAAAATTTGTGTTTTCTTCAATTTCATATTTTAAATAGATCGTCCAATGACTTGCACGTAAATATGCGCACTTTGTTGGTATTTAATGCCTTTGAAGATGCAAATAATATGAGAGATCATCCAAGTTGTCACATTTTCAAATATTTACTAATTCAGTCTTTTTTTTTTTTTTTTAAAGGATTACAACAGTAAATGGACCACGTCTTGCCATCCATATTTGAAAGTAAAACTTAAAACTAGTCTAATCTAAAAAAATTAACAGCACTAATAAATAAATCAAGTTTAAAAGATAAACAATTCACCGCATCAGTTAATTGAGATGTACACATCCTGAGAGCTACACCACAAACTGAACTACTTGGGCAAAGAAGTGGGGGAGCGCATGAATGAACATGTCACTGTAAGAAAGGGATAACTCACACTTGAGAATGCTTGTGTATTAATGTATTTAACTGTGTCTAACTCATGTCATACCATAAAGATACCATCTTGAAATTTTGACTGAGTCTTCAGTAAACGTGTATTAATATGTGCAAATTTCTTAATTTTTTTTTATTTAATTTTTAGAAATTGTAAAATATTTTTTTAAACTGGCAAAAAAATTTTTACTCAGAAATAATGCGTGTTATGTATCAAATGGAAGCTCTCTTCATAAGCTTTAAAATGAGACCATGCCCAACTCTGTAACTAAAACGGGTCTCTTGCAAATTGCATTTAAAGTTTTGGTGGTGAGCAGTTTTTGAGACATTTTGGCAATTTTGAAAATCAAATAACTCAAAAATTGGCAACAGGAAAAATAAAAAAAAAAAAAAAAATTTGTTACACTTCAGATGATGATAAACAAATATCCCAAAAATTAGCCAAATCCATGGCATCAAGGGTTTATGCACTGGTTGATTTGACATGGAATTTAATTACCCCTTTATGAATATCTGCTTGCAATTCCCCACACGAGTGTAGAACCAGAAAGGGCACTTTCATACACCAGCACGTTGTGTCAAAATATAGATCTAAAATAAGAAACACAACAGAAAACTGCTTTTTTTTTCTTTTTTGCTAATTTAAGAAATGTTTAAAGATCTTTCGAGTGTTACAGGACAGTCTATTCTTATTGAAATGTTTATTATCTTAATGATTTATGACAATCAACCCTAAATTAAATCTGTTGACTTCATAAATCATGAAACTAGTCTATTTTTTTATTTTTATTTTTCAAATCGCATTGACATGTGCTTGCCATTTGAGAACATTGTTCTGCCCACAAGCTGTTTGGTCATTAGTAAAGCCCGGAAGCTGAGGCAGTAAAAATGCTGAAAATAGGCAGGCAAATAAGTAAAACAAAGCATCAAAAATAGGCATTTACAGAAGTGGTTGAAAAATTCTGAATCATACACAGTTGTTAAGCTGAATTGGCAAAATCATTTATCAGATTATCACTTACTTATTTTTGCAGTTACACATAAGTACTAGGTGTTTTTTTAAATGCTCGAACGTGAAACTCTGCCTTCTGTCACTTAGGATATGTTTCAGAAGCGAAAATGATCTTTCAACTTCTACGAAGGTAATGGGAGCGTATTTGAAACATGAGGCAGTTGTAGGATCCATTTTAATAGAAGTTGAACTTTCACCTTGGAGTAATTCAGCGATGACTTTGATTTTCTCCAAGTCATTATTTGCTGAAAGAACTCGTTGACATTTTTCACTCACGATTTAACCCTTTCTCCCGGGAACACATTTAATTGTACCAACTACATCATTTAATATTTTCAAGGCATACACTAACGATTCGTTCCTTTTTTCCAGCAAAGTAATCATATCGGGCAATTGTGAAAAGTGTGCTTGAATAAAAGTTAAATCGTTACGAATGGGATATTTAGCTAGTATCTGTTGAAAATTGCGTATTGCGCAGGATTCATCCTCTTGAAAACTGTAAACAGTTTCAGCAATCTTGTTCAAATTTTTTGCGTAATATACAGCGGCTGATATCCATGTTCCCCATCTTGTCAAAATCAGTTCAGGCGGTAAAGCAAGATTTGGTTCCATCTCTTTGAATAAGTGAACTCGATGAGGAGCGCTTTAAGGAAAATTTTCTTCACATTACTCACTAATGCATTAATATCTGGAAATAACCATTGTACTTCCTCCGCTACTCTGTGGAGAGCATGAACCAAACAAGTTAAATGAAGCATTTTTGGAAAGAGAACTTTCAGGCTGTGGGCAGCCTTTTTCATATAAGGAGCTGCGTCTGTTAAAAACAATAGTACATTTTCATACTTTATTCCGCCAAGCCAAAGAAGAGCTAATGAAGAGGCAAAAAGCTGAGAAATCCTGCTACTATTTGTTTTTGGAAGTTGTTCTGATGTAAGTAAGTAGATAGTTGAGGTCTGAGCAGGTTCCATTTTACCTATAACAACATTTGCCACATACCTTCCCGTGGCGTCTGATGTCTCATCGATACTGATCCAGATATTTTTATCTCCGACATCTTTTCGTATTTCTTTCGTTATACTGACGTAGCAGGAATCTAAGTATGTTTTCCGCAAAGTTGCTTCGCACGAATATTTTCCTTTGTATATTTCTCAAAAAAATTCTTCATTGAATTATTTTCCATATTCCACAAAGGTATTCCAGCATCTATAAAAGCATGGCACAAATCACTTGCAAACTGTGACTACTTGCTCAAAGTAGAAGCGAATGACAACATCAAGCATGTCTTTTTGTCACCAATCTTCCGAATAACATCAGCTTTATGTTTAGCTGTTGCCAAACGTTGTGAAATGAATGAAGAATTTCTTTTTGTAATTCAGTTTCGTATTGCATATTTTACAAAACACCACCATTCCATCAGTGGACAAAATATCACTTCCATACTCTTGAACATACAGACTTAATTCAGCACTGGTTGAAGAAGCAATTTTCGGCATTATTGTTTCACTTGGACGTAAGGCGAGATCTATTAGGAGTAGCGAACTAACAAAATCTTCCTCCCTTGTTTTGCACTTACGTTTAAGGTCTTATGTGTGTACGTGCATTCTTGGCTTTCACTCTAGCTTGATTGGTTACAATGTTATCTGACTGGATTAGGCCACTTCCGCCATGCGCAGAAACTATCATCTAGGATTCTAGGGAGAGCAAAACATAAAATGAGATGTCGACCATTGCAAACTCTGCGCATGCATCTGCCACCGCTGCTTAAATTGGAGCACCTCGTTTTGAATGTATCGATTGTACTCGTGTTTACTTTTAGATGTCTGCCGACTGTGATTTCGTTTTAGAGAAAATGCCACCTACCTTATGGTTTGTGCACCTATACCCTAAAAAAGAGTTTTTAAAAGAAATGAATAACTTTAAAAAATTACGTGTTTACCCGGAAACACTACGTACTGCATGCTAGATTGTTATCAAAACTTTGATTTTATCGCATTCTTAAGAAATCATTGTTTAATAGTGCATTTGTTGAGTATAGGCAAAAAAAGGCATTAAAAACATAAAAAGGCATTTTCTTCAATCAAATATGAGCCGAAAAGGCAAAAAAAGCATTTTAAGGCATTTTGCCTCAACTTCCGGGCTTTAGTCATTAGTTAATAAAATGTAAATATGCTATGATGATATTTTTTAGATGCTATGTTTTGCTTTTTGTCTCTGGGTTTAACAAGCTCCATAAGAAACTCCAAGGGCTATATAAGCAGTTGCTTGTCCCTGGGCAACTGGTTCCAAGGAATGGATAAAGTCAGTACCATAAGATTAGGGTTGGAAAGTTTCTTCCAAAGCGGAAAAAACCGGCCAGAAGAAATAGGTTTTTTCCACTAGTCGAAGAAATGGAAGAAACTGGTTTTCTTTAACAATTTATTACCTAAATTATAATTATGTTTGTAAGCTATAGTAAATACTTTTCTCTCATAGATAACTTTTAATTTAATTATAACAATTCAATTATATATGCTAAATTAATAATTATAGCATTCTTTTAACCAAGGTCACACACCTGACTGAAGCTGGCAGATTTTTACTAAGTGCAAAATCCTCTGAAAAACAGTTTGAGATTTAACTGAAAGAAACTTTTTTTTACTTTATGAAAAATTATATGCATAGCATGATCTTTTAACTTCTGAGGGATGAAGCCTTTATTTCATTTTATTGAAACATATTTATAGACTATTTAAATAACAGAGTATTATGATTTTGCACCCTTTTTATTATTTTATTTAAGGAACTAACCTGCCGTTTATCAAGCTGAAATGCCAAAACTTTTTTGGGGGGAATATTTATGAATACAGGATACATGTTCTGATTATCGTTATGGGGAAAATCTTTGTTACGTCCTATTTCAGTTTTCGGACATTTCCCATCCAATTTTCAAGTTGAAATACAAATATTTATGAAATAAAATGATATTTAACAACAATACTAGGCAGAGGAAACATCACATGAAAAATAAAATTGCGATTACGAGAGAAATCTTCACTACGTCTAACATCAGTCTTCGAAAGTTCTGAAAGACGAAACTTCCGCTTTCGAAAGTTTCAGGTGGAAAATATCCTCCACCACTACTAATTGCCCCAAAATTTCTGTTCAGTTATGCATCGATCTCGAGGATAACCCAAATTATGACGGAAAAGGAGAAATTTCTCGAAGCCACACTGTCATGCCTAAAAATTACAGCAAAATGTTTCCGCCGCCGAATTTCCGATTTCGGATTATTTTTTTCCCATTTTCAGACTGAAATACAGATATTTATGGAATAAAATGATATATAACAACAACACTGGACAGAGGCAATATCACAGGAAAAAGAAATTATGATTATGGAAACAATCTTTATTTCGTTTACTTCCGTTTCTGAAAGATGAAATACTGTCCCGATGAGTATTTTTACGAACAGGTAACATTTTTCGATGCGTAGTTTTATGTGCCGAGAAAAATTACTGATGCATATTTTTAAATGTCGAAAAAAATTTGCGATGCGTATTTTTACACGTTGGTAAAATTTTGATGCGTAAACACACTCTTCAATGCGTACTAGATGCATAATTGCGCATTTTGGCTAACTCTGGTCGCCACGTCACTTGAGCATTCCCGTGGAGGAGAGAGAGAGCTACAGCACAATGTCACGAAGCCCCGGCGAGTCAAAGATGACATCGTCTCGTGACACAGCGCTCGTAAGGTCCAGTAGAAAATCTAAGTGGATGGTTGCAGGGGATTAAAATATTTAGATTGAGCAATCGAAATATTAAAAAATCCGTAAAAAAAGACCTCTATCCGTAAATCAGTAAAATTAAGCAGAAATCCGTAGAAGTTGGTGTGACGTAAAATTATAAATTCAAACATAACTTTAAAATTTATATCCAAGTTATTTTTCATCATTTTTATACACATTCACACATTATCTAACTATATCAGCTATTGGTATTAAGCATAAAGTTCATTTTTAAAGTTGTATTTAAATTTACATCATGGCCTAATTTATATCATGATGTAAATTTAAATCCAGCTTTAAAAATTAACACTTTAGGTGTATTATTCTGAAAGATATTCTTTTCTTTTATATACTTATAGTCCAAAATTAATATTTCATACTTAATCTTTAACATGACATCTTTTAATTTCTGCCATCTCTTTCATTTTCTGGTAGTTTCTTCTATTTTCTTCCAGTAGAAACCCAACCCTGCATAAGACAACAACACTCATGCCACATTTGAGACTTAAACCAGGGTCCACTTGGACAAATGGTCAGATCACTGGCCCATTGGGGTGGCCATGTTATTATACAGTAGATATGCTATACAATAACATGTGCACGATGTTCGACATTTTTTCAAAGTTGCAAACTAAAATGACTGTATTATAAAGTAAAACTAACACACTCGCCTCATAACAGTATATATACCAAGCATGGTGAAAAATACTTCTGTTGTAAAAAAAGAAAAGAAAAAGCTGAAAATAAACTAGAAGTTTCATGCCTGTCAGTCTCTAAACATTCAAAACACCGCTTTTATTGATGTCTTCTCAGCATGAAAAAAAGTTTGATGTTGTCAAATTTGACTATAGAACCAAACAGATAGTAATATATCTGGAGTAAAAAACTATGGATAATGTTCTGACAGTACACCGAGTAGCTCTGCATATCAATTTTATGCCTGCTGTTCACTCAAAAGCGACTGATATGTTGCTTGTTTAGCAGAGTTCAATTCTTTTCACTGAAAATATTTTCTTATAGCCTGCCTCTGCAAAAGAAAATGCTTTAGTTTTTTCAACAAGGAGTGCACTTAAAGTACCTGTGCTCATACTTGGTCAAAATTCTGTGTGGTTTTTTCTTACCAAGCTAAAAATTCTCTCTACAGGAGCACTGCTATGTGGAATGGTTAATAGTGAGCATTACTTTGGGCAAGATAGCATATTTTTGACAACTAGAGGCATCCAAGAGTTGGAATTTCATTCCATGCAATATCCATTCTGGAAAAAGAGCTTTCAATATCTTCAAATTGGTAAGTGGCAAATTCTCCCTCTAATTTACTGTTCTTCAGAAGTTAGAAGATTTGGAAACAATGACATCAAAAACTCTGCTGATGCATAGGAAACCTTTTTCTGGAGTGTACATCAGCCACTGCTGCATGCTTTAACATTTCACTTTTCATGGACAATTTTTTTCAATATGTAGTCACAGCACTGTGTAAAAATTTCTGATATCACAATAAAATGTCTTTAGTTGTGTGTCGGTGAAACTACACTCTTATATAAACTCTAGTTTAGGTTCCGATTACAAGATCACAGTCATCCTTGCGATACTTTTTTAAAAATGCATATCTATTATTGATACTGAGCCTTCAAATACTGCTGTAGGCTTTACAAATCTTACTAATAAGAATGTAAAGAGACTCACAAGCTTCCTGTGCAACAGATGCATAGCAGGTGCTTCTTGTTGAAATACATTAATGGCAGTAAATACTGGAAAGACATTACTAAGAAATAAACAGTACAGTTTGCACATTGGATTTTGTATTTGTAATCTAATACTCATGTCATCCTGATTTTCAATACCAAAAAAAAAAACTGCTTTAAAGCTTCCCACTGCTGAAGTACTCTATTTACTGAATCAAGTAATGAAAACCAACGAGTACTGACATACACTGAAGTGCCAGAAAAACTGGTACAGAAGAAGAGCTTATGCAAAATACGTAGCAACGGCACCTATGCGCGTACTCGGTTGCGTCCGCCAGTGCGTATATAAAGCATAAACACCCTTGCCAGCTGTCAGAGCTATTTTCGGCATGAGAATGACAAGTAATAACGATTTAAGCAATTTTTAACGCAGTGTCATAGCTGGCGCTCGTGAGATGGGCCATAGTATTTCGGAGGTAGGAATGAAGTTTGGATTTTCACGGGCGACCACTGCAAGGGTGTACCGTGACTACAAGAATTCATGCAAAACCTCCAACCTACGATACCAGTGAGGCCGTAAAAAGACATTGGATGAATGTGACCATCGTCGGCTGTCAAGAATCGTTTCACGCGATAGGCGTGCAACACTCTCGCAGGTATCATCAGAATTCAATGCTGGAGCCTCAACAAGCATCAGCGTCCGGACTGTGCAATGTACCCTGCACGATACGGGCTTTGGGAGCCGACGCCCAACTCGAGTCCCCTTGATGGGTGTATGACACAGAGCTATGCGCCTCGCTTGGGCACTGCAACACCGCCACTGGACACTTGATGACTGGAAACAAGTAGCCTGGTCTGACAAGTCGCGTTTCCAACTGTATTGGGCAGATGGAAGGATTCATGTGTGGCACAACCCCATGAAGCCATGGATCCCGCACGTCAACAGGGAACTGTACCAGCTGGTGGGAGGGGGGGTCCATAATGGTATGGGGTGTGTTCAGCTGGACTTCACTGGAACCCCTGGTATGTCTACAAACGTTTGTGACCGGCCAACGCTATGTGTGTATCTTTTCTGACGAGGTACACCCGTTCATGTCCTGCATTCATGCCGATGGGTCGGGCCTGTTCCAGCAGGACAATGCACCTCCACACAAGTGTCGAGACGCCACATTATGGTTAAAGGAGCATTCATCTGAGTTTGGGGTGTTGCCATTCCCACCCAAGTCCCCAGATCTGAACGTGATAGAACACATTTGGGATGCCATGCAAAGCGCTATCAAACACAGGAATTCGAGACCTTGGAATACACCAGAATTGTGGAATGCTCTGCAGGAAGTATGGTGTGCATTGCCTACAGTATATTTCCAGAAGCTAGTGGAGCCCATGCCCCGTTGTATTTCCGCAGTCCTGCGCTCCCGTGGGAGACCTACCAAGTATTAGACTGGTGTACCAGTTTTTTCTGGCACTTCAATGTATTTCAAAATTTTCTGTGGTTTTGTGCCACAAACTGCCTGACAAAACTTCAAGCTATTTCTCCATTTGGAACTTTTCTCTAAAAAAATAATATTGGGTGTGTTCATAAGTTCTACCCATTTTTGCAGGCTACAAAGAAAGGAGGAAAATGCAACAAATAATGTACCTCGGATTTCACATAATTGCCATCGTTCTGTATGACCTCTTGCCATCTGTCTATGAGGAGGTGAATCCCACGCCGGAAAAACTCCTGTGTTTTACAGTAAAAAAAAAGTCATGTAATATTGTTTTCTCATCGTCCACATCATCGAAGGTTTGGAAAGCGAAGACATTCTTTAATGATCGAAACAGGTGGTAGTTTGTAGATGCCAGGTCAGGGGAATATGACGGGTGAGGTAACACTTCCCAACCAAATTCCAGTAATTTTTACCAAGTGATTAAAGCAGCATGAGGTCAGGCGTTATCATGATGAAGGATCACGCCTTTGTGATTGACAAGTGCTGGCCGCTTCGACGTCAGTTGTTCTCGCAATCTGTCCAACTGTTGGCATTTATCATTCGGTTAGGTGCCAACACCTCTCAGTAGATTATTCCCTGGATATCCTACCAAACCTTTTTGGGATGCAGTCCTCCTTTTGAGGTCGATGGAGCAGGCTCCGCACCTTAGCACACAGTCCGTCGACGCTTTACATTAAGGTACAGTACCCATTTCTCGTCACTCGTTACAATTCGTCCCAAAAACGGTTCATTTCTGTGATGAGAAAGCAAAGATACACAGGTACGGATTCTCTCTTCTTGTTGCTTTGCAGAAAGCTGGTGCGGAACCCAGTTATTGAACTTGGTGATGAACCTAAACGCATGCATCCATCTTTCGACTGTTGTTCTGTGTACTGACAATGTTTCTGCTAATTCCTGAATGATTGGATGTTGGTCATTTGTTATGGCTTGGTCCACATCCTTGTCAAAAACCACGGACGGATGCCCAGGACATGGTTGATCTTTACAGCTTATGTCTTCATCCCGGAATTTCCTAAACCAATGGCAATATGTGCTGTTATCAACTGCATCCTCCCCATACACTTGACAGATGTTGCACCAAGCCGTGGCTGCAGTACTGCCTTTATTGAACTCGTACAGTAAACAATGTCTAATGTGCTCCTTATTGCATGCCATGTCATGCCGTCCGTGATTTCTGTTACGAATGACTTACTCGAACAAACCTAGTGCCTCTATATGCTTTACTGCTCCACGCTTTATTGGTCGAAAATTCGGCATTGCATCGTCATCTGTGACGTAACTACTCTGATCGCATTTTGCATTTATTACAAAAACGGGTAAACTTTAGCACACACCCAATAAAATAATATAACTGCACTAAAAACTGCTCAGCATTTATTTGTTTAAGCATTGCAGTTGCTTTCCAGCAGGTAAGTGAATCAAATGACAGGAACAACCTTAGACAACTATCACTGGTTGTAGCTCCTTAAGAAATGCAGCCACATGTTTCACTTGCCCAGCCATTGTATCAGCATTATCACATGCAAAAGACAAACAATTTTTCCAAGGAATATTTCCATCTTTCAAATTCATCATTAAAAATTTTAAATATGCCCTCTCCTGTGTTGTTAGAACACTCTAACAAAGAAAGCAATAATGTAACAATTTTATTTTCAACTTTACTAAAACAGGACAACTGGATACAGCTCAACATCACAAGAATCTGTACAGCCATCCATAGCTAAAGAAAATAGATTTTTCTGTATAATACTAATGACGTCATTTTGTGTTAAGTTATCCATATTCTGTATGAAAGCATTCGTCTCGGTTCTTGCACACCCGAATTTTTATTTGCGAATGTTTGAATCCGGGAACATGACACAAAACAGCGGTCCAGCATGATCCATACCAGCAACAGGTAAGTTGTGCTCCACAACAAAAGGGAAAAGCATTTCTGCTTTTGTTACGTTACTTACTGTACTTTTTCGAAAAAACTGGCCAGTGGTTTTGAAACAGCTTTCAATGTGCCAAAATTTTTCATGTTTTTTTCACATAATGTGCCAACGGCACTCATCTTGACTACCCGAATGATCAAAAAGTCACAAAAACAAGTCATACATAACACATGTCCCTCAGAAACCTTGGACTTCTTAAGCAAGGCCATTCCTTTGTATAGTTATCTCAATATCGCTGTGGTATCTTATGTTTTCATCCATAATTTAAAAAAAATGGCTAAATTTTAAACATCTAAAATCCAGCAGCCAAACAAGGTAAAACATAACATTACAAAGGTGCTTATTGCTGTAGCTACAAAAACCCCACCTGAGGGCAAAGAATCAACCACCTGTCAGAGCTTACCATGGATGAATGATGCTCCACCCACAGGCGGGGTTTTAGAACTTGAGATACAGCATTTACCAATCATGATAGTTGAAGATGTCAGTCATTTCATACCCTCCTTGGCTTCACGAGATTGAGAATCAAAGAAAACAGTGAGCAGAGCATTAGGGGGAATTTACAAATCCCTGTTTTTCAAAAGTTACGTGTTCATTCATAAATTGTGCTGCAGACTGACTGGCAAGTGACTTTCCATAATTTTTTTAGGCATGATCCGTAATTCCCTACATTTAGCTGAAAATCCGTAATAGCTGGCAGCTCTATATATCATATGCTATTATTGCTACTAAAACAGTGTTATTTTGGATCTTCATTATTACTCTTATATTCATAGTGAGAAGAATTGGCAGTGAAACACTTAGTACACAAAACATTAGAAGAATTATTGATGTCCATATATCACGCATAAGTTACATTAAAAACTATAAGTGGTGGGACATTTTGGTAGTGACTTCTACCTTCATCAGCAATGAAATGAAGCACATTGTATGAGCATCAGTTGTTGCCAGATTTCAGAATCACTTTCCAATTGATAGGGATGTTAAAAGATGCATTTGTATTGCAGGTGTTAGGGGTAAGGTAGATTTCACTGCTCTTGTGGTACTCGAGGGCTTTTCGATTGCTGAATGGCGTGATACATTTAACATTTTGCCAACTGGGAATTGTGGACATATCGTTGACGGTTAAAATTGAAAGGGAGGTGGAAGGGTTGCCTTTCTTAACATCAGCTATATGTTCCATCAATCGCCGGTTGATGCTGCGGTAAGTACTACCAATGTAGTGGGTAACACCTGTGGAAGTGTTGACAGGGATAGAGTAGACACCTTGTAACTGTTTATTGGGATCTCTGTCGTTAAGGATAAGGTTGAGAAGATGTGGAGGTGGTTTAACTGCAATTCTGTAGCCAAAAGATTTGAAAATAAAGCAAACTTTATGAGTAAAGGGCAGGCTAAATGGCAAAGTGCCAACAAACTGATGAATGGTGGAAGGTTCAGGCAGTAAACTCGCAGATCTATTCTGCGATTCAAATTTATTAATTAGTCTAAGTACTAAGAGGGCTGGAAAGACATGCAATTTCCCAGTGTTGATGATGTTCTGGTATTCTCTTTGAAGAGCAGAAGGGCTGTTGTAAATAAGGTTGACTCTGTATATGTACAGTTTTATAGCAGCCAATTTGTATTTTTCAAAAGTGCAAGAATGGTAAGGGATGATATTATGGGTGGCACAAGGTTTTTTGTAAACAGAGACCAAGTGAGAAATCTGGGTTGATGCTGATGTTAACATCTAGAAACTAATATTGTTAGTAAGAAAAGGAATAAAATATCCGTTTATTGGCGTAAAAATATGATTATTAAAGCGCAATAATCATATTTTTACGTCAATAAATAGATATTCCTTTGCTTACTGCTTCTTAGCGTAATCTACCCGACCCTTAGTTTTATGTAACTAATATTGTTGTTGACCTGTTCTTGAGACAAGAATTTTATATGAGGGAATTCAGAAGTTAAGGAGGACATGAGTTCTAACAGAGAGTGTTTCTGATGTAGCCAAATAATGAAGATGTCATCAACATACCCGTAACCAAATGGTGGGTTTTAAGAGGGATGGGGCAATGACTTATTTTCAATATTCTGCAAATAAATTTCAGCAAGTAAGGAGGAAAGAGGAGAACCCATTGGTATGCCTTGTTTTTGTTGTTAGTAGATGCCATTGTATACAAAACAGAAATACTTTTCCAATGAATCCAAAAAGTCAAAGATCTTTTATCAGTTCTCCAGGAAGTTCTTGGTGCTCCATTAGTTTTTTGACCATGAGCATGTAAAGCTGTTACCAAGCTTTTTAAAATCTTCTCTGAAATCTTTCTTAGGAGACATCCACCCCTCCACCCCACCCCCACCCCCCCACACACACACCCAGCTTATTATCATACTCCCAGGTTGTTTTTACAGATCAAGCTACATAAAGTTGGACATCCTATTAGGCCCTTAATTGAAAACACTTTTTCTCCAGCAGTCAATCTTAAAAGGCAATTGGTCAAATGTTGCAATGCTCTGACAAAAAATCATCCTTATTCTGTTGTGTAGATCAAGGACTTTATCCATCAATCCTCAAGAGTTCTTGTACACCTTTGACGTGGATTCATTATTTCCTTTAGTTCCTTTTTTTGATGCCTACATGCTCAGGGTTAAAAAACTAATGGAGCATCAAGAACTTGGGGAACTCAAAGATCTTTATGACTGTATTGATTCATTGGAAAAGTATTCCTGTTTTGTATACAATGGTATCTACTACCAACATTAATAAAGGTGTACCGATGGGATCTCCTTTTCCTCCCCTACTTTCTGAAATTTGCAGAATACTGAAAATTAATTGTTGCCCCATCCCTCTTAAAACCCACCATTTGGTTACAGTATGTGGATGACATTATTTGGCCACACCACAAACACTGTTAGAACTCATGTCCTCTATAACTTCATTATTCCCTCATATAAGATTATTGTCCAAGAACAGGTTGACAACAATATTAGTTTCCTGGATGTTAACATCAACCCAGACTTCTCACTTGGGTCTCTCTGTTTACAGGACACCTTCTGCCATCCATAAATATCATCAATTACCATTCTTGCACTTTTGAAAAATACAAATTGGCTACTATAAAACCGCACATACACAGAGTCAACCTTATTTGCAAAAGCCCTTCTGCTCTTCAAAAAGAATACCAGAACATCATCAACACTGGGAACATGCATGGCTTTCCACCCCTCTTAGTAAAAGGCTAATTAATAAATTTGAATCACAGAATAGATATACTAGTTTACTGCCTGAACTTTCCACCACTCATTAGTTTGTTGGCACTTTGCCCTTTAGCCTGTCCTTTACTCATAAAGTTTGTTTTATTTTCAAATCTTTTGGCTACAGGATTGTAGTTAAACCACCTCCACATCTTCTCAACCTCATCCTTAAAGACAGAGATCCCAATAAACCCCTAATTACAAGGTGTCTACTCTATCCCTGTCAACTCTTCCACAGGCGTTACCCACTACGTTGGTAGTACTTACCGCAGCATCAACCGGCGACTGATGGAACATATAGCTGATGTTAAGAAAGGCAACCCTTCCACCTCCCTTTCCATTTTAACCGTCAACGATATGTCCACAATTCCCAATTGGTAAAATGTTAAACATATCGCTCCTTTCAGCAATTGGAGAACCCTCGGGTACCGCAAAAGCATTGAAATCTACCTTACCCCTAACACCTGCAATACAGACGCACCTTTTAACAACCCTATCATTTAGAAAGCAATTCTGAAATCTGGCGACAACTGATGCTCATACCACATGTTTCATTCCATAGCAGATGAAGGTAGAAGTCACTACCGAAACATCCCACCTCTTATAATTTGTAAGTAACTTATGCATGATATGAAGAAATCAAGAATTCTTCTAATGCTCTTAAATTGAATATTTAATGATGTATTTGGATAATGCCCAAACTTTAGCTGAAGCTCTATCATCAACACTGGTATACAATAAATAAAAAGTTTTATTTTAAAGAAAAACCATGTTCAAAGTGTGTAAGTTACCATCTCTAACACAATCCAATGATTCAAGTTAAGCAGAAATGTAAACTTTGTTTCCATTCAATACTTTTATGAGCATTTGTTTTTAGTACAATAAACTTTTTTTTTTTTGCACTTGTTTATAAAAGCCTTTAACATGTGGGACACACATTTTCATTAATGTGGATAATTTTTATTATACAAAGAACATTAAATAATACATCTGAATATCTTTTACATTTCTTAAAAATCAGGCATGAAAGTGGGCAGTGATAGGAAAAACTGAACTTCCACAAGTGCTGCGCTGCTTGGGGGGAGTAACAAAGTCTTGAATTTTGCATTTCACTCCAGTGTATACAACTATGACATTTAGGTATTGGCCACGTGCCTGCCAACTAAATAGATTTAATGTATGTATTTTGTTTCAAGAAAATTAAATATATAGTACAATATAATGTAAGGGGAAAAATTGCTGATGAGGTCATATGCATAGAAAATCACTCACTTTAATACAGAATGATATCTTTAATCAAATGAGGAAATTAATGAAATGTCTTTATAAGATAACAATGTTGTATGGAAATGAAATCTTGAAGTTTTTAAAAACTTCAGACGTGTTTGTTGATAAGTAATAAAAGTTTGATGAAGAATAAATGTTCATTCTTGATTTGACACAAAATTATTAATGAAGAAATATGATAAATGCTTGCAAAAATGTTAGACATTTTGTAAATAAATAATAAAAGTCATTCACAACTAATGAAATTTCATTTTCTTAAGTTGTTTCTGTCTAACAATTTGTTCTAACCTTTTATGAATTAGCCGGCTAGAGTTTTCTTTCTCTTGAACCAATTCATTTTATTTTAATTTGCTGCATAAGTTATTAGAGATATTTAGCTGCTTTCATCTTCTTTTCATTTCTTCCTTATCTTGTAATTCTTTCTTATATTCTGAATATGATTTCATATTTTGGCATAAATCTCTATTTACATGGTCTTGCAAATAATCCTTTTTCTTAAAAAATTCCAAGGCTGACTTATCCTGATTCATTAGCTTATATTTCATGGTTTGAACAGATGAATGTTGCTGGATTCTTTATCAAGTACAACACCCCCCCCCCATCATACTAAAAGAATTTTCCACTTGACAGCCAGGAAAACAACTCAATAATGCCTTCATTATTTTTGAGGGCACTGAATTTGTTTAACTTAAAAAGTTCATGTTTTGGGATTCACTGATATTTATTTATGTAAATATTAAACTGGAGCACATCACTGCATCCAAAGTATAAAATTACTGACACTTAATAACAACACATGGTAGAGGGAACATCACGCGAGTGGGGATTACGATTGCCGGCGAAATCTTCACTCCGTCTGACTTCCGTTTTCGGACATTTTCCCTCCATTTCTCAAGCTAAAATACAAATATTTATGCATTAAAATGAAATTTAATAACAATACTGGGCAGAAGAAACATCGCGAGAAAAATAAATTAGGATTATGAAGAGGGGGGGGGTCTTCACTCCGTTTAACTTCCGTTTTCAAAAGTTTTGAAAGATGAAATACTGTCCCCAGACGGAAAAGAAATTTCCATCCCCCTTTCCCCCAAAAAACACCTTTTCAGTTTTACATCGATCTCAAAAATGACCCAAATGATGATAGAAAAAGCGGAAATCCGCGAATCCACGAAATAATATCATGTATGAGTAAGAAGTAACTAAGAAATGGAAAAACACGAATTTTATGGAAAATGAAAGTGAAAAATCGATACTGCGTTGCTCACTCCGCCGTGAAACAATTTTACGGGACACAGAAACGGCGCGGATTTTACCACTGATGGATTAAATATCAATCTAGGAATTTAATTTAATTTAATAAAAGGGAAAGGGGCAAAAACGATTGCTCTCTATTAATTAGTTTTTTTTTTTTTTTTTTTTTTTTATTGAGGGTTTAACGACCGCCGTGAGCAACTCAATGGGCTATAAGCAGTCGCCCGTCCCTAATTTAAGATCACTGGTTCCAGGGAAGGGAGAGAGCCAGTGCCGTAAGACAAACACAACATCCATGCCTCAACGGGATTCGAACCCGGACTGATTAGTTTTGAATAAGTATGTATTAGAAATAGGGTAACATGCGATTCATTAGGAAAAAAACAAAAACAAAGGCGCTCCTTTTAACTATTACCGAAGATATTAAAAATTAAAAACGAGGAATATGACAAGTGGGGGGGGGGGGCTTGGTCGAAAAAATGTAATATGAGGAAACGGAAAACGACGTGACATTCCCCAACACCCAAGAAACATTCCCGAAAATATTTAGCAAGTGTTAGAATCTTGAAAACACGAAAATAAACTTTACACAGATGTTTCATAACGTTATTTCACTGAAATTTTCGATTTCCGTTGCATGCTCGACGCTTTCCGTAGTTCGTAACGGACCTACGATTTCCATAGCAAACTCTATGCTTTCCGTCATCCCTAGCGGACCGACAATTTCCATAGTAACTACGTAAAATTCCTAGTACTTAAGAGTCGCTGAATCGTTCTTCCCACCGCATGGACTTACTCAGCGTCAAGCGGAAGAGTGCACACGGAGAATTTACTGTACTGAAGTCCCGACGGGGGAACAGAGGTTCTGACGCCCAATGGCACAAAACCCGTTTTTTGTAGCAAGATGGCGCAAGACTTTTGTTTTGGCACACTTTGGCGCAGAATTTCCATCCCTGGAAGAGGTGACATTATTCCCATCCGTAACCACCCCGTCGTTCTAAGTATTACGATTTTGCTTTCCGCAAATCCCCCCCCCTCTAAACATTTTATTGCATTTTTGGAATAATATCGGTAACACCAAAAACCAGAAAAGGAGAATTTCCGCGTTTTCGCGGAAGTCTTTCATGACTGTAAAATGTACCAAAAGCCAATGCCAGAATTGGAAAAACAAATCCCGAAATCCCGAGATTGCAATCCCTGTATACTCTTTATATCTAGTTTTATCTTCTAGCTACCTATTTAAAAGGTACAGACAGCAGTAAAAAGATGTAACTATATACTGAGCTTGCATACAAGATATGAAGTTTGAAATTCCATAATAGTCATCAAAGTCACTAAAGTTCAACATCTGCTACCAGATTCTTGATTTTTAGCATGTCTCCACAAAAATGAAGTAAAGAAATTAACTGAATGCATAGCCCGAAAAGTACATTCAACTGTCAACTTACACACCTGGTCTAACCATCAATTTAAATGGGATACAAATGTTTATGCTATTTGTCTTTTGTATTATTGAAGCAGCTACTGTAAAATTATCACAATTAGTCAAAATGCACCAATCATATACATATATATATCATCATCATCATCAACAACCACCATTATCAATCCACTGCTGGACGAAGGTCTCTCCATGTTTCTTCCACAACGGTCTGTCTTGTGCCAGTCTCCTCCATGTTACTCCTGCATACTTTCAAATTTCATCCACCCATCTCCCATGAGGTTTTCTTCTGGGTATTTTCCTGTCCCTTGGAATCCAATCTAAAATTCCGGCTGTCCATCGATGGTCTGTCCTTCTGGCAGTATGCCCAGCCCATTGCCATTTCAGAGATTTAACTCTGATCATTATGTCTTCCACTCTTGTCATTTTTCTGATACACGAGTTCCTCTTCTTATCTCTCCTGGTTACACCAGCATGCACCCCTCCATGCTTCTTTGAATTGTCTGCAGCCTTTGTATGTCTCTTTTAGCTAAGGTCCACGTCTCTGCACCATACGTAAGCACTGGCAGGATGCATTGATCAAACACTTTTCTTTTAAGACATGATGGCATATTGCCCTTGAAAATTATGCAGTTTCTTCCAAAAGCTCTCCAGGCAAGTTTTATGCGCCGATTAATTTCTTCACCAATGTGACCCTCACTTGATATCTGCTGTCCAAGATAAACGTACGTATCTGTTATCTCCAGCTTTAACATCTTATATTCCATATGCAAAATAGTTCAAAAGACATCTTACCCCCCCCCCCCCATGATTTTTTATAATGTTCTTGATACATTGCCCTTACAAACAAACAGGTATCACACAATTTGAAAAAGTTTAGGGCACACTGTACAGTGACACTCAGAATTTTGAACTAACACACATATGAAATGCATTCAATTAAAAATGTTTCTAAATTTCTAATTTATTAGGAGCATTGTTTTTTCTTTTTTTTTTATTACAAAAAGATATGTGCAATTTACATTAAGCACGAGGTGGCACTATCATTTCATTTCTGGTACTTAATGTCACAAGCTAAGAAGTCTTGACTTAACAACATCCTGTTGTGGGAATTTTCTTGAACATTTGTCACACTGTGCACTATTCTAAAACTAGTGCTTCACACTCAGCATTTAAAAATTCTGATGGATGACAAAAAAACATTTTTTTTAAACATACCTGCCAACATTGGCAAGAATTTTGTCAGTAGTAATCAGTATTATCGCACGGCACACATAGATGCTTTCTTACAAAACAATCCACCTCTTTGTGAAAAAGAAATACATGCCACAACAAAACATTACAACAAACGAGGACACTAATGAAACAAACTTAACACATGCAAAGCACAAAGTTGATATCCCTGGCAAGGGCTAGACAGGTATCATTGCGAGATTTAAGTTTGAGACTTCCACTAGTAAAAATCAGTCAGATGCGTTCAGATTTCCAAAACGCTTGACAGACAGGAAACCCAAAATTTGTAAAAAAAAAAAAAAAATGCATCAATTTTTACAAATTTTCCAACTTCGTTACTCCCTTAATAAGAGCAATGAGAGTGAACTTACCATTACCAGTAGGTCCGTTCTCTCAGATAAGTAGACATTTCCCTGCACGTTAACTTCCATATTAATATCCATGGTTGGTTTTTGGCCTTTGGTGCGGTGGTTTTTATGTTGTCTTCAACATGTTCTTTTATTTGACTGAGTGAGCAATTTATCAACCTATGCAATTTATCAACCTATACTGCAGAACTGATATGTTGGTCCAAGAAACCTCTTTTATACTTTAAAAACCCTATATTTACAATGACTTAAATAACCCTAACCGGTCACCAAATTGGCTTAAAAAAAAAAAAAAAAAAAAAACCCTAAGTACATGAACATTCAGAAACCATAAACAAACTTCCTATTTACAAACACCAAAACATCTGAACAAAACATTTAAAAGCCTGAAATTCAATTATTCACAACGAACTTATCTCATTGCCCTCTATTTACAAACTCTTCTCACACCCTCATTCATGCACCACACCTCTGCCGTTCCCAACGTAGATTGCCCCAAGCAGCTTTCCACCCACCCAGGGTCATCATCTGAACGCCAGTTGGTATCAGCCCTGCTATCACAGTGCGAGTGAGTGAGAGAAGCTATTTCTTGCGTCGGCCTCATGTCCCACGTCATATTGAACACATGGCCACCGTGGCTCCATCTGTTAAGAACTGTAGTTAATATTTTATTTTCTTCTGGAGTATTTTTTCCTTTTTTCTTCTATTTTTATTAGTTCTTTCCATTTTTCATTAAGTATATTTGGGTCATTATGATTACATACTCGATCCCTATTTTTTTCAATCAGTACTGATTCTGCAATACGCAAATGTCTTTCGTTGTTACACGATTTAATTATTTTGACGTCTTCAAATTTTGGGTATCGTTGGTTATCTAAGCAGTATTGTATCAGTGCTGTTTTTGCTTCTTTTTTTTGCAAATTTTTTGTGTGTTGTTGTAGGCTATGTTTTAATTGGTTTTTGGTACTCCCTATGTACGATATTGGTGGGATGCCTGTTATTGGAATTTCATACACACCAGCTTTTTCCAAAATACTGCTTTTTTCCGTATTATTAATTATCATATCTTTGACCGTTAGTACTTTGTTTCCCATCTGAATTCCATATTTGTGGCATAACTTATTTATCTCTGTTGATATTCTTGGAAGGTAAGGTAAAGCACCAACGTATTGTAATTCCTTTTTCTTTTTGAGGTTGTGGTATCTTGAAACTAAGCTGGTGTGCATGAAATTCCAATAACAGGCATCCCACCAATATCGTACATAGGGAGTACCAAAAACCAATTAAAACATCGCCTACAACAACACACAAAAAATTTGCAAAAAAAAGAAGCAAAAACAGCACTGATACAATACTGCTTAGATAACCAACGATACCCAAAATATGAAGACATCAAAATAATTAAATCATATAACAACAAAAGACATTTGCGTATTGCAGAATCAGTACCGAATGAAAAAAATAGGGATCGAGTATGTAATCATAATGACCCAAATATACTTAATGAAAAATGGAAAGAACTAATAAAAATAGAACAAAAAAGGAAAAAATACTCCAGAAGAAAATAAAATATTAACTACAGTTCTTAACAGATGGAGCCACGGTGGCCATGTGTTCAATATGACGTAGGACATGAGGCCGACGCAAGAAATAGCTTCTCTCACTCACTCGCACTGTGATAGCAGGGCTGATACCAACTGGCCTCCAGACGATGACCCTGGGTGGGTGGAAAGCTGCTTGGGGCAATCTATGTTGGGAACAGCAGAGGTGTGGTGCATGAATGAGTGTGTGAGAAGAGTTTGTAAATAGATGGCAATGAGATAAGTTCGTTGTGAATAATTGAATTTTAGGCTTTTAAATGTTTTGTACAGATGTTTTGGTGTTTGTAAATAGGAAGTTTGTTTATGGTTTCTGAATGTTCATGTACTTAGGGTTTTTTTTTTTTTTTAATCCAATTTGGTGACCGGTTAGGGTTATTTAAGTCATTGTAAATATAGGGTTTTTAAAGTATAAAAGAGGTTTCTTGGACCAACATATCAGTTCTGCAGTATAGGTTGATAAATTGCTCACTCAGTCAAATAAAAGAACATGTTGAAGACACCATAAAAACCACCGCACCAAAGGCCAAAAACCAACCATGGATATTAATATGGAAGTTAACGTGCAGAGAAATGTCTACTTATCTGAGAGAACGGGCCTATTGGTAATGGTAAGTTCACTCTCATTGCTCTTATTAAGGTAATTGTAAGCACGTAAATTTTGATTGGTTATAGTGATACTGTGACTTGTCAAACAAAGAATTTGTTACTCCCATTTTTGAAAATTTCTCCTTGCCTTATCAAGCTTAAATGTAAAAATTATGGGACGGGGGATATTTAACAATGAAGGAGAGTGGGACATCGTGGGGTGCGGTTGCGATTACGGCTGGTTTGGAAAATTTCTCCCTATTTTCAAGCTGAAATAAAAATATTCATACAGCAAAATGTTATTTAAGAATAATACTGGACAGAGGCAACATCACGAGAAAAGGAAATTGTGATTACGGAAAAAATCTGAACTTAGTCGACCTGTTTTAGAAAGTTTCGTAAAGATAGAATTCTGTCCTCCGCCGAATATCCCATGTCACCCCCCCCATTTCTGTTCAATTGTGCACCGATTTCGTAAATGGGCAAAATAATAATGAAAATGGTGGAATTCCTCAAATTTACAGAAGAATCTTATGCCTGAAGATTACAGGGAAATTTTTACGGCATCTAACTTCCGTTTTCGCAAACTGGTGCCTACAGTTTCAAGCTGAAATACAAACATTTATACAATAAAATGATATTTAACAAGAATACTGGACACAAAGGGAACATCGGGAGAAAAAACATTACAATTATGGCAAAAATTTTTACTTTGTTTAACAATCATTCTCAAAAGTTTTGAAACAAAATATTGTCCCCCCAGACAGAAAACGACACCAATCCCCGAAATTCTCTTCAGTTCACATTAATCTTGACATTGATCTACATGATGACAAAAAAAGCGCGTTTCCACGAATCCGCTCAAGAATCTCATGTATTTCATAAAATAATCGCAGAATATATATATATTTTTAAACAAAACGAAAATTCATAGAATCCGTAGTTGACAGTGAGTTCCGTAGTCTGACAACAAAATCCGTAGAAACTACGGACATTCTGTAGAGTTGGCAGGTATGCGTTGATACATAGATTTGAATGATGGATTACCTGACTGCTATTTTGTTCACTGATTATCAATGTATGCTTTAAATGCATTTTTTTCTTCTTCAAATTTCAATATATACTTACTTTTTATATACTGATATCCAGAGTAGCAGAATGTAGACGTACACTGTATGCAGATAGTTTCCAAATTATTAGCAGGTTTTGCAGATAGTTTTTGCATGCAGATTAAAAAAACATTATTTACTGTAATTAAAACACTTACTCAAGGCTTTACTCAGATTAATATCCTTAATTCTATTTTGACTTGAACGTTCAATTATTTTTCACATCTTCTGAATTCTTTTGTTTTTACAGACGTTTCTGGTCTCTAGATTTTATCAAGGCCTGTTCTCAATTACAGGTACTGCATCAAAAGTTTCGTTTACACAGAAAGAATTTAAATTTTATTGGCAGGTTCCTCTTGCAGTTGCCAGTTATTAAATTAAAGTATTTTTCTTATGCATTTTGTAAATCAACTATTTTTAAATTAAGTTGTTGAAAATGCTATTTATAAATTTTTAAGGTTCATTAATGGAATTTTTTTTTTTTTTTTTTTTGGATATAAAAACTTTAGTCACTTGTTTTTATGAGGTTCGTAGTCCAGTATTTTAATATTTTGCCATAAAGGTCCATTTCACACACATTGCTGTCATTTCAACTGCAATGTACTTATTTTGTCCTCATTGGAATCTAATGTTCTAATTATTACTTATTGTTTTATTAAATTTCTATAAATTACCTTATTCTATTGTTATCGTGGTTCACACATCGTGTGTTTGCAGCAAGTTTTCTGTTTTAATGGTTGTGTACGCAGATACACTTTATTTTTATTTAACTCTGCTGATATCACTCACGGGAGACCACTCAATTTTTCTTAACAAACATATCAGGTCACCTCTCTCTCACATACAATATCATTTTTACTGCAGCTGCTTACTCTAGCAATTTGTCCTACAGAATGCCTTTCCTAGGAAGTCCAACTCAGAATTTCTACAAATTATTATGTCAATTTTCATAAAACAAACACTATCACATAAGGTGACACAGAAGTACAGAGGAACTTAAGTAAGACAGTCTGAAAAACAATGTATAACTTTCGATACACAGCTTTACCATTCAAATTCTTCCACAGGGGATACCAACAAATTACAACAACCAAACTAAGTTACAATATGTGGTCAATTACATGAAAAACAGGCACAAAGATACCACTAAAACCTTAATTACTTCTGCTATCTACAACAAAACATACAGAGAACTATTCATGCAAAGAAAATTACTAGCCTTACCAGTCCCTCCTCATCCTTTTCATTGGAGGACTCATGTCATGGCGAGCAGGACTGTAACGTTCCCTGCGATTGCGCGGGTCATAGTCTCTATATTCTCTCCTACTTCCTCTGTCCCTAAATTAAAGCACAAATCCAACAGAAAATTAACATACCAGGAAAAAGAAACATACTTCAGTGACACATGTGAAAAAATAAAGTCACATAACTGGAATAACAAGACTTCTATTTCCTTTACACTTAACATACAAGTCTATATACTGAAGTAACAAATTAGGAACACCTACTTAATAATATGTTGGGATGCCCTTGGCATTTAAAACAGCCTTGATTTCATGTGGCACAGATTCGATAAGGTGCTGATATTCTATCAGGAAACACCATGAACATGTAGGGGTGTGTCAGGTCTGCAATTACATTATTTCCAAATGCTATTTCAGAGGCACTAAGGAACAGAACCCAATACCTGCCATGAAAATAGATCCCAGACCATAACCCCATGCCCACTAGTTTGTAGTTAAATGCTATACAGCTGGGATCCATATATTTGTATTGTTGGGGTCACATTCTGACCCATTCATCCACTTGACCTATCCATATATCGATATAGAATCCACAGAACGTCTGGAATTTTAGGGTACAAGCACATGAAGGAGATGGGCCTGCTGGGTGAATGAATGTTCGCTTTACTTCAATCTTTTCTTTCTCTTTTGCTAAACTGTAGAGTGCAATAACATAACCACATATTTCATTGAATACAAGTATCTTCCTGCACATGTTGTTACCATATCTTCAACTTATGTTTGAGTAAAACAGGAAGGTTTGACGAAGAGTTTTATTTCACTTGAAGGTATGAAAGCATGTACCATATACAGCGTTAGAATTAGAAATAAATTTTCTACAGGCCCAGTGGACAACTGGAATTTGCAAATCACTGGTCCACCAAAATACCCAGCAGTCCATGAAAGAAAAAACCTTACACATTTACAGAATATGTAAAAAATAGTGTATAATTTCATTTGAGCTACATATCACAAATTTAGAGCAACAAAATGTGTACATGTATGCACAGCGTTTGAATTACCCAGTGGTTCGCTGGCCATTGGCCAGTAAAACTACCGTCAGACCACTGAACTATTGATTTTACTGGCCCAAGTGGCCAGTAGGTTTTTTTGTTTTTTTTTTTCTTTTTCTAATTTGCCACAAGTTAAAAAATGAATTTCTGTTTCTTGTACTTTGCTGTATGGTTTTCATTTTAGGCTGCAAACTAATGACTGGTTAAAAAACAAATTAAAATAGTGGAGATAATTCCATTGAAATTATATGTTATTTCTTACATATATTGTAAATGTCTTTAAATTTTTTTATTTTTTTTTATGGACCAATGGCCATTTTTGGTGGACCAGTGGTTTGAAAATTCTAGTGGTCCCCTGGGCCAGTAAAAGATTTATGTGTACACATGCAAATAATACATAAATAAAACACAAAGCACAGTAAAGCAGTTGTAGAAATTAGAAAACAAGAGAAAAAAAAAAAATTTGCTTTTCAGCAGAGCCAGTTTATACCAAAACGATGTAATCCACTCATTTTTACTCCTCCAGAAATGGCACAAATACTAATACATTTAATATGCATATGGTATTTGTATCAAGAACAGTACACTGAAGAGTAATATATAGTTAATTTCAAATTAAAGTTTGTAGTGTACACAAATATTACGAAGTATTTTGATTCGGACCTTGCTTTGCTACAATTTAAAATTTTCATAAAATTGAAGTTTGCAATTCCGATACTCAGTTTTTCAGCAGTAAATAACTGAATTAAAAAAAAAAAAACTAAAACAGGGCTTCCACTCAAAAGTAATAAAAAAATTCCCTGACTTTTCCAGGTTGTTTTTAAAGTTTTCCAGAGTGGCATTTTGCAAAGAATTGTTACATTTCATTCCATTCATTTTTCTCACCAAAGCACACACTTGTAAATTCTTCACGTAATTTGTCTTTATAAAATTACCTGCTTTTCATTAATAACAACTGTGCACATTATTTTCTGTACCAAAGTTCCGTGAACTTTTGTGAAGACTACCCACACAGAATTTGTAAACACATTCCCATAGAAACAGGTCATATGCAAGAAAAAATCTGTCAGTTGAATAGTTTCAGTTTTTCTATAACGCAATGCAGCTAAGCTTAATGATGGAATATCTCTGTTCAAAGGAACATGTTTCAAGACAACCAACAGACAAAGGACTTTGATCTATCATTTGGTTGGTTCTCTTGTGAAGTGCTTCTTCAAGCAGGAGCCACTGTGCTTAATAAGTAATTGTTCCATTTTATAGCAACTGCCTGCAGAAATTGAACAAATGCTTAATAACTGGCAATTTTAAAAATTCAATTTTGCATCTTTTTTTAGAGAATAAAGGAAATGCTTAATATAACTGAAAGTAAGATCTACCAAATTCTAGGCAGACAGTAATTGCAAGCAAAAGTTTGAAATCTTGAAAAAATAAGTTTTTTTTGGCAAAATAAATTATCCACTGATTTTTACACAAAAAAGGGGGGGGGTCATTTTCCCTGACTTTTACAAAAAAAAGGGTAATTTTCCCTCAGTTTTCCCTGATTTTTGGAACCATTTTCAAATTTCCTGAGAACTCAGGTTTTCCCTGTTTTCCAGGTTGAGTGGGAACCCTGTAAAACTGCCATAGCCAAACCTGAATATGAAGGACTCTGGTGTAACCATAGTAACCAACACTTCTGTCGTTGTGAGATACGTAGATTACAAGTAGTAAAATAATATAAACATTTGCACTTACATTAAATTGAAAGTTGTTTTGTGGTGCCATATGTTGACATAAATGTATAATAAATTACTCTAAAATGTTCAGATTACCACCAGTTATTTTTTGTACACAACTCATTTTTCTACAAAAATGTTGGTTACCATGGTTTATGCCCAAACCCTCCATATTTTGAAATCTGGTTCAGTTATTTATAAACTTGTAAATTCCAAAACAAACGGGGGGGGGGAGAGAACAAAATTACTGGCCACTTGGGCCAGTAACAAATATTTCACTGGCCAATGACCAGCAGACCACCGGGTAACTCGAACACTGGTATATACCCACGGTATAAGCCCTACTTCGTGAGCTACAAATTTGAGAAAAACCGTGACCTGCATATAAGCTAACATTAAATTTCAAGAGTTTGGAAAATATATTTATTGAAATGAATTATGCAAATTTCTAAGATTATCCAGGTGTTTGCAAGGCAAGGCACGAAACCCTGAAATCATCGGCGTCTCCCAATGGTGCCAGCCAATGCATAAACTCGAGACATAAATGAACATGTGAGGGTACCCCCCCCACCACCACCCACCACCCCTCACAACAAAAGTCTTTCCATTACTACTAAAACCTCTAATTATTATACTTATCAGCAAAGCTGTTACTGATACTTCGAAAGATCAAATGGTTTCACTTTGTGAATTACTTACAACATACCTATACCTTTTGCTCACAACAGTAAATTATTTTGGGGTTGAGCTTGCAGTATTAATTTGTTGCTAAAAAAATTAATTCCTTCAGTGAAATTTAAGTAACTTTGATTTCGACAACTACATGATATTGTCTTTAACATATACCACACTAAGAACGTTAATAAAAATTTTGCATTTGCATAAAATAAACCAATTACACACATAACATACCTTTTTAAAAAGTTTTGCCTTTCTTTCCAATTGCAAAATTACCCATTTGGCAAATAAATGAAAGAAAATCTGCAGTCAAGTTTTTATGTTACTAGAAAGGCAACTCCTCTTTTTCATAGGATATTGATCTTTTTTTAACAGAAATTTTAGTCGTTAAGTTTCAGTCAGGTGGTATTGACCTTAAGTTCTATTTACTAATAAAATAACAGTATATTTAGCAAATTGGATGTTGATCTAAGTTCCATTTATTAATTAAAAAAACCCATCAGTCTAGTGTGGTGTTAATCTAAAGTAATATTTACTAATAAAATAACACTATTTCTTAAAAAAGTGTGCAATCTTCATTTGTTTTTTAGCGGAGACGCTATCAGGCTGATGCTTACTTTTCCAACATCCTTCATTTGCAGTGTCTTGTTTGTGTACCAAAGAGGAGAAGAACCTTTACTATTACAAGTAGTAGTTATAATTGCTTCAACAGGTTTTGGAGGCAGAACTGTAGCACATACTCCATTCATATATGCAGAAACATGACCTAGCTGTATCAATTTTCCAACACCATATCCCAGCTTTCTCCTTTTGGGTTCCTTTTTTTCTAGCCAATCCCACCGGAATTTATTTTTGACTGAAGCCTCTAATGTCTTGAGATCATCAGTTTTGGTTAAAAATTTCATCGTTGATGACGAACTTAACTTAAACTGTGTAAACTTTCAAATTCCTAAAAACATTCATATATCTCACACACACACACACACACACACACACACACACACACACACACACACACAAAACCCCATCACTTTTGCCTAAACAAAAAACTACAAACGTTTCATCAGGGAAACAAAGACACCTCCTCTCCGTCACTGACTTACTAATACAATGAGGCAGGCTGCTCCCGCGCGTAGGTGCATACACATGAGTGACGTACTTTATTTGCTTTAACTCGCTCCCTCCCCCGCCATCTCCAAGTTCCAATTCCACATCACTCATCAGAGCGAAAACCTGTTTTTCTACATTGAGGAGCAGAAGCGCCGACGAAATGACTGAGAATTAGCGCGCATGCCCTTCCCACAGAACAACGGACAACCACAGCATGAACTGCCGGCTTCGTGTGTCAAGCTCGAGTCAGCTGCATCGGCGGGGAAGACAATATTATTATCACATTAATTCATTGGTGAAAAGCAATTTTTTTTTAGTAAATTACTTTTACCATGAATCGTTGTTTTTTTTTTTTTTTTTTTTTTTTGCTTTGTCGCTTATTAGAACTCAAAATTTAACAGTCTTAAAAATGTCTTCAAAGCTAAACATCCGGAATTCTGGGCATGAAAGATCGCCCAAACCCGGAACACAAACAGCCCTGATTATCTTCTGTAAAAACCTTCAGAGTAAGATACACTACAGAGTTTCCAAATAACTCCAGTAACATTCATTGCAATATATGTACCACTTTTTTTTTTTTTTTTTATGGGTTTAATGATCACCATGAGCAGTTGTCCATACCTAATCTAATTTAGGGTCGCTGATTCCAGGGCAGGGAGACAGCCAGTGCTGTAAGACAAACACAACATCCACGCCCACTGGGATTCAGAACCATCTCGGATTAACTGCGCCACCAGGGCGGCCTGTAGCACTTTTCGAAAGACTTTATAATCATTTCTGGTGAAACTGCATCCCACAATTCTTTCACCCAAGAAGTCACAGAGTCATGTCTGCTTTTTTTTTTTTTTTAAGTTACCACCTTTTTGTAAAACACTGCATCACTGCTTTTCAATGTGCATGCGCAGGAGCAGAATGTAGAAATATGTTGTACGCAGATAGTTTTCAAATTATTAGCAGATTTTGCAAAGTATTTGCTTGTAGATTAGGAAAATTAAAATGTTATTACAGCAATTAAAACACTTAAGGATTTACTCAGATTACTATCTATTATAAACTTTAATTTTTACTTATTTTTCATGTCTTTTGAGTTCTTTTGTTTTCTGGCCTCTAGATTTTATCAAGACCTGTTCTCAGTGTACAGGAACTGCATCAGAAGTTTTGTTTACACAGAATTTTTTTTTTTATTGCCAGGTTCTTCTTGCAGTTGCCAGCTATTAAAATCTTTTCCTTACATACTTTGCAAGTCTACTATTTTTTAATTAAGCTGTTAAAAATGCTATTTTTATTTTTGAATGTTCATTAATGGAACTGTTTTTCTGGATAAAAACACATTCTTTAATTAGTCTTTTGTTTTTATGAGGTTCAAAATTTTAATATTTTGCCATAAAGGTCCTTTTTTACACACATTGCTGAACATTCAATTGTAATGCATTTATTTTGTCCTCATTGGAATCTGTAATGTTCTAATAATTATTTACTGTTTTGTTACAAAAAAGACAAAAGAATAAATTAAAGGACTCTAGTGCGGGGTATGGTGGACCTACTACACTTGAGGACGGTCCACCACGGAATAGACCTGGAATTTCAGAAAGGCACGTGAGAAAGATCACGGCTGAGCGAGTGTAAGATTGCTGTATGGAATACTAGAGAAATAAATGGAAAGATGAATGAGGTGATTGAAAAAATAAATAAGTATAGATTGGATGTGCTGTGTGTAAGTGAAACCAAAAAGAAGGAAATTGGGATAGAAGAAGTGAATGGCATGGTGAGTGTGTGGTCTGGAGTATTGGATAATCTGAGGGGACAGACTGGTGTAGGTGTGATTTTAAGTGAAAAGATGAAGAACAACTTCATTCACTACAGCTGTATAAGTGAGAGAATTCTTTGCATTTGTTTAAAAGTGAAACTTCAGAGAGTAGTAATTGTTGTAGTGTATGCTCCTTGTGACTTGGAACCTTCTGATAAGAAGGAAGATTTCATGAATGAGCTAAAAGCTGTTTTGAGTCAGTTTGGTGCTAAAAAGAAAGTTATAATAGCAGGGGATTTCAATGCTAGAGTAGGTGTGCAGAATGCAATTTCTGACAATATTCTGGGTAAGTTTAATGATTCTTGTGTAAATGATAATGGTGAAAGATTAATCGAACTCTGCATTGAGAATGGTTTCTATGTATCTAATACATTTTTCAACCACAAGTTTATCCACACAATACTTGGGAAAATCATACTCTTGGTCAAAAGAGTGCGATAGATTTTGTTGTCTACGATCAGCATCTGAAACACTTAGTTGTTGACACTTTTGTGATCGGAGGTGCAAATGTTGGCTCTGACCATTACTTGGTAGTGTCACGAGTGAAACTGAATGTTGGTTAAAGAAAAGAAATAGGAAGAAGCCTAGGATGGAAAAAATAAAGGTTGAAAGGCTCCCTGAAGATCATCAGCATTATTCTAACTCGCTCAGAGAATGACTGAAGGAGCTGAAGTCTTGTGAGAGGGATGTAGAAAAGAAGTGGGAATGTTTTAAGAACTCTGTTGTCACTGCTGCTGAGGAGGTCTGTGGCACCACAATAGTGGGTAACAATAGAGGTGATGCTTGGTGGAATAGTGAGATTGAAGAGGCAGTAAAGAGAAAGAAGGATGCCTATTTGGGGATGTTGCAAGGTAGTTTCTGTGCATGAATATCGCTGTAAGAAGCATGAAGCAGCTAAGCTGGTTTGCTAGAGTAAGGCAAAAGATAGGAAGGAGAAGGTGGAAAGGCATGAATTGGCTTTTTGGAAAAATAGAAAGACTTTCTGGAAGTACACAAGACGCAGGAAAAATTAGGGGGAACAAAGTTGTAAGTTGTGTGAAGAATAGGAACGGGGAAATTATATGGGAGCCCAATAAGTTAAGTGAAAGATGGGGTAAATACTTCTGTGAGTTATTAAATCAAGAAAGCAAAGGTGATTCTGAGGCAGAAGCAGATGATGTTACAGTGAAGGATAGAAGCACAGGAGGGATCTCAAGAGAAGAGGTGTGTAAAAGCTCTAAAATCTCTTCAGAATGGTAAGGCTCCAGGAGTTGATGGCATCAGAGTTTGTGCACTTTAGGGGGGGGGGAATCAAGGACTTTCCAGGATGATTATTAAACTTAACAGTATCACATGTGGTCAGATCAAATTATTTTTTAAAAGTAATTTCGGTTTTAACCCTTTCCAGCCCATAGTTGTTCAGAAACAACATATATATTCTTTGAATTTTCATAGTCCTTACACAACAAATTCTTACTAAACCCATTGTAGATGGTAGACAACTATCCAAAACAACATTGTAAAAACTGCAAGACAGGATTTTTCTATGTTGTGTGCCAAAAATGTGATATGATTTTGTGTTTTACAAAAAGAAGAAACTGCTTTGTCAATTTCCATGTGAAGTGAAAAATATTCTATTGAAAATTTTCCTACATCCAGAGATCAGATGGGAGATTAAAACAGAATTTCCTTTCGAAAAGAACTGTGTGGTTTCATGTTCATGAAGGAAATAAAATAAGGAAAAGGAGGTAAAATTATTAGAAATTCAAACTTTTGCATCTCAATATTGTTCACAAACAACATTTTGTATTTGAGGAATAAAATGTCAAAAATGTTTCAGTGTTATTATTTATGACAAGCCCAAAACACCACAAAAACCCGAAAAAAAGTTTCCAATTTCAGAAATAAAATTTAGGGCTGGAAAGGGTTAAGTAATAAAAACAAAGAAAGGTGTAAATGGATGAGTGTGCTTTTTTATGCATTACATTTCTATTTGATGTTTTTAATTGGAGAATTACCACAAGGCCCATCAGAAAATGATTAATTGTATCAGTCATTTTAGCTGCATGACTGTTCTGCACTATCTTCCCTATATATAGAACTATAGTTCTATAGAACTATAGTTCTATAGAACTATCATATATCACAACTGCTAACCAACAATAGCAAAAAACCAGTTTTAAACTCAGCAGGTGGTGTATACGCCATTCCCACCAAAAAAAAAAAAGCAGAAAATAACCAAGCAGATCTCCTATACATATAGGTAGCACAAAAAGATATTTCCAAACTCGCCTACACGAGCACCTCAAAAACTGGAACAAAAAGGAAGAAAAGACTGCTTTAAGACAACACTGTGTGCAAAACAACGCTAACCCATGCTGGCATGAATCTAAAATCGTAACAACGCACAACACACATAAAAAACTTTTGACCACAGAAGCAGTTTTAAATAGAGAAAACGTGTGAAAATAATTGCAATAATAACACTCCTGTTGAATTGCCCTTTGCATGGAAATTCCTCATAGAGCAAGAAAAAACAAAAACAAAAAAGGATAACAGAGAGTAAAAGAATTATGAAAAGATGTATCCACAAAAAAAGACTTTAATGACAATAAAGAATGATAGATGGCGACGCTATATATCGAACACTAGGAGAGACATTCAAACGTAGACGGCAACAAAACTATGAAAAAACATCATTCAGGCTGCAGCTGAGCACCTATAACATCAAGTACTAAAATGATAGCATAAAAACTCACTGAAGAAGGCTTATACTTCAAAAGCTGAAACTGGTATGAGAAATAATACGTTAAGAAGACGATGCCGTGCTCACATTCCTGTATTTCATCAAGGTAACCATTAACTGTTCAGTATTATAGATATTTAACGGGAATTATCGAGGATAAATTTATTAGGTACATTACCTCTCAAATTTTCGATCTAAACACTAGATCTTCGTCAGGAGTTCTTGCTTCCTTCTACTTCCACAGGTCTGGTGACCAAGCCTGATGGATTTTCCATCCAGTATGGTCATTGATGTTGCCACCTTGTGTCTTGTAAATTTCAAGGGATTCCTCTAATTTCCAGATAATTGTATGGGATTGATGTTTGATCACTTTTAAGGAGTCCCAGTCCATTTTGTGGCCAGTTTCTTGTATGTGTCTGTCTAATCCTGTTTTATTTGAGCTGTTCCTTATTGCTGCTTTGTGTTCTTTAATTCTGGTGGTTAACCTTCTTCCTGTTTCTCCTATATATGGTAATCCACAAGAACAAACTATTTTATAAATGACTCTTTCCTGGAGTAAAGTATTTTCTTCTTTTTGTTTTAGGGATGGTAAGTATTTTTTAATTTTGTTATTCAAACCTGGAGCTAACCTAATTTTATATTTAGTGCTGATTTTTTTCCAGTTTTTCAAACAGTCCCCTTGTAGTAAGTGACTTTTCTTGTGAATAAATATTCAATCTTCTCTTTATTTTTGTCTGTAGTGCCTGTTCTGTTCCTAGTAGGATTTTTGTCCAGTAGTTCACGTATTTCTTTTGAAGCGTAATCATTTTCTAATAAGATTGATTTTAACTTATTTTTATGTTTTTTTCTTAAGCTTCTGAAGTTGAATTCAGCTTTTCAACTTTCTCTTTAAATTGTAAAGCTACATTTTTCTTTATATAATTAGGGTGATCTGATTTATAATTTAAAATTTTTTCTGTATTTGTAGGCTTCTTGTATAATTCTGTGGTAATATATTTTTCTTCCCACTTCAAAGTAATATCTAGGTAATTTAGCTTATTTTTGTTTTGCTCTTCTAAAGTGAATTTTAGGGATTCATCTTGGGCATTAAAACCTTCTAGGATTTTTGATGGGTATCCACTCGAATCTTGATCTATCCACTCGAATCTTGATTTTTGATGGTATTCACTCGAATCTTGATGAAAAGGATATCATCCATGTATCTAATATACATGCAGAAAATTGAAGGTTGCAATAGGAAGGGCTCTTCTATTTTACTTACGTAATAATTTGCTAGGAGAGGTGCTAATGACGAACCCATTGCTAGCCCACTTCTTTGCTTATAGAAGCAGCCTTGGAATTGAAAAAAATTGTTGTTTAGAGCAAACACGGTAAGTTAATGAAGGCCTATTGCTGCTTCTTTATTGTATTCATGAAACACTACTAGGTCAGATAGGTCATCTGCTATGTAATCTATGAGTTTGTCCAGGTTTATATTCGTATACATGGACACAACATCTAAACTTGCCATGGAAGGGTTTTTCTAATTCTGGAAGTTCTTCTATTTTCTTCAATAGCTCTTTAGTGTTCTTTATCAGTGCCTTAGGTTTAGGAAGCAACTTTGATAGATGAAACAGCAAATAATAATTCAAATTGGACAGAGGAGAATATTTTGAGTCAATGATAGGCCTGATAGGTTGTCCTTCTTTATGCAGTTTTAACAAACCATACATCTGCGGAGTACGATGGGTAATCAATCTTAGAATAATTTTTGAAGTTGTCACAAATCATATTTTTCTTCTTAAGTGAAAAGAGCAATTTTCTATAATTTGCGATCGTCGTTTCTAGTGGATCGCTATCCAATTTTTCATATATTGGTTTGCTTAGTTCTTCTTCCATTTTTAACAAATAATCTGCTTTTTTAATTAGGGTTATTTTCTTGCTTTTATCTGCTCTTACTGCAACTGTTTCAGAGTTCTTTTTGAATTTTTCCAGGGCTATTAATTCTTCCTTCGAAAGATTTTTATCGGCATTCCGCTTAATGACCTTGAAATTTGAGAGGCAAGAATTATATTCTTTCCTTAGCGCTAATGCTGCTTCAGGGTTTTGCCTTTCCAGAGAATAACTTATGCATTCAAGTTCCATCATTATTTTCTTCTTATTTACCTTATTCCTGTGAACATTAAAGTTGCATCCTTTATCCAATGCACTTAACAAATCTCTTTCAGCGCTATTTGTGAGATCTACCACGTGTTTTAGTTCCACTCTTTCACGTGGTACTACGGGAACCGCGGGGCGGATTTTGTTCCCGTTTTTTCCTTAGAGAATCATGGAATTTCTTATTTTTATCTCTTACTGCGTGTATTAGCCAAGTATTCAATTCATTTTTTATAATTTCACTTACAAAAGAAAGTTACGAATTCCAGATTGTATTTTTCAATCTCTTGTTTACGCTAATGCTTTTGTACTTTTCCCAAATGGCTCCGGCTACGGTTTTCCGTTCTACATCCCTGTTGAAGTTAATAGTTAGTAATTTTGAAACATTAGGCTTGATTTTTAATGACTGGGGAGTAAATTCCGCTTTCTTGCACTCCTTTAAGTAACTAACTTGATCCTGGAAACGATCTAACTTAATCTTAACCCTTTCTAATTTCTTGACGCTCTGCCACGTTTCCGACCCGTAATCTTCTTTAATTCTAGTAATTAATGACTTCATGGCTTCCTCTTATTACTTTCAGTATTATAGATATTTAATGGGAATTATCGAGGATAAATTTATTAGGTACATTACCTCTCAAATTTGTTTAGAGGTAATGTATCTAATAAATTTAGGTACATTACCTCTCAACAAATTTGAGAGGTAATGTATTTGATTTGTTGAGAAAGTTGAAAAGCTGAATTCAACTTCATAAGCTAAGAAAAAACATAAAAATAAGTTAAAATCAATCTTATTAGAAAATGATTACCCTTCAAAAGAAATTCGTGAACTACTGGACAAAAATCCTACTAGGAACAGAACAGGCACTACAGACAAAAATAAGGAGAAGATTGAATATTTATTCACAAGAAAAGTCACTGTTTGAAAAACTGGAAAAAATCAGCACTAAATATAAAATTAGGTTAGCTCCAGGTTTGAATAACAAAATTAAAAAATACTTACCATCCCTAAAACAAAAAGAAGAAAATACTTTACTCCAGGAAGGAGTCATTTATAAAATAGTTTGTTCTTGTGGATTACCATATATAGGAGAAACAGGAAGAAGGTTAACCACCAGAATTAAAGAACACAAAGCAGCAATAATGAACAGCTCAAATAAAACAGGATTAGACAGACACATACAACAAACTGGCCCTAAAATGGACTGGGACTCCTTAAAAGTGATCAAACATCAATCCCATACAATTATCCGGAAATTAGAGGAATCCTTGGAAATTTACAAGACACAAGGTGGCAACATCAAGGACCATACTGGATGGAAAATCCATCAGGCTTGGTCACCAGACCTGTGGAAGTAGAAGGAAGCAAGAACTCCTGACGAAGATCTAGTGTTTAGATCGAAAATTTGAGAGGTAATGTACCTAATAAATTTATCCTCGATAATTCCCGTTAAATATCTATAATACTGAAAGTAATAAGAGAAAGCCATGAAGTCATTAATTACTAGAATTAACTGTTCTTTGGCTAAAAAGAAACACTTAACCTCAATGACATCGAGAACCATAACTGTTAAGCCTATTACCAAAGGACAGTAAATAATAACATCAAACTTATGTTTATCAAAAAATTTCTGGAAATGATGAAGTACAACTTTGATTCTTGACGATCAAAACCAATATTAACGTGTGAAACAGTAAATTAAACCATGAGCACTTATACTCTGACAGTATATTAAAACTATTTTTTACTGACCGGCAATATAAGCTGACCCTCCAACTTTGAAAGCAGGATTTCTTCCAAAAAAGTACACACAGAGTTTTTGACTTTCCAGAGCAGTTGTTGCTTTGCTGAAGCAATCTGTCAAAAATTGCTCTGTTGCAATTAACTCTGACCCTGTACCGTATGTCCAGTCAAATTTTTAATTTTTTTTTTTTTTTTTTTTTTTGCCCATTCGTAGAATGGACGTGGTATCATTAATTATTTGGTCTTCATATGCAGAGTTTGCCAAAATGCGTAATTACGCGTCTAGTACGCATCGAAGAGTGTGCTTACACATCAAAATTTTACCAGCGCGTAAAAATATGCATCGGGAATTTTACTCGAAGCGTAAAAGTATGCGTCAGGAATTTTTCTCAGTGCATAAATATAGGCATCAAGAATTTTCTTGACATGTAAAAATACGCATCAGGAATTTTTCTAGGTGCGTAAAACTACACATCGAAGAATTTTACCAATTCGTAAAAATATGCATCGGGACGGTATTTTTTTGTCTTTCAGAATCGGAAATAAACGAAATAAAGATTTTTTTCCGTAATCGTAATTTTTTTCCTGTGATGTTGCCTCTGTCCTGTATTGTTGTTATATATAATTTTATTACATAAATATTTGTATTTCAGTTTGAAAATGGATGAAAAATTTCCGGTAACGAAAATTCGACGGCGAAAATTTTGTGCTGTAATCTTTAGGCGTGAGAGTGCAACAGCTTTGAGGAATTTCTCCTTTTCCGCCATAATTTGGGTTATCCTCGAGATCGATGCATAACTGAACAGAACTTTTGGGGCAATTAGTAGTGCCGGAGGATGTTTTCTGCCTGAAACTTTCTAAACTTTCAAAAGTAGAAGTTTCCTCTTTCAAAACTTTCGGAAACGCAAGTTAGACGCAGTGAAGATTTCTCCCGTAATCGTACTTTTATTTTTTATGTGATGTTTCCTCTGCCTAGTATTGTTGTTAGATATCATTTTATTTCATAAATATTTGTATTTCAACTTGAAAATAGAGGAAATGTCCGAAAACGGAAATCGGACGTAGCAAGATTACCCTCGTAACTGTTAATTTCCCCCCCCCAAATGATGATCAGAACATGTATCCTGTATTCTTAAATATCCCCCCCCCCAAAAAAAAAACTTTGCATTTCAGCTTGATAAGGGGGGGGTCCAAAAAATGTGCGACAAAGCTTAAAAAAACCAACAATAAAGAAATGGAAAGGAAACAAAGATATCAGCAAATTGAAAATTTAAGCATTGGATGCTCTGCAGCTGCAGAAAAACAAATGTGGCTGTGGAACTTGCTGAGAAGTTTATTAGATATTTTTAGATGCCTATAAGAACCTCAAAAATGCAATGTTTTCACTTCTTGAAGCTCCATGTGGTCATTACAAAACATGATAAATTTAATGTTATCATTTTAAAATATGAATATTATATTTATTTCTAAAACAAGAAAAAATGGATCCAAATTCTAAATACATTGAGTGGTAGTGAAATATTTTTTATATGAAAAAATCTGGATTGATTTTTCATAATTGCCTAGCATTTTCGTAAGTATTTTATTCCATCTGTTAATTTTCTAAAATACTCCCGACTTTTGAAAATTACACCCTAAATTTTTTCAAAGGAATAAAAATACTCCTTTAAATAAAAATTTCGGCAAACTGTTCCTACGGTCTTTGAAAAGACTTGCTCTAGCTGCCAACCTTTTTACCCATCCCATCAAACCTATCACATACCCCTTTGCCATGAGCTTTAACAGAAAACTGCCACCCAGCTGCAACATAAAAATATTTTTTATGGTGACAAATTTAAAAAGTTTATTTTGTTTTTATATTGTGCAGGATAGCCATCTGAAAAGTAATAGATTTTTTGGGGCAATTTCTCAAGTGTGCTCTTCAAAAAGTCTCAAGAGTTTCTGTTGAAATAAATACATAGCAGAAGTATTGTTTTCTGGGCACTCTGAAATCACAACAAAGCTGGGATGCTCAGTTTTTTCACCTATTTTAAAATACACAACAAGTGGATGCACTGCAGCTTGGTTGCTCTGAATAGGGCAAATTTTCTTTTGACGTGATTAATAAATGAACTTTGTTTAGCTGTGAAGTCATGACGAAGTAAATTAGAAACACAATAGGCCATCAAATTCAGAGACTGTTTTTTGCAATGTCTCCGAGTCTCTAAGGTGCATCTGTCAACAGAGATCAACTGGCGAAAAGTGGCATTCTCGATCACATTTTCTTTGAAGGCATTTTCTAGCAAACTTTGGATCAGTTGAATTCCAGGGCAGGATGCACAATTACCAAAGTAGCAGTGAATTGATGCTGGGTTGCACCAGAGCTCGCCAAAATGCATAATTACACATCTAATACGCATCAAAAAGTGTGTTTACGCATTGAAATTTTGCCAACGCGTAAAAATACGAATCTAGAATTCTAAGCTGAAAATTTTTTATTTTCAACTTTTTATTCAAATTTTGTATTTCAAACATGTGATCAGCGGTATCCTTTGTTACCTCAAGCCAGATCTTGCGTTGTACGCGATCCATACCTGGCCGTGGTTTGTTTGGCGCGACCGGTTCCGCCAGCCTAAAACCCCCTGGAGAGAAAGCCCCAGCGCGCGAACTACGAAGGAGTGTGACGTAACGGTCAAAGGGCCATCGCAATCCCTCTCTCCAGAGGTCAAAGGGCAAACGTAAAGGGAATGCCGATATTAGCTTCGCGTTCATGCGGCATTGATCAGTATTGAGCTTTCGGTGGTCGTGCACGCGAGTAAGCATTGTTACACAACATGCCTGGAAACATTGAGTGCCTTTAACAGATCTAATTACAAAGCACATCCAAAAGCTGCTGTTTTCAGCTTTCCTGAAGGTGAAAGCTTTAGAAGAAGACGGATTTCTTCCGTACCAATGAAGAATTTTGAACCCACCGTGAATTCAAAGGTTAGTTAAGCCTAATTGTTCTCATGACAGCATTTTCTGCTTTCGTTGTACATACACTTATAATTTAGTGAATTGTTAGTGGGTTTTTTTTTGTTTTTTTTTTTATTGACAGAGTAAAATTTAAGGGGCTAGCCTTCCGATTGTAAGCTCATTATTTTTGGTCGTTTAAATAATGGTATCTGAGCCTGGTATCTTCTATCGAGAAGATACCAGGCTCAGATTATTCAAACTTATGCACCCACCACAAGTCATCCTGAAGAAGAAATTGAAGAATTTTATGAGGAAATTCGTCATCTAAATAATAAAGGTAAGCAGCACTTGAAGATAATTATGGGAGATTTCAATGCAAAAATAGGGCTCCGGCAACAGAATGAAACTTCAGTAGGTAAATTCGGTCACGGCAACAGAAACCAGCGTGGAAATACTCTCGTTGAGTTTGCAGAGGCAGAAGGATTTTTCATCTTGAATTCCTTTTTCAAGAAAAAGCCACACAGGAAATGGACATGGAGACATCCAATTGGGACGACAAGTGAAATTGATTTTATTATGTGTAACAAAAAAATTCGTCATCAAAGACTGCAGTGTGCTAAACAAGTTCAACACAGGTAGTGACCATAGATTGGTGAGATGTAAGATGCACCTCAACACTAAACTGGAACGTGGCAAGCTCATAAGACAAACAAAATGTATTGACATAACCAACCTTAAAAAACACCATAATACTTTCAAGTTGGAACTGAAGAACAGATTCTCTGCTTTAGAAGGCCTAACATCGGAAGAAGTGGATATTTCGGAAGTTAACAGAAAAGTAACCAAAGCTCTTATGGAAACAGCAACAAAATTAGCTGGGTCTAAGAACAAGTTGCATGTAAACAAATTATCAGGAAAAACCAAAATGTTGATGCAAAAAGAAGAGAGATGAGGACAACTAAAGAAGATGTGACTTCCAAAGTGGAATATATAGAGCTATGCAAGACAGCACGAAAAAGTATCACTGAAGACGTAAGGAAATTCAACTGTGAGCTAGTGAGGAAAGCAATTGAAAACAACCAAAGCCTAAAGATAGCAAAGGGACATCTCAGTAAGGGAAGAAAACAGATTATGGCTCTGAGAAAAAGAAGATGGTTCTATAACAAGAAATAGAGGCAAAATTTTGACAAGAGTGAAAGATTTCTACTCCAAATTATATGAAAGGGATGATACATGTACTGCAGACATCATGAAAGGTACCAGAGTTCTTCCAGTCCTCCCAGCAGAAGTTGCTCATGCAATCAAGAACATGAAGCGGGGGAAAGCTCCAGGAGAAGATGGAATTACTATAGACATCATACAAGAAGCAAGTGGAGAAATTGAAACAGTACTCGCCCAAATTTTCACTCGATGCCTTAATGAAGGGAAGATTCCTGAGGATTGGAACAATGCTACAATGATCCTGCTACATAAAAGAGGTGACATTGAGGATCTCAGGAACTACAGACCTATCAGCCTCCTATCAGTGGTTTATAAAATCTTCACTAAAGTTCTTTCACACCGCTTGAAGGTAACACTGGACATGGCTCAACCGAGAGAACAAGCTGGATTCAGGAGTGGCTACAGCACAATAGATCATATCCACGTACTGAGAGAACTAATTGAAAGAGCGAGGGAATATGAACTTCCATTGTGCATGGCTTTTATCGATTATGAAAAAGCCTTTGATTCGGTGAAACCATCAGCAGTTACCACGGCTCTGGAATCCTGCGGTATTGAAGATGCATACATTAATATTATTAATAACATCTATGAAAATGCAAGTGCAAAGATTCGGCTGTTTGAAAATACAACACACATAAAAATTGGAAAGGGAGTGAGACAAGGTGACACCATATCTCCGAGAAGCTCTTTAATGCCACATTGGAAAATGTCTTTCAATCACTGAACTGGGAAAACAAAGGGATAAAGATTAATGGAGATTATCTAACCCACCTTCGTTTTGCTGATGACGTAGTCATTTTTGCAACTACCCCATCAGAGCTGCAGAGTATGATCCAGGAACTTGCTGACAAGAGTAAAGAAGTGGGATTAAAAATGAACTTTCAGAAGACAAAAGTGATGTTCAATGCTTTTACAAGAAATGAAGATTTATCGATTGATGGAGAAAAACTGGAGATAACAGATACATATGTTTATCTTGGACAGCAGATATCAAGTGAGGGTCACATTGATGAAGAAATTAATCGGCGTACAAAACTTGCCTGGAGAGCTTTTGGAAGAAACAGCATAATTTTCAAGAGCAATATGCCATTATGTCTTAAAAGAAAAGTGTTTGATCAATGCATCCTTCCAGTGCTTACGTATGGTGCAGAGACGTGGACCTTAACTAAAAGAGACATACAAAGGCTGCAGACAACTCAAAGCAGCATGGAGAGGTGCATGCTTGGTATAACCAGGAAAGATAGGAAGAGGAACTCGTGGATCCGAAAAATGACGAGAGTGGAAGACATCATGATCAGAGTTAAATCCCTGAAATGGCAATGGGCTGGACATACTGCCAGAAGGACAGACCATAGATGGACAGCCGAAATTTTAGATTGGATTCCAAGGGACAGGAAAAGACCCAGAAAAAGACCACATGGGAGATGGGTGGATGAAATTCGTAAATATGCGGGAGTGACATGGAGGAGACTGGCACAAGACAGACCGTTGTGGAGGAAACTTGGGGAGACCTTCGTCCAGCAGTGGATTGATAATGGTTGACAATGATGATGATGATGAAATAATGGTATTAATTACAATTCAAGATTTCATTTCCATAAAGTAATAGTTATTTTTCTTTACAAAATTTGTAGTTAGTAGTGTTGAAATTGAAAAAAAAAAAAAAGGAGATGTGCATATATTATCAGCACATCAAGTACTAAGGTTAACTAGGCAAAGAAACTGGCAATAAATAATCACGTTATTTTTTAATCAACATTTCATTTCCGTTAAACAAATGACATTTTTCTTCATAAGATTACTCTGTAACAGTGTCCTAATTAAAACAAGAATTTGCACGAAATGTACAGAACTACCTGATGCACTGATAATCTGAAGGCTAGCCCAAAGAAAAGTTTATTGGAATGTCCAACAAATGTATCCAAAAAGTTTGGAATTAATATATTCCATGTTCATTTGACAAAGAACTTTTTGCTAAATGATACAAATTTATAATTATTTTTTTATCTTCAAAAAATAGTTGCAAGATTTGAGCACACATCTTACCGTTTTTTCAGTGAATATACTCACTAAATCGGAAATTTTGCTTTCGCATTCGTTACGTAATTATGGAAAAGTGTTTTCTTTCATTTTAATAAATCGAACGCGAAGGGAATTTCTAAAAGTTTTAAGTGAAATGATAATGTTCATACAGTCCTACCAATTTGCCATTAACACACTTAAAAAGATCGTAGTTGCAAAAATGCTTAACGTAAAATGCTGGGTTTTTCACGTTATGCGTAAAAAAACTCATTTTTTTGCTTTAGCCAAATTGAAAACTAACAGAAAAATTTCATGAAGTCATTTTCCAGCACAAGAGCAAAACTTTGGAATTCCCCGATTTATGGATATCATTGCTGGAAACTGAAAAAAGAAAAATGAAAGCTAAGGATGTAATCTTTTGATGTTATTTATTATAAGGACAAGAAATACAGAGAAAAAAAAACATGGTCAATTTATTATTGTGTGCACAAATTGTCTAGTATTGCACTTGGGAAATTATTTCTCTGCGTAAACACCACGGTACTTCGGCGGCATTTTCAGGAGCGGAGAGCTCGAGACTCGAGTCGGTCGGCCCACTAGCTTTGACATCCCAGACCAGTTCGGAGGCTTTCTTAATCTTCAGGGGTTTTTTGGCCAGCCAGACAGGACGTGACCTTCGGTCAGGGAGACATCGTTCCTTACCTTGACGTCATCGGCAGCGCAATCGCTTGGGTACAGCTCGCAAATCTACTGTCATTGCTGCTACAGCTCATGCTCGATCTGCTGAGTGAAGTACGCTTCCGCAATCGCAATTCCGGAGCACCTCGTGGTCATAGAGTTGTGATTAGTAGAGATTGAAACAGCTTTATCAGACACTAGTATTGAATGATGTGTCGAAACAGCGTACCTTAACATTTTTTTTTCGGCAAGACTTAGTCCAATGGTGTAGAAAAGAAACAAAAGGCAGAGGAAGGAAACAATGAAAGCTGCAAAAAACTAGCAGTGGAAATACAAAAGCAGCCAATGAACATGGACACTTCATTAGAAAATGAAGAATGCGTTGATAAAGACTATTTTTTCTGGGTTACATCAACGTCAAAGTTGGAAATTCCTTCTTGTTTTTTACCAAAATGGTACAGAGAATTTCCAGGGATTACTTTAGCTGTGCTTGAGCTGGTGTAAATAAATTTGTTTTAAAAGTTCCCTTGAATGTCTTACAATGTAACTTGATGCATTAAATTCACTCACAATCTTCCTGATACTCCAAGATTTAGGCAAAATTTAGTCAGCATCATAAGCTTTTCTTTTCTGTTAGTCAAAGTTTGGAATTTTGTTTTTAAGTGATTTAGAAATAGGTTTCTGCTTTTGGGACTAAACTGTCAGGACACTCTGCATTGACAAGAAGTTTGTGCTTTACAGCAGTATAAATTCTTTTAACTTTTTCTGTAAAATATCATTTATATTCTGCCTTTTCCTGGTCAATAGGACTCTCCCAGGTCTTGGAAGAATGTATTAGGGGTACGCAAAAGTTCCCGCCATTTTAAGGAGACAGGAACAATCAGGAAACCAGTACACATTTATTCAACGAAATATTGGCCGTTAGCATCAATGACCTCTTACCATTTTTCAGGCAACAAATGAACGCCCCCGTGATAGAAAGGCTCTGGTTTTGAGCTCAAGAATGCAGTGATGAAATTTTCCATTTCTGGAACTGTGGTAAACTGCTGTTGGGCTAGGAAATGTAGCATAGAGAGAAACAGATGAAAGTCTGAGGGTACAATGTCCAGGGAGTAAGCTGGGTGCAGTAAAACCTCCCAGTGTAACTGTTCAAGGGTTGATTTTGTGGTGGCACCAACATATGGTCTGGCATTATCGTGTAACAGGATGACTGGGCCACATCCTTTACCTGTCCATGGGTGTTTTTGTTGTATTGCGGCATTCAGTTTCATCAACTGATCGCTATATCGTTGTGCAGCGATTGTTTCGCCCGGTTTCAACAGTTCGAAGTACAGCACTCCGTGCATATCCCACCACACACACACACACACACACACACACACACACACACACACAACAGCCCCTTTTTCCCATGGAAATCCTGGTTTGCAGTGGATGTTGATGACTGGCCTGGGTTGACCCAGGATCGCTTGAGTATGAGGTTGTCGCAATAGACCCATTTTTCATTCCCGGTGACAACATTCCACAACAAATTCTTCCCTTGAAACCTCTTCAGCAACGACATGCAGATGCCCAATCGTTGACCAATACCACACTCCGTTAAAATATGCGGAACCCACTTACTAATCTTCTGAATCTTCCCCAAGGCCTGTAGATGCTGTACCATTGTCAACTGAGCCACTTTAAAACATTTCACCAGTTGCATGGTTGATTGTGTGGCATCTTCTCGTAACAACGATTTCAGCTCATAGTCTGTGAATTCCTGCGAACTACCTGCATGTTACTTGTCTTCCCAGCTTATATCACCTTTCTTAAACCTGGCAAACCATTCTCGACAAGCCCGCTCACCCATAACCGTTTCGTCATACGCCTGACATATTAAACCGTATGCTTCACTCCCACTTTTCAATAATTACACGTGAATAACAAACAGTGCCACAAATGAACTTTATCGACCGCCATGCTTGGTTTCATGTATGAACTGACAGCATGGGTCGCCGGCCAGTTAAGACCCCAAAAGTGCCCGCTAGCGGGGTAGCAGAAGCTTTTGCATTCCCCTAATATTAAGAGCTTTTAAAGTTTCTGAAGGGAATAATATACACTAGACTCTCACTAATCCGGCCACTCCTTGCGCAGGGGGTGTCAGATTACTTACACCCACGTAGCAGAATCATGGTGATGTACGTTGCGCATTTATTTTGGTCCTGCAGACAAAAAAGATATCCCCAGAACCCTATTAGACCACCTTGCAGGCTCCCATCATAGATGCAAGTTTTCCGCCTTGCAAAATTTCCGAAAACGGAAGTTAGACGTAGTGAGAATTTTTCCCGTAATCGTAAATTTTTTCTCACGAAGGATGAAGTATGTCACAAAATTATTTTGTACTCATCCCTGTAGCATAATCATGGCAACAGTGAAAGTGCATCACAGGTTTATTTTGTACCCATCCCCGTAGTAGAATCGCGGCGACAGGAGGCGTGCACCACAGGTTTACTTTATGCTCATCCCCGTAGCAGAATCGAGGCAACTGCCGATTACATCGCAGAATTATTTCGTACTCCATCCCCGTAGAAGAATCGCGGCGACGGCCAACACACGTCGCAGATTTATTTTGGTCCTGCAGATAGAAATAATATCCCCAGAACCCTATTAAACCATCTTGCAGGCTCCCTATCATAGATGTAAGTTTTCCAAATTTCAAAATTTCTAAAAACGGAAGTTAGGCGGAGTGAGGATTTCTTCCGTAATCGTAATTTTTTTTTCTCCCGACGTTCCTTCGATGCTTGAAGAGAGGATTTATCCGATATTGTTGTTAAATATCATTTTATTGCATAAATATTTGTGTTTTGGCTTGAAAATGGAGGCAACAATTTCCGAAAACGAAAGTTTGATGGAACCCAGTAATCTTGAATTCTTTTTCTTGCAACATTCCCTTAGCCCTCAAAGGCCATTAAATATCATTTCATTAGAAAAATGCTTGTATTTAAGATTGAAAATGGAAGAAAATTTTCTGAAAACCAAAGTTGTATGGAGCAAAAATTTCTCCCTCTAATAACTCTCCATCCGCTGTGCTTCTATGTTATTGTTTAATCACCATTTAATTACATAAATGTTTGCGCTTGAAATGGAAAATGGAGAAAAATGTTCCAAAAATGGAAGTAGAACAGAGCGAAGATTTCTCCTCTTATGACAATATTTTTTCTAGTGATGTCTCTATGCTTTATTGTTGTTAAATATCATTTTATTCTATAAATCTTTGTGTTTCAGCTTGAAAATATTGGCAAAATTCCAGATACAGAGGACCAGAATGTTCTTGATCCTAATTAGCATTGCAATTGCTGTAGTACCTAGGTTAGACATTTTTTTGATAGAAAAATATGTCTGTGCAATTTTTATTGTTTTTTGCATAATTTAGTAGTTATCTTGCACAGTGACCACCCACAGATTATTTTGGGGCACAATGATATCTGTCACAGACTGACCAGGAACTTTCTGCTATGGGGACTTACACCATAAAAATTAGAATTAAACTAAATTTTTATTAGTGCATAAAAATTCAGCTTAATTCTTCATTAAATTCAATGTTATAAATTTACTGTATGTAGTACATATTTACAAAAAAAAAAAAAAATTAAACAAGCGATAAGCATATGATAATAGTAAAAGAACATGATCATAACCTACTATGCTGTCTCATTTACAACAATGAAATGATCTTTTCATATCAGTACAGTACAATATGTATGGTTATGTAGTAAAAAAAGCGTACAATTATAATACATTTATAATAGATGAAATCACAATTATAATAGATGAAATCTTGCATTTTCTACTCAGTGTGGTCAAGGATTTTTGTCTGCTTTAAGGAAGATGCTCGTTGAAGAAATGCTTTGTCAAGCAATCATTTTACTAGCATTACGTCGGTACTGTACGTGGGTTTTTTTTTTTTTTTTTTTTTTGGCTCTTTTATTAGTCACAACGAAGCTATACATACAAAGCAGCTAGTGAAAACAAGGTCATTCAGAATATCTGGGTATGGTAAATTTAGGTACAATACAACAAAATTATGTATAATAAAAGAAATGAATAAGCAGGAAAATCATATAAAAAAAATATAAGCTTAGTAGATGTCTAAAACCTTTCACACGTGGCCGGCTGATGTGTGTCACAGCGCAGCCCGAGTAGCAACAAATGGTCTAAAAATAACCCATGCTCATAACTTCACACAAAAACTCGTAACTCCACCTCTTTTACGTCACACCCGGAGCCAGATGCTGGATACTTGAGAGGGTGGATTATTAAGGGCCAGATCAGCAAAAGTACTGTATCAGAATCGCTGTCAGAACATATATCACAATCATAACCTACATCCTGCCTAGTACTTGGAAAATCTGTTATTTCATCTTCTGCATCTTGCTCAATTCTTTCCTACAACTGTCACAAATTTAGCTGTTATTGGTGCTTCAGGAAAAAGGGAACATATCCATGTTGTCATAAAATTTAATCTCTTTCTTTTTTTTCTACAGCATAATTTTGAATAATATGTATGAATGATAATTTTGTATAATATTTATGATTTCATCTATGCTGTATTATAATTGTACGTTTTTTTACTACATAACCATACATATTGTACTGTACTGATATGAAAAGATCATTTCATTGTTGTAAAAAAAAAGTGAGTAGAAAATGCAAGATTTCATCTATGCTGTATTATAATTGTACGTTTTTTTACTACACAACCATACATATTGTACTGTACTCATATATGAAAAGACCATTTCATTGTTGTAAATGAGACAGTATAGTAGGTTATGATCATGTTCTTTTACTAATATCATATGCTTGTCGCTTGCTTAATTTCTTTTTTTTTTGTTGTAAATATGTACTACATACAGTAAATTTATAACACTGAATTTAATGAAGAATTAAGCTCTAAATTTTTATGCACTAATAAAAATTTAGCTTAATTCTAATTTTTATGGTGTAAGTCCCCATAGCAGAAAGTTCCTGGTCAGTAGGGTGGAGCGAAAAACACCTTTTTTTTTTTTTATTTGAAACGTCACCATGTGCAATAGTTGCGATTTTATTACTGAAATGACCCCCCGAAATATGGATGACATTATCTCAAATCTTAGGCTGCCCCAAGAACCTCGAAGTTTGAAAGTTATAGGGAAAAATGGTTTAAAAACACCCGCTTTCTCCATTTTGTAAATATAAAAAAATACTGTGTCACCATGTTATTTAATATCACCTTTGAGTGTATATACACGGGTAAAAATTCAGCAGACGTGAATTAATTTTTTAGGCTTCCCCAAGGAGTTCAAGATTTGTCATATTTCTCCAAACATGGCATAAGTTATGTAAATATGATAGACACCAGCCTTACCTAGTAGCATAACTTGAGGAGTGAGTTTATTTCACTTGGAAATCAGACTTTTTTTCAAAACTTGGCATCCAAAAATTTGCTCTGATGAATCCATCTCATGCAAGAAGGCCGCACACATGAGCAGAAAAATCTGTTACAATCTTAACCATCCTCTCTACTGCCTGAGAATGGCAGGGTATTTTTGCAAATTCGTGGCAAGAACTTGGATATTTATCCGACTGTAATAATTCCAGAAGCTCACCGTCTTTCCATTTCCGTGTGATGTGAGGCTCAGTCACATTACACTCTTGCCAGTCGATTAGGTCGATGTAATCATTGCTCTGGAAATTCAGCTTAGGAATCCGAAATTTCCTAATGGTAATTGTTTGTTCGGAAGATTTCCTGGCCTTCGTGATACGTCGAACAGCAAGCTCACGGACATACCTTCTGTCGTCAAACAACATTGCAGCGAGCAAGTTTTCTGCATGGGCAAAATACGTGTTGTCTTGGATGACTCTTTTTACAATAACCTTTAAATTATCTGGAAGATACTGAAACCTAGATATATAAAAAACTGCAAATTTCTTGGATCATCTTTACAGGTACCGTTACATTTGATCGTGAACCACGATGGTTCATATACTTTCATTATGAAGGTGGCTAATGAGACAAGTTGTGGTGTTGGATCACTATTTCCAACATACAAACGCAGAATGCGATTTGCGAGGGTCAGCCAACGGGAATGTGCAAGTGTTCCAGGATCCCGATTTGCCAGATCTTGTGGGCAATCACCTGCAGAGACTGCCTTACAAATTTCCCACAAATAAAGTTGATACGAGCTAAGATCTCCATAGTTAATGTCGGACTGAAGCGAAAATTCAATTTTCTGGAAATTAACAATAGGAAGGTTTGCGCACGTCTTCAGGCGCTTTCCAATCAATCCACTAACTCCTCTTGGACCTGATGTTTTCCCATCCAGTGCTTCAGTGAGGTAGCGTAAAGGCAGTTCATTAAAATGAAGTTGACATATAATCCAGTGTACGGGAGAATTGAGCTTCAATTCAAGGCGCCTAATTATACCTGCATTTGTGCCGGTATTAGTCACTTCCAATAAAGACTAACTCCGACAAGTCAAATGCCTTCTGGTTCAATAAGCTGAAGATATCGTCAGAAATGTCCCTTGCACTCTTGCTCTTCGGTGCAAAATGTCCCAAATGGACTGAACCCGGTTCTTCAACAAGTGTAATATGCTTCTCCCATTCTTTTCGTTTGTGCCACTTGCCATCATCTGTCTGTGTATTTGTAACAGTTTCATCCCTTCTTCCGTCCAAAAATAAAACTGCAATCTTGCGACCAGTCAAGTTTACCTCATCTTGAATTGTTTGACTGGTCTTTTTCCTTTCTCGTCGTACTTTATGCCGGTCAATAACAGATACATTACATTCTTTCGAATGAATCGGTTCACTTACATCATGAAGCAACGCCGACGCAAGATCAGCTGCCGCTCGGTCGCTGATGCCTCACCTATCGCACTTTCTAGAAAATGCAGAAAGTGTCATTTGACGCCTAGGTTTTGAAGAGCGACGTGGAGTGAAATCGTAAACTTTCTCTGAGGTCAACAAATGACTAGGATCCGGCTCGTCTGGTTTTCCTGCAGAATTAGTATTTGCATCCTCTTCTGAAGGATCATCCTCAACTCGCAGGGCCGATTTCAGTGATTTAGTTTCCTGTAATTTCCTACGGACATGCTCTTCCCTATCACTCTTTCGAGCTGATCTTTTCTTAAGTACACTGGTGGTTTTTGCGTCGAGCCCACCTACTATCATTTTTCTGTTTGTTCTCCGGTCCATTAAAAAATCTCGCTCTTTCACGGGTACCTTTTTTGCAGAGCTGCATTTGCAGGTTCTAAAACATTTGCACTTGTATGAGTATATGTCAAAGATACGTTGCGAATCTGCACGAAATTGTTCAATCTTCTTTCGGAAGGTTTCATCCATTCTTACAGCGTGTTTTTTCAGCTTTCGGATTTCAGTGTTGTATGCGGTAATACGCTTTGCAACACGTTTGTGGAGAGATGTCGGAAGAGGTGCTTTCTTCCATATACTTAGTACTTTGTCCGCGACAATATTTGCTATTTCTGCTGCAGCAGGCTCATAATTTGAACCTTCCTGCCTAAGAATATTCCTCACAAGGTAGTAATGGCGCATTGCATCTTTGTATGTAGGCAACGCATTTTCATGCATCTCCTTATAACTCCCGAGGATAGGGCAATCAACTTTATTTCTTGTTTCAGCCATTTTAAGTAGTACATACTCACATATAAGTCGAGAAATTTGGGACAAAATTAAAATGAGAGCTTCAAAGTAATGGGGTCGTCTTATACGCGGGGTCTAAAAAATCGTAAGTCCAAAAGTTCTTCCCGTGAGGCAAAAGGCAATCCATCCCCCCCAAAAAAATGACGATGCGGTATTAATTACGAAATCGCAACCCTCCGAAAGAAAAAAAGAAAGAAAGAAAGAAAGAAAGAAAGAAAGAAAGAAAGAAAAAACACCAATGTGGTAGAATTACGAAATCGCAAACCTAAGAATTTCTCCGTGCTTTGAGAAGTCTCTCTCCTGGCTTTGCGTATCCACAGCGCAGTCACAGCCGCGCATAGAGAGCTCCGCCCTTCCGACTACCAGTTGATTGCACTGATCTTCGACGTAACGGCAAAGAATATCGCGCGAAGCGTTTTTCTTTGGTAACGGAGCCATGCGACAGCCAGTGTTAGGTGTTGCTTGTTCTTAATCACACGTGTCTCGCTTCTCCTATTATGGGTGACACGGATTGTGTAAAGAAACGGATGTCCTATAACGCAGGATTCAAGTTGAAAGTGGTTTCTTTTGCAGAAAATACTTACAACTGTGCTGCTTCACGTCAATTTGGCATAAACGAAAAACTGATTCGAGATTGGCGTAAAAAAAAACGGACTCGGTGAAAATCCCAAAATCGCAAAAGGTGCTGCGCCGTGGAACGACATCTTTCCTAGAGCTGGAAAGTGTCTTGAATGATTGGATTGTGGGCTGCAGACAAAATGGTTACATTGTAACGTGAACTGGTATACGTTTGCGAGCAATGAAGCTCGCAAAAGATGAAAAGTTTGCAGCCACAAATAACACTTTTCGTGCCTCACCAGGTTGGTGCACAAGGTTAATAAACCGCTATGGGTTGTGTCTACGCCAGCGCACCAAAATTGCACAAAAGTTATCTCGTGACCTCGAAGCAAAGATAATGGAATTTCAAAAGTATGTAATTCAAAGGAGAAAAGAGACTGCTTTTGAACTTTCCCAAATAGGGAACATGGATGAAACCGCCATGTGTTTCAACCTTCCTGGAAATAAGACGGTGAACCAAAAGGGCGAAAAAAATATCTTGATCAAAACGACTGGCCATGAAAAATCCAGTTTCACGGTTGTTCTTTCCTGTTTGGCCGACGGCAGTAAACTACCTCCGGTAATTATTTTCAAACGCAAAACTCTGCCGAAAAGCGTTGTCTTTCCGTCTGGTGTGCTCGTTTGTGCCCATGAAAAAGGATGGATGAACGAATCCGGAACAATTGACTGGTTACAGAATGTGTGGAACAAAAGGCCAGGTGCACTTTTGAGGAAACCTTCTCTTTTGGTGTGGGATATGTTTGTTGCACACCGTTGTGCAGAAGTGAAAAAAACTGCAGAAAATTCAAAAACAACTCTTGCTGTCATCCCAGGTGGGTTGACATCTGTTCTTCAACCACTAGATGTCTGCCTTAATAAGCCCTTCAAGGACAATGTGCAGAGGTATTGGGCAGATTGGATAAGTTCCGATTTGCCAACTGAAACCAAGGGCGGAAATCTAAAGAAGCCGGATATCGTTTTGATTGTGCGATGGGTCAAGGATGCTTGGGATGCGATACCTGCGGAAATGGTCGTGAAATCATTTAAGAAATGTTGCATTAGTAACAAACTTGATGGCACAGAGGATGATGAGATTTTCATGAGTGATGATGACAGTGATTCTGATGACACAGGCATAGATGGGAATACTGATGTTTATGATGACGCGCCGATGACGGAGAAAGACTTTTTTGAACTGTTTTGCGAGTCTGACTCTGAATCGGATTTTAAAGGGTTCCGATGAAGTTTTCGGGTATGCAAATTAAATTTAGTATTATATACATAATTTTTTTCGTTTTCAAATGTTTTTGAATAAATTCATTGAAATTTTTTTTTTTTCTCATTCCGGGATCGACTTATACGCGAGTTTCCGATTTCTTACGATTTTTTCCTCTGAAAGTGGGGGATCGACTTATACGCAAGTTTCCGATTTCTTACGATTTTTTCCTCTGAAAGTGGGGGTCGACTTATACGCGAGTACATACGGTAGTTGGACGACAAAACGAAAATGCTGGTACGATCCAATCAACGTCACTAGGAGTGAAAGAAACTGTTGCATCATTATGACGCAAACCCGCCAACACTCTCTCCCAAACAGACCTGTGCGACTGTGATGAGATGACTCAGCGAGTTCGCAAACAGAGCTCCGCTGTGAGAGAGGGGTGGGCTGAGATGAAAAAGGTAACAAAAACAAAGCAGAGTGCAAAACAGCAAGCTATGTTTCTGAAAATCAACAAGAGGTTTCCAGAAAGTATGAGAGAGGGGGGGGGTGTTAATGTTAAGCCCAAATTGGTAACAATAAGGCTGCTGTCGAACTTACTGCTTACGCAACTTATCATGCCATTTTTGGCAAAAATTACATACTTTAAGGAATCTGGGGAAACCTAAGAAATTAACTCATGTCGGCTGAACTTTTACCCGTGTTTATACACTCAAAGGTGATATTAAATAACATGGCGACAGTTTTTTTTTATATTTACAAAATGGAGAAGGCGGGTGTTTTTAAACAATTTTTCCCTATAACTTTCAAACTTCGAGGTTCTTGGGGCAGCCTAAGAAATCAAATAATGTCATCCATATTTCGAGGGGTCATTTCAGTAATAAAATCTCAACTATTGCACATGGTGACGTTTCAAATTTAAAAAAGTGTTTTTCGCTCCACCCTACTGGTCATGGTCAGTCTGCAACAGATATCATTGTGCCCCAAAATAATCTGTGGGTGGTCACTGTGCAAGATAACTACTAAATTGTGCAAAAAACAATAAAAATTGCACAGACATATTTTCCTATCAAAAAAATGTCTAACCTAGGTACTACAGCAATTGCAATGCTAATTAGGATCAATAACATTCTGGTCCTCTGTATCTGGAATGTTGCCAATATTTTCAAGCTGAAACACAAAGTGCCTCATTTTTTTAAATGGATTACAAAATTTAAGGCCTATTTCTTATCCATTTTAAAGAGGTTTGTTGGGGAAAAAAACTGCTTCATATTCAGTCATTCACTTTTATCAACAAAAATAAGCAAACCATGAATAGCTAAGCAAGTTGTCCTCACAAACTCTGCTGGCCGAATGAGGAGGGAAATTGTTCTGCTGCATTATCAACATGATCATGCCTGTCCAGTTTTCATTTTCAGGCAACAGTTTGAGTTAAATTAGTACTTTAAAATGAACAGGTCAAGACAGAAACTGAGAAACGTAATACACTGCCGGACAATTGCAAAGGACGGATGACAATAGCAACGATAGCAACCATAAAATGGAAGGCAGGAAAATGTGGAAATTAGCATAAGTGCAGGATACAGTAAGACGTGTTGTGCGTATGCAAACTTTGGTTTCCCGAACTTGTTTGTGACGTCATAGCGCTGATAAGAGATATAAAGGATTTGACGCGTATTGACCGTTGTTGTTCAAACGCAAAGTTAAAAGGAAAGAATCAATTGACGAACTTACAATTTTCAGTATGTCTTCCCGACATCACCTAGATGATTTTACGTGTGGCCGTATTATTGGCAAGAATGAAGAAGGGCGAAAAATAACAGATGTTGCCAGGGAGTTCGACGTCCGCCAGTGTTGTTTCAAGGCTTTGGAAATCATTTCAAACAAATGGAGAGTGTAGCAAACGTCACGGGGGAGGTTGTGTTCGCAGTACGACACCTGCAGAAGATCGGTACATAGTGCTATCGACAAAAAGACACTGGCGCATCACAGCTAGTGAGGTAGCAAATCAGTTTATGGCTGCTACTGGCAAGCGGATCTCCCGAAAAACTGTCGCCAGACGTTTGCATGAAGGAGGACTATACGCCCGCCGTCCTGTTGTGTGCATCCCATTGTCCAGACGTCACCGTACCGCCCATTTGCAACGGTGCCATCAACATCGCAATTGGACTGATAACGACTGGTTTGCTGTCCTCTTCTCGGATGAGAGTAGATACAGCCTATCGTCTGATTGTCGACGACAACTGATCTGGCGTGATAGTGGTACTGCATATTGTCCAGCAAACATACAGGAAAGGAACCAATATCCGACATGTAGTGTCATGGTATGGGCTGGCATCATGATCAATGGCCGTACGTCCCTCTATGTGCTTCCAACTGGGACTATGACTGGCCAACGAAACATTAATGATGTTCTGCTACCTCATGTTCGCATGTTCCGTGGTGCTGTCGGTGATAGATTCATTTTAATGGACGACAACGCAACATGTTATCTAACAGTCGCTGTCCAGGAGTGTCTTGAGAGCGAGGATATTCAACGCCTCGTATGGCCAGCACGTTCTCCAGATCTGAATCCCATTGAAAATGTGTGGGATGCTTTGGGGATGAGTCTTGCTGGTCGCCAATGCCCTCCAATAAACAAGGACACCCTCATTCGTGCACTGACAGAGGAATGGGATAAATTACCCCAACAGCTGCTTGATAATGTTGTGCAAAGCATGACACAACGTGTGGAATCTTGCATCGCCCTCCATGGCGGCCATATCCCGTATTGACATCTTACGCCGTAACGCCTGCGGATGGTAATTGCATTTTTTTCACGTTTACGTATTCTGCACAAAATGGCCTGTTTGTCCCTTGAACACGTTCCAAGGCCTTCTGGATTTCAGAGCACAATAAATTGTCTTTTTTGTAATGTCCTGGCATTCTGACATTATTTTATTTCACTTGGCATCCAACCACACTTACTTTTTTATGTGCTATATAGCCATTTATGATCCGTCCTTAGCAATTGTCCAGCAGTGTACAAATAGAGGGGGCAACATTCATAAATATTATACAAAATTACGCTGTAGAAAAAAAAAAAGATTGTATTAGGTAATTTGAAAATTTGGATCTCATTTCTCTTCATCATAAGTATGTGTTACCTCTCATACCTTATGATTCTTCATGGTGCCAAAAACATTTCATAAATTTAAATATGTATGAACTAATTTTGGGATTTTTTTTCAAAATGTCCATTTTGAGAAAAACAGATTTTGAAATTCTTAATTGGATTTTGAATTTTTTTATTGTACAGTTTCTTATTGTGTTGTACATCATCTGAAAGCTCATTAAAAGAGCTTTAGAATGAGACTACTCCCACCTCAATATCTCAACTGGTGACTGATTTACAGGTGATAAAGTATCACTGACATTTTTACAAAAATTTTGAAAATTTAGCATGGGTCTCACCATTTGATGTGCCAAATTGACATTCTAACAGATACAATGCCCAGAGTTCTTATAGTAATTCTGCTCTTATTAAACACCTATGAGATCAAGCTAAGAAGTAGCATACACCATGCATATGTATAGATCTGTTGTTCATTTCAGCATTGAGAGGTGCTGAAATTAATTCATTTTATCAGAATCTGAACTGGGATGAACTTTAACTTAGAAAAGATGGTGACAATTCACATCACTTTAAGCATTACAAAATTTGACAATTTATGACAAAATGGTTCAAGTATGTAAAAAAGGGAAAAAAACATTTTTCTATACCAAAGTTTTGCTTAAAAATTAATAGCACTAGTTGGCTTACCGCTCAGACCAATCATCTCTTCTTCCACGATCTTCTCTTCTCTCCTGATAATCACTTCTTTCCCTGCGAAACTTGTCTCGTGCTCTTCGGCGATCATACTCTTCATCGCTATCACCCATACTAGAGTAAAAAAAAATCAAGTCCTTGATTGTTATTTAAAGTGGCTTAAATTACATGCCGGATAACTACTCAGCATGCCTCCACTTTTCAAACCATCCTTAGTCAGATGAACATTTCATTTTCCAAAAGTTTCATATGAATGCAACTGAGTATACAGTGAAGTATCTGCTCTCTTGTTAGGGATTCCATACAGGCCTTGCGAAACTGCTGAAATTTCTACTAGCTAAATGACAATATCTACAGGCCATACAAAATTTAAAAAATAATAATTCAGTAACTTCTCTACTTATGTTTCTATGAAATTAAATGAGTGCATGTTTTTTTTGTTTTTTGTTTGCTTTTCTAATGAGAGACACCTCTCCCATTAATTTCATAAAAACATATGCAGAGCAGTTACTGCATAGGATCATTAGATTGACTGCAAATATTGCAAATGCTTTTGTTCCAAAATGATTGATTTTTTGATAATTTATTTTCAGTGCTGTAATATTACTTTTATATCTTAATTTACACATACATAATTAATTTTTAAGAGGAAATTGAATTTAGATGTCTAATTTATTTTAATAATATTTGAATCAAAGGAACAAAAGTTAGGATATATATACATAAAGTGGCACTAATAATGTTGATACAGTTGTGCACTGATATGTACTGTGTCTGATCTTCCCATCAGAGGTGTGTCTAATCTTCCCACCACAATTGAATGGCATTTTGAGGATTAAAATCTTCAATTGAAGTGTCATTGCCGCTAATCATCATTAAGTTGTTTAAAGTGTCAGTATTTAGACATGCCCAATTACTGGTTTTTATGAGGCTCATTGCTGATGCTCCATTGTCAATGGGCTTGTGCGTCGCTGCCGCCGAAGTGCTCGTGCGCTGCGCCACAGCAATTTTCTTTCGCTCCTGATACTTTCTCATGCGTTTTGCTACGGACATTGCAGTGTTTATCGAAAGCTGACGAGTTGCTCTTCCGCATAGACTATGTTCGATGTATTTCTGCTTGGCTTTTCAACGAGTATATGCTAACATTGTGATTTATTTATTTACAATTGTGATCTAAAGTTTCACAACCAACACTGTATTTGATTTCACTTCTAATGTTTTAAATCGACAGCTATCGACGTTTGCTTTCGTTTGAGACCAATTTTGACGTCGTAGCGCTTTGCAGTGCAGAGTTATCCTGATTTGAAGTTGCACAGCGCACCTCCTGTCGCTGCGCGGAAACTCAAGGTCACTAACAACTCTTTGTTCCCTTAGCTATCGAATGACACTAGGTTGGTTTGGTTCTCGTCGATAATACAGAAATTATTAGACCGAACTAGATGCCTATTTTTTCATAACACTCAACTTTCCGTACTGGCCACCTAGTACTGGTCAGATTTTAAAGACTTACGTCAAAAAAATCCTGCCACATACTTCCTGTTGTTCCTAAGCTGTGGTTAATTTCTGAGATCCAACGCGTGGAACACACTGCCTCTTAATAGCATCGTCGACGGAGGCCCGATAAGAAAACTGTTTAAACATTGTGATGGGACTCCGGATGGGATCACTCACGAAGCTACAATGTCCACGATTACTGGCCTGGCAGGCGAATTTCTGATTAACAATCCCCCGATGTAGCGTCTGGAACGAGGCACCGCGATAAACTACATCAGAGACATGTGCCTACATGAGGATCAGCCGATATTCACGTGTCACGGACTGGGTAAACCCGGTTTGAACAACAGGGCTTGGTGGCGCACGATGGCGATTACATCGCGAGCATTTACATCACAATGGTGATGAATCGTAGTTTTGTTAGTCGAAACACTGTAACATCGATGTGAAATTCACACCGGTATTTCGAGAAGTATTGATACATTGCCGAGTCCTAGTAGGGGAAAAAGTTGGACAAAATAGTTGCTCACTGGGGTGGGGGGAGGGGAATCTACTTGCCATCATTGGCTACTATACAAAAAAATTTACTAGCCACTACGAAATATCTGGTCGCCATTTGGCGACCTACATTCGCTAGGCCTGATTACATATCACATCACACAGTTAAGTATTCTAAAAATATCAGGTCACCATTTTTAGAATTCTTCAAAACAGAAGATACTAGTAAATTGGGCCATCAGTTAATCGGGGTAGCCATTTATTTGGGTCAATTCTTGAAAACCATCCCAAATTAGCTCTTTGGGATAAAGCTTCACATAATTTAAGCAGCCACTTAATTGGGCCCTAATTAATCAGAATCTTCTTGTATATGTTAAAAGTACTTCATCTCCAAAGTTTAAAGTTTTTTTGTTTACTCAAAAAATGACAAAGCCATGAAGTTTAGAAATTGAATCATAGTGGCACCAAAATCGTGAAGGTCACAAATTCCTCAGCCAGTCTGTCTGCAAAATTGAAGTATCTGTTTATGTCATCAGGAACACACTGTCATGTCAAAAAGCTCATACTGCATTTTAGTATAAAAATACCTTTTTAAGATAAACATAAAAAATACCTTTTTAAGATAAAGCATGTAATGTTTAAAATGTCAATAATATGTAAGAAATAAATTACTAGTATAGGATTATTAAATAATAAAATGTTCTACTTTCTGAGTATTTATATATAAATAGCAATATGGTAAAATTTATTTTAAGCCATGCATACAGTAAATTCAAGCATATTATAAGTCAGCCCATATTTTCTGGACCAAAATTTGTTTTAGCATTGAATGTATTCTGTTAACCGAACAAAACAGTATTCCAAGTTTGTCTCCACAACAATGCCACTGTAATTGTAAACACACTAGTGTGGAAACAGACTGTCAATTTGAAAATAAAAAACAAAACAGCATTCCAAGTTTGTCTCCACAACAATTCCAGGATTAGTATGCCACTGTAATTGTAACACACTAGTGTGGGAAACAGACTGTCAATTTGAAAATAAAACAGAAGTTCTAGCATCCTAAGAAGGGATCCAGACTTTAATTCACCCATACGGATGTCAGCCTGTGCTGACTGCATACGAAACTGACAAAATGCCTTTCCCTGCCTTCTTATTTCAGTGCTATTGGAAGGAATATGAATCCCATGGTTTGGTAGAAAAGAATTCCTAAATGTAAAGGCTTTACTTACAACTGAGCATGCCTCTAAACTTGCTGAACTAGCAATGCTTTTGCTGTCAAGTCCTGCCAGCTCAGCTTCAGTTGAGAGTATTTTCTAATTATGGATTTATAACAACACTCTAAGCTCACGAGTCGTTTAGGTGTCAACAAATGTGCAAAATTAGTTAAGTGCTATCCCCGTAGCAGAATCACGGCGGATGTCGCAGATTTATTTTGGTCCTGCAGACAAAAAGGATATCCCCCAGAACCCTATTAAAACCATCTTGCAGACTCCCTATCATAGATGGAAGTTTTTCGCCTTCCAAAATTTTCGAAAACGTAAATTAGGCGTAGTGAGAATTTCTCCCGTAATAATCGTAATTTTTTTATTTTTTTCCCCTCGCGAAGGACAACGTAGGTCGCATGATTATTTTGTTCTCATTCCCCATAGCAGAATCGCGGCGATGGCCGACGTACATCATAGATTTATTTTGTACTCATCCCCGTTAGAAGAATCACAGTGAAGGCCGACATACATCGCAGATTTATTTTGTACTCATCGCTGTAAAAGAACGCGGCGCCAGATATCACAGATTTATTTTGTACTCGTCCCCATAGAAGAATCGTGACGACGTACATTGCAGATTTATTTTGTACTCGTCGCCATAAAAGAACGCGGCGCCAGATATTGCAGATTTATTTTGTACTCTTCCCCATAGAAGAATCGTGGCGCTGTACATTGCAGATTTATTTTGTACTCATCCCTGTAGAAGAATTCGCTGCGATGGGTGACGTACATCGCAGGTTTATTTTGTATTCGTTCCCACAGCAGAATCGCAGCAACAGAAGACGCACATCGCAGATTCGTTTTCTGCTCATCCTGGTAGCAGAATCGCAGCCACGGCAGAGCACATTGCAGATTTATTTTGGTCCTGCAGACAGGAACAATATCCCCAGAACCCTATTAAACCACCTTGCAGACTATCACAGATGCAAGTTTTCCGCCTTTAAAAATTTGCGAAAACGGAAGTTAGGCGGAGTGAGGATTTCTCCCGTAGTAGTTATTTTTTTCTCCAGACATTCCCTCTATACTTGAAGAGGGAATTATCTGATATTTTTGTTAAATATCATTTTACTGCATAAATATTTGTGGTTTATTTTGAAAATGGAGGCCAACAATTTCTGAAAATGAAAGTTTGACGGAAACCAGTGATCTTGAATTATTTTTCTTGTGATATCTCCTCAGCCCTATATGGTAATTAAATATCATTTTATTAGATAAATGTTTGTATTTAAAATTGAAAATGGAGAAAAAATTTCTGAAAACCAAAGTTGTACGGAGCAAAACTTTTTCTTCTCTAATAATAGAAAATGGAGGAAAATTTTCTCATAACCAAAGTTGTGTGGAGCAAAAATTTCTCCCTCTAATAAACCTCCACCCGCTGTGCTTCTGTATATTGTTTAATCATGAAATGGAGAAAAATGTTCCGAAAACGGAGTGAAAATTTCTCTCCTCTTATGACAAATTTTTCCTAGTGATGCCTCTGTGCTTTGTTGTTGTTAAATATAATTTTATTCCCTAAATCTTGTGTTTCAGCTTGAAAATATTGGTAAAATTACAGATACAGAGGAACAGAATGTTCTTGATTCTAATTAACATTGCAATTGATGTAGTACCTACGTTAGACATTTTTTTACGTAGAAAAATGGCTGCACAATTTTTATTGTTTTTCATATTTAGTAGTTATTTTGCACAGTGACCACCCGCAGATTATTTTGTGGCACAATGATCTCAGTCGCAGACTGACCAGGAACTTTCTCCTATGGCGTGCGCTATCAGATGCTACAAGGCAAAAATGAACCAGACTACTAGTTCTGCAATTCACTGGCAATTTATTAATGAAATCGATTCTGTACAGATCAAAAATTTAAAGTTAATAAAAAAATTTTAATCAGCGGTTGCTCTGACTTTTTTAAAAGTTTTTGCCAACCCATTTGCCAAATTCAATTTTTTTCGCCAAAATAATAGTACAAAAAAGTAATCAAAACTTTTTTTTTTATCGCCAAAATGATTTTTTTTTTTGCAAATTGGGATCATCAGCGCTACCCCTAATAATTAAAAATAAAGACTAGCATTGCAGTTTGTTTGAAGGTAAGTTTCTTACTATTTAGTAAATCTACTAATGTTTACAAATTGTTTAAAAGCATTAATTTTGGAAATACAACTGTTTAAATGATTTTTTGATGGTTTAAACCAGTTTTGGATGCTCATCAGTCATCAAGTCAATACCCCAACCCTGGGGGTGGTTTTATTAGAACATAAAAAAGGCACCCACTATGCAAAATAAAAACCATTTTGTAAATATTTTCTTTTTCTCTGGGGAAAACACTTTATATAGGCAGCAAACACATCCCATGTCAACAGAAGCTGTTGTCAATAACTTTATTTTCTACCATGAAATGGGAGAATATAAAATTATTACAGAAGCATAATATTAATACAAGTATGGAACTAATTATAGAAGCATACCATTTAGACTCATAAAAGGTGGTTGTTGGTTGGCATTCACACAGCAGCCATAGTTTTGAAGTATCAATACCAGCTGGGTTTTTTTTTTTTTCTGTTGTTTGGTTTTGATGCACCAAAACAAAGAATTGTAAACTTTGAGATTATGTTTTAAACCATAAAAAAATAAAGTACATGTGGATATTTATAGAAATTATAAAACACATACAGCTATTGGGATGTATATACAAATTTATTTTATGACACTTTAGCTATGTATTTTGAATGTGGAAAATAGCAAAAACTTAAAACCATCTTTGGATTTGGAAGTTGCAAAATGATCAGTATTAAACAGCAAAAATTCCAGAGCACTCATGTCGAACATCTGTGGTTATTCATTCCCAAAACATCGAAAGCATCGGTGAATTTTTTCGATGTATGGGTAAAAACCTCAATGTTTCTGCTAATAAGCTGATGAATTCATACTTTCTCATCAGCAGCAGTAAATGGGCACATCAGTGGGTAAAATCTCTGCTCAATATAACGGTGATTATTCACCAATTAAAATCGCGTAACCAATAATATTTGTTAAAATGCCCAATTCGATGTATTGGTTCCTGTAGTATCAAGAAAAAGAAATAGATTTCTCCGAAGAAACATTGACCAAAACAGCTTATTCAAGACATAGAAAGATGTTAATCCAATCCTCTTTACAAGAATGCAAAAAGAATAAAAAAAACATTTACTTTATGTAGAAAATTATTCTTTACCAGTCTCAAACATCGGTGAAGAAATCTCAATATTTTTTTGATGTATCGTCTTCTGAAACATTGAGGTTTAAACATCGATTATCCGGGCCAAAACTTCGATGTTCAAAAGCATAGAGGTTTTTTGCCCAATTTTAGTTAGAACTGTTTTTATGTCCTTTTAGAACTGTTTTTATGTCCTTTTACTTTTACTTCTGAATTATTATAACTTTGTAAATTGGCACTAAAAATGACAAATGACCAAATTAGTGACCACTAAAATAAATTTAATTGCCAAAGTTGCCAGTTAATTGTCATCTGGCGAGTAGTGAATGCTAATCTGCACCTATAATCTGAAGTATTTTCAAACACATAATTCAGACTGTCCCTAGAAGTTAATATTAAGCCCTTCCCACCCACCCCCACCCTCAAAAATGATAATTTTTGAGATTTTTTTTGCAGCAACAATATATTTAGAAACTAACAGTACCACATATTTTTTGCAGCAACAACAATATATTTAGAAACTAACAGTACCACATTTTTTTTGGCATTTTTAATACTTTAATGGTGCATTTTTGCAACTGATGTAACTTTTTGAGTACCAAATATCAAAATTTACATTTCTGATTTAAAAAATGCATATTTTGAATTTTTTTTTCAAAATCCATATTTTAAAATTGATTTTTTAACCAAATCTTTAGATGCAAAGATGTTTTGGTTTTCTATTTATTAAAAAATAATTAGATGTGCATGAATCAATTTTTTGCTGCTAATTCCTTCATATTTTTATCAGTACTCTACTGCCATTTAGGATAATTTAATATTTCACCACATTTATTAATCTCATGCAGTCTTCCATAACTGCCAATTGGTGATAGAAGTCAGGATCAAAATTACATTACTAATTGGAAGAACAGCAGCCCTATTCATTTCAATGAACAAAGCCTGTTGCTGCACTATATGGATGCATAAAATGATAGTCACTTCACAAAGTTCTGAATTCAGACAACTGAGTTGCAAGCACAGTGCACCATTGTCAAAAAACAGCACAAATAGTAGTCATTCACTCCCATTTCATTCTTTTTTTTTCTGTCAAAAAAACAGGCACAGAATCTAACAATAACTAATTGCATTATCATTCAACATTTCAATAGCTATGCTAATTATTATTTTAAAATTCCATTGGCATTTATTAGTAGTCAGATTCAAACAAAAATTCTCATGAAATGTACGGAAATTATCAGCGCATGCATCAAGAAGTTCAGTTAACAGGGCAAAGTAAACTAGCAATAAATAATTATATTATTTATTATTCAACATTTCATTTCTATGAAAACAAGTCCCATTTTTATTTACAAAATTGCTACTTAGAGTTCCAGTTGAAACAAATATTCGCACGAAATGTATGGAACTAGAATAATAATGTTTTGCACAATCAAATGTTTATTATACATTGACTATAGTTTTGCACAGCGTTTGGCTCGGCTTCCTCAGGACGAATGGAGCGTAAACATTCAACTCATTGTGACATCATCAGAATTCTGATGGTCACGGGTTTTGGTGAATTGTTTCCACGTGCTTGAAAGAAATGGAGTCGACGTCATGTCGTTGACAAGCCGTGGCGAGTTCCGGTATATGCGGAAAGCTAATACATTAAGCTTGATAGTAGAGTCCGGTTTATCAATAAGCGTAGCGTTTCCAAACAAAAATGCATGGTTATTTTCGTGACAATGTTGAGCTATAGACTTCAGTTCATAGTTCTGTACATAGGTCTTGTGTTCCTTCGCACGGAAACTTAAAGCCCTGCGGGTCTGTCCTATATATGAAAGACCACATTCACAAGGTATCTGATAAATTCAGATACCTTGATAAATTCAGATATATTATATCTAATAAATTCAGATATATTGATAAATATCTGATAAATTCAGTTTCCGTGTGAAGGAACACAAGACCTACGTACGGAACTATGAACTGAAGAAGTCGTCTATGATAGCTCAACATTGTCACGAAAATAACCATGTACATTTTTGTTTGGAAATGCTACGCTTATTGATAAACCGGACTCTACTATCAAGCTTAATGTATTAGAAGCTTTCCACATATACCGGGACTCGCCACGGCTTGTCAACGACATGACATCGACTGCATTTCTTTCAAGCGCATGGAAACAACTCACCAAAACTAGTGACCGTCGGAATTCTGATGTCACAATGATTTGAATGTTTACGCTCCATTTTTCCTGAGGAAGCCAAGCCAGACGCTCTGCAAAACTATAGTCGATGTGTAATAAACATTTTACTGTGTGAAACGTTGTTATTATTATTCCATCTTAACACCGCAAGATTAGTAGTCGAAAATTATATGTATGGAACTACTTGATGCACTGATGATTTAGCCAAAACTTCACATAAAATGCATCATTATTCCTTTTCATGTTGCTGAAGAGTGTAAGCAGGGTAAACATTGCACAGCAATCAGTGTCTAAGCTGGAATTTTTTTCTGTTGTAGCAATTTGGTTATTTTGTCAGCAAGTTATCCAAATTAACATGCTACACAGGTTATCCAAATTTATGGTTCTATTTTTTGTTACATTTACATATGAAAACACAAACACAATGCATTGGCAAAATAAAATTTTGTACTTTAAACAGAATTCAAGAATAAAAACAAATACGCTTAAATTACACTTCTAATTTCAGTAAAAATACATTTGCTTAAGTATGCAGTTTGTGAAAATATATACGAAGACCAGGACTGAGCAAATCCACAACCGATGACACACTGATAAACCAAAACCGAAATGGAGCATACTGCTACATTGGCTGCAAACCGTCAAAGAAAAAGCTCTAAATCCACTTTCATTATCCATCACAGCAAAGCCTTTAAGAAAAGTGCTTTCGAGACACACTGGTGCTTTTCTGCAATAGGAGAAAAGACAATGGGGATGGGAAAAATGACAACAGAGTGAAGCAGCATGCCACAATGACGACAGGAACAAACAAGAAAGATGACACTAAATTTTTGGGTGTAATAAGCACTTCTTTTGAATCCATTCTGACACAAATTAAATTTATCAAAGCTATTCATAGTCAATGGAACCGGTATGGAAAACAATAGTATCTGACGGAAGAAAGAAGTTTTTCAATTGGGTCTTTAATCCCTCAGATATTGCTGTAAACGGAATCGTGAGCTTATGCCCTCTGGTTGCAGACTTGTGCGTTAAGAAAAGCATGAATTTATATGAGAAACATTTCACACCAGAAACGCTCTCCAACACCGAAAGAATTTTTCAAATCGGACTCTTAGAAACACTAACAGAGATAACGACAAAAATAAGATGTGACTTTGTGTCCCCTGGTGGGAAAACCATTCATTATTTTAGGAAGAAAGTATTCTCAAAAGGTTTTTGCACATGAGCAAGTATCGGTCCAAGAATAAAAAAGTTATTCCACAATCACTATGAATAGAGGTGCCATAAATGCATTTACAACTAGGAAAAAAATTTAGTCAAGTTTTCAGGAGCCCAGATTTTGCTACAAATACATCAGAAGCAGAAATGAACACTTATGGCCCCTGGTGGCCAAACCATTCTTTACCAAACATTAGAAATTATTTGAAAAATATTTTCCATCAGGTCTTGTATGCGATACAGGAAGAATTTTTCAAATCCGAGTTTTGGAAGCAGAAATAACGCACAAAACGCAATTTATACTTTTGTGCCTCTAGCGGAAAGTCTATGATTTACTTGAAAATTTTGAATTTATAGGGAAAATATTTCGCACCGGAAACACTATCTAACAAAGGAATTTTTCAAATCAGACTCCTAGAAGTAGAGATATTGCCAAAAATAATATACATCAGCGCCCCCTGGCGGAGAAACAACCATGCATTATTTCAAGAAGAAAATGTTCCTAAAAGGGTTGTCGACATGAGTAGTATCGGTCAATAAACTACTTTTTTTTGCAATCGAGATTTCAGAAGCTCATATTTTGCTGCAAATACATCAGAAGTGGAAATTAAGATTTATGCCCCCTGGTGGCCAAACCATTTTTTTACAAAAATTAGAAATAATATGCAAACGATTTCCCACCAGGAACTGTATCCGGTGCAGAAAGAATTTTTCAAACCGCAGATTTAGAATCAGATATAGGGGGAAATGCAATTTACCTCTATGCCAAAATTACTTGAAATTTTTGAAATTATATGAAAAACATGTCACACAGAAAACACTATCCAACAAAGAAGGAATTTTTCAAATCGGACTCCTAGAAGTAGAGATATTGACAAAAATAAGTTATACATCTACGCCCCTGGCGGAGAAACTGTGGAATATTTTAAGAAGAAAATATTCCGAAAAGGTTTATCGATGGGAGTGGCGTCAGTCTACAAAAGAATTTTTTCAATCGATATTTTAGAAGCTCAGATTTTATGGCAAATACATCAGAAGCAAAAATTAACACTTACACCCCTGGTGGCCAAAGTATTCTTTACATAAAATCTGAAATTATATGCAAAAGATTTTCCATCAGGAGGTGTATCCACTGAAGATTTTTTTTTAAAATCAGTTTTAGAAGAAGAGTTATCGGGGGAAATGTAATTTACTTTTACACCCCCTAGCGGAAAATCTATGCGTAATTTGAAAAAGTAACTATATCTAAAATACTCTTCATATAAATGAAATCGAAAGATAAAAGAATTTTTTCAATCCGATGTTTAGAAGCAAATATGTGGAATATTTTGAATTCGACATCTGCATTTACGCCCTCTAGCCGCGAAATTGTACATCGTAAAAAAACGGAATGAAGGATCATTATTCACATATTTCAAGCTTTCCAATGCAAAGAATTTTTCAAATCGGACTAATAGTTGCAGAGATATCGGGGTACAGACGGACAAACCGGTAACATAAGCACGATCTTTTTTACAAAAGAAGTGCTAAAAAATGACCGGGAAGGATACCAGGTTGGCAGGGCAAAGCAGCAAAGACAGAAATAAAAATTTCTGAGAATGAAAGACAACAATGCAAGAGTAAAGCAGAGGTGGGCGTTATGACGATAGAAAAACGGGAAACCTTTGCTTTTTGGGAATTCAGCAGCCAAAAAACGAACATTTTATCGCAAAATTGTCATCTTTATCACGATTTGGTGAAAATGCGAATGACGCTTGAACACTGGCAGTGATACCCACAAACTTGGAAACTACTGATGGCATCTGTAAATTGGAAGACCATACATTTTTTTTACTTTTAGTCACTTCATATCTTCATTAAAAATTATGCATATCAGAAATGCAAAGATCAATTACAGTTGATAAACTAATGCTATTTTTCTGTTGACTAGGATTTCTGCAGTTTGTTTAGAAAAAGGGTAAAATTCTGGCATAAAAAATGTGCCACCTAAATGACATTTCTAGAGGCATTCATACAAGATATTTCTTCAAATTAAGCTCAAGCAGCTTAATTTCATGTGAGAAGCATATTCTTATCACAAGCATGAAAAAACACCTAATTGCTATGTAATTACACGAGAGAGAAATTCTGCCAACACTGAGCTTCTTCAGAACTCTGACATTACACACTAGCCTCAACAAAAATACATTTCACACACCTCTTGTTTCAGGGTTCAATGACCACCATCGGCAGCTCTACGAAGTTGCCCAACCCTAATTTAGGACCACTTCATTTAAGGTATGGAAAGAACCAGTGCTGTTTAAATATGTATTAATAACTGTATTGCGGTGTGATGCAATGTGCATCTCCATGCAATCAGTCTTAATCTTCCTTTGCTGACCACCTATCAGACAGAGACATCCCTAAACACTGTTTGTCCAGGTGTTAAATATGATCAGATACAGAGGGTGAAATTAAAAATTTTGAATGTTAAATTCTAAGGATGTGCAAACACATACTTATTTATGCAACTTGGGACATGCATCCTTAAATTGCAGTTGCTTAAGGCCTGAAGTCACTTCCACTGTACTTTTACAGCTTCAGTTTCTTTGTGGCTAGTTGCACCAAATGATACATTGAGGAGAAATAATGACACACTCCAGCTATCTGAAAGTCAAGTACAATCCCAATGCTCATTTCACACAACTAGCCTGAAACCTACGCCTGCCTCTGGGAACCATTCACACCACTTCAAATTTGCTGCAGTAATGTAGTTCAGTCCTGATGACAATAAAGCACATGAACATTTGCAAATAGAAAAGGTACAACCCCATGCTGGTTTTTGAACATAGAAGCCTATGATACTTTAAAACCATTAAATTTTCCACACTAGTAACTTTTTTTTTTTTTTTGATTGGAGGTTTAACGACCACCGTGAGCAATGCAATGGGCTATAAGCAGTCGCCCGTCCCTAATTTAGGGTCACTGGTTCCAGGGAATGGACAGAGCCAGTGCCGTAAGACAAACACAACATCCATGCCTCACCGGGATTCGAACCCGGACCCCTTTCGGATGAATGATCAGAGGCCATCGCTTAGACCACTGCGCCACCGGGGCGGCACACTAGTAAACTAAATGGGATGAATAACTTCTGGTACACAACTACACAATACCAACAATTTGATCATGTATACTTTTATATTATTTAAAAATAGTAACTTCTTCAAATGTTGGAACCTTTTTGTTCCAGTGTAGATTTATAAGGCCATAGTCTACATGGTTGGAAAAAAAAAAAAATGTACTGCTTGAAACATTCATCAGTTTTCAGTAGCTGCATTGCAGAAACAGAAAACGTTGTAAATGTACATGCAAGGCTTTAGTTACAACACTGGTTCAATTCCATAGAATTCACCTGAAACAAAAAACCTGGTATACCAACTCTTCCACAGTAATGGTTCACTTACTCAATAAGACACTATGAATCATTCAATACTTCTGAAAATGTATATGACTCTATTTTCATCCACCTGTGAAAATTTATATTACTCTCCGTTTCCATCCACCTACATTGGTCAACGTAATGCACCCATCATAACACTCGGATTCGTTATTTGACGGCATCGATATTGGGAGCTGTTCCACTAAATCTCTAGCAACAGCATGCGTCTCTACCTCAGTGTGATATTTACAACTAAAGAAAGAAGTCTATTCCTATGGGTAATCTAATATTTCGTTTCGTTTGTTGTCCCTTCCCCTCCTTAACAACTGCTAATCACTTGTCTGAAAATGCAAATTTCACAAAAACCGAAATACGTGATCTGGGCGAAGTATATTCAAAATTCTGAAGCCATTTCAAAATTTATCAGTTTGAAAAAGTAACAACATTCCCCATGTACACTTAGCATCACAGAATATTCAATAACATGTATTTATTATAAGCTTCACACTCCATGAAAAGCCGATCTTTGTCACATACGCTAGTACATAACGATACATTCCAAAGCATATTAAAATACGAAATTATAATGAAATGCAACAGTCTTTCATTTGTATCGAATGAATTTTCACAGTAAAATTAAGTTTGTACACATACCCGGTGAGTAAACAAATTCTGTCGTATACTACCTATTACCGTAGGCCTAACACCATAACTGCTGTTACATGTGTTGCCAGATTGATAGTCTTTTCATCGAGCTTTCAATGCCAACTTCTTGAAAGTCGTTACGATTAAAAAAAATATCCGTTGTCATTAAAAAATTATTGTTGGATTTGGCGTTTTCCTATTACAGCCCATAAAATATTAAACCGAATACAAATAAAAATTGTTTTCCACAACGATGTTAACGTGAAGTTTCAGACTTTTGAGAGTAAAGGCAACTCATCTGTCATGGTTTATCGGGAGTCGGGACACTATTCAGAAAAATTTGCCTGTTAAGCCAGGTTTACACTGCGAAAGTTGACTTGAACAAGTAGCACTTGAAAACTACTTTCTTTCAAACTTGAACGTGAAAACCCTTCCTTCAAGCAAATTGTTCAATTCGTCTTTCAATAGACCGTATTCACCTCGCGTGTTACATCATGGGAAAACTTCGTGTATGCGGATCACCAATTGTTTGTTTACAATTTACATGCGTTTTTTTTTTTTATTTATTTATTAGATAACGACCACCGTGAGCAACTCAATTGGCGATAAGAAGTGGCATGTCCGTAATTTAGGGTCACTGGTTCTAGGGAGGGAGAGAGCCAGTGCCCTAAGATAAGCACATCACTCGATCATGCGGGACGCATTTAAAAGGCTGCCGCCCCAGTGGCGCAGTGGTCTAAGGCGCTGGCCTCTGATCATTCGTCCGTAAGGGGTCCGGGTTCGAATCCCGGTCAGGCATGGATGTTGTGTTTGTCTTACGGCACTGGCTCTCTCCCTTCCCTGGAACCAGTGACCCTAAATTAGGGACGGGCGACTGCTTGTAGCCCATTGAGTTGCTCACGGTGGTAGGTGTTGCGACTTCTGAGCTCCGTCAATTCGTGCGTATTTTGTGTGTTTTTAGAGAGTTGTGTATCCCAAGTTTCACAGCATTTCCCTTTGGACGGTTCCGCTATCGTTTGTGATTACTCCCAGATTGGTGAGTTGCTTTTTTCTTTTGCTATTACATCTTGTTTATCTCTCGGCCGAGCTGGTCGAAGCTACGATAGTCGGCGCCATTGCAAATGGCGTCTTCCGGCGGTGAGGTCCCGGATCAGGATCTCACTTCCGGTGTTCCTTCGATGTTGAGACAATATCTTCTTCTTCCATGAGAGCTGCTTCGCTGCCCTCCCCACGTGGCGGCGTTGCCCTACCCTCAACTCGTGACGTGAACAACCCCTTTCCTCAGGCTGTTCCGTTGCCTTCTCACTCATCTCAAGCTGCCACCACCTTCGTTGCTGACGATGACGTAATGGATGTCTCGTGCAACGGTGCCTTATCCATGTCATCTAAACCTCTGACGTCATCGTTTACGTATGCCAATGCCATGGCCTCTTCCACTGTGCAACGCCCCCGCAAGGCATGTACGCCGGCGCCGAAGCTTTCCAATCACAACTACAACGTGACGGAAATACCATTTCTTTGGAAATTCCCCAAGACTCGCCAGCAGGTACTGCTTTCACTACGATCTTAGACAGAGGTGTTGTCTTTGAATCCTTGCCAAACACCTTCTTCAAAGATTATTCCACCGCTTTAAAGCGGCAATTTCCAAAACATGCAATTTCCCACATGTTTCGGCGAGGCCGGACGATTGTGGTTTACTTTTCCACGGCCGACTCTGCTCGTGCTGTGAAGAATGCCGGTCTCACCATTGGTGATCAACATCTTCTTCCCAGCCCAGTTGCCGAGCGCCCAATGAATGTGTCTTTCTACCCGGTACCCCCTGAGGTGACCGATACAGTTTTATTTGCGGTTCTTGCGTCATTCGGCCGCGTGGTTGGAACGATTCAGACATATTCTGCTGCCCCTAAAGACCCCGAAGACAACACCCTGCTCGGCGCTCGGCGCGTGGGTAGAGTTGTTTTTTCTTCCCCGGAGGACATCCAAACCATCCCGACTCATTTCAAAGTCAAGTGCGGTAACCAGATCCGTTATATTGATGTGCTCACTGAACATCACTGCAGCAAATGCAAGAAGTTTGGGCACTTTTACAAGCAGTGTCGCAATGCTGATGCTGCCCCACAAGATTCACCGTAGGTGACTTCTCTTCAATCCTCTGACTCGCCCTTGCCTCCACGACTATCGTCTGAAGCACCTCTGAGACGAGAAAGGGCTCCGTCATCGACTGGTGTGCAGCCATCTCTCTCCGCGACTGACTTTCCAGTGCTGCCGGAGTCCTCCAAATTCCGCGCCCCTGATCCTCCAGCTGACTCCGCGGACGACCGTGTTTTGTCAGCTACTGAAGTATCAATTGCAGATACTGACGGCGCTTCCACCAGTACGGAACAGACCATGAGTGACACCTCCGAGCCTGATCATAGCGCTCGCCAAGATAAGAGGGCGGCGCCCAAATCTCCTCGCAACACCACCAAGCGAGGGAGAGCTGCTGGGAGCTCCACTCGCTCCTCGTCCCGGACCCGCCAGAAACCATCTTATCTTCAAGACTTTGATACCACTTCTGACCCTTCCTCTCCAATGGTTTCATATGAGGTCTTTGATCAGACTCTTCGCGACACATCGTTCCCGTCTTTGCCTCTTACGTATGAGGAGCTACATGCTCTCACCTGTTACACGGAAAAGGCGCACGGCTTCCTCCAGTATGCGAAGACCCATGAAGCTGGACTTCCTGCATTCCTGCAACAGCTTTCCGATCTGGATAATCTTGTGGACAATTCTTCTTACTTATCTGGTCCTTCCGCTAAGACGGCCAAGTTCATTCGTAAACAGATCAACGGACTCAAGATTTCTATCACCAGGCTCACCACGTCGCCGGGTGACCTGGCACTTTCACGGTAGTTTCCTTCAACTGTCGGGGGTTTGGATCCCCCGAGGTGAATTCCGCCGTGCATGAGGACCTCTCGGCAATTTGTGCCGATGTCCTTCTGCTCCAGGAAACGTGGTGCTCGCCTACAACTCCTTTCCATCAGTGGCGCCGATGGCAGTACACCTTCCATCATGCCCATCGTGTACTGCGTTCAGGCGGAATTGCTGTCGGAATACATCACCGTTTTCTCCCATCTATCACTTCTGTTGCTGTTAACAACTTATTTACCGATCAATTACAATGTTTTACATTTTGCATCAATTGTGTACCATATCATATCTTTAATGTGTATATTCCTACTGACGACTCTCAACTCCTTCCGCTTTTTCATTGCTTTCGGACTGCGCTTGAGGCAGTCCCCCCCGGGGACTTTTGCATCCTCGGGGGTGACTTCAACTGCACTCTACAACCGTTGCTTGACCGCACATCTAAAGGAGGGGAGCACCGCTCCCTTCTTGTCGATCTGCTTACTCAACTTATTACCGATTTCCATTTTGTTGATTCGTACCGGCATCTTCACCCGGACACCATTTCTTATACTTGGCGGAATTCTCCAGCACAAGCTTCGGCGGCAGTACGTCTCGATCGCATATATGTCATCCCACCGCTGCTTCCAGCGATCACTGCGGCGAGACATCATCCATCTACCTCTTCCGACCATTCTGCTGTGGCGCTAACCATCTGCGTTTCCTCTTTCCCGCCTTCCAGACAACGCTCCTGGACCTTCGATGATTCTTTACTCTTGGATGTGGCGTTTTGCGCCGACGTCCGCCGTTTTCTTGCTGATAGACTTCATCTCATCAGTACCGCTTCCAGTACCCTTCGCCTATGGTTAGACATCAAACACGATCTTCGTTTGCTCGTACGCCGTCTTTCGTTCGCTATTCGTAACGACCGTGCGAAGGATATTTGTAATCTCCGTTGCTCCTTGGCTGCAATCCCCTTACAAGATCCCGCTTACCTTGTTGTTCAGGCTGCCTTACGAGCGAAACTCCATCCACTCGCCGTGGAGGCTACTCGCAGGCTGAAGATGCTTCATCTTTCTTCACCGGAGATTTCCTACGAGGAGCTCTCACGTACCGAGAGAACACACCGTACGTCGAAGACACTACGCCACCTTCGCCTACCTGATGGTACTATCTCATCTGACCCTTCACGTCTCTGCACGGAAGTTCGGCGCTTTTTCCAGGACAAATTCCGTGCGGTGGTGCCAACTGATGCTATCTCTTCCTCCCCTCTTTTTCAGCTCTGCCTCAGGTCCCACCCCGACTCTGTGCTCCTCTTCTTTCCGCCTTCTCTCCTGCTGAATTTCGGGAAGCGTTTGCCTCCCTTAATTCACGCGCATCCCCTGGACCTGACGGCCTTCCCTTCTCCTTTTACCGCGCCTTCCTCCCGTCTCTGATGCCTTTTCTTCTCGCTTGCTTTCTTGCGCCCAAACCTCTTTAGCACTGCCGCCGGAGTTTACTGTAGCGCATATCATCTTGCTGCCCAAAAAGGGAGACCTTTTGGACTTGCGAAACTGGCGCCCCATTTCCATTCTCAATCTGGACTATAAGCTTTTCACAAAACTTCTCTCTCGCCGCTTGAACTCTGTGCTTCCCTTTCTTATCTCCCCCGACCAGTCCTACACTGTGCCTGGTCGGTCCATTTCTAACAACATCTCCTTCCTCCAGAACATAGTTTTTCTCGCCCGCACCCACTCAGAACCCCTCGCCCTGTTTAACCTTGACCAGAGTTCAGCATTCGACAACATCTCCCACGACTTTCTTTCTGCCACTCTTCATGGCTTTGGCCTTCCTTCCTCCTTCGTTTCTCTCCTTCTCAACCTCTATCGGGGCGCTTTCTTCCACGTCCGGACGGCCTCCTTTTCAACGGCGCCCGTACCTTTTCTTCGAGGAATCCGGCAGGGCTGCCCCCTCTCGGGGCAACTCTTCGCCATTGTCTTTGAACCATTCCTCCTGGCTGCTCGAAGATCACTCCTGTCTACTCTTCCTCCATCAGTTGCCAGCACTAGGCACCATGAGTGCGTACTTACAGCATTTGCAGATGACGCAACCTTCTGTCTCCGCCAGGACGTCCAGTTTGACAATCTTCTCTCCACCTACCATCTTTACGCTACTGTTTCTGGCGCTTCGCTTAATGTCACCAAAAGTACTGGTTTGTGGTGTGGGTCGTGGATGGGCCGGACCGATACCCCCTGGGGTGCGGTCTGGTCCTCCTCGACTCAGAAGATCCTTGGAGCCCATATCGGTCACCCCTATACTGCGGGCCTTTTGACATGGACCAGTTTGCAGTCTAGGTTACGTCATCAAGCAGCGTTTTGGAGATTTGCGATTCCCATTACTTCTTACTGTCAGCGAGCTCACATTGTTCGACGATACTTACTTTCCCTCTGCACCTATTCCTGGACCTCCACCGTCTTCTTGTCAACCCGCCTGACGGAACTCAACAGCATCTTTACTTCAGTAATCTGGGCCTCCAAGCACTGGTCAGCCGCTCCGACGCTATATCTCCCTGTCAAGCATGGGGGCATTAATCTTGTAGATGTTCACTGTTACTATCGTGCATACCGCATCGCCTCCTTCCTTCGTCTCGTCACTTCGCCTTCTCCTTCTCTTACACTTTCTCTTGACGTTATTCTTTCTCTTCGCGATCCATCCTTCACTTTTCTTCTTTTCCTCAGGATGGACTACTTTACTATTCCCTCTTCAAACTTTCCTACTATTTTATCTGAGGCTCTGGCGCTTTTCCGTTCCCTCCCTCTCTCTCGTTCTCCTCCTACCACCACCCTGGATGCCCTTGCAGAACCACTCTTTTTCTCTACCCTGGTTCACCCCCCCCCGATCAACCTTTCTTTCTTTTTTTCTCATGGTTCCGTGCCGGCATCCTAACCGTGCAGGCCCTCATTAATCCCGATTTTTCCTGGAAACCCCTCGACTTACTCTTTTCCACCCCAACTCCTACCCTCGAGGACGACTATGCCCTTCTCCGTTTCTCTCTTCAGCTTCTCTATCCTTCTCTTGTTTCTGACAACGGCCTCCTCGTCGTCCCCGGCCCCAGCCTCCTTCTCCCTTTCTTTCTTCCTTTTCGTGACTCTGTCGCCCCTGTCCTTTCTTTTACTACCGCTGCCCTGTACCGTCTCCTTCGAGCTCCCTCTGAGTCCCCCTATCCCATTTCCGGGGTTTCTCCTTCCTCCTCCCTGGCCGTTTGGTCTGCTTCTTCTTCCCCCCTTTCTTCTCCGCTAGAACGTAACACACACTGGCGGTTCCTTCATCGCCGGCTCCCTGTCCCCCATCTTCTCTATCGCATGTCTCTTATCTCTTCTCCTCTCTGTCCTTTCTGTGGCGTTGACGGAGACGTCGCTCATATGTACTGCCACTGCCCTATCTTGCTGCCACTTCTTCATACTGTTTTCCGGTTAGCTGACATAATTTGCTCCAAGGACTTGCCGTTTCACGCATATCCGTGGCTGTTGCTCACAAAACATCCGCCCACCCGCCTTCCGGATGCCTGCTGCTTTCTTTTCGTACTTACCAAGCAAGTGATTCACTCATTTCATCAGTCTCTCAGGAATTCTCCTGACCTTCCATCCCTTCTGTCGGCCGGTGGACGGCTGCGGGCTAGCTTTCGGGGCCGGCTTGTGGCGCGCCTCCGGTTGGAACTCACAGCTGCAACTTCCGCACACACAATCGACACCTTTCAGAACACCTGGGCCCAGCGCACCGGGTGGTTTTCTATTCATGGTTCTGCCATCCTACTGGTGACTTTATTGTGTCCTCTTTTAGATTGTCTTTGTTTTGGTGTTTGGCTGTTCTCTTCACCTTGCTAGTACCTTGCTTACTGAGTTATTTTACTTATTTTTGTTCTGCTCCAGCAGGCTGCGATTCTGCATGTAAATATGTATAGTATGTTACTTGCTCTTCACTTTTCTTGTTTTTCTTAGCATTGTATATTAAGTGGTTTCTGAACTGTTTTGTGATCTTCTGATATGTCAATGTGCACCACTCATATTATATGTACTGTGCTCCTATGTAGTGCTGAGTTCGAAACTTTATCTTCACTGTTTATTTATTGTGCATCCTGTATTTTTAATGTATTTTCAAGCTCTATATATTGTATCACAGGTCATTGACCTAAAGTCTTTTGCGTGTGTTCAGTGTCACAGGTCTGTCCCCATTGTGGGTTTTTAGCATTTTGTATTTATACTTTTGGGTGGCTATGCCCCTTGTTCATGTATATATCATTTTCATGTATCATTCATATTTTTCTCTGTATTCTTTCCTTGTCCAGTTTGACGAGCTGTATCATGCCTTTTGTCAATAAAATGTTGAACTGCTCACGGTGGTCGTTAAACCTCAAATCAAAAAAAAAAATCAAAAATCAAAATTTAAGGCTCTACGAGATCCGCCGTCATGTATTCTGCCTTCTCTTATTAACCAACGGGCAAACGTATTTCACACATTGCTCGGGCAATTTTGCACATTTTGGAACACCGTTTGTGGCTAATGTAAGATATATGATAAATAAAGAGCTCCCTGGTTTCAGATTTTCATTTTGGACCCTTTAAGCATTTTTTATTAATTAATAAAACTATGGAAGACGCCTCGGTACGAATTTCTCTGCAGATAAAAAATGAAGGGAAAGGTCAATAAAAATTCTGAAACCAGAGAATCAATTCTACGATTCCTCACTTTCTGAAAATACTAAAATTTACTTAATTGGTAAAAAATATTAGCTGCAATTTGTAAAATAAAGTCACTACGTATTGAAAAAAGATGGTTCAAACATCTCAACAACTGGTCACGCCGACTGACAGTCTGACACCTCCCTCCCCCGCGGGTGACAGCAATTCCGTCCCTGCGATACGGAGCAGTCGAGATGTGTCTTAATTGACCCTGCAGGGGAACTGATGGGGCAAAAGAAGTTATCTAGAGGCATGGATGTTGTGTTTGTCTTACGGCACTGGCTCTCTCCCATCCCTGGAACCAGTGACCCTAAATTAGGGACGGGCGACTGCTTATAGCCCATTGGGTTGCTCACGGTGGTCGTCAAACCTCCAATCAAAAAAAAAAAAAAAAAGAAGAAGAAGAAAGCTTCAGCGACATTCGTCACACAAGACTTTGTGCTCAGTTGACATTCTTCGAACTCTATCTTTTCGTGCATCTTGATTGGAGGTTTTAACGACCACCGTGAGCAACTCAATGGGCTATAAGTAGTCGCCCGTCCCTAATTTAGGGTCACTGGTTCCAGGGAAGGGAGAGAGCCAGTGCCGTAAGACAAACACAACATCCATGCCTCACCGGGATTCGAACCCGGACCCCGTTCGGACGAATGATCAGAGGCCATCGCTTGGACCACTGCGCCCTTTCGTTCATCAAATTTGGTTTTTGTAGATATTTCTATTATCCTTCATTGGTGTTATATTGGTATTTGGTAATTTGTTCTGATTTCGGTTTATTTTTCCGTTCTTATTTTATTCTTTGTTCTAATTTTATATTTCATTATTATACATATATATTCCATACTTTTATTTTATTCCAATTTTGAATTTATTCCTCAATCTTATTTCGTTCCTTTTTTTTTTATTGCATTTAAAAAAAATCGTTCTTTTGAATTTCACTCCTTATTCTTATTTGATTTTTGTTTCCTTATTTTATTCTTTTTTTTTATTCTTTCTGCGTAATGTGTGCGGTGGACGGAAAAAGTCCCCCACAGGAAATGCCCCCACATTGGAAAAGGTTCCCATAGATAAACTCCTCCACAGGAAAAGTCCCCCACATTGGAAAAGATTCCCATAGATAAACTCCTCCACAGGAAAAGTTCCCCCATTTTTTTCAGTCAGGTACCGTGCACAAATTGCAGTTTAAACAAAATATCGAATGTGGGGGAGATTTCCGGGTCACCATTTCCATGCTGTTTGAAACAAGATGCAACCGTACAATGAGCACAAATATGTGGGGGGGGGGATTCCTAAAATTCACATAACAAGTAATGTCAATAATATTGCGCTTCTACTTATGCACCATACATTGATTATTAGGTCGTAGAACTTTTCAACACTTTTTTTTTTCATCTATGTGATATTCGTAAAGTTTACAAAGAAAGTCAAGTTAATAGCTTTGCGCTTTTACTTAGCATTCAATATTAATTACTCGGCCTTAGGGCTAAGGCCAATGAATTTTAAATTAGTACCTAAGTAAAAGTGCAATATGATTAACTTCAGTTCATGTAAAACGTTATGAACATGACATCGTTAGAATAAAAACTGTTAAAAGGCCTTGGCCTAGGGCATATAAACTAAAATTTAGTGCCTAAGTAAAAGCAAAAGGTACTACCTTGACTTGTTATGTAAACGTTATTAATATAATATCGGAAGAATAAAAACTGTCCAGAGGACTTAAGCCTAATAGTTAATATGGAATATCTAAGTAAAGGTGCAAAGCCATTAACTTGACTTTTTTGAAAACTTTACGAATATCACATAGGCGAAGAAAAAAGTGTTAAAAAGGCACAGGCCTACGGCCTATTAATTAATATCTGGTGCATAAGTAGAAGCGCAATATTATTGACATTACTTGTTATGTAAATTTTAGGAATATGTGAATGACAGAATGAAAACTTTTAGAAGAGCCTTCGTAAATAGTGTTGGATCTTACCTTTACAGGCTGATGTGGCCGCGGCACCGGGTGAAGTATCGCCTGCAGTGAAGCACCCGATATCTCCACCGAAAAAAAATATCTAAATAAAAATAAAAAAACTAAAGAAAATTTTGTCAAAAATTTTGCTCTCCTCCTCTGCTGCTAGGGGCTAGCAAGGAGTTTTCCTACTTGCGTTGACAACCGAAAATTCTGCGACAACAAATTAATTATCTGATTCCAATAATTAATAATGACCTCCCATAATTAATTATAACAAATTAATTATTAACTTCCCGCAAAACCCGTACCGCGATTGGGCGTGGATGCCTGGATTTAACTCCAGCACGTCCCAATCTACCGAAAATCACAGCAACGCACACACACACTCGAAAAGATACCCAACGCTCATTTCACGTACGCTTGACATTTAATATCCAACGTTATATTATATACACTGCCACCTTTATCCATGAAGTGGCACAAAAATCTGCTGAGATGAATGTATGGTGGGCTGCTCTATCGGCAGCTTAATTATGCACAATGATTTAAACACTTTATCACTGATTAAACGATAATACTGATTCAACTAACTCTGATTTAACAATTAACACTGATTCAAACACTGTTCACTGATTAAATTCTAGTATGCACAATAAACAAATAGAGCGAAGGAAACATGTAAGAGATTACCCAAAACATTTAAATACACACTTTAGAAAACGATAATTGAGTACGAGCGTGGGTACCAGCAATTAAAATGATACCGTAATTATCATGACTGCCGCAGTTTAATTATAAGCTATATATATCTCTATAATATTACACACACCTGCATAGGCTTGATGCCAAATTAGCAGGGAAGAGCTCTTAAAACTTATGGCCATAACACGAATAAAAATCACGAATAAAATGTGTTGAAGGCCTCCGCTGTCGTGCGTATTCATTTTCACAGGGGACAGAGTTCTATATGCTGTTCACTGTCCGACGGCACTTGTACGTCGTGAGCAAAAGTTCGTATAAAGACCACATACCTTGGCAACCGTTGTCTGAGGTCCTCAGCGCAGAGAAGTGGCAAGAAATGTCCTGCCTTTTTGGTATATAGACAGCCTAGGCAAAAGTGCACTAATGTCGACCTAGTATCGGTCGAGAAGTCCAAAGGACTGAGATGTCCTCGTTTAAGAGGGGATCATTCATAGCAATCCTTACTTGCCTCTCTGCTTCTTTTTCCGAGCTCTCCCAGCGGTCAGCTCTCCGGCCTTGGTTCCATGCCCCTCGCTGGTGCTGGTCTCGTGCGTGTCTTTTCGAATCCGCCGTCCAAATGAATGCCGCTTGCTTTTCTCTTCTCCTCGTTTCTCTCCTCTTTGTCCTGTCACCGGGCTTCTCTTAGCCACTTGAAAAGGGATTTATCACCTTGTTTTCAACTGTGGGTGATAGTCGGTTCTCCCTTATCCCGTTCAGTTCGGAGAAAAACTGCAACCACCGAATGTCTCTTGGCTTGCAGAGGGACTTTTGGGGGGTGAGTTTTGCAGTCTTTCGTTAGTTGAAAATGCACGCGACTGTTGCTATGAGTCCGAAATAGAGATGGTCTGTCGCCATGTGGCCTTTCACAATTCTCGTTTGCCAGAAGGCTACGAATTATGCACTTATCAAATACTGAACAAATTTTAACAATGGCAGTGATGAACAAATTAGAGGATCAATTACCGCAATTAATTATAACTATGAGTGTCGCCTTGCCGTTACATCGAAACACAAATTTACAGCATAAATGAAATATAAAAATTTTCCACAAGTTAGGCTGCACCCTATAACAATAGCTATATCAGACAGAATAATATTTTCTCCCTGAGTAATATCGCAAATTAATAATTTGAAATGTTACGTAAACGTTATGAACATGAGCATGATGGAATCAAAAATGCCGACCCCGGAAATTTTTTCCACATATCTGTGCTAGTTGTACGGCTTCATGTTGTTTTAAACTGCGTAAAAGTTGAAATGCCGACTCTGAAAATTTCCCTCACCCCATCGTGTTAATTGTAAGACCATTTTTTTACTGTAAATTGTGGTGAAAATCGAAATGCCGACCCTACTAATTGTATGACCGTTTGTCACTTAAACCCGCGGTAACAGTCGAAATGCCAACCCAGAAATTTCTCTCACCCCATCCAGCTACTTGTAAGACCGTTTCTTTACTATGTACCGCGGTAAAAGTTGAAATGATGATCCCGGAAATCTCCCTTACATTCGATATTTTGTGAAATCAGCAATTTGTGCACGGTTCCTGACTAAAAAAGATGGGGACTTTTCCGGGGGGTGAGTTTTCCTATGGGAACCTTTTCCAATGTGGGGGACTTTTCCGGGGGGTGAGTTTTCCTATGGGAACCTTTTCCAATGTGGGGGACTTTTCCAATTACCAATATGTGCACTGTTCTTGTTTCTAGTATCCTTTACTTTCATTCTTTGTTTTTGGTATTTCTACCATATATTCCTTGTGTTCTTATTATATACTTTGTTTGTTCGCCATGAGGCACAATAAGAACGGTAAGCTCTCCCTGTCTAAAAACAGGAAAAGAAACAAGGGACAAAACTTCAGAAAAAGGTAGTTTTCAAAATATTAAATCATTATATTTTTCATTTATATCCAGTATAAATAGCTTACTTAGTAAGTACATAATACTGAAAAGAAGGGGGAAAATCACTCTCCATTATATCCTTGTAATCTAGCAGAAAATGTACATTTCGTTTGTTTGGCCCTGATAATATTTATACGCAATTTTTTTTTATCTTTGCTGTTATAAGAATGACGCTGTGTTACTCATCTCAGCATTATTATCCTAACATTGGAGTTATTAAAAAAATGTACCACACTGCAACCATGTGCGATAAAAAACGAACTTCTATGGGTAACATTATTTCAGATAAACTTTATATGGCTAAATGTGCAGTCCTTTGGATAAAGCACACGCATGATAACTGTGCTGATAACAGGATGTCAGTGAACTGACCTATACAGCATTTACGCAAGACAACTGACCTCTAGAGCATTTACCGCGGATAACTGATTCCCTCAAAACAAATCGTGCGTCTACCGTTCACTTCGGTAAGTGGTACCCATTGATTCCTCAGGTAATACACTGAAGAGCAATTGAATTAGAAATACCTGTCTAGTAACGTGTAGCACCACCTTTCGTCCTGATGACGGCGGCGATTCGTCTTGGAATGGACTCGACACGACACCGGAAACGTTGGGAAGCCATTCACGAAGATTTGATGGAGGAGGTCAGAGCCTCGAACATATCTCTCGATGGCATCCCAGATGTGCTCGATGGGATTGAGGTCAGGTGACCTAGCTGACCAAGGAAGCGAGGTCACGTCGGTGGAGTGTTCATCCAACCATTCGGATACAATTCGGGACCGATGGCACGGTGCATTGTCTTGTTGCCGGATGAGGTCCCCAGTGGGATGTTGAAGACGCACAAACGGGAGCAAATGGTCGTCCAGGATATCCCGGTAACGTTGACCTGTGAGGGACGATGTCACAGACACGAACCAGGGGTCCCATTTCAGTCCAGGTAAACAGTCCCCTGACGAGAATGCCACCCCCACCAGCTCGAAGAGTACCCTGCTGGCAAGAAAGATCCATCGCTTCATGTGGTTTGCGCAGTACTCGTATCCTGTCATCCGCATGTACCAATGTGAATCTCGACTCATCAGTCCAGGCAACATTTTTCCACATGTCTGGGGTCCAGTGGCGATGTTCCCGCGCCCATGCTAATATTTGCACCCTGTGATGTGCGGTCAGTAGCGGTACCCTCGTGGGACGATGGTTTCTGTACCCCATAGCGAGGAGATGGTCCTGGATGGTGTGACTACTTACACGTTTTTGTGCACCAGCGTTCAATTGCCGAGTGATTTTTTGCACAGTGGCCCGTCTATCCGCAGTTACAATGCGAGCTCGCCGACGATGACCCCGCTCATCCACACGCGCTTGTCCACGGCAGTTGGCCCTTGCAGGGATGGTTTTACCGGATTCGATGCACTCACGGTGCACCCGTGACACAGTGGCTCGTGAAAATCCCAGTGCCTGCAGGACTTCCGAGATGGAGTGACCCATTCGACGCGCTCTGACAATTTGCCCACGATCAAATGCGCTTAGCTCCTTCGTCTTACCCATACTGCGTCCGACTCTTACTGATTCCCGTCGCATCACTCCTTATATTGTCGGATCGCTGCATACGTCATGTTGTTTCCGTTTACAGGGCTGCCCACAGCATCACATTTGCATAACGTCAGCTGTATATAATTCATTGTTCTTCAGTGTATACTGTAGCTATTTTTTGAGTAGCTGAAAACCTATTGTAGCTAACAGCACGAAGATTTATGTTTAGGAATTGCGTTATACTCTCTTGTGCTGCTTAAATTTTGGTAGAAATCGGGGAACCGGAAGTGGGAATTCTCTTAGCTGTTTTTTTTTTTTTTTATTTTGCTATGCTGCTGCACATCTTAGTTTATGTACGAAAAGTCCTGTGGAGGCACTACAGATTTTGTCGTTGTAGAATTATCCGAGCCATTATCCCTGTGTTTTTACTTTCTCATACATTACGTAGTATGACAAAGTATTGTAATCGTGAAAAAATTCGACTTCGAGATTTCAACGGCAATACAGGTTTTAGGGCCACCGGAATAGCATTTCACTATTTTCACCATGGTGTCTGTGTGTGGTTTATGTCCACCATAACTCAAAAACTATTATGGCTATCAACACCAAATTCAATATTTAGGGGTTTTGTGGTACCTTCACGTGTTGATTAGATTTTGGTAGAAACCGGGAAACAGGAAGTTAGCGTGCCCCACACCGATTTTGCGATTTCTCTATGAAGCTCATAAAGTATTATAGGTATCAACTCAAATATTTATATTTACGAGTTTTGTTATAAGTTCAAGTGGTGATAAAAATTTGGTACATCCGAGGGAACCGGAAGTGGGCGTTCCCTTACCATTTTTGCGATTTTTCGGTGCAGCTGAAAAACTGTTGTGGCTATCAACAAGAAAATTTGTGTGTAGGAACTGCGTGATGACCTCATGTGTTGACAAAATTTTGGTAGAATTGGGGGAACCAGAACTGGGCGTTCCCCGCATCGGTTTTGCTATTTTTCTATGTAGCTCAAAAGATGTTGTAGCTGTCGACAAGAAAATTTATATTTAGGAATTACGTTATATTCTCTTGTGCTGATTAAATTTTGGTAGAAATCGGGAAACCGGAAGTGGGAGTTCCCTTAGCAGTTTCTCGATTTTGGTATGCAGCTGCGCATCTCAGTTTATGTATGAAAAAGTCCAGTGGAGGCCACCACAGATTTTGTAGTTACGTTTACGTAAACTAGATACTAGCCTTGTTGTGCACGACACCACAGAAATCCAGGTAGCTCGGTGTCCTACATCTGGAGGTCTTTTTCGCTGGTCGGTATAGCTAAAAAGAATTAATGACGGAAGGCGAACAAATCTTACTGTGCTGTCGTATACAAAAATGTAATAAAAATTCTTAATTTTTTCTGAGATCACAACGAAGTGGAATGAATAGTTTGTAACGGATGCAGTATTATTTATTTATTCATTTATTTATCGCTCTCTGCGTTTTCACTTTGTACCGATCACTTTCCGGAACACCTTGTTCAAAGTTTGGGACGAAACGGCACTTCGAGAATACCATCTAATTTCAGAGCGGGAGCTTGCATTACAGAATCAGGAAATTTTAATAGAAAACGGAAGGCGCGTCGTAGAACTCGTATATTTTGTACAGCAGCTGCAGAAGCTGAATAACCACAGCCATTTCGGATGCACGCTTTCTGACATGGAAATAATTTCTGAACAAAAAAGGACTCAAAAGTAGTTTGACATTCAAATGCAAACTGTGTATCGCCTTCAAGAAATCTTCTTCACGGAAGACTCACAAATGGATAAAATGAACGTAAATACTGCTCCAGTAACAGCTGTTTGTGGGCAATAGATCCGGCTTCTCCCACCTAGAATTTTTTGCGGTCTTGGATATCCCATCAATGTCAAGAAAAACATTTTCTAAAGAACATGATAAGGTATCTATCGCACGGGAGGAAACAGCATTGAAACTGCTTCACATTTTGGCGCCGTTGCCTGATGTCCTGCGGCAGACTGACCCACACGTGTTGGACGGTGTGCTCCAAATCCCAGATAGTGCGACATGGCGGCAACTGGCGTTTCAACCGGTCCCACACATGTTCGATAGGGGACATGTCCGGGGACCGGGCAGGCCATGGAAGTGTCTGGACATGACGTAGGCAGTCCTGGGCAATCCGAGCCGTGTGCGGGTGGGTATTATCCGACTGGTATAGCGCACCTGGAATCCCGGCCAGGAATGGGAGCACATGTGGCCGTAGAATCTCATCCACATACCGCTGGCCTCGTCAATGATCCACGTACCACTACTAAAGCTGATAAGCTATCGTATGCTATGGCTCCCCAGACCATCATGCCTGCAGTGGGGAAGGTGTGGCATTCGATAGCGATGGTGAGATTGTGCCGTTGACACATGGACCTCACACCCGGGCACGATTATCATTTTTCCCCAAAACGAAGCAGCACTCATCGCTAAACACCACACGTCACCAGTCTGGGGCATTCCACGTCGCTCTGGCTTGGCACCACTGCACACGGAGCCGGCGATGTTCCGTTGTTAATGACAGCACACGCAATGGACGCTGGGATCGCAGATTCGCTTCTGCGAGGTTTCTGGAAATGGTTCGTGGGCACACAGGATCCGCTACATCTGCCTGTACTGTGTACCGGGTTTCCGTGAGATGCGTTCTTGCCTGGCGCAAGATCCGTCGATCCTTTCTACCGGTGGTCCTCCTGGTCCGTCTGGAGCCGCTCCGCAGTCTGGCAGTGCCCTCACGTATCCACTGCTCCCAACACAGTCGAACGGTATGGTCAGAACGATCCACGTGGCGGGCTCTACGGTGCGCCGACCACCCTGCGGTTTTCAGCCAAATGATCAGGCCTCTCTCAAAGTCCGTAAGTTGCGTAAATCGACGTCGCTGGTGTCTACCCGGGATTCTTGTCACTCTGTACTCTTGCTTTCGCTTTCATGGGGCGTCGACTACACGCCGGTTTATAAGGCTCCTGGCTCGTGCTTGCAGCGCCACCACAGAGTTCGCAGTCATGCGCAATCGCATCAAACGTGGATCATTGGCATAGCAGCACGCACTCTAGCTACTTGCGAAGTTTCACGATTTTAGCATGTTTTTTTCTAGGCGCGCAAATTTCATTGTCCGTGAGTATATATAGACCCTACGATGAATTTCACTATGGATCGTGAACGCAATGTTACCTTACCTTATCTCGACGTCTCAGTGAGCAAATCGCATGACAACCACCTTCATACGGAAGTCTATTCTAAACCCACCTCTGTTTCCAGCCTGATGCTCCTAGTTCGTTCCCTGATGAGTACAAGATGGCTTTCTTTCGTTCTCGAATGAGAAGAGTCTTCGCTGTCTCATCCGATGTTCGTTCTAGACAATCCGAACTAAAAACTAAAAATCATTGTTGAATCGTCCACCCAAGCAGGATATACGTCGAACCAGATGCATAACTTTATCGAAAAAGCCAGTACCATAGCCGTGTTAATATTTCTATGCCGCAACTTCGCCGACTGGCTCTATTCCCTACATACCAAATGTTTCCTATCAACTCAAAAACGTGCTCAGGAGGATGAACTTCGGTGTCGTCATAAGGTCTCCGGTATCTTTATATACGATTAAAAGAAATATTGACAAGCCCGCTCTTCTCAATGTGACAGGTACGTGTTTATACCATCCCACTACAATATCCGAAAGGCTCCAGGCGATACTACATCGGAATGACCGAACGTTCGCTTGGAATTAGAATCAGGGAACATAAAAAGGACACAAAAGACGAGAAAATAACCACTGTTCTATCAAGAGAAGTCAAGTTCAAGTCCGCCGATCCTATGTGGAATGATGTAAAGAAATTATATTCATATTCCACACCCAACTCTACTGCCATTCGTGAAACCTTGTAAATCTTGACCAGCAGCGAGACTCGCAATGATAGCGTCTCTCTGGAGTTGTCACGTATTTGGAATCAATTCTTCAAATAATGCTGCGTTTTCTACCATAGTATCGCGTGCCCAACCATTTGCACCTATTCATTTATTGCCTAGTCAAGTCACCACGTTCAAATTGTTGAAACCTTCTATTATCCAGTTTGCAGTCTACCTTCCTTGAAAAAGCCATCTGGTTGATGTGCGAAAGCTTGAGAAGTTTTATTTCTATTCTACGCCACGAAATTCGGATTTTTAGTGTAGTTATACTATTTGAACCTAATTTACACTATATAATCTCAAGGCTTCATCTCTTTGCATCATTTCAAGCCATCTCATCTTATCTCAAATCACCATCTCACGCCATCGGATCAACTCAATTCATAGCATCTCAAGTCGTTGGTTTAACCCAATTTATACCCTCTCAAGGGTTCATCTCTTAGCATCATTTCAAGTCATCTAATCTTATTTAAAATCATCATCTCACGTCATCGGATCAGTACAATTTATATAATCTAAAATCATCATCTCAACTTTGTTTTTAGACTGCCTTACATAGCCACACGGTTATTTTACATTAGCCACACAGCTGTTTCAAAAATTTTGGATACATAAATGTGGACTGAAGTAATTCACCACTTGTGCTTCACAATAAAAGTTTTGAATTAGTTGAAAAATCAATGGCGGAATGTGAGATTAAACACAAGTCGTCGATGCTTCTGTGTGCATGCAAATTCCCTGAAATCAGCTCAAAGTCAAATTTTGGGAAATTAACTAATACCAAAGCTTCCTAATTTTCAACTGCTTGGAAGTAAAAGTAAAGCATCATTTTTTTTTCATGATATGCAAACAAATATTTTTTGTGCCCAAAGTGTTTTTCTTTTTTTGCACTTTATGCAGACCAAATTAGCACTAATAAATATTATTAATTAGTGCTAATTTTGTGCCGAAATTATTTTTCCCACTTTATGCAGACCAAATTAGCACTAATAAACGTTATTAATTAGTGCTAATTTTCTCCCACAAGCAAAAAAACAAAAAGAAACATCAAACAGGTGAGATTTTTTTTTTTTTTTTTTTTTTTTGATTGGAGGTTTAACGACCACCGTGAGCAACTCAATGGGCTATAAGCAGTCGCCCGTCCCTAATTTAGGATCACTGGTTCCAGGGAAGGGAGAGAGCCAGTGTCGTAAGACAAACACAACATCCATGCCTCACCGGGATTCGAACCCGGACCCCTTACGGACGAATGATCAGAGGCCTGCGCCACCGGGGCGGCACAGGTGAGATCAAAAAACCTGTTCGAAGCACAGCAAAAAATGAAATTCCAGTGAAAAAAAAAAAAAAAAGAAAGGAAATATATTATGGAAAATTTCTGGAACACAGATGTAAAATTTTGAGAATTACAAGAACAATAATTTCGGAGAATAAGCATACCTAACTATTGTTTTGAAAAAACCCCGAAGAGGTCATTCCTATCATTCCCAAGTGCATACAGATGTAAGTTGAATAAATATATTTATTTAAACATTTTAAAAACATCTGTCTGGACACAATAAATTAAATACTTTATTTGATTAAAATAAATACAAGCACTATCGAATAACTGTGCATTTTTCATCAAATGCAGGGTCATCCGAAAGTGTTTGTACTTATTTTAATCAAATAAAGCATGTATTTAATTTATTGTGTAAAGACAGGAGTTTTTATAAATGTTAAGATTGCAAGTACACGAAGTTTATAAGAACTTGATTTTAACTTGTTCAATTTGTGTTAATTATATACATGGGCGGCGGAATCCGATAATTTCAGAGGACAACCACTTTTTCGAGAGATAAAACAATAAAAAAAGATATATATATATCATCATCATCATTGTCAACCATTATCAATCCACTGCTGGACGAAGGTCTCCCCAAGTTTCCTCCACAACGGTCTGTCTTGTGCCAGTCTCCTCCATGTCACCCCTGCATACTTTCGAATTTCATCCACCCATCTCCCATGTGGTCTTCTTCTGGGTCTTTTCCTATCCCTTGGAATCCAATCTAAAATTTCGGCTGTCCATCGATGATCTGTCCTTCTGGCAGTATGTCCAGCCCATTGCCATTTCAGGGATTTAACTCTGATCATGATGTCTTCCACTCTTGTCATTTTTCGGATCCACGAGCTCCTCTTCTTATCTCTCCTGGTTACACCAAGTATGCACCTCTCCATGCTACTTTGAGTTGTCTGCAGCCTTTGTATGTCTCTTTTAGTTAAGGTCCACGTCTCTGCACCATACGTAAGCACTGGAAGGATGCATTGATCAAACACTTTTCTTTTAAGACATAATGGCATATTGCTCTTGAAAATTATGCTGTTTCTTCCAAAAGCTCTCCAGGCAAGTTTTGTACGCCGATTAATTTCTTCATCAATGTGACCCTCACTTGATATCTGCTGTCCAAGATAAACGTACGTGTCTGTTATCTCCAGCTTTTCTCCATCAATCGATAAATCTTCATTTCTTGTAAAAGCATTGAACATCACTTTTGTCTTCTGAAAGTTCATTTTTAATCCCACTTCTTTACTCTTGTCAGCAAGTTCCTGGATCATACTCTGCAGCTCTGATGAGCTAGTTGCAAAAATGACTACGTCATCAGCAAAACGAAGGTGGGTTAGATAATCTCCATTAATCTTTATCCCCTTGTTTTCCCAGCTTAGTGACTGAAAAACACCCTCCAATGTGGCATTAAAGAGCTTCGGAGATATGGTGTCACCTTGTCTCACTCCCTTTCCAATTTTTATGTGTGTTGTATTTTCAAACAGCCTAATCTTTGCACTTGCATTTTCATAGATGTTATTAATAATATTAATGTATGCATCTTCAATACCGCAGGTTTTCAGAGCCATTGTAACTGCTGATGGTTTCACCGAATCAAAGGCTTTTTCATAATCGATAAAAGCCATGCACAATGGAAGTTCATATTCCCTCGCTCTTTCAATTAGTTCTCTCAGCACCTGGATATGATCTATTGTGCTGTATCCACTCCTGAATCCAGCTTGTTCTCTCGGTTGAGCCATGTCCAGTGTTACCTTCAAGCGGTGTGAAAGAACTTTAGTGAAGATTTTACAAACTACTGATATATATATATATATATATATGGGATGTAAGGTCAGGCGATGCGTAACATCACAGCCTCTCCTTGACAAATGTCAACCCCGCCTTCTCGTGGTGCATCCTGTTCCCACTAAAGGGGCTCTGACGACCGCCAATAGCGGTATAACTATACCATCGGGATTAGAGGAAATGCTATCAAACACTCACCAACCCGCTTGTCCAGCGTGGTGAATAACGGCCAAACCCCTCAAAAATGACTCCACAACTTAAATCTTGGCCCTCAGTCTCCGGCAGCTGGAATGTACCTGGCCAAGGCAGCGGCCAGTGCGACATGAAGGCAGAGGGTGCTAAGAATCCCCGGAGGACCGGACTAGGCTGCCATCTGATGCTGACCTTGGCTACGTATAATGGACGCTCCCTATCTTCTGATTCAAGGCTTCTTGAATTGGAAGAGGAACTACAAAGGATCAAGTGGGACATCGTCGGGCTAAGTGAGGTAAGGAGAAAAGGAGAAGATCTCATTGAACTGAAAAGTGGACATCTCTTCTACTATCGTGGGACAGATACTGGCAGAACTAGTGGTGTTGGATTTATAATAAACAAGAAACTGAAGGATAAAGTTGTAGAAGTTGAAAGTTCCTCTGACAGAGCTGCACGACTCGTTATCCAACTCTCGAGAAGATACCAGGCTCAGATTATTCAAACTTATGCACCCACCACAAGTCATCCTGAAGAAGAAATTGAAGAATTTTATGAGGAAATTCGTCATCTAAATAATAAAGTTAAGCAGCACTTGAAGATATTTATGGCAGATTTCAATGCAAAAATAGGGCAACAGCAACAGAATGAAACTTCAGTAGGTAAATTTGGTCACGGCAATAGAAACAAGCGTGGAAATACGCTCGTAGAGTTTGCAGAGGCTGAAGGGTTTTTCATCTTGAACTCCGTTTTCAAGAAAAGGCCACACAGGAAATGGACATGGAGACATCCAAATGGGACGACAAGTGAAATTGATTTTATTATGTGTAACAAAAAATTCGTCATAGAAGACTGCAGTGTGCTAAACAAGTTCAACACAGGTAGTGACCATAGATTGGTGAGATGTAAGATGCACCTCAACACTAAACTCGAACGTGGTAAGCTCATAAGACAAACAAAATATATTCACATAACCAACCTTAAAAAACACCACAATACCTTCAAGTTGGAACTGAAGAACAGATTCTCTGCTTTAGAAGGCCTAACATCGGAAGAAGTGGATATTTCTGAAGTTAACAGAAAAGTAACCAAAGCTCTTATGGAAACAGCAACAAAATTAGCTGGGTCTAAGAACAAGTTGCATGTGAACAAATTATCAGGAAAAACCAAAATGTTGATGCAAAAAAGAAGAGAGATGAGGACAACTAAAGGAGATGTGACTTCCAAAGTGGAATATATAGAGCTATGCAATACAGTACAAAAAAGTATCATTGAAGACGTAAGGAAATTCAACTGTGAACCAGTGAGGAAAGCAATTGAAAACAACCAAAGCCTAAAGATAGCAAAGGGACATCTCAGTAAGGGAAGAAAACAGATTATGGCTCTGAGAAAAGGAGATGGTTCTGTAACAAGAAATAGAGGCGAAATCTTGACAAGAGTGAAAGATTTCTACTCCAAATTATATGAAAGGGATGATACATGTACTCCAGACATCGTGAAAGGTACCAGTACCAGAGTTCTTCCAGTCCTCCCAGCAGAAGTTGCGCATACAATCAAGAACATGAAGCGGGAAAAAGCTCCTGGAGAAGATGGAATTACTGTAGACATCATACAAGAAGCAAGTGGAGGAATCGAAACAGTACTCGCTCAAATTTTCACTCGATGCCTTAATGAAGGGAAGATTCCTGAGGGAACAACGCTACAATGATCCTGCTACATAAAAAAGGTGACATTGAGGATTTCAGGAAATACATACCTATCAACCTCCTATCAGTGGTTTATAAAATCTTTACTAAAGTTCTTTCACGCCGTTTGAAGGTAACACTGGACATGGCTCAACCGAGAGAACAAGCTGGATTCAGGAGTGGCTATAGATCATATCCACATACTGAGAGAACTAATTGAAAGAGCGAGGGAATATGAACTTCCATTGTGCATAGCTTTTATCGATTATGAAAAAGCGTTTGATTCGGTGAAAACATTAGCAGTTACAATGGCTCTGAAATCCTGCGGTATTGAAGATGCACACATTAATATTATTAATAACATCTATGAAAATGCAAGTGCAAAGATTCGGCTGTTTGAAGATACAACACACATAAAAATTGGAAAGGGAGTGAGACAAGGTGACACCATATCTCCGAAGCTCTTAAATGCCACATTGGAAAATGTCTTTCAATCACTGAACTGGGAAAACAAAGGGATAAAGATTAATGGAGATTATCTAACCCACCTTCGTTTTGCTGATGACGTAGTCATTTTTGCAGCTACCCCATCAGAGCTGCAGAGTATGATCCAGGAACTTGCTGACAAGAGTAAAAAAGTGGGATTAAAAATGAATTTTCAGAAGACAAAAGTGATGTTCAATGCTTTTACAAGAAAGAAAGATTTGTCGATTGATGGAGAAAAGCTGGAGATAACAGACACGTACGTTCATCTTGGACAGCAGATATCAAGAGAGGGACACATTGATGAAGAAATTAATCGGCGTACAAAACTTGCCTGGAGAGCTTTTGGAAGAAACAGCATAATTTTCAAGAGCAATATGCCATTATGTCTTAAAAGAAAAGTGTTTGATCAATGCATCCTTCCAGTGCTTACGTATGGTGCAAAGACGTGGACCTTAACTAAAAGAGACATACAAAGGCTGCAGACAACTCAAAGCAGCATGGAAAGGTGCATGCTTGGTGTAACCAGGAGAGATAAGGAGAGGAACTCGTGGATCCGAAAAATGACAAGAGTGGAAGACATCATGATCAGAGTTAAATCCCTGAAATGGCAATGGGCTGGACATACTGCCAGAAGAACAGACCATCGATGGACAGTCGAAATTTTAGATTGGATTCCAAGGGACAGGAAAAGACCCAGAAGAAGACCACATGGGAGATGGGTGGATGAAATTCGAAAATATGCGGGAGTGACATGGAGGAGACTGGCATAAGACAGACCGTTGTGGAGGAAACTTGGGGAGACCTTCGTCCAGCAGTGGATTGATAATGGTTGACAATGATGATGATGATATATATATATATATATATGTACTGAAGAGCAAAGCTGAAAACAAAGGAAAAACTTTTGAATTTAAAACGAAAGTTGCAAAATAACCTGAAGATCAAAACGCGCAACGCAGCAGTTATGAAAATTCAGAATTCACATTCTATTAAGAAGAGACCGAAGCAAAAAAATTTTTTTGACTCATACCAAGTACAACATAGAAAAAGTTACGTATCTACCGGTGTGAGTAAAAAGAGAAAAAAATAAAAAATAAAATAAAACAACTGAATGTAGAAAGTGTCGAGAATACTGAGCCTTGGCTTTATCAAGGACCAGCAAAAACTCTGCATTTTCTCACTTCCACAAAGACCTAGTTGAAAATGGGTTTCTGCAAAGCCATAGATGCAAGTAATAAGCCCACCAAAAAATTTTTTTTTAAATATATATATTTTTTTAATTATATATATATATGTCATGACCTCCGCAGAGTTGTATGACCTAGCTTTAGTTAACAATTTAGCTTGCATCCATAACTTTCCTGGCCCGACCCATGCTCTTCATCTGTTACTATTTAACAGAAAGAAGAAGATTATAGAAAACTCAAGTTGTGAGTGACATAATAATTAGAAATAATGTTCAGCAATAACGAAATGCCAAGTTCGCCTGAGAGAGAATTTAAACCTGAATAGCAATGCAAAAGTTTTCCAAATTCTTACATTGCAATTAAAAAAGGAAATATTAATTATGTAAAACTCAGATTCTTGAAAGAAAACTTGATTCTAACCCCCCCCCCTACTCCACAACTTCTGACAACACAAAAACGAGTATAAATTAAAGATAATAATTAACTGAAGAAATGCTTTGTGAAGGTTATATGACATAAACAATTAGTTGCAATATGTACAAAGTATTTCAGAAATATATTATATATATATGAGTTCCGTTATCGACACCAAAAGAAAGGGAGCATTTGATTTTCATAAAACATTTCGTAATGCATTATACATTTCAATTAATGACACCATCTTGTATTAATTGTTCGTCGTTTCAATTTTTTTCCTCTAATAAAGCTCACTCGGCATTTGTGTAGGTACTACCGAAGTTGTAGCTGTGGTACTCAAAAATTTTCTCTTCGCCGTCTGGCGTCCTTCCTTTGCGATTTCCGGCCATGGTGACGACTGAACGCCGCTTAATTCCACGATGAGTGCGAAGTGTTTGCGTGAGAGCGAAGGTCATGACAGGAGCTGATTGCTCGATGACCTTGCAATCTCTCTCCGCTCTTGGCATAAAATGACTTCGCAGTTCCTCTAACCTAGCAACGAGCTTAATTACTACACTCTACACATGCTGTCACTTCAACTTCAGCTCCTGCCGTGGTAGGACGTGATTTTTTGACTGATATTGTAGTCGTTGTTGTAAGTTTTAATTTGTTCTTGTGTGAGAAAAGAAAACAACTGAAAATAATGAAAAGAACACTAACAGATTTTTTTGGGAAAAAAGCTGAGTCAAAGGAAAAAAACAGAACTCGGGAATTTGGACCCCCCCCCCCCCCTGTTCAAGCTCGGACTCCGTGTGAAGTATCACCAAGAAAATCGCCGAAAATACAACAGTCAAAGGAAATCACTGCATCAGGAAGTTCATTAGAAGAATCTGAATCTCGGCAAAGCTCAACAAATTGTAAACCCGAGTGTTGGACTGAGGATCAAAGTAAGTATTTTTTGAAAGAGTACTTTTGGCTTGTTTTAAAAAATGGGTGTTTAGGATGTGCCGTCTGCAAAACCGCCGGGAATATGAAAGTTTCAGAATTTTTAACTGGTGCAAGGCTTTCTAAGGAGTGGATAGATTGCAAAGATAAGAAGATTGCAAAGATAAGAAGATTGCAAAGATAGATAGATTGCAAAGATAGATTGCGGCTGACGATAAGAAGAAGCAAAATACGGCTCTAAAGTCAGGCTCATAAAGAAGCTTCTAAAATGAACGCAAAAGGTTCCGAAGGTGTCTTTGAAAATATTGTTGAAAAAGAAAATAAAAATAAAGTGGACAATACGTACAAAATATTCAATACCGCATATTTCATTGCGAAGAACAATAGACCTTTTGCCGATTTTCCTGGTTTGATTGATCTTCAAAAGAAAAACGGCACTGAGATGGGGAGGATATTGCAGTCTAGGAAGACATGTACGGATATTTGCGATTCTATAGGAAATGACATGCGCAAAAAGTTCTGTGAAGAAATCGTCTCCCAAAATATAAAATTCGGTATCTTGGTTGATGAGTGTACAACTGTAAGCCGACTCTCAGTACTCATAATCTGCATAAGAATGTCCATAGATCTGGATGATATAAATGCCCAAACTCTATTTTTTGACTTGGTTAAATTACACGATTTGAAAGCAACAGCAATAACTGAATCGATTATGAACTACATGGTGAAGTGCTTTCCAATAGAGCTTATTAAAAATAATCTGATATCTTTCACTTCCGACGGAGCTGCAAACTTCGCAGGTTCCATATCTGGTGTGGCTCGACAGCTTAAAAAAAATCCCGAACTTATTATATAGCACTGAGCAAATCATAAATTAGAACTTGCTGTCGGGGACGTCATTAAAGAGGTTTACGGCATACAGAGTTTTAAATCGTTTTGTGATAAATTATACTCTTAGTATCACTCTTCACCAAAGAACGCCCGCGAGTTGCATCACTGTGCTGAAGAAATTGCAGTTCTGTTTTCTTCAATCGGGAGAGTTCTTGGAACAAGATGGGTCGCATCTAGTGAGCGAACAGTATCTGCTGTCTGGAATATGTTTCCAGCCTTGGCTTTGCATTTTAAAGCTACATCTGCTGATGCTTCAAGGGATAGTAAAGACAGAAGCATGTTTTCTGGCTTACTGAAAAGACTTACGAGCACATGCTTCCTGGAAAATTTGGCACTAATGAAAACCGCCTTAAAGGAACTTAGTTCATTGTCACTGCACTGCGTCTTCAAGGAAATTATGTATCGGTACCAGAAGCACATTCGCTTATTTCCCTTACAGTGAAAGTTTTCCAAGGTTTAGCTCATGGTGGTTTTGACGAGTTTTATTTAGTAGCATCAGATGCCGTAAAAAATATAGTGTTCAAAGGGGTGGACTTACATTCAAGGGGATATAAATCTGACGGTAAAATAAACCATGTTCAGTTTTTTCGGAGTGTTGCCAACAATTTATCTGCCAGATTATTCAGCAGCGAGGACATTGTAAAACAACTTCAGGTTTTGTATCCGTCTTTTTGGCCGACCGACATATGTATTTTATATGGAGAAGGAGAGGTTCTAAGTTTATACCGAATATTCGGATTGGAGGAAGAAAGGAAAATCATTGAAGAGTTCAGATATTTCAAGGAAACCAAAAAAAATTCACATCATTTAAAATTCTTATTAAAATCTGTTGCTGCGGTTGAGTGTGAAAAAGATTTTAGCTGAAAGTGAAAAACGTTTTAGCACCATGAATTTGATAATAACTAATTTAAGAAACGCTTTAAACGTTACACACGTCAGCAACCTCATGTTCATAAAAATAAACGGACCTCCTTCAAAGATCTTCAATCCCGAGCCGTACGTACGGAAATGGTTGAGTGACGGAAGGAGAAATGCAGATTTTTTGGCTTGCAGAGAACGTGAAGAAAAGGTGCAAGAAGACTTGTTGAAACAAAACTTTGGAGATTATTTTAGGAGATGATTTTTTTTTTCAAATCGAAGTTATAATAGATATTGCAGCTAAATAAATGGATATTTCAGACAAAGCCGAATTTCTTTACTTTGCCACCCCATATACAGAAGTTACTTACATATCTCTGCCTCAAATACGAGGTGACGTTTTATCTCCGGTGTTTGTTATTTGAGGACACCTCCAAAAAGGCTGATACCTTTAATTGCCCCGGCACACATTCGCCTGGTCTTTCTAATAAGAAACGTACTTCTGAATAAAGAAAACAGCTCTGACTTTAGCTAAATGTGACTATTTCATTTTAAAGTTTAATAACGAAATTTCCTTAAATGGTTGTATGTGTACAGCAAATGGGTTTGCGAATATTACATTTTTAATGCATTCACTTGTACCGTTGTAGTGTTGTCGCCAACACCCGTCAAAACTGCGTTAAGCTTTTTTGACGAATTCTGACTATGGAGTCAGAAATAGACAAAACGTTGCGACGTCATTTTGACGGGTTTTGGCGACAACACTACAAGTTGTACTTTGCGTTCCGGCAGCGAAAAATTCCCATTTCCACCAATGTATATATATATACATATATATATATATATATATATATATATATATATATATATATATAGAGAGAGAGAGAGAGAGAGAGAGAGAGAGAAACTGTAGGTTATATATGCAAGTACTTTAACAAATCATCGTCAACCTTTATCAATCCACTGCTGGATGAAGGTCTCTTCCGTAATGTTTGGTTTTTGTCTTGAACATATCTCTCCCAAGTCATTCCAGCATACTTTCGAATTTCATCCACCCATCTCCCAGGTGGTCTGCTTTAGGGTCTTTTCCTGATCCTTGGTCAATTCCAATCTAAATAATATCTCAGTTGTTTAAACAATGTTCAGTCAGTTCATATAGCAGCCATTGCATCTCCAACCTACTGCCATTTGAGAGTTATGTGGGGGTTATGTGAGTTATCTACATCCCTCTCCTGCTTTGTGTTCTGTGGTCAGAGGGGTTTTCTCCCAGTGCTTTGAGATTCCGGACTTGTTTGATTGACACTTCATTGCTCCTCCCATTTGGGTTTCTCTACAGCTCGTTGTCCTGGACGGTATGATTTTGGGGTCAGGTCTCGTAGAGCCTTAAGCAAATCTTACATTGATACGGGACTGGAGAAATCTCGGCCAATCAGAGGACGGTATTCAGCTGCAGTGACGACACATATGGGTGGGGCTTATCTTCATGTGTCACATGGGGATTATTTCTGAGATACGATCTGAGCGGCTTTAGTTTATGTGATTTCATGTCATAAACTAAAGCCGCTCAGATCGTATAATTTCCATACACAAACAGATATATAAATAAATAAATATATAAATACAAAAATATAAAGGGAAGTGGGAAGTAAGGTTTTTTTTTAATTCTGTAACGACTATTTCATACCTTTGGTAACGATGTGATGTATATTTCTTCTATTTATAATTGACCCGTAATGCTCGAGGTTAGTATACGTGTGGATGATTTCCCCGGCATATCTGTAACAAGACAGGGAAAGCTCTTTTGGGGGAAGAATAAATTCTCTGTATTCCGAACACATAATTTTAATGGTTTTTGTCTGTAACAAGATAGAGAGCTCTTTGTGGAAACAGAGATGAACTAACAAAATCCCCAATTATAGTAATAAAAATTCAGAATGCTAGTTTCTCTGCGAGTAAAATCTTTAAAACCCTAAAATAACCACTGGAAGAGTGTACCAGGATGTTCACATGAAAAATTTGATAGTTTTCCTAACATGAATACTCCAACAGTCTCTTCTAATATTGAGGTAAATTATGTTAGTTTCTCTGTGAGTAAATTTACCGGTAAATGTGCAGATCAGCATTCTAAATTATTTCGTCAGAAAAATGTTAGTACCTGGAAAAAGTGCGACATACAGATTTTAGAGTATGGAAATTAATGTCAAGTGGTGCAGAAATTATATATTTTAAGTGTCACTTAAAGATTTTTATCGTAATATTTACCTGTAAGTGCGGTGCTTTGAAGAGACGCTACGGTAGGCCTAACGCATCGGTACGGCGACATGCGAAGCTCAGCTACGTTGAAAGGAACATGCGCTGCGGCGTTTCATTCACACGCAGATGACTAAAAGTGCAGTCGCGTACGTTCTTGGCAGTACAGCGAAGCATCATGTACTCATACGCTACAGAATATAGTTCGATCATGTTTTGTCATTGTTTTTAAAGTAGATGTTGAGAAATGTTTCGTTCTTTCACACACGATTTCCTGATTCCAAATAGAAGTACGAATATTCCTTTCTATGCTGTACAGAAAATTAGGGAAGTATAACTTTTGGTAGTGCTTTGAACGGTTTCCATTCGCAGCTGATTTGCTGTGCCACTGTACTTTTTCTTCTCCTGTTAATTCTTTGTTCGCAGGTCAGTTTCTATGTCACTGATACGTATCTTTTGCAAAGCTAAGAGGGTTTTTTTCCGGTTTTTCCTGCCAACAACGTACAAGATACAACAAAATGAAGGGTAGATATTCTGGATCTATTTTCTGTAGCGTATCACTACAAGATTTATTGCTCTCCTGTCAACAACGTAACCGCTTTCTCTTGTACTCTTCCGCCAGTCTTTTTCGTACAACACCGAAACTTCCTTTCAACAAAGCAAAGATTGACATCGTCCCGGTAGCGATGTCTTAGGCCTACCTCAGCGTCTCTTCACAGCATCTTACTTACAGGTAAATATTACAATAAAAATCTTTAAAAGATATTTAAAACAGGAAATTTCTGCACCATTTGTCATTAATTTCCATACTCTAAAATCCGTACGTCGCGCTTTTTCCAGGTACTAGCATTTTTCCGACGAAATAATTTAGGACACTAATCTACAATGCCCACGTGACACATGAAGCTAAGCCCCACCCGTATGTGTCGTCACTGAAGCTGAAAACTGCCCTCTGATTGGCCGAGAGTTCTCCAGCCCCGTATCAATGCAAGGTTTGCTTAAATGCCACCGGGACGCAATTAAGGTGTTTCCACATCTCTGCCTTATGTTTCCAATGGTAAAACTTCTTTACATATTTTTTTCGCAATTCATATGTTCCCAAAGACAAAAATTTGCTCATCGATAAAACTAACTTTACGTTATAGCATGGGATAGTTAATGCTTGCTAAAACATAACAATAATTAAGCAATTCAACATTTGTTTGTCTACTGTCGTCATCAATGTAAGGTCGCGCCATATATTAACAGGTCTGAACATTACTGAAAGAAAAATGATTGATTTTTAATATAATTATGGTTATGTTTTAGCAAGTATTAAGTATCCCGTGCTATAACTTAGAGTCAGTTTTATCGATGTGCAAATTTTCGTTCTTGGGAATACATTAATTGTGAAGAAAATATGTACAGAAGTTTTACCATTGGAAACATACTGCAGAGATCTTAGGTGGAACCAAGGAGGTTAGAATAAAACTTCTGGAGATGCCCTGAGTATTTTAACCGTGAAGCCACAATGTGTGGGAATTTCGCGTTGTTTACATGATGCCCATGTAATTTCAGCTGTGTATATTTTGGAATTTCGTAGCTTTTGGTTGCAGAAACCGAGTTAATATAAAACCGGAATGAATTACACTTCATACACAAGTTAAGTTTTCAATTTTAGCGCTATATTTTGTTTAGAATTCGCACTAGCACTCATGTATTTCAATAAAAAGAAAAAAGGGAAAGAGCCTCAAATTAATTAAGAATTTTATAAATTCAGCATTTTCTCACACATCGGCAGCAGGTTACGTTGACAAATTGGAAACATTTGCAACGAAAGAAGGCGACTCTGCCAACACAAAATGCATTCCAATAGCCTTGAAAACCATCAGCTTTCCCACACTTTAACGGCCGTCACTCGCGGTTATAGGCTTAACGCAAAGTGGTACTGCATCGAGCTTATATTAGATGGAGACAATACTCCTATCCACACAGCATTGGCCGCCATAAGTCACCGCCTGCGCTGCGTGTGACGTCACAAGCACGCAGAAGGCTGCTTTGAAACTACGGAAACCACTGAAGCTACGAGGCGGTTAGACAGATAAAATGAGGGATTTAATAATTATCAATTATACAACCGTACTGTTTAATCAACTGTGTAAATAAGAATGTTTTTTCTTCTTAATTTCCCAAGATTTCTAAAAAGAGAAAAAGAAGAAAGAAAGAAAAAAACAGCATTTCGGGAATCTAAACTCGGAGACGTTACGAAACAAAAATCGGAATGCAATTTTTTCACAGAAGGTTAGGTGCTGAAATAATAGAATTACTTGCCTGGTACGTGCAAATAATTTAATATTTTCAGAATCCACAGAAAGACCCATTGGTTTTAGCATAGTGTGTAGGGAAAAGTTGTTCCAATTTAAGAAAAATCGCATGCAAAAGAACTCACTAGCTCCACTAGGAAATTGCAGTTTTTAGTGACAATGTAAAGGCCCTAGATTACAATGATGCATTTCTCAAAGAACATATTTTTGAAATTTTACTTCTCTATTAGTCAAAGATTTATCACATTAATGCAGAGTCCCTAGATTTATGTGTTTCTAAAAAAACACACAATACATTAATTAAAAAGAGCAAGTTTTTTTTTACTATCATGAATTTTCATTATTGTGGACAAAGTTATACTAGAATGGACAGATAATATGTAATCCTTAAAACAATGACCAGGTTTTTTTTTAATTTTACATTGGTTTTACCATTAATAATGGTGCAGCTCATGTGTTTGGAGCGTAATTTATTCTGTATATTCCCCCATTGTAGTATTGCATTAAAACAATATATATTATGCCAATGTGTACCTCGTCTACATTTACCAGTACCAACAGACAAAATGTTATCACACAAACAAATAATAGTAATAATACACACGATACACGGTTTAAATGTGTGCCACGTTAATTTACAGCAGGTGAACCTTGGGAGGGGAAAACAGAACTGATCCTAAGATCTAATGAAATATAGTTGTTTTCTCAAGTTTGTCTAAAACTATAACTGAAACCCTATTAAATATAAATATACAACAAGTAATGTATCCCGAAAATCATAATAAACTATGTTTTTAACAGTATGTGCACCATACAAAACCAACATATATATCAGTTATTAAAGAAGGTAAGTATGAATGTATTAATTTACTACAAGTTTTCACTTTCCTACCATATAATATTTCAAATACAGAATTTTTCATTTATCTGTTTTACATCAATATGTACTGAATCAATATGTACCAGTACTATATATGTAATTACATGAATAAGCTCCTGATAATTAGTAAAAAAAATAAATCCCAAATTTGTCAAACTCACTTTTCCCTGAAGTTATTCTTCACATTAAAAAAAAAAAAAAGATTAAGTACAGTATACAGCAATTTTCCATTGTGTCTTAAAAGAATGTTTAATAAATGCATCCTTCCAGTTCTTACTTGTGGACCAGTAACATGGACCTTGACTAAAAAGGACATACAGATGCTGTGAACAACTCAAAGCAGCAGGGAGAGCCGCATGCTTGTTATACCAAGCATGCATGAGTTCCTGTGTTTATACACAGGAACTCATGAATCCAAAACATGAAGATCAAAGTAAAGTCTATAAAGTGGCAATGAATCAGACACATTTCTAGAACTGACCACCATTGGACAACTGAAATATTAGACTGGATACCAAGGGACAGAAAAAGACCAAGAAGAAGACAATGTGGGAGTTGGGTGGATGAAATTTGAAAACTTGCTTAAGTAACATGGAGGAGACTAGCTTACGACTGAAAATTGTAGTAGAAATTTGGGGAGAGCTTCATCCAGCAGTGGATTGGTAATCGTTGATGATGATATACATACTCGTTTAGGGGAAGAAGCATTTACAAAACAAAAAATCTCATGTAAATCAACCTGTCCATCATGCCTACATTTACTGATTTTTGTGCAATATAAGATTTGTTAGGTTTGAGCGTACATTCATTCATATCATTTTCTGTGTAGCTTGTTTAGCTGCATGGTGCAACCTAACAGTTCCATATTCTCTAATAATTAATTTTTTTTAATGTCATGGTGTGATTAAAAAACTTTTTTTAATGTTGTGACATTAATAAACCTCTCGCACTTTCCCACTTGTAAAGTTACTATTTTTGTGGCATCAGAAATGGGAAAAAGGTTCTCTCCCACCCACCTCACAGTTTCATTACCAGCTGGAGAACGGGTTGGCGAGACAACTCACTATATAAGATGCTCATAAGATATGCAGAGGTGTAACGGTGTGTTCTTCTCGTCTCCCCATCCTAGTTACTAAATAAATGTCTTACCTATTTACTTCACTAAAGTAATGGCAGTGATTATGGGTACCCTAGCAAATTTGATACCAGTGTGGACTACAGTGACTTTATTTATAAATAGCACCAAGTACATAAAAAAAATATGCAGTTTTGAGATTAAATGCCAACACCCATGTCATGCAACCTGTGTCATCTAGTGCTTTAAAAATAAACTGATGCATGGATGTAACTAAAAATTGAAAGAGTAAGTTTCAGAAATGACTAGCATGTTAAGTAACGTGAACAATTCGGCTAAGAGTGTAGTGAATATTAAGAAATATTTATTTCAATGGGCTGCACACAACTTAAAGGAAGTCAGAAAAGCAGATGGACATCAAAATTATTCAGAAAGAAAATGCAAGTTTATAAGTTTTCTATATTAAGTATTGCTCAAAAACATGTAAAACCAAGTGCAATTTTAAACGTTTTCTCTCCTGGTAGCACAGCCTAGAAGTAAAATAAATGATGTGTTGTAACTTTCAATATGCAACTGGTATATACATTGGATTTCAATCTGGTTTGGTTTCAGACAACTAAATTAAGAAATGAAACTATTAACAGTTTACACAAGTTCTGAAAGTGTACGATTTCAAAGACTTTAAAATCACCCATTTATACACTGACGGAAAAAAATCCCAACACCACGAAAAAATAGTTGTAGAGGAATGAAATGGCGGCAATACATTTGTATAGGTAACATATTTAATCGATTACGGTTTCAAGGTCACAGCTTATTGTAAGCGCGAGAAGAGCCATTTTAAATGTGAAATACTGGTACATTAATAACCGGTGAAACAGCCAGAATGTTGAATGCAAGCACGCGAACGTTCATGCATTGTGTCGTACAGGTGCTGGATGTCAGTTTGTGGGATGGAGTTCCATGCCTGTTGCACTTGGTCGGTCAATACAGGGACGGTTAATGCTGGTTGGGGGTGACGCTGGAGTTGTCGTCCAATGATGTCCCATACGTGCTCGATTGGTGAAAGATCTGGTGATCTAGCAGGCCACGGCAACATGTCGACACTCTGTAGAGCATGTTGGGTTACAACAGCGGTATGCGGGAAAACGTTATCCTGTTGGAAAACACCCCCTGGAATGCTGTTCATGAATGGCAGCACAACAGGTTGAATCACCAGACCGACGTACAACTGTGCCGTCAGGGTGCGTGGGATAACCACGAGAGTGCTCCTGCTGTCATAGGAAATTGCTCCCCAGACCATAACTCCAGGTGTAGGTCCAGTGTGTCTCGGCCGCAGACAGGTTGGTTGCAGGCGCTCACCTGGTCTCCTTCTAACCAACACACAGCTATCACTGGCACTCAGACAGAACCAGCTTTCATCAGAAAACACAACAGATCTCCACTCCGTCCTCCAATGAACTCTAGCTTGACACCACTGACGTCGCAAACGGCAGTGGTTTGGAGTAAGTGGAATGCACGCTACAGGGCGTCTGGCTCGGAGCTGTCCTTCAAGTAACCGATTTGTAACAGTTCGTTGTGTCACTGTGGTGGCAACTGCAGCTCAAATTGCTGCGGCAGACGCGGTACGATGCGCCACGGCCATACGCCGTACACGGCGGTCTTCCCTATTAGTAGTGCCACGTGGCCGGCCGGAACCCGGTCTTCTTGAGGCAGTACCTTCCCTTGACCACCGCTGCCAACAATCATGCACAGTGGCTACATTCCTGCTAAGTCGTTCTGCAATATTGCGGAAAGAAAATCCACCTTCTCGTAGCCCTATTACACGACCTCGTTCAAACTCCGTGAGCTGTTGATAATGGCTTCTTCGTCTTCTTAAAGGCATTCTTGACTAACATCAACACACTACGTCGAATCTTAACGATAACTAACGCTCACGAACGTTACAGCGCGTATTTACAGCAAACCTGCTTTGCATGTTCCGAGGGGCGCTACTAGCGCCACACGTATGAGCCGAGCGCGAAACAGCCTCGGCGGCTGTGGATCCCTTGTTAAGTTCGTAGAGGAGCAGATGTCGGAAATTTTCATTTCTCTCTACTTGAGAAAAGTAGAGAGGAATGAACATTTCCGACCAAAACCAATAGCCACAATCACACATGCAAATGATTTAGATACATGATATTACTGGCTACATTTCGATATACTACTGGCCATCTGCACTGTCGCTACTGACCTGGGAAAGACTCGTGAAATAAAACGGCATAACCTTATGCATCAACCCAATACGTATTGGTGGCTCTATTTATAGTATTGCTACCTCCTCCTTCAGTAGATCCATTGTTTTTTTCACATGAATCAGTTCTGTGTTAGATCGCTGTAGCTTTTAAGATGAATGCCGGAGAAACACGAATTTCGGAATGTCTCTGACCAAGAATCGGTTTGTTTATATGTAAATAAGGGTGTGGGGATGATGGGACATCACAATGAGTGCTAGTGTAGCCGTCAAAATTAGAAAAGGATAGTAAGTCCAATCAAATACGCTGAGCTGCAAATCCAACGACCTACGTCTAATTGCAGTTAGTTTTTTTTTTTTTTTTTTTTTTTTTTGTAAACTAATTTATAATACTGTATTTCGTCCGGCTGTATTTTTCTCGTATAAGTGCAAAGAATTTTGCTATGTCTTTTTAGAACAAACATTCAAATTATAGATAGAAAGAAACGCTTTTTATCTTTGGGAAATAACTTTTCAGACAAGTACAAAGCACAAATGAAGTTATCGATTTTTATTCATAAGTTGTAAAATAATTATTCGTTCGTTAAAAATATGTAGATTAAAAGATTAAGAGAAAATAAGCCATTGTCGAGTGGTCCACCGGGAAATGTCCCGGTATCCCGGTGGGCCAATCTGTCCCTACACCTGACACTTTGACATGAGCACACTTTCCATTGGAAATTATTCTGTTAACACATGGACACCTTGATATTGCGCAGTGGCTCAGAATTACTTGATAACCATGTCACATGGGCTTACAAACCTGACGTATTAGGTTATTAAACCAAAGAATCTTGCACGTCACATGAGAATTAGCTTTCAGGGGTCACAAATGCTGTGTATTTCTAGCTTCCGAGGGGAGACGAACTTTGAAATGTTCAATGAATGTCGTTAATACACTGTCCAGTAGGGTGGAGCGAAAAACCCTTTTTTTTTAAATTTGAAACGTCACCATGTACGATAGTTGTGCTTTTATTGCTGAAATGACCCCCGAAATATGTATGACATTATTCGATATCTTAGGCTTCCCCAAGAACCTCGAAGTTCGAAAGTTACAGGGAAAAATGGTTTAAGAACACCCGCTTTCTCCATTTTGTAAATATAAAAAAAATACTGTCACCATGTTATTTAATATCACCTTTGAGTGTATAAACACGGGTAAAAATTCAGCAGACACTAGTTAATTTTTTAGGCTTCCCCAGATTCTTTAAAATATGTAATTTTTCGCCAAAAGGGCATGATAAGTTGCGTAAGCATTAAGTTCGACCAAGTTGTTACCAACTTGGGCTTAACATTAACAATACCTCCCCCCCCATCCCCTCTCATACTTTCTGGAACCTCGTGTTGATTTTCAGAAGCATAGCTTGCTGTTTTGCGCTCTCTTTTGTTTTTGTAACCTTCTTCACCTCACCCTACTCCCTCCCTCACAGCGGAGCTCTCTTTGCGAACTCGCAGAGTCATCTCATGACAGTCGCACAGATCCTTTTGGGAGATAGTGTTGGCGGATTTGCGTCATAAGGATGCAACAGTTTCTTTCACTCCTACTGGCGTTGATTGGAGCGTACCGGCATTTTCCTTTTTGTCGTTCAACTACTTAAGATGGCTGAAACAAGAAATAAAACTGATTGCCCCAACCTTGGGAGTTATAAGGAGATGAATGAAAATGTGTTGCCTACGTACGAAGATGTAATGCGCCATTACTACCTTGTGAGGAATACTCTTAGGCAGGATGGTGTAAATTATGAGCCTGCTGCAGCAAAAATAGAAAGTATTGTCGCGGACAAAGTGCTAAGTATATGGTAGAAAGCATCTCTTCCGACATCGCTCCACAAATCAGTTGTAAAGTGTATTACCGCATGCAACACTGAAATCCAAAAGCTGAAAAAACACGCTGCAGGAATGTATGAAACCTAACGAAAGAAGGTTGAACAATTTCGTGCAGATTCGCAATGTATCTTTGAGATATGCTCATGCAAGTACAAATGTTTTAGAACCTGCAAGTGCAGCTCTGCAAAAAAGGTACTCGTGAAAGAGCGAGACTTTTTAATGGACCGGAGAACAAACAGAAAAATGATAGTAGGTGGGCTCGACGCAAAAACCACCAGTGTACTGAAGAAAAGATCAGCTCGAAAGAGTGATAGGGAAGAGCATGTCCGTAGGATATTACAGAAAACTGCATCACTGAAATTGGCCCTGCGAGTCGAGGATGTTGCTTCAGAAGAGGGTACAAATACTAATTTTACAGGAAAAACCAGACAAGCCGGGTCCTAGTCATTTGTTGGCCTCGGAGAAAGATTATGATTTCACTCCACGTCGCTCTTCAAAACCTAGGCGTCAAATGACACTGTCTGCATTTTCTAGAAAGTGCGATATGCGAGGCATAAGCGATCGAACGGCAGCTGATCTTGCGTCGGCGTTGCTTCATGATGTAAGTGAACCGGTTCAGTCGAAAGAATGTAATGTATCTGTTACTGACCGGCATAGAGTACGACGAGAAAGGAAAAAGACCCGTCGAACAATTCAAGATGAGGTAAACTTGACTGGTCGCAAGTTTATAGCTCTATTTTTGAACGGAAAAAGAGATGAAACTCTTACGAATACACACACAGATGATGGCAAGTGGCACAAGCGAAAAGAGTGCATATTACACTTGTTGAAGAACCGGGTTCAGTCTACTCGGGACATTTTGCACCGAAGAGCAAGAGTGCAAAGGACATTTCCGACCATGTCTTCAACTTATCGGACCACAAGGCCTTTGACTTGTCGGAGTTAGTCTTTATTGAAAGTGACGGAGAAGTGACTAATACCGGCACAAATGCAGATATAATTAGGCGCCTTGAAGAGAAGCTCAGTTCTCCCATACACTGGATTATATGTTAACTTCATTTTAAAGAACTTACTGAAGCACTCGACGGGAAAACATCAAGTCCAAGATGATTTAGTGGACTGATTGGAAAGCGCATGAAGACGTGCGCAAACCTTCCTATTGTTAATTTCCAGAAAATGAATGTTCGCTTCAGTCCGACATTAACTATGGAGATCTTAGCTCGGATCAACTTTATTTGTGGGAAATTTGTAACACAAATCAACTTTATTTGTGGGAAATTTGTCTCTGCAGGTGACTGCCCACAAGATCTAGCAAATCGGGATCCTGGAGCACTTGCAAATTCCCGTTGGCTGACCCTCGTAAATCGCATTCTGCGTTTGTATGTTGGAACTAGTGATCCAACACCAAATCTTGTCTCATTAGCCATCTTCATAATGAAAGTATATGCACCATCGTGGTTCACGGTCAAATGTAACGGTACCTGTAAAGATGGTCCAGCCGCCCCGGTGGCGCAGTGGTCTAAGGCGCTGGCCTCTGATCATTCGTCCGTAAGGGGTCCGGGTTCGAATCCCGGTCAGGCATGGATGTTGTGTTTGTCTTACGGCACTGGCTCTCTCCCTTCCCTGGAACCAGTGACCCTAAATTAGGGACGGGCGACTGCTTATAGCCCATTGAGTTGCTCACGGTGGTCGTTAAACCTCCAATCAAAAAAAAAAAAAAAAGATGGTCCAAGAAATTTGCAGCTTTTTATATTTCGGTTTCAGTATCTTCCAGATAATTTAATGGATATTGTAAAAAGAGTAGTCCAAGATAACACGTATTTTGCCCATGCAGAAAACTTGCTCGCGGCAATGTTGTTTGACGACAGAAGATATGTCCGTGAGCTTGCTGTTCGACGCATCATGAAGGCCAGGAAATCTTCCGAACAAACAACTACCATTAGGAAGTTTTGGTTTCCTAAGCTGAATTTCCAGAGCAATGATTACATCGACCTAACCGACTGGTAAGAGTGTATTGTGACTGAGCCTCCCATCACACGGAAATAGAAAGACGATGAGCTTTTGGAATTACTACAGTTGGATAAATATCCAAGTTCTTGCCACGAATTTACAAGAATACCCTGCCATTCTCAGGCAGTAGAGAGGGTGGTTAAGGTTGTAACATATTCTTCTGCTCATGTGTGCGGCCTTCTTGCAAGAGATGGATTCATCAGAGCAAAAATTTTGGATAGGAAGCTGATGCCAAGTTTTGAGAAAAAGTCTGATTTCCAAGTGAAATAAACTTACTCCTCAAGTTATGCTACTAGGTAAGGCTGGTGTCTATCATACACTGCTGGACAATTGCTGAGGACGGATCATAAACGGCTATATAGCGCATAAAAAAGTAAGTGTGGTTGGATGCCAAGTGAAATAAAATAATGTCAGAATGCCAGGACATTACAAGAAAGACAATTTATTGTGCTCTGAAATCCAGAAGGCTTTAGAACGTGTTCAAGGGACAAACAGGCCATTTTGTGCAGAATACGTAAACGTAAAAAAAAAATGCAATTACCGTCCGCAGGCGTTCTGGCGTAAGATGTCAATACGGGATATGGCTACCATGGAGGGCGATGCAAGATTCCAGACGTCGTGTCATGCTTTGCACAACATTATCAAGCAGCTGTTGGGGTAATTTATCCCATTCCTCTGTCAGTGCACGGATGAGGGTGTCCTTTTTTATTGGAGGGCATTGGCGACCAGCAAGACTCCTCCCCAAAGCATCCCACACATTTTCAATGGGATTCAGATCTGGAGAACGTGCTGGCCATACGAGGCGTTGAATATCCTCGCTCTCAAGACACTCCTGGACAGCGACTGTTCCATGACATGTTGCGTTGTCGTCCATGAAAATGAATCTATCACCGACAGCACCACGGAACATGCGAACATGAGGTAGCAGAACATCATTAATGTATCGTTGGCCAGTCATAGTCCCAGTTGGAAGCACATAGAGGGACGTACGGCCATTGATCATGATGCCAGCCCATACCATGACACTACATGTCGGATATCGGTCCCTTTCCTGTATGTTTGCTGGACAATATGCAGTACCACTATCACGCCAGATCAGTTGTCGTCGACAATCAGACGATAGACTGTATCTACTCTCATCTGAGAAGAGGACAGCAGACCAGTCGTTATCAGTCCAATTGCGATGTTGATGGCACCATTGCAAACGGGCGGTACGGTGACGTCTGGACAATGGGATGCACACAACAGGACGGCGGGCGTATAGTCCTCCTTCATGCAAACGTCTGGCGACAGTTTTTCGGGAGAGCTGCTTGCCAGTAGCAGCCATAAACTGATTTGCTACCTCACTAGCTGTGCTGCGCCGGTGTCTTTTTGTTGATAGCACTATGTACCGATCTTCTGCAGGTGTCGTACTGCGAACACGACCTCCCCCGTGACGTTTGCTACACTCTCCATTTGTTTGAAATGATTTCCAAAGCCTTGAAACAACACTGGCTGACGTCGAACTCCCTGGCAACATCTGATATTTTTCGCCTTCTTCAATCTTGCCAACAATACGGATACGCGTAAAATCATCTAGGTGATGTCGGGAAGACATACTGAAAATTGCAAGTTCGTCAATTGATTCTTTCCCTTTCAACTTTGCGTTTGAACAACAACAGTCAATACGCGTCAAATCCTTTATATCTCTTGACAGCGCTATGACGTCACGAACAAGTTCGGCAATCCAAAATTTGCATACGCACAACACGTCTTACTGTATCCCGCACTTATGCTAATTTCCACATTTTTCTGCCTTCCATTTTATGGTTACTATTGGTGCTATTGTCATCCGTCCTTAGCAATTGTCCGGCAGTGTATTTACATAACTTATGCCATTTTCGGAGAAATATGACAAATTTTGAGCTCTTTGGGGAAGCCTAAGAAATTAACTCACGTCTGCTGAATTTTTACTCGTGTATATACACTCAAAGGTGATATTAAATAACATGGTGATACAGTATTTTTTTATATTTACAAAACGGAAAAAGCGAGTGTTTTTAAACCATTTTTCCGTGTAACTTTCAAACTTCGAGGTTCTTGGGGAAGCCTAAGATGTCGAATAATGTCATCCATATTTCGGGGAGTCATAAAATTGCAACTATTGCACATGGTGACGTTTCAAATTAAAAAAAAAAAGTGTTTTTCGCTCTACCCTACTGTCCAAAGAAGCAGATAAAGTTCCCGCATGTTTTTCGCCGTTTCTAGCAATCTAATTCAAAATCTGATCAACATTTTTGAATCCATAACTCATATTAGTTTTCAACTAGTGTGTTTCATCAAATTAAAAAAAAAGTAGGGTAATAATTTATATAATCTTTCCAAAAGAGCTGGAGCGTACAAAAGATGTTTACGCAGAGAGCCTCGGAGGCTTTCCATCATGTTTTGGGCAATCTTATTGAAACAATATGATTAAAAATTTAAATCCATAGAAGAAAATAGTTTCCAACAGGTGTTTTTCAGCAAATTAAAACAAATTTAAGGCAATAAATATACCTCATTATTCTACAGGAGAGGAACAGCATGTCACTTTTCACAGGGATGATTGTCGAGGTACTGTATTTGCATTTTTAGTGCTCCCAGGCACAATTTAGAAATTCTGATGTCTCGAAACAAACAGTTTTAGATATTTTCAGTATCCCACGTTCGAAAACCTCAATTGCAAACAATCCTTAGGCCCCAAATATGACAATTTGGATGTCGAACATGTGTTTCGAGGTTTGATTTTTTGAACACGGAATACAAAAAATTGAAATGAACAAGACAGGGTGTTCAAAAATTGTTAACAGTCCTATATTCAAACCAAAAAACATCGATCTATAGATAATTATTATATTTTGAACACGATGTAATGTCCATATATTCCTTCATACTTAAAACATATATTCCTTCATACTTAAAACATATATTCCTTCATACTGGTAAAAAGCAGCATGTATGCAATTACAGTCAAAGACATTATGAACAACAATAAGCAAATCATTTAACTTACTTGTGAAAATTTATCCGTTCTTTATGTCGGCCGCATTCGCCTTAGTGTTATATCCATATCTAACACAGTATCTGGCCCAAACCTGACTATGCCGCCCCGGTGGCGCAGTGGTCTAAGCGATGGCCTCTGATCATTCGTCCGAAAGAGGTTCGGGTTCGAATCCCGGTGAGGCATGGATGTTGTGTTTGTTTTACGGCACTGGCTCTCTCCCTTCCCTGGAACCAGTGACCCTAAATTAGGGACGGGCGACTGCTTATAGCCCATTGAGTTGCTCATGGTGGTCGTTAAACCTCCAATTAAAAAAACTGACTACGGCGGCACTGGCTCTCTCCCTTCCCTGGAACCAGTGACCCTAAATTAGGGATGGGCGACTGCTTATAGCCCATTGAGTTGCTCACGGTGGTCGTTAAACCTTCAATCTAAAAAAAAAAAAAAAAGCCTGACCATATTTTTTGCTATTTATAACAACTATTTAAAGCACGATTTGCAACACGCACGCAACCGGAGTATGCCGCCCCGGTGGCGCAGTGGTCTAAGGCAATGGCCTCTGATCATTCGTCCGAACAGGGTCCGGGTTCGAATCCCGGTGAGGCATGGATGTTGTGTTTGTCTTACGGCACTGGCTCTCTCCCTTCCCTGGAACCAGTGACCCTAAATTAGGGATGGGCGACTGCTTATAGCCCATTGAGTTGCTCACGGTGGTCGTTAAACCTTCAATCTAAAAAAAAAAAAAAAAGCCTGACCATATTTTTTGCTATTTATAACAACTATTTAAAGCACGATTTGCAACACGCACGCAACCGGAGTATGCCGCCCCGGTGGCGCAGTGGTCTAAGGCAATGGCCTCTGATCATTCGTCCGAACAGGGTCCGGGTTCGAATCCCGGTGAGGCATGGATGTTGTGTTTGTCTTACGGCACTGGCTCTCTCCCTTCCCTGGAACCAGTGACCCTAAATTAGGGATGGGAGACTGCTTATAGCCCATTGAGTTGCTCACGGTGGTCGTTAAACCTCCAATTAAAAAAAAAACCTGACTACTGCGGCACTGGCTCTCTCCCTTCCCTGGAACCAGTGACCCTAAATTAGGGACGGGCGACTGCTTATAGCCCATTGAGTTGCTCACGGTGGTTGTTAAAACTCCAATTAAAAAAAAAAAAAAAAAAGAACAGTACCCACCAAAGATCTTGGAGGAGAATAGGCTGGCAGACGCAATGCCAGTCCTTCGGAGGCAACGAGCAGCAATTGAGAAAGCAGCGCCATCTGTAACCACGAGTACTTGGTGAGAAATACATAGCTATTGGAACAGTACATACAGTATTTGATTCAATGCATAATATATCGTATAAACAGCGCAGAAGGAATATTCGGGTGCGAATGCGAACCTACAAATTTCTAGATCAAAATTTAATTAGCAAGCTTTCAATTTCGATGAAAATCAGCTATGAAATAATACGCCGCTACATACAACGAACAGCTGATACGTGAAGTTGCAGCAATGCGAATCTAAATCACCCGATTTTGTTTCTCAAATTGTTTTACTGAAAAATATGTTTACCCCATGAGCTCATGAAAAATTAATATCGCATAAAATAAAAAAGGGGGTCTACAGATATCATGTTTACAAAACTATCATGGCTTTTCCTCAGACATGCAGCTCTTTATATCTATAATTAATTGTAGTGCCGTATTCACACTCAATAAACTAATTTTAAAAGTTACTCCTACATACAATTTGAAAGAATAACACAGCACTTTATCTATAATAAAACAGCATCAACACACAGCATCTAATTTTCTAACCAAGCACTTCTATGCCTCAGTAAACACTGTATGTTCTTATGAAGCAAATGAACAATTAATACTTCACTCCCTCTAACTGATACATGCATACAAAAATTATTTTCTTACCTTATTTTCTTCTTTGGCCTGTGTGAACTGTTTTTTTTTTTTTTTTTTTTTTTTTTTTTCTAAGAAAAGATGACTATATAAACGTTTTTTTTTTTCAAATTACCTTGTAAAAGATCAAAAAGAAGAACATAGCACAGGACAGGTACTGAAATAGTCGTAAACAAGCTTTGTTTTTCTTCCTGCAATTATGATTTAGTCAAATGCAATTTTTTTTTCGGAGGTTTTAACGACCACCGTGAGCAACTCAATGGGCTATAAGCAAGGAGGTTAGAAAAAGATATCTGGATCCGCCCTTGTTAATGAAGCAGTACCATTTTGCGTGAAGCCTATAACCGCGAGCGACGTCTGTCAAAGTGTGGGAAAGCTGATGGTTTTCAAGGCTATTGCAACGCATTTTGTGTTTGCCGAATGCCCTTCTTTCGGCGCAAATGCTTCCTATTTCCCATCGGAACTTGTTGCCGATGTGTGAGATAATGCTGAATTTACAAAATTCTTAATTATTTTGAGGCCCCTTCCCATTTTAGCACGTTTTTTGTAAAAAAAAATCGCGCTTATGTTACCGGTTTGTCCGTCCGTCCGTCTGTACCCACGCCAGCTCTGCAACTATCTGTCCGATTTGAAAAATTCTTTTTGCATTGGGAAGCTTGAAATATGAGAATGATGATCCTTTATTTCCTTTTTCTTGACGATGTACAATTTCGCCGCTAGAGGGCGTAAATGAAGATGATGTCGAATTCAAAAATACGTTTTATTCCACATATTTGCTTCTAAACATCCGATTGAAAAAAATATTTTATCTTTCGATTCCATTTATGTCGAAGAGTATTTTAGATATAGTTACTTTTTAAATTACGCATAGATTTTCCGTTAGGTGGCGCAAAAGTAAATTACATTTTCCCCGATAACACTTCTCCTAAAACTCCGATTTGAAATTTTTTGCTTCAGCGTATGCACCTCGTGATGGAAATTTTTTTGCATATAATTTCATATTTTTGGTAAAGAATACTTTGGCCACCAGGGGGCGTAAGTGCAAATTTTTGCTTCTAATGTATTTGCCACAAAATCTGAGCTTCTAAAATATCGATTGCAAAAATTATTTCGTGGACTGATGCCACTCACATCGATAAACCTTTTTGAAATATTTTCTTCTTAAAATATTTTACAGTTTCTCCGCCAGGGGGCGTAGATGTATATTTTATTTTTGTCAATATCTCTACTTCTAGGAGTCCGATTTGAAAAATTCCTTCTTTGTTGGATAGTGTTTTCAGTGTAACGCGTTTTTCATATAATTTCAAAATTTTCAAGTAATTCTTAGACTTTCAGCTAGGGGGCGTTGAGGTAAATTGCGTTCCCCCCTATATCTCTGCTTCCAAATCTCCGATTTGAAAAATTCTTACTGAACCGGATACAGCTCCTGATGGGAAATCGTTTGCACATAAATTCAAATTTTTGCAAAAAAAAAAAAAAAAAATGCCTTCCGGGGGCGTAAACCTTAATTACCGCTTCTGATGTATAGTTAAAGCTCCTCATTCGCGGTTCCCTTATTCAAGTTTTCACTATTCGCGGGTTAAAAAATTGTGACCAAGTTCCTGTAGTCGCGACTAAAAATTTCGTTATTCGCGGATCCAGTCGGTATATTAAAAGGATTCGGTGTCCTTTATTAACGCATCGACATCTTTTGAGTACTGCTGGCACGTGCCGAGGCGGCTTTTACAAAGAGTGTAACCGAATGGACTAATATCAAAGTAAAACAATCCTTATTGCCACTATGCCTAAAGTACGTTGTCAAATGCCGCCGCCGTATTACACGTTCCGCTATGTCCTTTGATAAGAGCCGCCTTCGCCACGATCGGTGTTTTATTGCTTCAACTTGTCAGTCGTTGCAATAATTTTGATTGAATAACACGTGTCTCTTCTGCTTTATTCCCAATTTATAATGTCGAGTAAAAGGAAAGAAAGATTAGTTCCGAAGCAAAAAAAATTAGTGTTGCCGCTTAAAGTAAAAATAGAAATGCTTGACCGTTTACGCCTTGGTGAGTCGTTTGCATCCATATCACGCTCTTTCAATGTTAATGAATCAACTGTACGATCCATCAAGAAATCCGAAGACAAAATAAGGAATTCTATAGCTTCAACCTCACTATCAGCAAAAATTGTTCGTGATCCAGCAATTGAAACAATGGAAGCTGCGTTATCATTATGGATTGAAGATCGTAACCAGAAAAGAGTGCCCCTAAATGGTCTTATGATCCGCGAGAAGGCAAAGCGTCTTTACGCACATTTTAAAGAACCTGGTGATGAACGTACAGATGGGGGATTTCATACATCAGAAAGTTGGTTCAATAAATTCAAGGTTCGACAATCATTGCATAGCATTAAAATTGTTGGAGAAGCTGCATCTGCAGACACCGTCGCAGCAGAAAGATATCCAGAAGAATTTTCAAACTTAATTGCTCATGGTGGATACAAACCGGAACAAGTGTTTAATGCAGATGAAACTGCCTTATTTTGGAAAAGAATGCCAAACAAAACTTTCATATCCAAAAGTGAGAAGTCCGCCCCTGGTTTCAAGGCAGTAAAAGATAGAGTTACACTGCTGCTGTGTTCTAACGCATCTGGAGATTGTGTTATAAAGCCACTAATGCTTTACAGATCGTTAAATCCTCGTGCTTTAAAAAATCAAAACAAGGACAACCTGCCAGTGTTTTGGCGTGCAAATAAGAAAGCGTGGGATGCAAGTGCTATTTTTTGTGACTGGTTCCGGAATTGTTATGTTCCTGAAGTTGAGACTTATTTGAAAAATAATAATTTAGACTTTAAGGCCGTTCTAGTTTTAGACAATGCTCCAGGTCACCCTTGTGAGCTTGAAACTATGCACCCAAATATAAAGGTGATATTTTTACCTCCTAACACGACGGCTTTACTCCAACCCATGGACCAAGGAATAATCCAGGCGTTCAAGCTCTGTTACATTAGACGAACCTTCAAAATCATACTGGACACCATGGAATGTGATCCTGATATGAATGTGATGCAATGCTGGAAAAATTTTGACATAGCAAAATGCATTGTTAACATAAAAGAATCGTTGGAAGAACTGAAACCATACACATTGAAATCATGTTGGAAAAAACTGTGGCCTGTTCTGACTGTCGGAAATGATGAAGAATCCGTGCAAATTCAAACTTTAACTGCAAACATTGCTCAAGTTGCGAATGGAATAGGACGAGATGGCTTTGAACAGATAGAATCAAGTGACATTCAAGAGTTGCTTGAATCGCAAGATGAAGATTTGACCGAAACCGACTTGGAGGAAATGTTAAATCCGCATTCCATTGAAGAAGAGGCTTCAACGAGCACTGAAAAGGTGACCTTTAACTTGAAAAACCTGAGTGAAGGTTTACGGATGGCAAATGAGCTTTGTGATTTCTTCATGAAAATTGATCCATCTATGAAAAGAAGTCTTATTTTTAAAAGGCAAATTGTTAATGCCACAGCTGAATATCAATCTGAATTGAAAGACCTTTTAAAAGCGGCAAAACAAGAAAAAATTACTAAGTTCTTTAAACTTTTGCCTAAGCCTGACAATAATAATTAATAGATATTCTTAAAAACTCTCATTAAATTGATTTTATTTTGATTTCTTTTCTGATTTTGGAACCTTAGAACGTATCCCTTATAATCCAATAAAAATTACCATTCCATATTCACGGTTTCTGTATTCGCGGCATATTTACGGAACATATACCCCGCGAATAAGGAGCTTTTACTGTATTTGCAGCAAAATATGAGCTTTTAAATTCTCGATTGAAAAAAACGTCGTTTGTAGACCGATGGTACTCATGTCGACAAACCTTTTATAAACATTTTCTTCTTAAAATAACGCATGGTTTCTCCCCCAGGGGGCGTAGATGTATATCTTATTTTTGTCAATATCTCTACGTCTAGGAGTCCGATTTGAAAAATTCCTTCTTTGTTGGATAGTGTTTCCAGTGTGACATGTTTTTCATATAATTTCAAAATTTTCAAGTAATTCGTAGACTTTCCGCTAGGGGGCGTAATGGTAAATTGCTTTCCCCTCTACATCTCTGCTTCTAAATCTCCTATTTGAAAAATTCTTTCTGCACCGGATACAGCTCCTGATGGGAAATCCTTTGCACATGATTTATAATTTTTCTAAAAAAATGTTTGGCCACTAGGTGTCGTAAGTCTTAATTTCCGCTTCTGATGTATTTGCAGCAAAATATGATCTTCCAAAATCTCGATTGAAAAAAAGTCTTTTGTTGACCGATACTACTCATGTCGATAAACGTTTTAGAATCATTTTCTTCTTGAAATAATGGATGGTTTCTACGCCAGGGGGTGTATATGTATATCTTATTTTTGTCAATATCTCTACTTCTAGGAGACCGATTTGAAAAATTCCTTCTTTGTTAGATGGTGTTTCCAATGAGAAATGTTTTTCCTATAAATTCAAGATTTCAAGTAAGTCATAAACTTTCCGCTAGGGGGCACAAAGGTAAATCGCGTTTTCTGCGTTCTTTTTGCTTCTAAAACTCCGATTTGAAAAATTTTTCCTGTATCGCATACAAGACCTGGTGGAAAATATTTTTCACATAATTTCAAATGTTTGGTAAAGAATGGCTTATATAACCAGAAAAACAATTTCTCACGAGAAGTGATATATGCAAGATTTCAGCTGTCTACCTGTGCGATAAAACACCATACTATAAGTTGCAAATTAAAATCACTTTATTTACAATTTAAAAGTAGGTTAAAAAACAGAGTAGCGCTTTCGGGGATCACGTTGTCCCCATCTACAGGTCCAAAGCACCACAATGACACGATAGAGGCAGTCATTATATACAGATTAACCCCCCCCCCCGTACACCACGTCACCAACATTTTAGTGATGCCAACATTTACACAGAAAAAGGCGTACAGGTTAATAACAGTTGATATTACAACACTAGGCAAGAAGTGCAGATTAGCCATTGGACAAAGTCTCTGTCAGGGCAACCAATCCACGCCAAGGTCCCGGTACATATGCGGGCAAGTCCAAATTACAACATCTGTCACCATAAGCAAGAATATACAGGCTTTCGGAAAGGAAAACAGTACTTTTATTGAGATTCGTTTCCAGAATTTTCACATTTTCCCAATCCGGTGAGTAACCGCCCTGTGTGACAGCTAACGTAAAGGCAGTATGAGTAGTGCTAACTCGAAGCATGTACTAGTGTTCTCTCAGGCGGTTATTTAAGCACCTGAGAGTAGAACCTATATAACAATTCTCAGTAACATTCGGGTCTCCATGGATAAGAGGAATACAGTATACCCCATGTTTTCTGAGGGTAGGAGTTCTGTCCCGGTCATTCGGACCATATCAAAGATATTTCTGGTGCATAATCCAAAGGAGATGTCATGTCGCTGACAGATTTTTCTGAGTGTGGAGACTATAGGAGGGAGGTAATCTACTTTACCTACAAATCTAGTTGTCTGAATTTCCCTAGACAAAGTGGTGAAGTTCAGTCTAGTAGATCTTCTCAACAACTTCTGAAAAAATTGTTCCGTGTAGCCGAATCTGCGAGCCAAAGACAAGGTTCTGGAAAGTTCTTCACGTCTTGCTTTGCCTGATGTAGAATGTGTATAAGCACGTTTAATCAAGAAACGAAAAGCTGCAGATTTATGTTCTGGGGGGTGAGATGAGTTGAACGGTGTGATACAGCGGGTGAAAGTGGGTTTTCTGTAAACAGAGTATTTGATCTGTTGAGTATTAGGTTTCTACATAACATGAAATCAAGGAAGGGTAACTTCCCATTTTGTTCAACTTCTTTGGTGAATTTCATTGTAGGAAACTGTGATGATAAGCAAGAGATGAGATCATCAAGTTGGTGAATTGAATGTGGCCAGAAGACCAGCATATCGTCAACATACCTAAGGATTAATGAAGGTTGAAACGGATAATCACGCAAGACCTTGTCTTCCAGAAACTGCAAAAGTATTTCTGCCAGCACCGGAGAGAGTGGGGAGCCCATGGGTGCACCCTCTCTCTGTTGATAGATTATGTCCTCATATTTAAAATATGATCTTTTGGCTACTAATTTCAGAGCTGTGAGAATAGCATGTACTTCTAAACATGGGATAGTCTTCTTGCAATCTGTCAGCAATGATGGAATGTACCGTGTCTAGTGGTACATTCGGGAAAAGCGACACCACATCCAGAGAGGCCATAATAAATCCAGTTTGTGTTGGGTTGAAGCCTTTAATACGTTCCAGCAAATTATTATTTTGGATAAAACTAATTATTCTGCCAAAATGGCTCAGGCTGTTAATCTAATTCCACACCAAATTCTTAAGTCGGACCCTACTGCAGCTACGGTGGTGGAACTGAGTAAACTCAGAAATCAGGGTTTCCTTCCCGTTTCAATATCATCTAAAATGAAACCTCCTACTGGACCCAGAGTACCAGAACTTTTTGGAAAGCTAAAATTACATAAACCAGACCATCCCCTAAGATTATTAGTCTCGGGCCGTGCTAGCCCTACAAGGCCTCTTGAGTCTGCGCTGGCTACTTATTTGAGACCCCTCACTTTGAACTCTTATGTATCAATAAAAAGTTCCATACAGGCTTTGGAACGTATTAAAGGCTTTGACCCACCACAAACTGGATTTATTATGGCCTCTCTGGATGTGGTGTCGCTTTTCCCGAATGTACCACTAGACACGGTACATTCCATCATTGCTGACAGATTGCAAGAAGACTCTATCCCATATTTAGAAGTACATGCTATTCTCACAGCTCTGAAATTAGTAGCCAAAAGATCATATTTTAAATATGAGGACATAATCTATCAACAGAGAGAGGGTGCACCCATGGGTTCCCCACTCTCTCCGGTGCTGGCAGAAATACTTTTGCAGTTTCTGGAAGACAAGGTCTTGTGTGATTATCCGTTTCAACCCTCATTAATCCTTAGGTATGTTGACGATATGCTGGTCTTCTGGCCACATTCAATTCGCCAACTTGATGATCTTATCTCTTGCTTATCATCACAGTTTCCTACAATAAAATTCACCAAAGAAGTTGAACAAAATGGGAAGTTACCCTTCCTTGATTTCATGTTATGTAGAAACCTAAACACTCAACAAATCAAATACTCTGTTTACAGAAAACCCACTTTCACTCCCTGTATCATACCGTTGAACTCATCTCCCCCCCCCCCCTCAAGAACATAAATCTGCAGCTTTTCGCTTCTTGATTAAACGTGCTTATACACATTCTACATCAGGCAAAGCAAGACGTGAAGAACTTTCCAGAACCTTGTCTTTGGCTCGCAGATTCGGCTACACGGAACAATTTTTTCAGAAGTTGTTGAGAAGATCTACTAGACTGAACTTCACCACTTTGTCTAGGGAAATTCGGACAACTAGATTTGTAGGTAAAGTAGATTACCTCCCTCCTATAGTTTCCACACTCAGTAAAATCTGTCAGCGACATGACATCTCCTTTGGATTATGCACCAGAAATATCTTTGATATGGTCACGAATGACCGGGACAGAACTCCTACCCTCAGAAAACAAGGGGTATACTGTATTCCTCTTATCCATGGAGACCCGAATGTTACTGAGAATTGTTATATAGGTTCTACTCTCAGGTGCTTAAATACCCGCCTGAGAGAACACTAGTACATGCTTCGAGTTGGCACTACTCATACTGCCTTTACGTTAGCTGTCACACAGGGCGGTTACTCACCGGATTGGGAAAATGTGAAAATTCTGGAAACGAATCTCAATAAAAGTACTGTTTTCCTTTCCGAAAGCCTGTATATTCTTGCTTATGGTGACAGATGTTGTAATTTGGACTTGCCCGCATATGTACCGGGACCTTGGCGTGGATTGGTTGCCCCGACAGAGACTTTGTCCAATGGCTAATCTGCACTTCTTGCCTAGTGTTGTAATATCAACTGTTATTAACCTGTACGCCATTTTCTGTGTAAAAGTTGGCATCACTAAAATGTTGGTGACGTGGTGTACGGGGGGGGGGGGTGTTAATCTGTATATAATGACTGTCTCTATCGTGTCATTGTGGTGCTTTGGACCCGTAGATGGGGACAACGTGATCCCCGAAAGCGCTAGTCTGTTTTTTAACTTACTTTTAAATTGTAAATAAAGTGATTTTAATTTGCAACTTATAGTATGGTGTTTTATCGCACAGGTAGACAGCTGAAATCTTGCACATAAAGAATGGGTTGTCCACCAGGGGCATAAGTGTTAATTTCTGCTTCTGATGTACACTGACGGAAAAAAATCCCAACACCACGAAAAAATAGTTGTAGAGGAATGAAATGGCGGCAATACATTTGTATAGGTAACATATTTAATCGATTAAGGTTTCAAGATCACAGCTTAGTGTAAGCGCGAGAAGAGCCATTTTAAATGTGAAATGCTGGTACATTAATAACCGGTGTAACCGCCAGAATGTTGAATGTAAGCACGCAAACGTTCATGCATTATGTCGTACAGGTGCTGGATGTTAGTTTGTGGGATGGAGCTCCATGCCTGTTGCACTTGATCGGTCAATACAGGGACGGTTAATGCTGGTTGGGGGTGACGCTGGAGTTGTCGTCCAATGATGTCCCCATACGTGCTCGATTGGAGAAAGATCTGGCGATCTAGCAGGCCACTGCAACATGTCGACACTCTGTAGAGCATGTTGGGTTACAACAGCGGTATGCGGGCGAGCGTTATCCTGTTGGAAAACACCCCCTGGAATGCTGTTCATGAATGGCAGCACAACAGGTTGAATTACCAGACCGACGTACAACTGTGCCGTCAGGGTGCGTGAGATAACCACGAGAGTGCTCCTGCTGTCATAGGAAATTGCTCCCCAGACCATAACTCCAGGTGTAGGTCCAGTGTGTCTCGGCCGCAGACAGGTTGGTTGCAGGCGCTCACCTGGCAGCCTTCTAACCAACACACGGCCATCACTGGCACCCAGGCAGAACCGGCTTTCATCAGAAAATACAACAGATCTCCACTCCGTCCTCCAGTGAGCTCTAGCTTGACACTACTGACGTCGCAAACGGCAGTGGTTTGGAGCAAGTGGAATGCACGCTACAGGGCGTCTGGCTCGGAGCTGTCCTTCAAGTAACCGATTTGTAACAGTTCGTTGTGTCACTGTGGTGGCAACTGCAGCTCAAATTGCTGCCGCAGGCGCAGTACGATGCTCCACGGCCATACGCCGTACACGGCGGTTTTCCCTCTCATGTAGTGCCACGTGGCCGGCCGGAACCCAGTCTTCTTGAGGCAGTACCTTCCCTTGACCACCGCTGCCAACAATCATGCACGGTGGCTACATTCCTGCCAAGTCGTTCTGCAATATTGCGGAAAGAAAATTCACCTTCTCGTAGCCCTATTATACGACCTCGTTCAAACTCCGTGAGGTGTTGATAATGATTTCTTCGTCTTCTTAAAGGCATTCTTGACTAACATCAACACACTACGTCGAATCTCAACGATAACTAACGCTCACGAACGTTACAGCGCGTATTTACAGCAAACCTGCTTTGCATGTTCCGAGGGGCGCTACTAGCGCCACACGTATGCTCCGAGCGCGAAATTTGCATAGACGTCATCTTACAGATGTACTCTCACCGCCTACCAACTGTCGTTTATCTAAGACAACCCCTTCTTGGTGTTGGGATTTTTTTTCGTCAGTGTATTTGTAGCAAAATCTGTGCTCCTGAAAACTCGACATTTTTGTTTTCTTGGACCGATACCGCTCATATGGAAAAACCTTTTGAGAATACTTTCTTCCTAAAATAATGCATGGTTTTCCCACCAGGGGTGTAAAGTCACATCTTATTTTTGTCGATATCTCTGTTTCTAAGAGTCCGATCTGAAAAAATTATTTTGTTGTTGGAGAGCGTTTCCGGTGCGAAATGTCTCTCATATAAATTCATATTTTCCTTAACGCACAAGTCTGCAACCAGAGGGCGTAAGCTCACGATTCCCTTTACAGCAATATCTGAGGGATTAAAAACCCGATTGAAAAACGTCTTCCTTCCGTCAGATACTACTGTTTTCCATACCGACTCCATTGACTTTGAATAGCTTTAATAAATTTAATTTGCGTCAGGACGGATTCAAAAGACGTGCTTATTACACCCGAAAATTCGGTGTCATCTTTCTTGTTCTTTTTAACACCAGATTTGTCCTTTTTGACTTAACAATAATTGTTTAGTAAAATATTTGAAATACAAAACTGCACATTGTTGTATCAATGTAAACAACAAATTTCCACACGAACAAACAGTATTCAGGAATAATTGTGTTTCCATTTTATCTAATACAAGTTTGACTAACACAGCTCTTTGATTGTTTTAACTTAAAAATTTGTCCTCATACAATACAGAAATCAATATTTGGAATAATTTAAAAGCACATAAAGTAATGCTTGTGGAAAATTCTGTGGACCGCTGCAAGCCACTACGGTTTAAAGTCTCCAAATATAAAGTTCAGTTACTAGAACATTCAATTACTAATTCCTTATCAAGGAGTTTTCTTTTACAATCCATGCAACTAATTTTTTTTTTTGTGACAGATTTGGAGACATACCCAGAAATACAGATGTGATGTAATATCCTTATCTGTGACATTAACGTCATCTGATAAAGAAATCACTTCATCAAATTCCACATTGATGTCATCAGAGAAATCATGATCGTCATCATCTCCACATGAAAAACATTTCAAAGAAAACACACCTCTTTTAGATGACATCAATTTAATTAAACTCACAACTTTTAATTTCCTTTCCGACTCTAGAATTTATGTAAGTGACACATAGTAATTAGCTCCACTCATTTGGAGAAATTGCCCAAAATGAGCTTCCAAATTATCTGATTGAAACTTACCTAACAGTACATACGATGCCTTACATTCCTTTAACAAATATTCTGCAACATTGACCAAATTTGCTGTGGTATGTTCCAAGGCGATTTGTGTCTCCAGTGACAATTTCCCACTTTTTCGAGCGGAAGAATTTTCATGGAGAGTATCCCAATTTCGCAGCCAGATACAAAATCCTTTGAAAAACGAATTGTTTCATCAGTAGTATTTATCACAGGTTTTTAAAATGTACCCTGAAACCGAATTCCTTTCTGAGGGTGCTTCACATAAACAATTTTCTACCACTTAAGGACCAAATCAAGAAAATGCTTTGTGCTTAAAACATCACAACCATAACCTGTTTTAAATGATGAAACCGTATACATCATAACGATACATGCAATTTAATGACTCTTTGCACATTGCCCTCAAAGAGCCCTGGACCATGCATTGCAGACATCAAAATAACAACAACTGTAATTAGTGGGAGGTTTAGTAAAATACTCAATGGGCAATAGCTATTTCATAATCTATTTCATCGTATGTATTCACTGATATACTAATAGCTCTTTCATTGGTACATCAGTGAAAACATACAAGGACTTAGTGATAAAATATAGAGACAAAACAAAAATACTTGACCAATTTGGAGTGTACAAAATTCCTACTGTTTACAACCAAGGAGCAGAAGTTGAAAAACAGTTCAATATAGGAAGTACTAAAAACAGGTTGCGTAACCGATTGGGACTACATATAAGCAATTGGAACAATGGAAAGATATGTACATCATTAATGGAGAACTGCCACAGAAGAGATGCAATACCCGATTTTCAAAATATAAAAATTGTCAGTAAGCCTAAATCCGAGTGTGCCTTTTAGATACGCAGAGTCTGTTGTCATTGAGCAAACTAGAGACGTTAATTGCAGTGCGTGCGATCCAATTGAGTTACCATTGCCATGGAGGATGCTGGTGTCTGATGAAACCAGCATCCTCCATGTAAATTAATCAGCAAGGTAACAGAATGATATGACATACAGTGAACATTTTATAGTTGCGCTTACGCGCCCCGAACGATCTACAGTAACAACTACGTGATTATATAGATTAACATCAGCTCACGGAGATTCATCGCTGCCGATGACGCACATTAAGGCAATCATGTGTGTATACACTGATCGTCAAAAAATAGTTGCCCCCAGAAGGACGTGTCGTATTGCAATGCTATTCGGGAGGAAGTTTAGCAGGAACAATAAATGATTAAACATTGTAACTGATATGGGAAATATTTATTGAGCTACACGCCAATAAGCAGTATCTCTCAGTATGACGTCGGGCCGCCATGTTTGCTCACACAGCATTCCAGACGTTTCGGCATGGAGTTGTACAGGTTCCTAATGATGTCCTGCGATAAGCCATCCCATGCAGCTTGAATCTTCTCACGCAATTCCTACAGATTGTGCGTTAGGGCTGGAGTGTGGATAGCGCCTCCAATAAGACCCCACACATTTTCAATCGGCGATAGTTCTGGCGATGCGGCTGGCCATGGCAGAGTGCCAGTGCCTTGAAGGCAAGCTCTCGAGGTAGCATCAGTATGCGAACGAGCGTTGTCTTGTTGGAAAATCGCACAGGAGTGAGCGTTCAGAAAAGTAGGGTCACTGGTTGCAGGACCTCATAACGTAACGTTGGGCTGTCAAAGTGCCTGTAATGAATACCAAAGAGGATCTGGCATCGTAAGCAATTGCACCCCATACCATGACACCCGGCCTTCTGGACGTGTGACGCTCGGCAACAAGCCGGTCATCTTGGCGCTGACCACGGTGTCTCCACACACGGATTCATTTTTTTTATTGATTGGAGATTTAACGACCACCGTGAGCAACTTAATGGGCTATAACCAGTCGCCCGTCCCTAATTTAGGGTCACTGGTTCCAGGGAAGGGAGACAGCCAGTGCCGTAAGACAAACACAACATCCATGCCTCACCGGGATTCGAACCCGGAACCCTTTCGGACGAATTATCAGAGGCCATCGCTTAGACCACTGCGCCACCGGGTCGGCTCGGATTCATTTGTCGTCCCCTCCAAGACAAAAGCGGGACTCGTCACTGAAGATCACCCACTGCTATTCTGAATGGCTCCTTGACAGTCTGGCACGACACCGTTGCAATTTGTGGCGACGGTGGTAAGGTCAGTCGTAGTAACGGTCTGCGTGCGTGTAGTCCTACGTCGTGCAGACGTCTGTCAATGGTGCTGGCACTAATCGGACGATGCATGGAGGGCACCACTGCTCGCTGAATATCCGCACTCGTGGCTATCAAGTCACTCCGCGCATGTCAGACAACCCTTCAGTCCTCTCTCTCCGTGGTTCGTCTAGGCCTCCTTGACCCTTTCTGTCGCTGCTGCATGCCTTGTTCTATCCACTGCCGCCAACAGCGTGCTATGGGGATATCCGCATGACCACTATGGCGCGCAATACGGCGATAAGACCGCATGACCAGTATGGCGCGCAATACGGCGATAAGACCGCATGACTAGTATTGTGCACAATACGGCGATAAGACCGGATGACCAGTACGGCGCGCAATGCGGCGATAAGACCGCATGACCAGTATGGCGCGCAATACGCTGATAAGATCATCCCGCTTCCCAGAGCCCGACGATGCGGCCCCTTTCGAACTCCTCCAACTGCTCGAATTGCTACTAAACTTTTTTCTGAGGCATACTTCACTTGAAATTATGCAGCCAACACAACAGCACGAGTCAGAATGGCAAGCACGCGCAACGGGATGACTTTATATAGCCGGTCAGGCACAGCACTGCGACTCCACCTTGCTGGCGTCACATGCGCGGCCGAGCGTGATATTTGAATCATTTGCACGTCTCACGATGTCAAACCTACTCACCAAGTTTCATTCCTGTCGGTTGCTTCCTTCTGGGTGCAACTATTTTTTTGACGATGAGTGTATATATGTAGTTATCACAGGGAATGTGTACATGCCCTTTATGTGATAGCACCCTTATTTTCCTGAAGATGGTGCAGAACACCGAAATGCATAGCAGCAACATTAAGAACAATGACTACTGCTTGAAGACGCTTTGTACCTGCGTTTCTAATTTGATTTCGTAATTTTTAGTGTATTTGGTTTTTTGTCCTCTGCATTTTCATGTGTTTTATCATTGTCGGTAGTTGAAACTATGAGTTCATTGGATTAATTCCAGGATGTCTATGTATGTTTTTAAGCCATCAGTGTTTTTTAAAGGGTTTCGTAAATATCATTTTTGCTACTCTTCGCATTGGGTCAGGCGCATACTGATAGCTCCCGCAACTCCCGCGATGCTGGGAGGGGGAGGGGTGGGGGTCACTACTGAGAGGACCTCTAGCCTCAGCAGAAAGATTTTATAAAATCTTTGCGTAAACTTCATGTGAATAAAGAAACAGCCAACAGTTTTTACGACAGCCTTGGAAGATGAATTAAAAAGAAAATAAACGTTTTGGTTTTTTTTTTTTTTTTCGCTGTTTAAATTTATAAAAATTGGATGACGGTCCTTACTTCAGAGGAGCTGAGGCCCCTTCTCACAGTCATAGCAATAGTCCCTATACATGTATATTGACAGCAGAATGTGGAAGAAATATCAGTTCAATGGATGAAATGTTTTTACCAATGAGAATAAGGTGTTATGTATTACAGCTGTTTACACGTAACTATACGCATGCTTGAGAACATAATGAAATGAAAGGGTGTTCTTCGCTGGGAGAATCAAAGTCCCATATAATTTTTTTTTATAACAGAATCAAGAGAAGAATTTTTACTATGTGCAAAACATTGTTATATTATGTTAAGTGTGTATTTTATATTCAAGGGTAAATACTTAAAGCATTTTTACTTTTTTTGTGCCACAATTCTTAATTGTTACTTATTTATTTTCTTACTTATGTTCTATATTTTCGTATAAATCGGAATATATCATTAGACACTGTCACACGGAAGTTACGTGTTTTGCGTGTGCTCGTGAGGCATTTGAAAGTAAATGGACTTGCTTCTCTAAAAGAATAAAATTTGCATGATACGTTCAACTTTGGAGTAACTGTTTTGTAATACTTTATATTGGTGTAAAATTAGGGCAACTATTTCAATTACAACGTGTGCATTTGTGTGACACGCCGTAAAGTGCAATAATTTTGTTTTTACGAGAAATACCTGTAAACTTCAAAGAATTTTAATTATTAACACACCTATAAAACCTAGTTAACAATATGGAATTAAAAATTTAAGTAATTTAATGCTAAACAGAATTTCGCGAAAGGGCCTCGAAATTTTTTTTGCGGGGGAGGGGTTTCAGTACGCCACTGCATTTGGTGGTTTCATCTGGTTTCTCATTTGGCTACATTTGTATTTCTCATGTCAGGTTTTTTTATCGTGTCTTTGTTCTCTGGCCTTTTTTGCAATTTTTTTCGTGAATATCATTACCGTTGTGCGTTAATACCTTGCTTTTTTGTGAATATCTGTTCGCACCAGTGATGTGTTCATATGTCTAGAATAATGGACATGGTGTGTCTTGAAGCAATGTCCCTTACCGACTGTGCTTTTCTACATTACGCTGGGTAACGTTATCGAACCTAACAAGTAACATTGTGCTCGACATTTTTGAGCATCAATCACAATTTCCATAACTTGTACGTTCATACTGCCTATTTGTCTCAACCGATATTACCGACTGTGAAATCAACTTACTAAAATTGATTATAAATCTTTACAAATTCTGTGTATCACTCTGAACTTATTGTTGGTGACCACCAGATTAAGAAGTCGGCCTACAGCGTTTTCTCATGTGTATGTGTGTGTCTACACTCTGGGAATATTTCAGTAAGTATTTTTTTTTTCTCCTTTTTTTCACGAATTTTGCGTGCACATCTAAAGTGTTTGTTCAATGATGCAACATTAAGGGGCGTTTTCTGAAAACCACTTGTATGATTTGATGATCACAATTGGCATATCACATGTGAAAATCCTCCAAATACGTGGCGTCAGTGAATAAACAAAGACATAGCTCTTTCCACGTTTAGCAACGCACAGCAACCGGAAAATTGTAGCGGGAGATTCGAGATTCAATTCCCCGGCGGCGGCCGAATAACAATTTTTCGGTTGCTGTGCGTTGCTAAACGTGGAAAGAGCGATGTCTTTGTTTTTTCATTGACGCCACGTATTTGGAGGATTTTCACTTTGGTTCTCGTTCTTTGGATTTAACTGCTATAATTAATATATAGCCAAGTGCCGTTAATGCCCACCAGATGGAGACGTCTCAGTAGCTGAGCCCATCTTACGGATTTAAAATGTCAGATGCTGACAGAAAAACGCACATAGCGCCGTGAATTGCTGGCCACCGTGGTGTAAGGTTAATGCGCTCGGCTAGATATCGAGAGATTCGGGATTCAATTCCCCGGCGGCGGCCGAATAACAATTTTTCGGTTGCTGTGCGTTGCTAAACGTGGAAAAAGCGATGCCTTTGTTTATTTAGGCATATCGCGTTTTTAATTTGAATGAATTTTGTGCCGATAATGATTATGAAATAGCTATTTATTATGTGCAATCCACCATTTCTGGATTGCACATTGAGTATTTTACTAAACCTCCCTCTAATTACATTTTTTGTTATTTTGATTTCTGTACTGCATGGTCCAGGGCTTCTTGAGGGCAACGCGCAAAGAGTTATTTTAACTGTATACATCGTTATGATGTATATGGTTTCATCATTTAGATAAAGAGCACGTTTTAGGTTATCGAGTTGTTATAACCCGTCTTATTTTATAGTAATTCAATTTGTAAAGCTGCTGATATTTTTTCATCAAATACTTTAACGGCGATATTCACATTCTGACGCTCAAATGGAGATGGAAACAAAGCCTTTCTGGATAAAGCAGGGCATATTTTGATGTAATAATTTTTTTCCTAAATCATACATCTTCTTCATGTGCAAAATACTAGCATGATAAAGATGCTTCTTGTTATCAAATGATGGAATACAAAATGTTTGGTCAGTATCCTTTTGGTTCAGCCACTTGTTTCGAATAAATTTGAGAAGGAGCACTGGGTCAAATAATAAAAAAATAGGCTTACCTTTATACACAGAATTTTCAAACGAGTATTTGAGGGTTCCGCCACATAACATTTCAAACATGTTTCGGTTAATCCTGTTATTGTCAGATATCAGAGCTTTATTTCGCACCCACAACTTTGTACATAATTAACAACTTTTAATGTTAGATCTAACAGCTGTGTTGCATTTAAGTTTTTTAATGGAAAGTGGAAACATAGCCACAATGTCTCGATTTTTGGAAAATATAGAGCTTATCATAAAAGCCTGTACACTGCACAGTTGCAGCTTTTGTAGCAACTCCATCAGCAAAACCTTCTACCTTTCCCCTTTTATATGTAATACAAGGTTTTATGTTTATTTCATCCAGTAATAGATTAACCAGTCTTTCTTCGTCTGTCAGAATTTTATTTTTTTACTTAAGTACTTTTGATGACAAGACTGTGTTCCTGATGATGGTGAACCAACATTTAATGATAGTTTTCTCAAACACGACGGATGTGGCAGTGTCAAGTAATTACTATTTTGTATTACCCGATAAAATGATGGAATTGAATAAAATAAACAGAAATCCCATGCAATTAATTGTTTCTGGACTGTACATACGCTGCTTTTGAAATAAGAGTTTGATATGTTTAGAAAGGAACACGTTTTTTTTTCAGACTATCATTTTGTTCATTACTTGAATAAGTTTCTAATAATTTCAAAATGAATCTTAGATAATCAGTTTGGTAGTTATACAAATGGATTAGCAGAGTTTTAAATTTTGTCCACTTATCACACAAAAGTTCATTTCCCAGAATCCATCTGAATTTTTCAATAGGGATAGCACTGTCGTGAAAAAAAAAACCGTAATTTAAACAAAAATTCCAACTTTCAGAGACACTATTATTTTGGGGCAGTCAGTATCGCCGATTTTCAGAAACAGGACATAATCCGTTTTTCTAACCGATATCCAAAAGCTGTTTAACTTTCCGGAAAAGGTTTTGGTGAAGTTTTCAAAATCAGCAATATTATCTTCTGTGCACCATTCTTCAAACTGTTTATCACAGCGTTCCTGATTTTCTCTTTCTCTTTCAGCAGGTGTTTTCCTCTTCATGGGCAATTTATTGGTAAGGTGGAAAGGCTGGTTCAGAAATACTGTAGGATATGTATCTTTACTTAAAGTTGGATTCATTCTCGTAACAACAAATTCTGTGCCATCTGGCCTTTTAACTTTTTCTTCGGAAGTAACAAATCTTCGATCGAAGTGTTTTATGCAAACATACGATGTAGGATCCAAAAGTTCGGGGACTTGACGTATAGTTCCTTACCTTGAATACTTTAAAACCCCAATGCACAACCACCTTCAAAACAATCCTCTTGGGCGACGATGCACTTTTGCCAACGCTTGTAAAGCATTGCTGAAAGCCATGTTTTGTAACCCCTCGTAAGGCCTCCTGCGTTGCTGTTTTTACCTCATTTGTTGACACAAAACGACGTCCCTGCAGATTTTGTTTCATCAGTGGAAATAGGTAAAAATCTCAGGGAGCTAAGTCGGGTGAATAAGCGGAATGTGGAAGCATGTTAGTGCTATTTCTGTGGAGAAACTCTATGACTAGTAGGGACCAATGTGCAGGTGCGTTGTCATGGAGAAGGTACCATTGCCCACTTCGCCACATCTTTGGCCGTTTACGACGGACTGACTCCCGTAAGCGACGTCAAATGTCCATATAACTTTCCTTGGTAACTGTTGTGCCCTCAAGAATAAAGTCGGAACGGACAATGCCATGAGAATCAAAAAACACCTCCACTTTCCCTTTGCTGCGATCCTGCCTAAATTTCTTTGATCGCCGTGAGGACGGTGATTTCCATGTTGAAGAGGCACGCTTTGGCTGACAATCAAACAAGTAGCACCACGTTTCATCACCTGTGATGATGTTATACAAAACGTAGGATCGCTATCGAATTAGTCGATTAATTCGCCCGATATCCGCATTCGTTCATCCTTCGAAAGACTAAAGGCGAGGAGCAATGTGCTGACACACGAGCCGCGGATGGCCTAGTGGTCAGCGTACGTGACTGCCATGGACATAACCTCAGGTTCGTTCCTGGGCAGGTACGAACGTTCGAACCACTAAATACCCGCCGTGCGTCGGATGGGCACGTTAAGCCGTCGGACCCCGGGTACTGTCCCCCCGGTAATAAATAAGGGAGTCTTCCTCCCCTTTTCTACCTCGCTTACGTGTCACTTTCCTATCGGGCAATCTAGCCCAAATCTCCTAGCTTCCTATTTCTAAGGGTTGTTCAAGACCTGAGGTCAGACACTCCCTTCCTAAAATCCTCTACATATCTGATCTGCTGACACACGCGGTGCATGTTAAGATCCTCCGTCAAAATGCACTGGCATGTGGTCTCCAATAAGTTAGTTGCGTTAGCAATTTCCTCAATGGTTCGGCGACGATCCTGACGAACACACTGCGCCACCATCGTAATGTTTTCCTCCTCCCGTGCAGACACAAGTCGACCACAGCTCTCATTATCTGCGATGGATTCTCTACCCTCTTTGAAACGCCGATACCACTCGTGCACTTTCGATCTCGCCATGGTATAGTGACCGTACACCTTCGAAAGCATTTCCAAGGTCTCTGCAGCTGATTTACCGAAACGACGACAAAATTTCATGTTACAACGTTGATCTTCAAAAGCCATGTTTCTTACATCGCAGAAGACAGACGACTAACCACAGCAGCAAACGTCTGCGCGCTCATTCCAATCGCTTCCCATGGGCCAAACCATTCTGACTACGGAGTGGAGGGATGGTGGGATGTATTTCAGGCGCCGTAACTTTAACTAAATGTTTGCGTTGTCACGGGTAAGCGCTGTCCCCGAACTTTTGGATCCTGCTCCGTATGAGTATTTACCTGGTACAAAATATTTTCTGTTGATACTTTTCAACCACTTCTCTCTGAGATCCACGTCACTTAGGAATTTGAAGGTGGAAACACGTTCTCCTGTCCCATCATATTTCGATCGACAGCATGGTACGCTGCATTTTTGTGCCATTATAAATAATATCTAATTAAACCTGTACGATTAAAGTATTAAACCTATATACGCACGTTAAAACATACAGCAAAAAAAAAGAAAACAGCAAGTTACCACAGTTTGAAAACTTTGCCACAGTCAAAACTTCCAACCACCTTTCGTGATGTCAGGTCACGTCAGATACAACGAGGAGCAGGCCTTTTTCTTCAAGTATTGGCCTTGAAACTTGCCCATGCTTTCAAAGTTCGATTAAACGCCATGGAAGACGGGATGGCAATATGCAGATAAAACCATTAAAGGATAAATGTTAAACAAGAATCTTGGCTTAAATTACTTTTTCTCTTTCCTTAATTTTATGTTCAAGAATGATTTTATAGATTTTACCGTGTGGAGAAGAGGCATGACTGCAAGATTAATATAATAATAATACCCAGCTTATGTACGTGCATGTGTATATACATAAATAAGTTCTCCGATTTCATTTGCTACTCTTGGAGAACATTGTCCGTCCTTCCGGGATCTTAACTTTTGACCCGTATGCTTTACAGCCGGTCACAAACAAAAGTTATAAAACGAACAGCTTTCAAGGTAGTGACTCAGTTTGGGTGAACGTTTCGTCCGGAACAGATATGCATTGACAGGGAAGCCCACAAAGCCTAGAGGCCGGGCGCTGCGATACAGGGATTTCGTTTTCTTTTTTTGTTTGGCATCTCATATTAAAGAAAAAGGCATAGAGTGAGGGTTTTGGAAGCATGTTTCAGCCCGAACTCCAAGTATTTCATGTACAGGTATTAACTCACTAGCTTAAACAAAACGTCTGTTTGTTTGTCTGAAGCAACAAAAACTCTCGAACGCCGAACTGTGGAATCGTGAAATTTGCATAGCTTATTAATACTGGAATTTCTAGGTCAACGCAACTATTTTAAAATCTCTAAGTTATTCCGTTCGCAAGTTATAATAAAGTCAGCGTCGTTTGCGACGTCATCGTTATCTGTTCCAAATCTGAAAGCACGTGACTGCATTTATCGCCGTGGCACATCCATGCCCATCCACGGGTGTTTGTGTTCTTTGAGAACTGTGCATAAAAAAATGCAGAAACGAACTTTGCGAAATCTTAACGAAACGGGCTGAAATTTTTATCAACACCATGAATTGGTAATAAGAGGAGTCCCTCAAAATTTCACCGGAATTCGGTCAACACTTTTTAAAATAGGCATGGAATTTTTTAATTCATCGGTAAACAGAAATATATACGCAGAAACGGTTAATAAAATTTTGCCGGCTAATTTAAAAAGTTATTTACCGATTCAAGCGAAATTTGGAGGTCATATTCCTATTAACGATTTATGGGGTTCATTAAAATTTCAGCCAGTTTCATAAAATATTTGCAAAGATACGTTTTTAACTTTTTTATCCCAAAGATTCGTCCTTCAAAGATCTTTGAAACTGAAAGCACGTGATGCATTTGATCGTCGATAACAAATTGTTAACGAATTTTGTTCAGTCAGTGTCTTGCTGTGTCTCCTGGACGCGTGTTAAATATTTCGTAACGCTTTTGGTCCGTTTGATTCTACAGATTCCATACATTCCGGACATTTCGTTGCTTTAATTCTCGACAAATATTTGTGACAGCAACGCCCAAAAGGAAGAGAACAATTTTTAATCAAACACGAATCAACACAAAACGCCAAAAGTTATCACGAACCAAGCAATCGGAAGAGGAAAGATCACAAGCACGTGAAGCGGACAAAACTCAACAAGGTGTTCGACGAAGCAACGAAACTGCTGACGAAATAGGCGCGACTTGCTGAACAACGATTTCCAACTGCTACAAGACGAAGCAACGAGACTGCTGAAGATTCGAACGAGCGCCGAACGTTCGATCGCCAACGAGCTTCAAACTCGAGAGCTCAAATAATCACACTATGAATAAATAATTTGTAATGACCGAATTAGCTTTTTCTTTCTTGCAAGCATACATTTTTTTTCCAGTTTTTTTCAGTGACATATAAGGAAATATGAAATTAATAAACCTAAATCTCGTGCAAAGCCGGATAGTAAAGCTAGTATTGTATAAAAATCATTTTGACAGCACCAGTGGCGTACCTGAAAAACTCGGGGGCTCCCCCCCAAAATATTTTCGATGCTCTTTTGAGAAAGTGAATTTGCTTTCAATTAGTGAAATTTTTAAATTCATATTACACTATGTCTTACGGGCGTTCTGTAATTCAAATTCTCTAGAACCTATAAGTATTTTTCGTAAAAACAAAATTGCTTGACTTTATTGCGTGTAACATAAATTAAACGTTTTAATAAAAATGATTTCCCTAGTTTTATATAAATATAAAGTATTACAAACACTTACGCCAAAGTTAATCATAGCATGCGAATTTTATTCATTTAGAGAACTAAGGCCAGCATCTTTAAAATGTCTCACGATCACACACATAAAACGTATAACGGCCGTATGACAGTGTATAATGACCTTTTCCGATTTATATGAAAATACAGAACAGAAGCAAATTAAAAAGTAGCAATTAAGAATTGTGCCACAAAAAGAGTAAAACTGCTGAAATTATTTACCATTGAATGTAAAAAAGAAAAAAAAATCACTTGAAATAACATTACAATGTTTTGCTCATATAGTAAAAGCAGTGGCGGCTCGTGGTAAGCTGAGATGGGGACAGGGGCTGCATCTCAATTTTGTAGATATCACGATACCACTTCGAAAGCTAAGTTACTGAGCCTGTGCTGATGCTGTCAGTTTAATAATAATAATAATAACAATAACACACATATACACTGACGGAAAAAAATCCCAACACCATGAAAAAATAGTTGTAGAGGAATGAAATGGTGGCAATACATTTGTATAGGTAACATTATAACGAAGTGAATTTCTCCGTCATTTTTATCCGCGCCAGGATTCGAACCCGGGTCCCCTCATTCCGGAATAAGTTGCTCTACCAATTGAGCTACGCGAACATTTTATTCTGATTCCTATCTGCCTTTATGTCGTGTGCGTCCTTCTGGCAGGTACGTCACATCTCCTGGTACGTTACACAATCTGCCCCTTATTTTTTTTTTTTTTTTTTTTTTTTCGAAGTGCTGCTCTTATTTTTCCTATCTCGCGGTGTGGAAATAACATCACACCATTGCGAGATTGTGAACGGTCGGGTCATCCGGATAGTTCGGGCGCCATTATAACGAAGTGAATTTCTCCGTCATTTTTATCCGCGCCAGGATTCGAACCCGGGTCCCCTCATTCCGGAATAAGTTGCTCTACCAATTGAGCTACGCGGACATTTTATTCTGATTCCTATCTGCCTTTATGTCGTGTGCGTCCTTCTGGCAGGTACGTCACATCTCCTGGTACGTTACAACATATTTAATCGATTAAGGTTTCAAGATCACAGCTTATTGTAAACGCGAGAACAGCCATTTTAAATGTGAAATGCTGGTACATTAATAACCGGTGTAACCGCCAGAATGTTGAATGCAAGCACGCAAACGTTCATGCATTGTGTCGTACAGGTGCTGGATGTCAGTTTGTGGGATGGAGTTCCATGCCTGTTGCACTTGGTCGGTCAATACAGGGACGGTTAATGCTGGTTGGGGGTGACGCTGAAGTTGTCGTCCAATGATGTCCCATACGTGCTCGATTGGTGAAAGATCTGGTGATCTAGCAGGCCACGGCAACATGTCAACACTCTGTAGAGCATGTTGGGTTACAACAGCGGAATGCGGGCGAGCGTTATCCTGTTGGAAAACACCCCTGGAATGCTGTTCATGAATGGCAGCACAACAGGTTGAACCACCAGACCGACGTACAACTGTGCCGTCAGGGTGCGTGGGATAACCACGAGAGTGCTCCTGCTGTCATAGGAAATTGCTCCCCAGACCATGACTCCAGGTGTAGGTCCAGTGTGTCTCGGCCGCAGACAGGTTGGTTGCAGGCGCTCACCTGGCCTTCTTCTAACCAACACACAGTCATCACTGGCACCCAGACAGAACCGGCTTTCATCAGAAAACACAGCAGATCTCCACTCCGTCCTCCAATGAGCTCTAACTTGACACCACTGACGTCGCAAACGGCAGTGGTTTGGAGTAAGTGGAATGCACGCTACAGGGCGTCTGGCTCGGAGCTGTCCTTCAAGTAACCGATTTGTAACAGTTCGTTGTGTCACTGTGGTGGCAACTGCAGCTCGAATTGCTGCCGCAGACGCGGTACGATGCGCCACGGCCATACGCCGTACACGGCGGTCTTCCCTCTCAGTAGTGCCACGTGGCCGGCTGGAACCCTGTCTTCTTGAGGCAGTACCTTTTCTTGACCACCGCTGCCAACAATCATGCACAGTGGCTACATTCCTGCCAAGTCGATCTGCAATATTGCGGAAAGAAAATTCACCTTCTCGTAGCCCTATTACACGACCTCGTTCAAACTCCGTGAGCTGTTGATAATGGCTTCTTCGTCTTCTTAAAGGCATTCTTGACTAACATCAACACCCTACGTCGAATCTCAACGATAGATAATGCTCACGGATGTTACAGCGCGTATTTACAGCAAACCTGTTTTGCATGTTCCGAGGGGCGCTACTAGCGCCACACGTATGCGCCGAGCGCGAAATTTGCATAGACGTCATCTTACAGATGTACTCTCACCGCCTACCAACTGTCGTTTATCTAACACAACCCCTTCTTGGTGTTGGGAATTTTTTTCCGTCAGTGTATATATATATATATACAGAAGTGCCAGAAAAACTGGTACAGACGAGCGTATGCAAAACACATAGTAACGTCACCTATGCACTTACTCGGTTGCGTCCGCCAGTGCGTATATAAAGCGATAGACATCCTTGCCAGCTGTCAGAGCTGTTTTAGGCATGAGAATGACAAGTAATAACGATTTAAGAGATTTTTAACGCGGTGTTATAGTTGGCGCTCGTGAGTTGTACCATATAGTATTTCGGCGGTAGAAACGAAGTTCGGATTTTCACGGACGACCATTGCAAGGGTGTACCCTGACTACAAAAATTCCGGCAAAACCTCCAACCTACGATACCAGTGTGGCCGTAAAAAGACATTGGGTGAACGTGACCATCGTCGGCTGTCAAGAATCGTTTCACGCGATAGGCGTGCAACACTCTCGCAGGTATCATCGGAATTCAATGCTCAAGCCTCAACAAGCATCAGCGTCCGGACTGTGCAACGTACCCTGCACGATATGGGCTTTGGGAGCCGACGCCCAACTCGAGTTCCCTTGATGGGTGCACGACACAGAGCTATGTGCCTCGCTTGGGCACGGCAACACCGCCACTGGACACTTGATGACCGGAAACAAGTAGCCTGGTCTGACGAGTCACGTTTCCAACTGTATCGGGCAGATGGAAGGATTCGTGTGTGGCGCAAAACCCATGAAGCCATGGATCCCAAGTGTCGGGACGCCACATTATTGTTAGAGGAGCATTCATCTGAGTTTGGGGTGTTGCCATCCCAACCCAAGTCCCCAGATTTGAACGTGATAGAACACATTCGGGATGCCATGCAACGCGCTATCGAATACAGGAATCCGAGACCTCGAAATACACCCGAATTATGGAACGCTCTGCAGGAAGTATGGTGTGCATTGCCTACAGCATATTTCCAGAAGCTAGTGTAGTCCATGCCCCGTCGTATTTCTGCAATCCTGCGCTCCCGTGAGGGACCTACCAAGTATTAGACTGGTGTACCAGTTTTTCTGGCACTTCAGTGCATATATATATATATATATATATATATATATATATAAAATTTGGATTTCTTTTGCATTGTTTTTCAGGTTTAAATTCTCTCTCAAACGAACTTGGAATTTCGTTATAGCTGAAAATCATTTCTATCTATTATGTCACTCTCACAGCTTGAGTTCTCTTTTATCTTCTTCTCTCTGTTTAATAGTAACAGATGAAGAGCATGGGTCGGGCCATGAAGGTTAATGGATGCAAGCGAAATTGTTAACTAGTGCTAGGTCATGCTACTCTACGGAGGACATGACTTATATATATATTTTTTAAACTATTTTAGGTGGGAATGTTACTTGCATCTATGGCCTTGCAGAAACCCATTTCCAACTAGGTCTTTGTGGAAGTGAGAAAATGCAGAGTTTTTGCTGGTCCTTGATAAAGCCAAGGCTCAGTATTCTCGACACCTTCTACATTCAGTTGTTTTATTTTATTTTTTTATCTTTTCTCCTTTTACTCACACAGGTAGATACATAACCTTTTCTATGTTGTATTAGGTGTGAGTCAAAATTATATATGAATTTTTTGCTTAGGTATCTTCTTTATAGAGTATATATATATATATATATATATATATATATATATATACTGATGGAAAGTGTTTTTTCTTACAAGAAATGAATATTTAGATTTTATATTTAGCGATTGATAAGGAAAATGTAGAGGTACCGATACCTAAATTAGGCAACATATATTAAGCGATGGTCACATTGCCACATTTATGAAGAAAATAATCGACCTATAAAACTTCGTCGGATGCATTACTTCTTAAAAAGAAACTGATTAATCAATGCATCCTTCCTGTTCTTACGCATGCTGCAGCACAGACATGGACCTCGACTAAAATAGACATACAGACGTTGCAGACAACAAAAAGGGGCATGTAGAGATGCATGTTTGATGTTACCAGGAAAGATACAAATAGGAAGTCGTGGATCGGGAAAATGACAAGAGTGGAAGACATTATGGTCAGAATTCCTGAAATTGCAATGAGATGGACATATTGCTAGAAGAAAGAGCCACCGACGGAGAGTTGAAATATTGAACTGGATAGCAAGGTAAAAAAAAACAATACCCATAAGATGACAAGAGGGAGATGGATGCATGAAATTCGAAAGCATGAAAGAAACTGGCTCAAGGTAGATTGTTGTGAAAAAAAAATACTTGGAGACTCTCATCCAGCAGTGGATTGATAGTGGTTGCAAATTATATCATCATCATCATCATCATCATTGTCAACCATTATCAATTCACTGCTGGACGTAGGTCTCCCCAAGTTTCCTCCACAAAGGTCTGTCTTCTGCCAGTCTCCTCCATGTCACTCCCGCATACTTTCGAATTTCATCCACCCATCCCCCATGTGGTCTTCTTCTGGGTCTTTTCCTGTCCCTTGGAATCCAATCTAAAATTTCGGCTGTCCGTCGATGGTCTGTCCTTCTGGCAGTATGTCCAGCCCATTGCCATTTCAGGGATTTAACTCTGATCATGATGTCTTCTACTCTTGTCATTTTTCGGATCCACGAGTTCCTCTTCTTATCTCTCCTGGTTACACCAACATTCACCCCTCCATGCTGCTTTGAGTTGTCTGCAGCCTTTGTATGTCTCTTTTAGTTAAGGTCCACGTCTCTGCACCATACGTAAGCACTGGAAGGATGCATTGATCAAACACTTTTCTTTTAAGACATAATGGCATATTGCTCTTGAAAATTATGCTGTTTCTTCCAAAAGCTCTCCAGGCAAGTTTGTACGCCGATTAATTTCTTCATCAATGTGACCCTCACTTGATATCTGCTGTCCAAGATAAACGTACGTGCCTGTTATTTCCAGCTTTTCTCCATCAATCGATGAATCTTCATTTCTTGTAAAAGCATTGAACATCACTTTTGTCTTCTGAAAGTTCATTTTTAATCCCACTTCCTTACTCTTGTCAGCAAGTTCCTGGATCATACTCTGCAGCTCTGATGGGGTGATTGAAAAAATGACTATGTCATCAGCAAAACGAAGGTGGGTTAGATAATCTCCGTTAATCTTTATCCCCTTGTTTTCCCAGTTCAGTGATTGAAAGACATTTTCCAATGTGGCATTAAAGAGCTTCGGAGATATGGTGTCACCTTGTCTCACTCCTTTTCCAATTTTTATGTGTGTTGTATTTTCAAACAGCCGAATCTTTGCACTTGCATTTTCATAGATGTTATTAATAATATTAATGTACGCATCTTCAATACCGCAGGATTTCAAGGCCATTGTAACTGCTGATGGTTTCACCGATTCAAAGGCTTTTTCATAATCGATAAAAGCCATGCACAATGGAAGTTCATATTCCCTCGCTCTTTCAATTAGTTCTCTCAGTACGTGGATATGAACTATTGTGCTGTAGCTACTTCTGAATCCAGCTTGTTCTCTCGGTTGAGCCATGTTTAGTGTCACCTTTAAGCGGTATGAAATAACTTTAGTGATGATTTTATAAACCACTGATAGGAGGCTGATAGGTCTGTAGTTCCTGAGATCCTCAATGTCACCTTTTTTATGTAGCAAGATCAAGGTAGCGTTGTTCCAATCATCAGGAATCTTCCCTTCATTAAGGCATCGAGTGAAAATTTGGGCGAGTACTGTTTCGATTTCTCCACTTGCTTCTTCTATGATGTCTACAGTAATTCCATCTTCTCCTGGGGCTTTCCCCCCTTCATGTTCTTGATTGCATGTGTAACTTCTGCTGGGAGGACTGGAAGAACTCTGGTACTGGTACCTTTCATTATGTCTGGAGTACATGTATCATCCCTTTCATATAATTTGGAGTAGAAATCTTTTACTCTTGTCAAAATTTCGATTCTATTTCTTGTTACAGAATCATCTTCTTTTCTGAGTGCCATAATCTGTTTTTTTCCCTTACTGAGATGTCCCTTTGCTATCTTTAGGCTTTGGTTGTTTTCAATTGCTTTCCTTACTAGTTCACAGTTGAATTTCCTTACGTCTTCAGTGATACTTTTTCGTACTGTCTTGCATAGCTCTATATATTCCACTTTGGAAGTCACATCTTCTTTAGTTGTCCTCATCTCTCTTCTTTTTTGCATCGACATTTTGGTTTTTCCTGACAATTTGTTCACATGCAACTTGTTTTTAGACCCAGCTAATTCTGTTGCCGTTTCCATAAAAGCTTTGGTTACTTTTCTGTTAACTTCAGAACTATCGACTTCTTCCAAAGTTAGGCCTTCTAAAGCAGAGAATCTGTTCTTCAGTTCCAACTTGAATGTTTTATGGTGTTTTTTAAGGTTGGTTATGTCAATACATTTTGTTTGTCTTATGAGCTTGCTACGTTCAAGTTTAGTGTTGAGGTGCATCTTACATCTCACCAATCTATGGTCACTACCTGTGTTGAACTTGTTTAGCACACTGCAGTCTTCTATGACGAATCTTTTGTTACACATAATAAAATCAATATCACTTGTCGTCCCATTTGGATGTCTCCATGTCCATTTCCTGTGTGGCTTTTTCTTGAAAAAGGAGTTCAAGATGAAAAACCCTTCTGCCTCTGCAAACTCTACGAGAGTATTTCCACGCTGGTTTCTGTTGCCGTGACCGAATTTACCTACTGAAGTTTCATTCTGTTGTCGTTGCCCTATTTTTGCATTGAAATCTCCCATAGTTATCTTTAAATGCTGCTTACCTTTATTATTTATATGACGAATTTCCTCATAAAATTCTTCAATTTCTTCTTCAGGATGACTTGTGGTGGGTGCATAAGTTTGAATAATCTGAGCCTGGTATCTTCTCGAGAGTTGGATAACGAGTCGTGCAGCTCTGTCAGAGGGACTTTCAACTTCTACAACTTTATCCTTCAGTTTCTTGTTTATTATAAATCCAACACCACTAGTTCTGCCAGTATCAGTCCCACGATAGTAGAAAAGATGTCCACTTTTCAGTTCAATGAGATCTCCTTTTCTCCTTACCTCACTTAGCCCGACGATGTCCCACTTGATCCTTTGTAGTTTCTCTTCCAATTCAAAAAACCTTGAATCAGAAGATAGGGAGCGTCCATTATACGTAGCCAAGGTCAGCATCAGATGGCAACCTAGTCCGGTCTTCCGGGGATTCTTAGCACCCTCTGCCTTCATGTCGCACTGGCCGCTGCCTTGGCCAGGTACATTCCAGCTGCCGGAGACTGAGGGCCAAGATTTAAGTTGTGGAGTCCTTTTGGAGGGGTTTGGCCATAACTCACCACGCTGGCCAAGCGGGTTGGTGAGTGTGGGATAGCATTTCCTCTAATCCCGATGGTATAGTTATACCGCTATTGGCGGTCGTCAGAGCCCCTTTAGTGGGAACAGGATGTACCACGAGAAGGCGGGGTTGACATTTGTCAAGGAGCATTGATGATGACAATAATGTCATCATCAATGCTCTAAGATATGTTGATGACATTAATGTCATTAACATTCCGGACTTTTTACGTTGCGCCGCTGACTTGTATCCTGACGACCTTACCCTAGAAAAAACCAACAGATCGTCTACTTGTGTTTGTTACCTCGATTTAGAGGTTCAGGTAGACGAGGAGGGAAAAGGTGTGGTGAATTTATTTGATAAAAGAAACTCTTTTGAGTTTGATATCATTCACTACACTCACTGGCCATCCAATATTTCAAAAGTTATACATCGTAATCTACTCATCTCCCAGTTTCATAGAATGGCTAAATTTTGCTCTACACAGCTCTTACTGGCAAAAAATCTGAAAGCTCTTTTTTCTAAATTGCAATTTAAAAACTTTCCTAAAAATTTCTTAAGGCATCATTTTAACCATTTAATTTTGAACTTTAATTCTGTGTCCAAAAGTTTCAAATTACACATTGACATGCTTTTATAACTTAGGACCTAACAATTTTAAAAATATAGGTAACATAAAGTGCTATTTGGTGGGTCCCTAATAGCTGAAGATCTTATTTGCATACACAGTTTTGTATCTTGTCTACTCACACATTTTTGGCTTACCAGGTAGTTGTTTAACCGTGACCACCTTTCTTATCAGTGTATATATTTGGGTTCTTGTGGGTGCTCTGTTCAGTCTTGTTTGACTCTTTGTCATGGCGGTTTCTGTTCTGCCGGTAAACTTTTAATTCTTCTTTTTTAAACTTGATTTTTGTAATTTTTTGTGCTTATTAGAATTTGGTTTTGTGGCCTATAGGGAGCATGACCAACCGACAATTTTGGCTTGCCTTGTCGCTTTGTTGGTACTAGAAAGGCCACTCCCACAGGTTGATGCTATCCTGATGACGGCAACCTGTTCCAGTTTTTACTTGTTTTGAAATTTTGTATTTTTGTTCTGTAATATTTTCATTCTATATATATATATATATATCCGGAGCTTTTTAATGCCACATTGGAAATGTCTTTCAATCACTGAACTGGGGAAGCAAAGGGATAAAGATTAATAGAGATTATCTAACCCACCTTCGTTTTGCTGATGGCGTAGTCATTTTTGCAATTACCTCATCAGAGTTGCAGAGTATGATCCAGGAACTTGCTGACAAGAGTAAAGAATTGGGATTAAAAATGAACTTTCAGAAGACAAAAGTGATGTTCAATGCTTTTACAAGAAATGAAGATTTATCGATTGAAGGAGAAAAGCTGGAGATAACAGACACGTACATTTATCTTGGACAGCAGATATCAAGTGAGAGTCACATTGATGAGGAAATTAATCGGCGTACAAAACTGGCCTGGAGAGCTTTTGGAAGAAACAGCATAATTTTCAAGAGCAATATGCCATTATGTCTTAAAAGAAAAGTGTTTGATCAATGCATCCTTCCAGTGCTTACGTATGGTGCAGAGACGTGGATCTTAACTAAAAGAGACATACAAAGGCTGCAGACAACTCAAAGCAGCATGGAGAGGTGCATGCTTGGTATAACCAGGAGAGATAAGAAGAGGAACTCGTGGATCCGAAAAATGACAAGAGTGGAAGACATCATGATCAGAGTTAAATCCCTGAAATGGCAATGGGCTGGACATACTGCCAGAAGGGCAGACCATCGATGGACAGCCGAAACTTTAGATTGGATTCCAAGGGACATGAAAAGACCCAGAAGAAGACCACATGTGACATGGGTGGATGGAATTCGAAAGTATGCGGGAGTGACATGGAGGAGACTGGCACAAGACAGACCGTTGCGGAGGAAACTTTTTTTTTTTTTTTTTGGGAGGTTTAACGACCACCGTGAGCAACTCAATGGGCTATAAGCAGTCGCCCGTCCCTAATTTAGGGTCACTGGTTCCAGGGATGGGAGAGAGCCAGTGCCGTAAGACAAACACAACATCCATGCCTGACCGGGATTCGAACCCGGACCCCTTACGGACGAATGATCAGAGGCCAGCGCCTTAGACCACTGCGCGGAGGAAACTTGGGGAGACCTTCGTCCAGCAGTGGATTGATAATGGTTGACAATGATGATGATGATGATGATGATGATATATATATAAAGACAAAAAATTTATTGCGTATGCCAGTGGTAGCGGAAACACATTCAAGGTCATGAACGCGTTCTCAAGTGTCTCATTGTGACCCCTAGACATATGACAATAAATATGTTTTCTTCTGATACACTCCCTTTGATACTTCGACTTGATAGCGAGCACTGCAACTTGGACTGCGATGAAAATCATTTTGTGGAATTTTGAGGGGCCTGCCAGAATTTCGCGGAGTTGTTATTGTGATACTCAGACACCGGCATTCTCTTTAATAAAAACGGATTGTAAACATATTTAGTCCAGTTTTAATTTTGGAACCATGATAACAATTAGTGTCGAAAAATTTGTTTTCCAAAATTTACCAACTGCGTAAATTTTCTATGCAATGATATCTGATTAAATGTTCTTTTCAAAGTAATTAAATACACTACATCAATTGAAATGCGCAGCTTATTTTTGGGTGGGAGGGAGGATGCAGCAGAAAAATAAAATGTATCCAGTGGAGTGACTTCAAAGATTTTTGGCGAATAAAAATTTACGTGAGTTTAAAAGCGAAATTTCTCTGTGCTTGGTAAGTGAAGAAATCATCAATTTTGTGCAAGTATTTCGCTGCAGAAATTAGTCTCTCTTCCTTTTTTTTTTTTTTTTTTTTTCAATTTATCTGGTACTGAACTCTATTCTTAATCGCAATTTGTTCACATGCCCATTTTGACCAGAAGAGAAAACATAAATAAAACTTTTTTGCAAAAGTCCCAGCAACTGAGTAATTGTTATTAGCAAACACGAATAATCTCCATTTCGATGGGAGCAACATTGTTGTTAGAATTATTACGTTGAATAAAAGCAGGAACAAACCAAAAATTGGAAGAAAAAAAAAACAGGTTGAGTAATATATTTAAACTTACTTTATTTAATACTTTATTTCAACATTCGTCATAATTCATTCCCCTATTTTATTTCTTATTCGGAAGCACAAGAATCGTATTAATCAACAAAGCACACAGGCCCGGCGATGCATTCCCACCCAACGAGAGACTGCATTCGCGAGCAACACTGCTAGCAAGAGCTGCCATTAATGCAGTCCCCAGGGAAGTTTTATTTAAAGGAAACGAACTGATGTGTGAATAGGCAGAGTTTCCCACATGAGTTGGTTTCAGTAGCAGTCAGGGCTGCAAGGAGCGCAGTCCGCCAACGCTCTTTCCGCTCGCAGTGGTGTTATGCAGGGAAAACTTCCAGTTGAGTTCAGAAAACTGCAGTCGTGGCATTATGCTGGAAAAACTTACAGCGGTGTTCACAAAACTTCTGTCTTGGTACGGCATGAAAAAAAAGACTGCTTTGGGTAGGGAGGGGAGGGGTGGGGTGGCTACTTCCCCACAGCCCCATAGCAGGAGCCGCCCCTGAGTAAATGTCTTTTCTTTTGACTCTGCTATAAGAAAAAGTGACACAGTTCTCTGTTTTATCGTTCCCACGAAGAACACTTTTAGCTCATTATATTCTGAATGATGCGTTTTTACGTGCAAACAAGTGTAATATGTAACGCCTTGTGTAATATGTAATTTCACAATAATCAACATCAGTTTACCAAGCAGTGCCTTAATCGTCATCTCTAAGGAACTACTTAAACAACCGATTTCAGCTGTTTGCTTGTCCAGAATACCACGTACAAAGACAGATTACGCGAAGAAATATGCACTTTTGCCGTATATCCATCTGCGCGTTTGCTAGATGTCAAGCAGTTTCATCTGCAACAATGGCGTTGTCTTCGTTGAGATGCGTGTGTTCTTGGAGAGGTGGATTCTTTGCAGATGCAATCATCGCTGGTCTCAACGTGCTGGAGATTTCATCGAACGGTTAAGCTTTCCGTTCATCGGATTTTCAACTCGTGTATTTTTATCTCTGAGAAATAAAGTGGGCAGTTTATTGCCCCTGAACACAACACAAGAGCTATGACGTCGCAGCATACTGACTCCACGATTCTGATGATGCTTCCGAGAGTTATTGCATTTTGTCCTTAACGCTCAACCAGCAAGTGAATTTGCATGAACGGTACCAGTTTGAACACCTGTCTTAATTCCAACAATGTACGTGTATTCGGCTGCAGTTCACGGACTTCCTCCCAAGGCACGAGCTTATTTCACACACCATTTGCCGCGCAGCGTACATGCTCCTTGGATATTCTCGACGCTTTACGATACAATGTGTGTGTGTGTGTGTGTGTGTGTGTGTGTGTGTGTGTGTGTGTGTGTGTGTGTGTGTATGAGGGCAGAGGCGAACGTTTGCGTAGCCCAGCAATCAAAAGTGTTGATTAAGTATTTCGAAGAGAAGTCGACAGTTTGTGATGGTATCAGAAGCTTCAATATGCCAGAATTTTAGATGAAATCACAGCGTTTATTCACAATCATACAGTATATACACCAAATGGACAAAACATTAGAGATACTTACCTAATAGCGTTCTGGTCCTCCTCTAGCGCGGATAACAGCCTGAACGAACAGAGGCATCGACTCAACTATACAGATGCCGGAGGGTTTTCGGAGGTAACGCTAGCCATTCCTGTGACAGCATTGTCCACGACTCCGACAGAGACGTAGGTCCAGGATCCATTGATCTGATATTCCATCCCAGAAAGCTTCCACTGGGTTTAAATCCGGGGACATTGGGGGCCACTGGATGGTTTCAAACTCAGACGAGTGTTCTTAGAGCCATGCCTTGCGGCCCGGTGAGGTGGCGCGCTTTCATGGCCTTCGCGCATCCTTTGGCCGATGGCCTGTCCTTTTAAAACAGACCATCGGCCGAAGGATGTCCGAAGGCCATGAAAGCGTGTAGGTGATCAGCCAGCACATGCTGGTAGCGCGCAGCGGTTAAGGACATCTTCAGACACACTAAGGAACCAAATGTGTCTCATAAGAACGCTCCCCAAGCCACCACAGAGCCACCACTTCCTCGAACAGAACCAATCTGGCATAACGGGGCCATGGCCTCATGCTGTCGACGCCACACCCGCATCCTCCCGTCAGCTCCGTACAGCTGAAAACGGGAGGGATTCATCTGACCACACGACGGGGCGCCACTATGCAAAGGTCCAGTTTTGGTATTCTCGGCACCAAGGAATACCTTAGATGCAAAAGTTCTTCTGAGTGGAGGTGTCGGAAACTGCCCATCTAATTCAGAGAGATTGTATTCAATAGTTATGAATTGCTGGCATCGGCTTAACAGCGAGAATAAGCAATTTAATTTCGCATAATTGTTTCTATAATTTTTTCTGCGAACTTAATATGATGCATTCATTCGTCAGTCGAAATTACGTTTCTAAAGTGATGATTAAAATTGATAAATTTTATTCTTCTTTTAATACCCCTTCGACATATTCTATATATGTAACATACAACTTAAAGAGATAAAATGTAGATATCTGCGTCAAATATTTACTATAGAATTCACCTTTATTAACTAAAAATTCGTCACCTATGAGATTAAATAGTGGTTGTGTGTTAACTGTCTCATACAGAAAAAGGCCAGACGAGCTTAGTAACCAATATAACAACAAATAAAAGGAATAAGTCTACTTCTGAGAAGGCGCCATAACTTTGTCCAACCCTTCGATCTAAACATATGAATCCTGATACATGCGAAACCTACCCTCAAAAAGGTGCAGTACCATAGTCTTTTCGATGACTGAGTGGTCTGAGGAGCTAGCTTCTGACTATCCGTCAGAAGTGGGCCTAGGTTCGAGTCCCGAATGAGGTATAGCTCTAAATTGGGGGAGGGAGGCTTCTTATAGCCCTCATAGTTGCTCATGATCGTTGTTAATACCTTCCCCCCAGTTAAAAAGTACAGTACTCACAGGGGGAAATATAGAATAGAGTAATTTTTGACTTTTTCACGAGTATTATTCATTAGTACCTCATACTCAAGCCTAAGAGTTAATAAAAGTAAACAAAAGTAAAAAGAATTTCCCTGAATATATTCTTTTCATCATTCTTTCCGGAGAATGAATGGAACTGTCACCAGTCGTTAGAAAGGTATATACGTAGGCGAATCAAAAAGTAAGTTACACTTAAAGCCATCTGGAGTGGGATTGCAGTTAGACCGTGTGTACTTGGGCTGCAGTACGTCAGAGTTGCCGACGGGAGGTGTTTTATTTTTAGTTAAGTAACTTCTTAAGGCTTGTACATAGGAGATAGTTCGCAATGGTTCGTCAACTGGATTCTTACTCCAAATTGGAAGTGCGAAGACGTGCCCAGGTGGGGTGTTAACCCCCAAATTTAGAACCTTTCGATATTTCAAAAATATATTGTCAGCAAATGCACTCATAACGCATTTAATTGGAACCATTCGATTTTTGTGGGTTAAGCGCCTTAATTGCATTGACATCCATCGTTATATCTGTGCTGTATACGGTGGAAATGCCATGTCTTGCCCAGCCATTGTAAAGTGATGCCAACAATTTAAAAAGGGTATATAGCACAAATTTGACGGACGAATAATGCAAAGGCAGACCATCAATATCCAGCGCTCCGCATAATGTTGACGACGTGATACGGGATAACAGGCGTATCAAAATCAAGGAAATTGCCAGTCCGTCAGATACTTCGTACGGGACTGCGCATTCCATCATTCACGAGAAGCTGGGATTTCGGAAATTGTGTGCGAGATGGGTGCCACCCAACGTTTCCTGTCGTTTTTGGCTCTTTTGCAACGGATTCTGCTAAAGGTCGGCATTTTTTTGTGTCGAATCATCACAGATGACGAAACGTGGTTTCACAATTTCATTCCTAAAACCAAACGATCGTCCATGGAATGGAAGCATGTCACCTCTCCAACAAGGAAGAAGTGCAAAGTCCAACCATCTGCGGGAAAAGTCATGGCGACTGTTTTCTTTGACTATGAAGGTGTTGTTTGCATAGAATTTCCGCCAAAAGGGACGACTATCAATGCTGAATCATATTGCCAAAACGCTACCAAATTTGCGAGATGCAATTAAGGATGGACGCCGGGATAAGTTGAGCGAAGGTGTCATTCTGCTGCACGACAACGCCATGCCCCACAAACCACGGAAAACAAAGGGATTGCTGCAGTTATTCAAGTAGGAGGTTTGGCAACATCCACCGTACAGCCCCGACTTATCCCCGTGAGATACCATTTGTTCGGTAAAATGAAGCAGGATCTTAGTGGACAACGATTCCAAACCAATGAGGTTGTGAAAACTGCGGTCCTTAACTGGTTGCACCAAACTGGAGGAGACTTTTTCTGTACAGGTATGGAAAAGTTAATCACACATTCTGATAAATGTTCACAGTCCTTAGGCGACTATGTCGAAAAATTAATAAATGTTGTACCTTTAAATCAACATACATCCCCTGAGTATACCTCTTTATTTATTTATTTATTTATTTATTTATTTATTTATTTATTTTTTATTCAACAGTGTAACTAACTTTTTGATCCACCCTCGTATAAATTGTTCAGGTTTATTTACCCAGGACTGAGTGACAGATCACCTGAGAAGTAACAATTCTGTTCATTATCTACCACAGAGCAGGCCCTGCTTTTCGGGAAGACACTTGGAGTACATGCCCAGGGCCACTAAAAGTTTGGGAACCCCCAGGGAAGTACTTGATCAATTAATCAATATAAATGTTGAAAGTAATTATTTTTCCGCCTTTATTAAATTCAAACTCCAGGAACTTGAGGGCATCGAACTGATGCCACACCCAGCATATAGTCCGGATCTTGCCCCGTCGGATTATTACTTGTTCCGGTCCATGGGCAGCACTTCAACAACCAGAAGGATGTGGCAGCTGGGGTGAAGGGGTTCTTCGCCTCGAAGAACAAGAACTGGTACCACCGCGGAATCGAAGAACTGGCAGACAGATGGCTAAAGACGAGGCAATACGATGGCATATACTTTGAATGCTAGTCAGCTTTTGTCGTGAAGGTACGTATGAAGACATAAAGTGATCCAAATATTGCAAAACATTCGACTCACCCTCTATATTAATCGAAGAACTGGAAGACATATGACTAAAGACTGTGCAACACGATGGCCTATACTTTGAATGCAAGTCAGCTTTCGTCGTAAAGGTGTGTATGAAGACATAAAGTGTTCCAAATATTGCAAAACTTTCGACTTACCTTCTGTATTATTCGAAGAACTGGCAGACAGACGGCTAAAGACTGTACAACACGATGGCCTATACTTTGAATGCTAGTCAGCTTTCGTCGTAAAGGTACGTATGAAGACATAAAGTGATCCAAATATTGCAAAACTTTCGACTCACCTTCTGTATTATTCGAAGAACTGGCAGACAGATGGCTAAAGACTGTGCAACACGATGGCCTATACTTTGAATGCTAGCCAGCTTTTGTCGTAAAGGTAATTATGAAGACATAAAGTGATCCAAATATTGCAAAACTTTCGACTCACCTTCTGTATTATTCGAAGAACTGGCAGACAGACGGCTAAAGACTGTACAACACGATGGCCTATACTTTGAATGCTAGTCAGCTTTCGTCGTAAAGGTAATTATGAAGACATAAAGTGATCCAAATATTGCAAAACATTCGACTCACCCTCTGTATTAATCGAAGAACTGGCAGACAGATGGCTAAAGACTGTGCAACACGATGGCCTATACTTTGAATGCTAGCCAGCTTTTGTCGTAAAGGTAATTATGAAGACATAAAGGGATCCAAATATTGCAAAACTTTCGACTCACCCTCTGTATTAATCGAAGAACTGGAAGACATATGACTAAAGACTGTGCAACACGATGGCCTATACTTTGAATGCAAGTCAGCTTTCGTCGTAAAGGTGTGTATGAAGACATAAAGTGTTCCAAATATTGCAAAACTTTCGACTTACCTTCTGTATTATTCGAAGAACTGGCAGACAGACGGCTAAAGACTGTACAACACGATGGCCTATACTTTGAATGCTAGCCAGCTTTTGTCGTAAAGGTAGTTATGAAGACATAAAGTGATCCAAATATTGCAAAACTTTCGACTCACCTTCTGTATTATTCGAAGAACTGGCAGACAGACGGCTAAAGACTGTACAACACGATGGCCTATACTTTGAATGCTAGTCAGCTTTCGTCGTAAAGGTAATTATGAAGACATAAAGTGATCCAAATATTGCAAAACATTCGACTCACCCTCTGTATTAATCGAAGAACTGGCAGACAGATGGCTAAAGACTGTACAACACGATGGCCTATACTTTGAATGCTAGTCAGCTTTTGTCGTAAAGGTAATTATGAAGACATAAAGGGATCCAAATATTGCAAAACTTTCGACTCACCCTCTGTATTAATAATTGAAATAACGAATGACTACCACTGTGTATGACTTTTATTGGTTATGTAAAGGTATTTCATTCTGCGAAACCATCAGAAAATTTAGCATCTCTGAAATCCTGTAGTATTACAGAAGCCTGTGTCAATATTATTAATAGCATCTATGAAAATGCAAGCCAAATGTTCGACTGTTCGAGGACACCGCACGTATAAAAATTGTAGAGGAAGTGAGACAAGGTGACATCGCCTAGTGGTCAGCGTTCGTGACTGTCCCGGACAAAACCTCAGGTTCGATACCAGGCAGGTAAGAACGCTCGAACCACTAAATATCCGCCGTGCGTCGGATGGACACGTTAAGCCGCCACAGAACCAGGGTGCTGGCCCCCCGACAATAAATAAGGGCGTCTTCCTCCCCCTTTCTACCTCTCTTCCGTGTCACTTTCCTATCGTGCACTCTAGCCAAAATCTCCTAGCTTCCTATTTCTAAGGGTTGTTTAATACCTGGGGTCAGACACTCCCTTCCTAAAATCCTCTACATTGGATCTGATCTGACAAGGTGACATCGTACCTCCCAAGCTTTTGAATGCCACATTGCAGAATATCTTTCAATAACTGAACTAGAAAGACAAAGCTATAAAGTTTAATGGAAATTATTTTACCCATTTTCATTTTTTGCTGGTGTCAGTCATTTTTTGCGGGTACCTCCTAAGAGCTAAAGTTCATGATCCAGGAACTTGCTGACAAAAGCCAAGAAGTGGGTTTTAAAATGAACTTACAGAAGACAAAATCGAGATAAAATGCTTTAACGAAATCTGATGATTTGGAACTTGATGGGACAGATATAGAAGTAACCGATGTCTACGTTTACCTTGAACAACAAATATCAGGCGAGAGATACATAGAAGAAGAAATAAATAGGAGTATAAAATTCAGTTGGAGGGCATCCTGAAGAAACAGTACAATTTTCAAGAGCAATTTACCATTATGTATTAAAAGAAAAGTGTTTAATAAATGTATACTTCTAGTTCTTACTTATAATGGATCAGAGATATGGACAGTAACGAGAAACTAGATACAGAGGACGCAGACAACTCAAAAAAGCATGGGAAGGTGCATGCTTAGTGTAATCAGGAAAGGTAGGAAAAGGAGTACATGAATTAGAGGAATGAAAACAGTTGATGACATCATGATCAAAGCGAAGACCCTTAAGTTGCAATGGGCTGGCCATATTGCTATATGAACTGACTGACCACCGTTGAATAACTGAAGTTCTTGATTGATGCCAAGGGGTAGGAAAAGACGCAGATGAATACCGCGTGGATGATGAGTGAATGAAATTCGAAAGCATGCTGGAGTGAATTTGGAAGAGATGGGCTCAAGACAGAAAGTTGTGGAAGGGACTTGGATAAATCTTCATCCAGCATTGGATTGATAATGGCTGCTGCTGCTGATGATGATATGAAAGAGTTTACATATCTTACGGTTCTCTAATTCTTTCCAGTTTTTTTGTTGTTGTTTTTTATTGTTTTAGCTCTTGGAGAAAAAAGTTGGACCCTGGTCCCTCCCTGAAATTATTAAGTTCCACCGCCCACGCTACCATCCCCTGTTTGAACTTGGAACCGTTAATGGGCGAAATCTACTGAGACCTCACATTGCATAATAAAAAAAATGTACCACGAAAAGTGCACAATGCTAAATTATTAAAAATTCAATAACAGAAATGTTAAACAAGTAAATTCAAGGCAATATAATAAAATTCCAAGACGAAATCTAGGAATCTTAAACTTTTAACTCATGTGCTTGTGAGAACAGCGGAAAATACAGTGACTTGCATAATAAAAAAAAATGAAAACTCTGCAGGCAATGTATTAATTTAAAGAATGCACTACGTATAAATTACGTCAAAACACGAAACTGCCCAAGAATATTGCTGCAGTTTCTTGTTTTAACGGATTTCATAATGATTCTCCGTCATAAGTTCTTTGAGGGCTCAAATCTCTTACTTCTATAGTCTACTCAGATGTCTGAATCTGGGGGCCCACTAAGGTCTTAATCCGTCGCTGGTAATGATGTTTGCCAATCTGTTTCCTCGGCAATTGTTTCAGCTTCAGCTAAAAGGCCTTTAAAACAATCCTCTCCTAAATTATTTTAAATAACCATTTACTTGTTTTGACATTTCTGTTATTTTAAGTATAACTACATCATATTTTCGCATTAATTTCCTAATAACATTAATTTTTGTTAAAATAATATGCCATATCATTTTGAAACAAATGAACTCTTATGTTTTTTGTTTTTTTTTAGCCAGAAAGATTGTTTAAATGTTTTGTATCACGATATCTAGAAGTATCGTTAAAGTACTAATGCAGTACACCATAGATTCCATCAAAATCATACCTCAGGGCCCTTATGGCATCGTTACCAGGGTCGCATGTATTGATTTCCCTCTCAACTTCCGAATTGCGGGGGGAGGGGGTCATGACTAAGAGGGCCTCTAACCTCAGGAAAAATATTTTACAAAACTTTTTCCGGAAACTACATATGGAGCTGGTCAAAGAAATAGCATGGATTTTTTACTGCAGCTTTGAATGGAGTATTAAAAAGAAAAGGAATTTTTGGTATTTTTTTCACTAAATAAGTATAACATTTGAAAATCATTTGCACAGTTTTAGTTTATAAAAACTGAATGACAGGAAAGCAGTTATTCCAAACAACTGGAAGTTTCCATTCACAGACATAGCAATAGTCCCTATACATGTATATTAACAAGAGAATGTGGAAGAAATATCAGTACAATGAATGTAGTTTTTATACTGATGAGGATAAGTGTTACAGTTGTGTAAATATACGCATCTTTTAGAATGTAATGAACTGAAAGGTGTTCTTTGAGAGGGGGGGGGGCAGAGATCTGTGTCCATTTTTATAACAGAATCAAAGAAAAAATATTTACTATGTGCAAAACATTGTGGCATTGCGTTATTTATATATTCAAGAATAAATACTTTAATGTATTTTTTATATATTCAAGAATACATAATTCTTAATTTTCACTTATTTTTTGCTTATTTATGTTCCGTATTTTCGTATAAATCAGAAAAGGTCATTAGACTTTGTCACACCGCAGTTATGTGTTTTGTGTGAGATCGTGAGACATTTCAAAGAGGCTGGGCTTAGTTTTCAAAAAGAATAAAATTTGCATGATATGATTAACTTAGACCTAGTTTTATACCATTTCAAGTACTTTTTTTAGTACTCTGTAATGGTATAAAACTAGGGCAATAATTTTAATTACAACGTGCACATTTGTGTTTTACGCAATAAAGCGCAATTCTTTTGGTTTTACGAAAAATACCTGCAGGTTCTACAGAATTTGAATTATTAAAACACCCATTAGAACTAGTTAATGATGCCGAATAAAATTTTTCGGTAAGTGAAAGCTTTAAAGGGCCTCGAAGATATTTTTTGCGGGGGGGGGGGGGGGTCACAAGTTTTTTCGCTGATCGTTACTACTTTCCTCATCATGTTTCAGAAAGCGGTTTTTGTGGTCAGTATTGGGAGCCCTTTCTTTAATATTTACCAATGGTAGGCTGATGCAGAAAAGAAAGCATATACCATTTTACAAACAATGCCGAAAAAGTTCACAATTTCTAGAAAAACTTTTTTGGCGCCATTCACGACCAGATTTAAGGTATGAGCAACACAAAGTATACATAAAATGCTCATGGATATGAGGTCGATTTTTTTAAAAGCCTTTTGTATTTTTCCTTCATATTGGCTCCGTTGTCATAGCTATGACCACGCATATCATGGATGCTAATATTTTCACGATTTAAAAGATTTATGGAAATGTTAGTCCTTCCTCAGTTGTATCCGTTATTGAACGAAAATCTGAAAAATTGTCCTTTGCTTTCAAGTTGTTTTGTATTTAATTACATAATCAGTTATTTTTACTGAATCATAAATGTTCCCACTGCAATTTCTCACAGTAAAACTTTTTCTTAGCTTTTCAACGTCTCTGATATGAATTTATTTACCCTAAAATTTGACTGGGGCTTTCCGCAGCCCCGGTGCAGTGCATTCCTTGCATCTCCGGTCGGCGCGTCCGTGCTGGAAAAGTCCCCCCCCCCGCGCGAAAAGTATTTTCGAGGCCTTTTTGCGAAAATCCATTAGCATTCAACTACTGAAATTTTTTAATTCCAAATCATTCACTTGGTTTTCTGGACATTTTTTTTTTATTTCAAATTCTTAGGAAACTACAGATAATTTTCGTAAAACCAAATTTATTGCTCTTTATTTCGTAAACACAAACGCACACTTTGTAATTGAAAAAATGATTGCTCCAGTTTTGTACCAGCACAAAATATTTACACCAAAGTCATTCATGTCATGCAAATTTTATTCTTTAGAGAACTAAAGCCATTTTTTTCGAAATGCCGCGTGATCAGACACACAAAACATACAACTTCCATGTGACAATGTCTTCTTGCTCCCCTGAACTGAGCCGATATGCGCTTTCCGCAAAAACTGTTTTTCTTTCGGATTGCGTTATTTGCTGCGCAGTAGTATCAACACTGGCTTTTGACTTTTTGTCAGAATCTCAGATGAGGCATAGGTGATGTATTTGTCTTAAGACACTGATCCTTCCCTTTCCCTAGAACCATTGGCCCCATATTAAGGACAAGCGGCTACATATAGCCCCTAGAGTTGCTCACAGTGGTCGTTAGCACCCACCCCCAAAAAAGAAATAAAAACAACGCTGTTGAAATCGAAATTATCTACATTACACCACTACCAATCATTGCGACAGTATCGTACTAATAATAATGGCCTTTTCCGATTTGCATACGAAAATACAGAAAATAAATAAGTAACAACTAAGATCTGTGGCATAAAAGGAAGTAAAATTACTTAAATTATGTACTCTTAAATACAAAAATAAAAAAAAAAATAAAAAAACACTTATAATGTTTTGCACAGAGTAAAATTTTTTCTCTTGACTCTTATAAAAGAAGAAACACAGACACAGGTCTATGTTTCTTCGTTCCCGTAAAGAATACCTTTTAGTTCATTATATTCTGAACTATGCATGTTCATGTGCAAACAGCTGTAATACACAACACTCTATCTTCATTACTGTAAAAATTTCATTCACCGAACTGATATTTCTTTGACATTCTGTTGTTAATATTCATGTATAGGAACTATTACTATGGCTGTGAAAAGGGGCTTCAAGTACTCTGGAGTAACTGCTTTTCCGTCATGTAGTTTTAATAAATTATAAAGCCGCGAAAATGATTTTACTAGTTTATTGTAAAATAAAAGAAAAAAAAATCAAAAATTGTTTTTCTTCTTAATACATACTCCAACTATCGTCAAAAAATCCTGGCTATTTCTTTAACCTTTACTGTGCTGGGGTTGAAGCCCCTTAAACATGACCCCCCCCACCCCCTCCTCCTCTATTCTGCTTTGCTGGAGTTGTGGGGCATATCAGTATGCATCTGTAGTAACGTGACGTATGGGAGGGGACCTCGCATTTAGTTAACAGGGGCTCTGCCACAAAGTTTATCATGTTTAGTGAAATAAAACGGGCTCAGTGTGCTTTAGCGGCCCTAAGGCATTATTTTTTTCAGACTTAGTGGCACTAAAGCACTATTGGTGGTTAACTGGAAAGAAAAGCAGGGAAAAGGAATTTGTTTAGACCATCATGCATGAAAAAATAGAGAAAACTCTGCTCTGCATGCAAATATATTCTTATCTTAACCGAATGTTTGTACTACAGAGATGGCCGTCCCGGTGGTCGAGATATCTGAGGCGCTGTCCTCTGACCTTTGGTCGGAGCTGGTCCTCGGCTAGAGAAAGCGATGTGTTTAGCTGATGGCGCAGGATCTGTCCGCTCCCTGAAGGCAGTATCCCGAAATTAGGGACAGGCGGATGCTTATAGCCCTACAAGTTACTCATGGTGGTCATTTAAACCAAAACACACACACACATCGCTTACAGTTGTGGAGAGTATTTCTACTAAACTATTTGCCACCGGCTATGGGTTCTAGTAAAAGAAATCCCCTAAACTCACATTCTGATTCCTTCTGGGTATAAAACAAATCTCCTAAATGTGTCTCATAATTTTAGAAAAAAAATTGCATATTAATCATTAAATTGCTGTGACTATGTTGGTTGCATCTGTTTAATGTAACTCATGTATTGTTCTTGATAGAATAATCGTGTTGAACGAATGAGTGTGATTTAAACAAAAGTTTCATATTTCAGCGTATAACCGGCTGTGAAAATAGACGGTTTGTTTTTGGGGGAACGCAATGTTTAAAGTCTGGGCGGTGTTAAAAGTCTGGGCGAATTCTCTTTCTCTTTCTCACACACGCGTGTAAGCATTTTATACGTCTGTGTTCTTTTATTAGTATATGCCCATAAATTAAAAAAAAAACAACAACATTACAATGAATAAAAATTAAACCCTAATGAACTTATAATTCAGCTAAAAATGTCTGTATCACAAAGAGCAGGTGACGTGTCAGCTGAAGGAGTTTTGTTTTTCTTAATTGCACAGCTGAAAAATAATGAAAGCTCTGGAATTCGCTAATTGTTTTCCCACCTAATTGTGCATAGTAATTATTGTAATAAATCACCATATTCAGTTCATTGATGTTATGCATTATCTAAAGGACAAAAACTACACACCCCGGTAATTTAAACTTAGAAAGGAACACCTCAAAGAGTGTTCACTTCTAAATTTATGTTACCAAAGAAACCGCTGCTGTTCGACACCACTTTTAACAATTCGAGGATGCCGTCCCTTCCTGAAGTGAGTGCGGTCTTGGTCAGCTGCTCTTGTAGATGAATTTGAGTTTGGTATTCTAAAACCAAGGTTAGTAGACTCTAACCTTGTTCTAAATCAAGACTGCGGCATTGTTACAAGCAGGGATGTAGAAGGGCCTTAGCGCGGAGGCACTTTTTTCTAGTCTTAGCGTCGCTAAGGCACTTTTTTTCTAGTCTTAGCGTCGCTAAGGCACTTTTTTTCTAGGCTTAGCGTCGCTAAGGCACTTTTTTATGTTTAAAGCCGGACAAAACAGAAATGGATATTGCTGTGTTTTATACGCAAACATATTCGTATATCAAACGAATAATCGTATTACAGTCAGTTCACGCTCTATGGCGTTTCATGAGTCACAAGAGTTTTAGTGTTAAGAAAACGATGACTTCTTTGTTACGACCGCAATCTTCAACATGACGTTACTGGAGGTCGACTCTCCGTATGCTAAAACTTCACTAACAAGAAATAAATCAACGCAGAAAAATTAAACAAGTATATAGCGTAACTGAGAAGTGTTTTATGATTGCAGTGGGATTTTTTGATGAAGTCGTCACTGAGCACATGCGGTTCTTTATGGGTAACGCGAAAGGAAGCCCCGGTAATCAAGTGGTCAGAGGCGTTGGCTTCTGGCTAACCGCTGGAGCTGGTCCCGAATCCGAGACCAGAATATAGCATGCCCGGGGCTCTACCCTTTTCGTGACCAGTGGCTCCAAATCGGTGACGGACGACTGCTTGTGGCTCTGGATACTCATGGTGTTCATGAAACGCCCCCCATCACACACACACAAGATAACCATCTTTCCTTATCTGATTGGGTGTTTAACGACCACCGTGAGCAACTCGATGGACTATAACAGTCGCCCTTCTATAATTTAAGGCCACTGGCGCCGGGGAAAGGAGAGAACCAGTGCCGTAAGACAAACACAACATCCTTGCCTCACCGGGATTCGAACCCGGACCCAACTCGGAAAACCGGCAAGAAGCCATCGCTTAGAGCACTGCGCCACCTGGGCGGAGATGTCCATTACTGCCTCCCCTAATTCATAGGAGAGGCTGTTAGGCCAAATGAATGAAAAAACACTGAATATTTAAAATATTACTAATACTTAATATTTAGCATCGTTTAGAATCACGTTCATCGCAAAGGCACTTCCTTTCTTATAGAAATAAAAAAGAAAGTTATATTCTTAGCATGTGACTCACACGTAACATTCATTCTTTTGTTTTAAATTGCCTAAACTCAGCAGTTTAAACAAAAATAAATAAAATCATGAATAATAAAATTTAATTAAAATTATAAATGATTAAAACAAGTCAAACTTAAAAAAAAGTTTGAAAGTCATCTTTCCGGGTTGTTTTTTCCTGATCCGTTTACAGCTAAGGCCCTTTTTTTGTTTAGAACTACATCACTGGTTACAAGTTTAGCATTTTGCCCTGCGGGATAACTTACTAAATGATACGAAGCAAAACATCGAATGAGAGCACGGAGCATCCCCTCTGGCTACGGGCTTTTAGCTAATAAGAGTCCAAAGAACAAAATACACTGTCTCGAGACTAAACAAAATCAGAGACAAAATTTTCAAACGTAAAAATCTTGCACAAATTACGAAAAGAATTCTTAGATATAAATAAACTGCGAGCCAAAATTTCCTCGGCATAGTTCTACAGCACATATTTTCCCTTTCCTTTTATTATTATTTTTTTATTTTTCAAATATTGTATACTTTATACTGTAGTTAACCACTGTTTAGCAAAACGCCGTTCTCCACCGCTCTCGAGTACTTTTACCCCTGCGTATAGCTCTCACATAACATTCTTCCGTTAATTAAAATTGGTCAAATTCGCAAATTTTAATATAAATTGATAATAGTAGCAATGAAAAAAAAAATGCTAAATAAAAAAGACAACAGCCAACTTTTAAACTACAGGGCTTTGAAATATTTGAGGAAATTTTTTTGTGTTGCGTTTTCCTATTTCGCTCATCGCTATAAGATACTAATTTTATTTAAATCTATATCACTGATCATATTACGTTCGTAAGATACGAAACGTTTCCTTTTCTTCAGAAGAAATACGCTTTCACTCCTGCACACAAGCTAGCGGACGTGACGACATCTAGTGCCTACTTTCGCGGACAGAAGTAACTGGCTTCATTGTTTGTTTTGGAGTTTAAGTAGCGTAAGGACCTGATTAGTGCCATGGCCCAGCCAAGGGGAAGGGTTTAATTCCCCCTTGGAATATCGAAGGTTCCAAAATTTGGAACCTTACGGTATTTCAAAAACGTGATTTTAAAAGGCAAAGTTTTTATAATATTTAAAATTGTTTCTATGTCTCATAGCAACAATTGAACGTGTTTTCTTCATGAAGACGAGGACGCGGCAAAGAGCCAAGGACCAGGATGTCCTATTGCAATGGAAAGCCAATACATGGGCTTTCCATTGCAATATTGGGTATACTGAAAGTTTCTGTTGCGACGTGGCAATGCTAAATTTGAGTTACATTACTTATTTCAAAGTACTCTATTACACGCTGAAAAGCAAGGAGTTCTGATTAAAATACCAAGAATCACATCAAAACAAAACCAATGCTGTAATAAAACACAGAAAATCCAGACAATCACAGGATTTCAATTTATGTACCATTTTTAGACATCTTGATTAGTGATTTGGAAAATAGATTTTTCGCACACAAATAGGTCTTATCAGGATTTCAGTCATTTTTCTGAACTTGTTTTCTGCACAGATAAATAGAAAAATATAAGTGGTCAACCAACATGTGATGATAAGAATATAGGTAACAAGAATATTAATAATAATTTCCAGCAATCTTTATGCGCGGATTTTTTTTTACGTGGTTGTTGCGTACATTTAAAGAATGCACTTATAACACATTTAGTTGCATAAAAAAATAAATTTTGTACCCCCAACCCCTCCCGAAAAAAATGCCACTGAACCTGATAGTCTATAAAGCCATCGACCGCCCTGATTTAAGTCCACTGGCTCCAGGAAAGAGAGAGCGCCGTAAAACAAACACATCAACCATGCCTCACCGGGATTCGAACCCAGACCCAACACAAATTCTTACAGGCAAGAGGTCGGGAGGTCAGATTCTAAAAAAATACTAGAATATTTCAAATCAGTTTTTTTTTTTTTTATGTTTTAGTTCTTTGGTTTGCGTTTTGTTGGTTTTTCAATTTTTCATTGATTTAGCTTTTTCTTTTTTTTTTACTTTTGAGATCACCCTCTAAGCTTTTTTATTCCTCTTTCAGAGAAACCTGTGCTAGACCCGTATCCAGACAGAGAAGTCAGAAGTGGTGGCTGATGGTTGAGGCCGGGCAAAGATTTTAAGACTCAAAAGATATAAAAGAGGTAGGGCCCTGAACTGTAGTGTGAACATAGAGCCGCGGATGGCTTAGTGGTTAGTGTTTCAGACTATCGACGCTGGGTCCCCAGGTTCAAGCCTGGGCTGATCTTTCAGAGATGGTGTGATTTAGAGATGGTGTGATTTACTAACAATCGCTGAATATCCGCCGTGCATCGGACGAGCACGTAAAGTCACGGCCCCCAGGCTGGACCCACTGGTTAAATGGGTATCCTTTCCTATGTCCTCCCTGAAATTCTCTCACCCATCTATGTGCAATATCGTACTTGTACGGTGGCGCCATCTACTGTACTTTAATCTCACTACAAACTGTTCTGTCAAAAGTCGCTAGACTTGCTCTCATTCCTTCCGTTTCTGTGTCCTGCCCAAAAGGCGATCTCGCTGTAGGTGGCTGGGACCTAAACTCTACTCACTGTGGACGGAAGTCCTACATGAAAATGACAAACTGCCACTGTAGTGTGAGTCGCTAGGGCGGGCAAAAGGAAACGCAGGTGGGGCGCCACCCGACCGGGCTCTGGCCTAGCTACGGCCCCGTCAGTCTTGAGCCCGCTTTATTTAAACTTAATGGGTAGGAGTTAGGAAAATTTCTCTATTTTTATTTTAAAGTCCATTACACTACATTACTCTAAAAACCAGAATTTGAGTCTTTATTTAAGCCACTTAATTTAATAAAAAATATTTCACTTTTAATCATATTTAAGGAATGTGGTCTATATTTAATTTTCGAAGTGTTTATTTTTGCTTTTATAATGCATGATTCCTGCTTGTTACAAAAGAAATTTCAAAAGGAAATTCTGTTTGTGTTTATTACCTGGTTTATTCCACCGCTTCAAGCAATGGCGTAGCCAGAAATTTCTTAAGAGGAGGGGGTCCATGGATTTGGTTCATTGGTAAAAGCCTCACATATTCAAAAAAAAAAAAAAAAAGAAGAAGAAGCGTATATGCTCCAGCTTTGTCCGTCTGTTTGTCTCTCTGTCTGTCTGTTCGCACCATAACTCGCGTCAAAATGGTCCGATTTCGATGAAATTTTAATACGTGGTAGGAGACAACTGGGGACGAACCCTATTGAAAATGGGTGAAATGGAGTCAAAGGTCAGGACATAGGAACGGGATCAATTCCATCGCCCCTATGTGTCATAACTTGACTAAAAATGCTTCTGTTGCGACAAAACTTTAGTATGTTGTTCTGGAGGTATACTGAATCGGTTCTGTTGAATATCATCGAAATGGGGGTCAAAGGTCAGGGCACAGAGCGAGATTTTCTCCACAGCCATTATCCTCATAACTTGAGTAAAGATTTCTGGTATGTTGGAAAGCGTATCAATGCATTGCATGATTTTACTAACTTGTTGTATCTTTTTATTGCTATTTAAATGCAGCACCATAACAGATGTGCACGTGCGTGAAGCCTTCGTGAAGGCTAATGTGAGCGTATGAATTTCACTGGCTTAATGGAAAATTTATATGCCGTACAATATCTAAGCGTAGTAGATTTAGGAATACCTTGTAACGGAGGCATAACTAGGAATTCCTGCGCACGGAACAAACCACAAATACAACGCCTCCATGTCGTGTCTCGTAATCGAAATAATGGTCAGTTACGTTGTAGTGCGTGGACGAACCCGGTGTTCGCCGGTGAGTCTCTCAGGATCTGTGTTACGCTATTTTTCCCACCCTGACTCACAGAAGAGATCGTGTTTTCAATTTCCCGTTTAGAATTTGTCTAATCAGGGAGCCAGTCAGTTCAATTTGTTCACAAAGCGAATCAAAGAAAAAAACACATATCTTTTTAAAAATTCGTTTATTTATTTATTATTTTATTTTCAATAATTATTTGTATTGATTATTTTATGGTGGATCTACCTGAGTATCAGAAAAATGCACCCTTCTCTTGAATTTCACTTGAATTTGATATAAACGACGTGTCTCTATATTAATACTTACTTTCCACTGTTTCGAGGACCTGGATTAATACTGCATAGTTCTTTATTTTCTAATTTTTTTTTCCCGTATCTTATTACATGGTAAACATTTTAAACACTTATATACATCAATTGTATATGTGGAAATGAATTACCTAAAACATACTGCAAGGAATTTTGATCATATTTTCTTGAGATGAAAAAGGGAAAAATATACCAAACAATAATTTTAGAATTTAGATGATGAAATAGTGTTAGAGGGCTGTGTTAATTTCTTTTTATAAACCCCATGTTCAGGTTCGATGTTTAAGCCTAACTGCACACCTCGTTGCAGAAAATAGCAAAGGAATAAATGAGAAAGTCGTATTTCATTTAATTTATTATTTGCTTGAACTTATAGAACAGGTTGCCCCGGATTGGTCTTAGTAAATTATAGCTCAATGTTTCTGTCCTCTCGCTGCTAATTCTGTTTTCCAATTATTGACTCTTTCGTACTTCAATTCGACGTAACTTCTTATTCTCTTGCGCTGTCCTTGTCCGGGGACCCGAGAAAGTCACTATTCTCAGATTATCACCTCACGATCCCTCTCCCTGTCCTACTCTTTTCCTAGACCTCTGTGTCCGTCTGAGCCTCTTTCGACTTCTAGCTCGAAGGAAAGAGCGTCCGACGCCTCCTGAGCAATAAACAAATTTAGCCGTCTGGATGCGCTTTTCGAATTACAATGTTCAGGATTGCAGCGTGGGCCAATAATGCAATAAAAAGCACTTAACGTTTTATGATTTGGCTGTTCAATACAAAGCGCGATTGCCTGGGAACACTTTCACAACTCTTGTTAATTATACTCTTGCCGCCGTTGATAGGCCCTTCGAACATTCTCCTTGACTGAAAAAGACTTAGCGCTAAATATTCCTTACTGGAAAGGAATTAATTCTAAAATATCGTAAAATCTCCTAAACCTTCATAACAAAAGATTCAGACGAGAAAGCGCATGCGCGCCACTGTTGGGCCTCGTTCCATACCGCTCTGGGAACTCACAGATTCTTAAGACGTCCCTGATGATGATCAAATATTTCCCAGGGAATCTTCTACAATATGAAAGACAATGAATGAAATACGGGATTACACCAATGTACAATACAAATTTTGAAGATGTGAATCCTTTTGTTGGTGTAAACATGACAAGAATGTTTAAGTCTGATAATATCCGAAAACTTGAAAATTTTGTCGTCCTGGAGCGGGAATCGAACCCGCATCTCCCGGATAGCTCCCGAGTATGCTAACCACTACACCACCCAGAACGACCAAGGGCTCAAGTTTCCGATTAATTTGAATATAACCATCACAGGATTCGCTAGTCGAAGCAATTCGCATTCATATATAGCGAATCTGGAGGTTTTGAATTCATTCCCGTGATTGCCCGGAGGCGCAGAATATCAATGAATAAAATACGGGGTTACACCAATGTAAACTGGAAAACATTGTGGTGTAATCCCGTATTTCATTCATATTCAAATTAATCTGAAACTTGAAACTTGGTCCTTCTGGGTGGTGTCATCATCATCGTCAACCATTATCAATCCACTGCTGGACGAAGGTCTCCCCAAGTTTCCTCCACAACGGTCTGTCTTGTGCCAGTTTCCTCCATGTCACTCCCGCATACTTTCGAATTTCATCCACCCATCTTCCATGCGGTCTTCTTCTGGGTCTTTTCCTGTCCCTTGGTGGTGTAGTGGTTAGAGTACTCGGGTGCTATCCGGGAGACGGGGGTTCGATTCCCGCTCCAGGACGACGAAAGTTTCAAGTTTTTGGATATTATCTGACTTAATATCCTTGTCATATTTACACCGAAAAACGGATTCACATCTTCCAAATTTGTAATATGAAAGACATTCTTCTCTTGCACCGTACGTAGAACTGCGATACCGCGCCTTCATTTTTGAATTAGAATCCCCTGAACAATTTGAGGAAGAAATGCGCATTTTAATTTGCCAAGGCTACCCCGAAACTGGAGAAGCATATTATAAGCAAATTCTGTAAACGGACAAATGCCAAAGCATGGCGCGATTTTATTTTATTTTTTTTATATCCGAAACTGGTGCAAAAGTTTCAATTCCGATTTTAATCAGATCGTAAGCAGTGGGTTTTGCGCCCTCTCTTGAACTGCACCCGGGACAGCGCCTCCGAGTTATAAATTACGAGTTACGACATACAGGGAAAATACGTTTGGAGAAAGTTTCGTTACACCATGAAGTACTTGATATGATCACGATCTGAATCTGGTGAATTACGTGAGTACAATCTTTTTGTAAATATTACTTGTTTAATTCAGAAAAATGGAACAAATTTTAATCTCCCAAACAACAGATTTTCTGTTGCTCGAAATACATAATTCAAATCCAAGCACGGAAGCAATGCTTTAAAAAATATTCCGAAGAAGGTAGGGAATAACATATTCTTTTTCCACCTGAAATTAGATCAACAGAATATTTCATTTCTAGATTTAGAGCCGTATTTAGCAGTTTCGGTGACCAAGTAGTCTGAGGCGCTGGATTCTGGCCATTCCTCTGAGATGGGACCCGAGTTCAAGTCCATGATAGGGCCCGGGTGGTGTGTTTGCCCAATAGGGAGGGGGCCCTTTCCTTCCCTGTAACAAATTTAAAACTTCGTGTCTCACCCAAGCAATGATTTTAAATGTACCATCACTCCCGAAAGCAAATTTTTTTCTTTAAAGTAAGCAAAATAGTAAATAATCAACTTTGCATTTATTCACCTTATTTTTCAGGGCATAAAAATTTCCCAACTATTGAATTATTGTGCAAAAGGTCTTAAAAATCCCGGAACAAAAACAAACAAACAATAAACCCCAACAAATTCAATAGTTGGGAACAAAAATTATGACCTAAAATTAAGGTGAATAAATGCAAAGTTGATTCTTTACGATCTTGCTTACTTTAAAGAAAAAAATCAACTTTAGGGAGCTGCAACACCAATCACATCCGCTACATTTAAAATCATTGCTTGGGTGAGACACGGATTTTGAATTTGTATTTTAGAAGCTAGTTCGCGATCTTTCTCGGAATCAGTGGCCCTAAATTCAGTTCGAAGAACTTCTTTCCAGCCTTAGAAATATATGGACATCACTAAAATTTTGAAACAAGAGAAGCATTGGTGTTTACTAAAAGCGCAAGTTATGTCTCTGTTTCCTGGCTTTCATTCTCAGTATGAAAGACTGGTGCAAGTTTACAAGGTTTTTTGTCAGAAAATATTTTTTTAAATATGTTTTTTATATCAATCATTCTGACCCTTCGTCGCCGGCTTTCGCATGAAATATGCTATTTTCTGCAAGTAGAATATTTACGTAACAATTATCAAAAACGGAACTCATCGCGTAATGGGACACTTTTTTTTTTTTTTTTTTTTTTTACACGCTAGTACACTAAATAGAAAACGAAAAATGAAACTTACTAGCAGTGTGGGTGCCAAATTAAAAATTTCTATAGTTTACAGTTTTACAAAACGAAATCTCCCGGCTGACCGACAGTTCTATCGAAGCGTTTACATTCTTTGGTTCTATCTCCCTATACCCCTAGCTCTCTCTAACTTCCTTTATTATTATCATTTGCGCGGCAAAATCCATAGAATCATTTAGTTGTGCGGCAAAATTCATGGGATGCTTTCATTTAATCTCATTCTGTGAATTATTGTGTAAAAGAATAATCCCATTTTGAATTATGCGAAGTCAACAGAAAAAGAAACAGAATGCGAGCGAGATCAATACTCTATCGGAAACAAGCGGTCTGCCAGCGCTTTGGTGTTTGGTGTTCAAGGCACCGGACAAACGTTAGTATGACGTCAGGTTTCCTTATTCGGGTAGTTGCCATTTGCGCACGGCTTCCCAGCTCCCTTTCAGCCAATCAGAATCTACAGCTTCTATTCTTGGCACGGACCTGGGACACTCTCCCCGTCAGTTTATTAACAGCTTTTTCCATTGGACGATTAGGTAGTAATCTGTTGTTGTGGTGTCTTACCGCTGAAACCCAGCAGTCTTAGCTGAGATATACCTCGTGTGAATTGTTTTGTTGTGTTGTGTTGTGGTTTGATACAGATTGCTGAGCACGTCGTCCTAGTTTCAGATCCTCTCAGCGTGTGGTTTCATTGATAATAGCAGCCGGCCCTTCAAACTGATGAAATGAATGAGACCATTAGTCAGATTTCTCGGGATCTTTCGAAACCCTTGTCCAAGAGATCCAACAGTCCGTCAGCGAGGCTGTGTTTGCGCTCTGATTCTTTCGGTTTGGGAGCATTTATAGCGGCCAGTGATATTATAGTCGAAGTTGGAGACCTTGTCCAAATTGATCGGGTTCTGTACACAGAATGGGCTTTGTATGTTGGTGATGGAAATGTAGTGCATATAGCCGGCTTAGACTCCGAAACCGACATACCGAACGACATTGCAATGGTCAAACTTTCTTGTTTATCTGACGTTTCAGGAATAAGTGGTGTCCGAGTGAATAACAAAATTGTCGGTGCAAAAGAGAGGAGTCTAGATACGCTCCCAGTTGATCAAGTTATACAAAACTCACATGCTCAACTTAATAAGACTGTAGCATTTAACATGCTCACACGGAACAGTGAACATTATGTTACAGAGTGGAAGTATGGTCAAGGGTGGAGCGACCAGGTATTTATCATGATTTCATCCGTAATTGTTTTATTTAAAGTCGGCGATTGTTGCTCTATTTGTATTGGGTTGGCACATCGTGAAATGTAAAAATCCTATTAAAGTTTTACTTAACATTTCTTACCTGGCCACACTTGTGAAAAGGAAAAGCTGTGGTACATATAGCAAATACAGTATCTTGTAGAATTTAAAGAAACTGCAAAAAGTTTCAAACAATGCTGCTAAACAGGGGCATTCAGGTGTGGGAATGATTAGATTAAAAAAATCACTTTTCCATTTTGACATGATTGTCATTGCATAACAGTGCTGTTAAAATATCTTGATTGTGATTAAAGGAAGTAGGTTTAAATCTGTTACATATCTACAATTTTTTCAGTTTATTTTTTTTTTCGTAAAAAATGTGAAAAAACTATATTTGCAGAATGTGGAGTGGTTTGGGCATCTCCACAAAATAGGTAGCTGTGCTAGTAATCAGCACAGCCATATCCAGAGGTTTGGAGCCCCCTGGTAGGGTAAGAACGATGTTACGGGCCCCTGTTCCTCTTAGCCAGAGCCAGATTAAGGCTTTAGTCTGCTCCTAAGCTTACACATCTGAGTGGGCTACCAGTACTAAGACATCTGAGTAGGCTCCAAAAGAACTTATGATGAAGAAACATTATGAAGTTCTTTAAAACACGAAATGTCGCCATGTCCTTGTCAGAATTAATACTTAGTGCATTCTTCAAGCTAACAAATTGCAGAGTTTTCTTAAAAAGTCACTATATTTTCTACTGTTTTCACAAGAACGTGAGGTGCTTAATATTCCTAGATTGGAATTTTTAATTCTTCAGCATTGTATATTATTCTTGGTGCATTTTCTTTTTTGTTATGCAATGTGAAGCCACTGGGGGACCTCGACCATTAATGGTTCCAAGTGCAAGCAGAGAGACATGGGTGGATGGTAGTGAAAAAGCTGACTGTTTCACCGACTCTTCTGTACACAGCAACATGAAACGTTTTACCCTTAATGAGTCACTGCCATGAAATCTGTTCATTTTATAGCCTCTGTTTGTGATAAAGTGGAAATCATACAAAGCAAAACTCTAAAACTATTTTATAAACTTCTCTGTTTATACAGTATAAATATATAAGCTGTGTATTATTTGTGATGTAGAGGCCCTTAATAATGGTGGGCTAGGCTATAGCCCTGGTAGACCCAACCCCCTTAATTCGGCCCTGCTTTTAACCAGTCTTTTTGCCGCCCTGGTGGCACAGTGGTCTAAGCGATGGCTTCTGATCATTCGTCCGAAAGGGGTCCGGGTTCGAATCCCGGTGAGGCATGGATGTTGTGTTTGTCTTACGGCACTGGCTCTCTCCCTTCCCTGGAACCAGTGACCCTAAATTAGGGACGGGCGACTGCTTATAGCCCATTGAGTTGCTCACGGTGGTCGTTAAACCTTCAATCAAAAAAAAAAAAAAAAGTAACCAGTCTTTTCAAGAATTTCGGAAAATTAAGCACAGGGATATATTTTGCTCTGAAGTTTCCTGAGTACTGGCCCCCCTATAATAAATAAGGGCGTCTTCCTCCCCTTTCTACTTCGCTTCCGTATCACTTTCCTATCGGGCACTCTAGCCCAAATCTCCTAGCTTCGTATTTCTAAGGGTTGTTTAAGACCTGGGGTCAGACACTCTCTTCCTAAAATTCTCTACATATGATCGTGCTCTGAAGTTAAAAGGAAAAAAAATATAAGGTATGAAAATTGGAACGAAACGCAAAACTGTAGAGAGGGGTGTATTTGAATTTTTTCTCCTTTTAAGAAATTTTTCTGCCACTTGCATATATATGGCACTTGTACTAAAGGTAAAAGAATAACCATAAAGTACCTGAAAATATTATGCCTGTATCATGAGTCATATTGCAATAAAGGGGGGGGAAGCTGGTAAGCCAACTGATTTCTTTGACAAAGAGAGAAACCAGGCACCCTTCCACACTACTATAAAAACTTTGGTATGATTATTCCTTTTAGGATAGCAGTTGTGTGATGTACATGCAAACTAGAAAATATGTATGCATATTTCCAAAGGATATCAGTGGGAGGTGCCTTTAAGACTGCTTGCTGGGGCTCCAGCTCCTAAAGTCACCCCCCCCCCCCCATTCAGCCCTGAACAGTGGTTTGGATCTCATTGATGCTGCCTCAAAAACCCTGTGTAAGCGGAATTGCGATTTCTCAGGAAGAGAACGACTGCATGTTTATGCACTGTATTCATATTTTGAATTAGATTTTCAAAATAACAATCAGTGATGGAATAACAAAAATTAATGTATATGCAGTGGAAAATAAAAATAAAACTATGATTTAAAAAGTTGAAGCTGCGGGGGTGGGTCCTCCATGAACCGGTGCCCAGGCTCCCAGGACAGCCGCTCGTACCTGGTGATCACACATGTGGGCTTCTAACTAAATCGTCCAATGGGTGCCCAGCATCAAGAAGTATTGTTACTACATTTGTTCTACACAACATGTTCTACCACTTCCCTGGAACCAGTGACTCTGAATTAGCGATGGGCAACTAACTCCAAATAGCGTTAGATGGCCATCTGGAAAGTTAAACCATGTAACAAACAAAACACTAAACTGTAGCTTGATTTATCCAATGATGCAGCTGTGTATATGTGTTAATTCTTCTTGTATTAACTATTGTAATCTGTATCTCACATTCCACATTCACTTCGATTTCATGGAAATATACTGTGACAACTTATTTGCAGAAATTTGTATGGTTCTCTTAGAATGTACTGATTTGCTGGTCATATGAATTTACAGACACCCAACCAATTTGAAAATATGTACATGGCATAGTGATGGATTGATTAATTTTGGTCATGGATCTATTTCTGCCCCCAGCAAATTTCAGGGTTCATCACTGTGCTGTTTACCATGAAAGGAATGTGAGACTAATTATAAAGTCTGTGTGGCATTGGCCATGAATCATAAGCAGAAATGCGTAGTCTATAATTTGGAGAAAACACTCTGACCAAACTGTAGTCAGGGCCGTAGCCAGAAAGAATTTTTGAGGAGGGTTTCTGAATTTGAAAATTAATTTTCATTGTACGTTATACACATGTTCATTTTTTTCTCTCTCACATTTTACTTGCACATGTATTTTTTCTATTTAATACTACCCATTTTTCAAACACTTTCATGCTATACTACTTACATAAGTATATGGATCCATCTACCCTCTCTTTATCTAAGTACAGTGTTTTGGGGAGGGTTTCAACCCCCAAAACCCTTCCCTGACTATGGCCCTGACTGTAGTGAATACTCAACACCATAATTTTGTAGGATTTATATACAACTTCTTGATCAGTGTAGCCATTCATAAATTTTAGGTGGTGAACAAGTTTTTGCATGAATGGAAACATTTTTCTTGTAATGCAAAATATTTCTAGTGTTTCAGTTGATATATTTCTATGATTAAAAACATATGTTCAATTAAGTGTGCATAAATGATGATAACAGAGAAGCATTCAAAGTTATGTTTTGTTGTACATTCAAACTGCTGTGCAAACATAACTTTTGCATTAAAGTAGCATTAACTGAAATTTTTGTTTCAGTAAAAGCTTTAAATTATACTTCTGTGTTAACCAAAGTGATGATCATTTATTCTAGGAAATATATTATATATACAATGTGCTGCTGCTGCTTATAATTTAATTTTTATGTGGAAGTACGGTGTTGTAAAGCATGTTTTGTTTCGTTAAATTGCATTTTTAATAGTCTTATGCAATTTTGAAAAGCATAGAAACACAAAAGATGTGCTTTTGATAAGGTATTGATACGAGGATTTCAGCAGAATTAGAAATTCCTACAAGAGTAATGAAACTTTAATTTACAGTTTGCATGGCAACATGTGAAATGAAAATCTGTAAATGATTGCAATGAGTGAATGAGTAGTATTTAATACCATGGTGAAAGTATCAAGAGATATTAATACCATGTTGAAAGTATCAAGAGATAGAATGAATGAATGAATGTAAATCAGGAAAAGACAAGGTATTATCTTTTAAGAGCTCATGGAAGCTCTTCAAGAGATAATGATTCTACTGTTCTCTGGAGATTTATGAATTCCTAACTGCCGGTCCCTTTATGAGAATAATTCATTGTTAAGACTACATTTCCTAACTCCAAGATAGGAGCAGGACACAAGCAAGGATGTTTGGAGGGGACTGGAGTTAGGTTGATGTAGGACATTGTTGTGATGTCATTACTATGTAGCTACTCTGACTTATATTATGATCTGAAAATTTGAACCCTGTCAACAAGTTTACTCTCATGTCATCTTCATTTGTCTAGCACATAGCTATCTTTTTAAGAGCCCATGTTGTGGCAGAGAAAATGATTAAAGATGGGAACTATTTACTAATGGCAACTGAAAAGCTGTGGAAGTCGTCCATTTAAATTATTATAGCACTTGGTATGTACCATGGGACCTGAATTTGGATACTCTGTAAAGTAGCATCATTAGCATGGTTTATTCCCCTCTGTACCAGAAGTTCTGTTCAGAATGGGAAGATTTTGATTCAGAGTGACCAACATGTGAGTGACATGTTTTTGCCTGTTGCGCGACTGATCCAGCACCATGGAAGATTTTTATCAAGGCAATTTTCTAAATTCCTAATGCCAGTGGGGTGGTGCCCCATCCTGTTTGAAAATAAAGTTGTTACTGTCTGCGTGCTGTTGCCAACATGTGAGTGACATGTTGTTGCCTGTTGTACGGAATTCATTGCCAACCAAATAATTAACATATTGAGATAAGAACTCTTTATAGTATTCTCTTGGAAAAAGGAGCCATACACTTTTTATGGGATATAGCATTAATCTTTGGGGAATCCCACGCATTCTCCTCTGTTGCTCTAGGATTTTCAGTCCCCCATATGCAAATGATATATTTGTTAACTTTCTCACTTATGTGGAATGTTGATTTGTCACTGAAAATTAGATAATCACTAAAACCATCTTAAAAATGCTCCTGCATTTCTGTACAGAAATCACTATGTGTGGTTCTGTTATTGTCATTTAGACTTTGAAATAACTGCAATTTGTAGGGAGTCATTTTCAGCTGCTTTCTCAAAATTTTCCAAACAGTTGATTGTGGAATTTGCACCATTGTTGTGGATTTCTTTGGGCTCCATTGGTAAATGGCACAAATACACTCCACTTGTTCATCTGATTCACATGGTCTTCCTGAACTTTTTCCTTTACACAAACACATCTTGTTGTTTCAGATTTCTTGTGCCATTCTTAAGTTGATTGTCTATTCCGTAGTGATTTCTTGAAATGTGTCCTAAAATAACATTTGCACAATAGTAAGAGAATTTGTTTGGCTTAATTAAAGCACACAGAGTGAATTCTCCACAACTTTTGCAGCCATCTTGCCTGAGTGGTCATGTGATGGTAAAAATGTGTAATCTTTTAGTGATGCCATCTATATAATAAAACCATTACTATTGATGATAGAACGGTGCATTGTGAGTGTCAATATCTTGCATAGTTCTGGTTTTATAAAATGCTGAAACTGCTTATTTCGTTTATAATAATCGTGTATTTTAATTGAAGGCATTGTAATTCAGAAGTGTTTGATATTACTCTATTCATCATCATATTCTACAATTAAACTACTTTGGAACTGAAATGATAAACATTAGGTATAGAAGATTTTTTTATTTTATTTTTTTAAATTGTCACCTCAACATCACAGGCAGATAAGTCCAGCTGTGGAGCCCGGTAATGCTGGAGGGACGGTTGGTTGGTTGGTTGGTTGGTTGATTTTAATGGCACAAGGGCCATATTTTACCGAAGAGCACAAGACATATAAGACCAATGCTGAAGGACTCCCCAAAATAATGATTTTTAACTTTTGTCTCTTTTACCTTTTGTTTTTCAAAAGAAGAAAAAAAAAGGCATGAATTTGCTGTTCTGAGTGCATGATTCTGCTTGAACTCAAAGTATGACATTGACAAGTATTAATAAACTTACTAATTTAAATATGTGATGACTAGAAATTATTTTGAGAGAAATATTATGTAATACTGCACTACAACTGAGCTCCAATTTGTATGTTACTTTTGGCGGATGTAATATTGGTAGTATGGATCTGCCCATCTTTCCCTTGAAATTTTGTTTTTCTCATTCAGTGTAGTTTAAGAGGCAATCAAAAGGCTGTTAACTATACATGTAAAATTGCATTGGAAAATCTAGCTTTGCCAGATGCGCTAATAGTTTCATTTGTATTCCGGCTCTTTTGGGTTAATGTCAGTGTGGTACACAATCTGATGCAGGGATGCAGCAAGCTTTTTAAGTCTGGGAAGGCGAGTTTGACATTAAACCCCTTCAAGTTCAAAAGTTCCTCATCTCTACACAGCTTTTAATTTCTCATACCACTGTTATAGTAAAGAATTAAGATTGCTCAAAAATTGCACCACTAGTTATTGTCATAATTCTACTAAAAATTTGAAAACTAGGTAAATAATCAAAAAGTCACTGGTTGTAAATATCAAGTAAAACATAAAAGTTACATAAACAATGATTTCTGAAACAGCACTCAGCAGAAGGAAAAATTAACCAGCATAGAATGAATGAGTAACAGATAGTGAAAAAAGAAAATACTTTAGTGAAAAAAGAAGGTTCAATAAGAAGATACTTTTGGGAGTGAAAAAAGAAAATACTTTAGTGAAAAAAGAAGGTTCAATAAGAAGATACTTTTGGGGTAAGGCTTGGAAAAATTCCAATCAAGGCTAACCACTCAGAGGGCCTTTCTGCAACAAAACACAGATAGTTGATTAGCTCTTCATCTTTACAGAATATTCAGAAAAGTCCAGGAGGTTAGGCATATTCACATATTCTTGTGTATGACTCTGATGTTTCACATAATTCCTTTCATGCATATGAGGGGTTCACACTTCACAGAGTACACCAGTTAGAGCTATGTGGGATACTGTATGTGACTAACTAAAGCTTTTTAAAAGAAGAAAATACAGTATGACTTTCATTTTAAGTTACATTTTTCAATAAATTTATTCACACGCCATGCATTTATGTTATATGATGCTTAAATGCTAGTATTGTGCTTCACTCACCATCCTTATAAAAGTTCTGACTTTTCCTCCTAGGCAAAGGCTTTTCTCCTATTGTAACTTTCACTATTTTTCTCCTTTAAATGCTCCAGGTAGATGGGCAGAGTTGTACGACTTGTAATCTCATCAACACTCACCCTACATCTAGAAGACTTTACCCCCCCCCCCGCAACCACTCTTCTAAGTCCCTATCTGTGTGTTGACAAGGATCTCCATCACAACAACAAAATGTGGGGGGGGGGTGGATGCTGCATCTGTGCTATGTCAGTTTTGGGTTTTTTGTTATTTTTATTTTGTAATCCCTTTCTTTTAAGAAGTGATTCAGAAATTCCCTTTTCTTGAGAAAAAGATTTGTTACCCCATCCCAAGAGGCTTATCTAAGAATTTCATATAGGGAAGGGGGGGGGGCAGCTGAAAAAGTTGGGGGATGGGATATTGGATGAAAGAAAATTTTTTGAAGGCTGAAATTTTCATTAGTGAGATATTTGGGCTTTAAACCTAGGATTAAAAATAGGGAAAATTCCAAAAATGGAAAACTGTTGAATGTTTTATAGTGAAGAATGGTAGTAACCAGGATTTTTTTTTTTTTTTTCAAAATCTATATTTTGTTTGTGTGATGTTTTTATTTTTTATCTTTCAAGTCTAAATGCTTCTTCCCTAAACAAGGCTAGAGCAAAAAAGTATTAACATGGGTTGCTGCAACAGTAGATGTTGATATTTTTATAAATTATGTACATGCTGATGTGATTCAGAAGTATATCTGCAAAATCTGTAACTCTAAAATTAAGAGATACATATATATGTATCTTTTAATTTTAGAGTTTCAGATAACTTTAAAAACATGGTCGACTTTTGACTGACTTTAAACAAGGTCTGGAGAAATTTGTTCCAGATCTTGGAGCCAGCTCCAAAATTTGGGAGCCTCTCACAGATGTTTGGAACTTTATTGTCCTGGGTTGTTGTATAATGGATAGCGTGCTTGAATGGAAATCAGGAAGTGCAAGTTTGTTTCCCTCTCCAGAGCGATGTAATTTAAAAGTTTTCTGATGTGATGATGGTACACATTGAACAATAAAACTGGAGATTTGGATGTATCTGATTTCTAAAATCATGACATTCTACATGATTCGTGAAGGATATTTCTTTCACAGAATCCATAGTCAAATCATGTTTGGGGAATCCAAAATGTGGGTTTCTGTTGAAATGTCTTAAGTCAAGTGTTTTTGTGATCACAACACTTTCTCATACTAATTAATGTACATGAAAGCAAAAGTGCCAGGAATGAGATTATTCTACAACAAAAGTATTAGTGATTGTGGAATAACTCTTTTACGGGTCTTATAGAGGTTATTTTTCTTCAAAGTTGGTTGTCAAATTTTCGAACTAAAGCCTAGTTCGTCATCAGGACTATGTCACTGGAGTAGTTGCTGCCACTCAATTGGAAGAGTCCATCCGCAATTATCGTTAATTGTGGTACTTCTTCTTCTTGCTATTTCGATCCCTTCTTCTAGTTTCCTCTTTACTAAGTTTGACTGGTGGGCGATTATTTTCACTGAGTCCCAATTTATGGAGTGTCCACTTGCTTGTATATGTCTGTCTAGCCCTGTTTTGTTCCCAATGTTCCTAATAGCTGCTTGGTGTTCTTTCATTCGGACCTTAATACTTCTCCCTGTTTCTCCTATATAGCTGAGTCCGCAGTTACAGTCGATGCAGTAAATTACTCCTTCCTGCAATTGGATGTCCAATTCTTTCTGCTTTAAAGCTGGCAGGAATTTCTTTATTTTGTTATTAAGATCTGGAGCTAGCCTGATATTATATTTTGCTCCGATCCTTTTCAGTTTCTCGAAAAGTCCCTTGTGGTACGTAATTTTGCTAGTGAATTTGAAGTTGGTTTTCTCCTGCTTCTTTTTTGGCACGTACCACAAGGGACTTTTCGAGAAACTGAAAAGGATCGGAGCAAAATATAATATCAGGCTAGCTCCAGATCTTAATAACAAAATAAAGAAATTCCTGCCAGCTTTAAAGCAGAAAGAATTGGACATCCAATTGCAGGAAGGAGTAATTTACTGCATCGACTGTAACTGCGGACTCAGCTATATAGGAGAAACAGGGAGAAGTATTAAGGTCCGAATGAAAGAACACCAAGCAGCTATTAGGAACATTGGGAACAAAACAGGGCTAGACAGACATATACAAGCAAGTGGACACTCCATAAATTGGGACTCAGTGAAAATAATCGCCCACCAGTCAACCTTAGTAAAGAGGAAACTAGAAGAAGGGATCGAAATAGCAAGAAGAAGAAGTACCACAATTAACGATAATTGCGGATGGACTCTTCCAATTGAGTGGCAGCAACTACTCCAGTGACATAGTCCTGATGACGAACTAGGCTTTAGTTCGAAAATTTGACAACCAACTTTGAAGAAAAATAACCTCTATAAGACCCGTAAAAGAGTTATTCCACAATCACTATGAATAGAGGTGCCATAAATGCATTTACAACTAGGATTAAAACCACATACGGGCTGGATATATGGCGAAACATCAGAAAGATAGAAAGGAGTAAGTGCAAAAGCGACAAATGTAAGTCACAACTTTATTTTCTTAAGAAATGTAAGAGAGCTAATTTTGTCCCACCTTCTTTGAGACTCACAAAAAACATCGCGGAAAATCTGTCAAGAAATTTTATCAAAAAAATAGAACTAAAAACGGTGAATGGCGCGATTCGTAATAAATTCAAAACTATTGAGCAATGCGAACGAATAGAAGCTCGTATTTGGACCTCTTTATTAGGTGAAATTCCGGAAGCAGAAAAGAAAAATATTGATAATTGGTTAGCTAAAGCAGTGAGAGATAAAAACAAAAAGTTTAAGGAAAAATTGAAGATTAAAGAGAATAAGTGGTTGAATCCAAAGTTAATGTCTACAGCACCTGGCCCACGGTTAATACCATCCCCCACTAACAAACATGTCATGGATCTGACGGAAGAAGGAGTAGATGAAAACCTGATTAATCTCCTCAATAAGGGATATAATTATAACCTTTCCTCCGCAACACTTGATAAAACGTATACTGATTGATTTAGAAAGCATCTGTAGTAAGGTAGAAAGAGAAGATGAAAATACAGCAGTTACTTTAAGGAAAGAATTCTCAGACTGCATCTCAAAATTTGTAAAAAAGCCAGTAAAAGTTGATTACAATTTTAATAGAAATGCCATTGCTGACCTTAAAAAATTCAAAGCCAATGATAAAGTTGTAGCACTGAAAGCAGATAAGAGCAAAGTTTTGGTATTGGTAGAAAAAGAGAAGTATTACAATAAAATGGAAGCTGAATTGAGCAAGCCTTATTATGAAGAACTCAATGGTAACCCTATAGATCAAACTGTCAAAAATCTTAAGAAATTAATCAGCTCTTTAAGAAATAAAAAACAGCTTAATGAGCTCTTCAAAAACTTCTCCAAAATCCAGTCAAGAATTCCACAGATCTATGGTACGATAAAAGTTCACAAAGAAGGTCATCCAGTAAGACCTATAATAGACACTAGAAATTCGCCACTCTCCAACATTAATTATTATTTACTTGGTCACCTCAGAGATATGTTCCCTTCTCCTCCCTACCTACTAAAAAATTCCATGCAGCTAAAAGGAAAACTGGACAACTTGCCAGAATTAATTCATCCAGTAATGGCAAGCCTGGATATAGTCTCTATGTATACCAACATTAACCTGGACCTCCTCCTGGAATTCATTGCAGATGACCTTGCGGAAAAAATAGTATTCCATAATCACAATAGAGAAATACTACTTGGCATATATGAACTGCTCCTATTTTCCTTCAAGAATAATTTCTTCCAGTTTGGAAAGAAATATTACAGACAAACTTCAGGACTTGCAATGGGTTCTCCACTAGCACCTCTGCTAGCAAATTATTATATAAGTAAACTAGAGGCAAAAATCCTTATACAACCCTCCTTGTTTGCTCTCTATGTAAGGTACATGGATGATGTCCTAATTATAGTAGATACTGTGGACCAATCTCTACCCTCTCAGATTCTGGAAGAATTTAACTTACTAGAGAATACCTTGCAGTATACCCTAGAACAGGAAAGAGACCATAGCATCAATTACCTAGATTTAACCTTGACCTCAAGAGAGGGAAAAATATTCACTCAGCTTTTTAGAAAACCCACCAACACAGGGAAGATGTTAGACTTCTGCTCATTCCACCCTGATTATATTAAATCGAATACAGCGAGACAATTTTTGGAAAAGATTGAAATCCTGGTCTCTTCAGCTACTCAGAAAGATCTTCACAAAGAAGAATTAAAGGAAATATTGGCAGAAAACAATTACCCCTCCCCATATGTTGAAAAAATATTTAAACAAGTGCCAAAAAAGAAGCAGGAGAAAACCAACTTCAAATTCACCAGCAAAATTACGTACCACAAGGGACTTTTCGAGAAACTGAAAAGGATCGGAGCAAAATATAATATCAGGCTAGCTCCAGATCTTAATAACAAAATAAAGAAATTCCTGCCAGCTTTAAAGCAGAAAGAATTGGACATCCAATTGCAGGAAGGAGTAATTTACTGCATCGACTGTAACTGCGGACTCAGCTGTATAGGAGAAACAGGGAGAAGTATTAAGGTCCAAATGAAAGAACACCAAGCAGCTATTAGGAACATTGGGAACAAAACAGGGCTAGACAGACATATACAAGCAAGTGGACACTCCATAAATTGGGACTCAGTGAAAATAATCGCCCACCAGTCAAACTTAGTAAAGAGGAAACTAGAAGAAGGGATCGAAATAGCAAGAAGAAGAAGTACCACAATTAACGATAATTGCGGATGGACTCTTCCAATTGAGTGGCAGCAACTACTCCAGTGACATAGTCCTGATGACGAACTAGGCTTTAGTTCGAAAATTTGACAACCAACTTTGAAGAAAAATAACCTCTATAAGACCCGTAAAAGAGTTATTCCACAATCACTATGAATAGAGGTGCCATAAATGCATTTACAACTAAAAGTATTAGTTTTCAAAAATGGTGGGCAAAGCAGATGGCCCCAAAATTGATACTGCGTGCAGGGCCCTGGTAACTCTAAATCTTCCACTGCTCAACATACTGATTAAATTTAGGAATATTATTAAAGGAAATATCTTTTTATGATGCATAGATTAAAATCTTCCCATTTTCAAACAATGTTTTACTGTGGTAGAGAAGGGGACAAACTGGTGCCATGGTATTAAGACATTACACATGCCTTACCAACTACCATATTTTTAAGAAAATAAGACGCACATTTTTTCCAAAAAAATTGGTGTTGAAATCCTCTCAGCATCTTATGTTATGAAGGTCATATTATTGCCACGAATGTATGTGCATATATGCTGCTATAACAGCTGTTGAAGGAGTTTAAAATGTTGTTTTATTTTAGGTACAGTAAATGATATTCACACATTTTCTACAATGACATTGTATTCTGAATGATTATGTAGTATATACTATACTTTTATGCTTATCAATTGTCAACTGTGTGTGTGTGTGTGCAGTGTCATAACCAGAAATTTCTTGGGGGGTTGGGTGGGGGCATGGATTTGGTTCATCGGCGAAAGCCTCCTGGGAAAAAATTGTGCAAGTGGAAATAAGCCCAAAATCTTTAAAAGACAAAAAATGAAAAGAAAAACCATTGCTTAGAAATTTAAAAGAAAAAAATATATGTATATATGTCACTTTAAATTCGTACTCAATCCTCCGGGGGGGGGGGTCTAGAACCCCTTGGCTGCACCTATGTTTGTGTGTTATGAGCTGCCATGCTGTTTTGTGCTAGACATGTGTATTTGTACCAGCAGTGGCATAGCCAAGAGGAGGAGGGTTTTTGGATCCAAACCCCATTTGAGGGTGGATTGAGCAAAAATTTTAAGCAATATATACAGTGTGTAATATGTAAGGCTTTCACCAATGAACCAAATCCATGGACACGTCCTCCCCTTAAGAAATTTCTGGCTACGCCACTGTGTGCTAGTGTGCATTCGTGAATTAATGATGTAAAATACAGTAAGTACATACCTTATAGGTTGTAGCAATCTGAAACGGACATAAAAGGACTATATCATAATTCCTTTAAAAATCGTGGTGGAGTGGAAGCCTGTTATAACGTGGGTATACGGGGACAAAATGATAACCACGTAGAAATACTCACTCTATATCCGAATCTGAGTATGTATTTGTCTCTATATATATTTTACTTGGGGGACACGTTCAGACCTGCGTTATATCTGATTCTGTGGTGTAACAGACTTGAGTTATATATGGCTTCCTCTATAATAGAAAAGAGGGGAAAGAACTGCATCTCAGGATAAAACATCACAACAAATGTTTAAGACATACACCAGCAAACTGGAGGTGCAAAAAAGCATTAGTGCCTGCTACATTATTATTGCTGCAAATTCTTTGGTTTATTTAGAACTTTTGTAGACAAAACGCAAAAATCTTATTCAATTACAGTAACGTAAATACTGTGGAGTCGTAATTTTTGGGGAAAATCCTTTCGTGAAAAGTTCAAATTTTGTTTGAACTTTAACTGAGGAGGAAAGTACCTATTTTTGCAGTTTGTGACTAAAGATACTGCCACATATGACAATCTCATTTCATTGTTGTTCACCACCAGTGTGCATAGGTTCGTCCATTTGCTTCTGTGATGATATTTTATTTCAAATGGTTCTTGGGAAAGCTTTAGATTAAAAATAAAATAACTTTCCCATTCCCAGGAATTGTTTGTATGCCACAGAATGTTGATAGACTTTGACTAAGGCCATCAGTCAACATTGCAACCAGGATGACCTTCCAAACCAATAATAAAGGCCATTGGCCAGTGAAGGTGTTGAAGGTGAAGGTGCAACACCACAGGAAAATTCTGGAGCACATGTAGGCCATTGGCTGATGGACTAAGTGGTGTTTCTTTACCTTATTTCTTCAGTAGTATCACACATTGCTAGTTTGCAAATCTGCAAGGATTCAATAATTCAGGGACTGCTGTTTTTACACATGAAATTCAATTTTTTAAAATAAAAATCTTTAAAATGCCATTTCCCCCTTAAATTTCTCTCATAAAATAAGGGTGTGTCTTATATACCAGTGCTGTATATTCCAAAAAATATAGTATTTACCTTTATATCCCATAGTACACAGATCTAGTGCCATGAAAATTTAACTATGTGAATTCTTCAGACTGTTATGTCATGATTGAGATATGTGGCTATTATGCACAATAGTCAATCATTTTGTGCTGTTTTTTACTGCAGTGCTACATAATATTTTGCATGGACTGCAAAGAGGTTGCTAACTGGACAAATGAATCAGATTGCCAAACAACTATCCATCTCATGGTTGGGTGCTATTCTGACAGTAAATAATAGAAATAATATACAAACAGCAACTGTCAGTCTTTGGTGATTCATCTCAACTTAATTGCTAGCATAGTTTTGTACCTTGTTTGAGTGTGTCAGATGTACTATATGATTCTAAAAGTTTTGGTTAATTAGGAATAAGTATAATAGCATAGTTGTGAAATTCCAAACAAGAAATATTGCTGCCAAACTTTTTATTTCCAATTAAGTGTAATGTAAGTTACAAATGATAATATGGAAACCTTCAGACTGGGAATAAACTTCGTTCGTGTTAAGTAGGAAAGAAAAATTCCCACAATTCATGTGGGACAATTTGTGCTGAGCTCCATTAATACAAGAGGTTATTGGAGTTTTGAAAGGTACATCTGACTTGCAGCTAAATGTTGGTGTTCAAAGAAGCTTTCGCTTATTTTAATGATGTATTGCTATTTCATTATTGTTGGTGGCAGTTGGCTTCACTTTGTTGCAATATCCACTGTGTCCACATTAGTGATGGACAGTTCCTGAATGATTTGTTCACGACACATGACAATGACTTTTCAACGTGAATGGCTCACTTTCACTGCTGTGAAGGATCATTCAATCCACCATTACTGCGATACACACAGAAGTGGAAGCATGTTTAAATTTCTTCCACTCATATGAGATTGAAAATGAATTCCCAATAAGAAAAGTAATGTCAAGAATTAATAAGTGTCAACCATCATGTGAGTGAGCAGTGAGCTAGGAAATAATGATGAAACTTAAGATTGGGAATGATACAACAGCCATTCCATAAAAACTGAGAGTAAAATCACACAAAATGAAGAAATATAGTTACAGCAAAATATATGTTATTCTTTCTCAAAGTATCTTCCCTTGGACGATATGCAACGGTCCCATCGTTCAGTCCACTTTTCAAAGCATGTGGCGAAGGCATTTTGTCAGCATCTGTGTTGAATGTTGCGCCACGGAACTTCTCCTTCATTGTTGGAAACAACCAGAAATCACATTGGGCGAGGTCAGGACTGTAGGCATGCTATGGCATGATTTCAATACTGCATTTCATAAACTGTTGAACACAACAACCAGCCACATGTGGGCAGGCGTTATCATGGTATAGGGTCCACTTGCCCACCAGTTCCGGTCTCTTAACCTTTTACATGACAACGTGCCCATTTCGGGAACATCTAGAAAAATGTATTAAAATTTGTTTTCTTATTAACTAAAGGATGTTTTTTTATTAATTAGCAAAAAATATATATAGGTATTAGTGTACCAGCCCTCCCCAAAAATTTGGACAAAAGAGTATATGATCGTATAATTTTTTCAATGCAAAAATCATTTTTGTGTCTTTTTTTCTGAGAGCTGTGAAAATTCATCAAAGCATGATGTCCCAATTTGGGAATGTTGGCATGTAAACTGTTACTCGATGTGTGTTGTCGCAGATGCTTCAAGACTAAAATGTAATACTCAGCATTGACAGTAATTTGTAGAGGAATGGCATGCTTGTAGACTACACCTTTATGATAAAAGAAAATTATCACCTTCCCAGCTGATTTGGTTTGGTGGACTTTTTTTTGCAGGAGGCAAGCCTGTGTGTTTCCAGACACTTGTTGCACACTTCATGAGGGGTTCGAAATAGTGGACTCATGTTTCATCGTTAGTTGTTACTGTGTTTAGAAAGTTTGGATCCTTTGCAATAATTTGTTTCCACTCATGACACACTTGAACTCTAGTTAACAGTTGTTCTCTCATCAGGTGATGAATTACCCATCTGGAACACACACGATGCAGCAGTAATTTGTCGCATAGAATGCAGAATGCCAACTTTTTTGAAATATTTGTTGACACTGCTATGTTTTCACACGTTATTCGTCGATTTTCTTGCAAGTTTACCCAAACAGTATTAACAATACGCTCCGTGACAACACTTTCAGGTCGACCAGGCCTAAGAATGAGTTCTACTGACAAATGCTCTTTATTGAAATCATGGTGCCATCTAAAAATCGTTGACTAACCCAAACATTTATCTTTGTAAGCTTTTTTCATTAAATCAACTGTATCTGGAGCTGTTTTACCCGAACGATAGCAAAATTTTATTGCACAACGCACTTCACTTCTCAACTATGAATCACTAACCTCCATAGCTGTATGGTGAAATGCAGATATACCTTAAACAACTGCGCAATAACAAAACCAGAATCGTCTGCCACAGCTATTAACTATTGCCATAGATGCTTCCTTAATTTAGTTAGTCGTCTGTTTGATTATTTTTCTCTTTTGCACTGTTGCCAACTAAAAAAAATTACTCTCAGTTTTTGTGGAATGGTGTTTGTACATGAATGCCATTCATTTTAATAGTGTGCCGGAATCGGTGGACAAATCATTCACCTTTGATGGTTGAAGAGCTCACACTGTTTTGGGCAGTTTGCCCAAAAAGATTTATGGCCTTGAAAGTTCAACACAGGATCCCTGTAACAAATGATTTACTCAGTGAGCATAGTGACAAGCTGGAAATTGGATCATTCATTTGAATGATCATTTGTGTCTGATCCTTTTGCATGAATAATGAATTAACTTCGAGAAAGTAATGATGATTTATGCCATCACTAGTTAACATGTATTGACATGGCAGATGGTTAAACATGCTCACACCTTTTGGCAAAATACAGAGTTGTGACATGGAAATGAAGATATTTGAGAATTTGAGACTCCTATTTAAATATAACCTTTGCTTATTATTAAGTTGAAGTGTAAGGGTGCCCAAATATGATATTTAGTGATATAAAGTTTTCAGAAATACTCTGCAAACAATGTTTCAAAAAAATATTTTATTTGAAGGGAATTTACTTTCTGGACAACAGCAAAAATGATGTAAAGTTAATTGCTAGCAAGGAATTGGTTGTTAGTGAAATAATAGCATTCATGTTTATTTATTTTTGGAGGTTTAACAACCACTGTGAGCAAGTCAATGGACTATTAGCAATTGTCCATCCCTATTTAGGGTCACTGGTTCCAGGGAAGGGTGAGAGCCAGTGCTGTAAGACCAACACCACATCCATGCTTCACTCGGGTTGAACCTGGACCCATCTCAAACAAATGGTCACAAGCCAGCACTTAGACCTCTGCGCCACCAGGGCAGCCATATTTTTCAAGTGTTTGACTGTGATGAAGTATGGGAAATATAAATTTTATTGTTTACTTCCAAAATGAATATGCAATTTTTGGTTCAGGTAAACTAAACAGATGTATGAAATGTGAACTATTTTAAATCATACTACTGTATGATTTATGAAGTTTTGTTTATAGGTTCAATATAAAAGTTTTTTTTTTCTTGTGAAGAAGGAAACTATTAGTTTCATTATCTGAGCCATTACAAAAGACTGATTTTCAATTAATATGGTTTGATGTAAACCAGTAGCAGGCTTTGGCGCCCCTTAAATTTAAATCAAATTTTGTGGAATTTTTATGGCATTTCAATTGGCATAATTATTTACAATGTCCTTCTGATGAGCAGTTAACTTATCAACATTTTTAAGGAAAAACAAACAGGTTTTGGTTTGATTTTCCCATCAAAAAATCACACTTCATCAAAAGCCTTGTCAATTTGCTTAAGCACCATACCTACATAATGTATGTAGGTCTTATTGGTAGGAAATGTGTCAAAAGCCACAAAGGAGTCATACTCCACCAATTGCCCACAATCAGTGGAACCTGTTTCATTACAAAGGGGTGCGTCATTATCAGTGTCACTAGAGATTTCTCTGATTGCTTTAATTATTTTTTTTTTTTTGGGGGGGGGGTCCTTAGCAGCAGTCGAAATGTTTCTTTGCATTCTTCTCTTCTTTTTGATTGGCCTCTTCTTCTGAGACACACTTAACTGATATGTTAGTTAGTATTTTTGAAGATCTATTTCTCCTTTCTTTTGGTGTTTTTGCACTGATCAGCTTCAGGAAATAAGCACAATTCCTCATTTGCCTTGTAAAGATTGGTTTCATGCAACTGCCATGTGCTCAGACTGAGATCCTGATGCTTCAGTAGTATCAGCACACTGACATTTGCTGATCTGTCATATATGATGATGGGAATTTATTTTCTTGGAAGATATCCCGACTGAATGGCCAAATCTAGTTGTTTGGTAACATAGCTTGAGGAAAGGCAACACTGATCAATGCAGAGATATAATAAATTGTTATTGGCTATCATCCACGAATCGCAAGCTTTGTTGTAATATGTTTTCAGTGGCCCAAACACAGTGCTGTCAAGCATGTGGATTTTGTGGCGTGTGTGTGAGTGGAAAGAAAACATATGAATGCTGTTTTCTTTGACAAGATCAAGTACAGGAATAGAAATCTGACTTTCATGATTGTGTCCAAAAGCATCAAAATAGGGGTTTCTTTAGTGCACTTTATATGCTTAATGAAATGTTTTATGAAGCTTAAGAAGTTTTCAGCTGTCATCAGGTGTGATTCATGTGCACAACCTGTAAATCATGGCAGTGCCCAATGTAACATATGGTCTTTAAAATATACTTTTGGGAATACTAAGAGTGCATTTTAAAGATGCATCTCCTAAAGCATTCACTGCAGGTAACTGTTCTGATCTGTTTGACTCCCTTTGCTGCTATTAACTTTGTTTGTCATATATAGTGATATCTGTCTCATCTCTATTAAAGGTATCTCTAATTCTGAACTTCATGTGTGAATGTATGCTTTCTAGGTTATTGAAAAATGAAGTTACATTATTATGATCATAGCTTGTTGATGCTGAGAGGTTGGGTGGGTGTCATGCTCTAAAATTTAAAATGATGCTACCAATCATCACCAGCTATTCACCCCCCCCCCACACACACACAAATATAGAATCCGTATAAATTTGCTACTACTATGAATTCACAGGCCAATTTCTTCATCATTCTTGATGTAAATCTACAATGTAATCTTAATGCATCTAGTGTGTAATTCCCCATCATTTCTTCATATTGACCAGTTTGACCAAATTTACCTGTTTGCATACCTGGGGTCAAAGAGAACTGTAACTGGCTTACCTACAGTGACTTCTTATTCTTTTGCATCCTTTAACTTGTTTATGTAATAAATAAGAGTAGTTTTAGCTATACCAGTTTTTTGCATGTTGCCCAAATCGACTTAGTGTCAACAACACTCTTTTAATCATAAAAACTTAAGGTAGCAATCTTAAAAGCACGATAATTAAAACACTACGCAGGCTTCTGATGAAGTGAAGAACTTATTTAATGTATAAGTTAAAAGATTAAAAATAAAGCCATAAGAACTTTCGGTCTTCCTAAAGACCATCATCAGATGGAAGGAAGTACTGAAGGAACATTTTTGGTGGGGAGACATATAAGTAACTTGCAGGCATGACATACAGAACAGGTGATCATGTCGTCAATCCAGATATAATGATTTTAAATCGATATATGAATACATACGTAATCAAATGGTCAAATTGTCAAAAACTTAGCATACAAGACAAGTAAGACGTAGAAAAAAAGTAAGTAAGACAAATACAGAAAATAAGGAGGCAATCTTACATAACTTACCTACAATAACCGAATAATATGCTTTTTTTTTTTAAATATATATTTTAAATACTTTCATTATCCACAACTGGAGGGAAAGTTTTAATAGTTGTGTCCAAGGTTTTGGTATGTAGACTGGAGTATTGTCATTACAACATGAAGTTCCATGTTCAGCAATTATCAAACTTTCGGTGAATAATAAGGAGGAGATAGTACGTGGTGTTGTAATGATCTTTGCCTCTTTCCAATTAGGATAATGTTGTCCTTCATTCACTAGTCTTGCAAGGGCAGTATTTGATAGGCCATTCTTAACAGCATATTTATGTTCGTTGAGCCTAATTCCCAATGACCTTTTGGTTGATTCGATGTATTGGCTGCAAGGGGGAATTTGATTCAAACTATCAAGTGGGATAGTGTATACACCAAATTTGTTAACCTCTGGAACCAGGTCATGATCTTTCTTGATCAAAGTAAAAATATTGGTGGTACGTATCTAATTGGAAAGAGGCAAAGATCATTACAACACCACATACTATCTCCTTATTATTATTCACCGAAAGTTTGATAATTGCTGAACATGGAACTTCATGTTGTAATGACAATACTCCAGTCTACATACCAAAACCTTGGACACAACTATTAAAACTTTCCCCTCCAGTTGTGGATAATGAAAATATTTAAAATATATATTGAAAAAAAAAGCATATTATTCGGTTATTGTAGGTAAGTTATGTAAGATTGCCTCTTTATTTTCTGTATTTGCCTTACTTCATTTATTTACTCTTTTTCTATGTCTTACTTGTCTTGTATGCTAAGTTTTTGATAATTTGACCATTTGATTACGTACGTATTCATATATCGATTTAAAATCATTATATCTGGATTGACGACATGATCACCTGTTCTGTACGTCACGCCTGTAAGTTACTTATATGTCTCCCCACCCAAAAATGTTCCTTCAGTACTTCCATCTGATGATGGGTCTTTAGGAAGACCAAAAGTTCTTATGGCTTTATTTTTAATCTTTTAACTTATAAATTAAATAAGTTCTTCACTTCATCGGAAGCCTGCATAGTGTTTTAATTATCGTGCTTTTAAGATTGCTACCTTAAGTTTTTATGATTAACACATTCCGCTTGATAACCTGATATCTTGACTACTAGTTGCAACAGCTTGGTATGTGTTTTTATCCTTACCTATTCGAATTATTTGATCTACTTAACTATGGGTGAGACATTTAAGACTTTTAAAACTACACGTCTGCGACTTGCCTTGGAAGAGTCACATCTGACATTTTTACTGTATTGTCGGGACCTACATATCATTCCAAAGTTCCTAACCTTGAGAAATAAATCTAGATCTCTGAGAGACTATCAAGTCCTAAGGAATACTGAAGAAAGAAGAATTCGTACAGAAATTCTGTTAAACGAAGCCTACTTGACCACCTACATAAAAAAGCTTATACAGCTTACAGTCAACTAGTGAGTGAGATCCATGATATTGAGTTCAACCATTATCTTATTGTCGTCATGGCTATAATTGATTCAGAAGTTAACTACACATACGAAAGACATATCCATAAACTGCGTAACCTTGTTGCTGAAGATTTAACTAACAAAAAGCGAAGTTCTACATGCCGGAGGAGATCCACAACTCAACAGCTTACCTCTGTGGAATTCATTAACTTCAGTGACATTCAACTTAATCAATTACAACTTTCAGCCTTATCTAAGGGCCCAAAATTTGCTTTCCCGAACTCTAGAGTCAGAAACATTACTCTTATTCCTCAAGTTGAATCAATAATATCCCACTTGCCTTCAGAGCAGCGAGATTTAACTCGATACCGGATAGTTAATGCCATTAACAGATTTAACCTCCATTGGTGCAGCCCGGGCAGTGGTAACATAATGGAAGAGAGGAAATAACTCCTGGAGCTGCGTAAAAATCAAGACTTATCTATATTGGCGGCTGACAAGACTTCACAAATCGTTCTTCTGAATAAATCTGATTTTAATGACAAAATGCTTGACGCTATTCAGGACATTCAACATGTCACCATACATTCTGACCCAACGAAGGCTACTCTGACAGCAATAAGCAAACTTAAAAAACAGTTCAATCTTCCCGACTCTATTCTTCAAGGTTTGTTTGAAACAGGTTCCTGGAGCTTGTGTACCTTAACTCTTCGGTAAACTTAAGGTTCACAAAGTTGGACACCTTATGCGTCCTCTGGTTTCAGGTGTTGTATCTCCCACTAGACCACTCGAGAAAGCACTTGCTACTTTTCTTAAGCCAATTACCAATTCCTCTACCTACTCTATTAATGGGACCACTCAAGCTCTCACTAAGATCAAGAACTTTGATACGACAGGCCTACCCTTCATTCTGGCATCATTAGACATGGTAGCAGTGTTCCCGAATGTACCTATTTCTGAAGTACACAACATTATTAAGTCTTCCCTTGTTGAACTTGGCCATTCCCAAGAAACTGTTGTGTCCGTTCTTGCTGCTTTGAAGCTAGTGCAACAACGTTCATTTTTCCGGTTCAACAACATCTTCTATCGCCAAACAGGTGGCGCCCCTATGGGGTCACCCCTATCTCCAATTCTAGCAGAGATCTTACTCCAAGATCTTGAAAATAAAGTAATGCAGGAATCTCGTCACCGTCCACGCCTTTACCTACGTTATGTTGATGATGTCTTATTATTCTGGGACCATGGTCTGGATGAACTACAGGTTTTCTCGGAACATATGTCTTCAATATATCCTTCAATAAAATTTACATTTACCATCGAACTTGAAAATAATGGTACTTTACCTTTCCTAGATTTTCTCTTAGAACGTGACTCAGACTCCTGCTCTTTACACTATTCGGTGTATCAGAAACCAACCTCCGCACCCACTATGATACCTGCATCGTCTGCGCATCCGAATAATTATAAACTTTCTTCAATTAACTTCATGCTAAGAAGAGCATTCACTCATTCCTCTGATGACTTCAGGCGGCTTTGCGAAATTAATAAGGTTTTCGATATTGCTTGTGCCCATGGTTTCAAAAAATCTACTGTTAAAGCTGAACTCTGGAAAATCTGTCGTCAACGTCTAACTACCCTTCAGGCCGAACACCCCTGTCGCAATTATGTTTGCTCAATGGATTATTTCCCAACTGTGTCTCCTCAATCCTTAAAAATAATTTGTAAACCATTCAATCTTTACTTTGTGATACGTACCACCAATACTTTTACTTTGATCAAGAAAGATCGTGACCTGGTTCCAGAGGTTAACAAATTTGGTGTATACACTATCCCACTCGATAGTTTAAATCAAATTCCCCCTTGCAGCCAATACATCGGATCAACCAAAAGGTCATTGGGAATTAGGCTCAACGAACATAAATATGCTGTTAAGAATGGCCTATCAAATATGGCCCTTGCAAGACTAGTGAACGAAGGACAACATTATCCTAATTGGAAAGAGGCAAAGATCATTACAACACCACGTACTATCTCCTCCTTATTATTCATTGAAAGTTTGATAATTGCTGAACATGGAACTTCATGTTGTAATGACAATACTCCAGTCTACATACCAAAACCTTGGACACAACTATTAAAACTTTCCCCTCCAGTTGTGGATAATGAAAGTATTTAAAATATATATTTAAAAAAAAAAAAAAAGCATTTTATTCGGTTATTGTAGGTAAGTTATGTAAGATTGCCTCCTTATTTTCTGTATTTGCCTTACTTCATTTATTTACTCTTTTTCTACGTAGGTCTTACTTGTCTTGTATGCTAAGTTTTTGATAATTTGACCATTTGATTACGTATCTATTCATATATCGATTTAAAATAATTATATCTGGATTGACGACATGATCACCTGTTCTGTACGTCACGCCTGTAAGTTACTTATATGTCTCCCCACCCAAAAATGTTCCTTCAGTACTTCCATCTGATGGTCTTTAGGAAGACCGAAAGTTCTTATTGCTTTATTTTTAATCTTTTAACTTATACATTAAATAAGTTCTTCACTTCATCGAAAGCCTGCATAGTGTTTTAATTATCATGCTTTTAAGATTGCTTGCTACCTTAAGTTTTTATGATTGACTCATTCCGCACGAGAATCTGATATCTTAACACTCTTTTACTTCTTCCATCATATAAGCTGGTACAGTTCAAAACTCTGTTTTCCTTTGCTCATTGTGTATGTCATTCCAAAAAAGCAAACAAGTTTCACAATGAGTATCTAATAATTTTTAATAGATCAAAGCACATTTTACGTTGTATAAGGATTATATAGCAAAGAAGAAAATTCTGATATGCATACATATAAATGAAAAAAGAGTTATACCCAACAATAAATTTATTATTAAAACTTTTGATAAATCATGCCATAAAATATTGCTTGTGGACCAGCTAGCTATCTGTGTATATCTGCGTAGTAATTGTTGATTTTATTTTGTTCACATCAAATGAAAGCCCATATGGGCATACATTAAATCTCCTCCCCCCCTTCCCACCCTTTCCTCATGATTTGTTAAACATAATTCAGAAAATGTAGCTGGAGGAAGCAAAGAAATTCAGAGGAAATAAAATTGAGTGGCAAAATGTGGTTTAATTTAAACAAAAATAAGGTGAAAATAGTTTAAACATTATTTATTCAACCTAAATATATGTTTTCAAATTGTAAGAGAAAACTACTCACTTAGCAGCATATGTAAGCACAGTAGTTTCCTGGGGTATGGGTCTACTGTACCCACGGGAGTAGAATTATGGGAACAGGGGATATGTGTTCCCCTCAACTGTATCTTAAGCAGGGACTACCCTCCTGAACTCAGGCTTTAATTTATTGCCCAGCATACTATGTTTCCCTAAATTATTCAATTTCAAAAGCTCATTATTTCTGAAATTTAATTAATTCTTTATTAGTAATAAACACAAATATTCCATAAGTTCTGGGCTATTTATTTATATGTATAGATAATGTGTTATGTAAAGCAAAAAAATCAACAGCTTAATGTGTTACGTAAAGCAAAAGAAATCAATATTGACAACGAACCCCGATAGTCATCCAGAGGCTCAAAACATCTGTGTATGTAAATAAACACCCCAGAACTTGTAGAATATTTGTGTTTATTATTTCCTATTAAGAATTAATTACTGTTCAATCTGGGTAAGCCAACTTTATAACTTTCAGATGTTCTGAAATGCAAATTCAAATTCAAATTCAGAGTTTTTAGGTATTGTAAGGGTTGTTTAATAAGTAGTGAGACTTTCTGCGTGAAAGAGTCAAAACTTGACATATCTAAAATTAATCACTGCTAGCATTTAGACAACAGTCCCATCATTGCACAAGTCCTTGTATTCCTGCAGCATAGGGGCAGGCTGCTGCTGCAACCAGTATCTACAGTTTCATGTGTCTTATCATCCGAAATGAAATGTTTGCCTTTGAGAAAAATGTTCATAGATCCAAAGATGTGAAAATTGCAGGGCAGTAGGTCAGGATTATATGCCAAATGGTGAAGGACTTCCCAGTGAAAGCGCTGCAATGTCCTTTGCATGGTAACTGGTTTATGTGGGCGGGCGTTATCATGCAGAAGCACAATACTGTGAGTGAGGTTGCCAGGTCTCATGTTTTTGATGGCATGTCGGTCGATGCTTCATTAAAATTTGACAATATTGTTCGGCATTGATGGTTGACCGTTTTGGTAGCCACTCAAGAAGCAATGGTCCTCTGTGGTCAAAGAACAAGGTTAACATCACCTTGCCTGCGGAAATGGTGGACCGTGATTACCTTGGCAGTGGCGACGGTGCATGTTTTCACTGCATGCTCTGGTGTTTCGACTCTGGCACAAAATGATGACACCAGCTCTCATCCCCCTGTAATAATGCATAGCAGGAAATCTTTACCTTCTTCATGGTAGCAGAACAGATGTTGTAACAATAGTCCCATTCTGGCTCTTCTGTTCATTGGACAGATGTTTCAGTACCCACGTGGCGCAGAGTTTACTATATTCAAGGTGCGAATGCATGATCATATTCACAGCTCCAATGCTCACACCTCCACTGTTCACCAGTTCTCGGATCGTGATTCTTCGGTTGGCCCTTAAGGCAGCATCCACATGTGTAATTGTTGTCACTGAAACAGCACGACATAGTGTTCCTGATCTTGGCTGGTCTGCAGTGCTTGGTCATCCCCCTCTAAAGAGCTGGCACCACCGTATTACAGTACTGCATGGAAAACCAGCAGGCCCATACACCACTTTCATTCGTCTGTGAATTTTGCTTGGTTGCGTTTTCTCCACTTCCAAAAACTGAATTACAGCACATTGTGCAGCTCTGGACGTATTCATCTCCTTCGAAAGAACAATAAAAGTAGTCCAGCACATTACATGGCTTCCTTAACAACCAAGCAGCAATACAGTTGCATAGCCTTTAAATCGCCTGTCCACTAGGCGCCGCCCACTGACAAAATTAAGAAGTGTAAATTCACTCCAGCCAAAGAGCTTCACTACTTATGGAACAGCCCTTATACATTTTCCTATTTCCAAGTGTGTCATTGTGAAATTATTGTCTTCTCACGAATGTGTGTAATGTAATCACATGGGAATGAGATTGGCTGCTATTATATATATATAGTGTTCCAAAATTATCTTTACAGCTTTGACTCTCAATAAAACCTAAACAAAACAAGATAGCAAAGTTCTGTTTTTTGTACATGTAACAGCAATGGATAAAGTTTTATTGGAATGCAAAAGGCATTTGCTTACTTTCAGGTACAACCCTGAACTTGTGATGGCTATTCCACAGGAAAAGGCCCAGTGTGTGTCATGGCTCATAGAGACGAAGTCAGATACACAAGTCCAAAGGAATTTCTGTACCAAATGCCAATGTAATCCACCATCCAGACCCTCAATATGCGAATGGTACAAGAAGTTTATGGAGACTGGTAGTGTGCTTCATAAAAAGCTGCTGGCCAGCCAAGCACAAGTGAAGAGAATATGGAACGTGTTCAACAAAGTTTCCTACAAAGTCCAGAGAAATCCATTCGTATGGCCTCCAGGCAGTTGGGTTTATTTACCACCTACAATGATACACAGGGTGCTGCACAAGCGCTTGCACCTGACTGCCTATAAAGTGCATCTGGCAGAGGCGCTGCACCCCAGGGATGAACTGAAACATTTCGATTTGGTTGCTGATATGCTACACAGGATTGATAATGAGCAAGGTTTACTGAAACTTGTTTTCTTCGGTGACGAGGCAATGTTTCATGTCTGTATTGTATCAACAGGCATAACTGCAGAATTTGGGGGTCTGAAAACCCACATGCCATTTGTGAGATTGAACGTGACGGCCCTAAGGTTAACGTCCGGTGCGGTTTCCTGCACAACCACATCGTTGGCGCATTATTTTTCGCCGAAAACACAGTCCCATCCAATGTTTAGTTGGACATATTGAGTGTGTTTGTTGCCCCCCAATTGGAGGGTCTGCAACCAACTATCATCTTCCAGCAGATCGTGTACCCCGTGTACTGGGCACTTTGTGTTCGCAAGTTTCTTCATGAAACCTTTCTGGAGTGATGGATTAGATAGGATAATCCAATTCCTTGTCCTCCATGTTCACTGGAACTTAGCCCCGATGGCTTTTTTCTGTGGAGGTATGTGAAGCATATTGTGTACCACCCAAAGGTTCCGAATGTGGATGAGCTGAAGCACAAGATCACAGTTGCCATCACAACCATTCCTGAGGACATACGCGGGAGAACATGGCAGGAGGTCGAATACTGTCTTGACAATATTTGTTCAACCAGCGGTGTGCATGTGGAGCTCTTTTTAGCATCCCAACGAATTTTGGAACATATTGTTCAATGTGCAGTAACCCAATTTTTTATTCTCTTATTCCATTTCTATTTTATTGAGGGTCAAAGTGATAAAGATAATTTTGGAACACCCTGTGTGTGTTAAAATGTGTTATGGGGAGTGTATGTTGATAGATTATGTTTATGGGTGAATGCATGTTGATAAGTTGACCTCTGTTGTGGCAAAATTGGAATTTTTTTGGAATCACATAGTAAATGTGATGTGTGTTTCATATTGAATATCATTATGTGGTTATAACAAACTTTGTATGTCATGGGGGTCAGAGTTTGAAGTAAGGCACAGTTGTGTTTAACTTCCAGTTCTGTTGTCACAGTGCTCTGAGAGTTCCATGACCGTAAATTTAGCATAAATCTTAGTTATAGAAGTGCTCAGTAAGGTCATAAACCTATAGACTACTTAATCTCATTTTTGTAGTGTATCTATACATATAGATATACATATAATATATACTTGCAACTAGCAGATGCAATTTTAACAGGAGCCAAGGAAATAAAAATAAAACACCAATGCAAATGAGCAGGGAAAAAGCAAGCAAGAATGCAGAAAGTTTTGAAAATGCTGAGCTTTGGCTTTATCAAGGACCAACAAACCTCAGCATTAGCTAACCACTGCAAAGACTTAGTTGAATATGGGTTTCTGCTATGTCATAAATGCATTGTAAGTAAAAGTCCTCCCCAAAATAAATCAAAAATTAAAGCCGCCTTCAAAGGCTTGGAAACATAAAAATTAAGAATAAATTTGAAAATTTAGCCTACATTTATGACATATCAGGCCCAACCCACAATGGCTCATCGCCCACAAAACCAAGAAAAACTCAGTACAGAGTCCAACTGCAAAAAAAATAATATTGCAAGACATGTTGAATTTAGACCAAAGAAGTGTAACACAAAACCTCGGGGGAAAAAAACTGTAAATGAAAATATTTTTTAAGTTGTACACAGCAATGAAAATGCTAAAAATGAAAAAGAAAAAAAAAGAAAAAAGAATCCTTACATATAAAAGTGTGTGCTTGTTGGGGTGATGTGTAACTGGTTATGGTGTTAGCCTATATTTCCACAGCTGGCAGACAGTAGTATTTGTTTCCAAAAGGAAATTATTTTGTAGTGTATGATGGTTATATGTATATCTGTAGCTAACAGACATTTTGGTTTAGGTGTAGGCAGAGTTGTATAAAAATAAAATGTATCTGCGTACACAACCATTGAAACAGAACACTTGCTGTAAACCTGTTAATCACAGCTACAATAGAAAAAGATAATTTAAAGAAAAATTAATAAAACAATAAATAATTATTAAAACATTGCAGATTCCAGTGATTATTAAATAAGTACATAGCGACTGAACATGCAAAAATGTGTGCAAAATGGACCTTTAGGGCAAAACATTGAAATATTAGACTTATGAACCTCATAAAAACAAAGAGACTAATTTAAAAAAATTATATCTAGAAAAATAGTTCCATTAATGAATATTCAAAATTTATAAATAGCATTTTCAACAACTTAATTCAAAAACAGTAGACTTACAAAATACATAAGGAAAAGATTTTAATTTAATAACTGGTAACTTGCAAGAACTGCAAGAGAAACCTGGCAATACAATTTAAATTTTTTCTGTGTAAACAAAACTTTTGATACAGTTTTTATACATTGAGAACAGGCCTTGATAAAATCAAGAGGCCAGAAATATAAAAATGAAAAAACTCCGAAGATGTGAAAAATAGTTGAACATTCTCATGTTAAAATAGAATTAAATATATTAATCTGAGTAAAGCCTTGATGTGTTTTAATTGCTGTAAATAACATTTTTATTTTTTTTAATCTACAAGCAAAAACTATAGATCTGCAAAATCTGCTAATAATTTGGAAATTATCCACATACACATGTACGTCTACATTCTGCTACTCTGGATATAGATTAAATTACCTTTGCTCACAGAGATTATGTGATAGTACATAAAATTTTCCAAAGCTATATTTGTCCATATAATGACCCCGACGCAGATTGTGTTACTGTATTAAATAAATAAAAGATCAGTGTAGAAGTCAGCTCGCATTATTAGATCCTGATACCAGGAGCCAGCACAGCTCACTATTACTAAAACTACACTCATTTACATGAAGTATATTGGTGAAAAAACTGTTGAAAGATTTTGTTTTTCATGTGATGTTTGAATGTGTATTAGCCACTGTTGCCCCTTTTCTTACACTTGCCTAGAAAATTGCCTTTCAAGAATGGTAATCTCTGTTCTTTTGATTTCCAGTGTCAAGATATAGTTGTCTAATATAATGACAGAATCCAGCATCTGGTATTGACTTCTCCTGAAAAACAGATGTTGAAACTTGTGTACATATTTGCTGGCTGTCATATTTACTGAGTCAAACCAATCACTCTTCACAGATTTCTGTTAAGTGTTGAGTCTAACAAATATCTTACTTTTACCCCATGCATCTTTTCTTAGCAGCACAACATAACATTGTGTAAATAACTGAAGACTTGGCAACCTTTGTGAGGTAGACTGAACACAAATTTTCTTTTATTTTTTAATTTCATTTGTGCTTTTTTTCCCCCTAGGAAGTGTACCAATTTTCTGTGTTGTCATGATAAACTAATTCTTCAAAGATCTGCAACAACTTTCAAATTTCTGTTTCAGGCTACAATAACATTAAGTGTGATGAAAACTCTGACTGCTGACTGTACAGTGGGCCATAATGTCTTAGTCAACAGCTTGAATGCTGTCCTAAATTCACCAGGATCTCCAATAGCACGCTCTCCACCAAATTTTTCACCCGCTACAATTGCCACAACTGGTACACCTTAAGAATAATGAAGAAAGTGACTGCATATCTGCCAAATGATATTTTCATATCATATATATATATATATATGCATTATATTGTGTAGTGCCATTGTTGATGCATTTACATGTTTATCAATGTAATGTTGCATCTGTACAGTTATTGTAACTTATTTGTTTCAACTAAAAGCCAGAAGATTTAATTATGGCCCCCTGTTTTCCTTGTGATACTAGAAGTGCACAATCATATCATGTGATTAGCAGAATTTTTGAAAAAAATTCTTGCATTATTATTATTTTATTCAATACTTGTACTGGATCATAGCTCCTTTTTTTCTTCCAAAATTCTAATACCAGATAGGTGATATGTGTTAAAAAAGTGCCATATAATTTACTTTATAAATTCTGTACGAGATTTTACCCATTATTATTATTCATGTTTGTGAAAAGAACTGATGGCAAATCGTTTTTGTGTTAAAGTTTTTCCAAAATGTGATGCTGTAAGCACATTTTTGCAGGCCGTGTTACTCTGTGCCACAGCAACATGAGCATCAGTGAAGCAATGTGCTACAGTATATTGTACAGTACATGTGTTATGTGACTCTTAGAAAGATTTTAAGTGATCTAATACTTGCCAATTATAAATCTTTATGCAGATGCTTGGCCAACTCTGTTTCACATTGTTTTGGCAATTAACAGTTTGGCTTCTTTGCTATTATTTACCAGCAATTTGTTAAAATTCATGTACAAAATTGTATCGCAGTACTATGTAGGTTTTTGATGTGTTACCACACAAAACTGAAATGTAAAGTCTATCCATTTGTCATATTCTTGGAAGCAAAAACTGTGTGTGTTATGCAGTAGACTTTCAGTCATCTAGGGTTTGAGAGGAAATTATATTTTTTTTCTGATGATGGTGAAAGAAACACTTGACTACATGAATTGAGATCATAAAAGGCATAATTTCATTACTGTAATAATGACATAAATTCTAATCAATGATTAATGAAAAAAGAAAACCTGTAATTTTTACCTGTTAAAAAATTCAGATAAAGAAATTTGTTCAGTCCCTTGATCAACTCACAAGTTTTGAAGCATTTTATCTGGGAGAACTGTGCCATTTTGTTACTCCATATTTTCCATATAGAATTTCCATCTGCATTCAAGTACAAAATGAAATTTGTTTGGTTCTTCTGCCTTTTTAAATGCAATTTCATATGCAGTTTACTTTTCACATTGAACACATACCATCTTTCTGAATGAAGGTTTCCAGATAATCCACCCCACTTTATCAATGGGCTACTGTATCATGCATAATGCACTTTAGCTGTTATTTGAAAAATAAGTACACCTTTGTCTTTTGATAAAAAATGTTGTAAAATTTTTTCTTGTATGGTTGGCAGTATCCTTAACAGCTTAGTCAAAATCCAGAATTGATTAAAATTACCTGTAGAATTTTGTATACTTACAATGCACTGCTTTTATTTATTTATTTGTAAGTAAATCGCTACAGACAGTAGATCTAATTACAGAGATGGGCACAACATCATTGCACTTTAACATCATAGTGCATTAAAAGTGATAATCACAATTTTGCAAAACATGCTTTATGAAAGAAATAATAACTTTAAAAATATCTGAACATTCTTTTAAGTGAGTTGTGAAGTTCATACCTTTTGTATAATGGAGAATTTCTTCCAGCTTCAGTCCTCCAGAATGACACAGTAAATAATACTTCACGTTTTGTCCTTGGTGAACTTGGCACACAAAAATTTAATATGTTTACAATTAAAATATCATGTCTGTCCAGTGATGATACCATACAGAAATTTAAGTTGGAAATCCTTCCTTCTCAAATATAGAGAGGCCATCTTGAAGAATGACAGGTCAGCCATTAGGATATCCACAGTAATAAACTCCTATAGATCTGTGAAAAAGGTATTGTTGAAATATTTTTGTACTCCCTCAGTTTCATTTGTTTGTGTTATGAGTCTAGGGCTCCAAATGATTCCAGAATATTCTAGTGAAGGTCTGATTATAGTCTCAAAAATGTGAATAAGTGTCTGAGGATTGGAAAACACTTAGTAAGTTATAAAATCAATCCAAGATTTCTATAGGCTGAATGTACAATTCTTTGGATATGGCTTTTAAAGTTCAAGTTAGAATCAAATGTAACTATCAAATCCTGGGCATCATGAGTTCATCTCAGAATATAGTTGCAAGCTTTGTAGTCAAAAAAGAATTGGGTTTCTTTTCTGCAAAAAAGAAATGACATGACACTTGGAAATGTTGAGGTGGAGATGGTTTTACGTACTGCTGTTCCACTCAAACAGTAATCACCATGCACTTTCTTCATGAGCCTGTGAAAATTGTATGGTGATGATGTTCTGCCAATAAAAAGTTATTGTGAGCATGTGCATATAATGTGTTAGGCACCCCCCCCTCCTCCCCCAAGGTTTTTTTAAAGTTGAATTTTAACATTTTCCTAAAGTTGAGAGTTTTGTAAAATCAATAAAATATAAAAAATCCACGTTGCAAAACATTGTTTTTCACTATTTTTAACTCAAATAGAGAAGTAACTCGTATTACATTAGTTAAATGAAAATATCTGAACATGTTAACAGTGACAACAAAAAATCATTGATTGACATTGTAATCTATATCTTGGCCACCTATATATATATATAATTTGGGTGGTTTTGTTTGGAACCAACAGTAGCACACATACGAAAGTTTTAATATTTAATTATGCATTCATGTTTTTGTTCTTACAAATATTACCACTGTCTGATTGTTCCATAACTGGCAGTTATGCAGGCTTTATGTGAATGATGCCTGCATATGTTGTTTCCCCCTCTTTTTGCTTTCATACCACCATCAGTTTGGAAAGTTTCTCAATATAATGACAACACAAGATGCTAATTGTTACTTATTTTTGTTGTGACATATATCTGAAACTTAATTGGCAAGTCTGATACTGTTGTAAAAAGTGGTATTATGTATAAGCTGGTTATTTTTTTTTTAAGTTGTTTGAAACTCAGTATCTCATTTTGCAGCAATTAGCACTACTTTATTGACATGGTTAAATTCTGCTTCTGCTGAATCAAGTATTGCTTTTCATACAGTGTTATTTACCTTCCGAAGTGTTGATGTGTATGTTTTGTGAAAACATTCCAAATGTTTAAGCAGCTTTTGTAATATAACTTCCTATGACTCCTCTGATCAGGGGTCGTGCATAAATATATGCATGAAGTGTTCAAACACTTCTTCACTGTTAAAGCTATATTAATTTTAAACATTTCTAAAGATTTTAATTATGTAAGACAAAGTCCTTGTGTATGTATTTTCATTAGGTGTATGCATTTCCACTTATAGTTTTATCTATTGCAAAACTCGGTGAAATTAGTGGTTTCTCCTAAATGGTGCGACATTCTTTCAGGATTTTGTTTCGACAAATATCATTGATCATTAAGTGAGAAAATATATGTCAGTATGAATTACCACAAAGTGAGGTAGTTGTTTTCAGAGGATTTTTCTAAATTCATCCAGTCATGTTTTCATACAACGGGATGTATGCCCAGAATTGTGATAAGATTGGATGTGTCTAGTCATGGTCCAGGTAAATGTTTTTGTTTCTGTTATTTAAAGGGTTATGAATAGTACAAACTATTGATGAAAAAATCACCTATTACGGTGAAAATTAGGATCTTGGTAGAGATTCAACATGCATTTTTGAAATATGCTCGTGCTATCGAGCTGTATATACCTGAAAAATTTACACAGGATTATTGATTATGTGTTGTTGCATTTACAGCCTGTAAATGTGAATTTGTATGTTGTGTCATAAAACATATACATACAAGCTATAGAAGCTGTTGGAAAATATTTTTGTCTGTACAGATGCTTGTCATGTGCAGAAGTAAAATTACTAAGGAAATTTCTGATTGGAGAACATGCCACAAAGATAATGAAAAAGTATTCAAAGGTAAAATTATTGTTGAAACATATGAAACAGTCCTTTTTTCTTCTACATAAAGGTATGGAGCAAAGATTTGTTCATAAGACTGTAAAAAGATAAAAATGATATCTGTCAAAAAGATAGTGAGACAAGAATTCTTGTTTTTCTCTCTAGTTTTTGTATATAAATCTGCGATTCTTGTTCTAATAAAATGTGATTAGCAAAAGAAGAAAATCTCATGAAACAGCTCCCTGCCATCAGTATTCAAAGGTAGTTTTCCTGAAACAATATAAAAACACTGTGCAACATGAGAAGGTTATTAAAATACTAGCAACTGCCACCAGAAATAATAAAGTCAAACACTAGAAAATTTGTGGAAATCTGAATACTTAATGAAAATTAGTGAGCAAGGTAACCCTCAAATTATTCATTCAGACTTAATTTTTAATCCTGCTCAACTTTTTACTGGTAAAACATAGGACATCATTTTACTTCTGTTATTAGGGCATTTTAAGCTACAAGTGCAACCCTGTTTACTGTACAAGTTAAATATGTATAAGCATCTGATCTGAAAGGCAGATTGTTATTGTTGTTGAATACTTTCCTACACAAGTGCCTTTAATTAATTTCCCCTGTCTCAAACATTAATTCTGTATTAGTTTAGGTTATACTCAGTTCTTTCATATTTTATGATAATTATGATGCTTACAGTTTGCAAAATAACAGGGTAATAATGCAGCTACGTTAACTTCGAAATCTCTATGCTTTCAGTGGTTTCCAGTTTCAGAGGGGTCACTCTGCCTTGTTTACAAACCTGCTCATTCCCAGCCTTAAGAGGGAAAGGAAGAAGTAGCTCAGCATAAATTTAAAACAGCGATTTTTTTTTTTTAAATCATAATTTTGATGCTGTAATGAGATGGATTCTTTTATACAAAGCAAATATTCAAACATATGGATCCTTTTACACAAAGGATATAGTAATAAAACTGATTTTTTTAGCAATTTTTTATGTGAAGCTACTGTCTTCTTTATTCCATGCTTCATGTGTAGTTTTTGCATGTTTTAAATTGCTTTGGATTGGCATTTCATGTGTCTGGAATTTGCATCAACTGATGAGTGAAGTAAAGAGAGATTCAGACACTTGTATGATTTGGCTTAGAGGATAACATTTTTCATCAGTAAACTAAATTTTGTTTTGAAGGTCATGAATTTAAGTTTTGCAGCATTATTTCTGTGGGAATGTACAGACTGTTTGGATGGTCGATATATCTCATGTGATTCTATCGTATAGTTCATATACCATTACGTGACTACAAGGTTCTTCACAAAGACGCTTTAATGTCTGTAAGTTTTCCGTTTTACACGTTATAAAGTGGGTACGGTCTGTGGTGGTGCTTTAAGTTATTCAATTAAGATACAATTCAGTTAAAAGTCCTGAAAATGTTACCGAAGTATGTCTTCAGTCCCATGTCGGTGTTTATTGAGAGCCTTTTGGTCAAAATTTGTATCCTATTTGTATATGGTCAGTCCTTAGGGTTAACTCTAGAGCCTTTTGGTCAAAAGTTGTATCCTACTTCTATGATGTCCAGTCGTTAGGGTTAACTCGGTTCCGGCACACTATGCTGTGTTGACTTCATATAGAGTAGGGAAAGGTTTTCCAGATAACAATTAAAAATTCTTGAATTAGGAGTTAGTATTTACATTATTTACATATTGCACAAGATATGTAAATAATGTAAACAGTAACTCATAATTCAAGAATTTTTAATTGGTATCTGGAAAACCTTTCCTTCTCTATATGAAGTCAACACAGCATAGTGTGCCGGAACCGAGTTAACCCTAACGACTGGACATCATAGAAGTAGGATACAACTTTTGACCAAAAGGCTCTCGAGTTAACCCTAACAACTGACCGTATAGAAATAGGATACAAATTTTGACCAAAAGGCTCTCAACAAACTACCGACGTGGGACGGAAGACATACTTCGGTAAGTAACATTTTCAGGACTTTTAACTGAATTGTATCTTAATTGAATAACTTAATGCACTGCCGCAGACTGCACCCACCTTATAACGTGTAAAACAGAAAACTTACAGATGTTAAAGCGTCTTTGTGAAGGATGTTTGGATGGTGTTTGCAGCATGTTGGTTGTAAATGAAAAGAAAGAGTTCTTGCACTAAAAGCATATGGTTTCTGCACACACACTTTCCTCCACATAAAGTTTTGTCACTGATGTATTGTTTTTCATGTGACTATGATAATCACAGTACTTTTCATTAAACATTGTTCAATGGAAGCACTACTACTTCAGAAACTGTCAGTGAGTGGTACTGCTATTGCAGGGAAGTTTTAACTTCATATATTGTAGAAAGATACAAACAGGGCAACAAAATTGAATGTCATGGCAAAGTTGTTGATGTGGACAATGAAAAAATATGTATGTAGTGGGAAGAAATTTGGAGGGACATAGATTTTAGGTCTCATCAAAAGGGATTTGAAACAATTCAAATTGGAAATCTGTGTAGAAAATAATGGTCCTCTGAAGCTTTAATTCCTCTTGTCTAGGAAAATGTGGAAGTAGACTACTTATCTCAGATCAATGGAAGTGATATCAACATGAGTTATTTGCTGATTTAACTCACCGAGCAGTTAATTATTCACTACATTTCGGTGATTCTGAGAGTGGAGCACACATGCAAAATTTGAGTCTAGTTAGTGACCTGTTGCCCCAGTGGCACAGTATCTAAACATTAGCTTCTGAGCATTTGTGCATGAGGGTCTGGGTTTGAGGCATGGGTGGTGTGCTCGTCTTATGGCACTGGCTCTGTCCCTTCCTTGGAACCAGTGGCCCCAAATCGGGGACAGGCAACTGCTTATGGCTCTCAGAGTTGCTCACAGTCGTCATTAAACCTTGAAAGAAAGAAAAAAGGACCTCTAAATCAGAAGCTGAGAAACAATTCTTCTATGTCATTTGGCTTACGGGCTGTCTTGGAGTGTTTGCGTAGATGTATACGCTGAATGCAGCATTCAGATCCCTTTCAAGAATTAAAGTAATTCAATCAACAGAATGAAAGAAATGACTCAGAAGCATATGTACAACAAAGAATCGGAAACATTATATGTAATTATTTACCTTCTGTGCAATAAATGTCATCAGTTCTTCTGTGTGAAAGTCTCTTACCAGAAAAACAACTTCCTTTTCCTCTGAATGCTGGTAGTGAGCAAGCTTATGCAAACAAGGTAGAGTGATACAAGCAAAGTAGGGAAGTACTTCAAGGCATTGAGATTCCAAGAAGTCCACACTTCCCATAACATAGAATAAAACAAAAGTCCAGGAACTATGCTTTTTTACAACTGCTCAGTGCAAATCTAAATGTATATATATATACATATATATATAGTAATATTCAACATTATAAATTTTACATATGAAACATTTTCTTTTTGTATGGTAATGGAATAGTTGTTAATATGTTGGTGTAAAGTGCTTTCTGAAATAGCACCAAATATAATCAGGAAATGAAAATTTGTCACACACACACTCATGATTAAATTACAGCATAGTTTGGCTTTCTGAAATATGTGCAGTCAATAAAAAAAAGAAGGCCATGTATCAGTTTTGCTAAGAAAAAACAAACAAACATCATTTTCATGTTGGTATATGTGCTGGTAGAATCTAAGTCTGAATATTTTTGCATACCAATTTCTTTATCTCCCCTATATATATACATATAAGAGAAACGAATTTGGAAATGCAAACATTAAATCTAACTAACATTGATGTCATTGCGTAATCAAAGTGTTAAATGTGCTGTACTACATTTTTGAATGTCAGTAAAGAAATATACTGCTGTGCCAGAGTTTGAATCCTAGTTTAGAGGCAGATATTCTGTTTGCTGTCATGTATATATGGTCTTGTTCCTATCCCATCCCTGGAACTGAAATAGCACCAAATATAATGAATGACAACTTCTCCTCCTTGATGCTCATGAAGAATCCTAGCTTCTAGATCTTTGAAAAACAAAAGGGAAATTTTTTTTTATATCGATTGTGTGCTGGAATTTCATGTGAATTTCATGTAAAAACCGTTAAAATTTACAACCTTTAAAAGTTGTTTTGCATTTTTTAAACTATGAATGTCAATTTTTATCGGAATTGTTTTTTTGTTTTTTTGTAATCAAAACTTTGGCTTTGTTGTGTTTTGTGTGTTGATTTATATTGAAAAAAAAAAGGGTGTACATTTTGAAGCTTTCTAGTTTGTCGATCCCAGTCATTTCTTAAGAATTGTGAAGTTGTTACATTTTTTTTTGTGTATGTGTGATTTAAGTGCTGCTGCTCTTGTTTTTTTTTTTTTTTTTTTTGTATATTCAGGTGAGATCCGGTGGTCAATCGTGTGTATATTTATGTTTAAATTTGTTTTGTGTGAAAAAAGAAAGAAAAAGAAACTTGGTGTAGAGTTTAATATTTAAAGAGTGATGGTAAAAATAAAACGATTTCGTCATTGTAACCGTGTTGTTTTTCTTAAGTGTTGTAGTTGAGTTCAAGAAGCATGCTACGTCAGAATCCTGTGGTTGAATCTTCATTCCTTGAAGACTGACTTGCTCCCCAGAATACCGACGGATCTTGGTTTTTGTTTTTGTTTTTTTGCGCGTGGGGTTTTGTTGTTCGTTGCAATGTGCAAAACGCACTGTGTGCCAGTACAAGCTTAATTTCTCTTAAAAGTAGTTCGAACAGAAAATTGATGCGTAGGGTCTAATTTAAAAGTAAAGAACGTTTGATTGTAAAAAGCTATATACTTTTAGAATTTTAAAATATTTTATTTACAATTTGTAACTCATTCCGTAGTTTATTTTTCTACATAGTCGCCCTGGACATTGAGGCACTTGTCATATCTTGGGATAAGTATCCCCTCCTTGTAGAACTCCGCTCTTTGGCAAAACATGGCCTTTGCGCCATAAAACTCCTAACTCGTAGAACTCTGCTGCCTGTCCTTTCAGCCAACTCATAACAACCTCCTTTAGCACATCCTCGTCATCATCAAAACAGTGCGAACAAGGAACTGCTCTAAATTGGGGAACAAGTGGTAGTCTGATAGTGCCAAGTCCAGGATGTAAGGTGGATGCCTAAAAACTTCCCAGTGGAACTCGTCAAGCAGCTCCTTTGTCTTCCTGGCAGTGTGCGGACGGTCGTTCGTCCGTCCGTGATGAGAGAGGGGCGCGCTGAACGTTTGTTCTTCCGTTTTTAAACATTATGCACCACTTTCTGACACTAGATTTATTCATAACATCTCTATACTGAACAAGTCTCCGATGAACGTCAATAGGCCTGGTGTTTTCGGCAGTCAGAAAACTGATTAACTGACAGAACTTCGCATTCCACAGGATTTTCAATGCACGTGTTCATTTCGAATGATCGTAATTAACCATAAACGGATAATACACGCAGGCTGGGGCGGATTGGCGGTCGCAAAAAAGCCCGGGAAAATGTATGCAAATGGCTCGTTCAGTTGTAGTTCTGCAGTACTATTGTATCACAACCAAGGGCGTCGGAACCGCGGGGGAAGAGGGGGCAGTTGCCCCCGCACACAAATCAGTATGTGGGCGAAACATCACACATTTGCCCCTGAGTTTTGTTCCTTTTCAAATTACGTATGTTCATGATTGGAAATCTCAAACATTCGGGTTTTTTTTTTTTTAAGTTCATTTTCATAAAAATTGAGTATTGGTCTTCATTTTTTACCATGAACTATCTAGAAATATGATTTGTTTTTTAATGCCACTCCTGACAGGCCAAGAAATGGCCAAGGCCCCATTAAACAGTCTAGAGGGCTGGTTCCTGTTTGAAGACCAGCAATGTTTTGTGCCTCATTAGGTGTAAAAAGTTAGTAAAAAAAAAAATGAGTGAAAAGAACTTGGGGAAATGAAAGTAGGGTGAGGAATGAGATACAAGTTCCTTCAATGTTTAATTGTAGCATGTATAGCTACAATTCCTGCGGAATTCATACCAGTCCGGAAGTATGAAAATCTCTAGTTTAACGCCGTTTATGTGTTCAGTTAGTTTACACTGAGAAAATATATGGATATGAAAGTGTTTTTTTTTTTAGATGAATGCTTAATCGAAAAAAGAAATTTTGTTCAACAAATTTTCCTAATGAAGTCAGCACGTCTAGAGTAATAGAATACATTTTATGCCATGATAAAATATTTTGTTCTGCGACATCTTGCCCCCCGCTGTCAAAAAACAAAACAGTTCGGACGCCATTGATCACAACTGAAAATCACATTTTTTATTTAAGAAAAAAAAAAAAGTACAGTTGCTCTGGAAACAGTGGCAAGCATAGTACGTGGGGGGGGGGGTTAAAAGTATACCCGTCATCCTTAAATTGAAGTGGGTGTTGCGGAAATTTTTTCATCGGCACATGCCGAGATTTTACTGCAGAAAAATTGTACTACAATTTCTCTGTTGTGGACAATTGCAGTTAGAAATTTCAAGATATTTAACTTAATCGACGTGGAAAAAGCGAATAACCAGGTTTAAATCACTACTTTAGTTAGTTATGTATGTAATTGTGCTGGAGAAGCTTCTAATTTTGGACACAATCAATATTTATATTTGTTTAGAAATTTTCTTTTAAGAACGCTGAAGTAAGAACATTAAAAATTTTAATTTTTTTTTTTTTATATATAGCCTTTTCATGTTTCACAGATCGTGAAATAATCTTGATTTTCATACCTTTGAGCTTCCAGTTCTTAAATTTTCAACGAAGTGGACTGAAATTCCAGCAAATATTTGAGAGAGAGAGAGAACTGCTAATACCAAAATTATGTTGGAGTTGTACTAAAAATCCTTTCGCATAAGACATGATTTTTAAATTTAAATAAATGAAAAGAAAATACAGAACTTTTACACTGTAAAAGTTTTCCTTTGTACTGCAATTTTTGTAATTTTTCTATTATGGACAATCACAGATTTTTAAATATCGTGGCGAACATATTCGTATGTTTTCAATTACAAAACGTGCTTTTATGCTGCAGTTATGTATTGTAAAAACACCTTACTAAATAACATAAACAAAACATTTTTGCAACCTTCCTTTCCCCCCGGACTGGTGTCACGGTTCAAAGTTTGTTTGAAAGATATTATCACTCTCCTTTCACTCAATTTTTCTGTTTGACTTTCCTATTGAGTTCACTTACTCAGATCTCCTAGCTGGGGTCGGACACTCTCTTCCTAAAACCTCTTCAAATATCGTATTTTGCAACCTCATGTTGAAATGATATCTCCGTAAAGGCCTTCATCTGCAGCATCTGTCAGTTATCACAAGGAGCGTAGGCTGCGTAGGTAGAACGTTTCGGGGGGAGGGGGGAAGGGATCGTACATGAACACCCCGCAAATAATCTTACAGTTATTTCAAAATAAGTTCTTGATATGATTAGCTTTCACTCTGAATTCTGTGTTGTCATATAGTGGATAGTACATCCCATAATGATCATTAACTAGCATTGTTCTGCAACTTTATCAAACATGGATGAGTATTTTCACTACTTTAAATTAAGTGGTGAAATTTTTTTAGCCCTGTTCAGCCCCCACCTCAATGCTGTTAACATACGTAGATTGTTATGCCTCGCAATTTTTCCTGATGCCGGGCCCCTCAAAACATTTAAGGATGAAATGAATGGTCAAAGAAACTATAGAAATAGATATATAGACATCCCTTCCTCACTCCGCAGTTGAGAAAGACATCGGTTAATTGCACGGGGAGGAAGAAGTTGAAGTTTGGAAGAGGAGATTTTCTTTTTAATGCCCAAACAGATTAATCATAGTTTTCGGGCCCGGGCTCTATCTTGCAATATAAAGCTCGAGCAGATTAGGGCTGGCATACTTCGGACTCGGACGGGCTCAGGCTCTTAAAATTGAGCCCGAACTCAGCTCTTATGAGCACAGCCCTGATGCCTCCTACAACCAACGGGAGTAAAATCAACTACCCTCCCCCTTGGGGAATGTATAGAAATAACATCTTGTACACACCCTTGCCCTCCCGCAACATAAGGTACATACATTCTCGCTCCTCAGGTACTAAGTGAACCCAGAAGTGCGCAAACACACATAGCCCATCTATTGTAGTTGGGATTCCAGCAGTTGCCTGGTGAGGGAATTTTTTTCCTAATTCAATATATATATATATATATATATATATATATATATATTTTTTTTCCCTCGGTTTGTTATAATTACATTATGTGTATTTTGTTTATAAAAAAAATGTGGTTCAGTTGTGTGCTTAAAACAACTGAACTGAAAACATTTTTAAGAAAGAAAGAGACGAAATATACGGAAGGGGCCCACCGGAAAATGTCCCGGTTTGCCAATCCGTCCCTGAATACACGCCCCACAATGATGCCAGGAGAGTGCCACCCCGGTGGCGCAGTGGTCTAAGCGATGGCCTCTGATCATTCGTCCGTAAGGGGCCCGGGTTCAAATCCCGGTGAGGCATGGATGTTGTGTTTGTCTTACGGCACTGGCTCTCTCCCTTCCCTGGAGCCAGTGACCCTAAATTAGGGACGGGCAACTGCTTATAGCCCATTGAATTGCTCACGGTGGTCGTTAAAACTCCAATCAAAAAAAAAAAAAAAAAGATGCCAGGAGATAGCCAACAGAGCACTGAGCCCGGATGATCTTGACTGAGCGCCGGCCAGCAACCTGCGGAAACGTTCTTTACTTTCTGAATGACCTACGTAACCCAGTCTCATCGGCAAGCAATATCTGATCGGGTTGTCAAACTCTTATGCTTCATACAACTAAAAGCTAGACTCCGTATTGAATGCACGCGAATAGGCTATGTGGATTTTTTTTTTTTTTTGATTGGAATTTTAACGACCACCGTGAGCAACTCAATGGGCTATAAGCAGTCGTTCGTCCCTAATTTAGGGCCACTGGTTCCAGGGAAGGGAAAGAGCTAGTGCCGTAAGACAAACAAAACACCCATGTCTGACCGGGATTCTGTTTTGGTGAAAAAAAAATTTGAATATTATTTTGTCGTATTATGCTGGTATTAAAATTCATATGGAAATTATAGAAAATTTAAATTTGGGAAATGGGTGGATGCATTTCGAAACAAAACTGAAATTTTGAATAAGGCCATGAAACAAAATAGAAAAATAAAATAAATTGCACCACTGAATTTGTTATCTCCCAAAAGTTACTATTGTATTGTTTGCGTTGTTTGCATTTGATGAGTAGATACACCTGAAAGTGTAAGAAAAGGTAACTATTGTTTGCATGTGTACCAAATTTGTAAACAATAAAATTTAATGGTATACAATGTACACGTGTAAATAACCTTTTGGAAGTGGCGATGATCAAATTAGCTAGTTAGGACAAAAACATTGATTTTACGGTTATAACCTCAGATTACATTCCCACCTCAGTCATTGCTGAGGGGGATGTACTTGAACCATGTGATGAAAATTTAAACTGAAAATACCTAAAACTTCACTGCACTAAGGTTTAGGTTTTTTGAAAGGCCACTTGGCCTATATTTATTTTAAAAACTTAACAAGTTAAATTTTTTAGGTCACAGATTTTATGCCTGGCCACAGGGCCCAATAAAAATAAACGGGTGACAGGTTAGTTTCTTTCCAAGAAAAACTAGCACCAGGGACACTATTGATAAAAATAATAAACACAAGAATTTCATTGTACTTCAACAGCACCAACACTTGATTTAACATGGTGTACAACTTAAGTATTTGAAGTGAAAATATCTCACACTCTCTCTCAAAAAAAAATATTATATGCATATGTGTACACTATATTGTTCTAATTAAATCGCTCGAACCAACCTTCTCAGACCAGACTTCCGAATCCACTTTTAATTTTAAACTACTATAACAACTGCCAAAATTCTACGTATAATGAAAGTTAATTTAATACAAGATTCTACCCTTCCAGGAAAATTTGTCTTAAAATCAGCATAACCCTGTCTTAAATCAACATTTGTCTTACAATCAACATTTCTAGCATTACCGGATACTCAACCCATTCTATACACCATACCAAAACCTAATGCACTAGATACCTTATTCAAATTACAGAAAGTTATCATTAAATTGCTACACTGACAAGAGAATCTTACTTACACCATCATCATGAAAATCCAACATTTCAAAATTCCATACTATAATTTTTCCAGTCAACTGGCACCCATGTAATAATCAACTCGGGCGTAAAGCCAAACAATCATCTCAACCAATGAGTCCCACATCTCAAGAAAAACACTATTTTTCGGGGAGAACAACAAAGTATGAGTCTGAAGGCGGGAATGGGTCGTGAATCCATTCCCAGTTTATACAGTGTAGTGGAGCAAAGTGCGACCTAACCCTTTTCTGTTCCTTCACTCTGATTTGGGGACAACCTATATCACTCCCCTCATAGGTACCACCTCCTATGGACCGAACAAGCTTACTTGGGCAGAAAACAAATCCCCCAATTTGTTTCGTGCACCCTTTCAGACCCCGCGGCATTGTCTACATAGGGTAAAGTATCCCACAAGAGTTCTCTTGTCCCCAAAATATCTCTTCGTCCATTTTCCAGAAAATTCAACACATCACCCTTTTTCCCAGAAAATTACTTCTTATCCTATTTTCCCCAGGAACACACTTCATATCCTTATTTTCCCAGGAACACACTTCATATCCTTATTTTCCCAGGAACACACTCATATCCTTATTTCCCCAGGAACACACTTCATATCCTTATTTTCCCAGGAACACACTCATTTCCCATAAAATCACTTATCTTTATTTCCCAGGAACACACTGTACATATTCATTTCCCAGAAAGCTCAATAACACCATACTTGACACACTATACCAAACCTTACTTTATTTCCTGAAAAATCTATACATCACCATACTTCCTAGATCACTCTTTTCCTGAAAAAAAATCATCACTTCTTGAAGAAACACAACAGCTATTCGGGTTATTTTTTTAGTCACACTATACATATGCTCATATCTGCCTGTATGCCCAATTCTTATATTCTTTTCCCCATAAAAACCTGTTTTTCTAATCTACGGGCTGAAACTAGAAATTAGCCCTCACTAATACAAAAATTAAATTTTAAAGAGTAATTCAGCACCCAAATTCACCAAAACACTAAACCAAAATAATTACCGCCGCCCCGGTGGCGCAGTGGTCTAAGGCGTTGGCCTCTGATCATTCGTCCGTAAGGGGTCCGGGTTCGAATCCCGGTCAGGCATGGATGTTGTGTTTGTCTTACGGCACTGGCTCTCTCCCTTCCCTGGAACCAGTGACCCTAAATTAGGGACGGGCGACTGCTTATAGCCCATTGAGTTGCTCACGGTGGTCGTTAAACCTCCAATCAAAAAAAAAAAAAAAAAAAAAAAAAATAATTACCAGCCCACAAGAAAAATTCCCAACTACATGGCACCTACGCTAAGTTCATAAATACAAATTCTACTTCACAAATACAAAAATCACCGAGCACAAAAAGAGTTAAATTTCACCTAAGAGAAATACTGGTCTGGAGAGGTGTTCGTTCCGAAATAACTTAATATTCTTATTATATCATCTATCCCTACATGACCCAGAAAATTATCCACTTCCACTACTTTGTTTCGTTTTGTTTTTCAATTACCTATACACAGAAGATGACATGAAATTTATTTAAACAGCCTAAGATATTAAAACCAACTCGTTTTATAATTTTAAAGAAACCACAACATAATACAAAAAAGAAAATGCCGAGAGAAATTTACCTTTAGGACTGGGGCAACAACACTTCCTGACAAGCACACTAACCGTCGATAATAATAATAAAAAAAAAGGTTTCACAGCCTAATAATAGATAAAATAAATAAATAAAAAAAAAAAACTCTCCCTGAGAGAACACCACTGTCCCGGTTGATTTTCACTTCACCTCCAAGGTTGTTTTTTTTTCTTCTCCTTTTTTTTCTGCCACAGTGTGTTTGGCCAACGAGACAGGAAACGGGCATTTTGGAACCCTGTTGGTGGACCCCTTGTTGTACTCAGCAGTGGGCCCAGCTCGACAATTCAGCATTCGAAGCATTCACAAGGCCGTCCATGATAGCCATGGCCTTCTCCCCGAAGCCTGGGCGCAGCCCAGCGTTAAAATATGGAGGCAGCAACAACAATAGGTGGACTTTCGGTCCTCAGGCACGTTGGGCTTGGAAGTAAGAAATCGGGTCTGATCCTTCTCCGCCATCTGCACCCAACACGGCAGTCGACCGCTACTTGATATTTTGGGTGTATCAGTGGTCATTTCATCTCCGGCAATGAGATCCTTGAAAATAATCATTTTTTTTTTTTTTTTGCTGACCGATTTTAGAGTCACTTCAGAATACGGGAACACAGCTAGCGGCCAGTCATTCTTACTGCCGACCAGGCCAAAGAAAAATATTTTTTTTTCACACAGGGCCAACAGACCCCAGTGCATCTCATTCTGACTGCCCCCTCCCCACCAAAAGGCGAGGAGAAAAAAAAACTCCGCCGTCCTCTCTTTCTCTGACGGCCAGCAAGCAGTCCAGAACAAAAGTGTTTCTCAACGGATAAAACTCTGGGGTGCTTGAAACCGCTGACCCCTCTCATTGGTCGAAACTTCAGCCTAGCAACTCACAGCTTCCCCACGGAATCTTCACTCCCACGCCTCGAGTGACCTCTGACCTTCACCCGTGTGCACCCCGCTTTTGACCCTGAGGTCTAAAAATAGATTTCTGTTGCTGAATTCCTTACCCAAAAGACGAAACGATGTTACACTTTTGGTGACTTTTCCACGACGCTTGGAAACAGGAACGCAAAAAAATGGCGAATTCTTGCCTTGCAGAAAATCACTAATTTTAATTTTCTTTTTCTCTCGTTCCGTGATGTTAAACTAAAATTAATTTTGATTCTCTGAGCTGCACACCTACTCGCCTTTTCCTATCGCGATAAAAGAACAGATAAAATAATTATTTTCAAAAACCCAAAGTCAGTTAAATCAAATATTATTCTTTTTCTCTTTTTTTTTTTTCTTTCTCCAACATGAAATTTTGTTTTCCTGGTTGTGATTAAGACAAGCGAATTTTGCGCATGAATTCTCCTGCCTTTCCACCAGGAATTTTCTTCTAACGTATGTCATGGGAGAAAATTTTTGCATTAATTAATCTCTGATAAACCAACAGAAAGATTGATCAGGTCTCTCTGAAATTCACCAGAGGTTAAAATTTTCGCCATGACAATTCGAACCCGGACCCCTTACGGACGAATGATCAGAGGCCAGCGCCTTAGACCACTGCGCCACCGAGGCGACCTATGTGGATTTGAAAAGAAATGGTTAGGCAGCATTTTACGAAAAAGGAGGAGCAGGAAATGTGTTTTTAAAGTAGTTAGTTAAAGTGATCTGAATGAAAACAAAATTACAAGACGCTTCTGTGAGATATTACAGAACAGTCTAAAGTAGCTTTGCATGTGCTACGAATTTTGAATAAAATCGGAGTGCTGTGTTGTGATTTTGTGCAAAATTAGTCAAACGGGGAACAATATTCAGTCAAGTATACTAATGCATTTAAAGCGTTACTGAGTACTGTTAGGATATCCAGTAAAACTGATGAAGTACCGTTCGAATGTAAATGAAGTAGATGAAGTTTGCGTTACCCGTGAGGTATTTGAGCAAAAAATTCAAAGCTTTGTATGCGAAAGCTTCTCAGTATCAGTATCTTCTGATGGTGTTCACTTTTGAAAAAAATCGGTCAAACTGGCTTTTGGTAGCTACAATAATCTAAAAATATGGCTTTTCAGTCTAAGAAGCATTTTTCAGCTCTTAACAATTTGGAAGCTAGTAGTTTTTGATTTCGAATGAATTCAATAGTTGATTAAAATAATCTAAATACGTGGCGTCAGTTGAATAAATAAATCCATCGCTCTTTCCATGTTAATCAACGCACAGCAACCGAAAAATTGTTATTCGGCTTCCGTCGGGAAATCGAGAGATTCGGGATTCGATTCCCGACAGTGGCCGAATTATCGAGAGATTCGGGATTCGATTCTCCGACGGCAGCCGAATAACAATTTTTCGGTTGCTGTGCTTTGATTAACGTGGAAAGAGCGATGCATTTATTTATTTAATAGTTGATTACACTCAAGAAACTCCCCCCTTTAATTCGCTTAACAATCATATGTCAACATTCGAGCGGTTTTAATTTTATAGCAATAATAAGATCTACCTACAACTAGGCGTAGCGACGGCACCACAAGACCCCGCGCTTGAAGAAACAAAAGCTTTGCGTCAACATGTAGTAGACCTATTTACAAGGTGGACCTGCTAACATAGGAATCCAACACGCTATTTCAGTGCAAAAAAAAAAAAAAGCAAAATTGATCCTCCATAGTTTTGTTTTCGATTAATTTTGTAAGCAATGAAGGAATTCGGTACTAAGATTGGTAATCTTAGCATCTTTAAACCTGTATAGTTACTTACTAGCAGTTCTCCAAAGCCGCCCCGATGGCGCAGTGGTCTAAGCGATGGCCTCTGATCATTTGTCCGAAAGGGGTCCGGGTAAGGCATGGATGTTGTGTTTGTCTTACGGTACTGGCTCTCTCCCTTCCCTGGAACCAGTGGCCCTAAACTATTTACTCGGGCAAAGCTAACCTGATTACACTGTTAAGGTTGTGAAACCGATTCACCGTCATAAAATCTCTTGTTTATCAGTATTTCTCGGCGCACTTATGGGGTGATATGTATCGCGGATCCTTCCCCCAAAGCGAGACTTAAGCGAGACAGAAGGAAACTTCCCGCGTTCCATCACAATGTCCCCCGCCCACCTTTTCAACCTTGCCGACCACCAGACAAACGATTTCTGAATGAGTATTTTAAAACGGCAACCACGAAGGAAGCAGTAAGCTCATTATATATAATGACCGCCAAACCTCTCTGAAGCAAAACGGAAATGACAATGACGCCGCCAAAATGGGAATATTTGTAATTTTAGAAACGCGACCGATACTGGGATCTTCCTTTTTTTAATGTGCGTACGTACGACATTTAGAGCATCTATATATCCATGTGTTTTCTTAGGTCTCAGTTCAAGCTCGAACACCGCTTTTAAACTGGAACTATATTATGCAGTGGAAGTACACACTCCATAACTTAAATTCCATAGTTAGGTTTGCCTTGCCCGAGTATAAATGATCATATGTAGAGGATTTTAGGAAGGGAGTGTCTGACCCCAGGTCTTAAACAGCCCTTAGAAATAGGAAGCTAGGATATTTGGGCTAGAGTGTCCGATAGGAAAGTGACACGGAAGCGAAGTAGAAAGGAGGAGGAAGACGCCCTTATTTATTACCGGGGGGCCAGTACTAGGGGTCCGACGGCGTGACGTGCCCATCCGACGCACGGCGGATATTTAGTGGATCGAGCGTTCGTACCTGCCTGGCATCGAACCTGAGGTTTTTTTCGCGGCAGTCACGAATGTTGCCTACTAGGCCACCCGCGGCCCTGCCCGAGTATAGAGATGATCAACTGCTTATAGCTCATGAGTTGCTCGCGGTGGTCGTTAAACTCCCCAACCCCACCAAAAAAAAAAGAAAAAAAAAAAAGAGAGGAAATCGATCGGGATCATAGTGCGCCCGGGGGTGAACTTAGGGGTCTGTCACAATACTCGCTCGGTTCCCTGCAGAGAGACCTCGAAGAGTCGTGAATATGGTAAATAAATGACCATCGAATTATCCTGACTCGTATCTTTGCCAGAAGCTAGAAATGGAATCTTCGATGAAACACGAATATTCGTGGAGCCAGTAATTAAATCAGGAATAATAGATTTTACTAGACCTTGGTTGCTGGTATAGGGGTCAGAGAAGGTGTCACACAATTGGTGGATAAAATATGTTTCAACCTAATTATCAGGGTAATTAATATCTATTAAGTGGGGTGGGGGAGTGGAAGGGAGATGTTCAGCTTCTTTAACACGTTTCAGCCTAATATCTGCCAAAAGCGGTAATACTAAGTGACTGTTATGGTCTCAGGTGTTACGAGATATCTCCTTATAATTGCTATCTAGAAGCCCGTTCATATGGAATATCGGAAATATTTTCATCTCATAGAAACCTGAAGTAATATACGAATAAGTTCAAACTACTCACAAAACTATGCGAGAGTTATAAACTCGCCATTAATTTACATGTCATGTTTGAAATCTTAACAAAAATGAAAAAAAAAAAACAGGCTGTCAAAGCACGATGAATATCGCGATCAGGAACATCAAGGTGTCGGTTACTAAAAGATGACATTTATTTACAATTTAAAAGATATGCACCACACCAAGAGGTTAAAAATCAGTGACGAGATCTTTCGGGGCTTCTAAAGCACCCATCTTCAGGTCGAGTGACAGAATGATCAAATGAAGAGGATTTTAGGAAGGGAGTGTCTGACCCTAAACAACCCTTAGAAATAGGAAACTAGGGCTAGAGCGCCTGATAGGAAAGTGACACGGAAGCGAAGTAGAAAGGGGGAGGAAGACGCCTTTATTTATTACCGGGGGGCCAGTACCCGGGGTCCGACGGCTTAACGTGCCCTTCCGACGCACGGCGGATATTTAGTGGATCGAGCGTTCGTACCTGCCTGGGATCGAACCTGAGGCCCTTTCCGTGGCAGTCACGAACGTTGCCCACTAGGCACCCGCGGCCGTGACACAGAATGAAACGCGCACATGAACATTTATATACAAGTTGAAAGTAGATCATCATGCTCTGCCAGGGAGGTAGTAACGTGTTGCCAACGGATAATCTGTAATCATGTATAAAAATTATAATTGAATAATGTAAAACTTTAGTGTTTTATACAACATTAGTGATGTGGTCGTACTCGTTCATTAAGTTCAGCCAGGGTTGGGGAAACGAGCAGATGGGGATCATCATTACAGCAGATTGAGGAGAATTTGTAGATACATAAGCTTTCTGCAAACAATATTTGGGGCTGTCGCAATAATTGTTGTTTGTGCCCAATTAGGGTTATATTCACCTTCAAGAACAGTCCTACTTAAAGCAGTTGACAGTAATCCTCGGCGTACTGTGGTTTGGTGTTCTGCCATTCTCCCCCCCCCCAATTGCGGAGGGTAGAACCGATATAACATGAATCTGTAAGATCTGGAACATTTGAGGAAAGCGGCACGTTGTACACACCACATTTTTTATGCAGAGGCATTCGGTCACGATCTCTGCGCACAAGTTTAAAGTTATTGACTGTACGAACGCCAAAATCAAGGTCATACTTCCTACATAAATTCTTAAGTAGTCCTATATTTACAAAAGGAGGAAGGAAATCAATAGCACCAATAAACTTAGGGGAGGAAATAAAACTTTGCAAAGTAGTGAAAGTCAAGCGATTATAATCTTGTACCAGCTTAAATACGGTCTTAGCTGAATAGCCGAACTTTTGTGCAATCTCAACAATTTTATTAAGTTCTTTGTGCCGTAGTTGATTGGGGGAAGAGTGTGAAAACGAGCGTCTTACCAAGAAAAAGAACGTAAAGCAGCAAATCAATATAACAATAGAAAAAATAATTCTGTATTTACAAATCGTGAAATCAAATAAACTTAGGAGGACTTGTCCCCGCAGCAATCACTGAAGGCAAGCTGTACCACCGATAGTGAACCGCAAAATGACACAACGTTTTTTTTTTTTTTTTGATCGGAGGTTTTTTTTTTTTTTTTTTTTGATTGGAGGTTTAACGACCACCGTGAGCAACTCAAATGGGCTATAAGCAGTCGCCCGTCCCTAATTTAGGGTCACTGGTTCCAGGGAAGGGAGAGAGCCAGTGCCGTAAGACAAACACAACATCCATGCCTCACCGGGATTCGAACCCGGACCCCTTTCGGACGAGTGATCAGAAGCCATCGCTTAGACCACTGCGCCACCGGGGCAGCCACAACGTTTGGATAACTGAAGAAGTTGCTAACACAGAGCATAAAAATCAATGAAGGGTAAAAATCGTTATGATAAAAGCCGCCACTGAAGTTAAAAAATTTAGATTAGAAGCAAAAGACAAAAATAATGATAGAAGTTAAAAATAGGTAAGCCGTTCGGTGGCGCAGTGGTGTAAGCGTTCGTCCAAGTGGGTCCGGGTTCGGATCCCGATGACGCATGGTTGTTGTGTTTGTCTTACGGCACTGGCTCTCTCCCTTCCCTGGAACCAGTGGCTCTAATTTTTTTTATAATTTGAAGTTTAACGACCACCTTGAGCAACTCAGCGGGCTATAAGGAATCTCCCGTCCCTAATTTAGGGCCACTGGTTCCAGGGAAGGGAGAGAGCCAGCGTCATAATGCAAACACTGTTGGAATCACAGCCTCTCAGCGAAAAAAAAAAAAAAAACGCTGATCGTCAGACGGGAATCTTAAAAACGCTCCAAAATGAATTGCACGTGCCAAACGCAACTCTGTGATGTAACTACGCGAGCCAACCTTGAAACGTCACGACGCATGCATCTTACTCTCACGTGATCTGTGACGTAGGTTAAGTTGAGCCTTCTTCTGTAAACAGTGTGTTGTTGCTTTCTTTGCTTGCGTGAGGAAGTGTGTCTGTGACGTTCGGTCTATATGTTCTATAAAATAGAAATACTCTTTTTTATTGGAAAGAGAACTGTTTTGCAAGATGTTTTTTCTTGTAAATTACAGAACGCTTTATGCTGTTTCTACATAGATCCTATCTGCTTACAAAGAGTTTTGTGTGTGATGTCTGTGATGGACTGAAGTGTTTTTATGCCCAGTAAACATGGCGTGTGTTCGATTGATTTTCAGTTCCACTAATAGCACATCAACTTGCTGATGTACTTTCATCAAATGAATAATCTTTGTCACCTTTTATATTATTATTAAATATCATTTTTACTGCTACAACTCAGGTCTGTATAAGGGTTTGTTATTGCTTTCATGAAGTCATCTGTTCTATTTTTACTGTTAAGCATACATTCCTTTACCGCGAATGAAGAATAGCAAAAAGTATTTTTTTTCTACTGCGTACTGAGCAATCGGGGAGTTAGTGTTCTATTTAATTTAACATTTCCACCTATCTAAAAATCACAACAAACACAACATCCATGCCTCACCGGGATTCGAACCCGGACCCATCTCGGACGAATACCAGAAGCCATCGTTTAGACCACTGCGCCACCGCGGCGGCATAGTCCAATGAGTTGCTGTTCGTTAACCCCCCCCCCCCCCCAAGACAGGCAAGGAACAGTGTCGGAAACTACGACGATATTGTTAAACCCACGGGGGGGGGGGGAAGAAAGAAACATTGGAACAAAGTGAACGGCTATAACTTCAATTCATTGAAACTCAGACTGGTAAGAGTCCTATGTTTTTCAGCACTTTTCGCTTTCCAATGTATCTCATGCAGTCAACAATCAAGCTTTCTGCTGTATCTCAGCTGTCAACAATGACTCGATCAGTGACTTCGCCTAAAACCTTATGCCGCCCCGGTGGCGCAGTGGTCTAAGGCGTTGGCCTCTGATCATTCGTCCGTAAGGGGTCCGGGTTCGAATCCCGGTCAGGCATGGATGTTGTGTTTGTCTTACGGCACTGGCTCTTTCCCTTCCCTGGAACCAGTGACACTAAATTAGGGACGGGCGACTGCTTATAGCCCATTGAGTTGCTCACGGTGGTCGTTAAACCTCCAATCAAAAAAAAAAAAAAAAAACCTTATCGAACACCTAGGTCGGCCAACTTTACGTCATAGGCCCTGGGTGTTGCCATTTTTTTTTTTTTTTGTGCAGACATCAAACGTGGAATATTCACGTCAGTACGACGTGATGGTTTGCATGCTAGGATGGACGCTCATAGCTTAGTTTTCAGGAGGAGGCAAACAGAAATTGCAACTGCGAATAGTATATTTGAGGGGGTAGAAACACCATATGCAAATTTCTCTGTGCGTTCTTCTTATCTTATCGTTTTTACCATACTCTCAACACATAAATTTAATTAGAAACCAGAATACCTAAAATCTTCATAAAAATGATGGATAAATGAAATTAGTTTGTATGGTAGGAAAAGAAGAAAATTTCTTTGTCGGTCTTGTGATTATTTTGTCCGCGTGTCACATGCGCTACGGAACCTCAGAGATCACTCAATTGGTCATCAAGAATTAACAAAATATCGTCAAGACAAATTTTTCTTTATCCGGTAGTGAATAACTGCTGCAGGGGACGATATATTTTTTCATTTCTTCGCCTTTCATACTTTCCCAAATTGTACGTATGTACGTTGTGCTCCAAAATACAACGGGGAATTTCATCATTACTTTCTACAGGAAATTTCGAACGTTTTTCCTATTTGTTCTGCATAAACGCGTATCCAGAAGTTCTACAGAAAAATTAGCAATCAGAATTAGTGTTATTGCGAAACTCGCTATAGTACCTTCCAAGGACAGAAAGAACATGATCCAGGGCCGGATAAAGACCTTAATCGGTCCCCTAGGCTAAGACATTTCAGTGGACCCTAAGGCTAAGACATCTGAGTAGCCCCCAGAGAACTTATGAAGGGGAATTATTATGAAGTCCGTTAAAACACACAACTGTAACTACTAAATCATATGCAAAGTTTTCTTAATATGTCACTGTATTTTTCATTGTTCTCACATGAACATGAGTTAAAAGGTTAAGATTCCTAGATTTTGTGTTTTTTTTAATGATTTAACATACTTCTGCATCTTTTTTGTTACCTAATGTGAAGCCACAGGGGACTTCGACCATTAACGGTTCCAAGTGCAAATTGGGTGGTGTGTGTGGATGAAAGTGAAAAAGCTGAAACTGTCTCTCTGACACCACTATACACAGCGACATGAAACCTTTACCCTTGGTGAGTCACTGCCTTGAAATCTGTTTGTCTTCCAGCCTCTGTTCCTGACCAAGACGAAATCATACCAGACAAAAGTGAAACTATTTCAAAAACCTCTCTCTCTACCTATCAATCTATTGCTTTCCCAGGGATGCCTCCTTGGCCCTTGGTCATGGTAGGCCCCAAGGCTATAGACCCCCCTTAATCCTGCTCTGGTATGATCTGATTTCCAGGGGGGGCAAATGCCTCCTCTTGCCCACCAGTATTGGCGCCCATGTTTGCATGCGCTTTTAATCCTGCTCTGGTGTGATCTGATTTCCAGGGGAGGGCAAATGCCCCCTCTTGCCCACCAGTATAGGCGACCATGTTTGCATGCGCTTTTTTACGCTTTCCAACCGTAGGTTGAAGAAGCGTATATGCTCCAGCTTTGTCCGTCTATCTGTCCGCACGACAACTCGCGTAAAAACGGTTCGATTTCGATGAAATTTTAGTATGTTGTAGGGGACATTCTGGGGACGAATCCTATTGAAAATGGGTGAAGTGGGGTCAAAAGTGACGACATAGGAGCGGGATCCATTCCATTGCCCTTATGCGTCATAACTTGCGTAAATATGGTTCGATTTCGATGAAATTTTAGTATGTCGTAGGGAACCATCTGGGAATGAAACTTATTGAAAATGGGTGAAGTGGGGTCAAAGCTCAGGACATAGGAGCGGGATGCATTTCATTGGCCTTATGCGTCAAAACGTGCGTTAAATTGATTCGATTTCGATGAAATTTTAGTATGTTTTAGGGGACCACCTGGGAACGAACCCTATTGAAAATGGACGAAATGGGGTCAAAGGTCAAGACATAGGGTCGGGATCAATTCCATCGCCCTTATCCCATACTATATAAGGAGCAATTCTTGTATGTATGTAAATTTTATTTTGAAAACGGCTCCAAGGATTTTGATGAAAGTTGTTAACCTACCGTTTTCTGGTACTAGAAATCGATTTAGCTTGATCTCGACTTTAGAAAAATTCGTTCAGTGAGTTAAATAACCACCCCGAATTACCACGTTTTTAGTGTCATGGCGTCGTCCCATTAATGTTACCCATGCTTAGAAATCTTATGACGTCACACTCTCGCGATTGAGATGTTGGCGCGCGCTCACGCCATCTGTCTCATTACGTCATGCGTTGTGTGTGGATCCTATTAAAGTTTTATGACGTCACACTCTTGCGAGCAGATGGTCGCGATTCACATCTGCCTCATTACGTCACGCGTTCTGCGCGTATGTCCATCCGCACGATAACTCGCGTAAAAATTGTTCGATTTCGATGAACAGTTTTAGTATGTTGTAGGGGAACACCTGGGAAGGAACCCTATTGAAAGTGAATGAAATGGGGTCAAAGGTCAGGATATAGGAGCGGGATCCATTCCACTGATCTTATGCGTCATAACTAACGTAAAAAAGGTTCGATTTCGATGAAATTTTAGTATGTGGTAGGGGACCGCCTGGCCACAAACCCCATTGAAAATGGGCTAAATGGGGTTAAAGGTCAGAATAGGAGCGGAATCACTTTCATCGCCATTATGTGTCATAACTTATGTAAAAATGCTTCGATTTGGATGAAATGTTAGTATGTTGTAGGGGCCTGCCTGTGGACGAATCCTATTAAAATGGGCGAAATGGAGTCAAAGGTTAGTAGGATACAGGAGCGGGATCTATTCCATAGCCTTTATGCATCATAACTTACGTAAAAATGCTTCGATTGCGACAAAACTTTATCATGTTATTTCGGAGGTATACTGAACCGGTTCTGTTGAATATCATCGAAATGGGATCAAAGGTCAGGGCACAGGACCGAAATTTATTCCACAGCCATTATCCTCATAACTTGAGTGATAACTTGAGTAATGATTTCTGGTATGTTGGAAAGCGTATCATAATCAACGCATTGCATGATTTTACTGACTTGTTTTTCTTTTAGGTTGTTTTCATCAGTGATCAGGAGTCTCCAGGGGAGTGGAAGTTCAACACAGCTACTAACGTCGTAGTTATTTTCTTTAGATTTTTCAATTAAAACGAATTCTGCTTACATGATTGCTTTAAGACTAGTCCTATATTTTCAAAAACAGACGTTTCAATACTTTTTCTACAGTCTTGGATGAGCGCCGTTTTTTGCGCTTTCCAACCGTAGGTTGAGGAAGCATATATGCTCTAGCTTTTTCCGTCCGTCCGTCTGTCCGTTTGTACGCACGATAATTCCCGTAAAAATGGTTCGAATTCTTTTTTTTTTTTTTTTTTTTTATTGGAGGTTTAACGACTGCCGTGAGCAACTCAATGGGCTATAAGCAGTCGCCCGTCCCTAATTTAGGGTCACTGGTTCCAGGGAAGGGAGAGAGCCAGTGCCGTAAGACAAACACAACATCCATGCCTGACCGGGATTCGAACCCGGACCCCTTACGGACGAATGATCAGAGGCCAACACCTTAGACCACTGCGCCACCAGGGCGGCGGTTCGATTTCGATTTTATCATATGTTGTTCCAGAAGTATTCTTTACCGGTTCTGTTGAATATCATCGAAATGGGGTCAAAGGTCAGGTCATAGGAGCGAGATTTATTCTACAGCCATTATCCTCATAACTTGAGTAATAACTTGAGTAATGATTTCTGGTATGTTGGAAAGCGTATCATAATCAATGCATTGCATGATTTTCTTGTTTTTTATTCCAATTACTGATGTGCTGTTGTAGTCAGTACGTAATATTTTTTTTGTTCATTCTATATAAGAGTTATGTACTGTTGTTATTGGTATACTTTTGGCTCCTGCATTATCAAGTAGATTAGCTTTTTCTTTATTCTTGACAACTAGACTTGTACAGTCAGTCAATAACGGAACTTGACTGACTATTTATCATTTATCTTGCGAGTGGCATTCTTTTTTTAATTCTTCTAGTCTTTAACAGAACAAAATGATATGTCCGGGTTCGAATCCCGTCAGGCATGGATGGTATATATTTGTTCTACGGCACTGGCTCTGCTGTTTTCCTCGAACCATTAACCCCAAATTCGAAACGGGTAACTCCCATTAAGTTGATAACGTTGGTTGCTACCTCAAGTCCTCAAGACAAACAAACAAATCACATCCCATCCACGGGCCACTCGCTAATCGAATTAGGCCCGAGTTCGAGTTCTCGATGACGCACAGGTGGTGTTTGTCCTACGGTGGTCGCGCGTTCTATTCCTTCCGGGAAACCACTGTCCATATATGAGAAACGGGCGCCTCATTGTAGTCTGGGAAGCATGTGGAAGTTATTGAACTCAAACATATGACGATAAAAAAATTCGTGCTGAGTAATACCAAACCATAAAGACACGCTGTCTAAGCACGATACTTACGAAACACAAAGTGTTGCTCAATAAAAGATGACACTTATTTAGAGATTAAAAACACACTAAAGAGTTGAAATTACTACGACAAGATCATTCAAGGCTTCCAAAGCCCCATCTTCAGGTCAAGTGCACAAAACGATCACGGAGGACAAATATGGAGCACAAATATGCAATACGCAAAGGATTGAACTCTACTGCCCTGAGTCGAACTATTGCTGAGGGTGAACACAACCCCAATTGGGATCAATCTTCAATCATTACTTCCGCAGCCAATAAATACGCATTGTTATTTGCAGAGGGTTTATGTATTAACATACTTTTCAACGTGCTGCAATGACGAATTTCCTGTATTCATCCCGCAACCTTGGCTAGCGCTAATGAATGACTTTTTTCACATAGATGATGACGTATCGCCTGTGTGAGATGTTCTTGTGTTTTTAACTTATCATCTCGTACACGGTCTTAGGTGGCAACAAATATCCAAGGCGGCAAAGAATTGTGGTTAAATTTGACTACATATGTGCCCATGTTCGTGATCATTTTGTGCACTTGACCTGAAGTTGGGGCTAACTTATCATCTCGTACACGGTCTTAGGGGGCAACAAATATCCAAAGCCGCAAAGAATTGTGGTTAAATTTGATTACATATGTGCCCATGTTCGTGATCATTTTGTGCACTTGACCTGAAGTTGGGGCTTTGGAAGCCTTGAAAGATCTTGACATAGTAATTTTAACTCTTTAGTGTGTTTTTAATCTGTAAATAAATGTCACATTTTATTTAGTAACACTTTGAGTTTCGTAAGTATTGTGCTTAGACAGCGTGTTTTTATGGTTTGGTTATTGAACTTCTAACCAAAAGCGGAAAGAATGGGTAAAAATCACGCTGCGCTTTTAATTCCAACACTCAAAGTGGGGACATTTTTTAAGTTCCTCAGCTAGACATAAGGCTCTGGAGAACTGGGAAATAAGGCACAGGTAACGCGTCCGAAAGATTTCAGAAATTTAATTATTATATATTGTTTGACAAGAAGTGCGCTGGTGATAGCCTCCAGGCTCTCTGACACCGTAGTCAAACTGGACTGGGACTGGGATATACTGTGGTTAAGTTTAAGTAGTGTGGAGCATTTTCCGCGGGCGCCTGGTTGCGTATGCAATGGAACCTGTGCTGGAAAGTTGAAGAAGACGTAGATGTTTCGTTTGTACGGCTTTGGCTCTCTCTCTCTCTCTCTCTCTCCCCCCGCCTCTGGTACCAATGTTCTAAATTAGAATGCTTTCGTTTGTTTGTTTGTTTGAGGTTTTAACGACCATTGTGAACAACTCAAGTGGCTATAAGTCTCCCGTCCCTAATTTAGGGTCATAAACACAACATCTATGCCTCACCGGAATTCGATCCCGGCCCGATATCGGGCCAATGGTCACAAACCAGCTCTTAGATCACTGCGCCACAGGTGTTGCGAAACGTACTCGTAGAAGCTAATAGGGGTCGTTAAACTAACGTTGAGTTGAGTTGAGTTCATCACATAACGTATGTGGTCAAAGAATGACTTCGAGGAACTCGTCCAGGAGAGGGTGACCAAACTTAGTTACGTCGAACCATTTTGTCCATCCAACTGTAGACAAATATCCAACAATTTGAATGGTGCTCCGACAAATACTTACTAATCTGGCATTTTCTATGTCACTTTTTTTATTACTCAGTGGGCCTCATGAAACTTCGTACTCAACTGCCGTCATTGAAGTCATTCTTTGACCACGTTATGTGATAAACTCAACTCAACGTTAGTTTAACGACCCCTTTTAGCTTCTACGAGTACGTTTCGCAACACCTGTGGGAAAATGCCTGGGCGACGTCACCGTGAATCCTACTATCACAAGAACACCTCTACCAGAGGCTTCATCATAGGGTTACGCACTTTCTCACTATCAGCCTAATGTAGCGACAGTGGTTGGAGGAAGGTATCCTAGTCGCCGTAGTGGGAGGTATACATAGGCGGACGTTCGAAGTGCTCGATCGACAGCAAGCTGTGGAGGCTCACAATCCACAACGGACGACATTGGACGAGGTATATACAGGAAGCTATAGACATACCGGTATCGACACACACAGACTGTGAATCGCAGATTGGCTGAGGCTAGTTTGCGCTCTCGACATCCATTTCGACGACTTCCACTCACCGCAGCACATCACCGCGCAAGGTTGCAGTGGTGCCGTATCGGACATGCGCGGCGGGACGAATAGAATCATGTCGTGTTCAGTGACGACTATCGCTTCTGTCTCAGTGCCGACGAATGAGAGTCTGAAGACGATGTGGCCACCGGGCTGATATTGCTGTCATCCGTGAGCATCATACGGCTCCTGAGCCTGGTGTCATTTTTTAGGGCACTACCAGTTACAACAGCCGTTGACCGCTCTTACGCATAGTTGATACAGTGACAACATGACGATATGTCGATCAGTTGATGCAGCCCGCTTTGTTGCCGTATTTCCGTGGCATCCCTGATGCCCAGTTTCAACAAGATAACACCCGCCCGCACACTACCAACATCAGCAAATAGTGCCTACAAAGTGTCCAGGGGTTGACCTGGCCAGCGCGATTCCCAGATTTCTCCCCAATGAAGAACGTGTGGGACGTCATCAGCAGACTACTCGGCGCCTCTTCACGAACACCTCGCAATGACGATGAATTGTGGACATAGGTCAACGATGCATGTTCAATGATATCGACAGCCAGGCAACTCTTGCAGTAGATCTCTTTTGCTACGGGAATGCAATATCGAGGTTAACAGTTTAGAAAATACTCCACGAGAAAGGTCTGTACTCGAGAAGGCCGGTGGTTCGTTTTCCACTTGCTGCTCGCACAAAAGGGTCCATCTGAACTGGGCGCGATGACATTACCCCGAGACCTTTGATCTATAGGAATGTGCTCTCTTCAATGATGAGTCGCAGTACAGCCTAAACACCGATTCTCGACATGTGTATATACATTTGGAGAGAGGAGGGAAGCCGAAATCTTCCCTCCAACATTAATGAAATTGACCACGACGGTGGTGGACTCCTTGTTTGGGCTGGCATCATGTTGGATGGATGCACGCCAATGCACGTGTTTCCAGGAGGCATCCTGACTCTGCACGCTACATGGATCACATGCCAGAGCTCTATGTACGGCTTTTCAGGGGAGCTGTTGGTCCCCAATTTCTTTTTACGGACGATAACGCCCGTTTCCATAGAATTCTGCTAATCGACAAATACCTGGAGAGTGAGGATATGAACAGGATGAAGTAGCCCGTGAGATCTCCGGATCTGAATTCGATAGAGTATGTCTGGGATGCCCTGGGAAGAGCAATTGCAAGCCAGCAGCCCCCTTCCAGAATCTTACCGGGACACTGATGCGCCTTGGTGGGGGAGCGGCACTTATTGTCCCTATTACCGCTCCCTGTCGGGTATCAGCGAACCACTACTACGTCTTACTCGCCGTAGTGGGTAAAAGTTAAAAAGGTCAAAATTCCATACTAATCAATTCACTTTCTAAATTTCGCCTAGTGGTGTCAACAATGAATTTGGATTCCCTAACTAAGGGTTTCCAAGCTCAGGGTCGACAAATGCATCGCGTTGTGTTTCATATGAATCAGCATGGGGTTTCCATGCTTATTCATATGCCGCAAAGAAGTTAAAATAAAAAGTTGCATGAATAAAAATAATGAAATCACAAATTTAACTCTAATGAGATTTGGAGAAATGATCTGAGTGACACGTGAATAAAAAATTTAACTGTTTATTTCTTTTTAAAATATGGTCTTAAAGCTAGGTACAATGTACCGGTGGGGTTGCTTGCTTTAGTTAAACAATTTAGTTTTAATTTCAAACGGATATAATGCACTTAATATTATACAACTGACTTTAAACTTTAGTTACTGGTTTAAACTCGGCGCGGTACGCCAGAGGAAAATTTTGGTTAATGCACTATGTGAGAGGCTTTCGGGTAACTAGTCCTGCATAGCACATGCAAAGCTATGAGGCACGAATCAGAAATGTGTAAGACAAATGTCATCATACCCTCTTTTCCTTGAGAAGCCCCGATCGCAAATCTGGGTTGCCGGCTGGTCGTAGAGTCAACTCTCCATCTTAGTTGGCGGTGAATCTACATCGACTATGTTCTAAAACATTTACTACCTCATTTCTCTATCTTGGAAACATCTCTCCTCCGAAACCGCTGAGACCTCTCTTCTGCTCAGACTGCAATTCTCTGGTGTTCCCTCGGTTAAGTTATTTTAAAATCACTGTCTGTAGTCGTCTCTCCTCTTAGTCTTCATTCCGTTTTTAATTCTCTTTTTCCCGTGTCCGGTGTCCATCTTGGGGCGTGACGGTCCGGCCGTCCGAATCGCGTCGGGTTATGTCATTGGCCCTCACAGATAGCCCTGCTATGCGATTCGCTGGCTATCCGTTCAGTTCGGGTCACTTTCCCAAAAATTATGTCTTCTTTCAGCTGTCAACTTGTCTTCGCACCTTTTTGGTTAATTGACCTCGCCTAGCTACTTAGAAGCGAAGATTGTCACGTAGGTATTTCCGGCGACGTGACTTATCTCAAATTTGGTCGCTACTTTGGACTATGCAGAGACGCTCGCAACAGTTGCTTGAGAAAAGAGGTGACGCCCCCAAAAGGATTTATTGCGCTCCTGCTATTCTCTTCAGTTTCTTTGAGTTTCGTGAGAAAAAAAAACTGTGAATGTCTTCCTTTCTCTTCCTTCCCATCTGGGATTTTCATCAAGTTTCCGTGAGAAAAAAATATATAATTTTCCCCTTTTCATTTGGCTTGAGTGCAATTAGGACTGATCTAATTATCAACCTAAACTTTCGGGTAGCCTGGCTCAGCTTCACCGGAAAGTAATTTTTAATCATTGATATTCTATTTTGGCAATTTAAATATTTATTTCTTACCGCCTTAGAGTAAAAATAAAAAATAATAAATGATCAAAATTATACGGATGAAATTTAAATGTTACGGGGATATAGAAAAGTCCGCGGTAACATCCCAAACTCTCATTCACAGCCTTGTAAACATCATGAGGGCTTGTTGTGCGAGCTGTATCGCTGTTCGCGGTAATCACACTTCCTGTTAGCCCATCGAAATCCACGCCACTTGCTGCATCACTTTTGGTCTGCAATGCCGTCATACGCATACTTCCTCCTCATGATGTCATGGCATTCTTTTTCCGTTGGGTATAGCTGCGTTATTGATATAAAGGAGTTGGACAGAATAAAGTGAACACTACGCTCAGAGACATGCAATTTTCAAATCTCCAGGTAATGTATAAGTGGTCAAACAATTCGCGAAAATTTCAATAAGAGAAATGTTCCATTTTTATTTTTATTTTATTTTATACTGGCGGAAAACAACAAATTTTAAAAGCGTCGGTACGCCATTAAACATTGCGCCATTGTCAGTTTGATTGTATCCTGTTCTTTCACCCAATGAGAAGAAAGTGCTAAAAATAGCTGCGTCACCATGGCAGCAGGTCACGGGACCAGAACTTTCCTGTGTGGTTACCGTTGAAGACAGAGGAGGCCGTTCGTTCCTTTCCTATGCGTCTTTAAAAAAATGCCTAAAAATCAGAAAATGATTTTTCTTAAATTACTTTTTTAAAGAGGGGCGATAGTTGTGAATTTATGCTGTAAAAATTACAATGCGTTATGATTTATTGTTTGCCAAATATCTGTTTTTTTTAATAGATCCCATTGCGAAATGGAGAATTTTTGTGAAATTTCCTATAAATCGAAATTCAAAAAAAAAAGGGGGAACGAGGTGCAAAAATTCTGCCATGGCTTTACATGCCTACAAAGTTTCGTGGTTCTATTGCTGTTAGTGTGTCCGAAACGCGAGCTGATAGCACTCTTTTGCTTACCTTAACTTTGAAATACAATAGCTCTTGAAGTATCACCAGAATCCAAAAACGGTTTATATTAGCGTATTCTCCAAACAATTCTCTACAAACGATGTAAATTTCATATTTTTGTGTTCAATACGTTTTGCGTTGTGAGCTAGGAAAGCGCGAGTGTCGCGAAATTTCTAAAACATCGGCGGCGGCGGCGGCGGCAGTTATTTTTTTTTAGAGTAAAGAAATTTTATTTTCTGAAATTGTAACGAACGGCCCTAATTATCCCATCATGGCAATCAAGTTCTGTGAATTTCACTGCTGGAACCAATCTCACAAGTTTCAGTTTCTTCGATGAAGTTAAATGGCTGTGTATTTTTTTTTTTTTTTTTATAATCGTGACTTAACGGGTGAAAATCCTTTTGACCATTAATATCGGAGAAGAAAATTTAATCATATCTTGTTAGGAATGTCTACAAAACTGAATGGGTTCAAAACTAACGTCACTCAGCGGCAGAGGTCATGATACGTTTGAACACTCGTGAAAACAAGTAAACGAACTCTTTTGCTGATCTGCTGCATTCGTAGTCCATTGACTGACAAATTACGCAACAATCCGTAAGACACTAATAATGAATGACCTCATGAGAACAGTTACGCTGAACGGCAGTTAAACTACGTAAATATTTTAACTCTTCCCATCTGTGTTACGGATAGACAAATAGCAAAACCGAATGCTTAATTAATTTTGCTGGAGATAAGTTATTTTTCTTTCGTGTGTTACGGATAAACAAATAGCAAAACCGAATGCTTAATTAATTTTGCTGGAGATAAGTTTTTTTCTTTGTCTGTGAATCTTTTTTATGTTTATTAGGCCAATTCCTGTTGCGCACCGTGAGTAACGGAATTAGGTAAGCATATCTGTTCAGTTCTGATTATTATTTGTGGAAACGTAGAAAAAAAAATATCAGAATTTTCTTCATTGACTGCAAAATTGGAATGACGAGAACAAAAACACTTTTGCTATAACAAATAAAAACAGGCAGTCACCCAGTTAAAGGGAATACTTTTTGAAAAGGCTACATATTTCTACACATGGTATTTTCTGCTTATAATTGGTATTTTGTTTTCAAAACATGGCATCATTCAAACAAAAATATGTTTTTTTTTTTTTTTTTTTTGATTGGAGCTTTTAACGACCGCCGTGAGCAACTCAATGGGCAGCAGTCGCCCGTCCCTAATTTAGGGTCACTGATTCCAGGGAAGGGAGAGAGCCAGTGCCGAAAGACAAACACAACATCCATGCCTCACCGGGATTCGAACCCGGATCCCTTTCAGACGATTGATCAGAAACCATCGCTTAGACCACTGCGCTCTCTCCCTTCCCTGGTATTTTCAATCTTTTTTTTTTTTTTCATTTGAGTGAATGAAACACTGAGAAACACGAGATGCAACAAGAAGCTTTGTCATACGGTGCCCAATTCTCAAGGGCAAGCGGTACAGCCACAGGAAGCTCAGCTCAGTACGTATACACCGGCGGAAAGTGAAAAAAGAACACCAAGAAGGAATTGGCGGACGATCATGAAATTCATACCTGTTAATGGGGTCGAGTTTACGTAGGTGTGATGTTAATTTCGGGACCAACCGGTGAGCGTTTACGCCACAGCGCGGCATAATATGCAAATTATCGTCGGTGGTATTTAAAAGGAGTACGGCGAAGTGAATGTAATCAGTCGTCGGCGTACGGACACGTGCGAAGACCCTGAAGAAGCTGCAATGCCTGGGCATGGAAGACGTGTACGATTTCAGCAGTTATCGGACTTTGAGTGAGGTCGTCTAGTCGGACTCCACGAGGCCGGGTGGTCGTATCGTCGTATTGCGGAGCGAATTGAACGGGAAGTATCGGTGGTGGTACGATGGTGGCGTAGATGGTCCGAGGAACATTCCCACACGAGAAGACGTGGAACCGGGAGTCACAGACGAACTCATGAGCGGACCGATCGACGCATAAGAAGAGCTGCGTTGTCAAGCAGAACATCCACAGCGACTCAAATCCGAGCTGCCGTTCCACCTGAGGGGACTGTGCGAACAATCCGCAACCGTCTACTGGATGCAGGACTACGTGCAAGTGTGCCTCTGACTCCAGCCCACCGTCACGAACGGCTGCAGTGGTGTCGCCAATGTCTGCACTGGAGAACGCAATGGCGATCTGTCGTGTTCAGCGATGAAAGCAGATTCTGCTTGGGAGCCTCCGATGGCCGTATGCGTGTTCGCAGACACACAGGGGAGCGTCTCCACCCTTCTTGCATCCGCCAGCGACACACAGGTCCTACACCTGGTCTCCTGGTGTGGGGAGCGATCAGCTATCGCTCCCGTACACAACTAGTGTTTGTACCGGGTACGTTAAACAGCATCTCCTACATCAACAAAATCATTCAACCCGTTGTTGTGCCATTTGTAAGGTCGGTCCATCGTAGTGTTTTCCAGCAAGATAACGCACGCCCACACACGGCACGTGCAACGCGACATGCACTTCAGGGGTGTGAGACAACTTCCATGGCCTGCACGTTCACCAGATTTGTCCCCTATTAAGCACGTGTGGGATTTTATGGGACAACGACTTATCCGGTCTCCACGGCGAGCCACGACCATCCCCGATTTACGCGTCCAGGTTGAGGATGCTTGGAACTCAATACCCCAAACTTACATCCAACATCTGTACGACAGACTCCATGCCTGAATTGCACAGTGTGACGCAGTTCATGGCGGTTCAACCTCGTACTGACCATGTTACATGTAAATGTTGTTTTTTCAGTTTACCAGCAAATACAGCTGTATTTTGCCATAATGTTTTGATCACGTTATTCTCTGTATTCCGTTATTATGCTGTATAAATTTCGTTGGTATCAGATGTCTCCTTCTTGGTGTTCTTTTAGAAAAAGCTTTTTTTAAGGGTAACATGTCATATATAAACAGAAAATTTGCTCAATCCTGTAAAAAAAAAAAAATAAGAAAGATGATACCGAATTTTCAGTTGTTGTGAGCATGCCTTTTGAATCCTTTCTGACGCGAATAAAATGTATCAAAGTTATTCAAAGTCACTAAAATAGGTTAGCAAAAAAAAAAAAAAAAAGACCGGATTTCTACAATCGATAAAACGTACAGAAATCGTAACAGGGAAAAGTTTAAAGCATCGAAAAAATACTCTTTCCACCAGCGGCTAAAAAGTATGACGAAAATTAACAAATGGTGCACAAAAAGTTTCTCACAGCAGAAGGAAGGTATCAGAGAAAAAGAGATTTTTTTTCAAATCGAACAATCAAAAGAAGAAAACATAGAAGGAAACATGATATAACTCTATGGCCTTCTAGCGGAAGAATTTTACATAATGGTAAAGTCGAAAATTGGCGAAAAATACTCTTCACGATAAAATTTATGGTAAGGAAAAAAAAACTTTTCAAATACATTTCCCGGAAGCAGGAATAGCGAGAAAAGGTTTTGATCATTACGCCGCCTAGCGGAAAACCTATGCAGTACTTGAAAAACAGATTGTACCTAAAACAGCTTCAATATAAATGGCATCGAAAGGAAAAAGAATTATTTCAATATGATATTTAGAAGCAAATATATGAAATAAAATGTATTTTGAATTCGATATCATCTACATTTACGCCCTCTAACGGCGAAATTGTGCATTGGGAAAAAACCCCGGGATGCCAGGATCATCATTCTCACATTTGAAGCTTCTCAATGCAAAAAGAAATTTTTAAATCGGACTAAAAGTTGTAGAGATATGGTGTCCAGAGGCAGACAAACAGACGGACAAAGGGATAACATAAGCACAATCTTTTTTCACAAAAGACGTGCTAAAAAAAAAAACAATAGCAGGCGGGGGGGTCGCGAACTTTGTAAGAACATACGATTAAAAACGAAAACATCTAACATCCTTCAAAACTTGCAATACTCGCATTGGTTATGTAATAAAAAAATCGAAAGAATAAGTTCCATGTTCAGTACACAAGCACGTATCCAGGATTTCTGATTGCAGGTGGTCCGGAAGTATGCACATATATGTGTGTGTGTGTGTCAGCTAGCGCCCGAGAGTTTGCCCAAGACACTCTACCCCCGAGTATGCTCTAGCGCCCGAGCATACTCGAGCAGTAGACGCGGCATCGATTCCCGCTCCAGGACGACGAAATTTTCGTTTTCGGATATTATCTGACTTACCATTCATGTCATATTGTATTGTACAATGGTGTAATCCCGTATTTCATTCAAAGAAAATATAACTTTCAAAGTGGGATATATAGAGCTTTTCAAATACATTTCCCGGAAGCAGGAATAGCGAGAAAAGGTTTTGATCATTACGCCGCCTAGCAGAAAACCTATGCTGTACTTGAAAAACAGATTGTACCTAAAACAGCTTCAATATAAATGGCATCGATAGGAAAAAGAATTATTTCAATATGATATTGTTGCACCTGAGGTGACTGTGCGAACAATCCGCAACCGTCTACTGGATGCAGGACTACGTGCACGTGTGACTCTGGCATGTGTACCTTTGGCATGTGTACATTTGGCATGTGTACCTCTGACTCCAGCCCACCGTCAGCAACGGCTGCAGTGGTGTCGCCAACGTCTGCATTGGAGAACGCAATGGCGATCTGTCGTGTTCAGCGATGAAAGCAGATTCTGCTTGGGAGCCTCCGATGGCCGTATGCATTTCGCAGACGCACAGGGGAGCGTCTCCACCCTTCTTGCATACGCCAGTGACACACAGGTCCTACACCTGGTCTCCTGGTGTGGGGAGCGATCAGCTATCACTCCCGTACACAACTAGTGTTTGTACCGGGTACGTTAAACAGCACCTCCTACATCAACAACATCATTCAGTCCGTTGTGCCATTTGTAAGGTCGGTCCATCGTCGTGTTTTCCAGCAAGAAAACGAACACCCACACACGGCACGTGCAACGCAACATGCACTTCAGGGTTGTGAGACAACTTCCATGGCCTGCACGTTCACCGGATTTGTCCCCCATTGAGCACGTATGGGATTTTATGGGACAACGACTTATCCGGTCTCCACGGCCAGCCACGACCATCCCCGATTCACGCTTCCTGGTTGAGGATGCTTGGAACTCAATACCCCAAACTTACATCCAACATCTGTACGACAGACTCCATGCCTGAATTGCACAGTGTGACGCAGTTCATGGCGGTTCAACCTCGTACTAACCATGTTACATGTAAATGTTGTTTTTCAGTTTACCAGCAAATACAGCTGTATTTTGCCATAATGTTTTGATCACGTTATTCTCTGTATTCCGTTATTATGCTGTATAGATTTCGTTGGTATCAGATGTCTCCTTCTTGGTGTTCTTTTTTCACTTTCCGCCAGTGTATATATGAAAGGAATGATACATGCATTAAGAAATGTATCAGCACCAAAGTTCCTGTAGTCCTCCCGGAAGAAGTTGCACATTCAATTAAGAGCATGAAAAGGGAAAGAGCTCCAGGGGAAGATGGAATTATAATGGACATTATGCAAAAAGCCAGTGGAGAAATAGAGACTATATTTCCCAAGTTTTCCCTAGATATCTCAATGAAGGGAAGATTCCTGATGATGAACAATTCTACAATGATCCTACTCATAAAAAACGGGACACGAAGGATTTCGAGAACTGCAGACATATCAGCCACCTATCAGTTGTTTACCAAAACTTCTTCACTATTACATCGCTTGAAGGAAGCCCTGAACATGGCTCAACCAACGGAAAAATCTGGATTTAGGAGTGGTTTTAGCACTATAGATCACACCATATGTTCAGAGAACTATGTCGTATCAGAATAATATGATCACCCTCAGAATCACAGTGTAATCCTGGCGCGTAACAGAGTGCACGTGACAAAGTCAACCTCACTAAGATATAAGCAACCGGCCAGGGCAAATGAGCCATAGTGCGTCACGTGAGCGCAATGAGCAGAGGTAGTGATTTGACGGACGCGCAAAAAGGAATGATCATTGGCTACTGCGCCAAGGGTGGCATCTCAGAAACAGCAGACTTCGTGGGCTGTTCACGAGATGGTGTACCAAGAATGGACCGCTGGCACACCGAGTACCTCTCGACATCATAACCGTAAAGCCCCAAAGGCCATCCACACCAGAGGAGAACGTCGCCTCCGTCGACTGGTAAAGGGCAATCGACGCGAAACAGTTCAGCAATTGACCACGCAAATAAACGCTGGGGTAACCAGGTTCGTGTCCTCGATAACAGTGGAGCGAACCCTGTTAAGCATGGGTCTTCTGAATCGATGCTGCGTCAAGGCGCCCATGTTAACCCAGGCCCGTCGGCAACGACGCCTGCAGTTCTCACGGGACTATTGTCATTGGATTATGGAACAGTAGGAAAAGGTTGCCTTCTCCGACGAATCGAGATTTCTACTCCACCGAAGTGACGGGCGGTGGCGGATATGACGTCAGACACACGAGAACCAACACCCGGACACGCTTGTAGGTCAAGTACAGGCCGGCGTTGGCAGTGTTCATGTCTGGAATATGTTTCTCTGGTATGACCTGGGACCGCTGGTACCACTGGATGCGTCCCTGAACGCCAATGGCTATCTGTTCATCCTCGCTGACAACATACATACCTTCATTTTGGACGCTTACCTTGGTGCTGATGGTGTCTACCAACAGACAATGCGCCCTGCCACGTCGCTAGGGGGGTGACTAGTTCCAGGAACACGACAGCGATGTCTCCGTTCTCCCTTGGGCGTCGAAATAGTCTGACCTCAATCCCATAGAGCACTTGTGGGACTATTTCAATCGACAGGTTCGACGTGCCGACCTACAACCACGTCATCTCCGGGACCGACGTGCTCTGCTGCAGTCCAAACTGGCATGTGTGCCTCGGGCAACCTTCCAGGGCCTGATTGCGTCCATGCCACGCCGTCTCGCCATTGTCATCCGGGCCAAGGGTGATTATTCCCATTATTAGGTAGGTGGGCATATTATTCTGATACGACTGTGCATACTTGAAGAAGCAAACGATTATGAACTTTCAATATGTACGGCTTTTATTGATTATGAAAAGACTTTTGATTCAGTAAACCCGTCAGCTGTTATAAGGTCTTTGAAATCCTGCAGTATTGAAGATGCATACTTAACTATTATTAATAACATCTATGAAACTTCAAGTGCAAAAGTTCGACTGTTCGAGGACACAGCGCTTATACAAAGAGGAAAGGTGAGTGAGACACAGTGACACAATATCTTCCAAGCTCTTCAATGCCACATTGCAGAATGTTTTTCAGTCATTGAATGGGGAAGACAAGAGAATAAAAATTAATGGAAATAGTTCAACTTACCTTCGTTTTTCTGATGACACAGTCATTTTTGCAAGTACTTCCATGGAGCTGCGGAGAATGGTCCAGGTACTTTCTGGCAATAGAAAAGAAGTGAACTTCAAAATGAGCTTTCAGAAAACAAAACTGATGTAAAAAAATGAACTTCCAAGAAAAAAAAAATTAACGATTGACGGAGCAACAACTGTAGAAGTAACCGATGCCTACATTTACCTTGGACAACAGGTATCAAGCAAAGGCCACATTGAAGAAGAAATTAATAGGCGTATAAAACTTGGTTGGAAAGCAATTGGAAGAAACAGTACAATTTTCAAGAGCAATTTGATATTATGTCTTAAACGAAAAGTATTTAATCAGTGCATCCTTCCAATTCTTACTTATGGATCATGGACCTTAAATTAAAAGAACATCCGGAGGCTGCAAACTGCTGAAAGATGCTTTGCCATAACCAGGAAAAATAGGAAGAGAAACTCATGGATCAGGAAAATGACGGGAGTTGATGATATCACGATCAAAGTAAAGTCCCTGAAATGGCAATGGGTTGGACATGTTGCTAGAAGAACTGACCGCCGTTGGACAACTGAAATACTAGACTAGATTCCGAGGGACAGGAAAAGACCCAGAGGAAGACCATGTGGGAGATGGGCGGATGAAATTCGGAAGTATAATATGTTGGAGTGACATGGATGAGACTGGCTCAAAACAGAAAGTTGTGGACGAAATTTTAGGAGACCTACATCCAGCATTTGATTGATAATGGTTGATAATGATGATGACGAAATAATGAAGCAAGAAATCAGATTTCACATTATCACTTTTGAAACATTTTGGAATCTTCTTTCCGGGTTGTTTTTACCTAATCTGCTCACCGATAAGGCTCTTTTTCATTTAGAACTACATACATCTCTGGTTTTTATTAAGGCGTGTCGTAACTTGTAATTTTAACGATTGACCTCGGAGGTTTCCAGCTTTTGCTTTTAAAAACCGGTAGTTTCGGGTTTTTAGTGTAACAGCGACAAACTGGATTTCAAAAGGTTCTCCACCATTCCCTAGAAATGTTTTCTCAGCAACGGTGATTCACTCTGAAAGTAAATTGCGCTGCTCAAATATGCTTAGAACAATTTTGTCGTAATATTTTTCAGTTTATGCTACACTTAGAGCTTTTTTTTTTTTTTAGTCTTAGACTTTCAGTCCTGATTTATTGGAAATACAGTATATCATTTTATGTTAGAGATATCTAGAGGCCCACAGGTACTTAAAGTTTGGAATGCTTGGAATAAATGGAATCAGCAGAGAAGTTAAGTACAGGCATGATTAGAAGTGTAGTCGAGAATACATTTCAGACAGTCAGGGACAGACAAACATCATAAAGTGATAAGATTACTGTTACCTGATGACGTCATTCTCTTGTTTGAACAGCAGACAATTTGATAATAAAAGAATATATGTACATATAATTTCCGCCGCAGTATATATATATGTATATTTCTTTTTGATAAAACTCAAGGCCGACGCATTAGTAAATTCATTACACGCAGATTTAAAATGAGATGAGAATAGAAAGTGTTTTGTTGAAGAGAAATGTCACTTTTTTTGATGAACGACCACCTCTAAGCGAGTAATGAACAAACACCTTTTAGCAAGTTCTTCAATGAACGACTGTTTTATTTATTCGAAACATCTTGTTCAGCGGATAATTTAGAAATAATCATAAATCATTTTTCTAGCCATGGCTTCACTGGGACGCAGTTGTTAAGCATTTACTTTATTCATGTTGTGATCAGCGAAGCCAAAAAATGCTGAATGTGCATGAGATACTTGCAAATATCAGGTATGACTGCAGTTCCTTTGATCGCGTATATCCATCAGCTTAATTTTTTTTATTCTGTGCGCATTTTTGTCTATGCTTGAATTCTACTTCTCCGAACTCGTTTATTTACTATAAGCGCTTTGTTTCCTAGTATTTTTGGAATAAGTTACTGAAGTAACACTTTACCAGTATCGCAAAAAGTTTTCAGTGCAATAGAAAAATCTGTATTGTACACTTCTGAAATTATTGTATCATGACTGATTACTGATATCAGAATGATCAGTTTCTATCCTGCTTGATTTAACTTTTCACAATGACATTATACATGAAAATATTACTTTAATATACGCTCAAAATCATAACTTCTTACACCAAAATAAAAGCAAAAAGCATTTAATTTCCAAAGCAGATGGATTTATAATTTCGTTTGTAGTGTGTAAGTTCCTGAATTGTGCTTACCTTAATACTTCGCGGTAGGCCTGTGCTTATTATCTGTAACTTGTAGATCTTTCTCTTCCCTCTAAATTGATAACACTCGTCAGAACAGAATTTTGGACACTTATGACCATAAAAGAAGAAGAATGTTATGGATGGAACACACATTGCGCCATGGAGGCCCGATTCTGAAAGTTTTGGAAGGTAAAATTCAAGGCAAGAGAGGAAGAGGACGACCAAGGAATGCTTTTGTGGTACAATTACTCCAAGACACTAATACTAGGACATACTATGACTTGAAGAGAATGGAGGAGAATAGAGAGAAATGTGGAGACAGAGTGCAACTACTGAACAACCAGTCCTTGGACTGAGTAACCAAGAAGGAGATGACCATACATTAAAAACGCGTCTTAATGAAAAAAAATTAAAATAAAACGCAATTATCATAACTTTCAAAAATAACACTGTAACAACGAAGAAGTCTTGTCTTTCTTCTACGTTAATTTAACACATCAATATACTAAGAAATAGTTCCTAAATGAAAGAAACCTTAACGGCCAGACGAAACATGTAAACAACAGAAGTCAACTTACGGAAAAGGGGCTTTATTCAGGATGTAGCAAACACATCGTAGCATAGCATATTGCACTAAACTCTCCACACACCACACATTATCACAACACTCCTATCAATAATCAGTTTACAACCCAACGTTCGTAATAATCGCCCTCTTAGAACGCTCTTCAAGCAACAATTGAGTCGTCGCTTTTATCTCTTGTTCTTATCAAAACTCAGGCATACGTCACGTTCATTTAACCTAAATTGTGTTGCCAAACGTATTCGTTTGAGAGAAAGATATCACGTTAAGAGTGAAGAATAACAGAATAAACTCAAGATTTACATAGGGAAAGAAACTAAAAAGGAAAGTTAATTTAGAATATACGTCACAACACTTACGCAAAAAAATTACAATCACAATTTTCTCTATAAACAATATAGGACCCAAAACAGAACGCAGCCGATAAATAGGTGGACAGCAGGGCTTCCCAACAATGTACACAATCGAGAAACATAGGTAAACGTGGTGATCTGAGTGAATTCGATTGTGGACGCATTATCGGCGCAAGACCGACGGGTCATTCTATCGCCCAAGTGGTAAGAAATCTAGGATTCCCCAGGACAACCGTATCAAGGGTATACCAACCGCGAGTATACCATCGGCGGACGTACCAGCGCCCAGAGAACAAGAGGTGGCCGACTACACTCCATTGATGGCCGGGGTCGACGTAGATTATCCGACCGCTTCGCAACGGCTGCGCAAATCACATCAAGGTTAAAATGTCGGAGGTCCAAGTAGCATCAGAATTATTTTATCATAACTGGTTTTGCTGCATACCCTGGGCTACCGGAGCCGGCGTGCTACTCGTGTGCCACTATTGATTACTCGTCATCGGAAATTACGCCTCGCCTGGTGCTGGGAAGATCAAAACTAGACTTCTGCAGAGTGGCACTGCGTCATGTGGTCAGACGAATAACGTTTTCTGTACCGAGCTCATGGGCGGGTGTGGGTGTGGCGTCGAGAGCATGAGGCCATGGCCCCGTTGTACCAGGTCGGCTCTGTTTAATACGATAGTGGCTCTGTGATGATTTGGAGAGCCTTCTCATGGGACACATTAGGCCCGTTAGTGTGTCGGAAGAGGCCGCTTAACCACTGAGCGCTACCATCATGTGCTGGCTGATCACCTACACGCTTCTATTGCCTTCGTGCATCCTGCAACCGATGTTCCAGCAAGACAATACGCCTCCCCACCGGGCCACGACCACCCAGGCATTGCTCAAGGAATTCTCACCTGAGTTTGGAACAATCCAATGGCCCTCAAGGTCCTTGGATTTAAATCCTGTGGAAGGTGTCTGGGATACCACGGAGGGGAACATCAGATCTATGGATTCTAGATCGACGTCGCGGGTGGAGTTGTGGACAACGCTGCAACAAGCATGGCTGGCATTATTTCCAGAAATCTTCCGACATCTGGTGGAGTCGATGCCTTCGCGTGTGTAGGCTGTTATTCGCGCTAGAGGAGGATCAACACGCTATTAGGTAGGTATCTTTAATGTTTTATCCATTGAGTGTACTTTATTACTATTTTCAGAGTACAGTAATGAAACAAATAACGATATAACCTATCCACATATTTAATTCACTTGAATTTTCGTGTCTTCAATTTTACAGATTCATGAATATCATCGTCAAGAACTGTTTCTCTACACAATTCATTTTGGTGTACTATCGAAATATCCGACTTTTATCCCTGCAGTGTGTGTAATTCACGTCCTATCCACCAATGGTTTTGTTAACCGGTTACCAGGCGAGCCCCCCCCCCTTGTCAAGAGAAAGAATGTACATGCTCGCTGGTGGTTCAAACCATGGGCTGCTACATAAGCGCGGTTCACGGTTCGACAGCCAAAACAAAGATTAACATTTTCTCCCTAACCTTGCGACCTTCTGAAAAAATATTAGTTCATGTCGCCGCTAAAATACAAAATTCAAATGTATGTAAAAACAATGAATATATACAAATTTAAATAGGAAGTTCGCTCTCTCGCTGTTGTTTTAAACTTCACAATTGCAAATTACTATTTATTTAACTATCTTGAACTTCGTACGGCGTCTTCGTTTAACTGGCACATATGCCAGGGGCCCCATTGGCCGTATCCTAGTTACGGCCCTGATACTCGTATATACAATTCTACACTTCAACAACTTACATTTGTGAGTTTTCCATTTTGCTTCACAATGGTTGTGGGAGAAGCGGCGCATAGCCGGAGTTCATTATGTTACTAGCTACCTTCTACTTTTCCGAATTATCGTGTGACCGACACGTTGTGGACATAAATGACGCTTCTCCTTTGAACAAAGCTAATATCCATCTATCCTGAATATAAAAAATACATGAGGTCCGAGACAATGCTCCAGGAAGAAATGTATTAGAACGATGCTCACAACGAATTCTGAATGAAGTACTTCGCTACAGTTTGCTTTTACAGAAGGCATGTCAAAGAACAAAGGACCCACTGCAGATAACACTTTTGCTAATCTCTGTACTCCATCTTTGACAGCAAGGGCAAGAAACTTATAAACCTGAGATACACAGAATTGAAATAATTGATTTCTCAAAAACAACTGGCAAATCACTGACGCCCAGGGGGAGGAAGGGGGGGGATATTTGCGTCATGTCGACACAGCCTGAAGAGCGCGCTTGCATTAGAAGCAGATTCTTTGGTTGCTAGTTTCCTTCCTATACGATCCAGTATTGCTCAAGTTATGATGAGCTATTCAAGACTAAGAATACACGGAAGGTGTGAAAGTATGCCCCCGGTTCAAGATTCTGCCGGCAGTTTTGTTGGCCAAGCTTAACTGTCGACACATAGGTGAACCTAAAACGACAGCGGATATGCGAAAGGAAGGCTTAGAATTCTCATGCAGTTACAGTCGAGCGTTTTGTGCAGACTTGAACTATCATTCAGTTACAGTCTAGCGTTTTGTGCGGACTTGAACTATCATGCAGTTACAGTCGACCGTTTTGTGCAGACTTGAACTATCATGCAGTTACAGTCGAGCGTTTTGTGCAGATTTGAACTATCATGCAGTTACAGTCGAGCGTTTTGTGCAGACTTGAACTATCATGCAGTTACAGTCGAGCGTTTTGTGCGGACTTGAACTATCATGCAGTTACAGTCGAGCGTTTTGTGCAGACTTGAACTATCATGCAGTTACAGTCGAGCGTTTTGTGCAGACTTGAACTATCATGCAGTTACAGTCGAGTGTTTTGTGCAGACTTGAACTATCATGCAGTTACAGTCGAGTGTTTTGTGCAGACTTGAACTATCATGCAGTTACAGTCGAGCGTTTTGTGCAGACTTGAACTATCATGCAGTTACTAGTTGTGCCCACAAGGCTGCGAACTTCTTATAGGTATGAAGTAGAAAATATATTAGGAACACCCAATAGACCCAGACACGTGCCATTCTTTCTTACGTACGCAACCATGACGTTGAGATGACTTTATAAACTGTAAAGGATACAGACACGTACAAAGCGTAGATAGCGGCAATATGGGGAAAATTACTAATTTAAGCGACTTTGAAAAAGGCATGAAAGTACGAGCTGGCGGGCAGGTGTAAACATCACTGAAATGATAAACATTCTCGGCTATGCAAGAACAGCTGTATCGAGGATGTTCAATGAGTGGAGCACAAACAACAAAACAAGCAGACAGCGGTGTTCTTGTAGGCGGAAACGATTGGTCGATGTTCCGGTGTAATGGCAGCTGGAAAAGGTTGTGCGACGTAATAGACGATCTCCGTTGCGTCAAGTAACAGCCCAAAAAAAACAGCATATACAATTAACCTGCCTCAATTAGCGCGCATGAGCTATGTCTAACGATAAATAGCTGTCCTATCTCCACTCTTCTCAGCTAAAATCCGACAAATTCGGCTGCAGTGGGCACAGGAGCACCAAAACTGGACCCTTGAGGACTGCAAAAGAGTCAATTGGTCCGATGAATCATTTTCATGCTGATGAATCATGTTTTCATGAATCACTTTCATGCTGATGAATCATGTTTTCATGAATCACTTTCATGCTGATGAATCGTGTTTTCATGTTTCACACCTACAGACCAAATCGATGGATCCCAGCTGCCTAGCATTAACTATACAACCTGGTGGAGGCGGTGTTATGCTCTGGGGTTGTTTTCATGGCGAGCATTGGGTTCTTTAATATCTCTGGAACAGCATTTGGATGCCAACAGGTATCTTAACATCGTTGCGGACCAGGCACGCCCGTATATGCACATTGTGTTTCCTGATGAAGAGGGCTACTTCCAGCAGGATGATGCGCGCCAATCATCACATTGTGGTTGCAGGAGCACGACAGTGACTTCAAAGTGATACAATGACTCACAGTCTCCAGAGCTTAACTCCATCGAACATCTGTGGAATCAGATTGAAAGAGAAATTCGTAACACAGATCTATTCCAGCGAACACTCGGTAATTGAAGATCACTATCACATCCATTTGGCTGAACGAACCTGTAAAATGATGTCAGCACCGCGTTGAATCCGTGCCACAGCGAATCGATGGTGTTTTGAAGTGCAAGGTTGGCCCAACACGTTATTCGGTAAGTTCCTAAAATTTCCAGACCAGTGCGGAAAACCAGGCCTCGAGGGGGAAGAAGGCCTGGACCCAAAAAACGCCTCTCCTTGTGTCTCGACCCGTTGGACCCCAAAGAAGAACTACTGCGCAATCCGAAAGCAAAGCTTTGAAGAACAGCAAACTGGCACTGAATCGCTCACTTTCTAAATGAGGATACGAAAGAAAAACGTGATGTGCCGAAAAAGTAAAATATTTCTATAAAACAAGTTTGTAAAATCATGCAATGCATTGATTATAATACGCTTTCCAACATACCAGAAATCATTACTCTAGTTATCACTCAAGTTATGAGGATTATGGCTGTGGAATAAATCTCGGTCCTATGCCCTGACCTTTGATCCCATTTCGATGATATTCAATAGAACCGGTTCAGTATACCTCCGAAATAACATGATAAAGTTTTGTCGCAATCGAAGCATTTTTGCGTAAGTTATGATGCATAAGGGCTATGGAATAAATCCCGCTCCTGTGTCCTAACCTTTGACCAAATTTCTCCCATTTCCAACAGGATTCGTCCCCAGGCAGGCCCTTACAACATACTAACATTTCATCCAAATCGAAGCATTTTTACGTAAGTTATAACGCATAATGGCGATGAAAGTGATTCCACTCCTATGTCCTGACCTTTGACCCCATTTCGCCCATTTTCAATAGGCTTTGTCCCCGGTGGTCCCTTACCACATACTAAAATTTCATCTAAATCGAACCTTTTTTACGTTAGTTATGACGCATAACAGCAGTGGAATGGATCCCGCTCCTATGTACTGACCTTTCACCCCATTTCGTTCACTTTAACTTTAAATAAGGTTTCTTCTCAGGTGATACCCTACCAGATACTAAAATTTCATCGAAATCGAACGATTGTTACGCGAGTTATCGTGCGGACGGACATACGCACACAGCGCGTGACGTAATGAAGCAGATGGGAATCGCGACCATCTGCTCGCAAAAGTATGACGGCATAAAACTTTAATAGGATCCACACACAACGCGTGACATAATGAGACAGATGGCGTGACCGCGCGCCAACATTCTCAAACGCGAGATTGTGACGTCATAAGATTTCTAAGCATTGGAAGCATTAATGGAACGACGTCATGACACTAAAAACGTGGTAATTCGGGGCGGTTATTTAACCCACTAAACGAATTCTCCTAAAGTCGAGATCAAGCTAAATCGATTTCTAGTACCAGAAAACGGTAGGTTAACGACTTTCATCAAAATTCTTAGAGCCGTTTTCAAAATGAAATGTACATACATACATACATACAAGAATTGCTACTTTAAGATGGACGTCAAGTAATTTTGCTTCCTATACTTCCAATGGAAAAACTTCTGTACACATTTTCTTCACAATTAATGCGTTCCCAAGAATGAAAATTTGAACATCAATTAAAATAGCTTCATTTCATAACTTGGAATACTTAATATTTTCTAAACCATAACCGTAATAATATTTTCTAAACCATAACCGTAATAATATTTTCTAAACCATAACCGTAATTATGCAATCCAACATTTATTTGTCCACTAACGTCATCAAAGTACAGGTCGCGCCATCTTTTTTCTGGTTTCAACACCACCAAAGGAAACGTTATTGTTTTTTACGCTTTCCAACCGTAGGTTGAAGAAGCGTATATGCTCCAGCTTTTTTCCGTCCGTCTGTCGGCACGATAACTCGTGTAAAAATGGTTCGATTTCGATGAAATTTAGTATGTGGTAGGTGATCGCCAGGGGATGAACCCTATTGAAAATGGGTGAAGTGGGGTCAAAGGTCACGACATAAGAGCGGAATTCATTCAAATGTCCTTATGCGTCATAACTTGCGTAAATATGGTTCAATTTCAATGAAATTTTAGTATGTGGTAGGGGACCACCTGGGGACGAACCCTATTGAAAATGTGGGGTCAAAGGTCAGGACATAAGAGCGGGATGTATTCCATTGTCCTTATGCGTCATAAGATGCGTAAAAATGGTTCGATTTCGATGAAATTTTAGTATGTGGTAGGGGACCACCTGGAGAGGAACCCTATTGAAAATGGGACAAATGGAGTCAAAGGTCAGGACATAGGATCGGGATCCATTCCATCGCCCTTATCCCACACTATTAAGGTGGACGTCAAGTAATTTTGCTTCCTATATTTCCAATGGAAAACCTTTTTAACACATTTCCTTCACAATTAGTGTGTTCCCAAGGATGGAAATTTGATCCCCGTTAAAAATAACTTCGTACTATAACTTGGAATACTTAACATTTTGTAAAACATAAGCATAATTATATTAAAAAACAATAACGTTTCCTTTGGCGGTGTTGAAACCAGAAAAAAGAGGGCGCGACCTGTGCTTTAATGACGTCAGTGGACAAATAAATGTTGGATTGCATAATTATGGTTATGGTTTAGAAAATATTAAGTATTCCAAGTTATGAAATGAAGCTATTTTAATGGATGTTCAAATTTTCATCCTTGGGAACGCATTATTTGTGAAGAAAATGTGTACAGAAGTTTTTCCATTAGAAGTATAGGAAGCAAAATTACTTGACGTCCACCTTAATCTAACAATTCTTGTATGTATGTACGTACATTTTATTTTGAAAACGGCTGTAAGAATTTTGATGAAAGTCGTTAACCTACAGTTTTCTGGTACTAGAAATCGATTTAGCTTGATCTCGACTTTAGGAGAATTCGTTTAGTGGGTTAAATACCCACCCCGAATTATAACGTTTTTATTGGCATGGCGTCGTTCCATTAATGTTACCAATGCTTAGAAATCTTATGACATCACAATCTCGCGTTTGATAATGTTGGCGCGCGGTCATGCCATCTGGCTCATTACGTCACGCGTTGTGAGTGGATCCTATTAAAATTTTATGACGTCACACTCTTGTGGCGAGCAGATGGTCGCCATTCCCATCCGCCTCATTTTGCTGTTATGCGCCATAACTAACGTAAAAAGGTTCGATTTCGATGAAATTTTAGTATGTGGTAGGGGACCACTTGGCGACAAACCCTATTGAAAATGGGCGAAATGGGGTCAAAGGTCAGGACATAGGAGCGGAATCACTTCCATCGCCATTACTTACGTAAAAATGCTTCGATTTGGATAAAATGCTAGTATGTTGCAGGGGCTTGCTGGGGACGAATTCTATTGAAAATGGGCGAAATGGGGTCAAAGGTTAGGACACAGGAGCGGGATCTATTCCATAGCCCTTATGCATCATTACTTACGTAAAAATGCTTCGATTGCGACAAAACTTTATCATGTTATTTCGGAGGTATACTGAACTGGTTCTATTGAATATCATCGAAATGTGATTAAAGGTCAGGGCACAGGACCGAGATTTATTCCACAGCCATTATTCTCATAACTTGGGTGATAACTAGAGTAATGATTTCTGGTATGTTGGAAACCGTATCATAATCAATGCATTGCATGATTTTACTAACTTGTTTAATATACTGTAATTATGCTTATGTTTTAGAAAATGTTAAGTATTCCAAGTTATAGTATGAAGTTATTTTAATCGATGTTTAAATTTCCATCCTTGGGAACACACTAATTGTGAAGGAAATGTGTACAAAAGGTTTTCCATTGAAAATATAGGAAGCAAAATTACTTGACGTCCACCTTAATAGTGTGGGATAAGGGCGATGGAATGGATCCCAATCCTATGTCCTGACCTTTGACTCCATTTGTCCCATTTTCAATAGGGTTCCTCTCCAGGTGGTCCCCTACCACATACTAAAATTTCTTCGAAATCGAACCATTTTTACGTGAGTTATCGTGCCGACAGACGGACGGACAGACGGATGGAAAAAGCTGGAGCATATACGCTTCTTCAACCTACGGTTGGAAAGCGTAAAAAAGCACTTCGGAATCTTCCATCTCAGTAATATTTTATACAAAAAGTTTGTACTGTATGACGCCCAAAGCATTTCATTAGAATGTTAACATCATGTGATTTAAAGTTAAAAATTAAAAAAACTGCACTGTCGTCTTAATTTACAACATAGAGGATCTCTTCTGATTTTAGTAAAACAGCTCCTTAGAGCAAGGACTGAAAGAACATATCGATCGTCTGGAGGAATTGCATTCTTGATGGTATGGTGTATGTCAGAAAACAATGAACGTGGGTATGTCGATTGGAGAGGTTTTGTTTTGTTGTAGAGATTAAGTTATAAAGCAAAAAAGGTTATATATACGTGCATACAGTTCAGACAAAAAATTATGGCCACCCCCGAAGTAAGAAGGAACCATAACCAGCAGCCAGATGGCGTGCGTAGCAACGTATATAAATCATGTAAGGCATTTAAAAGGACACGAACTCGTGGGCGGTATGCAGTTTTGCGTGAAAATGGGAAAAAGGACGTGGCCAAACAAAGTCTGAAAAGGGAATGATTGTGGGCGACCGACTGAAGGGTGGTAGCATTACAGAAACGGCCGATATTGTGCACTGTTCACATGGTGCAGTTTTTTAAGTATTCCAGGAATGGAATGAAACCGGCAAGACCTGCAGTAATCGGGGTAATAATAGACGCCCACGGAGCAATGACGACCGGGAGCAACAACTGCTATGCCGACTAGTACGATCCAACAGACGGGCAAGCAATTCCTTTCTCCCTCTCATCCCAGCAGTACCGACAATAAACTTGCTACCAGTTTTAAGAGCTCGCTTCTATGTTCCTCTATTCTCTGCTCCACGAACCAAGGCAGGATAGGGACAGGCTACTTCTCCTGATACGGACATCATGCCACTGGGTAGAAATAAGTTACTTAAACAGCTTCTATCTGTTTTCTTAGGTTTGTCGCTATTATTTTAGTGTTTCAGCAGGTAATCAGTCAGAAAGGATCAGTGCCAAAAACTCCCATAAATGACCACTTTGAATAACAAAGTTAAGGGGAAAAGCAACGCTTTTTGATGCGCAAGTTCACTCATTCCACTCGCGTTCGTTCGAGCTAATTTCAACCCATTTTACTAACCCCGAGTAAATTCGTTCCATCCGGTTAAAGGGTCAAATGCCGCATTTCAGAGTTGCACATTTGTAAAATCGAAGTTAATGCCGCGGCGTTATAATGGAAAATGGGCGCCCGCAGCGAGAGTCAAGTGACTCTCTTGGAAATTGGAATACCCTAGAAAAGTAAAATTAAAAAAAAAAAAAATGAAGACATAATAGAGAAGGGATGAATTTTGATTTTTGTCTTAAAGACTAGAAACTGCGCCTCCAATCTTGCTCGTTACGCTCACTGGCAAACCACGCTCGCCATAGTTACATTTGCTGTCGTCCCATCAGTGGACCTTTGAACTGTTGACCCCCCCCCCCCCCCCCCCCCCCCCCCGACGTGGCCAAACACGTGTATAATTCTAAAGTACCATCAAATTCAGGGGAAGCATATTACCGTCCATCTATCCACACTCCGAATTTGGATTCTGTAATAACTTCTGTGGAAAGCAGTTCTTCGAAAGAGAAGGAACCTTCATTTATCTTTCTAATTTACTCCTCAAAAATATTAGCAAACTCCTGATGAAGTTAAATTTAATTTGGGTCAAAGACATTTCAGAAACGTACGGGGTTCACTTTGTTAATTCAGACGCAGAATCAATGGCTTGGCACCGTTTTTGGAAGGACAAATTGGTAGCGGAAACAGAAACCGTTTCCCTTTCAGAAAGTATGCAAGAAGCAGAGAAATTTTGCTTGGCAGTTTCAAGGGCACTGCAAAATGCGGCCGCAACGACATGTATCATTGCAAGATATTTCACTACCCTGCGTAGCGTGAAGTCTTGGATGAGATCAACCATGACGAAGGAGAGACTAGGTGCTCTGTGTATAACGAGTGCCCATCGAAATTGGGTGTGCAGAAATGAAGATTTTATAAGAAAATTTGTCGACCGATTCGGGCAAACCAATAGAAGACTAATTTTTATTTTCTTCCAACCAGGAGTGACACAATCATAATCCAGCTTAATTATGGTAAGAAGTTGTTCTTTGCTAGCTAAATAGGTTTCACAACATTTATTCAATTATTTTTTTTTCTTAAATTGTCGCAAAATATTCCGTAGCATTATTTTTCTCTTTGTCTTAAGAAATAAATATATTTCCCTTTACGCCATGAAACTAAGACTATTTCTGTTATTTATATTGAATGACTTAAAGATTACAGAGTTGTGTGTTGAAATTTTGCTTTGACCCCCTAGAAAAATTCTGCTGGAGCCCATGGGTGCATATTTATCTCAATGAGATTCAAAAAGAGTAAACCCAGCCACCTCCGATAAGGACACATATCTCAAGGAAAAGAACAGTACATTTACTCTATTTAGCGAAAAACCCCTCATAAGAAAACGCGGAACGCAATGAAAGAATCTTGGTCTCCCATTCCTCCATCCAATTCAAATCGAATTTTTTTCCTATGTATACATATCAGTGCTCGAAATGGGCCGGTCATACCGACACTTCTTTTTCCCTAGAATTTCAGACCGGCACTTTTTTTACCCGGAATTTACATACCGGCATTAATTTTAGTAGTGGAGACTACAGAATTTTTTTTTTTTTTTTTTTTTTGCCCGTGACTTACGAGCGCGCATTTTTAAACATAGAAACCTTATGTGCCTCGTGCCCTTGAGAAATAGCTGTATGGGAATTGTAAAGGGTAGGGGAGTGGTGTACACATGAGCTACTCGTACAAGTTCAGTCTTTCAAAGGATGAAAATTAAGCTATTATAGCGCATGACAACATTTTGCCCTAACCCCAGGTCATTCCACTAAAGATGTCTGTAATTTTTTATTATATCATTAATTCAATTTGAAGAGCTTCTTCATAGAATGAAGAATTGGAAGTAATAGATGAAACACAAATTTTAGTTTTGCAGAATGAGTATGAACTTTTTCTACTTCGGACATTTTTTTTTTTTTTTTTTTTTGAGGGTGGTGTTATTGCTATTAATTTAAGATTGAATATTCATTCTGAATGAGGAGATCCTAATTACCTGAGATTTTATCTCATGAAAGTCCCTATTGGAAGAGAACTGCCTTCTCGGCACGGGACCTTAAAGTTTTTGGTTCAAGTCCAGTTGAATCAGCTGTATTTGGGTTCAAGTCCAGCCGAGGTTCCGAAGACTCGTTAATCCGCTGGCTCCGGAGTATAGAGACTCTTTGTTATAAACAAATCTAACCCGAGTCTTTGGCGTAGCGTAAGTATATAGTGCCCGCTGGATCCACAAACCAACCAACTGAAATCGACCGCCATCGTTTCTGACTTATGGTGCAATAGCTTTCCACGGAATTGTCAATTACATTTTTAAACAGAAGAGTTCTTTTCCAGGGATTTTTTTTTTTTTTTTTTTTTTTTTACTTTTCACTTTTGGCGATTTTCTGGTGAAGGTATTTTTTCCGGATGACTTTTTTAGCTATTTAAATATGAGCATACCAACACTTCAAAATTCCCATTTCGAGCACACCCCCCCCACACACACACACACATACTGTATATACACTATCTACCAACAAGTAATTGGACACCTGTGATAGCAAAGTAAAACAAAGTTTATTCACCTTCAATAGTTGGTGGAACCTCCACGAGCGGCGATTATAGCTGCGACCCTCCGGGGCATACTCTCAACCAGGCGTTGTACGACGGCTAGCGGTATTTTCTTCCACTCGGCTTGGAGAAGACAGGTCAGTTCGTTCACCGATTTCGGACTGTGGGGGCACCCTATTAAGTCGTAGCTCCAACTCGTCGCAGAGGTGCTCGATAGGGTTAATGTCCGGGCTCTGCGTAGGCCAGTCCATTCGGTTAACCCCATTGTCACCATACCAAGGCGGCATGGTGGACCTCGCAACATGACAGGTGGCATTGTCATCCTGAAAGTAACATGGGTCCACCCCGTAAAACCGCCACAACGTAGGAAGCGCATGGTCATCCAAAATGGTGCAGTAGATCTCGGTGTTGATTCTACCAGGAATTGCGACCAAGGATCCCGTGCCATACCAGGAGAAACACCCCCATAGCATAATTCCACCGCCGCCGAACTTCACAGTTGGCACAATACATTCCGGGAGGAGGCGTTATCCAGACAGACGACAACCCAGACCCTGCCATCCGAACGGTAGAGGGTGAACCTTGATTCGTCGCTCCAGAGAACCTGTTTCCACTGTTCAACGGTCCACTGTCAACGTTCTTTGCACCACGTTAGCCGAGCAGCGCTATTGGACTTGGTGATCAAAGGCTTGTGGGCGGCAGCACGTCCATGATAACCGAGCAGATGGGCTTCCTTACGAATGGTATTCATCTGAAGAACACTCCCGGATGCCCGTTGAAACTCCTCGGGGATGTGGCCCATCGACTTGGTGCGGATCTTCCGAATTTCTCTGGCCAGCACCCGTCGGTCTCTAACTCCCAGTTTTGTGGGTCTACCGGGTCGGGGCACATTCCGACAGTCACCTCTCAACTTCCACTTGCCAATCACGTAGGCCACTGTCGATTTTGGGTACTTCAACTCGCTGGATATGTCACGTATGGATCGGCCATTTCTGTGATACCCGACGATTACACCTTTCTCGAAATCAGAGAGCTCCGAACTGCGTGGAATCTTGCATGCGACTGATTGCGTTGTTGTTTCCCACACGATATTTAACGGCGGCGGCCGTGACGTGTATTAGGACCGCAGATATCGTCGATTGCAGGGGTGTCCAAATACTTGGTGGTAGATAGTGTATATACACAACAAGAAAGATGACACCGAATTTTCGGGTGTAATAAGCACGCCTTTTGAATCCGTTCCGACGCAAATTAAATTTATCAAAGCTATTCAAAGGCAGTGGAACCGGTATGGAAAACAATAGTATCTGACGGAAGAAAGAAGTTTTTCAATCGGGTCTTTAATCCCTCAGATATTGGTGTAAACGGAATCTTGAGCTTACGAACTCTTAGAAACAGAGTTATCGACAAAAATAAGATGTGACTTTACGTCCCCTGGTGAGAAAACCATGCATTATTTTAGGAAGAAAGTATTCTCAAAAGGTTTATCCATATGAGCGGTATCGGTCCAAGAAAAAATTTAGTCGAGTTTTCAGGAGCCTAGATTTTGCAACAAATACATCAGAAGCAGAAATTAACACTTATAACACCTGGTGGCCAAACCATTCTTTACAAAACATTAGAAATTATGTGAAAAATATTTTCCATCAGGTCTTGTATGCGATACAGGAATAATTTTTCAAATCGGAGTTTTAGGAGCAGAAAACATAATTTACCTTTATGCGCCCTAGCGGAAAGTCTTAAATGACTTACGTGAAAGTTTTGAATTTATAGGAAAAACATTTGGCATCGGAAACATTATCCAACAACGAAGGAATTTTTCAAATTGGACTTTTAGAAGTAGAGATATTGACAAAAATAAGATATACATCTACGCCCCGTGGCGTAGAAACCATGCATTACTTCAAGAAGAAAGTGTTCCTAAAAGGTTTGTCGACATGAGTAGCATCGGTCAACAAAAGACTTTCTTTCAATCGCGATTTTAGAAGCTCATATTTTGCTGCAAATACATCAGAAGTGGAAATTAAGGCTTACGCCACCTGGAGGCCATACCATTTTTTTACAAAAATTAGAAATTATGTGCAAAGGATTTCCCATCAGGAGCTGTGTCCAGTGCAGAAGGAATTTTTCAAATCGCAGGTTTAGAAGCAGAGAAATAGTGGGAAACGCAATTTACCTTTACGCCCCCTAGCGGAAAGTCTATGAATTACTTGAAAATTTTGAATTCATGGGAAAAACATGTCACACTAGAAACACTATCTAACAAATAAGGAATTTTTTAAATCGGACTCCTAGAAGTCGAGATGTTGACGAAAATAAAATATACGCCTACGCCCTCTGGCGCAGAAACCATGCACTATTTTAAGAAGAAAATGTATCTAAAAGGTTTATCGACACGAGTAGTATCGGTCTACAAACGACGTTTTTTTTCAATCGAGAATTAAACCACTGATAGGAGGCTGATAGGTCTGTATGTAGCATTGTTCCAATCCTCAGGAATCTTCCCTTCATTAAGGTATCGAGTGAAAACTTGGGCGAGTACTGTTTCAGTTTCTCCACTTGCTTCTTGTATGATGTCTACTATAATTCCATCTTCTCCCGGAGCTTTTCCCTTTTTATGTTCTTGATTGCATGTGTAACTTCTGCTGGGAGGACTGGAAGAACTCTGCTACCTTTTGTAATGTCTGGAGTACGTGTATCATCCCTTTCATATAGTTTTGAGTAGAAATCTTTCACTCTTGTCAAAATTTCACCTCTATTTCTTGTTACAGAACCTTCTTCTTTTCTCAGAGCCATAATCTGTTTTCTTCCCTTACTCAGATGTCCCTTTGCTCAGTTAGGCTTTGTTTGTTTTCAATTGCTGTCCTCATTAGTTCACAGTTGAATTTCCTTACATCTTCAGGGATACTTTTTCGTACCGTCTTGCATAGCTCTATATATTCCACGTTGGAAGACACATCTCTTTTAGTTGTCCTCATCTCTTTTCTTTTTTGCATCATAATTTTGGTTTTTCTTGATAATTTGTTCGTATGCAACTTGTTCTTAGTACCAGCTATTTTTGTTGCTGTTTCCATAAGAGCCTTGGTTAGTTTTCTGTTAACTTCAGAGATGTCCACTTCTTCCGAAACATTCTGTAAACCTTCCAGAGCAGAGAATCCTTTCCTCAGTTCCAATTTCAAGGTAATATGAAGTTTTTAAAGGTTGGTCGTGTCAATACACTTTGTTTGTCTTATGAGCTTGCCACGTTCGAGTGTAGTGTTGAGGTGCATCTTACATCTCACCAATCTATGGTCACTACCTGTGTTGAACTTGTTTAGCACACTGCAGTCTTCTATGATGAATATTTTGTTACACATAATAAAATCAATTTCACTTGTCGTCCCATTTGAATGTCTCCATGTCCATTTCCTGTGTGCGCGCTTTTTCTTGAAAAAGGAGTTCAAGATGAAAAACCCTTCTGCCTTTGCAAACTCTACGAGAGTATTTCCACGCTGGTTTCTGTTGCCGTGACCGAATTTACCTACTGAAGTTTCATTCTGTTGTCGTTGTCCTATTTTTTCATTGAAATCTCCCATAATGATCTTCAAGTGCTGCTTGCCTATATTATTTAGATGACGAATTTCCTGATAAAATTCTTCAATCTCTTCTTCAGGATGACTTGCTGTAGGTGCATAAGCTTGAATAATTTGAGCCTGGCACCTTCTCGAGAGTTGGATAACAAGTCGTGCAGCTCTGTCAGAGGAACTTTCAACTTCTACAACTTTATCCTTCAGTTTCTTGTTTATTATAAATCCAACACCACTAGTTCTGCCAGTATTTGTCCCACGATAATAGAAGAGATGTCCACCTTTCCGTTCAATGACATCTTCTCCTTTTCTCGTTATCTGACTTAGCCCGACGATGTCCCATTTGATCCTTTGTAGTTCTTCTTCCAATTCAAGGAGCCTTGAATCAGAAGATAGGGAGCTTCCGTTATACGTAGCCAAGGTCAGCATCAGATGGCAGCCTAGTCCGGTCCTCCCGTGATTCTTAGCACCCTCTGCCTTCATGTCGCACTGACCGCTACCTTGGCCAGGTACATTCCAGCTGCTGGAGACTGAGGGCCAAGATGTAAGCTGTGGAAGTCATTTTAGAGGGGTTTGGCCATAACTCACCACGCTGGCCAAGCGGGTTGGTGAGTGTGGGATAGCATTTCCTCTAATCCCGATGGTATAGTTATACCGCTATTGGCGGTCGTCAGAGCCCCTTTAATGGGAACAGGATGCACCACGAGAAGGCGGGGTTGACATTTGTCAAGAAGAGGCTGTAGAATATTGCGCATCACCTGACCTTACATCCTAGTATATATATATACATGTATATATATATTTAAGGGAGCTTGGTTCTGTAAATGAAGGTGCGTTTCTGGTGACAGAAATCAACACTTTGCATTATATTGATTTGTTTATAACATTTTGTTGCTTAATAATATTATATATAAAATAGTGCAAAGTGTGGGTTGAGTCACAGAGGGCCAAGAGTAAGAAGAATTAAGAAAATTGACATCTCGAACCATTTAACAGTTGACAGCTGATGAACAAACTAATCTCGTGCGACATCGGTCCATTAGAAACAACGATAACACAAGGACGCACTTACTTCATTTCGTTTAAGAATTTCGCCCAAGAAAAAGCGGAAAATTAATGCACATTTTTGGGTCAGGTTTATATTTATCGGACCTCAAAGAAATTTTTCGAACTCTACCTCTGCTAACAGGTTATCGGGCGCAAAGATTGACACTGACAACGTAAGAACATATTTTGTATTATTACTTTTTCTTTTTTTTTTTTTGACGTACATATTGATATTGTACACAGAAACCATTGTTTCTAGCACTTCATTTTGTAGCATACATGTGAATGTCCTCAAAGGCGTAGTGGTAATAATAATGAAAAACGTGTCACACTCTCAACAGAAAATCCGCAAAGCATTCAAAAATTTGAAAGAAACGAAATCGCTACTACGAAGTTCCCGAGGGCGCGCAGTCACGCACACAGTCACATTCAGGATTGACCTTTACATTATTGAATGAAATGCACAAAAAAAAGAATGCATGCAAACGTCCGTCAGACCTGTTAGGCCAGTTACGGATTTTCAACAAGAAAAAAGGTACAATTGTTCCCATGGTCGCGGTCTGGTGGATTACGTACGCGCTTATCTTTATTCCAGCATCGTCATTATTATCCCTTTGCTTCCTGAATGAAAAGCACAAGCTGACTCGGATTAATGGTGATTACATAGAAATATTTTGAAAGTAACTGAAAAATTTCACTGAAGAGTTTCCGTCAAGAATAAAAAGAATTACTACAGCAATAGTGTACGTAACTTTGATCAACTACCACTTCATCGTTTTCAGTCCTGTTTTTCTTCTGAAATACCTTTTTTTTTCGCTTATGTTTTTATAGAACATATCAAGCATACGCAATTTAAAAATATGTTCGCGCAACCGACCACAACAGCATACGTCAACAGGTTACCAACATTTCCGTAAATCGAATTTTTATGGGTTTTTTTTCTTTTCGGGTTTAAGCCGTGAGCTACCCAGGGTATAAGCTTCCCGTCCCTAAGACATTTTTTATTTTTTTATTTTTTTATTTTTTTTATTGGGGTTCAAAGACTACCGTGGGCAACTTAGTGGGCTACGAGCAGTCACCCGTTTCTAATTTAGGGCCATTGGTTCTAGGGAAGGTAGAGAGCCAGTATTGTAATACAAACACAACATCCATGTCTCAACGGGATTCGAACCCGGACCCACTTGGATGAATGGTCATAAGCCGGCGATACACTACTGCGCTACCGGAGCGGCCCCATGTGACAAGCGCTCGAACCCTTTTCCATCCGGGACTCTGGCCAGGGTTCAGCTCGCATGACTAGTCACACAGCAGCGCCTCTGACCACACGCCTACTAAGACGGCTAACTCCTGTTTAACTAATGCTTTCTGTTAACAGCTGAGCAGCACAGCCAACTACAATGGCGGTCCAAATGGTCTGTAATATTTTGAGTGCTCGTCCTTTGTTAAGGGACGAATGTTTGAATGCTGGAATATCTGCACTGTAGTTTCAATTCCCAATCTCTTTCCTGGAATGAACACACCTAAATTATATTATGTTAACTGATGAAAAATTCTTGATGGTTGGGAATCAATCTCATCAGGAGTCCAGCTTCCTCACACACTTGGAGATCACCAAAATACATTTGTTAGACCAATTATGTGGTGACTCGGGACTCACTTCTAAGTCTCCTTCCTCTCACACTATACCAGCGTTTCCCGGAAATTTTAGTCCAGCCTTCAAAGTTAGAGGCGCGTAAAGAAACTGAAAGAACTGCTCGTAAGGACCACTTCAAAAGATAGCAAGCACCCTGTTCACATAGGCATTCATGGAAAACTCCAGAAAATTAGATTAACAGATTAATCCACTACGTTATTTCAACTTAGTAACTACTATGCTTGCAGAACTGACATCTAATTTAACTTGGTCACACATTCTGTAAAGGATCTGCCGATTAAATATATTCTATTGTAATAAAATATATCTATACGCTTCTCAGGATTTCGCAACGAGTCATTATTCAATAAGAGCACTACACGCAAGAACACTGATAGCTTTAAACGAGTTACAGATTCTGAAGATCGTAAACCTGCCATCCGCCCCGGTGGCGCAGGATCACAAGCGCTGGTTTCTGACCGTTCGATCGCTTGTGCCAGGGTTCGAGTCCCGGATGTTGCTTGGGTGGTGTGTTTGACTTAAGGTACTGGTTCTCACCCTTCCCTTGAACCAGTGGCCCTAAATGAGGGAAGGGCAACTGCATATAGCCCTTAGAGTTGCTCACGGTGGTCGTTAACTCTCCCACCCCCTAAAAGCTTCCAATCAAAGTTCCTAGTAAATCGTTAAATAAACGTCTTCAGCATTCATTTTACGTACTGCATTGCTATGAGCATTTCAGAATTTACAAATGCAAAATAAAGTTTTAATTCTCTTAAAATTTTCTTTCCGGGCAGTACACAACCGTCCTGAAGAAATTAAAATCACTGAAGTTTTCCCACTGTGCACCATGAAATGTTCCTGGAAATCCAGCAAGTAAGAGAAAGCGAAAAAAATGTTGACAATTTTTTTTTAAATTTACCCTTTTAGTAATAATCTCACAGCAGTTTCCGGAAGAACTGCCTTCACCCGAATTCTTTCTGTATTCACTGCAATATCAGTGACCTCTATGCTTGCCATCTATGGCGAGTTTCGACCTCTATACTTGCTTCGGTCAATCATGCTTTACATGGGGTTCTATAAATAGGAATGCCACACAACTTAAGCAAACATCTGGAACTGTAAGAAATTGTAGAGATATGGTAGATATCTTCAAGGGCAGCTTGTCCTAAATTTAGGTAGCTGAAGGTCGCAATGTGTTTTCAAGGAAAACGTAACCCAGTAAGAATTCTAAAGCTTAGGAATGAATAAGATATCAAAGCGACTTGCGTATGTTACCAAATAGCTGAGAAGTGGTCAGTAAACTACGTGACCATCTCGGATGATCACGCACCTTTTTTTTTTTTTTTTTTTTTGATTGGAGGTTTAACGACCACCGTGAGCAACTCAATGGGCTATAAGCAGTCGCCCGTCCCTAATTTAGGGTCACTGATTCCAGGGAAGGGAGAGAGCCAGTGCCGTAAGACGGACACAACATCCATGCCTCACTGGGATTCGAACCCGGACCCCTTTTGGACGAATGATCAGAGGCCATCGCTTAGACCACTGCGCCACCGGGGCGGCTCACGCACCTTGCAAGATGTAGGAGCTCACCAATAAACTAGACGAACTCTCCCGTTCTCCCACAACGGTAAATTTAACCATTTCGTGGGGAGCCCAAGGCTTTCCTTCTTCACGGCTTTCCATGTTTCTTCACACGATATACTACCAAAAAGTTTAGTTCCGACAGATGGCCATTGTGTATGCCTTCCGTTTTTAGTAACACTATGCCAGTGGAGCTGCACGGAAACGATGGCCGTTAGTGTGAAATGAGGATCTTGGGACATTGGTTTCTTTGAAATGGCATAAAGTGAAGTTATCTTGTGTGTACATTTGGCCTTTGATGATATCTCTCTCTCTCTTTCTCCCATCGCATACTACTGATGAATCAACGTTATTCTGGAATCATTAATTTCAGCGAAACCTAGTATTCATAATCATCTTTAATACTGATGTGAACCGAGCTGAATAACAGTTACCGAGCTTAACATCCAATTTTGTAGCGTTTTCGCTCCAACTGCAAAAGAGGTCATCCACCGCTGGAATCTGATGCGAAGCGAGCGTGATTCTTCAAAAATAAATAAATAAATACTGTAAAATAAAAAAATTAAATTAAAAAAATCCCTTACGAAGACGGCTGTAATGAGGGCGTGGCCACCCCGGTGGCGCAGTGGTATAAGCGATGGCCTCTGATCATTCGTCCGAAAGGGGTCCAGGTTCGAATCCCGGTGAGACATGGATGCTGTGTTTGTCTTACGGCACTGGCTCTCTCCCTTCCCTGGAGCCAGTGACCCTAAATTAGGGGCGGGCGACTGCTAATAGCCCATTGAGTTGCTCACGGTGGTCGTTAAACATCCAATCAAACAAAAAAAAAATGACGGGGAGTACTTATTTAAACTTTATTTTACTATCACTGGAGCATCCACGAATCAATTGCTAGGATCGCCGGCACATAAATACACTTTAATTTAGAAACACATATTTACATAATTTATGATGATGAATTAGACCGAATCACAGCTATAGGCAGGTCACTACGACCAACTCGGCAAATTTTAACAGATTGCAATGTCCAATCATCAATTTCGAGACAGTCACTCAAATGTCTTGTTACAGGTCTACTGATTAGCTGTTTCTGTCTTGATGGACCATAGTTCCCAGCAATAAACATCCGGTAACTTAAAGGTAAAGCTTACTTACAGGTATATCCTGGTTATGTGCTGTTATCCAAATAATATGTAATATTATGTCACACACACACACATTCCATTCATCTAATCCCACCATTCCTCAATGGGTTGATTAATTCGTTAGGGCTGTGCGGATCATTTCAGAGAACGACGGCTCACACGTACGCACCCTTTTTGCTCATCGGACTGCAAAGGCGGAGGGGGGAGCGACATCTATGACCCTGGCGTTTGTCACTTCTTGGATGTCAGGCCAAGTTTGGCCATTCTCAACTTTTCCCTGCGATGTTAAGTCTGGCAGACTTCGTCTACAACCTTTTTCGGAGTAAGGCGCGTAACTACTTTTTCCGTCGTGTATCGGGAAACAACTGATTATTTCTTGATTTCAGCTCGCACAACATATCTGGCAACTGCTTTGCACCACATGCACATTAGGACACAAGAATACTAGGAGCACTTAAAAATGCGTTAGTCGGCCCCTAAGTATTACAACTATACGACAGTTCTTTGACATAAACTGCAATCTCTCTCATAACTCTGTCTTGCAAACAACGTTTCCGACTCTTTGTATAGTTACGGCTGTTTTCGTCGTTTTGGGAACCAACACGCAATAAGAAAGCCTTTTTGGGTGGTCCCTGCTTCACTTTGCGACTTCTCTTTCTTTCGTTCTAGAAACTCGATCAGCGCCCACTGATTAATTAATCAATTAATTAACCGGCTTGATTAGCCACGCTGTTCAGCCTGCAAACTGCATAACTTCTGAATGACAGCATAATACAATTTCTTATTAATTTAGTTTGATCAGTAGGTTTTCGTAGGCTTGAGTCCTTCAATATTCAGATTTATTTTTCTTTAACCGGTGACAGTCAAAATAATAAAAGTTTCTGTACTTACATTTTGGACAAAACTGATTAAATTCCAAGTACGTATTACGAGCACACTGTTGGCTTAAGCTCAAACGCGAACTGCAACACACACACATAGCACTCACTCTTGTTGCTTGCTGGCTATTGACAATTACTCACCGATGGTTTTCTTCGCTTTCCGAAAGAGGTGCTGGGACGAAAATACATAAGACCCCCCCCCCCCCCAATCCTCTAGTCATCCTTACTCTTCAGCAGGCGAAATGTAAGTGTCGAACATCTTTCGTTTCGCCTAAACGGCGGTGCGTTACTCTCTTAAGCACGGCAACCTCAAACGAGGCTGACTTGCTGCTTACAACAGTACGTTCTTGCATCCAGGACTTTTCATAGAACTGTTCTTCTCTCAGGATTATTTACGTACAGGCCAAGTAAATCCTAGTTCGGACACTTTTACCAGAGACAGGTGAATCCTTTCACCTTGCCCGGTGGTAAATTAATCGCCACCAACAGGTCGTCCACCACGCCGCTGCACGTTGTTGGACTCCTTCGCTTGGTTTCCAGATCGGAAATCTCCGTCTATACTGCATGGACGCAGCAGACCAACTTCACTTGGTCCAAGAAAGTGGTTCTCTCATTTATTTAAAGGCAGGACATATATTTCCCGGCCACTTAGGAACAGACAGCTCCCCGGTTGGCCAGACTTCGCCGACTCTGTCAAAACGGCGCAGGGTCATACCAAGACATGAAAACCGAATCTTCCCCTCTTTCAGAACTTTCCAAAGACTGCCTCTTTTCAGCGCATCCTGCTCGTCCTCACTCCTGTTATTTACACGTGTCTAATTTATGCCAAAAGGCAATCCAGATGCAATATGAAGAGACCGAGCACGATGTGTTTGGAACGTTTTATGTCTGACCCCTTTCATCCGAAATCAGATAAACTAACTTCGAGATCCCTTTGCTCTGTCATTAATAAGTGGTTTTGCTTCGGACAGAGATGGGTGCTAATGGCCTACTACGTTTACTCTGCCGTGAAAGAATAGCTTTCTCTTAGGACTGACGGCCGCCGCCCACGGGGATAGGCTTTTTTTTTTTAACGGTCCCTCCTTTTTCTTTCTCGTCGGCCAGACGTTCTGCCTCCCTCTTCTCAAGAGTTTAGTTTATTGTCTTGGAGTGCTGGCTGCATTTATCACCAACCATTACGCTGACATTTTATTCCTTTAACGTTTCCTGGGCTATTAGCTAACGCTTTGTTATGATTTGCGAAATGTTCTAACAATTAATACTCTTAATCAATTTAGCACAATTTACACACATCCAATTTATATAATTAATTTACTCCAAGTCATTTCCCCCTTTCACACTCCTTAATTAGAAACTCACTTTGCACGTGCGTCTTCCTGTTACGTGTGAATCGTTATTCGTTCCACAACCTTCTCAAAAAGGGATTGAATCCTGCTAACTCTAAACAAAAAGTTGTAAAACGATTCACAGAGGTGTGAACTGATCTCCATGGACAGGAAAAGATGGCCAGCAGTGGTATTGAAGCAGAGGACGGAGTGGTCAACTCCTCTCTTATCAACACTGGTGGCAGAAAACTAGTGAAAGAAAACAGTCTCAGGACCGTTTCACACAGACGGAATAAATCCACAGCAGCAATAAATCATCATGATTTGCATAAGTTGTTTACAAAAAATCCTATTTTTGTCACGTATCTCTGGAGTAACGTACCCATGGTGCACATGGACAGTGTATATAAGATGTTATGTTGGCGTGCCTGATACATCTGAAGATGTAGTGAACGTCACCTTGAAAGTACTTCTGGTTTTATTCTGTACATATTTTTCATCTTTTAATAAATCGTGCTTAGACGGTATTGTTTGTAATTAGTTTGATCCTTTGCACGAAGTTTTTCGTCTCGCATTCTTTCATAATCATAAACTTTTTATCATCGGGGTGTTTACTCTGTCTTTTTTGTTATCAAATTCTATTTTATTTCAGAAATGTTTGTGTTTCCACTAGGAAAGAAAGGTAAGAAGAAAAGTTTTGCTCTCACCCGGAGGTTTGAAAGCATATCATTGAACGTGTTTGGCAGCGAAAATGTTGATGTCAGTCATGGGGAGGCGTAGCTGAAATCGAGTGACCTTGATTCCTATAAAGTGATGCAAAATACGCAGTGTTAATGAATACATTAAGGAAAAAACAAATAAAAATGTCATGGTGTTGTGATGCTTTTAAGTATTTTTTGAGTGGATTAAAATTTTGAGCATTTGAATACACTGCTGGCCACCCAAAACGCAACACCAAGAAGGACACGAGATAGCAAAGCCAGATTTACTAAACACATAACAACAGATACAAAGATGAAACGATTGAGCTTACAGGCCCGTGCGACTTGCGGAACACGCAGACATCAATAGTTCGTGTGGCCCCCATGGCTGGCAATAACGGCCGCTACACGCCGCGGCATCGAACGAAAGAGGCTTTGGATGTGGTCTTGGGGTATGTCGGTCCAGGCTGTTTCCACACGTTGCCACAGTTCATCACGGGAGAAAAGGCGGGCCACGGCAGCAGTGACACCTGGTGGGCCGTGAAGAATTATTGCACGATGCATGCCACGTGCGGGCGCGCATTGTCCTGTTGAAACGTAGCCGCTGGCAAGTCCTGCAGGTAAGGGAGGACTACAGGCTCCAAAACGTCGGAGATGGTGCGGTGGCTGTTGAGTGTACCGGCGATGCGTACCAGAGAGGTGCGGGTGTCATATCCAATTGCGTTCCAAACCATAACGCCAGGCTACGGACCGGTATGGCAATGCATAATGCAGGCGTCATACAGTCTCTTGCCGCGGTGTCGCCACACGTGGATCCGACCATCGTGGTGTTGCAGACAGAAGCGAGATTCGTCGGAGAAGACAATGTCGTGTCATTCCGTAGTCCAGGTGCGGCGTTCAACGGCCCACTGCCGCCGCACTCGCCGGTGTTGTAACGTCAATGGTAATCGGAGCTATGGGCGCCGTGCGGCAAGTCCCCGCTCCTGCAGACGACGTCGAACGGTACGTGCTGAGACAGGTTGTTGCGCAACACACCCTAATTCCTGCGCTAACGTCCGTATTCTGCGACGAGGCATCAGGAAGCTTCCCACGCACAGGTCCGGCAGCACAACACACTTCCACTACTTTTACCCCGCCTTCTGTGCACCCTTCTTATAGTGCTTCTTGGTGGCGTGCCGGGCGCACATGATTTGCATATGCCCTGCAATGCTAATCGTTTTCATGTATTATCGCGGGCGACGCATGCTGCGAATTTCAGGCCAATCGGATGCTTCTTTTTTGGTCTTGCATTTTGGGTGGCCAGCAGTGTATATTAAGGAAAAAACTTTGGGAGAAAACCAGAAAAATTTAGAAACTTATTTATTTCTTTTGCATACTACGTTCAAAAAGTTCCGGAACTTTTTGAATATTTGCCAAATGTCAATGAATTACGTCATTCCCAGCTGAGCAAGCGAAGAGCATCATGTGACCGAAAAGCCAGAAGTATGTGCGTAGTTCGTGATTACAGGCATTCGAGGCTCTCCGTCGCAAGGACAAAGATGTCGAATTTTGAACAACGTTCAAGAGTAAAATTTTGTGTTCTGCTCGGAAAATCTTTTGCTGAGACTTTTCAAATGATTAAGTCAACGTACGGTGAGAGTGCAATTGAGTCGAACTAGAGTTTATGAGTGGCATCGACGATTCTAAAACGTGCGACAGAGTATCGAGAATGATGAGAGGTCAGGACGACCTTCAACATCCACAACGGACTAACAAATCGTCATTGTCAAACAAATTGGGGAAAATAACCGTCGAAAAACTATTGCAGCGATTGCAGAAGTTGCCGGCATCTCAGTTGGAAGTTGCCATGCCATTTTAACAGAGAAACTGAGTATGCATCTCGTGTGCCAACAAATTGTTCCCAAAATCCTGACACAAGAAAAAATGAATGAGCGCATGCAAATTTGCGGGGATAACATTGATGCAGTGGATTCAGATCCCGATCTCGTGAATCGATTGATCACTGGCGATGAGACTTGGTGCTTTCCGTACGACCCCCAATCCAACCGACAGTCAAAAGTGTGGAAATCACCGTCTTCACCACGATCAAAAAAGTTCAAGGCTGACCGCTCCAAAGGAAAGGTCTTGTTAACAGTTTTCTTCGATTGCAAGGGGGTCGTACACAAGGAATTCCTTCAACATGGTCGTAGAGTCACTAAAGAAGAGTACATCAACATCCTGAAACGTCTCCGAGAATCAGTGAGACGGAAGCGACCCGATCTTTGGAAGACCAACTCGTGGGTGCTCCATCACGATAATGCGCCGGCTCAGAGATCACTCCTGGTGTCAGATTACTTGTCCAAACATCACATTCCCGTTCTTCCACAACCAGCCTATTCCCCTGATCTCGCCCCGTGTGACTTTTTCCTTATTCCCCGGATGAAGAATTTGCTCAAGGGGCGACGCTTCTCAAGTTCCGAAGAAGTGCAACGAGCTGCGATGGAGGCACTGGAGGATGTGGCAAAAGAAGGCTTGCAATCTGCATTTAAATCTTTGTATGAGCGCTGGCAAAAATGCATAGTTGCACAGGGTAACTACTTCGAAGGAAACACCGCATGAACAGGTATTATCTGTACTCATTCTTTTTTAATATAAAAAGCTCCGGAACTTTTTGAAAATAATAGAGGGGCATCCAAATATATAGTTATGTACTGTATGTAAACACATGTATAAGTGGATGGGATTACATTCAAAAATGAAAATAAAAGGAACAAATGCGAAATTTTGTCTCTTTATTTGGTTTAAAGTGGGAGGCTTTTAGAGTGCAAAACATTTTCAATCTTAACAATGCCTACTGGCTTTCACATATGTAACACACTTTACATACACTGGATCGGTTGTTTCCGTTAACTAAGGACAATTGAAACATCCATCAATTTATATTCCAGATGCGAAATTACCTTCAGCTAAGTGTATCGCGATACCCACTTGCTATGAAGATTAAAGCAAGAATCGCAAAACAACACATCGCAAAGTAAGATAAGAAAATGGCCAAAGGATCACCACGATTATTATGAACAAAATTAGGCCGTAGCTACCGGGAGGGCATTGAGGGAGCTTACCCTCCCATAATGATCATACCAAGGGCGTAAATTCACACTCTGGGGAATGTATAAAATAGAAACTGTAACTAAAAAAGAAAATTAAAATTACATCATTCAATATTATCTTTTTAAGGACTTTGGTTAGTTTCATACAGTATTCCATGCAGTTAACCAGGGTACAGAGTAACATTCACTATGAGGTGTGAACATCTCATATCCCTGAAAGAAATTTTCCAAAACAGTGAATGGAGGCATAGAAAACCATATGCTGATATGCCTAACTACCATGACCTTTAAAGACTTTAGTTAGCCTCATACAGTATTCCATGCAGTTAAACAGGGTACAGAGTAACATTCACTGTAAGGTCAATACATCTCATATCCATGAAGGAAATTTTCCAAAACAGTGAATGGAGGCATAGAAAACAATATGCTGATATGCCTAACCACCATGACCTTTAAAGACTTTAGTTAGTCTCATACAGTATTCCATGCAGTTAAACAGGGTACAGAGTAACATTCACTGTAAGGTCTATACATCTCATATCCATGAAGGAAATTTTCCAAAACAGTGAATAGTGGCATAGAAAACCATATGCTGATATGCCTAACTACCATGACCTTTAAAGACTTTAGTTAGTCTCATACAGTATTCCATGCAGTTAAACAGGGTACAGAGTAACATGCACTGTAAGGTCTATACATCTCATATCCATGAAGGAAATTTTCCAAAACAGTGAATAGAGGCATAGAAAACCATATGCTGATATGCCTAACTACCATGACCTTTAAAGACTTTAGTTAGTCTCATACAGTATTCCATGCAGTTAAACAGGGTACAGAGTAACATTCACTGTAAGGTCTATACATCTCATATCCATGAAGGAAATTTTCCAAAACAGTGAATAGAGGCATAGAAAACCATATGCTGATATGCCTAACTACCATGACCTTTAAAGACTTTAGTTAGTCTCATACAGTATTCCATGCAGTTAAACAGGGTACAGAGTAACATGCACTGTAAGGTCTATACATCTCATATCCATGAAGGAAATTTTCCAAAACAGTGAATAGAGGCATAGAAAACCATATGCTGATATGCCTAACTACCATGACCTTTAAAGACTTTAGTTAGTCTCATACAGTATTCCATGCAGTTAAACAGGGTACAGAGTAACATTCACTGTAAGGTCTATATATCTCATATCCATGAAGGAAATTTTCCAAAACAGTGAATAGTGGCATAGAAAACCATATGCTGATATGTCTAATCTCCATGACCTTTCCTAACATGTTGTTTGGAACAACAGCTGATTAATCACCTGTGCTCTGTCGCAGAAAGTCCTCTGACCGTTTAACCTTGAACGGAATTTTTCTAAGCCCTACTCCTAAAAGTTCTTCCTACTGTTACGTTCACTATCCGATACTCATTCGTTCTGCCCTGATTTGGTTTTCGTTCTGCCCTGATTTGTTTTTCGTTCTGCCCTGATTTGTTTTTCGTTCTGCATTTTTTTGTGGAGTGTTGTGTTGTCGGCGTTCACATAACGTTTACGCTTTACTTGGTATTTACAACTTGTGGTTCTTGGGTATTTACTTAGTTTTTACATTTTGAATAAAATTTCGTAAAAAAACTGAAATGCGATTTTAAACATTTTTCTCCATAACGGCGGTGGGTGAGAAAGTAAAAACCACGTATTATTTGAGTGGAACTCGAAGGGGCGTAATTTCAAATCTCGCCCTGCTAAAAAGAAAAGCTTGCTATGGTCCTGGAACAAACATTACATCTAATCGAGGTTCAGATTTTCAAATATTTTGTATACTAAAATATGTGTAGTAATGGTCAGGGCAACTTACTGGCTAGCACACAATTCTCTTAAACAATCCACGAAATCGTTCCAGAATCGGGTCCTTTTGTCATTCATGATGAAGTTACTGCTTGTAGCAGGGATGTAGAAGGACTTTAGCGCGGCTTAGCGTCGCTAAGGCACTTTTCATTTTTAAAGCGGGACAAAGCAGAAATGGATATTGCTGTATTTCATACGCAAACTTATTCGTATATCAAACGAATAACCACATTACAGTGGGTTCACGCTCTGTAGCGTTTCATGAATCACAAGAGTTTTAGTGTCAAGAGAATGATAATTTCTTTGTTACGACCGCAATCTTCAAAATGACGCTATTGAAGGTAGACTCTCCGTAGTTAAAACTTCCCTAACAAGAAATAAAGAAAAGTTAAACAAGTATATAGCGTAACTGACAAGTATTTTATGATTGCAGTGGGATTTTTTGATGAAGTTGTCACTGAGCACATCTGGTTCTTTATGGGTAACGCTAAAGGAAGCCCCGCGGCAGTCAAGTGGTCAGAGGCGTTGGCTTGTAACTAACCGCTTTAGCTGGTCCCGGATCCGAAACCAGAATATAGCAGGCCCGGGGCTCTACCCTTTTCGGAACCAGTGGCCCCAAATCAGTGACAGGCGACTACCTGTGGACCTGGATACTCATGGTGTTTATTAAACGACCCTCCTCCCCCATCACACACACACACACACAAAATAACCATCTCTCTTTTTTTGGTTGGGTGTTTAACGACCACCGTGAGCAACAAGTAACTCAATGGGCTAAAAGCAGTCGCCCTTCTTTAATTTAGGGCTAGTGGCTCCGGGGAAAAGAGGAACCAGTGCCGAAAGACAAACACAACATCCATGCCTCACCGGGATTCCAACCCGAACCCATCTCAAAAAAATGGTAAGGAGCCAGATATCCATTACTGCCTCCCCTCATTCATAGGAGAGGCTGATAGGCCAAATCAATGAAAAAACACTGAATATTTAAAATATTGCTAATATTTAATATTTAAGATCGTTTAGAATCATGTTCATCACGAAGGCACTTCCTTTCTTTTAGAAATAAAAAAGAAAGTTATATTCTTAGCATGTGACTCACGCGTAACATTCATTCTTTTGTTTAAATTACCTAAACTCAGCAGTTTAAACAAAAATGAATAAAATCATGAATAATACAATTTAATTAAAATTATAAACGATTAAAACAAGTCAAATTAAAAAAACAAAACGTTTGAAAGTCATCTTTCCGGGTTGTTTTTTCCTGAGATCCGTTCACCGCTAAGGCACTTTTTTATTTAGAACTACATCGCTGGCTTGTAGTGCAAGCAGCGCTATTGTTCTTCCACTATACTAGGAAGCTACTTTCCAAGATATTCGGATGAGTAACTGCAACGAACAGTAGCCCTGGGTTTTGTCATTCATAATTGTTCTTTTACTGCATCTTTCGTGCAGCATGTTAATGTAATTGTATTTTTACTTGCCCACCGGAAAATGAGTTGTAAATTCTGGTAATTACATTAACTGGATGCTTAATTGTTCGATCTGCCAATGTAGGAAGTGGACAAACAACAATTAAAATGAAAGAAAATAAATAATATTCATATTCTCAACAGATTTTCTTGCACAGGGAAAGTCCGGTCGAGAGGTACCAGTTTTATCCGCAAGATAAGGGCTAGATAATTGCTACCTGTAGTGGCCTTAATTCCAAATAATCAATCAGTTCGAATTCATTCTTTTAAACAACAAAAATGAAAACGGCGTTTTTTTTCATGGGCCTTTTAATATTCTCATTTAAATCAGGTCATTTACATTTTACCCTTGGAGCCAGATGAAGCTGTCCTTCACGCCAAGCATGGCCTTGGGCACTTGTAACCGTGGAATTGTGAAACGAGTTTGTCTGGGTGAAATGATGCGTTCTTCCGTCTGGTTTGTTTATTTTTAGCTGCAGCATTTTTTTTTTTTTTTACACAGAGTTGAAAAATGTTCCGAGGTGCGCATACAATGAGTAGATACATTGTACATTACAACGAAAAATATAAGCAGAAGAAGACGGCATGCAGGAAGAAATAAATACATTTCCCGTTTTGATTCACAGTAGTTTATTTTCTTCAAAATTGTGTATTTCCTTCATTACACGATATGTTAAAAACTTAAGAAAGTTAAAATCCTTTTAAGTTTTAAAGATTCAATGCTAAAAATAAATAGTTAAATTAAATTAGCACTTTAGAGCCTACTAGTGCTCATCATCAGATGTAATAAAAGGTTACAAAAAGGAGATCAAGCAGTATACGTATAAAGGCATAAAGTGATACGTAGGTTTGACGTCGGTGTTATTCGTCTAAAAAGTCAACGTCATTGCGTGATTTTGTTAGAGGTTGGACCAAATATGTCCGTGAGGGTTCATTATTTCACACTTTGAAAATCTTGTAGCAATGGTTTCCAAGGTGTAGGGATCTCAAGCGGAAGATAGTCATTGCCGCAATTGTCACCACTATGATAAGTATATAAACTTTCTGCCATAGGTAATTGGGCTCGAGATCTCGGTGTTGTGAGAATGGTTGCTGCAGATAGACTCGACCCATCTACCTCCTGCTGAAGTTTAAATTGTCGTGAAACTTATTAGAATCTAGACATTCTAATAAGTTTCACGACAATTTATACTTCAGCAGGAGGTAGATGGGTCGAGTCTATTTCCTCGTTTTTCTGAAGACCTCAAATTTCTTTTTTTAACTATTCAAGCTCCGCTTTTGCCCGATATTCTTGTGACCTTGTGTAAAGTAGTGGTGACGACTAAAATTGATTCTGGATCTGACATTTCTGCATTAAACTTTGATTTCTGTGCTGCTACCTTTCCAAATGCTTGTGTTGAGCCCTCCCAGCAATGTCTGCAAGGTGCCGACAGTAGTGTTTTTTCAATCTCTGGATCAGTTCATTTACCTGTCAAGATTGGCAAAAAAAACAAAAAAACAAATTACGAAGGAGATGATGAGACGTATATTCTAAATTAACTTTCCTTTTTAGTTTCTTTCCCTATGTAAATCTTGATTTTATTCTCAGTCATACTTCACTCTTAACGTGATATCTTTTCTCTCAAACGAATACTGTTGGCAACATAACTGAGGTTGAATGAACGTGACGTATGCCTGAGATAAGATAAGAACGAGAGATAAAAACGACGACTAAACTGTTGCTTGAGGAGCATTGTTAAAGAGAGCGTTGCTTGCGAGCGTTGTTAAAGGAGCGTTGTTAAAGAGAGCGTTGTGTTAAGAGCTGTGTAGAGCTGTGCGGTGTGTGGAGTACTATGTTATGATTTGTTACGGAAGTGCTATACATCCTGAATAAGGCATCTTTTCCGTAAGTTTGACTTCTGTTGTTTACATGTTTCGTCTGGCCGTTAAGGTTTAATTTAGGAACTATTCATCTTATGGTTATGCGTTTAAAATAATGTAGAAGTACGAAAAGACTTCTACGTCATGGTAGTGTAGATTGAGACCAATAAAGGTGATTAACGATATTAATGTCATATCGGAGTTAAAACTACTAATATTGTATTATGTCTCTTATCAGGAAAGACCGTAACACAGTGCACACCTCTTCCAAGCACGGCATCTACAGCATTCCTCTACAACCAACGGATCCGACACTTCCCCCAAAGGTCTATATAGGCTCCACTAAATTATCCCGAATGACCAGAATTAAGGAACACTCTTATAACGTTCGTGGAGTTAGTTGCTCGTGGAGGTCGTTAAACTTCCAATATAACGTTCGAATGAGCTATACAGCTACAGCTCTTCCACTCTTGGTCAATGTAGGCCAGTATTTTCCACTTTGGAGTGCAGCTACCATTCCCACAACACCGGGATCTCAAGGCCAATTATCTATGGCAGAAAGTTTATATACACTGATGGCCACCCAAAATGCAACTCCAAGAAGGACACGAGATAGCAACGCCAGATTTACTGGACACATAACAACAGATACAAAGATGAAATGATTGAGCTTACAGGCCCGTGCGACTTGCGGAGCACGCAGACATCAATAGTTCGTGTGGTCCCCATGGCTGGCAATAACGGCCGCTACACGCCGCGGCACCGAACGAAAGAGGCTTTGGATGTTGGCTTGGGGTATGTCGGTCCATGCTGCTTCCACACGTTGCCACAGTTCCTTAGGCGTAGCCGCGGGTGGTGCTTGCTGGGTCACTCGGTTGCCGATCAGCGACCAGACGTGTTCGATGGGCGACATATCGGGAGAACAGGCTGGCCACGGCAGCAGTGACACCTGGTGGGCCGTGAAGAATTGTTGCACGATGCGTGCCACTTGGGGGCGCGCATTGTCCTGTTGAAACGTGGCCGCTGGTAGGTCCTGCAGGTAAGGGAGGATTACAGGCTCCAAAGCGTCGGAGATGTAGCGGTGGCTGTTGAGTGTACCGGTGATGCGTACCAGAGGGGTGCGGGTGTAGTATCCAATTTCGCCCCAAACCATAACGCCAGGCGACGGACCGGTATGGCGATGCATAATGCAGGCATCACACTGTCTCTCGCCGCGGTGCCGCCACACGCGGATCCGACCATCGTGGTGTTGCAAGCGGAAGCGGGATTCGTCGGAGCTGACACAAGTTGTTGTACAACACACCCTAATTCCTGCGCTAACGTTGGTGATGTGTCGGTGCGAGCCGTCAATGCCCGCCGCACAACATGCCGGTCCTCTCGTTCGGAGGTGTGCCGCGGCTGCGGCAATCACTCACGTCGGTCCGTCCGTCTCTCCTGCACCCACCGAATCCATACTCGCCTCACTGTGACTGGATGACGTCCCACACGGGCGCCGATGTCCCGGTACGATAAACCGCTGTCGCGATAAGCCACTATTCGTCCTCTGTCGAACTCTGAAACGTGCTGGAATGACTGCCGTATTCTGCGACGAGGCATCAGGATGTTTCCCACGGACAGGTCCGGCAGCACAACACAATTCCACTACTTACACCCCGCCTTCTGTGCACCCTTCTTATAGTGCTTCTCGGTGGCGTGCCGGGCGCACATTATTTGCATATGCTCTGCAATGCGAATCGTTTGAATGTCCTCTCGCGGGCGACGCATGCTGCGAATTTCAGGCCAATCGGATGCTTCTTTCTTGGTGTTGCATTTTGGGTGGCCAGCAGTGTATTTATCACAGCGGTGACAATTGCTGCAATGACTATTTTTCGCTTGAGATTCCTACACCTTTGGAAACCATTGCTACAAGATTTTCAAAGAAAGTGTCAAATAATGAACCCTCACGGACATTCCACCCTTGGCCCAACCTCTAACGAAATCACGCAATGAGATTGACCTTTTTGACGAATCACACCAACCTCAAATATACGTATCACTTAATGCCTTTATATACTGCTTGATCTCCATTTTGTAACCTTTTATTGCATCTGATGATGAGCACTAGTGGGCTTGAAAGTGCTAATGTAATTTAACTATATATTTTTAGCATTGAATCTTTTAAACTTAAAGGTTTTTAACTTTCTTTTTAATATATCGTGTAATGAAAGAAATACACCATTTTGAATATTTCTACAGCACGAAGGTTCTACTGTCCTAGTCTATTTCCTTTTCTATAAAGCCGTGCCTAAAATTATGGCGCTAATCAGAAGATATGACTGGTTTCGAAGAGTAATTTCGAACATGTTCCTCACTTTTACGATCATTTCGTCTGAAGAGGCAAATTGTTTCCGAACAGTGCTCATGATGTGCTGCCAAAAATTATACAACTTTTCAAAATTTAAACTTTCACAGAAAAGCAACAGTGAAAAGGACTTCTGTGCATTATCTTTGCATGCCTGAGACAACAACGATGAAAAGGGCTTCTATATAATGCACTCACTGACAATGAAATTTGCGCACCAAACAGGAATCATCGGATTGAACTGAAATTTCATGGACGTAATGATACAGATGAATGATACACATGATGACAAAAACAGAGTGCAGAACAATTACAGAGGGATCTGTGGCACGCAGTCCGGTCATCTTCAATAGAGCGTCGCACCGCCTCGTGTGGCGATACATGCTGCAATACGGTCCGGCATGGAGGCGAACAGACGCCTGATGTTTTCCTGCAGCAGACTCGTCCACACGTGTCGGACGGTGTGCTCCAAATCCCGGTTCCACACTTGTTGGCACGGCGGCAGCTGGCGTTTCAACTGTTCCCACACATGCTCGATAGGGGACGTGCTCGGGGAGCGGGAAGGCCATGGAAGTGTCTGGGCATGACTCAGGCAGTCTTCGGCAACCCGAACCGTGTGCGGACGGGCATTATTCTGCTGTTATAGTGCATCTGGGATCCCGGCCAGGAATGGGAGCACATGGGGCCGTGGGATCTAATCCACATACCGCTGGCCCGTAAATGATCCACGTAACACTACTAGAGCTGATCGGCTATCGTAGACAATGGCTCCCCAGACCATAATGCTTGCAGTGGGAGAGGTGTTGCGCTTGATAGCGAAGTTGAAATTGTGCCGTTGACCCGGATACCTCCACACCTGGACACGATGATCATCTGTCCTCAAAACGAAGCGGCACTCATCGCTAAACACCACACGTCGCCAGTCTGTGGCGTTCCACGTCGCTCTGGCCTGGAACTACTGCAAACGGAGCCGGCGATGTTCCGGTGTTAATAGCAGCACACGTAAGGGGCGCTGGGATTGCAGATTCGCTTCCGCGAGGCGCCGGGAAATGGTTCGTGGGCACACAGGAGTCGCTACATCTGCCTGTGTAGTGGACCGGGTCCCCGTGCAATCCGTTCATGCTTGGCACAGGATCCGTCGATCCTCTCTACCCGTGGTCCTCCTGGTCCATCCGGAACCGCTCCGCCGCGTGGCAGTGCCGTCACGTGTCCAGTGCTCCAACACAGTCGAACGGTATGGTCAGAACGATCCACGTGGCGGGCTATACGGCGCGCCGACAACCCTGCGGTTTTCACCCCGATGATCAGGCCTCTCCCAGAGTCCGTAAGTTTTGTAAATCGATGTCTTTGGCGTCTACCCGGCATTCCTGTCACTCTGTACTCTTGCTTGCGTCAGCCGATGCTTTTCGCTTTCATGGGGCATCAACTACACGCTGGTTTATAAGGCTGCCGGTTCGTGCTTGCAGCGCCACCACTGGGTGTGCGGTCATATGCAATCGCACCAAACGTGGATCATTTGCATACCAGCACGCATTCTAGCTATTTCCAAAGTTTCGCGGTTGTAGCATGATTTCTTCTAGGTGCGCAAATTCCATTGTCCGTGAGGGTATTTGCATGCATGAGACAACAACGATGGAAAAGGCTTTTGCATAATCTTTGCATGCATGAGACAGCAATGATGAAATGGGCTTCTGAATTATCTTTACATGCATGAGAGAGCAACGATGAAAAGGGCTTCTGCATAATCTTTGCATACATGAGAGAGCAACGATGAAATGGCTTTCTGTAAAATCTTTGTATGTATGAGACAGTAGCGATGAAAAGAGCTTCTGCATAATCTTTGCATACACGAGACAGCAACGATGAAAAGGGCTTCTGCGTAATCGTTGCATGCACGAGACAGCAACGATGAAATGGGCTTCTGCATAATCTTTGTGTGTATGAGACAACAACGGTGAAAAGGGCTCTGCATAATTCGTGCATGCATAAGACAGGTATAACGAGTAGCGGATCTAGAAGCTCATCCTAGAGGTATGGTTACTCCGGGCTAGAAGAAAAAAACAAGTTTGTAAAATCATGCAATGCATTGATTATAATACGCTTTCCAACATACCAGAAATCATTACTCAAGTTATGAGAATAATGGCTGTGGAATAAATCTCGGTCCTGTGCCCTGATCTTGATCACATTTCGATGATATTCAAGATAACCGGTTCGGTATACCTCCGAAATAACATGATAAAGTTTTGTCGCAATCGAAGCATTTTTACGTAAGTTATGATGCATAAGGGCTATGGAATAGATCCAGCTCCTGTGTCCTAACCTTTGACCCCATTTCGCCCCTTTTTGAATAGAATGGGCGAAATGGGGTCAAAGGTTTGAACAAACTAACATTGCATCCAAATCGAAGCATTTTTACGTAAGTTATAACGCATAATGGCGGTGGAAGTGATTCCGCTTCTATGTCCTGATTTGACCCCATTTCGTCCATTTTCAATATGGTTTGTCGCCAGGTGGTTCCCCTACCACATACTAAATATTCATCGAAATCGAACCTTTTTTACATTAGTTATGACGCACAACAGTAGTGGAATGGATCCCGCTCCTACGCACTGACCTTTGACCCCATTTCGTTCACTTTAAATAGGGTTCCTTCCCAGGTGATCCCCTACCAGATACTAAAATTTCATCGAAATCGAACGATTATTACGCAAGTTATCGTGTGGACGGACATACGCATACAACGCGTGACGTAATGAGGCAGATGGGAATCGCGACCATCTGCTCGCAAGAGTGTGACGTCATAAAACTTTAATAGGATCCACGCACAACGCGTGACGTAATGAGACAGATGGCGTGACCGCGCGCCAACATTCTCAAACGCAAGATTCTGACGTCATAAGATTTCTAAACATTGGTAATATTAATGGAACAACGCCATGACACTAAAAACTTTATAATTCGGGGTAGTTATTTAACCTACTAAACGAATTCTTCTAAAATCGAGATCAAGCTAAATCGATTTCTAGTACCAGAAAACGGTAGGTTAACGACTTTCATCAAAATTCTTAGAGCCGTTTTCAAAATAAAATGTACGTACATACATACAAGGATTGCTACTTTAAGGTGGACGTCAAGTAATTTTGCTTCCTATCCTTCCAATGGAAAAACTTCTGTACTTATTTTCTTCACAATTAATGCGTTCCCAAGGATGAAAATTTGAACATCGATTAAAATAACTTCATTTCATAACTTGGAATACTTAATATTTTCTAAACCATAACCGTAATTCTGCAATCCAACATTTATTTGTCCACTGACGTCATCAAAGTACAGGTCGCGCCATCTTTTCTCTAGCTTCAACCACCACCAAAGGAAAAGTTATTGATTTTTAATATAATTATGGTTATGTTTAAGAAAATATTAAGTTTTCCAAGTTATAATATGAAGTTATTTTAATCGATGTTCAAATTTTCATCCTTCGGAATACATTAATTGTGAAGGAAATGTGTACAAAACTTTTTCCATTGGAAGTATAGGAAGCAAAATTACTTGATGTCCACCTTAATCATATAGGATGAGGGCGATGGAATGGATCGCAATCCTATGTCTTGACCTTTGACCACATTTCGTCCATTTTCAATAGGGTTCGTCCCCAGGTGGTCCCCTACTACATCCTGAAGTTTCATGGAAATCGAACCATTTTTACGCACGTTATGACGCATGAGGGCAATGGAATGCCTCCCGATCTTATGTCCAGACCTTTGACCCCACTTCACCCATTTTGAATAGGGTTCGTCCCCAAGCAGTCTCCTACCACATAGTAAACTTATATTGAAATCGAACCATATTTACGCAAGTTATGACGCATAAGGGCAATGGAATGATTCCGCTCCTACGTCGTGACCTTTGACCCCATTTGTCCCACTTTCAACAGGGTACGTCCCCAGGTGGTCCCCAACCACATACTAAAATTTCATCGAAATCGAACAATTTTTACGCCAGTTATCGGGCGGACAGACGGACGGACGGACAAAGCTGGAGCATATACGCTTCTTCAACCTACGGTTGGAAAGCGTAAAAAAAAGAGAGACTTTGGGCAGGACTCACACATACAATCTCTATAAACTTACAACAGTCGCCCCGGTGGCCTTCTGATCGTTCGTCCGAAAGGGATCCGGGTTCGAATCATGGTAAGGCATGGATGTTGTGTTTGTCTTACGGCACTGTCTCTCTCCTTTTCCTGGAACCAGTGGTCCTAAATTAGGGACGGGCAACTGCTTATAGCTCATTCATTTCCTCGCGGTGGCCGTTAAACTTCCAATAAGAAAAAAAACTTACTGGGCACAAGGTTTTTTTTTAATTTCACATTAAAAAAATTGTTCCAAATTTTAAGAATGACAAACTGCGAACGACAACTGAAAAATCAGCACTATTTTCACGACGTTCAATTGAGGAAACTTTACGAGGAAACCAACCTGATGCTTTTTAAATATCACGTCTGGATAAAATTTTTAAAAATAAAGTATGACCCCTTCATTCAGATGGGTTAATTTAATGGAACATATTCCAGCTTGGAAATTTGTTACTAGTTTTTGTTTATGGCCCAACCGAGGTAAGCCCGTACGCCCCCCCCCCCCCGCACGCACACACACACACACATACACACACACTCTCTTAAAAGTCTATCCCACTCGGTAAATTTCCCAGCTCCCAATTACTAACGATGCCAGACAATACTAAAAAAAAACAGAACAAAGTCGCCCATTGCTTTTCATGATCAATCAAAATCTCTTTTCACTTCCGCTCTCATCTTGTCGGGTTTTTTTTTTTTTTTTTTTTTTTTTTTGTGCTGAAAACTAGAACAAAACGTTTTATCTTCAAATTTACAGCAAAATTTAGTTGTCATGAAAACTTTTACGAAAACGTGTGGACTTACTACTATAATTAAAAAAAAATACATTAAATATTTAGATATTGGCCTTTTAAAAAGAAAAACTTGCTTCAGGGGAGGGGAGCGATTGACCCAGTCCCAGAGAATCCTCGCTGGAACCGCTACTGAACATAACTCTGATTAGAATAGCGAATGAGAACTGTGTGTGTGTTTCCTTAATTTATAAAAGAGTTTACACTGAGCACATTTGAAGAACATTTTACACAGGGCCGTATCCGCTTCATTTGCCACAGTAGTTCCATACCAGATGATTCAGGTATCATCAGCATTTCTGAGTTGTGGGTAGATTTGTCCCAAAGTTTTTGGGGACAATTGTTATTATCAAATAAAATATTTCAAATAATCTGTATATATTAATACATGTATATGTATGCGCGTAAGAAATTACCTTAACTGCTATAATTTAATAAGGAATCAGTCCAATACTTTGCTTCAATCAAACAACAACAGAGCATGAAAGTGTGAACTGCAATGTGGAAGTAATAATTTAAAATATTTACGGAAATGATATAAACGCGTTTTCCTACGAAATATTTCCAAGTATTAACAATCTTCTGTCATCAGTAAAAATAAAATGAAATGGCAATTCAACATGGTTAGGCACATTTAAACAAAGAACAGTGGTAACAAACTAAATGCTGGAACTGGGAGAGAATGTCAGTTGTCTCAACAAAATCCGATAGAACTTGAATAGATTATGGTGCAGTTATTCAATTATCGATTAGTAGATCCAAAAACGGAGAGGCATTAGAATGACTTAATACCATAGAGTACGAGGCACAGCAAAAAGCGAAAGCAGTAAGCCAATGTTTCAAGCTTTGCCTCCCTCAAGGAAAGTGAAAAGTACCGCTTCCTATATTTCATAGTAGGGGAAAATTGAATTACACACCAAAAAGGAGGAGATAGTCTAGATATGTAGACTGTACGAGACATCCGGAGCAAGCAAGAAGGATTAGAAAGGGTATACAATGTTGGAAGGCGAAGACTCAGAGCTCGGACAGTTATCTGTGCCCACCCACGTAAATCAGCACGTCCCTTTCCCAGGCGATTACATTGCACACATTCGTATGGAGACAAAAATAACCTCAAAACGATGCGTTTGGCATTAGAAAAATGTAGTGTTATATAATTCTGAATTTTAATCTAAATTCTAGAAATAACAAGCTTTTGAAATTGAAAAATTTAAGCACACATATTATATAGGGTGAGAAATTAAAGACAGAAACTGAAGTTCACCCCCTCCCCACACCGGTCCTCATATGATTCTATGCCCAAGAGTTCAGGAAAGAGCTTCCACATTTTTCTCCGATTAAATTACAAAATTCATTTTATTTGTACAGCTGAAAAGTAAATTATACAGGACCCTGAATTAATTCCTTAGGGATTTATCCCGATTGAGAAAGGGAAATGAAAAAAAAAACACATTGAGATCTGCATACCACTTACTATCACTGAAAACAAAAAGGAATTTTCATTCTTTTGACCGGACCCACTTGAACTGTGTACGAAACTTTAGCAGTCGCTAACAATATTAAATTAATGGATAGGCCTTTCGAGTGTATTGGCTTCCGGAGTACTGTTTCTATTCATAAACACCCACGAATAATTTAATCCTTCATAAAAATTTACTTACCACCCCGTATTATATCCTTTGACCGCCAATAGCGGTATAACTATACCATCGGGATTAGAGGAAATTCTATCCCACACTCACCAACCCGCTTGGCCAGCGTGGTGAGTTATGGCCAAACCCCTCCAAAATGACTCCACAACTTAAATCTTGGCCCTCAGTCTCCGGCAGCTGGAATGTACCTGGCCAAAGGCAGCAGCCAGTGCGACATGAAGGCAGAGGGTGCTAAGAATCCCCGGAGGACCGGACTAGGCTGCCATCTGATGCTGACCTTGGCAACGTACAATGGACGCTCCCTATCTTCTGATTCAAGGCTTCTTGAATTGGAAGAGGAACTACAAAGGATCAAGTGGGACATCGTGGGGCTAAGTGAGGTAAGGAGAAAAGGAGAAGATCTCATCGAACTGAAAAGTGGACATCTCTTCTACTATCGTGGGACAGATACTGGCAGAACTAGTGGTGTTGGATTTATAATAAACAAGAAACTGAAGGATAGAGTGGTAGAAGTTGGAAGTTCCTCTGACAGAGCTGCACGACTCGTTATCCAACTCTCGAGAAGATACCAGGCTCAGATTATTCAAACTTATGCACCCACCACAAGTCATGCTGAAGAAGAAATTAAAGAATTTTATGAGGAAATTCGTCATCTAAATAATAAAGGTAAGCAGCACTTGAAGATAATTATGGGAGATTTCAATGCAAAAATAGGGCAACGGCAACAGAATGAAACTTCAGTAGGTAAATTCGGTCACGGCAACAGAAACCAGCGTGGAAATACTCTCGTTGAGTTTGCAGAGGCAGAAGGGTTTTTCATCTTGAACTCCTTCTTCAAGAAAAAGCCACACAGGAAATGGACATGGAGACATCCAAATGGGACGACAAGTGAAATTGATTTTATTATGTGTAACAAAAAATTCGTCATAGAAGACTGCAGTGTGCTAAACAAGTTCAACACAGGTAGTGACCATAGATTGGTGAGATGTAAGATGCACCTCAACACTAAACTTGAACGTGGCAAGCTCATAAGACAAACAAAATCTATTGACATAACCAACCTTAAAAAAACACCATAATACCTTCAAGTTGGAACTGAAGAACAGGTTCTCTGCTTTAGAAGGCCTAACATCGGAAGAAGTGGACATCTCTGAAGTTAACAGAAAAATAACCAAAGCTCTTATGGAAACAGCAACAAAATTAGCTGGGTCTAAGAACAAGTTGCATGTGAATAAATTATCAGGAAAAACGAAAATGTTGATGCAAAAAAGAAGAGAGATGAGGACAACTAAAGAAGATGTGACTTCCAAAGTGGAATATATAGAGCTATGCAAGACAGTACGAAAAAGTATCACTGAAGACGTAAGGAAATTCAACTGTGAACTAGTGAGGAAAGCAATTGAAAACAACCAAAGCCTAAAGATAGCAAAGGGACATCTCAGTAAGGGAAGAAAACAGATTATGGCACTGAGAAAAGAAGATGGTTCTGTAACAAGAAATAGAGGCGAAATTTTGACAAGAGTGAAAGATTTCTACTCCAAATTATATGAAAGGGATGATACATGCACTCCAGACATCATGAAAGATACCAGTACCAGAGTTCCTCCAGTCCTTCCAGCAGAAGTTGCACATGCAATCAAGAACATGAAGCGGGGAAAAGCTCCAGGAGAAAATGGAATTACTCTAGACATCATACAAGAAGCAAGTGGAGAAATCGAAACAGTACTCGCCCAAATTTTCACTCGATGCCTTAATGAAGGAAAGATTCCTGAGGATTGGAACACCGCTACAATGATCCTGCTACATAAGAAAGGTGACATTGAGGATCTCGGAAACTACAGACCTATCAGCCTCCTATCAGTAGTTTATAAAATCTTCACTAAAGTTCTTTCACACCGTTTGAAGGTAACACTGGACATGGCTCAACCGAGAGAACAAGCTGGATTCAGGAGTGGCTACAGCACAATAGATCATATCCATGTGATGAGAGAACTAATTGAAAGAGCGAGGGAATATGAACTTCCATTGTGCATGGCTTTTATCGATTATGAAAAAGCCTTTGATTCGGTGAAACCATCAGCAGTTACAATGGCTCTGAAAACCTGCGGTATTGAAGATACATACATTAATATTATTAATAACATCTATGAAAATGCAAGTGCAATTTAGGCTGTTTGAAAATACAACACACGTAAAAATTGGAAAGGGAGTGAGACAAGGTGACACCATATCTCCGAAGCTCTTTAATGCCACATTGGAGGGTGTTTTTCAGTCACTGAGCTGGGAAAACAAGGGGATAAAGATTAATGGAGATTATCTAACCCACCTTCGTTTTGCTGATGATGTAGTCATTTTTTGCAACTAGCCCATCAGAGCTGCAGAGTATGATCCAGGAACTTGCTGACAAGAGTAAAGAAGTGGGATTAAAAATGAACTTTCAGAAGACAAAAGTGGTGTTCAATGCTTTTACAAGAAATGAAGATTTATCGATTGATGGAGAAAAGCTGGAGATAACAGATACGTACGTTTATCTTGGACAGCAGATATCAAGTGAGGGTCACATTGATGAAGAAATTAATCGGCGTACAAAACTTGCCTGGAGAGCTTTTGGAAGAAACAGCATAATTTTCAAGAGCAATATGCCATTATGTCTTAAAAGAAAAGTGTTTGATCAATGCATCCTTCCAGTGCTTACGTATGGTGCAGAGACGTGGACCTTAACTAAAAGAGACATATAAAAGCTGCAGACAACTCAAAGGGGCATGGAGAGGTGCATACTTGGTGTAACCAGGAGAGATAAGAAGAGGAACTCGTGGATCCGAAAAATGACAAGAGTGGAAGACATCATGATCAGAGTTAAATCCCTGAAATGGCAATGGGCTGGACATACTGCCAGAAGGACAGATCATCGATGGGCAGCCGAAATTTTAGATTTGATTCCAAGGGACAGGAAAAGACCCAGAAGTAGACCACATGGGAGGTGGGTGGATGAAATTCGAAAGTATGCAGGGGTGACATGGAGGAGACTGGCACAAGACAGACCGTTGTGGAGGAAACTTGGGGAGACCTTCGTCCAGCAGTGGATTGATAATGGTTGATGATGATGATGATGATTATATCCTTTATTGCTCGATCATGAGTATTTCACAACGGTTAGTTTTATTACACAGAAATCACAAATCACAAACCACAAAATTATCTACACGTCTTCCTTCTAGCGATGGGCGATCGCTAGTCTTGGGACCCTAGACCAGGGTATCTTTTTCTTCATCTCCATCTTCGGTCTTTGATCCAGACTCTCTTACTGGCCTCCTTGCTAGTTGGACGTCTTTCGCCATTAGTTCCTTTACCATTTCAGCTATACCTTCCTGATTTTGGGTTCATTTACCATTTCAGCTATACCTTCCTGATTTTGGGTTCATTTACCATTTCAGCTATACCTTCCTGATTTTGGGTTCATTTACCATTTCAGTTATGCCTTCCTGGCTTTGGGTATTCTGAGAGAATGACAATGTTCTTTGTTTTATTTACCTGTGGGATCAAGCAGGACCTTTCTTTTAGCTGAAAGGGATTCACATTCAAAAATCATGTGTCCGCTGTTTGAACGCCACTGCGACAGTCACAGTTCTTAGCTCCAAACCTCGCGAATTACGTGGGCGAGACACTGTGGCTCGTCAGGACCCAGTGAGGAATCCATTCGATTCTGCTCTTTTCACCGAGACTTTTGGAAAGATAGTGTGACTCTATGTCTCCAGCAACCTATCTAGCCTCTCATTCCACCAAAACGACTTTCTTAAGGCTAGTACGCACACTCTGCAGTGGTGTTCCCAACCTAATACCTACTTCTTTGTATCTGGTGGCTTCTTCCTTTACCATTTGATAGGCACGCTCGTTGCCAATGGTTTCTACATGACTTCGAACCCAGTGGAAACTTACGCCCTCCACTCCGCTACCTGACAAAAGCTCTTTAATTCCTCTGACCAAACGATTCTTATTTCGACACTTTCTTTTGACTTTTAAGGCTGCTTGGTTATCTGAGTACAATTTTATTTCTTCTGTACCCTTACTTGGGGTTACCCAAAGAAGCGCCTCCTTGATCGCCTAGAATAAGGACTCATTTTCAGAGAGTTTGATGCACTTTGGGTACGCATCGTTGCCTTCCGAGAGCGCGCAAAACTCCGCACTTACCTCTCCATTTAATTTGGAGTCATCCGTGAACAGCTCCCTGCCCAACCCTGTCAGAGGGTCTGTATCCCATGAGGGGCAGATCTCGGATGAAGGGCGGACCGACCGACCGACCCACCTTTGGTCTCGCGATCTCGGAGGCATATTATGTGACTCGAAGAAAATCAGCATCCACACCACTCTTGAGGCGTTGCAGCTTCGCCTCTCTTGCCATCACTAGGTCCACCAGTTCGCACCCCGCTAACACGTGTAGCGCCAGCGTGGACGTCGTGCTGAAACATCTACTGATCCTTAGTAGAGTCCTCCTCTGGATATGATTCAGGCCTCTATTCATCCCTACTGTGTCAGACCAAGATTCCCCACACCAGTGGCGTATATTCGAGGCCTAGAGAATACACAAATACAACTTGGTTAAATGTACACAAATAAAAGTCAATTATCAACAGTATTAAAATATGTCGATGCTTTTGGTGCGAAAAAAAAAAAAAAAAACGCGTGCGGATTCGCTTCTTTGACTCAGTCAGGCGACCGAAAACCAACGGCATAACGCAAGCAGCTCTTCCAGAGGCTTCGCAGTTCTGATTCGCAAACCTTCCGTACCATCGCCTGCTAGCGCTTCCATGACAACATGAGTCAGCTGGTAGAGGGGAATGGGCCATTGCGTTCAGAAACGGTTCGCTCAGAAAAAGGAAGATTTAGACTATCTCGGTCACTCGCATACTCCCGCCCATAAGAGTGTTTCGCGAGAGTTGTTTCAGTTTTTGTGAAGTGTCAATGAATTAAAATCAGGGATATAATATCTTAAATTAGTGGCTTTGTTGGATTCCACCTGTTTTGATAAATTTTGTGAAAGCTTCCTTGAACATCTACTGTCAGAACATAAAAAAAATCTATGCTTCAAATTTTGATACAGCTCGACTAAAAAATGAACTGAAGGTGTTTTATTCTCTTGATGAATGCAAAAACAAATCAGTAAGGGACATTACGTGTTACATAAAGTTGAATAAATTGGACATAGTGTTTAGTGAGGTGTACAAATTAGCAGGCCTCATATTAAACTTTCCATCAACAATTGCAACTGCCGAAGGAAGTCTTTGAGCATTAAAAAAAATCAAAATATATCTTAGAGCCACACAAGGACATGCACATTCGAAAAACTTGGCGGTTTTGTCAATAGAGAAAAACATTCTTTTTAAATATGAACAAGTACTCGGAAGAAGAATTTTATGGAAACCTAACACTCAAGTTCACACAAAAGGAAAGAAGAATGGATTTAGTTCATGTGTTCAACAAATTTATTGGTGGAATAAAATACGTGGCAGTCTGTCGACTTGACAGTCGAAAGCATAAACATCAACGGTTAACATGACGATGTAATATATACAATGAAAGGAATATCATTCCTTTGTACGAAACACAAAATGATGAAATCAATGTGGTGATACATGGAGAAAATGCACAGAATCGAATCTTGGCATAAGACAAAGAAATACAGGGATACATGCTGTGTAAATACAGAAAAACAAAAACAACATGGTAAGAAACAGCAAGAAACGAAGACTGCCGTATGGCGAAGTTTTACAGGTATGCTGACGATAACAAATGCTTTATGTCGAAATAAACACTGACTTCTCAGTGACGTGCACAGAATATATACGTAAAAAAGTCATAAATTTTTGACAGAGAGTACAATCACATGATGTAGGCAAACATTATGCTTAAATAAGTGCAACAAAGAGAACATGTCTCATATAGAAAAATCAAACAACAGATACTAAGGGAAACATTTCATCGAGAAAAGGTATGAGTACAGCACAGTGTTTTTCAGGAATTCGATTCTCGGGGTGAAAATTGTGTGACGATCTGCCAGCTCGACAGGCGAAAAAATATAACAGTGAATAAAGATGAAATTACGATGAAAATGTACAATGAGGGGAACAACGGTCCCCAAAAACAAAAACATAATAAATGATAAAAACATAGGTTGCACAGGGATATCTATACAGGTAGATATGTATGGTACAGGACAATATCATGAGGGACAAGATACCAAATAGGTGTTAAAATAACAGATATAACATGAGAAAGTTGCGGAAACGTACATACGCACATAATAAACTTTAGAGGCGTACTAAAGATGAACAAAAGAAGTGCGACATCAAATTGGGTATGAAAAATTTTCAGTGGTATAAAAAACATAAATAGTGAACAGACAGTATTTCGGATATGGATCAAAAAAGCACAAAACGTGGGGTATAAGGATTACAAGAAACCAATAATCAAAATGCGGGTACAAGAATGTGGCACTTAATGTAAAAGAGGCCATGTACGCGTGATATAAACATTGTACTCTCTATACAAAATAGAATTACAACATTACATAATCTAGAATAGTATAATAGTGAAAATAGCAGTTAACATGAAGTTCGAGTGATTAGCTCTATGGATTTATCGAAATACAACATTATACAACGTGGAAAAAGATCCACTAAAAACAAAAATTGTACATTCAACCGATGAGCAGTGTAAAGAAAATTCTTTGCAAAGTAAGCACAAATGAAACATGTGAAAGAATGTCACATTTGCAAGTAGTGTGCAAGTAGTAAAAGCGGCCCGTGCGAACAAACTCCAAAGGAAGAACTTCCAATGTATAGGTAGATGTAGTAAGACTGGCTCCCGACAGATGAGTAGTTTCCCCAAAAAGAAAGAAAGCTAGAGACCGGTATCGGGCCTAGTGAGAGCTGGATAAATTGCATAGAACAAGACAAAAACGGTGCAAGAAGTTTAAGTACTGTAACTAAATGTCAAGAATAACAGAGGTGCCATCGACGTGGAACCAGTGTTTGTTACTGGCCCACGTCCGATGGAAAAGGGGAGAGTCTGCTTAGAGCACGCCGAGGTGTACTCAAGACGCAGACGAGCACGAATGCGATTACAGAAGATTGAACACATTGTCCCTCCTGCAGCAAGAATGCAGGGCGGAGCTGTGGAAAGTCGCTGTGAATTATGAAAAACGTAAATGACGTCTTTAGCCAAAACAAAAATATAAGAACATAGTGGAGATAAAAATGTAGGCGGGTGTTTCGTCAATAGGAGCCACGCATAGGCAAGAAACGGAAGATGGTGTCCATTGATATGGTTAGCTAAGCGGAAAACATAGCACAAGAACGGCATAATTGTGGAGCAATAACAATATACATGCTGAACATCTCCTTCCTGCCCGCAGAAAGAACAAAGAGGGGAAGAAAGTAAATACATCCTAGAAAGGGAAAGAGGGACAGGCAACCGTTGGTGTAGAAAGCGCCAGTGGATGTCACGTTCAGACGGGGAGGAAAGAGGGGTAAAGGAGGCTGGCCAGAGGGGAAAGGAAAGAGAAGGAGGTGCGCTAGGAATATGATGGCGAGAAGTCAGGGGGCTCGAAGAAAGCGATAGAGGGCAGCTGTTGAGAAGGAGGTAGCGAGAGCGACCGAGTCCCTAGAAGGGAGGGAAAAAGACTCGGTCCAGAAACGGAGAGAAGGCCATGAGCAGAGACTAATGAAGGAAACAGAGAGTGAAGTGAGGAGCGAAGAAGAGCGTAGTCAGCCTCAAGAGAAGCAGTGGAGCTGGGGAAAAGAGATGTGAGAGGTTTCCAAGACAGGTCAGTGGTAACGAGGGATTGAACCGTAAGGATGCCAGAGCGCACCCACGGAAGGAAAAGAAAGAAAGATTGATCAGGTGGATGGATGAGGGTGGAATAGAAGATGGGGTTTGGCCAGGAGATCAAGTGTTGTAGTGGGTAAGGCTCGGATAAGGGGAAGAGAACAAAAAAGCACCAACGACTCAGAAAGGAGAGCAGGGAAGTGGGAGGAGGAAAAAGTGGAGGAATCCATCCTGAGGAAAAGAAGAAAAGAAAAGGATGGATCAAGAGGGGAAGTGAGTACATTCAGAGTAGAGTGAAGTGAGGGTGAGGGAGCAAGAAGAAGGCGGAGGAAGGAGACTACTTGGTTCGCCCTGTAGAACAGTCGGACGTCAGGCACCATAATTCCACCATGATTTTCAGGTAGGAACAAAGTCTCCGCGGCGATCCAATGTTTTGATGGCCATATGATGGAAATGAGCAGGTTGTTGAGTGTCGCTAGTTGAGATTTCCGCAGCGTTGTGAACGACCACGAAAAAAAAAGCAGAGAGAAAGAAGATACCGTTGCGCAATGTTAGCGCGCTGAAAATATGAGGTGAAGGTGCGACAGAACTTCCAAAAAGCAGCAGTACGTCGCAACCGAGAAAGGAGTACATCCCAAGAGGTTGAGGCAGCTTGCAGTGGGGAACCAGCATAGGCTCCCAATATCTTCTGGACCGTGGAGGACCAAACCGCACGCCACGGTGCATCGGTGCGGCCCACCCACGACCCACACCAAAGGCCAGTACTCTTGGAAGCATTAACTGTTGCTCCCGATATGTCTGCATAACGTTGATAGGCTGTAAGAAGGCTGGAAAATTGAGCATCATTCCTAAGGCAAAACGTTGCATCGTCAGCGTAGGCGGAGAAGAAAAAACGATGTTGGCGAGTACTCGGGAGTTGAGGTGGCAGAAAAGATAGCAGCGAACGTTGAACCTCCAAAAGAAAAGGCTCAAACGCCAAGGCAAAAAGCTGTCCTGAAAGAGGACAGCCCTGTCGGATTCCACGATTAAAAGGAATTGGAGCAGTCAAGAAGGAGGTCCTTCGGACATGGAAATGGGCGCCACGGTAGAGGCTAAGGAGTAAAGTAAAGAAGGAAAAGGGGAAACCAAAGCGGAGGAGAACAGCAGAGAGATAGTGGTGAGAGATGTTGTCAAAAGCGGATTTATGATCGAGGTTAAGTAGTGCTAGTGTTTCGGAGCGAGTTTTAGCAAGAGAAACAAGATTTAGAAGAAAGAAGATGTTGTTGTTAATAGACCGACCAGGCACAGTGTATGACTGGTCGGGTGAGAGAAGAAAAGGAAGTATGGGGTTAAGACGGCGTGATAGAAGTTTTGTGAAGAATTTGTAGTCGAAATTTAGGATAGAGATTGGGCGCCAATTTCCAATGTCCAAAGGGTCGCCTTGTTTTGGAATGAGAACGATATGTGCGTTGGTAAATTCCGGCGAAAGCGCAGAGGTGGATAGAGCAGATGAGAAACATGCAGAAAGAAAAGTTAGAAGGGACGGGAGGAAAGTGCGATAGAAAGAATATGTTAGGCCATCAGGTCCTGGAGAAGCGTGAGAGTTAAGGGAGGCAAAAGTCTCCCCCACTTCCACAGAGGAGAAGTCAGCTAGAAGGAAAGAAATTAGATGTGAGGGGACCTTTTTTTTTTTTTTTTATTGGAGGTTTAACGACCACCGTGAGCAACTCAATGGGCTATAAGCAGTCGCCCGTCCCTAATTTAGGGTCACTGGTTCCAGGGAAGGGAGAGAGCCAGTGCCGTAAGACAAACACAACATCCATGCCTCACCGGGATTCGAACCCGGGACCCCGTTCGGACGAATGATCAGAGGCCATCGCTTAGACCACTGCGCCACCGGGGCGGCTTAGGGGACCTGAGGAAGATAACATAGAAGAGAAGAATTATAGGGATCGGAGGATTGAGCCACCGCTCGGTATTTACCCTCAAAGAAAAAGTAAACCTCAGAACAAATTGTGGAGGCATCGGAAGAGACGGTACCATCAGGGAGACGAAGACATCGATGGGACTGTGAAGCATGACGAGTCGATTCCAAGCGAGACAAGACCTCATATGAGACCAATGATGTTGACAGGTGCAGCAGTTTCAGGCGATGTATGGCTTGCTGTGCGAGAGGCAGAAGTTGAGCTAGAAGGTCGTCTTCCAACTCTGCGTACAGTGGATCCGTCATGGGGAGAGATGTTAATAAGCGCCGGAGATTATCAATCTTCATCTTCCTGTCATTGATAATCGCATGAGCAAGTCGCCGGACCAATAGAATTAAATCCTTCTTGACATCCAGCCAAAGGCGTATGGCACTCGGAGTACTATCGAGAAGAGTTCGCTTAGTTGTCAAGAAAGAATTGACAGCAGCGCAAAAGTCTTCTCGTTGAAGTAAGGAGTCATCAAAAGTCCAGGAGCGTCGTGTGGAGGAAGGCGGAGAGGAAGTGCATAGTGACAACAAAACCGCACTCTGATCTGAAGAAGCTGTAGGTAGATGTGAAGCAGCTGTAATAACTGGGACTAACGAAGAAGAAATATAAATTCGATCCAATCTGGCTGCAATGGCTCCTCTCCCAGGAGAAGCACACCAGGTGTATGATATACGCGATGGATATAGTTGTCGGAATGCATCTACAAAATGGTAATCCGACAGAAACTGCGTTAATTCATCAACTAGTTGGGTGCGGTACTCGCCGCGAATAGAGCAGCGATCTAAGGAAGGTCATAGGGTGCAGTTAAAATCTCCTCCGAGGACGCAAGGATCCTCAGAAGGAATCAGTGTAAAAGCTGAACGTAAAGCTTGAAATAACGGAGCAATTAATGAATCAGCAGATGGTATATATTTATATTAAAAATATGATATTGAACATTAGTGTGAGAGAAGGTTAAACATTGTAACTGGTCACCGTGTAAATTAGTAACAATCGGTGTGATGAGGATGTTTGACAATCGTTGGTGGATTCCAATCGCCAACCCACCAGTTCTTGTTAGGCAATATGCATGATGAAACACATAGGGCCAATACCTCCAGGTATGGAATGCAGTGGTGGAAGAGCAATGCGTTTCCTGTAACAGTAGAAAGTCCGCAGAAGCATCGGAGAGTTCCACATAGACAAGAGAGTTATCCTGGGCTAAGGAGAACTCGCGGCAATTCAAAGAAATCAACTTGAAATCTCCAATCCTTCAGGTGGGGTCGTAGCTTTGGTGGCAGCGTTGCGAATAGACGTAATCCGTCGACGGAGGTGACAAATGAAAGGAGTAGAAAGACCAAGAGAAGAAGGTTTGGCCGTAACTATGGTAGATATCAGGTCGAGTTGTGCAAGGAGTGGCTGAAGAATGGATTCGTGGTCTTTAACATACCGAGTGAGATTATGAGGTTTCTTCTTGGTCGCGATTAATTCATACAGCTCTTTGTGTGAGAGGGAAGAGCTTTCAACACACGCTGTCTCAAGATGGCCAGCAAAAATCTCATAATTGGGAATATCATCAGAATCAACCAGCGAGTCGTCGTCTGAGACTGTTTCACGCGTGCTACTATGAGCAGAGCGTGTTCGATTGGAGGGACGGATAGGTCCCCCATCCGGGGTGACGTCTGCATTTGACAGAAGTGCGAGGAGGCAAAGGCGCGTCACGTTTCACCGGTCGTGAACGAGGCTCAGTGTCAGATCCTCCACTATGGTCTTGCACCGCACTATGGTAGATTGTACCCAAGGTAGCTTCAGGAGAGTCAATATCTATGAATGAGATATCCGTGTCGGAAAGCGCTCCGATGAAACCAGGTTTCAACCGAACTTCAGTTGCTTGAGGGGCCACCTCGGATAGCGAGGGATAATGCGCCGCCGTCAGTGGAGGTGGAGTGTCTGACTCGACAGCAGGAGGCAACTTTGCAGAGGGAGTCTCTGTAGTAAGATCTAGCGGAACTTCAGATCTTGATGATATTTGGGATCCATCTGGACTGTCTGTCGTAGAAGATGTGGTAAAGCTGAGACAGTTCTTGTAAAAATGTCCAAAGGACTTGCAAGCACTGCAATGGAACTCCGTCAGGAAGTCAATTCGGCGGGTGTGTTCAGCACACTTTATGGTAAGTTGTGTAGGGATATGTGCGATATTATCCTGAGAAGAAAAAAGGACCCGAGCAACACGACGCGCGCTGCCAATGTCCCTGTCATCCTTGTCTCTCGGCGCAGCCGAGTAGGTTTTGATGTCTCCTACAACTCGTCCTACAGTGGAGAGGACTGCGAACAGCATTGTATTAGATACCTCTGGGGGTACTGAATAGAAGGAGACGTTAATTGGGCGTTTCGCTACTGGCTCCGGAAATATATGGTGCTGACCAATGGTGAGTCCAGTAGTAATCACCGAATGCGCATATTCTGCCTTGGTGAAATACACGATTATGGTCCTACCACGCCGGAACATATGTGAAATGGCAGAGGCGGAGAACATCTGCTTAAGCTTTGTGGCATATTCCTTCATTTTAACAGTATTCAGGGATTCAAAACAAACACCCCTATCAAGTGTAGATATCTGGGGAATCAGACGGGAGTTCCAGCATAATGTTGTGCCCATTTCGTTGAATGCACGATTGGAGCGCCGCAGCACCAGGATATAATACTTTAGTGGGTCGTTGTATTGGGTTCGAGGCAGCAACTGCTGAGACACAGATGGCTTCTTCAGGGTTGTTAAAGTGGGAGGTGCTCCAGCAGCATCAGGAGCCAAGACGCGGTCAAGAAGAGGATCAGCCAGTAAACGCTGAGGCACTGGGGAAGGCAAAGGTTGACGACCAGAGTCGATTCTGGATGATCCACTCATTGAGGGCGACGGAGCACCGCCAGGAAGAAAAGGCAGAGCCGTACCGCCAGAAGGAGAAGGAAGGGCAGCAGCGTCACAAGTAGAAGGGAAGGCGGTGGATTGCAGGTAATCGGGTCTGCTGATTGGACTCCGATCCCTCACTCCGGGTGTCGTCATCAATGCAAATGGCGGCGCCCAGAGGACGTCGAACCAGCTCGGTCAGAAGGTAAATAAAGCCAAATAGAACAAAATGGGTTCTACTCACCAACTGGGAAGTTGATAGAACGAAGACATGAACCTTTAAAGGTAAGTCACACTGCTTTTCAGAACCTAAAATACTGTAGAAACCACCAAACGAGCTCGAAATCACGGAGCACTGTAACCACACATCAGAAGAAGATTGGAGTTCATGTACAAATTACAGTATTCAGAAGAAGAATGGAGTTCATGTACAAATTACAGTATTCAGAAGAAGAATGGAGTTCATGTACAAATAAAGTATTCTGAAGAAGAATGGAGTTCATGTACAAATAAGTGTTCAAATCCTAATCCTCGTAATTATTTGGTATCATGTTGGCAATGGCATGCACCTAAAATTTAGAAAAAAAAGTTACTTCTATTAATTAACAATTAAAAATTAAACTTCGCATTTAAAAAAAAAAACAGTACTGGGGGAGATAGCCCAGGTCTCGGACCCAAGATACGCCACTACCACACGCGCATAGGTCAAGATCGGTTCACGCGCCGCTTGTAGACGGTCTTTTTGGCTGGCCCAGTCGCTCGATTATTTATTTATGGAGCAATAAAATTAGATGATACAAGTTAAAAAGATATTTACAATACTAAAATCAAGTTAAAATTGCATAAGAACTTTCAGATCCACTATGGATCCATCTTCAGATGCAGAAACCAAGTGAGAACAGAGTCACGAGAGTTTATGTATATGTGCAGACAACACACTCGGTGACGCAATATTAGTATTGTAGATTTTAGGATTGTAAATATCTTTTTAACTTGCATCATTTAATTTTATAGCTTCATAAATAATCGTGCGAAGACGGCGAATGTGAGTTTCTTATCACTGCTATTCTTTTACATTGGCACGAAATTCCCTACAAATATCAATTCAAATGCACACGTATTATAGGGATCGCATAAAAAAGCGTACGCTGCACGATAGAGAAATTACAGAAGTATCACAATTTGATAGTGGAAGGAAGAGTGATGAAAAAGTGGAAGTAAAAGGAAACTAAGCGTTTAATATCTGGTTCACATTCGCTCTTATTGGAAATGTTTCATGTACCCTTATTCTTAAACAAAAGAAGTTGTACGAGCCTCAGCCAAAGCGTACTAGCATCGCAATAAAGATAATAAAATTTCGCCCTAAGATTTTTCAGTGGAACACATGAATTAATGCTTCAATACATTCTACACACTAACGCACTAAGAGTAGTCCAGCTGAAAAACTTCCCTTGAATCGATGGCACAGAAACATATGACGAATACCTGAAAGTTAAGGAGGTATTCTTTTTTTTTTTTTTTTTTATTGGAGGTTTAACGACCACCAATAAAAACTCAATGGGCTATAAGCAGTCGCCCGTCCCTAATTTAGGGTCACTGGCTCCAGGGAAGGGAGAGAGCCAGTGCCGTAAGACAAACACAACATCCATGCCTGACCGGGATTCGAACCCGGACCCCTTACGGACGAATGATCAGAGGCCAGCGCCTTAGACCACTACGCCACCGGGGCGGCAAGAGGTATTCTTCAGCCGACACCACAAGAAGTAGAGGGTTAATGCCCCCACTCCTTGATCAGATCAGATCATATGTAGAGGATTTTAGGAAGGGAGTGTCTGACCCCAGGTCTTAAACAGCCCTTAGAAATAGGAAGCTAATAGATTTGGGCTAAAGTGCCCGATAGGAAAGTGACACGGAAGCAAGGTAGAAAGAGGGAGGAAGACACTATTATTTATTACCGGAGAGCCAGCACCCGGGGTCCGACGGCTTAACGTGCCCATTCGACGCAAGGCGGATATTTAGTGGATCGAGCGTTCGTACTTGCCTGGGATCGAACTTGAAGTTTTTCCTTGGCAGGCACGAACGTTAACCACTAGGCCATCAGTGGCCGCCAACGCCTTGAGTGCAGGGCCGTAGCTTTTATAGGTCTCAGAACCAAGGGGTTGGGGAGTGTGAACTGAAGAGTCGTCGGGGTGGGGGGAGGAGGCTCTGTATTCAGTTACAAATTATATTTTTGCACGAATGCAGATGCAAGTTTTCTTTTTTTGTTTTTTTTTCACTCCTTTTGCTAATTTACTGCACTAGCGAATAATTTCTCCATGCGAAAAAGTAAAAACAATAAAATAAAATACAAAATATGAAAAAAAGGAGAGAAAGAAAAACTGAACTCTCTGGAAATATAAAAAAGTAAATCACATTCTCTGAATTTGATCGATGGTGATTTAGTTCCAGATTCCATGTCACCGGAGGCAAAATAACTCCTAAGTAAAATGGAAAAACTATTTAGTGTTTCAGTTTAATATTCTGCTGATTTTCATTGGAACAATGCAATGCCATTGATGTCGTATATTTACGCTCTTTCCACTCTCTGTTTAGGGACCCACTTTTTCTTCACCTTAAATCACACAATCTTTTCAGCTGAGGGTCGGAGGTGATCTTTTCTTACCGTGGTCAACAGCCAAAACTCCATCTCTTCCCACTAAAAAACCAAGAGACCTTAAATTCTCCCCAAAAAGTTACCTTTGCTTTCACAAAAAGGATCATAAAACCACTCATATTTACAGCGAAACAATGAACAGGAGAAAGCTAAGAACGCTCTTTTTCTCTCTCTCACACTCCCTCCCGTGCTATTTTCCAAAGCCTAAAGGGATACATACGTTTAGTTAAAATTTCCCCACGGCATTTCTTTTTAGGTAATCAACAACCAGGAAGTTTTGTAACAGCAGCTTAGGATTTCGTATCCCCTTAACCACTGACAAAACAGCGCAGTTCGTATCCACTTTCGCCTTTTTTTTTTTTTTTTAATATTGTTCTTCCAAATTTTACGTTTCTCCTAAAAAGGCATTTCTCTCTTCACTGGCCCTTGACCGAAGACTGCGGGATTGCCTACAAGTCAGAACACATGTTATAAAAGCGGGGCTCATTGCCAGAGGCGGGTTGTTTAACATTAGAGCGTCCTGGACCAAAAAAAATCAGAAGCTCCCAGGTAAAAGTATTTCAATGTGAATTTTTTTTCGAATTCAAATTTCATGTGATTGACAAAGCTGTAAATGCACTAGTCAAGTTCTGACTGACAAAGCTGTAAATGCACTAGTCAAGTTCTGACTGACAAAGCTGTAAATGCACTAGTCAAATTCTTACTGACAAAGCTGTAAATGCACTAGTCAAGTTCTGACTGACAAAGCTGTAAATGCACTAGTCAAATTCTTACTGACAAAGCTGTAAATGCATTAGTTCTGTACTGAGAACTAAATACTCTCAAGTAATTATGAATGATTTTAAAAAGAGAAAAACTTCGTTTCTTTAGTGTTGTTAGTGATGGGTATGAATAGGCAAATCCTTATGATAACATCAATGTTAAGAAATATTGAGTCGATTTTTTTAATAATATTTCAACATATCCGCAACAGGGACACTTTAATCTGTCACTGGCTTATCCAAATTAGGCCAAACTTTCTGAAAATGCAGACATTTTTGTTCGAATTCAAATAAATAGTCCAAATTGAGCTGCACTCTGCGGAATGTGTTGATAGCCAGTTCGATCTTCTTCCTTGTCACCCACACTACCTGGAGGCCTTGATCCCTGGAAGCCTTGATCTTGTAGAAATCAGCTTCATGGAATAAACCATTCAGATTTCGCGCTTCCCGTTCTCATGCTCAAATTTGTTAAAATGTTCTGTAAAAACTATGAGCTCCGGTCTCTATTGGAAGAGCATTAATTCAATTATACCCTGATGTGTCATTGAATTAGAGACACCTGCCTAGTAACGCGTTGGGCAACATGTTGTCCTAATGACGGTAGCCACACGACGTCGCATGGACTCCAAGAGCTTATGAAAATGTTCTGTATCACCCGCTATGTCTCTTCCAAAGCTGTCCAAAATTCGCGTTGATCTAAATACTTTCGCTGTGGGAAAACCAAATTATAGAGAACAGCTTTGATCAATTTCCAAGGCAGGTTTCATAATTGTCAGAAAATGAGCAAACTGTTGGAAACTTTAATGACATTAAAGAGCTTTGGGCTACCTTCTCGATCTACTTACCTTGCTTAAAACCGACGTATTTATTCTAAGCTGCTAAGGATCATTTGAATGGAATCCGCAGACTAGACGAGTCGCTGCTGGAAAGTAATACCGCAGTGTCATTTGTCATAGTTATCGATCCTCGTGGGCTATATGGCTCCTCTAACGCTTTGTGGTTGTCCAGATATTTTTTGAATTAATTGTATTTCTATATTTTGCGCCAATTTGCATTGCAGAAAGCGACACGTAGATGAATCTGCATTATTTCTTGTCACGAAACTTTCAGGGCACTGTCTCGCTGTACAGAGACAATATTGTATTATAGAAACCGCTATCCCAAAACCGCTGTCATTTTTAAACAGTTGGAGACTCATTCTCAGTGTCAGTAACAAAACAGATACCTCTGTTCAAGTACCAAAGGCTTTAGGAAGGGAAATATTAAGCCACAATCACGACGCCGTTCTAAGCTAAGTATTGTATGATGCCGTTCGGCGTCACGTGGCAGAGAAAATATTAAAGAGCAAATAATCGTCCATTTCAGTACTCACCGAACTCTTTCAATTCTTCTTTTCGGATTTATTTTCCACCTCCCGCTGAATGCAACGAATGGATTCATGACCCGTTCACATGTAATGGAGAAATTTTTAACCTTCCTTTGTCAAATAAAGAAGAATTGATTGAGATATCTTGTGATTGATTTGAAAAGCATTTATTCTATGAAACCATTGACTAGTTTTTGGATTGCAATGGAAAAGGAATACTCAACTTTGTCGAACATTGCCATTAAATATTTGCTGCTTTAACAACATATTTATGTGAAATTGGTTTTTCATCATCAAAACAAAATATCGAAACAAGCTGGATGTTGAAGACGACTTATGTTTGTACCTAAGCAAGGAAACTCAAAATATTGATGAACTTTGCAAGAGTAATTAAGCTCATACATCACACTGATTACTAAAATAAATATGACTTACCACTTTTATTAGATTTTTCTAATCATGCATGCAATTTCTATGACATCAATACACGTGATTTTTTGTAAATAAATATATGTGTGGGAATTTGTATGTATAAGTATTTTTTTTTATTTTTAATCCACAAATACACACACATGAACATAAACGTTCTGGAGCAAAATTTTTATCTAATTAGTAGGATGCATCTCTAATATCTAATATACAAGGAGCACGCAGATTAGATAAACATCCTCAAAGGAGTACTCGAAGAACAAAAGTTTGAGAATCACTGCACTAATAAACTGATCTTGCTTGAAATTAATAACAGAAAACAGAAAAGCATTAGAACAAAACGCAGTCACTCGTACAACATAGCTCACCGTGCATGTTATATAGGTGCTACGGGTCGCAATCTTCTTCATAGTATTAAAGAACACAAATATAACATTAGGAGAGGGAGCTAATGCACTGCTCTAGCCAGGACTGTCGCAAAAGGAGAACTGCACCCAAACTGGGATAATATTAAACTTTTGATTACTCCAGAATACAAGTTTTCCCGTCACATTACGGAAAGTATACTTATCTGTACATATGGTGATGTTTGCTGCAACGACAACTTACCTTACGATCTACCCAAAGTCTGGGAGAACATTATTCAAACTTTAGTAACTAATTAATGGCCTGAACACTTGTAATTAAGGTGGGACCTTGTGACACCTATTGCTAATTCATTTACATATTTGCCCCTGTGCCACCTCGGCTTCTGTACACACACACACACACACACACACACATATATATATATATGGGTCTGGTTCATTTGCCCGACGTTTACTTCACCGAAGGGTCACTTGACCTAAAAATCACTTCACCGAAAAGATGGTTTCACCGAAAGATCACTTGATCGAAACATTCGTTTTACCGAAAAGTCACTTGATCGAAAGGTACATTTCACCGAACGGTCACTTGATCGAAAAGTTCATTTCACCGAAAAGTTTCTTTACCTAAAAGTTCGTTTCATCGAAAGGTGATTTCATCGAAGGGTCAGTTTATCGAAAATTTTGGATTTCATTACAGGATCTGTTGAAGCATGGGGCAAGTTCGGCAGACAGACCACCGAAACGTTAGGGGATTATACTCAAATTGCGCGTTTGATTTCTTCGTGTCACAGAGAACGCAAAGATTTAGTTTTAAGGCAAAAATAATTAATTTTAAGTCCCTAGGCTTCGACTTAGGCCTTTTTAACAAATTTTAATCATGCTCATAAGGTTTACATAAAAGTCATGTTCAGAGCTCATGTTCATAAAGTTTACAAAAAAGTCAAGTTAATAATGTTGCACATTTTTTCAGGCAAAAAGAATCAATTTTAGAGCCCTAGGCCTTTTTACCCAATTTTAATCGTGCGAACTCATGTTCATAAGGTTTACATAAAAAGTCAAGTTAATAATGTTGCACCTTTATTCAGGCAACAAGAATCAATGTTAGGGCCCTAGGCCTCGGCTTAGGCCTTTTTATCGAATTTTAATCTGCGTTGTCATATTTGTAAGGTTTGTATAATAAGTCAGGTTATTAATTTTGGGCATTTATTTTGACCCAAAGAATTAATTTGAAGATCATTAGGCCTCGGTTTTAGCAATTTAGCAAATTTTAATCATCCGTGCTATATGCACAAGGCGGATTAAAATTTGCTAAAAATTCCCAGATCTAGGCCTATAAGGCCTCAAACTTAATGTTTTAGGCTTGAGCAAAAGTGCAACATATTTGACTTTAAATTTTATGTAATGCTTATGAACAAAAGTAGGATTAAAATCTGTTAAAATGGTTTGTATCTAGCCCTACGGTCAAAAAATTAATGTTTTGTGGTTGAGTAAAAGTGGAACATTATTTACTTGACTTGCTATGTAACCCTTATGAATATGAGCTCAGAGGATTAAAATTTAATAAAGAGGCCTACAGCTAGGCCTCATAATTAATGTCATAATTCGGAAAACTTACTTATGGAGAGGTGTTTCATAGAAATTAAAAGTGAATCCCATAATGTTTAGGTGGCCAGTTTTTCAAAAACCCGCACCACACTCTAACAGATCTCTAACAACAAAATTCTAAATTTTCGATAAACTGACCATTCGGTGAACTGATCTTTCGATATAATGAACTTTTAGGTAAAGTAATCCTTCGGTGAAATGAACTTTTCGATCAAATGTTCTTTCGATCAAATGTCCTTTCGATGAAACGAACTTTTAGGTAAAGTAATCCTTCGGTGAAATGAACTTTTCGGTTAAGTGACCCTTCGGTGAAGTATACCTTTCGATCAAGTGATTTTCGGTGAAGTGATTTTCGGTCAAGTGATCTTTCGATCACGTGAACGATACCCATATATATATATATATATATATATATATCCCACGGGATGTAAGGTCAGGTGATTCGTAACATCACAGCCTCTCCTTGACAAATGTCAACCCCGCCTTCTCGTGGTGCATCCTGTTCCTACTAAGGGGGCTCTGACGACCGCCAATAGCGGTATAACTATACCATCGGGATTAGAGGAAATTCTATCCCACACTCACCAACCCGCTTGGCCAGCGTGGTGAGTTATGGCCAAACCCCTCCAAAATGACTCCACAACTTAAATCTTGGCCCTCAGTCTCCGGCAGCTGGAATGTACCTGGCCAAGGCAGCGGCCAGTGCGACATGAAGGCAGAGGGTGCTAAGAATCCCCGGAGGATCGGACTAGGCTGCCATCTGATGCTGACCTTGGCAACGTACAATGGACGCTCCCTATCTTCTGATTCAAGGCTTCTTGAATTGGAAGAGGAACTACAAAGGATCAAGTGGGACATCGTGGGGCTAAGTGAGGTAAGGAGAAAAGGAGAAGATCTCATCGAACTGAAAAGTGGACATCTCTTCTACTATCGTGGGACAGATACTGGCAGAACTAGTGGTGTTGGATTTATAATAAACAAGAAACTGAAGGATAAAGTTGTAGAAGTTGAAAGTTCCTTTGACAGAGCTGCACGGCTTGTTATCAAACTCTCGAAAAGATACCAGGCTCAGATTATTCAAACTTATGCACCCACCACAAGTCATCCTGAAGAAGAAATTGAAGAATTTTATGAGGAAATTTGTCATCTAAATAATAAAGGTAAGCAGCATTTGAAAATAATTATGGGATATTTCAATGCAAAAATAGGGCAACGGCAACAGAATGAAACTTCAGTAGGTAAATTCGGTCACGGCAACAGAAACCAGCGTGGAAATACTCTCGTTGAGTTTGCAGAGGCAGAAGGGTTTTTCATGTTGAACTCCTTCTTCAAGAAAAAGCCACACAGGAAATGGACATGGAGACATCCAAATGGGACGACAAGTGAAATTGAATTTATTATGTGTAACAAAAAATTCGTCATCGAAGACTGCAGTGTGCTAAACAAGTTCAACACAGGTAGTGACCATAGATTGGTGAGATGTAAGATGCACCTCAACACTAAACTTGAACGTGGCAAGCTCATAAGACAAACAAAATCTATTGACATAACCAACCTTAAAAAACACCATAATACCTTCAAGTTGGAACTGAAGAACAGGTTCTCTGCTTTAGAAGGCCTAACATCGGAAGAAGTGGACATCTCTGAAGTTAACAGAAAAGTAACCAAAGCTCTTATGGAAACAGCAACAAAATTAGCTGGGTCTAAGAACAAGTTGCATGTAAATAAATTATCAGGAAAACCGAAAATGTTGATGCAAAAAAGAAGAGAGATGAGGACAACTAAAGAAGATGTGACTTCCAAAGTGGAATATATAGAGCTATGCAAGACAGTACGAAAAAGTATCACTGAAGACGTAAGAAAATTCAACTGTGAACTAGTGAGGAAAGCAATTGAAAACAACCAAAGCCTAAAGATAGCAAAGGGACATCTCAGTAAGGGAAGAAAACAGATTATGGCACTGAGAAAAGAAGATGGTTCTGTAACAAGAAATAGAGGCGAAATTTTGACAAGAGTGAAAGATTTCTACTCCAAATTATATGAAAGGGATGATACATGCACTACAGACATCATGAAAGATACCAGTACCAGAGTTCCTCCAGTCCTTCCAGCAGAAGTTGCACATGCAATCAAGAACATGAAGCGGGGAAAAGCTCCAGGAGAAGATGGAATTACTGTAGACATCATACAAGAAGCAAGTGGAGAAATCGAAACAGTACTCGCCCAAATTTTCACTCGATGCCTTAATGAAGGAAAGTTTCCTGAGGATTGGAACACCGCTACAATGATCCTATTACACAAGAAAGGTGACATTGAGGATCTCGGAAACTACAGACCTATCAGCCTCCTATCAGTAGTTTATAAAATCTTCACTAAAGTTCTTTCACACCGCTTGAAGGTAACACTGGACATGGCTCAACCGAGAGAACAAGCTGGATTCAGGAGTGGCTACAGCACAATAGATCATATCCATGTGCTGAGAGAACTAATTGAAAGAGCGAGGGAATATGAACTTCCATTGTGCATGGCTTTTATCGATTATGAAAAAGCCTTTGATTCGGTGAAACCATCAGCAGTTACAATGGCTCTGAAAACCTGCGGTATTGAAGATGCATACATTAATATTATTAATAACATCTATGAAAATGCAAGTGCAAAGATTAGGCTGTTTGAAAATACAACACGCATAAAAATTGGAAAGGGAGTGAGACAAGGTGACACCATATATCCGAAGCTCTTTAACGCCACATTGGAAAATGTCTTTCAATCACTGAACTGGGAAAACAAAGGGATAAAGATTAATGGAGATTATCTAACCCACCTTCGTTTTGCTGATGACGTAGTCATTCTTGCAACTAGCCCATCAGAGCTACAGAGTATGATCCAGGAACTTGCTGACAAGAGTAAAGAAGTGGGATTAAAAATGAACTTTCAGAAGACAAAAGTGATGTTCAATGCTTTTACAAGAAATGAAGATTTATTGATTGATGGAGAAAAGCTGGAGATAACCGACACGTACGTTTATCTTGGACAGCAGATATCAAGTGAGGGTCACATTGATGAAGAAATTAATCGGCGTACAAAACTTGCCTGGAGAGCTTTTGGAAGAAACAGCATAATTTTCAAGAGCAATTTGCCATTATGTCTTAAAAAGAAAAGTGTTTGATCAATGCATCCTTCCAGTGTTTACGTATGGTGCAGAGACGTGGACCTTAACTAAAAGAGACATACAAAGGCTGCAGACAACTCAAAGCAGCATGGAGAGGTGCATACTTGGTGTAACCAGGAGAGATAAGAAGAGGAACTCGTGGATCCGAAAAATGACAAGAGTGGAAGACATCATGATCAGAGTTAAATCCCTGAAATGGCAATGGGCTGGACATACTACCAGAAGGACAGATCATCGATGGACAGCCGAAATTTTAGATTGGAATCCAAGGGACAGGAAAAGACCCAGAAGAAGACCACATGGGAGATGGGTGGATGAAATTCGAAAGTATGCAGGGGTGACATGGAGGAGACTGGCACAAGACAGACCGTTGTGGAGGAAACTTGGGGAGACCTTCGTCCAGCAGTGGATTGATAATGGTTGACAATGATGATGATGATGATATATATCCCACACTCACCAACCCACTTGGCCAGCGTGGTGAGTTATGGCCAAACCCCTCCAAAATGACTCCACAACTTAAATCTTGGCCCTCAGTCTCCGGCAGCTGGAATGTACCTGGCCAAGGCAGCGGCCAGTGCGACATGAAGGCAGAGGGTGCTAAGAATCCCCGGAGGACTGGACTAGGCTGCCATCTAATGCTGACCTTGGCTACGTACAACGGACGCTCCCTATCTTCTGATTCAAGGCTTCTTGAATTGGAAGAGGAACTACAAAGGATCAAGTGGGACATCGTCGGGCTAAGTGAGGTAAGGAGAAAAGGAGAAGATCTCACTGAACTGAAAAGTGGACATCTCTTCTACTATCGTGGGACAGATACTGGCAGAACTAGTGGTGTTGGATTTATAATAAACAAGAAACTGAAGGATAAAGTTGTAGAAGTTGAAAGTTCCTCTTACAGAGCTGCACGGCTTGTTATCCAACTCTCGAAAAGATACCAGGCTCAGATTATTCAAACTTATGCACCCACCAGAAGTCATGCTGAAGAAGAAATTCAAGAATTTTATGAGGAAATTCGTGATCTAAATAATAAAGGTAAGCAGCACTTGAAGATAATTATGGGAGATTTCAATGCAAAAATAGGGCAACGGCAACAGAATGAAACTTCAGTAGGTAAATTCGGTCACGGCAACAGAAACCAGCGTGGAAATATTCTCGTAGACTTTGCAGAGGCAGAAGGGTTTTTCATCTTGAACTCCTTTTTCAAGGAAAAGCCACACAGGAAATGGACATGGAGACATCCAAATGGGACGACAAGCGAAATTGATTTTATTATGTGTAACAAAAAAATTCGTCATAGAAGACTGCAGTGTGCTAAACAAGTTCAACACAGGCAGTGACCATAGATTGGTGAGATGTAAGATGCACCTCAACACTAAACTCGAACGTAGCAAGCTCATAAGACAAACAAAATGTATTGACATAACCAACCTTAAAAAACACCATAATACTTTCAAATTGGAACTGAAGAACAGATTCTCTGCTTTAGAAGGCCTAACATTGGAAGAAGTGGATATTTCTGAAGTTAACAGAAAAGTAACCAAAGCTCTTATGGAAACAGCAACAAAATTAGCTGGGTCTAAGAACAAATTGCATGTGAACAAATTATCAGGAAAAACCAAAATGTTGATGCAAAAAGAAGAGTGATGAGGACAACTAAAGAAGATGTGACTTCCAAAGTGGAATATATAGAGCTATGCAAGACAGTACGAAAAAGTATCACTGAAGACGTAAGGAAATTCAACTGTGAACTAGTAAGGAAAGCAATTGAAAACAACCAAAGCCTAAAGATAGCAAAGGGACATCTCAGTAAGTGGAAAAAACAGATTATGGCACTGAGAAAAGAAGATGGTTCTGTAACAAGAAATAGAGGCGAAATTTTGACAAGAGTGAAAGATTTCTACTCCAAATTATATGAAAGGGATGATACATGTACTCCAGACATCATGAAAGGTACCAGTACCAGAGTTCTTCCAGTCCTTCCAGCAGAAGTTGCACATGCAATCAAGAACATGAAGCGGGGAAAAGCTCCAGGAGAAGATGGAATTACTATAGACATCATACAAGAAGCAAGTGGAGAAATCGAAACAGTACTCGCCCAAATTTTCACTCGATGCCTTAATGAAGGGAAAATTCCTAAGGATTGGAACAACGGTACAATGATCTTGCGACAGAAAAAAGGTGACTTTGAGGATCTCAGGAACTACAGACCTATCAGCCTCCTATCAGTGGTTTATAAAATCTTCACTAAAGTTCTTTCACACCGCTTGAAGGTGACACTGGACATGGCTCAACCGAGAGAACAAGCTGGATTCAGGAGTGGCTACAGCACAATAGATCATATCCACGTACTGAGAGAACTAATTGAAAAAACGAGGGAATATGAGCTTCCATTGTGCATGGCTTTTATCGATAATGAAAAAGCCTTTGATTCGGTGAAACCATCAGCAGTTGCAATGGCTCTGAAGTCCTGCGGTATTGAAGATGCATACATTAATATTATTAATAACATCTATGAAAATGCAAGTGCAAAGATTCGGCTGTTTGAAAATACAACACACATAAAAATTGGAAAAGGAGTGAGATAAGGTGACACCATATCTCCGAAGCTCTTTAATGCCACATTGGAAAATGTCTTTCCATCACTGAACTGGGAAAACAAAGGGATAAAGATTAATGGAGATTATCTAACCCACCTTCGTTTTGCTGATGACATAGTCATTTTTGCAACTACCCCATCAGAGCTACAGAGTATGGTCCAGGAACTTGCTGACAAGAGTAGAGAAGTGGGATTAAAAATGAACTTTCAGAAGACAAAAGTGATGTACAATGCTTTTACAAGAAATGAAGATTTATCGATTGATGGAGAAAAGCTGGAGATAACAGACACGTACGTTTATCTTGGACAGCAGATATCAAGTGAGGGTCACATTGGTGAAAAAATTAATCGGCGTACAAAACTTGCCTGGAGAGCTTTTGGAAGAAACAGCATAATTTTCAAGAGCAATATGCCATTATGTCTTAAAAGAAAAGTGTTTGATCAATGCATCCTTCCAGTGCTTACGTATGGTGCAGAGACGTGGACCTTAGCTAAAAGAGACATACAAAGGCTGCAGACAACTCAAAGTAGCATGGAGAGGTGCATGCTTGGTGTAACCAGGAGAGATAAGAAGAGGAACACGTGGATCCGAAAAATGACAAGAGTGGAAGACATCATGATCAGAGTTAAATCCCTGAAATGGCAATGGGCTGGACATACTGCCAGAAGAACAGACCATCGATGGACAGCCGAAATTTTAGATTGGATTCCAAGGGACAGGAAAAGACCCAGAAGAAGACCACATGGAAGATGGGTGGATGAAATTCGAAAGTATGCGGGAGTGACATGGAGGAGACTGGCACAAGACAGACCGTTGTGGAGGAAACTTGGGGAGACCTTCGTCCAGCAGTTGATTGATAATGGTTGACAATGATGATGATGATGATGATGATGATGATGATGATATATATATAGTCATGTTATCTGCTAACGATTTGTACATCTGAAGACGGTCCACTTGGTGGACCGAAAGTACTTATGTGTGTATATATTTTAGATTTTAAAGTTTTAAAGTTAGTACCTGATAATATAACTCTTGCGGTATTATTTGGTTTACTTGACGAATTCATTTTTTTGTACATCGTCGGCATTTTATTTACTTTACTTTAGAAAATGTACCCTATCAAAAAAAAAAAAAAAAAAGAAGGAAGAGGAAAGACAGAAAGAAATGTTTAAATGTTTGAAAACTGCTTCATTTCTGAGAAACGAAATAAGAAACAACCAGGAGTTGCTTTTTTTTTTTTCATTTTTACTCACCCCACCCTTCTGCACTGAATTGCTAGATTTTTGGATTTTTTTTTTCTATTTTCCTTTCTTTTCTTTTTTTTTTTTTTTTTTTTTGCACACATCTGGAAAAATTAATGAGTCTCATTCCTACGTAATAAAAAAATCAGCCAACTTCCAAGCTCACCAAGTTATTCTTGTATTATATGGATATATTTGAATGTTGGTTATTATTATGAAAGAGGGACTTGAATTACACAACTTAAGAAAGAGAACTTTGCCTTCAGAAAAGCACTCAAAAGCAAACTTCCTTATGGGGAAACATAACTTCTCGTAGGCCACCCTAAGCATCATTAGTAGCGAAAGATGCTCATACCACACATCCCCACAGAAAGAAAGGGCAAGTTTCCGTTCTACATGCTCTACAGAAAATCGATTACCAGCGTCGAGAACGAGAAGTTATATCTGTTGACTGACACATACTACTTTACTACTTTATGACTCATGAACTACTTTTATGACTCATGTCCGATTGAGAATACTTTCCTCTACAGGTGTGAAGACTGATCTGATCCTATTTTCCTCGCAAAGCCAGCAAGTTAAAGAACACCTTGCATGGAAGATCACATAATAAACCCATCCCCGCGCAAGTGCAGAAAGGAAAGAATAGTCAGTTGAAGTTAAGAGTTTGGTCGGAGAGGAGCTCATTTTTCTCCGGGATGTACATAGAGGCGAGAAGGCACGCAAACTTTACGCGGGAAATAAACAAAATCGTAAATACCCCACTCTCGACTGGAAGTCACAAGTATTATGGTTTTTCCTAAATTAGAAAACAAAGGTTTTACGTGCTACTCAATTGATTTGTTCGTCCTTGCTCTAATGAGGAGGATACTCATTTAATCTCCTGGCGTCCATGCAATGAGCATCCAGTGTTAAACAAAAATATCAACATAATTTGCAACCGCGCCAACAAAATTGCTCTCCTTTGCAAGTTGACATCCCCGCTATAGGTCTGCACGGGCTTTAACTTAGAAAGCCAGGCCCGGTCCAGCTCAGAAATTTCAGTTTACGGCTCGGCCCAGCCCGACCTGTTTCAGACTTTCATCAAACGTTCTTTGACTTTTATTGTAAATAACGTAAGACTTCCTCTAGAACAGGGGTCTTCAACCCGTGAAAGGAACACTTTTTTAATGGCACATGAGACGTTGTCCATAAAGGACATTCTAAAATTAAAAAAAAAATAGATTTTCGAAATGGAAAAATGAATACCCAGGTACCTTGGGTACATGGACTTTGAATTCCCAAATCTGTTATGAACTATGCTGCGATAAACTTCATAATTAAAATTTTTGAACACCACTAAAGATGTAGACATATCACGCACTTTGTAACACAGATGTCATGCAATTCTTTGTAACATAGATATCATGGTAACTGCATAGTTTCATTTTCCTAAAGTTAAGTTTAGGATTCAAAACCTCTCTGAAATAATCGATTTCCATAATAAACACACGCATTTTCTCTCTTCTTTTTCATGTGGCCGGCGAATTCTGTTCCATTTTGCCATGCTGTCTGCGATTCAGAAAAGTTTTAAGACTCCGTGCCCTAGAGAAACAATGGTGCTCTATAATAAATTGAACCACCTTAGTAGCAAACGAAATGTAGTATAAAGAGACGTGCCATCTCTTTAAACCTCCCACTAGTGAGGTTTCGAGAGAGACTTGACAACATACACTGAAGAGCAATTCAATTAGAGATACCTGTCTAGTAACGTGTAGCACCACCTTTCGCCCTGATGACGGTGGCGATTCGTCTCGGCATGGACTCGACAAGACACCGGAAGCATTGGGAAGCCATACGGATCCATGACCCCTGAACAAGCTCCCACAGTTCACGAAGATTTGATGGAGGGGGGTCAGAGCCTTGAACATCTCTCTCGATGGTATCCCAGATGTGCTCGATGGAATTGAGGTCGGATGACCTAGATGGCCAAGGAAGCGAGGTCATGTCGGTGGAGTGTTCATCCAACCATTCGGATACAATTCGGGAGCGATGGAACGGTGCATTGTCTTGTTGCAGGATGAGGTCCCCAGTGGGATGTTGAAGACGCACAAACGGGAGCAAATGGTCGTTCAGGATATCCCGGTAACGTTGACCTGTGAGGAACGATGTCACACGTACCAGGGGTCCTATTTTAGTCAACGTAAACAGTCCCCAGACGAGAATGCCACCCCCACCAGCTTGAAGAGTACCCTGCTGGCAAGAAGAATCCATCGCTTCATGTGGTTTGCGCAGAACTCGTATCCTGTCATCTGCATGTACCGATGTGAATCTCGACTCATCAGTCCAGGCAACATTTTCCCACATGTCTGGGGTCCAGTGGCGATGTTTCCGCGCCCATGCTAATCTTTGCACCCTGTGATGTGCGGTCAGCAACGGTACCCTCGTGGGACGATGGCTTCTGTACCCCATAGCGAGGAGATAGTTCTGGATGGTGTGGCTGCTTACACGTTTTTGTGCACCAGCGTTAAATTGTCGAGTGATTTCTTGCACTGTGGCCCATCTATCCGCTGTTACAATGCGAGCTAGCCGACGATGACCCCGCTCATCCACACGCTGTTGTCCACGGCAGTTGGCCCTTGCAGGGATGGTTTTACCAGATTCGATGTACTCACGGTGCACCCGTGACAAATGGCTCGTGAAAATCCCAGTGCCTGCACGACTTCCGAGATGGAGTGACCCATTCGTCAGGCCCCGACAATTTGCCCACGATCAAATGCGCTGAGATCCTTCGTTTTACCCATACTTCGTCCGACTCTTACTGATTCCCGTCGCATCACTCCTTATATTGTCGGATCGCTGCATACGTCATGTCGTTTCCGTTTACAGGGCCACCCACAGCGCCACATTTGCATAACGCCAGCTGTCTCTAATTCTATTGCTCTTCAGTGTAATAAGGCTTTTCATCTTCCCCGCGTAAATTTAAACAAGGTATCGCGTAGAAAAGAAAGTAATGTCTGCAAATGCAGGGCAACAAAAAAAGTGCTCATTACCGTATACACAAGCACAAATCACTCCAACATGTAGTCGCCATCGTATAAGCAGCTGTTCGATACCGTCCTTGTAGAATTGTGGCGGTTTGGACGCATAGAAAGTTAATTGCGCGTTCGACATCGTCTCGTTTGGTGAACCGCTGTCTGTCCAAGAAATGCTGCAACGACCGGAAAAGATAGTAGTCGATTGGGGTAATCGACTACTATTTTAGGGAATACTCTGTCCAGGGAATAGGCTGGGTGCGTCACCAGCTCCCATCCCAGGTCCCTGATCTTGTGACAGGTCACCAGCTCCCATCCCAGGTCCCTGATCTTGTGACAGGTCACCAGGGCTTTGTGAGGTCTCGCTCCATTCAGCTGCATGAGGGCGGCCTTTGTAGTTCAGGAGTGCTGGTCGTTTCTTCGTGAGCGATGCGTGCAGATCGTCGAACTGACGAAAGTACACATCGGCGGTGATATTGGTGTTACTTAAGGTCCTGCTGTCTGTTTATATCCCACTAAACAGACAGCAGGACCTTAAGTGGGTGTAAGCCGGCTTAGGAGATCGGCATGGGCTTCTGTTTTGGGTCCAAGCACGGTTTCCGGGCGCTGACATTGTCATAGTGGACCGATTTCTTATCATCTGTCACAATGCGGTCCAAGAAAGGTTCAACTTTATCACATGCAAGCAGGGAAACGCATGCACATCATGCGATTTGCTTTCTGCTCAACTGTGAGTTGATGGGGTACACAAACTCCGCTCTTGTGCACTTTTCCAAGTTGACGCAGGTGCGAGATAATGCCCGTGTGGGTAGTGCCCAGCTGTTCGGCCAGCCTCCGGGTTGTCACGCGTGGATCGGTCTCAACTAAGGTCTTGAGCTTGTCCATATCTACTGCTGCGGATCTTCCGACTTTGGTACGGTCTGACAGGTCAAAATTTCCTCCACCAAACCGTTCGAACCAACGATAGCACTGGCGATGTGATATGGCATTGGGGTACACACTGGTAATGATCCTTGCAGCACTTGCGGGAGTGCTACCGCGACAAAACTAAGACAGCGTGCTATGACGGATGTGCTTCTTGTCCACTTCCACGTCGGCTGGCGCTTACACTCTTCGCATTCTGACGGATAACTGCCACTGATTTAAGCCATCTGTTGATGTCATGCCGATGTGCTGCGCAATCTCAGTGGCCAAATGTGCGCTGTGCCGGGGCTACAACTTCAGGTACCTCGTCATCGGACATTATTTTCTTTCCAACCCAATAGCTCTTATTAATCAATCGTCAGTGGCGAATCAGGTCTTTCCTTTCGTTCAGTGAACTTAGCCATCTGATTATTTAAAAAGTCGATCTACGTTTTGTGAGTTGAAACCTTTTTTCTTAAATCCAGGGACAAAATGCTAAACCTTCCAGTACAGGCTCGGCCCCAGCCCAGAATATTTCATTTAACTGGATGAAAAATAAATCCGGCCTTGCCTTCGGGATTTCTGAGCAGGGCCAGAAGACCTCGAAATTCCCCATCAACACCTGTGCACACCTTTAAATTCCCCACCAAAACTTGGCAGACATGAAATTTGGCTAATTCTTCAGATTATTTCCAGCTTTCTGTAACCGCTTTTTCCAGACAAAAAATAGTTGTAAAGAATGTCATGAGCTCTTTTTTCATCATTGTTTATTGCAAAAACGCTTTTATTTTGATCTTGGCGTTGTACTGATCTACTAATGACTGTCCATATGTACAACCGGTGGAGAAAAGCTTCCGATATGATGATTTTTGATGTCCTTATACACTGAGCGGCCACTTTATTATAACCACCTGCCAGTTTTAAGCAAATGAGCTATGGCTGCACACTGTTGCCGCCAGAGGGCAAGGCTAGTATAAAAAGGGGAAGCTTAGTGCTTGCGACAGTAGCAAAAGTGATTTTTGGGTGCCGAGATGGGTAAAAAATGCGATTTGACTGACTTTCAACGTGGGATGATTGTAGGAGCTCGAGCCATGGAGCGAGTATCACCGAAACCGCCGCATTCGTGAAATGTTCCAGAGCAACGGTTGTTAAAGTGTTTAAAGACTGGACTGTCAGCCAAAAAAACTGGGTCTCTACGTGCAATGTGTGGTCGTCATCGACTAGTAACTGCTCGGGCAGAACGGAGAGTGTCCAGACTGGTAACGGACAACAGAAGGGCAACAGTGCAGCAAATTACAGACTATCTTAATCAAGGATCCCCTCAAATGATCTCTGCACGCACTGTTCGCAGTACACTGCATCGGATGGGATATAGCAGCCAAAGGCCTGTTCGAACACCTTTGCTGTCTGCAGTTAACAAGAGAAAACGTCTCCAGTTCGCACAGGAGCACAAGGATTGGACAGTCGGTAATTGAAAACAAATTATGTGGTCCGATGAATTACGTTTTAAGTTGCACCATGCCGATGGGCGAGTGAGAATTTGGCGGAAACAGCACGAAAGCATGGACCCCAAATGCATTGCTACAACCCTTCAAGCTGGTGGGGGCAACGTTATGGTTTGGGGAATGTTTTTCTGGCATGCTTTGGACCCTTTAATTCATGTTGATGAACGTCTGACTGGCACATCATATCTAAACATCGTTGCGGACCAAATGCATCCTGTGATATGGGTGGTTTATCCCAATGGCGATGGCTACTTTCAACAAGATAATGCGTCCTGCCATAATGCTCGTATTGTACAGGATTGGTTTCAGGAACATGCCGGTGAGTTTACTTTGCTTAGGTGGCCCTCACAATCTCCAGATCTCAACCCCATTGAGAATTTGTTGGGTGAAGTTGAACGAGCCATCAGACGCTGGATCCACAACCCTGCAATCTCACACTCCTGGAAAGTGCTATTCATCAAGCATGGTCTCAGATCCCACAAACCACCTATCAACATCTCGTGGAGTCCATGCCACGAAGAATCGACGCAGTATTAAAAGACAAAAGGTGGCTCAACGAAGTGCTGAGGGGGTGGTCATAATAAAGTGGCCACTCGGTGTATAGAATTTCTTCAGTATGTGCGCCTGAAAAAGTGTTACGCTCTCTTAAAAGTGTAACATTCATGAAGGAAAGAAAACTTGGCACGAAAAGTCTTAATTCGAAGAACTCTGAAAGCAGGAGACAAGTGATCATTCACTTAGTCACATCCTCTGCATAAATAACAATATCCTCAAGTACTAAGTCAAATAAACGTCGCAGCAAACTACCCTCAAGTGGCATTATTATAATCACTTCGCTCTGTATGACCTCCCTCGTACCTTTTGGTTTAAATTAATTTAATGGAGTGTTAAGCTCTTTGCTGTGACTTGTCATAAATAAAGACCAACGAATCAAAAGGATATTAAAGCCCTTAAATGTCTTCGGTTTCCTTTTTTGGCGTATAACTGCCACGCGTCAACTGAAAATGTGAAGTTGTCAACTGAATCCAGTATATACGGCGAGAAAAAAATATTAACTCATGTCACATGAGTCATGTGACTATTAAAGGAATCAGCTGACAGCACGCAGGACTACCAAACGTAGGCACGTAACGGCTAAGAGATATTTTACTAAGAAAATAAAAGCCTTTTAACTCTAGAAGACAATACATTCTGCGCTTGTAAACAACTGACGCAAAACTTAGTGCAAGTCCATATTTGTCCTGTGAAAAAGGAATTTCAAATCCGAGAACTGTTTTTAAACATTCCTGTAGGGACGAGGTTCCATAAAACAAGAAAGACCAGATGGCACCAAATTATCGGCCGTGATGTGTATGTTTCGAATAAAAAAATATTGTAAAATGTAATAATAATAAAATATTTAGACCTCTTGGCATATAAAATTTTAAAACAAAGAGATCATGAAAACTGACAACTTTTTTCGTCATAGAGAAAGAAGCTCGACGGAAAAAATAAATTTTTAAATCGGTCTTTTAGAAGCATAGAAATGTTTCTAAACAAAATAACTCATTTCAGCCTTACAAGAAAACTGAGCTGCGGCCGTAGAAGGTTCATGAAAAACATTACTCACAAAGAATTGTTTAGAAGTAAGAAAACTTCTGATTGGTCGGGCTTTCAGAAACAGAAATGTAACCACAAATAGATAAACACTAGCGCCCCTAATGGGAAAACGGTGCATCACTGGTAGCAGGAAATGCAAATCCTTGTCATAAAAGACTGGTATCCCATATCCGATGCGAGAGAAATTCTTTGGTACGACATACCGAAAGCGAAGCTATGCATTCCTACGAAAGTACATTCTTCCCCTTAGCGACAAATCGTGCTTCATAAATAAAAAAAATACATATATGCAAAACGTTCCTCACAGTGCCACTCGAAAAGAATTCTTCGCGTCAGATTTTTACGGGGGCTGAACAAAAACAATAAGTAATATGTGATTACCTTTGGCAGTGAATTACACCATTTGAAAATTTTGGTTCAGCGTTGCCCCACATTATCGTGCTATATCTAGCACTTACACGATAATACAGGGGCGCATATAGATTTCTTCTGGGACGACAGAAAATGGAAGCTCTTGAAATCCATCAGAATAAAATAAAAGTTAATAAAAAATTAGAAGAAAAAAATTTAAGCATATTTTTCTACATTTTTATTAAATTAAATTCAAATGCAAATCGCATGTTAACCGAAAACAAAAAATATAATACCTTCGGGGAGCCAAGGGAGCCTTGCCCCCCCCTCTGAATACGCCCCTGCCATAATGTGGCGCAATTTTGGCTCTTGCACTATAAAGTGGTGCATCTGACTTTCACCATATTTTTATACATAGTTCAAAATGCAGTGAAAACGGTGTGATCTTGAGCAAATTTTTAGTGCTACTCAAGAAAAGCCAGCATGCATCTTCGTGATCGATGCATCAGACGAGAAGACATATCGTAGTGTTATACCATAACCACATGCGCCCCTGGATTATCGTGTAAGTAAATTGAAAGAATCGTGGGACAAGAAGTCGTTGGAGAATTCTGAAGTGTTCACTCAGAATTCTCCAATGTCTTCTTGTCCGTGTTCGCAGGGCCAAATGCATCGTTGTGAGGATAATTTCGTCTTTATATCAATGTGTATAATGTAATTGCATGGGAACGACAGTAAAGAAGAGGGATTAAAAAGGAACTTTCAGAAAATAAAATTGATGCACAATGTTTGTTCAATAATTGAAGATATAGCGATTGATAGGGAAAATCGAGAGGTAACCGTTACCTAAATTTACCTTGGGCAACAGATATCAAGCGAGGGTTCCACCGAAAAAAACAACAACAATCGACGTGTAAAACTTGGTTGGAAAGCTTTTGAGAGAAACAGTACAATCTTCAAGACCAATTTTCCATTTTGTCTTAAAAGAAAAGTGTTACATCAATGAATCCTTCCAGTTTGCCAGCTTGGGGTTTTAACGACCACTGTGAGAAAATCGATGGGCTATAAGCTGTAGCCCGTCCCTAATCCAGGGTCACTTGTTCCAGGGAAAGGAGAGAGCCAATTCCGTAAGACAAACACAACATCCATGCGTCGCCGAAGATTCGAATCCGGACCCATCTCGGACGAATGGCCATAAGCCAGCGCTTAGACCACTGCACCATTAGGGCGGCATCCCGGTTCTTACTTATTGATCTAAGACATAGACCTTTATTAAAAAGGTCAATTGAAAGAAGCATGGAGAGGTGCATTCTCGGTGTGTCTAAGAGAGATGTGAAGAGGAACTCGTGGATCAGGAAAATGACAACAGCGGAAGATATAATGATCAAAGTAAAATCCCTGAAATGGTAATGGGCTGAACATATAGCTAGAAGAACTGACCGCCGATGGACAATTGAAGTATTAGACTGCATACCAAGGAGTAGAAAAAGACTCAGAAGAAGATCGAGTGGGAGATGAGTGGATGAAATTCGAAAGGGTGCTGGAGTGGCGTGAAGGAATCGGGCTGAAGAAAGACAGTTGTGGGAGAAACTTGATCCAGCAGTGGATTGATGATGGTTGTTGTTGATGATGATATCATGTTCACAGGGAGACAGTATCGTAAGTTCTTTTGTTTCATTTCTTTTTCAATTGAACTTTCCTAGCTAGAAAGTTATGCTTTATTAGAAGGTCTGGCAAACATGAATAGTTACTTTCCTACACGATGCAAAATTAATTTTGTAATCCATCTTCTACGCGTAAAAGAAACGACGTCATGATGAAATGCCAATGTAAACTGTCTCCACTCACTAGAAAGTTTTACCCCAGAAATAGCTGAAAAATATGTGAAAGCTTGGTCATGCATACTTTTGATAATTTAGAAGTTATTCGTACGAAATGGTCATAGTGATTTCCAAATAGCTGTCTACATACGAAAATCTTAAGGACTCAATAAGGTTTTGAAAACACGGAGGTAGTATCGCCGCCCATAAAGCGAGTATCAACTGTTGTAGAGCATCCACGGTTGCTTTGAAGGTTGGTGGGCTCGAACAGATCTTTTCGATTCCTCCTATACATTCTCAATGGGGCTGAAGTCCGGTGATCGAGGGAGGCCCTTCGAGTGCCAAGCTCATCTGAATACTCCTGGAGCCACTCAGTAAGTATGAGATGTGGCGTCATCCTGTTGAAAGATGGCTTAATAGTGCAGAAAGAGGGCCGTTACGGACGGGTGTAGATCAGTGCCGACGCCAGCAGCTCAGAAATGTGTGTGTGGAGGAGGAGGGGGAGGGCTATTAGGGATCTGAATATCGTACGGGGGATGAAAACTTTGAAGTGCTTGGCAGAAATTTTGCCAAAAAATTTAGTTCATATAGATTTTACCCAACGCTAATGTTATTATCCTCAGTAAAATAAAAAGTTTTTGGGTACATACTGTGCGTGTGTGTAGTATTTATTCATTGTATGTAGCACTGAGAACCATGGGTGCAAACCTGCATGAGATTTAACAATTCACTATTACTTCGCAATTTAACCTCAGTTACATCACTTTTTCATTTTTTTTTTTTTTTACATTTGCTGTCATAAAGACGTTCTTGAATTTTGGTTTGTAACCTGACAAGGAATCTCTCTCTCTCTCTCTCTCTCTCTCTCTCTCTCTCTCTCTCTCTCTCTCTCTCTCTCTCTCTCTCTTAGAAATGTTGTTTTTCTTGTCCTACGTTTATCCAAGGTTCCTAAAATCTTAGATGGTCGCATTCGCTATGTGTTATTACTGAATAGATATTGGGGGCATGGGGGCTGAAGGAAGATGCTCAAAACAGTTCCCCACCCGTAGAGTAGATGAGCCGCGGAATGGCCTAGTGGTCAACGTTCGTGACTGTCTTGGAGGAACCTCAGGTTTGATCCCAGCTGGTACGAACGCTCAAACCACTAAATATCCGTCGTGCGTCGGATGGGCACGTTAAGCCGTCGGAACCCCGGGTACTTCCCCCTGTAATAAATAAGGGCGTTTTCCTCCCCTTTCTACTTCACTTCCGTGTCACTTTCTTATCGGGCACTCTAGCCTAAATCTTCTAGCTTCCTATTTCTAAGTGTTGTTTGAGACCTGGGATCAGACACTTCCTTCCTAAAATCCTCTATATATGATCTGATCTGATCTAGCGTATATGGTTGGCGAGAATGTTCACATAACTTGTATCGGTGGCCAAAGTCTCGACGGAGAAGAGGAGCCCCAAGGAAGCCTGTGTAAACTCGCCCCACACTGTTACACCGCCCGCCACCACTTGACTGAATGACCTCAACAGTGTTGCCAACTCACTCATTTTAAAAGTCTCCAAATCAACGATAAAAAGTCTCCAAAAGTGAAAAAAAGTCCCTAAAAATAAGATTTTAATTTTCTTGAATTTTTACACTTATTTGTACGCCATTAAAAAATTAGTGACTCACTATTATTAATATTATTAATTTGCCACTTTAAATTAATAACAAAAAAGAAGTGAATGTGATGTCATTATTACTTAATATGACTGAATAGTACATGTACACCGCCTTCAATGGCTCAATAGTCTGAAGACTGGCTTTTGGTCATTCGTCCGAGATGGGTCCGAGTTCGAATCCAGTTGAAGCATAGATGTTGTGTTTGTTGTACAGCACTGGCTCTCTCCCTTGCCTGGGACCAATGGCCCTAAATTAGGGATGGGTGACTGCTTATAGCCCATTGACTTTCTCACGGTGGTCGTAAAATCCCCTAATAAAAAATATATATACTTAGGGGGAGAGAAAACGGCAACAATTTTTAAATAGCTAAGATGACTAGCTAAGCGCACTTAGTACGTGCTGCGTGGTGGACCAATAAATTATTGCATTGGAGATGAAATTATTTCTTGCAAAAGAAAATAACAAACATTTTATTTTCAGTTATATGTTCCTGTTATTTTGATGAAACAGAACTTTTGTTATACAATATTTCGGCAAATGGAAACATAGAAGGAAGTCCTACCATTGTCATACTCACAGCCTAAGGGATCCCACACAAATTCAGCGGCAATAGGCAGGCTTCCTATGCCTGCTAAAAACAAAGACAGGGGGGAAAGGGTTTGCTTTCTATAAGCTTTACGATTCATGGTTACGGTTATTGGAACTATGAAAAATGAAAGAAGACTCTCCCGATTTCAAAAATCATATTTTAAATGCTTAAAATCAGAAACATAAAAAGTCCGTGAAATCGTTAGAAACCTAGCTAAATCCCCTAAAAATATCGCTAACGCATAATAATATTTTTGTCACAAACTCCAATCCAAAATCTTCTAAATTTAGCATTTAGCGCCGTTTCCCCTAAGTTGGCAACACAAATGTGTTATCAACCGGCAACAGGTATTTACCAACCATCCCGTTGGATGAGATGTTACTACGGGCGACGAAGCTCGATAACGATTTGTCTTGAACCAATTGGCATTTGTTGCTGTTATGAAAGTTTATATACTAGTCTAGCGGTTGCGCAATGTTTGTCTAAATTTTAAGCCTTGGAAACTGAAAACATATTTTGTCACAAAGTTTATGAAAAAATCACCTAAAACGGAAAAAGGCGCTGAAGTCCCCAAAACCACGGGGAAAATCCCCTAAAAAGTCTCTAATCCCAAACCAAAATTTTTGTCTCTAACATCAAGCGAAAAGTCTTTAAATTTAGCGACTTTTCCCCCAAATTGGCAACACTGGACCTCAATTTGGCAAGATGGGTCCATCGCTTCTTGCGGTTTACTCCACACACGCACCCTCCCAACAACGTGACAGAGTTGAAACCGGGATTCCTCTGATCAGACCACGTGTTTCTAATGTTTTGCATTTCACTTGCGATAGTCCCTTGGAAACTGCTGTCTAATTTTTTCGGTACCTTGCAGTCAACAAAGGGACACCGTGTGGACGTCGACTCTCATAGACTATTTTTTTCCATGGTACGATTGATAGTGTGTGTGCATAAGCTTGTGGAAGAGCCCTCATTAAGTCCCAACGTTATCTGGTCCGCCAGAACCGTGCGATTCATTGCAACGATGCGGGACAATATGCGCTCACCTCGAGAGTTAACCGCTTGTTTACAGTCACATTGCTCCCGTTCGTTGAAAGTTTGATCGCATTTGACATCATCTTGGTATACACAAGCGACGGTCTGACGTGGAAATCCCAATAGTTCAGAAGTTACGTGATTGAAAAACCGGCTTTCCTCGCAGCTACCATCTGGCCACGGTCAAACTTATATCGTGTCGTTGCCTTTACTCATGACTACTTTTCATTGACTGGTTTCTAATCTGCAGAGATCTGCTCTATTTATGGGCACTGCCAGGTTCAGCGTTCAACTTGACTGAACGCGGTAATTCTGCTTGAATATTATTACCGGGGTGTATACTGTATAATAGTTTGTCTATTCAGTGTATATACTTCGTTTAGCGACGATATCCTGTTTCTAAAAAGCTATTTGGTCAGAAAAGCTGGAGAACTACAGTGGCGTGCGGTGAAAAGGTATGTGTAGACATGAAAAAAAACCCCAAAAAAACCAACTCATTTTTAAGGGATCCTGCAATTTTTTTTTCATTCTTCAGTTACTTTGCCTTAAAATATAGGATTTGACATCAAAATCATCAGTACAACCTTTTCAATGACTATAAAAACATTAGGTAATCTGCTTTGTCTTTGTGTATACAGCTTTAACAGGTTTTTATTCGCTCAATTTAATAGCACAACGTGTGATTTCCCTAAAGCATTTATCCAAACTAAAGTTCGTGCGAAGCTTTGAACAATTTGCTGAATGTTTTACAGCTTAATCCAGGGGAAGAGTAATAAAAAAATATTCTCGGTTTTTAACATAGCAAAGTGAAAGCGAGTGAGATATGTTTCTTTGAGTGAATTCAGGCTCTTTTCGGGAAACTCGATGCTTTTTGTATCGTAATTTTTTAGACCATTAGTTTTCCATATTGGATGTTTATAGAGTATGATTATGAATCGGGAACTACCGGGGGGGGGGCACTTAACCATCTAGAGGGGAATGGCTACAGAATACGAATGCTGAAGTATACTTTAAGATAAGTGCAGGAAAATCTACAGTACCTGAATGTTGACAATTTTTTTAATTTTACAGTTTTTTGTTTCTCTAGAAAAGGGTAAACAGTTTCTCCTAATTTCATTACAAAATAAACTCGTCCGACAAAATAGCTTTTGGGGTTTTAAAACACTACAAATCCAGTCTGGTAAATAAGAATCGTTGAAGAAATATGTAATAAGTTCGTATGTTTTTACCTGCATACTTAATAACGACAAAGTTTGAGGTTGGTCTTTCGTTGCTTACACATTTGGATTTTTCTGTGAAATTTAGGGAATGAAAGATCAATTTTGCATCAACCATTTTCTTATTTCACTTTTGCAGTTTGATTGAAATATCTTGAATCATTATTGAGCTTCAAAAAGTCAAAGAATATGCAAACAAAAAAAGTATCCTTGCATTTTTTTCAACTGTACCGGAAGAGATCCCTCTGAAATTACGCACAGGACAGTAAATCCCAAACAAGGTCACCGTCAATAGAAATGCTGCTTTCCATTGGTTAATGCGATACGCTCTTTCGCATTTGGGAGAGTTTTCCAGCGGTATTTAACATAGGCGCATCGTACGTGGGAATAAACAGAGGGGACAGAGGAAAAGGATCTAATTGGCCGAGGTCCGGAAAGTAAATGCAATGACAGACTTCGCATACAATGATTTCTTTATGATGTTGACAGTTCCCTGCCTAGGATCGGCTCTTCGTAACGTACAATCTCACATGACTACGGTCTTAATGATGATGCGAAGGTGGTTTTGCATTAGCGCTGTATTTCTAAAAAAATGCATACAAATAGGTAAATTTCGTTTAAAATAAAAATCTTCTGAAACAAGGTACAGCGTTTAAATTTTCCTGTAAAAAAACTGCAGCACGGAGTTTTTCGTAGCGTAGTTCTTCCTTTTTTATTTAGGGCAAATTTGCGCAGGTATTTAGGACATGCAAAGCATACGGTGCATGCAACGACCGCACGCTACTGGAGAATTAATGGAAAATCTTAAAAGTGCTTAATTCTGCCCTATACAGTAAGTAACAAGTGGCGTAGCGTAGCCCCGAAGAGGACGCAACTGCGGAAGGGTCCTTGCATTTTAGGGGCCCTTTTATGTGTGTGTGTGTGTGTGTGTTGTGTGTCTTGTCGAAAGTTTTAAATATTTTCTCCCAATCTTAACACGAAAATAACAATTTTGCTTGAATACAAATCGCATGAAAAAAAATATTTTTAATTTTGTTTTTGGAACTAGGCCGCGAGGCTATCTATAGAGATAGTCTCTATGGCAGAGTATTTAAGGTCATTGCTTCCCTGATTTAGCTGTGAAGGTAGGATTTGTTATCACAGCTGTGCAAAACCAGAGTCGCATGTGTCATGAAACTAATAAATAACATATGGACTTACTACTACCGCCGAGCAGTGGCGTTACATGCAGATACTTGTGTTGCCTTGAAAACCTTGTGGACGAAGAGCAAAAAGAGGAAGGGGTATATCACGGCGGCGGGCGGTTGTGAAGTAGGACCAGATAGTTATGATTGTCAGTGCAGATAAAACGTAAACACCATAGACAAACAAATATGTAGAGTACTAAAAGAATTCATAAGCCTGGGACACAGTCATCTAGTATCCAGTTGTGAGTGGACACTTCAGTTTCTTCGGAATAGGTGTCATTTTTATCCACACAGGGGCCTTAAAGGTATTTTGCGGGGGAGTCTAAAATGCACCCTACGCAACTACCTTTCAGAGACAGAGAGATTACGACGAATCCATATATATTTATGCCATCTAAAAAAAAACTGAGGTCCACAAAAACTGGAAGTGATGGAAATTTTGATTATGCTGAACTCTACCAAAAGAAATTTTTCATGCAGAATCGCGCTTACAGACGTGCATACAAACAAAACAATAGCGCAAACACATTTGTTGGCACATATCATTCATGTCAAAAGAAGGCATTAAAAAATGGTAGGTCAGCACAACGATTAGCATTGTTTAGAGGTATCGTAGCGTTCGAATTTTACACTGTTTTCGAGGGATTCCTTGTCTAAATAAGGAAACGCTTTCTGTTAAAGGAATGTGAATTCCCTCAACGTTCATTGTTTCTGCCAGCGGTCTTTAAAGGGGTAGGTGGGTGGAGATGAGGCCCGTTGAACCAATGAAGCGATTTTAATCTTTCGGCCTTGGAAAAGTTTCGGGAATAGTGTTGCTAACGGAGAGAAAGTAATTTAACCGGAAAAAGCGCCCATCCAGTCGACGAATTTAAAGTAGAGCACGTGATCCACTACGTCCGTGACTTTGTCTCGCGTGACGTCGTCAACCGCGAGTAGAACACAGAGCGCAATAAGGACGCTGGATCATGTGACCGTGGAGTGAGTGAGCATGCCGGTGCTGCAGACTATCTAGCTGTTGCTCGTTCGAACTGGGTTGGTCAAGGTTGCCAAGATGGCCTCCGTCATCTTTTGTTTGTTTATTGCGGATAGGCGGTCGTAAATTTTTCAGGCATGTGAGTGTTTTCGTGCACCCGCCGTTTCTGTCCACATGACGTCACAGATCATTCCAGCTTCAAGATATTACCAAGGATAGTCACATCACTCGCCGAGTGAAAACAGTATAATACTTCACGTCCGTCTTCACAAGTCAAACAACTCAATCATTTCCCGGAAAGCAAACACTATTTCACGCAACGGGAACCAGCTGGCATTGCGTAGCCGAAAAAGAATGTCGAAAACACATAGATTCAATTCAGATCGAAATAGTGGAACACCACACAAAGTTCCTGATTTCGAAAAATGATCGATCGATTGCTATTGGCATATGCAAAATTTCAGAAAAAAACAACACATCCGGGGACTTCCAATCTTCGTCAGTGCTGGCGTAACGACCACTCCCGCAGTTGCGGGAGCTGCCAGTTATAGTTTTATGAAAAAATTCGAACACGCACAATAATTAACCCAAAGATTCATGTTTTGCTTTAAGATATATTTAGCTTTGCCTAAATAAATAAATGGCTAGCTTCACTTTTAAAACACTGAATGCCCTACAGATCGAAAGTGTTCGGCTCTTTGACTTCGGGTTGTAACACGATTGCTATGCAATGGATTTTAAATAATACGATCGCTCTCCAATCGCCTTCTCTCTGCGCTTCTTAGGAAAAGTGCGAGGCCACAGTGGGATTCCCGTGGAGGATGTGGGAAAACAGTCAGTTACCTAGTATTACGTACACGACAGGCGTCGACATTTCTTCACAGAAGCCACAGATCTGCCATATGTAAGAGGGTGATTTCTTCAAGTGATTTATTTTAGTTTGGGACAAAGCTATTACACGTATTGTCAAATCTATTACTTAAAATGTTAAAACTACGGGGCTCTAGGTACCACCATTACTTTTGCAGACACTCCCCCTGACTTTCTAAACCCTCCCCCCCAACCACCACGCACACACCGCGAAAAATGCATCCTCCCTCGTGAAAAAAAAAACAATTGAAGAATCCAAAGGCTCTTTGTTCCCAAGGCATAAAAAATACTCTTAACTAGCGAATTCTTTAAAACGGAGAAACGCTCCTGTGTGCCGAGTGGTCAGAGCCTCAGGCTTCTGACTAATTGTCCAAGGTGAGCGCGGACGATTACACAGATACGATCGAGAGTAAATCTATAAAAAATAAAAAGAAACGAAGCATTTTTCAAAGAGGTGCACAGTTATTTACGGTGATCGAGTGATCCGAGGCGAGGTCTTCAGGTTAATCTTTCATAGAGTCCGGGTGTACGTGTCTCGGATGAGCCTTGGCCCAACAGCACTGGCTGTGCCCATGTTCTGGAACTGCTGGTGATAAATTAGGAACGGAATAGCATTAGATGCTCTTGGAGGTCGTTGAACGTAGTCTTCATCGAAAAATTGTGTAACTTTGGGCTCTCTAATTTCAAGAAAATTTAGCGTTAATAACCATCTTTGGTATCATCTAAGTTAAAATCATTTCCTATTTCCCTCAGTTCATGGGGAGATATACACTTCTGATGTTCTGAGAGAACGCTACTACTGGTCGTTCCTCTGCATCGGCTGCTCATGAAGTTCAGTTTGAATTATTTCATTGCTTTGGAAATGATTTTACCACATATCATCCAAGTAAGGAGAATTTCGAGCACATGGCTGTTTATTACAATTTTAGGCTTTAATGAGGAATTTCTCACGATGAAAGTCGTAGTGGTGATAAGGAGCATTCAGCAACTGTCCAGATGACCCGAAAGAGGGGGTGATTCAATAACAAAGTAGCCCGACCTTTCTGAGAAAAGGAGAAGCAAAGGGATGCTTGAGCTGGCACTAGAAGGTGTGTGTGAGAGAGAGAGAGAGAGAGACACAGAGAGAGAGAGAGAGAGATCTGAGTGGTTCTCCGGGCGACAGAGAGGGTTTTTGGGCTCTCCGAACAAAGAAGGAAAGACTAAGGGAAAACAGAAATTTTTGAGGTCCTATGCCGATAGGAGATCGAAACAGATATTACGTTGGATACGAGAATTTTTGGAAGTGGCGAGTTGTTAACCGAGAAGGACGTTTGACAGAAAGAGCAGGAACATATCAATGAATAAAGAAAAAAAGAGGAACACGCAAATCAGGACAAGCAACTGTGACCCCCCCCCCTCTCTCTCTCTCTCTCTCTCTCTCTCTCTCACACACACGCACAGTAGAACTCTGAACGCCGTAGTTATCCGAAGTGGTTAATATGAAAACTGTGAAACGTGATGGTGTGACAGACTGTATGCCAATAATATATCTGTGATATGAGAATGCATAAATTATGTATAGATTACATATTCATGTATTCATGGCACCCTGATCAGGGAACATCAATGAAATTTGAAGATGTGGTATTCTAATACCCTTAATAATAATAATAATAATAATAAAAGAAAAGAAAAACAGCTCGTGAATTTAGCTATTGTGTTTACTGTATTCTCGTAAGTGTAGATGTGCTTATCTGGAAGCGAGGCGATAGTTTTCTTGTGTTTTCTTAAAGAGCCTACTTGTTTTGGCACAGCGACAAGAGCGAAAAAAATATTTTATTTCCATGAGCAAAATCTTGGAACCTTACGAAAAACAGGACTAGGACGGAAAATACTGGAAAAAATACAAACAAACAAACAAAAAAAACGCCTGCAAAATATGGCGTTGCCGATGGTGATTAAAAGAGGAAAGGAAGTGGTGTTACAGGGCCGTTCACTGGATTACTTTCATTGCCCTGTCACATAGGAGGGTTAGGTTTTCGTTATAAAGTGATTTAACACTTCTGTAGTTTTAGCTATGTTTTACCCCGATGATGAAAAAAATGAATTTCTGGCTGAATGAAAACTTGCTCTTTTGCAGCGGTACTCTTTATTCAATGCAGTTTGTAGCGAAGGTCACGGATTTGTTTGTCCTGATTTCTATGTTACGCTTTTTATTACTCACACATTGATCTACTGTATTCCTGTTTATTCTGTCAGGTATTTTTCTCGGTCTCCTCGCTGCCAAGTTTCCGTTCCCATTAATTTTTGCTTCGGTCTCATATCTCGGCATCGGACATTCACAATCAATTTCCCTCGTCTTTCGAGAGAGAGGAACTTCTTCCCCTCTTTTTCCGGGGAGCCCCGAACCTTCCCTGTCGCACATAGAAGCACTCAGGTCTACCTACTTCCTACCACCTTCAAGCGTCAAATTAAACTTCTGTTCCTTTTTTTTTTTTTTTTTTTTTTCATTTTTTCTTTTCCGTTCTCTTAGAAAAGCGTGGGGCTACTTTTATTACCTCGCCCCCTTTGTCGAACAATCTGGACATCTGTTGGATACTCATCATCGAAATTTTAAACCTCATCGTGAAAAATACGTCATTAATATCCAAAGTTGTAAAATAAAAAAAAAAAAAAAAAACCGCGTGCTGAAATCTTTTGCTAAGTGAACTCTGATGCTATGAAACGATAAAACCTACACTTCACTTACAAAACAATAAAGTAATTTAGGAACTAAACTTCATGAACAGTGGGATAAGGGAATGGTCGGCAATAGGGAATGGTCGAATAGAAGACACAAATGGTTGTTCGTACGGCAAAGTACAATAGTTTCACAAATGCTGTCTGCACACGATAAGTAAAATCATTAAAAATGTGCAGAATGAAACCAAATTTATTTACAAATTAAAATAATTTAATTTAAAAAGCAAGAACTTTCAGGGCACTCGTGGCCCCATCCTCAAGCTAAGTGTCGCAAGAATACATCTTATATATTATTATATAAGATGTATTGTGGGTAATTACATTTACTTTTTAATGATTGACTCTGTATTCTTGCGACACTTAGCTTGAGGACGGGGACATGAGTGCCCCGAAAGTTCCTGCTTTTTAAATTAAATTATTTTAATTTGTAAACAAATTTGGTTTGATTCTGCAAAATTTTTAACGATTTTACTAATCGTACGCAGACAGCATTTGTGAAACTATTATAAGTGAATGGTCGACAGTGAAACCAATCGAACATTTGTGGTTCGACTTGGAAAAGTGGGTTCGTGCTAAATCACCACCACCCCGAAATGTACGGGAACCGGAGGACCTGTTGTTGACATTATGGTACTAGATACCCCAGGACACCTATCGCCACCTCATCGAATCGATGCCTGGCCGAGTGGCCGCTGTTTTGGGAGCTAAAGGTGGCCCTACAGCGTGTTAGGTAGGTGGTCATAATATAATGGCTCATTGGTATACATCGAATGTTTTAATCCTACCTCCAATTCGTTATATACGGATTCGACTGAATTATTTATAGAAAAGTGTTTGCCAATTATTATTTAATCAGAATCATTCAGTAAGTTAATGTTTTGTGCTAAAATCTGAGTAATCATTCGATACTGTTGTCTTCAAAATTGTGTCACGGATTAATTTCGCTCTCGTCCTGGATGTTGCATCAAAATTGGTTTTTAGGTTTTTTAAAGCTGATTTTCGGTCTACCATGTTTTGATGGATATTGACTGAAACCGAGATTTAGCCTCGTTGCTGTTCTATACGTCGTCTTCGCATCATCATCATCATCATCATTGTCAACCATTATCAATCCACTGCTGGACGAAGGTCTCCCCAAGTTTCCTCCACAACGGTCTGTCTTGTGCCAGTCTCCTCCATGTCACCCCTGCATACTTTCGAATTTCATCCACCCATCTCCCATGTGGTCTTCTTCTGGGTCTTTTCCTGTCCCGTGGAATCCAATCTAAAATTTCGGCTGTCCATCGATGATCTGTCCTTCTGGCAGTATGTCCAGCCCATTGCCATTTCAGGGATTTAACTCTGATCATGATGTCTTCCACTCTTGTCATTTTTCGGATCCACGAGTTCCTCTTCTTATCTCTCCTGGTTACACCAAGCATGCACCTCTCCATGCCTGTTTGAGTTGTCTGCAGCCTTTGTATGTCTCTTTTAGTTAAGGTCCACGTCTCTGCACCATACGTAAGCACTGGAAGGATGCATTGATCAAACACTTTTCTTTTAAGACATAATGGCATATTGCTCTTGAAAATTATGCTGTTTCTTCCAAAAGCTCTCCAGGCAAGTTTTGTACGCCGATTAATTTCTTCATCAATGTGACCCTCACTTGATATCTGCTGTCCAAGATAAACGTACGTGTCTGTTATCTCCAGCTTTTCTCCATCAATCGATAAATCTTCATTTCTTGTAAAAGCATTGAACATCACTTTTGTCTTCTGAAAGTTCATTTTTAATCCCACTTCTTTACTCTTGTCAGCAAGTTCCTGGATCATACTCTGCAGCTCTGATGGGGTAGTTGCAAAAATGACTATGTCATCAGCAAAACGAAGGTGGGTTAGATAATCTCCATTAATCTTTATCCCCGTGTTTTCCCAGCTCAGCGACTGAAAAGCACCCTCCAATGTGGCATTAAAGAGCTTCGGAGATATGGTGTCACCTTGTCTCACTCCCTTTCCAATTTTTACGTGTGTTGTATTTTCAAACAGCCTAATCTTTGCACTTGCATTTTCATAGATGTTATTAATAATATTAATGTATGCATCTTCAATACCGCAGGTTTTCAGAGCCATTGTAACTGCTGATGGTTTCACCGAATCAAAGGCTTTTTCATAATCGATAAAAGCCATGCACAATGGAAGTTCATATTCCCTCGCTCTTTCAATTAGTTCTCTCAGCACGTGGATATGATCTATTGTGCTGTAGCCACTCCTGAATCCAGCTTGTTCTCTCGGTTGAGCCATGTCCAGTGTTACCTTCAAGCGGTGTGAAAGAACTTTAGTAAAGATTTTATAAACTACTGATAGGAGGCTGATAGGTCTGTAGTTTCCGAGATCCCCAATGTCGCCTTCTTATGTAGCAGGATCATTGTAGCGGTGTTCCAATCCTCAGGAATCTTTCCTTCATTAAGGCATCGAGTGAAAATTTGGGGAGTACTGTTTCGATTTCTCCACTTGCTTCTTGTATGATGTCTACAGTAATTCCATCTTCTCCTGGAACTTTTCCCCGCTTCATGTTCTTGATTGCATGTGCAACTTCTGCTGGAAGGACTGGAGGAACTCTGGTACTGGTATCTTTCATGATGTCTGGAGTGCATATATCATCCCTTTCATATAATTTGGAGTAGAAATCTTTTACTCTTGTCAAAATTTCGCCTCTATTTCTTGTTACAGAACCATCTTCTTTTCTCAGTGCCATAATCTGTTTTCTTCCCTTATTGAGATGTCCCTTTGCTATCTTTAGGCTTTGGTTGTTTTCAATTGCTTTCCTCACTAATTCACAGTTGAATTTCCTTACGTCTTCAGTGATACTTTTTCTTATTGTCTTGCATAGCTCTATATATTCCACTTTGGAAGTCACATCTTCTTTAGTTGTCCTCATCTCTCTTCTTTTTTGCATCAACATTTTGGTTTTTCCTGATAATTTGTTCACATGCAACTTGTTCTTAGACCCAGCTAATTTTGTTGCTGTTTCCATAAGAGCTTTGGTTACTTTTCTGTTAACTTCAGAGATATCCACTTCTTCCGATGTTAGGCCTTCTAAAGCAGAGAACCTGTTCTTCAGTTCTAACTTGAAGGTATTATGGTGTTTTTTAAGGTTGGTTATGTCAATAGATTTTGTTTGTCTTATGAGCTTGCCATGTTCAAGTTTAGTGTTGAGGTGCATCTTACATCTCACCAATCTATGGTCACTACCTGTGTTGAACTTGTTTAGCACACTGCAGTCTTCTATGACGAATTTTTTGTTACACATAATAAAATCAATTTCACTTGTCGTCCCATTTGGATGTCTCCATGTCCATTTCCTGTGTGGCTTTTTCTTGAAGAAGGAGTTCAAGATGAAAAACCCTCCTGCCTCTGCAAACTCAACGAGAGTATTTCCACGCTGGTTTCTGTTGCCGTGACCGAATTTACCTACTGAAGTTTCATTCTGTTGCCGTTGCCCTATTTTTGCATTGAAATCTCCCATAATTATTTTCAAGTGCTGCTTACCTTTATTATTTAGATGACGAATTTCCTCATAAAATTCTTCAATTTCTTCTTCAGGATGACTTGTGGTGGGTGCATAAGTTTGAATAATCTGAGCCTGGTATCTTTTCGAGAGTTGGATAACAAGTCGTGCAGCTCTGTCAGAGGAACTTTCAACTTCTACAACTTTATCCTTCAGTTTCTTGTTTATTATAAATCCAACACCACTAGTTCTGCCAGTATCTGTCCCACGATAGTAGAAGAGATGTCCACTTTTCAGTTCGATGAGATCTTCTCCTTTTCTTCTTACCTCACTTAGCCCCACGATGTCCCACTTGATCCTTTGTAGTTCCTCTTCCAATTCAAGAAGCCTTGAATCAGAAGATAGGGAGCGTCCATTGTAAGTAGCCAAGGTCAGCATCAGATGGCAGCCTAGTCCGGTCCTCCGGGGATTCTTAGCACCCTCTGCCTTCATGTCGCACTGGCCGCTGCCTTGGCCAGGTACATTCCAGCTGCCGGAGACTGAGGGCCAAGATTTAAGTTGTGGAATCATTTTGGAGGGGTTTGGCCATAACTCACCACGCTGGCCAAGCGGGTTGGTGAGTGTGGGATAGAATTTCCTCTAATCCCGATGGTATAGTTATACCGCTATGGGCGGTCGTCAGAGCCCCTTTAGTGGGAACAGGATGCACCACGAGAAGGCGGGGTTGACATTTGTCAAGGAGAGGCTGTGATGTTACGCATCACCTGACCTTACATCCCCGTCTTCGCATATACAGTGTTTTATCAAAATAATGGGAACACTGGCGGTGACTGGGTACGCGTAATGTGCGGTATGCAAATCACAAGAACGACGTCACCGGTGATGTGAGATTTATAAAGCAGTGCAGTATGGTATCAGCTATCACATAGCATTGCCACAGTCGCAGGTGAAATAGCTGTTGTGGAGTAATTGCCGACAATGTCAGATCTCAGTGACCTAAAAATGGTATGACCATTGGTGTGTGTCTTGTAGGAGTTTCAGTAATTACGTAGTACGGCAGAAATAATAGGTATAACACCAAGAACTGTATTGAAGATTATGACTACATATCGGAAAGGACACGGCGTTGCCTCTAAACGTGCAAATTGTAAACGCTATATGAAGATGTCAGATAGGGATAGGTGAACGTTGGCACGTATTGCATTCCAGAAGCACAAGGCCACGGTTCCCCAAATGGCAGCAGAGTTGAACACCAGTCAGAATGATCCTGTTTCTGTCACAACAGTTCGTTGGGAACTGGGAAAATCTTGCAGGTGTCAGTACGACAATAAATACCCACACGATGCCGGTATTTACGGTCGTACTGCAATCCACAAACCTCTGATTACCATCAATGCAATGACCGGCCGTTGTCAGAGGCTGGTTGAGTGAGTACTGTGTGATTGATTGCGAATCCAATCGACTGCCGTTCCAATAGACTCTGTTAGCAGAGCGAGGGGAGTTGTTTTCTCCCCTCAAAAACTTGATTTTTCTTCTCTTTCGTTTTCAAAACGAAGGGAAGAAAAATTTTTTTCATTAATTTGAAAAAAGTGTTTCGGTGCAGTCAGTTCGGACTTAGAAAAACTGTCCTTGTAAGGGCAAAGTCCGGGCTGCGGTCAAAGCACGGTGCGCAACTCTGACACACGAGCGGGTACGTCGTCGTCGTGCCGGTCCCCCTGATCTACGGATCAGGCCAAATCCCGCACTCAACCAGGGTCAAGTGCAGGTTACAGCGGAAAGAACCCTAGAGTACCGCTGAGCACTTGACTGTCGAACGTTTTAAGTCTAACCGACCAGGGACACAGGTCCCAGGGCTTGCACTCGGCTAGCAACCCGAGTAGAGAGATGGCAGAGGACGCAGGGGCTCAAACCCCCGGTCCAAGTGAGCCTGTTGAGGCAGATTGCGACTTAGGAATTCCGTCGGAATTCGCAAGCGCAGTCAACTCCTTCTTCCAAGAGTTGGAGAGGATTCTAGAGAATCCTTCAAACAAGGTTCTGGTTAACACCAGAACCAAGATAAGAAAAGTAGCGAACTCGCTACAAGCAGCTTGCACCAAGCAAGTGATAGAGATGAGTCTCATCCAAGGGAGACTCCAGGAAAGAAGTGAGCACGCTAGCGCGGCTCCAAAGACATATGCCGAAGCGGCTCGAGCGAAGCCAGGCAAGGGGAATACGGCCCCTAAGCAAAAAACGTGTAAGAAGGAGGCAGCCAAGAAAGTGGCACCCAAGAGGGTCGAGAAGAGGCACGTGCTTCTCGTTTACCCCGCAACAGACAAGGGTTCTCCCTCGTCGGAAGACGTAAAGGCGGCTCTGCAAACTCAGATTTGCCCCGCCAAACTCCAGATTGGGGTTAAGGGAGTTAGAAAGGTCAATGGGGGAGGAGTAATGGTGGAATGCTCCTCCGCCAAAGATATAGAGAAACTGGATTCGGAGCTAAAGAGCAATGCAGTGACGAAGGAGAACCTTCGGTCCAGATTGCCAGCTAAGAGGAATCCAAGGTTTATCGTCTACGGGATAGACGGAAACCTGTCAAGGGAAGAGGTCGAGCAATGTCTCGCGGAACAGAACCCAGAGTTGGAGGAGAGCAGCCTCCAGCTCAAGTTCTCGTTGAAGGTGAAGGGTGGGAAACGCCACTGGGTAGCAGAGGCGGACCCACTGACCTTCAAAAAAGTAATGAAGCGAGGCAAGCTCGGAGTGGGATGGACCGTCCACTCAGTAAGGGAATATCTGAGGGAGGTCCGTTGCTACAGGTGTAACGGGTTCGGGCACTTTAGATCAAGGTGCACCGAAGAGCAGGATAGATGTGCCCGGTGTGGGGAAACCGGGCACAAGCGCCAAGAGTGCAGCAATAGCCCGGTCTGCACTAACTGCTTGGCAAACAACAAGAGATTCAGGCGTCGAGTGGATGTAGGCCACTCGAGCCTAGACAAGGAATGCCCAAGCCTTGTCAGAGAACTGGCTCTGCTAAAAGAACGCACTCATTATGGATAATAAACCAAAGAGAGGCGTGAAGGTGCTTCAAATCAATCTGCACCACGCACGGGCAGCAACAACACAGGCCCTGGTGACAGCCACTGAGCAAAAAGCTCATATTCTGCTATTGCAGGAACCATTCGAACAGGGGGGAAGAGTGGTGGGCTTCCCTAACTCCTATCGGATCTACCACCCTAGGGTGGCAAAGCCCAGGGTGGCCACGGTCGTGAAAGACCCGTCCCTAGCGGTTCTCGAGATAAAATGCTCCGAGAACGTGGTCGCCCTCGGCGTGGAATGTGGTGATGCGAAATTTTTAATGGTGAACGTATACAGTTCTCCGGCAGGCAATTTGAGAGAAACGCTGAATGAGCTAATGGCTCTATTAGGGAATTCCCCAGTCATGAGATAATAATAGCAGGCGACTTCAACGCGAAGAGTCCTCTCTGGGGCAATCAGAACGAGGACGAACGCGGCCAGCTACTAGTGGACTTTGCCAACGCGGCAGACCTGAGTTTCTTGAACGATCCAGAGAGCACCCCGACCTTCCAAGGGGCGAGGGGCTCCTCTTGGATCGACGTGACTCTCGTCAGAGTCTCAAAGCGCAGCCTTGTCCAGGATTGGCAAGTACTGGACGACGAGAGCTGCAGTGACCACCTAGCGCTATCTTTCGTTTTGGGATCGGAAAAGCCCATCCGACCCAAGCGCAAAAGATTCTTAATGAAGAATCTAGACTGGTGGGCTTTTAAAGCCAAGTTAACTACCTTGTTGGGAGGTAGGAGGGAAGAAGAGGCCGCAGAAGTGTCGGACCTCAACTCCCTCTTTGAAGAACTTACCAGTCAAATAACAACGCTATGCGAGAGTAGTAGGGGAAATAAAAGGGGAGCCAAGGACCCCCACCCCTGGTGGTCGGAGAAACTAAAAGCTCTTAGGGCGAGAGCTAGGCGGAGTAGGAAAGCTCTGCAAAGAGCAAAAGCTACTCCGCAAGACAGGGAGTGCACAGAAGTGCATAAAAAGGCTCGTTCAGCATACAGGAGAGAACTGAATCTCTCGAAAATCTCCTACTGGAGAAAACTGTGTGAGTTTCAAACTCCGGCTGACCCTTTCGGGATCCCCTATAAGATCTCGAGGGGATCCATAACCGAACCGCTAAAACTAGCAGCGGTAGAAAGGGCAGACGGTAGCCTATCAAAGACTCTTGATAGTACCGTAGAAAGTCTCTTGGATTACCACTTCCAAGGAGACGAGGGAGAAGGGGACTCCCCTCAACAAAAAGAAATAAGGGAAGAAAGTCGGATCCCGCCGGACACTGGTGAGGACCCCCTTCACGAGAGACGAAGTGGAGAATGCCCTCTCCAGTCTAAATACGGGCAAAGCACCAGGCAAGGATGGGTTCGACCTCAGCATAGTCAGAGAAATCTACTATGCAAATCCCGGGTATTTTGTGGCGCTCCTAAACGAATGCCTCGGGAGGGGAATCTTCCCAGACTTGTGGAAAACAGCGGTGCTAGTTCTTTTCAACAAGACCGGAAAGAACAAAAATGACCCCGCAGCCTATAGGCCCATCTGCCTCCTCTCGGCGTGGAGCAAGGTGCTGGACAAGCTCATAACGAACAGAGCGCTTAGCTTCCTCATGGAGCAGGGAAAGCTAAACAGGAACCAATTTGGTTTCCTTCCGGGGCGTTGCGCAACGCAGGCAATTCGCAGCCTCCGAGAGAGGGCAGAGAGGAACAAAGCGGAGGGGCTCCATACCTGCTTCATCTCACTAGACGTGAGGGGGGCATTCAACAGTGTCTGGTGGCCAATGGTTTTAACCAGACTTAAAGAACTTGGCTGTCCAAGGAACCTGTTCAAACTGATCAGCAGCTACCTGTCTGATAGAAGAGTCGAGTTCGAAGCGGGGAATGGGCAATCCTCGCGTTCGTACCATAGAGGGTGTCCGCAAGGATCCAACTCCGGGCCGCTCTGGTGGAATATAGTTGCTGATTCAGCACTGAACCTAGACCTGGGGCCCGCAGTGGAGATTCAAGCCTATGCGGACGATTTCGTTCTCGTGGTCTCCGCCTCAGGGAGACACGTGATCGAAAGAGAAGCACATAGGGCCTTGGATGTGCTAGAAAATTGGAGCAGAGAAAGCAAACTGTGCTTCGCTCCTGAGAAGACCACTCTGCTAGCAATAGCTAAGAGAGGAGTAATGAAAACACCACCCCAGTGCAGATTCCAAGGGTGCACTATCAAGGCGGTGCGTGAAATGAAATACTTGGGTGTGGTCCTGGATCAGAGTCTATCAGGGCTGCCACACCTGAGGCACCTTAGAACAAGGTGCACGATGATTCTCAATAGATTGAATGGCATGAGGTTAACGGGCAAAACCAAGAAGGCCATCTATCAGAGAGGAATTGAAAGAATTCTGACGTATGCAAGTGGGGCATGGTGGAACCCCACAGTCAGAATGAAGACGGGGATAAACCAAATCCAAAGGTTGGCCCTACTGGGGATAACCGGTTGTTTCCGCACAACGTCAACCCTAGCACTCCAAGTGCTGGCGGGGTGCGAGCCGGCAGACCTAGTAGTGGAAAGGGAGGCAGCAATGCACTGCCTAAGGTCAGGCGAGGACGCCTACCTTCTCGGTGCGCCGCATCGAGCCTCCGACATGGAGATGGAAAGTGTGGACTGGCAGATCCACCCTGCCGAGGAAATTTGCCCACCGTGGGACAAGGAGAAACCCACGGGAGTTGGGCATGAGCTGTTCACGGACGGCTCAAAGTTGAAGGGACAAGTGGGGGCAGGCTTCTGTGCGTTCTCGGACGGGAACGAAGCCACTGCAGGAAGCGTGAAATTATCGCAGAATGCTTCGGTCTTTCAGGCTGAACTTCTGGCGATAGAGATGGCACTCACCTGGGCACTCCCCAGGCGTAGTGACGAAAGAATAAAACTCTACTCGGACAGTGAGGCAGCACTGCAGGCTCTGAGTAGATTCAGGGGAAGAAACCCCATCGTCCAGAGGATCAAAACCCTCTTGAGGGCAGAGGGAGATGGGGCAGTTAGTTTCCACTGGGTACGAAGCCATGTCGGAACCCTAGGAAACGAAAGGGCAGATCAGCTGGCGAAGGCAGCCACGCTGAAAGAGACGGTCGACGTGCAATGCAGAACGCCGCGAAGGTGCATTCGCGCAGCACTAGCACGTCGGACCATGACCGAATGGCAGGTCAGATGGGACACGGGAGAGACAGGGCGGAAGACACACAGAGTGTTTCCGAAAGTCTCGACCAAACGAGCACAGACAAACAAGCTCCTGAATCAGGTACTCAGTGGCCATGGCATCAGCCCTGAATACCTGGGCAGATTTGCCATCAGGAGCAGCACTTGTCCCTGCGGAAATAGAGCGGCAAGCATAGAACACTGCGTGCTCGAATGCAGTGGCTTCGCCGAATGGAGAAACACACTGATCCCAGGTGTGCAAAGAACGCGAAGATTGGATCTGCTCATCCAATCCTCCGTTAACAGGAGGGAGATAATAGCCTTGGTTGAGAGGCTGACCCTCCAGCAACACACGATCTTCCCCAATCAAATGGGGACCGAAACGCAGGAGGTGAACGTGCACACCGAAAGCGAATCGGAAGATCAATGAGGGCGAAAGTCTGTAGGCAAGCAGACGATGAGACCACCAATGTAAATACTGTAAATAAATTTTGCTATCTCTTGATGTGAGTCCTAAGCATGAGGACAAGTGTATACATGTGTGTAGATGTTTTGTAAAAGAAAATAAAGGGAAATTATTCCCCAAAAAAAGTTCGAGGGCAAGGAATCTTCCAGTCAACGATAAAGTAACAAACGACCTTTCCCGCCAGACAGAGCGGGAACCCAGACAAGGTATACTAGGTCGCCTGCCAGCACGTCACCACGGGCTGGTCTCTAGGCCATTGGGGTGGCCAGGGTCCGAACCAGTGTCTCAAGGCAGGATAATTGTCGCAACATGTCAAAATAACATCCAAGGTGCTCAATAAGTCCCCGTGGAGCCAAGACAGATTGGCGGAACGGGACAATGAAATCAGTATTACCATCAATGCAACAAAACGTGTAAGTTAGTGCAAAGCACATAAAAACTGGAATGCTAAAGACTGGCAACGTGCAATCTGGTCTGATGGATCGTGCTTCACATTGTTCTCCACCACTGGTACAGTGTACGTTTGGTGAAAATCTGCAGAAGCGTACCACCCTGAATGTTTGGTTCCGTTCCTGAAGCTTGTTGATGGATCCCTGATGCTGTAGGGTGCCGTATAATGACATTCCTCAGGGCCATTGTTTATTCTGCAGGGTCTTGTCAGATCTGCAAAGTACGAATCCATTCTTGGGCACCATCTGCACCCAAAGTTGCAGGCATTGTTTCTTAATGACCGTCCCTGGTTTCAAGCAGATAAGGCACACGTGCATTGTGTGAAACGTGTCAAGTTGTGGTTTGAAGAGCATGAGGATGAAGTATAGCAGCTTTCCTGACTACCTTAATCTCCAGACCTCAATATTATTGAACATTCGAGGGAATGTATGGAACGAAAGATGAGATCACACTCTCCACTTCTAACATCACCACATATTTTACCGGAAGAATGGCCGTAAATTCCATTATCGTAAGTGTATGACTCGTATAAGTCCATTCCAAGTCGAATTTCTTCTGCTCTGAAAGCCCGAGGTGAACCTACAGCTTATTAATACTAGCTGATGACTTTACCTGCACCGTCAAGGTGCTGACATCGCAGGGAAATGCGGAACTCTCTCGAATAGTTTGGGATTGATTGGATCCCTGACGGCGTTCCGACAGCTAGCCTGTCAGTCACCGGAAACCACAGTCTTCTACTCGGACAGATTCGGTCTAGAGACCTGTGGGGATCTGCCTCCCCACGGGACTGGTACCTTACACCCTTCTGTCACAACCCGTGTGTGCGACGTGCTATGGGCAGTTGGGGCAAGCAACTTTTTCAAAATATCTCATCTCTTGGCCGGGAGATTGCCCGCCAACGCGAGTTTTTTTGGGACAACTGTCCTTTATTTAAATACTCAGCAAAGTACAATCACATTCACTATGAGGGTCTCATGCACCCCTCTCACAATATTCAGACACTAAAACAAAAATCACACGAATTGAAATATTTACATTGTTAACAGCGCTAGGGCCAGCGCTGTGGTGATGACCCCGGGCCAGGGTCAACTCAAACAACTTGGTCAATAGACCGAGAAACTCATTATCGAGTGTTACGTACCTCCGAGGGTACTTCCATCTGTCATAGTTGACCCGACTCTTCCTTTGCTCAAGTTCCCTAACAAGACTAGGACATGCCTTGCTGAAGCTGGAGTGAGCGACGTCCAACTTCAGTCGGAACTTGGCATTCGCAGCGGTGCAGTTGCTGCATTTTGGTGCGGCTACACACTGGTGGTGCTGGTGCCCAACTTCACCACAATTGCCGCACCTTGCTTCTGTCTCGGGGCAGTTGCCTCGGAAATGGCCGAAGCCATTACACCGAAAGCACCTGACCTCCCTCAAAATTCCTTTAGACGGAGCACTGACCAACCCAAGTTCAGTGTCTTCCGCCTCACCAAGTGCTTGAAGGCCTTGGGCTCCACGTCTGCTACCCAGTGGACCCTACCTCCTTTGCCCTTGATGGGAAAACAGGTTTTGAACTCGTTCTCGAGCTCTGGGTTTTGCCCACAAACCGCCTGCTCGAACTCATTCCCTGAGAGACCCCCGTCGACCCCATACACTATCAACCGGGGGTTTCTCTTCCGTGGGGCCGTGGGAAGTGTGCAATCCTTGGTCAGCGGATTGCTTCTCAACTCCTGAGCAAGGCGGTCGAGCTCCCCGGGATGGGAACACTCCACCGCGACCCCTCTTTTCCTCATGCTCCTTAATCTCTTGACCCCTATCTGCAGTTTAGTTGGGTTTACTGCAGTTTTCAGGGTTTTCTTAGTGTCCTCTGAGGAAGCACTCTCGACTGTCGGGTAGACTAAAAGCACGTGTCTCCTGTCTCCCGACTTTACCTTCTTCTTTTTAATCTCACTCGGGGCGGGCGAAGGCCCTTTTGCCTTGTTAGCCCCCTTCCTAGCCACTTCGGCGTAGGAAGCCGCTTTCACGTCGGCTTCGCAGCCCAACTCATCCCGCACGGACAGCCTGCCTTCGACATAGGCTACCCGTGCTGCTTGCTCGTAACAAGCGTCTCTAACACTGCTCAGGGCAGCTTTCACCTTCTCTCTCCCTGAGGAAGTGACCCGCGAGTCCGAGAGAACGGACTCAACTTCCTTTGTGAGGTCGAGTATGTGGTTCACAAACGCCTCGGGTGTAAGCACCGGGGTGTCCTGGGATGCGTACCTCCAACCGAAGGTACCTCTGGGCACCCCGCGGACGACCCCTCAGGAGCCCGAGAGGGTTCGGGCTGGGGTGTTGTTTTCCCCTTCCTTGCCATGGGCGGAACTGGCAAGGGGGTGCTTACACCACTAGCTGACTGAGACTGCTCAGTCGAGGCTCCCTTCGTGGGTGTAGCGGCTTTAGAGCCCTTCGCTGGGGGAAGCGTCTTTGACAGTTTCCCCTAGCATTGGGCTCTACCTTCCGGCTGTTCTCGGAAGAGGGGCTAACCCCTTTAGCACTGCCGACAGGGGTTGGTAGTGCTTCTGCCGCTACCTTCTGCGTCCGGGTTGTCCCGGACGATTTGGGGACGGGCCCCTTTGGTTTCGCTCTACCCTTCTGGGTAGTTGACATCTCTGTGAGAGAGATGAAAAAACACAAAAATTTCTTCTAAGTACTGAGTGGGCACCCAGAGGTTCTCCCACTCTAGTCTAACCTTAGAAGCCGGGCGCTCGGGCTTTGGGCGGGCGAGGGACCCCTCGTCCGCGGGACCGGTACGACGACGACGTACCCGATGACTGATGCCAGAGTCTCTATGCGAGCTGAATGGAACTTCGCCCTCACAAGGGCGTTTTCACTAAGTCCCGTCACTGCTCTAATTGGTGGGTAACATGGAGGACACCAATCGATTAAAGGAAAAATCGCGAGATCGGGATGGAAACCCGTCTCGCGGTTGAAATCGGCAGTTCTGCTTAACAGCGCAGTTCAGCTCAATCAAATCACACACAGAAACTCTCACCCGGTCGGCATCAGACTGACCGGTCAGCTTATTAATAAAACGTTCTCCACAAACAGTAAGTGTTTCCATAATTTTGATAAACCCCCGTACTTGTGTTGTAGGCAAAATTATTAATAAATCTGCGCAACATGGATTCGAATTTTTATTTAGGGAAGAGCAAAAAAAAAAAAAAAAAAATCCTTTGTTACAAGAAAAGTAGCTTGTTCCACGAGTTGATTTTTGAGATTACAAGAGGCTTTTCAGTGAAACTGCAACAAACGAAGTATAACGAATTAGCTTATTTAGAAAACGCACGTTGCTTCCTGCCACGCACAAAGGCGTAGAAATGATGGCGTCGGCTGGATTCTTCAACAAAATGTTGTACCCGTAATCCCTTTATATACGCATTAGCAACAAGGCAGGATTATCTTTCAAGTCGTTGGTAGAGACTGCTTCGATGAAGAGCACGGATGGTGCAGCCAAATTACGGCATCGGGCGTAAAAAGGGCACGACCCTATTGTTTTTAAAGAGTTTTTTTTTCATTAAAGAGTTAACCCCAATGACATCCACAGTTAGCCCGACAGCCTTAAGAATTTAGTGCCCCCCCTCCTTACGAATCGGGAAGTTTGAAAAAAGATGGACCTGCTCAAAAAAAGGAGAGAAGAAAAGTTTCCAGACATGCTAAAAAGAAAGACGTTTCGTGAGTTTTTGTAGAAAAACTGAGAGATAGAAGGAAAGTTGGACGTTCAGACTGCTCAATGCGAATAGGACGAGATCTCTAAATGCCCAATGAGTACGAGGAAAAGCCAAAGGGACGAATTCTTCGAACAGCTGTCTACTGAGTGGATGACCCATGGAACAAGGATCCGGAAAATACCCAAGTCTAATTTTTTTCCTTTTCCGAGTTGCGCACCATGATCCGTTTCTGTCATTTCTTTGTTGGGTGGAATGGCATATCATCATGTGAGACAGTGTTGGATCCCAGTTAAATAGTTTTGGATTTTTTAAAATAAATTAAAACATTAAAATAAAGCTAATGTAATCTAATAAAATTCTTAATAAGGAAGTAGCCATTTTTGTCAAAAATAATCAAGTTTGTTAACGTCCGGGTTACACCCACAGAAACAAATAATTAAGAGTTCCAGTTCTTTACTGGATATTGATATTAAAAAGATTGTTATTTGTTAAACATGAGCCATGGAGTTATTTCCAGATATACGTCGCATTTTCTGTGTAAGAATAAACTGTAGGTCAAACGAAATACGAAATTTAAATTACAACTTAATTGCGGTACAATTCAGGAGTACACTCTTATCTCCCCACATCAGTTACGGAGAAGGAGTGGAACACAACGCGGTACTTTCTTGTTTATTCTTTATATATACAAGGGGTATTTTTATTATATACGACGATCTCATGTGACAGTTTAAGTACACGGTCTTACCAGAATAATATGACCACCTACCTAATAATGGGAATAATCACCCTTGGCCCAAATGACAGCGGCGAGACCGAGTGGCATGGACGCAATGAGGGCCTGGAAGGTTTCCCGAGTCACACGTGCCCATTCGGACTGCAGTAGAGCACAGAGGTCGTGGAGATGACATGACTGTGGGTCGGAACGTCGAACCTGTCGATCGAAGTAGTCCCACAAGTGCTGTATGAGATTGAGGTCGGGCGATTTCGCCGGCCAAGGGAGAACGGAGACATCGCTGTCGTGTTTCTGGAACCAGTCACACACCCCCTTAGCGACGTGGCAGGGCACATTGTCCTGTTGGTAGACACCATCACCACCAGGGTAAACGTCCAACTTGATGGGATGAATGTGGTTAGCGAGGATGGACAGATAGCCATTGGCGTTTAGGGACCCATCCAGTGGTACCAGAAGGTCTCAGGTCATACCAGGAAAACATCCCCCAGACATGCGCACTGCCACCGCCAGCCTGTATTTGACCAACAAGTGTGTCCGGGTGTTGGTTCTCGTGTGTCTGACGTCATATCCGCCACCGCCAGTCACTTCTGTGGAGTAGAAACCTCGATTCGTCGGAGAAGGCAACCTTTTCCCACTCTTTCACTGACGGTAGTTCCACGCGAACTGCAGGCATCGTTGCCCATGGACCTGTGTTAACATGGGCGCCTTGAAGCAGCGTCGACTCCGGAGACCCATGCGAAACAGGGGTCGCTCTACTGTTATCGGGGACACGTACCTGGATATCCCAGCGTTCATTTGCGTGGTCAGTTGCTGCACTTTTGCCTGTGGATTGCCCTTTACCAGTCGGCGGAGGCGACGTTCTCCTCTGGGATCGATGGCTTTGGGGTTCCACAGTTATGACGTCATGAGGTACTCGGTGTGCCAGCGGTCCATTCTTGGTACACCATTACAATAGCACCTTGGGAACAAACAGCCCACGAAGTCTGCTGTTTCTGAGATGCTACCACCCTTGGCGCAGTAGCCAATGATCATTCCTTTTTGAACGTCTGTCAAATCACTGCGTCTGCTCATTGTGCTCTCGTGACGCACTATGGCTCATCTGTTCTGGCCGGCCACTTATATCTTTGTGTGGTAGACCTTGTCACGTGAACTCTGTGACGCTCCTGGGCGGGTACACTGTGATTCCGGGAGTGGTCATATTATTCTGATACGACTGTGTATGTATGCGTATGTGCAGTTTGGGCTTTCTTCACAGGTTGTTAGCTTATCGATAACATTGATGTGAATAACATCGTTTCCAGTTTTCCTTCCCATAGCACAGTTTAAATCGAATTTGATTATAACATGGGTACGCAAGTATAATTTTAAATATAACATTGGTGCACGTTTAAATCTTTAATTATAACACACAGGTTCAAATCTCTGTTTATTACATCGGTGCAGTTCCTGTCCCCTTTGCAACACTTGTACAAAGTGTGAATACAATGTGAATGTTTCACTGTAACGGTTTTTCTTTTTAGTTTTTAAATGCAAAAAGGCGTTCCGATAGGCAATGGCGTCGGAACATTTGCACCCTCACTTGTCTTCCTTTTTAATTATATCCGTAATTGGAAATCGGTTCCTTTTTCTATATTTCCTGGCATTTAAAATTGCTTCTGATCAAACAAAATATTATTTTCTATTTTAATTATGGACTCTGAAGTTTTTAATGCCATCCTGAGACGCAGGTCAAACTCTCCTCGCTTGCCCACTGTGAAGAGAAAAAAACGTTTCACAAGGTACCAGCTTATTAAAAACAACAACAAACAAACAAACAAAACTTTCATCATCACGGAATTAGAGTTTTATCCTGAGCGTGATTCTGACTTCCGAGTCTTTTTGGCTCAGTTGTTAAGACGTGCGGTTTCTGGTGAGCCAACCCAAACGACCATAGAACAAATACCACCAGAGCGGAAATATTGTCTGGCTGACAAACTGAGGTTCTTGAACTTTGCGAAATTTCTGTATAAATGAGGAAAATCCCGAAACCGACTTTCCTGAAATAAACGGAACTATACTGACTACGGAAAATCTGTGAAAATAACGAAGATAAAAAAAAATGGGTACTGTTAAAAACGGAAATTTCGTTAAAATACGGACATCTACCGGAAACTTTGCTGCATGTTATTTTCACGAATTTTCCGTGAATTCACACCACTTATATTTTACAGTTGAAGGGTCCTTAGTAATCAAATAATTTCCTACAAGTGGAAGTACCGAAGGGTTATAAAACGTTGCAAGAAATTTTAGTTTATGGGAGATCAAGGATCGCTCAGAATAGGTTCTGAGTCCGCTAACTGAATACCCTTTCTCTTAGGCATCAGTGGAAATAAATCAGATTTTCTGTAAATACTGGTATTTCAATACTAATGATACTATACTAATACAGTATAATGAGCCATCAGTGGAAATAAATCAAATTCTCAATAAATACCGGTATTATGATTTCGATACCTAAAAGTAGCCCGATATACCGGTATTCTGGGTACCGAAATACCAGAATGCCATCGTTAATGTCCATTTTGCGGCTATCGATGGGAAGAAAATGTAAATAACCTAAAGAAAGCCATTACGCAATTAAAAGATTCATTCGTTTCGTTCCTAGCCATTAAGAATATGCAAGATGAATTGTGACCTATGCGTCTAAATAACTTTCCTTTTGAGTTTCTATTTTCTTACGTAAATTAGTTTCTTCTCGTTCAACGTTTCCACACTGAACAAAGCATTACTTCCCTGAAGAGCTTTTTCAATTTGGCAAAACTGGCAATCAGTCAGAGCTATAAATAAAAACGTCAACACTGAATGTAGAGAGAGAGAGTTGAACGAATAGTTAAACGTTGAGCGAAGTAGTTGATGTGGAGTTGGTCAAAGATTTATATACACTGGCGTGCAAAAATTAAGGACGAGACGGTTTCTCGAATGTAACGTCGTGCAGAAGTGCTCCACATCAACTCAAATCATACCGTAAGATCCCCAAGATGTAAGAATATGGGACAAGTAAGCAAAACCGTCCAAACAAGGAATCCAAAGGATACAAAAGCACTTTATTGAAAAGATAGCTTCGAGCACAACTGGACAGAAGACAGAAACGTCCATGTGACAGGCGGCTGCCAAGAAAAATCCAGTCTTTAGTAGGAGATATGATCACCCCTGACTGCGTTGCAGAATTTACAACGTCTGTCCATGCTGAGGACGAGGTTGTCAAGGAGCTGTTGAGGCATCGCGTCCCATTCCTCTTGTAGCGCCAATCGCAGATGCGGAATCGTTGCTGGCGGCTGGTGACGTGCTGCCAAGCGTCTCCCGAGAAGGTCCCACACGTGTTCGATTGGATTTAGGTCCGGGGACCTTGCGGGTCAATCCATGCGTTGAATATCTTCACTCTCCAACAGCTCTGCAACAGCCACTGTACGATGAGGTGTAGCGTTGTCGTCCATGAAGAGGAACTCAGGACCCACAGCACCTCTAAACAGACGCACGTGAGGCAGGAGAACCTCGGTACAATAGCGGACACCAGTGACTGAACCTCCTTGGAAGATGTTGAGGTCAGTACGGATACCAAGCATGATACCGCCCCAAACGAGAACTCCGCCACCTCCAAACCGGCCCCTTTCGATGATGTTGGAGGTGTGATTGCGTGTTCCCTGCTCTCTCCAGATGTGTATACGTCCACAATCGCTCGTCAGACTAAATCGGCTCTCATCCGTAAAGCGAACTCGACCCCATTGCTGATGTGTTCAGTTCTTGTGTTCCTGGCACCACAGAAACCGCCGTCTCCGATGAGCAGGCGTTAATGGCACACACCGTACTGGTCGTTGTGCAAATAGACCACCTTTGTGCAGCCTCCTGGCCACCGTAAAATGCGATAACGGACTTCCAGTTGTCTGTTGCATGTGCCTTGCGATTTCTCCCGCTGTCTGCCGTCTGTCTGGTCTCGCCTGTAGGACAATACACCGGTCGTCCGCCGCCGTGATTGCTCGTGGATGACCGCTGCTAAACTCTCGGACAGCTGTTCCTGTCGTTTGAAATGCTCTCCAAGCTCGTGAAACGATGCTGTGAGCGATCCCGAACTCCTCGGCCACACTAGTCACACTTCGACCTCCTTCCAACTTCCCAATGACGCGACCTCGGGTAAAGTCATCTAGATGTTGTCTAGTGGATTGTCTGTTGGCTATATCCCATGGTGGCAGCAACTCGACGTCGTTCAAACCGATGTATGCCGTGCAACAGCTTTTACCGAATTGCTGAGCGTACACCGCCCGTGTGCTTTATACCCTTCCAACACCCCCCCTACGTCATGCTGCATATATCCGATGCCCTACCGTATCGGACCCTAGTCTATCTCCTGAGTGGTCTTTCGGTCCGTTCTGCCTGCTCGTTTCGCTGTTATGCTAATTTCTCCTCTTCGTCCTTAATTTTTGCTCACCAGTGTACGAGAGAGTTATAGCGACTTATATATATCAAGATTTATGTTCGGGAGAATATAATTAAACGTTGTTAGTGAAATCGATGTGATGAAAGAGCGAATATAATCATTGACGAACATAATGCATGAGTATCATGACTTTCTTTTTTCTTTTTTATTGAGGGTTTTGACGACCACTGGGGGCAACTCAATAGGCTATAGGCAATCGCACGTCCCTAATTTAGGGCCACTGGTTCCTGAAAAGGGTTAGAGTCAGTGCTGTAAGACAAACACAACATTCATGCCTCACCGGAATTCGAACCCATACTTCATCTCGAACGAATGGTCAAAAGCCAGCGCTTAGACCACTGCACCACCGGGGCGTCAAGTGGCTTTCCAGTGGTGGACTAATAAAAGACGTAGAACTGTTCGTAAGTTAACATGCGTGTATGTGTGCGTTGATTCTTAACAAAAGTACTGATTTTGGCAAAGTGCGATTTATGTGTAACAAATTTATTATGAGTATTTGCAGAGACACACGTTATTATCAGTATTTGCACGTTTAAATCTTTAATTATAACGTTTAGGTTCTAAAGTTCAGCAGAGACAGTAAAGCATGTAATTTAAACTACAGCTATTTGAAGCTTAAGAAATTTGAGATTTATTCAGAGGATTTTAGGAAGGGACTGTCTGACCACAGGTCTTAAACAATCCTTAGAAGTAGGAAGGCAGGAGATTTGGGATACAGTGCCCGACAGGAAAGTCACACGGATGCGAGGTAGAAATAGCCCTAGCTTATAACCGGGGGATAGTACCCGAGGTCCGACGGTTTAACGTGCCCGTCCCACGCATGCGGGATATACATAGTGTTTCGAGCGTGCGAACCTGACACTTTTCCCTGGCAGTTATGAACGTTGACCACTAGGCCATCCACGACCCTATTTAAAGCTAAATAATCCTAGAACGTCTTATATTTAGAGCCGCCGGAAAGGCGGTTCGATCGGTTCGATCGGCTCGAGCGATTGTGTCCAGAGGTTTTAACAGTAAACATATAATTTATAACAACGGGAGAAATCGTTGAAGAACTAGAGTATGATGAACTCGTAGATGATTTTGCCAACATTAAAGCAAGAATGTTACACTTTATTTGAACAAGTTAGTAAAATCATGCAATGCATTGATTATGATACGCTTTCCAACATACCAGAAATCATTACTCAAGTTATTACTCAAGTTATGAGGATAATGGTTGTGGAATAAATCTCGCTCATGTGCCCTGACCTTTGACCCCATTTCGATGATATTCAACAGAACCGGTTCATTTTACATTTTACCTCCGGAACAACATACTAAAGTTTTGTCGCAATAGAAGCATTTTTGCGTAAGTTATGACGCATAAGGGCAATGGAATGGATTCCACTCCTATGTCCTGACCTTTGACCCCATTTTGTCCATTTGCAATAGGGCTCGTCCCCAGGTGGTTTCCTACCCCATACTAAACTTTCATCGAAATCGAACCATTTTTACGGGAGTTATCGTGCGGATGGACAGACAGACGGACGGACAAAGCTCGAGCATATACGCTTCTTCAACCTACGGTTGGAAAGCGTAAAAAACAAACAAACAAAAAAGACATTTATGATCTGGAATTTTTGAGCACTTTTACATCTTTCTTTGATGTTGTACAAATTATCTTGTATTGTACATTGCTCTTCTGTAGAAGGTAGGTAAGTTTTATATTGCCTAATCCATGTTTAAGTTCATTCACATCGCAGCAGCTACAGTGGGCAGAGGAGAGATATTGGCTGTAAAGTTATTCCACCGATCAAAACGGCTGGTCAATTGTTAAAAGAAAAATTTGAAAGAAGCTTCTTTCAAAAAACTTTCTTCTGAGAACTTCGAAAAATATTTCTTGGCGAAAATGTAGGATATAAAACCTATATTATATCCCGTCTCTCCCTAAAGCTCTGACGCCATTCAGTACTTGCAGCGCCATCTGCTTTTATCCGGTGGCCGAAATCGCAACTAAGCTCACCGCTATCGCACGATAATTAAAATCAAGAAGAAATACCGGAAAATAAAATAAAGTTAGTGAGACAAACGACTTCATCTGTTGCAACATGCACGTGCTTGAACAACAGTCTGCGACGTTTATTCTGTTATGTAGGTGTTATGTCGTGTTTTATTTCATTTCCTTCGCATTATAGAGTAATTTCATAAAAAGGAAAAAAATGCAGTGTAATTTCATAAAAAGAAATCAGCATTATTTTATTTCATAAAAAGGAACAAGTAAAATTGTAAGAAAGTAACTGCAGGTCCAGTTTTGATTTACTGTGATGGAAATTTAAAAAAAAATTATTAGTTCCGTGGATTTTTTCTTTGTAGTACAAAATGGAAGAAGATAAAACTGAAAGAAAATGTCGTTTAAATAGAGAACGACAACGGCGGTGATCAAGCAAACCAATCTTCATAAAACCTATAAAACTTTTGAAGAAACAAAAGCCAGACATATTACAGACGTAGTAAAGGTTTTATTTATGTACATATATTTCATGATTCGTGTTTTAAAAATTTCAGTCATAGCTTTTTCACCTGTGCATGGCACGGGCTATGAGCTAGTTGTTTATATTCTGAGAGCAGACCAAAATCGCAATTTAAAAATGGCAAAAATTCCTACTCAAAAAGCTTTATTCATACAATTTTCAAAACAAGTTTCATATATGTTATTGTATCTAGCATAGGTAAGCAGCACTTGAAAATAATTATGGGAGATTTCAATGCAAAAATAGGGCAACGGCAACAGAATGAAACTTCAGTAGGTAAATTCGGTCACGGCAACAGAAACCAGCGTGGAAATACTCTCGTTGAGTTTGCAGAGGCAGAAGGGTTTTTCATCTTGAACTCCTTTTTCAAGAAAAAGCCACACAGGAAATGGACATGGAGACATCCAAATGGGACGACAAGTGAAATTGATTTTATTATGTGTAACAAAAAATTCATCATAGAAGACTGCAGTGTGCTAAACAAGTTCAACACAGGTAGTGACCATAGATTGGTGAGATGTAAGATGCACCTCAACACTAAACTTGAACGTGGCAAGCTCATAAGACAAACAAAATCTATTGACATAACCAACCTTAAAAAACACTATAATAACTTCAAGTTGGAACTGAAGAACAGGTTCTCTGCTTTAGAAGGCCTAACATCGGAAGAAGTGGACATCTCTGAAGTTAACAGAAAAGTAACCAAAGCTCTTATGGAAACAGCAACAAAATTAGCTGGGTCTAAGAACAAGTTGCATGTAAATAAATTATCAGGAAAAACGAAAATGTTGATGCAAAAAAGAAGAGAGATGAGGACAACTAAAGAAGATGTGACTTCCAAAGTGGAATATATAGAGCTATGCAAGACAGTAAGAAAAAGTATCACTGAAGACGTAAGAAAATTCAACTGTGAACTAGTTAGGAAAGCAATTGAAAACAACCAAAGCCTAAAGATAGCAAAGGGACATCTCAGTAAGGGAAGAAAACAGATTATGGCACTGAGAAAAGAAGATGGTTCTGTAACAAGAAATAGAGGCGAAATTTTGACAAAAGTGAAAGATTTCTACTCCAAATTATATGAAAGGGATGAAACATGCACTCCAGACATCATGAAAGATACCAGTACCAGAGTTCCTCCAGTCCTTCCAGCAGAAGTTGCACATGCAATCAAGAACATGAAGCGGGGAAAAGTTCCAGGAGAAGATGGAATTACTGTAGACATCATACAAGAAGCAAGTGGAGAAATCGAAACAGTACTCCCCAAATTTTCACTCGATGCCTTAATGAAGGAAAGATTCCTGAGGATTGGAACACCGCTACAATGATCCTGCTACATAAGAAGGCGACATTGGGGATCTCGGAAACTACAGACCTATCAGCCTCCTATCAGTAGTTTATAAAATCTTTACTAAAGTTCTTTCACACCGCTTGAAGGTAACACTGGACATGGCTCAACCAAGAGAACAAGCTGGATTTAGGAGTGGCTACAGCACAATAGATCATATCGACGTACTGAGAGAACTAATTGAAAGAGCGAAGGAATATGAATTTCCATTGTGCATGGCTTTTATCGATTATGAAAAAGCCTTTGATTCGGTGAAACCATCAGCAGTTACAATGGCTCTAAAAACCTGCGGTATTGAAGATGCATACATTAATATTATTAATAACATCTATGAAAATGCAAGTGCGAAGATTCGGCTGTTTGAAAATACAACACACATAAAAATTGGAAAGGGAGTGAGACAAAGTGACACCATATCTCCGAAGCTCTTTAATGCCACATTGGAGGGTGTTTTTCAGTCGCTGAGCTGGGAAAACAAAGGGATAAAGATTAATGGCGATTAACTAACCCACCTTCGTTTTGCTGATGACGTAGTCATTTTTGCAATTACCCCATCAGAGCTGCAGAGTATGATCCAGGAACTTGCTGACAAGAGTAAAGAAGTGGGATTAAAAATGAACTTTCAGAAGACAAAAGTGATGTACAATGCTTTTACAAGAAATGAAGATTTATCGATTGATGGAGAAAAGCTGGAAATAACAGACACGTACGTTTATCTTGGACAGCAGATATCAAGTGAGGGTCACATTGATGAAGAAATTAATCGGCGTACAAAACTTGCCTATAGAGCTTTTGGAAGAAACAGCATAATTTTCAAGAGCAATATGCCATTATGTCTTAAAAGAAAAGTGTTTGATCAATGCATCCTTCCAGTGCTTACGTATGGTGCAGAGACGTGGACCTTAACTAAAAGAGACATACAAAGGCTGCAGACAACTCAAAGAAAGCATGGAGAGGTGCATACTTGGTGTAACTAGGATAGATAAGAAGAGGAACTCGTGGATCCGAAAAATGACAAGAGTGGAAGACATCATGATCAGAGTTAAATCCCTGAAATGGCAATGGGCTGGACATACTGCCAGAAGGACAGATCATCGATGGACAGCCGAAATTTTAGATTGGATTCCAAGGGACAGGAAAAGACCCAGAAGAAGACCACATGGGAGATGGGTGGATGAAATTCGAAAGTATGCGGGATTGACATGTAGGAGACTGGCACAAGACAGACCGTTGTGGAGGAAACTTGGGGAGACCTTCGTCCAGCAGTGGATTGATAATGGTTGACAATGATGATGATGATGATGATCTAACCTTTGGATTGCTTTTAATTTTCATTACTTATCTTTGCATTATCATTATTACCTTTCATTATTGTCTTGAAAAACAATAATGAAAAGTCATATTAATAATGTCTAGTTATATGTTTAAATTTCCTTGATTTTCTTCTGCCCTTCCATATGGGAGCTTCACTGATATTCATCCTTCCGTGTAGGGTCCCCGTGGGTACCATTGGAACCGGGTGCCCTAAATTGGAGCAAGGGCCCTGCTTACACTATGTATGTCAATGGAAAAAATTTCAACCTTTTTTCCTCAGTGTAGAAAAATTTCCCATACATCAAAATTGGTCCACTGATAAAAGAAAACATCCTAACTTAGATTGTACAATCGGTGTTTTTTGAAAAAAACAAAACATTCCTGAACTATATTAAAAAACAATAACTTTACTTCGATGTACTGGTAAGGAAGAGTGGCACCACCTGTAAGCAAGCACCGATCAAAAAGTTACGAGACTAGGCCGATATACGACAAAGTACTTACGTCTGGCTATGATCTCCCTCAAAGTAGTCTCCTTGGGGAGCGACACACCGCTACCAGCGTTTTTGCTACAGTTGGAACGCTCCCTGGAAGTCCTGTTCGCGAATCGTGTCAAGCACCGTCTGCGATTCGCGCTGGATCTCGTTCAAAACGGCGACCCTTGAGCTTCCGCTTCATCTTTAGGAACAGAAAGAAGTCGCAGGGGGCCAAATCCGGCGGGTAAGGCGGGTGAGGAAGGGTGGTCATGCTGTTGCTGCTGTAAAACTGGCATGTTGCTAACGCTCTGTGAGCTGCTGCATTGTCATGATGGAGCAGGAAATCGGATAGGCGTCACATTTCAGGTCGTTTGCGGCAAATGCCCTCCCTAAGACGCCGCAGAACATCGCAGTAAAAAAGGGTGTGACGGTCTTGCCCTGGGGGACGAATTCACGGTGCACAACCCCACGAATGTCGAAGAACACGATCAGCATGCTTTTGGTTGTGCTTCGGATCTGTTGGACCTTCTTCGGTCGTGGAGATGCCGGGCTCTTCCACTGCGACGACTGTTGTTTAGTCTCCGGATCTAACCGTAGACCCAAGTCTCGTCCCCAGTGATGACCTGCGACAGGAACGTTGGTTCATTCACCACCTGCTGACGAAGATCTTGACAGAGTTCGACACGGAGCGCCTTCTGTTCGGGATTCAGAATCTTTGGCACAAAGTTTGCAGCAATGCGGTGCATGTTCAAAACCGACGTCAGAATTTCTTGCACTGTTCCGTATGTCACATTGACGATGGTAGCAGTGTCTTGAATGGTTCTCCGACTATCCTCATGCATCAGTTCCCTAATTTTGTCCACATTTTCGGGGATTTTTTGCTCGTGGACGGTCGCCCTGACCTCTCGTCGTCCTCCAGTGCCGTTCTGCCGCTCTTGAAGCGCGAGTGCCCCTCAAAACACCTCGCACAACTCATTGCTTCATTGCCATAAGCCTGCTGCAACATTTCATGCGTCTCCGTTCCCAATTTGCAGAGTTTGACGCAGAATTTGATGTTTCACTCACTGCTCTAGTTTGCAGTCCATACCGAAATCGCAGAGCCTCCCCGGTGGCGCAGTGGTCTAAGGCGCTGGCCTCTGATCATTCGTCCGTAAGGGGTCCGGGTTCGAATCCCGGTGAGGCATGGATGTTGTGTTTGTTTTACGGCACTGGCTCTCTCCCTTCCCTGGAACCAGTGACCCTAAATTAGGGACGGGCGACTGCTTATAGTCCATTGAGTTGCTCACGGTGGTCGTTAAACCTCCAATCAAAAAAAAAAAAAAAAAATCGCAGCTGTGTTCTGCATATGGTCACCAAATGTCGTGTGTAGCACAGCTCCCGATATTCACAGAATGACACCACTCGGCACAATGACTCACGAAGGTCACTGTCCTCGACCTCTGCTCGCCCATACGCGTATTGCCATCTGTTGGCGCGCTACATACCCAGTCTCGGAACTTTTTGAACGCACTACGTATAGTTCAGGAAAGTTTAAAAAAAAAAAAAAAAACAATTGTACTATCTAAGTTAGGCTGTTTTTTTTATTAGTGGGCCAATTCTGATGTATGGGAAACCTTTCTTCGCTGAAGATATCGGGCCGAATTTTTTTTCCATTGGAAGTACAGGAAGAAAAACCCTCTGGACGTCCACCTTAATATTTTGGTCACTGACTGCCTTTAGCATTCATAAAGCTCAGTAACATACTGTACTGTTTTGTTTTTTTGAATCGTTGTATAATGCATAGTACGATACAGAACAACAATCTAATAGTGTATAAATAACAATGTATACAAACATGGCGTTTTCAGAAGGCTGCGTGGCGAGCATTTGCTATCTCTCGGCCTTCGGAAATGCGCCGCAAATTTTGTTCTCACCTTCGAAATCTCGTGACATCTGCAGTCGCTAGTGACATTATTGTTTTATGGCATCGCATTGTCGATTATCTAGTTACGGATGTTTTTGCTGATGTTCCTTCGCAGTATTGCGTCATATTTGTTCTTTCACGAAGCTTCTGAGCAGTGGCAGCACTTCTTAAAAAAAAAAAAAAAAAGTAAAATAAACAGGATAAGCACACGAAAACAATTGGATATCTCCTGCATCTCTTAGATCACTTATCTCTTCTGGAATTTAAAAGTCGTTGTGTCCTGATGAGTAAATTTATGCCATCAGGAAAAAGACTAATGGAGACAAGCTGCAATAAATTATTACGACATTTCAAAGAATTGTCGGTCTTAGAACTTTACTCTAGCAGTAAAAAATGTGGTGATGCGTTATCTGAACTCAAACTGTTTTTGGCTTTGACTCCTTATCAAGTTTTAAAAGTAATTATTAAACGAAAAAAAAATCCTGCTAAAACTCTTTGTGTGTGTGTTTCGTTTTATATACAGTTTTTTATACACACATATGTATATACATATACATACTCTTTGCCAAATAAAACGAACCACCCGGAAGGAATCATCCAATCGAGATGAAAATTGTTATGTGCTATGTATATGTATACACAACAAAAGGAAATTATTACAATTCCAGAGCAAGTGGGTTATTTATTCGGATAAAACAGCTGCACGAGTGGAGTGAGTCATTAGGTTGTAGCGTCACCCCTGCCTCGGATACAAGCGGTTTCCCAAAATGGCGTAGACGCTTACAGTTCACGGATACTGTTCTGAGGTATAGCATGCCAGATGGTGTCCAAATTGCGGACCAGTTCGCCGATATTCCGGGATTGGCGTAGTTGGCGTCCCATTCTGTCCCAAACATGTTCGATCGGTGAGAGGTCGAGCGATCGGGCTGGCCATGGAAAGGTGTCAACATTACGGAGGCAGGTCCGGAAGAGCCGTGCCGTGTGTGGCAGGGCATAATCCTGTTAAAAATTGCTCGGTGTTTGCAGCGACAGGAATGGCATCACTGCAGGTCGTACATGGTTGTCGACGTACCGTTGAGCCGTGAGAGTGTTACGGAGGACTATCAAGGGTGTCCGGCTATCGTAGGAAATGACTCCCCAGACAATCACTCTCGGTGTGCAAACCGTGTGCCGTTCCACGGTAAAGACAGGATCCGCTCGCTGGCCTCCACGTCTCCAGGCACGTATGCGCTGGACATTGTCGCCGAGTGCAAATCGTGACACATCAGTAAAGACAACATGTGTTCTTACTTTTCGCGTTCCTTCGCGTTCCATTTCAATTTCAGTAATTAGAGGTATTTATATTTAACTTCTTACCTCTTCCGTGAGTCCGTACACGGGCCCTCCTGCAGTCAGGAACTTCTTTATCCAACATCTATGCACACGGTCGAATACACAAGAACATCATATTCCAAGACAGTTCCACTTCAAAGGTATACTACTAATTTATTGCAGATCATTTTATACGAATTAGATGTAAATACACAAACACTCACACACACTGAAGATTTCGTTCTTTGTCTTTCGCGTCATAAGTCTTAATATCAGTTCTTACATTACGACCTCTGCCGTATTATCTGTTCCGCCCTTTCCACACGTCCTCACATGTCCGCCATCTTCTCACATCTGACGTTTCCCGCCTCCGCTGCGCCCTCTGTCCGTGAAGTCCCAACATCCTCCGGCCCTAAAGAATTGGGTTCAGTCTTTTCTAAGTCCAGCTCTAGAGGGTAAAGGTATTGTACTGGCCTTTTGATCAATGTTCCATTAGGCAGTCTCACTGTACATGAACGTACCTTTCCGTCACGTCCCACATGAACTTGGCTAATGATACCGGTTTTCCACATCAGTTTAGGTAATCTTTCATCTTTTACATGAACTATGGAATCCCTTTTCACCTCTAAACCCCTTTTTGCAATCTTCAACTGGTGGGCTGATTTCAATTCCAGAAGATATTCTTGTCGCCATCTTCTCCACAGTCTCTCCATAACTAGTGTTCTGTGTTTGCATTTCCTTGTAAGGTCCCTTCTTTTTGATACCTCAGAACTTGGTTTCCCCATCAGGAATTGTTTTCAATCTTCTTCCAATTAAGAAATGCCCTGGTGAGAGTGATTCAGGTTCTCCTGGTTCGCTATATACAAATGTCAAAGGACGGGAATTCAGGATCGCTTTCACTTCAACAAGAGTAGTTTCCAATTCTTCATATGTTAAAGAAGCTTTTCCCAGTATTCTCTTTAGGCATGTTTTGATCGAGCGAACGAGCCTCTCCCAAAAACCACCCCACCATGCAGCTCTTTCAACAATGTACTTCCATCTTGTTCCGGTTTCTCCATAAAACTTTAAATTTTCTGGATCGGTAACCATGCTCCACAGTTTGGTTAAATCTCGGTTCACCCTTTTAAATGTTTTCGCGTTATCTGAATAGAGTGTCTTACAAATTCCTCTTCTTGCTAAAAATCTTCTAAATGCCAACAGAAAGTTGCAAGCTGTTAAATCAGATACCAATTCCAGATGTACAGCACGAGTAACTGCACAAGTGAATAAAGCGATGTAAACCTTCTTATTTTCCTTCTTTGTGAATAATGGTCCTGCAAAGTCCACTCCACATATTTCAAAAGGAGAAACTTCCTTTAATCTGTCCGGTGGTAAGGATGCCATATCTTGGTCGAAAGGTTTTGTTTTAAATTTCCGGCAGTTAAAACAACTATGTATAACGCTTTTCACTCTTTGCCATCCCCGTAGAATCCAATACCTTTCTCTGATTTGTGCTAAAGTCTCGGCAACTCCACCATGTCCTACCCTTATATGACTTCGCCTTATTAATAGGTCTGACAAATAACTATTGGTTGTCAAAATTACTGGATGAACTTGGTCATAGTTCAAGTCTGCATTCTGTAGTCTTCCTCCAACTCTCATTATACCGTCGTCGTCCAGAAATGGATTAAGCGTGTGGATTTTCGAATCGGAAGAAATGTCGTGTTCACAGTTCAAAGCATTTACTTCGTTTGGAAAACACTCTCTCTGGGATTGTTTAACCCAACAAATTTCCGCCGAGTTTAATTCTTCAACTGTCAGAACTCCTGTTCTTTTTGAGTCTTTATTTCGAACATTATGTACGCATCTTAGAGTCCATGCTGTCACACGAAGAACAGTTTTCAATTCACTGTTTTTTCTAATATCAAAAATAGGGGTCCTCCCTTCTTCCGTTACACAACTTACTTGAAGGGTCTCTTTTCTCTTTCGTTTTCTTTCTTCCCTTGCACAGTCGTCTGTGGACAAGTCATCTGGTAATTTTGGCCATGATGTTTCCTCTGTAATTAACCGATCTGGTCCATGCCACCAATGACTATTACTTTTGATGGTTTCAATCTTCTCTCTTCTGGTGAGTAAGTTTGCAGGATTATCTTTTCCTGGGCAGTATGCCCATGATAACGGATCGGACTTCCCTTGTATTTCTTTTATCCTATTTTGCACAAACGGCTTCCATTTTTCGGTATTTCCTTTTATCCAACGCAAAACTGTACTGGAATCTGTCCAAAAGTGTAAGGTTAAATCAAACTTCTGCTTCAGTTGCCTTTCAACAGATTCAGCTAGTCTTGCTCCTATTAACGCCGCCATCAATTCTAGCCTAGGTAAGGATAGTTTCTTTAAGGGTGCTACTCTTGCCTTTGAAATCACATTTCTTGAGGTTATTTCATCTTTGGTTTCATATCTCAAATATATCACTGTACCATAAGTCTTTTGACTCGCATCTGTGAAGCAATGCAACTTGATATTTCTCAATTCTCTTTCTTCGATGTCTCCGAAATAATATCTTGGTATGTCAACATTTTCCATCTGTGATAACTATGTGCACCAATCTTTCCAATTTTTCTCTAGTTTTATGGACAATTCTGCATCCCAGTTTGCACCCGATTTCCAAACATTTTGCAAGATAATTCTGCCTCTTATTGTAAATGGATTTAAAAAACCAATCGGGTCATATAGACGACTAACAGTCTTCAGAATTTCTCTTTTGCATACCTTGTCCTTTCTCTTTCTCATATATGCAATCACTTCAGAAACGTCTATTCTTATAACATCCTTCTCTCTATCCCATAGGTATCCCAAAACTTTATTGCCTGCAGCGCATTGAATATCATTTTCTTCATTATTCCACAATTGTTGAAGGGATTCACTGTTTGTTCTCCATTTTCTCATATTAAAGTTCCCCTCATTCAAAATATATCTAACGTCTTTTGATAATATCATTGCTTCATTTTCATCTGTTACTCCTCCAATTAAATCATCCACATATAGACAATTCCTCAGTAGCTTGTATGCATCCTCATACTGTTGTTTATATTTGTCTATGTGAACTCTTAGCGTTGCAGCCAGCATAAATGGGCTTGACTTCGCACCAAATATGACTCTAGTCATTCGCAGTATTTTTACTTTGAGGGAGTCGCTGTCATCTATTTCCTCATCAATCCATAAAGATCTAACTGCATCTCGGTCTTCTTTGGCAAGAGCAATCTGTAAAAATGCCTGTTGAATGTCAGCTGTAAATGCGACCTTATTGTTACGGAATCTGATCAACAAATCCAGCACATCGGGATTTAGGTTTGGCCCTGCGAGTAAACAATCATTTAATGATGAACAGTTCTCGGCATGAGATGACGCATCGAATACTACGCGTAATTTAGTAGTATCCTTGTTTTCCCTGATTACAGCCTGATGTGGCATGTAATATATTACATTGCTACTATCATCCTTTGTTTCCTCTGCAATTCCTTCTTTTAAATAATTTTTGATAACCTTCTTATATTCTTCGTAGAATTGTGGTTCCTTATTGAACTTCCGAACAAGCGATCTCAATCGTTTTTCAGCCAAGTTGTAATTATCCTTCAAATCTTCTATTTGTTGATTCCACGGAAACCGTGTCACGTATCTATCATCTTCCATTTTCAGATTTTCTCGAAATTCCTGATAAATGCGCTTATCTTCTGTTTTATCAGTTTGGTCGATACTTTCCCTTATTCCTAGCGTTTCAAGATCCCAAAAGTTCTTAAACATTTCGTTCATTTCAAAGTCAGTTTTACTTGTACTTGTGGCAATTTTCATAACATTAATGACAGACTGTGACGCCAACACATTTGACAGCGCCGAGGTGCCACTAAATGTCCACCCAAAAATAGTTTGTGAAGCGACCAAGGATGGCGTTATCCTACGCACTCTTCCATTTACAACCTTCCAATAATAGTCGGCTCCGATCAAAACTGATAATTCTAAGTTGTTACAGTTTTCCGCTCCATCTGCTAACAACATTTTTTCTTTTTCACAATAACTTCGTATTTCTTTCCCTGTAGTACTTATCAAAGCACCGCTAATGTTATTTGTTTCCAAAGCCTGAATCTCGATTCTGCGTCCAGTTCTTACATCTTTTAAAACCAAGCGAACTCTTTTTCTTTTCTCTGTTACTGGTGAATTCGCAGCAAATGAAAACATCGTTAATTGTTCTTCTTCTGTCACTTGTAACTTGAGCTCTTTAGAAACAGTTTCCATAACAAATGTCCGTTGCGAGCCTCCGTCCAGAAGAATTCGCACGCTACGACGAGTTTTTCCCACTGTCTTTAGGGTCATGGTCTGTAACAGAACACCGTCCTCTTGCTGAAACGCGTGTGCAATATGTTTTACAGCTGAGGTGCTTCTTTCGGCATCGCACATGAAGGTATTGTGCTTTCGATGACAAAGTTGACACCGGTCTTTTGATAAACAAAACTTCGCCAAGTGATATTTTTTGAAACAGTTAAAGCATCTTCCTTGTCGCAATAAATTACGTCTTTTTTCGCCTATTGTTAAAGGACACCTGTCTAAATCATGATCCGACGAACAAAATAAACAACTTTCTCTAACACAATGCTCGTTATATCTTTGAACGTTGACCGCAGTCAATCTGTCTTCAACGCGTTTTACACACGACTCTGGGTTATTTTCTACAGTAACATTCAGTTCGGCGGCCGAAGGAAACGTTTTATTTTGCTTCATGAATTCTTTTGTGCGCGTGTGATCAGATCTGATGGGCATAATGTTTACTGCCTTAACACTCTGAGAAAGATTCGGTTTTAATTCTGTGTTTCCGCAAATTGCCTGGGTGCGCTCACGACTTTCAATTTCTTTTCTTATAAATTCCATAACTTCTTCTATATTCCAAATCTCATCAGCTTCCCGAAGTCTGTTGAATTCTAGTACTAATTCACTGGGAACTAATTTCAATATCATGGGACACAACAAACTTCCATAAGTGTCGGAGATTACTCCCAGCGATTCGAGGCTTCTTAATTGGACTTCGCAATTATCATACAGCTTCCGCAGACCAAAGGTTTCTCTTAACCTCTTAACAGGTGGTAGAGACAGTAACTTATTCATATGTGAATTTATTACAGCATCTTTTTTTCCGAACCTATCCTTCAAAATTTGTATGGCCTTGTCATAATTTGCTTCGGTGATAGGTAATCCAGATATTTCCATAGCAGCTGCTCCGCCCAAATAAGATTTCAAGTAACTAAACTTGTTCAAATTATTTAAACCCTCATTTGAGTGTATGGTCGTATCAAACTGACCCCAAAATTCCAACCAATGCGATGGATCTCCAAAGAATTTTGCAAGCTCTAATTTCGGTAATCTTATCGCCACTCCATGTATATTGTTTGACCGCGATGTTCTATTCTCTGTTTCGTTCGTGCCGCTTTCTTCAGTGTTTCCGATCCTAGTTAAACGGTGCTGCGCTTTGGTTTTCCATAACAGCACGTTTTCGTAGTATTCCTGACTAGCACAATAATCGTCTTCAAATTCTTCTACAGGAATAACTCGCTCAATTTGTTCACCAACAGAAATCAAATTTTCTTCTTTAATCAATAACTGAGCTAAATTATTCTCCATAGTTTCCCTTTCAATGGGATCCTCTTCAAGAGCTTCCTTTAGTTTATTAATAACAATGGTTGTTAATCTGCGATTAACCGCTCTTTTCTTTTTTAGTTTGTCTAAATCCTCCGCCATTACTTATTTTAAGCAATTTCAGTTTCGCACTTCAAATTCAATATAGGTGAAAATATTGCTTTCAGTTTGTATTTGCAAGAGAGCCCCACGTTGGGCGCCATTAATATTCTTACTTTTCGCGTTCCATTCGCGTTCCTTTTCAATTTCAGTAATTAGAGGTATTTATATTTAACTTCTTACCTCTTCCGTGAGTCCGTACACGGGCCCTCCTGCAGTCAGGAACTTCTTTATCCAACATCTATGCACACGGTCGAATACACAAGAACATCATATTCCAAGACAGTTCCACTTCAAAGGTATACTACTAATTTATTGCAGATCATTTTATACGAATTAGATGTAAATACACAAACACTCACACACACTGAAGATTTCGTTCTTTGTCTTTCGCGTCATAAGTCTTAATATCAGTTCTTACATTACGACCTCTGCCGTATTATCTGTTCCGCCCTTTCCACACGTCCTCACATGTCCGCCATCTTCTCACATCTGACGTTTCCCGCCTCCGCTGCGCCCTCTGTCCGTGAAGTCCCAAAAACATGACGCCACTAGACACTATCCCACGTTGATCGGGCCCAACACCACTGCAACCCATGCCGGCGATGCTCGCTGGTGAGTGGTAGGCAGCAGAGTGTCCTCCTCGAATGTAGTCCCCGTGTCACAAGTCATCTGACAACGGTCCGGTTGTCCACTTCCGTACCTGTAGACGACGCAGTATGGCCACGGATGGTTGAGTGCGACGAATTCGGTTCTGGCAGTGCAGCTCTCACACTAGCTCGATCCTCGCGCTCTGTCGTTGCCCCCTGTACCCGCGTGTTGCTGGGATGTGCCCTCCCCAATGATCGGCGCCAACATCGTCTGATTGCCGCGCCGCTCCGACCCAAATGCCTTGCGACACGACGACTTCACCAACCGTCTTCTCTGGGCCCAATTACATGTCCTTTCTCGAAATCGCTCAACTGCTCGTAGTGTGCATGGATCCGATGCCGAGGCATCCTCACAGTGCGTGGAAGTTAATGCAAGCGCAATCCGCTGTCACAATTGTCCCCGCGTGCGAGATTTGCTCTTGATAAACCCTTCTCGATGCGCTGTTTCCATGCGCCGTGGGGGACACTATTTCGTCATTGGTTGTTATTTTTTAATCATTTTCTTTTTTTGATCGAAGGTTTGACGACCACTGTGAGGAACTCAATGGGCTGTAAGCAGTCGCCCGTCCCTAATTTAGGGTCACTGGTTCCAGGGAAAAGAGAGAGCTAGTGCCTTAAGACAAACACAGCATCCATGCCTCGCAGGGATTCGAACCCGGACCCTTTACGGACGAATGATCATAAGCCAGCGCTTAGACCACTGCTGTAGCGGGGGCGACTTTTAATTTTTCATATCCGGCTATCAGGTACTTGCATGCAGATTTTCATCAGGATCAAACCACTTTCTCGGGGTGCTTCTCTTTTTTTTTTTTTTTCCTTTTTTTTTTTTTTTTTTTTTGTAAAGTACGAATAATACCTCTATATAAATAATAAACCTAAATAACATTCCCTTAATAAATAATACCTCTAAATAACGTTCCTTTAATAAATAGTACCTCTAAATAACATTCCTTTAATAAAATAAATAATACATCCTTTAAATAATACATCCTTTAATAAATAATACCTCTAAATAACATTCCTTTAATAAAATAAATAATACATCCTTTAATAAATAATACCTCTAAATAACATTCTTTTAATAAAATAAATAATACATCCTTTAATAAATAATAAATCTAAATAATATTCTTTAAATCGTTTGCAGTTAGAACTGTATTGTAAATCACACAGTTTTAACTGTAAAAAATTTATATGAGATCCTACATCACAAAACAGCAAATCATGCTGAAAATGTTCAAAGTATGACGTCGCGTGCGGATTTCAGTTGAACATGATCGTCACTTTTTCACAAAATTAGCATAGCCTCTGGCTTCTGAAGTTCTCTTTAAATTCGGATCTTTTTCCACAGAAGTTTGAGAAACGTGACATTATTATTAAAAACTCATTATTAAATCCAAAGATTCGGCAGCAAACCATCCGTTTTCTTCGTTGGAGGTATGCGTTTAAGGCATTTAACCTTCGAGCAGTATTAAACAAAAAACATTAAAGAACTTCATGTAAGGTTAGGTGATGCGTAACATCACAGCCTCTCCTTGACAAATGTCAACCCCGCCTTCTCGTGGTGCATCCTGTTCCCACTAAAGGCGCTCTGACGACCGCCAATAGCGGTATAACTACTCCATCAAGATTAGAGGAAGTGCTATCCCACACTCACCAACCCACTTGGCCAGCGTGGTGAGTTATGGCCAAACCCCTCCAAAATGACTACGCAACTTAAATCTTGACCCTCAGTCTCCGGCAGCTGGAATGTACCTGGGCAAGGCAGCAGCCAGTGCGACATGAAGGCAGAGGGTGCTAAGAATCTCCGGAGGACCGGACTAGGCTGCCATCTGATGCTGACCTTGGCTACTTACAATGGACGCTCCCTATCTTCTGATTCAAAGGTTCTTGAATTGGAAGAGTAACTACAAAGGATCAAGTGGGACATCGTCGGGCTAACTGAGGTAAGGAGAAAAGGAGAAGATCTCATTGAACTGAAAAGTGGACATCTCTTCTACTATCGTGGGACAGATACTGGCAGAACTAGTGGTATTGGATTTATAATAAACAAGAAACTGAAGGATAAAGTTGTAGAAGTTGAAAGTTCCTCTGACAGAGCTGCACGACTCGTTATCCAACTCTCGAGAAGATACAAGGCTCAGATTATTCAAACTTATGCACATACCACAAGTCATCCTGAAGAAGAAATTGAAGAATTTTATGAGGAAATTTGTCATCTAAATAATAAAGGTAAGCAGCACTTGAAAATAATTATGGGAGATTTCAATGCAAAAATAGGGCAACGGCAACAGAATGAAACTTCAGTAGGTAAATTCGGTCACGGCAACAGAAATCAGCGTGGAAATACTCTCGTAGAGTTTGCAGAGGCAGAAGGGTTTTTCATCTTGAACTCCTTTTTCAAGAAAAAGCCATACAGGAAATGAACATGGTGATATCCAAATGGGACGACAAGTGAAATTGATTTTATTATGTGTAACAAAAAATTTGTCATAGAAGACTGCAGTGTGCTAAACAAGTTCAACACAGGTATGACCATAGATTGGTGAGATGTACCATGCACCTCAACACTAAACTCGAACGTGGCAAGCTCATCAGACAAACAAAATATATTGACATAACCAACCTTAAAAAACACCATAATACCTTCAAGTTGGAACTGAAGAACAGATTCTCTGCTTTAGAAGGCCTAACATCGGAAGAAGTGGATACTTCTGAAGTTAACAGAAAAAGTAGCCAAAGCACTTATGGAAACAGCAACAAAATTAGCTGGGTCTAAGAACAAGTTGCATTTGAACAAATTATCAGGAAAAACCAAAATGTTGATACAAAAAAGAAGAGAGATGAGGACAACTAAAGAAGATGTGACTTCCAAAGTGGAATATATAGAGTTATGCAAGACAGTACGGAAAAGTATCACTGAAGACGTAAGAAAATTCAACAGTGAACTAGTGAGGAAGGCAATTGAAAACAACCAAAGCCTAAAGATAGCAAAGGGACATCTCAGTAAGGGAAGAAAACAGATTATGGCACTGAGAAAAGAAGATGGTTCTGTAACAAGAAATAGAGGCGAAATTTTGATAATAGTGAAAGATTTCTACTCCAAATTATATGAAAGGGATGATACATGTACTCCAGACATCATGAAATGTACCAGTACCAGAGTTCTTCCAGTCCTCCCAGCAGAAGTTGCACATGCAATCAAGAACATGAAGCGGGGAAAAGCTCCAGGAGAAGATGAAATTACTGTAGACATCATACAAGAAGCAAGTGGAGAAATCGAAACAGTACTCGCCCAAATTTTCACTCGATGCCTTAATGAAGGGAAGATTCCTGAGGATTGGAACAACGCTACAATGATCCTGCTACATAAAAAAGGTGACATTGAGGATCTCAGGAACTACAGACCTATCAGCCTCCTATCAGTGGTTTATAAAATCTTCACTAAAGTTCTTTCACACCGTTTGAAGGTAACACTGGACATGGCTCAACCGAGAGAACAAGCTGGATTCAGGAGTGGCTACAGCACAATAGATCATATCCACGTACTGAGAGAACTCATTGAAAGAGCGAGGGAATATGAACTTCCATTGTGCATGGCTTTTATCGATTATGAAAAAGCCTTTGATTCGGTGAAACCATCAGCAGTTACAATGGCTCTGAAATCCTGCGGTATTGAAGATGCATACATTAATATTATTAATAACATCTATGAAAATGCAAGTGCAAAGATTCGGCTGTTTGAAAATACAACACACATAAAAATTGGAAAGGGAGTGAGACAAGGTGACACCATATCTCCAAAGCTCTTTAATGCGACATTGGAAAATGTCTTTCAATCACTGAACTGATAAAACAAAGGGATAAAGATTAATGGAGATTTTCTAACCCACCTTCGTTTTGCTGATGACGTAGTCATTTTTGCAACAACCCCATCAGGGCTGCAGAGTATGTTCCAGGAACTTGCTGACAAGAGTAAAGAAGTGGGATTAAAAATGAACTTTCAGAAGACAAAAGTGATGTTCAATGCTTTTACAAGAAATGAAGATTTATCGATTGATGGAGAAAAGCTGGAGATAACAGACACGTACGTTTATCTTGGACAGCAGATATCAAGTGAGGGTCACCTTTATGAAGAAATTAATCGGCGTACAAAACTTGCCTGGAGAGCTTTTGGAAGAAACAGCATAATTTTCAAGAGCAATATGTCATTATGTCTTAAAAGAAAAGTGTTTGATCAATGCATCCTTCCAGTGCTTACGTATGGTGCAGAGACGTGGACCTTAACTAAAAGAGACATACAAAGGCTGCAGACAACTCAAAGCAGCATGGAGAGGTGCATGCTTGGTGTAACCAGGAGAGATAAGAAGAAGAACTCGTGGATCCGAAAAATGACAGGAGTGCAAGATATCATGATCAGAGCTAAATCCCTGAAATGGCAATGGGCTGGGCATACTGCCAGAAGGGCAGACCATCGATGGACAGCCGAAATTTTAGATTGGATTCCAAGGGACAGGAAAAGACCCAGAAGAAGACCACATGGGAGATGGGTGGATGCAATTCGAAAGTATGCGGGGATGACATGGAGGAGACTGGCACAAGACAGACCGTTGTGGAGGAAACTTGGGGAGACCTTCGTCCAGCAGTGGATTGATAATGGTTGACAATGATGATGATGATGATGATGAACTCCTTTTCTCCAGAAATCCTGAATTACTTAGCAATGACAAACTCCTCTTGGTTTATATAAAAATGCAGATGGGAAAGGATCTCACTGTATTCTCATTTCTGAGATTGACTATGACGAATCACGTAGGAAATACCTTTCCTGGTGTAAATGTGGTGGCCATATTTTGGTACTGAATTAGGAGAGAATAGATTATTCGCATTAGAAAGTAGAACACTGAATACAAAACAGAAAAGTTAGAGCACGAATATCATTTGGAAGTTTCAAAGGACGTTGAGAGAGAGGGCTATAGGCTGCGTATTGCGAGGATGTTAGGTTTTTATCTCATTGTCCGATATTACGAGGCGTGACCAATAAGTATGACCAATAAGTAATGCCTCCGCGAAAGTGTCTACATGACTTGTTGCCGAGTAACCAGTCAGACGGTAAACGATTCTTGGTGCCATCACCTTCATTTTACTGCGTAATAGAACTCCGTACATCAATGTGTTCGTTTTTAATTGTATTTAAATGGATGATTCTTTTTCAACTGGTTTCAAACAACGATGAGTTACAGAGCTTTTAACTCGTGGAAATGTACCTTCCAAAGAAATTCACGCTAGATTAGTGGCAGTTTATGGCTCTGGAAATTTGGACACGAACACTCTTCGTCACTGGGTAAGAAAATCAAAGGACAGTGGAGGAAAGTTGGCCGTAAAGGATCAGCCGCTGAATGGGAGGCCCGTAATCGCAACTTGCAATTTGAACAGGCAAAAAGTCGATGATCTCATCAGGGGAAATTGATGAATAACTCAGAGAAACATAGGAGGTAAGCTGAACATTTAGTTTAGGTAGTTTAAATGATTTTGTTAGCGTTTTAGGATACAACAAAGTGTGTACTCGTTGGTCACCGCGTCTGGAAAAGCCTAAAATGAAGAAATCAAGACTTGAAACATGCCAAAACTTGCTTGCTCGTTATGGAAAATATGGAAGTACTTTTCTTTAAAGCATTCTGAGGTGATTAAAATTGGGTTCGCCATTATGACCCAGAAACGAAAAATGAATCGCTGGAATACCAACACCTATCTTCTCCTCGAGCGAAACAATTAAAAACTCAAATTTCAGCAGATAACTGCAGGCTCAGGGGATATAGAGGCATTATCCATCAGAAGTTCATGGTCAGAAGTACGACTATCAACTGTGAAAGCTACGTGAATACCTTAAAACAAATTAGAAAAATCATGCAATGCATTGATTATGGTTCGCTTTCCAATATACCAGGAATCATTACTCAAGTTATTAGGACAATGGCTGTGAAATAAATCTCGCTCCTGTGTAATGACCTTTGACCCCATTTCGATGATAATTAACAGAACCAGTTCAGTATACCTCCAGAACAACACGATAAAGTTTTGTCGCAATCGAAGCATTTTTTATGTAAGTTATAACGCATAAGGGCAATGGAATGGATCCCGCTCCTATGTATTGACTTTTGACCCCATTTCGCCGATTTTCAATAGGGTTTCTCCCCAGGTTGTCCCCTACCACATACTAAAATTTCATCGCAATCGAACCATTTTTACGAGAGTTATCGTGTGGACAGACAGACAGACAGACGGACGGACAAAGCTGGAGGATATACGCTTCTTCAACCTACGGTTGGAAAGCGTAAATTAAAACAATTAAAGCAATGAATAAACCGCGTGAGGGGGGAAAAAGCCAATGATTCTGCAACACGCCAACGCCAAACCGTTATTATGCTTTCACTTCAGGGGCCATACAAAAAATAGGTTTGAAATCCTTGAACACCCTACCTACAACCCAGATTTAGCGCCGTCCAATTTCACGTTGTTTTTGCTCTCAAAAGACATCTGAAAGGAATTCAGTTCACCTGCGACGAAGATGTTCAAGCCGCTACGTGGAAATGGTTCCGAGAACAACATGAAGATTTTTTACAGAGACGGGTTTAAAAAACTTGTAAACAAACTTTAACGTATCTGCATCGATCGTGAGGGGGACTGTGTACAAAAATGAAATGTGTGAATTAAAGTAGAAATTCTGAGCTTTGTGATTGTTTTGTTCCAATTTGATACCTTGCCGCTGGGCTTGTACAGAATATATTATATGGAGGCATTACTTTCTTAAAATCCTCTGCATTTTCCTCTAAAATATTTTTCATCGTAAGTTGGTACGCCAGTTGAGGGACAGGAGAAGAGCTGGTTGGCTCAGAAGAGCACGAGTGATCTGTTGTTACCTGAATTTGTCTTGTTCTTGATGTTTTACGGATAACCATGCATGGTCCATCCATGCATTTGCAACATAAAAGGTCCCAAGCAAACTAAACCATTTTAGATCGCGATCAAGTAAATTCTCACAGACCAAATAAATATCATTAGGCAGCATTAAGGTACAGAACACTTATTATAACACCATGCGCAGTATTGAGGATAAAATACCAATGTTTTATTAAATGCATGAATAAAAACAAAGATTTCTGATTCAAATTTAGTAATCTTCATTCGAAGGGTAGGTCTCAAGTAATTCTTGTACAGTACGAACACTGTTTCAGAATAAAATGTAAAAAAATTTAAGTGATGTCATAACATGAACTGTACATTTTGTCTGAGTGTATGTCCCTTGACTGTTTAGTTTTAAAACAATCCACTCTCCAAAATCCACAGATTTTCGGAATGTACTTCCAACATTAAACTGGCTATGTTCACATATCTTGTTTCGTTTTTGTATCTGCTTCTCCTCTTTCCTGGAAAAACATCTTGTTATCTGTCTTCCGTCCAAATTCTCGCGAGTAATGTCACTTCCTTTTTAGGTTTAATTCATGCTTTGAAAACATCCTGCTCAAAAATTCTATTGCATAACTACGAGGTTTAAATCCCATGACAAGCAATTCAGCATTTTCACTATTGTGTAGGTGACGCATCAAATTCTGCCTAATTACAATAGTTTTCCAATTCACACGTAAAAAGAAGAAATAAGTTCCATTGTTTCCTTACAACAGAGAATGCAAAACATAACAAAATACTTTGTTTTCTCCCATATTTTTATGACTTCTCCCAGGGACATTGTACAATGCTGTATTTAGGACGAGAAAGGCAAAATTGAAGCCAATTTCCTTAGAAAATGTCCGCAGTTAAAGCTACAAGCAGGGACGTCGCTAGACTTCGAAATCAGGGTGGGCGAGAATTATTTTTGCTGGGGCAAATTTGATAGCAAATATGTTTACGGAACACTGAAAAAATCGGTTTAAATACTTTTTACTATCGACTACAAACAAAGGAATACATGCAATCCACCCTCCCCTAACCCCCATGCCGAATACAGGCTCATTAATTTGGGAATAGTCTTTGAGTTTTTGCACTTTTTTGGGCTACAAAAGAATCCAAAGTTGAGGTCCTTTTTTTAATGTTCCTTCTTTCCATTTTCAATAAACCTTGAAGAGTTATATATCCGTGTAATATGACACGCTGCCACCAGCACCAGTAGCACGCACTGATTAAAAGAAAATTGTATGCCTAAAAGAAGGGTCTGAAAGCTAATGTTTTCGTGGATCAGAGATGGGAAGAAATAAGGACACGCAGGAATAACGACTTCCCCTTCATTAACTCCCTTTCTTCGAGTCAGCAACCTTGTCTTGCACTCATCACTTTCAAAGCAGTCGTCAGCCACGTCCTGCTCCCTCACTGGCCCGGGACAGGCTTAAGAGTGCTAGTATAGCTTTTTTAGACTTCACTTTCCGTGTTCGAATATCCTACTTATAGAAGAAACAGCGGAGCAATTTGTAATGCTCCTTCAGTGAATTCCTATTCACCCTCCTCATTTGCCCCTGCCCATACGAATATGAAACAAAGAAGGAATTTTTCAAATCGGACTCCTAGAAGTAGAGATTTTGACAAAAATGAGATATATATCTACGCCCCCTGGCGGAGAAACTGTGAAATATTTTAAGAAGAAAATATTCCGGAAAGGTTTATCGATATCAGTGGCATCAGTCCACGAAAGAATTTTTTCAATCGAAATTTTAGAAGCTCAGATTTTATGGCAAATACATCAGAAGCAAAGATTAGCGCTTACTCCCCCTGGTGGCCAAAGCATGTTTTACCAAAAATTTCAAATTATATGCAAAAGATTTTCATCAGGAGGTGTATCCGCTGAATGATTTTTTTTTCAAATCGGAGTTTTAGAAGAAAAGTTATCGGGAAAAATATAATTTAATTTTACGGCCCTAGCGGAAAATCTATGCGTATTTTGAAAAAAGTAACTATATCTAAAATACTCGACATAAATGGAATCGAAAGATAAAAGAATTTTTTCAATCGGATGTTTAGAAGCAAATATGTGGAATAAAACGTATTTTTGAATTCGATATCATCTGCATTTACGCCCTCTAGCGGCGAAATTGTACATCGTAAAAAAACAAAAACAAAACGAAATGAAGGATCATCATTCGCATGTTTCAAGCTTCCCAATGCAAAAATATTTTTTTCAAATCGGACTAATAGTTGCAAAGATATCGTGGGTACAGACGGACGGACGGACAAACCGGTAACATAAGCACGATCTTTTTTTACAAAAGACGTGCTAAAAAGGCTTAAACTAAGGATTGGGAAGTGTGGGTTACAACTAAATTATCATGGCCCTGCGAATGCTATTTGAATAACCTTTGTACGGAGAAGTAAAAAAACGCACTTTCAGGGGAATACGTACAGACAGCTACACGACTAAAACACGAGATTCATTATTACTTGGCGAAGTTCAGATTGAAGTTTAAAGTTAAAAAAATTGAAAAATGACGCATTCTAAACTAGGTGGGCAAGAAAAATTTCAGGGTGGGCTGTTCGCATCTCCTTGGCGACGTCCCTGGCTACAAGAATGTAGTATGTTTTTTCTAAAGATGAACACAAATAACTATACTTAATTCTTAGATGAATTTGTGAAGCGTGAATTATTTATAGCGTCTTATATGAAAGAACCACATTCGATAATAAATGCATAACACTGATAACACATAACAGGAACAGATAGTTGCCAGTTCCATTAAAAGACATTCGGCGCTGATAGTAATACTTGAACGCTTCAGTTACAGCCTTTTTATAAGAGGAAGATGTATATACTGTATAAATTTAATGACTTCCACAGGCAGTGTCGCTACAAGCAACATATTTAAGTGAAATCATTTTTGCCATGAGCAGTGATACTCAGTTGAAAGTGTGGAAAGGAAGAAGGAAAAGGCATATCCTACTGTGTGATTTCGGTTTCTAGAGCTTTTATAAAAATCTAACACCCGCCGTAGAAAGGTTTTGTCGTGGAAAAAATTCCCTTAAGGATAATAGTATACAAAAGGCAGTAATTCAGGAAACATAGGGTGACTTAAAAAAAACAAAAAAAAAACCGACATACCATGATACGATGAATAAATCAGGCGCTTATTTACGCTGTGTGCTAAAGAGATTTACTAGTTTGGTGTCTTCAAGAAACGAAGGATTTCTTATCTGCTCGGAATAAACACTGAAACTCTATCAATTCTTCTGAACAATCGCGGGAGCTCTAGTAACATTTAAAGGTAAACGTTTTTAAGCCCTGTGAGATACGAAGATTGATTTCAGTGCTGAAATCTTTGAAACTGGTAATTTGTGTCACATATAGAACGTTGCGCAGAGATTGAATTTTTAACGAAAGAAGGAACTGTGCCGTCCGATAATCGCGAGCGTATGATTTGAGCCTAACGCAGACCAATGAGCAGGATTACTAGAGCTCAGCAAGGTGCGTAATGTAAAATACAGAACTTTGGCCTTTAATAACTATGGAACGGGTGGATGAATAAACTCTTGTATGTGAGGTGTTCTGTTGTTCTATAGTAAGCATGAAAAATTTCATTCGAAACGCTTTCGTAAGTTTCGAGATACATAAACCCTGTTTTGTCATTTTTTTTATGAAAGGTATTCGACCAATGTTGGCTCCTGCTAACATAATAATTCCGGTTACCATTGCGTACGCAAACGCTCTCTCCATATTGACAAAATATCACAGCTCACTTATGTGTAAGCTTATATGACATCAGGGCTGTGTTACCGCACACGTTCAAATCAAACGCATCCTAACATGAAGAAGTGCATCGTTCTAACACTTGCTTAGAAACACGGAAAGGAAAGTATGACGACACCACATTTCGATTTTTCAGTTTTTGATCGCAATAAACAAACTTTTGGAAGCAAATGAATGGATTTGTGAATGATTAAACCAGGCATTTCCTTTCGTTTTCAGTGCAGCTGTATACAGAGCTAAGTGCGGTGAATGAATTCGTAGTATTACGCTGCACACGTGTTTTTAAATGTTATTTTGAAGGCACAACTGATTGGCAGACTCAATCCATAACTGCATTCTTAAACTTTATTTGAAACACCCCAAATCAACAGCTTTCTGCCCTTTTTCGTTTACCTGCGTATAAATTCATTAGCGTACAATCGAAATTCCAGAGCAGGAAAACGCCTTCCACCTCACTAAGAAAAATTGGTGAAATCAGAAAAGTCTAAGTAAAGCTCAATGGGGCAAGCTGAGCTATACTTAGCTCCATTTCTTATTGATCTCTCTTTTACCAAGGGCTGAGTATTCTACAAACGATAACTTAGGACACACATTCATGCACCTTTTGCCGTAGTCAGCTTGGTATTTCTTGTGAAAGGTTGAGCTCTAAGAGACATCTAGGGACAATTTTGTGCACGACGGTCGCGTGCCCCAAATGCTTCTTTGTAGAAGACCCAGCTCCTTGTGAAAGAGGTACTAATAAGAAATGTCCCATGATAAAACTTAGCATGCTCCATTGATCTCTACTTAGTCTTTTCTGTTTTCTCCTTTTATTAATATTTTTGCACTATCCTAAAGTACTAACATAACGGGATACAATTCAGAGAGGGTAAAGAAACGTCGTTTAGTATGATGAGATTGCTGTAACTAAGGACAGACACAGCTCGAATAAAGATCTGTTAAGTGAATCGGATTTTTCAGGGACCAGATGGAAAATAACTGTGCATGTGAATAGCAAGACTGATTCTGTAACTCTCTCTGTAACGCTGTTTGCAGTTAGCAGTTGTGTTCTAAGGCCTCGGGGTTGCTGGGCCTCGCAGTGTAACGCTGTTTGTTGTTAGCAACCGCGAGGTGCTAACAGCAAACAATAACACTGTTGCTAATGGCAAACAAAGTGTCACTATCAACTAATGTTATTTAATACAATCAAAAATAAGACAATTTAGTTATTTTTCCTTAAAGAAGTCATCGAGGCAAACTTCAATCTTTAGAAAAAAGGCAGCAGCTCTGTTCGAATTGGGTTTTCCCGTAGAACGGATGAATTTCGCATCCTTCTAAAACTAACAGCAAATTACGTTTTTTCCCTGTAGCACAATAGATGGGGATCCAAATAAAAGAAGATGCTTCACGAGAGAAAGACAAATCTGACTCTGGATGAACGCTTTTCTCATGGCCAACTTTACGCAGCATTGTCAAGATCCATAAATCTGCAATAAATAAATGCTTACGTTAAGACAACTCAAGTGCAACGAAGTCTCTTAAACAATAATAAGCAATACACGCAAAACATTGTTTACTACGAAATTTTCCAAACCCCCTTAGATAAGATTTTTAACACATTTATAAAACTGAATAATAAAATTATCAGCACCACAAGTTTAACAGGAAATAAAATTATTTTTATCATTTGAATTAACACCACTTTCAGTTAGATAACAAGGAAAAAATTTAGTTAGAACTTTCTTACCCGTGCATGGCACGGGTTATCGGCTAGTTGTTAATATTCCCACCAGGTAACACTTAGAACATAACGAACTTCCCTCGTGAGCAAGTCGGTGTACTGCACTATTTTTTATTCGAGCAGTTTTTCAGTACATCGGAGACGCCATTTTAAAACAAAAACAAAAACAAAACTGTGCCATGATGGAGAACACTCCTTCTCATTCTTAAAGAGGAGGTCGCTCATTTCCGCAAGAATACCGATTTTTACCCCTCAATCTGATAGCCCAATTCTTCATGAGTTTTTTTATTTTCGTTTTTGTCCCGTGGCTTATATCAACACCAAGGCCGCTATCGCCGAAAAGGATCTGAGTTGGATATATATATACACTGCTGGCCACCCAAAATGCAACACCAAAAAGGATACATCCGATTGGCCTGAAATTCGCAGCATGCGTCGCCCACAAGAGGACATGCAAACGATTAGCATTGCAGGGCATATGCAAATCCTGTGCGCCCGGCACGCCACCGAGAAGCACTATAAGAAGGGTGCTCAGAAGGCGGGGTGTAAGTAGTGGAAGTGTGTTGTGCTGCCGAACCTGTGCGTGGAAAACTTCCTGACGCATCGTCGCAGAAGACGGCAGTCATTCCAGCACGTTTCGGAGTTCGACAGAGGTCGAATAGTGGCTTATCGCGACAGCGGTTTATCGTACCGAGACATCGGCGCCCGTGTGGGAAGACATCCAGCCACAGTGAGGCGAGTATGGATTCGGTGGGTGCAGGAGGGAAGGACGGACCGACGTGAGCGATTGCCGCAGCCGCGGCATGTTGTGCGGCGGGCATTGACGGCTCGCACCGCCACATCACGAACGTTAACGCAAGAATTAGGGTCTGTTGCGCAATAACCTGTGTCAGCACGTACCGTTCGACGTCGTCTGTAGGAGCGGGGACTTGTCGTACGGCGCCCATTGCTCCGATTACCATTGACGTTACACCACCGGCGAGTGCGGCGGCAGTGGGCAGTTGAACGCCACACCTGGACTACGGAATGGCACGACATTGTCTTCTCCGACGAATCCCGCTTCTGCCTGCAGCACCACGATGGTCGGATCCGCGTGCGGCGGCACCACGGCGAGAGACTGTATGACGCCTGCATTATGCATCGCCATACCAATCCGTCGCCTGGAGTTATGGTTTAGGGAGCAATTGGATATGGCACTCGCATCCCTCGGTTACGCATCGCCGGTACACCCAACAGCCACCGCACCATCTCCGACGTTTTGGAGCCTGTAGTCCTCCCTTAACTACGGGACCTTCCAGCGGCCACGTTTCAACAGGACAATGCGCGCCCGCACGTGGCACGCATCGTGCAACAATTCTTCACAGCCCACCAGAAGTCACTGCTGCCGTGGTCCGCCTGTTCTCCCGATATGTCGCTCATCGAACACGTGTGGTCGCTGATCGGCAACCGAGTGGCCCGGCAAAGCGCCACCTGCGGCTACGCCTGATGAACTGTGGCAACGTGTGGAAGCAGCCTGTACCGACATACCCCAAGCTCACATCCAAAGCCTCTTTCTTTCGATGCCGCGCCGTGTAGCGGCCGTTAATGCCAGCCATGGGGGCCACACGAACTATTGATGTCTGCGTGTTCCGCAAGTCGCACGGGCCTGTAAGCTCAATCGTTTCATCTTTGTAACTGTTGTTATGTGTCCGGTAAATCTGGCTTCGTTATCTCGTGTCCTTCTTGGTGTTGCATTTTGGGTGGCCAGCAGTGTATATATGTATATATTTTTTAATGACATGTCTTGGATACAGATTTCAGAGATTCCAACTTCGACAACAACGGTCCGGCCACCTCTAGCAAGGAAATAAAATTTATTTTGTCAAGTAGGGATTATTTATCCCTTATGCACTTTCTCATTGACTGAACATACACAGTACGCACTTCCACATAAACTTCTCATTGGCACAACATATACAATACATACAACATATACAGTACACAACAAATACTTCCTCATGGACACAACATGTATACAGTACGCACTTCCACAGAAGCGAATATAGGTAAAAATTCAGGCATTCCAACTTCGACATCAACGGTCCGAGAATTTTTGTAAAATTATATTCTCAAGATTTGCGCACGATTAAATCCTTTGCTTTTGCAAATTCTTGCTCATTGACTGAACATATACAGTGCGCACTTCCACAGAAACTTCTGGCTATAAAACTCATGCGGAATTGGGCCATCAGTTTGGGGTGGGGGGATGTAAAAATCGGTATTCTGGCGGAAATAGGAAACCTCGCTTAAAGAGCCATAAACGTGCTTCGTTCTGTTACGACATAACAGCACCACATTGCCTTATATCTGATAATCGCAGAAACTGACAATAACAAAACTTACACAATATTGAAGAATTTGCCGCCCCTTAAAAAAAGACATTTTAGAAGTTTGTGTAAGGATATTTTGGGCGTTTTGGGACCGGAAGATAAACGTTTTCCTTTTTACTTTCGTAAACAGTATCTAAAATGCCAATTTTCAGTTCATGTAGTTTTTATTTCCATTCAGATCCATGCCGTTTTGGCTTCTCATTCGAAAACAACCTTAGATCAGCTCTCTGTGGCTATAGTTGTCTTCGGGTTTATTTGAAGTTTGCACAGCAAAAAATAACTAACTACCCAATCAATCAAACATTTTTGGTAACTTTCCTGGGCCACATCCAGCTTTTGCGATATTTGACTCAACTAAACAGTCAGTAGCTTAGCTACGGACACTGCCTGTATCTGAGACTTAACCGATGAACAAATATAGCTAGTGCTTTCTCAGGGAGTGAAAACATAAATGATAAAACAGTCTTGGATTATTCTCATCGCCGGTTGTGGCCTAAGTGAGAACTTAAATCTGGGGATACACGTTTTGTAGACACTGTCAGATCCGCATTTACCTCAAGGGGCTGGAATAGGCACAGGGTGGATAAGCAAGCCTGAAGTTATTACTGGTTATTTTCTAACTTGCAAAATCTTTCTGTCATTTTAGTTTTCGATATATTAACGACTGAAAGATTAATGAAGAATGTGAGCCGCCTCGGTGGTCAAATGGTTTGAAGCGCATTCATCCGAAATGGGCCACTGAGTCTTCTATGGGACATGGGGGACTCACTGGCGCTGACTTTGCTCCTTCCCTGGAGCCAGTAACCCAAAATTAGGGACGAACGATTGCTTATAGCCCTATGAGTTACTCATGGCAGTACGTAAACCCCGAAACAAAAAAAGAAAACAAAAAACACTAAATATTCATTTTAAATTGAGATGTTGCCACTCTTCAACTCAAGGGATTTGGTAAAATTTTTAATTCATCCTCAATTGTCAATCCACTGCTGGATGAAAGTCTCCCCAAGTCTCTTCCACAACTCTCTGTCCTGGACTATTTTCTTCTTTGTGACTTCTACATGTTTTCAAATTTCAGCCACCAATCACCTACATGGTCTCCTTCTGAGACTATCTATCCGCTAAATATTCATTAAAATTGAGATGCTGCCACTCTTCAAGTCAAGGGTTTTGGTTAATGAGTCCGCTATTTTCAGTTGCCAGTTCACTATTTCAGTTGCATAACTGCAGCAGAGTCGTATTTAGAGGTAGGGAAAGGAGCCTTCCTCCCGGAAGTGATTCTTTTTGTTAAAATGCGACTTAAATTAGAAAAATGCTTTAATTTAATAAAAATGCATAAACTTACATTAGAAAATAATGTTTTAATATTTTCTTATATTTTTCATTAACTTTTATTTTGGTGAAAATCTTCCAAATACGTGGAGACAATGTAAATAGACAAAGTCCCGCTCTTACCACGTTTTTCTTTAACAAACACACAACAGCCAAAAAATTGTTAATTGTTAAATTTCGATCCCGGCGGTGTTGAATAACAATATTTCGGCTGCTGCGTGTTGGTTAAAGAAAAACGAGGAAAGAGCGACGACTTTGTCTATTTAACTTTTATTTTGTCTTAATGAATTTCAAAAACTTCTATTTTCTGCCCCCCCCCAGAAAAATATAATTCTATATATGCCCCTTAACTGTCAGTTGTTTTATCAATATGACCGCAGCCCATTGCCACTTGAGGGTCTTTACTTTGATCATGATGACATCAGTTCTGGTTATTTTCCTTATCGACGAGTTCATCTTATGTTTTTCAGTTACACCAAGCATGAATGTCTCCATGCTTCTTTGAGTTGTCTGTAACCTCATAATTTATTTTCGAAGTCCATGTCCTTGATCCTTTAGCAAGAGCTGGAAGGATGCACTCATTAAACACTTTTTAAAGACATAATGTTAACTGCACTGCTTCTTCCAAATGATCAAAAATTGTACTGTTTCTTCCAAATGATCTCCAGCCAAGTTCGATACGCCTATTAATTTCTTCTTCGATGTGGCCCTCGCCTGATTAAAGGTAAATGTAGGCATCGGCTACTACTAAATTTCCTCCATCAACCTTTAATCTTCAGTTCTTGGAAAAGAATTGCACATCAATTTCGTTTTCCGTATGTTCCTCTACTTCCCTCTGCTAGATGTGCCAGAGTCTGTAGATATAGTAACTCTAAGTTAAGGATGAGTAATTCTTCCTAGGCTTAAAGAAAGATCAAGAAACTTCCAAAATAAATAAATATCTCTGGTGGAGTTGTTGTCTATTTATAAAAATCTTTACACCGTCCGGATCGGCTTGAAATTCTGCCAGAATTTTACTAGCCATTTTCCGTTTTCGCATTTTATATTTTGTGAAGCATTTAGGTAAAATTCATAACCCACTATTCCTTGAACAATTCTCTTAGAATACTTTTTTTTTTTTTTTTGATAAATTGCTTGTGTTTGTGTGCGAAAGGCATTTAGGAAGAACATTTTTCCATTGTTTGAGCAAGAAGGGGAAAAAATTCAAAGCTTTGTTCCTTTGGAATTATTATGTTCGTGCGTACCCTTTCTTGGACATGAAGAAATAATGGCACCTGTTAAGTGATTGTGTCTGCTTATCACATCACAGAACAAACGTAAATTAAAAACCTTGAAAAACGCAGTTACACTCAACCAACCGACAAAAGGGACGTCATGAAATGAAGGAGGGAAAAGAAGAAGCAGAAAAATAAAAAAAAAGCATATCTTATCTGGGCTTCTGTGTTACCACTCAATGACATATGCCTGTGCGATTCAGTACCTGACAGTGCAACCTTGACGCATTACTACGTTTTTCTACTTTTTCCTTTATCGTTTATTTAGTTTTCTCTCCACCTAAACTGGATAATTTAAGCGGAAGCCATGCAGAGATCACATCAAGGTCGGGCAGTGAGTAGATTTCTTTGAAGATAAAGGATAGAAGTAGCAAATGCTGAATTTGTTCCGGCACACAGTACCTATTGTGGGTATCTGCAAAGTGTAGACAGGAATTAAACGAAACACGAGTTTGATTGACGTTTATTTCATTTCAAACAGGCATAACTGTTTGCTTTTAAAACTCTGCTAATTCCGTGCACAAGACGATTTGCTCACTAGTATTTCATCCAGCAACTGTTTTCCCGACTAATTTTCCTGGAATGACTTTATTGGCAGTCTCATTTACCCCAGGAAGTCACCGATAACATTTTTATCGAAAATATAAATTTTCAGGAAGCATGCTTCCTGTGAGATGCCCTCGGCGAAAGTCTTCCCCGTTATGTAATTATACGGAGCAGCATTTGTTCGATCGTAGGCCAGTATTTTTACTTTCCAAATACATGTAATACAAGGAGTAGGAATTATAATTCTACGAAAATTTGATATCTACATTACGAAACTCCAAGAAAGGGGATGTGGTCAAAAATTATATTTGCTAAGCCAAAAGAAGATTTTGCCATCTACGTAATTAAAAATAATGTGTGCATAAACGCGTGAGATGGGAGTTATTAAAAATACGAATGCATCTCAAGTACGAAGTGGCTTAACCGGATTGCTATTTTGAAAAGAGAATTACACTAGCTCATTTCAAATGTTGTTCTTAGCTTGACTCATAAAGACTTCAAATGGGATCAATTTAATCTCTGTGAATTAGAGTTCAGGATTTGTAAACGCGAATAATTCGCCTTTTCTGAATGAAACTTTACAGGTAAATTTGATGTAAGACCTAAACAACTCCGATTTAAAGGTACGAAAGAGGAATTCACGATTACAAAACTTAACATACCGCTTCTAGTTTTGAAAGGAATCGTTGGAGTGGTGCTGAATTTTTAGCGGAGTCAGTCGAAGAGCACTGATAAATCTGGAGAAATATGAAGCTAAATTATGAACTCGATGCCTAGTACCAAAGTGAAAACTTTTGTTAGTTTTGAATGCTGTTCAACCAAAGCTTAAGAAATAATCTTGATATCTTTCTCGCCAAGGAACAAGAATTCGGTTTATCCTAAATTAAGCTGAACAGCAACGTTTCGATTTTAAGTAAAATTTGTTATAAGAGGTTTTGGTGTAAAAGAGCGCCCAAAGCTTATTTTTCAGGAGCAGGTAAACACAAATTGGAACTACAAATATCATACACAAACACCCGGAGTGTGTAAATTGCGAACTGAAATCGGACCGCTCTCAACCCCGATATGTAAATTGCGAACTAAGAGCCAAGTGTAAATTGCGAACCAACTTTTCTAGACCCGATGTGTAAATTGCGAACCACGTTTTCTGTGCCCATTCTGACGATATTAAAAAATAAACCAGTATAAAAAATAATGATTTAAACAATGTAAAACAATTTAAAGCAATATGTTTACGAAAACAACAAAACTAGTATGTCATCCTTGCGTAGGGGCCATGTTAATTTTTTTTTCTGTGATGTTCCATATTAATATACTTATGTACATTTGTACTTAATTCATTGTATGCACGAAAACAACAAAACTAGTTTGTCATCCTTGCGCAGGGGCCATGTTAATTTTTTTTTGTTTGTGTGATGTTCCATATTTAATATATGTACATTTGAACTTAATTCATTGTATTCACAAAAACAACAAAACTAGTTTGTCATCCTTGCGCAGGGGCCATGTTAATTTTTTCTGTAATGTTCCGTATTTAATATATGTACATTTGTACTTAATTCATTGTATTCACGAAAACAACAAAACTAGTTTGTCATCCTTGCGCAGGGGCCATGTTAATTTTCTGTGTGATGTTCCATATTTAGTATATGTATGTTAATTTTTTTCTGTGATATTCCATATTTAGTATATGCACATTTGTACTTAATTCATTGTATTCACGAAAACAACAAAACTAGTTTGTCATCCTTGCGCAGGGGCCATGTTAATTTTCTGTGTGATGTTCCATATTTAGTATATGTATGTTAATTTTTTTTCTGTGATGTTCCATATTTAGTATATGTACATTTGTACTTAATTCATTGTATTCACGAAAACAACAAAACTAGTTTGTCATCCTTGCGCAGGGGCTATGTTAATTTTCTGTGTGATGTTCCATATTTAGTATATGTATGTTAATTTTTTTCTGTGATGTTCCATATTTAGTATATGCACATTTGTACGTAATTCATTTTATTCACGAAAACAACAAAACTAGTTTGTCATCCTTGCGCAGGGGCCATGTTAATTTTCTGTGTGATGTTCCATATTTAGTATATGTATGTTAATTTTTTTCTGTGATGTTCCATATTTAGTATATGCACATTTGTACGTAATTCATTTCATTCACGAAAACAACAAAACTAGTTTGTCATCCTTGCGCAGGGGCCATGTTAATTATTTCTCTGTGATGTTCCATATTTAGTATATGTACGTAATTCATTTTATTCACGAAAACAACAAAACTAGTTTGTTATCCTTGCGCAAAAGCCATGCTAATTTTTTCTCTGTGATGTTCCATATTTAGTATATGTACGTAATTCATTTTATTCACGAAAATAACAAAACTAGTTTGTCATATTTGGGCAGGGGCCATGGTAATTTTTTTTGCGATGTTCCATATTTAGTATATGTACATTTGTACGTAATTAATTTTATTGACGAAAAAAAACAAAACTAGTTTGTCATCCTTGCGTAGGGGCCATGTTAATTTTTTTCTGTGATGTTCCATATTTAGTATATGTACATTTGTGCTTAATTCATTGTATTCACGAAAACAACAAAACTAGTTCGTCATCCTTGCGCAGGGGCCATGCTAATTTTCTCTGTGATGTTCCATATTTAATATATGTACATTTGTACTTAATTCATTGTATTCATAAAACAAGAAAACTAGTTTGTCATCCTTGCGCTGGGGCCATGTTAATTTTTTTTCTGTGATGTTCCATTTTTAGTATATGTACATTTATACTTAATTCATTGTATTCAAGAAAATATCTTTATTTTGCAGTAAGTGTAGGCTTCTGCGATTAACAAATCTTTTCCTTTTCCAGAGATCGAGCGCGTCACTTCAGTCGTAAAACTTGTCGAACAACAAAAGATATATTAAAGCAAAGCAATCAAAACAGACGAGCTAGCTTAGGTAGTTCCAGCAGATGTTCTGAGAAGTCGGTTCGGAATTTACATACAGCGGTCATGTGCCTTGGTTCGCAATTTACATATAGAGTTTTAACGGCGGTCTGATTTTAGTGCGCAATTTACACATTTTAGTTCGCAATTTACATACCACCCACAAACACCATATGCTAATTTCCACTGAATTCTTGTTATCTAATCCGTTTTTATCACACACTACCATAAATATAATTCGTTTTTTACCACACGCTAAACATATAAAGTGAAATCCAGAAATGGCGCAGTGGTCTAAGCGATGGCCTCTGATCATTCGTCCGTAAGGGGTCCGGGTTCGAATCCCGGTGAGGCATGGATGTTGTGTTTGTCTTACGGCACTGGCTCTCTCCCTTCCCTGGAGCCAGTGACCCTAAATTAGGGACGGGCGACTGCTTATAGCCCATTGAGTTGCTCACGGTGGTCGTTAAAACCTCCAATCAAAAAAAAAAAAAAAATCCGGAAAACTTAAAAGCTACATGAAAGTGATGGACAATGAATGAAATCAGATCAGATCAGATCATATGTAGAGGATTTTAGGAAGGGAGTGTCTGATCCCAGGTCTTAACAACCCTTAGAAATAGGAAGCTAGGAGATTTGAACTACAGTGCCCAATAGGAAAGTGACACGGAAACGAGGTAGAAAGAGGGAGGAAGACGCCTTTATTTATTACCGGGGGGCCAGTACCCAGGGTCCGACGGCTTAACGTACCCATCCGACACACGGCGGATATTTAGTGATTCGAGCGTTTGTACCTGCTTGGGATCAAACCCGAGGGTTTCTCCGTGGTAGTCACGAACGTTAACCACTAAGCCACCCGCGGCCCCAATGAATGAAATCTGACAGCGTATTGCTATTTATACTGCGGGCACACCTAATCTGATAATGGGTGGAAAGCCTACAGCAGGATGATTCCGCCATTGCAATATATACTCCTCAAAACAATTAGGGGATATCGCAGTTTTCTATGAAAACTGTGAGTGACGGAGAACTTCGGAGGTTGGAAAAGAAACTACAGACATAGTACGACGCTATATGAGAAAAAAAAATATGGCCAAAACAATTAGAAATTTAATGATTTTGGAGGAGACGAACGTAAAAATGAATATTTATAAACATATCATAAAAATGAAAATAAAGGTTTTTTTTTTGCCAGAAAATTGGATTTAATAGGGAATATGGTTTCCCCTGACAGAAAGCAATGTTGCACACCTGTGAGGCATGGTGTCAGTCAGAGTATTAATGAGGATTGGGGAATTCCATCCCACTCCTGCAGAAGAGCTCTTTCCAATTGCTGGACTGTTTGGGGAGGGATTAATCGAGAGGCAACCCTTCTCTCCAGAACGCCTCAGACATGCTTGATAGGGTTCATATCTGGGGAACATGCTGGCCAGTCCATTCGGATAATTCCCTCGCCAAACAGGAAGCCGTCCCCACATCGAGCACGATGTGGCGTGCAATTATCGTCCACGAAAATGAATTCATCTCCGATTGCTGCAGCATATGGGACGACTGAGGGTCCGAGGATCTCATCCCTATACCGCTGAGCAGTAAGTGTTCCATTTCTGATGATGTACGGGTCAGTTCGACCACTGTTAGAGATACCGGCCCACACCATCACTCCGCTTCCTCCAAATCGAACACTTTCTTGCGGAAATAACGGGTTGTTACTAATACCTCGTTCCCTCCAAATGATGAGTTGCCTATTGTCAGGATGTACAGTAAAGCGCGACTCGTCTGAGAAGAGCACATTGCTCCATTCATTTCTTCTCGAATCGGCATGGTCCTGTGCCCAAAGTATGCTGGAAGCACGGTGGCGTGCGGTTAAAGAAACACATACCATAGGTTGTCGAGCATACAGACCAACACTGTGGGAGTCGGTTCCGAACATTTTGAGCATTTGTGCCAGTAGCCGTACGGAGTTAGCGTTGCAGAAGAGTGACGTTCATACTCCGGTTTCTCCTGGCAGTCAATGTTGAAAACCGATCTTCATTTCTTGATGTTGCCCTCCTACGACCTTGCCCTGGTCTTCACCTTACGTTTCCGGTATCTGAAAACCCGATTTCAAAGTATGGAAATTACGCTTTGAGACAGTCCGATGGCTTCCGCTACCTGCGATTGGGTTTGACCTGCTTCTAAGCGACCGATAGCCCTCTAGGCTACAGATTCAGGTAAACCACGTTGTGAAGAACGTAGATCCGAAGAACGTAGATTTACGTTCTGAAGAACGTAAATCCGAAGAACGTAGAGGTACCACAGCGGCAAGTGAGTCCAACGATGGAGAGGTGGCCAAAGTTCCCGTAGTAGAGATCGAAGACTTGGAGACTGCTGATGAATCATCATTTGCTAGGGAGAAGCCTCTGGAACAACAGTAGCAGGGATCAAGGACGTCTGTGGAGCCGAACATGGTGTGGCCAGAGAAACTGGTGTTGAGGGTGGGGTGTTGACTTCGGGCGGTATGGAAATAGGTGGCTTGGCAGATGCATGTGGGCAACGTGATTGGATGTGGCCATATGCCTTGCATTTAAAACAATGCAAAGCAGTAACGATATCGATCCGGAAAACCTGCTTTCCTACAACCACAGTGAGGTCAGTAGGGCAGTCAGCAATGGCATCTTCAGTAGGAAACAGGATCCTTGCTTGGCGACGCAGACCTAAGATGTTCCTGTCATCTGGGTCTGTTGGTGCGGATGACAAAGTGGAAATGGAACCAACTACCTTTCCACACCGGGAAAGGGCCGCCATTAAGTAAAGGTCCTTGATTTCTGTGGTACGGGGTAGCACGTAGCAAGTACGTGGCGCTGCGTCAGCGGGACTCCCAGTAAAGTATGATCTCCAACATGCAGTCCGTCAGATAAGATGCGCTCCACAAACTCTGGCTTCGCAAAATAGATAAGAACAGTCCTAGGTTTCCTCGCCATATGGGTGATCGCTCCCTTAGGGAGGATTTGGCGAACGGCTAAGGAGTATTTCTTGAGGCTGGTGTCCGGGAGGGCATGAAAACATATGCCAAGTTTCTGTGTGCGTAAAACCTCTTGCCCAGCAGCTGAACTTTCTGGAATTTCGATGCGTAATTTCTTGTTGTCTCTAGTGACAATCATAACAAGAGGCATTGTACATGGGTTCTTTGCTGTAGAGGAAGATTAACTGGTACCCTTCACAACGGAAGCATAAGGAAGAGTTGCCGTAGGAATGGGCGGAGATGGGGAACGTCGAGACGCAGTGCTTGCAGGAGCAAATAAAGTACCAGAGGCAACGGATACTGAAGAAGTTAATGACGTCACTGTGGTGGAGAATGTCTGAAAATCAACATCTGTAGAGTTGGAAGAAGAGGTGGTAACATCAGATAACGCGGCTTGGAAACCAGCTGCGTGTGGTAGTGACGATGACCGAACGTGGCCAGGTGGGGGCGGAGCTTTGCTATCAAGCTTCAGACCTGGCCTATCAGATGCGGTCGCCGCCATTTGCAATGGCTGGCCTGCTAAACCCGACCCTAGGAAAAGCCAGGACGGAAAAAGAGTTAGTACAAGTAAAGTTTTACTTACAGGACGTCAAGGTCGGACTCAATCGACACAGGAGATGTTCACAATTCAGGAGATACACAAAATTACGGCACACACACAAAAGAACACTAATAAACGCAGGTCAAACACGGAGCACAGGTCAACACAACTTTTACGAAGCCATCGCTTAGACCACTGCGCCACCAGGGCGACATCAAATTGCTGCCGTCAACTGCATGTTCACTGTGCTCTGGGACTACAGAGGAATTATTCATCATGAGTACATGATTAAAGGTACGACTATCAACTCTGAGAGCGACGTGCGTATCTTAAAAAAGTTAAAGCAAAATAATGAACCGCGTGCATACGGGGAAAAACGTAATGATTCTGACACACGACAACGCCAACCCCCTCGCCAGGCCATACAAAAAATCGGGTTTGAAGTTCTTGAACACATATCTGGAACCCAGATTTGGCGCCGTCCGATTTCTGGTGGTTTTCTGCTCTCAAGAGAAATCTGAAAGGAATTCAGTTCACCTGCGACGAAGATGTCCAAGCCGCTAGAAGGAAATGGTTCCGAGAACAACCTGAAAATTTTTTTCAGAGACGGGTTTAAAAAACTTATAGAAAAACGTTGGCGTGTCTGTATCGATCGTGAGGAAGACTATGAAGAAAAATAAAATATGTGAATTAAAGTAGAAATTCTGAGCCTTGTGATTGTTTTGTTCCAATTTGATACCTTGCCGCTGGGCATGTATAGAATATATTATATGGAGGCATTACTTTTTTGAACACCCTCTGCAAATAAGAATCTCTTTTAATAAAATGAATGCTTCTACGAGTTAAAATACACAGGGCGTTCCAAAATTATCTCTTAACTTTCTTTGTAAGTTTTACAAATACAGCAAAGGAGGGTGAGACTCTTTATCATAATCCTGCTTCAGGGCCGAAAATGTATAATTACGGTACTAACACTATATGCGATGAATTTATTTTATATCTTTTATCAAGAATTTTTTAATGAATGCAAAGCAAATCCCGCTCTTTTACAACTTTTGGTGTGCAATGTGCCCAATTCTTGGGCTCTGGAGATTCTATTCTCACACTTTCGCTTCATTTGAGTGACCTATTTATAATCTGATTTCCCAACTTGATCCGAGTAATCCGCACCTATTAAAGTTTGGAAAAATATTACTAAATACTATGGTTTATGTGGAAATGTGTGTATACTTCCTACATCACTGGGTTTATTATTTCGACATAACAGATTTCAAAACCACTTGAGAAACAGTAAGGAAATCATTTACATATGCACAAAGACGAAGTTTCACTTAAACGAAAAAAAGAAGGAGAGGAGAAAAGAAACGCGGACACATATGTTTTCTCACGATAAACTCGTTATTTAAAGTACGTAAACTCAAGGTCGACAACTACTGATGCTGCTGTGTTCTATTTTATTATACCGGTGGATTTAATGGACGAATAAGTTCTTCTGTTCGTAACGATTTTCGAGGCTTTCATGCTTACAGATCAAAGCCTCTACATTCGAATTATCTCTTTTATTGCATGTACATTCTTTAAATAGAAACGAACTCTTGTATTGATCTTTCACAGGGATCCGAATCGATTTGCATCTGCTAGATTTCGACTGAATTATGCATTTCGAAACAATAATATTCTTTTCCAAGAAAATTTTGTGTTGCAAAATAGCATAAATTATTAACAAATTAATATATTTCGGAAAACTACTTTATTTGCCAAGAGAAGGCTGGTATTTCACAACAGTGTGATTGATTATTGATAAAATTCTGCATTTTTATTGAACAGTTTTATCAATATTTATTTTATTGTGTTACACTATTTTTTGAGAGAATATCTTTTTATTACGGAACAGAATAAATATTAACATATTAACGATATTATGTATTTCCACAGTCATTTTTGTTCATATTTGTAGTAGAGAACAGATATTCTTTAAACTCACGAACATTCACTCATGGAAAGGCGGTACTCTTCTGCATTGTTTAAAATATTTTAAACAAATTTAGAGAAATAAGATTTTTTGGGTGTTTTCTAAAGTACACCTAGTCCTTTCTTAATGTGACAGACACGGTCTTAAAAATTTTCGTGTAAAGGGAGATGTAGGGATGGAAGCTCATTATGTTAATTAATGCTTAACAGCCAAACGATCCTGGCTTCCAGCGCTGTCGAAAATTACCCACAGCAGGAAGAAAAAATATTTATAAGGTTCTTTTTGTCTGGAAACTGTCTATCAACGAAAAGCTGAAGACAGCCCGGCGTTCTAGCTCTCCCAGCTTTACTAGAAATGATCTGCTATTCGGGCGAGGGAAGTAAAAATAATGGCAAGACATTCAAAGCATGAATTCAATCTCAGGCTTGTTGAAAACTTAACAAAAATGTTTAATCAAAGAAAATCGATCCGGCAGCTATTGTTCCGTGACCCGAGTTCCTGCAAGTTGCAGTTCCACGAAAAAATGGTCGGAGTCTCAATTCACTAAAGAATACTCTTTCCTGCAAATAAATATTTGCCAGTTCTTTTCCTATCGCAGACGGACAGTCTTAAATGGTCGGAATCTTTCGTTCACCTCACTCTTCTTTTGTTCGGAAGCTATGCCTCGTGTTCTGTCCCCGAACACGTGTCCTCTTAGGTCGCTTTCTGCGTACGTCGTTACAGACCGCCGGTGTCTCCATCCGGCTCTTCCGGCAACGAACTTTTTCCCGTGCTCTAGCTGGCACGTGTCCTCCGACCAACGTTCTTTTCCGTGCTGTTCCCCCCAGCACCTTCTACCGTCCGCTCCAAACTCTCACTTCGTCCTCACTGTCTTCTTCCCAACTGTCCTTCTATCCCGAAGTTTTCCCCTAGTAACTTCTCCTCGCTTCCTGATTTGCTCCTGCCTTCTTCGCCAGAGGCGCTGACCCGCTTTCCGAGTGGAGCGCGTGTCTAGCAGGCGACCCGCTCGCCTCTCTCCGCCCACTACCCTTTTTCTCATTGACCTGTGAATTCCGGCGCTGACCTTGCCTTCACCTAGCTGAGCTTGCGCTTCCTGGTACCCCGCAACTTGCTTTCCCCCTGCCAGGAACAATAAGGGTGCCTCCGTGAATACATCGTCATTACAATAGGCACATCGGAATGTCGCCTGTCTGGTACATTTACACTGTTTAACACCCGTTCTATGTAATACACATGAAAATAGTTGATCTAAAATGTTCATACCTTGTAAGATCAATGTGATTTAATGTCCATCACATAATTTACGGATGTGTATAATTTCTCGCCCCTACAGGAGGTTATACAAGTTGGATGCAGATGTCACGTAAGAAATAACGCAAACAGGGAAAATACAGTACACCATTGTAACCCAATCTACATATTTTTGATTTTCTAGTTTAATGCTGTACATTTCTTTACTTGTTAACACATGAGGGAAGTTTGGTAAGTACTGAATTTATTCTCATTGCTCAGTGTCTGAGGAATCCCCATGCTATTTTTTTGTGCTGCACCCACTTCTTGAGCACCGTCATTTCTAGACAACTTGTGTAGAACAGCGGCGGAGCCTTGCTTCACTTCACTGTTACAACTCACTAACTTTGCTAGAGTTTTTTTATCCCCAGAGTTTCATAAAATAAGTCTATCACACATTTTCTGCTGTGAAACAAAGCTGGCTAAAGTTTGATTACCTATTGGTGCCATACCGCTCTGTTTCCCTATTGCAAAACAAATTTCATAGCAAAAGTTCCCGGACTCACAGTCACAATATGGGGAACAACGACAATTGCACAAATAGCTAAACAAACTTGAGGAAGCATCGTAGCACAAGCGGTAGCACGATCAAAGCCAGTAGGGGTCGAGTGGAGCGAGCAGCCCCGTAAAGCAATTTTTTCTTCTTAAATAGCCAAGGTTATAAATAATTAATCAGTGTGTTTATTTTTGTAAAATTATAGTAATAATATATGAATTTGGAGATAAAACGTTCTGTTCTGGATTCAGCACGCACGCACACACGCACGCACACACACACACAAGAAGTTCAAAAACAGAGAAAGGCTCAGAGGGGAAGTGAAAGGGAATTCTTTTTTTTTTTTTTTGCTGCCCCTGTGGCGAATCCCGGTGAGGCATGAGTGTTGTGTTTGTTTACGGCATTGGCTGTTTTCCTTCCCTGGAACCTGTGGCACTAAATTAGGGAAGAGCGACTGCTCGTATCCCATGGAATTATTGATTATTGACAAGGAATGCTTCCTCCATTTACTTATGCTCACCATTTCGTTAGTTCATGGATTTCGCCAGTGTGTTGTTCTGTGTTCTTTAAATTTGATCTTCTCTGTGTTCTTTAAAATTTTAAACAGAGTTGATGATGCAAGACCCAATTTTCTTGCGATCTCACATTTCTACTTCAAACTATTCTCACATTCATACAAAACTTTTAACTTTGTTTCCAAAGTCAAAACTTTCCTCTTTTTTTTTCATTTAAAGAAAGAAAACACACAACGTACACGAGTAAAAATGTTTCGACCTCCCACTGTTGTGGAGACGAGTGGAAGAAAGCGGGGGACAGCATCCAAACAGCCAAGAAAATTATCCAATGGTTACTCATCTCTGCGTGCAGCTGTACGCGTTTATCTCCCTATTACTTCCTGGAATTTAGGGAAAGAATTTGTTGGAAATCTTTGAAAGAAGAAAGATTGGCCATGAAAACCTCTCGTTATAGGGACAGCTCCTCAGATTTACAACTCGTTATACACGAAGATTTTTCCTATCTTTAACATTAACAAATCGACAGTGCATTTTGAATCTCTCGTAATAGCGGGATTCTCGCTATAAGCCGTACTCGTAATATCGGACTGCTACTGTATGTATACAGAAGTACAGAAAGGTGGACTAGTTTATATATAAGATAGCGCTATATAACAAAAGCTGTACAACGATGCACAGGAAAGAAACTTTTTCGTGTACAATTTGCAAAAAATCAAAGGCTGCCGTTTAACTCCTGCCATCTCTCCTTCTCATATGTTACCGTAATAAAATGTTGTTACATGTTACGGTTATTATGGCCTTTTAATTAAACAATTATTAAAAAACTCAAAAGAAGAAATTTTGTGTTAAAAAAAAAAAGTACTGCCACAAAAAAAAAAAAAGGAGTCCTAAGTATTAATATGTCCATCCGTCCACCTGTGGACACCGTGTCTCTGCATAATTGTTCTTGCATTGGGAAGCTTAAAATGGTAGAACGAAAGAAGACCTGTACCTTTTGGTCTGTTTTCGACGCACAGCCCTGCCGTTCGAGTTCGTAAATGCTATTGAATTGGAAAGGCAATTTATTTCACACCACTGCTCCTACAACAAGATTAAAAAAATGTTTTTCTTCGATACTTTCTGCCATTTTACGTGCAGCTTCTCCTTCAAATAACCCCCAGTTTTCCCACTGTGTGACAAAATATATATTTTATTTTTCACGATATCTCGGTACTAAAAGTCTGGTATGAAAATTTCATTTTGCGTCAGATAACGTCCAAGGTGAAGAATACTTTGCATGTACAGTGAAACCTGTGTTGGTCACTCATATTTCGTGGTCACCTGCCAAAGTGGCCAGTTTTGTCTAACGAATGTTATCACTAATTGAAATAATACAGAAGATACCTTTATTTGGCGGCCATTCGTATGGCGTGGCGTCGGGCAGGCATATTTGAAACGCATATGAGAATATACCTGCATTTCGCCGTCATTGACATGCAGAACTTATATAAAAATTTTGTTTAGAAAGTTTTAGAAAAAAATAACGGCCGTGAGTTTAAAAGTATGAAACACCTCTCTCTCTCTCTCTCTCTCTCTCTCTCTCTCTCTCTCTCTCTTCTCTCTCTCTCTCTCTCTTCTCTTTCACTCTCTCTCTCTCTTCTCTTTCACTCTCTCTCTCTCTCTCTCTCTCTCTCTCTCTCTCTCTCTCTCTCTCTCTCTCTCTCTCTCTCTCTCTCTCTCTTGACGAGATTATAAATGGTGGGTTGTCCTTGGGGTTTGTCAAGTTCTTAGAACTTTTTATTGGAGACCGCGTGGTTTTCTGTTAACTAAGGCACACATGTTCAATCTTTAATTGTCCTAAATCAGAGCATGAAGCCCACGTAGGAAAGTTCATTCCCCTCATCCCAACGAACGTAGTTTCTTACGTAGCGTCCGTATTGTTTGAACGGGCTTGTTGGTACGCTCCAGATGGCAAAACAACACATCGCGGACTTTAAGTAAAATATGGGAGAGGGTGAAGGTGGATTTAAAATTCAACCACAGTAGTGCTGCTATTGCGTTCGGCATCTTCTTACCTTCCGTTTTCTCGGGTGCAACAAATAGTAGAAGCGCCTGATTTGAGACAACGTTACGTATGTTACCAACACCCCGTTCTTCAGTCTTACCTCAGACTCTCAGCGAGAAATTTAGTGAACAACATTCTTAAATTATAAAATGGCAGGAAAGAAAGAACATATGTTTCACAGCAGGCTTCATAAAAAAACAATAAGTTTTTCTTGTTTTATAATCAATGTGGTGGGAAGGTATTTTGGAAAATTGAACCACTCTATTTGGCGGTCACCTGTAAAGACTGTAAATTTCGTACAGAACCGTGAATGACCCTGCTAGACAAGTTCCATTGCAATAATAATTTTCCATAATGCACAAAGATGGCGTACATGTGCGTTAGTGTTTCTAAATATAGCACTGCTTTTAAAACAACAATTGAAAAAAAATTGCTTTATACTGTATGCCAATCCTGCTTTTTTTTATATATATAAACTGTTTTCTTTGGTATCTCTGCTTCTAAAACAAGCATTTGAAAAATTCCTTTCCCATTTCACAGCGCCCGCTATAAATAATATTTTACACATGCTTCCTACTTTTTCGTAATGCACAGCTGTGAAGCTAGGGACTTTCAGTGAATATTTTTACTTGCAAGAGTACAATCCCATTCCAAAAATCCCATTGAAAAAAATTATTTCTTGATAGGATACCCTCGATCGTGAGGAACATTATACGACGACTTCCTTCTCTAAAAATTTCTCCTGTTTCGGAAATCAGCCAGTTCGATTAAGATTTTGCGCACAATTTGAGATTTGTCGTAACTCACATTTTTACCACTAGTAGGGCAAGTCACCTTTCTCGCACTACGTCTGGTACATCCTTTCCTCACCACAGCTTCTAATCCCACTTTCCTAGTCAAACACAACAACTATTTACACCAGCAAAAAAAAAATTTCCCGATTCTAGGAACCTGATTGAAAAAATCTGTTTGTAACTTGATCTATTCACTATGAAGAACACTATGCGCAATTGCGTATTTAAGCAAACAAGAAAAAAGACACCTAATTTTCTGTTGTAATAAGCACGACTTTTGAATACTTTCCGACACAAAAAAATATATTTCAAAGCAGATATTAAAAAAAAATTCAGCGAAAAAATATATAATATGTTTCAAAGCAGATATTTTCTAAAAATTCAACGAAAAAAGAAAATAGGAGTACATTTACACCATCTCTGGAAAAATTGCGTATAATTTAAAATACACTCATTGTCATTAAAAATCCGCGCACCAAGAAAAAACCGTGCGATTAACGCGAAACTCTGTGAATAGCTACGGGGAGGGCACACATGCAAATGATTCAAGTTTCATGCGATTCCGCATACCCGCGCGTCCAAGACAGGCACTGCAATCGCAATCCTTGGGGCTTATAGGGCGCCGCGCAGGGACTCCACGTGCGTGCCGAAGTGCACGGTAAGCGTCAGTTGAGATCGAGCCGCCGTAGATGTGAGTACGGGCAACTGACAGAGTTTGAACGAAGCCGTATCGTCGATATGAGAGAGGCAGGGTGGCCGGCGAGCCGAATCGGCCGCCATTTGGGCCGGTCGGACAGTACGGTGGGATCGTGTTGGAAGCAATGGACACAGGAAGGCACACAGACACGGCGGACTGGCTCTGAACAACCCAGACACACCACCAGCAGAGAGGATCGTGGGATCGTGAGAGTGGCACGCACAGATGCATCGACGTCCTTATTCGATATCCTGAGGCATGTGACGGCTGTATAAGGGACTCTTGTGTCCGCCAGAACCATTTTAAGACGCCAGGCAGAGGCGAATCTGCACTCTCAACGGCCCTTACCTTTTCTGCCATTAACACCTGACCATCATCGGCGTCGATTGCAATGGTGTCAGCAGCGAGCAACGTGGAATGCTACGGACTGGGACGTATAGTGTTCAGCGACGAATCCCGTTTCTGTATGGGAACGGACGACCACCGTGTCAGAGTGTGAAGGACCGCAGGTGAGCGCTACAATCCCAACCTCACTATATAGCTGCACACGTCCCGAACTACAGGCGTGATAGTCTGGGGAGCCATCGCGTATGACAGCCGGACTTTCCTTGCAGTGATCCGAAGGACGTTGACATACCAGAGCTACGTACAGGAGATCGTGTGGCCCCATCTGCTGACTAACTTCCAGGTTAAAAAAAAAAAGAAATTGAAATCGTATGCAAAACATTTCGCACCAGAAACGCTCTCCGACAGAGAAGAAATTTTTCAAACAAGACTATCAGAAGCAGATATAGTCAGAATAAGATATACTACTACGTCCCTGCAGGAGAGGCTATGCATTATTTTGAACAGGAGAATTCTCCAATATTTTTTCGTGGTGAGCGGTATCTGACCACAAAAAAAAAAAAAAAAAAAAAAAAAATCCAGTCGAGTTTTCAGAAGTGTTGCTGCAAATACATCAGAAATAGAAATGTGCAAATACACCCCACCCCATATTGACAAAATCGCTCTTCACCAAAAAGTAGAAATTATAGGTAGAACCAGGAGGTTCCATCCGATCCAATGCAAAAATAATCTTGAAATCGGACTTTTGGAAGCAGAGGAAAAGTTTCCGCTGGAGGCTAACGTTAAATCACAATTTAACGTTAGCCTCCTAGCGGAAACACTCGGCACTATTTGAAAAAGAAAGTGCACCCAAAATTGTCTTCGTTATAATTTATCGAAAGAAAGAAAGAATTTTTCAACTGAATATTTAGAAGCAATGATGAGGAATGAAATGCATTTTGAATTCAATACCATCTGCATTTACGCCCTCTAGCGGTAAAGCTACGCAGCGTAAGAAAACCGGAAGGCAAGGGTTATCTTTCTCACATTTTAAGCTTCCGAAAGAATTTTTCAAATCGGACTATTAGTCGCAGAGATATGGTGCCCACAGACGGATGAGGGTAAAGCACGAAGCACGTACTTTTTCTTTTCTTTCTTTTTTCTTTCTTTTTTTTTTTTAACAAAAGACCTACTAAAAATTACGCAAGTTTTTCAGCTAGGGCGCGTAAATGAATTTTCCTTTTCACTGACTTTCCTAGTTTCTAAAAATCCGCTCTGGAAAAATTATTTTCGCTCCGAAAAGAATTCAAGATAGAGGGGCGGGGCGTCAATAATACTTTATTAAAAACATTTAAAATAGAAAAAAAAAGCAAAAAAAAAAAAAAGTATTTATAGAAAAACATCTATGAGACTGGCACAGGAGAAAACACGGAATAGAATGGAGTGACAAAACGGTTCTGTCAGCTAGAAACTAAACAATACGACATACGTATCACAGCATTGCAGAGTTCAAGGGCGCGATAGCATTTATACTTGTAAATAACGCGCCACTTGGATTCCAAAGTTAATGGAAAGCCAAGTAAAGTCCCGCTGCTCCGATTATATCGGAATTCACTGGTAAGTCGAATACGCAATCAAAAGATAAATTGTCCTGTTAAGGGGCGTTGAGCGAAACGCACCTGCCATGAAGAGTTCCTGTGAATTAAACGGTGAGTATAGGTGACAGCTTCCGTCAGGATGCACACATAAGAGCAGACAGCTGAATGTCCTCTGGTGGAGCATGACACTTGTCGGCAGAGAAGTGCGGCACATTAGAGACGCAAGAAAGAATTCTAAAAAGGAGTTGGACCAGGGAATTAAGAAAGATACAAGAAACATACATGTGGAGGACAGTACCTGGGACAGAACAGTGCATACAGTTGAGAGAGGATGAGATGCGAAAGCGGTGAAGGATAAAGAGAACGAGAAGGCGTCCGTGCAGGTACCTCCATTGTACGTCACACTCGCGACACAACTTAAGCACATCGTACGTGAAGGTCTGGAAGGGGTAAGGGTCAGGGTAGCCTGAAGGAAGAATGGGGTGAGGCGCTGCTTTGCGGAGGAGTAGCTGATGGAAATAGATGGTAGCAGTTGGGAGAAAGCGAAGGAGAAAGCGAAGGAGAAGGGGTCAGTAAGAATAGAGGACCAGTGAAAAAGGTGCCCGAAGGAGGGTGAGTGTTCGGAAATGCACCCTCAGGAGGTGACCAGAGAAGGGTAAAGGGAAATAAGGTCAAACTGAAGACAGCGGAGTTGAGAGGAGTTGAAAAAGTGAGAGCTCACCACCACTGGCTATCACTTTCTCAACACCAGATGCTCCCCCAAACCCAGGGAAGAAAGGGTTTGGGGGAGCATCTGGAGTTGAGAAAGTGAGAGCCAGCGGTGGTGAGAGGCAAAGAGATGAGAAACAAAGAATTAGTGTGCAGAGACCCAGGTGGAGGAAGTAAAAGGACTATTGATCATTGGAGTGGAGAAAGGAAGAACTCGTCCTTCTCTGCTCTCCCGGCGGCGTCATCCATATTTTTATTATTTAATGGTGTGTAATATTGTACCAAAAGAAGATAGAAAGAGCGTGCGAGAAGAAGATAGAAAGAGCGTGCGAGAAGTCTATATGTACTTTTTTGTTTTTCAAGTCTAGAAACACCCATGAGTCATAGGGAATTTCTTTTTTCACGGTTTAACGGCTGTTGTGAGCAGCTCTTTGGGCTGTAAGAATAACCCGCCCCCTTAAGTGGGGTCACTGGTTCTAGGGAGCGGAAAGAGCCAGCTCTGAAAGGACAAGCGCACCACTATGCGTCATCCGGAGCATGGTGGTGCGCTTCTCTGACCACTTAGACACCAGAGCTGAGTTCGGGCTCAATTTTTGGAGCCCGAGTCGTTCTGAGCCCGTGGTATATCAACCCGAGCCCACCCGACCCCGAATTGTATATTGCAAGATAGAGCCCGGGCCAGAACGAGCCCGAAAACTGGCTAACTTATTCAACCATTAATAAAAAAACAACAACTCCTTTTCCACACTTCCACTCTCTCTTCCTCCTGCAATTAACCAATGTATTTCTCAAATGGGGAGAGAGGAAGGGACCTCTATCTATTTTTACAGTGTAACTGGACGATTTTCTTTCACTGTTCGTTGCCACCTGAAGTGCTTAGGACGGCCGGCATCCAAAATGATCGGGCGGTGCTGCAATTCTATGTTGTTTAAATAATGCTAATATTATCGCGCCATAATACGCTGCAATATGTCCGTTGCTAAATAGAATTAGCAGGGAGCTACTGCGTGGTGATAGGGGAAAATTATCGTAGGCAAGCTATCAACTATCCAATATCTATAGTTCTCGAAAAACTTTTTCTTCTCTGCAGAAACACACTAATGCGCGGCCTACGGCATTTTCTAACAAAGTCCGAAATAAATAGCCATTTCAAACGCCCGCTCCCCAACCAGAACCAGTTGCCGAAGAATTCCCTTTACCAACTATAAAATGCCTCATTTGCTAAATTATATAAAATCCCATTTTTATAAAAAAAAAAAAAAAAAAAAAATATCTCGCTGTCCCTCTCTCTAAGAGACCGAGCCCGAACCGTAGTGAATATTCTGCAGCCCGTCTCAGCTCTGGTAGACACTGAGGCAGCTTAACAGGAATCGTCAGTCCCTAATTGGGGTTTCTAATTCTAAGCGTGGGCCAATGACAGGGGGTACCACCCATGCCTCATTTGGGATTCAGAGGACTGGCCAGAAGCCTGAACCTCTAACCACTCGGCCACCGGGACGAATATTTTACTTTTTCTTTCTGCTTTGGAAGATGCTCCATGACTTGCAATATTCCGCAAATAAACTTTTTTTTATTGTTTCTCACTCCTCCTCCATTTCTGTTTTTGGCGGAAAATATTTTTATTTTCTGTCTAATTAAAATAGCATCCCTCAATGGTATCTGTCTCTGAGGTGAAGGACTTGACTTCCATTTCCTGTCAAATGGAATGTAACGAATAGCTTCTAGATTTAAAGGAAAGGGTGTCTTCATAAAATGTTGCTAATTAACCTACGCAATCGGTGCTTCGCGGGGTGCCATTATCTGCATTCCCTTGAAGTCTCAGTTCATTCTCATCACAATTAAGAGTTCCATTGCAACGCAAACAATCAGATCGCAAGAAGAGAGACACATGTGACACAAATAAGGGCACGACAGTGTATAGGTGAAGTGAGTACGCCAACTTCTGTGAAAGACGGCTAAGGTCATTTAACCGCGAGAAGGCCTCCAACACTGACGTCACTTGCGAAGGCCAGGCATGCCGCTGTGTCAACGGGAGACTGCTTGACAGCGTAAACAAGAAAGAGGGATACTTCTTGACCTCGGGTCTACTGTTTGTTTTGAAGCTAAAAGATGATTCGAGAAAAAGTAATGACCCCGTAACGGTTTTTAAGAAGTAATTGCTGTCTGTTTCTCTTTGTAAGTAATTAACGTGCTCTTTCACTATATTAAACAAATATCACAGCTTTTTTTGTTGCAGTTTTTTCGTAATTATCTAAATCATAATTCTTCTAAGTGCCGGAAAGGAAGGAAGGTTGTTTTGTTTTATGTGAATCATAAAAATCAATCGATCAACAACATAACACACACACAAAGAAAGCACTGCAGGTGAGGTTGTGGTTTTATCACATCAAAACCACAGCCGAATTTCACCCCTCACCCAGCTGATCTTTAAAATATTGTAATTCGCGTCGTAAAGTAATTTTATTCATATCTTTTCCCCTTATAAAAGTATCTGTGGCTCTTTATTGGGAGAATTAAAGCAATGCACGAATTTCCTCTTCAAAGAAGATGAATGCTAATAACATTAGTTTTTTAAACCTGAGTTTCCCCTTCCGGAACATATTCTGTCTAAGCAGCGGAAACTCGTATTTCCAGTTTCACTTTTCTTGTTCCGAAATATATCTCGTTTACAAATGCGGAAATGTATATTCCGACAACATGGTCTTTACTTCTTACTGCGAATGACCAGTTTATACCGATAGCCTAAAAAGCACCAATAGGCATAAAGGAAAAAACAATGCATTGTATCTGAAGGTCAGCAAGGTCATGCCGGCTTCAGCAGGCAGTTCTTAGTTATAAAACAAAAATAATTCTGAATTTCTAAGTACATATAATGATCACATCTTTTGATAAAACAAAAGAAACAAACTTTGAAATAATGGCATAACATTTTGATATATACATAAATATTTTTATGTATCATCAACATTATCAATCCACTGCTGGATGAATATCTCCTCAAAGTCTCTTCCACAACTTTCTCTCCCGAATCAGTCCTCCAGCCCCACCACGTCACTCAGTAATGCCTTTGAATTTCATTCATCCATCTCTCACATGGTCGTCTTCTGGGTCTTTTCCTATCCATTGGATTCCAGTTTAGTATTTCAGTTGTCCAACAGTGGACAGTTCTTCTAGCACTACATCCAGCCACTGCCATTTCAGGGATTTTACCTTCATCATGCAACGTCATCAACTCTTTTCATTTTCTTGATCTTCGTCTTCCTATCTTTCCTGGTTATACTAGGCATGCATATCTCCATGCTTTTTTCAGTTGACTGCAGCATCTGAATTTTTTTTTCTTAGTCTCTGATCTATAAGTAAAAACTAATGTGCTTTGATTAAAAAGTCTTTTCTGAAATTGCTGATAAAACTTGTACTGTTTCTTCCAAATGCTCTCCAACCAAGTTTCACACACACAGTCGAGAGTCAGGAAAAGAATTTCGTTTTTGCATTGCGTTCTTTTATGTCGCTGATTTGAATAGCTTCAGCGGGATAGGTTGTTGATGTTGTAGACATTTGGGTATTTTAGACTTTCGGGGCCCTAGTTCAGCTTTATTTTCAGCCCCCACCCTCAGAATATTTAACAAATTTATGTGCGTCATTGGTCATATTGGCTATTTACAATTATTTTTGCGTACCCTTCTTTAAAATTGCACATGAATGTGTTTTATCATAACAAAAGCATTGAGAAGAAGAAAACATATTTATTTTTTTCCCATATTTAAATAAAATACTAATGGATCAGCTACAAACTACAATTAATTTATTTGTAAAAAAAATAGATTTAATTTAAAAAGTCTGACTGCATTAAAGTTTTAAAATTTACTTTGGACTATCATTAATATTGAAAAAAAAAAAGTTTTCAATGATACCTCTTTTTACAAGTCCATGCACTCAACGTGCTTTCATGGCAACAAAGTCTTTAATGGGATATTCAAAATCAAGTTCTTTTTCCAGTTCAGCATTTACAATAAAATTAACCAAACTGGAAAATCTGAGATCCGTGGATGAGTTCCTAAGTCACGTAGCTCTTCACTTTTTCAAGAACATTAAAACACCTTTCACCAAATGCATTGGAAGTCCTCATGCTTAGGAAATTCTCCATTGTTGACCATCTGCACAAACTCGGAAATGTCTACAGACCAGTGGCGTAACATGTCTACAGACCAGTGGCGTAACATGTCTACAGACCAGTGGCGTAACATGTCTACAGACCAGTGGCGTAACATGTCTACAGACCAGTGTCACACAGTGATCGGCCCACCCCCAGATTATATGCATACATATATATACAATAATATACACTGAAGTGCCAGGGAAACTGGTACACCAGTCTAATACTTGGTAGGTCTCCCACGGGAGCGCAAGACTGCAGAAATACGCCGGGGCATGGACTCCACTAGCTTCTTAAAATATGCTGTAGGCAATGCACACCATACTTCCTGCAGAGCGTTCCACAATTCGGGTGTATTCCGAGGTCTCGGATTCCTGTGTTCGATAGCACGTTGCATGGCATCCCAAATGTGTTCTATCACGTTCAGATATGGGGACTTGGGTAGGATGGCAACACCCCAAACTCAGATGAATGCTCCTCTAACCGTAATGTAGCGTCCCGACACTTGTGTGGAGGTGCATTGTCCTGTTGGAACAGGCCCAACCCATCAGCATGAATGCAGGACATGAACGGTGTACCTCGTCAGAAAGGATGCGCACATAGCATTGGCCGGTCACAGGCGTTTGTAGACGTACCTGGCGTCTCACTGAAGTCCAGCTAAACATACCCCATACCATTACGGACCCCCCACCAGCCGGTATAATTCCCTGTTGACAGGCGGGATCCATGGCTTCATGAGGTTTGCGCCACACACGAATCCTTCCATCTGCCCGATACAGTTGGAAACGTGACTCGTCAGACCAGGCTACTTGTTTCCAGTCATCAAGTGCCCAGTGGCGGTGTTACCGTGCCCAAGCGAGGCGCATAGATCTGTGTCGTGCACCCATCAAGGGGACTGGAGTTGGGCTTCGGCTCCTAAAACCCATATCGTGCAGGGTACGTTGAACAGTCCGGACGCTGATTCTTGTTGAGGCTCCAGCATTGAATTCCGATGATACCTGCCAGAGTGTTGCACGCCTATCGCGTGAAACGATTCTTAACAGCCGACGATGGTCACGTTCACCCAATGTCTTTTTACGGCCACACTGGTATCGTAGGTTGGAGGTTCTGCCGGAATTCTTGTAGTCACAGTACACCCTTGTAATAGTCGTCCGTGAAAATCCGAACTTCGTTTCTACCTCCGAAATACTATGCCCCATCTCACGAGCGGCAACTATGACACCGCGTTGAAAATAGCGTAAATCGTTATTACTTGTCATTCTCATGCCTAAAACAGCTCTGACAGCTGGCAAGGATATCTATCGCTTTATATACGCACTGGTGGACGCAACCGAATACGCGCATACGTGACGTTGCTATGTATTTTGCATAAGCTCGTCTGTACAAGTTTTTCTGGCACTTCAGTGTATACATATTGTATAAAATAGTTTGCCCCCCTACACAAACACCCAGGAGCAAAGCAGTTGCTGGATCGCGATCTAACGGGCACGACATAGGCGCCTTTGTCGGCGAATTGTGGAACTTAGCGAACACAACTGTAAAACTATGATAGATAAGGCAGAAATGGAAATTACAAAGTTGCAGAGCTGACATTGCTTATTAGGAATCGATATCGCTGTTTTATTAAGTACACATTATACACTGTAACGTATACTCTATATTCACTTTCCTTTTGATTTTACTATCTCTGGTTATTTTATTTTACTATGTAAATTATCTTCCTACTGAACGGAATATTATTTCACCCGCTGAATGAGATCTGGCAATGAGTGTAAGTCATGACGTGGTGGTAGCTCGTATATAGGCGCGTTCATCGAGAGGAGTAGGGTGTTGCGTTGTAGTTGTGTTGGAGTTGAGGGTGGTTGGTGGTGTGTTGCGTTGCGTTGCAGTGTGTTGTTATGTAGTAGTGATATATGAGTGCCTTAGTTGACCAGGAGTCATCATAATAAACAAGTTGTTCTGTAAGTTCAGTCTTTTTCAATTCTTAGTTTTGTCAGACCTCTGTCTGGCTGTTAGGTTTATGACTTTGATTACTTAATATAAATAACCAGCGTTGAGACTTTGTTTAAGTTCATAATTAACGAGTAACAACACCCTTTTGGGAATTCATTATTTTGAAGCGTAGAGCATTATTCATTCATAATAATTAGCTTAGCAAAAAGATAAGCAAAGCTAATTCATTATAACACGTGTTTGCATTCTAAATAAAAATCACAATCATATATTATTAAATCGGTTCACATCATAAAAAGTGTGCATTATATCAGTATATTCCCGAAACATTAGAGGGGGGGGGGCTTTACATTGGGGATCCCCGACTCTGAAAATACGGAGGGGTCCTGACCCCCTGACCCCCCTACCAGTGGTTACGCCCATGCTACAGACGATGACGCCTGATGCTGCATAAATGGAACTCAACTCAGGTTCAATGACTCGTTGAGGCCTGCAAGGAACCGCTCAAGAATTCGCTTGAAATCAAATGGATAGTTACTGGGGATGAGAAATCGATTCACCTGCGTAATCCAGACACCTCCAACCAGTGGTTGGACTAACATCAAACAGCTTTACCTATCCCCAGAGGCAGACGTTACGAGGAAGAGGTAATGCTATGTTTTTGGCGGAATTACAAGGATGTAGTCCATTTTGAGCTCGTTTGGCTAGTCAAAATAAATGGTATATACAGTGTGTCCCGCTCTATACCGATCCCGACATTTCTTTAATAATATTAACACCAATGAAGACATTGCAACGAAATTTGAAGTGGATTTAACTCATTTCGTGCAAAATGTGATGACATCACAACATGTGCTGGAAGTGCCCACCATTTGCGTCCAGACAGCATTGAACCCGGCGTTGTCCGCCAGGCAGCCTGAATGCTCCTTTATGGTAGACACATTCTTAAGTGTGGCGCCACTGAGGAGCAGTCCGCCAGCCAGCCGAACGCGCCTGTCTGCTGCTCTGTTATGTCATTTCGCTGAACATGTCTACGTAATACGGTTGTTGATAGTGAGTGCTCGTGCTCGTGGCTGTTCGCGTACGTGTGAAAATGTATCGGTATACTCTGGAGGAGCGAGTCTTTATTGTTCGCACTTATTGGAAAACAGAATCGATAAAGTCTTGTCAACAGCAATTCCTGGAGAGATTTGCAGGCAGTCATCCACCAAGCAAGTCCACCATTTGGGCATTATCGAATAAATTGGAAACCAAGGGGACTTTATTAGACGACCATGTAGTAGGACGTCCACAAATGTCCGAGTAAACGGTCCAGAATGCAAAGGGCCGACTACACGGGTCTCCCAGGAAGTCACTTCACCGACTGTAACAGGAAACAGGGTTGTCCAAAAGCACTTGTCAACGTGCTGTGAAAAAAAGCGAAGCTTCATCAATACCGTATCTCCGTGGTCAACGAGCTGAAAGAGCCTGACCACGTGAAACGAGTGGTTTCAGACATTTCTTCTGGAAAATCAGAACATTCTGAACTACACGTGGTTCTCGGACGAGGCGTGGTTTTACCTGTCGAGATACGTCAATTCTCAAAATTCACGTATTTGGGCCAGTGAAAATCCCAACGTGATACATGAAGAACCCCTTCATTCACAGAAAATTGGTGTTTGGTGTAGGATGACCCGGCACCGCATAATTGGTCCCATCTTCTTCGATACAACCATCACAACAGTTGCATATATGGAAGTCTTCAACATCTTTGTAAATCAATTGGACGACGAAGAACTCTCCATTGGATATTACCAGCATGATGGGGCGACATCACACACCAGTATGGCCAAAATTCAGTCCTTTTTCGGCGACCGTGTCATTTCGAATTTCGCCCGATCTGACGCCTCCTGATTGCTTTTATGGGGTTATCTAAAAGGTAGGGTTTACCAAAAGAAACCGCAAACCATAGATGCCTTGAAAGCAAACATCACGGAAGAAATTCAGGCAGTGACGGCGGTCGTAATGGCAAGGACTTTCCGCAATATGGTGCGCCGGGTTCAATGCTGTCTGGACGCAAATGATGGGCACTTCCAGCACATGTTGTGATGTCATCACATTTCGCAGGAAATGCGGTATATCCACTTCAAACTTCGTTGCAATATCTTCATTTTTGTTCAATATTATTAAAAAAAATACCGGGTTCGGTAGCAAGTGGGACACTCTGTACTTCCAGCGGGAAATGGATATTACGGACGGCTTTCTCTATATTTCCCCCGCCAAATCTGTTCTTATCCCTACGTGTCTGCATGCCCGTGCAAATCCTTCGTCGTTCTCTCCTACAAATTTTCAACCAGAGATACGACTACTCCCTCCAATTCTCTTTCAATATCTGTCCCCGAGAAAGGTGCTCTTGAAGTAAGAAGTTGACTCTTAATTGCTTACTGGGCGTCCCTAGCGGGCTCTGGGGAGAGGAAGGCGGAGTGGGGTCCTTTTGTTCGTGGGAGGTCCCACGGTCCGTGAATGAAGGCTTTTCAGGACCTATTTAGTGTCTTATTTTAACTGAGAGTGAATTGCTCTAGCTGACGTTTGCACACAAAATAACCAAAGTTGCTATTTAATTATAGTTTAAATATTTACATATAACACTGTCAACGCCAAACTGTGTTCCGAGCAGCTGGATCGGAAATACGACAAACTGATACAACGGTATTCTGCTTTAGTTAACACAGAGCGGTGCTCTTTCACTAGGACAATACCTAGCTTGATACCACCATTCGGACCCAGGTAGAGCACCACGAACTTCATGGAATCAAACTCCTTCTACACACAGCTACAACCCTGTCTTCGTTCCTTATGAGTTACACTTGTTTCGGGCGATGGCGCATTTTCCCCGTGGTGGGCACACCAAGGAGGAAATGCGCCCTACCTCGTTCCAGTTCAGTCTTACCTCGTCCTACGTCATTCCAGTCCCACCTCATTCAAGTTCGTTGATTCCGACTAGTCAAACGCGGGTGTTAAAAGTTCTTCACCTATAAGCCTAAGGCAACCGAGCCTGGTTGCAAGCTTTCCAGAAGGATGGGTACAAACTTTTAAACACGATGGTGCATGTTTTGAAATATAAACACAAGTACATTTTTACTTCAATTTTTTTTTCAAATCTAGATGCACTTATTAGTGAATTTTTGTATCAGTAGCTTACGTTTTACTACGCTTTGACAGTACCTAGTGCTAAATATTTGAAGTAAAGTCAATAAAATCTTCACTGAGAATACAGTTTATTAGGTACATCTACGTAGTATCATGTTGCCCTGTTCCTGTACTGCGGAACAGCTTGAATTCGTCATCGCATGGAACATACCAGGTGCCGGAACCGTAATAAAGGAACGTTGTATCTTACGGAAATAACTGAGTTACGCAGTTGCTGAAAATTGGACGGCAACACAGTGTCTCAGCGAATAGCCCGTCCCACCTCATTCTAGAACGCTCGATGGGTGTCTAAATTCGAGGACTGTACAAGCCACGAAGCAAGGAAAACTCGTCGGCATGTTTCTGGAACCATTCGGTGAAGATACACTGCTAAAAATTTTGTGGTGAGTTGCACCGAAAAGTGGTACTATACAAGCTGCACCATTTTCTGAGAAAAGATACACCATTGTGTGGTGCAAGCAAAACTCAATAACATTGTGCAACCTCGCACCATAATGTGATGCAACCATGTACCATAACGTGGTGCAAAGTAGGTGCATCATGTTTTTGGGTTTTGTTTGCACCACACAATGGCGTATCTTTTCTGGGAAAGTGGTGCAGCGTGTACTTTTTGTTGCAGCCTACCACAGAATTTTTAACAGTGTACGAATCCTATGAGCAGGTGCGTTAATCTTTTGGATGTTTATATCTACCTGATGCTAAACCATAGGCATGAAGGGATGAATTTAGTCAGCCTCACTCTCGTCTCACCAATCTGGAATGCTGAAGTGATTTACCGGGCTGTGACCCATCTGTTCGCTCTCACAATTCTCACTAGTGTCCTGTGACCCTCTCTGATCCAACAGTTGTTTTTGTCCACAGAATCGCCAATTGCTGGAAGTTTAAGCATATAGCACTATTCATGGCGAACCCTTGCTACCGCTGCTCGTGAAAAGCTCAGGAGGGCGGCTTTTGGGAGGTGCTGAAACCTGCACACCAGGCCCCAACTATCTATCGCGTTCAAAGCAGCTTCGATGACTCGTTTTACCTATTTTGATCCTCAATCGAACTTTAACTGATGTTCGTCGAGCTGATCTGCCTGATTTATACTGCCTTACTTGTTGAAGTGAGCCATTTGTGACGAGAGCACGTGCACCTAGTAAACTGCCATCAAAATATGCTGAATGGAGAGTTACGTAAGTACAAAAGAAATACAAAGAATTTTTTTTCTTGGTACTAGTTAAGCTATGTAGTGAGAAATCACCGGCGGTTCTTCAGAGAACAATATGAGAAATTCGTGTAAAAGCTACATCTATAAAGCATCCAATTGGGTGGACTATTGTATAAATTTTTTTTTACTAGTTTTCAGCTTAATGGTACATTTTTACATAGACTTCACATGGAATTATTTAGAGACCAGCAATGCCGCTTAGGTGGAGCATTACTCTAAGCGCTGGCTTCTAACCATTAGTCCGAGATGGGACCGAGTTCGAGTAATGGATAAGGTAAAGATACTGTGTTTGCCTTACAGCACTGGCTCTCTCCCTTCCCTAGAACCATTGTTCCTAAATTAGGAACGGGCAACTGCTAACATCCCACTGAGTTGTTCACAGTGGTTGTTAAACTCTAAAAGAAATTTGGAGAGAAGTGTTTGTTTGTTTGTTTGTTTGAAGGTTTAACGACCACCGTGAGCAACTCAATGGGCTATAAGCAGTCGCCCGTCCCTAATTTAGGGTCACTGGTTCCAGGGAAGGAGAGAGCCAGTGCCGTAAGACAAACACAACATCCATGCCTCACCGGGATTCGAACCCGGACCCCTTTCGGACGAATGATCAGAGGCCATCGCTTAGACCACTGCGCCACCGGGGCGGCGGAGAGAAGTGGAGATAACCTCAGGCATAATAGCAATATCATCTCGGTGACCAGGCTGTCTCCAGAATCTCAATCGGCGATCGTCGTCGCTGAATACATGACGCCTTTCTTTCCGCCAAGCATGTCTGGTTTCGCACAACTGGAACCTTGCGCGACGATGTGCTCCGGTGAGTGATAATCGTGCCAATCGTGGGCAAGAACGTTGACCTGCCTCAGCCAATATGCGATTTGTAGTCCATGTTGATACGGGCATGTCCATATCTATCTGCACACTTCGTCGAATGTCGTTGGCTGTGGGCTGTGGGGCTGCTACGGCTTGCCATCGAATGCGGTGATCGAGCCATTCGGACGTCCTGCGTGTACCAGGTACCTCACGATTCTAACAAATGCACAACATGACCTTCCTCTCGAACTGCTTGCTCTCTTTGCGTCACAGGCTGTGCTTCCTGGCGCGGCCATGGCCACTGGTTCCAGAAGTAGGATACCGCAGGAATATCCACACTATTCATCACTAATGACGATACGACGGTAAAACTTATAGTCTCGTGGATTTAAGAGCAATCTCGGACAGAAACCTACACGTTTTCCGTCTGCTGGGGTGTCAGCTTATGAGAAACCATTCAATGGCTCCTGGATGAGAGTCCAAGCTGATGCAGATAACGAACGATGATGGAAAGACCCGAACTCAGCTGTCAGTTGTCGTGCACTGCTGTCTGGTTTCGTGGTTACAGCTTCGACAAGAGTGCCACTGTTGGGGGCCATTCGACATTTTGACCTCTGCTTATTTTCCAGACTCCAGCATTGAAACGCCGGGAACCATTTTTGTGAAGTGCTTGATTGATTATTGAAGGCTTCACGACCACCGTAAGCAACACAATGGGCTGTAAGCAGTCGCCCATCCCTAATTTAGGGTTATCTGTTCCAGGGAAGGGAGAGAGCCAGTGCGGTAAGACAAACACAGCATCCATGCCTCACAGGGATTCGAACCCGGACCCTTCTCGAACGAATGGTTATAAGCCAGTGCTTAGACCACTGCACCACCGGGGCGGCCTTGTGCAGTGCTGCTGTCCACTGTTTCCTCGCCTTCAACTGCATGAATTTCTCTCGCTGCTGCTCTACTGTTATCGCGGTTAGTCTTTTTTCCCAATAATGGCATAAGTGTATCCAAATAGCACGTTTATCGATCTTCATCCTCTGCTCGTTTGATGAAGCAGTATGGCTCCGTGCCAAATGTACGTCATTGGTCTTGTGCTTTCCACGTCATTGCGGTATCCAGTCGGCCCTGGCGCTCGTTCGCACAGGAATGGAGGTTGAACATTAAGTGTACCTCAAAACGGGACGATCTTTTGACTCACCCTGATGCTCTCCACGATTGTGAATTCTGTCAGCAAGCCACGGACGAGCTACCGGGAGGACAGGGACGGCGATTGTCCTCCTGGAACGGTCATGCTAGTGGCGGAAATTTGTGCCTTGAAGAACACGAAAACAGATATACACAACGTGCGAATAAATACATATACTAAAATTTTTTACCAAAAACGAAAGCTTTACTATTTTCATTTTTTTAAAGACTACAGCTAGCCGCATAGAGTATTTTGCTCCGCTAATCAGAGTCGAGTGACCTACTCTATTAGGTGTGTACCTCACATATGAGCGAAAGGAACTGTCCAGAGCAACGGAGCGAGACATAAAAAACAATATGCTGATATGAATAACTCCTGTAACGTTTCCGAATAAGCTGAAGGGATGAAGAACTGATTAGTCATCTGTGCTCCGCTGTAGAAAGCTGTAGAAAGCCCCTCTGAGCTCTTAGCGTTCAGCGGAATTTTTTAAAGCCCTTTCGTGAAATCGTCTGACTATTGTTACGTTCAGTGTCTGATATTCATTCTGTGTTGGTTCGTTTCTCTTTCTGCATTCCTGCGGAGTTCAGTTTTCTCGGCATTCACATAACTTTTACAGTTTTACTTGACTCTTGGGTACTTACCTAGTTTTCACAGTTTTAGTAAAATTGTGTCCAAAACCGGAAGGGAGATTTAAAAAGGATTGTAATACTTTCTTATAATAGAAATACACAGTCGTATCAGAATAATATGGCCACCTAGCGAATAATGGGAATAACCACCCTAGGGCAGTATGACAGTGACGAGACGGCGTGGCATGGACGCAAATGAAGCCCTTGAAGGTTGCCCGAAGCACACGTGCCCATTCGTACTGCAGCAGAGCACGCAGGTCCCGGAGGTGACGTGGTTGTAGGTCGGCAAGTCGAACCTGTTGATCCAAATAGTCCCACTGGTGCTCTATGGGATTGAGGTTTTGCCGGCCAAGGGAGAACGGAGACATCGCAGTCATGTTTCTGGAACCAGTCAAACACCCCCTTAGCGATGTGGAACGGCACATTGTCCTGTTAGTAGACACCATCACCACCACGGTAAACGTCCAACATGATTGGATGCATGTGGTCAGCGAGGGTGGGCAGGTAGCTATTGGCGTTCAGGGACCCATCCAATGGTACCAGCGGTCCCAGGTCATACCAGGAAAACATTCCCCAGGCATGCACACTTCCACCGCCGGCCTGTACTTGACCAACAAGCGTGTCAGGGTGTTGGTTCTCTTGTGTCTGGCGCCGTATCCGCCACCGCCCGTCACTTCTGCAGAGTAGAAACCTCGATTCGTCGGAGAAGGCAACCTTTTCTTACTCTTCCACTGTTCAATGACGGTAGTCCCATGCGAATTGCAGGCGTCGTTGCCGATGGACCTGGGTTTAACATGGGCGCCTTTATGCAGGGTCGACTCCGGAGACCCATGCGTAACAGGACTTGCTCTACTGTTATCGGGGACACGTGCCTGGATGCCCCAGCATTCATTTGCGTGATCAACTGCTGCACTGTCGCGCGTCGATTGCCCTTTACCAGTCGACGAATGCGACGTTCTCCTCTGGGATCTATGGTCTTTGGGGCTCCACAGTTATGACGTCAGGGAGGTACTCGGTGTGTCAGCGGTCCATTCTTGGTACTCCCTTACAACAGCACCTCGCGAACAGCCCACGGAGTCGTCTGCTGTTTCTTTTTCTTCCACCCTTGGCGCGGCAGTTGATGACCATTCCTTTTTGAACGTCCGCGAAATCACTACCTCTGCTCATTGTGCTCACGTAATACACTATGGCTCATCTGTTTTGGCCGGCAGCTTATATCTCTGTGCGGTTGACCTTGTCACGTGCACTCTGTGACGCGCCTGGGCGGGTACACTTTGATTCCAGGGGTGGTCGTATTATTCTGACACGACCGTGTGTGAGAAAATAAAAACTGAGTACTATTTGAGTAGAAGTAAGAAACATTTAAACTTGAAGGGCGTAATTTCAGGTATCGCCCTCCCAGATGAGAAACCCTGCAGCAAGCCCACAACAAACATTGACTTCAAAAGGCGCCAAAGAACATAAGGTAGATATTCTCTTTGTATCGGTATTATATCTATTTTCACATTTTAGTATTCACTATTAAGGAGATACCAGGTATCCTTCTGAAAGCGTCTCTTTCTTGAGACAAAGGCAACTTTCATGCTCAGAAGTCCCCGCGTACCTTTCATTTTGTCCTTCTCTAGCAGAGGAAAAGAAATTTACGTCGAGGCACAGCGTGTGTTCTCAAGTCAAGATCTGAGGCTTCTGGATCTTAGTTATATGTCTTGTTGTTGATGATCATGACGTATGCTTCGATGCATTTTTCATTCAAGCAGGTGTTCCTTTGATGTCGTTTCCCTTACCTACTCTCTTTCTGTTGCATATTAATGATTTTACTTCAGCTGACCCATTTCACTGTTTTTACTGACTACGTACATTTTTGCATCTTATTTCTCGGAATTCACAAGGTTCTGTTTCACTGCCAGTGATGTAATGTCTTTTTTCAGGGCTGATATTGAGGCCATTCATTTCTAGGATGAAAACAACCTTGTTGAGTCACGGTTTTGAAAAAGCGTTTTCATTATGAGCAACGAAACAAAACAAAGTTTTCTTTCTGATTGCATGTCAGTAACCCTACGACTAAGAGAAATATTTTCCCTGTTGATGGGAAGAATGTTTTACTAACAATTTTTATCCTCTTATTATTTATTACACTAGGACGAGAAGTGATTTTGTGTTGGTTCTGGAACCGAATGCTTTTTGAACTTATGACAAAATCCCATGGCTTTCATTTATATCAAGCTAGAGATATTTTTCTTTCGAATAAAACGATATGCTCCTTTTCATTTCGTTTGTTTTGGTTTTGGAAACAGCTTTCTTTTTTTATATATATAAAGCCCAAGATCATCCATCTTTTGGGTTATCGTTCTTACATTTTTAGTGATGTTTTCAAACGAACTTCAAATTTATCCACAATGCAAACAATGATAATTTTTATATTAAAGACTTTTATCTTTGAAAGTCCAGTCCATCCACTCCACTGGAGCTTTCGAGCGGGGAGGATTTAACGCCCACTGTGAGCAATTCCAAGGGCTATAAGTAGTGCCTGTTCCAGCTTGGGCCCACTGGTTCCAGGGAAGGGATAGAGCCAGTGCCGTAAGACAAATACACCAACCATACCTCATCCAGGACGCGAAGCCGGGCCCACTCTGGCGAAAGATCAGAAGCTATCGCTTAGATCAGAGCGCCACCGTGGCGGCTCAATGAAGTTGGCAGCGACAGATCTTTATTAATATTTCCTATATTATATTGTTATATTTTCCGGGCCTGCGCTATCTTTAGGCCAATTGAGCTGCCGCCTAGGGCACAGACCTCAGAGGGACGCAGTATGGACCTTTGTGGGGATCAGTAATGACCTTTGAGGGGGCACAGTTTTACACAGGCTAGTTTTTAGCCCATGTAAAAATTGCAACTAACAACTTATATTTTTAATTTTAACATAAATTTCCATATATTGTTTCTATTTATCCTGTTGATTTATTTTTCTTTTTAAAACTAGGGGCTGCGCTTCGAGGCTAGCTATGCTCGTTTCCAGAGTAGCGCTCGGGTCCTGCAGCCTGATCTTCAAGTATGTCACTTGAAATAAAAACTGGAAAATTCATATAAATTTCAATTTTTATTGCATGTCTAAGGAAATAAGTATGGAAAAACTGATAGCAACATGAACACTTAATTTAAACATGTACATGAAATTAAAGTAATAACAACATTTTAAGATAGTATTTCCTTGTACATTCCGAAGTTTCCGAGTTTTTTCTGTCGTTATTTTTTGGAAGGGCGGACTTTTGTCGTTCGAACTTATACGTCAGAATTGTCGACAAATGTGTTCGACTGTCTCTTCCGGTGATGTCATCTGACGAAATGAAAATGTTCTCCCAATTTTTCAATACTTTTTGGGCTCTATCAATTCCAAGATGGCGGCATGTTTACAGTTCTTGTTTCGCTCCTGGTGAACTCCCTGTTGGATTTTTGCGGAACGTTTTCTAATATTCCTTCTATTTTTATTGAAGGACTTTGCTCCGCCGCCATTCCGAAGTTTCCGAGTTTTTTTACTGTCGTTTTTTTTTTTTTGAAGGCGGACTTTTGTCGTTTGAACTTATAGCACTTACTAAATTTACCACTAAGGAAAAGAAAAGCGGCCCGAAAAGCATTTCCGTAAACCGTAAACCGTTATGCTAAACCGTTAAACAACTGAGATAGCTTTACCAACAAAACTTATGCATAACAAATTCTCTGCGTCACCATAGCAGCAGGTCACGGGATCAGAACATTCCTCTGTGGTTATCGTGAAGACAGACAAGCCGTTCGTTTCTTTCCTTTGCTTCTTTAAAAAATGCTTACAAATCAGAAAATGACTTTTTCTTAATTTTTATATTTGTAAAAAAGGGAAATTTATGCTGTAAAAATTGCAATGAGTTATGATTTACAGTTTGCCATATATCCGTTTTTTTAAATGTATTCCATCGCGAAATAGATAATTTTGTGAAATTTAAAAATTTAATTTCTCGTAAACTAAATCGAAATAAAAAAAAAGAGACAACGTGGTGCAAAAATTCGGTCAGGGCACTACATACCTACAAAGTTTTGTGGTTCTGTTGCTGTTAGTGTGTCCGGAACGCGACCTGATAGAACTCTTTTGCTTACCTTAAATTTGAAATACAATAGCTCTTGAAGTATCGCCAGAATCGCAAAACAGTTTATTTCAGCGTGTTCTTTAAACAATTCTTTACAAACGATGTAAATTTCATATTTTTGTGTTTAATACGTTTTGCGCTGCGAGCTAGAAAAGCAAGAGTGTCGCGAAATTTCTAAAATAGCGGCAGTTACTTTTTTAGAATAGAGGGATTTTGTAATAGGCTGAAGTTGAATTTGGGGGCAAGGGGGTGCAGTAGTGAGCCTTGCTAATGGCATAAAAATTGCCTGGCACTGCATATTTCATATATTGTTGTTACGCTTTGGATTCACAAATCAGTGCATCTGTTTAATTTCGAGAAATTAATGAAGTTCGGCCCCCTTCCTTTCCTTTCCTTTGAAACTCACTTGAATTACCACTATTTCTAGAAACGTAATTATTATAGTGACTCACGAGGCGCTAGATTTTGTTAAGGTGTGAATTTTTGTGTACACTCCGAAAACGTTTGTAGCAGGTTGCCCCCAAAAGTGGTGCTACACCATCTGCACCAGTTTTCGGGCTGCGATAAACCCTTGTGTGGAACACGAAACAAAAAACAAAAGTGGTGCACCGGGTGCAATTTTGCAGTAGTCATGTTTGATACCATAACATGCTGCATAATTGCACGATGTATTTGTGTGTCTTATGCACCACACAATAGTTTACCTTCGCGCCAAAAAATGGTGCGGCGCCACTTTTGGATACAACATAAAATAAAATGTTTAAGTCTACTTTTGGTTTTAACTTTAATCACACTAATCGCATTTCCAAAATAATTTGGAATTCAAAATCGAGAATATTCCCTTAGCGTGCTGCAAAGAGAAAAGCAGTAGCACTACTATTTTTCTATGAAAGTTACAGTAGGGAAACTTCCATCTGTCGTAGAGTATCGCACGTGTGTTTAGAAGCAACACTGAAAGAGAAAATTCAGCTTATAAATGTAGCGAGAAGAAATATTTAGCTGGAGGGACATTTCTTACCTGTAACCAGCTGCCCGTCCCTAACTTATGGCAACTGATCCCAGCGAAAGGATACAAACAGCACCTACACATGTACACCACCCATGCCTTATCCGGGACTCGAAACGGGCCTATCTGGGACCACTGATCAGAAGTCCTCTCCTCAGACCACTCGTCCATCAGTATATTTGCAGCCGTATTCTAGGTGTCTAAAACCTGTACTAAAAAAAAAATTGTTTGGTTGAATACATCTGAATACAGAAAACATTAATTCGTATTTCCAAGTCCCAAATAATGCCCAGTTTTCCCGTTATGGGGCGTGCACCAACATTTTCCCTTTTCACGATATCTGGGCTTATAAAATTCCAATTTTAAACATTCTTGGGAAATACTTGGGCATATATTTTTCAAGTTTTCATAATACGCAGTTAAAGCACTAGATTGTGTAAATGTGCATTTCTGTCAATACTCAAGAGACGCATATCTCGTATTAAATCCGTTTATTGTTTTGGTGTATAGTAAGCACAAAGATTCGCCAAGCTTTCGCACTCCACTGAGAGGCTTTTTCAAGGCAATGGTAGACATAAAAATGCAGGGAATTGGAACACGTAAGGAACAAAGATGATTTTTGAAAATAACGTGGGTGACATCACGAGCATATTACACGAATTTTTATCACCCAATTATACGGTGCGTCGCGATGTGTTTCCATCTTTCAATAACGCATGCCAAACCTTTGGTAGTTCAGTAGCAAATGATACAGTTTCTACTGAACTGTTCCAGGAGCTTTATGTCCCACAAAGTGTCATTTCTAGACTCTGGCGGTGGTTCCAACAGTTTGAAAATGTGTCTCGACGCTTCAACACAGGACATCCGCGGATTACAAAGCTGCAACACGACCATTTTTTCACTAACTGCCAGATGGCCCGGACGGAATACAGCTGGTGACCTTGCCAGATATCTTTCAGCTGCCGGAGGGACCACAGTTTCAAGGCATAACGTGTACAGACGATTGAGGGAGTACGGCCTGTATGCCCGCAGGCCTTCCAGGCGCACCGTTAACTGCAGCCCATCGAAAAGCCCGTGTAACCTGTGCTGAGAACATCGTGTTTGGACAGCTGACCAATGGGCCAATGTTTTGTCTACAGACAAATCCAGGTTTAGTCTCCACAATGATTCACGCCGTGTCTTCATTTGAAAAGCCCTTGGGACTCGGTACAGCACCTCCAACATCCTTGAAAATCATCGTTTTACCGGCGGTGGGATTCTAGTGTGGGACGGAATAATGTTGGGTTCACGTAAACTCCTTCATATGTCCGAAAGAGGAACCGTGACAGGTCAGACGTACCGCGATATCATTCTGCAACAATATGTCCGGCTATTCAAGGGTGCACCATACGTAAGCACTGGAAGGATGCATTGATCAAACACTTTTCTTTTAAGACATAATGGCATATTGCTCTTGAAAATTATGCTGTTTCTTCCAAAAGCTCTCCAGGCAAGTTTTGTACGCCGATTAACTTGGACCTTAACTAAAAGAGACATACAAAGGCTGCAGACAACTCAAAGTAGCATGGACAGGTGCATTCTTGGTGTAACCAGGAGAGATAAGAAGAGGAACTCGTGGATCCGAAAAATGACAAGAGTGGAAGACATCATGATCAGAGTTAAATCCCTGAAATGGCAATGGGCTGGACATACTGCCAGAAGGACAGATCATCGATGGACAGCCGAAATTTTAGATTGGATTCCAAGGGACAGGAAAAGACCCAGAAGAAGACCACATCGGAGATGGGTGGATGAAATTCGAAAGTATGCAGGGGTGACATGGAGGAGACTGGCACAAGACAGACCGTTGTGGAGGAAACTTGGGGAGACCTTCGTCCAGCAGTGGATTGATAATGGTTGACAATGATGATGATGATTCAAGGGTGCAATGGGACCTGAATTCGTGGTTATGGATGACAACACACATCATCATCATCGAGCCGCAGTAGAGGAGGAATACCAAGAAAGTGAGGCTTCCACCCATTTACAGTGGCCAGCTCGCTCTTCCGATTTAAATTCCATTGAGCATGCATGGGACACATTCAGGAGATGTATTGCAGGATGGAACTTCGGGCAGCATTGATGAAAGAGTGGGACTCCGTACCTTAAGCACAGTTTGATAATCTGGTGTTGAGTATGCCCAAACGCTGTACTGCATATGTCGCTGTAGCAGGCCAACATACAGGATATTGAACACTTTCTTCACCATAAAACATTTGTGTTCTGCCTGAGATGTTCATTGCAAATTAGATTCAGGGAGCTGTTTTTCTTTATTTTGACCTCTATGGCAGATCCTCTAGAAATTTTTTTCCACTGAATTTTCGTTTAGTTCAATATGCTCGATATCTAGAACATTTCAGCTGCAGTCCTAGGGTGGAAGAGTCGAAACTGATATTATTCTAAATTTGCGAGCTGAGTGTAATTGTAGAACTTTCAATAAATAAGTTTGATAAATGGTTTGAATCATTCGCGAATCATGTCTTTTTAGCACGTCTGTTGTTTAAAAAGATCATGTTTTTGTTATCACTTTGTCCGTCCGTCAGTCTGTGGACACCATATATCTGCAACTATTCATCCGATTTGAAAAAAAATATTTTTGCATTGGGAAGCCTGAAATGTGAGAATGGGGTGATCCTTGCATTCCGTTTTTATGCCGATGCACAACTTCGCCGCAGGAAGGTGTAAATGCAGATGACATCGAATTCGAAACACATTTTATTCCATTTATTTGTTTCTAAATATCCGATTGCAAAATTCTTTTTCCTTTCGATACCATTCATATCGAACACTATTTTAGGTACAGTATCTTTTTCCAAGTAATGCATAAAATTTTCACCAGGGGACGTAAAGGTAAAATGCGTTTCCCGCGATGTCTCTGCTCCTACATCTCAGATTTGAAAATTCTTCCCGCGTCGTATACAGCTCCTGATTGGAAATGTTTTGCGCATAATTTCTAATTTTTGGTAAAGAATGTTTTGGCTACTAGAGACGTAAGGATTCTTTTCTACTTCTGATGTACTTGCAGCAAAATCTGAGCTTCTGAAAATTCGATTGAAAAAATTATTTCGTGAGCCCATACCGCTCACCTCGCAAAATCTTTTTTTAAATATTTTCTTAAAATAATGCACAGTTTTACCACCAGGAGGCGTAAATGTATTGTCCTATTTTTATCGACATCTCTACTTCTGAGAGTCCGATTTGAAACATCCCTTTTTTATTGCAGAGCGTTTCTAGTGCGAAATGTTTCTCATATAATTTAAAATTTTTCAAGTAGCATACATATTTTCCGCTAAGGGTCGTAACAGTGAATTGCGTTTTTCTCGATATCAATGTTTCTAAAAGTCCGATTTGAAAAATTCCTCCTGCACAGGGTACAGCTCCTGATGGACAATGTTTTGTACATAAGTTTTAATTTTTGATAAGGAATGGTTTCACTACAGGGAGGCGTCAGTGTTTAATTCTGCTTCTGATATATTTGCAGCAAATTTAAGCTTCTTAAAATTCGACTGAAAAAATCTTTCGTGGACTCATACCGTTCACCTCGAAAAACCTTTTGAGAATACTTTCTGCTTAAAATAGTGTGTAGTTTTTTTTTCGCCAGAGAGCGTAGATGTATATGTTATTTTTGTCGATATCTCTGCTTCTAAGAATCAGATTTTAAAAGATGCTTTCTTTGTTGTAGAACGTTTCTGGTGCGAAATATTTCTCATGTAACTTTAAATATTTTTTACGCACAAGTGTGCCAATAGAAGGCATAAGTTCACGTTTTCGTTTACAGTAATATCCGCCGCAATGAAAACCCGTTTAAAAAAAAAATCGGTCACATACTAACTATGAAAACTCCTTGTATATATTTTCTTCCAAAAATAACTCACAAATTTGCCGCTAGGCGGAGCCAACGTTTAATCTGTTTTTCTCAATATCTCTGCTTCTAAATGTGCGATTGAAAAAATTCTTTCAAAACCGGATGCCATTTACCTTGTGGAACACTTTAGGTTTGTGCTTGAGGAGTTTTATAGTTCATAGTACCTTTGCTGTGTACTTTTTGTTTGCAGCTGAACCTTCGCTTCTAAAAGTGCTATTAAGAAATTTCTCTTTTACTGTATGCCATTCGCTACAATAGAGATGTAGACATTACCCTCATTGAATAATGCACAGACTTCCCGCTGGGGAACGTAAAGGTCAAAACCTTTCCCTCGCTATCTCTGCTTCCAGGAGACGTATTTGAAAAGGTCTATTTCTTTAGCATAGCTTTTTCCATGTGTATACCAGACAAATCTTAATACCTTTAAAACTATAACGCATATCGAAATAGGCAATACACGGATTAAAAGAGCAAGGATGAAAGGAATGTCACGCGACATTAGCCTTGAGCGCGTGACGTCACACGCCGCCACAAGATGTTTGCCAAGTTGGAGAGGGAAATTACCGGTTCGCCGCGCTGCAAAATTAGTATAGCTCGGGAACGCCTACGCGTAGGACGTTGTGTGAGGTGTCGTTTAACAGAGCTTGACAAGTACTATAAAATAAAATACTCATAGTGAGAAAATATACTGTGGCAAAGTGTTGAACTTGGACAAATTTTCGTTAAAATTTCAAAAATGTCGAAATGTCTTCAAAACAAGAAGGTAAATGCCTATCGTAAACACATATAAAGTGAAAGGAAAATAAATGAGGAATCAAGAAAGGCCTCTATGACAGCAGCAGAACGAATGCGGAGGATGAGGCAGCGTCGACACGTTGAGGCGAGTACCAGTCGCTCAGACGCTGCAACGCCTAACGCCAGTTCACAGGCAATGGATGCCGACAGTGAGATAGAACCGATGGAATGCGGCGAAATACAAGCAGATGAGACTTTTGAGAATCGAGATTTAGTGTTTATAACTCATTGGCGTCTGGCGACGAAGCACTTTGAAAAGTCGTTCTATGGTAACAAGTTGGGTTTTGTTTGTGGAGTTTGTGATCGCATATGGTTCCAAAATGATTTAAAACGGCCCAGTGCAGTTATGTTGCAATTAAATACTTTATTCACAATTCTTACAACAGGAATTCACAGATGAATACGTTCAACAGTTTATGTTGTACTCAAACTGCTGGACATCAGTAAAGCAAGGAAAGGTGCCAACGTTGAGTAAGAGTAACGGCTTCACGTATCACGCTCCGACTACTTGGCACTCACGGAGACTTGGATGGATAAAGAAACAAGTTAGTAAAATCATGCAATGCATTGATTATGATACGCTTTCCAACATACTAGAAATCATTACTCAAGTTATGAGGAAAATGGCTGTGGAATAAATCTCACTCCTGTACCCTGACCTTTGATCCCATTTCGATGATATTCAACAGAACTGGTTCAGTATACCTCCGAAATAACATGATAAAGTTTTGTCGCAATCGAAGCAATTTTACGCAAGTTATGATGCATAAGGGCTATGGAATAGATCCCGCTTCTGTGTCTTAACCTTTGACACATTTCGCCCATTTTCAATAGGATTCGTCCCCAGGCAGGTCCTTACAACATACTAACATTTCATCCAAATCGAAACATTTTTACGTAAGTTATGACGCATAATGGCGATGGAAGTGATTCCGCTCCTATGTCCTGACCTTTGACCACCATTTCGCCAATTTTCAATAAGGTTTGTCCCCAGGTTATCCCCTACCACATACTAAAATTTCATCGAAATCGAACCTTTTTACGTTAGTTATGATGCATACGAGCAGTGGAATGGATCCCGCTCCTATGTCCTGACCTTTGACCCCATTTCGTTCGCTTTCACATGGGTTCCTTCCCAGGTGTTCCCCTACCACATACTAAAATTTCATCGAAATCGAACGGTTTTTACACGAGTTATCGTGCGGACGAACATACGCACACAACGCGTGACGTAATGAGGCAGATGGGAATCGCGACCATCTGCTGGTAAAACTGTGACGTCATAAAACTTTAATAGAATCCGCACACAATGCGTGACGTAATGAGACAGATGGCGTGACCGCGCGCCAACATCTAGTCGGACGACGCCATGACATTACACTAAAAACGTGGTAATTCGGGGTGGTTATTAACCCACTAAACGAATTTTCCTAAAGCCGAGATCAAGCTAAAACGATTTCTATTACCAGAAAACGGTAGGTTAACGACTTTCATCAAAATCCTTAGAGCCGTTTTCAAAATAAAATTTACATACATACAAGAATTGCTCCTTTAAGGTGAACGTCAAATAATTTTGCTTCCTGTAGTTCGAATGGAAAAATTTCTGTACACATTTTCTTCTCAAATAATGCGTTCCCAAGGATGAAAATTTGAACATCGATTAAAATATCTTCATTTTATAACATGCAATACTTAATATTTTCTAAAACATAACCAAAATTATGGAATCCAACATTTGTTTGTCTACTGACGTAATGAAAATACAGGTCGCGCCATCTTTTTTCTGGACAATTAATGCGTTCACAAGGATGAAAATTTGAACATCGATTAAAATAGCTTCATCTTATAACTTGGAATACCTAATATTTTCTAAAACATAACCATAATTATGCAATCCAACATTTGTTTGTCTACTGACGTCATCAAAGTACAGGTCGCGCCATCTTTTTTTCTGGTTTCAACACCACCAAAGGAAAAGTTATTGATTTTTAATGTAATTATGGTTATGTTTTAGAAAATATTAAGTATTCCAAGTGATAATAAGAAGTTATTTTAATCGATGTTCAAATTTTCATCCTTGGGGACACATTAATTGTGAAGGAAATGTGTACGAAAGTTTTTCCATTGGAAGTGTAGGAAGCAAAATTACTTGACGTCCACCTTAATAATATGGGATAAGGGCAATGGAATGGATTGCTATTCTATGTCCTGACTTTTGACCCCATTTCGTCCATTTTCAATAGGGTTAGTCCCCAGGTGGTCCCCTGCCACATACTGAAATTTCGTCGAAATCGAACCATTTTTACACACGTTATGATGCATAAAGGCAATGGAATGCATCCCGCTCTTATGTCCTGACCTTTGACCCCAATTCACCCATTTTGAATAGGGTTCTTCTCCAGGCGGTCCCTTACCACATAGTCAAATTTCATTGAAATCGAACCATATTTACGCAAGTTATGACGTATAAGAGCAATGGAATGGATCCCGCTCCTACGTCGTGACCTGTGACCCCATTTGTCCCATTTTCAATAGGGTTCGTCCCTGGTGGTCGCCTACCACATACTAAAATTTCATCGAAATTGAACCATTTTTACGCCAGTTATCGTGCGGATAGACGAACGGACGGACGGACGGACGGACAAAGCTGGAGCATATACGCTTCTTCAACCTACGGTTGGAAAGCGTAAAAAAACCGTCGACATATCCGGCTTCAAACACATTGAGTCCAAAGAGTGCGACAGACACGGCGATGACGACGACCAACAGCCCAGTACGAGTCGTGACACTGGCAAGAAGTAGCGTAGTGGATGACTCTACGGTGGCACGGCAGTCTTCAAGAATCAGAAAACGTGCAGGGTTCATGTCGCTAGATCCGTTCCACGATGGCCAATACCCAAGTATTCTGAATTCAATTGTCTACAGGTTATTCATGTTGGCGAAGGCATACTAGTGGAAGGTGAGAGATACCCAACCAATTCAAATTCGTTCTAGTGTCAGTCTATATTCATTTACAGACACCACTCAACTATATCGAGATGTTTCTCTTTCAACTAATGCTTTACTACACAGAGCATGTCAGAACAATAGTTAGCGACTGGTTCTGCGATCCCAACATACCGCTTCTGCTCACTGGGGACTTTAACATTGAGGCGTCGAACGATCGTCTGAAACACTTTCTGAACAAGTTCAGATTGGTGTTGGCCACAGATCCAACTGATTTCACAACTTTTAAGAATGCCACGACAGACTTAGCGTTCTCTAGATATATAAGTGTAGCATGTAAGTCTTACATATCGTACTACTCGTACCATTGTCCTGTCTTCAACAAAAGTTTACAAATTAGTCAGCATTGTGAGAAATAAATAAAATAAAAGACATGCAAGTTCGTTGCGCTCATTTCTTTCTTACCAACCCTACTAACACCCCGCCCCGACAACACTGCCTGGGTAAGACATTTTCCGCCAAAAACCTCAGCGGGAGTGACCCCGACACTACCTACGCCGATTTTTTTTTTCGAACAGGTTCCACTGACTTTGAATAAATTTGATACATCAATTTTACTTGCGTCGGAAAAGATTCAAAAGATGTGCTCATTACAATCGAAAATTCGGTGTTATCATCCGTGTTTATTGATGTTTAACAGTTTTACTTAATAAAAAAAATATGTCAGTGTGTGCACATTATAGTTGTTTTACTATAAGTCTGCCGAAGATTTGCGAAGTTTTTAATAATTTTCGAGTCATACGAAAAGCATTAAAACAGATCTTAAAGGAGAACATCACCCACAGAAGAAGTTTCGTGCCCCCGTTCTTCACCCAGCTGGCTGTTTCTCAGTGAGCTTTCTGGAGATCTAAGAATATTAAAACGAAGTATACGTGAAATAACTAGATACCGCGTGCTTGGCTTGTTTCGCAGTATTGCAGACCTTAAAAACAAGCAAGTTTCCTTCTACCAACATTTTAGAAGTCGTCAAATCGAGGTTTAAAAAGTAAGGATATTATGAAGCTATGTAATACATAATTTGAATATCGTCAAAGCACAAGGGCCCACCTGAGTTTCCGGCACCCTGAAGTAGATGTCCCCTCGGCCTGATGCTAGTTGCGTCCCTGTAGAGAAGTCATATTGATGCTCTAACCCGGTTCATTTAATTTTTAGTGGAAGTAAATATTAATATTTTTTTAATATTTTATAAGTTAAATTAGATTAATAGAAATAGATGAAATGGAATTAAATAAATGGAAAATTGGCTTGCTAACATATATTTACAAAAAAGGGGAGATACAGAGATGTGAGAACTATCGAGGGATTACAGAGGCATCGAATTTTAGTAGATTGTATGACGAATTATTAGAGACATAATTGAACACGAAAATCAACTAAATGAAGTAGAAGAACAATGTGAATTTAGATCCTGATCCTGATCCTGCATGGATAATATATTCTGTCTTAAACAAATATTAGAGAAAAGAGCAAGCAACTGGAGAAGAAGACATTTATTATTCATAGACCTAGCAAAAGCATATGATAATATAGCTATTATAAAATTATGGAAAACATTAAAATATACCAATATTAATACTACAATTATCAAAGCAGTCAAAGAACTTTATCAAGGATCAATAACAAAAATAAAGTGGGTCAGAAAAATTCCTACTGACTAAAGGACTAAGACAGGGATGTTGCATATCTCCAACATTATTTAAGATTTATGTGGAACAGAATTTGAAAGAATGGAAAAGGAAGTGTCGAGCAATGGGGATTAATTTAAATGGAACGATGGCATTTACTTTACAATTTGCTGATGATCAGGTACTTCTTATAGAAGATTAATTTGATTTGGAGTATATGACTAGAAAAATAAAAGAAGAATATGAAAAATGAGGATTAACTATGAATTTAAATAAAATAAAATAATTATGCATTGGAAGTAATGAAACAAACCTCCGGCTAGAAGGCAACGAAGAAATTGAAAGATGTGATCATTGTAATTACCTAGGTGCTAAAATTACACAAGAAGGTAGAGATGCAATGGAATTAAGAAATAGAATTACACAAAGAAGAAAAACTGTTAAACGCCTGGTGGAGTGAAGAAATAACCAGAAAAACGAAATGGGGTATTTATAACAAACAGTATTGTTAAGAGCATCTTACTATATAGGGCCGAGGCCTGGGGAAGCACATAGAAAGAAAATGAGAGTCTTAGAGATGGATGCTTTAAGAAGATCATGTAGAGTGTCAAGAAGACAGAAAATAGCGAATGAAAGGATTAAAGAATTGATGGAAGTGAAAGAAACAATTTCAGAAGACATACAGAAGAGAAAATTGCGTTGGTTTGGTCACTGAAAAAGAAATGACCAATTAAAGGCTGTCCAAAATTTTTTTACATCTTCGGGTTTTAATGAGTGAATACTCACGGTTAGTTGAAACTGTGTTGATGGCATTCAGTTACTGGATGCAAGTGCAAATGCAGAATTGCAAAGTAAATTGCTAACGAAGGGGTATGAGAAGAGGAAGGTTGGCATCGAGATGACCGGAGGTTTGAAGATGGGAGTGACGCGAAACTGGACTAGGAGGCAAGAAAAAGTAGCCCGAGAAGGGCCGTGGATGGCCTAGTGGGCAACGTTCGTGACTACCACGAGAAGGGCCTCAGGTTCGATCCCAGACAGGTATGAAAGCTCGATCCACTAAATACCCGCCGTGCGTCGTATGGGCACGTTAAGCCGTCGGACCCCGGGTACTGGCCCCCGGTAATAAATAAGTGCGTCTTCCTCCCCCTTTCTACTTCGCTTCCGTGTGACTTTCCTATCGAGCGCTCTAGCCCAAATCTCCTAGTTTCCTATTTCTAAGGGTTGTTTAAGACCTGGGGTCAGAAACTCCCTTCCTAAAATCCTCTTCATATGTAAGCTCGGGCTACTGATCATGATCAAGTAGCCCGAGCTTTTCTAAGGGGAGGAAATCAAAACAGGAGTCTTGATCTAACTGTTTGAGGAGGCAGTTCGGAAGATTTCTTCGTCCGGGGGGAAATTATAGGTCCCAGGCCAAGAGAAGAGATTGAAGCAGAAAATATGAAGTTGGAAAAGAAAATCCTAAAAGCAAGGGTATACGGGAATGATTCTCGATAGAAAGGGCAGGAATAGATAAAGGCGTGTGGAATTAGAAAAATAATATTGAAATCTGGACAAGCCAAAATACGTAACTTTCCCCATATACTGCTACTGAATAAAGAGCACCACTGAAAAGGTTGTGCGTTTAATACTTTCTGCACGTTTGTTCAGTTTAAACATTTTTCTACAAATCGTTTATTCAAGTCCATGCGGAAATGTTTCTCAGTTCTCTTTAATGTAGGTGCAAGCTAGTTTATTTAATGTTAAAATATGTTATTTTTTTATTTATTACAAATTAATACCATCAAAATTTCGCCGTTAGGAAAATGACATTTTGTTCAAACATTAGAAACCCATATACACTGCTGGCCACCCAAAATGCAACACCAAGAAGGAAGAATCCGATTGGCCTTAAATTCGCAGCAGGCGTCGCCCGCGAGAAACATGCAAACGATTAGCATTGCAGGGCATATGCAAATCATGTGCGCTCGGCACGCCACCGAGACGCACTATAAGAAGGGTGCACAGAAGTAGTGGAAGTATGTTGTGCTGCCGGATCTGTGCGTGGGAAGCTTCCTGATGCCTTGTCGCAGAATACGGCAATCATTCCAGCACGTTTCGGAGTTCGACAGAGGACGAATAGTGGCTTATCGCGACAGCGGTTTATCGTACCGAGACATCGGCGCCCGTGTGGGACGACATCCAGCCACAGTGAGGCGAGTATGGACTCGGTGGGTGCAGGAGGGACGGACGGACCGACGTGAGCGAATGCCGCAGCCGCGGCACACCACCGAACGAGAGGACCGGCATGTTGTGCGGCGGGCATTGACGGCTCGCACCGCCACATCACGAACGTTAGCGCAGGAATTAGGGTGTGTTGCGCAACAACCTGTGTCAGCCGAGTGCGACGGCAGTGGTTCGTTGAACGCCGCACCTGGACTACGGAATGGCACGACGTTGTCTTCTCCGACGAATCCCGCTTCTGCCTGGAACATCACGATGGTCGGATCAGCGTGTGGCGGCATCGTGGCGAGAGACTGTATGACGCCTGCATTATGCATCGCCATACCTGTCCGTCGCCTGGCGTTATGGTTTGGGGCGCAATTGGATATAACACACGCACCCCTCTGGTGCGCATCGCCGGTACACTAAACAGCCACCGCACCATCTCCGACGTTTTGGAGCCTGTAGTCCTCCCTTACCTGCCAGCGGCCACGTTTCAATAGGACAATGCGCGCCCGCACGTGGCACGCATCGTGCAACAATTCTTCACGGCCCACCAGGTGTCACTGCTGCCGTGACTCGCCTGTTCTCCCGATATGTCGCCCATCGAACACGTCTGGTCGCTGATCGGCAACCGAGTGGCCCGGCAAGCACCACCCGCGGCTACGACTGATGAACTGTGGCAACGTATGGAAGCAGCCTGGACCGACATACCCCAAGCCCACATCCAAAGCCTTTTTCGTTCTATGCTGCGGCGTATAGCGGCCGTTATTGCTAGCCATGGGGGCGACACGAACTATTGATGTCTGCGCGTTCCACAAGTCGCACGGGCCTGTAAGCTCAATGGTTTCATCTTTGTATCTGTTGTTATGTGCCCAGTAAATCTGGCTTTGCTATCTCGTGTCCTTAGTGTTGCATTTTGGGTGGCCAGCAGAGTACAATTGGGAAACGAATTTTCCCAAAGAAATAATTCTTCATAAATACATGGTAGGCATTGTAATTCTATTATAGGGATATTTTCACTGTAGGCCTATTCCATGTACCCACTTCAGAAAACTTGAAATTTGCTTGAAATTTTCTTGTTCTGGGTATTGCAATGACTAGCATGCTCGACCGGAAATCGGGAGGTACGGTTTCGTTTCTCGCTCAAGGGCAAGTTTTCTGAAAGAAGTGGTTACATGGAATACAGTGAAAATATGCCAATAATAGAATTAAAAACCCAATCAGTACTTCCACCTGCAGCAAAAGGGGTCTGGTTCATTTGCCCGACGTTTACTTCACCGAAGGGTCACTTGACCGAAAATCACTTCACCGAAAAAATTGTTTCACCGAAAGATCACTTGATCGAAGCGTTCATTTCACCGAAGGGTCACTTGATCGAAAGATACATTTCACCGAAGGGTCACTTGATCGAAAAGTTCATTTCACCGAAAGGTCTCTTTACCTAAAAGTTCATTTCATCGAAAGGTCATTTCACCGAAGGGTCAGTTTATCGAAAACGCTAGATTTCATTACAGGATCTGTTGAAGCATGGTGCAAGTTTGACAGACAGACCACCGAAACGTTAGGGGATCATACTCAAATTGCACTTTTGATTTCTCCGTGTCACAGAGAACGCAAAGATTTAGTTTTAAGGCAAAAATAATTAATTTTAAGTCCCTATGCCTCGGCCTAGGCCTTTTTAGCAAGTTTTATCATGTTCATACGTTTTTCATAAAAATCATGTTCAGTGCTCATGTTCATAAATAGTTTACATGAAAAGTCAAGTTAATAACGTTGCACATTTATTCAGGCAAAAAGAATCAATATTAGGGCCGTAGGCCTCGCTTAGGCCTTTTTAGCAAATTTTAACCGTGCGTGATCATGTTCATAAGGTTTACATAAAAAATCAAGTTAATGATGTTACACATTTTTTCAGGCAAAAAGACGTAGGCCTCACTTAGGCCTTTTTAGCAAATTTTAACCGTGCGTGCTCATGTTCATAAGGTTTACATAAAAAAGCAAGTTAATGATGTTACACATTTTTTCAGGCAAAAATAATCAATTTTAGGGCCCTAGGCCTCCGCTTAGACCTTTTTAGCAAATTTTAATCGTGCGTGCTCATATTTATAAGGTTTACGCAAAAAGTCAAGTTAATAATGTTGCACATTTATTCAGGCAAAAAGAATAAATTTTAGGGCCCTAGGCCTCCGCATAGGCCTTTTTAGCAAATTTTAATCGTGCGTGCTCATATTTATAAGGTTTACGCAAAAAGTCAATGTTAATAATGTTGCACATTTATTGAGACAAAAAAGATTCAATTTTAGGGCCCTAAGCCTCGGCTTAGGCCTTTTTAGGAACTCTAAACGAATTTCGCGAAAACGTTCCATGTAAGCCAAGCGAGAATTGTGCTTTAATTTGAAGAAATTAATTGCCGATGATCCGAGGTACACTTGGTTTGAGGGAACTGTACCCCGAACTTCCGTAGTATTATATTCTGTGCCGCTGGAGTCTGTCAGTGTATCCAGGATGTTCCCCTTGAAGTGTCTGCGAAGTCCGTGAGCTTTGGGAGGGGGCTTTCCCCCAAAATGTTAAAATGGACGTAGAGCTGTAAACATTAGAACCTTGCTTTATATAATGATTCTGTACACGATCACGAATTTTCAGGAGGGTGGGACGAATTCACCCTCCCCCAAGTTTCTAAGAGCGCAGACAGGTGTTCAAGGTAAGGGATTTGCTCGCAATTTCTATGCTTCATGTTGTGTTTAGTGCCAAACTATGTATGCCCTTCCCCCTCCCCCAGAAATTTGGTGAAGTCTGTAAAAGGGATACAAGGTGCTTGGTTTTGAGGGCTCTACCCCCAACTTCAGTAATTTTATATTCTGGACCTCTGGAGTCGGTCATCAGTGTATCCTCGATGTTACCCCTGAAGAGCTCTTGGAAACGGGGGGGGGGGTTCAGTTTCACTCCAAATTCCTGAAAATTCGTGGTCGTGTACAGAATCATTATATAAAGCATGGGTCTAATGTTTACAGCTCTACGTCCATTTTAACATTTTGGGGGAAAGCCAACCCCCCCCCAAGATGACGGACCTCGCGGACGCTTCAAGGGGAACATCCTGGATACACTGACAGACTCCAGCGGCCCCGAACATAATATTACGGAAGTTGGGGGTACACCCTCCCAAAACTAGGTGTACCTCGGATCCTCGGCAATTTTTTCTTCAAATTAAAGTGCAATTCTCGCCTCGCTTGGCTTACATGGACCGTTTTCGCGAAATGCGTTTGGAGTTCCCAATTCAGTTCTCAATATATGCCCAGAAACGGCAATCTTTAACCCCCCCTCTTGATTTTTTTAACTTGACATTTTATGTAAACTTATGAACAAGCAAGATTAGAATTTTCTAAAAACGCCTAAGCTAAAAAAAAAAAAAAAAAAGGCCTAAGGGCAATAAAATTGATTCTTTTTTGCCTGAATACATGTGCAACATTATTAACTTGACTTTTTACGTAAACCTTATGAATATGAGCACGCACGATTAAAATTTGCGATAAAGGCCTAAGCCGAGGTCTAGGGCCCTAAAATTGATTATTTTTGCCAGAAAAATGTGTAACATTATTAACTTTACTTTTTATGTAAAGCTTATGAACATGAGCAAGCACGATTAAAATTTGCTAAAAAGGCCTAAGCGAGGCCTACGGCCCTAATATTGATTCTTTTTTGCCTGAATAAATGGGCGACATTATTAATTTGACATTTTATGTAAACCTTATAAATATGAGCACGCACGATTACAATTTTCTAAAAAGGCCTAAGCCGAGACCTAGGGCTTTAAGACTGATTCTTTTGGCCTGAATAAGTGTACAACATCATTAACTTGAGTTGTTATGTAAACCTTATGAATATGAGCACGCACGATTAAAATCTGCTAAAAAGGCCTAAGCCGAGGCCTAGAGCCCTAAACTTGATTCTTTTAGCCTGAAAAGTGTGCAACATCATTAACTTGAGTTTTTAGGTTAACCTATGAACATGAGCACGTACCGTTATTATTTTCTAAAAAGGCCTAAGCTGAGGCCTAGGACCTTAAAATTGATTCTTTTTGCCTGAAAAAAATTGCAACATTATTAACTTGACTTTTTATGTAAAGCTTATGAACATGAGCAAGCACAATTAAAATGTTCTAAAAAGGCCTAAGCTGAGACCTAGGGCCCTAAAATTGATTCTTTTTTGCCTGAAAAAATGTGCAACATTATTAACTTTACTATTTATGTAAAGCTTATGAACATGAGCAAGCACGATTAAAATTTGCTAAAAAGGCCTAAGCGAGGCCTATGGCCCTAATATTGATTCTTTTTTGCCTCAATAAATGTGCGACATTATTAACTTGACATTTTATGTAAACCTTATAAATATGAGCACGCAGGATTAAAATTTTCTAAAAAGGCCTAAAACGAGGCCAAGGGCTTTAAGACTGATTCTTTTGGCCTGAATAAGAGTACAACATCATTAACTTTAGTTTTTATGTAAACCTTATAAACATAAGCACGCACGGTTAATATTTTCTAAAAAGGCCTAAGCCGAGGCCTAGGGCCCAAAAATTGATTCTTTTTTGCCTGAATAAATGTGCAACATTATTAGCTGGACATTTTACGTAAACCTTATGAATATGAGCACGCACGATTAAAATGTTCTAAAAAGACCTAAACCGAGGCCAAAACTGATTTTTTTTTTTTTTTTTGTCTGAATAAGTGTGTTTACATAACAACTCATTAACTTGAGTTGTTATGTAAACTTCATGAATATGAGCTCGGGGGATTAAAATTTGGCAAAAAGGCACAGGTCTATCTATGACTTATAATTAATGTTATATTTCGAAAAACCTACTTATGGGGAGGTGTTTAAAAGAAATTAAAAGTGTATTTTTTATACAATCCAATAATGTTTAGGTGACCAGTTTTTTAAAAACCAGCACCATACTCCAACAGATCTATAACAACAAAATTCTAAGTTTTCGATAAACTGACCATTCGGTGAAATGATCTTTCGATATAATGAACTTTTAGGTAAAGTAATCTTTCGGTGAAATGAACTTTTCGATCAAGTGTCCTTTCGATGAAATGAACTTTTAGGTGAAGTGATCTTTCGGTGAAATGAACTTTTCGGTCAAGTGACCCTTCGGTGAAATGTACCTTTCGATCAAGTGATTTTCGGCGAAGTGATTTTCGGTCAAGTGACCTTTCGGTCAAGTGAACGATACCCCAGCAAAAGAACTATCAAATTCTTCAGCAACTGAAGTACTAATACGATTCACGGCTGAATTTCACAACGTCGCTTTCTTTTGATCACGTAAACAAAAAAGTGAACCGTAAATTTAACATATAGTGAGATGTAAATACCTTTTTTTATTTATTTATGGAGATGTAAATATATTTTTCTTTAGATAATGTGGAGGCGGCTTTTGAGCAGATCACAAGTTGTTATCTCTTATCTATAAGGAGATGTTTGCCCTGCTACTGCTGCTCGAGAAGTTTACAAATAACTGATAGCAACTAAGCAACTATCAGAAACTGGAGAACGTCCGTTCCTTTCGTATAATCAAGACTCTTCTCTGTCTTCAAGTGTTCATATCACTCACGTTGAGAAAAGCGGGAATAAAACTAGTTCTGAGCTGGATTTGGAGATTTGTGCATCTTGAATTCTATCTTGTTTATTGTCAAGTGCTGAGCAGAGGGCTTTTATTATCCTTCAAGGAAGATATTTTTCTGTTCCCGTCTTGTAAACTTGATGAAGCTTTACACCTGTAAGGAACTTTTCAATCTGGAACATTCCTGTTTTCATCCGGGTGTATACTTTGGACACCTTCGCGTTTTTCTTCTTTTTTGTGTCTTACATTATCTAACACAGCACTTTATCTTTTTATTCAAGGTGTTCAGAAAAACCGATTCGCGTTGCTTCTGTGGGTACCGGTTTTTAACTTACTACTTCAACAGATCCTGCATTTACAAATAATGACCTCACATTACAAGTAAGAATCAAATGCTTTATGAAAGCTGTCGCAATGGCGCAGTCACATTATTCCATATATCAAATTAATGGAATTTTTAATTAATGTTTGAAATAACGAATTCTGGGAAACGTAGACGAAGATATATCTTGATATTTGATCTTTGTAATTAATCTCTGACATCGATAGGCACCAAATTAATACGATTGTAACAACACGTACGGTTGCCAACGGTTCTGAAATACGAGATGGAATTCACCTAAAGGCAGTAGACAAACTCGAACGACTGTTAGCTTTAGAAATCTTCATTGATGATAAAAATTGACGTTGTTGGTAGGAAGCAAGACCTTATTCCGCGCAGCGAGCGAAATTTGGCAAAGACATTCTCAAACACAGGTAGAGCAAGTATCCATTATGTGAAAATCTCGAAACCCAAAACCTCCGAAATCCGAAACTTTTTTCGAGCGCCAGTATGACGCCACAAATGGAAAAATCTAGAAGGTCTGGGAAGGTTTCAAGGAGCCTGCGCACTACGACGGGTACGACATGTGACCTTGGTTACCCTGGATGAGGTTCTGATGTTCTGTTCTCTGTAGTGCCGATGTATAAACCAATGGTTTTTGATTCGACTCATTAAACCAGTTCGTTTGCACCGATTCGTCTGTTGACACTTCCGGTGAACGACTTCCGCAGGAAATCACCCTGGCGAATTCGATCAGAGTCGGGTCCGTTTTTGACGTTCGTTGACTCTCCCGGTTTAGTGAACGATTTTCAGTTCAAATTTATTTTATAAATCTTAGGAGACAAAAAAAATTCCTAGCTTTTTGGTAAGTTGGTTTCAAAACGTTCATGAAATTTATTGTATTTTTTAGCCTTCTGAATAAGATTACGGTTTACTGACTGGAACATGAACCTCATCAAGACACCGGTGAATATTTGATACCTGGTGAAAAGTAATTGTGACTTCTTATTTGAGGAAATTGCCTCGTTACAGAATCGTTTTTCATCAAAGAATCGTTGGCAAACGACTTAGTCTGCTGATTCGTTTTTCTCAAACCCATCGTTCGCGAACGACTTTAATTTCTTGAAATATAAATTAATTTCGTGTTTTTTTATTAGAGGTTTAACCGACCACCGTGAGCAACTCAATTGGGCAATATGCAGTCGCCCGTCCCTAATTTAGAGCCACTGGTTCCAGGGAAGGGAAAGAGCCATGTAACACAAGCACAACATCCATGCCTCACCGGGATTGGAACCCGGACCTATCTCGGACGAATGGTCAGAACCCATTGGCGCAGTTGGTGTAATCTAAACACTAACTGCGCCACCGGGGCGGCAGTTTAGTGTTTAGATTTGGCCTCATCCCAAACTATCTCATTACATGGTACACCGTATCCAAGTACTCCGAAAACCGAAAACACCCAAGACACTTCCGGCCCCACAAGAATTTCGGATAAGAGATGATCAGCTTGTCCTTTTTTAGCACGTCTTTTGTAAAACGAGAAAGATGACATGACACCAAATTTACGGTTATAATCAGCACGTCTTTTGAATACGTTCTGAGGCGAGTTAAATTTATCAAAGTTATTCAAAGTCAATGGAACCGGTTACGAAAACAATCAAACGGCTTCTATTATACAATCGATAAAATATCTAGAAATAGGAACAGCTACATACTTCCGCTGGCTGCTAAAATGTATGGTACGAAAATTAACAAATGACGCTTAAAAAGTTTCATATAGCACAAGGAAGGTATCAGAGACGAAGAGATTTTCAAATCGAACAGAAGAAATACAGAAGGAAACATGATGTAACTCTACGCCTTCTAGCGGAAGAGTTTTGCATAATGGAAAAGTTAAAAATATGCGAAAAATATTCTACATGGCAAAAGCTATGATAAGGAAAAAGAAGTTTTCAAATAGTACGTCGCCCGAAAGCAGATACAGCCAAAAAAAAAAAAAAAGGTTTCGATCTTTATGCCCCAAGCGGGAACTCTTTGCATTATTTAAAGAGGATAATTCCCCACATCTCTATGAATTCAAAGGTGATGGTCAAAAGAAAGGGAGTGAGATTTTACGAGATGCGACTAAACGACCTTCGAGTTCGATTAGATGGAGACCAGTGATGCTGCTTCAGGACAGCAAAAAAAAAAAAAAAAAAAAAAAGTAACAGCAGGGAAGAGTGAAAGTCATAGCTAGAGTTCTATGGTCGGGTTCACCGACATCTCGTTCAGTATGGAGTTGAAAAACAAGGTTTAGACGGGAATAACTAACACTGCCGCGACTATGATCTCTGCGATCTAATGATAATCTTAAAAATGCAAAATAAAGGGTTATTCGAATCTGATTCTACTAGTTTGCTCACTGTGGTGTAATTTTTCTATCGTCGTTATACGTAGGTATAGATCAAAACGTCAAGGCAGTTTCGTTGCATGTACCAAGCACAAAGTGAAACTTACATAACTGTAGCATTATTTTTCAATATAGTCTTCCGATAGTTCTATACACTTTGTGTAATGGTCCATGAACTTTCTGAAATCATCGTAGAAGGTTTTGGACAGTCTCTGTATGCACCGCTGTTCATAAGGTGCGTCGCATAAATATAGAGCCAGTCGACTTTGCGCCGTTAACGCAATGAGAATATAGGCAGGAAGCTGAAGTGGTACCTAATTTGACATAACCCTACAACAAACGTTTCGATCCGTCGAGATGACCGGATTGTGTGAAAAGAACACCACAAAGTGAAATAGTGTCATTTTAGGTATCTCATAAATATAAAGACAACTATGTAAAGTAGCCACATGCAAATGAGATGTACAAATTAGCATGTTGTACGCACGCACGTGGGCCGTAATTTGGTCCAGCCTACAAAAGACAGCGGACTTGCTGTCAGAAATTCCTTTGCCGAAATGCCACGCAACAGTAAACTTTCTGGTGAGGAGGTGCAGAATATTGGAGACTGAGAGCAAATGGATTGCCTGTAGCGAAAATTTGTAAAGCCATGGGGAGGAGTAGGGCAGTCATTTATATGACTTTATGGAAACGCGGGGCGTTAACTGCCAGAAAACGGCCTGGAAGGCCTCGAATAACAACCAAACGAGATGATCGTGCCATCACGCGTTTAGTTTCATCCCAATGGTTATCACTACGTCAAGTTTCTCGGACTGTTGGTGTCACCGTCTCAAAGGAACAGTTCATCGACGAATCAAGGAAAGTAGCAACATTGAGCTCCGTAAAATGCGCCGTCTGCCACACCTCACACGGCGCCACAACGAAGCTATATTATTATGAGCAAGCAGCTACATGCACTGGACGGACGAGTGGATCACAACTATTTTCTCCGATGAGAAATAGTTCAACCCAGACGGCCCTGACGGTTGGAATTACTATGGGCATGATTTACGACGCGAGCCACGCACCTTCTTCAGCAGACAGAAAGGAGGGGGATATGTGATAGTCTGGGGAGCTTTTGCGTTCAATGGGACAACGGATATCGCTTTTCTGTAAAGCAGGGAAAACTCCGAAACGTATCAGGACATACTCAGCAGCCACCTTCTACCGTTTGTCGAAACTCTAGCGGGTGTTGATTATCTGTTCCAGCAAGACAATGCCTCTATCCATCGGTCTGCATCAACGAAAAGCTGGTATAACACTCATCATGTGACCGTAATGGATTGGCCAGCACTCAGTCCAGATCTGAACCCTATCGAGAACCTCTGGGGTATCCTAGCTCGTGATGTGTATGCGAATGAACGGCAGTTCTCAAGTGTGGTGGCATTGAAAAAGCAGATTGAACGAAGTTGGTACGCACTCCGTCCAGAACACTTACATACATCACTTGGTGGACAGCATGCCCAATCTGGTTTTCAGTGTTATTCGTAACAACGGCTCCACTATTCGTACCGGAGGTGCTCAGAACTAGTAAGTCTTTATATTTTTGAGACAGCGTATTTCTGTTTTTTTCTTGTACTTGGCGTTGGAATTGTTATGTTTCCGTCAAACTATTGCGCAGCTGCGTGTCCTATGCTATTTTTGCTATAAATATGAGGTGTACATTTCAATGCTCGTTGTTGTTTCTTTTTTATTCGAGAATTTGTTCTGTCTCTATATTTATGCGATGCACTATACTACATTGAAGTGCCAAAAGTCATAGGAAAGTATGCAAAATTTAAACTGGCGCTGCCGTCCTATAAAGGCATCGACGTACGCAGCTATTTTTATCAGTTGCTAGGTGTAATCTCGTGAGTCAGTTTGAACAACCGCCACTAGGATTATGTCAAGCCGTCGTGAATTTATCGGAGTTTGAACGAGGCATGGTAGTGGGAGCCAGACTGACGGGACATTCAATTTCCGAAGTTGCGCGAATGTTCAACATTCCACGATCCACGGTGTTAGGTGTGTATCGAGAATACCTAATGGAAGAAATTACCACCCACCGTGGACAGCACAGTGACCGACCACGGGTACTGAATGACCATGACAAGCGGCGTCTGACCAGGATTGTCCTGATAACAAACGAGCGACACTGGCTCAAATAACATCAGCATTCAATGCACGAGGTACCAGAGGCATATCCATCAGGTCATTGCAGCGTAATTTAACGTCCATGGGGTATGGAAGCAGAAGATCAACAAGAGTGTCAAGAAGATTCACAAGAGTGTCACCACGGCATCGGACACAGACCTGGGCTCGTCAACACGGTAATTAGACCCTGAAAGACTGGCAACATGTGGCGTGGTCCGACGAGTCACGCTACCAGTTGTTACGAGCTGATGGTAAGGTTCGGGTGTGGCGCAGACCCCATGAGGCCATTCACCCAAGCTGTCAACAAGGCACTGTGCAAGCTGGTGGGGATTCCATACATGTGTGGGGTGTCTTTACGTGACACGGTTTAGGTCTTCGTAAACACGTCTCTAACCGATAATCGCTTTGTTGCTTTGCTGGATGACCATTTGCAGCCCTTCATGGATTTCGTGTACCCCAACAACGATGGGATTTTTCAGGCTGACAATGCACCATATCATCGGGCCCAAGTTGTACAAATCTGGTTCGAGGAGCATTCTGGACAGTTCTGAAAGATGGTGTGGCCACCACGTTCGCCCGAAATGAAGCCAATAGAGCACTTATGGGACGTGGTGGAAAGGTCCATTCGCACCCAAGATCCTGCACCTACAAATACCAGATAATTGCGTGCGGCTATTCAGACGGCATGGCTCAACATATCTGCAGACGTCTTCCGGCCACTTGTGGAATCGATGCCACGTCGAGTTGCCGAACTTCGCCGGGCTAGAGGAGGTCCTACACGATACTAGGTACGTATCCCATGACTTTTGGCACTTCGCCGGGCTAGAGGAGGTCCTACACGATACTAGGTAAGTATCCCATGACTTTTGGCACTTCGCCGGGCTAGAGGAGGTCCTACACGATACTAGGTACGTATCCCATGACTTTTGGCACTTCATTGTACACACTATCAAACCGCCGACCATGTAATGCTTCTTTAGGCAGACAGAACACATGAAAATAGCTTGATACGAGTTCCTGGCTGTAAGGTAATTAGATGGGGAAGAACCTCAAACTTGAGGTTGTGAACTGTCTCCATGGTTGCAACCACTGCATCGGGGCATGCGTTGTTGTGGTGCAGTGGCCCACCCAGGATATCTTTACAGAAGTAGTGCAAAATATTGAAGATGAGTACAGAATTCGTAGAAAACATCTCCCCAAAAATTAGGAAGCGATAAAAATATATTATGTCCTCTACATTGTCATTTTTAATGATTCATAAAATATGAAATGAAGCACCACCTGTAGTGGTGCTTCAATTTACTTAAACTAAAACTAAAAACTAAATTATTCATATTATTGTACGTGTTTTTGTATTTCCTATTACTTCATTTATACTTTTCAATATATGTATTATATTATTGTATAATATTTGTATTTGCATGTTTGATGTTTTATGTGTTTGTATTAGTTGTATTATCATTCATATTTTTGATTTATGTGTTGTATTAATTTTCTTTTTTTACATATATCTACTGTATTTCTTTTGTGTTTGCACATGGTCATGGTGCGATTTGTAATTGGTCCATATTTTTTTGGTACAGAAATTGTATCTGTGATTTGATTGTGTGGTGAATGGTGTAGTGTGGCAAAAAAATTAAAATTAAATAAATTAAATATAAAAATTTATACAAATATATTTAAAAATAAGTAACCAATAACAAAGAACGAAAGAACAAAAAAATGATACCTCATGCAGAGACCCTGGCCCTTGGGCCACCCCAAGGATTTCTTTATGGAGGTGGCCCAAAATATTGAAGATGCAAATAAATAAAATAATAAATAATATATATAATGATTATTATTATTATTATTATTATTTATTATTTATTATTTTATTTATTTATTTGCATCTTCAATATTTTGGGCCACCTCCATAAAAAAAATCTTGGGGTGGCCCAAGGGCCAGGGTCTCTGCATTAGGTATCATTTTATATAAAATGATGGGATGTAAGGTCAGGTGATGCGTAACATCACAGCCTCTCCTTGACAAATGTCAACCCCGCCTTCTCGTGGTGCATCCTGTTCCCACTAAAGGGGCTCTGACGACCGCCAATAGCGGTATAACTATACCATCGGGATCAGAGGAAATGCTATCCCACACTCACCAACCCGCTTGGCCAGCGTGGTGAGTTATGGCCAAACACCTCCAAAATGACTCTACAACTTAAATCTTGGCCCTCAGTCTCCGGCAGCTGGAATGTACCTGGCCAAGGCAGCGGCCAGTGCGACATGAAGGCAGAGGGTGCTAAGAATCCCCGGAGGACCGGACTAGGCTGCCATTTGATGCTGACCTTGGCTACCTACAACGGACGCTCCCTATCTTCTGATTCAAGGCTTCTTGAATTGGAAGAGGAACTACAAAGGATCAAGTGGGACATCGTCGGGCTAAGTGAGGTAAGGAGAAAAGGAGAAGATCTCATTGAACTGAAAAGTGGACATCTCTTCTATTATCGTGGGACAGATACTGGTAGAACTAGTGGTGTTGGATTTATAATAAACAAGAAACTGAAGGATAAAGTGGTAGAAGTTGAAAGTTCCTCTGACAGAGCTGCGCGACTCGTTATCCAACTATCGAGAAGATACCAGGCTCAGATTATTCAAACTTATGCACCCACCACAAGTCATCCTGAAGAAGAAATTGAAGAATTTTATGAGGAAATTCATCATCTAAATAATAAAGGTAAGCAGCACTTGAAGATAATTATGGGAGATTTCAATGCAAAAATAGGGCAACGGCAACAGAATGAAACTTCAGTAGGTAAATTCGGTCACGGCAACAGAAACCTGCGTGGAAATACTCTCGTTGAGTTTGCAGAGGCAGAAGGATTTTTCATCTTGAATTCCTTTTTCAAGAAAAAGCCACACCGGAAATGGACATGGAGACATCCAATTGGGACGACAAGTGAAATTGATTTTATTATGTGTAACAAAAAATTAGTCATCGAAGACTGCAGTGTGCTGAACAAGTTCAACACAGGTAGTGACCATAGATTGGTGAGATGTAAGATGCACCTCAACACTAAACTGGAACGTGGCAAGCTCATAAGACAAACAAAATGTGTTGACATAACCAACCTTAAAAAACACCATAATACTTTCAAGTTGGAACTGAAGAACAGATTCTCTGCTTTAGAAGGCCTAACATCGGAAGAAGTGGATATTTCGGAAGTTAACAGAAAAGTAACCAAAGCTCTTATGGAAACAGCAACAAAATTAGCTGGGTCTAAGAACAAGTTGCATGTGAACAAATTATCAGAAAAAACCAAAATGTTGATGCAAAAAAGAAGAAAGATGAGGACAACTAAAGAAGATGTGACTTCCAAAGTGGAATATATAGAGCTATGCAAGACAGCACGAAAAAGTATCACTGAAGACGTAAGGAAATTCAACTGTGAGCTAGTGAGGAAAGCAATTGAAAACAACCAAAGCCTAAAGATAGCAAAGGGACATCTCAGTAAGGGAAGAAAACAGATTATGGCTCTGAGAAAAGAAGATGGTTCTATAACAAGAAATAGAGGCGAAATTTTGACAAGAGTGAAAGATTTCTACTCCAAATTATATGAAAGGGATGATACATGTACTCCAGACACCATGAAAGGTACCAGTACCAGAGTTCTTCCAGTCCTTCCAGCAGAAGTTGCACATGCAATCAAGAACATGAAGAGGGGAAAAGCTCCAGGAGAAGATGGAATTACTGTAGACATCATACAAGAAGCAAGTGGAGAAATCGAAACAGTACTCGCCCAAATTTTCACTCGATGCCTTAATGAAGGGAAAATTCCTGAGGATTGGAACAATGCTACAATGATCCTGCTACATAAAAAAGGTGACATTGAGGATCTCAGGAACTACAGACCTATCAGCCTCCTATCAGTGGTTTATAAAATCTTCACTAAAGTTCTTTCACACCGCTTGAAGGTAACACTGGACATGGCTCAACCGAGAGAACAAGCTGGATTCAGGAGTGGCTACAGCACAATAGATCATATCCACGTACTGAGAGAACTAATTGAAAGAGCGAGGGAATATGAACTTCCATTGTGCATGGCTTTTATCGATTATGAAAAAGCCTTTGATTCGGTGAAACCATCAGCAGTTACCACGGCTCTGAAATCCTGCGGTATTGAAGATGCATACATTAATATTATTAATAACATCTATGAAAATGCAAGTGCAAAGATTCGGCTGTTTGAAAATACAACACACATAAAAATTGGAAAGGGAGTGAGACAAGGTGACACCATATCTCCGAAGCTCTTTAATGCCACATTGGAAAATGTCTTTCAATCACTGAACTGGGAAAACAAAGGGATAAAGATTAATGGAGATTATCTAACCCACCTTCGTTTTGCTGATGACGTAGTCATTTTTGCAACTACCCCATCAGAGCTGCAGAGTATGATCCAGGAATTTGCTGACAAGAGTAAAGAAGTGGGATTAAAAATGAACTTTCAGAAGACAAAAGTGATGTTCAATGCTTTTACAAGAAATGAAGATTTATCGATTGATGGAGAAAAACTGGAGATAACAGATACGTATGTTTATCTTGGACAGCAGATATCAAGTGAGGGTCACATTGATGAAGAAATTAATCGGCGTACAAAACTTGCCTGGAGAGCTTTTGGAAGAAACAGCATAATTTTCAAGAGCAATATGCCATTATGTCTTAAAAGAAAAGTGTTTGATCAATGCATCCTTCCAGTGCTTACGTATGGTGCAGAGACGTGGACCTTAACTAAAAGAGACATACAAACGCTGCAGACAACTCAAAGAGGCATGGAGAGGTGCATGCTTGGTATAACCAGGAGAGATAAGAAGAGGAACTCGTGGATCCGAAAAATGACGAGAGTGGAAGACATCATGATCAGAGTTAAATCCCTGAAATGGCAATGGGCTGGACATACTGCCAGAAGGACAGACCATAGATGGACAGCCGAAATTTTAGATTGGATTCCAAGGGACAGGAAAAGACCCAGAAAAAGACCACATGGGAGATGGGTGGATGAAATTCGTAAATATGCGGGAGTGACATGGAGGAGACTGGCACAAGACAGACCGTTGTGGAGGAAACTTGGGGAGACCTTCGTCCAGCAGTGGATTGATAATGGTTGACAATGATGATGATGATGATATATAATGATTGCCCATCTCATGCAGCTTGAATAATCTCACGAAGTTCCTGGGTAAACAACTCCCCAAAAACTGGGAAACGATGAAAATATTTCCGCCATATTAAGCCCATTTCTAATGATTCATAAAATATATATTGAAAACATATAATATATTGGGTTGCCGGAAAATTCATGACGTATTTTAGTAATGTTTTGCAAAGGTCATTTATTGATATAAAGAACAAAGATCAATCAATGATATAATGCCCGTTTTGTTCGATAACGTTTTGCCATCTTTCAGTGAGCTGCAGAATGCCTCGTTCATAGAAGGACCTATCTTTCGTGGCGAAAAACTATACATTGTGCTGATTTACAGCCTCATCTGAATTGAACGTTATACCACGCAAGGACTGTTGAAGAGAGCAAAACAAGTGGAAGTCTGATGGTGCAAGGTTAGGCGAGTATGCTGGGTGTGGCAACACATCCCACCCAAGCTCCGATAATTTTTGGCGGGTGAGCAAATTTGTGTGTGGTCTCGCGTTGTCGTGATGGAACACAACACCTTTACGATGAACGAGCTCTGGACATTTCTGGATGATGGATTCGTTCAAACTGTCCAATTGCCAACAGTACACATTTGAATTGATTGTTTGGTTCCATGGTAGGAGCTCGAGAAACACAACAATTTCAAAATCCCACCACACTGAGACCAGAACCTTCCGCCGATGAATGTCTGCTTTGGATGTCGTTTGAGGCGAAGCAGCACGTCGGGACCAAGACCGTTTGCGCAGTACATTGTTGTACACAATCCACTTTTCGTTACCAGTTATCAGTCGCTTCAAAAAAGGATTGTTTTCCTCACGTTTAATGAGCATATCGCAGATGTTTATACGCGCCGTCAATTGAGCTTCTTTGAGTTCATGAGGAACCCACACATCGAGCTTGCTTACGTATCCCAGCTTCTTCAGGTGGTCATGAACGCTTGAATGGTGGATGTGCAATGTGTCTGCAATCTCTCGTGTCGTGTAACGTGGGTTTGACTCGATCAATGCCTTGATTTGGTTGTCATCAACCTCGGTTGGCCTCCCGGACCGAGGAGCATCGTTGAGGTCAAAATCACCAGCACAAAATTTTGCGAACCACCTTGTAGAGTATTATCACCTTACACTTTACGCAACTTTTCACAAGCTTGACGCGCGTTCTTCCCTTTACGGAAGTAAAACAGTAAAATATGGCGAAAATGCACAGTTTGGTCTTCCATCTTCAACTTGATGTCACATCTCCGCAAATCAACCAAATCGCTCAGTATTCCTTTTAGACTGCAGCTAGAACTGGCACCTGTCGAATGCCATAGCGATAGCAGAGCTGCGCATGCCTCTAGTACTACCAAAACCGCTGAACCGCCATCGGGTGCCAAAATACGTCATGACTTTTCCGACAACCCAATATATATTATAAACATATAAAAATATATTTAAAAATAAATGACAGATAACAAAGTACGAAGTGTTACACGGCACTAGCAGTGTTCCTGCCGAGTCGGCCGGTAACGGTGCTTGGGACCTGAAGTACAATTTAGTTGGCCGCGGCACCAGGTGAGAATCTCAGGTGCACTGCTGCACTCAAAGATTCACACCAGAACATAAAAAATGAAAAGTTGAAGAATGACCCGAAGCACAAGGCTTGTGTGAATCCACCGTGTGAACAAAATAACAACAACAAATAAAAAATAAAATAAACTAAAAAAAATGATACTTTGGGATCAGAGTTGTGATGAGGTTCACCCGCAATCACCAATTCGTGACTGAGTGTAGTGGTCCGGATCTTACTCCGGTACATTCAATCCCCAACCAGTCAGTACAACACTCACTTTCGCAAATAACACATGATTCTCAAATACACAACACAACATTTAATAACGTTCTGCGAGATTTAAACAGATATGGCGCTTTCTAGGCGCATAGACAATTGCCCCTCATGTGTGGGCAGCATACGGTGTCACGCTTTACTGTCGGAAGACGCAGCCGACTGAGTCTCCACCGGACTATCTGAACAAGAGATACTACTCGTTTACACACTAAATAGAGCTGCAGGTGATATTCATATACAATTGCTTAGAGAATGAAAAAAAAATTATATGCAAACGATCACATTAAAAATACTCGCGACACAAAATACACAAGCACGTTAATTTGCGGTATACAATTATAGATGCGAAATACTGCCAAAGTTAATTAACTAAATCTAATGAGCATGCACATGCAGATCCCTTCCCCGCTCGCTTTGGCCCTGAACCAAAGTTAAAAGAAACTGTCCCGCCCAGCGGAATTTGTGGCCACACCTTCTCCCTTATTCATGTAAAAAAAATAATCAGGAAATGGGCCCGGTAAGAAATTGAAATCTGTATGTGCAGGTATTTCCTCTGAGGTTCAGTCACTCAGCATTACTGCATCTATGTCCATGCAGCTTTGGGTGTCGGGATGGCACAAGTTCGCAGATGTGCGAAGAAAGAAAAAAAGGAAATATTCGTCTACTTACAGTTTCGTGACTTTGCTGTGCAAATCCGTTGTGCATCACATAATATCACACGACAAAAAAACGCGCACACACACACAGACACTTGCACCATGTGGCAGCACCGATGATTCAACACTTCACTTTGACGCTTGATGTAAATGAAGCACACAATTAAAATGGTAATATCACGCCGCACTTTGTTGCGCTGATGCGAGTATACACGGATCCACTCTTGTGAAGATTTAAAGGTGGCCGTTAAACAAAATAGCCTCTCTCACATCTGCTGTTGCAGTTTCCGAGACTGATTTTCGGTGTTCCTGGGAAATGATTTTTTTGTTGTCGTGAAGAAATAATTCTGACCATCACTGCTTGGAGAGTGGAACCCCCTCACTTCCGCTGCGGCTACAGTAGATTCCGTCCGTCGCTACCTCCCGTCCTTTTTGACCGTTCATTCCCAATTCGGTCAGTTCCTTTCCGTTAGCATAACATCTACCCTGCCTGAGTACGCAGTTCAAATATGCCACTCGCAGGTTTTGTTTCCATTTTTTTTATCGAGTTGCGACCGCCAGCCCTGAGATTAATTTTCTCGGCCGAGCGAAATCAGACGTGCTTTTACCTTAAGCGTATATCGGCAACTGCCCATTTCACCTGTATATTTGTTAGGTATCGAAGCCACCGCTCTTACGCTCATATTTTTCTTTCGCCATGTTTTTATCCCGTCGCACTTACACGTAGTGGCTTCGCTGCTTACGTGACCACACACACGCACACATGGGGCCTCGCTTCGCCCCGTAAGACAAGCGCGTCTCTTCACTTCCTCCACAGTAGGGGATGAATGGGGGTGACGATTCCACACTGCAGTGGTTGGCATCCGAACCCGACTTTGCTTGGCTTCGCTTCTCATTGGAATGACCACTGTCCACTCGCAGACTTCTTAATTCCCCTGTAACTTGGCTTTCATTAGTCCAAACAGTCGCTGATTTCCATTACGCTCCAGCCTAGAAATTTCTGCTTTATCCCGCGGATTTAGGCATTCTGCTGTCTTTATGGCAAACTGGCATCTCCAGCTGCCTCGAGTTGTCTCCATTTCTTACCAAATGCGGGGAGGTTTGCTGCTTCATTTTTCCCAATTCATTTTTTTTTAGATCCAAGGCATCCAGCCTTTCACATCGGAGAGCGTACAGACAACTAAACCTTCTTCCTTATTTTCACGCTAAGTGCGAAACTTATTTTTCTGCACGGACCACACAGAGAGCAATTGTTGCCGAAAATGCCCCAAACAATCGACGAATTTACGATTATTCGCTAAACCTTTTGTCCCCATCTTCATTCATTTACTCAAGTGGACCCCTCTTCGAAAGGTACCACTTTCCCTTTCCGTGTTGCTTAGCTTCCCGTCAGCTGCGCCCTGATATTTATGACCTAACAGAGCTATTCTGAGACCACCCAGCCAGAGAGAGAATTCTTCGCCTCTTTTCTTTCCAAACCCCCAGATAAAACTTTATCTGCTGTTTACACTTTTAAACTCCAATCAAGCCTCGAACATAATTAATACTTAATTAATTTCACACATCAACCACGACCATTAATTACTAAATTAATGGCGGGGGTGGGTCGTAACATCGGTCCCTCCTCAAGAAATCCAGAAGTCCTCTTCGGGGCCAATCGCTTTGCTCTTATCAATTTCCAGAGCAACCATTGAGTGCTACCTTTTCCCACAGGTAGAAACAATTCAAAATGGCAAAAATATTGCGTTTCTTGCCTTCAAGAGCATTGGAGCGACTTCCCAATTATCCCGCAATTTTGTTAATTAATTTTAGAGAACATCCGAAAGAAAAACAACGTAAATGAGAAATAAATAAAAAAACTGAACTGTAAAAGAACATGTGAGCCTGCCGAACTGTGATTCCTAGCTGCCTCATACCATACGCGACATGACGGACAAATTTTAAAGTTTTCTTCAGGTTTTAGGTTGGGAGGGGGGTGTCCACTGTAACAGAAGGGACAAGTGATAACTCATGGAAAGAGCCCTGGACCCTGGGTCACTCTCACGGAGCGTGCTGCTGTCGTGATGTAAAAGAACAGTTTTCGACAAGAATTCTCTTCTTTTGTTGTGAATCGCAGGTTTCAACTTACCTTTTAAGTACTGTGTAACGCGGTCGGAAGATATATGGCAAATGAATAGTTGACAAAACTGTAATTCAAATTATTTATTAGTTGCTTAAACTTATATGTGCAGGTTGTCCTCGAATTACACTCGTTGTCAAAAAAATAGTTGCATCCAAAAGGACGTGTCGGATTGCAATGCTATTCGGGAGGAAGGTAAAGGTTACCAGGAACAATAAATGATTAAACGTTGAGACTGATATGGGCAACATTTATTGAGCTACGCGCCAATAAGTAGCGTCTCTCAGTATCGCGTCGGTCCGCCATTTTTGCTCACATAGCATACCAGACGTCTCGGCATGGAGTTGTACAGGTTCTTAATGGTGTTCTGCAATAAGCCATCCCATGCAATTTGAATCTTCTCACGCAGTTCCTGCAGATTGTGCCGTAGGGGTGGAGTGTGGATAGCGCGTCCAACAGCATCCGACGCATTTTCAATCGGCGATAGGTCTGGCGATGCGGCTGGCCATGGCAGAGTGTCGGTGCCTTGAAGGCAAGCTCCCGAGACAACGGCAGTATGGGGTCGAGCATTGTCCTGTTGGAAAATCGCTCCGGAGTGGACGTTCAGAAAAGGTAGAGCCACTTGTTGCCGGACCTCATTAACGTATAACGTTGGGCTCTTAAAGTGCCTGTAATGAACACCAAAGGTGGTCTGTCATCGTAGGTAATTGCACCCCACACCATGACACCAGGCCTCTGGATGTGTGACGCTCTACAACAAACCGTTTATCTTGGCGTTTACCACGGTGCCTCCACACACGGATTCGTTGGTCGTCTCCTCCAAGACAAAACCGGGACTGCAATTCTGAGTGGCTCCATTTCAGCCTGGCACCACACCATTGCAGTCTTTGGCGACGATGCAATTGTTCTGTCGCGGATTTTTCTTTCTCGTGAATTTGGGAAAACCTGATCAATTTTCTCAGATTTATGGTAAGAGAAAAAAATAATCCTCTCCAGAACACGTTTTATTTTCTGGGAAGGACTGAAGACTAGGAGAATGTGCGCAGTTTTGTCATTTTTCGTGTTCTGACTAGGCGAACAAAATTTCATTAGAAAAAAACAACAACATATGTTTAACTTAGTGATTTTTAATAGATTTTAGATAACTTTCTTTTTTGTTCAGAAAGATGGTCACAATTCTTTTTCGTAAACAAAATTCTTTCTTTTCTTTTATTTTATTTCTGCTACGGAACGGAAAAAACGTTTTTTTCTTGTATGTATTCTACTGCAAAATTCTATTTCTTCCCATCCTCTTTCCGCCATTTTAGGTGATTTTCAGTTGCTCCTCAGAGGTATTCAGTTGGTGAAGGCTTTCTTTCCCCAAAGCACTTCTTTTTTTGCACGAAAGGCAGAGGAGAATTCTATTTTTAGATTAGCAGCCGGACAGGATGTGGTGTTCCTTATTCCAGAGGTCAAGGTTGTTAGCAAAGGGAGAAAGTTTTTAGAGCAATGTGGTAAGTGCCAATGCTTTGGCGCAAAAAACCAGCCAATCACGACATAAGTCGCGTTGTTACTAGGGGTGTTTTAGCCAATGGGGCGAAGGTCAGAGGTCGACAGCGTTGGCCCCGTAGTTCCAAAGAAAATTCTCTGTCTTCTGCTTTTGCGCTTGGCGCGAGAGGACGCACCAATGCTAAGAACAAATGAGAAAAATAAAAACAAGAAGGGTTTGGCCTGCAGTAAGAATCCCGCTGGCGATGGTTCTCGTGGCAGGGGTACTTGACTGATTCGCCACCAGCCGAGCGCACGAACTTAAAAAAAAAACCACATGTCCGGTGATTGGAATGTCCAATGCTTCAAGCAAATTCACCTTTCAAGAGTTGGACAGCCAGCATGTCAGACGTAAGATGGGCGATGTGGCCGTTACTCTGGAGAGATGCTGATTCCGCCAAGGAGGACAGCTAAATTTGACCCAGTATCCATAAGGAATACAATTTCATCATTCAGGATCATGGTTCCGGTGTGGGAGCGGCTGCAAAATGGGACCCGCGTCACCTAGACAACTATGGACTCTGCCCCGTTTCTGCGAAAGTTTGAAGTAACCCTAAAAATTCAAAGAAAACAAATTGTAATAAGGCGGTTAACCAAGCCAACCCAAAGGTAATGTTTTAGTTCTTTTTTGTTTTTGTTTTAGTAAGACATAGGCTCCCAAACAAGCGCTAATGTTTCGAGCTGAGCCTGAGAGAAAGTTTTTAATAGCAGGGGTTGTGTTGTCAATCGATCAAGAAAACATTATCCTCTCAAGAATGAGATTATAAGAAAAAATGCCTGGTGTATAAAATCAGGAAAGGATTAATTTTCTTTTTGACAGTGTTTGTTTTGTGGACGCTAAACTCTGCTGCATCCTGTTCCGAAGTAAAATTCTATTTTTGGGCCATTTTAATTGTTGAGCTGAAATTCTCAATAATTGGGCATTGCAAGAGTTGTAGTCCAGCTGTGGACATAAATGGGTTCCGCTGTAGTTTGCTCAGTTGGTGTTAAAATTCAGGATGAGTGTAGATAATATGTTCAAGTCGTGTTTTTTGCTGTTTAATTGTTAATTTGGTCATCTGCTATAATCAAAAGAAAGAAATGTAATTTTGCATGTGTTAAGACAGTGGTATTTTCTTTTTACTTCTTGTATTTGTGGAGTTGTGTGTGGAATGTTATTAATGAAACTTATAGCTTAAGTATTATTTTGGTGAAAAAGCTTCCTGCTAAATTTTATACTCGGAGGAGATGGCTTAAGGAAAATAAAATGATAATTGTATTAGCAGCAGGGGTTATAGGATTTCATAATTTTGGTATAAGACAAGAGCAACCTCTCAGACCAGTTTTTTTTTATTAAGTAGAATTTAAATTTCTTTGTGCTTAGTGATTTTTATATTTTATAAACTGCATTTGTATTCATAAGCATAGAGTAAGTGCCCTGTAGTTTAAATTTTGTTCTTAGAGGCAGGTTATTATGATTTTAGTGTTTTGGAAAATTTAAGTGTAAAATTATTTATTAACATTTTGTAGTAGTATGGGCTAGTTCACAATACCAGCCAATATATGTGAAAACAGATTTTCATGAGGGAAAAAATCAAAAAAAGGGCATACATGCTAACTAGGGGGCATATGTATAGTGTGACGGGGTAATGCCTGATTAACTGTTTGGATTCTTCGATAGGTGTTTTCGGAGATACGGATATTGATGTGTTTTCTAGTAGAGATAAGTGCGACGAAATAATGGTGTTTCTACATGTTTTGTTTTTGGGACTGGTGTTCTTGCATACTCCGGATGTGTGATCCGCGTGTCGAAAAAGGGATTTTGAAATCAATTGGGGTATTGGTTTTCAAGACGGAGTGCCTGAGTAGAGAGTAAATCCACAGGATGTGACTTAGTGCAAGCTTTGAGTTGGGGGCCGTTTCGGGGGAAAGTTGCTCTCCAATCCTTACCCCTGCCTGGTAGCCCCTTAGTAGTTCTTCCGTGCGTGCTGAGTTCAGGAGTAAAGTTCCCAGGGTGTTCACGAGAGAAAACAGTACAACATAATAAGCCACACTTTGCGATGTATAGGCCTGATTGGATTCACGACCCATTCTCACCTTCAGCCTAAACAATGATATTTCCTCAGAGTGTAATTTTGTTTTCAAGGAAAGTGGGTCAGATTAATTGAGATATTTGCCTAGCCAGTGCCTCAGTTGTTTCCTACATGAGTCTATTAAATTGCTAAAAAACTTACATTGTGTACTTTTGAAAAAGTGGATTAAGTTGTTTATGAATGGCCTGTCAGAAAGAGTTGTGTAATTTAAAATTTTGGTGAACAGTAAGAGCGCATATAAATAGGAGTTCAAGTTCAGGAGTGCTGGGAATTCTTAACCCTAGAGTCGTGTCCTGCGTCCAATTGGGCTTGCAGTCCTCCGGCTCTCCCCTGTTGGGCTCGGTTGTGGGCGGGGAAATCGGCGGAAGAACTTTTCACTTCTATTCATGGCTAACCAAAAAATTTCCCAAGAACTTCAAACAAAGCGGCCCATTGAGGAAGGGTCACCCCTCCCAACAAGAAACCTACACTTGATTCTGATAATGTTCGGTTCTTTTGCATCCACTCCTTGGACGCTTCAAACACATTAAACACCATAAGCCCCTTCTGGATAAATAAAGCATTGCAATCAATTGCCAGCTCTCCTAAGAGCGTTAAGAAGCTCCAATCTGGAGATCTTCTTGTCGAGATGTCGAGTCCCAGATATGCTACAGTGCTTTTAAACACTACCTCTTTTTTAGATTGTCCAGTGAAAGTTACTCCTCACGGCTACCTCAATTCCTCACGAGGTGTTATCTCTTCTCAAGACCTTCTGGAGTGCAGTGACCAAGAACTTCTGGAGGAACTGAGAGACCAACAAGTGAGTGGAGTCCGGCGCATCCTATTTCGGCGAAATGGCCAATCTGTCTCATCTCGAAACATCATACTGACCTTTAACACCCCATCCCTGCCAACATCAATCAAGGCAGGGTATCTACACCTTGAAGTGCAACCCTTCATACCAAGTCCTCTACGATGCTTCAAATGCCAAGCATATGGTCACTCCCAGCAGTCTTGCAGGAGCACAGCTCGGTGTGGGCGTTGTACTGCAACAGACCATACTTTGCAAGATTGCCATGCCGAGGCCGAGCTGTGCTTCAACTGCAAGGGATCTCATGCAGCATCATCGAGAGACTGTCCAAAGTGGAAAGAGGAAAAAGAGATCCAACGCATTAAGACCGTTGAGGGAATCTCCTACCCAGAGGCCAGAAGAAAGGTCGCTCCAAATCAATCAAATCAGCGATCCTATGCATCAGCGGTTGTTGCAAGGACTACAGTCGGTACCCAGACTGATAGCCAAATCCCAGTGAATTGTCCCTACAAGCTAGACGACATCATAGCTGCTGGTCTGGCAGCACTACAATCCCGAGCTAGGGACGCGAAAGCTCCAACAACCACTCTGCCTAAACCTGCTGCAACTAACACCAGCACCACCGGGACTTCAACAACCCCGGGAGGAAAGAGAAAGGAAAAAGAAAAGGAGAAGAAATCTCCAAACTCCCATCATAAGAACCAGGATCGGGCAAGATCATCTGCGACACAGGAATCAAAATACCGCCCCATTTTACCGCCAGAGACTACAGGGCGTCGGACAAAACAGTCCCAAGCGCAAATGGACATTGCAGACGAAATGATGGAATCGGACAACTTTTAGTTGTCCCAGTTTTTCTCGGGTTTTGTTTTTCGTTTTTCTTTTTCTCATTCACCACAATTCAAACCATGGATCAAATCGTTCAGTGGAACTGTCGAGGCTTTCGGACAAGACATGACGACGTGAAACATCTGCTTTCGTCATACTCTCCGGTGTGCCTTTGCCTCCAGGAGACAAAACTTAAACCATCAGACCTCCTTTCAGTTCGAGGCTACAGTGCATTTCGGAAAGATAATGTTTCAGGAGATATAGCTTGCGGGGGAGTTGCCATCCTTGTCCCCCACCGTGTTCCAGTTTCTCCCGTTGCGGTCTCAACATCTTTACAAGCCGTTGCGGTGCGTATCTCCATGCCTGTGCCTCTTAACTGTTTGCAGAGTCTATCTGCCGCCGGATGAGGACGTGAGCGTGTCCGTTCTTGAGAGCTTAGTTGGGCAGCTGCCGTCACCTGCTCTTCTTCTGGGTGACTTCAATGCTCATAATCCATTGTGGGGTAGTGTCAGAACAGACACACGAGGCCGTAGGATCGAATCTCTTCTTTCCTCGACCTCTTTGTGCCTGTTTAACACCGGTGCTGACACTTACTTCCACGAGCCTACACGAAGTTTCAGTGCAATCGATTTATCTTTGGGTCAACCATCGGTTATGGCCGACTGGTCGTGGACGGTGTGAGACGACCTCCATGGAAGCGACCACTTCCCAATTGTACTTAGGTATAATGTGAGCGTGCCATCTTCTGCCTCTCGCCCTCCTCGTTGGAGGATGGATCGTGCCAAGTGGGAGGTCTTCACACCGTTCGCAGTAATGTCTTTTGCCATGGTGACCCGGGGGTCAATTGACGCAGCTGTTACTGATGTCACAACGTGTATCATTCAGGCAGCAGATCTCTCTATCCCAAAAACATCAACGACGCTCCCAAGACGTCCGAAGCCTTGGTGGAACCCTGATTGCGCAGCGGCTAGGAGAGTTCAACATAAGGCCTGGTGTACTTTTCGGCGTTATCCGACCGATGCTAATCTTGTTAAATTTAAAAGAGCAAAATCTTACGCTCGGTTGGTGCGTCGACGAAGCAAGAGGGAGTCTTGGATGAAGTACGTTTCATCTATCAATTCACGTGCCAGTTCAAAAACTGTTTGGGAAAAAATTCGTAAGATCCGGGGAAACTATAGTTTCCGCCAAATTTCAATTCTTGAGAATAACGGCTGCACGTATGCTGAAGTTGGGGAGATTGTGGATTGCTTGGGCGAAGCGTTTGCCTCAGTTTCTAGTTCTCAGGCGTATCTCCCGCCCTTTCAGAGGATTAAAACAACCGCGGAACGCCAGAAAATCTCCTTTGCGCCTTTTTATAACACTGAGTATAACTCCCCCTTCAGCATGGTTGAACTACGGGTGGCTCTGCATCGGTCCGGCGCAACATCTGTCGGTCCCGACGGCATCCACTATGACATGATTCGTCATCTCTCGCAGTCGTCTCTCGAGAATCTGTTAGTGCTTTTCAACCGCATTTGGTTGGAGCACAGTTTCCCGGACTCTTGGCGAAGAGCTTTTATTTTACCTTTTCCCAAGCCTGGCAAAGACCCCAAGTCTCCCTCTAGTTATCGGCCAATTGCCCTCACTAGCTGTCTGTGCAAAATCCTTGAACGAATGGTTAATTCCCGGCTAATTTATTTTCTTGAAGAACATCGAATACTGTCTCCATCACAAAGCGGCTTCCGTCGTCATCGTTCAGCTCCTGACCATCTCCTGCTCCTTGAGACGTCTGTTCGTGAGGCGTTCGTACGTAGGCAGCACCTGGTGTCTGTATTTTTTGACATCGAAAAAGCTTACGACAGAGCGTGGCGTCACGGTATCCTCCGTGACCTCCACGAGAGTGGGTTGCGGGGAAAACTGCCAACCTTCATTGCCAACTTTCTTCGTAACCGTGTGTTCCAGGTGCGCCTGGGTACAACGCTGTCCGCCTTTTTCCATCAAGAACAAGGCGTTCCTCAAGGCAGCATTCTTTCGGTGACTATGTTCATCCTCCGCATTAATTGTTTACTCAAAAATCTTTCTCCTACGGTTTCGGCTACCATTTATGTTGACGACCTTCACATCTTCTGTTCGTCATCCAGCATGCATTTCGTTGAAAGGCAGCTGCAGTCTGCAATTACCCAGATTGTTAAAGCGGCTAACAATAATGGGTTTGTTCTTTCTCCCGACAAGACAGCCTGTGTCCATTTCTGCCGGAGGCGTGGCCTCCATCCTGATCCAGAGCTCTATTTGGACCGTGCAGCCATTCCAGTTTTGCCGGAAACAAAGTTCCTTGGTTTGACCGTTGATCGTGCTCTCACCTTTCGCTCGCACGTTCGACGGCTAAGGACTTCCTGTCTGAGAGCCTTGTCAATCCTTAAGATCCTTGCCTCAGTCTCCTGGGGTGCAGACAGGACTTCTTTGTTCCGTATTTACCATTCTCTCATTCGGTCTAAGCTGGATTATGGCTGTATGGTGTATGGCTCTGCGCGTCTTACCGTTCTCCGGCCGTTGGATACCATCCACCATCAAGCGCTGCGTCTTTGTACGGGAGCATTTCGCACGTCACCCATTCCCAGCCTTTATGCCGACGCGAACGAACCGTCGCTTCATTTACGCCGTCTGCAGCTGTCTCTTCAATTTTACCTGAAACTTAAATCACTCACAGACCATCCTTTATACGATGCAGTTTTTCATCCCCAGCATGCTCGTTTGTTCAAGATCCGTCCCTCGTGCATTCGAACCTTCGGTCTTCGTATGGCGGCCGTAGCTCGTGATGCAGGGCTCGACTTGTCACTCGTTGGAGAGACCAGGGGCTTTGAGGATCCCCCATGGCATCCTCTTGGTGTCATGGTTGATACCAGCTTTACATCTTTTGACAAGTCCTCAACCCCTGCGTCAGTGTACCAGCAGCTCTTCGCTGAACACCGTTACGTCAATGCAGACTTTATTCCTGTTTTCACCGATGGATCTAAGGCGGCTGGTGTTGTTGGATCCGCCGCCGTCTGCGTTGACGAAGTTTCTGTTGCCAGCATTCCTCCTGAGGCCACGGTGTTTTCGGCGGAGATGCATGCTGTGTATCTTGCACTTGTTCACGTGCAGTCGAGCTCTCATCAGCGTGCTATTGTGTACACTGATTCCTTGAGTGTTGTGCAATCTTTGTCATCTTTGGATTTCACTGGCCATCCCCTTCTTTTTACCGTACGGAGACTTCTTCGTTCTTTGCTCGAGGCTGATGTCCAGATTCGGTTCTACTGGATTCCTGGGCATGTTGGGATACCAGGGAACGAGTCTGCCGATGCTGCTGCTAGATCTGCCTCCTCTTTGGTCGTCACACCCTTGCCACTGTTTCACCGTGATTTTCGCTTTCTTGTTCACGATCATATCAGACGAACGTGGCGGAGTCTGTGGGACCAACAGGTGGAGAATAAACTGCACCGTGTAAAACCTAACCTTGGAATCTGGAAATCATCGTGTCGCCGGAACCGTAGGGAAGAAGTTGTTCTTGCGCGTCTCCGCATTGGGCATTGTCGCTTCACGAATAGCTATTTGCTGTGTGGCGACGCTGCCCCAATGTGTGAGGCGTGCGACTGTTTACTCACCATCTCTCATGTTTTATGTAGTTGTGTTCGTTTTTGTAATCATCGGTTTCACTATTTTCAGTCTCATCTACTGGATGACGGCGCAGCTACACTGCAGAAGCTTTTGGGCGACCACTGCGACACTTTCGCAGTATTTTCGTTCTTAAAGCAGATTGACTTTTTAAAACTTATTTAAAAAAAAAAAAGTTATACAAATTATAACAGTGAATTAATAAATTTATATATATAAACCTATTTAACTAACTAGTCTTCACAGCTTTCATCATTCTCTTTTCTAACTTTTACCAAGCCTGTCTGCTCTTAATCATTTCACCCCGCTTTTAAATATCTTTAACTGATAGTTCTGTGTCTGGCGCTCTTTGGCCAAACCTGGCCCTTGCGCCACTAAAATCAATTAACTAACTAACTAACTAAGTGCTGGGAATTAATGTTTGCCTTTTTATTTACATGGTAAGATATCGGTTTGAGCGGGTTGTTCGAAAGGGCTAATCAAAACTATATTGTGTACACATTGAGCTTTCACTTTCCAAACTGAGAGAGAAAGAAATTGCATTTCAGCGAGAGAACTTGTCCACCATGTTAAATCAAGTGTTTGTGTTGTGCCATTCGTTAAAATTCATGTATTTATTTTTATAAGTATAATGTGCCTGGTGCTGTAGGCCAGGCGTTTTATAATTTTCGAACTTCAGATATGTGAGATCTTAGGCTAATACAGCAGTGTGGTTAAAATATATAAAGCTGCAACTTTTAAGCCGAAGTGGATAAATTTCACTGTTGGTGTGCAAAATTGTTTGTTCCATTTGAAGCTCCTACGCTGTATATCATTTGATATTCTACGAGTCCCAGTGGCCGAAGTCAAAAGGAATTTTTGAAAAATTTGAAAAGCTGATGTCAAATAGTAAACTTGTAGAAATCTGTATTCCTCGACTCCTTGAAGCACTTTGTCGTTTTGTTGTTATTTTGGTTGAGTTTTTTACAAATAAATGCAGGCCAAGTGGCCTTTCAAAAAACCCAAACTGTGTGCAGTGAAAAATTATGTGCCTCGGTTGAATTTTATCCCAGGGTCCCATGCATTCCCCCCTTAGTTAGACTAAGGGCAGGTAAGTAACCTGGGTTATTGTTTTTTTGTGTTTTTTTTTCAGCCAATGTATTTAGTCCTACCACTATAATTGACCTTCACCGCCTCCAAAAGTTATTTGCACTTGTACATTGTCTACCAGTGAATATTTAGTTACACACATTGGTACACATGTAACAATAACTACCTTTTTCCACTTTCAGGTTTCTCAACTCAACAAAAACACAAACGCAAACCTACTATAATAACTTTTAGATTTCAAAACTCTGTGTTGCATTTTTTTTTATTTATCATGGCCTTAAGCAGAATTTTCCTTTTGTTTCCAAATCCATCCACCTATCTCCCAAATTTTAATTTTTATCAAATTTCAATATTTACCTTCATTTTAACATTTGCATAAAATTTCCATAAATACTCATAGTCAAACACTTCTCGCCATAACACAATGGTGTTGAGGGCAGTCGTCGTAACGGTCTGCGTACGTGTAATCCTACGTCGTGCAGCCGTCTGCCAATGGTGCTGGCAATGAGACCATCCCGCTTCTCGGAGCCCCACGATGTGGCACCTCTCGAACTCTTTCAACTGCTCGTATTGCTTCCGAACTTTTCTCGGAGGCATATTTCACTTACAAAGGATGCAAGCAACACAACATCAGGAATCAGAAAGTCAAGCACGCGCAACAGGACGACCTTATATAGCAGGTCAGACACAGCGCTATGACCCCTCCTTGCTTGCGTCACTTGTGGGGCCGAGCGCGATACTTGAATCATTTGCATGTCTCACGAGGTCAAACCTACCCACCAAGTTTCACTCCTGTCTGTTGCTTCCAACTGAGTGCAACTATTTCTTTGACGTAGAGCGTAGACCCATAAAACGACAAAAGGCCCTTGAGGTTTTCTGAAACGGCACTTCAATACAAAGAAAGGCTACCTGGGAACAAACACTGCCTTGTCACTTTTAATTAATTACCCTTGCCGCATCTGAAAGCATCTTCGAGCATTCCCATGCTGACTCACCTTACTTGAAAATGAATCAATACTAAAATCTAATGATAAAATCTCCTGAACTCACGTAATAATCGCTGAATACGCTGCATTGTTTAAAATTTGTTTATGTTCCTTAATAGTGTTACAAAATAGATCCATGTACACTGAAGAGCAATTGAATTAGAGATACCTGTCTAGTAACGTGTAGCACCACCTTTCGCCCTGATGACGGCGGCGATTCGTCTCGGCATGGACTCGACAAGACATCGGAAGCGTTGGGAAGCCATACGGATCCACGACACCTGAACAAGCTCCCACAGTTCACGAAGATTTGATGGAGGGGGTCAGAGCCTCGAACATCTCTATCCATGGCATCCCAGATGTGGTCGATGGGATTGAGGTCTGGTGACGTAGCTGGCCAAGGAAGCGAGGTCACGTCGGTGGAGTGTTCATCCAACCATTCGGATACAATTCGGGACCGATGGCACGGTGCATTGTCTTGTTGCCGGATGAGGTCCCCAGTGGGATGTTGAAGACGCACAAACGGGAGCAAATGGTCGTCCAGGATATCCCGATAACGTTGACCTGTGAGGGACGATGTCACAGACACGAACCAGGGGTCCCATTTCAGTCCACGTAAACAGTCCCCTGACGAGAATGCCACCCCCACCAGCTCGAAGAGTACCCTGCTGGCAAGAAAGATCCATCGCTTCATGTGGTTTGCGCCGTACTCGTATCCTGCCATCCGCATGTACCAACGTGAATCTCGACTCATCAGTCCAGGCAACATTTTTCCACATGTCTGGGGTCCAGTGGCGATGTTTCCGCGCCCATGCTAATCTTTGCACCCTGTGATGTGCGGTCAGCAACGGTACCCTCGTGGGACGATGGCTTCTGTACCCCATAGCGAGGAGATGGTTCTGGATGGTGTGGCTGCTTACACGTTTTTGTGCACCAGCGTTAAATTGCCGAGTGATTTCTTGCATTGTGGCCCGTCTATTCGCTGTTACAATGCGAGCTAGCCGATGTTGACCCCGCTCATCCACACGCTGATGTCCACGGCAGTTGGCCCTTGCAAGGACGGTTTTACCGGATTCGATGTACTCGTGGTGCACCCGTGACACAGTGGCTCGTGAAAATCCCAGTGCCTGCTCGACTTCCGTGATGGAGTGACCTATTCGTCGGGCCCCGACAATTTGCCCACGATCAAATGCGCTTAGATCCTTCGTCTTACTCATACTGCGTCCGACTCTTACTGATTCGTGTCGCATCACTCCATATATTGTCGGATTGCTGCATACGTCATGTCATTTCCGTTTACACAGCGCCACATTTGCATAACGCCAGCTGTGTCTAATTCAATTGCTCTTCAGTGTATGTCTCCAAACAAAAGGCACTTTTGAAGTGTTTTTTTCTTTTATGCTGGGTGACGTCTTTTTTCAGTCCATATTTTGTTTATTGCTTTCAGGATGAAAATGGTGCAGATAGGTCTCATTCTCAGTGACAATCCTTTCTTGTAAACCTGGATGTTGTTCACAAACCTTCAAATATTTTGTGGAAATCTCCATACGCTGTTGTTTGTGTTGATCAGTCAGCTGTTTTGGGGCTGATCAGGCACAGACTTTCCGTTATCCTACGTCGTCATGCAGCATTGTTTAAGCAGATCCATGACTTATGATCAACATATTAGCCACAGCAGACGCAGTGATCTGTCGGGCTTCTTGAAAGAGAGAGAGAGAGAGAGCTCACATTTTCGGCATGGCCTTCAGGATGTTGACAGTCGCTCTGACCCAGCCTGTCGTCAGTCACATTTGTTTTGGCAGATTTAAACCTTCCTACTCATTTCTAAACTTTTCTGCGGCCCATACACTTATCATACTGCGCTACCAATCTTTTGCACATTTCAGCGGGCTTGACCCCTTTTGGCCAAAAAAACGTTACTACGACACACTGTTCAACAGCAATGCAATCGGAAAGCGGAGTATCCATGTTGACACCCTCACCACCGGGACCCGACGCGTGTAATGTTGTGCAGTATGCAGATGCTCTTTCGTCTAACTGCCATTGTGACGTCTTAAAGTTGCTCGGCTACTGTCGCTTGCGGTATCAGTTAAACTCACAAAGTGCCATTACGTTTTTTTAGCAAAAAGATCGTGCTTATGTTATCGGTTTGTCCGTCAGTCCTTCTGTACCCACGATATCTCTGCAACTATTAGTCCGATTTGAAAAAATCTTTTTGCATTGGGAAGCTTGAAATATGCGAATGATGATCCTTCATTTCGTTTTTATTTTTTACGATGTACAATTTCGCCGCTGGAGGGCGTAAATGCAGATGACATCGAATTCAAAAATACGTTTTATTCCACATATTTGCTGCCTACACTTCTGATTGAAAAAATTCTTTTATCTTTTGATTCCATTTATGTCGAAGAGTATTTTAGATATAGTTACTTTTTCAAATTACGCATTGAATTTCCGCTAGGGGGCGTAAAAGTAAATTACATTTTCCTCGATAACACTTCTAAAACTCCGATTTGAAAATGTTTTTCTTCAGCGGATACACCTCCTGATGGAAAATATTTTGCATATAATTTCTAATTTTTGGTAAAGAACGGTGGCCAAAGTATTAATTTTTGCTTCTGATGAATTTGCCATAAAATATGAGTTTCTAAAATATCGATTGAAAAAATTCTTTCGTGGACTGATGATACTCACATCGATAAACCTTTTCGGAATATTTTCTTCTTAAAATGTTCCACAGTTTCTCCGCCAGGGGGCGTAGATAATATCTTATTTTTGTCAATATCTCTACTTCTAGGAGTCCGATTTGAAAAAATTCCTTCTTTGTTGGATAGTGTTTTCAGTGTGACATGTTTTTGATATAATTGCAAACTTTTCAAGTAATTCATAGACTTTCCGCTTGGGGGCGTAGATGTAAATGGCGTTTGCCCCCTATATCTCTGCTTCCAAATCTTCGATTTGAAAAATTCTTTTGCACCGCATACAGCTCTTGATGGGAAATCGTTTGCACATAATTTCTAATTTTTGTAAAAAAAAATGGTTTAGCCACCAGGGGGCGTATATCATAATTTCCGCTTCTGATGTATTTGCAGCAAAATATGAGCTTCTGAATTTTCGATTGACAAAAACGTCGTTTGTAGACCGATACTACTCATGTCGACAAACCTTTAGAAACATTTTCTTCTTAAAATAATGCATGGTTTCTACACCAGGGGGTGTAGATGTATATCTTAGTTTTGCCAATATCTCTACTTCTCATAGTCCGATTTGAAAAATTCCTTCTTTGTTGGATAGTGTTTCCAGTGTGACATGTTTTTCATATAATTTCAAAATTTTCAAGTAATTCATAGACTTTCCGCTAGGGGGCGTAAAGGTAAATTGCTTTCCCCCTATATCTCTGCTTCTAAATCTCCGATTTGAAATTTGAAAAATTCTTTCTGCACCGGATACAGCTCCTGATGGGAAATCCATTGCACATAATTTCTAATTTTTCTAAAAAAATGGTTTGACCATCAGGTTCCGTAAGTCTTAATTTCTGCTTTTGATGTATTTGCAGCAAAGTATGAGCTTCTAAAATCTCGATTGAAAAAAGTGGTTTGTTGACCGATACTACTCATGTCGACAAACCTTTTAGGAACATTTTCTTCTTAAAGTAATGCATGGTTTCTACGCCAAGGGGCGTGGATGTATATCTTATTTTTGTCAATATCTCTACTTCTAAGAGTCCATTTGAAAAATTCCTTCTATGTTGGATAGTGTTTCCGATGCGAAATGTTTTTCCTATAAATTCAAAATTTTCAAGTAAATCGTAGACTTTCCGCTAGGACACAAAGGTAAATTGCGTTTTCTGCGTTATTTCTGCTCCTAAAACTCCGATTTGAAAAATTCTTCCTGTATCGCATACAAGACCTGATGGAAAATATTTTTCACATAATTTCTAATGTTTGGTAAAGAATGGTTTGGCCACCAGGGGGTATAATAAGTGTTAATTCTTGCTTCTGATGTATTTGTAGCAAAACCTGAGCTCCTGAAAACTCGACTAAATTGTTTTATTCATGGACCGATACCGCTCATATGGATAAACCTTTTGAGAATACTTTCTTCCTAAAATAATGCATGGTTTTCCCACCAGGGGACGTAAAGTCACATCTTATTTCTACCGATATCTCTGTTTCTAAGAGTCCAATTTGAAAAATTCTTTCTGTGTTGGAGAGCGTTTCCGGTGCGAAATGTTTCTCATATAAATTCATATTTTTCTTAACGCACAAGTCTGCAACCAGAGGGCGTAAGCACACGATTCCGTTTACAGCAATATCTGAGGGATTAAAAACCCGATTAAAAAATTTCTTTCTTCCGTCGGATACTATTGTTTTCCATACTGGTTCCATTGACTTTGAATAGCTTTGATAAATTTAATTTGCGTCAGAACGGATTCAAAAGACGTGCTTACTACACCTGAAAATTCGGTGTCATCTTTCTTGTTATTTACTCTCGCCGAACCTACAAACAATTAATGAAACTTGCACTTAACTAAATGTCCTGAAGTATCACAAACACAGTTGTTCCGACGTAATCACTAACACCGCGGGGAGGAAAGGTGGAAGAAGGTACTAAGGTGTAACACATTTGTTGAACTACGAAGATCAGAAGTAATCGTATACACTGGAGATAACATACTTTATTTACACTGGGTACTCGTAGGATCACTACTGACCCTCAAGCCATGATGAAAACCACAACACCGAAGAAGGATGCCAGATCTCCTTTAACAATTCATGACAACGTAAGTCATTGCGTCCTCTGGCGGACTAGAGCAAAACCTAGAGGAGTCACTTACCTAGAAATACATAACACTTAAATCATAACACTAAACAAACCAGAAAAATGCTCTTATTCAATTAGTAACACATAACATTATGTCAGCGCCAGTCTTCACCTCGTATTGTTCCCTAACTACCATGCCAGCACAGCAGTTGGATTGTTACATTTTCGCAATATATGTCGGGATTAGAATGTGATTTGTTCTCCAAATGGTATAACTATACTAATAATCCGAATTTCTTGGCGTAGAATAGAAATAAAACATTCCAAGCTTTGGCACATCAACCAGATGACTTTTTAAGGTAGACAGCTAACTGCAAAACTGGATAATAGGACGTTTCAACAATTTGATCTCGGTACTTGACTAGACAATAAATGAATAGGCGCAAATGTGATAATTCGAAGAAACGAGATCACGTTGGTTGAGCACGCGACACCATAATAGAAAATTCAGCATTATTTGAAGAATTGATTTCAAATACGTGGCAACTCCAGAGGAACGCTATAATTGCAAGCCTCGCTGTTGGTCCCGATTTCCAAGGTTTCGCGAATCGCAGTAGATTTGGGTGTGGAGTATGAAGCTAACTTCTTCACATCACTCCACATAGGATAGGCGGTCTTGAACTTGACTTCTCTTGATAGGGCAGTGGTTATTTTTCCGTCTTTTGTATCCCTTTTATGTTCGCTGATTCTAATTCCAAAGGAACATTAAAGAAGAAAAGACGGAAATATAACCACTGCCCCATCAAGATAAGTCCAGTTCAAGACCGCCGATCCTATGGGGAGCGATGTAAAGAAATTAGCTTCATACTCCACACCCAAATCTCCTGCCATTCGCGAAACCTTGGAAACTTAACCAACAGCGAGGCTTGCAATGATAGCGTATCTCTGGAGTTGCTACGTATTTGGAATCAATTCTTCAAATACTGCTGCGTTTTCTACCATGGTGCCGAGTGCTCAACCAACGGGATTTCGTTTCTTCGAATTATTACATTTGCCCCTATTCATTTATTGTCTAGTCAAGTCACCGCGTTCAAACTGTTGAAACGTTCTATTATCCGGTTTGCAATTAGCTGTCTACTTTCCTTGAAAAAGCCATCTGGCTGATGTGCTGTGCGAAAGCTTGGAAAGTTTTATTTCTATTCTACGCCAAGAAATTCGGATTATTAGTATAGTTATACTATTTGGAGTAAATAGGTGTACAGTTCCTACTTATTAGTTATGAGCTTTGTTAAATACTAATGTGTTGATACTGTTTTGGTGGAAACGATTAAAGGCCCTTCTCAGGTTCAGTAATATCTCCATTGTTGAATAGTTGAGAGCCCAATAAAGACTGAAATAAAATTTCTCCATCGTACATCGCTCCTGAGTATTTACGTAACAGTATTCAGAAGACAAAAGTTATGTACAATGCTTTTACAAGAAATGAAGATTTATCGATTGATGGAGAAAAGGTGGAGATAACAGATACGTACGTTTATCTTGGACAGCAGATATCAAGTGAGAGTCACATTTATGAAGAAATTAATCGGCGTATAAAACTTGCCTGGAGAGCTTTTGGAAGAAACAGCATAATTTCCAAGAGCAATATGCCATTATGTCTTAAAAGAAAAGTGTTTGATCAATGCATCCTTCCAGTGCTTGCGTATGGTGCAGAGACGTGGACCTTAACTAAAAGAGACATACAAAGGCTGCAAACAACTCAAAGTAGCATGGAGAGGTGCATGCTTGGTGTAACCAGGAGAGATAAGAAGAGGAACTCGTGGATCAGAAAAATGACAAGAGTAAAAGACATCATGATCAGAGTTAAATCCCTGAAACGGCAATGGGCTGGACATACTGCCAGAAGGGCAGACCATCGATGGACAGCCGAAATTTCAGATTGGATTTCAAGGGACAGGAAAAGACCCAGAAGAAGACCACATGGGAGATGGGTGGATGAAATTCTAAAGTATGCGGGAGTAACATGGAGGAGACTGGCACAAGACAGAGCGTTGTGGAAGAGGCTTGGAGAGACCTTCGTCCAGCAGTGGATTGATAATGGTTGACGATGATGATGATGATTTCCTTGTTCGTGTTTCACTCAACAACTCGTCAGCTATAATAACTGACGCGTTGTTGAGTGACGCTTGTGTTTCCTTGTACTCATATTTTATATGATACTCCTGTGGCTTCTCCGGTGTAGTTTATACATTTTTTTAGAGAAGGGATGTATCATCAAAATATCTTCCTGTTTGTCATTACCACCTCACTGAGAGGGTAGGCAAAAAATAAGTTTTCAAAACCGGATGTTTTAGCGCCCAATACCAGCCAACTTAATCATATTCCTACTCATTTTAAATTTCCTTTCCCTAAACAAACGTGAAAACAATACAAATCATAACTGCGTTGACATAACTTTCAATCATAACTTTCAGATTTTAAGTTTTTAAGCTTCAATACTATCACAATAAATATTGTTGTAATGTTTCCTTCGCCAAAATCATTTACGTTCTGTAACGTACCAAGAGATGTGACGTACCTGCCAGAAGGACGCACACGACATAAAGGCAGATAGGAATCAGAATAAAACGTCCGCGTAGCTCAATTGGTAGAGTGACTTATTCCGGAATGAGGGGATCCGGGTTCGAATCCTGGCGTGGACAGAAATGACGAAGAAATTTACTTCGTTATAGTTCGCCCAGTCTAAGTCGTTTACATTCGCTCTATGTGATTCACCTTTAGCGTTTTATATAAATCTGTTCTTTTCTAGTTATTAACGAAGTATGGATTTTTAAAGTGTACAGAAAATCTGGACAATTTTCATGGTTCCCTCAAATTCTGACGAACATTTCAGTATAAATCTGTGAAGTGCTGACCAATTTTGTTTTATTTTCGACAAATGGTGAGTTTCAAGGAATTGGTTTATTTGTTATTTTACGGAGCAAAGATGACGGGATTTCCGTTGAGTGTATCATTCTGTTTTTGTTTTTTTATTGTGTTAGTTGCCAAGTACACTTCACCAAGCTAGTCAATGAAGACTTTTCAGCAAGAACAGAATCGGTTTTCTTGCACGTGTCGATAAAAATATTACGAAATTTAATAATTTCGCACCAGTTTCTTCTTTTGTCAAGTTATTATTTTTTTTCGCGGTGTTTTTAATGACCACTGTGAGCAGCTCTTAGAAACATAAACTGTCGTCCATCCCTGATTCGGGGTTGCTGGTTCTGGAAGGGGGTAGAGCCACCCATGCCCCATCCAGGATTTGAGCTCGATTCGGGCAAATGGCCAGAAGCCAGCGCCTCCGACCAGTCGGGAACTGGGCTGGCTTATTGGGTATGAAAGTGTTCTACCGTGCCGATAAACTGGGTGAAAATAAATTCGCTTAAGCAGTCCCCAACTTCAACTCAAACGTAGTTTTATAATCGCTATGAGTGTGGTAGCTTCGGAAAATAGGTTCTGGCATCTGCATCTACAGCTAATGGAAACCCAACCATTAGAAATATAATACATTTTCAACCATATGTAACATTTTATATGTCACTGATTAAAATTAAAATAGTGTAAGGACAGTGTTTTAATTTTAAGAAAGCTACTTACAATGTCAACCCTGTTAATCTTGACAACTATCTCAGTAACTTCCAGATTTCTACCTCTCTGATCACCGTTCTTTTTAATTTTTATGGAAATAATAATGTTAACAAACATTCTCTCATGAAATTTTCAGACTTTGTCTAGGATGCTTGCTTCCCATATAACCTATGAAAAAAAACGTACTGCTAGTTACATAGAGTTAAGTGCATAAAAGGAACGTGTGAGCGAATACATGCTTGGATTTGTAGGCGTTTCGATAGAATTATATAGGATGTTTGAAGAATTGATGGAGTTCTACAGTACTTATTGGCGATAGCACAGCAAAAACAATTAAAAAACTGCCTTGTGAAAAAAAAATTCATTTCTTTCCGCTCTTTTAGGAGTCCGCGAAAAGTATAGTTGCCCTAGTCCGTCCTCAAATCTTTCGAAAGCATTACAGGTGTGTGTTTTTTTTTTTTTTTTTTGTTACACATCTGTAATTGGGGGGAATTTTCATACATTAAGAATTCGTTTGAATCATGATATTTGGATCGTATTTGTCTATTACTTCGATATAATTTCAGCAAGCTAAACCGGGGGGAGGGAGGGGGGATTAAAGCAGAACTGAAGTGGTATCCATTTTTCAACCATGTATTTTTACATATTCTTGCTAACACTGATTCGTCCATGAATCATGGGACACTTCAATATGGTGGAGATATTTTTACGGCTTCCTCATATTTTGGGAATGTTTTCTCCTGAATATATTTATTCGGCCACCCATAGTAAAAATCCTAGATGTGCCACTAATACTGGGGCCCCAAAATACTGTCCAGCCCCCGGGTTTAGTAAACCATATCTCTCAAGCAAACTAGTAAACTTTCGTAACAATTTGCATGGAACGGTCTCCACTCAAAGTATTTAAATATTTATTTCCAAACAACACGGGAAAAATAAAAATTCTGTATACTACGCAATAATTAGCAAAGTTATTAATTAAAAAAATATATTATTCATCTTCAAATTCCTTTGTCTGCGTAGTGCTGGTATCCCCTTTGAAAATACCAGCCACTTTTGTGACGACAGTAAGACCTTTCTTCAGAACGAAATTAATAAAAATCGTTTTTAAAATACAACGTGATGAGAGTCGATCGTTAAATTTTTCAATTTTGAGTACTATGATAGAATAGAAAACTCAAATATTAATCAAGTTAATTATTTTGTCCAAGCGATGGTTTGTTGCTTGTATCAACTCAAAATTGACTGTAATCGAAAGTATTTGTTTTACATGAAATGGAATCATAATTGCTAAAACGAATGGAGGACGCGATAACTGCCATTAAAACTTCAGAAGTGAAGTACCAACGGTGAGGAATTTAATTATTATTGCTGAAGTGCTACTGAAACGACAAGACTCTCGCGATATCTTCAAACATCAGACCAGTAGTAGCAGATCTAGAAGCGCATCTTAAGGGGAGAGGGTTCTTCCAGGCTAAAAAAAAAAAAAAAAAAAAAAGGAGAGAGACGTGCTGCAGGGCATTCACACTATGTAAACAGGCAGCACTACCCCTTCCTGACATCGCAAGGCTTTAAAAATTTCCATTAAAATTTCTTCTAAATTTTTAAATCACAAACTGCGAAAGAGAACTGAAAAATCAGCACTATTTTCATGACGTTCAGTTTTCCGCTTTTCGAGGAAACAAACTTGATGCTTTTTAAATCTTACATCTGGATTAAATCTTTCAAAATTAAGTTTGATCCCTTTTATTCAGATGGATTAATTTAACAGAAAAATTTCCAGCTTGGAAATATTTTACTAGTTTGTTTTATGGCCCAATCGAGGTACTTACTTCGCTCTCTCACCAACACTATCTCACACACACTTCAAAGTCTATCCCACACAGTAACTTTCCCCGCTTCCGTTTACCAATGATTGCAGACAATACTAAAAAAACAGAACAAAGCTCACCTATTGCTTTTTCGTGATCAGTCAGAATCTCTTTTCACTTCCACCTCATCTTTCTCTGATCTGAACTTCTATTTTTTTTTTTCTGAAGCTAGAATAGAACATTTTTTGTCCAAAGTTAAAACTAAAACGAATTTTAGTTACTATTAAAATTTTAAAAACACCTGCTGATCTATTATCGTAATTTTACAAAAATAAACGCATTAATTATTCATATATAGGCCATTTAAAAAGGAAAAACCTGCTTGGGGATTATTGCCTCAGTCGCACCCCTCCAGCGCGTGCTGGATCCGCAATTGCATCAGACAACCCATACAATAGGTGCGAGTGGGGGGCCAAAGAACAAACTTGGAATTAAACACTTTGTTAAAATGTAGGTCATTCTGCGTTAAGTGATAATGTTAAATGTATATGTATGAGAGAGTCGGGGTCTGTATGGGTGCCTAATTAGAAAAATCTATACCCGGGCCCATGATCTTTCTGTTGCGGCTGTGGTCATTTCATATGACAGTTAACTTTTTCCATCCAGCTCTATATTTTTAAATGAAAGTTTCTGAAAAGATCTAAATCTCATGATATTTTCCTGATAGCACAAGAAAAGCACAACGAAATTAATTTATTTTGAACTGGTGTCCCAAAACTTTTTCGCAGTTGGACAGACGTCATTTATTATATTAGGTGGGTTGGAAAAATGCTTGAATTATCCATTTATTCTTGACTTTTCTGCAAGGATCACTTGAAAAAGAACGCTGCTGAATTCTATAATGAAGGACAGTTTTAAGTGAAACCGGTTAAACAATATTTAGGAATTTCGGTCAATAAGAAATTTCTCAGTTGCTCTGGGCACTGCCTGTTTCGTAGTTCCATGTAGGATGGATTAAGTTATATTAACCATATGGCAGGATAAAGTTATATTAACCATTTTGAATGTGATGAGTTTAAATCTCTCCTTTCCTTAGCGCTAATATGGAGACGGTTCCTTTTTCTCCATTTTCGTGCAGCTGCGTAAGTGACACAATTTCTCACATTTTAGGCAAAACGTTTTTACACCGTGTGAGGAAGGGTTGCGGAGAGGTCAGATAGCAGAGAGAAGGCAATTAACAGGGACTCTTGCACTTTCTGCGAATAGCTGGATGGGAGTAAAAATGACTGGCCGGAGAGAGAAGGAATAACGAAAGGGAGTCGGGTCGAGGCAGAGAGAGAGAGAGGGAGGTTGCGAGGTATTTTATCCTCGGAGTGAAACCGATATGGAGGGCGAAGAAAGAATGCTGACTATAAAAGCAGTATGAAAAATGCGGAAACGAATACTTATCAGCGAGAGAACTGAAGAAGGACCATTTGATAGAGAAATAGATCAACGTGTTAGTAATATAGAGAAACGGAATGAACGCCAGACAACGCTTGAAAAACATTCCCCATAACATCAGAATAAACTTATTCTTCACTGCAAAGAACGTATTATTGATATATTGCAGTTTTCTCCAGGTGAATTTTCGAACAGTCAGGGCCCGACTTTCCTAAAAACCTTTCGAAACCATCAAATACCTACGCATTCTTGTTTCAACAATGTATCTTTTCTCGTGCTTACTTTATAAAAAAAGAGAAAAAAAAGGCAATGGAAAATTTTCATTTCAATTTTATCACTGGTAGATCATTCGATTGGCTCAAGTTGGCGTGGAACTCTTCAGGAATTTTGAGGATGTAAAAAAATTCAAAGTGTTGATTTTGAAGTCTAAATTCTGAGTTAAAGGTGTCGAAATCCTTTTTTTTTAATTCAATGTTGCAGTAAACTAGAGAAGCTGTCAATTTTTTTTTCATTTTGGTTAGGTTAAATATTACGTCAAGGTTCAAAAAAAAAAAAAAAATTGAGAAAAACAAATATCTGCAAAATTTCGTGAAATATCTATGTTCATATTGCTTTAAAAAAATAAAAGTTGTAGTTGGTAAATTTGTGGTATTTAAAAAAATAATTGTAGCAAGCATGTACAAACCAAAATCACTTTTCAAAAAAAAAAAAAAAAAAAAATCGGTAATAGGATAAAAGCCTAGAGCAGTGCACTTTGGTTTTGAGCCTGAAAACATGATAACCAGACACAAAGTGTGTATTAGTGTTGTGAAATCTTATATGTATATATATGTGTGTATTTAGGTGTGTTGGTAGAAATAATTTTTAAGTTTGAATAACACAGACAGGTTAACTGTGTTCTGAATTAACGTGAAAAACCATTTTAAAAAAAGAGAAAAACATAGCCAAATTTACATTCTATTTTTTTTTAATGAAATCAGTGTTGAAGTGTTGTTGTGTGCACAGCTCTTTTTGGAAAATAAATAACGACAGAAATTGTTTATTCATGTGTCTAAGGCTGAAATCTTAGCACTTACCCAAAAGGATCAAAATTCATTTAGAACTTTAATTCATCTTTTTCGTAATTTGGGGTAATTTGTAAAAAGGAAATTAAGGCTATGCACAGCCAATGCAGTTGAGCAAATTTGATCTCTGGTGATAATCTTGCTATTTTTGCCTTCGAATAAATGCAGCCGAAGTCGGCTTTTCAAGGTTAATACATGAGTCAGTACATATTTTGTGTCTTGTATTGCATGATTCTTTTGGTAGTGCCAAGTGAACAACATCACCTCTGCAACTGCCAGGGATTTCCCACAGGAAACGTTCGGTGGGTATTGTTGTTTGTCATTTCGTCAGTGTCCTTCTGCTAATTTGATCACGTGCAAAATTTATTGCGTGGTGTTGTTTAAATGTTTTCCTTAACTTATTTTGGTGCCAAAGCTTATCAATTTTGATCCATTCAGTAATGCTTTTTTTATATAACTGGTTTTTCTGTGGCCAGAAACAGAGAAACCAGTTATATAAATTTTTTAATCATCGGGGAAAATACAAGTAAAACCCAGAAACTTACTCTCTTCAAGAGAAGGTCCAGCAAACCCTTCATACTGAAGCACAATTCAGTGAGAAGCCCTGTAACCCTTGTTTAAGACCTGGTGTCAGACACTCTCTAAAATCCTCTACATATGATCTAATACTACGACGAATACATGATTAAGCACGGTCTTAATTTTTTTTACGAACTTTTTTCAGTTATACGTGCTATAATTTTGGTCCTTTGAAAGACGTATGATCGATGTGTCAATGTATTCTCCTTACGTGCTGGTACTCTATGTGCATGTATGTATGTAGTATGCATCTCAAAAGCATTTTCTTAATCAAATCTTTTCTATCTCTTTCTTCATCACTCTTAATGTGAGATTCCTAAAACTAGATTTTGTGCGTATTTCTCACGCATACGAGTAGTTTATGTTCTTTTTTTGGTAGTTGATATTCTCATGTCTTCATGAACCACACTGTGACGTACCCCTGCGGTGATGGACGCAAAACGGCGAGTTGCAGCAATAAGCCAAGGTCGGTGTAGTTCAGTCTGGAGAAAAACTGGCTCCGGAGCGAGTAGACGTGATTTCGATCTCCACCACCGGCAAAAGGGCTCTATTTTCACAACATAATCTTTCACTTCCTCCAAGTGAATATCAAGATACTTAAATGTAAGTTTTGTTCATAACATAAACTCGCTTTGTAAAAAAAAAAAAAAAAATCATATAAAGTACCGAAAGCTGAAAACAAGAAAATACAGTGTCATCCCACTAAAAATTCAAAAACTGCCCATCTAAGATTGTTTTGGGAGTAACGGTGGTGGTGTAGGGGTGGGGGGCAGCTTTAATGCTTTTTTTTTTTTTCAATGGGTGCCTAGGCCTGGACTAGGCACCCATTGAAAAAAAAAGATTTAAAACTGCCCCTCCGCATTCCTCCCAAAAACAATAAACAACATTTTTTCAATGTCATACGCACTAAACAACATGTAGTATGGCTGGATCTACCTGCCTCCCTCCCACATGTAACATACTGAGCTGGATAGGTTCTGTAGAAAAATATAATTTTGTTAGCAGACACTTACAGGATCTAAAAGGCCAGTGCACTGCAGTAAGTATGTGTGCCAAAATGGTTAAGCTTTTCTTTTTCCAAGCAAGTGAAAGGAAATAAATTTCCTGACTTTCAAAATACCTTCCTTCACCTCCTCATCATCGTCCCTAACAGTGTGTTTACATTCGAACTTTTCTAGAACAAATATTTCGCCTCTCGTTAGCGCAAAAATAAGTTCTGTTGACGTGATTTGTCGTACGCTGGGCCCGAGTGCGGAGTAACATAATCCCATGAGCAAATAACGGGTCAAGGTCTGGGAGCGGACTGAAATACTCACCTTCAAACCTCATCGTTGTTTGGCTCATTGCAGCGGCCTGCTGTAAATACGTGGATCAAATAGTTTGGAAAGCAGCCATCCGTGACGGCGAAAAAGTTCTGGAGAAACGAGAGCGGAAATAAATAAATCTTTTTTTGTTTATTACAACTGCTCTTGTTAGCATCCTCTGTGAAAACTAAAGCAGCCAGAAGCACACAAGACTCAGTGGTTCTTCATTAAAACTAAATGGTAAGGGTTTTTTCCCCCACAAATATAAGACCATAATGCAAAGGAAGTTTTCAATTAAACATTTTAGATGACAGATGTGGCAGCGGTTGTTAAGAATAGTTTGCTGTTGGAAACTGTAATAGAGCTTTTAATGCACATGCAGCGAAAAAAAACCCGCAAAAAATTAATAGCAACAGCTAGGAAATAATAGCAACGTGCTTTTATGTGTTAGGATGGTGGTTTAGAGTTCATCGATTTACATATACACACAAGGGCTCGTATTCACGTAAATGTCCAAGCAAAACACTGCAAAAACACCCTTAAAAATTTTGTAAGGTTGCACCAAAAAAGTGGCGCTGCGCCACTTCTAGGGCAAAGGTTAACCATTGTGTGATGCACGAATGCACAAAAACGTGATGCAATCATGCAACATGAAATGGTATCCAACTTGAATGGTGTAAAGTTTCACCCATTACACCATGTTTGTGTATGTTTCATGCATCACGCAATGGTTTACCTTTGCCCCAAAAGTGGTGCTCCTGGTGCAGCACTACTTTTTGGTGCAACCTAATACACAATTTTTAACAGTGCCGCTAACATTCCAACCGATAGTGGACACAAGTACGTTCCACGTTGTTATACTTGTTAATGCACGGATTGCCGTCCTGTTGCGCGGAAATTCTACTGATGTCGGGCGCATTTCTTCAGGTAAAGAAATACCCAAATTCGAAATTTAATTACCTAATTAATCACTTTAATTAATTAACATAAATAGTTAATCATGTTTAAATAGAGTAAACCCTGATTGGGTTTGCAGGGGTATTATCCCGCCCCAGGTCGCATAAAGATTTGCTGTTTTATTAATTAATAACAAGGAACTGTACACCTACTACAGTTGAATATATCATTACAAGCCTCGCTGCTGGTCAAGATTTCCAAGGTTTCGCGAATGGCAGTAGATTTAGGTGTGGAGTTTGTTGAGGTGTTTAGGTGTGGAGTTTGTTGAGGTGTTTAGGTGTGGAGTTTGTTGAGGTGTTTAGGTGTGGAGTTTGTTGAGATGATTAGGTGTGGAGTTTGTTGAGGTGTTTAGGTGTGGAGTATTTGCTGTTTTCTTTTTTTTTTTTACTTGCTTTCCCTTCGCGTGCGAAGGAGATCGGAACGCAAACGCCAGGCCAGGTGTAAAATTCCGCAAACGAAGTGAAAGTTATTTTTATTGCCAGGCATTTGCAAAGAGCCAGCACGGCGGATTACATACTACAGCCTTAGCTGACAATAGGCTAGTGGCGACTATACGGCGAAAGTCCAAGAAAGAAGTCCTGCCTGAGTCGGTAAGAAGGTAAAACTTATGTAATAACTGTCACCCAGTCTCTGTGTCGGGGAAACATAACTCAGACGGGCGAACGTGCATTCGAGCATACTAAAAGATTTAGAAGGGTGATCTCGGATAGCCTGATAATAGAATCCCAAAACAGGGTGACAGTTAGGGCCAAATAAATGTTAAACGGCTTAGCCCGGCAGTTGGTCAACTGGCCAGAAGAACATCTGCTCGAAATAGCCACTGGTCAATGTCCACCGGACGGGGGACCACTAGTAGATGAGGAGGAGGGGGGACCCTCAGAAACCAATGAAGGCGAGAATGACACCTCCAAGAGGTGAGAACACGCGTAGGAGCACGGCAGAAGGCGAAACCGGAGAGAAAATAAAAACGGTAAACGAAGAGAAATCAGGGTTGGGTTGTTGGTTGTATTTTGATTGGCAAAATGCTTATCCGTGCTTGAGTCAAGAAGTCAGGTTCACAATTTTTGTGATATGTTAGGTGCCATTGGAAAGTAGCAGTGGAAAAGAAGCCACGCTTATGGTAGAAGCTGTTAAAGTATCAAGGGCTCCGGGGTTGTGTTTCATCTACGGAGGATACCAGTCCCGTATCGTTTAACGCCACTGGACGAGAAGACCCATCATCAACTCCAGGGACAAATGAACAGCAGAGGAGTCTGGGTAAGACATCATCCAAATATTTCAATCCCTTGCATGCTGAGTAATCATTGAAATTTGAAAATGAAATATTATTGCTCACCTCGTACTAATTGGATTGCTAGGAAATGTTGCTATGAATCTTAGGCATAACTTTAACCATTTTTTACGCTTTCCGACCGTAGGTTGAAGAAACGTATATGCTCCACCTTTGTCCGTCCGCACGATAATTCACGTAAAAACGGTTTGATTTCGATGAAATTTTAATATATGGTAGGGGACCACCTGGGAACGAACCCTATTATAAATGGACGAAATGGGGTCAAAGGTCAGGACATAGGAGCGGGATCCATTCCATTGCCCTTATGCGTCATAACTAGCGTAATTATGGTTCGATTTCGATGAAATTTTAGTATGTGCTAGAGGACCACCTGGGATGTATTAAAAATGGTAGGAATGGGGGTCAAAGGTCAGGACATAGAAGCGAGATTTATTCTTCAGCCATTATCCTCATCACTTGAGTAATGATTTCTGGTATGTTGGAAAGCGTATCATAATCAATGCATTTTATGATTTTACTAACTTGTTACAGTTATATTTTAAAATAACTTAATCTGGTCCCACCATTAATTTGTACATAAATCAAGAAATATGTTAAAATAGATTTTATATTTGTTTCTTTAAATAAACGTGTTTTTCTTCGCTGCTGCTCTGCAAATCAGTATGAGTGTCGGTTTCTAATTTATGTCTAGCTAAACAGAGTTCTTGCGTTTGAAGGTACTACAATTTAAACACGATACAGAAATGTTAGTTTTAAAACTTTATTTCTTTGCGGCATATGAGTTCTTGCGACTACCTCGTACGAGCACGTATGAAACACAACGCGTACCGGTCCCAACGATGAGACTGGGTCGCCTATTCTAGGAAGCCCAGTGACATTGTTATCACTTTAGACGATCGGAATTAATTACAAAAAATTATGCCAGCAAGTTCCCAAACGGAGCATGGTGCGGTAATAGTCCTATCTCGGCATCGGTACATACTGCCTGATCCAGAAACGCTAAACTGCACTCTTAGACAAAAAAGTCGACACACCTCGAAGCAAACGTCCCATCGTAATGAAACTCAGCAGGTGTGTTAGAGTGAATAAAAAAAATGCTTTTTTCTAATTTCGACTAGTAATGCCTCCTAAAACTTCTTAATTGGAATAAAAATAAAAGTGGAAAAAGCTGGGTTCAGTATGTCATAATTTTGAGGTTCCCACCAGGATCTAATTAAATATCAATTTTTAACTTCCGCGGGCGAAGTTTTTACAGCCACGGGATGATTGCAAAAATTTTGAATAGTTTTAAATTCATTGGGCTGAAGTTATTTTTAATTAAAAAAATATTCAGGGGTTTCAGAGATCATCATCTGCTCACCCGACATTCAATTTAGCGAAAAAATAAAAATAAAAAAAACACGTAACCAAAGGAGGCGCCTATTTTGTCAATGATTCAAATTCAAAACATCACAGAGTCACTGATTAAAATGATGAGATTGACGCATAAAATCATAGATGCGCAATCGGCTGTTACCGTGTCAAGTCGCCCTGTTTGGGAACTTGAGAGCATAAATTTACTAATTAATTTCGATCTTCTTCTAGCGGCAACAATAACACAAGGTTTCCTTGGCTCGGCGATCCAGTCTCATGGTTGAGACGCGCACGCGTTGAGTTTCCATAGGAGTTTTTACGAGGTGTGAAATTCACAAATTTGTCGGTGACGGAGATCAAACTAGCATCTCTCTACTCCGGAGCCGGATGCTTTACCAATTAAGCTACACCGACAGAATTTATCGCTGCAACTTTGCCGTTTTCATATGTGTTTTACCTCTGTAGCACGTCATATTTCTCTCGTAATTTTTTTTTCGAAGCGGAGGGATTTTTCGTTAACTCTAGACGATGTGTGGAACGAAAACACATTTTTCGAAGAACCCAACGGCAAGTAGATCCATTTCCGCAATCTATCGTCAATGTGAAAACACAAATTTAGCCGGTGAAGAATTTGCCGGAGCCGAATGCTTTACTAATTAATCTATACCTATGGAATTTATCGCTGCAACTTTGCCATCTTGACGTGTGTTGCGCTTCTTTAGTTCGTCATAGAGGCTCTAAGAACTCATATGCCCGCAATGGAGTTACGTTTAAGTTAGCAACTCTGAATCATATTCGTTTTTTACCTTTGTACCTTCCGAAAAAAATATTATCCGCCTTAGATTCGGCATGAATTAGTCACTAAATACAAATTCGCGTTATACTGCAAGCAAAAAAAAAAAAAAAAGATATGCTTGTTAAAATTAACTTAAAAATGTATTATTGTATTATATACTTGTTATTCTATTTACAATTTAATAGTGGGACCAAATAAGTTCTATTAAAACCCATCGCTTTTATAGTAGTTTTAAGATGAACATTCCAACCTTGTCCACCTCGTTGTTAGTAAACGGTTAGGAGAACTTTTCCCTACCAATCCAACTGGTGCAATATGAGGACAGCAATATTACTTTGACCTTATTTCGGTACTATTGATGCTATTTAAAACAGGCAAGGGATTGAAACGTTTGGAAAATGTCTTACCCTTAGCTATCTGCTTCTGTGTCGTCTACGGCTTGCTTCCTTGTAATGTCTGATTCCTTCAGTTGTTCTGGACGCGAACTCTGACCGTAATCTTCCAACCTCGGTGTATGGAACGTATGATCCTAACACTGCATATTCCTAAAACGAACTTTTTCTATCTCAACGAACATTTTGTCCACCTTGGAATCTCTTCGAAAAACTTTGCCAAAAGCTCCGCGACAAAAGGGCAGAAAGGCTAAGCCCGAAAGATGAAAAGACCCTTTAAAGTGAGACTCAAAAAGATCTCGTTTTCTCCAAGTTTTCACTTTTTATTTTCCATCTTTCACGCTTTCCACCTGCTCTCGGGCGAGTCGACGCTTAACGGAGATATTTATATTTGACTCCATTGGTTCCTGGGTTTCCCATTGACCGCTCGTGATTCGCACTCCTGAGCAGTCTTGACCACTAGTCAACCGCGGGCAGATGTATTTCTGGCTGGCTGAACATCTGCTGACTTCAGCTCTCTATTATCTAGGTAATCCAGAGAATGGCTTCAGGCCTTCAGCTCTCTATTATCTAGGTAACCAAGAGAATGGCTTCAGGCCTTCAGCCCTCTATTGTCTAGGTAATCCAGAGAAAGGCTTCAGGCCTTCAGCCCTCTATTATCTAGGTAATCCAGAGAATGGCTTCAGGCCTTCAGCCCTCTATTATCTAGGTAATCCAGAGAATGTCTTCAGGCCTTCAGCCCTCTATTGTCTAAGTAATCCAGAGAATGTCTTCAGGCCTTCAGCCCTATTGTCTAAGTAATCCAGAGAATGGCTTCAAGGCCTTCAGCCCTCCATTGTCTCGGTAATCCAGAGAACGGCTTCAGGCCTTCAGCCCTCTATTATCTAGGTAATCCAGAGAATGGCTTCAGGCCTTCAGCCCTCTATTATCTAAGTAATCCAGAGAATGGCTTCAGGCCTTCAGCCTTCTATTATCTAGGTAATCCAGAGAATGGCTTCAGGCCTTCAGCCGTCTATTATCTAGGTAATCCAGAGAATGACGTCAGGCCTTCAGCCCTCTATTATCTAGGTAATCCAGAGAATGGATTCAGCCCTCTATTATCTAGGTAATCCAGAGAATGGCTTCAGGCCTTCAGCCCTCTATTTTCTAGGAAATCCAGAGAATGGCTTTAGGCCTTCAGCCCTCTATTTTCTAGGTAATCCAGAGAATGGCTTCAGGCCTTCAGCCCTCTATTTTCTAGGTAATCCAGAGAATGGCTTCAGCCCTCTATTATCTAGGTAATCCAGAGAATGGCTTCAGGCCTACAGCTCTCTATTATCTATAGGTAATCCAGAGAAGGGTTTCAGGCCTTCAGCCCTCTATTATCTAGGTAATCCAGAGAATAGCTTCAGGCCTTCAGCCCTCTATTATCTAGGTAATCCAGAGATGACTTCAGGCTTCAGCCCTCTATTATCTAGGTAATCCAGAGAATTACTTCAGGCATTCAGCCCTCTATTATCTAGGTAATCCAGAGAATGGCTTCAGGCATTCAGCCCTCTATTATCTAGGTAATCCAGAGAATGGCTTCAGGACTTCAGCCCTCTATTATCTAGGTAATCCAGAGAATGGCTTCAAGACTTCAGCCCTCTATTATCTAGGTAATCCAGAGAATGGCTTCAGACATTCAGCCCTCTATTATCTAGGTAATCCAGAGAATGGCTTCAGGACTTCAGCCCTCTATTATCTAGGTAATCCAGAGAATGGCTTCAGGACTTCAGCCCTCTATTATCTAGGTAATCCAGAGAATGGCTTCAGGACTTCAGCCCTCTAATATCTAGGTAATCCAGAGAATGGCTTCAGGCCTTCAGTCCTCTATTATCTAGGTAATCCAGAGAATGGCTTCAGGACTTCAGCCCTCTATTATCTAGGTAATCCAGAGAATGGCTTCAGGCCTTACAGCCCTCTATTATCTAGGTAATCCAGAGAATGGCTTCAGGCCTAAAGCCCTCTATTATCTAGGTAATCCAGAGAATGGCTTCAGGCCTTCAGCCCTCTATTATCTAGGTAATCCAGAGAATGACTTCAGGCCTTCAGCCCTCTATTATCTAGGTAATCCAGAGAATGGCTTCAGCCCTCTATTATCTAGGTAATCCAGAGAAGGGTTTCAGGCCTTCAGCCCTCTATTATCTAGGTAATCCAGAGAATGATTTAAGGCCTTCAGCCCTCTATTACCTAGGTAATCCAGAGAATGGCTTCAGCCCTCTATTATCTAGGTAATCCAGAGAAGGGTTTCAGGCCTTCAGCCCTCTATTATCTAGGTAATCCAGAGAATTACTTCAGGCCTTCAGCCCTCTATTATCTAGGTAATCCAGAGAATGGCTTCAGGCATTCAGCCCTCTATTATCTAGGTAATCCAGAGAATGGCTTCAGGACTTCAGCCCTCTATTATCTAGCTAATCCAGAGAATGGCTTCAGGCATTCAGCCCTCTATTATCTAGGTAATCCAGAGAATGGCTTCAGACATTCAGCCTCTCTATTATCTAGGTAATCCAGAGAATGGCTTCAAGATTTCAGCCCTCTATTATCTAGGTAATTCAGAGAATGGCTTCAGGACATTCAGCCCTCTATTATCTAGGTAATCCAGAGAATGGCTTCAGGACTTCAGCCCTCTAATGTCTAGGTAATCCAGAGAATGGCTTCAGGCCTTCAGCCCTCTATTTTCTATGTAATCCAGAGAATGGCTTCAGCCCTCTATTATCTAGGTAATCCAGAGAATGGCTTCAGGCCTACAGCCCTCTATTATCTAGGTAATCCAGAGAATAGCTTCAGGCCTAAAGCCCTCTATTATCTAGGTAATCCAGAGAATGGCTTCAGGCCTTCAGGCCTTCAGCCCTCTATTATCTAGGTAATCCAGAGAATGACTTCAGGCCTTCAGTCCTCTATTACCTAGGTAATCCAGAGAATGGCTTTCAGCCCTCTATTATCTAGGTAATCCAGAGAATGGTTTCAGGCCTTCAGCCCTCTATTATCTAGGTAATCCAGAGAATGACTTCAGGCCTTCAGCCCTCTATTACCTAGGTAATCCAGAGAATGGCTTCAGCCCTCTATTATCTAGGTAATCCAGAGAATGGCTTCAGGCCTTCAGCCCTCTACTGTCTAGGAAATCCAGAGAATGGCTTCAGGCCTTCAGCCCTCTATTTTCTAGGTAATCCAGAGAATGGCTTCAGCCCTCTATTATCTAGGTAATCCAGAGAATGGCTTCAGGCCTTCAGCCCTCTATTATCTAGGTAATCTAGAGAATGACTTCCAGGCCTTCAGCCCTCTATTATCTAGGTAATCCAGAGAATGGCTTCAGCCCTCTATTATCTAGGTAATCCAGAGAATGGTTTCAGGCCTTCAGCCCTCTATTATCTAGGTAATCCAGAGAATGACTTCAGGCCTTCAGCCCTCTATTACCTAGGTAATCCAGAGAATGGCTTCAGCCCTCTATTATCTAGGTTATCCAGAGAATTACTTCAGGCATTCAGCCCTCTATTATCTAGCTAATCCAGAGAATGGCTTCAAGACTTCAGCTCTCTATTATCTAGGTAATCCAGAGAATGGCTTCAGACATTCAGCTCTCAATTATCTAGGTAATCCAGAGAATGGCTTCAGGACTTCAGCCCTCTATTATCTAGGTAATCCAGAGAACGGCTTCAGGCCTTCAGCTCTCTATTATCTAGGTAATCCAGAAAATGGCTTCAGGCCTTCAGCCCTCTATTATCTAGGTAATCCAGAGAATGGCTTCAGGCCTTCAGCCCTCTACTGTCTAGGAAATCCAGAGAATGGCTTCAGGCATTTAACCCTCTAATATCTAGGTAATCCAGAGAATGGTTTCAGGCCTTCAGCTCTCTATTATCTAGGTAATCCAGAGAATGGCTTCGGGCCTTCAGCCCTCTATTGTCTAGGTATTCCAGAGAATGGGTTCAGGCCTTCAACCCTATATTATCTAGGTAATCTAGAGAATGGCTTCAGGCATTCAGCTCTCTATTATCTGGGTAATCCAGAGAATGGCTTCAGGCCTTCAGCCGTCTATTATCTAGGTAATCTAGAGAACGGCTTCAGGCCTTCAGCCCTTGCTTTTAGCCATTCTCAAGCTTTTGCCCTATCAGCAATATTCCCTGACATCCCGGTTAGGCGAGGGTTATTACCAAACTTTACTCCTTGAGAATTTACCTAACCTTAAGCTGCAGCTACTACTGCTGGTCCACGAAGCGTATCTGACGCTTTGGCTTATTGTTACCAAAAGCTGTAGCAGCAAATACTTAATTTCCTCAGCCGCGAACTTTACCCCTTTGTACCTGCATTTCTATTCTTGTCCTCGCACTATTCCCACGGCGTGGTGGCGCCTTGCAAATTCCTCGCTGAAAGTGTCTTTTATATTTCGGTTTCAGAAATTTGCACCTGGCAAGCTATCCGTGTTCCGATGCTGCCGGGAATCCTTACTGTCTGGATAGAGGAGGGAGGGGTATTCGAAAAGAAAAACAACAACGGAATTTTACCATAACCTGGGACGCGATAATGCCACCCGAAAAACCACTGACTTTGTAAGACTCATTTTTTGGGGGGCGGGGGAATAACGCCACTCGAAATTTTTGTGTTTGTAAGTCATATTTGGTATGTAGGGAATTGAGCCTAGGTAGCGAAGCTGCGGCACTGAAAAATTAGAACGTTTGACCTTGTCTTTTTGGATAAAGTTATGTATCTGATTCAGTGAGTATTCTGCATCAGTGGCCAATTATATGACGTTTTCAATTTCGTGTTGTCTAGAATGGGCATCGAAGGAGACGGCGAAGGCTCTTCTAATTCGAGAACGGAAGATAGCTGTTTTGTATTCTGCGGGACAGAACGAGCTGCGAAGCATCAGGTTGGGGATGGACGTGCGTTTATAGTAGACTTGTGTACACGATGCGGTTGTCAGGTGATATGCTGAACAAAACATCCAGGTAAGGTAAGGCATTGTTGTGTTCTAACTTCATAGTAAAATTGATCGTAGCATGTATATTATTGATTTTATCAAGGAAAATCGGGAGTCTCCTTTAGGTGAGGCCATACGAAAAATACGTCGTCCGTATAAAGGACGAATTTGGAACCAGTTCTTCAAATAACGCTTTTTCCTACCAGGATACGGCGTGCCCAACCAACTTGACGCCTCGAGCCTTTGAATGCAAATTACCTGGTATCATTTTTTTATTTTCAAGTGAAGTCACCGCGTTCAGATTGCTGAAGCGTTCTGTTATTCCGATTGTGATTTCTGTTTATCTTCCTTGATAAAGCCATCTGGTTGATGTGCGAAAGCTTGGAAAAGTTTATTTACGTTCTTACGCCAATAAATCGGATTGCTAGTATAGTTTTACTGTTTTATAAAAACGGTTTAGGTAACAAGAAGGCACAGGGATATCTGCATATGGTGTTTGTGTATGTTATTCGTAAGTACGATTTCTGTTTGCCCCCTCCTGAAAACTAAGCTATGGGCGCCCATGCATACACGGGTTTATCAAAATAATGGAAACACTGACTGGACTGGAGTACACGAAATGTGCCGTATACAAATCATAGGGACGACGTCACCTGCAATGTGAGGTTTATGAAGGGGTGAAGTACAATGTCGGGTATCACATAGCAGTGCCACAGTAGCAGGGGAAACACCTGTTGTGGAGTAACTGTCTACAATGTCAGATCTCAGTGACCTCAAAAAAGGCATGATCATTGGTGCGCGTCTTGCAGGAGCTTCAGTAACTAGAATGGCAGAAATAGTAAGTGTAACACGAGGAGGAACTGTGTCGAAGATTATGACTACATATCCAAAACGACACAGCGTTGCCTCCAAACGTGCAAATTGTGGACGCCGTATGAACATATCAGTAAGGAAAAACGAACCTTGGTACGGATTGTGCAACGGAAGTACAAGACCCCAGTACTGAAAATAGCAGCAGAACTGAACGAACACCAGTCAAAATGATCAAACGATCCCGTTTCCGTCATAACCATTCGTCGGGAACACCATCGCGCCGGTACTTATGGCCATGCTACAATCTCCAAACCTCTGATTACCAACATCAATGCAATAAAACGTGTAAGATTGTGCAAAGCACATACAAATTGGGGTGCTAAAGACTGACAACACGTCATCTAATATAATGAATCGTGCTTCATATTGTTTCTTACCACTGGAAGAGTGTACGTCTGGCGAAAACCTACAAAAGCGTACCACAACGACTGTTTGGTTCCGAATGTGAAGCATAGAAGTGCATCCCTGATGCTGTGGTAGCCCATGGTCACGTTGTTCCTGATGCTATGGGGTGCCTTAGAATCACTGGTTATTCTGCAGGGTCGTGTCACATCTGCAACGTACAAATACATTCCTGGGGACCACCAGTACCTAATGTCATTTGCTAAACTTCGTGCCTAATAGTATGTTATTATACTGTAGTACCTAGGCATTGTTATTATAGTTCCCTTCCAGGCATTGTTCCTTAATGATCGTCCCTGGTTTGAAACAGATAATGCACTTATGCATTGTGCGAAACGTGTCAAGTTGTAAATTTTAGATCATGAAGGTGAAGTAAAGCAGCCAATCTGCCCACCTGAATCTGCAGGCCTCAATATTATTGAACATTTGTCGGAATATCTGAAGCGAAAGGTCAGATCACACTTTTCACCTCCAACATCACTGGTAGAGTTCAGATATATTTCATAAGAAGAATGGTCTTAAATTCCATTAGCTCTTAAATTAAATTCCTTGCATAAGTCTATTCCACATCGAACTGCTTCTAGTCCGAGGTGGGCCTATAGTTTATTAATAAAAAGTTTTCCACAAATAGTGTTTTCATTATTTTGATAAACCCCTGTACCTCTCATTTGGGAACCAAAATAAAAATACACGGGTCACGTTGTTCCTAGTAGTTTGTAGACCAAAGATTTGCCCTATGGCATTTTAGCTTGTTTAAATGAGAGATCAGTTAACTTAAGCTATTTAGTGGCTGATTTGTCAATTGCATTCTAACGAGTAGCCTTCCGGCACAAATTGCAAAGATTAGGTGAACACATATCGGGACTTTTCTCCTACTCCTGTCTATTAGGGAAAATACTTGGAGAAAGTGAGAAATTGTCAGTGGTTAATTTTGACCCTATATTAGGAGACATTATAACAGTTCTCACCTAGTGTGACCTCAGAAATATCATGATTATTTACATTTGTATATGTGCTGTAGTCATAAGCTGACACTGCTGTGAAGCCTTTGCTCACAAAAATCCAGGTAAATTGTTGTACACCAGGTGGTTGACCTCTGCAAATAGGATTTCACACTTCTATTGTAAATCCCGATAGCAAAAGTAAAGACTTTGCCGGAATTTTTCGTATAGATCTAGACCACCATATGATTTACGATACGCTCGTAACCATTATGTGCAAACGGGCAGATAATATTATGAAAACAATTCGTCTCCACGGAAGGGACAATTATTTCATCCAGCTATACAGAGTGATTCAAAAAGGATTTGCTCACTCCGACCATATTCTGACTGCAATATTTCGGGAAGAACGATCACCCATCAGACAACTAACTAGCTCAAAAACACTTATAAAAGTATGAAATGCAGCTTCAACAAGTAACAGTGTCAGGAAATTTAGGACACCGTTATTTAACTTTGGGTAGATAACATATTCATCTGATATCCTGGCAAGATTGTCACACAACAGTACCTTGACCAAAAATCTAACCATTGAGAAGTTACGAAACATAGTGAAGATGGATAATCCAGATAGACATGTATTCTCCTATCCCCCTCCCACTGAAGCAGTGAAGAGTTCAAATTCTTAACTAAGTTTGACAGAAGGTAAGTGGATTCGATGTTCGAGATGCGGTGATACTGGCAAAATTCCATTCTCGTATGAACATGCCTATATTCCACTCAAAATTGAAATATAAGAGACATGCCAAGTGAACAGGCCGTTTCACATGTATGATTTTATGTGACAACCTCATTATAATTTGTGATTCTATGATGCGTTTTGTGTTTGAATAATTTTAATATTATTCAAACACAAAACGCATCATAGAGTCACATGACATAAAAGCAAGACATGGTTGGTAAAATAGGTGTTTTCTTTGGTTACGTTTTGTTATTCAGTTCAAATTGAATTTCACTGGGCACCTGAAGAAGACGTTTGAAACACCTACCCATTATTTTAAATGAAAAATAACGTCAGACCAACGAATTCAGAATTGTTCCAAAGTTTTTGTAATCACCCGGAATCTGTAAAAAATTCGCCCACGGAGCCCAAAAAATGGTATTAGAGCTAATATTTAGATCCTGGTGTACACAGAATTATGAGCTGTTGATTGGAACTTTTTCCACTCTTATTTTTATTCCGACTGATGAGTTTTAGGACACAAGTCAAAACTAGAAAAAAAGCATGTTTTTGATCCACCCTGTTGTGCATTGTGGAGGAAGAGATGAAGAAGTGACAACAATATCAAAGTGGTAATTAAGAAGAGTTCGTAGCGTAACCGTTATAGATTAGTATCTCGTAAAGCCACCTTTGGCTATAATCGCACTGATGTACGCCGTTGCATGGAGTCAAATAAAACTCTGATGTTTTCCTGTGACATGTTGTACCAAGATTACTGTAATCGCTGCACAAGATCTCTGATATTCCGAGACAGCCGCAGCTGATGTTCCAGTATGTTCCAATCATGCTGGACAGGAGAAAGAGGCCCGGGGATTTGGCTGGTCAAGAGAGGGGTTGCAACACTACGGAGACATCCCGGGAGAGACGAGCCGTGTGTGGCTGGGCATTATCCTTCTGGTAAATTGCCCCTGGTAGACGTGACATAAAAAGCAAGACAAAGGATCGCAGGACCTCTTGAAAGTATCACTGCGCTGTTAGCGCCCCTGTTACCACTAATAGAGGCATCCAGCTGCAATAGAAGATGGCTATCCATGCTATAATACCACTAGTGGTGTAGGTGGAATGTTGCCGCTCCACAACTAAGTCATCAAAATGAGAATGCTCTCCAGTTCTCCATATGCGAATGCGGTGGTCATCCGCTCCAACACAGAAGCGGGATTCGTCACAAAAGATGACACGACGCCATTCGGGGGTCGATCATGATTCCCGAGCACGACACCACTCCAGACGAAGCCGTTGATGTAGGGTGGTTAATGGAAGACGTCGGAAGGGCCGAAAAGAATGGAGTCCTGCTTATGCAAGTCATCTCGGAATGCTGCACGCTGATATAGAATGCTGCGTAGAGGCCGTTTCATCTAGCTGGATGGCGGATAGAGAAGTGGCCGGAGCGGTTCGAGCTTGTTTAAACTATGAGAAGGTCCATGAGTGAGTTTCTTGCCTGTTCCGACCACAGCTTTCTCGCCCTCACGTATCCACTGCTTCAACACTACGCAGGGCAGTAGCCAGAAAGAGAAGTTGGGAGGGAAGGATGATAATTGAGGTTCGGCAAAGGATATAAAGGAGATCGGGCAAAAGACATAAAATAGATCCGATACTGGACTAAAGTGTGAGTCACTAGGTCGGGCAAAAGGAAGCACAGCTCGAGCGAGGACCAGCCTGGCTCTCTAATTGGTACGGTCCCGTCCCTACAGCTCAGATGGTGAGAAATTGGTCGACACGAATGTCAGTTTTATGCTGCGGCCCTTCTCAAATGAGCTTAGTTGTTCATAGGGTCCTCTAGACTCTAGTGCGTCGGGAAGCCATGATTAGAGGCAACTGAAGTGAACGCACGCACTAACGCAGCTAGAATATTCACAACTCGCGTCTGATAGTTCTTATCAAGGCGTGTTTCAAAGACGCTCTGGGAATGACCTGGACGTTCATTGGCGCAGACGCAATTTGGTTATTTGTGTGTCTGGCCAAGAGCTATCTTGCATAGCAGCTTTCACTGTTTAAAAATGATTTTTCTGGGTGCGTTGACTTTTTTCGTCTAAGAGTGTATTTATGACGGAAGATTTTAGAGAGGACTTCTAGAAAACTTGGAAATTAAACTACCAGTCTAGGTTTAGTCGAAGGTTGTTGATAATTTACTTTTGGTTATTTTCTTTTTAGTTGAAACTAAAACAAAACAAGAAAGATGACACCGAATTTTCGGATGTAAGAAGCACGTCTTTTGAATCCGTTCTAACGCGAATTAAATTTATCAAAGTTATTCAAAGTCAATGAATCCTGTTTGGAAAACAATCAACTGGTTCCAATAATCGATAAAACATCCAGAAATAGAAACATCTACTTAGTTCCACCAGCTAAAAAACATGTTACGAAAGTTAACAAATGGGGAACAAAAGTTTTTTTCATACTACAAGGAAGGTACCAGAGACAAAGAGATTTTCAAATCAAACAGTTAAAATGAGAATTATAGAAGGAAACATGATATAAGTCTATATCTAATAGCGGAAAAAATTTGCATAACGGAAAAGTTGAAAATAGGTGAAAATTATTCTTCATGGAAAAAGCGTTCGACCTTTACGCAGCTAGTGGAATATTTGCGTTTCTTAAAGAGGATACTGCTCCACATCTCTGCGGTAGCGAATGGTATACAGCGGAGAAGAAATTTCTTGATAGCGTTTTTAGAAACGGCGATAGAGCTGCAAACTGAGGTACACAAACACCACCTACCGACAGAACTGTAAACTACAAAATTCTTCATATATTTACCTAAGTGTTCTACAAGGTAAATTTCATCCGGTGTTGAAAGAACCTTTTAAATAGCACATGTAAAAGCAGTTATGTTGAGAAAAACAGAATAAGCATATTATGCGCCCCTAGCGGCGAAATTGTGCGCTATTTTGGAAAGAAAATGCACACACAGTTTGCATAGTTAATAGCATCTGACCGAAGAAAAAGTTTTTTAATCGGGGTTTTAGTCCCGTAGATATTGCTGTATACATAATCGTGAACTTACACCCTCTGGTGGCAGACTTGTGCACCAAGAAAAATTTGAAATTATACGAGAAACATTTCCCGACGGAAACGCTCTCCAACAAAGAAAGAATTTTTCAAATCGGACTCTTAGAAGCAGAGATATCGACAAAAATAAGATATGCTTTTACGCCCCCCTGGCATAAAGACCATGCATTATTTTAAGAAGAAAATATTTAAAAAAGGTTTTTCGATGAGTGGTATCGGTCAAAGAAAGAATTTTTTCAATCGAATTTTCAGGAGCTCAGATTTTGCTGCAAATACATGAGACTCAGAAATGAGCACTTACGCCCCTGGTGGCCAAACCATTCTTTATCAAATATTTGAAATTCTTCCTATCAGCAGCTGTATCCGGTGCAGAAAGAATTTTTCTAATCGGGATTTTAGAAGCAGAGATATCGGGGAAAACGCAATTTACCTTAACGCCCCTTAGCGGAAAGTCTATGTGTTACTTGAAAATTTTGAAAATATATGAGAGCATTTTACACCGGAAAAGCTATCTAACAAAGGAGGAATTTTTCAAATCCGACTCTTAGGAGCAGAGATATTGACAGAAAAATGATATACATCTACGCCTCTTGGCCGAGAAACCATGCATTAATTTAAGAAAGAAAATATTCTCAAATATTTATCGACATGAGCGGTATCCGTTCACGAAAGATTTTTCCATTCGAGCTTTTAGAAGCTCAGATTTTGCTGGAAATGCCTACGAAGCAAAAATTAAGGCTTACGCCCCCTAGTGGCCAAACCATATTTTATAATAAATTAGAAATTGCAATCAAGACATTTCCCACCGAGAGCTGTATCCGGTGCAGGAAGAATTTTTCAAATCGGAGTTTTAGAAGAAGAGATATCGGGAAAACGCAATTTGCCTTTACTACCCCTAGCGAAAAGTCAATGAACTACTTGAAAATTTGGAAATTATACGAAAAACATGTCGCACCGGAAACTCTATCCAACAAAGAAGACATTTTTCAAATCCGACTCTTAGAAGCAGAAATATTGACAAAAATAAGATATACATCTAGGCCCCCTGGCGGAGAAACCATGCATTATTTTAAGAAGAAAATGTTCCGAAAAGATTTGTCGACGTGAGTAGTAACGGTCCAAGAAAGAAATTTTCCAATCGAGATTTTAGAAGCTCATATTTTGCTGCAAATACATCAGAAGCGGAAATTAAGGCTTACGCCCCCTGGTGGCCAAACCGTTTTATACAAAAATCAGAAATTTTATGCAAAGTATTTCTCGCCAGGAGCTGTATCCGGTGCAGAAATAATTTTTCAAATTGGAGCTTTAGAAGCAGAGATATCGGGGAAACGCAATTTACTTTTACGCCGCCTAGCGGAGAATCCATGCGTAACTTGAAAAAGTGATTATACCTGAAATAATCTTAGCCATGAGGGGACTGGAAGGGCAAAATAATTTTTTAATTGGATGCTTAGAAGCAAATATATGAAATAAAATGTATTTTGATTTCGATTTCATCTGCATTTACGCCCTCTAGCGGCAAAATTGTGCACCGTAAAAACAAACCAAAATGAAGGGCCATCATTCGTATATTTCAAGCTTCCCAATGCAAAAAGAATTTTTTAAATCGGACAATTAGTTGCATAGATTTCGTGTCTACAAACGGACGGACGGATGAACAAACCGATAACATAAACATAAGCACGATCTTTTTTTACAAAAGACGTGCTAAAAATAATGTCGGTGTTGCTTACGGTAATGGAAATTTAGAGGTTCACATATCGATTCCTGATGGTCAAATAGTACCTCGCCAAGGACAATGTGTGTGTGACGTCATATTCTCCTGACTTGGTGTCACCAGATTTTTTTTACTGGCTTTTGCGATTGAAATCTGTCCTAAAAGAATAACGATTCATCAGTGCTGAGGACATCATCGGAAACACAACGAAGATGCTGAAAGAGGTTTCAAAGAATGGATTCCCGGAATGTGCGCTTTAAGCAGCTATGTGTACGTTGGCAGAAGTGTGTAGCTGCCCAAGGAAACTATATCATAGGAAATGTGATGTAAAAAAAGGGTAATGTTATTGCTTTCTGTATAAAAAAGGAAATTCGAGGAACCTTTTTGAATCTACCTTGTATTACGAAAGACAAGGTTCTCGAAAAGAGAGGGGGAGCAGAGACTCACGCTTGGTTATGCAGGGAATCGACTTTTTTTTTTTTTTTTTAACTCTTGGCTGATAGAAAAATATCGTCGGTAATGGTCTTGCATACTAATTACCTCTTCCCAAATGAGTTACCAAATCCAAGTTCACGACATGGTTGTGTACCTATGAACGTTTATGAAATATTTCAATTTGTTCGCACATGAAATTCAGTCTTGGTTAAACATTTCCAAAATAGAACATCTTGCGCTTTAATCATGGTCTGGAATGGAATACGTAGTTCAGTTAACTGTGCCGGAACGTGCATTTTTTGATGTAACCTTGAGAGACATTAAAACAAAAATTGCATGCGTGAATTGAAATTCTGTTCCTCCGCTTTTATGCCCAATCTCAGGAATGTTTTATATTTGCATATCTGTTTCTCGGTTTTAAAGTTCCAGATGTATTTATTGCCCCTGCGAAAGATCACGTTCACCAGGCTAGGCTGACAATTTCGTGCATTTCTCGAGAACTGCAGTGTGGATTGCATAATCAGAAAGAAGACCTTCGTCATGCAGTCAGGTATTTAAAGAAAAAAAATTGTTCTCGGAAGACAGAGAAATAATATCCGATGATAAAAATGTAAAAAGAGAAGCCCGTTTCATTTAGTCACGTAGGAGAATTTCACTAAACACCAATGCCTTTACTTTCTCTTTCTTTTCTTTTCTTTTTTTTTTTTTTTTTTGTGCTATGCATCTTTCCCGATAGCAGTAAAGTAAATCTCATGCAAAAAAAAAAAAAATGAAAAAATCGATGTAACGAAAATGGGTAATAGAAGTAGTCAAAACCATTGTTGAAATCTAATTTTGTTCCATGAAGTGACGCAACAATAGTTAATTTCATTGTTACTGAACAACATATTTTACTAAAATATCGCAGGATATTATTTCATCACGTTTTACATAATCGTAACAATATCTTATTGCAATCTGCGTAAATTACGGGAACCTGACGCTAAATGTGATAAAAGCTTATTACAAAACGGCACTTTTGATGCTATGAAACCGGCGTGTCATAGCAAAATTTGGCTTCCTCTCGACCCCTCCCCCTTCGACGGAGATTACCTGCTATTGACGAGAGCTTTAAAATGACATCTAACGTGATCGGTGTAACCACTAGATATCCTAAACCAAAAGTTACCAATCCCCCCCCCTGGCTAACACACTTGCGATTCAGCTTTTTTTTTCCTATCTTGAGGGCAGATTTTAGCTTGCGCATGCGCAGATGGATTTTTGTAGCTACATCACATTTCATCGGTGTCAGGCTCGTTTCTTACGTTCGTCTAAATCTCAATTACACAATAATAATAAGAATATGTCCACTTGATGATTCTGAAGGAATTATCAAGTGGACCACAACAGAGCTTGAGGAAATAATGCGCAATAAAAAGACTGGGGCCGGGTAGAAGGAGGACGGGGAATGATTGATCTCGTGGAACACCGAGACAAAGAAATCAGCAGCCTCAGAAAATACTTCCATCAGAGCAAGGGGCTCCTTCATCAAGCGATTAACCAGAGTGACAAGAAGAACACAGCCCTAGACCTCTCTACTCAGACCATCGAGATTGGAACGAGGGAGCCGAAAGAAGAAGCTTGAGGCAAGAAAGTCCTATATACGGAAGACACTACAATGATCTTCAATCTGACCATGTGGATAAGACTGCATACAATGCGTGGCTAACAAACGTATCACTGTTCCCCGAGACCGAAGGGTTCCTGATGGCTATAAAAAATCAAGTCGTAAACACCAGAAACTACCGGAAGTTTATCCTGAAGGACATGTCAGTGGAAACCGACACATGTCGGCGATGCCATCAAGCGCCAGAGACCATCCAATATATCACAGCAGGGTGCAGAGTCCTCAGACAAACAGAGTACACGAACAGGCATAATCAAGTCGTCAAGATTGTCCATCAGAAATTGGCAAGAAAGCACCTCCTCATTACAACTGAGCCTCTCCCCTACTACAAGTATGAGCCAACAACACTTTTAGAGAACAACACTCATATGATGTACTGGGACAGATCGATCATAACAGATAAGACTATCCCCCACAGTCGGCCCGACATCGTCCTGGTCGACAAGGAGAAGTCAACATACCTCATTGACATAGCCGTGCCCAACGCGTGCAACATCCAGAAGACGCACGGAGAGAAGCTGTCCAAGAATAACGACCTACGATACGAAGTCAAGGAAATGTGTCATATGGAGAACGTCACCACTATCCCCATAGTAATATCAGCCACAGGAGTTGTACCTAAGACCATTCACAGCTCTATACAGACACTAGACCTTCAATCTAACACCTACATGCGACTACAGAAGGCAGCTATCCTGAACACTTGTAGGATAATAAGGAAGTTCCTGGACAACTGAGAGAAAGAAATACCACTTCCCAGACTTAGTACGTCGTACCCGTCTCGGAAGGAAGAGAAGAAAAACCTCAGGAAGTGGTGGAATATTTATATAATAATAATAAATATTGTTTTTGGAAAATTAAACAATCGAAATACATACTATTGTCGAGGCTGTAGTTTAGGAAATGTTTACTTTCATGACTCATATACCTTCTTTCTTTGGTTTTACGATAGTAACGTTATTAATCCACATGTCAAAGTACCTCTCAAGGTCAGAAATAGCAATAAATACTTTATTGTTTGTTGTTATGATTTGATTCCACTTAGTATGTACCGGACTATGGCTCGGTGTGGTCGTGAGTGAGGCGAATGTGTTGTTATTGTTTGTTGTTATGATTTAATTCCACTTAGTATGTACCGAACTGTGGCTCGGTGTGGCCGTGAGTTAGGCGAATGTGTTGTTATTGTTTGTTGTTATGATTTAATTCCACTTACATGTAAGTATGTACCGGACTGTGGCTCGGTGTGGTCCTGAGTGAGGCAAAGGTGTTGCTATTGTTTGTTGTTATGATTTAATTACACTTAGTATCTCGGTGTTGTCGTGAGTGAGGCGAATGTGTTTTATTGTTTGTTGTAATTTAATTCCTTTTAGTATGTACTGGACTGTGGCTCGGTGTGGTCATGAGTGAGGCGAATGTGTTGTTATTGTTTGTTGTTATGATTTGATTCCACTTAGTATGTGCCGGACTGTGGCTCGGTGTGGTCATGAGTGAGGCGAATGTATTGTCATTGTTTGTTGTTATGATTTAATTCCACTTAGTATGTACCGGACTGTGGCTCTGTGTGGTCGTTAGTGAGGCGAATGTGTTGTTATTGTTTGTTGTTATAATTTAATTCCACTTAGTATGTACTGGACTGTAGCTCGGTGTGGTCGTGAGTGAGGCGAATGTGTTGCTATTTTTTGTTGTTATGATTTAATTCCACTTAGTATGTACCGGATTGTGGCTCGGTGGTCGTGAGTGATGCGAGTAATGCAATGTGTTGCACATAAATAAATGTATGCTCTCGAACAGCTGGTTTTGTTTCACAACTACAAGATCTTGGCATGCGAAAGATGCATAGAATAAATTATCTACAAAGAGTACCAGGGTACAAACGTAATCACTCATACAAAGTAGCGTAAGGTAAACAAAATGCCTTGAGTACCAGGGTACTCATTCAATTTAATTTTCTTTTCTTCTCTAAAATTCTTATAACGAGGAATTTCGTGTGCGTTTCGTTAATAGCTTAGCGCTTGAAACTGAGAAGCGTTGCCACTGCTTTCAAAATCTCTCAAAGCATTTTTTAGTAGAAAATTTTCACGAAATATTTTGACTGCTGCGCCGGATTAACGTCCCGGGTAAAACATGGATTTTTGAACCTTCCTTCCTCGGAACCACTATACCACACCAGGGTCGTACAGTTCCCAGCTACAAGGGGGGAAAGAGGACAGATTCCGAGGGCCTGGGCTCCTAAGGGTCTCGCGGTCCAGCAAGGCAGGAAAAATCAGAATTTAAATTTTACTGTGTACTAGCGTCCTGTGAAATTTACACGAAACAGTGTACCCATCGAACGATGTTTTTATCTGGAAATAAATGCAAAAGTTGCTCGCTCGAAAAAAAAAAAAGGATAAATCATTAAATGTTCTTTTTGACATAGAAAAATATCCTTATCCAGTTTCCCCTCCTCCCACACATATCTATATTACTGAAATCTATATCTCAGTGAAATGTAAAGCACTGCAAAAAAGTGCTTAAAATTTTATTGCAGATGTTCTCAATTTTTCTTTCTGGAAATTGACATTTTTTTATTATTTTTGAACTTTGCTTTTTCACCGTGAAAGATTTTTTAAACTGATCTTCTACCATTGAGCTTATTTTTTTATTTGCATGTTCTGTAGCCGTTTTAAACAGCACGCGGCCGCTCACACTCGCAGCTTAGAGGATTATTCAGATTATGTATTCTAATCGATTAAATTAAATTTATTGCATCCTCATAAAATGTATCATAATCAGGGACGAAACCAGTAAAAATGCAGAATTTAGTACCTGAAAAAAATGTAAAAGCAAGCACGTATAAAACTTAAGAAAATGTTCGTCTGTCAATGGTTTTAGCCGCCAATGCTACATGGTATCGAATTTTTTTGTTCCGTCATTATAACTAAACAAAAAATATCCAGCCTCACATGCTGATGGACATCGTTAGTTTTCAAATCAATCAATCCGTAAAGAATATAATGAAATTTAGCAAACCAAAATAAATAAATCAATAAAGAATATAATGAATGTTGCAAAAAACCTTGGTTTCTTTAGTGTTGTAGCACAGTATTAAAACCATGTACACCAATCTATTTTATTTCATATTTTGTTCTTCGAGAAAAGTAAGAACTTTATCATATGAAAACATTTCTAGGTAACGCTTTTCCCAAGCACTAAACATTTCAGAAACACGTAGGAATTTAGGAACTATAATGAAAAAAAGATTTTGTCATTTTTAACGCACATTACGAAAGTTTAATATTCATTTTTAAGGTGTTTACAATTTTTACCTAGCAACAAATTACAGAATTCTACTAAAATCTTAAAAGAAGAAATTTTCCGAAATGGAATATTTTGAACACAAATGCGTTGCGACAAAATCTCAATATATACTCCCTCTGGTTCTTCTATTCTCTTGTCTAACGCCACACAAGACTACTATTGACTCCTGCTGAAGCACTTCTAGGTCATAAAACTATTTAAAAAAATTTATATTATTCAAATGAACACAGCATTGAACGTAAAGTACCTCTATCGTTTCCTATCTGCTTTTCGAAGTCATATTTGCTTTTCTAAGAAAGTGTCGTTGCAATCCAAGCGTCTGTGGTTGGTTACTTCGCTTTAATAAAGAGCAGCTCTATAGTGAAATTCCGAAACGCCGTGGGAAATTATCTTTCCTTGTAGAAGAGAGAATCTTGGCAAATACGATAAAGCAATGATAAAAAACATCTGAAGTACTGTACACCTAAAAATATGAAACAACAGAAAGTCTCTGATAATTTTTTGAAGTAACTAGGGGCTGCGCCTCTAGGCTCGCTAAGCTCGTTTCCAGAGTAGCGCTCGGGCCCTGCAGCCCGATCTCCAAGTGTATAACATGAAATAGAAATTGGAAAATTCATATATACATTTCAATTTTTATTGCATGTCTAAGCAAATAAGGCTTGTTATTCCTAAGTTTCAGAGTTTTCTTACTGTCGTTAATTTTCGGAAAGTCGGACTTTTGTCGTTTGAACTTAAAGTACTTGCTAAATTTACCACTAAGGAAAACAAAAGCGGTCCAAAAAGCATTTCCGTGAACCGTAAGCCGTTATGCCAAACTGTTAAGGTGGACGTCAAGTAATTTTGCTTCCTATACTTCCAATGGAAAAACTTTTGTACACATTTCCTTCACAATCGGTGTGTTCCCAAGGATGAAAATTTAAACGTCGATTAAAATAACTTCATATTATAACTTATAATACTTAACATTTTCTGAAACATAACCATAATTATATTAAAAATCAATAACTTTTTCTTTGGTGGTGTTGGAACCAAAAAAAAAAAAAAAAAAAAAAGATGGCGCGACCTGTACTTTGATGACGTCAGTAGACAAACAAATGTTGGATTGCATAATTATGGTTATGTTTTAGAAAATATTCAGTATTCCAAGTTATAAAATGAAGCTATTTTAATCGATGTTCAAATTTTCATCCTTGGGAACGCAGTAATTGTGAAGAAAATGTGTACAGAAGGTTTTCCATTGGAAGTATAGGAAGCAAAATTACTTGACGTCCACCACAACTGAGATAGCTTTACCAACAAAACATATGCATAACAAATTCTCTGCGTAACCATGGCAGCAGGTCACGCGACCAGAACTTTCCTCTGTGGTTATCGTGAAGACAAGCAAGCCGTTCGTTTCTTTCCTTTACGTCTTTAAAAAATCTTTAAAAATCAGAAAGTGACTTTTTATTAATTTTTTTTTGTAATAAAGGGATGATAGTTGTAAGCTTATGCTGTAAAAATTGCAATGTGTTATGATTTATAGTTTGCCATATATCCGTTTTTTTAGATGGATCCCATCGCGAAATAGAGAATTTTGTGAAATTTAGAAATTTAATTTCTCGTAAAATAATTCGAAATTAAAAAAAGAGCAACGAGGTGTAAAAATTCGGTCATGGCACTACATGTCTACAAAGTTTCGTGGTTCTGTTGCTGTTAGTGTGTCCGGAACGCGACCTGATAGCACTTTTTTGCTTACCTTAAGTTTGAAATGCAATTGTTCTTGGAGTATCGCCAGAATCGAGAAACGGTTTATTTCAGCGTATTCTTCAAACAATTCTCTACAAACAATGTAAATTTCATATTTTTGTGTTCAATACGTTTTGCGCTGCAAGCTAGGAAAGTAAGAGTGTCGCGAAATTTCTAAAACAGCGGCAACGGCAGCGGCGGCAGTTACTTTTTTATAATAGAGAGATACAATTTCTTTTGTTTCCCCTGACTTGTATCGAGATTTCAACTTAGCGGCTCTGGGAAAGAGTGAGAGAGAACCGAAGTTAGAAAACAAACAAGCTCAGGACGTGAGAAATTTGCATCGCAACCGCTTTCCGACCAGACGACCTTGGAGCTAACAATTTTTTTCGTTTGGACTCAGAACAGTCTGAATTTTATTCTCGTCCCGAAACTCTCACTTGCTTATCTTTTCCTCCTACTATTCAATTACACTGAAATGATGACTGCGCTTCTACGATATACAGTATATCTTAGCAGTAACATTATAAAATAATGAACCAGTGGCCTTAAATTAGAGACGAGCTTGTAGCTCTAAGAGTTACCGATGGCGCTCGTTAATCTCACAAACAAATAAACAAAATAAGTACATATTTTGATCATAAGAAATTTCCGTTGGAGGTAATAACATCCTTGCTTGTGGTGCATCTCTAAAAATGCCACTTCTACCTTTAATGTCGTTCCACCATTTTCATTTCGTTTCAGCTCTTATCATTTGTGAGTAAATACTGGGAAGCTAACCTAAGATACTACACTTAAGTCTCTCAGCTGTCAATTGTGAATTCTCAAAATTCCATGAGAAAAGAGGATACTGACGTCTTTAATCCCAACTGGTCAGCTGTTACTGCACGCTCGATTTATAGAACGTTTTTCCCCCTTTAAACTGAACCAGTAAATAATTGTTTCTGAGTCAGTGAGTCGTCCGAAGTTCAAAATACAAATTGCTCAAGCTAGTTTTAACATAAATTGTACAGTAAAATACATTTAAGGAAAAGAAAAACGAAGGAAAGTATTTCTACTAAGTTTGGGGAAAATCGTCCCTCTTCTAAGCAAAGAATAGAGAGAAACGGCAGAAAAAAATAACCGGTAACGTTGTGTGTCATGCAGATTTTTTTTTTTTTTTTTTTTATTTTCAGCGAAGGGCGACAGATGAACTGACAAAGTCCGAACTGATTAGCTGTCGTAGATTGGGTATGAATGAAACAGCGTAAATTACATGCTCCAAAATGATGGTAACATAGCCAAGACGCAAAAGCCTGGAATCAGAAATAATTCATGATACATGTTCATATTGTAATAACGAAATCATACAACCTCACGTTGAGCACAAAAGAGAGGATTCAATTGAATGTTATAATCATGAAGGTTAAAACAGGAACATAATAAAACACTTAAACGATTTAAAAAGTTATGAACACTTAAGAAATTCGTGGTTTTTCTTTTAAATCCACAGTTGATCTATTTTTGGGGTGGCGGGGAGGGAGTTACTGCCCCCGTGATAAACTCCATGGGCTATAAGCAATCGCTCATCCATAATTTAGAGCCACTGATCCCAGGGAAGGTAGAAAGTCAGTGCCGCAAAAGGAACATAACATCCACGCCTCATCGCGATTCATTACAGGGGCAGGGTTCGGTTCGACTACTGCAAATATATCGTCCGTATCATTCATATGATAAGGAGTCCAGCTTCCAATCTTCAGTCCAGCTTCCAATCTTACGAGCCTGGAAATTATACACCCGAATACTACTATACTTCCTTTTTTTTTTTTTACGTAGGAGCCAGCAATTGCGCAGGTTATTTTGCAGCCAGGAACGTTTTCTCTTTCGTGGGCTTTGCTGGCAGAACTGACGTGGGAACAGTAGTTCGCATTTCTTACTTGATGCGCCAACACTAACATTCAGCAAGTGGATTAACAAACTGGCTTCAAATTCTACAACGCAGCAATTAGATGAATTCTCAAGAGATTTGACGAAGAGTTTTAACTACAGAGATACAAACGGAGTTTAAAATAAAACAAGACATTAAAAATTCTGACAAAAGTATTTCTAAGATAATGAAGAGGAAAAATAAGAGGGTGTGTCTCAAGAGCAAACGATGCTTTAATAACTGTAGTGGTAGTTTCGAAACTCGACGAATTACAGTGAAGCCTATCATTTAGAGGTACTTTCGGGATACTTATTTTTGTTCGTAAAAGACAGAGATCCTTAAAAGAGAGTTTTGTGTTATTTCCAGATTACAGAACGCAGAAGTAATGCAAAACTCTCTTTTGCCTTTCTCGTAGTGTTAGCACCTTAATTTACTGCCCATAGATAAAAATAATCAAGTACATAATTGCAGGCTCATACGCAATCTAACAGGGAAGAAATGACAGCATCGGAAGCAAATGAGAGACAGTAGCAGCCACCAATCAGACGCGCTGGTTTTTAGCTTCTCCTGAATTCGAGTCAGATATGAAGCATGGGTGTGCTTGCCTGGCATTGGCTCTCTTCTTTCCCTGGAACCAGTGGCCCTAACGTAGAGTCGGGCGACTGCTTATGACTCTAAAAGTGGCTCATAATGTTCATTAATCTCCACCCTACCCCCAACCACTGATGGCTTTTAACAGAAGTCAACCCTAAGTGTTTGAATCAGCTCATCCCTAATAGGAAAGCAAATAATTCAGTTCGACAAGGATCCCTGCAGCCATCGTTGACTCTTGCGAAATTCTCCTGATACATGCAAGTGAATACGTACCACCGTTACTTGGTCTTAACTGGTAGGTTCTAGATGTGCATTTGGGATGTATAGAACAATATCTGCATCCGTATCTCAGGGAGTCTGCAAAAGAGAGGGGATTGTCCGTTTTAAGGTAAGCTGTTCATCTGAGACCGTATATAGTAGTCGTAATTAGGAGGGTTCGTATTTCAGGTGTGTCAGTTTACGGAAGTTTTACTGCAATGGTAAGCTACAAACTATAATGCGGAAACTCGCTGATATTAAAGTCAACGCTGAAGGCTTGGAATTGGTCTTTAAAAGCAAAGCAAATTTAATAGCAAAGCAAACGAAAATTGCAAACTTCTTTGCGCTCTCATAAATAAAAAGGCGTATGTACAATTCCGGGAAATCAGTGCAGCTCTGTCTTCTTCTCCTATTCATTTGCAGAAAATCGTTAGTATAGTCATTATATGTATATTCATCATAACAATTTTCAAATTGAAAAAAGAATTTTTTGCTGTTGTATTCATGAGTCGTGCTCGAAATGGGCCGGTGTAAGCCTTTATGGCATACCGACACCTCTTTTTTCTAGTATTTCATACCAGCACTTTTTTTTTTCACCCGGAATTTACATACCGGTACTAATCTTAGTAGTGGAGACTACAGAAATGATTTTTTCTGTCCCTGACTTACGACTGCGCATTCTTAAACATAGAAACCTTATGTGCCTCGTGTCCTTGAGAAACAGCTGTATGGGAATTGTAAAGGGTAGGGGAGTGGTGTACACATGAGCTACTCGTACAAGTTCAGTCGTTCAAAGGATGAAAATTAAGCTATCATAGCGCATGATAACATTTTGCTCAAGCCCCAGATCATTCCACTAAAGATGTCTGTATTTTTTTATTATATCATTAATTCAATATTGTTACGCTTTCCCCCTATACCAGGGTTGCGTCCCTGAGCATGAATTCGTTGCAATACAGCGAGAATTAAAAAGAGGCAATTTGGATTCCGCTGATTGGCCGGAAACCAAGCAACACACACTCACAGTAATGATCAGAAGGACTTAGCACGAACACAACATTTAACTACACTGTTAACATCTTGGATAGGAATTCAAGAGAAGAAATACCCTGCACCATTATTAGCTAGAGGTGTTAATCTGAATAGTCATCACTCCTGACCAGATGAACATTCTGCGAAGGAGTTCACACCTCATATGTCCGGCGTTAGTGTTCGGAGATCCACTCACCGAGTTCTTACAATGAGAAACAAAAGTGTACTTACATGCCCTCAAGGTAACCCTTTGGCATTTTTTGCGCCAATTTAGCGCTTTGGAGAAACACACACACACACACACTCAATAGTAATCACGGGGCATGACGCACTGCCTGGGTATCACCTGTGTGAGCCAATCTGTCTGATGGCCTAGGAATATTTTTCACCAGGAGATATCGTCCCCAGATTTTTCTTCTCACCGATTGCGAGGGGTAGAGGGTTGTGGAGTATAGGAGTGGTCCCTTCTGCACCCGTAAAGGCTGCTGGTCTCAAGAGTGTCTTCTCCGCGCTCTTCTTGACGACGTGTCTTTTTGCCCTGAGATCGGACGGCAGTCGTTTCAGTTTGTTCCTCCACAAGGTTGTGGAATTGCGCAGCTCGTTCCTGCTGCTCGAATTTGCCCGGTCATTTTGGACTTGGCGTCCGCTATTCTCCTTCGTTCCTTCTGTTTTCTGCTGCACGGCGATCCGAGCGAAAATATCAGCATCTCCGCTCCAGCGTGTGTCTCCGGTGTCTCCGTGTTGCTAAGTGTACTCCTTTTCTTCGTCCCGAGCTCAGACTCGTGAAGCTGTCTGTCTCTGCACAACGTTGCTGAATGTCATCTGGTCTTTCTCATGATGTTCGTCCCCCTCCCCATACAACTCTAGAGTTTTGGCCGGCCCCTCAACAAGCGCGCTGCCTTATCTGGTCAGCAGCTTCACGTCCCAAAAGAGCGTCCTACACGGTAATTCGGTTAACGCCGAGGAAGCCAAGACAAGGAAATTTATTACCTTGTCTTTGCCACTTGCGACGGCGTTCCTGAGAGGCCCGAATGGGAAAATAAGGCATCCAAAACTCTTACAGGTCCTCTCAAAAATTGCTGCTTCCCCCACCTCATTTTTGACCCCGCGTAACAATATATTCAATTTGAGGAGCTTCTTCATAGAATGAAAAATTGGGAGTAATGGATTAAACAAAAATTTTAGTTTTGCACAATGAGTATGAATTTTTCTACTTCGGACTTTTTTTTTTTTTTTGAGGTTGGTGATATTGCTATTAATTTAAGATTGAATATTTATTCCGATTGCGGAGATCCTAATTACTCGAGACTATACTTCATGAAAGTCCCTATTGGAAGGGAACTGCCTTCTCGGCACGGGACTTTGAAGTTTTGGGTTCAAGTCCAGCTGAATCAGCTGAATTTGGGTTCAAGCCCAACCAAGGTTTCCAAGACTCGTTAATCCGCTGGCTCCGGAGTAGAGACTCCTTATCTTTGCTGTAGCGTAAGTAGTGCCCGCTGGATCCACAAACCAACCAACTAAAATCGGCCGCTATCGTTTCTGACTTATGTCGCAAAAGTATTCCACGGAATTAATTGTCAATTACATTTTTAAACAGGGGAGTTTTTCTTCCAGGGATTTTTTTTTCACTTTTTCAGTTTTGGAGATTTTCAGGCGAAGGTGTTTTTTCCGGATGATTTTTATCTAAATATGAGTATTCCGGCACTTCAAAATTTCTATTTCGAGCACCGTTCATGAAATAAGTTTCTACGTCAGTGGATGATCCTGCATGTCGGGAACGCAAATCTGCAAAGCTTTCTGTGCCCATTTGGTCTTGGGGTGTTGTTGACGGCCTGTACCCAAACATCTAGCAAACCTTTGGTCCACTTTTACCTTCCCTTCCAAAATGGCATGCGTTTCTCTATGAGATACTGCAAACCTTTCCTTTCCTACAGCAGCAGTATTTTGCGTTAGAAAGTTTGGTTCATTTATGGAACAGACCCAGTTAGTTCAGTCTGCCAGAGACTGCACTACATGCACTACGTCCGCTTACTCACATTGTATGGCAGCGTAGCATGAGACGCGCGATTACTTTAGTTTTCTTTTTTGAAGTGGTTGTTAAAAGGATATTTTGTGTGTTGGGCAGCAAAATTTCTTGCCAACGCAACATGGATAACCTCTCTGATAGGTAGTGAATGGGACTTTGTGTGTTGAGCAGCAAAATTTCGTGCCAACGCAACATGGATAACCTCGCTGATAGGTAGTGAATGGGACTTTGTGTGTTGGGTAGCAAAATGTCTTGCCGTCGCAACATGGATAACCTCTCTGATAGGTAGTGAATGGGACTTTGTGTGTTGGGCAGCAAAACTTCTTGCCAACGTAACATGGATAACCTCTCTGATAGGTAGTGAATGGGACTTTGTGTGTTGGGCAGCAAAATTTCTTGCCAACGCAACATAGATAACCTCTCTGATAGGTAGTGAATGGGACTTTGTGTGTAGGGCAGCAAAATTTCTTGCCAACGCAACATGGATAACCTCTCTGATAGGTAGTGAATGGGACGCTTCACCTCCTAAATAAGGAATGACGAATGTCGTGGCTTCATAGATCTCAGGAACCATCCTTATGCATGCCAACCTTCCCTTTGTTGGGCCAAATTCTTTGCATCTCCGATACGGAAGCGGTGCTTAATGGACGTCATGATTATTTAATCATATCTCTTTCATGCATGACCACAATTCAGAAGCATTGAAATCAACGAAGCCATACTTATCATTCCTCAGAGAAGTAACGATTCCTTTCGTTACTTACCAAAGAGGTGTTATCATGTAGCTTTTATAAGAAACGAAACAACTCTTTTTCTTCAGAAGAAATTAATTCTTGCTCCTCCAACACACAAAATGTCTTTTTAGCAGCCATTTCAAAACAGAAAACTAAAAGGATTGTGCGTCTCCGGCTATGCTATCGCGCGATAAGAGCGAGCGGTTGTTTTTACACCGCTGTTCACTGGATTTCTTTCAGTGCCCTACCGCATGGGTTCGTTAGGGGTTCCGTGACTTTAGCTATATAACCCCCCCCTGATGATAAAATGAACGAATATTAGCTCTTCTGCAGTGATGGTGCATATTCAGAGTAGTTTATGGGAAAGGTCAAAAATTTGCTTGCCCTGATTTCCATATTACTTTTTCCTATTACTCTTTTAATCTTTTATACCTTGATATATTTCTGCTTATTCTATCAGAAAGTGGTACTTAAGGGACGTCACGAATCTTCAGTCACCTCTTTCACTTATGACCACAATATAGGAGCACTGAAATCAATGAAGCCATGATATTCTTAATTTCTTCTCTATTACTCTTAGCTTTGTACGGACCTTGTTAGTCAAGTCCCGTCCTCACTTCTGAATATTTTGTTACAGGGATGCAAGAAATCGCAGAGCCGCGAATCAAAACAAGTCTTCATAAAACATTATAAGATTTTTTGAGAAGAATTTATTCTTATATTCGTAACGTCAACGTCAGTTACGCTGGCTTGGTATATCCACTTCCGGTTTCTTCTCGCCCAGGCACCATTTCCGGTTTCTTCTAGCCCAGGCATTTAGTTCGCTATGGCGAAATGACCTCATTGTGCCAGGTTTTGCTGACACCCCGTGCTGGACGGGGATACCCGTTCACAAGGACTCAAAACAGCGTCTTAAACACTTCATGCTACATTTTTTACATTCATTCTTGTAAATAAAAACAAAAAATAAACTTCGTCTTGCAGTAATACAGTTCTTACAACCTCGCCGACAAATTCCCTCATTCCCGTTTTCCAACTTAAGCTCTCACTCGATATCCCATCTCAACAGTGAAGGTTTCCCCCTCTTCCAGAGAACTGACAACTTTCTCTGTCGCATTGAGGACCTTAAATCTGCTTTCCTCTCTTTCCTTGAAAGCCAGGACTTGCTTTCTTTCTTTCTTTCTCCCTTTGCTATCTCTGAAAAAGCACAGGCTTTCCTTCCTCCGCCATTTTACGTGACCGATCCTGCGAACATCATGGCCGTAGCCAGTGGAGGGCCAGGCCAGGCCACACTTGACCTGCGTATCCTTTTGCCTGTTCTAGCGACTTAGACTGCAGTCCAGTGTCCGACCTGTTTTATATCTTTCGCCCGATCTCAATCATCAGCCGCGGCTCACAACTTCTCTGTCTGGCTTCAGGCCTGGAGATCATCTGGCCAGTCTGCTGAGGGCTTAAATAACCTCGGTGTTCCCCGGCACCCCGTCATTAGCAACGTACTTTGCTCCTGTGCATAACCATCATTGCACCTTCCTCTACGTGAGATACATTGTTATTGGCATATCCTTGTTAAAAAGCGAATGAATCCTGAGAATTCCAAAGGGGCTACGTTTTCGCAGCTTTTCCTGCGCAGACGATGATGCCATAAAACCATTTCCAGACCGATAAAGTCATTTCGAACTAAACTTCATGAGTAGCCAGTGCTGGGAACGGACAGTAATATTGTTTTTCTCGAATATCTGAAGCAAAGCAGGAAGTGGTCATCTCCCCTCCTTCATTTAACGGCCGGCTGAAAACTAATAAAGGTGCCATCTTAATGTCTCCCGAAAAACACCAACGAACAGATAAGTTATTTTGCTTTATGAGAGACTTTGAAATTCGAAAGCATGCCGGAGTCAAATGGATAAGAGATTGGCTCAAGGCAAACCGTTGTGGTGTGGAAGAAACTTGAGACCTTCATTCAGCAGTGGGCTGATAATGGCTGCCAATGATAATGATGAGAGATATCAAAGAAAGTTATTAATGCTAATTTTCACTGAAATTAATGGCCAGGGTAACATCGTGGTTACATCTAGTGTCTTCTCTGAGAGACTAAACTAGCATGGTCTTTTCTGTAAATGAACCGAAAGTACCATCGCGTTATCTACCCAAAACGGTGACGACATTTACTTTTCTCGACTACTATCAACACATTGTCAGGATTACTCACATTCATGCAATCCCGATACCAAGCTTGAGAAGACGATTGGACACTGCCTAGTCTGTATCTGAAATGCTATCATAAACAAGAAAGAACCTTACGTATTTCTTTCAGTTGTCTGACTACCGTACTTCAGAAACATTTCAACTTTTTCAGTCAATTCTTAATGCTTCTCAATTCGTAGCCCTCCAATGTTACTCTTTTTATCGAATCGGCAAATATTCGACAAGATTTTCTTCACCCAATTTATGGCATCTCTGGAGATTCACAAATTACTACTTACAGATCACTTCAAAACTAAAGGCAGTTTTACAGCCCTAGTTTTTCATTCTATCATTTCTTTGACCGGCGTTATAACCCGAATTATTACTTCGTCAACTTCTTTAGGGTCACTGGTTCCAGGGAAGGAAGAGAGCCAGTGCCGTAAGACAAACACAACATCCATGACTCACCGGGATCCGAACCAGGAACCCTTTCGGACGAAAGAACAGAGGCCATCGCTTAGACCACTGCGCCACGGGGCGTCACTTCCTCAACTTCCTCCATCTCATTTTCATTGGTATCTCAACGCTGAATGTAGGATAGGATGCTCCAGTGGCGCAGTGGTCTCAACGATGGCTTCTGATCATTCGTCCGAGATGAGTCCAAGTTCGAATCCAGTAGGGCATGGATGGGGTCTTTGTCTTATGGCACTGGCTTTCTCCGTTCCCTGGAACCAGTAGTCCAAAATTAGGGGTGAACGACTGCTTATAGCCCACTGAGTTGCTCAAAGCGGTCGTTAAATCTCCAATAAAAAAGAAATCTAGGATAGCTCTTTGTCATAGAAAAATGTCGCCACACAGGATTTCACGTCTGATTAGAATCTAGCCTGCCCTGATCTGATGCCTACACATTCAAGAGATCAGCTGACAGTGACGGTATAATGCTGAATATGCCGTAAAAAGTTATTTTTAATATAAAAAGGCAAATACTTAAGTAAACTATACAGGCTGGACGCAAAGTCCTTGCGCATGCCAACTTGCATGAAGAGAAATAATTCAATCGGCGTGGAAATAATGGAGCCATGAAGAGCAGTGAGTATTAAGGTGCATCAAAATAGGTGGAGAAACGTTTTTCGAACTCCAATTAATTAGCATAGTGCGGAAAAGTCATCTTCAGTGCTCGTTAGTATGCGTGGACAATTTTATTGAAATCGTCATACATATTACCGGTGGAGCCTTTTATTGCAGAATTTTCTACTGAAAACTGCATTTTTATCAGAAAAAGGGACAAAGTTTATTTTGATAGAGAAATTGCCAATGCCGTGAAAATGTAGCTGCGCGATTCCTGCGGAACATATCGAATAATTTTATCTCATCGTCCGGAGATTTCTTTAGTACCCGGTGGAACCGTTTAGTTCCAACTATTTAAAAAAACAAATCCTGAATCAGTTCTTGTTTCAGTTGAAAATTACGGTCACAACATCTGCGCGATCGCTGTATTAAAATGGGAATGTCGCAAAACCTGTTCTTTGGCTATATCTAGGTCGCAGGAAGTTGGAAAGGTTATCTTACTTCCCATTGGGAGTTTTGATAACTTTCGCGGAGGTTTTCTCGATTCACATTATTCTCACACCGATGAACGGTATAGAAAGTATTTTACCTGTGTTTTGTTATAACTTAATTCAGTCGTCTGTCGCGGTTGTCCATACAAGTAGATTTGTGCCCTTTTAAAAACTATTGTGAATTTTCTTTGCTCTGAAAAAAAATCCAATTTCTAAAAGAAAACGGCGAATCAGTTCTGATGAAAACCAGACAACGGATAGTTTGTCCTGTTTACAGAGCTCCCAACGACCTTGATGACAACGTCTTGCAAGTGTCGTAGTGCAATGAAGTACACCGGTGTGCAATACTTAAGGACGAAGTTGAAAAAGTAAAATAGCGCCGTGAATAGCAGCAGAACCTAAACACAAATTAACTCAGGACCGTTTCTGGAAATAGGAGCAACGCACATGCGTGGCAATTTGCGTGACGTTAGAACAAAATGCGCTCACGCAGTCCAATAGCATCAGTTGAACGGAAGTCACCGGACGGTATGCATAAGTGTTACAGGGGTCTGGTGCGATTCGTCCAACGACGATTGGTCCAATGCCGATTCGTCCAATGGACAATTGGTCCAAAGGTAGGATTCGTCCAATGGTACGATTGGTCCAATGCCGATTCGTCCAATGGACGATTGGTCCAATTCCGTCCTATCTGTCCGAAGTGCTACTCGTGCTATAAAAGTCTCATCTGTTCTGATTCTATCTCCGATGTTATACGAAAGTACCGGTAGTTCAAAGAATGTAAAATAATGTTGCATTTCATACGTAATATTGTGGTTACAGATTTCTTTTTTTTTTTTTTTTTGGAATCGCGTTTTTTTTTTTTTTATATACTGTCCTTGCTGCCGTATGAAGTTACTTATGTGCGAGCCGTTCAATTAACTTCAATGTTTCTCTTTTGCATGAAATAATAAAAAATACTAGTTTTCCGCTTCTGTTTGTAGAATGCAGTGGGGCTCAGCCAACTGCCCAATGGAAAGAACTGGTCGGGGTTTGGACAGAGGCCTTTTTAACAGTTTTTATTCCAGCGATGTCATATTCATAACGTTTACATATCAAATAAAGTTAATAATATTGCGCTTTTACTTAAACACGAAATATTAATTCATAGGCCATAGGCCTAGGCCTTTTTAACAGTTTATATTCTACCGATGTCATATTCATAACATTTACATATTAAATCAAGTTAATAATATTGCGCTTTCACCTAAGCACGAAATATTAATTCATAGGCCTGCGGCCTAAGTGCCTTGCAAAGACCTCAGAAATGATACGATGAGTGTCTTTTATAAAGTTTTATAAAATGTTTACAAATACCAAATATCTAGGTTGTAACTTAAAATATTCTAAAAAGGCCCGCGACTTAAGTGCCTGTTAGATAGCTGAGAAAGGACACGATGAGTGCCTTTTATTAGGTTTTATAAAATGTTTACAAATACCAAATATCTAGGTTGTAAGTTAAAATCTTCTAGAAAGGTCCGCGTCCTAGGTGCCTAGTAAAGACCTGGGAAATGATTCGATGAGTGCCTTTTATAAGGTTTTATAGAATGTTTACAAATACCAAATATCTAGGTTGTAACTCAAAATCTTCTAAAAAGGCCCGCGGCCTAGGTGCTTTGCAAACGGCTGAGAAATGCTCCATTGAGTGCCTTTTACCAGGTTTATGTCATATGTTTACAATTACCAAATATACGGAAATTATCTTTCAAAAGGATATAAAGAGGAGAATTATTTAAATTATTATTCCTTTCTGGAAAATAAAAAGTTTACCGTTGGTAAAATAATACCATTGGACGAATCGGCGTTGGACCAATCGAACCATTGGACGAATCGGCATTGGACCAATCGTACCTTTGGACGAATCGGCATTGGACAAATCGGACATTGGACCAATCGGACATTGGACCAATCGGCATTGGACCAATCGTCCCTTTGGACGAATCGGCGTTGGACCAATCGAACCATTGGACGAATCGGCATTGGACCAATCGTACCATTGGACGAATCGGCATTGGACCAATCGTACCATTGGACAAATCGGACATTGGACCAATCGGCATCGGACCAATCGTCCCTTTGGACGAATCGGCGTTGGACCAATCGAACCATTGGACGAATCGGCGTTGGACCAATCGAACCATTGGACGAATCGGCGTTGGACCAATCGAACCATTGGACGAATCGGCATTGGACAAATCGGACGTTGGACCAATCGGCATTGGACCAATCGTCCCTTTGGACGAATCGGCGTTGGACCAATCGAACCATTGGACGAATCGGCGTTGGACCAATCGAACCATTGGACGAATCGGCATTGGACAAATCGGACATTGGACCAATCGGCATTGGACCAATAGTCCCTTTGGACGAATCGGCATTGGACCAATCATCGTTGGACGAATCGTCCGCGACCGGTGTTACAGACGTTCAATTGTGTTTGTTGTGCTAGAGACGACGAAATGGCCCATCGAGAACATCTGGATGTTTTACGGGTGGTCAAAAACCTGGGTGCCTCGAGGAGAGAAGAACTGCGATGAGTGTGGCCCAAGAGTTCGGTATTGCGTACAGCATCGTATCGTGTGCGTGATCGGCCTTCAGAACTACAGGTACAGTTGTGCGAATGACCGGTGGTGGTCGACCACTAAATACCACCCCCAGCGAAGACCGCTATCTGTTCCTACAGGCCAAGAGGGATCACACCAGACAGCAAGTAACCTTGCAAAACAAATGAACATGAGCACAGGATGCACAATATCGCGGTTTACAGTGGCCAGGCGACTACACAAAGTTGAACTGTTTGCCCGACAACCAGTACATTGTGTTCCATTAAAAACTGCTACACCTTTAGAGTGGTCCAGAGAACACAAGGACTGGACAGCAGAATAGTGGGGTACGGTTCTCTTTACTGATGAGAGTGGATTTAGTCTCTCTAGCTATTCTGGATGTCCGCTACTCTTGCGTGAGGTAGGTACTTGATATCGCCCCCGAAAATATTAACGAAAAGAATAGACATGTCGGGCGCGGTGTTTTTGTATGGTAAGTCCTGCAGATCGATGGACGTACGGAGCTCCAGATACTGGAAGGAGTACTGAAACCGGTTCGCGCTACTGTAGTGATGTAGTCCTTCTCCACGTTCGTCTGTTCCAAGGTGCCATTGTGCCACAGTTCGTGTTAATGGACGATGACACTACACCCCATCGTACGGTAGCTGTTGATTAGCTGTTGGAGAGTGAAGACATTCGGAGGGTGAATTGGCCAGCACGTTACCCCGATCTAAATCCTATAAAACACGTGTGGGATGCTCTAAAGAGACGCTTTGCGGCTCGTCAACACACATTGGAAACTATCCAGCAACTGAAGACGTCGCTGACGAAAGAATGGGCGATGTTACCGCAATATCTCATTAACAACCCAGTGCGAAGTATGGACAGACGGTGCAAATCATGCATCGAAGTTAGGGGTCATCATATCCCCTCTCGAGGACCTCCTCTACTCTTCGTACGGTCTTTGGGAGTGATGCAACTGTATCATGACACCCCCCATGTAGCTAATTCTGAATAAAATTCCACTATATCCTTTAGTATCTGCAGTTGTGTGGGTGTTGTTTCCGTTAACATTTCGGTAAATAATGGAGTTCCTATGGTTTGAATATCGCGTCAAATATCCAGGCCGCTCCTGTGCGACGCTGTAGGTCAAAACCTGGCTAGTTCTTTAGTTTTGTACACCAGAGTATAGTTTGTTTCTCTTGAAAAAGTGGGGGGAGGGATGATAAACAGGTTTCCTTAAAAGAAATTTCACGAATAACTGCCAAATAAAGTAATAATAATAATAATAATAATAGCTGATTGGTGGAGCATTTCTTCTATTTCCAGTGTATCTCAGGAGAGAGCGTGAAGTTGTTTTGTGATTACCATAGTAAACATCGGAATCTTCTGATGTCTACGAGTAAAGCGAAACTGCGTGATATTTTTAAAGCCAAACTTAAAGGATACCTCGTGAAAAATAGCTCAAAACACGCATTTGCAGAACGAAATTACATATACAAAGAAACAATTTAGAAATCCGTTTTTTTTTTTTTTCACATGTGTTGGGCTGTCGGAAAAGTCATGAATTATTTTGGTACCCGATGGTGGTTGGGCGGTTTTGGAAGTACTAGAGGCATGCGCAGCTCTGTTGTCGCTCTGGTTTTCGACAGGTGCCAGTTCTAGCTACAGTCTAAAAGGAATAGTTAGCGATTTGGTTGATTTGCGGAGATTTGACACCAAGTGGCAGATGGAAGACCAAACTGTGCATTTTCGCCATATTTTACTGTTTTGCTTCCGTAAAGGGAAGAACGCGTGTCAAGCTTGTGAAAAGTTGAGCACAGTGTACGGTGATAATGCTCTACAAGAACGTCAGTGCCAGCGGTGGTTTGCAAAATTCCGTGCTGGTAATTTTGACCTCACGATGCTCTTCGGTCCGGGAGGCCCACCGACGTTGATGACGACCAAATCAAGGCATTGATCGAGTCAAACCCACGTTACACGACACGAGAGATTACAAACACATTGCACATCCATCATTCAAGCATTCACGACCACCTGAAGAAGCTGGAATACGTAAATAAGCTCGATGTGTGGGTTCCTCATGAACTCAAAGAGAAGCTCAATGAACGGCGCGTATAAACATCTGCGATATGCTCATTAAACGTGATGAAAACGATCCTTTTTTTATGCGACTGGTGACAAAAAGTGGATTGTGTACAACAATGTGCTGCGCAAACGATCTTGGTGCCGACGTGCTGCTTCGCCTCAAACGGCATATAAAGCAGATATCCATCAACTGAAGGTTCTGATCCCAGTGTGTTGGGATTTTAAAGGTGTCGTGTTTTTCGAGCTCCTACCACGGAACCAAACAATCAATTCAAATGTGTGCTGTCGGCAATTGGACAGTTTGAAAGAATCCATCATCCAGAAACGTCCAGGGCTCGTTCATCGTAAAGGTGTTGTGTTCCATCACGACAACGCGAGAAGTTTGATCACCCGGCAAAAATTATTGGAGATTGGGTGGGATGTGTTGCCCCACCCAGCATACTCGCTTGACCTTGCGCCGTCAGACTTCTAATTGTTTCGCTCTCTTCAACAGTCTTTGCGTGGTATAACGTTCAATTCAGATGAGGCTGTAAATCAGCACCTTGTACAGTTTTTCGCAACGAAAGACAGGTCCTTCTATGAACGTGGCATTCTGCAGCTAACGAAAGATGGCAAAAGGTTATCGAACAAAACGGGCATTATATCATTGATTGATCTTTATTCTTTCTATCAATAAATTACCTTTGCAAAACATGGCTAAAATACGTCATTACTTTTCCGACAACCCAATAGAACAAACATTGAGCCATGTTTCTGCGTTTCTGTATTATAGTTACTTTGCGGAGTAATATTTTTGATTCTTATCCCAAAAGTGTAAAATAATGGGTAGATTGACAATTTTTTTTAAAGTTCTAATTTTGATATCTGCTAGCTTAAAAAGCAGAAAAATAGTTTGATATTTTCTCTCGAAATATAACAATTTGGGAACACATACGAGAGATATGATATATTGATTTTTCCATCTGCATGATGCTATATTTGTTTCGATTTCCCATTCGGCGGAATTGCAACAACACGGGGTATGGAGGACTCTTAACACGTTGTGGGAACAAGCAGGGAAGAGGCTTTTTGATATTACAAGTGGTAAGTGCTTCAGTTTCTCCAAATGCAGTTCCAAGGGTAGAAAGTGCCACAAAAGGAGTAACAGCCTTTTTCACAGACCATAGAAATATTCATATTGGTAAAATTGACATTGAAACTACTTGAAAGCTTCAGCAGAAGGAATCAAGACAGTAGAGTGGCTACTTCTCATGTGAATGACAAAACATTTTGCACTGTGTTGTCTATGGAGTATCAAAATCAGAGTTCATCTTCAGATTTTGAAGTAGATAATGACAGAAATTTTGGCTCTTCAGTAGCTGAACGTATAGGTAAAGGCAAACGTGTAAAATTAAATCCATTACCCAAGAAATAGATGTTCTATCATGCACAGGCTTGTGATAGAACAAAGGTATCTAATAGAGATGCTGCAATAAATATCTAGTTCAGTTAGGGAAGACAAAAAACTCATCACAGAGGTTCACACTGCAAATACAACAGACAAAAGTGAACGAAAAGAAACTGAAACAGAACTGCAGCATAAGGAAATCGAGGAAACTCAAGTTCTAGAAGGTCTGCATTTCGATAATCAGAGGTATACGACAACAATCATTCATAAGAAAAAGGGTAAGAATAAAAGAAGCTAAGTGAAAGAGGAACACGTGGTTCTCGTGCAAGAACCAAGCTCAAAACATCTCTCCCAGTGGCAGGAGAGGCCGAAAGTATAAAATCTAGCATACTGTCTTATTTGACTGATGACAAAATAGACGCTCCTGAATTTGTTACCATATAGGTTGCTATGGGACAAATACAATATAGGTTGCGATGGGGCAATACAAATTGTCAATACGGGAAAAAGGAATGAAGTTGCAGCACTCATCGAGCACGACATTGGTAGGCCTGCACTCTAGGCTGAGTGTCAAATTAACAGAAACGAACTTCCCCATAAGCCATCTTATTCAGACGCAAGATGTCCCTACTTTCAGCTCCCAACATATTTACTGGCCCGTTGGAAAACATCTACATACATGTGAAAATTTGGAAGTACAAAAGTTTGATCCAGGGGATGTTGAACACCCGAAATGGATTCCACAGGACTAAGTTCAGACCAAAAATATTTATTCGATATTTGTAAAGTAGTGGCCAGCGGTAACTCTCCGTCCAGTTTGGCAAGAAAGAATTCTGGAAAATTGCCACACACGCACTGGCTTACCATTGCTAATAGAATATTGCGCTATTATGTGGGATGTTCTGAAGCTTCAGACAATTTGTAAATCCTTGAAAAGTTTGTTATGAATGTCTACTGTAAAATATAATTAAAATTTGAAGAAATCTCCATGCTTCGAGGTAGCTCGGCACTTGTGGATGACTATGAAGTTGTCACTCTACCTCATCAAGGAATTAAAAACAGTTATCGATCCAGTTATTGAAAGAAATAGCTTTTGCGGGCACTCAGAAAATGTTATTCTACCAATGATCACCGACTCACAGTGGAAAATTGGGATTGCTTGGTATACTGATGGCAAGAAAACTGAATCACTCTGGAATACGACAATTTGGTATTCCAAAGTTCAATTTTGGGGCAACAGATTACATAGATCTCCATGACTGGCAAAAATGTGAATTAACGGAGTCATCAATATCAACCAGAATTTCAGATGAGTTTCTACATACAACATATGATGAATGTTGGAGAGGTCCCGGTTGTGAAAAGCTTTCTTTGTCACACCTAAACAGCAGAAAGGAGAATTAAGCTTCTTACTGACGCCTCTGTTGCAATATGTGGACTTGAAAGCGGGGAAGGATACATTCGCACGCAACTTTCATGTAAGGGTGGAAATATTTTCGTTCAACACGAATGCCAAACACCTAAAGATTAATTTGCTGAATAGTGAGAAACTCGAACAACTCTGTATAATCAAGCGATTGCTGAACTGAAAGGAACACAATGTGTTATTATGCAATTAAGTATGTAGTGAGTCCTGGGACTTTTTAAATTTCAAGCGGAAACAAGAGATAAGAATGTCACTCAGTGTTAATTCAAGACAAACAATCCCATAAGTTTTGTAAAATAAATGGTTTCAGAGCAAATAAAGATATTCAAGTGACGATAATATTGTTCCATACACCGCTACTTTTTCACGCTATTGGAAATTTGTTCGTCAAAAGAAAGGTTGCTCCTTCCCATCCTTTTTTAAATAAAAACGTATATTTCAAAACAAAATTCGGAATGAAGACCCCAGTGCCCAATGTGATAATCTCAATAAAAAATTTCACCCTTGCTAAAGGGCACCAAAAGGCAACTTTTCTGCGCTATTGCCAACTGCAATTAATATATATATATATATATATATATATATATACTTAAGAGCAAAACTGAAGACTAAGGAAAAAATTTTAGAATTTAACACGAAGGGTGCAAAATAACCTGAAAATCAAAACGCGCAACGCAGCAGTTTTGAAAATTCAGAATTCACATTCTATAAAGAAGAGACCTAAGCAAAAAAATACATATATAATTTTGACTCACACCTAGTACAACGTAGAAAAGGTTATGTATCTACCTGTGTGAGTAAAAGGAGAAAAGATAAAAAAATAAAATAAAACAACTGAATGTAGAAGGTGTCGAGAATACTGAGCCTTGGCTTTATCAAGGACCAGCAAAAACTCTGCATTTTCTCACTTCTACAAAGACCTAGTTGGAAATGGGTTTCTGCAAGGCCATAGATGCAAGTAACATTCCCACCTAAAATAGTTTAAAAAATATATATATAAGTCATGTCCTCCGTAGAGTAGCATGACCTAGCACTAGTTAACAATTTCGCTTGCATCCATTAACCTTCATGGCCCGACCCATGCTCTTCATCTGTTACTATTAAACAGAGAGAAGAAGATTAAAGAGAACTCAAGCTGTGAGAGTGACATAATAAATAGAAATGATTTTCAGCTATAACGAAATTCCAAGTTCGTTTGAGAGAATTTAAACCTGAAAAACAATGCAAAAGAAATCCAAATTTTACATTGCAATTAAAAAAGGAAATGTTAATTTATAACGAACAGATTTTTGAAAGAAAACTTGAGTCTAAAACCCCCTACTCTACAACTTATGACAGCACGAAAACGAGAATAAGTTAAAGATAATAATTAACTGAAGAAAACTTTGTGAAAGTTATATACCTTAAACAGTTAGTTGCAATATGTACAAAGTATTTCAGCAGTGCTTTAAGTGCATAATTAATTAGTTATTAAGAACTTTACTACTTTGAAAAAACAGCGCATAGACAGCGCATAGAAAAGGAACAAGCTTAGCCATCTTCTGTTCCTAGGTACCCCAAAAAACACCTTCTACATTCAGTTGTTTTATTTTATTTTTTTATCTTTTCTCCTTTTACTCACACAGGTAGATACATAACCTTTTCTACGTTGTACTAGGTGTGAGTCAAAATTATATATGTATTTTTTTGCTTAGGTCTCTTCTTTATAGAATATATATATATATATATATATATATATATATATATATATATATATATATATATATATATATATATATATATATATATATTCCTATTCAGATACAGTCTCGTGAGTATGCGCTTCCGGATAAGTGCGATCGCAACGCTCCCGGAGGGAAAATGTGGAACGAACAAAAAAATTTTAAAATATCGCAAATGCCAGAAAGTTCAAATTACGAAGATGTAAAGTATAGCACATATTACGATGAGTCTTCTGAAATCGAAAAAAGAACGGCAGAGAACTGGAATAAAATATGTGTCAGAGACATCGTAGTGCAAGCAAAGCAGCGATATGCAAGGTACTGCTGCTAAGGTTCGAAACTGATAAACTGCTTTTTCACATACGTATATACGGCAGAAAGTTGTTTTAGCAACCGTCCAGCAGGCAGCAAACATGGTGCCTTTTTACACAGACCGGAATATTGCGAAAGGGTTCCTCTGTCGGTTCAAATACTTGACTCACCAAAGCAAAGTTGTGACGTATATTCTAACATAACTCTCCTTTTTAGTTCCTATGTAAATTTTAGTTTGTTCTCTTTACGCCTTTTCCAAACTTTACGCTACATTTTCTATCTCGATTGAAGGTTTTGTGGCAACTTGAATTGAGGTCGCTAGTAGAATGACGTATGAGAAAACAGAGATGTTTACGATGTATCGGGGATCTGTTGCCGTTGGATATTCGGGACTCTCGTTAGAATTCAGCTAAAATTTGTTTGTGATTGATTTAAAAAGTGATTCGTTATGTGAGCTCAGACTAACTTGATCTAGGGAGGCTAACTTTTTCACCCATAGTTACACATAATTAACTAAGAACATTACAAAGTAAGAGGGTTGAATCGAAAGTAATGCAAAAGTTGGCATAACTCTTTCATTAACTGACAGAGGTCATTCAAATTGCACATGCTGGTAGAGTAACTCTTTCTCTACACAAAGGTGCTACTCAACATAGTCTCTATCGCAAGTGATGCATTAGCGCCATCGTTGAACGCAACTCTCAAATCTTTGAAAAAATTGAGGTGTGGACTGTTGTACCCATTTCTTCACAGACACTTTCACCTTCTCTGTCATCAAACCGTTGTCTCCGGAGACTGTCCTTCATTGGACCGAAAAAGTGGAAGTCGGAGGGCTCCAGATCTGGGCTGTACGGTGGATGGGTGACCACCGACCAGCCTAATTTGCTGATCGCCTGATTTGTTGCCAAAGATGTGTTTGGTCTCGCATTCTCATGGTGAATGTGGTTCCTTTTCAGATTCTTGTCCGGTCTCTTTCTCCTTACGGCTTCTCTAAGCTTCTTAAGTGTCTCAATGTACCACTTGCTGATCACGGTACGGCCACTGTCCAGACAATCAAAGGGAATGACACCCCTGTCATCCCAAAAAACCGTCACCGTGACTTTTTGTGCTGATCGCTGGCTCTTGAACTTTTTAGGCCTTGGTGAAGAGATGTGACGCCCTTCCATGGATTGATTCTTCGTTTCCGGATCGTAAAGATACGCCCACGTTTCATCCCTTGTCACAAGATCGAAAAAAAAAGTTTCTTCATTGGCTTCAAACGCTTCCAGCAGATCAGAGAAGACTTTCACCCTTCTCTCCTTCAAATCGGGTGTCAACTGCCGAGGTACACACTTTGCACACACTTTCCGATACCTTAAGTCTTCCACCATCTTCTGTATAGCGTTGTGACCACAGTCCAGCTATGCAACAAGCTCACGGATTGTGACTCGTCTCTCCGCGCGAATCAATTCATCGACTTGCTGACGATTCGTGTCATGGTCGCAAATAATGGTCTCCCACTGCGTAGTTTGTCTTCAATGCTGGTTTCCCCTTCTTTAAACTTTTTCATCCATCTGTGCAGATTGCTCTTGTCAATGCTGTCATCTCCGTAAACATTCTGTAGCCATCTGTGGATGTCGGACAGCCTGCACCCTTCCTTCGTTAAGAAGTCAATGACTGCAAGTTGCTTCTTCTTGGAATTTGTTATTTACCTGCAATAAAGAAGAAGGGTTGCTATAGAGGAAGAGTTACTCTACCAACATGTGCGATTTGAACGACCTCTGGCTGTCTGAGATTGGGCACACTGTATTGTGATGACGCAGATCTTCTAATATATATACTATTCATCCCAACATCGAAATGCTGGAAGTGGCTATCCCATGTGAGCTTAGTCAAACGCAAATTCTTAACATCTTTCATCGGCTTCACGTTATGCTACTGCCAGAACTTTCAGCTCACAGGACGGTAATGTCGTACATATACACTATATTGATAAAAGTCACCGGACACCACTTCAAAAGCAAATGAACGGATCCGCTGCGTTGTTAAGATGCGTGGTACAGCTGCGAAAATGGTATAAAAACAAGCCTGCAGCCGACCGCGATCATATCGCACTGTGAGGTTGCGTGAAAATGTCGCTGCGGGAAAGAACTGACTTTGAGAAAGGAAAGATTGCTGGGTGTTATATAATTTGGTTCAAATTCAACAACAGGTAATTCTTCTGAAGTTTTTATGGATTTGCCAATAGTCCCAGAGAATACCTTTGGTCCTTGTGTTCCTCCATCAAGTTTTTTAAAAATATATCTGAAAGGCAACTCATTAGTATGGAGAAGACGAATAAGCCAATGTAACGGTTGGCCAAAGCCTATTTCCAGAAGACGCCAATTGGGCCAGTATTTACATTTGTTCCATCACATCCCACTGCGATCATGTTCTCAAGGGACATATTTCTGTTTCCGAAAAATTCGATAATTTTACATTTAATAATTCTTGATTCACCAGACGAGTCGCAATATGGCCAATGCATTCTATTGTGTCTCTTGCACCAGAGCATAATGCTCCTCTGTAATAGTGCTTCGTTTGAAGTTACCTCCTTTTTTAATTTGCACAGCGGTCTTGTCTTTTCTACCATGGAAATAGAGTCCAGTTATTACATCCCTCTCTTGTACTTCAGTTTCTGTCATTTGAGATCTAAATCTTTGTCTTTCTCTTCGAACCTTACTGCGATCAATTACCTTTTCTGTTTCCCCGTCATGTACTGTATCATGCCAACGTGCTGCAAAACAGCAGACGCTATTGAAGCTGTACCACGATCTGAAATACCACGGCGATCACATTCTCTTGCAAAATTTAGCAGTTTTTACCACATTTGATGTTTTTCAGCAAACGTTTCATTCTTTCTTTTTTTATTTCCAGCTGAAGCATAAACTTCTTCTTCAGGGTCAGATTCACAATCAGTCGAAGAAGAGGAAAGATCTGTTTCTTTCACAGAAAGAGAAGAAAGCTGCCTTTCTTTCCCTTGCTGTATTCTTTCTTCTCGTTTCAATTTTTTTGTTTGTCAGTACAACATCAATATTTCCAATCTCAATTTTCTTGCAAGTTCTTTGGTCAATTTAAAATTCTCTTTCTTCTTGTGGAACTTTCTCTCTTCCTTACTACATTTACACATCGAGAAATCAGTACACTTACAGGATGACACATCAAACACATCATCTCTGCCTTGATGCAATTTTTTTTTGATTGGAGGTTTAACGACCACCGTGAGCAACTCAATGGGCTATAAGCAGTCGCCCGTCCTTAATTTAGGGTCACTGGTTCCAGGGAAGGGAGAGAGCCAGTGCCGTAAGACAAACACAACACCCATGCCTGACCGGGATTCGAACCCGGATCCCTTACGGACGAATGATCAGAGGCCAACGCCTTAGACCACTGCGCCACAGGGGCGGCGCAAAAATTCTTTCAATTTTTCTTTATACTTTACATCATATTGTCTTCCCTTAAATGGTTTCAACAAATTCCTGTATTTTTCGTGCAAAGCAACGACTTTCAGTCACACGTTTGAGCGTTGCATGTTTTGTCATATTGCTACAACATTTTCTGCAACGACTCTTGCAACATCAATAACCTGTGGTTCCCGAGATGAAGTATCTAGTTTCATATTATGTCTTGTGTGAAAATAGCATTTCAAAACATCAGCATATGTTTATCTTTTTTATTGAAGTTTAACGACCACAGTGAACAACTCAAGCAGTAGCCCGCCCAAAATTTTGAGCCACTGGTTCCAGGGAAGGGAGAGAGCCAGTGCCATAAAGCAAACACAACATCCATGCCTCACAGGGATTCGAACCCGGACCCTTCTCGCACGAATGGACATTCGAAGGAAGTTCCGAAAACAGGGCAGGATGTGGTAGACCTTGTTTTTCGCTTGCTGCAACTCATGTTTACTTATTTTCCCCTGTCCAGACGATTATAATTAACATTACCTATTGAAACAAAAAGGAGACTGCCATATAACACTACTATATACACATTTGCACAATACACTGTATAAGATAATTTTAAGTACCTTGGGGCGTATGAAAATATAAAGTTACAGCAGAACAATTTAACACAGTATTAGCCACCAAACTCATGAAAAATTCGTAAATCTGGAATTTCACTCCACCCTACAACTTACTGCATAGGTAGTAATCCGTATATGACACAGTGTAAGAGGATTGCGTTTTCGTTTATTACAAGCCCGTTAGGAGAAACTTATAAAATCTCTCAGGCTTAGTGTTGGCCATTAATCGGACACCGTTACCTGAATGTAACTGAGGTCCTAAATATGCACTTAGAATGTTTTGATATATATCGACGTCCGTATCTGAAAAAGTCATCAAAGCAGGTTTTTCCGCGAGGACGATAAGCAGTGGCCCTAACTATAGGAGAAGTCTGTGTCTGAGGTGTGTCCATTGAGGGAAGTTTTACTGTACTTTTAAATTGATTAAAAGTTAGCTTGCCTTCAGAGAAAACATTTGTGACTTCAAAACGAAGCAAGCCAAACCTTTTCTTGTGTAACTGCAATTTTAAATGCAAGACACAATATTAGTTGGTCATAATAAAGTGGCCAGACAATGTATATTCCTTTTCATTTTTGTAACCGAAAGAGAGAGAGGCGTTCCTATCAGAGGCTAAAGAATTCTAATCAACATAAAAGCTGAAAAATAACTCGTGATGAACAACTCATCCGCAGCAGTACTGCAATTTGTTTTATCTATTGCCACCACTTATTATCATCTTCACGTCACCGTAGTGACCTAATAATTCGTAATGATCGAAGTATCCTATCCCTCGTGATATACATGGGTAGGCAACAATTACAGTGACGTAGCGATATTTATTGAAAACATCTGTTGCGTTTGTGATCGCAACGGGGGTTAGATTATGACTTCAAAACACTGCTGTGTCACATCAGTGGATCGAAAAACAAACATTACGAATGGCTGGATGCAAAGAATAAGAAACAGCTTGATTCTGACTGCGGAAGTGATATTTTCCACTGTACGAACTTTTGCTCCCTCTTCAAAAAATAAAACAGAACGAACGATCTGAATTAAATAAACAAAATAGTACTAGTAATCCGATTTATTGGCGTAACAATATAAACAATCGTTTCTAAGCTTTTGCACATAAACCAGATGGATTTTTCAAGGAAGTAGACAGAAAACTGTGATCTGAATAATACAACGCTTCAATAATTTGAACGCAGTGATTTAACTTGCAAATAAACTGTTAGATATGAATCCAATTTTTATTCAAATATACGAGATGTCACGTTGTTTGAGCAGGGTATCTTGGAAGGAAAAAGGCCTTATTTGAAGAACTGATTCCAAATTCGTGACAACTCTAGAGAAATGCTATCATTGTAAGCCTCACTGTTGGCAATGATCTCCAAGGTTTCTCGAATGGCTGTAGATTTAGGGGTGGAGCAGCTAGCTAATTTCCCTAAATAATCCAATATAGGAGTAACGGACTTGAATTAGATTTCTCTGAATATGACTGTGGTTACTTTGCTGTCTTTTGTTTCTCTTTTATGCTCGTTGATTCTAATTCTAAACGAACGCTTCGTCATTCCGAAATAGTATTATCTGGAGCCATTGCAGAGCAGTGGCTCTCAAACTTTCCTTTGCCACGGACCACTAGGTGTAGATTGCCAACCTAACATGGACCACCTACCTCGACACCTCTTCCATTCAAGTACCAAAATTCAGGAATATTGATTTAACAAGTCATTAAAATTCATTATCATCATAAAACTTGTTATTAAAGTTATTTCATTGAAAAGTTTAAAATAAATTAATAAAAAAATACTGTTTTTTTTATTATATTTTAAAACACAAAAGAACATGGCAAATCACTGAACACAACGTTAAACAGAAAAGAAAAAAACTCATTATCAAGATTTAGAACTAGGCATCTCAAATCAATGAAAATACTTGATGGCACAAAAGTGTATACGAAATGTAATGCAAAAGAATCGACACCAAACCATATCTTTCAATATATAGGCGTCAATAAGAAAATAATTCAAGATGATGAACAAAAATTAATAAGTGAATTAAAATATATAACCATGAAACTGTTTAAGACCAAGGGATAAGGAACAATAACAGCGTAATTATTTTTAGAATTAAAATGGTAATAGCACATTTCAAGAAAGTAAATAAACGAATACATTTTTTCTTCTCCATTTCATTGTGAAGAATGGTGTTGCTTGCAGTCTTCAAGCAGTTTGATTACATCAGGTGCAATGGAAGATAATTTCAGTCTTAGGTCAGGCCTGTTTCTTTTTACACTTTTTAGTCCAACCAGGGCAAGAAATCCTATTTCATAATTGTACGTTGTGGGAAACGGTATCAGGTTCTTGATGGCACTGTTGGCGAGTTCAGCATACTGTGATTTCACATGGATCCAGAAGTTTGTAAGGGATTTCTCACTAAACGTGAGTTTTAGTGCTCCCTCAGACGCCAATTCATTAAGCTGATCACACATACGAGCTGAAAGCCTCAATCACAGATGTAGAACTGAAATTATTCCTAATCCATTCCTTACTTTCATCAGGCTCTCGAAAATATTATTTTATGCTGTCTTGCAGAATTGTTGTATGGTTCTGAAATAATTACACTAATTCATCATCGATTAGCTCTCCTGAAGACTGCATAAAATCATCAAGTGCAGAAAATGAATCATTCTCCCCACGACCAAACTGTTTACTCCAAAGTTCATATTTCTGCAGAAATGCTTTTATTTTATCTTGCATTTAAAAAATGGGGACATCGCGCCCCTGGAGTGACAGATTTAGGCTGTTCAGCATGCTGAAAATAGTGCCACCTACGCTAGCCACTTAAAATCGTGGAAAAGAGATTTACTTACTTCATCAGTGTCATGAAGGAAGATCTTGATCTCATCATTCAGCTTTAGTGCTCCATCAGACGCCAATTCAATAAGCTGACAGCCACCATACTTCGGTTTGGAAAAGAAAATTTTTGTGCACACTTCCCATTTCTTCGCACAATACAATAAAATTGCGAGAGTTCAGTGACAATGGTTTAATTAAATTAACCACTTTAACTACTAGTTTCAATACAAGATCCAGTTCAGAAGGCACACCTTTTACTTCTAACTTTTCTCTGTGGAGAAAGCAGTGAGTTGAACAACTTTCAGGCACTATCTCTTTTGCCTTCGCTGTAAAACTCTTTCTTTTACCACACAAAACAGGCGCACCGTCAGTATTGACTCCGACATTTTTCCAATCCAAACTGTGTGTAATGAAATAATCATTAACCATATTAAAAATATCATCTCCTGTACTATGAATTTTTAACGATAAACAAAGCAAAAAGTCATCATGAACTTCATTTTCGTAAATGTATTAATATATTACATATGCTAAAATTTGACACAAGTTTTCTACGTGCGTGCTTTCGTTCAATTTTAAAGCAAATAAACTACTACCATGCACACGTGTGATTAATTGCTCCCCCACATTAGATGCCAAAATGTTATACGACGCTGAATTGTATCGAATTGTATCATTCGACAAATGAATCTTGTTTATTGCTCGCCCTGCCTTTTCCCCAAGCATAATATTATATTTGCCATCAATTTAGCCGCTGTCTTTACAAGTTCTTCAACGACGGTATGCCTTTGACCAGTATTTTCCACAAGTAAAGCCATTTTGAATGATACCTTTGTAGTTTTGCTATCTTCCTCGCCCGTAGCAACAGAAGTAATTGATTTCTGTGATGAAAGCATCACTTTACGTTTATTTTGAAAATATTCAACAGGTTTATGGGCAAAATCTGCATGTTTTGTTTGAAAATGACGTGAAAGTTTTGAAGGTTTCATCACGTTGTTAGACAACGTGTCATAGAACATAACACAAAGAGGGTTAGGTGCAAGTTGGTCACCGGTCCAATGAAATCCCATTTTCATGTAATCGTCGTCATATTTCTTGTTTACTCATTTCTTTTGTTTTTTTTTTGCCTATAATAGAGCAATGGCTTGGTTATGATCGTCAATGATTTTAGTTTTAGCATGCCCAGGTGGAAATCGTATTGGTTTCACTTATAATTAATTTCAATGAACTGATCCATTCTGAATACAAATGATAAATAACACAATAATAATATCAATGGTATAAAATATTTAGGCAAACCCCCCACGCGCAAAACACACAAGAATAACTAACTGCCGAACTCAAAGGGCCACTCTGTACTACAGATGGGTCGGAAATCACGTCACTGATACGAGTATGTCACCGTCACCGGCTGTGACATGTTTGCTGAAATATCACTGACAGAGTCACTGTGGGCGCCACCTGTCGCTGTCACCGGCCGAAACCTCCAGCTCCGCAGTTCCTGCTCTTTGGCGACGGGTTTGGCGTCACTGAGCTGTGACAGTGATTTCCGCGAAGGATCCTTGTTTGCGTCACCGTAACTTCGTTCTGCAGCTACTGGGATTACAACGTTACGGTAAGATAGCGACGTTGACAGCGCATTTGATCTTGATGGCCTGAGCCGCATGGCGGTGTAGTAGGTACACTGCCATCTTAGTGCGATAGACCAACACACACGCCACTTATCTTAAAGTTGCATTACTTGCGTGTTACAAATACAGATTTTCCATAGAAAATTTCGCGGACTACCTTGGACCTAGATACAGACCCTAGTTTGAGAACCACTGTTGTAGAGGGATCGCATAAACACCTTTTTCGTTGGAAACAGGGTTTGTCAGTATCTCTCTTAAGCAAATACAGAGACATAGAAGACCTTATGCCGACACCGTAGTTCATCTTCTTGAGCACGTTCTTGAATTGTAAGAACCAATTCTTCAAATTACGCCTTTTTCTTTACACGGTGTCTCGTGCCCAACCTACGAGACGCCTTGTGTCTTTGAATAGAAGTTACATTCATATCAATTTGTTTATTGTCTAGCCAATCACTGCGTTCAAATTATTGAAACGGTCTATTATTCAACCTACGATTTTCTTTCTGCCTTCCTTGAAAAAGCCATCTGGTTGATGGGCGAAAGCTTGGAAAGGTTTATTTCTATTCTTACGCCAATAAATCGGATTACTAATACAGTTTTCCTATTTTATGCATAGTTTGTGTAAAATTCCTGTTTATTAATTTCTAAATTAAATACTTTAAACGGATAACTTTAAGATATTACCTAACACAGAAAATTAAATTTGCTAAACAAGTAATCATGCAAGCACAGAACTTTCAAAAGAGGTAGCAAATTGGATTATTAATTCGGCAATCAGAATATCCTAAATTACCTATTCAACATGTAAAATTAGATCAGGAAACTTGAAAATTACCTCACCGTGGAGCGGGAATCGAACTCGCAACTCCCGATTTCCGTTCGAGCATGCTATTTGTTACACCACCCAGGACAACGTACTGTAGTTCCAAGTATCTGAGGGAGATCCGGCTTCGATTTCGTGTGCAGGGCGATATAATTTTCAAATTTTCTGATGTGATGTGAAGTTACATGCAGAACAGTAAAACTAGGCTATTCAGAATATTCTAATAATGAAACGCATATAGCGTATTAAATTCGTTTGTTTTTGTGGTGTAGTCAGCACAAAGATTTGCCAAGCTTTCGCACTTCACTGGGTGGCTTTTTCAAAGCAATGTTAGACATAAAAATGGTAGCATTTTTATGTCTAGCATTGCTTTGCAAAAGCCTCCCAGTGGAGTGCGTAAGCTTGGCAAACCTTTGTGCTGACTACACCACAAAAATAAACGGATTTAATAAGCTATATGCTGCAGACAACTCAAAGAGGCATGGAGAGGAGCATGCTTGGTGTAACCAGGAGAGATAAGAAAAGGAACTCGTGTATCTGAAAAACGACAAGAGTGGAAGACATCATGATCAGAGTTAAATCCCTGAAATGGCAATGGGCTGGACATACTGCCAGAAGGACAGACCTTCGATGGACAGCCGAAATTTCAGATTGTATTCCAAGGGACAGGAAAAGACCCAGAAGAAGACCACATGGGATGGGTGGATGAAATTCGAAAGTATGCAGGAGTGACATGGAGGAGACCAGCACAAGACAGACCGTTGTGGAGGAAACTTGGGGAGACCTTCGTCCAGCAGTGGATTGATAATGGTTGACAATGATGATGATGATGATGCAAGAACCAAAGGTTTTCGTGCTGAGTTGTGGTCAAGAAGATTAAAAGCTGTCGAAGCACGATAGTATTTTGTGGAGCCAAAGCACACACACTACACCTTTAAATTTTCCTTTAAAACACGCAGGATCTAAAAAACGTCTTTATTTACAATCTAAAAGAATATGGTAGATAAAAGCTCTGGAGAATACTTTCGCAACCACTATAGTCGCATCATCAGGCAGCTGAGTAAAACCAGACACAGAACGGCACAAGGTTAAATAGTGACAGATAGGAGCACTAGTAATAGACATTATGTAAATGAACACAAAGGTCATTGCCATTCACTACGAATTGTTAAAAGTTCCTTATAATTACTCAGATTCTTCCTCTCGTGAGTCCTGCAAAATTAGGTTTCCCCAGGTAGAGGAAATGTATACAGGCACGTCTTCATTACAGCATTTCGGTCCAAATTTAATAATATATAGACTCTCAGTAAAAAGCATAGAGCGTTTATTAGATGCAGTCGATAGTAAGTTCGCATTGTCCCATTCAGGTCTTAAACATTTTTCAATAACAACAAACAAAGATCTTCGCTCTTTCCGCGTTTATAAGTGAGTCACGGAAACTCACTTATAAACGTGGAAAGAGCGAAGATCTTTGTTTGATGTTCCTGGTCCACGTTAAATGTCTGTATTAATTATTCATTCGCCTTCTAATTATTTCTTCAGTTGCTGCTTACCATCTTTGGCGAATCCCCAGCATTGTGCGGGGCTCCAGAAGCAACCTGCCAAATTGGCTTGGCAGTTAGTGTGTGTGTGAGTCTGGGGGAATTCGAGGCCGCTGTGGTGTATCGGAAGCATATCCGGCGCGTAACTGGATGACACTGGGTTCGACTCCCGGTGGCGGCCAATGAGAATTTTTCCGTGACTCACTTATAAACGTGGAAAGAGCGAAGATCTTTGTTTGATGTTATTGAAAAATGTTTAAGACCTGAATGGGACAATGCGAACTTACTATCGACTGCATCTAATAAACGCTCTATGCTTTTTACTGAGAGTTAAAAATCTCGTACCGTCGACGCTCATAAATGGAATTTCGATAACACGAAATTCTTGATAACTCGAAAAGGGTAACATTCCCTGCGCTTGTCCTATGCGCATAATGCTTTCTCGATATATGCCATGGAAAATTTCATCATCTTTGAGCATGTGCATACGATTTGACCTCGCCCAAGATGAAAACACGGGTGGCACTCAGATTCCCGTCTTAGGAATATTGATTGTTAAACAGAAACTTCTGTTAATCAGAATCATCAAACTAGTTACATTGCCTAGGTATTTTTGTTTTATATATCAATGAATGAAATACGGGATTACACCATTTTACAATACAATTTTGGAAGATGTGAATCCGTTTATTGGTGTAAATATGATTATGGTTGTTAAGTCAGATAATATCCGAAAAATATTCAAATTAATCGGAAACTCGGAACTCAGTCGTTTTGGGTGGTGTAGTGGTTAGCATACTCTGACGCTATCCGGGAGACTCGGGTTCTATTCCCGCTCCAGGAAGACGAAATTTTCAAATATTTGGATATTATCTGACTTAACATCCATATCATATTTACACCAATAAACAGATTCACATCTTCCAAATTTGTATCGTTTTGTATATGTTGGCTAATTTTTATTTTAGTGTTGGGGGTCAATGTCTGATGTCCTTATCAAACAGTTCTTCCGAAATTAACGACAGTTTGAACCATTTGTAAAGAACAAATAGATAGCATCACATCTAACTTTCTCATCTATAATGTCTACGAACTTGTAAGCACAAGATTCCTTCAAGTTATTCTTCACGAAATTTCAGCTTTTCAAGTGTAAGCCGACACAGTACGAAATTACTTGGTGAAACTGTAAAGATTCGAAGCAGAAACGGAGTATACTTCTGTTATCTGGAAGGGCGAATTACGTTCCTTCGAACTGAAAAGTTCCCGACCTCCAGTCAAAGTGTACGCAGTTTTTATTTTCTCATACCTCCTTTATAATTAAGTATTATGATCATTCAAAAATCGCCCCTCAGGTTTTTCTCATAATTTTACTAAAAATGTGGAAACTAGGTAAATACTAAAGAGCCAATAGTTGTAAATGTCAAGTAACCGAAAAACAAGAATCCACAGGAATGCAGAATGGAAAACGAACCAGCACAGAATAAAAGAATATCGGGGTTCGGACTAAAGCCCACCGACGCTTGTCCACTATGAATGATTTGTAGATAAAACCTAACGTCGGAGGACGTTTTCGATCTAGTGTGGGGAATAAATATTTATTGACCGTATGAAAATTGCATGTTGTTTAAGAAATGTGAAAATTTAAGGGGGTTTCACCCCAAACCTAAACTAATTTACTGTATATTCTTTTTCTTATGGGTTCAAAAAGCTCAAACTTAAATCATTAGACAACGCTATCAATAGATGAACAACGCACTTGAAAATTTGGTAAAGTTTAAATTTAGCGGGTTAACACCCCTAAAATTAAACTTTTCAGTCTTTCTTTAAAGAAAGAAAATATAAGGTGAAGGGGAAGAAAGGAATGATATATTTTTACGTATATTGTTTGATGTATAAGGTAAGAGCTACTGTCCTTGTGCAATTTATACTAATGTAGAGATGTCCAATCAATACCGTTTGACATTGTTTACTTTAGAAATACGAAATATCTAGGTTGTAACTTGAAATCTTCTAAAAAGACCCGCGGCTTAGGTGCTTTGAAAAGAGCAGCGAAATAATCTGTTGAGTGCCTTTTATTAGGTTTTATAAACTGTTTAAAAATACCAAATATCTAAGTTGTAACTTAAAATCTTCTAAAAAGGCCCGCGGCCTAGGTGCCTTGTAAAGAGCTGAGAACTGATCCGTTGAGTGCCTTTTATTAGATTTTATAATATGTTTACAACTACCAAATATCTAGGTCGTAACTTGAAATCTTCTAAATAGGTCCGCGGCCTAGATGCCTTGTAAAGAGATAAGAAATAATCCGTTGAGTGTCTTTTATCAGGTTTTACAAAATGTTTACAAATACGAAACATCTAGGTTGTAATTTAAAATCTTCTAAAAAGGCCCGTATCGAGGGTATCTTGTCAACAAATGAAGATCGATTCGTTGAGTCCCTGTTGCCGCGAAAATTCTCCTAATTTCGGGCACATTGCTTCTGGTAAAGAAATACCCAAATTCGGGATTTAATTACCTTATTAATATTAATTATGTTAATTAATTAACATAATTAATCATTTATTTAATTATAGTAATTCCTAATTGGGTGCAGGAAGTATTATCCCCACCCAGGCCGCATAAGGATTCGCTGGTTTCTTTTATTTTCTTTTTTTTTTTTCCCTTCTTGCTTTCCTTTTGCGAAACGCAAACGCTAGGCCAGGTGCAAAATTCCGCAAACGAAGTGAAAGGTATTTTCCCTGCCCGGAATTTGCGAAGCAACAGTACTGCGGATTTCATAATGCAGCCTTAGCTAACAATAGGGCAGTGGTGGCTATACAGTGAAAGTCCAAGAAAGAATCCTAAATCTGGTAAGTAGGTAATAACTGTCACCCATTCTCTGTGTCGGGGAACATAATTCAGTCGGGCATACGTGGCTTCGAGCATACTTAATGACTTAAAAAGGGTTTCTCGGATGGTCCGATAATAGAACTCCGAAACCGGGTGACAGTTAGGGCCAAATAAATTTTTAAAGGGCTTAGCTCAGCAGATGGTCAGCTGGCCTGGAAAACATCTGCTCGAAATAGCCACTGGTCAACATCCACCGGACGGCAGGCTACTGACGAAGAAGAGGGGGCGGGGGGGGATAAACCAATGAAGGTGCGGGGTACGCCTCCATAAGGGATGAACACGCCTAGCAGCATGACTGAATGCGAAAACGAAACGAAAATAAAATGCGAAAACTTAGAGAAATCAGGGTCGGTTGTTGTTGTTGTCGAACTGTGGTTGTTGGGGATTTGTTGCTATCGTAGGTTGGCAAGAAATACTTCACCATGCGTGGGTCAAAAAGTCGGACTCACAAATCCAATAGGATATTAGGTACCCAAGGAAGGTAGTAGTGAAAGTGCAAAGTAGAGTCTGGAGAAGATATGCAGTTGTGGAGGGCTACCGGGCTGCGTTTTATCTACGGAGGATACCAGCCCCCAAGATCGCGGACACAAGAAGACCAGCTCACTAAGGAGTAAGTAGCCTTATCATTAACCCTCGGATCGGTGTTGAACAGTAGAAGATTTTAGGGTAAGACATCATCCAAATATTTCAATCCCTTGCATGCTGAGTAATCACTGAAATTTAGAAATGAAATATTATTGCTCACCTCGTACTAAATAAATAAATACATCGCTCTTTCCACGCTCCAGAAACACACAGCAACCGAAAAATTGTTTTTCAGCCGCCGCCGTGGAATTGAACCACTGAACTCTCGATATCTAGCCGAGCGCGTTAACTTTACACCACGGTGGCCAACAATCCACGGTGCTATGTGTAATTTTAAGTCAGCTTCTGACATCATAAATTCGTAAGATGGGCTCAGCTACTGAGACGTCTCTATCTGGTGGGCATTAACGGCACTGGCTATGTACAGTATATTATAGCAGTTAAATCCAAAGGGCGAGATCCAAGGTGAAAATCCTCCAAATACGCGGCGTCAGTAAATAAATAAATACATCGCTCTTTCCATGTTCCAGAAACACACAGCAACCCAAAAATTGTTTTCCAGCCGCCGCCGTGGAATTGAATCACGGAACTCTCGATATCTAGCCGAGCGCGTTAAGTTTACACGCTCGGCTAGATATCGAGAGTTCCGTGATTCAATTCCACGGCGGCGGCTGGAAAACAATTTTTCGGTTGCTGTGTGTTTCTAGAACATGGAAAGAGCGATGTATTTATTTATTTACTGACTCCACGTATTTGGAGGATTTTCACCTCGTACTAATTGGATTGCTAGGAACGTTTCTATTCTTATAAAACTTACGCTAAACTTTAACTTTTTAATAGCGATGCCTTAATATAACTTAATCTGGTCCCACCATTAATTTGTACATAAATTAAGAAATATGTTAAAATAAATTCTATATTTGTTTCTATAAACAACCGTTTTTTTTTCTTTTTTTTCGCTGCTGCTCTGCAAATGAGTACGAGTGTCAGGTTTTTGGTTTAATTTAAAGTAAACGGGTTTTCTTTCTTTGAAGATACCACGATTTCAAGCATGATACTGAACGGTTAGTTTTTAAACTTAATTTCTTTGCGGCATATGAGTTCTAGCGACAACCTCGTACGAGCTCGTATGAAATATAACACTTTCAGGTCCCAACGATGAGACTGGGTCGCCTATACTAGGAAACCCAATTTCATTGTTGCCACTTAGTCGATCGAAATTCATTAACAAAATGTATGCCCTCAAGTTCCCAAATGGGACCTGACGCGATAATATCCCTGTAAATTAGCCTTTATTGCATGACATGCGAAATATTAAGACCATAACTTAAGATTTAGTGAGTCACAAAGCTTTTACATAAACCCTGTGTCGTTATGATCTTACATATACGCATTTATATCTCTAGGAAAATTCGTACATTTCATTTTGTTCTACAAGGAAAACTCCCACACTTTGACAAGATCTCGGAAGGGAAACGCAATTTGTCATTTATGCAATTTGTATACGACTCCGGCTCTGAAGGCTCCCGGGTACGAATTTGCCGTTTCCCGTAGAGATGTGGGGTGTCGTTTTTGATTTGTATGTCAAAATGTGCGTTGGGGCACACTGCATACAAATTTAACACTTCGGCGGGAACCGGTGGGTGTACATCATGTTCCAAACATGCGTTGTGTCACACGGCGTAACAAAGTAAAATTTCGACGGGTGTACACCATCTTCCAAAATCAAAGCAGGTCATAATGCTCAAATTTCGAAAATATGGTAGCGATTATTCCTAAAGTTACTGTGCTAAGTGTGCTCAAGTTCAGTGGGCTCGTTTCCAGTGGGCAAATGTCTAGGTGGGTAACTGGCCGGTGGGGAAGTGTTCGAGTGGGCCCTTGTCCGGGTGGACAAATATCCGGTGGGCAAATGTCCGACACCTAAGAATATGAGATAGTGAATGCAGCAATAAGAAGACGCTCCCAGGTGTAGGGCTTGGAAAATTTCCCTTCAAAGTTAAATGCTCGGAGAGGTTTTCTACGACAGAGCTCAGATGACTAATAGCTCTTCATCTCAATGGCGCGTTCGGAAAGGTCACGGAGGTTAGGTATAGCAGCATGTTGTTGCATATGTCATTCTCTTCTGTTTCGGACAATTTCTTTCGTGCATATGAGGGTTCCACACTCCACGGAGTAAGCCACTGCGTACCCTGGTTAGCTGCACGGAATACTGTAAGCGGCCAACTAAAGTCCTTAGAGAAAAGAAATACTGAGAGGTACAGTATAACTTCCTTTTTAAGCTACAATTTTCAGTAAATTTATTCACACGCTGTGTATTTCTATTTTTTACGCTCCTCAGAGCATGAATTTACACACCTGGTATATAACTATTCTGGAAGAGCAACGGCCCCCTGTGACTCCAGTAGCTACGGCCCTGATTCGAAGTAGTTATAGACGACGAACGATACTCGAAGAGACGTCGTCTTCGATTTTGCGTTTAGTTTCACTAGCCTGTAGTAAGCTGATGACAGATCAGATCAGATGTAGAGGATTTTAGGAAGGGAGTGTCTGACCCCAGGTCTTAAACAATCCATAGAAATAGGAAGCTAGGAGATTTGGGCTAGAGTGCCCGATAGGAAAGTCACACGGAAGCGAGGTATAAAGGGTAGGAAGACGCCCTTATTTATTACCGGAGGGCAAATACCCGGAGCCCGACGGCTTATCGTGCCCATCCGACGCACGGCGGATATTTAGTGGTTCGAGCGTTCGTACCTGTCTGGGATCGAACCCGAGGTCTTCTCCGTGGCAGTCACGAACGTTGACCACTAGGTCACCAGCGGCACACAGAGGATTCCAGTAACTATTTGAATGACAAACATTTCAAAATGATGCTGCATACCATCTAGAGTGTGGGTGCTCTGCCATACTCTCTACACTGGAAATGTTGATGCTGGTTATATTTTTGAACCCAAGGAATAGCAGATTAGTTATGAATCAACAGAACCGATCTAAAACGTAGGGATTACTTTTTCGTTTATCTTTTCTTTTGTTTTAGTTTAAGGACTTGCACGAGCTTCAAAAGTTAAGAAATGCCGCCAGTCTTTAATTTAAAACATTTTTACAGGGTCGGAAAAGAACCAAAACAAGCACTGAAGAGGATAAAGAAAAAAAAAAAAAAAAAAAGAGGCGCAGCTTCAGGGCGCGAATTCTGCTGGTAGTAAGCAACTAATAGTTGTTAATTTATATAGGTCTACATTTCTTAGTAGAAAAGAACAGTACTAGACTACTAGTGAGCCCTGGTAGATTCGAACCCGGTCACACTATCAGAAGACAGCAGTTCCTAGCACTCGACCACCGGGGTGGCCCCCATGGGTTAGTTCGGGCTGTTTTCGCATTTTCCGAAAGCTAACACAAAGTCCAGTCCGGAGATTCAGGACAAGGGAAGTCTCAGGGATTTCTTCCGAAGTTTGACTGTGATTTTTTATCGTACTCCTAACGGTGGCATGGACAGTGGACAATAGCGTGGCGGCGCCTGCAGCTCAGAATTCAGTGGCCTTTTAGGGGACTAAGTATCATAGGCGAGGGGGAGGGAGCAGAAATGTATGCAAAAAATTTGGTTTATGTAGATTTCACCTGACGGTGATGGTGTTAACCCCATTAAATGAAAAACGTTTTCAGGTCCGTATGTGACCTACTACAGAGGTTCAGCACGTGCCAAGACGACAAATCTGCAGCGATACATTCCGCCCGTGTAGCTTAGTTGGGAGAGCAACTTACTCCGGAGTGAGGGAACGCGCATTCGATCTCCGTCACGGACAAATTTGTGTTTTCACATTGGCGTCCGAACGTAAAAATGAATGTACTGGCCGTTGGGTTCTTCGAAAAATGTGTGATGTTCATTCCACACATCGTCTGGAATTTATGAAAAGTTCCTACTTTGCTTCAAATAAAAAAAAAAAAAAAAAATTAAAAGGGAGGTTATGTAACGTACTACAGAGGTAAAGCACGTGTCAGGACGACAAATCTGCAGAGATACATTCCGTCCGTGTAGCTTAGTTGGAAGAGCACTCCCAACTAAGCTACACGGACGGAATAAGCTACTCCGGAGTGAGGGGGCGTGAAATTCGTCACGGACAAACTTGTGTTTTCACACATACTGTACGTAGTATTTATTCAATATACGTAGTACTAGGAACTATGAATACGAATATTTATAGCCTTTAACAAGTTATTTTTTCTTCAATTAAGCTTACTTGCGTCGCCTTTTTTTTTCTTATTTTTTTTTAATATTTGCAGGCTGTTTATGAATTTTAGTTTGTATTCTGAGAAGAAATATATATCTCATCCTATAATTATAAAAATGGTGTCTTTTTACTACTCTCTCAGGTATTCGCTCAAAGGACTCTTTCCATTTCCCAGAAGTACGAACACTAAATTTAACAATTTAACAAATTCATTTTATATAATTCACGTACGTTTATCCAAAATCTTAAATGGTTGCATTCGCGAAGTGTTCTAACTGCTTAATATTGGGGGAGAGGGGGGACTAAAATGTTCGCTCAAAGAAAGTTACGCGGGGTGGGGGTAACAGCCCACTCTATCCCACACTGTAAAAAATTGTCTTGAATAGTCAGTGTTTCACCCGGGTAAAAACACTTTACAGATCGTAAGCACGCCATCTGGCGGTCAACCATAAATTTTCGTTAGATAAACTACATGCTGACGGTGTTTAAACTGTTTGAACTGTTACTGTATTTTAACCTTGACAATCTGGCAACGTCCTTCTTAAAGCGGTTATGCACCTATTTTTTCACGTGCAATCAGTCGACCGGCAACACCTCTGTGAGCAACACGTTTTTATTTCCCGGTCATTAGATTGTTAATAAATATTACGGTATGGTATTGTAAAATTACGGTTTACTGACTCAGCTGCCGGTGTATCTACTGTAATTTGATCATGCAATTTTTTACAGTGCACCCCTAGCGTTACGCCTGATCATGGACACGATAACCTGAAACAGAACCGAACATTTTGCTTGCATCTGTAGCGGTAGCAACCCTGGCCATGAAAGGGGAAGAGATAAGCTCATTATATATAATTCTATGGCTTTCAGTATTAATTTATCACAGCTAGAAAGCAGCCAATAGACTGCATTTTTTTATAGAAAGACAGTAGGCACGTGTCTAGGACGGCAGGTTTCAAGGGAAGAGGCGGGATTTTTTCGACAATTTAAAAAAGAAAGCACACAGAGAAGCATAGAACTATGTTCACGTGAAGTAAAATAAAAACATAATTTCAATGCAGAATCCTTCCTTTTTGTAAGTTTTGCATCATGTCTTAATGAAAAAAAAAAAGTAGAAATCACTGATGTGCCCTAAGTTTCAATAGTACAGGAGGATGGAGTGGACGTGTTTTCAAAACGTTGTTAGAAACAAAATGGATTAGATTTTTGTCTCATATCTATCGACTGCAATTTGAACAGGAACACTTCGACTTGTGAGCCATTAATTTCCATTCTTTCAACGTTCTAAAACCTTTAATACTTTCGGATTTCGGCGGAAAATTTACTAAAGGGAAATGAAAGATGCGAAAAATTAAGAATGTTTTACGATCAATGAAATAGAAAAACAAATCTTAAGTTGAGTGAAAAAATTTTTTCGGTTAACAACTTCATTTCAAAGTATTAAAAATTCTTATAATGTAAAGCCACAACGTGAAATTAGCAACATAAATAAAAATTTAATGTTTTCCGAAATATCGAATTTTTATTTTCTTTCCAACTGTTTTTTAGTACAAACAGAGCATTCACTGTAGCTAGTATAATGCCTAAATGTGTACTCAAAAATTTGTATGCATTTAATCATTCCTAACGAAATATTTACAAAGCAACCGGAAATGAAAGTGCGCAAAAAATCAATCACTTCACTTGCAAAAAATTGTTTTGCTGAAACCGAAATAGCCTCTTAACAAAGATATCTCGAAAGTTTCGAAATTCTGGCTGTCAGAGCTCGTGGAGGGAGAATTGTAAACAATATTTAAAATGTAAGTGCACGATATTTGACGTTCTGGGTGCCCAAAATATATATATATATATTTTTAACTCTCAAAGAACCAAAAAGTTCCACGTCACGGGCAGATAACGTGATTCCACTGGCTGTTTTTTTCTCTTTTGTTTACCAAGTACGGTAGAAAAAAGATTATCAATCAAACGGCCGCATAATTCAACCCAAAGTTATCCAGGATTTTTTTTTTTTTGTAAGGAAACAAAAATTTCAAAGAATCACCATGGAATGGGCAGTGCGGTTTACAGATCATAGCTGAGAAGGCAAAAACTAAAAAAAAAATAAAAATAAAATAAAAAAATCATTGGATTTGTTCCTGAGAACAGCTACAGCAACGAGGTCTTCTCAATGGCGTCTTGGCAGCATTGTAGGATATTGTTGTTGGGCCACTTACTAACTCGGGTGCTTTTTAACGGAATCTATAAATTTTTCTGAGGCTGAAACCCGAAGCTGAGATAAACTTGATGTAGTTTTTTTGCAAACTGCTATTTTTGCTACTTCCGAAATGAAACTCAGCCACTAGAGGCCCTTTCTAGAACGCGCCTGGCTACAAGTACCAATGGGCTAATTGTATAAATATGTCGCGTGAAATCCGTCAATCACTTCAAGGCATAGGGAAATTTTGTGCGATTTTACTGGTAGCTATTTTGGTCCCTTAAGACGAATTCTCTCTGTTCAGCGATCTTAGTGTAACTGTTTCAGACACGCAGGGTGGTTCTAAGTTTTCTTTGAAGACGCTGCGATGCTCAGAGCTATGGAGGAGGCATCCGTTTAGGTGACAGCTAGGTGGCAGATAACATCTGCCACTTCCTTTAACCTTTCAAAGCCCGTGACAGTGTGAATCACAAGTTTTCGTGGCTGTGAAAGTGGCATCAAAAGTGACCTTGCCTTTGCAACTGGAATACTGCCAGTAAGGCATATGCATCTTGATTGAAAGGAGCAGCAAAATTGTTTTTCATTTTCATCATTCTTGCGGCAGAAAGTCAAATAACAGAATTTCAAAAGTTTCACGAAGATATTTGCTCAAATCTCGAATCTGTTTTGAATACTCAAGTAGTTTCGATATTCGTCAAAGAAAAGGGCAACTGGACGCGCGCACACAGACAGACAGTGCGTACCCACATGCAAGCTGACGCCATGGGTAGGCTGGGGTGAGCTTCAGCCCCTATCCCCTATCCCCCCTCTAAATATTTAAACTGTTAGAACATATGGTTGGTGCAACCAGCAAAGATTTTAGGGAACTTGGAAAAACGCACCTGAATTTTTCGAGTTCACAGGAATTTTGTTACATAAATGTTTTTTTTTTTTTTTTTAGTGTTTGTACTTTTGGGAAATTGAGGGAGTCCTCTGAGCGAATGTCTAAGAGAGTAGTAGAAACACACCATTTTTAGAACTATAGTTTAAAAGATGAGAAAGAGAGAGAGAGAGAGATTCCCTATGAGGTTAAAACTAAAATTCATAAACAGCCTTATGCCAGCAAAAAACAGAAAAAAAAAAAAAGGAAAAAAAAAAAAAAAAAACGAAAGGAAGAAAAAACGACATAAGTGATCCAAAATAATTGCGGAGAAATAGTAATTGGCCATAGAGATTCGTATCCATTGTTCCCATACTACATGCGTTGAATAAATACCACGTACAGTATGCACCTGAAAACTTCTTTTCACTAGGGATAACATGATCAGCGTCGGGTAAAATCCGCGTGAACATATTTTTTTGCCAAAATTTCTGCCTAGCGCTTCAAAATTTAGGCTCGTCCCCCCCCCCTTATGCTTATCCTCCCTAATAGCCCACCCAGTTCTCAGTGGCTGACGTCGCCACTGTCCACATCACTCGCCCCACAATTCACTCGCCCCCTTTATTTAGCATTGTATCGTGAAAGGTTCCCTCACTGGCGAAGACAGCCGGAGCTTGATTTGCCAACGCAAGGGTAATAATAGTAAAATGTTAAATCACAGCACATTTAAAGAAGGAATTTACAACAAAATACACAAATCGCCAAATTGTATTCCAAAAATAAAATGATTGATATCAGCTCCTGGGTTATTCCTATATCAACGCACTCTTTCGCAGTGGCGCACTCTGCGGGGGTGTCCCAGGAGCCCGGGCCCTCCCCATGAGGTATCACTTGGTCCTTTGATTTTTGTTATGGGCAACTTTTTTATATATATTTGTATATGTTTTTAGATATATAATTTACGAATAATCGGAAACGCACTTTAATATGACGGAGATATTTTTATCGCTTTTCAATGTTTTGGAAGATGTTTTCTCGTCTTTTTTTTTTTTTTTTTTTTTTTTGCATCTTCAATATTTTGGGCCACCCCATAAAAAAAACTTGGGTACACCACTGCTCTTTTGGGATTCTTAAATGGGCCAATGCTGATCTACAAGAACTTGACAGACTCATTAGAAGACTTTTAACCAAATACAGATGCAACCACCAAAATCGTCAGTTGAAAGATTATACCTGAAAAGAAGAGAAAAGAAAAGAAAAGAAGCTGAAAAGAGTTAATGAATATATCATATCTTTGCGGAAAAACAAGAGAAACAACTCATACAGTAAGTATTTCTTTGGGAAAAAACAACAACAAAAAACATCTTATCACTACAGTGGTGGCTGCAGCTGACGAAGACTTTAACCTACTGAACTTGAATGCTACTTAGCTCTTTTCTCAATCACAATTCAGATCCTCTACAAAGTGGGAAAAACAAAATTCTGTGCGATAAATATCCAAACTACTTAGATCTTGAAAACATTGAAAAAAAAAACAACTCTCTACTACAATGGTTAAAAAAAGGCCAACTTTATTCAAAAACCGAGGATAATGAAACTGAGCAAATGTGCCCCATGAGAAAGCTCCCCAAACAATCACACAGCCACCTAGAACACAGCCTTCCTGGTACGGAAGGGCCATGGCCTCCTGCTATTAACTACAGATGAGTTCGGGCTCAGTTTTAGGAGCCCGGGCCCAGCCCGCTTTCTTTGATTACATGTGTTTGTTGAGCCCAGGCCCGGATTCTTCGAAAATTTTGCTTATCAAGGCTTGCATTTATGCATTATACACTGGCCAAAGATATGGTCCAAGCAAGGATTAGTTTAAAAAGTTTAGTTCAGTTAATCCACTTCACAATATTCATATGTTTTTAGAAATACTACGCATAAAGCCAAATGTTCTAAAATGGGGATTTGAAAATAAATAAATAATCAACGTGCCCTTCGACCGTATCAGGGGAATCAGTAATTTTGGTAAAAGCTGAAGAAAAGAAAATCGTTTAGAAACAAAAAATTTCATTCGTTATTTCTTTTTGATTTCTGTATTTATTTTTATTTTGAATAAACTGCATTATAAAACGTACAACGCCGTACAGACAGTTGCAAGTGTTTGAAATTTTGACTCTAGAAAACTAATCTTTGCAATATAATTTACATATATGCTAATTGGAAAAGGTAGTTTAGAGTGATGTAGTAGAATATAAAAAAAAAAAAAGCATGTAGGGAAATTTACAAAAAAAAAAAAAAAAAAAAAAGAACGTAAAAGCATTTCAGATCAGATTATTCTGCATTTTGTAACATTAACAAAGCTTTGCGCTTAATAGTATAATAATCACAATATTATCATATGTGTATGCAGTTTCCAGATCAAGTTCATCATGGAAAAAGAGAGAGAGAGAGAGAATTGCATCTAATGCCTCAGCGCTTCAACTTGATCTTCTTTTCTCTAAAACTCGACTTGCTGCACTAAAAACTAACGTCACCCCAAAAATCGTGGGAGTGAGGAAATATTAAAAAATAAATAACAATACTTCTAACTGCACAATTTTGGAAATTAATACACCATTTTACAGATAAGATTCTTGATTTTTAATAAAATACAAAAAATAGGAATGTGATTTTTTCCCAGTTTTTCGATCCAGACTTCCTTAAACTAATCCTTGCTTGGGCCATAGCTTTGGACAATGCACAATGCAAGTCTTGCTAAGCAAAATTTGTCTTGCAATGGCAGCTAGCTTAGGAAATTGAAAATCCTTCCATCATGGTAACAAATCCACAATGAAATTCAACACGTGTAATTCGACCGGGCTCGGAATTACGCGTGTTGAATTAATTACAGTAATGAAATTCAAGACGTGTAATTCCGAGCCCGGGCCCGGGTTTTTCGGCAGTTAATGAGCCCGTCCGAGCCCGAGCTCGAGCTCTTCTCTAATTGACACGACACCCGCACCCTCCCGTCAGCTCGATAAAACTGAAAACGCGATCGATCTGACCACACAACGCAGCGCCACCCTGAAGTCCAGTTTTGATGTTCACGGCACCAGGTGAGGCTTGATGTCCGATGACGAGCACTCAACAGTGGCGCACGAGTAGGGCGTCGCCTCCCGTAGCCCAGGGTTTGCTGGCTGGGCCTCTGACATTTAACCTGGATGTGATTTGCGCCGCCGTTGCCAAGCGGTTGGTCTATACCAGTCTGGATACTCTACGTCGACTTCGGTCATCAATGGCGTGTTGTCGGCCACCGCTTGTTCTCTGGGCGTGGTACGTCCGTCGATGATATACTCGCTGTACGCCCTAGATACGGTTGCTCTCGGGAACCCTAGGGTTCTTGTTCTTACCACTTGGGTGATAGAATGACCCGACCCATCTGACTTGCGCCGACATGCGTGCACGATCAAAGTCGCTCAGATCACCTCGTCTACCCATGTTCGTCGATTGCGATACACTGTTTGGAAGCCTCGCTATTCGCCTATTATCGCCTGCATTCGGTTTGGGTCTGTTCCACTCTGCCTGGGGGATGCCCATGTCAACTGCCTATCACCTCTACCTCTAATATTTTGTTTACCGAGTGTACATACATGCCTTTCATTCTTTACGACAAACGACTTCAACTTTCCCCGCCTAACTCTTCTAGTAATATGCTTCAGAAAAAAAGTTGAAGGCTTCTGCTCATACCTACAAGTAAGAACTTATAGATAAGCAGTTTTATTTCTGCTCCTCTGTCACAAACCCTGCAAACAAATTCGCTAAGTCGCCCTTCACTTCCAAATTTTAAGCTGAAATGACTTGACATGAATGCAAATAAATTTCAGCGTGTTCAGCCATAGTCAGTCTTCTGCTATTTAGCTCAAAATTACGCACTTACTGATTCCTGTTTTTTAGCAGATGAAAGTCGTCCAGATTGCTTGTTAATTTCAACAGACTTTTTGACGAGACGGAAACACTCAAAACCTGGCTTATTGCTGCGTGTCCAAATGGCATTTGTTGCAGTTGCTGAGACTGACAGTTCACCTGATTTTCTCGTAGCATTTAAAGAACGGCGTATTGTGAAAGACCATATAATACAAATTTTGAAGATGACAATCCGATTTTTTGTGTAAACGTGACAAGGATGGTAAGTCAAATGATATCCGAAAACTTGGGCGCTCTCTGAGAGACGCGGATTCGAGTCCCGCTCCAGGACGATTAAATTTTCAAGTTTTCGGATATTATCTGACTTACCATCCTTGTCACATTTACGCCAAAAATCGGATTGTCATCTTCAAAATTTGTAACACTGTATTGTTTCGTACTCTGAAATTCGGCTAAAGTCAACGCGAGTCAAAAGCGCTCGTAATCTAAAGCAAATCGTGCTTTCAACTGGAAAGCTCAGAAAAATCCGTGGAAAATCTGTAATCGAGGTTATTTCGGTGGAAAGTTGTCAGTTTGCTGGTTAAAGAGCCAACCTTTTTCGGCCCGAAATTCATTTCTAGTTACCCTTTTCTAATTTTTCCGATAATAACGGAAATGAAGTAGGTAATAGGTATATCCTAACACAAAATGTTGTAAAGCGTAACGCGGCAGCCTAAAGCTTAACACCCACACTTAAAGAAAGTCTACTCAGCTTAATACCCATTTTTAAAGAAAGTCTTTGTCCCTAGTTGATGCGAAATTTTCCGCTGAGTTTTTTTGTATGTTTCCCTTTGCATGAAAGTTGCTAATAATCATTGGCTTCCACACTAGTGTAATTTTTAAGTAACAGAAGAACATGGCAGTAAAACAGTTAACACTGCATCAAATTCTATCTGTTCATAAGACGATTGAGAAATACTATGTGTAGCATAAAATATGGAAAACTGCATGAGGTTTTCGCTTTTAGCTTTGCAGTAAACTCATCAACATTTTTGACCTTGCAGTTGGCATTATTTTCCTGTTTACTCTGCGTTCTCGTTCACTTAGGTATCCTGGTGTGAAAAACAGTCATTTTTGTTTCCGCTTTTTACCTGGCGAAACATCTGTCTACTCTCAGGTACTACAACAACAATGATAACGTGATTTGTGCGAATAATGGAATCATTTCTGCCTTCCATACAAGTCCGAAAATATGTGTGAAATCTAAATTTTATTATCCTTTTTTTTTCTTTTCTCGTGAAGCCATATTTCGTGTATTCGTCTCGTTTTTTGTCATTCTTGGGTGATATTTGTCCTGAGCTTCCCGAAAATATGGTCATTGTCCAGTACAACCAAAAAAGGTGATCTTTTGTTCTACCTAAAAACAATCCTTTTTTTCTTTTTTTAGGATATCAGGATAATTCCATTGAAAGAATGTTTCGATGGATACTTTACTGAAAATTATTTTCCACGAATGAATCATTAATATTTCACATCTACTGTAACCAGTCATTTCCTTACTTTAAACAGAAGTAGACCCACAGCAGTTTCTAAAAGAATGAAATATGACAAAACAAACAGGACAAAATTATGTAGCAGTTCAGTGTCATTTCAGTGAACGTTAGCAAATTTATCTTGTGTTTCACATACACCAAAGAGCCAAAACATTATGATGACCTTTGTAATATGGTATAGGTCTTCCATGTGCCACCAAAGCATCTCTTACGACGCAAGGCATAGACACTACATGATTTCTAAGGATGACAAACAGAGGTCATCACTCTTTTCATGCTTATAAGTGAGTCACGGAAAATTTCTCACTGGCCGCCACCGGGAATCGAACCCAGGGTCTTCCAGTTACGCGCCGGATATGCTTCCACTGCAACACAGCGGCCTCGAATTCCTCCAGACTCACATACACAAACTGCCAAGCAAATTGGCAATTTGCTTCTTGGAGCCCTGCACAATGCTGGAGATTCACCAAAGATGGTAACCAGCAACTAAAGATTAACACGCACATTATTATTGTTCAGTTACAGCTTATTATTTTTTCAGTTGCTGCTTACCATATTTGGTGAATCCCCAGCATTGTGCAGGGCTTCAAGAAGCAACCTGCCAAGTGGCTTGGCAGTTAGTCGTATGTGAGTCTGGTGGAATTCGAGGCCGCTGTGATGCAGTGGAAGCATATCCGGCGCGTAACTGGAAGAACCTGGTTTCGATTCCCAGTGGCAGTTGCTGCTTACCATCTTTGGTGAATCCCCAGCATTGTGCAGGGCTCCAAGAAGCAACCTGCCAAGTGGCTTGGCAGTTAGTCGTATGTGAGTCTGGTAGAATTCGAGGCCGCTGTGATGCAGTGGAAGCATATCCGGCGCGTAACTGGAAGACCCTGGATTCGATTCCCAGTGGCGGCCAATGAGAAATTTTCCGTGACTCACTTATAAATGTGGAAAGACCGATGACTTCTGTTTGATGTTCCTGGTCCACGTCAAATGTCTGTATTAATTCTAAGGATGTCTTGGCCGCCCTGGTGGCGCAGTGGTCTAAGCGATAGCTTCTGATCATTCGTCCGAGATGAGTACGGGTTCGAATCCTGGTGGGGCATGGATGTTGTGTTTGTCTTGCGGCACTGGCTCTCTCCGTTCCCTGAAATCAGTAACCCTAAATTAGGGAAGAGCAACTGCTTATGGCACATTGAGTTGAAAACGGTGCTCCTTAAACCCTCAATAAAAAAAGAAAAAGAATGTCTTGTGGTATCTGGTATCAACACGTTACCAGAAGATCCTTAACTCATATCGAACTTGCTGTTCTACCACAAACCACGGATGCTCGATTGGACTTATGTCTGGGGAATTCGGTGGCCAGGGAAGTATCTGAAATTTCCCTCGTGTTCCGCGAACGATTATCGAATAATGCTTGATTAGATTGATGTCTGGGGAATTTGGAGGACAGGGCAATACCTGGAAGTCTTCCTCATGTTCCACAAACCATTCTCGAATAATGCTTTATTAGATTGATGTCTGGGGAATTTGGAGGCTAGGGCAATACCTGGAAGTCTTCCTCGTGTTCCACAAACCATTCTCAAATAATGCTTGATTAGATTGATGTCTGGGGAATTTGGAGGCCAGAGCAATACCTGGAAGTCTTCCTCGTGTTCCACAAACCATTCTCGAATAATGCTTGATTAGATTGATGTCTGAGGAATTTGGAGCCCAGAACAATACCTGGATGTCTTCCTGATGTTCCACAAACCATTCTCGAATAATGCTTGATTAGATTGATGTCTGAGGAATTTGGAGGCCAGGACAATACCTGGATGTCTTCCTCATGTTCCACAAACCATTATCGAATAATGCTTGATTAGATTGATGTTTGGGGAATTTGAAGGCCAGGACAATACCTGGATGTCTTCCTCATGTTCCACAAACCATGATCGAATAATGCTTGATTAGATTGATGTCTGGGGAATTTGGAGGCCAGGACAATACCTGGATGTCTTCCTCATGTTCCACTAACCATTATCGAATAATGCTTGATTAGATTGATGTCTGGGGAATTTGGAGGCCAGGGCAATACCTGGAAGTGTTCCTCATGTTCCACAAACCATTATCGAATAATGCTTGATTAGATTGATGTCTGGGGAATTTGGAGGCCAGGGCATGACCTGGAAGTGTTCCTCATGTTTCACAAACCATTCTCGAATAATGCTTGATTAGATTGATGTCTGGGGAATTGAATTTGAAGGCCAGGGCAATACCTGGAAGTTTTCCTCATGTTCCACAAACCATTATCGATTAATGCTTGATTAGATTGATGTCTGGGGAATTTGGAGGCCAGGGCATGACCTGGAAGTCTTCCTCATGTTCCACAAACCATTCTCGAATAATGCTTGATTAGATTGATGTCTGAGGAATTTGGAGCCCAGAACAATACCTGGATGTCTTCCTGATGTTCCACAAACCATTCTCGGATAATGCTTGATTAGATTGATGTCTGAGGAATTTGGAGGCCAGGACAATACCTGGATGTCTTCCTCATGTTCCACAAACCATTATCGAATAATGCTTGATTAGATTGATGTTTGGGGAATTTGAAGGCCAGGACAATACCTGGATGTCTTCCTCATGTTCCACAAACCATTATCGAATAATGCTTGATTAGATTGATGTCTGGGGAATTTGGAGGCCAGGACAATACCTGGATGTCTTTCTTATGTTCCACTAACCATTATCGAATAATGCTTGATTAGATTGATGTCTGGGGAATTTGGAGGCCAGGGCATGACCTGGAAGTGTTCCTCATGTTTCACAAACCATTCTCGAATAATGCTTGATTAGATTGATGTCTGGGGAATTGAATTTGAAGGCCAGGGCAATACCTGGAAGTTTTCCTCATGTTCCACAAACCATTATCGATTAATGCTTGATTAGATTGATGTCTGGGGAATTTGGAGGCCAGGGCATGACCTGGAAGTCTTCCTCATGTTCCACAAACCATTCTCGAATAATGCTTGATTAGATTGATGTCTGAGGAATTTGGAGCCCAGAACAATACCTGGATGTCTTCCTGATGTTCCACAAACCATTCTCGGATAATGCTTGATTAGATTGATGTCTGAGGAATTTGGAGGCCAGGACAATACCTGGATGTCTTCCTCATGTTCCACAAACCATTATCGAATAATGCTTGATTAGATTGATGTTTGGGGAATTTGAAGGCCAGGACAATACCTGGATGTCTTCCTCATGTTCCACAAACCATTATCGAATAATGCTTGATTAGATTGATGTCTGAGGAATTTGGAGGCCAGGACAATACCTGGATGTCTTTCTTATGTTCCACTAACCATTATCGAATAATGCTTGATTAGATTGATGTCTGGGGAATTTGAAGGCCAGGGCAATACCTGGAAGTTTTCCTCATGTTCCACAAACCATTATCGAATAATGCTTGATTAGATTGATGTCTGGGGAATTTGGAGGACAGAGCAATACTTGGAAGTCTTCCTCCTGTTCCGCAAACCATTCTCGAATAATGCTTGATTAGATTGATGTCTGAGGAATTTGGAGCCCAGGACAATACCTGGATGTCTTCCTGATGTTCCACAAACCATTATCGAATAAGGCTTGTTTAGATTGATGTCTGGGGAATTTGGAGGACAGAGCAATACTTGGAAGTCTTCCTCCTGTTCCACAAACCATTCTCGAATAATGCTTGATTAGATTGATGTCTGAGGAATTTGGAGTCCAGGACAATACTTGGATGTCTTCCTCATGTTCCACAAACCATTCTCGAATAATGCTTGTTTAGATTGACGTCTGGGGAATTTAATTTGGAGGCCAGGACAATACCTGGATGTCTTCCTCATGTTCCACAAACCATTCTCGAATAATGCTTGTTTAGATTGATGTCTGGGGAATTTAATTTGGAGGCCAGGACAATACCTGGATGTCTTCCTGATGTTCCACAAACCATTATCGAATAATGCTTGATTAGATTGATGTCTGAGGAATTTGGAGGCCAGGACAATACCTGGATGTCTTCCTCATGTTCCACAGACCATTCTCGAATAATTGTTGATTAGATTGATGTCTGGGGAATTTGGAGGCCAGGACAATACCTGGATGTCTTCCTCATGTTCCACAAATCATTATCGAATAATGCTTGATTAGATTGATGTCTGGGGAATTTGGAGGCCAGGACAATACCTGGATGTCTTCCTCATGTTCCACAAACCATTATCGAATAATGCTTGATTAGATTGATGTCTGGGGAATTTGGAGGCCAGGACAATACCTGGATGTCTTTCTTATGTTCCACTAACCATTATCGAATAATGCTTGATTAGATTGATGTCTGGGGAATTTGAAGGCCAGGGCAATACCTGGAAGTTTTCCTCATGTTCCACAAACCATTATCGAATAATGCTTGATTAGATTGATGTCTGGGGAATTTGGAGGACAGAGCAATACTTGGAAGTCTTCCTCCTGTTCCGCAAACCATTCTCGAATAATGCTTTATTAGATTGATGTCTGAGGAATTTGGAGCCCAGGACAATACCTGGATGTCTTCCTGATGTTCCACAAACCATTATCGAATAAGGCTTGTTTAGATTGATGTCTGGGGAATTTGGAGGACAGAGCAATACTTGGAAGTCTTCCTCCTGTTCCACAAACCATTCTCGAATAATGCTTGATTAGATTGATGTCTGAGGAATTTGGAGTCCAGGACAATACTTGGATGTCTTCCTCATGTTCCACAAACCATTCTCGAATAATGCTTGTTTAGATTGACGTCTGGGGAATTTAATTTGGAGGCCAGGACAATACCTGGATGTCTTCCTCATGTTCCACAAACCATTATCGAATAATGCTTGATTAGATTGATGTCTGGGGAATTTGGAGTCCAGGACAATACCTGGATGTCTTCCTCATGTTCCACAAACCAGTATCGAATAATTCTTGATTAGATTGATGTCTGGGGAATTTGAAGGCCAGGGCAATACCTGGAAGTTTTCCTCATGTTCCACAAACCATTCTAGAATAATGCTTGATTTGATTGATGTCTGGGGAATTTCGAGGCCATGACAATACCTGGAAGTCCTCCTCATGTTCCACAAACCATTCTCGAGTAATGCTTGATTTGATTGATGTCTGGGGAATTGAATTTGGAGGCCAGAGCAATACCTGGAAGTCTTCCTCATGTTCCACAAAATATTGATTAGATTGATGTCTGGGTAATTTGGTGGCCTGGTTAATACCTGGAAGTCTTTTTCACGTTCCACAAACCATTCTCGAACAATCCGGGAAGTGTGGCATGGCTCATTATCCTCCTGAAAGTAGGCACTACTAAAGGGCAACGCCATTGCCATGAAAGACGTATCTGGAGAACAACAATAACACCGATTAACAGAGCGCAGTTTCAGGTGTTATTTATAAGTTTCATGACCTTCACAAGCTCCATCAATTACCTGGTCTGCAATGAAATGTTTTAGGTGATACACAATATACAGGGTGTCCCACTCTCTACCGAACCCAACATTTCTTTAATAATATGAACACCAATGAAGATAATGCAACGGAATTTGAAGTGGACTTACCTCATTTCGTGAGAAATGTGATGACATCACAACATGTGCTGAAAGTGGCCACCATTTGCGTCCAGACAGCATTGAACCCGGCGCTCTCCGCCATCCAGCCGAGGCACTCCTTAGTGGCGGACACATTCCTAAGTGTGGTGCCACTGGGGAGTAATCCGTCAGCCGTCCGGACGCGCCTATCTGCTGCTTTGTCATACCATTTCGCTAAGCGTGTCTTCACAATACGGTTGTTGATAGTGAGTGCTCGAGCTCGTGGCTGTTCGCGTACGTGTGAAAATGTATTAGTATACTCTGGAGGAGCGAGTGTTTATTGTTGATACTTATTGGAAAGCAGAAATTGGAGGACGAAGAACTCTCTATTGGATATTACCAGCATGATGGAGCGACATCACACACCAGTATGGCCGAAATTCAGTCCTATTTCGGCAACCGCGTCATTTCGAAGGGTCTATGACCACCGCGCTTGCCCGATCTGACGCCTCCTGATTACTTTTTATAGGGATATCTAAAGGGGAGAGTTCACCAAAAGAAACCGCGGACCATAGATGCCTTGGAAGCAAACATCACCGAAGAAATTCAGGCAGTGACGGCGGACGTGCTGGCAAGGACTTTCCACAATATGGTGCGCCGGGTTCAATGCTGTCTGGACACAAATGGTGGCCACTTCCAACACATGTTGTGATGTCATCACATTTCGCACGAAATGAGGTAAGTCCACTTCAAATTCCGTTGCAATATCTTCATTGGTGTTAATATTATTAAAGAAATGTCGGGTTCGGTAGCTAGTGGGACAACCCTGTAGTTTCCTACCCTTGAATGACTGGACCCAGGGTTTCCCAGCAGAGCATTGCCCAAAGCATTACACTACTTCCACCGGCTTGTTTTCGTCGCACGGTGCATCCTGATGCTAACCTTCCCAGGTAAACGACGCAAACGTATCCGGCTGTTCACATGGTGCAATAGGAAACAAGATTTATCAGACCTGACGACTTTTTTACAATCATTCAACGGTCAGTTTTTTTGCTCGCGTGCCCATTGCAGGCGCTTTCGGCGGCGCACCGAAGTTGGTATCGGCACTCAGTGCGGCCTATGGCTCCGCAGCGCCATTTTCAACATTGTTCGTTGTACTATGTGTTGTGACCGGCGGATTGGTTAATCCCTGGGAAGCAAGTAGGCATTTTATTTTCAAGCAATACTAGTGAGAGCGCAAACAGGTGCGGTCGGGTTCCCGCGCGAGCGCGCCTGCGAGTTGAAATTTAGAACTCAAAAGTCCTTTTCAGGGCTCAAAGCTCCCACCAGTCCCGTCCCTGCCCCGTTGTCGTCGGGCTGGTCCTCCCACTCACCATGAGTGGGTCAAGTGCAGGGACAGACGAGCAGAGACCATCCTGCTCGGGCCTCCAAAACCCAGTAATGGGAAGCGGAGGCACAGAGGATTTTCTGGGGCTGTTCCACCAGCTGAACACGCTGATGGACAGTCCCACTACTAGAATTTCACACAACGTGAGAGGGCTCATGCGCCCGATTCTAGACCGCATGCAAGCAGTCGCTGCAATTAGAGAATCTGAAAGGACATCTATCTGAAAGAGAAAGGAATGTGCAAGTCGTAGAGAAAACGACGTATGCTATGGTTGCCGGGAGCTCCCGCAGCACCCAAGAAGGTTAAGCCAATCCATCCAGTGATCCTCTACCCGAAGATAGCCGGCAAATCCTCGGATGAGGTGAAGGATTTGGCGAAAGTAGGGTTACGCCCATGCACCATGGGCACAGGAATCCAAGGCGTGAAAAAAGTGGCAAACGGAGGGGTTCTAATCGAATGCACCAAGGCAGAAGGGGGTCAGTAACTTCGAACAGGCTTTTGAGAAGTACCCGCAACAGAGTGAGCATTTCATCCTAAAAAAGCCAGCGAGGAGACTTCCCAGATTGATAATCTATGGAGTTAATTCCGAAGACGAACAGCAGATTTTTGACGAGGTAACTGAACAGAATGATGTCCAGGATATCGAGCGCTGCAACATACTCTTCTCGATTAAAGGGAAGGGGGGTGTGTGTCTGCCACTGGGTGTTTGAGTTCGCGCCAGCGGACTTCCGCACTCTAGTGAAGCGAGCGAAGGTTAATCTCGGCCGGCAGATGCACTCCTGCAAAGAATATCTGCGGAAAACCCGTTGCTTCAAGTGCAACGGGTTTGGTCACCATCGTGATAAATGCAAGGCGTCGACTGAAACCTGCGCCCTGTGCGGCCAGGAGGGGCACAGGCAGCAGACTTGTAAAATGTAGCTAACTGCCGAAGTGTAAACGAGAAGTTCCGGCTCAAGCTCGACACGGCCTATTCCAGCATTGACCCAGACTGTCCAAGTATGCGGAAGGAACATGAGAGGATCCGTGCCAGGACGGACTATGGCTGATGAACAAGCGACGGAGGAACAAGGACGGGACTGTGTTCCCGCGAAGATTTGTAAGACGCTGAATGTGCGTCTAATGTGTCTGTGACAAAGAATTCTAGAGTTTTCCTATTAATGTGTGTGTAATCATTTTGTTTTTTAGAATAAAAAGACTTCGGCTCAAAAAAGTTCGAATGGCAAGTCAATCTCCCAGAGGTCTCGCAATAGACACACGGTCCATCGCGTGCGACCTCCCCAGTTCGCACCACCTGTCGGTGAGTCCGAATCTGCGGTCCATAGAAGGGGATTGGTACCGTAACGCTCACCGATGGTGAACGTGAATAGCGAGTTCTACCTACCCTTGCAGAGTCCGATAGGACGGAGCAAGTTGATGAATCATCATTACCCTACTATGTGTTGTGACACATATTACTCCTATCACCAGCATTCAAATTATTATCGGTGAGTTGCGCCACAGTATCCCTTCTGTTGGTTCGTACCATACGGGATAGTCTTCACTCACCTTTAGCATCGATGAGCCGTTTGTCCTACACTCTACCGGTTGTTTTCCATCCTCGGACCACTTTTTGAAGGTGCTAACCATGACTGACCGTGAGCACTCCCACAAGCTTTGTCGTCTCGGAAATACTCTGTCTAGGCCATTACAATTTAGCTTTTGTCAAACTCGCTTACGTCCTCTGCCTTTCCCATCTGGATATCAAGAATAACACTGATTAAAAAATTATTAAAAAAGTGCGGTACTAAAAAAAATGATTAAAAAAGTGCGGTATCAAGTGTTATTTATAGGTTTCATGACCTTCACCGGCCCCATCGTTTACCTGCAGTTACTTCGATTTGCATAAAGATGCATTGGTCATAACCTTTTGACTCTTCGATGTAGCTTTATAAAGCGAATGGCCTTCGTTATTGGTCATCCTCGTTGCATGGCTAATGTGCAAGGTTAGATGGCATTGGTCGAAATCTATCGGCATTCCGTGGTATCCTAACAAATTTTAGGAAATGAGAATTTCCTTTCTTTCTTTTTTTTTTTTTTTTTTTTTTAGTCTAAAGCTCACAAAGAACCGTTCGAAATAAAAAATATTATCAGAGAAGCGAATGAACTAGCCGCTCTATACATTGTTGGCGAACAGCAAAGGAAGCGAGATTGTCAGATGCGGCGGCATCTTCTGTTGTAAACTGCAAATAAAAGTCCGTTCCCCCCGAGATAAAGTTTTTCCAAAAATTACTCCTAAATTACGATTCCACAGAATTTATGTTACTGCGAATGAATAAGATTTTTTGTGTTTATCTATGAAAATGCTGCGCAAACCGAAGAATTTGCAGCAGCAGTAATGCTTTTGCACCCTAAATTAACTGGTGGAGGTCTTAAGCGTCTATTATGATGCTTCATCCTAAGATGCGAATCATTGCCTTCTTTTTTTACGCTTTCCAACTGTAGGTTCAAGAAGCCTATATGCTTCAGCTTTGTACGTCTGTCAGTCCGTCCGCCTGTCCGCACGATAATTCGCGTGAAAATGGTTCGATTTCGATGAAATTTTAGTATGTGGTAGGGGACCACCTGGGGACGAATTCTATTAAAAATGGTGTTAATGGGGTCAAAGGTCACGACATATGAGCGGGATTCATTCGCCCTTATGCGTCATAACTTGCGTAAATTTGGTTCGATTTCAATTAAATTTTAGTATGTGGTAGGGGACCACCTGCGGACGAATCCTATTGAAAATGGGTGAAGTGGGGTCAAAGGTCACGACATAGGACGGGATGCATTCCATTGCTCTTATGCGTCATAACTTGCGTAAAAATGGTTCGATTTCGATGAAATTTCAGTATGTGGTAGGAGACAACCTGGGGACGAACCCTATTGAAAATGGGCGAAATGGGAAAGGTCAGAACATAGGATCGGGATCTACTCCATCGCCCTTATGCGTTATAACTTACGTAAAAATGCTTCGATTGAGACGAAACTTTTTCATGTTGTTCCGGAAGTATGCTTAACCGGTTCTGTTGAATATCATCGAAATGGGGTCAAAGATCAGGTCATAGGAGCGAAATTTATTCTACAGCCATTATCCTCATAACTTGAGTAACAACTTGAGTAATGATTTCTAGTATGTTGGAAAACGTATCATAATCAATGCATTGCATGATTTTACTAACTTGTTTTATCACTTGGCTTTTTAAAAGAATTATCATAATCCTTTTAGTTTCGTGAGAGATCGCTATGTACAACATATGAGGTATGTGCTCGAACGTACAGTATGCACACAGGCACAAAACACATGTCTAGTCTGCACAAAACACATCGGAACCGAAAATTAGTTCGGTTCCGATGAAATTTTAGTATGTGGTAGGGGACGAACCCTATTGAAAATGGCCAAAATGGGGTCAAAGGTCAGGACATAGGAGCGGGATCAATTCCATCGCCCTCATGCGTCATAACTTACGTAAAAATGCTTCGATTGCGACAAAACTTTATCATGTTCTTTCGGAGGTGTACTGAACAAGTTTTGTTGAATATCATCGAAATGGGTTCAAAGGTCAGGGCACAGGAGCCAGATTTATTCCACAGCCATTATCCTCATAACTTGACTACAATGCTTCTATTGCGACAAAACTGTAGTATGTTTTTCCGGGGGTATACTGAAACAATTCTGTTTAATATCATCGAAATGGGGTCAAAGTTCAGGGCACAGGAGTGAGATTTATTCCACAGATATTATCCTCATAACTTGAGTAATAACTTGAGTAATGATTTCTGGTATGTTGGAAAACGTATCATAATAATCAATGCATTGCATGAATTTACTAGCTTGTGTTATAAGTCCTTTCCAGTGTCCATAAGACGAAGAACCGTTTGCCCTTCTCCCTGTGATAGAAAATTCAGGTCGTTGAAATGTACTGTAATGTTGATCAGAAAGAATGTTGGGAGGGGGGGGGGGGGGCTACCTCACACTCAGAAGCGAAAGGGTTAAACAAAGCTATTTTATATGTATAATATGTTCTAGAAGAAAAAATGTGATGCAAACATTATGTGAAAACACAAATTTATCGATGATCGAATACGCATCTCCTCGCTCCGGTGTGAGTTGTTCTAACCGACTAAGCTGCCCCGACGGAATGTGTCGCTGCAGATTTGTCGTCAGTTAAATATTGCCTACAAAATATTATGATTTAAAGGCACGAAATATTATGGTTTAAAACATTATTTATCATCGCCTACCTTTTTTCGTTTTTTTATGCACTGTGGTTGGAACTTGCTGCGTGCCGTATAGGTTACCGATCTCCTGGTCTGGAAAGTACTCGGCAATTACTTTTTTTTTTTTAATTTTCTGGTGCTTTTCTAAGAGTCAAAGTTGAAATTTTTTTCTGTTCATTTTATTTTTATTTCAGTGATGCAAATTGGTTTGCCTTTGTTTGACGGCGTCGCTGGTGATGACGACATTTCTGAATACATTTTTTTGAACTTTATGTAGATTTTGTCAAAATCAATCTTTAATATTTTTTGTGAGATTTTTATTTCAAAATTATTGTATTTTCCAGCTAGCAAAATAATATTTTGTGTTTGATTCGTTTGAGTAATTAATTATCTGTTTGTTTATTATTGATAGGATTTCCATATGGCTGTGGTGCAGTCCATTTGAGCAATTTCTGCTAAAGCAAGAATGCTTCGTTGGACGAATTGCTGGAAATTTAAAGAGATCCGTTTTAGTTTCTGAAGAAATATAAAGAGGGTCAGGGCCCTACTAAGACGTCACTTATTGTGTTTGTCCTGCGGAGTTCGGCGAATGCAGCTCCGACAGCATTAAATCAATAGGACGTCACGTCGTAAAATTTGAACGAAGGATTTCCAGTGCATGCAGCGAATCATGCACTCATGTACCACTTGATCTTGATTGACTCGTCCGTTCCTGCCGATGCTGGCGCGACGACAATTTGCGAAGTAAAATCTTAGTACGTGCCAAAAGTTTGCTTCATGAGAGAGGTCGAATTTCTTCTTGCATCTGTTTTGATGCATGTATGTTACGATGTGCAGAAATGAAGTGTACTGTATGTGAATGACATTCGCAGGCATATACGAAATCTCATCTTATACGCGCTTACATTAATTAAAACTAATATTCATAACGCCCTAACAAATACGCACATAACGAGAGCGAGCGAGACGGAATTAAAAATATTGTGAAAACTACGTACTAATCAAGAAATTTCCCATGTTCAGATTGAAAATTTTAATTTCATCACCATCGCTCGCATGATTTTTAGTCTTTTTTATACACGGTGTGAAAACACAAGTTTGTCCGGGTCCCCTACTCTGGAGTAAGTCGTTCTCCCAACTGAGCTACGCGGAAAGAATGTCTCGCTACAGATTTGACGCCTTGACACATATTTTCACCTCTGTAGTACGTCACATCATCTCCCTCTTAATTTTTTTTTCTTTTGAAGCGAAGTAGGAACTTTTTATTAATTCCAAACAATGTGTGGAACAAACGTCACACATTTTTCGATGAACCCAACGACCGATGGATCCATTTTCCACAATCGGGCGCCAATGTGAAAACACAAGTTTGTCCGTGTCCCCTCACTCCGGAGTAAGTCGCTTTCCCAACTGAGCTACGCCGACAGAATGTCTGGCTTCTATATTATTTGTCGTCTTGACACATGTTTTCACCTCTGTAGTACGTCAAAACTGCTCTGCCATTAACCTTTTAAGTGGCCACATAACAAGAGAGAGCGAGACAGAATAAAAAAATCTTGTGACAATTATGTACTAATAAAAAAAATTGCCATGCTTAGATTGAAGATTTTAATTTCATCATCATCGCTAGCATGATTTTTAGGCTTTGTTATACACTGCTCTGCCATTAACCTTTTAAGAGCCCGATGTACCAGAAAGAAATGGTGTCTGAAATTTCCTGCGCTTCCCAAACAGAAATGTTCACATAACGGCCAGGTTTTACGAAAGCTACGCCAAAATAATTATTTTCCTCCTCTCATCACAGCGAATCTACTATAAACCTTTCACTGTTGATAAGAGCACGCTTCCAGTGCTTTATTCTCTCTTCCGCGACCCAAGGAATGGTGGGGCAGGGCTAGTCCCCCTGACAAAAGATATCATGCCACTAGGTAGAAACAAGTGACTCAGACATCTTCCTTTTCCTTTCTCAGGTTCAACGCCTTTGTTATATTCCTTTCAGCATATAATTTGTAAGAAAAGGATCCCCTCGTACGACCACACTGAATAATAAAGCTAAGTGACGCTTTCTGATACGCAGGTTCATTCGTTCCAACCGCATTCGTCCCACTTCTTAGACAGCACATACTGTATATTGGATCCAGCTGATTTCAGCCCATTCTGCAACCACAAGTTAATAAAAGATTTAATGTCCGGACATTCCTATATTGATAGTGAATTCGGTCCTACGCAAGCACAACATAACACACCCAACTATACGTGTGCTCTTAGTATTATGACAAGACAATAGCACGACAGTGAATGCAAAATGCCTCAATCGACAGAGTTAACTGATTTCCAGAGCGGATTGATAATAGGATGCCACATAAGTAATCACGCCGTACGCGACATTTCAACGGCATTGAAAATTCCTAGGTCGACGGCTGATGATGTGATATGCAAATGGCAGCAGACGACATCATCCTTACCACATGTTTGTACGGATTTATTCATTCTGGCCAAGTATGTTATATTTTCCATGCATCTCACTCTGTCAATGTCCACTTCAGATGCACAGATTGTTTCCCTAATCTCACATTTCAAAAACAGAATCCTTGCAAGTTTAACGTTAGAATATCAAACTGCAGTACTTTTTTAGCCACGTCCGAAACTTAAAGCAGCTTGGTCTCTAAAAGACCAATGGTTTACAATCACCGCTACTGAAATGGTTGAATTTGTACAGCCTGCACAGTTGAATTGTTGAATGACTTTTTCTCTTTCAATTTCAACCTCATGTCAAATCACAAATTGGTCTCTAAAAGATCAATGGTTTACAATCACCTCTACTTTTCAAAGAACCTTCCAAGAAACGACCCAGTAAACCTCCGAACCTGATTGAGTGTAACAGGAGAGCTCCGATAAGGACTGCCCGTTCAGAACGCAAATCATCATTTTCTCAAATCACGCAAAGCCCATGTGAGGCTGCTAGAATTGATGGTACCATTCCAGTACAGTAAGCAGAATGCTGCGCGATATGGGCTGCCACGGCCAAGATAACAGCCACAAGCCGCTCACGCCTCGACTAATGCCACACGTCGATTAGCGTAGTGTAAGGACGGTAGATCTTGGACTGCAGATCAATGGCAGACAAGTCACGGTACACAGTCTACTGTCTAATGGTCGTTTTGGGTATGACGGATCCTAAAAGAAATATATCTTTCGGACTGTATCGTCTCGATAAAGATGTTTGGTGGAGGCAGCGTGACGGTATGGACGGGGTTTTCGTGGTTCTGCTTGGGGGCATTAGTCGTTTAGAACAAAACCGTGGACGATGACCTCTATCTAGACGTCCTGGACAATTACACATTAACGTACTTTTCCTGCTTCTAATGAAGAACACATATACCGGGATTGGACAAAATAATATGAACACCATGATTACAGGAGTTAATGTTATTCGTGCAGGATACACTGGAAAAAACAAACGTTGTGGCTTTATTTTGTGTATCTTTTCTTTTTATTTATTCTCTAGGTTGTATGATAGTGTAGTACAAGTTGTGCTTAGCAGTGGTTTCTACGAGTGGTCGGTGAAATAGGTGACCTGTCAGACTTCCAAAGAGGACATATCGTGGGAGCCCGTTTAGCAGGAGCGTCTATAACCATAACAGCCAAATATCTTGGTGTTTCAAGCATAACAGGCTCCACGGTTAAGACTACGTACACAAAGCAGGGCAAGACTTTATTGGTGAAGAACTGTGGATGGAAACCGAAACTGAATGAGAGAGACCGTCGTACACTAACAAGAATCGTCCTAAAAACACAGAAGTAAAAGTGACAGCAGAACTCAACATCCACCTAGAAAACCCTGTTTCCACAAAACCAGTCAGCAGAGAACTTCACAAAGCCAACATTCATGGAAGAACTGAAATTGTTAAACCTTTCGTCACAGAAACCAACGCTACAATGCGAAAAATGTGGTCTCATGGCCGTAAAACCGGCACAGCTGATGGCTGGAAACTTGTGATATGGTCCCATGAGTCTTTTACATTATTACCAACAGTAGGTCGGATTTATTTACAGAGAACCACCAAGTGGAAGCGTACAATTCGGAATGTCTGGTTCCAACTGGTCCGCCATGTTTTGGTATTCGGCTTGCTCATCATTACCTTATATGATCGAGTAACCGCCAGCGAGTGCTTGGACATTCTAGCTAATCAGGTGCATCTTATGGTTCAAATGCTGTTTCTCAACAATGATACCATTTTCCAAGATTATAATGCGTTCATACAGACAGCCACAAGAGTTCAGTCTTGGTTTGAGGAGCACCAAGATGAACTACTTCAGCATATGCCCTGGCCAGCTGAATCACCTGACTTGAATATCTTCTAATCACTGCTGGAAGTTTTGGAGAGTAGAGTGAGAAGCAAATTCCTTCCAACATCTCTGAAGCAGTTGGCTCATGTTCTGATCGATGAATGGCACAACATTCCACTGGACATTATTCAATTGTTCTATGAATCTTTTCCAAGTAGGTTGGAAGCTGTGTTAAAGGCAAATGATGGTTCAACAACTCATTAATAAAAACACATCTTCTGTTTACCAGCTTTTCACCTTATTTTATCCAATCCCCGTACATTTCTATTTGCAACCATGTGTCCTTTTCCAAAATTCTGGCGGAAAACCTGTTTTTTGTTGCGGATAAATTTCTTTGTGAATAATATTTTGCGTGAATTTTCTCCTACAGTAATTAAATTTTTGGTAGGAGTGCAAATGGATGTTTCCATTTACACCAATATCTCTGCTTCTAAAAGCTATTTAAAGAAATATTTTTGCATCGCCAACTGCATTCTTTATGACGAACACTCTGTTCGTTGTGATAAATTCCTTAGTTATACGATGTCATATGTCAATAAATCTAATGATTATCACATTTTATTTCTTCATATATCCTTTCGATCAAAGGACGTGCAGGATATACACGAAAATTCGGGGTCATAAATCTTGTCTTGCTTCAGATTTTCAATAATTTCTAAAAAAATCGCTTGGACGCAGTTTTGAACATTCCGGTTAATTGATTTGAGTGTTTTATGAAGTTCAACTTCAATTCAGATGTTTTATTTTCCTTATAACTTTAAAAAGTTCTAAACATTCTCATGTCTTCAGATGACAAAATGCTTCTGATGTTTCAAACGTTTTCTGATGTGAAAATATTTTGTTAAAACGGAAGAAAAAGAACAGCACAGAAACTGTGTTGATAAATCTGTTCATTTCAGTATTTCCGCTTTGTGATCTTTGTAATACAATGAAATTTAGTAGTCAACGCTTGCGTTTAGAGGAATAAAACATAGCGTCCAAATTCTGGCATTTGTGTCAGTACGAGTGACTCACCCAATGACCGGGTACTTTCGAAACACTTGTGTTCCGCACTTATTCTTTAAAACAGCGTTTCATAAAAGTGTTCAAAAGACTACGTTGCGTCGCATGTAATTTCAGTGCAAAACAATTCGACCTCATTGCAAGAATTCCTTTGTTTTTTTTCCTAAGTTAAGACAGGAATAAAGAGGGAGAGCAAGGTTGTTGTTTTTTCATTGGAGGACGCAGGAGCGGCGACATTTAAAATTACGTCCCTTCGAATTCAAAAGCTCCAAACTTTCAGGCAGACTACGCAGTTTTTAGTTTCTCATACCAACCTCCGAAGCATGAAAATATTATGATAGTTCAAAAATCGCACATTTGGTTTTTGACCTAATTTAACTGAACATTTGAGAACTAAGTACATACCCAAGAGCTAATAGTTGTAAACATCAAGTAAAACATACGCGAACGCAGACAACACAGCACTCAGCAGAAATGCAGTATAGAAAATGAACCAGTACAGAACGAATAAGTATCAGACAGTGAACGTAACAATACGACGATGCTTTAGGGGTAGGGTTTGGAAAAATTCTGTTCAAGGTTAAGCACTTAGAGGAACTTTCTGCGACAGAGTACCGATGACTAATTAGCTATTCATCCCTATGGTGTATTCGGAAAGGTAACGGAGGTTAGGCCTATGTGCATATTGTTTTATATGCATCTCTCCGCTGTTCATGGGCGGATTGAGACAACAAACCAGCCCGGGAATTTAAGTCTTGTGATTCACTACAAAAGCACACGTACCTACAGCGGATCATCTCATAAATTTTCTTATGAGAAAAAAAATTCTGTTAGATCCTGGATGAAAGAGAACTGTTGAAATACGCATTGTGAAACGAATTCGGTCATGAACAAAATTTTAATAACGATTTAGCGGAGAATAAAAAATTAAAAATCTGCTCGTGATTGAACGTAGCATCAAACCGCACTCAAAAAGGGGTGTTGTACTTGATAATTTTTTCGTTTGAAAATTTTAGTTTTGAATAAAAAAAATACCAAAAAAACCCCAAAAAACCACGAGACTCTTAAAGACCCCATTTCTTACTAAATCACTTTATAGACATGTGTGCTTTTCAACTCCGAAAGTTGAAAAGCACACATGTCACATAACAATTCTCCAATGCAATTAATTCTTACTTTGCGACTGATCGCCTACTGCGAAATGGCATTTGCATGTCCTTGTTGAGTCCTTTTTTACGCTTTCCAACCGTAGGTTGAAGAAGCGTATATGCTCCAGCTTTTTCCGTCCGTCTGTCCGTCTGTCGGTACGATAACTCTCGTAAAAATGGTTCGATTTCGATGAAATTTTAGTATGTGGTAGGGGACCACGAGGGGACGAACCCTATTGAAAATGGGTGAAGTGGAGTCAAAGGTCACGCCATAAGAGCGGGATCCATTCAATTGCCCTTATGCGTCATAACTTGCGTGAATATGGTTCGATTTCAATGAAAGTTTAGTATGTGGTAGGGGACCATATGGGGACAAACGCTATTGAAAATGGGTGAAGTGGAGTCAAAGGTCAGGACATAGGAGCGGGATGCCTTCCATTGCCCTTATGCGTCATAAAGTACGTAAAAATGGTTCGATTTCGAAGAAATTTTAGTATGCGCTAGGGGACCAATTGTAGAGGAACCCTATAGAAAATGGGACAAATGGAGTCAAAGGTCAGGACATAGGATCGGGATCCATTCCATCACCCTTATCCCACTCTATTAAGGTCACGTCAAGTAATTTTGCTTCCTATATTTTCAATGGAAAACCTTTATACACTTTTCCTTCACAATTAGTGTGTTCCCAAGGATGGAAATTTGAACATCGATTAAAATAACTTCATACTATAACTTGGAATACTTAACATTTTCTAAAACATAAGCATAATTATATTAAAAAACAATAACGTTTCCTTTGGTGGTGTTGAAACCAGAAAAATGATGGCGCGACCTTTACTTTGATGCCATCAGTGGACAAATAAATGTTGGATTGCATAATTACGGTTGTGGTTTAGAAAATATTATTACTGTTATGGTTTAGAAAATATTTTTACGGTTATGGTTTAGAAAATATTAAGTATGCCAAATTATGAAATCTAGCTATTTTAATCGATGTTCAAATTTTCATTCTTGGGATCGCACTAATTGTGAAGAAAATGTGTACAGAAGTTTTTCCATTGGAAGTATAGGAAGCAAAATTACTTGACGTCCACCTTAAAGTAGCAATTCTTGTATGTATGTATGTACATTTTATTTTGAAAACGGCTCTAAGAATTTTGATGAAAGTCGTTAACCTACCGTTTTCTGGTACTAGAAATAGATTTAGCTTGATCTCGCCTTTAGGAGAATTCGTTTAGTGGGTTAAATAACCACCCCGAATTATAACGTTTTTAGTGTCATGGTGTCGTTCCATTAATGTTTCCGATGCTTAGAAATCTTATGACGTCACAATCTCGCGTTTGAGAATGTTGGCGCGCGGTCACGCCATCTGTCTCATTATGTCACGCGTTGTGTGTGGATCCTATTAAAGTTTTATGACGTCATACCTTTGCGAGGAGATGGTCGCGATTCCCATCTGCTTCATTACGTCACGCGCTGTGTGCGTATGTCCGTCCGCACGATAACTCGCGTAACAATCGTTCGATTTCGATGAAATTTTAGTATCTGGTAGGGGATCACTGGGAAGGAACCTTATTTACAGTGAACGAAATGGGGTGAAAGGTCAGTACATAGGAGCGGGATCTATTCCACTGCTGTTATGCGTCCTAACTAACGTAAAAAAGGTTCGATTTCGATGAAATTTTAGTATGTGGTAGGGGAGCACCTGGCCACAAACCCTATTGAAAATGGGCGAAATGGGGTCAAAGGTTAGGACATAGGAGCGGAATCACTTTCATCGCCATTATGCGTCATAACTTACGTAAAAATGCTTCGATTTGGATGAAATGTTAGTATGTTGTAGGGGCCTGCATGGGGACGAATTCTATTGAAAATGGGCGAAATGGGGTCAAAGGTTAGGACACAGGAGCGGGATCTATTCCATAGCACTTATGCATCATAACTTACGTAAAAATGCTTCGATTGCGACAAAACTTTATCATGTTATTTTCGGAGGTATACCGAACCGGTTTTGTTGAATATCATCGATATGGGACCAAGGATCAGGGCACAGGACCGAAATTTATTCCACAGCCATTATTCTCATAACTTGAGTAATGATTTCTGGTATGTTGGAAAGCGTATTATAATCAATGCATTGCATGATTTTACAAACTTGTTTAAATCTGCCCATTATTTTGATCTATGAACCATCATTTTGATTCATGAACCACTACTGAAAAGTCGTCGTTTTCTTTAGAGATAAATGTGGGTAGCACACGGATTTCGGAATATCTCTCGGAAAAATCAGCTGGTTCCAAACAGTGGGTAAAGGTGTCGGGATGATAGGCTATCACAATGCGTACTATTGTCTCCTTCCAGACTACAAACGAACACTAGGGCTTACCAATGTCACTGGGCTCCAAGTTCAACGATCTACATTTAACTATTATATACTTAGCTTAAGAAATTTATAATAACGTGCTTGGTCAAGGCCGTCTGGAAATTAGAAAGTACGAGGGCGTGACATTGAGATGAGTTCCCTCCGTTTGTGACATCACTCTACGTTGGTGTCGTGTTTGATGTCATACACGACAGCGTTGGAAACCAATCGGAAGCCTTAGTTTCCACGTGACGTCACTGAAAGAGGGAAGTCATCTCTCATATGCCATGGCCTTGTGTTTTCTGAACGGCCTTGGCGGTACTTTTCTCGCGTAAGTACAGAGAATTTTGCTGTCATTTCATAAAACGCCAAATATATAGGTAGATAGAAAAGAAAGCATTTTTTTTAAGGAAATAACTTTTCAGATAGATATGAAGCTCAAATCAAGATAAAGGTTATTGTTCATAATAATTATCGAAGTAATTATTCGTTCTTTTCAATAAATCGAGATAAAAAGTACGAGAAAGTGGGTAATTTCTTAAGCGGTCCACCAAGAAACGTCCCTGTATCCCATCAGTGGTCCAATCCACCGTTCCCGCTGTTTCGGACAATTTCTTCCATACATGTGAGGGGACCACACTTCACAGAGTAGGTTACTCTGTACCCTGGTTAGCTACGCGGAGTAATATATGCGGCTAACTAAAAAGTCTTTAGTTAAAAGAAAGTACCGAAGTGTATAACTTTCTTTTCCAGTTACAATTTACATTAAATTTATTTACACGCTATGCATTTTAATTTTTTATATTCCACAGAGAATTAATTAACGCCCCTGGTATGACCATTCCGGGACGGCAACCGCACCTGGAATTGCCATACCACCGAATGGGAACGTATAACTTACTCACTAACTGCTCATACACAAAATCGATCCTTCTATCTTTCCTAAAGGCAAACAAGTCGATGAATACTTGAATACCAGGCCGATATCTACGGCCTGGTTGTCAAGGTGACTTCATAAGCAAACTGCATTTCTATTTGCCCCCTACCAGCAACTGTGTTTTGCTTTACTTAGCGCGTTTCTGTGCTTCGAGAACCAGAGCCCATAAATCAAACTTGCAAACACAAACAAACCTCGGAGTAGCTCGCCTTGTTTCTCATTACCTACACATATTTCAACATCAAATGCCTCGCTGTGATTTCCTGATACGAGCTCCAAGATCTATTTCGTAAGATCCTTTGCCTCGTGCTGTTCTGTTTATTACCTCTTTTTTGATCACTCTGCGAAGGCGAAGTTCAATTCTTAAAAAATAAATAAATCACAAAGTAGTGGAGATGCTATCGCTTCATTCCTTTCAGCAGTGTACTTAAATAAAGAAGTACTCGAGATACATAAATTTGACGATTGTATGTTTTGACCAAAAATTGAATTATATCGATTCCATAATACATGCTGGGTATCTAATCGATGTAGTTTGCTATTCCGTAACATTTCCTTCATCAGCATCTGTGTATACGTAGCGGCTATATGTGTAAAAATCAACGTACACTCATAGCATATGCATATATCTACATTCAGCAGACAAAACATTAAAGATAGGGGTGTTGAGCAGTTGACGTATGGCTTTCTTCGCGCAGAGGGGAACAGACCCAAAGCGAACGCAGGCCAAAAATAGGCGGACAGCAGGGCTTCCCAACAGTGCATCGCAATCGATGAACATGGGTAAACTTGGTGATCCAAGCGACTTTGATCGTGGATGCATAGTTAGTGCAAGATAGATGGGTCATTCTATCGTTCGAGTGGTAAGAACCCTAGGGTTCCCGTCCCGAGGGCAACTGTATCAAGGGTATGTCGTGAGTATGCCATCGACTGACGTACCAACGCCCAGAGAGCAAGCGGGGGCCGATCACACGCCATTGTTGACCGGGGCCGATGTAGATTATCCAGGCTCGTACAGACCGGCCGCTTCGCAACGGCGTTGTAAATCACATCCAGGTTAACCGCAGGAGTCCCAAGCAGCGTCAGTGAGGGAACGGTGCGCTGCACGCTGCATACTCTGGTCTTTGGAAGCCGACGCTTTACTCGTCTGCCCCTGTTGACTGCTCGACATCGGACATCACGCCTCGCCTGGTGCCGGGAACATCAAATCTGGACCTCTGCAGTGTAGAGCTGTGTCGTGTGGTCAGATGAGTCCCGTTTCCAGCTGTATCAAGCTGACGGGAGAGTACAGGTGTGGCGTCGACAGCATGAGGCTATGGAACCGTCGTGCCAGGTCGGCTCTGTTCAATGCGGTTATGGTGGCTCTGTGATAATTTCGGAAGCTTTCACACGGGACACATTGGGTCCCTTAGTGTGTCTCGGGAAAGGCTTAACCGCTGCTCACTACCAGCATGTGCTGGCTGGTTACCTACAGATTTATTTTGGCCTTTGCGCATCCTGCGGTCGAGGGTCTGTTGCAGAAGGACAATGCACCTTCCCACCGGTTCGCAACCACCCAAGGATGGCTCAAGGAACACTCATCTAAGTTTGTAGAGCCGAGGATGGCTTAGTGGTTAGCGACTCAGACTACTGATGGGGGATCCCTAGGTTCAAGCCTATGCTGATCTTCCATAGGTGGTGTGATTTGCTAACAATCGTTGAATATTCGCCGTGCATCGGACGAGTACGTTAAATGACCCCTTTGGACCCCATGGTTACGTTGGGCGTCCATTGCTACTCCCCCCTCGATTATCTCCGTACTTGTACGGTGGCGCCATCTACTGTGCTCTCCCTCACTTACAAACTGTTCTGTCAAAAGCAGCTAGACTTGCTCTCACTCCTTTCGTTTCTGTGCCCTGCCCCAAAAGCAGGCCCGCTGTAGGTGGTTTGGGCCTAAACCTTCTCCGTGGACGGAAATCCTTCATAAAAATACCTAGCTGAGTCATCTAAGTTTGTAACCATCCAGTGGCCTACAAGTTCCCCGGATTTAAACCCTGTGAAAGCTCTCTGGGACGCCATGGAGTTGAACATCACATTCATGGACCCTGGTACGAGTCTAGGGCGGAGTTGTGGACAATGCTGCAACAGGCATGGCTGACATTTCCTCCAGAGGCCCACCGGCATCTGATGAAATAGATGCCTCGGCGTGTTCATGCTGTTATTCACGCCAGAGGAGGACCAACACCCTATTAGGTAGGCATCTCTAATGTTTTAGCCACTGACTGTAATGTTTTTTGATGTAAGTTCATGCATACCTCTTCTCATTGATATGAATGACATTTTTGTGAAGGTTTACGTGGAATTGTGGTTTGACGCTCCGGTGGTGCAGTGGTCATCAGCATGAAATGGGTCCGAATCCCTTTGAGGCATGGGTGTTATGTTTTCTTATAGCACTGGCTCTTCCTTTCCCGGAACCAGTGGCCTTAAATTAGGGACGGGCGATTGCTTATAGCCCATCGAGTTGCTCTCAGCGGTTGTTAACCCCCACCACTCCCTCCACCAGAAAGAAAAACATTGTAGGTTGTTACTGCCAACTTCTTGATCTCACTTTCCCTAAGTTTTTTTTTTCCTGTATAAGTTGTGTTATTTCATGGTTACGTTCTTCATTTTTAAACACCACGTTCTGAACCTTCAGTTTCTTTGTTACATTTGGCAGTTAGCCAGGTGAAATCGTTACGACAAGGAAGTGATAAAACCGACTGCAACAGGGGATTTGGGTGGATTGTTGTCTGTTGTTAAATATTACGCAACGTTAATCAAAATTGCGAGTTATATTTTTCTAGTTGTTCTAAAATGTATTATTATTATTGTCCATAATTGAAGTCTATTTTATTGTTGTGGAAGCTACTTGACTAACGAGCTTTCTAGTTCAACAGTTGTATCTTTAATGTGAATTTACGTGGTAAGTTGCGTGTTGTGAAGAAGAAACGCAAATGTTCATTACTGTTTCATTCATTGGACCTTACCGTGAGGTTTTCTCGTGTTTTAGGCACAAAGTAAAGTTAACACGCAGACGTTCGAAACATTGAATCTTACAAGATGTTTTATTTTCATCAACGTCGTTCCTGAAGCTGTGTCGTAGAAGAAAAAATAGCAGTCAAAACGTTTCAGAAATGAACTCGATAAAAAAAGTAATAGTCACCTCTACTTATGATTGTGAGTGGCGTTGGAACCCAAATGGGGTGGGGGGTAACAAAAGAATGCACTTGCCCTTCCCTGGAAATCTTACTATGCAATATGTGTTCTTGGAAGGTATTGCAAAGATTTTTGCGATGACACTAACACCGACAGCTAATTTTCCTGTTAAACTTGTAGATGAGTGTCCATGCTGTAAAAATAGGAGAAACGTTGAGAATTTACAGTTGAAAATAATAATATTGAATTTTTCACCAGCAATTTTTTGAGTGAATATCTTTTGAAATGAGTTAGGGGATTATATGGAAAGAAAGTGTCGTGCTGGTCTTAAACAATTCTTCAGTGCAGTTAATAAACACAAAATTGATCTTCTTGCTCCCAGACCCTGTTTTCTTCACATTGCATATCATGGACTTAAAATTGTGGGAATCTGTGGATTAGTTAAAGGCCGTACTAACGAAGGATAAGTTCCTTTTACCAGGAGCAAGATACAATAGTTAAAGCGAGACAGAGGGTTTTCATTCATGGAATATACAGTAGATGTAATGGAAAACTTTGGAGGACTGTTTCGAAAATATGATGGGAAAACAGTAATTAGCAAAAGTCATCGATTATGATCAATGACTTTTGCTTAGGCCATGAATTCAACAGCTAATCTACATATTAATTCTATAAGGTTTTTTACTGTAAGACCAATTTTGAGAGAACGGCTGAACGTAAAATATGGTCGAGGTATCAAAATAAATGTCTTACCATGCAGATGTGCCAGTCGAAGAGAAAATGAGTTTGGGACAACTTGTCGGGCGTCAAATTTTCCTTGTAAAGTCTATGAGAGAAGCGTGCGGTTGACATTCGATCGTGTACGGTTGACTGAAATAACTCTTGCGAAACACGCCCTTTTAAAGGTGGAAGCATTAAGGGACTGAAATAGTCCAAAGCCCGAAGTCTTCTCTTTTCTGAGCGAACCGTTGCGCAAAGCAATGGTCCATTCACCTTCATACGCTGATTCATGTTGTCATGGAAACGCTAGCAGGCGATCGTATCGAAGTTCTTTGCATCAGAACAGCAAAGACTCTGGAAGACCTGCTTGCGTTATGCCGTTGAAAATACAACTAAATATTCATTTGATCGAATTTATTCACGTAAGTAAGACGTTTCCCATTATGTAAAGATGTAAATAAATATTCCGTTGAGCATTTTTAGTGAAAACATTTAGAATGTACATATTGAGTTTTTTACTGTGAGACCTATTTTGAAAGAACGGCTAAACGTAAAAATATGGTTCATGTATCAAAATAAAGGTCATGTCATGCAGATGTGCCAGTCGAAGAGAAAACTGAGATTGGGGCAACGGTTCGGGCGCTGTGGGGCGGCAAAGTTCCCATGTAAAGTCTATGGGAGCAGCGTGCTGCCCTTATATACATCAGGCGCTCAGTTCAGTGTAAGATTTGGTGTGTGCCTGATCAGTCCTAAAGTAAGTAAATACTTTATTGCATACTTACCCTTAACAGAATGTCTCTCCCGCAGAAAAAAAAAGAAAACGTAATAGTCTTACTGGAAGGCGTGAGCGATCAATGGGTCGCAACCATATGTCTCAGACAAGAGAGAATGAAGAGTATTCGCAACGCGAATCTCATTCCAACAACATTTACAAACACAGGTGTGACTGAAGATGAGATTAAAGGAGTGCGCTATCCATTTGAATTTTTGCACACGATCGAGATGAGTGGACTTCCGCCTCACTTTCTGCTACTGAAAAAGGGTGCAGTCGTGATGCTCATCACGAACTTGTCCGCCCTGGTGGCGCAGTGGATAAACGTTGGCTTATGATCATTCGTTCGTGAAGGGTCCGTGCTCGAAACCCGGTGAGGCATGGATGTTGTGTTTGTCTTACGGTACTGGCTCTCTCCCTTTCCTGGAACCAGTGACCCTAAATTAGGGACAGGCGCCTGCTTATAGCCCATTCAGTTGCTCACGATAGTCGTTAAACACGCAGTAAAAAAAAAAACAAGAAAAAAACACGAAACTGCACACAATGAAATATTTAGTCGATAGCACACGCATGATCGCAAAGTCGCTCTTCCAGAATACAATTTCTGTGGAAATTTTGTGCAAAGAACACAAGGGGTCGTTGCACACCTTGCCAAGCATTCTGCTGACTCCAAGCAACAGCAAAACGATTAAACGGATTCAATTTCCGATCATATTGTTCTTTGTGATGACAATAAGAGTCAAGGACTTGCTAAAATCGGGATATACCTTCCAGAACCAGTCTTCTCACATGGTATGCTCTACGTTGCCCTATCTCGAGAAAGATCAAATGATTCTGTTGCAGTAAAGATCACTCACGAAGATGCAGCTGGATTACCTCTCGCAAATGGATGGACTCAAAATATGGTCTTTACTGAAGTGTTTGAATGAATTTGTAACATTTTTTTTGTCAATCAAATAAAGTTTACATTTGTTGCTTCATATGATTTTATTCTATAAAAAAAAACAAAAAACTAACCGTCGATTTCGACGGGTTTCGTCTAGTAATATTTTTATGCGCGAAGCAACCATAATTTCGCATGATGAGATGAGACCAGGAAAAAGGCAAATTAATAGATAATTACTAAGTATAGTTTACTAAGATAATTAAATAATTATCTTAGTAATAACTAATAATTTACTAAGTCGCAGTGGAAAAGTTCCTAAGAAACATGAAAGGATACCAGAACTTTCAGAGGTTTTGAAGTAAGCATATACTTTTTTTTCATAGCCCTCACTCTTAGAGTCAACTATCAACTTTTTAAGAAACCGTCAAAGGTATTACCACGAGTTGGGGTTGGTAGAATGCATAATGTTAATACGAGACTGAATTTCAGAGGCCAGTTCCTGAAAGTAATGCAAAAATCGAAACTTCACTTCCCAGTCCCAATGAATTCATTAAAACCAACAGGTGCAATAGATGGGTTGTCGTGGCTGTAAAGAAAGTGTATAGTGCGACAATACACCCACCGTCATAAAAAATCTGCGCACCAATAAAAAAAAAACCCCGTGCGATTAACGCGAAACTCGGCGAATAGCTACGGGGAGGGCAGACATGCAAATGATGAAAGTTTCATGCGATTCCGCATGCCCGCGCGTCTAAGACCGGCGCTGCAATCGCAATCCTGGAGGCTTATAAGGCGCCGCGCAGGGAACTCCACATTCGTGCCGAAGTGCACGGTAAGAGTCAGGTCAGATCCCTGAGCGATGGACATGCCGAGGAGCCACCGCAGATGGACGTACGGGCAACTGACTGAGTTTGAACGAGGACGTATCAGGGCCGCCGGCGCCCTGAATCGGCCGCCATTTGGGCCGCTCGGACAGTACGATGCGATTGTGTTGGAAGCAATGGACACGGGAAGGCACACAGACGCGGCGCCTGGCTCTGAACGACCTAGACACACCACCAGCAGAGAAGACCGTGAGATCGTGAGAGCGGCAAGCACAGATGCAACGACGTCCTTGTCCAATATCCAGAGGCATGTGGCGGCTGTACAAGGGACTCCTGTGTCCGCCAGAACCATTTCCAGACACCTGGCAGAGGCGAATTTGCACTCTCGACCGCCCTTACGTTTTCTTCCATTAACACCTGACCATCGTCAGCGTCGATTACAGTGGTGTCAGCAGCGAGCAACATGGAATGCTACGGACTGGCGACGTATAGTGTTCAACGACGAATCCAGCTCTTGTATGGGAACGGACGACCACCGTGTCAGCGTGTGGAGGACCGTAGGTGAGCTCTACAATCCGAAACTCACTGTACAGCGGCATACATCCCGAACTGCAGGCGTGATTGTATGGGGAGCCATCGCGTATGGCAGTCTAACTTCCGTAGAAGTGATCCAAAGGACGTTGACAGCCCAGCGCTACGTACATGAGATCATGCGACACCAAGTGCTGCCTTTCCTGGAAGGGCGGCCTGGAGCCATTTTCCAACAAGATAACGCCCGGCCGCACTAGGCTCAGGTTTCCTAGGACTGTCTACGTTATGCTTTGACGCTTCCGTTGTCTGCCAGATAGCCTGATCTCTCGCCCATCGAGCACGCGTGGGACCAGATGGGGCGCCAGCTTTCTCCATGTCCTATTGCTCGTGATTTAGAGTGTCAGTTGCAAGAAGTGTGGGCTAATCTGTTCCAGGATAACATACGGCGTGTCTTTGACTCCATGTCGAATCGTATCACCACATGTATCCGAGAACGAGGCGGTTCGACGCCGTACTAACGCTGATCGGAATGTGTACCGCATGTCCGCGGGAAATCGTCCTGCAGCTGTGATATTGTAATCACTTCTTTCCTTGGTATGTACCATCTCACTACTAAAATCTCATTTCAATCCGACGCCTCTTTCTTGGTGCGCAAATTTTTATGACAATGGGTGTATGTACTGACACAAAAGTCAAAGCTTCTTGTTGGGAAACAGTAATGAGTGCAGGTCTCAAAGAAGAGAAAATATGCTTATGGAAAGTATTTAAGATGTACGCCACAGTCCAAGTGAGATTATTAAAAAATCATTAATCGAGAGGCAGACTGCTCTTTTGAGAAAGCTAAAAAAGCATCTGCAAATTTCGGGAATCATGTGGAAAGAACATTCACTATAACATCTGAAGTACGAGTCTTTAATCCAGTGTTTATGTAATTAAAATTGGCAGCACCTGGTGTCGGAGGAGAAAGTGCTACATAAATGAAGTGAATAGCTTAGAAACATGTCGAATGAAAAACTAAGAAACTAGTGCAGAAGTTACAAACAATGAAGGAATGTTAGTGATGACCAGAAGGAATGGAGAATCCCATGTGCTTATGAAGTACTAGACACTATTTTTTCTGAAATTTAGTAAAGCTGCAAGTTTCGGTTAAATTAATCAGGCACAGCATTGGTGTTCACTAAGTGTCAGTTGGTTACTTAGAATCATTAGGAAGGCGCCAAAAACTGTTTTGCCGCTACGGTGGCGCAGCGCTTAGACCATTCGTCCGTGAGAGGATCCGTGTTCGATTCCCGGTGAGGCATGGATGTTGTGTTTGTTTTACGGTATTGGCTCTCTCCCTTCCCTGAAACCAGTGACCCTAAATTAGGGACGGGCGACTGCTCATAGCCCATTGAGTTACTCATGGTGGTCGTTAAACCTTCAATCAAAAAAAAAATAAATAAAAAATAAACTGTATTAATTCCTGAGAACTAAAGTAGCTGTGCACCAGTTAACAAGGAACGTCCCTCATACCACGCCAGTTTCAGCCAGCGTAGATCTATTAATCAGTGTTCTTTGCAAGGTTTATTATTTTTTTTATTGGAGGTTTAACGATCACCGTGAGTAACTCAGTGGACGATAAGTACTCGCCCGTCCCTAATTTAGGGCTACTGGTTCCAGGGAAGGGTAAGAGCCAGCGCCGTAAGACAAACACAACATCCATGCTTTTCGAACCCGGTCCCCTCTCGTACGAATGATCAGCAGTCATCGCTTAGACCACTGCGCCATCTGGGCGGCTTGCAATTTTTAATCATTTAGTTCGAGTAAGAAGCTAAGACAGCTGGGTGGTGTGAAATCGTCTGAGTGAAGGACACTGTGGCTTCAACATTTGAAGGCATTTCTAGGATAGTATATATGTGCTCAGGCATCTTCCTGATGATTTTCATGATGTGAGTTAGAATTTGTATACTGAGTTCATGTAAAAATGGCTTTTAACCGGATAGATACGAGAAAGTTGTTCGAAGTGCTTAAAAGTTATAGCGTGAAAGACAAACTATTGATGTCAGGCAAAAAAGCCTTGTCGCCCAGAATCTTTCGACAGGGTATGCGGAAGTAGAAAGTTGTTTAAGGTCAACTACAAGGAAAAAAACAGATGTATGTTGTAAACATTTTTAGTGTCGCCCCGGTGGCGCAGTGGTCTAAGGCGTTGGCCTCTGATCATTCGTCCGTAAGGGGTCCGGGTTCGAATCCCGGTCAGGCATGGATGTTGTGTTTGTCTTACGGCACTGGCTCTCTCCCTTCCCTGGAACCAGTGACCCTAAATTAGGGACGGGCGACTGCTTATAGCCCATTGAGTTGCTCACGGCGGTCGTTAAACCTCCAATCAAAAAAAAAAAAACATTTTTAGCCTACGGATAAACTCGTTGAAAAAGGTAAACTAGTATCAGATGCAGAAGTAAGTGGCTGTCGTTCCAGCAGCCTTCTGTATGCTGTGACGTACCTGCCACAGAGATTACACACATGTCAAGACGGCAAGCAGCAGTGATAAGCCTTAGTCAGCATAGCTTGAATGGGAAAGCACTCGACTCCGGAGCAGAAGGATGCAGATTCAAGTCCCACCACCGCCAAATTTGGGAATTTTACAATGCTGATGGCCAACTAAAATCACAGATTTAAATTATTTGGGTATGATTATTGACGAGACGGAAAGCTTGATGAGGAATTAAGCATCAAAGCAAGAAAAGTACCTGCTTTACTGAGTAAAAATATCGTCACACTAAGCAGGCTGTGTACGATGCAGTACTTCAGTATTTAGACTTTCCCTCTTTTATGGCAGCAAGACTTAAGTGAGAAGTAAAGGGCGGTTTAGTAGGATAGAAGCTGCAGACGTGATGCTGATAAGATGAGGAGACGGTAAAAACAAATGGATTCATTGTCAGAGAAGAAAATTAGTAACGTAGTAGTTAGAACTGAGCGGGGCGTACTTCTTCGCTAAAAGAAAAAAGTTAACGGCGTCATGCTGAAATGTCTGAACATCACATGAGAGGTGGAAAATTATTAGAAAAATGTTACATTCCGCTGTATCAGCCATGTTAAAATGTAAATGTTACATTAGCATTTTAAATGAAAAATGTTACATTCCGTTGTATCATGGGGATAGATAGAATAAGGTTAACAGAAGATTTAAAATAGCTATCAGCTGTATATTAGCTAAAGCAGCAAATCTTGCAGTGAATTGAAATAGATTATGACAGCTAGAATTATTTGTATAATAGTTTCCAAACGGCAGTACAGGGGATGTGACTGAATGCCATGTGATACGTGCGCGCTTACGGTTGCACACAAGGATGTGAATAACGGATTAGCCTGTCACTCCAAATGTATTACATATTTCCTGAGTTCGGTTGTTATGCTATCGTTTTCCACAAAACAGGGTTTGGGAAAGATAAGATATTGATTAACTATAGTGATATAACGGAGTGTCTTTGTGTGTGTGTGGCAGTCATAATTCGTCGGAAAATGGTAGCAGAGGTTTTAAAATTTGTCAGATTGTATCTCGTTGTTGTCTAAGTTGCAGAGACTAATTTCAGGTCGGAACCTAAAAGGCGTGATTGCTAGACGAAAATATATGTAATATACTATACCACATGACAGGAGCATTGTATATTTAATGTACAATGCCCCTGTCAGGCGTGAATAGCGAGAAGCGTAACCACTTTCTTTATTCGTATGTCGCCCTTCTATCGGTGGTCAGAATTTTTCCTGGCGCTCACCCGATGCATGCAGTGCATCACTACAGGTCTCGAGTTGGGTACATTATTTTACCTACGATGAGGATTACACAGGGTGTGTTTGTCAAACTCATTTTATTACATTTCTTCTGAACGAGGAAACTGATAGCTGCAGTTATGGGAACAGAGGAAGCGAAAAGTCAGAGAAGGAAACCTTTTTACACCTAATGGAAAAAGAATTAACGCAGTTTATAAAGAGGTATTTTAAACTTATAACTGAGATTTAAAAATATTTTACACACAAAGAGAGCACAAGAAGCGTATATTTTTCGTGGGCAGTGGATTCAGGAGATGGTACTCAAAACATAATGATTTAATGTTGTAAACCTCGGAGTATACAGATTGAATCTAAACTTTGTGCCCAGGCAGTGAATGTGTGTGGTTCAGCTAGTACGAAATAAATAAATAAGCAAATTAATTTATAAATAAACTGAATTGCGCACCAAGCGAACAGCCATCATAAGATGGCCAAAGCCACACTTTGTGGGGTGGTCTGATCTCCTGGATACACCATTGAGTGCGCGAAGGGATTTCTAACTACGTTACGGTTTCGGATTGCCGTGAAGGAAACCGGCTAAGAAAAGCCAGTAGGAAACGCATCCTCCATTGTGAAGATTAGTTAAGAGACAATGGGTTTATAATTGTTTTCTTAGGAGCGATGTAGGAAACCAAGCGAGAAAAGAAACGAAAAACATAGAACAAAAGTATTAGGGCTGATCCGCGTCTTTGTGAGGAAGTGAGTACGATATCATTTACAAGATTACTATTATAAGTTCTTTTCGTTTTGACCAGTAGCCCAGTCAACGAACCAGCCTCAATTGTTTACCACTTTACTTTGATATTTATTACAAACAATGCCTCCTTTTTTGTAGCAATGACACACATCACAGCACGATTCCTAGTTGCCTACGTGATTTGACTAGAGTAATAGATCTACTAAGAGTCCACAGTGGTACGTACGTCTGCACATCACACCAGTGGAAAGTTGTTTTCCAAGTGCCTTCTTCTTTCACCATAGTTATCCCAGTGCCTTAAGTGAAGCCGGTTAATACGTCCGCCGGGCATACAGGAAATGTCTACCGCCTCATGAATTACAGCAAAATAAATTTATCTGGGGAACGCTATCAAGAACTAAACTGCTAGTAAAGCGTGATACTGATAGCGTTACGCGAATTGTTTAATAACATTTATGAGTTTGCTGTCAATTTTTTTCCTTTTTTTTTTTTAAGGGATTACTGCTCTACCGAATGGCCCAGTTCTTGCATCATAGAACGTCTTCAACATATTTTTTATTAGAATAGGAGACAAACGTTTTGCCTTTTGGGAAGCTGTCAGCTGTGTAATAAAATTATTTTTCTAACCAGGTCTTGAAAACCAGCTCAATCAATCATTTTCGTTAATTAAATAATCAGTGAAACGACTTCTAGTAGGTCAGATCGTGATCCAAAAAAAAAAGCGTTCAGTTCCAGTAGCACGCATTCTGAAGGGAAAGTAATGTCATTTGTCTTTATCTAGCGGGGTGGAGATCGTTTCTGAAAAGCCTAAACCTTTCTTCTAAATAAATTCTTGTCTTTTGAAATTAAAATGAGACTGTCTCCCGTCCCCGGTAGCGACAGTCATTGCCTTATAAATATGAGTAGCCTTCCTACTTTCTGAGCAGTGGCGCTAACGAGCGCAGATGGACATGTACCTGAATAATCAATCAGTCAGTTTCACACCAGTCTCTGGCTGCTAAGACTCGTCACAGTGGTGTGTTCCCCTGTTCAAGCACAAATAAGCATTACGTTTGCAATTCTTCAGACCACAGTTCGTTTGGTTGTCAGCAAAGAACGCGAATGACGTTTTACTTCGATTTTGTCAAGTTGCACTAAAATTTAGTAGACATACAGTAATTATGTGAAATGTAACCATTCAATAGACATTTCATACACTCTTAGGTCCTATGTGTAATGTGTGAAGTGTCCACAGTTCAACAGAGATTTCGCAAACGCTTAGGCATTATTAACGATGTGCGAATTTCCCTGAAGCCTTCCACTTGGATCTAAAATAAAAAGGAACATTCATAAATAAAATCAGAAAAAGAGAGAGAGAGAGAGAGAGATCCTTTACGTACTGCCAACAGATGGAGGATAAAGAGTAAAAAGAATCTCTGACCATGTACTGTATGTAATGAAGAAGGCAAAAGAACAAAATGCCGCAGCGATTGTAAAAATCGCACATACTTTTAATCAGTTCATCTTCGTGGAATTTATTTATAAAAAAAAAAAGAAAAAAAAAGAAAGAAAGAAAAAGAAAACGCTTTGCTTTCCCTTTCAAATGTACTACTGTCTGTCTGTCGTTGATTCTAGTTGATTTTTCAGTTTGAATTACTTGATTCTCGGCTAGTGGAAACTGGCAACGCTGGTCCACACTGAGAAAGGCAAATAGTTGACATATCGCCTCCAGAAAAATGAAAAGTATACCTAAAATATGTAACACCGTACTTGCACATACTGTAACATCTATTTATCATGCAGATATATATATTTGTTTGTAGATTCTCTTCCACTATTATTAAGAAAGCATTTTTTGTGCAGCTCTTTACCCCACCCCCAAACCCAATGACTACGCCTTTCAAACATCATACTGTGAAGATCAGCGGCTAAAGTTTAATGGAGATTGTTAAACCTACCTTAGTTTTGTTTGACACACAATCATTTTCTTCAAGTACCTCTCAGAGCTGTGGAGCGTAGTCAGAACTTGCTGATAAAGGTAAAGAAATGAGATTAAAGATGAACTTGCAGAAAAAAATTTATATACAGTGCATTTACAAGAACCGAAGATTTAGAAGATGATGGGGTAACTTTAGAAGTAAATGATGTCTATTTATAACCAGTACAGTTAAGAGCATTTACTTTTATGTCTTGAAAAGAAAGTGTTTATTCAATGCATCCTTCCAGTTCTTAAGTCATTGTTTATAAATCTGGGACATGGACCTTAGTTAAAAACGACATACGAACGTTCCAGACAACTCAAAGAAGCTCTGAGAGATGTATGCTTGGCATAACTAAGAAAGATACGAAAAGAAACTCATATAGGTCAGGCAAATGAAAAGAGTTGATGACATCGTGATCAAAATAAAGACCCTCAAATTGCAATGAGTTGGAAATATTGCTGGAACTGGCCGCTTTTCGACAGGTGAAAAACTACACTGGACACCAAGGGACAGGGAAAAAAAAAAGACCGCGTGGTAAATGGGTGGATCAAATTCGAAAGCATGCGTGCCAGAGTGACATGAAAGTGGTGTTGGGGAAAAGACTTGGAGAAATCTTCATCCAGCAGTGGACTGAAAATGGTTGAGGATAAGCACAGTTTTTTTTTTCATTATTATTCTTTTTTTAAGCAATATTTTATGTCCTACATCATATGGAATTTCAGGGCATTCGATTTTCATTTTTTTCTGCTTTTATTATGTCCATATTTGTTTTGTTCTTTATTGTTCGATTGTTTCACCGCATACGTGCTTTCTTCATTAAACATTAAGGAATGCTTGCTGAACAAAGCATCCAAAAGAATTATGACCGCACATAACACGTCTCTGAAATTTCCAAGTGAATATTGCGATAGCCGGTAGGTTCATTACTCCCGAGTTATACAGATAGTTTCGTACTCCAAAGCAGCAGCAATAGTTGCCATGAGTACAATCAAACACATATTTTTCAGTCTGACATCTAAATGCGCCGCCGCTGCACAAAATCAGGAAGAAGAGGAAATTAGATCGACACCAGATGGTCAGGATAAGATGCGAGAGAAGGAATCCTGACTAATTCGAGACGACGTATGGAAGAAGCGTCACACATATTTTGAAGCGTAAAAGGAGGAATTCTTATTAATTCCAAATAATGTGTGGAAGAAGCATCGCAAACATTTTTTTTCAAACCTCACAGACAGGAGACCTTTTTCCGCCGGTTATTTACAGAACCACCAAGAGTAAGCGAACAATTCAGTATGACAAATCATCGCAGGTCCACTTCAAACATGGAAGTGGACCTGCGATGATTTGGGCAGCCATATCTTGATATTCGGCTGGCCCCATCATTACCCTACATGGTTGAGTTACTATCAGCGAGTACTTGGACATTCAAGGTGATCAGATGCATCCTATGGTCCAAATATACACTGACGGAAAAAAATCCCAACACCAAGTAGGGGTTGTGCTAGATAAACGACAGTTGGTGAGAGTACATCTGTAAGATGATTTCTATGCAAATTTCGCGCTCGGCGCATACGTGTGGCGCTAGTAGCGCCCCTCGGAACTTGCAAAGCAGGTTTGCTGTAAATACGCGCTGTAACGTTCGTGAGCGTTAGTTATCGTTGAGATTCGACGTAGGGTGTTGATGTTAGTCACGAATGCCTTTAAGAAGACGAAGAAGCCATTATCAGCAGCTCACGGAGTTTGAACGAGGTCGTGTAATAGGGCTACGAGAAGGTGGATTTTCTTTCCGCAATATTGCAGAACGACTTGGCAGGAATGTAGCCACTGTGCATGATTGTTGGCAGCGGTGGTCAAGGGAAGGTACTGCCTCAAGAAGATCGGGTTTCGGCCGGCCATGTGGCACTACTGCGAGGGAAGACCGCCGTGTACGGCGTATGGCCGTGGCGCATCGTACCGCGTCTGCGGCAGAAATTCAAGCAGCAGTTGCCACCACAGTGACACAACGAATTGTTACAAATCGGTTACTTGAAGGACAGCTCCGAGGCAGACACCCTGTAGCGTGCATTCCACTTACTCCAAACCACTGCCGTTTGCGACGTCAGTGGTGTCAAGCTAGAGCTCATTGGAGGACAGGGTGGAGATCTGTTGTGTTTTCTGATGAAAGCCGGTTCTGCCTGGGTGCCAGTGATGGCCGTGTGTTGGTTAGGCCAGGTGAGCGCCTGCAACCAACCTGTCTGCGGCCAGACACACTGGACCTACACCTGGAGTTATGGTCTAGGGAGCAACTTCCTTTGACAGCAGGAGCACTCTCGTGGTTATCCCACGCACCCTGACGGCACAGTTGTACGTCGGTCTGGTGATTCAACCTGTTGTGCTGCCATTCATGAACAGCATTCCAGGGGGTGTTTTCCAACAGGATAACGCTCGCCCGCATACTGCTGTTGTAACCCAACATGCTCTACAGAGTGTCGACATGTTGCCGTGGCCTGCTAGATCACCAGATGTTTCACCAATCGAGCACGCATGGGACATCATTCGACGACCACTCCAGCGTTACCCCCAACCAGCATTAACCGTCCCTGTATTGACCGACCAAGTGCAACAGGCATGAAACTCCATCCCACAAACTGACATCCAGCACCTGTACGACACAATGCATGAAAGCTTGCGTGCTTGCATTCAACATTCTGGCGGTTGCACCGGTTATTAATGTACCAGCATTTCACATTTGAAATGGCTCTTCTCGCGCTTACAATAAGCTGTGATCTTGAAACCTTAATCGATTAAATATGTTACCTATACAAATGTATTGCCGCCATTTCATTCCTCTACAACTATTTTTTCGTGGTGTTGGGATTTTTTTTCTGTCAGTGTAGTTTCCCAACAATGATGCCATTTTTCAAGATGATAGTGCGCCCATACACACAACCAGAACAGTTCAGTCTTGGTTTGAGGACCACCAAGATGAACTACAACATCTTGCCCAGCTCAATATTGCACTTAACTTGAATATCATCAAACCACTGTAGGCACTTTGGAGAGCAGTGTGAGAAGATATTGCGCCCATACACTCAACCAGAACAGTTCAGTCTTTGTTTGAGGACCACCAAGATGAACTACAACATCTGCCTTGCCCAGCTCAATATTGCACTTAACTTGAATATCATCAAACCACTGTAGTCACTTTGGAGAGCAGTGTTAGAATATAGGGCGCCCATACACTCATTCAAAACAGTTCAGTCTTGGTTTGAGGACCACTAAGGTGAACTTCAACATCTGCCGTGGCCAGCTCAATATTGCATTTAACTTGAATATCATCCAACCACTGTAGGCACTTTAGAGAGCAGAGTGAGAAGACAGTGCGCCCATACACTCAACCAGAACAGTTCAGTCTTTGTTTGAGGACCACCAAGATGAACTACAACATCTGCCTTGTCCAGCTCAATATTGCACTTAACTTGAATATCATCAAACCACTGTAGTCACTTTGGAGAGCTGTGTGAGATGATAGTGCGCCCATACACTCAACCAAAACAGTTCAGTCTTAGTTTGAATACCACTAAGGTGAACTTCAACATCTGCCTTGCCCAGCTCAATATTGCACTTAACTTGAATATCATCAAACCACTGTAGGCACTTTGGAGAGCAGAGTGAGAAGATAGTGCGCCCATCCACTTAACCAGAACAGTTCAGTCTTTGTTTGAGGACCACCAAGATGAACTACAACATCTGCCTTGTCCAGCTCAATATTGCACTTAACTTGAATATCATCAAACCACTGTAGTCACTTTGGAGAGCTGTGTGAGATGATAGTGCGCCCATACACTCAACCAAAACAGTTCAGTCTTGGTTTGAGGACCACTAAGGTGAACTTCAACATCTGCCTTGCCCAGCTCAATATTGCACTTAACTTGAATATCATCAAACCACTGTAGTCACTTTGGAGAGTAGTGTGAGAAGATAGTGCGCCCATACACTCATTCAAAACAGTTCAGTCTTGGTTTGAGGACCACTAAGGTGAACTTCAACATCTGCCTTGCCCAGCTCAATATTGCACTTAACTTGAATATCATCAAACCACTGTAGTCACTTTGGAGAGCAGTGTGAGAAGATAGTGCGCCCATACACTCAACCAAAACAGTTCAGTCTTGGTTTGAGGACCACTAAGGTGAACTTCAACATCTGCCTTGCCCAGCTCAATATTGCACTTAACTTGAATATCATCAAATCACTGTAGTCACTTTGGAGAGCTGTGTGAGATGATAGTGCGCCCATACACTCAACCAAAACAGTTCAGTCTTGGTTTGAGGACCACTAAGGTGAACTTCAACATTTGCCTTGCCCAGCTCAATATTGCACTTAACTTGAATATCATCAAACCACTGTAGGCACTTTGGAGAGCAGAGTGAGAAGATAGTGCGCCCATACACTCAACCAGAACAGTTCAGTCTTGGTGTGAGGACCACTAAGGTGAACTTCAACATCTGCCTTGCCCAGCTCAATATTGCACTTAACTTGAACATCATCAAACCACCGTAGGCACTTTGGAGAGCAGAGTGAGAAGACGATTCCTTCCTCCTCCAACATCTCTGAAGCAACTGGCTGATGTTCTGATCAACGAATGGTACAACATTCTACTGAAGACATTTAAGAAGCTGTATGAATGTATTCCAAGTAGGTTGGAAGCTGTATTAAAGGCAAATGGTCTTTCAACTTATTAATAAAGACATATCGCCTATATCCCAGGTTTTCACATTGTTTTGTCCAACCCCTTTATAAATATTAAAAAAACAATTAAAAAAAAAACTACGGAAAACAAATAATTTAATTCTTAAAGTTTTCTTGGATCAATATCGAACGCAACGAGACATTCAGAACTTTTGTGTTTTTGAGAAAAACTTCAAATATGAAATGCAGAAGGAATTCAATGTGAATTAATCGTCTGTCACGAAATATTATGAATATATTAATTTTAAAACTTTAACGTTATAATGTTACAAGTAAAAAGGTTATGATATTTTTTATTTGTATTATGATAAATTCCATATTTCGTCTGTATAAATAAATATTAGAAGCTCACCTTCTCGTGGCCGCCCCGGTGGCGCAGTGGTCTAAGGCTCTGGCCTCTGATCATTCGTCCGTAAGGGGTCCGGGTTCGAATCCCGGTCAGGCATGGATGTTGTGTTTGTCTTACGGCACTGGCTCTCTCCCTTCCCTGGAACCAGTGACCCTAAATTAGGGACGGGCGACTGCTTATAGCCCATTGAGTTGCTCACGGTGGTCGTTAAATCTCCAATCACAAAAAAAAAAAAAAAATCACCTTCTCGTGGGTTGACACTTTTATTTAATAAGAAACTGCACTGAGTAAGATATATATATATATATATATATATATATATATATATATGGATTCCAAGGGACAGGAAAAGACCCAGAAGAATACCACATGGAAGATGGGTGGATGAAATTCGAAAGTATGCTGGAGTGACATGGAGGAGACTGGCAAAAGGCAGACCGTTGTGCAGGAAACTTTAGGAGACCTTCGTCCAGCAGTGGATTCATAATGGTTGACAATGATGATGATGATGATATATACACTATATTGACGAAAATCACCGGACACCCCTTCAAAACCAACTGAACAGATCGACCGCGTTGTTAAGATTCGCGGTACAGCTGCAAAAGGTATAAAAACAAGCCTCCAGTTGACCGCGAACAAATCCCACTGTGAATTTGAGTGAAAATGTCGCGTCAGGAGAGAACAGACCTTGAGAAAGAAAAGATTGTTGTGTGTTATATTAGTGGGTTGTCCATAAGAGAAACCGAAAGGCGTTTAAACATACCCAAGTCAAATGTTTTGGATGTACTGAATAAGTGGAAGACACGTGGCGTGCCTGAAGCAGCAAAACGTACTAGCAGACCAAAGAAAGTCAGTGATAGAGGAAGTCGAAGCCTCAGGAGAGTCGTTACAGCTAATCGACGGAGTGCTGCACAAGACCTCAGTGTACAGGCGAGTAAAAATGCTGGGACCTCGGTATACACACGCACCATTCGCAGATAACTTCATTCCATGTGTTACCGTGGTCGTGCGGCTGCTCATAAGTCTTTCATCTCCACTCGGAATGCTACTCGTCGTTTAGCATGGTGTAAAGAACATTTATCATGGACCGTACATCAATGGGAACGGGCCCTATGGACTGATGAATCCAGATACACGATCTATCAGTCTCATGGCCGTGTGGGGGTATGGCGGTAGCCGGGGGAACGCTATTTACCACAGTGTACTGTTCCTATGGCTCGATATTCTGGACAATCATGCCCTACCAACTCTGTGGCAATGCTATGGAACCGAGCCTTGTTGGTACGAGCAAGATATTGCACCGAGCCATAAAACAAGGACTGTTACGGCGTGGTTTGACGATAATTCCGTATCGTGTGTGGACCGGCCAGCGCAGATCCCTGATCTTAATCTCTCAGAGCACCTATGGGATGAATTAGAGCGCCGCATAAGAAGTTTGGAACCAAGGCCTACTACTAAGCAACAGTTAACGGCAGCAGTATGTACTGAATGGAAGCGCATACCTATCGCTGTATTCCAGGACCTTGTCGAAAGCATGTCTCGAAGGGTCAGTGCTTGCATTAGCCAAAGGTGGACCGACACCGTACTAATGTATGTCAATAAATGCAACGTTGTGTTTCTCTCCTAGGTATCCGGTGACTTTTGTAGTGCATATATATACACAGGACACCCTTGTATTTCAGAAACGGGAGAGAAAATGAAATATCTGAACACCCCAGCAAATAATCGGTGAGGGACCTAACTTTTAGGTTATTTCCGGAACATGGCAGCTATCTTGAAATCCGCCATATAACATCAAAGTCAAATTTTTCAAATGGTAAGGGGGTCATGTTGCATATCAAACAAGACCAGAATTTCCTCAGAAATTCATTGCCGTAATCAGATTTGACATATGTCTCGTAAAGGAAACATTGATGCCTTTCGCCATACCAATGATCTGGACGGAACCTAGAGATCATGTAGCAGATTGTTATTTTGTATTACTGCAGCAGTAAAAAGAATTAATCTTAAGAAGCAAAACGATGTGGTGCAGTATCCCAGCATCGATTCCGCAATAAGGCCAGTACCTCACAGTGATGCTCATCCTGTACCACAGCCACCTGTAAACTGTCCTTTAGATGAAGAGGAATGCATTCCATCAACTAGTCACCAAAGTGGAAAAGACGAGGATTATATTCCATCAGAGAAACATTCAACGCCTTATATGATCACCCAAACAGAGCTCAATGACCTCGTTCGTGATCTGGAATTGAGCAAAAATAAAGCTGAATTGCTTGGATCAAGGCTTAAGGAGTGGAATGTTTTGGATAATGATGTACGTGTTTCCGTGTATCGTGATCAACACAAAGACTTTATTCGTTTTTATGAAAAAGACAGCGAGATATGTTTTCTAACGACTTTCCCAACCTGATGTCATCTTTAGGTCTGTATCACAAGCCAGAGGAATGACGACTGTTTATTGATGCTTCGAAAGTGAGTTTAAAAGCAGTACTGTTACACATCGGCAACAAATATAACTCCATTCCTTTTGGATATGCTTCACGGGCGAAAGAAACCTATGGTACCATGAAAAAGCTATTACATGTGCTGAAGTACAACGATTTTCATTGGAAAATTTGTGGTGGCTTAAAAGTCATTTCTCTTTTACTAGGAATGCAACTATGATGTACTAAATATTCATGTTTCCTTTGCCAATGGGACAGTCGCTCTAAAGAGAAACACTGCCATGTAAGAAAGTGGAATTCAGGCAGTCTCTGAAGTCCGGTGCTAAGAATATAGTGGACGAACCTCGTTTACCAGCAGCGGACATACTTCTCCCACCACTACATGTCAAACGCGGATTGATAAAATTTTTTGTTAAAGCTTTGGACCGGAACAGTGAGCATTTAAGTTTATCCGATATTTGTTCCCTTCCATATCAGATGCTAAAATAAAAGAGGGAGTATTTATTGGCCCTGATATTCGGAAGCTCCTGCAAAATGACCGTTTTGAAAGTGTTCTTCAGAAACTGGAAAAGGAAGCATTGCTGGCATTCAAGGATGTTGTGCAAAATTTCCTTGGAATTACTAAAGCTGCAAACTATAAGAGTATAGTGCAAAAGCTGGTGAACAATTTTCAAAAATAGGGTTGTCACATGTCTTTAAAACTGCATTTCCTTCATTCTCACCTAGACTTTTCCCCCGATAATATGGGAGCAGTTAGTGACAAACATGGTGAACGATTTCACCAGTAGATATCTGTCATGAAGAACCCTTACCGTGCACAGTGTGAATGAAGCGATGCTTGGTGACTATTGTTGGGACTACTGTTGGTCCATCAAGCGAGATGATCCTGAACAACGGTATAAAAAGAAAAACATATAATGTAAAAACTTTGCTAATATAACACATCAATACACATAAAATTTGTTCCCATTGTAAAATGTAAATTAATTGTAATGTAACGTATACAAATTTATTGTAATAGCGCATAAAATATACTATTATATTATAAATGTAGTAACGTGTAAAAACAAATCCTCTGTTTTATATTTTATATATCCTATTGAAGAATCAAATTATGCATATATAGTAATAAAGCATTGTGACAATGTAATATTTTGTAGTAACGTATGAAAACAAATCTTCCATTAAAAAAATAACAACCAAGTAGAGATTTTTTGTCATCATTTTTGTGTACTCTACACCGTATGTAATGGAAATATTAGCTTTAAGTCTAAGGAAAAATTACAATGTTGAATCTTGTTGATCAGTGTTGACTCTGATTTTATCTTCCCATAGATTTCTTTTGGCGTTACCACATTTTTTTCAGCGCATATTCTTATACGAGTCCTGTTTCACGAATTATAGGGTTTTTAATGTTATCCCTTTAGATGGCCGCATATATAATCAGCTGGACTTTCAAATTATTAAGATTAGAATTCCGAACATTTCAGCCAAACTTTGTAAAGGTTATTTAGCTACGTAACGCGCTCTTTGGACAAACATGTCCCTTGAGCCAAAAATTCAATAAACAAACCAGCTAATAAATACTTTAGAGAACACACGTATAGCGGCACGATTTAATTGGTAGCAAACACAGAGATTGCGAAAAACTCCGCGGATATATGTAGATTTACACAGTCGAGTCACATTATTGTAACCACCTCTTACTTTTGACGTCAATAGCTCATAGCCAATAAAAGAAGGCACGTGTCGTGAGCTGGCTTAGAGGGTACATAAGGTGTGCTGTAGGCATTCTGAAAACATATCACTTGTTGCTGTCATGGATAAAAGGAGCGATTTATCAGATTTGCAAAAAGGGATGATTATCGGTTTCGAGCCAAGGGTGGCAGTATTTCTGAAACAGCGCAGTTTGTGAACTGTTCGCGCGCTGCTGTGGTTAAACTGCATCGTGATTGGAGAAATGGCGCCATTGCGAATAAGCGACTTGGAAACTGCGGAGCACCACGTGGCATTGATGTGAGAGGTGAACGTCGGCTTCGAGGGTGCGTGAGGGTCGATCTATCGACACGCTACAGTGGATCAACTCTCTGGCCGAATGAACCAGGGGGCTACCGGAAGTGTGTCTAAAATTACAGTTCAGCATACCCTGCTGCGTTCGGAGCTCCGATGCAGACGGATGGTCACCGCACCTGTGCTAACGAAAGTGCATCGGCAGAAAATGCTTACATTTGTATGGCAGTATCGGAATTGGACCTCCGCTGATTGGCAAAGGATTGTCTTCTCCGATGAGTCACGTTTTCTGCTTCATTGAACGCATGGACATTGGCGTATGAGGTGAGAAACTTCGGCGAACGAACACTCTTCAACCACTGCTGGAAGAACACAAGCTGGTGGAGGCAGCGTTATGGCCTGGGGAATGTTCTCGTAGCATTCTCTGGGTCTACTCATACCTGTGGAAGTCACTATTGACTGAATTCGGTATGAATCCATTCTTGCAGACCACGTACACCCATACATGCTGATTGTTTTCCCTGGGGCGGAAAGGATCTTCCAGCACGACAATGCGACGTGTCACACAGCTAGAAATGTCCGAGAGTGGTCGGAAGAGCACGATGAAGACTTCAAAGTACTTCACTGGCCCCCTAATTCCCCAGACTTAAACCCAATTGAGCATCTGTGGGACCACCTCGATCGTGTTGTTTGCTCTATGGATCCTCCACCACGCACCCTCCAGCAGCTGTCAGATGCACTGCAGTCAGCTTGACTCCACATACCTGTGAACACCTTCCGGCACCTTATTGAGTAACTCCCAGCCCGTCTAGCTGCTGTCCGCGCTGCACACTGCGGTTACTCTGGATATTAGCTGGTGGTCACAATAATGTGACCCGACCGTGTATAACGCTGACATGAGTATAAGATCCGAGGCTGAAAACCTCACTATTCGGCTGTAACAACTCGCAAAAGAAATTGTATTATGGGAACTCTAGGCGCTACAAACATCAGCAAAGAAATTTCATTATTATGCAATACACTAACAGAAAGTACTCATGCTAGCGGATAATAAAAGCTATCTTATCGCACGTTCAGTACATATTTCAATAATAATCACATTTTGAATTATTTCTTCGTTGAATATGGAAGACAAAAATAAATTTAGGTTCATCAAAACAAATAAAAAATGTGAAGTGCAACATAATTTTTACGCATGTGAAGATATAAGTACAACATAATTTAACAAAAAGCTCCATTTTTAGAAAGCTGTTTTTTACAGTCATCTGGAGATTATTTCATCCACGTCATTCCCTGATCTCATGATTAGAAAAAAGCATATTGTTCCTATTTTTCAGCTTTCTCTACGTAACGCCCTTGGTTCACATCTAACTCTTACACCACAAATACCCGGATGACCAGCTCCAACAAAGCAGCAATTGAAAGCTGCTTCTAGGGTTTGCGCGATCGAACGCAAACTAATTTTCGGGGCCGTACACAAAGCTAATTTCCAAGCTTAAAAACCACGAAGTAAATTTTACTGTATGTTTTTTAAAGCACACGATTTTTTAACTACGAAATGTACCTAATTCGTAATTGGAATGAACGCACAGTACCAACAAAAACGCATTTCTGTAGAAGTCGGTTAAGATGTGAAATGTAAATGAATGAAGAATAGCACTGTTTTGATAATAAATGCAAATTAAAGACTATACATAATATTTTTATGTATTAATTGATTAGGAACTGAAAACAAAAAATAGTCACAAGCGAAGTTAAATATTAGCATTTAAGCAGCGAAATTCGTAAATGACAGCTGAATAGTCAATGCCTTTTTCGTTCCTATAGTCTGTTTTTCATACACGACTCTTTCGCATTTTAAATAATTAAAAGTTCATTTAATCATTCCTTACATTTTTAAAGTGTTTTGTTTTTCGGGGGGTTGGAGATTCTTCCCAACTACGATTCTTGTTACTAATGTGGTCAGCAAAATTTTTGTTGAATACGTGATCTGCTGCTTCCTCGCATTGCTGGGCTTCGTTCGAAACCGGGTGTGAGAGCGAAAGTACTGGTCACGTGTTGTGGAGTCGCCTTCTACTTATGGATCTGAGGCGTCCACGCTATCTGTCCTCTCACAGCCACAAGGAAGTGTTTGTGCTTCTCTGAAGCGTTCCTTCAAACTCTGTTCGAGCGAACAAACGAAGCCTTCCCCACTTTAATATTAAATCTGTGATTCGGGAAGGCGGAGCGACAACAGCTGAACGGACAGAATAATATTTACACTAAGATATAATGATGTCAAGAGGAACTTCTATTTAAAAACACACAGACATTTATTACGTAATCAATTAAGGTCTAGACAGCGGTGGATTACTCTTTCTCTATACATCAGGCTTCACTAAGGATTGGACCTGACAAGAGGCGTGAAACAGGAAAGCTAGGATAAATACTTTCCGAGAGAATCTCTCTCGGCGTTGAAGTTCTAGCTAGAGTCTACCTGATACTAAATAAATCTATATCTCTTCAAATCTTAAGAAATAGTAGTCTAACTATTCTTCTCTGCAATATGTTGCAATCTTAGCCTGTGCTAAGCTCGTATTCCCTGTAGCGAAATATCTACTACCACCAGCAGAATCCCTGACTAGGGCCTATGCCGCTGCAGCTGAGCACTCTATCTCTTCTAGGATAGATGCTCGCTAAACTAGACTTGAGCGTCGGACACTCTCTAGCTTGGATCGTCCCTCGGCTCACACAATAGAAGGCAAACGCTTCGCGTCTCCTTCTATCGGAGAACTGCTCTCTCCGTTGGGCGAAAGCAGACTAACAGCTCCTCTTTAAGTGACCTGCTAGTCTCCCCTCCCCTCCGCGCTGCGCCTGCGCGAAGACCTCGGCGCTGACCTTGACCTCACGCTGACCCGTTGATGTGGCTCACCTCTCCGGTTACGTGGGTCACCTTTCGCGCCCTTCGCTAACCACACCCCTGGGCGTTGGCCCAGTTTCTTGCTGATGAATTTTAATCTTACCTTTCGCGTCTTCGCGGTCCCCGTCAGATCTTTCATTAGTGAGTGCCCCCTTTGAGAAAGTAATCCTACCGCCGAAGTACATTCTTATAATAACACAATACACATTGGTACTTTTATACAAAAGTGGATGGCTGTTTTCCAGACTTGTAGGCGTCTGGACGACAGTGACAATGTACAGAGAAAGTCGCGGTGTCATTGCAGATGCTATCAGTTCGTCGAAAAAGCCTCGCCCTTTCTAAGGCGTGAGAAACTAAAGTCCTTTGTTTGCAGCTCTCGACTTCTGAAAAATAAGAAATGTTCACGAACTTTCTGTCGCCATTTTGAGGCTGTAATGACTTTTTCTTCATGAAAAAGCAACATAATGTCCATCATTAATATAAATTAACATGGTTAATGTGTCCGTTCTTACACCGGAGTAAGACATATATGGTCTTACTTGTTTTGTCACTGCGAAACAAGCCAGTGCCAAAACAAGGAAGACAATATACACTCATTTCCAGAAATTAAAGACCATTTATATTTCCAATACACACTTTATTCCAACAGGATGCGGATAAAACTATTTTAATAAGGAGTATAAACAAAGATGAAAAGGAAATGTACACACATAAATGAGCATGAATCTGTGCTTATTAATAGAGAAAATCCACAAAAATTCAGAATGTACCATTTTCTGATATTGGCTCGCAATAATTAAAATTGACGGGTAAAAAAGGAATAATTTTACATGGATGATTTTAATAGGGTATATGTACACCCCGACTGCAATGCATGATTGGAATCGGTGGACCAGGCATTTCACAAGATTGTCCAGAAGGTCCTTAGGGAGTTTTCTCCATTCTTCTTTCAGTGCCATTACCAGGACTTTTTTGTGCCAGGTGGAGATCACGTTCAGCAATACGCCTCCCCAGAGCTTCCCAAGCATTTCGAATGGGTTCAGGTCAGGAAAGTACGCAGGCCACTCCATTCGGACGATCCCCTCGCTTTACAACAGTTCATCAACACCTGATGGTCGATGAGGGCAGGCGTTTTCTTCTATAACAGCGGTTTTTGATAATAAATGCAAGGCTATACAGAATATTTTTATGTATTAATTGATTAGGGACTGAAAACAAAAAATAGTAATAAGCGAAGTTATAAAATATGAAATGGAAATTTAATTATTATTTGCGCTACCACATTTTTGTCAGCGCATATTCTTACACGAGTCCTCTTTCACGAATTATAGGGTTTTAAGGCCCTGAGGGAGGTTTCTCCATTCTTCTTTCAGTGCCATTAAGCTAGGTGGGGGATCACGTTCAGCAATGCGCCTCCCACACCTCCCAAGCATTTTGAGTCGCGGAACACTTTTTAGGAGAGATATTCGTCACGGAGCACTATCGTCGCCCTTATAGAGCGTGGTCGACCACTACTGAACCTTCTGGTAGCTAGTCAACGTTCAAAAAATTGTTTCCAGATACATGACATTATAGGCTCTGGGCAATTCTGAACTCCTTTGCCACGTCTCTCGTTGTCCGCCCTTTTTCCAATTCAACAACAATTCGCCCATGGTTAAAATCATCCAGATGAGTTATATGAACTACAAATCGCCATAACAACAAACAAGAAAGATGACACCGAATTTTCGGGAGTAATAAGCACGTCTTTTGAATCCATTCTGACGCAAATTAAATTTATCAAAGCAATTCAAAGTCAATGGAACCGGTATGGAAAACAATAGTATCTGACGGAGGAAAGAAGTTTTTCAATCGGGTTTTTAATCCCTCAGATATTGCTGTAAACGGAATCGTGGGCTTACGCCCTCTGGCTGCAGATTTGTGCGTTAAGAAAACATGAATTTATATGAGAAACATTTTGCACAGGAAACGCTCTCCAATACAGAAAGAATTCTTCAAATCGGACTCTTAGAAACAGAGATATCGACAAAAATAAGATGTGACTTTACGTCCCCTGGTGGGAAAACCATGCATTATTTTAGGAAGAAAATATTCTCAAAAGAGTTTTCCATATGAGCGGTATCGGTCCAAGAAAAAACAATTTAGTGGAGTTTTCAGGAGACAAGATTTTGCTACAAATCCATCAGAAGCAGAAATTAGCACTTGTGCCCCCTGGTGGCCAAACCATTCTTTAAAAAACATTAGAAATTATGTGAAAAATATTTTCCATCAGGTATTGTATGCGATACAGGAAGAGTTTTTCAAATCGGAGTTTTAGAAGTAGAAATAACGCAGAAAACGCTATTTACCTTTGTGCCCCCTAGCGGAAAGTCTATGATTTACTTGAAAATTTTGAATTTACAGGGAAAACATTTCGCATCGAAAACACTATCCAACAAAGAAGGAATTTTCCAAATCGGACTCCTAGAAGTCGAGATATTGACAAAAATAAGATATATATCTACGCCCCCTGGCATAGAAACCATGCATTATTTCAAGAAGAAAATGTTCCTAAAAGGTTTGTCGACATGAGTAGTACGGTCAACGAGCGACTTTTTTTTTCAATCGAGATTTTAGAAGCTCATATGTTGCTGCAAATACATCAGAAGCGGAAATTAGGACTTACGCCACCTGATGGTCAAACCGTGTTTTACAAAAATTAGAAATTACGTGCAGAGGATTTCCCATTAGGACCTGTATCCGGTGCAGAAGGAAGTTTTCAAATCGGAGATTTAGAAGCAGATATATAGGGGGGAAAGCAATTTACCGTCACGCCCACTAGCGGAAAGTCTATGAATTACTTGAAAATATTGAAATTATATGAAAAACATGTCACACTGAAAACACTATCCAACAAGAAAGATGACACGGAATTTTCGGGTGTTTTTAATAAGCACGTCTTTTAAATCCGTTCTGACGCAAATTAAATTTATCAAAGCTACTCAAAGTCAATGGAACCGGTATGGAAAATAATAGTATCTGACGGAAAAAAGAAGTTTCTCAATCGGGTTTTTAATCACTCAGATATTGCTGTAAACGGAATCGTGGGCTTACGCCCTCTGGTTGCAGATTTGTGCGTTAAGAAAACATGAATTTATATGAGAAACATTTCGCACAGGAAACGCTCTCCAGCACAGAAAGAATTTTTCAAATCGGACTCTTAGAAACAGAGATATCGACAAAAATAAGATGTGCCTTTACGTCCCCTGGTGGGAAAACCATGTATTATTTTAGGAAGAAAATATTCTCGAAAGGTTTTTCCATATGAGCGGTATCGGTCCAAGAAAAAATAAAAATTTACTCGAGTTTTCAGGAGCCCAGATTTTGCTACAAATACATAAGTAGCAGAAATTAACACGTATGCACCCTGGTGGCCAAACCATTCTTTACCAAACATTAAAAATTATGTGAAAAATATTTTCTGTCAGGTCTTGTATGCGATACAGGAAGAATTTTTCAAATCAGAGTTTTAGGAGCAGAAATAAAGCAGAAAACGCAATTTACCTTTGTGCCCCTTAGCGGAAAGTCTATGATTTACTTGAAAATTTTGAATTTATAGGAAAAACATTTCGCATCGGAAGCACTATCCAACAAAGAAAGAAATGTTCAAATCGGACTCTATATTGACAAAAATAAGATATACACCTAAGTCCCCTGGCGTAGAAACCATGCATTATTTCAAGAATAAAATGTTCCTAAAAGGTTTGTCGACATGAGTAGTATCGGTCAACAAACGACTTTTTTTTCAATCGAGATTTTAGAAGCTCATAATATTATGATGCAAATACGTCAGAAGCGGAAATTAAGACTTACGACACCTCGTGGCCAAACCATTTTTTACAGAAATTAGAAATTATGTGCAAAGGATTTCCAATCAGGAGCTGTATCCGGTGCAGAAAAAAAAATTTCAAATCGAAGATTTAGAAGCAGAGATATAGGGGGAAACACAATTTACCGGTACGCCCCTATCGGAAAGTCTATGAATTACTTGAAAATTTTGAAATTATATGAAAAACATGTCACGCTGAAAACATTATCCAAGAAAGAAGGAATTCTTCAAATCGGATTCCTAGAAGTAGAGATATTGACAAAAATAAAATATACATCTACGCCCCTGGCGGAGAAACTGTGGAATGTTTTAAGAAGAAAATATTCCGAAACGGTTTATCGATGTGAGTGGCATCAGTCCACAACATAATTTTTTCAATCGATGTTTTAGAAGCTCAGATTTTATGGCAAATACATCGGAAGCAAGAATTAACTCTTACGCTCCCTAGTAGCCAAAGTGTTCTTTACCAAAAATTAGAAATTATATGCAAGAGATTTTCGATCAGGTGGTGTATCCGCTGAGGAAAACATTTTTCAAATCGAAGTTTTAGAAGAACAGTTATTGGAAGAAATGTAATTTATTTTTACGCCAGCTAGCGGAAAATCTATGCGTAATTTGAAAAAGAAACTATATCTAAAATACTCTTCGTCATAAATGTAATCGAAAGATAAAAGATTTTTTTCAATCGTATGTTTAGAAGCAAATATGTGGAATTAAATGTATTTTTGAATTCGACATCATCTGCATTTACGCCCTCTAGCGGCGAAATTGTACATCGTAAAAAAAAACGAAATAAGGGATCATCATTCGCATATTACAAGCTTCCCACTGCAAAAAGAATTTTTCAAATCGGACTAATAGTTGCAGAGATATCGTGGGTACAGACAGACGGACAGACGGACAAACCGGTAACATAAGCACGATCTTTTTTTACAAAAGACGTGCTAACAAAGAAGGAATTTTTCAAATCGGACTCCTAGAAGTAGAGATATTGACAAAAATAAGATATACATCTACGCCCCCTGGCGGAGAAACTGTGGATTTGAGTGGCATCAGTCCACGAAAGAATTTTTTCAATCGATATTTTAGAAGCTTAGATTTTATGGCAAATACATCAGAAGCAAAAATTAGCACTTACGTCCCCTGGTGGTTAAAGTATTCTTTACCAAAAATTAGAAATTATCCGCAAAAGATTTTCCATCAGGAGGTGTATCCGCTGAAGAGAAAAAACTTCAAATCGGAGTTTTAGAAGAAGAGTTATCGGGGGAAATGGAACTTACTTTTACGCCCCCTAGCAGAAAATCTATGCGTAATTTGAAAAATTAACTATATCTAAATACTCTTCCACATAAATGGAATCGAAAGATAAAAGATTTTTTCAATCGGTTGTTTAGAAGCAAATATGTGGAATAAAATGTATTTTTGAATTCGACTTCATCTGCATTTGCGCCCTCTAGCGGCAAAATTGTACATCGTAAAAAAAAACGAAATAAAGGATCAGCATTCGCATATTTCAAGCTTCCCACTGCAAAAAGAATTTTTCAAATCGGACTAATAGTTGCAGAGATATCGTGGGTACAGACGGACGGACAGACAACCAAACCGGTAACTCAAGCACGATCTTTTTTTACAAAAGACGTGCTAACAAAGAAGGAATTTTTCAAATCGGACTCCTAGAAGTAGAGATATTGACAAAAATAAGACATACATCTACGCCCCCCGGCGGAGAAACTGTGGAATATTTTAAGAAAAAAATATTCCGAAAAGGTTTATCGATGTGAGTGGCATCAGTCCACAAAAGAATTTTTTTAATTGATATTTTAGAAGCTCAGATTTTATGGCAAATACATCAGAAGCAAAAATTAGCACTTACGTGTCCTGATGGTTAAAGTACAAGTTTCGATGACGTTAGAATGTTTTTACCTCTAACCAACGGCTTGCGAGTCCGAAATTAAGCCTTTTATTATTGAACCTTAAGTTTTGGACATGAGTTCATTTAGGACGTCTCTTCTTGAAATAAGCGGAACTAAATTAGAATGGGGCGATTTCTGCTTGCCTTCGAAGCTGCGGCATAGCTTAACCGGACCAGGATTTTACATTTTAGTGGCCCTGGCGCTGTTGACAGAAAGACAAACATTTTTCTTTTAAAACTTAAATATTTGTTATGTAATCCTTGTGTATTCTCTTTCTCTCTCTCTCTCGAGGCTCTGGCTTTCAACCGTTCGTCCGAGATGGGTCCGTGTTCGAATCCCGGTGAGACAAATAGTGTGGTTGCCTTATGTCACTGGCTCTCTCTTTCCCCTGGAACCAGTCGTCCCAAATTTGGAACGAGCTGCCGCTAATAGCCTATTGGGTTGCTCACTGTGGTCGTTAAACCGTCAAGTAAACAAACAGAGAAAGTAAAGCAACTTCTCTAGGATGCCTGCGACACTACCAGAATTTTGATAATTGGCTTTGGCGACTGCTTATGCCATTAGATTTTTTCATCTTCCCCCTTTATCAGCAGTTACAACAGCACTTTTCATGAGACGAGGGAGAGTCGTCGGGGCCATACTTCCTCATTCCACGACAACACTATTTCCTGTCTCAGCCGCACTGCAAATAATATAAGAAATTTTTATTTCGAAGCATTGTAATAAGCGTTTATGCATTGCCTCCTCTCTCTATCCTCCTAACTGGATAGGAACACTTCCTCATGGAGCTATCCATAATTTCTCTTCGTCAGTTCTTAAAGGTTAGGATAATATAAAGACTGAAAGCCTCAAGATCACTAGTCTGGTTATTTATTTATTTATTTATTTATGAATAAGGTCTTAAAGATATTTCCGGGAAGCGCCCTAAAATTCGCCTTGTGTCACAGAAGCACAAGAGTGTCGTTAAAATCTGAAAAGAAAAGATACTATTTTGATGAAATACTGGTATTTGAGTGGGTTTCGTCTGATTCAAAAATGCCCAAATAAGCGGGGTGGCGGTTGTTGTTGTTGTTTTTTTGTAGAAAATAAGACAGTCTTAAAATTACCGACCGTCTGCTTCATGATGATCTCCGTCTTTTAAAACATCATGGAAATCTGAATAATTTTTCGTGAATTCTCCCCGATCAAAACATTTTATTTTATAAATTCGATGCAAAAGTCCGAATGATTGTCTTTTTCAAATACTTTGACACTGTCCTCGATAAATTTTATTGCTTTGTTAACTTTTCGAAAAAATATATTCAATACAGAATTTTTCCTTTTCGTTGAGGACGTTTTCATTTTTAAACATTTACAATGGAAATATCTTTTGGCCATCCTTATTCTTATTTCGGCTACGTTAGGCCAGTGATGTTTTATTTGAAAATACGTTGTGAAGTTTTTATAGTTGACAAAAAAAAAAATTAAATGATAGCCTTTCCAAAATTTAGTAAAATCGTTTTTAAATTATTCGACGAATCGATCGCTGTGTCAATCTGCATATGTTTGCTTTTTGTTGCTTACTCTAATCTCTTCAGTTAAAGGTCATACCGAATTCCTGTCAACAAAACAAATCGAAAACATTTTTATTTGATCAACAGAGGATCAAATTTTTTGTAAGTTCTTGTATCTTTGTAACCCCCTTTTTAGCACATCTTTTGTAAAAAAAAGATCGTGCTTATGTTATCGGTTTGTCCATCCGTCCGTCCTTCCGTCTGTACCCACGGTATCTCTGCAACTATTAGTCCGATTTGAAAAATTCTTTTTGCATTCGAAAGCTTGAAATTGAAATATGCGAATGATGATCCTTCATTTCGTTTTTTTTTTTTTACGATGTACAATTTCGCCGCTAGACGGCGTAAATGCAGATGATGTCGAATTCAAAAATATGTTTTATTCCACATATTTGCTTCTAAACATCCGATAGAAAACATTTTTTTTTATCTTTCGATTCCATTTATGTGGAAGAGTATTTTGGATATAGTTTCTTTCTCAAATTACGCATTGATTTTCCGTTAGGGGGCGTAAAAGTAAATTGCATTTTTTCCGATAACTCTTCTTCTAAAACTCCGATTTGAAAATTGTTTTTTTCAGAGGATACATCTCCTGATGCACAATCTTTTGCATATAACTTCGAATATTTGGTAAAGAATACTTTGGCCACCAGGGGGCGTAAGTGTTAATTTTCGCTCTCGATGTATTTCCTATAAAATCTGAGCTTCTAAAATATCGATTGAAAAAATTCTTTCGTGGACTGATGCCACTCACATTGATAAACCTTTTCGGAATATTTTCTTCCTAAAATATTCTACAGTTTCTCCGCCAGGGGGCGTAGATGTATATCTTATTTTTGTCAATATCTCGACTTCTAGGAGTCCGATTTGAAAAATTCCTTCTTTGTTGGATAGTGTTTTTCGTGTCGCATGTTTTTCCTATAATTTCAAAATTTTCAGGTGATTCACAGACTTTCCGCTATGGGGCGTAAAGGTAAATTGCGTTTTCCCCTATATCTCTGCTCCTTAATCTCCGATCTGAAAAAATTCTTTCTGCACCGGATACAGCTCCTGATGGGAAATAGTTTGCACATAATTTCTAATTTTGAAAAAAAAAATGGTTTGGCCACCAGGGGGCGTAAACCTTAATTTCCGCTTCTGATGTATTTGCAGCAAAATATGAGCTTCTAAATTCTCGATTGAAAATAACATAGTTTGTAGACCGATAACACTCATGTCGACAAACTTTTTAGAAACATTTTCTTAAAATAGTGCACGGTTTCTACGCCAGGTGGCGTAGATGTATATGTTATTTTTGTCAATATCTCGACTTCTAAGAGACCGATTTAAAAAATTCCTTCTTTGTTGGATAGTGTTTCTAGTGTGACATATTTTTTCCTATAAATTCAAAATTTTCAAGTAATTCATAGACTTTCCGCTAGGGGGCGTGAAGGTAAATTGCGTTTTCCCCTATATCTCTGCTTTTAAATCTCCGATCTGAAAAATTCTTTCTGCACCGGATACAGCTCCTGGTGAGAAATAGTTTGCACGTAATTTCAAATTTTTTTAAAAATTGTTTGGCCACCAGGTGGCGTAAGTCTTAGTTTCCGCTTCTGATGTATTTGCAGCAAAATATGAGCTTCTAAAATCTCGATTGAAAAATAATCTTTTGAGGACCGATACTACTCATGTCGACAAACATTTTAGAAACATTTTCTTCTTGAAATAATGCATGGTTTCTACGCCAGGGGCGTAGATGTATATCTTATTTTTGTCAATATCTCTATTTCTAAAAGTCCGATTTGAAAAATTCCTTCTTTGTGGACAGTGTTTCCGATGCGAAATGTTTTTCCTATAAATTCAAAATTTTCAAGTAAATCATAGACTTTCCGCTAGGGCGCACAATGGTAAATTTCGTTTTCTGCTCCTAAAACTCCGATTTGAAAAATTCTTCCTGTATCGCATACAAGACCTGTCGGAAAATATTTTTCACGTAATTTCTAATGTTTGGTGAAGAATGGTTTGGCCACCAGGGGTCATAAGTGTTAATTTCTACTTCTGATGTATTTGTAGCAAAATCTGCGCTCCTGAAAACTCGACTAAAATTTTTTTTCTTGGACCGATACCGCTCATATGGATAAACCTTTTGTGAATACTTTCTTCCTAAAACAATGCATGGTTTTCCCACCAGGGGACGTAAAGTCACATCTTAATTTTGTCGATAACTCTGTTTCTAAGAGTTCGTAAGCTCACGATTCCGTTTATAGCAAGATCTGAGGGATTAAAGACCCGATTGAAAAACTTCTTTCCTCCTTCAGATACTATTGTTTTCCATACCGGTTCCATTGACTTTGAATAACTTTGATAAATTTAATTTGCGTCAGAACAGATTCAAAAGACGTGCTTATTACACCCGAAAATTCGGTGTCATCTTTCTTGTTTTATTTATTCAGGACTAGTGATCTTTTTTTTTCTTTACTCCTTTTTTTTTTTTTTTTTTTTTTTTTTTTTTTTTTTGGAATTTGACAACTTGGATGTTTTTTTTTTATTTCCTAAAATAATTCGTAGTATATTTTTTTGCCATATTATATGTGCGTTTGGAGATCACAAAAATATGTTTGTTTATGCTCTGTGTAACACTAAAAACGTCAAAGTATTGTACTTATTAATAACGAGGAATGTACACCAACTATACTAAAAATAGTAAAACTATATTGGTAATCCGAATTTATTGGCGTAAAGTAAAAACCAAAGTTTCCAAGCTTTCTCACATGAACCAGATGGCTTTTTCAAGGAACTTCCTTGAAAAAGCCATCTGGTTGAAGTGTGAAAGCTCGGAAACTTTGATTTCCATTTTACACCAATAAATTCGGGTTAGTGGTACAGTTTTACTATTTTAACCTTCCTTGAAAAGGGAACTTTCCCTGGAAAAGCCATCTGGTCGAAGCGCGCGAAAGCTTGGAAACTTTGATTTCTATTTTACGCCAATAAATTCGAATTACTAAAATAGTTTTATTATTTTAAGTCAAAGTACTTGTTGAAACATCCATCCAATTATGTTCCCAAGAGAAGGATTTAAATTGAGGCAGCTACATGAAGATATTTGTCTCACTATCGTGTCCCCTATTTTATGTTCTTTAAATTACAAATAGTTTTTCATGTCCGTAAGTACCATCATTATCTTTCTTAATAAAAAATAGAATCAAAATGGCACAGGGCATTTCGGAAGTGAGTCCTGTTTAATCATTTCGTTGACTAGCTTTAATAACCCAGAAATAAGAAAATCGGCACGGGGTTGGAAAGGGGAGCATTTTTTGGCCCTGTCTAAAACCGGCCTTGTAGCAATTTGAAAAGAATAAGATGAAAAAAATAATGTTGAGAGAAAAGCACAAGACATCGGGAGAAGTGACACAAAAAGAATTCTAAAAAATCAGTTTCTGAATCCGAAATAAGGAAAAACAACATGCTTTCATTAACTTTTCGGTGACCGCGACAAATTATTACGGTGAGACCGTTGCGAACATGTTGGTGAATTGGAGATGAAATGTGTAGCTAGATTCGCTCAGATCAGATCTTTCTCCACAGCGCATGCGCTGTCTTTTTATTTTATTTAATTTAATTTTATTTTATTTTATTTATTTATTTATTTTCGCTGCTGATTCGGGCTAATGCAATAAATTTATGAGGAATTTTTGAACTATTACTGGCAAATGTTTAAATGCCCCTTTTCCACTAATACAGAAATGCTCCATTTGAAAAATGCAAGAAATACCAACATTATTACGCAACAAGAAAGATGACACCGAATTTTCGGGTGTCATGAGCACGTCTTTTGAATCCGTTCAAACACGAATTAAATTTATCAAAACTATTAAAAGTCAATGAAACCAGTATGAAAAACAGTAGTATCTGACTGAAGAAAGGAATTTTTCAATCGGGTTTTTAATCCCGCAGATATTGCTGTTAACGGAATCGAGATCTCACGCCCCTGGTTGCAGACTTATGCGTTAAGAAAATTTGAAATTATATGAGGGACATTCGCAGCCGAAACGCTCTCCAGCAAAAAAAGAATTTTTCAAATCGGACTCTAGAAACAAAGAAATTGACAAATACAAAACATGCACCTACGCCCCTGGCGGGAAAAATGCATTATTTTAAGAAGAAAGTATTCTCAAAAGGTTTTTCGATGTGAGCGGTATCGGTCCAAGAAAGAATTTTTTCAGTCGAGTTTCCAGGTGCTCGGATTTTGCTGCAAATACATCAGAAGCAGAAATTAACACTTATGCCCCCTGGTGGCCAAACATTCTTTCCCAAATATTTGAAATTATATGAAAAACATTTCCCATCAGGTGCTGTATGCGATACAGGAAGATTTTTTTAAAATCGGAGTTTTAGAAGCAGAAATGTAGGGGGAAACGCAATGTACCTTATCGCCGCCTAGCGGAAAGTCTATGAGTTACTTGAAAACTTTGAAATTATGTGAAATGCCTTTCGCATCGGAAACGCTATCCAGCAAAGAAAGAATTTTTCAAATCGAGCTCTTAGAAGTAGAGATTTTGACAAAAATAAGATATACATACGTTCCTGCCGGAGAAGCCATGCATTATTTTAAGAAGAAAATATTCCGAAAAGGTTTATCGACGTGAGTGGCATCGGTCCACGAACGAATTTTTCCAATCGAGATTTTAGAAGTTCAGATTTTGCTGCAAATATACATCAGAAGCGGAAATTAAGACTTACGCCCCCTGGTGGCTAAACCATTTTTTACAAAAAATTAGAAAATATATGCAAAAATTTACCCATTAGGAGCTGTATCCGGTGCAGAAAAAGTTTTTCAAATCGAACTAATAGTTGCAGAGATATGGTGTCCACAGACGGACATACGGACAAACCGAAAACATAACCACGATCTTTTTTTACAAAAGACATGCTAAAAAATGGTCCAAACCCAATAGGCCGCCCCGGTGGCGCAGTGGTCTAAGGCGTTGGCCTTTGATCATTCGTCCGTAAGGGGTCCGGGTTCGAATCCCTGGCAGGCATGGATGTTGTGTTTGTCTTACGGCACTAGCTCTCTCCCTTCCCTGGAACCAGTGACCCTAAATTAGGGACGGGCGACTGGTTATAGTCCATTGAGTTGCTCACGGTGGTCGTTAAACCTCCAATCAAAAAAAAAAAAAAAAAAAAACCCAATAGATAGGAAACATAGTCTCCAAATATTATCTTTTCTCCCATTGTCCGAGTAGCCAGAGTTGCAAACTTGCGAAACTAAACTATTTTAAGAATACGAAGTGAACACGGAATTTATTAACAGGAAATGCACCCTCGCTTGTGTGACAAAGGCTTTTTTTTTTTTTTTTTTTTTTTTTTGATTGGGGATTTAACGACCACCGTGAGCAACTCAATGGGCTATAAGCAGTCGCCCATGCCTAATTTAGGGCCACCGATCCCAAGGAAAGGAGAGAGCCAGTGCCGTAAGACAAACACAACATCCATGCCTCACCGGGATTCGAACCAGGACCCATTTCGGACGAATGATCAGTAGCCATCGCTTAGACCACTGCGCCCCCGGGGCATTAATTTCAATTGAGCTTTATTTCTAAGTTTCTTTGTATCAACGTTGGGCGTTTGCTCTGAAATGACTTAATAAAATTATCTGTACTTATGTGAGAAAAGCGCCGCCGGAACTCTGATAAAGTAATTAACATAGAACCAACTACATGTAAACATAGGTCTTTGGACTCTGAGCCTAGGATCATTGGTGTGCCGTACCCTTCTTCTGTGAACTTGAAGGAGATAGTGGTACCAATTTTGAAGGGTGATAACCCAGCATCTCCGCACCCTTCCTTGTCCACATATTGAAAAGATGCTCTAGCAGAGATATTCCGAAGTACAGGGGTTGTCTAAAATAATGGAAACACCTTGAAATAATAGGTGTTACGCACCTAATATGGTGTGGGAGCACCCTTGGCATTTAAAACTGCTTGAATCCTCCTTGGAATGGACGCATACAAGTCCTGAATGGTGGTAAGTGGTATGTTGTACCATTCTTTCTGCAGAAACTGCTCCAATTCCTGGAGAGACGCCGGAGGAGGATAACGGGATCTGTTTTCCAACACAGATCACAGGAGCTCAATGATGTTTAAGTCGGGTGATTGTGCAGGCCAGGGAAGGTGTGCAACTTCATCCTCATGTTCCTCAAACTATGATTGAACAGCTCGACTTCTGTGAATCTGGGCATTATCATCTTGAAATGTGCAATTCCCTAACATAAACAATGTCTGGGCCATTGAATGCACATGGTCGGCCAAAAGAGTAACATAGCCACCGCTAGTGATCCGTCACTGTGAGGTAATAATGGGACCTTCTGCAAACCACAAGATCATGGCCCCCATGCTTCACTGCAGGAAGGAGACAGTCTGGGTTGTAGACTTCTGCGGGGGTTCTCCACATGTAAACCCGTCCTGTGGCGGGGAATAGTGAGATACTTGATTCTTCGGTAAACAAGACATGTTTCCAGTGATCCGCAGTCCACTTTTTATGTTCCTGGCACCACTGTAGTCCCCGTTTCATATTACCCTGTGACACTAGGGGTTTTGCAATAGCAGCTCTGTCGTAAATATTGTACGTATGCAATTCCCTTCGCACGGTATGGGTCGACACTGGGTATTGGAGATTTGCATTAAGCTCAGCAGTCACTTTCGTCGCCGTGGTCTTCCTCCTTGCGGTCACAATCATCTTTAATGTCCTCCTGTCTCTCGCAGTGAGTTTGGTTTTCCTTCCACAGTTGTGTCTCGCAGATGATGTTGTGCCGTGAACATTGTATGCTGTCATGACCTTTGACACGGTACCTCTCGATACCCCCAATACCTGTACCACTGTGGTGACCGACGCACCAACCAGACGAGCTCCTACAATCTGCCCTCTTTGGAACTCCGACAGGTCACTCATTGTGCCTTCACCTGGAACGAGATTATGCAAACACCGATTTACAATGCAATCACACAGACCCTTGAGACTGTAAGCAAGACTTCTTTTACAAAAAGGAATTGTAGCTACATGTTCGTTTTACTCAAAAAGCAGCACATACCAAACTCACTGTTTTCAGCGAGGTGTTTCCATTATTTTGGACAACCACTGTATGTGTCCTAACAACATTTATCTTAAAAGAAAAACGATTCAGCAGTATTGGTTCATGGGTCAAAATGGTGATTCACGGATCAAAATAATGGGTAGACTTTAAAATATGTATGCGCTCAACGAGGAGGCACCAGTACCTTTGAGCAGTAAGCAACCAATGATCAAATAAATAAAAAAAAATAATAATTGCGTAGGAAAATTGCTATCAGGCATGCTCACATTTCAACTTTCAGAATGACCTTCATGGTGATTTAGTTAGAAATGTCGTTTTTAAAAACTTGTAATTTTTGTTTGTCAAAACCAGATTTTTAAAAGAAAAATACATAATTACCTGAATTTGTAAAAGAAAAATCAACTAATTATTGAGAGTAGCGTGGTTTGAAGCTACATTCAGTCATGAGCGGATTTTTTAACGCATTTTTGAGGATAAACTTTGTCCACGACTGAATTCCTTTCACCATGCGCATTTCGACTGTTCTCTTTCATCCGCGATCTAACAGAATGAGGGAATTTATGATGTGCTTCCCCTGTAAACACATGCGTTTTTGTGACCGAAAGAATAAAATTCCCGGTCTGGTTTGGTCGTATCAATCTGCCCTTGCTTGCAATTTATAAAACACTGCATTGTGTTAATATCCAAGGCAGGGAAATAGGATTGCGACCCCTTCGACACCTGATGACGTACTTACCTTAGAGGTGAGCAACATTTCAAGACGGTAAAGTTACAGCGACAGACTTCGTCTGTGTAGCTTAATTTAGTAAAGCATTTGCCTCCGGTGCAGAAGGATGCGGTTTCGATTAACCACCAGCAAATGGCTTTTACGCTGTATTGGCGCCGGAACGTAAAATGAATCTCCTGGCGGTGGGATGGTTCTTCGAAAATTGTGTATGTTCGTTCCACACAAGCAACGTCTGAAATTACACTCATCGTCAAAAAAAAAAAAAAAAAAAAAAAAAATAGTTGCACCCAGAAGGACGTGTCGGATTGCAATGCTATTCGGGAGGAAGGTAAAGGTTACCAGAAACAATAAATGATTAAACGTTGAGACTGATATGGGCAACATTTATTGAGCTACGCGCCAATAAGTAGTGTCTCTCAGTATCGCGTCGGTCCGCCATTTTTGCTCACATAGCATACCAGACGTCTCAGCATGGAGTTGTACAGGTTCTTAATGGTGTCCTGCAATAAGCCATCCCACGCAACTTGAATCTTCTCACGCAGTTCCTGCAGATTGTGCCGTAGGGGTGGAGTGTGGATAGCACGTCCAATAGCATCCCACACATTTTCAATCGGCGATAGGTCTGGCGATGTGGTCGGCCATGGCAGAGTGTCAGTGCCTTGAAGGCAAGCTCTCGAGATAGCAGCAGTATGCGGACGAGAGTTGTCTTGTTGGAAAATCGCACCGGAGGAGCTTTCAGAAAAGGTAATGCCACTGGTTGCCGGATCTCTTTAACGTAACGTTGGGCTGTCAAAGTGCCTGTAATAAATACCAAAGGTGATCTGGCATCGTAGGCAACTGCATCCCACATCATGACACCAGGACTTCTGGACGTGTGACGCTCGACAACAAACCGTTCACCTTGGCACTGGTCACTGTGCCTCCACACAGGGATTCGTTGATCGCCTCCTCCAAGACAAAAGCGGGACTCATCACTGAAGATCACCCGCTGCCATTCTCAGTGGCTCCATGACAGTCTGGCACGACACCATTGCAGTCTTTGGCGACAATGCAATGGGGTTAAGGGCAGTGATCGTAACGGTATGCGTGCGTGTAATCCTACGTCGTGCAGCCGTCTGCCAATCATGCTGGCACTAATCGGACGATTCATGGAGGGCTCCACTGCTCGCTGAATATCCGCAATCGTGGCTTTTGGGTCACTCTGCGCATGTCGGGCAATCCTTCCCCCCCCCCTCTCTCTCTCTCTTTCTGGTTCATCTAGGTTTCCCAGACCATTCCTGTCACTGCTGCGTGCCTTGTTCTAGCCACTACGGCCAACAACGTGCTGTGATGATATCCGCAGGACCGAATACAGCGATAAGACCATTCCGCTTCCCGGAGCCCGACGATGCGGACCCTCTCGAAATCCTCCAACTGTTCGAATTGCTTCCAAAATTTTCTCCAAGGCATACTTCACTTGCAAAGGATGCAACCAACACAAAAGCACGAGTTAGAATGGCAAGCACGTACAACGGGACGACCTTATATACCTGGTCAGCACAGCGCTACGACCCCTCGTTGCTAACGTCACCTGCGCGGCCGAGCGTAATATTTGAACCATTTGCATGTCTCGCGATGTCAAACTATCCATCAAGTTTCATTCCTGTCGGTTGCTTCTTTCTGGGTGCAACTATTTTTCTGACGATGAGTGTAGTTGGAGTTCCTTCTTCTACAGGGAGCTCTGCTTCAAGCGTGGTTTGACGACTGACCCAGAAACCTACGATTTCGTCCCAGTCCCTTTCTCAAGGGGGCGATATATACGATGTACCTATCTCAGAGGTGACGGACATGCCAAAACGGCAAAGTTGAAGCGACAAACTTCGACGGTGTAGATTAATTAAGAATGCATTCGGCTCCAGAGCAGAAGGATGAGGATTTAATATCTGCCACCAACAAATGGCTTTTTCGCTATAACCCTTACGTGACCCATAGTTGAGAACCACTGCCTCAGATTCTTACGTTGGTCGTTGACCCCCAACAAAGGGGAGGAAAATCTTAACTAATGTTAGTTATATGTTCATTCATTTCAACTTAATCAATAGTAGTAGCTTTGTGATGAGATTGTTATAGCCTTATATAACTTTCATAATTGGCTTTAATATGTGAGTAGAGGAGATGGGGAAACTCGTAAAAATGAATGGCAGAAAGCCACGAAGCTGAATGAAAAGCAACTTCGAGAACGACTCGCATATTTCATGTACGCGGTTAATGAATCAGTTTCTGACATGTGTCAGGTGTCTGAAGCGGATAGATATCTGACGTAGAAGGAGAGTTAACGAAATGATACGTTCCAAATGTAACTGCAGTCATCTGATCTTCTCTGACAGTTGCATGCAGCGGTAGAAGCATCAAAGGAACATATTTCTAGAATGACGTCTGACTGGGAAAGACGGCTGCGGTCATTGTCTTGTGCAGCACTGTTGTTTTTTACTTCGTTTCTAAAACCACTTTCGTTGCCTTTCAGATACCAACATTCACATTACAGAATACTGATAAAATAATAGCGGTTCTGTTTCGTATTACTTTCCGAAGCAGAAGGAGAACATACAGTGATACCTCTTTTATACGTTTCTCTGGGGGATGGCCGTAAAAAACGAACAAAGGATGTGCACACATTTTTAGAACGATTTTCCAGCAAAATATAATTAATGTTTAAAATAAAATTATTTCTTTCTTAAATGTTTTATTTGATATCCCTTTCTCTGGACTATGAACATATGTACATCTAGATTTCCAAGAAAACAGGGCATTCCTTAAAATCGGTAATAGTACTTTATTCCACTCCTTTCCGACTGCTTTATATATATACTGACCTTTATATATATCCAGGGATGTAAGGTCAGGTGATGCGTAACATCACAGCCTCTCCTTGACAAATGTCAACCCCGCCTTCTCGTGGTACATCCTGTTCCCACTAAAGGGGCTCTGGCGACCGCCAATAGCGGTATAACTATACCATCGGGATTAGAGGAAATTCTATCCCACACTCACCAACCCGCTTGGCCAGCGTGGTGAGTTATGGCCAAACCCTCCAAAAATGATTCCACAACTTAAATCTTGGCCCTCAGTCTCCGGCAGCTGGAATGTACCTGGCCAAGGCAGCGGCCAGTGCGACATGAAGGCAGAGGGTGCTAAGAATCCCCGGAGGACCGGACTAGGCTGCCATCTGATGCTGACCTTGGCTACATACAACGGACGCTCCCTATCTTCTGATTCAAGGCTTCTTGAATTGGAAGAGGAACTACAAAGGATCAAGTGGGACATCGTGGGGCTAAGTGAGGTAAGGAGAAAAGGAGAAGATCTCATCGAACTGAAAAGTGGACATCTCTTCTACTATCGTGGGACAGATACTGGCAGAACTAGTGGTGTTGGATTTATAATAAACAAGAAACTGAAGGATAAAGTTGTAGAAGTTGAAAGTTCCTCTGACAGAGCTGCACGGCTTGTTATCCAACTCTCGAAAAGATACCAGGCTCAGATTATTCAAACTTATGCACCCACCACAAGTCATCCTGAAGAAGAAATTGAAGAATTTTATGAGGAAATTTGTCATCTAAATAATAAAGGTAAGCAGCACTTGAAAATAATTATGGGAGATTTCAATGCAAAAATAGGGCAACGGCAACAGAATGAAACTTCAGTAGGTAAATTCGGTCACGGCAACAGAAACCAGCGTGGAAATACTCTCGTTGAGTTTGCAGAGGCAGAAGGGTTGTTCATCTTGAACTCCTTCTTCAAGAAAAAGCCACACAGGAAATGGACATGGAGACATCCAAATGGGACGACAAGTGAAATTGATTTTATTATGTGTAACAAAAAATTCGTCATAGAAGACTGCAGTGTGCTAAACAAGTTCAACACAGGTAGTGACCATAGATTGGTGAGATGTAAGATGCACTTCAACACCAAACTTGAACGTGGCAAGCTCATAAGACAAACAAAATGTATTGACATAACTAACCTTAAAAAACACCATAATACCTTCAAATTGGAACTGAAGAACAGATTCTCTGCTTTAGAAAGCCTAACATCGGAAGAAGTGGATATTTCTGAAGTTAACAGAAAAGTAACCAAAGCTCTTATGGAAACAGCAACAAAATTTGCTGGGTCTAAGAACAAGTTGCATGTAAACAAATTATCAGGAAAAACGAAAATGTTGATGCAAAAAGAAAGAGATGAGGACAACTAAAGAAGATGTGACTTCCAAAGTGGAATATATAGAGCTATGCAAGACAGTAAGAAAAAGTATCACTGAAGACGTAAGAAAATTCAACTGTGAACTAGTGAGGAAAGCAATTGAAAACAACCAAAGCCTAAAGATAGCAAAGGGACATCTCAGTAAGGGAAGAAAACAGATTATGGCACTGAGAAAAGAAGATGGTTCTGTAACAAGAAATAGAGGCGAAATTTTGACAAGAGTGAAAGATTTCTACTCCAAATTATATGAAAGGGATGATACATGCACTCCAGACATCATGAAAGATACCAGTACCAGAGTTCCTCCAGTCCTTCCAGCAGAAGTTGCACATGCAATCAAGAACATGAAGCGGGGAAAAGCTCCAGGAGAAGATGGAATTACTGTAGACATCATACAAGAAGCAAGTGGAGAAATTGAAACAGTACTCGCCCAAATTTTCACTCGATGCCTTAATGAAGGAAAGATTCCTGAGGATTGGAACACCGCTACAATGATCCTGCTACATAAGAAAGGTGACATTGAGGATCTCGGAAACTACAGACCTATCAGCCTCCTATCAGTAGTTTATAAAATCTTCACTAAAGTTCTTTCACACCGCTTGAAGGTAACACTGGACATGGCTCAACCGAGAGAACAAGCTGGATTCAGGAGTGGCTACAGCACAATAGATCATATCCACGTACTGAGAGAACTAATTGAAAGAGCGAGGAGAATATGAACTTCCATTGTGCATGGCTTTTATCGATTATGAAAAAGCCTTTGATTCGGTGAAACCATCAGCAGTTACAATGGCTCTGAAAACCTGCGGTACTGAAGATGCATACATTAATATTATTAATAACATCTATGAAAATGCAAGTGCAAAGATTCGGCTGTTTGAAAATACAACACACATAAAAATTGGAAAGGAGTGAGACAAGGTGACACCATATCTCCGAAGCTCTTTAATGCCACATTGGAGGGTGTTTTTCAGTCGCTGAGCTGGGAAAACAAAGGGATAAAGATTAATGGAGATTATCTAACCCACCTTCGTTTTGCTGATGACGTAGTCATTTTTGCAACTACCCCATCAGAGCTGCAGAGTATGATCCAGGAACTTGCTGACAAGAGTAAAGAAGTGGGATTAAAAATGAACTTTCAGAAGACAAAAGTGATGTTCAATGCTTTTACAAGAAATGAAGATTTATTGATTGATGGAGAAAAGCTGGAGATAACAGACACATACGTTTATCTTGGACAGCAGATATCAAGTGAGGGTCACATTGATGAAGAAATTAATCGGCGTACAAAACTTGCCTGGAGAGCTTTTGGAAGAAACAGCATAATTTTCAAGAGCAATATGCCATTATATGTCTTAAAAGAAAAGTGTTTGATCAATGCATCCTTCCAGTGCTTACGTATGGTGCAGAGACGTGGACCTTAACTAAAGAGATATACAAAGACTGCAGACAACTCAAAGAAGCATGGAGAGAGCATACTTGGTGTAACCAGGAGAGATAAGAAGAGGAACTCGTGGATCCGAAAAATGACAAGAGTGGAAGACATCATGATCAGGTTAAATCCCTGAAATGGCAATGGGCTGGACATACTGCCAGAAGGACAGATCATCGATGGACAGCCGAAATTTTAGATTGGATTCAAGGGACAGGAAAAGACCCAGAAGAAGACCACATGGGAGATGGGTGGATGAAATTCGAAAGTATGCAGGGTGACATGGAGGAGACTGGCACAAGACAGACTGTTGTGGAGGAAACTTGGGAGACCTTCGTCCAGCAGTGGATTGATAATGGTTGACAATGATGATGATGATGATATATATCCAATCACTGTTTTAGGTCTGCATTCAGAAACTGCTCTTGTTAGCAGTCCGAAGGCACAATAGTCAATTGGTAACATATCAGGGAGCTTTGAAGGAATACAGACATGATAACTGTGGCTTTTTTTCATTTTTAAAAAATAGAGTGGTAGATCTGGATATATGAACCTTATCCTGATGGAGTTCTACTCTTTGAAGGCTCTATGGAAAAAAGAATGGTATTTCTTCTTTAAATATAAGAGTTAAAACATTAATTTGGTAATATGTAGACTTGATTTTAACATTATTTTCAACTTTTCTTAACCTTAATTTCCCATTTTGCGAGAAACCAGCAATAATCATGAATCCTTTACTAAAACTCTCTTTGGATTCTTGGAACCAAGTTTGTAAGTCTTTTTCTGTTCTTACGATAATAAATGGACTTTTTTTTGTTACAGTCGTTTAGGTAGATCTATGCTTATTCAGTATTCACAATAAATTTCCATCTGTCTTCGGCTAAGGGATTTTCATACAGAAGTCTACACCGTGTTCTGTGCTCAGCTACGTGTCTAAGCAAAAGGCGATGAACATTATGTTTTGTTTTGTTTTCCGTTTTTTTTTTTTTTTTTGCAGATTCAAATCTTTGTTTATTACCTTATTACAGTTGATACAGAGATTTTTGAAGACTTAGCGATTGCTCTTTGGGTCGGTGGATTTTCTTTTAAGACCATAGTCTTAACTTTTACTTTTGAAATAGTCGTAAAAGTACTTATCTTCTATAAACATACATTTGATGTCTTTTTTCCTGTTAAAAGCAATGTTTGACGATTTTCCCCTCTATTGTTAATACAGTGGATCCCATTTAAGAAGTTTTCGTTGGGACGAAGCGATGAAAACTTCTTAAACGGAAAGTGTGTGATTGGGTTTTGTAAGACTTTAGCGATTAAAAATGTTGCATAGATTAAATCCAGAAATTACATTTTAGTTAATTTTAAAGTAACAAAAAATTTCACAACTCACCCATTTAAACTTGAATATGAGGATTGAAAGCTACATGTACGTATTATGCTACAGAATTACAAAAATACTGATCTAAAAGCGTTTGTTTCTTCCTTTTTTTCGCTAGATTCACAAAGTACGTGTCCATTTCCCTCAAATTTCTCATTATGTCCGTTGGAACACGTTCGTGGCTTTCTATAACGCGGCAAAAAGTTTCTAGTGCTTTACCAGCTTCAGCTGAAGTTGGAATTGGCCTGCACTCATCTTCTTGCGTTTCTGGTTCATCGTCCTCTTACGTTTTGATGTCGCAAATATCGTCGATGTTTTGCATTTCAAAAATGGGAACATCTTTGTCAACGTTTTTCCACTATACCGTTAAGGGTTGTAACAGGTTAATTTAGTTCTTTTGCTATCTGCACCCTAGTTAAATGCGGGTTTTCATCAACTTTCGTAATAATGTTTCGTTTCTCAACCACAGATAAAGCTTTTCTTTTGATGCCTTTAGACGCCATATTTCTAGCTACGCATTTCAACAATAAAACTAAACGTTTAACTCAACGTATGCAAGGTGCAACATTTGAGCCTAACTTTGACAGAATGACAAACTTTCAGCAGATGTTTCCTTTCCCAGCCTTTCCCCAGCCCCAAAGATAAGGCGATTGTGATACACAAAGGGCAGGCGCAGAAGAAGTGGGGGGAGTAAACATGACCCCTTGCGTTGACCGTGGGAAGCCGGCAGGGGCTTCGCTTGCTGCATGTACGGGGAAACGTTTCCTCCCAACTTCTTTGACATGTACTTATCTGCTGGAGGAGTTCCAAAATCGCATGTTCTAACTTAGAAACTTGTGAGACTTACAACTTCTTAAGCGGGAAAACTTGAAACATCGTTACTTCTTAAGTGGGAAAAATTAACATTAGCACTATGGAAAAAAATTGGGACTCTAAAAATAAAACTTCCTAAACGGGGAAACTTCTTAAGCGGGAACTTCTTAAGTGGGATCCACTGTAGTATTGCTTATTTTACATTTAGAAATGCTAATTCCATGAATTTCACACCGTTTCTTAATTAGGGAATACGAATATTTGTGTTCGTAAAGAGCAAAAACATAACCTTCTATCCACAGCTTGTTTACGTGGGCCATTTTCTTAGCAGACGATATTTAACTGCAGCAGATGTTTCTTTCGTGTTCATCTAACACGCTGTTGCCACTTTCAATTTTCTTATTTTCTGTAATTTCTTATCAAAAACATAACCTTCTATCCACAGCTTGTTTACTTGCGCCATTTTCTTAGCAGACGATATTTAACTGCAGCAGATCTTTCTTTCGTGTTCATCTAACACGCTGTTGCCACTTTCAATTCTCTTATTTTCTGTAATTTCTTATCAAAAACATAACCTTCTATCCACAGCTTGTTTACGTGCGCCATTTTCTTAGCAGACGATATTTAACTGCAGCAGATGTTTTATTCGTGTTCATCTAACACACTGTTGCGAGTTTCAATTCTTTGAACTTCTTTTTTATTTTCTGTTATTTCTTATCAAAAACATTCTAAAAAATGTGGGAACATTCTCCATATAAATGTAAATTAGATATTTAAAAATGCTAAATGCCATTGAAAAGGTTATACTTTGAAAGAGTACAAGATATTCCTTAAAAAGATTTATTTAAAGGCGAGTTGGCGGCGAAAGAGAAAAAAGCTTTAAATATTATAATATATTTTATCGCATTGCAAAAATGATAAAGTCTATGAAAATCAAACTTATCTTTCGACAGCTCGATGTGTCTATAAAAATTCTGATTCTAAATTCAGTGAAATCCTCACAATTAAGAATCTGAGACCAGTACACAGTGGATCCTCGATTGTAGTACGTTTTCCCTTTTATACGCAATTCTGCGCTAGTTCCAATATTTTACTGTAGTTTCTATCGCTTTTTCAGTTTGGTTATACGCAATTGATGTAAACGAATTTTGCGATTCTACGTTAAATTTCGAATTTCAGATTATCAAAAATACACGGTTCTTTGATTCTTTTATGCATGCGTAATCCTGTATGTTACAACTCTTAGAAAATTGAGACAGCGTTTATTTATTTATTTATTTTTTGCAAACGTGAAATATATGATGCAAATAAAAATTTAATATTTTATTCGGAACTAACTCTTAATCAACACGTGGATAAGCAGCTTTATAAAAAGCGATGTTTATAAGTAAAAGGTATACACTGAGTGGCCACTTTATTATGACCAACCCCTCAGTACTTCGTTGGGCCACCTTTTGCCTTTAATACTGCGCTGATTCTTCGTGGCATGGACTCCACGAGATGTCGATAGACTGTTAGTGGAATCTGAGACCATGCTTGATGAATAGCACTTTCATAGCAGGGTGGTGGATCCAGCTGTCTGATGGCTCGTTCAACTTCATCCCACAAATTCTCAATGGGGTTAAGATCTGAAGATTGTGGGGGCCATCTAAGTAAAGCAAACTCACCGGCATGTTTCTGAAACCAATCCTGTACAATACGAGGACTATGGCAGGATGCATTATCTTGTTGAAAGAAGCCATCGCCATTGGGATAAACCATCCACGTGACAGGATGCACTTGGTCCACAACGATGTTTAGAAATGATGTGCCAGTCAGACGTTGATCAACAGGAATTAAAGGGCCCAAAGCATGCCAGGAAAGCATTCCCCAAACTATAACGTTGCCTCCACCAGCTTGAAGGGTTGTAGCAATGCATTTGGGTTCTATGCTTTCGTGCTGTTTCCGCCAAATTCTCACTCGGCCATCTGCATGGTGCAACTGAAAGCGTGATTCAACGGAACACGTAATTTGTTTCCAATTATCGACTCTCCAATCCTTGTGCTCCTGTGCGAACTGGAGACGTTTTCTCTTGTTAACTGCAGACAGCAAAGGTGTTCGAACAGGCCTTCGGCTGCCATATCCCACCCGATGCAGTGTACGGCGAACAGTGCGTGCAGAGATCATTTGAGGGGATCCTTGATTAAGATGGTCCGTAATTTGCTGCACTGTTGCCCTTCTGTTGTCTGATACCAGTCTCTATACTCTCAGTTCAAGCTTTCTCTAATTCAATTGCTCTTCAGTGAAAATGGAATCGAAAAATAAAATAATTTTTTCAACCGGATGTTTAGAAGCAAATATATGAAAAACATGTATTTTTAATTCGACATCATCTGCATTTACGCCCTCTAGCGGCAAAATTGTACATCAAAAAAAAAAAAAAACGAAATGAAGGATCATCATTCGCACATTTCAAGCTTCCCAATGTACAAAGAATTTTTTTCAAATCGGACTAATAGCTGCAGAGATATGGTGTCTGCAGACGGGCGGACAAACCGATAACATAAGCACGATTTTTTTTACAAAAGACGTGCTGAAATTAGGAGGAATAGTACAGTTCGGAAGTGCATTAATGAATTATTTTACTGCACAGAAATACCACCGGCATAGCGCCAGTTGGTTAAGTCGCTATGCGTAGTGTAGGAGGTGGATGTTTTATTGGGTTTTCTGCAGTCTTCCCGGGGATGCGAATGTGTATAGATGTTTCTTTCTGAATGCGGAGCCGACTTCAGAGAGATACCAATGGTTGTTGATGATATAAAAAGTAAGTACTTCAACAATCATGTCTACCAACAGCGGAAAGCCACATTCAGGAACCAATGATATTTGAAAAAATTCTTTTGCACCTAAAACAGTTTTTATTCACAACAATTCCAAGTATACGGGAACTACGATCATGAAATTGCAATATAATATTCAGTTAAATTACAATTGAGAGTGTAGAACATGAGCAGGAATGAAGAATATTGAGGATTATGATGAATATTGAGGATTTAATATGTATATAAAAAATATTTTTATGCACTGCATAAAAACATTTTTTATTGAAATATTTATTTTTTACTAATCAAAACAGTGTCTTGCACACACCCCTACTCCCTCAACAAAATGTACTGCATAAAAATATTTTTTTTGAAATATTTTTATGTAGTACATTTTGTTGAGGGAGTGTGTGTGTGTGTGCAAGACACTGTTTTGATTTGTGTCCCTCGCCCTCGGTTCGTACATGATTAACTTTATGTGTGGGAGGATGCGAATTCAGACTGATTTTCTTAAATTTACTTCACGTAAGTTTCCTTAGACAGCCATGGGAGGGAAGGATAAATATTTTCTTATGTGAATAGCGTATCCATTTGAAATAAAACAGAAAAGAAACATTTTCTGAGGGCTGAAATGAATATGGGGGATCGGGGGGAGAATACTTATTGAACGCTTATGAAGCGAATGAGAGAGAATTTGCTATCGGCGATTAAATCAGTTCTGTTTTCCTTTTTCTTTCTATTATTATTATGATTATTGCACTCACGGACAATGAAATTTGCGCACCAAGAAAGAAGCATCGGATTGAATTGAAATTTTATGGACGTAATGATACAGATGAATGATACACATGATGGCAAAAACAGAGGTGCAGGACAATTACAGAGGGATCTGGGGTAAGGCAATCCCGGTCATCTTCAATAGCGCGTCGCACCGCCTCGCGCGGCATACATGCTGCAATACGGCCCGGCATGGAGACGAACACACACACTTGATGTTGTCCTGTGGCAGACTGGCCCACACGTGTTGAATAGTGTGCTCCAAATCCCGGATAGTGTGACACGGCGGCAGCTGGCGTTTCAACTGGTTCCACACATGCTCAACATGCCAGGGCAGCGGGCTGGCCATGGAAGTGTCTAGACATGACGTAGGCAGTCCTGGGCAACCCTAGCCGTGTGCGAGCGGGCATTATCCTGCTGGTATAGCGCACCTGGAATCCCAGCCAGGAATGGGAGCACACGGGGCCGTAGGATCTCGTCTGCATACGTCTGGCCCATCAATGATCCAGTGATCCACGTAACACTACTAGAGCTGATCGGCTATCGTAGGCAATGGCTCCCCAGACCATAATGCCTGCAATTGGGGAGGTGTGGCGCTTGATAGCGAGGTTGGGATTGCGCCGTTTACCCGGGGACCTCCACACCCGGACACGATGATCATCTGTCACCAAAACGAAGCGGCACTCATCGCTAAACACCACGCGTCGCCAGTCTATGGCGTTCCACGTCGCTCTGGTCTGGCACCACTGCACACGGAGCCGGCGATGTTCCGGTGTTAATGGAAGCACACGCAAGGGGCGCTGGGGTCGCAGATTCGCTTCCGCAAGGCGTCGGGAAATGGTTCGTGGGCACACAGGGGCCGCCACATCTGCCTGTATAGTAGACAGGGTCCCCGTTGGATCTGCTCGTGTCTGGCGCACGATCCGTCGAGCCTCTCTACCGGTGGTCCTTCTGGTCCGTTCGGAGCCGCTCCGCCGTGTAGCAGTGCCGTCACGTGCCCACTGCTCCCGATAAAGTCGGACGGTATGGTCAGAACGATCCACGTGGCGGGCTATGCAAACCGCCGACCACCCTGCGGTTTTAAGCCCGATGATCAAGCCTATCTCAAAGTCCGTAAGTTGCGTAAATTGACGCCTCTTGGTCTACACGGCATTCTTGTCACTCTGTACTCTTGCTTGCGTCGGCTGGGGCTTTTCGCTTTCATGGGACATCGACTACACGCCGGTTTATAAGGCTGCCGGTTCGTTCTTGCAGCGCCACCACAGGGTGTGCGATCATGCGCAATCGCACCAAACGTGGATAATTTGCATACCAGCACGCACTAGCTATTTGCGAAGTTTCGCGGTTGTAGCATGTTTTCTTCTAGGTGCGGAAATTTCATTGTCCGTGAGTGTATTATTGCTTCGGAAAGAGCTAGGAAATCATAGCCGCTGAATGTTTACGGCTTTCTCACCAATATTACGCACTGTTAAAAATAAGTGATATGCATTCACGGAAAATTCCTAAAAATAACGTACAGCAATGTTGCCGGTAGTTATCCGCCTTTTCACGAAGTTTCGGTCTCTTCTAACTTCAGTATTTCGACAGCTTTTCTGTAGTCAGAAATTTCGTCTGTTTCAGAAAAGTATGGGGTTTACCGTATTTCTACAGAAATTTCGCGAAATCTTCGATTTTAACTTTCAACCCTTTCACCAGAGATTATTTTTTCCTGACGTACGAAGTTACCGAATCCTTTCGCTCTGGTGGGTTTCGAACGGACCTCGTGTGCTACCGTTAAGCCAGAAAGACCCGTAAAGCATATTCACGTGTCATTTTATTTAGTTGCACTAATCGTGGAATGATGAAGTGTTTTTTGCTATTAATTCAAATGAATTAGTCATTTTATTTTCCAAATATAAATATACGATGTCATCGCTCTGTCCACTTTACTTTATAAACAACGAATAGCAACTGAAAAATTGTTCTACCGACACCGCTGGAATCGAATCCCAGATCTCTCGATAACTAGCCGAGTGCGTTCGCTTTACGTTACGGTGCCAACAATTCACAGCGCTATTCGCGGTTTATCAGTCAGCATCTGACTACACAAATCCATATTGATGGGTTCAGCAACTGATGTGTCGCCATCTAGTGGCATTCAACAAAGCAAGCTGTTTAATTACAGCTGATAAATCCAAAGGGCGATAGAAAAGGTAAAATGTACTGCATGATAGTATTATTTTACAAAACTCCTAAATGTAAAATTTACTCTTGATATCTACAATAGCTTTTGCCTAAGGGGTAGGCTACATAGATCTAATAAAATCACCTGCACAATAATTAGTTTAAGTACCTGGTTTCTTACGGTAATACAATATATACTAGCTGGTGCACCAAATAGGGGGATAGGGGAAAGAATATCCGGTGCCACAATAATTAAATTACGGAAAGTCTTCTGAAAATGGCGTTGATGAGATCTTGGCGTACGAAAAATCCTTGAAATTCAGGTTTTCCCTCGTCATTTCACGGGAAAAGGTTATAGGAAAATGCATCGCTAATTCACGAGAGGAATCACGTAAAATGGCTCGTGAATTTCAGAAAAAAATATCAGTGCATGCTACATAGATCTGCAGAAAAGATGAAAGATTTAAATAAAACAACCTCGGTTGTTTTTGTTTCTTTTTTTACTTTGCTTTTTTCCTTTCCCCAATGTTTCTTGTTATGTGATGTTTTTCCACTTATACTAAACAGCTAAATTTCATCATTTCATTTTATTTAGTTGCACTTCTAAGGATTTTATGATGAAAAAGCCAATATCCAGAGACGAGTAAAATAATACCATGGACAGACATCCTCAATCGGAACAGTACCAAGAGGCGGACATACTCTCTCTTCGCTTTAGAAAACACAAGAGATAATACATCGTGGATTTGCATTTACGGTAAATAAAGTATTAATTTGACAAAACTGAACTTTGTGAGTTCTTTTAATCCTAAGTGTTTACGGTTTTATTAATAAACACGGAAGGTGACGAGTATAATGAGCACGTCTTCTGAATCCTTTCCCACATGAAAATAACTTTTCAGATCGAAGTTCTAGAAACAGAGGAAATCACAAAGAAAATGAAAGAGCCTGTGCGCCACCTAGCGGAAAAGCTGTGTGTTATTTAAAATATGCAGTGTTCTTCATAGTGAACGGAACCGGTTAAAAAACGCAGCCGGATTTCTAGAATCGGAAAAACTTTTGCAAGCAAAAGTAGATGCTTACGCCCACTAGCCTGCGTTCCAAAAAATCCCATATTGTAAGCAAAATGTTTCCACATAGCGGAAGATATCCCAAGGAGAATGAATACTTCAAATGGAGCAATTAGAAGCAGAAACATTTATGAAAATTTAATATAACTTGAAGCTCTCCAGGGGTAAAACTGTGCTTTATTTATAGAAGAAAATGGGCAAAAAATGTTTTTCATAGTCAAGGGCATCTGTCTAAGGAAGGATTTGTCAAAAAGGCTTTCCGAATCGGAGCTGTTCTTACAAATAGAAATACACACCTGCGACAGAGCTGCTCATTATGAAAAAGGAAAAATATATACATAAAGTGCATTTAGTAGACAAAACATTACAGATGAGGGTGATGGGTAGTTGACATGGGCATCCCCCGCGCAGAATGGAACAGACCCAAACCGAACGCAGGCGATAAATAGGCGGACAACAGAGCTTCCCAATAGTGTATTGCAGTTGACGAACATGGGCAAATGTGGGGATATGAGCAACTTTGATTGTAGACGCATTGACGGCGGAAGACAGATGAATCATTCTATCGCCCAAGTGGTAAGAACCTTAGGCTTCCCGAGGGCAATCGGGTCAAGGGTGTACCGCGAGTATACCACCGACGGACGTACCAGCGCCCAGAAGGCAAGAGGTGACCGAGCACACACCATTGATGACCTGGTAGATTAATACAAGTTCGTACAGACCGACAGCTTGGCAACGGCGGTGCAAATCACGACCAGGATAAATTTCGGAGGCCCCAAGTAGCGTCAACGAGTGAACGGTATGACGCACAATGCTTACCCTGCGCTACGGGAGCAGACATCCTACTCGCGTGCCACTGTTGACCAACAACATCCCCTACTGGCCTGGATGGTCGATGCCTTGCACGAGCGATCTATAGCCTCATGACGCTGACGCCAAATACGGACTCCAATGAAGTACATATCGTGATTAATCTAACAAGCGCACCTGCATCTAATCTTTTATCGTCCACTCCCCATATTGCTGGCGTAAACAAGAATCGTTTATGTCGATGGCCTTTTATTAGGAAAGGCTGGCGTGTTGGACGTCTGCTCTTGTAACCTGTCCGTACCAGCGTGCGACGCATTGTCGCGCGTGATACTGTTTGTGGTAGACCCATATTGTCTTGGGTCATCATCGGCGAAACTGAGATGCACCGATTGCCTTGTACAAAGCGGCACACCCGCCCATCACCTCTGGAATCCACATTTCGCCGCTCTTTACACTTGTATCGCCGGTTGTTCCGCCATTTTATACCATTACTGGTACACTTTAACTATGGAGGCCCTCGAACAACCCAGAAGTTTTGGCTTTTCCGAAATGGGTGCACCCACTTTTCATGTGCCTACAATATGGCCTTTCGTAAACTACGATAAATCCTTGTCCACCTATCACGTCCGTAACTTCGCTCTTAACTTAACCACCAACATCTTACATACTCCCCTACAGTTTAGAGTTGACGCCCTTGTCCTCGTTACACCAGTATCGGGTGTAGGTCACTTTGCATAGGAGTGGTCGTAATTCAGTAAGCACTCAGTACAAGTGTCGGAAAGAAAAAGTTGATGCGGAGAGCAGCGGATACTACACTGAGTGGCCACTTTATTATGACCACCTGGCAGTTTTAAGCAAATGAGCTATGGCTGCCCGCTGTTGCCGCCAGAGAGCGAGGCTAGTATGAAAAGGGAAAGCTTAGTGCTTGCGACAGTAGCAGAAGTGATTTTTGGGTGACGAGATGGGTAAAAAATGCGATTTGACGGACTTTCAATGTGGGATGATTGTAGGAGCTTGGAGCCATGGAGCGAGTATCACCAAAACCGCCGCATTCGTGAAATGTTCCAGAGCAACTGTTGTTAAAGTGTTTAAAGACTGGACTGTCAGCCAAAAAACTGGGTCTCTATACGTGGAACGTATGGTCGTCATCGACTAGTGACTGCTCGGGCGGAACGGAGAGTGTCCAGACTGGTAATAGACAACAGAAGGGCAACAGTGCAGCAAATTACAGACCATGTTAATCAAGGATCACCTCAAATGATCTCTGAAAGCACTGTTCGCCGTAAACTGCATCGGACGGGATATGGCAGCCGAAGACCTGTTCGAACACTTTTGCTATCTGCAGTTAACAACAGAAAACGTCTCCAGTTCGCACAGGAGCACAAGGATTGGACAGTTGATAATTGGAAACAAATTATGTGGTCCGATGAATCACGTTTTCAGTTGCCCCATGCCAATGGCCGAGTGAGAATTTGGCGGAAACAGCACGAAAGTATGGACCCCAATTGCATTGCTACAACCCTTCAAGCTGGTGGAGGCAACGTTATGGTTTGGGGAATGTTTTCCTGGCATGCTTTAGGCCCTTTAATTCGTGTTGATCAACGTCTGACTGGCACATCATATCTAAACATCGTTGCGGACCAAGTGCATCCTGTCATGTGGATGGTTTATCCTAATGGCGATGGCTACTTTCAACAAGATAATGCGTCGTACCATAATGCTCGTATTGTACAGGATTGGTTTCAGGAACGTGCCGGTGAGTTTATTTTGCTTAGGTGGCCCCCACAATCTCCAGATCTCAACCCCATTGAGAATTTGTGGAATGAAGTTGAACGAGCCATCACACAGCTGAATCCACAACCCTGCAGTCTCACACTCCTGGAAAGTGCTATTCATCAAGCATGGTCTCAGATTCCACAAACCACCTATCAACATCTCGTGGAGTCCATGCCACGAAGAATCGACGCAGTATTAAAGGCAAAAGGTGGCCCAACGAAGTACTGAGGGGGTTTCATAATAAAGTGGCCACTCAGTGTATACGACCACAGAAGGTGTGTGGTTTCAATCAACCTGTGGTGTCACGAAGAGGGGCTAAGAGGATACTATTCTTAACACCAGAGTGAAGAGGCGATGCTATTCAACGTCCTCGAAAGAATTAGGGGAGCAAAGGGTATTTTGTAAGAAAAATTGTAAAGAAAATCATGTGCGACTGACATTGTTAAACGTAAATTGTCATTTTTATGGAAGATTCAGTACATTATTCAGTAGTATGGGTAAGAAACAGCATGTTAGCGAATTTTAGGCAATATTGTCATTTAAAGTACATAATGCGATATGCTGTTCAACAATATTCATATCTGTACAATAAGAAAAATTACTTTCTGAAGGTATGACAGACTCTAGTAGGGTGTATGGTCCCCTCAGATGGTTAAGACTGCTGTACATCGGTGTGGCATGGAATTGATGAAGTCATCGAGGAGGTATTGAGGGTATCTTCGCCTCTCTTCAATGAAGGCAGTCTTCAGTTCTTGAAAAATCAACGGAGGTGTAGGCTGAGCTTCATTGCGTCTGCCAAGAGCGTTCTAGGCATGCTCAATTGGACTTACGACACTGGAACTTGCTGGCCACTCCATACACTCGATTCCCTCCTCTTGAGGCATGTTATCCACTAGCTTAGCTCTATGAGGTCAAGCGTTATCGTCCATGAAAAGGAAAGATTCACCAAGGGCTGTAGAGCATACGGCATAACAATAGGCCTGAGAATCTCGTCTCTATATCTGTGGGCCGTCAGACTGCCGTTTGGGATGACGTACAGGTCCTTACATCTACCGATACTTATGCTTACACAGACCATCAATCCATGTCCGCAGTAAAGTGATGTTTCCTGCACAAAAGCTGGGTTATTTCGTGTGCCAGGTTTCCGCCAGATAAGAACTCGTCGATTGTCAGACTCCACACTGAATCTGGACTCCTCAGAGAAGAGAACTTGACTCCACTCGTCATATCCCCAATCACGATGTTTCTCAGCTTAACTAGTGGATAACATGCCTCAAGAGGAGGGTGTGTGTGTGAGTGTGTCCCTTTTACTGCGGTGTCGTGCAGTAAAAAGGACACACACACACACACACACACACACACACACTATTGATCTGCTTGCATAAAGGCCATCTTGCTTGGTGAAGGCGATTGGTGATCGTTTGAGCTGACAACCTGCATCCTGTTGACACGAAAAGCTGGAGCTGAGTAGCATTTTGCCTCCTGTTTCGACGGGCTGTTAACAATAGATAACGGTCGTCCCTTGCTGTAGTTGCTCGTGGGTGCCATCTTCGAACTCTTCCCGTATCCTGCAATCGTGTCCATAGTCCGAAAATGACATTTCGTGCCAATCCAATGGCTTCTGTTAGCAACCGCGCTCCGTGTCTGATCCGCTTCCAGCTGAATGGATCTCCACGCCGTTGATTCCGGTAAATCATGCTATTGACACATCGTTCGAACCGAAGTCTTCAAGAGACGAAATGTCACGATAAACGCAGCGGAATAAAGAAGCTCCCGGGGAAACGTTTGCTTTTATTCCGATTTGTAATGTATGCTTTCTGACGTCAAAGACGCTAATTTGCATAAGGATGTGCATGATTCGGTTGTCTATGTCACACTCTTCTTTGTTTTCCACGTTTTTTTTTTTTATTGTAGGTTTAACGACCACCGTGAGCAACTCAATGGGCCACAAGCAGTCGACCGTCCCTAATTTAGGGTCACTGGTTCCAGGGAAGGGAGTGAGCCAGTGCCGTAAGACAAACACAACATCCATGCCTGACCGGGATTCGAACCCGGACCCCTTACGGACGAATGATCAGAGGCCATCGCTTAGACCACTGCGCCACCGGGGCGGCGGCGACATTATACAAGCCAATCGTATATATCTTTTGCCGAAACGTGGAGCCGCCCCGATGGCGTAGTGGTCTAAGCGATGGCCTCTGATCATTCGTCCGAACGGGGTCCGGGTTCGAATCCCGGTCAGCCATGGATGTTGTGTTTGTCTTACGGCACTGGCTCTCTACTTTCCCTGGAACCAGTGACCCTAAATTAGGGACGGGCGACTGCTTATGGCCCATTGAGTTGCTCACGGTGATCGTTAAACCTACAATCATAAAAAAATAATGTCGCCAATGTCACATGCTCCCCTAATTATTTTGAGCAGTCTATTTTGCGTAAGTGATCTCGGAGAAAGATGAATATTATCGAACTTGCCTGAAAATATGGTGTGAGACAGCTGTTCTTGCATGGAAGGAATATACACATGTGAAATAAATGTCCTTTACGGAAATCAAAATTCACACTTCTACGCTTAAGCAAATATAAGTTAGGTAATGCCAAAAACACGAAAGATAACGCCGAATTTTCCCATGTAACGAGCACATCTTTTGAATACTTTTCGACACAAAAATAATTTTCCAAAGGGAATTTTTTAGAAACTAACGAAATAAGCGCAAAATATTAATTTACACTCCCTACCGGGAAAAACTGCTCCTTATTTCAAAGGCGAAATGTGAGTAATGCCCTTCATATTGAACGGACCCTGTTACAAAGAGAAATTTCTCAATCGGATTTCCAGAATCGGTAAAATATTTACAAGCAGAAACGACTATATACGTAGGGAAACGGCAGAAATGTGCGATACAAAAAAAAAACCCCAGTTTTTCGGCAAAATTTTCCTCATTGAGTAGGGAATTCGAAGTAAAAGCAATTTTCCAAATCGAACAATTGACTAATAAACTTTACCCCCTTAGCGGGGAAACTATGCATTATTTGGAAATGAAAAACGGCCAAAACTGTTCTTCATGGTCAAGAGTATCCGACCAAGAAAGTTTTTCAAATTGATATCTAGAAGAAAATATACTCTTTCTATTAGAAGTATACCGACGCCCCAAGCGGAAAAACCATGAATTACGAAAAAACAGAAATCATATGCAAAATACAGGCATTCTTTATATAGCCAGGTAAGCAATTGGAAAAGAATTTTTCAAATACAGCTTCTAGAAACAGAGATAGCAAAAAACGTTTATACACATACGTCCCTAGCGGGGAAATTATTCAATATTTAAAGTGGCTAATCTTCAAAATATTTACCGTAGCGAATGGCACACACCGCAAAAAGAATTTTTTCAATCGGATTTTTAGAAGCGGAGATACAGTTGCGAACAGAAAAACACATTAATCCTCTAGGAGCAGAACAGTTCATTACGAAAAATTGTGCAAAATGTTCCGTATAGTGAACAACATTCGATGCTAAAAGAAGTTTTCAAATCGGGCTTTCAGAAGAAGAGACGTCGCCGTTACTGCAGCGCAGTGGTCTAAACGATGACCTCTGATCATTCGTCCAAAAGGGGTCCGGGTTCAAGTCCTAGTGAGGTATTGATGTTGTGTTTGTCTTACGGAACTGGCTCTCTCCCTTCCCTGGAACCAGTGACCCTAAATTAGGAACGACCGACTGCTTATAGCCTATTGAGTTGCTCACGGTGGTCGTTAAACCTCCAACCTCCAACCAAAAAAAAAAAAAAGAAGAAGAAGAGATGTCGGGAAAAATATCATATTTATTTATTTATTTATTTCCGATCCCTAGCGGGAAAAGTATGTATTATTTTGAGCAGAGACAATTCATAATGTTTTCCACAATGAAGTACATTTCTGAAAAAAAAAAAAAATTCAATGGGGATTTTAATGATGTAAATATTACTGCAAATACATTAGAAAGATATACATATGCACTTACGCCCCTTTGTTGTAACACTGTAAGTCATAAAACATGAGAAATATTCTTTACTATAAACGTTATCGGAAGCAAAAAGCATTTTTTATTAAATGAAATATTTAGGAGAAGATATATCGAGAAAATTATGATATACATTTACTTTTCCTAGCATGAAAAGGTTTTATTATTTTGAGCAGGAAACATGCAAAAAATATTTTGCGTGTCTAGTAGTATCTGTCCCAAATAAAGAAAGAAAGAAAGAATTTTTTCAAACTGATTTGGGGGAGGGGGAGGATTTAACAACCTCGAAGGGCTACAAGCAGGGTCCCGTCGCTATTTAAAACTGAAGAAGGCAGCGAACGCTCAACAGTGCGCAAAGTGTATCCTGTGGTATGCAAAGTTTGAGAGTGTTACGGCTGTTCAACGAGAGTTTCGTCGTCTTCACGGGGTCAGGAAATGATCATAATACGTTCATATCGCATATTTGAAGAAGTGTTGTCCATCAGGGAGCCGAACTCCAGTGGCCGAAAGCGTGAGGCTGAGAGAGAAGCCCTTGTTTCCTCCGCCTTGGAGCATAGCTCGCGGAAAAGTCTACGACGCTTATCCTTGTAGCCGACAGTGCCGTGCACAACATGCCAACGCATTGTGTGGCGTCACTTGAAAATGCACCCGTATCACTTATTGCGTGAACACTTATTACGGGAGCGTGACCACGCAAGCTGTTTCGAGTTTACCTGCCTCACGAGCGACTGGATGGAAGAGGATACCACTTTTTTTGGATCGATGTCTATTCGCAGACGAGGCTACATTTCATGTGAGCGGAAGAGTGAATACGCGCAACGTATTCATTTTGGATACCCAGAATCCCCATGCTTTCTACAAAGTGGAAAGAGCAAGACCCAAGGTAAATGTGTGGTGTGGGATAAGTCGTCACCAGCTGCACGGTCGTTTTTCTTCTCTGACGACACTGTACGATGAGAACCATACGGGGACATGCTACAGATCTTTTTTGGTACCAAAACTAGATAACGATATTATTTTACACCAAGACGCGGCTCCACCTCACCTCACTGAATGTGTGGTTGAGGGAAGTTAGGAACAACTCCCTCAACAACACGTCAATGACAACTGGTGGGGAGGCGATGGCCCTATCACTTGGGCTGCAAACTCCCCGAACCTCATTCCCTCCGTTTCCCCTTGCGAGGATTTGTGAAGAACATCGTCTACGCACAACACCCCAAAGCCTGGATGACTTGAAGGTAAAACTTTCTGCAGCGTTTGCACAAATCACTACGCAGATGTTAGAAAACATGTGGCAAGAATTAAACACCCAGTATGAACTCTGCCGAGTCCACAAAGGGGCTCATGTAGAAGACAGGGCAAACTCCCATCCATAAAGGTAATTTTTGCCAAATATTGACTTATTATAAGTGTTACAAGCCAAACCACAGCATTTTAAAATTATGTCTATCGAAACTGATCACCCTGTATATTGCAAATAGAAATACGTACTTACTCATCCTAGTACAAAAGTGCGTGCTACGAAATACTTGGAAGCACTGAAGCGAGGCTCTCTGGCTAACTAATGATTTTTTGCTAAATCAACCTTGCTAACGGTATTTAGCGCACGTACGCAATATAATATTTTAATTTTCTGATAAGGTGATGATAAGCTTTCACTCATTTATTTGTTATAGAAGGAAACGATATTTTTCTTAAGCTTGTAACTGTAACTTCTATTATTATTAAGCTCAACCGTCGTTCTCCTTCGCAAAAAAAAAAAAAAAAAGAAGGTACACGTTATTGTCACTGGATCCTTTATCTTTGATGCAATTTGAAGCAAACGATAAACTGCGAACCACAGGAACTGAAGCTGAAGGTAGTAAAAAATTATCGAAGGCACCTTCCTGACTTCGTGAAAACATTTCTCTTCTGTTCCTTTTCTTTGCTTTCTTATAACCTGTTTCGAATTTACGGAATTTATTCCGTTCTCTAGACAACTCAACTCACTTAACGCAAATTCTATTCTTAAAAAGTTGATTAGTTGCATTCGAAGTAGAAAAGTGAACCTGGTTAAAACAAGCACGAATGAGCAACTGAAGAAAGTCAATGGATCGCCAAACACAGCGGCCAGTTGACTTCTCACACACACACACACACACACAACTGTTTTTGCCTTGGAAAAACAGCTTGGGAAAATCCGCAAAAAGTGGATCCCAAGATAGGCGGTAAAACTCAAAGAATGTTGCGACGTGATGTCCACTTACACCTGTCAATCACAGTGTTTCCAGCGGCGAGAAGAAAATATACTGCTGTCGGCGCTTCGGCGTGTGTTGGACTTATCAAGGTAACACCATCTGGCCCCGCCCACCAGACTCAGGGTCTGTCATTGATACGGAAGCACCGATCTTAGCGCGCTGCACTTTGAGTCAGGAAGGGGGAGCGTATGTATGACATCACTGATGTTTGTGTATACGGACTAGCGGAGAACTGTCGGATTCTTTTTTTAGTCTGTGTACTTAATGTTATATTTTACTTTCTTTCTCTCTTTTGTTTTATCTTATCTTATTTATCCACCAGCGCGAGGCCCTGTGCGGTCGCACGCGCTGCACACCCTTAACGGCGGCCCTGTTTGAAAGTATTTCCAAAAAATTTTTTCACATGGAACACTTTCACAGGCAAAGATAATTTTTCAAATCGGAGCGGAAAAACATTGCCTGAGAAAGAAACTGTACGCAAACCGGTCTTCGTGGTAAAACGTATCGAAGGGAAATGAAATATTTTTAATGGGATTTTAATATGTACTAGTCATATACCAAAAAATGTGTTTTGAATTCAATAGCATCTTTATTAACGTTTCTTAACGGCAAAATTATGCACTGAAAAAAGACTAAATGTCAAGGATCATCTTTCTCAAACTGTTCAAATCGATTTAATCGATGCAGATATAGTTTCCACCAACGGATGGACAGGCACAGTGATAGCATAAAAATTTATTTTTCCCTTCTTTTTTTTTTTTTTTTTTTTTTTTTGAAATGACGTGATAATGAAAGCTAAGGTCTTTAAGACATATAAGCAAAGAAGAAAACAAGTCCGAAAGAAAATAAATTAAGTTACACATAGTAACACAGAGAAATACACCTTCAGAAGAACAGGATGCGTGTGCAGAAGGACAATAGACCGAGTTTCGAGAAAGCATAAAATCTATGTTGATGGAAAAATAGTCAACACAATGCATGACGCATAATAGACGAAGTTTTCTGCTGCTGTTGTAAACAGTGCCAAGATACAGATCAGTAGATGACGCACGTTACCAAATCCAAAACGTGCTTTGACTATGATACTGGTTCATCACTAATGCTGTTCAGCGGAAAAGCGTTCTTTATGTTTTATTTTGTGTTGCATCAGTTGCTTTTTTTGGAAATGTATGTTATGTTTCAAAATATGATATACTGTGCATGTCCTTTCTGGTTGTATTAATTATGTGATTAATGGCACAATGTGAATTCATTTGAAAAATCCCTTCTTCATTCTGAGAAAAATTCAAAAGCAAGGCGAGAAAAAAAAAAAAAAGGAAGGCAGTCTACCAGAATGGTACCAACTTTTTGTGAAAACGAAAAGCTGTACTAAACCAATCACATTTTTTTTCTATGAACCTCGTTTTAATTAAACAATCAATATATATAATACTTACGAGGTTATTAATCTCTCAGAGAATGTGCATATTTTTTTCTCTTTGTTGAAGTATTTCCAAGAAAGAGAGTGTGTGCGACAAAGCAAATGGTTATACTGGCTAACGATTTTGTTAAAAAAAGGAATACTGTCTAATGAGGAATTAAGAGAGTCATTCCGTTGAATTCAAGAATCGTATACTTAGGCAGAACGTCGAATCTGTGTTTCTGCTCAATATTATATACAATTTTTTGTTCCTTCAGTGTGATTCTTTTCAGGTGTAACATTTGTTTTTTTTGAGCAGTGTATGCTACCACCTCTTGTTCGTGGCAAATTAGTTCGGAAGTCGTTTTGAAAATCCCTATGTGTAATTTTAGAAGGCACAGGGTGGGGGAAAGCATTCCTTCTGGAAATGTTATGGTGGCACAGTGTCAACGGCCCTGAAAAAGTGCAGCTGCTGCTACGAAAAATTCATCACAGTAATCAGGCACGTAAGAGCTTCGGAATAGCTAACACTTTTGCTATTGTATGTTGTTGTATATTGCAGTCCTGCTTTGTATGTTGGAAAAAACATCGTTCACGCACAGGTTCATTCTAAACAAGATGTTGTAGTCATTGAATTTTATTTGAAACGGAAATATTATGCAGCCGCTTCTTCCTGCCTGCCGCATCTTGTGAGCTTTTGAAGATTGCTACATATTTCTCTTTTAACCCGTTTTGCAATGTGATGCAAGTAACTAGGTGTTATCAGTTTGTAATTGCTATTTTCTTTAGATTTCGTGTGATTTTTACTTAGTTTCGAAGCAAATTTCGCTCTGGCTCAAAAACACTTTGTTTAATGCCCCTCTTAATTTTAAACCAGTCTATCATGTCCCCTTTAGCCATTATCTGTCTCCGTTTCCCATTCATTATTGGTATATATGCAACTTTCTTTATTAAAGTATTTCCGCAACTCTTCTTGAATTCATGATTTCACTTTTCAATTTCTCCTATTTTTTTCACTAGATTTCTAACCTGTTGAACTGCACAAGGTTGCTAAACGTTTTAGACGCTCCAACAAATAATGCAAATGCCGTTTTCCGAAGTTACGCAGATACGGGAAACTTTAGTCATAGCATTTTCGGTTTTCATCTAAAATGGAACGCAGAACAGAATTTAATGGTTTCGAAACAAGACATTGCTGGGAGGCACACTGCACGACTACAAACATGACGGATTGCCAAGGCGTTTAACTTCCCCAGGACAACAGTTTAGAGAAGTGTATGGAACTGAGCACTGAACGAAAATATCGGAGTGGAACCTTGAACTGGGAGACCACTATTTTTCACAGAAAGAGGTCTGAAGTCCGTAACCTAGCTGTTTAAACATAGTGACAAAAAATGTTGTGTTGCGTACAGGAGTGAGTGCGATTGGTAAAGTTGTGAACAACACTGCACGAGTTGGAATTATTATTTGTTGCGACAAATGCTGCCTACGAACATCTAGAAACAGAAGATAGTTCTTAGTATAGTTAACAAATCTAAACTGCAAAAACTAGACTCGGGAAGACCGAAAATGGGTAGGCTGAAGTGATGATTCTGGCACCAGTTTGACTTAATCCGATGGTTGAACCTGACTAATTCAGTAGGAGAATTCTACAAGCAGGCTTGTAGTGTCTCAAGTTTAAAGCACAGGGATGGAGGTAGGATGATTTCTCGTGGGGCAAAATACGGCCATTGCTTTTATCTATGATACCGAGAACAGACGGGAGCACTTCGACTTCTTGGGTAACACTTCCACCTCTGTACTTCAGGAGTTTTACAGTGAAGGCCATGGCTTTTTCCGCAATAGGGGTTCTATTAATATTTCAGAAAAAGTTAGTAATAACATTATATTAATATATATGAGTTAAATTCATTTTTTTCTTTATTAGGTTCTTTCGGCAGCAGGACACGGTCCACTTATGTAGCTGTTAGCTGCTAATGAGGACTGGGAATCTGTCCGTCTCTGCATCCGTAGCGAGCGTCTTCGACAGCCATTCATGAAATGGTTTTATGACCATCATTTCCGTGGAAGGGTTGCGAGCACTTGGCCTGTTTGGAGTTCTATATATCCATCCCCTTTTGCACAAAGATGTGCAAGGAATACTGACACACTCGTAAGAGAAAGGCGCAATGATGGCCTCACACGTGCGAATGTTAAGCTAACGAAGGGGTTTGAGAAGGGTGGAAGTGATTCCCTTGATACAGTATATCACTTTTCCCTAATGTTCCCGTTGATGAAATTCATGATGTCATTAGAACCAAACTTATTGATAGGGGTCAGGCATCTCAAGTTCAAATTCAGGCCGTGATTGATGCTTTAATTCTTGTTTCTAAACGTACTTACATTCGATTTAAAGACGTCGTCTACCGACAGGAGAGTGGAGCCCCTATGGGCTCCCCTTTGTCCAGTGTACTTGCGAAACTCGCCATGCAGCACCTAGAAACTTTTACTCCTTCTTCATTTTTTCAACCTCCCCTGCTATATATCCTTTATGTAGATGATATTTTCATGTTTTGGTTACATTCCATTGAACTTTTGAATTTATTTAAAGATCACCTATCTCTGACTTTTCCCTCCATTCAATTTACTATAGACTTTGAAAGTAATTTTTCTCTGCCATTTCTCGATTTTTCGGTTGTCTGTGACCCTTTGACTAACTCTTTATTGTTCGCAGTTTATCGTAAACCTTCTTTCACTGCAATTGTTATTCCTTTTGACTCATGTCACTCCCGCAAACATAAGCTTGCAGCTCTTTGCACTTTGATAGCACGAGCCCATATCCCTTCGTTTACAATCACTTCCCTTGATTTAGAGCTTTCTAGCATTTTTAGCATTGCTAATAACTTTGGTTATGCTTCATCACATGTTTACACTCTTATTTCAAAATGTCGTCGTGTAACCTCTACTACTCTTACGCCTTAAGATAACACAACAAAACAATTTGTTGGTTCACACTCTTATCACTCGCTTATTACACCTCTCCTTCGTAATTTGTGTCGTGAAAACAGAATTGATTTTGGTGATTTTACTTGTAGTCTATTTAATGCATTTCGTAGTGACACGGACAAACCTCATATCCTAAAAGAATGTGGACTGTACGTCCCCCCCCCACATTGGTTTTGGATATGAGGTTTGTCCGTGTCCTTTGGTGAGTAATGATTCTGTACATATTACTAAAACTTATATTGGATCTACCCTTCGCAATTTATCTACTCGAATCCAGGAACAAAAATACTCTGTAAGAATTGGATCACCTGCTACAACCCTAGCCCGTCTAGTGAAAGAGGATTCATTTACACCGCTACGGAAGGATGCTTTTATTCTTTTACGTACTCATACTAAAAGACTTGCTTTGTTCTCAGAAAGTATGTATATCGTGGCATATGGTGACAAATGTTGTAACACCGAAACTCCTACTGTTGTGCCTTCTGCTTTGAGATTTTTGGCAAACGAGGGACTTATTATTTAGCATAAGATACTCCACACGTATATGTTTTCAATGCTTATTTACTGTATCTTGCGCAGAATTATGCGCACATGTCTCCTGACGATGACTATATGTAACCCGCATATCTAAACATATCTACACCCGCAAGCACCTGGCCCAAATCAGTTCACAGCCTGACGATGCATGTGCAACACATGTGAAAGATCTTGCGTTTTTATCTTGTATATATTTTAGGATTTATTAAATATTTTGAGATCTGCATCGTATATTTTTATCGTGCTTCGACAGCTGTTTGATTTGATAATAATAATAATAATAATAATAATAATATACAAACAGCGACAAGAGAATTCATGACCATTCTCGTATTGAATGAAGAGCACCATCGTAGAAGAAAGAGTTCGTTCAGCTAGTAATTCATCCATTTTATCTCCGAGGAGAAATAGTTAAAACCCCGGAACTGCTTGATTTTTCTTACAGCGAGGGCTTGACGAACCCAAGCGACAAGGCACCGAAAGCAATCTTGTGAACAACCCTGTATTAGCCCTGTATCACAGAAAACACTGTGACTTAAGTAAAGGACAAAGAGTTTTTGATGACAGAGCGGTCAAGGAATCGATTTCATGGGACTGAACGCTATACAATGACACCGTGTGAGGAATCTTCCTTCTGACGATTTTGCATAAAGAATGGAAACCAATTTCCCACCAAACTTTTCAGAAGTACTTGTTTTTGTTTTTTTGTTTTTGTTTTGATTGGAGGTTTAACGACCACCGTGAGCAACTCAATGGGCTATAAGCAGTCGCCCGTCCCTAATTTAGGGTCACTGGTTCCAGGGAAGGGAGAGAGCCAGTGCCGTAAGACAAACACAACATCCATGCCTCACAGGGATTCGAACCCGGACCCCTTTCGGACGAATGATCAGAGGCCATCGCTTAGACCACTGCGCCACCGGGGTGGCTCAGAAGTACTTGAAAACTTTGTCTGGTAGTAATTAAATGGTAAAATACAAAGGCCGTAGACTATATTTTACAAAAAGTATATTCTGATTTTCTTTCCGTATTTCTTACAAGGAAATGAATTAAAGATATGGGAACAATGTTCCTTGATTTCATCCAATTTTCCTTAATGCTATAATAAACTTATGTTAGTACAACGAATTCTGGATTGCTTTCTAATTCATGCATTTCACTTTTGTTTATTGTGATTCTCAGAGCATCGCCCCATCCCTTTTTTTATTTCTTTTTCATTTTCCATTTCTTGTTTCACTGTTTCGTGCTAAAATGTATTGTTAGGCACTTCATTTTTGAGACCAACAGTTATGCCAGTTTAGAGGTTGTAGAATGTTTCCCATGAAAGCTGAATCATTCTTATTTCTCCCTAGATACCTTTAACTATTACTACCAATTGAGCAAAATAATGAAACATTTTTGCCATTACAGTTTCTTGTGCTTCTATGTATACTCCAAAAAAAAAAAAAAAAAAACAAGCTACCCCTCTTAACATTTGAACCATTGGCCGCATGTAATGAATGTGGAAAGTACTGGGTTGTCGGAAAAGTCATGACGTATTTTAGCCATGTTTTGCAAAGGTCATTTATTGATAGAAAGATCAAAGATCAATCAATGATATAATGCCCGCTTTGTTCGATAACCTTTTGCCATCTTTCAGTGAGCTGCAGAATGCTTCGTTCATAGAAGGACCTGTCTTTCGTGGCAAAATACTGTTCAAGATGCTGATTTACAGCCTCATCTGAATTGAACGTTATACCACGCAAGGACTGGTGAAGAGAGCGAAACAAGTGGAAGTCTGACGGCGCTAGATCAGCCGAGTATGCTGGGTGTGGCAACACACATCACCCAAGCTCCAGTAATTTTTGGCGGGTGATCAAACTTGTGTGTGGTCTCGCGTTGTCGTGATGGAACACAACACCTTTACGATGAACGAGCTCTGGACGTTTCTGGATGATGGATTCGTTCAAACTGTCCAATTGCCGACAGTACACATTCGAATTGATTATTTACATTGTTGTACACACACCAGTTATCAGTCGCTTCAAGAAGGATCGTTTTCCTCACGTTTAATGAGCATAGCAGATGTTTATACGCGCCGTCAATTGAGCTTCTTTGAGTTCACGAGAAACCCACACATCGAGCTTGCTTACGTATCCCAGCTTCTTCAGGTGGTCGTGAACGCTTGAATGATGGATGTGCAATGTGTCTGCAATCTCTCGTGTCGTGTAACGTGGGTTTGACTCGATCAATGCCTTGGTTTGGTCGTCATCAACCTCGGTTGGCCTCCCGGACCGAAGAGCATCGTTGAGGTCAAAATTACCGGCACGAAATTTTGCGAACCACCGCTGGCACTGACGTGTTGTAGAGCATTATCACCGTGCACTTTACGCAACTTTTTACAAGCTTGACGCGCGTTCATCCCTTTACGGAAGTAAAACAGTAAAATATGGCAAAAATGCACAGTTTGGTCTTCCATCTTCAACTTGGTGTCAAATCTCCGCAAATTAACCAAATCGCTCACTATTCCTTTTAGACTGCAGCTAGAACTGGCACCTGTCGAATGCCATAGCGATAACAGAGCTGCGCATGCCTCTAGTACTTCCAAAATAGCTCAACCGCCATCGGGTGCCAAAATACGTCATGACTTTTTCTGCAACCGAATATGATAATGATAATTAGCACCCTCTCTCTCGGAACTTTTCCATAGAAGGTGTATTATTTTTCAGAGCAGCCGTTTTTCTGCATTGAAAAAACCTAAAGGTGCAATTCCACCAGAATAGGATGACAAATAGAAGTACAGTATGCTATGAAAAAACAATGTAGCTAATGTTAAATTACAAAAGTTGCTTTCGGTTCTTATCAAATTGTCGAAGACAGATGCGATTAAAAAAAAAAATATTCCCAGATAATATGAGTGACTAAAAACACAGAACAGGTGTATGCAAAGAATCATGAAATATGAAAGATTCCATAAAAAAGTATGAAAATATATGATTCATAGACCATGGGATGCTTAATATTATAAAACCCCTAGATCCAAAATTTCAGGACGATACTACAAAAACTTCCTGAGGTATAAGATACAACCCAAAAATGCGCGAATTATGGGGTTATGCACAACAATATTTGCCTATCATCAGGGTAACTAGATTTTCCTCACATTGCTTTGCCACAAACTGAAAAAAACACCTTTGGACGTAATGCTGTTCGATGGTAATCCATCGAAGCAATAATAATCAGCAAAATGGCAAGCAAATAGTGAAATAAATCTGCATTTTTATTCGAGTTCTCCAAATATTTGTATCAAGAGTGATAAATTATAAAACTCTGGTCATGCTATAGCAAAAGCGTATACACTGAAGTGCCAGAAAAACTGGTACACCAGTCTAATACTTGGTAGGTCCGCCACGGGAGAGCAGGACTGCAGAAATACGACGGGGCATGGACTCCACTAGCTTCTGGAAGTATGCTGTAGGCAATGCACACCATACTTCCTGCAGAGCGTTCCACAATTCGGGTGTATTCCGAGTTCTCGGATTCCTGTGTTCGGTAGTGCGTTGCATGGCATCCCAAATGTGTTCTATCACGTTCAGATCTGGGGACTTGGGTGGGAATGGCAACACCCCAAACTCAGATGAATACTCCTCTAACCATAATGTGGCGTCCCGACACTTGTGTGGAGGGGCATTGGCCTGTTGGAACAGGCCCAACCCATCAGCATGAATGCAGGACATAAACGGGTGTACCTCGTCAGAAAGGATGCACACATGGCGTTATCCGGTCGCAGACGTTTGTAGACGTACCAGGGGTCCCAGTGAAGTCCAGCTAATCACACCCCATACCATTACGGACCCCCCACCAGTCGGTACAGTTCCCTGTTGACAGGCGAGATTCACGGGTTTTGCGCCACACACGAATCCTTCCATCTGCCCGATACAGTTGGAAACGCGACTCGTCAAACCAGCCTACTTGTTTCCAGTCATCAAGTGTCCAGTGGCGGTGTTGCCGTTCCCAAGCGAGGCGCATAGCCCTGTGTCCTGCGCCCATCAAGGGGACTCGAGTTGGGCGTCGGCTCCCAACTGTAGGATACGCTGTACAGTCCGCACGCTTATGCTTGTTGAGGCTCCAGCATTGAATTCCGATGATACCTGCGAGAGTGTTGCACGCCTATCGCGTGAAACGATTCTTGACAGCCGACGGTGGTCACGTTCACCTAATGTGTTCTTACGGCCACACTGGTATCGTAGGTTGGAGGTTTTGTCGGAATTCTTGTAGTCACGGTACACCCTTGCAATGGTCGTCCGTGAAAATCCGAACTTCGTTTCTACCTCCGAAACACTATGGCTCATCTCACGAGCGCAAACTATGACACCGCGTTGAAAATCGCTTAAATCGTTATTACTTGTCATTCTCATGCCGAAATCAGCTCTGACAGCTCGCAAGGATGTCTATCGCTTTATATATGCACTGGCGGACGCAACTGAGTACGCGCATAGGTGACGTTGCTACGTATTTTGCATAGGCTCGTCTGTACCAGTTGTTCTGGCACTTCAGTGTATTTTTGTCTGAGCAAGTGAACCTGTGTGCTTGTTTGTTTTTTTTTGTTGTTTTTTTTTTCATGCAAATTTCCCTTGATGCTCATTTTGTCACAGATTTAGGTATAATCAGCATGTATTTGCTTAATGTTCTGATTTATGGACATTGGTCATTTAGTAGGGTGCCAGCAACGATAGTATTTTTATATTACAGGGTGTAGAAATTATATTAGAGGTGACAAGTTGTTTACCCTATCACGAAGACCTTTTCAGGGTTAGGTACATTAGAGTTGAGTATAGACTATACTAGAAAACTTATATCATTAGATTTGCCCGGCCTCGTTACGATCCCTATTTATGTTGTAGATCGGGCCGGCTCGAGTTTGGATCTCTTAGCTAATTCTGGTAATACGTGACCAATGTTAAACAGCATGCAGTTGTATGCGTTTTTCCAGTTATATTCGATATTCGTATTCCTGAATTACTATATTTGTGTATTCACAATCTATATACAGTATAAAAGTGAAAGTTTGTATATTTGTTTGTTTGTCCGCTATACAAATCTACAATTTTCAACTTAGAACCACCAAATTTGGTATACTATCTCATGGTACTCTAACTTAGACGTAGAGGGGCTTTTGGAAGGGATCGGAGCTGGAGAGGGTCAAGGTGGCCCCATGCATAATTTTCGTTGTTTTAGTTAAAATTTCTACAGTTTTCAATTTAGAACCACCAAATTTGGCATGCTATCACATGGTACTCTGACTTAGACCGTAGACGGTTTGGGGAAGGGGTCGGAGGGCTAGGGGGGTCAAAGGGCCCCCATACAAAATGTTCATAAAAAGTTCTACAGTTTTTAATTTACAACCACCAAATTTTGTACATTATCTCATGATACTCTGACTTAGACCGTAGACAGTTTTTGGAAGTGGTCGGAGCCGGGGGTCAAGGGGACCCCCATACAAAAGTTTTGTAAAAAGTTCTACAGTTTTCAATTTAGAACAACCCAATTTGGTATATTATCTCATGGTACTCTAATTTAGACCTACGTGGTTTTGGGAAGGGGTTGGAGCCCGGGGAGATTGATCAAAGGGCCCCATACAAAATTTTCGAGAAAATCTTTAGTTTTCAATTTAGAACCGCCAAATTTGATATACTATCTCATAGTACTCTAACTTAGACTATAGACGGTTTTTAGAAGGGGTCGGAGTCTGGGGTCAAGAGGTCCCCGCACAAAATTTTCGTAAAATCTAGTTTTCATTTTAGGAACACCAAATTTGGTATAATATGTCATGGTACTTTGACCGTAGACGGTTTTCGGAAGGGGTCGGAGCCCGGGATAAAGGGGCCCCTACACAAAATGTTCACAAAAAGTTCCATTTTTTAGTTTTACGATAGCTTTCACCACCAACAGGCTGTTCCATCAGGCAGAAATATAATGTTACGTAAATAGAGAGTTCCAGATATTCAAATTTCAAAACGATAAACAAAAGGATGATCAATGCCAATGTCAAGTCGCATGCACACGACATGACATAAGTACATTGCATTTCAGTGACGCGTGATTCTCAGAACCGCACGCCAGATGTACGGTAGTTCTATAGATGTCTCCTTGAAGGTAAGCATTTCCATTCCTGTTTTATATTTGACATTTTATTTTATTTTTTCGTGTGTGTGTGGGGGGGGGGCATAACATTACTGCGTCATAACATTACTGCGTCATAACATTCTACGTCAGCAGTGACGGTAAGTTTTTTTACATTCCATTTTTTTTTTGGGGGGGGACAAAAATTAAATTAACCGATTTATAAATGTTTTTTTTAATATTACAGATTATGCCTCCCAAAAAAAGAAGTTCGATTGGGAAAATTTCCGCTGATGCGAAACGAAAAAGGACCGTGAGGGAAAATGAGATACCTGCACAAACGCAGGCAAGACTTGCAGTAGTCAGAAAAAGGGCCTCCACCTCCAGGGCTAATGCGATGCCTGATAAAAGCGAAGAAAGACTTGCCGGTGTTTACATATGGACCCCTACCTCTAGGGTATTGAGACGCCTGAGCAAACCCAAGAAAGGCTTTCCGGTGTTCGCATAAGCTACGCAAACAAGGAGTTGATGTTGAAAGACATCCTGGAGTAAAAACCACAGATGCTCTTGGCCGAGTTTACACAGTTCATCCACCAACTGCTGAGTGCGGTTTTTTTTTGGTTTTTTTGAAAATTGTGAACAATCAAGTTTGTGAAACCTTCAGAGAGGCATGCCAAAAAAGAGGATTGTTGGAGAATGATGACCACTGGGACTTGGAAATGACTGAAGCAACTGCTACCCAATCACCAACGCGCCTGTGACATCTCTCATGCATTTTGCTGACCATCTGCGCTGTCTCAAATCCACTTCAATTGTGGGGAAAATACAAAGAGGATCTGAGCAAAGACATTCTTTTGAGAGTCAGACGGGAAAATCCAACTTTGCAAATTGACATTTCACCAGACATCTTCAACAAGGCTCTCATCCTTCTAGAAGAACTGTGTTTGTCGATGGCTGGACGTGGCCTCAGACATTGCGGACTTCCATCTCCCCAAAGAAACAACACGAACACTCTTTGTAATGAAATTCTGCGGGAGATGAATTACAATGTCAATGATTTGAAAGCATATGTTGCTGCCAATGAAGCGCTCTTAATTACAAACCAAAGACAGGCCTACAATCAAGTTCTGGACATGATAAGCAAGGCAAATGGAGGCATCTATTTCCTCGATGCACTAGGTGGAACAGGCAAAACATTTGTCATCAACTTATTCTTGACAACAGTTCGCCTGCAAAGGAAGATGGCAGTTGCATTGGCATCCTCTGGCATCGCCTCAACACTGCGGGAAGATGGTCGGACAGCACATTCTTCCTTCCAATTGTCTTTGAACTTTGCCCATGATGAATATCCAGTTTGCAGCATTACCAAATGATCCTGCAAGACTGCAGTGTTATAGTTTGGGATGAGTTTTCGATGTCTCACAAACGAGCCCTGGAAGCTCTAAAGAGGACACTTCAAGATCTGCGAGCAAACTAGTCGGTCATGGGAGAAACTGTTGGTGTGTTGGCTAGAGACTTTCGTAAGACTCTGCCAGTTATTCCAAGGTCAACTCCAGCTGACGAACTCAATGCATGCCTGAAGACATCTCATCTTTGGAGGCATGTCAAAAAATGTCATTGACCACCAGCATGCGAGTTCATCTGCAAAGGCACGCTTCACTAGGAGAGTTTTCACGCCAGCTGCTTCAACCCAGTAATAGTGAAATTACAGCTGAGCCAGAAGCTGGACTGATTGCATTCCCAAATGGATTGTGCAGTGTTTTAAAGACTGTCGAAGAACTTGCGGGAAATGTGTTTCCAAACAATAAACTCAATTACCTGAATCATGAGTGGCTGTGTGAAAGAGCAATTCTAGCTCCAAAAAATGACAGCGTCAACAATATCAATGCTCACATTCAAAATTTACTTCCTGGAGCCACCACATCCTACAAATCAATTGACACTGTCACAGAAGTAGCACAGGCAGTTCTCTACCCGACAGAGTTCTTCCACTCACTGGAGCCACCAGGTATGCCTCCTCACAATTAGCTTCTCAAAAAGGGGGCGCCAGAGGAACTTAGACCGACCAAGACTTTGCAATGGAGCCAGGCTTTGCATCAAGAATTTGTTCATGGAAATCATCGAAGCAACTATTCTGACTGGCTGTGCAAAAGGGGGAGATGTCTTCATTCCGAGGATTCAACTGATTCCCACAGATATGCCATTTGACTTCAAGCGTCTGCAATTCCCGAATCGTCTGGCCTTTGCCTTGTCCATCAACAAAGCGCACTGCCAGTCATTGGCAGTGGATGGCATTAATTTGGAGGAACCCTGCTTTTCACACGGACAACTCAATGTCGCCTGCTCAAAGGTTGGTAATCCTAAAGATCTCTACATTTTTGCTCTCAATGGAAAAACCAAAAATATTGTTTACCAAACAGCAATAACCTAAATGAATTAAAATAAATTTACCGGAAAATTACAGGTATATGTTTTTCATTCATAAAATTTCATCCGCTGAACTTGGTGATTCCGCGAATATTTACTCGGAAAATACCGGGTACCCCTGCTAGTACTTTAATAAAGCACAACTATTCTGCGCGACATTGACAGTTGGAAACGTCAGTGATGAGAGCAACGTAATATTACTACAGTCATCAACAAAACTAACCCAAGAAGTGGGCTTATAATGACTGTTCATCTCAGTCATCCAACAAAACCCCTTCCCCTAAGGAAAAACAACAACACTTTGTTTCCATCATCAACGACTGTATCGCTAGTCTTTTGAATCAACAAAACTTTAGGGTCCAGTTTTATTTATTTGTTATGTTTGTTGCAAACCTGCATGGTCAGATCTGATATTTATCTACTTACATTTTATTACTTTTGGCGTACCTTCTGAAACCTGATTTCCTCCAGAAAATATCAGATTTCGTGATTTCGCTTGAATTTTCTACTACGAAACCTATTGGGGATCCCTCTCATAATTTTCATCCAAAAAGTATCAGACTTCGTGATTTCGTTTAAATTTTCTATTACGGAACCCATGAAAGATCCCTCCCATAATTTTCGTACAAGTCATGCGAGCACTCGCTGTCTCGATAAAATGTAACGAAAGCAACAAGAGATGACACCGAACTGTCAGGTGTAATGAGCAAGTCTAAAAAAGCTTTTACATATACGCCTTTTAACTGGAGACTGTGCATTTTTAAAGATAATAATATTCGAATTATTTACCTTAACAAATACTGTATAAAACGATTTTTCAACAGGATGTCCATAATCGGAGATACATTTGCAAAGAAAATTGCACACTAACGCCACTTAGCGTCAGAACTGTGCTCCATAAAATATTCGAAAGTATCCTCAACATGGTCCACAGAGAGAATGGTATCCAGTGTTAATTTTTTTTTTTTTGAAATCGGATTTTTGGGCAGCAGAGAAATCAAGGAAATAGATTAAACATTTACTCCCCTGGAAAAAACTGCGCATAATTCGGAAAATAAACTGTACATAAAATGGTCTTCGTTCTACACTGCTGGCCACCCAAAATGCAACACCAAGAAGGAAGCATCCGATTGGCCTGAAATTCGCAGCATGCGTCGCCCGCGAGAGGACATGCAAACGATTAGCATTGCAGGGCATATGCAAATCATGTGCGCCCGGGACGCCACCTAGAAGCACTAAAAGAAGGGTGAACAGAAGGCGGGGTAGTGGAAGTGTGTTGTGCTGACGGACCTGTGCATGGAAAGCTTCCTGATGCCTTGTCGCAGAATACGGCAGTCATTCCAGCACGTTTCGGAGTACAACAGAGAAGTAGTAGTGGCTTATCGCGACAGCAGTTTACGTACCGAGACATCGGCGCCCGTGTGGGACGACACCCAGCCACAGTGAGGCGAGTATGGATTCGGTGGGTGCAGGAGGGACGGACGGACCGACGTCAGCGATTGCAACAGCCGCGGCACACCACCGAACGAGTGGACGGGTATGTTGTGCTGCGGGCATTGACGGCTCGCACCACCACACCACAAACGTAAGCGCAGGAATTAGGATGTGTTGCGCAACAACCTGTGTCAGCACGTACCGTTCGACGTCGTCTGCAGGAGCGGGGACTTGTCGCACGGCGCCCATTGCTTCGATTACCATTGACGTTACACCACCGGCGAGTGCGGCGGCAGAGGGCCGTTGAACGCCGCACATGTACTACGGAATGGCACATTGTCATCTCCGACGAATCCCGCTTCTGCCTGCAACACCACGATGGTCGGATCCGCGTGTGGCGGCACCGCGGCGAGAGACTGTATGACGCCTGCATTATGCATCGGCATACCGGTCCGTCGCCTGGCGTTATGGTTTGGGGCGCAATTGGATATGACACCCGCACCTCTCTGGTACGCATCGCCGGTACACTCAACAGCCACCGCTACATCTCCGACGTTTTGGAGCCTGTAGACCTCCCTTACCTGCAGGACCTGCCAGCGGCCACGTTTCAACAGGACAAAGCGCGCCCGCACTTGTCACGCATCATGCAACAATTCTTCACGGCTCACCAGGTGTCACTGCTGACGTGGCTCCCCTGTTCTCCCGATATGTCGCCCATCGAACACGTCTGGTCGCTGATCGGCAACCGAGTGGCCCGGCAAGCACCACCCGCCTCTACGCTATATGAACTGTGGCAACGTGTGGAAGCAGCCTGAACCGACAAACAACAAGCCCACATCCGCGGCGTGTAGCGGCCGTTATTGCCAGCCATGGGGTCACACGAAATATTGATGTCTGCGTGTTCCACAAGTCGCACGGGCCTGTAAGCTCAATCGTTTCATCTTTGTATCGGTTGTTACGTGTACAGTAAATCTCGCTTTGCTATCTCGTGTTCTTCTTGGTGTTGCATTTTGGGTGGCCAGCAGTGTACATGATATGGAAGGAGTAAAGAATTGTTCCAATCTGATTCATAGAAGTAATGTATGAAATAAATTTGCATGTGAATGAATTTTGCAAAAGCTACGTTTTATCCAAGATTCCGACAAGACACAGGCTTTCCAGTAGCATCACTATTCGTTCACGGAAAATAATATTCCAGGTATGTTTCCCAGATATACACTGAAGAGCAATTGAATTAGAGATACCTGTCTAGTAATGTGTAGCACAACCTTTCGGCCTGATGACGGCGGCGATTCGTCTCGGCATGGACTCGACAAGACACCGGAAGCGTTGGGAAGCCATACGGGTCCACGACCCTTGAACAAGCTCCCACAGTTCACGAAGATTTGATGGAGGGGGCCAGAGACTCAAACATCTCTCTCGATGTCATCCCAGATGTGCTCGATGAGATTGAGGTCAGGTGACCAAGGAAGCTAGGTCACGTCGGTGAAGTGTTCATCCAACCATTCGGATGCAATTCGGGAGCGATGGCACGGTGCATTATCTTGTTGCAGGATGAGGTCCCCAGTGGGATGATGAAGACGCACAAACGGGAGCAAATAGTTGTCCGGGATGTCCCGGTAACGTTGACCTGTATGGGACGATGCCACACGTACGAGGGGTCCCATTTCAGTTCACGTAAACAGTCCCCAGACGAGAATGCCACCCCCACCAGTTTGAAGAGTACCCTGCTGGCAAGAAGGATCCACCACTTCATGTGGTTTGCGCCGTACTCGTGTCCTGCCATCCGCATGTACCAACGTGAATCTCGACTCATCAGTCCAGGCAACATTTTCCCACATGTCTAGGGTCCAGTGGCGACGTTCCCGCGCTCATGCTAATCTTTGCACCCTGTGATGTGCGGTCAGCAGCGGTACCCTCGTGGGACGATGGCTTCTGTACCCAATAGCGAGGAGATGGTTCTGGATGGTGTGGCTGCTTACACGGTTTTTGTGCACCAGTGTTAAATTGCCAAGTGATTTCTTGCACTGTGGCCCGTCTACCCGCTGTTACAATGCGAGCTAGCCGATGATGACCCCGCTCATCCACACGCTCTTGTCAACGGCAGTTGGCACTTGCAGGGATGATTTTATCGGATTCGATGTACTCACGGTGCACCCGAGACACAGTGGCTCGTGAAAATCCCAGTGCCTGTACGACTTCCGAGATGGAGTGACCCATTCGTCGGGCCCCGACAATTTGCCCACGATCAAATTCGCTTAGATCCTTCGTCTTACCCATACTGCGTCCGACTCTTACTGATGCCCGTCGCATCACTCCTTATATTGTCGGATCGCTGCATACGTCATGTCGTTTCCGTTTACAGGGCCGCCCACAGCGCCACATTTGCATAACGCCAGCTGTCTCTAATTCAATTGCTCTTCAGTGTAGATATATGGATTTTCCCTCTCCATTTGAGCTCAAATATCTTCGCTTTTACAATCCGATTCAGGCGAAATTGCATATTTATGGGATTTTTAGTGTGAAGAATCTCATGACTCGAAAGCATAATACATGTCCTATGGAAAAGCTTCGACACAGAGAGCTAATTAACATGTAAATTAGCTTATTTAGCGTGTTTCTTTACATCACATGATATTTAGCGCTAAGTGCTTTCCAGCGGTACTTTACTTGTTCACATGTAGCCAACTGTCGGGGCTCTATCCCCCCCTCCCTCATGAATTTACCGTTTCGTAGCTCTTATTTTGTTTTTAAACATAAAATTCCCTTGAGTTTCATCAGTATAGATTCATATTTCTTGCGATTTACTGGTATCATTACGGTGTTATGAAATAACACACTGGGAGAATTTCTTATCATCTATTTTAATTTATTTTTGAACCATTTGAGTTTAATAAAAATTACGTGTAAGGAATAACAGCTACTTATCTGCCATCAGGATTAGTATTGATTACTTTTCTTCAAATAATTATATTTTTTTCTGCGCATATATTTTTTCCCACAGATATGTCCATGCAAAATACAGATAAAAACCAGCCATCACAGAAATTCTGCAGGTACAGAAGATTTGTTGTTAAGTATCTCGAAGTCGAAAGGGGACTCACACACAGACAGTGTTGCTGAGTGATGAAATCTTTCCAGAGCTTGCTTTCACACTGATTAATTTTCTCTGTTATTCACATTAGCAGGCTATGGAAAACCATATACATGTCATAGGCAGAACAGCCGGTACTTAAACTCAGGTGATTTGAAAAGGTACATCTAGGAAAATATTCTTGGCCTTGGTTCGGTTCGGTTTAGACCTATTCTCTCCGTTGTATCTGTGGCATAACTACGCAAAGTTGCTAATGTCCAAATACTTGATTTTATAAATTTTTTTTTTTTTTTTGGTGTTCTTCCACAGTTAACGTTTTCTTTAACTTTTGTTAATGGTCATTGGAAACTGCCGGCCCTTCATTTGGAATTGGAATTGACAATCTTCTGTCAACGCCATCTCATTTTTAAGAAGTTCAACCGACCGTCCGCTCTAGCATTTGCAATCATATGTAACATTCTGCTGTGTGTTTTCCCAACTGCTTGACAATTAAGCGTGTTTTGTTGCAAAGATTCTTTTTCATTTTGATATTTCGATGCATCATAACGACCGCACCAATTCTCAGTTCCAGCCTGTGCACAGGTCATTCCTTGTAGAATGAATGAATTCAATGGTATCGGAACTATTTTTCGACGGGGACATGGGGTGCTTCTTTTTGTCAAATCGTAAAAATGATTGTACTGTTACAAAACAGGACGTGATGACACATCATTTGAATATGTTAAAGATAAACGACTATATCGGTAAAATATAAACTAATATAAAACTTGAATTTTATATATATATACACTGCTGGCCACCCAAAATGCAACACCAAGAAGGAGACGAGATAGAAAACCCAGATTTACTGGACACATAACAGATACAAAAAATGAAACGATTGAGCTTACAGGCCCGTGCGACTTGCGGGACACGCATATATAAATAGTTCGTGTGGCCCCCATGGCTGGCAATAACGGCCGCTACACGCCGCGGCATCGAACGAAAGAGGCTTTCGATGTGGGCTTGGGGTATGTCGGTCCAGGCTGCTTCCACACGTTGCCACAGTTCATCAGGCATAGCCGTGGGTGGTGCTTGCCGGGCCACTCGGTTGCCGATCAGCGACGAGACGTGTTCGATGGGCGACATATCGGGAGAACAGGTGGGCCAAGGCAGCAGTGACACCTGGTGGGCCATGAAAAATTGTTGCACGATGCGTGCCACGTGCGGGCGCGCATTGTCCTGTTGGAACGTGGCCGCTGGCAGGTCCTGCAGGTAAGGGAGGACTACAGGCTCCAAAACCTCGGAGATGTAGCGGTGGCTGTTGAGTGTACCGGCGATGCGTACCAGAGAGGTGCGGGTGTCATATCCAATTGCGCCCCAAAACATAACGCCAGGCGACGGACCGTTATGGCGATGCATAATGCAGGCGTAATACGGTCTCTCGCCACGGTGCCGCCACACGCGCATCCGACCATCGTGGTGTTGCAGGCAGAAGCGGGATTCGTCGGAGAAGACAATGTTGTCCCATTTCATAGTTCAGGTGCGTCCCATTTCGTAGTTCAGTTTCCCCGAGTGAGGTTACCACTGCCGCCGCACTCGCCGCTGGTGTAACGTCAATGGTAATCGGAGCATATGGGCGCCGTGCGACACTCCACGCTCCTGCAGACGACGTCGAACGGTACGTGCTGACACAGGTTGTTGCGCAACACACCCTAATTCCTGCGCTAACGTTCGTGATGTGGTGGTGCGAGCAGTCAATGCCCGCTGCACAACATGCCGGTCCTCTCGTTCGGTGGTGTGCCGCGGCTGCGGCAATAGCTCACGTCGGTCCGTCCGTCCCTCATGCACCTACCGAATCCATACTCTCCTCACTGTGTCTGGATGTCGTCCCACACGGGCGCCGATGTCTCGGTACGATAAACCGTTGTCGCGATAAGCTACTATTCGTTCTCTGTTGCACTCCGAAACGTGCTGGAATGACTGCCGTATTCTGCAACGAGGCATCAGGAAGGTTCCCACCCTCAGGTCCGGCAGTACAACACACTTGCACTACTTTCACCCCGCCTTCTGTGCACCCTTCTTATAGTGTTTCTCGGTGGCGTGCCGGGCGCACATGATTTGCATATGCCCTGCAATGCTAATCGTTTGCATGTTCTCTCGCGGGCAACGCTTGCTGCGAATTTCAGGCCAATCGGATGCTTCCTTCTTGGTGTTGCATTTTGGGAGGCCAGCAGTGTATATGAAATGGTTTTCCGATATAAAACATTTTATTCATAAATGATGTTAAGTTGCATGTTTTTTAATTTGGACACCTACGCAACAGTATAATTCCACAAGAACCGTAGCCTCTTTGTTATATTAATACATTAAACAACATAACATGTCAAAACATCTCATTCCTTTTTTTCTCACCGCATTTCTATCTTCTCTCTCTCTCTCTATGTGTGTGTGTGTGTGTAAGGTCATAAGGCTGGTGTTTTGTGAGAGAGACATTTTATTTTATCATACTGATAACTATAAGGCTGGTACTTAGTGAAACTTTTATTCTCATCCTGGACAAATGAGGATAGTTTAAACCGCTTCTCAGCAATGGACTAAAAAAAATCTGAGTTTTAGATGCATAACAATTAAAACAAAAAATAATATTTAGTTTTATCAGAAGAAATTTTAAATGGAAGGAAATAAAACAAATCCAAATATTTATTCAATTATGGACATAATTGAATTGGATGAAAAAGTGTGGAGGTAAATGCGATGTTTCGCCCTGCACGCAAATGGTTACGGGGGCAGCTGCCCCTCTGCGCCTGCAGTTCCGACGTCACTGAATGAATTTAAGGAACCCGTTGGAAATTACGGTTTTTCCTCATTTGCGCAATTAACGAATTCATCCACACTGGTGTAAAACGTTTCCTCATGTTCTGGGGTCAATACTATTCTTTCCAGTATCTGGCTAATCATGGTAAAGGAGTCGACGTTCTTCGGTGCCAGTATGACTTTACCACACGGTTTGTTAATATCATCTTTTTTGTGATAGAAAGGTTGTCTAAAAAGTAGTGAGTGAGACTTTCAGCTTGAAAATGTCAAAACACGACAAGGTAAAAATAATCGCCGCCAGCATTTAGACAGCGGTCTCATCGTTGCACAAGTCCTTGTATTCCTGCGGCATAGAAGGAAGCAGGCTGCTGCTGCAACCAGTTATCTACAGCTTTACGCACCCGATCATCAGAAATTAAACGCTTGACTTTCAGATTTTTTTTCATATGTCCAAAGGCATGAAAATCGCAGGGAGATAGATCAGGACTATACGCCGGATGTTGAAGGACTTCAGCGCCGCACTGTCCTTTGCGTGCCAACTGCAACATGCGGTCAGGTGTTATCTTGCAAAAGCACAATGCCCCGAGTGAGGTTACCAGGTCTCTTGTTTTTGATGGCTTGTCAAAGCTTCATTAAAGTTTGACAATATCGTTCGACATTGATGGTTGATCCTTCTGGTAGCCACTCAAAAAGCAATGGTCTTTGATGGTCAAAGAACAATGTTAACATCACCTTGCCTGCGGAAGTGGTGGACCGTGATTTCCTTGGCGGTGATGCATGTTTCCACTGCATGCATGCTCTGGCGTTTCGACTCTGGCTCGAAATGATGACACCAGCTTTCGTCCCCAGCAATAATGCAAAGCAGAAAATCTTCACCTTCTTCATAATAGCGGAACAGATGATGTATCCATAGTTTCATTCTTTGACTCGTCTGTTCATTGGACAGATGTTTCGGTACCCACGTGACGCAGACCTTACGATACTCAAAGTGCGAATGCATGATCGTATTGATAGTTCCGATGCTCATACTCGCACTGTTCCCCAGTTCTCAGATCGCGATTCTTCGGTTGGCCATTACTATAGCATCCACACGTGCAGTTGTTGTCACTGAAATAGCAAGACGTGGTGCTCCTGATCTTGACTAGTCAGCAGTGTTTATTCGTCCTCCACTAAAGAGCTGTCACCATTGCATTACATTACTGCGTGGAAGACAAGTAGGCCCATACCACCGCTTTCATTCGTCTGTGAATTTTGCTTCGTGGCTTTTCTCTACTTTCAGAAACTGCATTATAGCTTGGACGTAAATGACTAACTTTGGACGTATCCATCTCATACGAGAGAGCAATAAAATTAGTCCAGTACGTTACACTGATTCCGTAACAAACAAGCTGCAGATCAGATCAGATCATATCATATGTAGAGGATTTTAGAAAGAGAGTGTTTGACCCCAAGTCTTAAACAACTCTTAGAAACAGAAAGCTAGGAGATTTGGGCTAAAGTTCCCGATAGGAAAGTGACACGGAAACGAGTTTAGAAAGGAGGAGGAAGACGCCCTTATTTGTTACAGGGGTACCAGTATCTGGTGTCCGACGGCTTAACGTGCCCATCCGACGCACGGACAAAGAATCTGCAATGCAGTTGCATAATCTTTAAATCGCCTGTACACTAGCGCCACCCATTGACAAAATTAGAGGCACTCAAGCCAGAGTTTCACTACTTATTGAACAACCCTTATATTTTGTCGAATCACTTCGGTGGTTAGATCCCAGTTTCACGTTCTTCCGGTGTGTTCATGAAGTCTTCCTGGTCCATAGAAACTGCCGACACTTATGAAATACTAATCCCAATTGCCAACATTATGGCCTGCCTGCATGTTGTCTACTATTACACTGGCTTGCAAAAATTAAGGACGAGACGGTTTTTCGAATGTAACGTCGTGCAGAAGTGCTCCACATCGACTCAAATCATACCATAAGATCCCCAAGATGTAAGAACATAGGACAAGTGAGAAAAACCTTCCAAACAAGGAATCCAAACAATATAAAGGCACTTTATTGAAAAGGTAGCTGCGAGAACAACTGGACAGAAGACAGAAACGTCCATGTGACAGGTGGATGGCAAGAAAAATCCAGTCTTTATAGTAGAGGATATAATCATCTCTGACTGAGTTGCAGGATTTACAATGACTGTCCATGCTGAGGACGAGGTTGTCAAGGAGCTGTTGAGGCATCGCGGCCAATTCCTCTTGTAGCGCCACTCGCAGCTGAGGAATCGTTGCTGGCGGATGGTGACGTGCTGCCAAGCGTCTCCCGAGAAGGTCCCACACGTGTTCGATTGGATTTAGGTTCGAGGACCTTGCGGGACAATCCAAGCGTTGAATATCTTCACTCTCCAACCGCTCTGCGACAGCCACTGTACGATGAGGTGTATCGTTGTCGTCCATGAAGAGGAACTCAGGACCCACAGCACCTCTAAACAGACGCACGTGATGCAGGAGCACCTCGGTACAATAGCGGACACCAGTGACTGAACCTCCTTAGAAGATGTGGAGGTCAGTACGGCTACCAAGCATGATACCGCCCCAAACGAGAACTCCGCCACCTCCAAACCGGTTCCTTTCGATGATGTTGGAGGTGTGATTGCGTGTTCCCTGCTCTCTCCAGATGTGTATACGTCTAGAATCGCTCTTCAGACTAAATCGGCTCTCATCCGTAAAGAGAACTCGACCCCATTGCTGATGTGTCCAGTTCTTTTGTTCCTGGCACCACAGAAACCGCCTTCTCCGGTGAGCAGGCGTTAATGGCACACACCGTACTGGTCGTCGTGCAAATATACCACCTTTGTGCAGCCTCCTGGCCACGATAAAACGCGATAACGGACGTCCAGTTGTCTGTTGCATGTGCCTTGCGATTTCTCCCGCTGTCTGCCGTCTGTCTCTTCTCGCCTGTAGGACAATATACCTGTCGTCCGCCGCCGTGGTTGCTCCTGAACGGCCACTGCTAAACTCTCGGACAGCTGTTCCTGTCGTTTGAAATGCTCTCCAAGCTCGTGAAACGATGCTGTGAGCGATACCGAACTCCTCGGCCACACTAGTCACACTTCGACCTCCTTCAACTTCCCAATGACGCAACCTCGGGCAAAGTCATCCAGATGTCGTCTACTGGATTGCCTGTTGGCCATATTGCACAGTGGCAGCAACTCGACGTCGTTCAAACCGATGTACACCGTGCAATAGCTTTCACCGAATTGCTGAGCATGATCGTGATCATGATCATATGTAGAGGATTTTAGGAAGGGAGTGTCTGACCCCAGGTCTTAAACAACCCTTAGAAACAGGAAACTAGGAGATTTGGGCTAGAGCGTCCGATAGGAAAGTGACACGGAAGCGAGGTAGAAAGGGGGAGAAAGACGCCCTTATTTATTACCGGGGGGCCAGTACCCGGGGTCCGATGGCAGAACGTGCCCATCCGACGCACGGCGGATATTTAGTGGATCCAGCGTTCGTGCCTGCCTGGGATCGAACCTGAGGCCCTTTCCGTGGTAGTCACGAACGTTGCCCACTAGGCCACCCGCTGCCCCGAATTACTGAGCGTACCCCGCATCAGTGTGCTTTATACCCTTCCGACACCCCCCCCCCCCCACGTCATGCTGCATATATGCGCATGCCGTACCGTACCGGACCCTAGTCAATCTCCTGAGTGGTCTTTCGGTCCGTTCTGCCTGCCCGTTCCTCTGTTATGCTAATTTCTCCTCTTCGTCCTTAATGTTTGCACACCAGTGTAGTAGTTAGAATATCTTGAAATGCTTCCAGAGTTTAAATTGATTAATGCTTTCGTCGATGAGGTTTTTCGTGGTCTCTTATTGACGATTGACAGTGCTTGACAGAAATCACCTCTCATGATAACGATCTTCCCTCTAAATACGAATGTATTCCCCGTAATTTCTTGTACTGTATATTTTCAACTGACAGTTTCAAATTCCATCAGACTAGTCTTGAATAGTTTTCGTTAGAATCTTTCCCATTTTTATAGCACTTGAGTGTATCTTTAAAAGTGCAGTTATGTGCTTTAAAGTTGGAATTTAATGCAGACCTGGATCCCGGTACGGGCAGTCCGGGCAGCTGCCCGGGGGCCCTGGTGTATGGAGGGGCCCCAAGCTTCCATTCTTTTAATCGGAGTTTTTTTTTTTGTTTAATTTTTCATTGCATATACATTAGCTTTCTTATTCCATCACTCATTGTTATTTTAAAAATCAGATTCAAAATACAGTATGAGAAAAGTGCATAAATATGTAGTCCCTCTCTCCCTGAGAAATCGCAATTCCACTTACCTAGGGGCTATCGTGGCACCGTTCATGAGATTCAAACTCGTGTTCAAAGCCAAACTAGGGGGTGGGGGGACTTTGGGAGATGGAGCTCCGGGGCGCAGCATCCGAAGCGTCTCCCCTGATATCCTTAAAAAAATATGCATACATATTTTTCAGTTAGCGCGTACCGCACACGACTGCTATCCTAAAAGGAATAAACGTACCAAAATTTTTATGGTAGGATGAAAGGTCAATTGCAATGCGACTTATTGAAAGCCCCTCGTGTATATGATAAAGTACTGCTCATGATGCACACATAACATTTTCAGGTACTTTATGTGTATTTTTTTCTATCTCAGCTGCAAATGTCATACATGCGAGTAGTGGGGAAATTCCTTAAAAAGGTACAAAAATGCAAATACTCCCCTCTCCATGGATTTACAGTCCATTCAAATTTTCATACATTATAAATATTTCTCCCTTTAACTCCAGAGCCAAATATTTCCCTGCATTATATATTCCGAAGTTCTTGAAAAGACTAGTTAACAGTTCTCGAAAAGACTAGTTAACAGTTCTTGAAAAGACTAGTTAACAGGAACAGGGGACCCAGTAACGTGGTTCTTGCTCGGGCCCCCCAAACCTCTGAATCCGGCTCTGATTTAATGTAACGTATGACGCCATGCAGTCATGTAAATGTCAAATATAAAAAATTATGTGTCGCCTTAGGAAAAAATTTAAAATGAAAGTCGGAATTTAATGTAAAGTATGGGGGAAAGTGGTCGGGGAAACGTCTATTGTAAACAATTATGTGTCACTTTAGAAAAATATTTCACATGAAAGTCGGAGTTCGGCGTTACCGTATGACGTCAAATTTTCATGCTAACATGAAATGCAATCAAATGATATGACACATAAAAATTGGGGCAATTTGGGATCGAGGCTTATTCTTTTGTATGATGTATGATAATTCTGTGTAGCAAAACTGACTGTATTTGTGATACAGACGTGCAATAGGAGGCGCTGATTAGTCAGTTACATAGTTACATTGCGAATCAACCACTTATGTTTTTATCCCTAATCCTGTCAGTTGTTTTGTGACACGAAATACCACAACAACATGATTATATGTAAACATCTGCTGTTTAGCTATTCAGTCGCTTCGCATCCTCGTCTATAGGCTAATATATATACCACTTTTGATGACGTCGTAAACAAATTGTTAAGCTTTCATTTACTGAGGGTGACTGAAAGCTCATGTATGGCGGCAATACATTTCTAAAACATTAGCTGCGATGCATGCTTGTAATAATATAAATATCAAACGCAGAATACCATATTAAACTATTTTAAAACCTAATCTAAATTTTTTTCTTGCAATTTCATTTATTCTGTGAGAGAACATACTCGCAGATTTTTAAGGGCCACCTTAAGATTTCTTTCTTTTTGCTAATGCGCCATTGTCGGAAACCGAATCGAATGCAACAAGATTCTTTCTCCATTGCATTACATTCTGTTTTTTCTTTGACGACGTTGCTACTGAGAAGTCTTCTTGGTACTTAACGCGTGAGTAATCATAAAACATTCAGAATACATTACACTTCATAAAATATTTATAAAGCACAGCCTTTCGTTAAATATTCATAAACCGTGACTTGAGTTTCGCAACTAAAATTAATAATAAAATAAAAATAAAAATAAAAAAAGAGAAGTCATTAAAACTGGTTCACTTCTTTTCACTGCACATGTGTTATTAATTAGTTTTTTCGTCATAGTTCCTTTTTAACGGGTTTTCCCACGTCTTCAAAGCCAATACATTAATTATAAGTCAGTGTTTTTTTATTCACAAACAGGAAAAATCGACAGTTTTAATTCTGGTTAACTACAGAAAAATGCACGGAAGCGGAATTTAAACTGTTTCAATCACTTCTATCGTAAGAGATCTGAACAGCTTCAGTACACTGGAATTATCTATTCTAGTGCTATATGCTAATTATGTCTAGCTTCGCAACATATCTATGAAAACGAATGAAGTCAAATTTTTATGTATTGTATATATTAATATATGTATCCATGATGTTTGAGTTGTGGTAACAAATCTTGGATCTACATATCATGTTTTCGCGTGTTCTACACAGACTAGCTCACAGCCCGTGCCATGCAAGGGTGATAAAGCTGTGATTGAAATTTTTATAACACGAATCGTAAAATACATATACATAACTACAATAAACGGATGAATATTACCAACAACAAAAATTTTCGTAATATTCCCATGACAGAACCCTATTATATAGGTTAATAGATTTTAACCCGTCATATGACGGTCATATTACGTTAAAAATCATATAATATAAAAATTGAAATAATAAAAATTATGTTAATTAAAGTTCAACAAAGGCTTTTTGATATACAATGTTTTGTGTTATTGTCACTTGATTGTTCAAGAGATTTCCTTGCAGTTCACTGTGTTTAACAAAAACTTTCACGCCATCGCCATTGTCGTTCCTTATTTAAGCGACGTTTTCCTTCAGCTTTATCTTCTTCCATCTTGTTCTTCAAAGAAAAAATTCTTCGGAACCAATAATAATTCCTTTTTATGAAATTACTCTGCAATGCGAAGAAAATTAAATAAAACACGACATAGTACCTACGTAACAGAACAAACGTCGCAGACAGTTGTTCGAGCTCGTGCGCGTCGCCACAGATGAAGTCATTTGTCTTACTAACTTTATTTTATTTCCGTGTATTTCTCCTTGATTTTACGTATCGTGCGATAGCGGTGAGCTTAGTTCCGATTTCGGCCACCGGATAAAAGCAGATGGCGCTGCAAGTACTAAATGGCGCTAGAGCGTTGGGGACAGACGTAGCCTATTATATAAGTTTTATGCCCGCATCGAGAGCCCCGCACGGGGATAACTGGTTTTCCAGTTATTTGGGGAGCGGCGCCCCCACGGCCCGAGCTGACCTTGTGACTGGTCAACATCTGATGTCATGCCACCGCTTGTTTTTTTTTATTTTGGTGCTGTTGGTGTTCGCAGGGACGGCTGTTCATCCAGCTGTTGGGGAGTCACGGCCCCACGATCCCGAGCTGGTCTTGTGTCTCGCTTTTTTGTTTTTATTTATTTTCTCGACTGGCTAGTTGCCCGTGTTGTATACTCTACCTAATCGCTACCACGTTATGTACTAACACCCCGGTCTTGTGGTTTTGTTATCCTCCACCACTAACTGTTTTATATTAACCGCTCAGTTCGTAGGTTGCTGAGATTCCGTTTAGGTTCCCTTCCAGGATTTGTCTTCTTTGGATTTCTTTTTCCTTTTAGCTGGTTTGGGTGCTAGACCTACCTGCATGTTTGCCGCGTGCGGAGACCCGTGAGGCGGAAATGGGATGTCTGGCGGCTGAGGTCGCAGGAGACCGGAGCAGTGCCTCCTGTGTACCAACACTCCGCTTCGACCCCGGCTTCGCTGTAAACGGGAGGCTAGAGACTAACCCACCTCTAGTCAGAAGTCTTGTACCAAGTTGTGTACAGGGCTTTAGCGGCTTTTTTGTCGTATAGCACGGCATGGTGAGCCCGGGGGCTGTGGGATCATGCCAAAGGCGTTGGCATGACGGTACCCGGAGACCGAAGTGTCCGCCGAGTGCGTGTGATCACAGCCAACGGACTATATCTGCAACGTATAAGCTCCAGAACTGTGTCCAGCGTCGTTTTCTTGGCTTGCGGACCTCCAGTTCTCCCTTGTAGGGCTAGAGGGTGGGTGGAGTAGTCTGCAGACGAATCTTCCTTCTTTTTTTCGATGGGTAAACCCAAAAACAAAACCTCCAAATTTAAGTGTCTCCGCATTGGGCACTGTCGTTTTACTCACCGCTTTTTGCTGTGTGGCGAGAGTGTCCCGGTGTGTGAGGCGTGCAACTGTCGTCTCACTGTCCTTCATGTTTTGTGTACTTGTGTTCGGTTTTGTGATCATCGTTTTCGTCATTTTCTTTCTCATCTGTTGGACGAAGGAGCAGCTACGCTGCAAACCATTATTGGCGAAGCCTGCGACATGAAAGCAGTGTTTTCGTTTTTACAAGATATTGACTTTTTTAAACTTATCTAGCTTTTAACTTGTTCACTCTCATGTTTCATTTTTACAACATCAGCCTGTTTTTAACCTTGTGTACGTTTTTTATTGATTATGTTTTCTTTTGATGTCTTTTGTTTGGCGCTCTTTGGCCAACCCTGGCCCTTGCGCCATTAACATCCATCAACCAACCAACCAACCAACCGCATCGAGGGATTTAGTTCGTGGCTGATGTTTTATACTTGTTCGGAAATGCCTTAAGACTTATGCACTGCTGGACACAGAAAATGCTACACCAGGAAACATTTGTCGGAGGGCCATGAAAATTAGTGCGCAGGCGTGGACTGTTGCGTTATGTAAACGATTGCACTTGCGTACAGATCACGTGATGCGTGAGGTAGATAAAAAAGCAAAACGGCTAAACATAGCTAGCTTTAGTCGTCCTTATCTTACCGTGTCGACCACTGCATCGAAGTGATCTCAGTAGCAAAAGTACGTATAAGGACTGAGAATGTCTTAGAGCAGGAATGGGGAACCTGCGGCCTTCTAGGCCATTAAGGGCGGCCATTTGAGGGAATCAAAATTTTGCAGAACAAAGCCTTTTGTTTTTATTAATATGCTTTTGTTCGCCTTTTGTTATTTTCATTTTAGTCTTAAAATGACCGTATTTGAATTGTTTTTATTAATATTTTTTGTTCGATTTTTATTATTTTTATTTTAGTCTTAAAATGACCGTATTTGAAATAATAATGAGGCATTCATTGTGGATTTGCCGTATCATTCTAAAGTGCGTTGGCTATCGCAGATACAGATGTTAGTAAAATGTTATGTTTGCGAGAACAGATGGTTAAATTTTGGGAAGAACAGAATCAGCAATGTGAATTATTGGAAGAAAAATTTTATAGAGATGTTGCATTCCTGTGTGACATCATGTCAAACCAAAATGATTTGAATATTTCTTTGCAAGTTAAAATTAAATCTATATATGATAAGTGGCAAAAATCCAAGCATTTCGAAAAGAAAGCTATCTTTTTCAAAACTCTTCTTCAAAAGGAAATTTCGGATGAACATTTTCCCCAGTTAACAAAGGTCATTGATGAGCAGGAGGATTCATACGAATCTTTTGAAGAATGCGCAGCTTCCATAGACCTATTAATTGGAGAATACAATGAAAGGTTCACTGACTTTAACAATCATGACATCACACTCAAATTAGCATTTCAATCTCACAGTTGATATCTCCATGGCTCCTAGAGAACTACAGATAGAACTGATTGAGCTCTCAGAGGATGACATATTAAAGTCCTTATTTGACGCTCAGAAAGGTCCACTTGAAACACGGAAAAGTGCAATACAATACCCACGCCTTCGGCAACATGCACGAAAAATGCTCTCTTATTTTTATGCCATTTATTGCTGCGAATCTACTTTCTCCTACCTGACGCAAATCAAGACACCCTTAAGGTCACGAATGACGGATATCCATCTAGATGATCAGCTGACAGCGCAGACCTCCATGTTGCAGCCAAATATTCAAATGCTTTCCAACAAAAAGCAGTCACAACAAAGTCATTAAAAGGTTAGTTAACTTTAGAATTAACATTTTGTTTTCACTTTTAGAAGTTAGTTAGTACGTAGCAAGATTTTTACAAAATAATGTACACTTCGAAGTACATCTAATTGAAGTTTCTTGAATGCGGCCTTGTTAGATTACAGTTAACTTAATGAGGCCTTCCAACATGAAAAGGTTCCCCACCTCAGCTTTAGGGGAAGTAATCGGGAAACCTCTCAAAACACAGACGCCTTTACCACAGGCTTATTCATAAGGGTAAAGTTAAGTACGAGTTGGTTGGTCAACCCATCGGGATGCAACAGCTGTCAACCGAATGTGACAACAGCGTTTGGAGGAAGGTAACGTGCGTCGCGGTAATAGAACTTTTGCGTGTAGGCTGACGTTTGAACGCTTGGATCGCTGCATTCGATGGCCAGCCGTAGTAATCCCTCAGTTTACAGCAGATGACATTTGACGAGGTGTATACAGGCAGCTATGAACATCCCCGTATCGAGCAAGACAGTAAATCGCAGATTGGCTGCTTCTGGTTTGCGCTCTCGCCAGCCATTGCGACGCCTGCCACTGACCGCAACATATCGTAAAGCCATGTTGCAGTGGCGCCTCACCTGACATTCGCAGTGGGATGAATGGAACTATGTTGTATTCAGCGACGAGTCCCACTTCGGTTTCAGCGCCGACGATCGCTGATTGAGTGTCTGGATACGACGTGGCAACAGAGCTGTTCTTACTGAAATCCGGGTACGTCATACGGTTTCTTAGCCTGGTGTCATGGTTAGGGGCGTTATCAGTTTCAACAGCTTTTCATCGCTCGAAGGCACAGAGGGTAGAATGACAGATCGACGATATGTCGATGAAGTGCTGCAGCCCGTTTTGCAACCGTATCTCCAAGGTATCCTTGATGCCCAGTTTCAACAAGATAACACCCGTCCGAACACTACCAACAGCGGCAGACAATGCCTGCGAGGTATCCAGGTGCTGCCTTGGCTAGCGAGATCCACAAACTTCTCCTAATAGATAACGAGTTTGACGTTATTTGCAGACGATTTAACGAGTCTGCACCAGCCCCATTGCATTGTCGAAGGATTGTGAACGCAGACCAACAGCGCATAGTTAGCCATACCTCAAGACACCATCCTGGGACTTTTTCAGTCGATGCCAAACAGTGTTGCCGAATGGGTAACCCAGCATGGAGGTCAAACAACCTACTAACTTAGCCCCCATTATGCTGTCTTTTCGCCCATCATGTTCATGTAGTATATCAGAAATCAAATCACTTCTTTCCCACCTACTTGTTTGCACGAGTGGTAAGTTCTTATCCTTTAATGCATTCTTTTATAGCGTGGCATTTCCTAAGTCGAGAAATGTATCGGTGAAATCTGTTCTTTGGAAATCCTCATGAAAAGAAATTAGATAAACTAATTAAGTAGACCTGGGAAAAGAACCATAATAATCTCTTTCAAATGTCCCTGCTTAAAAAAAAAAAAAAAAAAAAAGGCGGGGAGAGTAGTCTAAAAAAGTTTGGTGTCATTCAGCTGGCTATTTAATTACGTAAACCAGAACACCTATCGGTTGTAAGATTGTAACTAATGATAAGGGTTCTTAATGCTAGCAAATGCACTGAAGGTGATTTCAAAAAACGACTTACAATGAAAGTCCAAGTAATGGTTTATTGGCATCCAAATGACTGATACACGAGCAAAGCGCAAGTGGTAGTACTCAATCACAAATAGGAAGAATTAAGACGCTGATTAATCAGGTAACAGCTTACGATGAAGAACTTTTAACAAATAACAACTTTGACTAAATTAATTTCCTGATAAATAAAAAATGTCTCGCATTGAAGTTGACAAAGGTGAACAGACGAAATTACGACACCTAACGTACTAGCAAACAAATATCTCACCCTTTCTACATTTCGTCTTCTTATTTTATTTCCATTGCCTGAACTGAATGATTTCCAGTGCCATCACAAAACATACAAAAACTTGATAGTTCAGATGTGACGTTAAGTTCAGAAAGTACAACGAGAAGTAACCAAAATTTTCATTAGAGACGGCAAACAAAAAAGGAAGTTAAAGCAGTTAATGTACGTCACAAGTTCTGAACTGACGATGTCGAGAAAAAAATTAGGCTTTAATTTGTGTGATCGACATTTCGTCCCAGATCCAAGCTTTCTGCGGGAATGCAAAGAAATTTGATGCTGTTCAAAACGGATTACTGGTTACCAGATAAAGCAATGCTATCAGTTGGAAAAACTGCGCAGATAAAGCTGCACTTGATCACTATATCACGTGTGTACATTTCTTGACACCCGAATTGGAGGAGCATACTGTTTGAATAATTTAAGATGCCTGCTGTCTTACTATATCAAGAGCTTTCAATTGGAAGACGGTTTTCATGCGCGGCGAATAATAAATATGCTCCTCCGATGAAGATGGTTCTCATGTGTCACACGGATTAATTAATCGATTAATTGAAGATAATTAATTTTAATTGAAGGTTAATTAATTGATTAATTTAATTAAAATTTATTAATCGAAGATGGTTTTCATGTGTCACACGGATTCTTGACGATGAACTTCTCTGGTAGTTTCCTATTTTGGATCGTCTGCTCATCCATTTTCTGAAGTTTGTTAAATGATTTCAGCTGCGCATTAACTTGACGAGGTGTAGGCTTGTACTGTCGCTAGAGACGGCCACACCTTGTACTTTTGTTACTTTAATATCCGTGTTCGCTACACTAAACTGGCTGCAAATAGTTGCATTGGAAAACTTAGACGAGCTCGTCTAAGTTACAAATGGCTGCAACTGGCTGCATTTGTAACTTAGACAAGCTCAGCACTTCGCTTTGTAAACTGTTAAAAAATTTCTGAAATTCACGAGCCATTTTTCTTGATTCCTTTCGTAAATTAACGAAGCATATACCTGATTCAACCTTTTACGTGAAATGAAGGGAAAAAATCTGAATTTCACAGATTTTTCATACATGAATTGACAGAAATACTCCTGTTAATAACGGATAGTTGGCGATTTAAAAGGTGTTAACGGAAAATCTTGAATATTCAGTGAACCTTTCCTCGATTCCTTTCGTATATTAACGGGAAAATTCTGTTCTCACTTCATTCGTACTTACGCGGTGAACAATTTCCGATGAAAAGACAGGTTCGCGGGAATTCTTGAGGTTTGAATAACTATTAAATTTAAGTCATTTATTGGTGGATATGAATTTGAGGTTTTGCAGCGAGATCAGGTGTTGTGGATAACATATCGCATGATATTAAGGTTATTGTGGCAAAGGATATTCTTTTTTTTTTTTTTTTTTTTTTTTTTTTTTTTGGTTGGAGGTTTAACGACCACCGTGAGCAACTCAATGGGCTATAAGCAGTCGCCCGTCCCTAATTTAGGGTCACTGGTTCCAGGGAAGGGAGAGAGCCAGCGCCGTAAGACAAACACAACATCCATGCCCGACGGGATTCGAACCCGGACCCCTTACGGACGAATGATCAGAGGCCAGCGCCTTAGACCACTGCGCCACCGGGGCGGCGCAAAAGGATATTCTATCCTTGGTGGTATATACAAAGTACCTGCTGTTACATATTGTGTTACAATAAGAAATCAGGTACTTGAATTGTCGCATGAGTGATTGCATGATGTCTTAACACAAAACCTATTATACTTGTCAATATTAAATTTTATATTTAAGGGTTTTATGAAATAATACTGTGAAGTAGCACATTTCACTTTTCTTGAAAATAACTGGAAGTCATGGTCGGTTTTAAAAATCTCGGGTTCCAAAACATTCTGTTGCTCTGAAAAAACATGATGGTAAAAAAATTTAGTTTGCGATAAATCCTTCTACAGAAAAATAATATTATAAATTTTATATTTACAGGTTTTGTGAAATAATATTTTGGAGTATAGGGACTGAAAAGTCAAAATCGAAGTTTTTGAAAACACGGGAAATTTTTGTGTGTAAAACTGACATTTCCGTAATTACTGAAGTTTCCTTGTTAGAAACGGAAATTTGTTAAAAGTAGACCTACCGGCAAATCTGCTGCAGAGTAAAACTGCGTTCTATTAAGAAAAAAAGTAGAGTATCTTATTTGAGTATCGCGCATTTCAGTGGCTGTGTGTTCAAAGCCTATTTGCATCATTTGCAAAACCAGGCACTTGGCTCGGTTTTTCGAATGCCTAATAATTACACAAAAAAAAAAAAAAAAAATTGCGAAATTGATACAATAAAAAAAAAGTTGACTTACAGAGGAAAAAATCTTAGCTAGTGTCTAGAAAGAGTAATCAACTTATTAAATCCCAAATCTTCATGATAAAAAAACACTTAATATTATACAACGTCAACAAACATGCTCCAATAAGAAAAAACAATAATTCTGTTTTCTTTTTCACTTTAAGATAAACATTCTTTTGTCGTTGTTTTACAATTTTACGTATATTAGATTTTTCACTTTGCTCAAAGACCATTGCTGATTTACACAAGGGTTCAAACTGCTTATTTTCGCGCTTTTTGCTCAAAATGGAATGCTTTGTCATAAACGCCTGACGCATTTATTCTGCTTACTTTTTAGATTTATTTTATTTGCCCAAAGCATAGTCAAAGCCGACGACCAAAATGATAAAGTCTGTCCGTATGGGTTATTTTCCCTCTTTTTGAAACGGAATGTCAATGGAACTAAAGTAAAAATTAAAATTATTTTATTACTTCTTTCTGTTTTCGAATGTTTGTTGCATCCCATTTTCAGCAGAAACATACCATTCATATAGACGTATAAGAAGTTGATATCTAGACCACTTCGTTGCTCATTATCTGGTGCTGACGTAGCAGGAAATTTGTAGGAAGTCTTCGTGAATCATTCGTTCACAATTTCCGCGTGAAGAAACAGAACTGCTAAGCTTGCTCAAAAATATGCATCACCTTCCTACTGGAAAAAGCGGCTTCCTCATTGGATTTTAGCTTGCCGTTGATCTGGTAGTGTATGAGGTGCAAATCTAATTTTTTCTCTCCTTTGTTTCTCTTACAAGTCACTTTTCTTAACGACGCTGATTGAATATTGTGTAATTAAGCCCAATGTTTGTCTCCCAGAGACGCTCACTGCTTATGACTGTGTAATTAAGCACAGTGTGTGTGTCTTAACGACGCTGATTGAATATGACTGTGCAATTAAGCCCAGTGTGTGTCTTAACGACGCTGACTGAATATGACTGTGCAATTAAGCCCAATGTTTGTCTCCCAGAGACGCTGACTGCTTATGACTGTGTAATTAGGCACAATGTGTGTCTTAACGACGCTGATTGAATATGACTGTGTAATTAAGCCCAATGTTTGTCTCCCAGAGACGCTGACTGCTTATGACTGTGTAATTAAGCACAGTGTGTGTGTGTCTCCCAGAGTCGCTGATTATTTATGATTGGGTAATTAAGCAGAGTATTTGCCACTCAGAGACGCTTTTTGCTTATGACTGCAATTAAGCACAGTATTTGTCCCCCGGAGACGCTGATTACTTATGACTGCGTAATTAAGTGCAGTATTCGTATCTCAGAGACGCTGAACGCGTATGACTATATTTAAGTACAATGTTTGTCACCCAGAGATGCTTATTGCTTGTGATTGTGTAATTAAGCACAATGTGCGTCTCCCAGAGACGCTGATCGCGTATAGCTGTGTAATTAACACAGTGTGTGTCTTCCAGATACACTGAATTGAACAGAATAATGACGTCTTACAATTTTACTGGTTCGTTCAGATCACCCACAACTACTGTCTTTCACGGGTAAATACGTGTTAAAACATAATCTTTATCTGTGGAGGTTTGGTTCAGAAACTTGTATGAAGCAGGACAATGGGAAGGCTAGGAGACTTGATTTGGGTTGCAACAGTATGAGTTTTACAATATTCAGATCTAGACGATTATTGATAAATTTCATGAAAACATGCTCTGAAACTTACAGTATATGGCTCTTGAGCTTTACAGTATTCAGATGGCAAATAATGAGGAATTTTATGAAAACATGGCTCTGAAATTGGACAAGGAAAAAACAGAAAGTGAGCTGAAGGAATCTGGATGGAATTTTCCCCATGTATTCTGGTTGGAAGTGAGAATCAACTAGTGCACGCCACTTCGGTAAATGAAAATCATAAATAGATGGTAAAAAATAAAAACAAAACGGTTCTTTTCAGAACCATCACCAATTCATCAAAAAAGGGTTACCAAAATCGTAAATTGATGTTCTTCGACATGATTAAATTCCCTCTCTCCCTCCTAAAACTATAGGAGTGTATGGATAGCATTTCTAGTGGATTTTTGTGATTTTAAGAAAACGAAAATTTTAAAAATCCCTCTTTTAGTAAAAACAACAAAACCATTTTTGGACTCGTTAAAATTCATACGATTCAAAAACGAACTTTATGAAAAACGAACGATTCAAATATTAACTTGTAGAAAAATGAGCTTTTCAAATATTGACTTTATGAAAAACGAACGTTTCAAATATAGAATTTTAGTAAAACATAAGATGATCAAAAACTGATTTTTAGTTGGATGGCATTTCCCATGTTGTCCTATGAGACTTTTGCGTTTTTAAGAAAACAAAAATTTTAAAAATCGTTCTTTTAGTAAAAACGAATTTTTCAAATATCGACTTTTATAAAAACTAACTTTTCAAATATCAACTTCATGAAAAACTAACTTTTCAAATATTGACCTGACGAAATTTCATGTAAGAAAAACTGATCCGAAGAAATTTCATGAACTCAAGCTTCGCCTTTTAGAAAAAATGATCGTTTCAAATATTAACTTTTATGAAGAAAAAAAGGCAAATAATTTCGTAAATGTTTTCTAAAAGACTTCTGTTAGCTTGCTTTCACGACTTCGAAGTGGATGGAAGCGAAAATAACATTTATATGCATAAGCCCATTTTGTTAAGACTTCATGAAGTGATATACATTGTTCACTGGTTGTTGTTAGTTATTGTTTTTGGAAAATAACTTCTGAAATTGGAGAAAAAATTTCTGTGTGCAAGGTGAAGCGTTAAGAACATCATTGATGTGGAACTACAGAATTTGATGTGGAAAAGACATGAAAGCAACGAATTAATGATGTTTGTTTCAGTGTTGGAGACTTCTTGCTGTCTGTTCCTTTGTAAAAATCAAGAGAAACCATATTTAGAATACGAGTGACTGTTCTCTATGTTCAAGACTACTATTTTCTTGAAGTAATTAAATAAATGAGATGCGATCTTTTTTCTGAAAACAGATGTGATAGAGATAGACTATTCAAAACGAATGTAAGGGGGAACATAAGTTAACGCCTAAAGGAAATGCAGCAGACACAGGTGTTTTCACATGTAGATGTGATGTCTGACACGTTAGAACTGGTCATGAAATATACGCGAAGGTTTGATACATCTCGAATTAAAGGGAACTAAATGGGGAAAAGGAATGTGGTTAGGTGTGTTCATACTGACTTTGATGAGGTGAGTTAGAAAAAAATAATTTGGTTATACATGAAAAAAGTAAAAACAACTCATTAAGATACCATTTTTTTGGTGAAAGTATGATATTTTAGTTAATATGTCATGAGTGGCATTTCGAAAAGATAGATTGAGTCGTTATACAGGGAAAAGAAGTAAGTATTTCTTAAGTTTACATAGCAAAGTTAAACAATTACATAAACATAAAATAGCATTTCGAAAACTAGATTAAGTCGTTATACAGGGGGAAAAAAGTAAGTCTTTCTTAAAAGATTACTTTTGTTTAGTAGAAATACGTACTTAGTTGGTATGTCTCCAGAATGAATGTTTTTTCTGTCGAGATAGAAAATATATACAGAAAATATATCGCAAAGAATACAAATTTTAGCGTAAGTATGACCTTTTTGGAATGAATGTCTTGAGAATTAATGTTTTTTCAATTGTGTTGTGCGAAGAAAGGTATACCAAACCACAATAGAATAAAAAAAATGTGTGTTTCACATACATACAAGCTTTTAGGAAAACTTAGAAACAAGTAAATAAAATATAATATGCTATATAGGGAAACAAAGATTTAAAGTTTTGTTACATCTTGTAAAAATAAATAATAATGAAGAAACATATGTTGGTTTTGAATCGAGAAAATAAAGTCAGAATAAATGGTGAATAAAGTCGATAGTTTACGAAGTTTTGAAAAAAGAATAATGTTGATATATCACAATGTTTAACGAAAACGCACACAAGGAAAAATATTTTGTTTAAGTTACATAGTGGAAATAGCGAAGAAAACGTTTGCTAGAAAGAAATGTAAAATTAAAGAAAAGATAAGGAAAATATACTGTTACAATCGAATTTTGTTATAACTGCTATAGATCTGAATATATTTCTTGTACACACATGCAAAAGCGAGATAAAAAATATATAATAAACCTTACATTAAAAGCAAGTAAGAAAATAATTTAAATTATAGTTATATAGGAAAAACAAGAAAAATAGATTAAGTTACATATAGAAAAAAATAATAATGTTGGTTTTGAATCGAGAAAATAAAGTGAGAATAAAAGTGATAGTTCACAAAGTTTAACGAAAATGTAGACATTGAATAGTATTTTATTTAAGTTAAAATAGGGGAATAGCGAAGAAATTCGTTTATCGAAAATAAATGTAAAAATAAAGTAAAAATAAAGAAAATACTGTTGTAATCGAATTTTATGCATATTCTGCTATAGATCAGAATATATATTTCTTGCACACACACGCAAAGCATGATAGAAAAAATAGATTAAGTCATATATTAAAAGCATGTAAGAAAAAAAATAGATTTGCATAAATAAAGTAAGAGTAAAGAAAATACTGTTACAATCGAATTTTATGTATAAGAAGATTTGTATATTTCTTGCACCCCCACACACGAAAAAGCATGACAGAAAAATAAATTAAATCATACATTAAAAGCAAATAAGAAAAATAAACTTAAGTTATATAGGAAAAGCAAGCAAGAAATATATATTAAATTACGTAGGAAAACAAAGATATAAAGTTTTGTCACATTTTGTAAAATCAAGTCGTTATAAAAACGTATACTGGTTCGATTCGAGAAAATAAAGTCAAAATAAAAGTAGTCGATAGATTACAAAGTTTTAACGAACACGCAAGCATTTCGAAAAATAATTTAAGTTGTAAGGGAAAACTTCGTAGATTCATCATAAAGAAATTTAAATCACCATACAGAAAAATAAACTGATCCGTGGAAAGAATCATGTATTTTCATTAAATAATGAAATCCCAAAGCAAGTCTTTTCGTATGTTTCTACAAAACAGTGTAAGAGCGAAGCGACACGTGGCAGAGTGGTTATAGTGATGGCCTAGACATCTCTGATGGCAGAGAAAACATTTCCCAGCCTCGTGACGTCATTACTCTGACACGCAAAGTCAAAATAAATTCCCGCACGCTTGGAACAAATAACATAATTTCCGACACGCTTAGAATAAGAAAAAATGAAATTCCTCGAAATGACATCAGAGGGCAGCACAAGAGTCGCCTTCAAAGTTCGATCATACATCCAACAGCGCGCACCACAAACTCCAAGTAAACACGTGACGTCATCGGAGCAAGTGCACCTCACGACAACATTGGGACCGGAAGTCGTTCATTAGTGACCGTCGACAGATCAGCCCCGCCCACCTCCTTCGCCAGCAGCAACCACACCCTCTTCTGCCTCAGCCGGAGCCCGGCTGAGCAATCCCCATAGACTCCCATGTTAAATGCCTGTCCCAGAACGTCCCCTTCCATACTACTCATCACAGACTGTGTTTGTTTAGAGGTTTAGCGGCCACTGTGGGCAATTCGATTGACTATAAGCAGTCACCCATCCCTAATTTCGGGTCACTGCTTCCGGGAAAGGGAGGGAGTCAGTGGAGTAAGACAAAACATATAATCCATGCCTCACGGGATTCGAACTCGGACCCACCTCGGACGAATGGTCAGAAGCCAGCACTTAGCCCACTAGGGTGACACAGATGTTTTGAAACTTTAATGTAATACAGCTCCTTTTAGTTAGGTAGTAGCAAGATATGTATGTATGTACATCAGCATCATCATCAGTGTCAACCATTATCAATCCACTGCTGGACGAAGGTCTCCCCAAGTTTCCTCCACAACGGTCTGTCTTGTGCCAGTCTCCTCCATGTCACCCCTGCATACTTTCGAATTCCATCCACCCATCTCCCATGTGGTCTTCTTCTGGGTCTTTTCCTGTCCCTTGGAATCCAATCTAAAATTTCGGCTGTCCATCGATGATCTGTCCTTCTGGCAGTATGTCCAGCCCATTGCCATTTCAGGGATTTAACTCTGATCATGATGTCTTCCACTCTTGTCATTTTTCGGATCCACGAGTTCCTCTTCTTATCTCTCCTGGTTACACCAAGTATGCACCTCTCCATGCTTCTTTGAGTTGTCTGCAGCCTTTGTATGTCTCTCTTAGTTAAGGTCCACGTCTCTGCACCATACGTAAGCACTGGAAGGATGCATTGATCAAATACTTTTCTTTTAAGACATAATGGCATATTGCTCTTGAAAATTATGCTGTTTCTTCCAAAAGCTCTCCAGGCAAGTTTTGTACGCCGATTAATTTCTTCATCAATGTGACCCTCACTTGATATCTGCTGTCCAAGATAAACGTACGTATCTGTTATCTCCAGCTTTTCTCCATCAATCGATAAATCTTCATATACAGTATAAATTACGTGTTTTTCAATGTATTGGGTTGTCGGAAAAGTCATGACGTATTTTGGCACCCGATGGCGGTTGGGCGGTTTTGGAAGTACTAGGGTCTTGCGCAGCTCTGTTATCGCTATGGCATTCGACAGGTGTCCGTCCTAGCTGCAGTCTAAAAGGAATACTGAGCTATTTGGTTGATTTCCGGAAATTTGACATCAAGTTGAAGATGGAAGACCAAACTGTGCATTTTCGCGATATTTTACTGTTTTACTTCCGTAAAGGGAAGAACGCGCGTCAAGCTGGTGAAAAGCTGCGTAAAGTGTACGGCGATAATGCTCTACAAGAACGTCAGTGCCAGCGGTGGTTCGCAAAATTCCGTGCTGGTGATTTTGACCTCAACGATGCTCCTCCGTCCGGGAGGCCAACCGAGGTTGATGACGACCAAATCAAGGCATCGATCGAGTCAAACCCACGTTACACGACACGAGAGATTACAGACACATTCCACATCCATCATTCAAGCGTTCACGACCATCTGAAAAAGCTGGGATACGTAAGCAAGCTTGGTGTGTGGGTTCATCATGAACTCAAAGAAGCTCAATTGATGGCGCGTGTAAACATCTGCGATATGCTCATTAAACGTGATAAAAACGATCCTTTTTTGAAGCGACTGATAACTGGTGACGAAAAGTGGATTGTATACAAAAATGTGCTGTGTAAACGGTCTTGGTCCCGACGTGCTGCTTCGCCTCAAACGACATCCAAAACAGTCATTCATCAGCGGAAGGTTCTGGCCTTAGTGTGGTGGGATTTTAAAGGTGTAGTGTTTTTCGAGCTCCTACCACGGAACCAAACAATCAATTCGAATGTGTACTGTCGGCAATTGGACAGTTTGAACGAATCCATGATCCAGAAACGTCCAGAGCTCGTTCATCGTAAAGGTGTTGTGCTTCATCACGACAACGCGAGACCACGCACAAGTTTGATCACCCGCCAAAAATTACTGGAGCTTGGGTGATGTGTGTTGCCACACCCAGCATACTCGGCTGACCTTACGCCGTCAGACTTCTACTTGTTTCGCTCTCTTCAACAGTCGTTCAATTCAGATGAGGCTGTAAATCAGCACCTTGTACAGTTTTTCGCCACGAAAGACAGGTCCTTCTATGAACGAGACATTCTGCAGCTCACTGAAAGATGGCAAAAGGCTATGGAACAAAACGGGCATGACATCATTGATTGATCTTTGTTCTTTCTATCAATAAATGATCTTCCAAAACATGGCTAAAATACGTCGTGACTTTTCCGACAACCCAATACTATTACTACGTTCGTATTTTCTTGTGGCTATCTACAATATAATTTATTTTGATTCACTCTTTCTTCTTGTTTGGATCAAAAATTTAAACGAAAAAATAATTCGATCGTTGCTATCACGTGGCTTTTGATGCTATCCATCTTTCCCAACAGCAGTAAAGTAAATCCCAAGTAAAAAAAAATGATATAACGTAAACGGGTAACGGTGCGTCATTGTCAAAACCATTGTTGAAATCTGATTTTTAAATGCTGCCCCATGAAGCAATACAATAGTTAATTTCATTGTTACTGAATAATATATTTTACTAAACTATTGCCGAACATTATTTCAACATGTTTTACATAAACGTAATAATATATCATTTCCTAAATTACGAAATCCTGTTGCTAAATGTGATAACAGCCATTACAAAAATGCATTTTTGATGCTATGAAAACGATGCGACGTAGAAAACTTTGAAATGATGTATAACGTGATGGGGTGTATCCTGTAGATATCCTAGACGAAAAGTTACCAATCCCGCTTACTAATACACTTAAGATTCAACTTTTCTTTGTACCTTGAGGTTAAGTTTTAGCTTGCGCTTACGTAGATGGACTTAGCTACATAACATTTCATTGCTGTCAGGGTTGTTTCTTACGTTCGTTAAATCTGAATAATGTGTAATAATAAAAAAAGTAAATATCGTTTTTGAAAAACTAAACAGTTGAAATACTTATTAATAACAAGTTTCAGAGGTTTCCCTATATACCAAATGCTTCCTATCAGCTCAAGAACGCGCTCAAGAAGATGAACCTCGGTGTTGGCATCAGATCTCCGACATCTTTATATACCATGCTTAAAGGAAGTCCCCACTTTCCAATGAAGCAGGTGTTTATGCCATTTCTCTACTATATCCGGACGGACCTGCTCGATACTACATTGAAATGACTAAACGTTCACTTAAAATTATAGTTAACGAACATAAAAGGGACATAAAGAACGGCAAAGTAACCACGGCACTATCCAGAGGTCAAGTTCAAGTCCGTTGCTCCTATGTGGGATGACGTAAAGAAATTAGCTTCCTACTCCACCCCAAAATCTACTGCCATTCGCGAAACTTTGGAGATCATAACCAACACCGAGTCGTGCAATGATGGCGTCTCACTGGAGTTGCCACGAGTTTGGATCCAGTTCTTCAAATAGTGATTACCTCTTGGTTTTCCTTCCATTATTCCGCGTGCCAAAACGAGCATAACCGCTCATGTCTTTGAATACCTGATTACGTTCGCATCTATTATTGTCAAGTCAAGTCACCACGCTCAAATTGTTGAGCCGTTCTATTATTCAGTTTGCAGTTATAGCTGTCTACCTTTCTTGAAAAAGCCATCTGGTTGATGTGCGAAAGCTTGGAAACTTTAATTTCTATTCTACGACAAGAAATTTCGGATCACTAGTATAGTTATACTATTTAAGTCGAAATACTTACTATTGTTGCCGCCATAGTTTAGTAAATATTTACTGTTATGACTCACATACCTTCTTTCATTGTTTTTACGACAATGACATTCATTATTCTACCTGCTAAGTACCGCTCAATGTCAGAAATTAGTAAAGCTTATTGTTTGCTGTTATGATTTAATTCCACGTAGTATGTACCCGACTGTGGTCCTGAGTGACGCGAATAAGTGCAATGTTTTATACGTAAATAACTGTATACTCTCGAACCACTCGTTTTATTTTACACTCAGAAAGAACGCGGAAGGCAAAATCTGCATGACATCAGTTATCTACAAAGAGTACCACGGTACTCTCTCGATTTTTTTAATCGCAATTTTGAACTCAAAGAATTGTATTTCTACATTTAACAATTTTCCGGATTTAACATTCATTTTTGGTGTTTTCCCGAAAGAAATTAGATAGCGATTCGATTGCATATGTTAAAATTTCCCCAAAGCAAAATTTTCCGAAATAGGTATTGCTCACTTCTGATCTTCTTTCGCAGCATTTATAGATGTTGTTCACCCTTAATTTTCCTCCAGACAGAAAAAAAAATTATGTAATGCATTAACAGTTGATTGTAAAGTAGATAAGAGTTTCTTTTTACCACACACACATACCATCTCTCTCAAAATACCAAAAGTTTATGGCCATCGTTTTGTACAGCTCCTAAGGTATACAACATGAAAGTCGTTTATAGAAGATTGCGTGTTCCAATGGAATGTGCACAACCGGAAACATTCCGGATGCCTGGGCTTTATTTTTTATTTTTGTATGTAAGGTCGCATCCGGGAAATAATAACTCTCTTAATCACAAAAAGCAAACCTAAGCGGAAAGTTGAATAATTTTTTTTTTTAGGAACTAAACTTTACTTGCAGATATTTTCCAGTGTCCATTCGTTGCTATTTCTGATTAAGCATTTTACATCACTATGCTGAAGATGTCGAACACCAAACAGGGATTTCACAGAGTAAAGACGCTATCAAATCTGACTTTGGTGAAAAGTAATTCCTTCACACCAAAAGTAATTCCATACCAATCAAAATGCACAGTAATTCCTTCTTTGAATCGAATGTTGTTCAAGGTTTCCGATTAGTAAATTACTAGTTAACATTTTGTGAAAATATGTTATTTATTTATTTTAAGAATGCCTTTAGCGCTGGGGATAATAGACCATCACTAATTTAGAGCCATTTACTCCAGGAAAGAGTGTCTCTCAAAAAACTCATACTCTTAAGGTAGAACTTCAATCATCCATCCTAAATTCCAAGTTTGACCCATTTTTTCTTTTTTGATTGGAGGTTTAACTACCAGCGGGAGCAACTCGATGGGCTATAAGCAGTCGTCCGTCCCTAATTTAGGGACACTGGTTCCAAGGAAGGGAGAGAGCCAGTGCCGCAAGACAAACACAACATCCATTGATTGATTGGAGTTTTAACGACCACCGTGAGCAACTCGATGGGCTATAAGCAGTGGCCCATCACTAATTTAGGGTCACTGGTTCCAGGGAAGGGAGAGAGCCAGTGCCGTAAGACAAACACAACATCCATTGATTGATTGGAGGTTTAACGACCACCGTGAGCAACTTAATGGGCTATAAGCAGTGGCCCATCCCTAATTTAAGGTCACTGGTTCCAGGGAAGGGAAAGAGCCAGTGCCGTAAGACAAACACAACATCCATTGATTGATTGGAAGTTTAACGACCACCGTGAGCAACTCAATGGTCTATAAGCAGTGGCCCTTTCCTAATTTAGGGTCACTGGTTCCAAGGAAGGAAGAGAGCCAGTGCCGTAAGACAAACACAGCATCCATTGATTCAAGGTTTAACGACCACCGTGAGAAAGTCAATGGGCTATAAGCAGTGGCCCATCACTAATTTAGGGTCACTGGTTCCAGGGAAGGGAGAGAGCCAGTGCCGTACGACAAACACAACATCCATTGATTGATTGGAAGTTTAACGACCTCCGTGAGCAACTCAATGGGCTATAAGCAGTGGCCCTTTCCTAATTTAGGGTCACTGGTTCCAAGGAAGGAAGAGAGCCAGTGCCGTAAGACAAACACAACATCCATTGATTCAAGGTTTAACGACCACCGTGAGAAAGTCAATGGGCTATAAGCAGTGGCCCATCACTAATTTAGGGTTACTGGTTCCAGGGAAGGGAGAGAACCAGTGCCGTAAGACAAACACAACATCCATTGATTGATTGGAAGTTTAACGACCACCGTGAGCAACTCAATGGGCTATAAGCAGTGGTCCATCCCTAATTTAGGGTCACTGGTTCCTATGAAGGGAGAGAGCCAGTGGCGCAAGACAAACACAACATCCATTGATTGATTGGAGGTTTAACGACCACCGTGAGCAACTCAATGGGCTATAAGCAGTGGCCCTTTCCTAATTTAGGGTCACAGGTTCCAAGGAAGGAAGAGAGCCAGTGCCGTAAGACAAACACAACATCCATTGATTCAAGGTTTAACGACCACCGTGAGAAAGTCAATGGGCTATAAGCAGTGGCCCATCCCTAATTTAGGGTTACTGGTTCCAGGGAAGAGAGAGAGCCAGTGCCGTAAGACAAATACAACATCAATGCCTCACCGGGATTCGAATCCGAACCCACGAGGACGAATGGTCAGAGGCCAGCGCTTAGACACTGCGCCGGCTTGGCCCATTGAGATATCACTTGGAAAAACTCGAATTTGTTTCTCCACCCTTGCATGCCAGAAGCCCGACAGAGAAGTTGGGACAGGCGGCCGATGATTAAGATCGGGCGAAGGATGTAAAGAAAGTCGGGTAAACGAAATAAAAGAGATCGGCCACTGGACTGTACTATAAGTCGCCGCACAGCAGTGCTGTAGTTCTAAATAAAAAAGTGCCTTAGCGCTGAACGAATTAGAAATCCTCAAACCGGGAAAAACACCCTCTTTTCTTTCTTTTTTTTTTTTTTTTTTGATTGGAGGTTTAACGACCACCGTGAGCAACTCAATGGGCTATAAGCAGTCGCCCGTCCCTAATTTAGGGTCACTGGTTCCAGGGAAGGGAGAGAGACAGTGCCGTAATACAAACACAACATCCATGCCTCACCGGAATTCGAACCTGGACCCCTTCGGACGAATGATCAGAGGCCATCGCTTAGACCACTGCGCCACCGGGGCGGCAAGAACACCCTCAAAAAATGCTTCAAAAGAACTGTGAAATCTGATTTAATTTAATTGTTTAGTAACTTTTATTAATATTTTCATAACTAATTACTTTTATCAATTTATATTAAAATTACACAACTTGGACAATTTTAAGTAAAAGAAAAATATTACGTGGTAGTCATATGCTAAGAACACAAATTTTTTATTTAAATACCGTTCTGTACGATTCTAAATATTCATGTGAATAATACGTATTAGTCACCTTGAAGAACTGCAACTAATATAGTTACATCAACTCAATGTGACTAATGTACAGTTTTTACTAAGATTATGTGGTGGATGCACGATATGTCTTTTGTGTCCCTCATAAGGAAGCAGAGAGTAAGATCAGTGGATAACTACACTGACGGAAAAAAAATCCCAACACCACGAAAAAATAGTTGTAGAATAATGAAATGGCGGCAATACATTTGTATAGGTAACATATTTAATCGATTAAGGTTTCAAGATCACAGCTTATTGTAAGCGCGAGAAGAGCCATTTTAAATGTGAAATGCTGGTACATTAATAACCGGTGTAACCGCCAGAATGTTGAATGCAAGCACGCAAACGTTCATGCATTGTGTCGTACAGGTGCTGGATGTCAGTTTGTGGGATGGAGTTCCATGCCTGTTGCACTTGGTCGGTCAATACAGGGACGGTTAGTGCTGGTTGGGGGTGACGCTGGAGTTGTCGTCCAATGATGTCCCATACGTGCTCGATTGGTGAAAGATCTGGTGATCTAGCAGGCCACGGCAACATGTCGACACTCTGTAGAGCATGTTGGGTTACAACAGCGGTATGCGGGTGAGCGTTATCCTGTTGGAAAACACCCCCTGGAATGCTGTTCATGAATGGCAGCACAACAGGTTGAATCACCAGACTGACGTACAGCTGTGCCGTCAGGGTGCGTGGGATAACCACGAGAGTGCTCCTGCTGTCATAAGAAATTGCTCCCCAGACCATAACTCCAGGTGTAGGTCCAGTGTGTCTCGGCCGCAGACAGGTTGGTTGCAGGCGCTCACCTGGCCTCCTTCTATTCAACACACGGCCATCACTGGCACCCAGGCAGAACCGGCTTTCATCAGAAAACACAACAGATCTCCACTCCGTCCTCCAATGAGCTCTAGCTTGACACCACTGACGTCGCAAACGGCAGTGGTTTGGAGAGAGTGGAATGCACGCACGCTACAGGGTGTCTGGCTCGGAGCTGTCCTTCAAGTAACCGATTTGTAACAGTTCGTTGTGTCACTGTGGTGGCAACTGCAGCTCGAATTGCTGCCGCAGACGCGGTACGATGCGCCACTGCCATACGCCGTACACGGCGGTCTTCCCTCTCAGTAGTGCCACGTGGCCGGCCGGAACCCGGTCTTCTTGAGGCAGTACCTTCCCTTCAACACCGCTGCCAACAATCGTGCACAGTGGCAACATTCCTGCCAAGTCGTTCTGCAATATTGCGGAAAGAAAATCAACCTTCTCGTAGCCCTATTATACGACCTCGTTCAAACTCCGTGAGCTGTTGATAATGGCTTTTTCGTCTTCTTAAAGGCATTCTTGAGTAACGTCGAATCTCATTGATAACTAACGCTCACGAACGTTACAGCGCGTATTTACAGCAAACCTGCCTTGCATGTTCCGAGGGGCGCTACTAGCGCCACACGTATGCGCCGAGCGCGAAATTTGCATAGACGTCATCTTACAGATGTATTCTCACCGCTTGCCAACTGTCGTTTATCTAACACAATCCCTTCTTGGTGTTGGGATTTTTTTCCGCCAGTGTATTATTAAAGCCGATATCGAGCAATTTAGTAAAAATGCTCTTCACACTACCGTTGTTTCCCCTCGGGGCAGTGCAATCTTAACCCACGGAGTATCCACCACCTATAACTCCATTTTAACTGTCGTCAAAAAACAAGAATTCACATTGAATTTGTACTCTCGAAACCTTTAGGATCCATGAAACCCATACTGCATGATCTGACTATATCGTTACTCTTATTTTAAATACACCAGGTGGTGAATACGCAAGGAACACTTATAGCGCAGTAAATCCGTTTATTTTCGTGGTGTCAATTTGTATGAAGATTCGCAAAGCTTTCACACTTCCACTGGGAGTCTTCCTCAAGGCAAAGCAGACATAAAATGCTGGGAATTAGAACGTATAATTAGAACAATAATTAGAAGGTTCAATTAAGTAGAACGTGTTCCAATTCCCTGCATTTTATGTCTACATTGACTTGAGAAAGCCACCCGGTGGAGTGTGAAAGCTTGGAGAATCTTAAACAAATTTGTACCACGAAAAGAAACGGTTTATTACGCTATAAGCGTTCCTTTCGTAGACTGTATAGTTTCATCAGCACAGCGGGGGTTTTTTTCTCTCTTTACCACCATGGAGCAATTCGTTGAGCTATAAGCAGCCGCCCGTCCGTATTTTCGCGCAGCTTGTTTCGGGCAAGTGACATATCCAGCGCCATTCGGCTAGCGCCCATGCCTCTTTTTGGACTTAAGCCAGGGCACGGCTAGAACCAATAACCAGAAGTCATCGCTACATACTACTCGACCGCCGGGGCAGTCATCTCTATATCATAAACATTTGGTTAAGATATGAGTATGTTTGTATACAGAACAGACATTTTTCCTATTTTTGTATACATGATCATCTACAAAAATTCATTTGTACAACTTCTCTTACCATCTAACCACGAAAAGTGTCTTAGCGCCGCTAAGATTTTTTTGAATGGAGGTTTAACGACCACCGTGAGCGACTCAATGGGCTATAAGCAGTCGCCCGTCCCTAATTTAGGGTCACTGGTTTCCAGGGAAGGGAGAGAACCAGTGCCGTAAGACAATCACAACATCCATGCCTCACCGGGATTCAAACCCGGACCCCGTTCCTACGAATGATCAGAGGCCATCGCTTAGACCACTGCGCCACCGGGGCGGCTCCGCTAAGATGCACTAAGCCCCTTTGTACATCACTGCCGCAGATGGTATAGTTGCCAATGCTCGTGACTGTCGCGGAGAAGACTCAGGATCGATCCCAGACAAGTACGAACGCTCGGACACTAAATGTGCGTCGGATCGGCACTTCAAGCCGTTGCGCCCCGGTTACTAGCCCCCGTTTATAAATAAGGATGTCTTCCTTCCCTTTTGTACCTCGCTTCCGTGTGATTTTTCTGTCGGGCACTCTAGCCCAAATCTCCTAGCTTCTTACTTCTTAATGTTGTTTAAGACCTGGGATCAGACACTACCTTCCTAAAATCCTCTACATAAATCTCTAAATCTCTGTAACGAGAGTCACTAGATCGGACAAAAGGAAACGCATTTTGGCTCCTCCCGGCCTGGCCCTCTCTTGGCAACGGCTCTGCACCCTTGGGTTCATTTTGATTGTGACCAGTTGATGATTTATCTATACAAAGAATTGCTTGTTTTCACAGGTTTTTGCCTTCAAAAGCTTTTCTACTGAAGGAGCGAATTTATTAGAAATAAAGTTTTAAAAACAATTACTTTTCAGTAAAATAAATGGCATTTGCCATTTCGCTGCCACTAACTACAACTGCACGCACAAAAGAGCAATAAGTGCAGTAGCAGATTTCAAAATCAAGTGCATAATTTTGGTGTTAAAGTTTCTTTTTACCTTATTAATCATCATCATCATCATAACCATTCTCAATCCGCTGTTGGATGAAGGCCTCCCCGAGTCTCTTCCACTCGCTCCATTTTGGATAATTCTTTTCCAATTCACTCCGGCACCTTTCGAATTTTATCCACCGATCTCCCGTATGGTCTCCTTGGATTTCAGTTGTCCTACGATGGTCACTTATTCCCGTAATATATTCAGTCCGTTGCCACTTGAGGGTCCTTACTTTGATCATGACGTCATCAACTGTTGCCATTTTCCTAATCCATGTATTCCTCTTTCTATCTTTCCTGATTATACGAAGCATGCAACACTCCATGCGTATTTTAGACGCTCACAGGCGCAGTATGCTTTTTTTAGATAAAGTCCATGTCTCTGATCCGTAAATGAGTAAGAAATGCATTGATTAAACACATTTCTTTTAAGATGTAATGGTAAATTGTTCTTGAAAGTCTCAATATTTCCTGCAAATGCTCTACAGTCAAGTTTTAAACTCCTGCTAATTTCTTCTTCGATGTGACTCTCGTTTGACATCTGTTGTCCAAGGTAACTGGAGGTATCTACGTATTACTTCAAAATCTACCCCATCAACCTCTAAATCTTTATTTCTTGTAGAGCACTGTACATCAGTATGGTTTTCTGTAAGTTCATTTTTAATTCCACTTCTTCACTCTGGTCAGCAAGTTCCTGGATCATACCCTGTAGCTCTGGGCGTACACTTGAAAAAATGACCTGACCATGTCGTCAGCAAAATATAGGTGGGTTAAGCAATCTCTATTAATCTTTATCCCCTAATCTTCTCAGTTCAATGACTGAAAGAAATTCTGCATTGTAGTATTGAAGAGTTTTGCATTTTGTTTTTCTTAATAGGAAGTAATAATTCGACAGGTTTGGCCGCCCACATGATGGGAAATCCTGCGTAGCATAGTTTTCATTCGTGTACCATTCGCAAAAAATTGAACTAGAAAACTGAAAACCAAATCTTGTAAGGTTTCCTAGAATTAATTAACGATCAAAGGTAGTCGTTCGAAGAGGGAATGATATTCATTGAAGGTTAAGACAATGAAGACAAGGGAAAACTCTAAGTTTCTTTAAGAAACATCTTCCTCAAAATTTCAGCTTTTTTTAACATCGGCGCTTCTGGTGACAGTTATTTTAACAGTTTTTAGAAAATCATCAGGTTAAAACTACTTAATGATCAACTCTTTATCAATATCGAAGGTAAATAATACTTGTTAATTAAAAATTACACGTAGCTAGTAGTAAAATACAATACACCGATGAGCCTTTACATTATGACCACCCCCAGCCTAGAGAAACAAGCGCGCCTGAACACCGAACGGTGGCGCAGAGGAAGTTTTCAGAGCAGTGTATATACAGGATGTCGCGCTCGCTACCAAACCCGGTGTTTCTTTAATAATGTGAACACCAATGAAGGTATTGCAACGAAATTCGAAGTGACCTTACCACATTTCATGTGAAATGTGATGACATCACAACATGTCCTCAAATTGGCCACAGCAATTTGAGCACAGCGTAGCATTGAATGCTGCGCTGTAAGCGGCGCCAGCAAGCCGGAATGCGCCTTAGTGGCAGACACATTCCTAAGTGTGCCGCCATTGAGGAGCAGTCCACCAGCCAGTTGGACGCGCCTCTCTGCCGCTTTGTTATGCCATTTCGCTGAGCGGGTCTACACAACACGATTGTTGATAGTGAGTGCTTCTGCACGTGGCTGTTCGCGCACGTATGAAAATGTATTGGTATAGTCTGGAGAAGCGAGTGCTTATTGTTCGCACTTATTGGAAAACAGAATCGATAAAGTCTTGTCAACAGCAGTTCCTAGAGAGATTTGCAGGAAGACATCCGCCGAGCAAGTCCACCATTTGGGCATTGTCGAAGAAATTGGAAACCAAGGGGACTTTATTAGACGACCATGCAGGAGGTCGTCCGCAAATGTCTGAGGAGACGATCCAGAATGTAAAGGACCGACTACTTGCGTCTTTTAGGAAGTCACTTCGCCGACTGTCACAGGAAACAGGATTGTCCAAAAGTACCTGTCAACGTGCTGTGAAAAAACCGAAGCTTCGTCAATACCGTATCTCCGTGGTCAACGAACTGAAAGAGCCTGACCACGTGAAACGAATGATTCCAGACATTTCTTCAGGAAAATTCGGGCATTCTGGACTACACGTGGTTCTCAGACGAATCGTGGTTTTAACTGTCCGGATACGTCAATTCCCAAAATTCCCGTATTTGGGCCAGTGGAAAATCCCAGTGCAATACATGAAGAACCCCTTCATTCACATAAAATTGGTGTTTGGTGTTGGATGACCCGGCGCCGTGTAATTGGTCCCATCATCTTCGATACAACCATCGCAACAGTTGCATATATGGAAATCTTCAACACCTTTGTAAATCAATTGGACGACGAAGAACTCTCCATTGGATATTACCAGCATCATGGAGCGATATCACACACATCACACAGCAGTATGGCCGAAATTCAATGCTTTTTCGGCTACCGCGTCATTTCGAAGGGTCTATGACCACCGCGCTCGCCCGATCTGACGCCTCCTGATTACATTTTATGGGGATATCTAAAAGGTAGGGATTACCAAAAGAAACCACGAACCATAGATGCCTTGAAAGCAAACATCACCGAAGAAATTCAGGCGTTGACGGCGGACGTACTGGCAAGGACTTTCCACAATATGGTGCGCCGGGTTCAATGCTGTCTGGACGCAAATGGTGGCCACTTCCAACACATGTTGTGATGTCATCACATTTCGCACGAAATGAGGTAAGTCCATCAAATTTCGTTGCAGTATCTTAATTGGTGTTAATATTATTAAAGAAATGCCGGGTTCGGTAGCGAGTGGGACACCCTGTACCACCCGAGGACCGACTTTCGGTTAGTAGAGTGTTAGGAGTCAGATTAGGAAAAGCTGCCGAATTATCGGAGTTTGATAAAGAACAAATTGTGATGGCACGGCGCCTCGGAACTACGATCTCGGAAACGGCGCTGGTATCATTATTCAATATTTAATGAGTCGCAAAGTTTCTACATATCACTGGTGTCATTAGGATCTTACACATGTGTATATACCCTTTTACATCACTAGGAGAACTGCTACGCTTTGACAAGATCCCTGAAAGAAATACAATAGATGAACACATTCCCTTAAAACATACGAGAAGGTGGTGGAGTTTTCCGGTGTAAGAGTCTTCAGGACGGTAGCCAGATGAAGAAGTTGGGCGGAGCGGCTAATGATTGAGGTCGGCCAAAAGATATAAAGGATGCCGGGCGCCGCCCGGCCTGGTCCGTCCCTGGCTGCAGGCCTGGGAGTCTTCCTGAATCCAAAGCCTTTCTTAGTAGGATACCCTATGAAAAAATATTTTTCGTCCATTTTGCCTACAAATAATGCCCAGTTTTTCCATTAGAGACGTAAAATTACTTCACGTTTCCCCTCCAGATATCTGCTTCTAATCGTTCGATTTAAAAAATTATTCTTGCTTCGTATATCTTCCGCTATGAGGAATGTTTTGTGTACGGTTTGTTACTTTTTGTAACACTCACATCTGCAGGATGAATTGTAGAAATTCGGTTGAAAAAGTTCTTTTGGCAACCTCTTTCGTTCATTATGAAGAAGTGCATACTGTGCACTTTAAATAATACGCAATTTTTCCCACTAGGGGCGTGAATGCATTCTATTTACCGCAGGGTTTTTTTTTCTAAAACTCTTTGAAAAATTATTTTCCTTGTCACAAAGGATTCCAAACACGTGCTTATACACCCGAGAATTCGGTGTCATCTTTCTTGCTAATGAATGATTTAAAAAAGTGGAAAGCATGAAATCGGAGTCCTACTTAACCTATTAAATCTATCAGCTAACGCGGCTATCATTGTTTCTAAGTTATCGTTAGAAGTCCCATGTTCACAGTTTTCTTCTTTTTTTTAACTGTGATGTGTTGCAATCATAAAGATCTTCATTCCAACTGCAATGAACTGATTTACATTTGAAGCGATAGCTGAGAGGTTTTATGGTGACCTGAAGGTACTTTTCTTCAGACTGAGATAAATCTTCAAAGGTAATCATGTTTTCTACAAAAGCGAAAGTATGTCGGCATTTACAAACAAATTAATTCCCTTACAGATGTTTTTTTTTTTTACTTTTGATGGTTTATAATTTCTCTCTCTCACACACACACAACGGTTTAAGGTCGTGAATGCTTGTGCTTTAACATTACTTAGCCTAAAACATCATAAAACTTAACGGTGGGGTCAAATGAACGAAGCGTTAATGAACAACACTTGCGTTTATTCTTCACAACACTCAGCTATCTACGTACATTCACTTTGAAGACACAACTATTGACCTAGGAACTTGCTTAGCCGAATTTAATTTCCACAACAATAGGATGACGTAAATTACGAAAACCAATTATAAATGGCAACACAACTCCAGAAACTACATTACGTAAGGATGAGCAGCATATCTTACAACAGCCAACAATCCATCAAACCTCACTAAAATCCCCTGAAGTCTTCTTACAGTCACCTTTTATCACTTCCGTAACGTGACCTTTCACCTGGCTACCTCTCAGCGTCGCCCATAACCTTTCTTTGCCGAAGTGGGATTGCAACCCAGTCTTTCTACTCCAGAGCGGCTGTTCTCACAACTAAACTACGCCGGCTGGTTTACCGCTGCTTCATTGTGGATTTGACTCATGTGTCAACTACGTACACTGGTGTGCAAAAATTAAGGACGAAGAGGAGAAATTAGCATAACAGCGGAACGAGCAGGAAGAACGGACCGAAAGACCACTCAGGAGATAGACTAGGGTCCGGTACGGTAGGGCATGCGCTTATATGCAGCATGACGTAGGAGGGGGTCGGAAGGGTATAAAGCACACGGGTGGTGTACGCTCAGCAATTCGGTGAAAGCTATTGCACGATGTACATCGGTTTGAACGACGTCGAGTTGCTGCCACCGTGTGATATGGCCAACAGGCAATCCAGTAGACGACATCTGGATGACTTTACTCGAGGTCGCGTCATTGGGAACTTGGAAGAAGGTCGAAGTCTGACTAGTGTGGCCGAGGAGTTCGGGATCGCTCACAGCATCGTTTTACGAGCTTGGAGAGCATTTCAAACGACAGGAACAGCTGTCCGAGAGTTTAGCAGTGGTCGTCCACGAGCAACCACGGTGGCGGACGACCGGTATATTGTCCTACAGGCGAAAAGAAACAGACGGCAGACAGCGGGAGAAATCGCAAGGCACGTGCAATAGACATCTGGACGTCCGTTATCGCGCTTTACCGTGGCCAGGAGGCTGCACAAAGTGGTCTATTTGCACGACGGCCAGTACGGTGTGTGCCATTAACGCTTGCTCATCTGAGACGGCGGTTTCTGTGGTGCCAGGAACACAAGAACTGGACACATCAGCAATGGGGTCGAGTTCTCTTTACAGATGAGAGCCGATTTAGTCTGAAGAGCGATTCTAGACGTATACACATCTGGAGAGAGCAGGGAACACACAATCACACCTCCAACATCATCGAAAGGGACCGGTTTGGAGGTGCCGGAGTTCTTGTTTGGGGTGGTATCATGCTTGGTAGCCGTACTGACCTCCACATCTTCCAAGGAGGTTCAGTCACTGGTGTCCGCTATTCTTCCAAGGTTCTCCGGCCTTACGTGCGTCGTTTGGAGGTGCTGTGGGTCCTGAGTTCCTCTTCATGGACGACAACGCTACACCTCATCGTACAGTGGCGGTCGCAGAGCTGTTGGAGAGTGAATATTCAACGCATGGATTGGCCCGCAAGGTCCCCGGACCTAAATCCAATCGAACACGTGTGAGACCTTCTTGGGAGACGCTTGGCAGCACGTCACCAGCATCCAGCAACGATTCCGCAGCTGCGATTGGCGCTACAAGAGGAATGGGACGCGATGCCTCAACAGCTCCTTGACAACCTCGTCCTCAGCATGGACAGACGTTGTAAATCCTGCAACGCAGTCAGGGATGATCATATCCCCTACTAAAGACTGGATTTTCTTGGCAGCCGCCTGTCACATGGACGTTTCTGTCTTCTGTCCAGTTGTGCTCGAAGCTACCTTTTTAATAAAGTGCCTTTGTATCCTTTGGATTCCTTGTTTGGACGGTGTTGCTCTCTTGTCCCATATTCCTACATCTTGGGGATTTTATGATATGATTTGAGTCGATGTGGAGCACTTCTGCACGACGTTACATTCGAAAAACCGTCTCGTCCTTAATTTTTGCACGCCAGTGTAGTACGTCATGTTGTGTAGTACATAACATACCAAAAGTAGCAAAGAAACTGGAGATTCAGAACGTTACGTTCAGAAATGAAGAATATGCTGTAACACTTCTCATTCGCGAAAGAAAACTCAAAAGGTAAGTTAGATCTAGAAGTATGTGTGACATACTCCTGAAATACATGCTGGCTTTCAAAATTGAAGGATACTGACCATGCTTCCTTGGGAAAGGAATTTAAAGATTGATACGAAATTTTAATAATGAAACTGCAGGGGAAAAACAAAAAATGCTGCCAAAATAATCTAAAATGCAGTCGTTTAAAACCGATTATTCACCGTATAACTAGAATATACATAGATGCATCATAATACAACATCTGTGTCTTAGGTATTAATTACAACTAAAATTTTATTATCGGAAGTTTCATTCATACACTCAACGTCAAAAAAATAGTTGCACCCAGAAGAAAGCAACCGACAGGAACGAAACTTGGTGGGTAGGTTTGACATCGTGAGACATGCAAATGATTCAAGTATCACGCTCAGCCGCGCATGTGACGCAAACAAGGAGGGGTCGTAGCGTTGTGCCAGACCGGCTATATAAGGTCGTCCCGTTACGCGTGACGGCCATTCTGACTCGCGCTGTTGTGTTGGTTGCATCCTTTGCAAGTGAAGTATGCCTCGGAGAAAAGTGCGGAAGCAATTCAAGAGGAGCCACATCGTCGGGCTCTGGAAAGCGGGATGGTCTTATCGCCGTATGGCGCACCATACGCGTCGTGCGGATATCACCATAGCACGCTGTTGGAGGCAGTGGATAGAACAAAGCGCGCAGCAACAGGAAGGGTCTGGGAGACCTAGACGAACCACGGAGAAAGAAGGCCCACGGCTTGTCTGACATGCGCGAAGTGACCCAACAGCCACGATTGCGGATATTCAGCGAGCAGTGGTGCCCTCCATGCATCGTCCGATTAGTACCAGCACCATTGGCAGACGGCTGCACGACGTAGGACAACCCGCAAGCAGACCATTACGACGACTGCCTTTAACACCACTGCATCGTCGCCAAAGATTGTAATGGTGTGGTGCCAGATTGTTATGGAGCCACTCGGAGTGGCAGCGGGTGATCTACAATGACGAGTCCCGCTTTTGTCTTGGAGGAGACTACCACTAAATCCGTGTGTGGAGGCACCGTGGTTAGGGCCAAGATGAATGGTTTGTTGTCGGGCGCCACACGTACAGAAGACCGGGTGTCATGGTGTAGGGTGCAATTGCCTACAATGCCAGATCACCTTTGGTGTTCATTAGAGGCACTTTGACAGCCGAACGTTACGTTAATGATGTCCTGCAACCAGAGGCCCTACCTTTTCTGAACGCTCACTCCGGTGCGATTTTCCAACAGGACAACGCTCGTACGCATACTGCTGCTGTCTCGACAGCTTGCCTTCAAGACACTGACATCCTGCCATGACCAGCCTCATCGCCAGACCTGTCGCCGATTGAAAATGTGTGGGATGCTATTGGGCGCGCTATCCACACTCCACCCCTACCGCACAATCTGCAGGAACTGCGTGAGAAGATTCAAGCTGCATGGGATGGCTTATCGCAGGATACCATTATGAACCTTTACAACTCCATGCCGAAATGTCTGGCACTGCTGTGTGAGCAAACATGGCTGCCCGACACCATACTGAGAGACACTACTTATTGGCGTGTAGCTCCATAAATATTGCCCATATTAGTCTCAATGTTTAAACATGTATAGTTCCTGGTAACCTTTGCCTTCCCCCAGAATACCATTGCAATCCGATACGTCTTTCTGGGTGCAACTGTTTTTCACGTAGAGTGTAGATCACTAACTTCCCCGACCTCACGGAAAATTCACTTTCTGACATTTTTAATTTAAAATGCTTATCCGAAACATTAAAAACTGATAAAATTAGGTACAAGTTTCTTAAAGATTAGAAGCGAACTATTCTGCAATAGCTTTGTTTTTAATAAAATCTAATACATTGTCATGTTGTGCTTCTTGAAAATCAACTTGCCTTAAAGCCTAAAACTTGGAAATATGCATTTGATGATTTTTTTTTTGAACCCTTAAAAAATGGAAACAAGGAGTTCCTTCCAGTGGATGCCCACCCTTTTAATCTCTCTTTCTTTTTCTTCTTTTATTTCAGTGGATTCTTGCAATCGATACCGGTTTTAACAGCACCCATTCTTCGGCATGCCGTTGACAATGTGGTGTTCACGTGAATCATGTTAACTCGAAATAGAGAAGCGGATGTTTCATCATTTTCCTGTTGGTTTATGTAACGTGAGAAATATGTCGGTCACCTCAGGGAAACGTTACTCTTCGACAGATAAATGCAAAAGAGATATCATGTTCTGATATGAATACAGAAATTCCATTCGTTACAGTTGCTTGGAGTTAAAAACTGTGATGCGCTGTACGCAGTTCATTTCAGTAAGAAACAATTAGTTAACACTTTATGGAGTTTCATATGTTTCAGAACTCCTAGTAGATTCAAATTGTAGCTGCACGTAAAACGACGACGGCCCTAACAACTTGCAACTATGATAAGGGAAGGCGATGATTTGGCTATCGCTGATCTGAGATTTTTTTATGTTGTTCTACGTACAAAAAGAAGAAAATATGTACTTTGGTTCATTCCTCAATCTATTGAATTCAGAGATATCGCACCGAAAAGGTACAATACAGCTACGCATATGTAATCTACGCATATGTAAACTACACACAAAGATGGCCAAGTTGGTCCTGAACAAATGATTTAGTTGTCACATACAGACTAGGTTCCAGTGGCCGAATATACAGGGTGATCAATAAGGAGTGTGGCCCCAATTTTGGGTGATACAGCGTTGAATCCCACGTGGAGGCAATGAGAGTCCGAATAGAGTCTTGCGGTATCGTGGACCATGTGGTGTTGATTCGAGTCCACAGTTCATCTTCATTTGCCGGGGGTGGAACGGTACTCAACCGACATCCAATCGTGACCCACAGATTCTCGATGTGCGAGAGGTCGGGGGATCGTAAAGGCACACCGTGTAAAGCATTCAGGATGAGCAAGCTCATTCGCACACCGTGTAAAGCATTCAGACTGATCCGGGCAGTATCTGGCTGGGCGTTATCCTGTTGAAAAACGGCGTTCGGGATGCCCTGCAGGTACGGTAGTGCCACGGGCCGCGGCACCTTGTCACATAGCGTCAGTGTGCCCGTAATGCATACCAGTGGTGAGCGGCTGTTGACGCTGATAGCACCCCACACCGTGATTTCACGTTGTTGGGCCCTGTGGCGCTCCACAACGGCGGGAGAATCTGCCCGTGGGCCACGTCACCTCCAGACTCTCACACGGCGATCATCCGTGGTGAGACAGAACCGCCATTCTGTCTCGCCAGGTATGATCGCCATGTGAGAGTCTGGAGGCGACACGACGGTGTTCCATTCGGCACCCCACAAATCTCTGGAGCGACACCACACCAAGCGCTGACGACGATTGCTCGCTGTTAAAGGGTAAAAAAACACGCTGTTCCATTCGGCACCCCACAAACCTCCGGAGCGACACCATGCCCAAAGCGGTGACGATGATTGCTCGCTGTTAAGGGTACAAAAAACACGCTGTTTAATTCGGCACCCCACAAACCTCCGAAGCAACACCATGCCAAGCGGTGACGACGATTGCTCGCTGTTAAGGGTAAAAAAAAAAAAAAAAACACGCTGTTCCATTCGGCACCCCACAAACCTCCGGAGCGACACCACGCAAAGCGGTGACGATGATTGCTCGCTGTTAAGGGTACAAAAAACACGCTGTTTAATTCGGCACCCCACAAACCTCCGAAACAACACCATGCCAAGCGGTGACGACGATTGCTCGCTGTTAAGGGTAAAAAAAAAAAAACACGCTGTTCCATTCGGCACCCCACAAACCTCCGGAGCAACACCATGCCAAGCGGTGAGGACGATTGCTCGCTGTTAAGGGTAAAAAAAAAACACGCTGTTCCATTCGGCACCCCACAAACCTCCGGAGCGACACCACGCAAAGCGGTGACGATGATTGCTCGCTGTTAAGGGTACAAAAAACAAGCTGTTTAATTCGGCACCCCACAAACCTCCGAAGCAACACCATGCCAAGCAGTGACGACGATTGCTCGCTGTTAAGGGTAAAAAAAAAACACGCTGTTCCATTCGGCACCCCACAAACCTCCGGAGCGACACCACGCAAAGCGGTGACGATGATTGCTCGCTGTTAAGGGTACAAAAAACACGCTGTTTAATTCGGCACCCCACAAACCTCCGAAGCAACACCATGCCAAGCGGTGACGACGATTGCTCGCTGTTAAGGGTAAAAAAAAAAAAACACGCTGTTCCATTCGGCACCCCACAAACCTCCGGAGCAACACCATGCCAAGCGGTGAGGACGATTGCTCGCTGTTAAGGGTAAAAAAAAAAAAACACGCTGTTCCATTCGGCACCCCACAAACCTCCGAAGCAACACCATGCCAAGCGGTGACGACGATTGCTCGCTGTTAAGGGTAAAAAAAAAACACGCTGTTCCATTCGGCACCCCACAAACCTCCGAAGCAACACCATGCCAAGCGGTGACGACGATTGCTCGCTGTTAAGGGTAAAAAAAAACACGCTGTTCCATTCGGCACCCCACAAACCTCCGGAGCAACACCATGCCAAGCGGTGAGGACGATTGCTCGCTGTTAAGGGTAAAAAAAACACGCTGTTCCATTCGGCACCCCACAAACCTCCGAAGCAACACCATGCCAAGCGGTGACGACGATTGCTCGCTGTTAAGGGTAAAAAAAAAAAAAAAACACGCTGTTCCATTCGGCACCCCACAAACCTCCGAAGCAACACCATGCCAAGCGGTGACGACGATTGCTCGCTGTTAAGGGTAAAAAAAAAAAAAACACGCTGTTCCATTCGGCACCCCACAAACCTCCGAAGCAACACCATGCCAAGCGGTGAGGACGATTGCTCGCTGTTAAGGGTAAAAAAAAAAAAAACACGCTGTTCCATTCGGCACCCCTCAAACCTCCGAAGCAACACCATGCCAAGCGGTGACGACGATTGCTCGCTGTTAAGGGTAAAAAAAAAAAGCACGCTGTTCCATTCGGCACCCCACAAACCTCCGGAGCAACACCACGTCAAAGCGGTGACGATGATTGCTCGCTGTTAAGGGTAAAAAAAAAAAAAAACACGCTGTTCCATTCGGCACACCACAAACCTCCGAAGCAAAACCATGCCAAGCGGTGACGACGATTGCTCGCTGTTAAGGGTAAAAAAAAAAAAAAACACGCTGTTCCATTCGGCACCCCACAAACCTCCGGAGCAACACCACGTCAAAGCGGTGACGATGATTGCTCGCTGTTAAGGGTAAAAAAAAAAAAAAAACACGCTGTTCCATTCGGCACCCCACAAACCTCCGAAGCAACACCATGCCAAGCGGTGACGACGATTGCTCGCTGTTAAGGGTAAAAAAAAAACACGCTGTTCCATTCGGCACCCCACAAACCTCCGAAGCAACACCATGCCAAGCGGTGACGACGATTGCTCGCTGTTAAGGGTAAAAAAAAAAAAAAAACACGCTGTTCCATTCGGCACCCCACAAACCTCCGAAGCAACACCATGCCAAGCGGTGACGACGATTGCTCGCTGTTAAGGGTAAAAAAAAACACGCTGTTCCATTCGGCACCCCACAAACCTCCGAAGCAACACCATGTCAACGCGGTTCCACGACGATTGCTCGCTGTTAAGGGTAAAAAAAAAAAAAAAAACACGCTGTTCCATTCGGCACCCCACAAACCTCCGAAGCAACACCATGCCAAGCGGTGACGACGATTGCTCGCTGTTAAGGGTAAAAAAAAAAAAAAAACACGCTGTTCCATTCGGCACCCCACAAACCTCCGAAGCAACACCATGCCAAGCGGTGACGACGATTGCTCGCTGTTAAGGGTAAAAAAAAAAAAAAACACGCTGTTCCATTCGGCACCCCACAAACCTCCGAAGCAACACCATGCCAAGCGGTGAGGATGATTGCTCGCTGTTAAGGGTAAAAAAAAAAAAAAACACGCTGTTCCATTCGGCACCCCACAAACCTCCGAAGCAACACCATGCCAAGCGGTGACGACGATTGCTCGCTGTTAAGGGTAAAAAAAAAAAACACGCTGTTCCATTCGGCACCCCACAAACCTCCGAAGCAACACCATGCCAAGCGGTGACGACGATTGCTCGCTGTTAAGGGTAAAAAAAAAAAAAACACGCTGTTCCATTCGGCACCCCACAAACCTCCGAAGCAACACCATGCCAAGCGGTGACGACGATTGCTCGCTGTTAAGGGTAAAAAAAAAAAAAAACACGCTGTTCCATTCGGCACCCCACAAACCTCCGAAGCAACACCATGCCAAGCGGTGACGACGATTGCTCGCTGTTAAGGGTAAAAAAAAAAAACACGCTGTTCCATTCGGCACCCCACAAACCTCCGAAGCAACACCATGCCAAGCGGTGACGACGATTGCTCGCTGTTAAGGGTAAAAAAAAAAAAACACGCTGTTCCATTCGGCACCCCACAAACCTCCGAAGCAACACCATGCCAAGCTGTGAGGACGATTGCTCGCTGTTAAGGGTAAAAAAAAAAAAAACACGCTGTTCCATTCGGCACCCCACAAACCTCCGAAGCAACACCATGCCAAGCGGTGACGACGATTGCTCGCTGTTAAGGGTAAAAAAAAAAAAAAACACGCTGTTCCATTCGGCACCCCACAAACCTCCGAAGCAACACCATGCCAAGCGGTGACGACGATTGCTCGCTGTTAAGGGTAAAAAAAAACACGCTGTTCCATTCGGCACCCCACAAACCTCCGAAGCAACACCATGTCAAGCGGTGACGACGATTGCTCGCTGTTAAGGGTAAAAAAAAAAAAAAACACGCTGTTCCATTCGGCACCCCACAAACCTCCGAAGCAACACCATGCCAAGCGGTGACGACGATTGCTCGCTGTTAAGGGTAAAAAAAAAAAAAACACGCTGTTCCATTCGGCACCCCACAAACCTCCGAAGCAACACCATGCCAAGCGGTGAGGACGATTGCTCGCTGTTAAGGGTAAAAAAAAAAAAAACACGCTGTTCCATTCGGCACCCCACAAACCTCCGAAGCAACACCATGCCAAGCGGTGAGGACGATTGCTCGCTGTTAAGGGTAAAAAAAAAAAAAACACGCTGTTCCATTCGGCACCCCACAAACCTCCGAAGCAACACCATGCCAAGCGGTGACGACGATTGCTCGCTGTTAAGGGTAAAAAAAAAAAAAACACGCTGTTCCATTCGGCACCCCACAAACCTCCGAAGCAACACCATGTCAAGCGGTGACGACGATTGCTCGCTGTTAAGGGTAAAAAAAAAAAAAACACGCTGTTCCATTCGGCACCCCACAAACCTCCGAAGCAACACCATGCCAAGCGGTGACGACGATTGCTCGCTGTTAAGGGTAAAAAAAAAAACACGCTGTTCCATTCGGCACCCCACAAACCTCCGAAGCAACACCATGCCAAGCGGTGAGGACGATTGCTCGCTGTTAAGGGTAAAAAAAAACACGCTGTTCCATTCGGCACCCCACAAACCTCCGAAGCAACACCATGCCAAGCGGTGAGGACGATTGCTCGCTGTTAAGGGTAAAAAAAAAAAAAACACGCTGTTCCATTCGGCACCCCACAAACCTCCGAAGCAACACCATGCCAAGCGGTGACGACGATTGCTCGCTGTTAAGGGTAAAAAAAAACACGCTGTTCCATTCGGCACCCCACAAACCTCCGAAGCAACACCATGCCAAGCGGTGACGACGATTGCTCGCTGTTAAGGGTAAAAAAAAAAAAAACACGCTGTTCCATTCGGCACCCCACAAACCTCCGAAGCAACACCATGCCAAGCGGTGACGACGATTGCTCGCTGTTAAGGGTAAAAAAAAAACACGCTGTTCCATTCGGCACCCCACAAACCTCCGAAGCAACACCATGCCAAGCGGTGACGACGATTGCTCGCTGTTAAGGGTAAAAAAAAAAAAAAACACGCTGTTCCATTCGGCACCCCACAAACCTCCGAAGCAACACCATGCCAAGCGGTGACGACGATTGCTCGCTGTTAAGGGTAAAAAAAAAAACACGCTGTTCCATTCGGCACCCCACAAACCTCCGAAGCAACACCATGCCAAGCGGTGACGACGATTGCTCGCTGTTAAGGGTAAAAAAAAAAAAACACGCTGTTCCATTCGGCACCCCACAAACCTCCGAAGCAACACCATGCCAAGCGGTGACGACGATTGCTCGCTGTTAAGGGTAAAAAAAAAAAAAAACACGCTGTTCCATTCGGCACCCCACAAACCTCCGAAGCAACACCATGCCAAGCGGTGACGACGATTGCTCGCTGTTAAGGGTAAAAAAAAAAAAAACACGCTGTTCCATTCGGCACCCCACAAACCTCCGAAGCAACACCATGCCAAGCGGTGACGACGATTGCTCGCTGTTAAGGGTAAAAAAAAAAACACGCTGTTCCATTCGGCACCCCACAAACCTCCGAAGCAACACCATGCCAAGCGGTGACGACGATTGCTCGCTGTTAAGGGTAAAAAAAAAAAACACGCTGTTCCATTCGGCACCCCACAAACCTCCGAAGCAACACCATGCCAAGCGGTGACGACGATTGCTCGCTGTTAAGGGTAAAAAAAAAAACACGCTGTTCCATTCGGCACCCCACAAACCTCCGAAGCAACACCATGCCAAGCGGTGACGACGATTGCTCGCTGTTAAGGGTAAAAAAAAAAACACGCTGTTCCATTCGGCACCCCACAAACCTCCGAAGCAACACCATGCCAAGCGGTGACGACGATTGCTCGCTGTTAAGGGTAAAAAAACACGCTGTTCCATTCGGCACCCCACAAACCTCCGAAGCAACACCATGCCAAGCGGTGACGACGATTGCTCGCTGTTAAGGGTAAAAAAACACGCTGTTCCATTCGGCACCCCACAAACCTCCGAAGCAACACCATGCCAAGCGGTGACGACGATTGCTCGCTGTTAAGGGTAAAAAAAAAAACACGCTGTTCCATTCGGCACCCCACAAACCTCCGAAGCAACACCATGCCAAGCGGTGACGACGATTGCTCGCTGTTAAGGGTAAAAAAAAAACACGCTGTTCCATTCGGCACCCCACAAACCTCCGAAGCAACACCATGCCAAGCGGTGACGACGATTGCTCGCTGTTAAGGGTAAAAAAAAAACACGCTGTTCCATTCGGCACCCCACAAACCTCCGAAGCAACACCATGCCAAGCGGTGACGACGATTGCTCGCTGTTAAGGGTAAAAAAAAAAACACGCTGTTCCATTCGGCACCCCACAAACCTCCGAAGCAACACCATGCCAAGCGGTGACGACGATTGCTCGCTGTTAAGGGTAAAAAAAAAAAAAAACACGCTGTTCCATTCGGCACCCCACAAACCTCCGAAGCAACACCATGCCAAGCGGTGACGACGATTGCTCGCTGTTAAGGGTAAAAAAAAAAAAACACGCTGTTCCATTCGGCACCCCACAAACCTCCGAAGCAACACCATGCCAAGCGGTGACGACGATTGCTCGCTGTTAAGGGTAAAAAAAAACACGCTGTTCCATTCGGCACCCCACAAACCTCCGAAGCAACACCATGCCAAGCGGTGACGACGATTGCTCGCTGTTAAGGGTAAAAAAAAAAACACGCTGTTCCATTCGGCACCCCACAAACCTCCGAAGCAACACCATGCCAAGCGGTGACGACGATTGCTCGCTGTTAAGGGTAAAAAAAAAAAAACACGCTGTTCCATTCGGCACCCCACAAACCTCCGAAGCAACACCATGCCAAGCGGTGACGACGATTGCTCGCTGTTAAGGGTAAAAAAAAAAAAAACACGCTGTTCCATTCGGCACCCCACAAACCTCCGAAGCAACACCATGCCAAGCGGTGACGACGATTGCTCGCTGTTAAGGGTAAAAAAAAAACACGCTGTTCCATTCGGCACCCCACAAACCTCCGAAGCAACACCATGCCAAGCGGTGACGACGATTGCTCGCTGTTAAGGGTAAAAAAAAAAAAACACGCTGTTCCATTCGGCACCCCACAAACCTCCGAAGCAACACCATGCCAAGCGGTGACGACGATTGCTCGCTGTTAAGGGTAAAAAAACACGCTGTTCCATTCGGCACCCCACAAACCTCCGAAGCAACACCATGCCAAGCGGTGACGACGATTGCTCGCTGTTAAGGGTAAAAAAAAAAACACGCTGTTCCATTCGGCACCCCACAAACCTCCGAAGCAACACCATGCCAAGCGGTGAGGACGATTGCTCGCTGTTAAGGGTAAAAAAAAAAAAAACACGCTGTTCCATTCGGCACCCCACAAACCTCCGAAGCAACACCATGCCAAGCGGTGACGACGATTGCTCGCTGTTAAGGGTAAAAAAAAAAAAAAACACGCTGTTCCATTCGGCACCCCACAAACCTCCGAAGCAACACCATGCCAAGCGGTGACGACGATTGCTCGCTGTTAAGGGTAAAAAAAAAAAAAACACGCTGTTCCATTCGGCACCCCACAAACCTCCGAAGCAACACCATGCCAAGCGGTGACGACGATTGCTCGCTGTTAAGGGTAAAAAAAAAAAAAACACGCTGTTCCATTCGGCACCCCACAAACCTCCGAAGCAACACCATGCCAAGCGGTGACGACGATTGCTCGCTGTTAAGGGTAAAAAAAAAAAAAAACACGCTGTTCCATTCGGCACCCCACAAACCTCCGAAGCAACACCATGCCAAGCGGTGACGACGATTGCTCGCTGTTAAGGGTAAAAAAAAAAAAAAACACGCTGTTCCATTCGGCACCCCACAAACCTCCGAAGCAACACCATGCCAAGCGGTGACGACGATTGCTCGCTGTTAAGGGTAAAAAAAAAAACACGCTGTTCCATTCGGCACCCCACAAACCTCCGAAGCAACACCATGCCAAGCGGTGAGGACGATTGCTCGCTGTTAAGGGTAAAAAAAAAAAAAAACACGCTGTTCCATTCGGCACCCCACAAACCTCCGAAGCAACACCATGCCAAGCGGTGACGACGATTGCTCGCTGTTAAGGGTAAAAAAAAAAAAAACACGCTGTTCCATTCGGCACCCCACAAACCTCCGAAGCAACACCATGTCAAGCGGTGACGACGATTGCTCGCTGTTAAGGGTAAAAAAAAAAAAACACGCTGTTCCATTCGGCACCCCACAAACCTCCGAAGCAACACCATGCCAAGCGGTGACGACGATTGCTCGCTGTTAAGGGTAAAAAAAAAAAAAAAACACGCTGTTCCATTCGGCACCCCACAAACCTCCGAAGCAACACCATGCCAAGCGGTGACGACGATTGCTCGCTGTTAAGGGTAAAAAAAAAACACGCTGTTCCATTCGGCACCCCACAAACCTCCGAAGCAACACCATGCCAAGCGGTGACGACGATTGCTCGCTGTTAAGGGTAAAAAAAAAAAAAACACGCTGTTCCATTCGGCACCCCACAAACCTCCGAAGCAACACCATGCCAAGCGGTGACGACGATTGCTCGCTGTTAAGGGTAAAAAAAAAAAACACGCTGTTCCATTCGGCACCCCACAAACCTCCGAAGCAACACCATGCCAAGCGGTGACGACGATTGCTCGCTGTTAAGGGTAAAAAAAAAAAAAACACGCTGTTCCATTCGGCACCCCACAAACCTCCGAAGCAACACCATGCCAAGCGGTGACGACGATTGCTCGCTGTTAAGGGTAAAAAAAAAAAAAAACACGCTGTTCCATTCGGCACCCCACAAACCTCCGAAGCAACACCATGCCAAGCGGTGACGACGATTGCTCGCTGTTAAGGGTAAAAAAAAAAAAACACGCTGTTCCATTCGGCACCCCACAAACCTCCGAAGCAACACCATGCCAAGCGGTGACGACGATTGCTCGCTGTTAAGGGTAAAAAAAAAAAAAACACGCTGTTCCATTCGGCACCCCACAAACCTCCGAAGCAACACCATGCCAAGCGGTGACGACGATTGCTCGCTGTTAAGGGTAAAAAAAAAAAACACGCTGTTCCATTCGGCACCCCACAAACCTCCGAAGCAACACCATGCCAAGCGGTGACGACGATTGCTCGCTGTTAAGGGTAAAAAAAAAAAAAACACGCTGTTCCATTCGGCACCCCACAAACCTCCGAAGCAACACCATGCCAAGCGGTGACGACGATTGCTCGCTGTTAAGGGTAAAAAAAAAACACGCTGTTCCATTCGGCACCCCACAAACCTCCGAAGCAACACCATGCCAAGCGGTGACGACGATTGCTCGCTGTTAAGGGTAAAAAAAAAAAAACACGCTGTTCCATTCGGCACCCCACAAACCTCCGAAGCAACACCATGCCAAGCGGTGACGACGATTGCTCGCTGTTAAGGGTAAAAAAAAAACACGCTGTTCCATTCGGCACCCCACAAACCTCCGAAGCAACACCATGCCAAGCGGTGACGACGATTGCTCGCTGTTAAGGGTAAAAAAAAAAACACGCTGTTCCATTCGGCACCCCACAAACCTCCGAAGCAACACCATGCCAAGCGGTGACGACGATTGCTCGCTGTTAAGGGTAAAAAAAAAAAAAACACGCTGTTCCATTCGGCACCCCACAAACCTCCGAAGCAACACCATGCCAAGCGGTGACGACGATTGCTCGCTGTTAAGGGTAAAAAAAACACGCTGTTCCATTCGGCACCCCACAAACCTCCGAAGCAACACCATGCCAAGCGGTGACGACGATTGCTCGCTGTTAAGGGTAAAAAAAAAAAACACGCTGTTCCATTCGGCACCCCACAAACCTCCGAAGCAACACCATGCCAAGCGGTGACGACGATTGCTCGCTGTTAAGGGTAAAAAAAAACACGCTGTTCCATTCGGCACCCCACAAACCTCCGAAGCAACACCATGCCAAGCGGTGACGACGATTGCTCGCTGTTAAGGGTAAAAAAAACACGCTGTTCCATTCGGCACCCCACAAACCTCCGAAGCAACACCATGCCAAGCGGTGACGACGATTGCTCGCTGTTAAGGGTAAAAAAAACACGCTGTTCCATTCGGCACCCCACAAACCTCCGAAGCAACACCATGCCAAGCGGTGACGACGATTGCTCGCTGTTAAGGGTAAAAAACACGCTGTTCCATTCGGCACCCCACAAACCTCCGAAGCAACACCATGCCAAGCGGTGACGACGATTGCTCGCTGTTAAGGGTAAAAAAACACGCTGTTCCATTCGGCACCCCACAAACCTCCGAAGCAACACCATGCCAAGCGGTGACGACGATTGCTCGCTGTTAAGGGTAAAAAAAAAACACGCTGTTCCATTCGGCACCCCACAAACCTCCGAAGCAACACCATGCCAAGCGGTGACGACGATTGCTCGCTGTTAAGGGTAAAAAAAAAAAAAAACACGCTGTTCCATTCGGCACCCCACAAACCTCCGAAGCAACACCATGCCAAGCGGTGACGACGATTGCTCGCTGTTAAGGGTAAAAAAAAAAAACACGCTGTTCCATTCGGCACCCCACAAACCTCCGAAGCAACACCATGCCAAGCGGTGACGACGATTGCTCGCTGTTAAGGGTAAAAAAAAAAAAAAAAAAAACACGCTGTTCCATTCGGCACCCCACAAACCTCCGAAGCAACACCATGCCAAGCGGTGAGGACGATTGCTCGCTGTTAAGGGTAAAAAAAAAAAAAACACGCTGTTCCATTCGGCACCCCACAAACCTCCGAAGCAACACCATGCCAAGCGGTGACGACGATTGCTCGCTGTTAAGGGTAAAAAAAAACACGCTGTTCCATTCGGCACCCCACAAACCTCCGAAGCAACACCATGCCAAGCGGTGACGACGATTGCTCGCTGTTAAGGGTAAAAAAAAAAAAACACGCTGTTCCATTCGGCACCCCACAAACCTCCGAAGCAACACCATGCCAAGCGGTGACGACGATTGCTCGCTGTTAAGGGTAAAAAAAAAAAAACACGCTGTTCCATTCGGCACCCCACAAACCTCCGAAGCAACACCATGCCAAGCGGTGACGACGATTGCTCGCTGTTAAGGGTAAAAAAAAAAACACGCTGTTCCATTCGGCACCCCACAAACCTCCGAAGCAACACCATGCCAAGCGGTGACGACGATTGCTCGCTGTTAAGGGTAAAAAAAAAAAACACGCTGTTCCATTCGGCACCCCACAAACCTCCGAAGCAACACCATGCCAAGCGGTGACGACGATTGCTCGCTGTTAAGGGTAAAAAAAAAAAACACGCTGTTCCATTCGGCACCCCACAAACCTCCGAAGCAACACCATGCCAAGCGGTGACGACGATTGCTCGCTGTTAAGGGTAAAAAAAAAAAAACACGCTGTTCCATTCGGCACCCCACAAACCTCCGAAGCAACACCATGCCAAGCGGTGACGACGATTGCTCGCTGTTAAGGGTAAAAAAAAAAAACACGCTGTTCCATTCGGCACCCCACAAACCTCCGAAGCAACACCATGCCAAGCGGTGACGACGATTGCTCGCTGTTAAGGGTAAAAAAAACACGCTGTTCCATTCGGCACCCCACAAACCTCCGAAGCAACACCATGCCAAGCGGTGACGACGATTGCTCGCTGTTAAGGGTAAAAAAAAAAAACACGCTGTTCCATTCGGCACCCCACAAACCTCCGAAGCAACACCATGCCAAGCGGTGACGACGATTGCTCGCTGTTAAGGGTAAAAAAAAACACGCTGTTCCATTCGGCACCCCACAAACCTCCGAAGCAACACCATGCCAAGCGGTGACGACGATTGCTCGCTGTTAAGGGTAAAAAAAAAAAAAAACACGCTGTTCCATTCGGCACCCCACAAACCTCCGAAGCAACACCATGCCAAGCGGTGACGACGATTGCTCGCTGTTAAGGGTAAAAAAAAAAAAACACGCTGTTCCATTCGGCACCCCACAAACCTCCGAAGCAACACCATGCCAAGCGGTGACGACGATTGCTCGCTGTTAAGGGTAAAAAAAAAAAAACACGCTGTTCCATTCGGCACCCCACAAACCTCCGAAGCAACACCATGCCAAGCGGTGACGACGATTGCTCGCTGTTAAGGGTAAAAAAAAAAAAAACACGCTGTTCCATTCGGCACCCCACAAACCTCCGAAGCAACACCATGCCAAGCGGTGACGACGATTGCTCGCTGTTAAGGGTAAAAAAAAAAAAACACGCTGTTCCATTCGGCACCCCACAAACCTCCGAAGCAACACCATGCCAAGCGGTGACGACGATTGCTCGCTGTTAAGGGTAAAAAAAAAAACACGCTGTTCCATTCGGCACCCCACAAACCTCCGAAGCAACACCATGCCAAGCGGTGACGACGATTGCTCGCTGTTAAGGGTAAAAAAAAAAACACGCTGTTCCATTCGGCACCCCACAAACCTCCGAAGCAACACCATGCCAAGCGGTGACGACGATTGCTCGCTGTTAAGGGTAAAAAAAAACACGCTGTTCCATTCGGCACCCCACAAACCTCCGAAGCAACACCATGCCAAGCGGTGACGACGATTGCTCGCTGTTAAGGGTAAAAAAAAAAAAACACGCTGTTCCATTCGGCACCCCACAAACCTCCGAAGCAACACCATGCCAAGCGGTGACGACGATTGCTCGCTGTTAAGGGTAAAAAAAAAAAAAAAACACGCTGTTCCATTCGGCACCCCACAAACCTCCGAAGCAACACCATGCCAAGCGGTGACGACGATTGCTCGCTGTTAAGGGTAAAAAAAAAAACACGCTGTTCCATTCGGCACCCCACAAACCTCCGAAGCAACACCATGCCAAGCGGTGACGACGATTGCTCGCTGTTAAGGGTAAAAAAAAAAAAACACGCTGTTCCATTCGGCACCCCACAAACCTCCGAAGCAACACCATGCCAAGCGGTGACGACGATTGCTCGCTGTTAAGGGTAAAAAAAAAAAACACGCTGTTCCATTCGGCACCCCACAAACCTCCGAAGCAACACCATGCCAAGCGGTGACGACGATTGCTCGCTGTTAAGGGTAAAAAAAAAAAACACGCTGTTCCATTCGGCACCCCACAAACCTCCGAAGCAACACCATGCCAAGCGGTGACGACGATTGCTCGCTGTTAAGGGTAAAAAAAACACGCTGTTCCATTCGGCACCCCACAAACCTCCGAAGCAACACCATGCCAAGCGGTGACGACGATTGCTCGCTGTTAAGGGTAAAAAAAAAAAAAAACACGCTGTTCCATTCGGCACCCCACAAACCTCCGAAGCAACACCATGCCAAGCGGTGACGACGATTGCTCGCTGTTAAGGGTAAAAAAAAAAAAAAACACGCTGTTCCATTCGGCACCCCACAAACCTCCGAAGCAACACCATGCCAAGCGGTGACGACGATTGCTCGCTGTTAAGGGTAAAAAAAAACACGCTGTTCCATTCGGCACCCCACAAACCTCCGAAGCAACACCATGCCAAGCGGTGACGACGATTGCTCGCTGTTAAGGGTAAAAAAAAAAACACGCTGTTCCATTCGGCACCCCACAAACCTCCGAAGCAACACCATGCCAAGCGGTGACGACGATTGCTCGCTGTTAAGGGTAAAAAAAAAAAAAACACGCTGTTCCATTCGGCACCCCACAAACCTCCGAAGCAACACCATGCCAAGCGGTGACGACGATTGCTCGCTGTTAAGGGTAAAAAAAAAAACACGCTGTTCCATTCGGCACCCCACAAACCTCCGAAGCAACACCATGCCAAGCGGTGACGACGATTGCTCGCTGTTAAGGGTAAAAAAAAAAAACACGCTGTTCCATTCGGCACCCCACAAACCTCCGAAGCAACACCATGCCAAGCGGTGACGACGATTGCTCGCTGTTAAGGGTAAAAAAAACACGCTGTTCCATTCGGCACCCCACAAACCTCCGAAGCAACACCATGCCAAGCGGTGACGACGATTGCTCGCTGTTAAGGGTAAAAAAAAAACACGCTGTTCCATTCGGCACCCCACAAACCTCCGAAGCAACACCATGCCAAGCGGTGACGACGATTGCTCGCTGTTAAGGGTAAAAAAAAAAAACACGCTGTTCCATTCGGCACCCCACAAACCTCCGAAGCAACACCATGCCAAGCGGTGACGACGATTGCTCGCTGTTAAGGGTAAAAAAAAAACACGCTGTTCCATTCGGCACCCCACAAACCTCCGAAGCAACACCATGCCAAGCGGTGACGACGATTGCTCGCTGTTAAGGGTAAAAAAAACACGCTGTTCCATTCGGCACCCCACAAACCTCCGAAGCAACACCATGCCAAGCGGTGACGACGATTGCTCGCTGTTAAGGGTAAAAAAAAAAAAAAAACACGCTGTTCCATTCGGCACCCCACAAACCTCCGAAGCAACACCATGCCAAGCGGTGACGACGATTGCTCGCTGTTAAGGGTAAAAAAAAAAAACACGCTGTTCCATTCGGCACCCCACAAACCTCCGAAGCAACACCATGCCAAGCGGTGACGACGATTGCTCGCTGTTAAGGGTAAAAAAAAAACACGCTGTTCCATTCGGCACCCCACAAACCTCCGAAGCAACACCATGCCAAGCGGTGACGACGATTGCTCGCTGTTAAGGGTAAAAAAAACACGCTGTTCCATTCGGCACCCCACAAACCTCCGAAGCAACACCATGCCAAGCGGTGACGACGATTGCTCGCTGTTAAGGGTAAAAAAAAAAAACACGCTGTTCCATTCGGCACCCCACAAACCTCCGAAGCAACACCATGCCAAGCGGTGACGACGATTGCTCGCTGTTAAGGGTAAAAAAAAAAAAAAAACACGCTGTTCCATTCGGCACCCCACAAACCTCCGAAGCAACACCATGCCAAGCGGTGAGGACGATTGCTCGCTGTTAAGGGTAAAAAAAAAAAAACACGCTGTTCCATTCGGCACCCCACAAACCTCCGAAGCAACACCATGCCAAGCGGTGACGACGATTGCTCGCTGTTAAGGGTAAAAAAAAACACGCTGTTCCATTCGGCACCCCACAAACCTCCGAAGCAACACCATGCCAAGCGGTGACGACGATTGCTCGCTGTTAAGGGTAAAAAAAAACACGCTGTTCCATTCGGCACCCCACAAACCTCCGAAGCAACACCATGCCAAGCGGTGACGACGATTGCTCGCTGTTAAGGGTAAAAAAAAAAAAAAACACGCTGTTCCATTCGGCACCCCACAAACCTCCGAAGCAACACCATGCCAAGCGGTGACGACGATTGCTCGCTGTTAAGGGTAAAAAAAAAAACACGCTGTTCCATTCGGCACCCCACAAACCTCCGAAGCAACACCATGCCAAGCGGTGACGACGATTGCTCGCTGTTAAGGGTAAAAAAAAAACACGCTGTTCCATTCGGCACCCCACAAACCTCCGAAGCAACACCATGCCAAGCGGTGACGACGATTGCTCGCTGTTAAGGGTAAAAAAAAAAAAAACACGCTGTTCCATTCGGCACCCCACAAACCTCCGAAGCAACACCATGCCAAGCGGTGACGACGATTGCTCGCTGTTAAGGGTAAAAAAAAAAAAAACACGCTGTTCCATTCGGCACCCCACAAACCTCCGAAGCAACACCATGCCAAGCGGTGACGACGATTGCTCGCTGTTAAGGGTAAAAAAAAAACACGCTGTTCCATTCGGCACCCCACAAACCTCCGAAGCAACACCATGCCAAGCGGTGACGACGATTGCTCGCTGTTAAGGGTAAAAAAAAAAAAAAACACGCTGTTCCATTCGGCACCCCACAAACCTCCGAAGCAACACCATGCCAAGCGGTGACGACGATTGCTCGCTGTTAAGGGTAAAAAAAAAAAAAACACGCTGTTCCATTCGGCACCCCACAAACCTCCGAAGCAACACCATGCCAAGCGGTGACGACGATTGCTCGCTGTTAAGGGTAAAAAAAAAACACGCTGTTCCATTCGGCACCCCACAAACCTCCGAAGCAACACCATGCCAAGCGGTGACGACGATTGCTCGCTGTTAAGGGTAAAAAAAAAAAACACGCTGTTCCATTCGGCACCCCACAAACCTCCGAAGCAACACCATGCCAAGCGGTGACGACGATTGCTCGCTGTTAAGGGTAAAAAAAAAAACACGCTGTTCCATTCGGCACCCCACAAACCTCCGAAGCAACACCATGCCAAGCGGTGACGACGATTGCTCGCTGTTAAGGGTAAAAAAAAAAACACGCTGTTCCATTCGGCACCCCACAAACCTCCGAAGCAACACCATGCCAAGCGGTGACGACGATTGCTCGCTGTTAAGGGTAAAAAAAAAAAACACGCTGTTCCATTCGGCACCCCACAAACCTCCGAAGCAACACCATGCCAAGCGGTGACGACGATTGCTCGCTGTTAAGGGTAAAAAAAAAAAAAACACGCTGTTCCATTCGGCACCCCACAAACCTCCGAAGCAACACCATGCCAAGCGGTGACGACGATTGCTCGCTGTTAAGGGTAAAAAAAACACGCTGTTCCATTCGGCACCCCACAAACCTCCGAAGCAACACCATGCCAAGCGGTGACGACGATTGCTCGCTGTTAAGGGTAAAAAAAACACGCTGTTCCATTCGGCACCCCACAAACCTCCGAAGCAACACCATGCCAAGCGGTGACGACGATTGCTCGCTGTTAAGGGTAAAAAAAAAAACACGCTGTTCCATTCGGCACCCCACAAACCTCCGAAGCAACACCATGCCAAGCGGTGACGACGATTGCTCGCTGTTAAGGGTAAAAAAAAAAACACGCTGTTCCATTCGGCACCCCACAAACCTCCGAAGCAACACCATGCCAAGCGGTGACGACGATTGCTCGCTGTTAAGGGTAAAAAAAAAAAACACGCTGTTCCATTCGGCACCCACAAACCTCCGAAGCAACACCATGCCAAGCGGTGACGACGATTGCTCGCTGTTAAGGGTAAAAAAAAAAAAAAACACGCTGTTCCATTCGGCACCCCACAAACCTCCGAAGCAACACCATGCCAAGCGGTGACGACGATTGCTCGCTGTTAAGGGTAAAAAAAACACGCTGTTCCATTCGGCACCCCACAAACCTCCGAAGCAACACCATGCCAAGCGGTGACGACGATTGCTCGCTGTTAAGGGTAAAAAAAAACACGCTGTTCCATTCGGCACCCCACAAACCTCCGAAGCAACACCATGCCAAGCGGTGACGACGATTGCTCGCTGTTAAGGGTAAAAAAACACGCTGTTCCATTCGGCACCCCACAAACCTCCGAAGCAACACCATGCCAAGCGGTGACGACGATTGCTCGCTGTTAAGGGTAAAAAAAAAAAAACACGCTGTTCCATTCGGCACCCCACAAACCTCCGAAGCAACACCATGCCAAGCGGTGACGACGATTGCTCGCTGTTAAGGGTAAAAAAACACGCTGTTCCATTCGGCACCCCACAAACCTCCGAAGCAACACCATGCCAAGCGGTGACGACGATTGCTCGCTGTTAAGGGTAAAAAAACACGCTGTTCCATTCGGCACCCCACAAACCTCCGAAGCAACACCATGCCAAGCGGTGACGACGATTGCTCGCTGTTAAGGGTAAAAAAAAAAAAAACACGCTGTTCCATTCGGCACCCCACAAACCTCCGAAGCAACACCATGCCAAGCGGTGACGACGATTGCTCGCTGTTAAGGGTAAAAAAAAAAACACGCTGTTCCATTCGGCACCCCACAAACCTCCGAAGCAACACCATGCCAAGCGGTGACGACGATTGCTCGCTGTTAAGGGTAAAAAAAAAACACGCTGTTCCATTCGGCACCCCACAAACCTCCGAAGCAACACCATGCCAAGCGGTGACGACGATTGCTCGCTGTTAAGGGTAAAAAAAACACGCTGTTCCATTCGGCACCCCACAAACCTCCGAAGCAACACCATGCCAAGCGGTGACGACGATTGCTCGCTGTTAAGGGTAAAAAAAAAAACACGCTGTTCCATTCGGCACCCCACAAACCTCCGAAGCAACACCATGCCAAGCGGTGACGACGATTGCTCGCTGTTAAGGGTAAAAAAAAAAAAAACACGCTGTTCCATTCGGCACCCCACAAACCTCCGAAGCAACACCATGCCAAGCGGTGACGACGATTGCTCGCTGTTAAGGGTAAAAAAAAAAAACACGCTGTTCCATTCGGCACCCCACAAACCTCCGAAGCAACACCATGCCAAGCGGTGACGACGATTGCTCGCTGTTAAGGGTAAAAAAAAAAAAAACACGCTGTTCCATTCGGCACCCCACAAACCTCCGAAGCAACACCATGCCAAGCGGTGACGACGATTGCTCGCTGTTAAGGGTAAAAAAAAAAAAAAAACACGCTGTTCCATTCGGCACCCCACAAACCTCCGAAGCAACACCATGCCAAGCGGTGACGACGATTGCTCGCTGTTAAGGGTAAAAAAAAAAAAAAACACGCTGTTCCATTCGGCACCCCACAAACCTCCGAAGCAACACCATGCCAAGCGGTGACGACGATTGCTCGCTGTTAAGGGTAAAAAAAAAAAAAACACGCTGTTCCATTCGGCACCCCACAAACCTCCGAAGCAACACCATGCCAAGCGGTGACGACGATTGCTCGCTGTTAAGGGTAAAAAAAAAAAACACGCTGTTCCATTCGGCACCCCACAAACCTCCGAAGCAACACCATGCCAAGCGGTGACGACGATTGCTCGCTGTTAAGGGTAAAAAAAAAAACACGCTGTTCCATTCGGCACCCCACAAACCTCCGAAGCAACACCATGCCAAGCGGTGACGACGATTGCTCGCTGTTAAGGGTAAAAAAAACACGCTGTTCCATTCGGCACCCCACAAACCTCCGAAGCAACACCATGCCAAGCGGTGACGACGATTGCTCGCTGTTAAGGGTAAAAAAAAAAAAAAACACGCTGTTCCATTCGGCACCCCACAAACCTCCGAAGCAACACCATGCCAAGCGGTGACGACGATTGCTCGCTGTTAAGGGTAAAAAAAAAAAAAACACGCTGTTCCATTCGGCACCCCACAAACCTCCGAAGCAACACCATGCCAAGCGGTGACGACGATTGCTCGCTGTTAAGGGTAAAAAAAAAAAAACACGCTGTTCCATTCGGCACCCCACAAACCTCCGAAGCAACACCATGCCAAGCGGTGACGACGATTGCTCGCTGTTAAGGGTAAAAAAAAAAAAACACGCTGTTCCATTCGGCACCCCACAAACCTCCGAAGCAACACCATGCCAAGCGGTGACGACGATTGCTCGCTGTTAAGGGTAAAAAAAAAAAAAAAACACGCTGTTCCATTCGGCACCCCACAAACCTCCGAAGCAACACCATGCCAAGCGGTGACGACGATTGCTCGCTGTTAAGGGTAAAAAAAAAAAAACACGCTGTTCCATTCGGCACCCCACAAACCTCCGAAGCAACACCATGCCAAGCGGTGACGACGATTGCTCGCTGTTAAGGGTAAAAAAAAAAAAAACACGCTGTTCCATTCGGCACCCCACAAACCTCCGAAGCAACACCATGCCAAGCGGTGACGACGATTGCTCGCTGTTAAGGGTAAAAAAAAAAAACACGCTGTTCCATTCGGCACCCCACAAACCTCGAAGCAACACCATGCCAAGCGGTGACGACGATTGCTCGCTGTTAAGGGTAAAAAAAAAAACACGCTGTTCCATTCGGCACCCCACAAACCTCCGAAGCAACACCATGCCAAGCGGTGACGACGATTGCTCGCTGTTAAGGGTAAAAAAAAAAAAACACGCTGTTCCATTCGGCACCCCACAAACCTCCGAAGCAACACCATGCCAAGCGGTGACGACGATTGCTCGCTGTTAAGGGTAAAAAAAAAAAAAACACGCTGTTCCATTCGGCACCCCACAAACCTCCGAAGCAACACCATGCCAAGCGGTGACGACGATTGCTCGCTGTTAAGGGTAAAAAAAAAAAAACACGCTGTTCCATTCGGCACCCCACAAACCTCCGAAGCAACACCATGCCAAGCGGTGACGACGATTGCTCGCTGTTAAGGGTAAAAAAAAAAAAAAAACACGCTGTTCCATTCGGCACCCCACAAACCTCCGAAGCAACACCATGCCAAGCGGTGACGACGATTGCTCGCTGTTAAGGGTAAAAAAAAAACACGCTGTTCCATTCGGCACCCCACAAACCTCCGAAGCAACACCATGCCAAGCGGTGACGACGATTGCTCGCTGTTAAGGGTAAAAAAAAACACGCTGTTCCATTCGGCACCCCACAAACCTCCGAAGCAACACCATGCCAAGCGGTGACGACGATTGCTCGCTGTTAAAAAAGGGTAAAAAAAAAAAAAACACGCTGTTCCATTCGGCACCCCACAAACCTCCGAAGCAACACCATGCCAAGCGGTGACGACGATTGCTCGCTGTTAAGGGTAAAAAAAAAAACACGCTGTTCCATTCGGCACCCCACAAACCTCCGAAGCAACACCATGCCAAGCGGTGACGACGATTGCTCGCTGTTAAGGGTAAAAAAAAAAACACGCTGTTCCATTCGGCACCCCACAAACCTCCGAAGCAACACCATGCCAAGCGGTGACGACGATTGCTCGCTGTTAAGGGTAAAAAAAAAAAAACACGCTGTTCCATTCGGCACCCCACAAACCTCCGAAGCAACACCATGCCAAGCGGTGACGACGATTGCTCGCTGTTAAGGGTAAAAAAAAAAAAACACGCTGTTCCATTCGGCACCCCACAAACCTCCGAAGCAACACCATGCCAAGCGGTGACGACGATTGCTCGCTGTTAAGGGTAAAAAAAAAAAAAACACGCTGTTCCATTCGGCACCCCACAAACCTCCGAAGCAACACCATGCCAAGCGGTGACGACGATTGCTCGCTGTTAAGGGTAAAAAAAAAACACGCTGTTCCATTCGGCACCCCACAAACCTCCGAAGCAACACCATGCCAAGCGGTGACGACGATTGCTCGCTGTTAAGGGTAAAAAAAAAAAAACACGCTGTTCCATTCGGCACCCCACAAACCTCCGAAGCAACACCATGCCAAGCGGTGACGACGATTGCTCGCTGTTAAGGGTAAAAAAAAAAAACACGCTGTTCCATTCGGCACCCCACAAACCTCCGAAGCAACACCATGCCAAGCGGTGACGACGATTGCTCGCTGTTAAGGGTAAAAAAAAAAAAACACGCTGTTCCATTCGGCACCCCACAAACCTCCGAAGCAACACCATGCCAAGCGGTGACGACGATTGCTCGCTGTTAAGGGTAAAAAAAAAAAAACACGCTGTTCCATTCGGCACCCCACAAACCTCCGAAGCAACACCATGCCAAGCGGTGACGACGATTGCTCGCTGTTAAGGGTAAAAAAAAAAAAACACGCTGTTCCATTCGGCACCCCACAAACCTCCGAAGCAACACCATGCCAAGCGGTGACGACGATTGCTCGCTGTTAAGGGTAAAAAAAAAAAAACACGCTGTTCCATTCGGCACCCCACAAACCTCCGAAGCAACACCATGCCAAGCGGTGACGACGATTGCTCGCTGTTAAGGGTAAAAAAAAAAAAACACGCTGTTCCATTCGGCACCCCACAAACCTCCGAAGCAACACCATGCCAAGCGGTGACGACGATTGCTCGCTGTTAAGGGTAAAAAAAAAAAAACACGCTGTTCCATTCGGCACCCCACAAACCTCCGAAGCAACACCATGCCAAGCGGTGACGACGATTGCTCGCTGTTAAGGGTAAAAAAAAAAACACGCTGTTCCATTCGGCACCCCACAAACCTCCGAAGCAACACCATGCCAAGCGGTGACGACGATTGCTCGCTGTTAAGGGTAAAAAAAAAAAAAACACGCTGTTCCATTCGGCACCCCACAAACCTCCGAAGCAACACCATGCCAAGCGGTGACGACGATTGCTCGCTGTTAAGGGTAAAAAAAAAAAAAAACACGCTGTTCCATTCGGCACCCCACAAACCTCCGAAGCAACACCATGCCAAGCGGTGACGACGATTGCTCGCTGTTAAGGGTAAAAAAAAAAAAAACACGCTGTTCCATTCGGCACCCCACAAACCTCCGAAGCAACACCATGCCAAGCGGTGACGACGATTGCTCGCTGTTAAGGGTAAAAAAAAAAAACACGCTGTTCCATTCGGCACCCCACAAACCTCCGAAGCAACACCATGCCAAGCGGTGACGACGATTGCTCGCTGTTAAGGGTAAAAAAAAAAAAAAAACACGCTGTTCCATTCGGCACCCCACAAACCTCCGAAGCAACACCATGCCAAGCGGTGACGACGATTGCTCGCTGTTAAGGGTAAAAAAAAAAAAAAAACACGCTGTTCCATTCGGCACCCCACAAACCTCCGAAGCAACACCATGCCAAGCGGTGACGACGATTGCTCGCTGTTAAGGGTAAAAAAAAAAACACGCTGTTCCATTCGGCACCCCACAAACCTCCGAAGCAACACCATGCCAAGCGGTGACGACGATTGCTCGCTGTTAAGGGTAAAAAAAAAAAAACACGCTGTTCCATTCGGCACCCCACAAACCTCCGAAGCAACACCATGCCAAGCGGTGACGACGATTGCTCGCTGTTAAGGGTAAAAAAAAAAAAACACGCTGTTCCATTCGGCACCCCACAAACCTCCGAAGCAACACCATGCCAAGCGGTGACGACGATTGCTCGCTGTTAAGGGTAAAAAAAAAAAACACGCTGTTCCATTCGGCACCCCACAAACCTCCGAAGCAACACCATGCCAAGCGGTGACGACGATTGCTCGCTGTTAAGGGTAAAAAAAAAAACACGCTGTTCCATTCGGCACCCCACAAACCTCCGAAGCAACACCATGCCAAGCGGTGACGACGATTGCTCGCTGTTAAGGGTAAAAAAAAAAAAAACACGCTGTTCCATTCGGCACCCCACAAACCTCCGAAGCAACACCATGCCAAGCGGTGACGACGATTGCTCGCTGTTAAGGGTAAAAAAACACGCTGTTCCATTCGGCACCCCACAAACCTCCGAAGCAACACCATGCCAAGCGGTGACGACGATTGCTCGCTGTTAAGGGTAAAAAAAAAAAAAAAACACGCTGTTCCATTCGGCACCCCACAAACCTCCGAAGCAACACCATGCCAAGCGGTGACGACGATTGCTCGCTGTTAAGGGTAAAAAAAAAAAAAAACACGCTGTTCCATTCGGCACCCCACAAACCTCCGAAGCAACACCATGCCAAGCGGTGACGACGATTGCTCGCTGTTAAGGGTAAAAAAAAAAAACACGCTGTTCCATTCGGCACCCCACAAACCTCCGAAGCAACACCATGCCAAGCGGTGACGACGATTGCTCGCTGTTAAGGGTAAAAAAAAAAAACACGCTGTTCCATTCGGCACCCCACAAACCTCCGAAGCAACACCATGCCAAGCGGTGACGACGATTGCTCGCTGTTAAGGGTAAAAAAAAAAAAAACACGCTGTTCCATTCGGCACCCCACAAACCTCCGAAGCAACACCATGCCAAGCGGTGACGACGATTGCTCGCTGTTAAGGGTAAAAAAAAAAAAAAACACGCTGTTCCATTCGGCACCCCACAAACCTCCGAAGCAACACCATGCCAAGCGGTGACGACGATTGCTCGCTGTTAAGGGTAAAAAAAAAAAAAAACACGCTGTTCCATTCGGCACCCCACAAACCTCCGAAGCAACACCATGCCAAGCGGTGACGACGATTGCTCGCTGTTAAGGGTAAAAAAAAAAACACGCTGTTCCATTCGGCACCCCACAAACCTCCGAAGCAACACCATGCCAAGCGGTGACGACGATTGCTCGCTGTTAAGGGTAAAAAAAAAAAAACACGCTGTTCCATTCGGCACCCCACAAACCTCCGAAGCAACACCATGCCAAGCGGTGACGACGATTGCTCGCTGTTAAGGGTAAAAAAAAAAAAACACGCTGTTCCATTCGGCACCCCACAAACCTCCGAAGCAACACCATGCCAAGCGGTGACGACGATTGCTCGCTGTTAAGGGTAAAAAAAAAAACACGCTGTTCCATTCGGCACCCCACAAACCTCCGAAGCAACACCATGCCAAGCGGTGACGACGATTGCTCGCTGTTAAGGGTAAAAAAAAAAAAACACGCTGTTCCATTCGGCACCCCACAAACCTCCGAAGCAACACCATGCCAAGCGGTGACGACGATTGCTCGCTGTTAAGGGTAAAAAAAAAAAAAACACGCTGTTCCATTCGGCACCCCACAAACCTCCGAAGCAACACCATGCCAAGCGGTGACGACGATTGCTCGCTGTTAAGGGTAAAAAAAAAAAAAACACGCTGTTCCATTCGGCACCCCACAAACCTCCGAAGCAACACCATGCCAAGCGGTGACGACGATTGCTCGCTGTTAAGGGTAAAAAAAAAACACGCTGTTCCATTCGGCACCCCACAAACCTCCGAAGCAACACCATGCCAAGCGGTGACGACGATTGCTCGCTGTTAAGGGTAAAAAAAAAAAAACACGCTGTTCCATTCGGCACCCCACAAACCTCCGAAGCAACACCATGCCAAGCGGTGACGACGATTGCTCGCTGTTAAGGGTAAAAAAAAAAAAAACACGCTGTTCCATTCGGCACCCCACAAACCTCCGAAGCAACACCATGCCAAGCGGTGACGACGATTGCTCGCTGTTAAGGGTAAAAAAAAAAAAACACGCTGTTCCATTCGGCACCCCACAAACCTCCGAAGCAACACCATGCCAAGCGGTGACGACGATTGCTCGCTGTTAAGGGTAAAAAAAAAAAAACACGCTGTTCCATTCGGCACCCCACAAACCTCCGAAGCAACACCATGCCAAGCGGTGACGACGATTGCTCGCTGTTAAGGGTAAAAAAACACGCTGTTCCATTCGGCACCCCACAAACCTCCGAAGCAACACCATGCCAAGCGGTGACGACGATTGCTCGCTGTTAAGGGTAAAAAAAAAAAAACACGCTGTTCCATTCGGCACCCCACAAACCTCCGAAGCAACACCATGCCAAGCGGTGACGACGATTGCTCGCTGTTAAGGGTAAAAAAAAAAACACGCTGTTCCATTCGGCACCCCACAAACCTCCGAAGCAACACCATGCCAAGCGGTGACGACGATTGCTCGCTGTTAAGGGTAAAAAAAAAAAACACGCTGTTCCATTCGGCACCCCACAAACCTCCGAAGCAACACCATGCCAAGCGGTGACGACGATTGCTCGCTGTTAAGGGTAAAAAAAAAAACACGCTGTTCCATTCGGCACCCCACAAACCTCCGAAGCAACACCATGCCAAGCGGTGACGACGATTGCTCGCTGTTAAGGGTAAAAAAAAAAAAAAAACACGCTGTTCCATTCGGCACCCCACAAACCTCCGAAGCAACACCATGCCAAGCGGTGACGACGATTGCTCGCTGTTAAGGGTAAAAAAAAAAAAACACGCTGTTCCATTCGGCACCCCACAAACCTCCGAAGCAACACCATGCCAAGCGGTGACGACGATTGCTCGCTGTTAAGGGTAAAAAAAAAAAAAACACGCTGTTCCATTCGGCACCCCACAAACCTCCGAAGCAACACCATGCCAAGCGGTGACGACGATTGCTCGCTGTTAAGGGTAAAAAAAAAAACACGCTGTTCCATTCGGCACCCCACAAACCTCCGAAGCAACACCATGCCAAGCGGTGACGACGATTGCTCGCTGTTAAGGGTAAAAAAAAAAAAAAAACACGCTGTTCCATTCGGCACCCCACAAACCTCCGAAGCAACACCATGCCAAGCGGTGACGACGATTGCTCGCTGTTAAGGGTAAAAAAAAAAAAACACGCTGTTCCATTCGGCACCCCACAAACCTCCGAAGCAACACCATGCCAAGCGGTGACGACGATTGCTCGCTGTTAAGGGTAAAAAAAAAAAAAACACGCTGTTCCATTCGGCACCCCACAAACCTCCGAAGCAACACCATGCCAAGCGGTGACGACGATTGCTCGCTGTTAAGGGTAAAAAAAAAAAAAAAACACGCTGTTCCATTCGGCACCCCACAAACCTCCGAAGCAACACCATGCCAAGCGGTGACGACGATTGCTCGCTGTTAAGGGTAAAAAAAAAAAAACACGCTGTTCCATTCGGCACCCCACAAACCTCCGAAGCAACACCATGCCAAGCGGTGACGACGATTGCTCGCTGTTAAGGGTAAAAAAAAAAAAAACACGCTGTTCCATTCGGCACCCCACAAACCTCCGAAGCAACACCATGCCAAGCGGTGACGACGATTGCTCGCTGTTAAGGGTAAAAAAAAAAACACGCTGTTCCATTCGGCACCCCACAAACCTCCGAAGCAACACCATGCCAAGCGGTGACGACGATTGCTCGCTGTTAAGGGTAAAAAAAAAAAACACGCTGTTCCATTCGGCACCCCACAAACCTCCGAAGCAACACCATGCCAAGCGGTGACGACGATTGCTCGCTGTTAAGGGTAAAAAAAAAAAAACACGCTGTTCCATTCGGCACCCCACAAACCTCCGAAGCAACACCATGCCAAGCGGTGACGACGATTGCTCGCTGTTAAGGGTAAAAAAAAAAAAAAACACGCTGTTCCATTCGGCACCCCACAAACCTCCGAAGCAACACCATGCCAAGCGGTGACGACGATTGCTCGCTGTTAAGGGTAAAAAAAAAAAAACACGCTGTTCCATTCGGCACCCCACAAACCTCCGAAGCAACACCATGCCAAGCGGTGACGACGATTGCTCGCTGTTAAGGGTAAAAAAAAAAAAAACACGCTGTTCCATTCGGCACCCCACAAACCTCCGAAGCAACACCATGCCAAGCGGTGACGACGATTGCTCGCTGTTAAGGGTAAAAAAAAAAAAAACACGCTGTTCCATTCGGCACCCCACAAACCTCCGAAGCAACACCATGCCAAGCGGTGACGACGATTGCTCGCTGTTAAGGGTAAAAAAAAAAAAACACGCTGTTCCATTCGGCACCCCACAAACCTCCGAAGCAACACCATGCCAAGCGGTGACGACGATTGCTCGCTGTTAAGGGTAAAAAAAAAAAAAACACGCTGTTCCATTCGGCACCCCACAAACCTCCGAAGCAACACCATGCCAAGCGGTGACGACGATTGCTCGCTGTTAAGGGTAAAAAAAAAAAAAAACACGCTGTTCCATTCGGCACCCCACAAACCTCCGAAGCAACACCATGCCAAGCGGTGACGACGATTGCTCGCTGTTAAGGGTAAAAAAAAAAAAACACGCTGTTCCATTCGGCACCCCACAAACCTCCGAAGCAACACCATGCCAAGCGGTGACGACGATTGCTCGCTGTTAAGGGTAAAAAAAAAAAAAACACGCTGTTCCATTCGGCACCCCACAAACCTCCGAAGCAACACCATGCCAAGCGGTGACGACGATTGCTCGCTGTTAAGGGTAAAAAAAACACGCTGTTCCATTCGGCACCCCACAAACCTCCGAAGCAACACCATGCCAAGCGGTGACGACGATTGCTCGCTGTTAAGGGTAAAAAAAAAAAACACGCTGTTCCATTCGGCACCCCACAAACCTCCGAAGCAACACCATGCCAAGCGGTGACGACGATTGCTCGCTGTTAAGGGTAAAAAAAAAAAAAACACGCTGTTCCATTCGGCACCCCACAAACCTCCGAAGCAACACCATGCCAAGCGGTGACGACGATTGCTCGCTGTTAAGGGTAAAAAAAAAACACGCTGTTCCATTCGGCACCCCACAAACCTCCGAAGCAACACCATGCCAAGCGGTGACGACGATTGCTCGCTGTTAAGGGTAAAAAAAAAAAAAAAAAAACACGCTGTTCCATTCGGCACCCCACAAACCTCCGAAGCAACACCATGCCAAGCGGTGACGACGATTGCTCGCTGTTAAGGGTAAAAAAAAAAAAAAACACGCTGTTCCATTCGGCACCCCACAAACCTCCGAAGCAACACCATGCCAAGCGGTGACGACGATTGCTCGCTGTTAAGGGTAAAAAAAAAAAAACACGCTGTTCCATTCGGCACCCCACAAACCTCCGAAGCAACACCATGCCAAGCGGTGACGACGATTGCTCGCTGTTAAGGGTAAAAAAAAAAAAAAAAACGCTGTTCCATTCGGCACCCCACAAACCTCCGAAGCAACACCATGCCAAGCGGTGACGACGATTGCTCGCTGTTAAGGGTAAAAAAAACACGCTGTTCCATTCGGCACCCCACAAACCTCCGAAGCAACACCATGCCAAGCGGTGACGACGATTGCTCGCTGTTAAGGGTAAAAAAAAAAAACACGCTGTTCCATTCGGCACCCCACAAACCTCCGAAGCAACACCATGCCAAGCGGTGACGACGATTGCTCGCTGTTAAGGGTAAAAAAAAAAAAAAAAACACGCTGTTCCATTCGGCACCCCACAAACCTCCGAAGCAACACCATGCCAAGCGGTGACGACGATTGCTCGCTGTTAAGGGTAAAAAAAAACACGCTGTTCCATTCGGCACCCCACAAACCTCCGAAGCAACACCATGCCAAGCGGTGACGACGATTGCTCGCTGTTAAGGGTAAAAAAAAACACGCTGTTCCATTCGGCACCCCACAAACCTCCGAAGCAACACCATGCCAAGCGGTGACGACGATTGCTCGCTGTTAAGGGTAAAAAAAAACACGCTGTTCCATTCGGCACCCCACAAACCTCCGAAGCAACACCATGCCAAGCGGTGACGACGATTGCTCGCTGTTAAGGGTAAAAAAAACACGCTGTTCCATTCGGCACCCCACAAACCTCCGAAGCAACACCATGCCAAGCGGTGACGACGATTGCTCGCTGTTAAGGGTAAAAAAAAAAAAAAACACGCTGTTCCATTCGGCACCCCACAAACCTCCGAAGCAACACCATGCCAAGCGGTGACGACGATTGCTCGCTGTTAAGGGTAAAAAAAACACGCTGTTCCATTCGGCACCCCACAAACCTCCGAAGCAACACCATGCCAAGCGGTGACGACGATTGCTCGCTGTTAAGGGTAAAAAAAACACGCTGTTCCATTCGGCACCCCACAAACCTCCGAAGCAACACCATGCCAAGCGGTGACGACGATTGCTCGCTGTTAAGGGTAAAAAAAACACGCTGTTCCATTCGGCACCCCACAAACCTCCGAAGCAACACCATGCCAAGCGGTGACGACGATTGCTCGCTGTTAAGGGTAAAAAAAACACGCTGTTCCATTCGGCACCCCACAAACCTCCGAAGCAACACCATGCCAAGCGGTGACGACGATTGCTCGCTGTTAAGGGTAAAAAAACACGCTGTTCCATTCGGCACCCCACAAACCTCCGAAGCAACACCATGCCAAGCGGTGACGACGATTGCTCGCTGTTAAGGGTAAAAAAAAAAAAAACACGCTGTTCCATTCGGCACCCCACAAACCTCCGAAGCAACACCATGCCAAGCGGTGACGACGATTGCTCGCTGTTAAGGGTAAAAAAAAAAAAACACGCTGTTCCATTCGGCACCCCACAAACCTCCGAAGCAACACCATGCCAAGCGGTGACGACGATTGCTCGCTGTTAAGGGTAAAAAAAAAACACGCTGTTCCATTCGGCACCCCACAAACCTCCGAAGCAACACCATGCCAAGCGGTGACGACGATTGCTCGCTGTTAAGGGTAAAAAAAACACGCTGTTCCATTCGGCACCCCACAAACCTCCGAAGCAACACCATGCCAAGCGGTGACGACGATTGCTCGCTGTTAAGGGTAAAAAAACACGCTGTTCCATTCGGCACCCCACAAACCTCCGAAGCAACACCATGCCAAGCGGTGACGACGATTGCTCGCTGTTAAGGGTAAAAAAAAACACGCTGTTCCATTCGGCACCCCACAAACCTCCGAAGCAACACCATGCCAAGCGGTGACGACGATTGCTCGCTGTTAAGGGTAAAAAACACGCTGTTCCATTCGGCACCCCACAAACCTCCGAAGCAACACCATGCCAAGCGGTGACGACGATTGCTCGCTGTTAAGGGTAAAAAAAACACGCTGTTCCATTCGGCACCCCACAAACCTCCGAAGCAACACCATGCCAAGCGGTGACGACGATTGCTCGCTGTTAAGGGTAAAAAAAAAAAACACGCTGTTCCATTCGGCACCCCACAAACCTCCGAAGCAACACCATGCCAAGCGGTGACGACGATTGCTCGCTGTTAAGGGTAAAAAAAAACACGCTGTTCCATTCGGCACCCCACAAACCTCCGAAGCAACACCATGCCAAGCGGTGACGACGATTGCTCGCTGTTAAGGGTAAAAAAAAACACGCTGTTCCATTCGGCACCCCACAAACCTCCGAAGCAACACCATGCCAAGCGGTGACGACGATTGCTCGCTGTTAAGGGTAGAAATCGGCGCGAAAACACGCTGTTCCATTCGGCACCCCACAAACCTCCGAAGCAACACCATGCCAAGCGGTGACGACGATTGCTCGCTGTTAAGGGTAAAAAAAAAAAAAACACGCTGTTCCATTCGGCACCCCACAAACCTCCGAAGCAACACCATGCCAAGCGGTGACGACGATTGCTCGCTGTTAAGGGTAAAAAAAAAAAAAAAACACGCTGTTCCATTCGGCACCCCACAAACCTCCGAAGCAACACCATGCCAAGCGGTGACGACGATTGCTCGCTGTTAAAGGTAGCTTCGCAACGGACGGCTGGACAGCAAACCAGACGCAGCCAATCGGCGCGAAACCACGCTGTTCCATTCGGCACCCCACAAACCTCCGAAGCAACACCATGCCAAGCGGTGACGACGATTGCTCGCTGTTAAGGGTAGCTTCGCAACGGACGGCTGGACAGCAAACCAGACGCAGCCAATCGGCGCGAAACCACGCTGTTCCATTCGGCACCCCACAAACCTCCGAAGCAACACCATGCCAAGCGGTGACGACGATTGCTCGCTGTTAAGGTTAGCTTCGCAACGGACGGCTGGACAGCAAACCAGACGCAGCCAATCGGCGCGAAACCACGCTGTTCCATTCGGCACCCCACAAACCTCCGAAGCAACACCATGCCAAGCGGTGACGACGATTGCTCGCTGTTAAGGGTAGCTTCGCAACGGACGGCTGGACAGCAAACCAGACGCAGCCAATCGGCGCGAAACCACGCTGTTCCATACGGCACCCCACAAACCTCCGAAGCAACACCATGCCAAGCGGTGACGACGATTGCTCGCTGTTAAGGGTAAAAAAAAAAAAACACGCTGTTCCATTCGGCACCCCACAAACCTCCGAAGCAACACCATGCCAAGCGGTGACGACGATTGCTCGCTGTTAAGGGTAAAAAAAAAAAAAACACGCTGTTCCATTCGGCACCCCACAAACCTCCGAAGCAACACCATGCCAAGCGGTGACGACGATTGCTCGCTGTTAAGGGTAGCTTCGCAACGGACGGCTGGACAGCAAACCAGACGCAGCCAATCGGCGCGAAACCACGCTGTTCCATTCGGCACCCCACAAACCTCCGAAGCAACACCATGCCAAGCGGTGACGACGATTGCTCGCTGTTAAGGGTAGCTTCGCAACGGACGGCTGGACAGCAAACCAGACGCAGCCAATCGGCGCCAAACCACGCTGTTCCATTCGGCACCCCACAAACCTCCGAAGCAACACCATGCCAAGCGGTGACGACGATTGCTCGCTGTTAAGGGTAGCTTCGCAACGGACGGCTGGACAGCAAACCAGACGCAGCCAATCGGCGCCAAACCACGCTGTTCCATTCGGCACCCCACAAACCTCCGAAGCAACACCATGCCAAGCGGTGACGACGATTGCTCGCTGTCAAGGGTAGCTTCGCAACGGACGGCTGGACAGCAAACCAGACACAGCCAATCGCCGCGAAACCACGCTGTTCCATACGTCCATACGGCACCCCACAAACCTCCGAAGCAACACCATGCCAAGCGGTGACGACGATTGCTCGCTGTTAAGGGTAGCTTCGCAACGGTACGGCTGGACAGCAAACCAGACGCAGCCAATCGGCGCGAAACCACGCTGTTCCATTCGGCACCCCACAAACCTCCGAAGCAACACCATGCCAAGCGGTGACGACGATTGCTCGCTGTTAAGGTTAGCTTCGCAACGGACGGCTGGACAGCAAACCAGACGCAGCCAATCGCCGCGAAACCACGCTGTTCCATTCGGCACCCCACAAACCTCCGAAGCAACACCATGCCAAGCGGTGACGACGATTGCTCGCTGTTAAGGGTAGCTTCGCAACGGACGGCTGGACAGCACACCAGACGCAGCCAATCGGCGCGAAACCACGCTGTTCCATTCGGCACCCCACAAACCTCCGAAGCAACACCATGCCAAGCGGTGACGACGATTGCTCGCTGTTAAGGGTAGCTTCGCAACGGACGGCTGGACAGCAAACCAGACGCAGCCAATCGGCGCCAAACCACGCTGTTCCATTCGGCACCCCACAAACCTCCTGAAGCAACACCATGCCAAGCGGTGACGACGATTGCTCGCTGTTAAGGGTAGCTTCGCAACGGACGGCTGGACAGCAAACCAGACGCAGCCAATCGGCGCGAAACCACGCTGTTCCATTCGGCACCCCACAAACCTCCGAAGCAACACCATGCCAAGCGGTGACGACGATTGCTCGCTGTTAAGGGTAGCTTCGCAACGGACGGCTGGACAGCAAACCAGACGCAGCCAATCGGCGCCAAACCACGCTGTTCCATTCGGCACCCCACAAACCTCCGAAGCAACACCATGCCAAGCGGTGACGACGATTGCTCGCTGTTAAGGGTAGCTTCGCAACGGACGGCTGGACAGCAAACCAGACGCAGCCAATCGGCGCGAAACCATGCTGTTCCATTCGGCACCCCACAAACCTCCGAAGCAACACCATGCCAAGCGGTGACGACGATTGCTCGCTGTTAAGGGTAAAAAAAAAAACACGCTGTTCCATTCGGCACCCCACAAACCTCCGAAGCAACACCATGCCAAGCGGTGACGACGATTGCTCGCTGTTAAGGGTAAAAAAAAAAAACACGCTGTTCCATTCGGCACCCCACAAACCTCCTGAAGCAACACCATGCCAAGCGGTGACGACGATTGCTCGCTGTTAAGGGTAGCTTCGCAACGGACGGCTGGACAGCAAACCAGACGCAGCCAATCGGCGCGAAACCACGCTGTTCCATTCGGCACCCCACAAACCTCTGAAGCAACACCATGCCAAGCGGTGACGACGATTGCTCGCTGTTAAGGGTAGCTTCGCAACGGACGGCTGGACAGCAAACCAGACGCAGCCAATTGGCGCGAAACCATGCTGTTCCATTCGGCACCCCACAAACCTCCGAAGCAACACCATGCCAAGCGGTGACGACGATTGCTCGCTGTTAAGGGTAGCTTCGCAACGGACGGCTGGACAGCAAACCAGACGCAGCCAATCGGCGCGAAACCACGCTGTTCCATTCGGCACCCCACAAACCTCCGAAGCAACACCATGCCAAGCGGTGACGACGATTGCTCGCTGTTAAGGGTAGCTTCGCAACGGACGGCTGGACAGCAAACCAGACGCAGCCAATCGGCGCGAAACCACGCTGTTCCATTCGGCACCCCACAAACCTCCGAAGCAACACCATGCCAAGCGGTGACGACGATTGCTCGCTGTTAAGGGTAGCTTCGCAACGGACGGCTGGACAGCAAACCAGACGCAGCCAATCGGCGCGAAACCACGCTGTTCCATTCGGCACCCCACAAACCTCCGAAGCAACACCATGCCAAGCGGTGACGACGATTGCTCGCTGTTAAGGGTAAAAAAAACACGCTGTTCCATTCGGCACCCCACAAACCTCCGAAGCAACACCATGCCAAGCGGTGACGACGATTGCTCGCTGTTAAGGGTAAAAAAAAAAAAAAACACGCTGTTCCATTCGGCACCCCACAAACCTCCGAAGCAACACCATGCCAAGCGGTGACGACGATTGCTCGCTGTTAAGGGTAAAAAAACACGCTGTTCCATTCGGCACCCCACAAACCTCCGAAGCAACACCATGCCAAGCGGTGACGACGATTGCTCGCTGTTAAGGGTAAAAAAAACACGCTGTTCCATTCGGCACCCCACAAACCTCCGAAGCAACACCATGCCAAGCGGTGACGACGATTGCTCGCTGTTAAGGGTAAAAAAACACGCTGTTCCATTCGGCACCCCACAAACCTCCGAAGCAACACCATGCCAAGCGGTGACGACGATTGCTCGCTGTTAAGGGTAAAAAAAAACACGCTGTTCCATTCGGCACCCCACAAACCTCCGAAGCAACACCATGCCAAGCGGTGACGACGATTGCTCGCTGTTAAGGGTAAAAAAAACACGCTGTTCCATTCGGCACCCCACAAACCTCCGAAGCAACACCATGCCAAGCGGTGACGACGATTGCTCGCTGTTAAGGGTAAAAAAAAACACGCTGTTCCATTCGGCACCCCACAAACCTCCGAAGCAACACCATGCCAAGCGGTGACGACGATTGCTCGCTGTTAAGGGTAAAAAAAAAAAAAAACACGCTGTTCCATTCGGCACCCCACAAACCTCCGAAGCAACACCATGCCAAGCGGTGACGACGATTGCTCGCTGTTAAGGGTAAAAAAAAAAAAACACGCTGTTCCATTCGGCACCCCACAAACCTCCGAAGCAACACCATGCCAAGCGGTGACGACGATTGCTCGCTGTTAAGGGTAAAAAAAAAACACGCTGTTCCATTCGGCACCCCACAAACCTCCGAAGCAACACCATGCCAAGCGGTGACGACGATTGCTCGCTGTTAAGGGTAAAAAAAACACGCTGTTCCATTCGGCACCCCACAAACCTCCGAAGCAACACCATGCCAAGCGGTGACGACGATTGCTCGCTGTTAAGGGTAAAAAAAAAAAAAACACGCTGTTCCATTCGGCACCCCACAAACCTCCGAAGCAACACCATGCCAAGCGGTGACGACGATTGCTCGCTGTTAAGGGTAAAAAAAAAAAAAAACACGCTGTTCCATTCGGCACCCCACAAACCTCCGAAGCAACACCATGCCAAGCGGTGACGACGATTGCTCGCTGTTAAGGGTAAAAAAAAAAAAAAACACGCTGTTCCATTCGGCACCCCACAAACCTCCGAAGCAACACCATGCCAAGCGGTGACGACGATTGCTCGCTGTTAAGGGTAAAAAAAACACGCTGTTCCATTCGGCACCCCACAAACCTCCGAAGCAACACCATGCCAAGCGGTGACGACGATTGCTCGCTGTTAAGGGTAAAAAAAAAAAAAACACGCTGTTCCATTCGGCACCCCACAAACCTCCGAAGCAACACCATGCCAAGCGGTGACGACGATTGCTCGCTGTTAAGGGTAAAAAAAAAAAACACGCTGTTCCATTCGGCACCCCACAAACCTCCGAAGCAACACCATGCCAAGCGGTGACGACGATTGCTCGCTGTTAAGGGTAAAAAAAAACACGCTGTTCCATTCGGCACCCCACAAACCTCCGAAGCAACACCATGCCAAGCGGTGACGACGATTGCTCGCTGTTAAGGGTAAAAAAAAAAAAACACGCTGTTCCATTCGGCACCCCACAAACCTCCGAAGCAACACCATGCCAAGCGGTGACGACGATTGCTCGCTGTTAAGGGTAAAAAAAAACACGCTGTTCCATTCGGCACCCCACAAACCTCCGAAGCAACACCATGCCAAGCGGTGACGACGATTGCTCGCTGTTAAGGGTAAAAAAAAAAACACGCTGTTCCATTCGGCACCCCACAAACCTCCGAAGCAACACCATGCCAAGCGGTGACGACGATTGCTCGCTGTTAAGGGTAAAAAAAAACACGCTGTTCCATTCGGCACCCCACAAACCTCCGAAGCAACACCATGCCAAGCGGTGACGACGATTGCTCGCTGTTAAGGGTAAAAAAAAAAAAAACACGCTGTTCCATTCGGCACCCCACAAACCTCCGAAGCAACACCATGCCAAGCGGTGACGACGATTGCTCGCTGTTAAGGGTAAAAAAAAAAAAACACGCTGTTCCATTCGGCACCCCACAAACCTCCGAAGCAACACCATGCCAAGCGGTGACGACGATTGCTCGCTGTTAAGGGTAAAAAAAACACGCTGTTCCATTCGGCACCCCACAAACCTCCGAAGCAACACCATGCCAAGCGGTGACGACGATTGCTCGCTGTTAAGGGTAAAAAAAACACGCTGTTCCATTCGGCACCCCACAAACCTCCGAAGCAACACCATGCCAAGCGGTGACGACGATTGCTCGCTGTTAAGGGTAAAAAAAAACACGCTGTTCCATTCGGCACCCCACAAACCTCCGAAGCAACACCATGCCAAGCGGTGACGACGATTGCTCGCTGTTAAGGGTAAAAAAAAAAAACACGCTGTTCCATTCGGCACCCCACAAACCTCCGAAGCAACACCATGCCAAGCGGTGACGACGATTGCTCGCTGTTAAGGGTAAAAAAAAACACGCTGTTCCATTCGGCACCCCACAAACCTCCGAAGCAACACCATGCCAAGCGGTGACGACGATTGCTCGCTGTTAAGGGTAAAAAAAACACGCTGTTCCATTCGGCACCCCACAAACCTCCGAAGCAACACCATGCCAAGCGGTGACGACGATTGCTCGCTGTTAAGGGTAAAAAAAACACGCTGTTCCATTCGGCACCCCACAAACCTCCGAAGCAACACCATGCCAAGCGGTGACGACGATTGCTCGCTGTTAAGGGTAAAAAAAACACGCTGTTCCATTCGGCACCCCACAAACCTCCGAAGCAACACCATGCCAAGCGGTGACGACGATTGCTCGCTGTTAAGGGTAAAAAAACACGCTGTTCCATTCGGCACCCCACAAACCTCCGAAGCAACACCATGCCAAGCGGTGACGACGATTGCTCGCTGTTAAGGGTAAAAAAAACACGCTGTTCCATTCGGCACCCCACAAACCTCCGAAGCAACACCATGCCAAGCGGTGACGACGATTGCTCGCTGTTAAGGGTAAAAAAAACACGCTGTTCCATTCGGCACCCCACAAACCTCCGAAGCAACACCATGCCAAGCGGTGACGACGATTGCTCGCTGTTAAGGGTAAAAAAACACGCTGTTCCATTCGGCACCCCACAAACCTCCGAAGCAACACCATGCCAAGCGGTGACGACGATTGCTCGCTGTTAAGGGTAAAAAAAAAACACGCTGTTCCATTCGGCACCCCACAAACCTCCGAAGCAACACCATGCCAAGCGGTGACGACGATTGCTCGCTGTTAAGGGTAAAAAAACACGCTGTTCCATTCGGCACCCCACAAACCTCCGAAGCAACACCATGCCAAGCGGTGACGACGATTGCTCGCTGTTAAGGGTAAAAAAAACACGCTGTTCCATTCGGCACCCCACAAACCTCCGAAGCAACACCATGCCAAGCGGTGACGACGATTGCTCGCTGTTAAGGGTAAAAAAACACGCTGTTCCATTCGGCACCCCACAAACCTCCGAAGCAACACCATGCCAAGCGGTGACGACGATTGCTCGCTGTTAAGGGTAAAAAAACACGCTGTTCCATTCGGCACCCCACAAACCTCCGAAGCAACACCATGCCAAGCGGTGACGACGATTGCTCGCTGTTAAGGGTAAAAAAAAAACACGCTGTTCCATTCGGCACCCCACAAACCTCCGAAGCAACACCATGCCAAGCGGTGACGACGATTGCTCGCTGTTAAGGGTAAAAAAAAAAAAAACACGCTGTTCCATTCGGCACCCCACAAACCTCCGAAGCAACACCATGCCAAGCGGTGACGACGATTGCTCGCTGTTAAGGGTAAAAAAAACACGCTGTTCCATTCGGCACCCCACAAACCTCCGAAGCAACACCATGCCAAGCGGTGACGACGATTGCTCGCTGTTAAGGGTAAAAAAAAACACGCTGTTCCATTCGGCACCCCACAAACCTCCGAAGCAACACCATGCCAAGCGGTGACGACGATTGCTCGCTGTTAAGGGTAAAAAAACACGCTGTTCCATTCGGCACCCCACAAACCTCCGAAGCAACACCATGCCAAGCGGTGACGACGATTGCTCGCTGTTAAGGGTAAAAAACACGCTGTTCCATTCGGCACCCCACAAACCTCCGAAGCAACACCATGCCAAGCGGTGACGACGATTGCTCGCTGTTAAGGGTAAAAAACACGCTGTTCCATTCGGCACCCCACAAACCTCCGAAGCAACACCATGCCAAGCGGTGACGACGATTGCTCGCTGTTAAGGGTAAAAAAAAAAAACACGCTGTTCCATTCGGCACCCCACAAACCTCCGAAGCAACACCATGCCAAGCGGTGACGACGATTGCTCGCTGTTAAGGGTACAAAAAACACGCTGTTCCATTCGGCACCCCACAAACCTCCGAAGCAACACCATGCCAAGCGGTGACGACGATTGCTCGCTGTTAAGGGTAAAAAAACACGCTGTTCCATTCGGCACCCCACAAACCTCCGAAGCAACACCATGCCAAGCGGTGACGACGATTGCTCGCTGTTAAGGGTAAAAAAACACGCTGTTCCATTCGGCACCCCACAAACCTCCGAAGCAACACCATGCCAAGCGGTGACGACGATTGCTCGCTGTTAAGGGTAAAAAAAAAAAAACACGCTGTTCCATTCGGCACCCCACAAACCTCCGAAGCAACACCATGCCAAGCGGTGACGACGATTGCTCGCTGTTAAGGGTAAAAAAAAAAAAACACGCTGTTCCATTCGGCACCCCACAAACCTCCGAAGCAACACCATGCCAAGCGGTGACGACGATTGCTCGCTGTTAAGGGTAAAAAAACACGCTGTTCCATTCGGCACCCCACAAACCTCCGAAGCAACACCATGCCAAGCGGTGACGACGATTGCTCGCTGTTAAGGGTAAAAAAAAACACGCTGTTCCATTCGGCACCCCACAAACCTCCGAAGCAACACCATGCCAAGCGGTGACGACGATTGCTCGCTGTTAAGGGTACAAAAAACACGCTGTTCCATTCGGCACCCCACAAACCTCCGAAGCAACACCATGCCAAGCGGTGACGACGATTGCTCGCTGTTAAGGGTAAAAAAAAAAACACGCTGTTCCATTCGGCACCCCACAAACCTCCGAAGCAACACCATGCCAAGCGGTGACGACGATTGCTCGCTGTTAAGGGTAAAAAAAAAACACGCTGTTCCATTCGGCACCCCACAAACCTCCGAAGCAACACCATGCCAAGCGGTGACGACGATTGCTCGCTGTTAAGGGTAAAAAAAAAAAACACGCTGTTCCATTCGGCACCCCACAAACCTCCAAAGCAACACCATGCGCAAAGCGGTGACGACGATTGCTCTCGCCTGTTAAGGGTACAAAACACGCTGTTCCATTCGGCACCCCACAAACCTCCGAAGCAACACCATGCCAAGCGGTGACGACGATTGCTCGCTGTTAAGGGTAAAAAAAAACACGCTGTTCCATTCGGCACCCCACAAACCTCCGAAGCAACACCATGCCAAGCGGTGACGACGATTGCTCGCTGTTAAGGGTAAAAAAAAAAAAAACACGCTGTTCCATTCGGCACCCCACAAACCTCCGAAGCAACACCATGCCAAGCGGTGACGACGATTGCTCGCTGTTAAGGGTAGCTTCGCAACGGACGGCTGGACAGCAAACCAGACGCAGCCAATCGGCGCGAAACCATGCTGTTCCATACGGCACCCCACAAACCTCCGAAGCAACACCATGCCAAGCGGTGACGACGATTGCTCGCTGTTAAGGGTAAAAAAAAAAAAACACGCTGTTCCATTCGGCACCCCACAAACCTCCGAAGCAACACCATGCCAAGCGGTGACGACGATTGCTCGCTGTTAAGGGTAAAAAAAAAAACACGCTGTTCCATTCGGCACCCCACAAACCTCCGAAGCAACACCATGCCAAGCGGTGACGACGATTGCTCGCTGTTAAGGGTAAAAAAAAAAAAAAACACGCTGTTCCATTCGGCACCCCACAAACCTCCGAAGCAACACCATGCCAAGCGGTGACGACGATTGCTCGCTGTTAAGGGTAAAAAAAAAAAAACACGCTGTTCCATTCGGCACCCCACAAACCTCCGAAGCAACACCATGCCAAGCGGTGACGACGATTGCTCGCTGTTAAGGGTAAAAAAAAAAAAAACACGCTGTTCCATTCGGCACCCCACAAACCTCCGAAGCAACACCATGCCAAGCGGTGACGACGATTGCTCGCTGTTAAGGGTAAAAAAAAAAAAAAAAAACACGCTGTTCCATTCGGCACCCCACAAACCTCCGAAGCAACACCATGCCAAGCGGTGACGACGATTGCTCGCTGTTAAGGGTAAAAAAAAAAAAACACGCTGTTCCATTCGGCACCCCACAAACCTCCGAAGCAACACCATGCCAAGCGGTGACGACGATTGCTCGCTGTTAAGGGTAAAAAAAAAAAAACACGCTGTTCCATTCGGCACCCCACAAACCTCCGAAGCAACACCATGCCAAGCGGTGACGACGATTGCTCGCTGTTAAGGGTAAAAAAAAAACACGCTGTTCCATTCGGCACCCCACAAACCTCCGAAGCAACACCATGCCAAGCGGTGACGACGATTGCTCGCTGTTAAGGGTAAAAAAAAAAAAACACGCTGTTCCATTCGGCACCCCACAAACCTCCGAAGCAACACCATGCCAAGCGGTGACGACGATTGCTCGCTGTTAAGGGTAAAAAAAAAAAAACACGCTGTTCCATTCGGCACCCCACAAACCTCCGAAGCAACACCATGCCAAGCGGTGACGACGATTGCTCGCTGTTAAGGGTAAAAAAAAAAAACACGCTGTTCCATTCGGCACCCCACAAACCTCCGAAGCAACACCATGCCAAGCGGTGACGACGATTGCTCGCTGTTAAGGGTAAAAAAAAAAAACACGCTGTTCCATTCGGCACCCCACAAACCTCCGAAGCAACACCATGCCAAGCGGTGACGACGATTGCTCGCTGTTAAGGGTAAAAAAAAAACACGCTGTTCCATTCGGCACCCCACAAACCTCCGAAGCAACACCATGCCAAGCGGTGACGACGATTGCTCGCTGTTAAGGGTAAAAAAAAAAAAAACACGCTGTTCCATTCGGCACCCCACAAACCTCCGAAGCAACACCATGCCAAGCGGTGACGACGATTGCTCGCTGTTAAGGGTAAAAAAAAAAAAAAACACGCTGTTCCATTCGGCACCCCACAAACCTCCGAAGCAACACCATGCCAAGCGGTGACGACGATTGCTCGCTGTTAAGGGTAAAAAAAAAAAAAACACGCTGTTCCATTCGGCACCCCACAAACCTCCGAAGCAACACCATGCCAAGCGGTGACGACGATTGCTCGCTGTTAAGGGTAAAAAAAAAAAAAACACGCTGTTCCATTCGGCACCCCACAAACCTCCGAAGCAACACCATGCCAAGCGGTGACGACGATTGCTCGCTGTTAAGGGTAAAAAAAAAAACACGCTGTTCCATTCGGCACCCCACAAACCTCCGAAGCAACACCATGCCAAGCGGTGACGACGATTGCTCGCTGTTAAGGGTAAAAAAAAAAAAACACGCTGTTCCATTCGGCACCCCACAAACCTCCGAAGCAACACCATGCCAAGCGGTGACGACGATTGCTCGCTGTTAAGGGTAAAAAAAAAAACACGCTGTTCCATTCGGCACCCCACAAACCTCCGAAGCAACACCATGCCAAGCGGTGACGACGATTGCTCGCTGTTAAGGGTAAAAAAAAAAAAAACACGCTGTTCCATTCGGCACCCCACAAACCTCCGAAGCAACACCATGCCAAGCGGTGACGACGATTGCTCGCTGTTAAGGGTAAAAAAAAAAAAAAACACGCTGTTCCATTCGGCACCCCACAAACCTCCGAAGCAACACCATGCCAAGCGGTGACGACGATTGCTCGCTGTTAAGGGTAAAAAAAAAAAAACACGCTGTTCCATTCGGCACCCCACAAACCTCCGAAGCAACACCATGCCAAGCGGTGAGGACGATTGCTCGCTGTTAAGGGTAAAAAAAAAAAAAAAACACGCTGTTCCATTCGGCACCCCACAAACCTCCGAAGCAACACCATGCCAAGCGGTGACGACGATTGCTCGCTGTTAAGGGTAAAAAAAAACACGCTGTTCCATTCGGCACCCCACAAACCTCCGAAGCAACACCATGTTAAGCGGTGACGACGATTGCTCGCTGTTAAGGGTAAAAAAAAAAAAAACACGCTGTTCCATTCGGCACCCCACAAACCTCCGAAGCAACACCATGCCAAGCGGTGACGACGATTGCTCGCTGTTAAGGGTAAAAAAAAAAAAAACACGCTGTTCCATTCGGCACCCCACAAACCTCCGAAGCAACACCATGCCAAGCGGTGAGGACGATTGCTCGCTGTTAAGGGTAAAAAAAAAAAAAACACGCTGTTCCATTCGGCACCCCACAAACCTCCGAAGCAACACCATGCCAAGCGGTGACGACGATTGCTCGCTGTTAAGGGTAAAAAAAAAAAAAACACGCTGTTCCATTCGGCACCCCACAAACCTCCGAAGCAACACCATGCCAAGCGGTGACGACGATTGCTCGCTGTTAAGGGTAAAAAAAAAAAAAACACGCTGTTCCATTCGGCACCCCACAAACCACCGAAGCAACACCATGCCAAGCGGTGACGACGATTGCTCGCTGTTAAGGGTAAAAAAAAAAAAAAAACACGCTGTTCCATTCGGCACCCCACAAACCTCCGAAGCAACACCATGCCAAGCGGTGACGACGATTGCTCGCTGTTAAGGGTAAAAAAAAAAAAAACACGCTATTCCATTCGGCACCCCACAAACCTCCGAAGCAACACCATGCCAAGCGGTGAGGACGATTGCTCGCTGTTAAGGGTAAAAAAAAAAAAAAAACACGCTGTTTCCATTCGGCACCCCACAAACCTCCGAAGCAACACCATGCCAAGCGGTGACGACGATTGCTCGCTGTTAAGGGTAAAAAAAAAAAAAAACACGCTGTTCCATTCGGCACCCCACAAACCTCCGAAGCAACACCATGCCAAGCGGTGACGACGATTGCTCGCTGTTAAGGGTAAAAAAAAAAAAAAAACACGCTGTTCCATTCAGCACCCCACAAACCTCCGAAGCAACACCATGCCAAACGGTGACGACGATTGCTCGCTGTTAAGGGTAAAAAAAAAAACACGCTGTTCCATTCGGCACCCCACAAACCTCCGAAGCAACACCATGCCAAGCGGTGACGACGATTGCTCGCTGTTAAGGGTAAAAAAAAAAACACGCTGTTCCATTCGGCACCCCACAAACCTCCGAAGCAACACCATGCCAAGCGGTGACGACGATTGCTCGCTGTTAAGGGTAAAAAAAAAAAAAAACACGCTGTTCCATTCGGCACCCCACAAACCTCCGAAGCAACACCATGCCAAGCGGTGACGACGATTGCTCGCTGTTAAGGGTAAAAAAAAAAAAAAAACACGCTGTTCCATTCGGCACCCCACAAACCTCCGAAGCAACACCATGCCAAGCGGTGACGACGATTGCTCGCTGTTAAGGGTAAAAAAAACACGCTGTTCCATTCGGCACCCCACAAACCTCCGAAGCAACACCATGCCAAGCGGTGACGACGATTGCTCGCTGTTAAGGGTAAAAAAAAAAAACACGCTGTTCCAATTGGCACCCCACAAACCTCCGAAGCAACACCATGCCAAGCGGTGACGACGATTGCTCGCTGTTAAGGGTAAAAAAAAAAAAAACACGCTGTTCCATTCGGCACCCCACAAACCTCCGAAGCAACACCATGCCAAGCGGTGACGACGATTGCTCGCTGTTAAGGGTAAAAAAAAAAAACACGCTGTTCCATTCGGCACCCCACAAACCTCCGAAGCAACACCATGCCAAGCGGTGACGACGATTGCTCGCTGTTAAGGGTAAAAAAAAAAAAAAACACGCTGTTCCATTCGGCACCCCACAAACCTCCGAAGCAACACCATGCCAAGCGGTGACGACGATTGCTCGCTGTTAAGGGTAAAAAAAAAACACGCTGTTCCATTCAGCACCCCACAAACCTCCGAAGCAACACCATGCCAAACGGTGACGACGATTGCTCGCTGTTAAGGGTAAAAAAAAACACGCTGTTCCATTCGGCACCCCACAAACCTCCGAAGCAACACCATGCCAAGCGGTGACGACGATTGCTCGCTGTTAAGGGTAAAAAAAAAAACACGCTGTTCCATTCGGCACCCCACAAACCTCCGAAGCAACACCATGCCAAGCGGTGACGACGATTGCTCGCTGTTAAGGGTAAAAAAAAAAAAACACGCTGTTCCTTTCGGCACCCCACAAACCTCCGAAGCAACACCATGCCAAGCGGTGACGACGATTGCTCGCTGTTAAGGGTAAAAAAAAAAAAAACACGCTGTTCCATTCGGCACCCCACAAACCTCCGAAGCAACACCATGCCAAGCGGTGACGACGATTGCTCGCTGTTAAGGGTAAAAAAAAAAAAAACACGCTGTTCCATTCGGCACCCCACAAACCTCCGAAGCAACACCATGCCAAGCGGTGACGACGATTGCTCGCTGTTAAGGGTAAAAAAAAAACACGCTGTTCCAATTGGCACCCCACAAACCTCCGAAGCAACACCATGCCAAGCGGTGACGACGATTGCTCGCTGTTAAGGGTAAAAAAAAAAAACACGCTGTTCCATTCGGCACCCCACAAACCTCCGAAGCAACACCATGCCAAGCGGTGACGACGATTGCTCGCTGTTAAGGGTAAAAAAAAAAAACACGCTGTTCCATTCGGCACCCCACAAACCTCCGAAGCAACACCATGCCAAGCGGTGACGACGATTGCTCGCTGTTAAGGGTAAAAAAAAAAAACACGCTGTTCCATTCGGCACCCCACAAACCTCCGAAGCAACACCATGCCAAGCGGTGACGACGATTGCTCGCTGTTAAGGGTAAAAAAAAAAAAACACGCTGTTCCATTCGGCACCCCACAAATCTCCGAAGCAACACCATGCCAAGCGGTGACGACGATTGCTCGCTGTTAAGGGTAAAAAAAAAAAAAAAAACACGCTGTTCCATTCGGCACCCCACAAACCTCCGAAGCAACACCATGCCAAGCGGTGACGACGATTGCTCGCTGTTAAGGGTAAAAAAAAAAAAACACGCTGTTCCATTCGGCACCCCACAAACCTCCGAAGCAACACCATGCCAAGCGGTGACGACGATTGCTCGCTGTTAAGGGTAAAAAAAAAAAAAAACACGCTGTTCCATTCGGCACCCCACAAACCTCCGAAGCAACACCATGCCAAGCGGTGAGGACGATTGCTCGCTGTTAAGGGTAAAAAAAAAAAAACACGCTGTTCCATTCGGCACCCCACAAACCTCCGAAGCAACACCATACCAAGCGGTGAGGACGATTGCTCGCTGTTAAGGGTAAAAAAAAAAAAAACACGCTGTTCCATTCGGCACCCCACAAACCTCCGAAGCAACACCATGCCAAGCGGTGACGACGATTGCTCGCTGTTAAGGGTAAAAAAAAAAAAAACACGCTGTTCCATTCGGCACCCCACAAACCTCCGAAGCAACACCATGTTAAGCGGTGACGACGATTGCTCGCTGTTAAGGGTAAAAAAAAAAAAAAACACGCTGTTCCATTCGGCACCCCACAAACCTCCGAAGCAACACCATGCCAAGCGGTGACGACGATTGCTCGCTGTTAAGGGTAAAAAAAAAAAAAAACACGCTGTTCCATTCGGCACCCCACAAACCTCCGAAGCAACACCATGCCAAGCGGTGAGGACGATTGCTCGCTGTTAAGGGTAAAAAAAAAAAAAACACGCTGTTCCATTCGGCACCCCACAAACCTCCGAAGCAACACCATGCCAAGCGGTGACGACGATTGCTCGCTGTTAAGGGTAAAAAAAAAAAAACACGCTGTTCCATTCGGCACCCCACAAACCTCCGAAGCAACACCATGCCAAGCGGTGAGGACGATTGCTCGCTGTTAAGGGTAAAAAAAAAAAACACGCATTTCCATTCGGCACCCCACAAACCACCGAAGCAACACCATGCCAAGCGGTGACGACGATTGCTCGCTGTTAAGGGTAAAAAAAAAAACACGCTGTTCCATTCGGCACCCCACAAACCTCCGAAGCAACACCATGCCAAGCGGTGACGACGATTGCTCGCTGTTAAGGGTAAAAAAAAAAAAACACGCTATTCCATTCGGCACCCCACAAACCTCCGAAGCAACACCATGCCAAGCGGTGAGGACGATTGCTCGCTGTTAAGGGTAAAAAAAAAAAAAACACGCTGTTTCATTCGGCACCCCACAAACCTCCGAAGCAACACCATGCCAAGCGGTGACGACGATTGCTCGCTGTTAAGGGTAAAAAAAAAAAAAACACGCTGTTCCATTCGGCACCCCACAAACCTCCGAAGCAACACCATGCCAAGCGGTGACGACGATTGCTCGCTGTTAAGGGTAAAAAAAAAACACGCTGTTCCATTCGGCACCCCACAAACCTCCGAAGCAACACCATGCCAAACGGTGACGACGATTGCTCGCTGTTAAGGGTAAAAAAAAAAAAACACGCTGTTCCATTCGGCACCCCACAAACCTCCGAAGCAACACCATGCCAAGCGGTGACGACGATTGCTCGCTGTTAAGGGTAAAAAAAAAAAAAACACGCTGTTCCATTCGGCACCCCACAAACCTCCGAAGCAACACCATGCCAAGCGGTGACGACGATTGCTCGCTGTTAAGGGTAAAAAAAAAAAACACGCTGTTCCTTTCGGCACCCCACAAACCTCCGAAGCAACACCATGCCAAGCGGTGACGACGATTGCTCGCTGTTAAGGGTAAAAAAAAAAAACACGCTGTTCCATTCGGCACCCCACAAACCTCCGAAGCAACACCATGCCAAGCGGTGACGACGATTGCTCGCTGTTAAGGGTAAAAAAAAAACACGCTGTTCCATTCGGCACCCCACAAACCTCCGAAGCAACACCATGCCAAGCGGTGACGACGATTGCTCGCTGTTAAGGGTAAAAAAAAAAAAACACGCTGTTCCAATTGGCACCCCACAAACCTCCGAAGCAACACCATGCCAAGCGGTGACGACGATTGCTCGCTGTTAAGGGTAAAAAAAAAAAAACACGCTGTTCCATTCGGCACCCCACAAACCTCCGAAGCAACACCATGCCAAGCGGTGAGGACGATTGCTCGCTGTTAAGGGTAAAAAAAAAAAAACACGCTGTTCCATTCGGCACCCCACAAACCTCCGAAGCAACACAATGCCAAGCGGTGACGACGATTGCTCGCTGTTAAGGGTAAAAAAAAAAAAAAAACACGCTGTTCCATTCGGCACCCCACAAACCTCCGAAGCAACACCATGCCAAGCGGTGACGACGATTGCTCGCTGTTAAGGGTAAAAAAAAAAAAAACACGCTGATCCATTCGGCACCCCACAAACCTCCGAAGCAACACCATGCCAAGCGGTGAGGACGATTGCTCGCTGTTAAGGGTAAAAAAAAAAACACGCTGTTCCATTCGGCACCCCACAAACCTCCGAAGCAACACCATGCCAAGCGGTGACGACGATTGCTCGCTGTTAAGGGTAAAAAAAAAAAACACGCTGTTCCATTCGGCACCCCACAAACCTCCGAAGCAACACCATGCCAAGCGGTGAGGACGATTGCTCGCTGTTAAGGGTAAAAAAAAAAAAAACACGCTGTTCCATTCGGCACCCCACAAACCTCCGAAGCAACACCATGCCAAGCGGTGACGACGATTGCTCGCTGTTAAGGGTAAAAAAAAAAAAACACGCTGTTCCATTCGGCACCCCACAAACCTCCGAAGCAACACCATGCCAAGCGGTGACGACGATTGCTCGCTGTTAAGGGTAAAAAAAAAACACGCTGTTCCATTCCGCACCCCACAAACCTCCGGAGCAACACCACGCAAAGCGGTGACGATGATTGCTCGCTGTTAAGGGTAAAAAAAAAAAAAACACGCTGTTCCATTCGGCACCCCACAAACCTCCGAAGCAACACCATGCCAAGCGGTGACGACGATTGCTCGCTGTTAAGGGTAAAAAAAAAAAAACACGCTGTTCCATTCGGCACCCCACAAACCTCCGAAGCAACACCATGCCAAGCGGTGACGACGATTGCTCGCTGTTAAGGGTAAAAAAAAAAAAAAACACGCTGTTCCATTCGGCACCCCACAAACCTCCGAAGCAACACCATGCCAAGCGGTGAGGACGATTGCTCGCTGTTAAGGGTAAAAAAAAACACGCTGTTCCATTCGGCACCCCACAAACCTCCGGAGCGACACCACGCAAAGCGGTGACGATGATTGCTCGCTGTTAAGGGTACAAAAAACACGCTGTTTAATTCGGCACCCCACAAACCTCCGAAGCAACACCATGCCAAGCGGTGACGACGATTGCTCGCTGTTAAGGGTAAAAAAAAAAAAAACACGCTGTTCCATTCGGCACCCCACAAACCTCCGAAGCGACACCACGCAAAGCGGTGACGATGATTGCTCGCTGTTAAGGGTACAAAAAACACGCTGTTTAATTCGGCACCCCACAAACCTCCGAAGCAACACCATGCCAAGCGGTGACGACGATTGCTCGCTGTTAAGGGTAAAAAAATAAAAACACGCTGTTCCATTCGGCACCCCACAAACCTCCGAAGCGGCACCACGCAAAGCGGTGACGATGATTGCTCGCTGTTAAGGGTACAAAAAACACGCTGTTTAATTCGGCACCCAACAAACCTCCGAAGCAACACCATGCCAAGCGGTGACGACGATTGCTCGCTGTTAAGGGTAAAAAAAAAAAAAAACACGCTGTTCCATTCGGCACCCCACAAACCTCCGAAGCGACACCACGCAAAGCGGTGACGATGATTGCTCGCTGTTAAGGGTACAAAAAACACGCTGTTTAATTCGGCACCCCACAAACCTCAGAAGCGACACCACGCAAAGCGGTGACGATGATTGCTCGCTGTTAAGGGTACAAAAAACAAGCTGATTAATTCGGCACCCCACAAACCTCCGAAGCAACACTATGCCAAGCGGTGACGACGATTGCTCGCTGTTAAGGGTAAAAAAAAAACACGCTGTTCCATTCGGCACCCCACAAACCTCCGGAGCGACACCACGCAAAGCGGTGACGATGATTGCTCGCTGTTAAGGGTACAAAAAACACGCTGTTTAATTCGGCACCCCACAAACCTCCGAAGCAACACCATGCCAAGCGGTGACGACGATTGCTCGCTGTTAAGGGTAAAAAAAACACGCTGTTCCATTCGTCACCCCACAAACCTCCGAAGCGACACCACGCAAAGCGGTGACGATGATTGCTCGCTGTTAAGGGTACAAAAAACAAGCTGTTTAATTCGGCACCCCACAAACCTCCGAAGCAACACCATGCCAAGCGGTGACGACGATTTCTTGCTGTTAAGGGTAAAAAAAAAAACACGCTGTTCCATTCGGCACCCCACAAACCTCCGGAGCGACACCGCGCAAAGCGGTGACGATGATTGCTCGCTGTTAAGGGTACAAAAAACACGCTGTTTAATTCGGCACCCCACAAACCTCCGAAGCAACACCATGCCAAGCGGTGACGACGATTGCTCGCTGTTAAGGGTAAAAAAAAAAAAAAAACACGCTGTTCCATTCGGCACCCCACAAACCTCCGGAGCGACACCACGCAAAGCGGTGACGATGATTGCTCGCTGTTAAGGGTACAAAAAACACGCTGTTTAATTCGGCACCCCACAAACCTCCGAAGCAACACCATGCCAAGCGGTGACGACGATTGCTCGCTGTTAAGGGTAAAAAAAAAAAAAAAAACACGCTGTTCCATTCGGCACCCCACAAACCTCCGGAGCGACACCACGCAAAGCGGTGACGATGATTGCTCGCTGTTAAGGGTACAAAAAACAAGCTGTTTAATTCGGCACCCCACAAACCTCCGAAGCAACACCATGCCAAGCGGTGACGACGATTGTTCGCTGTTTAGGGTAAAAAAAAAAAAAAACACGCTGTTCCATTCTGCACCCCACAAACCTCCGGAGCAACACCATGCCAAGAGGTGACGACGATTGCTCGCTGTTAAGGGTAAAAAAAAAAAAACACGCTGTTCCATTCGGCACCCCACAAACCTCCGGAGCAACACCATGCCAAGCGGTGACGACGATTGCTCGCTGTTAAGGGTAAAAAAAAAAAAAAAACACGCTGTTCCATTCGGCACCCCACAAACCTCCGGAGCAACACCATGCCAAGAGGTGACGACGATTGCTCGCTGTTAAGGGTAAAAAAAAAAAAACACGCTGTTCCATTCGGCACCCCACAAACCTCCGAAGCAACACCATGCCAAGCGGTGACGACGATTGCTCGCTGTTAAGGGTAAAAAAAAAAAAAAACACGCTGTTCCATTCGGCACCCCACAAACCTCCGGAGCAACACCACGCAAAGCGGTGACGACGATTGCTCGCTGTTAAGGGTAAAAAAAAAAAAAAAACACGCTGTTCCATTCGGCACCCCACAAACCTCCGGAGCAACACCATGCCAAGCGGTGACGACGATTGCTCGCTGTTAAGGGTAAAAAAAAAAAAAAACACGCTGTTCCATTCTGCACCCCACAAACCTCCGGAGCAACACCATGCCAAGAGGTGACGACGATTGCTCGCTGTTAAGGGTAAAAAAAAACACGCTGTTCCATTCGGAACCCCACAAACCTCCGGAGCAACACCATGCCAAGCGGTGACGACGATTGCTCGCTGTTAAGGGTAAAAAAAAAAACACGCTGTTCCATTCGGCACCCCACAAACCTCCGAAGCGACACCACGCAAAGCGGTGACGATGATTGCTCGCTGTTAAGGGTACAAAAAAACAAGCTGTTTAATTCGGCACCCCACAAACCTCCGAAGCAACACCATGCCAAGCGGTGACGACGATTGCTCGCTGTTAAGGGTAAAAAAAAAAACACGCTGTTCCATTCGGCACCCCACAAACCTCCGAAGCGACACCACGCAAAGCGGTGACGATGGTTGCTCGCTGTTAAGGGTACAAAAAACACGCTGTTTAATTCGGCACCCCACAAACCTCAGAAGCGACACCACGCAAAGCGGTGACGATGATTGCTCGCTGTTAAGGGTACAAAAAACAAGCTGATTAATTCGGCACCCCACAAACCTCCGAAGCAACACCATGCCAAGCGGTGACGACGATTGCTCGCTGTTAAGGGTAAAAAAAAAAAACACGCTGTTCCATTCGGCACCCCACAAACCTCCGAAGCAACACCATGCCAAGCGGTGACGACGATTGCTCGCTGTTAAGGGTAAAAAAAAAAACACGCTGTTCCATTCGGCACCCCACAAACCTCCGAAGCAACACCATGCCAAGCGGTGACGACGATTGCTCGCTGTTAAGGGTAAAAAAAAAAATCACGCTGTTCCATTCGGCACCCCACAAACCTCCGAAGCGACACCACGCAAAGCGGTGACGATGATTGCTCGCTGTTAAGGGTACAAAAAACAAGCTGTTTAATTCGGCACCCCACAAACCTCCGAAGCAACACCATGCCAAGCGGTGACGACGATTGCTCGCTGTTAAGGGTAAAAAAAAAAAAAACACGCTGTTCCATTCGGCACCCCACAAACCTCCGGAGCGACACCGCGCAAAGCGGTGACGATGATTGCTCGCTGTTAAGGGTACAAAAAACACGCTGTTTAATTCGGCACCCCACAAACCTCCGAAGCAACACCATGCCAAGCGGTGACGACGATTGCTCGCTGTTAAGGGTAAAAAAAAAAACACGCTGTTCCATTCGGCACCCCACAAACCTCCGGAGCGACACCACGCAAAGCGGTGACGATGATTGCTCGCTGTTAAGGGTACAAAAAACAAGCTGATTAATTCGGCACCCCACAAACCTCCGAAGCAACACCATGCGAAGCGGTGACGACGATTGCTCGCTGTTAAGGGTAAAAAAAAAAAAAAAACACGCTGTTCCATTCGGCACCCCACAAACCTCCGGAGCGACACCACGCAAAGCGGTGACGATGATTGCTCGCTGTTAAGGGTACAAAAAACACGCTGTTTAATTCGGCACCCCACAAACCTCCGAAGCAACACCATGCCAAGCGGTGACGACGATTGCTCGCTGTTAAGGGTAAAAAAAAAACACGCTGTTCTATTCGGCACCCCACAAACCTCTGGAGCGACACCACGCAAAGCGGTGACGATGATTGCTCGCTGTTAAGGGTACAAAAACAAGCTGTTTAATTCGGCACCCCACAAACCTCCGAAGCAACACCATGCCAAGCGGTGACGACGATTGCTCGCTGTTAAGGGTAAAAAAAAAAACACGCTGTTCCATTCTGCACCCCACAAACCTCCGGAGCAACACCATGCCAAGAGGTGACGACGATTGCTCGCTGTTAAGGGTAAAAAAAAAAAACACGCTGTTCCATTCGGCACCCCACAAACCTCCGGAGCAACACCATGCCAAGCGGTGACGACGATTGCTCGCTGTTAAGGGTGAAAAAAAAACACGCTGTTCCATTCGGCACCCCACAAACCTCCGGAGCGACACCACGCCAAGCGGTGACGACGATTGCTCGCTGTTAAGGGTAAAAAAAAAAAAAACACGCTGTTCCATTCGGCACCCCACAAACCTCCGGAGCGACACCACGCAAAGCGGTGACGATGATTGCTCGCTGTTAAGGGTACAAAAAACACGCTGTTTAATTCGGCACCCCACAAACCTCCGAAGCAACACCATGCCAAGCGGTGACGACGATTGCTCGCTGTTAAGGGTAAAAAAAAAACACGCTGTTCCATTCGGCACCCCACAAACCTCCGAAGCGACACCACGCAAAGCGGTGACGATGATTGCTCGCTGTTAAGGGTACAAAAACACGCTGTTTAATTCGGCACCCCACAAACCTCCGAAGCAACACCATGCCAAACGGTGACGACGATTGCTCGCTGTTAAGGGTAAAAAAAACACGCTGTTCCATTCGGCACCCCAAAACCTCCGGAGCAACACCATGCCAAGCGGTGACGACGATTGCTCGCTGTTAAGGGTAAAAAAAGAAAAACACGCTGTTCCATTCGGCACCCCACAAACCTCCGGAGCGACACCACGCCAAGCGGTGACGACGATTGCTCGCTGTTAAGGGTACAAAAAACACGCTGTTCCATTCAGCACCCCACAAACCTCCAGAGCGACACCACGCCAAGCAGTGACGATGATGGCTCGCTGTTAAGGGTAGCTTCGCAACGGACGGCTGGACAGCAAACCAGACGCAGCCAATCGGCGCGAAACCACGCTGTTCCATACGGCACCCCACAAAGCTCTGGAGCGACACCACGCCAAGCGGTGACGATGATGTCTCGCTGTTAAGGGTAGCTTCGCAACGGACGGCTGGACAGCAAACCAGACGCAGCCAATCGGCGCGAAACCACGCTGTTCCATACGGCACCCCACAAAGCTCTGCAGCGACACCACGCCAAGCGGTGACGATGATGGCTCGCTGTTAAGGGTAGCTTCGCAACGGACGGCTCTACAGCAAACCAGACGCAGCCAATCGGCGCGAAACCACGCTGTTCCATACGGCACCCCACAAAGCTCTGGAGCGACACCACGCCGAGCGGTGACGATGATGGCTCGCTGTTAAAGGTAGCTTCGCAACGGACGGCTGGACAGCAAACCAGACGCAGCCAATCGGCGCGAAACCACGCTGTTCCATACGGCACCCCACAAAGCTCTGGAGCGACACCACGCCAAGCGGTGACGATGATGGCTCGCTGTTAAGGGTAGCTTCGCAACGGACGGCTGGACAGCAAACCAGACGCAGCCAATCGGCGCGAAACCACGCTGTTCCATACGGCACCCCACAAAGCTCTGGAGCGACACCACGCCAAGCGGTGACGACGATACGTCGCTGTTAAGGTTAGCTTCGCAACGGACGGCTGGACAGCAAACCAGACGCAGCCAATCGGCGCGAAACCACGCTGTTCCATACGGCACCCCACAAAGCTCTGGAGCGACACCACGCCAAGCGGTGACGATGATGGCTTGCTGTTAAGGGTATCTTCGCAACGGACGGCTGGACAGCAAACCAGACGCAGCCAATCGCCGCGAAACCACGCTGTTCCATACGTCCATACGGCACCCCACAAAGCTCTGGAGCGACACCACGCCAAGCGGGGACGATGATGGCTCGTTGTCAAGGGTAGCTTCGCAACGGACGGCTGGACAGCAAACCAGACGCAGCCAATCGGCGCGAAACCACGCTGTTCCATACGGCACCCCACAAAGCTTTGGAGCGACACCACGCCAAGCGGTGACGATGATGGCTCGTTGTTAAGGGTAGCTTCGCAACGGACGGCTGGACAGCAAACCAGACGCAGCCAATCGGCGCCAAACCACGCTGTTCCATACGGCACCCCACAAAGCTCTGGAGCGACACCACGCCAAGCGGTGACGACGATGCGTCGCTGTTAAGGGTAGCTTCGCAACGGACGGCTGGACAGCAAACCAGACGCAGCCAATCGGCGCCAAACCACGCTGTTCCATACGGCACCCCACAAAGCTCTGGAGCGACACCACGCCAAGCGGTGACGATGATGGCTCGTTGTCAAGGGTAGCTTCGCAACGGACGGCTGGACAGCAAACCAGACACAGCCAATCGCCGCGAAACCACGCTGTTCCATACGTCCATACGGCACCCCACAAAGCTCTGGAGCGACACCACACCAAGCGGTGACGATGATGGCTCGTTGTCAAGGGTAGCTTCGCAACGGTAGGCTGGACAGCAAACCAGACGCAGCCAATCGGCGCGAAACCACGCTGTCCCATACGGCACCCCACAAAGCTCTGGAGCGACACCACGCCAAGCGGTGACGATGATGGCTCGTTGTTAAGGTTAGCTTCGCAACGGACGGCTGGACAGCAAACCAGACGCAGCCAATCGCCGCGAAACCACGCTGTTCCATACGGCACCCCACAAAGCTCTGGAGCGACACCACGCCAAGCGGTGACGATGATGGCTCGTTGTTAAGGGTAGCTTCGCAACGGACGGCTGGACAGCACACCAGACGCAGCCAATCGGCGCGAAACCATGCTGTTCCATACGGCACCCCACAAAGCTCTGGAGCGACACCACGCCAAGCGGTGACGATGATGGCTCGCTGTTAAGGGTAGCTTCGCAACGGACGGCTGGACAGCAAACCAGACGCAGCCAATCGGCGCCAAACCACGCTGTTCCATACGGCACCCCACAAAGCTCTGGAGCGACACCACGCCAAGCGGTGACGACGATGCGCCGCTGTTAAGGGTAGCTTCGCAACGGACGGCTGGACAGCAAACCAGACGCAGCCAATCGGCGCGAAACCACGCTGTTCCATACGGCACCCCACAAAGCTCTGGAGCGACACCACGCCAAGCGGTGACGATGATGGCTCGCTGTTAAGGGTAGCTTCGCAACGGACGGCTGGACAGCAAACCAGACGCAGCCAATCGGCGCCAAACCACGCTGTTCCATACGGCACCCCACAAAGCTCTGGAGCGACACCACGCCAAGCGGTGACGATGATGGCTCGTTGTTAAGGGTAGCTTCGCAACGGACGGCTGGACAGCAAACCAGACGCAGCCAATCGGCGCGAAACCATGCTGTTCCATACGGCACCCCACAAAGCTCTGGAGCGACACCACGCCAAGCGGTGACGATGTTGGCTCGCTGTTAAGGGTAGCTTCGCAACGGACGGCTGGACAGCAAACCTGACACAGCCAATCGCCGCGAAACCATGCTGTTCCATACGTCCGTACGGCACCCCACAAAGCTCTGGAGCGACACCACACCAAGCGGTGACGATGATGGCTCGTTGTCAAGGGTAGCTTCGCAACGGACGGCTGGACAGCAAACCAGACGCAGCCAATCGGCGCGAAACCACGCTGTTCCATACGGCACCCCACAAAGCTCTGGAGCGACACCACGCCAAGCGGTGACGATGATGGCTCGTTGTTAAGGGTAGCTTCGCAACGGACGGCTGGACAGCAAACCAGACGCAGCCAATTGGCGCGAAACCATGCTGTTCCATACGGCACCCCACAAAGCTCTGGAGCGACACCACGCCAAGCGGTGACGATGATGGCTCGCTGTTAAGGGTAGCTTCGCAACGGACGGCTGGACAGCAAACCAGACGCAGCTAATCGGCGCCAAACCACGCTGTTCCATACGGCACCCCACAAAGCTCTGGAGCGACATCACGCCAAGCGGTGACGACGATGCGCCGCTGTTAAGGGTAGCTTCGCAACGGACGGCTGGACAGCAAACCAGACGCAGCCAATCGGCGCGAAACCACGCTGTTCCATACGGCACCCCACAAAGCTCTGGAGCGACACCACGCCAAGCGGTGACGATGATGGCTCGCTGTTAAGGGTAGCTTCGCAACGGACGGCTGGACAGCAAAGCAGACGCAGCCAATCGGCGCGAAACCACGCTGTTCCATACGGCACCTCACAAAGCTCTGGAGCGACACCACGCCAAGCGGTGACGATGATGGCTCGTTGTCAAGGGTAGCTTCGCAACGGACGGCTGGACAGCAAACCAGACGCAGCCAATGGGCGCGAAACCACGCTGTTCCATACGGCACCCCACAAAGCTCTGGAGCGACACCACGCCAAGCGGTGACGATGATGGCTTGCTGTTAAGGGTAGCTTCGCAACGGACGGCTGGACAGCAAACCAGACGCAGCCAATCGGCGCGAAACCACGCTGTTCCATACGGCACCCCACAAAGGTCTCTAGCGACACCACGCCAAGCGGTGACGATGATGGCTTGCTGTTAAGGGTAGCTTCGCAACGGACGGCTGGACATCAAACCAGACGCAGCCAATCGGCGCGAAACCACGCTGTTCCATACGGCACCCCACAAAGCTCTGGAGCGACACCACGCCAAGCGGTGACGATGATGGCTCGCTGTTAAGGGTAGCTTCGCAACGGACGGCTGGACAGCAAACCAGACGCAGCCAATCGGCGCCAAACCACGCTGTTCCATACGGCACCCCACAAAGCTCTGGAGCGACACCACGCCAAGCGGTGACGATGATGGCTCGCTGTTAAGGGTAGCTTCGCAACGGACGGCTGGACAGCAAACCAGACGCAGCCAATCGGCGCGAAACCACGCTGTTCCATACGGCACCCCACAAAGCTCTGGAGCGACACCACGCCAAGCGGTGACGATGATGGCTCGCTGTTAAGGGTAGCTTCGCAACGGACGGCTGGACAGCAAAGCAGACGCAGCCAATCGGCGCGAAACCACGCTGTTCCATACGGCACCTCACAAAGCTCTGGAGCGACACCACGCCAAGCGGTGACGATGATGGCTCGTTGTCAAGGGTAGCTTCGCAACGGACGGCTGGACAGCAAACCAGACGCAGCCAATGGGCGCGAAACCACGCTGTTCCATACGGCACCCCACAAAGCTCTGGAGCGACACCACGCCAAGCGGTGACGATGATGGCTTGCTGTTAAGGGTAGCTTCGCAACGGACGGCTGGACAGCAAACCAGACGCAGCCAATCGGCGCGAAACCACGCTGTTCCATACGGCACCCCACAAAGGTCTCTAGCGACACCACGCCAAGCGGTGACGATGATGGCTTGCTGTTAAGGGTAGCTTCGCAACGGACGGCTGGACAGCAAACCAGACGCAGCCAATCGGCGCGAAACCACGCTGTTCCATACGGCACCCCACAAAGCTCTGGAGCGACACCACGCCAAGCGGTGACGATGATGGCTCGCTGTTAAGGGTAGCTTCGCAACGGACGGCTGGACAGCAAACCAGACGCAGCCAATCGGCGCGAAACCACGCTGTTCCATACGGCACCCCACAAAGCTCTGGAGCGACACCACGCCAAGCGGTGACGATGATGGCTCGCTGTTAAGGGTAGCTTCGCAACGGACGGCTGGACAGCAAACCAGACGCAGCCAATCGGCGCCAAACCACGCTGTTCCATACGGCACCCCACAAAGCTCTGGAGCGACACCACGCCAAGCGGTGACGATGATGGCTCGCTGTTAAGGGTAGCTTCGCAACGGACGGCTGGACAGCAAACCAGACGCAGCCAATCGGCGCGAAACCACGCTGTTCCATACGGCACCCCACAAAGCTCTGGAGCGACACCACGCCAAGCGGTGACGATGATGGCTCGCTGTTAAGGGTAGCTTCGCAACGGACGGCTGGACAGCAAACCAGACGCAGCCAATCGGCGCCAAACCACGCTGTTCCATACGGCACCCCACAAAGCTCTGGAGCGACACCACGCCAAGCGGTGACGATGATGGCTCGCTGTTAAGGGTAGCTTCGCAACGGACGGCTGGACAGCAAACCAGACGCAGCCAATCGGCGCGAAACCACGCTGTTCCATACGGCACCCCACAAAGCTCTGGAGCGACACCACGCCAAGCGGTGACGACGATGCGCCGCTGTTAAGGGTAGCTTCGCAACGGACGGCTGGACAGCAAACCAGACGCAGCCAATCGGCGCGAAACCACGCTGTTCCATACGGCACCCCACAAAGCTCTGGAGCGACACCACGCCAAGCGGTGACGATGATGGCTCGTTGTTAAGGGTAGCTTCGCAACGGACGGCTGGACAGCAAACCAGACGCAGCCAATCGGCGCGAAACCATGCTGTTCCATACGGCACCCCACAAAGCTCTGGAGCGACACCACGCCAAGCGGTGACGATGTTGGCTCGCTGTTAAGGGTAGCTTCGCAACGGACGGCTGGACAGCAAACCTGACACAGCCAATCGCCGCGAAACCATGCTGTTCCATACGTCCGTACGGCACCCCACAAAGCTCTGGAGCGACACCACACCAAGCGGTGACGATGATGGCTCGTTGTCAAGGGTAGCTTCGCAACGGACGGCTGGACAGCAAACCAGACGCAGCCAATTGGCGCGAAACCATGCTGTTCCATACGGCACCCCACAAAGCTCTGGAGCGACACCACGCCAAGCGGTGACGATGATGGCTCGCTGTTAAGGGTAGCTTCGCAACGGACGGCTGGACAGCAAACCAGACGCAGCCAATCGGCGCCAAACCACGCTGTTCCATACGGCACCCCACAAAGCTCTGGAGCGACATCACGCCAAGCGGTGACGACGATGCGCCGCTGTTAAGGGTAGCTTCGCAACGGACGGCTGGACAGCAAACCAGACGCAGCCAATCGGCGCGAAACCACGCTGTTCCATACGGCACCCCACAAAGCTCTGGAGCGACACCACGCCAAGCGGTGACGATGATGGCTCGCTGTTAAGGGTAGCTTCGCAACGGACGGCTGGACAGCAAACCAGACGCAGCCAATCGGCGCGAAACCACGCTGTTCCATACGGCACCCCACAAAGGTCTCTAGCGACACCACGCCAAGCGGTGACGATGATGGCTTGCTGTTAAGGGTAGCTTCGCAACGGACGGCTGGACAGCAAACCAGACGCAGCCAATCGGCGCGAAACCACGCTGTTCCATACGGCACCCCACAAAGCTCTGGAGCGACACCACGCCAAGCGGTGACGATGATGGCTCGCTGTTAAGGGTAGCTTCGCAACGGACGGCTGGACAGCAAACCAGACGCAGCCAATCGGCGCGAAACCACGCTGTTCCATACGGCACCCCACAAAGCTCTGGAGCGACACCACGCCAAGCGCTGACGATGATGGCTCGCTGTTAAGGGTAGCTTCGCAACGGACGGCTGGACAGCAAACCAGACGCAGCCATTCGGCGCCAAACCACGCTGTTCCATACGGCACCCCACAAAGCTCTGGAGCGACACCACGCCAAGCGGTGACGATGATGGCTCGCTGTTAAGGGTAGCTTCGCAACGGACGGCTGGACAGCAAACCAGACGCAGCCAATCGGCGCGAAACCACGCTGTTCCATACGGCACCCCACAAAGTTATGGAGCGACACCACGCCAAGCGGTGACGATGATGGCTCGCTGTTAAGGGTAGCTTCGCAACGGACGGCTAGACAGCAAACCAGACTCAGCCAATCGGCGCGAAACCACGCTGTTTCATACGGCACCCCACAAAGCTCTGGAGCGACACCACGCCAAGCGGTGACGACGATGCCTCGCTATTAAGGGTAGCCTTCGCAACGGACGGCTGGACAGCAAACCAGACGCAGCTCATAGGCGCGACACTGTCCGCGCTGATATCAGAGCTTCGAAGCCTCCTCGTACACTGCGCAAAATTTCGCCCGTTGTGGCCTCTGGGTTCGCTACGGTATGACGTCGGATGCGACGATCAGTGCGCTGGGACGTCCATCTCCATGCTCCGGTCCCCCTAAGGTCGTCCCGTTGGTCCTTCTTAGGACCACTGTCTCCAAATTCAACCAACGGCTGTGGCATCACGTTGCGTTTCTTCCGCAATACGACACAAGGACCATCCAGCGGTACGAAGGCCTAAAATGGCACCTCTCGCGAACTTATCCGTTTGACGAAATCGCGTACGACGGCGTTTTAACGGCCTTGGCACCCCTTGTTCGTTCTCCAGACACGGTTACAGCAGAACCAATCGCTTCTCGTGGCCATGACGACGTCTCGACTGATGGCCTTACGGGCTGGGCTGGTTGTCAGCTTATATCCCGCGCGCTGTTCGTGCGATTGGCCTGCAAATGCAATCATTTGTATAACTTGTATGTTTGCACCCACCCTGCAATTCGCAAGGCGTCGCGTTCATGCCTTCGTGGTGTGATATTTTCTCTGTCAGGCAGTGTTCATACAGAAAGGTCATGCTTCCTCCTGTACATTTAAGTTTAAAGCATATTGTACCTTGTCGACGCAATTACTCTGAAATCAAGCGATTGCGAAATGAACCAAAGTGCATATTTTCCTCATTTTTGTACGTTTGCATAATATAAAAAAAAATTCAGTTATATCCGCGGTAGCTAATCGCGGCCTTTTCTTGCGAGAGGTTTTTGCGCTGGGAGGAAATGTTTAAAAGCCAGGCTGAGGGACAGCATGCCATATAGGAAAGTAATAAAGAACGGTAATAAAAGTTTTAAGTTTTGAAAGTGTATCGTTCCCAGTTAAGTGTTGAATTAATAAACTAACTAATATCTCACCATCCTCGCAATCTTTGCATCATGATTCCACAGCAAGACCCCGAACGAAGGAAAGTGGAAATTCTCAAAGCAGATACGTAAACGAGAGAATAAAAGGGACACAGCAAAAACACAGGTAAACTCCAAGTTATGCTACAAGGTTTATCGTGGGAAGAGTCGTTCCATCCCTCTCCCTTTCCTTCAGTCTTCAAGATCTCGTAGAGTTTTGACCCAAAAAAAAAAAAAAAAAAATGTAGAAGCAGCCATCTTGGCCCGAAACTGGCTTTTAGATAATGTACGTACCAGAAATGGAAGTAACTTTAAGTCGACCTAGGAAAGCGAGCAGACAACAGTGCTGAGCCCGTCCGAGCAAGAAGTATATCATCCCAAGCCGGAATTTCATATCGCAAAATACAAGCCCGAAAACTGTGAAACCTGTTTTGTCATTAACATGGTAATAAAAATCTCTTCTTACAAACTTCCACACTCTCCTTCCCTTTCAATTAACCAATTTCTTTCTCAACTGGAGAGTGGGAATGGAACATCTACTGTTTCTATAGCATAGCCGCATGATTTTCTTCAACGATTCGTTTCCTCCTAAAATGCTTCCGCTGGTTGGGTGTTCGGCATAATCGGGCTGCGATGTAATGTACGTACGTTGCTGCGTGGGAGGCGGGGGAGAAATGTCGACAGCGTAGTGTCTTCTATATAGTATGTACTTGAAGATTTTCCTTCTCCACAGAAATCCACTAATGCGTGTGACTTATGGCATTTTCTCCCCAAGTCCAGAATAAATAGTCTTCCCCAGATCCCGCCAGACCCAGCTGTATAAGAACTTTTTTGCCAAATCGGGAGTGTAATTAAGGACTCGTATACTAAATCCCATGAACCCACAATTAAACGAAAGAGAATATATTTCCTGGAGCCCGAGCCCGAACTGTGATAAATATTATACTGACCGAGCCCGATTCGGGCGCCCGGGCTGATATTCGGGTTTTCGAGATCGGGCTCACTCCGTCTCAGCACTGGTAGACAAGTAGACATGGTGAGTTGCGCCAGACGCTGATGTGCGAACTGACGTAGTGGCGGAAGGCCATACAATGCCAGAACAGGAAGTGCCCTTGATAGATGAAATGGGGGAAAGGACGGAACAGATCTTTATTATTATTATTATCATTGAAAGGTTCTTACCCCACGACCGCCGACTTATCGTGTCCCTTCGAAGCATGGCAAGTCTTTGGTAGTTGGAGCAGTCAGACTGGGATGGAACCCTCTACGAACGAACCCCCTTTCCTCTGAATCAGTACCCAGCAATTTCTCGTAGGGCTTACGCACACAGGGAACGTTTGGATGCAAAACTGCTAGGGATACATGAGACTTTTGCGCTCCCTATCGGAAACGAGAGAAATTACGTTAAATTGAACCTGGAGGCTCATATACGATAGAAGGTAGACAGGTCAGTGAAGTAGGGGTTCCAGGGAGGGAGAGACTGGGTGAACGGAGGAGCAGATGACTTTATTTGTAACGTGGGTTCCAACACCCTGGGGCACACGGCTTAACTTGCTTATTTGACGCACGGTGAGTATTAAGTGGTTCAGTGCAACTCAGCCTACCTGGGATCAATCCCGATTATGATTTCGGAGAACGGTTGTCCCAACCATTAAGCCACTCACGGCCCACCTCCCTTCTTGAAACCTCTAGTCATTTAATTGACTTGAGTAACTTTTAAGCACATTGATTGTGCAAAGTTAAACTCACCCGTGCTGGCTTACTCGTACATGGGAATGACTTTTGTGTGGCAACATTTATCCATCTCGAAAAATTGCCTTCCTGTTTCTGATCAAACAAGCAGCGGCAGTAAGATAGCTAATTACAATTAGGGAGAATCAGAGGATACAACTCGATCCAAACAGGAAAGAAAAAGGTTGAAATGTAGGGAAAGAGAGTAACAATAGCATACTCAGATTCTGAAAAAGCAACAACTGCTAGGGGCATATGGGTCTGTATTTTCTTTCTTTCTTTTTTTCTTCGCCGCGTATCCACATTTAGAATCTTTTCGATATCTTAATCCCAATTAGCAGCTAGGCCATTTCTCTTTTCATTAACTGAACATTTTTAGAAACTGTATTCCAAACATGCTTCGGACGTTTGCAGTTTTGTACAACTGACTTTTCACATGCCAACGCTTGCATGGATGGTGTGCTTGTCTGATGGCATTTAGTTTGTCCTTTCTCGGGAACCATTGGCCCCAATCTGGGGATGGGTGACTGCTTATAGCCCTAAAACCCAAAACAAAACAATAGAAAAGGTCGACTCGGGCATTGAAGACTCTAACCAGCAACCACCTAGAATTTCCGCTGATTCCTGCAGTTGTAACATTTACTACATTACTTCGTTACAACAATGTCCACATAGACGACACTTCCTTTTTTCATGCTAAGTTTGCAGTCGAATGTTCATTGAGACGCTCTATAATCTTGGAACAAGATTGGATATACAGCCTCAAGTTTTTCTTGGGGAATATCATGTCGGATCTTGAGAGCAATATTATCTCTCTGTCTGATGGTATCACTGCATCCCCCAGGAAACGACATTACACTCACAATTTTCTCAATGACACAAGGCTTAGGGTCACTGAAGAGGGCACATTATCCATTTCATCAACACCACGTGACGTATCCGTATGATCGTCGACGGTATGTCTCGAACTTTCTCGCGTTACGCATAAAAGAAGTGAGTACTTAACCCTTTAATCGACTGTAACAAATTAACCTGGGGTTAGAAAAATAGACTGAAGTCAGTTCGAACGAATATATTCGCAGTCTGAGAAGTGGGCCGAAACTGGCTGGGACGAGTGAACCTATCCCCCTTAGGTTTGGTATTCCGAGTGGTCATTTAGGAGAAATGATTAACCCTACTCCTTTCTTACTGATTAGTTCCTGAAAGGGCTATAACAATGGCAACAAACCTAAGAAAAAAAAAGGATGTTCTAATCACTTGTTTCTACCTAGTGCTATGATGTCCGTGTCAGAGATGCTAACCCTTCTTCATCATGCCTGGAGTCATGGAGCAAATAATAGAGGACTAGAAGCGAGCTCTTATCACCATGAAGCGTTTATGGTCGGTAATGCTGAGATAATAGGAGAAAAGGAATAGTTTTATCGAAGCTTTCATAAAACCCGGCCGCTATGTGAATATTTCTATATTTGGGGAGTGCAGAAAAATTTGGGCACCATTTGGTTTAGGTACAGCTGCCGCTTTAAATAATAATTTAATGGTTCAACGCGACGAATCCATACGAACATCAACAGTCTCTCGAATTGACTTTGTTCTTTGAACGCTTCGTTGCTTTGCGCTTTTTCAGTGGCTCTCTCTACAATAGACACAAAAATTTTCTCTACACCATTAGACACATACTCGCCTTTATGAAGGTCAGAAACAAGATCATGTCTTTTACAGTGACACGGTGTTGAAGAACAAGCAGCACTTTCGTGTCCCGCTGTGGCATATTTTGGGCAGATCTTCACAACTTCGGCATGAGGAATCTCCATTTGAGTTTTATAGCCTTCCATTTACATATCAGGTACTTCCTTTTTCACTCGCATTCCTACGCTATGTTGCATACATTGTATTGCGACGACCCATCATTTTAATAACATCTTTTGAAACACTCTCGTTTCTGGGACCAGGAGAATACGAAAGTCGAACCGAACGCAGTCGCTTCTAAGTAACCATTTCGCAACGAATTCAGAGAGGCGAGATAAGATGTCTGAACTTGACAGAATCAAGCGCAACATACAGTACGGTGTTTTCTACACTGGTGCCTTTTGTCTAAGGCAGGTCGTACACATCAACTACTTTCAGCTTCATTTGATCATCCTCCAAACCTTGCTTTCTTATGAAAGTGTGAGGCATCTTTTTTGGTTATCAATGCGTTAACATGGGTACTAAACATCTTGCTATCTCTTTTAAGTGGCGCTTAAATGGAGGCCATTGTTTAAGATTCTGTAACAAGACTTCACATGAATTCTAAAAAAGTTATGAAAACATCATTGATTCACAAGACAAACAGAAACAGGGTCTTCAAAACGACTAGCTTAAAACCGAACTTGTTGAAGGCATTAAAAAAAGAAAGGTAAAGTCCTCCGTCTACATAGTAAGACAAGATATCTTATAAAATGTGTGGTAAAAGTGGAAGATAGAAAGAAAGAACGATAGAAGAAGGCATAAGCTGAAATGGTTCCAGTATTCAGGAATGAATAGCTATGAAATTCAAGGAACTCCCGAAAATAGATGAAAATAGAAAATGCTATTAGACACATGATAAGCAGTGCGACATCACATAAAACAAGAAAAAACTTATCTAAAATTCCCCTTTTTGAACTTTTTATAAGTCGTTGGTTGATTATTTTTAGTTCTGAAGTTTTACTTGCGAAAAATGACAGTTTGTTTTTTAAACAAAGTGAATTGGGTCCATTGATTTTGATTTCTTCGTGGTTCCCATTCATGAACCAACAAATTCTGAAATTAGGTATCGAAATTGACAGAGATGTTTTCCATCGGAAAAAAATCGAAATTTGACATTATGTTTTTTATTTTTTCTGGTTTTCGACCTCAAACAACAGAACTTTGACATTTCCTCTTCTACAGACCCTTTGCATTCTGTCTATGAAGCAACCCTCAATACTGCATCATTATAAATAAGTCTTATACCGACCCTTTGCATTCTGTCTATGAAATAACCCTCAATACTGCATCATTATAAATAAAACTGTCAGGTCTTCTCAAATGCAGTAAAAGTTATGTCACCTGTTCGTACAATCAAATAATGTCCCACATTTTCTCCCTCTTATTTTTAGCTTTGTTAGGTAAATTTGATTTCCTGCACTGTTAAAAGATCTGTGGCAGGTTGCACCAAATGGTGGTACTACACCAGCTGCAACACTTTCTGAAAAAAGAACACTGTTGTATGGTGCAAGCAAAACCTAACAACATGATTCAACTTTGCTCCACATTATGGTACAAGGTTGCACCAAATTATAGTGCAAGGTTGCACCATGTTGTTCTGTTTGCTCCAAGCAATAGTGTATTTATTCTCAGAAAGTGGTGCAGCTAGTGTAGTACCACTTTTTGGGGCAACCCACCACAAAATGTTTAGCAGTGATAATGCTACATTAAAGAGTTTCAGCTGATGCGGTTACTGTAATTAGCACGTCAGTGTTTAAAAAAAATCAGAACATCAACTTGGAAAAAGGCAACAGGAAAAAAGAAAGAATCATTAATTTTCCAAATAATAAATAAAAATCTGGTGGCAGACATCTTGCGATCAAGCTAATTATATAACTAAAAATATTAGCAAAGGAACTTTAGACAAGGAAGTCAAAGAGATTCAACCATGACCTTGATTTTCATCAATGATTCCTAAGAATTCAAGGTTTCATGTATTTCCGCTTATTAAGAGGGAAGTTACTTTAAATTACTCGTTTTGGAAGCTAGAACTAAGACGGCTCTTCGGAGAAAAAAAAAAATATGCCGATGGATGTGAAAAGGTTATCATCCACTTTAGTGAACTACAACGCTCTAATGCATCAGTACTAGTTATTAGATCCGAAATGCAATGCCGCGGTTTGCAAATTAAGACGTAAAGAAATCTGAAAAAAAAAGGGTTAAGAATATTTGCCACCATTTATTGAACTTCCTCCAGTGACACCGTTAGTTTTGTCCAATATTTCTTTATTTTCTTTCTTCTACGCACACATGTTTCGCAGTTCCAAATATTCAGCCTAATGATGTTTTAACGATCTCCAACAAATGGATAAAGGAGAAGGATGCTCCCGATTACTCCGATGAAAGGAGCACTCTTGTAAAAGAAGAATCAAACCAGTTGCAATCACACTACTTCAAAATATTTTAAACTGTACAATCCGAGTTTTTTGAAATCTCAATATTTTCTGGGTAACCTGTATATTGCTTTGGTTATGTTCTATAGTGAACCGCGGACAAGTTCCCAAATACAAAAAGAATGTTCTTAATTTAATTCGAAAATGTCGCTAGTTGCAGAGGTACCGTATTTGATACAGACACTGGCGCCGACTACGGACATTTTCAGTTGCTTTAGCATGCCCCGCAGAATGCTGGGCATGCTCAGAATACCAGTTATATTTATGTTGAATTCAATACAACATTTTTCAGATCTACTGAGAAATGAAACAGTCATCAAGAGAAATGTGAAGCCGATCCAGTGACCGAGTACTACGTAGCATTGGAATGCCGCGTAGTATTCGGTCGTCTGAGATGGGTCTGGGCCTCTATCCGGGTGATGGTGTGTCTGTCCTTTGGTACTGGCTCTTTCCCTTCCCTGAAACCAGTAGCCTCAAATTAGCGACCTGATACTGCTTATGTACCCACTGAGTTGCTTATGGTTGTTGTTAAACCCCCAAACAAAAGTGCACGAACATTTTTACTTGTTATACATTGTGTTTCAAAAAGAATGAACCGATTTCAAAGTTATTTATTTTTTTGATTGGAGGTTTAACGACCACCGTGAGCAACTCAATCGGCTATAAGCAGTCGCCCGTCCCTTATTTAGGGTCACTGGTTCCAGGGAAGGGAGAGAGCCAGTGCCGTAAGACAAACACAACATCCATGCCTCACCGGGATTCGAACCCGGACCCCGTTCGGACGAATGATCAGAGGCCATCGCTTAGACCACTGCGCCACCGGGGCGGCGTAGTATATTTAATAAGGCAAATGTGGGATAGTTACAAAACAAAAAGCCAAGTATGAAGGAAGGTCTAAAGTTTCACTCACCACAATAACAAATGCTCCACCTGCTGCACGGACAACATCAAGCCGATAGCTGAATTCATCCCAAACGCGTGGGAGAGTGTCTTCAGTCACAAAATTTACCACGGCCGTGATTCTCGTTCGGAGCTCATCCAAGTCAGCGGGTAAAGGGGGAACATAAACACGGTCTCTTACATATTCCCATAAAAACAATTCACATGGTGTGATGTCTGGAGATCTCGGAGGCCAAGCGTGTAGTGCCAAATCATGGGCTCCCCTGCATCCAATCCAACGCTGAGGCAATGTGTCGTTTAGAAACAGACGAATTTGGAGGACCCAATGTGGCGGTGCCCCGTCCAGCTGCAAAATGTAATCTTCAGAGTCCTCCTGCAGCTGTGGAAGTAGCCGGTCCTTCAGCATTGCAAGATAGGAGTTGCCCGTAACCGTGTTGTCCGCAAAACAAGAAAGGGCCATAAACTTTTCTAACAGAAACCGCTCAAAAAACATTCAGTTTTGGTGAATCGCGTTCATGTTGGAGAGTTTCATGTGGATTCTCCAGTCTCCATATGCGAACATTGTGGCGCGAAATTTTCCCGCTTACATGAAAGGTTGCTTCATCGCTAAAAATCAACCTTTGTACGACGGTGTCATCCTCCATGTCCTCTAACAGAGTTTCACAAAAATCTTTTCGTTGTGTTTTGTCACCTCCACGAAGAGCTTGCACCAGTTGCAATCTGTACGTCTTCAGCAGGAAACGTCGTCGTAAAACACGCCAAACAGTCACATGAGGGATGGCAAGTTCCCGGCTCGCACGACGAGTAGACTTCCGTGGGCTTCGCTGAAACGCCTCGTGAATTCTTTGCACACTCGTCGCTGAGGTGGTTGGTCGTCCAGGACTCTTTCCCTTACATAAACACCCTGTTTCTTCAAATTGTCGATACCAACGACGGATGTTTTTGCCCCACTTCCGTAACGCCGTTTAAACGCACGCTGCACCGTAATTACGGACTTGGCCTTGCTAAATTCGAGCACACAAAACGCCTTCTGTTACCTCGACGCCCGTGCTGCCATCTAACGGTAATCATAACAAACTCTGGGCCACACCCGTAGATATGATACGAGTCGCATTCATCTGTGGTTCGTGGTTGCCGAGATATCCACTTTTCAAATCGGGATATTCTTTATGAAACACCCTGTATATTTAAATTTTCTCACAAGCATGAGGATTGAATAAAAAACGGGTATTATTTCAAAATGTTCAAAAGTTTGTTGCTGGATAACGATTGATAATAACACATTTTTATTTCTTATTTATTTAAAAGAAAATTAGTGCATAAACATCACTGGGATCACTTTTTTTTTTTTTTTTGTCGAGCCTGCGCTGGGGTTTACAAAACTTTATTCCTGTGGATACAAATATGCATGTATGTACATACTACAAATATCCACTCCTTCCAATCTTTTCAATGCCATATTGCAGACTGTCTTTCAAACATTGAACATGGGAGACTAGGAGAAATAGATTAGTTGAGATTGTTTAACGCACCTTCGTTTAGTTAACGATACAGTCACTTTTCCAAGTATCCCCTCAGAGCTGCAAAGTATGATCAACGAACTTTCCAACAAGTGTAAAAAAGTGGGATGAAACATAAACTTTCAATACAGTATCTGACTCATAAAAAAGGAGGGGAGCGAACTATCATGAATTGTGATGCTTTACTCTGACTGTTACCTACATTTACTTCCGGACAACAAATAACAAATGAGGGCCACACCGAAGAAGAAATTAATTGGTGTATAAGACATGGATAAAATGCATCTGAAAGAAACAGTACGATCAAGAGCAATTTATCATTTTATCTTAAAAGAAAAGTGCGCAATCCATGCATCCTTCCAGTTCTTACTTAAGGATCAGAGATATGGACCTTAGCAACAAAAGACATACAGATGATGCGTACAACTCAAACAAACATGAAAATATGTACGCTTGGTGTAACCATTAAAGATATAGGAAGAACACATAGATTTGGAAAATGGAAAAAGTTGATGGTATCATGATCAAAGAAAAGGCCCAGAAGTACCGATGGACTGGAAATATTGCTAAGAGAACGAACCACCGTAGGTAAATTGAAATACTAGACTGGATACCAAGGAACATGAAATAAAACTGAAATGCTAGACTGGATACAAAAGGACATGAAAGGCAACTGAAATACTAGACTGGGTACCAAGAAATATGAAAAGACAACTGAAATACTAGACTCTATACCGAGGAACAGGAAAAGACAACTGAAATACTGGACTGGATACAAAAGGATATGAAAGTCAAATGAAATACTAGACTGGATACCAAGAAATATGAAAAGACAACTGAAATACCACCAAACGGGATACCAAGGAACATGAAAAGGCAACTGAAATACTGGATTGGATACAAAAGGACATGAAAGGCAAATGAAATTTTAGACTGGGTACCAAGAAATATGAAAAGACAACTGAAATACCAAACTGGATACCAAGGAACATGAAAAGACAACGGAAATACTGGACTGGATACCGAGGAACATGAAAAGACAACTGAAATTATGGACTGGATAAAAAGGACATGAAAGACTAGACTGGATACCAAGGGACATGAAAAGACTCAGAACACCTTGTAGAAGATGAGTAGATGGTACTCGTAGCCATGCCGTAGTGTGCGCATAGTAGCGAATTGCTCAAGCAAAGGTTTGAGGAAGAAACTTGGGGAGACCTTCATCAGCAAAAGATTGAGAATGGCTGATGACGATGTCTCTGAATATTGTACTGGTGGGAAATTTTTCAGCAGAAAAAGGCTCCGAAGTGTTATAGAAAATCATTATGGTCATAACAGAAGTCTGTTAAGAAAAAATCTTCCAAACTAACAAAAAGAAGCGGAGCTGTGGGTTCCAATGAAAATATATATTTACGCCACCTAGAGGAATAATTAATCAGTAATAGCAGCTGGAAAATATGTTGGTTAACCTGGGCCATGAGGAGTCAGTCAGATATCAGCTTCAGAAACAATTTTCCAATGCTCTACGCCACAAATATGCGGTCCTAAATGCAATTACACTGTTACAAAACCTAGGAAAAGCTGGGAAATCATGAGAAAATATTACTGAAGGGTACACTACCTTTCTAATTAGATTTATACTAATTAGATTTATACCAGCCCATACATCGCAGTAAATTAGTATCTGCGTTTGTGCCAAGTAGCAGGAAACTTTTACATGAAGAAAAGCTGACAGATTTGTAGATAATCTAAACCAGTAGCGGCTCTAATGCATTTTAGCAGGTGGGGATATATAAAAAAAATACTCATAGTACACTGGAGTGTATAAACGCATGTGCAGTTCGTATCATATAATTTCTATTTCACACGACAATGGCGTACCTACCAAACACATTACAGGCCACTTATAAATTGTTTTAATGATAATTACAGGTCCCATAAATTGTTTTTAATAATAATAATTACAGGCCTTATGAATTACTTTTAATAATATAATTACAGATCACATGAATTGTTTCAGTAATAACATCAATTTGCCTTTAAAGTTTGTCCAATTCGCCCGTACTATTGACAAAAATAAAATCATCAGGTTGATGCGGTCCTAAATGTTTACTTCAAACTTCTTTTTCGCGCAGTAAAAATATTTACATCTTTTTTTTTTTTTTTTTTTTTTTTCTAAAATAAAAAATTTTAAATTTTGGAAAAATCTTCGTTCATTGTAAAAATGAAAGTTTAATATCACGATTGTGTCCACGCATTACTAAACACAACACGGTTATATTGACACTTCACGCTTTCCAAATTCACAGACTCAAATAGAACACAAGATCGACACATTTACCGCATCCCTTTTACAGCTGAAGCGGTAACATCACATGGAGAAAATGAGCTGCACTTTGACTACGCACTTCTCCAAATCACTCAAAGTTAGCCAGGGACACTTCAGATTATCCCCACTGAGGCATTCTACGCATGCGCGCTCATGCAGACTTCTCAAGAGCTGAGGATACTTCATTGGCGCATTGCAAACTACGTCACACGATACTGGAGACGGTTGGCAGTCGTCCCTCTTAGTAAATTCCGAGGGGAAAGGGCACGACCAAAGCCGTCTCGAGTACTAGCAGGCCCCAGTCCACCATTCGTGACGTCACCATCAGGGTCGTAACAAACGCTACCGTGATTGCCGTCTTAGCTAGCAGCGTGGTTACAGCGAGGCGGTATCAGGATTCTAAAACTTCTCAACATCGACGAAAAAAGGTTATAAATTTCGGTAGCATTTATAAATCCAAACACTTTATGAGCCATGGGAGCGATGTATTCAGTGATTATTTCATATCTACAAACTAATTAAGATAGAAAAGAGCTTTAATTTTTTTTTCTTTTTACGTCAATGGGTCGTTGCTTTGCGCATAATAAATTCACCAATATTTTCGTAGGCACCATGCATTTTTTTAAAACAAATTATGTTCCATTTCATCCAAATAAGTTATGGAGAAGAAAAAAAGGCATAACTTAAAAAACGTTATCTGATGAGTTAATGAGGATCCTTCCATGCATCACATTATGATTGCCATTATTGCTGTGGTAATTCCACATTTTTTCGGCTACACAATGTGCGACTTACACATATTTTTTTATTTCAACATGATGTCGGAAAAGCACAGCCTAATGATTCATGACACGTTGCTTAAGCCTAATGATTCACGAAACGTTGCTTAAACCTGCTTACAGTAGTTTCGCGTAAACTATTATATTATGATTGCAATAAAATAGCATCGTTCATCAGTTCAATTGTGAAAACACAGTTTTGTCCACGCCAGGCATCGAACCCGGATCCCTTCACTCCGGAGTAAGTCGCTCTCCCAACTGAGCTACGAAGACATGTGCTCTCATTGCTATCTGCCCTTATCTCATGTGCGTCCTGCGTGGCAGGCACGCAGCAATATGCAATCTAAATTAATAAAAATACTAACCTCTGTTTTAATCCTCATATAACACATTTACTCTTCAGCACTCTTACTGCGAGACACATGCCGAGCAAACAGATTGTTTCTCGGTTTTAATCGTTGTGGGTTTGATCAACGTAGTAAGTTTTGTTATGAACATTACTATTCAAGAAGACGTCTGCAACCGGGTCATAACAAGGCTTTATTCAAGTATGGTCTTATTATGACCCAGTTGCTGACCTCATAAATGGGAAAATCGCGTAGGCTTAGGCCTCTAGCACTCGAGACGGCTTTGACACGACGCGTGCGGTCGCTTTTACGAAAGGGAATGACAGAACGAGACCGGTGCGAGCGTCAGGGAGAAGTCTAAGTAGTCTCAGAACAGTTTATATCTATGGAGACTTTCTATATATCACTCTTAAAGAAAAAAGTTTAGTTTTTAAACTTAGGGTTGTTATGGGCCCTATTATCCCCTTGGTAAGAGCCACCCCTGATCTAAACCATAGTACAGTCGAACCTATATACAACGAAGTTAAAGGGAGAGAAAAAAATTCGATATATCAGAAATCCGTTATAACCCGACAGATCGAAAAAGGGCAATTTTTTAGCATATTTCATTGTCAGGTTAAAACTAGTCAATCGTAAACTGTTTATCAGTCAATCGAAGGTAAATAATATCGCTAATTACAAATTTTAATAAAAGTATGAATGAGATTTGCAGTAAGCAAAAGATTTAATGTTAAAATTAAAGTAACTGCAAAAATTTTAAATTTCACCTGCTGCATTTGCTTTGCTGTTTACACGTTATGTCAGAAATATGAGTCAACTGTTGCTTGTTATGCTAAGAGCTATTTTTTTCCAACTGTTTTTGAAACAGTGGTTGAAATGCTTCTAGAAGCAAAATAAACTCAGATTTTCTAAACTTCCAATATCAAATACTTGTATGTTTAAAATCGTTTTCCTTTCTACGGTGATTTCGTTTTCATAGCTTGATTTTATCATCATTCTTGCCCTAATGTCCGCATCTGTCTGAGTTCCTTCTCGAAAACATTTCATTCAACGCTCGACGAGCCATCACTGAATTTTGGTTTCAGTTTATTCTTGTTTTAGAGAATTTGGTGGAATATGAAACTTTTTTTGCAACTTCAAAATTTCTAACTCCTGCTTTTCCTATAAACTGATTACTTTGAGTTTCTCACTGAACGTAAAACTTTTAGGCTTATTTAACCATTTAAATAGGCTGGAACGAGTTAACTCGGGGTTAGCAAAATGGCTGAAATCAGTGCAAACAAATATATTCGCTGTCAAAAGTGCGTCGAACTAAAGTGATCTCGGAAAGTACATGGCCGTGACATTAGAGAGAGGAGTTTCCTCTGTGACGTCACTCTCATGTTACACCGCCCGATACGTCGGTGTCATGTTTGACGTCATACACGACAGCGTTGGAAACCAATCAGAAGCCTTAGTTTCCACATCAAGTTCCTAAAAGAGGGAACTCATCTCCCTGATGTCATAGCCTGCATTGGACGAATCGCACCTTTGGACCAATTGTCCATTGGACGAATCGTCCCTTTGTCCAAAGGTACGATTCGTCCAATGGTACGATTGGTCTAATGCCGATTCGTCCAATGGACGATTGGTCCAATTCCGTCCTATCTGTCCGAAGTGCTACTCGTGCTATGAAAGTCTCATCTGTTCTTATTCTATCTCCGATGTTATACGAAAGTACCGGTAGTCCAAAGAATATAAAATAATGTTACATTTCATGCGTAATATGTGGTTACAGATTTCTTATATTTTTTTATTTTTTTTTTAATCGTTTTTTTTTTTTTGTTATACTGTCCTTGCTGCCGTATGAAGTTACTGATATACGAGCCGTTCTATCAACTTCAATGTTTCTCTTTTGCATGAAATAATATAAAATACTAGTGTTCCGTTTCTGTTTGTAGAATGCAGTGGGGTTTTCGCCAACTGCCCAATGGAAACAACTGGTCGGGGTTTGGACAGAGGCCTTTTCAACAGTTTTTATTCCAGCGATGTCATATTCATAACGTTTACATATTAAATCAAGTTAATAATATTGCGCTTTTACTTAAACACGAAATATTAATTCATAGGCCATAGGCCTAGGCCTTTTTAACAGTTTACATTCTACCGATGTCAGATTCATAACGTTTACATATCAAATCAAGTTAATAATATTGAGCTTTTACTTAGACACGAAATATTAATTCATAGACTCTAGGCCAACGCCTTTTTAGGACTTTTTATTCTACCGATGTCATATTCATAACGTTTACATATTAAATCAAGTTAATAATATTGCGCTTTCACTTAAGCACGAAATATTAATTCATAGGCCTGCAGCCTAGGCGCCTTGCAAAGACCTCAGAAATGATACGATGAGTGCTTTTTATTAGGTTTTATGAAATGTTTACAAATACCAAATATCTAGGTTGTAACTTAAAATCTTCTAAAAAGGCCCGGGGCCTAGGTGCCTCGTAAAAACCTGAGGAATGATACGATGAGTGCCTTTTATAAGGTTTTATAGAATGTTTACAAATACCAAATATCTAGGTTGTAACTCAAAGTCTTCTAAAAAGACCCGTGGCCTATGTGCTTCGTAAAGACCTGAGAAATGATAGGATGAGCAACTTTTATTAGGTTTTATAACATATTTACAAATACTAAATATCTAGGTTGTAAATTAAAATCTTCAAAAAATGCCCGCGGCCTAGGTGCTTTGCAAACACCTGAGAAATGCTCCATTGAGTGCCTTTTACCAGGTTTATGTAAAATGTTTACAATTACCAAATATACGGAAATTATCTTTCTAAAGGATATAAAGAGGAGAATAATTTAAATTATTATTCCTTTCTGGAAAATAAAAAGTTTACCGTTGGTAAGATGATACCATTGGACGAATCGGCGTTAGACCAATCGTACCATTGGACGAATCGGCATTGGACGAATCGGACATTGGACCAATCGTCCCTTTGGACGAATCGGCATTGAACCAATCGTCGTTGGACGAATCGTCCGGGACCGATCTAGACGGCCTTGGCCGAACGCGACTGGAACGAGTGAATCTGCGCATCAGAAAGCTTTGCTTTGCTCATAGTTTTGTTATTGAAAGTGTCATTTAGGGGGACGATTAACTCTGATTCTGCTAAACGGGCTATAAAAATGGCGATGAGCCTAAGAATGGAGACAGATGATGTCTGAGTTAGTTGTTTCAACCCAGTGGCATGATGTCCGTATCAGGGACACTAGCTTTACCCCATCATGCCTTGGGTCATTGAGCAGAGAACAAATGGCTATAAGGGAGCGCTCATCACCAGGGGCAGATTTATGGTTCGTACTGCTTGATCAGAGGGGTAAGAAATTAGTTTGCCGTAACTGTCGTAAAACCCCGCAGCTATGTGAATATTTCTGTTTCGGGCACCATTTGGTTCAGGTACATCGACCGTTTAAAGGGTTAAGGCCGTGATTTTTTTATTTTTGTAAACACACTGACTATGAGCATCTAAGCAGTCGAAGTTCGTATAAATGTACCAAATATGACCAACGTCATTTTTTGTTACCAAGGTGAGACTACACTTGAAAAACATTCATTGAAGAGCGAGGTAACATCCCCGAAGAGATAAGTAGCGGATCATATTGTTACTGCGACGTCATTAACCCAGTGTCCTGACCCATACAAATTAGCTCGTGGCGACCCCGAGCAGATACCAACTGAAAGCTGGAGAAAGGAGGGTATAAAAGACAGCATTTACCTAGGAGATTTCTGTGAGTCTGTGTCTTGGGGAGGAGTAAAAAATAAGCTTAATCATCCTTGTCTTCATGAAAAGTCACGTGTCTGTAAGGGGATCCACGTGGTTATTACAAATAACCCGTAATCCCAGTTTTCCGGTGAAAAATGAAATGGTAAGAACTGTGTGAATGCCACTTATTGTTTGTTGATAACCGTGCTGAACTTCGATATACGCTATTTTTTAAATAATTGTTGTTTGTAATATGCGGTTAAAATAACAAGGGGTAATATTGCGAAGTTCAAGGGATTTATAAAAACTTCGGTTTATGCGGAACTTCTTATTACGGAACTTGTATATGTGGGTTTGGCTGTTATTAGCTACCCGCAGTAAACAGAATTTTTCAAACGAGACTTTTGGAAGCACGGATTCAGAACCAAATAAATGCTAGAGGGGCAATAATGCATCTGGAGGGTCAAAAAGTTTTTGTATGATTTTGACGATGGTTAGTTAGCGTATTTTAAAGAATTTTACCAGTCCGACCTGCAGAAACTGAGGTCAGTGTTTCTTTCAGGCATACATCCATGGGGGCGAAGCCCTCCCGGAAACGACCATTCGACACCCCTCCCCCTCCCGGAGACATTTTAGGTTACCGAGCCAAATTTTAATAACTCAGGCTATGATGAAAAAGGAAGTTTCGTTTCTTTTTATGCTACAAATATTTCTCCAATTATATTTGTTTTAATATTTGTTCAAATGGCACTAGTTATAGTTTATTTTATAAAAAAGTGTATTACGACGCATGGTATTTTTCAAAATATAATAGTAGACAAATCATACCTAATTGTCTGGGAATCGTGATTCAGGAAAAAGAGTGCGTTCAATGCATTTTAATAGATAAAAGTTTCAAGCCTAAAGTTTGTTATTCCTGGAATGTTTGAAGAAGTAATTACTATATCAGCGATGTTTATAGAATTTTTCTACGCGGGAGCGGGGGGGGACGAAAAAAGAAAGTTTTTGAAATCCACCATCTGGAACAACATTAAAGTTAATGAAAAATTGAAGAAATATGCTGTTCCGAAATTGAAGAAATATGTTGTTCCGACATAATCTAAAAACATGTTGTAGCTCTGTTATTCTCCATTTGCCTTTTCTATTCATTCAGCTGACTGCGAATTAAAATAAATTAGTCACACTATCAAGGTCGTCTCTCGTTCTGTAGAAAATTGCGACAACTCGCATGAACCAGTCAACTTGCGGGTCAAGTTCAAGAGGCCAAAGAATGTGGCTTGTGTGGACTCCTACGAGCATCTCTGGAGTTATATGAAGTTGCTGTACGCTCTACTGCAGAAAATTTCCTCAATGCAATTTCAGGATCGGTTCTTGACTTGAATTGAGAGAACAAGCGACATTATCTCTCCCTTGCACTAACATTCAACTAACTGTCTGCGCGAGACAAGGAACACTGGCGCACTTAGTGGGGTGGCCAAGGGGCCCGGGTCCTCCCCATGAGGTACCACTCGGTCCTTCGTTCTTTGTTATTGGCTGCTTATTTTTAAATACATTTGTATATGTTTTTAAATATCCTCCAAATACTTGGCGTCAGTAAATAAATAAATACATCGCTCTTTCCACGTTCCAGAAACACATAGCAACCGAAAAATTGTCTTCAGCCGCCGCCGTGGAATTGAACCACAGATCTCTCGATATCTAGCCGAGCGCGTTAGCTTTACACCACGGTGGCCAACAATCCACGGTGCTATATGTATTTTTAAGTCAGCTTCTGTTTTTAAATATATATATTTAACAAAGCATTGGAAAGCCACTTTTATGTGGCGGAGATATTTTTATCGGTTCCCAGTATTTTGGGAGATGTTTCCTCCGAGGTACTTTTATTTGCATTTTCAGTATTTTGGGCCACCCCAATGAAGAAATCCTGGATGCACCAGAAACTAAGTCGCTGACAGAAAGAGAAATAAAATTCCCTGAAAAGCAATGTAATATCTATAATTCCAATGGATACCAATCTCATTGCCTAACCATGAGGAGAGACGTTGGTCTGGGTCCAACCTACAAGCATGGCTAGGTCATTAGGACCATCATTGGCTCCATGAGTGGACAAGTCCCACAGGTGGTAGCATTGACGTCACTGATTGACTGATGCGAATGCATACCGGAGGCACAGAGAGTGTTAGTTGCCAAAATGAAATCCGTGTGCTCTAAGACACCCCCGGGCCCAGGGCCAGAACAATGACAAGACACCCCCATCAGAACAAAATTTTTCAACCATGTACAGGGCTGAAGATGCCACGTAGTGCAGATCACGCGATGTGTATATTTACTCATATTTCCTTCTATTGAAATTTTCTCCTAGAAAACTGTTTCGCACTTCTTCACCCTATACAGCAAATTGGATTGTTTAATAATTAAGAAGATACACAACTTGATTAATAATCTCTGAATTTGTAGTAATAATAATTTTTAAAATGTAATAATCAAACTATTTAATTATCTAAATTCTGGAGACTGATCCTAAATTCAGGCTACAATTTCAGTGAATAGAAAAATAAGGGATGCAACAAAACCTTACATAAAGTATTACTTTCCACAGTAATAATGAAAAGAAGTTCAACTTAAGTCATTTCTAGAAACAATTTTTAAAAAGGGGAGACCTGTTAGGAGAGGATCATGCCGGCCAATGTGGTAATAAGGCTTTGCGTATGATGGGGAAACGGCAAGACTTGTCGGAATTTGAACGAGGAATGATTAATGACGTGAGAAAGACTCGGGCGAACGTCTCAGTAACCGCGGGCATTGTTAGCTGTTAGAAAATCGTCGTAGTTCAGGTGTGGCAGGCATGGACTGAAGAAGGAAACACACCCAACCAACGTGCTAGAGAGGGGAGACCACCACTGGTTGACAGTCGAGGTGAACGCTGGTTGGCTTATGCTTAGGGATGCGTAATTTTCGTATTTACGAAATAGATGCAAATAAATACGAACATTTGATTTTAACTACTTTTCCGCGAACTCGATAATTAACATTTTTCCAAGCGAAAATAGGACGTAATTTCGGGCAACACTTGCGCCGTGCGTGTCCTACTCAGTGTGCGTTACCCGGGAAACCTAAGGCCACGCCTCTTTCAGTCTCGGCGAGTCAGTCAGCGCCGCTCAGTCGCACTGGCTGGCTGGCCTTGAAATAATACGAATGAGCACATGTTTGTTTTTGTATTTCGCTTGTAAACTACAAACCGCAACGCTCGCGATCCGTTTGATAGACGTATATCAATATGGGCCGCTCTAAGAAGGACTTAGTTGATAGAGTGAAAGAGTTTGACAACGAGGGATCGTATTTAAGCGATACAAATATCGTGATGTGCAAATTTTGTAATGTTCTTCTAGAAGGGCAGGAATGGGATACTTTAATGAAACATACGATCTCTGCTACTCACATAAAGAAGAAAAACGTAGCTCAGCTAGACCCATCTGGAGCTAAACGGCAGACTACAATCGTCGGTGGGTTTCAAACGCAAAAACGTGCCAAAACGGAAAGAGATAATTTTGCAGAATCACAGTAAGAATGTGTTTAAAAGCCAATATTCCCATGCATAAACTAGATCACTCAGCTGTTCGCGATTATTTCGCAAAACATGTGCCTGGTTCAGGTAACCTTCCTTCTGGAGATACTTTGAGACGTAAATACACTTTGCGGAATTTCGGAGAAAGAGGCAATAAAAGAGCACCTATAAAATAAGCCAGTAGTTGTAGTGGCCGATGAAACATCCGATAAACAAGGGAGGTGTGTTTCTTCAGTCTTATTGAAAACTAATCATTCAGAACCGGAGCAGTCATGTTTCCTGGCAAGTGTATATTTTTTAAACGTTGCAAATTCTTCCATTTACTCTTAAACAATAATTGACTCTTTGAAAGAATACGAAATTTAATACTCTCAAGTAAAGGGCCTAGTATCAGATTCTGCACGTTATATGATTGCGTGCTTCAACTTATTAACAAGAAAGATGACACCGAATTTTCGGGTGTAATAAGCACGTCTTTTGAATCCGTTCTGACGCAAATTAAATTTTACAAAGCTATTCAAAGTCAATGGAACCGGTATGGAAAACAATAGTATCTGACGGAAGAAAAAGTTTTTCAATCGGGTCTTTAATCCCTCAGATATTGCAATAAACGGAATCGTGAGCTTACGAACTCTTAGAAACAGAGTTATCGACAAAAGTAAGATGTGACTTTACGTCCCTTGGTGGGAAAACCATGCATTATTTTAGGAAGAAAATATTCTCAAAAGGTTTATTCATATGAGCGGTATCGGTCCAAAAAAAAAAATTTTTAGTCGAGTTTTCAGGAGCCCAGATTTTGCTACAAATACATCAGAAGTAGAAATTAACACTTATGACCCCTGGTGGCCAAACCATTCTTTACCAAACATTAGAAATTAACGTGAAAAATATTTTCCGTCAGGTCTTGAATGCGATACAGGAAGAATTTTTCAAATCGGAGTTTTAAGAGCAGAAAACGCAATTTACCATTGTGCGCCCTAGCGGAAAGTCCTATGATTTACTTAAAAATATTGAATTTATAGGAAAAACATTTTGCATCGGAAACACTATCCAACAAAGAAGGAATTTTTCAAATCGGACTTTTAGAAGTAGAGATATTGACAAAAATAAGATATACATCTACGCCCCTGTCGTAGAAACCATGCATTAGTTCAAGAAGAAAATGTTCCTAAAATGTTTGTCGACATGAGTAGTATCGGTCCACAAAAGAATTTTTTTCAATCGAGATTTTAGAAGCTCATATTATGCTGCAAATACATCAGAAGCGGAAATTAAGACTAACTCCACCTGGTGGCCAAACAATTCTAACAAAAATTTTTAAATTACGTGCAAACGATTTCCCTTCAGGAGCTGTATCCGGTGCAGAAAGAATTTTTCAGATCGGAGATTTAGAAGCAGAGATATAGAGGAAAACGCAATTTACCTTTACGCCCCCTAAAGGAAAGTCTATGAATTACTTGAAAATTTTGAATTTATAAGGAAAAAATTATCACACTAGAAATACTATCCAACAAAGAAGGAATTTTTTAAATCGGACTCTTAGAAGTCGAGATATTGACAAAAATAAGATATACATCTACTCCCCTGGCGTAGAAACCGTGCGCTATTTAAAGAAGAAAATGTTTCTAAAACGTTTGTCGACATGAGTAGTATCGGTCTACAAACGATGTTATTTTCAATCGAGAATTTAGAAGCTCATATTTTGCTCCAAATACATGAGAAGCGGAAATTAAGGTTTACGCCCCCTGGTAGCCAAACCATTTTTCACAAAAATCAGAAATTATGTGCAAACGATTTCCCATCAGGAGCTGTATCCGGTGCAGAAAGAATTTTTCAGATCGGAGATTTAGAAGCAGAAATATAGGGGAAAACGCAATTTACCTTTAACGCCCCCTAGCGGAAAGTCTATGAATTACTTGAAAACTTTTGAAATTATATGAAAAACATGTCACACTGAAAACACTATCCAACAAAGAAGGAATTTTTCAAATCGGACTCCTAGAGGTCGAGATATTGACAAAAATAAGATATATGTCTACGCCCCCTGGCGGAGAAACTGTAGAATATTTTAGGAAGAAAATATTCCGAAAAGGTTTATTGATGTGAGTGGCATCAGTCCACGAAAGAATTTTTTCAATCGATATTTTAGAAGCTCAGATTTTATGGAAAAATACATAAGAAGCGAAAATTAACACTTACGCCCCCTGGTGGCCAAAGTATTCTTTACCAAAAATTAGATATTATATGCAAAAGATTGTGCATCAGGAGATGTATCCGCTGAACAAAAATTTTTCAAATCGGAGTTTTAGAAGAAGAGTTATTGGAAAAAATGGAATTTACTTTTACGCCCCCTAGCGGAAAATCTATGCGTAATTTGAAAAAGAAACTATATCCAAAATACTCTTCGACATAAATGGAATCGAAAGATAAAAAAAATTTTTCAATCGGATGTTTAGAAGCAAAAATGTGGAATAAAACGTATTTTTGAATTCGACATCATCTGCATTTACGCCCTCTAGCGGCGAAATTATACATCGTAAAAAAATAAATAAATAAAGAATCATCATTCGCATATTTCAAGCTTTGGAATGCAAAAATAATTTTTCAAATCGGACTAATAGTTGCAGACATACCGTGGGTACAGACGGACGGACAAACCGATAACATAAGCACGATCTTTTTTTACAAAAGACGTGCTAAAAATACTTCTTGGAGACCATATTTTGCACTACCAATGTTGGGCGCATAAGGTGAATCTTGTGGGTGACGTATTTATAAAAGAGTTCAAAGAATTGAATTCCATTGTGGCCAAGACGAAGACAGCGTTTTTGCACTCCAGAAAAATGAAGAGTGCATATTTATGCTAGTTGGAAGAAAAGGCACCTCAACTGCCAGCAAAACTCTACCCCACGCCTGTTGTAACCAGGTGGAATTCTTGGTTCAAAGCTGCCATTTATTTGAGCGATTATAAAATAGCATATTGTTGCTTTTCTCAATGAATATGAGAACGATAACTCGAGTACCAGTTTCCTAAAGGAAAGTTTTGTAAATGAAATTCTAGCTCGTAAAATACGCGTTCAATTGACTTTCGTTTCTGAATTCTGTCCGAAAATTATGAAATTAATTGACAATTTAGAAGGATCAAACCATACGTTCGCACACTTTTTGTGGAGTAACTTAGTAGATTTAGTCTTCTCTTGAGCGCCAAAGTCAAGGGTGTTTTAGCGAAAAGACAGAAACCATTTTGACAAACGAGAATGGTGAAATTGATCAAGACAACAATATTACACAGTGCGTCAAAGAATTTTTAAGACTGGCGCTAGATTTCAGCGTACGGTGGCGCCACCAGTGTAACCGCGAATGCCTTATAAACCGTGACCATCTGCTTGCTTTCTGCCAAAAGAACTGCGCAGTTGTTAAAGTAACTCAAACGAAACCGGCGTTCATTAGAGAAGTAAAATTTTTTTCATGTTGAATTATTAAGATGGAACAAAGGGCTGTTATTAAATTTAACGCAAAACTTGGTAAAAGTGCCTCGGAAACGTACCAAATGATGAAACAAGTTCACGGTGAGTTTTGTTTAAGTAGATCATGTTTTCCTGTGGCACAAACGTTTTTTGGACAAAAGAAAGACGCTAGAAGATGATAAGCATACCGGAAGACCAAGTTCATCTAGGACACCTGAGATTATTGAAAAAGTGCGGGATTTCGTGGCAAACAATCGATGTGCGTCACTAAGAATGATGGAAGAGTCTTTAAACATCAACAAAGAAACAATTCGAACCATCCTGCATGAAGATTTGGGCAAAACAAAAGTCTGTGCTAAATGTGTTCCACACACGTTAAGCAAAGAACAAAAATCAAGGAGAAGTGCACATTACAGAGACATCATTTCAGCCGCTGAAAATGATCCAAACTTCTTAAAATCGATTGTTACTTGTGATGAAACATGGTGTTTTCAATATGATCCTACAACAAAGCGACAAATTGTGGAATGGAAGTCAAAAAACTCGCCACAAGCCAAAAAATAAGAAAAGTTCCATCGAAAATCAAAACAATGCTCATTACATTCTTCGATAGTAAGGGTATATTATCCACAAAGAATTTGTTCCAAGTAGACAAACAATTACTGGTGAGTATTATTTAAATGTTTTGAGGCGTTTGATGGGCAGAATTCGACGCATTCGTCCAGAATATAGAGATGAAAACAGTTGGTGTTTGTTGATCGATAATGCACCCAGTCACACCTCACTTCTGGTTCGTAGATTTTTGGCGAAAAATAACGTCTGTGTGTTGAATCATCCACCGTATTCGCCTGATTTAGCACCCTGCGACTTTCTTTTGTTCCCAAAACTTAAAATGACGTTAAAAGGGTGTTATTTTGGGAGTGGTTCACTTCGTCGACAACTCATTTCGTCGACGCCACTTCGTCGACAATCATTTCGTCGACAGGTACATTTCGTCGACACTCTACAGTATATTGTTTCGTAAAATCCACAGTTTTCAATTTAGAACCACCAAATTTGGTATACTATCTCATTGTACTCTTACACCAACTTAGACCACAGACGGAAGAAGTCGGGGCTCGTGATCAAGGGGCCCCAAACAACATTTTCGTCAAACCTACAGTTTTCAATTTAGAACCACCAAATTTGGAATACTATCTCATTGTACTCTTACTTGGACTACAGACGCAAGAGGTCGGGGCCCAGGGTCAAGGGGGCCCCAAACAACATTTTCGTAAAACCTACAGTTTTCAATTTAGAACCACCAAATTTGGAATACTATCTCATTGTACTCTTACTTGGACTACAGACGTAAGAGGTCGGGGCCCGGGGTCAAGGGGCTCCCATACAACATTTTCGTAAAACCTACAGTTTTCAATTTAGAACCACCAAATTTGGAATACTATCTCATTGTACTCTTACTTGGACTACAGACGTAAGAGGTCGGGGCCCAGGGTCAAGGGGGCCCAAACAACATTTTCGTAAAACCTACAGTTTTCAATTTAGAACCACCAAATTTGGAATACTATCTCATTGTACTCTTACTTGGACTACAGACGTAAGAAGTCGGGGCCCGGGGTCAAGGGGCTCCCATACAACATTTTCGTAAAACCTACAGTTTTCAATTTAGAACCACCAAATTTGGAATACTATCTCATTGTACACTTACTTGGACTACAGACGTAAGAGGTCAGGGCCCGGGGTCAAGGGGCCCGGCCCCGTACAACATTTTCGTAAAATATACAGTTTTCAATTTAGAACCACCAAATTTGGTATACTATCTCATTGTACTCTTACACCAACTTAGACCACAGGCGGAAGAGGTCGGAGCCCGGGGTCAAGGGGGCCCCATACAACATTTTCGTAAAACCTACAGTTTTCAATTTAGAACCACCAAATTTGGTATACTATCTCATTGTACTTTTACACCAACTTAGACCAGAGACGGAAGGACTCGGGGCCCGGGGTGAAGGAGGTCCCATACAACATTTTCGTAAAATCTACAGTTTTCAATTTAGAACCACCAAATTTGGTATACCATCTCATGGTACTCTAACTTAGCTCGCAGATAGGGTATTGGAGTGCAGAATTGTGTTGCAGTTCTTAAGTAAAAAATGGAAATTTTTGAGAAAATTTTGTATGAGACTCCAGTTTACCCCGGGCCTCGACCCCTTCCAAAAACCGTGTACGGTCTAAGTACAATGAGATAGTATACCAAATTTGGTGGTTTTAAATTGAAAACTATAGATTTTACGAAACTGTTGTATGGGGCCCTGTTGACCCCGGACCCCGACCTCTTCCGTCTGTGGTCTAAGTTGGTGTACGAGTACAATGAGATAGTATACCAAATTTGGTGTTTCTAAATTGAAAACTGTAGATTTTACGAAAATGTTGTATGGGGCCCCCTTCACCCCGGGCCCCGACCCCTTCCGTCTGTGGTCTAAGTTGGTGTAAAAGTACAATGAGATAGTAAACCAAATTTGGTGGTTCTAAACTGAAAACTGTAGATTTTACGAAAATGTTGTTTGGGACCGGGGCCCCTTGACACCGGGCCCCAACCCCTTCCGTCTGGGGTCTAAGTTGATGTAAGAGTACAATGAGATAGCATACCAAATTTGGTGGTTCTAAATTGAAAACTGTAGATTTTACGAAAATGTTGTATGGGGCCCCCTTCACCCCGGGCCCCGACCCCTTCCGTCTGTGGTCTAAGTTGGTGTAAAAGTACAATGAGATAGTAAACCAAATTTGGTGGTTCTAAACTGAAAACTGTAGATTTTACGAAAATGTTGTTTGGGACCGGGGCCCCTTGACACCGGGCCCCAACCCCTTCCGTCTGGGGTCTAAGTTGATGTAAGAGTACAATGAGATAGCATACCAAATTTGGTGGTTCTAAATTGAAAACTGTAGATTTTACGAAAATGTTGTATGGGGCCCCCTTCACCCCGGGCCCCGACCCCTTCCGTCTGTGGTCTATGTTGGTGTAAGAGTACAATGAGATAGTAAACCAAATTTGGTGGTTCTAAATTGAAAACTGTAGATTTTACGAAAATGTTGTATGGGGCCCCCTTCACCCCGGGCCCCGACCCCTTCCGTCTGTGGTCTAAGTTGGTGTAAAAGTACAATGAGATAGTAAACCAAATTTGGTGGTTCTAAACTGAAAACTGTAGATTTTACGAAAATGTTGTTTGGGACCGGGGCCCCTTGACACCGGGCCCCAACCCCTTCCGTCTGGGGTCTAAGTTGATGTAAGAGTACAATGAGATAGCATACCAAATTTGGTGGTTCTAAATTGAAAACTGTAGATTTTACGAAAATGTTGTATGGGGCCCCCTTCACCCCGGGCCCCGACCCCTTCCGTCTGTGGTCTATGTTGGTGTAAGAGTACAATGAGATAGTAAACCAAATTTGGTGGTTCTAAATTGAAAACTGTAGATTTTACGAAAATGTTGTATGGGGCCCCCTTCACCCCGGGCCCCGACCCCTTCCGTCTGTGGTCTAAGTTGGTGTAAAAGTACAATGAGATAGTAAACCAAATTTGGTGGTTCTAAACTGAAAACTGTAGATTTTACGAAAATGTTGTTTGGGACCGGGGCCCCTTGACACCGGGCCCCAACCCCTTCCGTCTGGGGTCTAAGTTGATGTAAGAGTACAATGAGATAGCATACCAAATTTGGTGGTTCTAAATTGAAAACTGTAGATTTTACGAAAATGTTGTATGGGGCCCCCCTTCACCCCGGGCCCCGACCCCTTCCGTCTGTGGTCTAAGTTGGTGTAAGAGTACAATGAGATAGTAAACCAAATTTGGTGGTTCTAAATTGAAAACTGTAGATTTTACGAAAATGTTGTATGGGGCCCCCTTCACCCCGGGCCCCGACCCCTTCCGTCTGTGGTCTAAGTTGGTGTAAGAGTACAATGAGATAGTAAACCAAATTTGGTGGTTCTAAATTGAAAACTGTAGATTTTACGAAACTGTTGTTTTGGACCGGTCCCCCTTGACACCGGGCACCGACCCCTTCCGTCTGAGGTCTGAGTTGATGTAACAGTACAATGAGATAGTATACCAAATTTGGTTGTTCTAAATTGAAAACTGTAGATTTTACGAAACTGTTGTATGGGGCCCCTTGACCCCGAGCCCCGACCTCTTCCGTCTGTAGTCTAAGTTGGTGTAAGAGTACAATGAGATAGTATACCAAATTTGATGGTTCTAAATTGAATACTGTAGATTTTACGAAAGCATATACTGTATAGTGTCGACGAAGTGAGTGTCGACGAAATGTACCTGTCGACGAAGTGGCGTCGACGAAATGAGTTGTCGACGAAGTGAACCAGACCGGTTATTTTGATGATATTTTGACCATACAAACAGTTTCGACACGTGCTTTGGAGGCAATTCCGCAAAGTGAACTGGAACAGCATTCGAATCATTATTAAATCGCTGTAACAAGTGTATTGAAGCCGGAGGGACTTATTTTGAATAACAAACCAAAAAAATATATAATTTCTGGTTTCTATTTCATTTTACAGACCCAGTCTTAAAAATTCTTTGACGCACTGTGTATACTGAAGACAGCAGAAGATAAGAGTTTAAATATATTCACTCTCCACATGACATCCAACGCAACAAATGAAGCCTACCAGCATATTGGCAGACTATTCTGTCCATCTGTAGCCGCGACAACACCCACATCATCTTTGAACACAAATTTATTATTGGAAAGCTTCTCTAAAATACCCTTTTTTAAAGACATACCACGGGTTGAGCTCACCGATGGATACAGTACAATCATTTTCACAGACAGCTACTTGCAGTGGTCAAACAAGAGACTCCTGTTGATGTCATACAGATTTAAAAAGCGACAAAATGCTGCTTCTACTTAAACTATGCAAAGGCAGCTATTCAAAGCCTCCACAATTCTGTTAACAGTGTGGATGCTGAGAGATATTTCAGTATGTACAACAGCATTATTACTGACAGAAGGCAAAGGCTAAAGGAAGAGAATATAGAGACATTAGCTTTTAACTAATTACAGGGTGATTCATAAAGAAGTATACAGTTTCAACGCACTATAAAACAAGAACAACGTAAGATATTTTATGTTACCTGTACCAGAATTGTAGGGGAATGTTTAAAGTATTTTAGAGACAGTCACAGATGTTCTATGTGGGCACCCTTAGTCACACGACACACATCGAGCCGGTAATCCATTTCCGCCCAAACGCGAGGTAAGACATCTGAATCAAGTGCAGTGATAGCGGCTGTGATACGCTGTTTCAGCTCCGCTAGATCAACAGGAAGGGGAGGGTGAATACCTTGTCCTTTACGTACCCCCACAGGAAAAAGTCACAAGGTGTTAAGTCAGGACTTTGGTTCGATAGTGCAAACACTATCGACGACTTCTTCCGATACACGCGGTCGTCCAGGACTTTTAAGTTTTCACAAACAGCCCGTAGTTTCAAATTTTTTATGCCAATCGTAGATAGATTTTCTGGTTGGTGGTTCTTTTCCGAATCGTGATCGAAAATGCCGTTGAACAACAGTTACAGATTACGTTTTGCTCAATTCAAGAGATTTTCTGGTTGGAGGTTCTTTTCCGAATCGTGATCGAAAATGCCGTTGCACAACAGTTTCAGATTCCGTTTTGCTCAATTCAAGAACACAAAACGCCTTCTCCACTGCAGACGCTGCCATTTTGACTGACTAGTAACGTGACACGCGCTTTCGCTACGTCACTTTCCTCAGTAGCGGGGCACAACCTTTATGAGTACATCTACCTAACGGTTCGCAGTTGTGGTCCGTGTCTTCAACTGTTACTGTTTTACAACATCTGGAAACTGTATACTTCTTTATGAATCAGGGTTTATTTTGGTACTTAGACTAACCAGTAAGTAAACTTTGAAAAACAGTAAACTAAGTAAAGTAAACTTTGGAAAACCTTTTTTGTGTCTTCAGTTTTTGCGAATAAACGCGAAGTTTTTTATTAATTTTTTTTTTTTTTGCGAAATTTACGTATCCCTACTTCTGCTATTAGGAACAACAGATGACTCACAGTCCCTAAATTAACGGCAGACTACAATCATGGAGCACAGAGAGACGTTTCCCAGCAAATAGTCCAAAGGACTCACTTGTGGATCAGCCTTAGGAGTAGACTGCCTGTTCATGTGCTTATGTTGACCGACAATCTTCGACAGATCCTACTGCAGTCGACATGAGAGCAATGTAACTGGAAAACAATATGCTTCTAAAATATCACTGTGTTGGAACTGGAACTTGGCGGCGTGCCAAGTAGTTCAGCGTGGGAAGGAAAAGCGAGAGAGATACTGTATCAATGTGTAACGTTTAAAAGGAAACCGAAACAAGAACAGAACAGGATCTTTCGTTGAAGACAAAGGAGTAAAATGTTGAAGAACAGATGTTTAGGAGATGTGTTGAAAGAGACTTGGTAATCATTAAAAAATTGCGAGCGTTGTTCTCTACGGATACTTAAATTCGTTGTGCTGCCGAAAGGAAGAAGAAAGACACCAATAAATGTAAGATTTTAACAACTAAGTACATGCATGAGATTGCAGAAATTGTACTAAAAGAATTGCAATAGTTAGAACTACGTTCTCTCTTCCTTGTCGAACACGCCCTTACTATCAGATCCTACCTAAGTATTTTTTTCGGATCAAATTTTATCCTACACGTTGACCGTGTTCGACTTTGGGTTCTTTCAGAAAGACAAAGCCCAGTATCTCAACACAAACATTGTGCAGAAATTGTTAGAGGATCGTGTCCAAGCATTTAATGTACACACCTGACCGCCAAATTCCTCAGATTTGAATCCCATCCAGCATTTGCGGGATACAAGAACGCAGGATCCCAACTAGGACGGAATACATGAGAAAACCTTCCGCAACGCGGGGTTCAATTTATTATTGCGACGAAAGGAGGCCCAACATAAATTTCGTATGTGGTCATAAGTGATCTGATGAATGAGCTCATTCAGTGGTCCAGTGGCTTTTCGAATTCCTGATCCAGCTAGAAGTCAGTAACCTTAAATTTGGGAAGGTCGATGACCCCTTGCATGAGATGTTCATGGGGTGGTCGTTAGTTCTGTTAAATAAACAAATAGATGTAGAAAGTTCTCGATAATTCGAGGTAACTGACCGGGAGATGCGCTCAAACAATTGATGCTGAAATTTAAAGAAAGAAATCCGACTGCTATAATGGAGCTGTTTCTTTTCTTCTTTTTTAGAAACAAATGTTGCCGTCGGTTTTGTCTAGCTAGTTTTGCAAAATGCTAACCACACTGGCATGTATTGCGGTACATGATCTGCTAAACATAGCGTTTTTAAGTTCTTAATTAATTTGTTCGTTTTTTAAATGTATTGCGATGAACTACCTCGCTTTTGCGCTGTTACTTTATGTAAGGCCTAGTAAACCTTAGAATTCCACGAGAGCCGCCACATATAAAATTTGGTTCATTTTTCTTTGTAATACAACACTATTGGTTGCTCTTTTTTTTTAAGAACCTGAAAACCCAACCGACACTACACCACATAGGATCAGTCTCCAATACACTCACGGACAATGAAATTTGCGCACCTAAAAGAAATCATGCCAGAACCACGAAACTCCCATTCCTGGTTGGGATTTCAGGCCAGAACCTCATGTGCTCCCATTCCTGGCTGGGATTCCAGGTGCGCTATACCAGCAGGGTAATGACCTCCCGCACACGGCTCGGGTTGCCCAGGACTGCCTACGTCATGTCCTAACACTTCCATGGCCTGCCTCGCACCCCGGCCATGTCCCCTATCGAGCATATGTGGGACCAGTTGAAACGCCAGCTGCAGCCGTGCCGTACTATTCGGGATTTGGAGCACACCGTCCAAAACGTGTGAGCCAGTCTGCCGCAGGACAACATCAGGCGTCTGCTCGCCTCCATGCCGGACCGTATTGCAGCATGTATCGGCGCACGAGACTGTGCGACGTGCTATTGAAGATGATTGGACTGCGATCCACAGATCCCTCTGTAATTGTCCTGTAGCTCTGTTTTTGCCATCATGTGCATCACTCATCTGTATCATTACGCCCATAAAATTCCAGTTCAATCCGATGCTTCCTTCTTGGTGCGGAAATTTCATTTCCCGTGAGTGTATAACTGAAAGTACTTCAAAACTTAACAAAACAATTTAATTGACGCTTGAAAAATGGTAGTTCAGCTTTGCTGTTTATCCTTCCGTGAGCAAAGTGGAGTAACTTAAGTTTCTACTTTCCGGTGGTCTCGTTAATCTAATACCGTTCCTGGCCCATATCTCCGGAGAGGGAAAAAATGACTTTTCCAGCTCCAGTACAGAGCACCACGGCTGCTGTCACTGTTCTCAGCCGCGTTGGCTGTCTCCTAACAGCGAAATCCTTGCAGTACAATTTAACGTCCATCCGACTCGATCCTGAATTTCTCACGCCAGATGAGGAAACCATAACGAAGTCAAACGCAAAAGAAGCCCTAGGCACTGTTATAAACGTTTATACTGTATCAACGCTTTCTGTTGCCGTAACTTTATCCCAGCGTACGGAAATCTTTGAAGCCGCTAATCCCTACGCTTTCTAGTGCATCTTCATCTGCTGACATGAAACCAACAAACAATACAATGCTGCTGATGGCATTAACACATTACAATAAGTTGCTTCTTTAACAATACTGCACCCTTTCTAAATGTGAGTGGTCACCAGAGTTGGAAACGGGTCAAACATTTTGGACCCGGATCCGACCCGGACCCGGCAGTCACATAATGGGACCCGATCTGACCCGACCAGGGACTGACCCCGACAAATCTGTTTTGAGTTATAAACTCGAATATATCATCATTGTCAATCATTATTAATCCACTGCTGGATGAAGGTCTCCACACGTTTCTTCCACAACGGTCTGTCTTGAGCCAGTTTCTTCCACAACGGTCTGTCTTGAGCCAGTTTCTTCCATGTCACTGGCGCATGTTTTCGAATTTCATCCACCCATCTCCCATGTAGTCTTCTTCCGGGTCTTTCCCTGTCCTTCGGAATCCAGTCTAGAATTTCGGTTGTCCATCGGTGGTCCGTTTCTTCTGGCAGCATGTCCCTCCCATTGCCCTTTCAGGGATTTCATTCTGACCATGACGTCTTCCACTCTTGTCACTTTCTTTATCAATGTGAGTTTCTCTTCTTATCTCTCCTGGTTACACCAAGCATGCATCTCTTCATGCTTCTTTGAGTTGTCTGCAGTCTTTGTATGTCTTTTTGAGGTAAGGTCCACGTCTCTGCTCTGTACGTAAGCACTGGAGGGATGCATTGATTCAACACTTTTCTTTTAAGACATAATGGCATATTGTTCTCAAAAATTGTACTGTTTCTTCCAAAAACTTTCCAACCAAGCTTTATACAACAATTAATTTCTTCATCAATGTGATCCCTCGCTTGATATATGCTGCCCAAAGTGAATATAGGAATTGGTTATCTCCAGCTTTTCCCCATCAATTGATAAATCTTCATTCCCTGTAAAAGCATTGTACTCATACATCAGTTTAGTCTTCTCAAAGTTCATTTTTAATACCCATTTCTTTACCCTTTTCAGAAAGTTCCTGGATCATACTCTGCAGCTCTGAAGTAGTATTTCAAAGACCTCTGAAGTGTTCTTTGAAATATATTTTTTTCCATTCAAAAGTAAGACGGAAATAAAACCGGGTCGAAATCGGGTCTGGAATACCTTGACCCGACCCGTTTGAACCGCAAGAAATTGTCGACCCGTTGACCCGTTTCCATCTCTGGTGGTCACTCACTAAAGTTGGTTGTAAAGTATGCAGGATTGAAGTCACAATTTTATTTTGTTGTCGACAGAAGTTCTACTGTGCTATGTATGACACAGCTTCATCAGAATAAAATTTCGCTGTGATATCATCAACGTTGTTGACGGTCACGGGTTTTTGTCAGTTGTTTCAAGCGCTTAATACTAATGAAATGGATGCAATGTCGTTGATAAATTGTGAAGAATTTTGATGCATAAGTATTATAGCAATGCTTCCAAAATAGGACAGATATGACATAATTATACAGGACAGACCCGCGGGGCCTTACGTTGTACTAGACTTTCGTGCGGAACTTTGAATTAAAGAAGTCGTCGATAGATAAGTACTTTCATGGAAATAATCATAAATTTCTGAATGTCTAAGCTTCTTAACAAACCTTATTTAACCATCATTTTGAAAGCTTTCCATATGCATCCAAATTCCTCACAATTTTGTTAACGACATGGCATCCACTCCATTTCTGTCAAGTGCGTTGGAAGCAGCTCACAAAAGTCTATGACCGTAAACACACTTCATGATATCACATCGATTTGAATATTTACGTGCCTTTCGTCCTAATGAAGTTAGGGACTTAGCACAGCGAAACTGCGGTCGACAAGAAAATGAAATTTATTGTAACTAAACGTTGACTTCTGTATTTCTATGTATTTATTAGTGTCCATTTTGATTCCTTTCTGTTCGCCTAATCAGTCTTCAAAAAGGTACCTTTGTAAAGCAAGCAAGGTACTCTTGATCCTTAATGTTAATTCACTACTGCAGTACAGTTATTTGCTTTTATTAAAAATAATTATAACACTTTCACGTCTCATTTTAGCGCATTTTCTCACTACAGTGTGACATGCGAACCCATAAGTAACTCCGACGACGTGTTATGTTATGTTACTATCAGTATTAATAGGTAATTTCTTATGTTCACCACATGGCTTACAGCTATAATCAGAGTCCAAAGAAAAATGGATTTCGGGTTGCCAGGGACGGTTCAACCACGAGCTAGGCAGAGACTAGGCAGCTGCCTAAAGTGCCAAAATTAGGAGACGTCAAGATTTAGAGCTGATAAAATTGAATGAGTTAACAAATGAGGAAAAAAGTAATAAAAGCGAAAGAAACAAAGGAAATTTTATTTTCTTTGTTGTCCTTTCGTTTATGGATATAACTTACGAATTCTTATTCCTGGAGTAAGCGGGAAACGGAGATATGTGCCTACAGACTGTATAAGTCAACTTGCAGTAAATCCGACGCCGACGCGAAGGCGCGCAGCTGTCGAAAAACTGCCCTAAACCAGGCTCGTCCCTATACAGTAGGCAAGTCAGGCACAAAATTTTAAAAGAAAATAGATTCTGAAATATCCGGCTTTCAATGAAAATATAAATACTGCTCACTTCTTCTGTTTCAAATAATGGCAATGTTCGACGCCTAAAGCTTAGCAATTGTCACACTCAGATTATTTTTTAATGAGAACAGCGGCAAGGATAAGAGAGGCTCTACCACTATTCATTCCCCTGAAATTCTTGTTTCTTTTTTCTGTCGGAGGATTCTTTTTTTTTTTTTTTTTTTATTGGAGGTTTAACGACCGCCGTGAGCAACTCAATGGGCTATAAGCAGTCGCCCGTCCCTAATTTAGGGTCACTGGTTCCAGGGAAGGGAGAGAGCCAGTGCCGTAAGACAAACACAACATCCATGCCTGACCGGGATTCGAACCCAGACCCCTTACGGACGAATGATCAGAGGCCAACGCCTTAGACCACTGCGCCACCGGGGCGGCGTCGGAGGATTCAATAAAGAAACTTGTTATGTTATGTATGCTATCGATGTAACAGCAAATTGCCCATGACATAGATTTCAAGACACTTGGTAATTTTGCGAACAATAAAGCACTCAAAATGAAATGTAATTTTTATTTGCGTTGGACCAGTAAGTAAATGGGTGTAGTGACCAATAGTTTCTTTATATTTATCTTACGTTTAAACTTTTGCATTGCCGCCCCGGTGGCGCAGTGGTCTAAGGCACTGGCCTCTGATCATTCGTCCGTAAGGGGTCCGGGTTCGAATCCCGGTCAGGCATGGATGTTGTGTTTGTCTTACGGCACTGGATCTCTCCCTTCCCTGGAACCAGTGACCCTAAATTAGGGACGGGCGACTGCTTATAGCCCATTGAGTTGCTCACGGTGGTCGTTAAACTTCCAATCAAAAAAAAAAAACTTTTGCATCTTGAAGCTATTGAATAAATGCAATATGTTTAGCCGCATAAATGAATAACATGAATTTGAGGGGCCAAGCACCCTAACGCCGGCTATGCGGTTTGCCTCATCTTGTCTTTTGATAAAGAACATCTCTTTTTTTTTATATTAAAGAAATTTTAAGATACTTTGCGGTGTATCATAAATAGCTATGTGAAACACTCCTGGATCTACTTTTCATTTCTCTTTCGGGTATTGTCTTGACGAATGCAGCCATGCATTTTTTTATTTTTAACAAGAAATGATGGAAAACGCACTTACCTTGTTGGTGGTTATGGCTATACAATGAGAGAGGAGATTTTGCATTCCGACAGCAAGAAACTGAGACTGCGATCCAAGATCTAATAGGGCATTAGGAAAAGTTTAAAATTTCATGGGAACTTTAAGATATGATTATCGCTGATAGATACAAAAGAGCTGATACCAAAGACGTATCGCGTTAAGATGGATCCACCTAAAATCTTTGCCTTGTATTTCCAATGGGCAAACTTCTGTAGCAATTTTCTTCACAATTAATGCTTTCCCAATTGTGAGAATTTGAACATCAATAAAAATGACCTCATATTATAGCCTAGTATACTTAATATTTCCTAAAACTTAACCGCAATTATATTAAAAATCAATAACTTTTCCTTTGGTGGTGTTGAGACCAGAAAATAGATGGCGCTACATTTACACGTGACTTAATAAATGCTATCACGTTGCATTTCTAATCAATAATTTTATTAATTTTCGGAATGGAATCAAAATTTGAGTGTATCCATGTGACAGTCTGGAATGTTTAGAATGAATTGAGCCACTTAGATTAAATGTTCTGATAATAATTTAGCTGAAAATGATAACAGAATTGTATATACTGCAGATTTTTTAATTCTGAAATAAACCATCAAGGCCGCCCTGGTGGCGCAGTGGTCTAAGCGATGGCTCCCGATCATTCGTCCGAAAGGGGTCCGGGTTCGAATCCCTGTGAGGCAAGGATGTGGTGTTTGTCTTATGGCACTGGCTCTCTCCCTTCCCTGGAACCAGTGACCCTAAATTAGGAATGGGCGACTGCTTATAGCCCATTGAGTTGCTCACGGTGGTCGTTAAACCTCCAATCAAAAATAAAATAAAATAAGCAAACCATCAAGTTCACTCTGCAGCATTTTCAGGTAAATTAGTATTAAAATATTTAATCTAAATTAATCGAATCATTATAAAAATTCCGGACAATCGCATGGATGGACACAAGTATTTATTACAGCCCAAAAAGTAATTAAATTATTGAAAATAATGCGACGTGATAGCATTTAGTAAGTCACATGTAGATGTGGCGCCATCTATTTTCTGGTCTCAACACCTCCAAAAGAAAAGTTATTGACTTTTAATATAGTTACGGCTACGTTTTAGAAAATATTAAGTATCATCATCATCATCATTGTCAACCATTATCAATCCACTGCTGGACGAAGGTCTCCCCAAGTTTCCTCCACAACGGTCTGTCTTGTGCCAGTCTCCTCCATGTCACCCCTGCATATTTACGAATTTCATCCACCCATCTCCCATGTGGTCTTTTTCTGGGTCTTTTCCTGTCCCTTGGAATCCAATCTAAAATTTCGGCTGTCCATCTATGGTCTGTCCTTCTGGCAGTATGTCCAGCCCATTGCCATTTCAGGGATTTAACTCTGATCATGATGTCTTCCACTCTCGTCATTTTTCGGATCCACGAGTTCCTCTTCTTATCTCTCCTGGTTATACCAAGCATGCACCTCTCCATGCTGCTTTGAGTTGTCTGCAGCCTTTGTATGTCTCTTTTAGTTAAGGTCCACGTCTCTGCACCATACGTAAGCACTGGAAGGATGCATTGATCAAACACTTTTCTTTTAAGACATAATGGCATATTGCTCTTGAAAATTATGCTGTTTCTTCCAAAAGCTCTCCAGGCAAGTTTTGTACGCCGATTAATTTCTTTATCAATGTGACCCTCACTTGATATCTGCTGTCCAAGATAAACATACGTATCTGTTATCTCCAGTTTTTCTCCATCAATCGATAAATCTTCATTTCTTGTAAAAGCATTGAACATCACTTTTGTCTTCTGAAAGTTCATTTTTAATCCCACTTCTTTACTCTTGTCAGCAAGTTCCTGGATCATACTCTGCAGCTCTGATGGGGTAGTTGCAAAAATGACTACGTCATCAGCAAAACGAAGGTGGGTTAGATAATCTCCATTAATCTTTATCCCTTTGTTTTCCCAGTTCAGCGACTGAAAGACATTTTCCAATGTGGCATTAAAGAGCTTCGGAGATATGGTGTCACCTTGTCTCACTCCCTTTCCAATTTTTACGTGTGTTGTATTTTCAAACAGCCGAATCTTTGCACTTGCATTTTCATAGATGTTACTAATAATATTAATGTATGCATCTTCAATACCGCAGGATTTCAGAGCCGTGGTAACTGCTGATGGTTTCACCGAATCAAAGGCTTTTTCATAATCGATAAAAGCCATGCACAATGGAAGTTCATATTCCCTCGCTCTTTCAATTAGTTCTCTCAGTACGTGGATATGATCTATTGTGCTGTAGCCACTCCTGAATTCAGCTTGTTCTCTCGGTTGAGCCATGTCCAGTGTTACCTTCAAGCGGTGTGAAAGAACTTTAGTGAAGATTTTATAAACCACTGATAGGAGGCTGATAGGTCTGTAGTTCCTGAGATCCTCAATGTCACCTTTTTTATGTAGCAGGATCATTGTAGCATTGTTCCAATCCTCAGGAATCTTCCCTTCATTAAGGCATCGAGTGAAAATTTGGGCGAGTACTGTTTCAATTTCTCCACTTGCTTCTTGTATGATGTCTATAGTAATTCCATCTTCTCCTGGAGCTTTCCCCCGCTTCATGTTCTTGATTGCATGAGCAACTTCTGCTGGGAGGACTGGAAGAACTCTGGTACCTTTCATGATGTCTGGAGTACATGTATCATCCCTTTCATATAATTTGGAGTAGAAATCTTTCACTCTTGTCAAAATTTCGCCTCTATTTCTTGTTATAGAACCATCTTCTTTTCTCAGAGCCATAATCTGTTTTCTTCCCTTAATGAGATGTCCCTTTGCTATCTTTAGGCTTTGGTTGTTTTCAATTGCTTTCCTCACTAGCTCACAGTTGAATTTCCTTACGTCTTCAGTGATACTTTTTCGTGCTGTCTTGCATAGCTCTATATATTCCACTTTGGAAGTCACATCTTCTTTAGTTGTCCTCATCTCTCTTCTTTTTTGCATCAACATTTTGGTTTTTCCTGATAATTTGTTTACATGCAACTTGTTCTTAGACCCAGCTAATTTTGTTGCTGTTTCCATAAGAGCTTTGGTTACTTTTCTGTTAACTTCAGAAATATCCACTTCTTCCGATGTTAGGCCTTCTAAAGCAGAGAATCTGTTCTTCAGTTCCAACTTGAAAGTATTATGGTGTTTTTTAAGGTTGGTTATGTCAATACATTTTGTTTGTCTTATGAGCTTGCCACGTTCCAGTTTAGTGTTGAGGTGCATCTTACATCTCACCAATCTATGGTCACTACCTGTGTTGAACTTGTTCAGCACACTGCAGTCTTCGATGACGAATTTTTTGTTACACATAATAAAATCAATTTCACTTGTCGTCCCAATTGGATGTCTCCATGTCCATTTCCTGTGTGGCTTTTTCTTGAAAAAGGAATTCAAGATGAAAAATCCTTCTGCCTCTGCAAACTCAACGAGAGTATTTCCACGCTGGTTTCTGTTGCCGTGACCGAATTTACCTACTGAAGTTTCATTCTGTTGCTGGTGCCCTATTTTTGCATTGAAATCTCCCATAATTATCTTCAAGTGCTGCTTACCTTTATTATTTAGATGACGAATTTCCTCATAAAATTCTTCAATTTCTTCTTCAGGATGACTTGTGGTGGGTGCATAAGTTTGAATAATCTGAGCCTGGTATCTTCTCGATAGTTGGATAACGAGTCGTGCAGCTCTGTCAGAGGAACTTTCAACTTCTACCACTTTATCCTTCAGTTTCTTGTTTATTATAAATCCAACACCACTAGTTCTGCCAGTATCTGTCCCACGATAATAGAAGAGATGTCCACTTTTCAGTTCAATGAGATCTTCTCCTTTTCTCCTTACCTCACTTAGCCCGACGATGTCCCACTTGATCCTTTGTAGTTCCTCTTCCAATTCAAGAAGCCTTGAATCAGAAGATAGGGAGCGTCCGTTGTAGGTAGCCAAGGTCAGCATCAAATGGCAGCCTAGTCCGGTCCTCCGGGGATTCTTAGCACCCTCTGCCTTCATGTCGCACTGGCCGCTGCCTTGGCCAGGTACATTCCAGCTGCCGAAGACTGAGGGCCAAGATTTAAGTTGCAGAGTCATTTTGGAGGTGTTTGGCCATAACTCACCACGCTGGCCAAGCGGGTTGGTGAGTGTGGGATAGCATTTCCTCTGATCCCGATGGTATAGTTATACCGCTATTTGCGTAAGTATACTAGGCTATAATATAAAGCTATTTTTATTGTTGTTCAAATTTTCATCCTTGGGAACACATTCATTGTGAAGAAAATAGCTACAGAAGTTTCCCATTGGAATTAGAAGGCAAAGATTTTAGGAGAAACCACCTTAAAAAGTGATACTTTCCTCTTCCAGCAGGAAAACTGTATATCAGGGAAATTCAAAATTTGCCTCGACAGTCAGTGCAGCAAAATGAATTTTCCAGTCCTACTTCCAGATGCCAAGATATCATCTACAAGCACAGATGGACAAAATTACATATTAAGTGTAGATTTAGCTATCATTCATTTTTGTAAAGAAGTAAAACCACTGCAAAAAAGTAAACCAATGTAGAGAAGTAAACCAATGTAGAGAACTCATTATGTAACATTATTCATGTATGATTATCAGCAAAAAAAATCGTAATATTTAAAAGAATGTGTAAAAAAGAGAAGACTTTATTTTCAAAAAACTTACAACTTTTCAAAACTACGGTGGATTATTCGTCCTCGTTCATTGTCAGCAGTGCTTGAAGTCGCATACTGGTAACAAAAAAAATGTCACGCACTTAAGAAACTCAAATTTTAGTGACATTTAACGGGGACTCGGTTTCCAAAAACGGCCTCGCCCAAAGGGATTCATCTTGCCCTTCAAACCAGAAACATAAGTTTACACTTATTTGTGGCCCCTTCCTCTCCCCCCCCCCCCCCTTTTTTTTTTTTTTGGTCACGTTACGTCTATCAAATAGCGTGCTGAAAACGTAATATTTATACGTGGTGTCGAACACGGAACTTTTCCACTGGAGAGAAATAACTTTTTGTATCTCAAAATCATTAGTAGATGGCAGCACAATACGATAAGAAAGTCTTTCCTCTTTCTTTTTTAGATTACATTTCTTCAGTCAGTATGTATTTTAGGTTAATTCAAACCAGTGTTGCATTCAGAGAGTTTTTTCCGGGGGCCAATCACAAATTTCGAGAGGGCTAAAACTTGTTGACTTATTACATACATATAATCACAATTTTGTTACTTTATATATATATATATTAATATATTTAAAAATTTTAAAGAGTACAAAATTTTTCTTATGCTCTTATATCGCAAATGAACATTCCAAGAAATCTACACATACAAGTGATTAAAAATGTAAAAATGTTATGCCTTTGCTTTAATTCGGTAATGGACTACGGATTTCACCATGGGGTCGTGTAAAATATTGAGGACGCTAGTAAAGGGAAGGCTGTACAGGAGAAAATCCCCCAATACATCAGGAGTGGTAAAAATGTCCTCCTCTTACTACAAGCGTGTTTCTGGTTATTAAGGAATCATTACAGTGTTACCTGTAAGCGTATGGTGTGAGCCATTCCTGTACCATTTGGTTTCAACCCCTTTAGATTATTTAGATTAGCAATTAGTAGTAAAAGAAAAACTAACTAACCGTTTCGATGCCAGTTTGAGGTGCCTCGATTTATTTTTTTATTTTTATTTTTTTATTTTTTTTTTTTGTCACAGAGTGCAAATGGAATGTCGGCATCTAGAAGACTGAAATAAAACTGAATCCCAGCTTCCAAAATATGATGATGTATTGCAGTGCAAACATCTCTACTCTGTGGAATTACGTTTTTATTGCGGAAGTAGTCCGAGTTGTCAGTGCTTGAAAAATTGCCCCTTCAGCGAGGACTGCTTAATGTATCGTTGAAGGATGATAGAAATTTCAAATTGAAGTCCATGTGGATTTTTTTTTTATTATTATTATATTTTCTTTCATTTTCTTATTTCTTTAAATTACTTTCTCTAAATATTCAGTTGTAAATGAACACAATTAGACTAAATATAAGGGGAGATCGCCCGAAAGCCTGGGGGGGCATTCATAGATTTTCGGTGTGCTAAGCACCCCCAAGAAGATGCTTGAGTACATTACTGATTCAAACTATTGTAAAGTAAATGATGAAGATAAATATTCATTTTTTTTTCGGAAAAATAGATATGAAGATCTGATTTAAAGCTAAAAACTGTTCTAAATGCTCTGAACTATTACACGATAAAGGACTGGAAGAAATAAGTGTTTGATAGCCTTGAATTTAGAATAATTTTTTTAACTGAGTAAATATACTGCCAGAGAGATTTAATATTCCTACCGACTGAAGAGCTTTAGAAGAAAAGAAAATCAGTGCAAAGCAAAACTAAAAGAAAACACACGGCAACAAAATCTGGTACGGTGATTACATTTTAACAATTAACATATTTTCTGTGTTCTTTGCATTTTCAACCCCGAGAGATTGATAAAAATTTCTTGATACATGTCTTTTAAGAACAGCAGCACCAGAACTAATTTTCTAAAATCTTTTAATCGTTAAATGTAATACAGATAACTTCTAATCTGGATTTCACAATTTTATTGACCGTGGAACATTAAAAACAAATTTTACTTCTTTGTAAAAAGTTCTAGTTAGCTCATCTTATTTGGCGGCGCCATTTTCCCCCTTTATACAAGGTGATAATAATTAAAGTATTCCCATTCCAAGACATCCGCAGAGACATACAGCGGCGGAAACTGAAACAAACTTAGTAGGAGTATCATTCGGAACATGGGAAAAGCGATTTCTGAAAATAAATAAAGTTCAAAAATTCACTATTAGGGGAAAATGGAAAAGCCGAAAAAGCATAGCATCTGCATACGCCAAAGCGCAACATTTTCATTCACCGCAGGTGACTGATGGTTACTTATAAAGAAAGACACGAGTTGTTTTGTTTTATTCGTACAGTGAGTAAAAGCGCGATGACACTCACTTTGCAGAACGTGCTTTACCTGTGAAGCTTTACTATCAAAACAACGGAAACTCTGGTGCTGTGCTTCGGGAATTTCAACGACCTAAATGACTGCAAAGAAGTCAACTGATAATAATACCATGTGCGCTCAGAAGAAAGCCGCTCGTTTTGAGGAAACCGGAAGTTTAGAAGTAGACTAGGCGCAGACTGGACAACCGGGATACCTGGAGAATTCCAGGTGGGCAGCTATATTCTGGACCGGTACATCTTATGCTAACCCCGGAGAAAAAAAAAAGTATATACTTGCACTTCAATATTATTGTAAAAGAAAAGCAACTAATGCTAAACGAGCAAAGTTCGTCTAGCACTTTGATATCTTCGAAAAAAAAACAACTTACGTAGCAAATGTCCTGTTGAACCAAACCCTGCTTTGGTACACCTCGAATTCTTAATTTAAGTCCCGTCCCTTCGGACTGATAGCCTGTATCTCAATCCGCTGTAGCAAACTGTAGCTGAATATAATCAATAGAATCTGAAAAAATATGCTATCAATAGCCTTTCACACAGACTTGTGTATGGTAATGCACTGAGGTTCACCTACGGTAAAATTTTGGGGTTCCTGCTTCTTATATATGTATATGATTTTCCCTTTTTGTACGAGATCTGTATCTGATTTGCTACTTTTGGGGCCTTCTAGTTACAAGAATTCTTGAACTGCAGTACTGAGAAGTTTGTTTCAGCTAAAAGACTTTTTCCACTTGAAAGTAATTAAGTAAAAACTAATTTTCGCATTCTTTACTTTCTCTCACTTTATAAATTTGCACTGAAATTCTTGAAAGTCTGGACATTTTCAATTTCTCAAGATTTTTTTAATTATTTTATTAATCGACGAAATAGAAATTAATTTTTTGCACATTTGGATTTCAGTCTTCACTGAAACGTAAGAAACTATTACAAATTCTAAATTCAGTTATCACAGTACGATTCACATAAGAATTGAATAAAGTCTTCTATAGTCCCTCTCAGAGAACGTATGTTGCTTTTCAGCAACGGAAGTAATTCCTTTCTTACACTAAATTTCACTGCGGTGTGTAAAATGTTATGGTGAAACGTTGTTAAACGTTAATGTCTCAATGGAAACCTGATTGATTCGCAGACTTGTGTTGAAAAGGTGTTTAAACAGTGAACGGTAATGTTGAGATAATCTTGGGGGGGGGGGGGACAGGGCCGTAGCCAAGGGAGGGCCAGGATGGGCTGAGTCCGACCTGTGTTTCTTTTTGCCCGTCCTAGCGACTCACACAACAGTATAGTGCCCGACCTCTTTCACATCTTTTGCCCGACCACTTTATATCCTTCGCCCGATCTGAATCATCAGCCCCCCCCCCCCCCCCCCACACACACACACTTGCTTGTCTGGCTGCTGGCCAGGGGAGATCACTTTTATAATTTCCCCAAAAGTGGGCCGTTCAAAATCAACTTCCAGGGCCGTTTATGAAGCGCCAGTCCGCTACTGTAGTAGACCTAGAAAGGCACAAACCCGTTTCTGCACAACAGGCTGAACGTTGCTATCGCAGATTGTTCCAGTAGTACACGTAGCACAACCGTATGGAAAATTCTGTCTAAAGTGTTGTGTTTTTATCTTACACGATAGGCGTACCCAACAATTATTGTCCAATGACACAGAAACCCGATTAACTTTTGCTCTGACATTCCTTGCTTGAATGGAGATTGGCGATGCTTAGCCGTCGAAGATCTTGTGGCGACACGAGGCGATTTTGCACCTGAATGAAATTGTAAACAACCACAACAGCTGCATTTTGGGCAGCAGGAAATTCCCACGAGTTTCAACAAATTCTTTTGCACTATTCGAAAGTCACAGTTTGATGTGTGCTCACAGCAGTTTTTATCATACATCCGTTATTTTTCTAAGAACGTTGTCGAACTACTCTGTACATCTGTATCCTTCTCTGTTACTGCCCACAGGTATCGAAAAGTGATGTACAGTTTTGTTGTCCCGCAATTACAGCTGCAAGGGTGTCTTCAGCCCCTCCTCACACCAGATGGTCCGCACACTAATTGCTGTGACAACGTTTCATGATGGTGATGATGATAACCCAAAAATAAGTTAGTACTTTTCAATCTGCTACTTGATGACTCTCTTGAAGGGGGAAGAAACAGAAGGAGTAGATGCCGAAAAACTGTGCGCAGTTAGAAAAAATCGCAAAGGAAAAGCAAGGAAATATTAGTTTTACTGGTTTACGGCTCCCGTTAAATTCTGAAGTTATAAGCTGCTCTAACATACTTGACTGTAAATTAAAGTCATACCAACAGCACGCCGAGATGAGAAAAAGGTACAAGAAGAGGGGAAACCTAAAATAAATAAAGAAAACATCGCAAACAACTTGCTTAAAAAACACTATGTTTTTCACAGGAAGCCCTTAAAACGCGACAACGTGAGGATTGGGTTATGAGTAGCATTTTTTCAAGCCTCATGGTTACCTTGTTTACACAAAACTGAATTCCTGTGGCTTTTGGTTGTGAGAACACCTGAAATGTATTCTTTATCAGGCCAATCTAACTTGGCAGCCTAGAAAGACAACATAACACACAAGAAACACCACTGTGGACCAGTGTGTTCTACCGTTCAGCACACTGTTCCGAGTGTTCTGTTTGGTGCACCAGAATGTATAGGACATATTGAACAATATCCATTGTAGGCTCCATATATTTCTGTAATCAGCAGCACACAAAAATTTATTAATTAGGCTTCTATCTGGTTCGTTTGTCTTACAACTATGTAAGCTTGCTGTTGAAGGCGGGACTTTTACCTCCCGTTTGGGTTCGATATTTAAACCTAATTACAGGTCGCTATATAGACAAATATAAAACGAAGGAATTGATCAGATGAATTGTCGTTTCAATCTATTTATTATTTGCTTAAACTTATTACGTTTGTTGTTCTAGAATTTTCTTGATGCATATTTATTTCTTAAAGTTCTCAGTCTTCCCGCTACTTATTCCGTTTCTGAATTATTTCTTTTTCGTGTCAACTCCAATTCTCTATAACTTTTTATTCTTTCTCACGGATCATTTATACTGCATAATGACTTAATTACTCTTGGAGGCGACAGAGGAGTTTTCTTGAAAGCAACAGAGAGCGAGGTCGGTGGACAGATTGAATCACGTCGAGAAAGGAGTGAGATTCAGAAATTTGGAGAGAGGAACGGAGGTCGCAAGAGAAAGATCGGGGCCTCTGATCCGTGCGAAAGAATAAAAGTTTTGGTATATCTTTCATTAAAGTTTTCATATATAAAACTTTTATAAAAGTTTTGATATAACTTATTCTTTAGCACGGATCACAGGCCCCAAAGCACGCTGCTTCCCCAATCTTTATCTTGCGACCTCCGTTCCTCTCTCCAAAACTTCTGAGTCTCACTCCTTTCTCCACGTGATCCCATCTGTCCGCCAACCCTCGCTCTCTGCTACCTCCAAGAGTAATTAAGTCATTATGCCGTCTGGATGTGCTAATCAATCACAATGCACTAATTGCTGCGTATGGCAATAAAACAATCCACGTACTAAGCTCTATACTAGGGAGTGATGCTTTACAACTCTTACTAATTACCATTGCCGCGGATAGATGGCATCTTTCAGTCGAAATTTCCCATGCTGACTGAAAAAGACATATAATACTGAAATTCCTTACAGTTTCTGGATGCTTATGATTGCTTAAAATCTCCGTAACAATTACACTCTTACAGATCTTCTCGTCGGTGCTCTTTCACCGCTCGCAGCGCGATTGCCCAGAAAAAAAACACAAGTGTTGGGAAACTGCTGGCCACCAGCTGGCAGTGATGGGTCACTGCTGGCTGAAATATGCCGTTCACAACACGGTAGTAGTCCGTTGGTGGCAGTGCCATCAGTTGGCAGCCATTGATGGCCCTGCAGCATAGCCGTGAATTACGGGCTTTCAAGCAAGTGCCACTAGTGGCCCGTAGCTGGTAACCGAAGCAACCCCAACACGAGGTGGAACCAACGGGACTGCGCATGCACAGAAGCATCGCGTGCTGTGTCTCCCGTGGTACCAGTTAGTTGAAGACGACGTTATCGTCATCGTGTTATTTTAGTGGATGTTAAGAAAAATAAGGTATATGTAGAAAGGCGAATTAATTTCCTCATGAAATGCCACGTCGACGAAGATTACCGTCGGAAGAAAATTATGTAGATAATTATTAATGAATAATAAGGAACAGTCAATTACTCTCATACATTTATAGAAACTCATTTCGTAGCAAAATTCCTACACTGACACACAAAGAATGGAGAATACAGACAGACAAGAAACACCCCCACTCCATTCCCATGAACAACAAGAAATAATTTCTGTGTAATCTTTCGTTTTAACGTACACTAAACCCTCTTGAAACAAAAGTCCCGGAGAAACATTACAAAATCGTTATGTTGAAAAAAAGCAGGAATTATACGCGTACAAAATTTATCAATTATTTGAAAAAAGAAAAAGAAAAAAGCAACGCTATGTTGATATAATGTACTCATCCATGGGCTGAATACACAAGACTGGAGGAATTCGCTGCTGAAAACAACGTCAAGTAAGAAAAAATATCTTTCCTCTTTAGAACAAATGTAGCTTCTGGCCGCGGAAAGGAAAGATACAACGTTACTAATGTAACAATATGAGACATGAACGGGTAAATTTATTAATTAAACAATCACATTTCAAGACAACAAGGACAGCACAAAACTAACTTTGGAAAGCGCCTTTAAGTTGGTGCACTCGTTGAAAATGAGTGAAGTTCCCTTAAGATAAATAAAAACAATCGTTACGTTGAAAAAATAAATTTATGAATTACATGAAACGGACATTTATGAAAAATACCTCGCAATATTGTAAAATTAAAAAGAGAACCGTTCGTTTCACATCGCGTGGGAAAGAGACTCAGCTTCAAGCTAAGACTCGTGCTTGGTAAACCAGTCTAGTTGATAGAGCGCCCGCTTCCCATGCTGACTGTCGTTGGTTCGTTTCCAGCCAAATCACCACGGGTGTTTTTCAGGGCCTGTTGAGAAAATTTCCCCAGCGCCGTACTGTGATGCAGAAGTTTCGTAGAACGAAGAAGCGGTAGTTCTCTCTTCGGGAAACTGCGGTTATCGCTATTTTTCTTTTATGGCTACTATTGGGAAATTGGCCGACAAGATTCAGCAAGCCATCAGTTCCGTCACGTGATTGCTGGCTGCCACTGCCGGGAAACTAGCGGACCACATTAGGCTAGCCGTAATTTACGGCACGTGCTTGCAGGGCCGCTTAAGGGCCGCTTGTGGCAGCCACTACCAATGATGGAAAACTGATGGCCCTGTTCTAGCATATGACAACTGATGGGGTGCCAACTGCTGGCCTGAACTGCTGGCAAATATGGTGGCCGCCGGGGACATTTTATTGACGGTTGGGCAGCTATAACATAGGGCTGGGCCACTGCTGGCAGCCAGCAGTGGACTAGCACTATGTTATCACTGCCCGTAAATGTAGAAGTCACTCATTTTGCTGGCCCAGCAACACTGTTTTTGCTGGGTGTTCTGATAATGATTTTTTCTCTCGCTGGAATCGCTTTTGCATATCCCGAACAGGGTAGTTATATTACATTCAGAAGATCTGTCCCGGAACATTTTTGGGAAACCTTTCCACACCGACCGCTTATTTTTTCTTTTTCAGATTTTTGTATTAAAGTTATTTTGTTTCAGATTAAAATATTTTATGGGGGATAAAATGCATAATAAAAATTAAAAAAAAACTATCTACGTTGATAAGCACGTTAACTATTTTCAAAATAAAAATAAGAAAATTAAATTTAAAACAGCAACTAAAACTAAAATTAACACAGTTTAGTGAGCAGAAATAAAAAATAGAATAACATCGATATCGCAGGTCAGCGATGAATTTTTTTTCTTCAAAGTGAATGGTGTTTCTTATATATTTTTTGATGCAGATTTCATGAAAAATACTTAAAAAATTCTATCACGTACAGTTTCCACAGAAATCGAGAATTTCTGCCTGGAATTTTTGTCACCAGAATATTGTTGTAATATTTTCTTATATATATTTAAACATGGTGGTAAAGGCAAACGTGGGCCGCGAGTGGCCTAGTGGGCAACGTTCATGACTGCCACGGAAAGTACCTCAGGCTCGATCCCAGGCAGGTACGAACGCTGGATCCACTAAATATCCGCCGTGCGTTGGATGGGCACGTTAAGCCGTCGGACCCCGGGTACTGGCCCCCGGTAACAATAAGGGCGTCTTCCTTCCCCTTTCTACTTCGCTATCAAGTCACTTTCCTATCGGGCACTCTAGTCCAAATCTCCTAGCTTCCTATTTCTAAGGGTTGTTTAAGACCTGGGGTCAGACACCCCCTTCCTAAAATCCTCTACATATGATCTGATCTGAAGGCAAACGTGGGCCTGAAAGGGATAAGGTGTGTGCATATACGACTGTCATGGCTTCAAGAGGTTTTGTCAATTCTCCTGACAGCTTTTGCTACATCTGTGGCGAACTTGTAGTGAAAAAAGCAACAGCGGAAGATCGCGAACTTTGTTGGAAAAGTGTATTTTGCAGACTTCGGTGTAAGGGTTGGAGACCAAGACAAGTCATGGGCCCCGCATGGAGTGTTTTTTTTTTTTTCTTTTCTTTTTCTTTTATTCATTTTTGAGTTGCCACATATTACAGATCAAAATACAAACAATATAATCAATTACAAAGAATGTAGCAACCAGAAGGAGGAGGAGGGAAAAGGCCGTAAGGCCTGACATGGCCTTCCCACCCCTAGTACTAAAAAACAACAACAACACACAAACAACAAATAACAATACAAAAGACAAGTCAGAGGCATATTGAAAATAACTGAAAATTTAATAAATACATAAATGTATATAGGTACAAGGTCTATCCATAAGCCGTGAAATCAATGCAGCGACCGGCTCAGGTCAATTTTATATTAATTGAGAGACTTGTTCATAAGGTGGTGTTTGAATATTTTTTTTTAAATAGGTTAAAATTGTTAATAGATGTTATGTCACAAGGCAAAGAGTCCCAAAGTTTTGGACCCGAATAATTTATATTCATTTTAATTGTTTCTGTCCGAGGGAAATTAGGTATGAGTGTTGAACGATTCCTGGTTTCATAAGTATGAGTACGAATATTTAATGATATTAAGTCATGGTATAAGTCATTTTTAATTCTTCTGAACATTATTTTACCAAGATTATAGTCAAATAATTGTTTTATTGTAAGTATATTATATTTATTGAGATTTACTTCTGACCTGAAGGTAAAATTAGGTGTAGAATAATTAAGAGTTTTTAGGTCTATTAATCTTGTCTATCTATTCTGTAATACCTGTATTTATTTTAAGTTATATTGTGTTGTTTGCCCCCATGTCAGTATAGAGTAATTTATATGTGTTTGTATTAGTGTGTAGTATAAAAGTATCATTATTTTAGGGGACAAATTTATCATAATCTCACTAACTACCCCAATGTTTCTAGATATTATAATAGTCAGGTTGTCAATATGCATATTCCATTTCAAATCATTTCGAATCAATACTCCCAAGTAAGAATGACTATTCACAAAATCAATTTTAGCTCCATTCAAGACAACCAAGTCACTCATGGATTGCAGTATTTGTAGTTTAGAAAAGATCGTAGCCTTGGTCTTGTTTACATTAATAATCAATTCATTGTTATTTAACCAATTTGTCACCAACACAAGTTGTGCATTTATTCTAGATATAAGATCTACAGTATTATTACCCTTGAATAGGATTGTTGCATCATCAGCAAATAAAATTAAATCATTATCTTTTACCACTGTCAAAAGATCATTAATATACAAATCAAATAATATAGGACCTAGAACCGAACCTTGCGGCACTCCAGGAGTTATATTTCCCATTGTGGATCCTAGCTGATAAATAACTTTTGAATAAACTATATGTAGAACCCCTAATTCCAATAGCAAATAATTTGGTTAGTAAAATGTCATGGTTTAACGTATCAAAAGCCTTAGATAAATCTAAGGAAATTGCAATTGTTGATTGATTTTTTTATAGCATTTTGTTGGATTAAGTTATGTGTAAATGAAATTGCAAGCTCTGTTGATTTATTTGGCAAAAAGCCAAATTAATTTTTGTTTAATATGTTGTATCTTTGTAGCTGTTTTCACATTCAAGTTGCGTGGAAGGGCCCCGCATATGGTCTAAGGTGAAATATTTTCGTTTTGGAGTGCCTATTATATGGAGGGATCCCCGAAACCACAGCGATGACTGCTACTTTTGTTCGTGCAACATACAGGGGTACAGCTTATAAAACAAAAAAGAAATCTTCTACCCGAACCTTGAATCTACACTGCGCCCTGTGTCTCACGGACCTGACATTCCCATACCTTTGCCTCCAGAAAGGCTAGACGATGTGCCTCAGGGAGCGAGTCAGATAACAATGCTGATTACTATTTTCAAGTCGACGACTGCAGTGAGTCCCAGCTGTTTTCACAATCAGAATTAAACGACTTGATCCGAGATCTGGCCCTTCCAAAAGATTTTGATCAGTTGCTAGGCTCTAGACTCCAGGAGAAGAACTTGTTAACCCCTGGAACTTCTTTCTATTGGTTTCGAAACCGAGTGAAAGACTGTATGAGAATTTAGCCTTGATCCTGACCAAGCTTAACTACAAGGAATGCGAATGGACCATCTGTGGCGATCTGAAAGTACTCTCTATGATCCTTGGCCAACAGGGTGGCTACACCAAGTACGCCTGTTTCCTCTGCGAATGGGACAGTCGTGCTAAAGCCAAGCACTGGACTCAGAAGGTGTGACCAAGCAGGACGCTAAAAGTATAGGGGAAAAGAACGTGCACTTCGAATCTTTGGTGGACCCAAAAAAGGTACTCCTGCCTCCACTTCACATCAAACTTCGCATCATGAAGCAGTTTGTGAAAGCCCTGTCAAAAGATGGTGATACTTTCAAGTACCTGGCAAGTAAGTTTCCATGGATGTCAGAAGCGAAGCTGAAGGAAGGGGTTTTCGTCTGTCCTGACATTCAAAAATTCATGAAAGACGAAATTTTTGAAACCAAAATGGATGACATTGAGAGGTCGGCTTGGACATCATTAAAGAAGTTGTAAAGAAGTTTCTTGGCAAGCAGAAAGACCCTGACTCTAAGAACATCGTAGGAGACATGCTGGAAGAACTTCAAAGCCTTGTGCTGCTCAATGAGCTTGAAGCTCCATTTTTTTAAACTCCCATCTAGGCTATTTCCCAGAAAATCTAGGCGCTGTGAGTGAAGAACAAGGAGAGAGATTCCACCAGGACATAAAGGAAATGGAAAGGGGTATCAAAGCCGGTGGAATGTGAACATGATAGCAGACTACTGCTGGATGCTGAATAGAGAGGAGCCGCAAGCAGTGCACAAGAGAAAAAATTTCTAAACGGAGCTTCGAGGGGATGAAGAAGAGACATTATAAATATTTTTTGACTTTGTGGTAGCTATAATAAACATGACAAATTAATAAAATGTAAAATAAAGCTTATTTTTAAGTTTTTTGCAAATAAAGTTTTTTGACTCTGCTAGATCTTCTGTGTGATTTACCTGGATCTTCATCCTCACTTTGTGGGAAAACCTTACGTGATAGAGGGAAAAACTCAGCATTTCTGAACTCAGCGTATCGAGAAACATTAGAAACACCTGTTTCGGTGCAGAAAAAAAAGGTGTTATTTCGCAGACCTGTATATCCAATAAGAGAAATGTGTTTAGTAAATGTAGGAGTCACTCATTTACCATATCGATAGAAAAGTGTTAATAAACAAATTAAAATTGAATGTACTAGTTTTGCATTAACACTAGTCGACGCTCGGCAGTTTCTTCAGATATATTTGGCTTTCTTCACATTGCGTAAACTGGTTTACTTCTTGAATGAAAACTTTCGAGGAACTCATCAGATATATAATATCTGATGATGGTGTAAGGCTAACGCGCTCGGCTAGATATCGAGAGATTCGTGGATTCAATTCCCCGGCGGTGACCAAATAACAATTTTTCGGTTGCTATGTGTTACTGGAACGTGGAAAGAACGATATTTCTGTTTATTTACTGACGGTATTTGGAGGATTTTCATATAATATTTTCTTTTTGAGACATTTTGTTGAAGCTATTGAAACGCTTCAAAATATATCACAAATACATGACGGTATTTGCCGACTCGGAGCTGAGTGGTCAGAAGCATGGGTTTTTAACTAGTCGTCCGAAATGGATGCGGATGAATCGTGGCTGGCGTATTAGTCTTGTCTTTCAGCGCCGGTTCTCCCCTATCCCTAGAATCAGTGGCCCCAAATGAGGGACGGGCGACTGATTATTTTAGCCCCCCCAATGAAAAAAGGGAAAAGGGTAAATGTACCAATTTTCTGATGTAAATGAGAGACCTGCAATATTGTTTCTGCCGCTGCTATGTATGTTCAAAATGATTGTCAAGAGCCTCTTTAATGCTCTTTCTTCTCCACCGCACAGAGTTTTAACGGCATCGCACGTGGGCAAACCAACGTGTATCGCATCATCTTTTAACAGTTGATTTCGTATGTTTATGAAAATAAATTACACAGCTTTTGAACAAGGTCAAAAAATATAACGCATCGAAGCAAGAAGAAACAGCATGAACGTTTATCAAATTAAGGGAATGTCCTGCACAAGGAACGAAAGCAGTATTTTTGTTTACTTTTAACATCCTTGCTTGCCCTTCTGCGTATTTCTCATGTCAGCCATATTTAACGCATTGTCATTTTACTGCCATCGACAGCCTTCAATTGGAATAGTGTTTTCCTGCCACAAGGATCTCTGCGATAAATATTCTGTGTCGTGACATGAAATAGGGATAAATTCCGAAAAACTTTCTGCTGGAACATCATCTTTTACACAACGCACTCTAAAAGTTAGTGGATCAACATGGCTAATATCTGGTTTTGAATCTATGCACAAAAAGTAATATTGGGATTATCTGATTTCTTGCATATTTATTTTTCTTTGACACAAAGTATTTTCGTACAGTGATTCTGATTGACATTAAAAGTTGTATGAACGAATTCGCTAAATGAATTTTTCGCTTGCAAACAATCTAACTATGCTGCACAACTTCTTGATTTGTAACATCAAATTCCAGAATCCAACAAAACATCTTCACACATTAAAAATAAATTATTTCAATCCAGGGCACCGCTGATCCATCCGTTAATACGGCACTGCTTCTGAATAAATAGTTTTCCTACAAAGTTTGCTTGAGTTTCAGCCTATATAGATGTCTCCACAGATACCCTGGAATAGAAATACTTTACTCATAATGATTTTTTTTTTATTGGGGGTTTGACGATCACAGCGAGAAACTCAGTGGGCTATAAGCAGTCACTGGGCCCTAGTTTAGAGCCACTGGTTCCTGGGACGGGAGAGAGCCAGTGCCGTAAGACAAACACAACATCCATGCCTTACGGGGATTCGAACCCGGACCCTTCTCGTACAAATGGTCAGAAGCCAGCGCATTTACCACTGCGCCACTGGGGCTGCGTGATGACCCTGCACTTTCGATATTCGTATATCATAATACACTCAATGGACAAAACATCAGAGACAACTGCATAATAGCGTACTGGTCCTCCTGTAGCGCGAATAACGGCCTGCACACACCGAGACATCGATTTCACCAGATCCCGGAGGATTACTGGAGGTAATGCCAGCAATGCACACAGAGCCATGGATCTGATGTTCCGTTCCATGGCGTCCCAGAGAGCTTCCACAGGGTTTTAATTCGGGGATCATGAAGGCCACTGGATGGTTTCAAACTCAGATGAGTGTTTCTGGAGCCATGCCGGAGTGGTTGCGGATCGGTGGGGAGGAGCATTGTCCTGCTAAAACAGACCATCGGCCGCAGATGCGCGAAGAATATAAAAGCGTATACAATTGATCAGTCAGAATATGCTGGTAGCGCGCAGAGGTTAAAGACCCCTCCAGACTCATTAAGGAACCTACTGTGTCACATGAAAAGGCTCCCCAAATCATCACAGAGCCACCGCCGTCTTGAACAGAGACAACCTAGCACGACGAGGCTACGGCTTCATGCTGTCGCCGCCACACCCTCACCCACCCCTCAGCTCGGTACAGCTCAAAACGGTATTCATATAACCACACGACACGGCGCCATTCTGCAGATGTCCAGTTTTGGTGTATCCGGCACGAGGCGAGGCGTAATGTCTGATGACGAGCTGTCAACCGTGGCACACCAGTACGGTGTCGGCTCCCGTTGTCTAGGGTAGTCAGCTGTGGCACACCAGTAGGGTGTCTGCTCCCGTTGTCTAAGGTAGTCAACCGTGGCACACCAGTACGGTGTCGGCTCCCGTTGTCTAGGGTAGTCAGCTGTGGCACACCAGTAGGGTGTCGGCTCCCGTTGTCTAAGGTAGTCAACTGTGGCACACCAGTAGGGTGTCGGCTCCCGTTGTCTAGGGTAGTCAGCTGTGGCACACCAGTAGGGTATCGGCTCCCGTTGTCTAAGGTAGTCAACTGTGGCACACCAGTAGGGTGTCGGCTCCCGTTGTCTAGGGTAGTCAGCTGTGGCACACCAGTAGGGTGTCAGCTCCAGTTGTCTAAGGTAGTCAACTGTGGTGTGTCGGCTCACTTTGTCCAGGGTATGAAGTGTGCGCAGTACCGTTCGTTCGCTGACGCTGATTGGGCCTCCGACAGTTAACCTGAACATGATCTGCGCAGCTGTTACCAAAAGGTTGGTCTGTACAAGCCTGAATAATCTACATCGGCCCTGGTCATCAATGGCGTGTGGTTGGCCACCGCTTGCTCTCTGGGCGCTGGTACGTCCGTCGATGGTATACTCCGGATACACCCATGATAGGGTTGCCCTCGGGAACCCTAGGGTTCTTACCACTTGGGCGATAGAATGGCCCATCTGTCCTGCGCCGACAATACTTTTACGATCAAAGTCACTCAGACCACCACGTTTACCCATGTTCGTCGATCGCGATACACTGTTCGGAAGCCCAGCATTCCGCCTATTTATCGCCTGCGTTCGGTTTGGCTATGCTCGGGGCATGACGATGTCAACTGCCCATCACCCCTATTTCTAATGTTTTGTCTATACTGAGTGTAAAAGAGAACCTGCTTTAAGAACTATAACGAAGTAAATTTCTCTGTCATTTCTGTCCACGCCAGGATTCGAACCCGGATCCCCTCATTCCGGAATAAGCCACTCTACCAATTGAGCTACGTGGACGTTTGTTCTGACTACTATCTGCCTTTGTGTCGTGTGCGTCCTGCTGGCAGGTACGTCACATCTCCCCCCCCCCCGAAAGAGGGTCGGGGGCATGGCCCACGGGTCAGCCGTGACCATGAATCGTTGCAGGCAGCCATCCGCTGTAGAACGTGCACTCGAGAACTCCCAGTCAATCTAGTGTGTGGAATGCAACATCACACATTTTTATTTCTCGAAGCGCTGGAGAAGGGATTCTCTGATTTTTCCTATCTCGCGGTGTGGAAAGAACATCACACCAATGCGAGATTTTGAACGGCCGAGTCATCCGGAAAGTTCGGGCGCCATTATAACGAAGTAAATTTCTCCGTCATTTCTGTCTACGCCAGGATTCGAACCCGGATCCCCTCATTCCGGAATAAGTCACTCTACCAATTGAGCTACGCGGACGTTTGTTCTGACTACTATCTGCCTTTATGTCGTGTGCGCCCTGCTGGCAGGTACGTCACAGAGCTTGAAACCTCCTTTTTTTCATGGAAAGCGGGAGGGTTCCCAGTTTTTTTCTACAGGTTTAGGGAATTCATTTAGGAATTAAACCTTTGTGTTTCTCAGTAGGCCTACTAAAAGATGCGTCAGGCAGATGTGACAAGAAAAAAAGAGCACCTGGAGAAAGTCGTTTGATTGTGATGAAACTCCGCATGCAAATACCGCAGGGCTAACCGAATATGCAAATGATTTAAAAATTACAATCAATGACTAAATAATAACCCGCCACAATGAGAACCGCGCGTCGAGGAGGGTATGTCAAGAGCAAAGCTCGCACGCAGGGACAATTGCGACAGCGGATTGTGGTTGCGTTAATCTCCACGGACTGTGAGGATGCCTCGACGTCGGATCCGTGCACAGTACGAGCAGTTGTGCGAGTTTGAAAGAGGGCGTATAATTGGGCTGAGAAAGGCCTGTTGATCAAATCGTCGTATCACCAGGCATTTTGGTCGGAGCGACACGGCAATCGGACAATGTTGGAGTCAGTACGCCGAGGGTGCACAATCCGGCGGCACGAGGGCAGTGAACGGCCGAGGGCAAAGACAGAACGCGAGGAACGAGCAATTGTGAGGGCCACACGAACAGAACCGAAGTCGTAGCTCTCAACCATCCGTGGCCATGTTGTGTCATCTAAAGTTACGGAAGTGGCCATTCGTGGCCATGATGCGTCATCTAAAGTTACGGAAGTGGCCATCCGTGGCCACGTAGCGTCATCTAAAGTTACGAAAGTGACCATCCGGACCGTTGCCAGACGACTTGCGGCACTAGAACTACATTCGAGGAGGCCACTCTACCGACTAGCACTGACCAGCGAGCATTGCCGAAACCGGATGCACTAGTGTCAGGTCCAATCAATCTGGGGATAGTGTCCATTGGGGTCATGTTTTCTTCAGTGATGAGTCACGGTTTGCGTTTGGCCCCGATGGCCACTGCATACGCGTCTGGAGACGACCCAGTCAGTGCACGGATCCTGTTTTTACCGCGGAACGACTATCGTAGGAAGTGGCTCCCCATGCAGTCACACACACGGCTCTCACACTGGGAGTGACTGTCTGGGGAGCCACTTCCTACGATAGCTAGAAACCCTTGGTAGTCCTCAGTACCACCCTCACGGCTTAGTGGTACGTCCACAACATTCTACTACCTGTTGTGTCGCATTTCCTATCTGTCGCAACATCACGAACATTTCCTCAACCCGATAATGCCAGGAAACACACGGCACGTCTCTTCCAGGCTTGTCTCCGTAATGTCGACACTCTTCCATGGCCAGCCCGATCGCCCAATCTCTTCCCGGAATTTCGGCGAACTGGCCCAAAATTTGGACACCATCTGGCATGCTATACCTCAGGACAATATCCGTGAAATGTATGTGTCTATGCCACGCCGGATAACAGCTTGTATCCGAGCCAGAAGTGGAGTTACAACGTTCTGATTTGTTCGTTCCACTCGTGTTGCTGTTTTATCTGAATAAATGACCCAACTGTTTAGAAATCGCAATCATTTCCTTTCCTGTACATGTACATTGCACATACCAATTTTCATTTCGATTGGATGATACCTTGTGGGTGCCTCGTTTTTTTTTTTTTTCCAACAATGTACATATACCCATGGCTGGCTTTAGCATAGTCGAGCAAATCCGCGGACCCCAGATGGGCTGCCTATGGGCGCCATCGATTTAATCGTATTAATCATATTTAATCATATCCGCAGATTTTAATTTATTTAATCATCGATTTATTTAATGATATGATTTTATTTAATCATCGATTTATTTAATCATCGATTTATTTAATCACATGATTTTATTTAATATATGATCAGATTTTGATCTGATAATTTAATAAAATCAGATTTTGATTTGATTTTAATCATATGTTGTGCAAGATGCTTAGACCCCGTTCGTATTAAATACGTAAATATGACCTACATTTCAATTTTTATCATTTGATCAGAAGGTTTGCTTCATTTTGAGCAGCAGTATGAGAACGGATATGTTCCAGACAACTGGCACCATAGTTACAGAGAAACAAGGAATTAAAAACTCATGTAAACACATTAACATTGTCGAACCAACCAGTTGAGGTGGTTTAAACGGTACTGTTATGAATAGCTGAGTACGCTAACATATTATTCCAATGTGTTTTGCTAACGCGTAGGGGCGTGTTTGTCGCTTACGTGTCTGTAGACGGAGAATGCATGAGAAAGGGTAAGGATTAATACTTCAAAGGCGCCTAAGTGGAGATTAGCAACGCCATGGGTTTCCACGAAACACTTAAGTGTTATTTTGGCGAGGAAGCGGACTTTTTTGTTGGGTTTGTGTTAGACATCGGAAGTAGTTCCGAGTTAGAGAGGACTCTGTCCGGAAGACAGCTGGCGGGGATAGCAGAGCACGTTTGCGCTCAGTATCGCAATCTGAGTGCGGAAGGAACATTGTTCTTGATCCAAGATAGGGCGTGATTCGGTAATGTTAAGAGTTAACGAGACAGCCGAGAAAGAATAAGCTTAAGATTCCTTCATTCGCGACGAAACGAAAAGCACGGAAGCCGAAACTATTATTCTTGGAGCAATAATATAAGTTTAGAAAAATACTGTGTATTTAGAGACTCGCAGGGGAAGATTGGCCCAGCGGGACAATTCTCGGTGGACCACTCGAGAAATTGCCCACTTTCTCGTTTTTTTTTTGTTTTTTTGTCGGGATTTTTTGGAACGAACAAATAATTATTTTGGCACTTTTGAATATCGTTAACTTCATTTTAGCTTTATATCTATCTGAAATGTTATTTCCTTTTAAAAAAAAAAAAAACGCTTTCTTGTGCTTATATATATGTTGGGCATTTTCTCTGAAATGGCATTACAAAATTCTCAATATGTATGTGAGAAAGCGCCACTGGGCCAAGCACGCTGTTATAAATTAACTAGGCTAAAGCTAACTACAGTTAGACGTAGATCATTGGTCTTAGAGGCCAGGGTCATTGATATGCCCTATGAGACTTATTGTTCGGACTTTTAACGTTGTTGAAAGTCCGAAGGAGTTCTGAAATCTTAAAAGAGACACTAGTACCCATTGTGATATGTCCCATCACCCCCCTCCCCCAACCTTACCCACAGGATGATACAAACTACAAAGCGATTCTTCAGCAGAGATGTTCCGAAATCCGAATTCCACTCACATTTATCAGCACTGGTGGGTCAAAATAACGGATAAGCTTTAACGCTTTCGAGCCCCTTGTTGTTCAGAAACAACATATATTCTTTGAATTTTCGTAGTTCCTCTAATACAACAAATTCTTACTAAAGCCATTGTAGCTGGTAGACAACTATGCAAAACAACATTGTAAAAACCGCAAGACAGGATTTTCTTATGTTGTGCGCCAAAAATGGAATTTGATTTTGTGTTTCATAAAAAAAAAAAAAAAAAAAAGAAACTGCTTTGCTTTTTCGATTTCCATGAGAAGTGAAAAATATTCTATTGAATATTTTTCCTATATTCAGAGATGGGAGATCAAAATAGAATTTCTTTTCGAAAAGAACGATGTGGTTACATGCTCATGAAGGAAATAAAGTGATGAAAAGGAAGTCAAATTATCAGAAATTTGAACTTTTGTGTTCCAGTGTTGTTCACAAACAACATTTTGTATTTGAGGAATAAAATATTGTAAAAACTTTTCTGTGTTATTTTTATTTATTACAAGCCCAAAACACCACAAAAACCCGAAAAAAAAAGTTCCTAATCTCAAAAATAAAATTTTGTACTGGAAAATGTTAAAAAGGCCTCAACTCAAGGAGGAGATAGCAATACCCTTGCGCAGTAGAAAATCGTTGACCGAAATAATATAAAATTAATTTCTTAGGAAAATCGCTACGTGGCATATGCACGTTTCAACTTACAGAACGATCTTCATGGTGATTTAGTTGAAAATGGGATCAAAAGACTCTAGATTTCTTTTATTTTTTTGGTCAAAGTGAAAGTTTTGAAGAATAAGGAATTTTAAAAATCCGCTTAAACCAAGCTTATGTAGCGTATTTTTGACGCCACATTCAATCCATTCAATCATGAGTGGATTTTACAAATTTTTCCACTGTTAAATCGTTGTTAAAGCCTGTTCGCGAATAAATTCGGTTTTTAATAAATATTTCAACTATTCTCTGTCATCCAGGATCTAACAGGGTTTTTTTTTCATGAGGGAATTTATGTGAAGTTCCCCTTTAGGCTTGTTTTTTTTTTTTTTTTTTTTTATCATTGGACCGAAAGCCTGAAATTTTCGGCCTGGTTTTGTTGCCCCTGGAGACAAAACCAGACCAGAAATTTCTGGCACAATTAGTTGGATTCTCTGATACGTTATAAAAAGAAAAGGGAGGGAGGGACTAAGGTAGACACATTTAGTTTCCCTCGAATTGTTTCTTTTTCTCTTTCCTACAACAGAGGAAAACGAAACAATTCGCGTGTGAGGGATTTAGTGAGATTCGAATCTCAAAAGCTCACCAAGTCTTACACAAGGTAACGAAGGAGAAAAAGGCCATTACATGTTGATTTTGTATCATCATCTAAGTTTTAATCTGTATTATCTTTGAAAAAATGAAATAAACAAAATTACTGAAAAGATCAACATTCCCAGTACACCTTTTAACTTTTCCCTTTCCCTCATTATTATTATTATTATTTTAAGGATGCCATTTAGTGAAGTTATGTGAAAAAAGCTTTTTCCGATCTCTGTGCTTTGCAATGAAGATTAATATCTTGTTCGCAGACTTTATCATTGAAATGGCAATAACAAAGGACGAATGTGTTGTCAATAAACAAAACGTCAGTAAAAGTTTCCTGTGTTGATTGTGAAAGCAGAATTTCTAAGATTTGTTAATTTAACAGGATTGTAGTTCCCACACTTTTAACTACAGGCTGCAAGAGATCGTTTAACTAATCTAAATCTGAAAATATTTTTTGTTTGTTTGTTTTATCAGGGAACTACATAGGCTTTATGCAATCCTAATCACGAAAGCAATGTACAATGACATTTATTAAAAAGTATATGCTAGGCAGCATTCGGAGAAGTTCATAATACGAGCGAGCAAGCCATATATGTTCAATAGCTAACAAGCAATTATTTTTTTATTTTATTTTTAAATGCTAGTTTCGGGTTATTGAGGGAAAATATATTGCTGAAAACTGAACGGATAACACTGAATGTATTTCAACGATTACGAATATTGCACATTTCACATTCAAAAATGAAAGAAATAGCCAGTGGCGTACCGGAAAAGCTCAGGGTTCATCCGCAAAAAATATCTTGGAGGCCCTTTTGTGAAAATGTGTTAGCTTTTAAATACTGAAGTTTTTTTTTTTTTTTTTTTTGAGTGAAGGTTTAACGACCACCGTGAGCAACTCAATGGGCTATAAGCCGTCGCCCGTCCCTAATTTAGGGTCACTGGTTCCAGGGAAGGGAGAGAGCCAGTGCCGTAAGACAAACACAACATCCATGCCTCACCGGGATTCGAACCCGGACCATTTTCGGACGAATGATCAGAGGCCATCGCTTAGACCACTGCGCCACCGGGGCGGCACTGAAGTTTTTAAATTCCATATTATTAACCAGGGCCGGATTAAGGCCTTACTGGGCCCCTAGGCTAAGGTATTTTAATGGGCTCAAGGCTAAGACATCTGAGTGGGCCCACAAAGAACTTATGACGTGGAATCATTATGAAGTCCGTTAAAACACGAAACTGTAACAACTAAATTATCTGCAGAGTTTTCATAGCAAGTCACGGCATTTTTCATTGTCTTCATAAGAACATGAGTTAAAAAAGCTTAAGGTTCCTAGATTTTGTCTTGGAGTTTTTAATGATTTAGCATTGCACACTTTTCTTAGCGTATCTCTTTTGTTATGTTATATGACGCCACAGAACATTAATGGTCCAAAGCGCAAATTGGGAGGTGTGTGTGAATGGTAGTGAAAAAGCTGAAACTGTCTCGCCGATCCTGCTGTAAACTAGGACATGAAACCTTGATCCTTGGTGAGTCACTGCCTTGAAATCTGTTCGTCTTCCAGCCTCTGTTTAACCAAGTGGGAATCATACAACTCAAAAATAAAACTATTTTATAAACCTCTCTCTCTCTCTCTCTCTCTACTTACCTATCTATAATTTGCCCAAGCATGCCTCCTGGGCCCTTGGTCATGGTGGGCCCCAAGGCTATAGCCCCAGTAGACCCCCCCTTAATCTGGCCCTGTTATTAAATATGCTTCGTGAGCTTTTCAATAATTCAAATTCTTTTGAACCCACAGGTATTTATCGCAAAACCCAACTTATTGCACTTTATTCTGTGTAACACGAATGTGCACGTTGTAATTGAAATGATCACCCTAGTTTTATACAAATACAAAGTACTACAAAGCACTTACGTTAAAGGTAGTAGGTAATATATGCAAGGGCGCCCATAAGGAGACGCAGGAGGGTACCCCCCCCCCGTTGGTATAGCCAAATTTTTGATAAATTTAAAACACTAAAACACAGAAACCTTTTTTTGAAGCATTTTTAAAAATAATAAAATATTAATGATTGATTGTATCAATTATTTTTGTTGTATCTTGTACATTTACTAAAATGTTTGACAGCCTTGAAGGAGGTAAGGATTTTTCTTAACCCCCCTTCCCCTAAAGGTACTCATATGGGCGCCACTGAATATATGCAAATTTTATTCATTTACGGAACTAAAGCTATTCTCTTTGAAATCCACTACGGGTACACACAGTGTTGCATTCCGAGACTTTCTTTCGGGGGGGGGTGCAATTACAAATTTTGAGGGGCTGAAACTTGTTGACTGATTATACGTATACATACAATCACAATTTTGTTATTTATATATACATTAATATATATATATATAAATTTAAGTAGAGCATAAAAATGTTCTTATGTTCGTATATTGCAAATACAAATTCCAAGAAATCTACACATACAAGTAATTAAAAATATGATAATGTTATACCTTTGCTTTAATTCAATAATGCACATGGATTTCACCAAGGGGTAATATAAAATATTAAGGATCATTGTAAGATAACACTGTGCTGGAGAAAATATCCCCCTTCCCTTCAAAAAAAACATTAGGAGTGTAAAAATGTCCTTGCCTTACTACAAGCGTGTTTCTGATTATTAAGTAATCATTACAATGTTACCTGAAAACGTATGGTGCAAACCATTCCCCTGCCACTTGGTTTCAGCCCCTTTAGATTATTTAGATTAGCACATAGCAGTAAATAAAATACTAACTCTTTGGATGGCAGTTTAAGGTGCATCGATTTATTTATTTTTTAACAGAGTGTAAACCACCCACCGCCAGAAATAAAAACCCCTTTCTGTGGGAATAATTTCTAATAATTTGCTATTGTAAAAAATTAGGTATCAAATATTTCGTTGTATGTGGAAGAACTTAACCGTATTCATGGAAAGTCGGCATAGAAGACTGAAATAAAGCTGAATGCCAACTTGCGAAGTATGGTGATGTATTTCAGTGCAAACATCTCTACTCTGTGGAATTAGGTTTTTACTGCGGAAGTAGTCCGAGTTGTCGGTACTTAATAAAAGCCCCTTCAGCGATGACTGTTTAATGTTTTATTGAAGGATGATAGAAATTTCAAATTGAAGTCCATGTGGATGTTTTTTTTTCTTTATTATTATAATATTTTTCCTCATTTTCCTAATTTTTTTAAATTAATTTTTCCAAATATTCAGCTATAGACGAAAATTATTACACTAAATATAAAGGTAGATCACCCGAAAACCTACGAGGGGGGGGGGGGTCATCGATTTTCGGGGCGGCCAAGACCCCCCCCCCCCATCAAAAAAAAAAGATGCCTGAATACATCACTGGGTACACACATAAAACACGTAATGCCGTTGGTTGGAGTTTATTCGGGCAAGTGCCTCAGTGGGCCAAAGAGAGCCATGCCAAGCGGTTTACATCAGAAACAAAAAGCAGCATCAAAACTATAACGAAAGGTAAGGTACGAAATAGAAACATGATGAGAAACGATGTAAATGGTCGACAATCAGACAGCGGATTACACAAAACGAAAAACACAACATGTAGCTGACATCTGATAGTGCCTAAGGGCTTTTTCCGATTTATGCGAAGATATAGAATGTAAGTAAGTTACAATTAAGAATGTGGCACAAAAAAGCAAAATTTCTTAAATTATTTACTATTGAATATAAAAAAACACATTTAGCATTATACCACAATATCCTATACGTAGCAAAATGTCCCCGTGAAGAACATCTTTTAGTTCATTATATTCTGAAGGGTGCATAGGAATGTGCAAACGATTGTAATACATAACAACTTATCCTCATTGGTTTAAAAATGTCATTCATAGGACTTATGTTTCTTTCAGACATGCTGTGGCTGTGTAAAGGGGCCTGAAGTCATCTCGAGTAGCTGCTTTTCCGTCATCGAATTTTTAGAACTGAAACCACGAAATTTGTTTCTAAATATTTTACTTTGTTTACTGAAAATAAAAAAGCGCTTTTCTTTTTAATACTTCTTTCAAAGCTACCGTCAAAATTCCCCGCTATTTCCTTAATATGAAACTAAAATTTCCGCCAAAAAATTTGTAAAATATTTTTGCAGAGACTTTGCGGGGGATATCAGTACGCCCCTGGGAATAGCGAGTATTAACGACTCCTTTCACATTTTTACATTTGTCTTCTAGGCATAGTGGCTCCATCTGTCAACTACAAAATGAAACAGAACCTTGACACCTTATTGTTATACTTGGGATCCCGACTTCTATAACTAATTTCAACTTACAGGTGTCTCTACAGCAAGGTCGTCGCCAGACTTCAAAATCAGGATGGACGACAGGTGGGCGAGCATTATTTTTGGTGGGGAAAGCTTGATAGCAACTTTTTATTACGAAATACTGAAAGAAATAATTTTTAATGCTTTTCCCTATCGGTTGCAAAGGGATTCGTGCAGTCCCCACCCTTAACCTGGACGCACACACACCTCTGACTAGTTACGCTACTGGTATAAGATACAAATGTTAGTAGATCGCCTTCAGCTTTTTGCTTGTTCTGAATGCATTGTCTTAATTGCTTTTCAAAATTTTGCATTTTTGCTTACGAAAATTGTACTTGGACAATTTATTTAAACGAAAATGTCGTTTTTGTTTATGTAAATCTTATTTTAACGCCGTGCCTCGCATACACAATCCTTCGCCTCCCTTTAACTCTCTTCCTTCAAGACAGCGACTTTGCCTTGCACTCCTCCATTGTAAAGCAGTCGTCAGCCTCTTCCGGCACGCTCACTGTCCTGCGGCAGTATTAAGAGCGCTAGTGTAGCTTTAGACTCCACTTTCCGCGTTGGAATACCTAATTTTTTAAAGAAAACAAACAGCAGAGCAATTAGTAATGACTTCACTCAGTGAATTCCTATTCACCCTCCCCATTAGCCCTCTGGCCAAACAGACATGAAAAAGAGGCTTAAACTAAGAAATTGGAAGAGTGGAGAGCGATTGAATTTTCATGGCCCTACGGATGCTATTTTGATAACCTTTCTACGCAGACGTAAACAACGCGCTTCATAGGGCTACATGAAGTAAAACACAAGACTTATTATTACTTAGCGAGTCCAGATTATATTTTAAAGTTAAATATATTGAAAAATGGCACATTTTGAACTAGGTGGGCGGCAGGGTGGGCAAGAAAATTTTCAGGGTACCCGCACCCCTTGGCGACGTCCCTGCTCTACAGGAACTTACTTAGGGATTATGCCGCCCTGGACACCTCGAAATTTGCCTATCCTCTTCTTCCAGTCACGGTACAACTTATTTCCACGGCATTTTTACCCTTAATGAATGAGCTATCGATATCCTTCACTCTCCCGACCTCCCGGTGTAATTCTTGCGACCTCCTAACTTACCATTGCATATATACACTGATTGGCCACTTTGTTATGACCACCCCCTCTGTACTTCGTTGGGCAACCTTTTGCCTTTAATACTGCGTCGATTCTTCGTGGCATGGACTCCACGAGATGTTGATAGGCGGTTTGTGGAATCTGAGACCATGCTTGATGAATAGCACTTTCCAGGAGTGTGAGATTGCAGGGTTGTGGATCCAGCTGTCTGATGGCTCGTTCAACTTAATCCCACAAATTCTCAATGGGGTTGAGATCTGGAGATTGTGGGGGCCACCTAAGCAAAGTAAACTCATCGGCATGTTCCTGAAACCAGTCCTGTACAATACGAGCACTCTGGCAGGACGCACTATGTTGTTGAAAGTAGCCATCGCCATTGGGATAAACCATCCACATGACAGGATGCACTTGGTCCGCAACGATGTTTAGATATGATGTGCCAGTTTGACGTTGATCAACACGAATTAAAGGGCCCAAAGCATGCCAGATAAACATTCCCCAAACTATAACGTTGCCTCCACCAGCTTGACGTGTTGTAGCAATGCATTTGGGGTCCATGCTTTCGTGCTGTTTCCGCCAAATTCTCACTCGCCCATCGGCATGGTGCAACTTAAAACGTGATTCATCGGACCACATAATTTGTTTCCAATTATCGACTGTTTAATCCTTGTGCTCCTGTGCGAACTGGAGACGTTTTCTCTTGTTAACTGCAGACAGCAAAGGTGTTCGAACAGGCCTTTGGCTGCTATATCCCATCCGATGCAGTGTACTGCGAACAGTGCGTGCAGAGATCATTTGAGGGGATTCTTCATTAAGATGGTCTGTAATTTGCTGCACTGTTGCCCTTCTGTTGTCTGTTACCAGTCTGGACACTCTCCGTTCCGACCGAGCAGTCACTAGTCGATGACGACCACACGTTAAACGTAGAGACCCAGTTTTTTGGCTGACAGTCCAGTCTTTAAACACTTTAACAACAGCTGCTCTGGAACATTTTACGAATGCGGCGGTTTCGGTGATACTCGCTCCATGGCTCCGAGCTCCTACAATCATCCCACGTTGAAAGTCGGTCAAATCGCATTTTTTACCCATCTCGTCACCCAAAAATCCCTCCTGCTACTGTCGCAAGCACTAAGCTTTCCATTTTTATACTAGCCTCTGCCTCTGGCGGCAACAGCGTGCAGCCATAGCTCATTTGCTTAAAACTGTCAGGTGGTCATGGTAAAGTGCCACTCAGTGTATAACGTTATATAAAAATTGGTTATTATAGGTTATATAGAAATTTCGTATATTATCTTTAATTCGACATTTGTTGTGAACATTTTTCGTTGATTCACGTTCTGTCTGTCTTTTTATTTATTCTTTTCTTCAAAACCATACGACATTTTCTTTTTGCCGCCCTTAAAATTATGCCTTCCTGGCGGTGGCCCGCTTAAGCCAGTATTTTGTGTGTGTGTGTGTGTGTGTGTGTGTGTGTGTGTGTGTGTGTGCGCCGTAGGTTATATAGAGATCATATAAATATATTACTGCAACGAATAATGTACTCACTTACAGAAACGTGTTGGAAACTGTCGTTCTTCACGTCACCTAACTGTGTTACACGTGTTTTCGAACACATCTGCGAGAGTTAGAAAGTCCCTCCACAGTAGTGTTAAGGCTGTTCCATTTAATTTTGAAGGTGCTACAGTCAAAAATTTTGAATTAAGTAACTTGTTGTGTGCTATAATTTCATTTTTTTGCTGTTTTCCTAATAACGTATTAAGCTATTAAGCTTCAGAATATGTTTAGCAGCACCACCAATTTTAACTAGCTTCTGATCAGTTGAAATTTTCAAAAATGTGGATGTTCATTTTATCATTTCCCCCCCCCCCCAGAAGGAAGGACACTCATGAAATCAACATTCACATTTTGGAAACCTTCAACTCATCACAAGCTTGTGAAAATTTGTGTTGCTGTGAAATATATTCCGGCTTCTTAATGAGACGAAACAACTTCCAGCATTCAGTCTTCACATTTTTGTTTTCAACAAGCACGTATTTATTGGCCTCGACGCCTTTTTCAATCTTCTTAATATTAAATTCGTCCATATTAACAAATAAGACATTAATTCCGATACGACATGCAATAGAACGGGATGTTAACAATTCAAACGAAAACCTCTGATTGCTCAATGCAAAAGATGAATGTGGAAAGTAACTCTCAGTCTTACAATGTGACACGCGGGGTGTGAGAGAATGAATCGCCAGAGAAGCAGGCGACAGACGTTTGCCTGTGTCTTGCTCCGGACAATCGCACTGAAAACAAAATGCAAAGGAAGTATCGTTTTATGATATGGAATCGGTGAGACTAGCGTCTGCGCCGTATCGTCAGTCGATGGAAATCGTCGTTGCTTTAAGAAAGAGACGCCAATATTTATGTACGCAAATCATTCTTCACTCTGTTGGCACCAGTATAGAGCACAAAATTCCACAGTATCCATTTTTCTTTTCAAAAATAAAACGGTGTCGAAATCGGGCCAGGAACACCTGGCTCGACTCGTTTGACATGCAAGAAATTGTCGACCCGTTGATCCTCTGACCCATGACCCGTTTCCATCTCTGGGGGTAAGTACGGCCATGGGGTCTTTTAAGTTTCTCTCACTTCAGCAAAAAACCTTCAATGGCAATACGATCTATATTTCAAGATATTCTGTAACCTCATACTTTTAATTTAAATGTTACATAATTTATTCAAAAATGAACTTTTCAGTACAAAGTATTTATACAGTTTGATTTACTATCAGATGTGAAAGACATAAACTACACCAGCATAGGTTCAATTCAAGCAGGGCAAATTAAAACACAAATAAAAAAAGTAACTGGAAAATTTGTATTTTTATAACTTCAAAAGTTAATGAATATTACTTTTGTCAAAAAAAAAAAAAAAAAAAAAAAAAAAAGAAAGAAAGAAGGAAAAAGGAAAAAAGAAAAAAAGGTTGAAATAAAAATAGTACTGCTCGTACCTTTCCGAGTATTCGCGCAACCGATTATACACTTATGCATTATTGAGTTCAGAATACAAAATCCTGCGAAGGCCTCAAATTTTGACACGGAATCGCGCTGGAACGTGAGGACGCATCGTTGCCACATTGCCAAAAATCTAGATCTCATGATTATGCAACTAATAATGTAATTTTGCAAAAAAAAAACAGATTTTTAATTCAAAATTGTTTATCAAATATTTTAACCTCTACTACAGGAACTACACGAAAATTTATTGCATTTTTGTGAACAAATATGGGATCTGAAATTGAAAAGAAACAGTAGCGACTGTGCCGCAACCTTCAACGTAGAACTACGTCAACTGTCACTATTTCATTGCATTATCTCACTGGTTCTACGTCCTTCAAGTATTCAGCGAAGGACAGTTGACGTAGCCCTACGTTGTAGGTTGCGGCACAGTTGCTACTGTGCCCCATTGACTTTTTTCAGATATAACATTTTTAAGAAATGAAACGAAATAAATGCTTTATTTCATTAATTAAAAGCAACTTATACTATATACAATTCACAGTAACTTATGCTCATCATAAATTAATGTTAGTAGATGTAGAAGGCGTGGTATCATCGTTGTCAGTAGTTATTGCTGAAATCGCTGCTGAAGAAATCGTTCTTCCAAAACAATTTTTCAAACTCCATAATTGCCTTGTTTTAAATTCGGCGATACGTCTCGGGCTTAATGTACTCTTCTTGTTGTTGCTCTTGTTCTTGTCTAGATTCAGAATGCATAGGTGGTGTGGTGTAAAGGTTTGAGACGTAACACATTCATTATCCCACGAAGTTGTGAAGACTGGAGATGTACATTGGTATTCCATGCTCGGGGTGAAAATTTGAAAATTTGAATTGATCACATCAATCTCTATTTGTTCTTGCTGTTTAGGCTCAATTTGTGCACTTGAAGTGCAAGGTTGTGGCTTTAGAGTCGAACTCGGGTGAAACGCATCCTGGCGCGCGAACTTTTGACGCTCCCTACATTCCCGTGACATTTCGGTTGATGACTTAGCGGGCCTTTTCGGATTCTTCTCGTTCTCCTCTAGCTGTTTCTTCAACTTTTGTCGGTTCTTATACAGTAATTTTCCCTGGATTTTCGCAGCATTTCTAAATTTTTGTCACCAAGTTTATTTAATCTAAAAAATAAAGAAATTTTAAATCGACTTTATTTCGGTTTATCACGTGCATCCGTTAGTTCTGACCTTCAGCTACGGAATGCGGGGCTGAGGTCATCACTATCATTATTTATTCACCAGTTATCAACCTTAAAATGGTGTGCGGCGAAACAAAATTGCCGGAAATTTAGCTTAACTTTTTAGCGCTACTGTATCGAAGAGTTAAGGAATTGAGGGTTGAAACTTGTTTTGTTATAAATGGGACTATAAACTATCTAATGATGTATTATTTATTACTCTACGATTATTAGTTTCGAAGATATAAGCGTTCAAAGTGTAGCAAATTTTCGTTGCATTCGTGCTCCCATTATTACCCCTTACTCAGCGTGTGGAAAGACGTAGTTTTACGTTACAATGCCTAAAGATGTTTCGAAAGATCTATCAGAAGTACATGTGAAAAATTACTTCAGCTCTCATTACAGGAAAGTTTGGAAAGGATTTGAAACTCCTTAATATCGGAGCTTCTGATCGCAGCAGATGGTTGACAACTGCTTGCCGGTTACGTCGTTTGTATACATACACAAAAAATCCTTCTCATGTTCTAATTGCATTTACTGTAAACACTGAGTGGCCACTTTATTATGACCACCCCTCAGTACTTCGTTGGGCCACCTTTTGCCTTTAATACTGCGTCGATTCTTCGTGGCATGGACTCCACGAGATGTTGATAGGTGGTTTGTGGAATCTGAGACCATGCTTGATGAATAGCACTTTCCAGGAGTGTGAGATTGCAGGGTTGTGGATCCAGCTGTCTGATGGCTCGTTCAACTTCATCCCACAAATTCTCAATGGGGTTGAGATCTGGAGATTGTGGGAGCCACCTAAGCAAAGTAAACTCACCGGCATGCTCCTGAAGCCAATTCTGTACAATACGAGCACTATGGCAGGACGCATTATCTTGTTGAAAGTAGCCATCGCCACTGGGATACACCATCCACATGACAAGATGCATTTGGTCAGCAACGATGTTTAGATATGATGTGCCAGTCAGACGTTGATCAACACGAATTAAAGGGCCCAAAGCATGCCAGAAAAACATTCCCCAAACTATAACGTTGCCTCCACCAGCTTGACGTGTTGTAGCAATGCATTTGGGGTCCATGCTTTCGTGCTGTTTCCGCCAAATTCTCACTCGCCCATCGGCATGGTGCAACTTAAAACGTGATTCATCGGACCACATAATTTGTTTTCAATTATCGACTGTCCAATCCTTGTTCTCCTGTGCGAACTGGAGACGTTTTCTCTTGTTAACTGCAGACAGCAAAGGTGTTCGAACAGGCCTTTGGCTGCTATATCCCATCCGATGCAGTGTACTGCGAACAGTGCGTGCAGAGATCATTTGAGGGGATTCTTCATTAAGATGGTCTGTAATTTGCTGCACTGTTGCCCTTCTGTTGTCTGTTACCAGTCTGGACACTCTCCGTTCCGCCCGAGCAGTCACTAGTCGATGACGACCACAGGTTAAACGTAGAGACCCAGTTTTTTGGCTGACAGTCCAGTCTTTAAACACTTTAACAACAGCTGCTCTGGAACATTTTACGAATGCGGCGGTTTCGGTGATACTCGCTCCATGGCTCCGAGCTCCTACAATCATCCCACGTTGAAAGTCGGTCAAATCGCATTTTTTACCCATCTCGTCACCCAAAAATCCCTCCTGCTACTGTCGCAAGCACTAAGCTTTCCATTTTTATACTAGCCTCTGCCTCTGGCGGCAACAGCGTGCAGCCATAGCTCATTTGCTTAAAACTGTCAGGTGGTCATGGTAAAGTGCCACTCAGTGTATAACGTTATATAAAAATTGGTTATTATAGGTTATATAGAAATTTCGTATATTATCTTTAATTCGACATTTGTTGTGAACATTTTTCGTTGATTCACGTTCTGTCTGTCTTTTTATTTATTCTTTTCTTCAAAACCATACGACATTTTCTTTTTTGCCGCCCTTAAAATTATGCCTTCCTGGCGGTGGCCCGCTTAAGCCAGTATTTTGTGTGTGTGTGTGTGTGTGTGTGCGCCGTAGGTTATATAGAGATCATATAAATATATTACTGCAACGAATAATGTACTCACCTTACAGAAAGTGAGAAAGTGTTGGAAACTGTCGTTCTTCACGTCACCTAACTGTGTTACACGTGTTTTCGAACACATCTGCGAGAGTTAGAAAGTCCCTCCACAGTAGTGTTAAGGCTGTTCCATTTAATTTTGAAGGTGCTACAGTCAAAAATTTTGAATTAAGTAACTTGTTGTGTGCTTAATTTCATTTTTTTTGCTGTTTTCCTAATAACGTATTAAGCTATTAAGCTTCAGAATATGTTTAGCAGCACCACCAATTTTAACTAGCTTCTGATCAGTTGAAATTTTCAAAAATGTGGATGTTCATTTTATCATTTCCCCCCCCCCCAGAAGGAAGGACACTCATGAAATCAACATTCACATTTTGGAAACCTTCAACTCATCACAAGCTTGTGAAAATTTGTGTTGCTGTGAAATATATTCCGGCTTCTTAATGAGACGAAACAACTTCCAGCATTCAGTCTTCACATTTTTGTTTTCAACAAGCACGTATTTATTGGCCTCGACGCCTTTTTCAATCTTCTTAATATTAAATTCGTCCATATTAACAAATAAGGCATTAATTCCGATACGACATGCAATAGACCGGGATGTAAACAATTCAAACGAAAACCTCTGATTGCTCAATACAAAAGATGAATGTGGAAAGTAACTCTCAGTCTTACAATGTGACACGCGGGGTGTGAGAGAATGAATCGCCAGAGAAGCAGGCGACAGACGTTTGCCTGTGTCTTGCTCCGGACAATCGCACTGAAAACAAATGCAAAGGAAGTATCGTTTTATGATATGGAATCGGTGAGACTAGCGTCTGCGCCGTATCGTCAGTCGATGGAAATCGTCGTTGCTTTAAGAAAGAGACGCCAATATTTATGTACGCAAATCATTCTTCACTCTGTTGGCACCAGTATAGAGCACGACATTCCACAGTATCCATTTTTCTTAGAAATATATATTTTTTTTCTTTTCAAAAATAAAACGGTGTCGAAATCGGGTCAGGAACTCCTGGCTCGACTCGTTTGACATGCAAGAAATTGTCGACCCGTTGATCCTCTGACCCATGACCCGTTTCCATCTCTGGGGGTAAGTACGGCCATGGGGTCTTTTAAGTTTCTCTCACTTCAGCAAAAAGCCTTCAATGGCAATACGATCTATATTTCAAGATATTCTGTAACCTCATACTTGTAATTTAAATGTTACACAATTTATTCAAAAATGAACTTTTCAGTACAAAGTATTTATACAGTTTGATTTACTATCAGATGTGAAAGATAAAATTCAGCATAGGTTCAATTCAAGCAGGGCAAATTAAAACACAAATAAAAAAAGTAACTGGAAAATTTGTATTTTTATAACTTCAAAAGTTAATGAATATTACTTTTGTCAAAAAAAAAAAAAAAAAAAGAAAGAAAGAAAGAAGGAAAAAGGAAAAAGAAAAAATGGTTGAAATAAAAATAGTACTGCTCGTACCTTTCCGAGTATTCGCGCAACCGATTATACACTTATGCATTATTGAGTTCAGAACATAAAATCCTGCGAAGGCCTCAAATTTTGACACGGAAACGCGCTGGAACGTGAGGACGCATCGTTGCCACATTGCCAAAAATCTAGATCTCATGATTATGCAACTAATAATGTAATTTTGCAAAAAAAACCCAAAAAAAAAAACAGATTTTTAATTCAAAATTGTTTATCAAATATTTTAACTTCTACTACAGGAACTACACGAAAATTTAGTGCATTTTTGTGAACAAATATGGGATCTGAAATTGAAAAGAAACAGTAGCGACTGTGCCGCAACCTTCAACGTAGAACTACGTCAACTGTCACTATTTCATTGCATTATCTCACTGGTTCTACGTCCTTCAAGTATTCAGCGAAGGACAGTTGACGTAGCCCTACGTTGTAGGTTGCGGCACAGTTGCTACTGTGCCCCATTGACTTTTTTCAGATATAACATTTTTAAGAAATGAAACGAAATAAATGCTTTATTTCATTAATTAAAAGCAACTTATACTATATACAATTCACAGTAACTTATGCTCATCATAAATTAATGTTAGTAGATGTAGAAGGCGTGGTATCATCGTTGTCAGTAGTTATTGCTGAAATCGCTGCTGAAGAAATCGTTTTTCCAAAACAATTTTTCAAACTCCATAATTGCCTTGTTTTAAATTCGGCGATACGTCTCGGGCTTAATGTACTCTTCTTGTTGTTGCTCTTGTTCTTGTGTAGATTCAGAATGCATAGGTGGTGTGGTGTAAAGGTTTGAGACGTAACACATTCATTATCCCACGAAGTTGTGAAGACTGGAGATGTACATTGGTATTCCATGCTCGGGGTGAAAATTTGAAAATTTGAATTGATCACATCAATCTCTATTTGTTCTTGCTGTTTAGGCTCAATTTGTGCACTTGAAGTGCAAGGTTGTGGCTTTAGAGTCGAACTCGGGTGAAACGCATCCTGGCGCGCGAACTTTTGACCCTCCCTACATTCCCGTGACATTTCGGTTGATGACTTAGCGGGCCTTTTCGGATTCTTCTCGTTCTCCTCTAGCTGTTTCTTCAACTTTTGTCGGTTCTTATACAGTAATTTTCAATGGATTTTCGCAGCATTTCTAAATTTTTGTCACCAAGTTTATTTAATCTAAAAAATAAAGAAATTTTAAATCGACTTTATTTCGGTTTATCACGTGCATCCGTTAGTTCTGACCTTCAGCTACGGAATGCGGGGCTGAGGTCATCACTATCATTATTTATTCACCAGTTATCAACCTTAAAATGGTGTGCGGCGAAACAAAATTGCCGGAAATTTAGCTTAACTTTTTAGCGCTACTGTATCGAAGAGTTAAGGAATTGAGGGTTGAAACTTGTTTTGTTATAAATGGGACTATAAACTATCTAATGATGTATTATTTATTACTCTACGATTATTAGTTTCGAAGATATAAGCGTTCAAAGTGTAGCAAATTTTCGTTGCATTCGTGCTCCCATTATTACCCCTTACTCAGCGTGTGGAAAGACGTAGTTTTACGTTACAATGCCTAAAGATGTTTCGAAAGATCTATCAGAAGTACATGTGAAAAATTACTTCAGCTCTCATTACAGGAAAGTTTGGAAAGGATTTGAAACTCCTTAATATCGGAGCTTCTGATCGCAGCAGATGGTTGACAACTGCTTGCCGGTTACGTCGTTTGTATACATACACAAAAAATCCTTCTCATGTTCTAATTGCATTTACTGTAAACACTGAGTGGCCACTTTATTATGACCACCCCCTCAGTACTTCGTTGGGCCACCTTTTGCCTTTAATACTGCGTCGATTCTTCGTGGCATGGACTCCACGAGATGTTGATAGGTGGTTTGTGGAATCTGAGACCATGCTTGATGAATAGCACTTTCCAGGAGTGTGAGATTGCAGGGTTGTGGATCCAGCTGTCTGATGGCTCGTTCAACTTCATCCCACAAATTCTCAATGGGGTTGAGATCTGGAGATTGTGGGAGCCACCTAAGCAAAGTAAACTCACCGGCATGCTCCTGAAACCAATTCTGTACAATACGAGCACTATGGCAGGACGCATTATCTTGTTGAAAGTAGCCATCGCCACTGGGATACACCATCCACATGACAAGATGCATTTGGTCAGCAACGATGTTTAGATATGATGTGCCAGTCAGACGTTGATCAACACGAATTAAAGGGCCCAAAGCATGCCAGAAAAACATTCCCCAAACTATAACGTTGCCTCCACCAGCTTGACGTGTTGTAGCAATGCATTTGGGGTCCATGCTTTCGTGCTGTTTCCGCCAAATTCTCACTCGCCCATCGGCATGGTGCAACTTAAAACGTGATTCATCGGACCACATAATTTGTTTTCAATTATCGACTGTCCAATCCTTGTGCTCCTGTGCGAACTGGAGACGTTTTCTCTTGTTAACTGCAGACAGCAAAGGTGTTCGAACAGGCCTTTGGCTGCTATATCCCATCCGATGCAGTGTACTGCGAACAGTGCGTGCAGAGATCATTTGAGGGAATTCTTCATTAAGATGGTCTGTAATTTGCTGCACTGTTGCCCTTCTGTTGTCTGTTACCAGTCTGGACACTCTCCGTTCCGCCCGAGCAGTCACTAGTCGATGACGACCACACGTTAAACGTAGAGACCCAGTTTTTTGGCTGACAGTCCAGTCTTTAAACACTTTAACAACAGCTGCTCTGAAACATTTTACGAATGCGGCGGTTTCGGTGATACTCGCTCCATGGCTCCGAGCTCCTACAATCATGCCACGTTGAAAGTCGGTCAAATCGCATTTTTTACCCATCTCGTCACCCAAAAATCCCTCCTGCTACTGTCGCAAGCACTAAGCTTTCCATTTTTATACTAGCCTCTGCCTCTGGCGGCAACAGCGTGCAGCCATAGCTCATTTGCTTAAAACTGTCAGGTGGTCATGGTAAAGTGCCACTCAGTGTATAACGTTATATAAAAATTGGTTATTATAGGTTATATAGAAATTTCGTATATTATCTTTAATTCGACATTTGTTGTGAACATTTTTCGTTGATTCACGTTCTGTCTGTCTTTTTATTTATTCTTTTCTTCAAAACCATACGACATTTTCTTTTTTGCCGCCCTTAAAATTATGCCTTCCTGGCGGTGGCCCGCTTAAGCCAGTATTTTGTGTGTGTGTGTGTGTGTGTGTGTGTGTGTGTGTGCGCCGTAGGTTATATAGAGATCATATAAATATATTACTGCAACGAATAATGTACTCACTTACAGAAAGTGTTGGAAACTGTCGTTCTTCACGTCACCTAACTGTGTTACACGTGTTTTCGAACACATCTGCGAGAGTTAGAAAGTCCCTCCACAGTAGTGTTAAGGCTGTTCCATTTAATTTTGAAGGTGCTACAGTCAAAAATTTTGAATTAAGTAACTTGTTGTGTGCTTAATTTCATTTTTTTGCTGTTTTCCTAATAACGTATTAAGCTATTAAGCTTCAGAATATGTTTAGCAGCACCACCAATTTTAACTAGCTTCTGATCAGTTGAAATTTTCAAAAATGTGGATGTTCATTTTATCATTTCCCCCCCAGAAGGAAGGACACTCATGAAATCAACATTCACATTTTGGAAACCTTCAACTCATCACAAGCTTGTGAAAATTTGTGTTGCTGTGAAATATATTCCGGCTTCTTAATGAGACGAAACAACTTCCAGCATTCAGTCTTCACATTTTTGTTTTCAACAAGCACGTATTTATTGGCCTCGACGCCTTTTTCAATCTTCTTAATATTAAATTCGTCCATATTAACAAATAAGACATTAATTCCGATACGACATGCAATAGAACGGGATGTTAACAATTCAAACGAAAACCTCTGATTGCTCAATGCAAAAGATGAATGTGGAAAGTAACTCTCAGTCTTACAATGTGACACGCGGGGTGTGAGAGAATGAATCGCCAGAGAAGCAGGCGACAGACGTTTGCCTGTGTCTTGCTCCGGACAATCGCACTGAAAACAAATGCAAAGGAAGTATCGTTTTATGATATGGAATCGGTGAGACTAGCGTCTGCGCCGTATCGTCAGTCGATGGAAATCGTCGTTGCTTTAAGAAAGAGACGCCAATATTTATGTACGCAAATCATTCTTCACTCTGTTGGCACCAGTATAGAGCACAAAATTCCACAGTATCCATTTTTCTTTTCAAAAATAAAACGGTGTCGAAATCGGGCCAGGAACACCTGGCTCGACTCGTTTGACATGCAAGAAATTGTCGACCCGTTGATCCTCTGACCCATGACCCGTTTCCATCTCTGGGGGTAAGTACGGCCATGGGGTCTTTTAAGTTTCTCTCACTTCAGCAAAAAACCTTCAATGGCAATACGATCTATATTTCAAGATATTCTGTAACCTCATACTTTTAATTTAAATGTTACATAATTTATTCAAAAATGAACTTTTCAGTACAAAGTATTTATACAGTTTGATTTACTATCAGATGTGAAAGACATAAACTACACCAGCATAGGTTCAATTCAAGCAGGGCAAATTAAAACACAAATAAAAAAAGTAACTGGAAAATTTGTATTTTTATAACTTCAAAAGTTAATGAATATTACTTTTGTCAAAAAAAAAAAAAAAAAAAAAAAGAAAGAAAGAAGGAAAAAGGAAAAAAGAAAAAAAGGTTGAAATAAAAATAGTACTGCTCGTACCTTTCCGAGTATTCGCGCAACCGATTATACACTTATGCATTATTGAGTTCAGAATACAAAATCCTGCGAAGGCCTCAAATTTTGACACGGAATCGCGCTGGAACGTGAGGACGCATCGTTGCCACATTGCCAAAAATCTAGATCTCATGATTATGCAACTAATAATGTAATTTTGCAAAAAAAAAACAGATTTTTAATTCAAAATTGTTTATCAAATATTTTAACCTCTACTACAGGAACTACACGAAAATTTATTGCATTTTTGTGAACAAATATGGGATCTGAAATTGAAAAGAAACAGTAGCGACTGTGCCGCAACCTTCAACGTAGAACTACGTCAACTGTCACTATTTCATTGCATTATCTCACTGGTTCTACGTCCTTCAAGTATTCAGCGAAGGACAGTTGACGTAGCCCTACGTTGTAGGTTGCGGCACAGTTGCTACTGTGCCCCATTGACTTTTTTCAGATATAACATTTTTAAGAAATGAAACGAAATAAATGCTTTATTTCATTAATTAAAAGCAACTTATACTATATACAATTCACAGTAACTTATGCTCATCATAAATTAATGTTAGTAGATGTAGAAGGCGTGGTATCATCGTTGTCAGTAGTTATTGCTGAAATCGCTGCTGAAGAAATCGTTCTTCCAAAACAATTTTTCAAACTCCATAATTGCCTTGTTTTAAATTCGGCGATACGTCTCGGGCTTAATGTACTCTTCTTGTTGTTGCTCTTGTTCTTGTCTAGATTCAGAATGCATAGGTGGTGTGGTGTAAAGGTTTGAGACGTAACACATTCATTATCCCACGAAGTTGTGAAGACTGGAGATGTACATTGGTATTCCATGCTCGGGGTGAAAATTTGAAAATTTGAATTGATCACATCAATCTCTATTTGTTCTTGCTGTTTAGGCTCAATTTGTGCACTTGAAGTGCAAGGTTGTGGCTTTAGAGTCGAACTCGGGTGAAACGCATCCTGGCGCGCGAACTTTTGACGCTCCCTACATTCCCGTGACATTTCGGTTGATGACTTAGCGGGCCTTTTCGGATTCTTCTCGTTCTCCTCTAGCTGTTTCTTCAACTTTTGTCGGTTCTTATACAGTAATTTTCCCTGGATTTTCGCAGCATTTCTAAATTTTTGTCACCAAGTTTATTTAATCTAAAAAATAAAGAAATTTTAAATCGACTTTATTTCGGTTTATCACGTGCATCCGTTAGTTCTGACCTTCAGCTACGGAATGCGGGGCTGAGGTCATCACTATCATTATTTATTCACCAGTTATCAACCTTAAAATGGTGTGCGGCGAAACAAAATTGCCGGAAATTTAGCTTAACTTTTAGCGCTACTGTATCGAAGAGTTAAGGAATTGAGGGTTGAAACTTGTTTTGTTATAAATGGGACTATAAACTATCTAATGATGTATTATTTATTACTCTACGATTATTAGTTTCGAAGATATAAGCGTTCAAAGTGTAGCAAATTTTCGTTGCATTCGTGCTCCCATTATTACCCCTTACTCAGCGTGTGGAAAGACGTAGTTTTACGTTACAATGCCTAAAGATGTTTCGAAAGATCTATCAGAAGTACATGTGAAAAATTACTTCAGCTCTCATTACAGGAAAGTTTGGAAAGGATTTGAAACTCCTTAATATCGGAGCTTCTGATCGCAGCAGATGGTTGACAACTGCTTGCCGGTTACGTCGTTTGTATACATACACAAAAAATCCTTCTCATGTTCTAATTGCATTTACTGTAAACACTGAGTGGCCACTTTATTATGACCACCCCCTCAGTACTTCGTTGGGCCACCTTTTGCCTTTAATACTGCGTCGATTCTTCGTGGCATGGACTCCACGAGATGTTGATAGGTGGTTTGTGGAATCTGAGACCATGCTTGATGAATAGCACTTTCCAGGAGTGTGAGATTGCAGGGTTGTGGATCCAGCTGTCTGATGGCTCGTTCAACTTCATCCCACAAATTCTCAATGGGGTTGAGATCTGGAGATTGTGGGAGCCACCTAAGCAAAGTAAACTCACCGGCATGCTCCTGAAGCCAATTCTGTACAATACGAGCACTATGGCAGGACGCATTATCTTGTTGAAAGTAGCCATCGCCACTGGGATACACCATCCACATGACAAGATGCATTTGGTCAGCAACGATGTTTAGATATGATGTGCCAGTCAGACGTTGATCAACACGAATTAAAGGGCCCAAAGCATGCCAGAAAAACATTCCCCAAACTATAACGTTGCCTCCACCAGCTTGACGTGTTGTAGCAATGCATTTGGGGTCCATGCTTTCGTGCTGTTTCCGCCAAATTCTCACTCGCCCATCGGCATGGTGCAACTTAAAACGTGATTCATCGGACCACATAATTTGTTTTCAATTATCGACTGTCCAATCCTTGTTCTCCTGTGCGAACTGGAGACGTTTTCTCTTGTTAACTGCAGACAGCAAAGGTGTTCGAACAGGCCTTTGGCTGCTATATCCCATCCGATGCAGTGTACTGCGAACAGTGCGTGCAGAGATCATTTGAGGGGATTCTTCATTAAGATGGTCTGTAATTTGCTGCACTGTTGCCCTTCTGTTGTCTGTTACCAGTCTGGACACTCTCCGTTCCGCCCGAGCAGTCACTAGTCGATGACGACCACAGGTTAAACGTAGAGACCCAGTTTTTTGGCTGACAGTCCAGTCTTTAAACACTTTAACAACAGCTGCTCTGGAACATTTTACGAATGCGGCGGTTTCGGTGATACTCGCTCCATGGCTCCGAGCTCCTACAATCATCCCACGTTGAAAGTCGGTCAAATCGCATTTTTTACCCATCTCGTCACCCAAAAATCCCTCCTGCTACTGTCGCAAGCACTAAGCTTTCCATTTTTATACTAGCCTCTGCCTCTGGCGGCAACAGCGTGCAGCCATAGCTCATTTGCTTAAAACTGTCAGGTGGTCATGGTAAAGTGCCACTCAGTGTATAACGTTATATAAAAATTGGTTATTATAGGTTATATAGAAATTTCGTATATTATCTTTAATTCGACATTTGTTGTGAACATTTTTCGTTGATTCACGTTCTGTCTGTCTTTTTATTTATTCTTTTCTTCAAAACCATACGACATTTTCTTTTTGCCGCCCTTAAAATTATGCCTTCCTGGCGGTGGCCCGCTTAAGCCAGTATTTTGTGTGTGTGTGTGTGTGTGTGTGTGTGCGCCGTAGGTTATATAGAGATCATATAAATATATTACTGCAACGAATAATGTACTCACCTTACAGAAAGTGAGAAAGTGTTGGAAACTGTCGTTCTTCACGTCACCTAACTGTGTTACACGTGTTTTCGAACACATCTGCGAGAGTTAGAAAGTCCCTCCACAGTAGTGTTAAGGCTGTTCCATTTAATTTTGAAGGTGCTACAGTCAAAAATTTTGAATTAAGTAACTTGTTGTGTGCTTAATTTCATTTTTTTTGCTGTTTTCCTAATAACGTATTAAGCTATTAAGCTTCAGAATATGTTTAGCAGCACCACCAATTTTAACTAGCTTCTGATCAGTTGAAATTTTCAAAAATGTGGATGTTCATTTTATCATTTCCCCCCCCCCCCCCCAGAAGGAAGGACACTCATGAAATCAACATTCACATTTTGGAAACCTTCAACTCATCACAAGCTTGTGAAAATTTGTGTTGCTGTGAAATATATTCCGGCTTCTTAATGAGACGAAACAACTTCCAGCATTCAGTCTTCACATTTTTGTTTTCAACAAGCACGTATTTATTGGCCTCGACGCCTTTTTCAATCTTCTTAATATTAAATTCGTCCATATTAACAAATAAGGCATTAATTCCGATACGACATGCAATAGACCGGGATGTAAACAATTCAAACGAAAACCTCTGATTGCTCAATACAAAAGATGAATGTGGAAAGTAACTCTCAGTCTTACAATGTGACACGCGGGGTGTGAGAGAATGAATCGCCAGAGAAGCAGGCGACAGACGTTTGCCTGTGTCTTGCTCCGGACAATCGCACTGAAAACAAATGCAAAGGAAGTATCGTTTTATGATATGGAATCGGTGAGACTAGCGTCTGCGCCGTATCGTCAGTCGATGGAAATCGTCGTTGCTTTAAGAAAGAGACGCCAATATTTATGTACGCAAATCATTCTTCACTCTGTTGGCACCAGTATAGAGCACGACATTCCACAGTATCCATTTTTCTTAGAAATATATATTTTTTTTCTTTTCAAAAATAAAACGGTGTCGAAATCGGGTCAGGAACTCCTGGCTCGACTCGTTTGACATGCAAGAAATTGTCGACCCGTTGATCCTCTGACCCATGACCCGTTTCCATCTCTGGGGGTAAGTACGGCCATGGGGTCTTTTAAGTTTCTCTCACTTCAGCAAAAAGCCTTCAATGGCAATACGATCTATATTTCAAGATATTCTGTAACCTCATACTTGTAATTTAAATGTTACACAATTTATTCAAAAATGAACTTTTCAGTACAAAGTATTTATACAGTTTGATTTACTATCAGATGTGAAAGATAAAATTCAGCATAGGTTCAATTCAAGCAGGGCAAATTAAAACACAAATAAAAAAAGTAACTGGAAAATTTGTATTTTTATAACTTCAAAAGTTAATGAATATTACTTTTGTCAAAAAAAAAAAAAAAAAAAAAGAAAGAAAGAAAGAAGGAAAAAGGAAAAAGAAAAAATGGTTGAAATAAAAATAGTACTGCTCGTACCTTTCCGAGTATTCGCGCAACCGATTATACACTTATGCATTATTGAGTTCAGAACATAAAATCCTGCGAAGGCCTCAAATTTTGACACGGAAACGCGCTGGAACGTGAGGACGCATCGTTGCCACATTGCCAAAAATCTAGATCTCATGATTATGCAACTAATAATGTAATTTTGCAAAAAAAAACCAACAAAAAAAACAGATTTTTAATTCAAAATTGTTTATCAAATATTTTAACTTCTACTACAGGAACTACACGAAAATTTAGTGCATTTTTGTGAACAAATATGGGATCTGAAATTGAAAAGAAACAGTAGCGACTGTGCCGCAACCTTCAACGTAGAACTACGTCAACTGTCACTATTTCATTGCATTATCTCACTGGTTCTACGTCCTTCAAGTATTCAGCGAAGGACAGTTGACGTAGCCCTACGTTGTAGGTTGCGGCACAGTTGCTACTGTGCCCCATTGACTTTTTCAGATATAACATTTTTAAGAAATGAAACGAAATAAATGCTTTATTTCATTAATTAAAAGCAACTTATACTATATACAATTCACAGTAACTTATGCTCATCATAAATTAATGTTAGTAGATGTAGAAGGCGTGGTATCATCGTTGTCAGTAGTTATTGCTGAAATCGCTGCTGAAGAAATCGTTTTTCCAAAACAATTTTTCAAACTCCATAATTGCCTTGTTTTAAATTCGGCGATACGTCTCGGGCTTAATGTACTCTTCTTGTTGTTGCTCTTGTTCTTGTGTAGATTCAGAATGCATAGGTGGTGTGGTGTAAAGGTTTGAGACGTAACACATTCATTATCCCACGAAGTTGTGAAGACTGGAGATGTACATTGGTATTCCATGCTCGGGGTGAAAATTTGAAAATTTGAATTGATCACATCAATCTCTATTTGTTCTTGCTGTTTAGGCTCAATTTGTGCACTTGAAGTGCAAGGTTGTGGCTTTAGAGTCGAACTCGGGTGAAACGCATCCTGGCGCGCGAACTTTTGACCCTCCCTACATTCCCGTGACATTTCGGTTGATGACTTAGCGGGCCTTTTCGGATTCTTCTCGTTCTCCTCTAGCTGTTTCTTCAACTTTTGTCGGTTCTTATACAGTAATTTTCAATGGATTTTCGCAGCATTTCTAAATTTTTGTCACCAAGTTTATTTAATCTAAAAAATAAAGAAATTTTAAATCGACTTTATTTCGGTTTATCACGTGCATCCGTTAGTTCTGACCTTCAGCTACGGAATGCGGGGCTGAGGTCATCACTATCATTATTTATTCACCAGTTATCAACCTTAAAATGGTGTGCGGCGAAACAAAATTGCCGGAAATTTAGCTTAACTTTTTAGCGCTACTGTATCGAAGAGTTAAGGAATTGAGGGTTGAAACTTGTTTTGTTATAAATGGGACTATAAACTATCTAATGATGTATTATTTATTACTCTACGATTATTAGTTTCGAAGATATAAGCGTTCAAAGTGTAGCAAATTTTCGTTGCATTCGTGCTCCCATTATTACCCCTTACTCAGCGTGTGGAAAGACGTAGTTTTACGTTACAATGCCTAAAGATGTTTCGAAAGATCTATCAGAAGTACATGTGAAAAATTACTTCAGCTCTCATTACAGGAAAGTTTGGAAAGGATTTGAAACTCCTTAATATCGGAGCTTCTGATCGCAGCAGATGGTTGACAACTGCTTGCCGGTTACGTCGTTTGTATACATACACAAAAAATCCTTCTCATGTTCTAATTGCATTTACTGTAAACACTGAGTGGCCACTTTATTATGACCACCCCCTCAGTACTTCGTTGGGCCACCTTTTGCCTTTAATACTGCGTCGATTCTTCGTGGCATGGACTCCACGAGATGTTGATAGGTGGTTTGTGGAATCTGAGACCATGCTTGATGAATAGCACTTTCCAGGAGTGTGAGATTGCAGGGTTGTGGATCCAGCTGTCTGATGGCTCGTTCAACTTCATCCCACAAATTCTCAATGGGGTTGAGATCTGGAGATTGTGGGAGCCACCTAAGCAAAGTAAACTCACCGGCATGCTCCTGAAACCAATTCTGTACAATACGAGCACTATGGCAGGACGCATTATCTTGTTGAAAGTAGCCATCGCCACTGGGATACACCATCCACATGACAAGATGCATTTGGTCAGCAACGATGTTTAGATATGATGTGCCAGTCAGACGTTGATCAACACGAATTAAAGGGCCCAAAGCATGCCAGAAAAACATTCCCCAAACTATAACGTTGCCTCCACCAGCTTGACGTGTTGTAGCAATGCATTTGGGGTCCATGCTTTCGTGCTGTTTCCGCCAAATTCTCACTCGCCCATCGGCATGGTGCAACTTAAAACGTGATTCATCGGACCACATAATTTGTTTTCAATTATCGACTGTCCAATCCTTGTGCTCCTGTGCGAACTGGAGACGTTTTCTCTTGTTAACTGCAGACAGCAAAGGTGTTCGAACAGGCCTTTGGCTGCTATATCCCATCCGATGCAGTGTACTGCGAACAGTGCGTGCAGAGATCATTTGAGGGAATTCTTCATTAAGATGGTCTGTAATTTGCTGCACTGTTGCCCTTCTGTTGTCTGTTACCAGTCTGGACACTCTCCGTTCCGCCCGAGCAGTCACTAGTCGATGACGACCACACGTTAAACGTAGAGACCCAGTTTTTTGGCTGACAGTCCAGTCTTTAAACACTTTAACAACAGCTGCTCTGAAACATTTTACGAATGCGGCGGTTTCGGTGATACTCGCTCCATGGCTCCGAGCTCCTACAATCATGCCACGTTGAAAGTCGGTCAAATCGCATTTTTTACCCATCTCGTCACCCAAAAATCCCTCCTGCTACTGTCGCAAGCACTAAGCTTTCCATTTTTATACTAGCCTCTGCCTCTGGCGGCAACAGCGTGCAGCCATAGCTCATTTGCTTAAAACTGTCAGGTGGTCATGGTAAAGTGCCACTCAGTGTATAACGTTATATAAAAATTGGTTATTATAGGTTATATAGAAATTTCGTATATTATCTTTAATTCGACATTTGTTGTGAACATTTTTCGTTGATTCACGTTCTGTCTGTCTTTTTATTTATTCTTTTCTTCAAAACCATACGACATTTTCTTTTTGCCGCCCTTAAAATTATGCCTTCCTGGCGGTGGCCCGCTTAAGCCAGTATTTTGTGTGTGTGTGTGTGTGTGTGTGTGTGTGTGTGTGTGTGTGTGCGCCGTAGGTTATATAGAGATCATATAAATATATTACTGCAACGAATAATGTACTCACTTACAGAAAGTGTTGGAAACTGTCGTTCTTCACGTCACCTAACTGTGTTACACGTGTTTTCGAACACATCTGCGAGAGTTAGAAAGTCCCTCCACAGTAGTGTTAAGGCTGTTCCATTTAATTTTGAAGGTGCTACAGTCAAAAATTTTGAATTAAGTAACTTGTTGTGTGCTTAATTTCATTTTTTTGCTGTTTTCCTAATAACGTATTAAGCTATTAAGCTTCAGAATATGTTTAGCAGCACCACCAATTTTAACTAGCTTCTGATCAGTTGAAATTTTCAAAAATGTGGATGTTCATTTTATCATTTCCCCCCCCCCAGAAGGAAGGACACTCATGAAATCAACATTCACATTTTGGAAACCTTCAACTCATCACAAGCTTGTGAAAATTTGTGTTGCTGTGAAATATATTCCGGCTTCTTAATGAGACGAAACAACTTCCAGCATTCAGTCTTCACATTTTTGTTTTCAACAAGCACGTATTTATTGGCCTCGACGCCTTTTTCAATCTTCTTAATATTAAATTCGTCCATATTAACAAATAAGGCATTAATTCCGATACGACATGCAATAGACCGGGATGTAAACAATTCAAACGAAAACCTCTGATTGCTCAATACAAAAGATGAATGTGGAAAGTAACTCTCAGTCTTACAATGTGACACGCGGGGTGTGAGAGAATGAATCGCCAGAGAAGCAGGCGACAGACGTTTGCCTGTGTCTTGCTCCGGACAATCGCACTGAAAACAAATGCAAAGGAAGTATCGTTTTATGATATGGAATCGGTGAGACTAGCATCTGCGCCGTATCGTCAGTCGATGGAAATCGTCGTTGCTTTAAGAAAGAGACGCCAATATTTATGTACGCAAATCATTCTTCACTCTGTTGGCACCAGTATAGAGCACGACATTCCACAGTATCCATTTTTCTTAGAAATATATATTTTTTTCTTTTCAAAAATAAAACGGTGTCGAAATCGGGTCAGGAACTCCTGGCTCGACTCGTTTGACATGCAAGAAATTGTCGACCCGTTGATCCTCTGACCCATGACCCGTTTCCATCTCTGGGGGTAAGTACGGCCATGGGGTCTTTTAAGTTTCTCTCACTTCAGCAAAAAGCCTTCAATGGCAATACGATCTATATTTCAAGATATTCTGTAACCTCATACTTGTAATTTAAATGTTACACAATTTATTCAAAAATGAACTTTTCAGTACAAAGTATTTATACAGTTTGATTTACTATCAGATGTGAAAGATAAAATTCAGCATAGGTTCAATTCAAGCAGGGCAAATTAAAACACAAATAAAAAAAGTAACTGGAAAATTTGTATTTTTATAACTTCAAAAGTTAATGAATATTACTTTTGTCAAAAAAAAAAAAAAAAAAAAAAGAAAGAAAGAAGGAAAAAGGAAAAAGAAAAAAAGGTTGAAATAAAAATAGTACTGCTCGTACCTTTCCGAGTATTCGCGCAACCGATTATACACTTATGCATTATTGAGTTCAGAACACAAAATCCTGCGAAGGCCTCAAATTTTGACACGGAAACGCGCTGCTGGAACGTGAGGACGCATCGTTGCCACATTGCCAAAAATCTAGATCTCATGATTATGCAACTAATAATGTAATTTTGCAAAAAAACCCAACAAAAAAAAACAGATTTTTAATTCAAAATTGTTTATCAAATATTTTAACTTCTACTACAGGAACTACACGAAAATTTAGTGCATTTTTGTGAACAAATATGGGATCTGAAATTGAAAAGAAACAGTAGCGACTGTGCCGCAACCTTCAACGTAGAACTACGTCAACTGTCACTATTTCATGGCATTATCTCACTGGTTCTACGTCCTTCAAGTATTCAGCGAAGGACAGTTGACGTAGCCCTACGTTGTAGGTTGCGGCACAGTTGCTACTGTGCCCCATTGACTTTTTCAGATATAAAATTTTTAAGAAATGAAACGAAATAAATGCTTTATTTCATTAATTAAAAGCAACTTATACTATAAACAATTCACAGTAACTTATGCTCATCATAGATTAATGTTAGTAGACGTAGAAGGCGTAGTATCATCGTTGTCAGTAGTTATTGCTGAAATCGCTGCTGAAGAAATCGTTCTTCCAAAACAATTTTTCAAACTCCACAATTGCCTTGTTTTAAATTCAGCGATACGTCTCGGGCTTAATGTACTCTTCTTGTTGTTGCTCTTGTTCTTGTCTAGATTCAGAATGCATAGGTGGTGTGGTCTAAAGGTTTGAGACGTAACACATTCATTATCCCACGAAGTTGTGAAGACTGGAGATGTACATTGGTATTCCATGCTCGGGGTGAAAATTTGAAAATTTGAATCGATCACATCAATCTCTATTTGTTCTTGCTGTTCAGGCTCAATTTGTGCAGTTGAAGTGCAAGGTTGTGGCTCTAGAGTCGAACTCGGGTGAAACGCATCCTGGCGCGTGAACTTTTGACGCTCACTACATTCCCGTGACATTTCGGTTGATGACTTAGCGGGCCTTTTCGTATTCTTCTCGTTCTCCTCTAGCTGTTTCTTCAACTTTTGTCGGTTCTTATACAGTAATTTTCCCTGGATTTTCGCAGCATTTCTAAATTTTTGTCACCAAGTTTATTTAATCTAAAAAATAAAGAAATTTTAAATCGACTTTATTTCGGTTTATCACGTGCATCCGTTAGTTCTGACCTTCAGCTACGGAATGCGGGGCTGAGGTCATCACTATCATTATTTATTCACCAGTTATCAACCTTAAAATGGTGTGCGGCGAAACGAAATTGCCGGAAATTTAGCTTCACTTTTTAGCACTACTGTATCGAAGAGTTAAGGGATTGAGGATTGAAACTTGTTTTGTTATAAATGGGACTATAAACTATCTAATGATGCATTATTTATTACTCTACGATTATTAGTTTCGAAGATATAAGCGTTCAAAGTGTAGCAAGTTTTCGTTGCATTCGTGCTCCCATTATTACCCCTTACTCAGCGTGGGGAAAGACGTAGTTTTACGTTACAATGCCTAAAGATGTTTCGAAAGATCTATCGAGTGATCAGAAGTACATGTGAAAAATTACTTCAGCTCTCATTACAGGAAAGTTTGGAAAGGATTTGAAACTCCTTAATATCGGAGCTTCTGATCGCAGCAGATGGTTGACAATTGCTTGCCGGTTACGTCTTTTGTATACATACACAAAAAATCCTTCTCATGTTCTAATTGCATTTACTGTAAACACGGAGTGGCCACTTTATTATGACCACCCCCTCAGTACTTCGTTGGGCCATCTTTTGCCTTTAATACTGCGTCGATTCTTCGTGGCATGGACTCCACGAGATGTTGATAGGTGGTTTGTGGAATCTGAGACCATGCTTGATGAATAGCACTTTCCAGGAGTGTGAGATTGCAGGGTTGTGGATCCAGCTGTCTGATGGCTCGTTCAACTTCATCCCACAAATTCTCAATGGGGTTGAGATCTGGAGATTGTGGGAGCCACCTAAGCAAAGTAAACTCACCGGCATGTTCCTGAAACCAATTCTGTACAATACGAGCACTATGGCAGGACGCATTATCTTGTTGAAAGTAGCCATCGCCATTGGGATAAACCATCCACATGACAGTTTGCAATTGACCCGCAACGATGTTTAGATATGATGTGCCAGTCAGACTTTGATCTACACGAATTAAAGGGCCCAAAGCATGCCAGAAAAACATTCCCCAAACCATAACGTTGCCTCCACCAGCTTGAAGGGTTGTAGCAATGCATTTGGGGTCTATGTTTTCGTGCTGTTTCCGCCAAATTCTCACTCGGCCATCGGCATGGTGCAACTGAAAACGTAATTCATCGGACCACATAATTTGTTTTCAATTACCGACTGTCCAATCCTTGTGCTCCTGTGCGAACTGGAGACGTTTTCTCTTGTTAACTGCAGACAGCAAAGGTGTTCGAACAGGCCTTCGGCTGCCATATCCCATCTGGTGCAGAGTACGGCGAACAGTGCATGCAGAGATCATTTTAGGGGATCCTTGATTAAGATGGTCTGTAATTTGCTGCACTGTTGCCCTTCTGTTGTCTGTTACCAGTCTGGACATTCTCCGTTCCGCCCGAGCAGTCACTAGTCAATGACGACCACACGTTGCACGTAGAGATCCAGTTTTTTGGCTGACTGTCCAGTCTTTAAACACTTTAACAACAGCTTCTCTGGAACATTTCACGAATGCGGCAGTTTCGGTGATACTCGCTCCATGGTTCCGAGCTTCTACAATCATCCCACGTTGAAAGTCCATCAAATCGTATTTTTTACCCATCTCGTCACCCAAAAATCACTTCTACTACTGTCGCCAGCACTAAGCTTTCCCTTTTTATACTGGCCTCGCCCTCTGGCGGCAATAGCGTGGAGCCACAGCTCATTTGCTTAAAACTGTCAGGTGGTCCTAATAAAGTGGCCACTCAGTGTATATTGTAAATGTGTGTGCTCCCATGTGGTTCACTGTAAAGTACTAGGACCAAGCAATTAGTGGACCCAGAAATTTGTTCTTCTTGATGAAGAGAAGCATATTAATGGAGGATTCTGATGCAAGGAAAAATTTTACAGAGGTGAATTCAACTTAATACCTTTTCTGCCCACCCAGAAAACATTCTTCTGTCCAATTAGTTTCAACAAAGAAATCAGACCGAATCGATGCTTTTCAAACAATTATTGAAGCCAGAGAAAAGAATAAACCATTAGCTGATGTTTGCCCCTTTAGGGGTAGCTCCTCTTGACTTCAAAGAAACAAAGTGACAGTGTATGATTAAATGGACTGAAACAGTCGAAAACAAACGCCTACGAACCTCCATGAGTTAGAAACATGTCTAATGCTGAGTTACTGGCGGTGGTAGCTACGCCTTTAGAAGTACTAACATTTAAGTGTCCAACACAGATTGAAGAGCGTGGGGTCAAAGAAGTAACTAAGGCTTTACAAAAGGTGAATGGCTTAAAAACACAAGATGCCACAATAAAAATAGCAATGGAGAATTGAACCAAATATCCAAAACAAGAATCCAAAACAAATTTTCTTTAGTAAATTTGTATTATACACTCACGGACAATGAAATTTGCAAACCAAGAAGGAAGCATCGGATTGAACTGAAATTTTATGGACGTAATGATACAGATGAATGATACACATGATGACAAAAACAGAGCTGCAGGACAATTACAGAACGATCGGTGGCACGCAATCCGGTCATCTTCAATAGCGCGTCGCACCCCCTCGTAAGGCGTTATATGCTGCAATACGGTCTGGCATGGAGGCGAACAGACTCCTGATGTTGTCCTGCGGCAGACTGGCCCACATGCTTTTTTTTTATTGTTTTCATATGTAGAGGATTTTAGGAAGGAGTGTCTGACCCCAGGTCTTAAACAACCCTTAGAAATAGGAAGCTAGGAGATTTGGGCTAGAGTGCCTGATAGGAAAGTGACACGGAAACGAAGTAGAAAGGGGGAGGAAGACGCCCTTATTTATTACCGGGGAGGCCAGTACCCGGGGTCCGACGACTTAACGTGCCCATCCGACGCACGAAGTATATTTAGTGGGTCGAGCGTTCGTACCTGCCTGGGATCGAACCTGGGGTCCTTTCCGTGGCAGTCACGAACGTTGCCCACTAGGCCACCCGCGGCCCTGGCCCACACGTGTTGAACGGTGTGCTCCAAATCCTGGATATTGCGGCACGGCGGCAGCCGGCGTTTCAGCTGGTCCCACACATGCTCGATAGGAGACATGTCCGGGAAGTGGGCAGGCCATGGAAGTGTCTGGACAATACGTAGGCAGTCCTGGGCAACCCAAGCCGTGTGCGGGCGGGCATTATTCTGCTGGTATAGCGCACCTGGAATCCCGGCCAGGAATGGGAGCACATGGGACCGTAGGATCACATCCAATTAGAGATACCTGTGTAGTAACGTGTAGCACCACCTTTCTCCAGATGACGGCGGCGATTCGTCTCGGCATGGACTCGACAAGACACCGGAAGCGTTGGGAAGCAATACTGACCCACTACCCCTTAACAAACTTCCACAGTTCACGAAGATTTGATGGAGGGGGTCAGAGCCTAGAACATCTCTCTCGATGGCATCCCAGATGTGCTCGATGAAATTGAGGTCAGGTGACCTAGCGGGCCAAGGAAGCGAGGTCACGTCAGTGGAGTGTTCATCCAACCATTCGGATACAATTCCGGAGCGATGGCACGGTGCATTGTCTTGTTGCAGGATGAGGTCCCCAGTGGGATGTTGAAGACGCACAAACGGGAGCAAATGGTCGTCCAGGATATCCCGGTAACGTTGACCTGTGAGGGACGATGTCACACATACCAGGGGTCCCATTTCAGTGCACGTAAACAGTCCCCAGACGAGAATGCCACCCCCACTAGCTTGAAGAGGACCCTGCTGGCAAGAAGTATCCATCGCTTCATGTGGTTTGCGCCGTACACGTTTTTGTGCACCAGCGTTAAATTGCCGAGTGATTTCTTGCACTTTGGCCCGTCTATCCGCTGTTACAATGCGAGCTGGCCGACGATGACCCCGCTCATCCACACGCTGTTGTCCACGGCAGTTGGCCTTTGCAGGGATGGTTTTACCGGATTCGATGTACTAACGGTGCCCCCGTGACACAGTGGCTCGTGAAAATCCCAGTGCCTGCACGACTTCCGAGATGGAGTGACCCATTCGTCGGGCCCCGACAATTTGCCCACGATCAAATGCACTTAGATCCTTCGTCTTACCCATACTGCGTCCGACTCTTACTGATTCCCGTCGCATCACTCCTTATATTGTCGGATCACTGCATACGTCTTGTCGTTTCCGTTTACAGGGCCGCCCATTTGCATAACACCAGCTGTCTCTAATTTAATTGCTCTTCAGTGCATATCTATAGAGACTATGAATCGGCATGTATGGAATTCGTGAGAAACGTCAATGAGGATAATCAACAAGGATATGACGAAACTGTAACCTATGCAAACATGCGATACGTTAGCTCACATGAGTGCATTTGGCGCCTTCATTCAAACGAAATGTATGATTAGTCGCATACAACTGTACGTCTGGCTGTCCGTGAAGATGGATGTCATAATGTGTACTTCCGAGCATTGGGTAAAGAGGATGCACTTGAAGCATCGGAATTAAAACGTACAACAATAGCAGCAAGGTTTAATTTAAACCAGCGTGATCCCAATCCTCACCAATACCTGTATACTGACATTCCAGAATATTACAGAATTTTTAAAAATAAATGGGTTCCACGGCAAAGATGGGGTAACAAAGTGATTGGCAGAATGTACGCTGTCGCTCCAAACGATCATAACAGATTTTACATACGCGTGCTATTGCTTCATGTGAAAGGAGCTTATACATCATTTGCTGATTTGAGCTGCTGCAATGCTATAACCTATGAAAAATTCAAAGAAGCGGGACTTTCACGTATCCTACTTGAAGATGATTCTGAGTGGCGCAATTGCTTGAAGGAAATATAGAGCAACTGCGAGAATTGTTTGCCTACATTTGCTGCTTCTATGAGGCAACATCACCATATGAATCGTGGAGAACTATCTAAGCTCCATTGGCAGAAGATATGGAGGAGCTTGATGATGGTGCAGCTGAAAATGCAGCTTTACATCAAATAGATCAGATTCTAAGAGCTAATGGTTTGGACACCGGGTCCATTTGTCAGCCAATACTAAGTAGTTTGCTGTTTAATGAGCCTGCATCAAACGCTGAGAATGAAGGGGCTGTTCGTGGTGTTAATATGTACAGTTATTTAAATGAAGAAGAAAAGTTAGTAGTAAATAGAATTCTGGGCTTGATATCGCGCAATGCCGAAGCGAAGTTATTCTTCTTAGAAGCCCCAGGAGTATGTGGCAAGACCTTCGTCTACTCATGCACTTTGAGTATCGTTAGGGGCCGAGGTCATATCGCATTAACAGCTGCCTGGACTGGGATATTGCTGCGCTCCTGTTAGATGGAGGAACTACATTCCATCGGTTGTTCGGTCTTCCTGTTCCTGTAATGTCTTCTTCAGTTTCTTCCATCGAGGCTAACTCAGCAAGAGCGTGAACCGTCTGTTATTCTGATTCACGAGGCATCAAAGGTCCCAGCAGCAGCAGCAGTATATACTGTGCCGTTTACTTCAAGATGCTAAGAAATGTAAAAAACCGTTGTTGCAAAATATTCCAATGGGTGGAAAAGTAACACTTTTCGGTGGGAATTTCAGGCAGGGCTTACCAGTAGTGCCAAAACAAGTAAAGTTCAAATCCTGGAATCTTGCGTTCAAACAATCAGAATTCGGAACTCACCATCCTTCATTTGACCCAAAATATGCGTGCTAATGCCAATGAACGAGCATTTTCTGAATGGTTACTTCAATTGGGAAGTGGAACACTTAAATGTAACCATGGTGAAAACATTATTACGATTCCCAATAGCTTCCTATGCAAGGAAAATTCAATTGTTAACCATGTTTTTGGTAATTCATTGGATGCAGATAATGCAGATAAATATTCAACCCGTGCACAGATAAACATTCTTGTGCGCCCGTTGAACATCAGTTGCTACCAAATAAACAAAAAGGTGTTACGTTTAATTGCAGTGGATTCCAAAGAGTATTGCAGTGTCGACTCAAACATCACAAATGATCGGGCAGAGAAGTTAAACGTACCGTTAGAATACCCGAATTCTATTACACCCTCCGGAATGCCATCACACAAACTCACCCTGAAAGTTGGCGCGATTGTTATGCTCATCAGGAATATGAACTTGGGCTGAGGCTTAGTTAATGGTGTTCGCATGGCGGTACGTGGTTTAATGGAAAAATCTATAAAATTAGAAGTTATTTCAGGTGTTGGAAGAGGTAATCTATATATTAATTCTATAAGGTTTTTTACTGTGAGTTCTATTTTGAGAGAACGGCTGAACGTGAAGTTATGGTTGAGGTATCAAAATAAAAGTCTTACCATGTAGATGTGCCAGTCAAAGAGAAAACTGAGATTGGGGCAGCGATTCGGGCTTGGCAGGGCGGCAAAGTTCCCATGTAAAGTCTATGGGAGAAGAGTGCGGCCCTTATCTACATCAGGCGCTCAGTTCAGTGTCAGACTCGGTGTGTGCATGGTGTTCTATGATCAGTCCTAAAGTAAGTAAATACTTTATTGCATACTTACCCTTAACAGAATGTCTCTCCAGCAGAAAAAAAGGAAAAAAAGAAAGAAAACAAAACGTAAGTCTTACTGGAAGGCGTGAGCGATCAATGGGTCGCAACTATATGTCTCAGACAAGAGAGAATGAAGAGTATTCGCAACGCGAATCTCATTCCAACAACATTTACAAACACAGTTGTGACTGAAGATGAGAGTGAAAGAGTGCGCTATCCAGTTGAATTTTTGCACACGATCGAGATGAATGGACTTCCGCCTCACATTTTACGACTGAAAAAGGGTGCAGCCGTGATGCTCATCGCGAACCTGGCCGCCCCGGTGGCGCAGTTGTCTAAGCGACGGCTTCTGATCATTCGTTCGTGAAGGGTCCGTGTTCAAATCCCGGTGAGGCATGGATGTTGTGTTTGTCTTACGGTACTGGCTCTCTCCCTTCCCTGGAACTAGTAACCCTAAATTAGGGACGGGTGACTGCTTATAGCCCATTGAGTTGCTCACGGTGGTCGTTAAACCTTCAGAAAAAAAAATCACGAACCTGGACTATTGTCTTCACTGAAGTGGTTGAATGAATTTGTCAATCAAATAAAGTTTACATTTGTTGTTTCACATGAGTTTATTCCTTTCAAAAAAAAAAAAAAAAAAAAAAAAAAAAACTAACCGTCGATTTAGACGGGTTTCGTCTAGTATTGTTCTTATGCCGAGAATAAAGCTGATATCCACTGGTCCGAACATGCCCCGTTCTCCACAAGATTTCAATTCCCATTGCTATAACTAAAATAAAGCGCAAGGGCAGACTTTTAAGAAAATTGGGATCTACCAACCTAAGCCAGTATTTACTCATCGGCAGCTATATGTGGCGTTCATTCGCGTGAAGGCTCCCACAAATGTACAAGTCGTAATAAACCAAAAGAGTGAGCAACGCCTAGATAGTGGCAGGATACATACGAAGAACATTTTTCATGCAGAAATACTATTGTAAGATTACACATTTTCTACAGCCCCTCTGCAGAATACATAAAGCATGAAAAAACGGTGCAATTTTATTGCCACGTACTTAAAAATTGTGAAAAATACTTCTTACTAGGTTAGACTTTTGCCCCACCAAGCAACTAGTCTTATATATTAATATAATTCCGTAGTGTCCCATAAAATTGCGGTACATAGGTACGTCGTACGAACTTGGGAAATTGTTCATTTTAGAGATCTTGATCCCACGAATCGGGGAAAAAAAAAAATTTGCTTCTAAATTTAATCAGCTGTTTGCTGTCCGTGTCACAAAGCATACGCGAAATATTCTGACTTCGTCATCGCAACGCGGGCTGCCCCGGTGGCGCAGTGGTCTAAGCGATGGCCTCTGATCATTCGTCCGAACGGGGTCCGGGTTCGAATCCCGTGAGGCATGGATGTTGTGTTTGTCTTACGGCACTGGCTCTCTCCATTCCCTGGAACCAGTGACCCTAAATTAGGGACGGGCGACTGCTCATAGCCCATTGAGTTGCTCACGGTGGTCGTTAAACTTCCAATAAAAAAAATCGCAACGCGGGGCAGACGGGTAGTCTTACGACCTTGGAAGTTGGCGCCAGCTAGAGCCAGCGTGCAAGGAGCAGCTGATTGGCTAATGATTGTCTATCAAGGAAAAATCGGCTGCACGTGCTTCCGCTGCTATTCAACTGTAAACTGTGTTACAGTGAGGATGGAAATAGGGTTCTGTTATGAGTAGCGTTCGAGGGGGACCACACAAGCAAGGGCGTGTTCTTCGTAATGTACGAGAGCGAAGAAATTTTAAAGCACACGTAATGATCGCAGTAATACACGCGGAAGCCTATCTTTCCGAAAAGCTTTATTTAATTCCTGTTGTCATAACGGCCTTACTTCCCTTCCAAAACTACAGATAAATATGAGGCTGAAGAACTGGACTTCTGAACAATCTTAACTTTGTCCAACACATCTGGAAATACAATAGCAAATGCCATTCGCTTCATTCTTGGCCACAAAAAAGGAGTTTCCAGGCAATGGTTCGTACTGCTTTAAAAATCAGGGACAGATTCACCGGTACATATCGGATTTATTACCACTTACTGGTGAAAATTGCACTTCCTACATTCCTCGGCAACTACTGACATACGTATTGGTAATAATTAAAATAAAGAATTAAAGCGATCGATACTGACAGCCCTGGCAGATATTCTGTCTAACAGTCCTTACGCACAAACATACATGATTGCAACTGAGGCGATAGAACATGAATTAGCAGGAAATCTGGACCTGCGTTTTGTTGATAATACACTGGCGGAAAGTGAAAAAAGAACACCAAGAAGGAGACGTCTGATACAAACGAAATTTATACAGCATAATAACGGAATACAGACTATAACGTGATGAAATTATTATGGCAAAATACATCTGTATTTGCTGGTAAACTGAAAAATGACATTTCCATGCAACATGGTTAGTACGAGGTTGAACCGCCATGAACTGCGTCACACTGTGCAATTCTGGCATGGAGTCTGTCGTGCAGATGTTGGATGAAAGTTTGGGGTATTGAGTTCCAAGCATCCTCAACCTACACGCGTAAATCGGGGATGGTCGTGGCTGGCCGTGGAGACCGGATAAGCCGTTGTCCCATAAAATACCACACGTGCTCAATGGGGGACAAATCCGGTGAACGTGCAGGCCATGGAAGTTGTCTCACACCCTGAAGTGCATGTTGCGTTGCACGTGCCGTGTGTGGGCGTGCTTTATCTTGCTGGAAAACACCACGATGGACCTATCTTACAAATGGCACAACAACGGGCTGAATTATGTTGTTAATGTAGGAGGTGCTGTTTAACGTACCCGGTACAAACACTAGTTGTGTACGGGAATGATAGCTGATTGCTCCCCACACCAGGAGACCTGGTGTAGGCCCTGTGTGTCGCTGGCGGATGCAAGAAGGGTGTAGACGCTCCCCTGTGCGTCTGCGAACACGCATACGGCCATCGGAGACTCCCAAGCAGAATCTGCTTTCATCGCTGAACACGACAGTTCGACATTGCGTTCTCCAGTGCAGACGTTGGCGACACCACTGCAGCTTTTCCTGACGGTGGGCTGGTGTCAGAGGTACACATGCCAGAGGCACACCACGTAGTCCTGCATCCAGTAGACGGTTGCGGATTGTTTGCACAGTCACCTCAGGTGCAACGGCAGCTCGGATTTGCGTCGCAGTGGATGTTCTGCTTGACAAAGCCGCTCTTCTTATGCGTCGATCGGCCCGCTCACCAGTCCGTCCGTGACTCCCAGTTCCACGTCTTCTCGTGTGGGAATGTTCCTCGGACCATCTACGCCACCATCGTACCACCACCGATACTTCCCGTCCAATTCGCTCCGCACTACGACGACACGACCACCCGGCCTCGCGTAGTCCGACTAGATGACCTCACTCAAAGTCCGAAAACTGCTGAAATCGTACACGTCTTCCATGTCCAGGCATTGCAGCTTCTTCAGGGTCTTCGCACGTGTCCGTACGCCGACGACTGATTACATTCACTTCGCCGTACTTCTTAAATACCACCGACGATAATTTGCATATTATGCCGTACTGTGGCGTAAGCGCTCACCGGTTGGTCCCGAAATTAACATCACACATACGTAAACTCGACCCCATTAACATACGTAAATTTCATGATCGTCCGCCAATTCCTTCTTGGTGTTTTTTTCACTTTCCGCCAGTGTATATCTACACATGCTCTATATAATTCATACATAATCATTAATCGGTTTTCTCATATTCCGAGGTTAGCTCCTCAAAAAGCTCATCTGCCAGATTAAATAGACGAAGTCATCGCTCTTTCCATGTTTTCTTTAATTAACACACAGCAACCGAAAAATTGTTATCCGGACACCGCTGGGATCGTACCCCAAATCTCTCGATAACTATCCAAGTGAGTTCGCCTTACCCTACGGTGGCCAACAATTCACGGCGCTATGTGTGTTTATCTGTCAGCATCTGACTTCACAAAACCGTAGAAATGGATTCAGCAACTTGAAAATCATAAGAGTTAAGCATGTTCAACTAGAACAGTCAGCCCACTGCCGACTGTTTCAGTTGATTATTCCATCTAAGGGTTCTGGAAACAATTCCCAGTAAGTTGGAGTTTTTTTGACCAATGTCACACAGAACTAGCCTGTATCTCAGAAATATTTATACCGAGGCCTAATTTTGCGTCAGCTTCTCAGATTTATGGAGGCTTTTGTTGCTGTCGTATGTACCATTTTTGCACCAGGTGTTCATTCTGCTATCTTAATGAATCTTTCAAACAATTTCCTTGCCCCATTTTTAGAATAACCTCAATCCCTGTTGTACAATTTACTAAGCGTTCTCGAGAAATATTCAGGATAGAATTAAGATTCCTATACTGGTATAATATTTATGCTCTTTGGAGAACCTTACATATTATAAGGAGTTTCTGTGACACACGTACTCGGAACTCCCCTTTTCGCTTATCTGCATATTCACCGAATACCGTGATGCACTAAACAAGATTTTTGCTTATTCATTTTTAGCAGGTAGAGAAACAAATCTCAGAGATATTTAAAGAAACAAAATTTGTGTGACGCTAAGAAATATTTGCATTCTGACGGCAAAGGTTTTCTCCGTTCAAATGCATAGCGAAACATGATACAGAAAACTAACTATTAGGTGAAAAGAAACCAAGTAACAACCTACGGGAAAGAGGAAAAAATTTAATTAAAATAAAAAGAAAACCTCAGTTTCCTTCCTTTAGAAAGGTAAGATTCACAGTTTCCTTCCTTTTTGAAAGGAAACTGCACCTATTACCAGAAAAGTTGGGCACGCACGGTATTCTTAAAAACACCAAACGAGGAAGAACTTAAATAGCAGCTTTGGTTTTTAGCACAGTTATGCCGTTTATAATGTCGATTTTCAGGATCGTGTGATTTGCATTTCCTGTAGCACATGTTCGGAGAATATGCATGTTGGCGTATTTCTGCTTGTACCCTTGCATTCGCTATTATTCAAGTAGTAGCAATTTTGTACGGGAGGGATTGCAATTTAGATTTTTTTTTTCTATTTTCCACACACACACCCGTGGCTTGACAATTCCTCCTGAGTATTAAACAATGGGAGGATTCTCTAAAAACGAATTTAAGTTTAGTTGTTCTAAGGAGGAAGAAAAGAACCTAAATAGATGAACAAAATGATTCATATCCCACTTCGGACTCAAACCTCGACCCTTAAACGTCATAACCAATTGCACACTGGGTGTGTTTGAGAAAATAGTTTATCTCCGAAAAGAGATAAACATACGAGGAAGACATAAAACAAATCATTGTGGGGATATAATTGCATACATTGAAGAGCAATTAAATTAGAGACAGCTGGCGTTATGCAAATGTGGCACTGTGGGTGGGCCTGTAAACGGAAACGACATGACGAATGCAGCGATCCGATAATATAAGGAGTGATGCGACGGAAATCAGTAAGAGTCGGACGCAGTATGGGTAAGACGAAGGATCTAAGTGCATTTGATCGTGGGAAAATTGTCGGGGCCCGACGAATGGGTCACTGCATCTCGTAAGTCGTGCAGGCACTGGGATTTTCAAGAGCCACTGTGTCACGGGTGTACCGTGAGTACATCGAATCCGGTAAAACCATCCCTGCAAGGTCCAACTTCCGTAGACAACAGCGTATGGATGAGCGGGGTCATCATCGGCTAGCACGCATTGTAACAGCGGATAGACGGGTCACAGTGCAAGAAATCACTCGGCAATTTAACGCTGGTGCACAAAAACGTGTAAGCAGCCACACCATCTAGAACTATCTCCTCGCTATGGGGGTACAGAAGGCATCGTCCCAAGAGGGTACTCGTATCCTGCCATCCACTTCTGACCGCACATTACAGGGTGCAAAGATTAGCCTGGGCGCGGGAACATCGACACTGTACCCTAGAAATGTGAAAAAATGTTGCCTGGACTGATGAGTCGAGATTCACGTTGGTACATGCGGATGGCGGGATACGAGTACGGCACAAACCACATGAAGCGATGGATCCTTCTTGCCAGCAGGGTCCTCTTCAAGCTGGTGGGGGTGGCATTCTCGTCTGGGGACTGTTTACGTGGACTGAAATGGGACCCCTGGTATGTGTGACATCGTCCCTCACAGGTCAACGTTACCGGGATATCCTGGACGACTATTTGCTCCCGTTTGTGCGTCTTCAACATCCCACTGGGGACCTCATCCTGCAACAAGACAATTGCACCGTGCCATCGCTCCCGAATTGTATCCGAATGGTTGGATGAACACTCCACCGACGTGACCTCGCTTCCTTGGCCTACTAAGTCACCTGACCTCAACCCCATCGAGCACATCTGGGATGCTATCGAGAGAGATGTTCGAGGCTCTGACTCCCTCCATCAAATCTTCGTGAGCTGTGGGAGCTCGTGGATCCGTGTGGCTTCCCAACGCTTCCCGTGTTTTGTAGAGTCCATGCCGAGACGAATCGCCGCCGTCATCAGGGCGAAAGGTGGTGCTGCACGTTACTAGACAGGTATCTCTAATTCAATTGCTCTTCAGTGTACAAACTCGTGCATACCATTGAGCTGGTCTCTGAGGTTTGAACGTTAGCTCCTCAAAGATAGCTCCTCTGCCAGATTTAAGTTTAAAATTGATGGTGCTAAATTTTAGTAATTATTGATGTTCCAAACTTGTCCATTTTTAGTGGTCTTGGCTCACAACTGGAGCTTCACTGACATTTATCACACACGTCTCACACAAGGCGGTTTGTACTTCATACTCATCACCTTTTTTCTCATGCAGGCATTTCTAGATCTAGTCCTTCCATGATTTCTTTGGCCTTCCTCTACCTTTCCTTTCTGCCAATTGGGCTGAATATAGGCTCTTAGTAAGCATCTCACCACTTATTCTTTCAACATGGCCAAACCACCTCAGAATGGGTTCCGTGGCGTTAGCGGACGCGCCATTTGCGGACAGGGGTGTAATCGTGGCATTAGCGGACGGTTATGCGATGAGTAAGAAACACCCACCCGTTCCCAGAATTAATTTCCCTTCTCACCGTTCACAAATTATTTACCATCCACTGTGACTGTGTAAGTACGTTGTCGGAAACAAATATCCACCCTGCTATCTTCGCATTATTGCCCGATAAAAGAGAGGAAACGTATAAAATATCATTGCATAATTTGAAGACTTGGTGCTCAGAATGGAATCCAAAGTTAATAAAGATGGATTTCAAAGCAGTGGTTGTTAAGGCAAGGAGAACAGAGTTTCTAGGAGCTGTAATATCCGGACGTAATTTTCATTTTTCACAATGTTTGTGGAGGAAAGTTCTGGAGATAGGATTGGTAGTCCAATATAAAAAAAACGAAGAAATCCGAATTATATATAAGATGTGCGCAGCCCTGACTCATCTACCTATGGAAGTAATAGAAGACGCGTAGTTACATATTATAACCAAATCTCAAAAAAATTAAAAATTATCCCAATTTCTTGACTATTTCGTTGAGCAGTGGCTGGACAACACAAATATGTCTATCAAAATGTGGATTTGCGTTTAATTTCAAAGTTAAGCCAAAGAACAAATGTTTATAGACAGAGACTCAGGACGAATAACGCCGTAGAGGGTTGGAATTCAAAATTAAATAAGATTGTAAGTCAAAAACAACCAAATGTGCAATTGCTAGTGAGCATTTTAAAGCAAGAAGCAACGAGTGTTTTACAGAGTTTGAAAGCTAAGGAATTGGGACAAGTAGGAGAAAAAAGGGAGGAAAATACACTCAGCTGGACAAAAGAATCGAAAATGTTATTACGGAGTTCGAGCGCTCAAATGACCTGGAAAAATGCATGACAGCCTTAAGCTACGTTACCAAAATACATTAGAAATGTATTTAGTTATTTATTTTTAAGAGGTGTGTGCTTCTTACACCTGGCATAACCCTACCGTCCGCTAATGTCACGATTTCCTACCCGTTCGCAAACGTTACGGCACCCATCAGAATATTTGCCTTCACCTTCCTATCAACACTTCGTTTCAAATTCATCTCTCCAGCATAAAAACTTATGTGACGCATGTCCAGAGGCATATAGGACGGGAAAGGCGGGGCATCTGCTACGGGCTCAGCTCGAGAAAGGGCGCACAAACCGCTGCTAACAATCTGATTAAAATTAGAATTGAAACTTTTGCACCAGTTTCTGATAGTTTTATTTCGCGTGATGCATTGTCATTTGTCCATTTACGGAATTTGCTAATAATATACTTCTCCAATTTTTGTGATTTTGGCAAATTGAAATGCACATTCCTTCCTCAAAATGTTCACGGGGTCTTGGTTGAACACATTCAAAAATGAAGTCGCGGTTTTACGTACTTTGCGTGAGAAGAACGTTGCTCACGTTGTTGAGATTCTCTGGGGAATATTTTATCCTTACCGCGACTATGAGCCACAACTTCTAGGCAAGGCAAGGCAAGTCACCCAGAAATTTCTTGTACGGTATATACCCACAGATAAGGTTTAGACTCAACTACCTATGTCCAATGGGACTTTTCGCCAAGACTTCTAGCTGCATTTGGTCCGTTCAATTTGTTACCTAAAGTTCAAAGTCTGACGAAGTGGAGAAACCCACACGTACAGTTAGTCCGTCTAATTGTGCCTTTCCCATGGAGATAACATTGGGGCGAGATGTTAATTTTGTTTTGTCGAACAATATATATTTATGTATGTATACAAAATGATGACGTAGTCATCTTTTTGTATGAGCTGCAGAGCATGATCCAAGAACTTGCTGACAAGAGTAAAGAAGTGGGATTAAAATGAACTTTCAGAAGACAAAAGTGATGTACAATTCTTTTACAAGAAACGAAGAATTATTTTTTTTTTACCGATTGAGAGAGAAAAGCTTGAGACAACCGATACTTACATTTATCTTGGGCAGCAGATATCAAGTGAGGGTCACATTGATGCAGAAATTAATCGGCGTATAAAACTTGGATGGAGAGCTTTTGGAAGAAGCAGTACAATTTTTAAGAGCAGTATGCCGTTATGTCTTAAATAAAAAATGTTTAATCAATGCATCCTGCCAGTGCTTACGTATGGAGCAGAGACATGAACCTTAGCTAAAAAAGACATACAAAGACTGCAGACAACTCAAAGAAAGCATGGAAAGATGCATGCTTGGTGTAACCAGGAAAGATAAGAGGAACTTGTGGATAAGGAAAATGACAGGAGTGGACAACATCATGACCAGAGTGAAATCCCTGAAATGGCAATGGGCTGGACATGTTGCCACGAGAACGGACCACTGATGGACAACCAAAATTTTAGACTGGATTCCGAGTGACAGGAAAAGACCCAGGAGAAGACACCATGGGAGATGGATGGATGAAATTCCAAAGTATGCTGGTGCGACATGGAGGAGACAGGCTCAAAAACTTGGGGAGACCTTCATCCAGCAGTGGATTGATATAAAATAATGGTTGACAATGATGATGATATGCAAGATAAAAAGGCAGATGGAATCGCAATATTTTGTGGTCTGCCCGGAGCGCAGAAATGCTTAGTTACACCTCTGCCTACGGCCCTTCTACAGTATCCAGGGTTTACTGCCGTACATCAGAGTAACAACAATTACACTTTCATGCACAGCCATTCAGGACTTTTCCGAAAACCCATCAGTCCTGCGAAATCCTCCTAAATCATTTTCAGAGATGAATTCCCTCTCTTTCTAATTTCACTACCTACTCTGTTTTCTTCATCAAACATGCTTCCTAAATATACAAATTCATTCATCTAGTCTATCTCAGTACCATTTTGATTGATCTTCCATTCAGTATTAACAGTTCTTTGCTCAAAAACCATAAACTTTATGTTCCCCTAATTTATACTCAGTTTGAATTTCATACAAATTTCGTACATCTGGCAGAGCATACTCTACAACTCACTTTTGCTCTTTGCCAACAGAACTATGTCATCAGCATACAGCAATCCGTACATATTGCCAAGGCATAAACCAGCATTGTCTATTTTGGCATCACGCGTGCTTGCACCTGTAAATGCATTAAAAATCATGGTAACATTACACCACTTTGTCTGACTCTTGCACCAATAGAAACCAGTTTCTACAAAACACCATTCACTCGTACACATGCTCTACTGCTCGCAGATATAGCTTTCACACATTTAAACAGATTTCTAATTGTAACCGTAATTATTCAAGTCCTTCCACAGCAGTCTCGTAAATGTGGTAAAACAGAAAATGCAGTCAGCATAAATATTCACGTAGCCGACACCTAAAAGGGTTCTTTTATATATTAATTTGATCTATCGTAAACCTATGAATGTGATAAAACATATGTGACGTATATTCTAAAATAACTTTCATTTTTAGTTCTTTTTTCTATGTAAATTTGAGTTTGTTCTCCTTTATACTTCCAAACTTAACGTGATATCTACAATCTCACAAGAATGAGGTTGGCAACATATTTAAGGTCAGAGAGAAAGTGACGTATGAATGTGTTAAGAACGATGGATAAATAGGACGATACAACAGTTGCTCATGGGATATGTATCTGTGTGTAGACGTTGAATCGCTAAGGTAAATGCGAAGTTTACTTGCTGTGTTATATGTTTGATCTATTGAAAGAGTGTTGGACCAATAAAAGGTTATCGTAAATCTGACTTCTGTATATGTTTCGTTTGGCCAAAAAAGCTTAATTAGGAACTATTGCATCGTATTCTCATTTAGTTTAACATTTCCTTAGTCATGGTTTTAGACACACCAATTTTGCTCACGAAAAAGACATTACGTTATACATATCATGGAAGTAATAGTAATAATAATAGTTCTACGTGATATTTAATTGATATGATAAATTCCAACAGGACAAGCAGTTGAACAATTTTGGAATACTGTCAAATTACCACTGCTTTGCGGAGTCACAAGCACAGGATAAATAATAAGCGAAGCCTCTTTACAGCATAACATGACACTTCATCTCACTCGGTATAGCTGCTTGACATATCTTTCTCAAAGTTCGCACTTAGTAACTTAACTAGCGTTTTTCTAAAGTCTCCGGGCAGCGATCCTGGAAACTTTCGGCCAATAGTATTTCAGCAATGATGTGGACAGCAGCAGGAGCAGCAAACCTATGTATGACATATAAGCGCTGACTCGCAGACCCTGTGGCTTCAGCTCTCCAAGCATCGAAAACACACCATTCTTGAAATAGACTTTTCGGAAAAATAGAACTAACAAGTCAAGTTCGCGTGTCTAGCTCAAGGACAAGACGCTCATCGTACAACAATTTTTTTGCTACTTGCCGTCCGGATATTACGAGACGTTGGCCTCCAACCATTCGTCCGAGATAGGTCCGGGTTCGAGTCACAAGTGTGACATGGATTGTGTGTTTGTCTCACGACACTGGCTTTCTCCCTTCTCTGCGACGAGGGGACCTAAATTACCGGCGGGTGACTGTTTATAGCCCATTGAGTACTCTTGTTGTGGTCATTAAACCTCCCAAACAAAAATATTGCTACCATTATTTTGTACATATTTACTAAGACGCCAAGGAATAGCTCGTAGACATCGTACCCATTGTTTATGATGTGAGACGGAAATCTAGATAACCTTGGAATAGATGATACCCAAAAAGCGAGCAGTTGGTTTCTTTTTCGACTAGGAGGATGGAGTATCCACGGCTCTATATCTTACTGTTTACTTGGCACCATTCCTGTGCTTTGTTTTCCCCAGCTCGTCAGGTGAGAACACCGTGCGGCCAGAATTGTGCTTAACACCCAATCTCATATTATTAAAGCAGCAATTATTTTATATTTGTATCTATGTAAATTTTATTTTGAAAACGGCTCTAAGGATTTTGATGAAAGTGGTTGACCTACCGTTTTCTGGTACTAGAAATCGATTTAGCTTCATCTCGACTTTGGAAAAATTCGTTTAGTGGGTTAAATTTCCACACCGAATTACCACGTTGTAGTGTCATGGCGTCGTCCAATTAATGTTTCCTATGCTTAGAAATCTTATGACGTCACACTCTCGCGATTGAGATGTTGGCGCGCGGTCACGCCATCTGTCTCATTACGTCACGCGCTGTGTGTGGATCCTATTAAAGTTTTATGACGTCACACTCTCACGACCACCTGCCTCATTACGTCACGCGTTGTGTGCGTATTACGCATTACTTCTATTTTCTTCTAGAACAAAAAGTGAGTTGTGCCAGCTGCTTGGAGTTGATGAGTAGTACAGTATAAGCAGCGGAACGCTGATTTCGTATGTTTTTCCCTTCAAAAGGTAAACTGTTAATATAGCATTTTTTTGTTACATTTTTGAATAGTCACTTGATGACGAGCGTATCCACTGTGCTAAAATATGATTAGTTCATTTTTATTAATTACTATTAACAGAGTCACTTGGATGGTAAAACAATATAAAAAATATGGCTGATCGACCCCCTACGAAACGTGGACGTTTCAACTTTAATAATAATAAGAATGCGGCACTATTGGAACATGAACAAGCGAAAGAAGTAAATATGGAACAGCTTGAACATTCAAGAGCCGATAGTTTCCGATCACATTCTAGTCTCGAAACATACGATCTTCCATTGGAAGAAGATCAGCCTACAAAAAAACCCATTCCGAACAGTTAAGGCGAGGAGCATGGAAATAATGTCCGACGTTATTATAACCCTCAATGAATCTATATCGGAAGAAAACCTCGATCAAATGCGGCGAATAAATAGACAGAAAATCGCAGCTGAATCATCCAAAGAACGTAACCAGCGCTTGGAAGAACTACGAAGTCGTTTATTACAGTGAATCGCAACTGAAACCGCGGATGAACGTGTTCAGTAACTGGAACACTTGCGACAACGTGCAACTGAACGACTAGCCAACAAAACCAATGAACGACGTAACCAGCGGTTGGAAGAACAACGACGTCGCACATCACAGCGTATCGCAGGCGAAACCGCGGATGAACGTGTTAAGCGACTGGAAGACATGCGAGAACGTGCAACTGAACGACTAGCCAACGAAACCAAAGAACGACGTGACCAGCACTTGGGAGAACGACGTGACTAGCGCTTGGGAGAACGACGTGACTAGCGCTTGGGAGAACGACGTGACTAGCGCTTGGGAGAACGACGTGACTAGCGCTTGGGAGAACGACGTGACTAGCGCTTGGGAGAACGACGTGACTAGCGCTTGGGAGAACGACGTGACTAGCGCTTGGGAGAACGACGTGACCAGCTCTTGGGAGAACGACGTGACTAGCGCTTCGGAGAACGACGTGACTAGCGCTTCGGAGAACGACGTGACTAGCGCTTCGGAGAACGACGTGACTAGCGCTTCGGAGAACGACGTGACTAGCGCTTGGAAGAACGACGTGACTAGCGCTTGGAAGAACGACGTGACTAGCGCTTGGAAGAACGACGTGACTAGCGCTTGGAAGAACGACGCCGTTGTGATGCTAGACGCCGAAGAGCCTTGAAACAGAATCGATTGGCGACGTACAAGTGCGCTGTTAACGCCGATATGACCTACCAAAACTTGGGACCTTTCAACGTCGCGTGCATTCACTGCGGAGCTGTCCGTTTCCCTGAAGAACATGTATCTAACCAAACTAACAGCGACTCCTTTGGAGACTGCTGCTTGCATGGCCGAATTCAGCTGGAACCACCGCAATTTCCGAATGAATTGGTGCGCCTCTTTTGCGACGCCATCCGCTTGCCGAAGAATTCCATAAAAGGATCCGAAATTTGAGCGCATGCTTCGCTCTAGCTTCATTCAATGTGGACGACGATAGAACCATCTACAGCCATGGTATCTGTAGCTTCATCGCTGGCGGACAAGTTTATCACAAAAGGAATATGGCAGCTCATCCGACGCAGAACACCAAAGGTGAATTCGAACGACCTCAGTTTAGCCAAATGTACTTCCTGGACTCCGATTATAGTGTTGCCGAGCGACACGAACATCCTCTCAACCATGGAATCAGTCGAGCTCTAATGGAATTGCTGGAGAAAATTATTCGATCACAGGACGGTTTCGCTCAATCCTTCATGATTATGCGAGAAGTGGAAGAAGAAGTGAACCAGCGTGCAGCTGCAGAAGGAATGTCGCCTCCGCATGTTCGACTCCTGTTTACAATGCCAGAAAGAAGGTGCCGACTACAGAAGATTCAACGTTCCTTTTTCCAAGGAAATATGTATCGTCATCATGCTTAACTCCGATCAAAGCTTTCCGGATAATGAAATTGTGGTGCATCAACGAGGCAAAAAGATCTTCACTTTGAGGAATACCGACAAGCACGTTGAGCCCTTCACCTACCGGCTGTTCTACCCAAAAGGAACGTTCGGCTACTCCGTGGATCTGAAACTACGAACACCTTATGCGAGCAGTTAGCATCTCATGTGACTTGAATTGGCGCAATACCGAATCGCTTTTCGACCCGGACTCGACAAGCACATTCCTCCAGAAACAGCTATAATGGATCTCGATTTCCGTCAAACCAACTTCAACGCCTTGCATTTTGGTGGTCGTCTTTTCCAGCAGTATCTCGTCGATACTTACATTAGAGTGGAACGCGACAGCATCCAATGGATCAAGGCTAACCAAAAGAAGATTCCCGCCGATCAATACACCAGAGTTACCAGCTTTATCAACTAGCTCGCGGAAAAAAAGGATGCTGTTGTTGCTGAGAAGATAACACTACCATCATAGTTCCCTGGCTCAACGCGATACTACGCCGAACACTTCGAAGATGCGATGGCTATTGTTCGGCGCCTTGGATCGCCAGATTTCTTCATTACCATAACATGCAATCCCGATTGGCCAGAGATTAAAGAAGCGTAACGTATTGCCTTTGAAGATGGAACTACCTTACAGCAGCAGACTCCAGACCTGCCTGACCTCGTCTCTAGAATTGCCAAGCTTAAATTCAGTACTGGGAAGTAGCGCGCTAATGTTAGCGACGTTACAGTAGTGTGCTACTTTTATTGTAGTTTTCAGTCTAGCGTAACTACAAAAACAAAAAAGTAGTTTGTCTGTAACGCACTACAAAAATCAAGTAGTTGTAACGAAATTTCTCGTTACATTTTTCACTACTTTTACGAGGAACAAATTTTACTGACAGAAGGAATCGTTTGACGAATTCAGCTTGACTTTAGGAAGAACTAATGTTGTCCAACAGGCAGTGGCGTAACTGCCACCCCCGCATCCCCCGCAGCTGCGTGGGGGCGCAGGTAACGAAGGGGCGTACTGCAGCTGCCACTAATGGTTTTATGAAAAAATTGGAACGCATACGAAAACAAACAAATAATTAATCAAAAAATCCATAGTTTCCTTTAATACATATACACTGAAGAGCAACTGAATTAGAGATACTTGTCTAGTAACGTGTAGCATTACCTTTCGACCTGATGACGGCGGCGATTCGTCTCGGCATGGACTCGACAAGACATCGGAAGCGTTGGGAAGCCATACGGATCCACGACCCCTGAACAAGCTCCCACAGTTCACGAAGATTTGATGGATGAGGGTTATAGCCTCGAACATCTATCTCGATGGCATCCCAGTTGTGCTCGATGGGGTCAGGTGACCTAGCTGGCCAAGGAAGCGAGGTCACGTCGGTGGAATGTTCATCCAACCATCGGATTCCATTCGGAAGCGATGGCACGGTGCATTGACTTGTTGCAGGATGAGGTCCCCAGTGGGATGTTGAAGACGCACGAACGGGAGCAAATGGTCGTCCAGGATATCCCGGTAACGTTGACCTGTGAGGGACGATGTCATACGTACCAGTGGTCCCGTTTTAATCCACGTAAACAGTCTCCAGACGAGCATGCCACCACCACCAGCTTGAAGAGTACCCTGTTGGCAAGAAGGATCCATCGCTTCATGTGGTTTGCGCCGTACTCGTATCCTGCCATCCGCACGTACCAACGTGAATCTCGACCCATCAGTCCAGGCAACATTTTTCCACATATCTAGGGTCCAGTGGCGATGTTCCCGCACTCATGCTAATCTTTGCATTCTGTGATGAGCGGTACCCTCGTGGGACGATGGCTCCTGTACCCCATAGCAAGAAGATGGTTCTGGATGGTGTGACTGCTTACACGTTTTTGTGCACCAGCGTTAAATTTCCGAGTGATTCCTTGCACTGTGACCCGTCTATCCGCTGTTATAATGCCAGCTAGCCGATGATGACCCCATTCATCCACACGCTGTTGTCCACGGCAGTTGGTCCTTGCAGGGATGGTTTTACCGGATTCGATGTACTCACGGTGCACCCGTGATACTGTGGCTCGTGATAATCCCAGTGCCTGCACGACTTACGAGATGGAGTGACCATCACCTCCTGACCGCCCCGTATAATTGTCGGGCCCCGACAATTTGTCCACGATGAAATGCGCTTAGATCCTTCGTCTTACCCATACTGCGTCCGACTCTTACTGATTCCCGTCGCATCACTCCTCGTATTGTCGGATCGCTGCATACGTCATGTCGTTTTCGTTTACAGGGCCGCCCACAGAGCCACATTTGCATAACGCTAGCTGTCTCTAATTCAATTGCTCTTCAGTGTATAGACTTGCCTAAATAAATGCCAAGCTTTACTTTTAAAACATTGGATGCTCTACGAATCGAAGCTATTCGGCTATTGGGTTCCGGGTTGTAATGCGATCGCTCAGCAATGGGTTGTAATACCATCGTTCTCCAATGGATTGTAAACAATACGATCGTTCTCCAATCACCCTCTCAGGAAAGGTACAAAACCGCTTGGGGATTCCCCGTGGAGGATGAGAGAAAACAGTCAGCCACCTAGGATTACGTACACGAAGGGCACCAACGTTTATTAACAGGAGATCTGGATGTCAAAGAGGGTGATTTCTTCAAGTGATTTACAGTACTTTAGTTTTGGACAAAACAATTACACATTGCTTTGCTCTTAGTTCTTCTTTATAGTAGCCATGTCTATTTCATTTACAGTGTGGAAACTGTAACATACAAGCAAACGGCATCCATTTGCAAAATGGCACAAAAACGTCCAAGTGGAACATAGGATAGGAGAAATAAAAAAGAGCGCGCGGGAAAACTTCCATAGCTCAACCAGCTCTTATTCCGTAGAATCAATTAAACACAAGTGCCGTTTCTGATTAAAAGAATGATGTTCTGTTTAGTACGTCAAGTGTTCAAACTTTAGAGGCAGACATTTCACATAAACTAAGCACTTCAGAAAGAGGTGAAAGTAAAATGGGTGATTATGAAGTCTTATACACTGCCGGACAATTGCTAAGGACGGATGACAATAGCAACCATAAAATGGAAGGCAGGAAAATGTGGAAATTAGCATAAGTGCGGGATACAGCAAGACGTGTTGTGCGTATGCAAATTTTGGATTGCCGAACTTGTTCGTGACGTCATAGCGCTGATAAGAGATATAAAGGATTTGACGCGTATTGACCGTTGTTGTTCAAACGCAAAGTTGAAAGGGAAAGAATCAATTGACGAACTTGCAATTTGCAGTATGTCTTCCCGACATCACCTAGATGATTTTACGCGTGGCCGTATTATTGGCAAGATTGAAGAAGGGCAAAAAATAACAGATGTTGCCAGGGAGTTCGGCGTCAGCCACAGTGTTGTTTCAAGGCTTTGGAAATCATTTCAAACAAATGGAGAGTGTAGCAAACGTCACGGGGGAGGTCGTGTTCGCAGTACGACACCTGCAGAAGATCGGTACATAGTGCTATCGACAAAAAGACACCGGCGCAGCACAGCTAGTGAGGTAGCAAATCAGTTTATGGCTGCTACTGGCAAGCGGATCTCCCGAAAAACTGTCGCCAAACGTTTGCATGAAGGAGGACTATACGCCCGCCGTCCTGTTGTGTGCATCCCATTGTCCAGACGTCACCGTACCGCCCGTTTGCAATGGTGCCATCAACATCGCAATTGGACTGCTAACAACTGATCTGCTGTCCTCTTCTCAGATGAGAGTAGATACAGTCTATCGTCTGATTGTCGACGACAACTGATCTGGCGTGATAGTGGTACTGCATATTGTCCAGCAAACATACAGGAAAGGGACCGATATCCGACATGTAGTGTCATGGTATGGGCTGGAATCATGATCAATGGCCGTACGTCCCTCTATGTGCTTCCAACTGGGATTATGACTGGCCAACGATACATTAATGATGTTCTGCTACCTCATGTTCGCATGTTCCGTGGTGCTGTCGGTGATAGATTCATTTTCATGGACGACAACGCAACATGTCATCGAACAGTCGCTGTCCAGGAGTGTCTTGAGAGCGAGGATATTCAACGCCTCGTATGGCCAGCACGTTCTCCAGATCTGAATCCCATTGAAAATGTGTGGGATGCTTTGGGGAGGAGTCTTGCTGGTCGCCAATGCCCTCCAATAAACAAGGACACCCTCATCCGTGCACTGACAGAGGAATGGGATAAATTACCCCAACAGCTGCTTGATAATGTTGTGCAAAGCATGACACGACGTGTGGAATCTTGCATCGCCCTCCATGGTGGCCATATCCCGTATTGACATCTTACGCCGGAACGCCTGCGGACGGTAATTGCATTTTTTTCACGTTTACGTATTCTGTACAAAATGGCCTGTTTGTCCCTTGAACACGTTCCAAAGCCTTCTGGATTTCAGAGCACAATAAATTGTCTTTCTTGTAATGTCCTGGCATTCTGACATTATTTTATTTCACTTGGCATCCAACCACACTTACTTTTTTATGCGATATATAGCCGTTTATTTATTTATTTTTTTTTTTTTTGATTGGAGGTTTAACGACCACCGTGAGCAACTCAATGGGCTATAAGCAGTCGCCCGTCCCTAATTTAGGGTCACTGGTTCCAGGGAAGGGAGAGAGCCAGTGCCGTAAGACAAACACAACATCCATGCCTGACCGGGATTCGAACCCGGACCCCTTCGGACGAATGATCAGAGGCCAACGCCTTAGACCACTGCGCCACCGGGGCGGCATAGCCGTTTATGATCAGTCCATAGCAATTGTCCAGCAGTGTAGTTATTGACCATAACCATTAAAGTATATTTTACCGAATTCGTTTCTTGCGATAAAATGTATATTCATGCTCATGCAGCAGTCCACGCAAGGTGTTAATCCTGATTGGCTGATTGATAACCTTACATTATGTACTTCTGTTCCAAAAAACATTTAAAAGTTAAAACTACAGGGCTCTAGCTATCTCACTTACTATACCAGACATTCTCCTCGACCTCCTTCCCCTCCCCACCCCCAGAGCGAAATACACGTCCTCCTTAGTGTTCAAAATCCTGGGAAAATCACTTAAACATGACATTTGGAATTCAGTGGATCGGGCGTGATGGTCCCGTTCATTAGCTTGCAAGATCGCCGGACTAAATATGCCTTGATTACTCTTTCTGAGGTTACATCAAAAGACTGGTGTACGACGCACCCGTTTAAAATGATGAGGACTTTGCAGCTCTGTAGTTGCTTCGAAAGTCCGAGACACGCCAGGGACTTTCCAAAACGTACGCGATTCCATGCGCCGACGATGTCAAGCATGTGTTACAGCTCATGGTCGCAACTTTGAACATGTTCTGAAACCTCAATGCAATTTTCAAATGTATTGTGAGTAATAAAAAGCATTTTGCTCTCTTACGTGCTGCTCTTTAATTTCTCGTCCTCTCTGTACACTAGCACATGAAGATGACGTTTCCGACCCTGCATTGCTATGTGATTCCGATTTGTATTTGTGCAACCTAACCTCCCCAGAAGTTTGTACACGCTTAGCTGAATCACCCTGTATATATAAAATAGCATCACGAACGACACAGTACGTGGGGTGCGACCTCCGATAAAAGTTCCGTGCGAGAAGTGGAAAATGGGTTGTTTCACCGCTTGGTCTAGAAATTTGCTGAATGGTCTTGGTCTAGACGTTTGCTGTCTTCAGTGTGAGATTAACCAGAAATGATGTCCAGATCGAAGTTTAAGCATTGACAACAGAAATGAGGCTGTTGGAATGCTACAAGTAGATGTGCGGTAACGGTAGACGGGTGTGGCTGCTGCTTTAGGAGTATCGCAAAGTAAGTCGGATACACACAGGATTTCTACGGCATGGAAATGTTGCAGGTCAACCCGAGGACAATCACCAGGGGGAAAGATTGCTACCTGACAGTAAATGCTTGGAAAAGGTCTAGTATTACTAGTAACCAACTTCAGGAATCACTTCGCACTGCTTCTAGTGTCACAGTCTGTACTCAAACGGTAGGAAACCGTCTTCACGAGTACGGACTCAAAGCAAGGAGGCCGCTGAGATGTATAGCATTGACATCAGCACACCGTCTGTCAAGATGTACCTGGGTCCAGCAGCACATGCTATGGAATACAGAGTAGCACCATGTACTTTTCACAGATGAATCCCGTTTCGCTTCCTATTCTCATACTCGATGAGGTCACCTCTGGAGGAGATCTATCATACGAATGCAACCACACTATGTGCGATCCGTCCACCCTTGTCGGTGGTGGCCAGTTCTGGTCTGGGAATAAGTGTGTTTTGAGGGCCATACTTCCTTGTATACTTTCGAAGACAACATAAATAAATGCCTCAGTGTACCGAAACGAGATCATTGTGACACTGTTTCACGCTGCTATTGGTTTCTCGATGACAATGCAATCAGTCACCATGTCTGCAGCGTGTTTCAGGAGCTGGAAAATCATGGGTTTGTGTCGTTACAGCTGTCTCCTAGGTCTCCTTACCTCAATCCTATAAGAACATTTAAGAAATGCAATATCCCTAACTTTTCCAGACCCGTGTATTTGTTTTTGTTAACCTAGACTAGACTTTGAATATTTTTCGTAGCTGTCATTTCGAGCTCGCTTGTACAATGGGTTCGAAACCTAATTTTATTCAAAGGTGAACCAGGATAGTTAGCGGAAATTGAAGAGAACCGAAGGTTCTCACTGGAGATACAATACGGGACCTACAGCATAGACCACACTCTCCTAATTCAAGCTAGGTTAGGGGAAAACAAGGTTTCAGATTTGACTAATAGACACAAAAATATGGTGTCTACAGGCGGACGAAGTACCAGTACCACGAATGTTTAAATATTTTTGCATCAAAGGTCGTACTACTAGGTGTGTGCAAAAGCGCTGTAGGGGTCTGACCGGCCGTCGACCCGTGCTGTCAGTTCGTACATGAAGCCAAACATGGCGGTCAATAAAGTTCATTTGCGGCACTGTTTGTTATTCATGTTTAATTTACAGAAAAGTGCGAGTGAAGCATAGAGTTCAATATGTCAGGCGTATGGCGAAGTGGTTATGGGTGAGCGGACGTGCTGGAATTGCTGTTGCAAGAGAATGCCACACAATCGACCACTCAACTGGCGAAACGTTTGAAAGTTGCTAAATCGACGGTCGTACCGCGTCTACAGGCCTTGGGAAAGATCCAGAAGATTGGTAAGTGGGTTCCACATATTTTAACGAAGCGTAATATTGGTCAACGATTGGTCATCTGCAATTCGTTGCTGAAGAGGTTTCAAGGGAAGAATTTCCTGTGGAAGGTTGTCACCGGAGATGAAAAATGGGTCTATTGCGACAACCCCGTACGCAAGCGATTCTGGGTTGACCCAGGCCAGCCATCAGCATCCACTGCAAAACAGGACATTTACGAGGGAAAAGTGCTGTTGTGTGTGTGTGGTGGAATATGCATGGAGTGCTGTACTTCGAACTGTTGAAACCGGGTGAAACAGTAACTGCACAACGATATATCGATCAGTTGATGAAACTGAACGCCGCAATCAAGCAAAAACGCCCATGGACAGGTAAAGGACGCCACTCAGTATCTTGTTATACGATAATGCCAGACCACATGCTGGTGCCTCCACGAAATCAACCCTTGAACAGTTACACTCGGAGGTTTTACCGCACCTGGCTTACTCCCTGGACATTGTACCCTCAGACTTTCATCTTTTTCGTTCTATGCAACATGTCCTAGCCCAACAGCGGTTCACCACAGTTCAAGAGATGGAAAATTTCATCACTGCTTTCTTCAGCTCAAAACCCCAGTCCTTCTATCACAGGGGCATTCATTTGTTGCCTGAAAAATGGCAACAGGTCATTGATGCTAACGGCCAATATATCCCTGAATAAATGTGTACTGGTTTCCTGATTGTTCCTGTCTCCTTTCTCCTTAAAATGGCTGAAACTTTTGCATACTCCTAATAAAACAATTTCCTTGTTTATGTGTAAATTCAGTGGATACTCAGTGATACGCCATAGGGAGAAGACTCTGTCCTCCCCATGACGTATCCCTTGGTCCTTCCTTCTTTGTTATTGGCTACTTATTAAAATATGCATAATATAAGTTTTTAAATACACATTTTACAGATTACTGGAAACACATTTTAATACGGCGGCGATACTTTTATTGCTTCTTAATATTTTAGAAAATGATTTTTCCAGAGTACTTTTTATTGCATCTTCAGTATTTTGAGCTACCCTGATAAAGAAATCTTGGATGTGCCACTGTGTAAGTTCTTTGTATTAAAAATATTTCATGACATAATAATTTATTTATTTATTCGAGTACAATTTTATTTGTACTAATAGCCCAGTATGGGCATTTTTCACTGAAGTGCCAAACGTCATGCGATACTACTTAGTACCTTCTAGCCCGGCGAAGTGCAGCAACTCGACGTGGCATTGATTCCACAAGTGGCAGGAAGACTCCTAGAGAGATGTTGAGCCATGCCGTCTGAACAGCCGCCTACAGTTCCCTGGTATTTGTAGGCGCAGGATCTTGGGTGCGAATGGACCTTTTCACCACATCCGTAAGTGCTCTATTGGGTTCATCTCGGGCGAACGTGGTGGCTACACCATCCTTGAACCATATTTGAACAACTTGGGCCCAATGACATGGTGCATTATCCGCCTAAAAATCCCATCGGTGTTGGTGTACATGAAATCCATGAAGGGCTGTAAATGGTCACCCAGCAGAGCAACAAAGCGATTATTGGTTAATGACGTGTTTACGAGGACCAGAGGACTCAAAACTGTGCCACGTAAAGACACCCCACACATGCATGGAACCACCACTAGCTTGCGCAGTGCCTATTGACAGCTTAGCTCCATGGCCTCATGGGTCTGCTCCACACCCGAACCTTACCATCAGCTCGTAACAACTGGTAGGGTGATTCGTAGGACCATGCCACACGTTTCCAGTCTTCCAGGGTCCAATTACCGTGTTCACGAGCCCAGGTGAGGCGCTGTGTCTGATGTTGTGGTGTTAACAAAGACACTCTAGTGGATCTTCTGCTCCCACACCCCACTGACGCTAAATTACGCTGCACTGATCTGATTGATATGCCTCTGGTACCTCCTGCATTGACCGTGCATGTTATTTGAGCCAGTGTCACTTGTCTTTTAGCATGAACAATCCAGGTCAGACGTCACTGGTCACGGTCATTCAGCACCCGTAGTCGGCCACTGTGCTGTTCACGGTGGGTGTAATGCCTTCCATGAGGTATTTTCGGTACACACGTGACACCGTAGATCGCACAGCTTCGGGAATTGAACGCTTTATCCGTCTGGCTCCCACTGTTATGCCTCGTTCAAACTCCGGTAATTCACGTCAGCTTGCCATAACCCTATTGGCGGTTGTTCAACCTGACTCACGAGATTACACCTCGCAACTGATAAAAATCATGGGGTGCGTCGAAGCCTTTATAAAAATGTTCATACTGCTATCTTACGACTTTTGGCGCTTCAGTGTATATCGAAATATTTAGTTACAGTTTCAATTAATTTAAATCTCCATATTATACGTATATACACTATTGTGCAAAAATTAAGGACGAAGAGGAGAAATTAGCACAACAGCGGAACGAGCAGGCAGAACGGACCGAAAGTCCACTCAGGAGATAGACTAGGGTCCGGCACGATAGGGCATGCGCATATATGCAGCATGACGTAGGAGGACAGGGAGTGTCGGAAGGGTATAAAGCACACGGGCGGTGTACGCTCAGCAATTCGGTGAAAGCTATTGCACGGTGTACATCGGTTTGAACGACGTCGAGTTGCTGCCACCGTGTGATATGGCCAACAGGCATACCAGTAGAAGACATCTGGATGAATTAACCCGAGGTCGCGTCATTGGGAAGTTGGAAGAACGGCGAAGTGTGACTAGTGTAGCCGAGGAGTTCGGGATTGCTCACAGCATCGTTTCACGAGCTTGGAGAGCATTTCAAACGACAGGAACAGCTGTCCGAGAATTTAGCAGTGGTTGTCCACGAGCAACTACCGCGGCGGACAACCGGTATATTGTCCTACAGGCAAGAAGAGACACACGGCAGACAGCGGGAGAAATCGCAAGACACATGCAACAGAAAACTGGACGTCCGTTATCGAGTTTTACCGTTGCCAGGAGGCTGCACAAAGGTGGTCTATTTGCACGACGACCAGTACGGTGTGTGACATTAACGCCTGCTCATCGGAGACGGCGGTTTCTGTGGTGCCAGGAACACAAGAACTGGACACATCAGCAATGGGGTAGAGTTCTCTTTACCGATGAGAGTCGATTTAGTCTGACGAGCGATTCTGGACGTATACACATCTGGAGAGAGCAGGGAACACGCAATCACACCTCCAACATCATCGAAAGGGACCGGTTTGGAAGTGGCGGAGTTCTCGTTTAGGGCGGTATCATGCTTGGTAGGCGTACTGACCTCTACATCCTCCAAGGAGGTTCAGTCCCTGGTGTCCGCTATTGTACCAAGGTTTTCCTGCCTCACGTTCGTCTGTTTAGAAGTGCTGTGGTGCTGTTGAAGAGTGAAGATATTCAACGCATGGATTGGCCCGTAAGGTCCCCGGACCTAAATCCAATCAAACACGTGTAGGACCTTCTCGGGAGACGCTTGGCAGCAAGTCACCAGCCGCCAGCAACGATTCCGCAGCTGTGATTGGCGCTACAAGAGGAATGGGCCGCGATGCCTCAACAACTCCTTGACAACCTCGTCCTCAGCATGGACAGACGTTGTAAATCCTGCAACGCAGTCAGGGGTGATGATATCCCCTACTAAAGACTGCATTTTTCTTTGCAACCGCCTGTCACATGGACGTTTCTGTCTTCTGTCCAGTTGTGTTCGAAGCTACCTTTTCAATAGTGCCTTTGTATCCTTTGGATTCCTTGTTTGGACGGTTTTGCTCACTTGTCCCATATTCTAACATCTTGGGGATCTTATGGTATGATTTGAGTCGATGTGGAGCACTTTTGCACGACGTTACATTCGAAAAACCGTCTCGTCCTTAATTTTTGCACGCCAGTGTATGTTATTTCACTTTCACACGTCAATAAGAAAAGCAGTTACCACATGGCTATCCATTTTCTTTTGTTGAACATATACAGTTAGAGATAGTGCCCTAATTCGGACGTTTCTAAAACAATTATGAACAAAGGAGTTTTAAATGTATTGTACTGGTCATCCACAAATTGAAAGGCTAGTAAATTCGTCATGGCCAAGGATTCTTAAACAAGCATGAATGCGAACTCTTTGGAAGAATGCCATAAATGTTGTTCATGGCGATAAGAACAAAAAAAAAGTAATTCAAACAGTGAAAATTAACTAACAGGAAAAATAAAAAGAAAAGAGAGCGAAAAAAAAAAAAGCCTATAGGCCGCATGTAGAACCATTTATCAAACTTCGAGGAATAGAATTTCGCATTCGTAGCCTGCGTACGTAGTGATGATGACGGTTGTATCGTACCAGATAAGATAACGTCAAGCGCAAAACACTTAAATTGTCTGTGGATACGTAAAATCTTAACACAATTGGCAGCGCACAGCTCATTATGCCGATATATTCTTCCGTATCAGCAGCTGCCCCAGTTAGAGAAGAGCCATCGTTGTTGAATGCGTAACTGAAAACGCGAGCGGCAAATACGATAGAAAACAAATTAGTCAGCGATAAAAGAACAAATTTAGAGCCATAATTTATTTGCCAAAGATCGGAGTTCGTTGCACACGAAACATCATTTATGTTGAAACATGATGCAATACACAATATTTGCATCTTCAATATTTTGGGTCAAACATAATATTTAGTACACAATACAATACGTAGTCTCCTCTGTAAAGCAGTATACTGTACAGCGTTTAAAAACTACTAGCACAGAACTTTTCAGCTGAAACTATAAAAAGCATCAACAATAACCATTGTCGATAAACTGTTAGATTTAGGTCTCCCCTCTACAAGTCCTTTTCGTCAGCTTCCCTCTTGAATGTTATCACCAAGCGTTTTCTGATCTTGATCATCCAATCTGCCATGTGATCTTCTTCCGGGGTCTCTTGGTAACCATACCAGAATTGTTTTCAGATCTTGACCGTTCATCTTCCATGCGGCCTTCCGCCAGGTCTGTTGGTACACTCTTAAATATTTTGTGGTAGGTTGAACCAAAACGTGGTGCTACACCAGCTGTACCACTTTCTGAGAAAAATACACCATTGGGTGGTGCAAACAAAACACAAAAACATGGTGCAACATGTTATGGTACAAGGTTTCACCACATTATGGTGCAAATTTCACCATGATGTTGGGTTTTGTTTGCACCACACAGTGGTGTACCTTTTCTCAGAAAGTTCTGCAGCTGGTGTAGCACCACTTTTTGGTGCATTCCACCGAGTGATTCACTCGGGACATTACTCCCCCCCCCAGAGCGCTATAATTTTGAAAGGGGAAAACATTTCAAGCTGAAATTTGAAGACGAAGTTCCTTACCTTTTCGCAATCAGATCGATATCAGAGAAGATGATGAAAATGTCCGCCATTTGCATCCAAACAGAGATCAACTCGTCGCTGGATATTGTCAAATGTACGCCTGAGCATGTTGGTATTTATTACTTCAATTTCCTGTGTGATGTTGTTTTTCAGCTGCCTAATAGTCCTAGGCTTATTGCTGCATACAGTACCTTTAAGATGATCCCATACGAAGTAATCTGGAGACCTGGGCTGCCACAAACCTTTGAAGATAACCCGATCATCGAAGAAACTTCTAATCTCAGCCATGCTGGCATTGTAAGTGTGACAAGTCGCACTATCCTGTTGGGAGAAGCAATTCTGCAGTTCAGTATCATCCAATTGGTTCACGAACTGCGTGAAGGTACTGAGATACACTTCTGTGTTGACAGTCTGTTTAAAGAAAATGGGACCGATTATCCGGCTCAGTGAAATGGCGCACCATACGCCAATCTTTATAGGATGCATTCTTTCCTCGTGAATGAAATGGGGATTCTCTCTCGCCCATACCCGTGTATTCTGTGATTTCACATAGCCTGAAAAGTGGAACCAGGCTTCGCCCATGAACCACGTTATGTCTATACGCCTAGATTTTGACTGACAAATTCCTTTAACTACCGGCGGTAATGCAGTCGCTTCGGCATAGGCAACAGGGCATGGACAACAGTAAGACGCTATGGCTTCAGTTTACTCATTTTTGCAGCCCTCTGGTAGGTGGAATATGACAGTCCTGTTTCTTGCGACAGCCTGCATAACGATTTTTTTGGAGACTGTAATAATCTCTTTTTCACACATTGCACAGTGTTTTTTGACATTGCGGGTCACCCTCCTGAATGCTTATCAACAAGGCTTCGAGTCATCTCAAGTTTCTTCTGAAGATTTGAAATCGTTGGCTTGGTAAGTGGTTCCGACCGGGAAATTTCTTCTTAAACTCTTTCTGACACTTCTCGAAAGAGTCGGAATTCCAATAACTTCGAACGATAAACACGCGCTCAGCAAACATGAACACCATCGTGTTCGATGCTAGCCGAAAAAGAGAATGGGACGAAACCGTTCCAGCCAGATGCCGTGTATTTTTTATTTTATTGGAGGTTTAACGACCACCGTGAGCAACTCAGTAGTGGGCTATAAGCAGTCGCCCGTCCTTAATTTAGGGCCACTTGTTCCAGGGAAGGGAGAGAGCCAGCGTCGTAAGACAAACACAACATCCATGCCTCACCGGGATTCGAACCCGGACCCATCTCGGATGAATGATCAGATGCCATCGCTTAGACCACTGTGCCACCGGAGCGGCCCTTGTATTGTGGCGCCATCTGGGCATAAGAGCCAAACAGAGCAGATATAGATGCGAATGTCAGAACACACGGCACTTCGTCTTCAAATTTCAGCTAGAAATGTTTTTCCTTTTCAAAATCATAGCGATTTTTCGGGTGAAGTCCCGAGTGAATCACTCTGTACCTCAAAAATTTTAACAGTGTGTACATACTAGAATTTTTCTTTTATCTTGACCATTCATCTTCCACGTAGCTTTTCTCAAGATTTCTTGGTATGCATTATGGAATTATGTTTTCGGATCTCAACCCCCATCTTTCATGCAGTCTTCTTCAAGGTCTCTTGGTCTCGATCCTGAATTTATGTTTTTTGATCTCTACCATCCATCTTCGATGTAGTCTTCCTCGAGGTTTCTTTGAAATGGTTTTCTGATCTTGACCATTCATCTTCCATGTGATCTTCCTTTGCGATATTTTAAACTGTGTTTCGACTTACTTGTGATCCCCTTTGTATTTTTTACACAAAAATAACAGTCCGAAGAATTATCTTTCGGCTCTCTCCACACCATGGGAACTGCAAATGGCATATGGCGATAACCGTTTGCCCACCGCGTTAAATGTCTTGAACATGTAACACAAAAAATATGTGGGGCCCAACTCTTGCCCTGATCTCCTACTTTGCAACCAAAGTAAAACTGATAACACTTTCGCATAAACGGGGTAAAGTTTCGCCTTTGAGGTTTGAATGTCAATTCACCGCACACATAACAAAACGTATCCGGATGGTTAAGGCACTTGCTTGGGATATTTCAGTTTTCTCACACAAATAAGAGCTACTAAAAAAGAGCAATAGCACAGCGTTCAAAGCGGCTGTCTACAGAGAAAAGAGACATAGGACGTAGTCGAGTAGTCGAGTGAGCAGCCGGGAAGGGTGCACGTGGCGCTGTGTCTATGACTCATTCGCACGTGCGTACAGCCCCCCCCCCCCCCTTTGATAAAACACGAACGCAACAGAGTCTGTATGTCACCTGCAGCTTTTTTTATTTTATTTTCTCATATGAATAAACGATGCTATGTGCTCCAAATCAATACTGGAATTATTTCTCGCAAAAAAAGAAACTATTTTTAACGTAAAAAATTGAAGAAACTATATTCTTATATCTCTAAAACTATACGTGATAGCAAAATTTGGAAAGGAAATCTGGATTCCTCGTATGAAAATACTAAAGAATAAAAAAAAAATTATGCCAGAAACAAAACATGTGTTTACCAGTGTAATAGTTGCAAAATTGAGTTACTTGATGTTGTAATCTCTTGATGTCTGCGTATTACAAATTTAGTGTTGGTGCTTTGCTTTTTCCCCTCAAACGTTCCCTCACAAGTAAAATGGATTAGTTCACTAACATTGTTGAAGACTAAGTTGTGCTAAAGGATATTTAGCTGAGTAAAGACTAATCGTGCGTAACATTCTCAGAAGTACCTTGAATGGCTCTTGTTTCACTGTAGGTGAAGTTGTGAGACTCATATATGTACACTGCTGGCCACCCAAAATGCAACACCAAGAAGGACACGAGATAGCAAAGCCAGATTTACTGGACACATAACAACAGACCCAAAGATGAAACGATTGAGCTTACAGGCCCGTGCGACTCGCGGAACACGCAGACATCAATAGTTCGTGTGGCTCCCATGGCTGGAAATAACGGCCGCTACACGCCGCGGCATCGAACGAAAGAGGCTTTGGATGTGAGCTTGGGGTATGTCGGTACAGGCTGCTTCCACACGTTGCCACAGTTCATCAGGTGTAGCCGCGGGTGGTGCTTGCCGGGCCACTCAGTTGCCGATCAGTGACCAGACGTGTTCGATGGGCGACATATCTGGAGAGCAGGAGGGCCACGGCAGCAGTGACACCTGGTGGGCCGTGAAGAATTGTTGCATGATGCGTGCCACGTGCGAGGGCGCCTTGTTCTGTTGAAACGTGGCCGCTGGTAGGTCCTGCAGGTAAGGGAGGACTACAGACTCCAAAATGTTGGAGATGTAGCTGTGGCTGTTGAGTGTACCGGCGATGCGTACCAGAAGGTTGCGGGTGTCATATCCAATTGCGCCCCAAACCATAACGCCAGGCGACGGACCGGTATGGCGATGAATAGTGTAAGCGTCATACAGTCTCTCGTCGAGGTGCCGCCAGACGCTGATCCGACCATCGTGGTGTTGCAGGCAGAAGCGGGATTCGTCGGAGAAGACAATGTCGTGCTATTCCGTAGTCCAGGTGCTGCGCTCAACGGCCCACCGCTGCCGCACTCGCCGGTGGTGTAACGTCAATGGTAATCGAAGGAATGGGCGCCGTGCGACAAGTCCCCGCTCCTGCAGACGATGTCGAACGGTACGTGCTGACACAGGTTGTTGCGCAACACACCCTAATTCCTGTGCTAACGTTCGTGATGTGGCAGTGCGAGCCGTCAATGCCAGCCGAACAACATGCCGGTCATCTGGTTCGGTGGTGTGCCGCGGCTGCGGCAATCGCTCACGTCGGTCCGTCCGTTCCTCCTGCACCCACCGAATCCATACTCGCCTCACTATGGCTGGATGTCGTCCCACACGGGTGCCGATGTCTCGGTACGATAAACCGCTGTCGCGATAAGCCACTATTCGTCCTCTGTCGAACTCCGAAACGTGCTCGAATGACTTCCGTATTCTGTGACGAGGCTACAGGAAGCTTCCCTTGCACAGGTACGGCAGCACAACACAATTCCACTACTTACACCCAGCCTTCTGCGCACCCTTCTTATAGTGCTTCTCGGTGGCGTGCCGGGCGCACATGATTTGCATATGCCCTGCAATGCTAATCGTTTGCATGTCCTCTCGCGGGCGACGCATGCTGCGAATTTCAAGCCAATCGGATGCTTCCTGCTTGGTGTTGCATTTTGGGTGGCCAGCAGTGTAGTTTTCAGACAGCCATATTCCACGAACATTATAATTGCTGTAAGATTTTACAGCTTTAATTTTTTCAATCTCGCCTTACCTACGCAAAGCAACTGCACGAAGGCATCACAGCAATCTGCACCAACGCTCGTAAAAAAAGGAAAAAATCAAAAAGACTGGAAAAGTACAAACCGTAAACTAGGTATAAATACATGCTGATCATTTTTTAAAATATTTATTTGGGTAAATTTGGGGTTCCTCTACTCGTTGTTAAGTTTGATCAGTTTTATGAACAAGAGGGGCCTGTAGGAAGCACAAGTCCTGTGAGATACGAAATTTTGCTGCGTCACTTACCTAAGAGTATGCGACGTCCAGTGTTAGAACTAGTAAAATTGGAACGATAACTGCAGTTGATGCAGTGTTGATTGACAATTTAATTTTCCATTGGCTTTAAAAATGTGTGCCCCTCACGCAGTGGAAGACTAGGGAACCATAAACGACCCATGAAGCGGATCTTTTGCGGCCCACTTCTGGGGAAGAATTATCAATATGCCCAACCCTAAAATTAATTAATCTTCATCATTATTTTGTGTTTAAATGTTTTCTCAGCAGAAGTCTACGAATTACTGCACAGTTTACGTTTAGGCAATAATTTCTAAATAACATATTACTTATCTTTCCGAAATATAGTGTTAACGTTTCTAGTAAAATTTAATGCAAAGGCTTTCCATGAAGAACGTTGTTTCTCTCAACAGACTACTTGTTATGCATTTTTGTTTCTATGAAGCTGTCAAAGTGACAAACAAACTGTCTGTTTAACACAACTTGATTTCTTTAAACAAACTGTCTGTTTAACACAACTTGATTTCTTTAAACAAACTGTCTGATCAAAAACACTTGATTTTTCAAACAAACTGTCTTTTCAACACAAAAAATGTTTGGTGAAATACATCGGAATTATATCTACAGTTACGAAAAATTAAAAGCAACACTGGAAAATTTTTGACGTTTTGGGGTTTTCAGTGTTGCTACAAAGTAAATATGCAGATAATACTCACAATATATATTTCATTTTAAAACACATTTCACGCAGAAGTCAACTCAGTTTACAGAATGGGAATGTCTTTAACAGAGCTTAAGTTATAACCAGAAATGCGTTGCGAAGGAAGCACACTTTGTTATGGGAAATGTCATCGTCGTTGCTGCAAGCCGACGGAGCTTGGTTGTACGTCCGCGTACAGGCGATATAAAGGACAGGCGATGTGCGTGAGGTTATTCGCCGCGGATGGCTTAGTGGTTAGCGAGTCAGACTATCGATGCAAGGTCCTCAGGTTCGAACCTGGGCTGATCTTTCAGAGATGGTGTGATTTACTAACAATCGCTGAATATCCGCCGTGCATCGGACGAGCACGTTAAATGACAGCCCCAGGGCTAGACCCACTGGTTAAATGGGTATCCTTTCCTATGCCCCCCCCTGAAATTCTCTCACCCCTCTGTGTGCAACATCGTACTTGTACGGTGGCGCCATTTACTGTACTCTAATCTCACTACAAACTGTTCCGTCAAAGTCGCTAGACTTGCTCTCATTCCTTCCGTTTCTGTGTCCTGCCCAAAAGGCGATCTCGCTGTAGGTGGCTGGGACCTAAACTCTACTCACTGTGGACGGAAGTCCCACAAGAAAAAATGACAAATACTGCGTGAGGTTATTCCAGACGGTTTCGCAGTGCGAGTAGGTAGTTCGTTTGCATTGGTGAGTGTGAAGTCGTTACTCCTGTGGACTGCAGTGCAAATCTGAAGTTTAGAGTGCATTTTGTTTATTCTGTGCAAACTGTGTCGCAGTTATAGAAAGATCAGGTGATATTTCACCACGAAAAGCTTCGCGAATGGTGACTAAGTGAACTCGGCAAAAGCAATGCAGAAATTGCCCGGATAACAGGGGTACACAAGAGCACAGTTGGACGGCAGCTGGCAAAGATCCGTGATATCAAGATTGGTAGGCTGGGTAAATGTGATCCAAAAATGTAAACAACTCCTAGAAGTAACAACGTGTTGAAACGGTTATGTCTGCGAAACAGGTTTGTCTCATTAACAGTTCTTGCCAAAAAATTGCGGGAGAGCTGCGGCACTGTTCTTTGTCCTCGAACAGTGAGGAACAGGTTACGTTCTATGGGTCTGACGTCTCATAGGGCGGTAAAGAAGCCATTGCTAACTAATGTACAATGCAAGAAACGTTTAGAATGGGCAAAGGAACATAAGGAGTGAAACACTGATAGGTGGCGTCAAGTGTTATTTAGTGATGACACAAATTAAACATCGACGGTAACGACGCTGGGTGCAGAGTGTTTCGACGAAATAACGAGGCGTTGCATCCCTCTTGCACACTTAAGACAAGAAAGTATCCATGCAGTGCTGTGATTTGCGGATGTTTTGCTGCTGCTGGAGTGGGAAGAATCGATGTGTGTGTGAGAGCACTTTTAATGCACAGGTGTACAAAAGTATCCTCCAGGACAAGATGGTGCCTTCAGTACAGGATTTGTTCCATGGTCAGCCATACATCTTCCAGGACGATTCGGCCCCATGCCACCGTGCAAAAATCATTAAAGGTTATGTGACGTCTTTAGTCAATGTTGTGCCTCTTCCTTGGCTTCGTAATTTGCCAGACTTGAACCCGATTGAGAATTTGTGGCGCATTCTGAAAAGAAAAGTGCACGAATATCACCCCACAAATAACGTGGAACTGATTTATGCAATTAATGACGTTTGGCACACCTGTATTTCATCCGATATGTTGTGTAAGTTGGTTGACTCCATGCCCAACAGGTGTGCAGCCGTTGTTAAATCAAAAGGTAACCCAACGAAATATTAGGTACGTAATTGTATTTGAATATGTTACTTTGCCATGATTTCTGTTTCGCAGCACATTTCTGTTCAAAACTTGAGTTCTGTTAAAGATATTCCCATTCTGTAAACTGATTTGGCTTCTGCATGAAATGTGCTTTAAAATGATATATACAGTATATTGTGAGCATTATCTGCATATTTACTTTTGCAGCAACACTAAAAACCCAAAAACGTCAGATCAGATCATATGTAGAGGATTTTAGGAAGAGAGTGTCTGACCCCAGGTCTTAAACAACCCTTAGAAATAGGAAGCTAGAAGATTTGGCCTAGAGCGCTCAATAGGGAAGTGACACGGAAGCGAGGTAGAAGGGTGGGGGGAGACGCCCTTATTTATTACCGGGGGGAGTACCCGGGGTCCGACGGCTTAACGTGCCCATCCGACGCACGGCGGTTATTTAGTGGATCGAGCGTTCGTACCTGCTGGGATCCAACCTGAGGCCCTTTCCGTGGCGGTCACGAACGTTGCTCACTAGGCCACCCGCGGCCCCCAAAAACGTCAGAAATTTCCAGAGTTGCTATTAATTTTTCCGTAACTGTATATGCATGGGTCTGCCAGCCAGAATATGGAAGCCCATCCGCGCTTGTCCTCACGAAATTTTCTCCGAAATAAGTCAGAGGACTTCTATAATACTTTATTGGAACGCAGATATTTCTAAAACAAAAAAAAAAGAACAAGTTAGTAAAATTATGCAATGCATTGATTATAATACGCTTTCCAACATGCCAGAAATCATTACTCAAGTTATGAGGATAATGGCTGTGAAATAAATCTCGATCCTGTGATCTGACCTTTGATCCCATTTCGATGATATTCTACAGAACTGGTTCAGTATACCTCCGAAATAACATGATAAAGTTTTGTCGCAATCGAAGCATTTTTACATAAGTTATGATGCATAAGGGCTATGGAATAGATTCCGCTCCTGTGTCCTAACCTTTGACCTCATTTCGTCCATTTTCAATAGGGTTCGTCCCCAGGTGGTCCCCTACCACATACCAAAATTTCATCGAAATCGAACCATTTTTACGCGAGTTATCGTGCCGACAGACGGACGTACGGACAAAGCTGGAGCATATACGCTTCTTCAACCTACGGTTGGAAAGCGCAAAAAAAGGAAGTGAACTCCGTATGCGTTTTTCACAGAATTGAACTCACATTAGTTATTACAACATTTTGAATCTTAGATTGATATCCGATCATTATAATTAATTTTAGTGAAAACTGAAGAATTTTACCGCAGTGCATAACTTCCGCTACTGGTACAACGTCTCAGGGTGCTGCGAATCGTCTGATAAAAGACTCAAGACATTATTATTATTATTACATTTTATTTGCTTTTTGCATCTATAACAATGGCATCTACGAGTATAGCATGATCCACTTGTTAGTACGGATATGACGTCGAGTAAAGACAGTGGTTCACACACGGTTTAAAAACCATCGTACGGTGTGAGCCTTATCAGGAATCACACTGTCTCATGGATTTTGAGCCTTAGGTGCTGTAGACCCAAAGGATCAAGCTGAGTTATAAGAGTCTGAGGAATTATACCAGCTTTACAGATAATTAGTGGATGCATATGAATTGTTTTCAGGGTTTCGTGCATTTTGCGGACATGCATTTTGCGGAACGCGGATTTTGCGGACAAAGAGGGGCGTGCGGTGGGATTTGCAGACAGGAAGAGAGGTTAAAGTATTAGAGTTGACGGGAATGTTAACGAAGCAATCTGATTTGATTTCCTCATTCAAGTCTACTGAACGGTCGGGAAAAGAGATGTCAAACAAATTAAGTATTCGTACTAAAAATCATATTATAACAAATACGTAATAATCATATTAATATTCAAAATCATGTAAAACAAGCTACGCTTCTGTTACTATAGCTGAACTGTATATTACCATAATGGTCGGTATAATTACTTCATATTTTTACATTGATCATTATTATTTTTAAATATTAGACTGAATCATTATGCAACATGTAAATTTATGATTTTAGTTTTACCAGGAAAAATAAAAATCGAAATTTATTTTATCACCATCTCCGGAAGTATCGGCAATGAGATAAAATAATGCATCATAGGTGCATCGAAATTATACCTCAGTACTTCTACCGATTCGAACCTACTTTCCCAGTCTTCTTTCAGACAGCGGTTTTATAGTCAACGTTGGGATTGCAGCCCCCGGTTGGAGCGTCCCTAATGGGGAAATCTATGTCCGCAAATTCCCCCGCTAGCACTTCTTTGACCGCAAAATCCACGATTTTCCAATTGTCCGCAAAATCATCGCCGCCGTTTTCAGGCTCCACATTATTTTAATCTCTGCAGCCAGTACCACACATACTTGTCGATTTTTTGTTATATAAGTAATCTGAACATTATGGCTTAACCGTACCGATGTGTCAGTAATGACTGCTACCTTCAGCCTTTTACACAGAGACCAATCTCTGTGTGGACAATTCGGAGAGATGGCTACGTCTCTTTTGATCTCACGTTCCCAATATAATTTGTATAGCGTATTTTCTAGAACCTCAGTGGGTTGATACTCATAGTATGGTATTTCTGACAGTTCTGTATCCTGAAATAATTGTCGTGTCTTCCCATTCTGCTTTTTCCCATTCAGCTTTATTTCCCCTCTCGTTTATATTGGAGTCATTAGCGGCTGTAAAGCTAGGAAAAAAAATTGAAGTCAGCAGCAGTTCCCAATCGGCTTTATATTCCGCCCATAAAACTGGGGAAACTTTACCTGCTAGAAAAAGAAGTTGTGCACACCTTTTAAGGGGAATTCACCTGGTTTCATAGCAGTTAGCGGCGCGCAAATCTGTGGAAGAATTGATCAAGCTCAAACGCATGAGGTATTAATCAGAAATCAGCCATTTCAACACATTCCTTCGATATGCACCATTTTTCCCATCGAGTTTTTAAGTAAAAGATCACCTCCTCTGAGTCCCTAAGAGCAAACTAAAAATTCGACGGAATTGAAGGCTTTTGTACGCGTAAGTTTCAAAGAACATAACTGAAACCAGATGAAAATTTCCGATGGAAAATGGCAAATTTCCGGGAAAAGCGCGTAATCAAAAAACATATTTTTTGACCTCCAAGAATTGCTTTTTCTTAGCTTTCAAAATAGTTAGACATATACAAAGTGAGTTAAAAAAATTGTTTCTGGATTGGCGCTACAGCCGTTGGTGCAGAAATATTTCCACTATGTGCATCTATAAATCAACGTTTCCCTCAAGAAACTGCGCTACAGCCGTTAGTGCAGAAATATTTCCTGCCGCCCCTGTGGCGCAGTGGTCTAAGGAGTTGGCCTCTGATCATTCGTCCGTAAGGGGTCCGGGTTCGAATCCCGGTCAGGCATGGATGTTGTGTTTGTCTTACGGCACTGGCTCTCTCCCTTCCCTGGAACCAGTGACCCTAAATTAGGGACGGGCGACTGCTTATAGCCCATTGAGTTGCTCACGGTGGTCGTTAAACCTCCAATCAAAAAAAAAAAAAAAAAAAAGAAAAAGAAATATTTCCAATATTTGAATTTATAAATCAACGTTTCCCCGAAGAAACTGATTGGGTAACATTCTATGCTGGAATATAGCCTATATACTGTATAATATTTGAATCGTCATCATCATTGTCAAACATTTACAATCCACTGCTGGATGAAGGTCTCCCCAAGTTTTTTCCACAAAGGTCTGCCTTGCGCCATTCTCTTCCATGTCACCCCGGCATGCGAATTTCATCTGCACATCTCCCATGGCCGCCCCGGTGGCGTAGTGGTCTAAGCGATGGCCTCTGATCATTCGTCCGAAAGGGGTTCGAGTCCCGGTGAGGCATGGATGTTGTGTTTGTCTTACGGCACTGGCTCTCTCCCTTCCCTGGAACCAGTGACCCTAAATTAGGATTAGGGACGGGCGACTGCTTATAGCCCATTGAGTTGCTCACGGTGGTCGTTAAACCTCCAACAACAAAAAAAAAAAAATCTCCCACGTGGTCTTCTTCTGAGTCTTTTCTCTGCCCCTCAGAATCCAGACAGACGTTGTGTTGGTGGCTCCTACATTTTATGCATTCTAGTGTGATATACCTCGTCGCGCACTCACCTGTTGCGTGCCCCGCCTGTTTAACAGGTACTGTGTACGTTTTGAGATACTTTTCTAGCGATTTCGTCCTTGTATTTGTTCATATTCCTCTGTTTTCATATCGTTAGCTCGTTTGTTTACGTTTGGAAGCTGCCAGCATGGCGGCTTCCGGTCTATCCTTATCATCTCTGGGTGTGGCGGTTGCACGTCACGTCGCACTTTCCACGTCCACGGAAGTTGACGAACTCTCGTCCTCAAATGTGTCTGCTCAGGTGCCTACCCAACTTCCTAGTACTCCTGCTCCGGTGCCTTCCCTGGACTTAGCTGCACCTTCTGCTTCTGCCTCGGTGCCCTCTCTGGGTTCTGCTGCGAAAACTGCTTTGCCTTGTGCCTCTCTCAGGGGCCCTCCCTGGGTACTGCTGCGACTAATGCCTTGCATTTGTTGCATTGTGCCTCTGCTCCTCTTCCCTCACTGCCTTCTGTGCCACTCGGCTCCGCCCAGACTTCCAGTCCCAGAATGCCATTTGCCTCTACAGTGCTGCGAGGCGCTGCTTTTACGTCAGCTTCTCAACCTGAAAGTCTCTTGCACTCAACACCTATTATTCAGGTATCCAACCACAAGGTGAAGGTAACGATTGATAAAAATTCGCAGATTCCCCGTGAGTTCCATAATCTCCTGGGTAGAAGTGTGCTCTTTCATGCCTTACCAAATACTCCTTTACCACGCTACATGGAAGCCCTCTCGGGTCATGTGTCGTCCGCTTCTATTGCCGGAATTTCTCGTACCCCTCGGGGTATTCCAGTGCAGTTCCAGCTCAAAGAGGATGCTGACTTTTTTCTTGCACACAGACTTTCGATTCAAACACGCCATCTCATCCCTTCGCCACTTTCTAATCGTCCGGTGCACATCACGTTCTATCCTGTTCCACAGGAAGTGTCTGGTACTGCGCTTCCTCTCCTTGTGTCAGTCATGTTTGTAAAATTGTTGGCCAGGTCCGTCGTCTTTTTGACGCTCCACATGGAACTCGATTTGCACATGCTACATGACCTCGCCGTCAGTTACTGGTCGTCTTTCCCACTGAGACAGCCTTGGCGGATTGCCCGACAGAGGCTACTGTTGAAATTGGCTCACGCACTTACAGTTTCAAGATTTTTTTGTTTGTTTGGAGGTTTAACGACCACCGTGAGCAACTCAATGGGCTATAAGCAGTCTCCCGTCCCTAATTTAGGGTCACTGGTTCCAGGGAAGGGAGAGAGCCAGTGCCGTAAGACAAACACAACATCCATGCCTCACCGGGATTCGAACCCGGGCCCTTTACGGTTCAAGATTTTCACCACTCACTATTAGACAGTGAGTACCGATGCTGATCGGGTACTCACTGTCTTACACAGGACCACACCACTGCTTCCTGTGTGCGCATACGCCGTGGACTTCCTTCCAGCTCGGATCCCAATGCCGATCCCATTGACCTTTCTACCATCCCCTGTACCAGTGCTTTGTCTGACGCTACCTCTCCTTCTGTCCGTCAGACGCACTTTCCAGTCAAGGACAATGATCCCTTTCCTCCTCTTCCTCACCGTACGGTAATGCATCCGCTTTCTGGGTTAGCAGAGATGTCTTCCACAGCTGATGTGTCTCCGGCGGAGTGTTCCGACTCAGATGTGTTGAGTGGTGCTTCGGTATTCCGGCCGACTGGCTCTCCTCCGTGTCTCTCGCATATCGGAACTTCAACTACAACAGTGTCTGATGTTCCCTTGTTGCCGCACTTTCCCGCTGCCTCGGCTGATGTTATTGTGTCCACCGATGCTGATCGGGTACATAATGATTCCTCGGCGTAACTTGTGTTCTCGTCTTCCGTTTCGGGTGATCTTCCAAATCCATCAATGGATTCATCCGCCTCAATTTCGTCTTCGAAACGGACTGGAAATTCCAAAAGATCTGTGAAACCGAAAAAAGTAAAACATCTTCCTGTTATTTCTTCTGTGGCCTCATCTAGTGTTCCCGATGTTTCCTGTTCAGATGTTTCTGTGCCTGATGACTCTTCGAACAGTATGCATCTCCGTTCTGGTCCTGTCAATCCTCTTTCAGATGATGAGGTTATACAGGCCATAGATAAGTTTCCTCTAGTTCATGGACAACTGTCCAGACAGCAACTATTACGCCTCTTCCAATGTGTTCGTACGGTTGTCTGTACTGAAGAATTTCTCCACTGACCTGATCTTGATCTGTGTGCAGCGGTGATGCAATTTGAAGCTTATGTGTCATTTTTCAAATCTCTGAGTGTCACGGATCCTAGGCACCAGGTTTTCACGAGACTATACACTCGCCGTCTCTCCTCCTTGAAAGACCTCACAGAGAAACAATTTTGTGATACCTTACTTTCTCAAGCCGAGGAACTTTAGCTCTCCCTCCTACCCCAATACTTTTAGTTTTCACCGATGAGGTTTTCCACCTTCTGGCCACCGGATTTTCTGGTTTCGCGTTCATTCCTCTGCTGTTTCGCTAATTGTGGGATGTTCCCTTCATGTTATCAGTCTCGCATTGCAATGTTGTTTCCTGATTTTGTTATTGTGCCTTGTGTTTCTTTTGCTCTCATTGTATGTCCTTGATGTACTAGTGTTTTCCTCCGCCTTGGTTTATGTTAGTGCTGTTTATGTTAAATTTGTTCTCATAAAGTACTTGGTGTCTTCCTGTACTGTGCCGTGCATTTTGACTGTCGTTATGTTCTGCTCGGTTGGTGTTTTATCATACCCTTGTACATATGCTCATAATGTTGTACTTGTGTTATTCGTATCGAATGATATACCGTTATGCTATTCCTTATTTGCGTGCATGGTATTTTTATTATCTGTGCAAATTGATGTTTTTCTGGCATTGCTTCACACTGTCGGCTCCCTGCATGTTATCTGGTCTGACCTCTTTTTGTTTATCTTTCACGCTGAGCTGTTCATTAGCGTTGATGTTATTCAATTGATTCCGCCTCTGTTTGTACCGATGTCACTGCGTCATGGTACTGTACTCTTTAAGTTTACTCTCCAGTTTGTGTTGCATTGTGGATATACCTCTATTTTCCTCTTTATAATTTCTGTATTACAAAATTCAGTGATATCTTCTATGTTTATATTCCATTATAGCAATAAACTGGATACCATTTTGGTACCCACAGTAACCAAAAACCATTGCCGTTTCAGGGATTTTACTCGGATCATGATGTCTTCCACACTTGTCATTTTCCTTATCCACGATTTCCTCTTCTTATCTTTCCTGGTTACACCAAGTATGCATCTCTCCATGCTGCTTTGAGTTGTCTGCAGTCTTTGTATGTCTCATTTAGTTAAGGTCCATGTCTCTGCTCTGTACGTAAACACTGGAAGGATGCATTGATTAAACACTTTTCTTTTAAAACATAGTGGCATATTTCTCTTAAAAATTGTACTGTTTCTTCCAAAAGCTCACCAACCAAGTTTCATACGTCGATTAATTTCTACATAAATGTGACCTTTGCTTGATATCTGCTTTCCAAGGTAAAAATAATAATTATTAATAACAACTATGAAAATGCAAGTGCAAAGGTTCGGCTATTTAAGCATACAGCACCAATAAAAATTGGAAAGGGAGTGAGACAAGGTGATACCATATCTCCCAAACTCTTCAGTGCCACACTGCAACGTGTCTTTCAATCACTGAACTGGGAAAACAAGGGAATAAAGATTAATAGAGATTATTTAACTCACCTTCGTTTTGCTGATGACGTATTTAATTTTGCAACTACCCCTTCAATGCCGCAGATAATGATCGAGGAACTTGCTGACAAGAGTAAGGGAAAAGGATTAAAAATTCACTTTCAGAAGACAAAACTGATGTACAATGTTTTTAGAAGAAACGAAGATTTATCGATTGATGGAGAAAAGCTTGAGATAACCGATACCTACATATTTATCTTGGGCAGCTGATATCAAGTAAGGGTCACATTGATGAAGAAATTAATCGGCATATAACTTGGTGGAGAGCTTTTGGAAGAAACAGTACAATTTTTAGGAGCAGTATGTCATTAGGACTTAAAAGAAAAGTGTTTAATCGAGTTTAGGACATTTGGGCACCGGACATTTGGGCACCCTGATATTTGGGCACAAATCTTTAGGCGCCGGACAAAAATTGCCGTTTCTTGGAACATTGAGGGGAATTGAATTGAGAAAACGTTCCCAATAAGATAAACGACAATTACAATTTAATTAAAGAAAATTAAATAGCACAAATTTTGAAGATGACAATCCGCTTTTTGGTATAAATATGACAAGGATAATATCCGAAAACTTGAAAATTTCGTCGTCCTGAATCGGGATTACATAGCACATTTTTTAGGTTTCAACGAAACAAAGCAATTACACCGGAACTGATACTGTGTTCCGAAAAGGACGACAAGGACGGATATTTTTTATAACGCCGCACTTTTACTTATGCACTAAATACTAATATGTACATAACATGTCAAGTTATTAATATTTCTCTTTTACTTAATTAGGCACTAAATTACTATGCCTCATTCGTAGGACCTTTTGAGACTTTTTTCTACAGATGTCATATTCATAAGGTTTACGTATCAACTCAAGGTAATAATATTGCGCTTTTACTTAAGTAGTAAATATTAATTCATAGGCCCTAGGCCTAGGCCCTTTTAACAGTTTTTGTTCTACCGATGTCATGTTCATGACCTTTACGTATCAACTCAAGTTATTAGTATCCCGCCTTTCACTAAAATGTTCTCAAAGGCCCTAGGCCTTTTTATAAGGTTTTATTCAACTAATGTCATATTCACAACTATTAGGTATCAAGTGGTTAATAATATTCTGTTTTTGCTTAAGCACTATATATTATTTCACAGACCCTAGGCCTAGGTCTTTTTAACAGTTTTTCATTCTAATCATGTCACATTCATAACAAGAACGTATCAACTCAAGTTAATACTATTCCTCTTTTACTTAGGCACGAAATATTCATTCGAAGGCCCTAAGCATAGGCCTAGGCTTTTTAAATAGTTTTTACTCAACCAATGTCATATTGGTAACGTTTATGATTCAAATCAAGTTAGTAGTATTGCGCTTTTACTTTTTCACTAAATATTATTTCACAGGCCCTGGGCCTAGACACTTTTAACAGTTTTTGTTCTATCGATGTCACCTTCATAACAATTACGTAACAACTCAAGTTAATTATATTGCACTTTTACTTAAGTACTAAATATTATATCACAGGCCCCAGGCCTAGGCCCTGAGAATTAATATTTAGTGCCTAAGTAAAAGAGCAATACAATTAACCTGACTTGGTATGTAAACGGTATGGATATGACATCGGTAGAATAAAAACTGTTAAAAAGGCCTAGGCCTAAGACCTGTGAAATAATATTTAGTGCTTAAGTAAAAGCGTGATACTATTAACTTCACTTGATACGTAACAGTTGTGAATATGACATTAGTTGAATAAAAATTATTAAAAAGGCCTAGGCCTATACCTAGGGTCTGTGAGAAATATTTAGTGAAAAAGTAAAGGCGAGATATTATTAACTTGAATTGATACGTAAAGGTTATGAATATGACATGGGTAGAATAAACAGTGATAAAAAGGCCTACGCCTAGGGCCTGTGAATTAATATTTAGTGCTAAAGTAAAGGCCAGATATTATAACCTTGAGTTGATACGTAATTGTGATGAACATGACATCGGTAGAACAAAAACTGTTAAAAAAGCCTAGGCCTAAGGGCCTATGAATTAATATTTAGTGCTTAAGAAAGAACAAATATTATTACCTTGAGTTGATGCGTAAACGTTATGAATATCGCATGACTGTCAAAAGGGCCTTCGAATGCGACATAGTACAATAATTTAGTGCCTAATTAAGTAAAAGAGAAATATTAATAACTTGACATGTTATGTAAATATTTAGTGCCTAAGTAAAAGTGCAGCGTTATTAAAAAATCCCTCCTTGTCGTCCTTTTCCAAACATAGTGTGAATTCTGCTGTAATTGCTTAGCTTCGTTGAAGGTTTAAGAAATGTGCTATGTAATTTTTTTTAATTCACGAATGTACTTTTGTTTCCCCAAATTTAAGTATAATTGTCTCTTGTCTTACGGTGAACATTTTCTCGATCAAACTCTTACTATACGGCCAAGAAACGGCAATTGTTATACGGCGCCTTCAACATTTGTGCCCAAATGTCCGGGTGCCCGAATGTCCGGCGCCCAGATGTCCGCCCTATCTTTCAGACAGAAAATCGTAAATATGTCTTAATTTCTTAATGATAATGAGATATGAGTGAAAAAAAATTTGTGCACACCACTTGCTCAAGTAGGGAGAAATACAGGAACACTATAATTTTTTACGCAGCGCAATTTCATCGCTCTAAAAGGGAATGTGCCAAAATGTTGGGGTGCCCAAATGTTCGGTGCCGGAAAGTCCGGTGCCCGAAAGTCCGGTGCCGAAATGTCCGAACCCCGTTTAATCAATGCATCCTGCCAGTGCTTGCATATAGCTAGAGCAGAGACATGGACCTTAACTAAAAGAGACATACAAAGACTGCCGACAACTGAAAGAAGCATTCAAAAAAAACTTTTTGAACGCATTTTTTTAATGTCTATAACTATTTTGAAAGCTAAGAAAATGCAATGCTCGTAGTGCCTAAAAATATGTTTTTTGATTACGCGCTTTTCCCGGAAATTGTGGTTTTCTTTCGGAAATTTTCATCTGGTTTCAGTTATGTTCTTCGAAACTTGCGCATGATAATACGCCTACAAAAGTCTTCAATTCCGTCGAAATTTTAGTTTGTTCTTAGGGACCCCGAAGAGACGATCTTTTACTTAAAAACTCGATTGGAAAAAATGGTGCATATCGAAGGAATGTGTTGAAATTGGCTGAAACCTGATTAATAGGCAGTGCGCATGAGCTTGATCAATTCTTCCACATATCTGCAACGCCGCTAACTGCTATGAAACCAAGTGAATTTCCTTTAAAAGGTGTGTACAACTTCTCTTTTCTAGCAGGTAAGAATTCCCCAGTTTTATGGGCCCAAAATAAAGCCGTATGGGAATAAAGCCGATTGGGAATTGCTGCTGACTTAAAATTCCTCTCCTAGCTGTACATCCACTAATGGCCACTAATGACCCCAATATAAACGAGAGGGGAAATAAAGCCGAATGGGAAAAGCAGACTGGGTATGAACCAATAACTGCTGATGTATCATCTTAGAAAATTTATTGTGTCGCTACATATAATCTACGTCGGCTGGCGTTGTTCAATGGTCTCACACCGTATACCACATCTACGTTCGTCATTTTGGAGATTCTTCTTCAAAATGTATTTTCTATAATTTTTGGTTGCAATCAATTTGCGTTGAATACATCAGTTACTCCGTATTATTATCATTATTATTATTATTATTTTAGTGTCTTAGTTAAAGCTTGCATGTCAAAGCTGCGATGAGTAAAAATAATTAATTGGAAGTCGTAAGTCTGCTCCGCAAAAGACCAGCTCAAAATGCAAGAGAGAAATCGCTGCCAGACGAACATCCGCAGTGCAACAGTGAAAAATAGTTGTGTTGGACACTCGGGTCGTGTTACGTACGGCTCAGTTGATGACATCTCTTTTTCTCTTCCAGAGGAAATTTTAACAGAATGTGCAAGGGCGTCTCTGAGGGCTGACCAGTTGAGGAAAACTAATTGCTCACCCCCCCCCCCCGTGTCACATTTACTTAGAACCGTTTCTAAACGGACCTTCCTAGAACTGATCGTTTAGGAGGTGTGTGCGGTTATTTCATTACCATGACTGAACGACTTTCTCCCTGACCTTGCGTCTCCCACCCTAAAATTGGGGAAGACCGTGTCCTTCAAAAGCGATCATTTATCGTCTCAGTGGGTAAACAACATAAATTGAACTTCATTTGTACACTAAAGGGTTTTCTTCTTTCTTCTCGGGAAGAAATACCACAGGAGGGGCAGAGGTAATAATTATAATAATGCACGCAACTTCCACTTTCTTCTTATTTAATCGCTTCGTTATCTCTATCTCTGCTATTTGTTCCTCTTTCCGTCTGTTTCTCTCTCTGATTTCCCCCTCTTCATTTCTTTCTGAAACTCTTTGATTTGATGTTTTTATTGCTTTGTCTCTTGTTCACTTTTTTTACTACTTTATTTGTCGTTCTATATTAGTTCTCATCTGAGTCCCCTTCACATCCACGTCTCTGTCTTTCTTCTTTGACTTGACTCTTGGTGTCTTTCTTTATTTCATTTTCACTACCTCCTTATTTCGTCTCATTAACTTTCACTCTGTCCTTCATTCTTTTCGTCCTCTATGCCTTGCGTTTTTGTCTCTCTCTGATTTTTATTTCCTTTGTTTCTTTCTGAATACTTCCGACTTCATTTTTTATTTTTATCTTTGATTCTCTTTCTCAGCTCTTTATTTCTTTCCCTCTATTTTCAACGTATGTCTCCCCCATTTCCCTGTGTTTTCTCTCTCTGTCTTTTGCTCTTCCACCTTTTTCTATTTTTTGCACTCTGCTTTTCAAAGTACCCTGTTTGCTTTCCCTCCCTCTTATTTGCTTTCTGTTTCTCTCTGACATTGCATTGCATCCAGCATTTCTCTCTCTCTCTCTCTCTCTCTCTCTCTCTCTCTCTCTCTCTCTCTCTCTCTGTTTCTTTTACTCTCTCCTTCCCTCTCCTATTTTTACTTCTTTTCTATTTTCTACCCTGTATCTCTCATGGCATTGACATCCTTAGGAATGGGAAGGGCTTAGAAGACTCATTAAACTCTAAAATCAGTGGTGCCTCACTTACAATGCTAAAAACATTCTGAAGTCCCAATTCTCACTTAGGGTAGGATTCAGAGTGCCGATTCTGTTTATGCCACTGTTTCTCAGATTGTATATTCTCGCTCTATATCTGCTACTTTTTACACTCTCTTTGCAAGGAGCTAGGGATGCTTGGACTACGTCACGAAGAGTTCTACCATCACACGGAACACGGACAGCTTCATCATACGACTACGTACAACAGATTGGTCTCTGCGCCGCATCGCATCGGGATGCAACAACTGCAGGCCGAACGTGGTGACAATGGTTGGAGAAAAGTAACGTGCGTAGCCGTAGTGGGACTGGTGCATATAGGTGGACATTCAAACGTCTAGATCGTCGCATTTGACAGCAAGCCAGAGCAGTCCCGCAATTTTCAGCGGGACTGCTCTGGCTTGCTGTCAAATGCGACGATCTAAGCAGCTATGGACACTCCCCATATCGAAACGTTCACTGAATCGCAGATTTCTTGAGGCAGGTTTGCGCTCTCGCTAGCCATTGCGATAACTTCCACTCACAGCAGCACATCGTCACGTAAGGCTGAAGTGGTGCAGTACGAAACATTCATGGCAAGATGAATGAAACTATGTCGCATTCAGCGCCTAGTCTCGCTTCTGTCTCATAGCCAACGCTCGCCGGTTGAGAGTTTGGAGACGACGCGATCACCTGGTTGATCTTGCTTGCTGCCATCCGTGAGCGTCATATACAACTCCTTAGCCTAGTGTATCGTTTGGGGCGCTACTAGTTTCAACAGCCATTCACCAACGCATAGTGGATACAATGACAGCACGACGATGCGTCAGTGAGGTGTTGCAGTCCATTTTGTTGCCGTAACTTCGTGATACATATATAATAACTGATGCCCAGTTTCAACAAGATAATGCTACGGTGTCGTTGTATTTTACTTGTTGACGGGAACTGCTTCTTCCCGTTTGGGTTTGAACGATGAGCTGCAACTTTTTGCGGACGCAACGAAAGAGTATCGCTTGACGAAAAGTATCAAGATTATTTGCAATGTGGAATTACTCTTTTGTTAATATTTCATTCGCTTATTGGGTATGTCTTGAATTTATATTGATTACGTTTATTTTACTTTCTGTTTGTCATCTGCACGTTCATCCTAACTTTTCTTTTAATTCATTTGCACATTAATCTTCCTTCTCCGGTCCCGAGACCATCTTTCTTCCTCGCCATCCGAAGACATCTTTTTCTTTTGCCTCTCTTCGCGAAGTCCCCTTTTCAAATCCTTCTTTCTCAAAGCATCATCCCCTAAGTTCTCCTCCTCTGGACTCATTAGCTTGCTTGACCTTTGCTGCCTATCCCTAGCTCGAAGGTCTATGGCGTCTCTGATTAAGCAATCTGGAATCAGTCGCTGATGACTATACCCCTGACTTAGGCGTATGCCAATAAAACGATTAGACACATTAAGTTTTCTAAAACGACTTTCCGTACAAAACAGACGATCAGTGGCGGCCCCCAGGTACGGGCATACCGGGCAACCGCCCAGGGCCCCGCACCGCCGCCATTTAATTACCAGCTTTTGCCTGGCGTCGCCTAAGATATTGTAATTGTAGTTCACGATCATATACAAATAAATGACCAATTTTAATATTTATTTACTGCTTTTAATTAGTGACATCAAAGAGTTACTCTGTTAGAATTTTTTTTTTGGGGGGGGGGGGGGGGGGTCACAGACATTTTTTCAGCGGGAAAGTTGTGGAGAAATGTTAACTTTTCTTTTTTCCAAGATATTTTTCATAGGAGTTTTACCTCAATTTAGGGTACAAGTAATGAGTTGCAATGTACTCCCTCTTCTGTAACTAGAAAACGACGTGGCATCTACTTTGGACTAAAGTGATTTGACTGAAGACTTCAGCCACAAGAAAAGTCGCAGAACTCTTCTTTAAATAATAGACTTATCTTATAATTATACTTATCTATCCCTGTTTATTTAATAACAGGTCATTTTGGAACATGTAATATTTTGGATTCCTAATTATATTAATAAAGAATGTATTGTATTACATCGTGTTTATTTCATATGAATCAATACCACAGTTCCCGATAAAAAGGATCGCTTTGGGATCACATTCACACCTAGTGGGGGTTATATATATGTATAAACAACCGAGAGAACAAGCTGGATTCAGGAATGGCTACAGCACAATAGATCATATCCACGTACTGAAAGAACTAATTGAAAGAGCGAGGGAGTATGAACTTCCATTGTGCATGGCTTTTATCGATTATGAAAAAGCCTTTGATCCGGTGAAACCATCAGCAGTTACAATGGCTCTGAAATCCTGCGGTATTCAAGATGCATACATTAATATTATTAATAACATCTATGAAAATGCAAGTGCAAAGATTCGGCTGTTTGAAAATACAACACACATAAAAATTGGAAAGGGAGTGAGAAAAGGTGACACCATATCTCCGAAGCTCTTTAATGCCACATTGGAAAATGTCTTTCAATCACTGAACTGGGAAAACCAGGCAATAAAGATTAATGGAGATTATCTAACCCACCTTCGTTTTGCTGATGATCTAGTCATTTTTGCAACTACCCCATCAGAGCTGCAGAGTATGATCCAGGAACTTGCTGACAAGAGTAAAGAAGTGGGATTAAAAATGAACTTTCAGAAGACAAAAGTGATGTTCAATGCTTTTACAAGAAATGAAGATTTATCGATTGATGGAGAAAAGCTGGAGATAACAGACACGTACGTTTATCTCGGACAACAGATAATCAAGTGAGGGTCACTTTGATGAAGAAATTAATCGGCGTACAAAACTTGCCTGGAGATCTTTTGGAAGAAACAGCATAAATTTCAAGAGCAATATGCCATTATGTCTTAAAAGAAAAGTGTTTGATCAATGCATCCTTCCAGTGCTTACGTATGGTGCAGAGACGTGGACCTTAACTAAAAGAGACATACAAAGGATGCAGACAACTCAAAGCAGCATGGAGAGGCGCATGCTTGGTGTAACCAGGAGAGATAAGAAGAGGAACTCGTGGATCCGAAAAATGACAAGAGTGGAAGACATCATGATCAGAGTTAAATCCCTGAAATGGCAATGGGCTGGACATACTGCCAGAAGGAGAGACCATCGATGGACAGCCGAAATTTTAGATTGGATTCCAAGGGACAGGAAAAGACCCAGAAGAAGGCCACATGGGAGATGGGTGGATGAAATTCGAAAGTATGCAGGGGTGACATGGAGGAGACTGGCACAAGACAGACCGTTGTGGAGGAAACTTGGGGAGACCTTCGTCCAGCAGTGGATTGATAATGGTTGACAATGATGATGATGATGATGATATATATATATATATATATATATATATATATATATATATATATATATATATACTTAAGAGCAAAACTGAAGACTAAGGAAAAAATTTTAGAATTTAAAACGAAGGGTGCAAAATAACCTGAAAATCAAAACGCGCAACGCAGCAGTTTTGAAAATTCAGAATACACATTCTATAAAGAAGATACCTAAGCAAAAAAATACATATATAATTTTGACTCACACCTAATACAACATAGAAAAGGTTATGTATCTACCTGTGTGAGTAAAAGGAGAAAAGATAAAAAAAAAAAAAAAAAAAAAAAAAACAACTGAATGTAGAAGGTGTCGAGAATACTGAGCCTTGGCTTTATCAAGGACCAGCAAAAACTCTGCATTTTCTCACTTCCACAAAGACCTAGTTGGAAATGGGTTTCTGCAAGGCCATAGATGCAAGTAACATTCCCACCTAAAATAGTTAAAAAATATATATATATAAGTCATGTCCTCCGTAGAGTAGCATGACCTAGCACTAGTTAACAATTTCGCTTGCATCCATTAACCTTCATGGCCCGACCCATGCTCTTCATCTGTTACTATTAAACAGAGAGAAGAAGATTAAAGAGAACTCAAGCTGTGAGAGTGACATAATAAATGGAAATGATTTTCAGCTATAACGAAATTCCAAGTTCGTTTGAGAGAGAATTTAAACCTGAAAAATAATGCAAAAGAAATCCAAATTTTACATTGTATACTTAAGAGCAAAACTGAAGACTAAGGAAAAACTTTAGAATTTAAAACGAAGGTTGCAAAATAACCTGAAAATCAAAACGCGCAACGCAGCAGTTTTGAAAATTCAGAATTCACATTCTATAAAGAAGATACCTAAGCAAAAAAATACAAATATAATTTTGACTCACACCTAGTACAACATAGAAAAGGTTATGTATCTACCTGTGTGAGTAAAAGGAGAAAAGATAAAAAAATAAAATAAAACAACGGAATGTAGAAGGTGTCGAGAATACTGAGCCTTGGCTTTATCAAGGACCAGCAAAAACTCTGCATTTTCTCACTTCCACAAAGACCTAGTTGGAAATGGGTTTCTGCAAGGCCATAGATGCAAGTAACATTCCCACCTAAAATAGTTTAAAAATATATATATATATATATATATATATACTAAAGAGCAAAACCGAAGATGCAGAAGTAATTTCTACTATACTCAAAGTTTGTCCCCTAGATATTAATAGTTATGATTTTGAAAACCTATATACTAATCTGCCTCTATCAGATATAATCACTACCTTTAATGAGCTGTATGCAGAATTTAAACTTAACCAATTTGTTGATGTAGGAACTTGGAACTCTTATCTCAATTGCTGCATAATAAATAACCATATCTTATATAATAATACTCTCTATAAGCAAGTGAACGGTATTCCAATGGGAACATCAACGTCCACGCATATCGCTAATCTATTCCTGTTCTTTAAGGAATATAAATTCATTAAAAATCACCCCACCTGCTCAGATAACTACCTTTACACTTTTAGATATATTGATGATCTGCTGTGTATCAATAATTCAGAAGTTATAGAGAGTGATTTTGATAATATCTATCCTAGCTCTCTTAACTTATGTAAAACCAACCACAGTAATCAGGAACTTGAGTTCCTAGACTTAAGCATTAAGCTCAACAGAGGTAACCCATCTATTAGCCTCTATGATAAAAGAGTTAATTTTCCTTTCAAAGTAATTAAATATCTACACTGGAATAATAACATTTCAACCAAAGTAATTGAGAATGTACTAATTTCTCAGGTCCTAAGAATTTCAAGAATTTGCAGCAACAATTTGGACTTCAATTACCACATTAATATACTATTAGAAAGTTTTCTAGAGAACGAAATTCCTTCTTCTTTCATCAAAAGAACTTTAAGAAAAATTATTCTGAATAATAGAGTAAGGTTGGCAGATCTGCTTTAATTTTCTACACAGTTAATAATATGATTCTGACCAATCAAAGCCGTAAGGAAGTTGGCTAGAGGATGCCTATTAACTACCTAAAGGAACCTTAGTGCTATGGATATGACGGTCCTATTAAAACAAAAAATTAAATAATATAAACAAAATCACAAAAAAAGTTTAAAAATCCGTTTATAAAAGAAAATAAAAACAAATAAAAAAGAAAACTAGTTATTCATCACTAGGATAGCTATACTAAAAATAGTAAAACCAACATTAAAATTAATAAGATTCTGATTAATCTATAGAAGCTCACTAAGGTGATTTAATACATGCAAAGATTATTAAATAAACTGCTCGTGTATTTTATAATATTTCTCATGTATTCTGGAGAGTTAATTCTGCTCTTTCTGATCATACAGATCCACAGTCTTATGTTTATATATTTTTTTCTCTGGTTAAAATCTCCGCGCGTTGGTTTCTTGCTGTATGAGGAGGCCATCAGCCCCACCCTCACTGCCCCCAGCGTCTAGGGAGTGGCAGAAGAGGTCAGCCATGTTCTTCTCTTGTGAGGAGAAAAGTTTTTGTAACACAAGAGGTAAGCTCTCTTCCTTGTTTTTGGGTTCTAGGTTTTATAAGTTCAATGTTTGTACTTCATGTACCTTTTCTCTGTCGTTTTTTAGCTTTTCAACTTTTAGGCATTGGTTTGTCTGTTAACATTTTTTGCGGGTTTTAACTCTTTCTTTTCTTTGTAACTTTGAGCGTCTTTTGGGGTACCTAGGAACAGAAGATGGCTTAGCTTGTTCCTTTTCTATGCGCTGTCTATGCGCTGTTTTTTCAAAGTAGTTAAGTTCTTAATAACTAATTAATTATGCACTTAAAGCACTGCTGAAATACTTTGTACATATTGCAACTAACTGTTTAAGGTATATAACTTTCACAAAGTTTTCTTTAGTTAATTATTATCTTTAACTTATTCTCGTTTTCGTGTTGTCATAAGTTGTAGAGTAGGGGGTTTTAGACTCAAGTTTTCTTTCAAAAATCTGTTCGTTATAAATTAACATTTCCTTTTTTAATTGCAATGTAAAATTTGGATTTCTTTTGCATTGTTTTTCAGGTTTAAATTCTCTCTCAAACGAACTTGGAATTTCGTTATGGCTGAAAATCATTTCTAATTATTATGTCACTCTCACAGCTTGAGTTCTCTTTAATCTTCTTCTCTCTGTTTAATAGTAACAGATGAAGAGTATGGGTCGGGCCAGGAAGGTTAATGGATGCAAGCGAAATTGTTAACTAGTGCTAGGTCATGCAACTCTAAGGAGGACATGACTTATATATATATATTTTTTAAACTATTTTAGGTGGGAATGTTACTTGCATCTATGGCCTTGCAGAAACCCATTTCCAACTAGGTCTTTGTGGAAGTGAGAAAATGCAGAGTTTTTGCTGGTCCTTGATAAAGCCAAGGCTCAGTATTCTCGACACCTTCTACATTCAGTTGTTTTATTTTATTTTTTTATCTTTTTTCCTTTTGATCACACAGGTAGATACATAACCTTTTCTATGTTGTACTAGGTGTGAGTCAAAATTATATATGTATTTTTTTGCTTAGGTATCTTCTTTATAAAATATATATATATATATATATATATATATATGTCATGTCCTCCGTAGAGTTGCATGACCTAGCACTAGTTAACAATTTCGCTTGCATCCATTAACCTTCCTGGCCCGACCCATGCTCTTCATCTGTTACTATTAAACAGAGAGAAGAAGATTAAAGAGAACTCAAGCTGTGAGAGTGACATAATAATTAGAAATGATTTTCAGCCATAACGAAATTCCAAGTTCGTTTGAGAGAGAATTTAAACCTGAAAAACAATGCAAAAGAAATCCAAATTTTTACATTGCAATTAAAAAAGGAAAAATTAATTTTTAACGAACAGAATTTTGAAAGAAAACTTGAGTCTAAAACCCCCTACTCTACAACTTATGACAGCACGAAAACGAGAATAAGTTAAAGATAATAATTAACTAAAGAAAACTTTGTGAAAGTTATATACCTTAAACAGTTAGTTGCAATATGTACAAAGTATTTCAGCAGTGCTTTAAGTGCATAATTAATTAGTTATTAAGAACTTAACTACTTTGAAAAAACAGCGCATAGACAGCGCATAGAAAAGGAACAAGCTTAGCCATCTTCTGTTCCTAGGTACCCCAAAAGACGCTCAAAGTTACAAAGAAAAGAAAGAGTTAAAACCCGCAAAAATGTTAACAGACAAACCAATGCCTAAAAGCTGAAAAGCTAAAAAACGACAGAGAAAAAGTACATGAAGTACAAACATTGAACTTATAAAACCTAGAACCCAAAAACAAGGAAGAGAGCTTACCTCTTGTGTGACAAAAACTTTTCTCCTCACAAGAGAAGAACATGGCTGACCTCTTTCGCCACTCCCTAGACGCTGGGGGGCAGTGAGGGTGGGGCTGATGGCCTCCTCATACAGCAAGAAACCAACGCGCGGAGATTTTAACCAGAGAAAAAAATATAAACTTAAGACTGTGGATCTGTATGATCAGAAAGAGCAGAATTAACTCTCCAGAATACATGAGAAATACTATAAAATACACGAGCAGTGTATTTAATAATCTTTGCATGTATTAAATCACCTTAGTGAGCTTCTATAGATTAATCAGAATCTTATTAATTTTAATGTTGGTTTTACTATTTTTAGTATAGCTATCCTAGTGATGAATAACTAGTTTTCTTTTTTATTTGTTTTTATTTTCTTTTATAAACAGATTTTTAAGCTTTTTTTGTGATTTTGTTTATATTATTTAATTTTTTGTTTTAATAGGACCGTCATATCCATAGCACTAAGGTTCCTTTAGGTAGTTAATAGGCATCCTCTAGCCAACTTCCTTACGGCTTTGATTGGTCAGAATCATATTATTAACTGTGTAGAAAATTAAAGCAGATCTGCCAACCTTACTCCATTATTCAGAATAATTTTTCTTAAAGTTCTTTTGATGAAAGAAGAAGGAATTTCGTTCTCTAGAAAACTTTCTAATAGTATATTAATGTGGTAATTGAAGTCCAAATTGTTGCTGCAAATTCTTGAAATTCTTAGGACCTGAGAAATTAGTACATTCTCAATTACTTTGGTTGAAATGTTATTATTCCAGTGTAGATATTTAATTACTTTGAAAGGAAAATTAACTCTTTTATCAAAGAGGCTAATAGATGGGTTACCTCTGTTGAGCTTAATGCTTAAGTCTAGGAACTCTAGTTCCTGATTACTGTGGTTGGTTTTACATAAGTTAAGAGAGCTAGGATAGATATTATCAAAATCACTCTCTATAACTTCTGAATTATTGATACATACCAGATCATCAATATATCTAAAAGTGTAAAGGTAGTTATCTGAGCAGGTGGGGTGATTTTTAATGAATTTATATTCCTTAAAGAACAGGAATAGATTAGCGATATTGGTGGACGTTGATGTTCCCATGGGAATACCGTTCACTTGCTTATAGAGAGTATTATTATATAAGATATGGTTATTTTTTATGCAGCAATTGAGATAAGAGTTCCAAGTTCCTACATCAACAAATTGGTTAAGTTTAAATTCTGCATACAGCTCTTTAAAGGTAGTGATTATATCTGATAGAGTATGATTCTGACCAATCAAAGCCGTAAGGAAGTTGGCTAGAGGATGCCTATTAACTACCTAAAGGAACCTTAGTGCTGTGGATATGACGGTCCTATTAAAACAAAAAATTAAATAATATAAACAAAATCACAAAAAAAGCTTAAAAATCTGTTTATAAAAGAAAATAAAAACAAATAAAAAAGAAAACTAGTTATTCATCACTAGGATAGCTATACTAAAAATAGTAAAACCAACATTAAAATTAATAAGATTCTGATTAATCTATAGAAGCTCACTAAGGTGATTTAATACATGCAAAGATTATTAAATACACTGCTCGTGTATTTTATAGTATTTCTCATGTATTCTGGAGAGTTAATTCTGCTCTTTCTGATCATACAGATCCACAGTCTTAAGTTTATATTTTTTTCTCTGGTTAAAATCTCCGCGCGTTGGTTTCTTGCTGTATGAGGAGGCCATCAGCCCCACCCTCACTGCCCCCCAGCGTCTAGGGTGTGGCGAAAGAGGTCAGCCATGTTCTTCTCTTGTGAGGAGAAAAGTTTTTGTCACACAAGAGGTAAGCTCTCTTCCTTGTTTTTGGGTTCTAGGTTTTATAAGTTCAATGTTTGTACTTCATGTACTTTTTCTCTGTCGTTTAGCTTTTCAGCTTTTAGGCATTGGTTTGTCTGTTAACATTTTTGCGGGTTTTAACTCTTTCTTTTCTTTGTAACTTTGAGCGTCTTTTGGGGTACCTAGGAACAGAAGATGGCTAAGCTTGTTCCTTTTCTATGCGCTGTCTATGCGCTGTTTTTTCAAAGTAGTTAAGTTCTTAATAACTAATTAATTATGCACTTAAAGCACTGCTGAAATACTTTGTACATATTGCAACTAACTGTTTAAGGTATATAACTTTCACAAAGTTTTCTTTAGTTAATTATTATCTTTAACTTATTCTCGTTTTCGTGCTGTCATAAGTTGTAGAGTAGGGGGTTTTAGACTCAAGTTTTCTTTCAAAATTCTGTTCGTTAAAAATTAATTTTTCCTTTTTTAATTGCAATGTAAAAATTTGGATTTCTTTTGCATTGTTTTTCAGGTTTAAATTCTCTCTCAAACGAACTTGGAATTTCGTTATGGCTGAAAATCATTTCTAATTATTATGTCACTCTCACAGCTTGAGTTCTCTTTAATCTTCTTCTCTCTGTTTAATAGTAACAGATGAAGAGCATGGGTCGGGCCAGGAAGGTTAATGGATGCAAGCGAAATTGTTAACTAGTGCTAGGTCATGCAACTCTACGGAGGACATGACATATATATCATCATCATCATCATCATTGTCAACCATTATCAATCCGCTGCTGGACGAAGGTCTCCCCAAGTTTCCTCCACAACAGTCTGTCTTGTGCCAGTCTCCTCCATGTCACTCCCGCATATTTACGAATTTCATCCACCCATCTCCCATGTGGTCTTTTTCTGGGTCTTTTCCTGTCCCTTGGAATCCAATCTAAAATTGCGGCTGTCCATCTATGGTCTTTCCTTCTGGCAGTATGTCCAGCCCATTGCCATTTCAGGGATTTAACTCTGATCATGATGTCTTCCACTCTCGTCATTTTTCGGATCCACGAGTTCCTCTTCTTATCTCTCCTGGTTATACCAAGCATGCACCTCTCCATGCTTCTTTGAGTTGTCTGCAGCCTTTGTATGTCTCTTTTAGTTAAGGTCCACGTCTCTGCACCATACGTAAGCACTGGAAGGATGCATTGATCAAACACTTTTCTTTTAAGACATAATGGCATATTGCTCTTGAAAATTATGCTGTTTCTTCCAAAAGCTCTCCAGGCAAGTTTTGTACGCCGATTAATTTCTTCATCAATGTGACCCTCACTTGATATCTGCTGTCCAAGATAAACATACGTATCTGTTATCTCCAGTTTTTCTCCATCAATCGATAAATCTTCATTTCTTGTAAAAGCATTGAACATCACTTTTGTCTTCTGAAAGTTCATTTTTAATCCCACTTCTTTACTCTTGTCAGCAAGTTCCTGGATCATACTCTGCAGCTCTGATGGGGTAGTTGCAAAAATGACTACGTCATCAGCAAAACGAAGGTGGGTTAGATAATCTCCATTAATCTTTATCCCTTTGTTTTCCCAGTTCAGTGATTGAAAGACATTTTCCAATGTGGCATTAAAGAGCTTCGGAGATATGGTGTCACCTTGTCTCACTCCCTTTCCAATTTTTATGTGTGTTGTATTTTCAAACAGCCGAATCTTTGCACTTGCATTTTCATAGATGTTATTAATAATATTAATGTATGCATCTTCAATACCGCAGGATTTCAGAGCCGTGGTAACTGCTGATGGTTTCACAGAATCAAAGGCTTTTTCATAATCGATAAAAGCCATGCACAATGGAAGTTCATATTCCCTCGCTCTTTCAATTAGTTCTCTCAGTACGTGGATATGATCTATTGTGCTGTAGCCACTCCTGAATCCAGCTTGTTCTCTCGGTTGAGCCATGTCCAGTGTTACCTTCAAGCGGTGTGAAAGAACTTTAGTGAAGATTTTATAAACCACTGATAGGAGGCTGATAGGTCTGTAGTTCCTGAGATCCTCAATGTCACCTTTTTTATGTAGCAGGATCATTGTAGCATTGTTCCAATCCTCAGGAATCTTCCCTTCATTAAGGCATCGAGTGAAAATTTGGGCGAGTACTGTTTCAATTTCTCCACTTGCTTCTTGTATGATGTCTATAGTAATTCCATCTTCTCCTGGAGCTTTCCCCCGCTTCATGTTCTTGATTGCATGAGCAACTTCTGCTGGGAGGACTGGAAGAACTCTGGTACCTTTCATGATGTCTGGAGTACATGTATCATCCCTTTCATATAGTTTGGAGTAGAAATCTTTCACTCTTGTCAAAATTTCGCCTCTATTTCTTGTTATAGAACCATCTTCTTTTCTCAGAGCCATAATCTGTTTTCTTCCCTTACTGAGATGTCCCTTTGCTATCTTTAGGCTTTGGTTGTTTTCAATTGCTTTCCTCACTAGCTCACAGTTGAATTTCCTTACGTCTTCAGTGATACTTTTTCGTGCTGTCTTGCATAGCTCTATATATTCCACTTTGGAAGTCACATCTTCTTTAGTTGTCCTCATCTCTCTTCTTTTTTGCATCAACATTTTGGTTTTTCCTGATAATTTGTTTACATGCAACTTGTTCTTAGACCCAGCTAATTTTGTTGCTGTTTCCATAAGAGCTTTGGTTACTTTTCTGTTAACTTCAGAAATATCCACTTCTTCCGATGTTAGGCCTTCTAAAGCAGAGAATCTGTTCTTCAGTTCCAACTTGAAAGTATTATGGTGTTTTTTAAGGTTGGTTATGTCAATAGATTTTGTTTGTCTTATGAGCTTGCCACGTTCCAGTTTAGTGTTGAGGTGCATCTTACATCTCACCAATCTATGGTCACTACCTGTGTTGAACTTGTTTAGCACACTGCAGTCTTCGATGACGAATTTTTTGTTACACATAATAAAATCAATTTCACTTGTCGTCCCAATTGGATGTCTCCATGTCCATTTCCTGTGTGGCTTTTTCTTGAAAAAGGAATTCAAGATGAAAAATCCTTCTGCCTCTGCAAACTCAACGAGAGTATTTCCACGCTGGTTTCTGTTGCCGTGACCGAATTTACCTACTGAAGTTTCATTCTGTTGCCGGTGCCCTATTTTTGCATTGAAATCTCCCATAATTATCTTCAAGTGCTGCTTACCTTTATTATTTAGATGACGAATTTCCTCATAAAATTCTTCAATTTCTTCTTCAGGATGACTTGTGGTGGGTGCATAAGTTTGAATAATCTGAGCCTGGTATCTTCTCGATAGTTGGATAACGAGTCGTGCAGCTCTGTCAGAGGAACTTTCAACTTCTACCACTTTATCCTTCAGTTTCTTGTTTATTATAAATCCAACACCACTAGTTCTGCCAGTATCTGTCCCACGATAATAGAAGAGATGTCCACTTTTCAGTTCAATGAGATCTTCTCCTTTTCTCCTTACCTCACTCAGCCCGACGATGTCCCACTTGATCCTTTGTAGTTCCTCTTCCAATTCAAGAAGCCTTGAATCAGAAGATAGGGAGCGTCCGTTGTAGGTAGCCAAGGTCAGCATCAAATGGCAGCCTAGTCCGGTCCTCCGGGGATTCTTAGCACCCTCTGCCTTCATGTCGCACTGGCCGCTGCCTTCATGTCGCACTGGCCGCTGCCTTGGCCAGGTACATATATATATATATATATATTTTTTTAAACTATTTTAGGTGGGAATGTTACTTGCACACTAGAAAATTCCCTGCTTGGAGAAATGAATTTATCCATAAATGGTGTAAAGTACTTTATTCATGTAACAATAACGCCCGCCTACGCGCTGCCTACATCAGCAGACAATGCCTACAAAGTGTCCAGGTGCTGCTGTGGTCAGCAAAATCCCCAGACTCCTTACTAGTAGATAACTTTTGGGACATAATTAATAGACGACTTAACGCCTCTGCATGATCCCTCGTAATATTGAAGAATTGTTGACACTGATCAACGATACATAGTCAACGATACCTCAGGACACCAGACACTTTTCCACTCGATGCAACGCCTTGTTGCGGAATGTATAGCCCAGAATGGTTGTCATATGACCTACGGACTCAGGCCATATCATACTATTTCCTCACCCATTACATTCATGTAATCCTTCAGAAATTAAATCACTTCTTTCCCACGTATTTATCTTCATGTGTGGTAAGTTTTGCCTCATTTCATGCTTTCCTTCATGGTGTGGCATTTTGTACATCGAGAAGTATATTTTTTTGGAGTGCAATTAGTCGTTTTCGTAAATACGAGAAAAAGACCCCTGAAATTTAATCGTATAACTTGTCAGTAGAATACGTCTGCTAATCAGTACCTGAGATGACCCCGAAAAGCGTCTTCGCTTTATATTTTTTGTTCTGCACGGCGTAGCAAAAAGGACTGTCCCTAACGCAGAGCTACTCACGCCTAGAAAGAGAGGGAGGCCCACGTCGTCGTAAAGACAAACACAGTATCATTAACTCGAGATTCGAGCGGTGTCAGAAGGAGCCATCGCTCACGGGACAACTCGGCGACGATAATTAGGATCTAAGTGTCATATTGCCTTAAAAAAAAAGGACGTAAAAAAGTATCTGTTATTTAAAAAAGGCAGAAAAGTGCTCCCTCATTTAAAAAAGAAAAGACTTTTTTGACGACCGACGACTTTCCGCTTTCGTCTTATGCAAACTTATAAAATCCACTAGCGGTTCCGGGTATGAATGTCAGTACAATTTGCATCAGTCAAAAAAAAAAAAAAAAAATCATGGCTTTTTGCCTGAAAAATTGAATGTCATAGCTTTGGCGCATATACGAGGCATTAAAACTTACAAGAGTGTTTAAAATCTCCAATAAGACAAAATTATTTACGAAAAACGAATGCTGAAAGGATTTGACACGACAAATAGTGATTAAAAACCTACTTTTAAAAAGTAACTAGCTACTGCTGCAACTACATTCTCCTGAAAAAGAAACTACCACTTTTCCAGAAAAGTAGGTAGCTATAGACAGCGTATCAGAATAATATGACCACCTACCTAAAAATGGGAATAACCACCCTTGGCCCGGATGACAGCGGCGAGACGGCGTGGCATGGACGCAATGAGGTCCTGGAAGGTTTCCCGAAGGCACACGTGCTCATTCGGACTGCAGCAGAGCACGGAGGCCCCGAGGATGACGTGGTTGTGGGTCGGCACGTCAGACCTGTCGATCCAAATAGTCCCACAAGTGCTCTATGGGATTGAGGTCGGGAGACTTCGCCGGCCAAGGGAGAACGGAGACATCGCTGTCGTGTTTCTGGAACCAGTCACGCACCCTCTTAGTGACATGGCAGGGCGCATTGTCCTATTGGTAGACACAATCACCACCAGGGTAAACGTCCAAAATGAAGGTATGTATGTTGTCAGCGAGGATGAACAGATAGCTGTTGGCGTTCAGGGACACATCCAGTGGTCCCAGGCCATACCAGGAAAACATTCCCTAAACATGCGCACTGCCACCTCCGGCCTGTACTTAACCGACAAGTGTGTCCAGGTGTTGGTCCTCGTGTGTCTGACGTCATATCCGCCACCGCCCGTCACTTCTGTGGAGTAGAAACCTCTATTCGTCGGAGAAGGCAACCTATTTCCATTCTTCCACTGTCCAATGACGGTAGTTTCATGCGAACTGCAGGCGTCGTTGCCGATGGACCTGGGTTAACATGGGCGCCTTGACGCAGCGTCGACTCCGGAGACCCATGCGTAACAGGGTTCGCTCTACTGTTATCGGGGACACGTACCCGGGTTAACATGGGCACCTTGACGCAGCGTCGACTCCGGAGACCCATGCGTAACAGGGTTCGCTCTACTGTTATCGGGGACACGTACCCGGGTTAACATGGGCACCTTGACGCAGCGTCGACTCCGGAGACCCATGCGTAACAGGGTTCGCTCTACTGTTATCGGGGACACGTACCCTGGTTAACATGGGCACCTTGACGCAGCGTCGGCTCCGGAGACCCATGCGTAACAGGGTTCGCTCTCTGTTATCGGGGACACGTACCCGGGTTAACATGGGCACCTTGACGCAGCGTCGACTCCGGAGACCCATGCGTAACAGGGTTCACTCTACTGTTATCGGGGACACGTACTTGGGTTGACATGGGCACCTTGACGCAGCGTCGACTCCGGAGACCCATGCGTGACGGGGTTCGCTCTACTGTTATAAGGGACAGGCACGTACCACACTGCAAAATATATGTGGTGTGAATTCACGGAAAATTTCTGAGAATAACGTGCAGCAACGTTGACGGTAGGTGCCCGTGTTTTTCAGAAATTTGCGTTTTTAAAGTGCCCGTTTATTTTAACTTCTGTATTTTTACAGACTTTCGGTAGACAGAAATTCCGTTTATTTCAGAAAAATCCATTTCAGGTTTTTCCGTATTTAAACTGAAATTCCGCAAAATCGACGACCCTGTACTACTCCCAACTGAGCTGCGGCTCAACAAGAAACTCGCGCCTTTACCAACTGATCCACAAATGCTCAGCTTACCGACTCACGTACATCGTAAAACGAATTCTACAAGGATGAAATTTTGTTTTTTCTCATTAATGTGAGTTATTGATTCATTTTATTTTCTGTTGAAGCTTATTATTTTTCTGAATAGGTTTGTAATACAGTGGATCCCACTTAAGAAGTTCCCACTTAAGAACTTTTCCCGTTTAAGAAGTTTTATTTTTACAGACCCAATTTTTTTCCATAGTGCGAATGTTAATTTTTCCCACTTAAGAAGTAACGATGTTTCAAGTTTTCCCGCTTAAGAAGTTGTAAGTCTCACAAGTTTCTAAATTAAAACATACGATTTTGGAACTCCTCTAGCAGATAAGTACATGTCAAAGAAGTTGGGAGGAAACGTTTCCCCGTACATGTAGCAAGCGAAGCCCCTGTCGGCTTCCCACGGTGAACGCAGGGGGTCATGTTTACTACCCCCACTTCTTCTGCGTCTGCCCTTTGTGTATCCCAATCGCCTTATCTTTGGGGCTGGGGAAAGGCTGGGAAAGGAAACACCTGCTGAAAATTAGTCATTCTGTCAGAGTTAGGCTCAGATGTTGCACCTCGCATACGTTGAGTTAAACGTTTAGTTTTATTGTTGAAATGCGTAGCTAGAAATATGGCGTCTAAAGGCATCAAAAGAAAAGCTTTATCTGTGGTTGAGAAACGAAACATTATTACGAAAGTTGATGAAAACCCGCATTTAACTAGGGTGCAGGTGGCAAAAGAACTAAATTTACCTGTTACAACCCTCAACGGTATAGTGGCAAAACGTTGACAAAGATGTTCCCACTTTTGAAATGCAAAACATCGACGATATTTGCGACATCAAAACGTAAGAGGACGATGAACCAGAAACGCAAGAAGATGAGTGCAGGCCAATTCCAACTTCAGCTGAAGCTGGTAAAGCACTAGAAACTTTTTGCCGCGTTATAGAAAGCCACGAACGTGTTCCAACGGACATAATGAGAAATTTGAGGGAAATGGACACGTACTTTGTGAATCTAGTGGGAAAAAAGGAAGAAACAAACGCTTTTAGATCAGTATTTTTGTAGTCCTGTAGCATAATAAATTTAGCTTTCAATCCTCATATTCAAGTTTAAATGGGTAAGTTGTGAAATCTTTTGTTATTTTAAAATTAACTAAAATGTAATTTCTGGATTTAATCTATGCAACATTTTTAATCGCCAAAGTCTTACAAAGCTAAATCAGACACTTCCCGTTTAAGAAGTTTTCCCGCTTAAGAAGTTTTCATCGCTTTGTCCCAACGAAAACTTCTTAAGCGGGATCCACTGTATTTTTATTTTTCTCTTTAGGAGGATTTTTCACAAATTAGAATTTTTCATCGTGATTTTACGAATCAAGAAAATGCTTTGCATTTGATTTTTTAAACTGACAATGATTATCATACCTTTAAAAAAGGTGAAATCTACCTTTTTTTTATGTTATTTAACAAAAAATATATATATAAATAAAATTTACTCTTCATAGCTATAGTAGCTTTTGTCTTAAGTTGTCCAAAGACTGATACATAGAATTTGTAAAATCATCTGTAAGTAGAGGAAATATGAGAGTTCCGGAACATGCCGCAACCCTGTTGATCGGTATGCCGCATGCCGCGTGTGCTAAAACTCTCATTGAGAGTTCTGGAACATGCTGCAACCTTTCTGAATGTTTTATTGAGAGTTCTAGCACATGCCGCATGTGCTGGATCTCTCAATGTAAGTTTTGGAAAAGCCTTTTGTCTAGGCTGATGAAGAAACTTTGTAGCGGTGGCAACACTGCTAACATAGGAATGTTCAGAACTTCTACGTTTTAGCCTTACTTAAAAAAAAAAATTCCGCGTCAGATTGTCCATGCCATCAAATGGGGAAATTTCTTTTTCCTCTTTTTTTTTTTTTTTTTGAGTATAAAAAAATGTCTTGTTGGTCAACAATGGGATTTGAACACTCCATCCTCTGTGTGAGAGGCAGGAACCTTAACCACTGGACCAACAAGACATTGCTTGTGTTAGCTTTATTGTGGATCCCTTTCCTGATTCTGGCATCGGAATAGCTGGTTGATACACTCCAAATCATCATAACTATAATAATAATAATAATAATAATAAAAATAATAAAATGGGAAAACAGTTTTTATACACGGAAAAATTAGGTGTTAGTACTACTAATATGTGTTTACTCTTTTGAGTTTCGGGGGCTTGATGACGTGGTAATGAAAAACAGAGTGGGAGGATGAATGCGAATCATTTGAGTTTTATGTGGCATTGTGTCAACATGAATTTTTCTGTGACTGTAGAACACCCTAAATTTGAATGTTGTAATGGAGGACGTGAAACTGACATATCTGAGCCCCAATCGAGAAGGAGGTTTAGGTGGTGTCAATGTTTTATTCCATGCTTTCAGGAAAGAAAAAATAAACAAAAAAGACGTTCAAGAATGGTTAAAAGGGGAAAGGGCATACAGTCTTCACAAACCGGTGAGACGACATTTTCCGAGAAACAGAATCATCACAAATAAAACTGATATACAATGGCAGGCTGACTTGGTTGACGTCGGCAGTTTGAGTCAGCACAATGATGGTTTTCGTTATTTACTGACATGTATTGATATATTTTCTAAACATGCATGGGTAATTCCATTGAAGAAAAAGTCTGGATCGTACATCATCGATGCTTTTTCCAAGATATTTGAACAGAGAAAATCCCTGAAATTACAAACGGATAAAGGAGCAGAATTTAAGAACAAAGAGTTTCAAAAGTTTTTAAAACATCAGGGGGTACATTTCTTTACCACAAATAACGAGACAAAAGCGGCCATTGCCGAAAGATTCAACCGGACATTCAAAACTAGGGTGTGGCGTTACTTCACAGCTCACAATACGTACAGAATTACCGGTGTACATAATGATTTACTTCAAGGATACAACCATTCCTACCATCGTAGTATAAAAGTGAAACCTGTTGAAGTAAACGAAAGCAATGAGAGGCAAGTTTGGAGGAATCTATATAGAAATATGACATCGGAGAAACCTTTGTACAAATTTCAAGTAGGAGTTCAGATACGAATTAGTAAAGCAAAATTAATATTTGAAAAAGGATACGAATCGAACTGGACTGAAGAGGTTTTCGTGGTGAAAGAACTTGTTCCTAGAACCCCTCCTGTGTACAAAGTGAAGGATTTGATGAACGAGGTAATTGAGGGTACCTTTTATGCCGAAGAGCTTCAAAAAGTAAAACTTTCAGAGACCTTTGCTCTTGAAAATGTCATGAAGAAACGCAAAAGGAAAGGAAAATTGGAATACGTTGTAAAGTTTAAGGGCTATCCCGACAAATTCAACGCGTAGATCTCAGCCATGGACTTTTAACATCGATATAAAAGTCGAATCCTTTTCTACTATGTATCACTCTATAAGATGAGTTTCTACCTCATGTTACCCAGCGATAATTCTCGCGGTTACTTTTCAGGCAATAAAATATCTCATTTTGTGACAGGTCTTTCGTCTTCCATCGAACTGAATGGTGACTGGGAAGTAGAACTCGTTGAACTCATTTATCCTCATTCCTGGTTCAATGTGAATACCAATTCCAATACCTTTGCTTATGATGCTAGTGGGGGTCAGATGAAAGTCGGAAAAATTCCAGCTGGATATTACGAATCAGTGAGCGATGAAGTAAAAGCCATGTCACATCACTGGACGAAAAAATTACCATGTATTACAACAAAACCAATAGACGAGTGAAAGCAGCTTTGATGAATGGTACTCAACTAGAACCATATCGTGGGATTGCTGAAATCCTCGGTTACCATCTTGGAGTATACTCGGCGGCAGAAGAGAGCGACCTCACGATTCATGGAAATTTTGTAGCAGACCTCAACTCATCGCTTTCTCTGTTGTACGTATACAGTGACATCGTGGAACCACAACCCGTGGGGGATGTGTATGTCCCTCTGCTTCTGATTGTTAAAGTGACTGGTGAAGATGGGGATGTGTATGTCCCTCTGCTTCGCATTGTTAAAGTGACTGGTGAAGATGGGGATGTGGTAAGCGCGATGTATGATCGACCTCATTATATTCCACTCGTAAGAAAAACTTCCAAACCATCGAAATCGTTATAAGGAATCACACAGGTCAGATAGTACCATTTGAACGCGGGAGATCGACACCACCTCGCAGGCTTGCAAGGGGCGTAGGGGAAGTGGGTGGCTGTTTACCTAAGGGGATTTGAAGAGATTTAACAGCAACATTGTTTTCTAGAAATTCTTTCCATAGGATTTCTCTACCACAGTTGTACCATGGGAAAACAGCAATCTCATCTTTGTTCTAAAATAGCTGTGTGTCTTGCTTACAACACTGCTCCCGTAGGCACAGGTAAACCGTGAGAGCAAATAGATTATCATTTGTTTGTTTTACGAACACTGTAAACTTAGAAATCGTCTCGCACAATTGCTTTATACGAGATGCATGTTCTTCTTAGGCTAATGGGAAAGGTGTCATTAACAATCTGTTCTTTTTAGACAATGTAGTCTGTGATAAAGACCCACCTGATGACATTGTAAAATGAGCGTCTGTGTTAAATACGGATACAGCGAGAGAGTTAGATGCTTTTGTATAAACTTTTGTAGAACATAATTAATTCAGAGATTTCATACTTTTTAACGTATGTTATTTTTATTGCTTGTATTCTTACACACACATGTATTATTTTTACACTACACACACACACACACACACACCAGAAAAATTAAGCACAAATACCTTAGGAAATTCTTTTTTTAAAGTAAACTACACTGGTGTGCAAAAATTAAGGACGAAGAGGAGAAATTAGCATAACAGCTGAACGAACAGGCAGAACGGACCGAAACACCACTCAGGAAATAGACTAGGGTCCGGCACGATAGGGCATGCGCATATATGCGATATGCAGCATGACGTAGAGGGGGGGGTGTCGGAAGGGTATAAAGCACACGGGCGGTGTACGCTCAGCAATTCGGTGAAAGCTATTGCACGGTGTACATCGGTTTGAACGACGTAGAGTTGCTACCACCGTGTGATATGGCCAACAGGCAATCCAGTAGACGACATCTGGATGATTTAACCCGAGGTTGCGTCATTGGAAAGTTGGAAGCAGGTGTATTCGAGGAGTTCGGGATCGCTCACAGCATTGTTTCACGAGCTAGGAGAGCATTTCAAACGACAGGAACAGCTGTCCGAGAGTTTAGCAGTGGTCGTCCACGAGCAACCACGGCGGCGGACGACCGGTATATTGACCTACAGGCGAGAAGAGACAGACGGCAGACAGCGGGAGAAATCGCAAGGCACATGCAACAGACAACTGGACGTCCGTTATCGCGTTTTACCGTGGCCAGGAGGCTGCACAAAGGTGGTCTATTTGCACGACGACCAGTACGGTGTGTACCATTAACGCCTGCTCATCGGAGACTGCGGTTTCTGTAGTGTCAGGAACACAAGAACTGGACACATCAGTAATGGGGTAGAGTTCGCTTTACGGATGTGAACCGATTTAGTCTGACGAGCGATTCTGGACGTATACACATCTGGAGAGAGCAGGGAACACGCCATCACACCTCCAACATCATCGAAAGGGACCGGTTTGGAGGTGGCGGAATTCTCGTTTCGGGCGGTATCATGCTTGGTAGCCGTACTGACCTCCACATCTTCCAAGGAGGTTCAGTCACTGGTGTCCGCTATTCTACCGAGGTTCTCCTGCCTCACGTGCGTCTGTTGAGAGGTGCTGTGGGTCCTGAGTTCCTCTTCATGGACGACAACACTACACCTCATCGTACAGTGGCTGTCGCAGAGCTGTTGGAGACTGAAGATATTCAACGCATGGATTGGCCCGCAAGGTTCCCGGACCTAAATCCAATCGAACACATGTGGGACCTTCTCGGGAGGCGCTTGGCAGCACATCACCAGCCGCCAGCAACGATTCCGCAGCTGCGATTGGCGCTACAAGAGGAATGGGCCGCGATGCCTCAACAGCTCTTTGATAACCTCGTCCTCAGCATGGACGGACATTATAAATCCTGCAACGCAGTCAGGGGTGATCATATCCCCTACTAAAGACGGGATTTTTCTTGGCAGCTGCCTGTCACATGGACGTTTCTTTCTTCTGTCCAGTTGTGCTCGAAGCTATACCTTTTCAACAAAGTGCCTTTGTATCCTTTATATTCCTTGTTTGGACGGTTTTGCTCACTTGTCCCATATTCTTACATCTTGGGGATCTTATGGTATGATTTGAGTCGATGTGGAGCACTTCTACACGACGTTACATTCGAAAAACCGTCTCGTCCTTAATTTTTGCAAGCAAGTGTGTGTGTACGATAATGGTGAACCTCTTTGCAAAATTTGGAAGTCCTCAAAAGGACTGTTTTTTTTTATAAAATATATGCGCAATAATGGTTAACCTTTTTGCAAAATTTGGTAGTCCTGAAAAGGACTTTTTTTTCTTATTTCATTTCCTTGCTCTATTCAGTCCATATCATCATGCTGTATTTCCACTTTGATTAGGCTGAAAATGTTTTCTAGTTTTACGGAATTGAGAAAAGCTTCGTTTGCATATTTCATCAAATTTCTTCTTTCCAAACGTTCAACGAGTTTTTCAATATTTTGAGCAAGTTCGATCGCTAAAGCAGCTGTATAGAAATAGTCATCTTCACATACTACTTCAGAAAGATCTCATTTCTTCTGCCGTGCTGTTTCTGTCAAATATGAAACTACATCACCTCTGAGAATGTTCTTAAGTTCTTGTAATACTTCTGTTTGCTTCATAAATATTAATTCTTGAAATGATTATCTTTGCTTTCCATTTGGAAAATCCTCTACTAAAGTTTCTTCAAACGTGTTGCAAAAGGAAAGGATTTTACAAAATTCAACAGCTATTTGATTTAACACATTGGAAGAGTTGCGTACCAGTTCTGACCACATTTCTTCCGTAAGAGTATTTATTGATTCCTTTTTATTAATAGAGATTTCATGGTTTCCTGGATTGATATGCACCTTTAGAAACCCAGTGAATGGGAAATCAATTGAGGAAATTCCATATCCGAGATTCCTTGAAATAGTATCCTTTTCGTTCATGAGCTCGATCCACTGATTTGTGAAAATAGTTATTCCAACTTTTGAAGAATAGCACTTCTTTCCATAGGGCTTGAATTGTCTGATATGAACATACAACCGTTGATTGAAAGATGTTATGTAGGCAAAGATATTATTCCCTAAATGGAAAAATTTATCAGGTAGGTTATCCATATGAATCACCCTGAAGAGCATCCACTGTGACTTAAAGTGGCCATCATAAGTCAGTAATCTAAGCAACGATACTCACTCAGATGGAAGGTGTTAACAGATCGCAGATACAAGCAAAAGTGAAGTACTCGCTGCACCACAAATCCAGAATAGGAGAGGTCATAAAATTATCAGCGAATCCCGGCAACACGAATAGATCATGTGACTGTTGAAAATTTGGAGTTATACAACAACAAAGAAATTCGAGAGGTTGCGGTAAAAAGATGAACAACCAATCGTTGAATGGGAAAATGGCAGATGATCAGTAGACTTCTTAAGTTAAATGTCTCAAAAGAGTCAGGTGTTGACATGAGTAAATTCAGGTATAAACACGCATAGCAATGTTTTAATCTACAATGCGGGACATGTGACATCGTCAAGCCCCCGAAACACAAAAGAGTAAACACATATTAGTAGCGTTACCACCTAATTTTTCCGTGTATAAAATCTGTTTTCCCATTTTATTATTTTTATTTTATTTTTATAGTTTAATATGATCGTTTGGAGTGTATCAACCAGCTATTCCGATGCCAGAATCAGGAAAGGGATCCACAATAAAGCTAACACAAGCAATGTCTTGTTGGTCCAGTGGTTAAGGTTCCTGCCTCTCACACAGAGGATGGAGTGTTCAAATCCCATTGTTGACCAACAAGACATTTTTTTATACTCAAAAAAAAAAAAAAAAAAAAAAGAGAGGAAAAAGAAATTTCCCCATTTGATGGCATGGACAATCTGACGCGGAATTTTTTTTTTAAGTAAGGCTAAAACGTAGAAGTTCTGAACATTCCTATGTTAGCAGTGTTGCCACCGCTACAAAGGTTCTTCATCAGCCTAGACAAAAGGCTTTTCCAAAACTTACATTGAGAGATCCAGCACATGCGGCATGTGCTAGAACTCTCAATAACACATTCAGAAAAGTTGCAGCATGTTCCAGAACTCTCAATGAGAGTTTTAGCACACGCTGCATGCCGATCAACAGGGTTGCGGCATGTGCCAGAACTCTCACTGAGAGTTCTAACATATGCGGCATGCGGCATATGCCAGAACTCTCATATTTTCTCTACTTCTGTACAATAAGTTAAGTACCCGGTTTCTTACAGTAACGCAATACGTAATAAATAGCTGGCGCAAAAAAAAAAAAAAAAAAAAATAGGGGAGAGGAGAAGAAATACCCTGTGCCACAATAAACAAAATTCTTGTGATTTGCTATCCACAATATCCGATCTCGCTACGGAACTTCATGATTCGACAGAGGATTGAAATTTAAAAGTTTATCAAACCTCAAGTATTCTCAGGAGTCGCTTCTATTACCGGTAATTTATAGTCATACAGATACGGGAAAAGTGAGAATGGAGTTTTTCCGTTAACATACGAAAGGAATTGCGGAAAGGTTTCTCAAAATTCAGAATTTTCCGTTAACACATCTATAAAACGGGAATTTACCGTCAATATAAGAAAGAAACTGCTGAAGGTTTTTGAAAATTCAGAATTTTCCGGTGGTACGAAAAATCCGTGAAATTCAGGTTTCTTTCCGTCATTTCACGGAAAGTGTTGTATCAGAAATATGCTTCGTTAATTCACGAAAGAAATGAGGGATGAGGGAAAGTTGTCCGTGAATTTCGGAATTTTCTTTACACAGCTGGGTGCCCCAGCGCTCATTTGCGTGGTCAATTACTGCACTGTTGCGCGTCGATTGCCCTTTACCAGTCGACGGAGGCGACGTTCTCATCTGGGGTCTATGGTCTTTGGGGCTCCACAGTTATGGCGTCGGGAGGTACTCGGTGTGCCAGCGGTACTTTTTTGGTACACCTTTACTACAGCACCTCGCGAACAGCCCACGAAGTCTGCTGTTTCTCAGATGCTTCCACTCTTGGCGCGGTAGCCGATGATCATTCCTTTTTGAACGTCCGTCAAAACACTAACCTCCGCCCATTGTGCTCGCGTGACGCACTATGGCTCATCTGTCCTGGCCGGCCACTTACATGTCCGTGCGGGTGCGTGTATATTAAAGTCCAGTGGCGTATTTCCAACTAGGCGCGCGCCTAGGGCCCCAGAGCTTGAGGGGCCCCGCAAACATATAATTGGATTGCCAGCTTTGTTTTTGTTTTCACAGACGGAAACAACAAAAAAAAATGAAGACCTTAATTTTAATTTTCCGATGAAAATAATAAGAAAAAAATGCTTTCAAGAAACTCTCCACATTCTCGCTTTCCTGCAATGATTGACGAAATTCTTACTGACCACCTTTCTTGGTCCATGGCATCCGTCTAGGCCAAAACTCCTCCACGAAAAGTCATCCACCCTTTTGAAGTGAAGCACTGGGCATAAATTTAATTTTACCCGTATTGTCTAATGTGGAGGACTTTTCCGGTTGCCAATGTCTTCAAGTATTTCATTTTTTTTCATGAAAGAAATACGGGATTACGCCATATAATACAAATTTTTGAAGATGACAATCCGATTTTTGGCGTAAATGTGACAAGGATGGTAAGTCAGATAATATCCGAAAACTTGAAATTTTTCAACGTCCTGGAGCGGGACTCAAACTCTCCCAGATAGCGCCCGGGGTATGCTAACCACTACACCACCCAGAACGACCAAGTTTCAAATTGATCGGAAACTTGAAACTCGGCCGTACTGGGTAGTGTAGTGGTTAGCATATGCGGGTGTTTTCTGGGAGATGCGGGTTCGAGTCCCGTCCAGGACGATGAAAATTTTCAGGTTTTCGGATATTACCTGACTTACCATCTTTGTCGCATTTACGCCAAAAATCGGATTGTCATCTTCAAAAATTTATTTCATTTTTGCATGAACCATGCTAGTTTTTTTTCAAAATGTAAAAAAAAAAAAAGAAAGACTATTTTCCAAAGCTGAAGCAATGGAAAGGGCACGTTTTGTAATTGAAATGCATTCCAATTTTATGAAATTTTATGACAATTTACACGCGATGTACGAAATTTCATTTTCAGCTCCCTTAGCGATAAATTTGCCAAGACACTTGCAACTGAAAAGACGTTAAAAGTGATCAGTTTTGCCTAACGTATCAAACTCAAAAAGAACGTTTGCTGTAACTGAAATAATCTCTTCATGGCGCAAAGCTAAAATTTATGAAATTTCCACTTTGAGAACTCCTAGCGGGAAATTAATGAACTAGTTGTGAAATTTAAAATGAGGAAATTTTAATAAATTTTTATGTCCGATCATTCGCAAAAATAATTTTTGAAGAATCTGCGAAAACCAAATGTTTTGGCCTTTAGCAAGAAATTAACGAACTAATCGGAAAATTTAAATATTTGAGAAAGCCTAATCTGTGAGGCACAAAAATAATATTTTCCTTTAAGTTGAGTAATTTCTTTACAACAGAACTTTAATTTTTTTGAATTTTCGACTTGACAGCCCTTAGCGGTATTTAAAGTGTGCCGAACTTAATATCCTTAGATTTCCTATTAGCCGCAAAAATAATGTTTGAAATAGCTCTAAAAACAAAAATTTTGATGTGCACGTGCAGACAAAGGGATTACGCTACCGCTGTTTCTTACAAAACGTTATAAATAATAGGAAGATAGAATGGAATTTTAAAAAGCGTAAAACACTTTTTTTTAATTTACTTTTTTTTTTTTGCTTATCTGACGGATGAAAATTTCTGAGGCGATAAGAAGGCGGAAGGGGCCCGCTGAATCTTTCAGCGCCTAGGGCCTTAAAGATCTAAAGTCACTTCTGAAAGTATCTGTTTACTTCCTTTACTATTAATCAGGCATTTACATTATATGGCACTATAAACAGTATTACTGAATGCAATCATTACTGACACGAGTACGATTACCAATTACATTATTCAAACAAACAACTTAACTTTTCCTACCCCACTTTAAAGGAAAAATAAGCAAAGAAAAAGAAAAGGAAATCCCAATTTTGACACGCGAGCATAATGTCATGCCTTTGATTTATCAGTGCCCGATAAAATGCTGTTACTATGATTTCTTAATTTTTAACACCGTTTTCTTACATAAAGAAAAAAATATTGCATTGACGATAATTCTTTTAAATTACCAGAGAATATGCCGTAATTTGAGCCCACGCAATTGTTTCTTGGTCTTTTGAACATTTTCTTCTCAAGCATTTGCCTTTCTTAGAATATTCCCAGACGCGAACAACGTTTGGTATACAAGTCAAAGTTCGTTACGACTCGTTGAAGAGTAAACATATTCCCTAAAATTGATCCCACCGAACAGTTGATAACGAATCATTATTTATGTTTCCGTATTTACGAGGTTTCCACTCATAATCTTTTACTACCGAATCGCTGCATGGAAAAAAATTATTTCTCATAATGCCATAAAAAGATTCAAACCGCGAAAGATGGATTAAAAAAATGCATCAGTCTATATTGAGGGCTGACATAACAGACCGTTGAAAAAGAAAGCAGCGACTGTAGATATGTATACGGGGGTGTATCGGTTCGCACTTTGCCCTTTGACCCGCGAATGGGAGCCGACGTTGGCGTTCCTCTGGGCGCAGACCACGTGTTGCTTGCTGTCTGGAAGCGCGCGCATCCGACGGGCGTCCTCTTGCGGAAGTGTTTGGAGCCAGTGGTCAGCATAGCATCGTCTTACCAGGCGAGAGTTGTACATCACGTGTCGGCGTTAAATCCCATCGAATGGTCGGCGTATTGCAATTCTTTTAGAACTACTTTGCTGATCGTTTTTTTTTTTGCCGCCCTCTTCAGAATGACTTAGTGTTTTATATCGATGACTTAAAGGATTTTCGACGACAGTGTCAAAGGTAAGTGAGTGTGTCAGTAATTCATGGCATGCAGGCAGATGGTGTTTTGTTATGGTTGATGAAACCGCTTCGAAATCTGATGTCATGCCTTTCACTAAATATGATCTTTTGCTATGTCTGTTTTGATTTGCTGTTTAGGAATTTTCGCCGGCTGGCTGCACTGCTGTCCTTGCTGGTTTTACTTCGCTGGCGAAACCGCACCGCTCTAATAGCGAACCCGAAGCTTGATTATGCATATTTCTTTGCATTACTAAAATTCGCAATTCGTTCTTACCGAAGTAGCCATATCACAAAAGTACAAGGTAAGCATGTGATGAACTGACATCTAGATTACATTCGTTTAGCTGAAACAGTTGTGTAATGTTAACGGGGAGAACCCAGAGGAAATGCAGAGTTCGAGACTGGTTCCTAAATCACTAGTTACTCACTTTTATTACCAGTTTGTTTGTTTTTAATTCTAAAATTAAGGAATATTAAAGATATGGAAGTGCCTAACGTATTGATCGTTCCAAAATTTGAATGAAACTTTAAATAAAAACACGTGCCTTGTTTGCTTAAATTAACTTAGCATTTAGGCATAAGTGCATAACAAAATTTCTGGAGTTTCTTTGAATACGAAAACCTTTTGGCTGGGGAAATTGTGCTGTTTTTGAACTTGTGTTCCGAGCAATAAACATAAGACACCCAATGAGGTGCTTAAAATCAAAAATTGGCAACTTCACGCTAACGGTAAACAGCTTTTTCAAAGAATGATTGTTCACTACCAGTATCAATTTCTAACAAATTAAAGTGTAAAATCATTAAAATTTAACAGTAAAAATTTTTTTGAACGTGTCAAAATCGCTCCCTTCGTCCCCGTCTTTACAATTAACCATATATTTCATTTTAACAGCTAATTTTGTTTCTTTCATTTTTTTTTTAATTATAACTTTTTCGGACACTTTTCTAGATGGTATATGTACAAAACTTTCTCTCCCGAAAAAAAAAAAAAAAAAAAAAAAAAAACCAGCTTTATAATGGGTTCTATAAACTGCGAAACTTATATCGTTATTATATTTACTGCGTAGCATAGCATGTGAACTTATTTCACTTCAAGGTTTCGTCTATGCGCATATTGACAACTCATAATTATGAAGATCTCATATTTCTGCTTTACCCTCCTCATGAAGATGATAGAAGAATTATTTTAAAATTTTTTCGTCTGTACTGAATCTTCTGATTACCAAGATATTATTTGATGTTTTTCTTACCTCTGAAATAGGTGTGGATGGATGTATGGAAGTTATTTCTTGTATTACTGTGATCTCTGTAATATGAGGAACTGTTACGATGGGCGCACAAAAATTGTGCTTATGTCAAGATGCCCAGCAACGCCGTATTGTTTTTTTTTTTTGATTGGAGGTTTAACGACCACCGTGAGCAACTCAATGGGCTATAAGCAGTCGCCCGTCCCTAATTTAGGGTCACTGGTTCCAGGGAAGGGAGAGAGCCAGTGCCGAAAGACAAGCACAACATCCATGCCTCACCGGGATTCGAACCCGGACCCCTTACGGACGAATGATCAGAGGCCAGCGCCTTAGACCACTGCGCCACCGGGGCGGCACCGTATTGTTTGCAGCAACATTGAAACAAGCAAAAGGAAAGTGCGCGTTCTGAGAATTATGTTTAAGAGAAAAACATTAAGTGGGATAACTTTATCCGTTCTACCACACCTGTCTCAGTGATAGGATAAACATCAAAGAATGTTCGGCATATCAGAAGATTAAATATAGATGTAAACATTCAAAAGGTGAATTTCTCATAACATCACAAGGAGGGTAAAAGCAAAAAGAATGTATGGAATATTTCTTATTATGAATTGTGTCGACAAGCTCACAAGGTGAATCCCTGATTAAAAAAGAAAATCATATGCGATAAACGAAAAGCATATATATATTTTTTATATCGCTTTTAGTGTTTATCCTGCACGAAATATTAGTCAACATATTCTGTCGCCTCTGTTTCACGAACAACGGTACATAACTTTATCTCTAATACATGTTTTCTATTCTTTCAGGATATATTTCCACCTAGCTACTGTATTCTATCTTTTCCGGATGTAAAACATTTCTTTGAGATTAATTTATATCCATTTAACCATACATATCCCTCGTTAAAAGGAAAAGTGCAATTTCAAGTGATAAGGTTTCTGTAAAGGAATATCAAACATATTTCAAGTATAAATGACTGAAGTTGCTTGTATCTGACGATTGTGAGACTGCCAGTGAAAGTTCCAAACATTCACATCAGAAAATCGAAGCTTTCACGGGTATTGCAATTTGAGAATTTGCACATTTTCTAAAGTCCCAAACGACGGTCTCGAATGATACGAAAAACTGAGGGACTTTTAGGGGGAAGGAAGAGCTGACGCATTAGTGACATTTTGGATCACTTATTTGTGAAGAAATATTTGGTGATTTGTATTGATAGTTTGTAGCCTTTTTTAAACCACATTTCAAAGGAGAAAAACATCTGTGAAGACTTTTAAAAAAATACAATTGTAGTTACAACGGAGTCCTAAATGAACATGGTAAGCGCAAAAACTTTGGCAATGTTTCACATTTTACGGCAGCAAATTGAACATAAATTAAAAAAAAACAACTCCAGATAACAAAATCTGAGTTTAAACAATAGAAATTCTTAACTGCCCACTGCATTCCGGCAGTTTTTGAAAGCATGATGCTGCTTATTTATCAGAAACGAAGTTATGTTGAAAAGCTAATGAGCAGTTGGTCATCAGGTATCAATTTCGACTTGACAGATTTCATTCTTGAAAATGTTTACTGTAAGTCTTCCAAAACAGTCAACGAATTTTGTCTCCGGTCCCTTTCTTATTTCACAGGTGAAACGATTCTGAGAGAGAAATTTGAAGTAACTCTGAAAAAGTTATGAAATTCTATGGAAATTGTTTGTTTAAAATCTTGTTCAGCGTATTTGGGAATAAGTCAACAGGAAAGATATCACTCGAAAGATAATATACTTGCATAAAAGACATTCCTTGCGGTTTTTACTTTTTTTGTTCCTTTCCCAAAAGTGAGCGGTATGAAACGGCAGAGGGAAGTTTATAATATGGCCAAAGGGTCGTAGGTTGCTGATCTTTAAGTAGTTAAATTTAAAACGCATTCATAACAGTTTTGCGACGAAAATATAATTTGTCGTCCGAACGGGGTCCGGGTTTGAATCCCGGTGAGGCATGGGTGTTGTGTTTGTCTTACGGCGCTGGCTCTCTCCCTTCCCTGGAACCAGTGACCTCAAGACTGTCATTAAACCTCCAAAAAAAAAAAAATGTAATTTGAACAGCTATTTATCTAAATTCATTTGTTCGTCCCTTTAGACGACAGGCGATATTTGTCGCGTTGTCCAAGTCGCGGGTTATTATTTCACTGTTGGACATCCTGCGTAAAAAAAAAAAGAAAAAAATATTAATGAAGTGTTCTCTCTTATGGCTCTTATTCTTCCCCGCCATTAGACTAGTGGCCCTAAATTGTAGACGAACGACACACACCTAAATCTGGAGTTCATCAGACATGGTGGCGAATTCTAGAGTTTTTCGTGTTGCGTCTGTTGGCTGGATGATGGGATTAAACGCGGTTTTCCTGCAAGCTGTGCGGGATTTATCTTCGGTTGTTGTGAGGAAGAGTTGATTTGTGTGCCTGCCGTGGAGACAAGATGTGTGTAGATACTACTCGCAGATACACTGTTCATTTGCAGTTCCATTTGAATAACCGAAATCTGTTCCAGTTTGGCAGTTGCGTAGGAACTTGTAGGGACGGCTGCCTTGTCTGTTCTCATTTGCGTGCAGGAGCAAAACATCACTTTTGCCCTGTCACTTTTTAGTTACGTCCGAAAGCAGAAAAATACTTCGATGTTTTTTTGTTTTTTTTTTTAATTTCTTGTCATTTAAAAAAAAACTTTCCATTTCTTTACTTAATCATATGGAACTCTAAATTTTTACATCCCATTCCTGAGACGCTGATCGGTTGAACTCTCCTGGCTCTGAACCTTATAACGAAGTACCAGCCTCATTAAAAAAAATCCTGAAGTTTCTGAAAGATATGCTTTGGTAAGAAAACCAGGAAGGTTTTCTATTTCATTTAAGTATAAAAAAGTAGTTTCTTTAGGGGGGGGGGGGAGAAGGAAGATAGCGTTATACATCAAACATACGAATAAAGTTATGTTTCTTGGGGAGTTCACACTAATGTGTGGGTGGCCAAATCAATAGTTTTATCATCGCTTATAAGTAAAACAATTTGTATCAATATAAAATAAGATTTATATAAATTTAGATTTTATCGATAAACTTGAGTAGCATTTTTCAATGACATCACATCCTGTTTAACAACAAAACAAATTCTATGCAACCAAAATTTACATATCCTGATATATCCCTTCTTTTCAAATAATAGTTCCTGTCGAATGGCGGGAACGTGTGTTGATAACTTTTATTAAAAGTAAAGATCTGTGTTTAAACTACTCGAAAGTGTAGAAAAGGCAATAAAATTGACCTTACCACCTGTTGAAGTTCGTGGACCAATTGTTGCAAGCGGATTTTTAGGACCTTATGCTTACTCATGACGTTGAAGTCCTTCCCCATACGACGGGGTCCTGAAGACCATGTGAAAGCCGTGCCTTGGAAGTGGATTCTTCTTCATAGTGCTTTAGCAGTATGCACTGGTATTATTGTTGAGCTGATATCCCGGGACGTTGTCGAAGTTTTATTTCACCGAAACCTGGAACTCGTGCTTCAAATGTACATGCGAAGGAAACTCCCAGCCTTTTGTAAATAGTGGTTCGATGAAAGTCTGCCCGATCAAGACACTGGGCAACGGTTTGCTTTGGACGGACACCCTGAGCTGACGGTCTGACATTTTTATGGCCAATAATGACTCTGCGCATAAGAGGGAGTGGGGGGGGGGTCTACGTCTAACTAGTATGAAATATAGTTTGCACGGGAGGGTGCTGTGCGTTATCCACTGTCTGACATTTAAGGAGGACAAGTATGCACCTGAAGTTATGAAGTAAGTTGATAAAAGAAAGGCTTGCCAAGTCTAACGCCGTGTAGGGTTTGAAGAAAAAAGTAATTGGAGGCTTGTGGATGTTGATATAGATACGTCACGTGGTACTGCTAAATTGGATAATTCTATTCTGTGGAACCTGAGACCTGCTGTTAAGAAAATTTTGGTCATGGGGAAGGACAGGTACAACTTCGTATCGTGTTCAGCGGTGGGGAATAAATACTCCTGTGTGAACAGTTCATCAGTACCTGAAGGAACACTTGTATAAAGCGGGTACTCTTTACGCTTAAATAAAAGTGGACTACAGACTTCGTTGTAACGAAGTAAGTGTTGTACATGCGGACACTACTGTAATGATGTAACCCCGGGTCATTTGGTTTTAGAGTTCGATTTGAGGCCTTAGGGTTCAAATTCTGTTTTGTCTATTTGCATTGTGTTACGGCACTCTCTGGCCAAATATGGACTTATATAGACTTTTTACCGGGAATTCCTAATAACATGTGTGTTTGCAGCTGAATGAAAAGTTCTCTAACTTTTGTTTATTAGACATCCCTGCGAAAGTACCATATGTAGTCAAACTGTGGAACGCCGCCCCGGTGGCGCAGTGGTCTAAGGCGTTGGCCTGTGATCATTCGTCTGTAAGGGGTCCGGGTTCGAATCCCGGTCAGGCATGGATGTTGTGTTTGTCTTACGGCACTGGCTCTCTCCCTTCCCTGGAACCAGTGACCCTAAATTAGGGACGGGCGACTGCTTATAGCCCATTGAGTTGCTCACGGTGGTCGTTAAACCTCCAATCCAAAAAAAAAACAAACTGTGGAACATAATGCAATATATGCGAAAACGCCTGCTCGGGCAGTGGGAACGTGGCCTCTCTCCCAGTGAAGTGTAAAACCAATTTGCTTCATTACAGCAAATTTTTTAATCAACCCACATTATGTAATTAAGTTTGCTCATAATCCCCTTTCGTGCCCAGCTAATAAGAACGAGTAATGGACAACAAGTTGGTCTTCAGGTATCGACGAACAGATCTCAGAACCGGGAAGACCTTCACACTCAACGCCATAGTATTTCTACCATCATCGTCCGTACTGATGGCTGAAATTATTAACAAAACTCAAGGCGAAGCCTTACCTGATTTGCACCATGCGACTTATCTGCAACAACGTCCTCACAGCCTCGAACAAACTTTTTCTTTATTTAACCTTTCACAGCTTTTACGCTTCTCAAATCCCCCCCCACATTTGTTTTTCTCTATTGACACAATAACGTGCTCCATAATCTCAGACACTGGCAACCTCACTCGTCAGAGATAATCTCCAGAAATGTTGCTGCCATGGAATTTACGACACTGTACAGTTCACAAAGGATTGAAGCTGGAATAAGCAGCCGATAGAAAGTAGTAAAGCTATACTAGTGATCCGATTAATTGTTGTAGGAATATATACATAAGCGTTTCCAAACTTTCGCACATCAACCAGATGGCTCTTTCAATGAAGTTGGACAGAAACTGCAAACTGAATAATAGAACGCTTTAACAATTTGAACGCGGTGCCTTGACTTGACAATAAATAGATACGACGTTATATTCATTTAAAGATGCGTTTTATCCTGGTAGGGAGAAGGCGTTATTTGAAGAACTGGTTCCAAACTCGTGGCAACTCCAGCGAAACGCTACCATTGCAAGTGTCACTGTAAGGATCTCGAAGGTTTACCAAATGGAAAACCTTGGAGATCATTACAAACAGCTAATAGGTAGCCAATTTCTCACATACGAGTATTTGACTTCTCTGGATAGAGCCGTGGCTACTTTACCGTATGTTGTGTCCCTTTAATGTTCGTTGACTGATTCCAATCAAACGTTTGGCCATTACAATGTAATATCGTTTAGAGCTTTCCGGATATTGTAGGGGGATACTACATTTGAGTACGGTACTACATTGGAATGACCAAGCGTTCGTTTGGTATCTGTCAACTAGCGTTAAAGGAACACAACATACGGTAAAGTAGCCACGACCCTATCCAAAGAAGTCAAATACTCGTATGTGAGATGATATAAAGAAATTAGCTACCTACTCTACTCCTAAATGCACAGCCATTCGGGAAACTTTGGAGATCATTACCAACAGTGATACTTGCAATGATAGCGTCTCGCTGGAGTTACCACGAATTTGGAACTAGTTCAAGTAACGCCTTCTCCCTACCAGGAACCGAGTGCACAATTAACGTGATACCTTGTATCTTTAAATGAATATAACGTCGTATCTATTTATTGTCAAGTCAAGTTACGGCGTTCAAATTGTTAAAGCGTTCTATTATTCAGTTTGCAGTTTCTGTCTAACTTCCTTGAAAAAGCCATCTGGTTGGTGTGCGAAAACTTGGAAACGCTTGTTTATATATTCCTACGACAATAAATCGGATCACTACTATAGCTTTACTATTTTCTACATAATTGGTTTATTGTTCCTCGTTATTAATAAGCAGTTGATGTTCAGTGAGCTCACTCTTTCATGGCTATCAGAAGAACTTCCATGACGCAGGGTTGCAGAAAAAGCCTCTGCCTTTTGTCTCTGCTTGGCGTACAGTCGGCATACCAACATAACACCGATCTATGGAATCCTCACTTGGTAATCTCCAATCCACAAGAATCAGGACGTTTTGCCAGTCAAACAAGTAACTTCGCAACATGAGTCCCAGACTTTCAAAAGATGAAACTTCCAACACAGGATTGTCTTCCAACACTGTCGGCCCAATAGTATCTTCACCGGAACACTACGAATGACAGACGTACACTACCACAGTACGCAGCTTTAACCTAAAGTCTTCGAAGATTCATCATAAGAACTTAACAGCTTCAGTCACGTAAATAAAGTCCAGCAAATCGGCTTGCATCGACTGGTCGGCGAACCTTGCATGTGTAAGGTCAAAGAGTATTATTGTCCATCCATCTCTCCAATAAGATCTCTCAGCACTTTCACTAATTAGACTAGGGGAATGCCTTATCACGAATTTCTTTGCTGTCTGTTAAACTCAGCCATTCGTCGCAGTTCGTCGAATTGTTAAGGAAATTAGTTGCCGGCTTGGATGAATGCTAGGGTACGATTATTGCTCAAGAGGCGAAATGTTATTACTAAACTTTGAAGCTTTTGATTTTTCTTTACGATTTCTTGGTTATTTCTCATTTTGCTGTATTCTTTCTTTTCGTTTTGGGAGGTTTCCCCTTTTTTAAGGCACTTTTAACGCTCATTTTTATGTGCTATTCAAAGAAATTTGCATATTTTGACCATATTTACAGGAGCGTATATATAATTTTTTCCGGGAGAGGGGGGGTGACGAAAATGGAAGTTTTTGAAGTCCACCAGGAGAAATTGGAAAAATAGAAGAAAAAAATTTTTTTTTCTAATGTAAGTTGATGCATTTTTATTAAATTCAAGCAATTTTTTTTCTAATGTAAATCGCATTTTAACAGAAAACAGTTACCACTTGGGGGGGACCATGGCCCCCACTAAATACACCCCTGCGTACTTACAAAAGTTACTTGCACTGTTTTGAAAGTACATTTTCCAATACTCAGCTGTTTTTTTGTTTTACGCTTTCCAATCGTAGGTTGAAGCAGCGTGTGTGCTCCAGCTTTGTCCGCGTGTCTGTACGATAACTCACGTAAAAACTGTTCGATTTCGATGAAATTTTAGTATGTGGTAGGGGACAACCTGGGGACCAACCCTATTGAAAATGGGCAGAATGGGGTATATAAGGTCAGGACATAAGAGCGGGATCAATTTCATCGCCCTTATGCGTCATAACTTATCTAAAAATGCTTCGATTGCGACAAAACTTTATCATGTTGTTCCGGAGGTATACTGAACCGGTTCTGTTGAATATCATCAAAATGAGGTTAAAGGTCAGGGCACAGGAGTGAGATTTATTCCACAACCATTATCCTCATAACCTGAGTAATAACTTGAGTAATGATTTCTGGTATGTTGGAAAGCGTATCATAAATCAGTGCATTGCATGATTTTACTAACTTGTTTTTCTATGAAATTAGATTAGAAAATGTTGTCCTTGACAGTGCCTTGTGTTCTTCAGCGTGGGAAAAACAACTCGGTGTGATCGCTTATTTACGCTTTCCAATCGTAGGTTGAAGAAGCGTATATGCTCCAGCTTTGTCTGTCCGTCCGACTTGATAACTCGCGTAAAAATGGTTCGATTTCGATGAAATTTTAGTATGTTGTAGGAAACAACCTGGGAAAGTACCCGATTGGAAATGGGGTCAAAAATCAGGACATAGGAGCAGGATCCATTTTATCGTCCTTATGCGTCATAACTTACGTAAAAATGCTTCTATTGCGACAAAACTTTAGTATGTTGTTCCGGAGGTACACTGAACCAATTCTGTTTAAAATCATTGGAATGGGGTCAGAGCACAAGAGCGAGATTTATTCCACAGCCAATAATCCTTATAACTTGAATAATAACTCGAGTAATGATTCCAGGTATGTTGGAAAGCGTATCATAGTCAATGCACTGCATGATTTTACTAACTTGTTGTAACAAAGCAAGCTAAGTTTTTAAAGAAGCCAAAGGCCAGACTGGGCAATCTATCTTTCCCAAATTAGACAATGTTTTGGATTAAAAAAAAAACAACTTAGAGGAAAATCCCCCATACCTGGACTGAAGAAGCTGACACTTCTGAAAACTAAGAATTACCGTAAGGGAATCTATATATGCTGTATATATATATATATATATTTTTTTTACTTCAAGTATGTCCCATTCACATCCGCAGGTGTCGAAAGAAGCTTCTCGGGTTACAAAAGAGCTTACCTACTACTCAGTGGCGTACATTCGAGGATAGCTGCGGTGCCCAGAGAATGCACAAATAAAACTGAATTAAATATACACAAATAAAAGTCAGTTATCAACGGTATTAAAATATATCGACACTTTCGGTGCGAAAAAGAACGCGTGCGGATTCGCTTCTTTGACTCAGTCTGGTGAGCGAAAACCAACGGCATAACGCAAGCAGTTCTTCCAGTCTTCGCAGTTCTGATGCGAAAACCTTCCGTACCGTCGCCTGCTAGCGTTTCCATGGCAACATGAATCCCAAGTCTCGGACCCAAGATACGCCACTGCTACTACTCATATTAGTCAACATTCGTCTGTTTCCATGAGAACACATTAAGACGTCACTGCAGTTCTGATGTGCATGCATGAACAGAGATTTTTAGTGTTCAAGCAAATAAAATTAATCTGGAAAAGGTATGCATTCTTATCATTTTTTTCCTTTTGAAGATATTACAAAATTTCTGGCATTTAATATTTATTTTAGACTTGAAATGTAATTTATCAATTTTATAATAATAGAACGTATTTTTTTTGACAAAAATTAAATTAGCTGGTTTTTTTTTTTTTTTTAAGTTTTCGAATTTTTAAGGGCATTTTTAAAGAATTCTTAGGTCATGAAAATCAGTGGATTCCAGTTATGTCGTCAGTTCGGAAAAGATTAAAAATTGGTCGCTTCATTCCTCTCTGAAGTTCACGGTGCGAATTGAAAGTTTTCCCATTTAATCTTAAAATATCAACGGTTCGTGTTGAAATATTTGTTTGGATACTCGAAGAAAGCGCAAAAGGATAGTGTGGTGAACGTGTTGTGTATTCCTTTGTCCTGATTGTTAGCTGTCTTAAGACGTTTTGTGGTCAGGTGCTGGTGCGGTAAGTGTCGCAATGAAAAAAGCTTTGTCTAGTTTTGACTGTGAATGTGCGTGTTTTTAAGTTCGAATATATAATGCTCAGATCTGACTGTAATGTTTGTTTGCAAATTGCTTACGGACAGAAAAAAGTTTGTTTTTTTACTCTTTGCTTAAACCCGAGTCAATTGCTATGTATGTATACGTCGGTGAAACTGACGCCTGTCTAAACTTAATAAAAACAGAAAAATATATTTTTCTTCGTGAACATGTTTGCATTTTCTACGCTGTTCCAATTTCGGCGGACTGGTCGCTCAGAGGTGCCTATGATTCATTATTGTCAACCATTATCAATCCACTGCTGGACGAAGGTCTCCTTAAGTTTCCTTCACAACGGTCTGTCTTGTGCCAGTCTCCTGCATGTTACTCCCGCATACTTTCGAATTGCATCCACATATCTCCCATGTGGTCTTCTGGGTCTTTTACTGTCCCTTGGAATCCAATCTAAAATTTCGGCTGTACATCGATGGTCTGTCCTTCTGGCAGTATGTCCAGCCCATTGCTATTTCAGGGATTTAACTCTGATCATGATGTTTTCCACTATTGTCATTTTTTTTATCCTCGAGTTCCTCTTCTTATGTCTCCTGGTTGCACCAAGCATGCATCTCTCCATGCTGCTTTGAGTTGTCTGCAGCCTTTGTATGTCTCTTTTAGTTAAGATCCACGTCTCTGCACCATACGTAAGCACTGGAAGGATGCATTGATCAAACACTTTTCTTTTAAGACATAATGGCATATTGCTCTTGAAAATTATGCTGTTTCTTCCAAAAGTTCTCCAGGCAAGTTTTGTACGCCGATTAATTTCTTCATCAATGTGACCCTCACTTGATATCTGCTGTCCAAGATAAACGTACGTGTCTGTTATCTCCAGCTTTTCTCCATCAATCGATAAAATCTTCATTTCTTAAAAAGAATTGAACACCACTTTTGTCTTCTGAAAGTTCATTTTAATCCCACTTCTTTACTCTTGTCAGCAAGTTCCTGGATCATACTCTGCAGCTCTGATGGGGTAGTTGCAAAAATGACTGTCATCAGCAAAACGAAGGTGGGTTAGATAATCTCCATTAATCTTTATCCCTTTGTTCTCCTAGTTCAGTGATTGAAAGACATTTTCCAATGTGGCATTAAAGAGCTTCGGAGACATGGTGACAATTTGTCTCACTCCCTTTCCAATTTTTATGTGTGCTGTATTCTCAAACAGCCGAATCTTTGCATTTTCATAGATGTTGTTAATCATATTAATGTATGCATCTTCAATACCACAGGATTTCAGAGCCATTGTAACTGCTGATGGTTTCACCGAATCAAAGAACTTTTCATAATCGACAAAAGCCATGCACAATGGAAGTTCATATTCCCTCGCTCTCTCAATCAGTTCTCTCAGTACGTGGATATGATCTATTGTGCTGTAGCCACTCCTGAATCCAGCTTGTTCTCTCGGTTGAGCCATGTCCAGTGTTACCTTCAAGCGGTGTGAAAGAACTTTAGTGAAGATTTTATAAACCACTGATAGGAGGCTGATAGGTCTGTAGTTTCCTGAAATCCTCAATGTCACCTTTTTTATGTAGCAAGATCATTATAGCGTTGTTCCAATCCTCAGGAATAATCCCTTCATTAAGGCATAGAGTGAAAATTTGGGCGAGTATTGTTTCGATTTCTCCACTTGCTTCTTGTATGATGTCTACAGTAATTCCATCTTCTCCTGGAGCTTTTCCCCGCTTCATGTTCTTAATTGCATGTGCAACTTCTGCTGGGGATTATTCAGAAGTTAATCAAAGTCATTTTCAACACTCCCTGTGCTACGGTTACGTTCGTTGATGTATAAAAGGAGTGACAATTGCAAAATGTGGATACTGATGAACACATATATTCCGAAGAAAACATTTCTTAGTTTTTAAAGAAATGTTTTCCGCGGAATCAGTAGCTGACTTTAGTAGTACTTGAGTATGAGTTAAATGAAGTTTTGACGCTGGGTTCTTTTACAAGAATTAATCTCTCCAGGCTACAGTTTCGAATGAAAATGTTTGTGAAGACATCGTACCCGCCCCGGTGGCGGAGTGGTCTAAACGATGGTTTATTATCATTCGTCCGGGTTCAGATTCCGGTGAGGTATGGGTGTTGTGTTTGTCTTACGGCGCTGGCTCTCATCATCCCTTCCCTGGAACCAGTGGCCCTAAATTAGGGATGGGCGACTGCTTTGTAGCCCACTGAGTTGCTCACGGTGGTCGTTAAACCTCCAACAAAAACAAAAAAATACCGTAGTTATATTTCAAATTTAAATATCAAAGTTCTTCTGTTGAAGTTATTTCGTTATTATTCTTTTTTTATCGTCTATTAAGAAAATATATAGAGGTTGAAGCATCTCTTATCTAAATGCTTGGGCCCCGGAAGTGTATAGGATTTTTTCGGTTATTGGAGTTCAGTAGGTTTCGGTTTAATAGGGACACATCGGAACTAGAACACTTTGGCTCAATTATGCGAAGCTTTATCCAAACAGCTAATTTGGGATGTTCTTCGAGACTTGTTCCAAATAAAAGGCTGCTCTGTATGACCGATGACTCAATTAACCGGAATCTTCTGAATTTGCATACGGTATTTCCCACTGTTCTTATGATAGTTTGGGTTCGTTGATATATAATAAGATAGATATATACACAATTGAAAAACAAACACCAGAAAAAAATGAATTAAAAAAAAAAAAGAATATTATTACCATGAAAATTTAAACGCGCAAAAGCAGCAGAGAAGAATTTTCAGAAAAAACACTTAGGAAGTAAGAAGCTAGTTCAAGGGGAGCCAAGAGCAAGAAAAAAAAAAAAATGCAAACAAGCAGAGAAGAGCAAGCAAGAATGCAGAAAGTTTTGAAAATGCTGAGCTTTGGCTTTTTGAAGGATTAGCTAAACACTGCATTGACTCATCTCTACGAAGACCTAGTTGAAAATGGGTTTCTGCAAACACATTTTCAACTAGGTCTTCGCAGAGATGAGTTAAGGCAGTGTTTTGCTAGTCCTTGAAAAAACCAAAGCCGCCCGGTGGCGCAGTGATCTAAGCGATGGCCTCTGATCATTCGTCCGAAAGGGGTCCAGAGTTCGAATTCTGGTGAGGCATGGATGTCGTGTTTGTCTTACGGCACTAGCTCTCTCTGCCATGGAACCAGTAACCCTAAATTAGGGGCGGGCGACTGCTTTATAGCGCATTAAGTTGCTCACGGTGGTCGTTAAACCTAAAAATGAAGGGGAAAAAAAAAAAAAAAGCCGAAGCTTAGCATTTTCAAAACTTTCTGCATTTTTGCTTGCTCTTCTCTGCTTGTTTGCATTTATATATATATAATCTTTCAATTAGTTCTCTCAGTACGTGGATATGATCTATAGTGCTGTAGCCACTCCTGAATCCAGCTTGTTCTTCCATTGTGCATGGCTTTTATGGATTATGAAAAGGTCTTTGATTCGGTGAAACCATCAGCAGTTACAATGGCTTTGAAATCCTGCGGTATTGAAGATGCATACATTAATATTAATAACATCTATGAAAATGCAAGTGCAAAGATTCGGCTGTTTGAAAATACAACACAAATAAAAATTGGAAAGGGAGTGAGACAAGGTGATACCATATCTCCCAAGCTCTTTAATGCCAAATTGGATCCCTGAAATGGCAATGTGCTGGACATACTGCCAGAAGGACAGACCATCGATGGATAGCCGAAATTTTAGATTGGATTCCAAGGGACAGGAAAAGACTTAGAAGAAGGCCACATGGGCGATGGGTGGATGAAATTTGAAAGTATGCGGGAGTAACATGGAGGAGACTGGCACAAGACAGACCGTTGTGGAAAGGCTTTGAAAGACCTTCGTCGAGCAGTGAATTGATAATGGTTGACAATGATGATGATGATTATATAAAATCATAATAATATCGCTTGGGAATGCTACTAAATCTGAACACAAAATCAATTTATATTTCAAGAAATTAGTAGTTCGCAAACGTCTCTTTAATGAAAAGAATCGGGTCTACAAAAGAGCCGATTCACTTGAAATAATCGGTGAGAATTACTTTTCACTAGGCATTAAATGCTCACCAGGGTGCCTCCATTGAGGTTCGTGTTCCTGTCATGAAACGTAACCTTCTTCAGAAGAGTAAAGAATTAAATTTCATAAACGCGTTTTGAAACCAAATTATCTAAAAACTAAGAAAATAAATCCGTAAGATTTAAAAATAAATTTAAAATGAAACTTTCACTAAATCGGAAGAGACAACGAACGACACTGACGATTCGCCAGTGACTCCCTGGTGAAATCGTTCACCGGAAGTCATGATTGAAGCTCCCAATTTCTTTAGACAGGCGGTTATCGAGCTAAGGTTGCATATGACAGAAGTGTGAATGTGCCGCCCCGGTGGCGCAGTGGTCTAAGCGATGGCCTCTGATCATTCGTCCGAACGGGGTCCGGGTTCGAATCCCGGTGAGGCATGGATGTTGTTTGTCTTACGGCACTGGCTCTCTCCCTTCTCTGGAACCAGTGACTCTAAATTAAGGACGGACGACTGCTTATAGCCCATTGAGTTGCTCATGGTGGTCGTTAAACCTCCAATCAAAAAAAAAAAAAAAACAACAACGTGTGAATGTGTTTAGAAAGTGTACCAAATGAGAACACAAGTATCCTGCGTGTTCAGAGTCAGCATGAAGGTCGCGCGCATCGGAAGTCTTGAAGCGAGGTCTTACGGCTGACCAACATGAATACCTCAGTGAAGAGTGGCGTCTTTGATAGTGAGTACCTAGAGCAGCGATTCCCAAACTGTTCTCCGCGAAGCATCTCCAAGTGCTCCAGAAAGGAATTGGAAAGAAAAATAAATATGACAAGATCTCAGAATTGTGAATTTGTGCTGCCATGAACTGTGTATAGGTAAGTATTGTGTAGAAATTTAGCTCCGGCAGCATGCTGTGAAGCAGTGTAGATTTGCAAGTGTTGCGCGATTCAAAAGGTTTGGGAACCACTGACCTAGAGAATAAAGTTAGTTCAGGTATCTATTGGGGGGGGGGAGTGTAGAAGTAAAAAGCAATGAATGGTATGAAGAAACGGGTAAGGTTCTGGGAACGCTGCTTGACTCAGAAAATGACTTCTTTCGTGGAAAAACTTGTGTTGCGAAAAGAGTTACCAACCAACTGAAGGGCGGCTGTGGGAGAATGTTGCATTCAGCAGAAAAGGGGGCCTTTGTTGTGCAAGAACTGCATGGGTCATCATCAGTCTTGCCAAAATTTAACTCAGTATGTAGCGTGTCTGTTGATATAGTGGTGTTAAGCAATTCAAGTCATCAGTAAATTGTCACCAAGTAAGTGTTGTAACAACGCAGAGCTGTCCGGTTTTATTAGTAGATTCGTTTGACACTTCTATGATGCAAACCCATATTTCTTGTTTACCAAATGCGTTAAGCCGAGCTTTAATAACGGAAGAATCGGGTAGACATACACCAGTAATACTAAAAACGCTGAAATCCGTTTTATTGGTGTAGTATTATAAACACTAGTACAAACACGCTAGCTTTCACCACCACGGGTGGCTTCTTCAGGCATAAGTATTCCAATGCAAAAACAAAAACAAACAAAAAAACAGAGTTTCAGTTATGAATTCAAAAATAGAAGTTTGTTATAGTTATTACAGAACGTGCGCGTCATACTAGAGATGTGTGATTAGGAGCGCGCGTATTAATGAGCGTGCGCCATACATGTGGGAGGTCCATTGAAGTTTCCTCGTTACATATCCCGTGACTGGATAAGATTTCTATAGTTTCTCTGAGGATTGTGGCTCTGGCGGTTGTGTATCGTGCTATTTTCTTTATTTGTCCCCAAAGAGGTGTTGCAGAGTTGTTGGCTACTTCACGCGCTAGTGCCGTAGTGAGAAGTCCTCTTTTGACATCTCTTTGATGTTCCTGGAGTCTTAGCCTCAGAGACCTCTTGGTCATGCCCACATAGTTCTTGTTTGTTCCGTCCGGGTACAAGAGGGGTATAGTGTATACTCCCGCATCTTCCAGATCCACGCCGCCGTTTTTTGTTGATGCGAGACAAGATGCTATTGTCCTAGGTGCGGTAATCCCTATGCCGAAACCAAGTTTTTTTAAGAAATTTTTTAGGAAATATGTGAAGCCTGGTACATATTGGCATGAGCCTATATATTGTAGTTTTTGGCGTGGCATATGGTGCCACGGGATGCGAGTTTAGACTTTGTCTGGTGTATGATCTGATCTACCATGCTGGGTGAGTGTCCTGCAGAAAAGGCTAAAGATCTTAGGGTGTCAAGCTCGGCGTGGAGTGCGGCGTTGTCTGATGAGTGGGTAAAAGCTCGCCTAGCCCTTATCTCACTGTACCCCTCAATTCCTGTTAAGGAAGCTACAAACACCCTAAAGCAAGCACTCGCCGATTCATCGCTTTACAATGAAAATACGCTGATGGAGATATCCAAAGTCATTGACCTAGTTGCAGATGCTAACTATTTTAGCTTCCAGGACAATACCTACAAGCAGACCAAAGGGGTCCCAATGGGCTCCGCCCTCTCTGTAGTACTGGCCGAAGCAATCCTACGACCCCTAGAAGACCGGATACTCAGCGCACCTGGACCAACCCCATGTACATGGCTACGATACGCAGATGACGTTTTCTTCATCTGGAAAAACACCGAGGAGGAACTAAATCGGTTTCTCACCACAATCAATTTGGAACACCCTGCAATAAAGTTCACTATGGAGAGAGAGAAAAATGCATCTCTACCGTTCCTGGATGTTTTGGTCAAGAAGTCTCCATCCAGGTACCTCAGCACTAGTGTCCACTACAAACCTACCTATGTTCCTAATGTCATACTGCCTTCCTCATCGTGCCCCAAGGAGAGAAAGCTAGCACTTTTCCGACACAGGGCTAGGCGAGCTTTTACCCACTCATCAGACAACGCCGCACTCCACGCCGAGCTTGACACCCTAAGACCTTTAGCCTTTTCTGCAGGACACTCACCCAGCATGGTAGATCAGATCATACACCAGACAAAGTCTAAACTCGCATCCCGTGGCACCATATGCCCCACCCAAAAACTACAATATATAGGCTCATGCCAATATGTACCAGGCTTCACATATTTCCTAAAAAATTCCTTAAAAAACTTGGTTTCGGCATAGGGATTACCGCACCTAGGACAATAGCATCTTGTCTCGCATCAACAAAAAACGGCGGCGTGGACCTGGAAGATGCGGGAGTATACACTATACCCTCTTGTACCCGGACGGAACAAACAAGAACTATGTGGGCATGACCAAAGAGGTCTCTGAGGCTAAGACTCCAGGAACATCAAAGAGATGTCAAAAGAGGACTTCTCACTACGGCACTAGCGCGTGAAGTAGCCAACAACTCTGCAACACCTCTTTGGGGACAAATAAAGAAAATAGCACGATACACAACCGCCAGAGCCACCCTCCTCAGAGAAACTATAGAAATCTTATCCAGTCACGGGATATGTAACGAGGAAACTTCAATGGACCTCCCACATGTATGGCGCACGCTCATTAATACGCGCGCTCCTAATCACACATCTCGAGTATGACGCGCACGTTCTGTAATAACTATAACAAACTTCTATTTTTGAATTCATAACTGAAACTCTGTTTTTTGTTTGTTTTTGTTTTTGCATTGGAATACTTATGCCTGAAGAAGCCACCCGTGGTGGTGAAAGCTAGCGTGTTTGTACTAGTGTTTATAATACTACACCAATAAAACGGATTTCAGCGTTTTTAGTAAGCCGAGCTTTGTTCACACACACACATTAGTACTCGGCCCTGTCTTTTAAAATTGTTTCTAGAAATTACCTAATAATCATTGAACTTCTTATTATTGTGAACGTAATATGTTGTGTGCTTTTGTTGCATCCCCTCATTGGTCAAACTCCGATACTTTCATTAAAGGAGCACTTTCGGTTTCCACAAAAACCTTTGTTATACCCTTTTCTGAAATTACTGCCCCACTTCAAGATCACAACCAATTTTTGCTTTACAATTTATTGCAAATTCGTAGATTATAAATCAAATCTACGACTTTTCAATTGCTTCAGTCAAATTTGGTATATGGGTTGAAATAGCTCCCTCATTTGACGCAAAAGATAGAAGGAAATATGAGATGTAAGCCCATCTCATCCGCGGGACACTGCTGAGATGGGCTTACATGTGTGTCCCGCTGTAGAGACTGGCTGTAAACTTCTGGAAGTTATTCAAGTATAAAAGCAGCGTCGACCACACCCAAATGCAGCAACTTGCATGGTCACTCACCACAAAAGGCTAGGTACTTAAAAAAAGATATAAAAATAGTATATCCATTAGCGGAAAATCTAAATTCTGAACTTCACCATTTCACTTAAAGGAAACTCGTGTTTCAAAACATATGGATCCAATATTTTGCAATTTTCATACACATCATTATGTGCAGCTAAGGAATTTGTTCAGTACCCCCTTTCCTGTGTGTGATGGCGCAATTTAGAATCGCTTTGATTTACATGACTTTTTCTGATCTAAAAACAAGAAATAATGCACTAAAACATTCTAGTAATTCGAGTTTCAGTCACAGTCACATTTTCTAACAGTTGATCTCCAAAAATTTAGGTAAACTGCTTATTTTTGCTGAGACACACACGTGTGTGGAATTTCAATGTACATGTACGTACCTTGCTTTTCAAATGCGTGTTTTGGAATACCATTTATTATCCTTGCTGAAAGTGACGAAACAAGTCACATTACTTTAAAATTTTCAAACTTAGTCCTCTAAATTCAATAAATTTAAGTTTTTGCGTTTGAGTCACCCCATAGGAATTTGTGTGAAGTTTCAAGGTTATTAACACACAAGCATGTCATTTTCTGTTATTACTTTAAGCATGGAGTTAGGGTGGGGTCAGTCGAAGATAGCTAAAAGTTCACATGCTCGCGTTCGTGAAAATACTGCCTGATCAACATATACATTTAACACTTTTTGCTTTGCAAAATGTTTGGCATAATGGACTGGATAGACCGAACATTTACAGCAGGGTCGACACACGATAAGTATGGGACCCTGTCGTTGTTACCGTCTAACATGTAAAATGTTGCTTTCATTCAACATTATATAAAATGTTGCTATCATAATTATCTTACAGTGTAATAAAGAACGGCAAATATTGATATCTCAATGTGATATGTTGCCAATGTTCAAGTCAAAGGCTTTTGAATAGTGCCTGCTCCCCCCCCCCCCCCCATGGCGCAGTCGTCTAATCGCTGGCTACTGTCCATTCGTCCGAGATGGGTTCGAATCTCAGTGAGACGTGGATATTGTGTTTGTCTTACTGCACTGGCTGTTTCCTTCTCTGAAAGCCGTGGCTCTAAATTCGAGACAGGTGACTGCTATAATATAGCCCATCGAGTTGCTCACGGTGGTAGTTTTAACTTACACCCCCCTTAAATTTAAATTTGCAACGAAAAAGTTGCGTGAGGAATGCCCCCCCCCCCCCCGGGCCCAAGCACCCATTATTAAGTCACTGGAAAAAAACTCCACCAACAAAGGCAGATTGAGTGTTTTTAAACTTTTTGTGGTATAACAAATTTTTATTTTCATTAATTTGCATGTCATCATTATCAACCATTATCAATCCACTGCTGGACGAAGGTCTCCCCAAGTTTCTTCCACAACGGTCTGTCTTGTGCTAGTCTCCTCTGTTACTCCAGCATACTTTCGAATTTCATCCACCCATCTCCCATGTGGTCTTCTTCTGGGTCTTTTCTTGTCCCTTGGAATCCAGTCTAAAATTTCGGCTGTCCATCGATGGTCTGTCCTGGCAACATGTCAAGCCCATTGCCATTTCAGGGATTTTATTCTGATCATGATGTCTTCCACTCTTGTCATTTTTCTGATCCGCGAGTTCCTGTTCTTGTCTCACCTGGTTACACCAAGCATGCATCTGCTACTTTGAGTTATCTGCAGTCTTTGTATATCACTTTAAGTTAAGGTCCACGTCTCTGGACCATATCTAAGCACTGAAAGGATACATTGATCAAACACTTTTATTTTAAGACATAATGGCATATTGCTCTTGAAAATTATACTGTTTCTTCCAAAAGCTCTCAATGTATACCGATTTATTACAACACGAGTGTATGTTGTGAGCAAAGCTTATATTTTAAGTCTTTTGATATCTACCTAGGAGATGTGAAGGTTATGTTATATTCGTAAAATATGCGAATATAATGTACGTTCCTAGTTTGTTGAGAATATAAACTACCGTGAAACGAACGTAAACTGCTCGTTCAACACTTTCGAAATCCAGTTTTAAAATCGTGCATTAAGAGTGGTAAAGAGATGGAAATGCATACACATACACTTAAAAAGGATACAACGGCGCGTCGAATATAAGTCTTTCAAGTGACTAAAAATTAAGAGAGCATAATTGCATATCTGCATTAAGAACTAAACACCAAGCGTGCACTTAAGTGACGTAGTATGATCGACGTTCCATGGTAGTTTTGTATGTGTGTGCGCGTACGTAATCAGCACGATTACCCGTTGTCTTCATTCAGATCTTGAGCTTCAGTGACAAAAGGACTAATTCAGAGTTAGAGCACTTTGTGGACTGACTTCTCCTTCAGAAGTTGAGCGCTCATTGAACTTGTTGGGCCACCCATTAGATTTGTGCAAGTCAGAGACTGATCTCCTGAGACTGATCTCTTACAACCCTTTTCATTGGGTTTACAAGTGTACTTAATTAAGCTTTTATAAATTTACTGTGTATATAAATATTTGTGCATATTTATATTTACTGATTTGCTTCGGCTCTACATCTTATGTGTTTCTAGTTTTCATGTATACTTCTTTCAAGGGTACTTTCATCTATAGCGTCTATTCGCCTTGATAAACCCTAGTGTTTCCGAAGGGGGAGGGGGATAGCAATAAACTAACAATCTTTCACCGTCAAGTTTAGCTCGTGGCTGTGGGTAATGAGAAATATATTTAGAGGAAGAAGAAAATGCTAACCACAACATGAACCACGAACCGATATTTATTAATAATGGAATGTGGCGCTCCCTTCGAAAGCTCGTTTACTTTTCACAGACGTTAAGTAGTCTGTGTGGGTCAGGTTCTTGCGTCATTGTTTCGTTGTGACCAAATCAAATAAAATACTGCGATAGGTATTTTTATGGCATTTAATATTGTTTAATGTATTTGTGCGTATAAGCTGTATAATCAGTAACAGCGTAAAATGAATTTCTATGGTAGAGATATTAGACTTGAATAAGGTGCCCAACGATAGTTGTTAAAAATGTAAAAAAAACATGTCAATAAAATGAGGGTAGGTGTTATGTTGCTCGCACTTTCATTTAGCGTGGCAAGTTTCCAAGTTTTTCTCCCTGCGATTCATGGCATGAGCAGCAGCTGGTCAGTAACGTGAAACTGTTTCAGTCATAGACCGACGTACGTATTCAGTGCGACAGAAAGTGGAATTTATATATATAGCAATGTAGTTTTAAATAAAGAAGAAATGCCTTGGTGGTACACAGATTAGGTGAAAAGAACCTGTAAAAAAGAGCATCAACTTTTTTTTTTTATTATTATTTGAAGTTTAACAACCACTGCGAACAAACTCGATGGCCTTATAAGCAATATCCCGTCCCTAATTTAGGGCATCTCGTTCCGGAGAAAGGAGAGAGCCAATGTCGTAAGACAAAAACACATCCATGCCTCTCTCGTGTTCGAACACGGACCTATCTTGGACGAATTGTACCAGTATCAAGTACAGCATTCCACAACGCGCATTTTTTTTTTTTTTTTTTTCAAAATCAAAGGGAAATAAAACAGTCAAAATCGGGTGAGGAACACCTTGACCGGACCCGTTTGACCCCCTAGAAATTTTCCACCCGCGGACCCGTTTCCATCTCTGCTCCTGTCCACCAATCGTTTCGTTTGACTTCCTGCTCGGAGCTTCATTTTCCGCCAGCCAGTCTCCCGTTAGCGAGGAATACAAAATACACGCTCACTCGCTCCGTGGTTACAACTCAGGTTTGCTCTTCAGTTCGGTATTCGACTATCTCCCGACTTCAGTTCAAACTTATACAGCTACTCGACAAATTGGTCAACTCTCAAATTTTCATGCAACCTGGAAGACCGGGCGGTTATCTGTACACCATAGCAATGTCTCCTGATTCAATTAATTCAATCCTCCAACTTCTCTCTGTTTTTGTTTGCCTCTTCAAACTTTCTTATATGTGCTACAACAAAGAGACTTAAATGGACTGCTTCATGAAAAAATCACCGAATACAACCTTTTGAACTTCATCTTTGACTCTTGCTACATTAACTGCCATCGTATCTTCCTGTGAACTTCGTTCTTTAACTTCTGTTTTCGTTTTACATTACCTGCTTTTATTTTATAGGTGTTTTTTATCTACACACTTATTTTATAGTGTTATCTTTTGTACATATTTATTGCTTGTTTATTAAATGCTTTGAAACCTGCTTCGTTCGACATTCAAGAAAATGATATAACATTTTTTCAGCGGCCTTGTAACAGAAAGATTTGCGGTCAATTCTGGAGAAATGTCAGTTCATATCGAACGTAAAATTTAAATAAGAATAATGAAACTATTCAAATATGTAGAAAGTTCGTGCTCCGCTGCTGTTAATTTAAGCATTACAGTTACTATTGACTATGTATTCAACCTTCTTAAACCCCGTACGGGCCATTCTTTTAACTGGCGTCTATGGCAGCGGCCACACTGGCCATAACCTAGTTACGGCCCTGCATGGCATCCTGCATAAGATGCTGTGTGTGTACAAACGTCAGCTACTTAAAAAAAAGTAATATGAACTAAATCAGTGTTGATGTTCACATTGAAATCTACTGGAATTTGGTTTGTTTCGGGGTTTAATGGCCACCACGAGCAACTCTAATGAGCTCTAAGCAGTCGCCTGTCTCAAATTTAGGGCCACTGATTCTAGGCAAGGGAGCTCGTGCCATAGGACAACAAGAAAGATGACACCGAATTTTCGAATGTAATGAGCACGTCTTTTGAATCCGTTCTGATGCGAATTAAATTTACCAAAACTATTTAAAATCAATGGAACCGGTATGGAAAACAACAGTACCGAAGAAAAAAAAATTTCAATCGTGTTTTTAATCCTGCAGATATTGCTGTAAACGGAAATGTCAGCTTACGCCCTCTGGTGGCATCTTTGTGCGTTAAGAAAAATTTGAATTTATATGAGGAACATTTAGCAGCTGAAACGCACTCTAACAAAGAAAATATTTTTTCAAATTGGGCTCTCAGAAGCAGAGATATCGAAAAATATAAGATATGCATCAACGGCGCTCCCCCATCCCCCCGCGGAAAAAACATGCATTATTTTAAAAAGAAAGTATTTCCGAAAGGCTTTTCGATGTGAGCGGTATCGGTCCATGAAATAATTTTTTCAATCGAGTTTTCAGGAGCTCAGAATTTACTGCAAATACATCAGACGCAGAAATTCATTCTTACGCCCCCTGGTGGCCAAAACGTTCTTTATCAAATATTAGAAATTATATGCTGAGAACTTCATATCGGAATCTGCATCCGCTGCAGAAAGTTTCAAATCGGAGGTTTAGAAGCAGAGATATTGAGGAAAACGCAATTTACCTTTACGCCTCCTAGCGGAAAGTCTATGCATTAAATTTTGAACTTATATGAGAAATATTTTACACTAAAAAGGAATTTTTCAAATCAGACTTTTAGAGGCAGAGATATTGACAGAAATAAGATAGACATCTACGCCCTCTGGCGGAGAAACCATGCATTATTTTAAAATGCAAATATCCTCAAATGTTTATCGACATGTGCGGTATCTGTCCACGAAAGAATTTTTTTCAATCGAGCTTTTAGAAGCTGAGGTTTTGCTGTAAATACCTACGAAGCAGAAATTTAACGCTTACGCCTCATAGTGGTCAAACCATATTTTATAAAAATTAGGAATTACAATAAAAAAATATTCCACCAGGAGCTGTATCCGGTGCTGGAAGAATTTTTCAAATCTGAGTTTTAGAAGCAGAGATATCAAGCAATTTACCTTTTCTTCCCCCTAGCTTCGGAAAGTCAGTAAATTATTTGAAAATTTTGAAATTATATAAAAACCATGTCGCACCGGAAACTCTGTGGGCAACGTTCGTGACTGCCACGGAAAGAACCTCAGGTTCGATCCCAGGCAGGTACGAACGCTCGATCCACTAAATATCCGCCGTGCGTCGGATGGGCACGTTAAGTCGTCGGACCCCGGGTACTGGCCCCCGGTAATAAATAAGTGCGTCTTCCTCCCCTTTTCTACTTCGCTTCCGTGTCACTTTCCTATCGGGCACTCTAGCCCAAATCTCCTAGCTTCGTATTTCTAAGGGTTGTTTAAGACCTGGTGTCAGACACTCCCTTCCTAAAATCCTCTACATATGAAAAAGAAAGAAACTCGGCCCAACAAAAAAGAAATTTTTCAAATCGGATCATTAGAAGCAGAGATATTGACAAAAAACAAGTTATACGTCTACGCCCCTTGGCGGAGAAACCATGCATTATTTTAAGATTAAAATATTCAAGAAAGGTTTGTCTACGTGAATAGTATCGGTCTACGAAATAATTTTTTCAATCGAGATTTTAGAAGCTCAGATTTTGCTGCAAATACATTAGAAGCAGAAATCAACATTTACGCCCCCTGGTGGCCAAACCATTTTGTACCAAAAATTAGAAATTATATGCAAAATATTTCCCATCACGAGCTGTATCCGCTGATGGAAACATTTTTCAAATCGAAGTTTTAGAAACAGAGATATCTGGGGAAAAGCAATTTATTTTACGCCCCTTAGCGGAGAATATATATGCGTACCCTGGAAAAGTGACTAAAAGTAAAAGATTTTTTTGAATTGGATGTTTAGAAACAAATACATGGATTCGAATATGTTTTGTATTCGATGTCATCTGCATTTACGCCCTCTAGCTGCGAAATTTTGCATCGTAAAAAAAAAAAAAAAAAAAAAAAAACGAAATAGAGGATCATCATTCGCACATTTCAAGCTTCCTAATAATGCAAAAAGAATTTCAAATCGGACTATTAGTTGCAGAGATATCGTGTCTACAGACGGACGGACAAACCGATAACATAAGCACGATCTTTTTTAACAAAAGACGTGCTAAAAACGGCGCTTATGTCTCAACGGGGCCCACTTGACCGTGATGTAATGAATGTAATTGGTGCCCTAGAGCGCAGAGCACATTTAAGGAGACAGGTGGCCCGGGGCTGGACAGTATTTACTTTGCTATCGGGCACTCTAGTCCAAATCTCGTAGCTTCCTATTTTTAAGGGTTGTTTTTAAAAGACCTGGGGTCAAACACTCCCTTCCTAAAATCCTCTACATATCTGATCTGATATGGACAGCATTTTTGGGCCTCAGTATTAGTGTCACATCTAGGATTTTATTATGGGTGGATGAATAAAAATACCCAAGGGAAAACATTCCTAAAATATGAGGAAGCCATAAAAATATCCCCGCCATATTTAACTGTGCATCCATGATTCATGGACAAATCAGTGGTAACAAGAAAATGTAAAAATGTATGGTTAAAAAATGGATACCAGTTCAGTTCTGCCCTTATCCCCCCCCTCCCCAGGGTTCAGCTTGTTGAAATTATATCGTAGTGGGCAAAATAATAATATCCAAATATGATTCAAACGAATTCTTAATGTATGAAAATTTTCCCCAATTACAGATGTGTACCAAAAAAAAAAAAAAAAAAAAAAAAAAATCTAATGCTTTCAAAAGATTTGAGGATGGACTGGGGAAGATTAGTTTTTGCGGTCGCCTCATTAAAAGCAGAAAGAAATAGAAAATTTTTTTTCACAAGGGAGTTTCTTATAGTTTTTGCTGAGCTTTCTGCAAAAAAAAAAAAAAAAAAAAACTGTAAAACTCTGTCAATTCTTCAAGCATTCTGTATAATTCTGGAGGCCCTTGAAAATGCGGGGCCAGGGGCTGCAGCCCCTAGCCCTTTCTTAAATGGGCTCTGCTAGGGCAAGATACATAATTGGCGCCCTTCGGAAAACAGCAACACAGGTGACTGAGAAAATGGTTTCGGTGAGTGATTTAGGTATCGGTAAGCACCTATCAGATAAAATCATGTTCTATTTCTGTATTGAATATTTTCTGAGAGTTTGTTCAAAGTAAATTTAATTTCGTATCATAAATACTCTTAAAAACATTAACCTACCGTACATTAGACAGCGAAAACAGCGTGTGTTATGAATCGGTGCAGGTACGAATCCATGAACCCCCAAAACATTGATAAGTTATAAACGAAAAAAGAATTTATCGCCACCCCGATGGGCTGAGCAATCTTAGGCGCTGTCTTGTGACAATTCATTCGAAATTGATTCTGGTTAAGAGTCCCCGATGAGGAATGGATGGGGTATTTGCCTGATGGCACTAGCTCTTTCTCCTCTCTGGAACCAGTGACCCTAAATTAGGGACGAACGACTGCCTGTACCTCTGTTTTTCACGATGGTACAGAAATAACAATAAAAAAAGGGAGACAATTCCCTTCCAATTGAATGTTCAATGTGAAAAGCGTATTTCCCCCTATACTACGCAATTACTTGCATGGTGTAGTTTCAATTTCAGAAGCGACAGACAGCATTCCAACTGTTTCGGCGCCTCCATAGACTGGCACCTTGGGGCAACTGCTCCTTCCCCTGTCCCCACGTCCTTACCCCTCAGACGAACAATCATAAGCCAGCTCTTAGGCTATTGCGCTTATTATACCAGGTAATGTTCCAGAAAGAGAGGAAAGTTCTAGGGTTATACTCCCTATATCATCATCATTGTCAACCATTATCAATCCACTGCTGAACGAAGGTCTCCCCAAGTTTCCTCCACAACGGTCTGTCTTGTGCCAGTCTCCTCCATGTCACCCCTGCATACTTTCGAATTTCATCCACCCATCTCCCATGTGGTCTTCTTCTGGGTCTTTTCCTGTCCCTTGGAATCCAATCTAAAATTTCGGCTATCCATCGATGATCTGTCCTTCTGGCAGTATGTCCAGCCCATTGCCATTTCAGGGATTTAACTCTGATCATGATGTCTTCCACTCTTGTCATTTTTCGGATCCACGAGTTCCTCTTCTTATCTCTCCTGGTTACACCAAGTATGCACCTCTCCATGCTGCTTTGAGTTGTCTGCAGCCTTTGTATGTCTCTTTTAGTTAAGGTCCACGTCTCTGCACCATACGTAAGCACTGGAAGGATGCATTGATCAAACACTTTTCTTTTAAGACATAATGGCATATTGCTCTTGAAAATTATGCTGTTTCTTCCAAAAGCTCTCCAGGCAAGTTTTGTACGCCGATTAATTTCTTCATCAATGTGACCCTCACTTGATATCTGCTGTCCAAGATAAACGTACGTATCTGTTATCTCCAGCTTTTCTCCATCAATCGACAAATCTTCATTTCTTGTAAAAGCATTGAACATCACTTTTGTCTTCTGAAAGTTCATTTTTAATCCCACTTCTTTACTCTTGTCAGCAAGTTCCTGGATCATACTCTGCAGCTCTCTCTCTCTCTCTATATATATATTTTTTAATTTGGACGTGGTTTGCTCAACACTTGGCTTAGTTTACATCTTTCTCCATGACCTAAAAGGATTTCTTGGATTCTACTGCGTATTTTTTTCCTCCACTGCTTGACTAAAAATTCTTTTAACAAAAACTTTTGTGTATCCAAGGTGAGATAACCCAACCCTTCTATTCAGCTCAAATGTCGATTTTCTGTTGCTTCGATGGGCTTGGCAGTTCTCCAAGTACGTTGCAATTGATATGATTCGTACGTAACATTTGTCATCTAATATGTCAGCAACTAGCAGTATGTCTTTTGTCACTTGAGTTAAGCGACTGTTTATTTATGTTTGCCTCCCCATCCATTTGAGAAAAATAAATTGCTGTAACTTTGTTTTGAATATCTCATTCTGTTAGTGTGCGAAAGGTTTTCTACGATACTACAATTTCCGTTTGTTACCATTTTATTGCCATTCTTTCAAAGTTACCTGCACACATGATGTATACATACATACACTGAAGAGCAATTGAATTAGAGACATCTGGCGTTATGCAAATGTGCGCTGTGGGCGGCCCTGTAAACGGAAACGACATGACGTATGCAGTGATCCGACAATATAATGAGTGATGCGACGGGAATCAGTAACAGTCGGACGCAGTATGGGTAAGACGAAGGATCTAAGCGTATTTGATCGTGGGAAAATTGTCGAGGCCCGACGAATGGGTTACTCCATCTCGGAAGTCGTGCAGGCACCGGGATTTTCACGAGCCACTGTGTCACGGGTGCACCGTGAGTACATCTAATCCGGTAAAAACCCTCCCTGCAAGGGCCAACTGCCGTGGACAACAGCGTGTGGATGAGCGGGGCCATCGTCACCTAGCTCGCATTGTAACAGCGGATAGACGGGCCACAGTGCAAGAAATCACTCGGCAATTTAACGCTGGTGCACAAAAACGTGTAAGCAGCCACACCATCCAGAACCATCTCCTCGCTATGGGGTACAGAAGCCATCGTCCCACGACGGGTACCGCTGCTGACCGCACATCACAGGGTACAAAGATTAGCATGGGCGCGGGAACATCGCCACTCGACCCTAGGCATGTGGAAAACTGTTGCCTGGTCTGATGAGTCGAGATTCACGTTCGTGCATGCGGATGGCAGGATACGAGCACGGCGCAAACCACATGAAGCGACGGATCCTTCTTGCCAACAGGGTACTCTTCAAGCTCGTGGGAGTGGCATTCTCGTCTGGAGACTATTTACGTGGACTGAAATGGGACCCCTGGTACGTGTGACATCGTCCCGCACAGGTCAACGTTGTCGGGATATCCTGGACGACGATTTGCTCCCGTTTGTGCGTCTTCAAAATCCCACTGGGGACTTCATCCTGCAACATGACAATGCACCGGGCCATTGCTCCCAAATTGTATCCGAATGGTTGGATGAACACTCCACCGACGTGACCTCGCTTCCTTGGCCAGCTAGGTCACCTGACCTCAATCCCATCGAGCACATCTGGGATGCCATCGAGAGAGATGTTCGAGGCTCTGACACCCCCCCTCCCTCATCAAATCTTCGTGAACTGTGCGAGCTTGTTCATCGTGGATCCGTATAGCTTCCCAACGCTTCCGGTGTCTTGTCGAGTCCATGCAGAGACGAATCGCCGCCGTCATCAGGGCGAAAAGTGGTGCTACACGTTACTAGACAGGTATCTCTAATTCAGTTGCTCTCCAGTGTACAGATATATTTTTATTTTGTCAAAACTTTATCCTTGTTCTATAGATCATGAAAAATCTATGAAAATCATAAAATATATACACCCACTTTGTTCTTTGTTACATAAATGGTAGGCTGTGGTATGTGAAAACAAAAATTTGCCGGTGACGGGGATTGAACTAAACTTCTTCGGCTCCGGAGCTGAATGCTTTCCCAATTAAGCTATACTAACGGAATTTGTCGCTGCAACTTTGCCGTCTTGACATGCGCTTCTCCTGTGCAGTACGTCACAAGTAATTACTTAGTTCTGTGTTTTGATTAATTTGCTTTATGCACATCAGTTTTTTTGCTGAAATTTGACCTAAATAGTTTTCTAGGAGGTTTTTTTTTACTATTTAAATATCTTTATGTACATCTCTTCTAAAATTAGTCACCAGTGTCTGAGATTACCAATCTCATCCTCGGATTTTTTAGGTAAACTTACCTTCTGCTGGTAGTTCATACTTTTCATCTGCTGTGTCCATTAATTGCACTTTAAGATACAATGGTACCTTCATAAGTTTTTATGCACTGTTTGCTCTTGAACAAACTTCATATCACTTAGTAACCTTTCTGACTGAAAGCAAACCTTCTTGCAGCTTCGAAGCTTGCAGAAGTCCTTATTTTCAATCTACGGATATTTTCTTTTATGGGATCTGCTAAAAATGAAAAATACTTCCTATCTTTGCAGATTTATTCTACGTATTACCAATCTGTTATCAGTTCTGTTTTATTATTTTCAATAATTTCGAACAAAGCTTTGTTTTACATGTGATTTGTTGCACCAAAATCTGTTGACCACTCTCGATGAGCTCACTCACTTGACGTTTCTGTTTTAAGTGAAAAGTTTTCATTTAACTTATTTAATTTCGTTTAGGTCGCCCCGGTGGCGCAGTGGTCTAAGCGATGGCATCTGATCATTCGTTCAAAAGGGACCGGGTTCGAATTCAGGTGAGGCATGGATGTTGTGTTTGTCTTAAGGCACTGGCTCTCTCCCTTCCCTGGAACCAGTGACCTCTAAATTAGGGACGAGCGACTGCTTATAGCCCAATGAGTAGATCACGGTGATCGTTAAACCTTCAATCAAAAAAAAAAAAAAAAAAATCCTTTACTCTGATTTCTACTGTTGCTTTTTGCAAGGTTGTGTGGTTAGAATTTGATTTCGGTGTAAATTTCAGTTTGAGCTATCGTTTTCGCTTCTGCAGTGCCCCAACAGTTGTTTTCATTTCTTTGTTACAGAGCCTTAAAAATTTTGTTCCGCACTAATCTGTTGCTGCTGGTAATTTGTTTTAAGAACAGTTGTAGTACTTCTTTGTTTATGTTCGTAATTTTTCTGTTTTATCGATTTCATTCAAAATTTTACAGTTTACGAAGGGAGTATAAAGGTAATCTCCTTGTCTTGCACCTAATGCAGTTAATTTTTCATAGGTTTATCTGTAAAATACACAGCAAAATTTCACTTCTAAGTGTTTTGATTCCTTCACCTACTGACGCAGTTTTGAAGATGTCCAACATCGTGTTAATATTCGCTTGTTTACGATAGCATCATTCTGGTACAATCGTAAACCATCATCAATCAATATCAATCCACTGCTGGACGAAGGTCTCCCCAAATTTCTTCCACAACTTTGTCTTGAATCAGTCACCATGTCACTCCGACATGCTTTCGAACGTCATCCACCCATTTCCACGTGGGCTTCTTCTGGATCTTTTCCTGTCCCATGGCATTTAGTTGAGTAATTCAGTTTTCTGCTCATTGCCATTTCATGTCCAGCTCAATTGCCATTTCAAGGATTTTACCCTGATCATGATGTCAACTCCAGTCTTCTCCTGATCCATAAGTTCTTCCTATCCTTCCTGGTTGTATCAGGCATACCATGTTTTTTACAGTGCTTCATGTCTATGATCACATAAGTAAGAAATGTACGGACGCATTGATTATATGCTTTTCTTTTAAGACATAACTAGACGAAACCCGTCGGAATCAACGGTAAGTTTTTTTTTTTTTTTTTTTTTTTAAATAATAAACTGATATGAAACAATAAATGTAACTTTATTTGATTGACAAATTAATTCAACCACTTCAGTAAAGACAGTCCAGGTTCGTAAGTTTTGTTTTTTTGTGACTGAAGATTTAACGACCACCGTGAGCAACTCAGTGGGCTGTAAGCAGTCGCCCGTCCCTAATTTAGGGTCACTGGTTCCAGGGAAGGGAGAGAGCCAGTGGCGTATGACAAACACAACATCCATGCGTCACCGGGATTCAAACCCGGTAGACGAAACCCGTTGGAATCGACGATTAGTCTTTTTTTTTTTTGAAAAGAATAACTAATATGAAACGTTTATTTACATCTTTACATAATGGGAAACGTCTTACCAACGTGAATAAACTGGATCGAATGAATGTTAAATTGTACATATACATCACACAGTCCAATGGCACAACGCAATCAGGTCTTCGAGTGTTCGCTGTTCCAATAAGAACTTTCAAACAAATTCCTGCTAACGTTGTTTTGCACAACGGTTCGTTGAGAAGAGAAACTTCGGACTTTGGGGTTTTTGAGTTCCTCCATACCTCCGCCTTCAACAGCGTGTGAGTCAATCGCACACTTCTCCCATTGACTTTACATGGGAACTTTGTCGTCCCACAACGCCCGAACCGTTGCCTGAATCTCATTTTTCTCTTAGACTGGTACATTTACATGGTAAGACCTTTATTTTGATACCTCAACCATATGTTTACGTCCAGCCGTTCTCTCACAACTGGTCGTATAGTAAAAAAACTTATAGAATTAATATATAGATGGGAAGCGTTTGGTCGTAATGAATCTTGAACAGTGTGAGTGTCGCAAATCTGTTTTAAGGAGTGCTTTGTCCTTAGCATCAGGTAGTTTTTCTGAGATTAGAGAAGGTTTTTTTCTAGCTTATAACATTTCGTGTGTGAATTTCTGCGATTGATTTTTAGTACTGATTTTTTTTTACCCTTTTTGCAATTGAGCTATGTTTTTTTTTATGTATTACGCAATAAGTGTCCTATGATTCGGTGACTCCTTGCTTCACACCAAAACGTTAGCTATATATTGTTTTCCTAGATCCATGCGAATACATGCCAATCATGGAAAACGCAACATCTCTCGAGAAGGAATTGACATAGATACCTGCTTTTATTCAGAACTGTTTAGTGTCGAGTTGGTCTTCCTTGAGCAGTTATACAAGCTCGCAGACGACGATGCATGCCGTCAGTGAGTATATTATCGGTGAGCTGAGGTACGGCATTACAAGCAGCAACCAACTAGGAACTAGACATGCCCAGTTGGGCTTAACATTGTTTTATTTCACAATGACGACGGTGACCGGTTGGGCAAATGGGAGAACGAATTTTCCAGCGTAATCATTTCCAACTTTTAAGAAGAAATTAAGAATTTTTTATTTAAATTATAGGGAGGGGTTTTCCTTCCGACATTTTTCTTGTGGCACACGAATTCCCAAACCTCCATGCTCCAGCGCCACTGACAGAAACTTGTGTTTACAACCTGTGACTTTGAAGACAGGAGTTCTCCGGCCTTGAGCTTTGCTAATGTAGTGAGTGGTAATGGTTTTTGTACCCTTCACCACCAGGAGGGGAGCTTTACGCGTTCAGTGGCAACCTCGCTACTGTATTTCAGCTGAAGATATTGAGGCATATCGTGTTGAGTTATTTCTTGAAGATAATTTGCCGATAACGCTTATTGACAGGATTTACGAAGTTTTTCAAACATCGTAGAATAGTTTTGAGTAAGAATCTTTGAGGACATCGATATTCGAGGAGCCTAACAAAGGGAAAATGTTTGGCTCTACTAAGGAATATGCTGCGAGATTGGTCCAGAGCCGGATTAAGGGGGGGGGTCATTAGGGGGCTATAGCCTTGGAGTCCACCCTTACCAAGGGCCCAGAAGGCATGCCTGAGTAAATAATAGAGAGGCTTATAAAATGGTTTTACTTTTGTTTCGCATGATTTCCACTTGGTCAGAAACAGAGGCTGGAAGATGAACAAATTTCAAGGTAGTGACTCGCCAAGGGTAAAGGTTTCATGTCGCTGTGTACTGCAGGGTTGGCGATATAGCTTCAGCTTTTTACTACCATCCAACCACACCTCTAAATTTGGACTTGGGACCGTTAATGGTCCAAGTCCCCTGTGACTTTACATTACATAACACAAAAGATGCACTAAGAAAACTTCACATTACATAACACAAAGATGCATATCCCCTATGTATACAATGCTAAACCATTAGAAAATCCGAGACGAAATCTAGGAATCTTAAGCTTTTAACTGATGTTCTTATGAGAAAAATGGGAAATACAGTAACCATTATGAAAACTCAGCAGAAATTTTATTAGTTGAAGAATGCATTACGTATTAATTATCACAAGGATATTGCTACAGTTTCACGTATTAACGGATTTCATAATGACTCCCCGTCACAAGTTCTTTGGTGGCTTACTCAGATGTTTTAGCCTAGGGGCCCACTCAAATGTCTTAGCCTAGGGGCCCACTCAAATGTCTTAGCATAGGGGCCCACTCAGGCCTTAATCCGGCCCTGGATTGGTCGCAGCCAGTTTTTTTTTTGAAAAACTGGTGGATTCAAGCAATTTGTCTGTTTCGTTAAGCTGTTTAGATCACTTAAGTCTGATTTTTATGCATAAAAACGTTCGTCTGTGGCTAGATGCATATCTAGTCAAAGCTTTTCAATGCCATTCCATTGTTTTTATTTCCGGATTTAATGACCACCGTGAGCAACTCGCTGGACTAGAAGCAGTCTTTAGTCTCTAATTTAGTTATTGGCTCCACAGAAGGGAAAGGGCAAGGTTCTGTAAGACAAGCACACTACTCGTGCCTCATCCGGGACTCTAACCCCGGCGTAACTCAGACAAATGATCTCAACACAACACTTCAGATCGCTCTGCTACCGGGACGGCTTCGATGTCACATGACTTTAAAACCAGTTATGCCAACAATCGTGCATTAACGTGAACACCCATATTGGATTCTTATGAGTGAAAATTCAAGTTCCTGTATAGAGCGACAAGACCAAACAGACTGACAACTCTGACCGTGGGGATGCTATTCCCCAATCATAGAACGGGTTAATAACGTGCTTCATAGCTATGCTGAAATGCAGTTGCTCAAAGCGTGTTTTTAGGCATTTTAATCCATTGCGGTTCTGTTTTGACGAAGAAAAAGAACTAGGCAAAAGTATTATGATAATATGGAAATCATGTTTTAGGGTGTGTTAGTTTGTACTCGCAAGTCATCTAATACTTTGTTATTGGCACTTGTTGGTCCTGTTCATTACCACTGTGGTCACCCTGATGTGTGCTCTTTATAAAGTCTTCTGTTCTGATGATAAGTGGGTGGTAACTGTTTGTGGTGGATTGAGCAGAGATAGTGTACTGTTTATTCTCTTGAGATAGTTCTCAGTGTTAACGACATAGTCTTTAGGGGAAATTGTTTGCCAGTCTTTGTATGCGAATGTTTGCTCAACTTTTGTCCGTACGCCTTCCAGATAGACAGATGTGCTTTCTTAGTCACTAATCTGAAGCAACTGTTCAGAGTCTTAAATCTTTAATCTCATAAACTGAACAAACATTTAGAAATTTCTCACTAGTATGCTTATTATTTTTTAATTATCTGTCGCACCGTCAGGCACTCTTAGATGTCATTGCCACGGTATGGGAATTTTTGTGCATAGTGGAAATAAGGATATCTTAAGGAAGAGCAAGCTTTTCTTATTTGGAGGAACGAGACTTGAAATAGCGCCCTCTAGAGTTCAAAAGTTCCCTACCTGCACTGAAAGAGTAGAAAATTTTTACTTTCTCACGCCTGTGTTATAGGAAAGTATTATAAACGTTTGTAAATGGCACTTCCACTTTGGGGCATAATTTTGCTAAAAATGTGAAACTATATAGGTAAACGCCCAAAAATCACATAAGTTATGTGAACGCCAACAATACAGTGGTTGGCGGAAAACTTCTACACATGTATACTTTCTTCTACCGGAAAGTTTAAACTTTATATACGTATACATCGGTTCATGGCGTCTGACGTCGCCTTCCGATCTCAGTTTTTTTTCCAACTTTCTCTATTTAAGCGCCATTCTTCCATCAGGCAAATTTTGACTATTCCATCAGACCATGTTCTTCTATGTCGGCCTCTATTTTTTCGTTTGTTTGATTTAAATTCCATGACAATTTTGGACAGTCTTTCATTGGTCATTCTTTTTACATGACCAAACCAACGCAATTGTCTCTTCTATACGTCTTCTAAAATTGTTTCTTTCACTTTCACCAATTCTTTAATCCTTTCATTCGTTGTTTTCTGTCTTCTTGCACTCTATATGATCTTAAAGCATTCATCTTTACGGCTGTTATTTTCTTTCTATCTGCTTCTGTTAATCGGCAGTCGTCGGCCCCGTATAGTAAGATGCTCTTAACAAAACTATTATAAATACCCCATTTTATATATGTTATCGTTAAAGTGTATAATTCAGTTATTTCATAGAATACCTAGTTATTTCATGAAATAACTGATCAAGTTAGTTAAATCGTGTGATAAATAATTCCACACTTTAACTAGTTATTCTATGAAATAACTAGGTATTCTATAAATTAACTAATGATAGACAGTTAAAGTGTAAAATAAACAATTTGACTGAATTATACAGCATACAAAATGTTATTTATATAAAGACACAATAAAATAATTTGTTACAACAGGGATTACTAAAGTAGCATTTGGAATTGCATAGAACATTATTTTTAAAACAAATACATTTTTTTGTTGACACACTGCGTTTTACATGAACATTTTTAAATCCCTGACCGGTACCTAAACTTTGAGTTGTAGCAACCGACCGGAGCGATTTCTCTATATCCGGCACTTCTTCGATCTGAATTAGTTTTTGTTCACAGACGCTGAACTGGGATCGGGAATATAGCTGTTTTATGCGGCCGTTTCTTGTTCCCAATTGAAAAATCCTTCTTCGGTTATTTAATGAACTGAATGTTCAGAGGAAAAGAAAACTCTAAAGAATGTTTGGAAATTCAAGCTAAGAAGACTAATGCTTTAAGAATGTCATATAGAGGGTAAGCCCCACAGATGCTTCAGAATGAGATTTATCTGACATTAATTTCATCTTCTTAGCTTGAATTTTCAAACATTCTTTAGAGTTTTCTCTTTCCCTCTGAACATTCAGTTCATTAAAATACAATTTGCAGATCTTCTGTACTTGTACAACTTTGTCTTCCAAAACAGTCTTCTAAACATGACATGTCGACAGGCTCATTACATTTCGAACAAACTACGTTTTCACTGCATTCTTGTGAACAAACTATACATACTTTACTAATGGCATTATTTAACCTTGTTTTTTCAACTAGCACTTCATTATCAGGTTGAGACGAAGTACTCATATAAGTTAACATCATCATTATTATTATATAACACTTTATAGTGGGTTGAAAATGGTGTGCTATTTCTGACCAGTGGTTCTCACTTTACAACCTTTTGAATTTGGGATTTATTTACTGTTATTTTACACTTTATATATATCATCATCATCATCATCATCATTGTCAACCATTATCAATCCACTGCTGGACGAAGGTCTCCCCAAGTTTCCTCCACAACAGTCTGTCTTGTGCCAGTCTCCTCCATGTCACCCCTGCATACTTTCGAATTTCATCCACCCATCTCCCATGTGGTCTTCTTCTGGGTCTTTTCCTGTCCCTTGGAATCCAATCTAAAATTTCGGCTGTCCATCGATGATCTGTCCTTCTGGCAGTATGTCCAGCCCATTGCCATTTCAGGGATTTAACTCTGATCATGATGTCTTCCACTCTTGTCATTTTTCGGATCCACGAGTTCCTCTTCTTATCTCTCCTGGTTACACCAAGTATGCACCTCTCCATGCTTCTTTGAGTTGTCTGCAGCCTTTGTATGTCTCTTTTAGTTAAGGTCCACGTCTCTGCACCATACGTAAGCACTGGAAGGATGCATTGATCAAACACTTTTCTTTTAAGACATAATGGCATATTGCTCTTGAAAATTATGCTGTTTCTTCCAAAAGCTCTCCAGGCAAGTTTTGTACGCCGATTAATTTCTTCATCAATGTGACCCTCACTAGATATCTGCTGTCCAAGATAAACGTACGTGTCTGTTATCTCCAGCTTTTCTCCATCAATCGATAAATCTTCATTTCTTGTAAAAGCATTGAACATCACTTTTGTCTTCTGAAAGTTCATTTTTAATCCCACTTCTTTACTCGTGTCAGCAAGTTCCTGGATCATACTCTGCAGCTCTGATGGGGTAGTTGCAAAAATGACTACGTCATCAGCAAAACGAAGGTGGGTTAGATAATCTCCATTAATCTTTATCCCCTTGTTTTCCCAGCTCAGCGACTGAAAAACACCCTCCAATGTGGCATTAAAGAGCTTCGGAGATATGGTGTCACCTTGTCTCACTCCCTTTCCAATTTTTACGTGTGTTGTATTTTCAAACAGCCTAATTTTTGCACTTGCATTTTCATAGATGTTATTAATAATATTAATGTATGCATCTTCAATACCGCAGGTTTTCAGAGCCATTGTAACTGCTGATGGTTTCACCGAATCAAAGGCCTTTTCATAATCGATAAAAGCCATGCACAATGGAAGTTCATATTCCCTCGCTCTTTCAATTAGTTCTCTCAGTACGTGGATATGATCTATTGTGCTGTAGCCACTCCTGAATCCAGCTTGTTCTCTCGGTTGAGCCATGTCCAGTGTTACCTTCAAGCGGTGTGAAAGAACTTTAGTGAAGATTTTATAAACTACTGATAGGAGGCTGATAGGTCTGTAGTTTCCGAGATCCTCAATGTCACCTTTCTTATGTAGCAGGATCATTGTAGCGGTGTTCCAATCCTCAGGAATCTTTCCTTCATTAAGGCATCGAGTGAAAATTTGGGCGAGTACTGTTTCGATTTCTCCACTTGCTTCTTGTATGATGTCTACAGTAATTCCATCTTCTCCTGGAGCTTTTCCCCGCTTCATGTTCTTGATTGCATGTGCAACTTCTGCTGGAAGGACTGGAGGAACTCTGGTACTGGTATCTTTCATGATGTCTGGAGTGCATGTATCATCCCTTTCATATAATTTGGAGTAGAAATCTTTCACTCTTGTCAAAATTTCGCCTCTATTTCTTGTTACAGAACCATCTTCTTTTCTCAGTGCCATAATCTGTTTTCTTCCCTTACTGAGATGTCCCTTTGCTATCTTTAGGCTTTGGTTGTTTTCAATTGCTTTCCTCACTAGTTCACAGTTGAATTTTCTTACGTCTTCAGTGATACTTTTTCGTACTGTCTTGCATAGCTCTATATATTCCACTTTGGAAGTCACATCTTCTTTAGTTGTCCTCATCTCTCTTCTTTTTTGCATCAACATTTTCGTTTTTCCTGATAATTTATTTACATGCAACTTGTTCTTAGACCCAGCTAATTTTGTTGCTGTTTCCATAAGAGCTTTGGTTACTTTTCTGTTAACTTCAGAGATGTCCACTTCTTCCGATGTTAGGCCTTCTAAAGCAGAGAACCTGTTCTTCAGTTCCAACTTGAAGGTATTATGGTGTTTTTTAAGGTTGGTTATGTCAATAGATTTTGTTTGTCTTATGAGCTTGCCACGTTCAAGTTTAGTGTTGAGGTGCATCTTACATCTCACCAATCTATGGTCACTACCTGTGTTGAACTTGTTTAGCACACTGCAGTCTTCTATGACGAATTTTTTGTTACACATAATAAAATCAATTTCACTTGTCGTCCCATTTGGATGTCTCCATGTCCATTTCCTGTGTGGCTTTTTCTTGAAGAAGGAGTTCAAGATGAAAAACCCTTCTGCCTCTGCAAACTCAACGAGAGTATTTCCACGCTGGTTTCTGTTGCCGTGACCGAATTTACCTACTGAAGTTTCATTCTGTTGCCGTTGCCCTATTTTTGCATTGAAATCTCCCATAATTATTTTCAAGTGCTGCTTACCTTTATTATTTAGATGACAAATTTCCTCATAAAATTCTTCAATTTCTTCTTCAGGATGACTTGTGGTGGGTGCATAAGTTTGAATAATCTGAGCCTGGTATCTTTTCGAGAGTTGGATAACAAGTCGTGCAGCTCTGTCAGAGGAACTTTCAACTTCTACCACTTTATCCTTCAGTTTCTTGTTTATTATAAATCCAACACCACTAGTTCTGCCAGTATCTGTCCCACGATAGTAGAAGAGATGTCCACTTTTCAGTTCAATGAGATCTTCTCCTTTTCTCCTTACCTCACTTAGCCCCACGATGTCCCACTTGATCCTTTGTAGTTCCTCTTCCAATTCAAGAAGCCTTGAATCAGAAGATAGGGAGCGTCCATTGTACGTAGCCAAGGTCAGCATCAGATGGCAGCCTAGTCCGGTCCTCCGGGGATTCTTAGCACCCTCTGCCTTCATGTCGCACTGGCCGCTGCCTTGGCCAGGTACATTCCAGCTGCCGGAGACTGAGGGCCAAGATTTAAGTTGTGGAATCATTTTGGAGGGTTTGGCCATAACTCACCACGCTGGCCAAGCGGGTTGGTGAGTGTGGGATAGAATTTCCTCTAATCCCGATGGTATAGTTATACCGCTATTGGCGGTCGTCAGAGCCCCTTTAGTGGGAACAGGATGCACCACGAGAAGGCGGATATATATATATATATATATATATATATATATATTCTGGGATGTAAGGTCAGGTGATGCGTAACATCACAGCCTCTCCTTGACAAATGTCAACCCCGCCTTCTCGTGGTGCATCCTGTTCCCACTAAAGGGGCTCTGACGACCGCCAATAGCGGTATAACTATACCATCGGGATCAGAGGAAATTCTATCCCACACTCACTAACCCGCTTGGCCAGCGTGGTGAGTTATGGCCAAACCCCTCCAAAATGACTCTGCAACTTAAATCTTGGCCCTCAGTCTCCGGCAGCTGGAATGTACCTGGCCAAGGCAGCGGCCAGTGCGACATGAAGGCAGAGGGTGCTAAGAATCCCCGGAGGACCGGACTAGGCTGCCATCTGATGCTGACCTTGGCAACGTACAATGGACGCTCCCTATCTTCTGATTCAAGGCTTCTTGAATTGGAAGAGGAACTACAAAGGATCAAGTGGGACATCGTGGGGCTAAGTGAGGTAAGGAGAAAAGGAGAAGATCTCGTCGAACTGAAAAGTGGACATCTCTTCTACTATCGTGGGACAGATACTGGCAGAACTAGTGGTGTTGGATTTATAATAAACAAGAAACTGAAGGATAAAGTGGTAGAAGTTGAAAGTTCCTCTGACAGAGCTGCACGACTCGTTATCCAACTCTCGAGAAGATACCAGGCTCAGATTATTCAAACTTATGCACCCACCACAAGTCATGCTGAAGAAGAAATTGAAGAATTTTATGAGGAAATTTGTCATCTAAATAATAAAGGTAAGCAGCACTTGAAAATAATTATGGGAGATTTCAATGCAAAAATAGGGCAACGGCAACAGAATGAAACTTCAGTAGGTAAATTCGGTCACGGCAACAGAAACCAGCGTGGAAATACTCTCGTTGAGTTTGCAGAGGCAGAAGGGTTTTTCATCTTGAACTCCTTCTTCAAGAAAAAGCCACACAGGAAATGGACATGGAGACATCCAAATGGGACGACAAGTGAAATTGATTTTATTATGTGTAACAAAAATTCGTCATAGAAGACTGCAGTGTGCTAAACAAGTTCAACACAGGTAGTGACCATAGATTGGTGAGATGTAAGATGCACCTCAACACTAAACTTGAACGTGGCAAGCTCATAAGACAAACAAAATGTATTGACATAACCAACCTTAAAAAACACCATAATACCTTCAAGTTGGAACTGAAGAACAGGTTCTCTGCTTTAGAAGGCCTAACATTGGAAGAAGTGGACATCTCTGAAGTTAACAGAAAAGTAACCAAAGCTCTTATGGAAACAGCAACAAAATTAGCTGGGTCTAAGAACAAGTTGCATGTAAATAAATTATCAGGAAAAACGAAAATGTTGATGCAAAAAAGAAGAGAGATGAGGACAACTAAAGAAGATGTGACTTCCAAAGTGGAATATATAGAGCTATGCAAGACAGTACGAAAAAGTATCACTGAAGACGTAAGAAAATTCAACTGTGAACTAGTGAGGAAAGCAATTGAAAACAACCAAAGCCTAAAGATAGCAAAGGGACATCTCAGTAAGGGAAGAAAACAGATTATGGCACTGAGAAAAGAAGATGGTTCTGTAACAAGAAATAGAGGCGAAATTTTGACAAGAGTGAAAGATTTCTACTCCAAATTATATGAAAGGGATGATACATGCACTCCAGACATCATGAAAGATACCAATACCAGAGTTCCTCCAGTCCTTCCAGCAGAAGTTGCACATGCAATCAAGAACATGAAGCGGGGAAAAGCTCCAGGAGAAGATGGAATTACTGTAGACATCATACAAGAAGCAAGTGGAGAAATCGAAACAGTACTCGCCCAAATTTTCACTCGATGCCTTAATGAAGGAAAGATTCCTGAGGATTGGAACACCGCTACAATGATCCTGCTACATAAGAAAGGTGACATTGAGGATCTTGGAAACTACAGACCTATCAGCCTCCTATCAGTAGTTTATAAAATCTTCACTAAAGTTCTTTCACACCGCTTGAAGGTAACACTGGACATGGCTCAACCGAGAGAACAAGCTGGATTCAGGAGTGGCTACAGCACAATAGATCATATCCATGTGCTGAGAGAACTAATTGAAAGAGCGAGGGAATATGAACTTCCATTGTGCATGGCTTTTATCGATTATGAAAAAGCCTTTGATTCGGTGAAACCATCAGCAGTTACAATGGCTCTGAAAACCTGCGGTATTGAAGATGCATACATTAATATTATTAATAACATCTATGAAAATGCAAGTGCAAAGATTAGGCTGTTTGAAAATACAACACACATAAAAATTGGAAAGGGAGTGAGACAAGGTGACACCATATCTCCGAAGCTCTTTAATGCCACATTGGAGGGTGTTTTTCAGTCACTGAGCTGGGAAAACAAGGGGATAAAGATTAATGGAGATTATCTAACCCACCTTCGTTTTGCTGATGACGTAGTCATTTTTGCAACTAGCCCATCAGAGCTGCAGAGTATGATCCAGGAACTTGCTGACAAGAGTAAAGAAGTGGGATTAAAATGAACTTTCAGAAGACAAAAGTGATGTTCAATGCTTTTACAAGAAATGAAGATTTATCGATTGATGGAGAAAAGCTGGAGATAACAGATACGTACGTTTATCTTGGACAGCAGATATCAAGTGAGGGTCACATTGATGAAGAAATTAATCGGCGTACAAAACTTGCCTGGAGAGCTTTTGGAAGAAACAGCATAATTTTCAAGAGCAATATGCCATTATGTCTTAAAAGAAAAGTGTTTGATCAATGCATCCTTCCAGTGCTTACGTATGGTGCAGAGACGTGGACCTTAACTAAAAGAAACATACAAAGGCTGCAGACAACTCAAAGTAGCATGGAGAGGTGCATGCTTGGTGTAACCAGGAGAGATAAGAAGAGGAACTCGTGGATCCGAAAAATGACAAGAGTGGAAGACATCATGATCAGAGTTAAATCCCTGAAATGGCAATGGGCTGGACATACTGCCAGAAGGACAGATCATCGATGGACAGCCGAAATTTTAGATTGGATTCCAAGGGACAGGAAAAGACCCAGAAGAAGACCACATGGGAGATGGGTGGATGAAATTCGAAAGTATGCAGGGGTGACATGGAGGAGACTGGCACAAGACAGACCGTTGTGGAGGAAACTTGGGGAGACCTTCGTCCAGCAGTGGATTGATAATGGTTGACAATGATGATGATGATGATGATATATATATTCTATTCTATTAAGAAGAGACTGAAGCAAAACATTTATATTTTATATATATATATATATATATATATCGATTGGAAAACTCGCGCACCGTTCAACTCCTACCACCTTCTGGGAACGTACACAAGTAAGAGGTCAGCCGGATCGGGCCTTTGCTCATTTCTAAGTTGAGAAAACGGGCCGAGCCCGGGCCTTCAATATTTAATGTAAAACAGACATGGGCCGAGCAGGGTTTTTTTTTTTGATGAGCAAAACAATCGCTACTGTACGGTGCCTTTCTTTTATTCCGATGCTTGCAAGCAGTGTTTCTTTCAGGACTTTTTGGCCCGGGGGGGGGGGGGGGGCAAATGGAACCTTAGAGGGGGCAAATTTTCCATTTGCTATATATATATATATAATAACTACTATATTTTTATATATAGAAGTAATTACTATATATCTAGCTCAGGAGCGCATTTAGAGAGGGCCTTCCCCCGGGCAAATGTTTTTCTTTTGTTATTGGTTAAAATGCGACTTACATTAGAAAAAAATGTAACAACTTACATTAGAAAAAAATGCTTTAATGTTTCTTCAATTTTTCATTAACTTTAATTTTGTACCGGATGGTGGGTTTCAAAAACTTCCTTTTTTTCTCCCCCCCCCCACCCGAAGAAAAATTCTATATACATACTTGATATAGTAATTACTTCTTCAAACATTTCAGGAATAACAAACTGTTTTCAGCTAAAGGAGGGGAAGGGGGAGGTTCCGCAGGCTTGAAATTTTTATCTATTAAAATGCATTCAACGCACTCTTGTTCCTGAATCACCATTCCCAGACAATTAGGTATGATTAGTCTACTTATTATATTTTAAAGAATACCATGAGTCGAAATACACTTTTTAATAAAATAAACTATAACTAGCACCATTTGAACAAATATTAAAAAAAATATATAATTGAAGAAATATTTGTAGCATAAAAAAGAAACGAAAGTTCCTTTTTCATCATAGCCTGGATTTATTAAAATTTGGCTCGGTAACCTAAAATGTCTCGGGGGGGATGGTCGTTTCCTGGATGTGTATCTGAAAGAAACACTGCTTGCAAGGTACATACGGATCGGTATTCAGATGCTTGCAAGGCACCTAGGCCTCGGACCGTTTCGGAAGATTTAAAGTTACAACCTAAATATATTTTGTACTTTTAAACATAAAGGCTAATGACTGACTCTGCAGGATAGTCTTTAAAGTGTTTGTTTACAAAGCACCTAGGCCGCCATTTTAGCATTTTTTTTATCCGCCCTGCTGAAATTTATAAGTTTTATTTAACAAGTTAAGGTTTATAAGTATGGCTCTTTTACTCAGGTACCAAAAGTTAATAGACCCTTTTTTAATGCCCCGTGCATCCATTAAGTTGACAAAGAAAATCAACTTAACTGTGTTGCACGTTTTCTCGAACACAAAATATTAGGTCTTAGGCCCTTTTAGCAGTTTTTAGTCCGCTGAGCTCAAACACATAAGGTTTACACTAGAGGTCTTCACGGGCCTTAATTTGGAAAGCCCGGCCCAAGCCCGCACATCCAAGGCCCGGCCCGTACTAGGCCCGTTCCAAATTTTTTAATTAAAGCCCGGGCTGTCCTGTAAAATTTCAACAATTACTAAAACACGAATTTGACACCTGGTGCACTTGGTCATTCGACTCGTGAAGAGTTTTCGTTTTCTTAATTGCTATATGTATTCTGTTACAATAAACGTTAATTCGGAATATTTCTGTGACTCTGTATAAGTCACGTGAGGTCTGAGGAGAGGGGAGGGGGCTTGTATACTTAAAAATATTGCATGCAAAACTACAATTTCCATGCCTTTCAAATTTTCTGGGTTTTCAAATTATCATTGCCTTCCACCGGACCCGGAATATCCTTGGGGATAAGAAGGGGGGGGTGTTAATTTGAAAAGTACGAACGTTTCAGAATTATGAGTTCGATCATTCTACTTCACATTGTCTACTTGCACACATTCTCCGGAAGCGATTTTTTCGCGAAAATCTTTCGCTTTCTTTACTCTATAATGAGTATGGAAGAGTATTTATCAGCAACACTGAACTGAGCACATGCTAGGGAAAAGAACGACAGACTGTCCAGCTAACCAGTGTCACAAGTTTTGAAAACGGCTGGGCTGGGATACCTAAGGGTTCATTTGCCATCTGCTGACTCCCTAAGAGTACAAATGGGAAAAATACGGCACAGATTTATACACAGAAGTAAGTTGCTTTCAATCTATTTCTCCCGTGCCATTTAGGACAATTAAAAGTTTTTCACACATCTAGAGAAAAAAGTGCCGCCGACCAGAACAATAAAAAAGATCGTTTGCGTGCCGGTGGCTCGGTTTATAAACGCTGCAGTTAATAGCCTGTCCTGAAGCAGGAGAGGAGAGTTGATGTTAGTGAATGATCAGAGAGAGAGAAGGGACCACATTCACATTGAAAAACTGAGGGAGCTGACCCACTCCAATTGTTTTGCAGGAGGGGACGATGTCGTAAAGCTTCTATTTTTTCCAACAACGGAAATTATTCAATCTTATCCTGCTGCTGTATGTTATGAGATTTCCAAACAAGAAAGGCACCGTACAGCGATTGTTTTGCTCATTTAAAAAAAATAAGTCCCTGCTCAGCCAGTGTCTATTTTATATTAAATATTGAAGGAGTGACATGGAAATGAGCAAAGGCCCGACCCCGTACAGACATCTAGTTTACACCACAAGTCATGTTAGTAATTTTGCTCTTATTAAAAATTTCTAAACAGGCTCACACCCAGAGCTTCTAATTAATATCTGATGCCTAAATAAAAGCGGAGCACTAAGCGACTTGTTATGAAAAGTTAATGAATATAAGCACGGCGAATTAAAATTTCTAAAAAACTCCAGGCCTAGGGGGTCTGGTAATGAATGTTTGGTGCCTAAGTAAAAGCGCAACGTTAACTTCATATTTTACGTTGATCTTATGAATATGATGATGGCGAATTAAAAACTGTTAAAAATGCCGAGGACTTATTAATTTACGCATTATGTCTCAGTAAAAGTGCAATACTATAACCTTGATTTGTTATGCAAACCCTGTAGATATATGAACACGGTGGATTAAATAATGCTTAAAAGGCCCAGGGCCTCTTGAACGCCTGAAGACTAACCTGATGACTCCCTCTACTAATAGTGTTGTTGCCTGTTTACACATACCCAATATTTAGGATGAAACTTGAAATCTTCCGAGGATTCCCGCTGCCTAGGCGCCTTGTAGACACCTAATAACTGATCCGTTTAAGTCCCTTTTATAAAATTTTATTTCATGTTATGACATACGAAATATTGAAATCATATAATAACTCAAGATCAGTGAATTGGAAAGCTTCTACAAATCGCTTGTGCCATTAGGATATTACATATCCTTTATGTCACTAGGAAAACTACACTTCGGCTAGATCTCCGAACGAAATGCAAATTGTGTGCATTCTCTTATATGAGAAGGTGTATAAGAGTTTTTCGGTGTAGGAATTTCCCTAGAACCCAGTACAGCACCAGTAGTCTGTGGCGGGCGCGGTGGGACATTTTCTCACTACTTTTTCTGAAGATGGGCACGTCCCATCTCTGCTGCATTGTCTTTTCCAGTCGCAGTTATTTTGTATAGAACTCAAAGCACGTTCATTTCATTTTAAGGAAGATTCAAAGCCTTTGAAAACACCCATAAATAAAAATGACGGAGAGGTCAATCTTCTCCGGAGTGTGTGTATCTGCGCATTTAAAGGAGAAAAACTATTCTTTAATACAAATCTTTGCTCACCGTCCCACAACGTTTTCAATGGGACTGCAGCGTTGCACAACACAGCTAAAATGCAGTATGAAAAACTAAGCGGCACCGAACGAATGAATATCAGGTAGCGAAAGCTTATAATACGTACAGACGATTTCGGGATAGGGCTTGAAAAAAGTCCTTTGTAGGTTAAACACTTAAAGGGGCTACCTGAGACGGAACACAGATCATTAATATGATTTTCTTCCCTTTGGTGTATTCGGAACAATCTTCAGTAAAATAATTCAGACATTGCGCATTTCCAAATTTTAGTCCCTCGGAGCATGAATTTACACATCTGGCAGTGGCGTAGCCAAAGGGAGGATCGGGGTGTGAACCCCTTCCTTGAGGGGAGACTGAGCACGAATTTAAAGCGATATATACGTACACTGGCGGGAAAGTGAAAAAAGAACACCAAGAAGGAGACGTCTGATACCAACAAAATTTATACAGCATAATTACGGAATGCAGAGGATAACGTGATCGAAACATTATGGCAAAATACAGCTGTATTTGCTGGTAAAATGAAAAATAGCATTTCCATGTAAATGGTTAGTACGAGGTTGAACCGCCATGAACTGCGTCACACTGCAATTCTGGCATGGAGTCTGTCGTACAGATGTTGGATGTAAGTTTGGGGTATTGAGTTCCAAGCATCCTCAAACTGGACGTGTAATTCGGGGATGGTCGTGGCTGGCCGTGGAGACCGGATAAGTCTTGTCCCATAAAATCCCTCACGTGCTCAATGGGGGACAAATCCGGTGAACGTGCAGGCCATGGAAGTTGTCTCACACCCTGAAGTGCATGTTGCGTTGCACGTGCCGTGTGTGGGCGTGCGTTATCTTGCTGGAAAACACCACGATGGATCGACCTTACAAATGGCACAACAATGGGCTGAATGATGTAGGAGGTGCTGTTTAACGTACCCGGTACAAACACTAGTTGTGTACGGTAGTGATAGCTGATCGTTCCCCACACCAGGAGACCAGGTGTAGGCCCTGTGTGTCGCTGGCGGATGCAAGAAGGGTGGAGACGCTCCCCTGTGCGTCTGCGAACACGCATACGGCCATCTGAGGCTCCCAAGCAGAATCTGCTTTCATCGCTGAACACGACAGATCCCCATTGCATTATCCAGTGCAGACGTTGGCGACACCTCTGCAACCGTTCCTGATGGTGGGCTGAAGTCAGACTTACACATGCCAGAGGCACACGTGCACATAGTCCTGCATCCAGTAGGCGGTTGCGGATTGTTCGCACAGTCACCTCAGGTGCAACGGCAGCTCAAATTTGCGTCGCAGTGGATGTTCTGCTTGACAACGCCGCTCTTCTTATGCGTCGATCGGTACGCTCATCAGTCCGTCTGTGACTCCCGGTTCCACGTCTTCTCGTGTGGGAATGTTCCTCGGACCATCTACGCCACCATCGTACAACCACCGATACTTCCCGTCCAATTCGCTCCGCAATACGACGATACGACCACCCGGCCTCGCGGAGTCTGACTAGACGACCTCGCTCAAAGTCCGATAACTGCTGAAATAGTACACGTCTTCCATGTCCAGGCATTGCAGCTTCTTCTCAGTTAGTGAACTGGGGTACAGCACAAGGCTGTACACTGTTCTGCTGAAACCCATATTATGGGTCAACCAAGGCACTATCATCGAAGTGAAACACACACACACACACACACACACACACACACACACACACACACACTAAAAATAAAAGAAACTACTAACCAAACTCGGAAGACGAAACACAAGCAATAACACTTCCAGGGAAGAAGTATCTCTGAAAACAGGGTGGATGTGCTTAGAGAAAAAGTGAACCCACATCTAAGCACCTCCAACCAAAACAAAAGCATGAAAAGTCATTTGTCACACCCCTGCCCGCCCGAGAGGCATGACAAAGGCGCAGGAAGTGGTCTGAACTGTCGTCCGAGAGGCACAACACCCGCCACAGACAACAGACAGAACAAAAGCGCGGGCCAAGCATAGACAAATGCAGACAAAGACAATATATACACAGTAGAAAAGCATGTAAATACAATTCATGATGCAAACACAGGATCCAGACAAGCAAGTAAAAAGAGCAGCGGTCGTCAGGCATGCGACATGCTCCAACAGAAAACACATTCAGAACCGAAAGCAGAGCACATTATTGTGTAAGGAAACCAGTCGAGACCAACACAGCCATCGGACGCGAAAAACGTCTTCGGGCCAGTGGTGAAAGTCGGAAATCACCCTCTCACGCAATCTGATCTTGACAAAGAGGGCGACCACATCAGGCCTATTCGAATAGAGCCTAACGTGGTCAGACAGAGCAGTATCATGTAACACAGTACAAGCAGTAGCAAGGATCACCTTTAAACCATAGGCACGCTGACCGGAAACAGGTAGCGGGTGCTTAAAAACAATAATTTTAAAATTACACATATTAACAGAAATCCATCTAGACAAAAGTTGCCAAACTTTTCGAACAAAATTACATTCTACAAATCGGTGGTATAAAGACTCCGGCTGTCCACAGTCGGGGAGTCGATGACTCCCCAACGAAAAAGGGAATCACGGGTGAAAATCACCCCATGGGCCAAGCGCCACTGCAGGTCACGCACACGACCTTCCACAGCCGCAAACGCAACATTGGCCCATGCGACCCTCCAGTTCATCCCCAAGGCGGGAAACCTGCGCTGAATGCGAGGAGCAAAGGATGGCAAGAATACATTATAAAGGGCATCGGGTTCATGCCAAGAGGAACACTTTATGTTCTGGCTAGTTAACAATCTAGCCTCACAAATGGTAGTGCCATGTGGTCCACCGGGCCTCTGAGCTCTAGGCCCAAGGTAGTTACAAGCGAAAGAAAATAACCTAAGATTATAGGAAATGAAATAACACGCGAAGTTAAAGCTAGGATGAGAATCGTTTTTCAGGATGTAGGCCACATTAGAAACCATCAACGCGCGACACCACGCAAGAATGTGCCGAACACCCAGTCCCCCCCCCGATGGACTGGTTGAACCAGGCAATCCCGAGAAAGGACAGCTCTAGTTCCCCAGACAAATCGAAAAACTAGAGAATTTAGAGCCAAAAGGACCCTGTACGTCGGGGGTTGTAGGGTACCGCAAAAAGCAATTTTGGAAACCAAGAGACTGTTAGCCAATTTAGCCCTATTAAAAAAAGAAATTTGGCAGCCCTCCCACCAAGCGCATTCCGACGTGAGCTTCTGTTGAACAGAGCGCCACGTCTTGCGGTGAACCCCCTTTTTATCAAAGTAAACACCGAGGATCTTTATGGGATCATCGGTTGAGCCTACAAACTGCAAAACGTCAGGTGACCAATCCCCAAAACACAAGGCTTTAGTTTTATCCACATTCAATGCAGCGCCTGCACTGTCCGCATAAACATGAAACAAATTTCTCAAGGAAATCTCATCCCGAAGGAAGAGAACAACGTCATCTGCATACGTAAGGTATTTGAGCTCAGCTGTTGTAAAGCTCGAACCCGGTACTGGGATACCAGAGATATTCGGTGCAGATTGAATCTTCTTAAGGAGAGTTTCAATGCTCAGTACGAACAGTGCAGCAGACAACGGGCAGCCTTGGCGGACCCCTCTCCGGATGGGAAAGCAGTCCGTAGGCTGACCGTTGACTCGGATAAAACTAAAGATATCAGTATACAAGACCTTCACCATGTGTACAAAATCTTGGCTAAAGTTACAAGCCTCCAGCAGGGTCACAAGGTACTTGTGAGAGACCCTGTCAAAGGCTTTGCTCTGATCCAAAGAAAGGATACAGCACTTCAACCTCTTGCGGTCGAGGTAGTGAATACCGTCCCGCACGAGGACTAAATTTTGAAAAATTCTCCTCCCCGGGATTCCAGAAACCTGGCACACGCCTACTAGGCCAGAAATAACCCTAATCAGTCGGTTAGCAAGGACTTTAGCCAAAATCTTATAATCGTAATTGAGAAGAGTGATGGGTCTCCACTCTCCCAAATGACGACCAGGACCATCACGCCGCTTGTTAACCAAAACGATCTGACCAAGCCGCATCGTCGTGTTTAACTGCCCAGTTGACATAACATGATTAAAAACATCACTTAGAGGTTCAGCAAGCAAATCAACAAAACGTTTATAAAATTCGACACGGATGCCATCAGTACCCGGACTGCGACCATTACGCAAGCCGGCAATGGCTTGCCTCACCTCAGAAATACAGACAGGGCCCGATGTAAGCACAGAAGCCGCGGCGTCGAGTTGGGTCACGTCAGCGACCCAAGAGTCGACGGACGACTGCTGCACTTCATCAGATGCAAACAGGTCTCTGAAATGCGAGAAAACCAAATTGTGAATTTCTGGTTGAGAGGCCACGAAGCGTGACTCATGCTGTAAGCCAGGAATTACCTGGGAAATAATTTTGTTTCTGCGAGATTTCGCAAAAAAACTTGCAAGTGAAATCTCGTTTTCCAAATTTTGTGAAATAGAGTCCTGTGTGCATCTTTGGCCGGTTTTACAATATAAATCTGTCAACTGAGCTTGAAGTTCAGCAATCATACCAGCATTCTGCGCTCCCATTTGCTGCCCGGCTTTGCATGCACGCAACATACAGACGAGGCGAGTTCGCTCTAAAAGCCGCTGACGAGCCGAAAGTTTCCCCTGAAGTTGTAAATAAGACTTCACTTTAAGTTTAACCCCCTCCCACCACTCACCAGTGTGATGAGTCTCAGACTGAATTTCACCCCGAAGCAACCTCTCAAGGCCCTGAAGGATGTCGTCATCTTCGAGAAGATTCAGATTCATCCTCCACGGGCCCTGAGTTCGTGTCCGGGCCCCTGTTAGAACGATCTCACCAGAAACGGCACGATGGTCACTCACACGGAGAAACACAGAATTAACATCACAATGAACAAAAGACACAAGGTCACAATCCCCAGGGCCCCCCACAAGAATCCTGTCCAGGCGGGCCTGAACAGAGTCATCCGTCCAAGTCCAGTCGAAGACCCCAGGGTGAGTAGAACGCCAGGCGTCCACCAGCCCCGCCCCCGACATGAACCCGGAGAAGACAGCCCGGGACGAGTCCGTCTGCCAGGTACCCCCTGTTTATCAAGAGGCTCCGTTACAATATTAAAGTCACCCCCAAAATGAGGAAGTCTTCACCACCCCCAAAAAATAAAGAAAGACTCCTGAGGAATCTACCCCGTTGGGCAGGTTTCAATGGCGCATAGGCTGAAATAACGCGAATTTTAAACTCGGCGAGGGCGAAGCTGACAGCAGCTACTCGACCCTCGTCATCATATTGAAATTTCAGTTGTCGACTCTTGAAGTTAGGGTTGACAATAATTCCGACGCCCCTGTGACTAGTCGGAGAAAGACTAAACCAGCACGGGGCATTAGTGTAATGACGAAAATCCGAAACATGCCTAAAATTGTTAAAAAATGTTTCCTGGACACACAGGATATCAATATCCTGGGTCATAATCCAGCCGATGAGCCAACGCCTTACTGACCGGGACCGAAGTCCCTGAATATTTAATGTTGAAACTTTAAGGTTGAAGGTTAAGCAGATAATTGAAATACACAAAACAAAAGTCAGAAAGGAGGGTAGATTCAAATTAGCCCACCCGTTTTAGAAACGTGGACCGGCACTTAGAACTGACGATGCCAATCTCCAGAGGTGGAACGGTTGTGATTCAGGCGACGGTTCCGTCGGCGGCTACTTGGGGGAAGTTCCCCTTCCTCCAATTGGACGGGAGATCTTTCCCGACGGCCAGAATGAACACTTGCCGAACGGCTGCCGCGAGTCCTGCCCTCCGAAGATGTAGAGGACTGTCGTTGTTGACGGTAGGAATGGTCAGCAGGACGAGTCTCTCTGGAAGGAGTAACATTGTGGATGGTAACAGGAACACGTCCCGGCGGCCTGCTGGAATGGATAACGGGTACAACTTTGTCCGTTGAGGTGGAAGGTAGGGAGACAGTTCCGACAGGAGAGGTGAAAGCAACATCATCAACGGAATCTATGTAAATGTTATCATCCGAAATAACCTCTGTAAATGCAACAGTGGTAACAAGTCCTACTTGGGCGTCAGGAGAATCAGGTGAATAAGGCTCAGGGACCTCGGTACATACGTCGGCGTCCATGGGAGGCTCAGACTTAATAACAACAACAGATTCAACGGCAAGAGGCAGTGAGGTGACCTCTGTAGATGGCATGTCAAGAACCTCAAGATCTTGCACTGGTGAAACAGCAGAAGAAGCTCCAGGCACGACGCGGCCGTCAACAACCAAAGTCTCTTGATTAACAGAAGCCACGACATTCTTGGAAGGCGGATCGACAGGTATGACAACCGGTAATTTCAAAGAAGCAACATGTTCCGGGTCCATGGTAACAACTGCATCAGGAACACCAGAGTCCCCGGGAACAACAGTAGTACTGGTGGACGGTAGCTCTGGAAACTCCTCATTGAAAACAAGGGGAGCTGTTGAAGGCCTAGCTGCCGCCCCGGTGGCGCAGTGGTCTAAGGCGCTGGCCTCTGATCATTCGCCCGAAAGGGGTCCGGGTTCGAATCCCGGTGAGGCATGGATGTTGTTTGTCTTACGGCACTGGCTCTCTCCCTTCCCTGGAACCAGTGACCCTAAATTAGGGACGGGCGACTGCTTATAGCCCATTGAGTTGCTCACGGTGGTCGTTAAACCTCCAATCAAAAAAAGAAGGCCTAGCTACAACATCGGCGAAGGATGACTGGGTGCATCTGGATTTGGTGTGAGAATACGCACCGCACTTGGAGCAGGCTTGCTCGCACGAGATCTCCAAGTGCCCCACCGTACTACAGTTGGGGCAAGCTCGGGATGGGCACTGAGGAGCAATGTGGCCAGCATTACCGCATCTACGGCATGTGCGTATCATGCCAGCATATGTGACCATGGCCCTGCAACGGCCCACTTGAAGGAAATTGGGTACTGGCTTTGTCATACGCAGGCGAACAATTCTTGTGCCTGTATAAACATGTTCCAGACCTTTGAGTGTGTGCCGCTCATTCTGAATGGGGGTGACAATCTCCCCATATCCAGTAAGTGCCGCAGAGATCTTCTCATTAGGGATGTCAATGGGCACGAGTTTGACATAGACGGTACGAATGCAGTCATCTACTGGCGAAACGTTCACCGCAACGTCCTTGTAGGCTGTCAAGGGGTGCTCAAGGTAGTGCAGCGCTTGTGCAGCAGTTTGGAAACGCACTGTGAAAAGTCCATTAAGTCGCTGGACTGTGTGCAAATGTTCCGGATAGTCAAGTTTGTCGACTAATTCCTTAAGAATATTAACATTGGGATACTTCCCATTATGAGTAACCTGAATGGTTTCAGGTCTGTTCACAAAGTTCGCCATTCCGGAGGCACGGAGCCCCGGTTGGCCTGGAACCGGAAAACAAAAATAAAGCTTCTAACTTAAAGTTTAAAGAACAAGAAATAAAAATAACTCACAGTCAAATCCTTGACGACCACAAACTATATGAGAATCACTTAGTGGTGAAGCAACTCAACTCCATGCAGCTAAATAATGAGAAGGATTTCTCCCACGTACTTTGCTATTCACTACTGCACGAGACCGAAAATACGTAAGTACACCGTCTTGCTCGGGGTCCTTCGCACGTGTCCGTATGCCAACGACTGATTACATGCACTTCGCCGTACTCATTAAATACCACCGACGATAATTTGCATATTATGCCGTGCTGTGGCGTAAGCGCTGACCAGTTGGTCCCGAAATTACAATAATACCTACGTAAACTCGACCCCATTAACATATGTAAATTTCATGATCGTCCGCCAAGGCTTTCACCAATAACCAAACCCATGACCCCCCACCCCAAGAAATTTCTGACTACGCCACTGGCATCTTGTACATATTCTGGGATGCCCCCGCCCCCGTTGCTACGCCCCTGATAACAGAAGTGACCATTGTCATACTTTAGATTTTAGCCAGTGGTTCATAACCCGGTATAGTGGTTCGTATACCTGATATACTTAAAATGCGTCGTTAAACTTAAGACTGAGAGAGAGAGTCTCCATCAGTCTTAAGTTTAATGACGCATTTTCATGAAAGAGATTCAGATGGACACAAAAATATCAAATATTAAAACAGAGAGGCTGGATAAAAAGGTGAGTAAGCAGAAAACTTATTTTTTTCTTCTTTGCCTTTTGCTATTGTTAGGATATGGACCGCCGAGGTTTTGACAGGACGACGTACCTGTCAAAACCTCGACTTCTCGTGCATGCAGTCAGTTTCTGGATTTAAATTTTGTCTTCTGCAAGGCTTAAAAATTGTACCTCACATAAATTCATTAATCCGAACAAAACAAAAGTATGCGAAGTGTTGCCCTAGTGGCTTGGCCTTCTAATTGTTCGTGTTAGGCCCGTGTTCCGGTCTCAGACGGGACATGAGCTTAGCTCTTGTCTCGTCAACGCAGTTGATCTTTCTTGGAGCCATTAACTCTACAGTGTAAGGAATTGTCTTAATTCACGAGCCATTTTCCGTGAAATGATGGGGAAGGGGGTGAATTTCACGGGGTTTTGGTGTGCTAGAAGAATTCTGTATTTTGAGAAACATTTTCGCAATTCCTTTCCTCTGTTCTCACTTTTTTCCGTATCTATATGACGAAACATTTCAGGTAATAGAAGCGATTCGCGAGAATTTACTTGAGGTTTGACGGTTTCGCGTCACTTTTTCGTCTGCTGCTTTCTTGCAGAACAACTGGTGTACAAGTGAGATCAAAGATGCATTGCATGGGCTACGTGAGTGGGTTATCTGGCAATCAAAAACAGCTTTACTCTGATAAATTAAAGTTATTGGGCAATTGTGGTGACACATACGAAATTCCATACTCACTTTTCCGGAACAATATTGTAGGAAGGAGAATGTTTTTGCTTGCAAGGAACTCAAAATTCTGCATTCCAGCACAGACATCAGCTTCTGTACTAACAGCATATATTCACTCGGTTAATTGAGATAAAAAAAAGTCCTGTCAGCTTTGCCTAATTATTTTATTTAAAAGTTTACCTTTCAATAATTTAGAAATTCCCCAACCTGAAACTTAAGCTAAATTAAAAATCCTCAGCTTTACACAGGTAAGGCTATAATAATAATTCTGGCGAGTAACACTAGGTTTCTGTACTTTATACGTAATAATGACAATAATAATATACTGGTGAATGTTATCATGAGATCATTTTTCCAAAATCGGCCTGGGAACTCAGCATACGAAGGTTCCAAAAGATATTCACTCTCCTATAACAATGGATACATTCACGATAGAGAACAGCATAAGCTTACTCATAACAAAGGTTAATTCTAGTCTAAAGACCTTCATAGAGTTTTTTAGATGATGCTTCAGTAAATTTATGTACATACCTGTTACAAAATATAAACTGCACACTCCAATGTTCCTTCGTTTGTGGTCATCAATGTCAACATACGTGATAACTACAAATTTTGACGCTTCTGAATTAAATTTTTATAATTCTGATTCCACTTCTTTCGTTCAGACGCTAATCTATAATAGGACACGTGATTATCTCTCCCACTTCGGTTACTTCAGCCGAAAAAAGTACACAACACCATCGTCCTTAACGCTCCACAATGCATATCCAAAGCAGTGCTTGTACACCACTTGATCACCAGAACGTCTGCTAGGATGGTTTACCTCGCTGTGACGTCATATGCATACGGTCTATTAAATTCAATCGTCTATCGGAGGACCTGATTTTGAAGTTCTGTAGCGAGATCTGATACAGTATAGCATTTTTCATGAAATTTTGGTGTTGTCCCGGATATTTCTTCCACTCTACCCCATTTTGTGCACCAGCTATATTGTATATCGTGTTACTGTTAGGAACCGGGTACTTAAATTATTGTACAGGTGATTGTATGATCTCTGGATTTCTTAAGACAAAAGCTATTTAGAGTAAATTTTATATTAGGAGTTTTATAAAATAATACTATAAAGCACTTAAAGATAATTGAAAGTCCTTGTCTGTTCAAAAAGATCTAGTTCCACAACATTCTGTTGCTTTGAAAATTCATGATAAACGATTCACGTAATTTGTAAAAGTCTTCCTCACAAAAAAAAATAAAAAAAAAATACAAACCTACTAAGAAAAATAAGCTCCAACGGAAAATAAAATGACTAATTCACCCGCATAAATGACAAAAATAATAATAATCGCTCAATTAGAGTTCTACTTTGAACGTAAGTGCGATTTGCCAGTCTTTCTAGCTAAGCGGTAAGCTGTCGACCTTGGATCGAATTCCACCAGGAAAGGAATCTCTGTTGAAAGGGTTAAAAATTCAGAATCTGCGATTTTGCGGAATTTCTGTAAGAATACGAAAGAACACGAAACGGTATTTCCGGAAATAAACTGAATTACTGACTACGTAAGATACGTCAAAATACGGAAATTAAAAGGAACGAAAACTTTTAAAAACTGAAATTTCATTAAAATACGGGCACCTACCAGCAATTTTGCTGCACGTTAATTTCAGGAATTTTTTATGAATTCATACCACTTATTTTTTACAGTGTACATTAAGGTTACGTGTCTCCTAAATCTCGGGTACACACGACGGTCGTTAAATCTCGGAACAAGAGAAAAAGCTCCACGGTGAGCGAATGGTTTGGCTAGCTGGCTTCTTACTATTTGGCCGAGGAGGGCCTGGGTTAGAGTCCCGGATGAGGCTTGATTGGCGTACTTGTCTCATGCCGCTGACCCTTGGAAATCTGTTTCCTGAAATAAATTGGATCAGATCATATGTAGAGGATTTTAGGAAGGGAGTGTCTGACCCCAGGTATTAAACAACCCTTAGAAAGAGGAAGCAAGGAGATTTGGACTAGAGTGGCCGATAGGAAAGTGACACGGAAGCGAGGTGGAAAGTGGGAGGAAGACGCCCTTATTTATTACTGGGGGCCAGTACCCGGGGTCCGAAGATTTAACGTGCCCATCCGACGCACCGCGGATATTTTAGTGGTTCGAGTGATCGAACCTGATCCCCTGCTCCATGGGCGATACTTCTTTTGTGCTGAATGAAAAACATCGGGCTTTATTTTCGTCGGTTCGTAACAAAATTTTTGACCGAACCGAAGAACGGTGTCGTGAATAACACCTCCATACTAAGCAGAGGCGTAACTTTCAAACTTTTGCTCCAGTTTCTGGAGCTGCTTTGCGGGCCATACTTTATCATTTGTCCTGTTACAGAATTTACTTATTATATGCTTCTTGAGTTTCAGTAGCCTTGGGAAACTAAAATTTGCATTTCTTCTACGAAATGTCCGGGAGATGTTATTTGCTTACATTCAGAAACGAAAGTGCGGTCGGTACAGTCCGTCCAACATAAGAAAAGCCACGGCCTTCATTGACAACAATGAGGTCTGCGGTTTTTCTTTAGTTGTATGTCATTGGATGTCATTCACATTATTAAATATATGGTGGCTACGCGACAATTACTTCGGCTGAGAGTTGCATTCGGTAGGTTTGATGTGGTACCGAATAGAGATGAGCCCGGGCTCGGACGGGCTCCGAATTCATTAACTACCGAAAAACCCGGGCCCGGAATTACAAGTCTTGAATTTCATTACTGTAATTAATTCAACACGTGTAATTCCGAGCCCGGTTGAATTACACGTGTTGAATTTCATTGTGGATTTGTTACCGTGGTAGAAGGATTTTCAATTTCCTAAGCTAGCTGCCATTGCAAGACACATTTTGCTTAGCAAGACTTGCATTATGATCTTTAAAATGATGTATTAATTTCCAAAATTGTGCAGTTAGAAGTATCGTTATTTATTTTTTTAAATTTCCTCACTCCCGCGATTTTTGGGGCAACGTTGGTTTTTAGTGCAGCAGGTCTAGTTTTAGAGAAAAGATAAAGTTCAAGCGCTGAGGCATTAGATGCAATTTTCTCTCTCTCTCTCTCTCTCTTCATGATGAACTTGATCTGGAAACTGCACACACATATGATAATATTGTAATTATTATACTATTAAGCGCAAAGCTTTGTTAATGTTACGAAATGCAGAACAATCTGGTCTGGAATGCTTTTACGTTCCTTTTTTTTTTTTTTTAATTTTGGAAATTTCCCTACATGCTTGTTTTTATATTTTACTACATCACTCTTAAATTACCTTTACCAATTAGCATATATGTAAATTATATTGCAAAGATTAGTTTTCTAGAGTCAAAATTTCAAACACTTGCAACTGTCTGTACGGCGTTGTTCGTTTTATAATGCAATTTATTCACAATAAAAGTAAATTTAGAAATCAAAAAGAAATAACGAATGGAATGTTTTGTTTCTAAACGGTTTTCTTTTCTTCAGCTTTTACCAAAATTACTGATTCCCCTGATACGGTCGAAGGGCGGCACGTTGATTATTTATTTAATTTCAAATCCACATTTTAGAGCATTTGGCTTTATGCGTAGTATTTCTAAAAGCATATTAATTTTGTGAAGTGGATTAACTGAACTAAACTTTTAAAACTAATCTTTGCTTGGGCCATATCTTTGGCCAGTGTATAACTCATAAATGCAAGCCTTGATAAGCAAACTTTTCCAAGAATCCGGGCCCGGGCAGGCCCGGGCTCAGCAAACACATGTAATCAAAGAAAGCGGGCTGGTCACGGGCTCCTAAAATTGAGCCCGAACTCATCTTTAGTACCGAAGGTTTGAACTCCAAAGTAGTCGGATAAATCTTTACAAACTCAGTTTAATTGTGCGTCTGAGTCAGAGATAACCGATAACACTGGGGTGTGACATTAATTTTATTTTGTCAAGCAGTGAATATATAATAAGTAGGGCTGTCGACCGATCAATATTTTTAATCGGTTAATATTTCACCATTGATCGATTAATCGACCGATTAATCGGTAATTTGATCGAGTGAAAAAATACTGTCACAAAAAATATACGACAGTAAATTACATTATGCATTATTCTATTATTATATGGATACTAAATACGTTGTCTGAGATGTTAGAGTGTTGAATGCATCATAGCCTTGTTAATCTAGTAGTATTCATTGCTTTACTTTATCAAAAAAACAGAAATACAAATTACCTTGAATTTGGTTTGCAGTCATTGCTTTAGCCAAGATTTTAGGCACAAGAGCTTATCAACATTGGATGGGTTTAAGCGAAGTACGAAGTTTGTTGACAACAATACCAGCAGCACTAAACACTCTTTCAGTTGGCACAGACGTTGCTGGAATGCTCAGCAACCATTTTGCTAAAGTAGCGAGCAACAGCAACTGTAATGAATGAGTTTTCCACCACTGAAGAGGATCTGTAAAATCGTCGTCGAGTTCAGGCAAGCTCTTGAAGCTCTAATTCTATCTGCGTGCTGACATTTGTGTATGCCTTTATTTCTGTTTCTGGAATAGACGAATTGTCAAAACATTGTTTTCTTCGTTTCTGTTGCACATTACTTTGTTCTTGGTGTAAGGGCAGCTGTTGATTTGTGCTACTGGATGAAATTCTGTTGCACACTAGATCTCGTTTTTTTTTTTTCTGGTATACAGCAAAGTGTCTTGAATCGAGGGTCAAGGGCAGTAGCTTCTTCGTACTTGTCGTATAAAGGCCATTGACTGAGTCTTTCCGTCAGATCATCGAGCAACATAGCTTTAAATCTGCAAATATATGCTGGGTCGGTATCGGACAATCTCATTGCGCTTTTGAGATGTGTAAAACAGGAATTACAACACTGGCAGTTACGTACTTGTGACCTCCGAGTATTTCAGTGATTTCCAAGCAAGGTTTCAATACGCTGATTAGCTTCTCAAGCACTTCCCACTCAACTGTTGTAAGAACAGGGGTATTCGATGCGTTGGCTACCACAATGGTGTCTACTGCGGTTTTAGCTTTCACCAGACTTTCCACCATGATGTAGGTACTATTCCAGCGTGTCACTATGTCCTGTTGCAGCTTAGTATCAGGAAGACCAAGTTCTTTTTGCTTAGACGTGAGTGTAGCCTCTAAATGTGAGCTGTGTTTAAAATGTCTTACAATTTTTCGGCATTTAGCTAGAACCTTTTCTATCGATGCGACTTTAAGAGCTTTATTTATACTTAATTGTAAAGTATGTGCGGAACATCTTACACTGTCAAACATTGATCTGTTAACGCCAAGAACAATATTTCTGGCATTATCAGTGCAGATGGCAACAGGCTTGACCGTTAGTTCCCATTTTTCAACGGGTTAATCAAATTCAATTGTACACTGATTTGCAGTATGCTTCTCAATCACCTGTTTCACTTTAAGAGTTGCATCACAATAATACCACTCATTGTCAATCCAGTGTACTGTTATTGCTAAGTAGCTGTCGTTGGCGAGTGAGGTCCAAAAATCTCCAGTTAAACTCACATAGGGCCGCCCCGGTGGCGCAGTGGTCTAAGGCGCTGGCCTCTGATCATTCGTCCGTAAGGGGTCCGGGGTTCGAATCCCGGTCAGGCATGGATGTTGTGTTTGTCTTACAGCACTGGCTCTCTCCCTTCCCTGGAACCAGTGACCCTAAATTAGGGACGGGCGACTGCTTATAGCCCATTGAGTTGCTCACGGTGGTCGTTAAACCTCCAATCAAAAAAAGAAGGCCTAGCTACAACATCGGCGAAGGATGACTGGGTGCATCTGGATTTGGTGTGAGAATACGCACCGCACTTGGAGCAGGCTTGCTCGCACGAGATCTCCAAGTGCCCCACCGTAATACAGTTGGGGCAAGCTCGGGATGGGCACTGAGGAGCAATGTGGCCAGCATTACCGCATCTACGGCATGTGCGTATCATGCCAGCATATGTGACCATGGCCCTCCAACGGCCCACTTGAAGGAAATTGGGTACTGGCTTTGTCATACGCAGGCGAACAATTCTTGTGCCTGTATAAACATGTTCCAGACCTTTGAGTGTGTGCCGCTCATTCTGAATGGGGGTGACAATCTCCCCATATCCAGTAAGTGCCGCAGAGATCTTCTCATTAGGGATGTCAATGGGCACGAGTTTGACATAGACGGTACGAATGCCGTCATCTACTGGCGAAACGTTCACCGCAACGTCCTTGTAGGCTGTCAAGGGGTGCTCAAGGTAGTGCAGCGCTTGTGCAGCAGTTTGGAAACGCACTGTGAAAAGTCCATTAAGTCGCTGGACTGTGTGCAAATGTTCCGGATAGTCAAGTTTGTCGACTAATTCCTTAAGAATATTAACATTGGGATACTTCCCATCATGAGTAACCTGAATGGTTTCAGGTCTGTTTACAAAGTTCGCCATTCCGGAGGCACGGAGCCCCGGTTGGCCTGGAACCGGAAAACAAAAATAAAGCTTCTAACTTAAAGTTTAAAGAACAAGAAAAATACAAAATAACTCACAGTCAAATCCTTGACGACCACAAACTATATGAGAATCACTTAGTGGTGAAGCAACTCAACTCCATGCAGCTAAATAATGAGAAGGATTTCTCCCACGTACTTTGCTATTCACTACTGCACGAGACCGAAAATACGTAAGTACACCGTCTTGCTCGGGGTCCTTCGCACGTGTCCGTATGCCAACGACTGATTACATGCACTTCGCCGTACTCATTAAATACCACCGACGATAATTTGCATATTATGCCGTGCTGTGGCGTAAGCGCTGACCAGTTGGTCCCGAAATTACAATAATACCTACGTAAACTCGACCCCATTAACATATGTAAACTTCATGATCGTCCGCCAAGGCTTTCACCAATAACCAAACCCATGACCCCCCACCCCCACCCCAAGAAATTTCTGACTACGCCACTGGCATCTTGTACATATTCTGGGATGCCCCGCCCCCGTTGCTACGCCCCTGATAACAGAAGTGACCATTGTCATACTTTAGATTTTAGCCAGTGGTTCATAACCCGGTATAGTGGTTCGTATACCTGATATACTTAAAATGCGTCGTTAAACTTAAGACTGAGAGAGAGAGTCTCCATCAGTCTTAAGTTTAATGACGCATTTTCATGAAAGAGATTCAGATGGACACAAAAATATCAAATATTAAAACAGAGAGGCTGGATAAAAAGGTGAGTAAGCAGAAAACTTATTTTTTTCTTCTTTGCCTTTTGCTATTGTTAGGATATGGACCGCCGAGGTTTTGACAGGACGACGTACCTGTCAAAACCTCGACTTCTCGTGCATGCAGTCAGTTTCTGGATTTAAATTTTGTCTTCTGCAAGGCTTAAAAATTGTACCTCACATAAATTCATTAATCCGAACAAAACAAAAGTATGCGAAGCGTTGCCCTAGTGGCTTGGCCTTCTAATTGTTCGTGTTAGGCCCGTGTTCCGGTCTCAGACGGGACATGAGCTTAGCTCTTGTCTCGTCAACGCAGTTGATCTTTCTTGGAGCCATTAACTCTACAGTGTAAGGAATTGTCTTAATTCACGAGCCATTTTCCGTGAAATGATGGAAGGGGGGAGTTCACGGGGTTTTGGTATGCTAGAAGAATTCTGTATTTTGAGAAACATTTTCGCAATTCCTTTCCTCTGTTCTCACTTTTTTCCGTATCTATATGACGAAACATTTCAGGTAATAGAAGCGATTCGCGAGAATTTACTTGAGGTTTGACGGTTTCGCGTCACTTTTTCGTCTGCTGCTTTCTTGCAGAACAACTGGTGTACAAGTGAGATCAAAGATGCATTGCATGGGCTACGTGAGTGGGTTATCTGGTGATCAAAAACAGCTTTATTCTGATAAATTAAAGTTATTGGGCAATTGTGGTGACACATACGAAATTCCATACTCACTTTTCCGGAACAATATTGTAGGAAGGAGAATGTTTTTGCTTGCAAGGAACTCAAAATTCTGCATTCCAGCACAGACACCAGCTTCTGTACTAACAGCATATATTCACACAGTTAATTGAGATAAAAAAAAAAGTCCTGTCAGCTTTGCCTGATTATTTTATTTAAAAGTTTACCTTTCAATAATTTAGATATTCCCCAACCTGAAACTTAAGCTAAGGTAAAAATCCTCAGCTTTACACAGGTAAGGCTATATAATAATAATTCTGGCGAGTAACACTAGGTTTCTGTACTTTTTACGTAATAATGACAATAATAATATACTGGTGAATGTTATCATGAGATCATTTTTCCAAAATCGCCCTGGGAACCCAGCATACGAAGGTTCCACAAGATATTCACTCTCCTATAACAATGGATACATTCACGATAGAGAACAGCATAAGCTTACTCATAAGAAAGGTTAATTCTAGTCTAAAGACCTTCATAGAGTTTTTTAGATGATGCTTCAGTAAATTTATGTACATACCTGTTACAAAATATAAACTGCACACTCCAATGTTCCTTCGTTTGTGGTCATCAATGTCAACATACGTGATAACTACAAATTTTGACGCTTCTGAATTAAATTTTTATAATTCTGATTCCACTTCTTTCGTTCAGACGCTAATCTATAATAGGACACGTGATTATCTCTCCCACTTCGGTTACTTCAGCCGAAAAAAGTACATAACACCATCGTCCTTAACGCTCCACAATGCATATCCAAAGCAGTGCTTGTACACCAGTTGATCACCAGGACGTCTGCTAGGATGGTTCACCTCGCTGTGACGTCCTATGCATACGGTCTATTAAATTCAATCGTCTATCGGAGGACCTGATTTTGAAGTTCTGTAGCGAAATCTGATACAGTATAGCATTTTGCATGAAATTTTGGTGTTGTCCCGGATATTTCTTCCCCATTTTGTGCACCAGCTATATTGTATATCGTGTTACTGTTAGGAACCGGGTACTTAAATTATTGTACAGGTGATTGTATGATCTCTGGATTTCTTAAGACAAAAGCTATTTAGAGTAAATTTTATATTAGGAGTTTTGTAAAATAATACTATAAAGCACTTATAGATAATTGAAAGTCATTGTCTGTTCAAAAAGATCTAGTTCCACAACATTCTGTTGCTTTGAAAATTCATGATAAACGATTCACGTAATTTGTAAAAGTCTTCCTCACAAAAAAAAAAAAAAAAATACAAACCTACTAAGAAAAATAAGCTCCAACGGAAAATAAAATGACTAATTCACCCGCATAAATGACAAAAATAATAATAATCGCTCAATTAGAGTTCTACTTTGAACGTAAGTGCGATTTACCAGTCTTTCTAGCTAAGCGGTAAGCTGTCGACCTTGGATCGAATTCCACCAGGAAAGGAATCTCTGTTGAAAGGGTTAAAAATTCAGAATCTGCGATTTTGCGGAATTTCTGTAAGAATACGAAAGAACACGAAACGGTATTTCCGGAAATAAACTGAATTACTGACTACGTAAGATACGTCAAAATACGGAAATTAAAAGGAACGAAAACTTTTAAAAACTGAAATTTCACTAAAATACGGGCACCTACCAGCAATTTTGCTGCACGTTAATTTCAGGAATTTTTTATGAATTCATACCACTTATTTTTTTTACAGTGTACATTAAGGTTACGTGTCTCCTAAATCTCGGGTACACACGACGGTCGTTAAATCTCGGAACAAGAGAAAAAGCTCCACGGTGAACGAATGGTTTGGCTAGCTGGCTTCTTACTATTTGGCCGAAAAGGGCCTGGGTTAGAGTCCCGGATGAGGCTTGATTGGCGTACTTGTCTCATGCCGCTGACCCTTGGAAATCTGTTTCCTGAAATAAATTGGATCAGATCATATGTAGAGGATTTTAGGAAGGGAGTGTCTGACCCCAGGTATTAAACAACCCTTAGAAAGAGGAAGCAAGGAGATTTGGACTAGAGTGGCCGATAGGAAAGTGACACGGAAGCGAGGTGGAAAGTGGGAGGAAGACGCCCTTATTTATTACCGGGGGGCCAGTACCCGGGGTCCGAAGATTTAACGTGCCCATCCGACGCACCGCGGATATTTTAGTGGTTCGAGTGATCGAACCTGATCCCCGGCTCCATGGGCGATACTTCTTTTGTGCTGAATGAAAAACATCGGGCTTTATTTTCGTCGGTTCGTAACAAAATTTTTGACCGAATCGAAGAACGGTGTCGTGAATAACACCTCCATACTAAGCAGAGGCGTAACTTTCAAACTTTTGCTCCAGTTTCTGGAGCTGCTTTGCGGGCCATACTTTATCATTTGTCCTGTTACAGAATTTACTTATTATATGCTTCTTGAGTTTCAGTAGCCTTGGGAAACTAAAATTTGCATTTCTTCTACGAAATGTCCGGGAGATGTTATTTGCTTACATTCAGAAACGAAAGTGCGGTCGGTACAGTCCGTCCAACATAAGAAAAGCCACGGCCTTCATTGACAACAATGAGGTCTGCGGTTTTTCTTTAGTTGTATGTCATTGGATGTCATTCACATTATTAAATATATGGTGGCTACGCGACAATTACTTCGGCTGAGAGTTGCATTCGGTAGGTTTGATGTGGTACCGAATAGAGATGAGCCCGGGCTCGGACGGGCTCCGAATTCATTAACTACCGAAAAACCCGGGCCCGGAATTACAAGTCTTGAATTTCATTACTGTAATTAATTCAACACGTGTAATTCCGAGCCCGGTTGAATTACACGTGTTGAATTTCATTGTGGATTTGTTACCGTGGTAGAAGGATTTTCAATTTCCTAAGCTAGCTGCCATTGCAAGACACATTTTGCTTAGCAAGACTTGCATTATGATCTTTAAAATGATGTATTAATTTCCAAAATTGTGCAGTTAGAAGTATCGTTATTTATTTTTTTAAATTTCCTCACTCCCGCGATTTTTGGGGCAACGTTGGTTTTTAGTGCAGCAGGTCTAGTTTTAGAGAAAAGATAAAGTTCAAGCGCTGAGGCATTAGATGCAATTTTCTCTCTCTCTCTCTCTCTCTCTTCATGATGAACTTGATCTGGAAACTGCACACACATATGATAATATTGTAATTATTATACTATTAAGCGCAAAGCTTTGTTAATGTTACGAAATGCAAAATAATCTGGTCTGGAATGCTTTTACGTTCCTTTTTTTTTTTTTTTTTATTTTGGAAATTTCCCTACATGATTGTTTTTATATTTTACTACATCACTCTTAAATTACCTTTACCAATTAGCATATATGTAAATTATATTGCAAAGATTAGTTTTCTAGAGTCAAAATTTCAAACACTTGCAACTGTCTGTACGGCGTTGTTCGTTTTATAATGCAATTTATTCACAATAAAAGTAAATTTAGAAATCAAAAAGAAATAACGAATGGAATGTTTTGTTTCTAAACGGTTTTCTTTTTCTTCAGCTTTTACCAAAATTACTGATTCCCCTGATACGGTCGAAGGGCGGCACGTTGATTATTTATTTAATTTCAAATCCACATTTTAGAGCATTTGGCTTTATGCGTAGTATTTCTAAAAGCATATTAATTTTGTGAAGTGGATTAACTGAACTGAACTAAACTTTTAAAACTAATCTTTGCTTGGGCCATATCTTTGGCCAGTGTATAACTCATAAATGCAAGCCTTGATAAGCAAACTTTTCCAAGAATCCGGGCCCGGGCAGGCCCGGGCTCAGCAAACACATGTAATCAAAGAAAGCGGGCTGGTCACGGGCTCCTAAAATTGAGCCCGAACTCATCTTTAGTACCGAAGGTTTGAACTCCAAAGTAGTCTGATAAATCTTTACAAACTCAGTTTAATTGTGCGTCTGAGTCAGAGATAACCGATAACACTGGGGTGTGACATTAATTTTATTTTGTCAAGCAGTGAATATATAATAAGTAGGGCTGTCGACCGATCAATATTTTTAATCGGTTAATATTTCACCATTGATCGATTAATCGACCGATTAATCGGTAATTTGATCGAGTGAAAAAATACTGTCACAAAAAATATACGACAGTAAATTACATTATGCATTATTCTATTATTATATGGATACTAAATACGTTGTCTGAGATGTTAGAGTGTTGAATGCATCATAGCCTTGTTAATCTAGTAGTATTCATTGCTTTACTTTATCAAAAAAACAGAAATACAAATTACCTTGAATTTGGTTTGCAGTCATTGCTTTAGCCAAGATTTTAGGCACAAGAGCTTATCAACATTGGATGGGTTTAAGCGAAGTACGAAGTTTGTTGACAACAATACCAGCAGCACTAAACACTCTTTCAGTTGGCACAGACGTTGCTGGAATGCTCAGCAACCATTTTGCTAAAGTAGCGAGCAACAGCAACTGTAATGAATGAGTTTTCCACCACTGAAGAGGATCTGTAAAATCGTCGTCGAGTTCAGGCAAGCTCTTGAAGCTCTAATTCTATCTGCGTGCTGACATTTGTGTATGCCTTTATTTCTGTTTCTGGAATAGACGAATTGTCAAAACATTGTTTTCTTCGTTTCTGTTGCACATTACTTTGTTCTTGGTGTAAGGGCAGCTGTTGATTTGTGCTACTGGATGAAATTCTGTTGCACACTAGATCTCGTTTTTTTTTCTGGTATACAGCAAAGTGTCTTGAATCGAGGGTCAAGGGCAGTAGCTTCTTCGTACTTGTCGTATAAAGGCCATTGACTGAGTCTTTCCGTCAGATCATCGAGCAACATAGCTTTAAATCTGCAAATATATGCTGGGTCGGTATCGGACAATCTCATTGCGCTTTTGAGATGTGTAAAAGCAGGAATTACAACACTGGCAGTTACGTACTTGTGACCTCCGAGTATTTCAGTGATTTCCAAGCAAGGTTTCAATACGCTGATTAGCTTCTCAAGCACTTCCCACTCAACTGTTGTAAGAACAGGGGTATTCGATGCGTTGGCTACCACAATGGTGTCTACTGCGGTTTTAGCTTTCACCAGACTTTCCACCATGATGTAGGTACTATTCCAGCGTGTCACTATGTCCTGTTGCAGCTTAGTATCAGGAAGACCAAGTTCTTTTTGCTTAGACGTGAGTGTAGCCTCTAAATGTGAGCTGTGTTTAAAATGTCCTACAATTTTTCGGCATTTAGCTAGAACCTTTTCTATCGATGCGACTTTAAGAGCTTTATTTATACTTAATTGTAAAGTATGTGCGGAACATCTTACACTGTCAAACATTGATCTGTTAACGCCAAGAACAATATTTCTGGCATTATCAGTGCAGATGGCAACAGGCTTGACCGTTAGTTCCCATTTTTCAACGGGTTAATCAAATTCAATTGTACACTGATTTGCAGGTTGCTTCTCAATCACCTGTTTCACTTTAAGAGTTGCATCACAATAATACCACTCATTGTCAATCCAGTGTACTGTTATTGCTAAGTAGCTGTCGTTGGCGAGTGAGGTCCAAAAATCTCCAGTTAAACTCACATAGGGCCGCCCCGGTGGCGCAGTGGTCTAAGGCGCTGGCCTCTGATCATTCGTCCGTAAGGGGTCCGGGGTTCGAATCCCGGTCAGGCATGGATGTTGTGTTTGTCTTACAGCACTGGCTCTCTCCCTTCCCTGGAACCAGTGACCCTAAATTAGGGACGGGCGACTGCTTATAGCCCATTGAGTTGCTCACGGTGGTCGTTAAACCTCCAATAAAAAAAATAAAAAAAAACTCACATAGGAAGCTCTCTTTAATTCATTGAACACTCTTGACTTCTGAATGTCGTAAATTTGGACAATTTTATTCATAATGGTACTTCTGGCAGGTAAATTGTAACACTTAAAATTCAGAGCTGTTTGCAACAACACTTTCAGGCCAGGATCTTCAACAATACTGACAGGTCTCGAACTAGATGCAATCCACAACGCTAATTTATTTGTTAATTCCTGTTCTTTTAATGCAGAAACAGGCTTCTCGAGGAAGGAATTTATACCCATTTGCTTCATAGCGGTGGCATTTGAACTAGGCTGATCCCGTGGCGTATTTGATACAATTTCCATGAATGGATGTTGCGATTGTAAATGATAACGTAAGCTAGTCACACTTCCACTGTACTTAAACTTTTTCTCACATTTTAAACAATAAACATGTCCGCGATCAATAACTTCTTCACTGTCTTCTAATTTATATGCAAAACAAGAGGATAATTTCCCTTTCAATCCCTGAAACTTCATTTTTGGAGCTCAAATAAACGTGACAGCAAGAGATGAATCAGCGTTCAAACTAACTTTCTTTCACTGACGGACACTCCCATGCTCACCTCAGTTGGCTCCGCTACCAATAAAGGAACATTATTTGCTTTTTCAATGAGAAGAGAGGGGGTAAAACTTTGCCCCAGACTTTTGCTCTTGCACTGGAAATTCTCCCTGTTGACGGATACAATACTTCGGCAACAGTACGCAACTTGGTCCCTGGGTAATTAAGGCTAATTGCATACCCCCATTGATTCCAAGAAACACGTGTATTAATACCCCATCTTTCCTATTGAAAGCTGAATCTCATTGTGAGGACCAGCGGCGTAATTTCATCTGCATCGATGTAATAAAAACTCGGGGACCACTATCGAAGCTCGGAAGATGCCGGCCGTCTGTTATATCGACATTACGTATTGAAACAACTTACTTTTCCCAGACGATTCAGCTGAGACAGGAGTAGAAGAGGTGTGGCACCACGTAATGGCTGACGGGGCTGCATTTTCCCTGAATAGCTACACTGCTACAGTCAACAAGTGGATAGTAGGGAGGGGAAGCACAGACAGGCCACCATATGAGAAGTGAGCGTAGCGCACAGCAATAAAAGAACGGGGAACCGCGAGGTCGAGAAGATCTTAACGAAATGCTGGCAGGACAAGTATAGTGTTAAAGGTGGAAGTTCGGAATTGACGTTGGACTTTGAAGACTAGCATACTGACACACAATGAACGATGGGAATCCCTGCTGATAGTGGTGACTGCTAGATTTAAACTCCCATCGCCATGAAAAAGCTATTTTCCAAGAAGTGAAGACACAAGCACAAATGTTGTATTCAACAAATTCAAAACTATATGCAGTTTTTTGGAAGTTCCTAAATAATTTTATTTTTGTACTAATTTTTTAAGTAACCGATTAATCGGTAGAAGAAAATAATCGGCGATTAAAAAATAGAAGAAAATAATCGGCGACTAAAAAAATTGATCGATTAATCGATCAAACCCGACAGCCCTAATAATAAGTATGCCATTATGTCTTAAAAGTGTTTAATCAGTGCACATTGCACATCCTTCCAGTTCTTACATATGGAGCACAGACATGGACCTTAACAAAAAAGGCATTCAAACGCTGCAGACAACGGAAAGATGCGGGCTTGGTGTAACCAGGAAAGATACGAAGAAGAACTTGTGGATAAGGAAGACATCATGATCAGAGTAAAATTCATAAATGACAAGAATCAACATCATGATCAGAGTAAAATTCGTGAAATGGCAAGGGCAGACCACCGATGGACAACCGACATTTTAGACTGGATACCAAGAGACAGAAAAAGACCCAGAAGACCGCATGGGAGATGGAAGGATGAGATTTAAAAGCATGCCGGAGTAACATGGTGGAGACTGACTCAAGACAGACGCCTCTAAGTGGCAGGAGCTGTGCAGGAGTAACAGTAAAAATGTCTTGAACCAGCTCATTGGCTAGTGAGAAGAACGTAACTCAAACCCCTTTCCCTCTTACTAAGTTGTTTTCCTGACAAAAATTTCCACGGCAAACCCGTAACCATACTTGAGCACCCACGAACCTCCTAATATATATATTATTTTTAACTGGAGTTTTTTAAATTTCCTGCACAAGATAAAAATTTTCCTGCATAAGATAAAAATTGCAAATTCCGTTTTAAACAAAGATGCAAGTTAACAGTGAAATTGTTTTACGAGTCTTACTTGGAATTAAAAAGGACATCATAAAACCGATCACACAAGCGGAAGTGCAATTCTTCTTAGTACCCGCGCTCTTGGAGCGTAGTTGTACTATCAATCGCGCTTCTGCGTTTGCTGTTATAAACAGTCGTCGTCATATCTTATTAATGTTGATGTTAAATGCTTCCATCTTTACGTGCCTGTCATTTGATGCTCAGTCGCGACCAGGAGCGTAATAGAATTTTTTTCGGGGGATGGGGGGACTGAAGATGGAAGTTTTTGAAATCCATCAGAACAAAAAAGTTAATGAAAAATAGAAGAAAAAAAAAATAAATCATTATTTTCAAGTGTAAGTTGATTGAGTTTTGTTAAAGTAAAGCATTTTTTCTAATGTAAGGCGCATTTTAACAAAAAATAATCATTTTGGGCGGTAGCCAAGGCCCCCTTCCCTTTCCCCTTCTCTAAATACACCGTTAGTCACGTAGTTTGCTCCTAGGGAGACAGCGTGGGAAACCGTATAAAGATGCTCATCGAAAGGGGTTTGGCATCACGAGTAGAGAGATCTGTTGTTCGCGTAAAGAATGAATCGTTCTTTGATTCGTTCGAAAGAAAACTAAAATCAGCGAAGTGAGTCATTGGCAAGCGAATATTAAAGAATATATTCCGCAAAAAAAGTAGATTGAGGGAATCTGCTTTTTGTGGAATCCATGATTCTCGGTGAGGTTCATGTTCTGATCAGAAAATCTTAACTTATTCAGAAGTGTACAGATGCCATAAATTACGTAAACGTTTCGAAACGAACTTATATGAAAGACCGTGGGAAAAACTTCCATAAGAATTAAAATAAAAAAAAAAACTTAAAAATCGTGCACTAAACCGGAAACTGTCAACGTTTCCCTAGACATCGAACGAAAGGATCCGACTCGGAATAGATTCCCTAGACAAAAATCGTTCTGTAAACCGGAAGTATCACTACACGAAGGAATCTTTTAAGTGAGTCTAATTCGAAGAATCGATTCTTTCAAAAGAATCTGTTTGCCTATCTCTAATGACTAGTGTGAGAAGAAATGACTTTACCTTGGGATGTATTGTTACAATAGCTCATAAAGGAAGGATGACAATAGCTATTACAATAGCAATATCCACTCAGTTGCGATCCGAAGTCAATTGCGTGCATTCTAAAAAGGTCTCGAGCACATGTAAATTTATCAGGATTTTCGAAAGTAGTGTTAAAATTTTGGAATTCCTCTTCCCGAAGTGCAAAGATGATGATTCAGAAGTCATTTTAGTGCTTGCTCAAGTTTGCGTAAGCAAAGTTTGTTTGGAGTCGGGCTTTTCTGCTGGGGTGACAAAACAATCTTTTCTGTGTTGCCATCTCTCCTAACGAACCACCCTGAGAAAGTAGGATTTCGCCAGCGTTTTTTTTTTTTTTTGTTTACATACTGTAGAAGTCCGTTAGCGCCGCTCGAGGTCGGAAGCTTGGATCTGGTCACGTGGTCAATGGCCATTACACATGAGCAAAGCAGCATATTGTTGATGACAGTGGTTTTTTTTTTTTTTTTTTTTTTGTGATAACCGAACAGTGGTGTGCTAAGATCTTGGATTCGACATGAGCTCGCGGATAAATCGGAAATTTGTGATTAAACCTAATTCCACACAGAATACATGCTTACGAACTGTAAAACGTAAACTGTTGTTTTATAGCGGAAACATCCGCGTTGTATTCGAGTTTAAAGTTAGCTATAGTGACACACTAAACGTTTCATGTGAATTGGTCTCTGAAGCATTGCCTTTCCTTTTTTGTATCGCATCAGTCGTTTTCTTCCTCTTGTTATAATTATTTTTTTATAATATTGTTTGTTTTTCTGTGCATTAATTTTGATTTTCCTTTCTGTGCAGTGTAATGATTTTTCCTGTTTACTAATATTTTAGGTAAAATTAAGTTATCTCGGTTGAGTCGTATTGGGGAAATAAAATTTTTCCATTATTAAGTTATTTTTCGGTTGAGTTCATAATATAAATGTTTAAAGTCACTTCCATTCTTTTTACTTTGGGGGGGAGGAACCCCTCCCCCGACAAATACCAAAGTCCCCTCCACCCCCCTCTCCTTGCTTTTATTTGGTTACGGTCCTGCTCCAAGATGAGATGTTCGCAAAAGCGTAGTAGCGATAGTCATTTAATTGTAACACCAAGAAAAAGAAAAAAAGTGATAAATGAATAAATAACCAAAGGTTTTGTATTATTTATTGATACGTCCCATTGTCCTTAACAGAACAAAAATCAAGCGAGAATAAAACAGCCCCCATTTAAAATTGCGCCGCTTTTGTTCCGTATCCCTATGCGGAAGCAGATGACGTAGCATCAAATGTAAAGATTTTCGACGATAATGAAAAAAATGAAAATTTACCCGAAACTAACTAAACTGAATATGTAAATGTCGCAACCAGCTTTGACATGTTCTTCAAAGCTATGTTAACAGAATAAAAATCTGGGATGCCAAATGATTTGCATTTCAAGTTATCCCAGTAGTTTCTTACTTCTGATAACAGAACAACAGATTACTCACGATATATGAGAATATCAATCAGTGATTTACTATTAACCGACCAAAAATGTACTTTGTTATAGTTTTTTAGCGCGTCTTTTGTAGAAAAAAGATCGTGCTTATGTTATCGGTTTGTCCGTCCGTCTGTAGACACCATATCTCTGTAGTCCGATTATCTCTGTTAGTCCGATTTGAAAAATTCTTTTGCATTGGGAAGCTAGAAATATGCGAATGATGATCCTTCATTTCGTTTTTTTTTTTTTTTTTTTTTTGCGATATGCAGTTTCGCCGCTAGAGGGCGTTAATGCAGATGATATCGAATTCAAAATACATTTTATTCCACATATTTGCTTCTAAACATCCGACTGAAAAAATGATTTTATCCTCCCATTTATGTCTAAGATTATTTTAGGTATAGTTACTTTTTCAAGGTACGCATAGGTTTTCCGCTAGGGGGCGTAAAAGTAAATTACGATTTCCCCGATATCTCTTCTAAAACACCGATTTGAAGAGAGATCGGGGAAATCGTAATTGCATATAATTTCTATTTTTTGGTAAAGAATGCTTTGCCACCAGGGAGCGTAAGTGTTAATTTTTCCTTCTGATGTATTTGCAATAAAATCTGAGCTTCTAAAATCTAGATTGCAAAAATTCGTTCGTGAACCGATGCCACTCACATCGGTAAACCTTTTCGGAATATTTTCTTAAAATATTGCATGGCTTTTCCGCCAGAGGGCGTAGACGATATCTAATTTTTGTTAATATCTCTGCTTCTAAAGATATTGTTGTTAATATCTCTGCTTCTAAAGGTATTTTTGTTAATATCTCTGCTTCTAAAGTCTTTCTTTATTGGATAGTTTCCGGTGTGACATGATTTTCATATAATTTCAAAATTTCCATAGACTTTGCGCTAGGAGGCGTAAAGGTAAATTGCTTTTCCCCCGATATCTCTGCTTTTAAAATTCCCATTTGAAAAACTCTTTCTGCACCGGATACAGCTGTAGATGGGAAATCCTTTGCATATAATTTTAAATTTTTGGTAAAAAAATGGTTTGGCCACCATGGGGCGTAAGTCTTAATTTCTGCTTCTGACGAATTTGCAGAAAAATCGGAGCTTTTAAAATCTCGATTGAAAAAAATACGTTTGTGGACCGGTATTACTCACGGTCGACAAACCTAGGAATATATTTTCTTCTCAAAACAATGAATGGTTTCTACGCCAGGCGGCGTAGATGTGTATTTTATTTTTGCCAATATCTCTTCTTCTAGGAGTCCGATTTGAAAAATTCTTTCTTTGTCGGATAGTGTTTCCGATGCGAAATTTTTTTCATATAAATTCAAAATTTTCAAGTAAATCATACACTTTCCGCCAGAGGTCGCAAAGGTAAACTGAGTTTTCACTGATTTTTCTACTTCTAAAACTCCGATTTGAAAAAATTCTTCCTGTATCGCATACAGATCCTGATGGAAAATGTTTTTCCATATAATTTCTAATATTTGGTAAAGAATGGTTTAGCCACCAGGGGGCATAAGTGTTAATTTGTGCTTCTGATGTACTTGCAGCAAAATCTAAGCTCCTGAAACTCGACTAATTTCTTTTTTCTTGGACCGATACTGGTCACATGGATAAACCTTTTGAGAATACTTTCTTCTTAAAATAATGCATAGTTTTCCCGCCAAGGCGCATAGATGCATATCTTGTATTTGTCCATATCTCTGCTTCGAAGATTTTGATTTGACAAATTCTTTCTTTGTTGGTGAGCGTTTCCGCTGCGAAATGTTTCTCATTTTAGTTCTAATGTATCTTAACGCACAAGTCTACAACCGGAGGGCGTAAGTTCGCGATTCCGTTTACAGCAAAATCTGCGGTATTAAAAACCCGATTAAAAAACTTCTTTGGGCAGATACTATTGCTTTCCATACCAGTTCCATTGACTTTCAATAGCTTTGATAAATTTAATTTGCGTTAGAATGGATTCAAAAGAAGTACTCATTACACCCGAAAATTCGGTGTCATCTTTCTTGTTTATTAAAGTAATTGGTGTATTTCGGGCTCCGCGGTGCGCTGTGTCCCTGAACTGACAGGGATCTCGAGATCCGTCCGAATAATATTGCAGTAATGACACGCATCACTTACGTGTGACTTAAAAGTCGCCACCACGGTCGTCGAAATTGTGCTAAACGAATTTTTTGTTGGGTGATGTAAATTTTTTTTATTCGAAATGGTCTCATAGTTTTGCACTTTGCCACTGCTTCTGTTCGTACGTTTTTTTCTTTATTATTATTTTTTCTGTTCTCCACTGTTTTTTTGGTCTGTTGCTGCGTTTCGAAACGCCAGCAATACAAAAGAACAAAATATAATTTTTGACAATTTTCCTGGAAACTACTCAATGATGACAAAAGATTAAATTAACTGATGTTGCTGATCGGATCCTTTTACTGAGAATAACGCTAGAATTTGGAGCGAGCACATCTTGAGTAACAACTACGAAGACGGTGCAACGAATCTTCCGATGGTCTATCCCATGCAGTGAAAAATATCCTGAAACCATCTATTGTGCCAACTGTGAAATTTCCAAGAACAAACTCTGGAAATGTTGCTGCAAGAAGTGAAAGGCAAAGAGAAATACTGCATGCTGGGTTTTGGTTGACGTAATCTTAGCCCGAAAAAGGGACATTTAGAAGAAAATGTGGCAACGATTCAAACTACAACTAACGAAGGAACGATTTCGTGTATGAAATGTAAGAAGTTAGAAAATGAAGTTGTTTTAGGTAAGAATAACAGAAAGGAAATGCCGAACAGTTGCACTGTCAACTCTCGTATAACACATCATCGTTTAAGATTAACTTTCGATTAATACTTATATTAACAGGCCTGTATACAGACAACTGCGTTTCCCCATATTTGTCCTATGGAATATTTTTATAAACAACGTTTTTTAAGATCTAGTGAATACGAAACAACGGTTTGTATAGACAAATTAGCTCATCTCTAAAAGTTTCTTTCAGAGTTGTTTTCTCTGAGGCAGGTGGATTGCTATTGGAACAGAAAGGGGTGTTCACTCACGAAAGCAGAACGGAGTGACTGAAGATTTCTGAAGTCGAAGTAGAGGTGCTCCAGGATGGTAGAAGACTGATTTTAATGCTTTAGACAGTAATAAGAGGTCGCTTTTATCATTCATAATTAGAAAAAGGGAATCGGAACCCCTTCAGACGCGATCACTGAAGACCAAGCCATTGTTGGGGATCCGAATCCTCTTGTAGGTGATTTAACTGCAAAACGCAACAAATATCGGAATTGAAGTTTCAGAAGAACTGAATGCAGACTTGTTTGCTAGCTTCGATGTGATGTCATCACCGTAGGAGATAAAAATCAACCTAAGAGTGTACTTATAGTGAAAGATAGGGTAGCTGGCTGACACACAGTGTCTCCGGGAGAACTCAAGAACGGTGTCAATCCGCGTCACTGCTGGGTTCTTGCTGTGAAGCATTACTCCCGCACTGACCCCAACCCGTTTACGACTTTGACTTAACCAAAGCTCATTGCACCGTCCTTTCATTTCTTCTCCTCCTCTCCCTCTCTACTGCTTCTTGAGTACATCCCTCGCATTTCTTCGATCGTCCGTTTATCTTCTGAGTTAGTATTGTTCGAAGAGTCTTCTATCCCTCCATTTCTTCACTCCCTTCTCCATATTACGTACGTTTAGCCGAAAGTGCGAGGCGCTCATGATTAACTTCTGGTATCAAATCTATTTTTAATACGCTCTGCCATTGTAACCGCTCTCGCTACCTCTACGGTATTTCAGCGCTTAGACCAAAAGAGCGTCGTCGGCCTTCTGGTCTAAGCGCTGGCTTTTTTTTTTTTTTTTTTCTTTTTTGGTTCTAGGTTTATGGACCACCGTGAACAACTCATTGGGCTATAAGCAGTCGCCCGTCTTTAATTTAGGGTCACTGATTCCAGGGAAGGAGAGAGAGCCAGTTTTGTAAGACAAACGCACTATCTTTGCCACACGGGATTGGAACCCGGGCCCCTTTCGAACGAATGATTAGAGGCTACCAGTTAGACCACTGCGCCACCGGGGGCGGCTAAGCGATGGCTTCTGATCATTCGTTTGAGATGGGTACGTATCCGGATCCCCGCGAGGCAGGGATGGTGCGTTTGTCTTACAGAACTGGCTCTCTCCCTTCCCTGGAACCAGTGACTCTAAATTAGGGACGGGGACTGCTTATATGTTGCTAGCGGGGATCGTTTAACCCCCACCCGGAATAGAGAAATGCCGAAGAGAACCCCTTTTGTAGACTGAATCTGGACTATTCTGTAAAAAGAACACCGGCCCACTCGTCTCGGCTCCAGGAACGATGTTGCCAGCACCAATTCAAACGAGCTTTCCTGTGAGATGCTATTAACGGGACACAAACTGTGGTTCTCCTGGTATAAAGGCCAATTACATTAAGCGTTCGACATATTGTTTGCCTTGATGTCGTAGTTCCAGTGGCATCGAAGAGCTATGAAGACACTTGCCGGGCTATATAGGACCTATGACGCCGTGCGGTTCGCACATTAACTGCCACGTGAGTTGTATTTAACTCACGCTAGTTTTGCGCGGAGGCCTCATTAAGCATATACGCTGCTGGCCACCCAAAATGCAACACCAAGAAGGAAGCATCCGATTGGCCTGAAATTCGCAGCATGCGTCGCCCGCGAGAGGACATGCAAACGATTAGCATTGCAGGGCATATGCAAATCATGTGCGCCCGGCACGCCACCGAGAGGCTCTATAAGAAGGGTGCACACAAGGCGGGGTGTAAGTAGTGGAAGTGTATTGTGCTGCCGGACCTGTGCGTGGGAAGCTTCCTGATGCCTCGTCGCAGAATACGGCAGTCATTCCAGCACGTTTCGGATTTCGACAGAGGACAAATAGTGGCTTATCGCGACAGCAGTTTCTCGTACCGAGAAACCGGCATCCGTGTGGGACGACATCCAGCCAGTGAGGCGAGTATGGATTCGGTGGGTGACGGACGGACCGACGTGAGCGATCGCCCCGACACAGCACCGAACGAGAGAACCGGCATGTTGTGAGGCGGGCATTGACCTCTCGCACCGCCACATCACGAACGTTAGTGCAGGAATTAGGGTGTGTTGCGCAACAACCTGTGTCAGCACGTACCGTTCGACGTCTTCTGCAGGAGCGGCTACTTGTCGCACGGCGCACATTGCTCCGATTACCATTGACGTTACACCACCGGCGAGTGCGGCGGCAGTGGGCTGTTGAACGCCGCACCTGGACGACGGAATGGCACGACATTGTCTTCTCCGACGAATCCAGTTTCTGTCTGCAACACCACGATGGTCGGATCCGCGTCTGGCGGCACCGCGGTGAGAAGCTGTATGACGCCTGCACTATGCATCGCCATACCGGTCCGTCGCCTGGCGTTAAGGTTTGGGGCGCAATTGGATATGACACCGGCAACCCCTCTGGTACGCATCGGCGGTACACTCAACACCCACCGTCATATCTCCGACGTTTTAGAGCTTGTAGTCCTCCCTTACCTGCCAGCGGCCACGTTTCAACAGGACAGTGCGCGCCCGCACGTGGCACGCATCGTGCAACAATTCTTCACGGCCCACCAGGTGTCACTGCTGTCGTGGCCCGCCTGTTTTCCCGATATGTCGCCCATCGTACACGTCTGGTCGCTGATCGGCAACCGAGTGTCCCGGCAAGCACCACCTGCGGCTACGCCTGATGAACTGTGGCAACGTGTGGAAGCAGCCTGGACCGACATACCCCAAGCCCACATCCGAAGCCTCTTTCGTTCGATGCCGCGGCGTGTAGCGGCCGTTATTGCCAGCCATGGGGGCCACACGAACTATTGATGTCTGCGTGTTCCGCAAGTCGTACGGGCCTGTAAGCTCAATCGTTTCATCTTTGTATCTGTTGTTATGTGTCCAGTAAATCTGGCTTCGTTATCTCGTGTCCTTCTTGGTGTTGCACTTTGGGTGGCCAGCCGTGTATAACTCACACGTCTCTTTACCTTGGGAGCCGCGTGGTGCGTTGGCAAACTGCCATGCTGTAACATTTTACGTAATGGGTGACCCTCTGGGCAAAACCCTGCAGTAGGTTCGTGAAAATCTTTTTTGTTGATGTTCTTATTGTTACAATTAAATTAAACTGGATCGTTTTGTTTTCGAAGGTTTTATTCTATTTTCGTAATAAAACACGCTGGCCCCAAAGGGAAAAACTTGTTTTTCTGGTGTGGCAGTTAATGTGTTAAAGCGACTTATGCTCAAGAGGTGTCGTACTACCTTTGCTAAGCCTCCGTGACACCCTATCAGTGCTACTGAATTGCTGCCAGAAACGTGAAACCATTTTGAGGTGGATATCAAAGTCCCGTGAGACTGGCTTGCTTCTATACTTCGATTCACCCTATTAAATAACAAGAGCCTCACTGAGCCTTTGGGGACGGATGTGATTTCTGCTCACCTGCGTCACTCCCCTCTGTGTCCTGCTGTTAGCTGTCAATCACTCCTCCCATCAACTCATTGGCATCCTTGTCTCCCAAAAACTGTATATCTACGCATGCTTGTGTTGGTCTAATTTTAAAACTTAATTTCTGAAAATAGATCATTTTTAGATTTATATATAAAATAACTGTCATCATCATCATCGTCGTCAGCCATTTTCAATCCACTGCTGGACGAAGGTCTCCCCAAGTTTCTTCCAGATTGGTCTGTCTTTTCCCAGTCTCCTCCATGTTACTCCCGCATACTTTCGAATTTCATCCACCCATCTCACATGTGGTCTTCTTCTGGGTCTTTTCCTGTCCGTTGGAATCCAGTCTAAAATTTCAGCTGTCCATCGATGGTCTGTCCTTCTGGCAATATGTCCAGCCCATTGCCATTTCAGGGATTTTAACTCTGATTATTATGTCTTCCACTCTTATCATTTTTCAGACCCACGAGTTCCTTTTCTTATCTCTCCTGGTCACACCAAGCGTGCATCTCTCCATGCTGTTTGAGTTGTCTGCAGTCTTTGTATGTCTCTTTTAGTTAAGGTCCACGTCTCTGCACCATACATAAGCACTGGAAGGATGCATTGATCAAACACTTTTCTTTTAAGACATCATGGCATATTGCTCTTGAAAATTATGCTGTTTCTTCCAAAAAGCTCTCCAGGCAAGTTTCATACGCCGACTAATTTATTTCATCAATGTGACCTTCACTTGACATTTGCTGTCCAAGATAAATGTAGGTATTGGTTGTCTCCAGCTTTTCCTCATCAACCGATAAATCTTCATTTCTTTTAAACATCACTTTTGTCTTCTGAAAGTCTATTTTTAATCCCACTTCTTTACTCTTGTCAGCAAGTTCCTGGATCATACTCTGCAGCTTTGATGGGGTAGTTGTCGCACTCTGGCCGCTACATTGGCCAGGTACATTCCAGCTGCCGGAGACTGGGGGCCCAGATTTAAGTTGTGGAGTCATTTGGAGGGATTTGGACATAACTCACCACGCTGGCCAAGCAGGTTGGTGAGTGTGGGTTAGCATTTCCTCTAATCCCGATGGTATAGTTATACCGCTATTGGCGGTCGTCAGTGCCCCTTTAGTGGGAACAGGATGCACCACGGGAAGTCGGGGTTGACATTTGTCAAAGAGAGGCTGTAGTATGTTGCGCATCACCTGAACGTATTGACTCAAGTTAATAGCATGGAGCTTTTAGGCACTATATATTAATAACTATGTACTTATAAGTAAACAGCTGGGGCAATATATAGTATGAATATGTGCAATACAATAAATGCGTTGGCTTTCACGGAAAATTTTGGAAACTACTTTTAGTCGCGGCGAGAGGTTTCACGTACCATCCCTTTCAGTGTCATCTTAAGGTGAATCGAAGTATAATCGTCCTATCGCTCGCCACCGTACAGCATCGGATACACCTGTATGAGACATAAGGAATGCATATGCAGCCACCGGAATGCTTTACGCGCGCTGTCAACGAGAATTGTAACTGCCGCTCCCAGTTGGCTTTAGGTATGAAACTCAATTTGCATGTTGGACAGCATTTTGTTCACTGATATGCGAGCAGTGAAATTCTCTTTGGGAAAATGCACACAAGAGTTCTTCACACCCAAGTCTCTTACGAGCCTACATACGTTCCGAACGTTTCCCTCTCTTACATGTGCGTTCTCGAATGCCCACAAATTTGCTCTTTTCAGATATAAAGGTAAAAGGTTTTTTTGCCCTTAGCTCTGACTAAGCTGCCCGCGTGATTCTGAGATGTTTACCATCTTTAGCCTCTTCTGCTGAATTCGATGTAGTAATGATTGGCAATATCATCCAGAGAGCTGAAGCTGCCGATATTGTATCCCTGCCGCTTCAAATCGTCCTCTGCGCTATATTGGGTTTCCCCTTGGTTGGCGGAAGACCGCCACACAGGAAAACTGCTACACGTTTTTCAGTAACTTGGAAAACCGCCACACGTTTTTCAGCAACTTGGAAAACCGCCACATGGGAAAACTGCCACATGTTTTCCATCAAGGGGCTGGGCCTTAATTTGCTGTTCCTCCGAGGAACACTTTGAATGTGCGACAGTTTTTTAAGTTTCCGAATTATGTGGGGCTGTTTTCCAAGGTGCCTAACGACGGGAAGGAGCTCTTTTTTATTTGTCTGAATTTTCGTGCCAGTTCATACATAGGGCAACAGGCCACAGAAGTTCGGGGGGGGGGGGGGGTTGATAAATATTGCTGTTTGTTGGCCTACATTGAGAATTGAATTGGGAACTCCAAACAAATTTCGGGAAAACGTTCTATGTAAGCCAAGCAAGAATTGCGTTCTGAAAGGACGATATGGTGGGATTTTTTTAATAAAGCTGCACTTTTACTTATAGGACTAAATATTTACATAACGTGTCAAGTTTGTAATATTTTTCTTTTACTTAATTAATTCATAGGCCCTGCACCTTCGCCTTTTTAACAGCTTTTAATCCGCCGACTTCATATTCATAACTTTTACGAATCAAGTCAATAGCATTGCGCTTTTACTTAGGCACTAAATATTAGTCATAGGCCCTAGGCATAGGCCTTTTTAACAGTTTTTATTCTACCAATGTCGTATTCACAACGTTTACACAGCAAATAAAGTTAATAATACTGGGCGTTTACTTAGGCACGAAATATTAATTCATAGCCTCGGCCTTTGACAGTTTTTAATCCGTCGACTTATTCATAACATTTACGTATTGACTCAAGTTAATAGCATGGCGCTTTTAGGCACTAAATATTAATTCATAGGCCCTAAACCTATACAGGCTGTTTTAACAGTTTTTATACTGACTGTCGTATTCATGACTTTTACATATCGATGCGCTTATTAAAATTTTCTAAAATGGCCTGGTCCGTGTCCTTATAATTAATATTTAGTGCCTAAGTAAAAGCGTAATGCTATTAACTTGAGTTAATAAGTAAACTTTATGCATATGAAGTCGACGGATTAAAAACCGTCAAAAAGGCCTAGGGCCTATAAATTAATATTTAGTGCCTAGGTAAAAGCGCAATGTTATTAACTTGATATGCTCTGTAAACGTTGTGAATATGACACTGATAGGCCCTTTCACTAGTTTTTATTCTAAGCCTAGGGCCTGCGAATTAATATTTCGTGCCGAGGTAAAACCGCAATATTATTAACTTGATTTGATGTGTAAACGTTGTAAATATGGCATTGATAGAATAAAAACTGTTAAAAAGGCCTCGGCCTGGGGCCTATGATTTTAATATTCAGTGCATAAGTGAAAGGGCAATACTATTGACATGATTTGATACGTAAACATTATGAATATGAAGTCGGCGGATTAAAAGCTGTTAAAAAGGCGAAGGTGTAGGGCCTGTGAATTAATTAAAGGAAAAATACCCTGCCGGCCACCCAAAATGCAACACAAAGAAGGAAGCATCCGATTGGTCTGAAATTCGCAGCATGCGTCGCCCGCGAGAGGACATGCAAGCGATTAGCATTGCAGGGCATATGAAAACCATGTGCGCCCGGCACGCCGCCGAGAAGCACTATAAGAAGGATGCACAGAAGGCGGGGTGTAAGTAGTGGAAGTGTGCTGTGCTGCCGGACCTGTGCGTGGGAAGCTTCCTGATGCCTCGTCGCAGAATACGGCAGTCATTCCAGCACGTTTCGGAGTTCGACAGAGGACGAATAGTGGCTTTTCGCGACAGCGGTTTATCGTACAGAGACATCAGCGTCCGTGTGGGACGACATCCAGCCACAGTAACGCGAGTATGGATGCAGGAGGGACGGACGGACCGACGTGAGTGATTGCCGCAGCCGCGGCACACCACCGAACGATAGCACCGGCATGTTGTGAGGCGGGCATTGACGGCTCGCACGGCCACATCACGAACGTTAGCGCAGCAATTAGGGTGTGATGCGCAACAACCTGTGTCAGCACGTACCGTTCGACGTCGTCTGCAGGAGCGGTGACTTCTCGCACGGCGCCCATTGCTCCGATTACCATTGACGTTACAGCACCGGCGAGTGAGGCGGCAGTCGGCCGTTGAACGGCCACACCTGGACTACGGAATGGCACGACATTGTCTTCTCCGACGAATCCCGCTTCTGCCTACAACACCACGATGGTCTGATCCGCGTGTGGCAGCACCGCGGCGAGAGACTGTACGACGCCTGCATTATGCATCACCATGCCAGTCCGTCACCTGGCGTTATGGTTTGGGGCGCAATTGGATATGACACCCGCATCCCTCTGGTACGCATCGCCGGTACACTTAACAGCTATCGCTACATCTCCGACGTTTTGGAGCCTGTAGTCCTCCTTTACCTGCAGGACCTGCCAGCGGCCACGTTTCAACAGGACAATGCGCGCCAGCACGTTACACGCATCGTGCAACAATTCTTCACGGTCCACCAGGTGTCACTGCTGTCGTGGCCCGCATGTTCTCCTGATATGTCTCCTATCGAACACGTCTGATCGCTGATCGGGAACCGAGTGGCCCGGGAAGCACCACCGCGGCTACGACTGATGAACTGTGGCAGCGTGTGGAAGCAGCCTGGACCGACATACCCCAAGCCCACATCCAAAGCCTCTTTCGTTCGATGTCGCGGCGTGTAGTGGCCGTTATTACCAGCCATGGGGGCCACACGAACTATTGATTTCTGCGTGTTCCGCAAGTCGCACGGGCCTGTAAGTTCAACCGTTTCATCTTTGTATCTCTTGTTATGTGTCCAGTAAATTTGGCTTTGTAATCTCGTGTCCTTCTTGGTGTTGCATTTTGGGTGGCCAGCAGTGTATTACAAACTTGACATGTTATGTAAATATTTAGTGCCTAAGTAAAAATGCAGCGTTATTAAAAAATCCCACGTTAGGGTCCTTTTCTGAACGTAGCATGAATTATGCTGTAATTATCGATTGGCTTACATAGAAAGTTTTCTGGAATTTTGTTTGGAGTTTTCAATTCAATTCTCAGTATAAGCAAAGAAACAGTAATATTTATACCCCCGCCGTGCACACCCTTTAACTTTTGTGGCCAGTTACCCTAAACTCGTATAAACTGACACGAAAGTCCAGACAAACAAAAGAGCTCCTTCCCGTCGTTAGACACCTTGGGAAAACTACCACACATAATTCGGAAACTTGAAAAACTGCCACACATTGAGAGTGTTCATCGGAAGAACAGCAATTTGTGGCCGGTCCCTTGATGAAAAGTATGTGGCAGTTTTCCTGTGTGGCGGTTTACAGTGAACCTCTCCCTTACGTTTCTGGGTTTTCTTATTTCGTCGGAAGAAATTTGGTTTCGGAATAACAGTGACGTAGACTTTGCTCACCGCAAATAGGGACCGCACCACACTGATGCTGTGCTGCATCTCCTTGGAATGCTCTAATGTGTTTATAAAGTATTATATTGGTATGACCAAAGGCGGTCGTTTAGGTTAAGACTTCTTGAGCACAAGCGTGATGTGAAGCAAGGCAAAGTAACCACAGCTTCAGCACAAGTTAAAAATCCATGCTTGCTATCCCTAAATGCGATAAAATCAAGATCGCTTCGTACACAAACGCGAGAGCCACTGCAGATATAGGGAAGCGATTAAGATTCTTTCCAACTCTCAAATGCTTGCAAAGACGAGGATATTTCCACCGACGAGGGGCCGCGGGTGACCTAGTAGTCAATGTATGTGACTGCCGCGGAGAAGACCTCGGGATCGATCCCAGCAGGTACGAACACTGGAACCGCTAAATATCGGCCGTGCGTCGGATGGGCACGTTAAGCCGTCGGACCCCCGGGTACTGCCCCCCGGTAATAAATAAGGGCGTCTTAATCCTCCTTTCTACTTCGCTTCCATGTCACTTTCCTATCGGGCATTCTAGCCCAAATCTAGCTTCGTATTTCTAAGGGTTGTTTAAGACCTGGGGTCAGAACACTCCCTTCCTAAAATCCTCTACATCTGATCTGATTTCCACCGACGTTCCTACTATTTGACGCGCGCTTCTGGCTGTTTCGCGCTGTTAAATCTAGAATTGATGTAGCCTGCGCGAAGTGTAATCTTTATCACGTTTTATATTGTTTGTTTTAAATTCTTATTTAGAACCTCTCTTTAATTCAGACTGAGCTACTGCCGGATGAAGCCACACGTTTTGTGAAGAAATCTTGCATTTATTTCTTATATATAAATATATTCTATAAAAAGGACAAGGGCATTCTTGGGATGTGTAAGGTTCATACCCGGCTGATCCTCCCCGTGAGTGCGCCGATGCTCGGAAAGCCGATAGATGTGTTCAGTCACGCAGGCTTTTATTAAAACAAACGAGAGAACTCAAAGTGAAATTAAAGAAGCGAGATAAGAAAAATTGGGGGATAAAAAAGAGGTTTCCAAGATATAATTACAGAAATATATTTTTTTGAAAATATCTGTAAATGAGCTAGAAAGCGAAATAAAAAGATTCGTGAGCGAGATTACGAAAATTTGTCTGCTACCCAGCAAAAACAGTCTTGCTGGGCCACTGCTGGTTGCCACCACTGCCAGCGATGGCCCATCACTATGTTGCCGCCCAGGGTTGCCGCCGCTCAACCGTCAATAAAATGTCCCAGCGGCCACCACATGGGCCAGCAGCTCGGGTCAACAGTGACACCCGATTAGTTGTCATATGCCACAACAAGGCCATCAGTCATTCATCACAGGCAGTAGCTGCCACAAGTGGCCCTGCAAGCACGTGCCATAAATGATGGCTAGCCTAATGTGGTCCGCTAGTTTCCCGGCAATCACGTGACGTAACTGATGGCTTGTCGAATCTTGTCCGCCAATTCCCCAGTAGTAGCCATAAGAAATAAAATAAAAATAAAGGACAACCGCAGTTTCGCAGAGCTAAAATTACTTTTTTTTTTTTTTTTTTCGCCTTACGAAACTTCTGCATTATAGTACTGTGCTGGGGAAATTTTCTCATTTCAACAGGTACAGAAAAACGCCCGTTTGGATCTGGCTGGAAACTAAACAAGACCGTGTGCTTGGGAAGCGGGCGCTCTACCAACTAGACTGATTTGCCGCGCGCGAGCGTTTGCTTGAAGCTGAGCGGAATGTGTTACGAATGGTTCTCTTTTTAGTTTTACACTATTGCGAGGTATTTTTCATAAATGTCAGTTTCATATAATTTATAAATTTATTTTTTCAAAGTAACGATTGTTTTTGTTTGTTTTTACCTTAAGAGAACTTCACTCATTTTCAACGAGTGTACCAACTTAAAGGCGCTTTCCAAAGTTTCGTGCTGTCTTTGTCTTGAAAGGCGATTGTTGAATTAATATAGCCGCCCGGTGGCGCAGTGGCCTAAGCTATGGCCTCTGATCATTCGTCCGAAAGGGGTCCGGGTTCGAATCCCGGTGAGGCATGGATTTTGTGTTTGTCTTACGGCACTGGCTCTCTCCCTTCCCTGGAACCAGTGACCCTAAATTAGGGACTGGCGACTGCTTATAGCCCATTGAGTTCCTCACGGTGGTCGTTAAACCTCCATAAAAAAATAAATAATATATTTACCCGTTCATGTCACATTCTGTTACATTTTTAATGTTGTATCTTTCCTTTCCGCTGTCCGAAGCTACATTTGTTTTAAAGAGGAAAGATATTTTATTTTACTTCTCGTTATTTTTAGAAGCGAATTCCTCCAGTCTTCTGTATTTAACATATGGATGAGTAACATTATATCCACATAGCGTTGCTTTTTTTTTTTTTTTCTTCAAATAATTGATAAATTTTGCACGCGTATAATTCTTTTTTTTTTTCCAACATAGTCTTTTTAATGTATTTCCAGGACTTTTATTTCAAGCGGTTTAGTGTATGTTAAAACGTCGGAACACAAAAAGTATTTCTTGTTATTCATGGGAATGGATCGGGTGTAATTCATGGCATAATCTGATATCTTCGTCGACGTAGCATTTCATTATAGGAAATTAATTCGCCTCTCTACATATGGCTTTTTTTTCTTAATATCCACTAAAATAACATGATGGCGATAGCGTCGTCTTCAACAAACTGGTACCACGAGAGACAAAGCACATGTTGCTTCTGCGCATGCGCAGTCCCGTCACTTCCACTTTGTGTTGGGATTGCATCAGTAGCCAGCTACGGGCCACTAGTGGCACTTACTTGCGTGGAGCCCCGCAATATACGGCGATGCTGCAGGGCCGTCCATGGCTGGTAACTGATGGCGCTGCCACCAACGGACCGCTACCGTTCCGTGAGCGGCAGATTTCACCCAGCAATGACCCATCACTACCAGGTGGGGTGGCCAGCAGTTTCCCAACACTTGTTTTTGCTGGGTAGGTAAGTCGAAAAAATTAATTTTATGAAAATACTTGTATCAAACAAAAAGTTCTATTGGTTATCGAAATTTATTCGTTATCCAAATTTATCAGCATGCCTATTTTGACTACCAGAGGAAATGGTCAAAATCTTTCACAAAAATGACGGCAGCTGCTACCCTGCTGGCCACCCAAAATGCAACACCGAGAAGGACACGAGATAGCAAAGCCAGATTTACTGGACACATAACAACAGATACAAAGATGAAACGGTTGAGCTTACAGGCCCGTGCGACTTGCGGAACACGCAGACATCAATAGTTAGTGTGGCACCATGGCTGGCAGTAACGGCCACTACACGCCGCGGCATCGAACGAAACAGGCTTTGGATGTGGGCTTGGAGTATGTCGGTCCAGGCTGCTTCCACACGTTGCCACAGTTCATCAGGCCACTCGGTTGCCGATCAGCGACCAGACGTGTTCGATGGGCGACATATCGGGAGAACATGCAGGCCACGGCAGCAGTGACATCTGGTGGACCGTGAAGAATTTTTGCACGATGCGTGCCACGTGCTGGCGCGCATTGTCCTGTTGAAACGTGGCCGCTGGCTGGTCCTGCAGGTAAAGAAGGACTACAGGCTCCAAAACGTCGGAGATGTAGCGATAGCTGTTAAGTGTACCGGCGATGCGTACCAGAGGGATGCGGGTGTCATATCCAATTGCGCCCCAAACCATAACGCCAGGCGACGGACCGGTATGGCGATGCATAATGCAGGCGTCATACAGTCTCTCGCCGCAGTGCCACCACACGCGGATCCGATCATCGTGGTGTTGCGGCAGAAGCGGGATTCGTCGGAGAAGACAATGTCGTGCCATTCCGTCGTCCAGGTGCGGCGTTCTACGGCCCACTGCCGCCGCACTCGCCGGTGGTGTAACGTCAATGGTAATCGGAGCAATGGGCGCCGTGCGACAAGTCCCCGCTCCTGCAGACTACGTCGAACGGTACTTGTTGACACAGGTTGTTGAGCAACACACCCAAATTGCTGCGCTAACGTTCGTGATGTGGCGGTGCGAGCCGTCAATGCCCGCCGCACAACATGGCGGTGCTCTCGTTCGGTGGTGTGCCGCTGCTGCGGCAATCGCTCACGTCGGTCCGTCCGTTCCTCCTGCACCCACCGAATCCATACTCTCCTCACTGTGGCTGTATGTCGTCCCACGCGGGCGCCGATATCTCGGTACGATAAACCGCTGTCGCGATAAGCCACTATTTGTCCTCTGCCGAACTCCGAAACGGGCTGGAATGACTGCCGTATTCTGCAACGAGGCATCAGGAACCTTTCACGTACATGTCTGGCAGAACAACAAACTTCCACTACTTAAACCCCGCCTTCTGTGCACCCTTCTTATAGAGCTTCTCGGTGGCGTGCCGGACGCACATGATTTGCATATGACCTGCAAGGCTAATCGTTTGCATGTCCTCTTGCGGGCGACGCATGCTGCGAATTTCAGGCCAATCGGATGCTTCCTTCTTTGTGTTGCATTTTGGGTGGCCAGCAGTGTATTTTCATCATAATTTTCTCTGGCTTGATGCAAATCACATCGCTGTTAGAAATTTTACACGCCGCCCAGGTGGTATAGTGGTCTAAGCGATGGCTTCTGATCATTCGTCCGAAAGGGGTCCGGGTTAGAATCTCGGTGAGGCATGGGATGTTGTTTGTCTTACGGCACTGGCTCTCTCTTCCCAGGAACCAGTGACCCTAAATTAGGGACGGGGGACTGCTTGTAATAGCCCATTGAGTTGCTCACACAGTGGTCGTTAAACCTCTACTCCCCTCCCCCCCAAAAAAATTACGCTAAATAAAAAGTAGGATAAAAGCAAAATTTAGTTTCTCTTCCATGTTTTCACTTTTTCTAACAGGTAATGCATTTTTACGGAACTTCTGGCGATTTTTTCTTTTAATTCAACATGTTTCGTAAGCATGGAATTGCATTTATCAACAGCGCTCATTGACAGGGGCGTGCAGGAAAAACTCGGGGCCACCCCGCAAAAAATATCTTTAACGCCCTTTTGCGAAAATGTATTTGCTTTTAATTACTGATATTTTAAAATTCCATATTTTTAACTACTTGTACATTTTATGGGTTTATCAGTAATTCTAAATTCTTTTGAACTGCATGTATTTTTGCGGAAAACCCAAATTATTGCACTTTTTTGTGTGTAACACGGATGTGCACGTTGTAATGGAAATGACTGCCGTAGCTTAATACAAAGTACTACAAAACACGTCAAAAATAATCGGTAATCATTTGCAAATTTTATTCTTTTATGGAACTAACCCAGCAAAAAGTCTTAATGGGCCAGCACTCGCAGCCAGCAGTGGCCCAGCATTATATTGCCGCTGCCCAAACGGCAATAAGACGTCCATGCGGCCACCACCACAGGGGCCAGCAGTTCAGGAAAACAGTTGACACCCCCATCAGTTGTCGTATGCCAAAACAGGGCCATCAGTTATTCACCACAGGCAGTTGCTGCTACTAGCGGCACTGCAAGAACGTGCAGTGCCGCTAGAATGATGGCTAGCCAGCCAAATGTGGTTCGCTATAGTTTCCCGGCAGCCGGCAATCATATGACGTAACTGATGTCTTGCCGAATCTTGTCCGCCAATTTCCCAGTAGTAGCCATAATTAATAATTATAATAATGACAGTTGTCCAAAGGCACTCCTCTTTCTTTCCCAACGAAACTTCTGCGTGATGGCACGGTGCAAGGGAAATTTTCTGAACAGGCCCTGAATAAACTCCCCGTGGATCAAAGTAGCATCAAACCCGAGACAACTTGATTTGCGAAGTGGAAGCTTTAGCCACCACACTAGGTTGCCACGTGCGAGCGTTTGCTTGAAGGTGAGCCTCTTTCGTGCGCGATATGAAACGAAGTGTTCTCTTTTTAATTTCACTATATTGCGAGTTATTTTTCATAAACGTCCGTTTCATATAATTCATAAATTTATTTTCTCAACGTAACGATTTTTTTTATTTACAAACTTAAGGGAACTTCACTTACTTTCAACGAGTGTACCGACTTAAAGACGTTTTCCAAAGTTTTGTACTGTCTTTGTGGTCTTGACAGGCGATTGTTTAATTAAAATATTTACCTATTCATTCCACGTTGTTACATTTTTAACGGTTTTTTTTTTTTGTTTTTTTTTCCCCCACGGTCCGAAGCTGCATTTGTTTTAAATGGGGAAGATATTTTATTTTACTTCCGGTTATTTTTAGCAGCGAAATTCTCCAATCTTGTGTATTCAACCCGTGGATGGATGAGTACATTATATTAACATAACGTTGCTTTTTTTTTCTCAAGTACTTGATAATTTTGTGATGAAGTTACCCATTTTGTACGCGTATAATTCTTATCCCCCCACACATAAAGATTTTTAAATGTCTTTCCGGGACTTTTGTTTGAAACGGTTTAGTGTATGTTAAAGAAAGATTATACAGAAATTATTTCTTGTTATTCATGGGAATGGAGTGGGTGTGTTCCATGGCTGTTTGTATTCTCGATTCTTCGCGTGTTAGTGCAGGAATTTTGCTACGAAATGAGTTTCTATAAATAAATACGTGAGAATAATTGACTATTTCTTACTGTTCGTTAATTATTTATATAATTGTCCTCCGACGGTTATGTTCAGTGTTTCATTCAGAAAGTTTCTTCCGGCGGAGGGGGGGGGGGGTCATTTAAAAATTTCGAGGGGGCTGAAATTTGTTGACTGATTATATACATATAATCACAGTTTCGTTATTTATATGTTCATTAATACACATAAAACATTTTAAATGGGGTATAAAAAATTTCTTATGCTTGTACATCGCAAAAGCAAAGTCCGAGAAATGTATTTACGCAGATCATTAAGAATGTAAAAATGTTATACCTTTGCTTTGCTTTAATTCAGTAATGCACCACAGATCCCCCCCCCCCGAAGCATTAGGAGTGGTTACTTGAAAACGTATGGTGTAAACCATTGCGCTGTCACTTGGTTTCAGCCCCTTTAGATTGCTTAGATTAGCAAATAGTAAGAAAAACCGCTTTGGATGGCAGTTTGAGGTGATTCGATTTTTTTCTTTCTCACAGAGTGTAAACCACCCACCACCAGGAAGAAAAAAAACTTTTAATGGGAACAATTTCTAATAATTTGTTATTTTTAAAAATTAGGTAGCAAATATTTTGTTGTATTGGAGGCACTAACGTCACGTTAGCTACACTGAGACCTACCAGTATACATGGTAAGTTGGCATCCAAAAGACTGAAATAAAGCTGAATGGCAACTTCCAAAATATGATGATGTATTGCAGTACGAACATCTCTACTCTGTGGAATTAGGTTTTTATTACTGAAGTAGATCGAGTTGTCAGTGCTTGAAAAAATTGCCGGTTCAGCAAGGACTGTTTAATGTTTTATTGACGGATGATAGAAATTTCAGATTGAAGTCCATGTGGTTGTTTTTGTTTACTATTAGAATATTTTCCCTCATTTTCTTAAGTTGTTTTTTTAACAATTTCTTCAAATATTCAGCTTTAACGGAAAAAATTAAGACTAAAATTTAAGAGGAAATCTACGGGGGTGGGTGGCATGGATTTTCGGGGGGCTGAGCACCCCCGAGAAGATGCTTGAATAAAACACTGGTTATCTTCGTTGACGCGGCATTTCATTAGGAAATTAATTTGTCTCTCTACAAATGTTTTTTTTTTTCTTAACATTCACTAAAATAGCACGATGCCCATGGCGTCGCCTTAACCTAACTGGTAGCACGAAAGACTGCACGTGTTGCTTTTGCGCCTGCTTCCGCCTCGTGTTGAGGTTGCTTCGGTTGCCAGCTACGACTCACCCGTGGCGCTTACTTGGAGGTCCGTAATTCACGGCGATGCTGCAGGGCCTTCCAATGACTGTCACACCGTACCGTGACCGGCGGATTTCAGCCAGCGGTGACCCATCACTGCCAGCAGTCTCCCAACACTTGTTTTTTTTTTTTTTTCTTGGGGGAGGGGCTGTCCTCTTTGAAATACGTTACAAGCACACACGTAAAACACGTAACTGCCGTTGGTTGGAGTTGATTGGCACAAGGATCTCAGTGGACCAAAGAGCGCCATTCCAAAGGTTTTCATCAGAAACAAAAGCAGCATCAAAACTATAACAAGAGGTAAGGCATGAAACAGAAACATGACGAGTAACGATGTAAATGGCCGACAGTTAGACATCGGACTACACAAAACGAAAAAACCCCCTACGTAACTGCCATGTGACAGTGTCTAAGGGCTTTTTTCTATTTGTACGAAAATACAGAACATTAGTAAACAATTGAGGATTGTGACACAATAAAATCAAAACTTCTTTAATTATTAACTCTTGAATATAAAAATCACATTTAACATCATGCCACAACATTTTGTACGTAGTGAAAAGTCCCCGCGGAGAGAACATCTTTTGATTCATTATATTCTGAACGATATGTAGTTTTGTGCAAAAGATTGTAATACATAACTCCTCATCGGTAAAAAAAAAAAAAAATCATTCATTGAACTGATGTTTCTTTCACATTTTGCTATGGCTGTGAAAACGAGCCTCGAGTCGTCCTGAGGAGTTACTTTTCCGTCATCCAGTTCCTATTAACTAAAACCGCGAAAAATACTTCTAAATATTATGCTTTATTTACTGAAAATAAAGTGCTTTTCTTTAACACTTCTTTCAAAGCTGCCGTCGAAATTCCCGGCTGTTTAATTTAACCAGTTTATATGTAATTTCCTCCAAATTTTTTTGTAAAATACTCTTTACTGAGATCCCTTTAGCCGTGAGACCCCCGCACTGCGGGGTTGCGGGGACAATTAGTTCACCTCTGTTCATATTCAGTTGTCACATCTCCCGAGGACAACTATAATCTGCTGTATGGACAGCCCTTGCTACAAAGTCCTGGATGAAGGTGTTTAAACAAAGTTAACACACGTAAACCACAATAGTACGTTTTGCAAAACAAAAGCTGTGTATTCTATTTTAAATGGCTGAATTCAAAGGCTGGCATGCGTGTGGGGCGGAGGGGGTCGCGCAACTCCCTTTTCTGTTCTTATGCACAGGGGGCATGAAAGGGACTGTGGTCTTTTGACCTCTGAGTGAGTGTTTCATTTCACCATGCTCAGTGTGGGGTACGGAGAACGGGAAGTGTGATTACCCGAGAAGTGAGGGGGTGGTTTGGATTTTTCAAGGTCAGGGTAGAATCCTCAAAGTGGATGATGTTGCGCAAGGCTGGCGCAAGGGTCCCTCGCTAATTTGTCAAACTCTTTCTTCCTTTATGCTTTTGCTAAAGGCACACATTCCAGAGCTTGAAGCTTGTGACCCGTGTTTGAAATTAGTTTAGGACATTCGGGCACCCGGACATTTTGGCACCCGAACTTTTGGGCACCCGGACATTTTGGTACAAATCTTTAGGGGCCGTACAAAAATTTCTGTTTCTTGGCGCTCTGAGGGGAATTGAATGGAGAAAACGTTCCCAGTAAGACAAACGACAATTGAATTAAAAAAAAAAAAAAAATTACAATGCACACATTTTGAAGATGACAATCCGTTTTTTTTTGGTGTAAATATGACAAGGATAATATCAAAAACTTGAAAATTTCGTCGTCTTCGATTACATAGCATATAATCATGAATGTGGATTACATCATATTCATGATTACATAGCATCAAGGGCGCCCGTGGGGGTGGGGATGGAGAGTCTCGAGCCCCCCTGCAGTTGGTATAGCCAAGTTTTTGATATATTTAAAACACTAAAATAGACGAAACCTTTTTTGGAGCATTTTTAAAAATAAGTTATTAATAATTGATTGCATATCAATTATTTTTGTTGTATTTTAGTATCTTGCACATTTGCTAAAATGTTTGACAGCCTTGAAGGAGGTAAGGATTTTTCTTAGCCCCCCCCCCCCCCCCCCAAGTATTCATATGGGCGCCACTGCATAGCACACTTCTTAGGTTTCAACGAAACAAAGCAATATTACACCAGAACTTAAACTATGTTCGGAAAAGGACGACAAGGAGGGATTTTTTTTTTATAACGCCTCACTTTTACTTGGGCACTAAATATTTACATAACATGTCAAGTTATTAATATTTCTCTTTTATTTAAATACGCACTTAATTTACTATGCCTCATTCGTAGGCCCTTTTGACAGCCTTTATTTCTACCGATGCCATATTCATAAAGTTTACGTATCAACTCAAGGTATAATATTGCGCTTTCACTTCAGCACTAAATATTAATTCATATAGGCCCTAGACCTTTTTTACAGTTTTTGTTCTACCGATGTCACATTTATAACAATTACGTATCATGAAAGAAATACGGGATTACGCCATATAATACAAATTTTGAAGATGACAATCCAATTTTTGGCGTAAATGTGACAAGGATGGTAAATCAGATAATATCCGAAAACTTGAAAATTATCTGACTTACCATCCTTGTCACATTTACGCCAAAAATCGGATTGTCATCTTCAAAATTTGAATTACGTATCAACTCAAGTTCATAATACTGCGCAGTTTATAATACTTAAGCACTAGATATTATTTCACAGGGCCTAGGCATTAAGTTTTTATTCTAATCATGTCACATTCATAACAATTACGTATCAACTCAAGTTAATAATATTGCGCTTTTACAATGGTCAGCTGTTGAAAAATACTTTCTTCAGTTCATAACCCAGCACAAAAGCAAGTTGACGAGTTCTTTGAAATACAAGAATATTGTTAAACTATTAAAAGACAAAACTACTAAAGCAGAAATTATGTTTGCTTGTGCAAGTGCTCATACATGTTCAAGATTCACTGGTTTCTTTCAGAAGACAGATCCTTTAATGGATCTAATCTATAATGAGCTCACAAACCTCGTCAGAACACTCATGAATCGATTTTGTGTTAGTGCTGTTCCATTGAGTCTGGAAGCATTTTGTGATAAGTATTACCTGCCATTGAAAAACAGTGTTCGACACTAGAGAAAGTGAATATCTCAAGAAGCTAAGTGCTCAAGAAAGATGCTATATTTCCATGAAAGCTAGAAAGCACTATGTGTTTGCTTGTACACATATTTTGGAAAAGTCTTCTTTGGATAAACCTGTGTTGTGGTATCTTCGATGTTTGCATCCTGCAAAGAGTGTGAAAGAAGGATCATACAGAAACATAGTGAAATTAGCTGCAGTTCTTTGCAATTGAGTACAGTGAACATGCACTAGTTGATGAATGGAAACTATTAACGTTAGAAGAAGAAAAATCAGGTAGTGACAAGAACCCAGTGGACGTTTACTGGAGTCAGTTTTTTGAGAAGACATATACCTCTGGAGAAAAGAAATACCCTACTGTTACGAAAATTGTGAAGGCTGCACTTGCACTTTCGCATGGCAGTGCGGATGTAGAAAGGGGGATTCTCATTGTCGGGGAACATCTTGAATGAAGACACCGCAAATATGTGTGAAAGAACATTGGGTGCTTATTTGACTGTAAGAGATGCTGTGGTGAATGTGTTTGAGGGGAAGGCTCACTTTGTAATTATCACTCAGGAACTTCTTCAATTGGCACGCACAGCTCATGTCAGATACAAGCAATACTGTGAAGATGAGAAGAGTGGCTGAGGAAAAACTGAGGAAACAAGGACAGGAAAAAGAAAAATTGTTGCAAGCAAGTATGAAGAGTAAGTTTGAAAAAGAAAAAGTAAACATTGAACACGGTGAACAGGCACTGAAGAAAATGAAGAGGAAGAAAAGGAGAAAAGATTGACTGTTGACAGATTACTGGATGATGCAAACAAGTGCTTAAAAGAAGCAATAAATAAAAAGGACTTGGTGGGAATTAGTGTGGCCCAAGCAATGTTGGGGAGTGCTACGAAAGTTAGGGAACAAGACGTGAAGAAAATTAAAGACATCAAAAAGGTACAGAAAGCAGTTGATAAGCGAAAAAGCAGTGTTATAACAAAATTTTTTTGAAAGAAGCAAAAACAAAGTGAGATTTAATGACCTAATTTTGTAAAGAAAGCTAAATGATTTTCCACATTACATTTAAAAATTCAAAGTTGTAAACATTTTGTTTGTATTATTCTGAAAATGGTACTGTACAGCTGCACTTTAAAGCTTTTTCTAGTTTTTGGTATATTTGTGCTGAATAGGAGCATGTCAGTATTATTATAATAAAGTGCAATGGTTTTCCTGATTATGTTTTATTATTATATGTAATTTTGTAATAGTTTCATATGTTGATTACAATTAAAACAATAAATAGCTGTGAGTTGGCTGGCTATGGGGATGATGGAGGCCAGATAAAAAAAAAATGCTTTTGACCTTTCTTTCCTAATGAGAAATTTGAGTGAGTGTTTAGTCTGTTTTTTTTTTTTTTTTTGTATGTCCAAATCAGTAAAGTCAGTTTTTGTAATGAAAATGGTCAGTAAATCAGTAATTTTAGTCTTAGGTTTGGTTTCCATTGCTGTCAGTTAAAAAATTCCGGAATGGTGCCATGCCTGTACTTTGAGAGTTTAGCATTTTGCCCTTAGGTTAAAGAAAAACATTTCGACTCTCAAAACGAAGAGAGATTGCCTTGCTAAATAATCAGTTGACGAAAAACCCCGAGTGAAACGAGAGACATGAAGTACATCCGCCACTGGCTGCATTGATTAATTACAGCTGAGATCTGGAAGGCCGGGCTGTAATACGCCCGTCTGAAATGGGCCGATTTATTTCGTTGAAGGTAGAAATCAAACTCAGATTTCAGTTCGTTGTCTTCAGCAACTAAAACTCGCGGCCCTTTTTTTCTTTTCCGAGAAATCCTTATATAAACAGACTTCTCAGCTTCACGAAACCAGGAAATTGTGCTTCTGCCGAGAATCGTTGTTAAAACAGAGGTGAAGTTCGAAGTATTTGTTTATATACCTGGAGACAGACTAATCTTGTTTATACTTAAGTGTGAAAGAGGAAAAGCGTTTACATTTGCAAGAGAATTAGGAAGGTGCTGCCCCGATGGCAGAGTAGTATACGGAGAGTTGCAATCAGGAACGGGCGACTGCTCATCGCCCATTGAGTTGCTCAGAGTAGCCATTAAATCCCCCCACCCCCCCAAAATTAGGGACTCTGATCTAAACCACATTTGTGTGAAGAATTTCTACGAGAAACAGATCGTCTCTCTGTGTTACACTGAGTTTACTGAGTCAGCCCGGCGCCAAATATTCGGGGCCGGGTTTTCTAAATTAAGGCCTCAACGCATTTATCTGTATAAATGCGGTAGAGATCTGTTTATCATACAGATTTCTACAGCATTTTTCTGTATGTGCCTCGGCAGCCGTACTTTTTTTTTTTTTTTGTATCAAACGTGAAAAGCTAACAGTGACTAATCTGCTATAGAGTTTGAGCTTTTAAGTATGCAGTAGTTTACGTGATTAATTCCGTTAGTTAAAGTTCGAAGTGAATTTCGTTGAACGTATATATTACTGTTATAATAATTACGTGAATAAGGTTCCTAACTGCCAGGGATAAAGAGTCAGCCCAAGAGACTTACATAAAAATCCAACGTCTGTATTCTTCCACTCTCTGTACTTTATCATCATAATCCGCTGGCAGAATACGAGGGGAAATTAAATAGTGCCGAGACTTCGTGCATAACTGCTAAACGGAAAGACTGAGCATAATGGCGTTCGGCAGGCGGTGACTTTGGAACATACGCCTGCCGTGAGAACGCTATCGGCGCAGCGCCTTTTGTGTAGAGATGAGCAAACAGATTCAGATCTGATCATATGTAGAGGATTTTAGGAAGGGAGTGTCTGACCCCAGGTCTTAAACAACCCTTAGACATAGGAAGCTAGGAGATTTGGGCAAGAGTGCCCGATGGGAAAGTGACACGGAAGCGAGGTAGAAAAGGGGAAGAAGGCGCCCTTATTTATTACCGGGGGGGGCAGCACCCGCTGCCCGACGGCTTAACGTGCCCATCCGACGCACGGTGGGTATTTAGTGGTTCGAGCGTTCGTACCTGCCCAGGATCTAACCTGAGGTTTTCTCCATGGCAGTCACAAACTCTGACCACTAGGCCACCCGCGGCCCGAGCAAGCAGATTCTTTGGATTGGACTCATTAAAGAGATTCGTTGGGACCGATTTGGTCGTTTGATTCTTCCGGTTTAAAACAGATTTGTGTCTAGGGAACCGATTTTGAGTCCGATCCTTTGTTCGTTTCGGTCAGTGTTTCTTCCGGTTTAGAAAGCGATTTGTATCAAGAGAAACTATTCTGAGTCGGATCCTTTCGTTCGTTGATAGTTCGTGGTTCAGCGGCCGATTTTTAAGTTTAAATTTGTTTTTAATTCTTACGTAAAATTTGTTCCTCGGTTTTTCTAAGTTTGTTTCGAAACGTTCGCGTAATTTAGTATATTTGCGCATTTCTGAGTAAGGTGAGATTTTCTGACAAGAACATGAGCCTCACCCAGACACCGGGGTGAAATTTTGATGTTTAGTAAGAAGTAATTCTGTCTGATTCATTCAGGGAATCGGCTCCTTCGCGGAATCGATTCTTTTCAGGAAAGATTCGTTCGCCAATGACTCAGTTTGTTGATTCGTTCTTTTCGAAGGAATCGTTTGTGAACGACAAATCTCTACTTTTTTGCTGTGCGGCCAGTTGTTTGGAGTCTAATCTGATTGTCGTGTCGCTTTAACGATGTCTGAAAAGCATTCTTGGATCTTTGAACTAGGGGTCTTCAGTGTGAGGACTGAGCCTATGTTTCCGAGTCATATCCATAAACCCATGCTTCGTCGCCAGTAACAAAAATTAATGTTAAATAAATTAATGGCACTTGATCATCCCCTTATGAAAAAATAAAGTTGTCGTTTTTGGCTAATTCCTATAAGTCAATAGCTGCAGACAGTCTTAGTTTCCTTTTCCTCATCTGAGAGGACTTTTGGAAGAAATTTTGCAGCCACATTTCTCATCCCCAAATCTTCAGTGAGTATTGCATGTACTCATCCAAAACTAAGGCCTAAGTCGTCAGTAAGTTCTTTGATAGTAATTGTTATTTTTATTCACAGCTGAACGAACTGTAAAGTCGTTGGATTTCATTTATCCTTATCCACACTCGCAAACAAAACAAACTTTTATTTAACACAAAAAAAATAAAATCAGCATAACAATCGGAATTTTTTTACTGTTTAGAATTCTTTTCACGGAGCAGTACAAAACAAATCTTTCTTTTTATCCTTCCTCTCAAACTCTCTCTAATGCAGTCATCATCTCAACTTTCATTGGTCAGTCAGTTCCTCCGCAGTTACCATAGCAACAGTTGGCCGTGGGAAAATGTTCTTTTCGTAGCCAGCCAGCGTCATTTGCTTTCGCTGCACGCGACACTTTTTTTTTGTTTCTTTTTTTTTCAGTTAAAACAACGCACTACGTTACAGAACTTTTTGGACGTTTCTTTCGTTCCTTCTTGTTGAGGGCCTTCCACAATGATCGTCACTTTAGACACTTTAACGACCATTTTCAAAACGTTTGTACCAGTCGTACACTCGTGGACGACGCATGCAGTCTTCACCATACACTCTCAGTAACTTGTTAGAAGTTTCTTTGCAAGAATCCCCAAATTTCTGACAAGATTTTACGCAACTGCGTTGCTCAACTTTCTCAGACATCATAATGTGACATGCCAGTCAGGCTAGACTCCAAACAACTGGCTACAGCACAAAAGACACTGCTTGGACAGCGTTCTCTAGACAGGTGCATATGCAGTAGGTTCCAAGGTCACAACCTAGCATCTAGCTCCGCCGCTCCATTTGACAGTTATGCACGCAGTCTCGATACCTTTTGATCACCTCTCCTATAAGCGCTCTGGCTTCAACGCAGACATCGATCTTACAACAATGACATTTCATCGTCGATCACATATGCCTCGACGTGTTTTATATTAACGTTTAGCAGTCTATTCTTGCTCTTTTGACATCTGTACAACTCCACTCGCCCAACCTCTTCATTCAATGTAGTCATTTTATGTTGCTCTGACTCACTGACAGTGTTGCCAAATTGCAAAGTTATTGCGTTGGTGCGAATGAAATGTCCGGCGCGAACGAGCAGTGGAGACAAGCCCCCACCGTAGCGGGATGGAGCCACCCACAGGTGTTGCGGGTATTACGTCATAGGGTTACTATAAATAGCTAGCACGTGTGTGAAGAACAAAAGTTCAGGCGTCGTTTGTTTGGACGTGACGTGGTGGCCTAGTGGTCAACGTTCGTGACTGTCACGGAGAAGACCTCTGGTTCGATCCCAGGCAGGTACGAACGCTCGAACCACTAAATATCCGCCGTGCGTCGAATGAGCACTTAAGCCGTCTGGCCCCGGTAATAAATAAGTGCGTCTTCCTTCCACTTTCTACCTCGCTTCCGTGTCACTTTCCTATCGGCCACTCTAGTCCAAATCTCCTTGCTTCCTCTTTCTAAGGTTTGTTTAATACCTGGAGTCAGACACTCCCTTCCTAAAATCCTCTACATATGATCTGATCTGGACGTAACGTGGCTTGCAAAAGAAACGCAGACGCCGGATTTTAGAGTCTTCTTTCTGTATGGATTTAAACTGGGCCAATCTGTAGGAATTGCCGCTCGAATACTGGGGAGAATACAGCCAACGAACGCACCATTCGGCGATAGTTTGGGTTGTTTCGAAGCGGAGATACGTACCTGCAAAACGAAGCACGTTGTCACCGACCTGCTGCTGCTTGTGACGATGTTCTGTTACGTGTGGTTGAAACAGAACCCCCCCCCCCCCACACACACACACCGAAAAACATGTCGTGAGATAGAGGCAGAGGTAGGTGTTCACCACACGATAATTGTTCGGCCTCTGGTTGGGCAAGGTCAAAAAGCTGGACATGTGGCTGCCGCATGAGTTGACAACTGCCAACAAGAGTAGGCGTGTGGAAGTCTGCACGTCATTGCTTGCAAGCAATAAACAGGAACCTCTACTGCACCGAATAGTCATCTGCGACGAGAAGTGGGTTCTTTATGATAATCGGAAATGATCTGCACAATGGTTAAGCAAGGCACAGCCTGCTGGACGGTATCCTAAGCCACCCCTGGTAATAAATAAGGGCGCCTTCCTCCCCTTTTCTACCTAGCTTCCGTGTCACTTTCCTATCGGGCACTCTTGCCCAAATCTCCTAGCTTCCTATTTCGAAGGGTTGTTTAAGAGCTGGGGTCAGACACTCTCTTCCTAAAATCCTCTGCATCTGATCTGATCGTTCAGGTAGAAAATGCTTAACCGAGGTGTAACAAAATTTGCATAAGAAAACAAACTAAAAAGTTAAGTTATTTCGAGGTATACGTCACACTTCTATTTATCAATACTAGTGTTAACATCCCGAATGCTATACACCGACCACCAAATTAGTTGCACCTGCCAAAGCTGCTGCTTTTACCCAACGTACCTCCCCCAGATGGCTATCAGAACGGTGGTTCCACCTGCTGTATGCTTTGGAAGTCGAATACAAAGCTTCATTGCCAGGGAGCACTAAAACAAGAACTTGCGCATTCAACCAATAATAAAACCATTCTTTTACGCTCCAGTTTTGTGGAAAGCTGATAAAAAAACAAAACAAAAGCGGAACAGCCTGAGGAGTTAAGCATTATGAACACTTTAAATATAGAACCTCTTTGCAATATTTTCTGCCCTAGGATTAATAGAGGAAAGATGTAATATTGAAGAGAATCCTAACTAGGTAAGGATTTCTAAAGCTTCGATATAGCAGTGATAAATGGGTGGGAAAAGCAATAATACTGCACATACTAATCTGGACAAAAGTGTACACTGGGTGGCTGTGCTGCTTTTAGCATAAAAGGGTCATCAGCAGTGTCAGAATGAGCTGCTCATATCTGGGAGCAGGGTTCACACGGCCCCTGGTATCCCGGAAAAGTCCTGGAATTTGAGTTTTCGTATTTTTTATGGAGGGTTCTGGAATAGTCCTGGAATTTTTTCTTGCAATGAAGATAAAAAATTGGTTTAAATATTTGGATTGATTGCGATATTTGTTGTAGCTCTCTATGGTGTCTTCTCTCGATAACACCACTTTCTTTCATGGAATGAGCGATTGGCCGGCGAAACCCGATAATTTCAGGAGGGGATCAACTTTTCCGAGAGTTAAAACAATAAAAATGAAAGAAACCGTAGGTTATATATGCAAGTATTCTAACAAATCGTCGTCAACTGTTATCAATCCACTGTTAGATGGTCTTTTTTCGTCTTGGGCATATCAAGTCACTCCGGCATGCTTTCGAATTTCATCCACCCACCACCCAGGTGGTCTGCTTCTGAGTCTTCTCCTACCCTCCGGTCAAAACCAATCTAATAAATCTGTTGTTTAACGGTAGTCAGTTCTGCTAGCAAATATATCCAGCCGATTACCGTTTGAGAATTATTTAACGATCTTCTTTATAGTGAAAAACACAACGGCGAGTTAACTTTTCAACTTATTTGTGCAAAAATCATTTTTTAAAAGTTGTACTTGAATCGCATTCCAGGAAACTGCAAAACGTGGTGACTGTCACCAGGAAATTTTCATTAAAAAAAAGTTATATATTAAATCACAAATTTTTAAGGTGTTTCATACGAAGGCTCTACTGCAGTGAAGGGACCATGAAGTTCCAGGAGAGTGCAGGCCCCGTGTCCCCCACCTTCTTCCGCCGCCCATGAATATGAGGCTTTTATCACATGCTGCAGTGCGAGATGTTTGAGTGCCATATTCTCAGCAATCTTGGTTTGTGGTATATAGCAGTTGTTGTGTGCAGTTAGTCACAACAGCGGGTGGAAACCTTCCCGCGAGTACAAGATGGCCGTTCCATCTCGCACGCGTTTTTCTCACTGAAGGGATTGATATCTGGCTTCCCTGCCGCCAATGCGCGTCGAATTGATGTTATGGATTAGGGAATTTTCAATACTATGGGAAAATTGCTTTGTGTTATTATCATTGTGGTAAATTTTAGATTGTTTCATATATATTTTATGCAGAACAATTTTTATACTGGGAAATTTTGCCACTTCATTGGAGATGTAAACACACTGAATAAATCCCTGTAACAGAGGAATCCATAGGACTTAAGAAAAATTCTAAATGCATAGTAAAATTCATCCCAAATTGCAAATTATAAAACAAAGCTATATATATGGTGCTAGCAAAAATTTAAGCCCTTGGAATTTTCTGATAAAATCCTAGAGAACCGCTGAAATTTATTTTCTGTAAATATCTGAGCCGTAGGGGTGCTGAAATTATGATCATTCGAGTTGAAAAGTTCCACTCTCACTTCCACTCAGACGGTGCCTAGTTGTAATTACACTTCCGGTTATTTCACTTACTTTTACGAAAACTGTAGGTATTAATGGTTAAATACTCAAGAGCCAGTGGTTTTAAATACACTGCCTGACAGAGAAAATGCCACACCTCGAAGACGTGAACGCAGCGCAATGCAAATTGCAGGGTGGGTGCACACATACAAGTTATGCAAATGATTGCATTCGCAGGCCAATCGCACGAACGGCGCGCGGGATTAAAGCGGACAACCAACCAGTGAGGCCATCAGTCGTGACGTCGTCAGGCCGCAAGGAGTGAGTGGTTCTGCTGTAACACTGTCTGTAGAACGAACAAGGCGTGCCAATGCCGTTAAGACGTCGTCATACGCGATTTCGTCAAACGGATGAGTTCACGAGATGTGTCATCGTAGGCCTTCGTACCGTCGGATGGTCCTTGCGTCGTATTGCGGAAGAAACGCAACGTGATGCCACAACCGCCGCCCCGGTGGCGCAGTGGTCTAAGGCGCTAGCCTCTGATCATTCGTCCGTAAGGGGTCCGGGTTCGAATCCCGGTCAGGCATGGATGTTGTGTTTGTCTTACGGCACTGGCTCTCTCCCTTACCTGGAACCAGTGACCCTAAATTAGGGACGGGCGACTGCTTATAGCCCATTGAGTTGCACACGGTGGTCGTTAAACCTCCAATCAAAAAAAAAAAAAAAAAAAAAATGCCACAACCGTTGGTCGAATTTGGAGACAATGGTCTCAGGGCGGATTGATGCAATATCGTAGGGAGACTGGAGCACAGAGACGGACATCCGAGCGCACAGACCATCGCATCCGACGTCATGCCGTAGCGGATACACAGGCCACAACGGGCGACATTTTGCGGACTGTACAGGGAGGCTTGGACGCTCCGACATCGACGCGAACAGTGTCGCACCGATTGGCTGCGTCTGGTTTGTTGTCCAGCCGTCCGTTGCGAAGTCTACCCTTAACAGCGAGCCATCGTTCTCACCGCTTGGCGTGGTGTCGCTCCAGAGCTGCGTGGGGTGCCGAATGGAACAGTGTGGTGTTCAGCGACGAATCGCGGTTCTGTCTCACTATGGATAATCGCCGTGTGAGAGTCGGGAGGCGTCGTGGACAACGGGCGAATTTCTCCGCCATTCTGGAGCGCCACACGGCCCGGGTGGAATAATGGTGTGGGGTGGTATCAGCGCCAAACAGCCGCTCACTACTGGTGCGCATTATGGGCACATTGACGGCACGCCACTATGTTGAGGTGCTGCGGCCCGTGGCACTACCGTATCTGCAGGGCATCCCAGACGCCGTTTTTCAACAGGATAACACCCGGCCGCATACCTCTTGGATCAGCATGAATACTTTACACGGTGTGCCTTTACGATTCCCACGACCTCTCGCCCATCGAGAATCTGTGGGACACGATTGGATTTCTGTTGAGTAACCCCCCACCACCCCCCACCCCGCCAAATGAAGATGAAGTGTGGACTTGGATCAACACCATATTGTCCACGATACCCCAGAACTCTATTTGGACTCTCACTCCCTCAGTGCCACGTCGTATTCAACGCTGTATCGCCTAAAATGGGGGCCACACTCTTTTCTGATCATGCTATATATTCAGCCACTGGAGCCCAGTCTGTTCGTGAGAATTAAATCATTTGTTCAGGACCTACTTGGCTATCTGTGTGTGCAGTTTGGTCTGCTTTCAAGCATTCCTTCACGGTGTGGCATTTTTTCTGTCAGGCAGTGTATCAAGTAAATCATAGAAGATATGAGAACACCGACAACACAGCATTTTTTTTTTTTTTTTCGCCCCGGTGGCGCAGTGGTCTAAGCGATGGCCTCTGATCATTCGTCCGTAAGGGGTCCGGGTTCGAATCCCGGTGAGGCATGGATGTTGTGTTTGTCTTACGGCACTGGCTCTCTCCCTTCCCTGGAACCAGTGACCCTAAATTAGGGACGGGCGACCGCTTATAGCCCATTGAGTTGCTCACGGTGGTCGTTAAACCTCCAATCAAAAAAAAAAAAAAAAAAAAAAAAAAACACAGCATTTTACAGAAATGCAGAATATAAAACTAACCAGAATAGTATCGGGTAGTGAACGTAACAATAGGAAGCTACACTGCTCGACATATAAAGTGCCCCCCCCCCCCCCCCACAGAAGGACTGAGGATAGAGAAGTGACATTGAGCAGGCAAATAGGAATACGTAAGGGTTTACATTGATATTTTCAACCACGTACAGTGTTTATCAGATGAGATAATGCAGCACAATGGGTATGCCTCAGTGAACGGCAATAAGCAGGCAGCAATACGGCGTGGCAATGAGTCATACAGTCGACGGATATCGTCCTGAGGAATGGAACACCAAGCACGGTTGCTCCCATTATTCATCGAGATAGTGCGGAGGCCGATTCGATTGCAGAAGACGTCCAATGTGGTTCCACAGGTATTCGATTGAGGATAAATCGAGCGATCTTGCTGGCCATGTTACAAACATTGTCTGGAGACCCGAGTGGTGTATACAAAGGCGTTATCTTGCTAGAAAATGGGGTGCTGTAGGCCATTCAGAAAATGTATCAAAATGGGCTACAGAACCTCGCTCACGTATATCGTGCAGCTGTCAGTTTACCCGTGATGCGGGCAAGAGGTGACCTGCTGTCATGCGCAAAAGCACCCCATACCATGATGCTTACTTGACGGGCCGTGTGTCGGTCACGAAAGAAACCGGAATCCGTCCGCTCACCAGGGTGTCGCCAGACATGGACGGATCTGTAGATCGTCAGCACCCAGACAGAAACTGGATTCATCATTGAAGACCACGATGTTCCATTCGTGATCCCAGTTCTCATGACTTCAGCACCTAGCCAGACGAGCGCTGCGATGGCTGGTCGTCAATGGCAATCGACGTAACGGTTGTCTACTGCGCAGGTTTGCCACATGTAACATTCGGTTTACAATAAACAAATCTATACAAACTCCGCTTATTGGTGTGAAAGTATATTTAATGAAGAAATACAAGGAAAAAATTGTATCTCCCGAGCTTTCGCTCTCCAACCGGGAGGCTTTCTCAAGGGTTGCAGACGTTACTAACAAGTCTGGCTAGTGTAAACAAAACATTTCAAACCACTGATGGTTGGGAACGTCGTATTTTGAAATTTGATTCACGAGGTGATACACGGGTTTCTTTCATGCGGAGAATCATCTGAGCATGTTCCTCCACGCGGACGGAATATCAACAGATTGGGTATCGTTGCATGCGTAGGGATGTGTGGAAATCTCAATACTTTCTCTGACCAGTGTACCTTTGTAGCCAGTATACGGTGCAATTATCTGTACTTTATCCATAATTTATAGATTTGTTTATTGTATTAAGGAGTGAATCTCGTGTTCAACAAGTATTCGGTTTACAGTTCGGGTCGTTACGGCGACGACCATGGCCGATGACACAGCACGTCAAATATCGCCTGCAGTGCTTTCTGGTGACGAACCAGCGTGCTGAACAATCTGCCTGTCCAGGCGTGTGTTGACTGACGTCTGTCGGACTGCACCACTGCCGCTCCGACGGACGTATGAACTTTCCTGTAGTCACTGGTGTCAACAGTTCGTGCATCCCGACGCACATGCGCAGCGATACGATGTAGGCGAGCCCGCTTCACACAGGCCTGCAATTCTTCCTTTCTGAAACGCATCCAAATGGCGGTAAACCTGCTGACTGCGTGTACCAGGCATTTTCGGCTTTTGCTGAACATTTTTCCAGAATAAACAACAAATCTGAAACGTCCGCGATACTTAGAGCAGCGACCACACACTACCATCCGTGTTGCTGCTGGCACTTGTTTCTCACGAACGTGTGACGTCATTGACTCCGGTTTAACATCATTTGCATATCTAGACTGAGTACACCCGCCCTGCGACTTACGTGTTTGTAGGAAACTTCCTTCTGGGTGGTGAGAGTTTCTATGTCGAGCAGTCGACTTTTGGAGTAGGACTTGGAAACATTCCGTTCAAGGTTAGACGCTCAGACGGTTTTTCTGTGACGGGGCACAAATATCTAATTAGCTCCTCATGCCTATGGCGTATTCGGAGTGGAGATTCCATGCCTCACAGAATAGGTTACTACAGACCCTGGTTATAGCTGCACATGTATGCTACTGATTAGTCTTTAAAGAAGGTAGTACTAAAGCTAGAAATATCCTTTTTCTGTTACATTTTTATAGTAAAGTTGTTCACACGTTATGCATTTCCATTCTTATACCGCTCAGAGCATGATTTTTCGCCCTTAGCAAGACCATTCTGGGAAGGAAACTGCCCCGCCCGACCCCGTCTTTCAGACAGCTACGGCCATGGTCAGGCGTTTTCCCCAGGCAAATTTTTCGAAGCTAAAAACTTTTGGTTATAGTGAAATATTCAGGTTTTCAACCTAGAATTAAATATGGGAAAAACTGAGGAACTACTGAGTTTTTTCTAGTTAAGAATAGTTAAAACCTGGAATCATTTTTTCAAAACCATACACGATTATTTTGTTTTTGCATATATGTCTAAATGATGTCTAAATACTTCCCTGGATGTTGCTTAAGCAAAGAAGCATTAACGTGAGCTGCAAAAGCAGTAGATATTGGCATTTTCACAAATCTTGTGTATGTTGAAACGTAAAATTTGTAACAGAGGCTAATATGGGGAGATACACGCATAAAGAATATGTTCAAAGTTAGTGACGGACTTTTGACATATCCTTTAAACAAGAAAGATGACACCGAATTTTCGGGTGTAATAAAGCACGTCTTTTGAATCCGTTCTGACTCAAATTAAATTTATCAAAGCTATTCAAAGTCAATGGAGCCGGTATGGAAAACAACAGTATCTGGCGGAAGAAAGAAGATTTTCAATCGGGTTTTTAATCCCTCAGATATTGCTGTAAACGGAATCGTGAGCTTACGAACTCTTAGAAACAGAGATATCGACAAAAATAAGATGTGACTTTACATCTCCTGGTGAGAAAACCATGCATTATTTTAGGAAGAAAGTATTCGCAAAAGGTTTATCCATATCAGCAGTATCGGTCCAAGAAAAAAAAATTAGTCAAGTTTTCAGGAGCCCAGATTTTGCTACAAATACATAAGAAGCAGAAATTAACACTTATGACCCCTGGTGGCCAAACCATTCTTTACCAAACATTAATTATGTGAAAAATGTTTTCCATCAGGTCTCCTATGCGATACAGGAAGATTGTTTTCAAATCGGAGCTTTAGAAGCAGAAAACGCAATTTACATTTGTACCCCCTAGCGGAAAGTCTATGATTTACTTGTAAATTTTGAATTTATAAGGAAAACATTTCGCATCTGAAACACTATCCAACAAACAAGGAAGTTTTTAAATCGGTCTCTTAGAAGTGGAAATATTGACAAAAATAAGGTATACATCTACGCCCCCTGGCGTAGAAACCATGCATTATTTCAAGAAGAAAATTTTCCTATAAGTTTTGTCGACATGAGTAGTATCGGTCAACAAACGACTTTTTTCAATCGAGATTTTAGAAGCTCATATTTTGCTGCAAATACATCAGAAGCGGTAATTAAGACTTACGCAACCTGGTGGCCAAACCATTTTTTATAAAAATTAGAAATTATGTGCAAACGATTTCCCATCAGGAGCTGTATCCGGTGCAGAAAGAGATTTTCAAATCTGAGATTTAGAAGCAGAGCTATAGGGGGAAACTCAGTTTACATTTACGCCCCCTAGCGGAAAGTCTATGAATTACTTGAAAATCTTGGAAATTATATGAAACACATGTCACACTGGAAACACTATCGAACAGAGATTTTTCAAATCGGACTCCTAGAAGTAGAGATATTGACAAAAATAAGATGTACATCTACGCCCCCTGGCGGAGAAACTGGAATATTTTAGGAAAAAAATATTCCCAAAAGGTTTATCGATGTGAGCGGCATCAGTCCACGAAATAATTTTTTCAGTCGATATTTTAGAAGCTCAGATTTTATGGCAAATACATCAAAAGCAAAAATTAACACTTACGCCCCCAGGTGGCCAAAGTATTTTTTACCAAAATTTTGAAATTATAACCAAAAGATTTTCCATCAGGAGATGCATCTGCTGAAGAAAAAATTTTCAAATCGAAGTTTTAGAAGAACAGTTATCGGGAAAAATGAAATTTACTTTTACGCCCCCTAGCGGAAAATCTATGCGTAATTTGAAAAAGTAACTGTATCTAAAACACTCTTCGACATAAATGGAATCGAAAGATAAAATAATTTTTCCCATCGGATGTTTAGAAGCAAATATGTGGAATGAAACGTATTTTTGAATTCGACATCTGAATTTACGCCCTCTAGCGGCGAAATTGTACATCGTAAAAAAAAAAACGAAATGAAGGATCATCATTCGCATATTTCAAGCTTCCCAATGCAAAAAGAATTTTTTAAATCTGACTAATAGTTACAGAGATATCTAGGTACAGACGGACGGACGGACAAACCGATAACATAAGCACGATTTTTTTTTGCAAAAGACGTGCTAAAAAGAAACAAAGTGTTATATACATAACTTCAAATTAACAAAACTATGTATTGCATTATGGTATAGAAAATGCCAAAGGCAAAGCTGAGAACTTCATGTAAATGTTAACTGCTATTTGCAACCGTGAGACCATATTATAATAAAAAAGGACTAATATATTAGGTTGATGCATACGTTCATGTCGTTTTTTTCACCGCACTACAGGAATGTATTACATCAGAAAGGAAAACTGAATCAATTAACTATGTAACCCCCCCATTGTTTACGATGGTGTCCTAACGTCTGAATAGGTTTGCAATGCCATTCTTGAAAATGCGTGCAGGTTTGTTTTGCTGCGAAGAAATCGTAAAGGAAATTCTGGAGATCAACATCATTGTTGAACGTTCTGCCACGGAGTGCATTCGACAGAGATCGGAACAGGTGATAATCTGAAGGGGGCGACATCTGGGGAATCGGCCGGATCTGAAAGGATCTCACATTTCATGTCCTGAATGGCCGTTTTGGTCATGCTTGCACCGTGAGAGCATACGTTATTATGTTGGTGAAAGACACCATGGCGCCGATATGACAGTTTCTGCCGAATTGCTCCCTTCATACGGCGGAGTTGCTCATAATAGAGTGCAGCGTTGATAGTCCGATTCCTCGGCAGGATTTCCCAGTGAATAATGCCTTCCATGTCCCACCAGACACACATGATCTTCGCAGGATAAAGGTCATGTTTCAGACGTGGTGTGGGCGTCTTGTTTGGGCTTAACCATTCCCTCCGATGTCTGAAATTCACGTACTAGCACCACTTTTCATCTCCAGTAACAATACGTAACAGAAAGGGTTTGTGTTGCTGAGAACATTCTCAATAATGGGCGAGCAAGGAACCACACATGGCAACACGCTGATTCTTGTTGTCCTCGGTGAGATTGTGAGGCACCCAACACCCCAATTTCTGGATCTTTCCCATGCGTTCCAGTTGTCGTAGAACTGTGGCCTGATCACAGTCCATCTCAGTGGCTAATTCGCATGTGGTTTGACGCGGGTCCAAATGGTGAGATGGTTCAAACGATCCTCATCAAAGTGAGATGGACGACGACCGTGGAGAGACTTTGATGTCAACATTGCCAACTCGGAAACGCTCAAACCATTTGCGAGCTGTCCTCGGAGCAATATCATCCTCCCCATACACAGCACAAATTTGTCGAGTGGCCTTGGCGGTTGAGGATCCCTTGTTAAACTCGTAGGGGAGCAGATGTCGGAAATGTTCATTCCTTTCTATACTTGACACTCTGTACTTCCGGACCTGAAAACCATAAAACCATTAGCCACAGTCACGCAACGCAATGTGATTTTGATACACGATATTACTGGCGACATTTCGAAATACAACCGGCCATCTGCACCGTTACTGACCTGGGAAACATTCGTGAAATAAAACGGCATGAATTTATGCATCAACCCAATACTTAAAAAGTAAACTGTGAAAGACGAGTGTAACTATAGGATTTCCTGGACAAATAATCGTTACCGCTGGTACGGTTATGGTTTCATGTTGAATTCAGGCACGTCATTTTTATTTGACATTTTTTTTTTGTATTGGGGATCTTAAAAAATTTGAAAAGGGTGTGTAATATCTCTGGACTGTGAAACTGCAAAAGTTAGGACAAAGGCTGACAGCTCTTTCAGGGCACTGGCCATGATATTATCCGCAAATAACACACAAGGCAGCCACGTGTGTGAAAGATATTTTAGAACATCTGTCAGTGCTGGCATATTAATCGGATATGACTTATTTTTCAAACATTTCCGTTTTTTTGCACATCATCAAGAAGAATCATGATATGCGCAAGTAATACTCCAGGTTTAAACGAACTGTTTTCTCATCTGGAGAAACGAAATGCCATCCTAACTCTTGGTTTCGGTAAACATGTAATGGCATTTTTAGCACGTCTTACGTAAAAAAAGATCCTGCTTATGTCACCGGTCCGTCCGTCTGTACCCACGATATCTCTGCAACTATTAGTCCGATTTGAAAAACTCTTTTTGCGTTGGGAAGCTTGAAATATGAGAATAATTATCCTTTATTTCGGTTTTTTTTTACGATGTACAATTTCGCCGCTAGAGGGCGTAAATGCAGATGTCGAATTCAAAAATACGTTTCATTCCACATATTTGCTTCTAAACATCCGATTGAAAAAATTCTTGTCTTTCGATTCCATTTATGTCGAAGAGTAGTTTAGATATAATTACTTTTTCAAATTGCGCATAGATTTTCCGCTAGGGGGCGTAAAAGTATATTACATTTTCCCCGATAACTCTTCTTCTAAAACTCCGATTTGAAATTTTTTTCTTCAGCAGATGCATCTCCTGATGGAAAATCTTTTGTATATAATTTCAAATTTTTGGTAAAGAATACTTAGGCCATCCGGGGGCGTAAGTGTTAATTTTTGCTTCTGATGTATTTGCCATAAAATCTGAGCTTCTAAAATATCGATGGAAAAAATTCTTTCGTGGACTGATGCCACACACATCGATAAACCTTTTCGGAATATTTTTTTCCTAAAATATTCCACAATTTCTCCGCCAGGGGGCGTAGATGTACATCTTATTTTTGTCAATATCTCTACTTCTAGGAGTCCGATTTGAAAAATCTCTGTTGGATAGTGTTTCCAGTGTGACATGTGTTTCATATAATTTCCAAGATTTTCAAGTAATTCATAGACTTTCCGCTAGGGGGCGTAGAGATAAATTGCGTTTCCCCTTATATCTCTGCTGCTAAATCTCCGATTTGAAAAATTCTTTCTGCACCGGATAAAACTACTGATGGGAAATCGTTTGCACATAATTTCTAATTTTTGTAAAAAAATGGTTTGGCTACCAGGGGGCATAAGTCTTAATTTCAGCTTCTGATGTATTTGCAGCAAAATATGGGCTTCTAAAATCTCGATTGCAAAAAAGTCGTTTGTTGACCGATACTACTGATGTCGACAAACCTTTTAGGAAAATTTTCTTCTTGAAATAATACATGGTTTCTACGGTAGGGAGCGTAGATGTATATCTTATTTTTATCAATATCTCTACTTCTAGTAGTCCGATTTGAAAAATTCCTTCTTTGTTGGATAGTGTTTCAGATGCGAAATATTTTTCTTATAAATTCAAAATTTTCAGGTAAATCATAGACTTTCCGCTAGGGGACACAAAGGTAAATTGCGTTTTCGGCGTTATTTCTGCTTCTAAAACTCCGATTTGAAAAATTCTTCCTGTATCGCATACAAGACCTGATGGAAACTATTTTTCACATAATTTCTAATGTTTGGTAAAGAATGGTTCGGCCACCAGTGGGCATAAGTGTTAATTTCTGCTTCTGATGTATTTGCAGCAAAATCTGGGCTCCTGAAAACTCGACTAATTTTTTTTTTTTTCTTTGACCGATACTGCTCATATGGAAAAACCTTTTGCGAATTCTTTCTTCCTAAAATAATGCATGGTTTTCCCACCAGGAACGTAAAGTCACATCTTATTTTTGTCGAGATATCTGTTTCTAAGAATCCGATTTGAAAAATTCTTTCAGTGTTTGGAGAGCGTTTCCGGTGCGTAATGTTTCTCATATAAATTCATGCTTTTCTTAACGCACAAGTCCGCAACCATAGGGCGTAAGCTTACGAATCCGCTTACAGCAATATCTGAGAGATTAAAAACGCGATTGAAAAAAAACTTTTCTTCCGTCAGATGCTATTGATTTCCATACCGGTTCCATTGACTTTGAAAAGCTTTGATAAATTTAATTTGCGTCAGAACGGATTCAAAAGACGTGCTTATTACACCCGAAAATTCGGTGTCATCTTTCTTGTTTATTGTTGTAGTGCGACGGGGGGTTTGTTTCTTCACTTGTTTTTGGTGTATTTATAGTGCTCCAATGGACCAACTTGATACTTCGGAATTTATTGTATGCAAATAAAATGGCTCACCTTTAAATAAGTTAACCCAGTACATAAAGATGACATTTGCATTTCAGAATATATCTTCAATTGATATAGGAGTACGCACACGGAGAATAGAAATAAATGGATTTTCTGAAGTATAACACTTTGAAAAAAAATAAACGTGGAGAATTAGAGAACACAATACACACTATTTGCGAAACTATTTGCGAAATAAGCATCGTTGCAGAAGAAACTGTACAAGGCGTGTGGGAACCTTACGAGTCCTCTGTCACCAGTTTTCTTTTTGCGCAAACTGATCATGTGACACTGTCAGTACAAAACGCAAAGAAGTGAATAAGAAACAACTCTTACTCCGCGCGTGGAAACAATGTTTGCGACTGATGTGAGACGTGCTTATGACTTATTTTTCCAACATTTTAACCGTGCGATTTAGATTTAAAACTGGGCTATGACGAAAGAACAAATACATCTCTTGGAATGGCTAATGTCTTAGTGAAGGATTAATAAAGACGTTCCAATGGTGTTTAGTCCCTCAGTATCTGATGTGCCATACACTGCAAAAAATAAGTGTTGTGAATTCACGGAAAATTTCTGAAAATAATGTGCAGCAAATGTTGCCGGTATAGGTATCAGTGTTTTTCAGAAATATCCGTTTTTAAAAGTGCCCGTTCATTTTAACTTCCGTATTTTCACAGATATTTCCGAAGAGAGGAATTCCGTTTATTTCAGAAAAATCCATTTCTGTTTTTTCCGTACTTTAACGGAAATTCCGCGAAATCAACAACCCTGTACAGACAGCATTTAACCGCATATAATTAATCCTTCCGGTGAGGTCAGGATCGAACACCTGACGTCGTAGCTCGCCGAACAGTTAACTTGCGGCTTTACCAACTGATCCACAAACGCTCGGCAATCGGACTCGTGTACATCATAAAAACGAATCCCACGACAAAGAAATTTTGTTTTTATTTTGTCATTAATGTGAGTTATTTAGTCATTTCATTTACGCTCTCCAACCCTAGGTTGAAGAAGCGCATATGCTCCAGCTTTTTCCGTCCGTCCGTCCGCACGATAACTCACGTAAAAATGTTCGATTTCGATGAAATTTTAGTATGTGGTAGGGGACCACTGGGGACGAATCCTATTGAAAATGGGACAAATGGGGTTAAAGGTCACTGCGTAGGAGCGGGATCCATTCCACTGCCCTTATGCCGCGTGACTTGCGTAAATATGGTTCGATTTCAATGAAATTTTAGAATGTGGTAGGGGACCACCTGGGGACGAACCATATTGAAAATGGGTGAAATTGGGTCAAAGGTCAGAACATAGGAGCGGGATGCATTCCATTGCCCTTATGCGTCATAACGTGCGTAAAAATGGTTCGATTTCGATGAAATTTTAGTATGTGGTAAAGAACCACCTGGGGAGTAACCCTATTGAAAATGGGACAAATGGGGTCAAAGATCTGGACATAGGATCGGATCCATTCCATCGCCCCTATCCCATACTATTAAGGTGGACGTAAAGTAATTTCGCTTCTTATACTTCCAATGGAAAAACTTTTGTACACATTTCCTTCACAATTAGTGTGTTCCCAAGGAGGAAATTTGAACATCGATTAAAATAACTTCATATTATAACTTGGAATACTTAACATTTTCTATAACATAACCATAATTATATTAAAAAACAACGTTTCCTTTGGTGGTGTTGAAACCAGAAAAAAGATGGCGCGACCTGATGTACTTACCTGATTAAAAAAGACAAAAAGAAATATTAAGAATGACTCAAGTGTGGGATATGGTGGACCCACCACACTTGAGAAGGACGGTCCACCACGGAATCGACCTGGACTTTCTAAACTGCGTATGAGAAAGCGATCTCGGCTGAGTGAATGTAAGATTGGTGTATGGAATACTAGAGGTATAAATGGCAAGATGAGTGAGGTGATTGAGGAGATGAATAAGTATTGACTGGATGTGCTGTGTGTAAGTGAAACCAAAAAGAAGGAAATTGGGGTAGAAGAAGTGAATGGCACGGTGAGTGTGTGGTCTGGAGTATTGGATAATATGAGAGGACAGGCTGGTGTAGGTGTGATTTTAAGTGAAAAGATGAACAACAACTTGATTCACTATAGTTGCGTAAGTGAGAGAATTCTCTGGATTCTTTTGAAAGTGAAAATTCAGAGAATTGTAATTGTTGTAGTGTATGCTCATTGTGACTCGGAACCTTCTGGTAAGAAAGATTTCTGGAATGAGCTAAAAGCTGTTTTGAGCCAGTTTGGTGCTAAAGAAAAAGTTATAATAGCAGGGGATTTCAATGCTAGAGTAGGTGTGCAGAATGCAATTTCTGACAATGTTCTGGGTAAGTTTAATGATCCTTGTGTGAATGATAATGGTGAAAGATTAATTGAACTCTGCATTGAGAATGATTTGTGTGTATCTAATACATTTTTCAACCACAAGTATATACACACATATACTTGGGAAAATCGTACTCTTGGTCAAAAGAGTGTGATAGATTTTGTTGTTTACGATCAGCGTTTGAAACACTTAGTTGTTGACACCCGTGTGATGAGAGGTGCGGATGTTGGTTCTGATCATTACTTGGTAGTGACACGAGTGAAACTTAATGTTGGTTGGAGGAAAAGGAAGAATAAAGGTTGATAGGCTCATTGAAGATAATCAGCGGTACTCTGACTTACTCAGAGAACGACTGAAGGATCTGAAATCTTGCGAGAGGGATGTAGAAAAGAAATGGGAATGTTTTAAGAACTGTGTTGTTACTGCTGCTAAAGAGGTCTGTGGCACCACAATAGTGGGTAGCAATAGAGGTGATGCTTGGTGGAATAGTGAGATTGATGAGGCAGTAAAGAAAAAGAAGGAAGCCTATTTGGGGATGTTGCAAGGTAGAGTCTCTGTGGATGAATATCGCTGTAAGAAGCGTGAAGCTACTAAGCTGGTTCGCCACAGTAAGGCAAAAGATAGGAAAGAGAAAGTGGAAAGGCATGAACTGGCTTTTTGGAAAGATAGGAAGTCCTTCTGGAAGTACATGAGACTGAGGAAAAATAGGGAAAACAAAGTTGTAAGTTGTGTGAAGAGTGAGATTGGGGAAATGATATGGGAGCCCAATGAGTTAAGTGACAGATGGGCCGAATACTTCTGTGAGTTATTAGATCAGGAGAGCAAAAATGATCCTGAGACAGATGCAGATGATGTCACAATGAGGGATGAAAGCACAAGAGGGATCTCAAGAGAAGAAGTGTGTAAAGCTCTAAAATCTCTTCAGAATGGCAAGGCTCCGGGAGTTGATGGCATAACTGCAGAGATGTTGAAATATGGTGGTGACTCTATAATTGACTGGTTAACTGAAATTTGCCAGTTGTGCTGGGAGTTAGGAATGGTCCCTCGGGATTGGAAGGATGCTATCATTGTTCCCTTGTATAAGGGAAAAGGTGATCAGACTGAATGCAAGAACTATCGTGGTATTAGCCTACTGAGTGTGCCAGGGAAAGTGTTTGGTAAGATTGTTATTGAAAAAGTACGGGGTCTTACATCAGAGAAAGTGTGCATTTGTCATTTTCATGTAGGACTTCCGTCCACAGGGAGTAGAGTTTAGGTCCCAGCCACCTACAGCGAGATCGCCTTTTGGGCAGGACACAGAAACGGAAGGAATGAGAGCAAGTCTAGCGACTTTTGACAGAACAGTTTGTAGTGAGATTAGAGTACAGTAGATGGCGCCACCGTACAAGTACGATATTGCACATAGATGGGTGAGAGAATTTCAGGGAAGACATAGGAAAGGATATCCATTTAACCAGTGGGTCCAGCCTGGGGGCCGTCACTTTACGTGCTCATCCGATGCACGGCGGATATTCAGCGATTGTTAGTAAATCACACCATCTCTGAAAGATCAGCCCAGGCTAGAACCTGGGGACCCAGCATCGATAATCTGAAACACTAACCACTAAGCCATCCGCGGCTCTCAGAGAAAGTGTGGGATGTTCAGAGTGGTTTTATGCCTGGTAAAGGCTGCACTAACCAAATTTTTGCAGCACGCATGATGATTGAAAAGTATCTGGATGTTGGGAAGAAAGTTTTTACTGCCTTCATAGATTTAGAGAAAGCTTACGACCGAGTCAATAGGACACTTTTGTGGAAGGTTTTAAATGAATATGGTGTTACTGGGAATCTACTTAATTGTGCAAAAGCCATGTATGCTGGTAGTAGAGCTTGTGTACGAGTGAATGGTGTTTTATCAAAATGGTTTTCCATTGGTTGCAGGAGTTAGACAAGGTTGTGTAATGCCACCATGGCTGTTTAATATATTTATGGACGCATGCATGCGTGAGGCCAAAATAGATAATAGTGGTTTATGTCTTGGTGATATCCGTGTGTGCATATTGCTGTATGCTGATGACACTGTCCTGTTGGCAGAGAGCAAAAGTGAGTTGCAGAGTATGTTGACTCGGACGCACGAAGTTTGCATGAAATTCAAACTGAGTATAAATAAGGGAAAAAACAAAGTTATGGTGTTTGAGAGAGGAATGGGTAGCACTGAGTGTAATGTAAGTATAAATGGCACTGTGATTGACCAGGTGAGTGAATTTGTGTATTTAGGAAGCATGTTTGACAGAGAGAACAAGTTGGATGGTGAAATCAGTAGGCGAGTGAATTCTTCTTTGAAAGTCATAGCTGCTCTGGGAGGTTTTCACAGGAATGATGGGTTCTCTAGAGAGTCTCGCATGGCTGTGTATGAAACAGTAATTGTTCCTACTCTGATGTATGGCAGTGAAACCTGGGTACTGCAGAAGAAACATAGGAGTCGTTTGTGTGCTGGAGAAATGCGTTACTTACGTGGGTTTTGTGGCAAGACACGATCTGATTGTGTGAGGAATGAAGATGTATTGCAGTTGCGTGATGTAAAGCAAAATGTTGTTAGCAAGGTGGAGACCAATGTGCTTCGGTGGTTTGGCCATGTTGAAAGAATGAGTGATGAAATGCTTACTAAGAAAATATTTTCAGCCCAAGTGGCAGGAAGGAAAGGCAGAGGAAGGCCAAGGAAGACATGGGTGGATCAGATTCAGGAGTGTCTGCATGAGAAAAAGATTATGAGTATGAAGTATAAAAGATCTTGTGTACGGCGTGTAATGGATATCAGTGAAGCACGAATTGTATGTCAAGATCGCTGTAAATGGCGAAGTTTGATACGACAACAATAAGTAAAAATATCTGGAAGTTTGTATTTCTTTTTGGAGCTAACCTCTGAATCTCAGAGAACAGCTTAGTGATATATGATATGATATGACCTGTACTTTAATAACGTCAGTTGACAAACAAATGTTGGATTGCATAATTATGGTTATGTTTTAGAAAATATTAGGTATTCCAAGTTATAAAATGAAGCTATTTTAATCGATGTTCAAATTTTCATCCTTGGGAACGCATTAATTGTGAAGAAAATGGGTACAAAAGTTTTTCCATTGAAAGTATAGGAAGCAAAATTACTTAACGTCCACCTTAAAGGAGCAATTTTTGTATCTATGTAAATTTTAATTTGGAAACGGGTCTAAGGACTTTGATGAAAGTCGTTAACCTACAGTTTTCTGGTACTAAACCATAATTATATTAAACCTACCGTATAATTATATGAGCTTGATCTCGATTTTAGGAAAATTCGTTTAGTGGGTTAAATAACCACCCCGAATTACCACGTTTTTAGTGTCATGGCGTCGTCCCATTAATGTTACCCATGCTTATAAATCTTATGACGTTACAACCTTCCGATTGAGATGTTGGCGCGCGGTCACGCCATCTGTCTCATTGCGTCTCGCGTTGTGTAATAATCGTTCGATTTCGATGAAATTTTAGTATGTGGTAGGGGGCCACCTGGGAAGGAAGCCTATTGAAAGTGAACAAAATGGGGTCAAAGGTCAGGACATAGAAGCGGGATCCATTCCACTGCTCTTATGCGTCATAACTAACGTAAAAAAGGTTCGATTTCGATGAAATTTTAGTGTGGTAGGGGACCATCTGGGGACAAACCCTATTGAAAATGGGCGAAATGGGGTCAAAGGTTAGGACACAGGAGCGGGATCTATTCCATAGCCCTTATGAATCATAACTTACGTAAAAATGCTTCGATTGCGACAAAACTGTATCATGTTATTTCGGAGGTTTACTGAACCGGTGTTCTGTTGAATATAATCGAAATGGGATCAAAAGTCAGGGCACAGGACAGAGATTTATTCCACAGCGATTATTCTCATAACTTGAGTAATGATTTCTGGTATGTTGGAAAGCGTATTATAATCAATGCATTGCATGATTTTACTAACATGTTTTCTGTTGGAGCATGTTATTTTTCTGGATAGGTTTGTTATTTTTATTTTATTTTTTTCTTTGTAGGAGTACTTTTCAAAAATTAAGCATTTTTCATCGTGGTTTTTCGAAGCAACAAAATGCTTTGCAACATGATTTTTTTTAAACTGACAATGACTTTCAATTTATCTTTAAAGAAGGTGAAATGAACTTTTTTTAGTATTATTTCACACACACACAAAAATATATATATATAAAATGTACTCTTTATCTCTAACAGCTTTTGTCTTAAGTTGTCCAAAGACTGATACACAGACATCATATAATCATCTGTACAATAAGTACCCGGTTTCTTACAGTAACGCAATATATAATAAGTAAGCTCGTGCACCAAATAGGGGAAAGGAGAAGAAATATCCTGGGCCACAAAAAACAAACAAAATCTATGCGATATGCTATCCACAATATCCGATCTCGCTACGGAACTTCAAAATTCGACAGACGATTGATTGAAATTTGAAAGTCAATCAAACGTCAAGTATTTCAACGAATCGCTACTATTAAGCGGAAATTTCTAGTCAAAACGGATACGGAAAAGTGAGAACGGAGATTTTCCGTTAATATACGAAAGGAATTGCGGAAAGGCTTCTGAAAATTCAGAATTTTCCGTTAGCACATCTCTAAAACGGTAACTTACTGTCAGTATGAGAAAGAAACTGGAAAGGTTTCTGAAAATTCAAAATTTTCCCGTGGCACGAAATGTCCGTTGAATTCAGGTTTTTTCTTGTCATTTCACGGAAAGGTTGGATCAGAAATATGCTTCGTTAATTCACGAAAGAAATGACTGAAACTTGCCCGTGAATTTCAGAATTTTTTTTACAGTGTACGGCGGTATTGAAGAAAAGTCTGTCTTGAAAAGAAAGATGCGAATAAGTAGGATAGTGATGAAGTTATTCATATATGAGTAGCGGCGGATTTACCACTAAGCCAACTATGCCGCAGGTGTATAATCCCCCCAAAAAAACCGAAGAGAATAGAACAGAAAAACTTAGAAAATGGAGGTACCGTTATTTTAATTTACTTGAATAAAAAAAGTAGTGGTAATTTTTTGTACTAACTCACTCATAACTACTTTTGTCTATTAGGTTTAGTTGTATTTGTAAATGTTATAAATAAGGGTTTCATTTTATAAAGTATAGCAAGAGCTGAGTACTCATACTTGTAGTAGATTACTTATTTAAGCTTATGATTCCATTTTTCTTATGTATAAATAAGTCAAACTTGTAAAAAAAATGTCAGTTTATATCATTTCCCAAAACATTTTACAATTAATTTTTATATACTTTATTAATTTTTGTTGTTGTAATGCAATTTTAAGGAATCAAAACAAGAAATACTATTGTTTACTTTCGTGTTATAAGAATGCATTGTGTGTCTGTTTCAAATGTAGGTCTAAGGTTTCAAAATGTAAAGTGTTGCTCCTGGATAAGCATGAACTAGATCAGATCATATGTAGAGGATTTTAGGAAGGGAGTGTCTGACCCCAGGTCTTAAACAACCCTTAGAGATAGGAAGCTAGGAAATTTGGGCTAGTGTGCCCGATAGGAAAGTGACACGGAAGCAAGGTAGAAAGGGGGAGGATAACGCCCTTATTTATTACGGGGGGGGGGGCAGTACCCGGGGTCCGACGGCTTAGCATGCCCATCTGACACACGGCGGGTATTTAGTGGTTCGAACGTTCGTACCTGCACAGGATCGAACCTGAGGTTATGTCCATGGCAGCACGAACGCTGACCACTAGGCCACCCGCGGCCGGATAAGCATGAGCCTCTTTGTCTATGTCTACAAATATATTTTTTATAACCTTTAACTTAGTAACAAGTTAAATAAAAATAATTTCTATTTAAATAATACTTATTTAACAATAAAATTATACTACCAATTATTATATTTTTAATTTAAAGATAAGTTATTAGAAAATCTTGCAGGAGCAAATTCAAATATGGGTGGCCGGGTGTGTGGGGGGGGGCGTCAAAAGCCTTAAATCCGGTACTGTATATGAGGCAGCGAAGGAAGCTACTTCTGAGAAGCTGACAAATCAGGTGTCATTTTTGACTGATGTGATTATACGAGGTAGTGAAACTCAAAACTGTCTGTGCGATACGATAAACATGCTTATGAGATATCGTAACTTAATTTGCCAAGATAAGAAAATTTCATTTTAAACAAAGCATTTGTAACTACACTGTAAAAAAATTCCTGGAATTCACAAGCCATTTTCGTTGTTTCTTTCGTGAATTAACGAAACATAATCCTGATTTAAATTTGAATATCCAAGATTATTCATACATGAATTGACAGAAATACTCGTGTTAATATTTCACAGGTTAATAACGGAAAATTGCCGTTTTTAAGAGATGCTATATAGGAAAACCTTGAAATTTCAGGGAACCTCTCCTTGATTGCCTTCTTACGTAAGCGGAAAATTTCATACTTGTTTTTACCGTCGTTATATCACGGAAAATTACCGGTTTCAAGAGCGATGTGCTGGAACACTTGAATTTAAAGAGGTTCAATTAACTTATTAAATTTCAATTCAGAAGATTTTCTGAATCACTCACACTTCCGTACCAGAAAAACTTCTTCCCCCTCACCCCCGCAACAAAGATTTCCTAGGCCCTTTTGTGAAAAATCATTTTACAATTATTGAAATTTTTAAATTTCATAATATTAACTAGGTTTTCTGTGCTTTTTAATAGTTCAAATTCTTTGGAATCTACAGATAGTTTCCGTGAAATCAAAATTATTGCATTATATCATCATCAACCAAGTTTTATACGTAGATTAATTTCTCCATCAACATGACCTTTCCTTGATATCTGTTGTCCAAGGTAAATGTAGGTATCTGCTATTTCCAGCTTTTACCCCATCAATCGATAAATCTTCATTTCTTGTACAAGCATTGTACATCACTTTTGTCTTCTGAAAGTTCATTTTTAATCCCACTTCTTTACTCTTGTCGGCGAGTTTCTGGTTCATACTCTGCAGCTCTGAAGGGGTAGTTGCAAAAAATGATTACGTCAATAGCAAAACGAAGGTGAGTTAAATAATCGCATTTAATCTTTATCCCTTTGTTTTTCCAGTTCAATGATTGAAAGACATTTTGCAATGTATCATTAAAGAGTTTGGGAGATATGGTGTCACCTAGTTTCACTCCCTTTCCAATTTCTTTGTGTGCTGTATCCTCAAATAACCGAACCTTTGCAGTTGCATATTCATAGATGTTACTAATAATACTAATGCATGCATCTTCAATACCGCAGGATTTCAAAGCCATTGCAACTGCTGATGGTTTCACGGAATCAAAGGTGCTTGTGTGTGCACACAAATCACACTAAATAAGTGAGCAACAAGTACAGTAGTATAGTAACAATAAGTAAGCAAATGAATAACATATGAGAATTGTGGCACGAAAAAAGTAAAACAACATAAATTATTTACTCTTGAACATAAAAAGACGTTCTTAAGGGGGTGGGAGACCTGGAGGAAAGTCTGTCGTATACTTGCAATGTTAATTCGTTCTATACACATTTTGCCAAAGACTGTTGCGTTCTTTGTCTTCAAAATTTTCAGAGCAAATAGTCTTTAACTAATACACTGCTGGCCACCCAAAATGCAACACCAAGAAGGACACGAGATAGCAAAGCCAGATTTACTAGACACACAACAAATACAAAGAGGAAACGATTGAGCTTACAGGCCTGTGCGACTTGCGGAACACGCAGACATCAATAGTTTGTGTTGCCCCCATGGCTGGCAATAACGGCCGCTACACGCCACGGCATCGGACGAAAAAGGCTTTGGATGTGGGCTTGGGGTATGTCGCTCCAGTCTTCTTCCACACGTTGCCACAGTTCATCAGGCGTAGCCGCGGGTGGTGCTTGCCGGGCCACTCGGTTGCTGATTAGCGACCAGACGTATTTGATGGGCGACATATCGGGAGAACAGGCGGGCCACGGCAGCAGTGACACCTGGTGGGCCGTGGAGAATTTTTGCACGATGCGTGCCACGTGCGGGCGTGCATTGTCCTGTTGAAACGTGGCCGCTGGCAGGTCCTGCAGGTAAGGGAGGACTACAGGCTCCGAAACGTCGGAGATGTAGCGGTGGCTGTTGAGTGTACCGGCGATGCGTACCAGAAAGGTGCGTGTGTCATATCCAATTGCGCCCCAAAACATAACGTCAGGCGACGGATCGGTATGGCGATGCATAATGCAGGCGTCATACAGTCTCTCGCCGCGGTGCCGCCACACGCGAATCCGACCATCGTGGTGTTGCAGGCAGAAGCGGGATTTGTCGGAGAAGACAATGTCGTGCCATTCTGTAGTCCAGGTGCGGCGTTCAACGGCCCACTACCGCCGCACTCGCCGGTGGTGTAACGTCAATGGTAATCGGAACAATGGGCACCGTGCGGCGTCCCCGCTCCTGCAGACGACATCGAACGGTACGTGCTGACACAGGTTGTTGCGCAACACACCCTAATTCCTGCGCTAACGTTCGTGATGTGTCGGTGCGAGTCGTCAATGCCTGCCACACAACACGCCGGTCCTCTCGTTCGGTGGTGTGCCGCGGTTGCGGCAATCGCTCACGTCGGTCCGTCCGTCCCTCCTGCACCAACCGAATCCATACTCGCCTCATTGTGGCTGGCTGTCTGTCGTCCCACACGGGCGCCGATATCTCGGTACGATAAACTGCTGTCGCGATAAACCACTATTCGTCCTCTGTCGAACTCCGAAACGTGCTGGAATAACTGCCGTATTCTGTGACGAGGCATCGGTAAGCTTCCCACGCACGGGTCCGACAGCACAACACACTTCTACTACTTACACCCCGACTTCTGTGCACCCTTCTTATAGTGCTTCTTGGTGGCATGCCGGGCGCACATGATTTGCATATGCCCTGAAATGCTAATTGTTTGCATGTCCTCTCGCGGGCGACGCATGCTGCAAATTTCAGGCCAATCGGATGCTTCTTTCTTGGTTTTGCATTTTGGGTGGCCAGCAGTGAATATGCGCCATCTGTGATTTCCAAAAATTTGCGAATTTTTTTTTAAGTAAATTTATCTCAATTGGGAAGTATTCTGATTTGGCACCAATTGAGATAAATTGAATTATAAACAAATCTAACAAATTATTCGAAATCACTGCTAACATATTTAATTAGATAAGACTATTTGCGGTCAAAATTTTGAAGACTTGAACGCAGTATACTTTGAGAAAGTGTGTTCAGACCGAATAGATATATATATATATATATATATATATATCACTTAATTTAAAAAAACTAACTTGCAAACAAATGTAATATGATTTCTGCAAAACCGCGCCATGCTTCAGGTTTCAAACATAATCTCTCTCTCTCTCTCAGAGAGAGAGAGAGAGAGAGTGAGTGTGAATGGTAAAAAATCGAAATTGCAAAAAGACAAAATTTCATAAAAATGCAGAATTAAATCCAAAATGAAAGTTCAAAATTGAAAACCGAAAAACAAAAAACAGGTTGCCGTCATCAGGGGAGCATCATCCTACGGAAGTGGCCTTTCTAGTACCAACAAACTACAAGGAAAACCAAAAATGTAGGTTGGTCATGCTCTCTAGGTCACCAGAACAAACATCAAAACAGACTCAAGAATTCAAAGAACAAAATTGTAAACACTAAAAAAATGATAAAAAAAGGCTTACCGGCAGACAGGACAGGTCAACGCCACGAACGAAGACCAAACCCAACTGGACCAACGACCCACATGAACACAAATATATACCAAAACGCTAAAGTGATCGCGGTCAGATAACGTCCTAGCAAGCCAAAAGAAATGTGTGAAATGACGAGATGCAAAACTGTGTATATAAATGGAAATCTTCAGCCACTAGGGACCTACCAGGTGGCACTTTGTATTGCCTGATTTACTTAATATTGTTAGGTCCTGGATTAGTAAAGCATGTCAATGTGTAATTTTGAAACTCTTTGAAACCAAATTAAAATTCAAAATTAAATGTTTTAAAAAATGTTTTAAAATTTATGGGAAAGTTTGTTAGATTGCAATTTAGAAAGAAGTGTTTTAAAATTGTTATCAGCAAAAACTGTGTGGAACACATTTTTGTTATTCTGTGAAATTGAGAAAGAAGTAAATTACGATGTACTTATTTAGAAATGTTTGAGGACCAATGAATGTAGTAAATGATTTCGAAATCAAAAGCATTTCTTTTATCATAAAGATTCACCACACCCCTCCCCTCGTCCACCTGTACTTCCAAATCGAGGTAACAAACGTAAGTAGACTAGCTGTTAGTTTCTTCTAAGGTGAGGTCCTCAGGATACAAGTCAACAGCGCATCGCAAAAAGTCCGGCATGTTAATGACAATAATGTCACCAACATACCGCAGAACGATACCAGGCAAAGGGCAAGTAGCAGTAAATCTATCTTCAGAAAAGTGCAGATAGAGATTGGCTTGTCTTCATTCGTGGCGTTTGACCTGTCTGGTCTGCCGGTAAGCCTTTTTTATCATTTTTTCAGGGTTTGCAATTTTGTTCTTTGAATTCTTGAGTCTGTTTTGGTGTTTGGTCTGGTGGCCTAGAGAGCATAACCAACTGACATTTTTGGTTTCCCTTGTCGTTTGTTGGTACTAGAAAGGCCACTCCCGCAGGTTGATGCTCTCGTGATGACGGCAACCTGTTTTTTGTGGTTCGGTTTTCAATTTTGAACTTCCATTTTGAATTTAATTTTGCATTTTTTATGACATTTTGATTTTTTACAATTTATTCTATACATGCTACTACATGAGGTACAGCTGCCTTCGGCGCTACTCATCGTACTAGCTATATTTTTTGCTTCCTGTTTTTTCTTTCTTACTTTTGCAAATTAATTTATGTATATATATATAAATCCCGTGAGGTTTCCCGTGGTTATAGAAGTCGAGGCAATCACAACTCCGAAGTCGTCTGTCGGAAACCACGATGACAAAGGAATTTCTCGAGAAGCTGTCCTTTGTCGTCGTAGTTTCGGACAGACTATTTCGGCGCCGCGATTCCCTCGATTTCTGTGCTCTCCAGTTGTCAAACGTATGTACTCGGAAAAATCATACCATTTTTAATATTCAGTTCATTCAAGAAATTTTTTTCAATCGTTTATTTTTAAGATCAGCCTTAAATGACACTGAGATTTAGTGATTGCAGAAAACAAAACACACAAGAAGTACAAAAAGTTCGGTAATCTGTTGATTTTTGACAGCCTGTTAATCTTTACGTTCGCGTGTTATCAGCTCAAATATTTGAGTAAATCAAATCTATCTTTTATTTTATATTACATTCTGAAGAATGCGTAGTGTATTTTATGTGCAAACAACTGCAGTATTATAACAGGCTACCCTTATTGGCGTAAAAATTTCATTCATTGGACTGATATTTCTTTCAATTCTCTTATTTATTATAATAATGGAACTGTTGCTTTGGTTGTAAAGTGGGCTTCAAATCCTCTAGAATAGCTACTCTCAGGTCATCCAGTTTTAATAAAATCTAAAACCGCGGAAATGGTTTAAGATTTTACTGATTTATTGGGGAGGATTACCAAAAATTGCTTTCCTTTTAATACTTCAAAGCTTCCGTGGAAAATCCTAGCTACTTTAACCAGTTTCATGCAAAGTTTCCGCAAAAGATTTTGAACGATTTTTTTTCCCCTGCTGAGGCTAAGGTCCTTTTAGGCGTGAGGCTTATACAGTATAACATTTAGGAAGAAATGGGAGATTGCCACTAGAATTGTAGCAGATTCTATGAACCGAAAAAAAAAAAAAAAATGTGTGTGTGGTGGGGGGCGGGGGAGGTACTCGACGACTGAAAACCATCTGAGTCCAGCCAAGTCATCGCAAAGAAACAAATCTATACATTAACTGCCTGACTTCGCCTTTTCCCAAAATCAAGGTGCTCTCAAGTCTGGTAATTTTAATGGCACCATGTGGAAATTGCCACCAAATGGAGAGTTTCTCATGGAAACTGGAACTACATATTTATGCACTTATTTCGGATTTGAATCTGATATACAGAATGATAAATAAAAAATCAGTGGTTAAATAGAAACTACTATATGTGGAACTTAAAACTGAAATATAACTTTTATATAAAAGAAGTTTAATGCTTTCATCCTGCGAGACCGCCGGAAAACTGCTGGATCTTCATCCGGCATAGGAACAGTGACATTTGTTGCAAAGTCATAACTGTATCTCTGAGTCTTTTTGACTCTGTTTTTTAACGTGAATTTTTTCTTGCCTTTGCCATTCTGTTCAACGTCACACATATTTGCTGATATCCAACGATTATATTTTTAAAGGGAATCATTTTGCCGTGACATTGTTTTAGGTGTTTGCAGTGCTAGAGCGATTGCTAAACAATGGAAGCAGGACGATGAGGCAGTGTCAAAAATAAAAGCGTCCGTGCGTCACTTTTGCACCCCTCCCCCCTGCCAGGAGCCTTTCTTTTTTACGTTCTTGATAACAGAAAACAATGAGGGCTCAGTTGATAATTCTTATCAGTGACTGTATGATATCATTATTTCTCCGTTGAAGCACGTGCAACGTTTCGGTTAGGTTTCATAGCATGTCAGCTCAAGAGTTTTCTTGTGTCTGCATGTGAAAAAATGGCTTGGGAATTGAAAGAGATAATGCACATGTTATGCAGTCTTATCAATTATCACTAATCGTTAGATTTTTTATATTTCCGTAACAAAAAGTATGTTTGGTTTTTGGCGGCCTAGCTGTGACAGTGTTTGAACTTCAGTTTGTGCAGGCGTACCAATTGGTGCAATTACATATTTTGATAATATTGTATGAATGCCGGTTTTTAGCAAATAAATGCTAACAGTGTTCCGATTTAGTTGTTAATGGTTCACCGCAATATGATACGCACGGTGTTTTGTTACGTTGAATCAAAGATGTCGCGAAGGCAGTACCGTCGATTCGAGCGAACTGGGTACCGAGTTTTTCTTAACAGTACACACACACACACATACAGACATCAATGGCGTATTTAGCTGCGAAGCCCAGCTAATGCACAAATAAAAGTTAATTAAATATACACAAAAGTCAATTATCAACGGTATTAAGATATTTCAGTGCGAAAAAAACACGAGCGGATTCTCTTCTTTCGATTATGAGAATGTCTGGCGAGCGAAGATCAACGGCATCAACGTAACGCAAATAGGTCTTCGAGGGACTTCGCTGTTCTGATGGGAAGAGATTCAATACTATCTCCTGCTAGCGTTTCCATGACAACATGAATGAGCTACGGAGCTCGTGAGTGGCCATTGCTTTTCCCAAAGGTTCGCTCCGAAAAAACGAAGACTTTGGACTACCGCAGTCTCTCCATGCTTCCAGCGCGTGTTTCGCGAGAGCTGTTTCAGTTTGTGCGAAGTGTCAATGAATTAAAATCAGCGATATTATATCTTAAATTCGTGGCTTTGTTGGATTCGAACTGTTTTGGTAAATTTTGTGAAAGCTTCCCTGAACATCTACTATCAGAGCTTAAAGAACTCTATGCTTCAAAGTTTGATCCGCTCGATTAAAAAATGAACTGAAGGTGTATAATTTCCCTGATGAATACAAAACAAATCAGTAAGAAACATTACTAGTTACATAAAGTTGAATAATAATTGGACATAGTGTTTATTGAGGTGTACAAATTAGCAGATCAATATTAAACTGTTCATCAGCAACTGCCGAAAGAAGTTTTTCCGTATTAAAAAGGACATGCACATTCGAGCAACTTGGCTGGTTTGTTAATAGAGAAAAACATTATTTTTAAATATGAAAAAGTACTCGGAAGAAACATTTTTGTGAAAACGTAACACTCAAGTTCACACAAAAGAAAAGAAGAATGGAGTTCGTGTACAAATAAGTGTTCAAATCCTAATCCTCATAATTATTTGGTATCATGTTAGCAATAGCATGTACCTAAAATTAAAAAAAAAGTTACTTCTATTACTTAATAATTAAAAAATAAACTTCGCAATTAAAAAAAAAACAATACTCGGGGGGGGAGATAGCCCAGGTCTCTGCCCCGAGTACGCCACTAATACATCATTGTCAACCATTATCAATCCACTGCTGGACGAAGGTCTCCCCAAGTTTCTTCCACAACGGTCTGTCTTGTGCCAGTCTCTTCCATGTTACTCCCGCATACTTTCGAATTTCATCTGCCCATCTCCCATGTGGTCTTCTTCTGGGCCTTTTCCTGTCCCTTGGAATCCAATCTAAAATTTCGGCTGTCCATCGATGGTCTGTCCTTCTGGCAGTATGTCCAGCCCATTGCCATTTCAGGGATTTAACTCTGATCATGATGTCTTCCACTCTTGTCATTTTTCGGATCCACGAGTTCCTCTTCTTATCTCTCCTGGTTACATCAGGCATGCACCTTTCCATGCTGCTTTGAGTTGTCTGCAGCCTTTGTATGTCTCTTTTAGTTAAGGTCCACGTCTCTGCACCATACGTAAGCACTGGAAGGATGCATTGATCAAACGCTTTTCTTTTAAGACATAATGGCATATTGCTCTTGAAAATTATATGCCATTATGTCTTAAAAGAAATATATATTTCTGTAGTCGAAACAACCAGCATTCATAATTAACATCCATGTCATATTTACACCAATAAACGCGTTCACATCTTCCAAATTTGTATTGTGCAGTGGTGTGTAATCCCGTATATCATTCATTGAACAATTCGTGTTCAAACACAAATTCACTCACATCGCAGCAGCTATTGCAGGGAAAGGCGAGTTACTGACTGTAAAATTATGCCACCAATAAAAAGGGCTGATCAATTTGCTTGTCAAAGAAAAACATGGGGAAAAAAAAAAGCTTCTTTCACAAAAACAATTTTTAGGGAACTGACAGTTTTCTACTGAAGGATTTAATTAATTACATTCTGACAGTAGACCAAAGTTCTAATTTTAAATGGCAAACACGTTGTCTAAAAAGGTTTTGTTTTTTTCATACAATTTTTAACATAAACGTGATATATGGCTGTTTAACCATTTGATTGCATTTATGATTCTTTAATTTTCTTTGTATTATTATTTATGTTTTAAAGACCCTTTTATGTCCCGTTAGATGCTTAAATTTCTTTATTTTTCTCCTGCTCTTCCATTTATGGGGTCCCCGCTGGTATCATTAGAACAGAGCCCCCGAAATTTGAGCGATGGCCCTGAGATGAATGCAGGTTACCACTACTTAAATGGGGCAAAATATCATATGAGATTATTGGTCTCAATAGCTTCAAGGGATCATCTGTAGCTATCTGTGTATATTTCTTACGGAAATTCAACACACAGTACTTAAGAAAATTTAGCATTTAAAGGATCAGATCAGATGTAGAGGATTTTAGGAAGGAAGTGTCTGAGCCCAGGTCTTAAACAACCCTTAGAAATAGAAAGCTAGGAGATTTGGGCTAGAGTGCCCGATAGGAAAGCCACACTGAAGCGAAATAGAAAGGGGGAAGAAGACGCCCTTATTTATTACAGGGGGCAGTACCCGGGGTCCGACGGCTTAACGTGCCCATCCGACACTCAGCGAGTGGATCGAACCTGAGGTTATCTCCACGGCAGTCACGAACGCTGACCACTAGGCCACCCGCGGCACATTGAAAGGATTGATTTCCAGTTTCATATATTTCCACTGTGTTGCAGTTTTAACAAAAGTATGTAGTTTTCTGGAGAGCGTCGCTGGCCTATATCTTGCATGATACTTCTCACTAGCGAGTCCCGCGCAATACGTATTACATTAGTAGTAGGCGCAGGTTTATGGCGCATGCTTAGTTTTCAGGCACTGGCAACACTTTGGGTCACGTGGTAAGAAGAAATCGTCATGATTTGGAAGGGACGTCACAGGAGGGCGTGGTCCTTTCTTTCTGCATGACGTTGCCTACCGCGTTTCTTTTAATTCAAGATTATCAAAGTAACTTTTAAATTCTGAGCTTATCTTTTTTTGTCCGCCATTTTTTATTTTGGAATAAACGATTACATTTATTTTCGAAAAAGCAATGAGTACATGTGGAACTGGGTGGACGAACCCGGGCCGTTCATGTGGATTGATTCATGTTCATTGAAAGGATTGATTTCCAGTTTCAACCCGGGCCGCTCATGTGGCAGTCAAGTGCTGAGTGAGTCATACCATGACTTCCCGCAGCAAGTCCCTCAGGCAGCCCCCCCCCCAATTACGCGAATCACGTTTCTTAATACCGTTGACTACACAAGCAATGTTCGGTAGCTGCATCGGTAGAGCACTTGACTACCATATGAACGGCCCAGGTTCGTATCCAGCCAGCTCCACATGTACTCGTTGCTTTTTCGAAAAAAATGTATTCGATTATTTCAAAATAAAAAATGGCGGCCAGAACAACGCGCAGGTGATGTAATCCAGAAAGAAATGACCATGCCCACCTGTGACGTCCCTTCCAGATCATGACGATTTCTTCTTACCACGTGACCGAGTGTTGCCAGCGCCTGAAAACTAAGAATGCGCCCTAAACCTGGCTAAACCTGCGCCTACTACTTACATAGCATTCAGAACTGCCGTCCAAAATTAAGGAGAGAAATAAACATTCCAGAAGTCGCATAGAGTAAACTCCATTTGCACGAATCGAACCCGTATCCTTCTGTTCCGGAGCCGGATGCTTTCCCAATTAAGTTACACCGACGAAGTTTGTAGATGTAACTTGGCCATTCTTGACATGTGCGTCACCTCTCAGGTAGGTACGTCACAGTCTTATACGTCACAGTCTGTAAAGATTACAGATATTTTGGTTTTGCAGAGCAATATTTAACTCATTCAAATGCTGCATGATATCAAGCTAGTGAGCTAAGAAAAGCGACATCACTGAGACTTTTTAGTTAACAGGCGGAACTTGCCCTCCTCTGGAAAGCTGATAATGCAATGTCCTTTCCGTTCTTGGAAGGTACTACACATGTTTTCATGATAAAACTAGTTCTGATTGGTAATATTTCTATTTAATTGCTGCTGGATGCTTGTGTACGAATTATAATAAGAAGCTGGGAATTTCCAGTAGAAAAAGCGAGACTTTACAATATAAAGTAATGAAATTTTCCATTGCATGTGCAGCGTACATACGCACATTTTGGAAAAGTATGAAAGTCGAAGATATGAAAAATATGCCGTCCTCTGCAGCAACTATTTACTGCTGGACGAAAATTTTATTTCATTTCATTTATTTATTCATTCAGTTGCCACTACAGCAACTAGGAAAAGGAGGGAAAAGGCCGTGAGGCCTGACATAGCCCTCCTCTCCTCAGAATACAAAAAAACATAAAGCTTAACAGAAAAGGCAAGCCAACACATATATGGTAGGTACACGTACTTGCTCACAACCAACACATATAACAATGTGTTCCATCAACAATAGTTTTCATTATATCTAAACAAACAAGTTATCATATACACTTCACTATATAATCACATATATATTTATAAATAAACAACAAATAACGTTTGCACCCCACTCTATAATCATGCTAACCCACATTTCTTCCATTTAGTCGAAATTGCCTATTGTTTACTAATTTTTTCATAAGATATGCCTTTAGTTTTATTTTAAATAAGTTAAAATTATTAATTGATGTTAGTTCTTGGGGCAATGAGTTCCAGAATTTTGGGCCACTATAATTTATATTCATTTTAAGTTTCTCAGTTTGTGGGAACATTGGAATTAGTAGTGATCTATTCCTAGTATTGTGGTAATGAGTATGTATATTTAGTGTTATTACATCATTGTGTATACCATTTTTAATTCTTTTATACATTATTTTTCCCAAGTTATCATTTTATAATTGCTTTATCGTTAAAATATTATATATATTGGAGTTCACTTTTGACCGAATATATAAGATTGGTTGAAAATTATTTGATGTTTTAAGGTCTATTAGTCTTATAAATCTATTTTGCAGTACCTGTAATTTATTAATATTATATTGTGTGGTTTGTCCCCTGGTTAAAATGCAATAATTAATGTGTGTTTGAATTAGAGTATGATATATAGAAATTAATATTTTTGGTGTTAAGTTTGGCAAAGTACTACTGACCATTCCGATATTTCTAGAAATCTTGTTACTTAAATTTTCAATGTGTTTGTTCCATTTCAAATCATTGTGTATAGTTGTACATAGACAAGAGTGTGTTGGACCGTATTTATCCTGACTCCATTCATCAGAATCGGTAAATCGTATAAATGTGAAGCTTGTAAATTAGAGAAAATCATTAATTTAGTTTTATTAATATTAACAACTAATTCATTTGCATTCAGCCAATCTGTTATTAATTTTAGTTGAGTATTAGTTCTTAGTGTAAGCTCATTCATATCAGTTCCCTTTAAAATAATAGTTACGTCATCTGCATATAGGATTGTATCATTATCTTTTAATACTGCAAATAAGTCGTTAATATATAAATTAAAAATAAAGGACCAAGAACTGATCCCTGGGGTACCCCACAGTTTATGATTTGTAATATGGATCGATTCTGAGGAATCTGGGTGTATTGCATTCTTTCTGACAAGTAACTTTTGAATAAATTATAGCTAGATCATCGGAGTCCTATAATATTTAACTTATGAAGTAATATATCATGATTTAGGGTATCGAATGCTTTTGATAAATCAAGAAAGACTGCTATTGTTATTTGTTTTTGTAATAGATTTCGTTGAATTATGTATTGTGTATGTAATAATGCTAGTTCAGTTGATTTATTTGGTACAAATCCGAATTGTCTGTGATGAAATATATTATGTCTTTGAATGTATGAAAATAGTCTGGTATGAATTAATTTCTCTAGTATTTTTGCGAAAATTGATAAGTTTGCGATTGGACGATAAATATTTGTCATTTTTTGACCTATTCTTATATTTCGGAGTGATTTTGGAGATTTTTAAGGCATCTGGAAATATTCCGGTTTCAAGTATAAGGTTATAGATCTGCAACAACGGCTGAACTATGATATCTGAAACAAATTGTATGCCTATTGGAAATGCCAGGTCCGACATTTATATTGATTTGGTTTAAAGTATGAGTAAGTTCAGTCCTTGTAATTTTCGACATATGAAAAGTATTTAGTCTTGAAAGATTTTGTAGGTATTTTGTATAGTGGATTCCTGAAAATATAAGTTGTTGCTTGGTCAATTGTGGTGACAATATAAAGTGACTGTTGATCTCATTAGCTATAGCCTGTTTATCAGTTATTTTATAAGTTGATTTGGTTAAATATTGCGGAGTAACTGGGCTGATATTTTTACCCAGTAATAGATTCAGATGTTTCCACGTTAATTTAGGGTTATTTTGAGAGAATATATTAGTGTAGTAATTTCTTTTTAACTTCCGAATATCTGAATTCAATTTGTTTCTATATGTTTTAAAATTCTGGAAGTCGACTTGTAGTTTACTTTTAATAAATTTGGAATACATTCTATTTTTTTTTTTTTATTTATTCGATTTAAGAGATTCCTTGTTATCCATGGTTTCCTATTTTTCTTAATTTTATTACTTTTCATTATTACTGGAAAAGCTTGATCGTATGAGTCTTTTAACAATATTGTAAATATGTTATATTTGAATTTTCCGCTAGGAGGAAATTTTCCCAATTTATAGTTTGAAGCAGGTTCCGAAATTTTTCCAGGTTATTAGAATTTATTAATCGTATTTGTTTGTTTATTAACTGTTTCTTCACTGCATGTGTATAAGTGTAAATCGTGAAGATTAGTAAATGGTCACTGATATCATAATTTATAACCCCTGATAAAACTGACTCTTGTGGAGCATTTGTGAGTGATAAATCAATAATCGTTTCTGTGTTAGGTGTAATTCTCGTTGGATGTAATATTGTATTGATAAATCCAGCAGCAGTTAATATTTGAACAAAGTACTGAGTCTGTGAATTAGTAACAGAAATATTAATATTGAGATCTCCCAATAAAAATCCCCTTTTCCCGGTTAAATTCACATAATTGAATGCCTCTGTTAATTTTTCGAAGAACTGAGTTGTATTTGATTCTAGAGGGCGATAGCACACCATTATAATAGTGTGTTGATCTTCTATTGACAAAATTTCTATGGTAGAGTCAGTAAATGTTAAGTTTTTATTAATTGTATAATCATGATAGGTATCCTTAACGTAAATGGCCACTCCACCTCCTCTTGAGTGGGTTCTATTTTGATAAAAAATCTTATAGCCATCCAAGCCAACACTATAATTTTCACTGGGAAACCATTTCTCTGTAACACATAAAATATCTATTTGTGAATTAGTAACCTGAATTAGTGCCTCAATAAGAGTTAGTTTATTTAGTAAGGATCTCGCATTAATATGAATAATTTTAAATGAATTTGTGGAACTACAAGAAAAGATATTATTTATTTGTTGTGTTGTATATAAATTATCTTGCATTAAATTTGTCTATTTGCTTGCTATTTGTTAATAGGAATTATAATCTTAAGTTGTAATAAGAGTTCAAAAGCCACTCCCTGCAACATCTATAAAAACGATATGCGTGATTTCCCCCTCTTTATCAATAATAGGATAGTGTCCGTACTTCATCATCATCATCATCATTGTCAACCATTATCAATCCACTGCTGGACGAAGGTCTCCCCAAGTTTCCTCCACAACGGTCTGTCTTGTGCCAGTCTCCTCCATGTCACTCCCGCATATTTACGAATTTCATCCACCCATCTCCCATGTGGTCTTTTTCTGGGTCTTTTCCTGTCCCTTGGAATCCAATCTAAAATTCCGGCTGTCCATCTATGGTCTGTCCTTCTGGCAGTATGTCCAGCCCATTGCCATTTCAGGGATTTAACTCTGATCATGATGTCTTCCACTCTCGTCATTTTTCGGATCCACGAGTTCCTCTTCTTATCTCTCCTGGTTATACCAAGCATGCACCTCTCCATGCTTCTTTGAGTTGTCTGCAGCCTTTGTATGTCTCTTTTAGTTAACGTCCACGTCTCTGCACCATACGTAAGCACTGGAAGGATGCATTGATCAAACACTTTTCTTTTAAGACATAATGGCATATTGCTCTTGAAAATTATGCTGTTTCTTCCAAAAGCTCTCCAGGCAAGTTTTGTACGCCGATTAATTTCTTCATCAATGTGACCCTCACTTGATATCTGCTGTCCAAGATAAACATATGTATCTGTTATCTCCAGTTTTTCTCCATCAATCGATAAATCTTCATTTCTTGTAAAAGCATTGAACATCACTTTTGTCTTCTGAAAGTTCATTTTTAATCCCACTTCTTTACTCTTGTCAGCAAGTTCCTGGATCATACTCTGCAGCTCTGATGGGGTAGTTGCAAAAATGACTACGTCATCAGCAAAACGAAGGTGGGTTAGATAATCTCCATTAATCTTTATCCCTTTGTTTTCCCAGTTCAGTGATTGAAAGACATTTTCCAATGTGGCATTAAAGAGCTTCGGAGATATGGTGTCACCTTGTCTCACTCCCTTTCCAATTTTTATGTGTGTTGTATTTTCAAACAGCCGAATCTTTGCACTTGCATTTTCATAGATGTTATTAATAATATTAATGTATGCATCTTCAATACCGCAGGATTTCAGAGCCGTGGTAACTGCTGATGGTTTCACCGAATCAAAGGCTTTTTCATAATCGATAAAAGCCATGCACAATGGAAGTTCATATTCCCTCGCTCTTTCAATTAGTTCTCTCAGTACGTGGATATGATCTATTGTGCTGTAGCCACTCCCTGAATCCAGCTTGTTCTCTCCCGGTTGAGCCATGTCCAGTGTTACCTTCAAGCGGTGTGAAAGAACTTTAGTGAAGATTTTATAAACCACTGATAGGAGGCTGATAGGTCTGTAGTTCCTGAGATCCTCAATGTCACCTTTTTTATGTAGCAGGATCATTGTAGCGTTGTTCCAATCCTCAGGAATCTTCCCTTCATTAAGGCATCGAGTGAAAATTTGGGCGAGTACTGTTTCAATTTCTCCACTTGCTTCTTGTATGATGTCTATAGTAATTCCATCTTCTCCTGGAGCTTTCCCCGCTTCATGTTCTTGATTGCATGAGCAACTTCTGCTGGGAGGACTGGAAGAACTCTGGTACCTTTCATGATGTCTGGAGAACATGTATCATCCCTTTCATATAATTTGGAGTAGAAATCTTTCACTCTTGTCAAAATTTCGCCTCTATTTCTTGTTATAGAACCATCTTCTTTTCTCAGAGCCATAATCTGTTTTCTTCCCTTACTGAGATGTCCCTTTGCTATCTTAAGGCTTTGGTTGTTTTCAATTGCTTTCCTCACTAGCTCACAGTTGAATTTCCTTACGTCTTCAGTGATACTTTTTCGTGTTGTCTTGCATAGCTCTATATATTCCACTTTGGAAGTCACATCTTCTTTAGTTGTCCTCATCTCTCTCCTTTTTTGCATCAACATTTTGGTTTTTCCTGATAATTTGTTCACATGCAACTTGTTCTTAGACCCAGCTAATTTTGTTGCTGTTTCCATTAGAGCTTTGGTTACTTTTCTGTTAACTTCCGAAATATCCACTTCTTCCGATGTTAGGCCTTCTAAAGCAGAGAATCTGTTCTTCAGTTCCAACTTGAAAGTATTATGGTGTTTTTAAGGTTGGTTATGTCAATACATTTTGTTTGTCTTATGAGCTTGCCACGTTCCAGTTTAGTGTTGAGGTGCACCTTACATCTCACCAATCTATGGTCACTACCTGTGTTGAACTTGTTCAGCACACTGCAGTCTTCGATGACGAATTTTTTGTTACACATAATAAAATCAATTTCACTTGTCGTCCCAATTGGATGTCTCCATGTCCATTTCCTGTGTGGCTTTTTCTTGAAAAAGGAGTTCAAGATGAAAAATCCTTCTGCCTCTGCAAACTCAACGAGAGTATTTCCACGCTGGTTTCTGTTGCCGTGACCGAATTTACCTACTGAAGTTTCATTCTGTTGCCGGCTTATGGGTATATAAATTAAAAATAGTTGTATATAAATTACCTTGCATTAAATTTGTCTATTTGCTTGCTGTTTGTTAGTAGGAATTATAATCTTAAGTTGTAAGAGTTCAAAAGCAACTCCCTGTAACATCTATAAAATAAATATGTGTGATCTCCCTTTGTTTATCAATGATAGGATAGTATATCACAAAGTCAAGCACAATGCAAATCATTTCACCATAAGCACAAACACTAATCATTCTAACATTTCAGGTAAGTATCATATCTCAATTTGATACACAAAAATATTGATTATATACAAAAGAAAAATAATAATAATAATAAAAGAAAATGAAAAAAAAAAGGATAGTAGAAAACCTATCTACTGTTTTATTAAAAAAAAAACACAAATCAAAATTTAGTTGGAAACCCAAGAAAGCTACCCTCATAGCATTTTCAAGGAAAGTAAATGCATGTTCACAGTTCTGCCAAGATATTTCTAATCAGAAATGAATAGGAAACTCAAAAACCAGTTCTTGAGGCATTTACCAAAATAGAGTTGTTCCTCTATTGAAGATTGAGTGTAAATCATACTGTTATAGGCACTAAGTTAGATTTAAAGTAGGCATATATATTATTAGCACCCTACAAAAAAGAACACACATACAGAAACACTAGGTATATTTCCCTTTTCTGGCAGTATCAAATTACATTAAAAAATCATACCTAAGTTTTAATTACAGTACATTATAGACATCACACTATGAACACAATGGAAATTATTCTACCAAATATAAAAAATCCTACCATATTCTCAAACACAATATAAGACCTTCCATCAAGGAACCCGACCAAATTCATATAATTATTCCAAGAAATAATTTTTTTTCCTTGGGTCATGGTCACTCTTCTTTATAAAAACACTGCCGTTTTTCACCCATGCATATTTAATTTTCTCTTGCTGCAGTAATTTTCTTGCACTCCAGAATAAATGTCTGTAAACTGGGATTAAATTCTCATTGATAAATATTTTAGTTGCTGGCAAAGTAGTATTTATTTCTGAGTTCAATATAACAGTCTTTTTCTTAATTAGCCAACTGTCTCTTGCTGTTCGAGATTTGAATTGTATAATTACAATTGCATTTGGCTTTCGAAAAGCATCATATTTGAGTGGGTGAATGACATCAATATCTGTTGGGTGAAAATTTGTAATCCCAAGTTTATCAGCATATTTATCAATGTAAGTCCTCAACTCAGATTCATTGTTGATTAGTGTTAAGTCAAGCCCATGTAATTCTAAATTCTTGTTTCGGTAATATTGACTTAGTTCATTGATTTCACAGTTTAGTTTCTGAATTTGATGTTGTTTAATATCATTCTCCTTTAGTAAGAAATCCTGTTTTGCATTTAGTTCCTTATTATCTCTTTCAAGAGACTCACACCTATTACAAATATCTTTTATTTTACTGAATAGTTTCCCGGAACATTTTATTGTGGGCATTCTTTTCTTTTTGATGACCCATTGAGTGATCGCTGAGGTTTAGTGTCGCAAGGAATACAAGTGGCCAAAAGATGCGAAACTCAAAATAACAGAAGAGAAATTTCTTCATTGTACCAACAAACTGTTTAATATCATTTATCCATCTCTTTTTATGTCGATTTTTTGGGTCTTCCGATTTCCAATTATATTTGTGTTGAAAGAGTGGTATAAAAAAGGGTTAAATAACAAGAAAGCGCGGTGGAAATTCGAATATGTTGCATTTTATATGTTATTAGTAGTTACTATTTCTGTTTGGTCTCTTTTGAACACTAAGCATGGGCGCCTATGAACCTAAATGATCCAGTAAGGATATAGTCTAACTTTTAAATCAGTCTTTTTTATTTTTTTCTGTAAAAAGAGCTAAAATTTTGGAGCTACGACCTTGAACATGCTTTTCTGCTTGCAAACCGAAGAACATATCTAGACTCATTCTATTCAACGACCATGACGGGCAGGGCGGCTCCGCTCCGATGTTTTAGTGTGTTGACTGTTGAGATCACTAGTTTGACAGTAGACAATGCCCTTATATCAGCAACAAAGGCAATCAGAGCAGCTTTAATTTTGGGAGACCGAAACACTGATGGAATTGCGCCTTATCGTCGGTCTTTGATTTTTTCCTTACAGCTTTCCCATGAGCCACCTGGGAAGTGCGACACTGTTTGTTGTGTATACACAGTCAGCTATTGAGATGTTAGGGGTTCAACTGTACATTGTAACCACGACCCTCGAGAGGTCAACCTCTTGACCTTTTCTCCCCCTTACCCAACCTTTGGAACACGTTCCACAACAAAACTCGAAAACATATCAAGGATTTCGGAGCGCTTTCTATAGCTTTAAACGCTGCGTACCGTCTGAACGTGTTGAGTGAAGGCACGTGTTGCTGTTAGAGATGGGGGGGGGGGGGGATTGCAAATTCAGCACTGGACTTTGGTGCGTTTTAACTACATACACTTCATGGCCCGCAGAGCGGCAGAACCCTGTCTCATCGCTCTGCGTTTACGAAATACGTTAGTGCGATTCAACATTTTGACACCGTTCAAAAGAATTTCTGTTAAAAGCAGAAAAAAAAAAAGAGCAGAAACAATTTCTTAAAAGCAGCATTTTTGTAAAGTTCTACGCACATCCTTTACCCTAAAAATATGATGAGCTCACTACAATGATGCTCGTGCGGCTGCGGAATTCCTAGAAAACCGAGAACAAGAAAGTTCACTGAACGTCCCGGAAGTTGTGAAAATAGATCAGTCAAATTCAAGGTATACAAATGCATTTAAGGATCTTGGCGTTTACTGCCAACGTTAATGATACTCTTAGGTCTGTTATTTCCTAGCAGGCAAATCTCTGTTTCAAGTTCAAGGACTTTGCCTTGTATTCGGAACAGTTTTTAACATCGACAAGGGAGTTTCTGCACAGATGAACTCCATGCACTGCCGGTTTAAGGTGGAGGCTAAAGGGGCTATATACACTGAGTGGCCTCTTTATTATGACCCCCCTTCAGTACTTCGTTGGGTCACCTTTTGCCTTTAATACTGCGTCGATTCTTCGTGGCATGGGCTCCACGAGATGTTGATAGGTGGTTTGTGGAATCTGAGACCATGCTTGATCAATAGCACTTTCCAGGAGTGTGAGATTGCAGGTTTGTGGATCCAGCTGTCTGATGGCTCGTTCAACTTCATCCCACAAATTCTCAATGGGGTTGAGATCTGGAGATTGTGGGAGCCACCTAAGCAAAGTAAACTCACCGGCATGTTCCTGAAACCAATCCTGTACAATACGCGCACTATGGCAGGACGCATTATCTTTTTGAAAGCAGCCATCGCCATTGGGATAAACCATCCACATGCACTTGGTCCGCAACGGTGTTTAGATATGATGTGCCAGTCAGACGTTGATAAACACGAAATAAAGGGCCAAAAGCATGCCAGGAAAACATTCCCCAAACCATAACGTTACCTCCACCAGCTTGAAGGGCTGTAGCAATGCATTTGGGGTCCATGCTTTCGTGCTGTTTCCGCGAAATTCTCACTCGGCCATCGGCATGGTGCAACTAAAAACGTGATTCATCGGACCACATAATTTGTTTCCAATTATCGACTGTCCTATCCTTGTGCTCCTGTGCGAACTGGAGATGCTTTCTCTTGTTAACTGCAGACACCAAAGGTGTTCGAACAGGCCTTCGGCTGCCAAATCCCATCCGATGCAGGGTACGGCGAACAGTGCGTGCAGAGATCATTTGAGGGGATCCTTGTTTAAGATGCTCTGTAATTTGCTGCACTGTTGCCCTTCTGTTGTCTCTTACAAGTCTGGACACTCTCCGTTCCGTCCGAGCAGTCACTAGTCGATGACGACCACACGTTACAAGTAGAGACCCAGTTTTTTTGGCTGACAGTCCAGTCTTTAAACACTTTAACAACAGATGTTCTGGAACATTTCACGAATGCGGCGGTTTGGGTGATACTCGCTTCATGGCTCCGAGCTCCGACAATCATCCCACGTTGAAAGTCCGTCAAATCGCATTTTTTACCCATCTCGTCACCCAAAAATCATTGCTACTACTGTCGCAAGCACTAAGCTTTCCCCTTTTATACTAGCCTCGCTCTCTGGCGGCAACAGCGTGCAGCCATAGCTCATTTGCTTAAAACTGTCAGACGGTCATAATAAAGTGGCCACTCAGTGTATAAGTCTAGGGGCCGTGTGTCTCTACAGAATAACACACAGCTTACATACACCGAAAAGCCAAAACATTATGACCACCTGTCTAATATGATGTAGGTCCTCCACATGTCCCCAGAACAGCTCCTACCCGGGCAGGCATTAACGCTGCAAGATTTCCAAAGGAAACAACATTTCAAGTTTTCGGATATTATCTGACTTACCATCCTTGTCACATTTACGCCAAAAAATCGGATTGTCATCTTCAAAATTTGTATTATATGGCGTAATCCCGTATTTCTTTCATGATTTATCTGCTTCTCCGGGCAAACACGGGATAAGATTCTTAAATTCCAGATTCGCTAAACATTAATGCCGGTTGCTTCGACTAGCGAATCCTGTGATGGTTATATTCAAATTGATCGGAAACTTGAAACTTGGTTTTTCTGGGTGGTGTAGTGGTTAGCATACCCGGGCGTTTTCTGGGAGACGCGGGTTCGAGTCCCGCTCCAGGACGATGAAAATTTTCAAGTTTTCGGATATTATCTGACTTACCATCCTTGTCACATTTACGCCAAAAATGATCATATTTGCTGTTCCAACACAAACCGTAGATGCTCAATTGGATTGATGTCTGGGAAATTTGAAGGCCAGAGAACCTGGAAGTTTTCCTCATGTTCCGCGAACCATTCTCAAATATTCCGGGCAGTCTGGCATCACGCACTAACTGCTGAAAGAAGGCACTACTAGAGGGGAATACTGTTGCAATGAAAGGATGTTCCTGCTCTGTAATTATTTTTAAGTAGGCAGTGGCATAACCGTGTTTCAAAATCTGGGGGAGTCTGATCACACATACACACATTATATATATCATCATTCAACATCATTGTCAACCATTATCAATTCACTGCTGGAAGAAGGTCTCTCCAAACCTCTTCCACAACGGCCTGTCTTGTGCCAGTCTCCTCCATGTTACTCCCGCATACTTTCGAATTTCATCCACCCATCTCACATGTGGTCTTCTTCTGGGTCTTTCCCTGCCCCTTGGAATCCAGTCTAAAATTTCAGCTGTCCATCGATGGTCTGTCCTTTTGGCAATATGCCCAGTCCATTGCCATTTCAGGGATTTAACTCTGATCATGAGGTCTTCCACTCTTGTCATTTTTCTGATCCACGAGTTCCTCTTCTTATCTCTCCTGGTTACACCAAGCATGCATCTTTCCATGCTACTTAAAGTTGTCTGCAGTCTTTGTATGTCTCTTTTAGTTAAGGTCCACGTCTCTGCACTATACGTAGGCACTGGAAGGATGCATTGATCAAACACTTTTCTTTTAAGACATAATGACATATTGCTCTTGAAAATTATACTGTTTTTTCAAAAAGCTCTCCAGGCAAGTTTTATTCGCCGATTAATTTTTTCATCAATGTGACCCTCACTTGATATCTGCTGTACAAGATAAATGTAGGTATTGGTTATCTCCAGCTTTCCCCCATCAATCGATAAATCTTTATTTCGTGTAAGAGCATTGTACATCACTTTTGTCTTCTGAAAGTTCATTTTTAATCCCACTTCTTTACTCTTGTCAGCAAGTTCCTGGATCATACTCTGCAGCTCTGATGGGGTACTTGCAAAAGTGACTACGTCATCAGCAAAACGAAGGTGAGTTAGATAATCTCTATTAATCTTTATCCCTGTGTTTTCCCAGTTCAGTGATTGAAAGACATTTTCCAATGTGGCATTAAAGAGCTTGGGAGATATGGTTGTCACCTTGTACCACTCCCTTTCCAATTTTTATGAGTGCTGTATTCTCAAATAGCTGAATCTTTTCACTTGCATTTTCATAGATGTTAATAATATTAATGTATGCATCTTCAATACTGCAGGATTTCAAAGCCATTGTAACTGCTGATGGTTTCACCGAATCAAAGGCCTTTTCATAATCGATAAAAGCCATGCACAATGGAAGTTCATATTCCCTCGCTCTTTCAATCTGTTCTCTCAGTACGTGGATATGATCTATTGTGCAGTAGCCACTCCTGAATCCAGCTTGTTCTCTCGATTGAGCCATATCCAGTGTTACCTTCAATCGGTGTGAAAGAACTTTAGTGAAGATTTTATAAACCACTGATAGGTGGCTGATAGGTCTGTAGTTCCTGAGATCCTGAATGTCACCTTTTTTATGTAGCAGGATCATTGTAGCATTGTTCCAATCCTCAGGAATCTTCCCTTCATTAAGGTATTGAGTGAAAACTTGGGCGAGTACTGTTTCAATTTCTCCATTTGCTTCTTGTATAATGTCTACGGTAATTCCATCTTCTCCTGTAGCTTTCCTCCGCTTCATGTTCTTGATTGCATTTGCAACTTCTCCTGGGAGGACTGGAAGAACTCTGGTGCTGGTACCTTTCGTAATGTCTGGAGTACATGTCATGCAGTTTTGAATAGAAATATATATATATATATATATATATATATATATATATATATATATATATATATATATTTCTACTCCAAACTATATGAAAAGTATGACATGTACCCTTTCATATAGTTTTGAGTAGGAATAAATAAATAAATAAATAAATAAATAAATAAATACACGGTTACGTTATTTATGTAAGTACGCATTATACACGTGTTTGCATTCTACGAAAAATTACAATCTTATATTAAATTTAGTTGGTTCACATCATAAAAAGTGTGCATTATGTTACCGAAAACTTTGGGGGGGGGGGTCTTTTACATTGGGGATCCGCGACTCTGAAAATCTGTTTGGTCTTGCCCCCCCCCCAGTGGTTACGCCTATGTAAGTAGGTGGCAGACGGCATAGTTTCCTGCACACAAATGACTTGATACAGGGTTTTCCTGCGGAACAGTGTCCAAACCATCACTCCAGCCCGGTGGCGCAGTGGTCTGAACGATAACTTCCGATCATTCGTCCGAAAGTGGTCCGGGTTCGAATCCTGGTAAGGCATGGATGGTGTGTTTGTCTTAGGGCACTGGCTCTCTCCCTTCCCTGGAACCAGTGGCCCTAAATTAGAGACGGGTGACTACTTGTAGCTCACAACGATCGTTAAACCTCTACACACTTTCTCCTCTGGCTTGTTTTCGTCCTACGGTACATCCTGGTGCTAACATTTCCCCGGGTAAACGACGCACACGTACCCGGCCGCCGACATGGTGCAACAAGAAATGATATTCTTCCTACCAAACGACAATCTTCCAATCCTTCAAGGTCCAGTTTTGATGTTCGCGTTCCCATTGTAGGCGTTTTCGACAGTGAACCAAGGTTAGCGTTGGCACTCGGAGCGGCCTGCGGCTAAGGAGTCTTATTTTCAACTGGCTTTGATGTACTGTGTGTTGTGACACATTACTTCTGTCACCAGCATTCAATTTACAGACGAGTGTGCCACAGTATGCTTTATGTTAGCTCTTATCATAGGGGTATAGCCTTTGCTCACCTCTAACAGCGATGAGCCGTGGTAGGCCCACACCTATTCGGCGGTTCGTGGTTTTTACCTCCTCGGTCCACTTTTTAAAGGCCAGCTGACCTCGGCTGACGGTGAACACCCTTGCCGTCTTGGAAATGCTCTGACACAGTCGTCAGGCCGTTACAATTTTTTTTTGGATGAGGTTTAACGACCACCGTGAGCAACTCAATGTGCTAAAAGCAGTCGCCCGTCCTTAATTTAGGGTCACTGGTTCCAGGGAAGGGAGAGCGCCAGTGCCGTAAGACAAACACAACATCCATGCCTGACCGGGATTCGAACCCGGACCCCTTACGGACGAATGATCAGAGGCTTGTGCCTTAGACCACTGCGCCACCGGGGTGGGGCGGCCGTTACAATTTGGCCTTCGTCAAACTAGCTGGTGTCCGCTGCCTTTTCCATCTGAAGAACAACACTGATTAACAGAGCTCAGTATCAGGTGTTATAAAGTCACATGACTTTCACACGCGCCATCGTTTACCAGCAGTTGCTTCGATTTGCATAAAAACGCTGGCTCTTTGATGTGTCCCTATTCCAACTGTGAGGCTGAACGGTTCTTCTCAAAACATTTTCTTTTGAAATCTCGGGTACGAGCAACCATGTATGAAGATGGTTTAAATGTATTAACTGTAATATCTGTTTAAAGTGATGTCTCTCTTCGGCTGATATTTTGAAAAAAAATTGTGACTTCGCAAACCGCAAACACAAAGTTACAATGAAAAAAAACCAAACATAATTTACATAAAATGTTCTCAAATCGCCAGCAGTTTTTCCACTGGAAGGTAAAAAAAATGCGAACATATTATAAGCTGAAAGCTTGGTACACGCCATACTAACGAAAAAAATGTTCGTGAACTAAGAAATGCTTTTCTTTTCCTAAATATAATTTGCTGTTGTCATTTTTTTAATTTAGTCTTTAAAATATTTTTTATTTGAAAGAGATGGATTTGGGTAATCCTGCTATGTAAAACAAAAATACAATTAATATGCAAGCCTCTATCTAGTTAGGTAAAGCAGAATGTGGGTTAACAAATAAAAAAATAACTTCGATTTAATAGCAGTAATAGTAGCGATACAATGATTTCTTTCTCATAACTTTATCGCCTACCCCCAAATAAGATGAACTTATGTTTCACAAAAAAATAATTGGTAGCAAGGAAAAGTTTTCTCAAAGGGGACTTAATTCAGTTCCAGCCTCGGGCCACGAGACGATATAATCCGGCCCTGTGTACAGAAGTCATCAGCCCATGACGCATCACTCAAGATACTAAGGCAACATTAAAATCGCCCCCCCCCCCCCCTATCTAGATTTTTATCCATATTTGTCAAATTGCGGTTTTGAACGTTACTAGTTATCACGTCTTTTGTAAAAAAAGACCGTGCTTATGTTATCGGTTTGTCCGTCCACCTATACCCACGGTATCTCTGCAACTATTTGTGCGATTTGAAAAATTCTTTTTGCATTGGGCAGCTTAAAACATGCGAATGATGATCCTTTATTTCGCCTTTTTTTTACGATGTACAATTTCACCGCTAGAGGGCGTAAAGGCTGATTATGTCGAATTCAAAAATATGTTTTATTCCACATATTTGCTTCTAAACATCCGATTGAAAAAATTCTTTTATCTTTCAATTCTATTTATGTCGAAGAGTATTTTAGATAATTACTTTTCCAAATTACGCATAGATTTTCCGCTAGGGGGCGTAAAAGTAAATTACATTTTCCCCAATAAATCTTCTAAAACTCCAATTTGAATTTTTTTTTTCATCAGCGGATACATCTCCTGATGGAAAATCGTTTGCATACAATTTCTAATTTTTGGTAAAGAATACTTTGGCCACCAGGGGACGTAAGTGTTAATTTTTGCTTCTGATGTATTTGCCATAAAATCTGAGCTTCTAAAATATCGATTGAAAAATTCTTTCGTGGACTGACGCCCCTCACATCGATAAACCTTTTCGGAATATTTTCTTCTTCAAATATTCCACAGTTTCTCCTCCAGGGGCGTAGATGTATATCTTATTTTTGTCGATATATCTACTTGTAGGAGTCCAATTTGAAAAATTCCTTCTTTGTTGGATAGTGTTTTCCATGTGACATGTTTTTCATATAATTTCAAAATTTTCAATTAATTCATAGACTTTCCGCTAGGGGGCGTAAAGGTAAATTACGTTTCCCCTATATCTCTGTTTCTAAATCTCCGATTTGAAAAATTCTTTCTGCACCGGATACAGCTCTTGATGGAAAATCCTTTGCACATAATTTCTATTTTTTTTGTAAAAAATAGTTTGGCCACCACGTGGCGTAAATCTTAATGTCCGCTTCTGATGTATTTGCAGCAAAATATGAGCTTCTAAATTCTCGATTGAAAAAAAAGTGGTTTGTTTACCGATACTACTCATGTCGACAAACCTTTTAGAAACATTTTCTTCTTAAAATAGTGCATGGTTTCTACGCCAGGGGGGCGAAGATGTATATCTTATTTTTGTCAATATCTCTACTTCTAGGAGTCCGGTTTGAAAAATTCCTTCTTTGTTGGATAGTGTTTCCGATGCGAAATGTTTTTCCTATAAATTCAAAATTTTCAAGTAAATCATAGACTTTCCGCTATGGGGCACAAAGGTAAATTGCGTTTTCTGCGTTATTTCTGCTCCTAAAACTCCGATTTGAAAAATTCTTCCTGTAGCGCATACAATACCTGATGGAAAATATTTTTCATATAATTTCTAATGTTTGGTAAAGAATGGTTTAACCACCAGGGGTCATAAGTGTTAATTTCTGCGTCGGATGTGTTTGTAGCAAAATCTGGGATTCTGAAAACTCGACTAAATTTTTTTTTTCTTGGACCGGTACCGCTCATATGGATAAACTTTTTTGAGCATACTTTCTTCCTAGAATAATGCATAGTTTTCCCACCAGGGGACGTAAAGTCACATCTTATTTTTGTCAATATCTTTGTTTCTAAGAGTTCGTAAGCTCACGATTCCGTTTACAGCAATATGTGAGAGATTAAAAACCCGATTGAAAATCTTCTTTCTTCCGCCAGACACTGTTGTTTTCCATACCGGTTCCATTGACTTTGAATAGCTTTGATAAATTTAATTTGCGTCAGAACGGATTCAAAAGACGTGCTTATTACACCCGAAAATTCGGTGTAGTCTTGTTTTTTATTGCAGGCAGAACGATGAAAACCCAGTATGCGAAACATGTAGTGAATTTCGCTTTGTGAAAAACAGAACATCAATAAATAATGGAAACATAATTGATCTCAGGAGGCGATACGCAATTGGCTTTATTTTTAAATGCTCGTGTTCATGAAAAATAACTACGCTTAGGGGACTGACGTATCACTTTTATAACTTTGCGTACTCGAAACAGAGTACGAGAACGGTTGGCCAGGACATCGTTGTCTGTTGACTCCGTGTGAATCTCTTCGCAGGCTCGCACGGGTGCAATGGTTCATCTAGCGCGTTCTGTCTGGGGAGTCTCTTCCCCTAGGACCCACCCGATTGATAGCCCCCTAGCATCTGTCGCCATAGGCGCCCATAAATTAGTTTTCAGGAGGGGTAAACAAACTATAGCTATGGAAAACATGTTGATACAAACACCAGAAGCAAATTTCCACTGTGTCTTCTTGTTATCTAACAGTTTTTACCACACTTTGAATATATAAATTTAACTGAAAACCAACCAAAAATACAAAAAAAAAAAAAGGATGGATAAATGAAATTGGACAACATATTAGGACCATAAGGAAATCTCTTTGCCGTTCTTTTGATCCATTCAACTACTTGGGTCTCATGCGACACGAAACTCTAGAGATTACTCAACTGGTCATCAAGAATAAAACAAATACCCTCAAGACAAATTTCTGCGGAAAACTTCGATATACACTCGTGGACAATGAAATTTCAGTTCAATCCAAGGTGGAAGCATCGGACTGAACTGAAATTTTGTGGACGTAATGATACAGATGAATGATATACATGATGACAAAAACAGAGTTGCACAACAAGTACAGAGGGATCTGTGGTACGCAGGCCCGTCATCTTCAATAGCGCGGCGATACATGCTGCAATACGGTCCGGCGTGGAGGCGAACACACGCCTGATGGTGTCCTGCGGCAGACTGGCCCACACGTGTTGGGCGGTGTGCTCCAAATCCCGGATAGTGAAGCACGGCGTCAGCTGGCTTTTCAACTGGTCCCACACATGCTCGATTAGGGACATGTCTGGGGAGCGGGCAGGCCATGGAAATGTCTGGACATGTCGTAGGCAGTCCTGGGCAACCCGAGCTGTGTGCGGGTGGGCATTATCCTGCTGGTGTAGCGCACCGGGAATCTCTTCCAGGAATGTGAGCACATGGGGCCGTAGGATCTCATCCACATACCGCTGGCCCGTCAATGATCCACGTACCAGTACTAGATCTGATCGGCTATCGTAGGCAATGTCTCCCCAGATCATAATGCCTGCAGTGGGGTAGGTGTGGCGCTCGATAGCGAGGTTGGGATTGTGCCGTTGACCCAGAGACCTCCACACCCGGACACAGTGATCATCTGTCCCCAAAACGAAGCGGCACTTATCGCTAAACACCACACGTCGCTCTGGCCTGGCTCCACTGCACACGGAGCCGGCGATGTTTCGTTGTTCATGACAGCGCACGTAAGGGGCTCTGGAATCGCAGATTCGCTTCCGCGAGGCGTCGGGAAACGGTTCGTGGGCACATAGGAGTCGCTACATCTGCCTGTATAGTGGACTGGGTCCCCGTGAGATCCGTTCGTGCCTAGCGCACGATCCGTCGATCCTCTCTACCGGTGGTCCTCATGGTCCGTCCAGAGCAGCTCCGCCGTGTGACACTGCCGTCACGTGTCCACTGTTCCCAACACAGTTGGACGGTATGGTTAGAACGATCCACGTGGCGGGCTATATTGCACGCCGACCACCTTGCGGTTTTCAGCCCGATGTTCAGGCATCTTTCAAATTCCGTAAGTTGCGTGAATCGTAGTCTCTGGCGTCTACCCGGCATTCTTGTTACTCCGTACTCTTGCTTGCGTCGGCCGGTGCTTTTCGCTTTCATGGGACATCGACTACACGCCGGTTTATAATGCTGCCTGTTCATGCTTGCAGCTCCACTACAGTGTGTGTGGTCATGCGCAATCGCACCAAATGTGGATCATTTGCATACCAGCGCGCGTTATAGCTATTTGCAAAGTTTCGCGGTTGTAGCATGGTTTCCTTCTAGGTGCGCAAATTTCACTGTTCGTGAGTGCATCTTCGTCCAGTAGTGAATAGCTGATGTCGACTTTTCAGGTAATTCCAACGTTCGAATTCTTTGCAGGTCCACTGCTCCAAGATGTTTTTCATTTCTCGTCTTTCATACTTTTCCATACTATGTATGTATATATGCTGTTCTCCAATGTACAATGGGAAATTTCATTACTTTCTCTTGAAAATTCTCAACGTTTTTCCTATTTTTACGGCAGAGACACCATCGAGAAGTTCCGCAGAAAAATTAGCAATCGGAGTGAGTGTTGTCATGAAAATATCTGTAGTACCGTCCAAAATTTGAGAGGGGCGTGATCTGATTTCCAGGGGAGGGCAAATGCCCCCTCTTTGCCTCCCCTATATAGGTGCCCGTGGTTGTGGGTGCCCATTAACGCATTCCATCATTCCTTGTAACGTATTACATCTGGGCATAAACTGAAGTCCATGTAATAACATTAGCAGTGGTACCACTGGCTGCACCGGTCAGCTTTATTCATCGCAAACGCTTTTTTATGTGCTTTCAAGTTTGGCCTCGCGTACCAGTGTCAGTACGCGTACTTAATGTGAAGGATGACTGTTCTTAATAGTCATTCTCCCTGCACAACAGCGATACTTTTTTTCCCATCTGTGCTTTGAGGGCTGTGCTTAACAGTATCCTGTTTGTATCAATGATCACATCTTGTATTCATACATCGAGGCCTTCGGGGACGATTGCTGTAACGATAATCCCCCAACTGAATTACACAGGATTTGGAAAAGACTCATTTCAGCTATGAACCTGCATAACATGTTCTCTTGTTAAATATGTGAGGTATAACAAATACATATATTTTGCACCTGTTTATCATATTCCCACATAAACCTCGGCTGATGTGTGATTTAGCAATGAAATGATGGCAACATGTGACACCCTGGCGACGCTAGTCTACATCATGTACGTCATCATACTCGGACATATATATGGGAGCACATGTGCAGCAGTGGCTCTCTTCCATCTGACGACGGGTCGATTGCCGACCCGAAAGTACTAATGGGTTTTAATCTTTTAAATATGTAAATATCTATCGTTTTTTAAATTAAATATATCGTGCAAAGACGGTGTAAGTTTTTAATGTGCTGTATATGCACGACATCTTCATTAATATTACCGATTCCTCACCGCTTCGAATCATTGTGTTGTGCATTTTAATGCAATCATGTGGGGTTTTGTTGCACGGACCTTCCAATCCATCCGAGTGAAGCTTGCAAGGGAATGTACCCACCTCGGGTTCCTGACTAACTGCAACGTCGTACCGAAGCATATTAGGGTATATGCTACAGCATTATCAAGAAAGGATAACCACATACTTCGAAATGTAGAAAGGAAGAGGTTACTGTGCGCCATCCAGAGCAAGATTATCATACATTGACCACCTTCAACGTAAGTGTTATCTCTTATCAGACTTTGTCTAAGTGCGAACACCCCATTGTAATGGACCATATACTGACCATCACGGAAGCGGTAACTGAATATACTGTCAGCTCCCTGGTCAAAACCCAAATTGGAAAACTAAGACTCCTCGTTGACTTTCAAGTTAGTAGCAGACCAACACGAAGACAACAGAACCCTGATAATAATTCCAGTGTTGTCAACCTAGGTGAACACGAACGAAGACCACGAAACCTAAACTTTTATTCCAATGTTGTCAACCTAAGTGACTGAGCTGAACTCCATACAGAACAGAGCTCTTGAAAGGGGACCAAAGGTTCTTTAACACACAAGGTTGTTCAGGTATGAGTCATTTTCATGTAGGAATTCCGTCCACTGTGAGTAGATTTTTAGGTCCCAGCAACCTACAGCGAGTTCGCCTTTTGGGCAGGACACAGAAACGGAAGGAATGAGAGCAAGTCTAGCGACTTTGACAGAACAGTTTGTAGTGAGATTACAGTACAGTAGATGGCGCCACCGTACAAGTACGATGTTGTACATAGAGGGGTGAAAGAATTTCAGGGGGGGGACATAGGAAAGGATACCCATATAACCAGTGGGTCTAACCTGGGGGCCGTCACTTAACGTACTCGTCCGATGCACGGCGAATATTCAGTGATTGTTAGCAATTCGCACCACCTCCGCAAGATCAGCCCAGGATCGAACCTGAGGACTCTGCGTTGGTAGTCTGAACTGCTAACCACTCGGCCATTCGCGGCTGAAAGGGGACCAACATTTGCTTATCCTGAGCATAACCCTAATGTCTTTAATGTTATACAATCATATATAGGCAATCATTAAAAGCCTTCCAGAGAAGGAAAGGGATTACGCCAGAATACAGATTGACAAATGTCTGCAAAAAAGCAATAGGGAACAACTCGGGAAAACTTTATCACGAAAAAAATACGTCAACTAAAGTTAATTCGAAATAATGATGAAATCTCCATTCTAGCAGCTGATAAATCACACCAAACAGTACTTTTAAATAGAACAACATATCAGGATAAGATGTTCGAAGCCATTTCATCCATTTCGCATATAGTGGTAGAGCGGGATGCCACAAAAGCAACATGTTCAGCACTTTCCAGATTAAAAAAACTCATTTATTCCCAGATAGTTTCTGAAAGGCCTTCACCCGGCTGTCGTGTGCTCGATATCTTTGGGCGTCCTAAACTACACAAGGAGGGGCATCCTATTAGGCCACTAGTCGCGGGTTATGTTAACCCAACCCGACCCCTTGAAAAAGCTCTTGCTCAGTACTTTTGCTGTGAACTCCCCTTATTCTGTGAAAAGTTCTACTGCAGCAATTGAAAAAGTTAGAATGTTTCAGCCACATTCTAAACCTTTCACCCTTGCCTCCCTAGATGTTGTTTCACTGTACCCTAATGTACCAGTGAACGCCACCCACCTCCTTATAGAGGCCAAACTTGCTGAATCCCAAGTCCCTACATCTGAAATTTCAGCCATTATGACGCTCTTAGATTTGTTAAGCAGCGTTCATACTTCAAATTCGATAATCGAATTTACAAGCAAGTGGAGGGCTCACCCATGGGTTCTCCACTTTCAGCCGTACTTGCAGAAATTCTGCTTCAACACATTGAGAACAAAGTTTTCAATGAGTTTCCCCTTTCCCCTAGTTTGTATAACAGGTACGTCGACGACATTCTTGTATTTTGGCCTCATACACAGGATGATTTAGCCAAGTTCGCCGACGCGCTTTCATTTGTTTTTCCCACTATCGGGCTCACGATAGAAACTGAATCAAACTATTCTCTACCATTCTTGGACTTTCAAATCACCCGTAACCCAGTAACATGCAACCTTTGTTACTCTGTTTAGCGAAAACCCACTGCCGGAAGTGGTTTAATCCCTTTTAACTCCTCACATCCATTGCCACATAAGCTTTCAGCCATCAATTTTTTAATCAGAAGAGCTTTCTCGCACTCATCTACTAACAGCTCGCTTAAACTTGAAATAGATTTCATTTTCGATCTAGCCGCCAAACATGGATACCCCAAATATATAGTTAACAGAATATATTGAAGAATTTTAAATGATAGTTCTACATGTTTGGCCAAAGAACAAAAATCAGCAAAGCGTTTTGTTGGTACCATGGAGCAGCACCCAAGCATTACTAATGTACTAACACGCACATGTATGAAATATGACACTCATTTTGGCATTAGATCCAGAAATTTATTTTCACTCATCAAAAAAGATAGAGAACCACCTGATACTCTGTGTAAATGGGGTGTATATAATATACCATTAATAGATGTTTCCAATGGCGAACAAGTCAGTAATTATGTTGGATCTACAAAACGTTGCCTTGAAACTAGAATGCAAGAACATAAATGATATTCGCGTTAATCATAGTAACACAGCACTCGCTAGATATGTGGCACAAGGAACTGCCCAACCGGATTGGAAAAGCATTAAGTTGCTACATACACCCGCCTCTGTATACTCGTTGTACATAACTGAAAGTTTATACATCGAGGCCTTCGGGGACGATTGCTGTAACGATAATCCCCCAACTGAATTACACAGAATTTGGAAAAGACTCATTTCAGCTATGAACCTGCATAACAGCTTCTCTTGTTAAATATGTGAGGTATAAGAAATACATATATTTTGTATATTTTGCACCTGTTTATCATATTCCCACATGGACCTCGTTTGTGTGAGTTAGCAATGAAATGATGGCAACATGTGACACCCTGGCGACGCTAGTCTATATCATGTACGTCATCATACTCTGACATATATATGGGAGCACACGTGCAGCAGTGGCTCTCTTCCATCTGAAGACGGGTCGATTGCCGACCCGAAAGTACTTATGGGTTTTAATCTTTTAAATATGTAAATACCTATCGTTTTTTAAATTAAATATATCGTGCAAAGACGGTGTAAGTTTTTAATGTATTGTATATGCACGACATCTTCATGAGTACTGTACATAATTTAAATTTTACTGAAACAAAGAGAACTTAGCTGCTTACGTATTCTGTTATGAACACTAGCTGAATTTGAATGTTTCATTGCGTTGCGACCGCTTATAGCCCATTGAGTTGCTCGCGGTGATCGTTAAACTTCAATAGAAAAAAATGGTTCATTCGAAAGGCTTCCTAGATTTAAAGAATTCCGCGATTTTACGTACAAGACTATTGGTCCGTTGAAGTTCGTTAAATCGAGGTTTGACTGTATATGTCACATTTCGAGGGTGAAGGCATTCGCACCACTCATGCATTTAAAAAACAACAACGTTATTTTCGCTGAAGACGTGAAGCAATGTTAAATTTCAGAGAATAGAAATATGTAGTTGTTTCTGTCTTTGTTTCCAGAAATCCCAGGTTTCTTCACACTTTGTAGTAACTGTCAGATTTCAGCTCCTTTCAATGATTGGCGAACATCCTCCTTAGGATATCTGATTCGTTTATATCGAGGAAAATGTTCTGTCTCTTTTCCGGTGGGTCTTTCTTTCTTTCTTTCGTTTTGCCACTAGACATCAGATTCCAGTGTTCAACTCTTACATAAGAGCAAAGAAAAACAAGAGGAGCGAGAGCGATGCGGTATTTTACATTTATCTTTCTTGAGTGCGTTTGTAGAATTAATGATTGTAAAATAACAAAGATTCTGTAAACCTGTACCATTGGTCTTCACTTAGTGCACATATATTGCCCAATAAAAATATAAACAACAGCGGCTAATATTCGGGTTGTGCTAGGTGTGCAGCGCACACCTACACAAAGTTGCAATTTAACCTATATTATCGATATTATTTTTTCGGATTTATTTCTAACAAAACTCTCCGGAGTTCGTTCTAAGGCTTCGAAAAGTGGTTAAAATTCATTTCCCCACATAATGGTTTCATAAGAAGAAAAGGTTCGTTCAGTAAGCATATCGATCATTCGCGCTAGAATCCTGGTAGGCAGAGCGGGGGGTGGGGAGGGTGGTGTGTTTCGCGTGTGCACATCCGATGACCTTAAAGCAGCTGTGGTACAAGCGCTCCCCAGATGGCGCTGCAGATCATGTTCTTATTTCCCCGAGGTTTCAAATGTAACAAAACTCTTAGGGTGTTTTAGCCAAAATGAGCACCGATTGAGTTCCACTGAGTAGTGCACTTCAGCGTTGTGATACGAGTTGCTGTTATATTGTGTGTGTGTTTTTCATGCATTTCCAATAAAACTAGCTGAAGTTTGTCCACTAAACTTAATTCCCTTGTGCAGTATTTTCGTGAAGAGAAGTTTCGTTGCTTCGTGCAGTAAACAAAATGTAGTAAGTAATATTTGCAGCAGCAGGAATGCAATTTTACCAGCGGACACCCTAAGTCGTTAAAGTAACTGTAATTTCAAAGCGCTACAGGTTATGTTTTTATTTCCTCGTAGTTTCAACGCAGAGGTTTAAATTCCCAGGGTGTGCGTGCTTAAAAAATCTCCAGCTACCACACGAATAAAGCTAGACAATGCCTTGGGCAGCTAGCTCCGCTACTCCACCGGAGAAGCTTCCTTACAACACGGCACAAAGTACTGCTGTACAAGACGGTCGTCAGGTCGGTGCTTACCTACGACTCCTCCATGTGGATTGCTGTTAGCAGGAATCAGCCAGAGGGAATCGAGAGGGTGCAGTGTCGAGCACTTCGAATAATCACCGGGGCTCCCCCTTGAACCCCAATTCGGAACCTTAGGAACAGACTTGGAATCGAGAAGGTACATGAGTTTTCTACCAGACTCTCCAAGAAGTTCTTCAAGAAAGCGAAAACCCACCCTAATGGACTTATTAAGGGTGCGGTTGATTACAATCCCAGCGAATTCCTTAGGTATCCCAGAACTGAGGCGGCGATCGTTGAGCCCCCTGGACAAAGAAGTATGTGAACACTGGTGGGTGTTAGACAGACCACCAGCCCCTTCTTTTTCAGATTGGCATCGAGATGGTGAAAATATATTCCGCTCGGGCAATTTGGATTTGGTCTCGTTGAGTTTGTCACACCCTGGTGCATTGGCAGCCGGGTGGTGGTGTGGTTCTCTGTGATGTTGTGCGGTGCTTGGTTCTCTTTGCCCCCTTAACCCACCCCGGACTGGTGTCACGGTGCACAGTTTGAAAGATATATCACCCTCTCCTTTCACTCAATTTTTCTGTTTGTCTTTCCTATTGAGTTCACTTACTCAGATCTCCTAGCTTCCTATTTCTAAGGATAGTTTTAGACCTGGGGTCAGACAATCCCTTCCTAAAAGTTCTTTAAATATTGTATTGTATTGCTTAACAAATCCCCACTGGTCATATTTGGCTGCTTTGGGAATGACGTGAAGTCATAAACACAATTCAACGTTCTGCTACGAGTTACTGTTTTTCTGTCTTTTCGTCGCTCTGCGAATCGATGTTTATGAGCACAGATTTAAATATACAATTTGAATTTTAACATTCATTTAGGTTGATAATGTACTGAGTGTCCCATTTGCTGCCAGAGATTTTGCAGACTGTGTAAAGCGGGTTAAAGAAAGTAAGCCTCGTGCTTAAATAATAAAAAAAAAATTACCGAAAATTCGTTCATCACTCTAGTATTTGCACAGGAAATTCAGATTTATTCTTGCAATGGAGTGCATGTAAAGATTTTTACCGTAAGTTATTAGACGACAGCTAACTAAAAGATATGCTTTCGTATGTTCAAAATCAATGCGCGAATGTTGTCGCTCGGGATACATAATATAATTTTTACGTGTTTTTCCCCATAACAGCGGACACCCAACCTAAATGGGCACGTGACGCTACTGATAAACAGGATAGACACCGCACGGAGATTTCTTACATTTTCGCGATGTAATTTAGTGTACTTTTGCTTATTCGCCAACTTTATCATGGTTGAGATAATGAGAAGTTCCATATGTTTCTGTCTTCAAGTCCAGTTTCAATTCGTTCTGTTAATAAAAAAACTAAAAAGACTATGTTTACTACTGGACCTCAGATTCGAAAGTGACCAAAAATGCCAGGCCTTTTCCTGCTGAGTCCAAAAGCATAAATTCTTCACTTAAAAAAATTTGTTGTAGGTTGCGCCAGAAAGTGGTACGGCAAACTTAAACCATTGTGTGATACACGAAACATACAGAAACATGGTGATATGGGTAAAAGTTTGCACCATTCAGGTTTAATACCATAGTGCATTACGTTTTTGTGTATTTCAGGCATCAGAAAGTATCTCACCCGTGCTCCAAAGTGGTACAGCTGGTGTAGCACCAGTTTTTGGTGCAACCTACCACAAAGTTTTTAAGTGTTGCTCGATCCTTTGGATGAAGTAGAGAACATTCGATGTCTGCTTTCAAAATACACTGCCCTTAAGTTTACCATATACAGTGAAGAGCAATTGAATTAGAGATACCTGTCTAGTAACGTGTAGCATCACCTTTCGCCCTGATGACTGCGGCGATTCGTCTTGGCATGGACCTGATGACGGCGGCGACACCGCAAGCGTTGGGAAGCCATACGGATCCACGACCCCTGAACAAGCTCCCACAGTTCACGAAGATTTGATGGAGGGGGGTCAGAGCCTCGGAACATCTCTCTCGGTGGCATCCCAGATGTGCTCGATGGGATTGAGGTCAGGTGACCTAGCTGGCCAAGGAAGCGAGGTCACGTCGGCGGAGTGTTCATCCAACCATTCGGATACAATTCGGGAGCGATGGCACGATGCATTTTCTTGTTGCAGGATGAGGTCCCCAGTGGGATGCTGAAGACGCACAAACAGGAGCAAATGGTCGTCCAGGATATCCCGGTAACCTTGACCTGTGAGGGACGATGTCACACGTAACAGGAGTCCCATTTCAGTGCACGTAAACAGTCCCCAGACGAGAATGCTACCCCCACCAGCTTGAAGAGTACCCTGCTGGCAAGAAAGATCCATCGCTTCATGTGGTTTGCGCCGTACTCGTATCCTGCCATCCGCATGTACCAACGTGAATCTCGACTCATCAGTATAGGCAACATTTTCCCACATGTCTAGGGTCCAGTGGCGATGTTCCCGCGCCCATGCTAATCTTTGCACCCTGTGATGTGCGGTCAGCAGCGGTACCCTCGTGGGACGATGGCTTCTGTACCCCATAGCGAGGAGATGGTTTTGGATGGTGTGGCTGCTTACACGTTTTGGTGCACCAGCGTTAAATTGCAGACTGATTTCTTGCACTGTGGCCCGTCTATCCGCTGTTACAATGCGAGCTAGCCGACGATGACCCCCTTCATCCACACGCTGTTGTCCACGGCAGTTGGCCCTTGCAGGGATGGTTTTACTGGATTCGATGTACTCACGGTGAACCCGTGACACCGTGGCCCGTGAAAATCCCAGTGCCTGCACGACTTCCGAGATGAATTGACCCATTCGTGGGGCCCCGACAATTTGCCCACGATCAAATGCGCTTAGATCCTTCGTCTTACCCATACTGCGTGCGACTCTTACTGATTCCCGTCGCATCACTCCTTATATTGTCGGATCGCTGCATACGTCATGTCGTTTCCGTTTACAGGGCCGCCCACAGTGCCACATTTGCATAACGCCAGCTGTCTCTAATTAAATTGCTCTTCAGTGTATAATCACGATACCTGAAGTGAAGTAGGTAAGTTTTTTAACTGTAACGGATGTTTTTTCGAGAGGACTTAAGCGTGAAAAAAAAGATGCTTGTGGTTTTGCCTTTGAATGAGCGAAACGAGCGTTCGTTTCCATGCTCCAAACACCATGTTTGAGTCCAACATCCTGGAAGCTATTTCGTAACTCCTTTTAAATTAGAATGGGATTTGTGACAGCTTTGGAACTTCGTCTTCCCTTGCAAAGACTTTAGCAATCTGAAAATCTTGTATCGCCGTTGACCGAGACTCTGTGACAAGGAATATTCTGACTCCATTCTTGTTGCAGCAAAATCTAGTGCACGTCTGTGGCGCATGTTGGGTCCGAGACCTGCGCCCCCTCCCCCTAGTACTGTTTTTTTTTAATTGCGAAGTTTAATTGTCAAGTAATAGGGGACACTTATTATTTTAGGTAACATGATACCAAATAATTATGAGGATTAGGATTTGAATATTTTATTTGTACATTAACTCCATTCTTCTTTCCTTTTGTGCGAACTTGAGTGTTAAGTTTTCATAAAAAGTTTCTTTCGAGTAGTTTTTCCTATTTAAAAAGAACGTTTTAGCCAAACTGCTCGAATGTGCATGTCCTTGAGTGGCTCTAAGATATACAGTATCTTGATTCTTTTGAATGCAGAAAAACTTCTTTCGGCAGTTGTTGATGGAAACTTTAATATTAGTTCTGTTAATTTGTACACCTCACTAAACACTGTCCAATTTATTCAACTTTATGCAACAAGTAATGTCTCTTACTGATTTGTTTTGATATTCAAGGAAATAAAACACCTTGAGTTCGTTTTTTAGTCTAGCTGTATCAAAATTTGAAGCATAGAGTTCTTTAAGTTCTGACAGTAGATGTTCAGGGAAGCTTTCACAAAATTTATCAAAACAGTTCGAATCCAACAAAGCCACGAATATAATATATAATATCACTGATTTTAATTCATTGACACTTCACACAAACTGAAACAACTCTCGCGAAACACGTGATGTCAAGGGCCGGAGCGTACGAGTCACTAAGGTAGTCTGTCTTCTCTTTTCAGAGCGAACCGTTGCCCCTAAGCAATGCCCCCCCCCTCATTCCTGTTGTCATGGAAACGCTAGCAGGCGATCGTATCGAAGGTCTTCGAATCAGAACAGCGAAGATTGCAAGAGCTGTTTGCGTTATGCCGTTGGTCTTCGCTCGCCAGTATCAGTCAAAGAAGCGAATCCGCACGTGTTTTCTTTCGCCGCGAAAGCATCGACATATCTTAATACCGTTGATAATTGACTTTTATTTGTGTATATTTAATTGACTTGTGCATTCTCTGGGCTTCGCCGCTAGCCTCGAATATACGCCACTGGTGCACGTGTTACTATATTGGTAGCTGATTTAGTAGCCGCATGTGATCGATGGGCTATCGAAGCCATCCATCTTGATTTGGTGTTCGATTTAGTGTTACGTTTTTTTTATTTCATATTTACGGAATTTTGAATGTGTAGAAAAACAATGATTCTGCATACTCGTACTAATATTTGATTGTTGCTGAGCAGCACCTGAAAACTAACACACACACACATTGTGTTTAAATACTTAAGTGCTCAAAGCCCTAAGAACCGTCTTTTTGTTCTTAGGTCTAAGGAGGGCCGTCGAGGCCTTAGAGCGCTTAAGGACGGCATTCCTGACGAGTTCGTTTGGGTGGTTTTCAGCGATACTGGCGAACTTTTTATGTTATCCTATTCAACTTGAGAGTGCACTATTGTGTGAGATACATACGCAACAGTTACCTCTACTACGAAAAGTAGTCCTCTGCGTTTAGAGCGAAAAGAAAAGAACTACACTGCTGGCCACCCAAAATGCAACACCAAGAAGGACACGAGATAGCAAAGCCAGATTTACTGGACACGTAACAACAGATACAAAGATGAAACGATTGAGCTTACAGGCCCGTGCGACTTCCGGAACACGCATACATTAATAGTTTGTGTGGCCCCCATGGCTGGCAATAACGGCCGCTACACGCCACGGCATCAAACGAAAGAGGCTTTGGATGTGGACTTGGGGTATGTCGGTCCAGGCTGCTTCCACACGTTGCCACAGTTCATCAGGCGTAGCCGCAGGTGGTGCTTGCCGGACCACTCGGTTGCCGATCAGCGACCAGACGTGTTCGATGGGCGACATATCGGGAGAACAGACGGGCCACGGCAGCAGTGACAGCTGGTGTGCCGTGAAGAATTGTTGCACGATGCGTGCCACGTGCGGGCGTGCACTGTCCTGTTGAAACGTGGCCACTGGCAGGTCCTGCAAGGAAGGGAAGGACTACAGGCTCCAAAACGTCGGAGATGTAGCGTTGGCTGTTGAGTGTACCGGCGATGCGTACCAGAGGGGTGCGGGTGTCATATCTAATTGCGCCCCGAACCATAACGCCAGGCGACGGACCGGCATGGCGATGCATAATGCAGGCGTCATACAGTCTCTTGCCGCAGTGCCGCCACCCGCGGATCCGACCATAGTGGTGTTGCAGGCAGGAGCGGGATTCGTCGAAGAAGACAATGTCGTGCCATTCCATAGTCCAGGTGTGGCGTTCAACGGCCCACTGAGCCGCCCCGGTGGCGCAGTGGTCTAAAGGCGCTGGCCTCTGATAATTCGTCCGTAAGGGGTCCGGGTTCGAATCCCGGTCAGGCATGGATGTTGTGTTTGTCTTACGGCACAGGCTGTCCCCCTTCCCTGGAACCAGTGACCCTAAATTAGGGACGGGCGACTGCTTATAGCCCATTGAGTTGCTCACGGTGGTCGTTAAACCTCCAATCAAAAAAAAAAAAAAAAAAAAGGCCCACTGCCGCCGCACTCGCTGGTGGTGTAACGTCAATGGTAATCGGAGCAATGGGGACCGTGCGACAGACGACGTTGAAAGTCCCCGCTCCGGCAGACGACGTCGAACTGTACGTGCTGACACAGGTTGTTGCGCAACACACCCTAATTCCTGCGGTAACGTTCGTGATGTGGCGGTGCGAGCCGTTCATGCCCTTCGCACAACATGCCGGTCGTCTCGTTCGGTGGCGTGCCACGGCTGCGGCAATCGCTCACGTCGGTCCCTCCTGCACCCACCGAATCCATACTAGTCTCACTGTGGCTGGATGTCGTCCCAAACGGGCGCCGATGTCTCGGTACGATAAACCGCTGTCGCGATAAGCCACTATTCGCCCTCTGTCGAACTCCGAAACGTGCAGGAATGACTGCCGTATTCTGCGACGAGGCATCAGGAAGCTTCCCACGCACAGGTCCGGCAGCACAACACACTTCCACTACTTACACCTTGCCTTCTGTGCACCCTCCTTGTAGTGCTTCTTGGTGGCGTGCAGGGCGCACATGATTTGCATATGCCCTGCAATGCTAATCGTTTGCATGTCCTCTTGCGGGCGACGCATGCTGCGAATTTCAGGCCAATCGGATGCTTCCTTCTTGGTGGCGCATTTTGGGTGGCCAGCAGTGTATTTCTCAGGACATCATTTTTGTTTGCTCAGCAGTTTATCAGGCAAAAAATTGCTCTTTAAGATAAATCTTTCAAACTGGCAGATTCAGTAATAGGTTTGACACGAGGAGTTACTCACTAAAGAACCTCTCAATTTCGGCTGTTGGCTGCCCTCCGGCTGGTAAATGTAATTTTGTGGGGACGGAATGTGGTGGAAGGGATAAGACTTCTCCCAACGTCCTCAACACTAAGAATCGCATTTTCCGTATTGACAATCTGGGAAATGTGAGGGAGTGAATTTAAGCAGTCGTAGTGGAAACATACTAGGCTATAAGGATACAGTAGGCCGCCCCGGTGGCGCAGTGGTCTAAGGCGTTGGCCTCTGATCGTTCGTCCGTAAGGGGTCCGGGTTCGAATCCCGGTCAGGCATGGATGTTGTGTTTGTCTTACGGCACTGGTTCTCTCCCTTCCCTGGAACCAGTGACCCTAAATTAGGGACGGGCGACTGCTTATAGCCCATTGAGTTGCTCACGGTGGTCGTTAAACCTCCAATCAAAAAAAAAAAAAAAAAAAAGGATACAGTAGAAGTGCACTGTGATGCGGATTGATACCGTTCTTACGTTCTCCTGGAGACACTGTCAGCCGGCTATCTCATACTTTCCAGAACAGTACACCCTTTAATTGACTTCGAATATAGAGAGTTTGTGGGCAAATTTGCGTACCTTTTTGACTTTGAACTGCCCTCTTAGGTTTCTTGTGGGAGTCTATCTGGGAACTATGGTGATCGTTCAAAGGGCTCTCTGTTTCGCATCTCCTCGATTTTCCACTTTAAGTATTTACGTGCTCTACATCGCGCTGTGGCAGCGTATGTGATAAATGCTGACTATCATTTTGTATAATATCACGTTGTGGTAAATTGTCAGGTAGAACTCCTTCGGTTGAGAAGGGGAGCTACTTGCTCGACACCTGCCCTGGCGGTTTTTTTTACGGAAGGTAATTGGTATTGTCTGCCCTCGAAAGTTGACTATATTTTGAGCGCTAGGTACTGTGTTAAGTGACCTAGAAGATAACCTACCGGACCGTTGTCAGCTGCTTAACCCCTCGCAGGCGGCCACCAAAGAACACCACGGCACTGATCTTAGACTGGTTGAACTTCATCCTTTACGTTCGGGGTGTGGAGAAAGGAGGGGAGGCGTTTTTGCGATTCAACCATAATTCACAATTTTCCGAAGAGCATTCGACATCTTGTTCGACATTTCTTCGTTACTAAGAAGCGCATGAAAACTGCTGACTCAATTTTGGCTTCAACAAGGAGCTTGTTTTTTCCATCCCTCTCTACTTCAAGAAGTCCGTTACCGAAAACTTGTTACGCATGCTGTTCAGATTTTCTACACGTCTCAGTACGTGCAAACGGAAAAAAATATTTTTCTCTCTGAAGCTTGAGAGAAAAAATGATGTTCCAGAAAATCTTGTGAATTCCTTTTAAACCTTAGAATATCCAAACGATTTTTTTTTTAATCAGAGCAAATTTGCTGCGTATTTTAATTCTTTTTCATCAGCACATGTTAATTACCTACAAGAAAAGAGTAAATTGCGCAAAAAAGCTGTATGATTCATTCATGATATAGAAGTTAACATGCATAAAGAATGTGTTACGAGAATACATTAGATAAGAATTTAATAATTGTAAAGTTGCGAAAGCTTTCGAAGCACAGATTATAAAACTTGCGTTCTTCAGAAGCGAGAAATCAGTTGAAATTTTTAACCTGTGAAATGGTACTTCAGTATCATGTGTTAGACAAACCAGCAACCATTTATAGCACGTCTTTTTTAAAAGAAAGGTACGTGCATATAGTATCACTTTGTCTGTCCGTCTGTCAGTGCGTCTGTGGACACCATATCTCTGCAACTATTAAGTCCGATTTGAAAAACTCTTTTACGTTGGGAAGCCCGAAATTTGAGAACGATAATCCTCGTTTTCTTCTAATGCACATCTTTGCCGTTAGAGAGCGTAAATGGAGATTCTATCGAATTTAAAATACATTTTATCCTATAACATTGCATCTAAACATTAGATTGAAAAAAAAAAATGCTTACTTTCTTTTGATACCATTTATAATGAAGACTATTTCCGGTAGAGTTTCTTTTTCAAGTAATTTTGCTTTCCACAAGAGGAAGGCATACCTTCCTCTTGTGGAAAGCAAAATCGTAATGACTTCGAATGACGGGATGCTTACGGCTGGGAATGACGTCACCTCTTCCAGGGATGGAAATTCTGCGCCAAAGTGTGCCTTAACAAAAGTCTTGCGCCGTCTTGCTACAAAAGGCAGGTTTTGCGCCATTGGGCGCCAGAGAACCTCTGATCCCCCGTCGTCATTGTCGGGACTTCGGTATACAGTAAATTCTCCATGCCCACTCTTGCGCTTGAAGCTGAGTAAGTCCATGCGGTGGGAAGAGCGATTCAGCGACTTATGATCATATGTAGAGGATTTTAGGAAGGGAGTGTCTGACCCCAGGTCTTAAACAACCCTTAGAAATAGGAAACTAGGAGATTTGGGCTAGAGCGCCCGATAGGAAAGTGATACGGAAGCGAAGTAGAAAGGGGGAGGAAGACGCCCTTATTTATTACCGGGGGCCAGTACCTGGGGTCCGACGGCTTTAACGTGCCCATCCGACGCACTGCGGGTATTTAGTGGATCGAGCGTTCGTACCTTACTGGGATCGAACCTGAGGCCATTCCCGTGGCAGTCACGAACGTTGCCCACTCGGCCACCTGCGGCCCGATTCATCGACTCCAAGTACTAGGCATTTTATGTAGTTACTATGGAAATCATCGACGGGAGTCGTCGGCCCGCTACGGACGACGGAAAGCATCGAGTATGCTATGGAAATCGTAGGTCCGCTACGGACGACGGAAAACGCCGAGCATGCAACGGAAATCGAAAATCTCAGTGAAATTACGTTATTAAACATCTGTGTAAAGTTTATTTTCGTGTTTTCAAGATTCTAACACTTGCTAAATGTTTTCGGGAATGTTTCTTGGGTGTTGAGAATGTCACGTCGTTTTCAGTTTCCTCAAATAAAATTTTTTCGACCAAGCCCCCTCCCCCCTTCTCTCTCTCTCTCTCTCTCTCTGCCTGATTATATTTTGATTTTTGATGTTTTCTTGTGTCATATTCCTCGTTTTTAATATCTTCGGTAATAGTAACAAGTTTGTAAAATCATGCAATGCATTGATTATAATACGCTTTCCAACATACCAGAAATCATTACTCAAGTTATCACTCAGTTTATGAGAATAATGGCTGTGGAATAAATATCGGTACTGTGCCTTGACCCTTGATCCCATATCGATGATATTCAACAGAACCGGTTCAGTATACCTCCGAAATAACATAAAGTTTTGTCGCAATCGAAGCATTTTTACGTAAGTTATGATGCATAAGGGCTATTAAATAGATCTCGCTCCTGTGTCCTAACCTTTGACCCCATTTCGCCCATTTTCAATAGAATTCGTCTCCAGGCAGGTATTTACAACATACTAACATTTCATCCAAATCGAAACATTTTTACGTAAGTTATAACGCATAATGGCGATGGAAGTGATTCCGCTCCTATGTCCTGACCTTTGGCCCCATTTCGCCCATTTTCAATAGGGTTTGTGGCCAGGTGGTCCTCTACCACATACTAAAATTTTATCGAAATCGAACCTTTTTTTACGTTAGTTATGACGCATAACAGCAGTGGAATGAATCCCGCTCCTATGTACTGACGTTTCACCCCATTTCGTTCACTTTAAATAAGGTTCCTTCCCAGGCGATACCCTACCAGATACTAAAATTTCATCGATATCGAACGATTGTTACGCGAGTTATCGTGCGGACGGACATACGCACACAACGCATGACGTAAGGAAGCAGATGGGAATCGCGACCATCTGCTGGCAAGAGTATGACGTCATAAAACTTTAATAGTATCCACACACAACGCGTGACGTAATGAGACAGATGGTGTGACCGCACGCCAACATTCTCAAACGCGAGATTGTGACGTCATAAGATTTCTAAGCATTGGAAACATTAATGGAACAACGCCATGACACTAAAAAACGTTATAATCTGGGTTGGTTATTTGAACCACTAAATGCCGCCCCGGTGGCGCAGTGGTCTAAGGCGATGGCCTCTGATCATTCGTCCAAAAGGGCTCCGGGTTCGAATCCCGGTGAGGCATGGATGTTGTGTTTGTCTTACGGCACTGGCTCTCTCCCTTCCCTGGAACCAGTGACCCTAAATTAGGGACGGACGACTGCTTATAGCCCATTGAGTTGCTCACGGTGGTCGTTAAACCTCCAATAAAAAAACAAAACAAAAAAAAAAACACTAAACAAATTCTCCTAAAGTCGAGATCAAGCTAAATCGATTTCTAGTACCAGAAAACGGTAGGTTAACGACTTTCATCAAAATTCTTAGAGCCGTTTTCAAGATAAATGTACATACATGCATACATACAAGAATTGCTACTTTAAGGTGGACGTCAAGTAATTTTGCTTCCTATACTTCCAATGGAAAAACTTCTGTACACATTTCCTTCACAATTAGTGTGTTCCCAAGGATGGAAATTTAAACATCGATTAAAATAACTTCATACTATAACTTGGAATACTTAACATTTTCTAAAACATAAGCATAATTATATTAAAAAAGAACCTTTCCTTTGGTGGTGTTGAAACCAGAAAAATGATGGCGCGACCTGTACTTTGATGACGTCATTGGACAAATAAATGTTGGATTTAATTACGGTTATGGTTTAGAAAGTATTAAGGAGTCCAAGTTATGAAATGAAGCTAATACTTTCTAAACCATAACCGTAATTAAATCCAACATTTATTTGTCCACTGACGTCATCAAAGTACAGGTCGCGCCATCTTTTTTCTGGTTTCAACACCACCAAAGGAAAGGTTGTTTTTTAATATAATTATGCTTATGTTTTAGAAAATGTTAAGTATTCCAAGTTATAGTATGAAGTTATTTTAATCGATGTTCAAATTTCCATCCTTGGGAACACACTAATTGTGTAGGAAATGTGTACAAAAGGTTTTCCATTGGAAATATAGGAAGCAAAATTACTTGACGTCCACCTTAATAGTGTGGGATAAGGGCGATGGAATGGATCCCGATCCTATGTCCTGACCTTTGACTCCACTTCACCCATTTTCAATACAGTTCGTCCCCAGGTGGTTCCCTACCACATACTAAAATTTCATTGAGATCGAACCATATTTATGCAAGTTATGACGCATAAGGGCAATTGAATGGATCCCGCTCTTATGGCGTGACCTTTGACCACACTTCACCCATTTTCAATAGGGTTCGTCCCCTGGTGGTCCCCTACCACATACTAAAATTTCATCGAAATCGAACCATTTTTACGTGAGTTATCGTGCCGACAGACGGACGGAAAAAGCTGGAGCATATACGCTTCTCCAACCTACGGTTGGAAAGCGTAAAAAAGGAGCGCCTTCGTTCGTTTTTTTTTTTTTTTAAGAAATTTCTCTAATGAAATGCATGTTACCCTATTTCTAATACATGCTAAATATATCTAATAACTTACGCAGCAAATTAAAATCAAATGAATTGGTTCAAGAGAAAGAAAACTCTAGCGAGCGAATTCATGAAAGAAGGTTAGAAGAAATTGTTAGACAGAAAAAACTTTAAGAACATGAAATTTCATTAGTTGTGAATGACTTTCATTATATATCTACAAAATGCCTAACGTTTTCACAAGCATTAATCATATTTCTTCATTAATAATTTTGTGTCAAATCAAGAACGAACATTTATTTTTCATCAAACTTTTATTACTTATCAACAAACATGTCTGAAGTTTTTCAAACCTTCAAGATTTCATTTCCGTACAACGTTGTTATCTTATAAATATATTTGATTAATTTCCTCATTTGATTAAAGACATCGTTCTGTACTAAGGTGAGTGATTTTCTATTGCATACATTAAATCTATTTAGTTGGCAGGCATGTGACCAATACCTAAATATCATGGTTGTATACATTAGAGAGTGAAATGCAAGATTCAACACTTTGGTACCAAACGTGTGGAAGTTCCGCTTTTCTTATCACTGCCCACTTTCATGCTTGCTTTTTTTGCATATTTTCTATGGTGGCGTGAAATTATTGTACATCATAGTTTTCTCCTCTGTATACCTTGTTCTAATTGTTCGATTTGAAAATCCCTTTGTCTCTGATATCTTCCTTCATGTACGAGAAATGTTTTGTGCATCATTTGTTAATTTTCATAACATACTTTTCAGTCGCTAGTAGGAGACAGTAACTATTTCTGTATCTATATGTTTTGTCAATTGTAGAAATTTGGTTAATTCTTTTTAACGGGTTCCATTGTATATGAATGAGTATAAAATATCTTATTTGTACCGGAAAGAATTCAAAAGTGCTCATTACAATCGAAATTTCGGTCTCATTTTTTTTTTTTTTTTTAATGCCTTACTCCGATACATGATTGAAAAGGAAAACGCAAAGTCTTGTTTTTAAGGTAAAACAAAACTTGCACAAAAACATTCCTAAGCATGATATACAGGAATGAAACAGTAAAATGTGTCAAAATATTGTAACAGTTTAAAATATGGGAATTTATTCCTGTTGAAGCCAAGGTGTAATTCGCCACATTATTAGCACGTCTTTTGTAAAAAAAGATCGTGCTTATGTTACCGGTTTGTCCGTCCGTCCGTCTGTACCCACGATATCTCTGCAACTATTAGTCCGATTTGAAAAATTCTTTTTGCATTGGGAAGCTTGAAATATGATAATGATGATCCTTTATTTCGCTTTTTTTTTTTTTTTTTTTTTTTGAACGAAGTACAATTTCGCTTGTAGAGAGCGTAAATGCAGGTGATGTCAAATTCAAAAATACATTTTATTCCACATATTTGCTTCTAAACATCCGACTGAAGAAATTCTTTTATCTTTCGATTCCGTTTATGTCGAAGAGTATTTTAGATATATTTACTTTTTCAATTTGAGCATAGATTTTCCGTTAGGGGGCGTAAAAGTAAATTACATTTTCCCGATAACTCTTCTTCTAAAACTCCGATTTGAAAATTTTTTTCTTCAGCAGATACACCTCCCAATGAAAAATCGTTTGCATATAATTTCAAATTTTTGGTAAAGAATACTTTGGCCACCAGGGGGCGTAAGTGTTAATTTTTGCTTCTGATGCATTTGCCATAAAATCTGAGCTTCTAAAGTATCGATTAAAGAAATTATTTCGTGGACTGATGCCACTCACATCTATAAACCTTTTAGGAATATTTTCTTCTTAAAATATTCCACAGTTTCTCCGCCAGGGGACGTAGATGTATATCTTATGTTTGTCAATATCTCTACTTGTAGGAGTCCGATTTGAAAAAATCCTTCTTTGTTGGATAGTGTTTTCAGTGTGACATGTTTTTCATATAATTTCAAAATTTTCAAGTATTTCATAAACTTTCGGCTAGGGGGCGTAAAGGTAAATTGCGTTTCCCCCTATATCTCTGCTTCTAAATCTCCGATTGAAAAATTCTTTCTGCACCGGATACAGCGCCAGATGGAAAATCGCTTGCACATAATTTCTAATTTTTGTAAAAAATGGTTTGGCCACCAGAGGGCGTAAATCTCAATTTCCGCTTCTGATGAATTTGCAGCAAAATATGAGCTTCTAAATTCTCGATTGAAAAGAACGCCGTTTACAGACCGATACTAATGTCGACAAACCTTTTAGAAACATTTTCTTCTTAAAATAATGCATGGTTTCTACGCCAGGGGCGTAGATGTATATCTTATTTTTGTCAATATCTCTACTTCTAAGAGTCCGATTTGAAAAAAAATTCCTTCTTTGTCGGATAGCGTTAACGATGCGAAATGTTTTTCATATGAATTCAGAATTTTCAAGTAAATCATAGACTTTCCGCTAGGTGGCACAAAGGTAAATTGCGTTTTCTGCGTTATTTCTACTTCTAAAACTCCGATTTGAAAAATTCTTCGTATATCGCATACAAGACCTGATGGAAAATATTTTTCACATAATTTCTAATGTTTGGTAAAGAATGGTTTGTCCACCAGGGGTCATAAGTGTTAATTTCTGCTTCTGCTGTATTTTTCGCAAAATCTGGGCTCCTGAACACCCGACTACACTTTTTTTTTTTCTTGGACCGATCCCGCTCAAATGGAAAAACCTTTTGAGAATACTTTCTTCCTAAAATAATGCAAGGTTTTCCCACCAGGGGACGTAAAGTCACATCTTATTTTTGTCGATATCTCTTTTTCTAAGAGACCGATTTGAAAAGTTCTTTCGGTGTTGGAGAGCGTTTTCGGTGCGAAATGCTTTTTATATAAATTCATGTTTTTCTTAATGCACAAGTCTGCAACCAGAGGGCGAAAGTTTACGATTACGTTTGCAGCAATATCTGAGGAATTAAAAACCAGATTGAAAAACTTTTCTTCCGTCAGATACTATTGTTTTCCATACCGGTTGTATTGACTTTGAATAACTCTGAGAAATTAAATAATGCATCAGAACGGATTCAAAAGACGTGCTTATTACACCCGAAAATTCGGTGTCATCTTTCTTGTTTTCGGTTTAGTTTCGGTTTAATACAGCTCTAGAAGGAATGGTTAGAATCTTTAAAAATTTTCTTGCTGAAAAGTTTTCCTATTGTGACAATGATTTTTGGACCTTATTTTTAGCACATCTTTTGTAAAAAGAGATGGTGCTTATGTGTTTTTTGTTTTGTTTTTTCGACTGAAGGTTTAACGACCACCGTGAGCAATTGAATGATGGGCTGTGAGCCAGCATGCAGTCGCCTGTCCCTAATTTAGGGCGACTAGTTCCAGGGAAGTGAAATAACCAGTGCATGTAGAGACAAATACAACATCCATGCCTCACCGGGATTCGAACCCGGACCCTTCTTGGATAAATGATCAGAAGCCAGCGCTTAGACAACTGCGCCACCGGGGCGGCGTTCTTAAGTTATCACTTCATCCGTCCGTTTGCCTGTGGGCACCATATCTCTGCAACTATTAGTTTGATTTGAAAAATTCTTTCTGCATTGGGAAGCTTGAAATGTGAGGACGATAAATTTTGCTTTTCGGTTGTTCCACGATTCACAGCTTCGTCACAAGAGGGCGTAAGTGCAGATCTGTCGACTTCAAAAATCATTTTATTCAATATAATTATTTCTGAACATCCGATTAAAAAACATTTCTTTCATTTGATGCTATTTATAACGAAGACTATTTTGGGTACAGTTTCCTTTTCAAGTAATGCGTAGTTTTCCCGCTAGGTGGGGTAAAGTTAAATTGAAATAAAAGTCCGATATGAAAGATTCTTTTTGATTCGGATACAAATGTTTGCATGTAGGATCCAATTTTTGTAGATAATGTTTTAGCCACTAGGGGGCGTAAGCGTATATATTTGTTTTTGATATATTTTCAGCGATATCTGCGTTTCTGAAAGCTCCATTAAAAAACATTCGTTCGCGGTCAGATACCACTCACTACGACATTTGATAATGCGTTGTGCTGAAAATTGTCCATAATTTTTCCGTCAGGGTGTTTCAATGTATTCCTTATTTTTGTCGATATATCTGCTTCTATCAGTCCGACCTGATTTTTTTTTTTTTTTTCGGAGAACGTTTTGGGTGCGGAATATTTTGCATATAATTTCAAAATTTTCTTAACGCACACGTGTGTACCTAACAGTGCGTAAGTTCGTTTCCGTTTGTAGCATATTAGTAGTAACATCTGCGTGTCTAAAAACCCAATTGAAAAAATCGTCTTTTGGTCACATACTACGAACTGCCAAAACATTTTGTGTACACTTACTGCCAAAAATAGTGCACAATTTTTATGACAGGGGCGCTAATGTGTTACCAGTTTTTTTTTTAATATCTCTGCTTTTGAAAGTCCAATTCAAATAATTCTTTGGTGTGGAACACCTTGCTTCTATCTACTCGTGGGGTTTTTGTAGTTCACGGCTCTGGCGCTAGGTAGGGTTAGTGTATACTTCTGTTTGATGCTGTATTTCCGCTTCTAAAAATCCTTTTTTTTTGTACTGTATGCCGTTTGTTAGAGAGAAAATGGGTAATAATATATTTTTAAAATAGTTAAATATTATTTTAAAAATATTTTAAAATGTGGAATTTATATTTTTAAAATAGTGTACTGTATGCCGTTTGTTAGAGAAAAATGGGAATTTATATTTTTAAAATAGTCCAATTCAAATAATTCTTTGAACGCCGTGTGGAACACTTTGTCTCTCTACTTGTGAGGTTTTGTAGTTCACAATTCTGGCACTAGGTCGTGTTAGTGTATATTTCAGTTTGATGCTGTATTTCCGCTTCTAAAAGTCCTTTTGAATTTTTTTTTTTTTTTTTTACTGTATGCTGTTTGTTAGAGAAAAAATGGGGAATATTAATTTTTAAAATAATGAACAATTTACCCCATAGGGGGCAGAAACGTCAAAACCTTTTTCTCTCTTTCTCTGCTTCCAAGAGTCTTCTTTGAAAAATTATTTTTTCCTTAATATAGCTTTTGCTGTGAAGAATACCTTTCCCATGGTTTTTATTTTTCCATTATTCAAAATTCTTCCGCGAAGGGGCGTAAAGTTATACGTCAGGATTTCCCCTTTATATGTTCTTCTGTTTGATATAAAAATCGCTCTGTTTCTTTATATGTTCCTTCATCTAAAAGGGAATTGGGCACAATTTGTTGACTTTCGTAACCGACTTTTCAACTGCTAGTGGGAGAAGTTTCTGTTTCTAGATATGTTTTATAGATTTTAGAAATGCAGTTGAGTTTTTCGTAACTGTTTTTTTTTTTTTATTTTAATGGGTGCTATTGACTATGAATGACTTTGAAATATATTTTGTGTTGGAAAGGATTCAAAAGGCATGCTCATTACAATCGAAAATTCAATGTCGTACGTATTTTTTGTTGTTGTTGTTGTTTGTTCTTTGTGAAACATTAGATTATCCTTTTCGAATTTTCTGGAAAATAATTGTTCTCTTTTGCGAGTATTTTAATCTTAAAATATCACAGTCATGACTTGCCAAATTGTCCTAATGATGCAGAAAAGAGAAATAGCAGAGAAGTAAAAAAAAAAAAAGTGGCTAAGTTTTTGTAAAAAACATGTGCCACTTCCCAATTGCTAAATCCAATTTCCAAATAGCTAAAATTTGTAGCCCAAGACAAAATTGTGCTTGACTAGTTGTTTGTTGTGATTCATTGGCTGATTCATCCAGTTTATCTTGCACAACAAATTTCCTGGTGTTTTAGATATCTCTCTTAGTCATGTTTTAAATGGCAAGACCTCCTTGACTCCCTCCTTGACAAGCCATTGTACTGAAGGTGAGTCATCCTTGACTCATCTTCCATGGGTGCACACCTGAGCTCAACACGTTCGTTCATAGTGTTTTTAAAAAGTCGGTGCCTCGTGCCACTCTGGACGCCGTTAGCAGCTCTGACTCATTTGTTGTCTTTAACGCTCCCATTCTTGTGCCATTTGTATGCTGTCCATAAGACTAGTTCGCACTCATAAGTGGAGTCATAGAAAAAGATACCCTATACGTTTGCACTAGAGGACGTGGTGCATGGTATTTGACACTTCGGCTTTTGTGTGTGTGTGTGTGAACTCACTCACTGTAAATCAGAAAGAAAGCCTGTAGCTTTTAAAATTCCGTTTTTCTGTTCGAAATTAGTGTTCTTGCATGGAATGGTATTTGCGAATTACACTTCTAAACATCACGCACTTATATTGGGGGAGGGGGGTGTTCTAGTCTGAAGTCTAAGTTTAATTAAAACACTTATGGGCTTTGGTTTGAATCTGAGGGTGGATTATAAATTCTTAGTAAACAACAACAATTTCTCTGTTCCCAGTTTTTGGGGTCATTAAACCAGTAAGAATGCTGCACGAATCAGCCAACATGTTTGAATTTATTTCAAATTAGAATATTTTTGATATTCAAAATTCACGCTATGAATTTTAACATCCCGAAGAAAAATTCTCGTAATTTTGCCTTGATTTCACTGAAAGTAGCAATCCATTAAAAAAAAAATGCTGTTTTGTGTTCAACTCTATCAAGATGTTCAAGCATGGGTTCAAGGGGTAGGACCACCTCTCATTTTTGTATATTTTCGGTATATAGACACACGAGCAATTATTTTAAGCAGAAAAATTGTCTCTGTGCATAGAAAAATTATGGATAACATTTTTGATTTAGATTTTTCCTATGCATATTTTCCAATTACGAGCAGTTGCTCAGCTAAAAAGAAAAACGTGTAGTGTGGCCACAAGCATTATAACTGTATTACTGATTCTGACATCTACGCATTAATTGCTGAAATTAAATTTTGTGTATTGTTCTGAATACTTTTCAGAGACTAGATTTCCATTTTCCAGCGGCTGTAACAAATTGCATTAGTTTGCTGCACGTAGAGAAATACTGTTTAATTCGGAATTTACACCGAACGCACGCGAGGGTTCGAATCGGGTGAACGTAGTATAAACTGTGTCATTTATTCATATGTTAGATTGTATTCCGTCTATGTATATAAAAAACGATTGCAAACGTACCTGGAAAAACAGAAAAAGCTCTCACAAAAACAGGTTAAGTGATTTGAGTTTAATACCACCAAGTAATTATTCCTCATTGTGGACGAAGTAAAAATAATTAATACGAAGTAAAAACAATTATTCGTGGACGAAGTAAAAAAAAAACGTGCTCCTGATGGAGAGAAAGCGTTGGCATTAATATGCTTAAATAATGCAAAACACCAATAATTGTGGACATATATTTTACTGTAAAAGCACTAGAAAAATGCTAATCTGGGTAGAATTTTTTTCCAAGGTTTTTTTTTAAAGAGGAGGATTAAAAAGCTTGGAAGTAATTTTACAGTCTTCCTTCCAAGATTTCTTCAAAGGAATACCGTTTGTGTTTTAAAGATATTGATATATATATATTTATATTGCTAAGCACAACCCTTTTCTCATCCTCATCTCTCTCTCTCTCTACATAATCATCAACCATAATAAATCAGTTGCTGGAAAAGGTCTCCAAGTTTTTTCCCACAATTTTTATCTTGAGCCAGTCTCCTCCACGTGGTTTTCTTCTATGTCATTTTTCTGTTTCTTGGCATGCAGTCCAATATTTCAATTTATTGACGGTGGGCAGTTCTTCTAGCAATATGCATCGCCCAATGACATGTCAGGGATTTCACTCAGATTATGATGTCTTTCACTTTTGTCATTTTTCCCGATCCATGAAGTTCCCCTTAATTTTCAGGTTACACCAAGCATGCATATTTCCATGCTTCTTTGAGTTATTTGCGGCCTCGGTACGTTTTATTCCAATTAAGATATCCCAGCACGTTGAAAAGGTCGTTTTGAGCCAAATTTCACATTTTGTAAAAAAAAAAAAAAAATGCGTTCATTTTAATCCCCCATTTTTTTAAGATTCCAAAACTGCCTTTGTTTTTTGTCTACGATGAATAGATACAGAGTTATAGCAATCGGAATATCTCAACCCAGGTGTCAAACGAACGGGAAGTGACATTTGAAACGCGTTTTTTGCAGGATGAGATTTTCGTCCCGAACTCTTTACAGAAAACCTGATAACTGCAAAAGGTATTTAAATAAATTGATGAAACTTGGTATACATCTTTCTTACAATATTGTGCACGCAATGAACTAAAAGTTTTGCTGTTTGTCAGTTCAAAGTTAGGTTCTAGCTATTTATATACAACATAGTGAAGAAATTTGTCGAAAATTCGCACTAATGCATGTAGGAATGAGTGTATCTCAGCAGTGTTTAGGAGCATCACTTACTTTTAGTTCACTGCATCTATGCAGTGAACTAAAAGTCATGCACATATACTCATGCAAAAAATGCAATTATATATCTGTAACTTTTTTATTTAGAGCGTTTACCGTAAATGACATATTTCTTTAAATTCTTTCACAAATTTCCCAATTTCTTGAAAATTTACATTGATATCATTTTTTTTCAACGTTGTGTTTTTGTGTGTTAGCCTTCCTGAAAAAAAAAAAAAAAAAAAACCCGCATTTTTTTTCAAAAAAAGTGCTCCCAACGTAGTGGGATACCTTAAGCGACTGCCCCAATTATGCGAAGCTTTATTCCAAAGAGCTAATTTGGAATTTTCAAAAATTGTCCCAAATAAACGGCTGTTGCGATTAAAAGATGCCCCAATTAACCGAAATCTACTGTATTTTAGTTTAGGCCCATGTCTCTAATTCAAGGCCCATGTCTCTAATTCAGAAGTACGAACCGGAAGGATGCATTTATTAAACACTTTGTTTTTTAAGACATCGCGGCAAATTGCTCTTGAAAATAGCGATTTTCTCTTTAAATGCATTCCGGACATGTTTCATACGTCTCTTAATTTCGCCTTCGATGTTGTCCTTATTTGACATGTTGCCCAAAGTAGGCATCGGTTGCCTCTGGATTTGTTCCATCAACCGCTAAATCTTTAGTTCTCGTGAACGCATTACCCATCAATTTTGTTTTTTAAGTTCATTTTTAATTTCACTTCTTTACTCTTGTCAGCAAGCTCCGAAATCTTACTCTGCAGCTCTGCGTGAGTGCTTGCAAAAATGGCTGTCATCAGCAAAAAAATTAAAAAACCGGAGGTGGTTAAATAAATCACCGTTAATCTACATATCCTCTTATCTTCTCAATACATTGATTGAAAGACATTCTGCTGCAATGTGGCATTGACGAGCTTAGGAGATGTGGTGTCACCTTGTCTCACTTTCTTTTTTAATTTTCTATATGTTCTGTGCCCTCGAGCAGTCGAACCTTTGCACTAGAACATTTTCATAGATATTAATAATACGTGTATTAAGGTATGTATTTTCAGTACCGCAAGATTTGAAACGCATTATAATTGCTGATGGTTACGCGAATCAGAGAAAGTCCTTTTTTTTTAAATAATAAATAAAATCCGTACATAGTGGAAGTTCATACATGCTGTGTATAATATTTTTTAAACAAAATCTTGCCAAAGCCGGGAAGTGACACTTGAAATGACACCCATAGTGACACCCATATCCTCTGGCACCCATAGTGACTGACACCCATCCCCTCTGCTTTTAATTTTAAAAATTCTTCGCTTTGCCTCTGTAAGAAAGGTTTGTTCTGCGGGTACTCTCAGTTGCTTAACAACTGATTTTGAAATTTGGAAACGAATATTTAGTCTAGAAAATCCGTGGGAGATCACTGTATGCAATATAGCTCAGTATCAAAAAAGCTTTTTTGCCTGCTCGCTGTAGTCTGGAATTACACGCCGGGAACTTACTGTGTTACTAATTTTTTTTTTTTTTTTTTTATCTCTGTTAGAAATGGCCCTATCTCAGTTTCTTGATTAATTTATATATATTTTTTTATTTATGTAGAGGATTTTAGGTAGGAAATGTCTGACCCCAGATCTTAAACAACTTTTAGAAACAGGATATTAGGTGTTTAGCCTAGAGTGACCGACAGGAAAGCCACACGGAAGCGTGGTAGAAAAGGGGAGGAAGACGTTCTTATAACCGGGAGACCAGTACCCGGGGTCCGACGGCTTAACATGCCCATCCCACTCACGGCGTATGTGTATTGGTTCGTACCTACCTGGGATCGAACCTGAGACTTCTGTAGCAGTCACGAACGTTGACTGAGCTATCCGCGGCATTCAGTTTGCTGTCGCTAGTGCACCTGGTCTTTATGCTACACACCTTGTAGTATGATATTTGCGCGAATCCATTTATTTATACCGAATGGAGGTCAGCTGGATTGCTAATTTGATTGACTGATTGCTTCGTTACCACCCGTGCTGCTTATTAATTTCATCCATTCCACATTAGATTCTGTAGTACCTGCAGTTTATACCTTAAAATCGAACGAGCTCGTGCATTCACGTTATCAATTTAGGCTACCTTTCAAAGCAACAGTCCTTTCAAAATCAGGGACATTGCTGATATGTTCTTCGTTGTTCCTCTGGCATGGACACTGATAAGTGATTTTTTTAATCATAAGATAGCAACTACAGTGTTGTTGCCTTGGAACAAAATTGATATATGCATTAGATTCATATGTGTAAAATGCATTAAAGTTTAGTCGTTGATTAATGTATGTGAAAGTATTTGTGACTATTAAATTGCTAAAAAAAATGTTGAAGGAATGCATTAGCTTCTTAATTATTATGTAGAGCTGCGGGTGGCCTAGTGGTCAACGTTCGTGACTGCCACGAAGAAGACCTCGGGTTCGACCCCTGGCAAGTACCAACGCTCGAACCACTAGATATCTGCCGTGCGTCGGATGGGCACGTGAAACCGTCGGGCCCCGGGTACTGGCCCCCCTGATAATAAATAAGGGCGTCTCTCCCCCCTCTCTACCTCGCTTTCTTGTCACTTTCCTATCGGACACTAGCCTAAATCTCCTAGCTTCCTATTTCTAAGGGTTGTGGGCCGCGGGTGGCCTAGTTTGCAACTTTCGTGACTGCCACGGAAAGGACCTCAGGTTCGATCTCAGGCAGGTTTGATCGATGGAAAGATGAAGACGATCGACTAAATATCCGCCGTGCGTCGGATGGGCACGTTAAGCCGTCGGACCCCGGGTAACCCCCCCCGATAATAAATAAGGGCGTCTTCCTCCCCCTTTCTACTTCGCTTCCGTGTCCCTTTCCTATCGGGCACTCTAGCCCAAATCTCCTAGCTTCCTATTTCCAAGGGTTGTTTAAGACCTGGGGTCAGACACTCCCTTCCTAAAATCCTCTACAGCAAATGATCATTTGATCATGATCATCTAAGGGTTGTTTAAGACCTGGGGTCAGACACTGAGACACTCCCTTCCTAAAATCCTCTGCATATGATCTGATCTAATTATTATGTAATAAGGAAGAAATTGAAAATAACTGCATCCGCATGTTTTGTCATTAAATTAATTTAACGAAATTTCTAATACAGAATTTTTTTTGCAACACTCACTAATCTAAAAGGTTCAGCTTTTTTTTTTTTTCTGGGTAAAATTCATCACAATTCTTGTAACTGAAAAGTTGATGGTGGCGTTGTTTATTAAGTTAAGTGTAGTACTTGTTTTCAACTTCTCTTGTTTAATCCTCCATCGATTTTATTTTTAATGGTTTTGTTGAACTCAGGACTTTATAAACAAGTTCAGACACAGACTTCCTTCTAATCGTTTTACCGCGAAGTGTTAAGTGACAAAGAAAGCTTTGTGGTGAAGTCGTACCGTTGTCTGATACACATAGATGAAATCGTACGGCCGGTTTTGAAGAAATTTATTATAAGAGGCCCTTGCGTAAATCGTCAGTTTTCTTTCGCCACAAATGAATATTGCCGAAAAAGGCTCTTGCGTAAGTACTGTTTGTTAACATCACATCCGCTGTTGAGAACCATCAAGTAGTATTTCAGACCGTGTTGAGTGTGATGAAGGTTGGTTTGCGAGACAAGACAAGAAGTTATAAATATTGATTTTGAATGAATGTTAAGAGCAGAATGTGCACAAGTTAACATAAAGCACAAAAAATAACATATTTCTTTATTAAAATGAGTAAGACAGCAAAGTCATGTGTAAGAATTCAGTACACGCGAAAGCGAGTTTTTTTTTTTTTTTTTACTATGCTTCTTTCCGGACAGTTGTAAATCTCAAGTAAAAAATCTCGATGTAATAAAAATGAGTAACGTTGCGTCATAGTCAAAATCACTGCTGAAAATTGATCCTGCTGCATTCTGTCTGTCTCATGAAATGACGCAACAACGGTTCATTTCATTGTTACTCAACAATATATTTTACTAAACTACCACGTAATATTATTTCATAAACGTTATATCACATAAACGTAACAATGTCTTATTGCTTACGAGAACCTGGCGTTAAATGTTATAAAAGCCATTACAAAAATGCTTTTTAATACACTGTATTTTTTCGACAGTAGTAAAGTATGCATCGTAGCGAAATTTGGTTTTTCTCTCGCCCCCCATTCCCCTCCCAAGAGGAAGACTACTTGCTATACTGATGATAGCTTTAAAATGTGATTTCTTACCCGATGGAGTGTATGTAACCTGTAGATACCTTAGACCGAAAGCTACCAATCTCCCTCACTAACACACTTGCGATTCTGCTTTCCTTTCTTTCTTAAGGCAGATGGACCTTCTTCGTAGCTGCATCCTATTTAATCGGTGTCAGGGTTGTTTCTTACGTTCGTCTAAATCTGAAAAATATATACCAATCTCCCTCACTAACACACTTGCGATTCAGCTTTCCTTTCTTTAAGGCAGATGGACCTTCTTCGTAGCTGCATCCTATTTAATCGGTGTCAGGGTTGTTTCTTACGTTTGTCTAAATCTGAAAAATATATAATAATAAAATATTGTTTTAAAAAAACTAAACAGTCTAAATACTATGGCCACCGCCGCATTGTTTTTTTTTTTAATATTTACTTTTATGACTCACATATCTTCTTTCATTGGTTTTACAGTAAGATTCATTAATCTACCTAAGTACCGCTCAATGTCTGGAATTAGTAAACCTTATTGTTTGCTATGATTTAATTCCACTTAGTATGTACCGGACTGTGGCTCAGTGTAGTAGTTGTGAGTGACGCGAATAAATACAATGTGTTGTACGTATATAAATGTATACTCTCAAATCACTAGTTTTAATTCACACCTACAAAGATCTTGGCATGCGAAAGATGCAGAGCATAAATGATCTGCAGAAAGTACCAGTCTGTTTTTGTTTTAGTAACTTTTAAGGAAAAGCGAAGGGGGAAAAGCAGTTCTTATAGAAACGGCTTTTATACTTATTATTTTCGGGCTTTAATGGCCACCATGAGCACCGCATAGGGCTATGAGCAGCCAGTCACCCATCCGTAATTGGAGACCATTGGTCCCATCCAGGTAAGGAACAACCATCAGACGAGCATACACACCACATCTGGGACTCTCACGTGGGACCATCTTGAAATACAGTGCCTCAGACAAATACGGCTTTTAAGAGCATGCGTAACTGTTACATAAATATTAAACTCAAGTTTCATCAACACATTGAAAAGGTGACCTTTTACTGGCCCAGCGGACCACTAGAATTTGCAAACCACTGGTCCAACAAAATATCCACTGGTCCGTAGAAAGCAAAACAAAAAAGCCTTAGACATTTAACAATATATGCAGAAAATAACGTACACCATTTCAATGGAATTATCTCCAGTATTTGTTTTTGAAACATCTATTTTGAAAGCGCAATTCACAGAACAAAGAATATTTCCAGAATAAGATTCTGGTAGATCGGTGATATAGCAGAGTAACGCAATGCAATCCCAGTCTGCTTTTAAGTAAGAAGGGAATAAGGAAACTTCAAGGGTACGAAAATTCACATACATTAGCCACTTTTTTTATATGCTTTATTGTTTAGGGTTTAGCTTCTTTTTCTTATTTTAGTCTTACTGTTCATACCTCCTACTTTCCCATGAAGTTAGTTTCAGTCCCTCATTGAACACTGTTTGCCGCCCCTGTGGCGCAGTGGTCTAAGCGATGGCCTCTAATCATTCGTCCGAACGGGGTCCGGGTTGAAATCCCGGTGAGGCATGGATGTTGTGTATGTCTTACGGCACTGGCTCCCTCCCTTCCCTGGAACCAGTGACCCTAAATTAGGGACGGGCGACTGCTTATAGCCCATTGAGTTGCTCTCAGTGGTCGTTAAACCTCCAATTAAAAAAAAAAAAACACTCTTTCACGTGAATTGCTCTATTTTTACAAAAATTACCTTCACGCATCCAATTGAAGTCCTCCACCAGTGTGTTCTCTTGGGGCAGAAACAAAAGCTGACTTGTGCCTAGTGTCAGTATCTGCAGCATTCGCAAGGGTGGGTGAATCCCAGGAAGAGCAGGATATTTATTGTGCTTATTTCTGCTCATTATGAATGATTGGGACGGAGGACAAGGACCGGCAGAACTGCCTTCTCGGTATTTGTTGTTTCTTCCACTCTTTACAAATCATGAGGGATAAAAAGAATTGCTGTTATCCAATAGCATTTCAAGAACCTGTCACAAGTTTGCAGCCTAAAAAGAAAACCGTACAGCAAGGTAATAGAAATACATTTTTTAACTTGTTACAATTAAAAAAAAAAAAAAACACTTACGGCCATCCGGGCCAGTAAAATCAATAGTTCAGTGTCCGGCGGAAGTTTTACTGGCCAATGGCCAGCAGACCACTGGGTAATTCGAACGCTGTGTAGTGTGTTTGTCTTACGGCATTGGCTCTCTCTCTTCCCTGGAGCAAGTGGCTCCAAATCAGAGACGGGAGACTACTTATACCTCACTGAGTTACTCACAATATTCGTAACCGCCCCTTCCCCAAGTTCATGACAAATAAAGTCTAGTGCCCTTCCTTCCCACCCAAAGAATCCACATTTTAGTTTTCCCCGAGCACGAGACAGCATGGGATCATGATCATATGTAGAGGATTTTAGGAAGGGAGTGTCTGACCCCAGGTCTTAAACAGCCCTTAGAAATAAGAAGCTACGAGATTTGGGCTAGAGTGCCCGATAGGAAAGTGACACGGAAACGAAGTAGAAAGAAGGAGGAAGACGCCCTTATTTATCACCGGGGGGGGGGGGGGAGAACCCGGCATCTGACGGCTTAACGTGCCCATCCGACGCATGGCGGATATTTAGTGGATCGAGCGTTCGTACCTGCCTGGGATTGAACCTGAGGTCCTTTCCGCGGCAGTCATGAACGTTGCCCATGTACTAGGGCACTAAAGAAAGCCTCAATGAAGAAAAGATGAACTTGTTTGGGGATTTAAATTCAGGAAAACAAAATTCAGTCGTTACGAAATTGAATGTGTTGTTAGGCAGTGATTATACAATTTATTTCCATTGTTGGAAGTTCAGGCGAATTTTCCGTTTGTCCACGATAAATTTTCAGCAGTTAAGTTTCTTAAAATTCATCATTTCATGATGTTTCTAATAAAGTTAACTCGTATTTTCCCAACCGATCTGATGACATAACATCGTTTTTAGGTACTAATGTAATTAAGATTTGTGCGTTAAATTTTTTCTTATAATTCCTGTCCATTTCTCCAATATTTTCTTTTTTACATCTTTTCTTCAATGTAAATAAAATTAAGCTTTGTGACAAGTTGGCTCTAGTTCGGGTAGCATTAGCTAAGATCCCTTGTGCAGTGGAAGTTTATTTAGTGCATAGTATTCAGTAGGTGTTCGTAAGTCCAGATACTAGTAACTAGTGCTGCGTACCAAAGTGATTAATTAGCAGGACTCTCCTAATGTCAGGTGTATCTTGAAACCAGACAAATCCCACTGAGGAATCCCTGTTTGGACGCCATGGCGACACGCAGACAGGTACATAGAAGGAACTGTTAGGGCTACGGTGCCGTTCGCGATAGTCGCAGCTGCGTTGTGTTTTTTAACGTCTGGGTTCAGCATGAAAGAAAAGGGTGTCAATTATCTCTGAACTGATCTTGAGGATCCTTGTCTACCGAAGTAAATGGTTTCACGTTAACTCCGCACGACAACCCTTAAGAAGTATTGGCCATAAATGTGTCCTGACAAACGTGGAATAAGGAATCCTGAATAAATTAAACAGGATTTCCTTTAGCTTCTAGGGCAACTAACTGTCTGTAGGGTGTACCACTGGGCGACGGGGACCTGCAGTTTAGGAAATAAAGGCAAAATAATTTCCGTCGAATTTTTTATTCTTTTTTAAATAAGTTTTGGGACGTGTGAGGCCATTGAAAGACATTTTTAATGGTATTTCCTTTTAGTTTCCGATTCCCCGACTTTCGCACAGGTAATCGCCCTTCGTTCGTACAGATACTGAGATTCGCAGATTTCAAATGGTTTTACAACCAGCTTATCTTTTCCACATTCATGAAACAATTAAAATTTCGTCTTTTTATGGCTCCATAATTTTATGCATTCAACAATTTGTGCGTAAATTAGGTACATAAAAAATAATATTATCAAAGTTGTTTTGGGGCTGTATATGAAGGTCAATTGTTCAGTAACTTTAAAGAACTCTGCAAGCTTAAAAAAACAGCAATTTTCTTATATGAGCACGTGTAAAAGTTTTAAAAAAGTCACAAATTCGTCAGTTACTTCACCTTACATAAAAAATCAGTCACTAAAACATGTACCAGAGAGGAAAAAACAACCTATATTTACAGGATTTTCTTTTGAAAGGTTCCCTTATTACTGATCTGTATTCGCTACGCAGATTAGTTGAAGTTACCTTTTGTAATTTTGTGAGAAAGTTTTTATAAGAATCACAATACAACCACATCTGCCCGAAAAGAAAATCGTAGATTTTAACTTTTTGCTCTCTCTCTCTCTCTCTCTCTCTCTCTCGCGCTCCGGACTTCAAAAAATTTTCATGCGGCCCTGACTGACAGGCAAGTGGCAACACGTTTTAATATTATTCCACATTTCTATATTTATTCCCAACAGATTTTGTGTAGCAAATGGGACTTGTGCTCTAATGGATAAATAGCGAGCAATTTCCAAAAGTGAATGCGTAAACGAACTCAGCAGGCAACAGTAGTTGTATCTTGTAGAATCGCATATATATTTTGCTATCCGATTTCTGCAAAGTTCCACGAACAAATATAAGACCTTTTCTCTTAAACGTAGGTTTCGAGCACTGAACACTGTTTTCAGTTGCTCGTTTTAATTAGTGCGTACTTTCTGTAATCAAAAATTTTTCATTTCAAAATTAATCCAAATTTTCTGAAATCGTAAACCCATTGGCGGTGACTATGTTCTGCCCTGATATTTTTTCCCAAGGAGATTTAACTACTGAAAAATTTTCGTGCTGTATAAGTTTTTTTTTTTTTAATTTTTGTGCGTCGTGTGTCATTCAAAAAAAAAAAAAAAAAAACGAATTTCAATAGCTGTGAAAGATTTTCCATGTTATTAAGACTATCACTTGCCGTGCGTCTTTAAAATTAATTTTGATCTACACAGAGGCTCCAAAAAAAAAAAAAAAAAAAAAAATGAGAAAGGTGCTTCCATTACATGCCCACCACACCCATGCGGTAAATGGCATCATCCACAAATGACGTATATATACACAGAGGAAAAGAGACAGAGGTCCATGGGCAGCCCGCGGGTGGCCTAGTGGGCAACGTTCGTGACTGCCACTGAAAGGTCCTCAGGTTCGATCCTAGACAGGTACGAACGCTCGAACCACTAAATATCCGCCGTGCGTCGGATGGGCACGTTAAGCCGTCGGACACCGGGTACTGGCTCCGCTGTAAAATAAATAAGGGCGTCTTCCTCCCTCTTTCTGCTTCGCTTCCGTGTTGTGTTACTTTCTTATCGGGCACTCTAGCCCAAATCTTCTAGCTCCGTATGTCTTAGGGTTGTTTAAGACCCGGGGGTCAGACACTCCCTAAAATCCTGTACATATGATCTGACCTGACAGAAGTCCAACTTCGTGTTTAAGACAGCGCCCCAGTGGTCGGACATGAAACTACGATAGCGTCTGTCACGTGACACGGTACCTGTGGCTATATAAGTAGCACCGCAGAGAGAGGGTCCCGGGTACTGCCCCTACCCGGTAATAAAAAAAGCAGTCTTCCTCTCCCTTTCTGCTTCGCTTCCGTATCACTTTCCTGTCGGACACTCTAGCCCAAATCTCCTAGCTTCCTATTTCTAAGGGTTGTTTAAGACCTGGGGTCAGACACTCAGTTTCTAAAATCTACATATGATCTAATCTGAGTTGTAAACTCTGGAAAAAAGGGGGGCACAGGCGGTTACGGTTTTTACATTTTAATTCCATGTCTGTCCACTGGCGCGCTGTTCTATTGAGATCTTCGGGACTAAATTGTTGCCATGAGTCTCAATGGAAAATTAATCTTCCATGGAGACTCCTGCAGCAATTTAGCTCCTGCTCTGGGTATATATAGAAGCAGATGTATTCGCTTTCAAGTAGTAGCATTCGCAGTTCAGATGACAGTTTATCAGAATTTTAGCAATTTCGAACGTGGTATGAAGTCGGCGCCCGGAAGATTGGGCACTCCATCTCGGAAATTACAGCGAAATTTAGATTTTTTTACACGGTCAACGACTTCGTACCTGGACTACACAAACTCAGGAGAGAAAAAATCAAAATCCAGAGTGCGAGACCGGTGTGGCCGTAAGCATCTGATGATTTAGCCGGCTCCGCCAAAATGCTGGCTCTACAGTAAAGCTATAGGCTGAACTGTGAAACATTTTACTAAAGGGCTGAGTGTAATCCTCTCCCCCTTTCGTCAAATGAACAGAAATTCTGTAAAAAGTTACTCGCAACTTCGAAATGTCATACAAATTCTGAAGAACGACACTCTTGCTCCTAACATTAAATAAATTAATGGCAAAATTCGGAAACATCTGACCGACCTCAGAAAACAAAATTCCTGAAAAGATCTCCATGTGCATTTCAAGCTCCGAAACGTTTACTCTTTCAGAAGAATTTGCGCTTTGCACAAACTGCCATTATTCTGGAATGTTACACCAATCTCCGAAATGTATTATTTTCCCATGATCCACAGAACTTTTGAAAAAATAAAGTGTGTGAAGTTATTCAGTAGCACAGGAAACAAAGGTATTTAGTGTAACCTCCTTGCTGACCCAGCAGAAAATTAACCATTTTCAAATCAACACAAATTACCCATCCATGAACATGGTATTCCAATCTATCCAGAACAATCTTGATGTTGGCATACTCTTCTTTCATTTTTATACAGAGTGTCCTATTGGGATTGAACCATTTATATTTCTGTTGTGAAGTAACAAACATTTCAAACTCCTTTTACTACTGTCTATAAAAAGTCTCCATACACTCGAATCATATGCGGGCAGTCCCATTTTGAGAAGAAGCCCATCAACATCATTACAATAAACAAGTTAACCATCTGAATGGAAGTACTTTCGCAGTGCTGCTTCTTTGTTACGATAAAAGGACACTAGTGCCAGGTCTGAGTAGTCCTTTCTCTTGTAGCCTGCAATCCAACAATTCAGCAGACTGCTTCGGCAAATACAAATCTCTTACAAGATCATTCAATTCAGGCTGACTAAACAGAAATTTTATCACAATCTGCATCAGATGGCGTATATTCGACCTGAGCTTCATCATCATCTGTAGAAGCAGGTAAACTGAGGGATTCAACATCAATCTCTGGTAGCTCAGTAAATACAGGCACAGGTATTTCCTCAGTGCTCAACTGGTCGTCGGGCAGATGAGATATCTGGGTATTGTACGTGTCGTTTGTTTTTCTTATTGAAACCTTTTGCATTAACAAGGCAGAAGTAGCAGTTATCCAAATGGTTTGTAGCTTCTCTCCAAATCATTGGCACCCCAAACTTCAGCTTAGCATTCTTTCCTTTAGACCATGATCGCAAAGTTTCAACACAGGTTTTACACACTTTGTGAGGAGCCCAATTTTTTTTATCTTGGAATCCAAGTCGTACTTTAAAGTAGGCAAGATAAACCTTCTTGACAAAGGTATTGATGTTGCGCCTTTGATCCTACAAAGTGAAGCTGCCACAGATGCAGCAGAAGATATCTGGGTCATTACTGCATTTCCTTCTTTCGGATGTTGTAGCCATTGTTAGATCACGACCTGCAGAAGCAAAATATTAAATAAATGTGGATATCTACATAAAACGATATTATAAACACATTATCCTAAAAATACAACACCATATTTTAACACTAAAGCAGTCACTGACTCGCAACAACGTGCAATCATAAGTGACAAAGAGTTAATTTCGGGTAAAATCAATGAAAATGGGGTATGCCGATAGCATAAAAATGAGATGTGTTAGAGCAAATCTGAGATCAGATTTGGAATCAGCACCCTGAAATTAGTCTAAAACAGCTGCAAAAGTCCAGGCCAGAATTTTTTCTTTTGACCAGTGTAACTTGCATGGATTTCTAAACGTGTGCGAGCGGAAAGTTGTTGACAAGTCACATGTGATGCGGAACAAACCACAGTGCGGACCGTGTTCTTATCGTTTAGCATGACTTCACGCGTTAGTACGGTGTTATTCCTCCCTTATCTAACCGTTCGGCAGTACCAAGTTGAATTTTGGGCCATGGTGGTGTCCTTCACTGAAGCGAAGGCTAAATCTTACTAGGCCTGCTAACCAAGAATGGCGTAAATATATATGTGACGCATAACATGAGCGCGTGCTAACCACTTAGCATCCAGGTACGTAATATTACGTTAACGAATGGTAGTGCAAGAAAATCGAGATCCGTAATATTACGGGCCCACTGATATGAGGTAGGGCCCCATGTTTTCGCATATATCACACAAATATCGACTTTTGAAATAATTGTCCTTTCATTTCGTTCTACTCGATGTGTACTGGAACTTTCGTCTTTTGTTTTATAACTACCAGAACGATGCTCGTAATATTACGTTTCACGTACGTTCACTGTCTGGAATCGAGCTACTTGTATCTTACAAAAAACAATTGCGTTTTTTTTTTTGTGGTTTTTTAAATTTTCCTTGGGATCTTAAGTGGTTTTAATGCGAATCTTACGTACAGCAAATTTCATATTACATCGCTTACAATTTGAACCTAGTAAATAGTATTTTGGTTACTTATGCAGAGCGCGATCTTACCAAAGTAGCCTCAAAATCGTCCAACAACCTAATTGGGTTTGAAATCATCCTCTAAAGATACGTAGCTTTTTTATTTATTTTTTTTTTTTTTTGGACTGTCTTATAACCAGCTGAAATGTCTTGGCCGGCCAGATAGCCGAGTGGTCTGAGACGCGAGCTTCTGCCGAATAGTCAGAGTTGGTCCCAGATTAGAGTCCAGGATGAGACGTGGGTGGTGTGTCTTATTACACTAGCTCTACCATTTCCCTAAATCCAGTGACCCAAAATCACACTGTAAAATTTTTCTAAAATTCACGATACGCTTTCCGCGATTCCTTTCGTGAATTAACAAAGCATATTTCTGACATAACTTTTCCCATGAAATGACGAAAAGAAACCTGAATTTCACGGATTTTTCGTTCGTCTGGAAAAATCTGAATTTTCAGAAACCTTTCTGAAAAACTCCGTTCTCACTTTTCCTCTATCCATATGACGAAACATTTCTGTAATAGGAGATATTTACGGGAATACTTGGGGGGTTTGATTAACTGTTAAATGTTAATAGTCTGTTGAAGTATTTGATTTTGAAGTTCAGTAGCGAGATCGGATATTGTAGATAGCATATCGCAGTATTTTTCTTATTGTGGCACAGGATATTTCTTCCCCGTTCCCCCGTTTTGTGAACCAATTATTATATATTGTGTTACCGTAAGAAACCGGGTGTTTAAATTATTGTACAACTGATTGTACGACGCCTGTATATCGGTGTCGTGCTTTTTGCAGACGTGCCACTTGCGGAAAGAGCCAAATGCAGACAGAGTAATCATAATGACATTTTTTGAAAATCAAAGAATTAGTAGAACTGGCAACAAAATGAAAGAATTGAAAATATTTCAGCATTTGAAAAAAAACAAGGACTTCAAAAGGTGCTTAGAAGCCTTAAGTTTTGTAATAAATTTTGACTATTTTTTTTTTTTTATTGAGGGTTTAACGACTACCGTGAGCAACTCATTGGCTTATAAGCAGTCGCCCGTCCCTAATTTAGGGTCACTGGTTCCAGGGAAGGGAGAGAGCCAGTGCCGTAAAACAAACACAACATCCATGCCTCACCGGGATTCGAACCCAGACCCCTTTCAGACGAACGATTATAAGACAGCTTAGACCAACCACTGCGCCACTAAATCTTGATTGTTTTTTTAAATAAGTTTTGTAACATAATTTGTTTTGTAACATTTTTTTGAGATTTGTGGTATAATTTTAAGTTTGTAACATTAAAATGACATAAGGAATTCTTCTCCCACAATTTTTAAACCGCCAGTGTGAATTGTCCGCATCTGGCACGACGAACACTTCCAATCTATTCAATTTCAGTTTGTCCGCAACTGGCACGTCCGCAAAAACCACGTAAACTATACACTGAAGAGCTATTGAATTAGAGATACCTGTCTTGTAAGGTGTAGCACCACCTTTCGCCCTGATGACGGCGGCGATTCGTCTCGGCATGGACTCTACAAGACACCGGAAGCGTTGGGAAGCCTTACGGATCCACGACCCCTGAACAAGCTCCCACAGTTCACGAAGATTTGATGGAGGGGGTCAGAGCCTCGAACATCTCTCTCGATGGCATCCCAGATGTGCTCGATGGGATTGAGGTCAGGTGACCTAGCTGGCCAAGGAAGCGAGGTCACGTCGGTGTGCTCGATGGGATTGAGGTCAGGTGACCTAGCTGGCCAAGGAAGCGAGGTCACGTTCGTCCAACCATTCGGAAACAATTCGGGAGCGATGGCACGGTGCATTGTCTTGTTGCAGGATAAGGAGGTCCCCAGTGGGATGTTGAAGACGCACAAACGGGAGCAAACGGTAGTCCAGGATATCCCGACAACGTTGACCTGTGCGGGACAATGTTACACGTACCAGGGGTCCCATTTCAGACCACGTAAACAGTCCCCAGACGAGAATGCCACCCCCACCAGCTTGAAGAGATCCATCGCTTCATGTGGTTTGCGCCGTACTCGTATCCTGCCATCCGCATGTATCAACGTGAATCTCGACTCATCAGTCCAGGCAACATTTTCCCACATGTCTAGGGTCCAGTGGCGATGTTCCCGCGCCCATGCTAATTTTTGCACCCTGTGATGTGCGGTCAGCAGCGGTACCCTCGTGGGACGATGGTTTCTGTACCCCATAGCGAGGAGATGGTTCTGGATGGTGTGGCTGCTTACACGCTTTTGTGCACCAGCATTAAATTGCCGAGTGATTTCTTGCATTGTGGCCCGTCTATCCGCAGTTACAATGCGAGCTAGCCGACGATGACCCCGCTCATCCGCACGTTGTTGTCCACGGCAGTTGGCCCTTGCAGGGATGGTTTTACCGCATTCGACAATTTGCCCACGATCGAATGCGCTTAGATCCTTCGTCTTACCCATACTGCGCCCGACTCTTACTGATTCCCGTCGCATCACTCCTTATATTGTCGAATCACTGCATACGTCATATCGTTTCCGTTTACACGGCCGCCCACAGCGCTACATTTACATAACGCCAGCTCTCTCTAATTCAGTTGCTCTTCAGTGTATATCATAGTTTTTTTTTTTTTTAATTGGAGGTTTAACGACCACCGTGAGCAACTCAATGGGCTATAAGCGGTCGCCCGTCCCTAATTTAGGGTCACTGGCTCCAGGGAAGGGAGAGAGCCAGCACCGTAAGACAAGCACAACATCCATGCCTCACCGGGATTCGAACCCGGACCCATCTCAGACGAATGATCAGAAGCCATCGCTTAGACCACTGCGCCACCGGGGCGGCATATCATAGTTTTAACGGCGTATGCAATATAATAATACTGTTACTCGCGTTGATTCATAACTGTGCCGATAATTACCAGCCGACAAAGTATCATATTGTTTCACTATTTATTCCATTTGAATGGACAATTTGAATGGCAATGCAGAACTGTTATAATGGCTTACAGGGTTCTTTAATACAACATTTTCATTTTATAACAAATAGAATTGATTTAAATGCGAATATACACTGAAGTATCGGGAATAAATAGTGAAACAACATGATACTTTGTCGGCTGGCCATTATCAACAGAGTTATGAATCAACGTAGCAGTATTATACGGCATACGCCGTTGAAGCTATATTGTCGCCTTATTGTGAGGTAAACTTTATGAAATATAAATGAGAATTTAGTCTGTGTGTATCAGTCTGTAGATTGCTTAAGGCAAAAGCTATTATTGCTGTCAAGAGTAAATTTTATATTCAGAAGTTTTGTTAAATAATACTATAAAACAATACATTTCACCATTTCGCAAAGATTGTTGAAAGTTATTGTTTCCTTAAAAAAAGAAAAAATCCAATGCCAAAGCATTGCGTTGCTTCAAAAATCACGATGAAAAAATATACTTAATTTTTGGGATAAGTCCTACAGAAAAAAAAATTAAATTATTGCAAACGTATATATATATATATATATATGTGTGTGTGTGTGTGTGTGTGTGTGTGTGTGTGTATAAAACTACTAAATTAATGACTAAAAAAGGAGAGAAAGAATTAACCATCACGCCACGAGAGCTTAACGTTGAACGTGAGCGCGGTTTCTTAGTCTTTCTGGCTCAGCGGTTAAGACGCGCGATATCTGTTGAGCCAATCCGAATGTCGTGGGTTCGAATCCCACTCAGCGCGGAAGGATCGTCTGGCGTAAGGGCTGAATAATTCAGGTTCTTCGATTGTGCGAAATCTCTAAATTTCTGTATAAATACGGAAAACGTTGAAACGCACTTTTCTGAAATAAACATAATTTCTGACTAAGGAAAATCCTTGAAAATACGAAAGTTAAAAAAAAAAAAAAAAAAAATGCAATCGAAAACGGGCACTTTTCAAAACGGAAATTTCGTTAAAAGACGGATACTTACGACAACTTTGCTGCACGTTATTTTCATAATTTTTTCATAAATTCGCTCCAGTTATTTTTTACAGTGTAAGGTGAGAGAGGGGTGACTGCCTTTAGATGCTCACTGTGGTCGTTATACCAAAATGAAAAAGAAATAAAGAAAAACTAAGTTCAACTTCTACCACTGAGCATCTAAAGCAAAGGCATGTCACCCCTCTCTCACCTTACACTGTAAAAAATAACTGGAGTGAATTTATGGAAATTTTCTGAAAATAACGAACTCCTACAGAAAACAATGTCTAATGTGCTCCTTATCGCATGCCATGTTACACCGTCCGTGATTTTCGTTTCAGTGACTTACTCGGATATACCTAGTGCCTCTATATGCTCTTCTGCTCCACGCTTTATTGGCCGAAAATTCGGCATCACAGCAGCATCTGTGACGTAACTACTACGATTGTATAGCAGCAGCATCTGTGACGAAACTACTCCGATTGCTATCACAAAAACGGGTAGAACTTTTTCTCACATTCAGAAATGAAGATCAGCTGTCGTATAGTCTATCCAACTAAACAAGAACCATGGTCTTCTTCGATGACAAAGAGAGAGACCTGCTTTTTCCTTCAGCTGTATGAACTATACGTAAGATGCAAAATAAAATTGTCGTTCACATTGTTGAAGATTCTGTGGAACTATTCAATCATTGCTGCAGCTGCGACCACGATTGCCAGCTTCGTTTGGTTCGTTTTATGTGTTAGCTAAGATCTGAACTCGTAAGCATCTGGGGGAAAAGCTATACAAACAGTCATAGTTTGTAGGTGCCTACCGTATAGAGATGACGTTAATTCTGTTTTGTCGTGCAGTGTATATATACTGTATAAAAAAAAAAAAAGGAGAGAAAGAATTTAGAAAGACTAAGAAACCGCGTTTGCCCGGGGGCAGGAATGCCTAGTTACGCCTCTGGTGTTTATGAATAATAAAATGTGTATCCAAACCGTAGCAATAGTCATTAACCAAGGGTCCAGAGTTTTTTCTGTGGAAATCCCAACTTATACTTTTATTTTTTGGCCTTTTGAAAATTCAAAGATTTAAACGCACTTATGATTTGATGATAAACATTCGAATTTTAGAGCATCAGGGAATATATAGCATTCATTTATCTGATTGATTTTTTTTCCTCGTAAAAATAATTGTTTCTGCCATGACGTTATATGAATATATACTGTATATGTGTGTATGTGCCGTTCTTTGGTAGCTTAATCTGGTGCGTAAGCTAAATTTCTCAGTTAAAAACCTGTGTGCGACAGTATTTCGAAGGAAAATTTTATACAAATTTAGGTGTGAAGTTGTTCTTGGTATTCTGCAAGAAACTGTTTTCTTAATTGGCCTATGCTTTTGTGACCTTCAAAGTACGTGAAAAAACAGTAATTCTACTGATGACAAGAGTGATTGCATTAATATTTTTTACAAGGTATGCTGGAAAAGGTAAAAACAAATAAGTAAGTCCACGATAAAATAAAATGGTGTATTGGAAATAAATTTCCGCCGATAAGCGATTACGTTCATTCCAGAGGTAGTTTTCAAAGTTTTTCAGGAAAAGTTTGAAAACAAAACTTTTGGGTAGCGCCTAAGATTACTTATCAGGACAGGCTGGCTATTCCTAGGAGTTTTTATGGCACCGAAACTTAATTATGTCGCAGAGTATTAGAAGGATGACTAATCAAACCTCTCCCCTGCCCTCTCCCAAGATGAACCAATGAATCAGCAGCTGTTGTGCTCAAGCCCAGGGCTTGGGAGTGACATTTGTTAATTCGCTCCCACCCCCCAAGAAATTATTTCATAGTATATTGAAAAAAAATCGGTCACACTCAGATACATTTTTCTTATCTTTCAGGTTCATGAGTCTGATCACGAAAGAATAATGGGACACAATAATTCTGGGGAAAAAAAAAACCTACTGAAAGTTCAGTGGTAGCATGATTATGGCATTTGAAGAACTATATGGACAGTCTGATAAAAGAACTATAATGGGGCGAGACGGACACTAATGGAGGGGGTCAGGGCATACACAAAACGAAAATTTATTGGGATAAATTCTAATTTTCGTAACTGCATAAACTTTTGATTTTCCATTGTAATATTATAGCTGCAAGTAAGAGGGGGGGATGAGGCTTAATGTTTTTAACATTCACCAAATAAATGATTAAAGCAATAGTTTTGCTTCATCGTATAATTTTTCACGTTTTTTTTATTAAGAAAACTAAGAAGTTTAAGGTGCAAAATGTAATTTTTTTCTCCATCTAGCCTCGATTAAAGAAATTATTTTGTTCTTGATGAAATCCCCCCCCCACCACCACCACCACCAACGGTTCTAATGCGTTGTGCATGTAGTATTTTTTTTTACGCGTTGTAAATGTAATAAAAGCCCCAAAGAATACTATTACATTGTCAATGCTACATCTATTATTTGTCGCTGCACTGCTTTTGCTAGTCCTCCCAACTTCATGCCGTAAAAACGTGTTCTACTCTGCTGCTACATGTGCGCGAGCGGGAAAGATTTTTGTACCCCCATACTGTTCAAAATTTTCTAAAGAGGTTGTCGCTCAGTAACTTTGTTGTGTGTATTTTAAAATTAAAGTAGCGTGTCAAGCTTGTGAAAACCATTGCACCTTGAGGGATTTGGAAAGGAGGGGACAAGGGTCAGCTGTTGTCCAGTCAGAAGGTCCCTTAGAGGGAGGGAGGGGGGGGGTACCTCTGAGGTGTATGACTGTTGAGTGATTCACCCACATGACTCTTCCACGCGAGTGAGTGAGTGAAGGTCTGGGTCCGCAGTCCACATGCGTTTGCAGCTCAGTGCTGTCCCTAATCATCTTGCGAAAATCTTGACCGCTATCCTCAGTGACGGCCCTAATTATCACCAGAGAATCTTTGCTCGCATGTTAGGTGAGTTCTGAATTTTGTTTAACCGTTTAAATATTTTAATTTAATTATATTACACTACCGGAATCTTTATTTTCCGGCTCGCTTTTAAAATCTCTATCTGACACTAATTGTTATACTTAGATTTCATTATTGAAATCATTTGCTGCGGCATAAATTATCAGTTTGAATTACGCAAGTCATTAATGTGCAGAGTAGAAGCGATTAAGTCAAGGTACCTGATTTGAGTTATCGTAATTTCTTGCTGTTGGTTATTTTGCAAGATTAGTTGTTATCACTAGTTTTGCTTATTCGGATAAAGCATATCTGAAATTTACTAGCTTATCGTGTGCACGGGTTCCGTTTTTTGTTTTTTTATATTGTTTGTTTGTTGAAGCGTTTATTTAATTGCAGGTTTTGGCGCATTTCTCCCTGAAGTTTAAAACTGAATGCTATGCAGTTTTCAGCTATATTTTCTTTGATTTAGATGTGCCCTATGGAGTTTATTCCGAATTATGTTGTAGCGTGGCAGGATTAGAAGTCTCATGTTGGGTTTCGTACCTTTGATAAATGCCTTCCAGAAAAGAGAGCTGTTACAAGCAGCATGGTAATAAGGGAGTGTCCGGGGAAAATTTCGAGAGGGTTCGGATCCCTCTCGAAATGTTTCACCAGCAGTATTTTTTTTTTTTTTTTTCATTCAGTCATTTCGAACGTACGTTATACGACATAATTTGTTCACGAATTTTTCTCTTCAAGTTTATAAAATTAATTGGGTAGCTGTAGTTATTACAAATCAGTTTTAACATATATATGGCGCCCCGGTGGCGCAGTGGTCTGAGCGATGGCTTCTGATCATTCGTCTGAAAGGGGTCCGGGTTCGAATCCCAGTGAGGCATGCGTGTTGTGTTTGTCTTACGGCACTGGCTCTCTCTCTTCCCTGGAACCAGTGACCCTAAATTAGGGACGGGCGACTGCTTATAGCCCATTGAGTTGCTCACGGTGGTCGTTAAACCTCCAATAAAAAAAAACAACAACATATATATTATGTTAAACGTTCAACATTTTTTGTCTGATCATTACACTTTTTGTGTGCGATTTCTCATCTTTCTCTCTACTCGTTCTAAGTACAGAAAGGACTTGTAAAGTATCACCTGATAAAGTTAATTTACTGTATCATTAACAGCCTTTATTTTAAAAATCTGCGATTCGTACAACAGTAAAGTCATATCTTACTTGGCGTGAGAAATGGATAGTGAAACAGACACCAGAAAATTAATGCCCGCCGAAGTTAGTACAGCTTTTGTCTGTGAACAGGAATTCTACCCAAGCATTCGGAGGCCATTGTAAGTTCTTGGTTAGCTTCCAGTCTCAACGGCAAATAAACTATTATTTCCGATGATGAAGAGGGTTAAATCTATTTTAAAGGGGAAAAAAAAAAAAAAAGCTGGTCACCAATGTCTGAATGATTTAACTCTTTCGGTGCTTTGAAATGCTCCCCATGGGGCAGAGAAAGGTTTGTAATGTCCCCAATGAAAAAAGTTTCCAAATAGCAATTACAGAATAAAACATGAAATACATGCATGTTATGGGATATAGAGTAAACCTATAGAACTCCAGTCTCCCAGAATGGTCGTACGACGGTGGGTGGGGATAGAAATGCACGACGCGTGAATAAAATTACTGAAAATTGTAACTGATAAAGAAAGTTTTACACCTCGGTATTTTCTTTTTCAAGCCTTTAGTTAGCCCCATACAGTATTCTGCGCAACTAAGCTATACACAGCCTACTCTGTGTGGTATGAGCCCCTTATTTGTACGAAGGGAATTGCCCGAAACAGCTGAGAGAGGGATTTAAAAACAGTGTACCTAACCTCCGGGATCTTTCTGAATTCACCATTGGGATGAAGCGCTAATGAGTCATCGGTGCTCTGTCGTAGAAAGCCCTCCCCTCAGGTTGCCAGGTTTACAGATTTATCAGTAGATCTGATTTTTTTCACACATTTAGTGAATTAGACTTTTTGAAAAACACCTTATTTCTACTGATTTTTCATGTTTCGTTAAATTCTAATTTTTCAGAAAGTTTTTAGTGATACTATTAAAGAATTTATATGAAATATAACAGGATCTAATCTGTGCCGCCCCGGTGGCGCAGTGGTCTAAGCGATGGCTTCTGATCATTCGTCCGAAAGGGGTCCGGGTTCGAATCCCGGTGAGGCATGGATGTTGTGTTTGTGTTACGGCACTGGCTCTCTCCCTTCCCTAGAACCAGTGACCCTAAATTAGGGACGGGCGACTGCTTATAGCCCATTGAGTTGTTCACGGTGGTCGTTAAACCTCCAATCAAAAAAAAAAAAAGAAATTGTTGATAAACTTTGGTATTAGTTTACAAACGGATGGTTGCCATAATTTATATGCCACAGTTCTCTTTTCCTTGAATGAGAAATATCTATAAATGCTATTATCCCCGATGTTAGAGGTAGGGAAAACTTTTTTGGTTCCATCCATCCATCCATGCATGCATCACCGGGAGTCGAACCTGGACCCAGCGCTTAGACCACTGCGCCAGGGGGAGGGAAGGGGGGTCCTTGTTAGGTATTGGCTAATTTTTGTTAACACGTGGCTGGCGTTAGTGGCTCTTACAGTTTTTTGTAGTTATTGTTTTTTTATTCAGTTGTTACCAATAGCTTGATCTTCTATTACTTCTTAACAGGGGAACTTAATCAAAAGATTTTCACTTGCTGATAATGCTATACAACATTTGGATGTACTTAGCTCTGTCACTGAATTGGAAAAGAAATTTCCAGTTGATGTTTTAGCTTCTTTCTTTCCCAGGGCGATTCCTCCCACTATGATTCAAACACTAGATAATGAATGGAAAATGCTTCGAAATACTGATCTTAAAATATGTGCATGATTTTTGGTCATGTGCGAAATTCGTCCGTGGAGGGTCCAGGTTCGAATCCCGGTGAGGCATGGATGTTGCGTTTCTCTAATGGCACTGGATCTCTCGCTTCCTTGGAACCAGTGACCCTAAATTAGAGACGGCTGACTGCTTATAGCCCATCGAATTGCTTCCTAAAATCCTCTTCATTTGATCATGTTCTGTCTTGACAATTGTTTCGTGCATTCGTTTCGATTTTGGCGGCCTCTGTGTCAGAGTGCTCTGAGGCACTAGCTCTGTTTCTTCTCTAGAACCAGTCATCCCCAATTAGGGACGAACCGTGAGAGCTGATCATGGTTATAAACTCCGAAACAAGAAAGAAAGGATCTATTTTAAAAATTTTACAATTCAAGTACTAATTTAGGGCACATTTAAAGATAAAGTTGCTGCAGAAGGCCGAAATACTTCAAGAAAATGAAACATGCCCCGTCACTTGTTATATCACTACCTAATGGAAAGCTAAAGTTGAGTGAAGTTCTCTCAGGAATGAAGTTTTTCACTTAAATGACTGACCACCGTTTTAGATTCCTGCTCGGTTTATTTTTTTAACATTCGTATGTAATTGTTTATAATAAATGTGCCCGTACTTTCAGTTTGATCGTACACGCACGTAGAGTATCGAAAATCCAGAGCCAGGTGTCTCTTTTAAACTTAGAATTCATCAATGGTACGATTTAAATTGTTCATCACGTAGGTTTGCCAGGGGCGCGCCAAGGGCATTTGCCGCCCTGGTGCAAGCCCAGACTTGCCACCCCTTGTACGAGAATATTTTTCAATTTTTATTCATTTTTACATGAAATAAATATCGTCAGCAACATTATTTTCTATTTCCGGTAAATTGCGATTTTTCCTAAAACACAACTGTCTCATATAAAATTGACGGAAAAAAATCTGTAAAACTCTATTTCAGAAGACGCTACGAATAATTCAAGAAGTCAGCTTCCTCTCTCTGTCAATTTACACAAAAGTCTGCATTACCGGTAAAAAAAAGTTTCGCGATGTACGATGACAAACATATTACAGCTTCTCGATGGAGACACACACATATACAGTATATATGACTAAGCAAGATAAGATGAGGAACCTGTAGGTAAGGAAAATGATAAGAGTGGAAGACATTATGATCAGAGTAAAATTCCTGAAATGGTAATGGGCTGGACATATTGCCAAGAGAACGGACCATCGATGGACAACCGAAATTTTAGACGGGATTCCAAGGGACAGGAAAAGACCCACAAAAAAGACCACGTGGGAGATGGGTGGATGAAATTCGAAAGCATGCGGGAGTAAGATGGAGGAGACTGGTCCAAGACAGACTGTTGTGAAAGAAACTTGGGGAGACCTTCATCCAGCAGAAAATTGATAATGGTTGAGGATGCTGATGATGATATATATGCATGTAATATTAAACATGACGGGCGTCTCTTTAACTATTCTAACCAAAATATCTAATATCGTGGAATACATCTAAATTGTACCCCAGTGCTCGTTACCCTTATTGCATCGATCCTATATTTTCCCACCCAATATCGTGGAATACATCTTACAGTCAACGCTCCTTGAAGCTCTTTCTTGAAAATTTGCCAACGATAAGGTAATTCAGAAAAGTAAGCGCATATTTCTTGAACAATGCTGAAAATGTTCACAATCTGTAGGGAAATTTTTTCGTCGTCATTTACGACCATATTTAAAGTATATGAGCCGTTCAAAGTACATAAAATGCGTAAGGGTCTTAAGTCGACAAATTATGCTTTTTGAAGTCCATTGTGTTTTTCCTATATATTGGCCCCATTTGTCATAGCGCTGGCCACACATTCATGAATGCTGAAATCGTCAAGATTTAAAAAAAAAAAAATTAGAAAAAGAATTTTCAATCCTTTGCCAGCGGCGTCTGTTGCTTAACAAAACAGTAAAAATTATTCTCTGATTTCAAGACGTGTTTTCTGTTGAATTATAAACGAGGTATTTTTACCAAAAAAGTAAACTTTCCACTTAGTATTACGATTTCTCACAGTGTAACGTTTTCATAACTTCTCCCAGGTCACTGATATTAATTTATCAACCGAAAAAATTGATTGTGGGTCCTCCGCCCCGGGAATCTGGCGCCCGGGTTCTTAGCACCCATAACCCCCGCTTGGCGCGTCCCTGAGGTTTGCATGCTGCTTGGAGAAGTTCGTACGTTTGTAAAACGCTACTCTGTTAGAATTCACTGTGCGAGCTCAATGCTGCTTGGCTGGGAAATATCCCCGTGGCGCCAGAGTGAAGTCATTCTGCTTGGTGACAGCTGATCGGACACCTGCTTTCCCGAAACTCAAGCAAGCAAGTGGTTTGTAAAATTAATCCCGCTCGAGTTTAGCTCTGTTTGGGTTGGCTTCCATCATCTCGGTGGATTACAACTGGCCCCCACGCCTTTGTTTCGTTACTGACGTCTGCGTTTTCTCAAAGTGCAGGGAATCATTGGAAGCGGTCCCCCGTGTCGCAGTGTGAGTGTGTGTGTGTGGGGGGGATGGGGGGGCAATGATTCTCTGACTTCACTCACAGGCTCATCTTAGACGAATGATCGGAAGCAAGTGGTCTAAGCCCTGACTTCTGATCATTCGTCCAAGAGGGTCCGGGTTCGGATCCCGTGAGGCATGGATGTTGTCTGTCTTACGGCACTGGTTCTCTTCCTTCCCTGGAACCAGTGGTCCTAAATTTCATATGTAGAGTGTTTTAGGAAGGGAGTGTCGGACCACCCCATGTCTTAAACAACCCTTAGAAATAGGAAGCTAGGAGATTTGGGACAGAGTGCCCGATAAGAAAGTGACACTGAAGCGAGGTAGAAAGAGGAAGGAAGTCGCCCTTATTTATTAACGGGGGGGGGGGGCGGCTTAACGTGCCCATCCGACGCACAGCGGATATTTAGTGGTTCGAGCGTTCGTACCTGCCTGGGGTCAAAAACTGTCTTCTCCTTGGCAGTCACGACGCTGACCACTAGGCCACCCGTGGTCCCAAATTAGAGACGGGTGAATGCTTTATAGCCCACTGAGTTTCTCAGGGTGGGAGTTAAACCCCCTAATTGCCGCCCCAGTGGCGTAGTGGTCTAAGCGATGGCCTCTGATCATTCGTCCGAAAGGGGTCCGGGTTCGAATCCCGGTGAGGCATGGATGTTGTGCTTGTCTTACGGCACTAGCTCTCTCCATTCCCTGGAACCAGTGGCCCTAAATTAGGGACGGGCGACTGCTTATAGCCCATTGAGTTGCTCACGGTGATCGTTAAACCTCCAATAAAAAAAAGAAAACCCTAATTAAAAAAATTAGGTTAGTAGCCAATGGAGGGTGGGGGGGGGGGGAGAATTTTTTTTTTATCTCAGTTAATTCCTAAATCCCTTTAATAAAAGGCTTTCTTGGTGCTAAAAAAGTGCTTGAGATCCCACCCACCTGTTTGGAACCGCGATTTTTCTACAAGTAGTACAGTGAAACGTCTCTTAGCTATCACCTCTCATTACGACCGTTTTTCTGTGTAACCGATTTCAAAACCCATAGCGCTAAGCTAATATTTCCCCTATTAAAAGACCACTCGCCCCCCCTCCTCCTCTTAACGACCATCTTTGCTTAAGGACCACTGCAGAAAAACTGTGTTGTCCGGATTACCATTCTCGCTGAAAATTTTCTCTATACCCTAAAACTATGAAACAATAAATTAAATAAATGTGCATTTGTATGGAGGGTACACTTTAAATGGCTAGGAAGTTTCGTCCTACACGGAAGTGAGTGGGGGAAGGAGGGTGAAGGAGCTCTCGACGAAAACAGGCAGTTCTAATGGCTTACGTAGTAACGTACAAGGTTAGTAGATGACAAGATTATGCTCATCCTGTACTTCCGGTGATTGCTTTGTGACATCACTGTCCAAATCGCCATCGTAAGATTACCCTGTCGTCACGTTTCTTTATATCTGCACCATAGCAGCGAGTCGGAATTTTTATTCGTAAACCAACTCGAATAATCTTCATAAATTCTACCAGATTTTTTAATGCATAATTTTTTAATTTTAAAAATTTGGAGAATGTTGTCACATGCTTCTTATTCCTCATATAAAAAAAATCTTAATTATATGACAATAATATGTCCTGTGCGTTTTCTCTTCTAAATTTATATAAAAACAGCCAAAATTCCCCTTGTAAGTAAATTAGCATTTAAAAGTATAAGTTTTCCCGCTCTTTACGTCGCAAACATGTTCAGATGGTATTTTTGAAATCTCCGTTGCTAAAATATTCGCCGCCCCGGTGGCGCAGTGGTCTAAGGCGATGGCCTCTGATCATTTGTCCGAAAGGGGTCCGGGTTCGAATCCCGGTGAGGCATGGATGTTGTGTTTGTCTTACGGCACTGGCTCTCTCCCTTCCCTGGAACCAGTAGCCCTAAATTAGGGACGGGCGACTGCTTATATATAGCCCATTGAGTTGCTCACGGTGGTCGTTAAACCTCGAATCAAAAAAAAAAAAAAAAAAAAAAAAATTTCTTCTGTATTTAATATTAGTATTATAAGTGCACTTTTGCATGAGCTTTTGTTCTGTGCTTGAGTTATAAAAATTGTTGACAAGACAGGTCTACCTCCATAGCTACAGTTCGGATGCATGATTCACATGTTAGGACGGTGATGTCACTCAGTGACGTCACGATTATTCGTCTGCTAGGAAGGCGGGATGAGCAAACCTTACTGTCTATTAACCTTGTTCGGATCTACGATTCACATGTTAGGACGGTGATGTCGCTCAGTGCGTCACGATTATTCGTCTGCTAGGAAGGCGGGATGAGCAAACCTTACTGTTCGGATCTACGATTCACATGTTAGGACAGTGATGTCACTCAGTGACGTCACGATTATTCGTCTGCTAGGAAGCGGGATGAGCAAACCTTACTGTCACGATTATTCGTCTGCTAGGAAGGCGGGCTGAGCAAACCTTACTGTTCGGATCTACGATTCACATGTTAGGACGGTGATGTCACTCAGTGACGTCACGATTATTCGTCTGCGAGAAAGGCGGGATGAGCAAACCTTACTGTTCGGATCTACGATTCACATGTTAGGACAGTGATGTCACTCAGTGACGTCACGATTATTCGTCTGCTAGGAAGGCGGGATGAGCAAACCTTACTGTCTATTAACTTTGGCAACGTAAACAAACACAGAGACCCCTTCGCCACTCTTCCTACAAAGGCTGAAAAGGGAAGTGACAATTAAAACTCATCTTTACTTCACTCACCTTTTTGGCTGGACAAAGGGCACTTAAGTACGACTGTTCTGAAGGGGGAAAATTAAGAAACGATTCTGTGAGTTGAAATAAAACTTAGAAAAAATCGTGCTGAAAGAAAAGTCTGGTAAACTGAATCAGACGCTACATTCTTTTTTTCAATGAATTTTTTTTAGATTTCCACTATAGGTATCTTCTAAATGTGTAACTGTACTACATATACTGCAGTATTTTTTTTGTTATTATTGCAATATTTATACGCTTACGTTTGTACATACTACACGGTAAATAAACTGGAATACATTATGTTTGGAATGTAGCAATTTAGAGTATGTAATTTATAAAAGTTATGCAGTAGTTTACAAAGGTATAATCTCAGGACTGTTCACTGGATATGCCATTAAAACTTTTCTCTATTTAGGGACCACCCCTGTGAACGACCGTTTTTTTGGAAGAATCACCAGTTGTCGCCTTAGAGAGGTTTCACTGTACATCACTTGCGTGGCGCTAAAATTTAAACCATTTAAATTATATCTTATATTTAAGTGTTGAATATTCATCGACTATTTATAAATACTTATATTTTCATTTGAAGCTGTTTTACTTTTCAAAAGACTTACATGAAGAATAGAATTTTCTTTACTGTGAAAATAATAGTCTCCTGTAACGTGAAGTATCAGAAATATAATTACTACTCACTGTATGCATTTAAGTACTGAATTTTCCTAGTACAGATAGAATACGGAACTTTCTCAGGCAATTTGTAATAGTTAGTTTTCGAAATAAATATCAGCTGTACCAGAGTCAATAAAAGTGCATAGCTCTTGAAGATTATTATGAAATATCTTTTACTTCTTTTGTGCATGTGTTTGTTATATGTCGAGAGATGATTGCACGCAGAATTAATTTAACTGTTGGAAAAACATTGCAGTTGGTATTTAATAAAAAAAGAAAAACGTTCTAGCGTTAATCTCGCTAAGGATGAAAATCTAATTGTTGTTGGAGATTATAAAATATTAAATCTATAAGCATATTTTAATCATTTGTACATTTAAACTTTTTACATCGCGCTTGCTTTTATGTTTTTTCTATTAATATTTTCACACAGCGTGATTTTTGTACGTCCATTTTCATGGAAGGAAATTTTATTACTTGTGCGCAAAAAATCAACAAAAACTGCTAGCGCTAAAAACACGATACTAATATTAGTTACTTTTGCTCCCCCTCCCACCCCACCCTAAAACTGTGGGGATCCCAAGCCGTGACTTGGACACCTTTCCGGTGATTAGGCCTTGCTTGCCGTACTACATTAATCTGATTTCCATACTGTTTTATACATACATATATATCATGTCAGATTTCTCGTACCAGCTTCGGTGGGGCAGTGGTCTGAGCTCTGGCTTCTGACCATTCGTCCGAGATAGGGCCGGGTTCGAATCCCGAAGAGGTATGGTTGTTTTTAAGGTACTGGTTCTCTTCTGGCTTTGGAACCAGCGGCTCTAAATTAGGGACGGGCAACTGCTTATAGCCCATTGAGTTGCTCACGGTGGTCATTAAACCTTCACTAACAACAAATATTTATCGCAAATGCATTAATGCAATAGCTAGTGATTTTTATTATATCGCAGGGTACGTTTTAGTTCTTAACCAAAGTCACAAGATTTCCAGGACGTTGGCGTTCCGTTTCCACTAAAATTCCTTTAATAGTATATATAATTTAAACTACACACTATGATGATGGTTTGTTTAGAATCAACTATCAACGTTTATTCACAATGGAATGTTTTATTTAGCATCGACTATAGTTTCGCAGAGCGTTTGGCGCGGCATCATCAGGACGAATGGGATGATGATGCTGTGAATAAACGTTGGTAATTTATTCTAAAATACCTTTATTTTATTTTTTTCTTCTTATAGTGTGGTGCGCAGGCAACAAGGTATGAGCGAGGCTTTTTCACAGCACGTGCAGTGCTTGCACGCCGTCCTGGTGGTCGCGTGGTCTGAGGCGAGGTCCTCGGATTAATCCTCCGAGATGGGTGTGAGTTCAGTTCCTGGATGAGGCATGGGTGTGATGTGCGTATCGGACGGCACCTGTATGTCCCTTTCCTGGAACCGGTGGCCCTAAATAAGGACGAGCGACTGTGTGTGTTGCCCTTAGTTGTTCATGGCGGTCTTTCAATCCCGAAACGAGCAAATGTTTGCACCAACTGGGAAAGAAGTTGTTATTAAAAACGCTGAAAATACATTTTTTATTTTTATGTTTTGGGATTTTCGTAACGATGCAATATCGATTATGCCAAAGGGAAAAACTTTTTTAATTTATTATCGAATGTATTAATCCAGGCGGAAGAACTGAAAAACACAGGCAATTATTGCTTTTAGGCACTGTTATGTCTTAGTCATAGGCGTAGCGTAGGGCGCGGGGGGGGGTCACGTGCCCCCTCAACTAAATAATTGGAAAAAATAATAACTAGTCGTTTGCCTTTTTAAATGTTATAAAGTGTGACATATAGCCAAGGGAAAGAAGGCTACGCAATAGCAAGCATTGCTATGACTGCTTTTCAGCAGTCATTCCATACAATAGCATGCAGTCATCTGATGATGGTTTTCATCATCAGATGACTGCATGAGGTGCTCTGAAAGGCACGATTCTTTTTCATCCTCATAGGATAAAGCAACCAAGTCTGGTACACCTCGTAGTTTTGGATATATTAGGCATGTAAAAGCCTAAGTTATGGCAATTGAAAAAAAAATCATTTTCGGGGAAACTATTTCCGAGAATACCCCCCCCCCCATCAGTTTACACTTATTTGTGCCCCCCCCCAGTTTTTGGTCACGATACGCCTATGCTCACAGTGGCCGATTGGTACGATGCGTTGACTGATCATTTGTCCGCGATAAGTCCAGGTTCGAATCCTGGACGAAGCATGGTTGGCGTGTTTGTCTTACGGCACTGGCTCTTTTCCTTCCCTGGAATCAGTAGCCCTAAATTAGAGACGGGCGACTGCTTTGTAGCGCATTAAGCTTCTCTCGCGGGGTTGTTAAATCCCAAACAACAACAAAAGTCTCATAGCCCGGGCAGCTAGTCAGCTCACCCTACAAATTCCGAAAAATATGTAGCTCTTCCAACCGTGTTTCACTTCACACACGGAGTACCAAAACATACGCGATTCTTTTGCTGCCATCTGGAAGAGCATAATCCCGAATGCGAACACCGAATCATTTCAAGTCTAATGTAACTTTCCGATGTCTTGAAGGAGGTTCTCCGGAAGGACACGGAGTGCCGAAAGGCGTGCAAGCCACGCCAAAGAATAATTTCGTAAGAGAAACTTAAAATGCACGAGTAGCAAGGCGGCCTAATCTCAGTGTTGCAGAAGTTCTAACCACAGAATGGTTCTTGTATTTCCGTCCATGGGGTGGGCAACAGGAAGTTAAAGCTCTCCTAGTCCACACTTCCTGTCGCCACTTGTTGTGCTGTAAACATAAGGGATTTGCTCCGGCATTTTGCCACATTCTCTCCAACAGATCCGTTAGCAGCAGAACTCATTTAAATTTTCAGCACCGTTAACAGCCGGATGAAGCATTGCATGTTACACGCCCACCGTTGTTATGCCTAACAATTTCACCTGCTTAGACATGTAAGTTTCAGTAATCTCTCGCTCTCTTTTATTGGCGCCGAAAGATCTTGCAAGTGCAATTTTGATTAATTGCTGTGTTTCAAATAGTCATTTCGGATAACCTATTGGAAAATTAGATTTTCTAAGTTTCTGCTTAGGTTGCAGATGAAAGAAATGCTCGTAACGGTTAATATCCAATGGTTGCTACCCCCAACCCACGCCACCCTTTTTTTTTTAATTTTATGTGTCTTTGTCTCCGATTATACATTCTTTAATTAAGAACTTCTTTTCAGAACTTCTTTATTTTCTTATGAGACGTGTTAGCAGTAGACAGAAAAATACTGCTTGTGGCCAACCCGGTGGCAGAGTGGTCAGAGGCACAGGTTTATGGTTAATCGTCCGGGCTCGAGTCTCCGATGTGGTGTGCGTGGTGGGCTTGTCTTACGGCACTGGTTCTGTCCCCTCCCGGGAACCAATGACCCCAAAATTAGGGATGGGTGACTGCTTATAGAGTTTAGCTACTCAAGGTGGTTGTTAAATCCCGAAAAACAAAAAAAAACAAAAAAAAAACTGTGTTATATCTGAGGAACCATGCACGTATCAAATATATTATTTGAAATAGTGTTTTTATTAAAATTGTCAAGTACAGTTGAACAGTACAACATCTTGAGAAAAGCACCACAATTTAGGATCAGTTTTTCGTAAGATTTCCGCGAATGTGGTAACTGAAAATGGAGCGAAGTTTCCTTCTGATTTTGAATGAAACCCACAAAATATAATTCCGCGTAACTAAATATCCAGAGAAATTACGTATAGCGCTAGAGTGGTATTTCTTCTAGTTTTTGGTAATTTCAAAATTGTAATTTGCAGAATGAAGGGCTGCGGGTATTACCCAGTTCCCTTACTGTAATTTCACCAAAAACAGATGGTCTGCTTCATTGCCTTTGCCTAATGCTGCTGAGTTTTATTTACTAATTTGCAGTTTTCTCGTGAAAATGTTAATCGATTTAAGAGTTGTTAAATGTGACCTTCTCCATAGCAACGTGCACGTTATATAATTTTTTTGGAGGGGAGGAGGAGATTATCTAAGACGAATTTGACATCTTTTTTTTTTTTTTTTTGCCTGCCCTAGGAACCGAAGAGCTAGGCTGAATGATTTTTTCTAATTTATTTCTTACCAAAAAGAAAGAAATGTCTAAATTTGTTTTAATCATGCGTAAAGCCTATCATAGCAGGGACCAGGAAGAGACCATTTAGCCCTGACCTGATATCGAAGCGTGGATTTTTTTATGTTATCTTTATTTCTAATGTACAGGGGGCCTCAAAAATGGGAGTTTCGTAATGAAGCTTCCTCAGAGGGCCACATTATGCGTTAATTGCTTCTTTTTAGCGCGTTTTGTGAAAAATGTGTTACTGTCACTACTCCTTTCATCGATCTGTTGGTGCAGTTCAAACTCTTCCTCTCCCATGATTTTGGTATCGGAAAGTTCTTTTTGTTGTTAAGACAAAATATTTAAACGCGTGTTAAAATTTTTGAATATTTCTTAACATAAGTTCACGGATTTTCATCTAGGAGCTTCAGTTTATTTCAGTTAGAGCAAAATAATAAAAAAAAGTTCTAACTGGCCATATGAAACAATGAAGGTTTTTGTTTTCAATTTACTTCTTTAATTTCCCACAGAAAATTTTTTGAGAGCATGTACGTTTTGACTTCGCGTTTAAAGAGTTTCTAATATCAGTGAATATTTTCTTCGCCCCTAACAGAAATTTTGCTAGCAGAAAAAAAAACCAAAAAAAAAAAAAAAAAACCCTAGATATTTTTAAAATTATATTTTTGTGTTGCAAATTCTCCGTTGTTGAGCTAAGAAAGAAAAATTTAAAATTTTTGAAATGACTTGTTTAAAAGGGGTCTTTTCACACAACTAAAAACTTCTGTTGCTATCTGATCAACAGTAAAATATTCTTAACTGTCGTACCATTTTATTTTGTATTCATAAGCCAGTACCTGAAAGTTCTGGGGGTTTTAAAACCTTGGAAGAAAGGTGATGAACAACTGTCAAGTCAAGGTGGTTCTGCTCAAACTGCAGTCGAGAATAACAGACAACCCCCCAGTGTTTTTTTGGTTCGAACAGGGTCCTGAAAACGATTGTACTCTTTCGTCCAAGACTACCTGAATTTTAGGGTGGAACACTATGTATATTTAGTAACTTTTATTTGTAATGTGCCAACACGTTCTTACGCCTTTGTATCGTTCATTTTTTTTTTCGGGTAAGAAGGGGTGGAGTTGTAAAACTCTTCTGCCCTACCCATTTTTTTTTCCTCCCTTCTAGGGTGGAAATTTAGGCCTCCGTCAAATTTGGCTTACATTTCTGATGTTGCATTCCTTTCGAAAACACGAAGAACTTACGCAATTAACTAACAACAGTGCTAGAGAAAGAACATGAAGTGTATTAAGATGAAAAAAAAAATTACTGCAATGTACATTGAAGCTTAAAACAATATTTAGCAACCCGATCCCTAATCAGCGCAAATGAACCATGCTGGAAAGAAAGTTAAGGATGTTTTTTTTTTTATTGCATCTTCTCGCCGGTCAATGGATCATTGGATTTTTTAAGACACTAAGAACCAAACCAACAGGTTCAAACGACGTTTTTTTCGCTTTTGGATCTGGGATAATGTTTAGCATATCATTTTACAATGCGTGGTTGTTGCACCGCTTTATTGAACAGCAAGGTAATAAACATATTTTTATGTTTACCACGATATCTGCACTTGTTTGGAAGATTTTTTCATCTGACAGCTGGTACTGAAAGTAAAGCTTTCAACTAATTTTCGGCTTTGTAATGTGCTGTTTTACTACTGGGTGATGTTCGAACGCAATTTCTGTGACGTGGCATTAATTCATATTTTAATATGCTTCTAATGTAACTGTGGACTCTTCAGCTTTTTATAAATTGCTTACAAAATCTTTACTAAGGTACTGTTACGTCGCATGAACGAGACACCGAACATGGCTCAACCATGAGTACAAGCTGGATTAATAAGTGGCTACAGCGCTGTAGATTATATCAATGTACTGAAAGAGCTCATGAAGTCTCACTGTGTATGGATTTTATTGATTATGTAAAAGACTTTTTATTCCATGCAACCATCGTTAATTATTATCTCTTTGAAATCCTTCGGTATTGAAGATGTATATGTTAAACTCAATTTATGAAATGCATTTATGAAAGTTCGACTGTTAGAGGAAACAGCACGTACAAAAACTAGAATGGGAGTGAGATAAAATGAAACTATATCTTCCAAGCTCTTCAATTCCACATTCCATAAAGTCTTTCTATCACTGGACTGGTAACAAGGGAATAATGATTCACAAAGATAATTCAACCTACCTTCGCTTTGCTGATGAGTCACTTTTGCAAATACCCTTTTAGAATTGCAGGTTGTGTTCCTGAAACTAGCTGACAAGCGTAAAGAAGTGAGCTTAAAAATGAATTTACAGAAAACAAAACTGATGTACAATGAGTTTTCAAGCACTGAAGTTAAAGGGGCAAGTATATAGAAGGTAATCGATGCCTAAAATTACCTTGGGCGACAGATATCAAGCGAAAACGACATCTAAGATGACATTAAGGGAAGTTATAAAACTTGGCTGGAGTGCATTTGGAGAAAAAGTACTATTTCCAAGAGCAATTTGTTATCGTGTATTGAAAGAAAAGTGTTGAATTGGTCGTACTTGTGGATCAGAGACATGGTCCTTAATTAAAAACGACATACCGAGGCTGCGGGCAACTTAAAGAAACACTCAGAGATGCATGCTTTGTGTAGCTAAGAAAGAGAAAAAAAAAAAGAACTCATTGATCAGGAAAATGATATGAATAGAAAACATCACCGAAATAAAAACGCTGAAATTGCAATGTGTGGGCTGAAGATGTTGCTAGAAATGACCACTGTTTGACAACTAAATTACTACAATAGATTGCATACCAAGGAACAGGACAGGACGGGACTCAAGAGAAGACCACATGGAAGAAGCTTTAATGAAATTCGAAAGCTTGCAAGAGTATCATGGGTGATAATTGGTAAAGACAGAGCTGTGGAAGAGAGGTAAAAGGGGAGACTTTCATCTAGTATTTGATTGAGAATGGTTAATTTAAAAGGGTATTTTTTGTTTTTGCGTTTCTGGGTCTTGAACTGAGTCACTGCTTTACTTGCATGCAATCGCCTTGGCTGTGATCGCTCTTTTGCGTTCATATTTCAGCTTCTCTAATGTGCCCTTTTTTTCTGTGCATGTCAGTATACGTTTCATGCGGTCTCAGGTTCTCGAGACCAGATTGTAGCGTTTTCTTTTGACATTAGCTGACACTGAGCGAGTTCATTACCTGCCTGCAATCAGATGCATCACTTTTCCTGCGAGGAGGGGTAACACTGTTTTATTCTTAACACTACATAATCTGTTCTCCCAATGGTCGTACTTTAAAGATTAATTTTTCATTCGGTTATTGTGCTGAGAGTCACGGTCTGCTATAATTTTTCCGAGTTTTTGCTGCAAAATTGTTCGTCTAAACTTCGATTTTGTGGTAAATCAGATTTTCCAGGTCTCAGACTGGGAAAATTGTAACACCATCTAGACGCAAGCATGTTCAATATTATTCGCGTATTTAGTGTTTTTGCAGAAGCACAAGTTTTAGTTGCGGTGACATAAACTCTTCTTAATACACCGCTGGATGAATGTCTCCTACATGTCTCTTCCACATCTCTGCCTTGAGCGATTCTCCCTCTTGCCACTCCGGCATGCTTTTGAGTTTTATCCACCTATCACTCACGTGGTCTCTTCTGGTCCCTAGGTATCCAGTCTAGGATTTTAGTTGTCCAACGGAGGTTAGTCCTTCCAGCGATGTCCAGCTCCTTCCTATTTGAGGGTCTTTGATCACGATGCCATCCACTGTTGTCGTTTTCCTTATCTATGAGTTCCTCTTCCATCTTTTCTGGTTAAACCAAGCATGCATGTCTTCAAGTTTCTTTGGGTTGTCCTCAGCCATTGTATGTCTTTTTTAGTTTAGTCCATTTCTGTTGTCTATAAGTAACAACTGGGAAGGATCCATTAATAAAAACGCCTTTCTTTTAAGATATAATGGCGAATTGCTCTTTTAAACCGCACCTCTTTCTTTTTCTTTCCAAATCTACTCCATCCAAGTTTTACACTAATTTTTCATAACTAAACATTTGGCCACAGCGGGGTCAGTGCATATTTCGGTTTCCGATATGTTTGCAGCAGTATTTGCACTCCCAATAACTCGATTAAAAAATTCTTCTTCGGTCAGACACAGCTCACGACGAAAAATATTTTGCGCATATGTTATAGTTGAAAATAATACACAGTTTATCCGCCAGAGGGCAGTAAATGTGTTTGACATTTCTCTCGATCTCTGTCCCATGTGAACCCATACACTGTAAAAATAAGTGGTGTGAATTCATGGAAAATTTCTAAAAATAACGTGCAGCAAACTGTCCGTCTTTTGACGGAATTTCCGTTTTTAAAAGTGCCCGTTTTTTTTTTTTTTAACTTCCTTATTTTGACAGATTTTCCGTAGTCAGTAATTCTGTTTATTTCATAAAAGTCAGTTTCAAGTTTTTCTGTATTTAGATTGAAATTTCGCAAAATCCAACTGGCTGAATATTTCAGCCTTTACGCGAGAGAATCCTTTCGCGCCGGTAGCGAGGTTGAAGCCGCGGGTTCTTAACCACCACTGAGCCAGAATGACACAGGAACTCGGATCACGTTCAAGGTACAACTTAATCGCACGATGTTGATTTATTATTATTTTTTTTTTCGGTAATGCGAGTGATTTAGTCATTTTATTTTCTGTTGGAGCTTGTTATTTTTTTAATACATTTCTAATAATTTTATTTTTTCTGTACGAGGTATTATTACAAATCACGTATTTTTTTCTATCGTGATATTTCGAACAACAGAATGATTTGGAGTTTGAGATCTTTTTTCAACTGACAACAACTTTGAATTGTCTTTAAGAAAAGGTGCAATGTACTGTTTTTTAATATTATTTCACAAAACTTCTAAATATCAAATTTACTCTACATAGCTTATATAGCTTCTGTCTTAAGGACTCCTCAGACTGATATACACAGACATCGTAAAATCACTTGTGCAATAAATTATGTACCCGGTTTTTTACGGTAACACAAGATATAATAGCTGGTGAACATGAGCCGCCTTCGGTGGCGCAGTGGTCTAAGCGATGGCTTCTGATCATTCATCCGAGATGGGTTTGAGTTCGAATCCCGGTGAGGCACGGATGTTGTGTTTGTCTTACGGCACTGGCTGTCTCCCTTCCCAGGCACCAGTGGCCCTAAATTAGGGACCGGCGACTGCTTATAGCTCACTGAGTTGCTCAGGTCGTCGTTAAACCCCCAATGAAAAAAAAAAATGGAAGAAAGGAGAAGAAATATCCTTTGACACAGTAACAAAAATTGATGCGATATCATCATCATCATCAACCATTATCAATCCACTGCTGGACGAAGGTCTCCCCAAGTTTCCTCCACAACAGTCTGTCTTGTACCAGTCTCCTCAATGTCACTCCCGTATACTTTCGAATTTCATCCAACCATCTCCCATGTGGTCTTCTGGGTTTTTTCCTGTCCCTTGGAATCCAATCTAACATTTCGGCTGTCCATCGATGGTCTGTCCTTCTAGCAGTATGTCCAGCCCATTGTCATTTCAGGGATTTAACTCTGATCATGATGTCTTCCACTCTTGTCATTTTTCGGATACACGAGTTCTTCTTATCTCTCCTGGTTACACCAAGCATGCACCTCTCCATGCTACTTTGAGTTGTCTGCAGCCTTTGTATGTCTCTTTTAGTTAAGGTCCACGTCTCTGCACCATACGTAAGCACTGGAAGGATGCATTGATCAAACACTTTTCTTTTAAGACATAATGGCATATTGCTCGTGAAAATTATGCTGTTTCTTCCCAAAGCTCTCCAGGCAAGTTTTGTACGCCTATAATTTCTTCATCAATGTGACCCTCACTTGATATCTGCTGTCCAAGATAAACGTACGTGTCTGTTATCTCCAGCTTTCTCCATCAGTCGATAAATCTTCATTTCTTGTAAAAGCGTTGAACATTACTTTTGTCTTCTTCATTTTTAATCCCCCTTCTGACTCTTGTCAGCAAGTTCCTGGATCATACTCTGCAGCTCTGATGGGGTAGTTGCAAAAATGACTACGTCATCAGCAGAACGAAGGTGGGTTAGATAATCTCCATTAATCTTTATACCTTTGTTTTCCCAGTTCAGTGATTGAAAGACGTTTTCCAGTTGGCATTAAAAAGCTTCGGAGATATGGTGTCACCTTGTCTCACTCCCTTTCCAATTTTTATGTGTGTTGTATTTTCAAACAGCTAAATCTTTGCACTTGCATTTTCATAGATGTTATTAATAATATTAATGTGTGCATCTTCAATACCGCAGGATTTCAGAACCATTGTAACTGCTGATGGTTTCACCGAATCAAAGGCTTTTTCATAATCGATAAAAGCCATGCACAATGGAAGTTCCTATTCTCTCGTTTTTTCAATTAGTTCCCTCAGTACGTGGATATGGTCTATTGTGCTGTAGCCACCCTGAATCCAGCTTGTTCTCTCGGTTGAGCCATGTCCAGTGTTACCTTCAAACGGTGTGAAAGAATTTTAGTGAAGATTTTATAAACCACTGATAGGAGGCTGATAGGTCTGTAGTTCCTGAGATCCTCAATGTCACCTTTCTTATGTAGCAGGATCATTGTAGCGTTGTTACAATCCTCAGGAATCTTCCCTTCATTAAGGCATCCAGTGAAAATTTGGGCGAGTACTGTTTCGATTTCTCCACTTGCTTCTTGTCTGATGTCTACAGTAATTCCATCTTCTCCTGGAGCTTTTCCCCGCTTCATGTTCTTGATTGCATGTGCAACTTCTGCTGGGAGGACTGGAGGAACTCTGTTACCGGTACCTTTCATGATGTCTGAAGTACATGTATCACCCCTTTCATATAATTTGGAGTAGAAATCTTTCACTCTTGTCAAAATTTCGCCTCTATTTCTTGTTACAGAACCATCTTCTTTTCTCAGTGCCATAATCTGTTTTCTTCCCTTACTGAGATGCCCCTTTGCTATCTTAATTAAGGCTTTGGTTGTTTTCAATTGCTTTCCTCACTAATTCACAGTTGAATTTCTTTACGTCTTCAAATATACTTTTTCGTACTGTCTTGCATAGCTCTATATATTCCACTTTGGAAGTCACATCTTTAGTTGTCCTCATCTCTCTTCTTTTTTGCATCAACATTTTGGATTTTCCTGATAATTTGTTCACACGCAACTTCTCCTTAGACCCAGCTAATTTTGTTGCTGTTTTCATAAGAGCTTTGGTTAGTTTTCTGTTAACTTCAGAAATATCCACTTCTTCCGATGTTAGGCCTTCTGAAGCGGAGAATCTGTTCTTCAGTTCCAACTTGAAGGTATTATGGTGTTTTTTAAGGTTGATTATGTCAATACATTTTGTTTGTCTTATGAGCTTGCCACGTTCGAGTTTAGTGTTGAGGTGCATGTTACATCTCACCAGTCTATGGTCACTACCTATGTTGAACTTGTTTAGCACACTGCAGTCTTCTATGACGAATTTTTTGTTACACATAATAAAATCAATTTCACTTGTCGTTTCATTTGGATGTCTCCATGTCCATTTCCTGTGTGGCTTTTTCTTGAAAAAGGAGTTCAAGATGAAAACCCTTCTGCAAACTACTATCCACAATATCCGATCTCGCTACGGAACTTCAAAATCAAATACTTCGACCGACTATGGAAATTTAACGGTTAATCAAACCCCAAAGTATTCCCGTAAATCTTTCCTATTACTGGAAATTTTTCGACATATGGATACATGAAAAGTGAGAACGGAGTTTTCCCGTTAATATAAGGAAGTAATTGCATAAGGTTTCTGAAAATTCAGAATTTCCGTTGACACCTCTTGCAAACGGTAATTTACTATCAATATAAGAAAGAAATTGCGGAAAGGTTTCTGAAACTTTAGAATTTTTCTGTGGTACGAAAAATCTGTGAAATTCAGTATTTTTTCCGTCATTACACGGAAAAAGTTGTATCAGAAACATGCTTCGTTAATTCACGAAAGAAATTCCTGAAAGTAGTTCGTGAATTTCAGATTTTTTTTTTTTTCATTGTAGCTTCATTTTTAGGAGGTGGCAAATAGAAATTTCAACTGCAACATAACATCATACGCAAATTTCGACTGTGCCGCCTTGTTATTTGACTGTTTAAACCACACACAACATATAAATTAGTATAGAAATCAGAAGACCCAAATATCTACATAAAAAGGATGGATAAATGAAATTCGACAGCATGTTAAGACAACCAAGAAATTTCTTTGTCGTTCTTTTGATCATTTTGGCAACTTGTGTCACATGCTCTATGAAACCCCTCAGATCACTCAATTGGTCATCAAGAATTAAAACATGCACTCAAGACTAATTTCTGGAAACTATTTCGAGATATCTTTCTCCAGTAAAGAACTGCTGTATAGAGGATATGTTTTTAATTCCCTCGCCTTTTATACTTTCCCATACTGTATGCATGTACGCCGTTCTGCAACATCCGACGTACAATGGGAAATTACGTTACTACTTTCTAATGTAAATTTCCAGCGTGTTTTGTGATGTTCTTCATAGGTGACGCACACGGCAAGACAGCAAGTAGCAGTGATACGCACTTGATGGCGTTAGCTTATTGGGAAACCATTCAGCTCCGGAGCATGAGGATGTGGGTTCGAGTCCTACTATTGGCAAATTTGTGTTTTCAGATTGGCTTCTAAAAATTTGTGATGTTTTTTTCCACTCATTGTCCGGAGTTAGGGAGAATTCCTTCTTTTATAGAGAGTTACTTCAAACATATCTTGTGGCGAACCCGAAATTGCGATTTCCTGCTCCCGCCTTTCTCAAAAAGGGGGATGGGGTGGTATGTGATTTACTGCAAAGATAATTCACATGTCAAAACGGCAAATAGCAGTTATAGGACCTTGCCGGCGTAGCTTAATTCGGAAAGCATTCTACTTCGGAGCAGAAGTATATGGGTTAGAGTTTCGTCGCCGCCAAAATTACGTTTCAGTTACCTATTTTTTCTGCTAAAAAGCGCAACCAGAAGTTCTACAGAAAAAATTAGGAATCAGAATTAGTGTTATCGCGAAAATCTGTAGTACGTAACTTCCAAGGACAGAAAGAGAATGATTCGATTTCCAGGGAAGGGATAGAACAGGGACATCTCAGTAAGGGAAGAAAACAGATTATGGCACTGAGAAAAGAAGATGGTTCTGTAACAAGAAATAGAGGCGAAATTTTGACAAGACTGAAAGATTTCTACTCCAAATTATATGAAAGGGATGATACATGTACTCCAGACATCGTGAAAGGTACCAGTACCAGAGTTCTTCCAGTCCTCCCAGCAGAAGTTGCACATGCAATCAAGAGCATGAAGCGGGGAAAAGCTCCAGGAGAAGATGGAATTACTGTAGACATCATACCAGAAGCAAGTGGAGAAATCGAAACAGTACTCGCCCAAATTTTCACTGGATGCCTTAATGAAGGGAAGATTCCTGAGGATTGTAACAACGCTACAATGATCCTGCTACATAAAAAAGGTGACATTGAGGATCTCGGGAACTGCAGACCTATCAGCCTCCTATCAGTGGTTTATAAAATCTTCACTAAAGTTCTTTCACACCGCTTGAAGGTAGCACTGGACATAGCTCAACCGAGTGAACAAGCTGCATTCAGGAATGGCTACAGCACAATAGATCATATCCACGTACTGAGAGAACTAATTGAAAGAGCGAGGGAATATGAACTTTCATTGTGCATGGCTTTTATCGATTATGAAAAAGCCTTTGATTCGGTGAAACCATCAGCAGTTACAATGGTTCTGAAATCCTGTAGTATTGAAGATGCATACATTAATATTATTAATAACATCTATGAAAATGCAAGTGCAAAGATTCGGCTGTTTGAGAATACAGCACACATAAAAGTTGGAAAGGGAGTGAGACAAGGTGACACCACATCTCCGAACCTCTTTAATGCCACATTGGAAAATGTCTTTCAATCACTGAGCTGGGAAAACAAAGGGATAAAGGTTAGTGGAGATTATCTAACCCAGCTTCGTTTTGCTGATGACATAGTCATTTTTGCAGCTACACCATCAGAGCTGCAGTGTATGATCCAGGAGCTTGCTGACAGGAGTAAGGAAGTGGGATTAAAAATGAACTTTCAGAAGACAAAAGTGATATTCAATGCTTTTACAAGAAATGAAGATTTATCGATTGATGGAGAAAAGCTGGAGATAACAGACACGTACGTTTGTCTTGGACAGCAGATATCAAGTGAGGCTCACATTGATGAAGAAATTAATCTGCGTACAAAACTTGCCTGGAGAGCTTTTGGAAGAAACAGCATGATTTTCAAGAGCAATATGCCATTATGCCTTAAAAGAAAAGTGTTTGATCAATGCATCCTTCCAGTGCTTATATATGGTGCAGAGACGTGGACCTTAACTAAAAGAGACATACAAGGGCTGCAGACGACTCGAAGTATGGAAAGGTGCATGCTTGGTGTAACCAGGAGAGATAAGAAGAGGAACTCGTGGATCCGAAAAATGACAAGAGTGGAAGACATCATGACCAGAGTTAAATTCCTGAAATGGCAATGGGCTGGACATACTGCCAGAAGGAGAGACCATCGATGGACAGCCGAAATTTTAGATTGGATTCAAGGGACAGGAAAAGACCCAGAAGAACACATGAGAGATGGGTGGATGAAATTCGAAAGTATGTGGAGTGACATGGAGAAGACTGGCACAAGACCAGTCTTCTCCATGTCACGAGATGTTGTGGAGGAAACTTGGGGAGACCTTCGTCCAGCAGTGGATTGATAATGGGTTGACAATGATGATGATGATGATGATTTGTGATACAAACTTTTCCGTCATTTCTTTCGTGAATTAACAAAGCATATTTCTGATACTACCTTTTTCGTGAAATAACGGGGAAAAAAACCTGAATTTCACGGATTTTTCGTACCGCGGGAAATTTTGAATTTTCAGAAACCTTTTCCGCAGTTTCTTTCTTACATTAACGGTAAATTGCCGTTTTAAGAGATGTGTTAATGGAAAATTCGGAATTTTCAGAAACCTTTCAGCAATTCCTTTCGTATATTAACGAAAAAACTCCGTTCTCACTTTTTCGCTATCCGTATGACGAGAAATTACCGGCAATAGGAGCTATTGGTGAGAATACTTGAGGTTTGATTAACTTTTAAATTTCAATCATCTGTCGAATTTTGAAGTTCCGTAGCGAGATCGGGTATTGTGGTTAGCATATCGCGTGAATTTTGTTTATTGTAGCGCAGGATATTTCTTTTTCTCTCCCCTATTTTGTGCACCAGATATTTATTATATGTAGCGTTACTGTAAGAAACCGGGTACTTATTGCGCAGATGATTATACGATGTCTATGAATCAATCTTTGGAGAACTTAAGACAAAAGCTATTATAGTTATAAAGAGTAAATTTTATATTTAGGAGTTTGTGTGTGTGTGTGGGTGTGTGCAATCACCTGTTTTAAAGGTAACTGAAAGTCATTGTCAGTTTAAAAAATCAACTTACAAAACTTGCTTCGAAAAATCAGAATGAAAAATACTAAATTTGTGAAAAGTCCTACAGAAAAAAAAATATTACAAACCTATTCAGAAAAATAATAAGCTTCAACAGAAAATAAAATGAATAAATCACTCGTATTAACAAAAAAAAAAAAAAATCATTGCCGCGCAATTTGTTTGCGATTCGAACTCCCGAGCGTCTGTGTCTCATTGGTTAAAGGTGTGAGTTACCTGTTCAATCAGCCCATGCGGCGCTGGTTCGTGCCTGACTGGAGCGGAAAGATTTTCTGGGGAAAGGGCTGAGAAATGCAGGGTCGTCGTATTTGCGGAGTTTCAGTTTAAATATGGAAAAACCTGAAATGGATTTTTTCTGAAATAAGCGGAATTTCTGCCTACGGAAAATCTGAAAGTTAAAATAAACGGGCACTTTTAAAAACGGAAATTTCTGAAAAACACTGATACCTACCGGCAACTTTGCTTTCAGGAAGTTCCGTGAATTCACACCACGTATTTTTTACAGTGTATGCAAACACCATATGCTAATTTCCACTGTGCCTTTTTGTTATCTAATCGCTTTTACCACACTCTCAATATATAAATTTCATTGGAAACCAGGAGACCCAAAAAACTACAGAAGATAAAGGAAACTAGGAAATTTCTTTGATGATTTGTTTCATACTTTTGGCTCCTTACTTCAAATGCGCCACGTAACCCCAGAGATCACTCAATCAGCTATCAAGAACTCAAAACACTTTCCTAGGGAGATTTTTGAGAGCCCCTTGTCAAGCAGCTACTGCTGAGAATAAAGTGTTCATTTCTTCGCCTTTCGCACTTTTTCGCACTGTACGCTGTATTTCAACAGCAATGCGAAATTTTATAATTACTTTCGACTGTAAATTGCCGCCTTTTCTATTGGAAATTCTCTGTTTTTCCTATTTTTATGGCATACAGCCGCATGCAGAAGTTCTACAGAAAAAATTATCAATCAGAATTACTGTTATCGCTAAAATCTCTGTAGTGCCTTCCAAGAACAGAAAGATCCTGGTCCGATTTCTAGGGGAATGCTAGTGCCCCTCTTGCTCCCCTATATGGGCGCACAGGCTCTCTTTCCCCTAAAATTCCGCTTCGAAAAATTCAACTTCCGATATAGTACACTTCGGGGACATTTTGCGTATACTCTTGGATTTTTCTTAATGCACTGTTCTGATGCGCTTTTTTTGTTTTGTTTGTTTCTTTGGGGTGAGAGACTCGATGAACTATTAGCAGCCACCTGTCCCTAATTTAGAGTCACTGGCTCAAGGGAAGGGAGAGAGCCAGTGCCGTCAGACAAACACAACATCCATGCCTCACTGGAATTCGAACCAAGACCCATCTCTGACGAATGAACATGAGCCAGCGCTTAGATCCACCGGGGCGGCGTTCTAACGCTAGGTGTAATTAGTCTTTGTTTGTGACTGTCTCAACTTCTAAAGATCCTATTTGAAAAATTCATTTGCTGTGTTAAAGATTGCGAATATTATCATTTGTAAATAATGCTTAGATTTTCTGCTAGGGGGCGTATATGTAAAAGCGTTTTTCTTATCTCTACTTCTAGAAGTCGTATTGAATTTTTTTCCTCCTAATTCATATTTCTGTGGCCAGGAAATTCGGCGTTTTTTTTTTTTTTTTTTTGAAGGAAAATTTCAGATATTAAAAATCCCTTGGGAAAAAAACCCTTTCTTTGTGGATACCTTTCACTACGAAGGATGTTCTGCGTTCGTTTTCGTGTACGAATAATGCATAGGTTTACCGCTCGGTGGCGTAAAGTTTTATCATGCCCCTCCCCATATCTTTTCATAATTGTTCTATTTGAAAAGTACGTGTTGCCTCGGATTAACTTCTGCAATGAAAAACATTTTGTGTCCAGTTTGAGATTTTTCGTAACTCATGTTTCTGTCGCTAATTTGCGTAAGTCGCTATTTTTAGCTGTAGAGGTTTTGCCACTTAAATAATGCGCAACTTTTCTCCTAGCTAGAGGGAATGCATTTTTTTTTTAAATTTTGGCTGAGTTTTTCTAGAAATCGGTTTTGAGAAAAATTTACTCGTCTGAAAGTACTCAAGAGAAGTGCTATTATTACCTATAATTCGGTGTCATCTGTTTTTTTTTTCCTTACAAATTTTTGTTTAATGTTCTGTCAAATATCTACATATAAAAGTTTTCGACTTAAGGTAACCAAGGAACGAATATTTGGCTGGACATGTTATCTAAAAATGACACAGAATCTTGAGAATCACATTTAAACTGTTACTGCATGTTTACCCAACCTACTGTTTGTAAAGAAAGAGAGATAGAAACAACCAACTTTTCTGGTGAAAGAAAGAGTGAGATTTGCACCAACTTTTCTGGTGCAAAATTTCTACCTAAGTATAGTGTAAATTTAGATTTCGTCCATATCTCAGCTGTTAACTGGGACTTTGAAAAGACGTCTTCAAGATTGGAGAGGGAAGCCGGCTTTTGAAAACTCGTACTAGCAGGGTCTTGGTTCTAATCCCAGCATATGACGTGGATGTCCTGTTCACCCTTCAGGCAATGGTTCTGGTTCTCTTCCTTTCCTGGAATCAGTGTTAAAGTTAAGTGGGCGACCTTTTGTAGTCTCAGACACTTGCACCGAGGGTCTCAAAAAAGATTTAAATAAACTTTTATCTCTTCAATTGTTGATCACAGATACATAGTTTCAATTAGAAAAATATTCTCAAAATGATGTAAGGACTTAACGACACGGCATTTGCATAAAAATGAAAAAAACAAAACATTTGTACAGCCTTCGCAGAAAAAAAAAAGTTCAATAAAAAAAAAGTAGCGCAATGTCCTAATTAGTCTAAAAATAAACCACATCATTCTGCTTGCAAAACTCCCTGAGATATTATCCATGAGAATTGTAACAAGAAAGATGACACCGAATTTTTGGGTGTAATAAGCACGTCTTTTGAATCCGTTCTGACGCAAATTAAATTTATCAAAACTATTCAAAGTCAATGGAACCGGTATGGAAACAATAATATCTGACGGAAGAAAGAAGTTTTTCAATCGAGTTTTTAAACCCGCAGATATTGCTGTAAACGGAATCGGGAGCTTACGCCCTCTGGTTGCAGACTTGTGCTTTAAGAAAAAGATGAATTTATATGAAACATTTCTCACCGGAAAGAATCTCCAACACAGAAATAATTTTTCAAATCGGACTCGTAGAAACAGAGATATCGACAGAAATAAGATGTGATTTTACGTCCCCTGGTTGAAAGATCATGCATTATTTTAGGGAGAAAGTATTCTCAAAAGGTTTTTCCATATGAGTGGTATCGATCCAAGAAAAAAAATTTAGTCGAGTTTTCAGGAGCCCAGATTTTGCTGCAAATACATCAGAAGCAGAAATTAACACTTATGCTCCCTGGTGGCCAAACCATTCTTTACCAAAAATTAGAAATTATGTGAAAAATATTTTCCATCAGGTCTTGTGTGCGATACAGGAATAATTTTTCAAGTCAGAGTTTTAGAAGCAGAAATAATGCAGAAAACGCAATTTATCTTTGTGCCCCCTAGCGGAAAGTCTATGATTTACTTGAAAATTTTGAATTTATAGGAAAAACATTTCGCATGGGAAACACTATCCAACAGAGAAGGAATTTTTCAAATCGGACTCCTTGAAGTAGATATATTGACAAAAATAAGATGTACATTACGCCCCCTGGCGTAGAAACCATGCATTATTTCAAACAGAAAATGTTCCTAGATGGTTTGTCGATATGAATAGTATCGGTCAACAAACGACTTTTCAATCGAGATTTTAGAAGCTCATGTTTTGCTGCAAATGCATCAGAAGCGGAAATTAAGTCTTACGCCACCTGGTGGCCAAACCGTTTTTTACAAAAATTTAAAATTATGTGCAAAGGATTTCCCATCAAGAGCTGTATCCGGTGCAGAAAGAATTTAAATCTGCGCTTTAGAAGCAGAGATATAGGGGGAAGGGGGGGGGTCGATTTTACCTTTACGCCCCCTAGCGAAAAGTCTATGAATTACTTGAAAATTTTGAAATTATATGAAAAACATGTCACACTGAAAACACTATCCAACAAAGAATAAATTTTTCAAATCGGACTGCTAGAAGAAGAGATATTGACGAAAAATAAGACATACATCTACTCCCCCTGGCGGAGAAAATGTGGAATATTTTAAGAAGAAAATATTCCGAAATGGTTTATCTGTGTGAGTGGCATCAGTCCACGAAATAATTTTTTCAATCGATATTTTAGAAGCTCAGATTTTATGGCAAATACATCAGAATCAAAAATTAACTCCTACGCCCCCTGGTGGCCAAAGTATTCTTTACCAAAAATTTGAAATTATATGCAAAAGATTTTCCATCAGGAGGTGTATCCGCTGAAGAAAAAAAAATTCAAATCGGAGTTTTAGAAGAATTATAGGGGAAATTTTAATTTACTTTTACGCCTCCTAGCGGAAAATCTATGCATAATTTGAAATAGTAACTATATCTAAAATACTCTTCGACATAAATGGAATCGAAAGACAAAAGAATTTTTTCAATCGGATGTTTAGAAGCAAATATGTGGAATAAAACGTATTTTTGAATTCGACATCTGCATTTACGCCCTCTAGCGGCGAAATTGTACATCGTAAAAAAAAAAAAAAAAAAACGAAATGAAGGATCATCATTCGCTTATTTCAAGCTTCCCAATGCAAAAAGAATTTTTCAAATCGGACTAATAGTTGCAGAGATATCGTGGTTACAGACGGACGGGCAAACCGGTAACATAAGTACGATCTTTTTTTACAAAAGACGTGCTGAAAAATGTATAAAAATGCGAACGATAGCTTGAGTGCTCCAGAGCTGTGCAGGATTTGGTTCATTGGTGAAAGCCTCGTATATACGTATACACAGTCGTATCAGAATAATATGAACACCTACCTAATAATGGGAATAACCAACCACCCTTGGCCCGCATGACAGCGGCAAGACGGCGTGGCATGGACGCAATGAGACCCTAGGTTTTCCTAGTTACACGTGCCCATTCGGACAGCGAAACAAGCTACCGTTCGCCTAAACGGACCAACGGTTGTCATTGTTAGGTAAATCACCCACTCCAAAGTTGTCCTAAAAATAGCCAACCAAAGGAGGAAAAACGTTTTTTTGTGTGTGTGTGTGTGTGTGTGTGTGTGTGTGTGTGTGTGTGTGTGTGATGGGTAACTGCTGGTCTTATTGTGACATGACAACTAACGGAGTGCTAGCTGTTGACCTGGCCCCAACTACTGGCTCATGTTTTGGCCGCTGGGACGTTTTACTGACTTTGGGGCGCCGACACCATAGTGCCGGGCCTCTGCTGGCTGCCAACAGCATTGTATTGAGTGCTGGCTCAGCAAGATTGTTTTTGCTGGGTATGTTACAACTCTTAAAGAATCGAGACAGCCTTGCTGTATTCTTTCTTGGTGTAGCCAAGGTTGAATGTTGATCCCATCAGAGAAGGGTACGTTGTTTACTTTCTGTTTGGGTAAAAAATTGTTTTCGCATTTCATGACTCATATACACTAATAAAAATTGCTAAATCTCCGGGACGTTGTGGCTCCTTCATTTTGTGGCGCAGTAGAATGTCCCCTCCCCAGATGTATAATCAATATCCAGTATTATGGTTTTAAATGGATGCATCGTGGTTCCAAAGAAAAAATATATTAATTTTTATGTTGCAACGGTCTCAGATCCTTAGTTGGGAGGATATCACTTAATCTGGAGTCAGGAAATTTATAGACGGATAGTTACCAAATGAGAAGTTTGATTTTGGTGAGCTTTGATTTTTGCAGTGCAATAAAATATGTTATTATAATTAGTAACTTTATCTTTCGCCGCCAATTTGGCTTTAATGAATCGTTGGGGAATATACTGAAAGCTTAAATTTTACAATAGTATTTAAGAATTTTAAATTTCGTTTATACATTTAAGACCGTCCCACAGGAAAATGGTATAACCGATGTTCCACTGTATTTTTAGCAAATATTTTTCTGTTTTAGCACCTAATAATCCTTAGTGATTACACTTAATTGTTGCGATAAACTTTGCTTCCTTTATTTCTTGTTATTATGTCTTAATTTGATAAATACAGTTTTGCTCGTAGTTATCTGAGGGTGTGTGATTTTTATCTTTACAGGTTTCGAGTTTTGATTACGCTCTGTCCGTTGATAGCTCTCTGCTCGAGATTGGGGTGTGCTGCATTTATCACTGGAATAGATCTCCAACATGATGGCTGATATCTTAAACCCTTGGATAGAGCTGGACACCGATATCGTTTCTCCAACGTCCTTTTCTTCTCATTTCCCACTTCCTCTGCAAGAGGTCAAAGTGGAGATTGAAGATTCGGAAACTTCTGCTTCTTCTTACCGCGAGAGTGGAGATCTTTCTCATGGCCAAACAACTTATATATCGTTAGATTCGTACGAACAGATTTCCTCACCTCGAAGTTCCTATTCACAGGAGAGCTTGAGCCCTGCCACTACCAACTCTGACAGCTCTGTGACATCTCCACGATTTATCAACTCATCCTCTGTGTTACCTGAATCCACTTCTCCAGATAAGTTCCAGTACTCACCTACACTGCGACCGGAACAGTCGAGGACTCCATCGGAATTCTTGAATCCCTTGTCCCAGTCAATGGAGGACTACGGTCATCACTCCTCGACAATTTCATTTCCAGGAACGCTTGGACTAAACGGATTTCAGTCTGATTTCCTACATCCAGATGTGAATCATTCGCTATACACTCACTGGCCGATCACAAACAACGCTTTAGAAAATCGGGACAGTCGAAGCACACCTGAACAGCTGAGGACGTATCGTAAGTAGCTATTTCAAACTTACAGTGTAAGTGTGGTTTTTTTAATATGAACGAAAATTTTCACTGATGATTTGAACTGCTATATACTGTAAAATGCAAAATAGTCAACTGATATAAATTTGCTCCAAATCAATGGTAACGTATCTCACTGTAATAAAAAAAAAATCACTGTTTTCTTGTTATTGAATTTCCTCAGATGTTAATAAAAATTGTCAGGAGAATTTTGGGATAAATCGACATATAGTAATCTTTATAAAAAATTCTTTGGCGCCATACCAACGATTCGATTCGTTGCAAGATCTCAAAATATCGCCTGAAAATTTCACTGCATTTATAGATATTGCAGTGACGCCTCATTGAAAATCCAAATGGACTGTGTGGGATTTTGGTTCGGGCCTGGGCTGGGCCCGTTTGTTTGTTTTTTAACTGTGAGAAATAATTTTTCTTTTTTAACTGTGATTCTGAATGATTTAAAATCAGTTTTTTTTAATATAATGTGACTCGTGATTTACCAAACGAGACTTTACACTTCCTATAGTTGGTAAAGAGAATTCTTCAATAACTGGATGGAGGAGAAGGGACTGTCGAGGGATGTTTATTCCGGGCTTCGGGAGTAATTGCCGTAAGCCACGCGTTATGAAGAGAAGGAAAATCTTTTTTCAATATCTTGTAGGTACTGGTGTCCTCTCGTTTCCCTTGTGCATGGCTTTTATCGATTATGAAAAAGCCTTTGATTCGGTGAAACCATCAGCAGTTACAATGACTCTGAAATCCTGCGGTATTGAAGATGCATACATTAATATTATTAATAACATCTATGAAAATGCAAGTGCAAAGATTCGGCTGTTTGAAAATACAACACACATAAAAATTGGAAAGGGAGTGAGACAAGCTGACACCATATCTCCGAAGCTCTTTAATGTCACATTGGAAAATGTCTTTCAATCACTGAACTGGGAAAACAAAGGGATAAAGATTAATGGAGATTATCTAATTCACCTTCGTTTTGCTGATGACGTAGTCATTTTTGCAACTACCCCATCAGAGCTGCAGAGTATGATCCAAGAACTTGCTGACAAGAGTAAAGAAGTGGGATTAAAAATGAACGTTCAGAAGACAAAAGTGATGTTCAATGCTTTTACAAGAAATGAAGACTTATCAATTGATGGAGAAAAGCTGGAGATAACAGACACGTACGTTTATCTTGGATAGCAGATATCAAGTGAGGGTCACATTGATGAAGAAATTAATCGGCGTACAAAACTTGCCTGGAGAGCTTTTGGAAGAAACAGCATAATTTTCAAGAGCAATATGCCATTATGTCTTAAAAGAAAAGTGTTTGATCAATGCATCCTTCCAGTGCTTACGTATGGTGCAGAGACGTGGACCTTAACTAAAAGAGACATACAAAGGCTGCAGACGACTCAAAGAAGCATGGAGATGTGCATGCTTGGTGTAACGAGGAGAGATAAGAAGAGGAACTCGTGGATCCGAAAAATGACAAGAGTGGAAGACATCATGATCAGAATTAAATCCCTGAAATGGCCATGGGCTGGATATACTTCCAGAAGGGACAGACCATCGATGGACAGCCGAAATTTTAGATTGGATTCCAAGGGACAGGAAAAGACCCAGAAGAAGACCACATGGGAGATGGGTGGATGAAATTCGAAAGTATGCGGGAGTGACATGGAGGAGACTGGCACAAGACAGACCGTTGTTGTAGAGGAAACTTGGGGAGACCTTCGTCCAGCAGTGGATTTATAATGGTTTACGATGATATATATATTCATACATTCATTCAATCATTCCCGGTTCCCCTAATATTGATACTGCAATTCCCGTTTCCCCTAATATAGTTGGGTCAGAAGTTACGATTCCCGTTTCCCTTAATAGTTCGGTCAAAGTTACGATTAATTCCACAATGTCACGTTCAGTTCTTACTTATATTGGTATTCCTATTTGAATTTGCAAAGGAAAAGCGTCATGGCTTTCTTTATACATACAGACTACATACATATATTTTGCCCTAACTGGTAGGCAGAAGCATAGCTACAATAACATTTATATACAGTTTGACATAGAACAAAAAACTTAAAAACACTTATGGCATTGAAAATAAGATACGTTGTAATAATTTGTTCAAGAACTAATTAAATCAGCATTTATCAAGCATTGAATGACACTCAGAATAAACCAACGCTAACAGCCGCCTGAAAGCCTTGTCCGGAATGGTATTGTACTGCGTTTCTTATCCGAAGTTGTCGCACGATGTTGTCTATAAATGACCAAAATTGTAGATTTGCCCTTTTCTCACCTCATGCGCAAACAAAGGGTTGATGGAAAACGAGTAAGCCAGCAGAGGGAAGGCAAGATTAAGCATTAGGGGAAATGATATTCGGGGAAACGGAGGGGGAACCATTTTTAATTTTTTTACACTATTATTTTTTCACTTTACCAATGTTTGCGGGTAAAAAAATCCTGTTATGCTGAAAAGGCAAAGCTTGTTTACCGCTTTGAGGGATTCGAAAAAAAAAGAAATTTATCTACCAAATGTTCTGTTAAGCCAAATGCTGTATTTTCAGTCTAACTTATACCTTTTGAAAAGTTAACTTACGCTTCTTCCATTTAAAATTACTTAGTTAAATAAACGTGAGTTTCCGGCAATTTCTCTCACATTATAAATTTGGCTAAAATTCTTGCAATTCTCAAAATTTTCAATTTCTTAAGCAGATTATTTCGTATCATTTTGTTTGACAGGAAAAAAATCTTGTAATTTTTTTTTCACAGTTAGATTTATTGCTCTCTGAAAGCAAAGAAACTTATAATTTTTTAACTCAGCTATCGCAATCAAATTCATAACAGTGGAATAAAACCTTTGCCGGTCTTTTTCGTAGAACATACTCTGTTTGCATTGGTGCAGCAACGGAAGTACTTCCTTTTCGCATTAAAGTTGCTGAAATATCTCTTGCTGCAGTTCATAAAAAATGGGTAAAATATTAATTAATTATTGTCTCAATAAGAGCATTGCGGTAATTCCTAGACTTGTTTTGAAAATAGTTTAAACAGGAAATGGTGTGATACTCATAATAATACCGTTATTGGTTGGGTCACATAGTAATTCTTCCCAGAGAGTGGGCCGCCAAAAACTCGCTTTCAGGGCCATTGATAGTCTGCCATTGCCCTTTAGTAATTCTAATTAGCAATGCACGTAGATTGCAGCGATTTTGCTGGATGCCAGGCAGCCCGAAGCATTTCAGGTGGAAGCGCAAATGGTCAAGGAAAACCATGCGGCTATAAATGGTTCCATGGATTGAGCGGACGTGGATTTTGCGGAAGTGCAGTGGCAATGAGGGGCGAGCGGTGGAAAGAGTGGACAAAAAAAGGTGTTGAAATATTAGAGTTGACGGGGATGTTAACAGAGACGACTTATTTTGTTTTCCCATTCAAGACGCCTGAAAGTTAGGGAGAGGGAGAGATGTTAATAAGGAAACAAAACGCTTTTGTTTATCACTTTACTTCTCAGGATCTTTAAAAACTTTACATTGACGTCGTGGTACAATTTCTTATTGAAGCCTCTCAATGCTAAATTTGATCCTACTAAACATTAAATTTCATATACATTTTTTTTCAATGACAGGCTTCCACTTCTATTTTTTCTGGTTTTGTTAAACTTTTATTGATCGCGTCAGTTGTTCTTTAATTTTATTAATTTCCTTAGATCAAGCCGTGACTTAAAGCTTATGAAATGTGCACCCCTTTTTTCGTATTTTTCTACATTAGTTGACAGATGTCATTCGCTGTAACAGTAGCATGATTTGCGCAACACTTGCATTCCAGTTGGTTCGTCCCTGATCGGAGAAATCTACCAGGTCGTTCGGAAAATAATCGCCGATTTGGAGGGTAAAAATGAAAGAGGCATACCTCATAGCACATAACCTTGTTTTATTCGAAATAAGCCCCATTCAACAGCGACGCACCTCTGACAGTGAGTGACAAGTGCTTCAATGCCAGTCCAGAAGAAATCTGGCTCCCTGGATGCAAGAAAGTCCCAGAATGCAATTTCGGCCTTCAGCAGCTTTATACACCTCTGCCAGCGAGTGACAAGTGCTTCAATGCCAGTCCAGAAGAAATCTGGCTCCCTGGATGCAAGAAAGTCCCAGAATGCAATTTCGGCCTTCAGCAGCTACACACCTCTGCCAGCGAGTGACAAGTGCTTCAATGCCAGTCCAGAAGAAATCTGGCTCCCTGGATGCAAGAAAGTCCCAGAATGCAATTTCGGCCTTCAGCAGCTACACACCTCTGCCAGCGAGTGACAAGTGCTTCAATTCCTGTCCGGAAGCAATCTGGCTCCCTGGATGCAAGAAAGTCCCAGAATGCAATTTCGGCCTTCAGCAGCTACACACCTCTGCCAGCGAGTGACAAGTGCTTCAATGCCAGTCCAGAAGAAATCTGGCTCCCTGGATGCAAGTAAGTTTCGGAATGCGATTTTGGCCTCCTCTCAGTTTCTGAAGGTCCTGTCCTTCAGGTAATTGCTTAAAATGCATGAACAGGTGGAAATCGGCAGGTTCCAAGTCAAGCGAATAAGTTGGATGTGGAAGGGTTTCGAACCTCAGTTCATGTGGTTTCTATTTCATTGTTTGTGACACGTGTGGTCTCACGTTATCATGGAGGAGGATAGGACCCTTCCAAACACCAAAGATGGCTGTTTGGAACACAACTTCTGGTGCATTGGGTCTGTCGCTTTCACCGTCATTCACGAACCTGTAGTGTATGATACCGTGAACAGTCCACCACACTGTCAAAAGAGCAGGGGTCAGTCTTTGTTTAGGATGTTGTTTCGGTGGTTCACCCACTGTCCAGATAGCTTACGGTTGTCGTATAGCACCCACTCTTCATCACAGGTTACATTGCGATCAAGTAGGGGCTCCTTTTCGTTGCAAAGCAGGAGGTTACTGCACATTTAAACGGTTTCTGATGCTTTGTCAGTTCGTGTGGAACTCACGTATCGAGCTTCTTGACCTTACCAATTTGGTGGAGATGTTCGCAAATGGATGACCCCGACACATTGTACTGTTTGACGAGTTCTCTGACTGTAACGCGAGGATTTGCCTTCGAGGCGTCGTTATTAGTGACCGAATATCATCATCGGTCCTCCTCATCTTGTTGGCTTGTGTCACTGGAACGAAACTTTTCAAACCACCGACGAACAGTACATTCAGATGTTGCCACCTCGCCCAATGCTTCGACCACATTACGAACAATACTCCGCGATCCCCGACGAACAGTACGTTCAGATGTTGCCTCCTCGCCCCATGCCTCGACCACCGACGAACAGTACATTCAGATGTTGCCTCCTCGCCCCATACCTCGACCACCGACGAACAGTACGTTCAGATGTTGTCTCCTCGCCCCATACCTCGACCACCGACGAACAGTACGTTCAGATGTTGTCTCCTCGCCTCATACCTCGACCACCGACGAACAGTACGTTCAAATGTTGCCTCTCACCCCATGCCTCGACCACCGACGAACAGTACGTTCAGATGTTTCCTCCTCGTCCCATGCCTCGACCAGATTACGAACAGTACTCCTCGACCACCGACGAGCAGTACGTTCAGATGTTGCCTCCTCGCCTCATGCCTCGACCACATTTCGAACAGTACTCCTCGACCACCGACGAACAGTACGTTCAGATGTTGCCTCCTCGCCCCATGCCTCAACCACCGACGAACAGTACGTTCAGATGTTCTCTCCTCGCCCCATACCTCGACCACCGACGAACAGTACGTTCAAATGTTGCCTCTCACCCCATGCCTCGACCACCGACGAACAGTACGTTCAGATGCTTCCTCCTCGTCCCATGCCTCGACCAGATTACGAACAGTACTCCTCGACCACCGACGAGCAGTACGTTCAGATGTTGCCTCCTCGCCTCATGCCTCGACCACATTACGAACAGTACTAGACCACCGACGAACAGTACGTTCAGATGTTGCCTCCTCGCCCAATGCCTCGACCACATTACAGAAGGTTTGTGACGCATTACGACCCAATTTGAACTCGTGAAGCAGCATTACACGAAACTCAATCATTCCTAACATGTACAGACCATTCTTACACGAGTAGCAATGACTGCAGCTTAACCGATTATGGCGTGTATGTAGCGTCTGAGCCGCCCATCAACTCCTACGATTGTGGCTGCGAGCGGGTTGGTCTTCAAGAATTGTGGACAAGTTGAATGTGGCACCTCAGAAAATCTGCCATTCTTCTCCGAACGACCTGCTATCTACCAGTGTCCACTCAGTCAACGATTTTCCGCTGTCAGCAAAATTCCCATCCACTCAGTGAACGATTTTCCACTATCAGCAAAATTCACGTTCGCTCAGTTCACCCCACCATAGAAACAGGTAAGTGGTCTGAGCAAGTCATCGGTTAATTACAGCAGGAAGAGAGTGTGGAAGTCTGGAAAAGGGCCTATTATTATTATTATCATTATTAATGTCTAAACAGATTAGGCACAGTTGGTTTTCGGGTTGTGGTTCCGTTTTGAGATATAAAATTTATTTTCTTAAAATCGAGCCCAACTTATCACTGCTTTGGGTGTTGTTCGGGATCAAAAACACTTTACCACCTACAGATGATTCTGCACCAATAGCAGCTTTGTTCGCGTTTAAATTTCAACGTCCCAAATTACCGTGTAATTTGTCTCATTTTCATCATATTCATAGCAGGGTCATGCTTTATAAATGTCGGTGTGGCTCCGCAAAAAAAAAAAAAAAAAAAAAAAAAAAAAAAAATTCCGTTCCTTTGAGAGGTTGGCGGGAGAAACTTTTGGAATTGTTATAAAAGCGAGTGCAATATTGTTAAATTTATCATGTATTTGTATAGTCTGAAATTACAGTGTCTTCTATGTAGCATTGTTTATTTCATCAGTTCAAGCTGCCAGATGGAATGATGTTAGAAAAGTGTTCGTGCCTTACTTTGTTCCGTATTCACCAAAGTTGGTTGGTTTGGGTTTATTGGCGCAAGGGGCTCAGTGGGCCTTGCGAATAAATGCAAACCAACCAAGAGCGCTAGTATTTATTAATAATACCTTAAAGAGGTTAGCATTTATTACTGCCTAAAGAGGTTAGCATTTATTACTGCCTAAAGAGGTTAGCATTTATTACTGCCTAAAGAGGTTAGCATTTATTACTGCCTAAAGAGGTTAGTGTTTTATTAATGCCTAAAGAGGTTAGTGTTTTATTAATGCCTAAAGAGGTTAGTGTTTATTAATCCCTAAAGAGGTTAGTATTTATTAAGAAACGTTTTTCAACTGGAAAACCCAGTACCTTTATTATTATTATTATTATTATTATTATTATTATTATTATTATTGAAACACGGAATTTCTCGGAAGTTAATTTTTTCACATCCACTCAGTCAACGATTTTCCGCTGTCAGCAAAATTCACATCCACTCATAAAAACAAATTTCCTGTGGAAATTCTGAAGTCTTCACGTCATGAAGGGGGAACAAGTTAAAAAAGGGATACACATTTGTAGTCGGGTACACTACAGGTTAGATATCGGATAATTATTTCGTCTATAGTGAAATATAACTAGCTGTGGAGCAAGTGCTTTCAGCTTTGTCGAGAAAACTCTATGGTATTACCTATAACAAATGTGCAGAATTTTGATCTTAAGCGTATGAGAAATAGATAAAAGATAATTATTGATAACATAATTGTTAATTAAACTAGTTGCTATTCTGTGGTGTTTTTCGAAATGTTTCGGTTGGGGTTGTGAAATGCGTACCCTTCAAATGTTAAGACCTGTACTTTGGATCGCGATGATAAACTGGAATTGATGTTGGTGATTTGAATCACATCAGCAGAGGAAAATTTTGAATTTTTTTCTAGTTGCAAACAAATATTTAGATTTTGCAAGAAATTCAAGTGTTCTCATAGCTTAACCAGGAAGCAGTTCTTGGAAGTGAAGGATGCAGTGTAACAGCACAATTCCAGATGCATTTTAAAAGGATGAAATTAATTAGAATGTAGGATGGGAATGAAATATTGTCATCAGCAAACCGAAGAGCTTCGAAAACTCCTTAAGATAAAATTAGATATTTATGGCATTTCAAGATGCAGAGTAGGTAACAAAAAGCTGACTCGTGAAACGTTTTTCCACTAACTTTTTACTATACAGAACTCAGCAAAAATTGTCAGAATGACAAATATTTTAAGACCAGTACTATACTATTCACTTCTACTATACAGAACTCAACAAAAATTGCCAGAATGACAAATATTTTAAGACCAGTTGTGATTAGAAAAACAATTCGGATATATTGCCATTGTTGAGAAAATCTTACGTTCCCAAGAATGAGAACGTTTTCATCTTTTAGGGGTTATTTTTACCTCAAATGTGTGACATGTTGAAACATTTATGAAGAAGTTCTCTTTTAATTGATTAATCAATAAAGTGTTAGATAAACGAAATCTAACCACAATTACAGTCAGCTAAATCGATCAGTTATAAAAAACAAAGCAAAAAAACATTGGAACATAAAAATCCAAAAACATCTATTTTCATATTAAAAAAAATATACACTGCTGGACAATTGCTAAGGACTGATCATAAACGGCTATATAGCGCATAAAAAAGTAAGTGTGGTTGGATGCCAAGTGAAATAAAATTATGTCAGAATGCCAGGACATTACAAGAAAGACAATTAATTTATTGTGCTCTGAAATCCAGAAGGCTTTGGAACGTGTTCAAGGGACAAACAGGCCATTTTGTGCAGAATACGTAAACATGAAAAAACTGCAATTACCGTCCGCAGGCGTTCCAGCGTAAGATGTCAATACGGGATATGGCCACCATGGAGGGCGATGCAAGATTCCACACGTCGTGTCAGGCTTGCACAACATTATCAAGCAGCTGTTGGGGTAATTTATCCCATTCCTCTGTCAGTGCACGGATGAGGGTGTCCTTGTTTATTGGAGGGCATTGGCGACCAGCAAGACTCCTCTCCAAAGCATCCCACACATTTTCAATGGGATTCAGATCTGGAGAACGTGCTGGCCATACGAGGCGTTGAATATCCTCACTCTCAAGACACTCCTGGACAGCGACTGTTCGATGACATGTTGCGTTGTCGTCCATGAAAATGAATCTATCACCGACGGCACCACGGAACATGCGAACATGAGGTAGCAGAACATCATTAATGTATCGTTGGCCAGTCATAGTCCCAGTTGAAAGCACATAGAGGGACGTACGGCCATTGATTATGATGCCAGCCCATACCATGACACTACATGTCGGATATCGGTCCCTTTCCTGTATGTTTGCTAGACAATATGCAGTACCACTTACACGCCAGATCAGTTGTCGTCAACAATCAGACGATAAACTGTATCTACTCTCATCTGAGAAGAGGACAGCAGACCAGTCGTTATCAGTCCAATTGCGATGTTGATGGTACCATTGCAAACTGGCGGTACGGTGACGTCTGGACAATGGGATGCACACAACAGGACGGCGGGCGTATAGACCTCCTTCATGCAAACGTCTGGCGACAGTTTTTCGGGAGATCCGCTTGCCAGTAGCAGCCATAAACTGATTTGCTACCTCACTAGCTGTGCTGCGCCGGTGTCTTTTTGTTGATAGCACTATGTACCGATCTTCTGCAGGTGTCGTACTGCGAACACGACCTCCCCCGTGACGTTTGCTACACTCTCCATTTGTTTGAAATTATTTCCAAAGCCTTGAAACAACACTGTGGCTGACGTCGAACTCCCTGGCAACATCTGTTAATTTTCGCCCTTCTTCAATCTTGCCAATAATACGGCCACGCGTAAAAACATCTAAGTGATGTCGGGAAGACATACTGCAAATTGCAAGTTCGTCAATTGATTCTTTCCCTTTCAACTTTGCGTTTGGACAACAACGGTCAATACGCGTCAAATCCTTTATATCTCTTATCAGCGCTATGACGTCACGAACAAGTTCGGAAATCCAAAATTTGCATACGCACAACACGTCTTACTGTATCCCGCACTTATGCTAATTTCCACATTTTCCTGCCTTCCATTTTATGGTTGCTATCGTTGCTATTGTCATCCGTCCTTAGCAATTGTCCGGCAGTGTATTTCAGGGCATTTTTTTCTTAATACTATGCTGTTTGCTAGAACATGACTTTCTAAAGTAATAATTACTTTTTTATGAATTTGTCATTTTTTATAAAATATGATTTCTTTAGATGTTTTAAAAATGGGAACATCAATGTCAAAGGTTATTAATGCGTTGATTTTATTCTTGCTTCCGTGCTGTGTGGTTTCTGGCTGATTAGGAGCATATGTTACATAATTTTTAAAATTTGGTTTTAAAATTTAAAAAATAGCTGTAATTTTTAAATTTTGGTTTTAAAATTAGAAAAATTAACTACAATTCTTAAAATTGTCTGAGGCGATAGATTTTTACCATTCGTCCGAGATGGGCATAGGTTTGAGCCCCGGATGAGGAACGGGTGTTGTGCTTGTTTAGTGGTGCTGGCTCTATTTCCCTTCCACGAAGCTTGTTGCCCTAAATTAGGGACGATCGTTAAGCTTCCAAACCAGAAAAAGAAATGGGGAACATAACATTTCATTCCAAGAAAATTTTCGACATGTAAAAGCGTAGGTTTCATTAATATTAAATCCCTTAGCATAGCACTTTTTTTTTTTTTTTTTTTACGGCCTCTCTCTTTTGTCCCGTTGCTGTGCCTCTTCTCATTCATAAAAACTATCACGCTGAAAATGATGGGTTTTCTTGTTCTGGTCGTTTTGCTGAATAAGTACAAAAGTATCTGAAATTCACTGTGCTATACGTGGTAAAGCTGTAATGCAATTTAAAAACTCTAACCAAACACTCTGTGTATATAAAAGTTGTCAGCTTTTTATAAGTGCTGTTTCGGCAGTCGGTCTCTGATTCCTGTGTTCGATAGCGCGTTGCATGGCATCCCAAATGTGCTGTATCACATTCAGATCTGGGGACTTGGGTGAGAATTGCAACACCCCAAACTCAGACGAACTCCAGTCATCAGGTGTCCAGTGGCGGAGTTGCCGTGCCCAAGCGAGGCGCATAGCTTTGTGTCGTGCACCCATCAAGGGGACTCGAGTTGGGCGTCGGCTCCCAAAGCCCATATCGTGCAGGGTACGTTGCACAGTCCGAACGCTTGTTGAGGCTCCAGCATAGAATTCCGACACCTGCGAGAGTGTCGCGTGAAACGATTCTTGACAGCCGACGATGGTCACGTTCACCCAATGTCTTTTTACGGCCACACTGGTATCGTAGATTGGAGGCTTTGCCAGAATTCTTGTAGTCACGGTACACCCTTGCAATGGTCGTCCGTAAAAATCCGAACTTCGTTTCTACCTCTGAAATACTATGGCCCATCTCACGAGTGCCAAGTATGACACCGCGTTGAAAATCGCTTAAATCGTTATTACTTGTCATTCTCATTCCGAAAACTGACAAGGATGTCTATCGCTTTATATATGCACTGGCGGACGCAACCGAGTGCGCGCATAGGTGACGTTGCTATGTATTTTGCATAAGCTCGTCTGTACCAGTTTTTCTGGCACTTCAGTGTACATTTTCTCGGAACATCCAGAGGTGATCTTGTAATAAAACAGAGTTTGCTGTAGATTGTGGGAAGAGTCCAGCATATTTCTAGATTTTATCTTCAATATTTGACTGTATACTTGTTTTCACAGCTTTGAAATCTTTCACCCTGAGTGGCGTATAACTGAAAATTTTTTATTTTAAGAATAATGCAAGGTAAATACACAGTTAAAAAAAAATGATGCTATTAGTCTGTAGGCCAGGATCTTGCTGTACATGAGCAAAACGAAGTAAAATAAAACTCTCTGGCAAATATTCTAGCCATTCATAGGTATTTTTAAAAACTGATGTGAAAGTCCCAGGTGAAGAAAATGCTAAATTGTTATTTTCGTACAAAACAAACATTAAGGCTTTACTCTTGAGTTTTCTGTCCTTGAACTTAGAAAGCTACATCGATGTAAATTCTGTGCTGCAATTTGCTGAGATGGAAGTCTCTGCCTTACTGTTATTAAAATAAAAAGAAATGGTTACAAAAGAGTCTTAAAAGAAAGACAGCACCGAAGCTAGCTTAAGACGGTGTAGTGGAGCTGTGCTTTGCAACATGTGCTGCTTTGCGAAATTGTATATGGAGGGTGGAGGGGGAAATAAAAAGCTTAGTTTCAGCATGTCATGTAACTTCCGTGACCTCGGACTCGGGCAGTTCTGAATTTTATTTACGCGCTCTGAGGAAACTGTGAATTCTTGGGTAAATATACAGAAGCCGAAAGTTGCGCCATTAAATTCAGGCACAAGTGGTTGTTAGTAGCGTTCTATGTCTCTCATGCAAGCTTTTAACAGCTTGTCATGGATCTGCTGGAGGAAGTATTGTAAACTGTGATAGAAATGACCTGATTGACCTCCGCCACGGCCTCTTCTGCTGTCTGCACCAAACCAAAGGCGAACATTTCCCACTTATTAAATAAAAAAGAATCGTCCACGTACTCCATTTTTCTTTTTTTTTTTTGCGTCTTAAAAGCCAAATGTGAAAGTCCTTGTTCCTCATGTCCCCAAAATTCCTTGTTCTGTTGTTTGTTTCTCATCTGACCGATTCCCTCATACAAAAACGCGCACGTATTTGTATGTACTATGCAAACACTTTCTCATTTTCCGCTGCTAGTGGGTATGCATTTGAGATTACTGTATCATAATATACTTTGCAAAGAGCTGTAGATTATAACGACTCCACCCGCTGTCTTGTGTTTGTTTAATATTAATTTTCAGAACGCTAATTAATTGGTATGCTGAGCGACAACACATGAATATTCCAGGTTTCCGTGTTGCCGACTGGTGAAGCCGTTTCTTGCTGTGTGGCGACACTACCCCGATGTACGTGACATGCGACTGTCCACTCACTGTCGCTCATATTTTTAGCACGTCTTTTGTAAAAAAAGATCATGCTTATGTTACCGGTTTGTCCGTCCGTTCGTCTGTACCCACGATATCTCTGCAACTATTAGTCCGATTTGAAAAATTCTTTTTGCATTGGGAAGCTTGAAATATACGAATGATGATCCTTTATTTCGTTTTTTTCTACGATGTACAATTTCGCCGCTAGAGGGAGTAAACGCAGATGATGTCGAATTCAAAAAATGTTTTATTCCACATATTTGCTTCTAAACATCCGATTAAAAAAATTATTTTATCTTTCGATTCCATTTATGGCGAAGAGTATTTTAGATATAGTTACTTTTTCAAATTACGCATAGATTTTCCGCTAGGGGGCGTAAAAGTAAATACCATTTTTCCCGAAAACTCTTCTTCTGAAACTCCGATTCGAAAATCTTTTTCTTCATCGGATACACCTCCTGATGGAAAATATTTTGCATATAATTTCAAATTTTTTGTAAATAATACTTTAACCACCAGGGGGCGTAAGTGTTAATTTTTGCTTCTGATGTATTTGCCATAAAATCTGAGCTTCTAAAATATCGATTGAAAGAATTATTTCGTGGACTGATGTCACTCACATTGATAAACTTTTTCGGAATATTTTCTTCTTAAAATATTCCACAGTTTCTCCGCCAGGGGACGTAGATGTATATCATATTTTTGTCAATATCTCTACTTCTATGAGTCCGATTTGAAAAATTCCTTCTTTGTTGGATGGTGTTTTTTTCAGTGTGACATGTTTTTCATATAATTTCAAAATTATCAAGTAATTCATAGACTTTCCGCTAGGGGACGTAGAGGTAAATTGCGTTCCCCCCTATATCTCTGCTTCTAAATCTCCGATTTGTAAAATTCTTTCTGCACCGGATACAGCTCCTGATGGGAAATCCTTTGCACATAATTTCTAATTTTTTAAAAAATGGTTTGGCCACCAGGTGGCGTAAGTCTTAATTTCTGCTTCTGATGTATTTGCAGCAAAATATGAGCTTCTAAAATCTCGATTGAAAAAAAGTAGTTTGTTGACCGATACTACTCATGTCGACAAACTTTTTAGGAAAATTTTCTTCTTGAAATAATGCATGGTTTCTACGCAGAGGGTGTAGATGTATATCTTATTTTTGTCAATATCTCTACGCCGCCCCGGTGGCGCAGTGGTCTAAGGCGCTGGCCTCTGATCATTCGTCCGTAAGGGGTCCGGGTTCGAATCCCGGTCAGGCATGGATGTTGTATTTGTCTTACGGCACTGGCTCTCTCCCTTCCCTGGAACCAGTGACCCTAAATTAGGGACGGGCGACTGCTTATAGCCCATTGAGTTGCTCACGGTGGTCGTTAAACATCAAAAATATATATATATATCTACTTCTAGGAGTCCGGTTTAAAAAATCCCTTCCTTGTTGGACAGTGTTTCCGATGCGAAATGTTTTTCCTATAAATTCAAAATTTTCAAGTAAATCATAGACTTTCTGCTAGGGGACACAAAGGCCAATTGCGTGCATGCGTTATTTCTGCTTCTAAAACTCCGATTTGAAAAATTCTTCCTGTATCGCATACGAGACCTGATGGAAAATATTGTTCATATAATTTCTAATGTTTGGTAAAGAATGGTTTGGCCACCAGGGGGCATAACTGTTAATTCCTGCTTCTGATGTATTTGTAGCAAAATCTGGGCTCCTGAAAACTAGACTAAATTTTTTTTTTTCTGGGCCGATACCGCTCATATGGAAAAACCTTTTGAGAATACTTTCTTCCTAAAATAATGCATGGTTTTACCACCAGGGGACGTAAAGCCACATCTTATTTTTGTCGATATCTCTGTTTCTAAGAGTCCGATTTGAAACAAATCTTTTTGTTGGAGAGCGTTTCCGGTGAGAAATGTTTCTCATATAAATTCATGTATTTCTTAACGCACAAGTCTGCAACCAGAGGGCGTACGCTCACGATTCCGTTTATAGCAATATCTGAGGGATTAAAAACCCGATTGAAAAACTTCTTTCTTCCATCAGATACTATTGCTTTCCATACCGGTTCCATTGACTTTGAACAGCTTTGATAAATTTAATTTGCATGAGAACGGATTCAAAAGACGTGCTTATTACACCCGATAACTCGGTGTCATCTTTTTTGTATTTAGTTGTATTCGTTTTTGTTCTGATCGGTTTCAGTATTTTTATTTGTTCGACGACTGCGCACAGTGGTCCGAATCGCTAAAAACACGGGCAAAAATAATTTTTCAAACTTCATATTTTAAACACTCAATTCGCTTAATAATAATCCTCAGTAGTCATTCTGATAGGACTAAGTGTTTTTGAAAGTATACTCCAATGGTTCTGGTCAATACTTAAGTTCAAAAGTGCTGTAACTCTTTCTTGATTAATTTTGCAATTCTGTAGGTGATTTTGTTTACATTGTTTTTGACTTAACAATGCAAAATAAAATACTTAGTGTATTTTTTGTGAATGTGTTATGATCTTATATATAGGGCACAATTACAATTTTTTGTGTTTTTTTGTTTCTAAGTACTGATAAAAAAATACAAATTTGAATGCCCGTATTTCGAAAAAACAAAAATGTTTTTAGAGTTTTAAAAAAATGGCCAAACATATCCACTGCGAAACTTACAAATGTATATTGGTAGATAATTATAAGTCTATCACTGAAGGTTTCATCTGCAATACCTTACAATGCTGTGAACTATGACCTTTTGTTTGTGAAGTTTCCCAGTTATTTATGAGCAGCCAGCTGCTGACATCGGAAAGGTGTTCTCTCGCTATACAACTCGCGGGCGCTGAGCACTTCCTGAAATTTATGTTTGTTTACTCAAGGGGTGGCTTGTCGATGGTAAACCACAGACCCTTGATTTCTTCAGTTTCCAGAGGGCTGTTGTTTGTATCAGGTCAGTGAATAGTGTGTGACAATATAGTGTGTGAAAAATGAATTTACATGTTAGTCGCCGAGAACTTTACGAGAAAATGAAAGAAAATAATAATGAGACCAGTGTGCTACAAGAAGAACATGTTGTGCAATATGTGAAGAACAAATTTGAATTAAATTTGGACAGTCAGAGCACAAAATCTCTACACAGCGTAATAAGAATGAGCTTTTTCCTTAAATACTATCAGCGTTGGAAGAAATGTCACCGAACCGAAAGCATGTTTCTTCGTAAATATTCAGACTGGTTACAGCAGGAAATTGAATTACCATTTACAGACTTTCCTTCCACTTCTTCGGAAAAGCGTGGACGTCCTTCGAAAGTATTTCAGCAATCAAGTGAAAGAAGTAAGAGGCGGAAAATTCAAAATCTGAGGGAGAATGTGGGTGCTGCGGAGCTTTCATATACCACAGTGATGAATTTGAGGGTTGGAGGTGACGAAAATGTAGCAAAATTATTAAAAGAAGTGACCACAACAACTACCAGAGGTAAACAAATTCGTGACTCATGGTTGAAGAAAGGATAACAAGCCACGAAGCTCTCAGAAGAAGAAGCGTTATCTATGATAGTAAGTACACATTTATCAAAACATCAATATATGTCTATTAGAAAAATGGCAATTAATCACAATCATGACTTATATCCAAGTTTATTATGCAATTCTGAAAGCAAAAGACGCAACTTATCTGCACAATATAAGTGTTAGTGAGAGTGCGTGTGAAGTGAAAGTTCAGAATTTATTGGACCATACTGCTACCCGAATTCTGTCTTTTCTACCTGAAAGTGAGCCGTCTAACAACGAAAAAACTTATATTTTACATTGTAAATAGGGTTTCGACGGTAGCGCTGGTCATTCCCAATACAAGCAGAAATGGGTTCAAAGCGGCAGTAGTGATGAATATTTATTTATGACATCTATCGTTCCCTTACGAATGGTTGACAGGGGAAAATGAACGACCATCATCAACCCGTTTTTGTAGGCCTATTCGTCTCCAGTGGCTTCATGAAACCCCTGCAGTTGCCCAAGAAGAAAGAGAATACATGAACGAACAAATTAAAAATTTACAGCCATTAAGAAGTGACAACGTTACAATACAGTATTCTCTCATATTGTCAATGATTGATGGGAAAATATGTAATGCTCTGACCCAGTCATCAAGCATGAAATGTTACATATGTGGTGCGAAAGTGTCTGACCTGAACAAGTTAGATTACGTTACACAAGTGCCAGAGGATACCTCTTCCTTTGATTTTGGACTGTCTATTCTTCATGCCCATATATACGCTTTTTTTAGTGTATTCTGCATATCTCTTACCGATTAGATTTTAAGAAATGGAAAGCGAGTAAGAAAGATGGAACCCGTGAGCTTCTGGAAAAAAGGAAACGAATTGTCCAAGATTCCTTCAGGAATAGACTAGGACTTATTGTAGATGTCCCAAAACCAGGCTATAGAAACACGAATGACGGCAATACCGCCAGAAGATTCTTTACAAATCCCGAAATAAGTTCCGAAGTGACTGGAGTAGACCAAAATTTGATTTCTTGTTTTGGAAATATTTCGACAGCAATTTCATGCGGCCACGAAATAAATGCAACGAAATTCAATATGTACTGCATGGAAACAGCACAGTTATTCGTCAGATTGTATCCCTGGTACTATATGCCACCCACAGTACATAAAATTCTTGTTCATGGATCCGTAATTGTGCAGGCAGCGATTTTACCGATTGGAGAGCTTTCAGAAGAAGCCATTGAGTGTAGAAACAAAGATGTGAGAAAATTTCGAGAAAGCTTTACCCGAAAAATTTCACAAGACAGCAATTTGGACCTCTTTCGCAGGTTAATGTTGACTTCTGACCCATTAATTTCCAGCTTGGGAGGACTACCAAAGAAAAAACAAATAAAACTACCTTCGGAAGTGCTAGGTCTATTGGTAATATCCGATGAAGAGGAGGAGGAGGGGGAAGAAGACAACGGATGTGAAAAATCTGCTTCAGAAGACGAATGACCGACTGGATATCTGGACCCTTCTTACAGTACTGTGAGTAATTATAATTCATTAAACACTTAAATAAGCGAATATTTAGTTATCCCACTACAGTTTCTTTCGTTTAAGACGTACAAATATTTTTGTCCGCCTTTTTTTCCTATCCGGACCACTGTGCGGCGCAGCTATACGCTGCAGCGAATCTTAGGTGACAACTGTGATACATTCGCAGTGTTTTAGTTTCTTAAAGGTATTGTATATATTGACTTTTTAAAACTTATCTAGCTTTTAAAGTTTTTATCATTCTCATCTTTCAGTTTTACCACATCAGCCAGCTTTTAACTCTTATACCATGCTTTTAAGTTATCTTTCTTGGTCTTGTGTCTGGCGCAGTTTGGCCAAATATGGCCCTTGCTCCATAAAAATCTACCAACCAACCAACCAACCGACCGACCGACCGGTGAAGCTTTTCCATAACTCATTGAATGTATTCTAGTAATATTATGGTACATACCAACACAGGGCCAGATTACCGTAGAGCAAGGGCCCTGAGCCCCACCCCCTTTTGAAATCTTTTTCAAGAAATGACCTAATTATTGTTAAGCTTCTTTTTATTATTATTGTGCAAGTAACATTTTTATGTGATGTTTTTGTTGCACCCACTTATCGGTCAATCTTCAATGCTTTCGTAAAAAATGGAAATTGTTTCATTCCAAACGTTCGCCTTGGCCCAACAGGTGAATCGCAATTAGAATTCCACGTTTTATTGGTGTGCATAAAACTTTAATGAAAAAAACCAAACAATTGTTTAAACGGTGAAGTGAAATTTCCACGTTAATATTTCACCACTGCTACAAACGAATAAACAAAAATGTTTAATAAGCTACAATTATCTCAAATTATGGTTTTTACTGAGGAATAAAAATAATACTTATTGTCAGATTTTCGGGTAGTACCCCAACTCTTCCTCAGGACTACAGTAGGTGTTACCATTCAAGTGGTAAATTCCAACATTTCAAATCATTTAATGTAGCATCTCTTCTCCTTATTTCCAGACCCTCTGCCAGTTTTTTTTAAATGGTGTTGATGTGTTAGAATTTCTACAGTGTGTCAAAGGACTTTTTGAGCCCTGCATTTTGTACATTTCCGTCCAAACCTATTTTGTACAGACATGTGCAAAATATAGGACATAAAGTGCTTTAGGACATTGTAGAAATTCTGACACATCATCAGCATTTTCTAAAAAGAAAATTGGCAGAAGGACTTGGAAATAAGAAGAGATACAACATTAAATGATTTGAAAGGTTGAAATTTACCACTTGAATGGCAACACCTACTATAGCTGTAGTACTGAGGGAAAGGTAGGGGTACTACCCGAAAATTTGACAGTAATGTAAATATTCTATTTCATTCCTCAGTAAAAACCCACAATTCGAGATTATTGTAGTTTATTAAGTCCAGGAATAGCCATGTCATGAATTATTACCAATGAACGTTTATTGAATGCAGGGGTGACTTCCAGCACTTTTGTTGTGGTGTTGGCAATCTTTTTGCTTCACAGTATTCTTCCGGTCAGGAGAAATCTGTTTTCTATTTTTGATTCTCTCGCAGTGAGCTAGTGCGGTCTAGCACTCTGATGACAGGATTTTGTTGATTTGATATGACGAGGAGGTGCTTAACCCTTGAGTCCGGAACTGTGCGAGTAAAATATAACTTACCCGGATGTAAAGGGTTAGCTGCTGCTCTTCGGCATTTGACCGAATCGCATTTCACAGACACGCAACCTGTATGCATCTGCGGATTGTAGGAAACTTTCACTCTATCACATTTAGGACAGGAATAGCATAATGGTAAAACTGGAAACTGCTAACTGCATGTTCTGCTGTACTTATCGCTTCAGTGTCTTATTAAAAGAGAGTTCAGGTTTCGTGAAAAAATAAAGTAATTAAAATGCCTTGAACTTTGCTATTTTTGGTGTGATTCATAATGAATAGCAAATAATAATGGGTATTAAATAATGGCACCGAATTCGCAGGTTCATTGCGTACGCCCTACGATATTTTTTGTTTTGACATTGTCAGGTTCAGTGCGTACTTCTTAACGACAGACGCCCATTCTTAAGTAGGTGCTCTAAGGCTAAGGCTGTAATTCAGCTACTGATTAAAATAAGCCTCCCCCGTCCAAGGGAAAAAAAATAGATGGGTAGTTTTTTTTTTTTTTTTTTTTCAATTTTTAGCGGGAGTACACTTTAATTTCTTTCTTTTCAGTACTTCTCTATACAAAGCGATTTATTACAACACTAGTGTATGTTGCGAACAATGCTTATTTTAAGTCTCATGATATCCATTTGAGTGAGGTGAAAGGTTAAGCAGTCATATAGTTATAAGAATATGAACTACTGTGAAGATGGCAGTATTTGTACTCATGAAATACATCCAAAATCTAGGTTTACAGTCATATTGAGAAGGAAGAGCTGAAAATCACTTGATCAAAAAACCGCTTTTCGGAATAGTTACTGTACATACAGTGGAACCTCGGTTATATATACAGTGTGGTAGTTAAGTAATGTGAATGAATATTTTTTTTAATGGAAAAGCAAGAAAAGTTACGTGAATATATTTTATTCGAAGTACATTCCTTCTGCGTTAATTCAAGAAGAGACACAATCAGCCAAAGAGAGGAAGGATTTGCAGAGGTGATCTCTTGGTATGGAGTGAAGAGCTGATGTCACAGTTCTTTGTATGTCTGCAATGTCTTGCAAAATTTCAGCTATTTAATTTAAGGAACAGATAGTCGCACGGTGGCAAATCTGGAGAATAGAGGGGTTGGTTGAGTACACGCACTTGCTTTTGTGCCCAAAATTGCTGTACGTTGACTGCTTGCTTTGTGCACGAGTGCGTTATCGTGAAGAAGGAATCCTTGCCTGCTTTTGTACTCAGGCCTGACACGAACAATTTTCGTCGACTGTCGTTCCGGAATGGATGTGTAAACATTGCCAGTGACAGTTGTACCTTCAGGAAAGAACTAGTGATTAAGAGTTCCCATGCTGTCGTAAAAGCATTTTCTTGATTTTGGACTTTGTAGCCTGATCTTTCCTTTGGGTGACTGCGACTAATTCCACTGAGTACTCTGATGCTTCGTTTCAGGTTCGTAACGAAAATGCCATATCTCTTCACCTACCACAATGCTTTGGAGAAACTTTTGCATTGTTTCTCCAGTCTGTAGGATGCCTTTTGCGTACTCCCCTCGTGCCTGGTAGTCTGACAAAGCATGCGGGACAAAAATAGCACGAGCGCATCCCCCACCCGCCCCACCACCTGCCAAACCTTTCACTAAAATTTGACGAATCATTTCCTTATTAACACCAAGCTAACACTCCAGCAGGTGGCGCAGTGGTCTAAGCGATGGTTTATGATCATTTGTCCGGAAGGGGTTCGAATCCCGGTGAGGCATGGACATTGTGTTTGTCTTACGGTACTGGCTCTCTCCCTTTCCTGGAACCAGTGACCCTAAATTAGGGACGGGCGACTGCTTATAGCCCATTTAGTTGGTCACGGTGGTCGTTAAACCTCCAATAAAAACAAAAAACACTCCAGCATTCTCAAGGTCACTTATCTTTTCCGGAACTTTTTTAACGAGTTCAGACATGCGAACTGAAGTCTGGCGTACGGGCTTAGTGTCATTTTACGTCATTTTGAGTATTTTGCTAATTGAAATTATATATCTGTGATCAACCGTTGAAGAGGTAAAAAGCTTGCTTCAATCTTTTTTGAAACACTCGGTATATCAGTCCTAATATTATCAAGAAAGATCACACCGAATTTTCGGTTGTAATGAGCATCTTTTGAATACTTTCCGAGGCGAATAAAATATTTCTAAGTTATTCGTATTCAATGGAACCGGCTAGAAGGAAAAGTCAATTAGATTTCTGCAATCGATAAAACATCCAGAAATTAAGAAACAGCTACTTACTTCCACCAGCGGCTGAAAAGTACGTAACGAAAATTAACAACGGCTGCACAAAAAGTTTCTCATAGCAGAAAGAAGATATCAGAGACAGATTTTAAAAGATTTTTCCATGGATTTGGTTCATTGGTGAAAGCTCCGTATGTATACATAGGCCTATGTAACGCTTTAAATTCGTACCCAATCCTCCCTCAAGGGGGTCCGGTCCCGACGACCTCTCCCCTGTACGCCTCTGCTCTCTAACGCTACCTGTCGACAAAACTTCAAGTAAATTGAAAAATGTGTGAATATTTTTTTCCCTCGTGATTACCGGTATCAGATGTAAAAGGATGTTTATGTACAGTATAGGTGCGGTGAACTTCGTCTTTATGTGGACGAGCAAAACCATTTTTAGCTCGTCTTTTGTAAAAAAAATAAAATCGTGCTAATGTTACCGGCTTTTAGCATGTCTGTTGTAGAAAGATCGTGCTAATGTAATCGTTTTTTTTCGTTCGTTCGTTCGTTCGTCCGTCTGTGGACATATCTCTGCAACTATTAGTCCGATTTGGAAAAAATCTTTTTGCCCTGGGAAGCCTAAAATGTCCGAATGATGATCTTTTCATTCCGTTTTTTTTAAATTTACAATGCACAATTTCACCTCTAGAGGGCGTAAATGCAGATGATATCGAATTAAAAATGCATTTTAGTCCATATATTTTCTTCTAAATATCCGATTGAAAAAAAATGTTTTGCCTTTCGATTCCGTTTATATCGAAGACTATATTAGGTATAGTCATTTTTTAAAGTTATGCATGGATTTCCCTCTAGGTGGCGTAAAAGTTAATTGCGTTTTCTCCGATATCTCTGCTTCTAAAACTCCAATTTGAAAAATTCTTTCTGCACCGGATACAGCTCCTGATGGAAAATGAATTTGCATGTAATTTCTAATTTTTGGCAAAGAATTGTTTGGCCACCAGGGAGCGTAAGTGTTAATCTCTGCTTCTGAAGTATTTGCAGCGAAATCTGAGCCGCTAAAAGCTCGATTGAAAAATCTTTTCGTGGACCGACACCACTCACGTCGATAAATCTTTTTGGAATATTTTCTTCGTAAAATAATGCACTGTTTCCTCCAGGGGGCGTAGGCATCTTATTTGTCTCAATATCTACTTTTTAGAGTCTGATTTGAAAGCTTTTTTTTTTTTCGCTGGAGAGCGTTTCCAGTGCAAAATGTTCTCATATAATTTCAGTTTTTACTTAACGCACAAGTCTGGCGCACCAGAAGGCATAAATTCACGTTTCTGTTTACAGCAATATCTGCGGGATTAAAAACCCGATTGAAAAAACTTTTTTCGGTCAGATAAAACTAACAAACTCTGTGTGTGTGTGTACTTTCTTCCCAAAATAACGCACAATTCCGCCGCTAGGTGGCGCAAACTCTTAATAGGGTTTTCTCAATATCTCTGCTTCTACATTTGCGATTTGAAAAGATCTTTTATTTTTGCCGCCCCGGTGGCGCAGTGGTCTAAGGCGCTGGCCTCTGATCATTCGTCCGTAAGGGGTCCGGATTCGAATCCCGGTCAGGCATGGATATTGTGTTTGTCTTACGGCACTGGCTCTCTCCCTTCCCTGGAACCAGTGACCCTAAATTAGGGACGGGCGACTGCTTATAGCCCATTGAGTTGCTCACGGTGGTCGTTAAACCTACAAGCAAAAAAAAAAAAAAAAAAAAGGTTCTTTCGATACTGGGTGCTATTTACTTTGTAGAACAGTTTAGGTTAGTGCATGAGTTTTATAGTTCACAGTTCTGTCGCTAGGCAGTGTTTCTGTGCTTCAGTTTGCAGCTGTATCTCCGCTTCTAAAAACCCTATTGAGAAATTTCTTCTTTACTGTTTCCCATTCGCTGCAATAGAGATGTTGAGCATTATTCACGTTAAATAATGTAAAGATTTCCCTCTAGGAGACGTAAAGGTCGAAATCTTTTTCCTATCTTTGCTTCCGGGAGACGTCAAGCCTTTTCCTTAGTGTAGCTTCTTCCATGAAGAATATTTTTTGCGTATTTTCAACTTTCCCATTATGCAAAATTCTTCCGCGAAAAGGTGTAGAGGTACATTATGTTTCCTTCTCTTTCTTCTTTTAATCGTTCGATTTAAAAATCTGTTTCTCTGTTACCTTCCTTATGCTATAGAGAAACTTTTTTATGCGCCATTTGTTAATTTTTGCAACATAGTTTTTAGCCGCGGTTGGAAGTAAGTAGGTGTTTCTGTATCTGGATGTTTTACCCGTTGTAGAAACCCGGTTGATTGTTTTCCTCACCGGTTGCGTTGACTTTGAATAACTTTGATAAATTTAATTCGCTCCAGAAAGGATACAAAAGACGTGCGCGTTATACAACCGAATATTCGGTGCCATTTTTTTTTTTTAATTATAAGTCGTTTTATGGTTTGTTCTCTGCGTAACTTTTCGAATTTGTCAAGTTTGAAGGTGTGGATGTTCGAGGTTTTGGAGAAACAGGCGGGAAGAGAGTATTTCCGTTGATAAACACCACTGACTAGACGAATTGTCTCCACGAGAAAAGTACATCGGAAGTTCATAAACTGACTTATCATTTTTTTTTTTTTTTTTGTTGTTGGTTTGATTTGTTTACTGGATACTTGACTGTTCCTGTTACGTACGGTTTTTTTTTCAGGTACCATGTTGACGAAAAAATGAAAAGTTACCTCTGGAGTGTTGGTAGTTATTCCAGATATGTCAAGGCAAAACAGTTCAGTTCGGAAGAACTACTGCAAATTTATTTGTAACCACTGGCGCGAACAATCTTCTCCAGCTCGTTGAAGACCATTTAATGGGGCTGAAACGACACAGGAAGCCCTTCTCATACGAGCCGTTGTGATTTTATCACTGCCGTTGAAATATTTCATAGGAATCTGAGAAACCGTATAACTGAATTGATGTTTAGAAGAAAATACCAGTCACCGTTACTTAAAATGTTGGAAAGAAAAAAAAAAAAAAAAAAAAAACTTAAATGAAACGATGTTGTTTGGTACAGTAGCCTATCACAGAGAAAGCACTGGCATAAATGTTCCAGAAGACATTATAATGATTTTCGGAAGTTTATAAACTGAATCAGAAATGTTGGACGAACGTTATTACCAAGCACAATAACAAAAGACTATTTGAAAGTTTCAACGGATATTATTAGCAAGTGTGTAACTAGACCTGTGCTGGCGGACAGCTGCCTCGGGCACAGCTCAGTATCTGGCGAAAAAATCACCACTTGCTATCTGATTAAAATTGGAATTGAAACTTTTGCACCAGTTTCTGGTAGTTCTTTCGGTTCATACTTTGTCATTTGTCCATTTATAGGATTTGCTTATATGTTTCGTTAGTTTCGGTAGCCGTGGCTGTTGAAAATTTGCATTTCTTTCTCAATATATTCAGGGATGTTACTTGCTGTCATTCGGAAGAGAAGGTAGCTGTTGCATAGTCCGCCCAACTGAAGAACAACAACTGCTTTTTCTTCAACAATGGGAGGGGGGGTATTTTTCAGTTAGATGTACATTACAGGATCAGGAATTCCATTGGGCCGCCCCGGTGGCGCAGTGGTCTAAGCGATGGCCTCTGATCATTCGTCCGAAAGGGGTCCGGGTTCGAATCCCGGTGAGGCATGGATGTTGTGCTTGTCTTACGGCACTGGCTCTTTCCCTTCCCTGGAACCAGTGACCCTAAATTAGGGACGGGCGACTGCTTATAGCCCATTGAGTTGCTCACGGTGGTCGTTAAACCTCCAATCAAAAAAAAAAAAAAAGAATTCCATTGGCTGTCTTGCCTTTTATGATGATACATTGCTTTTCTTTTTCAGTTCGCTGTCTCACAAATCACTAAATTTGATTTCGTAATCTACATTTAATCCGCTTTTTAAAAACTTTTTAACTTTGAAGGGCAAATTATTTCATCATATTTTTTTTTCACCATGATGGTCATTGACAATGGGGTCTGATTTTTCAATTTGAAGTTTTCTGTTTTTTTCTTGGTGTCTTTTCGATTCTTAATAGTTTCATTTTTTTAATTTTGAATATAGCTGTAGAATTATAAATGCATAATCTACATATAAATATTAATGGCTGGAACTGTTTATCAAAAATAAGTAGAACTGGTTTAAGAAACAGATTCTGCTGATCCAAACAAAGCCCATGTAAGCTTTGAACAAGAACATTTAAAATGAGCGAAAAAGATGAGTACATTGCATGAATTAAGTGCATGTGAAAACGTGCGTGCAGCCTTTTCTTAAGATTTAGGATGAATTAAGGTGTGCATATATTTAGGGGAGGGGATTCTTAACCTAGGAAAATTATTCTGTGTTTTCGTATTCTGTAAAAAGCATGTTATATTTCGGGGCACTACATGATACGTTATGTCAAAGGTAAGAGTCTGGAACTGTTATTTAAATTGTTGCATTGACCCTATCAGATTTTCTTTCTAGTGGCGTAATACGAGGGGGCCCGGTGGCGCAGTGGTCTAAGGCACTGGCCTCTGATCATTCGTCCGTAAGGGTCCGGGTTCGAATCCCGGTCAGGCATGGATGTTGTGTTTGTCTTACGGCACTGGCTCTCTCCCTTCCCTGGAACCAGTGACCCTAAATTAGGGACGGGCGACTGCTTATAGCCCATTGAGTTGCTCACGGTGGTCGTTAAACCTCCAATCAAAAAAAAAAAAAAAAAAAAAAAAAAAAAAACGAGGGGGGGGGGGTGGCTAATTAGTCCGTGATGGTGTATAATTGCACTGAAGAACCGCAGAAATTTCTATTTATAATAAGGGAGTCGTTTTAACCAGTTGCGTATATTCGAGGCTAGCTAAGCTCTAGCTGCGAAGCCCTGAGAATGCATAAATAATAGTCAATTAAATATACACAATTCTCAGCGGTATTAATATATGTCAGTGCTTTCGCTGCGAAACCAAATACGTGCGGATTCGCTTCTTTGACTCAGTCTGGCGAGCGAAGACCAACTGCTCTTCCAGAGTCTTCGCTGTTCTGATTAGAAGATCTTCGATAGGATCGCCTGCTAGCGTTTCCATGACAACATGAATGAGCGTATGGAGGGGAATGGGCCATTGCTTTGCGCAACGGTTCGCTCAGAAAAGAGAAGACTTCGACTATCTCAGTCACTTGCCCTCTTCCGCCTGTAACAACATGTGTTTCGCGAGAGTTGTTTCAGTTTGTGTGAAGTGTCAGTGAATTAAACTCAGTGATATTATATATTAAATTCGTGGCTTTGTTGGATTCGAATTTTGATACAGCTCGATTAAAAAAATGAAGTGAAGGTGTTTTTTTCTTTGATGAATACAAAAACAAATCAGTAAGAGACATTACTTGTTACATAAAGTTGAATAAATTGGACATACTGTTTAGTGAAGTGTATAAATTAGCATACCTAATATTAAAGTTTCCATCAACAACTGCAACTGCCGAAAGAAGTTTTTCTGCATTAGAAAGAATCAAGATATATCTTAAAGCCACACAACGGTGTGTACATTCGAGCAACTTGGCTGATTTGCCAACAAAGAAAAACATTCCTTTTAAATAAATTCCGTTCATGTGTATGCTTACCCAAGGCAAATAATAGTATCCCTAGCAGAAAACAAACAAACAAAAAACCCAAAAAAGCTTTACAAGTGAATAGTTTTTTATTATTTTTTATTTTTTTCATAGTTTTTTATTCAATGTATGTAGTATGGCAACCATGAATCTCTATGGCTATTAATTATTTCTTCGCGATTTTAGCTTATTTAGTTATTTTATTTTTTTCCAACCGTTGGTTGAAGAAGCGTATATGCTCCAGCTTTGTCCGTCTGTCTGTCTGTGCGCACGATAACTCGCGTAAAAATGGTTCGATTTCGATGAAATTTTAGTATGTGGTAGGGGACAAACCTTGTTGAAATTGGGCGAAATGGGGTCTAAGGTCAGGACATAGGAGCGGGATCCCTTCCATAGCCCTTATGTGTCATAACTTACGTAAAAATGCTTCTATTGCGACAAAACTTTATCATGTTCTTCCGGAGGTATACTGAACCGGTTCTGTTGAAAATCACCGAAATGGGGTCAAAGGCCAGGGCACAGGAGCGAGATTTATTCCACAGCTATTATTCTCATAACTTGAGTAATGATTTTGATATGTTGGAAAGCGTATCATAATCAATGCATTGCAGGATTTTGCTAACTTGTTTTTTTTCTTTTTGCTTTCATAAGTCTGTTTATGAATTTTAGGTTGTAACCTGACAAGGAATATCTATATACTTCTCTCTTTCTCATCTTTTTAAACTATAATTACAAAACTGGTGTGTTTCTACTCCTCTCTCAGAAATTTGTCAGAGGACTCTTCATTTTCCAGAAGTACAAACATTAAATTTAACGAAACATTCATTTTATGCAACAAAATTTCAGTGAGTTCGAGAAATTCACGCACGTCGTTCCAACTGCTTTAATATTTTGGGGATGCTAGAGGTTTTGCTCTCAAAGAGAAGTAACCCACCCATAGCGTCGCGCCTTGTGCGTGTGTTTCCGAGGGGGTGGGTGGGGGGTGGGGGAGAGTTAGCACCGATAAATAAGAATTAAAATTTCTTTTTCAATTTTTTCTATATAAAGTTGCTACCAAACTTGCAAAAGCAAAAAGCAACACTCGCCCACCTGTCGCCCACCCTGATTTCGAAATCCCTGTAAGACACTCAGCCAGGACCGGATTAAGTCCTTAGTGGGCCCCTAGCTAAGACATTTGAGTGGGCCCCTAAAGAATTATGACGAGGCATCATCATGAAGTCCGTTAAAACACGAAATTGTAGCAATATGTTTGTGATAATACTAATACGTAATGAATTCTTAAAGCTAATAAATTATCTGCAGAGTTTTCATTATAAGTCACAGTATTTTTCTTTGTTCTCATAAGAACATGAGTTAAAAGCTAAAGATTCCTATCTAGATACTAGCAATACCGTATTAGCACGATTTATTAAAAGATGAAAATTATGTACAGGTTGTTATGCTTGTCTCGCAAGAGTAGTCGTTCTAGTACTCTTGCGAGACAAGAAGCAGGAGATAGTTGGAAATTTGTGGGTTCAATTGAGTACATGCTGTACATTAATAATGTACTATCTCGCCTGTGCTTTAAACATGAACTACATATTGGCGTTAGCACTGGAAGTCTATCAGCGTCTGTTAGAAAAGACCGTTATAAAGCTGACATGTTGCAAAAATGGGGTGTTTACAATATTCCTATGCTAGATCCATGCTCAGGTGAGACCATCAGCAACTACATGGGATCTACAAAACGGCAAGTAGGTTTGCGCTTCCATAAATATAGTATAAAAGCTAACCTACATAGTACATCCCTGGCAAGGAATGTTAACTCTGGAGCTATGCACCCAGACTGGCAAAACACGAAATTACTAGCAACCCCGCCTCTGCCCGCTCACTACTATGCATGGAAAGTATATATATTACAGCTTTTGGTGACCGATGTTATAACGATTACACCCCTTGTGAATTGTCTGGAACTTGGGAGCACCTCATTCATACATTTCGTGACAAATTATTGTTTCAAGTAGCATAACTTGTTTAATTCTGGAATAATTTCGTCCTCACAACTTACCTTCATCATGATTTGCAGATATTGTTTACAGACAGCCCTGTCTTGTCACGTGACTATGCAGTAAAGTACCCATGGTGCACATGTGTATAAACTGAGTGGCTACTTTATTATGACCACCTGATAGCTTTAAGCAAATGAGCTATGGCTGCACGCTGTTGCCGCCAGAGGGCGAGGCTAGTATAAAAAGGGGGAGCTTAGTGCTTGCGACAGTAGTAAAAGTGATTTTTGGGTGACGAGATGGGTAAAAAATGTGATTTGACGGACTTTCAACGTGGGATGATTCTAGGAGCTCGGAGCCATGGAGCGAGTATCACTGAAACCGCCGCATTCGTGAATTGTTCCAGAGCAGCTGTTGTTCAAGTGCTTTAAAGATTGGACTGTCAGCCAAAAAACTGGGTCTCTACGTGCAACGTGTGGTCGTCATCGACTAGTGACTGTTCGGGCGGAACGGAGAGTGTCCATACTGGTAACAGACAACAGAAGGGTAACAGTGCAGCCAATTACAGACCATCTTAATCAAGGATCCCCTCAAATGATCTCTGCACGCACTGTTCGCCGTACACTGCATCGGATGGGATATGACAGCCGAAGGCCTGTTCGAACACCTTTGCTGTCTGCAGTTAACAAGAGAAAACGTCTCCAGTTCGCACAGGAGCACAAGGATTGGACAGTCGATAATTGAAAACAAATTATGTGGTCCGATGAATCACGTTTTCAGTTGCACCATGCCGATGGCAGAGTGAGAATTTGGCTGAAACAGCACGAAAGCATGGACCCCAAATGCATTGCTTCAACCCTTCAAGCTGGTTGAGGCAACGTTATGGTTTGGGGAATGTTTTCCTAGCATGCTTTGGGCCCCCTAATTCGTGTTGATCAACATCTGACTGGCAGATCATTTTTTAACATCGTTGCGGACCAAGTGCATCCTGTCATGTGGGTTGTTTATACCAATTGCGATGGCTGCTTTCAACAAGATAATGCGTCATGCCATAGGCTCGTATTGTACAGGATTGGTTTCAGGAACATGCCGGTGAGTTTACTTTGGTTAGGTGGCCCCCACAATCCCCAGATCTCAACCCCATTGAGAATTTGTGGGATGAAGTTGAACGAGCCATCAGACAGCTGGATCCACAACCCTGCAATGGAAAGTGCTATTCATCAAACATGGTCTCAGGTTCCACAAACCACCTACCAACATCTCGTGGAGTCCATGCCACGAAGAATCTACGCAGTATTAACCCTTTAACGACCATGACCCCGAAATTTGTATCACTCTAAATACCACAACACCCAAAACTGTCTCGCTTCTTTGTTTAGTAACGATAATGATGACTGAATATGACCCCTGATGATTCCTCAGATTTAAAGAAAAGGTAAAGGTAGGAAATCTGACTCACCCTAGAGAGGCGTTTCGGGATGCTAAGGTCGTTTGCATGCACGGGCGTTTTGGTCGATAAAGGCAAAAGGTGGCCCAACGAAGTACTGAGGGTGTGGTCATAGTAAAGTGGCCACTGTATAAGATGTCGTGTTGGCGGTACATCTGAAGATGAGGTGAACGTCACCTCGAAAGTGCTAATATATGTGTATGTTTTTAACCTGTACATAATTTCCAGCTTTTATTAAATCGTACAAAGACGGTATTGCTAGTATCCAGGTTGATCCTTTTGCACGAAGTTTTCGTCTCGTATTTTAAAGATTCCTAGATTTTGTCTTGGATTTTCTAATGATTTGGCATTGTATACTTTTCTTAGTGTGTGTGCAAATGTGAAGCCATCGACTATTACAGTTCCAAGTGCAAATTGGGAGGTGTTAGTGGATGGTAGTGAAAAAGCTGCAACTCTCTCGCCGACCCCGCTGTACACAGCGATATGAAACCTTTACCCTTGGTGAGTAACTGCCTAGAAATACGTTCGTCTTCCTGCCTCTGTTTCTGACTAAGTGGAAATCATACGAGACAAAACTAAAACTGTTTTATAAATCTCTCTCTCTCTCTATTATTTGTCCAGGCTCTCTATTATTTGTCTCTATTATTTCTCCTGGACCCTTGGTGGGCCCCAAGACTTCTATAGGCCCCCTCCTCCCCTAATCCGGCTCGGCACTCTGCGGAAATGCATATACACAGCTATAATATTGTTGCTCCAATTACTCTGCAGGAAGATATTAGAAATTACACATTGGTCAGTGAATAAACTAATAGTGTGTAAATAGCGCTGTCGTCATTAGCGAAAATTATTCAAATAAGTTAACTTACGTCGTTAAAAATATTGCGCAACTGTTTATTTTTTGACATTTTATTAGCTTACTTACGCCATCCGGAAGTGTTTCGTACAAATTTCAGATGTTTAGCAATTAATATGAAATGTAAGCAATTTTTTGGATGTTTGTTATTGAACTGTTCATATTTGAACTGCCATTAAAAGTCTGAGTTTTTAGGAGACCACCAAATTCGAGAGAAGCATCAAATTCATAAACATTTCTGTAGGCTTGGGTGTTCACCCTTTAATCGTAATATTTAGAACGGGATCTGTCTAGGAAAATGAATGTTCTACGCATGTGGTGGTCTCGGGTAATTGAAGAGCAAATGCCTGTCAACAAGGAACTAATAATCATGAGACTGTGCTGCCATCTTTCAGTGTTCGGAGCTAAACTCCTCGAGAATTTGTATACAGACCTTTGCCCACTGACTGCTCTTCCTGAGAATAGAAGTGATTTGTGGCTCACTTGCTTGACTCAGGATGGGTAGTTTTTTTTTCCTTCCTGCACGACTATCCTTCATTAGAAGTTGTTTATAAAGTTTTGGTATGTATTCGTTTGGAGGGTAGAAGTTACTTCCCACGATGAATGATACTTGGTCATCCGAGAAACTGACGTAATCAATGTGAGTTACAGGATACCACAAAAACTTGAAGTCAAAGTCACTGGATCCCGAACTTCGTACAAGCGCCGAGCAGAAACAAAATAAAGAGATAAGTGTAAACCAAAGACGGATTTCCCTAAAGGCCGGCTAGACGCAGTCCTAAAGCGGCAAAATTTAGGGGCGGCAAATTTTAGTGGTAGTAAAAATTAGTAATTTGTTAAAAGCCCATAAAAATAATGAAAGAAAATTTTTAAAATTAAAATAAAAGTGGAAATTAACAATTATTCCGAAAACTGCTGTATACAAGATTTTGTTTCCGAATTCCGTAGTAATCTCCGATCTCTTCGATTTAAGAAACCATAAGCAAGCATATGTTTATCTTTTTAGAACTTTCTTAAAACTCTGCAGTTTTCGAAATTCCTGCACTGTTAAAATTTTAATATTGCAGTGGTGCAAGAATTCTAAAATTCGCTTTTATTTCAAATTCAAGATTTATTTATTACTTCACTGCATTAAAAGTAACATGACGCAACCAGTCGTATGTATTAAAATTGCAAACGGAATCAGTGTTCAAGAGACAAAGCGTCAATTAGTTTACAGCCAACCGGTGTTCTTAGCTGACGTACGGAAGCTATGGCGAAGCATACATTCTATTTTCCTGCCTGAAAGGTTTTGTGTTGCCATATATCAAAACATTCAAAAATGTTAAAAAACAAAAAAGGGGAAAGTTGTGCCGCGGGTGGCCGAGTGGGCAACGTTCGTGACTGCCACGGGAAAGGCCTCAGCTTCGATCCCAGGCAGGTACGAACGCTCGATCCACTAAATACCCGCCGTGCGTCGGATGGGCACGTTAAGCCGTCGGACCCCGGGTACTGCCCCCCCGGTAATAAATAAGGGCGTCTTCCTCCCCTTTCTACTTTGCTTCCGTGTCACTTTCCTATCGGGCGATCTAGCCCAAATCTCCTAGCTTCCTATTTCTAAGGGTTGTTTAAGACCTGGGGTCAGACACTCCCTTCCTAAAATCCTCTACTTATGATCATGATCAAAAGGGGAAAGAAAGAATTGAAGGACGACAAACTTCTACCAAAACAACTGATTAATAACAAAACAATTTAGGAATTGATGGCGGAAGTCAAACAAAGTAAGGAGTAGCAATTATACGATAGACGAAATTTTGTTATTACAGAGGGTGAGTCGAAAGTTTTGCAATATTTGCATAAACGCATGTGCTACGGCGGGTATCTCACGTGTTTAAACTAGTTCAAGTCGCGCACTGCAGTCAGTCGAAAGGGATATAAAGTGGTAGTCGTTGCTGTGAATAGCATTGCATGTCGTCGCTCTGTCTGTGGTTGGGGCGCCTAAAAGATGAAGAGCCACAACCGGCTAACTAGGGAACTTTTGCTTTACGAGTGTGAACTTGGTCATAAGGCTGCTCAAGCAAAACGAAACATTTGTCATGCGAAAGGGGAAGGTTCCGCGCACCACAGCAGCACAATCAAATGGTTCAAGAAATTTCACCCAGGTGGCAGAAACCTCGACGATCAGCCAAGGTCAGGTAGGCCGCAGAACGTGGATTCGGAGGCCGTGAAAACACATCCTACAACCAGCCCTTGGAGATTATCAGGCGAGCTGGGCATATCACAGACCACCGTGGTTCGTCCCCTTCAGGACCTCGGCAAGGTCTTCAGGAGTTGCCGCGTTGTCCCTCTCGAACTGACGTCAGCTGAAGCAAACCGCCGAGTGGAAGTGTGCCCAACACTTATAGAAAACCCGTGCGATGTACGTTACATCAAGAAAATTGTTACGTGCGATGAAAAGTGGGTCTATTTCCGTAATCCTAACGCACAACGGCAGTGGTTGAGCACGGGCTAGCTTCCTGAACCTGTTGTCAAACGTAGGCGCTTCGAGCATAAGGTGATGCTCTGCGACCGGTGGAATTTCGAAGGGATAATCCATTATGAATTTGTTCCAGACTGTTGGAACATCAGCACAAACCTCTACTCTGAGCAGCTGGAGCAGATGTATGCCGTTTTGGAGGAGAAGCACCCGGCACTGGTGAACAGAAAGCGCGCTCTCCTGCAGTAGGACAACGCTCGGCCTCATACCGCGCGAACGATCCGGGCAAAACTCCAGGAACTTGAGGGCATCGAACTGATGCCACACGCAGCATATAGTCCGGACCTTGCTCCGTCAGATTATTACCTGTTTTGTTCATGGCCCACTTCCTTCGCGGGCGGCACTTCACCAACAAGGAGGAGGTAGCAGCTGGGGTGGAGGAGTTCTTCGCCTCGAAGGCCAAGAACTGGTACCGCCGGGAATTGGAAGAACTGGCAGACAAATGGCTAAAGACGGTGCAACACGATGGCCTATACTTTGAATGCTAGTCAGTTTTCGTCATAAAGGCAATTATGAAGACATAAAGTGATCCAAATGTTGCAAAACTTTCGACTCTCCCCCTGTAATTGTTATAAGAAAAATTCTTGTTTATGGTTACACTCAGTGGCGTATATTCGAGACTAGCTGTATTAAGGGAAAAGGTGGTCCAACAACGTACTAACCATAATAATTTGGCCAATCAGTGTATATACCACCTAGCGGGAAAACTTATTTAAAGTGAACAGTATTAGCAATTTTTATCTAACGAATGGCATACAGTACAAAAGAATATTTTTAGCGGAATCTTTAGCAGGGGAAATACAGTTCCAAACAGAAATAACCGCTACCTCGCGTCATAATTGTGCATTATAAAGAACAATTCGGTCATCGGTATTCATCACTCTCCTTCTGTAATCTTGAAGGAGACACTAATATCCATTGTGTATCATGCACAAACTGACGCAGAGCACAAACTATTTCTCCAGCAGGGATATTCCGAAATTCGTGTTCCGCCTGCATTTACCTTAACGTTTTCCAAATGCTGGTTCATGTGTCCAAATAATTGGTAGACTTAATGCATTGATTATAATACGCTTTCCAACATACCAGAAATCATTACTCAAGTTATGAGGATAATGGCTGTGGAATAAATCTCGCTCATGTGCCCTGACCTTTGATCCCATTTCGATGATATTCAACAGAACTGGTTCAGTATACCTGCGAAATAACATGATAAAGTTTTGTCGCAATCGCAGCATTTTTACGTAAGTTATGATGCATAAGGGCTATGGAATAGATCCCGCTCCTGCGTCCGAACCTTAGACCCAATTTCGCCCATTTTCAATAGGATTCGTCCCCACGCAGGACCTACAACATACTAACATTTCATCCAAATCGAAGCATTTTTACGTACGCTATGACGAATAATGGCGATGGAAATGATTCCGCTCTTATGTCCTGACCTTTGACCCCATTTCGCCCATTTTTAATAGGGTTTGTTCCCAGGTAGTCCCCTATCACATACTAAAATTTCATCGAAATCGAACCTATTTTACGTTAGTTATGGCTCATAAAAGCAGTGGAATGAATCCCGCTCCTATATCCTGACCTTTAACCCCATTTCGTTCACTTTCATTAGGGTTCCTTCCCAGGTGTTCCCCTATCACATACTAAAATTTCATCGAAATCGAGGGATTTTTACGCGAGTTATCGTGCGGACGGACATACGCACACAACACGTGACGTAATGAGGCAGATGGGAATCGCGACCATCTGCTCGTAAGAGTGTGACGTCATAAAACTTTAATAGGATACACACAACGCGTGACGTAATGAGACAGATGGCGATTAGTAAGGCGACGTCATGACACTAAAAACGTTATAATTCCGGGTAGTTATTTAACACAATAAACGAACTTTCTTAAAGTCGAGATCAAGCTAAATCGATTTCTAGTGTCAGAAAACGGCAGGTTAATAACGACTTTCATCAAAATCCTTAGAGCCGTTTTCAAAATAAAATTTACATACACAAAAGAAGTGCTTTTTTAGTAGTATGGGATAAGGGCGATGGAATGGATCCCGATCCTATGTACTGACCTTTGACCCCATTTTGTCCATTTTCAATAGGGTTCGTCCCCAGGTGGTCCCCTAACACATACTAAAATTTCATCGAAATCGAACTATTTTTACGCGAGTTATCGTACAGACAGACAGACAGACAGACGGACGCACGGACAAAATCTGGAGCATGTACGCTTCTTCAACCTACGGTTGGAGAAGAAGATACGACAGAGGCGATTTGTGACCAAATAAAACTGAAAATCAATTATGTAAGAAAATTACTATGTGACATTAGCACATTTTGGCTTTCAGAATGATCTTCATGGTGATTTAGTTGGAAATGGCGTCTTCAAGATACTGTGATTTTTATTTTATTTATTTTTGGTCAAAACCAAATTTTTTTATAGGAAAGGGATTATCTGGCATAAAACCCGTTTTGAGATACACTCAGTCATGAGCTGATTTTTAAAATTCTTTCACCGTTCAACTGTTGTTAAAATGTGTTCGCGGTTGAATTAGTTTTACGATACATGTTTCAACAATTCTCTTTCACCCAGGATCTAACAGTTTTTTTCAAAAGGGAATTTGTCACATCTTGACCTGAAGGTACGTGTTTTTTTATAGTGACTGAAACAAGACTACTTTTTTTTTTTTTGATTGGAGGTTTAACGACCACCGTAAGCAGTGGCTCGTTCTTAATTTAGAGCCACTGGGTTCTAAGGAAGGGAGAGAGTCAGTACCACAAGACAAGCACAACATTAGTGTCTCCCCGAAATTCGAACCAGGACCCATATTGGACAAAAGGTCTGAAGCTAGCGGTTAGACTAAAGTTTCGTAGTTTTTTTGGCCAGTGAGTGTAGTTTTAACTCTAAAGAAAACAATCAATACCGGACAACAAATTCAACATTTATTTCAACCGAACTCTGACCTCCGCGATAAAAGTCACCAACATAAGCGCTCGATCAGATGTGAACTTAAAAGATACGAAAAACTGCATAATATAAATAAAAATATGAAAAATATCGTTGCAGTGAAAGTCATATTCAATTGTCATCGTATAGCATATTACTGTATAATTCGCAATACTTATGGAAGCATTGTTGTCTACAACAGAGACGGATTTATGGCTCTGCCGTCCCTAGGCCTAGAAAAATTTGCCGATCCTACTCCCCTTTGAAATAAAGAATTTGATGGTAACAATTTCATGTAACTCATTCGGATCCGATCCAAGAGCAAAACAAAATTTTATGGGGGAGATGTGGGAGGAATGTAGCCTATCCAAAGCACAGTACAAATGAAAATAATAATTTGAAGCTTAAATATAGTGAAAGCAGTGGCGTGTATCTTGGGTCCGAGCCCCACACCCCACAGAACTGGGTTTTTTTAATTGCTAAGTTTAATTGTTAAGTAATAGAAGTAACGAAGTAACTGTTTTTCTAAATTTTAGGTACATGCTATTGCTAACATGAAGCCAAATAATTATTAGGAATCGGATTTGAACACTTATTTGTACATGAACTCCATTCATCTTCTGAATACTTTATTTGTACATGAACTTCATTCTTCTTTCCTTTTGTGTGAACTTGAGTGTTACGTTTTCATACAAAGTTTCTTCCGAGTACTTCTCCATATTTAAAAAGAATGTTTTCCTCTATTGACAAAACAGCCAAGTTTGCTCGAATGTACATGTCCGTGTGTGGCTTTAAGATATATCTTAATTCTTTTTAATGCAGAAAAACTTCTTTCAGCAGTTGTTGATGGAAACTTTAATATTAGGTCTGCTAATTTGTACCCCTTCCTAAACACTATGTCCAATTTGTTCAACTTTATGTAACAATTAAATGCCGGTAGATAATTTGGGGTATATTAGCCAAAGTGCGATGAATTGCATCCTCCAGCTCATGAAGATTTGATGGTGGCGGATCCAGCTGTCTGATGCTTCTTTCGTCTCCGTGCCACAAATGATTCACTGGATTGAGGAGGCAACTCTAGCAGGGAAAAGTCTCCATATAATGCTGCTTTCGCGTACAAATGTGAGCACTATGACATGAGCATTGTTCTGCTGACAGTGTCCATCTCCACTGGGATAAACCATCAGCATAACTGCGCGGACTTGGTCGGCAACGATGTTTAAATACCTTTGGGCGGTCAAACGTTGCTACACGCGAATCAAGGGGCCCAAACACTACCACCAAAACATGCCCTAGACCATAACGTTGCCACCGCCAGCTTGAATACTGAAGATGCAAGATGGGTCCACGCTTTCGTGCCTGATATCTTCATATCCTCACCCTTCCATCTGTATGGTGTTGTTGAAAACGTGATTCGTCGGACCACATTACTCTTTTCCACTCATTTACTCTCCAATTCTTATGTTCCGAAGAGAACTTGATGCGGTTTCTACTTGTTCGCTGCAGATAGCAATGGCTTACGGATAGGCCGTCTGCTTCTGGCTGCCGGGTGACAAGGCGCACGATTTCAATCGAAGTAGAGAATCTATTGTTATCGTTATTTATTTTGTCCTAGAGTTTCTCAGCCAGAGCCGGTGAGCAAACGGCGGAGATATTCACCTCAACCCTGGAAATTCAGCAATTTTCTAGTGATGTGGCAGGTTTGTAAAATGACTGCCTTTTGGATTAGGTGAAGCAGTCTTTCTGGCAATCTTAATTCCTCGATATTTTTCAGAAAGTTATTTGGTACCACTGCGGTTACAGGTACCAATTTGTCGAAATGACACCACCAGTTGTCACCAGAGAAAACTTCATGGGGTCATAAAATATAAACTGAATGGAAAAAAACATCATACTACTTTTCTCGGGAAACATAACCTTTGATGTCTTATTGTGTTGCTCATAATCTGCGTAAATTTATTTTTTTATTTATTTTTGCACAAAATAATAATAACACAAAGCATAACGCAGATCATACCAACTGTCATCTCGGCAACCGCTGTGGTACCAAATAAATTTCTAAAATATCTCTAGGGATTGGGATAGTCGCAGAGATTGCTTCACCAAATTCAAAAGGCAGTCATCTACAAACCTGCCATATCACTAGAAAATTCTTGAATTTCCAGGCTTGAAATGAATATCTGCGCCTTTTGATCACCGGCTCTGACCGAGAAAGTCGACAAGAGAAACAATATTATTATAAATATGATTCCACTTCTTTCTAAGGTTTTCTTCTCTTTCTTCCGGGACGGGTACGACGCACCAAATCTGGGAAGTGCTATTTCTTTCTCTTAGTTGTCCAGGAACTTCCTTACTATCCTACAGGTGTTCAGGATAGCAGCCTTCTGTAGTTCCATGTTGGTGTTAGGTTGAAGGTCTAGTGTCTGTATAGAGATGTGAATGGTCTTAGGTACAACTCCTGTGGTGACGTTTTCCATATGCCACATTTTCTTGACTTCGTATCATAGGTCGTTATACACTGAAGAGCAATTGAATTAGAGACAGCTGGCGTTATGCAAATGTGGCGCTGTGGGCGGCCCTGTAAACGGAAACGACATGACGTATGCAGCGATCCGACAATATAAGGAGTTATGCGACGGGAATCAGTAAGAGTCGGACGCAGTATGGGTAAGACGAAGGATCTAAGCGCATTTGATCGTGGGCAAATTGTCGGGGCCCGACGAATGGGTCACTCCATCTCAGAAGTCGTGCAGGCACTGGGATTTTCACGAGCCACTGTGTCACGGGTGCACCGTGAGTACATCGAATCCGGGAAAACCATCCTTGCAAGGGCCAACTGCCGTGGACAACAGCATGTGGATGAGCGGGGTCATCGTCGGCTAGCTCGCATTGTAACAGCGGATAGACGGGCCACAGTGCAAGAAATCACTCGGCAATTTAACGCTGGTGCACAAAAACGTGTAAGCAGCAACACCATCTAGAACCATCTTCTCGCTATGGGGTACAGAAGCCATCGACCCACGATGGTACAGATGCTGACCGTACATCACAGGGTGCAAAGATTAGCATGGGCGCGGAAACATCGCCACTGCACTCTAGACATGTGGGGAAATGTTACCTGGACTGATGAGTCGAGATTAACGTTTTTAAATGCGGGTGGCACGATACGAGTACGGCGCAAGCCACATGAAGCAATGGATCCTTTTTGCCAGCAGGGTACTCTTCAAGCTAGTGGGGGTGGCATTCTCGTCTGGGGGTTGTTTACGTGGACTGAAATGGGACCCCTAGTACGTGTGACATCGTCCGTCACAGGTCAACGTTACAGGGATATCCTGGACGACAATTTGCTCCCGTTTGTGCGTCTTCAACATCCCACTGGGGACCTCATCCTGCAATGAGACAATGCCCCGTGCCATCGCTCCCGAATTTTATCCGAATGGTTGGAAACACTGCCCCGACGTGACCTCGTTTCCTTGGCCAGCTAGGTCACCTGACCTCAATCCCATTGAGCACATCTGGGATGCCATCGAGAGAGATGTTCGAGGCTCTCACCCCTCCATCTAATCTTCGTGAACTGTGGGAGCTTGTTCAGGGGTCGTGGTCCGTATGGCTTCCCAATACTTCTGGTGTCTTGGCGAGTCCATGCCGAGACGAATCGCCGCCGTCATGAGGGCAAAAGGTGGTGCTACACGTTACTAGACAGGTATCTCTAATTCAATTGCTCTTCAGTGTACTTTGACAGCTTCTCTCCGTTCGTCTTTTGGATGCTGCACGTGTTGGGTACGGCTATGTCAATGACGTGTGCTGATTTCTCCTTGTCGACCAGGACGATATCGCGCCAATCGTGGGGGATTGTCTTATCTGTTCTGATTGATTTGCCCCAGTACATCTTGTGGATGTTATTCTCTAAAAGATTTGTTGGCTCATACTTGTAGTAAGGGACAGGCTCAGTTGTAGTGAGGTGGTGCTTTCTTGCCAATTTCTGATGGACAATCATGGCAACTTGATTGTGCCTGTTCGTGTAAGGACTCTGCACCCTGCTGTGATAGGTTGGACAGTCTATGGCGCTTGATGGCATTGCCGACATGTGTTGCTTTCCACTGACGTGTCCTTCAGTATTTGCTTCCGGTAGTTTCTGGTGTTTACAACTTGGTTTTGTATAGCTATCAGGAATCCCTCGGTCTCGGGGAAGAGTGATCCATTTGTTAGCCATGCATTGGAGGCAGTCTTATCCACATGATCGGATTGCAGATCATTGTAGTGCCTTCCTTGTAGGACTTTCTTGTCCCAAGCTTCGTCTTTTGGTTCCCTCGTTCCAATCTCAATGTTCTGAGTAGAGATGTCTAGGGCTGCTGTGTAGTTCTTGTCACTCTGTTTTATCGCTTAATGGAGGGGCCCCTTGCTCTGGTGTAAGTATTTTTTTTTTTTTTTATGAGACTTCTGATTTCTATGTGTCGGTGTTCCAGGAGATCAATCATTCCTCGTCCTTCTTCTACCTGTCCAATGATCAGCCTTTCTATTGCTGACTTCGGGTGGTGCTGGCGATGTTTAATGAGGGTTGTCCTGGTATTGCGCATTATTTCCTCAAGCTCTGTTGTGGTCCACTTAATGATTCCGTAGGAATACGTGAGGAATGGAACTACGTATGTGTTGATAGCCCCAGTCATGTTGCGAGCGTTGAGCTTGGTCTTCCTTTAGTCTCCTCAGTCGTTGGTTATTATTATTAAAATTTGACTAAAAGGAGATGCGAAAATTAAATGTTTAAGACTTTGACACTTTTTGTATTTCGTTTTAGATATACTAAACCATTTAACATTATACTTCTATTTAACCCCTTACTTTTTTCATTCTCTTTTATGTGCATTTATCTTAAAAATCGCGGAAGAGGCGTGCAATAAAATATTTTTCTTTTTGTTGTTCCGGATGATGCATGGAAAGCGAAAAAAAAAAAAATGTAAAACTGAAAGAGAAAGTTTTTTTTTTTTTTAGGTGAAACGAGAATCAAAGGAAGACTAATTCACTCCAACCTTATGTGGCTCGCGCGTGTGTTCCTAGTGTGACTACTGAGTAGGACTTGTCGGTGCACGTATACGTTGATAGTAAAACAACAAAGTTCCAAATCCCGTTGTTCATCTGCTGATGTGTAAACTGAAGCAGCTTATAAACAATAACCACTAAGCCTTAACTGAATACTGCAGGCGTTTATCAACTTATCTTGCCAATGGTGAGGTGTTATTTGCTGTTTAGTTGAATAGTTACTAAATTTTACTTTTTTTTTTTTTTTTTTTTTATCTTACCTTATCTACCTAACCGTTGCGATGGGTAAAGGTCGCACAACAATATGCAACAACGTTGGAAAGGGAAAGGGGGGGGGGGGGGTGCGGTTATAAAAAGTTTGACGAAGTACAAAGCTCGGTATAAATACATGTATAGATTTGGATGAATTTTGGATTGCTCCACAGGAAGTTTAGTGCTAAGAACGGAGATGGGCGCAAAATAATGCTCAGAGGAAGGCGCCTCAAGTCCCCGTATGGGCACTTACTGTGGCTACGCTTCTGTCCGAGCTTTTACCACAAAAATGAAAACTTGTTCTTCTGCCGTGGTGCTGCTTGATTCAACGCTGCCTTTGGGAAAGGCCACGTATTTCGCTTGTCTTGATTTTATATTGTTTTTGTATTCGCTTATTTTACTACTTACACCTTAAACTGTTCCTGTTTGCAAACTTGATTTCTCTCTCCGATGAAATTCGAAAGTATGCAGGGGTGACATGGAGGAGACTGGCACAAGACAGACCGTTGTGGAGGAAACTTGGGGAGACCTTCGTCCAGCAGTGGATTGATAATGGTTGACAATGATGATGATGATGATGATTCCATCACCGTATCAACAGAAATCTCTTCCTCATCCCGGGAAACCGAGGAGACCTCAGCTTCGAGTGCCCCATCAAAATTCCTCTCTCACCTCCGTGTGCTTTTTCCTAAGAAAAAGGTGGGTTACTGTCCTTTCCAACTTTCCCTGTCTCCCCTCTTATTGACTAGCTCCCCAGTTGCGGAATGCTCATTATTGCCACTTTGACGCATCACGAGAAATGCCTCATTAAAACGTACAGTTGTAGGAAAAAGCTAAGTCTTGAAATTTATCACTGCTTGACCTGACGCTATAAAACGTTAAAACTATCCCCGTCCGCTTGCCGAGCAATAAACTGAACCCTAACCCTCGGGCAGCAATGGTGTTCTTAAGATGGACTCCGGAAGCGTAGAGAAAGTGTCCGCCCTTACCTAATTAACACGGTTGACAGAAAATTAGTGAAAGGGTACCGTCTCAGTACCTCCGCAGAAGCACTAACGAAAAAAGGAAATGATTTTAACTATGAGGCGATATTAAGGATAGTTATTAATGTTAATTTTCACTGAAATTAATGGTCCTAGGATTACAATTAAATACATATATGAATCATCTGCTATAGCTTGTACTCAAAAGCGTGGGAAAGTGTAAGCCTGTTACTTTAGCAAATTTGAAACCTGCTTTTCACTCAGCCTAAGACGATTTTACTTGCCGTTTTGTTTAACTGGACATTTCTCCATTGTTGTTGTCGTATCATTTGTAAAACAATGGGAAAAACCTTCACTGCTAAGCAGAAGGGGAAAATCTGCTTTCCCTGGCCGCATCAGCCGCATCCTTAAAATAATATCTGCTTTCCCTGGCCGCACCTAGCCGCATCCTATAAAAAAAAAAAAAAAAAAAAAGGTGAAAGGCATACTAGGATTATGTTTCTTAATTATTTCAATTGCATCTTTATTTTCGAAGATAACGCAGAATAACAACTGGATGATGATAAAAAAAATCTCCATACGATTAAAATTCGCTGCCTCTAGAAATGGTGTCTCTAGACCAGGGGTGCACAACCTTTTTATAAGTGGGGGCCAAGTTTATTTTTACATAATAAGTGGCGGGCCGCAAGTTACCTTTTCACATAGGCACTTGCCAAACCCTACCGCTAAAGCTAATTTTACTATTATCCGAATAACCTATTTTACCAGCAGGCAAAAAATGTGTTTCAATACCATTTTTGTGTCCTCTAAATGGTTTAAATCCATTTTTGAAGTTTTTTTGGCAAATTGCTTTATTAAGTTATCAAATTACTGATTTACAATCAACTTACTTCTAATTGGAAAAGGTTTAGGGGTATATAAAATAAAATAATACTATCACAAGGTTGTAAAATTTTTATTTTTACAAAAAACAGAATTCTTAACATCAAAGTATATAAAAAATTAAAATCAGTATATCGTCAAACTGACCATCAAATCAAGTAGTAGCCTAATGCTCCTAATGAGATGCTTGGCATTGTTTATTTTTCAATAGTCTGTCAATATCAGGTTCAATGTTAGAGATGGTAATGCGCAAGTTTCCCTCCAATAGTGTATCACTTAAACGGGAACGACACTTTGACTTTATTTGTTTCATCAAAGAAAACGATTGCTCGCATAAGTAGGTACTTCCAAACAACGTTGCCGTTTTTAAAGCATGATCTTTGAGCAATTTCATTTCTTTCGGTAAGTAATTTTTGTAAAATTCTAGGAGAGAAACTTCAGAGTATTTTGTTTTTAACTCATTGTTACACTGAAGATCAATTAATTCCGTCTGGAAATCTAGTGGCACTGACGCAACGTCAGTAGTGAATGGTAGAGAAAACATATCAAACAAAACCTCAAATTTTCTTATATCTTCAAATCGTCTTTTAAACTCATTGTGAAGGTCCACTACAAGAGATGCATATTTAGCCACATTTACATGGAATTCAGAATTTTCAACAAAACTTTTCATTGTTGGAAAATTTGCTAGTTAACGAAACATTTTTATAATTTTCTTATTTCAACTAGGGCCTACAATAATGGGAAAAAATCTCATCATTCACAATATATATATTCACGTTTTTAATAGTATAAAATATTTATCCGCGGGCCGCATAAACTGACTTTGAGGGCCGCAAGCGGCCCGCGGGCCGCGGGTTGTGCACCCCTGCTCTAGACAGAGCTAGTTTTCATGCACCTGATGAACACGTGGCAGGAACATTCTCCCGCTCGCACGGCGGTGGCTTCAAGATCACATGCACGTTTTCAGCTGCCTCGTTCATGATTTCCTGGTTATCCCTAGAAATTGCATGGTAAATTTTTTGCTTTTAAAAAGACCCTAGCCCCTTTTAGAATTGTGATTTGAAATCTCCACTGCAACTCAGACAACGATGAAAATCTGCCAAAATTTGAAGCATCTATTACGATTTCCCGGTGAGTTACTAACAGATTATCTCGATATTTTTCAGTTCTTTGTTCAAATATGTATTGTGTTTTACCTTGTGAGCAAAACTTCTACGGTTAACGAGACTCTATTCTGTGATAAAAATTCTGTAGTCTGTGACCCTTTAAGTTGGTGCTCTGTACATGAATATTCACGCAAGGGAGGGAGAAAGATTTCTTGAGTGCAGAAAAAGAATGAAAATTCGCTGATATTGCTAATGAAGGGCTGGAAAATTACCGGGCACCTAAAAATTTGGTTCTGTCGCCTAACTTTTATTTTACTTCAAATTTCGTAATTTGCAGTCATTGCTTTGAGTTCATAGATAAAAATGTAATTTAATAAAATCAAACTCTGAAATTTTTTGCTTTGATCGCATTTATAAATTCTGTCAGCTTTTATCCTGAACCGTGTGTTTCAAGTAGAGAAACGCGATGAAACCCCTGAGTCACGTGACTAACCTGTCAGATCGCGGAGGCATTGAAGATCATACACTGTTCAGTTTAAGCTGCCAGCCGCGAGCAGAAACAGCGAGATGCGGTGACGCCCGTAGCAGATTCTCGGAAAGGTTTGCCGACTGTTTTTCTATTTTCTTAACATTAATTCTTTCTAAGATTTTTTAAATTTTAAAACCAAGGAAGGGAAATGTTCACGCATTTTTAACGTTGGCTCCCGTTTAAGATGTAAAGCTGTAATCGATAGATCATGCAGACAACTATAATCGATAGATCGCTCCTCCCTCATTTCATTTTAGCTGTCATTCGTCCATATTTTTCAAACAGATAACTTCAACTTGATGAGATATAATTGCTTTTCTTGAGCTTTGAATATCGGAAGCGATATTTTTATGCACTTGAAACACACCACGCACGGTAGATGTGCTTATTAGGTTAAAAGTACATAAAAACATTTCGGAAGCTAATGGTTGCAATTTCTACTTCTTTTTTTTTTTGACATGGAAACCTAAAATTTAATCTAACTGAAAGTTAAATTAAGGGGATATCTTTTTTTTGTTTACGGTAGCCATACCATATTTTTAAAAGCGTTATCTCTGTTTCCGCGGCCGTCGGCTTTCCGTAAGTTGACGTCGCAACTCGCCCCCCCTGCTTCCAGGCATTTCTTTCTTATTACCAATATCCACTTCAGTATTCAGTTAGATTGATAAGGTGGTTTTTTTGTTCTTCCTCTTTATTTATTTTTTTAAACCATAATTTTACAAATTTTAAATCGTCCGTCTTCCGTTTTTCACTGTCGCATTACGAGGCATCCCGGAAGTTGATCGCAGTTTTTGCGTTTTTTGGTTTCAGATAGCTTCATTTCAATTAGATTGTTGCTGGGTTTTTTTTTCTTTTTTTTTTTTACATAATCCATGTTTGTTAAGCGTTTTCAACATTCTCTTCTGTTTCTGCGGCAATGCTGCATTTCGGAAGTTGACGGTCGCGTGTTATTTTGTTTTATTTATTTGTTTACTTCCAGATGGCTTTATCTCTAATTTTTTTTTTTTCTAAAGCCTTATTTTTTCGTATTTTTCAACGCCCCCTGCTTCGTTTCCGAAGCCGTATTACGCGATATTCCGAAAGCTGACGGTCGCAATATTTTTTAGATATTATTTTCTTCCAGATAGTTTCATCTCAGATTGATGAGGTTAAAAGTTTTTTTTTTTCACATTCTTTTTTATGTTTAGCTTTTTATCAAAACTATAGAACTCTGAGATTTATAGACCGAATTTGAATTTCATTTAACAGTAAGTAATTTGGGTAATAGGCAATGCCTAATACACTTATATTATTACTCTTTGTTCCGACATCATCACCATGCAATTACGTTTGTGCACGATACTTTGAAATTTGCTTTCGTTTCACTTGGCCCCGAAATTTTGAACCCGGCTTTTAGATCTGGAGCTTATTTTTCCAGCACTGATTTTAAATGCTTTTCATTGCCTGTTCAAAAAGTTGCTTGTAATCACTCAATTCAGAAAACAACAGATCAGTGGCTATAAGTTAATCCACCTTTGTTTTGATCATTTTTTTGTAATAAACGCTTAAGAACCTGAAGTTTATTAGTCGAGAATCTGCAGAAAAGGACCAAAGAAAGAGATTAATGATTTCTCGTATTTTCAGAACTGCAGGTTGATGGACTGAAACTGGGGAAGCTTTGGATGGCTTTCTACCGCAGCTAAAAAAATAACTACCGGGGCATTAGTCAACTACCCTCAAAAGAGAGGCCGTGATTAAAGGCAAATTGCCCTCACCCACCCTTTACATATTGTAGGGTCAATGTTGGGGACCAGTGGAAAAGAAAATCAGCTAATGTAAAATATTATTTTTTTAAAGTGGGACTGCAGATATTTTTACAATACTAGACCAGCTTCAAGATTTCATTTCGTAAAATGTATGTCATATACACTGAGTGATCACTGAATTATGACCACCTACCTAATGCTTCGTAGGTCCTCCTTTCGCCCTCAATACAGCACCTATCCGACGTGGCATGGATTCAACATACTTTGAGTGATCACTGAATTATGACCACCTGCCTAGTACTTCGTAGGTAGTTTCGCTCTCAGTGCAGCAGCTATCCGACGTGGCATCGATTCAACATACACTAAGTGGTCACTGAATTATGACCACCTACCTAATACTTCGTAGGTCCTCCTTTCGCCCTCAGTACAGCAGCTATCCGACGTGGCATCGATTCAATAAGATGCCTGAAGCAGTTGGGAGGTGTTGCCAACCAAGCTATGTGTAATGCGACCTTCAATGCAGGTATGGAGGTGATTGGTGTATCCAGACGCCTGATATGCCGTTCCATAGTGTCGCACAAGTGCTCAATGGGAATGATATCAGGGGAGTTCGGAGGCCAATCGGTATGTTGGAAGTCTGAACTGTGTTTGCTCAAATCGGTTCCTGCACAACATTGGACCTGTGCCTCGGCGCATTGTCATATTGGAAGACAACGTAGCCATTCGGGGAAAAGTGAAACATTGTTCGGTGTACCGGGTCGGCAAGAAATTCAGAATGGTAGGTACCAGAGTAGGCAAGAAATTCAGAATGGTAGGTACCAGAGTACACGGTTAAAAAAATGTGTGATAGGTTGCACCAAGAAATGGTGCTACACCAGCCACAGGTAGCACAGCCTTGCGATTTAACGTAGGTCCAATACTGAGCCACCGTCTTTTGGGAATAGAAAACGGTGGTTCAGTGTTGGGCCTACGTGAACTACAAAGCTGTGCTACCTGGGTCTGCACCACTTACTGAGAGAAGATGCACCATTGTATGGTGCAAACAAAACTTAACAACATGGTCAAACCTTGTACCGTTATGTGGTGCAACCTTGGATCATAACGTGGTGCAAAGTTGCACCACACAATGGTGTATCTTTTCTCAGAAAGCGCTGCAGCGGGTGTAGCACCACTTTTTGGTGCAACCTAGCACAAAATTTTCAACAGTGTACTGTTCCACATACACTAGGCTTCCGAGTTCGTGTTAAGTAAACGTGTCACACACCATACAACCGCCTCCATAGGTTTGCGCTGTTACAGGGCTCGGTGCTGAGTTCTATTACAGCGCCCTGTGTGGAGGGTTCGTTTGATGCTTCCTTTGCAGTAAGTTCGGTATCGATGGTATAATCCGTAATTCTCCCAACTGGAGCAGATAAAAACAATACAAAGCATAGAAAAGTGAATCGACTGAGGCTAAATTATTCAAATGTTACAGGGCTTGGTGCTGAGTTCTATTACAGCGCCTTGTGTGGAGGGTTCGTTTGATGCTTCATTTGCAGTAAGTTCGGTATCGGTGGTGTAATCCGTAATTCTCCCAACTGGAGCAGATAAATACAATACAAAGGATAGAAGAGTGAATCGACTGAGGCTAAATTTTGCAGTGAGGAAGACCTTTATTCAGATGTTACGAGGAATGTCTTTAAACCTTGTCTTGATCTCCGTTTTTTCTACACTTTAACCCCTCATAATCTCCTTCAGTCTCTCTCATCATCGGCCTCATTTTTTCCTCACTTCCCCTTCGTCCCGAAGATACTACACCCACGCTAAAAATCTCCTTACTCGACGACCTTCTGCCACCGAGTCATCTCTTCTCTTTTCTTCCCCGATAGCCGACCCCCGAACCAAAACTCTCCCCGTGTCAAGTCCGACGAATTCCTCCTAAGCAAAGCCACACCCTAAAGATGCCTCCTCTCCTCGCTTCGCCGCTTTGCTTGGGACAGCTGAAAAGCAATAATGTCCAGTTTCATTTTTCTCACATCGACGAAACTATAAATTTAACACCCTCTGCTGCGACGCGTGGGGAAAAGGTACTTTGCCTGACGCTGCCCTTCCCATCCAAAGGGCGGGAAGTAGAAGAAAATGACTACAATTCACTATCTCTAAAAGGGCTACAGAATCTCGCTTCTGATAAACATGGAAGCCCCAGTTACACTGTGGAGACTATGCAGGATGGATAGAGTGCCTCATGTTGTTTGCGCCAAATGCATACACGACCATTCACGCAGTGGAGTAAAAAACACGACTCGTCAGACTAGCACACTATTTTCAAGTCATACGACGTCCAACTTGCAGGATTTTTGCACCAGGAGAGTCTTCTGCCACGATGAACCGTGGTTAGGAGAGGATGTCGTCGGGGTCGTCTGCTGTTACACGCATGGGCATGATAGACACTGTTCCGGGTTGACCTCTGTTGTATTGGGTAGTCAGCTGTTGAACTTTGCTGCGTCTGTTGGCCTGTGCGAGTCTTCGGATCCGCCGCTCACCTCTCACATCAACCTTTCGCTGCCCTGTGCAGTTTTGCCTCCGGGTCGTTGTTTGACCATTTTCACGCTAGTCCTGATACACTTTAACTACAGGAGCTGACGAACAACCCACCAGTTCATTCGTTTGGGAAATTGAGGCACCCACTCAGCGAGCTATAATAATCTGTCCTTTCTCAAAGTCTGACAGATCTTTCCGTTTACCCATCACGCTCCGAATTTTACTACTTACTGATCCACTCGCACGTTATATATGCTGCGTTAATCGACTAATCGCATCCTCTCATAAATCACGTGGTCAACGGGCCGCATCCATTTTTGATAGGGGTGGTCATAATTTAGTGATCACTCGGTGTATGCCACTACAAGATCACCTCTGTACGAAAATGTTAAAAAAAAATCTCATGGAATAATAATGCTAAACAACAAACTGTGAAAAAGTTTATGAAGTCTAAAAATAAATGCGAAAATTAATGAAGTAATGGGTGACAAGTCAACTTTTGTGTTGTAACTCTGTCTCCACCGTTCAAATACACACATGATATTTACATACATATGTACTTAAAACTTGAATACATGATATGCATAAGATAAGGAACTCACGGGTCAGGAAAGTACAAGGATTGAAGACATTGTGATCAAAGTAAAGACCTTGAAGTGACAATGCGATAGACATATTGCTAGAAGAACTGACCATCGTTGGGCAACTGAAATACTAGACTGGATACCAAGCCACAGAAAAAAAAAACCAGAAGAAAACCACGTGGTAGTTAGGTGGATGAAATTCGAAAGCCTGCCCGAATGACATGGTAGAGAAGTACTTAAGACAGACTTGTGGAAGAATCTAGGGGAGACCTTCATCCAGCAGTGGACTAAAAATGGATGATCATGCACATGCATGATCATCCATTTTTACATTTAGCTAAATGTAAAAATGTACACTACGAAACCACTTTTTTTTTTTTTTTTTTTTTTTGCATTTGACTAGCTGTTTTCTTATTGAAAAGACCATTCGAATACCGGTGCAATTAAGTGTCCGCTATTAACAAACATTGGAGAAAAAAAAATCAGCTGGCATTTGAGGCGGAGATATTCAATTATGTTGGGCAGCAAAATAAAGGAACTTGGCCCTGTCTCAAATATCCATTTATTTAAACTGAAATATCTATTATGACTTCGAGTTAAAAATATAAAAATTATCTCCTAAAATAATTTCCAAAGTTTTTGTTTCGTTAAGTCTTCTTGCATCTTTGCTTCACGTCCTCTGCAGGCCAAAGAATCTGCATTTCTCCTTCCGTCACGCAACCATTTCCGTACAGAAGCTCGGGATTGAAGATCTTTGAAGGAGGTCCATTTATTTTTATGAACATTAGGTTGCTGACGTGTTTAACGTTTAAAGCGTTTCTGAAATCAGTTATGAAATTCATGATACTGAAACCTCATTCACACTCAAGTGCTGATATAGCAATTAAAGCAATAGGATTTGATAAGACTTTTTAAATGATTGAAAACTTGTTTGGTCTCCTAGAAGTCCCTGAAATCTTCAATTACTTTTCTTTCTTCCTCCCAACCGAGTGTTTGGCATACACTTTGAGCCTCTCCTTCTTCGTATAAAATATTTATGTTGGTCGGCCAAAAAGGCTGATACAAAACCTGAACTTGTTCGCATTGTCCTCGCTGCTGAGTAATCTAGTAGATAAATTGTTGGCAACACCCCGAAAAAACTAAACACAGTTTATTTTCCCGTCAGATTTATATTCTATGAATGTAATTTCGCCCCTTCGAACACCATATTTTTTACGGAATCTGATGCTATTAAATAAAACTCGTCAAAGCCACCATCAGCTGAAGCTTGGAAAACTTTAAGGGAAATAAGCGAATGTGCTTCGAGAAGTGATAGTGTTTCCTTGAAGACCCAACGACAGTGAACTAAGTTTCTTTAAGGCAACGGTTAGTGACAAATTTTCCAGGATGCATGTGCTTGCAAGTTTCTTCAGTAAGTACGAAAGCATGCTTCTCTTTTTACTATTCCTTGAAGCATCAGCAGATACAGCTTTAAAATGCAAATCCAAGACTGGAAACATATTCCAGACAAAGTAATATACCCATTTTAATTTTTACGCAAGGTTCTTGGACCATGATTTTCAGTTTTGGAGTTTTTGAAGAAATGTCACTAGCGAAAAAAAAGGTTGGTTAAATTATCTCGGTTGTTTTTATTTTTAGTGTAATGATACCGAGGTAAAAAGTTATTTGTAAAAATTTTTTTATTTACAAACAATTAAAAAAAAATTTGTAAAAAAATTAGTAAAAAAATTGTAAAATTTGTAAAAAAATCAGTATTAAAAACATTATTAGGGTCCGTTCATGAATCTCAATGTTGCAGTGAAGGGCTTTAATGGGCTTGTCATCAGCGTCCGCGTGGGAAGAGATTCGTACATGTGGTTTTCCTGTATGACACCTCCTGCGAGTGGATTCCCTGGGATGTGAAAGTTGTGACTGCTATGTAAGATGAAGACGTGAATGAGATAAGGAGGAGGTGAAAATGACATGGGCCAGCTGACGGCCGGAGGAAAGGGTCATACAAAATGGACTAGAGGAAGAAGCCTCCGCTTTTCCGGAGAGGAGGAGGAGAGAGAGAGAGAGAAAAAAGAAAGAAAGAAAGGAAGGAAGAAAGGATGTACTGTCTGTCAAGGGAGGAGGTGTATAGTACATTTGGTGATTTTTCGTACGACGGAGAGAGCTTTTCATTCGTCGAGAAGGGGAAGATTTTTAATGTTCCCCATGGGATATCGCGGGAGAAATTAAGTTGAGAACGAGGGAACTTGGCAGTTTTAAATACAATAATAATAATAATAATGTAGAAATCAGGACTAGCAAATCCAGAACTTTCCCCTGTACATCATTGAGACAAGAGCCCCGCTGAAGAACAGTGAAATCTTATTTAACTACTAATTCATTCATTTCATCATCTTGAAATTTCTTAATTACCTTACAGTGAAAGTCTGACGAACCCACGCAACAGGGCGCTTGAAAGAAATTCTGTGAATAGAGTGAAACCCCATCGTAAAAACCCATTTTCTTATTCTAAATAATAAGTCAAGTCATTCAACTGCCAAAATTTCCTTGAAAACCATCACTGGCCCCCAAAGCTAGAGCGAGTGACCGCTTACAGCCCTTTAAGTTGCTCGTGGTGATCGTTAAACCCAGAAACAAACTATAACGAAGTAAATTTCTCCGTCATTTTTATCCGCGCCGGGGCTCAAACCCGGATCCCCTCATTCCGGAATAAGTCACTCTACCAATTGAGCTACGCGGACGTGTTTTATTCTGATTCCTATCTGCCTTTATGTCGTGTGCGTCCTTCTGGCAGGTACGTCACATCTCCTGGTACGTTACATCATCTCCCCCTTATTTATTTATTTATTTATTTTTTTTTTTTTTTTCGAAGTGCTGGAGAAGGGATTCTCTTATTTTTCCTATCTCGCGGTGTGGAAATAACATCACACCATTGCGAGATTTTGAACGGTCGGGTCATCCGGATAGTTCGGGCGCCATTATAACGAAGTAAATTTCTCCGTCATTTTTATCCGCGCCAGGATTCGAACCCGGGTCCCCTCATTCCGGAATAAGTCACTCTACCAATTGAGCTACGCGGACGTTTGTTCTGACTACTACCTGCCTTTATGTCGTGTGCGTCCTTCTGGCAGGTACGTTACATCATCTCCCCCTTATTTATTTATTTTATTTTTTTTTTTCGAAGTGCTGGAGAAGGGATTCTCTTATTTTTCCTATCTCGCGGTGTGGAAATAACATCACACCATTGCGAGATTTTGAACGGTCGGGTCATCCGGATAGTTCGGGCGCCATTATAACGAAGTAAATTTCTCCGTCATTTTTATCCGCGCCAGGATTCGAACCCGGGTCCCCTCATTCCGGAACAAGTCACTCTACCAATTGAGCTACGCGGACGTGTTTTATTCTGATTCCTATCTGCCTTTATGTCGTGTGCGTCCTTCGGGCAGGTACGTCACATCTCCTGGTACGTTACATCATCTCCCCTTATTATTTTTTTTTTTTTTCGAAGTGCTGGAGAAGGGATTCTCTTATTTTTCCTATCTCGCGGTGTGGAAATAACATCACACCAATGCGAGACCAATGCGAGATTTTGAACGGTCGGGTCATCCGGATAGTTCGGGCGCCATTATAACGAAGTAAATTTCTCCGTCATTTTTATCCGCGCCAGGATTCGAACCCGGGTCCCCTCATTCCGGAACAAGTCACTCTACCAATTGAGCTACGCGGACGTGTTTTATTCTGATTCCTATCTGCCTTTATGTCGTGTGCGTCCTTCTGGCAGGTACGTCACATCTCCTGGTACGTTACAAAACAAACAAACAAAAATGTCTATTCTTCTAAGTTGATTAATCAATAAGTTTGGTAACGAAGGGAATCTTAAATAGCGTCCTGAATGAAAATAAAAAGGGGGTAGATGATCATTAAAAAGCTCGAGAGAACGTGGTGTAAACAAACTTTAAATAACGCATTAAACTTTCAGTCACGGAGTGCGTAACGATTTTTTGGATGTTATCAAGGTCTGAAAGAAAAACCATCAGTCAAACTAAATAACCATGTGTTGCTTCCAAGTTTTTTGTAACTGCACGGAAATAACTGATGTGCAACTTTTTAAGGTCTTAGATTTTTTTGTATTCTTCTGGCGTTATTTCTGAAAGGGTTTTTGTTTTTATAGCGCAACAATAAAAGGTTATAAAGCGTATCTCCGTTCCCATGGTATTGAATCCCGATTCTGGATTGGTAAGAGGTCCCAGCACCAATGCAGTTTATGAAACTGATCGTGCATTAACAAACGTGATAGTTTAATAACTTTCAGTATTTTAAACTGCATCTTCACGACGCGGCCGCCCCGGTTGCGCAGTGGTCTAAGCGTTGGCTTCCGATTATTCTAGGTTCAAATCCCGGTGAAGCATGGATGTTGTGTTTATCTTATGGCGCTGGTCCTCTCCCTTCCCTGGAGCCAGTGGTCCTAAATTGAGGACGGGCGATTGCTTATTGCCCACTGAGTTGCTCACGGCGGTCGTTAAACCTCCAATAATAAAAAAAAATGAGGCGAAGAGCAAAACATATTTTTCGTTGGATTGATATTAAATTTGTTTTTAAACTTATGCCGAATGCAATGACAGAACAGTGAAAAAAATGTTCTATTTTTTAAATATTTTTAGGAAGTGAGCAGTTACTAGACAGACGGACGTCCAGAGAATGTGTGAATTGTGGAGCGTCATCAGCATTGCTGTGGTGGCAGGATGAAACGGGCCATTTCCTATGTAACTCCTGCAGTCAGTCAATCAAAGCAAGCCCTGACAACACTTTAATGTTCAAAGACAATCGGAAATCCCAAAAAAGAACGGTAAGCATGAAAATTTGTGCTGACTTAAACTTTCTGGAGGTTAATGCCTGCATTATATTAGTTAATTTTCTTCTGAATGACAGGTAGTGAAACTTTTCGTACAGTGTCTCAAATCGAAAAATCCATGTCAACTTCGATCTTACGCGGGTTGAATTGCAAAATGTACGTGACGCTTCTTCTAGATAGCTTGACCAATCATCGTGATGTTTTAGCACAGTGATCTGGACCATTCAGAGAAGGGTTATAGTCCAATAAACCGCAAGCAATCTGCTTGGTCTGATTTGAACACAAGCATTTGTAAATTTCGCAGTTTCGACTATGAAAACTGAATAAAATAAATATATGGTAATCAAATAAATGTGCAGGCAGGTGGATACCAAATTAATCAGGACACATGCATCGTAAATCGGGAGCTGCGAGTTCGATTCCCGTTCAAGGACGATGTAATTTTCAAGTTTTCTGAGGCATGCATGTATACTTGCCTGATTAATTTGGCATCCATCTGCCTGCATATTTGTTTGATTATCATTTATTTCTTAAGACTTATTTCTCCAGGGGACTCGTCTTTTGCTTGTGTGCTGCTAAGATGAAAGATCATGTACGCTTCGATTTGCGCACGACGGAGCGTTTCGTCAGAGTCTTGAAACACATCCCTCAATTGCTTGGAGATTCTTCGTTCTGGGTGGTGTAATGGTAACATACCTGAACGTAAATCGGGAGCTCCGGTTTCGATTCCCGTTCCAGATTCAAGTTTTCTGAAGCATGCATGTGCACTTTCCTATTATAAAAATAATCAATTCTACATTAATGTGTTGCAAAAGAGAGCCAGATCGCCGCAAACAGGATTTCCGAGTTCAGTTTATAAACAAAAATGAAAATATGTAGGCATGATTTCAAGCAAAAGCAATGAACTATTCCTTATTCATTTGCGTTTAAACGACGCCTTGCTCAAATTCGTTATTGATGGCGTCCTCTTTACGTCATGGTATTCAAAACTTTTTATGAATACTTTGCACCCATAATGCGCATCATGTGGCTTTTTCTGCTCCTTCAGCGAGGTGTATATATATATAACTCTTCGCGGTTTGGCTACTGGAGGGAGGTTGAGCGTTCCTCCCCCCCTTGTGATTCGAGTTATGCATATGACTCTCTCATCATTACCCTTCTCCACCTACGCGATATCGTATCAGAAACAAAAAGGCCCTGTAGGGTCGAAGGACTCTTACTCACTGTACGACCATGTCTTCTCACGGTATTTCGGAGGCATTTTACTTCGTGTGTCGGCACATGGTCTTACCAAGTCACCTTCTCGGGAGGTTTTAAGAACCTCGTGAGAACGGATGCTGAGTATATTTTCCAGTCGCCACCGTCTCCTTCCGACTTTCGAACCGTGTGGGATTCGTTAAGCAACAAGAAATCCCGTGTTGAGTTTTTATTACACAAAACGCATATTGCGTTGAGGACACCCCAAATATACACTGTAAAAATTGCAACACCAAGTAAGAATCGCGCTACTCAAATGAATTTATATCAGATTCTTCATAATACGGGAGTTAGATACTTGGTTACATTCGTAGAGCTATACGAGATTTTCTCGTTTCAAAACTCAATATCGTGTGAAGCCACCTTGAGCAACAATAACAGTATTTCCACGGCATAGCACTGAATGGAAGAGGTTTCCGATATCGTTCTGGGGAATAACTTGCCAAGCTGCTTCTGTGCGAGACCAAAGCTCATTTGTGGTGTCAGGCGGAGGCGCTTGACGGGCGAGTCGATTAGTTACCATCTTCCAGACATGTTCGATCGGCAACATATCCGGCGAACGTGCAGGTCAGGGGAGAAGCGATGTCTGCCGTGCGTGTAAGAGGTCTTGGATATTCCGGGCGATATGTGACCGAGCATTGTCCTAACGGCATATAGTGCCTCTTCCACGCACGACAGACATCGCTTCTTCCCTGACCTGCACGTTCTCCGGATATGTTCCCGATAGAACATGTCTGGAAGATGGTAACTAAGTGACTGGCCCGTGAATCGTCTTCGCCTGACACCACAGATGAGCTCACAAATGAAAAGCAGCCTGGCAAGTTATTCCCCAGGACGATATCCAATACCTCTTCCATTTAATGCCATACCATGTAGAGGCTGTTATTGTTGCTCGAGGTGGCTTCACACGATATTGAGTTTTGAAACGAGAAAATCTCGTATAGCTCTACGAATATTCCTTGCCATATGTGACCGAGCTTTGTTCTGCCGGAATATTGCACCAGAACAACCCTGAAGGAAAGGTATCACCTCTGCCTCCAAAAGATCTCTGATGTATCGCTGGCTATTGGGGTTCCCTCAATTCGAATTGGGCGAGATCGCGAATTGAGCCCTAAACCATGACGCTACAAAATGCCTGCTGCAAGGTGCCGTTTACCACGATGTCTTCGAACACGTGTGCGACCTTCATGGTGCATCAAGTTGAACCGTGACTCTTCATAAAACACGACCTGTTTCCAATCAGCGTGCCAATGTCCGTGTTCGAGATCCAGTTGCAGCCTGAGGCGTTTGTGGTAGAAATTAAAGAAATGCACGGCAATGGGATGCTTGCGACCAATCCCCTGTTAAGCAAACGACGTCGAACTCTGATGGAGGACAAAGCTTGACCTGTTGTAGTGCTACACTAACATCGTGGATGTCGCCGTGCGATCGGTCATTGCCATGCGGTAGAGGTGTCTGTTATCCCATGCAGTCGTGCGATTTTGCGACCCATTTCCCGGATTCGTATGCGTCCGAGCCTCATCTGTCTATTGAAGCCACGTTCGCATCACTATACTGACATTTCGTCCCGTACGAGCTGCAGTTTCGCACTAGGAAAATCCAGCTTCTCTCATCCCAACAACCCGTCCTCTCTCAAAGTCTGCCAGGTGTTCATAATGTGATCTTCTTCGGCGACGGAGCAGTGTGAGACACATGAAGCATTCTTTCGACTCAATGTCGACTCCTCACTGATTGCAACACCTCGTTTGAGCTGCCTCTTTATATTCAAGACCAGACAGTTCAGAGGACGCTGCTCTGAAACCACACGCGCATTTTCACTTACAACAATCTAAACATTTGCATGTCCTAACCTGTTGTACATATCCTGTAAGTTTAAAGCTGATACTAGCAGTCCTTTTTCATGGTGTTACAATTTTCACAAACAGCAGTGTATGAGGAGTGGTACAGCTGTGGCAGTGGGGACTCCAATCAGCTGGACAGGCTGCAGAGATTTAGCCCCGTCCCACGCACACACAAACAGAAAAAGCTTATTTTTGCATTTCCCTTGTGCTGTGCGGAAGATTTCTGAACATCAGTTGCTAGTTCCTTTCTTCCAAACGCTCACTGCATCAGGTATTAACCCTTTAACGACCATAACGTCCAAAACGCCCGTACATACAAACGGCCATAGCCGCCCGAAACACCTGTCTCGAGTGAGTCAGATTTCTTGCCCTTACTTGTTCTTCAAATTTTCTCGACCTATGAGGGATCAGCAGGAGTCACCCTCGGTCATTATTGTTGTTATTAAACAAAGAAGTGAACCAGCAGGATTCACCCTCAGTCACTATTGTTGTTATTAAACAAAGAAGTGAACCAGCAGGGTCCCGGTGGCGCAGTGGTCTAAGGCGCTGGCCTCTGATCATTCGTCCGTAAGGGGTCCGGGTTCGAATCCCGGTCAGGCATGGATGTTGTGTTTGTCTTACGGCACTGGCTCTCTCCCTTCCCTGGAACCAGTGACCCTAAATTAGGGACGGGCGACTGCTTATAGCCCATTGAGTTGCTCACGGTGGTCGTTAAACCTCCAAAAAAAAAAAAAAAAAAAAAAAACCAGCAGGTGTCACCCTCAGTCACTATTGTTGTTATTAAACAAAGAAGTGAACCAGCAGGAGTCACCCTCAGTCACTATTGTTGTTATTAAACAAAGAAGTGAACCAGCAGGAGTCACCCTCAGTCGCTATTGTTGTTATTAAACAAAGAAGTGAACCAGCAGACAGTCTTGGGCGTTATGGTATTTGGAGTGATAAAAGATTTTTGGGTTGTGGTCGTTAAAGGGTTAAATCAAATATCAGTTTTGGAACTTAAACGGCATCTGCTGGAAGCTGGAGCAACTATTGCAGTCGTTTAGTTTATTCTTCGTCTTGGCTTTACAGTTCAGTGTGAACCTTGGTATCCTCAACAAGGTTTTGCCATTGTTCTCTATTTTGGGCCATTATTTTCCAGTTCTGGCAGCCCAGGCCTTTTGTGTCCTCCACTACTCCACACTGTTGAAAAATTTCGTGGCAGATTGCACCAAAAAGTGGTGCTACAGCAGCAGCACCACTTTCTGAGAAAGAAAAAATACACCATTGTGTGATGCAAACAAAACCCAATAACATAATGCAACTTTGCTCCAAGCTATGGAACAAGGTTGTACAACATTTTGCATCATGTTTTTGGTTTTGTTTGCACCACACAATTTTGTATTTTCCCCCAAAAAAGTGGTGCAGCTGGTGTAGCACCACTTTTTGGTGCAACCTATCACAAAAATTTTAACAGTGCATCTATCCACCTGGTCTTTGGTCGTCCTCGTCTTCTGTGTCCTTCAGGATGTTCGAACAATACTTTCTCAGGAACTTCATTTTCCTCCATTCGCACTACGTGGCCAGCACACCTTAATTTTGATGACTTAATCATCTTAAGTAACAGTAGGGTCTTTACACTGAAGAGCAATTGCATTAGAGACAGCTGGCGTTATGCAAATGTGGCGCTGTGGGCGGCCCTGTAAACGGAAACGACATGACGTACGCAGCGATCCGACAATATAAGGAGTGATGCGACGGGAATCAGTAAGAGTCGGACGCAGTATGGGTAAGACGAAGGATCTAAGCGCATTTGATCGTGGGCATATTGTCGGGGCCCGACGAATGGGTCACTCCATCTCGGAAGTCGTGTAGGCACTGGGATTTTCACGAGCCACTGTGTCACGGGTGCACCGTGAGTACATCGAATCCGGTAAAACCATGCCTGCAAGGGCCAACTGCCGTAGACAACAGCGTGTGGATGAGCGGGGTCATCATTGGCTAGCTCGCACTGTAACAGCGGATAGATTGGCCACAGTGCAAGAAATAACTCGGCAATTTAACGCTGGTGCACAAAAACGTGTAAGCAGCCACATAATCCAGAACCAGTTCCTCGCTATGGGGCACAGAAGCCATCGTCCCACGAGGGTGCAAAGATTAGCATGGGCGCGGGAACATCGCCACTGGACCCTAGACATGTGAAAAAATGTTGCCTGGACTGATGAGTCGAGATTCACGTTGGTACATACGGATGGCAGGATACGAGTACGGCGCAAACCACATGAAGCGATGGATCCTTCTTGCCAGCAGGGTACTCTTCAAGCTGATGGGGGTGGCATTCTCGTCTGGGTACTGTTTACGTGGACTAAAATGGGACCCCTGGTACGTGTGACATCGTCCCTCACTGGTCAACGTTACCAGGATATCCTGGACGACCATTTGCTCCCGTTTGAGCGTCTTCAACATCCTACTGGGGGCCTCATCCTGCAACAAGACAATGCACCGTGCCATCGCTCCTGAATTGTATCCGAATGGTTGGATGAACACTCCACCGACGTGACCTCGCTTCCTTGGCCAGCTAGGTCACCTGACCTCAATCCCATCGAGCACGTCTGAGATGCATGCCATCGAGAGATTTTCGAGGCTCTGACCCCCCTCCATCAAATCTTCGTGAACTGCGGGAGCTTGTTCAGAGGTCGTGTATCCGTATGGGTTCCCAACGCTTCCGGTGTTTTGTCGAGTCCATGCCGAGACGAATCGCCGCCGTCATCAGGGCGAAAAGTGGTGTTACACGTTACTAGACAGGTATCTCTAATTCAATTGCTCTTCAGTGTATAAATGAAGTATAACTCTTTATTGTAGCGTTTCTGCTAGAGTCCACTGTCGCATATTGGGCCAATTATTTTTCTGATAATTTTTCTTTCAAATGTATCCAATATTAGTTTCTTTTTCTTAGTTAGTGCCCAAGTTTCTGAGGCATATGAAAGCACAGGTCTTATTAAAGTTTAATAGATGGTTGACTTTGTTGCTCGAGATAAGAATCAAGATTTCAACTGTTTTCCTAGGGCATAGAATTCTCTATTTGCAGCCATGAGAGAGATTTTTATTTCCTTACAGACACCACTGGTGCAAGTTACCGTAGAACCGAGGTATTTAAAGCTGTGAACTCTGTCGAATGTGTGACCACCCAACATGATGGTAGAAGGCAGACTGGAGTAAAGTGCTTTTCCTGCACCCATATATTTGGTCTTAGATTCATTAATTACTAATCCCATTTTCTTACTAGCATGTTCTGTAAATTCCACTTCCAATGCTGGGTAAGATGCAGCAATCAGTCTATTGCAGCAAACGTATGAGGGAATCTTACTCTCAATAGCTGAAGTTCCCGCATGAGTTAGCTATGTTTTTATTTCTCCATAGTCTACCATGCCACTATATTAAGGGTGCTATGCTAACACGCTACCCCTTTTTGCGACAAAACTTCTTTTATGGGCAGACGTAAAAGTCAAGAGATGGCATGAGGTGAGACCGTGACATCAGAGCATTTATCGTCCGGTGATATCTGAATCTCTGTTGTCTACTCATCAGGTATTTCCTTAATGCCTGTTTTAGTTGTAAATTTGCCGGCATATCCACGTACAAGGGAGAGACTTGTTTCTTTCTTGAGCGCCGAAACTCCACCCAATTTGTACATAGATAAACTGTATCTCTGGGTCATTCAGAGTTATCAGTACTTAATTTATGTCGTTCATATAAGGTTCCTACAAACCTAAATTTATCAGGATCGATTACAAAATTTCTTTACCACGGTAAAGCATAAATAATGAATGGACCGACAACATATTTTTTTCCCAATTACTTCCCAAATAATGCCGAATGTTCAAACTAAAAAAAACAATTGCATGTTGCCCTATATTATAAACATTTTCCAAGATTGCAAGTTTTCAAAAAATTGCAATTTTTTTAGCAAAATACTGTCATGGCTTCAAAAAGATGCATTTTTTTCATTGAAGTGCAGTCGTAGCGTAAGAAAGAAACAACTTGCTCTAGTAACTGGGAATGCGTCCGAATAATCTCTATTAATCTCTAATATTCTACTTTTTTAATAATCCAACTCCCGCTCTATATTATTGGACCGTTTCCTCATGCCTTTGTCCTCGAGAGAAAGAAAATTCTGAAACATGTCCATTTGCTTCAACTCAGGTGTGTTGGTTGGCCTGTTGATTTGAACATCCGTAAAAGCGCTTTTCGTGAAAGAAAACTAGAGTGCTTTTTAATTTTTCTAACCAAAAAAAAAAAAAAAATCTCTTTTGACTCTGATATCCTCAAACATGCTAAGCAATTAAATGGAACATTAATAATTTCCAAGTGCTTTTAAGTAAACGTGTAGAAACTACGAATTCATCTGCGCGAAAGCCCCTCGTCCTCCCAGAAAAATAATAAACTGCATTTGTGCCGAATCAGGGCAAATAATTAGTGCTAAAAGAAAAGAGAGAGAAAACTAGTGCGTTTTCTAAAGTGGAAAAAAAGCTGTATATCACAAAAAGGTACATATGCATAATATCAAGCTGCATTAAATTTGGTAAAGAATATTTTCAGTTATCTCAAAGTGAATGGGATCTATCAAGAAATTGAACTGTCTGGTCCAAAAGTCTATAAACGGGTTCAGCTGTGTTGACTCTTTGTTTTCAAATCTCGTAATCATTTTCAATCTGTATAGTATTTTCATTTTGCGCAAATAACCCTGGAATGTATGTATTTCTTTTTATTGTTGTCTAATTCTTTAAAAATCGTACCGAATATCAGGTGTTCCAGCTGAAAATTACGGACACAAATTAAAAATGATCGACTGTCACATGATTTCGTGCAATATTATCATTACACGTCTATTCTTTTCATTTAGGCGACGGCAAAAAGAACTTCCATGATATGTACCAACTGCAAAGCAGACAAGACTTCATTATGGAGACGGAACAATTTGGGCCAGACAGTATGCAATGCTTGTGGACTCTACTATAAACTCCACAAAGTAAGTACATCCTTATCGCTTGGCTGTAATTAAAAATAGTTTTGTGTGGCGCACAATTTTTCGTGTTACTGTAAAACACTCCAGCGGTCTGAGATGATCTAATACGTAGTAGATCATTTGCATCTTCTTTGAGATGAAGTAAATGATTATAATTATTTGTCTCACCCAGAATGATAGACCAGGTAACTGAGATCATTTGTTGCAGATGAAATATCTGGCATGTCGTTAAACAAAAAAGAGCATGCGTTTTATAGTATCATTGTCCATCCTTTTGTGGACACCATTTCCGCAAATATATTCCCAAGTCAACCTAAAAGTGTATTACTGTGAAAGGTCTACAGCAGCTACCTCCGCTATGGAAAGTAGTTCCAAGTATTAAGAGGCAAAAACAAGAGAATTATTTCAGAGAGGTGGATTAAACCTACAGATAATCTATGCTTACATATAGCCTACTTGGGCAACAGATACCAAGCGATAGCCTCATCGAAGAAGAAATTCATAGGTGCATAGCTTGTTTGGAGAGCCTTTGGAAGAAGCAGTACAATTTTCAAGACCAATTTGCCATTATGTCTTAAAAGGGAAGTGTTTATCAGTGCACCCTTCCAGTTATAATTTATGAATCAGAGATATGGGCCTTACTAATAAAAAAAAAAAAGGGCGTACAGTGGCTGCGAACTACTGAAAGAAGCATAGAGAGGTGCGTGTTTGGTATAACGAGGAAAGGTAAGAGGAGGATATCGTAGATCAGGAAAATGGCAAGAGTTGATGATTTCATAGTCAACGTAAAAAACCTATAATAGCAATGGGATAGATATATTGGTAGAATAACTGACCATCGTTGGACAACTGAAATGCTAGACGCGATACCAAGAAACAAGAAAGTACCCTAAAGAAGACCACGTGGGAGATGGGTAGGTGAAATTCAAAAGCATGGTGGCGTGACACGGAGAGGACTGGCTCAAGACAGAAAGTTGTGGAAAAAACTTGGGAGACCTTCATCCAGCAGTAGATTGGTAACACTGGTAAACACAGTTTTTGTTCCATTGAACATTGATTGTGTTTATAATGTAACTTTTTTCACTGGATTCAAAAACTTAATCAGAACTTTTCTACCCCTCCCCCCAGTTTTTGTGTAACAATGTTCTTTTCACTAATTAATTAAGAAAATAATTATTAGGAACTGTACACCAATTATACTCAAAATAGTATAACTATAGACCGTATGCATTGACGTCACGAAACCCTGGTTCGCGTCACTTTTTCGTCTGCTGCTTTCTTGCAGAACAACTGGTGTACACGTGAGATCAAAGATGCAGTGCATGGGCTACGTCAGTGGGTTATCTGGTGATCAAAAACAGCTTTATTCTGATAAATTAAAGTCATTGGGCAATTGTGGTGACACACATGAAATTCCATACTCACTTTTCCGGAACAATATTGTAGAAAGGAGAATGTTTTTGCTTGAAAGGAACTCAAAATTCTGCATTCCAGCACAGCCACCAGCTTCTGTGCAAACAGCATATTCACACAGTTAATTACGATAAAAACTTCCTGTCATCTTTTGCTAATTATTTAATTTAAAAGTTTACCTTTCAATAATTTAGATATTCCCCAACAACCTGAAACTTAAGCTAAGGTAAAAAATCCTCAGCTTTACACAGGTAAGGCTACATAAAATAATAATAATAATAATAATAGTGATAATAATAATTAACTGGTGAATGTTATCATGAGATCATTTTTTCAAAATCGGCCTGGGAACCCAACATATGAGGGTTCCATAAGATATTCACTCCCCTATAGCAGTAAATGCATTCACGATGAAGAACAGCACAATCTTACTCATAAGAAAGGTTAATTCTAGTCTAAAGATCTTCATAGAGTTTTTGAAGATGATGTATCAGTAAAGTTATGATCATCAATGTCAACTCTGCTGATACGCGATGACCACAAATTTTGGCACTTCTGAATTAAATTTTTATAATTCTAATTCCACTTCGTTCGTTCAGACGGTAATCTATAATAGGACACATGATTATCTCTCCCACTTCGGTTACTTCAGCCGAAAAAAGCACATAACACCATCGTCCTTAACGCTCCACAATGCATATCCAAAGCAGTGCTTGTACACCAGCTGAACACCATGGCGTCTGCTAGGATGGTTTACCTTGCTGTGACGTCCTATGCATACTGTCTATACTAATGATCCGAATTTCTTGGCGTAGAATAGAAATAAAAATTTCCAAGCTTTCACACATCAACTAGATGGTTTTTTTTTCAAGGAATTTAGATAGCAAACTGAATAACAGAACACTTCAACAATTTGAACGCGGTGTCTCGACTAGGCAATAAATGAATAGGTGCAAATGTGTTTATTTATTCGAAGAAACGAAGAGTCGTGTTGATTGGGTACGTGGTAACGTTGGAGAAAACGCAGCATTATTTGACGAACTGGTACCAAACTCGTGACAATTCTAGAGAGACGCTATATCATTGCAAGCCTCAGTGTTGGTAAGGATCTCTAAGGTTTCGCGAATGGAAGTAGATTTCATACTCCACACCTAAATGTATTGACATTCGCAAAACCTTAAAGATCATCATTAACAACAGTGAGGCTTGCAATGATATAGCGTCTCTCTAGAATTGCCACGAGTTTGTAACCAGTTCGTCAAATAATTCTGCGTTTTCTCCCACGGCGTCGTGTGCCCAAGCAACATGAAGCCTCGTTTTTGTGAATGAATGATTGCATTCGCATCTATTCATTTATTGTCTAGTCAAGTCACCGCGTTCAAATTGTTGAAGTGTTCTATTATGCCGTTTGCTGTCTACCTTCTTTGATAAAGCCATCATCTGGTTGATGTGTGAAAGCTTGGAAACTTATTTGATTTCTATTCTACAGCAAGAAATTCGGATAATTAGTATAGTTATACTATTTTTTTTTTCAATATTGGTTATTGTACTTTTAGGTATTACAACAAAAGGAACAGTGTTCATAAAGCGTGTTTTTAAATCGTTTGTGGTATTTTATTTCAAATGTAGTGTACGAATGAAACTGTCATTATAAAGGCACTAGTGTACAGGGTGTCCACAATGTCTTGTTACCCCACCCCTGCAATAAGAAATGTAAGTGAGCTATGTATCTGTTGTATGATGCATATGTTGAGTTATATGTTGAGGCATCCTTAAACATCCAGTGGATCCGTTTGTGCTCCGTCATTCTCGTAACAGAGAACAATTTTACGCCATGTTCTGCGGGACATTTTCCGAAGCAGATGCGGGGTGATATGAGAGAAAGCACGTCTCACTGCTTGTTTAAGTTCATCAGTGGTTTGGTAGCGCTGCTGTGCAACAACCTCCTTTATGAAACCCCAAAGGGTATTATCACACGTTGAGAGATCTGAACTTCGAGGTGGCCATTCAAGTGGAGCGGGCAGGACTGCCAAACCTCGGCCGATCCAACGATCCCGAAATACCTCGCCAAGGTATTCCCGAACAGCGATTGCGTAACGGGCGGGTGCCCCATCCTGTTGGAACCATACGTCATTCCGAATGCCAAGATTTCCAAGTTGTGGCACAAACCAGGTTTGCAGCATGTCCAGATAAGTTGTCTGATTCACTGGACCATCAAGAAATACGGTCCAAACAAATGTCGACTATTCATTGCAGCCCATATCGTGACATGCGGAGGATGATGCTCCAATTCGTCGACATAATGTGGGTTTTCCTTGGACCAGAACACAACGTTCCGTGATCGACAGCTGCGGTATATCGCACATTCATCACTGAAAATGACCTTTCCACGTTTTGGGATTGTGGCAAATGTCTGAAGCATCATTGCACATGCATCTCGTCTGCGGTTTAAATCGATGTCTGATAACTCATGAGCGAACATCGGGCGCCATGCGTGCAAATTCAGACCATTCTTCATGTGCTTATGCAGTGTCGATCGTGGTATTCCACGCTCCGCTGATCGTTTGCGGAGCGATTTCGTCAGTGACCTGATAAATGATTCCTCGACCGCTTCACACTGTTGCACTCTGGTTGATGGTCTTCCCGTTCGTGGTTTATCCTTGATGTTGCCTGCTTCGAAAAGTTTATGTTCCCACCGCAGAAGAGTCTGTTTTGGAGGGGCCTCTTTTTCGAATCGTTGTTGGAAATCGGCACGCACGTCACGCGTTGTCTTCCCTGTGTGTGGACGTTCGTGTACCGAGACACTGACAACAATCCGCTGTTCCATGGTGTATTCGCTGGTATCACACATGGTTCTGGTACCTAATCTGTAAATAAACACAATACAGACCATAACTCAACATATACATCATACAACAGATGCATAGCTCACTTACATTTCTTATTACATGAAGGGGAGGGGGTAACAAGACATTGTGGACACCCTGTGATGATCTGGCCTTCACAATATAAGCATTGTGTTACATTTTCGAAGTGAATAATAACTTGTGTAGAAGCGCTGTGTTTCAAATCGTATCATTATGCAAAGGAAGCGTTTAAAGCACCATCAGTATTTTCTTGTGTTGTGAAATAACCTTCAAAGCTCAGAGATGAAACTTTACTCCCTTAATTAAAAAGTGTTATGAGATTTATTTTGGTTATAAAGTGGTGTCCCTCATAAATGTTGTGCAACATATACTTGGAACATCTGTGGCGCTTTAAAAATTCTTTTGCTTGGTTTGCATCTTGGACACAATGTTTTGTTGTTTCTTGTGTGAGTTGGATTGTAGAGACAGAAGAAATCGTTATACGAGAAAGGATTGACCAAAACATGAGCCACTAACTCTAGGGATGGAAAATGTCGTAAAACCCTTCACTGGTCAACCCTGAAAGTATTTACTTACCCCTCCCCCATTCCCCTGCACACTCACACACAGCTGCGGATTGAGACGACCAAATTAGGCTAAGAATTTTAGTCCTGCGGTCCACTATAAAAACTCACGTAGCTCCTGGGAAACACCATATCAATTCCTCCATGAAAAACAAAATCCTCTTAGACTCTGGACAAAAGGAAACTGCGAAATATCTGAAAGTTGGAATGTACACATACCACATAGCAGTTTTTCAAAGCAGTCGAGTTTCCGGTTTATTTGGTCACATATCACCTACTGCACAATAGTACTGCTACCTTTTCCTTAAGTAGACATCTCTTTTAAGTCTACCCATGAACTACCTACCATTCTGACACTTGTACCAATACTGGCAAATCGTTTTTTCTTCTATGATAAATGTGGGTATGACGCTTACTTATTTCGGAATATCTCTGCGTGAGAATCGCTTTGTGTCAGTCTGTGGATAAGGAGGTGGGGATGATGGCCCATCGCAATGGGTACAGTGTCTCCAAGATTCAAAAGGACGGCACTGCTTACCAGAGTTCGAAATGGGTCACAAATGTTGGACCCGGACCCGACCCGAACAACTTTGCTTTGAACTACAGATTCAAATATATCATCATCAAACATTATCAGTCCACTGCTGGATGAAGGCCTCCCCAAGTTTCTTCAACAACAGACTGTCTTGGGCCAGTCTCGTCCATCCATCCACCTCCCACGTAGTCGTCTTCTGGGTCTTTTCCTGTCCCTTGGAATCAAGTCTAAAATTTCGGCTGTTCTGATCGTGGTGTCTTCTACTCTTGTAATTTTCCTTATCCACGAGTTCCTCTTTTTATCTTTCCTGGTTACACGAAGCATGCATGTTTATCTCAGTTGCCTGCAATCTTTGTATGTCTTTTTTAGTCCAGGTCCACGTCTCTGCTCTGTACTGTACGTCAGCACTGGAAGGATGCACTGATTAAACGCTTTTCTTTTAAGACATAGTGACACATTGCTCTTAAAAATTGAACTGTTTGTTCCAAAAGCTCTCCAGCCCAAGTTTTATTCGCCGATTAATTTCCACATCAATGTAACCCTTGCTTGACATCTGTTGTGCAACTTAAATGTACGTATCGGTTACCTCGAGGTTTTCCCCACCAATCACAAAATCTTCATTCCTTGTAGAAGCATTGTACTTCAGTTTTGTCTTCTGAAAATTCATTTTTAAACCCATTTCTTTACCCTTCTTAGCAAATCCTTGGATCATACTCTGCAGCTCTGAAGTATGTGTTATTTAAAAGACTTCTGAAGGGTTCTTTGAAATATTTTTTCTTTTCAAAAGTAAAACTGAAATAAAACCGGGTCGAAATCGGGTCAGGAACACCTTGACTCAACCCGTTTGAACCCCAAGAAATCGTTTAATCCGTGACCCTCTGACCCGTGACCAGTTTCCATCTCTGCTGCATACCAATTACTCTGGGCTCAAAGTCCAACGACTTAAGTCTAACTGTAACTTTTTAGACACGCGTAAAGCCCAAATGAAATTAATTATTATTATTCATGGTACCAAAACAATTATTCGTCCGAACCAAAAAATCCGGATAAAAAAAGCATACGAGGAGGTGGGCCATTTCTCGACAGATCCACCGGGAAATGTTCCAGTGGGCCAATAGCGCCCCCCCCCCCCACACACACACACACATTATACATTAAACTAGGACTTGTGAAGAACATTGTCAAGGCAGTGGACGAATTCACATAAGAAAAATTCCCCAGAATTAGTGATGCCAAAATTAAGAAAGTATCAACTCCTTTATTTGAGGGACAAAATTGTCCCTCAAATAAAGGAGTTGATACAGGATAAAAATTTGAGGAGAAATTAAACCAAGTTGAAAAAACAGCCTGGGAATCTTTCAAAAGTGTTACTGAAAACATTTTGGGAAATTTTAAGGCAGAAAACTCTCGTGACTTAGTGTCTGAAGTCTTGGATTCATACAAAGCTATGGGATGTAATATGTCCCTGAAAACCTTCTTCCTGGGCTCCCACTTGGATTTCTTTCCTGAGAACCTAGTTGCTGCCATAAACGATCATGGCGAGTGATTTCACATTAGAAGCATGGAAAAGCAGTATCAGAAGCAGTGGACTCCTAGCATGCTGGCTGACTGCTGCTGAACTCGCAGGAGAGATGTCAAATAAGCGAAATAAACCAGGAGTTACATTTTAGGTAATTTATTTAGGGTATATAAGTGTGTGTAAATAAACGATTTATTCAAACTTAGCCCGTTCCTCATTAAAAAAAACTTGCGTGATAGAAAAAAGACTAATATACAGGGTGATTGTAAACTCCTTCAACAAAACAGGAGGGGTGATAGTACACATCAAGACGAATAATATTTGCAATGGAACCTGGAGCCGCATTCCACTCCTAGTGCCAGAAAAGAGTAAAGTTACATATCCACGTTGAACCTTCAACAGTAAAAACAAAGAGACATACCTAATTTATGAGTTGCACAATTCCAATCGCACCAGAGAAAGACTCAACAAAAGAGCTGCTCAAAGTGGCGTCCAAGGGTGTCGTTGCACAGCCCACACCGGCGAATGAAGGACTGTCGCACCCTCTCATAGACTCCCGGTGTGATCTTGTACGCAGCAACAGCGATTCGCGCGACGAGATTTCCCAGGGAGTCCACAGGTGTCTCGTACACCAATGTTTTCATGTGCTTCCAGAAGAAGGCCAGTGGATTAAGCTTCGGGGAGCATGGAGGCCAAGCCACAGACCCACCGCGTCCAATCCACCGCCCGGGATATGTCGCATTTAGGAAGTATCGGTCGGTGGCAAAGTGTGCTGGGGCCCCATCATGCATAAACCACATGTCCCTACGTGTGGTGAGCGGAACATCGTGCAAGAGACCGGGATGCACTTACTCCAGGAACACTCACCAGACAATCGCGAAAGATGCGTGCCTAGATGTTGACGTCAAATCTCTGCCGGTGTTTACGAGATTCCGTGACGTGTGGAATTTCTTGAGCCCAAGCGTGCAGGTTGTGACTGTTGAAAATGCTTTCCCGGGAAAACGTGGCCTCATAACTGAATTAACGCTACTGCGGGAAAATACGGATGAGCAGTGTTCATCTGGAAGCATCCACCTAACAAACTCTGCCCGGCGGGGATAGTCATCTTCGTTCAAAGCTTGGACCTTCTGCACGTGGAAGGGATGCATCCGTGCCTCATGCAGAACACTCCACACCGAAGTTTGGCAAACACCCATTTCGGATGCAACAGCTCGCGTACTCGTGGAAGTGGCTTCTGCAAATCGCTGCAAGACACGCTCTTCCATTGTCAGTGTCCGCTTATTTCTTGTGGGACAATTTTTGTTGACCAGAGTAGTGATTGATGATGGCATCACATAATACAACTGTCTGCTTCATTACTTTAGCGTGACACACAGTCGAATTTATATTAGTAGCTATGCTTTGTACATTTCTCTGCGTTATATAGGGACAGCACGAACATTTTCCTAAGTTCGCGTTTTTAATGTACGTATGTAAATGCCTTTAATTGAAATTTGTGTCGTGTAACTTAATGTATGCTTCATTAAAGCGCGGTTTCTGGTTTATCGTTTGAGTCTCCGATGTGATGTACTTGTCCTACTACGCTAGTTCTGCTCCTTCCGTGGAGTCAGTGGTCCTAAATAAGGGGCCCTTTATAGCTTTAAACGCTGAGGGGGCGTTAATTCCCCGGTAAAAATGAGATAAGCGGAGAACAAAGATTTCCCACAAGAAATTAACAAGATTTGTAAAACACTAGATCCGTTACGTTCTATAAATTTAGGTCCGAGTCCCAAGTTTAAATTCGTCCTGTTCATTCAAACACTACAAACGCTGCTGTAGAATATTTTCAATGTCTTCCCGAATTTAAATTTAAAAGCTGCTGTAGAATTTCCTCAGTGTCCTTCGATAGCCATTGCGTTTGTTCTAGTTCTTTAGAAGCACTTCGAGAAGTAGAATTGCATATCTTCCAGGATTTCTGAAATGCTTTAGGTGTAGTTCTGAAAAACAGGGTGTTTGAGAAAATATCAGAAACGTGAAACTTTTTGGGAAACTCGCGGTATTTGCTTTTAGTGGAACTGAAGGAGCGCTTTTTTTTTGACGAGAATTCCAAAGAAAATGGGTGGGCGGGGGAGCTTTATACGGCGTATTGCCTACGTAATTGTTAATACGCGTACACTCTTATTTTCTACGTCATTCTGCTGGATTGATAATCGCTTTCTTCCAGTCTTATGCAATAGATATCCATCTGTATACAGTATACAATGGAGATAAGCTACGAAGCCTTTCAATTCCCAGATTTCCGTGTTGAGACCATGGACAAAATATTAAATAAGGTGAGAATAGCGTTGTCCGAAATTATGTTATCTAAATAAGAATGAGGAAATAAAAACGTTTTTTCTTTGAAAGGGACTCGTCACGAAAACAATCATGGACAAGGTTACAGTAATGTAACATTTATGACCCCATGTTTACACTGAGAAAAAAAGTTTGTTTGAAACAACAAAATAGTTTTGTTTAGCTGTTTTGTCAATTCCTTTTGTTGCTTTAGCCAAACTCCATCGGAATTGTTTTGTTGGCAACACAAAATTATTTCGTTGGCTGTATTTTGTTAATTCAACTAAACGTTTTATCACTATAACAAATACATATTGTTGGATCAAACAAACTCCCAAAAATCTACCTAGGCATTTTGTTAAATGAACAAAATGTTTTTTGTCTTAACAATACATTTTTTTTAATCAACAATAATTTTCAGTAAAATACATTTGTAAATTCAACACACATTTTTGTTGACTGCATACTGACAATATGTTTTGGTTGATTTAACAATTTTTTTGCTGAATTAACAAAACTTTAACGTAACTATAAATACACCACACTGTGAACATTCAAGAGACGCATATAGCGTATTAAATCCGTTTATTTTTGCGGCGTAGTAAGTACAAAGATTCGCCAAGCTTTCGCACTCCACTGAGAGGTTTTCTGAAGGAAATGGTAGACATAAAAATGCAAGAAATTGGAACACGTAAAGAACAAAGATGATTTTTTGAAAATAACGCTGGTGACATCACTAGCATATTACACGAATTTTTATCACGCAGTTATACGGTGTGTTGCGATGTGTTTCCATCTTTTAATAGCACATGCCAAGCTCTTGGTAGTTCACTAGAAACTATATCATTGCACGCTAGTTTGCTGGATAGGATTTCGACTTAAAAGACTTGTCATACACGAACTTTAGACAACAAGCTCTCTTTAAAGATACTGGCAGTATCTCTAAGAGACTTGACGTACACGAACTTTAGAGACTCCCATCAGGGAAACAGTCGAAATCCTATCCAAGAAACTAGCGTGCAATGATGTAGTTTCTACTAAACTACCAAGAGCTTGGCATGTGTTATTAAATGAGGGAAGCACATCGCGACACACCGTATAATTGCGTGATAAAAATTCGTGTAATACGCTCGTGATGTCACCCGCGTTATTTAAAAAAATTATCTTTGTTCCTTACGTGTTCCAATTCCCTGCATTTTTATGTCTACCATTGCCTTAAGAAAGATTCCCAGTGGAGCGCGAAAGATTGGCGAATCTTTGTACTTACTACGTTCCAAAAAATAAACGGATTTAATACGCTATATGCGTTTCTTGAGTGTTAACAAAACGTTTTTCCATTGAGCTGCAGAAAGAAAAGCATTTTTAAGCTTCATTAAAGCTTTTAAAACTTCGAAATTACCTAGATTACTTGAAAAAATTTAAGCGCCTCAAGTCCTTTCTGATTAGTTACTTTAAGAAAGTTCCTATCGTCAACGATTTTTGAATGGGGTCTAAGTCGGAAAGTTTATTGAGCTTCTACGAGAGTTTATTGCTTGCATAAATGCGAAAAAGTTACTTGAACGAATTACTGGCTTTACTTCTCAGCTATTTATTTCTCCTTGTATTTATTAATATTTTTATTGCATTTGTTACTTTTCATTGCGATTCTTTTGCATTGTTGTTGCTTTTCGGGGTAGTTTTCTTCATTTTCTTTGCGTTGTGGTGTTTTTAATATACTTGGAACATCGGTAAGCATAAATCTAACTTATCTCCAAGAGTTTAATTTAACTTGTCACTTCAATAGATTACCCAAACCGCCCAAGAGTTCAATGCAGTAGAAAAATATCTAAACTTACTTTATGGTAGATAATTTTCGTTTATTTCACTTGTTGTACTTATCACACACTTACGTCAGGAGCGCTGACTTACGCTCACAATAATAAACACTTGGATTAAAACTTTACAGCACTGACGTTGACAACTATATTAGTGTAGATTAATTAGCTGAACGTAATAATGCTGAACAAAAACGTGCGGTTGGCTCTGAGAATATATTGTCACCTATCAACCAGCGCTGCCTCCATTTTATATATCTCGCTTACCTCTTGGCCTGTTGCCAGTATTTCCATATAGAGATAAGCTATTGGGAGCTCAGATATGACGTTAAGTGCAGAAGTATACTCGAGATATAAGTAAAATTTACATTTTAGAGAGAAACAAAAACAAAATGAAATAGCGCTAATTTTTCTGAAGTTAACAATATGATTGAAAGACGTGCAGCAGTACTATACATAGATACGAATGGACTTATTTTTCATTTTTGTTTCATGACTAAAATGCTGCTTAAATGAACTATAGAATGTAAAAACTTTGGTATATTCTTTCGTGTAGAATAAATAAAGTTGAATTGTGCTTATACTAAAATCTGAGTAATATTAATCGAACTAAACTGTGATCTTAAGCGTGAAGATAATTTTCCAGTAATAGTAGTAAGGTTGTCGTTTCTGTCATTAAGGAACATTTAATAATTTCCGAAAGGAGGCTTGCTGCCAGGTAGATTAATGGCCATTGCACATAACGTTCAAAAGGAGCTTACAGGTACTTATGAATCGTGAAGCAATGGGTGTAATCATCTCGTAGTGTTATGTGCACTCTACACGAAAAAAAAAAAAAAAAGGAAATCTTCATATCTTAGAAAATTGTGGAACACACAGTTTAAAATACTTTCACAGTACATACTTGGCTTGAGACCTTTGTTTAAAGTCGCTTTCATTGTGCGTGAGCATCGACATAGATTTTGTAAATATCTTCAAGTCATGGAGATTTTAATCTGTGCAAGCTAATGAAAAGCACAGTTCTTTTCATATTGTAATTTAATTTAAAAGTGGAAACATACCTGACAAATAAGCAATTCCTACAACCCACTCTTCGTCGTAAAAATGTTTAACCAATTTTTATATTTAATTTAACGATTTCAGGAAGATGGAGCACCTTTGATTAACGAAAAAAAAAAAATGTTTTCGGCTCGGTAAGAACATTCGAAGTGCAAGAAGTTTGCAAAGTGTTATGTAGATGAAATGACATACCATGCGAGAAAACATGGACCAAAGAATTTCATATTTATGTCATGGTATTACGAACAACGATTGAAGTGGCTGTGTTAAGTGATTGGACTGCTGTTTATGATGTGTTGCAAACCGCATTAACCAGGATGCTAGCTGAGACTAACCAAATTTCTGTGGTGCACCAACTTTGAAAGCAATCAAGAACTAGTTACGGGGAAATGATAGCTAGGATAAGTAGCTAATAAACGTATGGAACTATTATTCAAATACTGGGCGATTCACTCACCGAAGGACAAGTTTAGTATTCATCAGTAAATTATTACATGATGTATATACACTGAGTGATCACGGAATTATGAGCACCTACTTAATACTTCATATGCTCTCTTTTCGCCTTTAGCACACTAGCTATCCGACATAGCATCGATTCAATAACATGCCGCAAGCAGTTTGGAGGTATGGCCAACCAAGCTGTGTGTAATGCGGCATTCAGTGCAGGTATGAGGTAATTGGTGTATCCAGACGCCTAACATGCAGTTCCATAGTGCCCACAAGTGCTCTATGGGATTGATATCGAGAGAGTTCGGAGGCCAATCGACATGCTTGGAAGTCTGAACTGAAACCATTCCTGCACAACATCGGACCTGTGGCGGGGCGCATTGTAATCTTGAAAGACACCGTCGCCATTCGGGAAAAATTGCAACAGAGCGTACAGTGTAAGCAAGCAATTCACGATAGTGGACATCAGTCATACGTAGTTCCATATGCACCAGGGGTACAAATTCCTGCCAGGTAAACGTACCCCACACCATACAACCGCCTCCACCGGTTTGCATTGTGGAGACCATGTAGGATGGATAGAGTGCCTCATGTTGTTTGTTTGCGCGAAATATGTACACGACCATCCACGGAGTGGAGTAAAAAACGCGGCTCGTTAGACCAGCACACTTTTTTCCAGTCATCCGACGTCCAACTTGCATGATCTTTGCATCACGCGGCTCGTTAGTCATCCGACGTCCAACTTGCATGATCTTTGCGGCTCGTTAGTCATCCGACGTCAAACTTGCATGATCTTTGCATCACGCGGCTCGTTAGTCATCCGACGTCCAACTTGCATGATCTTTGCGGCTCGTTAGTCATCCGACGTCAAACTTGCATGATCTTTGCATCACGCGGCTCGTTAGTCATCCGACGTCCAACTTGCATGATCTTTGCGGCTCGTTAGTCATCCGACGCCAAACTTGCATGATCTTTGCGGCTCGTTAGTCATCCGACGTAAAACTTGCATGATCTTTGCATCACGCGGCTCGTTAGTCATCCGACGTCCAGCTTGCATGATCTTTGCGGCTCGTTAGTCATCCGACGTCCAGCTTGCATGATCTTTGCATCAGGCGAATCTTTTGCGCCGATGAACCGTGGTTTGGAGAGAATGCCGTCGGGGTCGTCTGCTGTTATAGCGCATGCGTGCGACTCATGGTAATGACAGATACTGTTCCGGTAGTCACTGTTGTATTGGATAGTCAACTGTTGACCAGTGCTTCGTCTGTCGGTCTGTATGAGTCATCGGACCCTGCGCTCACCTCTCACATCAACCTTTCGCCGTGCTGTGCATATTTTGCCTCAGGGTCATTGTTTGGCCCCTTTCACGTCAGTCCTGATACCTTTTTAACTACGGTGACTCGTGAACAAGCCTGCAGTTCAGCCGGTTTGGAAAATCAAGGTAGCTGCTGTCCGAGCTCCCACAATCTCTCGTTTAGCCAAGTCCGATAAATCCTTCCGTTTCCCTCCCCCATCACGCTCCGAATTCTACTACTCGCTGCTCCACTCACGCCTTATATATGTTACGTCGGTTGACTGATCGCTCCCTCTCGGAAATCACGCGGTCAACTGGCCGCATCGACTTTTGATAGGGGTGGTGGTCATAATTCTGTGATCGCTCGGTGTATACAAGTTCTCTTGCGAGCGAATCACAATGAGTTCTGCTTAAATCTCGGAAGGCCTCTGAAAGATACTGTGAAAACCTTTAGCAAAGACAGAAATGTTTGTCACCATTCCGTAATCATCATGTTTCCTCCACCAGAGTTAAGCAGACGGAAACATTTTTGCCGAGTGTAAAATAATCTTAGTAAATTAGCAGTTACTGTGCTGAAAGTTAAATTCACTGCTTTATTTGTTGTGTAATCTGTGTGGCAGAAGGTATTAAAGTAAAGTAATATCTAAAATGTATTTTACAAAAATAAATGCCGAAAAGCCAAAACATTGTGACCTGCCAGTCTTTATGCAACTCAAAGCAAGTGCACTGATGAAGATCATTAAACGGTACAAATAACACCCGCTGTTAATCAATGTTATTCTTGTTCTTCAGCTGGGAAAGGCATCGACTTATGCGAGTTTGATAAAGGCCAAATTGCAATGGCCAGACGACTAGGTCAAAGCATTTGCGAGACGACTATGATGTGGGGTGTCCAACGGTCGGCCGTGGTCTGATTAGGGGAAAACTACTACAAACCACCTGAAAGATGTGGCTGTTCCACCACTCATCGATTCTAGAGGTGAGCGAAAGATATCCCAAATGGTACGAGTCAACAGAAGGCATATTATGACGGAACTGGCGGGTAATTTTAATATTGTGGCAGAACTGGCGGGTAATTTTAATATTGTGGCGGAACTGGCGGGTAATTTTAATATTGTGGCGGAACTGGCGGGTAATTTTAATATTGTGGCGGAACTGGCGGGTAATTTTAATATTGTGGCGAAACTCGCGGAGAATTTTAATATTGTGGCGGAACTCGCGGGTAATTTTAATGTTGTGGCGAAACTCGCGGAGAATTTTAATATTGTGTCGGAACTATCGGGTAATTTTAATACTGGTGACAGGAGTAATGTTTAACAAACAACATACAGTACATCTAGCTCTGCTGAAAAAGGGGTTGCATAGCTACAGGCCACTCCGAGTGCCCATTCTTAACCTTGGTTCACTTTCGAAAGCACCTGCAAATAGGCACGTCAGCATCAGAACTGGAACGGAACTGATTGGAAGAAGGTTGTTTGGTCCTACGAATGTCATTTCTTGTTGCACTATGTGAACGGCAGAATACATGTGCGTCATTTACCGGGGAAGTGTTGGTACCAGGATACCCCGTGAGACATAAACAAACCGGTGGAGAAAATGTAATGCTTTGGACACTGTTTTTCTCGAAAACCCTTGGTCCAGTCATTTATGTGCAGCACATGTCTACCTCCTACCCAAACATAATTACAAACCAGGTACGTCATTTCATGGCAATGGTATTCCTCTCTAAGTAATGCCTCGTTTCAGCAGGATAATGCGCCATAAAACACTGTCCGGATTATTCGAGAGTGGTTTGTGGAACACCAGGAAGACTTCCAGATATTGCCCTGGCCTCCAAATTCCCCAGACATCAGTCTAATCAAGCATTATTTCAGAATGGTTTGTGGAGCATGAGAAAGACTTCTAGGTATTGCACTGTCCTCCAAATTCCCCAGACATCAATCTAATCAAGCATTATTCTAAAATGGTTTGTGAAACATGACGAAGACTTCCAGGTAGCGAGTAATTGTCCTCCAGATTCCCCAGACATCAATCTAATCAAGCATCCCTGTCCTCCAGATTCCCCAGACATCAATCTAATCAAGCATTATTCGAGAATGGTTTGTGGAACTTGAGAAAGACTTCTAGGTATTGCACTGTCGTCCAAATTCCACAGACATCAATCTAATCCAGCATTATTCGAGAATGGTTTGTGGAACTTTTTTTTTTTTTTTTTTTTTTTTTTTTTTTGATTGGAGGTTTAACGACCACCGTGAGCAACTCAATGGGCTATAAGCAGTCGCCCGTCCCTAATTTAGGGTCACTGGTTCCAGGGAAGGGAAAGAACCAGTGCCGTAAGACAAACACAACATCCATGCCTGACCGGGATTCGAACCCGGACCCCTTATGGACGAATGATCAGAGGCCAACGCCTTAGACCACTGCGCCACCGGGGCGGCTTGTGGAACTTGAGAAAGACTTCTAGGTATTGCACTGTCCTCCAAATTCCACAGACATCAATCTAATCAAGCATTATTCGAGAATGGTTTGTGGAACTTGAGAAAGACTTCTAGGTATTGCACTGTCCTCCAAATTCCACAAACATCAATCTAATCAAGCATTATTCTAGAATGGTTTGTGGAACATGAGGAAGACTTCCAGGTATTGCCCTGTCCTCCAAATTCCGCCGACATCAATTTAATCAAGCATTATTCGAGAATGATTTGTGGAACGTGGGGAAGACTTCTAGGTATTGCCCTGGCCACCAAATTCCCCGGACATCAATCTAATAGAACATCTGTGGTTTGTGTTGGATCAGCATATCCGATCTGCGGTTGCTCAACCACGGTGACGTGTTGGTACCAGTTAAAACAAGATACGTTCCGAAATTTTGTCTCGTCTGTACTTCGCTGGGTAAGAGTTATTTTGCCAGCACGACCAACGCCATATTGGCAGGTATCAATTATTATTTTGGCTTTCAGTGTATAATTGAAGTGGTGGAAGAATTATAGGGAGGGAAGGGGTGTTAAATGTTGGGAGAGGTGTGCACCATCATACGTAAAATCATAACCAGTGGTTATGATTTTCCTTAAGAGTTCATCTTCGAATATGATTTGTTAACAATTACCATCGAAGGTTTTATCATTCATTTTTGGGCTTAAAGAATCTTAGAGTATTGTGAAAGGCCAGGTTACTATTAAAACTAACGAAGTGTATTTTACTTTATTTTCCAGTGCAATCGGCCAATGACAATGAAAAAAGACTGCATTCAGAAAAGAAGGAGAAAACCCAAAGCATCCGAAGAAAAATCCAAAGGACGTAACAACAGGCCTGCGAAAGAAATAAAACTTGAAAATGGTGTCACAGGACTACAAACCAATACAGGTGCGATGCGTTTTTGTGTTTCTATTTTGCATGTTTTCCAGCCCTATCTTATTAGAAATTTTCCAGGAAGATTTCATTTTGCGAATTTTAATGTAGTACAGGCCTATTTGTTTTTTGGGTGTAGCCCGGATTCCGGTTTTTGTAATATTCTAAACCCGGAAATCCAGGTTTTCAAGTTTTCTGTAGGAATTTAGAAACCTTCAATCATGTCATTTCTGAAAATGTTATGATGAAGTGGTAATTAATTAAAAGTGTTCTTCCATGTTCAAAACTGCTGTATACATGCTGAATGGAAGCCTACTTCTGTTATTTTGGTAGCTGTGTTTATATAAAACATTTTCGTTACATAAGATTCAATGAATCCAATGAGCTAATTGCAGAATTGACAAAAATCACCGTAGAATGTTACGGCAGCAGGACTCTATGCAGGAATGTTACGGCAGCAGTACTTAAGCATCTAGAGCTGAACTCATCTCCATAGTTTGCCTAAAGGTTTTGAAGTGCAAACTATGCAAAATTCGACCCATAAATGCAATTTTTGAAGTCTAATTTCACAATTTTTTATAGATCTCTGACTAACATCACATATAAAGTTCGTGTAGGTGATGACGTCACCTACACGAAAAGCTAAGCGTGACGTCACAAACATTTGTTTCTCGGTTGTTGCTATGACGACTTAAAAAGTGGTACGGAGGAGGAGGGCTCTAGCAGATTATATATTAGGATGCTTCGGTAGCGATTGCTTCCTTCAGTTGTAAAAATATGAGATCAACGCGAGGTAGTAATCTTATACGTACTGATTCAAACGTTACTAGACTTGAGGTGGATTTCCAAATAAGATATGGTGAATCTGTGTTACAAATCTTATGGGGAAAGGTAGTTTTCGATACTTTCGTTTTACTTGAGAGATTTCCGATTAATGAAAGATACCTAATGTTTCGTGCTATCTCAGTCAGTTAGAAAATAATTGCGTATAATGAAGTTAATAGACTACCTCATCGCATCAGAAATACAGTATGTTCTCAAATCTAGCAACATTTGAATCAGCACTTGCTACTATCTCACGTTGTTCTATACATTCCACGGCTGAACAGAAGGAATGCCCTGTTAGCATTACTGTTTCATGAATATCTTGTGCTATCTTGTTACGTGGATTTCTGGCATTTTCATTTTGCTTTCAGCCAGTAGTTACTGTTTCCTTCTGATTTACTTGCTCCTTTGTTTGTTCCCGTCGTATTTGTAAGCGTTTAATCTTTCGTTTCTTTCCTTTGAAGTCTCATTTTCTCTGCAAGTGAGTCTTCCGTGTGGAAATATCGCTATCCTCTCTCCCCACCCTGTTTATTCGTTTGCGCGCTATAGCAGTCTGAGTGAATCCAAATAATTGCTTTCTTAAGGCTTTTCCTGCATATAATAGCAAAATATTAGAAACATATGCCTAATAACATATTGGGCAGCACTTGGCCTTTAACACAGCCTCTATTCGATGTGACATGAATTCAATGAGGCGCTGATATCGTTATTCAGGTATGTTCAGCTAAGCTGATGTAATGGCGTCTCTCAATTGCCAAATGTTCACTGGAGGTTTCCAACGGCTCTCTGAATCTCATCCAAATAGGTGTTCAGTTGGGTTAAGTTCTGGGGATAGCGGGGTAAATTTTAGCACTTTGTTGTCACTATTATTCTCCACAAACCACTAAGTAACGTTCAGAGCCTTGTGACATGGCGCGTTATCCTGCTGGAAATAACCCTCTCCGTCGGGAAACAGTTTGTTCGGGTGTTCTTGTCCCGCAATGATGTTAAAATACTTGGTGGCACCGATATGGTGTTCCAGAGGCATTAAGAAACTCAATGCCAGCTGTGAATCAGACCCCAGGCCCATTACGCCACCTCCACCAGCTTGTACAGTTAATAGTTGGCTGGGATCTATCGATTCGCGCTGTTTATCCCACATTGTGGCCCATACATCTGGGTGTATTAACTCGAAACGTGATTCGTCTGACCCAGCGGCGTTTTTCTAGTCCCCCTGGATCCAGTTTTGGTGCTCCCGTGCCCACTACAGACGAATTTGTCTGTTTTTAGACGAATGGCACGACTGCTGTTAATCTGCGTTCGGCTGAGTATGCTGAAATTCTCCTGTCGTTGCTGCTCTTCTGCTGCGCGGTCACTTGACGCAGTGGCGTTCGTCTGTTTCCTCGCGCAATCCTCTCCAGCCGCTCTAACAAAGACCAGTCGTTTCCACCCATAGGTATACTTTTTGTTGTTGTTTGTGCACCGCTCACTTGTACGCCTTCGATACAGATGTTCTTGCATAGCTAAAAATGGCTACCGTTTCTGAGATGCTTGCCCGCCTAGCTCCGACTGTACTGCCTGCCGCTTAATTCATGACTCTAGTCTTCCCCATTTTGCCGCAATCTACGCTTCATACATCGCTCAATTATTTGCAGCACGCGTGGTTTATAAATCCATCTCAAGGTTATACTTGAGGATGGCACATGTCTGGTTGCTATTGGGTGTTCCTAATAATTTGGTACTTCAGTGCAACTGTGAATGGAAATTGTACAGCATAATATTAAATTACAGCCTATAATTGCTTTCGGAACTTGTTACACTGTTAAAAATAAGTGGTGTGAATTCACGGAAAATTTCTGAAAATAACTTGCAGTTAAGTTGCCGGAAAGGCAGTCTTTTAAGGAAATTTTCGTTTTTAAAAGTTTCTGTTTATATTATGACTTCCCTGTTTTCACAGATTTTCCGAATTCCATTTATTTCAGAAAACTCTGTTTCAAGTTTTTCCGTATTTAAACAGACATTTTGCAAATTCGAAGACGCTGAATTTTTCAGCCCTTACGTTAGAATATCCGTCTGTTGCGGTGGAGGGATCGAACTGATACCGTTTGGGTTAGAAACCGTGCGTCTTAACCACTGAGCCAGAATGCCTTCGAAATCGCCTCCATGTTCAAGATAAAACTAATTACGCGATGAATATTTTTCCATTCTTGCGAGTGATTTAGTCATTTTATTTCCTGTTGGGTGCTTATTTTTTAATATGTTTGCAATTTTATTTTTTTCTGTGTAGGACAACTTATCACAAACTAAGTATTTTTTTTTCATCGTGCTTTTTCGAAGCAACTGTTTTATCTTTGGAACTTGAGATATTTTTTCTTTTAACTGACAATAATTTTCATTTATCTTTAAGAAAAGTGAAATGTACTGTTTTATGTTATTTCACCAAACTTCTAAATGTAAAATTTACTCTTGATAGGTAGAATAGTTGTTGTCTTAAGGGGGGAATCTCATTTTTTTTGTAAAACGAAATAGAATTTTTTTTTTTTTTTTACGTTATTTTGTTATTTCAGGTCTTCAGAATATGTGTACCAAATTTCAAGTGGAAATTCGCAAAATTGTCCAAGTTATAATCTATTAATGTCTATAGCAGGGTAACAGAGAGAAAACTCTGGAAGAATTCAATCACGAACCGCCACTTCATAAAGATGTCGAAAATGCTATGAAGCCAATTTACAACGATTTGTCATCAAGAGAGTTGCTAGAAAGGTGTTTGGGTGGTGAAACTTGAAACAACGAAAGTTTCAATTCTGCTGTTTGGTGGTTCGTTCCCGTTTAAACATCTTTACTGTGGCTCATAAACCATTGAAATCGCAGCTTATGTAGCAGCAGGCAATTTTAATTAAGGTTATTTTGCCGTCCTGAAAATGATGACAACGATAGGAATCGTTATTGGCGAGCAAAAGAAGATATTTGCCAACGCGTGGGACCAACAGCGTCTGTAAAGATCGTCGAGACGCAGCCTTGAGACTACAAAAGAGGCTCGTACAAGGCGTACAAGCGAGAAAATGTCTCTAAACGAGTTCTACGAAGCAGTGGAAGGAAAACTGTGTGGCCCTGGTATAGCAGATTAGAAGAAAAATACTAAGTACTCGATATGCCTCCGTAAACTGTACTTGCAACTTTAAATGCGTTTTTCTCGAAACAGCTTTTTCGCGAATGATTGGCATGATATTTCAAAAACTATTGGACCGATCGACTTCAAATGTAAAACTGCATGTTCAGCAAACATTCTTTTATCGTTTGATGAACCAGAAACACGAAACGTTATGTATATCTTTTTTAATAGCAAAAGGCATTGTCAATTTTTTGAGCTAAATTGCTAATTTGAGTTTGACAAGTCACCATTTCTTCAAATATGTATATATATATTTTCTGGTTCATCAAACAATAACTACTTGTGTATAGAGTAAAACGCCGTTCGAGTTTTTGTTTCAGATCATCTGGAGTGGAGAAATCATGCCAACCAGGGACAGCGGATCTTAGTGCGGTGTCAGAGTCTAGGGGGATGGATTTGCGTGCGTGATTCTTCATAAAACTTATTAAAAATTGTTTTGTAAATACCTGAAACGATAGATAATAAATAGGTGCACCTACTTTAGGAATCAATTGATTGCATAGTTTCATCAATAAACACTCAAAAAAAAAAAAAAACGGCAAATTTAGCGCAAAAAATGAGAATCCCCCCTTATGGACTCCACAGGCTGGTACATAGACATCGTACAAATCGTCTGTACAATAATTTAAGTACTTGGTTTCTTACAGTAACACAATATGTAATAGCTGGTGCACAAAAGGGACAGAGGAGAAGAAATATCCTGTGCCACAATAACTAAAATTCATGCTATCCACAATATCCGATCTCGCTACCGAACTTCAAAATCAATTCCTTTGACAGAGGATTGAAATTTGAGTGTTAATAAAACCTCAAGTTTTTTCCCGAATTTCTCATACACAGTGCGTCAAAGAATTTTTAAGACTGGGTCTGTAAAATGAAATAGAAACAAGAAATTATAATTTGTTTTGGTTTGTTATTCAAAATAAATCCCTCCGGCTTCAATACACTTGTTACAGCGATTTAACTTGTTACAGGAACAGGCCGAACAGGCCGAATTCACTTTGCGGAATAGCCTCCAAAGCACGCGTCGAAGCTGTTTGTATGGTCGAAATATCATCAAAATAACACCCTTTTAACGCCATTTTAAGTTTTGGGAATGAAAAGTCGCAGGATGCTAAATCAGGCGAATACGGTTAATGATTCAACACACAGACGTTATTTTTTGCCAAAAATCTACGAACAAAAAGTGAGGTGTGACTGGGTGCATTATCGTGCATCAAACACCAACTGTTTTCATCTCGATATTCTGGACGAATGCAACGAATTCTGCCCATCAAACGCCTCAAAACATTTAAATAAAACTCACCAGCAATTGTTTATTTACTTGGAACAAATTCCTTGTGGATAATACCCTTACTATCGAAGAATGTAATGAGCATTATTTTGATTTTTGATGGAAGAACTTTTCTTGTTTTTTTTTACTTGTGGCGAGTTTCTTGACTTCCATTCCGCACTTTGTCGCTTTGTTTTGGGATCATATTGAAACCACCATGTTTCATCACCAGTAACAATCGATTTTAAGAAGTTTGGATTATTTTCAGCGGCTGAAATGATGTCTCTGCAATGTGCACTTCTCCTTGATTTTTGTTCATTGGTTAACGTGTGTGGAACAAATTTAGCACAAACTTTTGTTTTGTCCAAATCTTTATGCAGGATGGTTCGAATAGTTTCTTTGTTGATGTTTAAAGACCCTTTCATCATTCTTAATGACGCACATCGATTGTTTTCCACGAAATCACGCACTTTTTCAATAATCTCAGGTGTCCTAGATGAACTTGGTCTTCCGGTATGCTTATCATCTTGTAGCGTCTCTCTTCCGTCCAAAAAACGTTTGTGCCACAGGAAAACATTTGATCTACTTAACAAAACTCACCATAAACTTGTTTCATCATTTGGTACGTTTCCGAGGCACTTTTACCAAGTTTTGCGTTAAATTTAATAACAGCCCTTTGTTCCGTCTTAATAATTCAACATGAAACAAATTTTACTTCTCTAATGAACGCCCGTTTCGTTTGAGTTACTTTAGCAATTACGCAGTTCTTTTGGCAGAAAGCAAGCAGATGGTCACGGTTTATAACGCATTCGCGATTACACTGGTGGCGCCGCCGTAGGCTGAAATCTAGCGTCAGTCTTAAAAATTCTTTGACGCACTGTGTATTACCGGAAATTGTTCGTCATATGGATACGGAAAAAGAGAACGGAGTTTTTCCGTTAATATACGAAAGAAATTGCGGAAAGTTTTCGGTAGAATTTTCCGTTAACACATCTTAAAAACGGCAATTTGATTTGCCGTCGATATAAGAAAGGATTTGCAGAAAGGTTTCTGACTAAAGATCCGTGAAATTCAGGTTTCTTTCCGTCATTTCATCGAAATGGTTGTATCAGAAATATGCTTCGTTAATTCACGAAAGGAATCACGGAGAGTGGCTAATGGCCGTCCCGGTGGTGCAGTGGTCTAAACGATGGCTTCTGATCATTCGTCCGAAAGGTGTCCGGGTTCGAATTCCGGTGAGGCATGGATGTTGTGTTTGTCTGACGGTACTGGCTCTCTCTCTTCCCTGGAGTCAGTGGCCCGAGATAGATTAGGGGCGGGTGAATGCTTACAGCCCATTGAGTTGCTCACGGTGGTCGTTAAACCTCAAAAAAAAAAAAAATGTTTCGTGAATTTCAGAAATGTTTCTACAGTGAACTTTTAACGGCTTTTGAAGAGAGTTTGAGTGTTGCGTTTAATACTTGATTTAAAAATGTTAATATTTGTACAGATTACTGTAAAACTAACACCTGTTTTTCTTTTCTTTTCAGATGTTATTTTAAAACAAGAGCCAGTCGATCCACCCTTTTCCAGTGCGTCTTCTCAGAACTTCCACAGTGGTCACCAGACTGTTCTGCAGACTGCACCTTCCGATTACGCAAGCAGTATTAGGTTGCTTCCACCAGTTTACAGTCAGGACGGTTTCAGAAGCAGCCTTTCTCCGCCAGGATCATACTTCCCTAGTAGCTACATGAGCATTTCGTCTCTTAGCAGCATTCCAGGTGTAGAAAACCTACCTAGCGTCGACATTTTCCAAGCTCGTGGAGACTATCCCACCACCCATCCTCAGTCATCGATTCTTAGTGCAATGAGCAGTTGATGAGAAAAACCCCTTTCATCGTGTACACAGGACTCACGCCTTCGTGCGTTTCATCGTTGAACTTTTCCAGAAAATCTACGTTGTTCATCTTGGAGACTTAAATTCATATTTAAGCTTTTTATGTATAGGGGGGGGGGGAAAAATCCAAATTATGGAAAGGTGCCAATAATAGTTTCCCCTGTACGTCGAAATCTGTTGCAAACGTCCTTGCGAGTTTGAAACTTGCGACAACTGTAGTATTTTTTTTATTTTCTTTGCAAGAAAAGAATCATAGTGAGATCATTCTTATTGCCACGCACGAACGGTGCGTGTAACGACATGTTTCAGTAGAATCTGATAAACTGAAGAAATATTCTTAGGTATTTGATTAATCGCACGAATTCGTCTGACTTCCAAGCCTGTCCAATGTTTAACAAAGGTTAGGGAAATCAAGTTTAACGATGTGTAGATAAAAAAGTATATCAGCATTTTAAAAACAGTACCGAAATGCCATAAAATGAAGCAATTTAAATGTTTTCCATAACTTCTGTTCCAGGAATTATGTGTACTATTACATAAGATTGTTCCCTCGAAACCTGTTGGTGATTTTACCGCACCAATTTTGTGTTATTTCGCCAGGTTAATTCGTCATGCATTTTGTGACAAGAGTTCTAGTCTAACTAAAGATTTGGTCTCATGACATGGTTGTTTAATATTGCCGTGTAACGTTTTATTTTCCTTTGGACTTCTGTGGTTTTATTTCTGTTATGCTCTGAATTTAATGGAAAGTAAGAAATGTGGTACGAACCACGAACATAGATTGTGGAAGTGTACCGTCCAACACATGAACAGCAAGTATTCGCCGCTCTAATTGTAAATTTTTATTCTACATACCAGACAATTCAGAGCGTGAAAGATGAAGCAATTTTGTATGTATAGGATTCCCTTCCTTTCTGAATAGAGTTGTAACAATTGGAGAAGTGATGTATAGCATCATATTTTAATATATGCCACTTATCGAAAGAAATTTAATGCAATATTGCATTCCATTACTGTCTGAAAGGTGCAATAGCAAAATGCGGCATTATTTGGCGGAAAAGTATGCTGTGTTAATGAGTACATTTCTTTTGAGCTATCCACGGCATTTAAACGAAATTCAGTAATGCCTTCCTTTACAGATATTATAGAACAGAGCATGTCTATCAAAATCGAAAATTTGTTGCACAGATGAAGTAAGGACCGGTGGATAGATTTGGAGCGTAGTGAAGCCTCTTTAATGTGTTGCTGGTAAACATTATGGAACAAAAATCTATGATCTGTTCAAATATCGTAAAATAACAAATTTCATTTTGTAACATCGAATGAGATCGAAAGCGTGATGCTGAAATATACTTTGTTTAGAATTTTCATTAAGAGGCGTTTAAATATCAAAGATGATCACTACAGTCATGTGACTTTGAAGTTTCCCATCTTTCGTGATTTGAACGTAAAATTAATGCTGCATTCCCGAAGAATTAAATTCATCCCCACCTCAAGAGTACAATTCGCCTGCCACGTAACTATCGAACATCGAATTATTGTTTGCATTTTCATTTTGCATTAATGTTTGACAGTTTACATTAGCCAATGTGTAATTTCTTTTCGTTAATTTCATTTGTAAGTACTTTTTATCTGTAACACGCTTCGCCAACATTCTGAAACGTTTCATCTTGTCATAAACTGCTTTTAAGAACCATTATAACATTTTTGGTTTTTCGTTTTATGTCGCCATGATATTGTGCCTTAAGGTGTTTGAATCTGTGAAAAATGTGAAAATGTATGAAATTTCAGGGGCATAATTTTTGCCTTGTGTTAAAAATGTTTATCAATTTTATGTTTGTTCGAATTTTATTTATCGCTGTCATTAAACACAACATAATACTCATGAAATGGGAATGGTACAGTATGAGGTATGGCTTTTAAATAACGAGACTGACGCTCTAACTTTGGTTAAATAAGGAACATCCACTTTTGGCTCTTATCACTAGGGCTAGGATTTATATGTAATAAAAATTTCAAAATATGTACATAAAATATTTATTAAAAATGAAGAGATGCACGAAAAAAGCGAAAACTACAAAAATATGTGATATTTCTTTTTATATTTCTTAATTTTCTGTAATTTTTTTACTTATACGGTCATAAGAAATTAAAAAAATTACTTTACAAATTTTAAATTACTTTACACAAAATAAGTGTTTTCAACTAACTTATTGCTATTACAACTAGCAACAACATAGCACTTCAGGTTGTCGAAAACAAAGCTTCTCTTGTTTTCTCTCAAAATAGCTTTAAATTGGCAGAATGACTTCTCGACGTCACATATGATGATTGGCGAAAACTTAAACACCGCTACGTCCAATGGCAAGAATTCCTTATTTTTGAAAACAGCACAACTCCCAGCTGAAGTTCCCTGGAGAATGTTCTTAATAGGTGTAATGGTTTCTAGGTTTGGACTTTTTTACAACATCTTGTGTTATAATTTTTCCAATGTGGTCGGGTACCTTTTTTAATATTTCAATCGTCTGACACACCACAAAACAAAATATTTCCGTCAGTTCTCAGCCCTTCATCGACAAATTCATTAATAAATGCCTTTAATTAGGTTGATATAGTTGATTTTTTTTTGCACAAGTTGATTTACTTAACAACTTGAACAGGATAAACAAACTTCTAACAATGACGTGAATGAAATGATTTAGTATGAAACTGGGCACAAAACTTCTCATTAAATGACAGATGACCAGTGTTGCATTCAGATAGTTTTTTCCGGGGGGGGGGGCAATTACAAATTTTGAGGGGGCTGAAGCTTGTTGACTGATTATGTACATAGAATCACAATTTTGTTCTTTATATCATCATCATCATCATCATTGTCAACCACTATCAACCCACTGCTGGATTAAGATCTCTCCAAGCCTCTTCCACAACGGCCTGTCTTGTGCCAGTCTCCTCCATGTTACTCCCACATTCTTTCGAATTTCATCCACCCATCTCCCATGTGGTCTTCTTCTGGGTGTTTTCCTGTCCCTTGAAATCCAGTCTAAAATTTTGGCTGTCCATCGATGGTCTGTCCTTCTGGCAGTATGTCCAGCCCATTGCCATTTCAGGGATTTTACTCTGATTATGATGTCTTCCACTCTTGTCATTTTTCTGATCCACGAGTTCCTCTTATTATCTCTCCTGGTTACACCAAGCATGCACCTCTCCCTGCTTCTCTGAGTTGTCTGCAGCTTTTGTATGTCTCTTTTAGTTCAGGTCCACGTCTCTGCACCATACGTTAGCACTGGAAGGATGCATTGCTCAAACACTTTTCTTTTAATACATAATGGCATATTGCTCTTGAAAATTATGCTGTTTCTTCCAAAAGCTCTCCAGGCAAGTTTTATACGCCGATTATATTCTTCGTCAATGTGACACTCACTTGATATCTGCTGTCCAAGATAAATGTAGGTATTGGATATCTCCAGCTTTTCCCCATCAATCGATAAATCTTCATTTCTTGTAAAAGTATTGTACATCAATTTTGTCTTCTGAAAGTTCATTTTTAATCCCACTTCTTTACTCTTGTCAGCAAGTTCCTGGATCATATCCTGCAGCTCTGATGGGGTAGTTGCAAAAATCACTAGGTCATCAGCAAAACGTAGATGACTTAGATAATCCTCATTAATCTTAATTCCTTTGTTTTCCCAGTTCAGTGATTGAAAGACATTTTCCAATGTGGCATTAAAGAACTTGGGAGATATGGTGTCACCTTGTCTCACTCCCTTTCCAATTTTTACGCGTGTTGTATTTTCAAACAGCCGAATCTTTGCACTTGCATTTTCATAGATGTTATTAATAATATTAATGTATGCATCTTCAATACCGCAGGATTTCAAAGCCATTGTAACTGCTGATGGTTTCACCGAATCAAAGGCCTTTTCATAATCGATAAAAGCCATGCACAATGGAATTTCATATTCCCTCTCTCTTTCAATTAGTTCTCTCAGTACGTGGATATGATCTATAGTGCTGTAGCCACTCCTGAATCCAGCTTGTTCTCTCGGTTGAGCCACGTCCAGTGTTACCTTCAAGCGGTGTGAAAGAACTTTAGTGAAGATTTTATAAACTACTGATAGGAGGCTGATAGGTCTGTAGTTCCTGAGATCCTCAATGTCGCCTTTTTTATGTAGCAGGATCATTGTAGCGTTGTTCCAATCCTCAGGAATCTTCCCTTCATTAAGGCATCTAGTGAAAATTTGGGCGAGTACTGTTTCGATTTCTCCACTTGCTTCTTGTATGATATCTACAGTAATTCCATCTTCTCCTGGAGCTTTTCCCTGCTTCATGTTCTTATTGCATGTGCAACTTCTGCTGGGAGGACTGGAATAACTCTGGTACCTTTCATTATGTCTAGAGTACATGTATCATCCCTTTCATATAATTTGGAGTAGAAATCTTTCACTCTTGTCAAAATTTCGCCTCTATTTCTTGTTACAGAAACATCTTCTTTTCTCAGTGCCATAATCTGTTTTCTTTCCTTACTGAGATGTCCCTTTGCTCTCTTCAGGCTTTGGTTGCTTTCAATTGCTTTTCTCACTAGTTCACAGTTAAATTTCCTTACGTCTTCAGTGATACTTTTTCGTACTGTCTTGCATAGCTCTATATATTCCACTTTGGAAGTCACATCTTTAGTTGCCCTCATCTATCTTCTTTTTTGCATCAACATTTTGGTTTTTCCTGATAACTTTGTTCACATGCAACATGTTCTTAGACCCAGCTAATTTTGTTGCTGTTTCCATAAGAGCTTTGGTTACTTTTCTGTTAACTTCAGAAATATCCACTTCTTCCGATGTTAGGCCTTCTAAAGCAGAGATGTTCTTCAGTTCCAACTTGAAGGTATTATGGTGTTTTTTAAGGTTGATCTTGTCAATACATTTTTTTTTTTTTTTTTTTGTCTTATGAGCTTGCCACGTTCGAGTTTAGTGTTGAGGTGCATCTTACATCTCACCAATCTCTGGTCACTACCTGTGTTGAACTTGTTTAGCACACTGCAGTCTTCGATGACGAATTTTTTGTTACACATAATAAAATCAATTTCACTTGTCCCATTTGGATGTCTCCATGTCCATTTCCTGTGTGGCTTTTTCTTGAAAAAGGAATTCATGATGAAAAACCTTTCTGCCTCTGCAAACTCTACGAGAGTATTTCCACGCTGGTTCCTGTTGCCGTGACCGAATTTGCCTACTGAAGTTTCATTCTGTTGCTGTTGCCCTATTTTTGCATTGAAATCTCCCATAATTATCTTCAAGTGCTGCTTTGCTTGCCTTTATTATTTAGGTGACAAATTTCTTCATAAAATTCTTCAATTTCTTCTTCAGGATGACTTGTGGTGTATATACGTTGTTAATATAAATAAACATTTTAAATAGAGTATAAACATTTTCTTATGTTCTTATGTCGCAAAGGCAAATTCCAAGTAACTAAAAACGCATACAAGTGACTTAAAATTTTACACATTTGCTTTAATTCAGTAATGCACCACGGGTTTCACCGTGGGGTGGTGTAAAATATTGAGGGTGCCGCCCCGGTGACGCAGTGGTCTAAGCCGCTGGCCTCTGATCATTCGTCCATAAGGGGTCCGGGTTCGAATCCCGGTGAGGCATGGATGTTGTGTTTGTCTTACGGCACTGGCTCTCTCCCTTCCCTGGAACCAGTGACCCTAAATTAGGGACGGGCGACTGCTTATAGCCCATTGAGTTGCTCACGGTGGTCGTTAAACCTCCAATCAAAAAAAAAAAAAAAATATTGAGGGTGTCACGTCAATTCGTCGCGGACAAATTCGTCGCCTACGTCAATTCGTCGACTGCGTCAATTCGTCGCGCGTCAATTCGTCGACTGCGTCAATTCGTCGCGCGTCAATTCGTCGACTGCGTCAATTCGTCGCGGACAAATTCGTCGACTACGTCAATTCGTCGACTACGTCAATTCGTCGCGTTTACAGATTTTGGTTACATACAAAACGAATGCAGGAAAACGTACGATTTCGAACGTCTTGCTCCCTGATCAAATTTATAAAGTTTGGCCACGCAGACAGGATAGGAATATTACGTTTTTCTTTGGCACTAAAAATATTAGACGGTAAACGGTTTTTGGAACGGGGCAGGGCCCGGTTGGTCAGAGCCCCCCATGTACAAAATTTTCGTAAAATCTACTTTTCTATTCAGAACCACCAAATCTGGTATACTATCTCGTGGCATTCTAACTTAGACGGTTTTTGGAAGCTGTTGGAGACGGGGGGGGGGGGGGGGGGGATCACAGCCACCCATACAGAATTGCCGTAAAATCTAGTTTTCAATTTAGAACCACCAAATTTGGTATACTATCTCACTAAATTCTAACTTAGATTGTAGACGGTTTTGGGAAGCAGTTGGAGCCAGGGGGTCAGAGCCCCCATCCCATACAAAATTTTCGTAAATTCTACAGTTTTCAATTTAGAACCACCAAATTTAGTATACTATCTCATGGTATTCTAACTTAGATGGTTTTTGGAACAGGTCGTGGCGCGGTGGGTAGGAGCCCCCCCTCTCCTACAAAATTTTCGTAAAATATACCGTTTTCAATTTAGAACCACCAAATTTGGTATACTATCTCATGGTGTTCTAAATTAGACGTTTTTTTTTAAAGGGTCGGAGCCCGGGGTTCAGGCACCCCCATAAAAAAAATTTGTGAAATCCACAGTTTTCAATTTAGAACCACTAAATTTGGTATACTATATCATGGTACTCTAACGTAGACGGTTTTCAGAACGCGTCGGGGCACGGGGGTTAAACCCCCCCCCGTCAAAATTTTCGTAAAATCTACAGTTTTCAATCCAGAACCACCAAATCTGGTATTCTAACTTACACCTCGTGGTATTCTAACTTAAACTGTAGACGGCTTTTGGAAGCGGTTGAAGCCCCGGGGGTCAGAGCCCCCCCCCTACTAAATTGCCGTAAAATCTAGTTTTTAATTTAAAACCACCAAATTTGGTATATTATCTCATGATACTCTAACTTAGACGGTAGACGGTTTTTGGAACGGGTCGGGGCCTCGGGGGTTTAGAGCCCCCCATACAAAATTTTCGTAAAATCTACAATTTTCAATATAGAACCACCAAATTTGGTATACTCTCTCATGGTACTCTAACTTAGACGGAACGGGTCGGGCATGGGGTCAGAGCCCCCCTCCCATAAATTTTTTTCGTAAAAACTAGAGTTTTCAATTTAGAACCACCAAATTTGGTATACTATATATCATGGTACTCTAACTTAGACGATTTTCAGAACGAGTCGGTCAAAGGGGGTTAACCCCCCTACACACAAAATTTTCGTAAAAATCTATAGTTTTCAATTTAGAACCACCAAATTTTGTATACTATCTCATGGTACTCTAACTTAGACGGTAGAAGATTTTTGGAACGGGTCAAGGCCCGGGGGTAAGACTCCCATACAAAATTTTCTTAAAATCTATATTTTTCAATTCAGAACCACAAAATTTTGTGTCATGAAACTCTAACTTAGCGGGAGGCAGTTTTTGGAACGGGTGGGGGCTCGGGGGTCGGAGCAACCCCCTCCCCCCAGTACAAAATTTTATATTTTCGTAAAATCTACAGTTTTCAATTTAGAACCACCAAATCTGGAATACTATCTCATGGTATTCTAACTTAGACTGTAGGCGGTTTTTGGAAAGGGTCGGAGCCCGGGGTTCAGAGCCCCCCCCATAACGAAATTTCGTAAAATCTAGTTTTCAATTTAGGACCACCAAATTCGGTATACTATATCATGACACTCTAACTTAGACGGTAGACGGTTTTTGGAACGGGTCAGGGCCCGGGGTCAGCCCCCATCGTACAAAATTTTCGTAAAATATACAGTTTTCAATATAGAACCACCAAATTTGGTATACTATCTCATGGTACTTTAACTTAGACGGTTGACGGTTTTTGGGAATAAGTCAAGGCGCGGGAGGTAAGAGCCCCCACATACAAAATTTTCGTAAAATCTATTGTTTTCACTTTAGAACCACCAAATTTGGTATCATGAAACTGTAACTTAGACGGGAGACTGTTTTTTCAACGGATCGGGGCCCGGGTGGTAAGAGCCCCCCCCCCCCACAGAATTTTCGTAAAATATACCGTTTTCAATTTAGAACCACCAAATTTGGCATACTATCTTATGGTACTCTAACTTCGACGGTTTTTGGAACGGGTCGGGCACGGGGTAAAAGCCCCCCCCCCCCGTACATTTTTTTCGTTAAAACTAGAGTTTTCAATTTAGAACCACCAAATTTGGTATACTATCTCATGGTATTCTAACTTAGACTGTAGATGGTTTTTTGGAAAGGGTCGGAGCCCGGGGTTCAGACCCCCCCCCCCCAATAAAAATTTCTTGAAATCTACAGTTTTCAATTCAGAACCACTAAATTTGGTATACTATATCATGGTACTCTAACTTAGACGGTAGACGATTTTCGGAACGGGTCGGGACCCGGGGGTTAGAGCTCCCTTCCATACAAAATTTTCGTAAAATCTACAGTTTTCAATTTGGAACCACCAATTTTTTTTTTTTTTTTTTTTTTTTATTGGAGGTTTAACGACCACCGTGAGCAACTCAAATGGGCTATAGGCAGTCGCCCGTCCCTAATTTAGGGTCACTGGTTCCAGGGAAGGGAGAGAGCCAGTGCCGTAAAACAAACACAACATCCATGCCTGACCGGGATTCGAACCCGGACCCCTTACGGACGAATGATCAGAGGCCAACGCCTTAGACCACTGCGCTACCGGGGCGGCCCACCAAATTTGGTATACTATCTCATGGTACTCTAACTTAGACGGTAAACGGTTTTGGGAACGGGTCGGGCATGGGGTCAGAGCCCCTCCCCATAAAATTTTTTCGTAAAGTCTACAGTTTTCAATTTAGAACCACCAAATTTGGTATACTATGTCATGGTACTCTAACTGAGAATGCAGACGGTTGGAGCCAGGGGGTCAGAGTCGCTTCATGCCAATTTTTGTAAAACCTACAGTTTCGAATTTAGAACGACCAAATTTGGTACACTACCTCATTGTATTGTAACTTAGACCGCAGACGGAAAGGGTTGATGCCCGGTGTGAAGGGGGCCCATTCAAAATTTTCGTAAAAATTACAATTTTTACTCTTACGAACTGCATCCCAATACAGCACTCCATTACCCCACCTACGGTCTAGGTTAGAGGCCGTAGATAACAATAAAGGGAAAAAATATCCGGTTCATGGTGTATTAAAAACGCAAATTAATGAACGTTAGCTTTCACCACCAGCGGTTGCCTTATCAGGCAGAAATACAATGTAATGTAAATAATGTAAATTGTTTTTTGCTTCGTATAATTAAATTAACTAAATCAAAAAATTTAAAATAAGTTTACTGGAAATTTACGGAAATAGCGTTTTCATTCATTTACTTTCACCCGCTGAACTTGGTGATTTCAGAAATAGTAATATTTACCCGGGAAATACCGGATACCCCTGCTAGTAAGAACTAAAGATAATGTTACACTTTTAGTCAGGTACAAAACAATAATTAGAAAGCCCTAGGACTGGGCCTGTTTAGCAATTTTCAGTCTGCCGTGCTAATTTTCATAAGGTTTTCATAGAAGTCCAAGATTTTAGCAATGCGCTTTTCTGAGGTTTTAACTATTAAGCAGACCCTAGGCCTAGGGATTTTTGATAGTTTTCAGTCCTCCGAGCTGATATTTATGTAGTTTTCATAGAAAATAAAATGAGTTCTGTTTAAATGTTACTCGAGCACAAAGCATTAATAGATACGCCCGAGACCTAGGCATATACATTTATAGTAATTTTTATAATGCTGTGATCATATGAGGTTTGCATGACAAATCAATTTAAGAGTGTTACGCTTATCAAAAATTATTTAAAAGGCCTAGGCCTAGCGGCCAATAATTAGTATTTGGTGCCTAAGTGAAAGCGCAACATTATTAACTTGATTTGTTATGCAAACCTTATAAATATGACCACAGCGATTAAAAGTTACTAAAGAGTCCTTGTAAGTAATATTTTTTGACCGAGTGCAAGTACAATTTACGAAATGTCAACAGGTCAAAATATCTAAAGTAACAATGGAATTTGGAATATTTCTTTTTCTTTCTTTTTATTTCAGTTTTGACACTTGTATTAAGTTTTAAAAACATATTTCTCCTATCGTTTACCTTCATTGTGCTTTCAACAGAATTTCTTACCATGTTTTGGGTATTTTGTTTTGTGTGGTTGCAGTTTTTTTAATGTTTTGGGTATTTTGTTTTGTGTGGTTGCAGTTTTTTTAATGTTTTGGGTATTTCATTTTGTGTGGTTACTTGTTTTTATGTTTTGGGCATTTTACTTTGTATAGGTGTTTTTTTTGTTATGTTTTTGTTATTTTCTTTTCTGTGGTGGTTGTAATGTCGACAGGATGAAAAGGGGAAACTGTGGACAGTCACGATGCCTACTTGCTTATAATTTTTTTTTCAAATACAGCACATGATTTTGTATTGAATTATACCACTTACTCATTAAGCGACTACAGGTTTCTTTAAATATGAACTTTTTCTTAGAGCCTTTTGTTTCCTCTACCTAGCTTTTTCGGCCCCGCAATTTCTCTTTTTGGTTTTAGAATATTTTCTTTATTATTAATCTATTTTCTCTTGCAAACTCTTTATGTAAGGTATGTTTATTCTATCGAAGTATTTTGCAATTATACGTGAAGCCCTGTTGCTGAAGTAAAAAAATATTTCCAACTGAAACAACGCAGTTCAGATGTTTTCCCGCTGTTAACTCAAAGAATGAAAACAAAAACAACAAATCTGTGCAATGGTTGAGGCATGAGACAGTACTTACTGGCAGCCAGGCAAAGTTTTAAGGAAGAATGAGCTTAGGAATTTCTAACTGCAGCAAAAAGATCATCCGCACTGTATCCCTCCCCATCCCCTAGTGCCGGCCTTTGGACGTCTTGAAAGAGAAGTCTTAAGGACACATCTGTATCGTAATTGCCTGAGCATTCGCGACAATCTTCTGGTGTCTTAGTAGAAAAACACACTTCCTACTTCGCCTAAATTGCTTGGATGTAATGCCAACGAACAAAGTTTTGCTCTCGCATTGGATTTCTGTTGCTTTTGATGGAATACTTTTCCCCTGGGGTTAACCGCTTTCAGTATAGTCTTCAGGACACACGGCAATACACCCCAACGTAAAACACCCAATTTCACGGCAATTAACTACAATTAACGAAAGAGAGGAGCGGTACAGGAAATAAGTCGAACGAGACAGATCTGAACTTAGAAAGTCGGAGGAAGGTGTTGCTTACAGATCATTTGGCACGTAGGGACGTAGGTTTCGTTTAATACGTTACGGGGTAAACAAATTGTCTTTTCAGTATAACAATTTTCTTTCATACGTATGGTGCAGCACAGAAAAAATTTGAATTTATTTTTGAGAATTAGCATGACGCCTACCGGCCCAGAGTACAGCTGCCCAGTCCGCGCCTGCTGCCGCCTCCGGAACCTGGCTCCCGGGTTCTTCGCATCTGTTGATCCCCCGCCTGGAGCGTTCCAGCAGTAAAATACATGTACCTCTGTGTTTTGGAAAAACAAAAGATAAGATGCCGATCCTTAAACTTAACCACTTCTTGTGACCGCAGGTACGAAAATCTAGAACTTCGCTTAAACCCTAACTGGAGGAACAAGCTTCACGTGATTGTCTGTATTCTGAGTGTTTTATTGAATGGTTGCTCATCAGTTCGTAGTTGACTGGAGAACAGAGAACGTGCTTGTTGAAACCTTTGTTGTGCGTTGGCAAGTGATAATAGTGGAAATATATCATTCTAAATATTTTGGAAAGAGAAAGTGCATTGTTTTCCGAAGGCACTATGCAGATGAAGAATGCAACATAAATAGTTTAGTCACAAAAAGAAAATGATTTGCTGAAATGGAAAGGGTATTTATTTTGCCATAACAGAGTGCGAGGTGATTTACGGTATTGTCACTGTATTGAAAGAAATTATGGAAATTGTACTGGCTTTGCTAGTACTATTCTTATTGGAGATGAACACAGGATGCGCAATGAGAAACCACATAATCATGCTCCAAGACCGGAGAAAAGTGATGTTGCTGTTGCAAGAGCGAAATAAAAGAACGAGCGAGAAATACGGACGAAGCCCCTGCACAAATTATTCAAACCGTGACAACGTCAATGGCTAGAGTAAATGCAGCTTACATGCCTAATATGGATGCACTAAGGCAAGTTGTAAAACGAATACGAAGAGAAGACATGCCTGCGGAGCCTACGACTTCAGAACGGATCGATGCCCCAATAAATTTACAGGAGGAGATGGTGCAAAATTTCTTGGCAGACATAGCGCATTTGGACTTCAATGAATTATTTTATTTTTAACAGAGAATAATTTACGAAAGTTTAAAGAAGCACCCCACTGGATTATGGATGGGACATTTGAAACTTGTCCAACCCTTTTTAGGCAATTATGTACCATTCATGCTATGGTTGAAACGAATCCAGAGATGCACAGACTTGTCCCACTAGTTTATGGGTTACTTTCCAGCAAGTATAAAGAATATAATACTATTATACAGTATTTTTGTAGGATTTGCAAGACTATGCATCAGATTATGATATTCAGCTTGCACCACAATATACGCATAATAATAGATTTTGAAATAGCTACCGTTATAATGCTGCTAAAAAGGAATTTGGAAGCAGCACACACAAATGCTGTTGGTTTCATCTCGGAAAAAAATGTGCTGAATAATAACCATCCTCTGGCATAGCCTTAGAATATAGGGAAAACAGTGAGTTTGCTCTCAAAGTCAGACTGATGAAATTCCAGCTGCTTTTGAAGAAGTGAAATCAATTTTACCAGAATATGCAGATTCTGTAGTTCAGTGGTTTGAGGAAAATTATGTTCTTGGAAAATTTCATGGAAGCAGAAGAAACAATCCGAGCAGAAGCCCTCCGCTTTTCCCGCCAACAATTTGGTCAGTAAGTGAAAACAATTTATTTGGCTTTCCCAGAACACAAAACGAACTTGAAAGATTAGACAGACGCTGGAATACAATTCTGGGAGAGAAAAAAACTGTGACTGTACGAAATAATCAGTGAAATTGCGAAAGAGTAGAGAACAACTATGGCTAAAATCGAAAGAGTGATAGCACAGATTCCAACAAATCCACCCAGAAGAGAAACGCTGGCAAGATAAAAAGGAATTCGAACTTCTTTGGCGCACAGAGACAAAGTTAACATGCTGGACTTTTTAAGAGGAATTTCATATAATTCTACCCTTTACTAAAATGTGCTGGTATTTCTCACTAATTGAATTATACCTTTTACTAACTTGTATTTGAATTTTTCAAGAATGTAATTCCGCCGAAGATGCAAGAATGTAAAACACAACGCAAAATTAAAAAAGACAAAATTTTCAAAATAGAATGTCAAAAACATAAAATGTCAAAAAGTAATCCAAAATGTGAAAGAAATAAAAATTCAAAATGCAATCACAAGTCACAAGCATTACAAAAATGCGAAACGCTATGTAACAAGTACAACACAAAATAAAACAAATGCCAAAAAAAAAAAATGCATACGCTTTGTAAAATGTACAAAATAAAATAAATGCCATATTCATAAGGATTTCATGACAAGTCAAGTTAAAAATGAGCTTTTACTTAGACTTCAAATAATAATTACTAGCCTCTACACCTTTTTAAGTCTTTAATAAGAGCAACATCATTCACCTGACTTGTCATCAAACATTATCAATATGACCATACCATCACTTAAAAGACTTGTTAATGGATGAATTGAGGAATCACCAAGTTCAGCGGGTGAAAGTTAATGGCTGTTTATAGTTTTGTACTCGAGTAAATGTGTAACACAATAAACTTGACTTTCTCTGAAAATTTTATGTATATGAGCACGGTTGATTGAAAACTGATAAAAAGGCTTAAGGCCTGTTTATTAATTTTTGTGCCTCAGTCAAAACGCAGTACCATAACCTTGGCATGTTATCGAAACCTTATGAATACGTCGGACTAAAAATTCCTAAAAAAGTTTACGCCTAAGGTCTTGTAACTAAAGTTTTGTGACAGGGTAAAACTGCAACATTAATAACTTGACATGTTATGTTAACGTTGTGAATATGAGCACGGCGGATTAAAGATTTCAACAAATAGCCTTTGGGATTAATGTGTTGTAGCTGAGTAAAAATGTAACATTATCTTTATTTTCTATATAAACCAAACTACGTGCTGAAATGGCTCAACTATATATACGTATACTTCAACCATATGCCGAAGCGCTGAGAAGGTGAAAACAAAAGTGCAATTTTGTACGGTCCCCTAACATTTTATGGCCAGCCTAGATGGAAGTGGACACGTTGATATCAAAAACATACTTTTTTGTACGGTCCATAACAAATAGCAATGGACACGTCGCAATTTTTTTTTCTTTTGTTTGGGTTTAACGACCACCGTGATCAATTCAGTGGGCTATAAGCAGTCGGACGTTCCCAATTTTGGGCCACTGGTTCCTGGGGAGGGGGACAGCCAGTGCCAGAAGTCAATAACAACGTCCATGATTCACCGGGATTTGAACCAGGATCCTTCTCGACAAGTGGTCAGAAGACAGCGCCTAGATCACTCCGCCGCCGTAGCGGCACACGTTGAAATGTATTTTTCATACGGCCCCAAACGCTCTTATGGACATACTAGATTGAACTGGACGCAAATAAATCATTAATATAATTTGTACTAGCAGGAATACCAGTTATTTATTTGCCAGGTACATATTACTATTTGTGGAATCACCAAGTTCAGCGGGTGAAAGTTAATGAATGAAAAAGATATTCCTGCAATTTTCCAGTAAACGTATTTTAAATTTTTTGATTTATTTAATTTAATTTTGCGAAACAAAAAAGAAAGAAAAATGAATGGGAATACCTACCTTCTAGGAGACATCTATAGAACTGCCGTACATCTGGCGTGTGCTTCTGTGAATCCCGCGACACAGAAATGCAATGTACCTATGTGATGTCGCATGCGTACGACTTCACATTGGCATTGATCATCTTTTTCTTACCGTTTTGAATTTTGAATAACTGGAACTCTCTATTTACATTACATTATATTTCTTTCTGATAAGCCGCTCGTTGGTAGTGAAAGCTAAACTATATTGATTTGTGTTTTTAATACACCATTAAACGCATATTTTTGCACTTTATTGTTATCTACAGTCCCTAACTTAGACCGTAGGTTGGTTAGTTGGTTGGTTGATGGTTTATGGTGCAAGGCCCTCAAAGGGCCAAAGAGCGCCTTAGAACGTAGATAGGGTATTCTTAAGAGTAAAAAACGGAACTTTTTACGAAAATTTTGTTTGGGGCTCTCTTGAACCGGGCCCCGACTGCTTCCAAAAACCGTCTAAGTTAGATAACCATGAGATAGTATACCTAATTTGGTTGTTCTAAATTGAAAACTGTAGATTTTACGAAATTTTTATGAGGAGGGGGGGGCTCTCACCCCCGGGTTTCAACATCTTCCAAAAACCGTCTAGCGTCTAAGTTGGAGTTTCATGATACCATATTTGATGGTTCTGAATTGAAAACTGTAGATTTTACGAAAAAAAATTATGGGGGCGGGAGATGTGACCCCCGAGCCTTGACCCGATCCAAAAACGGTCTGCCGTCTAAGTTAGAGTACCATGAGATAGTATACCAAATTTGGTGGTTCTAAAGTGAAAACTGTTGATTTTAATTTTTTTATGAGGGGGCTCTGACGCCCCGGGCCTTGAGCTGTTCCAAAAACGGTCTACCGTCTAAGTTAGAGTACCATGAGATAGTATACCAAATTTGGTGGTTCTAAATTGAAAACTATATTTTGCGATTTTAACTAGATTTTGCGAACCCCCCCCTCCCCCCTTCCCCTAAAACATAAGGAGTGGTAAAAATGTCTTCGCCTTGATTCTTTAATAATAATAATAATAATAATAAGCCTGTTTTTTATTATTAAAGAATCATTACAGTGTTACCTGAAAACATGTGATGTAAATCATTCCCTTGCCGTTTGTTTAGCCCCTTTAGATTATCTAGATAGCACATAGTAGCAAAAAAAACAAAAAAAAACAAGAAAAAACAAACTAACGAACCGTTTCGATGCCAGTTTCAGATGTCTCGATTTTTTTTTTTTTTTTTTGCTACGGAGTGTAAACCATCCACAGCCAGGAAAAAAATGTTTTATGGGAACAATCCTTATGTATAAAAGGCTAAGTTGCCGACCACCTGGATCACTTTTTAAGTCGTCATAGCAACAACCGAGAAACGACGTCACGATTAGCTTTTCATGTTTTCGTGCAGGTGACGTCATCAGCTACACGTGCACAGTTCACGCGTATATCACTCTTTTGTTGTCATAGCAACAAAGAACACAGCTGCTGGTGTGACGCCATGTCGTCCAAATCATTTCACATGACGTAGAGATGCGTTACGTCACGCGGTCAACGTTTTAGAAATAGGAAAACTACGTCAGGAATTTTGGTTCCACTTGACATACTCTTGATATGCTTTATTACGCTGTTTAGCAGAAAAAACGAACATTTAAATTTCGGTGCTCACCGCGTTACTCGTAACCGCCCTTGTTTAGTGTTTTGTTTACATCTTTTTTCTTTCATGCGAAGTGAGTTTGTTTTTTCGAGTGCATTGGAAATGGAAGCATGCAGTTCTGGGTTGTAAGGTGTTTTACAAGATTATTATTTTTTTATGCATTTTCCTCCTAAAATATTTAATGGCCGTTAATATTTATTAAATTAATAAATTTTAATACGTACTTGCGACGACGTGGATCACTTTTATTTAAGGACGAACGTTAGTGTCTTTCGCGAACTTGACTGTTGTTTTAAACCTCGCCTATGCCGCGTCAAAAAAGAAATTCATCTCTTTCATTTAAATGAAGAGATTGAAGATAAACGACGCAAAGCCGATTACGATCCAGCAAGGCGCGTACAGCGCACTGCATTCGAAAAACAAGGGGTTAACCGCCAGAAGGCTGAACATGCCAGAAAAAAGGGACAAAAATGCAATGCAGTCGAAAGAAATTCTGAAATTCGACGTTTGCGTGATCGTCGAAATAATGACTCCAGAACATTATGAAGCTGAATCTCAGCGCATGAGAAATGTTCATATTGTAGAGGCACAAAATATAACCCTCGAACAAAAGAATGAACGCTGCGCTCGAGAGGTTCAGAGGAAATTAACGAAATGACAAAGAAATGCTACTCGTCACGTGGCTTTAAACGTTATAGACGGTGAAAAGACTGTAGCGAGGCACTCTTAAGCAAATCTGTGAATTTTGTAAACCCAAAAACTTTGCCGGAGAGAGACCTTCAGATGGTAAATTTTCTAAATGTTGCTCAAAAGAAACAGTAAAATTAGACCCCATTCGCACTTCCCCAATAATTGAACAACTTATGAAATCGCAGCATGAGCGTTCGAAAGACTTTATGGTTAACATGCGGTCGATTAATAGTTGCGTCAATGGGAGCACAAATGGCTCCTTCACCAGGTTATGGGCCTTATTGTTTTAGAATAAATGGATCAATCTATCTTCATGCAGGAGCATAGCATCTTGATAATGGTTAACAGCGGTAATACGCGCAATTGTACATATTGGATTTTGATGAGGCTGCTACCCAAAGAGTACAAATGCGAGAAAATAGTGGGTACAATAAAGATCTGTTACAAACGCTGAGTACATTCATGACAGAAAATAATCCATTTGTGGAAGCATGTAAAATGGTTTATAAAGTCGAGCAAGAGAATATTCAAGATGCTGAAATGAATAATGATGTTCCTTCTAATGTATCAATGGCTATTATTCAAGATCGTAGAAATGATGAAAGGCGTTATAATGCTCCAAGATCTAATGAGGTTGACATTATACATATTTGAAAATGCAGATGGTGAACCTCCACTCGAACGTGACTTATTGATTCATTGTGATGCAAGTACAAGCACCAACAGTAAGAATCGATATTCTCGATCCAAATTTAGAGGCTTTGGCTTATCCTCTTCTCTTCCCATATGGTGCTCAAAGTTCGGCCATTGACATTGCATTCCATTGCAACATAGTCTTTAGTTGTTAACCAATGTAGAAAGCCACGGTCAAGGGTTACACAAATACAGTACTCTCAACATAGTCGTCGCCGCCTCGGTGGCGCAGTGGTCTAAGGCGCTGGCCTCTGATCATTCGTCCGTAAGGGGTCCGGGTTTGAATCCCGGTCAGGCATGGATGTTGTGTTTGTCTTACGGCACTGGCTCTATCCCTTCCCTGGAACCAGTGACCCTAAATTAGGGACGGGCGACTGCTTATAGCCCATTGAGTTGCTCACGGTGGTCGTTAAACCTCCAATCAAAAAAAAAAAACAAAAAAAAAACATCGTCTTTCGATCCGTGACGAATTCAATCCATTATTAAGCGCAGGAAAGCTTACGCAGCAATATATTGTATATTGTTGATACGTATGTAAAAATGGAAGCTAACAGACTGAATTACATACGAAAAAATCAGTCTCAGTTAAGGGTCGAAAAGTGTAAAGGTCTGATGGATCAAATCCAGAATGCTGGAGATAATGAGTTTCTTCTTGGAAAAGCCCTTATTTTGCCATAATTTCAAGGTAGTCCATGAAATATGATACAAAATTATCAGGATGCAATGGTGATAGTTAGAAAGTATGGCAAGCCTGATCTTTTCCTTACTATGACTTGCAACCCGAAATGGGAAGAAATTACTGAAAACTTGAATGGTCAATCTGTCGGAAACTGTTTGCCGCCCCGGTGGCGCAGTGGTCTAAGGCGATGGCCTCTGATCATTCGTCCGAAAGGGGTCCGGGTTCGAATCCCGGTGAGGCATGGATGTTGTGTTTGTCTTACGGCACTGGCTCTCTCCCTTCCCTGGAACCAGTGACCCTAAATTAGGGACGGGTGACTGCTTATAGCCCATTGCGTTGCTCACGGTAGTCGTTAAACCTCGAATCAAAAAAAAAAAAAAAACCCGTCCAGATTTGGTTGCAAGAGTCTTCCAACTAAAGTTGAAAGAATTAATAGACGTTATAACCAAAAGGTATATTTTTGGAGTTCCGTTGGCCAAAGTTCATATAATCGAATTCCAAAAAGAGGGCTTCCCCTGGCTCTTGATTTTGAAAGAAGAGGACAAACCAATATTCTCTGAGAAAATTGACCAATTTATATCGGCAGATCTTCCAGATAAAGAGCATTTGCCAGTTTTACATGCAACTGTTGCGAAACACATGGTTTGTGTGGTGAAAAGTAATAACAATTCACCCATGGAAGATGGCAAATGTATCAAGCAATTTCCGAAGTCTTTCCAAAATGAAACAGTAGCTAACAAAAGTGGGTATCCTTTATATCGCCATAGAAAAGAATGGTGTAACCACAACTGTACGTGGTATAATTATTGATAACAGCTGGATTGTCCCTTATAATCCGTATCTTTTAAAATAAAATAGCCACATTAATGTCGAGGTGAACGCTACTGTGAAAAGCGTGAAATACCTTTTCAAGTACGTATACAAAGGTCATGACTGTGCAAAGTGCGTATAACAGAGCACAAAACCAAATACGGCGAAGTAAAAAGTCATGTTGATTCCCGATACGTTAGCGCACCTGAGGCAATGCGACGAATTACCTTTAATCCGGAGCGTTTAAACAATGATAATGCTCAAAGAGATATAATGCTGACAGCATGGTTCAAACTAAATGAGGGCAATGAAGATGCGCCATCCATTTCATATAGCGTCATGCCAAGACATTATGTGTTTAATCAAAAAGAAAGAGAATGTGTCCAACGAAAACGTGATGGAGATAATGTGATTGAAAGAATGTATTCAGTCAACCTTGGATCTGATCCAAAAAGATAATGTTTGAGACTACTGCTACTTCATGTGTCTGGAGCGAAAAGCTATACAGATCTAAGAACAGTCAATGGAATTCTATATGATTTTTCCAAGAAGCTGCATTGCAGAAAGGTTTAATTAAGAATGATGAAACATGGGAGAAAACCTTAGATGAAGCATCAGTTTGCAGTATGCCTCGACAACTAAGAGATTTATTTGCATACATTCTTATCTTTGTTTCACCATCCAATGCACAAGAATTGTTTGAAAAATATAAATCCCATCTTTGGGAAGATTTTGCACACAGACATAACATTGGACATACTGAAGATTGTCAACATTGCTTGAATTTGGCCCTTCAAGAGATTAGCGACACTCTCAATGCTAACTATAGCTTATGCGATAAATATAATATTCCAATTCAATCAAGTAACATTACTCAAAATCAGGATGTTTATTTCGACAGTGCTGCAGAACGACAAAAGCTACAGAAATGACAAGTAATTTAAATGCAGAGCAAAAACCAGTTATGACAGTATTATGTCATCAACCACTGAGGATGATCTTCCTCATAGACGTTTTTTTTTCCAGCCGCCACGGTGGCGTAGTGGTCTAAGAAATGGCCGCTGATCATTCGTCCGAAAGTGGTCCGGGTTCGAATCCCGTGAGGCATGGATGTTGCGTTTGTCTTACGGCACTGGCTCTCTCCCTTCCCTGGAACCAGTGACCCTAAGTTAGGGATGGGTGACTGCTCATAGCCCATGGAGTTGCTCACGGTGGTCGTTAAACCTCCAATAAAAGAATTTTTTTCCTTGATGGCCCGGGTGGTGCAGGAAAAACTTATTTGTATAAAACCGTCCTCAACAGTATCCATGGAGAAGGAAAAACATAGCTTTGCCTGTTGCATTCACAGGAATCGCTGATAATCTGTTAGGTGGCAAAACAGACTTTAACCCGTTTAAGTTAGTGTCACCTTTAAATGAAACTTCTACATCAAATATGAAGCTTAATTCCACCGACACCGAAATAATTCAATCTGCGAAAGCGATCATTGGGGACGAATCTACAATGGGTCCCCGGTACTGTTTTACCTGTAGTTGACCGAATACTGAAAGATATGAGAAATCAGAAACCTTTTGGTGGCAAATTCCTTTTACTTGGAGGAGACTTTAGACAAACTCTCCCTGTTGTCAAACATGGTGACAGAACCAAAAAACTCGAAGCCAGTATTAAATTCAACCAATTATGGGAGAAGTTTGAGATTTTAAGACTCGAAAGTAATGTTCGATCTGTTGATTCATCATTTAGTGAATGGCTTTTTCAACTTGGTGATGGTGCTGATGAAACAGCTGATGGCCTACCAGAGGAAATGATAGAGACACCTGCACACATTTTATATAATGGTGATAAAGCCAAAAAAAAAAAAAAAAAAAAAAAAAAAATTGGTGAGAACTTGACAATTTCTAATTTTAAAACATTTGCAAAGAAAGCCATTCTGTGTCCCAAAAACTGATGTTGACAAATTAAATGAGAATGTGCATGATCTTCTAGAGGAGACAGCAAGCACATACTTAAGCTCTGATTCAATTGATGCCGATGGCGAAGAAAATACTGAACAGTATTATCCTATAGAGCTTTTAAATGAGCAAACTCCATCAGGAATGCCGCTTCGCAGACTGAAGTTGAAGATTGGAGCTATTATCATGCTCCTGCGAAACCTCAATACGCAACAAGGTTTATGCAATGGAACAAGACTGATAATTAAAGAACTAAAACCCAATTTGATCATTGCAGAAGTACTCAAGGCTTAGCATGTGGTAAAACTGTTTTTATTACGCGAATTGACCTCGCACCTACTGATATAGATCTCCCATTCTCATTAAGACGACTACAATTTCCTGTAAAACTCACCTTTGCTATGACCATTAATAAGTCTCAAGGTCAAACACTGGAGAAAGTATGTATCTACCTTCAGGAACCAGTGTTTAGCCATGGACAACTTTATGTTGCATTGTCAAGAGTTCGACGGTTTGGTGATATCACAGTTAAAGTAGTCCATGGGCCGAACAAAGAAGACTACTTCCAGATTCCGAAAAAATATTTACAAAAAATATAAAAAGGCATTTTCCAACGTCGTTAATAAACGCTTGAATAGCAATAAGTGATTTCTAGAACCCGTTGTATTCTTATCTCAACGGGCTTTACAGCTAGTTTTGAATAATTTGCTATTGTTAAAAATTAGGTAGCAAATATTTTGTTGTAGTGGAAGCACTAACGTCACGTTAACTACACTGAGGCTTAACCGTATTCATGGAAAGTCGGCATCCAGAAGACTGAAATAAAGCTGAATGCCAACTTTCAAAATGTGATGTATTGCTTTGCAGAAGACTGACATTGCAAACAACTCTGTGGAATTAGATTTTTATTGCGGAAGTAGTCAGAGTTGTCGGGGCTTGAAAATTCCCCCTTCAGCGAGGACTATTTAATGTTTTATTGAAGGATAATAGAAAATTTCAGTTTGAAGTCCAAGTGGGTCCTTTTTTTTTATAATATTTTGCCTCATTTTCTTAAGTATTTTTTAATGAATTTCTCCAATTATTCAACGATAAATTTAAACAATTAGACTAAATATAAAGGGAGATCGCCCATAAAACCTACGGGGAGGGGGGGGGCGTTCGTGGGTTTTCGAGGGGTTAAGCACCCCCGAGAAGATGCCTGAATACATCCCTGCAGATAACTGCTTTACTCATCTCTCATCTGAGATCAGGAAGCAGTCTAGTGTCGGTATAGTGTCACCATCTGTGGACTTGGATGTGTTGCGAAACTGCCATGTGTTGGCTCAAAGGTTACTACAACACAAAATATTGGGAATTTTTGCGTAAAAAACTGGCGATTTATGTGAAATTATTTTTAAATAATGAAAATATGTAATATTGGGTGTACAAATAAGTTTTAAGACAACGCACAATGTAAATTAAGACAAAACAACTTCTTTACGAATGAAAATATGCGCCGCCATTACCTATCGCCTTCAGCCATCGGTCGGACAGCTGACTGATTCTAGCCATGAAGAATACTTTGTCGTGTGACGCGATGAAGTCGTCAACCCATTTTTGCACTTCGTCAGTATCCTGAACCATACAGCAGACAAACCATGTTGCATAGATCGTAACAAATGATAGTCTGAAGGGGCGATGTCGGGACTATACGCCGGGTGCTCCAAGATTTCCCAACCAAACGTCAATAACGTTTTCTTGACCGATTTCGCGATATACGGCCTAGCGTTGTCATGCAGTAATTTCACGGGATGCAATCCTTTGCCTGCGAATGGACGTTTCCGACAGATTTCCTGGTTCAATCGCAGCAATTTTTGCGTGTAGCAATCAGCAGTAACAGTTTGACCCTGTTCCAATAGTTCACAATAGATAATTCCCTTCATATCCCACCAGATGCACAGCAGGACTTTCTTGGAGTGATTCTTGCGTTTCGATGTCAGAAGTCGTTGCTTCACCGGGGTCTACCAAGTGTTTTCTGCATTTGGGATTTTCATACCACATCCGCTTTTCATCACCCGTAACGATTTTCCACAGGAAAGACTTTTGTGTTTATTCAACAGATTCAAACACTTCGTGACATGCTCATCCTTATTCCTCTGGTTCAGGTCAGGTGACACCCATTTTCCTTCCTTCTGAATCTTTCCTATTGCGCGTTAACGATTGGAAATGGTTTGTTGAGTTACCCACCAATTGTTGAGCTAATTCTTTTTGCGCTTGAGACGAACTTTCATCCAGCAATGCTTGCAGTTCCTCATGTGCAACCTTCGGCGGGGCTCCAAAAGAACACACTTTCTTTTCGTTACAATATTCTCCCCCAGAACAGATCAATGCACGTGCTTTCGCATCATTTTTTTTTTTTTTTTTGAAATTCGTAACGTAACGAATACAGTGTCGAATAAATGCAGTATCGCTTGCCATCTTTCTACCAATGCGTGCAAGTGCGTTTGAATGTTGGACAAACTTTTGTGTCACATTTTATGCTCTGGATCAGTTACGGTCAAATGACAACAACGCTGGGGAATGTCGTATACGTAAATTAGCGATATACGTCACACAAAAAAACGCTTTAAAGCTTATTTGTACACCTAATATATATAGTAAAACAAGTTAATATGCATAATAAAAACATCAAATATGAAAAAGTATGTAAAAAAGATTTAATTACGTATAAATCCTAGCCCTGCTTATCACCTTCCGTGTACTCATCATCAACACACTGCTGCATTCTAATCTTCCACTGGGCAAAGCAGTTCTGTAGGTCATCTAGTGTGATTCCTTTGAGAAATTCGGTCGTTCTCTTCTTCACCGCAATAAGTAACTCAGCGGGTCCCCTCGAGTACAGATTTGACTTTAGGGAAATGAAAAAAAAATTCATGAAGCCAAATCTGGTAAGTAGGCAGGATGTTCAAACATTGCGATGCGTTTCTCTGATAGCGCTGAATGACCTCGCTCGTTGTTATGGTGATAGATGAAGCCACTTTTCCACAACTCTGGCAAGTCTGATTCATAGGCATTGTACAATCACCTGTCCAATGATTTGAATACCTGGTTTCTTACGATAACACAATCCTATTATATAATTTGCTAGAGTCCTCCTCCGTGCCACTTTTCAAGTCGTCATAGCAACAAATGTTTGTGACGTCACGCTTTGCTTTTCGTGTAGGTGACGTCATCACAAACAAGCGCACAGTCTACGCGTATATGACTTTGTTGTGTTGTCATAGCAACAAAGGGCCGCCCCGGTGGCGCAGTGGTCTAAGCGATGGCCTCTGATCATTCGTCCGAACGGGGTCCGGGTTCGAATCCCGGTGAGGCATGGATGTTGTGTTTGTCTTACGGCTCTGGCTCGCTCCCTTCCCTGTAACCAGTGACCCTAAATTAGGGACGGGCGACTGCTTATAGCCCATTGAATTGCTCACGGCGGTCGTTAAACCTCAAAAAAAAAAAAAAAAAAAAAAAAATTAGCAACGAAGAACACGGCTGCTGATGTGACGTCATCTAATTCAAATCATTTTCACATGACGTCAGAGATGCGTTACTTCACACGGTCAATTCTTTAGAAATTCGAAAAACTTTACGTCAGGATTTTGGTTGTACTTAATATACCCTTGATATGCTTTACTACGCTGTTTAACAGAAAAAGACGAACATTTATATCTGTGTTATCCGTAACCGTTCCTGTTTAATGTTTTGTTTACATCTTTTTTCTTTCGTTCGAAGTTAGTTTTTTTTTTTTTTTTCGGGTGTGTGCGATTCGAAGTAATTTAATTCATGTTGTGGTTCATTTGTCTCAAAACATCGACATTGTATTGCGTGAATTTTAACAACACTACAAATATGCTTCCTAAACGGAAAAAATCTGCTGAGGAAGTAGCTTTCCAGAAGGAAGCAGCAAAAAGACGAAAGGCGGAGCAAGAAACGGCCCGTCGGGAAAGTATGTCTGCTGTGCAAAGAGAATGCGATCGGAATCGTCATCGCGTAGCAAATATGACTCCTCAGCAAATTGAACGAAGTCGGGAACGACATCGAATTGCAAACATGACATCAGAACAAATTGCACAAGGTCGCGAACGACATCAGATAGCAAACATATCACAAGCGCAAATATTACGCCAGAGACGTGGTGTTACAATCAGCCGACAAAATCCACGAACTAGAAATTAAGCTGTTCTTGACGCAGTTAACGTTGTAGAACCAAATGTAGGCGCTCATAACTGTGGTTCCATGGACAATATTTGCGAATTTTGTCATGCAAAGCATTTTGCGGCAGAACAGCCATCTGACAAACTTTTTACGCAGTGCTGTTATAAAGGCAAAGTAAAATTAGATGTTATAAGATCAGCCCCTGTTATTCAGCAGTTAATGAAAGGACAGCATCAATATTCGAAAAATTTCATGGACAACATAAGATCAATAAATAGCACTTTTTGCGTCCATGGGAGCTAACATTGCTCCGCCTCCTGGATACGGTCTCTATTGTTTCCGAATTAACGGACAAATATACCATAGAGCAGAAACTTTGCACCCAGCAAATGGGGGCCAGAGAAAGTTTGCTCAACTGTATATATTGGACCCGGAAGAAGCTGATGATCAAAGAATGAGGATTAGGGAAAACGTCCAGTGCAATCCAAGTCTAATGCAAGAGTTAAGCACTTTCATGTCTCAAAATAATTCTTTTGTTGACGCATACAAAATGCTTTATGAAGTTGAACAAGAAAGCATTAATGATGCCGCTCTGCATGGTGTTGAGCCTGCAAAAATAGTTCACGGAAAAGAACAGGGGAAATTGATGCAGGGTTCACAGTCAGTGTATACGAAATATGTTACGTACAAGGAAGTGTTGAAGAAATAGGGACTAAAGGCTTTACAAAACACATATCACACAGATAGCCCGTCGTATCAAATTCCATAACCAACAGTTTGGGAAATTTTCAAAAAGCTGTGAGCCAACGTAGCCATCTATTGACTTGAAACAATAATTTCTGTATCATAAATTTTATTTTTCCCCGTCATTATTGACGGACTGTCATCTAGTCCTAATATAAAATCTGCTAGAACCCTCCTCCGTGCTACTTTTTAAGTCGTCATAGCAACAACCGAGAAACAAATGTTTGTGACGTCACGCTTAGTTTTTGTGTAGGTTAGGTGATGTCATCACCTACACGCTCAGTTCACGTGTAATACCACTTTGTTTTGTTGTCGTAGCAACAAAACACAGTTGCTGGTGTGACGGCTTCTAATACAAATCATTCGCACATGACGTCAGAGATGCGTTACATCACACGGTCAGCTATAGGGATAAGAAAACTTTTTTTTTTTGGTTGGAGGTTTAATGACCACCGTGAGCAACTCTGTGGGCTATAAGCAGTCGCCCGTCCCTAATTTAGGGTCACTGGTTCAAGGGAAGGGAGAAATCCAGTGCCGTAAGACAAGAGCAACATACATGCCTCACGGGATTCGAACCCGGACCCCTTTCGGACGAATGAGATCAGAAGCTATCGCTTAGACCACTGCGGCTACGGAAAACTTTACATCAGGAATTTTGGTTCACTACCCGAACCGGTGTTTAGCCATCTGTGTGTGGCAACGTCAAGAGTACGACGATCTGATGATGTCAAGATAAAAATAGCTCACGGAAAAGAAAAGGGGAAATTGATACAGGGTTCACAAACAGTGAATACGAAAATGTTGTGTACAAGGAAGTGTTGACAAAATAGGGACTAAAGGTTTTACAAAACTTCAAATTCCATAACCGGCTGCTCGGGAATTTTTTTTTTATTGGAGGTTTAACGACCACCGTGAGCAACTCAATGGGCTATAAGCAGTCGCCCGTCCCTATTTTTTTTAGGGCCACTGGTTCCAGGGAAGAAAGAAAGCCAGTGCAGTAAGACAAACACAACATCCATGCCTCATCGGGATTCGAACCCGGACCCCTTCCGGAGGGAAATTTTCAGAAAGCTGTGAGCCAACGTCGTCATCTATTGACGTGGAACTCAATAAATAAATACCAATAATTTCTGTATCATATATTTTATTTTCCCCGTCATTATTGACTTGCTTTCATCTAGTATACAATATTTCGCTGGTCACGTTGCTCCACACCATGCCACCACCTCCACAATTTTTAGTTGTGTTTACAAGGCAAGCTGGGTTCATTGCTTCATGGGGCGCCCGCCGAACTCTCTGCCTACAGTCGGTACAGAAAAAGGTGTACCGCGACCCGTCGGAGCACATGGATTTTCCCCAGTCCCCAGTCGCGGTGTTTCTGACGCCATCGTGTACACGAACCTTCCGGTTCTTCGCAGAAATCAGTGTCTTCCGTATACGCACGCGACTGCCAATACCGATCCTCTTCGATTCCCTGCACATAGTTCGCTGAGATATGAGTCGGAAACAATCTTCATTGAATCCTTCGGTGAATTGCTGCGCACAGAAAGTCCGGTTTCTCTGCACATGTCTTCTCATGCGACGGCGATCTAGTTACTGACAAATTGTCGTCGCGCCACGATTATGCCTCTCTTAGACAAGCAACGTGGGTTATTTTTCCACTGATTAAAGATCCGGGATATCTCACCTTTTGCAGAAACCAATCGTCAGCTCTGCCGTTTTCAAAATATTCGCTCCAGCCAGACGCGCAACCACAATAAGCCCTTTTTCGAACTCCGTCTTCGTTTTTCCCATTGTGATCAATACTCAAATCAGATCATATGTAGAGGATTTTAGGAAGGGAGTGTCTGACCCCAGGTCTTAAACAACCCTTAGAAATACAGATTTGGGCTAGAGTGCCCGATAGGAAGTGGCACGGAAGCGAGGTAGAAAGGGGGAGTAAGACGCCCTTATTTATTACCGGTGGGCCAGTGCCCGGGGTCCTACGGCTTAACGTGCCCATTCGACGCACGGCGGATATTTAGTGGTTCGCGTGTGTGCTTGGGATCGAACTTGAGGTCTTCTCCGTGGCAGTCACGAACGTTGACCACTAGGCCACCCGCGCTGCCCGTGATCAATACTATTGACGAGCAGCTGTCTTAAATAGTTGTCTAGATCACGTGGTGGCGCACGTGACCACATATTTTGCATATGCACTGCGTAAGTGACGTTTACGTACTTCTGCGTCAGGGCTCTAGATACAAGGGCTGGCTCATACGGCAGATTTTAGTTGTCCCGGGAAGTTGCGGCTGGTGACGTAGCTGGGATGTATCACTGAGGGTTAGGAATCCCGTTTGCTTTGCTCTGTGTGGGGAACTCTGATGATAAATACAACTACTGAGCTGCCGAATATGAAACAAAATGGTGAAATGATTTAAAGAAACAAAAGGAGTGAAGCAGAATATATCATTGATTGTTTCCTTTTATATATATATATATATATGTATGTATTACTTTCATTAAACGAGAAAATAATGTTTTTTTTTATTAATAACAAAACCTCGGCTACTGTAATTTTTGTGAAACGTTTCGGATATTCAGGTGTCCGTTTAATTCGACTTTTACCCTCTACAAGAGAGGTTACCTGTGTTTTCGTAAGTATGTTTCGAAAGCATCTGCCATTTTCTTTTTTCAGTTTTTGATTTTTCGTATTTTGGTTTTAAACCTTAATTTTCAGTTCTCTGATTTGTTTCAATAAAAGCCGGCGCGAACGATTCTGTCTTCTGGCTTTGCTAGAAAAGCTCTTTAAATTATCTTTTTGGAACATATCACATTTCACGACGAAAATTGTCACTTCATCTCATGCAGGTTGAATTGGGGCCACATTTTCTGCAGAAGACCTTTTTTTGGAACTAAGATTTTTAAGTCTATCAAAAGCATCCTGCAGTATTTTTCTCTTTCTTTGTATTTCACCTCTTGCAGTGACATTTTCAACGTTTGATCTCGGTAAATTGACTGTTGGTATAGCCGACGATTTCAATATTATTTCATTGGTAAACCAAGCAGGCGATTCATCATATCGTCTTCGTACTTACTATAGTATTTAAAAAGTGCTCACTGCAAATCCTGGTATTTTTCTAACTAAAAGAATCTGCTCTGCAACACCTGTTAAACCAGTCTTTTGTAACTATTGGATCGTTTCGAGGGAAACAGTGAAGAAATATACTTCGTTCTTTCGTATTCCTGCAGTTATTTCGGCACACGTAGCAACAGCGCAGGAAGTCAATGTACGAACACGATGTACTAAAGAAATTGAATAAAAAACTCAATGTCAGAAATACAACCAAATAAACAGCAGATAGCTAATCGGAATGCAACAAACGTGGGTTAGCAGCATTTACCGAGCGCTTTACATTGCGCACTGACATGCATCCCCGTGAAATCACTGAGCGGCACAGGCGAGGAACACTTCAACGAAATGGGCAGTACCTTCAAACTTTCTGAACTGGAGGAGAACTTTTCGATAATTAAACTAAACTTTTCCCGTCAATGTTTGTGAAAATTTCGCTTCATTAAGTTACTTATTCAAAGCGGGAAAAGCACTTAAAACTGATATTTCTCGCATCACGTTTGAAGCTTGATTTCGAAGACTTTTGTTATGCTAACATTACATTAATAAATAATTAATGCCGAGGAGCTGTACAACAATACTTAAAATAATATAACTGTAGTAGTAATCCGATTTATCGGCGTACAGTAGAAATAAAAGTTTCCAAGCTGTTACACATCAACCAGATGGCTTTTTCAAGGAAGGTAGACAGCAGACACACAAGGGCCGCCCCGGTGGCGCAGCGGTCTAAGCGACGGCTTCCGACTATTCGTCCGAAAGGGGTCTGGGTTCGAATCCCGTGAAGCATGGATGTTGTTTTTGTCTTACTGCTCTGGGTTTCTCCCTTCCCTGAAGTCAGTGGCCCTAAATTAGGGACGAGCGACTGCTTATAGCCCATTGAGTTGCTCACGGTGGTCGTTAAACCTCCAATCAAAGAAAGAAAACCGAAAAGGAATGTAGACAGCAAACCGCTGTCTACCTTCCTCGAAAAAGCTGTCTGGTTGATGTGCAGAAACTTTGATTTCTACTGTACGCCAAGAAATTCAGATTACTGGTATAGTTATACTGCTCAAAAAAGCCATTAATAGTGTTTTCCGAACACTTGCAATTTAAAATTCATTTCATTCAAATGCAGTAAAAAGGAATTTAAAATTCATTTCGTTCAAATGCAGTAAGAAACAGCGTGCATGTTTTTTTTTTCGTTTTTTTGGCTAACTTGGCTTAGCATGCTAAGCGCTGGCTTGTAAACAGTATTAAGGAAGTATGGTTGGCTTAGCATGCTAAGCCAACCATACTTCATTAATAATTCATTAAACACCGACCCATTCTTCATTAAACAATTGTCTAAGCGCTGGCTTGTAAACAGTATGAATTAAGTATGGTTGGCTTAGCATGCTAAGCCAACCATACTTCATTAATAATTCATTAAACACCGACCCATTCTTCATTAAACAATTGTCTAAGCGCTGGCTTGTAAACAGTATTAATTAAGTATGGTTGGCTTAGCATGCTAAGCCAACCATACTTCATTAATAATTCATTAAACACCGACCCATTCTTCATTAAACAATTGTCTAAGCGCTGGCTTGTAAACAGTATTAATTAAGTATGGTTGGCTTAGCATGCTAAGCCAACCATACTTCATTAATAATTCATTAAACACCGACCCATTCTTCATTAAACAATTGTCTAAGCGCTGGCTTGTAAACAGTATTAATTAAGTATGGTTGGCTTAACATGCTAAGCCAACCATACTTCATTAATAATTCATTAAACACCGACCCATTCTTCATTAAACAATTGTCTAAGCGCTGGCTTGTAAACAGTATTAATTAAGTATGGTTGGCTTAGCATGCTAAGCCAACCATACTTCATTAATAATTCATTAAACACCGACCCATTCTTCATTAAACAATTGTCTAAGCGCTGGCTTGTAAACAGTATGAATTAAGTATGGTTGGCTTAGCATGCTAAGCCAACCATACTTCATTAATAATTCATTAAACACCGACCCATTCTTCATTAAACAATTGTCTAAGCGCTGGCTTGTAAACAGTATTAATTAAGTATGGTTGGCTTAGCATGCTAAGCCAACCATACTTCATTAATAATTCATTAAACACCGACCCATTCTTCATTAAACAATTGTCTAAGCGCTGGCTTGTAAACAGTATTAATTAAGTATGGTTGGCTTAGCATGCTAAGCCAACCATACTTCATTAATAATTCATTAAACACCGACCCATTCTTCATTAAACAATTGTCTAAGCGCTGGCTTGTAAACAGTATTAATGAAGTATGGTTGGCTTAACATGCTAAGCCAACCATACTTCATTAATAATTCATTAAACACCGACCCATTCTTCATTAAACAATTGTCTAAGCGCTGGCTTGTAAACAGTATTAATTAAGTATGGTTGGCTTAGCATGCTAAGCCAACCATACTTCATTAATAATTCATTAAACACCGACCCATTCTTCATTAAACAATTGTCTAAGCGCTGGCTTGTAAACAGTATTAATTAAGTATGGTTGGCTTAGCATGCTAAGCCAACCATACTTCATTAATAATTCTTTAAACACCGACACATACTTCATTAAACAATTGCCTAAGCGCTGGCTTGTAAACAGTATGAATGAAGTATGGTTGGCTTAGCATGCTAAGCCAACCATACTTCATTAATAATTCATTAAACACCGACCCATTCTTCATTAAACAATTGTTTAAGCGCTGGCTTGTAAACGTTCGTCCGAGTCGGCCCGGTTTCGAGTCCTGGATGAAGATATTGATCTTTTGACACTGGTTTTGTCCCTTTCCTGGAACCAGTGTAGTTTTCTAAAATTAGGGACGCTGCCTATACAGTGCCTTGTAACCTATAAAGGTAGCCTTATAGTGATCGTTAAACCGCAAAACGTTGATCCGAGTTTCGCACACAATGCATCCTGACATACAGAAAATGGTGGAAACTCAGCAACGGATGAGTAATTTTACAAATCCTACATTTCATTCAGGTGTACTTGATGCAATATCTGTAGTTAGTGATAACATTTCCAAAATTTTAACCTATGCATTATAAAGTTCTTAACAACTTTACATATGTCGTCTACTGTCGTATCTGAAGCTAAACTTGTGCTACTTTAATAGTTTTTTTATATACATTTCTTTACCTTTCGGATAACTTGCGATAATAGCTACACGAGCTAATGATGTTGACGTTAGTAATTTCATGTAGCAATATGGAGAATTGACGTGGATTTAAATCTTTTTTACTGGATTTTCTGCATGAGTTCCTATTTTCATTATCTCCCGTTTTACAGTGTTTCTGCGGGAAATCAAATCATGAAAAAGCTAAATATTTTTTTATATTCCTGAAAATCTTCAAATAGGAATGGTGCACATTTCAATAAAACTTCCTTAATTAATTCATCACTAAATAGTTTTTCGTATTGAGTATTAGCTTGCAAAAAAAAAAATAATGATAAAAAATCGCAAGAACTAAACAGTAAGGACCGGTAAGAAATTTTATGTTACCTGAATGCGCACTGTGAGCACTTTCATTTACCGAAATTTACAAACTGAGCGCTAGTTCATTAAATGTAACTAAAATTGACTGGCCGCGATATAAGTCTGAAACAGGCCGGGGTTCGAAGCCCAGTGGATCCACTGGTGGTGTATTCGTCTTACGACACTTGCTCTCTTTCTTCCCTGAAACCAGTGGCCCTCAATTAGGAACGGGCGACTGCTTATAGCCTATCGAGTTGCTCACATTGATCGTTAACACCTTAAGAAAACATACAAGCAAAAAAAGGCTCGTGTATATCTCTCGCGGTAAGCAAAAAGAAAAAAATGCTTGTGCCTAGTAAAGGAGCCAGATGACTTGGTCAGGGTTTACCTGACTCCTTAGGAAGCTGCTGATTGTCTTGTCTTCAACTATTCAACCGATTTGCTCAACTTGATAAATTTTTCAGCGGAAAATGTGGAAACTTGAATGTCATTACTGCACTCGTATTATGTTTGTTAAAGATGTTTTTTCTTTTTTGGGGGAGGTGGGGAGGTTTGCTAATGACCACCCTGAGCAACTCGATGGGCAATAAGCAGTCGCTCGTTCCTTATTTAGAGCCACTGGTTCACGGAAAGGAAACGAGGCAATGCCGTACATCAAAGAAAACATCCATGTCTCACCGGGATTCAAACCGGGAATCATCCTTGACGAATGGTCAGAATACAACGTTTTAACCACAGCGCCACCGGATCGGCGTTAAAGAATGTTATTTGATGTAATACATGTGGAAACAAATTATTCATTTTTGTGATTTTCTTATATGTAGAACCAACGCAGTCGCCCGGGTGGCGCAGTGATCTAAGCACTGGCGTCTGACCTTTCGTCCCAGTAAGGTCAGAGTTCGAATCCCTGGTGATGCACGGACGGCCTGTCTTACGCCACTTGTCTCCCCTCTCTGGACCATGAACCCTAAATTCAAGACAGTGATTGCTTACAGACTATTGAGTTGCTCATGGCGATCGTTATCCCCCTCCCCGCCAAAAACAAAGCAAAAAAAAGGAGGGGTTTGATTGAGCGGCTTCGCTGTTTCGAAATACGTTTTTAGTTTGAGCAAACGAAAACTCTCCACCAGTTTTTCGTTCCATATCATTTTGCAACTGACATATTTGTGAATTTTGAGTAATGCATCTCAAAAATATTTTAAATAACTGATGAATTTTTCAAATTTACGCGAGCTCGTCGAATCCCGGTGAGGCATAGATGTTGTGTTTGTCTTACGGCACTGGCTCTCTCCCTTCCCTGAAACCAGTGACCCTAAATTACGGATGGGCGACTACTTATAGCCCATTGAGTTGCTCACGATGGTCGTTAAACTTCCGACCAAAAAAAAAAAAAAAAAAAGATGAAATCAGGTTTTTACGATAAAACAGTCTTTGTAAACACTGTTCTGTCGAAAGTTTTACTGAAATATTGGATGAAAAAAAAAATGAACTGCGAATTCATGGGAAAAGACCAAAGCACACCAATGCGCTTCCCAATTGCTTCGTTGTTTTTCTCTTACTTAGGTAAAAAAACTCATTCCTGCTACTTTCCTGTAAGAAATGTCGGGGGAGGGGAGGATGCTTGTAAATTTATCTTTTGGTTTTGATCAAATATAAATACCAAATACACCGAATGATCACTGAACTATAACCACCCCTACCAATAGTGGACGCGGCCCGTTGACCATCACGTGATTTCCGAGAGAGCGCGTATAATCTACCGACGTAGCATATACACTATCTACCAACAAGTATTACCCCTGCAATTGACGATATCTGCGGTCCTGATACACGTCACGGCCGCCGCCGTTAAACATCGTGTGGGAAACAACAACGCAACCAGTCGCATACAAGATGCCACGCAGTTCGGAGCTCTCTAATTTCGAGAAAGGTGTAATCGTCGGGTATCACAGAAATGGCAGATCCATATCTGACATATCCAGCTAGTTCAATTACCCAAAATTGACAGTGGCCTACGTGATTAGCAAGTGGAAGATGAGAGGTGACTGTCGGAATGTGCCCCGACCCGGCAGACCCACAAAACTGGGAGTTAGAGACCGACGGGTGCTGGCCAGAGAAATTCGGAAGAACCGCACAGAATCGATGGGCCACATCCACGAGGAGGTTCAACAGGCATCCGGGAGTGTTCTTTCGATGAATACCATCCGTAAGGAAGCCCATCTGCTCAGTTATCATGGACGTGCTGCCGCCCACAAGCATTTGTTCACCAAGTCCACTAGCGCTGCTCGGCTAACGTGGTGCAAAGAAAGTCGACAGTGGACCATTGAACAGTGGAAACAGGTTCTCGTTGAACAGTGGAAACTGGTCTGCCTGAAGAACGCCTCCTGCCGGAATGTATTGTGCCAAATGTGAAGTTCGGCAGCGGTGGAATTATGCTATAGGGGTGTTTCTCCTGGTATGGCACGGGACCCTTGGTCGCAATTCCTGGAAGACTCAACGCCGAGACCTACTTCACCATTTTGGATGACCATGCGCTTCCTACGTTGTGGCAGTTTTACGGGGTGGACCCATGTTACTTTCAGGATGACAATGCCACCTGTCATGTTGCGAAGTCCACCATGGCTTGGTATGGTGACAATGGGGTAAATCGAATGCACTGGCCTGCGCAGAGCCCGGACCTTAACCGTATCGAGCACCTATGCGACGAGTTGGAGCGTCGACTTAATGGGTGCCCCCACCGTCCGAAATCGGTGAAGGAACTGATCTGTCTTCTCCAAGCCGAGTGGAAGAAAATACCGCTAACCGTCGTACAACGCCTGGTTGAAAGTATGGCCCGGAGGGTCGCAGCTGTAATCGCCGTTCGTGGAGGCTCCACCAACTATTGAAGGTGAATAAACTTCGTTTTCCTTTGCTATCACAGGTGTCCAATTACTTGTTGGTAGATAGTGCATAAGGTGTGGCTGGAGCAGTAGGTAGTGAAATTCGAAACCTGATGGGTAGAACGAGAGGATTTATCGGACTTTGAGAAAGGGCAGATTGTGGGAACTCGGAGAGCGGGTGCCTCGATTTCTTAAACGGCTGAACTGTGGTGGTTGTTCGCGAGTCACCGTTGTTAAAGTGTAGCAGAACTGGCGTGAACCGTTGTTAAGTGTAGCAGAACTGGCGTGAACCGTTGTTAAGTGTAGCAGAACTGGCGTGAACCGTTGTTAAGTGTAGCAGAACATGCGTGAACCGCTGTTAAGTGTAGCAGAACTGGCGTGAACAGTTGTTAAGTGTAGCAGAACTGGTGTGAACCGTTGTTAAGTGATTTTCCAAACGGCTGAACTGTGGTGGTTGTTCGCGAGTCACCGTTGTTAAAGTGTAGCAGAACTGGCGTGAACCGTTGTTAAGTGTAGCAGAACTGGCGTGAACCGTTGTTAAGTGTACCATAACTGGCGTGAACCATTGTTAAGTGTAGCAGAACTGGCGTGATTCGGAGAGCGGGTGCCTCGATTTCCCAAACGGCTGAACTGTGGTGGTTGTTTGCGAGCCACCGTTGTTAAAGTGTAGCAGAATTGGCGTGAACCGTCGTTAAGTGTAGCAGAACTGGCGTGAACCGTTGTTAAGTGTAGCAGAACTGGCGTGAACCGTTGTTAAGTGATTTTCCAAACGGCTGAACTGTGGCGGTTGTTCGCTAGTCACCGTTGTTAAAGTGTAGCAGAACTGGCGTGAACCGTTGTTAAGTGTAGCAGAACTGGCGTGAACCGTTGTTAAGTGTAGCAGAACTGGCGTGAACCGTTGTTAAGTGTAGCAGAACTGGCGTGAACCGTTGTTAAGTGTACCAGAACTGGCGTTATTTATTTATTATTTATTTATTTATTGGAGGTTTAACGACCACCGTGAGCAACTCAATGGGCTATAAGCAGTCGCCCGTCCCTAATTTAAGGTCACTGGTTCCAGGGAAGGGAGAGAGCCAGTGCCGTAAGACAAACACAGCATCCATGCCTGACCGGGATTCGAATCCGGACCCCTTACGGACGAATGATCATAGGCCAGCGCATTAGACCACTGCGCCACCGGGGCGGCAGAACTGGCGTGAACCGTTGTTAAGTGTAGCAGAACTGGCGTGATTCGGAGAGCGGGTGCCTCGATTTCCCAAACGGCTGAACTGTGGTGGTTGTTTGCGAGCCACCGTTGTTAAAGTGTTGCAGAATTGGCGTGAACCGTTGTTAAGTGTAGCAGAACTGGCGTGAACCGTTGTTAAGTGTAGCAGAACTGGCGTGAACCGTTGTTAAGTGTAGCAGAACTGGCGTGAACCGCTGTTAAGTGTAGCAGAACTGGCGTGAACCGTTGTTAAGTGTAGCAGAACTGGCGTGAACCGTTGTTAAGTGTAGCAGAACTGGCATGAACCGTTGTTAAGTGATTTCCCAAACGGCTGAACTGTGGTGGTTGTTCGCGAGTCACCGTCGTTAAAGTGTAGCAGAACTGGCGTGAACCGTTGTTAAGTGTAGCAGAACTGGCATGAACCGTTGTTAAGTGTAGCAGAACTGGCGTGAACCGTTGTTAAGTGTAGCAGAACTGGCGTGATTCGGAGAACGGGTGCCTCGATTTCCCAAACGGCTGAACTGTGGTGGTTGTTCGCGAGCCACCGTTGTCAAAGTGTAGCAGAACTGGCGTGAAAATGGTCAATGGCCAGGAGGCAAAACTGCACAGGATAGCGAAAGGTTGAGGTGAGGGTCGGGTCCAGCGACGCGTACAGATCAACAGACGCAGTATTGTTCAACAGCTGATTACGCAATACAACAGAAGTCAACCCGGAACAGTATCTCTCATGGCAACGCATGGCACGCTGGCTTGTATGGGCTATAATAGCAGACGACCGCGGTTCATTGGCGCAAAAGACCTACCTGCTGCAAAGATCATGTAATTTCGACGTTGGATGACTGGAAACAAGTGTGCTAGTCTGACGAGTCTCAATTTTTACTTTACTCCGTGGATGGTCGTGTACGTATTTGGCGCAAACAACATGAGTCGATCCATCATGCATGGCCTTCACATTGCAGGCCTGAGGACGCGGTTGTATGGTGTGGGGCATGTTTACCTGACAGAAACTTGGACCCCCCTGGTGCATGTGGTACAACATATGACTGGTGCCCACTATCGTGAATTACTTGCTGACTCTGTACACCCAGCAGTGTTGCACTTTTTCCCGAATGGCAACGGTGTCTTCCAAGATGACAATGCACCGAGCCGCAGATATGCAAGAATGGTTTGAGGAACACAGTTCAGTCCTTCAGCATATCGACTGGCTTCCGAACTCCTCCGATATAAATCCCATAGGGCACTTGTGGGACCCTATGGAACGGCATATCAGGCGTCTGTATACACCAATCACCTCCATACCTGCACTGAATACCGCATTACCCACAGCTTGGTTGGCCATACCTCCTAACTGCTTCCGGTTTCTTATTGAATCAATGCGACGTCGGATAGTTCCTGTTGCACTGAGAACGAAAGGAGGACCTACGGAGTATTAGATAGGTGATCATAATTCAGTGTAGTGCTGACATATCCGTACTGCTAATGTTCAGAACCCAAGAGATACATTAAAATGTGATCAAAATATTACCTTTTTAACAAGTTGGAAGGACATCTTTGCATACATAACAGAATATAGCGTCGGTGGTGAACATTTTCACATACTTTTGTCAAGTTTCAAAGAAAATTTGCGGCAATTCTTCACGCAGGGCCATTAGGTCCAATTATGTTGCCTTTTGAATATTATTTCTCCCACCTGTGTTCAGTCAGGGTTCTTTGCTTGCCAGTCAGCTGTGAAAACGCATTGTTATGCCCAAATCAAGCCAAAACATACTTCATTGTGCGACACGTCACATTGTCGTGATGATACACGGATGGTTACTCAAAGTACAAGTGCAATGTTATCCGCCGCCCCGGTGCCGCAGGGGTCTAAGCGATGGCTTCTGATCATTCGTCCGGGATGGGTCCGGGTTCAAATCCCGATGTGGCATGGATGTTTGTGTTTCAGCACTGACTTTCAATGTGTTACTTGTCCAACACTGGTTATCTGTGTACATTGGTCATTTAACATACTGCCAAATCCATGTTTGATGTATACTTGTTCACAGCGTGTTACATGATCAACATTGGCTATATCTATGTAAATTGATCATTTGGCATGCTGTAAAACCATGTATGATTTGTACTTGTTGCTGTGAATTATCTGTATCCTGTTTATCATGACTGTACCACCAAGTCCAATAAATCCTTTTTTTTAAACTTCCAATCAAAAAATAAAAATAAATAAAATAAACGTTATCCAGTATTTTGGGGTGGGGGTGGGGGGAGGGAAGTGGGTCGGATTGACAAGCGCCACTAGCTCTGAAGTTATAAGCAGTCGCGTGTCTTTAATGTGGGCGTTGGTTCAGGGAAGGAAGAGAGCCAGCGCTGTCGGACAAACACACCACTTGCATCCTTCTGGATTCTAGCCTGGGCCTTACTCTGACGATTATCCAGAAGCCCGCGTCTTTTACCACTCGGCCTCAGGTGGCAAACTATCTCGGGCCACTGATGGTACCACACGGGGTGGTGCCTCCCTCCCCAGAATTTGTCTTCAGCACCTCGATTAAAATTTAACAATTTTAGTGATGTTTCGTTGAATCCAGTTCTGTATAACGAAGTAAATTTCTCCGTCATTTCTGTCCACGCCAGGATTCGAACCCGGATCCCCTCATTCCGGAATAAGTCACTCTACCAATTGAGCTACGCGGACGTTTTATTCTGATTCCTATCTGCCTTTATGTCGTGCGCGTCCTTCGGGCAGGTACGTCACATCTCCTGGTACGTTACATCATCTCCCCCTTTTTTTTTTTTTTCTTTTTCGAAGTGCTGGAGAAGGGATTCTCTTATTTTTCCTATCTCGCGGTGTGGAAATAACATCACACCAATGCGAGATTTTGAACGGTCGGGTCGTCCGGATAGTTCGGGCGCCATTATAACGAAGTAAATTTCTCCGTCATTTCTGTCCACGCCAGGATTCGAACCCGGATCCCCTCATTCCGGAATAAGTCACTCTACCAATTGAGCTACGCGGACGTTTTATTCTTATTCCTATCTGCCTTTATGTCGTGTGCGTCCTTCGGGCAGGTACGTCACATCTCCTGGTACGTTACATCTGGTCCGGACATTAAATAGGGGTCGAAATTCAACTATCCCACCGATGGTGTTAATGCTTTCCGTGTTATTACAGAGACTAAGAACATTATTCATGCTTTGCCTCTGGAGGACCAGGATTCTGCAAGGCCAAAAATTGCGAAGATTTGCAGTCAAATTGGGCCTCAGGTGCCCTCGGCGATGGCAGTGTATTACAGTGAAGAGAAAAGACAGTTGTGTGAATTTAGAAATAACCCTAACATTGTTATCACCGTTGCAGACAAGGCTCACGACATCGTTATTTTAAATCGGGAAGATTATATTCAGAAGATGAACAATGTGATTAATACTATTCCTCACTCAATTGTCCTTTCTGACCCAACTTCGGCTACTATTAGATAAATTTCAGCCCTTAAAAGAGAGGGTTTGTTGCCCAGTGAGATTCATTCTATGTTAGGGAGTGTTGTTGGCCTTGCCATTCCCAATATATTTGGTACCGTTAGGACACACAAGCCTGGTTTGCCTCTTCGCCCTCTCGTTTCTAGTTGTAACAGTCCTTTAAGACCATTAGAGAGAGCGTTGGCACGTTACCTTTGGCCCTTTGTGCAATCCTCACCTTATTCCATAACCAGTTCCCTCCAGGCCATTGCCCGTATTCGAGAATTCAGAGGATTGGGATCCTCTTTTATTTTGGCATCATTGGATGTGGAATAGTTCTATCCCAGTGTTCCATTGAACGTTGCTCACAATTTGATTATTTCTAAGTTGTCCGACTTGGGAACTATTCCCCTAATGCAAGTTCAGGCAATCTCCGATGCTTTAAATATTATTGCAAAAAGATCCTTTTTTCGCTTTAATGGGACCATTTACCGTCAGGAGGTGGCACTCATATGGGCTCGCCCCTCTCTGCTGTTTTGGCAGAGGTGATCATGCAAGATTTGGAGGACGATATTTTAGCCAGGGCAGAGAAGGTTCCAGCACTGTACTTGCGTTACATCGATGACGTTTTTGTCATTTGGCCAATTTCTGGTGATGCTTTGCTTTCTTTTAGAAGCCTTTTGCCGTCTAAAAATCCTACTATTAACCTGACGACAGAATGGGAGGACAATTTTAAGATCCCTTTCTTGGACCTTCTAATCACCAGACATGTTAATAAGGATTATTTGACTTTTGAAGTGTATCGGAAGGCCGTTGGTTCTTTTGATATCATTCCACACGCCTCTTTCCACCCGGCTAGATATAAACTTGCAGCTATTCGGGCTTCGGTGAATAGAGCGTATACCCATTTCTCGTGCATTGCTGCTCGGAATAAAGAACTTCTTCTTATTAAAACCATTGTGATGGAACATGGATATGGTGTTGGTATTGTGAAAAAGTTGTGTGCTCGGCATAGGAGAGGTAATTAGTCTTCGTTATGTGTTGAGCGCGAGCAGATTACTTATGTGGGATCAATGTCTTTCCTTCCACCGGTTACAAATGCACTACGGAGAATGTGTAAAAAACACAAAAAAGATTTTGATGATGTGGCCTCTAACCTTCGGAGCATGCTTAGGAAGGATCGTGAGCCCAAACCCATTCAAGAACAGTGGGGCGTGTACTGTGTGCCCTTGAAGACCGACGTTGCTCCTAATTCATGGTACATAGGTTCCACTCTTCGTAATTTGGGAGTTAGAGTGACTGAACATCAGTACACTGTAAAGACTGGATCTACTACTACTGCCCTTGCACGCCTGGTTAAGTCTGGAACTCATCTGCCCTCTTGGTCTAAGACTTATTTATTACTTAAGACCAGAGGTGGGTATATGACTCTCTTCGCCGAAAGTTTGTATATTGACGTTCTTAAGGACGTATGCTGTAACGATGACTTACCTGCACATGTACATGCACCGTGGATTCGCTTATTTAATTTTTTATGTCGTGCGAAGCACCCTACTGCGGGGGTTGATAACGGACCCTGTGCTTATTTTTCACTTCGGTGAATATGTATTTGTAATCTATTTGGTGTTTTCTTTCTTAGCTTTGTTTCTCGCTGTAACCGAGTTGTGACGCAGATATCATGTCACTCACCGGGATCGCTGTTGTCTTCGGGACTATCTATTTATTAAGTGTGTGTGTGTGTGTTCTCCTAGCGCCAGTTCTTTTAACCTGATGACGCACAGGGCGCCTGTTGCGAAAGATCTTGTTTTTACCTAATATGCCTTTTAGTATTAAAATTCTAATTGCACGTGTTGGGTTGGTTTTCTACATGCTCAGACAGCTGCCTTTTTGTTCTTCTCTATCTAGGACAGCGAAGGGCACCTCTCCTCTCCTGATGACTTCCACACCACCATAGTTCCATTGCCGTGCCTTACATTTGAATCGCTTTATCTTGACAGTCGCAGAGCTGTCGCCATTTAAAAGTTCTCAACAATACAATACAAACGGAGATTGGCATGACTCATTCTTTCAGTGTATCTGTTCCCTGTTCGTTTTTTGCGTAGTTGCAACCATGTTTGTGTATGAACTTTTTTTTTAACGACCACCGTGAGCAACTCAATGGGCTATAAGCAGTCGCCCGTTCCTAATTTAGGGCCACTGATTCCAGGGCACCGGGATTCGAACCCGGACTCCTTCCGAACGAATGATCAAAAGTATGAACTTTTGTTATCAAAGATTTGCAGGCGGCGTCGTGGAAATTCAGCACCTGCTGGGCAGCAGAGCTGAGTTCGGGCTCAATGTTTGGTGCCCGAGCCTGTCCCGATCCTGTGATACATCAGCCCAAGCCCGAATTTTATATTTCAAGATAGAGCCCGGGCCTAAACGAGCCCGAAAACTGGCTAACCTGTTCAAGCATTAATAAAAAACACCTCCTTTCCCACACTTCCACTCTCTCCTCCTCCTGCAATTAACAATGTATTTCTCAAATGGGAAGTGGGGAAGGAACCTCAATCTACACTGCCGGAAAGTGAAAAAAGAACACCAAGAAGGAATTGGCGGACAATCATGAAATTAACATATGTTAATGGGGTCGAGTTTACGTAGGTGTGATGTTAATTTTGGGACCAACCGGTGAGCGCTTACACCACAGCACGGCATAATATGCAATTATCGTCGGTGGCATTTAAGGAGTACGGCGAAGTGAATGTAATCAGTCGTCAGCGTACGGACATGTGCGAAGACCCTGAAGGAGCTGTAATGGCTGGACATGGAAGATCTGTACGATTTCAGCAGTTATCGGACTTTGAGCGAGGTCGTCTAGTCGGACTCCGCGAGGCCGGGTGGTCGTATCACCGTATTGCGGAGCGAATTGGACGGGAAGTATCAGTGGTGATACGATGGTGGCGTAGATGGTCCGAGGAACATTCCCACACGAGAAGACGTGGAACCGGGATTCACAGACGGACTGATGAGCGGACCGATCGACGCATAAGAAGAGCGGCGTTGTCAAGCAGAACATCCACTGCGACGCAAATCCGAACTGCCGTTGCACCTGAGGTGACTGTGCGAATAATCCGCAACCGTCTACTGGATGCAGGACTACGTGCACGTGTGCCTCTGGCATGTGTACCTCTGACTTCAGCCCTCCGTCAGGAGCGGCTGCAGTGGTGTCGCCAACGTCTGCACTGGAGAAAGCAATGGCGATCTGTCGTGTTCAGCGATGAAAGCAGATTCTGCTTGGGAGCCTCCGATGGCCGTATGCGTGTTCGCAGACGCACAGGGGAGGGTCTCCACCTTTCTTGCATCCGCCAACGACACCCAGGGCCTTCACCTGGTCTCCTGGTGTGGGGAGCGATCAGCTATCACTCCCGTACACAACTAGTGTTTGCACCGGGTACGTTAAACAGCACCTCCTACATCACCAACATCATTCAGCCCGTTGTAGTGCCATTTGTAAGGTCGGTCCATCGTGGTGTTTTCCAGAAAGATAACGCACGCCCACATACGGCACGTGCAACGCAACATGCACTTCAGGGTGTGAGACAACTTCCATGGCCTGCACGTTCACCGGATTTGTCTCTCATTGAGCACGTGTGGGATTTTATGGAACAACGACTTATCCGGTCTCCACGGCCAGCCACGACCATCCCCGATTTACGCGTCCAGGTTGAGGATGCTCGGAACTCAATACCCTAAACTTACATCCAATATCTGTACGACAGACTCCATGCCAGAACTGCACAGTGTGACGCAGTTCATGGCGGTTCAACCTCGTACTAACCATGTTACATGGAAATGTTATTTTTCAGTTTACCAGAAAATACAGCTGTATTTTGCCATAATGTTTTGATCACGTTATCCTCTGTATTCCGTTATTATGCTGTATAAATTTCGTTGGTATCAGACGTCTCCTTCTTGGTGTTCTTTTTTCACTTTCCGCCAGTGTATTTTTACAGTGTAACTGTACGATTTTCTTTGACCGTTCGTTACCACCTGAAGTGCTTCGTGCAGGGGTTCATCCAAAATGATCGGGCGGTGCTGCAATTGTATGTTGCTTAAATAATGCTAATATTGTAGCGTAATAATGCACTGCAATATGCACGTTTGCTAAATAGAATTAGCAGAGAGCTACTCGGTGGAGATAGAGGGAAAATTATCGTTGGCATAATATCAACTATCCAATATCTATAGTTCTGGAAAAAGCTTTTTCTTTTCTGCAGAAACACACTAATGCGCGGCCTATGGAATTTTCTACCCAAGCCCAGAATAAATAGCCATCTCGAATGCCCTGCTCCCTAACCAGACCCATTTGCCAAACAATTCCCTTTACCAACTATAAACTACCTCATTTGCTAAATCATATGAAATCGCATTTACACTGCTGGCCACCCAAAATACAACCCAAGAAGGACACGATATAGCAAAGCCAGATTTACTGGACATATAACAACAGATACAAAGATGAAACGATTGAGTTTACAGGCCCGTGCGACTTGCGGAACACGCAGACATCAATAGTTCGTGTGGCCCCCATGGCTGGCAATAACGGCAGCTACACGCCGTGGCATCGAACGAAACAGGCTTTGGATGTGGGCTTGGGGTATGTCGGTCCAGGCTGCTTCCACACGTTGCCACAGTTCATCACGGGTGGTGCTTGCCGGGCCACTCGGTTGCCAATCAGCGACCAGATGTGTTCGATGGGCGACATTTCGGAAGAACAGGCGGGCCACGGCAACAGTGACACCTGGTGGGCCGTGAAGAATTGTTGCACGATGCGTGCCACGTGCGGGCGGGCATTGTCCTGTTGAAACGTGGCCGCTGGCAGATCCTGCAGGTAAGGGAGGACTACAGGCTCCAAAACGTCGGAGATGGTGCGATCGCTGTTGAGTGTACCGGCGATGCGTACTAGAGGGGTGCGGGTGTCATATCCAATTGCGCCCCAAACCATAACGCCAGGCGACGGACGGGTATGGCGATGCATAATGCAGGCGTCATGCAGTCTCTCGCCGCGGTGCCGCCACACGCGTATCCGACCATTGTGGTGTTGCAGGCAGAAGCTGGATTTGTAGGAGAAGACAATTTTGTTCCATTCCGTAGTCCAGGTGCGGCGTTCAACGGCTTACTGCCTCCGCACTCGCCGGTGGTGTAACGTCAATGGTAATCGGAGTAATGGCGCCGTGCGACAAGTCCCCGCTTCTGCAGACGACGTCGAACGGCACGTGCTGACACAGGCTGTTGCGCAACACACCCTAATTTCTGCGCTAACGTTCGTGATGTGGCTGTGCGAGCCGTCAATGCCCGCAGCTCAACATGCCGGTCCTCTCGTTCGGTGGTGTGCCGCTGCTGCGGCAATCACTCACGTCGGTCCGTCCGTCCCTCCTGCACCCACCGAATCCATACTCGCTCACTGTGGCTGGATGTCGTCCCACACGGGCGCCGAAGTCTCGGTACGATAAAATTCTGTTTCGATAAGCCACTATTCATCCTCGGTCGAACTCCAAAATGTGCTGGAATAATTGCCGTATTCTGCGATGAGGCATCAGGAAGCTTCTCACGCACAGGTCCGGCAGCACAACACACTTCTACTACTTACACGCCGCCTTCTGTGCACCCTTCTTATAGTGCTTCTCGGTGGCGGGCCGGGCGCACATGATTTGCATATGCCCTGCATTGCTAACTGTTTGTATGTCCTCTCGAGGGCGACGCATACTGAGAATGTCAGGCCAATCGGATGCTTCCTTCTTGGTGTTGCATTTTGGGTGGCCAGCAGTGTATATATAAAAATTTCTCTCGCACTCCCTCTCTCTCTAAGAGCCCGAGCCCGACCCAAGGTAGTTAGAAATGAGAGAAGGTAGGTCAATGAGTTCGCGCCCAACCCACTCCGGTTTAGGTTTTTTTTTATTTTTTTTTTTATTGGAGGTTTAACGACCACCGTGAACAACTCAATGGGCTATAAGCAGTCGCCCGTCGCTAATTTAGGGTCACTGGTTCCAGGGAAGGGAGAGAGCCAGTGCCGTAAGACAAACACAACATCCATGCCTCACCGGGATTCGAACCCGGACCCCTTTCGGACGAATGATCAGAGGCCATCGCTTAGACCACTGCGCCACCGGGGCTGCCCGGTTTAGGGTTCCAGGAATCAGTGACGTCAGTGGAACCCTCGTGGAGCCGTCCAACGCTCTCGCTGCCCAGTGCAGACGTCCACTTGGTATCTTGAATTCGTTTCACAACTGCTGAAAATGGTTTATTGTGCTGTCGCTTTATGTAAAAACGGAAAGTCCAGTAAAGGAATTTCGTTTCATCGTTTTCCGCAAAATGCTGAATTGCGTAAACTGTGGACTTTGAGATGTCGAAGACAAGATTTTTTCCTTGTCGAGAATGCACGTTTTGTTCTGCGCATTTTGACGAAGCATCTTATTTGCGTGACTTACAAGCTGAATTATTAGACCTACCTTCAAAAAAACGTTTGAAACCAGATGCCATACCAACACTGTTACTACCTATGATTAATCACAATGCATCGAGTGACTCTGGAAGAAATAATAGGTATGATCGGCGCACGCAGAAAAAGGAAATCAATAACTTAATAAACTTTAATAATGACGCCAATACTTCGGAGAATTCTGATCCAGTTCTGAACAGCTTACAAAATTTAGGTATTGTGTCCTTTGCAAATGATCCCAATATAGAAAATCAGCACTTGTATAAAGAAAATCAAGATTTACATTCCGAATTAAAGAAATTGAAAGAAGCATGGCATAGTTCTGAAATGAAATATAAGGTTCTTGAAAGTAGAATTGAACATTTAAGAAGAGAAAATGAGGAACTGCGAAAAGATTTTGGCATTCTAACTGCAAAATGTGAAATGCTGGAAAAGGAAAAGGAAGAACTAGCACATAAGGAAACTGTGTGCGTTTATTGTCGAAATGTTTTACACCCGGGTAAATTGCACGACTCTTAAGTGATAACATGAAAACACCCTGGCAAGATGCAGATGTGTCAAAAGCGTTAGTGTTGCGAGCAGTTTCGAGTAAGGCATATACACACATAAGGGAGCAACTGAAGATTCCACTACCAAGCATAAGTACCCTTAAACTTTGGAACTCGAGGTTTCCACCTTTCCCCTGTCATACTGTCTCAAGTAATTCGAATGATGGATATGCAAGGTAAAAATTTAACAGCATTGGAAAAATTTACAGTTTTGTCTTTCGATGAGATGAACATAAAGAGTGATGTTGTTTATGATCATGCCGCTGATTGCATTTTAGACCCTTTTAAAAACTCTCAAGTAATTTTAGCTAGAGGATTAACACATAATTGGAAGCAACCAATTTACTACGATTTTGACGAAAGAATGACAGAACATGTGCTCTTTGATGTCATTACAGAATTAGAAAATATTGATTTCAAAGTTGTTGCTATCGTTTCAGATTTAGGGGCCACAAATCAAAGTCTGTGGAAACAACTGGGCATTGACTCTACTAAATCCTTTTTTAATAATCCAGTTGATGAACAAAGAAAAGTGTGGGCATTTGCGGATATTCCTCATATGATCAAATCAATAAGAAATCACTTTTTAGACAGTGGCTTAAAACTAGGTGGAAAAATAATGCGAAAGGGAGAAATCGAAGAAATACTAAAAGCAGACGGAAATGAAATGAGGCTTTGTCCAAAATTAAAATCAAAACATATTGAGGTTAGAGGCAGCGAAAGGCTGCGAGTATTTAATGCAGTGCAATTATTTTCACACCATACAGCCTGTGCACTGAAAACATTTTTGCCGGAAGAAAAAATTATGAGTGATTTTTTTGAAACAGCGAGTTTTTTGACGTTTTTAACTGAAGGGTTCCAATTGATTCCAATAATAATATTCGTTCTGCCTATGGAAATGATATGGAAGCACAAGATAAAGTATTGAACAGAATGGAGAGGGCCATCACAGAATTGCGAGTTGGCAATAAAATAAAGATGCTTCCCTTTCAAAATGGATTACTTGTATCGATCTCTAGTTTGAGAGGTTTGCATCAAGATGTTGCCCAGTATGAAATAAAAAGCATTATGACTAGTCGGCTCAACCAGGATGCATTAGAAAACCTCTTCTCCCAAAATTCGAGGTTTAGGAAATTTTTATAATCATCCGTTACCAACTGATTTCAAGCACAGGATGAAAATGCTGTTGCTTGGATCAAAGCTTCCGCTGCCGGCAAATGGTAACGTTAAAAACGACGAAGACAAAATAATGAGCGCCAATTTATTTTTTAATTTAATGGAAACACAAGACAAGGAAGAAAATTCGAATGCTTGTGAGAAGGACAATGTGTCAATTAATACTTGCAATTTCGCTAATCCTGAAGAGGAAGAAGCCATGCGCTATTTTGCTGGATATTTAGCATTTCGTCACAAGGATAAAGAATTGGGAACGTTTTCCTATTTCACGGGGAACCAAAATAAAGGCTGGATTGAGACTTTATCACGAGGTGGGCTAATGATACCAAACAGCATTTGGATAGAAACTGTCAAACAGTTTGAATCAGTTTTTTTCAGAATTTCATGGAGCAGGCATATGTAAATCCCAAGGTGCCATAAGCAAACTTCAATTGAAATTGAAATTAAACTTTCCAGAAGTTGATGTGGGTGTCATTAAAACCGATGCGAGAGCAAGAACATTTTTTCGTATTAAATATATTAACGACGTCAACCAACAAAACTTAAAGAAGAGAAAAAACCAAGCACATGCATTGAATTCCAGGGAGTTAAAAATAAGGAAACGATGGAGGGAAAGTTCCAAGTTTTAATAATCGGTAAGTTTTGTTTCAATTCTGTAATTCCTATTGTAAAAATTCCGCTTATGTGTTCTTAAAACGTTTTAATTTGAACTAAGAATCACGCATTTCACCATTCATTACCACCACGCCCGAAGACTGCTGGGGACCAGCTACGCCACAAGCCCTCCGCGAGAGGAGACCACCCACGGTTTGTTTACAATCTTTGACCTACCTCTCTCATTCTACCTAACTTGAGCCCGACCCCCAGTAAATATTCTACCGCCCGAGCCCGATTCGGGCTTGGGTTCTACTTCGAGCTTTCGGGCTCGGGCCCGGCCCGTCTCAGCTCTGCTGTGCAGTCTGGTACTGGACCATACGAGTGATTTCGCTGCACCTTTCCACGTGCGAAGGCTCTACCAGACATGCTAAAATCCTCAGACTTCTTTAAAAATACGTTATCTAAAAAGTTACGATTGCTTTTCAGTGATAATTGTGTGTGCAGATTGCAAACTGTTGTTCTGCAGAAGTTAAACTTTTCGAAAATTTAGCTTTTACTGAACCATGCAGTACGACATCTGACCATTTTTTTATGTCCAAAACCGTAATTCTTCGCAGTGTGATATTTAGGTTGGAACTAAGATTGATATTTGCCGGTGTCACTCTTTCTATGCAGCATTTTTGGAGTGTTATTTACTAAGGTCAATCAATAAGTGACGAGAAAATTTCTTAAAAAAAAAAATGCCCCAGTTCTCCATTTTTGGTATGGTCTTGTACATCGTCAAAATGTTCCCATGGATGTTGCCGCGTTTCGAATACGTAATCCAGACCATAAAGTGAAAGGTCTTTGCAAATCGTCTCAACGACGTTTATCGCTTCCTTATCGGACGAAAAACATTTGCATTTCATTTCCTTTTTAACTTCCTGGAAGAACCAGAAGTCCTAAGAGGCCAAGTTTTGGGCTGTACTGAGAGTCAGGAACAATATGGATTTACTTCTCTTCTGAAAAGTTCTATATGTAGGCCCGCATTATCGTGATGCCGATGCAGCATCTCCTCGATCTTCCTTTGCTGTCGAAACTGTGAGGTAATGCTCACTAGTAACTGTTGTATGCGCCAGTACAACATGTTTTGATGAACCTTTTGCTACCAAAGAAGATAATAACCAGCACTCTTCACAAATTTCGCTTTTTTTTTCTTTTGTGCAAGGGAGTAAACTTGGAGATTTCCACTGGAAGCCCCGTTGTTTGGTGGGGTCGAAGTGTAACGTCCAAGACTTATCAACTGGAACACTATTATGGAGAAATCTTCACTTTGAACCCGTCTCTGCAATTCTTGTGAAACAAGAACTATAGCTATTGCAGTTGATTTGCTCACAAGATGCGAGGGATCTGTCAACAAGATATTCGTTTGAATCCTAAAACTTGCGATAAAATGGCCTGAGTGCTACCAAACGAAACGTATAACCTTGCTGCCAGTTCACGAATTACTGTATCACCTTCTATGTTCATGAATTACCGTAATTTAGAGTGAAGATACGCGATACGGCGATCTTCACGAACAATAACAGATGTGTTTTCACCCAATGGTGTTCACTATCACTTTTTTTTATTGTGTGTTTAACGACCACTGTGAGCAACTCAATGCCATACAAGCAGTCGCTTGTCCTTATTTAAGGCCACTGATTGCAGGTAAAGCAGAGAACCAGTGCTCTAAGACAAGCACAACATCCATGCCTCACCAGGATTTGAACCCGACCCATCTCCGACGAATGGTCAGAACTTCAAAAGAGCATTTATTTACAAAAAAGACAACATACAAACACAAATTTTCACCGGGAAAAAAAATTGCACAATAACTCACCGGCAACGACAATAACAACACACAATCAATATCGCAATAAACAGAGAGTACTCTACAGGAAGAAGCAGACGACATCAGAGCAAGTTGAAGAATAACACACGGCAAGATAAAGAAAACAGTTGCACAACAAACAATACATACAGGACAGACCACTAATGAAGCAAGGCGGTAAAGAAAAGTCAGCCGAGTTTGTCAAAACTGCCAAGGGGAAAAAAAAAAAAACACACGCACGGTCCGACAACAAGCTGCAGCCGGAAAAAAAACAACACCTGGTAGTTCGGAGAAATGCGTTGACAAATGGCTGTAAGCCGACGAACAACAAAAATTTACATTTAAAGCGTATCTCGGTCACTAAGACCGACAGCAACACAGAGAAAAAAACAACCACTAGAAACTAACACCCCGTACCATTAACACAACACACAAAGCACAATATTCAAATAACACCAAGAAATTAACACACAATGCACAATACACAAATAGCACCATGAACACAATAAAGAATGCACAATACACAAATAACACCATGAAAACTTTGTGAAAAAGAACACAGGGGTTAAACTTGCAGACAAGCATCACCACCAAATAAATTCGGGTCGAACAGTGAATTCGCACTGTATCCACAGCACTAACCACAAAAATAAACACCGATTACACAAGACAAAACCAAGAAACACGTCGGTAAGGTTCAGAACCAACACACAAAAAAAAAAAAACCATTCGGTACCACGCGCCAGCAGTACCCGTTCAGCAAGAAAAAAAAATTAAAACAAAAAAAATAAAAACAACCACAACATAAAACACAAAACCGTGCGACAGTAAACTGTGTGAAACCGACGAGTAATAAATATAAAATAGGTGAACGACACCAAAAGCAAACTAGAAAAAAGCCGACACTTAAGCAACAAAAAACAAAACAAAAACACATCAGACAATGTGCATGCCACAGCAAAAATGCAATCAACATCAACAAAACAACATAAAATACCTTGGTAACAGTAAACAATAAACAGAAAATACCAAAACGCTTAGCCGGCACACAAAAAAGTTTGTCGACCAACGGCTTGAGGCCGACGGAAAATAAAAAAAAAGAAAAGAAAAAGTCAGTAAACGCTACCGACAACAAATTAACGGGAATGTGTGTGCACGGAAAGCAACAAGAAGATAAACTAAAGGAGACACTAACCCACTGACACAGATCTACGGTATGTACAAAAATTATGCACTAAACAAAAAAACACCAATCAAAAAAATAAATATAAATATAATAAACTCTGGCTATGGGAGGAGAACAATAATGCCTGCAGAAACATGAAACCATGACAAATATGGAGACCAGAGAGAGAAAAAGGCAGGCACATCCTGCCGAACCCGCGCCATGTCATACTCAAGTTGGAGGACCGATCTGATGGATGATCGGTACCTCCTGCACAAAACACCCGGGCCGGATGATAACGCCGGAGAGAAGCTCGATCCACGCTTGAGTGGTAAAACAAATAAATCGTCAACTTCGCTTGGAGAATGATGAATGCACAAACAGAACTGTGGACATCTACAGGGGAGAATGGCGTCTGAGGAAATAAAAATGGAACATTGTATGAGGACAAGGGCAAACTTTGGAAAGAAGGGAAAACATAATCGAAAACAAGGGCTGCAACACCAGACAAGAATCATAGGAATGTGACACATCACCAAGTGTAGAACAAAAGAAGCAAAGCGGGAAACCAAATGACGAAAACGATGAAGGGTACGCGGAGTGAGCAACCGACGGTGTAGGTGCAGCCAATGAATGTCCCTGGCTTTCGGGGAAGCCAGGGAAGTCGATGGATCACTCCACGTACCTGGAAGATCTGTAACTGAAACAGAAGGAATTGCGAATGGAGCTGTGAAATTGGTAAGAAAATGCGAATAAAGAAGCTTGGCTGTAACTTGATGGGGTAAAAATGGAGAATCGTTTAAGTAGAGAAGAAAGGGAAGACTGAGCGACGGGGCGGAAGACTGAATGAGGCCAATAGAATTGACAAGTAAAGGATAAAGACGAATAAGACAGGATTGAATAAGACAGAACTGTGCACGATGCTGAGGGGTATCAAGTAATAGAGGGGAAAGGCGATCAAAAGATTTCCAGTGAAGAGAAGAATCAAAAGTTGAGAAACCTGAACGACGCCACTTGCAAACCAAGTGGAGAAGTTCAGGTACTGAGAATTTGGAGAACGAAGGGCAGAGGAGAAGAAAAGTGGTTCCGCAAGGAGATCGTTAGTCGAAGCGGGGGGGGGAGGCGGACTGGACATAAGGAGTGCCAGAGGGAGAAAACGGTACGGTAAGTAGCAGGAAAGTGATTGGGAATGAGTGGAAAGAGGTCCATGCGGATAAAAGTAGCCAGAGAAAGAAAAGGACTTCGTGGAAAGAGCAAAGTGTCAATTATAGTAATCGAAGAACCGCAAGGAAGGGAAAAAATCCTCAAAAAATGTTGGAGATGGAAAGCGTTCGATTTAAGGGACAAATACGGAAGGGCAAGACCACCAAAAGAAACCGGAAGGACAAGCGTGGATCGATGAACCCAATGTACGACATCCCATATAAAATTTGTAAAAAGACATTGAACGTGACGAAGAAAGAGGGGAGGAGGGAAATGAGCAAACCAAGTATGAGAAAGGGCCGGAAGAAGAAAAGCGGAAAGAAGATGCGACCTGCTAAAAAAGAAAGAAACGGTTTCAAACGGCGAAAAGGGGCAAGGCGTCGATTCATGTCCTGCACCAAAGGGGACCAAGTGGCGGCAGCAACCGCCACCGGGTTCCCGATGAACACTCAAGAAGTTTGATGACCGTGGTCGACCACCAGGCACCCCAAGGGCGGTCGCCGCTGGAAGACCACGAGCCAGCCCACAAGCCAACAGATTTAGAGGTATTAAGGGCCGCACCTGAAATTGAAGCATACTCAGTATAGGTAGACAAAACAACACCAAAAGCCTGTTGGGAACGTAAAAAAGAGTAAGGTCGTCCGCATAGGCCGACAAAACCACGCGATGGTGCCGTGTGGAGGCCACACCACGCGGAATGCCTGCCAGCAAACGAGATCGAAGGGGAAATAAGAAGTGGTTCAAACGTGACGGCAAACAGTTGACCCGACAGGGACAACCCTGCCGGATACCGCTTGCAAAAGGAATAGCAGCCGTCATAAAAGAAGAGGTCCGAACACGAAAGGAAGAATGGGAATATAGATTGGAAAGTGCCTGACAGAAAAGGGAAGGAAAGCCAAAGTGACGAAGAACAGAGAAAAGATAAGAATGATGGACAGAATCGAATGCTTGTTTCTGATCTAGGTTAAAAATAGCGAGAGGTTCAGAAAGACGGGAAGCAAGAGGTGTAAATCACGGATGGTAGTGATGTTAGTTGCAATCGAACGGGAAGGGATCGTATAAGTTTGGTCAGGATGAATAATAAATTGCAGAACAGGGTTAAGGCGAAGAGCCAGAATTTTTGCAAAGATCTTGTAGTCGGTGTTAAGAATAGAGATGGGGCGCCAGTTAGATAGAAGACCAAGATTACCAGTTTTAGGAATTAGGCGGAGAAGAGCAAAAGCAAAGTCAGAAGAAACGAAAGTCGAAGAAGAAAAGATCGAGTTGAAACAAGCAACGAGAAGAGGAAGCAGAGCAGGAAGAAAGGTTTTATAAAAAGAAAGTGGAAGACCGTCAGCCCCAGGGGCGGAGCGGTCATTCAGACTAGAAATGGCAAAACGAACCTCCGAGGAGAGATCGGTGAAACCAAGGAGGGGAAAAAAAAGACGGGACCTGAGGAAGATGTGATAATAATGGAGAATTCCCTGCAGGCGGCAGGACCCGCAATCGAAACCGATCAGTGAAGTACTGAAAAGTTCGATCACAGATCTGCACTGGATCAGAAACAGTTGAGCCATCTGGAAGCGAGAGAAAAGAAATGTTGGAACTCAGAGCACGGTGGGATTCAAGATGTCGAAGGTGTTGAAACGGGTCATCATGAAAATGTAACTTGGAAAACTTTAACCGGGTAAGAGACGAAGAAGCAAAGGAAGATAGAATGCTATGAAGTTGTGATTGAAGAGCTGCAAACGATGGATCTGAAGGAGAAAGGAACTGTAGTTTACGGTGAAGAATAGTTAAATCATGAAAGCGGTGAAAACGGGACGAAAAAGAGAACTGATGTGCAAACGATAGGATAGAAAGTTTGGTGGAAAGCCACAGAGCTGCTGGGTCAACCGTGATAGGAAGTTCAGAAATGGATGAAGAAATAATCGAACGAACTTCGGCCTGAAACGTGGGATCGGAAAGGAGAAAATCATCGAGAGACCAAACCGGGGAGGGGGGGACAGAGAAAGAGGACAAAAATATTTCCAGAAGAACAGGACGATGGTCGGAGGTAACAGAAGGATGATGGGTTACTTCAACAAGGGAGGAGTGGAGGAAACTAGAAACATAAAATCGGTCGAGACGAGCCGCAGCATGCGCTAAGGCGGCCGGAGGAAACCATGTGAATTCACGGGACAGAGGGTGGATGGTACGAAATGCGTCAATGAGACAAAAATTACTAACTAGTTGAGACAGTTGGGAGGAAAGGTTAAGGCGACTCTCCCCGGAACCATCACGGTCAAGACCCTGTTGGAGAGTGCAGTTGAAGTCACCACCAATAAGAACGATTTCAGAAGGAGGAATTTGGGAAAGAAGGGAAATTAAATGCGAAAGAAGAGCATCAGCATCAACCGATGATTGTGGCATATGCAAATTGAAAACATGAAAACGACGGGAAAGATAACTAAAGGAGATACCTTGAAAGGAGCCCAGCAGACTGTGACTCAACGATATCTGAAAGAAGAGAATGAAACCGAGTACGGAATGCAATCGCTGTACCGGACCCAATGTGCGTCCGGTAGTTGTGATAAAAAGCGTAGGGCCAGCGTCTCCAGCAGGAATACCCGGTCGCCAAGGAACAGTTCGTCTCCTGGAAGAGGAGGATATCTGTCCTCAGGAAACGAACGTCCTCGAAGACCAAAGCATTCGCGGCTGAAGACGCAAGGCCTCTACAGTTAAAGCAGAGCACATTTAGGGAAGGCATCACTGGGGCGGCTGCATCCAACCTTCCAGTTCTGCCTTCAAAACTTTAAGTAAATACGCCAACCGGCGAGCGTACTGCTCTGTCCCGGATGGCAGATCAACATTTAATAAGAACTCATGCAGGAACGTCAGTTGGGTTAGCATCTCCGGAAGGTGAGAGAGTTTACTCGCTATACAAGGAGAGTAATCAATTTCGCCCGTCTGGGGCGAGCAATCAAGGCATACAGATCTGTGAATGAGAGGGGAGTTAAGGGCACCTCGATGTCAGCAAACATAGAGGTGATGTCAACCAGAGAGGGGGCAGGAGAGTCGTCATCAGATTCAGCAAATAAAGTTTCTTCAGAATCGGGATCGGTAACGTCCATGGAATCATCGTTCGGCAAACAGGTAAAACGGTTGTAGATGGAAACTGAAGAAGTAACAGGAGCCGGTCCAGGTGAAGGTGACGAGGATGTAGCCGTCTTCCTGGATTTCTGGCGGTCCGAGGAACTCGCACGACGGTTCGCTGAGCCAAGGGAGTTTTGCCTCTTGGTCCGCTGAACCTTGGGGGTGGAGGCCCCTTCAGACGCTGGCAACGGTGGAAATTCCTGCAGGTCAGTGGATGCCGAAGCAACACGGACCACTGGAGGTGATACGACAGAGGTGGAACCAGGAACAGCAGCTGGAACAGATTCAGTGGGGAGGGTGGGGGAAGAATCCGGAGCGGTGGGCAGAGTCTCCGCTGGAACAGCAGCATCAAGTGATTGAGTTGGAACAGTAGCAGCTGTGGAATGTGGGCATGCCGATGCAAGGTGACCTTCACCCTTGCATCGGAAGCACTGGACGCCAGCAAACAGATTGAAAATGTAGGTCCGGGTTTCAGTTATGAGTTCCAGGGTGGTTGGCCGGTTAACTATTGCTTGTGGGGTTGGAAAGATGACTCGGTATTGACGACGACCGCCCTGAACATGTTTCAGGGGAGTCGCGAGCAGCAACTGGGAGGTACTTTGTGGTACCAACCACTCGCCCCATGGTGTTAAGGGCATCAATTAATACCGAGTCAGGCACAGCTGTGGGTACTGGAGACAAGGTGACAGTCACTGGTCTTTGAGCTGCTGCAACTGGTTGGAGATGTACGGAACCAATGTCCAAGCCAAAAGCAAGGATTTTGTCCACTGCCTGTTGATGAGTGAAGTGCACGACAACACCCCCTCCCAAGCGGATAATAGACACAATGCTTTCTCCGGGTACAACTTTAGAAATAGCATTTAAATATTGGGGGAGGGGGTGTCGCGCAGAGCAGGAACAAATACACTTAAAAGTAAGGCAGACGAAAGTTCCTTACCTTGAGGAGAGTCGAGTGGTAATGTTATCCTTAAAGCGGAAGCAACACGTGTAAACTCTGGTCGCGAAGACACAGAAGCACTTTGTAAAGTAGAAGTCGCACTCACAGCCGCGGCGAACGAACGAGACACAGGAATAGAAGAGCTGGGTACCTCTGACCCAGGCTCCGGCACATTTGTAACCAGCGGTACAGTTGGCGACGAAACCACAAAACCATTTGACTGAACACCATTCATGGTGGTCACGGAAGATACAGACGACGAAGAAAGCGCAGAGGAAGGAGATATAGACGGGTATATGGCACTCATGCTGGTGGAGGTAGTAGCCAGCCCGGCTACTAACCCTCGCGGCTCGAGCGTTGCAGCTTGCAACACTCAAGAACAGGCAAAAAACGAAAAAATAAGCACGTACAGCTTGTACGCCTTACTACTTGCGAGGAAGGAACACAGGTAATAACAACACACGAACTTTCAAAGAACAAACGCAAAAAAAAAACACAAACTTCACACAAAACTTCCAATCCTGGCAGGAGCTCGAAAAAATGCGACTGATCAGGCAGAAGCCAGCGCTTAGACCATTGCACCACCTGGGTGGCTCACTATTACTGCTGCACACGACGTGGAAGGACGCTCAGGCTCTTCGATTCCTCTTCCTGTTTGCAATACTTTATGCCATGCTGACCCTGCTGCGCAGGGATCTAGGCGTTGGCGTCTGATTATTCGTGCGAAATTCGTTCGGGTTCGAATCCCGGTGAGGCATAGAGGTTATGTATGTCTTACGGCATTGACACTCTCCTTTCTCTGGAACCAGTAGCCCTAAATTAGGGACGGGTGACTTCTTATAGCCCATCGAGTTTCTCACTGCGTCGTTTTTTATTTTTTAAAGTGATTTATTGGACCTTGTGGTACACAGACATGACAAACAGAAACAGGATACATATATTTCACAGCAACAAGTACAAATCATACATGGTTTTACAGCATGCCAAATGATCAATGTACACAGATATGGACAGTGTTGATCATGTAACACATTGTGAACAAGTATACATCAAACATGGATTTTTCAGTATGCAAAATGACCAATTTACACAGAGAACCAGTGTTGAACAAGTAACATATTGAGAACCAGTGCCGAAAGACAAACACAAACGTCCATGCTACACCGGGATTCGAACCCGAACCTAACTAGGGCGAATGATCATAATCCAGCGCCTTATACCACTGCGTCCCCCGGGACAGCACACGTGGTCGTTAAACGCCCTAACAAAAGAACAAAAAAGAAATTATACCACCAATACGCGCTCTTACGTGGCACACACTTTTCACCAAATACTGTTGAAGTCAAGCTTTGGCTTGTGACCATTCGTCCGTGATGGGTTCGAATCCCGGTAAGGCATGGATGTTGTGTTTGTCTTACGGCCCTGGCTCCCTACCTTCCCTGGAACCAGTAGCCCTAAATTAGGGACGGGCGACTGCTTATAGTCTATTGAGTTGCTTACGGTGGTCGTTAAACCTTCAATCAAAAAAAAAAAAGAAAAGAAAAAAAGTCAGGCTTTTTCCATAACAGGTTTCTTTAAACGACAGCGAAACCTAATCGCGTATCTTCGCTCTAAATTACGTTCTGTTTTTTATTTGTTGTCACCAGGAATCGCATTCATTCCTTCCGTTCTTTAGGTGCAATAAACCGATAAAGATGAAACATCAACACGTGTCTGCGCGGACCACTTGAGTTCCAATTTCGTTTCACTGCCACCACAACAGGGCATGACGTTATGGTGTCAGTAGATACGAAATTTGTTTCAAGCCTATAGGGAAAGTTCTCGACTATGCCTCCAAAGACCTATCATCTCTCAGAGGCAATGATCATAAGAAAAAGTTCAAATAGCGTTTCCCAGGGCAATCGAGCATTGCACGTTGGCTAAACGTTTATTGCTTTTTTGTACTCATTTAAAACCATGCCATGGCCGGGTGGCGCAGTGGTCTAAGGCGCTGGCCTCTGCTCATTCGTCCGTAAGGGGTCCGGGTTCGAATCCCGGTCAGGCATGGATGTTGTGTTTGTCTTACGGCACTGGCTCTCTCCCTTCCCTAGAACCAGTGACCCTAAATTAGGGACGGGCGACTGCTTATTTATAGCCCATTGAGTTGCTCACGGTGGTCGCTAAACCTCCAATCAAAAAAAAAAAAAAAAAAAAACCCCATTCCATCAGCACCGATTAGTTATACGGTGAAGGAAAGTTAACCTAGACTACGTAATTATTTTATTGCTTTCAAGACGCAAAGTGCCCTTTTCTTGAAAGCAGGGTTAGTGAAAGGCCAAACCCGGAGATGAATATCAAGAATTGGAGACAGATAGTTAGAAGACGAGTAAGGAAGCTGGGACACGTAGGCTCCTGACATGGCGCAAGTAAGAGCATAAAAAACGAACTAGAGAAGAGATTAAATAGAACGTTAAGTTGAAAGTAAAATAGTAGTAAGTAATTGCATAATTGAGACCAATACCAGGATAACAGCATAATATGCTTTAGTTAATAATAAATAGTAAATTAATTTCACAAGTGCATTTACTGCTTTCTTCGTGATATATCTTTTACGTACCAAGAGTTGCACTAGACCGAATTCGGAGCGGGATGTAATAAAGATTCTGCTAACACTTCTCACATGCGTCGGGGCTAATATCTTGCATTGAAGCTATGTTAGCAAAATACAGGAAATAGTTACAAATCCACTTCTTCTCCCTTTCATGCGTACATTACATTCTTTGTTCTCTCTCAAATCAGATTGACGGTGTGTAAAGAGCACAGTATCCTAAAAGAACTGCTCTCTTAGCAGACATCTTTTTACTTCACCGATTGCTTTACCACAGCGATATATCCACTGAATGTTCACGGAATTGCGATCACGCCTATGCAAAGTGAGTTATACTCGATGCAACGCGAAGGAGGTCGTATATAAGAGTTTCGTGGTTCATTTGAGAGCGAAGTTACCGATGCGATGGATAAAACCAAAGATTTATCGGAGTTTGCAGAAGATCAAATGGTGAGCGCACTAAAGGTAGGTGCGCACATTTCGGAAATGGAAACACTTGTAGTTTGTTAAAGGGCCTCCGTAGTTTAAGTACACTAGGAGTGGTGCCAAAATGGTGAAACAACTAATCGGCGAAACAACTGTAGAGGGTAGCGAGGGAAGGATTCCAGAAGTGAATAACGAATGCGTCGCTTGGTACAGCGCAATCGGCGCAGCATAGTTTCGCAACTGGCGGTCCAGTACGATATGGGTCAACATGAGACAATCTACCGCTCATTTATGAATCGCGCAATGGCACAGGAAGGCTAAGAGATGGAACCCATGAGCTTGCTTCGGCACTAAGTGAGTCGTTTACGTCCATCGACCTAAACGATTCACCTGCTGCCAACAAGTGGATTGGACGGCAGAAGATTGGAAGCAGGTGCATTGGTCCGATCAATCACGATATTTACTCCATTCTGCGGATGGCCGAGTTCGTATTTGTAGTCAGCAGCATTAAATTATGAGTACCATGGAATCGACTCTCCAGGCCGGTGGGCGTGATTGTATGCTATGGAGTATTTTTATATCTGCTATGAACTGGCTCATCTAGTGATTGTGGACCAGCGCATGGCCGCCGGCCACTACGAAGGCCAGCTTGTAGATTATGTACATCCCATAATGTTGCACCTCCACCCAGAAGGTGATTTGTTTTTTCAGGATGGTAATGCCCCATGTCATGGGGCCGCCTCGTGTAGGAATGGTTTGACTAAAACAGTACTAATATGAGACATCTCGAATTATTCCCAAACTCGCCTCATTTCAAACCAATTAAACGTCTTTCGGAGGTTGTGGAATGCCTGGTTATACACAGTTGGACGCACCACACCGCTCCATACCGGAACTGTGGGCTGAAATACAAATCGTTTGGTTGAAGATCCCCTCGCAACTGCACGGACACCTCGTTAAGTCGATGCCACTCTAAGTGGCGGCCGTTCTCTGGACGAAATGAGGCCCCACGAAGTAAAAGTAATAGGTTGGTGGTCGTAATTCAGTGAGCGCTCAGTGGGTATTAGCGCTTAAGACGAATTCTTCTAGATGGAGACATATTATCTAGGTTAACCTTGATTTCACCCTCTGTTACATAGACCTCTTTTTTTTTGTCAGCACTCTTCCTGCTCTCGGCCCTATGGCAAAGTGGTCAGAAACGCAAACTTCTGGTTAATCGTCTTAGTTGGAAAGGTTTCCGAGTTCTAGGTGAAGCATGGAGGGCACTTACGTTCACTCTTCTAGATGTGTCCCTTCCCTGGAACCAGAGGTCCTAAATTAGCAACCGGTGACTCCATATGGCGTAAGCCACTAAGATGGATCTTTAAACTTCGACATAAGCAAAACAACAAAAGAAAGAAAAATACCCCCTAGTTATATTCCCATTATATCTAGAATATACAGGGCTTTATCAAAATAATGGAACAACCAACTGCGATTGGAGTACACGCAATGCATCGTATGCAAATCACAGGGACTACGTCACCCGCAACGAGAGATATACACGATCGAGTCACATTATTGTGACCACCGGCTACCCAGAGTAACCACCGTGTGCAGCGTGGACATCAGCTAGACAGGCTGGGAGTGATTCATTAAGGTGCTGGAAGGTGTTCACGGGTATGTGGAGCCATGCTAACTGCAGTGCATCTGCCAGCTGCTGGAGGGCGCGTGGTGGAGGACCCATAGAGAGAACAACACGATCGAGGTGGTTTAACAGATGTTCAATTGGGTTCAAGTCTGGGGAATTAGGGGCCCAGAGAAGTACTTTGAAGTCTTCATCGTGCTCTTTCAACCACTCTCGGACATTTCTAGCTGTGTGACACGTTGCATTGTCGTACAGGGAGATCCCATCTGCCCCAGGGAAGACAATTAGCATGTATGGGATGTACGTGGTCTGCAAGAATGGATTCATAATGAATTCAGTCCATAGTGTCTTCCACAGGTATGAGTAGACCCAGAGAATGCCACGAAAACATTCCCCAGACCATAACGCTGCCACCCCACCAGCTTGTGTTCTTCCAGCAATGGTTGAGGGTGTTTGCCGTCCGATGTATCTCGCCTTATACGCCAACGTACATCCTTTCGATGAAGCATAAAACGTGATTCATCGGAGAAGGCAATCCTTTGCCAATCAGCGAAGGTCCAATTCCGATATTGCCATGCAAATGTAAGCCTTTTGTATGCACCTTTGTTAGCACAGGTGTAGTGACCATCTGTCTGCATCGGAGCCCCATACGCAGCAGGGTTCGCTGAACTGTCGTTTTAGACATACTTCCGGTAGCCCTCTGGTTCATTCGGCCAGTGATTCGCTCCACTGTAGCGTGTCGATCGGTCACCCACGCACCTTCGCATCCAACGTTCACCTCTCACATCAATGGCAAGTGGGACTCCGCAGTTTCCATTCGCAGTGGTGCCATTTCTTCAATTACGATACACTTTAACCACAGTAGCACGCAAACAGTTCACAAGCTGCGCTGTTTCAGAAATATTGTCACCCTTGGCCCGAAAGCCGATAAATATCTCTTTTTGTGCAAATTTGATAAATCGCTCCTTTTATCCATGACAGCAACGAATGATATGTTTTCAGAATGCCTACAGCACACCTTATACACCCTCCAAGCCAGCTCACAACACGTGACTTATTTCATTGGCTTACGCTCTGTTGACGTCAAAAGTAGGAGGTGGTCACAATAGTGTGACTCGACTGTGTATAAAGCGGTGTAGTGCAATGTTGGCTATCACGTAGCAGTGCCATAGTCGCCGGTGAAACAGTTGTTGAGGAGTAATTGTCTAAAATCTCAGATCTCAGTGACCTAAATAAGGCATGATCATTGGTACGCGTCGTGCAGGATCGTCAATAACTAGAAATGCAGAAACAGTAGGTTTAACAAAAGGAACACTGTCGAAGATTACGACTATCTACTTATCAAAAAGGACAAGGCGTTGTCTCCAAACGTGAAAATTATGGACTCCATATGAAGACATCCGACAGGGATAAACGAACATTGGTGCGAATGTGCAACGGAAGTACAAGCACTGAAAATAGCAGCAGAACTGAACACCAGTCGGAATGATCCCGCTTCCGTCATAACAATTCGTTTGAAACTGCATCGTGCAGGTATTTATGGCTGTGTTGTAATTCACAAAACTGATTACCAACATCAATGCAACAAAACGTGTAAGGTGGTGAAGCACATAAAAACTAGGTTGCTAAAGATTGGCAACGTGTTATCTGGTATAATTTATCGTGATTCACGTTGTTTCTCATCATTGGAGGAGGGTACGTCAGGCGAAAATCTGCAGAAGCGTACCAGCCCGACTGTTTGGTTCCGACTGTGGAGCACTGAGGTGGATTCCTGATGCTGTGAGGAGCCATGTCATTGCGTTACTTACGGCTATTTGTTATTTTACAGGGTCATGTAGCATCTGCAACGTACGAGCACATTTTTTGGTGCCACCTGCACCCATAGTTGCAAGCATTGTTCCTTAATGACCTTCCCTGATTTAAAATAGATAATGCACTCTAGCATTGTACGACACGTGTCAAGTTGTGGTTTGCAGAGCATGAGGATGAGATACAGTAGCGACCCTGACCACCTTAATCTCCAGACCTGAACATTTGGGGGAATATCTGGAGCGAAAGGTCAAATCACACTTTCCGCCTCCAACATCACTGGCACAGTTGGGACATATGTATTTTACACGAACAATTCCATTATCGTATGTGAATGAACTTGTATAAATCTATTCCAGATCGAACTGTTTCTCTTCTGGATGTCCAAGGTTGGCTTACAGCTGATTATTAAAATGTTCTCCACAAACAGTAAGCTTTTGCGTTATGTTGATAAACCCATGAATATACGTTATGAAATACTGGAACACCAGAGATCGAAATATTGCCTTTTTAACAAGTGTAGGCACATATTTAGCCTGTTACACTGCACTAGCCTGTATGGTGATGAATTTCTTTTTCACTTGTAACTTCCGCTATTTTTTTCCCATCAGGGTAACACAATATTAAATTTCGTCTTGAGAGTGTAATAGTTTTTAAGTCATGGCGGCAACAAACGACAGACACATACAGAGGCAGACTGATACACAAGCACCACCGTCACCGTGGAATTAGTGAAATCAGGTGTTAAGGAGTTTTAATACTATAATTTTAGGCAAAAATATTAAATCTCATTCGGAACATCTCTCTCCATTTACCTTTGTTCTACAAGCGTGCGAAACTTTTATCTCCGTTACCCACGTCAGGAAGTATGTTTTCTTATGTTTTCTCAGTGGCGCCTTGGAGACGCTTTCTCTAAAGGCCATCTACAGTGGTATACAATAGAAGAGTCATTTGCAATTTTCATCTTTGTGCTTGAAGCCTCGTCCAATGCAATTAGCACCTTCGCCATCTTCACTTCAAAGTAACCGGAAGGGTACCCGGGAGTTGTTTAATCTCAGATTTGAGCTCTGTGCTTTATGCGGCCTTTATTCCTCTGGAGAAACCGCAGTTTTTAAGGAAGCGAAGGGGATGAGTTTGCCTGGTAACAAGGGAATAGCTGGACAGTCAGCGCAAGGGGTTAGAAGCGAGGAGTCCCAAGAGGACGACGAGGAGCGCCTTAGGTGTTGGCGCAGGACGTATAGCTAACCGGTGAATTCGGGTTTTACCGCGTTCTCGGGAGAGAAGAGGGAACGACCAATAGTGATAATGTAACGAAAAGCAGTTCCCGGAGAAAGATTGTTTGCGGAAAGAAAGAGTGAAACAAAACAGAGCCTATGAACAACAAACACTCCGCGATTGAGTCAAAGAGATGAATAAATTGTTTTAAGAGATATAAAAGAATTGCATGAATGTTTAAGCGTCCTATTATTATTATTATCTACCTCAAGAAACAACAAGTTAACAAAGGTTAATATACCAACAAATTAACACAGATTCGGCAGAACCAAAACAAAATGTGCATTTCTTCTGAAATCTCGAAGTCGATTTTAAAAGAATTTTTTTTCATAAAAATATAAAATAATGAAAACGATAATAAGGACGGTAACAAAGACAAATTCTACTATGTCCTATGGAGCTATTTTCACAGTAAGTACTTCTCGAGCTACGAGTGGAACAGCTTTCAGCGTCTAGTGGGTATTATTGTAATACCAGACATTTGATCAAAGTTTAGCTGGATTTAAGTACCAATATTAAATCAAAGCTAGTAAGAAAGTGTCACTGAAAATATTCAATTTTTATTTTATTTTTTCTCGCCAAATCCGCGAAAAAAAAAAGGCCATTTTGAAAAAAATATTTGATTTTTTTTTAAACAAAACTTGTTTGGGATGCTAGCGGTGAACGTTCGTTTGCCGTACTTAAACGGGTTAAACATTATTTATGCAATTCATTAAGTCCTGCATTTTAGCAATTTGTCACTTATGCTTGTGAACAAAACGAAGTTCATTTGCTTTTAAAAACAGATTATGAATCCATCTTATATATAAAACATAAAAGTCTGTTTGTCTGAAGCAGCAAAAACTCTCGAACACCGAACTGTGGCATCGTGAAATTTTCATAGCTTATTAATACTGGAATTTCTAGGTCAACGCAACTATTTTAAGATCTGTAAGTTGTTTCGTTTGCGAGTTATGAATTAATTATTAAGCTAATCAATAAAGTCAGCGTCGTTTGCTACGTCATCGTTATCTGTTCCAAATCTGAAAGCACGTGACTGCATTCATCCACAGGTGTTTCTATTCTTTGAGAACTGTGCATAAAAAAATGCAAAAACAAACTTTGCGAAATATTTACGAAACGGGCTGACATTTTTGTCAATACCATGAATTGGTAATAAGAGGAGTCCCTCAAAATTTCACCGGAATCCGGTCAAAACTTTTAAAAATAGGCATGGAATTTTTAATTCTCGGTAAGCAGAAATATATACGCAGAAACGGTTAATAAAATTTTGACGGCTAATTAAAAAAGTTATTTACCGATTCAAACGAAATTTGGAGGTCATGTTCCTATTAACGATTTATGGTGTTCATTAAAATTTCAGCCAGTTTCATAAAATATACGTTTTAACTTTTTTATCCCAGAGATTCGCCCCTCAAAGACGTCTGAAACGGAAAGCACGTGATGCATTTGATCATCCATAACAAATTGTTAACGAATTTTGTTCAGTCAGTGTTCCAATGTTGTGTCCCCTGGACGCGTGTTAAATAATTCGTAACGCTTTTGGTCCGTTTGATTCTGCAGCTGTATGTTGGAATGTCAAGAGCAAAGGATCCAACAAAATTATATATTGTCGCCGATGAATGAGAAACCAAAAATGTTGTGTACGGCCAAGAGCTGAAATAATCACATATGAATAAATAATTTGTAATGACCGAATTTGTGAATTCAGCTTTTTTCTTTCTTGCAAGCATCAATTTTTCCCCCGATTTTTTCAGTGACATATAAGGGAATATGAAATTAATAAGCCTAAATCCCGGGCAAATCCGTGTAGTAAAGCTAGTATTTGATAAATTCGCAAAACTGAAAGCGAGAAAAGTTCTATTTTAATATGATTTTTCTATGTAAACGTATACCAACTGGCTAAGATATTTCACTTATTTTTTTTCAAAACGAAATACGAGTCTGTTTATGTACGTGCTTACTATACTTACTATTTAAAAACACTAAATGTGATTGTTTTTATTCACAAGTATGTGATTTCTGATATGTATGCGTTTTTGTTTAATTAAAAAATAATAAATGTTACATTTTTGAATTCATGCATTTTAATTTAACATCCTTAAAAAAAATATTTCAAGTTTTTAGAGGGCCCCCCCAAAGCCAGATTACGATTAAGGCCTCAAAATGCTTGATCCTCTACCGGGCCCACACCTCACAGAGTAGGTTACTCTGTAGCCTGGTTAACACCGCGGGAAAACTGCATTGTTTTGAAAAAAGAAAATACTGTAAATTATAAATTTTCTTTTGAGTTACAATTTTCTGTAAATTTATTCATCTGTTGTTCATTTCTATATACACTATATTGACAAAAATCACCGGACACCTAGAAGAGAAACACAACATAGTATTTATTGACATACATTAGCACGGTGTCTGTTATTGACATACATTAGCACTTTGGCCTTAATGCATGCACTGGCCCTTCGAGACTTGTTTCGACAAGGTTTTGGAGCACAGCCATAAGTATGCGCTTCCATTCAGTACATAATGCTGCCGCTAACTGTTGTTTAGTAGTAGGCCGTGGTTCCAAACTTCTTATGCGGCGCTCTAATTCATCCCATAGGTGCTCTATGGGATCAAGATCAGGGCTCTGTGCTGGCCAGTCCACACACGATGCGGAATTATCGTCAAACCACGCCGTAACAGTCCTTGCTTTATGGATCGGTGCATTATCTTGTTGGTACCAACAAGGCTCGGTTCCATAGTATTGCCACAGAGTTGGTAGGGCATAATTGTCCAGATTATCGAGGTAGAAGTGCTGGTTAACAGGTTTGTCCACGATAACCAACGGGCAGGGACCGTAACACGAAAAACACCCCCACACGAGTACACTGCCAGCTGCAAACTTGACCATAGGAACAGTACACTGTGGTAAATAGCGTTCCCCTGACTGCCGCCATACCCACACAAGGCCATCAGACTGATGGATCGTGCATCTGGATTCATCAGTCCATAGGACCCGTTTCCATTGATTTACGGTCCACGATAAATGTTTGTTACACCATGCGAAACGACAAGTGGCATTCCGAGTGGAGATGAAAGGTTTATGAGCAGCCGCACGACCACGGCAACCCATGGAATGAAATTCTCTGCGAATGGTACGTGTACATACCGAGGTTCCAGCATTTTTGCTCACCTGTACATTGTGGTCTTGTGCAGTACTCCGTCGATTAGCAGTAACGACTCTCCTAAAGCTTCGACGTCCTCTATCACTGATTTTCTTTGGTCTGCCGGTACGTTTTACTGCTTCAGGCACGCCATGTGTCTTCCACTTATTCAGTACATCCAAAACAGTTGACTTGGGTATGTTTAAACGCCTCTCAGTTTCTCTTATGGACAACCTACTAATACGTAAAACACCCAACGATCTTTCGCTTCTCAAAGTCAGTTCTCTCTCGCAGCGACATTTCCACTCAACCTCACAACGCGATATGATCGCGGTCAGCTGCAGGCTTGTTTTTATATCGTTTGCAGCTGTACCGCACATCTTAACAACGCAGCGGATCCGTTCATTTGCTTTTGAATGGGTGCCCGGTGACTTTTGTCAGTTAGTGTATATTTTACACTCAGTGACAAAAGTAGAGGGTTTGTTTTGGGGAACGCAATGTTTTGTGTTTAGAGGCCGGAAGAATTCTCTCTCTCTCTCTCTCTCTCTCTCTCTCTCTCTCTCTCACACACACACACCACATTTTGTATGCACATAAAAAAATATTACGAAGAAAAAACTAAACCCTTATAAATTTATAATTTAGCTGAAGCAGCTTCTTTCTTCTTAATTGCGCCACTGGAAAATAGCGAAATTCACTAATTGTTTTCCTATTTGTACATACACTGAAGTGCCAGAAAAACTGGTACAGACGAGCTTATGCAAAATACGTAGAATGCAACGTGAGAGATTTGACCCAGACAGGAGGGAGCGCCTGAAAAGGGAATATAATCTCCTCAACGCAATGTATCGCAAAGCAATGGTAGCATCGAAGAGAGAGCATTGGAGACAGTTGTGTGAGACCACCCCTGTCGGCAACCCCTTTGGGGTACCGTACAAGGTGGCGAAGGGCTCGATCACCGGCCCACTGTTACTGGCTTCCGTCAGAACAGAGAGTGGCACCAACACCGCCACCCTGGAAGACACAGTGGAGGTGCTCTTAAACCACCACTTCCCTTCCGATGAGGAGACGGGAGACTCCCCGGATCAAACATCGATCAGAGAGCACTGCAGAGAACCACCAGACACGGTTGACGACCCGCCCTTCACGGAGGCGGAGATAGGTGCTGCAATCAATAGCCTGAACAAAAGCAAGGCACCAGGCATAGATGGGTTGGACCTTTCGATCATCAGAGAGGTGTTTCTATCCAACCCTGGGTACTTCGTTGCCCTGTTTAATAAATGTCTGGAAAGAGGTTGTTTCCCATCAATGTGGAAAACTGCGCTGCTTGTCCTCTTCAGCAAAGAAAACAAGAGCCGAGCAGATCCCGCAGCTTATAGGCCGATTTGCCTGTTGTCAGCATGGAGTAAGGTGCTGGAAAAGGTCCTCGTGACCCGAGCAACCCACTACCTAGTCGGCCTAGGTAAGCTCTCCAGCCGCCAATTCGGTTTCACACCGGAGAAGTGTACCAGCCAAGCGCTGGTCAGCCTTACTCAGCAGGTAAAGCAAAATCGTGCACAGGGAAAGCACACCTGTCTCGTTTCTTTGGATGTGCGGGGCGCTTTCAACAACGTCTGGTGGCCAATGGTCCTGGACCGTCTGAAAAGCTTTGGCATCCCCAGGAATCTGTTCCTCTTAATAAGCGATTTTCTCTCGCATAGAAGAGTAGAGTTCGAGGTCGGAGACAAGACCTATAGCAGGGAATACACCAAGGGGTGTCCGCAGGGCTCTTGCTCGGGCCCCCTGTGGTGGAATGTATTTGCAGATACCGCACTTGCGCTTCCTCTGGAAGACGGGGTGCAGCTGCAAGCCTACGCAGATGACCTCATGCTAATAGTGTCAGCATCTGGTAGGCACGTGATTGAGCGGAAGGTACACACCGCTCTCTCACAGCTAAATAGTTGGAGCAAGGAGTGTAAGCTCTGCTTCGCTCCCGAAAAGACGACACTAATGCTAATAGCAAAGAAGGGGGAACTGGTCACTCCACCAAAGTGTCGCTTCAATGGGCATACTATTAAAGCGGTGAGAGAGATGCGGTACTTAGGGGTCATCCTTGACACCAGATTGTCAGGGCTACCGCATCTTCGCTTCTTGAAGGACAGATGCACCAGCATTCTAAATAAGATCAACGGAATGCGGCTGCCTGGGACAGCCAAAAAGGTGCTCTATAAGCGAGGGGTGGAGCGCATATTAACATATGCGTGTCCCGCCTGGTGGTCAGATACGGTCAGGATGAGAAATGGTATTAACCAAATTCAGCGCAGGGCGCTTTGGGCATGACCAGGTGCTTCCGAACGACCTCCACAGCGGCGCTCCAAGTGCTGGCTGGGTGCGAACCGGCGGACCTGGTCGTAGCGAGGGAAGCAGCAATGTAGACCCTCCGCTACGGGGAAGATGTTTCCTTCCTGGGACACCAATATCGGTCGTCCGAGGTGGAACTTCTGAGAATGGACTGGAATTGCCACCCAGCCAACGAGCTTTGTCTGAGTTGGGATAAAGCCCTCCCCACAGGGCAGGGGAAGGAACTGTACACGGACGGATCTAAAATAGGAAGTAGTGTCGGCGCAGGTTTCTGCGTGATCTCGGATGGCAACGAGATGCACGCGGAACGAATGAAACTCTCGCCCAATTCCTCTGTGTTTCAAGCAGAGTTATTGGCGATCAGAGAAGCACTGCGTTGGGTGCTTGCTATGAACGGAGAAGGGGCCTATAGCATACACTCTGACAGCCAAGCGGCCCTGAAAGCGCTTGGCCAATTCGGGAGTAAGACTCCCCTTGTCAGAGAGATAAAAGTGCTATACAAATTAATGGAGAGTAGGAGGTTACCTTCCACTGGATCCGAAGTCATGTCGGTACAGTCGGAAATGAACGTGCAGACCGGCTAGCGAAGGAAGCTACTGGTAAAGAGGAGATAGATTTTCAGATGCGAACGCCGCTGCAAAGTGTGCGGACGCAACTGAAATCAGCCACATTGGTTGAGTGGCAGCAGAGATGGGATGAAGGGGATACGGGTAGAAGGACATACCGTATCTTCCCCGAATCTCGATAAGGCGCATTGAGAGTAATGGCTTCCTCAACCAAGTACTAACCGGGCACGGAGTGTCGCTGGAGTACTTCCGCAGATTTGCGGTTAGGGAGCGAGTGTGCATGTGTGGTGCCCAGACTGCAGATGTCGCACACATGATTCTAGAATGTGCTTCTCTGGCAGGGAAGAGAGCAACGTTAGTGCCAGAATTGGCAAAGACGAGGGACCTCTCGATCCTGCTCGCGTACCCAAGAGCGAGGCAGGGGCTCATCGAGATGGTCAAGTATCTCAAAGAGGAACAGGCGGTCTACCTAATAGAGGGGTGACCGAAGAAGAACGAAGAAGGAAGAAGGAAGAAGAAAAGAAGAGGAATGAAGAACCGAAGAAGGGAAACCGATGACTCGAGCCCAGAGTCGTCACCACAGAACCTACCCTAGTCCTGTACAGAACCTACCCTAGTCCTGTGGTAATGTAAATAATGTAAATATTTTTCTATGTGAGAGGGCCCATTGAGCAAAGGACTTGTTTCCTAAGCGAAGATGGGTTCCTCAGTGTAAATAAACATGCATGTAACCTGTGTTTCTAAATAAAGGGCAGATGCCCTAAACAGTTCGCGCCAGCAATTATTCTCCCAGTCAGGGGTAGAGAAAAAATTTCTAGCCCCTGCCCAAATGGCACGCACACCCGGGTCATGGAGGAGAGGTGGGAAGTGCCGGCAACCGGGGGTAGCAGCGCACCGCAGGTCCATGGACCGATCCTGTCCGGATGGAGGAATGTCGGATCCAGGCAGGATTACTCGCAACGCCGTCACCAAAAATCTATTGAGAGAGTTCTCCTAACCCTGTGGAGTCCGCATTTGGACGGTACAGGATAATGGTCATCAGCTAGTCTTTACCCTAGTCGTTATGCAAAATACATAGCAACGTCACCTATGCGCGTACTCGGTTGCGTCCGCCAGTGCGTATATAAAGCGATAGACATCCTTGCCAGCTGTCAGAGCTGTTTTCGGCATGAGAATGACAAGTAATAACGATTTAAGCGATTTTCAACGCGGTGTCATAGTGTGCGCTCGTGAGATGGGCCATAGTATTTCGGAGGTAAAAACGAAGTTGGGGTTTTCACGAACGACCATTGCAAGGGTGTGCCGTGACTACAAGAATTTCGGCAAAACCTCCAACCTACGATACCAGTGTGGCCGTAAAAAGACATTGGGTGAACGTGACCATCGTCGGCTGTCAAGAATCGTTTCACGCGATAGGCGTGCAACACTCTCGCAGGTATCATTGGAATTCAATGCTAGAACCTCAACAAGCATCAGCGTCCGGACTGCGAAACGTACCCTGCACGATATGGGCTTTGGGAGCCAACGCCCAACTCGAGTCCCCTTGATGGGTGCACGACACAGAGCTATGCGCCTCGCTTGGGCACGGCAACACCGCCACTGGAAACAAGTAGCCTGGTCTGATAAGCCGCGTTTTCAACTATATTGGGCAGATGGAAGGATTCGTGTGTGTCGCGAACCCCATTAAGCCATGGATCCCGCCTGTCAATCTGAACGTGATACAACAACACATTTGGGATGCTATGCAACTGTACAGGCTGGTGAGGCGTCCGTTATGGTATGGAGGGTGTTTAGCTGGACTTCACTGGGACCCCTGGTACGTCTACAAACGTCTGTGACCAGCCAACGTTATGGCGCATTATTTGTGACGAGGTACACCCGTTCATGTCCTGCATTCATACTGGTGAATAGGGCCTGTTCCAACAGGACAAAGCACCTCCACACAAGTGTCGGAACGCCACATCATGGCTAGAGGAGCATTCATCTGAGTTTGGGGTGTTTCCATTCCCACCCAAGTCCCCAGATCTGAATGTGATACAACACATTTGGGATGCCATGCAACGCGCTATCGAACGCAGGTATCCGAGACCTCGGAATACACCCGAATCGTGGAACGCTCTGCAGGAAGTTTGGTGTGCATTGCCTACAGCATATTTGCAGAAGCTAGTGGAGTCCATGCCCCGTCGTATTTCTGCCGTCCTGCGCTCCCGTGGAGTACCTACCAAGTATTAGACTGGTGTACCAGTTTTTCTTGCAATTCAGTGTATTAATTATCGTAATAAATGAGGATATTCAGTTCATCGACGTTTTACAGTATCATAAGGACAAACACTATACATATGGTAATTTTAACTTAGGGGGGAACACCTCAGAAAGTGTTCATTTCTTATGTTACAATACCAAAGAAACCGCTGGTGTTAGGCACCACTTTAAACAATTAGAGGATGCCGTCTCTTCCTGAATCCAGTGCGGTCTTGGTGAACTGCTATGTACCAATTGTTCCTGTCAGTGGCGCACCCTCGGGGGGGGGTCGATAGGGCCCTCTCCTTTGGGTTGACAAAGCGGAAAATTATTACGTCGAAGTTTGAAACAAAAAATCTACCGTATAATTATAACAAACATGCAATAATTATAAGGAGAAGTTGTTCTGTTAAATTAATTTAGAAAATTCTAACCCGAAAAAGAATTTCGTCTACTGCTTCTTCTAATCATTTAACTTTCTTGTACTGTAACTTTACTAGTAACTGGATACGAATAAATGTAGAAAAAGTCAACCTCCTTCTTAATTGTTATGGCACCTGACTATATTTTCCAGTAAATTTTGGTGGGGTTGGTTGGTTGGTTGGTTAGTGGATTTTAGTAGCGCAAGGGCCAGGTTTGGCCAAAGAGCGCCAGACAAAGAACGATCAGCCACAGATTTTGAAAAGCGTGGAAAATGAGTAAGAGCAGACAGGCTTGGGAAAAGTTGAAAAAGAGCATGATGAAAGCAGTGAAGACAAGGTAGTTAATCAGATTTATAAAAAAATTTACTAATTGAGAGGGACGAATCGTCACTCTCCTCCCCCCACACTCATCTGCAATGCTGGCAGAGGGCGGGGACGAACTGTCACTCTCCTCCCCATCCATGTTCCTCTGCAATGCCGGTTGAGGCTGGGGACGAACTGTCACTCTCCTCCCCCCATGTTCCTCTATAATGTTGGTTGAGGGTGGGGACCTCGCAGAGGCCGAGACAGTTGGATGGACACTGCACACCTTTGCGGATTGAGGGCCGGGTCTTCCGCACGTGCAGGCTGTCTGCTGGGAACCGGAAGAGTCGGTCGTCTTCAAAAGAAAAGGCGCAGACTCAGCTGGTCGAATAAGCTGGAGCTCGGTGAAATCCACCCGTGTCGCTTGTTCAACTGTAGATCGCTTGGCAAGTGCGGCGAGAGCTACAGGGCGCGGAACAAAGGGCTGCACGGGTTGTGGCAGAGACTTAACTACTGCGGCAAAACTACGCTGTCGGATGGTGGGTATACCCAACTTGGCTTTGGCAGCAGGGTACGAGAGGCCTTCCAGGGTCTTGAGGCGCTGGATCGCCATCTCGTCCTTCCATTTCATACAGTTGCGGGAGTAAGCTGCATGGGCCTCACCGCAGTTAACACAGCAGGCCGCAGAGGTGCAACCATCCCCGTCATGATCACTGGAGCCACAATTTGCGCAACGAGCGGAACTCTTACAGAAACGTTGGGAATGCCCGTACCTCTGGCACCGGAAACAGCGCAGAGGACGGGGAATGTACGGGCGAACTCCACAGACCAAGTAGCCAGCCTTGATTTCGGTCGGAACTTTCGAGGAGTTAAAAGTCAAGATTACATTTTTAGACTTAATCAAGGAACCATCGCGCCGGAACATCATACGACGAGCAGCAATAACACCTTGATCTGCAAGTTCAGTCACCAATTCGTCCTCACTGCATGGCAAGAGATCAAACTCCGAAATAACACCCCGAGAGGTGTTAAGAAACGGGTGAGGTGTCACTTTGACAGGAATGCCTTGAAGACTAGAAAGGTGCAGAAAAGTGTTACTCTGAGAAACACTGCAAGTTTGGACAAGCAGGTCCCCAGAGCGAAGCTTCCTCACAGACTTCAAGGGGCCAACCGCAGCGTCCAAAGCTTTAGAAATGAAAAATGGAGATCTGGTGGACAGTCTCTCATTCGGATCGATGGATGCTACAAGTAAGTGTGTAGCATGCGTAGTCACAGCAATCGAGGGAGACGACGCTTCGGAGCGACTGGTACAGCTGCCGAAGAAGAGGTACATTCTTGGTCCAGGTCATGGTCTAAAGAACGTTTAAGGTTGTGAGACTTGGTAGGTTGAGAAGCTGAAGGAGTGTCGTTGGCAACTATCATTGTCTCAGGTGACTGAAATTTGGAGCGTTTGTTTTTGGGTTTACCCATGGAAAAAAAGAAGGAAGATTCGTCTGCAGACTACTCCACCCACCACCGAGCCCTACAAGGGAGAACTGGAGGTTCGCAAGCCAAGAAAATGACGCTAGACACAGTTCTGGAGCTTATACGTTGCAGATATAGTCCGTTGGCTGTGATCACACGCACTCGGCGGACACTTCGGCCTCCTGGTACCGTCATGCCAACGCCTTTGGCATGATCCCACAGCCCCCGAGCTCACCCTGCCGTGCCATACGACAAAAAAGCCGCTAAAGCCCTGTACACAACTTGGTACAAGACTTCTGACTAGAGGTGGGTTAGTCTCTAGCCTCCCGTTTACAGCGAAGCCGGGGTCGAAGAGGAGTGTTGGTACACAGGAGGCACTTAACCGGTCTCCTGCGACCTCAGCCGCCAGACATCCCATTTCCGCCTCACGGGTCTCCGCACGCGGCAAACATGCAGGTAGGTCTAGCACCCAAACCAGCTAAAAGGAAAAAAAGAAATCCAAAGAAGACAAATCCTGGCAGGGAACCTAAACGGAATCTCAGCAACCTACGAACTGAGCGGTTAATATAAAACAGTTAGTGGTGGAGGGTAACAAAACCACAAGACCGGGGTGTTAGTACATAACTTGGTAGCGATTAGGTAGAGAATACAACACGGGCAACTAGCCAGTGGAGAAAATAAATAAAAACGAAAAAGCGAGACACAAGACCAGCTCGGGAACGTGGGGACGCGACTCCCCAACAGCTGGATGAACAGCCGTCCCTGCAAACACCAACAGCACCGAAACAAAAAACAAGCGGTGGCATGACATCAGATGTTGACCAGTCACAAGGTCAGCTCGGGCCGTGGGGGCGCCGCTCCCCAAATAACTGGAAAACCAGTTATCCCCGTGCGGGGTTGGTGGGGTTACCCCCCACATTGGGGAAATTCTGTGCGCGTTGCTAGTTCCTGTGAATGAATTTGAGTTTGGTATTCTAAAGCCAACGTTAGAAGACTATTACCCTTGTTCTAAACCAAGCGAGCAACATTGTTACTAGTTCAACATTCTATCTACTCTGCGGGCAACCCTTTTAGCTACGGGCGCACGCGAGCAACCCTTTTAGCTACGGGCATTTAGCTAAGAGTCCGAAGGACCAAATTTATTGTGGCGGACGGGTCAAAAGCTCTGAAAACTGCAAAATCAGAGACAAAATTTTCAAACGTCAAAATCTTACACAAATTACGAATGGAATTCATAGATAGAAATGATCTGAGAGCCAAATTTTCCTTGGTATAGTTCTACAGAAAAAATTTTTCTTCAAATATTATGTACTTTTGTTGAGCAGTATTTAGGGGAACGCTGTTCCCCACATTTCCTGTCCACTTTCACCACTGTGAACTATAACTGAACTATAGTCCACTTGAACTATAGTCCACTTTCACCACTGTGAACTAAATTTCTGCTCTGAAGGGATGCACACTGTGACCAGTGTGCATCCCTTCAGAGCAGAAATTTAGGTCGTTCATATGACCACCCCCTCCCGTAGCTACGATATGCCTATATTTCACCCTGATTTTTGAAAATTTTATTGTTAAAATATCAGCTCAATTCTTAGGACTATACTAAATCCTATTATAAGCAGAAAAATAATACAAACAGCTGATTTTTCTCTGAAGAATATTATCAAAATAATGCCTTGTAGTTTATCAAAGGAAAAATTATCCACATGAGAATATTCATTGTGAAAGTGAATGTGCCGCCATCTGTCAGGTCGTTAAGTAACTAAATACATTCCGCAAAGAATTAATGTAATTAGCCATTAATAATAAAATTATTTTTAGTATCATTATTTCTCATAACATGACCCGGCATCTGATTTCAATGTAGCCAAAGTTGAGTACGGTTCCTGTTTCGTCGCTTAAATTTAAATCCTGATTTGTTCTTTTCTTACCTACAGATCGCAAAACTGGCGAGTTCCCATTAAGAAACAAACATTTGGTTAGCGCATTTACGTCATTTAATTTTTCTAATGAAAATTGTTTTATTCAGTAACATATCATTCCATATTTTAATGTGCTACATCAGAAATAACATTTATGTTTATGATGTAGCAATATTATTGTTTATACCAAAACGAAAATCATGTTTCCTGGGAAATTCGTTTTATCAGTTCAATACGACTTTTCACATTTCCAGTTAACTCTGCAAGCAAGAATTACCACCACTTTATTTGTATTTGTGATTTGCTTTTGAAAGCAGCATTTGCAAATACTTAATTTAGGACGATTTATCAAACAGTGATGCTGCTAACAAAGACGGTTTCGAAAACGAATCTTTAGCCATATCACAGTCACGGCCGGATTAGGGAGGGGGTAATGGGGCTGTAGCCTAGGGGCCCACCATTACCAAGGGCCCAGGCGGGCATGCCGCTACACTGCAAACAATACTCAGTTTATGTACTTATATAGAGAGCAGTAAAATAGTTTTAGTTTTATCTCGTATGATTTTCCACTAGATCACAAACAGTGTCCAGAAGGGTTCTACGTCAATTCGTCGCGTGCGTCAATTCGTCGCCTGCGTCAATTAGTCGCGCGTCAATTCGTCGACCACGACGATTCGTCGAGCGTCAATTCGTAGTGGACAAATTCGTCGTGGACAAATTCGTCGACTACGTCATTTCGTCGCGTTTACAGATTTTGGTTACATACAAAACGAATGCAGGAAAACGTACGATTTCGAACGTCTTCCTCCCTGATCAAATTTATAAAGTTTGGACACGCAGAGAGGATAGGAATATCACGCTTTTTCTTTGGCACTAAAAATATTAGACGGTAGACGGTTTTTGGAACGGGTCAGAGGCCCGGTTGGTCAGAGATCTACAGTTTTCAATTCAGAACCACCAAATCAGGTATCCTATCTCATGGTACTCTAACTTAGACGGTTGTCGGTTTTTAGAACGGGTCAAGGCCCGAGGAGTCAGAGCCCCCACCCCACCCCACCCCCACATACATACAAAATTTTCGTAAAATCTAGTTTTCATTTCAGAACCACCAAATTTGGCATGCAATCTCATGGTACTCTAACTTAGACAGTAGACCGTTTTTGGAACGGGTCAACGCCCGGGGGTCGGAGCCCCCACATACAAAATTTTCTTAAAAACTACAGTTTTCAATTCAGAACCACCAAATCTGGTATACTATTTCATGGTACTTTAACTTAGATGCCAGACGATTTTTTGAAGGGGTTGCAGCCCGGGGGGTAAGGTCCCCCCTCATAAAAAAATTCGCAATTCGCAAAATCTACAGTTTTCCATTTAGAACCACCAAATTTGGTATACTATTTCATGGTACTCTAACTTAGACGGCAGACCGTTTTTTTAACGGGTCAAGGCCCGGGGGTCAGAGCCACCGCATACAAAATTTTCTTAGAAACTACAGTTTTCAATTCAGAAGCACCTAATCTGGTACACTATCTCATGGTACTCTAACTTAGACGCTAGACGGTTTTTGGAAGGGGTTGGAGCCCGGGGAGGGGGGATCAGACCCCCATATAATTTTTTTTTCGTAAAATCTACAGTTTCAATTTAAAACCACCGAATTTGGTGTACTCTCTCATGGTACTCTAACTTAGACAGTAGACCGTTTTGGAACGGCTCAAGGCCACTGGGGTCAGAGCCCCCACATACAAAATTTTCTTAAAAACTACAGTTTTCAATTCAGAACCACCAAATCTGGTATACTATCTCATGGTACTCTAACTTAGACGCTAGACGATTTTTTGAAGGGGTTGGAACCCGGGGGGTAAGAGCCCCTCCCCCATAAAAATGCCGTAAAATCTACGGTTTTCATTTTAGAACCACCAAATTTGGTATACTATCTCATGGTACTCTAAACTAGACGGTAGACCGTTTTTGGAACGGGTCAAGGCCCGGGGGTCAGAGCCCCCACCATAATTTTTTTTTTGTAAAATCTACAGTTTTCAATTTAGAACCATTAAGTATGGTATCATGAAACTCAAACTTAGACGCCAGACGATTTTTGGAAGGGATTGGAGCCCTGGGATCAGAGCCCCCCCCCCCCCAATTAAAAAAAATTCGTAAAATCTACGGTTTCCAATTTAGAATCACCAAATTTGGTATACTATCTCATGGTACTCTAACTTAGACGGTAGACCGTTTTTGCAAGGGGTTGCAGACCGGGGTTAAGGCCCCCTTCATAAAAAAATCGCAAAATCTAGTTTTCAATTTAGAACCACCAAATTTGGTATACTATCTCATGGTACTCTAACTTAGACGGTCGACGGTCTTTGAAACGGTTCAATGCCCGGGGGGTCGAAGCCTTCCCCCGCAACGCACAAAATTTTCGTAAAATCTAGTTTTTATTTCAGAACCATCAAATTTGATGGTTCTGAAACGCTAGAGGGTTTTTGGAAGGGGTTGGAGCCCGGGGGTCGGTGCCACCCTCATAAAAATTTGAAAAATCTACATTTCAAAATTGCCTTTATTCTTCAGTAAAATAACATTTCTATGTTCATGACAATGGAATTCTGCCAATAAATACAGCGGTATATACATCAGCTGGAAAGTTCCAGTGAAACGTAAAACAAAATATTGTTAAAATCATAAAAAAAAATTATTTCGCCACGTAGGGCGAAGGAGAGGCAGACAATAAAGCACGAGCGATACAAACGAAAATGTTTACCTACAGTTTTAAATTTAGAGCTACCAAATTTGGTATACAATCTCGTGGTACTCTAACTTAGACGGTAGACCGTTTTTGGATCGGATCAAGGCCAGGGGGTCAGAGACTCTCCCCCCATAATTTTTTTTTTCGTAAAATCTACACTTCAAAATGGCCTTTATTCTTCAGTAAAATAACATTTCTATGTACATGACAATGGAATCTGCCAATAAATACAGTGGTATATACATCAGCTGGAAAGTTCCAGTGAAACGTAAAACAAAATATTGTTAAAATCATAAAATTATTTCGCCACGTAGGGCGAAGGAGAGGCAGACAATAAAGCACGAGCGATACAAATGAAAATGTTTACCTACAGCATTGTAGACAGGGCAAGACATGATTCTATACTATGCACAAATTCCAATTAAGCATTACTACCATACTAAAGATTAAACATGCACAAGGAACTAATTCACATAAAAGACCATGGGTGAGAAGGAACTAACAGGTGCAACAGTATTTGGAGATATGACAGTAATGGTAGAAACAATTAAGCAGAAATACTAATCATATATACAGAATTATGCAGTGACAAGAGAGAAATATGCTAAACGAACCCAGGAGAGCAGAAATCGAACAGAAATCGAACAGTAATGCAATGCACAAGTTTCATATCATATGTTCAGAACAATACAGTGACAAGGAAGAAAGCCGCTAAACATACCCAGAAGGGCAGCTTCTCATGAAACAGAAATGCAACAGTGATGCTACAGTCAAAATTTACAACATATGTACAGAAGTATTCAGTGACAAGGGGAAATAACGCTAAATGTACTCAGAAGGGCATCTTGTTACATTAAATTATACACACAGTGACTAATATTTTAAAAATATATTCAACATAATGAAGGGGACATTGCGTGGGAAGGAAGAATTATATACTGTGCAGAAGGAAGAATTATATACAACAACATAAAATCAAAACATTATCGGAGAGAACATGGGAAACATTATGAGCTATCTCTAATGGCACATAAAACAGAATAATCAGAAATAGCGAAGCACCAAGATTAATACGAAAAACATGATTTGTTACAGTGAACGTGGGCGACAACAAAAATCCCACTTATATGTTGACATGTAACTGCAAATTGTGGATATGGAACCACCCAGCCGATTGGGCCCAGGTGGATTGAAAAACACAGTTTTCAATTCAGAACCATCAAATATGATATTTTTTTTTTTTTGAATTGGAGGTTTAACGACCACCGTGAGCAACTCAATGGACTATAAGCAGTCGCCCGTCCCTAATTTAGGGTCACTGGTACCAGGGAAGGGAGAGAGCCAGTGCCGTTAGACAAACACAACATCCATGCCTCACCGGGATTCGAACCCGAACCCCTTTCGGACGAATGATCAGAGGCCATCGCTTAGACCACTGCGCCACCGGGGCGGCCAAATATGATATCATGAAACACTAACTTAGATGCTAGACGGTTTTTGGAAGGGGTTGGAGCCCAGGGGTGAGAGCCCCCGTCCCCCCATAAAAATTTTGAAAAATCTACAGTTTTCAATTTAGAACTACCAGATTTGGTATACTATCTCATGGTATTCTAACTTCGACGGTAGACCGCTTTTGGAACAGGTCAAGGCCAGGGGTCAGAGCCCCCAAATACAAAATTTTCTGAAAAACTACAGTTTTCAATTCAGAACCACCGAATTTAGTATCATGAAACTCTAACTTAGACGCTAGACGGTTTTTGGAAGGGGTAGGAACCCGGGGGTGAGAGCCCCCCTCCTTATAAAAATTTCGTAAAATCTACAGTTTTCAATTTAGAATAACCAAATTTGGTATACTACTCATGGTTATCTAACTTAGGCGGTAGACGGTTTTTGGAAGCAGTCGGGGCCCGGTTCAAGGGAGCCCCAAACAAAATTTTCGTAAAAAGTTCCGTTTTTTACTCTTAAGAATACCCTATCTACGTTCTAAGGCGCTCTTTGGCCCTTTGAGGGCCTTGCACCATAAACCATCAACCAACCAACTAACCAACCTACGGTCTAAGTTAGGGACTGTAGATAACAATAAAGTGCAAAAATATGCGTTTAATGGTGTATAAAAAACACAAATCAATATAGTTTAGCGCTCACTACTAACGAGCGGCTTATCAGAAAGAAATATAATGTAATTTAAATAGAGAGTTCCAGATATTCAAAATTCAAAACATTAAGAAAAAGATGATCAATGCCAATGTGAAGTCGTACGCATGCGACATCACATAGGTACATTGCATTTCTGTGTCGCGGGATTCACAGAAGCACACGCCAGATGTACGGCAGTTCCATAGATGTCTCCTAGAAGGTAAGTATTCCCATTCCTTTTTCTTTCTTTTTTGTTTCGCAAAATTAAATTAACTAAATCAAAAAATTTAAAATAAGTTTACTGGAAAATTGCAGGAATATCTTTTTCATTCATTAACTTTCACCCGCTGAAATTGGTGATTCCACAAATAGTAATATGTACCTGGCAAATAAATAACTGGTATCCCTGCTAGTACAAATTATATTAATGATTTATTTGCGTCCAGTTCAATCTAGTATGTCCATAAGAGCGTTTGGGGCCGTATGAAAAATACATTTCAACGTGTGCCGCTACGGCGGCGGAGTGATCTAGGCGCTGGCTTCTGACCACTTGTCGAGAAGGATCCTGGTTCAAATCCCGGTGAATCATGGACGTTGTGATTGACTTCTGGCACTGGCTGTCCCCCTTCCCAGGGACCAGTGGCCCAAAATTGGGAACGTCCGACTGCTTATAGCCCACTGAATTGATCACGGTGGTCGTTAAACCCCAACAAAAAAAAAAAAAAAAAAAAAAAGATTGTGACGTGTGTCCATTGCTATTTGTTATGGACCGTACAAAAAGTATCTTTTTGATATCAACGTGTCCACTTCCATCTAGGCTGGCCATAAAATGTTAGGGGACCGTACAAAATTGCACTTTTGTTTTCACCTTCTCAGCGCTTCGGCATATGGTTGAAGTATACGTATATATAGTTGGGCCATTTCAGCACGTAGTTTGGTTTATATAGAAAATAAAGATAATGTTACATTTTTACTCAGCTACAACACATTAATCCCAAAGGCTATTTGTTGAAATCTTTAATCCGCCGTTCTCATATTCACAACGTTAACATAACATGTCAAGATATTAATGTTGCAGTTTTACCCTGTCACAAAACTTTAGTTACAAGACCTTAGGCGTAACCTTTTTTTCGGAATTTTTAGTCCGACGAATTCATAAGGTTTCGATAACATGCCAAAGTTATGGTACTGCGTTTTGACTGAGGCACAAAACTTAATAAACATGCCTTAAGTCTTTTTATCAGTTTTCAATCAACCGTGCTCATATACATAAAATTTTCAGAGAAAGTCAAGTTTATTGTGTTGCGCATTTACTCGAGTACAAAACTATAAACAGCCATTAACTTTCACCCGCTGAACTTGGTGATTCCTCAATTCATCCATTAACAAGTCTTTTAAGTGATTTTATGCTATCGTCATATTGATGATGTTTGATGACAAGTCAGGTTAGTGATGTTGCACTTATTAAAGACTTAAAATGGTGTAGAGGCTAGTAATTATTATTTGAAGTCTAAGTAAAAGCTCATTTTTAACTTGACTTGTCATGAAATCCTTATGAATATGGCATTTATTTTATTTTGTACATTTTACAAAGCGTATGCATTTTTTTTTTGGCATTTGTTTTATTTTGTGTTGTACTTGTTACATAGCGTTTCGCATTTTTGTAATGCCTGTGACTTGTGATTGCATTTTGAATTTTTATTGGTTTCACATTTTGGCTTACTTTTTGACATTTTATGTTTTTGACATGCTAATTTGAAAATTTGTCTTTTTTAATTTTGCGTTGTGTTTTACATTCTTGCATCTTCGGCGGAATTACATTCTTGAAAAATTCAAATACAAGTTAGTAAAAGGTATAATTCAATTAGTGAGAAATACCAGCACATTTTAGTAAAGGGTAGAATTATATGAAATTCCTCTTAAAAAGTCCAGCATGTTAACTTTGTCTCTGTGCGCCAAAGAAGTTCGAATTCCTTTTTATCTTGCCAGCGTTTCTCTTCTGGGTGGATTTGTTGGAATCTGTGCTATCACTCTTTCGATTTTAGCCATAGTTGTTCTCTGCTCTTTCGCAATTTCACTGATTATTTCGTACATTCACAGTTTTTTTCTCTCCCAGAATTGTATTCCAGCGTCTGTCTAATCTTTCAAGTTCGTTTTGTGTTCTGGGAAAGCCAAATAAATTGTTTTCACTTACTGACCAAATTGTTGGCGGGAAAAGCGGAGGGCTTCTGCTCGGATTGTTTCTTCTGCTTCCACGAAATTTTCCAAGAACATAACTTTCATAAAACCACTGAACTACAGAATCTGCATATTCTAGTAAAATTGATTTCACTTCTTCAAAAGCAGCTGGAATTTCATCAGTCTGACTTTGAGAGCAAACTCACTGTTTTCCCTATATTCCAAGGCTATGCCAGAGCATAGATATTCCTCAGCACATTTTTTTCCGAGATGAAACCAACAACATTTGTGTGTGCTGCTTCCAAATTCCTTTTTAGCAGCATTATAACGGTAGCTATTTCAAAATCTATTATTATGCTTATATTGTGGTGCAAGCTGAATATCATAGTCTGATGCATAGTCTTGTAAATCCTGCAAAAATACTGTATAATAGTATTATATTCTTTATACTTGCTGGAAAGTAACCCATAAACTAGTGGGACAAGTCTGTGCATCTCTGGATTCGTTTTAACCATAGCATGAATGGTACATAATTGCCTAAAAAGGGTTGGACAAGTTTCAAATGTCCCATCCATAATCCAGAGGGTGCTTCTTTAAGTTTTCGTAAATTTTTCTCTGTTAAAAATAAAATAATTCTTTGATGTCCAAATGCGCTATCTCTGCCAAGAAATTTTGCACTATCTCCTCCTGTAAATTTATTGGGGCATCGATCCGTTCTGAAGTCGTAGGCTCCGCAGGCATGTCTTCTCTTCGTATTCGTTTTACAACTTGCCTTAGTGCATCCATATTATGCATGTAAGCTGCATTTACTGTAGCCATTGACGTTGTCACGGTTTGAATAATTTGTGCAGGGGCTTCGTCCGTATTTCTCGCTCGTTCTTTTATTTGCGCTCTTGCAACAGCAACATCACTTTTCTCAGGTCTTGGAGCATGATTATGTGGTTTCTCATTGCGCATCCTGTGTTCATCTCCAATAAGAATAGTACTAGCAAAGCCAGTACAATTTCCATGATTTCTTTCAATACAGTGACAATACCGTAAATCACCTCGCACTCTGTTATGGCAAAATAAATACCCTTTCCATTTCAGCAAATCATTTTCTTTTTGTGAGTTAACTATTTATGTTGCATTCTTCATCTGCACAGTGCCTTCGGAAAACAATGCACTTTCTCTTTCCAAAATATTTAGAATGATATATTTCCACTATTATCACTTGACAACGCACAACAAAGGTTTCAACAAGCACGTTCCCTATTCGCCAGTCAACTACGAACTGATGAGCAATCATTCAATAAAACACTCAGAATACAGACAATCACGTGAAGCTTGTTCCTCCAGTTAGGGTTTAAGCGAAGTTCAAGATTTTCGTACCTGCGGCCACAAGAAGTGGTTAAGTTTAAGGATCGGCATCTTATCTTTTGTTTTCCCAAAACGCAGAGGTACATATTTTACAGCAGGGACGCTCCAGGCGGGGGATCAACAGATGCGAAGAACCCGGGAGCCAGGTCCAGGAGGCGGCAGCAGGCGCGGAATGGGCAGCTGTACTCTGGGCCGGTAGGCGTCATGCTAATTCTCAAAAATAAATTCAAATTTTTTCTGTGCTGCACCATGCGCATGAAAGAAAATTGTTATACTGAAAAAGAGAATTTGTTTACCCCGTAACGTATTAAACGAAACCTACGTCCCTACGTGCCAAATGGTCTGTAAGCCAAACGCAATTTTTCATGCAACACCTTCCCCCGACTTTCTAAGTTCAGATCTGTCTCGTTCGACTTATTTCCTGTACCGCCCCTCTCCTTCGCTAATTGCAGTTAATTGCCGTGAAATTGGTGTTTTAGGTTGGATTATATTGCCGTGTGTCCTGAAGACTATACTGAAAGCGGTGAACCCCAGGGGAAAAGTATTCCATCAAAAGCAACAGAAATCCAATGCGAGAGCTAAACTTTGTTCGTTGGCATTACATCCAAGCAATTTAGGCGAAGTAGGAAGTGTGTCTTTCTACTACGACACCAGAAGATTGTCGCGAATGCTCAGGCAATTACGATACAGATGTGTCCTTAAGACTTCACTTTCAAGACGTCCAAAGGATGGCACTAGGGGATGGGGAGGGATACAGTGCTGATGATCTTTTTTGTTGCAGTTAGAAATTCTTAAGCTCATTCTTCCTTAAAACTTTGCCTGGCTACCAGTAAGTACTGTCTCATGCCTCAACCATTGCACAGATTTGTTGTTGTTGTTTTCTTTCTTTGAGTTAAAAGCGGGAAAATATCTGAACTGCGTTGTTTCAGTTGGAAATATTTTTTTTTACTTCAGCAACAGGGCTTCACGTATAATTGCAAAATACTTCGATATAATAAAATTACCTTACATAAAGAGTTTGCATGAGAAAATAGATTAATAATAAGGAAAATATTCTGAAACCAAAAACAGAAATTGCGGAGCCGAAAAAGCTAGGTAGAGGAAACAAAAGGCTCTAAGAAAAAGTTCATATTTAAAGAAACCTGTAGTCGCTTAATGAGTAAGTGGTATAAATCAATACAAAATCATGTGCTGTATTTGAAAAAAAAATTATAAGCAAGTAGGCATCGTGACTGTCCACAGTTTCCCCTTTTTATCCTGTCGACATTACAACCACCACAGAAAAGAAAATAACAAAAACATAACAAAAACACCCATACAAAGTAAAATGCCCAAAACATAAAAACAAGTAACCACACAAAATGAAATGCCCAAAACATTAAAAAAACTGCAACCACACGAAACAAAATACCCAAAACATGGTAAGAAATTCTGTTCAAAGCACAATGAAGGTAAACGATAGGAGAAATATATGTTTTTAAAACTTAATACAAGTGTCAAAACTGAAATAAAAAGAAAGAAAAAAGAAATATTCCAAATTTCATTGTTACTTTAGATATTTTGACCTGTTGACATTTCGTTAACTGCACTTGCACTCGGTCAAAAAATACTACTTACAAGGACTCTTTAGTAACTTTTAATCGCTGTGGTCATATTTATAAGGTTTGCATAACAAATCAAGTTAATAATGTTGCGCTTTCACTTTGGCACCAAATATCAATTATTGGCCGCTAGGCCTAGGCCTTTTAAATAATTTTTGATAAGCGTAACACTCTTAAATTGATTTGTCATGCAAACCTCATATGATCACAGCATTATAAAAATTACTATAAATGCATATGCCTAGGTCTCGGGCGTATCTATTAATGCTTTGTGCTCGAGTAACATTTAAACAGAATTCATTTTATTTTCTATGAAAGCTACATAAATATCAGCTCGGATAATTGAAAACTATCAAAAAGCCCTAGGCCTAGGGTCTGCTTAATAGTTCCAACCTCAGAAAAGCGCATTGCTAAAATCTTGGACTTCTATGCAAACCTTATGAAAATTAGCACGGTAGACTGAAAATTGCTAACCAGGCCCAGTCCTAGGGCTTTCTAATTATTGTTTTGTACCTGACTAAAAGTGTAACATTATCTTTAGTTCTTACTAGCAGTGGTACCCGGTATTTCCCGGGTAAATATTACTATCTCTAAAATCACCAAGTTCAGCGGGTGAAAGTTAATGAATAAAAAAGCTATTTCCGTAAATTTCCAGTAAACTTATTTTAAGTTTTTTGATTTAGTTAATTTAATTATACGAAGCAAAAAAGAATTTACATTATTTACACTACATTGTATTTCTGCCTGATAAGGCAACCGTTGGTAGTGAAAGCTAACGTTTATTAATTTGTGTTTTTAATACACCATGAACCGGATATTTTTTCACTTTATTGTTATCTACGGCCTCTAACCTAGACCGTAGGTGGGGTAATGGAGTGCTGTATTGGGATGCAGTTCTTAAGAGTAAAAATTGTAATTTTTACGAAAATTTTGAATGCACCCCCCTTCACACCGGGCACCGACCCTTTCCGTCTGCGGTCTAAGTTAGAATACAATGAGGTAGTGTACCAAATTTGGTCGTTCTAAATTGGAAACTGTAGGCTTTAAAAAAACAGTTATGGGGGGCTCCGACCCCCTGGCACCAACCGTTTCTAAAAACCGTCTACATTCAAAGTTACAGTACCATGAGATAGTATACCAAATTTGGTAGTTCTAAATTAAAAACTGTAGATTTTACGAAATTTTTTTATGGGGAGGGGCTCTGACCCCGTGCCCGACCCGTTCCCAAAACCGTCTACCGTCAAAGTTAAAGTACCATGATACAGTATACTAAATTTGGTGGTTCTAAATTGAAAACTGTAGATTTCAAGAAATTATTTTTTTTGGGGGGGGGGGGGGGGTCTCTGAACCCCGGGCTCCGACCCTTTCCAAAAATCCATCTACAGTCTAAGTTAGAATACCATGAGATAGTATACCAAATTTGGTGGTTCTAAATTGAAAACTCTAGTTTTTACGAAAAAAATTTATGGAGAGGGGGCTCTTACCCCGTGCCCGACCCGTTCCAAAAACCGTTTACCGTCTAGGTTAGAGTACCATGAGATAGTATACCAAATTTGGTGATTCTAAATTGAAAACGGTATATTTTACGAAAATTCTGTGGGGGGAGCGGGTGGGCTCTTACCGCCCGGGCGCCGATCCGTTCCAAAAACCGTCTCCCGTCTAAGTTACAGTTTCATGACACCAAATTTGGCGGTTCTAAATTAAAAACTATAGTATTTTACGAAAATTTTGTATGTGGGGGCTCTTACCCCCGTGCCCCGACGCGTTCTGAAAACCGTCTACCGTCTAAGTTAGAGTACCATGTTATAGTATACCAAATTTGGTGGTTCTAAATTGAAAACTGTAGATTTCACGAATTTGTTTATGGGGGGGGGGGGGGGCTCTGAACCCCGGGCTCCGACCGTTTACAAAAAACCGTCTACAGTCTAAGTTAGAACACCATGAGAAAGTATACCAAGTTTGGTTTTAAGAAACTTTTGTACGGGGGGGGGGCTGTAGCCCTGCGGGCCCCGACCCTTTCCAAAAACCGTCTACCGTCTAAGTTAGAGTGCCATGATATAGTATACCAAATTTGGTGGTTCTAAATTGAAAACTAGATTTTACGGCAGTTTTGTAGGGGAGGCTCTGACCCCCGGGCTCCAACCGCTTCCAAAAAGCGTCTACAGTTTAAGTTAGAATACCACGAGGTGTAAGTTAGAATACCAGTTTTGGTGGTTCTGAATTGAAAACTAGATTTTACGAAACTTTTGACGGGGGTCTAAACCCCCGTGCCCCGACGAGTTCTAAAAACCGTGTACCGTCTAAGTTAGAGTACCATGATATAGTATACCAAATTTGGTGGTTCTGAATTGAAAACTGTGGATTTCACGAAATTTTTTTTTAGGGGGGGGTCCGAACCCCGGGCTCCGACCCTTTACAAAAAACCGTCTGCAGTCTAAGTTAGAACACCATGTGATAGTATACCAAATTTGGTGATTCTAAATTGAAAACGGTATATTTTACGAAACTTTTGTACGGGGGGGGGGCTCTAACCCCCGGGCCCCGACCCGTTCCCAAAACCGTCTACCGTTTAAGTTAGAGTGCCATGATATAGTATGCCGAATTTAGTGGTTCTAAATTGAAAACTAGATTTTACGAAATTTAGTAGGGGGGGGGGGGCTTTTAACCATGGGCTCCAACCCTTTCCAAAAACCGTCTACAGCTAAGTCAGAATACCATGAGATAGTATTTCAAATTTGGTGGTTCTAAATTGAAAACTGTAGATTTTACGAAAATTTAAAATTTTGTACCCCGAGCCTCGACCCGTTCCAAAAACCGTCTCCCGCTAAGTTAGTGTTTCATGACACAAAATTTGGTGGTTCTGAATTGAAAAATATAGATTTTAAGAAAATTTTGTATGTGGGGAGGGGGTCTTACCCCCGTGCCTTGACCCGTTCCAAAAACCTCCTACCCTCTAAGTTAGAGTACCATGAGATAGTATACCAAATTTGGTGGTTCTAAATTGAAAACTATAGATTTTACGAAAATTTTGTGTGCAGTGGGGGTTAACCCCCTTGCCCGGACCCGTTCTGAAAACGGTCTACCGTCTAAGTTAGAGTACCATGATATAGTATACCAAATTTGGTGTTTCTAAATTGAAAACTCTAGTTTTTCCGAAAAAAAATTATTGGGGGGAGGGGGGCTCTGACCCCGTGCCCGACCCGTTGTAAAAATCGTCTACCGTCTAAGTTAGAGTACCATGAGAGAGTATACCAAATTTGGTGGTTCTATATTGAAAACTGTAGATTTTACGAAAATGTTGTGTGTGTGTGTGTGGGGGGGGTCTCTAACCCCCCGAGGCCCCGACCAGTTCCAAAAACCGTCTACCGTCTAATTTAGAGTATCATGAGATAATATACCAAATTTGGTGGTTCTAAATTGAAAACTAGATTTTACGGCAATTTTGTAGGGGGTTGGTAGGCTCTGACCCCCCGGGCTCCAACCGCTTCCAAAAACCGTCTACGGTTTAAGTTAAAATACCACGAGGTGTAAGCTAGTATACCAGATTTGGTGGTTCTGAATTGAAAACTACGAAAATTTTGACGGGGGGTCTAACCCCCGTGCCCCGACGCGTTCTAAAAACCGTCTACCGTCTAAGTTAGAGTACCATGATATAGTATACCAAATTTGGTGGTTCTAAATGGAAAACTGTGGATTTCACGAAATTTTTTTAGGGGGGGGGTGCCCTCTGAAGCCCGGGCTCCGACCCTTTACAAAAAACCGTCTACCGTCTAAGTTAAAACACCATGAGATAGTATACCAAATTTGGTGGTTCTAAATTAAAAACGGTATATTTTACGAAAATTTTGTACAGGGGGGGGGGGGGGCTCTGACCCACCGCGCCACGACCTGTTCCAAAAATCGTCTCCCGTCTAAGTTAGAGTTTCATGATACCAAATTTGTTGGTTCTAAATTGAAAACTACAGATTTTACGAAAATTTTGCATGTTGGGGGCTCTTACCCCGTGCGCCTTGACCTATTCCAAAAACCATCTACCGTCTAAGTTAGAATACTATGAGATAGTATACAAAATTTGATGGTTCTAAATTGAAAACTGTAGAATTTACGAATATTTTGTATGGGAGGTGGCTCTGACCCCCCTGGCTCCAACCGCTTCCAAAAACCGTCTACAGTCTAAGTTAGAATTTCGTGAGATAGTATACCAAATTTGGTGGTTCTAAATTGAAAACTCTAGTTTTTACGAAAAATTTTTATGGGTGGGGGCTCTGACCCCGAGGCTCCGACCCGTTCCAAAAACCGTCCACCGTCTAAGTTAGAGTACCATGAGATAATATACCAAATTTGATAGTTCTAAATTGAAAACTAGATTTTACGGCAATTTTGTGTGTGTGTGTGTGTGTGGAGGGGGGGGTGTCTCCCCACCGTCTCCAACCGCTTCTAAAAACCGTCTTCAGTCTAAGTTAGAATACCACGAGATAGTATACCAGATTTGGTGGTTCTGAATTGAAAACTGTAGATTTTACGAAAATTTTGTATATGGGGGCTCTGACCAACCGGGCCCTGCCCCGTTCCAAAAACCGTCTACCGTCTAATATTTTTAGTGCCAAAGAAAAACGTAATATTCCTATCCTCTCTGCGTGTCCAAACTTTATAAATTTGATCAGGGAGGAAGACGTTCGAAATCGTACGTTTTCCTGCATTCGTTTTGTACGTAACCAAAATCTGTAAACGCGACGAATTGACGTAGTCGACGAATTTGTCCGCGACGAATTGACGCTCGACGAATTGACGCGCGACGAATTGACGCGCGACGAATTGACGCAGGCGACGAATTGACGCACGCGACGAATTGACGTGACACCATCCATCCAGAAGACAAACAGATCAAGGCAAAAACTCACTAAGGGTAAACGTTCCATGTTGGTCGGTGAGACATTTTCGGCCTTTTCACTGCCATTGACCTATACCTTCCTGTTTACATTTGGAACAGTGAAATGGTGAAATCCACTATGACTTGACATTGCATAACAAAATAGATGCACCAAGAAAAGTATACAATGCTAAAGTATTGAAAATTCCAAGACAAAATCTTATAATCTTAAGCTTTTAAATCATGTTCTTGTGAGAACAGTGGAAAATACAGATTTTTCATGAAAACTCTGCAGGTCATTTATTAGCTTGAAGAATGCACTACATATTAATAATCACAAGCTACTGTTGCTACTGTTTCGTGTTTTAACGGACTTCAACAATTCTCTGTCATAATTTCTTCGGGGGCCAGATGTCTTAGCCTTGATAGCCCACTCAGAGGTATTAGCCTAGGGACCCACTAGGGCCTTAATCCGGGCCTAATCACAGTGTTGCGAAAACGAATATAGTCTGATGTGAAAATGAAAAGTAATGTTCTACTGAAGAAAACTATTTTACTTGGATCAACAGCAGTGGCGGCTCGTGGTTGAACAAATAGGTGAAGAGCTACAACAGCAATATGAAAATATATCTAATGTCTTCAATGAAAATCACTATATGAGGACTGACCTATTTTTTGTATATTATATCAATTCATCTTTCTTTTAAAGCTGCAAATTTGTCGATTATGTAGTCATAGAATGGTTGTTTCTTCGTAAGCATCAATAAAATATCTTTCTGAATAGAAATATTTGCCGAAGAAGCAAGTCTGTCTTGAGAAATAGTGTTTCTTGAGTAAGTTTGTATTCTTTTAAGGCAAGAAAAACTTCTTTCCACTGACACACTTGTAGATGGAATGGCTAAAATGAGGGCAACCAATTTATAAGCTTCTGTAAAAATGTCTTTATCTTCATGAAGCACTCGAAGAAGTTCTTGAGTCGATATATTCCTTATTTTTTCGTTGGCATATACAAGACTCAGTTCATTTTTAAGGCGCTGGAGTTTAGTAAATATTTTTCCGGAAAAATGTTGTAGATTTTCAAAAGCGTGAGAGGGAAAGCTTGAATTAAATTGTTCGAATTTTATTATGTCAGCAAGACAAACAAATTGAAGTTTTTCACAGTCTTGAAATCTTATATCCATTTCCATAAGAATGTGGTCTAAAATTTCAAAATACAATTGTTTATAATTTTGAAAAATTGTTTCTTTAGTAAGAGTAGCATATTCCCGTTTAGATCTGCTTATTTCTGTGATTTTGCTAGCTTTTCCAAACAGTGTTTCAAATAATTCATCGTTCCTTTCATGAAACTTCAATTAGATTATTAGATATGAAGTTTCAATTGGATTATTAGATACGAGTGTAGATATGTTGTAAACAGAAATATGCACTTAGCTCTCTAGTGACAAAAATGTGCGCTAAAAGTTACAAATTATATCCAAAACAATTTTCGCCGTGAAGGGCAGTGGTGCAGTCCCGAAAAAAGTAGTCTGGCACTCAGAAGACGGGCCTAGACAATTTTCGCCGTGAAGGCCAGTAGTGCAGTCCCGAAAAAAGTAGTCTGGCACTCCGAAGACGGGCCTAGACAATTTTCGCCGTGAAGGCCAGTGGTGCAGTCCCGAAAAAGTAGTCCGCCACTCCGAAGACGGGTCTAGACAATTTTCGCCGTGAAGGTTAGTGGTGCAATCCTGAGAAAAGTAGTCTGGCACTCCGAAGACGGGCCTAGACAATTTTCGCCGTGAAGGCCAGTGGTGCAGTCCTGAAAAAAGTAGTCCGCCACTCCGAAGACGGGTCTAGACAATTTTTTTCGCCGTGAAGGCCAGTGGCGCAGTCCCGAAGAAAGTAGTCTGGCACTCCGAAGACGGGCCTAGACAATTTTCGCCGTGAAGGCCAGTGGTGCAGTCCCGAAAAAAGTAGTCTGGCACTCCGAAGACGGGCCTAGACAATTTTCGCCGTGAAGGCCAGTGGTGCAGTCCCGAAGAAAGTAATCTGGCACACCGAAGACGGGCCTAGACAATTTTTGCCGTGAAGGCCAGTGGTGCAGTCCCGAAAAAAGTAGTCTGGCACTCCGAAGACGAGCCTAGACAATTTTCGCCGTGAAGGTTAGTGGTGCATTCCTGAGAAAAGTAGTCTGGCACTCCGAAGACGGGAGACAATTTTCGCCGTGAAGGCCAGTGGTGCAGTCCCCAAAAAAGTAGTCTGGCACTCCGAAGACGGGCCTAGACAATTTTCGCCGTGAAGGCCAGTGGTGCAGTCCCGAAGAAAGTAGTCTGGCACTCCGAAGACGGGCCTAGACAATTTTCGCCGTGAAGGCCCGTGGTGCAGTCCCGAAAAAAGTAGTCTGGCACTCCGAAGACGGGCCTAGACAATTTTCGCCGTGAAGGCCAGTGGTGCAGTCCCGAAAAATGTAGTCTGGCATTCCGAAGACGGGCCTAGACAATTTTCGCCGTGAAGGCCAGTTGTGCAGTCCCGAAGAAAGTAGTCTGGCACTCCGAAGACGGGCCTAGACAATTTTCGTCGTGAAGGCCAGTGGTGCAGTCCCGAAAAAAGTAGTCTGGCACTCCGAAGACGAGCCTAGACAATTTTCGCCGTGAAGGTTAGTGGTGCAGTCCTGAAAAAGTAGTCCGCCACTCCGAAGACGGGCCTAGACAATTTTTTTTCGCCGTGAAGGCCAGTGGCGCAGTCCCGAAGAAAGTAGTCTGGCACTCCGAAGACGGGCCTAGACAATTTTTGCCGTGAAGGCCAGTGGTGCAGTCCCGAAAAAGTAGTCTGGAACTCCGAAGACGGGCCTAGACAATTTTCGCCGTGAAGGCCAGTGGTGCAGTCCCGAAAAAAGTAGTCTGGCACTCCGAAGACGAGCCTAGACAACTTTCGCCGTGAAGATTAGTGGTGCATTCCTGAGAAAAGTAGTCTGGCACTCCGAAGACGGGCCTAGACAATTTTCGCCGTGAAGGCCAGTGGTGCAGTCCCGAAAAAAGTAGTCTGGCACTCCGAAGACGAGCCTAGACAATTTTCGCCGTGAAGGTTAGTGGTGCATTCCTGAGAAAAGTAGTCTGGCACTCCGAAGACGGGCCTAGACAATTTTTTTCGCCGTGAAGGCCAGTGGCGCAGTCCCGAAGAAAGTAGTCTGGCACTCCGAAGACGGGCCTAGACAATTTTTGCCGTGAAGGCCAGTGGTGCAGTCCCGAAAAAAGTAGTCTGGAACTCCGAAGACGGGCCTAGACAATTTTCGCCGTGAAGGCCAGTGGTGCAGTCCCGAAAAAAGTAGTCTGGCACTCCGAAGACGAGCCTAGACAACTTTCGCCGTGAAGATTAGTGGTGCATTCCTGAGAAAAGTAGTCTGGCACTCCGAAGACGGGCCTAGACAATTTTCGCCGTGAAGGCCAGTGGTGCAGTCCCGAAAAAAGTAGTCTGGCACTCCGAAGACGAGCCTAGACAATTTTCGCCGTGAAGGTTAGTGGTGCATTCCTGAGAAAAGTAGTCTGGCACTCCGAAGACGGGCCTAGACAATTTTCGCCGTGAAGGCCAGTGGTGCACTCCCGAAAAATGTAGTCTGGCACTCCGAAGACGGGCCTAGACAATTTTCGCCGTGAAGGCCAGTGGTGCAGTCCCGAAAAAGTAGTCTGGCACTCCGAAGACGAGCCTAGACAATTTTCGCCGTGAAGGTTAGTGGTGCAGTCCTGAAAAAAGTAGTCCGCCACTCCGAAGACGGGCCTAGATAATTTTTTTCGCCGTGAAGGCCAGTGGCGCAGTCCCGAAGAAAGTAGTCTGGCACTCCGAAGACGGGCCTAGACAATTTTCGCCGTGAAGGCCAGTGGTGCAGTCCCGAAGAAAGTAGTCTGGCACTCCGAAGACGGGCCTAGACAATTTTCGCCGTGAAGGCCAGTGGTGCAGTCCCGAAGAAAGTAGTCTGGCACTCCGAAGACGAGCCTAGACAATTTTCGCCTTGAAGGCCAGTGGTGCAGTCCCGAAAAATGTAGTCTGGCATTCCGAAGACGGGCCTAGACAATTTTCGCCGTGAAGGCCAGTGGTGGAGTCCCGAAAAATGTAGTCTGGCATTCCGAAGACGAGCCTAGACAATTTTCGCCGTGAAGGCCAGTGGTGCAGTCCCGAAAAAAGTAGTCTGGCACTCCGAAGACGGGCCTAGACAATTTTCGCCGTGAAGGCCAGTGGTGCAGTCTTGAAAAAAGTAGTCTGGCACTCCGAAGACGGGCCTAGACAATTTTCGCCGTGAAGGCCAGTGGTGCAGTCCCGAAAAATGTAGTCTGGCATTCCGAAGACGAGCCTAGACAATTTTCGCCGTGAAGGCCAGTTGTGCAGTCCCGAAAAAAGTAGTCTGCCCCTCCGAAGACGGGCCTAGATAATTTTTTTTCGCCGTGAAGGCCAGTGGTTCAGTCCCGAAAAATGTAGTCTGGCACTCCGAAGACAGGCCTAGACATTGTCGACTCCAGCAGGCTTGCGGAGTAGGAGGCTGAGGTGGTTTCGATAAACAAAAGATCTACAGATTTGTGCATAGCCTCCATGAAAAATAAATAAATAAATAAATAAATAAATAAAGAGAGAGGGAAAAGAATACGAAGAAGAAGAAAGAGAAAAACCCGGTAGAGATTATTTGTGTTAAAAAAATGTCGATTTCTCTGCGCAATGATTAAATAAATAAAATAAAAAAAAATCCGATTCAGTTAGGTAAAAAGTGACCTGGCGCCGCCACGGTATGAAAAAAAAAAAAAGAAATAGCCTGGAGGCGCCAAACCTCGACTATACTCCTGCTAAAAGCTACCGGACGCCAAAAAAAAACCAAAAAAAAACTCCAAATTTGATTTTTTTTTGTTGATTGAAGTGTTAACGACCACCTTAAGTAACTCAATGGGCTATAAGCAGTCGTCATTCCCAAATTTAGGGCTACTGGTTCCAGGGAAGGGAAAGTCAGTGCCGTAAAACATGTACAACGTCCATGCATCACCGGGATTCGAACCCGGACTTTTCTCGGACGAATAGTCATAAGCCAGCGCTTGGACTACCACGCCACAGGGGCGACAAAATTTAACTTTAAAAGCTATATAGATATCGGAAAAAAAAAATTAGCTATTTACCCCTCCTATCAGGAAAACTGAATTATTTTGAGCAGAAAATATTCGCAAAACGTTTTCTTTCTCTTTCTTCTTCTTTTTTTCTCTTTCGTTTTCTGCAAGTGATTTGGCTAAGAACAAATTTTTTCAATTAGCCTTTGAGAAGCATAAACAAGGCTGAAAACATTCGGGACGGCCCCGGTGGTGCAGTGCTCTACGCGACGGCCTCTGATCATTCGTCGGAAAGGGGTCCGGGTTCGAATCCCGGTGAGTCATGAATGTTGTGTTTGTCTTACGGCACTGGCATTCCCCTTCCCTGGAACCAGTGACCATAAATTAGGGACTCGCAACTGCTTATAGCCGATTGAGTTGCTCACGGTGGTCGTTAAACCTCCAATCAAAAAAAGAAAAAAAAAGAAAACATTCGGCTACCAGAAATATGTGGCCACCCCGGTAGCGCAGTGGTTTAAACGCTGGATGATTCGTCCGAGATGGGTCCGGGATCGAATCCCGTGAGGCATGAATGTTGTGTTTGTCTTACGGCACTGGTTCTGTCCCTTCCCTGGAACCAGTGACCCTAAATTAGGAACGGGCGGCTGCTCATAGCGCATCGAGTTGCTTGCGGTGGTCGTTAAACCTTCAATCAACCAAAAAAAGAAATGTACTTACGCCACCTAGCGGCAAAATAATATATATATATATATATATATATAAATAGTTCCTCTTCCAATTCAAGAAGCCTTGAAGAGGAACTACAAAGGATCAAGTGGGACATCGTGGGGCTAAGTGAGGTAAGGAGAAAAGGAGAAGATCTCATCGAACTGAAAAGTGGACATCTCTTCTACTATCGTGGGACAGATACTGGCAGAACTAGTGGTGTTGGATTTATAATAAACAAGAAACTGAAGGATAAAGTTGTAGAAGTTGAAAGTTCCTCTGACAGAGCTGCACGACTTGTTATCCAACTCTCGAAAAGATACCAGGCTCAGATTATTCAAACTTATGCACCCACCACAAGTCATATTGAAGAAGAAATTGAAGAATTTTATGAGGAAATTTGTCATCTAAATAATAAAGGTAAGCAGCACTTGAAAATAATTATGGGAGATTTCAATGCAAAAATAGGGCAACGGCAACAGAATGAAACTTCAGTAGGTAAATTCGTTCACGGCAACAGAAACCAGCGTGGAAATACTCTCGTTGAGTTTGCAGAGGCAGAAGGGTTTTTCATCTTGAACTCCTTCTTCAAGAAAAAGCTACACAGGAAATGGACATGGAGACATCCAAATGGGACGACAAGTGAAATTGATTTTATTATGTGTAACAAAAAATTCGTCATAGAAGACTGCAGTGTGCTAAACAAGTTCAACACAGGTAGTGACCATAGATTGGTGAGATGCAAGATGCACCTCAACACTAAACTTGAACGTGGCAAGCTCATAAGACAAACAAAATGTATTGACATAACCAACCTTAAAAAGCACCATAATACTTTCAAATTGGAACTGACGAACAGATTCTCTGCTTTAGAAGGCCTAACATAGGAAGAAGTGGACATCTCTGAAGTTAACAGAAAAGTAACCAAAGCTCTTATGGAAACAGCAACAAAATTAGCTGGGTCTAAGAACAAGTTGCATGTAAATAAATTATCAGGAAAAACGAAAATGTTGATGCAAAAAAGAAGAGATATGAGGACAACTAAAGAAGATGTGACTTCCAAAGTGGAATATATAGAGCTATGCAAGACAGTACGAAAAAGTATCACTGAAGACGTAAGAAAATTCAACTGTGAACTAGTGAGGAAAGCAATTGAAAACAACCAAAGCCTAAAGATAGCAAAGGGACATCTCAGTAAGGGAAGAAAACAGATTATGGCACTGAGAAAAGAAGATGGTTCTGTAACAAGAAATAGAGGCGAAATTTTGACAAGAGTGAAAGATTTCTACTCCAAATTATATGAAAGGGATGATACATGCACTCCAGACATCATGAAAGATACCAGTACCAGAGTTCCTCCAGTCCTTCCAGCAGAAGTTGCACATGCAATCAAGAACATGAAGCGGGGGTAAGCTCCAGGAGAAGATGGAATTACTGTAGACATCATACAAGAAGCAAGTGGAGAAATCGAAACAGTACTCGCCCAAATTTTCACTCGATGCCTTAATGAAGGAAAGATTCCTGAGGATTGGAACACCGCGACAATAATCCTGCTACATAAGAAAGGTGACATTGAGGATCTCGGAAACTACAGACCTATCAGCCTCCTATCAGTAGTTTATAAAATCTTCACTAAAGTTCTTTCACACCGCTTGAAGGTAACACTGGACATGGCTCAACCGAGAGAACAAGCTGGATTCAGGAGTGGCTACAGCACAATAGATCATATCCAGGTGCTGAGAGAACTAATTGAAAGAGCGAGGGAATATGAACTTCCATTGTGCATGGCTTTTATCGATTATGAAAAAGCCTTTGATTCGGTGAAACCATCAGCAGTTACAATGGCTCTGAAAACCTGCGGTATTGAAGATGCATACATTAATATTATAAATAACATCTATGAAAATGCAAGTGCAAAGATTAGGCTGTTTGAAAATACAACACACGTAAAAATTGGAAAGGGAGTGAGACAAGGTGACACCATATCTCCGAAGCTCTTTAATGCCACATTGGAGGGTGTTTTTCAGTCGCTGAGCTGGGAAAACAAGGGGATAAAGATTAATGGAGATTATCTAACTCACCTTCGTTTTGCTGATGACGTAGTCATTTTTGCAACTACCCCATCAGAGCTGCAGAGTATGATCCAGGAACTTGCTGACAAGAGTAAAGAAGTGGGATTAAAAATGAACTTTCAGAAGACAAAAGTGATGTTCAATGCTTTTACAAGAAATGAAGATTTATCGATTGATGGAGAAAAGCTGGAGATAACAGATACGTACGTTTATCTTGGACAGCAGATATCAAGTGAGGGTCACATTGATGAAGAAATTAATTGGCGTACAAAGCTTGCCTGGAGAGCTTTTGGAAGAAACAGTATAATTTTCAAGAGCAATAGGCCATTATGTCTTAAAAGAAAAGTGTTTGATCAATGCATCCTTCCAGTGCTTACGTATGGTGCAGAGACGTGGACCTTAACTAAACTAAAAGAGACATACAAAGGCTGCAGACAACTCAAAGTAGCATGGAGAGGTGCATACTTGGTGTAACCAGGAGAGATAAGAAGAGGAACTCGTGGATCCGAAAAATGACAAGAGTGGAAGACATCATGATCAGAGTTAAATCCCTGAAATGGCAATGGGCTGGACATACTGCCAGAAGAACAGATCATCGATGGACAGCCGAAATTTTAGATTGGATTCCAAGGGACAGGAAAAGATCCAGAAGAAGACCACATGGGAGATGGGTGGATGAAATTCGAAAGTATGCAGGGGTGACATGGAGGAGACTGGCACAAGACAGACCGTTGTGGAGGAAACTTGGGGAGACCTTCGTCCAGCAGTGGATTGATAATGGTTGACAATGATGATGATGATGATGATATATATATATATATATATATATATAAATTAGAAGTAACATAGCAAGTGTTCTCTATTGCAAACATTTTCGGAAGCAATTTTTTTTTTTTTAAATCCGACTCGTAGGGAAAACATGCAATGTAGGCCCTATATTAACTAATCCTAGCGGGAAAATTGTGCATTGTTTGAAGAAGACACTATGCAGATAATGATCTTGGCAAAACGCACCAAAGCAAAAAAAAACAAAAAAAAAAAAAACAGTTTCCGTTCCAATTTTTTAAAAGACGATGTGGAGTAAAATTTATTTCGATTTCGATAGCGTCTGCTCCAACGGCGAAGTAATGCATCGGGAAAGGACTAAAAGCCAAGGATCATCGTTCTCACAGTCCAAGTTTTCCAATGTAAAAGTATTTTCCCAAATTGGCCTAACAGTTGGAGAACTATGGTGTCTGTCAACAAACTGACGTACAGACGGACATAGTGATATTATAAGCGCGTTTTTTTTTTTGTATTTTCAAAAGACGTGCTAAAGTAATGTATATTCATCATCATCCATTATCTATCCATTGCTGCATGATAGTCTTGCCAAGTCTCTTCCATAACTCTCCGTTCTGAACGATTCTCTTCTATGTCACTCCGTCATTCTTTCATATCTAGTCAAGCATTTCATTTGTCCAACGGTGGTCAGCGTCTAGTCTATTGCCAATTGAGGGTCCATAGTTTGATGTCATTAAATCTTATCATTTCTAAATTCATTAATTCCTTTTCCTACTTTTCTTGGTTACACCAAAACATGCATATCTCCATGCATCTTTGAATGGTCCACAGCCACTTTATGCCATATGGGTGTAGGTCAATTGTGGCAAAATAATCCCCTTTAATCCTTAGACGTTCTAGGACATTGTAACCTCACAAGAAAATTGCAGTGCAAAGCCAAACAGGATATTTCTGGGCATCCATCAAAGATAATAAACGCTGCTGTTGAAGAAAATTCTGTGCTTTGGAGACCATAGAAATGGATATTTCTTGCGTTAAAGAACATGCTGAATACCAGGCATTAACAGAACACACGACGAATACATGCGAGTCGTTTCATACGCGGTTTAATGCTCACTTTTATCACCCCCATTCAGGGGCGTATATAGAATTTTTTAGGGGGGAGAGAAAAATGGCAGGTTCTGAAACACACCAGAACAAAGCAAAAGTTAATGAAAATAGAAAAAAAACTAAAGCATGTTTTAAAGTAAGTTGGTGCATTTTTGTTAAATTAAGGCATTTTTGTTTCTAATGTAAGTCACATTTTTACAAAAACATAAAAAAATGAAACACTCTCTTGGGGGAGGGGAAGAACCCCCTTGGCTCCCTATCTAAATATGCCCCTGTCCCCATCCAAGCTTATATAACTTTATAGAAGTTCTGAAACTCTTTCAAACTGAAACAAATATTAAAATCCAAAGCTCAGGTAATACCACTCAGAGAAGGAAATCTAAAACTGCCATGCAAAGGAATGAAATGTTGTCTAAGAAAATAAGCGATTATAGAGGAGGATGTATAACTAGGCTGGAATTGCTTAAATTTGCATTGTATTTTTCAAAATATTAATGCTGAAAGAGAAATGAAATTATCTATATTCAACTTTACTGAAAAACATATTAATGTATGTGTAGTCAAGTTTTGTATACGTAATGACAGTGTTACTTCATCTTTCTCTCCTCAGTATCGGTAAGGCAAATGTTTTTTCATTATAAATAGATATTTAACTTGGTAATATTATAAGGTTCGGTCAAATGAAAAGGTGACGACGGCACGCAAAAGTTCCCCGACGAGGGTATGGAATAGTGAACCACTGACAAATGCAGCCGCGACCGTAGTGGACGTGATGGGAGAGAAACAGGTTTGTTACGTCACGCAGCGAGGGACTGCATTGCGCAATAGTGCGGTGTGCAGCATTCGTTGGCCTCCAGTGGGATCAGTAGGTGGGTTTGAAGCGTGGGTTACGTGAAAATGGCATTTCAACTGTTAACTGCGTCGGCAAGCGAACAACGTGCGGTCATACGCTTTTTATCGGCCGAAGGCAACAAGGCGATCGACATTTATAGGAGGATGTTCGCCGTGTATGTGGGAAATTGCGTGTCACGGAAAACTGTCCATAAGTGGAACGCACGTTTCCGACAAGGTCGTAACAGCCTGTTGGATGACGGGCGACTCGGACAAACCAACGTTGCCGTCACACCCGAACTCGTGGATGAGTGCCTGAAGGCCGATCGTAGGGTCACCAAACGTTCCCTTGAAGAGGCATTCAATGTGAGTCATAGCACCATGTGGACAACTGTACATGAGAACTTGGGATACAGGACAGTGTGTGTGCTCAATGGGTGCCAAATTGCTATCCTATGAACAAAAATGTCTTCGAATGGGCCTTTCACTGGAGCATTTGGTGCAGTATCAGAGTGACCCTGCATTCCTTTCCAGATTAGTGACAGGTGATGAAACTTTATGTTGTCTCTTCGAACTGAAAGCAGAACGCAGCAGTATGAAGTGGAAGCATTCCTCATTGTCACCACGCAAAAAGTTCAAAGCTGCACCACTGACTGGGAAGGTTTTGTTAACGGTGTTTTTCGATGAAACTGGTGTGCTACTTATCGACTTCCTCCATCAGCGGGGTGCCATCAACAGTGCAGCGTACTGTCAGACACTGCAACGACTGAGTACTGCCATCAAAAACAAAAGGCGCGGGATGTTGAGCTGCGGTATTGTGTTGTTACACGATAACGCTCGGCCACACGTCTCCCGTGAGACCACTACTCTTCTGACGAAATTTCGATGGGTGGTACTAGAGCATCCCCCTATAGTCCGGACTCTGCGATTACCATTTGTTTGGCGCCGAAACATCTCAAGGGTCGACGATTACCATCGGAGATTGAACTGCGTGCCTGTGTGACGGATTGGCTCCTCTCCCAGCACAAATACTTCTTGGAGAAGGCTACCGCAACAGTTGGACGGCTACCGCAACAGTTGGACCAAGGCGCTGCCTACAAGCCTACGGTAACTACTTTTAACTGGTACGCATGTATGTCTTTCAATGACTCTTGTCACCTTTTCATTTGACCAACCCTTATACACTGCTGGCCACCCAAAATGCAACACCAAGAAGGAAGCATCCGATTGGCCTGAAATTCGCAGCATGCGTCGCCCGCGAGAGGACATGCAAACCATTAGCATTGCAGGGCATATGTAAATCATGTGCGCCCGGCACGCCACCGAGAAGCACTAAAAGAAGAGTGCACAGAAGTCTGGGTGTAAGTAGTGGAAGTGTGTTGTGCTGCCGGACCTCTGCGTGGGAAGTTTCCTCATGCCTCGTCGCAGAATACGGCAGTCATTCCAGCGCGTTTCGGAGTTCGACAGAGGACGAATAGTGGCTTATCGCGACTGCGATTTATCGTACCGAGACATCGGCGCCCGTGTGGGACGACATCCAGCCACAGTGAGGCGAGTATGGATTCGGTGGGCGCAGGAGGGACGGACGGACCGATGTGAGCAATTGCCGCAGCCGCGGCACACCACCGAACGAGAGAACCGGCATGTTGTGCGGCGGGCATTGACGGCTCGCACCGCCACATCACGAACGTTCGCGCAGGAATTAGGATGTGTTGCGCAACAACCTGTGTCAGCACGTACCGTTCAACGTCGTCTGCAGGAGCGGGGACTTGTCGTACGGCGCCCATTGCTCCGACTACCATTGACGTTACACCACCGGCGAGTGCGGCGGCAGTGGGCCGTAGAACGCCGCACCTGGACGACGGAATGACACGACATTGTGTTCTCTAACGAATCCCGCTTCTGCCTGCAACACCACGATGGTCTGATCAGCGTCTGGCGGCACCGCGGCGAGAGGCTATATGACGCCTGCATTATGCATCGCCATACCGGTCCGTCGCCTGGCGTTATGGTTTAGGGCGCAATTGGATATGACAGCCGCACCCCTCTTGTACGCATCGTCGGTACAGCCAACAGCCACCGCTACATCTCCGACGTTTTGGAGCCTGTAGTCCTCCTTTACCTGCAGGATCGGCCAGCGGCCACGTTTTAACAGGACAATGCGCGCCCGCGCATGACACGCATCGTGCAACATTTCTTCATGGCCTACCAGGTGTCACTGCTGCTGTGGCCCTCCTATTCTCCCGATATGTCGCCCATCGAACACGGCTGGTCGCTGATCGGCAACCGAGTGGCCCGGCAAGCACCACCCGTGATTACGCCTGATGAACTGTGGCAACGTGTGGAAGCAGCCTTGACCAACATACCCCAAGCCAACATCCAAAGCCTTTTTCGTTCGATGCCGCGGCGTGTAGCGGCCGTTATTGCCAGCCATGGGGGCCACACAAACTATTGATGTCTCGTGTTCCGCCAGTCCCACGGGAATGTAAGCTCAATCGTTTCATCTTTGTATCTGTTGTTATGTGTCCAGCAAATCTGGCTTTGCTATTTCGTGTTCTTCTTGGTGTTGCATTTTGGGTGGCCAGCAGTGTGGTTTATTTTCATTACTATAAAAATATAGACTATTATGTTTTGCGTTGTCTTCTCTTCCTGTAAGCTTTAGCCGCAATTTACCTATGGGGTTCCGGGTAAATCCTAATCCGCGTTCATCTACCCTTCCCTTAGGCTATAGCCGCAATTTACCTATGGGGTTCCGGGTAAATCCTAATCCGCGCACATCTACCCTTTTCTTAGGCTATAGCCGCAAATTACCTATGAGTTTAGAGACCACCTGTGGCTCTCGCCGCAATTTACCAACACCCGTGTAATATTTTCTTTAGGTCCATGGCTCTGATCGGTAAGTAAGAACCAAAAGGATTTATTGATTAAACACCTTGTTTTAAAACTCCTTTCTGTTGATGTGTTTTATTTTTTTCAGGCATCTTTTCCGATTCCTAAGAATAGGATTCTTAACATCGTCATTTTTGGGGACATCCAGTATCGCGAGGCCCCTCGCCTGGGCTTCGTAGATTTCCCAGTAAATCTGTCTCTGACCATGGGTTAAAATTCAGTGTTGAAACCCTGAAATCAGATCAGATCATATGTAGAGAATTTTAAGAAGCGAGTGTCTGATGACCCCAGGTCTTAAACAAACCTTAGAAATACAGTGGTGTGCAAAAATTAAGGACAAAGAGGAGAAATTTCCATAACAGCGGAACGAGCAGTCAGAACGGACCGAAAGACCACTCAGGAGATAGACTAGGGTCCGGTACGGTAGGGCATGTGCATATATGCAGAATGACGGGGGAGGGGGCGGGGTCTGTAGGATATAAAGCACACGGGCGGTGTACGCTCAGCAATTCGGTGAAACCTATTGCACGGTGTACATCGGTTTGGTCGACGTCGAGTTGCTGCCACCGTGTGATATGGCCAACAGGCAATCCAGTAGACGACATCTGGATGACTTTACCCGAGGTCGGGTCATTTGAAAGTTGGAAGAAGGTCGAAGTATGACTAGTTTGGCCGAGGAGTTCGGGATCGCTCACAGAGTCGTTTCACGAGCTTGGAGAGCATTTCAAACGACAGGAACAGCTGTCCGAGAGTTTAGCAGTGGTCGTCCACGAGCAACCACGGCGGCAGACGACCGGTATATTGTCCTACAGGCGAGAAGAGACAGACGGCAGACAGCGAGAGAAATCGCAAGGCACATGCAACAGACAACTGGATGTCCGTTATCGCGTTTTACCGTGGCCAAAAGGCTGCACAAAGGTGGTTTATTTGCACGACGGCCAGTATGGTGTGTGCCATTAACGCCTGCTCGTCGGAGACGGCGGTTTCTGTGGTGCCAGGAACACAAGAACTGGACACATCAGCAATGGGGTCGAGTTCTCTTTACGGATGAGAGCCGATTTAGTCTGACGTGTGATTCTGGGCGTATACACATCTGGAGAGAGCAGGGAAAACGCAATCACACTTCCAACATAATCGAAAGAGACCGGTTTGGAGGTGGCGGAGTTCTCGTTTGGGGCGGTATCATGCTTGGTAGCCATACTGACCTCCAAATTTTCCAAGGAGGTTCAGTCACTTGTGTCCGCTATTGTACCGAGGTTCTCCTGCCTCACGTGCGTCTGTTTAGAGGTGCTGTGGGTCCTGATTTCCTCTTCACGGACGACAACGGTACACCTCATCGTACAGTGGCTGTCGCAGAGCTGTTGGAGAGTGAAGATATTCAACGTATGGATTGGCCCGCAAGGTTCCCGGACCAAAATTCAATCGAACACGTATGGGACCTTCTCGGGAGACGCTTGGCAGCACGTCACCAGCCGCCAGTAACGATTCCGCAGCTGCGATTGGCGATACAAGAGGAATGGGCAGCGATGCTTCAACAGCTTCTTGACAACCTCGTCCTCAGCAATGACAGACGTTGTAAATGCTGCAACGCAGTCAGGGGTGATCATATCCCCTACTAAAGACTGGATTCTTCTTGGCAGCTGCCTGTCACATGGACGTTTCTGTCTTCTGTCCAGTTGTGCTCGAAGCTACCTTTTCAATAAAGTTCCTTTGTATTCTTTGGATTCCTTGTTTGGACGGTTTTGCTCACTTGTCCCATATTCTATATTTAGCCAGTACCTGGGGTCCGACAGCTTAACGTGCCCATCCGACGCACGGCGGGTATTTAGTGGTTCGAGCGTTCGTGTCTGTCTGGGATCAAACCTGAGGATATCTCCGTGACAGACACGAACGTTGACCACTGGACCACCCGTGACCTACTCTGAATTCAGGAGTGAAGATCTGTTTTTAACGTAGGAGCTCTGCTCTGAAACCACCCGCTTGGCTTTCATCCTGAACACGGCGGACGTTTGTCGGAACCAGGACTTGAAACATGTTTACTCTTCGGCCTAAAGTCGTGAGTGCTAACTTCTAGGCCAACCACAGTTAGGAGGGTCGTGGAGAGACCTCAAATCAAATGTCTTGTTATGGGTTATTTAGCCTGTAACGTCATCGGATTGCTATTTTCGCAAGAGTTAGTTGTGCTCCTTTCTTTCTTCTTTTTTTCTTTTTTTTTCTTTTTTGAAGAGATAATGTAAACCGTAGTCGTTGCTCTTCGTGCTGTTTCTTATTCATTTTGAAAAAGTAATTATTATTTCATGATACCATTCTTTTCATTATTTATTTTACCTCATTCTCAGGCAGGAAACTTATTACTGTGTGAAGAAAAGATATAATGACAGTGACTTACCTACATGACGAGCTTTAACCTGTCTGAATTATCTCTTCGGCACCGTTTACCGTTTTTTATACATGACAAACTCAAAAAATGAATGTGTGAAGTCTTTTGATCACTTGGATTGTGTTGCCATCTGTCGTAATTGTTTTAAGTTAACCTCTTCAGTTATTTTATCTTGCGTGATTTCTGGAAGCAGAAGAAATACGTAATCAAGATATCCCTTAAAGTACCAATTTTCTGGCAGGTTTCTCAATGGTCATTTGCAGGACTAGGATGCCCCACCTGGAGTTAAAAATTAGCTTAATGGAATACAAAAATATTAAAAAAAATACATTGTCCTCTTTTTTTTTCTTTTTTTTTGTATTTTTATTTTTATAGGTATTTTCTAAACAAAATGCTGTCAAAAGCGCCACTTTGAGGGAGAAAAGCAAAATTCGGAATTGAACACAAATTTCAGAATATGAAAAATAAAAATTCCATTTTTCTTCCCACATCGTATATGTAAACTGCTTCTGCACATACGATGTGGAAAGGAAAATGGAAAAATTTTAACCATAAATTTTTCTAATTTCGCCAGAATTTAATAAATTCAATTACCTTACCGCAGAAAGCATTTAAAAAAAAAAAAAAAAAAAAAAAAAAAGGCTGCTTGTCTCTTCAGTGATTCAAGAATTTGTGAGCTGTAATTTGCAGGAAAAGAGGATTCTGAACATCCGAAGGCCACTATCTGCTAAAGCTTAGAATGTGTAACACATATCCAATTTCATTAAATTTCATTAAAATTTTAAGGCAAATTTCAAAAACAGTTATTAATAGAGCATAAAAATGTAACTTTAAACAAACTGACTTTTAGGCTATCAATGATATATGACGTACATAATCTTCCAATAATTTTCGCATAACTCTTCATTGTATAAGCTTCATATATGTTTCGAAATCCTACGATTAATAATTTGTGAGAAGTCTCTACAGTTTTCGAATCTTGTCTTCTAAGCTTCTTCGTATTCTTTCGGAACTTTTAATGGTCTTGGAAATCTCCTGTCAAGAAGTTCAACTTTCGTCGTGGAGAACAATCAAAAAACATTATTCTCGCATGGACTCTCGATATCAGTATTTCAACAGGCGCATCTTGGGAGAGTCGAACAAGGATCAGTTGCTTCTCTTATTTTTAATTTTTGCGATTGTAAAACTTTCAAAAAATAAAAAGTTTTAAAGAACTAACTGAAGCCTCAAATTCGCTAATATAAAATTGGAAAAAAAAATTCATTGCTGAATAACAATGAAAAACAAAACAAAAAAACAAGGCAAAATTTCCTTTGTCCACTAAAAATATCTGTGTATTGAAATAGTTACAAATTTGTTTTCTTTCCTTACAGCTTCATCATTTCTTTTATTGGTAAAGCGCTAAGCTCTTAGAATTTGTAATTTTGCATTTTGCCCATCCAAATTTGCAGTTTTCCCTTAAAAAATAAATAAATAAAGCTCGTTTCTCCTATATTGTGCACAGTTTACGATGAAATTCTGTTTATTTTAGTGCTAAAAAATCGTTTCACATAGTACGACGGAAAGCGTCGTTCTACTGTGTAACACTACAAAGCGGTGACAATGTCCACAGATTTTCGTCGAACATTGATGTCGTTAATGCCCGCACGAATATGTCCGAAGCAAAGAGAAAATTGCCAATTCATTCGGATGCCACCTTTGTTTCACAAAATGAATTTTTTCGTTTCAAATACTTTGGATTTAAAAAAATTAAGAAGAAAAGAAAAAGGAGGGCGGAAAGAAAAAACAAAGCGAACATAATTTAGATTCTAACTGTGAGACTATTTAATTAAAATTCATGTTTAAGACATTAAAAGAAAGTGCTAATGTAATCTCTTTGTTCGTTCGTGCACATTGAACTTTCTTCCTTTTTTTCCCTTTTTTTTTATGGATTTTTCTAACTTTCTTTTGTAGCTGACAACAAGACATTAGAACACTATTTTTCAATGCGTCAAAAAATTCGGCCACCCCTTGAAATCTACTACCTTGAATCTGTGGATCAATCTACCCCTAATCTGAAGGTGTTAAAATAACATCTTTTTAATCTTCAGTGGACGATTACGACGATTATCTTTTCCTTAATCGGGAAATATTCACATAAGTACCTCTAATTCACTATGTTGTTGTTTCACCAGCTTTGCACTCGTATTGATATCGTTCTTCACAAAATTCATGGCACACACGTTTTTCATATTCTTCACCACTGATGATGATAAGAGATTTATTATTTCGAGGGGGAAGAAGTGTTTAAAGTGTTGGAGTGAATGCTTTATTTTTATATGAGGTACATGTACATATAGTAAATATAAGCTTGGAATATTGACGTTACAGTTGAATTGCAAATTATTTCTCTTTCACATTTGTGTATGTTCAACGATTCACAATCTGCTGCTGGATGAAGTTCTTCACAAGTCTCTTTCACATCTCTTGAGCAATTGTTTTCCATGTCGTTCCAGTATGATTTCGAATTTCATCAACCCATCTCCCGCGTAACCTTCTTTTGGGTCTTTTCCTGTCCCTTGGTATCCTGTCAAATACACTTCTCAATATACAAAATGCCACAAAAGGAAGAATTTCTCTTAGCGTCATGCAAATCAGTATGCTTATGATGTGAATCGTTAGATCATGTAATTATCTCAGTTGCTAACAGATCACGTCATAGGCGAAGGAGAGAAAAAGAGCAAAACGGTGCAGCTCAGTTTGGTTGTCCTCATTTGGGTGTGTGGTTCAATGCATGGGAATGGTCTCGGTGGCGAAAGCACGTGTAAGAAATGAGAATACCTGCGCAACGTCATCGGGAATCCTACCATTACACAGATACGTTTATCTACGCACGGCTGGTTGTTCCCTGCATCGCATCGCGGAAGAAACTCATCGGGATACAATAACTATCGGCGGAATGAAATCAAAGTGGCTGGAGGCAGGTAACTTGGGTATCCGTAGTCGGACTGGTGCACGTAGGAGGACGTCAGAACGCCTCGATCGGCGCATTCGAAAGTAAGACGTAGCAGCCATACAATTAACAGCGGCCGACTTTCGATGAGGTGCATAGCACAGGGAACTATAAACATCCCCGTATTGACACGGACTGTAAATCGCAGATTGGCTGGGGCATTTTTACGTCCTCGCCAGACATGCGACAATTACCACTAACTGCAGCACACCGTCCCGCAAAGTTGCAGTACCAAAAATGCTAGCGAGACTAATGGAATCATGCTGTATTCAGCAACGAGTCTCGCTTCTGTCACAGCGCCGATGATCGCCGATTGAGAGTCTGGAGAATACGTCGCCACAGGCTGATCTTATTACCATTCGTGAGCGTCACAGGTGTCCTGAGCCTGGTGTCACGATATGGGACACTTTCAGTTTCAACAGCCGTTCACTGCTCACACGCACAGGGGTAAAATGGCACCACGACGATACGTCGACCAGTTGCTGCAACCCGCTTTATTGCCGTACTTCCGTGGTATTCCTGATCCCAAGTTTCAACAAGGTAGCACCCGTCCGCACACTGCCAAAATCAGCAGATAGTGCCTATAAGATGTTCAAGTGTTCCCCTGGCCAGCGCGATCCACAGACTTCTCTCTAACAGAGAAAGTATGGGATGCCACTGGCAGGCGACCTAACGTCTCTGCACGACTCCCTCGCAGTGTTGATAGGTCAACGGCATGATACTTAACGTCTCTGCACGACTCCCTCGCAGTGTTGATAGGTCAACGGCATGATACTTAACGTCTCTGCACGACACCTTCGCAGGGGACATAAGTCAACGGCGCGTGGTCAGAGACACCTCAGGACACCATCCGGGGAGTTTTCTACTCGATGTAACGCCATATTGCCGAATACATAGCCCACATAGCCAGAATTCTGTGAGTTGAATTCGGGAATTCCCCATCAGGGGGCGCTAAAGCCAAGCTGATTGGATCGGGCCTCTAGCACTTACAATAACCCGTCAGTTCCATATCGCCATCAGTCTCTGTTCGCCTGAGAAGCGGCTGTTGTTCGACTTGACTATAGGCTACACTTTGTACATATAACTGTGTTTAGTTTTCTGATATAGAGGGGAACTTCGGTTTTTGCGATTTTTATTTTTTTTAAAGCAAAAACATATACGTTATTTGATAGGGGTACCAAGCTCCATCATTATCATCATCATCATCATCATCATCATCATCATCATCATCAACAACAACAACATTGTCAACCATCATCAATCCACTGCTGAATGAAGGTCTCTCCCAAGTTTCTTCCACAACGGTCTGCCTTGTGCTAGTCTCCTCCATGTTACACCCACATACTTTCGAATTTCATCCACCCATCTCCCACGTGGTCTTCTCCTGGGTCTTTTTCTGTCTCTTGGAACCCAGTTTGAAATTTCAGTTGTCTATCGGTGATCCGTTCTTCTGGCAATATGTCCAGTCCATTGCCATTTCATTGCTTCCCTCTATATCTGCTCCCATAACATTGATATTGATTTGCAGTAGCAATTACACTGAAGATCAATTGAATTAGAGACAGCTGGCGTTATACAAATGTGGCGCTGTGGGCGTCTCTGTAAACGGAAACGGCATGACGTATGCAGCTATCCGACAATATAAGGAGTGATGCGACGGGAATCAGTAAGAGTCGGACGCAGTATGGGTAAGACGAAGGATCTAAGAGCATTTGATCACGGGCAAATTGCCGGGGCCCGACGAATGGGTCACTCCATCTCGGAAGTCGTGCAGGCACTGGGATTTTCACGAGCCACTGTGTCACGGGCGCACCGTGAGTACATCGAATCCGGGAAAACCATGCCTGCAAGGGCCAACTGCCGTGGACATCAGCGTGTGGATGAGCGGGGTCATCGTCGGCTAGCTCGCATTGTAACAGCGGATAGGCGGGCCACAATGCAAGAAATCACTCGGCAATTTAACGCTGGTGCACAAAAATGTGTAAGCAGCCACACCATCCGGAACCATCTCCTCGCTATGGGGTACAGAAACCATCGTCCCACGAGGGTACCGCTGATGACCGCACATCACAGGGTGCAAAAATTAGCATGGGCGTGGGAACATCGCCACTGTACCCTAGACATATGGGAAAATGTTACCTGGACTGATGAGTCGAGATTCACGTTGGTACATGCGGATGACAGGATACGAGTACGGCGCAAACCACATGAAGCGATGGATCCTTCTTGCCAGCAGGGTACTATTCAAGCTGGTGGGGGTGGCATTCTCGTCTGGGGACTGTTTACATGGGCTGAAATCGGACCCCTGGTACGTGTGACATCGTCCCTCACAGATCAACGTTACCGGGATATCCTGGACGACTATTTGCTCCCGTTTGTGCGTCTTCAACGTCCCACTGGGGACCTCATCCTGCAACAAGACAATGCACCGTGCCATCGCTCCCGAATTGTATCCGAATGGTTGGATGAACACTCCACCGACGTGACCTCGCTTCCTTGGCCAGCAGCTAGGTCACCTGACCTCAATCCCATCGATCACATCTGGGATGCCATCGAGAGAGATGTTCGAGGCTCTGACCCCCCTCCATCAAATCTTCGTGAACTGTGGGAGCTTGTTCAGGGGTCGTGGATCCGTATGGCTTCCCAACGCTTCCGGTGTCTTGTCAAGTACATGCCGAGATGAATCGCCGCCGTCATCAAGGCGAAAGTTGGTGCTACACGTTACTAGACAGGTATCTCTAATTCAATTGCTCTTCAGTGTATAACTTGTTAAAGCCATGTATTTCTGTACGAAAGTTGCGATTCTTATTTGAAACTATGACGAGAACAATAATTCCTTTCACATTTTTTCCAAATTCTGGTTTTCTCGGATTTTTTGATGAAACGAATCGTTTTCTTTGTGAAAGTGTTTTCTTTCAATTGATATCGTAATGCTTTTCTTCTTCATCTACTACTTTTTTTTTTTTTTTTTTTCTGTTTTGGAAGATTTCGATATAGGAATGAATATGGGAATAAAAGTTATAGTACACAATTCGTTGATCAGGATCAAAAGTTCACCAACCAATGCTTCATCAATGATCAAAATACAAAAAGATCAAAATCAATATGTTAATCAGTGATCAAAAATGCCCTAACCCACGCTAGCAGTTAGGGTATTATTGAGTTTTCAACTCAACGATATTTTTCTATGTGACAGAAAATGTAGTTTTAAATGGATGATTGAAAACAGAAATCCGTTTTCTTAAGCCTTTGTTTAAAACAGTATAAACAACTTTTTTTCATTACTTAAAAATGAAAAGTTTGAGCCATTTAACAGCGTTTTTTTTTATATAAAATATAAATAAATTTGAAACTTTATGTACGTTATGCTTTTATTTAGGAACTCAGTAACTGTTTGTAAATCGCTATTGCAAACATGCTGAGGCGGTAGCGAAGATCTGGGACACAAATGTTGTGTTCAGTTATCTTTTCAATACATAGAGACATTATTTTTCTGCTTAAAGTAATTGCTCGGACACAGACACATACACACAAAACATGCTAAAACATTAACAGGGGTACCAGGCCCCATGCTCCCCTCTGTATCCCAGCCTGGCATTGAGCAAAAATATCCAGTTTTTGGTATGTCAGCTTTTACGAGGTACAATTTTGATAATAATGTAAATATTTATGTCATTTACAATATAAACATATTGTTCGGAATGAAACTATCAAAGAAAATGGAATTCCCGCATTCTAAAATTAAGCCGTACTCTACAATAAATCAGACTACGGATTTCCTGACTATAAATTATAAGAAACGAAGAATTTATGCGTTTCATATCATGTAACACATATCATATATTAATATAAAACCTATATAATAGGCTATGTCTGTCCCTAATGCTCTGACGTCATCAGTACTTGCAGCGCCATCCGGTTTTTACCGGTGGCCTAAATCGGAACTAAGCTCACCGCTATCGCACGATACGTAACATTAAGGAGAAGTACCGGAAAATAAAATAAAGGTATTAAGACAAACGACTTCATCTGCAGCAGCACGCACGTGCTAGAACAACCGTCTGTGACGTTTGTTCTGTTACGTACGTGTTATGTCGTGTTTTATTTCATTTTCTTCGCATCGCAGATTAATTTCATAAAAAGGAATAAAATTACAGAGTAATTTCATAAAAAGGATTCAGCGTTATTTTATTTCATAAAAAGGAACAAGTGAAATTGTAAGAAAGTAACTGCAAGCGTAGTTTTGATTTACTGTGATGGAAATTGAAAACATTATTGGTTCCGTGGAATTTTTTTCTTTGTGGTACAAGATGGAAGAAGATAAAGCTGAAAGAAAACGTCGCTTAAATAGAGAACGACAAAGGCGATGACGTGCAAACCAATCTTCTGATGTGAAAATCTTCCAAATACGTGGCGTCAGTGAATAAACAAAAACATCGCTCTTTCCACGTTTTAGCAACACATAGCAACCGAAAAATTGTTATTCGGTCACCGCTGGGGAATTGAATCCCAGATCTCTCGATATCTAGCCGAGCGCGTTAGCCTTACACCACGGTGGCCAGCAATCCACGGCGCTATGATTATTTTTCTGTCAGCTTCTGACATCATAAATCCGTAAGATGGGCTCAGTTACTGAGACGTCTCCATCTGGTGGGCATTAACGGCACTGGCTATATATTAATTATAGCCGTTAATCCAAAGGGCGGGATCCAAAGTGAAAATCAGATGTCTTTGTTTATTCACTGACGCCACGTATTTGGAGGACGTTCACTTTGGATCTCGCCCTTTGGATTTAACTGCTATAATTAATATATAGCCAGTGCTGTTATTTAAACGCCATATTAGTTATTCCGTAGTATTCTTGTGAAGTTAGTTTCAATTTAAATTATTTTTTCTTTGATGGGGAGGGGCGTTAACTACAGCCATGAGAAACTTTTGAGTCTATTAGCAAACCGCTAAATAAAGACAGTCTCGTCTCTAATTTGGGGCTGTTGGTTTCTGTGAATGGACAAAGCGAGTGCGTTAGGACAAACTCACCACATATGTCTCATTCGGGACTAGAATCACGAACGAATTGTCAGTAACCAAGGCAGGAGTGTAGCCACGGTACTTCCTATGCGGAGGCCAGTGGGTCAGAAGGGGCTCTCGATAAGCAGCGGATAAAACAATAATAGCACATTATTATCATTATTAAGAAAATTGATGACTAAATCTGCAAGCGAAGATTAAATCTTAAAGTTCTTGAAATACACTGCCGGAAAGTGAAAACAGAACAAGGAATGCTGGTAGGAACGTCATATTATAATATGTTAATTGTTAAAGGTAGCACTAACCGTGATCTAAGTTGGAATGTCATTGGATGAAATAATAACGTCATTGCGGACGACAACATACAAATGTACGCAGCGCGTATTTAAGAACTAGGGCGTGCAGAACGAAGTCATTCGTCTGGTGCCGTGTTGTTCAGTGCTTGTTGAAGAAGCTATGGACGACGCAGGCGAGCAACATTTGTTCAGCTATCGGAGTTCGAACGAGGCCGTATAGTGGGTCTGCGTGAAGGAGGTTGGTCCTTCCGTCAAATTGCGGACCGAGTGGGACGAGAGGTATCGGCCATCGTAAGATGGTGGCTTCGGTGGTCAGAGGAGCATTCGCACAGTCGCACACGTAGTTCCGGGCAACACAGACTTACGAACACACGAGAGGATCGGTGTATGAGGAGAGCGCCGTTGGCAGAGCGGACGGCTACGGTGTCATAAATTCGATCCTCTGTCATACCAAGGGTGTCTACCAGAACGATACGGAATCATTTGTTCGAAGCAAGACTACGGGCACGCGTGTCGCTGGCACAGTTACCACTGATCCCTGGTCACTGTCGAGCACGTTTGCAGGTGTCAAGAAAGAGTTCATTGGAGGGAAGAATGACGGTCAGTGGTCTTCAGTGACGAAAGCCGATTCTGCTTGGGAGTGTCGGACGATCGTGAACGCGTCAGAAGGCGACAAGATGAGCGGCTTCTACCATCGTGCATCCGCCAACGACACACAGGCCCCATGCCGGCCATCGTGGTGTGGGGAGCGATTAGCTATCACTCTCGTACAAGTCTGGTGTTTCTACGGGGTACACTGAATAGCAGCCCGTCCGTCAGCGACATCGTGCAGCCGATCGTCATTTTTGAGTGCGATCCCCGATGCGATATTCCAGCAGAATAACGTCAGCCCACAATCCCCCTGGGCATCCCAACATGCTCTTCAGGCTGTGCATCAACTCCCTTGGCCAGCACGCTCTCCGGATGTATATCCAATCGAGCATGTCTGGGACTGGATCGGACAAAGACTCTTCCGCAGATCCCGTAAGCAGCGACCATCTCTGAATTACGCGTCCAATTTGAAAGCGCATGGAATGTTATTCCCCAGCGTGATATCCAGCATTTGTACGACCGATTGCATGCCACATTGGAAGCTTGTATTGTTGCTGGAGGAGGTGTAACACCTTATTGAAAAGTGACTTCTGTACACTGTAATACGTATTATAATGTAGAATAAACATTGAGTCGCTTCACACGTTTGGTCACTTTCCTTTCTTAACGAGTTTTTGCTACGACATAAATCTCATAGATGACGCTGCAATTTTTAATTTTTTTTTCACTTTGCGGTAGTGTATTTTGTATTCCATTATATATATATTTACAGTATATACTGAACTATATAACATTAAACTTATTTTTAATCTCCTATTTTTCACTCAATTGCGCCCTTGTAGCTCCAAAATTCCGAAGGATGCGTATACAATAAAATGTTTCACTTGTGAGATAATGGTGTAATTTCATTTGAGGTTTTCCTTTTCATTGTTTAGAAGGATGCACTGCTAATGAAGAAAATATGGAACTGAAAAAGAAACTGTTTCTTTTCGAAAGCAGCACCAGAAAAGAAAGGAAGAAGAATTCACACGAACCTATAGTGTTCCAGCGTGTAGTTCCATTGAGACTACTGAGTAGGACATCAGAGCAAAATAATCAAAACTTCCAAAGTTGCCATCAGCTTTCGATTTGTTGTCCCATATATGTTGATTGTAAAACAATAAAATGCCGAATGCTATTGTTCATCTGCTGATGTAAATTGAAATACCCCACAAACAACAACCAATGTATTCAGCCCTAATTGAATCCTGCAGGCGCTTATCAACTTGTTATCCTGCGAATGGGAAACATTCACTTCTGCTTCATAGAATAGAAGCTAGATTTTACAGCTTCCTTTCTATTTTTTCATTCTTAACTTTCCTACGCAAAACAACTGCATGGAGGCACCACAGCAAGAGCTTCAATGCTCAAGGGGGTGGAAAACAAAGAGTACAAATCGTAAACTAAATAAATACATGCTGATAATTTTTTTACGCTTTCCAACAGTAGGTTGAAGAAGCGTATACGCTCCAGCTTTGTCCGTCTGTCCAGGTAATAGCTCATGTAGATTTCGATGAAATTTTAGTGTGTGGAAGGTGACCAGCTAGAGACGAACCTATTGAAAATGGGCGAAATGGAGTCAAAGGTCACGACATAGGAGCGGGATCGATTCCATTGCCGTTATGCGTAATAACTTGCGTAAAAATGGTTCGATTTTGATGACAATTTAGTATGTGGTAGGGGACCATCTCGGCACGAACCCTATTGAAAATGGGCAAAATGGGGTCAAAGGTCAGGGCATAAAAGTGGGGTCCATTCCATTGCCCTTATGTGTCATAACTTGCGTAAACATGGTTCGATTTCGATGAAATTTTAGTATGTTGTTCCGGAGGTATACTGAACCGGTTCTGTTGAATATCATAGAAGTGGGGTTAAACTTCAGGGCACAGGAGCGAGGTTTATTCCACAGCCATTATTCTCATAACTTGAGTAATACAATAACTTGGGGAATGATTTGTGGTATGTTGGAAAGCGTATCATAATCAATATACTGCATGATTTTACTAACTTGTTTTTAAATATACACACTACTGCTTGTGAAAATCGCAACACCATGAAGGACTGCTGGTATTAGCTTGAACTTATAGGATATATACAACAGGATGTTGCATGCAAATGATTAAAGTCAGTGGAAATGCACATGCAGTTTCGGAGCTGCGCCCTCTCAACTGTCGGATCTTGGATATAAAGAGCTTGGCTCAAACGAGATATTGCAAACAGTGAAGAGACGACATTGAGTCGAAAAGATGTTTCTTGTGTCTCACTATGACCCGTCGCCGAAGAATGCAGTATTATGAACACCTGATAGACTTTGAGCAAGGAAGGATGGTTGGGATGAGAGAAGCTGGATTTTACTACTGCGAATTGCCACTTGTACGGCGCGAAAGACCAGTACAGTGATGAGAACTTGGCGTCAGTGAACAAATGAGGTTCGGACACACAGAAATCCGGGACCGATCGCACAGTGGCATGCACGGTGTTAGCGTAGCAATGGAGTATTGTCACAGGTCAGACTTTGTCATCCAGCACTGCTTAACAGAGGACTGATCGCTAGCAGACCATTGCTACGTATTCCTTTGACCCTCAACTACAACCACCTCAGACGGCAATAGGCTCTTAAACACAGACATTGGCTCTCTGATTGGCAACAGGCCATGTTTTCTGACGAGTTACGATTCAACTTGATGCACCATGATGATCGTATACGTGTTTGAAGACATCGTGGTGAAAGGCATCTTGCAGCGTCATACAGGCCCAAAGTCAAGCCTCTTGGTTTTGGGCGACATTGGGTTCAATTAGCGATCTCCTCTGATACAAATTGAGGGAACCATTAGTAGCAAGCGATACATCAGGGATGCTTTAGAGGCAGAGGAGATACCCTTCCTTCAGATTTGGTCGGCTATGTTCCAGCAGGACAATGCTCGGCTACATGCGGCCCGAAATGTCCCAAACCTCTTCCATGCATGGCAGATACCGCTTCTTCCCTGGCTTGCACGTTCACCGGATATGTCCCCGATTGAATATGTCTGGGATATAGTAGCGAAGCGACTGGCCCGTGAAGCGCAGCCACCAGTCACCACAAATGAACTGTGGAAAAATATGAACTCAGAAAAATATCCAGCCTGGCAGGATATTTTCCAGAACGATATACAATATCTCTTCCATTCAATGCCATACCATGTAGCGGATGTTATTGTTGCTCGAGGTGACATCACACGATACTGAATTTTGAAGCAAGAAGACCTTGTATGGCTCTGAGATATAAATTTCATTTGAATAGCGCGATTTTTTCTGGGTGTTGCAATTTTCCACAAATAGCAGATGTACATTTAGGTAAGTTTTCGGTTCCCCCACTCTGGTTTAAGTTTGATAAGTTTTATGAACGAAGAGAGGCGCAAAACAGTGCTCAAGGAGCGCTGTTTTGCGCCACTATGAGCACCCCAACCCCCGTTGCTGCACCCCAGAGACAGAGAGAGCCTCCTACAACTTGGCCACTGGCCGGGTACGATAGCTAACAGATCGCGTAATACGTATTTTCTGAGTTAAATTTCAGCAAGATTTCAATTTCAAGCAGAAATATTTTTCTGCATTTCTTAAAATACACTGGTGTGCAAAAATTACGGACGAGACGGTTTTTCGAATGTAACGTCGTGCAGAAGTGCTCCACATCGACTCAAATCATACCATAAGATCCCCAAGATGTAAGAATATGGGACAAGTGAGCAAAACCGTCCAAACAAGGAATCCAAAGGATACAAAGGCACTTTATTGAAAAGGTAGCTTCGAGCACAATTGGACAGAAGACAGAAACGTCCATGTGACAGGCGGCTGCAAAGAATAATCCAGTCTTTAGTAGGGGATATGATCACCCCTGTCTGCGTTGCAGGATTTACAACATCTGTCCATGCTGAGGACGAGGTTGTCAAGGAGCTGTTGAGGCATCACCGCCCATTCCTCTTTTAGCGCCAATCGCAGCTGCGGAATCGTTGCTGGCGGCTGGTGACGTGCTGCCAAGCGTCTCCCAAGAAGGTCCCACACGTTTTCGATTCGATTTACGTCCGGGGACCTTGCGGGCCAGTCCATGCGTTGAATATCTTCACTCTCCAACAGTTCTGCCACAGCCACTGTACGATGAGGTGTAGTGTTGTCGTCCATGAAGAGGAACTCAGGACCCACAGCAGCTCTAAACAGACGCACGTGAGGCAGGAGAACCTCGGTACAATAGCGGACGCCAGTGACTGAACCTCCTTGGAAGATGTGGAGGTCAGCACGATTACCAAGCATGATACCGCCCCAAACGAGAACTCCGCCACCTCTAAACCGGTCCCTTTCAATTATGTTGGAGGTGTGATTGCGTGTTCCTTTCTCTCTCCAGATGTGTATACGTCCAGAATCGCTCGTCAGACTACATCGGCTCTCATCCGTAAAGAGAACTCGACCCCATTGCTGATGTGTCCAGTTCTTGTGTTCCTCGCACCACAGAAACCACCGTCTCCGATGAGCAGGCGTTAATGGCACACACCGTAGTGGTCGTCGTGCAAATTGACCACCTTTGTGCAGCCTCCTGGCCATGGTAAAACGCGATAACGGACGTCCAGTTGTCTGTTGCATGTGCCTTGCGATTTCTCTCGCTGTCTGCCGTCTGTCTCTTCTCGCCTGTAGGACAATATACCGGTCGTCCGCGGTCGTGGTTGCTCGTGGACGACCACTGCTAAACTCTCGGACAGCTGTTCCTGTCGTTTGAAATTCTCTCCAAGCTCGTGAAACGATGCTGTGAGCGATACCGAACTCCTCGGCCACACTAGTCACACTTCGACCTTCTTCCAACTTCCCAATGACGCTACCTCGGGTAAAGTCATCCAAATGTCGTCGACTGGATTGCCTGTTGGCCATATCACACGGTGGCAGCAACTCGACGTCGTTCAAACCAATGTACACCGTGTAATAGTTTTCACCGAATTGCTGAGCGTGCACCGCTCGTGTGCTTTATACCCTTCCGACACTCCCCTCCCTCCTTATGTCATGCTGCATATATGCGCATGCCCTACCGTACCGGACCCTAGTCTATCTCCTGAGTGGTTTTTCGGTCCGTTCTGCCTGCTCGTTCCGCTGTTATGCTAATTTCTCCTCTTCGTCCTTCATTTTTGCACACCAGTGTATATTACATTTTCTCTACTAGGAAAAACGTAGAGGAAAGAGTGCTACGGGAAAAGCATCAGTTTCATGAAAAGTAAATTTAGAATGAATTTTGATTTTTTGAAGAGAAATACATACGCCGAACAACACAATTGATGTGTGCTAAACTTGTGGTAAGTCCATTATCACCAGAATACTTCTTTACGATCGACGTGTGAGGCAAAAATTTAATCCATATCATCGCACTCAATTTTGGTGTCATATAACAATGGCAAGCTGTCAGTTTGAATAATGATTTGGTTAGAACATTTCCCGCCAGCTCTTTTAAAATCCCGAGGCAGCTGCGTATCGGTTATTAACGCTGTATATTAACTCATGTTTAAAGGCAAAACAAATGAGGTTTCTGCCTAAGAGATGGGCGACGCCACAATTCATTCATCCGTGTTTATCCCGCGTGATGGCGTCAAGTGGTTGGACGACCGACACTGAACAGATGCTCTCTGTCAGAGTGGGGTTGAAATTCCAGTTGTCTCTCATATAACATTCACCAAACGACTCCATCACTCTACAACGCTGCACTTGTATGGGAACCGCGCAAACCGACCACTGCCTTTTGTCCCAGAGTTTTCCTTGAGCAACCGCTGATTATTAAAAAACATAAACTTACGGCGAGGAATTCTTTGGGAAGTCTGACAAAAGTTCAGCAAGTATTTATTTACTAAATTACCTAATATACTGCAGTGATTCCTTTAAACTTCGTCGCCTAATAATTACTTCTTTCTCTTCTTACTAAATATTTTTTATAAAAGTCCTAAATAGTTTAACTATCGCCAGATCTTAGTAATGTTTCTTTCGCAAAGATTTTGAAACGCTGTTTCACAATATAAACCGTATCTTTCCAATGCCGGCATTTTATTTATTTATTTTTTATTTATTTGTTTATTTAGCGTATAGCCCGTCCTAGGACGGTTGTTTTTAAGCTTTAGATAAATATTTATATATAGAGGATGAGTAGAAGAATTTTTGTCGTGCTATTGAGATATACTAATGTACGATGGTTTTTGCTGTCTTAAGCGCGAAAAACAAGATGCAACCAATTTAAACACAAAGTAACCAAGATAAATTATCGCAAGCTGTGAATCACCTTTACTTAGGAAAATAAAAACTTGTTTAAAAGGTTACAAATGATTAAAACTAATGTGCGAGATCTTTCGGGTCCGTCTCCCCGAATGCACAAGGAGAACTCACACGGGGCACGCTGGCTAATATGTCATCATCGTCATTGTCAACCATTATCAATCCACTGCTGGACGAAGGTCTCCCCAAGTTTCCTCCACAACGGTCTGTCTTGTGCCAGTCTCCTCCATGTCACTCCCGCATACATTCGAATTTCATCCACCCATCTCCCATGTGGTTTTCTTCTGGGTCTTTTCCTGTCCCTTGGAATCCTATCTAAAATTTCGGCTGTCCATCGATGGTCCGTATTTCTGGCAGTATGTCCAGCCCATTGCTATTTCAGGGATTTAACTCTGATCAGGATGTCTTCCACTCTTGTCATTTTTCGGATCCACGAGTTCCTCTTCTTATCTCTCCTGGTTCCACCAAGCATGCACCTCTCCATGCTGCTTTGAGTTGTCTGCAGCCTTTGTATGTATCTTTTAGTTAAGGTCCACGTCTCTGCACCATACGTAAGCACTGGAAGGATGCATTGATCAAACACTTTTCTTTTAAGACATAATGGCCTTTTGCTCTTGAAAATTATGCTGTTTCTTCCAAAAGCTCTCCAGGCAAGCTTTGTACGCCGATTAATTTCTTCATCAATGTGACCCTCACTTGATATCTGCTGTCCGAGATAAACGTACGTGTCTGTTATCTCCAGCTTTTCTCCATCAATCGATAAATCTTCATTTCTGTCTTTTGAAAGTTCATTTTTAATCCCACTTCTTTACTCTTGTCAGCAAGTTCCTGGATCATACTCTGCAGCTCTGATGGGGTAGTTGCAAAACTGACTATGTAATCAGCAAAACGAAGGTGGGTTAGATAATCTCCATTAATTTTTATCCCTTTGTTTTCCCAGTTTAGTGATTGAAAGACATTTTCCAATGTGGCATTAAAGAGCTTTGGAGATATGGTGTCCCCTTGTCTCACTCCCTTTCCAATTTTTATGTGTGTTGTATTTTCAAACAGCCGAATCTTTGCACTTGCATTTTCATAGATGTTATTAATAATATTAATGTATGCATCTTCAATACCGCAGAATTTCAGAGCCATTGTAACTGCTGATGCTTTCACCGAATCAAAGGCTTTTTCATAATCGATAAAAGTCATGCACAATGGAAGTTCATATTCCCTCGCTCTTTCAATTAGTTCTCTCAGTACGTGGATATGATCTATTGTGCTGTAGCCACTCCTGAATCCAGCTTGTTCTCTCGGTTGAGCCATGTCCAGTGTTACCTTCAAGCGGTGTGAAAGAACTTTACTGAAGATTTTATAAACCACTGATAGGAGGCTGATAGGTCTGTAGTTCCTGAGATCCTCAATGTCACCTTTTTTATGTAGCAGGATCATTATAGCATTGTTCCAATCCTCAGGAAACTTTCCTTCATTAAGGCATCGAGTGAAAATTTGGGCGAGTACTGTTTCGATTTCTCCACTTGCTTCTTGTATGATGTCTACAGTAATTCCATCTTCTCCTGGAGTTTTTCCCCGCTTCATGTTCTTGATTGCATGTGCAACTTCTGCTGAGAGGACTGGAAGAGCTCTGGTACCTTTCATGATGTCAGGAGTACATGTATCATCCCTTTTATATAATTTGGAGTAGAAATCTTTCACTCTTGTCAAAATTTCGCCTCTATTTCTTGTTACAGAACCATCTTCTTTTCTCAGTGCCATAATCTGTTTTCTTCCCTTACCCTTTGCTATATTTAGGCTTTGGTTGTTTGTCCCTTTGCTATCTCTATTTCTTCTATGTCCCTTTGCTATCTTTAGGCTTTGGTTGTTTTCAATTGCTTTCTTCACTAGTTCACAGTTGAATTTCCTTACGTCTTCAGTGATACTTTTTCGTACTGTCTTGCATATCTCTATATATTCCACTTTGGAAGTCACATCTTCTTTAGTTGTCCTCATCTCTCTTCTTTTTTGCATCAACATTTTGGTTCTTCCTGATAATTTGTTCACATGCAACTTGTTCTTAGACCCAGCTAATTTTGTTGCTGTTTCCATAAGAGCTTTGGTTACTTTTCTGTTAACTTCAGAAATATCCACTTCTTCCGATGTGAGGCCTTCTAAAGCAGAGAATCTGTTCTTCAGTTTCAATTTGAAAGTATTATGGTGTTTTTAAGGTTGGTTATGTCAATAGATTTTGTTTGTCTTATGAGCTTGCCACGTTCAAGTTTAGTATTGACATGCATCTTACATCTCACCAATCTATGGTCACTACCTGTGTTGAACTTGTTTAGCACACTGCAGTCCGCTACGACGAATTTTTTGTTACACATAATAAAATCAATTTTACTTGTCGTCCCATTTGGATCTCTCCATGTGCATTTCCTGTGTGGCTTTTTCTTGAAAAAGGAGTTCAAGATGTAAAACCCTTTGTGACGTACCTGCCAGCAGGACGCACACGACATAAAGGCAGATAGTAGTCAGAACAAACGTCCGCGTAGCTCAATTGGTAGAGTGACTTATTCCGGAATGAGGGGATCCGGGTTCGAATCCTGGCGTGGACCGAAATGACGGAGAAATTTACTTCGTTATAATGGTGCCCGAACTTTCCGGATGACTCGGCCGTTCAAAATCTCGCATTGGTGTGATGTTCTTTCCACACCGCGAGATAGGAAAAATCAGAGAATCCCATCTCCAGCGCTTCGAAACAATAAATGTGTGTGACGTTGCATTCCACACACCAGATTGGCTGGGAGTTCTCAAGTGCACGTTCTACAGTGGATGGCTGCCTGCAACGATTCATGGTCACGGATGACCCGTGGGCCATGCCCCCGGCCCTCTTTCGGGTGGGGGAGATGTGACGTACCTGCCAGCAGGACGCACACGACATAAAGGCAGATAGTAGTCAGAACAAACGTCCGCGTAGCTCAATTGGTAGAGTGACTTATTCCGGAATGAGGGGATCGGGGTTCGAATCCTGGCGTGGACAGAAATGACGGAGAAATTTACTTCGTCATACCTTCTGCCTCTGCAAACTGAACGAGAGTATTTCCACGCTGGTTTCTGTTGCCGTGACCGAATTTACCTACTGAAGTTTCATTCTGTTGTCGTTGTCCTATTTTTGCATCAACATTTTGGTTTTTCCTGATAATTTGTTCACATGCAATTTGTTCTTAGACCCAGCTAATTTTGTTGCTGTTTCCATAAGAGCTTTGGTTGCTTTTCTGTTAACTTCAGAAATATCCACTTCTTCCGATGTTAGGCCTTCTAAAGCAGAGAATCTGTTCTTCAGTTCCAATTTGAAGGTATTATGGTGTTTTTTAAGGTTGGTTATGTCAATACATTTTGTTTGTCTTATGAGCTTGCTACGATCGAGTTTAGTGTTGAGGTGCATCTTACATCTCACCAATCTATGGTCACTGCCTGTGTTGAACTTGTTTAGCACACTGCAGTCTTCTATGACGAATTTTTTGTTACACATAATAAAATCAATTTCACTTGTCGTCCCATTTGGATGTCTCCATGTCCATTTCCTGTGTGGCTTTTTCTTGAAAAAGGAGTTCAAGATGAAAAACCCTTCTGCCTCTGCAAACTCTACGAGAGTATTTCCACGCTGGTTTCTGTTGCCGTGACCGAATTTACCTACTGAAGTTTCATTCTGTTGCCGTTGCCCTATTTTTGCATTGAAATCTCCCATAATTAACTTCAAGTGTTGCTTACCTTTGTTATTTAGATCACAAATTTCCTCATAAAATTCTTCAATTTCTTCTTCAGCATGACTTGTGGTGGGTGCATAAGTTTGAATAATCTGAGCCTGGTATCTTCTCGAGAGTTGGATAACGAGTCGTGCAGCTCTGTCAGAGGAACTTTCAACTTCTACAACTTTATCCTTCAGTTTCTTGTTTATTATAAATCCAACACCACTAGTTCTGCCAGTATCTGTCCCACGATAGTAGAAGACATGTCCACTTTTGAGTTCAATGAGATCTTCTCCTTTTCTCCTTACCTCACTTAGCCTGATGATGTCCCACTTGATCCTTTGTAGTTCCTCTTCCAATTCAAGAAGCCTTGAATCAGAAGATAGGGAGCGTCCATTATACGTAGCCAAGGTCAGCATCAGATGGCAGCCTAGTCCGGTCCTCCGGGGATTCTTAGCACCCTCTGCCTTCATGTCGCACTGGCAGCTGCCTTGGCCAGGTACATTCCAGCTGCCGGAGACTGAGGGCCAAGATTTAAGTTGTGGAGTCATTTTGGAGGGGTTTGGCCATAACTCACCACGCTGGCCAAGCGGGTTGGTGAGTGTGGAATAGCATTTCCTCTAATCCCGTTGGTATAGTTATACCACTATTGGCGGCCGGCTTATATGTATACATACTTATATGCATCGGCGAGAAACAATACATGCTCTACACAGAAAGTAACAATAAAAATGAAAATATATACAAATGAAAAAAAAAAAAAAAAAAAAAAGAAACGAATAATTTAAAGTACAGTAAGTAAATAGTCCAAACATCTTTGCAGTGGTAGAGAGATTCTCCAGCTGGAACCTCCAAGGAGCAGATATGGATTATGGTGTTTCTTCATTACAGCATTGATTGGCAAAATCCAGAATGTACAAGGTCTCCAAAAAGAGCACTGCAGTTTTAGTTCTCGCCGAGCCCAATAATTTAACGTTATTCCATAGTGGTAAATAATCATTCTTGTTGAATGTTCGCCCTAAGGCCATTGCTGATGAATGGTTGCGAACATTATATTTATGTTCGGAGATTCTCACCTCGAGTGACCGACAGATTGATCCGGTGTAGGCTGTCATAGAGGATGTTGCCCGTCCTATGACTGAGTGAAATTTTTAATTGAACCAGGTTGAAACAAATCAAATAGACGCCGGTTTTCTGTAAGAAACTATAGTAAAAACTTATGTAAGAACTCATTCATTTTAGAACTAAAAATTATGTACTATTTATTTCCTTTTTCAAAAGACCTCACTATAAATAACATTCTGTGCAAAATATTTGTTGTTTAACAATTGTAGGTTGGAGCGTTTAGATAGATCGATATTTTTTTCAAAATATGTAATATAATCTACACTAAACTCGGAAAGTTGTTTTCGTGTAAACTTACCTTAATAATTTTTACTTTGATTTTTCGCGTTAAATTACTTTTTCTCCGGCTGAATTGTTATTCCCTTCACGGCTTGTTTTAGACTGCCCTATTCGACGGTTAGTTTGAAACTTCATACCGAGCCTTTTTGTACAAAATAATGCGACATCTGGTATTACAAATTGGAACTATGTAAATTCTCGACAATGTGCTACTGGGGAGACGTCTTCTTTTAAATGCAATCTTGCTCACTTTGACATCTCAAGAAATCAGTTTTTATTGTAGATTATAGCGTTCAGATAGATCGATATTTTGCAAAATGTTTAATCTAATCAGCACTAAACTCGGAAAGTTCGTTAAATTAAAAAGTAAAGAAATAATTAAAGCGTGCAAATTAATATTTGAATTGTACTAAATCAAATTAATATACAACCGCAAGTTCCTGTGATATTAAGATTTTAATTCGAATTTTATAGATCGGATAAATAGAACTCGAGTCATTGATGATCCAATGTTTTTAAATAGCACGCGATCACCTTGCATCTCAATATGATCGCGTGCAAATTCAACTTGCTGTGATATTAAGAATTAAATTCGAATATCAAAAACAGAACTCGAGCCATTAGTAATCCAATGTTTTTAAATTAGCACGCGATCCCCTTGACATCTAAAAGTGATCGCGTGCTGTTCTGTAGTTGGCAATCATTTTGAAATCGCGAGAGCACACACGAAGTTTTCAATAGGTGATGGCGTAACAATGCAGACGTTGCTGTGACGTCAAGCGTTTCAGAGAGACAAACGGATCTGGGTGTTTTTATTATTAATTAATTTATTTGGAAGGTTGGTCTGCCGAATAAGCTGGTCGTTTAAAATCCCCGCATTTTGTTATTAGCTCATCATCACTGTGTAGATAGCAATTTAAAACTCTTCGGTGCCGAGTTCAAGATTAGTTTCGCGGTAGATCATGACCTGAGGAGTTGCTCCCCTTCACGGTTATGCCACATTAAATTTAAAAGTTACCTAGAGGTATCTTAACTTTTAAGCGGCATCGTGCGATTCCACGGACCGCATTAGTTGTTAATGTGTGCTATATTCACATATGCAATATGTCTAATGACTTGTACCATCTAGTTCCTTCCAATATCTTATTGACCTTCAACAAAATGTCATTCATTAAAAACATGTTCAATTACAGCCTTTCGTTTTTTCTTGTTGTTGTTTCGACTGCATTGGCATTCATTATGCTATTTAATGATAAATTTCACGCGTTCTCGCAATTATACACTGGCGTGCAAAAATTAAGGACGAGACGGTTTTTCGAATGTAACGTCGTGCAGAAGTGCTCCACATTGACACAAATCATACCATAAGATCCCCAAGATGTAAGAATATGGGACAAGTGAGCAAAGCCGTCCAAAAAAGGAACCAAAGGATACAAAGGCACTTTATTGAAAAGGTAGCTTCGAGCACAACTGAACAGAAACGTCCGTGTGACAGGCGGCGGCCAAGAAAAATCCAGTCTTTAGTAGGGAATTTGATCACCCCTGACTGCGTTGCAGGATTTACAACGTCTGTCCATGCTGAGGACGAGGTTGTCAAGGAGCTGTTGAAGCATCGCTGCCCATTCCTCTTGTAGCGCCAATCGCAGCTGCGGAATCGTTGCTGGCGGCTGGTGACGTGCTGCCAAGCGTCTCCCGAGAAGGTCCCACACGTGTTCGATTGGATTTAGGTCCGGGGACCTTGCGGGCCAATCCATGCGTTGGATATCTTTCACTCTCCAACAGCTCTGCGACAACCACTGTACGGTGAGGTGTAGCGTTGACGTCCATGAAGAAGAACTCAGGACCCACAGCCGCTCTAAACAGACGCACGTGAGGTAGGAGAACCTCGGTAGAATAGCGAACAACAGTGACTGAACCTCCTTGGAAGATGCGGAGGTCAGTACGGCTACCAAGCATGATACCGCCCCAAACGAGAATTTCGTCACCTCTAAACTGGTCCCTTTCGATGGTGTTGGAGGTGTGATTGCGTGTTCTGTGCTCTCTCCAGATGTGTATACGTCAAGAATCGCTCGTCAGAAAAAATCGGGTCTCATCCGTAAAGAGAACTCGACCCCATTGCTGATGTGTCCAGTTCTTGTGTTCCTGGCACCAGAGAAACCGCTGTCTCCGATGAGCAGGCGTTAATGGCACACACCGTACTGGTCGTCGTGCAAATAGTCCACCTTTGTGCAGCCTCCTGGCCATGGTAAAACACGATAACGGATGACCAGATGTCTGTTGCATGTGCCTTGCGATTTGTCCCGCTGTCTGCCGTCTGTCTCTTCTCGCATGTAGGACAATATACCGGTCGTCCGCCGCCGTGGTTGCTCGTGGACGACCACTGCTAAACTCTCGGACAGCTGTTCCTGTCGTTTGAATGCTCTCCAAGCTCGTGAAACGATGCTGTGAGCGATCCGGAACTCCTCGGCCACACTAGTCCCACTTGGACCTTCTTCCAACTTCCCAATGACGCGACCTCGGGTAAAGTCATCCAGATGTCGTCTACTGGATTGCCTGTTGGCCATATCACACGGTGGCAGCAACTCGACGTCGTTCAAACCGATGTGTACACCGTGCAATAGCTTTCACCGAATTGCTGAGCTTACACCGACTGTGTGCGTTATACCCTTCCGACACTTCCCCCTCCCTACGTCATGCTGCATATATGCGCATGCCCTACCGTACCGGACCCTAGTCTATCTCCTGAGTAGTCTTTCGGTCCGTTCTGACTGCTCGTTCCGCTGTTATGCCAATTTCTCCTCTTCGTCCTTAATTTTTGCACACCAGTGTAGCATTGGCGCCATGTCTTGTCTTGCAAATTATAACAATGTATATCGATACATGGTCATTATATGTGCATTCAATGTAATTTATGGATCACAACCGGTATCGATTGAAGTTTACTTTGGGGAATTAAGCTGTGGCGTCTTGTTTTTTCTTACTATTGGGTTGGTGCGAATGAAATATCCGGCGCGAACGAGCAGTGGGGATAGGCCCCCACCACAGCGGAATGGAACCACCCACAGGTGTTGCGAGTATTTTCGTCACAGAGTTACTATTGGGTTAGTGCGAATAAAATGTCCGGCGTGAACAAGCAGTGGAGATAGGCCCCCACGACAGCGGAATGGAACCACCCACAGGCGTTGCGGGTATTTCGTCACAGGGTTACTATTGGGTTTGTGCGAATGAAATGTCCGACGCGAACAAGCAGTTGAGATAGGCCCCAACCACAGCGGAATGGAACCACCCACAAGTGTTGCGGGTATTACGTCACAGAGTTACTATAATTAGCTAGCACGTTTGTGAAGAACAAGGTGGGCCAAAGATGGCCTAGTGGTCAACGTTCGTGACTGCTGCGGAGAACCCTTAGGTTCGTTCACAGGCAGGTACGAACGCTCGAACCACTAAATATCCGCCGTGCATCGGATGGGCACGTTAAGCCGTCGGACCCCGGGTACTCCCCTCCCCAATAGTAAATAAGGGCGTCTTCCTCCCCCTTTCTACTTCGCTTCCGTGTCACTTTCCTATTGGGCACTGTAGCCCAAATCTCCTAGCTTCCGATTTCTAAGAGTTGTTTAAGACCTGGGGTCAGACACTCCCTTTCTAAATCCTCTACCTAGGATCTGATCTGAAGAACAAGGTTCAGGCGTGGTTTGTTTGGACGCAACGTGGCTTGCAAAGGAAACACGCAGACGCCGGATTTGAGAGTCACATTCCTGTATGAATTTAAACTGGGTCATTCTGCAGGAATTCCTGCTCGAAACGTTAACAAAGCATTTGGGGAGAATACAGCCAACGAACGAGCCATTCGGCGATGGTTTGTGAAGTTTCGAAGCGGACATACGGACCTGCAAAACGAAGCACGTGGTCACGGACCTGTTGCTGTTTCCTGATGACGTTCTGTTAGATGTGATTGAAGCGGACCCCTGAGAAACGTGTCGTGGAATAGCAGAAGATGTAGGTGTCCACCACACGATAGTTGTTCGGCGTCTGGCTGCGTAAGGTGTCTGGCGCATGAGTTGACAACTGCCAACAAGACTAGGCGTTTTGAAGTCTGCACACCGCTGCTTGCCAGGAATAAACAGGAATCTCTACTACATCGAATCGTCAACTGCGACGAGAAGTGGTTCCTTTACGATAATCGGAAACGATCTGCACAATAGGTGAGCAAGGCACAGCCTGCTGGACGGCATCCTAAGCCACCCCTACACACCAAGAAGATGATGCTCCTTGTCCGGTGGTCGGTCCACAGCCGGGATAATTTAACGGAGTTTCTTGGCAAGAGGTCAAACCATCACTGCAGAACGTTATTGTGCTGAATTAACGTTATTACGGTTTTTTTTTTCAGATTCAGATCTTAGTTTATTACCTTGTTTACAGTTGATACAGAGATTTTCAACGACTTTGCAACTGCTATTTCAGCAAGTGGTTCCTTAAAACCAGAGACCTTACTTTCGAAATAGTCGCAAAAGTACGTACCTTCTTTGGATATTCGTTTGGTGTTCTTTTTAAAAGCAATGCTTGACGATTTTTCGTTCTACTATTAATAATATTGCTTATTTTACATTTAGAAATGCTAATTCCATGATTTTCACAGGGCTTTTAAATTACAGAATACGAATATTTCTCTTTGCAAAGAGCAAAAATGTAACCCTCTATCCGCAGCTTGTTTATCCGAGCCATTTTCTTAGCACAAGATATTTAACCGCAGCAGATGTCTCTTTCGTGTTCATCTAACAAGCTGTCGCCAGTTTCAATTCTTTGAACTTCTTTATTTTCTGTAATTTCTTATCGAAAACGCTATAAAAATGCGCCAACATCCTCTGTACGAACTATTGCTGTGGCTGTGAAAAGGGGCCTCAAGTTTTAGGAACAGCTGCTTTCTCGTCATCCAGTTTTTATGAATTAAAACCGCGAAAACACGAAATTTGCCTTTCTCTTTCATACTTCATACAAAGCTGCCATAAAAAATCCCTGGCTATTTTTTTAACCAGTTTTATATGAAATTTACACAAACGATTTTGTAAAATCTTTTTGCTTAGGCTAGAGACCTTCTTAGAAGTGAGGCCTCCTCTCAATGCGTAGGATTGCGGGCGGCTATATGCCCCTATATCAGTGGCGCACTTAGTGAGGGTGGCCCAGGGGTCCGGGTCTGCCTCATGAGGTATCACCGGGCCCTCCGTTCTTTGTTATTGGCTTCGTATTTTTAAATACATTTGTATAGATATGTTTTTAGGTCAGGTGATGCGCAACATCACAGCCTCTCCCTGACAAATGTCAACCCCACATTCTCGTGGTGCGTCCTGTTCTCACTAAAGGGGCTCTGACGACCGCCAATAGCGGTATAACTATACCATCGGGATTAGAGGAAATGCTATCCCACACTCACCTACCCGCTTGGCCAGCGTTGTGAGTTATGACCAAACCCCTCCAAAATGACTCCACAACTTAAATCTTGGCCCTCAGTCTCCGGCAGCTGGAATGTACCTGGCCAAGGCAGCGGCCAGTGCGACATGAAGGCAGAGGGTGCTAAGAATCTCCGGAGGACCGGACTAGGCTGCCATTTGATGCTGACCTTGGCTACTTACAATGGACGCACGCTGTCTTCTGATTCAAGGCTTCTTGAATTGGAAGAGGAACTACAACGGATCAAGTGGGACATCGTCGGGCTAAGTGAGGTAAAGATAAAATGAAAAGATCTCATTGAACTGAAAAGTGGACATCTCTTCTACTATCGTGGGACAGATACTGGCAGAACTGCTGTTGTTGGATTTATAATAAACAAGAAACTGAAGGATAAAGTTGTAGAAGTTGAAAGTTCCTCTGACAGAGCTGCACAACTTGTTATCCAACTCTCGAAAAGATACCAGGCTCAGATTATTCAAACTTATGCTCCATCCACAAGTCATCCTGAAGAAATTGAAGAATTTTATGAGGAAATTTGTCATCTAAATAATAAAGGTAAGCAGCACTTGAAAATAATTATGGGAGATTTCAATGCAAAAATAGGGCAACGGCAACAGAATCAAACTTCAGTAGGTAAATTCGGTCACGGCAACAGAATCAAACTTCAGTAGGTAAATTCGGTTACGGCAACAGAAACCAGTGTGGAAATACTCTCGCAGAGTTTGCAGAGGCAGAAGGGTTTTTCATGATGAACTCCTTTTTCAAAAAAAAAAAAAAAAAAAGCCGCAAAGGAAATGGACATGGAGGCATCCCAGTGGATTGACAAGTGAAATTGATTTTATTATGTGTAACAAGAAATTTGTCATGGAAGACTGCAGTGTGCTGAACAAGTTCAACACAGGTAGTGACCATAGAATGGTAAGATGCAGCTCAATGCGAAACTCGAGCGTGGCAAGCTCATAAAACAAACAAAGTGTATTGACGTGACCAACCGTAAAACGCATCATAATGCCTTCAAATTAGAACTGAGGAACAGATTCTCTATTCTAGAAGGTCTAACGTCGGAAGAAGTGGACATCTCTGAAGTTAACAGAAAAGTAACCAAATCTCTTATGGAAACAGCTAGAAAATTAGCTGGGTCTAAGAACAAATTGCATGTGAACAAATTATCAGGAAAAACCAAAATGTTGATGCAAAGAAGAAGAGAGATGAAGACAACTAAAAATGATGTGACTTCCAAAGTGGAATATATAGAGCTATGCAAGACAGTACGAAAAAGTATCACTGAAGACGTAAGGAAATTCAGCTGTGAACTAGTGAGGAAAGCAATTGAAAGCAACCAAAATCTAAAGGTAGCAAAGGGACATCTCAGTCAGGGAAGAAAGCAGATTATGGCACTGAGAAAAAAAAGATGGTTCTGTAACAAGAAATAGAGGCGATATTCTGACAAGAGTGAACGATTTCTACTCCAAATTATATGAAAGGGATGATACATGCACTCCAGACATCATGAAAGGTACCACCAGTACCAGAGCTCTTCCAGTCCTCCCAGCAGAAGTTGCACATGCAATCATGAACATGAAACGGGGGAAAGCTCCAGGAAAAGATGGAATTACTGTAGACATCATACAAGAAGCAAGTGGAGAAATTGAAACAGTACTCGCCCAAGTTTTCACTCGATGCCGTAATGAAGGAAAGATTCCTGAGGATTGGAACAACGCTACAATGATCCTGCTACATAAAAAAAAGTGTCATTGAGGATCTCAGGAGCTACAGACCTATCAGCCTCTTATCAGTGGTTTATAAAATCTTCACTAAAGTTCTTTCACACCGCTTGAAGGTAACACTGGACATGGCTCAACCGAGAAAACAAGCTGGATTCAGGAGTGGCTAGAGCACTATAGATCATATCCACGTACTGAGAGAACTAATTGAAAGAGCGAGGGAATATGAATTTCCATTATGCATGGTTTTTATCGATTATGAAAAAGCCTTTGATTCGGTGAAACCATCAGCAGTTACAATGGCTTTGAAATCCTGCGGCATTGAAGATGCATACAATAATATTATAAATAACCTCTATGAAAATGCAAGTGCAAAGATTCGGCTGTTTGAGAATACAGCACACATAAAAATTGGAAAGGGAGTGAGACAAGTTGACACCATATTTCCCAAACTCTTTAAAGCCACATTGCAAAATGCCTTTCAATCATTGAACTGGTAAAACAAAGGGATAAAGATTAATGGAGATAATCTAACTCACCTTCGTTTTGCTGACGACGTAGTCATTTTTGCAACTACACCATCAGAGCTGCAGAATATGATCCAGGAACTTTGCTGACAAGAGTAAAGAAGTGGGATTAAAAATTAAATTTCAGACGGCAAAAGTGATGTACAATGCTTTTACAAGAAATGAAGATTTATTGATTGATGGGGAAAAGCTGGAGATAACAGACAGCAGATATCAAGGGAGGGTCACATTGATGAAGAAATTAATCGGCGTATAAAACTTGCCTGGAGAGCTTTTGGAAGAAACAGCATAATTTTCAAGAGCAATATGCCATTATGTCTTAAAAGAAAAGTGTTTGATCAATGCATCCTTCCAGTGCTTACGTATGGTGCAGAGACGTGGACCTTAACTAAAAGATACATACAAAGGCTGCAGACAACTCAAAGTAGCATGGAGAGGTGCATGCTTGGTGTAACCAGGAGATATAAGAAGAGGAACTCGTGGATGAGGAAAATGAAATGAGTGGAAGACATCATGATTAGAGTAAAATCCCTGAAACAGCAATGGGCTGGACATACTGCCAGAAGGACAGACCATTGATGGACAGCCGAAATTTTAGATTGGATTCCAAGAGACAGGAAAAGACCCAGAAGAAGACCACATGGGAGATGAGTGGATGAAATTTGAAAGTATGCGGGAGTAATATGGATGAGACTGGCACAAGACAGACCGTTGTGGAAGAGGCTTGGAGAGACCCTTGTCGTGGATTGATAATGGTTGACAATGATGATGATTTTACGAATAACTGAAAACACATTTTAATGTGGCAGAGATATTTCTTTATCGCTTCCCAATGTTTCAGATGTTTTCTGCTGGGGGCTTTTATTTGATTCTTCAATATTTTTGGCCACCCCATAAAGAAATCCTGGGTGCGTCACTGACAAAAATACAAAGGTATGCTCTCTGATTTTTGAAAAACAGAAAAGGTACCCGCTTGATTTTAAGTATCTTTACACCCATTCCTGATGGATTACTTAAAGCAAAACAAAAGCTCGCCTATATATATTTAAATTGAATGAAACTGGCGAATCAGCTAGCTGGATCTGCTCGACAGAGCGCTTCCCAGTTGTGACGATGCTAACCGACTGGCCATCACGCACTAAAGTGTTAATCATTCAGTAGTAAAGATCTCTCAGACATCCATTAAAGTTTTTATCCGTAGCTGTTAAGAAAGCATTCTGGCCAGACGGAGAGCACGACAGTTGATGCATTACCATCGCAGCGTCTGCCGCCACGGCACCGTCCATTTGCTATGTGGGCGGTCGCGACCAGTGGGGTCCTTTAAAACCCTGTGGTTTTGATTTCACCTCTCGACACCACCCGCCTTTCTTTCACTCAGTCAGTCACTTATTCACACGGACTGACCCTTCCTGTCCCTTCTCCGTGAGAGGTCATTCATTAAGAAATAGCGTCTCAGCTGTAAAAGAGTATTAGAAGTTCGTTACACCCACAAAACGGAAGAAATAAATATAACTTGCGTAAACGTCTTCCACGTCTTTTTTGATCGGAAATCGTCTGCTTCATTTTTATTTTACGTTTGGAGGCGATGCTGACTTGAAGTTAATCAGAACCTTAATAAAAGAGAAACAAACTTTCCTATGCTTAATTCCGATGCCATTCTTCAACGGCGTGGCGAGAAAAGGTGAAAAAGACATGCAGAAATACCAACTGAAATCTTAAATAAGAGGAATTTCATCGAACTTTCCGATTTAATGAGTAATTATTATGACACAAAATAATGTGTAATATTATAAATAAAATAACCGTCAACCGTGAGTGGGCCAGGGGTTAGAACAGAAGTGGTGAACCCTTTTGTGTTGGCAGGCAGCGTTAAGTTACCTGTAATTTCACAAGGCCGCATTCAAGAAACTTCAGATCAGATCAGATCATATGTAGAGGATTTTAGGGAGTGTCTGACCTAGGAGATTTGGCCTAGAGTGTCCGATAGGAAAGTGACACGGAAGCGAAGTAGAAAGGGGGAGGAAGACGCCCTTATTTATTACCGGGGGGGAGTACCCGGGGTCTGGCAGCTTAACGTGCCCATCCGACGCACGGCGGATATTCAGTGATTCGAGCGTTCGTACCTGCTGGGATCGAACATGAAGCTTCTCCGTGGCAGTCACGAACGTTTACCACTAGGCCATCCGCGGCCTTCAAGAAACTTCAGTAAGGTATACTTCAAAATCTACATTATATTGCAAAAATCTTGCTATGTACTAACTGAGTTTAGGACATGTGGACATAGAACAACTGGGCACAGGACATTTGGGCATAGGACAACTGGTCACAGAACATTTGGGCACAGGACATTTGGGCACACGGACAACAGGTCACAGAACATTTGGGCGTAAGACAACTGGGCACAGGACATTTGGGCACACGGACAACTGGGCACATTCACTTTTAGAGCCACGAAATTAGGCTGCGTAAAAAATTATAGTGTTCTTATATTTCTCTCTATTCGAGCAAGTGTTGTGCACAATTTTTTTTTCTCCTATATCTCACCTTCATTAAGAAATTAAGAAATATTTACGATTTTCTGTCTGAAAGACGGGACGGATATTTGGCCACCGCCGGACATCTGGGCACCCGGACATTTGGGCACAAATGTTTAAAGGGTCAAATAATAATTGCCGTTTCTTGGCATTTGTTCGAGAAAACGTTCCCAGTAAAACAAACGACAATTATAATTGAATTTTGGGAAACAAAAGTGCATTCGTGAATACAAAAAAATTACATAGCACATTTCTTAAACCTAGGAATTTCAACGAAACAAAGCAATTACAGCAGAACTCGCAATATGTTTGGAAAAGGACGACAAGGTGGATTTTTTTTAATAACGCTGCACTTTTACTTAGGCACTCAATATTTGCATAACATGTCAAGTTACTAATATTTCTCTTTTACTTACTTAAGCACTAGATATTAATTACTATGTCTCATCCGTACACCATTTTGACAGTTTTTATTCAATCGATGCCCTAAACGTTTACCTATCAACTCAAGGTAATCATATTGTGTTTTTTTCTGAGACATGAAATATCAATTCACAATCCCTAGGACTTGGCCTTTTCATCAGTTTACATTCTGCCGATGTCATATTCATAACGATTACGTATCAACTCAAGTTAATAATATTCCGCTTTTACTTAGGCACTGAATATTCATTCATAGGCCTAGGTCTTATGAAATAATATTTAGCGCTTAAGTAAAAGCGCACTATCATTACCTTGACTTTACAGGTAAACGTTATGAATATGACATGGTTATACAGTAATAAAAACTGTTGAACAGACCTAGGCCTAGGGATTGTGAATTGATATTTCGTGCCTCAGAAAAAAACACAATATTATTACATTGAGTTTATAGGTAAACGTTAGGACATCGATTGAATAAAAACTGTCAAAATGGCGTACGGATGAGGCATCGTAATTAATATTTAGTGCTTTTTTTTTTTATTGGGAGTTTAACGACCACCGTGAGCAACTCAATGGGCTATAATAAGCAGTCGCCCGTCCCTAATTTAGGGCCACTGGTTCCAGGGAAGGGAGAGAGCCAGTGCCGTAAGAGACAAATACAACATCCATATGCTTCACGCCGCCCCGGTGACGCAGTGGTCTAAGCGATGGCATCTGATCATTCGTCCGAACGGGGTGCGGGTTCGGATCCCGTTGAGGCATGGATATTGTGTTTGTCTTACGGCACTGGCTCTCTCCCTTCCTGGAACCAGTGACCCTAAATTAGGGACGGCGACTGCTTATAGCCCATTGAGTTGCTCACGGTGGTCGTTAAACCTCCAATCAAAAAAAAAAAAAAAATGCTTCACCGGGATTCGAACCCGGACAATTCTCGGACGAATGAGTAAGTGACAAACGTATTTAGTGCTTTAATAAGCAAAAGGGAAATATTAGTAACTTTTTTTTTTTTTTTTGATTGGAGGTTTAACGACCACCGTGAGCAACTCAATGGGCTATAAGCAGTCGCCCGTCCCTAATTTAGGGTAACTGGTTCCAGGGAAGGGAGAGAGCCAGTGCCGTAAGACAAACACAACATCCATGCCTCACCGGGATTCGAACCTGAACCCCGTTCGAACGAATGATCAGAGGCCATCGCTTAGACCACTGCGCCACCGGGGCGGCATTAGTAACTTGACATGTACATATTTGGTGCATAAGTAAAAATGCAGCGTTATTAAAAAATCCCACCTTGCGTTCTTTTTCGAACGTATAGTATGAGTTCTGCTGTAATTGCTTTGTTTTATTGAAACCCGTAGGTGTGCTATGTAATTTTTTTGTATTCAGGAATGTACTTTTGTTTCCCCAAATTCAACTATAATTGTAGTTTTTCTTTCTGGGAACGTTTTCTCGATTCAATTCTCATCAGAGTGCCAAGAAACGGCAATATTTATACGACCCCTAAACTTTTTGTCCAAAAGTCCGGGTGCCCAAATGTCCGAATCCCGTACTAACTAATTTGAAAAAAACAATAACAAAAAATTCTTAATTCTAAAGTTAACTAACCTTTTAATGACTTTGTTGTGACTGATTTTTTTAAAAAATCATTTGAATATTTGGTTGCAACAGGGAGGTCCGCATTTTTAGCTGATCCTCTAGATAGGTATCCGTCATTGGTGACCTGAACGGCGTCTTGATTTGGGTTATGTAGGAGACAGTAGATTCATAGCAATAAGTGGCTGAAAAGCCAGAAAGTATTTTTCGTGCATGTTGCCGAAGTCATGGATATTCTATTGCATTTTCCATTTTTCAATTGGATCTTTCTTAGCGTCAAATAAGGATGTTGGAAATCAATCCTTATTTGATATTTATTCTCACGTAATGACGTAATTCATTTATTTGTTCTTTTATAATGTAACTGAAGTCAAGTGAGATATATATGTATACTGTCACGCATTGTTCTCGTGACAAGCACTTTCAAATGTGCGTGCTGTAACGGCAAAAGTATTGGAGAGCTCATGAAAGAAATACGGGATTACGCCATATAATACAAATTTTGAAGATGACAATCCGATTTTTGGCGTAAATGTGACAAATTGATCGGAAACTTGGAACATAATCGTTCTGGGTGGTGTAGTGGTTAGCATACCCGGGCGTTTTCTGGTCCCGCTCCAGGACGATGAAAATTTTCAAGTTTTCGGATTTTATCTGACTTACAATCCTTGTCACATTTACGCCAAAAATCGGATTGTCATCTTCAAAATTTGTATTGAGAGAGCTGCTGTTGTTTTCATAGCGAAAGGTTGTGTTCTAAGCGTCGTCGCTGTATTCTCTTTTTATTTGTTTATGTTTGATAGATATTATTATGGCAATAAATAGTAAAGTGGACCTTTACATAAAAATGACACTATTTGACTTCCGAATGAGAACACTTTCAAGGTGTTCGCAATTTTGAGTGTATCGTTCTGCATTGTTTACATGAAACCTGATCACACCCAACATGAGAGAAAGTAGTTCACGATAAATTTTATGGGAATTTTTTATTGGTATTAAAATGACACTATAAATAGCAAAAACCTACTTATTTACTTTTTAATAAAATTTTAACTTTTTAAGAAATATATAAAAGAAAAAAATTATACAGTATAAGAAAACAAATGAAAACCAGTAGGTGTAAATTAGGTACCAATATAACTCCGGGAGGGGGGGGGGGCAATACGCTACGATATATTTCATAATTTCTAAAAATGAATCGTCATTAGTTTTCAATCTTTTTCTCCACATAAATTTACATAATTCTAGAGCGCAGACAAATGGTTAAAAGAACATTCCATCCGACTGACCAAACATAATTCCAAAGGGCAGACAAACGGTCAAAAGAATGTGATCACTGCGCATAGGTAGTACGCATAGAGAAGCATGTGATCACTGCGCACCTGCTGCCAAAGGCTCTGTGTTCTACTTTTGAAATCAGGAACTACTTGAATGCGTTCTTATTCGGAAGTCAAATAGTGGCGGGCAGATAACAGGAAAGGTCCAATCAAGCTACATCAGGGCCCGACTTAGGTCAGTCGAGGCCCTGTGAACAACCTATATCTGGGGCCCCCTTGATTAAAATTTTCAGTCAAACACTCAAAAAGAATATTTACTGGTGAATTTTTTTTTTTTTTTGCAAACAGCTTTTCTAGCAATAAAAACATTAAAGCACATCCCACATGCGAGTTAACTTTATGCAAATATGGCTTGTACTAGACGAGCATTCACACCACTTGTACTTCAGCGCACCCGCAGATCTTGCAGTTGTAACATTAATTAATCTGGAATTCTTTTTTTGTTTTATTGTATCATTTACGAAACAAATAACTATCCTCCCAGAGATATAATTTAAAACACCTAGTTTACCATAAATTTAATGGAAATGATGAACCAATGGTAGTTTAAGCTGTAAGATAAAATTCCTCACAAACTCTTACAGCTGACCACACACATTGTGGGATAAATTATTGCAACACTCCATGTAAATTATTACAACAGTCTTTAAATAAAGTACTGCCAATTGAACTTTTTTCGTATTTTTATTTACGTAAAAATGAACCCTACATGAATACTCACAATTTTAGTTCTCACAAGACTAATATTAATAATAAAACTATTTTTTATTAAATTCTACATGTTTGCTGAAATGCTTTTCATGTACATATAATATACTGTATTGTTCCGAATATAGGCTGTTCCCTGTGCATTTTAATTGTTACAAATAAGGGTGAGATTAAGATATTATACTGGATAATCACAGCTCAGGTCAAGCTTTATTATACATACCAAATAAAAATTTGGTTTCTAAAATCTCATCCTAAATTTTGAAACCGAACCGTATAATAATTTCGTGCTATAACTGAAAATATATTTTGGTTCTGAAAATTTATATTATTATTAAGATAGTTTGGAGGCCCCTCCAAATTCTGAGGCCCTGTGCACATGCAGAAATCAGACCCTGAGCTACATCTATTGTTTTAATCACGTCTTAACCAGAGTAATTTCACTGCTGCATTTTTATGCGTCATCACCCCACAAAGGACTATAAAATGTCATCTTCTGAGAGCTCAATCAATTCCATCGGTAGTTATTTAGGAGCCATAGAATGAAATCATGAGCATAGCAGGTGTCAAAATAGCTCTTACTAATGTTTTAATTGTGGCCGTGAATCGTGGAGAATTATTTCGTTGAATCATTCTTTATTCTTTGGTCATTTTAAGATTAAAATAAAAATAATAGAAGACGAACAAAAACATATATTAATAAAAATAAAAGGATTTGTTCTGTAAAATTTAGATTCACTCAAAAGTTCGCACTTAATGGCCTACAAGGCCGCAGGTTTCTTACCTCTGGGTTAGAACAACCAACCAGGTGGTCGTGGGTTTGATCCCAGTTAGGTTCAGTTGCTCCGAACCACTGAGTACCCGCCGTGCGTCTGATGGTTACGCTAAGCTGTCGATCTTGAGGCATTGGAATCCGAGTTAAAAAATAAGGTTGTTTGTTCCTTCCCCCCACCCTTGCCCTTTCTCTCAGGAAGTGCTTGTTGTGACGTCGTAGTCTGGCACTCCAAAATATGCCGACTGGCATTTTTAATCTAACACTCTCCTCTATTATATCAGAGCCTCTAGGTTCGTTTATGATGCGCAGCCCAAAAGTTCTATGGACGTAGATATTTGCACCTAAAGCTTCCATGTGGGTGTAAACCCGACGAGAAATTACTGAGAGGTGTTGCTAGACTTTCCAAAGTTTATTGCCGCACGAAATATTCTAATTAAGGCTTTGTGATCACCAACAATCTGATCGTCATAGACAATGCAGCTTCATGTAAAAATATTTTTTTGCAATCGGTCTTTTACTAGCAGCGAAGATCCTGTAGCGAACAGAATTATCAATTTGCGCCCCTACTGGAGAACTGAGTTATGGTAGTAGAAAATGTGTGAAAAATATTCTTCCCAGAGAAATCGATTTGAAGTTTAAAAAGAAAAAAACTTGTCGGATTTTCAGAAATGGTGTTGTGGTAGCAAATACCGATATACACTTGAGCTACCTACTGGAAAAGCTGTCATTTGAAGCAGGAAATGTACATAAATGTTCTTGTCACATTGCCTCCTATTATCCTGTGCAGAAGAAATTCTTTTAATGGATGTTTTAGAAGCAAAGTTGCAACTTAAATACATTTCTTCACCTCAGAAGAAAAACTGTGCATTGTTAAAAAGTAAAAGAAAAAAAATAATTAAATAATAAATATAAAGGTGACATTGAGGATCTGATCAAATAGTCTGTGCCTGAAACATCCGGCACTCAATCTCCACCACTGCATAACGTCTGGGATTAAGGTCTGGGAATACTACGACTGCATCAAAACCGGAAACTGCCTGAAAAAAATGTGACTGTAAACGGACCATTCATGTTCCAGATGAGACCCGCCTTTCCTGTATTGTAACATCGGAACGGTGGGCCAGAGTGTAGATAGCCTCTTCACTTCAGCATTCAACGATGGGGTACCTACGAAGCTTTACTCAGTGACCATCGCCGTACGGTAAACGAACAATTCATGTTCCAGCTGAGACCTGCCTTTCGCGTATTCTAACACCGGAAAGGTGGGCCAGAGTGTAGATAGCCTCTTCACTTCGTCATTCAACGATGGGGTACCTACGAAGCTTTACGCAGTGACCATCGCCGTACAGTAAACGAAGCATTCATGTTCCAGCTGAGACCTGCCTTTTGCGTATTCTAACACCGGAACGGTAGGCCACAGTGTAGATAGCCTCTTCACTTCGTCATTCAACGATGGGGTACCTACGAAGCTTTACGCAGTGACCATCGCCGTACAGTAAACGAAGCATTCATGTTCCAGCTGAGATCTGCCTTTTGCGTATTCTAACACCGGAACGGTGGGCCACAGTGTAGATAGCCTCTTCATTTCGTCATTCAACGATGGGGTACCTACGAAGCTTTACGCAGTGACCATCGCCGTACAGTAAACGAAGCATTCATGTTCCAGCTGAGACCTGCCTTTTGCGTATTCTAACACCGGAACGGTGGGCCACAGTGTAGATAGCCTCTTCACTTCGTCATTCAACGATGGGGTACCTACGAAGCTTTACGCAGTGACCATCGCCGTACAGTAAACGAAGCATTCATGTTCCAGCTGAGACCTGCCTTTTGCGTATTCTAACACCGGAACGGTGGGCCACAGTGTAGATAGCCTCTTCACTTCGTCATTCAACGATGGGGTACCTACGAAGCTTTACGCAGTGACCATCGCCGTACAGTAAACGAAGCATTCATGTTCCAGCTGAGACCTGCCTTTCGCGTAATCTAACACCGGAACGGTGGGCCAGAGTGTAGATAGCCTCTTCATTTCGTCATTCAACGATGGGGTACCTACGAAGCTTTACGCAGTGACCATCGCCGTACAGTAAACGAAGCATTCATGTTCCAGCTGAGACCTGCCTTTTGCGTATTCTAACACCGGAACGGTGGGCCACAGTGTAGATAGCCGCTTCACTTCGTCATTCAACGATGGGGTACCTACGAAGCTTTACGCAGTGACCATCGCCGTACAGTAAACGAACCATTCATGTTCCAGCTGAGACCTGCCTCTCGCGTATTCTAACACCGGAACGGTGGGCCAGAGTGTAGATAGCCTCTTCATTTCGTCATTCAACGATGGGGTACCTACGAAGCTTTACGCAGTGACCATCGCCGTACAGTAAACGAAGCATTCATGTTCCAGCTGAGACCTGCCTTTTGCGTATTCTAACACCGGAACGGTGGGCCACAGTGTAGATAGCCGCTTCACTTCGTCATTCAACGATGGGGTACCTACGAAGCTTTACGCAGTGACCATCGCCGTACAGTAAACGAACCATGCATGTTCCAGCTGAGACCTGCCTCTCGCGTATTCTAACACCGGAACGGTGGGCCAGAGTGTAGATAGCCTCTTCATTTCGTCATTCAACGATGGGGTACCTACGAAGCTTTACGCAGTGACCATCGCCGTACAGTAAACGAAGCATTCATGTTCCAGCTGAGACCTGCCTTTTGCGTATTCTAACACCGGAACGGTGGGCCACAGTGTAGATAGCCTCTTCACTTCGTCATTCAACGATGGGGTACCTACGAAGCTTTACGCAGTGACCATCGCCGTACAGTAAACGAAGCATTCATGTTCCAGCTGAGACCTGCCTTTTGCGTATTCTAACACCGGAACGGTGGGCCACAGTGTAGATAGCCTCTTCACTTCGTCATTCAACGATGGGGTACCTACGAAGCTTTACGCAGTGACCATCGCCGTACAGTAAACGAAGCATTCATGTTCCAGCTGAGACCTGCCTTTCGCGTAATCTAACATCGGAACGGTGGGTCAGAGTGTAGATATCTTCTTCACTTCGGCATTCAACAATGGGCTACCAAAGAAGCTTTGCACAGTGACAATTCGGCGTATAGTAGAACGATTAGGTTATTGCAGCAGGATCCCGGGTTAAATACCCTTGTCATCATCAGCATGTCACCTTCTCTGTGAGGCTGCGGTGGGTGAAAAACCATCACCACTGGACCGTAGAAAACTACGAGCGGGTAGATTGGTGCGACAAACTGAGGTTCCAACAACAACAAAAATAAACACGGGAGTGGGCGTGTATGACGTAGAGGAGGTAGATGACCCCAAATGTTAAGTTGGGGTGTCACAGTCCCGTAAAGGCAGTGTAATATACTAGAGCGTCTTTAGTTTGCTTTGAAGGTTTAACGACAACCGTAAACAACTCGATGGACCATAAGAAGTCGCCCGTCTCTAATTCGGAGCCACTAACTCCAGAGAAAGGTAAGGGGTTGGGAGACATTGCCTTAAGACAAACACAACATCCATGTCTCACCGCGATTCGAACCCAGACCCATTTCAGATGAATGGTCAGAAGCCAGCGTTAGACCCTTACGCCACCGAAGCGGCGTGACGTCTTTTCATGGGTTACCTTGGGGCCGCTTGTATCTACTGAAAAAACATCCCCGCATCGTTGACCACTTGCACTCTTTCATGGCTATTCATTTCCCACAGCAGGGCGCCCTCTCCAAAGAGACAACGATCAGTCTCATCCCGCCAGTCTGGAGCAGGAGTGCTTGAAAAAGCATTCCAATTAGTTCACAAATCTCAAATTGATCTCTCGCTCTCTGAATTTAAATTTCCTCATTTGTGGGACGAAGTTTAAATTTCCTCATTTGTGCTATGCATTCGAGCCCGCAACCCACCACATACAATTCATAGTAATTTACAGACGGCTGTCTTGGAATCATGGGCAGAAATACCACCTGAACGCCTTCAACACCTGGTGCCGTCGTCGGGTATGTAACGATTGGTCGACAAACGGTTGGTCGGCATAACGATTGGTGTCTACAGAAATAATTAATCGACATAACGATTGGTCGACAGTAATGATTAGTCGACAATAATGATTGGTCGACAGCACCTTTGATCGACATAACGATTGGTCGACAGTAACGATTGGTCGATATAACGATTAGTCGACATAAAATGGTCAACGGAACTTGGAAAAAAAATTTGAATAAGTGCAAACAGTTTAGCGGTAAATTGCCCCACCAGAAGATTGCCACACATCTTTCAGCAACCCGGAAAATTGCCACGCACAGAAAAATTGCCGCATAGTTTTCATTAAGGGGACGAGCACAAATCGCCGTTCGTCCGAGAAACGCTTTGAATGTGGAGCAATTTTCCGGTGGGGCAATTTTCCGAGTTTTCGAATTATGTGTGGCAGTTTCCCCAAGGTGCCTATACCTAAAGTGCCCCGGGGCCCTTTCGGAAATAACATCGTTCAGAACTAGTCGTTACGGTCGACTGATCGTTATGTCGACCAATCGTTACTGTCTACCAATCGTTATTGGACCAATCGTGAGACACCGGTACCGTCCGAGTCCATGCCACGACGTATTGCTTTTGTTGTGTGTGTGGAAGATAGGCCTACATGTTATTAGGTAGCTCTCTGTGTATAATAATATTTCGAACATTTGGTGCCACGACTTGTTGCTGCGGTTGTGGGGGCGAAAGGTATAGGACCACGCGTGTTACTGGTAGCTCTCTGTGTATAATAATATTTTGGACATCTGGTAGAGTCCGTGCCATGACTTGTTGCTGCTTTTGTGTGGGAAAAAACTAAGCCCACGTGTTATTAGGTGGCCCTCTGTAGAATAATATTTCCAACACCTGGTAGAATTCGTGCCACGACTTGTTGCTACTGTTGTGTAGGCGAAAGGTAGGCGCACACGTATTGTACACAGATGGCTCCGTGTACAATAATATTTCCAACACCTAGTACAGTCCGTTTCACGACTTGTTGCTGCTGTTATGTGGGCAAAAGGTAGGCCCACATGGCGTTAGGTAGCTGTGTGTTAAACATTGTCCTTTCAGTGTAAGCAGTATACTTCGTGTCTTTCCTGAAGAATGGTATCCGGCAGAAACGAAAATTTATCAATCAGAATTTTGGAAGCTAAAATGCATTTGCAAGTAGAAAATACACTTAGTTAATTAGTAACAGGTTCATCATGGAAAATTAAGAAATGTACTGAAAATTATTCTCATTGTGGTGCTATCCGGCTCCAATGCCTTCTGGTGTGTGCACTGGCGATAACTATTAGCATTAAGGGTAATCACTCGAATTTCAAAAACTATGTTTTCCCAGTATTAGAGAAGACACAGGCTCGCTATTCGAGGACGAGCGTTGTGTTTCACCCAGCCGACGTTCCGTGTATCGGGGTCCGCTGAGTGCCGCAATGTTTAAAAGTAATCGTCTAGCTTTTCATTTCTCTTTGAATATTTCGTTAACTTACAAATTTTGATTTGTTTACTAGCACTGATGTGTAAGTTACTCAGTATTGCACTGGAGGACTTTTCTGAACATTCATTCCAAATCATTTACTCACACATCCAACTCTCAATCGTGATTAACATTTTTTCTTTACAAAATTGTACACTCAAATGAAATTTAGCCGACTCATAATAACGTGAAAATAAAATATGTTTATTTTGCCTGATGAAGGCTTGAAATTTAGAAAAATACACTCAGTCTTATGAATATGCTTGAAGACCCTTTTATCAAAATTATATATTTAAAGGTTAACTTTAATTTCTTATTTTAATTTAATATAAATCTGAAATATTTCGAAACATAATTTACTTAAAATGATTCCTATCCTACACAATTTCCTGCTCTGATCAATGTATTTACTTTACTCAACCATTTCATTTCTTCTATTTCTGCCCTACTTTTCTCAGCATTAATTTAGAGCTGGTTTTATTTTCAACCTTGACTTAGTCTACTATGCTCTTCTTTAACTTTCGGTTCAACATACTAATTATATAAACAAGAGGAAACCGTTAAGGTCGGAAATGTCCTACCTTCTATCCCACGATAAGGGTTGGCATTCCATTCTCTTCTCCCTGTTGCGCACATGCTCGATCCTCGGGGATAGTTCTATATCCCGCTAGTGAGCGCGAGGCTGGATACGACCTCCCGTGTCACTCGTCCTTTTTTTCTTAATGCCCCGATCCTCGTATCGGTAGTTCTTCCTCAACTTTTTTCACCATGCTATCTCTTTCTTGTCGCTCCTCTTCCAGTCCTACGAAAAATTGTTCTTCCCGGATCCTCCCACCAATTTACAGATTGGTTAAACAATTATCATTTCTCGATCTGATTTGTTCTGGGTTTCCCGCCATTACTCTGACTTGCCATCCTTCGCCCCGTCCCAAATCTGCGTCCGCCCCTGAATTCTAGGAAATTCTGTGCCCGTGGATCTCCTGGGTTGTAAATTTTCCTACCATAAAACTGCTATGGTTTTCCTTTTTGCCTGGCGTCAGGCTATTCTTTACTACCAGAAATGGTGCAGCAATTCTCAAGACGACCGGTGCCGAGCTCCAATAAAATGTCTACCCGCCATACTCTTGTAGAATTACTTCACCTTACCCAATATTGCTGGCTCGTAGCAGTTAGGGAAAGGATGCCCCGCGGTCCCACGCCACAGCAAGCGGCTGACTGGAAGCCCTTCGACTCGGAGAGAGGGGGGGGGAGAGGGGGAAAGAGCGGTACTTTCCCGACCTTCCTAGGCGCGAATCCACGGAAGGAAATCTAAGGGGGAAATTAAATTGCGAAATGCAGAGCGCCTGAAGAGCGTGAAGTTTATAAAATCCTAATTTTATTAATTCTTACACCAGCTCCCGAAAATCTCTCCCATTCATTTGATTATTTTTTTAAATCCCATTTCTTTTTCGCTTCTCCGATTACTTCTCAATTCCCAATACAGGGAAAAGGTGCGCGCTCGCTCACGAGTGCTGCAACAGTGGAAGATATCCGGTGCTAGAAGAATTTTTCATATCGGACTTCTATCAAAAATTAGAAAAGTTCTGCGAAACTGTATCTTCACATCTGTAAAGTATGTACGACATACTTTCAGATGTACATATTTCACATCTGTAAAGTATATCATGAAACCGTAACTGGATGTCAGTTATGATCATCTGATCATATGTAGAGGATTTTAGGAAGGGAATGTCCGACTCCAGGTCTTAAACAACCCATAGAAATAGGAAACTAGGAGATTTGGGCTACAGCGCCCGATAGGAAAGTGACACGGAAGCGAAGTAGAAAGGGGGAGGAAGACGCCCGTATTTATTACCGGGGGGGGGCAGTAGCCGGGGTCCGACAGTTTAATGTGCCCATCCGACGCACGGCGGATATTTAGTGGATCGAGCGTTCGTACCTGCCTGGGATCGAACCTGAGGCCCTTTTCGTGGCAGTCACGAACATTACCCACTAGGCCACCCGCGGCCCCTGGATGTCAGTTATGACACTCTAGATGATATTCATATTCACACTGAACTAGAAAAAAGTGCTTGTAAACAGACTTAGGTTAGAGTTCCTTTGGTACAACCTTATTCAGCTGTTCCAAAAGGATACAGCAGAATTTCACGCAGTAGTTGATGAGAAAGGTCTATTTTTGGACTTAAGTAAAATAAATGTTGTAGCAATTAGAGAGGTATTAAATTATCAGAAACTCAAGTTAATGTAAAGGAAGCTGAAAAATTCTAAACACATTTCGTTAGAAATGGAAACAACTGTTTTCGGATATAGCTTTCTCTTTCTAAGTTATATAGTTTGGGATAAATGATAAGTAAAAAAGATAATTTGTATTACCTGAAGAAGCTTATAGAAAGAGACAAATTATTCCCCAAACCGTTCTTTAGCCAGTTGAATAAAGATGAAGAAGCCGAACTCCATTTTGAGAATTATTTAAGCCTCTAGAGCTACATCTGTCAGAAATTTCTGAAGCACTTTTGTTCGGCATAATAAAATTAAAACACACTGTACTTCAAATTAGTAACTTTTATTATTTTGTGACTAAGAAATCATTCTTTGGGGCAAAGCTGTTTTTTTTTATTTATAAATTGACACGAGATTAACTACAGTATAGCTTATTAGACTCTTAAGGAAAACACAAATTCACACCACAGTAAACGAACAAAAGAAAAAATAAGGACAATTCTGGAAAGAGAATGGAAACATTTTCGGATTTCTGCTAGCAATTTCATTGGTCAACCTTAAGTTTCAAAGCAAATGGAGCATTAATTTAATCTCATTGGAACTACTCTACTATAATTTCTCCCTACGTAAAAATCTTCATACGCTCGGACAGCGAGTGTGTTTGAACTGATAATTTTACGACCTGCCTACATCCCATTTAGATGAGTAACAGTGGCGTGTATTGCGCGTACACAAAATAAGCATGCAGTTTATTTGAGAAATAAGTGTCGCAATTTTTATACATCTGTCAGTACTTCTAGACATATTTATTTATTTTGCGTCATAGTCTCAACATTAGAGCAGTTTTTATATACCTTTGTTCTTTAGATGAAATTTCTCGTTTCATACGCCTCGCTATTTTATTTCGCGTCTCACTGTAGTCATCATCTATACCCCAAGTCAACGTAAGAGTTTACAATTGCGGAAGATAGGGTTCAACTTGTTTTAGGGGTATAAGATAATATCATATATAAGATGTTTTTACATTAGATAATTGTATGCAATGCCATTGTCGGCATATATATGTCTTACATTTGACTGCTTCCCGGGTAGACATCCTTCAGGAAACTTAAAAATTACATCGCCCTGGAATCTGAGTTAAACTCGCATGTCCCTATTAACATTCGAACATGCTACCGTTACAACACTCAGGACAAAGAAGTTCCTAGCAAATAAAGCCAAGTAGATGTACTTAAGTGCTAAAAAGAAGTTCCAAGCAAATGAAGCCAAGCAGATGTACTTAAGTGCTAAAAAGAAGTTCCAAGCAGATGTACTTAAGTGCTAAAAAGAAGTTCCAAGCAGATGTACTTAAGTGCTAAACATAAGTTCCAAGCAAATGAAGCCAAGAAGATGTACTTAAGTGCTAAAAAGAAATTCCAAGCAAATGAAGCCAAGCAGATGTACTTAAGTGCTGAAAAGAAGTTCCAAGCAAATGAAGCCAAGCAGATGTACTTAAGTGCTAAAAATAAGTTCCAAGCAAACGAAGCCAAGAAGATGTACTTAAGTGCTAAAAAGAAGTTCCAAGCAAATGAAGCCAAGAAGATGTACTTAAGTGCTAAAAAGAAGTTTTAAGCAAATAAAGCCAAGCAGATGTACTTAAGTGCTAAAACGCATCAAATACTGAAGTTCTGATACAGGGGTTGCAAGCCTACCACCATCGACTTCCAAACTTGATAATTGCTAAAACTAAAGGTTGAAAAATCTTGAAGTATTGAGTTGATGCATACGTGCATGCCGTTTTATTTCACGAGTGTTTCCCCAGGTCAATAGAGACGGTGTAGATGGCCAGTTGTATAACAAAATGTAGCCAGTAATATCGCGTATCTAAATCATATTGCGCTGTGTGATTGTGGCTAATGGTGTTTTGGTTTTCAGGTCCGGAAGTATGGAGTGTCAAGTAGAGAGGAATGAACATTTCCGACATCTGCTCCTCTACGAGTTTAACAAGGGATCAACAGCCGCCGAGGCTACTCGACAAATTTGTGCTGTGTACGGGGAGGATGTTATGGCTCCGAGGATAGCCCGCAAATGATTTGAGCGTTTCCGAGGTGGCAATTTTTACATCAACGACTCTCCACGCTCAGGTCGTCCATCTCACTTTAATGAGAATCGTTTGAACCATCTTATCCACTTGGGTCCGCGTCAAACCACATGCGAATTGGCCACTAAGATGAACTGCCACCGTGGTGCAACATCTGGAACGTATGGGAAAGGTCCAGAAATTGGGGTCTTGGGTACCTCACACTCTCACCGAGGACAACAAGAGTCAGCGTGTTGCCATATGTGGTTCCTTGCTCGCCCGTTATCGTGAATGTTCTCAGCAACACAAACTTTTTCTATCACGTATTTTTACTGGAGATGAAAAGTGGTGCCTGTACGTGAATTTCAGGCATGGGAGGGAATGGTTAAGCCCAAAGAGGACGCCCACACCACGTCCAAAACATGACCTTCATCCTGCGAAGATCATGTTGTGTGTCTGGTGGGACATGGAAGGCATTATTCACTGGGAAATGCTGCCGAGGAATCGGATTATCAACGCTGCACTCTATTGTGAACAACTCCGCCGTATGGAGGGAGCAATTTAGCAGAAAAGGTCACATCTGGCGTCATGGTGTCCGTCTCCAACATGATAACGCACGCCCTCACAGTGCAAAGATGGCTATTCAGGACATGAAATGGGAAATCCTTCCACATCCGGCCCCAGATGTTGCCCCTTCAGAGTATCAGCTGCTCAGATCTTTGTTCAAATGCCCTCCGTGGCAGAACGTTTGTAACGTACCAGGAGATGTGACGTACCTGCCAGAAGGACGCACACGACATAAAGGCAGATAGGAATCAGAATAAAACGTCCGCGTAGCTCAATTGGTAGAGCAACTTATTCCGGAATGAGGGGACTCGGGTTCGAACCCCGGCGCTGATAGAAATGACGGAGAAATTTACTTCGTTATAATGGCGCCCGAAGTATCCGGATGACCCGACCGTTCAAAATCTCGCAATGGTGTGATGTTCTTTCCACACCGCGAGATAGGAAAAATAAGAGAATCCCTTCTCCAGCACTTCGAAAAAAAAAATAATAAGGGGGAGATGATGTAACGTACCAGGAGATGTGACGTACCTGCCAGAAGGACGCACACGACATAAAGGCAGATAGGAATCAGAATAAAACGTCCGCGTAGCTCAATTGGTAGAGTGACTTATTCCGGAATGAGGGGATCCGGGTTTGAATCCTGGCGCGGATAAAAATGACGGAGAAATTTCCTTCGTTATACGTTCAACAATGTTGTTGATCTCCAGAATTTCCTTGACGATTTCTTTACAGCAAAACCTGCACATTTTTCCAAGAATGGCTTTGCAGGCCTATCTAGACATTGGGACACCATTGTAAACAATACATAGTTGATTGATTCCGTTTTCCCTTCTTATGTAATACATTCCTGTAGGGCGGTGAAAAAAACGTCATGAACTTATGCATCAACCCAATACTTCTATTAAGGAAGCGAAATTTTATGAGCTTTCACTTTGCACTTTGTCGTTAACTGCCAATCTTTTCGTATTAATTCAAAAGATTTATACGAAGGGCAAGCTTGTAGTCATAGGAAGACCAGCATTTATTTTTGCTCGTTCAGGTGATTTGTTTTACAGTCTAGCATCCGACCTCAATCATCAGTCGCCCTTCCCAACTTCATTGTGTGGCCACGGGGGTGTTCGTAAGTTGCACTCAAGAAACTCCGAAAAGGGTCAGTTGCACCCACAACATCTTCAGGTTTATGGGCTAATTGCACTCAAGAGAACCCCTTCCATAGCTTCTCCCTGATGAAAGATTACTGCGCTCAGAGACTCATTCAGAGTCTTTTCCGCCGTTGAAAAACTACGCTTGTAGAATGGAAAGTACATGTGGGTATGTACACATATGCCATTCATTTCTCTTATACGGGGATCATTTCATATGAAATGCACAATGTGACAAAGGTGCGGAGATGATGATGCAATCTCAACGATGTTTGCGTCAGTTGTAGTGTGGGGACTTGAGGAAGCGGCACGTAGGCACATTACTCCAGCAGTGCGTGGCGTTGTGGATTGACGAGTGTTAGAAATGGCCTATGCAGATACTGTGACGCGTGAGATTGACGAGTGTTAGAAATGGCCCTCAGGTACTGTGACGCGTGACGAACAACGGTCGTGCATCAAGATTGAAATTTTACGTGGCAAAAATCTAACAGACATTCTCAGTGCTTTGCGTGAGGTCTATGATGATGAAACAGTAGACCGGAGTACAGTTTCCCGCTGGGCGATTCGCTTTTGTGTAGGACGTTTAACCGTAAACAACGACTCGAAGTCAGGGAAGCCGAAGGCAGCAACGGATGAGAGAAGTGTGAAACTTGTCGCAAATCGTGTCAAACGAGACCGTCGAGCAACATACGAGGAAATTGCAGTCACCACAGGAATTTCAGTAGTATCAGTACTCCATATTTTGGCGAATGATTTGCAGAAAAGAAAAAAATCTGTCATATGGGTCTCTCATGACTTGCCGCACAGAAACAGAATCGTGTTGGCAATGCAACATTGCTGAAGCAAAGATTTGTCGCTGAAGGCGACGCCTTTCTGTTACGAATTGTTGTTATTGATGAAACGCGAGTTGAAATCACTGCCGAGTGAGTGGAGAAGTCCCTGCTTCCCACGACTCCACCAAGAAATCCGAACGGCTTAATCGAAGATCAAGCAAATGATGATCTTCGTTCATGATCGCGTTGTCGTCATCATGACAGAGAGAGAGAGTACCATGTGCAACAAGTATCACAGCAACCTATTACCATGACTTCCTGCAAAACTTGCGCAGAGAAATGAACAGCAACCGACATGACTTGCTTAAGGATGGCCCCTTCATTTTGCACGACAATGCAAAACCATAAATGGGTAAGCTGATTTCAGCTCTTTTGGAGAAGTACATTGTTAACATTTTTGTGGTAAGTTGCATCAAAATGTGGCGCTGAACACCAGCTGCACCACTTTCTGAGAAAAGATTCACCATTATGTGGTGCAAACAAACCCCAACAACATGGTGCAACTTTCCATCACGCTATGATACAAGGTTGCACCACATTATGCTACAAGATTGCACCATGTTGTTGGGTTTTGTTTGCACCACACAATGGTGTATCTTTTCTCAGAAAGTGGTTCCGCTGGTGTAGCATCACTTTTTGGTTAAACCTACTACAAACGTTTTACCAGTGTATGTGTGGAAAGTGTTACCTCACGCACTCTATAGCTAGGCAGACATGAGTCCACCAAGCTCAAACAATCCATGCGTGGACAGTGATTTACCTCCCTGGAGGACCTTTTCGCAGCGAGCCAAACTGCTGAATGAAAGAGGGGAGCTGACTGGAATTGTGGCCCTTCCAAAACATTAGGACGCCGTCATTCAGAAGCAGGTAAACTTCATAGACAGACTGCAGACAGACCGCCTAAGACACTTCGGGTATGTATAACAAAATTGCGTGCATTACATATGAAGTGACCTATGCATATACAGGGTGCATAAGAAAGTCTCTTTAGCCTGGAATAACTTGCTAACGGAGAGAGGCACAGTTATGCAAGCGAGATAACGGTATAGTAAAGCGACTACGCCCAATCGAATGCAACCAATAGCAGCGGTCCTAGTGGCGAAATGCGGAAGTTAGCCATCGCAAATCAAAAAGGAAAAGAGAGAGAGCAAAATTTCCAATTACAAAGTTGTAGAGCATCAATTAATTAGTACAAAACGACATTTGTTTCACACGGATAAGACACATTGTTGCCTGAATACCCTACAATGTTCGAAATCGATGTGCGACGATTCGAATCTGCATATTCACATTTCGCCATATGCAAATGCAGATTGTGACGTTGTACCCTACCTACGATATAAAAACCAGTAGCAGGATGTACCCTGATCAGAAGTTTAGGTCCACGTACGCTGTGTGAGAATAGCGAGCTTGGATTTCTGGGGTTACGTAAAAAATCAGGTGAATGCAACAGCGCCTGCAAGGCTGCTGGATCTACGTCGTCGTGTTACAGATGCTTACAATAGTGTGACACCTTCCATGCCGAGAAATGTGCATGCAGAGTTACTTTCACGAATACAAATGTGTATCGTGGGCAATGGAGAACTCTTCGAACATACTCGACATTAACTTTTTATCACTGTGCGCCAGTTTGTCTTTTTGTTTTTGTTTTGTCTGACGTCTTCAAACTGTATTGACATAAGTACGCATTTATGCAATAAATTACGTGTATTTGCTCATACCTATGCCTGTTCCCTTCAAACGTTCACACAAAAGGTCGCGCATCGATTTCGGACATTTTAGGGTATTTAGGCGACAATTTATCTTATCCGTATGAAACAAATGTCGTTTTATACTAATTAATTGATGCTCTACAACTTTGTAATTGGAAATTTTGCTCTATCTGTTTTCGTTTCGATTTGCAATGGCTAACTTCCGCATTTCGCCACTAGGGGCGCTGCTATTAGTTGCATTCGGTCGGGCGTAGTCGCTTAACTATACCGTTATCTCACTTACACAGCTGTACCTTTCTCCGTTCGCAAGTTATTCCAGTCTAAAAGGACTTTCCTATGCACCCTGTATATTTAATTGTGAGCTTGCATTTCTACCTGATAAAAAGAACACAATATATCAGCTTTGCCCAGGGGATACCGTGTGGAGGTTGGATCTTCATCGCCCCAAAGTTTTTTTAGTTTCTTTATTTTCATTTTTTTTTTCTCAATTTATTTTTAATTTTTTTTTAATCTGTTTGAATGACTGTTCCAAAATATCGCTAGTTGCATTTCGCTTAACACGGTTTGATATGATTTGTTGGGACAGCAGTTTTGGTGGGTTACGGTTGGGGCACAAATCAGATTGTGAAATAACCGAAGCACTCTGTAGCGTCCACGCACAGTTTTGCCAAGCATGTGCGTAATGTGCAACGTCACTTCATTCCATTCTTGTTTCTCGATTTTTATAGAATTTGTGTCCTGAATGTATCAGTAGTTTTTTCGCTGTACATAAACTCTATGTTACGTCTATAGTCGCTTTTGGATGAATGATGCAATGATACTACTGTTTTTCAATGAGCCAGTGGAGCATTCATTGTCCAGCAAGGACCATCTTATGCAGAAAGCTCCCTGTCCCATCCACAGGTTTTTCACGTCCTCCCCCCCTGTAGCAAGCAAAGGCTATGTGAGTGCAGTCGAGCACTTTGTTGTCTTTCTTTATGAGGGCAACTCACATGTGTTTTGGTGAAAAAAAATTTGAATTTATTTTGAGCATATTGAATTGATTGTTATTTATTAAAAGCGTTATATTTATGCTGGTATTAAAATTCATATGGAAATTATAGAAAATTTAAATTTGGGAGATGGGTGGATGCATTTCGAAACAAAACTGAAATTTTGTATAAGGCCATGAAACAAAATAGAAAAATAAAATAAAATGCACCACTGAATTTGGTAACTCCCAAAAGTTACTATTGTATTGTTTGCGTTGTTTGCATTTGATGCGTAGATACACCTGAAAGTGTAAGAAAAGGTAACTATTGTTTGCATGTGTACCAAAGTTGTAAACAATAAAATTCAATGGTATACAATGTACACGTGTAAATAACCTTTTGGAAGTGGCGATGATCAAATTAGCTAGTTAGGACAAAAACATTGATTTTACGGCTATAACCTCAGATTACATTCCCACCTCAGTCATTGCTGAGGGGGATGCACTTGAACCATGTGATGAAAATTTAAACTGAAAATACCTAAAACTTCACTGCACTAAGGTTTAGGTTTTTGAAAGGCCACTTGGCCTATATTTATTTTAAAAAGTTAACAAGTTAAATTTTTAGGTCACAGATTTTATGCCTGGCCACAGGGCCCAATAAAAATAAACGGGTGACAGGTTAGTTTCTTTCCAAGAAAAAATTAGCACCAGGGACACTACTGATAAAAATAGTAAACACAAGGATTTCATTGTACTTCACAGCACCAACACTTGATTTAACATGGTGTACAACTTAAGTATTTGAAGTGAAAATATCTCACACTCTCTCTCAAAAAAAAATATTATATGCATATGTGTACACTATATTGTTCTAATTACATCGCTCGAACCAACCCTCTCAGACCAGACTTCCGAATCCACTTTTAATTTTAAACTACTATAACAACTGCCAAAATTCTACGTATAATGAAAGTTAATTTAATAAAGATTCTACCCTTCCAGGAAAATTTGTCTTAAAATCAGCATAACCCTGTCTTAAATCAACATTTGTCTTACAATCAACATTTCTAGCATTACCGGATACTCAACCCATTCTATACACCATACCAAAACCTAATGCACTAGATACCTTATTCAAATTACACGAAGTTATCATTAAATTGCTACACCGACAAGAGAATCTTACTTACACCATCATCATGAAAATCCAACATTTCAAAATTCCATACTATAAGTTTTCCAGTCAACTGGCACCCATGTAATAATCAACTCGGGCATAAAGCCAAACAATCATCTCAACCAATGAGTCCCACATCTCAAGAAAAACACTATTTTTCGGGGAGAACAACAAAGTTTGAGTCTGAAGGCGGGAATGGGTCGTGAATCCACTCCCAGCTTATACAGTGTAGTGGAGCAAAGTGCGACCTAACCCTTTTCTGTTCCTTCACTCTGATTTGGGGACAACCTATATCACTCCCCTCATAGGTACCACCTCCTATGGACCGAACAAGCTTACTCGGGCAGAAAACAAATCCCCCAATTTGTTTCGTGCACCCTTTCAGACCCCGCGGCATTGTCTACATAGGGTAAAGTATTCCACAAGAGTTCTCTTGTCCCCAAAATATCTCTTCGTCCATTTTCCAGAAAATTCAATACATCACCCTTTTTCCCAGAAAATTACTTCTTATCCTATTTTCCCCAGGAACACACTTCATATCCTTATTTTCCCAGGAACACACTCATTTCCCATAAAATCACTTATCTTTATTTCCCAGGAACACACTTCATATCCTTATTTTCCCAGGAACACACTCATTTCCCAGAAAATCACTTATCTTTATTTCCCAGGAACACACTGTACATATTCATTTCCCAGAAAGCTCAATAACACCATACTTGACACACTATACCAAACCTTACTTTATTTCCTGAAAAATCTATACATCACCATACTTCCTAGATCACTCTTTTCCTGAAAAAAAATCATCACTTCTTGAAGAAACACAACAGCTATTCGGGTTATTATTTTAGTCACACTATACATATGCTCATATCTGCCTGTATGCCCAATTCTTATATTCTTTTCCCCATAAAAACCTGTTTTTCTAATCTACGGGCTGAAACTAGAAATTAGCCCTCACTAATACCAAAAATTAAATTTTAAGGAGTAATTTAGCACCTAAATTTACCAAAACACTAAACCAAAATAATTACCAGCCTACAAGAAAAAATTCCCAACTACATAGCACCTACGCTAAGTTCATAAATACAAAATCTACTTCACAAATACAAAAATCACCGAGCACAAAAGAGTTAAATTTCACCTAAGAGAAATACTGGTCTGGAGAGGTGTTCGTTCCGAAATAACTTAATATTCTTATTATATCATCTATCCCTACATGACCCAGAAAATTATCCACTTCCACTACTTTGTTTCGTTTTGTTTTTCAATTACCTATCCACAGAAGATGACATGAAATTTATTTAAACAGCCTAAGATATTAAAACCAACTCGTTTTATAATTTTAAAGAAACCACAACATAATACAAAAAAGAAAATGCCGAGAGAAATTTACCTTTAGGACTGGGGCAGCAACACTTCCTGACACGCACACTAACCGTCGATAATAATAAAAAAAAAAAAAGGTTTCACAGCCTAATAATAGATAAAATAAATAAATAAAAAAAAAAAACTCTCCCTGAGAGAACACCACTGTCCCGGTTGATTTTCACTTCACCTCCAAGGTTGTTTTTTTTTCTTTTCCTTTTTTCTGAGACAGCGTGTTTGGCCAACGATACAGGAAACGGGCATTTTGGAACCCTGCTGGTGGACCCCTTGTTGTAATCAGTAGTGGGCCCAGCTCGACAATTCAGCATTTTAAGGCGATGTCATTCACAAGGCCGTCCATGATAGCCATGGCCTTCTCCCCGAAGCCTGGGCGCAGCCCAGCGTTAAAATATGGAGGCAGCAACAACATTAGGTGGACTTTCGGTCCTCAGGCACGTTGGGCTTGGAAGTAAGAAATCGGGTCTGATCCTTCTCCGCCATCTGCACCCAACACGGCAGTCGACCGCTACTTGATAATTTGGGTGTATCAGCGGTCATTTCATCTCCGGCAAACGAGATCCCTGAAAACAATCACCCTAGCTGACCGATTTTAGAGTCACTTCAGAATACGGGAACACAGCTAGCGGCCAGTCATTCTTACTGCCGACCAGGCCAAAGAAAAAGATTTTTTTTTTCCACACAGGGCCAACAGACCCCAGTGCATCTCATTCTGACTGCCCCCTCAACGCCAAAAGGCGAGGAGAAAAAAAACTCCGCCGTCCTCTCTTTCTCTGACTGCCAGCCAGAAGACCAGAACAAAAGTGACTCTCAACGGATAAAACTCTGGAGTGCTTGAAACCGCTGACCCTCTCATTGGTCGAAACTTCAGCCTAGCAACTCACAACTCTCCCAACGGAATTTTCACTCCCACGCCTCGAGTGACCTCTGACCTCCACACGTGTAGAACAGGCTCTTCTTGACCCTGAGGTCTAAAAATAGATTCTGTTGCTGAATTCCCTACCCTAAAAGACGAAAAGATGTTACACTTTTGGTGACTTTTCCACGACGCTTGGAAACAGGAACGCAAAAAAAAATGGCGAATTCTTGCCTTGCAGAAAATCACTAATTTTAATTTTCTTTTCTCTCGTTCCGTGATGTTAAACTAAAATTAATTTTGATTCTCTGAGCTGCACACCTACTCGCCTTTTCCTATCGCGATAAAAGAACCGATAAATTAATTATTTTCAAAAGCCCAAAGTCAGTTACATCAAATATTATTCTTTTTTTTTTTTTTTTTTTTTTTCTTTCTCCAACATGAAATTTTGTTTTCCTGGTTGTGATTAAGACAAGCGAATTTTGCGCACGAATTCCCCTGCCTTTCAACCAGGAATTTTCTTCTAACGTATGTCATGGGAGAAAATTTTTGCATTAATTAATCTCTGATAAACCAACAGAAAGATTGATCAGGTCTCTCTGAAATTCACCAGAGGTTAAAATTTTCGCCATGACACATGTTAGTTAAGGATCAGAGATTGGGGTGAGTGCAACTGACCCATGCCCGAGCTTGCTGAAGGGACATCTGATATCGGACCATATGAAATCAGAAGACGATACTTGACACGTAACAATATGAATTATAACGAAGTAAATCTCTGCGTCATTTTTGGTCCACGTCGGGAATCGAACCAGAGCCCTCTTATTCCGGAACAAGTCGCTCAACCAACTGAGCTACTCAGACGTTCGTTCTCGCTGCTATCTGCCTTTATGTCGTGTGCGTCCTGCGGGGCAGGCACGTCAAATCACCCCCCGAAAGAGGGCCGGGGGCATGGCCCACGGGTCAGCCGTTACCATGAATCGTTGCAGGCAGCCATCCGCTGTAGAACGTACACTTGAGAACTCCCAGTCAAACTGGTGTGTGGAATGCAACGTCACACACATTTATTTTTCGAAGCGCTGGAGAAGGGATTCTCTTATTTTTCTTGTCTCGCGGTGTGGAAAGAACATCACACCATGGCGAGATATTTAACGGCCGGGTCATCCCAGAAGTTCGGGAGCCATTATAACGAAGTAAAATTCTCCATCATTTTGGTCCACGCCGGGAATCGAACCCGAGTCCACTTATTCCGGAACGCTCTACCAACTGAGCTATGCAGACGTTCGTTCTCGCTGCTATCTGTCTTTATGTCGTGTGCGTCTTGCGGGGCAGGCACGTCACAGAATGTTTTTCTTGGCATGAGTACCTGTTTCCCATAATGAATCATTCTCGTTCCTTTCATTGTACACCCCCCCTTATTACGAGCTCACAAACAAACAATATCTTCTTAGAAAATGTTTGGCTCCTCCCAGCCGTGAGCTTATTTTATTTCCCTGAAAGATCACTTTTCCTTATTTTTTTTTTCTGCAGGAATACAAAATTCGTTGCATGAGATAGCATAAACCGCATCCTTTCATATCTTCCTCTTCGTTTTCTTCACAGTCATTGTTCCTCGTAGATGGCGGAGATAATTGGTAAGCCAACATTTCATCTCCAGCTCCTAATGTCTCACGCTGCCTTATCTTTCCGAGAAGATTCTTTAAATTTTTACGTTTGCTTTTTACCTTTCGCACTGGCTCACCACTTTCGTTTTCGTTATGAAGTAGATCATAAGGTTCTTGAAAAGTTGCATTATTAAAAGCAGATTTGTCATTGCTATTGGAATGTAAAAGATGACGCCTCAGAACTTCGGGAGTTCCTACAATAGCAGGTGACACAAAGTCAGGGAACTCATTTCTGTTTTTATAATCTTTACATGTTTTGCTTTCTGCTAGTTTCTCTAACTCATCATCTTTCTTGGCATCGTCCTGTTCTTGCTTATCAACCTTATAACAATCCCTATCACTTTCCTTTACTTCGTCACAATAATGTTCTCGATACACGGAATCATCGTGACTTTCTTCACCTTTGCAACCTTCCGTTTTGTGTTTTCCTCCAACTTCTACTTCTAGACCTTCAGTTTTGTCTCCTTTTTCTTTTTGACCTTTTCTCGTTTGTTCTTCACCATTTTCCTGCTCAATGTTTTTTGTCACTGTTTTCTCTTCTTGATCATTCGTCACTGTTTCTTCTTCGTCCTGTTGTTCCTCTCTTTGATGTTCTGCCATTGTTTCATTTTTTCCTGTTCCTCCTTCTACTTCTTGAACTGTCATTGTTTCCACTATGTCTTCTTGATCTTTCGTCCTTGCTTCCTCTTTATGCTCTTGCTTTTCAATATCTTTGCTCTTTTTTGCCTCGGTCATTGCTCCTTCTTTGACCTCTTTCACTTCTCGTTCTTCAATTTCAGCAGTTACTTCTTGGCTATCTTCTTTCTTTTCTTCATCTTCGGTCAGTTCTTTTTCTTTGTTTCGTTCTTTCTGTCTTATATCTAAAATTGTTTCCTTTCCTCTTTTGGCTTCTTGTTCTCGATCTTCTGTAGTTTTTCCATCTTCTTCCGTCCTACTTTTTTCGTATTTTAATAATTCCAGTGGATCGTCTTCAATTTCTTCCTGCTGTTTCATTTTATATTTTCCTTTATCCGTTTCGCCAGCAAATGCTTCTGAAAATATCCTTGCCGAAACCCACGCCATTAAAATTATTTTCGCCGCACCCATTATTATGATAATGATCAAATATATCTCAATTGATATTGGTTCGACCTGCATGTTTTCCTTCTTTATATAATTTTTATAAAATAGTGTATATTACATAAATAATTTCCTTTAAGAAATAAAAGTTTAATGAAAAACACAAAATTGTGAGAGAAAGCTTAAGTTTTAAGAAATTCTGAGATAAGATATTGATTTCTTTTTTCTTCTTTTGTTTTCATTTTTACAAGTATTTTGGGGACTAATATTGCAACAAAGGAAGTTAAAATGTTTTAATTTTCATGATGTCATTGCGTTTTGTTTGTTTCAGATATTTGTTTGTAAAAGTTTTATTCATGCAAGTGTATGGCTCGTATGATTATTGCACGAGTCTGCGTAACGAAGCCAATTTTAGATGGTCACTTGAAATAAAAAATAAAAAAGACAAAACAAATAAACAATAAATAAACACGTGTGTGTTCAGTGTCCTGAGCTCATCTGGTCTACCGTAGTTACAGGTTAAAGCGAAATTTTCATATATACTAGTATCTCAATTTGTTGCAAATTTCACATGAGTGTCTAAACAATAAATGACAGTGATGTGAAGAAAAGGAAATCGATTTTATTAAGCTTTTAATCATGACAGGAAAGGAGATTTTCAGTTCACTGACAAAAGGCGAAATGCTCTGTTCCTTATGGAAGTGCAGTGCCCAGTCATTGCAAAATAGCGATACGAAATGCCGATGTGAAAGTAAATTATTTTCAATAACAATAACTGTTAGAACTCTTTCTTAATCATTCTTAACGATGTATATTTCAGTTTAATTAGCGTCCTTCTCTTTTATATTTTCAGAAGACAAAATAGATCCTGATGCTATTATACCGGTTGGTCTATAATGAATAAGGTTTTACTGCTAGTAATGTTGTAGTAGTAATTAAGATGAATAAAGTCTTATGCTGGTTGTTAATAGTAACACTTAATGAAAGAGACCTAACAGCCAGACAGAGGTCTGACAAAACTATGAACTGAGAAAAACGTACTTACTAAAAAAACCTTTTATTAGGGAAACTCCTGGTATTATCCAACACACACTTCACAGGTCACACAACTACTCGATATCTGGCTCTCACATAAAACGAAGTTCCTTTCACATAAACGAAGATCTCTTTACACCAAACGAAGATCTCTTTACACATAAAACAAAGCTCTCCCACGTAACACAAAAGCTCTCCTAGGTATTGTTGAACGCGCCTATTTATACTGCCTACCACCACGTCATGACTTACACTCATTGCCACATGTCATTCAGCGGGAGAAATAACATCTCGTTAAGTAAGAAGATAATTTACATAGGAAAATAAAATAACGAGAGATAGTAAAATCAAAAGGAAACTGAATCTAGAGTATACGTTACAGGTCTTATAAGATATGTTTTAAGGCTGGAAAAAATGTACTTTTTCCGCTTTTAATAAAATTTTAGTGAAAAAGCAAAAATCCGTCCATTGAGCTCTCTGTCCTTTTGTTACAGGGCTTGGTGCTGAGTTCTATTACAGCGCCCTGTGTGGTGGGTTCGTTTAATGTTTGCTCTGCATATGGCGTTTAACCCGTAATTCTCCCAACTGGAGTAGATAAATAAAATACAAGGTATCAAAAATCGACTCCAGTTAAACTCTTTTCGTGCAGTGAGGAAGATTTTTATTCAGGTGTTGCGGAGAATGTCACCAAGCTTTTGTCCGTCATTTTCGTGTTTTCATTATTTTATTAACACCTCGGTGTCCTTCTCGCTCTAATTGTCAGAACGCCGAATTCTGCTTATCTTTTCCCGGCCGGTCTCATTCCTCCTACTTCATCCGTTCCGACAAACCCGCGAGGCCTTCAGAACCTCGCTAAAAATTCTCCTCCTTCCTCGACTTTCTGCCACCGAGTTCCTTGTTCTCTTGCTCGGAGAGCAACCTCTTAAAAAACTGTCCCCCCGTCCGAAGAGTGAAGACCCACCCATTCCTTGAAAGTCAGGCCACACCCTAAGATGTCTCCCCCCGAAAACGCAAGATTCTTTAATTGGCTCGCTGCCCCCCCCTCTTCGTCGTGTTGCTTGGGACGGCGGAAGAGCAATAATATTCAGTTTCATTCTTCCCGCATCGACGAAACTGTAAATCTAACACCCCCTCTGCTGCGACGCGTGGAAAAAGAAGTACATTGACGTTTGCTTCCCAGCTCATCAAAATGGCGGGAAATGAAGGAAAATGATTACAATTTACTATCTCTAAAACTGGCTACTGAACTTCACTTCTGATAAATATGGAAGCCCCGGTTACACTTTAATCTAGAGTTGGAATTCAACGCCAACAAATACGAATGTTGATTAAAATGAGTTGGAATTCAACCCCAACAAATACTGTCCTTTAATCTAGAGTAGAATTCAACGCCTACAAATTACGTTGAGTACTAATTTCAAAATGCCGAGTAACTTTTAATGTTACCAAAGTTGTTGTACATATATGGAGTAGATTAAACCGGTTTACAAGTATTTTTAAATCGTTCCTTGCAGCTGATTTCGGAATTTTCGGCATTAATTCTATACTGAGGTGCGATCTCCCATAAGCTAATGAACATTTTTGTCTCAATACACTTTTACAGAAGTTTAAAATACTTGGACAATTTCCAAGTGCTGATCATTTTTTAGCTAAGTTGAACAGCTTGCTAAAGTAGAAAGTCTCGAACCTGGAATTTAAAATTTTGGGAAAACTGTTAAATTGTGACAACTTGATAAGTAAATTATGGAAAGTTCGTTGGACTGATGTCGTTTTATACTTTATACGCAATACAACATTTTGGGGCTTTAGATGTTCATTATCTATGAAGAGTACTATGGTAAAATAGTTCCCAGTAAATAGTTTCAGAATACATAAGAGCGATTTGAACGTTATATAGTGCTCTACACTGACATTTCCTCATCCAGAGGGAGTCGGCGTATCAGCATGCAAATCAGTAGATATGTGCAGACAGGTAAGATATGCAAATCTTTTGAGTATGCAACCATTCACGTGAGATGTGACACCGATTAAAGGGCCAGCACGGACCGCCGGAGACGGGTAGTATCTGGAGTGCCATGTCGTACTGAACAAAATTAAGCAATCTTGAGTGCTTCTGCAGCATATTCCAAGACCGAGAATACCTCGCAGCTCTTTTCGCCAACTCTTTCACCAGCCGGACGCGCTTGAGGGTGGTAGGAGCGTTACCTCCTCCTTTGTCGGTTCGCCGGATTGTGGCACACGTGCATCGGAATGCCAGAACAGTTGGATGTCGTTGGAAGCAGTGGAAGCCAGTCGACATAGCGGAACCGGCGACAGTCTGGCAGATGTCAATACACATGGATCGACGTATTCGTCGCCAGGCAACTGCAGACCGACAAGCTCTTTCAGGGAACAACCGACAGGCTGTAGCAGCGACTATAGATATTCACGTCACAACTCGGACGGTGAGCCAAGGATTAGCAGAAACAGGTCTGCGCTCTGGGCAGAAATTGCCTGGACTTCGGTTAACGGTAGGGCACCACCCAGCTTGGGGGAGTAGTGTCATAATAGAGCTGTGTGGCAGAGGAATGGCACCATATCATGTTCAGCGATGAGCCTTTGTTCTGCTTCGGTGTCAACGATAGCGTCTGAGGACAACGTGGCCAGATGGAGGATTCAGATGTTGTCCGCAAGAATCCCATTGTTCGCCAACCAGGCATCCTTGCATAGGGTGCTGTTAGTTATGACAGCTTGATACTTCTGTTAGGCTTAACGGGCACGGTGACAGACCTACGCGTACCGCTGGACTGTCACCGTGCCGGTTAAGTGTAACAGAAGTACCAAGCTGTCATTACTAACAGCACCCTATACAAGGATGCCCGGTTGGCGAACAATGGAATTAGCGTAACTAACAGCACCCTATACAAAGATGCCTGGTTGGCGAACAACGGGATTAGCATAACTAACAGCACCCTATACAAGGATGCCTGGTTGGCGAACAATGAGATTTGCATAACTAACAGCACCCTATACAAAGATGCCTGGTTGGCGAACAATGGGATTAGCATAACTAACAGCACCCTATACAAGAATGCCTGGTTGGCGTCATTTTACAGCTCGTGTTGTTTTCATTTCTGAGTGGCATTCCAGTGACCGTTTTTCAGCAAGATAACGTCCAGTCACACCACCGCTAACATCTCCCGAATGTGTCTACAAGGAGTCCATGTTTCCATGGCCTGCGAGATATCCGGACTCCGGACCTATAACTCATCGAACGTGTATGGTACTTTATTGAACGACTCGTGCAAACGTCTCTTCGGCCACCCCAGAATGCCTCTCAGTTTTTGAGCCTGGTAAATGTTGTGTGGTCCTTGACACTCCAGGACGGCATTAGAGAGCTCTGTCACTCAATAGCCTGCCGTGTAACTAATTCATACACTCGACGTGGATCAGAAACACCCAACAGAAGTCATCGCTCATTCCACGTTAATAAGTGAGCCACGAAAAAATTCTCATCGGCCGCCACCGGGAATCGAACTCAGGGTCTTCCAGTTACGCTGGACATGCTACCAAGGCACCACAGCGGCCTTTAATTCTCCAGACTCAACTGGAAGACACTGGGTTCGATTCCCGGTGGCGGCCGATGACAATTTTTCCGTGATTCACTTATTAACGTGGAATGAGCGATGACTTCTGTTTGGTGTTTCTGATCCACGTCGAGTGTATGAATTAATTACTTACCTGCCGTGGTTTGACAGTTTATCTCATGTGAGTCTGGAGAATTCGAGGCCGCTGTGGTGCAGTGTTAGCATGTCCCTCGCGTAACTGAAAGACCCTGGGTTCGATTCCCGATGGCGACCGATGAGAATTTTTCCGTGACTCACTTATTAACGTGGAATGAGCGATGCCTTCTGTTTAGTGTTGGCGTGCCGTGTGTTTGATTGCATTGCACAAAGTGATGTTCAAACAAGTTATTGACTGCTGTCAGCCGGTCAAACTGATAAAGTGCATTGGAAATTAAATCATGTATTAATCACCTCATGTACTGTGTCTCTGCTGATTTTGGGTGCGTGTGGGTTCTTTGACTGAATATTTCTTGATGGCGTAGCTTCCGTGTCCAACAGTACAGTACATATGCTACAATTGCTTTGTCCTGCTTTTCGAAGCACATTTCTTATTTAGGAAAACGCGTTTGTTTTTGTGAGAAACCGGTAGAAAGAAAAATGCTCAAACTGCGGAAGAACGCCCCAAAAGCAAAAAAACCCTTTAACGTAACTTATTTATGATGCTGCTGCAAAACTGAAATGTCAGGACGTGAGACTATTTTTCCCCCATGTTAAAGGGATGACACTCTATTCTTGGAAAACAGGTACATGCATTTCGTGGATGATAATTCTCCATGGCATTTCTAAGACGAAAACTAATGCAATTAAGAATACCAGCGTTTCAGGATATAAATGATTATTCATTTCCGCGATGTTTGGGTGTGGTTATGTAACATTTAATATGTGCTTAATTTTGTGTTTCGTTTTATTTGTGCTTAATTAGTCGTATTTAACTTGTCTTTATTTTGTTGTATTTAAATTGCACTTTACCATGTTGCTTATTCATTGCCTTATATTTAAAAAGCGTCACATTATGTAATGTTTAACATGTGTTTCATTATATAGTTTTTAACTTGTGCTTGCTTATCAATATACACAGTGAAGTTACATTATTGTGACCACCTCCTACTTTTGACGTCAACAGCACGTAGGCAATGAAAGAAGGCACGTGTCGTGAGCTGGCTTGGGGGGCATATAAGGTGTGCTGTAGGCATTCTGAAAACATATCACTCGTTGCTGTCATGGACAAAAGGAGCGATTTATCAGTTTGCGAAAAGGGATGATTATCGGCTTTCGGAACAAGGGTGTGGCAGTATTTCTGAAACAGCGTAGTATGTGAACTGTTCGCGTGCTGCTGTGGTTAAAGTGTATCGTGATTGGAGAAATGGCACCATTGCGGATAAGCGATGTGGGAACTGCGGAGCACCACATGCCATTGATATGAGAGGTGAATGTCGGTTGCTTAGGTGCGTGCGGGCCGATCGACACGCTACAGTGGAACAACTCCTTGGCCGAATGAACCAGGGGGCTACCGGGAGTGTGCCTAAAACGACAGTTCACCAAACCCTGCTGCGTTTGGGGTTCCAATGCAGACGGATGGTCCCTGCATCTATGCTAACGAAGGTGCATCAGCAGAAAAGGCTTACATTTGCACGGCAGTATCGGAATTGGACCTCCGCTGATTGGCAAAGGATTGCTTTCTCCAATGAGTCACGTTTTCTGCTTCATTGAACGGATGGACGTTGGCGTATAAGGTGAGAAACATTAGAGAACAAACACTCTTCAACCATTGCTAGAAGAACACAAGCTGGTGGGGGAAGCGTTTTGGTCTGAGAAATGTTTTCGTGGCATACCCTGGGTTCACTCATACCTGCGGAAGGCACTATGGACCGAATTCGTTATGAATCCATCCCTGCAGACCACGTACACCCATACATGATGATTGTCTTCGCTGGGGCGGATTGGATCTTCCAGCACGACAGTGCGACGTGTCACACAGCTAGAAATGTCCGAGAGTGGTTGGAAGAGCACAATGAAGACTTCAAAGTACTTTCCGGGCCCCCTAATTCCCCAGAGTTAAACCCAATTGAGCATTTGTGGAACCACCTCGACCGTGTTGCTCGTTCTATAGATCCTCTACCACGCACCCTCCAGCAGCCGTCAGATGCTCGGCAATCAGCATGGCTCTACATACCTGTGAACACCTTCCAGCACCTTATTGAGTCATTTCCAGCCCGTTTAGCTGCTGTCCGCGCTGCACACGGCGGTTACTCTGGATATTAGCTGGTGGTCACAATAATGTGACTCCACCGTGTAGGCCTAAGTTTTAACAGGTACTTCATTATATAGTTTTTAACTTGTTCTCTTTTACATAGTTCTTAACTTGTGATTCATTATGTTATGTTCAACATGCGTTTCAATATATAATTTATATCTCACATAACTTTTAGAATTCCTTTTTGTGTTGTTTAAAAAGAAAAGCTGGCCTTCTTTTTAGTGTGATTAATCAACAGCAGTGCTTTTAGAGAGAAATATTTCTTTAGTGATCTCAGAAGCTGTGTTCACACGCAGAAGTCGTTTAAATGATTTTCTTTTCATGAAAAACACTGAAAGTACTAATTAGCAATTACGCGAATGAATATATGGTGCTTGCCGCGTCATCAGACTTCTCAGTGATTCAATTTCCGCAAGATGTGGTGTTCCCTTCGGTACAAACGCATATTTGAACGACTTTGACCGCATTTTATCGCACAGTATAGGTGCAGGACAAACAGTACGAAGTCCAGTGCTTCAGATAGGATTGTTGTCATGGTTCCGCTTAAATGATGCTGCTAAGGAGCTGCACTTTCATTTCCCGATTTTTCTAACTACTGAAGTAAATCCTGTAAATATCGGCACTGGTGTACTTCTTTCACGAAACAGAGAGAGACGTCGCTATTTTGGTGACGAAAATATTCCAGATTTTACATTTTGCACCACGAGATCTTTGTGAATGTGGTGTAACGAAGTGTCCACCTGTTGAACTCGCTTGCAATTGGGCAAAGCCAGAACGGAGCAACTACATCAGCCCTGCCTGCTGATAGTGGTAATCAGTAGTGAGAGATTAGACCCCATCCACCATAACGCTGCCGTGGACTGCACCGTCAGGTAGGATGATTTTTAATCAGACTTCTCTATCGTATATCTGTGTAAGTTTTTCAATCTTATCTCTAAGACATGCTTGCGCTGGAAGCTTCGAGCTGTTACTGTTATCGAGGGAAATAACAAGTAAAACCGCAGCAGCCATTTTGGTCTGCCTACAAGGGATTAAAAGAGATTGAAAGAGATACAGTACATTTAAGTTTCAAGATATTCGGTCCCATGCAAAATATTATTGTCTTTGAATATCATATCAGTCATGGATCTATCACCGATAAGACACATATTTTGCATTTTAATGAATGATTAGTGTTTCTGCTTATAAAAAGAAGCAATCAATAATTTCATTGCTCAGAATATTTCTTATAAAACGAAATTTTAAATGCTGCTTTGGAATAAGCACTAAGACCATCAGGGGCGTACTGATAGCCCCCTCCCCCACATTACGGGGTGGGAGGGGGCTCACCGTTAAAAGAGCCTTTAACCTCAGAAGAAACATATTGCAATTTTTTGCGGAAATTTCATTCGAAGCTGGCTAAGAAATAGCCAGGGATTGTTGACGGCAGCACTGAAGTATTAAAAAGAAAAGGAATTTTTGGTATTTTATTCAATCAATAATTAAAATATTTGAAAGTACTTTTCGCGGTTGTGGTTTATAAAAACAGGATGATGGGAAAGCAGCTATTCGAAACGACTTGAGTCCCCTTTTCTCAGTCATACAATAGTCCCTATACACGTATATTAACAAGAGAATGTGAAAGAAATATCAGTTTGAAATTTTTGTATCAATGAGGATAAGGTGATATTTATTACAGCTGTTTACACATAACTTCTCATCCATCAGAATATAATAAACTGAGAGGTGTTCTTCGGGGATTGAAGAAACAGAGATTTTTTTTTTTTTTTTTTATTGGAGGTTTAACGACTGCCGTGAGCAACTCAATGGGCTATAAGCAGTCGCCCGTCCCTAATTTACGGTCACTGGTTCCAGGGAAGGGAGAGAGCCAGTGCCGTAAGACAAACACAACATCCATGCCTGACCGGGATTCGAACCCGGACCCCTTACGGACGAATGATCAGAGGCCAACGCCTTAGACCACTGCGCCACCGGGGCGGCGAAACAGAGATCTGGGTCATTTTTTATATAACACAGTCAAAAGAATTTTTTTTTACTATGTGCAAAACATGTAGAATAATGTTAAGTGCTTTTTTTTATATATATTTAGGTAGTTTTGCTTTTTGTATGTCATAATTCTTTATTGTTACTTATTTACTTGCTTACTTAACATTCTGTATTTTCGTATAAATCGCAACAGGCCACCAGATACTGTCACACGGTAGTCACGTGTTTTGTGTGCATGATCGTCAGGCATTTTAAAGAGGTTGTCCTTAGCTCCTTAAAAGAATAAAGTTTGCGTGATACGATTAACTTTGGCGTAAGCGTTTTGTATTACGTTGTAACAGTATAAAACTAGAGCAATAATTTTAAAACGAGCACATTTGTGTTACACGCCATAAATTTCCCAAATTTTGGTTTTATGGAAAATACCTGTGGGTTCCAAATAATTTGAATGAGTAAAACTCTGATAAAACCCAGTTATTAATCTGGAATTTAAAAATTTCAGTAATTAATTGAAAGGTAATAAATTTTTGTAAAAGGACCTCGATTTTTAAGGGGGGGGTCCGGTACGCCACTGAAGCTGATTCAAAATTTTCATGTAATAAAATTTTATTGATCTATTATTTTAAAATCAAATGAACCTTGATAGAAAATTGCTCTAACCATGAGTTGTAAAACAACTGCAAAACGCTGGGATTAGTTTGCCGCATTCACTATGATATTAAAACCTGCATGCGTCGTGAAATAATATTTTCCACCGAAAGTTTATTTTCTTAAACTGTAAAGAACCTAACTACATCTTTCTTTTATCAGTTGGAAAAATTGTTTGTGAACAGCGCAAGTGTATACTGGTTACATAAATTTATAATACTGATCAATTTATTTTTATTAAAACACTGCTATGTCGCATCCGTAACTCAAGTGGGTTTGTTTTATTGATGAATTAAGCAAATTGGAATTTTTATCCTGTTATTACAAAATGTGTCTTATTTAGAATAGTTGGTGAAATTGAAGCTCCAAATGTGAACTGCCCAGTTATTCACTAGTTACATCTTTCCACCGACGAGATGAAATTGCCGGGTAATTCAGATGTTATTACACGATACATCTGAACCGCTTTTGTAATGTTTTCGTGGAAAACTGGAAATATATTGAAAGTGACCCTTAGGTTATTATTCTGCTAACTGTTTTATGGGAAGACAGTGCTCTCGTCCTCCCATAACATTTTTAGTTTATCTTGCACGTAGCATTCTTTGTCACCACATTAGAGTTGTGAATAAAACACCACAATTCAGCTGATTTCTTTTCCGAATATTGAAAGAATTCCTTGGCCACGTGTTATTTCCTTGTTCATAAGATCACACAATTTCGTTCAGTTGTTATTCAGGATACACATTCATTTGTTTTCCTACATATTAGCATTATAGACATAAAGCTTTGCTCCTACATCTGTGGCGAGTAGTCAGAAGTGCTGGTTTCTGGCTGGTCGTACAAGCTTGACCCAAGTTGGATTTGGGATGAGGCAAGATCCCGGCGCTGGTTCTCTCTCTTCCCTGGAATTAGGGTCGAGCAACTGCTCGTAGCCTTATGGGTTACTTATGATGATCGTTAAACCTCCCGTTACTTTCGAATTTAGGACGTTCGCACAGTTGTTCTGCTACACATATGCATATGTGTCGCAAAACGTTCCTATTGGAATCAATCATTTTCTAGAATATTCAGAAACCTATGTGACTTTATACTAACGCAATTACCATAAAAAGCATTACTCAGCTTCGTCGCTTTTTAGAGCATTTAAATATTTTTCGTTTGGTTTAACTGATCCATTTATATATCTATTCGTGACACAAGATCGTAGATCTGGCTTTAATGCTATATGCGATGTGTGTTCTGCTGTCGTATATCAGATTCCACCCCGCTCACAATTCCCCGAAAGAGCTCGAACGTGGAAGCCGATTGTCATGTCTCGTAAAACCAGATTTACCCATGCCACTTTATTCGTGTAATAACTGTCTTGGGATTGCCTCTTAAAATTGACTGAACGAAAAAAAAATTTAAGAGAAAGATGGGCTGTCATATTAAATACCTAATTAAAAAGTAAAATGTTCATCACATTCTAAACAAATCTGCCAGAAATAACACCCTAGTCTCTGAGCTGAGTTACAGCTTAGTATTAAGTAATATAACTGTTAAAAACCGTTTTCAGACACATTGTATTTAAGCTAGTAAATTAATACTCGTAGATGAAATTCTTTAAGTTCGGGCTGAAACCTGCTCTCAAAATCTAGAATGGCGAACTCATGCCTCACTCTATGCTAGTTTTTTTTTACCAGCAAAGCGAAAAGAAGAAGAAAACAAAATCGTCCTTTCTGGGGCTCTCCAGCATCAAGGGGCCCCACCAGCATCATGGGGCCCCACAGCTATGCTTCTGAGGCTTTCCTGTAAACATGCCTCTGAATATAACCAATATTTTTCTATTTCACGATTCATCTGCTAATCCCCGTGTTTCTTAATATCCCTTTTTAAACCAAACTTTTTGTTCATTGTCGTTTGTGTATTTCGATTTTGTCACAATCTTTTTGTACTTGACTCAGAATTAAAGTTTTTGCGAGGATTCACCATTCAGCTATCAGAAAATAATTTTTAAAATTATATCACACTATTTACGTAATGAAGGAAGATCAAGAGCACTGTATCTTTCGGCAGCAGAGAAGCGAAATACTGTTTACTTACTGTAGAGTAATGAAATCCTGGGGTTTACCCTGACGAGAGCCTAGTAATTGCTGAGGACAGTGTGATTGTTCCTTCGCACCCTAATCTGACGTGACGTTCTTAAGAAAGATTAGCAACATTATGTTGTTAAGTTTAAATTCGAAATGAGTATTTCTGATTAATAGGTTCAGAGACGAAATGTAAGAGAGACGTGACCTTCTCCTTAGAGTTTGTGGTCATACTGGACCATGCGCTGTTCAAAGTTTACGATGGGCTGTTATGCAGATTAGTTCTTAGCCAAATATTCCAAATCGCTTTTCATGTTCTTTCCTCACTTTCCTAATGTCCTGTTTGCATTCTGTTTCTTAAAAACACCCTTTTCACATAATTGCGATTGGAAGTTTCCTTACAGCTGCAAACTTCGTAGAGGAGCTAAACTCCAAAGGATGTGACATTATAAGTCAGGAGCTTAGTGCAAATCAGCATTGTCCATATAAATTATGCATACTTCTTTTGAAAGACCTCATTCCTAGCAAAGACTTCCCCCACTTTTACATTAATGTGATGATGGGCAAAACAGTTTGGGTCCTCATTCTAGCTGAGCATGATGAGGTGAGTAGAAACGACTTTATATCCCGAATTCTATCTTAAAAGTTAACGAATTTCTTGCTCATTTCGTCATGAGAAACAGTAATTGAGTGAATAGCTAGGAGAACGTCATTTGTTCTCGTAGCTGTTCACTCAATTAACTCAAAGTTTCTCATTTTTACCCCTTGACCAGTTTCTTAACTACAACCTGCAGAATTTCCTCACAACCAGCCCATACAAGGTGAGCAACATCAGATACTGAGGTAATTAAAAGGTGTATATAAGAGATTGGTAGTTCAGTTAAGAGAAAAGTCGCGGACGTGTTGGGTAAAACCAACACATTATCAGAGCTTACGAAAGGCCAAAGGTGCACGAAGAGTTGTAGCTTTCATTTCAGAAACAGTGTCACTTTTGGTTTGTTCGAGGGCCTTCACGAATAAAAGTGTACCAGAAGCCGTGCCAAAATTAACGAAACAACCAACCAGCGACACAACTGTGAGGGACGACGAAAGGTGGATTCCAGAGGCGAACGATGGCTGCGAGCACGGTTTCGCAGTCCAATGTAATATGGGTCAACCAGAAACAATATCCCTATGGACTAAAGAGCAGGCGCCCTATATGCCACCCTATCCATCGACGTAAACGACTCTCCTGGTGCCAACGGCCTACGAATTGGACGATAGAGGATTGGAAACAGGAGTACTGATCCGACGAATCACAATATGTACTTCATTCTGCCGCTGGTTGAGTCCGTATTAGGCATTAGCAGCATAACGCTATATACACTATCTACCAACAAGTAATTAGACACCCCTGCAATCGACGATATCTGCGGTCCTGATACAACTCATGGCCGCCGCCGTTAAATATCGTGTGGGAAACAACAACGCAACCAGTCGCATGCAAGATGCCACGCAGGTCGCAGCTCTCTGATTTCGAGAAAGGTGTAATCGTCGGGTATCACAGAAATAGCCGATCCATACGTGACATATCCAGCGAGTTGAAGTACTGAAAATTAACAGTTGCCTACGTGATTGGCAAGTAGAAGATGAGAGGTGACTGTCGGAATGTGCCCCGACCCGGCAGACCCACAAAACTGGAAGTTAGAGCCTGACGGGTGCTGGCCAGAGAAATTCGGAAGAACCGCACCAAATCGATGGGCCACATCCGCAAGGAGTTTCAACAGGCATCCGGGAGTGTTCTTTCGATGAATACCATCCGTAAGGAAGCCCATCTGCTCGGTCATCATGGACGTGCTGCCGCCCACAAGCCTTTGATCACCAAGTCCAATAGCGCTGCTCGGCTAACGTGGTGCAAAGAACGTCGACAGTGGACCGTTGAACAGTGGAAACAGGTTCTCTGGAGCGACGAATCAAGGTTCACCCTCTACCGTTCGGATGGCAGGGTCTCGGTTTGGCGTCTGCCTGGAGATCGCCTCCTGTCGGAATGTATTGTGCCAACTGTGAAGTTCGGCGGCGGTGGAATTATGCTATGGGAGTGTTTCTCCTGGTATGGCACGGGACCCTTGGTCGCAATTCCTGGTAGACTCAACGCCGAGACCTACTGCACCATTTTGAATGACCATGCGCTTCCTACGTTGTGGCAGTTTTACGGGGTGGACCCATGTTACTTTCAGGATGGCAATGCCACATGTCATGTTGCGAGGTCCACCATGGCTTGGTATGGTGACACTGGGGTTAATCGAATGGACTGGCCTGCGCAGAGCCCGGACCTTAACCCTATCGAGCACCTCTGGGACGAGTTGGAGCGTCGACTTAAGGGGTGCTCCCACCGTCCGAAATCGGTGAAGGAACTGACCTGTCTTCTCCAAGCCGAGTGGAAGAAAATACCGCTAGCCGTCATACAACGCCTGGTTGAGAGTATGCACCGGAGGGTCGCAGCTGTAATCGCCGCTCGTGGGGGCTCCACCAACTATTGAAGGTGAATAAACTTTGTTTTCCTTTGCTATCACAGGTGTCCAATTACTTGTCGGTAGATAGTGTATCTCTTCTGCATGGCATCGACGATACAGGCCAGTGAGTGCGGCTGTATGATATGGGGAATATTTAGTTGGCATCAACTTCTATCCGTGGAGGGAGTCAACTAACGTATGGACGCCAGATACTACGAACTGCTTCTTGAGGACCATGAACACGCCATAATGTTGTACTTCCTCCCAGAGGAGGTTGGGTTCTTCCAGGTCGAAAATGCCGCATATCATCTGGCCCGCCTCGTGCAAGAAAGGTTCTACGAACACATTACTGACATGATACATCTCGAATGACCTCCAAACTCTTCTAATCACAACCCAATTGAACATCTGTATGCTGATGCTGTGAACCGCAATACAAACAACATGGAGAGTATGTGTACACATCACCTCGCTGAATGCTGAAGCTGCGGACCGCAATACAAACAAAATGGTAGCAGATCCCCACAGAGCTATCTGTAGAGACATCAGGTGGAGTCGACGTCTAGCCGAGCTGCGACCGTTCTCCAGTATAAAGAATTGAGAACTCAGAGTATATAAACAGTAAATACATATACTCTGAGTGCTTACTGAATGCCACATTGCAGAATGTTTTTCAGACACTGAACTAAGAAAACGAGGCGATAAAAAAACAATGGAAATTATTTTATCCACCTTCGTTTTACTAACGGCATAGTCAGTTTTGCAAGTACCTCCTCAAAGCTGTGGAGGAACTTGTTGACAAGAGCAAAGAAATGGGTTAAAAAATGAACTTACAAAAAACAAAATTGATGTATAATGCTTTTATAAGAACCGATAATTTAGTGCTTGATGAAGCAAATCTAGAAGTAACTGATGCTTGCATGTACCTTGGGCAATAGATATCAAGCAAGGGTCACATTGAAGAAGAAATTAAAAGGAGTATGAGACTTAGTTGGAGCGCATTTAGAAGAAACAGTAAATTCTCAAGAGCAATTTATCATTATTTCCTAAAAAAAAAGTGTTTGATCAATGCAACCTTCCAGATCTTCCACACAAATCAGAGATATTAACCGTAACTAAAACAAAAAAAAAGGCATACAAAGGTGAAGAAGCACGGAGAGGTGCATGCTTAGTGTAATTAGGAAAAATAGGAAGAGGAACTTATGGATCAGGAAAATAAGAAGAGTGGAAAACGTCCTGATTAAAGTAAAATCCCTGAAGTGGCAATGGAATGAATTGGAAAAACTATGAGTACCAAATTGGTACCCAGTTTATTCGATACAAAAGGAAGATAATAATAAGGAGATTATGCAAATAGATTACTGGCAATCCGACAATGAAACAAAAGGCCAACTAAAGAATGCAATTACAGATGATGAACAGAAATGAAGTGCACACATACTCCACTGACAAACGACGTACACATTACACAGCAGTTGAAAGCAATCACATGATAAAAGCGAAGGTAACAACTTCGGAAACACAGTTGGCGTTAGTAACAAGGCAGGAACCAAGACTGGGGCCACGTAACCTCGAAATAATACAGTAAAGTGCAATAAAGTAGTAAGTGCATAAAGTAGTACATAAGGTCAATATATGAAAATCATAAAAACACAAAACAATGAACTACGACAACAGGGGAAACGAAAAAAACGGAGTGTACAGTAGTTCAACATAAATAATTAATCAGTAAACAACAAGAAACCCCACAAAAAGGAAAGCGATACACTTGAACGGAGCAGCTGTAGAGTCAGGCGCACCATACAGCATATCGAAAAAATGGAACCACACTCGGAAGCAATGACATAGAGATACACGTTGTGACGTACCTGCCAGCAGGACGCACACGACATAAAGGCAGATTGCAATCAGAACAAACGTCCGCGTAGCTCAATTGGTAGAGCGACTTATTCCGGAATGAGGGGATCCGGGTTCGAATCCTGGTGTGGACAGAAATAACGGAGAAATTTACTTCGTTATAATGGCGCCCGAACTTTCCGGATGATCCGGCCGTTCAAAATCTCGCATTGGTGTGATGTTCTTTCAACACCGCGAGATAGGAAAAATCTGAGAATCCCTTCTCCAGCGCTTCGAAAAATAAAAATGTGTGATGTTGCATTCCACACACTAGATTGACTGGGAGTTCTCGAGTGCACGTTCTACAGCGGATGACTGCCTGCAACGATTCATGGTCACGGCTGACCCGTGGGCCATGCCCCCGGCCTTCTTTCGGGGGATGTGACGTACCTGCCAGCAGGACGCACACGACATAAAGGCAGATTGCAATCAGAACAAACGTCCGCGTAGCTCAATTGGTAGAGTGACTTATTCCGGAATGAGGGGATCCGGGTTCGAATCCTAGTGTGGACAGAAATGGCGGAGAAATTTACTTCGTTATAACGTACAAAGCAGAAGGATAACGCATATATGAACTAACACTAAGACAACCCAAAAGGAGAACACACAGACATATAACATAAACAAATAACAGCGGCAAACCGCCACAGAAAGTACGGCCAGCAGATGTACACAATATTACACCGGTGGCAAGCGACAGGGAAGTACAACAAACTAAGGATATCGATCTGCAAATGAACGAAAATATCGGTATAGAATTTTGTAACAGTGGATGAGAGTTTCCAGTCGGGGGCCATCATCTTGAAGAGATTGGAAGAACCTGATGTAGTCAGCGAATCGACTTCCAACATCTCCGAACTCAAGTCAAGGGTCAGAAGGAACTCATCAAAATAAGCCATCGTGCACTGGGAGGGATTGAGAAAACCGAGAAGCTGATCCCCCATCAACGGGCCCGGAAACGGTGGAATTGGGACCAGAGATGTAGGAAGAAGGGGGCTCCGATACAGGAGCGGGTCATGTGACAAAGTTTCGGCAGGTTGTTCAAATGAAGTATCCAAGGCACCAGTGGCATCGGAGGAATCGGAAATATAGGTTTACGGGGATCGAGAAAGTTGACGGACACGATTTTGAAGTGGAGAAACAGAGACTCCAGGGGGCCCACTTGGAGGTAGATGAAGAAGAAATCAGTGCCATCTGCAGAAGCGGGATCGCTTTGGCAGCAGAGGAGAGCAAGTCCAGAAATACAGGTGTCTGCACTGGAGAAGAATCAGTCAATGAGGAACAAGGCACATCACGAGATGAAGATGAGACAGGAACGACAGAAGTCTGACACAAAGAGTCTGCGAATTCCGGCACCATGGGACTGGGCACGGATGTCAGCATAGAAGCACCAGAAGATGGGAGAGCAGAGAGCGTGACAGGCGGATCAGAGTCTGAGTGAACAGTAGTGGAAGTTTTAGCCGTCGAGAAAGATTCTGAAAACTGCGAAGGAAGATGCACCACCGTGCGCCGAGATAATCAATCAGAGTAGCTAGAATCCACCACATAAGTGTTGTCGGGCAATGGGGAGAATGCAGCACTAACAGTAGATCCATCAGATGCAGCAGCAGGGGGAAAAGATATACAACACGAAGACGGTTGAACAGTGGAGTGAGAATAACGGGAACGCTGACACATTGCTATAGTATAATATGGCAATGAGACACTAGGGTGAGACACTGGGTGCAGTAATGGGACGTGAAAATCTTGAAGGAACAAGAACGGGAACCAAAATTAGCGGTTGCATCTGTTGGGCAGTCAGCAAGAGTTTGTTCAGTAGAAAATACGTCCGCAATTGGCGGCAGAAACCAGTAACGTGTGCAAGTCGGGTGCCCCGTGGTGCTTTTAAAAGCCAGCGCACCGGTCCCACCACCTTGCAGATATGGCTGACTAAGAACAGAATACCTCATCCAGCACCTCCTGTGGTATCGGGTAGAATGTAAGTGACACTGGTCGTTTTGATAGTGTAGAAGGAATAAGACGATATTTACCTGTAGTAAGTCCATTCGCTAAGAAGTAATTTGTTTTTGGAGGTTTAACGACCATCGTGTGCAACTCAATGGGCTATAAGCAGTCGCCCGTCCCTAATTTAGGGTCACTGGTTCTAGGGAAGGGAGGGAGCCAGTGCCGTAAGACAAACACAACATCCATGCCTCACCGGGATTCAAACCCGGACCCCTTTCGAACGAATGATTAGAGGCCATCGCTTAGACCACTGCGCCACCGGGGCGGCTAAGAAGTAATCAGCATCATCCTTAGAAACGAATGTGACAGAGATACCTCGCGAGGTTCTGGTAATTTTGGAGATAGCAGTAGCTGGAATATGAATAGGAAAATGCTCCATATATCTAGGTAATAGGTTAGTAGGGAGTACATGGATGAGCACACCCTTTCTAAGAGAGAGAGAGAGAGAGAGAGAGAGAGAGAGAGAGAGAGAGAGAGAGAGAGAGAGAGAGAGAGAGAGAGAGAGTCAGTCAGTCAGTCTACCCACCTTCGAATCAACAACAGCCTTGTACGTAAAGTGAACAAATAGAGCTTTGGTGGTTGGAGGCACTGACTGACGAAGGTAGAGCTCCTTGCTGAAGAGTAGATGCAGATGTTTCATTCTCAGAGGAATGAGATGCAGGAGAAGTTATCGAAGATATGGAAAGGCACTAACACTGGTGAAGACACACAGGTGAGAAGCAGAGCATTCACATATAAAGGCTGTTCAGTTGGACCCTGTCCTGCTGGGGACCTTCATGTGAGAGTGAGTGCAAGGCATTACGGAATCTGAAGTAGAGGTGTCTGGGAATTCATAAAGTCGGAGGGTAGTACAGTACTAACTTCCGCTAAGGTGTCAAAAGGTAAGGAAACACCGGAAGCCGCCATTTTGGTAGTTCACAAATGTAACGAGGAGATCAAAAAGGCTTAGTACGAAGTTAATTTAGCACATGATAGCGTGAAAATAGGCTCAAAACGTTGACTACACCCTTGTAGATGCGACACGCAAAATTCAGAAGGAAAGGTCACCCCCCCCTTCTAAACCAGGTCCGTTCTTCTAGCAATATGCCCTCAGAATTGGCAGGACATATTGCTAGAAGAACGGACCACGGATGAACAACTGAAATATTAGACTGGACACCAAGAGAGAAAAAACCCAGAAGAGGGCCACATGGGTGATGAGCGGATGATATGCGAAAGTATATTGGAGTGACATGGAAGAGAGAGGCTCAAGATGGATAGTTGTGGAAAAAACTTGGGGAGACCTTCACCCAGCACGCGACTGATACTGGTTGTTGATGATGATAATAGTATGAATATCATCATCATCATCATCATTGTCAACCATTATCAATCCACTGCTGGACGAAGGTCTACCCAAGTTTCCTCCACAACGGTCTGTCTTGTGCCAGTCTCCTCCATGTCACCCCTGCATACTTTCGAATTTCATCCACCCATCTCCTATGTGGTCTTCTTCTGGGTCTTTTCCTGTCCCTTGGAATCCAATCTAAAATTTCGGCTGTCCATCGATGATCTGTCCTTCTGGCAGTATGTCCAGCCCATTGCCATTTCAGGGATTTAACTCTGATCATGATGTCTTCCACTCTTGTCATTTTTCAAATCCATATAAATATCATCATCATCATCATCATTGTCAACCATTATCAATCCACTGCTGGACGAAGGTCTCCCCAAGTTTCCTCCACAACGGTCTGTCTTGTGCCAGTCTCCTCCATGTCACCCCTGCATACTTTCGAATTTCATCCACCCATCTCCCATAATGTCTTCTTCTGGGTCTTTTCCTGTCCCTTGGAATCCAATCTAATATTTCGGCTGTCCATCGATGATCTGTCCTTCTGGCAGTATGTCCAACCCATTGCCATTTCAGGGATTTAACTCTGATCATGATGTTTTCCACTATTGTCATTTTTTTTATCCACGAGTTCCTCTTCTTATGTCTCCTGGTTGCACCAAGCATGCATATCTCCATGCTGCTTTGAGCTGTCTGCAGCCTTTGTATGTCTCTTTTAGTTAAGATCCACGTCTCTGCACCATACGTAAGCACTGGAAGGATGCATTGATCAAATACTTTTCTTTTAAGACATAATGGCATATTGCTCTTGAAAATTATGCTGTTTCTTCCAAAAGCTCTCCAGGCAAGTTTTGTACGCCGATTAATTTCTTCATCAATGTGACCCTCACTTGATATCTGCTGTCCAAGATAAACGTACGTGTCTGTTATCTCCAGCTTTTATCCATCAATCGATAAATCTTCATTTCTTGTAAAAGCATTGAACATCACTTTTGTCTTCTGAAAGTTCATTTTTAATCCCACTTCTTTACTCTTGTCAGCAAGTTCCTGGATCATACTCTGCAGCTCTGATGGGGTAGCTGCAAAAATGACTACGTCATCAGCAAAACGAAGGTGGGTTAGATAATCTCCATTAATCTTTATCCCCTTGTTTTCCCAGCTCAGCGACTGAAAAACACCCTCCAATGTGGCATTAAAGAGCTTCGGAGATATGGTGTCACCTTGTCTCACTCCCTTTCCAATTTTTACGTGTGTTGTATTTTCAAACAGCCTAATCTTTGCACTTGCATTTTCATAGATGTTATTAATAATATTAATGTATGCATCTTCAATACCGCAGGTTTTCAGAGCCATTGTAACTGCTGATGGTTTCACCGAATCAAAGGCTTTTTCATAATCGATAAAAGCCATGCACAATGGAAGTTCATATTCCCTCGCTCTTTCAATTAGTTCTCTCAGCACGTGGATATGATCTATTGTGCTGTAGCCACTCCTGAATCCAGCTTGTTCTCTCGGTTGAGCCATGTCCAGTGTTACCTTCAAGCGGTGTGAAAGAACTTTAGTGAAGATTTTATAAACTATTGATAGGAGGCTGATAGGTCTGTAGTTTCCGAGATCCTCAATGTCACCTTTCTTATGTAGCAGGATCATTGTAGCGCTGTTCCAATCCTCAGGAATCTTTCCTTCATTAAGGCATCGAGTGAAAATTTGGGCGAGTACTGTTTCGATTTCTCCACTTGCTTCTTGTATGATGTCTACAGTAATTCCATCTTCTCCTGGAGCTTTTCCTCGCTTCATGTTCTTGATTGCATGTGCAACTTCTGCTGGAAAGACTGGAGGAACTCTGGTACTGGTATCTTTCATGATGTCTGGAGTGCATATATCATCGCTTTCATATAATTTGGAGTAGAAATCTTTCACTCTTGTCAAAATTTCGCCTCTATTTCTTGTTACAGAACCATCTTCTTTTCTCAGTGCCATAATCTGTTTTCTTCCCTTACTGAGATGTCCCTTTGCTATCTTTAGGCTTTGGTTGTTTTCAATTGCTTTCCTCACTAGTTCACAGTTGAATTTTCTTACGTCTTCGGTGATACTTTTTCTTACTGTCTTGCATAGCTCTATATATTCCACTTTGGAAGTCACATCTTCTTTAGTTGTCCTCATCTCTCTTCTTTTTTGCATCAACATTTTGGTTTTTCCTGATAATTTGTTCATATGCAACTTGTTCTTAGACCCAGCTAATTTTGTTGCTGTTTCCATAAGAGCTTTGGTTACTTTTCTGTTAACTTCAGAGATGTCCACTTCTTCCGATGTTAGGCCTTCTAAAGCAGAAAACCTGTTCTTCAGTTCTAACTTGAAGGTATTATGGTGTTTTTTAAGGTTGGTTATGTCAATAGATTTTGTTTGTCTTATGAGCTTGCCACGTTCAAGTTTAGTGTTGAGGTGCATCTTACATCCCACCAATCTATGGTCACTACCTGTGTTGAACTTGTTTAGCACACTGCAGTCTTCTATGACGAATTTTTTGTTACACATAATAAAATCAATTTCACTTGTCGTCCCATTTGGATGTCTCCATGTCCATTTCCTGTGTGGCTTTTTCTTGAAGAAGGAGTTCAAGATGAAAAACCCTTCTGCCTCTGCAAACTCAACGAGAGTATTTCCACGCTGGTTTCTGTTGCCGTGACCGAATTTACCTACTGAAGTTTCATTCTGTTGCTGTTGCCCTATTTTTGCATTGAAATCTCCCATAATTATTTTCAAGTGCTGCTTACCTTTATTATTTAGATGACAAATTTCCTCATAAAATTCTTCAATTTCTTCTTCAGGATGACTTGTGGTGGGTGCATAAGTTTGAATAATCTGAGCCTGGTATCTGTTCGAGAGTTGGATAACAAGTCGTGCAGCTCTGTCAGAGGAACTTTCAACTTCTACAACTTTATCCTTCAGTTTCTTGTTTATTATAAATCCAACACCACTATACTCGGGGCAAAGCTATCCTGGCAATGGGGCCAAAGCTACGGTGACCTTTTCACTCCCAGTATTACTCCGCACTAATGGTGTGTAATTAACCTTCACTCGGAAAACTTCTCCCACAAGCCCTCAGGGCTGGCTGTCTGTCACCGTGATCCCTTACCAAACCCCTCTATTTTAACCCCCTCCCCACCGCCGCGCGCTTTGCAGACCGGTAGACAAGCAGTTTATTTCTCCCTCTCTTATCTTTTTTTTTTTTTTTTTTTTGGAGATGTTACAGAACGTGTAACGTTTCTTTCTTTCTTACTTTTAAAATGAAATTATCTTTGCTAAACACGGGAAGCAGTCTTAAGTGGACTAATTTTGTTTTCACATATTTTTCCATTTTTTTTATATATTTCATATATTTATACTTATTGCTTGAAGATTACCAACTGCGGGATTTAATTAAAAGTAATTTTAACATGTCATCAGTTATGCGTAAAATTTCGTTCTTTCAAAAATTTTGCCTTGATTAGATTTTTTTTTTATAACAGACATCCGTTAAATGTGTATGCATTTTTAACTACCCCGTGTTGCCATAAGTACTGGACAAGAAGAGCCCGTCTCTGTGGTAAATGATATTTTAGGGTTCACTGTAAACTGCCACACATCTTTCAGCAACTTGGAAAATTGCCACACATTGGAAAATTGCCACATGTTTTTCATTGATGGGCCGGGCACAAATTGCTGTTCCTCCGAGGAACACTTTGAATGTGTGGCAGTTTTCCAAGTTTCCGAATTATGTGTGGCTGGGGAAGGAACTCTTTCATTTGTCTGAATTTTCATGCCGGTTCATGCGCGTTTAAGGCAACTGCGCACAAAAGTTCAAAAGGAAAAGATGGCCGTTTCTTGGCCTATATTGAGAACTGAATTGGGAACTCCAAACTAATTTCGAGAAAACGTTCTATGTAAGCCAAGCGAGAATTGTATTTTAATTTGAAGAAATAAATTGCCAATGGATCTGAGGTTACTTCAGTACTAAATTCAACCTTCATTCTCGCAATGGTGCGACTTGAAACGCCAGTGAGTTCTGCCGTAAGAACTGTTAATTCATTTGATTTATTCGGCGAATGTTTTTCCATCAATTTAGTGAAAACATTCATAACGATCACCTTAGCAGAGCTTCGTAGTGATTTCCCACGTTTATGCGGCTGAAATACACTCGAGTGACCGGCAGATGCCATTCGAAAAAACCGAAAAGACAGAAGAGTGTTTTAAAACAACAATCAAGAAGGAGAAACGCGAAATGCTCTCGGAAACACTTTTTTCACCCTCATCCTTCCACTAATGACCCCCCACCCCCCCACAGCAATAAATATCCCCTGGGTTGACAGCTTAACTCTGACCCAAACAAGAATGCTGTGACAGAGAACCATCAGTGACGTCACCAAAGCACGAATATCTGTATTTTTTAGAAATGCCGCTGAAACTGAGATCTGAATTTTTTAAATGCACACACACACAACGTATTGAACATCTGTGTCATTTCTAAGTGCCAGTTGAAGCTGGAGTACGAGCTTTTAGACCGGAACTATTTTATGCAGTGGAAGTATACACTCTGTAGCCTTCCTTCCAATGACAGGTTAAGTTTGCCCCGAGTATAGTTCTGCCAGTATCTGTCCCACGATAGTAGAAGAGATGTCCACTTTTCAGTTCGATGAGATCTTCTCCTTTTCTCCTTACCTCACTTAGCCCCACGATGTCCCACCTGATCCTTTGTAGTTCCTCTTCCAATTCAAGAAGCCTTGAATCAGAAGATAGGGAGCGTCCATTGTAAGTAGCCAAGGTCAGCATCAGATGGCAGCCTAGTCCGGTCCTCCGGGGATTCTTAGCACCCTCTGCCTTCATGTCGCACTGGCCGCTGCCTTGGCCAGGTACATTCCAGCTGCCGGAGACTGAGGGCCAAGATTTAAGTTGTGGAATCATTTTGGGGGGTTTGGCCATAACTCACCACGCTGGCCAAGCGGGTTGGTGAGTGTGGGATAGAATTTCCTCTAATCCCGATGGTATAGTTATACCGCTATTGGCGGTCGTCAGAGCCCCTTTAGTGGGAACAGGATGCACCACGAGAAGGCGGGGTTGACATTTGTCAAGGAGAGGCTGTGATTTTACGCATCACCTGACCTTACATATATATATATATATACCATCATCATCATAGGTATGCAAGGTCAAGAGATACGCAAACATATAGTCTCTCCTTGACGAATGCCAATCCCGCTTTCTCGCGGTGCATCCTGTTCCCACTAAACGGCCTCTGACGACAGACAAATAGCGGTGTAACTATACTATCGGGGTTAGAGGAAATGCTATCCCACACTCACCAACCAGCTTAGCCAGCGTGTTGAGTTATGGCCATGCACTCCCCCCAAAAAATGATTTCACAATTTAAATCTTGGCTCTCAGTCTCAGACAGCTGGAATGCACCTGGCAAAGACAGCGGCCGATACGACATGGTGGCCGAGGGTGCTAAGAATCATCGGACGACCAGACTAGGCTGTCATCTGATGCTGACCTTGGCTAAGTTTAACGGGCGATTTCTATCTTCTGATTCAAAGCTGTTTGAATTGGAGCAGGAACTCCAAATGATCAAGTGGGACATCGTCGGGCTAAGTGAGGTAAGAAGAAAAGGAAATCTCATTGAACTGAAAAGTGGACATCTCTTCTACTATCGTAGGACAGATACTGGCAGAACTAGTGGTGTTGGATTTATAATAAACAAGAAACTGAAGGATAATGTTGTAGAAGTTGAAAGTTCCTCTGACAGAGCTGCACGACTCGTTATCCAACTCTCAAAAAGATACCAGGCTCAGATTATTCAAACTTATGCACCCACCACAAGTCATCCTGAGGAAGAAGCTGAAGAATTTTACGAAGAAATTCGGCATATAATAATAAAGGCAAGCAGGACTTGAAGATCATTATGGGTGATTTCAATGCAAAAATAAGGAAACAGCAACAGAATAAAACTTCGGTAGGTAAATTCGGACATGGAAACAAAAACCAGTGTGGAAATACTCTCGCAGAGTTTGCAGAGGCACAAAGGTTTTTCATCATGAACTCCTTTTTCAAGAAAAACCACATATGAAATGGACATGGAAGCATTCCAATGGAATGACAAGTGAAATTGATTTTATTATGTATAACAAGAAATTTGTCACTGAAGACTGCAGTGTGCTGAACAGGTTCAACACAGGGAGTGACCATAGAATAGTGAGATGTAACATGCACCTCAACACTAAACTCGAAAGTGGCAAGCTCATAAGACAAACAAAATGTATTGACATAACCAACCTTAAAAAACAACATAATACCTTCAAATTGGAACTGAGGAACAGATTCTCCGCTCTAGAAGACGTACTATCAAAAGAAGCAGACATCTCTGAAGTTATCAGAAAACTAACCAAGGCTCTTAAGGAAACAGCAACAAAAAATAGGTGATACTAAGAACAAGTTGCATATGAAGAAAATATCAGGATAAACAAAAATGTTGATGCAAAAGAGAGGGGAGATGAAGAAAGATAAAGAAAATTTAAATTCCAAAGTGGAATACTTAGAGCTATGCAAGACAGTTCGGAAAAGTGTCACTTAAGAATTCAAGGAAATTTTAAGAAGAGTGAAAGATTTCTACTCAAAACTTCATGAAAGAGAGGAGATGAAGAAAGATAAAGAAATTTTAAATTCCAAAGTGGAATACTTAGAGCTATGCAAGACAGTTCGGAAAAGTGTCACTGAAGAATTCAACTGTGTACTAGTGAGAAAAGAAATTGAAAACAACCAAAGCCTGAAGAGAGCAAAGGGGAATCTCAGTAAGGGAAGAAAACAGATTATGGCTCTGAGAAAAGAGGGAAATTTTAAGAAGAGTGAACGATTTCTACTCAAAACTTCATGAAAGAGATAATATATCTAATCTACTCTAGACATTACGATAGGTAACAGTTCCAAAGTCCCTCCAGTCCTTCCGGCAGAAGTTACACATGCAATTAAGATCATGAAATGGGGGAAAGCTGCAGTAGAAGATGGAATTATTGTGGACGTTATACAAGAAGTAAGAGGAGAAATTGAAACTTAACTGGCACAAGTTTTAACCAGATGTCCCAATGAAGGAAATATTCCTGAGGATTGGAACAATGTTACAATGATCCTTCTACATAAAAAAGGTGACATTGAGGATCTCGGGAACTACAGGCTCATCAGCCTCTCATCAGTGGTTTATAAAATCTTCACTAAAGTTCTTTCACACCGCTTGAAGGTAACACTGGACATGGCTCAACCGAGAGAACAAGCTGGATTCAGGAGTGACTACAGCACAATAGATCATATCCACGTACTGAGAGAACTAATTGAAAGAACGATGGAAAATGAACTCCCGTTATGTATGGCTTTTATCGATTATGAAAAGGCCTTTAATTCCATGAAACCATCAGCCGTTAAAAAGGCTTTGAAATCTAGCGGTAATGAAGATGCATACATTAATATTATTAATAACATCTATGAAAATGCAAGTGCAAAGATTCGGCTGTTTGAAAATACAACACACATAAAAATTGGAAAGGGAGTGAGACAAAGTGACACTATATCTCCGAAGCTCTTTAATGCCACATCGCAAAATGCCTTTCAATCATTAAACTTTGAAAACAAAGGGATAAAGATTGATGGAGATTATTTAACTCCCCTTCATTTTGCTGATGACGTAATAATTTTGCAACTGCCCCTTCAGGACTGCAGAATATGATCAAGGAGCTTGCTGACAAGAGTAAAGAAGTGGGATTAAGAAATGAACTTTCAGAAGACTAAACTGATGTAAAATGCTATTACAAGAAAAGAACATTTATCGATTGACGGGGGGGGGAGGGGGGAGCTGGAGTTAACCTTTACCTACATTTATCTCAGACAGTAGATATCAAACAAATGGTCACAATGATGAAGAAATTAATCTACATATAAAACTTGGGTGGAGAACTTTTGGAAGAAACAGCACGATTTTTAAGAACAATATGTCATTATATCTTAAAAGAAAAGTGTTTAATCAACGCATTATTCCAGTGCTTACGTACGGAGCAGAGACGTGGACCTTAACTAAAAAAGAGATACAAAGATTGCTGACAACTGAAAGCAGCATGGAGAGATGCATGCATGCTTGGTGTAAGCAGGAGAGATAAGAAGAGGAACTCAGATTGATACGGAAAATTACAATGATCAGAGCAAAATCCCTGAAATGACAATGGGCTGGACATGTTGACCAGACCATATGGAAGATAGTTGGATGAAATTCGGAAGAATGCTGGATTGACTAGCAGGAGACTAATTCAAGAGAGAAAGTTGTACACGAGACTTGAAGAGACCTTCATCTCTTCATCTAGCAGTGGAATGATATACTGTAATGTTTTATTACATACATACATATATGTATGTGTGTGTCACTCAAGCATGCTTTCAAATTTCATCCAACCATCTTTCACGTGGTCTTCTTCTGGGTATTTTTTCTGTCGCTTGTGATCCAGTCTAATATTTCTGTTGTCTTTAGTGGGGTCAGAAACCACACATAAAAAAAATCACCAAACAATACGAAGACAAATACTCCACGTAACCCTGTAACTTGGTCTACAAATACCTAACAGGGAGTATATTTGTGTTTGTCTTATTTGTTAATTTTTATGTATGGTTTTTGAGCCCAATATACATGTATGATATAGCAGAAACCTACGTTCAACTACGTCTTTGTAGAAATGAGACAGTGGTTGTTTGGTGGTCCTTGATAAAGCCACGAATTACTGCTCAAAATACACAGTGTGTATTTCTGCATCTTCGTATTTGTTCCCATCTTGCTTTAACTTATTCTTCTTTATTGGAATCGGTTGAAAAACGAAAATTTTGAACCGATTCTGATAAAATTCGTGATGTAGGATTTTTTTAGTGAGCCTCACAAATTAAACATACTAATTCTTCACGAAGAAGAGACCAATATTTTTGCCTACGTGTTGGGTGGAACTCCGCCAGTTAAGAAAGGAGCAGAAGCCGCAAATCCATCTCGCTCTTCCAGTCTGCACGACCATCAGGTTTACGACTGAAATGAACAAATTAAATAAATCTTTAGTGAGTATGTAATACAGGGGCTCAGAGTCAGCCGTCATATACGCTTCGATGTCTATGTTAGCTTCGGACGTTCTGTTATTTTCACATCAGCCAGTAAAAAAACAATTTTTGTCTCAAGGAACTGCAACTGTTTCAATCCAAATTGAGAAAGGAAAAACACAGAGCCAACTGCTGTGGGATTCCCAACTCCTGAAGTTAGGATTCTTTTCTGAGTTGGCTGCAGCAGACTTAAGGCTGCAACGGTAGCAGCTTTCAACTGATAGCGTCAGTGGCGGATTTCCAAACAGGTGCACAAGGCACGCGCCTAGGGCCTCAGAGTTTGAGGGGCCCAGAAAACGTATAATTTAATTGTCAGTAATATTTTGGTTTTAACAGACCGAAATAAACAAATCCTTAAAGCGACCACTTTATTTGTATTGTGAATATATATTTTACTTTCTCATATTAGTAACATATATTTTTCTTGTGGTTGTTGATGCTCCAAATTTTCGAGTTCTTGCCGATTTCCTGGTTTTGAAAGGAACAGTTAAAATAACTTAGCCTTCCATTTAGTGGCAGGTGAAGGAAGAATTCACGCTTCCCAAGCATTTCATTGTGTAAGGCGAATACTTAAGTAGACTGTTGTTACATACAGGGGAGGCGGAAAGTGAATTTCGTTGCCCGGGCCCGAAATTTCGAATCGTAGTGCACCCCTCCCCCCCCCTTCCCGCTTGCCGAAACAAACAGAAGAAAAACAATGCCTAAGGAGCTTTGTTAGGGATGAGGACCACCTGACCACTTACCTATAGCAACTTTCAAAGGCACATCACAACAAAAAATCGCACATATGCCAAAAAAATTGTTGGCTAAAATTATTGACTGGGTCCTGGCCCTGGTCGCCCGGGCGGTTCTGCCGCCACTGGTTACATAAATTACTTTCATGCTACCTCCAGCCGAAGGAGGTAGCATGAAAGTAATGTGTTCAAACCTCCTTCCTCCCGAGTTGCAATGAGGAATGTTTGTAGAAACTGTCTTGATGAACGGAGGTGTTTACTGTTAATTGCCTTTTCACTTTGGTGTACATGATAATCAAGTTCTTCCTCAGCCCTATTCTAAACCAAAAGAGCTAATATTTATGCTGAAAAAATTAAAGAAATTCGAGAACGTCACAGTATTTATCTTTTGAAATTTATATTGTACAGCAACACTTATTTCTTTCTCCTTCCCTGGTTTAATAATGATAATTATGAAGTATTCTCACTTTTTCTACTCCTTAAATCGACATAAAATAAACTTTTGAAAAGGCAATAAAAGTTTAAATGATACTCTTATACGAAAAGCTGTGGTTCCCACTTTTGCATTTTATGCCTATCTGGTAGTCCGCCATTGAAAGAGCCAAACCTAAAATCCTTAGATTTCCTATTTGCCGCAAAAATAATTTTTGAAATATCTCTAAAAAAACTGTTCGATGTGCGCACAGACAAAGTGACTACACTAACTCTATTTCTTACAACAACGGCCTAATAATAGGAAGATAGAATGGCATTTTAAAAAGCGTAAACAACTTTTTTCTTGACTTTATCATTTTTTTTAGTTAATATCACAAATGAAAATTTCTGAGGTGATAAGAACGGGAGGGTCCTCTGGATCTTTCAGCGCCTAGGGCCCGAAAAGATCTAAAGTCGCCTCTGTATAGCGTTTAAATGGCAGTGCTGATATTACAGGTTCTGGAGTACCCGCGTTTTGCAGGAAATCTAGCAACCTTAGTCCAGCAAACTCAATACAGCATGAAGAAAAACAAAAATTACTTCGGGGAAAGAGAAATTAGGATGAACCTCAATAGAAATCGGAAAATTTATCTCTAAACAATGACACCTTAGAATAATGTTGATTTAGTACGATGTAATATACGGTATTTACAGTTTGAGGGACCCCATATGAAATGAGTTCGGTGCGTGCCAGATGAAAGAAAGTAGTACCATTCGCTGCCAAAAGAACTGGGCTTAAAGCTTGAAGGGGGAGGGGGCATATACCACAGAATTCGACCCTCTGAGGGGGATAATGAGATAATCGTGTTTTCTTTGTTTCGTGAGGGCCGCGGGTGGCCTAGTGGGCAACGTTCGGGACTGCCACGAAAAGGACCTCAGGTTCGATCCCAGCAGGTACGAACGCTCGATCCACTAAATATCCGCCGTGCGTCGGATGGGCACGTTAAGCCATCGGACCCCGGGTACTGGAACCCCGGTAATAAATAAGGGCGTCTTCCTCTTACTTTCTACTTCGCTTCATTGTCACTTTCGTATCGGGTACTCTAGCCCAAATCTCCTAGCTTACTATTTCTAAGGGTTGTTTAAGACCTGGGGTCAGACACTCCCTTCCTAATATCCTCTACATATGATCTGATCTGATCTTTGTTTCCCGAAACGGCCTCAATGTTCTTGCAAAAGGGGAAAAGGAACATAAAAATTCTCAACCCAATTGATTTTAATACTTTTAACTCTCAGATATCTCCGAAGCTCTTTAATGCCACATTGGAGGGTGTTTTTCAGTCACTGAGCTGGGAAAACAAGGGGATAAAGATTAATGGAGATTATCTAACCCACCTTCGTTTTGCTGATGACGTAGTCATTTTTGCAACTACCCCATCAGAGCTGCAGAGTATGATCCAGGAACTTGCTGACAAGAGTAAAGAAGTGGGATTAAAAATGAACTTTCAGAAGACAAAAGTGATGTTCAATGCTTTTACAAGAAATGAAGATTTATCGATTGATGGAGAAAAGCTGGAGATAACAGACACGTACGTTTATCTTGGACAGCAGATATCAAGTGAGGGTCACATTGATGAAGAAATTAATCGGCGTACAAAACTTGCCTGGAGAGCTTTTGGAAGAAACAGCATAATTTTCAAGAGCAATATGCCATTATGTCTTAAAAGAAAAGTGTTTGATCAATGCATCCTTCCAGTGCTTACATATGGTGCAGAGACGTGGACCTTAGCTAAAAGAGGTATACAAAGGCTGCAGACAACTCAAAGAAGCATGGAGAGGTGAATGCTTGGTGTAACCAGGAGCGATAAGAAGAGGAACTCGTGGATCCGAAAAATGACAAGAGTGGAAGACATCATGATCAGAGTTAAATCCCTGAAATGGCAATGGGCTGGACATACTGCCAGAAGGACAGATCATCGATGGACAGCTGAAATTTTAGATTGGATTCCAAGGGACAGGAAAAGACCCAGAAGAAGACCACATGGGAGATGGGTGGATGAAATTCGAAAGTATGCAGGGGTGACATGGAGGAGACTGGCACAAGACAGACCGTTGTGGAGGAAACTTGGGGAGACCTTCGTCCAGCAGTGGATTGATAATGGTTGACAATGATGATGATGATGAACTTTCAGATAATGTTCTTTTGCTTATTATTGAGCATTACTAAATGCAAAATCAGTCTAACAATTTTTCGGTTGCTATGTGTTGCTAAAACGTGGAAAAAGCGGTGTCTTTGTTTAAATCTGAATATTAAATAATAATAATAATAATAATAATAATAATGCATATTTTTTGAAAAACTAAAAGTCGAAATATTTACTATCGCGACCACCCTAGTTCAGAAAATATTTATTTTTATGCCTCCCATATATTCTTTCATTGGTTTTACGACGCTAACATTCATTAATCCACCATCCTAAGTACCACTGAATATCAGGAATTAGTAAAGCTTATTGTTAGCAATGATTTAATTCCACTTTATGTACCTGACTATGGCTCGGTTACGTGGAGTGTAAATAAATGCATACTCTGGAATCACTCGTTTTATTTCACTCCTTAAAGGATCTTAGCTTGCGAAAGATGCATAGCATAAATTATCTGAAAAGAATACAAAGATACTGTCTCGATTTTTTCCCCAGAAATTCCATATAATAAAGTAAGAAATGAAATTGTCCATGGTGCAACACACCATGGACTTTGTCTTTCGTGATGAATTATTTACAACATAAACACACCGACATTAGCGCACGGTTCAAGTCGTTAGGAAATATTGAGACACTTTTAGTGACGCCCTCCGTTCGGGAGCCAAAGATATCTGGATTTGTTTTCATCATTTACAGTGTTGACATGGAAGTAACTCAATTTCATTAATGAATGCGTTGATCAGATGACAGATGATAAGAAGTTCGATAACATTAAGGCCGATAATACACGAATGGTATGAAACACTTTCCGCCTATTTCATTTATTTCAAAGTACAAAAGGCACAATAAGAATTATTCTTTTCCATAAATTCAATTTCAGGTTAATAAATTCAAGGTATAAAAGTTTTATGTTTGTAAGTTTCTCGCTTAAAAATATGACAAATCATAACTATTATATCAGGAATTACAAACGAACGAAAAGCAGTGGCGTCGCTATAGGGATGTTGGATTGGCGAGGGGGGGCTAAGCCACCCGTTATACACTGAGGAGCAATTGAATTAGAGATACCTGTCTAGTAACGAGTAGCACCACCTTTTGCCTTGATGACGATTCGGCATGGACTCGACAAGACACCGGAAGCGTTGGGAAGCCATACGGATCCACGACCCCTGAACAAACTCCCCACAGTTCACGAAGATTTGATGGATGGGGTAGGGGGGTCAGAGCCTCGAACATCTCTCTCCATGGCATCCCAGATGTGCTCGATGAGATTGAGGTCAGGTGACCCAGCTGGCCAAGGAAGCGAGGTCATGTCGGTGGAGTGTTCATCCAACCATTCGGATACAGTTCGGGAGCGATGGCACGGTGCATTGTCTTGTTGCAGGATGAGGTCCCCAGTGGGATGTTGAAGACGTACAAACGGAAGCAAATAGTCGTCCAGGATATCCCGGCAACGTTGACCTGTGAGGGACAATGTCACACGTACCAGGGGTCCCATTTCAGTCCACGTAAACAGTCCCCAGACGAGAATGCCACCCCACAAGCTTGAAGAGTACCCTGCTGGCAAGAAGAATCCATCGCTTCATGTGGTTTGCGCCGTACTCTCATCCTGCTATCCGCATGCACCAACGTGAATCTCAACTCATAAGTCCAGGCAACATTTTCCCACATGTCTAGGCCAGTGGCGATGTTCCCGCGCCCATGCTAATTTTTGCACCCTGTGATGTGCGGTCAGCAGCGGTACCCTCGTGGGACGATGGCTTCTGTACCCCATAGCGAGAAGATGGTTCTGGATGGTGTGACTGCTTACACGTTTTTGTGCACCAGCGTTAAATTGCCGAGTGATTTCTTGCACTGTGGCCCGTCTATCCGCTGTTACAATACGAGCTAGCCGACGATGACCCCGCTCACCCACACACTGTTATCCACGGCAGTTGGCCCTTGCAGGGATGGTTTTATCAGATTTGCTGTACTCACGGTGTATCCGTGACACAGTGGCTCGTGAAAAACCCAGTGCCTGCACGACTTCCGAGATGAAGTGACCCATTCGTCGGGCCTCGACAATTTGCCCACGATCAAAAGCGCTTAGATCCTTCGTCTTACCCATACTGCGTCCAACTCTTACTGATTCCCATCACATCACTCCTTATGTTGTCAGATCGCTGCATACGTCATGTCGTTTTCGTTTACAGGGTCGCCCACAGCACCACATTTGCACACCAGCTGTCTCTAATTCAATGCTCTTCAGTGTATACACTATATTGACAAAAGTCACCGTACATCTAGAAAAGAAACACAATATAGCATTTATTGACATACATTAGTACGGTGTGAGTCCATCTTTGGCCTTAATACATACACTGACCCTACGAGACTTGCTTTCGAAAAAGTTTTGAAACACAGCGATAGGTATGGGCTTCCATTCAGTACATAATGCTGCCGCCAACTGTTCCTTAGTAGTAGGCCTTGGTTCCATACTTCTTATGCGGCGCTCTAATTCATCCCATAGGTGCTCTATGGGATTAAGATCAGGGCTTTGTGCTGGTCAGTGCAGATACGATACGGTATTATCATCAAACCACGCCGTAACAGTCCTTTCTTTATGGATCGGTGCATTATCCTGCTGGTATCAACAAAGCTGGGTTCCATAGTACTGCCACAGAATTGGTAGGGCATAGTTGTTAGAATAACGTGGTAGACGTGCTGGTTAACAGGTTTGCCCACGATAACCAATGGGCCGGTACCATACCACGGAAAATACCCCCACACGAGTACACTACCGGCTCCAAACTTGAACGTAGGAACAGTACACTGTGGTAAATAACGTTCCCCCAGCTGCCTACCCACACACGGCCGTCAGACTGATGAATCGTGTACCTGGATTCATCAGTCCGTAGGACCCGTTTCCATTGATCTACGGTTCACGATAAAGGTTCCAAACGACGAATAGCATTCCGAATGGAGATGAAAGGCTTATGAGCAGCCCCATGACCACGGTAACCCATGGAATGAAGTTCTCTGCGAATGGTACGTGTACATAACTTGGTTCCAGCATTTTTACTCACCTGTACACTGAGGTCTTGTGCAGTACTCCGTCGATTAGCTGTTCGACGCTCCTGAGGCTTTGACGTCCTCTATCGCTGATTTTCTTCAGTCTGCCGTACGTTTTGCTGCTTTAGGCACGCCATGTGTCTTCCACTTATTCAGTACATCCAAAACAGTTAACTTGGGTATGTTCAATCGCCTCTCGGTTTCTCTTATGGACAACCCACTAATATAACACCCAACAATCTTTCCTTTCTCAAAGTTAGTTCTCACCCACCGCAACATTTTCACTTAACTTCATAGTGCGATATGATCGCGGTCAGCTACAGGATTGTTTTTATACCGTTTGCAATGTATTTATACATATATATACATATACTAATATAATGGTAAAACCAAGGCAGTTTGCTCCGGTGCTAGCTTGGTTCGGAAGCTTTAGCTTTTTTTATTATTTTTTCCTCTGTTTTTTTCTCTATTTTAATATTGTATTTTTTCTCTTTATTTTGTTGCTTTGGTTTTAGCATTATATCAGCATATGTTTTCATCTTACTTTTGTGCAGCCTTGGGCGCATTAAAATTTCAAAGTTGGGTTTTATCCGATGCTTTTACTTGATTTTTCTGCTATATATATATGAAACTGAATCTGAATAAAATTGACCATACATAGAACATTTTTGTCTGGAGTGCATTTCTTGTGTGTCAGAGAGCTCGTGCACACAATGACAACTTTGCTTAAAGACCGTTGTTTGACACTGTTTTCCAAGAGAAGCATTCCGCGGTGCTTTTTTTTTAAAAAATTCCATCCTGGTAGCTCTGAAAGTATAGCTTGCAATGAACAAAACAAAAAAAAAAAAAAGCAACCGCACTTGGCATTGAGAAGAATACATAGCAACACTGTTCTGTAAAAAAGAATCTATCGTATGACAGTTCTCCAGTCTCGACGCCCTTATTCTGTTTCCTGCTCGCTGGCCAAATACATCCACCAATAAACTACCGTAACGAGAAATGCGCTAATACCGCACCAAAATCCTTTTACCCCGTGAATAAGTGGAAACTTCTGGTACATTTCATGCTGTTTTTTATTACACTAGTAAAGATGCCGCTATTTCACATGAATATTACCGTTTCCGACAAGCTGTTGCAGTTGCTGTCGTACATCGTTCCTTCAGTCCTTTGGCCTACGGCTTATTCTCAGGGTTTGGGCTTTTATTAGCTTCGGACTGATGGTACGTGCCTGCATGATACTCCCACCCCTATAAATCATTAAGTTGTTTCACATATTGTTTCCTAATGGCCTAATTCCTGCACAGAGACCAGGCGACGAGATTACCCCAACTAAAGTAATGTTATCTTAATGCTGTTGCTGTGACACCTGACCCGCCCCATCGAAAAAAAACCCCAAAAAAAAACAGGGAATCGAAGGAAGAGGTTTTTTGCTTTCACAACAAAATATTTAAGAAAATTCCCGTCTGCCTTTTTTTTTAAGTGGAAAAGCATTACACAGGCAAAGGTAAGCTAATACAAGAAAGTGTTTATTTTTATTGGGAGGGCTTTGCTCTTCTTTGGGGGGGGGCTTGAGTCCCGAAAAATTGGTCTAAAGATACCTATGACAAAAGACTACCTTTTGCAATTTAACACTGCTGACACTTTCAAAAACGATTTAAGAACTGAGTTTGTGAAATTTGAAGATAGACTGTGTTTTCGAATGGACACAGAATTATCTGCCATACCAACACACAGCACGTTGCCACCCGCTTTTGGTCTGAAAGTAAAAAAAATAGAAATTAAAGAAAAATAAATAAATAAACAATAACAAAAAAAAGATAGTGATTATATAGCAAACAATGAACTTTTCGCATTTAAGATCATTTGACTCCTTTTTGCTAAAAGCACTAAATTCACCCAATCGTTTTGGGAGAGGATGAGAAAGATACAACAGAATCACTATAAATCAATGTTTTGCTGCACTTTATTAAACTTTGCTAAAATTACTGGATATCAATCCTGTTACAGCGTTTATCCAAATTTTTGGTGTGCATTTTATGACTTCTGAATTTTATATGCATGTATTACCCATGCATTAACTGCTGGCTGAATACATCCACATAATGTCTACCGGAAGGTTCATGGTTTAAAAAACTGCATGTAAGGAAAATACAGTGAAAACTGTGCTTCCGATATTGATGCACCATCCACTGTAATGGTGCATCAAAGGTCTTTGATTGAAGTATTTGACTGCAATTCCACATAGCTTAATCCATCTTCTTCTTGATACTCTACCGCAAATGCTGATCCTTGGGCAATTAATCGCGAGAACTCACTCACGCGATATTACAAATATTCTAAATTTTCCACCATAAAGCAGCTGATGTGAGTAAACATTTTCAGGAATCCGCTTTTCATCGTCTGTGACAATACGATGCCAAAAACCTATTGTCTGGTGAATTTAACAACCATCTACGACAGAAAGCGACAAAAATCTGCGACTTTGAGGATTTGACAATAATCTGCGACAGAAAGCGGCACGTTGTTGCGCATGCGCGGGTCTCATTTCATGGAGAACCATTCGATCGCGCCTAGAGGAAAAACCAAGCTGAAGAAGATCCTACCTCAGCTGCTAGTTGTCGTGTACTGCCACAGCTTCAGATAGGGTGCCAAGTTTTTTTGGACGTCCTGACCTCGGTTTCTCTCCGAGACTGGTGACCTCAATATTGAAACGTCGGTATCATTTCCGTGTGGTGCTACTGTCTACCGTTCTTCCTCGCGTTCAACTGCACAAATTTCATTCACGGCTGCTGTTGTGCTTAATCCCTTTTGAAATAATATTGTAGGAGCACCCGTGCAGCACGTTTATCGACCTCCATTCTCTGTTTACCCGATAACGCCAGGAGTCTGAGTGACGTCTTCAGTCTAGAGTGTTTCACGTCATCGCGGTACCCTGTCGACCCCCGAAATGGAGGCCCAAGATTATGTGTAGTTCAAAATTGTGCGAAATTTTGATTCACTGCGATATAATGTTTTTGCAATTCATTTTAATTGCTGTTGTTTTCGAACTGCTGATCAAAATTTTCTGCTCCGGAACCAGCATTTTTGAAACATTTCATAACAGTGGTCGGAAGGATTTTCTTGCAAGCTTTGAACATCAATTTGGCAGCATCCAGTGACTGACTTACAGGTAATCGTACTTGCTTCTAAGAATTGTAACAGCTGCGGGTGGTATTTTACCTTTATGCTGTAGATGATTCCCTGGTCACTTCGTTGTGTCAGGCATGTCGTATTGGAAAAAATATTCTTGCTTGATATTTGACAGTTCCGTGTTCTGCATCACATTCCAAGAACAAGGAAACGTTTCTTTTTGAAGATTCGTTTTATAATACAGCGAGACACTATTTATTTAAACAGTTTTTCGCCTGTACATTTTTCACCTTTGATTGTAAACGATGTATTGGGCTAAGAAAGAATTCAGTAGCATCACAATTGAAACTATCTTTGATATCACATCCTTGAATTACATCATTAAGCTTTTCTTTCCAGATGGTAACCATGCCATTTTCCCCGTCTCTAGTTTCTCTACAAAACTGCTGGCAGGAAATATTATGCAGTTTTTCAAAATGTACGAGCCATTCATTGGATGCCTTGCAATCAGTTTTGCTCAGATTTTGTTCAGTTTCTTTTGCTTTTGCATGCGAAATGGGAGACAGATAGGCAAAAAAATATTTGTCTGCATCTTCAGGCAAATTTTGGGTCACCAACTGCGTCCATATTTATTAACTAATCTTCCTTTTCAGCTTTACTTTTCCTTTTTCTATAACTTTACCTTTGCAGACACTTTGCTTGGGTTTTGAATTTCCAACAGAGGAATTCTGTGTTAACGTAATTATAAATACACCACATTGTGAACACTCAAGAGACGCATATATAGAGTATTAAATCAGTTTATTTTTGTGGCGTAGTAAAGACAAAGATTCACTAAGCTTTCGCACTCCACTGGGAGGCTTTCTCAAGGCAATGGTAGACATAAAAATGCAAGAAATTAGAACACGGAACAAAGATGATTTTTGAGTTTTGTAACAAAAATTTTTTTATAGAGCATATGCTATACGTTATATGCTCTACAGAGCATATCACGTATGCAAACCCGACTCCCTAAATAATAAGGAAACTGATAATATTTATAGCAAAGGTCTAAAAGCTGGATATGAGAAAGATGACATAAACAAAATACACAGAACTGTAGGAAATCATATAATATCAGCAATAACGAAATCACCTAGTATATAACGATGAGATTCGCTGGATCCATCACATATGCTCCAGGCTTTACATATGGGTTAAAGAATTTATAACGTAAATACAACATACTGATAGCACTGAAGTCCCCGACCCCGTTATCACATATGATACCAAGTTGCGAGAAGAGACAGTGTGAGAAAGAAAAGGCAGGTGTGTACGCTGTACCATTGGTATATCCTGACGACACGGAAAAGATATACATTTGCGGAAAGTGAAAAAAGAACACCAAGAAGGAGACGTCTGATACCAACAAAATTTATACAGCATAATAACGGAATGCAGAGGATAACGTGATCAAAACATTATGGCAAAATACAGCTGTATTTGCTGGTGAACTGAAAAATAACATTTCCATGTAACATGGTTAGTACGAGGTTGAACCGCCATGAACTGCGTCGCACTTTGCAATTCTGGCATGGAGTCTGTCGTACAGATATTGGATGTAAGTTTGGGGTATTGAGTTCCAAGCATCCTCAACATGGACGCGTATCGGGGATGGTCGTGGCTGGCCGTGGAGACCGGAAAAGTCGTTGTCCCATACAATCCCACACGTGCTCAATGGGGGACAAATCTAGTGAACGTGCAGGCCATGGAAGTTGTCTCACACCCTGCAGTGCATGTTGCGTTGCACGTGCCGTGTGTGGGTGTGCGTTATCTTGCTGGAAAACACCACGATGGACCGACCTTACAAATGGCACAACAACGAGCTGAATGATGCTGTTGATGTGGGAGGTGCTGTTTAACAAACCCGGTACAAACACTAGTTGTGTACGGGAGTGATAGCTCATCGCTCCCCACACCAGGAGACCAGGTGTAGGCCCTGTGTGTCGCTGGCGGATGCAAGAAGGGTGGAGACGCTCCCCTGTGCGTCTGCAAACACGCATACTGCCATCGGAGGCTCCCAAGCAGAATCTGCTTTCATCGCTGAACACGACAGATCTCCATTGCGTTCTCCAGTGCAGACGTTGGCGACACCACTGCAGCCGTTCTTGACGGTGGGCTGGAGTCAGAGGTACACATGCCAGAGGCACACGTGCACGTAGTCCTGCATTCAGTAGACGGTTGCGGATTGTTCGCACAGTCACCTCAGGTGCAACGGCAGCTCGGATTTGCGTCGCAGTGGATGTTCAGTTTGACAACGCTGCTCTTCTTATGCGTCGATCGGTTCGCTCATCAGTCCGTCTGTGACTCCCGGTTCCACGTCTTCTCGTGTGGGAATGTTCCTCGGACCATCTACGCCACCACCGTACCACCACCGATACTTCCCGTCCAATTCGCTCCGCAATACGACGATACGACCACCCGGCCTCGCGGAGTCCGACTAGACGACCTCGCTCAAAGTCCGATAACTGCTGAAATCGTACACATCTTCCATGTCCAAGCATTGTAGGTTCTTCAGGGTCTTCGCACGTGTCCGTACGCTGATGAATGGTTACATTCACTTCGCCGTACTCCTTAAATACCACCGACGATAATTTGCATATTATGCCGTGCTGTGGCGTAAGCGCTCACCGGTTGGTCCCGAAATTAACATCACACCTACGTAAACTCGGCCCCATTAACATATGTAAATTTCATGATCGTCCGTCAGTTCCTTCTTGGTGTTCTTTTTTCACTATCCGGCAGTGTATATCGGAATGACAAAGCGATCCTTGGATATTAGATGTAAAGAACATGTGCGTAGTGTCAGACAGGACATGCAGAATACAGCCGTCGCCAGAGAAGTCATGCATTCATCGGCCACTTCAGTATGGAGTAATATTAGAACTGCCCCTTACACGAACTTAAAAGAGAAACAGCTGAAATCCTATCCGGCAAACTAGCGTGCAATAATATAGTTTCTACTGAACTACCAAGAGATTGGCATGCGTTATTAAAAGATAACACATGGAAACACATCGCGACACACCGTATAATTGAGTGATAAAAATCCGTGTAATACACTCGCAATGTCACCCGCGTTATTTTCAAAAATTCATCTTTGTTCCTTACGTGTTCCAATTTCTTGCATTTTTATGTCTACCATTGCCTTGAGAAAGCCACCCAGTGGAGTCGCGAAAGCTTGGCGAATCTTTGTACTTACCACGCAACAAAAATAAACGGATTTAACACGCTATATGCGTCTCTTGAGAACCCTTTATTATTGGAAAAATTTCTCACACACTAAATCTATAATTTTGATTGTGTATTCAAGAGGAAAAGATGTGTACACAGTGCGATTTCTACCAACCATGTACGATTCCCTTTAACAGTTTTTTTCAGCGGATGGAGCTATAAATAGTGTATCGGCTGTAATTACCCTTCTCTTCCATGGGAGGCTGTTTTTTTTAGCGATACGCTGGTCGTTCTTGTCCTGCATTCGTATTCCCTGCGGATCTTATTGCGGCTTCGGAAGGAAGCTGCTGTACATTTTCGGATGCAGTAATGAAATTTTAAACAAAGTTTCTCCCTTTGCAATTAACCTCCATAGAGTGGAATATGAATTGCAACACACCCGGTAGTGTAAAATTAATGAAAAAACCAAACCAAAAGAAAGCAATAGAAAGACATTTGCTGTGATGAAAATGTTCTGTTGCCCGGGGCACCAACTGTAATTAGAGGCGTTCGCAGCCACACCCTGTGACCTCCATCTCTAATTCCGAAAAGTGGTGGACTTTCTCTCTGGCTACTCTTTAGGACAGAATACGGGTGGAGTGAGACTACCTAAATACTGCTTACTTTATATGTATATAAAAAGTGTATATTTGAAGGAGCGAAATTTTATAACCATGAATCGTTTAAGTTTTATACCCTGCGGTTGAAAACAGTGTCCTAACGACATCGTTTTCTGAACACTTCTGCCCTACTAGCTTCCGCGCATTTCTTTTCACATCACAGAGAAAATTTACATTAACACAAAAACGTCGCTCCATTTCTGCATTACACGGACTCCGATTTAAATGCATACCTAACGCCTTTTCCTTTTTTTTTTTTTTTTTTTTTTGGTAGGGCCTTGATAATTTTCCATTGTTGATAGATCTCCACCTTTTACGGACTCTGCATAAGATAAATTATGTTGCATATACACTGAAGAGCAATTGAATTAGAGATACCTGTCTAGTAACGTGTAGCACCACCTTTCGCCCTGATGACGGCGGCGATTCGTCTCGGCATGGACTCAACAAGACATCGGAAGCGTTGGGAAGCCATACGGATCCACGACCACTGAACAAGCTCCCACAGTTCACCAAGATTTGATGGAGGGGGTGTCAGAGCCTCGAACATCTCTCTCGATGGCATCCCAGATGCGCTCGATGGGATTGAGGTCAGGTGACCTAGCTGGCCAAGAAAGCGAGGTCACGTCGGTGGAGTGTTTATCCAATCATTTGGATACAATTCGGGAGCGATGGTACGGTGCATTGTCTTGTTGCAGGATGAATTCCCCAGTGAGATGTTGAAAAAGCACAAACGGGAGCAAAAGGTCGTCCAGGATATCCCGGTAACGTTGACCTGTGAAGGACGATGTCACACGTACCAGGGGTCCCATTTCATTCCACGTAAACAGTCCCCAGACGAGAATGCCACCCCCACCAGCTTGAAGGGTACCCTGCTGGCAAGAAGGATTCATCGCTTCATATGGTTTGCGCCATATTCTCGTATCCTGCCATCCGCATGTACCAACGTGAATCTCAACTCATCAGTCCAGGCAACATTTTCCCACATGTCTAGGGTCTAGTGGCGATGTTCCCGCACCCATGCTAATCTTTGCACCCTGTAATGTACGATCAGCAGCGGTACCCTCGTGGGACGATTGCTTCTGTACCCCATAGCGAGGAGATGGTTCTGGATGGTGTGGCTGCTTACACGTTTTTGTACACCAGCGTTAAATTGCCGAGTGTTTTCTTGCACTGTGGCCCGTCTATTCGCTGTTACAATGTGAGCTAGCCGACGATGATCCCGCTCAACCACACTCTGTTGTCCACTGCAGTTGGCCCTTGCAGGGATGGTTTTACCGGATTCGATGTACTCACGGTGCACCCGTGACACAGTGGCTCATGAAAATCCTAGTGCCTGCACGACTTCCGAGATTGAGTGACCCATTCATCGGGCCCCGACAATTTGCCCACGATCAAATGCGCTTAGATCCTTCGTCTTTCTCATACTGCGTCCGACTCTTACTGATTCCCGTCGCATCACTCCTTATATTGTCGGATCGCTGCATAGGTCATGTTGTTTCCGTTTACAGGGCCGCCCACAGCTCCACATTTGCATAACGCCAGCTGTCTTTAATTCAATTGCTCTTCGGTGTATATATGTACATTATCAACAGCCGCAAAGTTTCGGTTGTGAAATGTTGCTCTATATGAATATATATGGAATTTTTGTAGTTCGGTTTCTGGAAATAAATCACGCACACACACGTATTGCCATTAATGCAAATGATTTTATACCCGATTTTCCTGACAAAAATGTGCAATCAGAAGCGATGAGAAAATATTTAAATTTACTTTTTCAGACTTGCATCAGTCAGATACAGGCATATTTTTTTAACATGTGCTCCTGCCAAACAGAAATAGGTTTCAATTCAAAACTAAGCCTTTTCAAATATTTTTGCATCCGGAAAAACTAAAAAGTATATGGAAAATCTTGGTCAATCTTGCGTGTATTGGATCAAAAAGGAGTTACTCCCAACTCGTTTGTTAGATACAGAGATACGTATGCCACAAGCACAAGACTCAATTTCTCCTCATAATGTGGGAAAATTGCCTGACATGAAATCGTCATGTTATTTGTTTCAAAACAGAATTTTTTCAATTCGTATTCCGGAAAGCAATTTTTTTTCCAGAAATTCAAATACGCAACTGCACCGATAAGAGACAATATTTTTCTATTCAGAAAAACGAAAAATATGAAAAACAGAATTCCTCATGCTTACATCCATCTGAGATAGAAATTTTCCAATATAGTTTTTGGAATGGTAGATACCGTACGTGTCCTAAGTCGGAATGTCGAAACAACAGCATATAATATAAATAGGCTACATGTCTTTATTCCGATAAAAAAATCTGCAGAAAAATGCAGATTACGGTACTTGAAAACAACGTCTTTCGTACACCTTGCTGTTGTGGCCTGAATACCGATAGAGAGCAAGAACTTTTCTGTATAAAATTCCTCAACAGCCAGTGCGAAAACCGAGGAAAACCACAGAGCGCATCGTGGAGACTAGTTCACAGCACATTGAACGCTGCTGCTTCGTAACTCACGAACTGATACAGTTAGTTTTGGTTAAGGATGTGTGTTTCGTATTAGATCTAGAACGCATGAGCTCGTATCGCAGATGATCATACTGTACTGTAACAACCATCAACATGGTGTTTGACCACAATCAGATTAAGTTTGAGCATCATCGTAGTACGTTTGGAAGCTCAGTGTCTGTTGTTATTTGAATATTACTCTCGCTCTTGCTTTATCAGAAGAGCAAAAACATCATGACTAGCGTGTCTTTATGCAAGTCGAAGCAACTGCAGGTAAACGATGGCACGTGTGAAGGTCATGATATGGTATAAAGAACATATGGCACCAAGATTTGTTAATCAGTGTTATTCTTCTTTTTCAATTGAAAAAGGCAGCGGACTTAAGTAAATTTCATGAAAGCCATATTGTAATGGCCAGACGACGGGGTCAGAGCATTTCCGAGACAATAAGGCTTGTGGGTTGCTCACGGTCAGCCGTAGTTAGCATTTTCAACAAGTTAGTAAAATCATGCAATGCATTGATTATGATACGCTTTCCAACATACGAAAATCATTACTCAAGTTATGAGGATAATGGCTGTGGAATAAATCTCGCTCCTGTGCCATGACCTTTGACCTCATTTCGATCATATTAAACAGAACAGGTCCAGTATGCCTGCGGAACAACATACTACAGTTTTGTTGCAATAGAAGCATTTTTAGTCAAGTTATGAGGATAATGGCTGTGGAATAAATCTCGCTCCTGCGCCCTGACCTGTCATTTCATTTCGATGATATTCAACAAAACCGGTTCAATATACTTCCGGAATAACATACTAAAGTTTTGTCGCAATCGAAGTATTTTTAGTGAAGTTATGAGGACAAAGGCTGTGGAGTAAATCTCGCTCTTGTGCCCTGACCTTTAACCCCATTTCGATGATATTAAGCACAATTGGTTCAGTATACCTTCGGAACAACATACTACAGTTTTGTCGCAATCGAAGCATTTTTAGTCAAGTTATGAGGATAATACCTGTGGAATAAATCTTGTTCCTGTGCCTTGACCTTTGACCCCATTTTGATGTTATTAAACAGAATTGGTTTAGTATATGTTTGGAACAATATGGTAAAGATTTGTCGCAATAGAAGCATTTTTAGTCAAGTTATGAGGATAATGGCTGTGGAATAAATCTCGCTCCTCTGCCTGGACGTTTGATCCCATTTCGATGGTATTAAACAGAACCGGTTCAACAACATGATAAAGTTTTGTCGCAATCGAAGCATTTTTACGTAAGTTATGACGCATAAGGATGATGGAATGGATCCCGCTTCTATGTCCTGACCTTTGACCCCATTTCACCCATTTTCCAAAGGATTCGTCCCCAAGTTGTCCCCTACCGGATACTAAAATTTCATCGAAATCGAACCATTTACGCTAGTTATTGTGCGGACAGACCGACAGACCGACAGACAGACAGACGGACGAGGCTGGGGCATATACGCTTCTTCAACCTACAGTTGGAAAGCGTAAAAAAGTGGTCTGAAGAGCGAAACACCCCGAACAGCCTGTGACATGCCTGCCAGCAGGACACACACATGACAGAAAGGCAGATAGCAGTCATAACGAACGTCCACGTAACTCAATTGGTAGAGTGACTTATTCCGGAATGAGGAGACCCGGGTTCGAGCCCTGGCGTGGATAAAAATGACGGAGAAATTTACTTCGTTTTAAGCCGGCAAGTTGTGGAACGACGACTCATCGGTGCTAGAGGTGAGCGAAGGCTTTCCCGTATGGCGCTAGCCAACAGAAGGGACACTGTGGAGCAACTCGCCGGTAATTTTTACGCTGATGACGAGAGTAATGTGTCGCAACACACAGTACATCGAACACTTCTGAAAATGGGGCTACGTAACCGCAGGCTGCTCCCAGTGCCCGTGCTAACCTCGTTTAACTGTCGAAAGCAACTCCAATGGGCACAGGAGCATCAAAACTGGACCTTAAACTATTGGGAAAAGCTCATCTTTCCCGATGTATCTCGTTTTCTTTTTGTTTTGTTTTGTTTTGTTTTGTTGGGGGTTTAACAACCACCGTGAGCAACTCAATGGGCTATAACCAGTCGCCTGTGGCTAATTTAGGGCCACTGGTTCCAGGGAAGGGAGAGAGCCAGTGCCGTAAGACACACACAACGTCCATACCTCACGGGATTCGAACCCGGACCCATCTCGGACAAATGTTCGGAAGCCAGCGCTTTGGCCACTGCAGCACCGGTGCAGCATACTATTTTCATAAGCAAAAGTGTGAAACTTTGAAAAGCAACTAAGACAATGCATTCACAGCAAGAAAAAAGTTGATGGCGACATTCTACCAACACTTATAACTTGCACCACTAACCCACCAGTCATTTTCGTGTTATCTTTTTGGTTTACCAGTGCCGTAGCTAGTTAGATCCAGGTGTGTGTGTGGAGGTGGCGGGGGGAGGGGGGGGTTTGGTCCGGAAGGGAAATGGGATTGCGCCGACTTCCTTTGTAGCCGGTCGTAAGAGCATTAAAAATTCTTTCAGTGTTTGGTCAATAAAGTTGCTATCAAACTTGCCTCAGCTAAAGTAATGCTCACCTACCCTGATTTCGAAGTTTAGAGACGTCCCTGGTTATTGGCTGCTTACTTTTAAATAAATTTGCATGTTTCTAAATATATATTTTACAAATAACAGGAAACGAACGCACTTTAATATGGTGGAAATACTTTTATCGCTTCCCAATATTTTGTAAGATATTTTCTTCCGTGTATTTTTATTTGCATCTGCATTATTTTGGGACACCCTCGGTTTGGCCACTGGCATACGAGCAGATAGAAAAAAAAATGTTCTGCGCGGGTGGACGAGCATTACTTTACGTTCGCTTAAGACTTTCTTCAAGAAATAGAGAAGAATCCTAACATTATTGGATCTGATAATATGTGCTAAAAATATTTTTTAAAATAAATTTAATTATTTTCAAATTATGTATTTTTCCCCAAAAAAGGTTTTTTAGAATATACATGAACTACACTGAAGTGCCAGAAAAACTGGTATACCAGTCGAATACTTGGTAGGTCCCCCACGGGAGCGCAGGACTGCAGAAATACGACGGGGCATGGACTCCACTAGCTTCTGGATATATGCTGTAGGCAATGCACACCATACTTCCTGCAGAGCGTTCCACAATTCGGGTGTGTTCCGAGGTCTCGGATTCCTGTATTCGATAGCGCGTTGCATGGCATCCCAAATGTGTTCTATCACGTTCAGATCTGGGGACTTGGGTGGAAATGGCAATACCCCAAACTCAGATGAATGCTCCTCTAACCATAATGTGGCGTCCCGACACTTGTGTTGTACTGTTGGAACAGGCCCAACCCATCAGCATAAATGCAGGACATGAACGGGTGTACCTCGTCAGAAAGGATGCGCACGTATCGTTGGCCGGTCACAGACATTTGCGCGGGTGGACGAGCATTACAGAGCTATGCGCCTCGCTTGGAAAATGTGTAAATTGACTTCACTGGGACCCCTGGTAGAAAGGCGTGATCCATGGCTTCATGGGGATTGCGCCACACACGAATCCTTCCTTCTGCGCGATAAAGTTGGAAACGCGACTCGTCCGACCAGGCTACTTGTTTCCAGTCATCAAGTGTCCGGTGGCGGTGTTGCCGTGCCCAAGCGAGGCGCATAGCTCTGTGTCGTGCACCCATCAAGGGGACTCGAGTTGGGCGTCGGCTCTCAAAGTCCATATCGTGCAGGGTATGTTGCACAGTCCGGACGTTGATGCTTGTTGAGGCTCCAGCATTGAATTCCGATTATACCTGCGAGAGTGTTGTACGTCTATCGCGTGAAACGATTCTTGACAGCCGACGATGATGGCCACGTTCACCCAATGTCTTTTTACGGCAACTCTGGTATCGTAGGTTGGAGGTTTTGCCGGAATTCTTGTAGTCACGGTACACCCTTGCAATGGTCGTCCATGAAAACCCGAACTTCGTTTCTACCTCCGAAATACTATGTCCCATCTCACGAGCGCCAACTATGAAATCGCGTTGAAAATCGCTTAAATCGTTATTACTTGTCATTCTCATGCCGAAAGCAGCTCTGACACCTGGCAAGAATGTATGTCGCTCTATATACGCACTGGCGGACGGAACCGAGTACGCGCATAGGTGACGTTGCTATGTATTTTGCATAAGCTTGTCTGTACGAGGTTTTCTGGCACTTCAGTGTAACTCTTTTTGAATAATACATATTTACTATCTTTGTTTAAAGTTGCGAATAACAAATTTAACAAAATAACTTGTGAAAAAATGAATTCAACTTACAAACACATTTCGAAGAAGACATTATATTCATAAGTTGGGGTTCAACTGCATTCCTACGAAACACATACTACGGAAGAATCAATTAAATGCTTCGGCTGGACGAGTAGTTGGAGGCGCTCCCTTATGACAATCCATCTGAAATGAGCTCAGATTCCAGGGTTGCATGCTTCTCTTTCGGCTTGACTCTTCCCTTTTCTTTGGACCAATTTCTTCAATCAAGGAACGGACAACTGCTTTTAGTTCTCAGTGTTTGGTGGTGGTCGTTATACCCCCAAAACAAACAAATAAACAAAAAACATACTGCGATGCAAGTGTCAGGTCACGTTGATATTAGGAGTAAGCAAAAGTTTCCGCCGTTTTAAGGAGAAATAAGACAGGAACAATCAGAAAACTAGTACACATTTATTCAACGAAATATCGGCCGTTAGCATTAATGACCTTTTGCCATTTTTCAGGCAATGAATTCCCCTGTGATAAAAGGGCTCGGGTTTTGAGCTTAACCACTTCTGGAACTGTGGTGAACCGCTGTTGGCCTAGGGCATGTTGCATAGAGCGAAACAGATGAAAGTCTGAGGGTGCAATGTCCAGGGAGTAAGTCGGGTGCGGTAAAATCTCCCAGTGTAACTGTTCAAGGGTTGATTTCGTGGTGGCATTATCGTATAAAAGGATGACTGGATGGCATCTTTTACCTGTCCATGGGCATTTTTGCTCGATTGTGGGGTTCAGTTTCATCAAGCGATCGCTATATCGTTGTGCAGTGATTGTTTCGCCCGGTTTCAACACTTCGAAGTACAGCACTCCGTGCATATCCCACCACACAGACAACAGCACCTTTTCCCCGTGGATACCCTGTTTTGCAGTGGATGTTGATTGGTGGCTTGGGTCGACCCAGGATCGCTTGCGTACGGGGTTGTCGCAATAGACCCATTTTTCATCCCCGGTGACAACCTTCCACAAGAAATTCTTCACTTGAAACCTTTTTAGCAACGACATGCTGATGCCCAATCGTTGACCAATATTACGCTCCGTTAAAGTATGCGGAACCCACTTACCAATCTTCTGGATCTTCCCCAAGGCCTGTAGACGCCGTACCACCGTCGATTAAGCCACTTTCAAACGTTTCGCCAGTTGCGTGGTTGATTATGTGGCATCCTCTTGCAACAGCGATTCTAGCTCCTCGTCTGTGAGTTCCTGCGGTCTACCTGCACGTGGCTTGTCTTCCAAGCTTAGATCACATTATCTTTTAAACCTGGCAAACCATTCTCGATGCGTCCGCTCACCCATAACCGTTTCGCTATACGTCTGACATATTGAACCGTATGCTTCACTCGCACTTTTCCTTAAATTAAACATGAATAACAAACAGTGCCGCAAATGAATTTTATCGACCTCCATGCTTGGCTTCATGTACGAACTGACAGCACGGGTCGCCGGCCGGTTAGACCCCCTACAGCGCCCGCTAGAGGGAACGGCGGAAACGTTTGTATGCCCTAATAGAATTTATATAGACATTGAACGTGCACTTATGAGAAGAATCGGAAAATTTTTAACTGCAAACAATTCACACAATGTTCCAAATGCATGAGGTTAATGTGTACATTTCGGGAGACGCACGTATCCAGGAATTTTGTTTGAAGGGGGAAGGGGTCCGAGTCTGATCAAAGACTAAGAATAATTTATACTATATAACAGAGGTAGGTGGCAAGGTGTATTGAACAATGCTGTACTATAACCTGCCGCATGCATATTGTACATTTTACTACGCCACGTCTCTTGGGGGAGGGAGGAAGAACCGAGAGATTATCGATACAAAGTTTCAAATTGATATAATAGAAATAAAATAAAAATTAGGGTTGCTACTAGGAACAAGACCAAGAGCGGAATTTATAGAAATATATTAAACTGCCAATTTAAATTGCATAGAAACTTGCCTTGAAGATCATTCATAATCGAACCGTTCTATATTCATTCAGTAATTTTAATAGACTACATAAAGAAGTTTAAAAAAGTACTTTACTGCCTTTAATATGTAGGTAACCGTAGGCCCAGGCATGGATTCAGGGTAGGATCACGTGCAGAGAGCGCATGTGCTCCGATGCGCCTACCCATTTACAGATCACTTCCTACAAAATAATTTTGTAGACATTTATTTCAAAAAATAATAATAAAAATTCCACATTTTTTGTTGTTGTTGGGGTGGGTCCGGGTCCCCTGGAACTCCCTTTCCATGGATACGTGCCTATTTCGGGAAAATGAGAGGAAATATGTTTTCTTGGGAGAAGCAAACGTTAGTAGCTGGCAAAACAGAGCGGTGGCAGTCGATTTTTAAATTTCTGCAGTATAGTGCCCAAGGTTTTCGTAAAAATATCGTGAGTATGCGCTGCTTAACAAAATCAACGAACCATCGAGCGATTTCAGTGCCTGATGTTATAATACAGTAGAGCAATAGAGAGGGAGAGGGGGAGGGGAATGGAATGTTGCACACAATAAAAGAGATAGAACCCTGCGATAAATATTATATTCATAATGAGAATGAATTTGTGAGAGCGTCTTGAGTTTTTCTACACGTGCTTGCAAATAAATAATGTAGTACGTACTGAAGATGTTGAATCAATAAAGAAAAAACCACTATTAATCCTTAATAAAGCTTCATTTAATCGGTGTCCGAGATGCGCCCAAAAATAGAACACTGTGCTCAGGGATGACCACATTATTTGCTCATAAACATGAACCCTATGACGAACATAACGCCAGAAACGCTCTTACATTCAAACTGCCATGATCGCCTGAAAGTACCCGTCTATAGAGTGAATAGGATTTCCTACCCCTATCTGTTCTTTGAAATCACACGGCGTCTACGGGATTAGCACGAAATCTCTCTCAGTCACCACTGTCGCTAAACAAATAATTTAAGCAGGCGTTGGTGTTTTCTGGGACAATATACACATGTGTATTAATGAACATCAAGACTATAGATCGGAAGTTTCGTGTGGTAACAGAGCACTATTCATTTTTCTTTTGTTCACTTGTAAAGGGGAGGGGAGAACGTTTGAAAGGAGCAGCAGACTGTTTTGGGAGTAATAGTATTTTGAGCGACACAAGATTTCAGAGTTCTGGTCGTTAAAATGTCAATGCAAATCCTTTCGATATATAAGAGTTAAATATTCTTAATCGGCCTCTCAGGTTGCCGAGTGGTTAAAGGAGCTCGTTTCTGGCTAGTGGTCCAACTTGGGTCCGGTTTTTGAGTTCCAGGTAAGGCATGAATGGTGTGTTTGTCCCACAGCGCTGCCTTTCACCTCCCTGGAACCAGCGCCCCCGAATTAGGTACGGAGACTGCTTATAGCCCTCAGTGGTGCTCATGGTGGTCGTTAAATCTCGAAATAAAACAAAAGAAAAACTCTTCATTAAATGATTTTATGAATGGAATACGGGATTACATCACACAATACAAATTTTGAAGAGGATTCTTAACCTCCAGATTAACTAAACATGAATGCCGGTTGCTTAGACTTGCGAATCCTGTGATGGTTATATTCAAAATTAATCGGAAACTTGAGATTTGGTCGTTCTGGGCGGTGTAGTGGTTAGCGTACCCGGGCGCTCTCTGGGAGACGCGAGTTCGATTCCCGCTCCAGGACGACGAAATTTTCAAGTTTTTGGATATTATCTGACTTATCATCCTGGTCATACTTGCACCAAAAAAAACGGACTGTCATCTTAAAAATTTAAATTGATTTTAGTTTAAACATTTAAATTAATCACATGATTCTTCTTTGTAAAAAATATTTAAAGCCAACATAAGGTTTTGAAATTACGTAGTCTGCACTGGAAATGCTATACAAAACACATTATGGAGTTGAAGAAAAATTACCTTTCTCAGTACCACGTCGTTTGTCTGAATTACTAGATTATTAACATTGGTCACTGGGACCACAGCATGACACCTCAGATAAGGAAAAAGGAGAATTACTTGCCTTTCCAGCCTAGTCTGAAACGCATGTAGAAGGAACCCATCTTGAATACGACCGTGAAAACAGAAGGAACTTCAGAAGCCCCCTTTTCGAAAATGGGACATCTAATGTCATCTTGCTCTGTACCTTATGTTTCTACACTAAAGAGCAATTGAAATAGAGACAGCTGGCGTTATGCAAATGTGGCGCTGTGGGCGGCCCTGTAAACGGAAACGACATGACGTATGCAGCGATCTGACAATATAAGGAGTGATGCGACGGGAATCAGTAAGAGTCGGAGGCAGTATGGGTAAAACGAAGGATCTAAGTGCATTTGATAGTGGGCAAATTGTCGGAGCCCGACGAATGGGTCACTTCATCTCGGAAGTCGTGCAGGCACTGGGATTTTCACGAGCCACTGTGTCACGGGTGCACCGTGAGTACATCGAATCCGGTAAAACCATCCCTGCAAGGGCCAACTGCCGTGGACAACAGCGTGTGGATGAGCGGGATCATCGTCGGCTAGCTCGCATTGTAACAGCGGATAGACGGGCCACAGTGCAAGAAAACACTCGGCAATTTAACGCTGCTGTACAAAAACGTGTAAGCAGCCACACCATCCAGAACCATCTCCTCGCTATGGGGTACAGAAGCCATCGTCCCACGAGGGTACCGCAGCTGACCGCACATCACAGGGTGCAAAGATTAGCATGGGCGCTGGAACATCGCTACTAGACCCTAGACATGTGGAAAAATATTACCTGGATTAATGAGGTCGAGATTCACGTTGGTACATGCGGGTGACAGGATACAAGTACGGCGCAAACGACATGAAGCGATGGATCCTTCTTGCCAGCAGGGTACTCTTCAAGCTGGTGGGGGTGGCATTCTCGTCTGGGGGCTGTTTACGTGGACTGAAATGGGACCCCTGGTACGTGTGACATCGTCCCTAACAGGTCAACGTTACCGGGATATCCTGGACGACCATTTGCTCCCGTTTGTGCGTCTTCAACATCCCACTGGGGACCTCATCCTGCAACAAGACAATGCAGCTCCCGAATTGTATCCGAATGGTTGGATGAACACTCCACCGACGTGAGCTCGCTTCCTTGGCCAGCTAGGTCACCTGACCTCAATCCCATCGAGCACATCTGGGATGCCATCGAGAGAGATGATCTCCCTCCACCAAATCTTCGTGAACTGTGGCAGCTTGTTCAGGGGTCGTGGATCCGTATGGCTTCCCAACGCTTCCGGTGTCTTGTCGAGTCCATGCCGAGACGAATCACCGCCGTCATCAGGGCGGAAGGTAGTGCTACACGTTATTAGACAGGTATCTCTAATTCAATTGCTTTTCAGTGTATTTCCGGTCGAAGTTAAGCTCGATCCTCTCAAAAACTTCCGTAGTGTTGTTTTTTTTACTACAACTTGTAGTGTGAGCATACAACATTTGAAATAAATGCCCAATAATCTTCAAGGACGGGACAACGGGATAACCTAGGTCGGGTCTTTCAAACGAAGGCTTGAAAAAGTCGACCCATGGTCAAAAATACTACGCTTCTGCAAAGTCATTTACCAAATTAGTAAGCGATATCTATCATACTACTTTTAAAGCTTCAGCGCGACTGTCGATCTATTAGCATTAGACTTTGTACTTTGTTCAGCAGGGCATGTATTAGACTTTGTACTTTGTTCAGCAGGGCATGTATTAGACTTTGTACTTTGTTCAGCAGGGTCGTATTTACATAGCTGACTTCTGGGCAAAGGTTCTCCCATCCTCTAAGGCATCGACAAGGATTGGGATGGTCTGTTAGGTGTTAAGGGGAATTAACTTGGATGGCAACATACCCAAGGAGGTCACAGAATCTCTCCCGTCAAACAATTTCTCTTATTAAGAATGAAAGAATTCCGATAATGGTAAATGCTACAAAGGAAAGATATTTTAATATCTTGTTGAACAAAGTAATAAAACTTAATATTCCAGACTACACTGACGTGTGTCTGGAATATGAGACTGCTGTAAATGACACTACTCTCCCCGTGCATAACATAGACATGTCCCTGAATATTGCAAACTTGCATAAGCTTCCTATTCCGTCTTAAAGGAACTAGAACTTGTCCATGAACACCGTGGATCTTTACACGTGTCTCCATAATGCCTCCATCCGTTAGGCACAGTACTGTAGCAGAAGTGGAGACACTGGTTCTCTGAAGGAACTTAGTACTCGGTTTCACCATCGAGTTCCAGCAAATTGGGCGAAAGTAACGAACCTCGCTCTCTGGCATCTTGCTCAGAGCATCGTTCCTGTTGCGTTATGAAATGCAGAAACTTGACAGTACCAGAAGAATTGTACATTTCTGGCATGCGTGTCGCACTTTTGCAGTGACCATACACTGTGGAAAAATACTTGACATTGATGTAACTTGAATATGCCTGGCTCTTTCCAAAACCAAGAGTTATATTCCAAGTCAACTTGAGCGTCTACTATTGTGGAAGATAGGGCAGCCGTGACACTGCGTCTTCCAGTATCTCTAATCCACGCGTCATAATTTACTCCTTACTGTATGTCAATTTATTGTCTCTATGTTGTGAATGATGGGAGAAGTCTTCTAGCCTACGGTAGTACAGTTGTTTAAGCTCTGGCTCATGACCATTTGTCCGAGATGGGTCCGGATTTGGATCCGGGTGAGGCATGGATGTTAGGTTTGTCTTACGGCACTGGCTCTCACCCTTGCCTGAATTCAGTTACTCAAAATTAGGGACGGGAGACAACTTATAGCCCATCGAGTTGCTCATGCTGGTCGTTCAACCTCCAAAATAAAAGTCTTCCATCCACACCGTCCCCTCTCATTCAAAGTTACATTTCCAAGCCAGTGTTACGGAGATTTAATACGAGAATTTTATGCATAGATATTAAATCTCATTTCGCAACCTTTATTTCGCTTTAGTGCTCCTTTTCCTTTGTTTCCATGAAGCGTGAGAGAAATTTTGCTGTGTTACTCCTCTATGAAACATCGGAGACACGGTTTATTTAGAGACGCCAGTTTGTCTCATTTTAGAGTGTGCGCCAGGGGTGGCTCCTGCTATGGGGCCGTGGGGCTGCAGCTCTCCGACCCTCAATCCAAAGCAGGTTTTTTTTCATGCCGTACCAAGAGAGAGAAGTTTTCTGAAGTCAACTGGAAGTTTTTCCTGCATAACACCACTGGGAGCGGAAGGAATGTTGGCGGACTGCGCTTCTTGCGGCCCTGACGGGTATTGAAACCAACTCGTGTGGGAAACTCTGCCTATTCACACATCAGTTCGTTTCCTTTGAATAAAACTTCTCTGGAGACTGCATTGATGGCAGCCTCGCTAGAGGGGTTGCTCGCGAATGCAGTCTCTCGTTGGGTGGGAATGCATCGCAGGTCCTGTGTGCTTTGTTGATTAATACGATTATTGTGCTTCCGAATGAGAAATAAAATAGGGGAATGAATTAAAAATAATGACGAATGTTGAAATAAATTATGTTTGAATGTATTACTCAACCTGTTTTTTTTTTTTCCTTCCAATTTTTGGTTTGTTCCTGCTTTTATACAACGTAATAATTCTAACAACAATGTTACTCCCATCGACATCGAAATGTAGAATATTTGTGTTTGCTAATAACAAATACTCAGTTGCCGGGACTTTTGCAAAAAAGTTTTACTTATATTTTCTCTTGTGGTCAAAATGGGCATGTGAACAAATTGCGATTAAGAATGAGTTCAGTATGGGAAAAATTGAGAAAAAAAAAAAAAAAGAGAGAGAGAGATTAATTTCTGCAGCGAAATACTTGCACAAAATTGATTTCTTCACTTACCAAGCACAGCGAAATTTTCGCTGTTAAACTCACGTAAATTTTTATTCACCAAAAATCATTGAAGTCACTCCACTGGGTACATTTTATTTTTCTGCTGCATCCCCCTCCCCAAAATTATTAATCTGCGCATTTCAGTTGAGGTAGTGCATTATACTTAATTACTTTGAAAAGAACATTTAATCAGATATCATTGTTTAGAAAATTTACGAAGCTGGTAAATTTTGGAAAACAAAATTTTTCTATACTAAATTGTCATCATGGCTACAAAATTAAAACTGGACTGAAAATGTTTACAGTCCGTTTTTATGAAAGAGAATGCCGGTGTCTGAGTATCGCAATAACAACTCATCGCGAAATTCTGGCAGACCCTTCAAAATTCCACAAAATGTTTTTCGTCGCCGTTCAAGTTGCAGAGGTCGGTATCAAGTTGAAGTTTCAAAAGGAGTGCATCAGAAGAAAAAAATATTTATTGTTGTATTTCTAGGGGTCACAGTGAGACACTTGAGAACGCATACATGACCTTGAGTGTGTCTCCGCTACCACTGGCACACGCATTAAATGTTTTAAATTTTTTGTCCTTATATACTTGTATATATATATATACGTATATGCATGCATATAAAATTTGCAACCACTATTAATCCACTGCTGGATGAGAGTCTCCAAGTTTCTTCTTCCACAACAATCTACCTTGAGCCAGTTTATTTGATGCTTTCGAATTTCATGCACCCATCTCCCTCTTGTCATCTTATGGGTATTGTTTTTTCCCTTGCTATCCAGTTCAATATTTCAACTCTCCGTCAGTGGCTCTTTCTTCTAGCAATATGTCCATCTCATTGCAATTTCAGGAATTCTGATCATAATGTCTTCCACTTTTGTCATTTTCCCGATCCACGAGTTTCTATTTGTATCTTTCCTGGTAACATCAGCCATGCATCTGTACATGCTCCTTTCAGTTGCCTGCAACATCTATATGTCTATTTTAGTTGAGGTCCATGTCTGTGCTCCATGCGTAAGAACTGGAAGGATGCGCCGATTTATCAGTTTCTTTTTAAGAAATTGTGCATCTGACCAAGTTTTATAGGTCGATTATTTTCTTCTTAAATGTGGCAATGTGGCCATCGCTTAATATCTGTTGCCTAATTTAGGTATCGGTACCTCTACATTTCCCCTATCAATCGCCAAATATAAAATCTAAATATTCATTTCTTGTAAAAAAAAGTACTTTCGATCAATATATATTATTATTATTAAACGGACAGCATCAGCACAGGCTCAGTAACTTAGCTTATTCGAAGTGATATATATACAAAATTGAGATGCAGCCCCCCCTATCTCAGCTTATCACGAGCCGCCACTGGTGTGCGCCTTTGTATTTTTGTTGTACGGATTAGTATTTTCGTGCTCGTTTGATCTTTTGCCTTCTTTAGTTTCAAAGCAGCCGACTGAAAGCGCAAGCACTCTTAATTTTTACCTTGGTGCTTTGTATTAGCCGCCGGCGTGTTTTTCCCATGGGGCTTCATGAGGCAAAGGGGTGAGTTTGGTGCAAACAAGGAGGGGATGGGGGCTAACACAGTCACTTCTAGGATTTGAAAGCGGGCAGTCGCAAGGAAGAAAGACCTCAGGTGTTGGGGAAAAGGTCTCAAGCTGACCGAGGAATGGATTTTTTCACCGCAGGGGCAGAAAGGAGACGGGAGAAAATGACCGAAACAGGATTTAGGGAAGGACGTCTTTAGTTTCAGAGGAACAGGCAGAAAGAATTACAGAGCTGATGGACAACCTATTCTGCGATTAAGTAAAGAAAAGAATAAATGCCTCTAAGAGATATAAAAGGATCGCAAAAATTATTAGTTATAGGTAGTTTATTGCTTTCAACCACGCAAGTTTTTGCAAGTTAATATAACCACGTAACACCAGACAGTTAGCAGCCGTAAATGCAGGAGTGATTTCTCATGTCAAATTTGTTTCCAAAACGCTCTGCCAGTTTTAAAAATATGTCTTAAATAGCAATCTGTTTTCGGGTAAACTGCTGAGCAAATCAAAATCTGAAAAATAATTCTGTTACTTTTCGTCCTAAACGCCAGAGGCTATACTTTTCACAGCAGAGGTACCTGTTTCGTACTTCCACAGTAGTGAACTCCAGAGGCTCGAAAATTTTGAAATCCACCAGAACAAAATAAAAGTTAATGAAAAATCGAAGAAAAAATTAAGGCATTTTTATCTAATGTAAGTCGCATTTTAACAACAACAACAACAACAAAATGAAACACTGTCGGTGGGCAAGGCCCCTTGCCTCCCTCCCACCTTTAAATACATTCCTGGAGCAGTTTTTAGTTATCTTGGAGTATAAATGACTGCGAACCTTGGCACGCATCACCAATTTGCCTCTCATATAAAATCTTCACTGCAGATCTGAGTGCATTTACATTCGATAGAACTTTCCTTCTTCGCACGTGCTGGTGAACTCGTTCTTTCTTTTTCTAGTGGTCTATTTTTCCGTTACTCTACCTCATCTTCTTCGTTCTACAGCAATTTTCACTATCCCATCTCTGCGTGATGTTTTGTTTTACATAAATTCGGTTGAGCTTTTCATGCTTCCTATCATTGTTTTGCTTTTGGTTGCTTGGACTCGGCAAGCCAGATATTACTTCACTTTTGTTTATTTATTTTGTTTTCTTCTTGATTTAAATGGAGGAAGTATTTACTACAAAAGAACACTTGTTTTCATGTAAATATGTGTGTGAGAAGCAAGTGATACATTCGGAAATTATCCGACATAAAAAGCGTAAAATAATTCAGCGGGCAGGAATTAGTCTCACACGTCCTTCTTGCAAAATTCTTATCACATTATTGCTACTCACATTAACTTTTGATTTTTAAAATGCTTTCTATGTAAGTCCAATATTTACCGACACGGAATTTCTATGTGGTTGTAATTAGAACAATTAACAGGTTCTGAGCATATTATCGGTGCAGGAGAAAGACTTCGGGCTCTCATATTTTTGATAGTGTATATGGATTTAGAATATTAAAAAAGGGGGGAGGGGGGCGCCATTTAGTGAATGAAATTTCCTAACTCATTTACCAAAAATTTTAAAACGAGCAAACCTATTAAAATATATTTGACAAATTCTTTCATGCCTTTTATACTTATTAAAATACATTTGACAAATTCTTTCGTATTTTTAAACTTATTAAAATATATTTGACAAATTCTTTCATATTTGTTTTACTTGTACCAAGGAAAATATATTTTAGACTTTATTTGAATACCAATTATTGTGAAATTTTATGAGATATTTAAAAAAAATGCTCCGCAAACACTATCGTCCATGCGCGCGTGCTTTTGTGTTTGGGGGGTTGATTGCAAGATTTTTCGTGGAATCCAATAAACTGCTAAAAGTTCCTCTTAAAGCATTTTAAACCATTTCGCATGCACTTTGAAACCCGGTTCTTCCCAGTAAACTGGTACGCTATTCTAAAATAAAAAAAACAAATAATCGCCTTTTCTAGATTTTACAGTTGGGGTTTACGAAGAAAACGCCTTTGGTGACAAACAAGTTCTGTAAGATTCACAGTTCTGAAAATATAACATATCATGATTCGTTACGCTTTCGGGATATCCTTTGATGGGATATCGTGGCTCAAGGTTTACTATTTCTTTTAACTGAAGTCATTTCGACTAACGCTTAAATTTTATCCACCGGGAACAGCTCTTTAGCTCATGTTATTTGTACACACACACAGGGAGAAGAGCACACTCAGTGAGAAAACGTCCTAAGAAAAATTTACGATTTCATTCTGACTGTCCGAATTTATGCCTCTCACCACGAAAGTTTTACGGAGCCGAATGCTGCCGATCAGAATTTACAGCATAACACAATTTTTCACACAAAAATTCCACGGTCGAGTAATTAAAGATTTTTTTTTCTGGAGGAAGGGGTTCATCTCTTTCTTAAGGAATGCGTATGAACTTAAGACAATTTGTTCATTGTTTTAATATAATGTGAGTATCAGTCTTGGAGTGTTTTGCAAAAAAATAAAATATTCCAGAGTAATATTTCAATATTTAAAGTATTGGAGTGCTGCAACCCATTTTATCGCATTATATCAGAAGAGAAAAAAAGAGCAATGTTTTTTCCAGAAAGGTAACGTATTTTCAAGAAAACGTTTCTCCTGGATTAAATGAAACGTACGGAGCGTTTACCATATATGGACAAAGAATTTTACTGCCCAAAAGGATATGGAAATGAACATTAATCGCAATGATCAACTCAACTCGACTCCAGCTGGAAGTGTACATCCATCACCTTTCTAAAAGGAATATCGTACATTTTTTAATGAATGCTGTCTTCTAGTTCATTTTACAGTTACAAGAAGACTTTAAAACGTATTAGAATGCTATTTGATAAAAAAAAAAAATGTGAAAAATAGCTGCTTCTATGTGTTTCTTATTCCTTAAAGGAATTAAATTATTGAAAAAAAATCAATAAAATAGTAAAGGACAAAAGGAATGTGTTACTAATAAGAACAGGCTTCTCAGCACAACAAAAGATGAAAACTTCCCCTTCCTCTTTTTTCTGTTGAGAAAATTGGCAAGGGATGTTTAACATCCACTATGCGTTTTTAAAATATTATCATTAACAATTGCAATAGAATCACGATTTCGAGGTGAACGAGAGCGAGATTATCTCGAAAGGAAAAAGCGCTGGAATACTTGATTAGCAACAGATCAGAATATTTTTCATTTTAGAATGAAGAAACAACTTTTATAAATGCATTTATTAATAACTTAGACGTCTACTGTAGAAAATATATATGACGGAAGACTAGGACACACTAAGAAATAAACATGCTTATTTCAGCACCAAAATAATCCGAACAATTTCATCAAAATTATTCTCTAAATTTAATTGTAAGGTAAATGTAATACTGCTGGTCACAAAAAAAAGTGAAGTGATATATTGGAAAATTAAACTTAGTCTACACCAGGACTCATTTTTATTATATATATATATATTTTTCCGAGAATGCTAATTACTTATTTTTTCTCGTCGGCTTCATTATCGAACAGTTGCTAATTGAAATGTACATATTCCAAATGATCAAAACAAGAGCATAACGTCTTACCACTGTCCTCTATTCTCTCTTACAATCAAGAGAATGTTATATTTCTCACTGCTCTGAAACTAGTAATTATAGGTCATTAATTTTTAGTGAGAACGGTTTTTCATCTCCTTATTTTGAGTGAGAATTCTTTCAGCCATAAAGTCAAGATTATCCATTTCAAATGTGAATATTTATTTCGTTGTAATTAAAAACTTTATTCATTTCCAGTTACTTTTGAAATCCATTGAAATCAGTCATTGTAAATTACCTGTATTTTTGTTTATAAAAGAACTATCTCTTAAATCTCTTAAACTTTTATTGAAACAAATACATGAACCACGGGTGGCCTAGTGGTCAACGTTTGTGACTGCCACGAAGAAGACTTCGTGTTCCATCCCAGGCAGGCACGAACGCTCGAACCACTAAATATACGTTAAGCCGTCGGGTCCCGGGTACTGGCCCCCGGTAATAAATAAGGGCGTCTTCCTCCCCCTTTGTACTTCGCTTCCGTGTCACTTTCCTATCGGGCACTCTATCCCAAACTTCCTAGCTTCCTCTTTCTAAGGGTTGTTTAAGACCTGGGGTCACACATTCTCTTCATAAAATCCTCTACATATGATCTAATCTGATCTGAAACAAACACATTCAGTTCCATTAGAATTATCTTCCAGTTCCATTTTTAAACATTGCAATGAAAAAAAAATTGTTGCTTTTATACCTCAAGCATTCAAAGAAGGTAAAAATATGCAGCATGTGTAATTTATTTTCCTAGATGAATGCAGTTCTTTACAGAATATCCTGTGTTGCCCTATTCACTTGTTTCCCGTTCGTACCAAAATGTAATATTGTATCTCTGTTGTTCTATTAAAACACAGTTCATTGTAAAACTATTTTACTTAAAATCTAAGATGTTTCATCAAAAATACCAAACATGTATTTTTCTTTTTTAGAACTGCCCTATTTGGAAAGCTGTTATTCAGATGGAGACATACAAGCACAATGAAGAAGCGCCTAGTACAAATAACTCATCTTCGAAGAAAATCAAGATTCTAAACACTCCTGATGAGAAGTTAAATATAAATAACCGGAAAACCGAAATTAAGACTGAAGAAATCGAAGTACAGCACTTACAAAATGTAAACCAAGAGTCTCTCTCTCCCGTACCTAAAGACAAACTATTAAACTTACGAGAATCCGATGATTACCACAACAGACATTTGACATTTGAAAAAGAAACTTCTCATCGTTCAAAAGTATTTAAAGTGGATCATCGACCGGAAGATATTTCTCGAGAGCAGCACGAAAATCGATTGGCTATAGGAAAAAGTCTTCACCTCCGTTGGCGACAGAAAATAATTGGATAGATGATGATGAGGAGCCCAAAAATTTATCCTTAAGTGGTAGACTGGGAAATTCCGGACGATCTGCCTACGAAAATAAGCGCCAATATCCTACAGAAATTTATTTGGGCACAGAACCATCAGATTTTCACGAAGAAGATAAGGAAAAAAAATCACTTGAAACCACGCGTGATGAAAATAATTCTCAACATAAGGAGACTGCAAACAACGAATTTCCCACAAGAATGGAGACAAATTCTTCTGAAAGGAAGAATGAAAGATCTACTTCAGTAGTAACCGATCACCTTGATCAACATCAGGACCTGATTTCTACTGCAATGTCGCGCTCTGATCTTTTCCATAATCAGGACCTGTCTGAATACCATTCCTGGGAAGCGAGGGATATATCTTCTGTTCTTGTATCAGATTATCGTTCAGTTCTTGCAAACAGCTCAACTGTACTAGACTCCTCTGGCCAACGACTGTGGTTAGTAACCGAAGAATCATTCCGAACGAGGGAAAAGGATAAAAAAGAAAAGCACTCGGTATTGATCAATGCATTAACTGGTGAGCATCCCAATGAGCTACAAGACGATCACCACTGGTCAAGTAATCACCTGCCCTCAGATTTACCCGTTAAAACAGAGCACTTGATGAACCAATCATGGATACCTAAAGATGCAGTGTTTACCCACTCAGAAAAAAGATAGTAAATCTACATGGTCAGTTGACGGCTATCATGATATATCTATCAATAATTCTCCTACAAATTGCCATTCGAAACCTACCTCTGATGCAGCCTGGATTGATATTCACCGTGAAGGGCATGCCAACTTATCTCCATCTTGGATAGAAAATCATCACGATCAGAACATATCTGAAGATCATCACCGTCACTGGGTGAATAATCACATTACAGGTAATGCCGAAATGCAGTTATTAGAAGGAGGAAACCATGCACAAAGTGAAGAAAACTCCCACGTCTCACTCCACGATATCCACTCTTGGACTAACCAAGTTTCCCCTGCAATAACCCAGGCTTGGGTAGATCATCATTCGTCTCATCATTCTTCTGTTTTAAAGCCACCGTCTTGGGCTCAGAAGCCGCAAGAAACTTCTTTACATCAAGGTAATCTACCGTGCCATTCCTGGAATAAAACAAACGAAGAAAATCCAGAGCATCACTCTGAAGAATGGATGAAAAATGATGCGACGGTGAAATGCGAGGGAGAGATATACTCCTCTGACCACAATCAAACCGAGGAGATCAGGGATGATGATAGCGTAGAAATAAATAAATTTCCGAAAGCACGTCTTTTAACAAACCGAACATTGGTGGTGGATGGGAAAATAATTCGGCTAATAATGGAGCACGGATCAGAATCGGATAAAGACGTAGAAAATTCAGAGAACTGGGTAAATGACGATCACGGCGCGGTTCAAGAGCATCCAGAACTTCCTTCACATTCCTGGCCCCTGGATGACCACGCCCATTCGAACACTGTCGTGTCTCATTCTGTCCCTGGATCGTCTAATAATCCCTGGGAACAATCACATAATTCCGTTCAACCAATGAGCCCTTCCACCGAAACAAGCAAAGCACACCTCAGTCAGATAAATCTCAACCAATCGGTATCAGAAACCCCTCCCTCCAGCCACGCCTCAAAGGCGTGTCTAGAGGGAGACCCACAAGAGGAGGTCCATCCTCCCGAGAAGCAGCAACACTCCAGCGTTGTTCACTTGCGATCATCACAGCGAGGAACTGACACCGCCACTGCGCCATCTGACGGCGGTACTGTTGACCCGGAGAGTGGGTCCAACCAACCCAACAGTGTCCCAGTCATGGTCAGCACGTTTGGCAGCATGGCTCCGTACAGCATGACTGGAAATTATCCTGCGCCGTCCTCCTACTCGGGTCGTGACCTTTATTCCGGGAAACCATCGCCCGGCTACGGACATGCGGTGGACAGCTCTTCGCCCACCACGTCACCTGCCGCATTGTATGCTTCCTCGGGCGGGGCTCTAACAATGCTGCCGTACGTGACAGGTCAATCTATGGGTCACCAGTCCGTCGTGACACAGGGCAGTCACGCATGGGGCCACCAGACTGTGTCGCAAGCCCCAGGTGCTCAAGATCATCAGTCCACAAGCACATACGGGATTTCTGCTCTATCCTCAGGATTGAACTTGGCACAGAATTCCTTAAATCTGGCTTCAACTTCGAGTGCGGGATGTGAACAGAATGACTTGAGTAGGACAGGTGCTGGATTTTCAACGTTCGGACCCACTGGACATGGTTATCTTCGTCCGGATATGACGTCACCATGGGGCCTCTTAGACCCTACTATGTCTGGTCTCTCGCATTCACCTTATTGCACCGATGGAATGGGGCACCACCTGGGGCAAGGTAAGGTCATAATTATTTGATAAACAAATGTATTTATTGATATATACTGATTTGCCTTCGACACACAACTACTGCTAAATTTGCACGTTAGATGGACGCTGAACAGTCATCTGCAGGGCTTGCACATGAGCAAGGCGGCCTCCATTTCTAGAGACTGCGGATTATAATCATATGATGATTTTATTTTAACCTAAATGGTTTTCGAAAAAAGAAAAAAAGGAGTAAATATCACTAAAAAAGGCAAACAGTTGATATATTCAATAATTATTGGTGCATATTTTTAAGTTTCCTGTCATTGAGGGAAAATGTATTGCTTAAATCGGATTAAAAATTGATGTTTCAAGAGTTTCGAATTAGTACGTTGCTCAGTGAAAAACGGAAGCTAAAATTAATCTTTGCTTATAGCAACTGAAGCATTAAAGCCGGCTTTATACTAATCTAATTATATATCCAATCTATTTGTTATTCAAATTTTCAGTAGGCAACAGGGAAGTTCCAATATGAAATTACTACCCTAATACCACACAAAGCTACCAACTATTGCACCAAATTATTTTTAATTAGGATGTACTGTAAGACAGTGACTAGTATTTTTTTGAAGTTATTCACTAGTCTTGTCTTCTAAGATCAAGGTACGTCATGAAATTCACTATAGAGGGAATTCTGGCGAGGATCTCAGAAGTCCCCGCATACCTCTCATCCGGCGAGGGGGACACAGGGATTGATACTCAGAACTCATGAAAAACTCTCTCAGCCATTCAACAGAAGAAACGGCCTCGAAAATCTTAAATCTGAAGAAATACATACAATTTTTCACTCTGCATTTAACCCACTTTCTCACCACATACGGATCTTCCTCACACTTTTCATATAAAGCTGTGGTTTCTTTCGCTTAGACTGTGATGATGACTGGCAGGCACAGACACTGAGGAACCTAGGAACTTGCAAATATACCAAAAAGAAAAAAAAACTGCTCCAAAGGTGGGCAAAAAACCAAAAGTAGGAAGAACGGAGGAAAGGGCCTCTTCCTTATAGAATTAGAAACATACAAAAAAAAAAAAAAAAAAAAAAAAAAAAAATTTGAAAAATTATTGCTATAGCAATCACTGCAGCTAGATTTTAATCTTGATTGAAAACACTAGTGTTCACAATAATTATTTGAAAACTCGATGATTGATTCCCATAACGTTTTGGGGCAGACAGCGTGTTCGGTGTGTAAAAGAATACAGTTAAATATCCAGTAAATGATTATATTTAATAACAAATTATTGCTACCATTCTTCTCAAGTCATCTGTTATTTAATGTTAAGTTACCGAGATCTTATACGAAAACTATTGGAAATTAAATCTGGCTGGCAGCCACTCAGTGTGATAACATCAACTATTGAAGGTTTAGCGCAGAAATTTCATTCTTGAGCTCCTTTTGCTCCGATATTACATAGCTCAAAATCAGTTTTTTTAATTTTACTTCGGAGCTTTCATGTTTATTTTTTAACACGATAGACTAAAATTCACCCGACTGATGCATATTTCAGTATGTTCACGATCTTAAAACTAAATTCATTGTGAAGTGTTTCCTAAAAATCAGCTGTGTATGTTGGTTATGCAATACTGAATGAAGAGTCGCACAATACGTAATATTATTGCGGAAGCTCATTTTACGTTGCACATTGTGCGATTTTATTACCATCTGGCAACGTAAGGAGATATGGGATTGAATCCCGCATGAATCATGGAATTTTGTGTTTTTTCGTAGTGGAATTTTGTGCTTTTTCCCTCTCCCTGTAGCTAAACTCAAGTGGTACACTATAGCCCGGTAGTTAGGAGACTAACTTTCCAGCTTTGGATTCGACTACGGGGTTAAACATGGGTGTTGTGTTTCATTCTTGATTTTCTGCCTCTTTTCTGACACTACTATACATGTATATAGGCCCATCTCTAAATTGATACCATCGATTTCTCCTTATTTTTTATTCTTATGGAAAGTGTTAAGCTATATATGAAAATGCACATGATTGCCTTAAATGATGGTACTGATCATCCCACCGGCAGTTTTCTAACAGGAAAAGAAACAGCTGACAAAGTATAAAGTTTCTGGTCACACCACAAGTCTTAATAAAAACGTGTCTTGATAAAGTTGAGTCGAACGCTCAGAGAAACTATAGGATCTTCAAATAAAATATTTAATTGCGAATAAATGTTGCTGATTTAATCTATTTCCTTGTTCTGCTTTACACAATTTTGAACTATCAAAACGAAATTATTATTATACTAATCACACAAACCATCTCATTTGAAAAAATCAAAAATAAATAAAAATGCAAGTAATTAAAATTCGTACTGCAGTTTGATTTCTAAGGAAAATTACTATTTTTATGGTCTGCTATTCGCAGGTATTTACCGGAAACTAGTTGCGCAATTATGCATGATGAGAAGTCCATTTCCTACGCAAAATAGAACAACAATAACTTAAAGTAGAATCTTCTCAGTGAGGTGATGGTCTAAGTGCTGACCTCTGACCATTCGTTGGAGATGTGCTCGGGTTCGAGTCCCGAACGAAGTGTGGTTGGTGTGCTCAGTGACGCACCCAGGAATTCCTGTTGGGGATGAGGGCTAGTATATATCATATATATATATATATATATATATCATCATCATCATCATCATTGTCAACCATTATCAATCCACTGCTGGACGAAGGTCTCCCCAAGTTTCCTCCACAACGGTCTGTCTTGTGCCAGTCTCCTCCATGTCACTCCCGCATATTTACGAATTTCATCCACCCATCTCCCATGTGGTCTTTTTCTGGGTCTTTTCCTGTCCCTTGGAATCCAATCTAAAATTTCGGCTGTCCATCTATGGTCTGTCCTTCTGGCAGTATGTCCAGCCCATTGCCATTTCAGGGATTTAACTCTGATCATGATGTCTTCCACTCTCGTCATTTTTCGGATCCACGAGTTCCTCTTCTTATATATATATATATATATATATATATATATATATATATATGTCATCATCATCATTGTCAACCATTATCAATCCACTGCTGGACAAAGGTCTCCCCAAGTTTTCTCCACAACGGTCTGTCTTGTGCCAGTCTCCTCCATGTCACTCCCGCATACTTTCGAATTTCATCCACCCATCTCCCATGTGGTCTTCTTCTGGGTCTTTTCCTGTCCCTTGGAATCCAATCTAAAATTTCGGATGTCCATCGATGGTCTGTCCTTCTGGCAGTATGTCCAGCCCATTGCCATTTCAGGGATTTAACTCTGATCGTGATGTCTTCCACTCTTGTCATTTTTTCTGATCCACGAGTTCCTCTTCTTATCTCTCCTGGTTACACCAAGCATGCACCTCCATGTTTCTTTGAGTTGTCTCTAGTCTTTGTATGTCTCTTTTTGTTAAGGTCCACGTCTCTGCACCATACGTAAGCACTGGAAGGATGCATTGATCAAACACTTTTCTTTTAAGACATCATGGCATATTGCTCTTGAAAATTATGCTGTTTCTTCCAAAAGCTCTCCAGGCAAGTTTTGTACGCCGATTAATTTCTTCATTAATGTGACCCTCACTTGATATCTGCTGTCCAAGATAAACGTACGTGTCTGTTATCTCCAGCTTTTCTCCATCAATCGATAAATCTTTATTTCTTGTAAAAGCATTGAACATCACTTTTGTCTTCTGAAAGTTCATTTTTAATTCCACTTCTTTGCTCTTGTCAGCAAGTTCCTGGATCATACTCTGCAGCTCTGATGGGGTAGTTGCAAAAATGACTACGTCATCAGCAAAACGAAGGTGGGTTAGATAATCTTTATATATATATATGCACATGCACATAGTGTGTGTATATATATAGTATACGCACATAGTATATATTAGATATTTATTTATAAATAAGTAAATACGTTAGGTAAAAGAAAAGTTTTCGGGCCCACAACGAAGGAGAAATCGTACATATAGGACAGAAAAGATACCTAGTACGTACTATGCAGTTCTTTGAACACGTAAAATAATAGTTTTGAATGTTTAATTTGTGATGTATCTCTGTCTTAACCTCTTTGGGGCTTTGCGATATGACTAGTAGACACTATGTAATTTTTTGAACAAGTAAAATAATATTTTTTAATGTTCAATTTGTGACTTACGACACTCTTAATCTCCTTGCTGGGGGCTTAAGCGCCCCCCCCGTTGGCGCGCCAATGGGTGTGCTTGACTCACGGCATTGGCCTGATTGTCGTCCTTCCCTGGAGCTAATGGCCTCAAATTAGGAACGGGGATACTACTTACAACTCATAGAGTTGCTCACTGTGGGCCTTAAACATAGAAATTAAATTTAGGAAAAATGAAGGGGATATGCTTTTAAACAACACACCCCAAAGAGTTATTAACGTGCTTCATATTTAGCTTAACCAGTTTTTCTGGTTACCTGCTGAGCTGAGAGTATTCTTATTGTGAAGCAAACTAACCTGAAAACAATTAAGTTTAATAACTAGAAACTATACACCAATGTTGAAAATAGTATAACTATACTATTAATCCGAATTTATTGGCGTACAATAAAAATCAATTTTCCAAGCTTTCGCACATCAGCCTCTTTTAATAAAGATAGACAGAAACTGCATCTTTCTTGAAAAAGCCATCTGGCTGATGTGCTGAAGCTTGGAAAGCTGATTTTTATTCTACGCCAATAAATTCCGATTACTAGTGTAGTTATACTATTTTCTACAATTAATTTCATGGTCAGTTAAGCTGTTTGGATTACATTTAGCAAATATTTCTCGAAGTCAGCGTTTGGATTTTGCTTAGGGGATATTTTTCAATTTCCAACACTTTTAGCAGTAAATTCCAAACCAGATAATTTTTGTTTAGAACTTGGATGCTTCTACAGTGAAAACATTTAAAGGACCGTTTTTTGTGTTATTTCACCGAAACCATTGGTTTTCTTTAACTTTTACAGGAAATTCGAAACTTTAAGATTCATTTTAATTTGCATATGAAATGGCTTTATAAACTTTGTTCCAAGTAGTTTGCCTGCTAAGCATTTTCATTTAAGATATTATAAATGAAAATCTAATGCTAATTTTTCCCTCATATTTCTTGTTTTTCTGTTTTATTGCGTGTATTGGTAGACGGCGTGGTGTTTTGTAACTTTTGAAATAACACCTGAAAGTCACGCTGATTTCACTTAGAAAGGGACCTACTTGGCTCCTATTCCGATGACCCACAGATATTTCGATTCCCAGGGAGCCTAAAAACTACAAATTATTGTTTTTTGTTTATCACAGAACTAAGCTGACGAATACTTGAACTTAAAAAAATGTCAATCACCCAAGTACAGCTTTAGGCGTTTTAATGGAGCATGTGTTAAAAATTATTAAAAGAAAACTTGAATATATTTTGATGACATATTTAGGTAAAGCTGCTCCAGTGGCGCAGAGGTCCTAGCACTGGCTTTAGAACTTTCGTCCGAGGTAGACCAGCTCTATATAAGGAAAGGGTAGTTAGTGTGCTTTACGGCACTAGCTTTCCTCGCTTTCCGGAACCATTGGCCCCAAATTAAGAACGAGCAACTGTCTGAAACTGGGGCCTCACTGAAACTCACTGAGTTGCTCAAGGTGGTCATTTATCTCTCATCCTGCCTAAAAATGCTAAAATAAGAATGGTTTTGAGCGTTGCTTGTTTTTTCAGCGTACTTAAAACCCACAAGCCTCTTTATATTTTTTGTTTCCATTTGGTCAAAACTTTCAGAAGTCATGGACAGCTGGAAAAATTACATAAACTTTTATGTCTGAAAGAAATGCTTAAAGAACACGGCGGCTATAATGTTCAAGATGAATTTCTTCAACTGAGATATATTTCTCTTGGTATTTTTATTAGAATACATAAACCCAGTGATGTAGTTCTGAATGAAAAAAATTGCCTTAGTGGTGAACGGATTAGGAAAACACAACTCGAGAAGAATTTTCAAAATCTGAACAATAAATCAAAATCTGGTTTATTGCTTTTATTATTTAGCATTTTCATTACTAACTACTTCTTATCAATTTACATTAAAAGTGCTTAATTTGATAAATTTTAAATAAAGGCAAATGTTTGTAAGAGTTATGTTGAAATACATAATCAAATAAATTTAGTGTTAGTAATACGCCTCGTTTTTCTAAAATTATGAGGTGGATTTAGGAGATTTCTTTTGTGTTATATCCGTTAGGAAACAGAGTTCAGGGGATTTATTTTACTAGAATCGATAGCCGATGGGGAGCAGTTTAGTAGAAATGCCCTTCACTGCTGTAAAACAACTGTTTAAGTTTTTCTGTTACTTTCTCCGAGCGCAATGCAATCTTATAACCCTACGAAGTAAGCTCTCCCTATGACTTTATTTTGATTCCCATCAATATAAAGGAGTTAACAGTTTCTTTGTGTTTGAACCTCTTTGATTCGTCAAACACTCTACTGCATGATCCGACTACTTCGTCTCATCTCTACAATCAGGGAGGATTGGTCCATCTTGACACCGGGGTATTTCCCGGTTCACCACTCGAGAAATGGCCCACTTTCTTATTTCCTCTTTGTCTGGAATTTTTGGATAGAGCAAATATTATTTTGGTACTTATGAATAACAATCGCTACCTTCATTTGAGCTTTGTACCCTATTCTATGAAAAATTTAGTATTAGGCTGCACCGCAATGGTTTACCTTTTCCACCCATGCAACCTTAAACCATTAGGTTGCACAATGGTTTAACCAAAAGTGTGCAGCTAGTGGTTCTACACTGGCTGCACCACTTTTGGGAAAAAGGTAAACCATTGTGTGATGCATGAAATACAAAAAACCGTGATGCAATTATGCACCACGGTATGGTATTCATCCTGAATGGTGCAGAGTTGTCCCAATTGCACTTTTATGTACGGTTCATGCATTAAACAATGGTTTACTTTTGCACCAAATGTGGCGCAGTTGGTGTAGCACCACTTTTTTGGTTCATCCTACTATAAAATTTTTACAGTGTATTATCTGTCTAAACTTTATAATTCTTTTACAAAAAATATCGTTTCATACAGTCTTTATATATGTTGGGCGTTTGCTCTGAAATGACACACCATGTGCGCTGTCATAAATGTATTAAGATTAAGAGTGTAAAACTGTCCTTGCCTTACTACAAGCGTGTTTCTGATTATTAATGAATCATTACAGTGTTACCTGAAAACGCATGATGCAAACCATTTCCCTTCCACTTGGTTTCAGCCCCTTTAGATTAGCACATAGTATTATACAGTAAAAAACAAACTCACTAATAGTTTGGATGCCAGTTTGAGGTACCTCGATTTTTTTAGCAGAGTGTAAAGCATCCATCGCCAGGGAAAAAAAAAAAAAAAAAAAAAAAAAACATTTTTGTGGGAATAATTTCTAATAATTTGCTATTGTAAAAAATTATGTATCAAATATTTCGTTGTATGTGGAAGAACTAACGTCACGTTAGCTACACTGAAGCTTAACCGTATTCATGGAAAGTCGGCATAGAAGACTGAATGAAATAAAGCTGAATGCCAGCTTGTAAAATATGATGATGTATTTCAGTGCAAACATCTCTACTCTGTGGAATTAGATTTTTTATTGCGGAAGTAGTCCGAGTTGTCGGTGCTTAAAAAAGCCCCTTCGGCGAGGACTGTTTAATGTTTTATTGAAGGATGATAGAAATTTCAAATTGAAGTCAATGTGGATGTTTTTTTTTCTTTATTATTATAATATTTTTCCTCATTTTTTTAAATTAATTTTTCCAAATATTCAGCTATAAACGGAAATTATTATGCTAAATATAAAGGGAGATCTCCCAAAAACCCAGTGTGGGGGGGAGATCTCCCTCATGGATTTCATAGATTTTAAGGGGGGCTAAACACCCCCGAAAAGATACCTGAATACATCACTGATTGGACTTGAAGCCAAAGAGTAATTGGTAGGCACTAACTCCCTTTGTAATCGTGATGAAGGCACTGGTAAGAATTTTGATGGTCCATCACATCCACAACCTTATCCACTACTGATTTCCCGGCAGAGGTGTTCCGAAATCCATATCCCATCCACATTTTTCTTAAAGGAAGCAACGATTAACCGGTACTGGTCCATGGATTAGAAGGAAGTCCATGAGTCAAAATGAGTGCACTTAAAAAAAGGAGTGTATTCGTGGAGGTGGCACGAATAGCGTAACGCACCAGACGATCAGTGACCAAATAAATATTATCTAGTACAACACCCCTTTTTGACCATGGTTTGATGCTACCTTCTGTCATGAGTAAATTTTTTAATCTTTCACTCTGAAATTGCTCTTAAAATTTTTTCGCTATTATAGTGACTTAGTTTTACAATGCATATTTCAACAGTTCTCTTTCATCCACGAATTAACAGAATTGTTTTTAACGAGGAAATTCATGAGGTGTTTCCCTGTGGGTACGTACATTTCTGTAGTGGACCGCAAGACTGAAATTCCCGGCTAGGTTTCGTCGACCCGTATCTACAGTACATATGTAATTATGTACGGTACAGTTGTAAAGATAATCTGTTTTTAATTTTGGGACTCTGGGTCTAGGTAAAGACCTGACCCTGCTGAGCCCCAGTTTCTAAACTTACTACTAATAGTCTGAAACTAGGCCCCAGCTCCAGGCCCAGTTTCAAACTATTTGTCTGAAACTGGGCCCCAGCCCAGTTTCGGACAAATAGTCAGAGGACAGTGCTCCAGACCGCTGGACCACCATATGTGCAGTATTAACATTCGATTAAGATACTATTACGTTTACATACAGAACAAAGTTTTCTCTGTTGGTGCATAGATGACCATCTAAACAAATTCCTTTGCCGTGCTTTCCTTTCCGGCCATTCACCAAAAGTGTCTTAGTGCCGTTAAGGTGCGCTAAGCTTCTTCTACATATCACTGCATAAACAGTTACTACGTTCACACGTACTTTAATATTGAGTGTTTCACTTTGTTTTTATTTTTATTTCGTTTACCTAAGTTGAATGGCAATTAAATACGTAGTTTGCTTAGCTTTTCTTTTGCTTGTGAAACTGAATATTGGCTGCTCCTCTTTGCACAGAAAGAGATAAAACTTCATAGACACACGAAAATTTGGAGATCATTAATTTTTGTTTTCAATAATTTGCTATACTATAGCACACCTTAAAAGTTTTTATGTTTTCTGTCTAAATGGATATTGTCACGGTTGTTTCATTCAAAGCTGATGTTTCTGAATATGCCCACTCTCATCAGCTTGCTTCATATTCTTGTAATCAACGAATCACCTTCTTTTTCGTTAACTTATCGCTTTTGGCTAACTTTGCTATCGCATAAATTCTGTAAATTATACAAATAAACAGAGTTAACAATTTAATAAAAACATCACCCAGCAGGAGGAGGGCGGACCTCAATTTTCGGTAGCATTTGCATTTATGTATTATGTGTTACAAAAAATATTATTGTGTGTTACAAAAATATTGCCCTGGGAAAAGTTGCGGAATCTGGAAATCTCTTACTTAACCAACTAAATACGAAATCCTTACAGAAATAAATAAATAAATAAATAAATAAATAATGCTGAAATGATGCAACTGCCCGAAGTCTTTGCGATGAAATTAATTCTCTAGCACTTTAAACCGTCCCGTAAACGTTTTAAGATCAGTAACTTCTCATAAAAGTACCCTGAAAACATTTTATTTGGGATGGAGAGAGGGTAAACCTTATACCAGTTTGGCACAGATATAAGTTTATTTGAAAACAGTGAGGAGTTTGGCTGAAGATGCTGCCTAAACAGATGGTGTTTTGTTAAAAATTAAACACGAAGCGAAATTTGTTTTGGCAACATTTCCAGGTAAACTTTGTCCCGTTTCGTTCATGTTTTTCAACTAATTGGGTTTCTGCTTATTTTTAGCTATTCTTATCCCTGCTGGTTTTTATCTATTCAGTACACTTCAACATAAAATTCAGCTCAGAAGGTTTTTGATTCTTCATACATTCAATCAAAGCTTTTGAAATCTATGAACTACTAGAAAAATTATGTAAGGTCTTCCGTTTTAGATGAATGTTTACACACATTTAATACTTCCTTAACCAAAAATTAACCATATATATATAAACATGCGTCAATCTGCGCATAGAGAAAAGCTTAACAGAAAAATTAGAAAAATTGGCGCAGATCAAATGGACTGCTATCGAATCATTTTGAATTTGATCATTCCATTTAAACACAGATGGTTAACCTTGATTTCAATACATAAATAGCAAAAACTTTTGCCAATGTAAGTAATTTTATGTTTTGAGCTTGAAAAAATTAAGATCTGAAAGCAGTAAAAGATGTAAATATTACTTCGAATAACTACAAAAATACATAAAAGAGTATTTTCGTTATTGATCGTAGTCAACCCTAGGGATCTCGGAATGTGTTCTGTTTCAGCGAGTAATTATAATTACGTTTCTGATATTCCAAGCTTTGTCAAAACTATTTGTACTTATTCATTTTACAGTTAATAATGTGTAATGTAAAAAATATCTGAATGAATGGAAAAGAAGTTTATCTCAGGTATCGAAAATTAAGAATGCATTTTTCCAGAAAATTGACAAAATCCTGGATTGGCATGATGTAAAAAATATATTAGAAAGTTTTCTACTTTTCTTGAAACTCACATTAATTTTACCTAAAAAAAAAATGAAAAAAGAAATTTGAAAGGAAGAGAAAATGATAAGAAAGATATCTGCGAACTGGTCATCAACAGGAAATATTTTCAGAAACGTAATTCCAAGCACTAAACACGAGTATACCAGACTATGCACAGTCAAAAACACTTATAGCGTATTTAAAATTCGTTTATTTACTGGCGTAAAACAGCGTATAGAATCGCCAAGCTTTTGCTTTTCACTGGGAAGCTTTCTCACTGGGAGGATTTTTTTCTACTGGGAGGCTTTTCACGACAGTAGATAGACATAAAATGTCTATCACATAAAATGAAAATAAAATGTCTGTCTACTATTTATGTCTGTCTACTGCCGTAAAAAAGCCTCTCAGTTGAGAACGAAAGCTTGGCGATTCTATAGACTGCTTTACGCCAGTAAATAAACGGATTTTCACTACGCTATGAGAATTTTTGTATATGCTTATAATTCTAAGTTTTCTCAGTAAAATAGCATTGAACCTTTCACGATTTCGTAATTTCTAATTTCATTTCGTAATCATTTCTTAATGCAATGAACTTATGTAGAACCATATGTATATATGTATTTATTTATTTGCGGAAATCATTTTTATAATCATGCTTACTTAAGTATAAAAGCCAAGAACGTATTTTCGAAACAGTCCAACTAATACCTTTTATCGATTTTTTTTTTTTTTTTTTTTTTGGAGGGTACTGTTTAAATGCTGCTTTCGGTATTCACTGCGCGGTAACGAAAGGGTAAATACATGCTGTACGATATCATAACACTATTCATAGTTTTGAAATTGTAAGAAAACATAATTAGTATATTCATTAGTAAGTTGCTTTAGGCTACATCAGCTGCCGTGCCGTTCGTAAAACATTATTGCATTGAACTTTTGATAATTTCGTAGTTAAAGTACAAGATATCTCAGTTTATCGCCAAAAGTCTTCTAATTTCGTATAGTTCAGTGGAAATCGCCGTATTGCTTGTCACGCTCAGAAATCTTAGTGACGTTTTTAGGATTTTCTGAATAAGTTCACGCATTTTCTTTTTCTCTATTTGTTTTCTTGAGGAAGAAAATTTTCTATGGAACACAGAAAACCCCAGTCCTTTGTATAATACGTTTTGGAGCTTGCTTTAAATAGGGGTGGTGCTAGGGTACTAGGCGCTCTAGGCAAGCCATCATCAGCTTTGCGCCTCCGAAAATTTTTTTTATTCATTTGTGTGGCCAACATACTGCATTTATTCAGTAACTCCACGATGTAAAAATGTAGTATAAATTAAATAGAAAAAACTAATCGAAACTACATTTATTTACTTATTGGTCCAATGTACGAGGTAAATTAAATTTTCACTTTCCGTGCTTAATTGTTCGCAAAACTACCGACATTTTTTTCCTGGATCCCCCGATATATGTCATAAAAAAAAAAAAAAATGTTTTACAGGAGAATGGATATAGCACTAGAGCCTCTCTTTCTCTTCCCCAGTTCTCATTAGAAAATATCCTGAGCATGACAGTTGCTCTTCTTTAGGCGTTGAACACTGCTACTATTTGTTATCGATCGATGAAGTGGAGTCTGGAGTCTTGATATTTCTATTGAAAGCTGGATATTACTGAATGCACTTTCTTTAATAAAAAGATTATCCCCCTCCCCCAGGTGTTCACTGATTTGCCTGCTGCATAGGGGGTCTAGTTTAAGGTAGTTTTTGGTAAATGCACGCTTTCTCGTCGGCATCGGATTTACTAATTTACTACAAGCTAACTTACCCAATCTATATATGCGAAGGTTTCCGTTTTTGTATAGGCCTATATATTAGTAAATCATATATATAGAAACTGAAACCTATAGCGAAGGTTTCCGCTTCTCGTTCACTCAATGAATACAAATTCGCAAGTTATATCAAAAGGACAACAGAAAGGGGAATTGTCTTTTTTTATCGTTTTTATTTTTTTACTTATTTATTTACTAATTCGATTTCATCAACTCTAAATCTTCACGCTTTAGAAATTTTGGCGCCCTGGGCTAGTTCGCCGAGTGGTTTATTACATTTCTGGCTGTAAAATACCAGAAAAACAGCAATTTGTGCAATGTGCATGCTCAAATTTTTCGAAAAGTGAGTAATGTTTCGGAGCTTGAAAAGCGTATGCGTATCTTTTTACCATCATTCTAGGAATTTGGTAATGTTTCAGAAATTTGTTATTAATAATTTACTTGGTCTAAGGGGAATAAGTAGAATTCTTCAGATTTGTATGATGCTTCAGAGTGGCGATTAACATTTCATAGAAATCCAGTTAACTGAACAAAAGGTTGATACTTAGCATTTTAGTAAAATGTTTCACAGTTCAGTGTAATTTTTAATAATTTTGGCAATATCAGTTTCTTTCACTTGGACCTATTTGCTGAAGATTTGTGCAATATTTCGGAATTTCACTATATAGACTTTCAGAATTTTTTTGATGCCAGTTTCTCTGATGGGAGGTACATGTGCTCTTTCCTTACAACTTTTCAAAAATTTTCCATGTTTATCGTGGAACGTTCCGCAAAATCAGCCTGGCACGATGTTTCAGATTTCTTCAAAAATGTTTGGAGCATTTGTTGGGATTTCTTGCATTACTTATTCAAATATGTTGAGGCAGATAAGCTGTCCTTTCCATTGGGTAACGTACGACATTTTTTTTTTTTTTTCAGTGTGGTATGTTACAGTCGTCCGTGTTAACGAGTTAACGAAGAACTTTCACAACTTTATGTAAATGGACTGTACATTCTGTAGAATGCTTTTCGTTATAAATGCCTTTAGCAGATAAGAAATATATCTTAAATGTTCTATAAGAAAATTTGAATGGCCAACTCAATTTAGCCTAGGGAGAAGACAGACGAATCAATCACTCCGTACAATCGATGCTTCTGCATCGATTAGTTTCGAAAACAAATCTCAAGAATAATTTGCTTCTGCAGCATTATTTCCTGCTTACACTGAGAAAAACGTTTTGTTAATTCAGCAAAAAAAATGTTGAGTCAACTAAATCATTTTGTTGATATGCAGTCACCAAAAAGTTTTGTTGAATTAATAAATGTATTTTGCTGAAAATTATTGTTGATTCAATAAAATTTATTATTATCATGACAAGACGTTTTGTTCATTTAACAAAGTGCCTGGGTCGATTTTTGGGAATTTGTTTGATCCAACAATACGTATTGTTACCGTGATAAAAAGTTTAGTTGAATTGACAAAATATAGCCAACGAAATAATTTTGTATTGCCAACAAAACAATTCCGATGGAGTCTGGCTAAAGCAACAAAATAAATCGACAAAACAGCTCAACAAAACTATTTTCTTGTTTCAAACAATTTCCTTTTCTCAGTGTAGTCAGCACGAGTTTGCGTTTTTTTTTCGTTTTTTTTTAAAGATTGAGGACTACCTACTTAAAAAAGGGGGGGGGCAGCTAAGGAAAACGATAACTTTATTTTAAATACACCAGGCAGGAATAATAATGAAGCGCATATAGCGTATTAAATCCGTTTATTTTTGTGGTGTAGTCAACACAAAGATTCGCCAAGCTTTCGCACTTCACTGGGAGGCTTTTTCAAAGCAATGGTAGGCATAAAAATGCAAAGAATTGGAACATGTAAAGAACGAAGATGATTTTTGAAAAAAACGTGGGTGACATCACACGAGCATATTACATAAATTTTTTATCGCTCAATTATCTTCGTTCTTTACATGTTCCAATTCTCTGCATTTTTTATGTCTACCATTGCCTTGAAAAAGCCTCCCAGGGGAGTGCGAAAGCTTGGCAAATCTTTGTGTTGAATACAACACAAAAATAAACGGATTTAATACGCTATATGCGTTTCATTAAGCAAAAGGATATAATGGTTCTTAGGCTGTGGAGGTCGTTAGAATAGAAATCTGGGTTCAAATTCTTTGTGACACCTGCCTTCGAAAATTATTTAAGGCGTTCTTTGCTGTGCCTTCGACTTCAGAAACATTTCGAAAAGAAAAGCAGCATTCCAAATTCGTCTTCGAAGTTTTGCAGCGTGAAGGAAAAGAACCATAAATTTAGACACACATGCATGCATGCATGGAATAGGCGAATCTTCTGTTGATTTTCCTGAAAAACACAGTATCACTGCTTACGTTTATACTGAAGATGTTACTACACTCTTAATGCTCGTTAATAAGTAAGCACGAACACTGAATCACCCAGGATCTTTTTATGAGGGTGGTCCAAAATATTGAAGATGCAAATGAAGATATTCAAGAGAAAACGTCTTCCAAAATATTGGGAAGTGATCCAAATATCTCGACCATGTGTCATACGTTCGCACTTATGGGCTATAACAGCAGACGACTCCAAAGACATCCTCTCATCATGGTTCATCGGCGCAAAAGACTCGTCTGGTACAAAGATCATGCAAGTTGGGCATCGCATACTGGTAAAAAAGTGTGCAGGTTTGACGAGTCGCGTTTTTAACTCCACTCTGTGGATGGTCGAGTACGTATTTGGCGCCAACAACACGAGGCACTTGATCCACCTTGCATGGTCTCCACAGTGCACGCCGTTTGACGCAGTTGTATCAATCGGCTTGCACTGTGGAGCCCATGGTGTGGGGCATGCTTACCTCAAGAGGGACTTGGATCCCAGGAGTATGTGGAACAACGTATGACTGGCGCCCACTATCGTAAATTGCTTTCTGACTCTCTACACCCACCAATGCTGCACCTTTCCCGAATGACGACGGTGTCTTCCAAAACAACAATACACCGAGATACAGGTACAATGTTGTGCAGGTAATGGTTTGAGAAATACAGCTCAGACTTTCAAAATATATCGATTTGTCTCCGAAATCCTCCGATATCAATTCCATAAAGTACTTGTGGAACAATGTTATACGGCATATCAGGCGTCTGGATACACCACCTCCATACCTGCACTGAAGGCAGCATTACATACTGCTACCTCTACTTGGCCATACCTCGCAACTGCTTCCAACTGTAACGTACCAGGAGATGTGACGTACCTGCCCGAAGGACGCACACGACATAAAGGCAGATAGGAATCAGAATAAAACGTCTGCGTAGCTCAGTTGGTAGAGCGACTTGTTCCGGAATAAGCGGCCTCGGGTTCGAATCCCGGCGTAGACCAAAAATGACGGAGAAATTGACTTCGTTATAATGGCGCCCGAACTATCCGGATGACCCGACCGTTCAAAATCTCGCATTGGTGTGATGTTGTTTCCACACCGCGAGATAGGAAAAATCAGAGAATCCTTTCTCCAGCACTTCGAAAAAAAAAAAAAATAAAAAAAAATAATAATAATAAGGGGGAGATGATATAACGTACCAGGAGATGTGACGTACCTGCCCGAAGGACACACACGACATAAAGGCAGATAGGCATCAGAATAAAACGTCCGCGTAGCTCAATTGGTAGAGTGACTTATTCCGGAGTGAGGGGATCCGGTTTCAAATCCTGGCGTGGACAGAAATGACGGAGAGATTTACTTCGTTATACAACATCTTATTGAATCGATGCCACGTCGGATTGCTGCGGTATTCAGGGCAAAATGATAACCTACGAAGTATTCGGTATGTGATCATAACAGTAATCACTCAGTATATACCTTACACTGAAGAGCAATTGAATTAGAGACAGCTGGCGTTATGCAAATGTGGCGCTGTGGGCGGCCCTATAAACGGAAACGACAGTACGTATACAGCGATCCGACAATATGAGGAGTGATGCGACGGGAATCAGTAAGAGGCGGACGCAGTATGGGTAAGACGAAGGATCTAAGTGCATTTGATCGTGGGCAAATTGTCGGGACCCGACTAATAGGTTACTCCATCTGGGAAGTCGTGCAAGCACTGGGATTTTCACAAGCCACTGTGTCACGGGTGCACCGTGAGTACATCGAATCCGGTAAAACCATCCCTGCAAGGGCCAACTGTCGTGGGCAACAGAGTGTGGATGAGCTGGGTCGTCGTCTACTAGCTCGCATTGTAACAGCGGATAGACGGGCCACAGTGCAAGAAATCACTCCGCAATTTAACGCTGGTGCACAAAAACGTGTAAGCAGCCACACCATCCAGAACCATCTCCTCGCTATGGGGTACAGAAGCCATCGTCCTACGCGGGTACCGCTGCTGACCGCGCATCACAGGGTGCAAAGATTAGCATGGGCGCAGGAACATCGCCACTGGACCCTAGACATGTGCGAAAATGTTGCCTGGACTGATTAGTCGAGATTCACGTTGGTACATGCGGATGGCAGGACCACATGAAGCGATGAATTCTTCTTGCCAGCGGAGTACTCTTCAAGGTGGTGGGGGTGGTATTCTCGTCTGGGGACTGTTTACGTGGACTGAAATGGAACCCCTGGTACGTGTGACATCGTCCTTCACAGGTCAACGTTACCGGGATATCCTGGGCGACCATTTGCTCCCGTTTGTGCGCCTTCAACATCCCACTGGGGACCTCATCCTGCAACAAGACAATGCAGCTCCCGAATTGTATCCGAATGGTTGGATGAACGCTCCACCGACGTGACCACGCTTCCTTGGCCAGCTAGGTCACCTGACCTCAATCCCATCGAGCACATCTGGGATGCCATCGAGAGAAATGTTCGAGGCTCTCACCCTCTCCATCAAATCTTCATGAACTGTGGGAGCTTGTTCGGGGGTCGTGGATCCGTACGGCTTCCCAACGCTTCCGGTGTCTTGTCGAGTCCATGCCGAGACGGGTCGCCGCCGTCATCAGGGCGAAAGGTGGTGCTACACGTTACTAGACAGGTATCTCTAATTCAATTGCTCTTCATTGTATAAGTGCTACAATTTCTTTTTTGTTTTGATGTTTAACGAAAACCATGAGCAACACTACGGGTTGTAAACAGTACCACATCCTTAATTTAGGGCCACTGGTTCCAAGGAAGAGCTGCTGGCATGAAACACACCGTCCATGACTCCCCTGATCCTTGCTCGAACGACTAGCCAAAATGTTACGCCTCTGACCACTTGGGCAATGGGACGTGTTGCTAAAGTTTTTCATTCATTTGTGTCTAATTATCCCTTCCATATTTTTGTTTCATTTTACTAGATACTATTAAGGAAGAGGAATACTCCTTTCACATGTATCATGCGGAAACCTTAAGAGGTGTGTGAGGAATGAATACATGAAGTGCTATAAAGTAAATAAAAATGCCCAGCTGCAATGAGTTAGCTTTATTGTGTACTCTTAAAAGAGAATTAGTTTTACCAGAAATTTCTGTATTATACATCACTTCACGCACCTTTTCTCAGTCTGTAGTTCACACACATTCCGTAGGCTGGGTGACAAAATTTGCTTTCATGCGTCCGGTAACATTATCAGCCTTCCAATCGACATTGTTAAAACTCCGTGTGTAAAAAAAATTTTAAATTCCTAATTTCAAATTACCCAAAACAAAATAAACTATCATTTTGTCCATTTCGAATGTATGAAAATATTTTTAACACCTAATAAAAATTAAGAAACGAGCAGCACATCGAAAGTAAATTTCTGTTATCTCTCCTCGTTTTCTGTTTTACATTTATAACAGCATGATGTGGAATGCTGAACTAAAGCGGGTGTTGCCCATGAAATTAAAGTTTCTTAGAAATTTGTGGTTTTGCTACCATCTCAAAATGGATGAGTAGGTATAGATGCTGTGATTTGCTGAAAAGAAGTTTCACCATGTAATGAATTTAATAAAAAGAAATAGAAATCATTGAAAGAATAGACAAGGGAAAGTATTACAGCAGCATTCCGAAACTATCAGCTGGTGGCGTCTGCAGAAATTGCGGAAGTTCTTAAAATCCAAGACTTTTCAAAGAAGTTCTTTTAATACAATTCAAAGTAGGTTGTTCTTTTGAGAATTCTTACGCAACTATCAATTTTTTTTACGGATTTTCTTCAATATGTTAGTGATTATGTTTCATGAATAGTAATTATTTATGTGAGTCTTCTCCTGTGCTTTGTGACTATGTGCGTACTCTAGAAAACCTGTGTCAATATCCATGACGGAAAAATATTTAGTTTAATGTGGAGTTGTCAAAAATCTGAGCGGGAGTTTTGTGTGTTCCAAAAGACATTTTTACGCAATATTTAAAAAAAATGTAAACGGCTTACTTTTTTCTGTCTTTTCTCGTTTAAAAAGTCATTAATGGAAGGCGCTGTCATAATCTTTCTGGAGTAAGAAACGGGTAATTAATAAATGAGAAAAAAATGCCAGTTCTGCCTATCCCTTTTGCTTGGCTATTTTTATTTTGTTGTTCACTTTCTTTTTAATTATTTTTACTAATCTACAGATGAATGTATCACGGAAAATTCTCGGACATAAATAGAAATATAAGTGTTGTGAAAATTACGAGTTTGTATTTTGTTCTGTAAAAGACGCAACATCCAATAAAAACATGTTAGCTGTAATATTAGCGGCCAAATTTAATAAAAACATATTAGCGGCGAAATCCCCCCCCCATAAATAAGCTTTCTGCTGGAAAAAATGCGCACACTGATAACGGAAATACTTTGATGCATAACAGCACATCTGTTTTAAGAGATATGATGAAGTATTCCTGTTGCAATGGTGGCCAGAATTTATTTGTTTATTTCGGGGTTTAACAACACCCACGAGCAACTCATATAAGGCTATAGTACTCTCTATAGTACCTTATTTGGGATGAAGTGGTTCCAGGGGAAGGACAGAACCAACGCCAACAGACAAACACAGCACCCATGCCTCATACGTCGAGCCATAAATCGAATCTGCGCCCATCTCGGATGAATGATCAGGAGCCAGCGCCCCAAACTACTCGGGCGCCGGGCGGCGCAAATATGGGCTATAACAGAAAAAAAAAAAAAATGTGAGTTGGAAATCTAAAATCCAATGCACTTTAATTAATGCTATAGTTATAGAGACGCAACGGTTAGCGAAACCTTCCTGACGGTGTGAGCGAGTGAGACGAGAGAGAAAGAGAGACCGCACCTCTATGGCGACGCTGTAAATGATTTCATTATTTACGCAGCTTGCAATATACCACTTGGGTTTGGGTTCTGCAGAACTGCAAGGGAATATTTGTCCCCTCGACTTAAAAAATTCACTCACAAATGAGGAAAAAGGAAAACGCTGCATTCGAAATTTCATTTGAAACCATTTTTGAAGCTCATAATAAAGATGAACAAAATTTCCGAAGTCGATGCAGCACTAACTGTCAACACGATCAATACAGTATAATCAGAAAACAGCTTGTTTGATTTTAACCAAATATGAGTTATAATGCACATTATTTTCACTTTGCTGAATTTAAACCAGACTTTAGTTGTTCCCTATTTCTTTTTGCCTGTTTGTCTTCTCTAGAAAGTAAGATCAATGAACATGTTGGAACTACACTTCTTCTCAGTGCAAATTTAAGAACTTTTACAAAATGCCTACAAATAACATTTTTAATCAAGGAAATTTTAAGGACACGTTAGCCTATAGTGAAACTAAAACGTTGTATTTGATCGATGAGTAGATTTGTTATTTCTGCATTGTTTAAGTTCATTTCCATTAAAACATTTTTAGATTGCCGCAAAAAAGTTATTGATTTCTCATGCAATGGAATTAGTACTGTACCGTCAAATATAATATCTGAAATCGCAAAATCAAATCAAGTTTTCCAAATTTTTTTTTTTTGTAGGTTTACTTAAAACATCACGTGGATTTTATCAGTTGAAAGAACTCCTAGTGACTAAGGTTCTATGAATCCTTTTCAGTGATTGAAATGCTAAAATCCCTTAACAATTTGTCGAGAAAAACAAAAGAAATGAAAAAATAGTTTTCAGATACATTTCAAAATAATATGAAATTAACGATATATGTCCAATTGCATTAATAAATCGGGTGCTTTATTTTTTTTAACTCAAATTAACAAATTAGCACACATTTCACCTATCACAGGATCAATTAGTTCGCCGCTTTAGTGAGAAGCACGAATCTGCACTTAAATTAACATTATTATTTGCAGAAAGATTTTCTTTATACACTGTTGTTACAGGAGCTTGGAGTATCATTTTAATGATAATACTACAAAGGAATTGACAGAGTGTATTTCGGTACATTTATTTTGAAACACTACATTAGCTTTCACTAGAAAACCAACTGTAGTGGAACCTTCTTTATGCGTTTTTCAAAGGACCAAGTATTATACAATTAACGTATAATTGAAATATATATATATATATATATATAAATGAATCAGGTTTAACTTCAAGGGTAATTCAGAATTTTTGGATCGGCGACATTTCACGTATAAATGAGAAAAACATGTAAGCAAGAAACGTATAATTGAAGTTCTACTATATTTCTCTGAGGTTTTCACAATCGGCTGACCTGACATTTTAACAAATTTATATGTATGTTCTTAGTTTCTCTTATGTACTTTTTACAGTTATGTTCTCTTTTTGAAGGGGGGAGGTATTTATTGTTTTATCAATGGCTTAATGCATGCCTGGGTCCCGGAGTCGGTGCCTATGAATGACTCCAGAAATGTTTTCAGACGTCAAGGACTTATAAAAGAATGTTCTGTAGAACATGTTGGCAAGGGAATTATATTAAAGGGCCATAGCTAACAGGGGATGGAGGGCTCAACCCCCCCCCTAAAGATGGATGTTGTTGCAAATTTTTTGAACTCTCATTTTCAGTAGTTTATAAAAATTACTCTTGTATTTAACTACAAGAATGAATACCTTATTTATTTTGTATCGAATGTTCCTTAAAAAGCGAAATTGTAATGATTCTGCACGAACGGTGGATAACTCAAAAGAAATCACTCCTTGAGGTGAATTAATAAGAACGGCTGCGCCAATGATTTTCAACTACACAGGTACCGAGCATTTGGTGTTGCTCCTTAAACTCAGAAACGTAAAACATGGAAGAACGTTACAAAGACAAAGAAAAAAAAAAAAAGAAAAAGAAAAAGAAAGAAAGAAAGGGGAAAAAAAAATAGAAGCCAAGGTAGATGCGCAGTCGTGCAGAAAACTAAAACACTGTCACTTGGTAAGTGACTATGAGTTCTAGCTGCTGTTAAGAAAGTTCCATTTAAAGTTATCTGCCTACAAAGAAGTATTGTTGACGGGAGGTGATATGGGAGTTGAAAAATGTGGAAACCCCTAGACGTTGGAAAAGAGTGCTAAAGGGAAATCTTTGCGCATCAGAGAGAGAAAGAGAGAGAGCGTTCTACTTTTTTCGATTCATTGCTTTGGTGTCAGTAGGAATAGTCTTTGGTGTATGCAGTTGGGATAAAGAGAGAGTGTTGGAGTAAATATGAGGGCTCTTGATAATCAAATAAATGTGCAGGCAGTTGGATGCCAAATTAATCAGGCAGGTACGTATGCATGCCTCAGAAAACTTGAAAATTACATCTTCCTGGAACGGGAATCGAACCCGCAGGTCCCGATTTACGCTCAGTTATGTTACCGTTACACATTCGATTCCCGTTTCGGGACGATGTAATTTTCAAGTTTTCTGAGGCATAATGAGGGCTCTTGGTTTTTGAGTTGGGAACGGAAAGGGTTTGTCTGTTGACCACGGTAAGAAGAGACTATCATCAAGCACCAGCGAAGAAGAACGTGGCCGCCCCGATGGCGCAGTGGTGTAAGTGATGGCTTCTGATCATTCGTCCGAAAGAGTTCCGGGTTTAAATCCCGGTGAGACATGGATGTCGTGTTTGTCTAACGGCACTGGCTCTCTACCTTCCGTGTAACCAAATTAGGGACGGACCATATAGCCCATGAGTTGCAAACGGTGATCGTTAAACCTCCAGTTAAAAAAAAAAATAGAATCGTGATTAAAGATGGAGAAAGAGTGGAACCGAAGAAGAGGTGTAGAAAGAGTCTGAAACGACATCAACAACCCTTCGATGTTATTGGGCGGATCTACCGAAAGGGACCAGAATAGTTAACTAAAAATTAAATAGTTTATCCATCGATAAAGAACCTGCGACTCAACCACAATCAAGTAAATTCAGAGAACGGGATTTTTGTGTTTGTTATTTATTTCAAAGAGTTTAGTTTTCTTCCACCCCCTTGATCTTCATACAAATGACTTTGTGTTTTATTATTATTTATATATTAAATATTTATTTATTAAATATAAAACATTTTAAATATTTATTTATTAAATATAAAACATTTTAAATATTTATTTATTAATATTTTAAAATATTTTATTTATTAAATATTTTATACAATGTATTTTGAATTTTATTTGACTGTTTTTAAGTTTGGCATGGAGAAATTATTCGCTAATGAAGTAAATTAACAAAGGCAGCGAAAAAAAAAAAAAAAAAAAAAAACTTGCGTCTGTGTTCGTGGAAAACGTTCATATTTAGTTGAACACTGAGCCTCCACAGATAACTCTGCGGCCCCCGCCTTCCATGTTCTCGAATTTACTTGATTGCAACGGGCCTGGGTAATAACTTTTTTTAACTTAACATATTCAGAAAACAAAGCAAGAAGTGGTAGAGGATCTTCTCTTTTGAGGAAATTCCAAACACTAGTTTTACATTTTCATTGCTACTAATTTCTTAATGGATACCTAAGCTTCGGAGAACCCGCGCAGTCTATGGTTGTAGTGATGTGTAAATCACTATCCACTCCCCTCAGCAATCTTAGTTGAATTTTTCTTTTTAATAGCTTCTGAGGGATTCCAAAGATTAACTGGCATGTAGTCAAAAGTTCCGCACCAAACTCCACGTAATCACGAAAGTCTACCATTTTACAACAATGACATTTATTTCAATCTTCCCTCAGTGATGTACTGAATACGCGTAGTACGAAAACAATGCAACCTGCCCTCTTTCATCAGATCGACGAAATCCCATTCCTGATCCAATAATTAGTTTCATTGTTTAGTGAATTATCGCAGCCTTTTCTGAACTACAGCATATTCAAAACTTAACCGGTTGTTGAAGAGTGTGTGATTGATTTGAGATATCTGTGCTTTGGAGAAAACTATCCTTCTAGAAACTCACTCTCATAGAGTCAAAGTTTAAGTCATTTCTTTTTAATTACTTCATATTAAAATGGATTTGCTATTTTGCTTTCACTTTTGCGTGAACTTTCATTTTTGTCCATCGAGGAAAATGTGTGTCACTAGGTTGATTAGAGTACGACAGTGGCGTAGCCAGGCGGATGGTTCGGGGTTTGATCCCCTTCCCCCTCCCCCCACCTTGAGGAGAGATTGAGTACGAATATAAAGTGATATATATGTATATACGAGGCTTTCACCAATGAACCAAACCCATGGATCCCCCCCCCTTAAGAAATTTCTGGCTACGCCACTGGACTACGGTAAACCATACGCAGTATAAGTCCTCTCCTGCAAGTCGCATGGGCACCGACTATGTGGGTGCTTAGGAGCTTCAGCACCGTTAACAATTTTTGTTGTGCGTGATATGCACTGGGCCCATACTCAAATATTTATTTTCTAATTATGGAGAATTAAATCGGAAAAACCAAAATGGAACTGAAGAATTTAAGAATTTGGTTGCTGTAAAAAAAAAAAAAAAAAAATATATATATATATATATATATATATTCAGGTAATCTTGCATCGCTGTCAAATGATCTCAATATACGAAATTATAAAGCAACATCAGGATGGTAGGAAAGTACAGTAGATGTTTCTCGAACTTTGTCTTGTTAATTTTGCTTAAAGTTGTCTAAGGTATCCTTCGCTTATAGTAATCAGTAAATGAATAAAGCTCAAGAAATATACAAAATGCAGTAATTTATTTACCGATGGTTTTCTTGATTTATTTTATTTAATTTATGCAGAATAATGCAAATTCTGAAGTTTAAAATTTGCTATAAATACTTCAAATTTCATAACTGGAAGACTTAAATTCAAGACTTAATTAAAGCGAATTTAACATATTTCATCAAAGCAAACCATTTAAAAATCGTTAAAATCGTTGCCAGTTGTTCTTTTCTTTCCTTTTCTTTTTTTTGGGTGCGATTTTGGTAACATGCTCTATGTGAGCTCTGCACTTGCCTAGGGAAACGCTTCTTGCTAACTGGCCTACTCACTATCTCAGGGGAAAAGAAGTTTTCTTAATACAATACCCGGCTCTTGTGGGCGAACTCGTATGCATAATAGTACTGACAGAGGGCAAACTTCTTTGAAATTGTACAATAACCTACCTCTTCAATGACATCGCAGATTCGGCGCAAGACGAGAACATGCCCCCAGGCCTCATCTTGTTGAAGAAACTTTTATGTTCGATTAGCATTTATACAATACATGTATCGACATACAGCGAAGAAGCATAGGGCCGCGGGCGGCCTAGTGGGCAACGTTCGTGACTGCCACGGAAAGGACCTCAGGTTCGATCCCAGGCAGGTACGTACGCTCGATCCACTAAATATCCGCCGTGCGTCGGATGGGCACGTTAAGCTTTCGGACCCCGGGTACTGGCTCCCCGGCAAAAAAAAATAAGGGCGTCTTTCTCCCCCTTTCTACCTTGCTTCCTTGTCAATTTCCTATCAGGCACTCTAACCCAAATCTCCTAACTTCCTATTTCTAAGGGTTGTTGGTTTAAGACCTGGGGTCAGGCACTCCCTTCCTAAAATCCTCTACATATGATCATGATCATGATCAAGAAACATACTGAGGTATCAAATGCAAATAAATTCATCCTCGAAGTAAGATTCCTAATATAAAATTTTATTTAATAAATTGCCTTAAGATATTTTCTTTGCATCATTTAATGAATCCATCACAAGATATTTCATTAAATACTTCGTAAGGTGTGTTTTGCAATGAGTAGCAATAACGCGGTACGTATTGATGTTTAAAGTTTCAACTTTGGAAACGGTATCTGACTATTGAATTTCGGTACCCCTCGAAATTTTCTGAAGTCGGCATCTATGGAAAGTAGTCGAATTAAAAACTGAACAAAGGAAAAGTTTCCTCGCAATCATGAAGATTGAAAAAAGTATTCCATGGGATATGTACAGTACATTCAATGGATAAAATAAAATATTAGATTTTTTCTTAATAGCGTGTTGATCCTCCTCTAGCGCGAATAACTACCTGTACACGTCAAGGCATCGGCTCCACCGGATACCGGAGAGTCTTCGGAGGTAATGCCAGCCATGTATGTTGCAGCGTTGTTCACAACTACACCTGTGACGTCAGTCCAGGATCTATGGATTTGAAGTTCCGCTCCACGGCAACTCAGACAGCTTCAACAGGGTTCGAAGCAGGAGACCCTGGGGGGGGGACTGCATAGTTCCAAAGTCGCACGAGAGTTTCTGGGGCCATGCTTGTGTGGTTGCGGCCCACTGGAACAAACCTTCGGCTGCAGAATGCGCGTAGGCCATGAAAGCGTGTAGGTGATCAGCCAGCACATGCCGGTAGCGCGTAGCGGTTAAGGACCTCATCAGACACACCAAGGGGCCTAATGTGCCCCAGGAGAAGGCTTCCCATGCTATCACAGAGCCACCACTACCTTGAACAGAGCCAATCCGGCATGACGGTGCCATGGTCTCAAGCTGTCGACGCCACACTCGCACCCTCCTGTCAGCTCTATACAGCTAAAAATGGGATTCATCTGACCACATGGCACGGAGCCACTCTGCAGAGGGGTTCATCCTAAACGACATCCTCCTGTCACTCTGTACATCCTCCTGTCACTCTGTACATCCTCCTGTCACTCTGTACATCCTCCTGTCAGCCTTCTCTTACATTTTCCTGTCACCTCCTGTTACACCCTCCTGTCACCTACAGTTACACCCTCCTGTCCTGTTACACCCTCCTGTCCTGTTACACCCTCCTGTCCTGTTACACCCTCCTGTCACTCTGTACACCCTCCTGTACATCCTAAACGACACCCTCATGTCCTGTTATACCCTTCTGTCTGTTACACCCTCCTGTTTGTCTCTCCTGTCCTGTTGCACCCTCCTATCTGGTTACACCCTTCTGTCTGACTCTCCTGTCCTGCTACACTCTCCTGTCACCTCCTGTTACACTCCCCTGTACATCCTAAACGACACCCTCCTGTCCTGTTACGCCCTCCTATCTGTTACAACCTCCTGCCCTGTTACACCATCCTGTCTGTTACACCCTCCTGTCACAACCTCCTGTACATCCTAAGCGACACCCTCCTGTCACAAACTCCTGTACATCCTAAACGACACCCTCCTGTCCTGTTACACCCTTCTGTCTGTCTCTCCTGTCCTGTTATACTCTCCTGTCACTCTGTACACCCTCCTGTACATCCTAAACGACACCCTCCTGTCCTGTTACGCCCTCCTATCAGTTACACCCTCCTGTCCTGTTACACCTTCCTGTCACCTCCTGTTACACCCTCCTGTCTGTCTCTCCTGTTCCGTTACACTCTCCTGTCACCTCCTGTTACACCCTCCTGTACATCCTAAACGACACCCTCCTGTCCTGTTACGCCCTCCTATCTGTTACACCCTCCTGTCCTGTTACACCTTTCTGTCACCTCCTGTTACACCCTTCTGTCCTATTATACCCTCCTGTCACCTCCTGTTGCACTCTCCTGTCACCTCCTGTTACACCCTCCTGTTGCACTCTCCTGTCACCTCCTGTTACACCCTCCTGTACATCCTAAACGACACCCTCCTGTACATCCTAAACGACACCCTCCTGTCAGCTCTGTATAGCTAAATTATGCCACTCTGCAGAGGTATAATTTTGATGTTTTCAGCACCAAGCGAGGCGTAATGTCCGATGACGAGCAGTGAACAGTGGCACACGAGTAGGGCGTCGGCTCCAGTAGCCCAGGACATGCATCGTGCGCAGTACCATTCGCTCGCTGACGCTGCTTGTGCCTCCGACGTTTAACCTGGATGTGATTTGCGCCTCAGTTGCCAAGCGGTGGGTCTGTTCGATCCTGGATAGTCTACGTTGACCCCTGTCGTCAATGGCGTGTGGTCGGCCACCGTTTGCTCTCTGGGCAGTGGAACGTCCGTCCAAGGTATACTCGCGGTACATCCTACATGCGGTTCCTCTCGGAAACCCTAGGGGGTTGACCACTTGGTCGATAGAATGACCTATCTGTCTTGCGATGACAATGCGTCCATGATCAGTCACTCAGACCACCACGTGCACCAATGCTCGTCGATTACGATACACTGTCGGAAATCCCTGCTGTTTGCCTATGTATAGCTTTCGTTCGGATTGGGTCTGTCCCAATCTACGCGGGGGAAACCCATGTCAAGTTCCCATCATCCCATCTAATGTTTCTTCTACTGAGTATATATCGATATACGGCGATGAAGCATGCTCGGCGTAAAAAAAAGGGGGAAGGGGAGAATCGAGCTCTTTCTCTCGCTGCAATTCTAGTGAAGCTACAAACTACTCCACAAAAATACCCATCTTCCTTTCCGAAAAAAATATTGCTACTGAAATTTTTGTGATACTAATTTACCTTTTTCTTTATTCAGTACTCTTTCAGTTTTCCTTTTAGTCCGGGACATTTTTGTTTGTTCGTTTGTTTGGGTGGTTTAACTATCATCGTGAACAGTTCGATGGGCTACACACTTCTCGTCCCTAATTTAGGGCCACTGGTTCCAGGGAAGGGAGAGAGCCAGTACCGTACGTGACAAACACAACATCCATGCCTCACAGAGATTCGAACCTGGATCCACCTCAGACGAATGGTCAGAAGCCAACGCTTAGAACACTGGCCAATCGGGTCGGCCGTACTAGATTCTTCAACCAATAGGTAAAGCCTGGAATATACGTGACATATCCTGCGTATCTCATTGTCGTTCTAGTTGATTTTATTACCGCAGACATTATGCTACTTTTTACATTTTATTTCTGAGTATTTTGTCTGCATCATCTTTCTGATATCCTGCTTTTATACCTTTGCTAATAAAAAACTGATAAAAATGTTGTAGGAGGTTGCACCAAAAAGTGGTGTTAATCTTTTGAAGCTAAGCTACACACTTGTGTGGTACATCAAAAAAACAGGGTGCAATGTGTGCAACTTAGCAACTACCAGGTGCGAAGTTGCACACATTGCACCCTACTTGATATTTAATTGCATCGTAATTTCATGTGTTTCATTCACGTCACAATACCTTGCCTTTACGCCAAAATATGCTGCAGCTAATGCAGTACCACTTTCTGGCGCAACGAATACAAATTGCTTAGCAGTGTATTCCAGACTGGCTTCTTTTTGTGCATGCTTTGTGAAATCTTCTCAAAGATACGCGTTTGTCACCCTCTCAACAACGTATACTTTTAGTAGGCATGCAATAAAATGAAGGGAAAATGTTTTATTCATCCTAAGAAATTTTTGGCAGCATTCCAGGTAGCACAGCCTTGCAATTTAACGTAGGCCCAACACTGAGCCACCGTCTTTTAGGAATAGAAGACGGTGGCTCAGTGTTGGACCTAAGTTAAATTGCAAAGCTGTGCTACCTGGGATTCTTCCTCAGATATTTTTTAAGTCTTTAAACACTTTGGTGCATCATCATCATCATCATTGTCAACCATTATCAATCCACTGCTGGACGAAGGTCTCCCCAAGTTTCCTCCACAACGGTCTGTCTTGTGCCAGTCTCCTCCATGTCACCCCTGCATACTTTCGAATTTCATCCACCCATCTCCTATGTGGTCTTCTTCTGGGTCTTTTCCTGTCCCTTGGAATCCAATCTAAAATTTCGGCTGTCCATCGATGATCTGTCCTTCTGGCAGTATGTCCAGCCCATTGCCATTTCAGGGATTTAACTCTGATCATGATGTCTTCCACTCTTGTCATTTTTCGGATCCACGTGTTCCTCTTCTTATCTCTCCTGGTTACACCAAGCATGCACCTCTCCATGCTGCTTTGAGTTGTCTGCAGCCTTTGTATGTCTCTTTTAGTTAAGGTCCACGTCTCTGCACCATACGTAAGCACTGGAAGGATGCATTGATCAAACACTTTTCTTTTAAGACATAATGGCATATTGCTCTTGAAAATTATGCTGTTTCTTCCAAAAGCTCTCCAGGCAAGTTTTGTACGCCGATTAATTTCTTCATCAATGTGACCCTCACTTGATATCTGCTGTCCAAGATAAACGTACGTGTCTGTTATCTCCAGCTTTTCTCCATCAATCGATAAATCTTCATTTCTTGTAAAAGCATTGAACATCACTTTTGTCTTCTGAAAGTTCATTTTTAATCCCACTTCTTTACTCTTGTCAGCAAGTTCCTGGATCATACTCTGCAGCTCTGATGGGGTAGTTGCAAAAATGACTACGTCATCAGCAAAACGAAGATGGGTTAGATAATCTCCATTAATCTTTATCCCCTTGTTTTCCCAGCTCAGTGACTGAAAAACACCCTCCAATGTGGCATTAAAGAGCTTCGGAGATATGGTGTCACCTTGTCTCACTCCCTTTCCAATTTTTACGTGTGTTGTATTTTCAAACAGCCTAATCTTTGCACTTGCATTTTCATAGATGTTATTAATAATATTAATGTATGCATCTTCAATACCGCAGGTTTTCAGAGCCATTGTAACTGCTGATGGTTTCACCGAATCAAAGGCTTTTTCATAATCGATAAAAGCCATGAACAATGGAAGTTCATATTCCCTCGCTCTTTCAATTAGTTCTCTCAGCACGTGGATATGATCTATTGTGCTGTAGCCACTCCTGAATCCAGCTTGTTCTCTCGGTTGAGCCATGTCTAGTGCTACCTTCAAGCGGTGTGAAAGAACTTTAGTGAAGATTTTATAAACTACTGATAGGAGGCTGATAGGTCTGTAGTTTCCGAGATCCTCAATGTCACCTTTCTTATGTAGCAGGATCATTGTAGCGGTGTTCCAATCCTCAGGAATCTTTCCTTCATTAAGGCATCGAGTGAAAATTTGGGCGAGTACTGTTTCGATTTCTCCACTTGCTTCTTTTATGATGTCTACAGTAATTCCATCTTCTCCTGGAGCTTTTCCTCGCTTCATGTTCTTGATTGCATGTGCAACTTCTGCTGGAAGGACTGGAGGAACTCTGGTACTGGTATCTTTCATGATGTCTGGAGTGCATATATCATCCCTTTCATATAATTTGGAGTAGAAATCTTTCACTCTTGTCAAAATTTCGCCTCTATTTCTTGTTACAGAACCATCTTCTTTTCTCAGTGCCATAATCTGTTTTCTTCCCTTACTGAGATGTCCCTTTGCTATCTTTAGGCTTTGGTTGTTTTCAATTGCTTTCCTCACTAGTTCACAGTTGAATTTCCTTACGTCTTCAGTGATACTTTTTCTTACTGTCTTGCATAGCTCTATATATTCCACTTTGGAAGTCACATCTTCTTTAGTTGTCCTCATCTCTCTTCTTTTTTGCATCAACATTTTGGTTTTTCCTGATAATTTGTTCACATGCAACTTGTTCTTAGACCCAGCTAATTTTGTTGCTGTTTCCATAAGAGCTTTGGTTACTTTTCTGTTAACTTCAGAGATGTCCACTTCTTCCGATGTTAGGCCTTTTAAAGCAGAGAACCTGTTCTTCAGTTCTAACTTGAAGGTATTATGGTGTTTTTTAAGGTTGGTTATGTCAATAGATTTTGTTTGTCTTATGAGCTTGCCACGTTCAAGTTTAGTGTTGAGGTGCATCTTACATCTCACCAATCTATGGTCACTACCTGTGTTGAACTTGTTTAGCACACTGCAGTCTTCTATGACGAATTTTTTGTTACACATAATAAAATCAATTTCACTTGTCGTCCCATTTGGATGTCTCCATGTCCATTTCCTGTGTGGCTTTTTCTTGAAGAAGGAGTTCAAGATGAAAAACCCTTCTGCCTCTGCAAACTCAACGAGAGTATTTCCACGCTGGTTTCTGTTGCCATGACCGAATTTACCTACTGAAGTTTCATTCTGTTGCCGTTGCCCTATTTTTGCATTGAAATCTCCCATAATTATTTTCAAGTGCTGCTTACCTTTATTATTTAGATGACAAATTTCCTCATAAAATTCTTCAATTTCTTCTTCAGGATGACTTGTGGTGGGTGCATAAGTTTGAATAATCTGAGCCTGGTATCTTTTCGAGAGTTGGATAACAAGTCGTGCAGCTCTGTCAGAGGAACTTTCAACTTCTACAACTTTATCCTTCAGTTTCTTGTTTATTATAAATCCAACACCACTAGTTCTGCCAGTATCTGTCCCACGATAGTAGAAGAGATGTCCACTTTTCAGTTCGATGAGATCTTCTCCTTTTCTCCTTACCTCACTTAGCCCCACGATGTCCCACTTGATCCTTTGTAGTTCCTCTTCCAATTCAAGAAGCCTTGAATCAGAAGATAGGGAGCGTCCATTGTAAGTAGCCAAGGTCAGCATCAGATGGCAGCCTAGTCCGGTCCTCCGGGGATTCTTAGCACCCTCTGCCTTCATGTCGCACTGGCCGCTGCCTTGGCCAGGTACATTCCAGCTGCCGGAGACTGAGGGCCAAGATTTAAGTTGTGGAATCATTTTGGAGGGGTTTGGCCATAACTCACCACGCTGGCCAAGCGGGTTGGTGAGTGTGGGATAGAATTTCCTCTGATCCCGATGGTATAGTTATACCGCTATGGGCGGTCGTCAGAGCCCCTTTAGTGGGAACAGGATGCACCACGAGAAGGCGGGGTTGACATTTGTCAAGGAGAGGCTGTGATGTTACGCATCACCTGACCTTGCATCCCTTTGGTGCATATAGCTAATTAAATACTTTCATTTTTTACATAAAAACCTTTATACGAATTGAACACCGTATTCGGCAAACTTCGAACCTAGGGCTTACGGCGAATTTTCAGAAATATTGCAACAGTCCATGTAAATTATTACGACAGCAGCTTTCGAATTACCCGATCCACTGGCCACCGGCCAGTAAAAATTTCATCGGTCCAGTTAATTATTTATGCTACTGGCCCGGATGGCCACTATTTTTTTGCCCGGTTTGTTTTGGAATTTACAGGTTTATAAAGAACTGAACCAAATTTCAAAATATTGAGGTTTGTTTATGGCAGTTTTCAAACTCAGATATTTACTACTCAAAATCTGAATATCGGAATTGCAGATCATACTTCAGTTTTATGAAAATTTTGGACTGTAGGAAACCGAGGTCCAAATCAAAATATTTGGATTAAGACAGCTCCACTTTTTGCCCAACTAGTGACCCCAGAGTACGGGTCTTTTATTATGCTTTCCAACTAGAGGATGAAGACCCATTTACGCTCTGGTTTTGTCCATCTGACTGAATTCTGCCCACATGGGAGAACCTTTCACACAGAAGCAAAGTATTCTATGAAGGTGGCTTTTGGTATGTTGCAAAGTGCTTCATAATTAGTCACTGCATTGTACTCACTGTAGTGTATATGTATATATATATTCAATTTGATGACTTAAAAAAGAAACCTTTTGATTTTTCTTATCAATTTTTTTCAAAGCAGTTTGGAGGCCCCCAAATTCTGAGGCCCTGTGCACGTGCAGAATTCAGGCCCTGACAATACCATAAGAATTAGGTATCTTTCTTGATAAAAACCTTCCAGCAGTAATAGTGCAGGCAAAAATATAATGAATAATATATTAAGAGCTTTACTTCAATAATTTAAGCAGACGTTAAAAAATGCATATTACGTAGATAATAAAAACAAATTTGAATTCATGTATAATCGGTCGCTTAGTTTTCTACTGTGTGAAAGCACAAGTTTGTCCGCGACGGGCATCGAACCCATGTCCCCCTCACTCCGGAGTAAGTCGCTCTCCCAACTGAGCTACGCGGAGAGGAAGTCTCACTGCAGATTTGTTGTCTTGACACATGTTTTCACCTCTGTAGTACGTGTCGACTGTCGTTGTGAGAAGCTTCCGTTCCTTGCAAAACTAGCTCCGTTTCGAATCACGAGTAAGACGTGGATGTTGTGTCGTTCTTAGGCACTGGTTTTCTGAGCCGTCGACGTCCTAAATTAGGAATGGAAAACTCCTGTAAGCCTTTTATGCTAATTGAAGTCATTAGATTCCTCACGCGCATCAGAACATGTTGAGTTGTAAATTGACGTTGTGAAAACACAATTTTGTCTGTGACTGTGCTCGAACCAGCCTCCTTCTACACCGATGCGGAACGTTTTCCCGATAAAGCTACACCGACTGAGTTTAACTCTGCAACTTTGCCGTCCTGACATGTGTTTCATCTCTGTAGTACGTCACATATATCACTCCCATGGGAAGGGCGGTGACACGAAATCGCAGATTTCGGGTCCGCCGCTAACCATGCTGGAAGGAACTCCCTGTAGAAGAAGGAACTTTCATTAATTCCAGACGATGTGAGGAAGGAACATCACACATTTTTCGAAGAACCTATCGGCCAATAGCCCCATTTTTACGATCGGGCGCCAAAGTAGCGAAACAGAAATTCGCCGGTGACGAAGATCGAACCTGCATCCTTCTGCTCCGAAGCCGAATGTCTTCCCAGTTCAGCTACACCGACTGAATTTATCACTGCAACTTTGCCGTCATAGCATGTGCTTCACCTCTGTAGTACGTCACATCGTACCCAGTGAAGCAGAAAACCCAGGGCCGTTGCTAATGGAGGAGGGGGAGGGGGTGCTCTTCCATGTAGAGGTATAATGCCTGCTCTGAGGGGCATAAAAAATAGAAATGCTCAACGTGTGAATAAATTTGCTGGAGATTGTAACGCAAATTGAAAGTTTTACACTTCGGTACTTTCTTGCTTTTTTTTTTTTAAAGACGTTTTAGTTACCCGCATAGGGTATTACGGGCAGTCAACCAGGGTAGGGTAACCTACTCTGTGAGATGTTGGTCAGTCTTATTCATGCGGAAGAAATTGTCCGAAACGGTAGACAGCCACATAAAACAACATGCGAACGTGCCTAACTTCCATGACCTTTCCGAATACCCGCCAGGCATGAACTAATTTGTCATATGTAAAAGTCACCAAGAATATTTAACTTTGAAAATAAGTTTTCCAAACCCCACCCAGAAAACATCTTCTTTTGTTACATTCACAATCTGATACTCATTCATTCTGTGCTGGTTCGTTTTTCATTCTGAATTTCTGCTGAGTGATGTGTTGTCAGCGTTCTCATAACTGTTTCGTTTCATTTGATATTTACAACAAACGCCTCGTAGGTATTTAACTAATTCTCACACTTTCGGTAAAATTATGTTAAAAACCAGAAACGCTATTTTTGAACGGTTATAATACTTTCTTGTAAAACAGATATGAGAAAGTAAAAATTGCATTCTCTTTGGGTGAAAGTGGGGAACGTTTTTACTCGAAGGGGCTTAATTTCAAGTCCCTCTCTCCCATACGAAAGGCTCATTCCGGTCCTGAGCGTCGCTAACACAGTTTCGTGGTTACCTGGACAGAAAAACAAAGCAAGGGAATTTTTTTAGATAACCATGTATGTATTAACTCTTTAAGCGGCCGATGTACCTGAACCGAACTGTGCCAAAAAAATTCTGCCCTCCCCAAACAGAGTTGTTTCCGTAACGACCGATTTCACAAAAGTTAAGGCAAAACAATTCCTTTCATCCTCTCATCTGAGCAGTACCGACGATAAACCTGTCACATGTGATAAGTGTTCCCTTCTAGTCCTTTATTCTTTGCTCCATGACATGATGGAGAAGGTCTAGTCCCCCTGACACGGATATCATGCCACAGGATATAGAAAAAAAACTCAAACATCTTCTCCTTTCTTTCTTAGGTTCGTCCCCACGGTTGTGGCACTTTCATCATTTAATAAGTCAGAAAGGATCATTGTCAATCACTTTTCTAAATGACCTACTTGAATAACAACGCAAGGGGGGGGGGTGTAACATTTTCTTATCCTCTAGTTTTCCAGGTCACTCCTTCGAGCGGCGTTGAGACCACTAAACATACCCCGAATGAATTCGTTGCTGCCACATTCCCCCCACTTCTTAGACAGCGTATATATTCGTCTGCGCTGACTTCATCCCATTTTGATAACCCCGAGTTAACTCGTTCCTGCCACTTAAAGGGTTAATAGGGAATCCTGTCTTTTATATGAAAGCATACTAGTATCTTTACCGAATGTTTATACACTGCTGGCCACCCAAAATGCAACACCCAGAAGGAAGCATCCGATTGTCCTGGAATTCGCAGCATGCGTCGCCCGCGAGAGGACATACAAACGATTAGCATTGCAGGGCATATGCAAATCATGTGCGCACGCCACGCCACCGAGAAGCACTATAAGAAGGGTGCACAGTCGACCGGGTGTAAGTAGTGTAAGTGTATTGTGCTGCCGGACCTGTGCGTGGGAAGCTTCCTGACGCCTCGCCGCAGAATACGGCAGTCATTCCAGCACGTTTCGGAGTTCGACAAAGGACGAATAGTGGCTTATCGCGACAGCGGTTTATCGTACCGAGACATCGGCGCCCGTGTGGGACGACATCCAGCCAGAGTGAGGCGAGTATGGATTCGGTGGGTGCAGGAGGGACCGACGTGACGATTGCCGCAGCCGCGGCACACCACCGAACGAGAAGACAGGCATGTTTTGCGGCGGGCATTGACGGCTCGCACCGCCACATCACGAACGTTAGCGCAGGAATTAGGGTGTGTTGCGCAACAACCTGTGTCAGCACGTGCCGTTCGACGTCATCTGCAGGAGCGGGGACTTGTCGCACGTCGCCCATTGCTCCGGTCACCATTGACGTTACACCACCGGCGAGTGCGGCGGTAGTGGGCCGTTGAACGCCGCACCTGGACTACGGAATGACACGACATTGTCTTCGACGAATCTCGCTTCTGCCTGCAACACCACGATGGTCGGATCCGCTTGTGGAGGCACCGCGGCGAGAGACTGTATGACAGCTGCATTATGCATCGCCATACCGATCCGTCGCCTGGCGTTATAGTTTGGGGCGCAACTGGATATGACAGCCGCACCCCTCTGGTACGCATCGCTGGTACACTCAAAAGCCACCTCACCATCTCCGACGTTTTGGAGCCTGTAGTCCTCCCTTACTTGCAGGACCTGCCAGGGGCCACGTTTCAACAGGACAATGCGCGCCCGCACGTGGCACGCATCGTGCAACAATTCTTCACGGCCCACCAGGTGTCACTGCTGCCGTGGCCCGGCAAGCACCACCCGTGATTACGCCTGATGAACTGTGGCAACGTGTGGAAGCAGCCTGGACCGACATACCCCAAGCCCACATCCAAAGCCTCTTTCGTTCGATGCCGCGGCGTATAGCGGCCGTTATTGCCAGCCATGGGGGGGGGGGGACAGGAGCTATTGATGTTTGAGTGTTCCGCAAGTCGCACGGGCCTGTAAGCTCAATTGTTTCATCTTTGTATCTGTTTTTATGTGTCCAGTAAATCTGGCTTTGCTGTCTCGTGTCCGTCTTGGTGTTGCATTTTGGGTGGCCATCAGTGTACTTCAGGTAAGACACTAAAGAGTCAGATCACCCAATAATGCAGCTTCCTGCCAATCAACGGGGTTCTAGTGTGAGGAGAATGGAAACCCCTTTGTCAAGACGGCAGTCCTAAAAGAAAAAAATGCTTAAGCTGGTGATTTCTCCTTAAGTTAAGACTGCGCTGCTAGGAGGAAATACAACACAGAAAAATTAAATAAGCATGTAGGCTGAGTGATGAGTGTTTTATGCTTGCGAAAGGCATTTCTATTATACTGTATTCTCCACCGGCTCCAACAAAGTAATCCTCTAAGCCCCGTTCTCTAATTTCTTATGGGTAACGCAAAAGAGCACCCCTGTGACCGAGTGGTGAGAGACGCTGACTTCGGGCTAATCGCTCGAGCTACTCCCGTGCCCAAGTGCCGGATGATCCATGGGCTGTGCGCATTGCCCCACGCTGCCGCTGCCTCCGGAATCAGTAACTTCATATCAGGAAGGGATAAGCGACTGCCTATGGCCTCAGGTATTCATCATGGCTTATATCCTGGAACATGCTAAAAAAAAAAATATATGTATCTTTAACTCTCTTCCCGACGCATAAGTCACGTGTATTCAGTAGTGTGAGTTGATATACATTATCCACACTGAATATTTGGAATCGTATAGAATGACAGAATGACTTACTATCTCCTAAGATTCTTTCCTTTCTTCTATTTAAAATTGCCCAAATTAAGCCCGTTTAATGAAAATTGATAAAAACAATTAGTGACAGAAATTTAATAGATTTTACTAAATGATAAAAATAACAAGTCCGATTTTTAACTGCTTTTGATAAATTTCAGGTTCTTTTTTTCGGGAAGTTTCACATAATCTGCTAAAGCACTTTCTTTTCTTAGAACTACATCACTGATTTAAGAAAATGTGGTACGTGTATAGTTAAGAAATTAATGGATCTTGGTTCTTTAGTTTGGGATATCCATTTGTTCTTGTGGATCTGATATTATACTGAAGCCACTTCATTCTATTGCGTCAGTAGGCTGCAAAACAGTAACTGTTGAAATCGCCGTTAAACAAATTAAATGTAAAAAAGTAATATCGAAACTGATGATATCAGTTCATTTTAGTCAGATTTAATGTCACTTGTTTACTGCATTTCAAGAACAGATATGTTTTGTGTCTTATAAGTTCTCTTTCTAAATTTGATGGTGATGGAAAGGAATAGTTTAAAATTTCACTACGCCACCATTTTCTGAAGTGTCATTTCGCAACTTTCAATAAGCGAAGGGGAACATAACCTTTTTTTTTTTTTTTTAGAAACAGAAGAAAAATCCTTCTGCTAGAGCAATAGTTCCACGTATATATGATTCCATATTTTATATCTGATTGTGAAATGATACGTATGACGTGCAGATGTTTTAATGCATTAACTCAAGCTCACTATTCCTTCGGTATACACTCAATACAATTATTATTTCTGACGTCAAGAACTCTTCGTACTACAATGATAATGCATAGACTTTCCTTCTGGTTAATCAAAAATCTTACCTGTCTCTGACTCTCGAAACTTTCTCCATAAGAGCTTCAGAAATGATGTTATTATAAGCATATTTTTTGTATAGTCATTCTACGCTAAGCACACTCTTTTGTAATTTAAAGAAAGGTTGAAAACTTGAGTGGTGATGTTCCAGAAATCGCTGGATGACAAAACTGAGCTTTGCAAAAGCAGAACTGATCTCTATTTCCTTTTACTTTGTTTGATTAGAGGTTATTTTCTTAATAAATATTTGTTCCGTCGAAATACTAACGACGTTTATGTGTTGTTACAGTATCGATGTAAAAAAGATTATTCGGAATATACGAGTAAAATTTCAACATGTTTTCTAGTGATTTGATTTTTTTTTTTTTTTTTTTGTGGAACCAAAAATATTTCAAACGGCGAGCGAGCCCTCGGGCGATGGTCACGACCGAGGAAAAGAAATTAAAAAAATACAGGCACTCAATGTATATAGTCCGTTCATTATTTCCTGAGTGTGAGAAGAATGGAACTGGGCAGTTTGAGAGCATGTCATATTTTAAGAGAGAGAGAGGTGTCGTTTCTTATGAGAAAGTGCATTTGTATTTAGCTAAGGATTCGATACGTTTATCTCTTAAAATGCGAGCCGCCCCTAAATATGGTCAATTCCATTCTTCCCAACTGCCAGGAAATAATGAACGAATCACATTTCGTGATTGTTGATTTTGTAACACTTCACCGAAAAATAAAAAATAATAAAATAAACAATATTTCTAGCGAATGGCGTTCTTCCTGTGGAAAACATTTTGCTCTGAACTTCGTCATAAGGATTTTCTAAAGAGTACAGTTTTAAGTTAATATTTTGTTTACATAAATTACACGGTTGAGTCACATTATCGTGACCACCAGATAATATCCAGAGTAACCGCCGTGTGCAGCGCGGACAGCAGCTAGACGGGCTGGGAGTGACTCAATAAGGTGCTGGAAGGGGATCACAGGTATGTGAATCCATGCTGACTGCAGTGCATCTCACAGCTGCTGATCCATATGTGGTGGAGAATCCATAGAGCGAACAACACGATCGAGGTTGTCCCACAGACGTTCAATTGGGTTTAAGTCTGGGGAATTAGGGGTCCAGGGAAGTACTTTGAAGTCTTCATCGTACGTACTCTTTCAACCACTCTCGGACATTTCTAACTGTATGACACGTCGCATTGTCGTGCTGAAAGATCACATCCACCCCAGGGAAGACAATCAGCATGTATGGGTGCACGTGGACTGCACGGATGGATTCATAACGAATTCGGTCCATAGCGCCTTCCACAGGTATGAGTGGACCCAGGGAATGCCACAAAAATATTCCCCAGACCATAACGCTGCCCCCACCAGCCTGTGTTCTTCCAGAAATGGTTGAAGAGTGTTTGTTCTCCGATGTTTCTCGCCTTATGCGCTAACGTCCATCCGTTCGATGAAGCAAAAAATGTGACTCATCGGAGAAGGCAATCCTTTCCCAATCAGTGGAGGTCCACTTCCGATACCGCCGTGCAAATGTAAGCCTTTTCTGCTGATGCACCTTCGTTAGCATAGATGCAGGGACCATCCGTCTGCATTGGAACCCCAAACGCAGCAGGGTTTGGTGAACTGTCGTTTTAGGCACACTCCCGGTAGCCCCCTGGTTCATTCGGCCAGTGAGTTGCTCCACTGTAGCGTGTCGATCGGCCCGCACGCACCTAAGCAACCGACATTCACCTCTCATATCAATGGCATGTGGTGCTCCGCAGTTCCCACATCGCTTATTCCCAATGGTGCTATTTCTTCAATCATGATGCACTTTAACTACAGCAGCACGCAAACAGTTCACAAACTGCGCTGTTTCAGAAATACTGCCACCCTTGGCCCGAAAGCCGATAATCATCCGTTTTTTCAAATCTGATAAATCGCTCTTTTTATCCATGACAGCAACGAGTGATATGTTTTAAGTTTGCCTACTGCACACCTTATATACCTTCCAAGCCAGCTCACGACACGTGCCTTCTTTCATTCGCTTCGCGCTGTTGACGTCAAAAGTAAGAGGTGGTCACAATAATGTGACTCGACTGTGTATATTTTTGTGGTAAAGTATAAATAAGATGCATGGGGAAAAAATTGAAACGAGATCTTGGGTAAATTGCTGAGAACACAAAATTCTGAGAATTGTTTATTGAAGTGATGCTCATTTGTTTGGGGGGGGAGGGGGATGCGCGATTTTTCTGTTTTCACCGAGAATCTCCTTTTTCCGATTCACTTCTGGAATTTTTCATGTTATTTACGGAACGTTCCACAAATCCCGCCTGGCAAAATGTTTCACACTTTTTTAAAAATGTGTGGAGTATTCGTTGGAAATTACTGCATAACGTTTTCAAAGCTGTTGAGGTAATTAAACAGCCTCTTTTTTGGTATGACTTAGCATATCTTTTGTTTTTTTTTCTGTTGAGAGTCTCATATTTCCTTCAGCCCTCTAACTCGTTCCTCCTGGATTAATAAACATCATGTTCTGGTGTTCACGAATTTCATAAATATTAACTTCGCATCTCTTGTGCTTCTTCCCGGCAAAATTCTAAACTTTCCCGCTTTCCTTACACCTTCTCTTATCTTAATTTCGAAGAATATTCTTTCGTCAAATCTTAATCAGAAGTACCTATACTTTTCTTTTTCAAAATGCGGTTTGAAACAAAGCAAAGAAAAAGATGGGGGAAAGAATAATGTTCTTCAAACATTGGGATATTAGCAATAAATCAATAAATAGAACTGAGAGAAAAGGCAGTGAAGAACGAATGAAGCCTTATGCCCTGTATATATATTCAAAACTTGCGTAATCTTACTGCATGAAAGACAAAACCAAAGAAACGCGTGCGCACACCCACTCACACCCACACCCACACATATGAATAACACATTATTCATGGAAGAAAATGTGCTTTGATGATGCGAAAATGTTTTCATATCGTTATGCACATAAAGCATTGGAGAATAATTTTATAACTCCAGCTGGACAAATTACAGATTTTCGATTTGAACCAGCACTTAAAATTGGAAAACCTTCACCTTACAAATCTTATAAAGCTGTAAAATTTACATGTTATATCTTCAGTAAGGCAAGTTAAAAGCAAGCTCATTTGTAATAAATAAGTAAGCGACAAAAGCAGTCTGATAATACATTTGACATTAGTTGTCAATCTTCGGAGTATCGTCAGTAGGAATGAGGATATTTTAAAGTAAAACACTTGTGGCATATTTTTTCATTCGTTTTCAACATTTTTCTCGCTTATTTGTTACAGAATCAGCTGCTTTGTAATAATACGAAACAATAGATATAAATAAATAATACAAAGAAAAAGAAAACGGTAGTTCGTACAGTGAAAGTTCAGCCTACGAGACAGTGAACTCCAAGAAAGTAAAAACAGATTTCTCACACGTCTTGCCAAAAACATAAATTGAAAGATTGTGGAAGAGGCAACACAGCCAATGAGAATCTCTTGCATCGGTAAGTGCAGACATCGATGCAGACTGATAATTGCATGTGACAGTTTGGATCTTCTAGTTCTTCATTTTCAGAATTGTTGTTTTGTACTATCAAAATTTTATTCTGTCTTACGAATAAAATTTTGATGTTACGTTTCTCGAAGCAAACGAGAAACGTAACATGATTTGCTATTACTCTATGGATTAGCGTATCCTGAAAGGCGCTTATAGATGATATGCAGCAGCGGACTCGCAATCCATAAACGACCCTGCAATCTATTTAGTTCGGCCCGCTTTGGGGGAAAATTATTGAGGTATCTAATCCCTAAAAACACGGTATGTCAATATCACCAGCATTTACTATTTAAACATCTTTTCAACACAGGTTTACAATCATTGCCGGTTCTTTTTACGCTTTTCAACCGTAGGTTGAAGAAGCGTATATGCTCCAGCATTGTCCGTCTGTCTCTCTGTCTGTCCGTCCATCCGCACGATAACTCGCGTAAAAATGGTTCGATTTTGATTAAATTTTAGTATGTGGTAGGGGACCACCTGAGGACGAACCCTATTGAAAACGGGCGAAATGGAGTCAAAGGTCAAGACATAGGAGCGGGATCCATTTCATTGCCCTTATGCATCATAACTTACGTAAAATTACTTCGATTCCGACAAAACTTTAACATGCTGTTCCGGTGGTATGCTGAACAGGTTCTGTTTAATATAATCGAAATGGGGTCAAAGGTCAGGACGCAGGAGCGAGATTTATTCTACAGTCATTAGCCTCATAACTTGACTAAAAACGCTTCTATTGCGACAAAACGTTAGCATATTGTTCCAAAGATATACTGGACCGGTTCCGTTTAATATCATCGAAATAGGGTCAAAGGTCAGGGCGCAGAAGCGAGATTTATTCCACAGCCATTATCTTCATAATTTGACTAAAAATACTTCTATTTCAACAAAACTTTAGTATGTTGTTCCGGAGGTATGTTGAACCGGTTCTGTTTAATATCATCGGAATGAAGCCGAAGGTCAGGACACAGGAGCGAGATTTATTCCGCAGCCATTATCCTCATAATCTGAGTAATAATTTCTGGTATGTTGGAAAGCGTATCATAATCAATGCATTGCATGATTTTACTATGTAACCTGTTGTATTAAGGCAATTATCAACAAATTTTACCTGATAATTTTCCTGGATCGCGAATCCCTAGCAAAATTTAATGTAAGAAAAAAAATTTTTCCGTTGCTGAGAAGCAAAAGGCAAGGTATATTCTCTGAGAGAAACTGTTGAAGACTTTATTCCATTCTTATGAATTTTACTGAGAAAACTGAATTCAGAATTGGTGATAGTTTCTTCACGTTAAGTAAACACGGAGATCCAAATGCGCCGATACTTAATTTCTTTTTCAAGACTTACCTATCAGTAATGAAATAATTCCGAATTATTTTTTTTTCAAAAAACAGAAAATGCTCAGAATTCCAGGAATTGCAGTGCAAATTTATAAAGTGAGAGAACTTAAAAATGCGGAAATTCCTTTTTATTTATTTACTGCCTATTTTTATTTATTTTACTGTTTATTTTTATTTATTTCTGAAAAAGTATTTTTGCTTAGTTGAAGCAGACTTTCCAGAACTGCAGTTCAAGGATTCGTGAAACCGTAACGCCCGAAAAGAGTAAATCACATGCAGATCTCGTTCCAAGAAAAATCACCTACATATAAAAAGCAGAAACACAAAAATTTTACTGTAGATGAGCCTTAGTGCATTAACGCACACAATGAATTTTCAGTTTCTGTCCCACACTATTGATAGCATATTTGATTAGATTTTATTGATTATTCAACTGCAATTGACAAAAGTGGACTGATGTAGAGAGCTCGGGGGGGGGGGCTTGAATTTCAAAGTCGAGGAAGGGGAAGGGGAAGGGAGGTATCAAAAACAGTTTGGCTCAGTAGAACATTTGCTACTACGGGTTTTGTTTTTTTGTTTTTAATTTTCCTGAGGCTGTCAAAGTGGTAAAAGAAATTTGCCTTTTTAGTATAAATTGGTGTTCTTCTACAAGAATACTGAAGTATATACATACTTTTTTTTCTTGAGTTAGCACAAGGTCTACCGGCCCACCAGGAAATTTCCCGGTATCCCGGCGACCCAGTCCGCGCCTGATGTTATGTGGTGTAGAATGAGCGCAACGCATGGAAAACAACTTCTAAAAAACACTTCCAGATTTGCTCAGCTTCATCAGGACCATTACCGTTACTATGACAATATATTAACCTTTCCTGTACTGGTGAAATTTTAGTGGTGGAGAAATCCGAGCACTATCCGTATTTCACCTAAGAAAATGCTCAAAAATTGTACTGAGAGAAGAATTGCAGTTTATTTTAGAAATTATTGAAAAATGCCTAGGTTTAAAGCCAGTTGATGATACGCTCAAAAGAATACTGCCTCCTTATGATTTTTGCTCGCCACAAAGGCACAACTATAGGTAAAGTACAGATCATCACGCGCCATATATATTTACAAATCTCAGGTACTCTTATTTTTAAGGGACTGTATTATAGGCTCTTTCGGTTTTATTGTTCCTTAGAAATACGAGAACAGTAAGATTACATTGCTATAAAGGCTTTCTATATCAACGGTTTTATATAAAAGTGTTTTTGATATTTGTAAATGTGATGTGTGCGTTTATTTGTACTAGCTATGTTAATCATAGAAATACGGTAAAAGTGTGATGCAAATAACTAAAACAGCCTGCTAAGCTTAAGGTCACATAAAAGTATCTTGCATATTTGTAAACGTGGAGCATGTGGTTATCTTTGCTAGTAAGTAAACCTTACGAACACAACCAGTAATTATCATTACTGGTTGTGTAAAACTTACAAATATGAAAACAATGGAATAAAAATTTCTAAAAAGGTCTAGCGTTAAGGCCTTAGATTTTACATTTGTGTGGAACAGTAACATTATTGTCTTTCTTAGCTATATACTTTTACGAATATGGAAACAATAGAATTAAAATATCTAATAAAAGCCAAATAGCCCTAGGGCCTTATGAGTTACTGACTTACAAACTTTTAAATATGTGGTATGATATTATCTTGAGTAGTTACCTAAAGCTTTTTGGATATGAAAAAGGTAGAATTAACATTTCCAGAAAGTCCTCCTGGTGTTCTAGTTGTAAAATTGTAAAATGCAAATTATATTTAACACGTGGGGGATGCAGAATCCCGATGATTTGTATCATTAAATGAAAGGACAATTTTTATAAGGTCCCTAAAGTGTGTGCGGCCAGTTTTTCTGTGGCTACTTTTCCTATACCCATTGGAAGAAAGGAGAAAGTCGGGTAATTTCGTCTTAGAGTGAAATTATTTTATTGCCTCTAGAAACAAAACCCTCTTTGAAATAACAGTAAGAAGACGCAGCGGGAAGAGGGGAATATTTCGCTTAGCTCTTGCTTTCCATTCTTTTAATCTGATAAATTTTCTAATGAAAATAGTAGTTTGCAATGTCCGGGACACTGACTGAGTGAATGCTGCTAATCTCTTTTACACGCCTGTTTGGTATTTATGGGAAAGTTTAAAAAAAATCGGTTTTTAAATTATGTTTCTAATGGCAACGTGTTGAACATTAAAAGGTGTTCAAACACTCTGGATCCAGGAATTTCGATTTGGGAGGGTGCTGGAAACGTTGGGGGAGGAGGTTGCAAACATTTGGGGGTGTTGAATGAATGTAAATTTTTCGAGGGCTGAAAATTTCTATAATAAAATATTTAGCCTTTAAACTTTCGATGAAGAATAGGGGAACTTCAAAAATGGAGAACTGCTGAATTTTGTATAGTTAAGAATGTTTAAAACCGGAAATGTTTTCCCAAAGATACACAGTGTTATTCTGTTTTTGTGCTTTTTTCATTTTTATCATATCCAAATGTTTCCCTAAAAAAGCCGAAAGAAACTACATATTAATATGGGTTGATGCACAATAGTTCTTGAAGGTGATCCGTAAAGTCCCCCTCAGGAAAAGTCCCCCATCTTTTTCAGTCGGGAACCGTGCACAAACTGTAGTTTACACAAAATATCGAATGTAGGGGTGATTTCCGGAATCACCATTTCTATTTTCACGCTGTTTAAAACAAGTGCAGCCGTACAACTAGCACAAACATGTGGGGAAAATTTTCCGGGATCGGCATTTCTATTTTTTTACCCCAACCTACAGATGTTTAAGACCGTTACCGCAGTCTATAGTAGCAAGCGGTCTTACAAGTAGCAGGCACTTGAAACTTTTAGGAGGGCCTAGACGATAGGCATAATAATTAATATTTTCTGCCTGAGTATTATCGCAATATTCATAATTTGACATGTTACGTAAGCGTTATAAACATGAGCACGATGGAAAAAAAATGCCGATCCAGGAAATTTCTCCCACCTTGTCAGCCTGCTACTTGTAAAACCACCTGTTACTATAAACTGCTGTGAAAGTTGAAATGCTTTGTGACGTATATTCTATTTTAACTTTCCTTTTGAGTTTCTTTTTCTATGTAAATTTTCGGGTACGGAGAAGTGGCCACCGGAAAATTGGCCACACGGAGAACTGGACACATTGGAATTTCAGTGCAATAAAATTGTTCTGCAAAAACAAATTTCGTGTGGCTATATTCCCCACTACTTGAGCAACCATTGTTCACAAAACATTTTTTTAATATTTCATTTTCAATAAGAAATGTAGACATTTCCATGATTTTAGGGCCAAAGACAAAGCGGAGAACTGGTACCAGGATAACTGGCCACCGGAGAGGCGCTACCCGAAGAAATGGCCACAAAAATTTATAGGGTCCGTATAAAAATTGCATTTTTGGCAGCTTCGTGGCCACGCCCCCACAGGTAGGTTATCTGAGTCACATAAAGTTTCTGCAATTTCGTATTTTCTTAGTTGCGATATTTAACGTAGTTCTTTATAAAAAAAAAATTATAATCTACAACTCAACAAAAGAATTTCAGGGTTTATACAGCTCCAAAAATTCTTTGCGGGCATGTTCAAACGCAGGAAACTTGTCGAGGAAGGGGGACTTATACCAAAAATATAAAATATAAAGAATTTCTAGTCCGATCGGGAGATTTTCAGCGTTTGCAAACACAACTCAACAAATTCTGTCCGCACATTAGCTAACGCAGAAAGCCTGTCGGGGGTGGGGTGGGGGATGGGTAATGCCGAAAATATAAAATATAGGGAATTTCTGGTCCGATCGGAAGATTTTCAGCGTTTACAAATTACAGTTCTACAAGTTCTTTATATTCTATGTTTTTGGCGTTAAGCTCCCCCCCCTTCCCAAAGACAAGTTTCCTGTGGCAGCAGATGCCCGCAGAAGCTTTGTTGAGTTGTAGTTTGTAAACGATGAAAATCTCCCGATCAGAACAGAAATGCTTTATATTTTATGTTTTCGGCAGTACCCCCGGAGAGGTTTCCTGCGTTAGCACATGGCCGCAGAGAATTTGTTGCGTTGTGCTTGTAAACACTGAAAACCTCCCGATCGGTCCAGAAATGCTTTATATTTTATATTTTTGGTATTAAGCTCCCCCCACCACCACCCCTCCCACAACAGATTTCCATCGTTAGCACATGTCCATAGAGAATTCGTTGAGTTGTGTTGGTAAATGCCGAAAATCTCCCGATCGGACCAGAAATTCTTTATATTTTGTATTTTTGGTGTTAAGCCCCACCCCCTCCTCCCCAATAGGTTTGCTGCTTTTGCACATGCCTGCAGAGAATTTGAGGAGCGGTAATTTATAAACCCTGAAATTCTTTTGTTGAGTTGTAGATTATTAATATTTTTTATAAAGAACTACGTTAAATATCACAATTAAGAAAATACGAAATTACGGAAACTTTATGCGACTTAGATAACCAACTTGTGGGGGCGTGGCCACAAAGCTGTCAAAAACGCAATTTTTATACGGACCCTTAAAATTTTTGTGACCAGTTCTCCGGTGACCACTTCTCCTACACCCAAGTCGCCCAGGTTTGAGTCCCGGATTTGAGGTACGCTTATCGGACGGCATTGAATTTAATAATGTTGCACTTATTAAAAATTTCTAAAAAGGCCCAGGTCTAGAACTTTGAAGTTAATTTTTGATGCCTAAGTAAAAGCGCAACACTGGCTTGTATAGCGCTTTTAAGAATGCTTAGGCACCAAACAAGAATATGAGAACCTTTATGAATATGAGAACAGCTGATAAAACACTGTTAAAAGGCCTAGTAAGTTACGTTTTGTGCCTGAGTAAAGGTGCAATACTATGGCCTTGTCTTGTTATGCAAACTGTATGAATATGAGCACGGCGAATTACAAAATGTTAAAACGGCAACACCTGAAGACAAACCAGTTGAGTCCCTTCTACTGACTTTTATTGTACGTTTGCACATACTCAATATTTAATCTGTAACCCAAAATCCTCCAAAAAGGCCCGGGGCCTAGGTGCCTTGTAAACATATGAAGACTGGTCGGTTAAGTTCCTATTTTTTTTTTTTTTTTTTGAGCCTTTACAACGTCTTATCACATATCAAATATGTAGACTGAAGACTGTTTGAAGGCCCGCGGCCGTGGTGCCTTGTAAACATCTGAACCTTGATTAGTTGAGTGCCTTTTATTAGCTTTTATCGCAGGTGTGTTTACAAACACAAAATATGTTTGGATTGCAGTTTAAACTCTCCCCAAGAACTGTCTGCAGATTATTGGTGCCTTGTAAGCATCCGAAGACTGATCTGTTGAGTACCTTTTACTAGCTTTTATTTTACTTTATGTGACGACATGCCAAACATTAAAATCATAACTCAATATTTAGTGAGTCAGAAAATGTTTACATATCCCTTGTGCCATTAGGATCTTATACAATTCCTTTATGTCACTTGGGAAACTGTTACATGTCGTTTTATGCCATTAGAAAAATCCCTAAACTTTGACAAGATCTCCGAAAAAAATGTAATTTGTGTCCACTGCTTGATATGTGAAGGTGTGGGAGTTTTCCTGTGTAGAACTTTTTCCGACAACCAGTTATTTCACTGGTTCATTACTTTTCAATAAAATGATACGTGCTTTACACAAAAAAAAAAAAAAAAAAAAATAATAATGCTAACCAACAATGAAGAGCGTGATTTGAGGGTAAACTACTTTTGTCTTTTATAGATAGATGAAAAATAAGTTCATTTGCGTTGATTATATTAGGTGTACAAATAAGTTTTAAAGCGTTTTAAGACAACGCAACATGTAATTTGAAAGAAAACAACAATCCCTTTACGAATCAAAATATGCGCTGTCATTATCTATCACCTTCCGTCATCGGTCAGGCAGCTGACGGACTCCAGCCATGAAGAATACTTCGTCGTGTGACGTGATGAAGTCGTCAACGCATTTTTGCACTTCGTCACATGTCCGGAACCGTACAGCAGACAAACCATGTTGCATCGATCAGAACAAATGACAGTCTGAAGGGGCGATGTCGGGACTATACGCCAGTGCTCCAAAACTTCCCAGCCAAGCGTCAATAACGTTTTCTTGACGGATTTCGCGACCTGCGGCCTAGCGTTGTCATGCAGTAATTTCACGGGACGCAATCCTTTGCCTGTGAATAGACGTTTTCGACAGATTTCCTGCTTCAATCGCATCAATTGTTGCTTGTAGTGATCAGCAGTAACATTTTGACCCTGTTCTAATAGTTCATAATAGAGCACACCCTTCATGTCCCACCAGATGCACAGCAGAACTTTCTTGGGGCGAATATTGCGTTTCGGTGTCGAAGTCGTTGCTTCACCGGGGTCTACCCAGTGTTTTCTTGAGTTTGGGATTGTCGAACCATATCCACTTTTCATCACCCGTAACGATTTTCTACAGCAAAGCCTTTCTGTGTTGTTTATTCAACAGATTCAAACACTTCATGACACGCTCATCCTTGTTCCTCTGGCTCAGGTCATGTGGCACACATTTTCCTTCCTCCTGAATCTTTCTCATTGCGCGTAAGCTATTGAAAATAATTTGTTGAGTTACCCCCCAGTTGTTCAGCTAGTTCATTTTGCGTTTAAGACGAACCCACATCCGGCAATGCTTGCAGTTCTTCATGTGCAACCTTCTGCGGGGCGCAGCTACGTTCTCGATCGCTAACATCAAAATCGCCTGCTTTAAACCGTCTAAACCAAAACTCACACGTTCTTTTCGATACAATATTCTCCCCTAGAACAGAACAGATCGATGCACATACTTTTGCAGCACTTTTTCCTTGATGAAATTCGTAACGAATGCGGTGTCGAATAAATGCAGTATCGCTTGCCATCTTTCACCTACCGATGTGCAAGTGCGTTTGACTGTTGGGCAAACTTCTGTGTCACATTTTATACTCTGGACCAGTTACAGTCACATGACAACAACGCGAGGGAATGTCAGATATGTAAATTAGCGGTATACGTCACACAAAAAAAGCTTTAAAACTTATTTGTACACCTAATATTTAGGAATAATTTTTGTGTTAAAGTAAGATATAAGACCTACACTTTTAAACTTGTTTTTTATTTTTTGGCTGTCGGGTTATACGTCAGCGAACCGATCTTAATTAAACTTCTATGCTTCAAACACATTTTACTCCGTCTCATCAACTTTCTCGCGTATACTTCGATGAATACATTAGCGGTAAACGTAGTTTTATTCAAATTTTCATTCCTCATGGCAAAAATTCGCCGATCGTTCTACTGTGCGATTACGTTGGTTCTGGAAATGCAACAACAGGAAGTGAAGGGTTTCCAGTTCCTAGAGAAAAATATTAAACACACGTTGAAACTTCCCCTTTTATTTGTGCGTTCTGTAATATGTAATATCCATAGCAATGATCTGCAAAAAAAAAAAAAAAAAAAAAGGAAATGAAGAAAAAACAGCGATTTAATTTTTTTTTAAATTCATTACTTCACTTCTCCATTAGCCGGTTAACTTTCGAAACTGCTTCACTTACCGAGAATTGACTGTTCCTTCGCTAAAAAGAAAGAAAAAAAGGGGGGGGGGGGGCTCAGATTTACTGTGCCAATGTAGCTTATCATTGCATCTCTTCAGCTGCGCAGAAAAGATGAAATTCAAATTCAGCAGTTTATTGTTTAATAACCTATTAGCAAAATTGCTGAAACAAAAGCAGCTCTAGCATTCGACAAAAGGTCCCTAAAATTAATGTCTAGTTTTCTACCTTAAAAATGATATTTTGTTAGTATAAAAGATACTGTTGTGCTTTGATATTTCCCTTTAATGAAATCAGAGTGATTTAGGTAGAAGAATTTCGTAGAGCCAAGCTATTTCAAAGGAAATAAGAGACAATTTAATTACGTTTTTGTTGATAGAGAGAAATCAAAGGTTCTTACTACACAACCAAATGATTCTTCCAGTGAAAAATAATTCAAGGTGTGTTCCGCACGAAGCTCCTGAACTTTTCCAGTTCCTTTGTTTTCTTTCTCTCTTTATGTGTGTGTGTGTGCGTGTGACTATAGTCTTAAGGTGGACGTCAAGTAATTTTGCTTCCTATACTTCCAATGGAAATACTTCTGTACACATTTTCTTCACAATTAAGGCGTTCCCAAGGATGAAAATTTGAACATCGATAAAAATAGCTTCATTTTATAACTTGGAATACTTTATATTTTCTAAAACATAACTATAATTATGCAATCCAACATCTGTTTGTCTACTGACGTCATCAAAGTACAGGTCGCGCCCCCTTTTTCTGGTTTCAGCACCACCAAAGGAAAAGTTATTAATTTTTATTATAATTATGGTTATGTTGTAGAAAATATTAAGTATTCCAAGTTATAGTATGAAGTTATTTTAATCGATGTTCAAATTTTCATCCTTGGGAACGCATTAATTGCGAAGGAAATGTGCACAAAAGTTTTTCCTTTGGAAGTATAGGAAGCAAAATTACTTGACGTCCATCTTAAAGAAAAAAAAAAATCCGTTTGCTCTCTAGCGTCATTTTAGCCCTCCAGATTAATGGCAAAAGACGCTAGCTGCGTTATTTTTATTTCATTGTTTCTTGAAACGTTCTATCTCATACATTTCCCAGTTTCACCATATGTGGACAAATTTGCAAAGTATGGCACTGAAGGGAATGTGAGAGGGAGTAGGAGTTGGAAGCATTCCCAGGGTTGCAGTGGTGTGCTAATTATGGTGGGGTGAATTATGTTTGAAGAAGTCAGGAAGCTCTTGGAGATTCCGCTATCGCACCTCCTTGCTTACCTTCAAGCACCGGAAATCTCACCTGTTGGGCTTCCGCGCTTTGTATACCCCGCCACTTTACAGCAGCTTCTTGGCTTTGGGAATATCTACGAATTTCTTCAACGAATGGAAAGGCTAATGAATCTTTTGCACTCCAAATGACAGCTCATCAAATAAAGGTCAAAAACAGCATGTTAAAATATTCTTTTGGGTTTTATTCATGAAATTTAAAAACACTTTTAGAGTGAAACGGAAGTTCTTTTTAAGAAAACAAGATGCAGAAAACGCCATTTTGGATTTCTATTTATTCCTTTGAAAACGAGTCAAGGAAAAGTGGCCACACACACACTTCAGGGGGACGTACAAAAATTGCATTTTTTCTTCTGTCTTTTTACAAGGAAATTAGCGCCTCAAACACCACTGTATTATTAAAGAGATACGGGATTGCACCATATAATACAAATCTTGAAGATGACAATCCGAGTTTTGGTGTAAATCTGACTTACCATCCTTGTCGCAATTACACCGAAAATCGGATTGTCATCTTCAAGTTTTGTACTACTGTATTAATCTTTAACGAGAACTTAACAATGTAATCATTATAGATTTCCAATGAAAGGTACAATTACTTTCTACTGGGGTTGTGATCGGGTGTAGGAGAACTGGCCACAAAAATTTTAAAGGGCCGTACAGAAATTGAGTTTTCGACGGCTTCGTGGCCACGACCCTCAGAGGTTGGTTATCTGAGTCATATAAAGTTTCCGTAATTTCGTCTTTTCTTAATTGCGATAATTAATGTAATTCTTTATAAAAAATGTTTATGGTATACAACTCAACAAAAGATTTCGGCATTTGCAAGCTACAACTCGACAAATTTTTTGAGGGCATGTGCCTACTTAGGTAACCTGTCGAGAGGGGGTAATACCTAAAATATAAAATATAAAGTATTTCTGGCCCGATAGCGAGATTTTCAGTCTTTATATGAGAGATTTTCAGCCTCAACAAATTATCTGAGGGCATATGCTGCCTCAGGAAACCTGTCGGGATGGGGGGGGGGGTAGACGTCAAAAGTGTAAAATATAAACAATTTCTGATCCGATCGGGAGATTCCACCTACCCCTCCCGACAGGTTTCCTGGGGCAGCCCATGCCCTCAGATAATTTGTTGAGTTGCAACTTACAAATGCTGAAAATCTCCCGATCGGACGAGAAATTCTTTATATTTTACACTTTTCGTATTAACCCCCCCCCCTTCCCCATATATTTCCTGAGTAAGCACATACCATCAGATAATTCGTTGAATTGTAACTTGTAAACGCTGAAAATCTCACGATCGGACCAGAAAATTTTAATATTTCATATTTTAGGTTTTAAGCACCCCACCCCCTACCAGTTTCCTGGGTTTGCCCATACCCTTAGAGAATTACTTTAGCTGTAGTTTATATACCTTGAAAAATATCGTAAATACGAAATTACGGATGTGTTAGATAATCAATCTCGGAATACGTAGCCTACTGAGCAGTCCAGAATGCAATTTTTATACGGCCCCTTAATTTTTTTGGCCAGTTCTCCATTTTGTCTTTCGACCGAAAATCATGGACATGCTTAAATTTCTTACTGAAAATGAAATATTAATTAAAAAATATATGTTATGAACAATAGTTGCTCAAGTAGTGGAGAATATAGCCACACGAAATTTGTTTATGCAGAACAATTTTATGACACTGAAATCCTAATGTGTTCAGTTCTCCGTGTGGCCAGTTCTCCGGTGGCCACTTCTCCGTACCCGGTTGTGATCAGAGGGATTTTCTACTATCCACAGCTCAGTTCATTTCACCGTATAACCGGTGTTATGTGGCCGCTCAATCAACAGTTTCCCTCAGTCTTCTCAGCCCACACCACCAAATACGCATAACGGAACTTACTTCATTAACTGCATTGAAATTACTGGCTTACCAAACAAACCTGTAGATTAAAAAATATATATATTTTGAGTCAGCGATCATATTTTATTTAGTTTTATTGTGCTCTGTGATTATAATTTGGTTGAAATTAAAATTAAATTGAGAAAACCTTATATGAATAACCTCGACTCACTCTGGCCCTTCACGCACGCAAAAAAAAAAAAAAAAAAAAAAATGATTGTTGGGGAAATGCACATTATGACAACCATGCACACATTTAGGGAAAAAAAAAAAAAAAAAAAAGAAAAAAAAAACCTCGAATGTATTGACCAGTCCCGGGTCCTGCTAGATCGAGCAGTTCCGTTGCCTGTGTTGTATAAAATCAATTTGAAGGCCTATATTACGAAAGAAAACGTTATCTCGTCTGCTCGAGCCTTAATTTGGAAAGTCTGGCCCGGCTCAGAATTTTTTGTTTACGGCACGGACCGTTTGAGACTTTTAATAGGCGTTTACCGCCTCTTTTTACAAATAACGCAAGGTTCGCTCTAGAGAGCAGGATGTGTGGGACTTAGAGTACCCAAATCTGCTCTGAACTATGATGCCAGAAATTTTATAAATGAAATTTTTGAAGCGTACTGAGAAATGTCATCATATCAGGTATCTAATTTGGACATCTTTTTAAATATCATGTTAACTGCATCATTTCCTTTTCCGAAAGTTAAGTTTCAGGATCCAAAACCTGAGCAGTTGCGCATAAACCCTATTTTCTTTTTAAGTCAGAATCACATCTTCTTCGTTTTCAGGCTAGTGCATAGACTTCCACTCGGTGTTAATTCTGAAATTACACACTGCTCGATACGAAAAACTCTTTATTTCAAACTTTTCATAACGCTCCCAACTTCAGTTCGGATGCGCATTCTTATGAGAGAAATAACCAGTCAACGAAATTCTTGTGACGAAAACAAAATTTAGGCAATAATTTTTGTACGTGACAGATACAAGAACGTCTTTTTGGTATAGGTATTTGAATGTGTCAGTAAATTCCTCTCGTAAGAGTAATAATGTAACAAGTCTTTCTGTTATGGAAAAAAACAAAAAAACAATAGAAATGTTTGTGAAGCTGGCTATGAATTTCGGTAGTCAGAATGCAGAACGCTGATTGATCTGATCGCTTTCATTCTGACCTTTCTATGATGACGTCTTGCTCTTTTCTACTTACAGACAGGGTACATAGCGGAGCCCACAGAGGCATGTGCAGTGAGCAGTGGAATTACCAAGACATTTGTGGGAATAACAACGAAAAATTAGAGAAATTAAAATTTGTGGTGATTTTAAGTCAGGAACTCAATTTAGGGACCCCCTCTACCTCATAAGAGACGAGAAAGCTCATGCAGACTTAATAGCAAAGTCTTGTGCAATAAATTGGATATGCAGTGCTAAACAATCAAGAACGAAATGGATTAAAAACAAGAATTTCTTTTCATCAATTCATTGTGGAGACGCCAAGACGTCATTATCCCGCTACATCCTATCAAATCTCGTGGAATTACTAAAGGTGGAATTCAACAAAACAGCGATCAGATTGTTGTAGGCACTGTACGCGCGCGTGTGTGTGTAAATATCGTAACCAACCATTCCCAATCCACTGCTGAAGAACGATCACACTCACCATGTTTCACACACCAAGTCTGTCTTCAGCTGTTTTCTCCCATACCACTCCGGTGTGCTCATGAATTTCATCCACTAATCTCCCATGTGGTCTTCTGTTTCGTGACATCTGGGCTAGTATTTTAGTTGTCCAACGGCGGCCAGTTCTTCTAGAAATATGTCCAGCCCATTGCTATTTGAGGGTCGTTACTTTGATCACATGCCATCAACTTTGTCATTTTCTTGTTCCATGAGTTCTTTTTTCAAACTTTCTTGGTTGCACCAAGTTTGCGTCTTTCCATGCTCCTTTGAGTATATCATCATCATGATCATCAATCATTCACAATCCACTGCTTGATGAAGGTGTTCCCAAGTATTTTGGGCTGTCTGCCGCCATGACTCTCGGATTACTTTCGAATTTTATCCACCCATTTCCTACCTGGTCCGGTCTCCGATGTGTCCAGCCCATTGCCACTTGAGTGTCTTTACTTTGATCATGATGTCATCCACCCATATCATTTTCCGGACCCATGAGTTACTCTTTCTATCTTCTCTGGTTACACCAAGTATGTATATCTCTATGCTTCGTTGAGTTGTCCACAGCCTTAGAAAGTCGTTTTTAGTTAAGGTCCATGGCTCTCACTAGTAAGTAAGAGCAGGGAGGATTTATTTTTTGGTTGAACACTTTTCTTTTAACACATAATGGTAAGTAGTTCTTGAAAATTGTACTGTTCCTCTCTTAGCTTTGTACACATCTATGAGTACTCTAACGAAGTTTGTGTGAGGGTGGAGAGCTGCTGCTGGTAATGTCTTAGGATTCTGCGTAGTATTAACGCCCCTAAAATACAAGTTGCCCTATACTTGTTTTTAGAAATCGAGGTTAAAATGCAGGAATGCTATAAAGCTAATACAATAAAGCATTGTTTACACGTTTTTCCAGGAACCAAATTAAAAAAAGTGCAGCTGTGTAAAACGTTACAGCGAAACTTCAAATTTTAATGATATTGCTATAAAAATTGCAGGCCTTTGCATTTTAAAAATACAATATTTCAAGTAGAAAGCAAATGTTTGATGCACTTACTACTAATGGAACATCACTCCTTAATTTAATCGGCTTTCACTTTCGTACAAACATTTTCTGGCATAGATATGTGCTGCTTCATATTTTTTGTCGTTATGCAGTCGAACTTGGATCAACAGCAGGCCCTTGTTCATTATTTTTTACATACAATGTTAAAACAATGTTTCAGTTGATACCGAGATGATTTTTTTATCGTGGTGCAGAAGGTTGATTGTACATTGTAGTGAGAGCATTTTCAGTACTCTCGTTCATATCACGACTAAAGATAAATGTTTTCATCGCATCACAGGAAGCAAGATCTTAGTCTAAGTTTGGTGTAGCTAGAATGCTAAAACTTCGTCACCACTCTCACTGCGATTCTCACCATCTTTCATTTCAATTAACTCATCAATTGTCAAAAGTAATAACGTTTTGAACTCGGAATCAAATCTGGCACAATCATCAAAAATTCATCTGCTTAAATTCCATAAAATTTCGACTGGTTATATCACTGGTTCCCAATTTTCTAGTTGCGAGGGACATTCGTTTAAATAGAATCCAGGATGGTGAAACTGTTTTTTTACCATCTGCGGTAGAACCTTTTGCCAAGCCATGGCCACAAAGTTTTAGCTTTCAAAACGCCAATTTTCGTTTTAGGCTTCACCAATTTTCGTTTTAGGTTCACCCTGTTAAAAAGTATTCACGACAGACCTCTATCCTCCTCACCGTCTGTGGCAGCGATTTAAGGAAAAGAAGAAAGGGAAGTTTGCAGTAAAGGATGCAGATAGTTCTCCTTGCTCACCAAAGACTCAAAAAGCAGAATTATCCTCTTTAACTAGAAAATGAAGACGTGTAAACGAAGCTCTCAATGTGACGAATGGCGTTAACTGAAATAAATTAACGTTAGCAAATATTGTAGCCTGTCGGAAATACAGCAATTCGACGTATAAATAAAAACGAATAATAGAGAAACGTATAAACGGTGCTGAACTACACATAATTTGTACCTCATCGGAATCGGGCCCGGAATTTCTGTGGTTTGGAGGGTCGTGTGCCTCATGATAGTTACGTCCCTAGGCGAAATGTCGAAGCTAACAAAGTCGTTAGTGCAAAAGAGAAGAAAAATGATGGAGTAAAGAAAATTTAATCTTTACAAATGGATTGCGTGAGATCAATCAAAAATGCGTTTCAGAAAATAACAGGAATGATAAAAACGAGCTAAAAAGAAAAGCCATAAAAACAACCATGGTTGAGAGAAGATAATTTATCACTTTAACAATGGAAGAAAATACATGGTGCTCACACTACGGAACGACGATTAAATACCGTGTGAAGGTATTAAATTGAGCTAATACGCGTTCTACTTCTGACATTATAAAGGATCAGGTACCTTGGCTACAGAATGGTGAGAAACAGAAGTGAAGTACCCAATGTTTCTGGAGAAAGTTTTATGTTAATTAAGCAGAGGTGATGAGAAAAGGAATTAAACCGTGATAGAAATCCTTGTAAAAAGATCAAAGCCTTAATGCGGAAAAAATTCCCGAGAAATCAAACTAAGGGTAGGTAGTAAACGAAAAATTCAAGAACGGCAGACCTATTTGTGACTTGCTTGTTGCTTGCAAAAGGATACAGAGAAGATGGCTTAACTGAAACTGAGTTCAGAAATTGTAGTAATAAGACTCTGGGCCTTTAAAGGGAAGGGTGTTAAAACTTCCCACTGGACCAAATATTGAGCGACAGTATAGAGATTCTAATATGCAAGCATTTGAAACCAATATTTTAGAAACAGGCGGAACCCCAAATATGAGACGATTTCTCTTTGCTGCCAGATGTAACATTAGTGGTCCGGAAAACCTACTAAAATAATTTGAAGAATGAAAACGAAATCTCACTATGCATTGCAATTATTGATTATGGGAAAGATTCTAACTGCCTGTAGACTGTGGTACGATTAGTATCTTGCACCTGCGTTGTGTGTGCGCGTTTCTATGTTTTATTTTTCCGAACCGGTTGTTTTAAGAACAGTGATTCTTAGACCCGTGGAGAGCCGAACTAACATATGGACTTTCACCCAGTGCTCAAGCGTGCTCATTCCGATGCCCGCGTGACTTATGAGCTATTATTGGCCAAAGTTTTTCCAGGGTCTCTGCCAGATAGTTTTTTTGCAAAAATTGCCTAAGTTAACAGGTGTGAGCTTTGTAAAAAGATGTCCTCAAGCAGCTATTGACTCAAAGTGAGTGTTGTGTTATGCCCTCAAAGAAGTTTCGTTTATTGCCATTTACTGCGTAATTACCACTGCTCAGGGCGACAAAAACTATGTTCCTGCTATTGAAGATTGGATTATTATTATTATTATTTCCTCAGATACGTTTGTTTTAATTTTTGACAAATTCATATATCCAAAAAAAAAAAAAAAAAATCAAATTAAGGTCTGATAGAAATTTTTAGCCATCCCAGTACCCATGTGGTTCAAGGCGCTGATTTCAGACCAGTCGTCCGAGATGGGCCCGGATTCGAGACCCCGATGAGGTGTGTTTGTCTGATGGTTGATGGCGCTTCCCCTTCCTTAGAACCGGCGGTCCCAAATTACGAACGGGCGACTGTTTATAGCCCCAAGAGTTGGTAATGGTGGTCGTTAAACTCCGAAACAACGAAAGAAAGAAGAGAAATGTGATTTTTTAAGCGTCGACTACATTTCTTGTGAATGCGTATTGTATTCGTTTTTTTCTTTGTTTGTTTTTTAAGTAGAGATTGGGAAAAAGGAAGCAGATTAACCTCGTGTCCCCCAGTTTCAATAAATCATAAAATTGTGGCGTGATCATATCACCTCACAAACGTCACCCGTTTTTAATTTTTTGCAATGCATCGGCGCTGAGAACTGTTTTCTTAGCGTTTTCCAAAGTATTTGTAAAAGAAATAAGAATGAAAATGAGAATGGCTATTCCAGAATTAAAAAAAAACAAAAAAAAACAAAAAAACGAGATGGGATGACTTGACCAACATTATTTTTTCTAAGCGTTTCACTGTTAACCAGCAAAATATTTTTCAGATAACGAACTGACAACTGATAATGATTAACCCGCTTCCTTTTTTTTTTTTTTTCGAATGAAAATATTAATTTTTGCAAGTAACTGTTCAGAAATACAAATTACAATCGAAGAACGTGTCCAAAGTAATGGCGAAGTGGGATTAAAGATGAACTTAAAAATGAAGAAATAAAAAAAGTAAAGTAAAAATTAAAAAAAGTAAAAATAATTGTCTTGTAAAGAAGCAAAGATAATTTTACTTTTAAAACTTTTTGAAATTGAAGGTCCATTGTGAGATATGAATGCCATTTCAAATATATTTATTTCTGGTGTTTATGTGGAGAAACTTAGAAAGAAATCTTGAATTTTTAGGAGAAAATTTATTACCTCAGTAGAAAAATGTTCTATCGGTGATACTACACAAACTGGGAGAGGGGAAGAACCGTATTTTTCTCTAATAGATACGGGAATGGTTCCCAATAGAAAGATTTTGCAGAGGTTGTGACGTATATTATAATTTAACTTTCCTTTTCAGTTTCTTTTTTATGTACATATGTGTCCATTCTCTTTAGCAATTTTCAAACTTAACGTGATATCTTCTCTTTCGCATGAGTATGGTTGGCAACACCCTGAGATCAGGCCGAATGACGTGTATGTCTGAGATAAGAACTGAACGATATATATAATGTTTTGAGAAGCAGCAGTGTGTTGTGTTGTTGGTGGAAGTTAATGCAATTTGTAAAAGAGGCGTTGTTTAGTTAAAGTTGTGTCTAATAAAAAATGGCTGCGTGTTGGGCTGATATTTATATAGTTATTGTTAAGAGTTCTACCAGTTGACATTGCTTAGTTCTGACGCTTAATACGAATCGGATAAGTTTAACGTTCGACGATTTAGTGTTCTGTTCTATTGGTATGTTACTGTTCAAGGATCAGTTGACAGAGAATAAAGGGATCAATCTGTAAGTAACCTTTTCTGAAATTATTTGAGTGACTCCTGATTCGCTTAAAAGTGAAGTTGTTAATAACTGATTTGCGCAGTGTTCAGACAGATATGTTCTACGAACATTACAAGTTTGACCACGCTTCTAGGAGAGTTTGAAAACAAAAAATTTTGAGACAACTTAAGATTTTGAAGTTTATAACTCGTTTATGTTAGAGGATATCAGTTATGCCTTTCGAGAATTCTTGTATCTAAATTAAATCCGGTATTAGAAGTATGCATGGATTTGGCCCGGCTCATAAAATATATTTCATCAATAAAAAAATAAAATAAATAAAAGACTGGGTTCGATTAAGGCTGGGCCTGGGCTAGAAGATTTCGCATTTTGCTTCCGGATTAAACTGTGAAAAGCCTGCGGACTGGAAAACTAAGGACTGACTTTTGATGTGCTGAGTTTTTCCTTAATAGCCTTCCCATATTAGTCATTTAAATAAGCAAATAAAGTGTTAGAAAATGTGATTTCGTGAAAGAAAATGTCAAATTTCGAAGATGACAAACCGATTTTTGGTGTAAATGTGACAAGGATGGTAAGTCAGATAAAATCCGAAAACTTGAAAATTTCATCGTCCTGGAGCGGGATTCGAACCTGCGTCTCCCAAATACGCCAGGGTATGCTAACCACTACACCACCCAGAATGACCGAGTCTCAAGTTTCCGATTAATTTGAATATAACCATCACAGGATTTGCTAGTCGAAGCAACCGGCATTCATGTTTAGCGAATCTGGAGGTTAAGAATCCTATCCCGTGATTGCCCGGAGAAGCAGATAAATCATGAAAGAAATGCGGGATTACACCATATAGTACAAATTAACCTGTGATGGTTATATTCAAATTAATCGAAAACTTGAGACTTGGTTGTTTTGGGTGGTGTAGTGGTTAGCTTACCCGGGCGCTATCTGGGAGACGTGGTTCGAGTCCCGCTCCAGGACGATGAAATTTTCAAGTTTTTGGATTTTATCTGACTTACTATTCTTGTCACATTTACAGCAAAAATCGGATTGTCATATTCAAAATTTGTACTATATGGTGCAATCCCGTATTTCCTTTATGATGAGTCAAATTTCGTTTTCACTCCAAAGTTGATTTTCTCGAAATACATAGATTTGAAGTGACATTTCCTTTACAGTTGTAAATCGGAATGGGACCGTCGAACAATCTCTCTCCACGCTATCACCACTACTCGTATCCCTGTTCCTATCCAGTTGAAAATGAAAAACGTTGAAATTAATTTGTTTTTACTCTATCTTTTCTGCTGGCTTTAATTACCCTTAAAAAGGCGCAGGAGTAACGAAAATCATGGTACAAAACAGAAGACGCGAAAGTGCATTATGAACCGGACGTGTTCGTTGATTAACGCTGAAATCAACCGGACGAAGTGGTCTCGTTGGCCGAATGGTCAGACGCGCTGGCTTCTGACCATTTATCCTAGATCCTCCTTGATGAGGCTTGAGTGACGCGCTTCCCTTGTGGTACTTGTTCTGTCCGAACCATTGACCCCAAATTAGGGACAGGCGACTGCTTATAGCCGTTTGAAATGCTCATAGCGGTCGTTAAATAGAGATAACGGGATGGACTGTATGGCGAACTTCAACGGGCTGGAATGTAAGGGCAAATCTTTGAAGCAGGCCGGACTCCCCAATTTAGCCCTTTAAGCGGCCGATGTACCTGAACCAAATGGTGCCCAAAATTTTTGCGCTGCCCAAACAGAAATGCTCACATAGCAGCAGGGTTTTACGGAAGCTTTACGGCAAATCAATTCCTTTCATCCGACTCATTTCAGAAGTACCAATCATAAACCTGTTGCTGGTGATAAGTACTCTCTTATAGTCATTATTTTTTATAGTCTACAGTCTTATTCCCTCATAGTCATTTATTCCTTGCTTCGGGAATGATTGGCAATTGCTAGTCTCTCTGACACGGACATCATGCCATTGGGTAGAAACAAGTGATTCAAACATTTTTTTTTCTCTCCTATCTTAGGCTTGTCGCCATTTTTATAGCATTTATAGCTGAAAAGATAATCATATAGAAAGGATTAATGCCAATCATCCACCCGAAATTGTCACTTCGAAGGACAAAAACAACTCTTTCTGATGTTTTAAGTTCACTCGTCCCAGTCACGTTCTGCCCACTTTTTAGACCGCAAATATATTCGTTCGAGCTGGTTTTAGCCCATTTTGTTGACCACGAGTTAATTCGTTCCAGCAGGTTAGAGGATTAAGTAAGGCCTATGCAGGTATGCTAACCACTACACCATGATCTTTCTCAAAATAAGTAAGGTTCTTACTGCTCAGTAACGCATGGAACTAAGTATATGCATTTCTATCGCAAGTCTCCAAAGTAGCACAGAAAGTTCGAAACTAAATAATGGCTGATCACTGATGATCATTTGATCTTCGCAGAACTTAAACGATGATTTTCCTTGGAAATCTGGAGGTCATCAGTTTTGTATATTTTCACTCCTTCCCAGTGATAATGGCTTTTCGTTACGAATTAATAAGAAAATTAAGAAGCAAATAAAGAAAACCCCTCAATCAATCTGAATACAAGTGCTCAACGAAGCAAGCTAGAAATCATGTCAACGAAGCAAGCTAGAAATCATGTCAACGAAAGAATTCACTTCAGCATTCCAATGAATGAAATAAGAAACTAGTTCCGTGCTACGATTTCCAAAAGCAAACGTCGCTTATATTATTAAATATAATAACATAAATGACCTTAAAAAAAGATATTATTGGTACCACTGGGAAATCTAGGGAATCAACACAAAAATTTCCTGCTGCGGAACAAGGAAAATTTGAGCTCTTGTTTTCGCATAATACACACGGCGAGAGTGCTTCTCTTTTCGCAACAAATCCAAATCATTTCCTGCAAAAAATAAAATCGGAATTCATCTCATGCAGAGAACAGTTGCTTTACCAAATCGAGGAAAGAATGAAATTGAAAACACGAAAAATACTAAAATCAGTTCGAATCAAAGTGTAATATCTACACTGCTGGCTACCTAAAATGCAACACCAAGAAGGAAGCATCCTATTGGCCTGAAATTCGCAGGATGCGTAGCCCGCGAGAGGACATGCAAGCGATTAGCATTGCAGGGCATATGCAAATCATATACGCCCGGCACGCCACCGAGAAGCACTATAAGAAGGGTGCACAGAAAACGGGGTGTAAGTAGTGGAAGTGTGTTGTGCTGCCGGACCTGTGCGTGGGAAGCTTTCTGACGCTTCGCCGCAGAATACGGCAGTCATTCCAGCACGTTTCGGAGTTCGACAGAGGACGAATAGTGGCTAATCGCGACAGCGGTTTATCGTACCGAGACATCGGCGCCCGTGTGGGACGACATCCAGCCACAGTGAAGCGAGTATGGATTCGGTGGGTGCAGCAGGGATGGACGCACCGACGTGAGAGATTGCCGCAGCCGCGGCACACCACCGAACGATAGGACCGGCATGTTGTGCGGCGGGCATTGAGGGCTCGCGCTGCCACATCACGAACGTTAGCGCAGGAATTAGGGTGTGTCGCGCAACAATCTGTATCAGCACGTGCCGTTCGACGTGGTCTGCAGGAGCGGGGACTTGTCGCATGGCGCCCATTGCTCCGATTACCATTGACGTTGCACCATCAGCGAGTGCGGCGGCAGTGGGCTGTTGAACGTCGCAACTGGACTACGGAATGGTACGATATTGTCTTCTCCGACGAATCCCGCTTGTGTCTGCAACACCACGATGGTCGGATCGGCGTGTGGCGGCACCGCGACGAGAGATTGTATGACGCCTGCATTATGCATCGCCATACCGGTCCGTCGCCTGGCGTTATGGTTTGGTACGCAATTGGATATGACACCCGCACCCCTCTGGTACGATCGGCGGTACACTCAACAGCCACCGTGACGTCTCCGACGTTTTGGAGCCTGTAGTCCTCCCTTACCTGCAGGACCTGCCAGCGGCCACGTTTCAACAGGACAATGCGCGCCCGCTCGTGGCACGCGTCGTGCAACAATTCTTCATGGCCCACCAGGAGACATATCGGGCGCCTGTTCGCCCGATATGTCGCCCATCTAACACGTCTGGTCGCTGATCGGCAACCGAGTGGCCCGGTAAGCACTACCCGCTGCTACGCCTGATGAACTGTGGCAACGTGTAGAAGAAGCCTGGACCGACATACCCCAAGCCCACGCCCAAAGCCTCTTTCGTTCGATGCCGCGGCGTGTAGCGGCCGTTTTTGCCAGCCATGGGGCCACAAGAACTATTGATGTCTGCGTGTTCCGCAAATCGCACGGGCCTGTAAGCTCAATCGTTTCATCTTTGTATCTGTTGTTATGTGTCCAGTAAATCTGGCTTTGCTATCTCGTGTCCTGCTTGGTGTTGCACTTTGGGTGGCCAACAGTGTAGTTCCGTGCCACGATTTCCAAAAGCAAACGTCGCTTATATTATTAAATATAATATCATAAATGACCTTAAAAAAAGATATTATTATTGGTACCACTGGGAAATCTAGAGAATCAACACATAAACTTCCTGCTGCGGAACAAGGAAAATTTGAGCTCTTGTTTTCGCATAATACACACGGCGAGAGTGCTTCTCTTTTCGCAGCATATCCAAATAATTTCTTGCAAAAAATAAAATCGGAATTCATCTCATGCAGAGAACAGTTGCTTTACCAAATCGAGGAAAGAATGAAATCGAAAATACGAAAAATACTAAAATAAGTTTGAATTAAAGTGTAATATCTAGAAACCACAAAACCTTTATAACCATGAATGCTGGTAAGTTACCTCGATTTCACGTTAATTGCCACGAAGTATAAAACCGAAAAAGCAGTTATAGTTACTGTGCATAATGATAAATGTTATTCCAGAAAAACTCTAAATAAAACATGAAAAATGCCACTCAATTTTCCTGCGGAAATATCATGGGTTTTAACAAAAGAGAGTGTAGAAATTATTATCATAACCGACTCCAGGTATTTTAAAGTTCGTATTCAGTAGCTTTCTAAAAACTACAGACATACTAGATCATATGCAGATCAACTTGGGCATACGTTTCCTTCTACCTCACGCAAAAAAACAACAACAAAAAAACTATTCAGTTCCAAATTTTAATTGCAAGCAAGTACTAGTTACATCTAGTAAATAGAGGTATCTGAAATAAATATTAATTTGCGTAACTATCTAAAAATTTTAAACCAGAAAACACTGGAAAATAAATGAAAATTCTTATTTGGGTTTAGTTGCCCAATAAAAATGAGAATCGTTATAATTAATACAAAATTTGTAATACAACTCTCTCTCTCTCTCTCTCTCTCTGCGACCTACTCTTAATGTCCAGACATCTGCATGTCTACAAATAAATATTTATTTATAGAAAATTTAATATTGTGTGCTGAATGAAGCCGTTGGCCCTTATTATGACGGGCTCTATTCTTCGTGGAATACCCTCCACCAGTTTTTTTTTTTTTTTTTTATAAATATCAGGATACATGCAAGTCTACAAATATTCTTTATTTACAGAGAATTTAATATTGTTTGCTGAAACCTTTTGCTTTTACAACTGCCTCTACGTCTTCGTGGAACATTCTCCACAAGTTTTCGGTAAATTTCCTCGATGTGTTCCGTCATTTGATTTTCAAAACAGTGACCAATTCAGCTTTGTTTCTAAGACGATCTCATCTTCCACGAATCAGGCTGTCCAATCAGACCCAAAGATCTTCTGTATTGTTCAGATCAGGATTCTAGGATGACCAGCCCAACTTTTCGAAGCCCATATCGCGAAATCAATCTATAACGACGCCAATAGTATGACATGGTGCGTTTTCCTGCTGATAGAGGTATGGACCTTCCCCGAAGTACTGCCACAAAGTTGTAAGGCATCACTGTCCAGATGTCTGGGTAGGGGTCAGCATTCATGGTGTTTTCCCAAAACGAATAATGAGCTCAAGCCGAACAACGACAAACAGCTCCCTACCATCGCGCTGCATCAATCGAACTTCACTGTATAATGTTTCTATGATAAATTAATGAAAGTCGCTTTAACTATTGTATTAACTTTAACTGCACACTGATGCCTTGAGTCTTTTATAAACTTTAACTTTGACACAAGGTTATTGTTACGTTACTTCCTTGTAGAACACACAGGATTATATCTCGTTAGGCTTATCACACTGTAACTTTCGTTGACCCTGATAGCTTTAAACTTAATACCTGAAAAGTTCTTAACCAGGCATGAAAAAGTTAGTTATGCATTTCTGGATAATAGGCAGGGTGAGAAAAAGTCGTACTTACAACAGAATCTTTTTTTATTTATATCCAATAGGCATGGCAACACTTAATCTAACTTAGCTTCTATGATTCAATACAGTAAAAACAAGGTTGCACCTTGTTGTAAACGATACAGCACTTCGAGACAAGAATGAACTTCAAAAATAGAATGCCAGCTATAGTGAAGAAGATTAAACGTTTATAACGTCGGCAAAATCAGAATGCCTCCGGTAATTCAAGTAACAGATAGCCTATCACAGACTGATACCAACTACTGATATTCTCTCAAAGAATCAACACATTGGTCCTTATTTCCCACTTTCGACTATGTAATTGCACTTTGACCTGTTGTCAGGGTTGCCAAACACAAATTCATCGAGAGAGAAAAAAGTGGTGTTCAGATGAAAAACATTTAACGAGAATAAATGAAATTTACATAAGACAAACTGAAAATGAAGGTTAGAGTATTCGTCACAATTGTCGGGACAGTACAGTTCGTAAGGCCCCTTTCTTCCGGCATGCGCCGTACCCAGGAACGACCGTCAGACTAGTAGACTGTGATCCAGGACTCGTCAGTCTAAAACACAGTTTGCCATTGATTTACAGTCCAAGGTCGATTTTGTTTTCCCCACAACATTCAGCGTGTGGAATTAGTCGAAGCGATTAGCGGACTGTGGGTGACTGCTCGACCGTGGAAACCCATGTCGTGCAGCTTCCTGCATACTGTACTTGTGCCAACAAAAGTCTCACAAAGGGTTTGCGCGATTTGAGACAATATTCATTTGCGTTCTGAGCGGGAAGTCCTTTGCCCACTCATGTCGCATTCTGTCCCCTTCGGAGAATTACGTGCTAGTTTCTTCGCAGATTCAACCTCAGCCCTCTGCGATTTGCATATTACAGCACTAACCGTCTACCTGCGGATTTCCCACTTTCGACTATGTAATTGCACTTTAACCTGTTGTCAGGGTTGCCAAACACAAATTCATCGAGAGAGAAAAAGTGGTGTTCAGATGAAAAACATTTAACGAGAATAAATGAAATTTACATAAGACAAACTGAAAATGAAGGTTAGAGTATTCGTCACAATTGTCGGGACAGTACAGTTCGTAAGGCCCCTTTCTTCCGGCATGCGCCGTACCCAGGAACGACCGTCAGACTAGTAGACTGTGATCCAGGACTCGTCAGTCTAAAACACAGTTTGCCATTGATTTACAGTCCAAGGTCGATTTTGTTTTCCCCACAACATTCAGCGTGTGGAATTAGTCGAAGCGATTAGCGGATTGTGGGTGACTGCTCGACCGTGGAAACCCATGTCGCGCAGCTTCCTGCATACTGTACTTGTGCCAACAAAAGTCTCACAAAGGGTTTGCGCGATTTGAGACAATATTCATTTGCGTTCTGAGCGGGAAGTCCTTTGCCCACTCATGTCGCATTCTGTCCTCTTCGGAGAATTACGTGCTAGTTTCTTCGCAGATTCAACCTCAGCCCTCTGAGATTTGCATATTACAGCACTAACCGTCTACCTGCGGATTTGCAATACCACTGAAATGACATGAGCGGGAGAATTGCTTGTGTGGCACCCCTCTCATGAATCCTCGCTAAAAATCAATTAAGTCCATCGATCGAGGCATCTTGCACTCACAGTGGTGTTACTGCTCTGTCACAGTCCAACGAGCATATTTACTGTTGGGCGTGTGACGTGGTGCGTAGGATCAAATTCATTATCAATAGAGGAGTTTCCAGGTATGGTAGGGTAGAATATATTTCTGTCGTGTAACAGAATATTTTAAATGCACATAATTTTCAAAATATGTAAATAATCTTGGTTCTAGTGAAAAGAATGTTTAGCAAAAGGAATATTTTGCAGCCCAGGTGGCGCAGTGTTCTAAAAGTTGGCTTCTGACCAATCGTCTGAAATGGGTTCGAGATCGAATCACAGTGAGGCATGGATGTTGTGTTTGTTTTGCGACATTGGCTCTCTCTCTTCTCTGGAACAAATGGCCCTAAATTTGGGACGGAAGACTGCTTATAGGACATCTAGTTGCTCACGGTGGTCGTTAACCAGCCCCACCTTCCAAAGGGGATTTTCTAATCCAATTTGTAGAAGCAAAAATATGGTACCAAATGATAGTATAGTGTTAAGCCATGTAGCACAAAATTTGAGTACCTACAAATTGGCATTCTGACATACCTGACAGTTCGAGTAAGCGGTACACAGAAGAGAAAGAGTGCCTACCTCACATTCGAGCTTCTGGTAGATGTTGATGAGTAGCACTGATAGACACAGATGGTATCTCATCAGTTGTTCAATGACTGGATATCCGTCTGGAAGCTGCCTTACTGATAATGACAGGCATCGGGTGAATCTGCTAATTATCCAGATCCGTAGTCAGTCACTAGAGACGATCCGTCCTTAACAACGCCGTCGAACATTTGTCCGTGTGCATTGCTACGAGCAGAGGTATACTCTCCGTTCTAGCATTTGGCCCCAAATACTAAACAAATTAATTGGTGTATTTCATTTAAAAACAAAATCAATGTATTGATGTTTCCATTTTTAAAATACAACAAATTAAAATCTGCAATCGAATAAAAAATTGAATTTTTTTTTTTTTTTGTTTCATTCTTGATTTGAAAGCCCCAGCAGATCACTGTGGTCACTTTTATACGTTCTGAACTCAGAATACTCCCAATAAATGAGAAAGTAATTGAGAACTTTAGAAAAATCGATTGAAAAACACTGCACAGCCACTACGACAGTTTTCAGTGAAGCGGCTTTAGAGTTCCTGGCTCCCGGTTTGACTATATTTGTTGATGCCCGCCACAAAAAAGGAAAAAGAGTTCAGCTCGACAACACCCTGAACTTGGTGCCCGGTGCTGTGACACCGCTCGCACCATCTTATTATTATTTTTTTTATTAGAGGTTTAACGACCACCGTGAGCAACTCAATGGGCTATAAGCAGTCGCCCGTCCCTAATTTAGTGCCACTAGTTCCAGGGAAGAGAGAGAGAGAGAGAGATCTAGTGACGTAAGACAAACACAACATCCATGCCTCACCGGGATTCGAACCCGGACTCCTTTCGGACGAATGATCCTAAGCCATCGCTTAGACCACTGCGCCACCGGGGCGGCCAAAAAACTTCGCAGCATATTGTTGAAAATAAGTAGGCATTTATGTATGATCGCTGCAAATACCTTCTAGCAGATTTATTTCGAAATAGGATCACAGTCATATCATCTTTGAAAAAAACGTATTGTTAAAACTGATTTGTAAAATTAACTCTATGTCCACGCCGATAAAACCGCACTCCGCAGATATGCAGAATGGAAAACGAACCAACAAAGAACAAATGCGTATCAGGTAGTGAAAGAAACAATAGAAAAACTTTTTTGGGGTACACTGTAAAATTTCCGTGATTCCTTCCTTTTGTGAATTAACGAAGCATATTTCTGATACAAAGTTTTCAGTGAAATGGTGGAAAAAAACTGAATTTTACGTATTTTTCGTACGTCAAGAAAATTTCTGAATTATCAGAAAATTTTCCGCAGTTCTTTTCTTATATTGAAGGTAAATTGCCGTCTTTAAGATGTGTAAACGAGAAATTCTGAATTTTCACAAACCTTTCAGCAGTCCCCTTGGTATATTAACGGAAAAACTCCGCTCTCATTTTTTTCGTATCCGTATGACGGAAAATTTCCGGTAATGGAGAGATTAGCAGAAGTGCTTGAGATCTGGTTAACTGTTAAATTTCAACCGTCTGCCTGAGGAACTGATTTTGTAGTTCTATAGCGAGAACGGATATTGTGGATAGCATATCTCATGAAATTTTGGTTTCTCTGGCACCGGATATTCCTTCCCTTCTCCCCATTTTGCGCACCAGCTATTGTATATTGTATTACCGTAAGAAAGAAGGTACTTAAATTATTGTACAGGTGATTGTATATAGCAGTCTGTGGACCTCTTAAGACAAAAACTATTATAGCTATCAGGAGTAAAGTTTAGATTTAGAAATTTCGTGGAATAATACTATAAAGCAGTACATTTTAGCTTTTCTTAAAGATAACTGAAAGTCGTTGTCAATTTAATAAGATCTCAAGTTCTAAAGTGTTCTGTAGCTCCGAAAAATCACGATAAAAATAATGAAATTATTGCAAACCAATTCAAAAAAATAATAAGCTCAAACTGAAAATAAAATGATTAATTCATCCGCCTTAATGACAAAAAAACAAAACAAAAATAAAAACATGTCGTCATCCCACAATTAAAGTTTTACCTTGAACGTGACTGTGATTTCTGTGTCTTTCTGGCTCAACGGTAAGACACGCGGCTTCTGTTGAACAGACTTCAAACGACCTCAAATCGAATTCCACCAGAGAAACAGCCGCGGATGGCTTAGTGGTTAGTGTTTCAGGCTATCGATGCTGGGTCCCCAGGTTCAAGCTTGGGCTGTTCTTTCAGAGATGGTGTGATTTACTAACAATCGCTGAATATCCGCCGTGCATCGGACGAGCACGTAAAGTCACGGCCCCCAGGCTGGACCCACTGGTTAAATGGGTATCCTTTCCTATGTCCTCCCTGAAATTCTCTCACCCATCTATGTGCAATATCGTACTTGTACGGTGACGCCATCTACTGTACTCTAATCTCACTACAAACTGTTCTGTCAAAAGTCGCTAGACTTGCTCTCATTCCTTCCGTTTCTGTGTCCTGCCCAAAAGGCGATCTCGCTGTAGGTGGCTGGGACCTAAACTCTACTCCCTGTGGACGGAAGTCCTACATGATAATGACAATGCTCCACCAGAGAAAAAGGGAGAGGAATCTGTGGTTCACTGGTTGAAGAATTCGGTCTTCGATTTTTGCGAGATTTCTGTATAAGTACAGAAAAAAACCGAAACGTGTGTTTCTGAAATAAACGGAATTACCAGCTACGGAAAATCTGTGAAAACACGGGTTAAAAGAAACGACAGCTTTTGAAAACGGAAATTTTGTTAAAAGACGGACATTTTTTCTGAACATTATTTTCAGGAATTTTCCGTGAATTCACACACCTCTTATTTTTTGCAGTGTGTAGTAAGGCACCACTTAGTAGGCTCAAGTTGAAGCCAAACACATATATTATCATTTTGAATGTAGCATTCAACAAAAGGTTTGCAGTCTTCACTTCACCTCATGGACAGATCAGTAGATAAGCATTTCCTGACATCATCTGTCAAACTCACTAAGTGTATCTCCTTTTAGCTTCAGGAATAGCAGTTATCAGCTGAAAAAGAACACAATCAATCATACAAAAATCTCTCCATATCTTAATTTTGACTATCAGAGTATTTACTACTTTTCCATGCTGGTCGCATTTGTGATAGCACATGCAGTTCTTCATTTGTAACGTGTCCTTTGCTGCTCGTCAGACAATTCAACACACTTAAAGTGAGAGCTTTGCGCATTTCACTCTTTATTATTGATGATGCTTTTCCTCCCCTTCAAAATTGGGTAAAGAACACATGAAAAGCAATTAACTATACTTTCGTGCGAAGAACAGTAGATAATCTGTTGTTTCGGTGAATGTCAAGACCAAAGGGTAAACCTATTAAACACAAACTACTTAGCTTCATATATCGACTCAATTTGCGAACGTGTTTCTAACAGCAGCTTGTCATTTCCTGTAATGCGATGTAACGCTGATATACTCAGACATGTGAGTAGAACGGTGGGAAACTTGAAATGCACGAGCATCCTATATCATTGTGGGATTAATGCATTTGCAATTCCGCTTGACTCAGCGGAAGTTATAAAAAAGAAAAAGAAACTTATTTTATTCGTATGCGAGACTACCTGCCCTTATTAGACATTTGCAAGGAAAAGAGTGATTACGCTGCAGTGAAGATTTTTGCAGTAAGTTGTCTTCATCGTAGAGATTCTCAATATCTCTCAAAGCAATGACGCTTTGAAATACAGTAGACTCTGGCTAATCCGGTCCTCGCTAATCCGGCCGTCGATAATCCGGCCTCTCCATAATCCGGCCTCCTTCTCCTTGCGTGGTTTTTGGTTGCAGAAATAGTGTTAATATCAGACCGGAATGAATTATACTTCATACACGAGTGAAGCTTTCAATTTTAACGTTACGTTTAGTTTTGAATTGGCACTAACATTCATGTAATTCAATTTAAAATAAAAGTAGAAGGATCCTCAAAATTAAGAATATTACAAAAAGCATCTTCATTAAAGCAGACAAAAATCTGTGATATGTTTCGAAGTGACCACACTAAGTAGAAAATGCAAGATTTCATCTGTGCTGTATTGCAATTGTACGTTACGTTTACTGTGCATAGTACGTACACATATTGTGATTTACTATACTGATAATATGAAAAGATCATTTCATTGTTGTTAATGAGACCATACAGTACGTACTGATCGTGTTCTTTTACTATTATCATATACTTGCCTTTTATTTATGTTTTTTAAATACATATGTACCATACACAGTAAACTTGTAACTGTAACATTAAATTTAATGAAGAATTAAACTGAATTTTTATGCAATCTCAGTACTTCGGCACTCTCGCTAATCCGGCACTCCTCTGTGCAAGGAATAGCGGGATTAGCGCGAGTCTACTGCATACCTCATTTTACACTTTTCAGAGGAAGAATTTTCAAGGATGGTGTGCTGTCTGCTTATGCGAATATGATAACTTTTTAGCCCAATCTTCGTGTTAACTGAACATTCATGGAAAAGACAGTCGGATAGCGGAGAAAAAGTCTTTTATCGATATACATTGAAGTGCCAGAAAACCTGATACAGACGAGCTTTTGTAAAATACATAGCACCGTCACCTATGCGCGTACTCGGTTGCGTCCGCCAGTGCGTATATAAAGCGATAGACATCCTTGCCAGCTGTCAGAGCTGCTTTCGGCATGAGAATGACAAGTAATAACGATTTAAGCGATTTTCAACGGGGTATCATAGTTGGCGCTCGTGAGATGGGCCATAGTATTTCGGAGGTAGAAATGAAGTTCGGATTTTCACGGACGACCATTGCAAGGGTGTACCGTGACTACAAGAATTCCTTCAAAACCTCCAACCTACGATACCAGTGTGGCCGTAAAAAGACAATGGGTGAACGTGACCATCGTCGGCTGTCAAGAATCGTTGCACGCAATAGGCGTGAAACACTCTCACAGGTATAATCGGAATTCAATGCTGGAGCCTCAACAAGCATCAGCGTCCGGACTGTGCAACGTACCTTGCACGATATGGACTTTGGGAGCCGACGCCCAACTCCAGTCCCCTTGATGGGTGCACGACACAGTGCTATGCGCCTCGTTAGGGCACGGCAACACCGCCACTGGACACTTGATGACTGGAAACAAGTAGCCTGGTCTAACGAGTCACGTTTCCAACTATTTTTTTTTCTTTTTTTTTTTTTTGATTGGAGGTTTAACGACCACCGTGAGCAACTCAATGGGCTATAAGCAGTCGCCCGTCCCTAATTTAGGGTCACTGGATCTAGGGAAGGGAGAGAGCCAGTGCCGTAAGACAAACACAACATCCATGCCTGCCCGGGATTCCTGCCCTTACGGACGAATGATCAGAGGCCATCGCTTAGACCACTGCGCCACCGGGGCGGCCGTTTCCAACTATATCGGGCAGATGGAAGGATTCGTGTGTGGCGTAAACCCCATGAAGCCATGGATCCCGCCTTTCAACAGGGAACTGTGCCTGCTGGTGGGAGGGGGTGGTCTGTAAGGGTATGTGGTGTGTTTATCTGGACTTCACTGGAACCCCTGCTACGTTGAGAAACGTCTGTGACCGGCCAACGCTATGTGCGCATCCTTTCTGACGAGGTACACCCGTTCATGTCCTGCATTCATGCTGATGGGTTGGGCCTGTTCGAACTGGACAATGCAGCTCCACACAAGTGTCGGGACGCCACATTATGGTTAGAAGAGCATTCATCTGAGTTTAGGGTATTTCCTTTCCCACCCAAGTCCTTAGATCTGAACGCGATAGAACACATTTGGGATGCCATGGAACGCGCTATCGAACACAAGAAACCGAGACCTCGGAATACACCCGAATTGTGGAGCGCTCTGCAGGAAGTATGGTGTGCATTGCCTAGAGCATATTTTCAGAAGCTAGTGGAGTCCATGCCCCGTCGTATTTCTTTTTCTGGCACTTCAGTGTATATGTACTCCAAGACAAGTAAAGAGTGTGCTATTTTGGAAGATAGCCGGCTCACAGTGTTTGCGGGAGAATGCAAGGACTGCATCCATTTGCGTCACATACTGCTCCTCCTGTGTTCTTGTTATTAAGCATTATTCCCCCATTGATCCAGCCCCTATTTAGTCTGTGTTTCGAAGAAATGTTTCCCGGACGGCTGCTTCAGTACACCCCTTTGCATTTTCCCGATTGCCGATGTGTTATGTCTGTGTCGCGAATGTTGGGAAAAGTTTTCCATCCCTTCCACTGTGTTCAAGTTACGTACATTTTCAAGCTGAACAGTCAGCGGCCGAAAGTGCATTGAATAATTTTTCGTGTCGCTTTCTGAAACGCTCTACCATTAAAAACAAATTGTCTCAAATAGCAGTTTTTCCGAATAAACTGCTAATCAAACGAAAATGATGACTCTGAGGAACAATTTTGTTGCTTTTAAGTCTAAATTCCAGGGACTTCTTTTCCTCTACCGTATGCAGCAGCTCCGTACTTCTTACAAATAGTACGCTCTTAAGATGATTTTGAGTATAATCTTTAAAACCTTGAATACAAATTTAATGAAACTTGGAACATTTAATGCTTTTTTATTTATTCATTCATTATCATATCATACATGTATGCTCGAAATCGGATGTTGAGGGACCACACATGAGAACGGATCATGAGAACAGGTAATCAGAAGTGAAAAACGAAAAGAAACTTTAATTCCAAGCTATTTGTTTGCGGGTTTAGCGACCACCATGATCAACTCGATGGGCTACAAGCAGTCGCCCGTCGCTAATTTAGAGCCACTTGTTCCTGGAAACGGAGAGAGTTAGGGCCGTAAGAACAACATTCATACCTCATCTTGGACACGAGCCCCAGCCCACTTGGGCCGATTGTCAAATGCTAGCGGTTAGATCACTGATAACGGTTAGATAACCGCATCAATGTTATCTCGCTGCAAACTTTCTCCATATTTCTCAATAGATTGCAATATTTTTCGCCTCGGACAAATCCTTCCTTCTATCACTTATGTCCAATTTTACATCAGTAGTACATGCCTTGGTTTTCAATCAGGAGATTTGTAATATAAAGCCTGCGATGAAAATCTTTACCGTGCAACACACTGGACCCACTTTAATTATACCTCCTTTAACTCTGTCTTTTACAGGAGAAATTCCCAACTCAGACCTGCCTAACTATTCCTGTCATGCCAGTAAATTTATCTTTATCCCCCCCCCCCCCCCGAAATTCCTATTACCACTCTCATATCGGTCACACCTAACCGTCTAACGATATCTTCACTTCGCTGCCAACATTCTCATTGCCGTAGAAGAGGGTAGGTCTGATAACTGCGTTTTATGCACCCAGCTTAGTTCTTCTACTAACCACCTTATTGGCGAGAATAGTCCATGAAGATGCTGTGATATCTTCTCTTCCTTGCTAATACTACTATCCAATTCCTTATAAAATCTAAATACTTAAATGACTTTATTTTATTTTTTAATTTTGAGTATCGCCAGTTATCGCTTGTTTTTCTAAAACGTCGGGGCAAAAAGCAGAAATGTTTCAGCACTAAACTCTGCTTACTGTAAATAGCACGTGCAATAATTATGTGCAGTAGATTCCGGTTAATTGGGCCGTTGGTTAATCGGGGCAGCCGTTTATATGGGATAATTCCTGAAGAATATCCCAAATTAGTTCCTTGGGATAAAATTTCGCATAGTTGGGGCAGCCGCTTAATTAATCCAAAGCGTTTTTTTCCCGAGGTGTCCCAGTTAATTAGAATCTACTGTATATAAGAAGTGTTTAGTCCTGGAAACATTCTTTACAGAAAGAGTAAATGTGAAAGCGATTTATGTTCCAAAATTTCACATAGTGGGTGGTAAAAGGTTGTTAAATAACGGAATAACACTCTTTTTTTCCTGATTTTACTCACAAGAAGTATTTTAGTTGTGAGATTTTTCCCGCCCTAGTTGGAAAACAGGAGATAGTTGATAGGGATTTGGTATCCATTCGAAGGCGTTCTTTTTTCTCCCTTTCCTACCTTTTTCTTTCAAACTTGCACTCACACAATGAAGTCGCCAAGTACTTGCTCCTGCTTCCATAGTAAGTTTACTTCAGTATTCCGCAGTAGACTGCGGGAGTTTTATTGGGGATATAGGATCGTGAAAAATCAGTGGCCACCATAAACGTGTGTTTTGCAAAACATGCATACCTCTCAAGGGAGTTTCGCTTTCTAAGTGTTACATTCACTTTTCTACAAAAATAATCAAATGTACAGTACATAAACTCATTGTTTCTGCCTGCGAACAGCAACGATGCAGCTGCTTGCTTCCCCTGAAACAGGAAAAATGAAAATACTCCTTAATTCTAATTTTTCTGATTTGATGACAGAAAAAGAAAGTAAAAATACCTTTTCAAAGCCTAAGTTTTTAGCTGATTTAACTCTTAATTCATTTAGGATTCGATTAAGATTTTGGAATGGACGGAGTTTAAACCAAGTGAGGGAAATGCCATAACTTACCGTGGTACGTTACGAGGACGAACTAAGATCCGAGAGAAACCACGAAAGTGTATAGTATCCATGGTAACAGAAACCCAGTCAGCATTGAAGCGAAAATGAGATTTATAGGTCTCTGCCAGACCAGAAGCTTCACTACATAACTACATGGCCTCCTACTTTTATGAATGTTTGTACACGAACTTTTAGTTACACGAAAATCAAACTTTACAGAATTTAAAATTCACCGCAAAGCAATGAAGTTTAATGCACCTGATTTCAAAAAAATTTATTATCCACATTTTGGATCGTAAGTGTGAAACGGTCTTTTTTTTTTTTTAATCAGTCAAACAAATTTTACGTATTCGCACATCGAATTTTGCCCGACTTGCAGAGGAAACTCTTCTAAATTTAAAGCACTATCGCAGAGGAGCTGTCAAACTTTTTCGAAATCTGTTGGTTCAGATTAAAGTAATTATTCTTTATAAAGTCACCGCTTATTTCATATGCTACTACCCAATCACATTCTTAATGTTTATTGCAATTTCACTTGGTTTGAGGTTAAATATGAACGTTCTAAGAAGGCCACTTATTTTAAGGAAAATCTGTTGAAATATATCTGACTCACTTAAATTTGAAAATAATAGTCAGCCTATAAGTAAAGTTTGAAATTGTGTTTCCCAGTCACTGATGTATGAAAAAAATACATTGAGGGAGAAATCAGTTCTAGATTTCGAATAAATGTAATCAGTAAATTCCCTGAAGAAAAAAAAAACGTTTTATCTTAACAAAGCAATAAAACACTCATAGTTATTTAGGTAATGCTTGCCCCCCCCAGAATGAAACGTACATAAGAGTGAAAAAAATTTAACTTAAACGAAAAACTTAGCCGGAGATTACTGTAAGAAGAGATTCAGATACAATGGGTTGTCTTCAGTGTCCCTTCCCTGAAATGGTGTAGCGACGCCACCGGATATGTTTATGTACAATAAACACCCACGAAAAGTTTTTACAGTTTAGCTCAACGTACGGCAGCCATTGCGTAAGAATGAAGGAAAACTAAAAAATGGAAAAAGGCAAAAAAAAAAAAAATAATGAAAGACATCTTATCAATTATAGAGGCAAAAACGGGAGGCAAATAGAGTCAAAAATGGTATTTTCTAGAGCACATTCCTTATAAATCCCTGGCTCATTTAACAACTGCTAGATGTTTGTAATACTTCGTTTAACTTTAAACAATCAAGACGTACTTTTATTCGTTTGATAATAATGATTTGATTGAAAATAAGGAGGAAAAGGGAAAATGTTATTTTGATCTGTGTAAATATCATTCTTCGTGTGGTTCTTTCTGTTCACATTCTATTACATAGCTAAACAAAAAATGTTGCTAAACGTTAGAGTAATAGAGCAATAACCGGGGACTGCTTTCGAAACACTTGCATAACTGTTTTCAACATTGTGCAATTTTGTATTGGTTGGCGGCTGTATGTGTACATATCTGTAGAACCTTTTATAACGAAGTAAATTTCTCCGTCATTTCTGTCCACGCCAGGATTCGAACCCGGATCCCCTCATTCCGGAATAAGTCACTCTACCAATTGAGCTACGCGGACGTTTATTCTGATTGCTATCTGCCTTTATGTCGTGTGCGTCCTGCTGGCAGGTACGTCACATCTCCTGGTACGTTACATCATCTCCCCCTTATTTTTTTTTTTTTTTTTTTTTTTCTCGAAGTGCTGGAGAAAGGATTCTCTTAGTTTTCCTATCTCGCGGTGTGGAAATAACATCACACCAATGCGAGATTTTGAACGGTCGGGTCATCCGGATAGTTCGGGCGCCATTATAACGAATTAAATTTCTCCGTCATTTCTGTCCACGCCAGGATTCGAACCCAGATCCCCTCATTCCGGAATAAGTCACTCTACCAATTGAGCTACGCGGACGTTTATTCTGATTCCTATCTGCCTTAATGTCGTGTGCGTCCTGCTGGCAGGTACGTCACATCTCCTGGTACGTTACACTTTGAGACAGCCGATCAGAGGGCTATGTGCAGACATAGTTTTGTAACCGAATAAATATTTCACGCACTGTATACCAGAAAAATATTGAAATATTTTAAATTTGCTACTGAGAGGTATGACGTACTACAGAGATGAAAACATGTATCAAGACGACAAATCTGCAGCGAGACATTATGTCCGCGTAGATCAGTTGGGAGAGTGACTTACTCTGGAGTGAGGGGACTCGGACAAACTTGTGTTTTCACAGAGGATGAATATTTTTTCTTTGCTTACAGCAGTTGTTTCGACACAAAATAAAAACACATTTTTAAAAAGGACAGAAAGGGGATCCTCGGGCCGTCCACGCTTGCAAATTAACTTTTCAAAACTAGCCCCGAAATTGTGGATCCACCATTGCTTGTACGCACATGCAAACATAAGGGAAGAATGTAAGGTGGAATGTAAAGATGCGAACATGGAGTTCATAAAAAAGAGGAGAAGAAGAATAACTAGTGAAATGGCGGGAATGTTTGAACAGTGACATAAGGTAAAAATTGAAAGAGTGGGGACATGCGAGAAAAAAATCAGACAGGAAGATTGCAATAGCGGCTGCACAAGCTTTTGGGATCAAGATGGCTTCAGGAAAGAAATTCAGTTTCGTTACATTTGGAGCATGATGCGTAACTCTTAGTAGCATCATTTTTGTTCCAGTTCTTATTTATGCTCATGTTTACAATTCTTAGCAAAATATGGCTTAAAAAAAAAGAAGAAAAAGGAAGAAGAGAAAAATTGAGGGTCTAGGAAAACATGCTTATCGCTGTAAAATTGTAGTATTTGAAATTCAAATCACCAATATGAGATACCCACTGTTTTTTTGTGTGTGTATGTATGTGTATTTTTTTATACTGAAATTGAAACTGTTTTTTTCCCACGCTAATCGCAATTCCTAATTGCGGTGAACTATGTGTGTACGTTTCTCTCACGCGTAGGTAAAATTTTGAGTTCCAGCCGGCTATGAGCACCGGCCTTGCTGATAGAACCTTCAAATTAGTGGAATATACTGCAGTAAAGGTATTTGAAGCACATAAAGGTCGTTTCGTTAATTCAGAGGAAGAGTTTAAAAAGTATTGACACTCACCTCACAAGGTTATCGCAGATCTTGTATTACCAAAATGCGTTTGCAAAGCAATTAGTGAAGTGAATTACTCGGTTAATCGGGTAATTTATCTTAGTCTTAAAAGCTTTCAAGGTTATCTGTTAAATTTCATTTCCAACGGATCCGAATTCGGTGCTGTTTGTCTGCTTCTTGGTTTAATGGATCTTTGATGTTCTTGGTATGCTCATATAATATCTTATCGCTTGTTTTTACTCGTCTCACCTTGGCAATCGGTGATTTCGAACCGATAGAACAAGGCATTAGTCTATTAATTCACTGGAATATATGTATAGTCTTGAAATTACAACAGTCATGTGATGAATATACGTATTGAAAAAATACAACGTTTGTCACAAACATATAAATATTTTTTTCAAGTCAACCAAGATTTCACTGGCTCTGGCCTAGTTTCATCAGAACGAATGACACGTAAATATTCAAATTGTACATAGCATCATAAATGGTGTTTACAGTCACGGGTTTTGATTAGTTGCTTCCACGCGATTGACAGAAATGATAAATTTTTCTTGATAGGAGTTCTTCGCAACTTGTTACTGACATGGCGTCCACACCATTTCTATCAAGCGCGTGGATGCAACTAACCAAAACCTTGATTGTAAACACCATTTATGATGTCATGTATAATTTGAATATTTACGTGCCATTCGTTCTGATGAATCAAGGCCCGGCGAAACCTTGGTCGACTTGAAAAAATAAAATATTTGTGCCAAACGTTGTATTTTCTTAATATAATACGTATAGTACCATATATAGCAGACTGCATGTAAACCTTCCCTATGTCCAAGCGATACGAAGCACTGTCTTCTAATCATTCATCTAAGGCGGGTCTGGGTTCGACTCCGGGTGAGCGTTGGATACAGTATTTGCCTTACGCGGTACATCCTGACTGTATTGCCTCCGTAGAACAAGTGGTATCAAATTGGAGACGGGCAGGTCCTTATAGAGTATTGATTTGCTCACGGTGGTCGTTAAACCAACATAAATAAATAAATCGTAATGTAGTGATCCCAAGGGCATTGGCATTAACGTATGTAATGATTCGATTTGTGGGTTTACTATAAAATTTTTGCAATTTTTTTTTTGAAAAAATAATCACTTTTACTGGAACTTTTTATTGATTACATATAAACAGAAGAAAGCGGGTCGCATACCTTTTTCAACAGAATCGTTTTAGGGTGACCCTTACACTGTACAACATTTTCTGAAATTCACCAGCGATGTTCCGTGGTTCCTTTCATAAATTAACGAAGCATATTCCTGATACAACCTTTTCCGTGAAATGACAAAATACAAGACAAAAAAAAAAAAAAAAAAAAAAAACCCTGAATTTCACGATTTTTAGTACATCAGGAAAATTCTGAATTTCCAGAAAACTTTCTGCGATATCTTTCTTATATCGACAGTAAATTTCCGTTTTCAAACGGTGTTAACCGAAAACTCGGAATTTTCAGAAAACTTTCGGCAATTTTTTTCGTATATTAAAGGGAAAATTCTGTTCTCACTTTCTCGGTATGAACGGAAATTTTCCCGTAATAGAAGCGATTTGCGGGAATGTAATTGAGGTTAACTATTAAATTTCAGTCGTCCGTCAGAAGACCTAATTTTGAAGTTCTGTAGCGAGATCGGATATTGTGGATGGCATATCACATGAAATTTTGATTATTGCGGCACAGGATATATCATCCCCACTGCCCCATTTTGTGCATCAGCTATTGTATATTATGTTACCGTAAGAAGCCTGGTACTTAAACTATTGTACATGTGATTGTATTATATCTATGTATCAGTCTGTGAGTATTATAGCTGTCAAGAATAAAATTTATATTTGGGAGTTTTGTAAAATAATACTACAAAGCAGTATATTTCACCTTTTCATAAACATAATTGAAAGTGATTGTCAGTTTAACAAAATCTCAAATTCTAAAGCATTCGGTTGCTTCGAAAATCACGATGAGGAAAGTAAGCACTTTGTAATAGGTCCTCCTACAGAAAAAATAAAATTATTACTAACCTATTGAGAAAAATAATAAGCTCCAACAGAAAATGAAATGACTAATTCACTCGCATTAGTAACAAGAAAGATTTCATTAGCGCGTGATTAAAGTTCTACCTTATACGTGCGCGTGTGCATTATGAATCTTTCTGGCTCAATGGTAACGCGCGCGGTTTCCGTCGAAAAAGCTTCTGGTTCAGGGACGGGATTTAGAAAACTCAAAATCGAAGATTTTACGAAATTTCTATATAAATTCGGGAAAACCCGAAACGAACTTTTCTGAAATAAGCGGAATTACTGACCATGGAAATTCTGTTAAAGTGCTGAAGTTAAAAGAGACGGGAACTTTAAAAAAATAATATTTCGTTAAAAGACGAACACCTACGGGCAGCTTTTCTGCACGTTATTTTCAGGAATTTTCAGCGAATTCACACCACTTATGTTTTACAGTGTATACACTATATTGACAAAAGTCACCGGACACTCCTTCAAAAGCAAATGAACGGATCCGCTGCGTTGTTAAGACGCGAGGTACAGCTGCAAATGGTATAAAAACAAGCCTGCAGCTGACCGCGATCATATCGCACTGCGAGGTTGAGTGAAAATGTCGCGGTGGGAGAGAACTGACTTTGAGAAAGGAAAGATTGTTGGGTGTTATATTAGTGGGTTGTCCATAAGAGAAACCGAGAGGCGTTTAAACATACCCAAGTCGACTGTTTTGGATGTACTGAATGAGTGGAAGACACATAGCGTGCCTGAAGCAGCAAAACGTACTAATCGACGGAGTACTGCACAAGACCTCAGTGTACAGCTGAGGAAAAATGCTGGAACTTCGGTATGTACACGCACCATTCGCAGAGAACTTCATTCTATGGGTTACCGTGGTCATGCGGCTGCTCATAAGCCTGTCATCTCCACTCGGAATGCTACTCGTCGTTTAGCATGATGTAAAAAACATTTATCGTGAACCGTAGATCAATGGGAACGGGTCCTATGGACTGATGAATCCAGATACACGATTCATCAGTCTGATGGCCGTGTGTGGGTATGGCGACAGCCGGGGGAACGCTATTTACCACAGTGTACTGTTCCTGCGGTCAAGTTTGGAGCTGGCAGTGTACTCGTGTGGGGGTGTTTTTTGTGGTATGTCCCAGCCCATTGGTTATCGTGGACAAACCTGTTAATCAGCACGTATACCTCGATATTCTGGACAATTATGCCCTACCAACTCTGTGGCAATGCTATGGAACCGAGCCTTGTTGGTACCAGCAGGATAATGCACCGAGCCATAAAGCAAGGACTGTTATGGAGCGGTTTGATGATAATTCTGTATTGTGTGTGGACTGGCCAGCACAGAGCCCTGATCTTAATCACATAGAGCACCTATGGGATGAATTAGAGCGCCGCATAAGAAGATTGGAACCAAGGCCTACTACTAAGCAACAGTTAGCGGAAGCATTATGTACTGAATGGATCGCATACCTATCGCTGTGTTCCAAAACCTTGTCGAAAGCATGTCTCGAAGGGTCAGTGCATGCGCTATGGCCAAAGGTGGACCGACAACGTACTAATGTATGTCAATAAATGCTATGTGGTGTTTCTCTTCTAGGTGCCCGGTAACTTTTGTCAATATAGTATGTGCTGCTATTAAGACATTTCATGCTTTACTGAGCTGGTTCCTTTTGATTTATTTATTTCTCATAAGCTCTGCTAATATCAGTTTCAATGTGAGTAATATTTAGCGCAAACATTTCGATTTATATGCGTGTGCATGTCATATATTGTCGATTATTTGTACAGCTTATTTAGATTTCCAATATTCAATGTAGTTGCTGTAAAATTATATATCGGACGACCTAAAAATTAATTAAACTACGCATGTTCTTGATAAGGAGGCTTTGTGATCATATTATGATCCCAGTATTTACTGTTTTTTCGATCGCACTTTGCCCTTCTTTTAGCCTCCCGGATTCATCAATGGTCACGTGCTCATGATGGTGTCATAATTTGCAACAAAGTGGGGATTCGAGTCTCAAGTGAAGCATGCTGATTTTTGTTTTTAGAGCATTCTTTTCGCTGCAGCTACTACGAATGTTCTGTATGTCGCTAAAATTATATTTACCGCGTTTAAAAAGTACAAAATTAGCAGTACAGTTATTTAACATCAAATGCAAATTTAAGAGGTTTCTGTATGCTATTTATTACCTGTTTGTTTCGTTTAGAGACCTGGTAAACATTTTAAGCAACATGCTAAGGTGAATCAATAATCGCCGCAATGTATTTATAAAACATATTACCATAACAGTTGACACCTTACAAGGACATCATGCCCCAAAACAATCCGCTTGATTTAAAACACAATTGGTTCAGCGTTGCATGAACTTTTTCATGTCGTCTGAAATCAATTCTTTATGCAAAGAGGCCAGACACTTATGCTCCCCTTATTTCACTAAAAAAAGTATGAAAAGTGAAGAAATGGAAAATATTGCAATCATTCTCTGCAGCAAATATTCATTACTGGACAATGATCTCTCGAAAAATTTAACAGAAATTTGTCTTTAGAGTATATTTTTCATTCTATAACGAAGTAAATTTCTCCGTCATTTCTGTCCACGCCAGGATTCGAACCCGGATCCCCTCATTCCCGAATAAGTCACTCTACCAATTGAGCTACGAGGACGTTTGTTCCGACTACTATCTGCCTTTATGTCGTGTGCGTCCTGCTGGCAGGTACGTCACATCTCCCCCCCCCAAAGAGGGCCGGGGGCATGGCCCACGGGTCAGCCGTGACCATGAATCGTTGCAGGTAGCCATCCACTGTAGAACGTGCACTTGAGAACTCCCAGTCAATCTGGTGTGTGGAATGCAACGTCACACAAATTTACTTTTCGAAGCGCTGGAGAAGGGATTCTCTGATTTTTCCTATCTCGCGGTGCGGAAATAACATCCCACCAATGCGAGATTTTGAACGGTCGGGTCATCCGGATAGTTCGGGCGCCATTATAACGAAGTAAATTTCTCCGTCATTTCTGTCCACGCCAGGATTCGAACCCGGATCCCCTCATTCCGGAATAAGTCACTCTACCAATTGAGCTACGCGGACGTTTGTTCTGACTACTATCTGCCTTTATGTCGTGTGCGTCCTGCTGGCAGGTACGTCACAATTCTTGATGATCGATTGAGTGATCTCTAGGATTTCGTTGCGCATGTGACATAAATGACCAAAGTGTTCAAAAGAACAACAAATTTCCTCATTGGCTTAACATGCCGTTGTTGGAAATAAAATTATTTAAAATAAATTTAGTCCAACACGCACGTGCATAGATAGCCCCAGGGGATAGCGGGAGGCAATCTCAAGCCTTGTGACGATACTTAGGCCCCAGGGGATATAGGGGGGTCGGAAAAGTTGAAGGGTCAGTTCCCAAGGAGGGAGCGAAGTAACGTTCCCCGGACGGATTAGATGAATTCCAGACTGGTCAAGTGACCTTGGCATCCGCGGACAAGGTGAAGCTCAGAAGGTCTTCACTGGTCAACAGTGTGGAGTGCGTGTAGCGACAAGGGACAGACGTGGATAGCGGATCGTCGAGCGATGTGACGAGAGATAGATGAAGTACTGCCAGCGCTGACAATTGGAAAAAGATTTGGATTGAAAACCTGAAAGACATATGGAAATACCAGTTAAGTTATTTTTCCTTTTCCCTGTTATTGCATGTACTTGCTTAAATTAATTCATAACCCTATTCAGAGCACGTGGCGTGTGTATTGGTCATGATCAAACAATGAAAACCCAGTTAGCTAGGTAAAACATTTAAGTAAAGCATAGGAGAAAAGGAACTAGAAGTAAAATGAATCACTAAGCTTTGCACTTATATATATAGATAGATGTATGCAGAAATGATCGGAGACGTTATAGAGAAAAATCGTAATAATAGTAAATTTTATGTGTAAGGTATTGCTAACGGCTGCACCCACGCACGTGGTACCTTAGTGTTCCTAATTCTCTCGTATTAAACTATTTTGATTACTTCCACATAAGATTCCTGTTTGTTTTCCTTATAACCACACAAGACATAAGTTAAGGTATGTGTAAACTAAGATATGTGTTTATGTTTCTGATTTCTTTCACGAGCGGCACCTTTACTCCCCCACCATTCCAGTGACGGGATAAAGGTGAATCACAACGCCGTGCTTTATTATATGCTAGTACATATAAGGGGCACGTTTTTGTCCATATACGATCACTGTAGAACAAAAGTCCCATAGTTATAAAAAGGCACGATAAAGTAAATTTAATCGGTAAATGATCTGTAACTGATGCACCTATAATTTGTTCATAATAATAAATATAACAATAAAATTAACACCTTGTATTTAACATTGATGACAGTAACACGTATTCCAATGAATAGCATCAACACGTGTTCCATTGTTCATAACTTTAACACGTGTTTTGTATTAGAATGTAACGTTGGTACAGATTAACGTTTGAAGATTTATGGTGAATTGTTTCATAAAGTATATAACTATGGTGAATTGGTTTGAGCTAAATATTTGTTTATAACATATGATTATTCCTATGATTATTATGATAATAAATATTTTAAAATAATTGAATATAACATTGGTGCCGTGACTTTTGAGCCATTCGTGCTGTCACGTATTTTCCCCCGTCGCAGTACGGATTGAATGGGTTTTCTTTTCTTCATGTGTAGCAGTTCATTATTTTCTTTTGTTGTATGCATCATGCAATAGTTTTCTTAAGGTGTTATTTTGACATCTTCATTACTAAGAGTTAGGTAAAAGCGCAATTGCATGTTGTAGGGAAAGATATTATTTTAATTGGTATTAGTGTATAACTTAGGTATTAAATATGTCAGACGACGAGAGGGCAGAGCCAGGTTCCCCACCACAAAATTTTGTGTCAGATTCTTCCTCACACGGCGCTTCGGCCCCGTCCACAATTCCCACAATTGCATATTCCCCCCATATAGTACAATCCATGGCATCAATGCTGCCACTCATTTACCAATTTTCAGGGAATGATAAACTTGTTTCGGCCACGCAGTTTTTCGAGTCGATTGACTCTCTGGCCGCCATTAATAACTGGTCAGATAGCATAAAAATGTTTGCAGCAAAAGCCCGCATGAAAAACGCGGCGTTAGAATTTTTAAATGAAGCACCGCATATAAGGAATACTGCCAGTTATGATAATTTTAAAAAAGCAGTAATTCGAAGGTTCGACGCTAGTCAACCCATTACATTACAAATGCAGAAATTTAATTCATGCCAACAAAGGCCACATGAGTCGGTCGCACAATACGAATCGCGGCTAAGAGGATTAGCGCATTCATATTTAGGCATTGGCGACACAGATAATCAGCAAGTTAATGCTCTTGCTGACAAAGCAATATTATCGCAATTTTTGACAGGGTTAGAGAGAAATCTTCTAAAAGAAGTGCTGTCGAAAGGGCCGAGTAATTTTGAACAAGCAGTGGAATATGCAATACTGGCTGAGGCGAACAGACACATTATGTCCAAAAGTGTCAATTTCGCCGATTATGGAGATCCGGTCCCGCAAGAAAGCGGATCTGCCGATCCAATGGCAGAAATTTGCGCCATGTTTAAGCAGCACATGGTACAACAAGAAGCAGTAGTAAATACGCTGCAGAAGGAATCCAAAGAATTGAGCGAGCGACTGCAGCAAGCAGAAGATCGTTTTTTAACATTTCAAGGCAGGAACGTCGATAACCAGTATTATGGAAATTCCGTTCAAAGTAACCCACGGAATTTTGAGAATATGCGATGTTTCGGATGTGGTACATTTGGACACCCAGTCAAGCGATGTCCCCAGCGAACAGATAATTTCAGAAATCAAAGACAGGCAGGCAGAGCTCCGTTCCGTTCGGCGCCTCAATATTTGAATTATAGACAGCGAGATACAAATGGCGCGGGGTATTCTAACTCTCAGGGAAATCCAAACCAACGGGCGGAAGCTCCATCGCATTCACAAGCTTCCGGGCAGGCAAGAGGTGCATATCAAGGAAGGACAAATAATGGGAATTTAAACTTCAGAGGGTCCAGGTAGATTCCGGGGCGCGCCCAGACCCCCAAGTATCAGTCCCAGTAGTTATTAATAATTGTCAGATAATAGAGGATGCATCTTTGCCGCTGACAGAGGTAAAAATTGGAAACGCAGTATTTTTGGGTCTACTCGATTCAGGAGCAAGTATAAGCATTATTACGCAGGACGCAATCCAAGAGATTAAGCGTAAAGTAAAAATCCATCCCATAGCTGACAGCATAAGTGTTACCGGAATTACGGGTAATAGATTAGAAATCATTGGAGCGTTTACCATCCCCATTATGATGGGCGACAGAAGAGTCACTCACAAATTTTACGTATCTAAGGCCCCTCTACATTTTGCTTACCAAATTATTTTGGGGTACGATATTTTAACCCAAAATGGAATTATTTTTGATGCCCAGGGCGGAAAAATAAGTTTTAAGGATCAACATACGGATCGAGAAGAACAGCCACAAACTCAGAAAAGTAGAACGAAATTAGGCAGAGCATTGCGAAAAGAGATTATTCCCCCTAGAACCGAAAGAGTTATTTTAGCACGATGTGACCCCGAGAGAAACCATATTGACATGCCGATACTTGTTCAACCCATAAATGCATTTGCCCAGGGTCGTTTAAGAATAGGAAGAAGTGTTGATACGCTTACTTCAAAAGGTATTATTTCTGTATTAGTAGCAAATGTTACAGAAGAGCCGCAGCACATTAATAAAAATACAAAATTAGTAACGGTGGAGCCTGCGATTCAATTCAAAGCACAACACCACGTGGGAGCTGTGACTCAGGCTAAAATGTCTCCTCCTCCACTTTCCGAACAGGATTTCGATTTGGCCGACGTTGATCCAGCTTACCGGAGGCCTTTAGTTAAACTTTTATTAAGCTACAGCGACGTTTTTGCTCGAACCACGAAAGAAATGGGGCATACAAATTTAATTTATCATGAAATACACCTCAAGTCGGATGTTCCCATAAGATCTCGTCCGTACCGCGTGCCCGAGAAATTAAAAGCGGAATTGGATCAACAGCTGGATGAATTATTAGAGGCTGGAATTATCGAAGAAAGTTCATCGCCATACGCTAGCCCCCTTATCCTCGTGAAAAAAAGACAATAGTTATAGGATGTGTATTGACATGAGAGGTATTAATAAAGTTACCATTCCATGTTCTTATCCTCTGCCCAGAATCGACGAAGTAATAGATCAATTAAGGGGAAATAACATATTTTCTACTTTGGATTTAACCAAGGGATTTCATCAACAGGAGATTGCCCCCCAAGATTGCCATAAGACAGCATTTATTACGTCACATCGTGGACTATTTCAATATAAAAGGTCGCCAATGGGATTGAAAAATTCGGCAGCGTCGTTTCAAAGGTTAATGGATGCCTTATTAATTGGATTAAATCAGTTTTCAATCCTATGTTATGTTGATGACATCGTAGTGGCATCGAAGGACCCCGAGTCCCATTTACAAAAATTAGAAGCAGTATTTAAGAGATTCAGAGATCATAACGTCAAATTTTCCCCCAAGAAATGTAAGTTTATGCGACAGAGTTTAACATATTTGGGATATGTGATTGATAAAAACGGCATTCAGCCGGACGAGAATAATGTTAATAAAGTTAAAGATTTTCCCAAGCCCAGGTCTGTGAAAAATGTACGCCAGTTCTTAGGCATGGCAGGTTATTACAGGAAATTCTTGGAAAATTATTCGGATTTGGCAAAGCCATTAACAGATCTTCTGAAGAAGACAAATACGAGGTTTAAGTGGACTCCGGACGCGGAGAAATCATTCCACGAAATTAAAGAAAAACTTCTGAAGCTTCCTACTTTATTTTATCCTTCATTCGACAAGCCATTTATGATTCATTCCGATGCAAGTCAACATGGGTTAGGAGCGGTTCTTAGCCAGGAGGATGACAAAGGCGATTTAGTGCCAATATCATTCATGTCGAGGAAATTAAACCCGGCAGAACAGAATTATCCTACAATAGAGCGAGAGTTATTGGCTATAGTAAATGCCGTCCGACATTGGAGGCATTATTTGTTAGGCAATAAGATATTCATCAAAAGTGACCATAAACCTCTGCTATATTTACACAAATTTAGTGATAAGAATGCCAGGTTAGCAAAATGGGCCATGGCTTTATTAGAATATGACATCGACATAAAATATGAAGCTGGCAAGACCAACTACGTAGCCGATTATCTGAGCAGAATTCCAGACAATTTTTCATCGGGAGAACAAAATCATATTGATAATGAGATAGGTATTAACGCATTAACCTTTACCCCGGATGCATCTCAAGTGCAGCGTATAAAGGAATTACAGTGGGCAGATCCAAATTTACGAACCGGCATAGAAGATTTACGGAAGAAACAGTATACTGTTGGCAACGCTAAGATAAAGGATAATTTTTTCTTATCCGAAGAAGGTCTGTTATACCATTTTCAGGCACCAGATAGAAATTCCTCACAAGAGCAATATTTTGAACAACTGGTAGTTCCTGAAGCATTAAAAGGAGAAGTTTTATTTCTTTGCCATGACGCCCCTTTCTCAGGTCATTTTGGATTTACTAAAACATTTGCACGAGTGCGAGAAAAATATTTTTGGAAAAATATGTTTAGCGAAGTACGTAACTACGTTAATTCTTGCAAGTCATGCATAGAAAGGCGCGGTTATAAGCCAAAACATAAAGCACCGTTAATGCGGCCGGAGTTGCCAAAACACCCTTACGACAAAGTCAGTGTGGATCTTATCGGTCCTTTGCCAATTACGGAGAATGGATTCCAGTACTTGATGGTAGCTGTAGATCATTATACTCGCTATGCGGAGATAGCTCCGTTAAAAGACGCTAAGAGTACTACAGTGGCCGATGCAATATTCGAGCACGTGTTTGCGCGTCATGGAATTTGTAACATCCTTCTTCACGATAGAGCGCAAAATTTTGAATCAAAGATATTTAAATCATTAATGAAGAAATTGGGAGTGAAGTCTGTTTCGGTAACGCCATATTGCGCGCATGCCAACGGAATCAACGAGAAATTAAATTTCAGCATTGAGAATTATTTATCACATTTCGTTGCCCAGAATCAACGTGATTGGGATGTCCATATCCCGGCATTTTTGCTTGCATACAGGACATCCATTCATAGCGCGACGAAATTTGCTCCTTCATATCTGCTATATGGCAGGGATATCTCTATCCCAATCGATTTAGTCAACCAACCCCCAAGACAACAGTATTTCTCATATGACGACTATTCTGAAAACCTAGTAGCCAGGTTAAGACAAGCATATAACCTATTAGAACAGAATTTGTATACGGCAGCAGAAAAGCAAGAAGCATATAGATTAAAGCATTGCAAGCATAAGAATCTGCAACAAGGACAACTAGTATATCTGTATACGCCCAAAACCCGAATCGGAAGATCCAGAAAATTGACTAAATTCAATTCAGGGCCGTGGGAAATATTATCATTCCCCACCCCAGTTAATGTAAAAATTCGGTCAACTACGGGGAGAACCGTGGAGCAAACGGTACACATAGACCGAATTACGACCTTCCCGCCAAGGAAACCATCGTTAGAATTCCACAAGGAAACCGAAGAGAATCTAAGTTCGGACGAAGAATTCCCTACTCAATCATTCAGCGACAGCACGGACGATTCGGACAACGAATTTAATCCGGTTAATTTTTGGGCCTCGCAAAATATTGATGTGCATAGGGAGGAACACCGAAACAACAGCACCCCACTCACAAGTACTCCAGGAGTGCACACCAGCCCTAAGCGGATTAGAGAACACCAGTCCGCCGGTGAAGAAAGTGACGAAACCATAGTGTACGACTGGGAGCAGTTGTGGGTTGAGCCAGGAATCAACGAAGAACTACCCAACATGCACAATAAGGAAACTGATGACAGGCACCAGGAAAACCCCACGCATAGGTATGAATTACGCCCAAGAGAAAAAATTCCAAATCCTAGGCATCAGATCAATAATATGAACTGATACTAAAAAAAAAAAAAAAAGATCCGAACCACAAATCCATTTATCCAAGTGAACCCAGCATTTTAAACGGAAGTTATTAGATGAGGAAGAATTTTTTTTTACATTTGATTAGCATATCTCTTAATATTAAAGCAAAAGGTGGAAAATTCACTAGTATTTTGTGTAATATATATGTATAAAATTTTCTCGAGTTCGGGTATTATTTTCCATTCCGTATTTCAAGTATGTTTCAAGTCTGTGTGTGGTTAGTGCATAGAAAGGTGTGTAAAAAAAGAAAAAAAAAAAGAAATTTCTTAACTGGTTAACTAACGTTATGTTATATCTGAATATTTTCCCAGGAACACATGGTTATCTCTTGTGGAGGTGTATGCTCGAAAAATTCGTCAGATAAAAATTTAGTAGAGATATTGGCAAGAGTAATATAAAATATTAATGTTAATAATAATTAGGTGCAGTAGGACGGTATTGTTTAAGTTTGGCTGCGCGGGTCTATCTTTGCTTGGGAAGGAAAGAATAGTGTAAATCTAAGATATTAGATATACAACTATTCTGAAAAAAAAAAATAATGATAATGAATGTAGATAAGGGTAAATGAAAATTAAACCACTGGGTAATTGACTTTGTTTCGATTGACGGATCACACTGCCGCGTCTAGTCTGGGTAGTGACAGAGCGGTACAGTGCGTAATCAGGGGAAGAGAGAAGGTTACAGAAGAAAAAAATAAATCAAAGTGTGAGTAAAGTCAGTGTGTTCCATATGGTGGTGAACAAAGAGAATCACGTGTTGGTGAACAAAAAGAATCACGTGTTGGTGAACAAAAAGAATCACGTGTTGGTGAACGAAAAGAACCACGTGTTGGTGAACGAAAAGAACCACGTGTTGGTGAACAAAATAACTATGCTTCCTACGGGAACTAAAGTGCAGCAGTGATTGAAACACCGTTTTCTTTTCCCAAACTCAAACAACAGGAGGATATTCAAGTAATGATGCAAGCTTTTGAAAATAATGAACGGATCGCACGTGGCATGCGTAATGTAAGCGTGCTGGTGTATCCAAGGACGGTCGTAATTACTGTGAATGCAAAGCATTTTTTTCATGTGGATGACCTACAGACTAAATAAAGTGCTACATTGACAGCGAAGACTTTGTTGTGCTATGTGGTCAACAGGTAGTGAAAACGGTATGGCCGATGAGCGGTGTGGTGTTTAAAAGCACAAAGGACAGTGTCAATGAGGGCGCATGCAGAGATGAATAAAACACAGGTGAAATGATTTTGCTGTTATTGTGTTCCAGGTCAAAGAGACCTTGGTGAATAACCCATGTTATAGGTGACTGTGGACGAATAATACTAGATAAACATATACGTACAGAGCAAAGTGTTCTACAGCTAATTTTATTACCAGCATATAAAAAGCACAAATCAGGTGACAATGTTCTCCAAATATTGCGAACTGCCAGTGATATTGGTTTGATGTCTGATAACTTTTTGTGTGAATTGTGTGTGAATCGCAGAACTGAACGTAAATCGAACAATTTCACCTTGTCTTACTTTCCACCAGGAAAAAAATTAAGTCAAACAATAAAACTCAAGAATCGGTGGACGTGGACAATGACAATAAAAAAAAAAAAAAAATTGAATATAAAAGCAAACAAACAAACGGAAAAGCGTTTGGCAGTTAAATGTGTTACTGATACTTGGTCAGCAACAGCTCAAAGTGTACTAAACGACACGTGCATGTAAGCTTCAGATGCCAGCAGTATCACTGAATTGATATTTTTTAGATATGTATTGTGGGTGCAGGACCGTAACAGTTAATTAATTTTTGTGTTTGAAAAGTGTATTGTGTATATGTGTGATTATGAATATTTTATATAATTTCATTGCTATATGTATATATAAGTGCACATGAGGAAAAAGATAGAGGATTACTAGGTAAGGATGGAGTAGTCTATCCGTGCGTGTAGTTTTTCCCCCCAGCATTCCTTTTGGCCCCCCATAAAGATTACATCTGGTAAGGGAGGAATGTTGGAAATAAAATTATTTAAAATAAATTTAGTCCAACATGCACGTGCATAGATAGCCCCAGGGGATAGCGGGAGGCAATCTCAAGCCTTGTGACGATACTTAGGCCCCAGGGGATATAGGGGGGTCGGAAAAGTTGAAGGGTCAGTTCCCAAGGAGGGAGCGAAGTAACGTTCCCCGGACGGATTAGATGAATTCCAGACTGGTCAAGTGACCTTGGCATCCGCGGACAAGGTGAAGCTCAGAAGGTCTTCACTGGTCAACAGTGTGGAGTGCGTGTAGCGACAAGGGACAGACGTGGATAGCGGATCGTCGAGCGATGTGACGAGAGATAGATGAAGTACTGCCAGCGCTGACAATTGGAAAAAGATTTGGATTGAAAACCTGAAAGACATATGGAAATACCAGTTAAGTTATTTTTCCTTTTCCCTGTTATTGCATGTACTTGCTTAAATTAATTCATAACCCTATTCAGAGCACGTGGCGTGTGTATTGGTCATGATCAAACAATGAAAACCCAGTTAGCTAGGTAAAACATTTAAGTAAAGCATAGGAGAAAAGGAACTAGAAGTAAAATGAATCACTAAGCTTTGCACTTATATATATATAGATAGATGTATGCAGAAATGATCGGAGACGTTATAGAGAAAAATCGTAATAATAGTAAATTTTATGTGTAAGGTATTGCTAACGGCTGCACCCACGCACGTGGTACCTTAGTGTTCCTAATTCTCTCGTATTAAACTATTTTGATTACTTCCACATAAGATTCCTGTTTGTTTTCCTTATAACCACACAAGACATAAGTTAAGGTATGTGTAAACTAAGATATGTGTTTATGTTTCTGATTTCTTTCACGAGCGGCACCTTTACTCCCCCACCATTCCAGTGACGGGATAAAGGTGAATCACAACGCCGTGCTTTATTATATGCTAGTACATATAAGGGGCACGTTTTTGTCCATATGCGATCACTGTAGAACAAAAGTCCCATAGTTATAAAAAGGCACGATAAAGTAAATTTAATCGGTAAATGATCTGTAACTGATGCACCTATAATTTGTTCATAATAATAAATATAACAATAAAATTAACACCTTGTATTTAACATTGATGACAGTAACACGTGTTCCAATGAATAGCATCAACACGTGTTCCATTGTTCATAACTTTAACACGTGTTTTGTATTAGAATGTAACGTTGGTACAGATTAACGTTTGAAGATTTATGGTGAATTGTTTCATAAAGTATATAACTATGGTGAATTGGTTTGAGCTAAATATTTGTTTATAACATATGATTATTCCTATGATTATAACGTTTCAAATAATTGAATATAACACCGTCTAATTTTATTTGTCATCTGTTTTATGTAGTTTTTGAGTCTTCTGGTTTCAGATTAAATTTATGTGTAGAGAGTGTGATGAAATCGGTTAGATAACCAAAAGCCACAGGAAAATTTGCGTATGGTGTTTCTGTATGTTATTCGCAGTTAAAATTTCTCTTTGCCCCCACCTGAAAACTACGCTATGGGCGCCCATGATGGAAACCTATACTAAAAATTCAGATTACAACAATTTATACGAAGGTTGTGATTTTGATGCTTCTCTTTCTCCGTTCGTACTCATCACCACCATTCTCAGTCCACTGCTGGGTGAAGGTCTCCCCAGGTCTTCCCCAACTCTCTGTCTTGAGCCACTTTCTTCGATGTTACCCCAGGGTGCTTTCGAATTTCTTCCACCGATCTCAGACTGCGTTGTTTTCTTCTGGGAGTTTTCTTGTCCCGTAGTTTTCAGTCTAGCATTTCAGTTTCCCAAACGTGGTCAGTTCTTCTAACAATATGCCCAACCCATTCCCACTTGAGGTCTTTACTTTGATCACGGTGCCATCAACTCTTGTCATTTTCTTGATCCATAAGTTCCTCTTCCAATCTTTTCTGGTTATACCAAGCATACATCTCTCCACGTTGTCAGCAGCTTGTGCATATCTTTTTCAATCAAGGTTCGTGTCTCTGATCCAGCAGTAAGAACTGGAAAAATGCAATGATTAATCACTTTTTTATGTCATGATGGTAAATTTCTCTTGAAAATAGTACTTTTTCTTGTAAATGCTCGCCAATCAAGTTTTACACACATGCCAATTTCGTCTGCGATGTGGGCCTCTCGTGACGTCTCTTGTCTAAAGTAGATTGGCCGATGTAGTCAGGGCCGTAGCTACCGGGAGGGCTGTTGCCCTCACATAAGGGTCATTCCAGGGGCTTAAATTCATGCTATGGGGGATGAAAAAAATAGAAATGTAACTAAAAAAGAAAGTTATACCCTTTAGTATTTTCCTTTTAAAGACTTTAGTTTAAGGTGACCAGATTTTTGAAAACGAAATTGAGGACAAAATGACACGTTGTCCTCAATTTCAATGCAAAATTGAGGACAATTTCGTTTCAAAATGAGGACATGATTGAGGACAACATCTGACACATTATGGTACAGCCGAAGATTAGCGAAGAATGTTACGACCTGTACCATTATTGTTCAGTCTCATGGGAAAACACACGATGAATCCGAAGGATGATTTTTATGTGAAATAAATATAAAATAGCAGTAAAATACTACCATGCAGAATATCACTTCTGATAAATTTTAAATGTTATTCATAGGGGGCAGCACGTGCGAACAAAGCTACATTTTGATTTTTGAATAAAACTTCATTGTGATTCCGTAGAAGGAAAACTATCTGAACCCTGAAAATTATACTACACAGTGAGCGGACAGAAATCATGGGATACTTGTACGTTATCTCTATGAGAAGGAATATTCCAAGACCGAAAATTTCACATGAGGAAGCAGTTTAATGAAAAATGTACTGAAGGAATCTACAAAATGCAACCAAATTTAGCATCAATCACTTATTTAATTGCAAAAAAGTGGATGGCCGCTCTGATGGAGCAGTGGTCTAAGCGCTGGCTTATGGCTATTTGTACGAGATCGAATCACGGTAAGGCATCGATGTTTGTCTTACGGCACTGGCTCTCTCCATTCCCTGGAACTAGTGGTCCTAAATTAGGGACCGGAGACTGCTTACAGCCAGTCGAGTTGCACACGCTGGTCGTTAAATCCCCAAACAAAAAGAAAAGCGTGGATGCTGAAAAAGATACGATCCGTTCCCCATCCTATAAATACTTTAGTGAAATCCAGTTAAAATAGAAACGAAATAACAGCACGATTATCGAGATGACTTTTGTTCAATGCTGACACTAGTGATGATGATATACATATATATTCAACTTCTCTAAGCATCTCGAAAGTTTGAAATTTTTTTTATTGCTGTACTCTCAATTTTTGAGAAAATTTCAAAAATGAGGACAAAGAATAAGAAATTGAGGACATTTTTCGTTCTCAGTCAGTATTTAGAGAATTGAGGACAAAGCATTGAAATTTAGGACTGTCCCCAGAAAATGAGGACGTCTGGTCACCTTACTTTAGTTAGTCTCATACAGAATTCCATGCAGTTAACCAGGGTACAGAGTAACATACACTATGAAGTGTGAACATCTCATATCCATAAAGAGAATTTTTCAAAACAGTGGGAAAACAATATGCTGATATGCGTAACCACCATGACTTTTCCGAACATGTCGCTGGAAAGAAGAGCTGATTAATCATTCGTGCTCTTTCGCAGAAAGTTTTTTGAGCGTTTAACCTTGAACGGAATTTTTCGAAGCTCTAGCCCTAAAGCTTCTTCCTGTTGTTGTTACGTTTACTATCCGATACTCCTTCGTTATGCACTGATTTGTTTTTCGTTCTGCATTTCTGTGGAGTGTTGTGTTGTCGGCTTTCACATAACCTTTACGCTTTGCTTGGTATTTACAACCTGTGGTTCCTGGGTATTTATCTAGTTTTCACATTTTTAATAAAAATTGTCAAAAAGCTGAAGTGCGTTTCTTGTACAATCATAATACTTTCCTGTAACGGCGGTGTGTGAGAAAGTAAAACCCACGTATTGTTTTAGTGGAACTCGAAGGGGCGTAATTTAAAGTCTTGCCCTTAATTTCCTGCGAAAAGAGTTTTAGCAATGGATGCGAACCTAAGAAGTGAAAGAGATGTTTAAGTCACTTGCTTCTAATCAATGTCATGATGTCCATGTCAGAGGGACTAGTTCTTCCCCATCATGCCTTGGATCGTGGAGCAGAAAATAAAGAACACTAAGAGAGCTCTTATCACTGGTAATGCATTTTTGGTCAGCACTTCATAGATAAGAGGGACCGAGGGAGAAATGAAATGTTTCGCCGTAGTATCCCTAAAACCCGGCCGCTATGTCAACATTTATGTTTGGGGAGCTCAGAAAAATTTGGGCGCTATTTCTTTAGTTTCATCTACCGCTTAAAGGGTTAATCCTACTTCTTTACTCTTGTCATCAAGTTCCTGGATCATTTTCTGCAACTTTGAAGGAGTACTAGCAAAAATGACTATGTTGTCAATAAAATGATGGTGGTGAAATAATCTCTATTGAATTTTATCCCCTTGTCTTCTTAATTCAATGATTCATTCTGTAATGCGGCATTGAAGAGTTTCAGAGATATGGTGTCAACTTGTCTCACTCTCTTTCCACTTTTTATACGTGCTCTCTTTCCACTTTTTATACTTGCATTTTCACAGATGTTATTAGCGCATGTATTATTGTAGGTGTTAATAAACACACGGGTTAATCTAATTTGATTTTAAAAATCGCTGAATCCTAGTCGAATGTGATCAAAGGTTCGTACTGGAAATTAAGAACTTTTATACACAGTAGGAAGGCAGTGGTCGTCTATACATTAACAGAACTTCAAAGTAGGCAAATTCTAAGGAAATATGTGTGTTAATGGAAAATAGCATTTTCATAGATGTTATAAATACAGTATATAAGCGCATGTATTACACTATGTCGTCAAAAGTGATTGGACACTGTAATAAAATAGAAAAACAATATTGTATTTACATCTGTAGCGGTTAGGTCCCCCATTTGAAGAGATTACATCAGCCACCCGTCGAGGTTCACAAGTCCATGGAGCACGGAGAGCGGGATGTTCGGTCTTGAGTACATCGACCGACTCTGTCAGAGAAGAAAGTCGTGTTGGTCTAGACTTCCCCGTCGTTCAAGTTCATCCCATAGATGTTCAGTGGGATTGAGGTCCGAGCTCTGAGCAGACCAGTCCATCCGCGAGACCTGATTTTCCTGATACCACTCCACTGCAGCCCTGGAAACATAACAAGTGGCATTGCTGTCCTGGAAGAAACAACTGTCGTGTCCGTAGAACTACCAAAACGCTGGAAGCATTGAGTTATCCAGGATATCTCTATACAGCACAGAGTTCATTTTGCCATGAATAACAACCAGTTAACCCTATAACGAAGGAAATTTCTCCGTCATTTCTGTCCACGCCGGGGCTCGAACCCGGATTCCCTCATTCCGGAATAAATCACTCGACCAATTGAGCTACGACGTTCGTTCTGACTGCTATCTGCCTTTATGTCGTGTTTGTCCTGCTGGCAGGTACGTCACATCTCCCCCCCCCCCGAAAGAGGGCCGGAGGTCTGGCCCACGGGTCAGCCGTGACCATGAGTCGTTGCAAGCAGCCATCCGCTGTAGAACGTGCACTTGAGAACTCCCAGTCAGTCTGGTGTGTGGAATGCAACGTCACAAACGGTTTTTTTTTTGAAGCGCTGGAGTTGGGATTCTCTTATTTTTCCTCTCTCGCGGTGTGGAAAGAACATCACACCATTGTGAGATTTTGAACTGCCTGGTCATTCGGAAAGTTCGGGCGCCATTATAACGAAGTAAATTTCTCCGTCATTTCTGTCCACCAGGGGGCTCGAACCCGGGTCCCCTCATTCCGTAATAAGTCACTCTACCAATTGAGCTATGCGGACGTTCGTTCTGACTGCTATCTGCCTTTATGTCGTGTGCCTCCTGCTGGGCAGGAATGTCACATCTCCCCCCCCCCCCCGAAAGAGGGCCGGGGGCACGGCTCACGGGTCGGCCGTGACCATGAAACGTTGCAGGCAGCCATCCGCTGTAGAACGTGCACTTGAGAACTCGCAGTCAATCTAGTGTGTGGAATGCAACGTCACACACATTTATTTTTCGAAGCGCTGGAGAAGAGATTCTCTTATTTTTCTTCTCTCGCGGCGTGGAAAGAACATCACACCATTGCGAGATCTTGAACGGCCGGGTCATCCGGAAAGTTCGGGCGCAATTATAACGAAGTAAATTTCTCCGTCATTTCTGTCCACGCCGGGGCTCGAAACCGGATCCCCTCATTTCGGAATAAGTCACTCTACCAGTTGAAATACGCGGACGTTCGTTCTGACTGCTATCTGCCTTTATGTCGTGTGCGTTCTGCTGGCATGTACGTCACAACCCATATAGTACCAGCTGAAACAGCCCGATATTATAACTCCACCGCATCCGTGCTTCACAGTCTGCACTGTAAACTCCGGAAGCAGATGTTCTCTGAGTAACCGCTAAACCTAGACACGTTCATCCGATCGGAATAATGTGAAGCTGGGTTCGTCGCTCCAACACACCTACTGCCATTGCTCCAATGTCCAATTTTTGTGCTGTTGACACAATCGTAGTCGCGCTGCCTTATTGGCCTTTGTGATGAGAGGTTTAAAGGCGGCTGCTCGGCAATGATACTCGAGCGCATGGGCCTCTTTTGGAAGCGTCTTGCTGGAGACCATAACATCTGTGGCCATCTGGAGCTCATGTGCTGTGACGTGTATTGTTCGGGACCTAGTTTTCCGGATATCCCTCTGCAGCACTCTCCGGTCCCTGGGTTGCAGTTTAGTGGGTCTTCCAGGGCGAAGTGAATTCCTGCAATGTCCCGTCTTCTTCCACTTGTTGACGACAGAGGCCCCAGTCGATTTAGCGACCTATCTGACATCAGCAATGTTCCTTATGCTCATTCCTGCAATCAAGCAGCCTATGAAAAAGCCCTTTTCAAACTCGGAAAACTCTCTCCTGTTAGCCATTTTATCAGCGATTGCATGAGCGTACTCTCGATTCCGCTTTTATACCTTATCGATCACGTGTCTGCTGCGGGAGTGCACCATTGCGCCTGCGTGTGGGTGTCCAATCACTTTTGTCAACATAGTGTAGGTGTTAATAAACACACGGGCTGACCCGATTTGATTTTAAAAACCGCTGAATCTTAGTCCAAGGTGTTCAAAAGTTCGTACTGCGAATTAAAAACTTTTATACACAGTAGAAAGGCCGTGGAATAAAAAAATTTTAAAGGCAAATTTTAAGGAAATATGTGTGCTAATGGAAAATAGACTTGCAATTTTAGAATATGGTTAGTACACATAGGTATTTTATAAATAGTAATGTTAGTAATTATTACTGCATCCATAAGCATTGTGTGATGTTTTTGTAAATGAAAATTTTCCTCGATATATTGAAATGGAAAATACAACAGAATTATTTTGCGTAGCAATAAAAACAGTGTGTACCAGGCTGAATGTTCGAAGGAAATTCCCATCTAATTGAATAGTATGAGCTAGAACCACATGTATGCGTTTAAGAAAGCTGATTGTTAGTGTGTAACTAAAAACGGATTGAGAAATAGACTTCACGCTGTTTAATAACCTTTCTCCCTGTTATTTTCTGCATATTCACGCAATAACAATTGAGGAGCGCGCAAGCAAAACCAAACATGTCAGAAAAAAGTGAATTATCAAGTAAGCATTGGATATGATAAAGGATGATGGTCTGATTCCGTTTCTGTATCATAAGCCGACCCAAACCAAACAGCTCCTACTCATTTTGTTGGCGAAAAATGCACGATTCAAGCAAAAATGAACGTCCCAGTTGCAGGCTCAAGCAAAAGTCGAGTGAACCAATCAGAGCTCCAAAATTCGGTCAAATGAGGAAACAGATAAGAGTGAAAGCAGTGGCATTCACGTTTTCAGACAGTCGACGTGTTCTCTTAAAACGTGGTGATTATTTCCGTGTGTTTGTCATAGATTTAGAGATATGGAAGAGGTCGGAGATGGTTTACTAATGGTGAAATAAGGTTCAAAACGACAAAGGAAAAGAACCAAAAGAGAAAGTCTGAAAGAAAAAGCTAAGAAAGAACGCTATAGTGCATCAGATGGTTCCAACGTTTTCATGGGTTGCAAACATCAGAACACCCCGTTCTTGTGCTATAAAACTCGTCCATGTGATGCATTGATCGTCCATGTGAACATCAGGAACAGTGTGACTGCTTGGAGGACGACTGCGGTCTACATATTTGATTTTTATTAATGTACTTGTTTTCCAATTTTCATAAGAATCCGTTTTTCTCAGTCAAGCATTTTTTTATACCACCTATTATTATTTTTGTTAATTTGTAATAAATGGAGCAAAATAAAAACATACCAACATGTGACAGTAACTTTGGTAAATAATGAACAAAAATTATAAAAAAAAAAAAATAAAAAACATCAACTGAAAAGTGAAAATGTTTCTCTTTTTCCATCAGCTTTTTCTTTCAAACCTTGAGTTTTTTGTTAGAGAATAGGTATTCTATTGAATACAGGTTGGTTATTGAACAGATAGGTAGATTAAATTCAGAATATGTTCAAGCAAAATCCAACAAGTCACTAGGGCATCTGATCAAAAACAAACATGTCACTTGAAGCCCAAACAAAAACAAACATGTCAACAACAAAAAGTTTAATATTTAGATTTTAAAACATTTTTGATCTGAATCACATCCATAGACGTGTTTAGAGCATCAAACGGAAGGTCGCTGATAGTTGAACAGTACGAAATTCATTGCGCATAACTCAATGAACGTTTTTCCTGCCTACTGCAAATCTAGATTTGATGTACATGTTTGGTTTTGCTTGCGCGCTCCTCAATTGTCTGGTGTACAGAATGCCTTCAGCTCCTCACAACTGGTGCCTTTCTTCCAGCTTTGAAAAATATTCTGGAAAAAAACTACATTTCTGTTCAACAAGAAATCAAAAATTAGAAATATGTTTCCAACAAAATGAGTTGTAAACATGACTTTCTTGATTTTTTTACAGCAGTGGTTCCTAATCGGTTTTTTGCACGTGACGTAATATTTGAAATCATCTTTGCCGCCCCGGTGGCGCAGTAGTCTAAGCGATGGCTTCTCACCATTCGTCCGAGATGGGTCCGGGTTCAAATCCCGGTGAGGTATGAATGTTGTATATTTGTCTTACGGCACTCGCTCTCTTCCGTCCCTGGAACCAGTGGCTTTAAATTAGAAATGGGCTACTGCTCATAGCTTGAGTTGTTCACGGTGGTCGTTAAACCCCAATGCAAAAAAAAAAAAAAAAAATCATCTTTCCCATCTTTTTCTTGCGACCTAAATGATGTCGGTACTTGCACAGCACTTCAGCAGATGGTTCCTTCAATGCTATATCACTAAGCTTCTGGAAAAATAATTACAAGCGAAATTGCTAAATTTTTTCACGAACTGCACGCACTGGTTTACGTGCAAGATTGTTTGCATGAATGAGAAATTTAATGCGATGATTTGATAATTTGCATTCACTGCGAAGTTCAGTACTAACTAATGTTACGCTACGTGAATGCGCAGTTTACTTTGGATTTGCATATTCTTTCTATGCGCATATAAAGTACTTATCATTTTGGCAAACCCAGTTCGCTTGTGATGTATCTAACAGCTCTTGCGAACGAAGCTTGGGTTACAACCCCGGGTAGGGAACCTTTTTCTAAGGTTACATCTCAATACATGTAAGGCGATTCGGCATTTCAGTGTGAAGTGTATAACGCCAAATGCTGGTAATGGACGCCTTTGCTAAATCCCTCTGATACTTTTCTGCTGACCCTGAAAGATTTTCCTTGAGGTGACCTTATGCAGAAAAAAAGTGGGGAAAATATCAGTTTATTTTGCTGGCGGAGCGCTATAAGAAGTATAAAAAAATGTTTGCAGTGTTTTTGGTCATCATAGCCGTTGCGACATTTGGATGCTGTACAAGAAAGCTTCGAGTTCAGTCCATAAATTCCTCAATGCTGAGATTCTAAATGCATTCGCCATACTTTAAAGTCATGTTGACTTGGCGTGCAAACTTTTTATGCTATGCGCCTTTCCCGATTGTAGTAAAATAAATCCCAAGTGAAAATTTTCGATGCAACGAAAATGGGTAACGGTGCATCATTGGGAATTCGATGCAACGAAAGTGGGTAACGGTGCATCATTGGGAATTCGATGCAACGAAAGTGGGTAACGGTGCATCATTGGGAATTCGATGCAACGAAATGGGTAACGATGCACCATTGTTGAAATCTGATCGTGCCACGTGCTGTTCCATGAAGTGACGCAACAATAGTTAATTTCATTGTTATTCAACAATATACTGTATTACTAAATTATCGCCGGAAATGATTTTATCACGTTTTACCTATACGTAGCAATATCTCATTCCAATCTGCATAAATTACGAGAACCTGATGCTAAATGTAATAAAAGACATTACAAAAATACATTTTGATGCTACGAATTTTTCCTGGGTGAAGTTCAGTGTTCAGAGTTTCTTTAAGACTCACAAGTGAAATAGTTTCTGCTGAATGTACGATGCCTAATGACCAATCGATTGTGTTATACAGATCTCCAGGTATTAACGACATTATAGAATTTGTTCAGTTTGTATTTCTTTCCTACACATACAAGAAATTTGCTATTATGAAAAGCTTCAAAAACTAACATTTGATGCCGATGATCTTGGCCTGATATTTCAATAACTTTGCTGTGCCAAAACCTAAACCCTTTGTCGACTTTCTAAATGAAGAATTCGGTCTGACAACCACTCTAAATTTCAATGTTTCTACGACAATGGGGAATACTATAATCCATGCTGTTTTCCAGAGACACTTCGGTAGTTTAGAATCACACGTTTACCTATCATACTTTAGTTACCACAAGGCTATTGTATCTGCTTTATTTGATAAGAATGTAATGTGTTATACGTAAATAAATGTATACGTTTTATTTCACGCCACAAAAATCTCGGCACGCAAAAGATGCCTAGGATACATTATCTACAAAGAGTACCACAAGGCACTCTCTCGATTTTTTTTTTTTTTCGGTGTTTAAATAATCCATATTACCCCAAACGAGTAGTTTCTCGCCCTGATTCTTCGTACTGCCATGAGTATTTCTGCGTACGTTTTATTACGACTCTTCGTGACGTCGTATACCTTTTACAATGATTTTCAGTATTGGTGTGCACACTTGATTACAATTGTTGAACTGTTTTTGGTGTAGGTACCTCATATGCTGAAAACTTCTTGTATACGTGTCACTCTCACTGAATGTCATTTTATCAACTCTTCAACAATTACATTTCTCTGATGTAAACTTGATTGAAGCTGTGGGGAACTGGCGTTCGGTAAACGGCCTTGAAAATGGATTTTTGCGGCCCCCTATGTGGGAAGAATGATCCAAATACCCCAGCTCTAAAATTTACAGTTTGTCACCATCAGCATTTCGTGTTTAAACGTCATTTCAACACAAGTCTGAGAAGTACTGCCGCTTTTGTTTTGGGGCAATAATTAGTTAATAACATGTTAGTCATTTTTGTAGACCGTAATGTTAGTTCCCGTAGTAAAATTACATGGAAAACAGTATTTGTTCTAATAGACTTCTGGCTGTGTATTTGTATTACTATTTTTAAAAACCACTAAGATAATGAACAAACGTTGTATTTTCCGCATAGCTTGATTTTTTCCATAAGCATAGTAAAGGTAAAGTACAAAGAAATTTACCTTTTTTTTTTTTTTTTTTTTTTGGTTTTTGTTTTGGAATATCGTGGAAACTATACCAGCCCAGAATACGGTGACTCATCGGGAATTCTCCCGGTGTACTGGCGGCCCAGTCCAGGCCAGAATTTAAATATCATCTGTCCTGCAAAAAAGTTCAAATTATGCAAGGCAACGTTTAGATGCTTTGATAAGCAACGTGAAGTGATTTTTGTATCAGGCTTCTTAAAAAGTATGGTTTTCGATATGTATATTAAGGACATAAAACGTTTCTCACAAATGTTTTATTGTTCAAGCCGACCGAGGTTTCACTGAGCTCTGGCCTAACTTCATCAAGATGAATGGCACGTAAATATTCAAATCGTACTGCATGTGACATGATCAACAATGTTTACAGGCAAGGGATTTTGTTAGTTGCTTCCACGCGCTTAATAGAAATGTTGTGGATATGCCATGTCGCTAACAGGTTGAGAAGAATTTTTGCTATGTGTGGAACACTTCCACAGTATCAAGTTTGGTGGTTGAATCTGGTTTGTCGATTAGTTTCGCTTTTTCAAAGAGAAATTCGTTATCATTTTCGTACCAGTGTTTAGCCATCGACGACTTCTGTAGGTCAGAGTTCCGAATGTAGGTCTCATGTTCCTTCAATCGAAAACGCAAGGCTCTACGGGTCTGTTCTTCTATATACGAAGCGCCAAACTCACGTAAGATTTGATAAATTCCCCACGAGCTTTTATCTTCGACATAGTCCTTTGATCCAAAAAAAGTTCATTTTGTTTAAGGGTTTAAGAATCCATTTAAAATTAAAAGTTTTGAGAATTTTTAAAATTTTGAAGGCAAAGTCACGGGAAAATGGAACAATGGCAAAATTCTGTCGTAATAGGCGTATCACAGGAGTCAATGTGGAGATAGGCTTCAGTTTCTGGAATTCTGTTAGAGACTTGACTTTAATGGAAGGGTTGTATCCTCGCTGTGCTGGAACACGTTTAAGGAAATCAAGTTCTTTTTTCAAACTGTCTTCATCGAGCATACTTGTACTGCGCGATATACGCAACTGTAAAAGGCACTGAGTTTTTGTTGCCAAGGGTGATTAGACTTTGCATGTCGAGGCGAGAAAACTGTGAAAGAGAGGCTTCCGATAAATTGTAGATACGAAAGATCCATTTGAGCGTGTAACCAAGACGTCAAGAAATAGCAGGGAACCACTGTTTTCAGTCTCGTAGCTGAACTAAATGTGAGGGTCAATTGACATTATGAGCTTGACTAATTTTGGTATTTCAGAAAGTTTTCTTTTCCATACAACGAAAGTGTCCTCTACATATCGTATCCATAAATCATATTAGCTGGAAAAGCTTTTCCTTAAATCGACGCATGTAGATTTCGCATAATACAAGTGACAGTGAAACTGCTCGTCAGATTCGGCCACGTTAGATATTTTTCTCGTCTTAAAGATGTCTCCGAAGAATTCTTCATAGTTACTAACGTAAAGGATTTTTTGTGACAAGAGCTACCACCTATACTAGATGCGATGCTGCAAGCTATGATTATTAAGTATGTTGCATGAATTCGTACGTGTGCTGAGAATAATTAAACATTTTGAAATATGTACCGAGCAAAATAAACTTTAAATATTGCTTTGTTTTAATATTTTTGGCAATCGTATGAGAATTTGTTTAACTTTTTGAATTTTAAAACAGCTTACATTTTGTGACAACATGTATGGCAACTGTACATTGCTACCAAGTTTCCTGTTATTTCTTTCTCCTCTGAATCATTCCGTATGTAGAGTTGTTCAATTATAACCAGCGCATTTGCTACGAAGCCATATGATGCATGAAGTTGTTAACTAAAACAACAAGAAAGAAAAAGAAAGAAAATGTATATATTTTAAAGATCTATTTTATATTTTAACAACCTCTTTTTAATGAAGTGTCTTATTGCCAGTCTGAAAATATCAAAAACGCATTTCAATTTCTTTAAACTGAATATCTTCCCTCTTGAATTGAAAAGTTTTAAATTCCTAAATTCATTATTTTATATAAATTTATTTCAAAAATGAAAGAATTTAAGTCTTCAAAATGTATTCTGTACAAAGAGTGCGGAACGACAGTTTCTAAAAAATTTGAAAGTTTCGAAACTAATACTCTAAACTTTACTTGAGAGGAACGTTTTAAAATATTCATTACAAGTTTTGCAATTTCTATAATTTTAGTACTTTCTGCAAGGACTTTATGATGTAACTCGAAAATTCATGGCCAGTAGTGTCACTAAATTTTAAGATTCAAACTCTTTCTTTAACTTTTTCTGTTTAATTCTTCTTTTCTGTAATAAAGCTGAAATTTCCGAGACTTACTGCTTTTACGAACAAATTCAGGTCAAAATTTTATAAATCTATCAGTCTTATTGTTCTTTATTAGATTAAACCTAAACAACACAAAACGTAGCTAATAACAATTTACGTATTCACTGAGAGTGCTAAAATAATCGCTTTTTTTTTTTTTTTTTAAATTTTTCGTTGCTTAAATCAAAGCCAACCGAAGTGATTTACACTTTGAGCAAATACTCGCAGACAAAATCGGTGATTTCAAACGAATATCAGAAGCAAGTTTGGTTTTCAAAGGAAGGCTTACTGTTTAAGAAAAAAGGTTGAAAGAAACCAATACTTAGCGCTCCGTTAACCGATTAGCCAGAGGTGCGGTCTTCTGATTGTTTCTCTGAGCTTGGCCTGAGTGCGAGTCCCGGTTCTGACACGTGTGGTATACGGTTATCCCACAGCACTGGATTTATTCTTTAACTGCAGTCAGTAACTCTAAATTAGGCATGGGTAACGCTCTATATTGCTGTCTTGGTTGTGCAGGTTTGTGAGATAGGTCCGGGTTGCAATCCCGCTAAGACATGGATATTGTGTTTATCTTACGGCACTGGCTCTCTCCCTTCACTAGAACTAATGACTCTAAATTAAGAGCTGACGGCTGCTTATAGCCCATTGCGTTGTTCACGGTGTTCGTTAAGCCCCCAAATAAAAAAAACCGCCCTATAACCTTACAAACCATGGGAATTTCAAACTTAGGAACAGAAAAATGCCTTTACTTTGTAACGTATATTCTATTTTAACTTTCCTTTTGAGTTTCTTTTTCTTTGTAAATTTGAGTTCGTTCTCTTAGACATTTTCAAACCTTAACGTTATGTCTTTTCCCTCAAACGAGAATGAAGTTGGCAACACACTGAGGTCGGAACAAGAGTGACGTATGTGTGGGCGGGTAAGAACGATAGATAAAAAGGCAATGCAGCGGTTGTTTTGGGGGATTGATGTTATTGATGATAGACGTGCTGTTATACTGCGATTGGATGTTAAATCCCTGATACTGTACTGAGTACACCCATAAACCGGATGTGCGTGTGGAGTACAAACGATGCAGCAAAATAAACGTATTTGTAAGGACTACAACTGACCTCTTCCTTGTAATGCGTATGAGTACCTTCTAATATTACATTGACTTTAGCACACATAACGTAATTACTAACGTAAGGACTTAGTTACAGCGGAAGGCCAAATTACGTTATAACTTAAATATTGGTCGAATGTACTGATATCACTAAAGAAAAGGTTTTTTGACATTTACTTTTATTTTTTCTGAAAAATACGCTTAAAATGCTTAAAAGATTCTGCCATCATCTAACTGCAACCATTTACCTCTCACAGCGTTTCTTAAAAGGCAATCAGAAAACTTAAAAATCGTACGGTAGTTATTTTGACACCTGTTGTAACACTCAGTTATTGGAATTGCCAAAAAAGATAGGCGGTGACTCAATGGTCTAAGGCTGGGTTCTGACATTTGTCCAAGTTTGAATCGCGGTGAGGCATGAATGATGTGTTTGTCTTATGGCACTGGCTCTCTTCCTTCCCTGAAACCTGGGACGGGCGACTGCTTATAACTCATCAAGTTGCTCGCGGTGGTCATTAAACCTAAAAAAAGATTATGCCTCGTTTTGACCTATAGGACTTTGCAAGAAACCCATGCTGTTTTTTTTTTTTTTTTTTTTTTTTATTGGAGGTTTAACGACCACCGTGAGCAACTCAATGGGCTATAAGCAGTCGCCCGTCCCTAATTTAGGGTCACTGGTTCCAGGGAAGGGAGAGAGCCAGTGCCGTAAGACAAACACAACATCCATGCCTGACCGGGATTCGAACCCGGACCCCTTACGGACGAATGATCAGAGGCCAGCGCCTTATACCACTGCGCCACCGGGGCGGCGAAACCCATGCTGTATGCCTTCTACATATTATATTAGTTATATATTTTTTCTTTCAGCAACCAGTTCAGTGTTTTTAAATAAGGAACGGGGTATAAATGTGGAACAGACCTCACAATACCGGAACCAATTACTAATTTTAGGAGCAACTGTATTAAACTATATACCCTACTGATGATCTAACAATTAAGTATGCAAATTGAATTTTTTTTTCGATATATGGCATTTTTACAGTAGAAGGCTGCACGAAAAAGCTTTATCTAGCAATATAAAGCCATTTGCGTTCAGTTTGTTTTGTGATAGCGGTGAGTGTTTTATTGAAGCAATAATTTCTCTTTGAAATTGATGATGAATTGTCTGAACGGGGAATCAACACTAAAGTTTCAATGAGCAGCTAGAAAATGGCTCAGACAACTGCAAAACGTGGTAACAGATTTACGAAGATGAAAAAACACACTAGCCAAGGCTTTTGTTTGATTCAGAAATGTAAAGAAATAAAAAGATGTTTACAAGGATCTTCTTAGGTTAGTCTGAACTTTCAAAAACGGATTCAAGAGAAAAAAGAAAAAAAACCAGAGTAATTCTAGTGAGTGAAAATGATTGTGGATTTAAAGTTTAACAGTTTTCCTAACTGAATACAAATAGAGATAGTGTTATATTAGTTTTGACTATGCATTCGAACAGGAAAAGGATATCCGAATGGAGCTGGTACAAACAGGGCCTGACTAAGACACCCGGAAGCCCATGGCCAAGAAAATTGTGAAGCTCCCATCGAAATAAAATCTTTTACCACTGTATAGAGCTGGAGATGTTACGTGCCACATACGAAACGATATATACAGTGGAACCTCGGTCATACGTTTTTCCAGGGGGTGGGCATTAAAAAAAGATATAAATGTGAAACACCCAGCATAAAAGAAATTTCAAAATGTAAAATACTGTTGTAAAATTTTGAATGCCCAAAAAAGCGAAAAAACAAAAAAACAAAAAAAAAACTAATTTTTTTTATTTAATAACGACCACTGCGAGCAACTCAGTGTGCTATTAGCAGTCGCACATCCATAATTTAGGGCCACTGGTTTCGGGGAAGGGAAACAGCCAGTGCCGTAAGGTGAACACAACATCCATGCCTCACCGGGATTCGAACCCAGACCCATCTCGGACGAACGGTCAGAAGCCATCGTTTAAACCACTGCACCGTAATTTTAGACTACGCTAATTTATAATGTGAGACTTGCGTACAAATATGATTCTTTTGTTTGCGACCTTAAGCCTATATCTGTTTTAACTTTTGCATTATATATTTTTTTTATTCTATTTCATTTTAAAAATTTGCTTAAGGACTTTTGTAGGATTTCCTATTTTCAATGTACGAAAAAAAAGAAACGAAAAAAATTTACCTTTGAAATACAGATAGTAAATCTGAAAATGATTTTGTTTTGGATTCAATACTTATATGCATTTCTCTTTTCAAAGCAGCTTGTTCCCACTAGTTGATAGTAGTTGATTCCCTATTACCCATCCTTTACTTATATAAACATTGCTCTTTTCAAAGAAGTTTGTCCACAAGTTGATTTAGTATTAGTGCCGAGTAAAATATTCACTAATCTTTCTTGTTTCAAATTTCCCGATTTCAAAGAAAAAACAGAACTGTGAACGTTATTTAATAAGTTTTTAATTGCATTACCTATTTCATGGCTGCGAAAAAAAAAAAAAACATAAAAAAAGCGTTGTCTCGATTCTCTCAAATTTGTAACCGGACTACGTATAAAAGAGTCGAAAAACATACTTTTGATAATTTAGAATTGAAATCTTAACTTATTATCGCAAAAAGCGTATAAAATAATTGCGTATAACCGAATTGAAAAAGCGAAATAAACTACTGTAAAATATCGGGACTAGAGAAGAATTGCGCATAACAGTGAAAATGTGCGCCGCCCCGGTGGCGCAGTGGTCTAAGGCGTTGGCCTCTGATCATTCGTCCGTAGGGGTCCGGGTTCGAATCCCGGTGAGGCATGGATGTTGTGTTTGTCTTCCGGCACTGGCTCTCTCCCTTCCCTGGAACCAGTGACCCTAAATTAGGGACGGGCGACTGCTTATAGCCCATTTGAGTTGCTCACGGTGTTCGTTAAACCTCCAATCAAAAAAAAAAAAAAAAAAAATGTGCAACCGAGGTTGCACTCTACATTTATTTAAATTTCCTTCTATTTAAACTTTGCAACAATGAGTGAGCTGTTTCATATGTCATCATATATAGAACATTTGATTATGTAGTAATTATCTGAGAAACTCTCGAAATATAAGAACCTGCGAATGGAAATCCAAAGGATCTGGAAACAAAACATAACACAGATCGTACCAGTTGTCATTTCGACAACCGCAGAGGTTGGTAGTTGGAATTTAAAAAATTAAGTAATAGAAAGCCAATAGATTTTCGCAAAGGGCCTAGAAGATTTTTTGCAGGAGACCTCAAGTTTTTCTGGTACGCCGCTGAATACGCAGTTGTTACTATGAAAGATCCTCCAATCCAGATGATGTAGGGTGTTATGCCAAAATCTAGCACTTCTGCTTTAGGTTTCCTGACTTCCAACACCAACCACCATGAACAGACCTAGGTATATGGAAACATTATGGAATAATCCACCACATCATTCATGGACGCACCACATTCCCGCATGACTATTCCTCATTTCACAGATCACAGATGGTGAAGAACTTTCTGATTAAGATGAAGACCATTGTGCCCAAGTTGCCTGGTAACAGCCCAGAGTTAAATCCAATTGGGAATCTTTGGGTTGTTTTGAAAGATAAGGTCGCTGAAAAACAGCTGTTAGACGCAAAGGCGTTGATTGAATCCATCAAGCATGTTTGGTGTAAGGAAAGGTCCAGTAAGTATTGCGAATCTCTCATTTTCAGCGTATACCACATCGTATATAAAGGAGGCCATACCAAGTACTATATTCGAATAATTTTGAGCCTTTTTTGTTTAAAAAAAAGACTGTAATGAATAAGATCTGTGTACATTTTTGAAATATATTTTCCCAATAAATATATGTTTAAGTATACCTATGAAAACTGACAAAACCTTAGCTCCTCATAGCTTTCTGTCTTGAGCCAGTTCCCTCCCTTTATGTCATTCTGGCATGCTTGCGCATTCCATCCAATCATCTAATATGTGGTCTTCTCTGTCTTTTCCTTTCCCTTGAAGTCCAGTCTAGTATTTCAGTTGTCCAACGATGTAAGGAATATGTCCAGCTCACTGTCATTTCAGGAATTTTTCCTTGATCATGATGACATTTTCCTGAACCATGAGTTCCTCTTCCAATCTTTCCTGTCTTTACTAAGCATGATCATCTCCATGCTTCAGTCACTTGTTCGCAACCTCTGAATGTCTTCCATAGTTAAGGTTTATGTACCTGAACCATAAGTAAAGACTGGAAGGATGCATTTCGATTAAATGCTTTTCCTTTAAGACATAACAGTAAATTGCTCTTGAAAATTCTACTGTTTCTTCCAAAAGCTCTCCAATCAAGTTTTATACGCCTATTAATTTCTTTTTCGATGTGGCCTTTGATTGATATCTGTTGTCCAAAGAAAATGCAAAGAAAATGTAGGCATCGGTTACTTCCAGAATTGCCCCATGAAATTCCAAAACTCCAATTCTCTTAAAAGCATTGCACATCAATTTCGTCTTCTGTTAGTTCATATTTAATCCAACTTTATGCTCTTTTCAGCAAGTTCCTGGATTGAAATCTCAGGGGGTACTTACAAAAATGACTATGACGTCAGCAAAACGAGAGTAGGTAAAATTATCTACCGAATTTATATATCCTTGTCCTCCCAGTCCAATGACTGAAAAACATTCTCAACGTCTTTATATACAGTCGAACCCACATATAACGAGCTCCCCAAATACGAAGTTTCGCATAAACCGAAGTTTTTATAGATACCTTGAACTTCGTGATATTTTCCTCTCATTTTTTTAACAACATATTACGAAAAATACGTTTTAGGGAAACCGCTATATCGAAGTTCAACACAGTTATCAGCAAAGAAAATATGTAGCATTCACCCTGTTTTTTCTCTAGAAAGCAAGGAATTACCTGCTATTGACGACTCCCAGTGGTTCCTTTGACATACAGGTCAGTTTGCATGATAACAAGAATGTTTCAGTTGATTCTTTACTACCTCCCATTTACCAAACATATAACAACTCCCTGTGCAAATGCTGTCTTTTATTCCCTACCCTCGCAATCCTTCAATAACTTATTCTCTGTTTAGAAAATCTTTATATAAAATATACATACAAAATCTTTATACATATATACATAGAGTTTATTTTGCATATAGAAACATCTTAACCACCCCGTCAGAGGAAGTTTAAAATATTTAAAATAGCTATCATGACGAGAACAAACAAGCAACAATTCACTCATGTTTCCGACGTAACGTGCAAACAGGAAATCAAATGTAACAGGTGAAATTTCAAATTTTCGGCAGTTTCTTTAAATTTTACAATTGTTAAGTATTTTGTTTATTCCAGATCTCGCTAAAAGTTTTTGCTAGCTATATTTTTAATTAACTATTTAGTATTTATCTATTACTTTCGATTAATTGATAAACAGTTATAAATGACTTACATAATATAATATGACAAAAATATTCCTTTTTAATTTGTCCGGTTATAATGAAGTTCGCATATATCGCAAGTTTTTTACTCTCCCTTCAACTTCGTTATATATGAATTCGACTGTACACATAATTAGAAAAATGCAATTACTAACTGTATATATCATTAATAAGAAAATTTTTCTGCAATAGTCGTATCTAAACCATTTCATGTTTGTTTTTCTTTCTGACACATGTGCTGGCATGCTGCACACAAAAATTTTACACTTTTAAGATGATAACTAAGGAAGCTTCGACTTTTTTTATTCTAAAAAAGACCGGCCGTTTTAGCAATAAAATTAAAGATTCTTAATTCTTATTTTTCTAAGGGCGAAATGTATTTAATACGATTTTTTTTTTAACTTGCGTCTTCGGAATTTATCAGCATCATTATTTGTAAGAAGGGGTATTAATCTTCCTTTCATGTGGTTTTCTTTTCCCAGCGGGTTACTCCTATTCGTTAAAACAGGTTCTAGTTCTGCTGTATATATGAATTTGTTTTCTTCTCCCTCCCCCTTTTTCACTCCTTTCTTTCTCCTCCTCTTTTCTTTCTGTCGCTCGCTCGTAAGGAAGGAGGAGGTACTGGGAGTAGATGAAGCTGCTGTCTCTTTCGCAGATCTCAACGCAGATCAAGTGAGAAGATGCGGCGTGTTATGGCATGTGACAATTTGGGTAGGGGGAAAGGGCACGAGAGCGTCTTGTGTAACAAAATAAAGTAATGCACACGTTTTTGTATGTTTTGTTTTTAGAGTTCTGCCCACTATAACCACCTAGATGGAAATCCTTGTAAACCGAAATCCTAAAAGAAAAAATAATAATAAGGTAAAAGAAGTTGAAAACATTGTCACAGTTTTTGATATAAAAACTGCTGAAGACTTCTGCAAGAATGATAGCAAGGTTTAAGAAAACCTCTAAAATTGTTCTCGACTCGCATGAGTTTTAGTAAAAGTATGTGCCCTTTTTAACATTGCTCATTCTTTTCATCCTGTCATTTACATCTGTTTTCCTATTAGTTTACATCTACCTCTTATTTCATATTCCCTGAAAGCATAATTTATTATACACATCCCACCACTCAGCGAAAGCCTCCTGCGGACTGTAAATTGGTCAGACACCCACATGCTGTGTAGCGTATCCGCAACTGTGATGACGGTAAACACTGCGACTCGATCGTGAGCAGACAATCCGTGTGAAGATGGATACTCTATTTCTACGGCTGCAGAACATCTGTAATTACAGACGTCAGAACGTCTGTTGTTTTCACTTGGGACCGTTGCACATATGGACCAGGACCACATAATGGCAAAACCAGCAACCGCCGGGAAAATGTGGTCGTAAACGGGCCATTGATATTCGAGGTGAACGTCGCCTTTATCATATCGTAATGTCAGAAAGGAGAGCCACAGTGGAGATGACCACATATGCAATCAACGATACGGCACCTACGAAGGTTTGTGAAAAGACCATTCTACGTGACATGGCTTTATTGGGCTATGTCAGTCTAAGTCCACATTGATTACTCTTGGTAATAGCACGTCAGCTATCTATAATGCTCAGTTGCCAAAGAAATGTTACATCAGACCATGGAAGACTGGAAAGGGATAGCTTTGTCCGACGAATCAAGGTACGAATTATAACATGCCGAAAAGAGGATGTGTTTGTGGCGTAAACCACTTAAGGTCATGGATTCTAAGTGCCAAGTTGGAGTGTAACAGGATGTTCGAGATGATGTTATGTTGTGAGGCGTGTTTATGTGGGCCACCTTGGAGTCCCCTGTACCTATTGATACTACCATCAGCACACAAAGCAATTTTGACGAGCTTGTCGATAACTTCCACTCTTCATGGCTACCCATTTCTTACAGCAGGCACCTTCTTTCAACGAGACAACGCCTAGTCTCATCGGTCGCGTTTGGCGAAAGACGGTTGTCCAACGTAATCGCAAACATCGAATGGTCCCTTGAATTTAAACCCAACTGATCAACTGCGACGCGGATGACCTAGTGGTCAGCGTTCCTGACTGCCACAGGAAGGTCCCAGGATCGATCCCAAGCAGGTAGGAAAGTTCGAACTACAAAATATATGTTGTACCTTAAGCCGTCGGATCACGAGTACTGGCCCTCCGGTTAAACAATAAGGGCGGCTGTTCGTTCTCCCCTCAAACCATTCTCTCTCACCTACTGCTAGTGTGTACTCTGACGTCTTGTGACATTAGTCGCTCTTCCGACGCACACTAGTGGCTATTTCTACTGACTTCTGTCTGCTCACTTTTCTATCGTGAGCCTCTAGGGTGTCTTTCCGTTTCCCCACTCGGCTCAAAAGCCTGTTATAAGCGTAGCAAGTCAAGAAGAAACCTTCTCTGCAGGTGTAAACCCTACAAGCTGACTGTTGAGTCAGGGATGGTGGTGATCCCGGTGGTAATTTGCAGCCAGAGACTCCCCTCCCCCTCACACACACACTTTCCCTCCTGACCAGGCGGATTCATTAAATGAATGGCAATGACCAATTGATCAACTCTGGGATGAAGTGGTGTGAGATATTCGAGCCCGAATCCCACCACCGGCAATTCATGGCCAATTACGGACAGCAGTCGTGGGCTGTCCGTAATTGGCCATGTCACTACGTGCTGCTGCAGTTGTGCGGCTAAAGATAGGCCCGCATGTTATTAGGTGTGTGAGTGTGTGCGTGCGTGTAATAAATCATTCTTTCAGTATGCAATGTACTCTGGATTATCTGCATGAGGATTATACATGTATGATCAGGACCGGATTAAGGGGAGGTCTAAAGGGGCTATAGCCTAAGGGCCCACCATTACCAAGGGCCCAAGAGGCATGCCGCTACAACACAAATAATACACAGCTTATGTACACTGAAGAGCAACTGAATTAAAGATACGTGTCTATTAACGTGTAGCACCACCTTTCGCCCTGTGACGGCGGCGATTCGTCTCGGCATGGACTCGACGAGACACCAGAAGCGTTGAGAAGCCATACGGATCCACGACCCCTGAACAAGCTCCCACAGTTGACGAAGATTTGATGGAGGGGGTCAGAGCCTCGAACATTTCTCTTGATGGCATCCCAGATGTACTCGATGGGATTGAGGTCAGGTGACCTAGCTGGCCAAGAAAGCGAGGTCACGTCGGTGGAGTGTTCATCCAACCATTCGGATACAATTCGGGAGCGATGGCACGGTGCATTGTCTTGTTGCAGGATGAGGTCCCCAGTGGGATGTTGAAGACGCACAAACGGAAGCAAAGGGTCGTCCAGGATATCCCGGTAACGTTGACCTGTGAGGGACGATGTCACACGTACCAGGGGTTCCATTTCAGTCCACGTAAACAGTCCCCAGACGAGAATGCCACACCCACCAGCTTGAAGAGCATCCTGCTGGCAAGAAAGATTCATCGCTTCACGTGGTTTGCGCCGTACTCATATCGTGCCATCCGCATGTACCATCGTGAATCTCGATTCATCAGTCCAGGCAACATTTTCCTACATGTCTAGGGTCCAGTGGCGATGTTCCGCGCCCATGCTAATCTTTGCACCCTGTGATGTGCGGTCAGCAGCGGTACCGTCGTGGGACGATGGCTTCTTTGTCCCATAGCGAGGAGATGGTTCTGAATGGTGTGGCTGCTTACACGTTTTTGTGCACCAGCGTTAAATTGCAGAGGGATTTCTTGCAATGTGGCCCATCTATCCGCTGTTGCAATGCGAGCTAGCCGACGATGACCCCGCTCATCCACACGCTGTTGTCCACGGCAGTTGGCCCTTGCAGGGATGGTTTTACCGGATGTGATGTACTCACGGTGCACCCGTGACACCGTGGCTCGTGAAAATCCCAGTGCTTGCATGACTTCCGAGATGGAGTGACCCATTCGTCTGGCCCCGACAATTTGCCCGCGATCAAATGTGGCTTTGATCCTTCGTCTTACCCATAATGCGTCCGACTCTTACTGATTCCCGTCGGATCACTCCTTTTATTGTCGGATCGCTGCATACGTCATGTCGTTTCCATTTACAGGGCTGCCCACAGCGCCACATAATTGCGTAACGCCAGCTGTCTCTAATTCAATTGCTCTTCAGCGTATATAGAAAGAGATAAGAGTTTTAAATATAGTTTTAGTTTTATCTCATATTATTTACATTTGATCATAAACAGAGGCTGGAAGATAAACAAATTTTAAGGCAGTGATTCATTAAGGGTAAACTTTTCATGTCGCTGTGTACGAGACATGAAAAGCTTCAGCTTTTTCACTACCATCCATCCACACCTCCTTATTTGCACTTGGATCCATTAATGGTCGGAGTCCCCTGTTACTTCACACTGCATAACGAAAAAGATGCACCAAGAAAAGTATGAAATGGTAAGTCATTAGAAGATCCAAAACAAAATATAGGAATCTTTAGCTTTTAACTCATGTTCTTATGAGAACAAAGAAAAGTACAGTGACTTATTATGAAAACTTTGCAGATAATTTATTAATTTGAAGAATGCACTACGTATTAATTATCGCAAGCATATTGCAACAGTTTCATGTTTTAACGGGCTCAATGATCTTCCGTCATAAGTTCTTTAGGGGGCCCAATCAGATGTCCTAGCCGAGGGACCCACTGAAATGTTTTAGATTAGGCTGGCCCACTAAGGTCTTAATCCGGCTCTGTGTATGATTTTCACTTATAAATTCATAAAACTGCGCCCTGTGAATATGTGCAAACCACAAATATAAGGCAAATGTGTCCCTATATGGCTCACATGTGTAATCAACTTCCTCTCAGAGTGATTAAATATTCTTGGAGACCTACGATCTCCCACTTCTGCCCCCTGTATGCTGTATACTGTGCATCTCAGGCAGGGGCGTATTTAGAAGGGGAGCCAATGGGCCTTGGCTCCCCCGAAATTGTTTCATTCTTTTGTTTTGGTTAAAATCTCACTTACATTAGGAAAAAAATTATTACATTTTTTCTTCTATTTTTCATTAACTTTTATTTTGTTGTGGTGGATTTCAAAAACCTTCCATTTTTCTTCGCCCCCTCCCTCCCGAAAACTTTTTTATATACGCCCCTTGTCTCAGGTATGAAGCAAAAGCAAATCGATAACACTTGCTCTAACATGGGGGGAAATTCTTCTAAGCGTAGAAAATGATTTATCGGATTCTAATGAAGAAACAAGAGAAATATCTTGACAACCAAAAATTCAGTGAGTGGTTTAGAACGTTTCGAAAATGTCTACATGAACAGCCTCGGTGATGGTTGCAAAATGATTCACTGGAATCAGGATTGCGATACTTACATGGGTGATGCAGATATCGTTACGAGTGCTCCCAAGGAAGCCGAAGAAGAAGAGAGTGAGGAAGAAAAAATTACAAGCTTATCCATCACAGCTCATCATTGCTTAGTTTTGACACTTTTTAACGAAATATGAGTCACTGGGACTTTGGATAGAATGATATTTGTAAGGAAAATTCACAGTGGCATTTGGGAATATATCAGATATTCCTCAAAATTGCCGTTTTCCTGATTAAAGTATGAGCTGTCTGCTGTTAGTATTGGCGAACGCAGTAAATTATGAAATTCATATTATCAGTGTTTTTCCTTTACCCGTGCATCCACACCTTTCCATTAGCTAAGATATACCCAACAGCAGCGGTTCCCAAACGTTTTGAGTGGCGGAGCATTTTTCATGAGAGAAATTCGTCACGCAGCACTTAAGGAGCCGTAAATGCCAAAGACACGTACTGTATGTTCATTATTGGTTGTTTTTACCTAACTGTATTTTTCAAGTTGTTAGTCGATATTTTATCGTATGGAAAAAGCACGAATTATTTTTCGAATTCTAAATAGCCTAAATTTTGATCCAAACTTAATTTTATCCATTTCAAGTCATTGAAAATTGGAACTTTAAATATCTTTTTCTCAAAACATCAATTTTACAGCATATGTGTCTTTGGCATAAAAACGACGATATTTTCACCTAGCATCTACATATGTACTGAACCGAATGACAGCAGTATTGAAGACGGAAGGTAATTTTAAGCATTTGGGCATGTTAAACACCGAGTTTATTTCATTCGAAATGTTATTTACTCCACTAATTTCAAAGAAATATGGAACTTATTTAACTACATAAACGGAAAACAACAACAAAAAACATAAAGTAAAGCAACACATTTGAGAATGAATTCAAAGCAGGATATTGTAAATCCACATTATATTACCCTCACAGATATATTATTTAAAACCACTTTTACAGTTGCTAAACCTAAAATGTCCCTTGGCATCAAAAAAGAACGATAAAGCATAGCCCGGAAACTTAGATTCTAATGAGAGAGATGGTACTGTTTTGATATTCACAGCGTGGCTATATCTATTTGAATTTAGGACAGCTGCAACCGAATGTCTGGCTCTGCATTGAAGCGGGATCTGTATTTTGTTTTAGTAGCCACATAGGCAAATAATCTTGGTTCGCACAAGTAAATTGTTGCAAAGGGCAGAAAGGGGATTTTCGCTTTATCTGACAAAACTTTAAATTCGTCTTTTAGGTGATCCAAAATTCTGATAGTGATTTCTTAGTTGCAAAATTCTCTTTTATCGCAGAATCCGATGTCAAATCAATCAGACATTCATACTGCTGCGATGTCCAATAGGTTGACTTTTCCGACAGAGCAGATACAACCCAAAAGTTTTCTTTAATTTTTTCGTCGAGTTCTTCAGGAAAATAACAGTTGAAACTATCAAGCAAACTTAGTAGGTGAAGCGTGAAACTCGTTTAAGATATCTTCAGGTATCGGAATCTAGCTCTTCTCTAAATTCTTTTACCATTTGGAGGCTGTCTAGATTTCGATTTTTCATTGATTCCTCCCAAAACTTGATTTTCTTTTTAAACGCTTGTAATTTATCGTTGGCATCAAAAACAGTTACGGCTTTTCCTTGAAGTGAGAGACTTAAGTCATTAATTATTTTAAACATTTCTGTTAAATACGCCAATGTCATGAGCCAACGCTCATCACACAACCTGGCTCCCAAAGCGAAGTCGTTGTCAATCAGAAAGGTTCAGACTTCAGCCCTCATTTTGAACAGACGAGTCAAATTTGTATCGCGAGAAAGCCACCTTACTTCTGTGTGAAGAAGTAAAGAAATATGTAGACTCTCCATGTTCTCACTGGGGATGTAGAAGAGCCTTAGCGCGACTTAGCGGCGCTAAGGTACTTTTCGTAGTTAGGTGGTTGCAGAAGATGCATAAAGAAATATTATAGTTGATCATATATTCGAAAATAGCGAATACTGTGTTTTATATGATCATAACGGAAATATTCGTATTACAAGGATGAATTTATACCGTCGGATCACAGAACAGGGCATCTCACGGATCATAAGGGTAAAGAGAATGCTATTTGTATCTGGGTGTAACTTTTACCGTGAGCTACTATCAGAAATATAAGTCGTTGGCAGTCCCTGATTTGGTGCGTGGGAAGCGCACCATCCAGGCTTCATGCTGAGCCCAGACCACTAATCAGAAACCTACACCTCTCACCACTCCGCCACCGGGACGGTGTAAAGAGAATATAAAGTCCATTGTCTAGACGGCAGTCCTCAAGATTATTTCACTGCTCGGAGAAAAAACTGTAGAGAGAAATTATGTAGCTATGAAGGCTAAGTGACAAAATTGTTATGCGTTCGAAAAATATATTTACTAAGCTACCCTTTCTCTGATTCCTCGACGATAACACAACAGATATCTCATTGATTTACCTCAGAATCTTAGGAAAAAGGCGTATCAGTAACACTGAATAAATGTGTTGCAATATTAGTTACATTTACTCAGCGTGACTATCTTACTTGGTTACATCTATTCAGTGTGACTCAAATAATAATCACAATGAACATTTGAAATGACAGAGCGTTATTTAAAAAAACACTGCGTATCTTTCGGATGTGAGCAACATTTCTTTCCTTTATTAAAAATTGCCCAAATTAAGCGATTTAAATAAAAATTATTAGTAATAACAGTTTTAAAAATATACTGGGCAATAAAAATAGCAAATCAGAACTCACAATGTTTTTAAAACTTTGTGAGTCTTCTTTCCAAATTTTTTTTACCTAATAAGTTTACCGCTAAGGCACTTTTTTTAAATTAGAACTACATCACTGGTCGTCACACAACATTTTGAATAGTCTTCTATTCTTAAGTTGTGATTAGATAAAATTAATTATTTTCACGCTTTCACTCCTTTTAGGGAGGGCGGCATTTTTTTCACAGCAGCGCATGAATGTGCAGGACGGAGTGGCTACTGCTGCACTCCCTAAGCGTTTGTTTTCTTCTTGAGATAACACCGGACGTCTTCCCAGTCATTGCCTTCGCGCCGTCTGTGCACACATCAACGCATTTATCTCACGGGATGCAACTCACTGTGAAAAATTTGTCTATTAATTTGAAAATTCCACCGCCACTTGTGTTAGTCGGTAACGGCTTGCAGAGAAGCAGATCCTCTTGAAAAAGACTCCAAGTATTGGTAGCGCACTGATAGTATTAAAATTGCCAACCAGGCCACATCCATTCATTCATCCATTTGGAGCGAAAATCGAGTCTTAGGACATTTTATGCGTGAAAGTAAAGTAGTTTTCATTTCACGTCCTCTGCTAAGTCTCCGATTCGTCGGGAGATTGTGTTATTTGAGAAAGGAACTGTTCCTATTACTTTCGTGGCTTTTCCATCCAGCATACATTAAACTATGGCGTTATAAATACACCACACTGTGAACACTCAAAAAACGCATATAGCGTATTAAATTCATTTAATTTTGCGGCGTAGTAAGTTCAAAGATTCGCCAAGCTTTCGCACTCCACTGGAAAGCAATGGTAGACATAAAAATGTCTACCATTGTATGTCTACCATTGTCTTGAAAAAGTCTCCCAGTGGAGTGCGAAAGCTTGGCGAATCTTTGAACTTACTACGCCGCAAAATTAAATGGATTTAATACGCTATATGCGTTTTTTGAGTGTTCAACTACGTCTTTTACGCAAGGCTTGATTTCGGCGATGATATGGGCCTCGCCAGCTTGAGCAATTCCGTAACTGACTAAGCAGGACGCCATCAAAGGCTTTTCGTTAACTCTTTTTGAGTGATAGGATATACTTTCCTGGGTTTGTGTAAGTTCACCATATTTCTGTCTTTAGACATTAGTCGGTTTGCCCTTGCATTCTGGATGGACCCCCAAAATGACTGCGCATTTTTATTGGGACCATCGCACTGTTTGACAGCACTTTGCCGCAAATGACACACGATGGTTTGTTGTCACTGATATCAACGAACCCAATATCCAAGTAGGAATCGTGGTACTTCCTTTTCACTATTCTTTTCCCTGTGGCACTGGTCTCAACGAATTCAATATCCAATAGGAATCCTGGTACTTCCTTTTTACTATTCTTTTCCCTGTGGCACTGGTCTCAACGAACCCAATATCCAAGTAGGAATTGTGGTACTTCCTTTTCACTATTCTTTTCCCTGTGGCACTGGTCTCAACGAACCCAATATCCAAGTAGGAATCGTGGTACTTCCTTTTCACTATTCTTTTCCCTGTGGCACTGGTCTCAACGAACCCAATATCCAAGTAGGAATCGTGGTACTTCCTTTTCACTATTCTTTTCCCTGTGGCACTGGTCTCAACGAATTCAATATCCAAGTAGGAATCCTGGTACTTCCTTTTTACTATTCTTATTCCTGTGACACTGGTCTCAACGAACCCAATATCCAAGTAGGAATTGTGGTACTTCCTTTTCACTATTCTTTTCCCTGTGGCACTGGTCTCAACGAACCCAATATCCAAGTAGGAATTGTGGTACTTCCTTTTTACTATTCTTTTTCCTGCGGCAGTGGTCTTAACGAACCCAATATCCAAGTAGGAATCGTGGTACTTCCTGTTTACTATTATTTTCTTTGTGGCACTGGTTCTTCAAAGAACTAGGTAGTTGCTGTAACACTTCAGGATGTTCTGGCGCAGCCGCTTTGCTGATTCGTCCAAAAATCCTTCATCCTGTTCAGCAATTCTAGCACTAGCAACTGCTTCATCTTCTTCCACACTACCATTGTAAAATGCGAGCAATATTCATATCATTTGGGTAAATAATAATAATAATTAGGGTCGGGTAAGTAATAAAAGAAAACATAAATTTCTGCATGCCTGTTAGCTGTTGTTGCTTCCACAGCTACTGGAGGTTCTGTGACGGAGGTTTTGACAGTTTTTTAAGAATCTAGACTTCAGCCAGCGATTCATTGAAAGAAAATCGATGATATTTTCTGAATCACTGCGTAGGTGACCCAAAAATCTGCAATGGGCAGATATTTCGTCCTCAAGACGGAAGATCCTAAAAGTAATATTAACGCACAGTTATTGTTGACAATGTAAAACTTAAATTGAAAAGCGCGCACTAAAAGCGCACATAAATAAATAACACTGCACTGCCGCTCGATTCGTATTGACGCTCGACTGAATGCTAAATGAACTGCTATTGACTGAAGGTTCGAAAAAACACTAGGTTTTAATATCCAATAGAAACTTTCCAGATAATTCTGGAAAGGTGTCGAAGCTAACAATCTGATCTCAAAGCGCGACGAAGTTCTCACAGAGTTCCGCTTGGTTTTCGGAATGGTGTTGAGTATCCACTTCAGTCTTCAAAACCAGCTCAGTGGTGTCATAAAAAATCCCCCTAAAGTAACTTGTTTTTCCTAAACATTACAAAGCCGTTTTTCTCATCTCTTTTTTTTTTCACTTCTCCAGTGCCCTTTGACACAACGCAGACATAATCGTGCGGAATGACGCAGGAAACAGAACGAAACACACCACAGCTAAAGAAGGAACTCAATATCCACGTTTCACTCGAAACTCAAATACACGCGCTGAACATGGAGCGTTAGCACTCTAATTGCTCGAAGTTCGAAGTATGTACATTTTAATATTTTTTCGCTTTCTGTTTTGCAAAATTAGAAGTTTAAAGATACTATTGGGTTGTCGGAAAAGTCATGACGTATTTTAGCCATGTTTTGCAAAGGTCATTTATTGACAGAAAGAACAAAGATCAATCAATGATATAATGCCCGTTTTGTTCGATAACCTTTTGCCATCTTTCAGTGAGCTGCAGAATGCCTCGTTCGTAGAAGGACCTGTCTTTCGTGGCGAAAAACTATACAAGGTGCTGATTTACAGATCCATCTGAATTGAACGTTATACCACGCAAGGACTGTTGAAGAGAGCGAAACAAGTGGAAGTCTGACGGCGCAAGATCAGACGAGTATGCTGGGTGTGGCAACACATCCCACCCAAGCTCCAATAATTTTTGGCTGGTGACCAAACTTGTGTGTGGTCTCGCGTTGTCGTGATGGAACACAACACCTTTACGATGAACGAGCTCTGGACGTTTCTGAATGATGGATTCGTTCAAGTTCTCCATTTGCCGACAGTACACATTCGAATTGATTGTTTGGTTCCGTGGTAGGAGCTCGAAAAACACGACACCTTTAAAATCCCACCACACTGAGACCAGAACCTTCCGCTGATGAATGTCTGCTTTGGATGTCGTTTGAGGCAAAGCTGCACGTCGGGACCAAGATCGTTTGCGCATCACATTGTTGTACACAATCCACTTTTCGTCACCAGTTATCAATCGCTTCACAAAACGATCGTTTTCCTCACGTTTAGTGAGCATATCGCAGACGTTTATACGCGCCGTGAATTGAGCTTCTACGAGTTCACGAGGAACCCACACATGGAGCTTGCTTACGTATTCCAGCTTCTTCAGGTAGTCATGAACGCTTGAATGATGGATGTGCAATGTGTCTGCAATCTCTCGTGTGGTGTGACGTGGGTTTGACTCGATGAATGCCTTGATTTGGTCGTCATCAACCTCAGTTGGCCTCCCGGACCGAGGAGCATCGTTGAGGTCAAAATCACCAGCACGGAATTTTGCGAACCACCGCTGGCACTGACGTTCTTGTAGAGCATTATCACCGTACTCTTTACGCAACCTTTCACAAGCTTGACGCGCGTTCTTCCCTTCACGGAAGTAAAACAGTAAAATATGGCGAAATTGCACAGTTTGGTCTTCCATCTTCAACTTGATGTCAAATCTCCGCAAATCAACCAAATCGCTCACTATTCCTTTTAGACTGCAGTTAGAACTGGCACCTGTCGATTTTTTTTTTTTCGGATTTCTTCCGATTTTGCTTTTTCGAAAATTCCTGCCAAAAGACAGAACCAAATGGATATTTGAAGCTGTTCGCTATTATTAATCAGTACCTGTTCTGTTAAAAATTGCGTCATTCCCTCCCCGTGTCTTTTATATTTCTGCTCGAGCTTTCAGAAATTTTGATGCTCTGAACACAGTTTCCTCCCCATCATTTCCCCACTTCTTCTTGCATTGTGAACAGTGGTGTAGAAGAGTCTTAGCGGCGCTATAGGGGACTAGTTTTCCAGGCTTAGCGGCGCTAAGGGACTATTTTCCCAGGTTTAACGCGCTAAGGCACTTTTTGTTGTTAGGTGGTTGTGGAGGCTAGGCAAAGGAATTCTTTTAGATGATCAGATATTGAAAAAATAATTACACATATAATGTATTTATTATATAAATAAATTATATACATGCACACTCCTATCTTAACCTAATGATTGCGATGAAATGAAGAAACTAAACAGTTGGATCACGCATCAACTCCTTTGCGTAGACTGCGGTACTTAGAATAAAGTTTAGGAGGTTTGTTCAGATTGCATTGCTCAGAGGGAAAACAGCAGAGAAAAATTATACAGCCACGAACGCTGAGTGACAAGAGTTTCATACTTTCGAAGGGTATTTATACTAAACAACTCAACACCGGCTACCGACTTTAATAAAAGTAATCTTCGCAGTATATTCTGTAAATCCTTTTGAGCAACACAGAATAAATTTCCAACACCCACCTCATAATCTTGGAGAACACAGCGTGTTATTCACTCTGAATGAATGTGAAAATATTAGTTACATCTGGACAGTATTACTAATACGTGTTATTTACACTGAATATTTGGAATCATGTGGAATGGCAGTGCAGTATTTGAAGAAAAACATTAAGTTCTTAAAATATGACACCCTTACGACATTCTTTTATTTTTATTTTAATCAAATGAATCAATTTTAATTAAAATTGACGAAACTAATCAATAATAAAAATAATTTAAAATTACTCAAATTAACAACTCTTAATGAAAACAAAGGTAATAAATAATAAAAGTTATTTAAATTTGCTCAAATTAGCCAATTTTAATAAAAACTGACAAAGGTAATCAGTAATAAAAATTAATTAAATTACTAAATAATTAAGCAAAAAATCAGATTTCACATCACTATTTAAAATTTTGGAGGATGTTCTTCTTGATTTGTTTTTACCTAATTCGTTCATGGCTAAGACACTTTTTCATTTAGAAGTCCAACACTGATCCTAATATTTTTAATTGTTTAGATATTTCCAACCCCCCCCCCCACCTCACAAATGCGTGCCGTGGTTGAATACAGAGGACACAGCTTTGTAAAAAAAAAAAAAAAAGGAGAAAAGAAAAGCACACTAAAAATATTCATAGGATATGAACGTTTCACGAAAACGCAGTCAAAACAGTGCTTTATTTTGTTTCTATTCTCTCATTCGTTCTCATGAGTCGCTCATTGCAATCGCTGTTCAATTCGCGGCAGATCCTAAGGAGAAAAGGGAACTCCCCTTTCCGTCTATAAACATCCATTTTCCTTTACGTCATGTGATCGATCGCGTTAAATGGTGCCTTGTGGGTGAAACCCAGTCAGTCCTTATCTCATAAACCGTTGCTATTGGATGGCAGAAACGAACGACGTACAAACAAATCAAAAGATAAAAGCGGTGGAAATCAAACGATCCAACAAGATGAAGAAGAGCTCAGTGTCAGTCATCATCTCGGGTGAGTTAAAACTGCCACCACCCCCATCCCCCGCCTCGAGTTTCATCACGAGCTGGGTCGTAAATATTCCTCTTTGGAGCCAGCATTAACCTATAACCTCAACACCGAGACCTAGAATTTCACTGACGCGTCAAACCATTAAGCGGAATATTTATTTTGAGTTTGAGAGTGCATCGTAATTGAGAGATACGATCTCTTAAAAATTTAAATCTGGAGTGTGATCTGGTAACTGAAATCTGGCGTCATGTAAAGAGCTTTTTCTTTTTTTTTTTTCTTTTTTTTTTTTATTTTAACGCGAGGTGATTTAAAGCAAATAATTTAATCGTTGTTTAAACGGTCCCAGAAATATAACTCATGAGCTGGAGTTACATAATGAGGAGCGACGCCGAGTGCTTAGTTATCGTCTGCTCTCTATCTTTCTCTCTCTTTTCTTTTCTTTTTTAAACAAGTTCTGATGCTCAGAACTTTAACTGAAGCACGATGAGAAAAATCGCCCAGTGACCGTGTTTGAATAGTTTCGAGTCCCAGTGAGACTGCTGGATCCGCGCAAACCGTCTATTAAAGACTACGATGGTTCTGTTGTATTCAAAGATTTGGCTCCCCGGTGGCGTAGTGCTGGCTCCTGACCATTCGTCGAAGACGGGTCCGGGTTCTAATCCCGGTGAGGCATGAATGCTGTATTTGTCTTACGGCATTAACTGTCTCCTTTCCCTGGAACCAGTGACCCTAAATTAGGGATGGCGAGTGCTTATTGCCTACTGAGTTGCTCACGGTGGTCGTTAAACCCACAAACAAACAAAAATTAAAGATTGCCAAATTTTGGAAAACAAGTCAGGAATGCAAAAGTTCATTTTTCGTGTTCTAATCGTAACCAACGAAGCAATAATTCCCAACTCACCCCACTTGTCCGCCTTAAGCCCAGGAGCAACAGACATTGCCCCCGGAGCGTGAAGGCTGGTCAACAACGAGCTACGCTCACGCGCTTTGTTACAATCTTAAAACTGCTAGACTTTGGGCGCCAACGTTTGGAAAGAAACTACAGCGGTACGCTGCTAATCCTTATAATCCTGTCGGAGCTTGAAGTAAGAATGCCTTGCCTCAAAGAAACGGTTTGTAACCCTTACTTTGGCAACCCGAAAAAAGTATTGTAAAACTCGCCGACAAAGACTCATTTGCAGCAGAAATTAGAAAACTCATTAACGACGAAGGTCTTGAGAAAGTTCTAAATCTTTCTTCGGCGTTCTATAGTAATGCTTTCACAATAGGGATAGTTTGACAGCAACTGGTCTTGATAGTTTGAGTCCACACAACCCCGCCTCTCTCGTGAGATGCAAGGAGTCGTCGTATGGGGTGCTTGCTGATCAGTTGCACTCAAGAAACTCCGAAAAGGGATACATCATCATCATCATCATTGTGAACCATTATCAATCCACTGCTGGATGAAGGTCTTACCAAGTTTCTTCCACAATTGTCTATATATTGTATATATATGTGACATTAATTTACATATATATGCAATATGTGAGCTTGTACTTTTACCTGGTCAAGTCCACAGAGTCTATTAGCGTTACCCAACGGACTCTTCAATCCCTAAAAGTCTTTTTTTATTTCTGTTCTAATCAGTTTTAATGGCCGTTCCGAAATATTTGCCAGTTGCTTTTCGCTGAACACTATTTGATGATTTGACAGGACAGTAGTTTTGGTGGGTCATGGTTGTGGCACAAATCAGATTTGTGAAAACACAAGTTCGTCCACGACGAGATTCGAACCCGTCCCCTCACTACGAGGTAAGTCGCTCTCCCAACTGAGCTACGCGGACAGAATGTCTCGCTGCAGATTTGTCGTCTTGACACATGTTTTCACCTCTGTAGTACGTCACATCATCTCCCTCTTAATTTTTTCCTTTGAAGTGAAGTAGGAATTTTTTTATTAATTTCAAACAATGTGTGGAACAAATTACACATTTTTCGAAGAACCCAACGGCCGATGGATCCATTTTTACGTTCGGGCGCCAATGTGAAAATACAAGTTCGTCCACGACGACATCGAATCCGTGTCCTCTCACTCCGGAGTAAGTCGCTTTCCCAACTGAGCTACACGGACAGAATGCCTTGCTGCAGATTTGTCGTCTTGACTTCACCTCTGTAGTACGTTACAGCTTGTAAAATAACCGAAGCATTAGTGTCCACATACAGTTTTGCCAAGGATTTGCGTACTGTGCAACGCCACTTCCATCCTATCCCTGTTTCTCGATCTTTACAGAATTTGTGTCCTAAATGTAGCAATAGGTTTTCTTCTTTTTCGCTGTATATAAACTCCGTGTTACCGCTATAATTCCTGTTTGACAAATGATGCAATGATGCCACTGGTTTTCAGTTAGTCGATGGAGCACTGTACAGCAGACAGCACCTTATGGCAAAGGCTCCCTGTTTCATTCACTGGTTTCCCACATTCCCCCTGTAGTAAGCAACGGCCAGGTGAGTGTAGTCAAACACTTTGTTGTCTTCTTTTCGAGTGCAACTGACCTATCAGATAAGGATCCGATATTGGGGAGAGTGCAACTGACCCATGCCTGTCACACGAAAGCGAGCGATTGAGAGTTAGTTTAGAAATCATCGAAGAAAGATGCTAGAGAGAAGCGATATTTGAGTCGCACGAGAGAAAGAAAGAGAAACAGTTGGTTAAAAAAGGACATCGGAGAATGATGTCGGAGATACAAGAAGTTTACTCGTACGAAATCAGAGGGTGCCACAAAAATCCTGACGCCGAAATCAGAGCGTGTCGGACAACCCTGATTAGTCTAGTGCTTGTTGAGAAGTCTGAAGGGTGAAGCTAAGTTATGTCTTTATATTTCCTATTATTTTATTGAGTTGGACTCTAGCTAACCATTAATGAATTTATTTTATTTTGCGTGTGTGTATAAGGACACTCCGAGTGTAGGAATATTAATAGTTTGGGCAGCAGCGGCACAACCTAACAAACTGTAAACATATTGCGGTCTTTAAGTCATTCGTTAATGTCATGCATTGAATCACTTTCAAAATTAACATGTTCACTTAAAAGTAAACGCACATTGAAATTCGGTCGTACCCAAAATTCGTCACATGCCAAACTTAACCGTATTTTGTTAATTAAAATTGATAAACCTTATCGAAAGGTATAATTTTTATTTCATTTTGTGCATACGAACCATAATTCAAACGATGAAAACACATAGTCGTTGTATTTTGGATAATAATAGCACTTATTCAAATTCAAAGAACATTATGTGACACTGCTCTTCCCACCATAAGTGTTGGAGATAAGGGTGAAAATACAACGCGCTTTTTGTATGTACACTAAACGATCGTTTATATATTTGCGCTTTTACGCGCTTTTTGTATGTACACTAAACGATCGTTTATATATCAAGTTCCTTTTTACGTTTGCATCGAAACTTCGCTTCTTTAAAGTTGCTTCAGTCATTCTTAATTTCCTTTAACGTTGGTTTCATCTAACTTCTCCATTATTACAAACGTCAGAACGTTCCCATATAATTTAAATCTTCATTATAACACTACGCTGGAACTGTATCAAATTCGACTTTCGGATGAAAGCACAATAGAGAACACATTTTCCAGTTTGGTACTGAACTTTCTCTCTACCTCTTTTATTTTATTTTATTTTATTTATTTATTTACTTATTTATTTATTGCTTTATCGTTCATCGTGCCAGAAAATTAAGAATGTGTTCCTAGATGCGAAGCGTCTTAACCTGTTACAAACGATTGAAATCGAATCAATATTTCGAAAGTACTACAGAGATCTATTTAAGTCGCTATGCGCTGTTTGGAAGGCTGACGTTTCTGACGGGTGTTTACATATACAGGATGCATGCTAGGAAAGTCCTTTTAGACTGGAATAACTTGCGAACGGAGAGAGGTACAGTTATGCAAGTGGGATAACGGTATAGTAAAGCGACTACGTCCAATCGAATGCAACCAATAGCAGCGCCCCGAGTGGCGAAATGCGGAAGTTAGTCATTGCAAATCGAAACGGAAAGAGATAGAGCAAAATTTCCAACCACAAAGTTGTAGAGCATCAACTAATTAGTACAAAACAACATTTGTTTCACACGAATAAGATAAATTGTCGCCTGAATACACTTAAATGTCCGAAATAGATGCGCAAACTTTTGTGTGAACGTTTAAAGGGAACAGGTATAGGTATGAGCAAATACACACAATTTATTGCATAAATGCGTACAATACAGTTTGGTGACGTCAAACGAAACAAAAACAAAAAAGGCAAACTGGCGCTCAGTGATAAAAAGTTAATGTCGAGTATGTTCGAAGAGTTTGCCATTCCCCACGATACACATTTGTATTCGTGAAAACAACTCTGCATGCGCATTCCTCAGCATGGAAGGTGTCACACTATTGCAAGCATCTGTAACACGACGACGTAGATCCAGCAGACTTGTAGGCGCTGTTGCATACACCTGATCTTTTACGTAACCCCAAAAATCCAAGCTCGCCATTCTCACACAGCGTACGTAGACCTAAACTTCTGATCAGAGTACATCCTGCTACTGGTTTTTATATCATAGGTACGGTACAACGTTACAATCTGCATTTGCATACGACGAAATGTGAATATGCAGATTCGAATCGTCGCAACTCGATTTCGGATATTTTAGGGTATTCAGGCGACAATTTATCTTATCCGTGTGAGACAAATGTCGTTTTGTACTAATTAATTGATGCTCTACAACTTTATTGGAAATTTTGCTCTATCTCTTTTTGTTTTCGATTTGCAATGGCTAACTTCCGCATTTCGTCCCTAGGGGCGCTGGTATTGATTGCATTCGATCGGGCGTAGTCGCTTTATTATATCGTTATCTCTCTTGCATAACTGTACTTCTCTCCGTTCGCAAGTTATTCCAGGCAAAAAGGACTTTCCTTTTTTTTTTTTTTTTTTTTTTTGATTGGAGGTTTAACCACCAATCAAAAAAAAAAAATGCAACTCAATGGGCTATAAGCAGTCGCCCGTCCCTAATTTAGGGTCACTGGTTCCAGGGAAGGGAGAGGGCCAGTGCCGTAAGACAAACAACATCCATGCCTCACCGGGATTCGAACCCGGACCCCGTTCGGACGAATGATCAGAGGCCATCGCTTAGACCACTGCGCCACCGGGGCGGCAGGACTTTCCTATGCACCCTGTATATGTAATATGTGAGTCCCTGTCCTGCCGGCCATCTAGTCTGCGGTTTTTCCGGGGTTTTCCGCAGGCTTCTTGTGGTTGAGGACGCGAATGCGTAGCTGGTTCCCTGTGAAGTCGGCCCTGGACGCACTTTGTCCCTTATCCGTATGCAACAGAGGAATGGCAAGCCGGTTGCAGTAATTTGCCAATAACTTCAAGGGCGTCGTCTTTGCGGGACTCATCCCACTATGGGCAAAACAGATAGATGAATGGATGGCGGGAGATTTATTTACTTGCAGTTCTGCAAAATAGCTTCCATAATTCTCTTTTTCTTTTTGATTTGAATGAAATTAAAGTTTTTTTTGTTGTGTTTTTTCATCTATTAACTTCTTGAAAATGGATAAAACACAGGTATAATATGTTTGCTTTAAGGGCCTCGTTTTTTCCTGTTTTAGAAAAAACGTATGCCTAAATTAGGTCCTAGACTTGGATGCTTATGAATCGTTAACCTTCAAAGGAAGGAATGCGTCCAACGTTTTATTGTTTCTCAAAATATATTTCACTGGAGGAACACTAGAATAAAAAACTGTGTAGTTCAATACAAAATAGCTGATATTTTCCGAGCGATTTAGTGTGAAATATCCAAAACATACATGACTATTTTCTGCGATGGAAGTGTCATCATCATCATCATTGTCAACCATTATCAATCCACTGCTGGACGAAGGTCTCCCCAAGTTTCCTCCACAACGGTCTGTCTTGTGCCAGTCTCCTACATGTCACTCCCGCATACTTTCGAATTTCATCCACCCATCTTCCACGTGGTCTTCTTCTGGGTCTTTTCCTGTCCCTTGGAATCCAATCTAAAATTTCGGCTGTCCATCGATGGTCTGTTCTTCTGGCAGTATGTCCAGCCCATTGCCATTTCAGGGATTTAACTCTGATCATAATGTCTTCCACTCTTGTCATTTTTCGGATCCACGTGTTCCTCTTCTTATCTCTCCTGGTTACACCAAGCATGCACCTCTCCATGCTACTTTGAGTTGTCTGCAGCCTTTGTATGTCTCTTTTAGCTAAGTTCCACGTCTCTGCACCATACGTAAGTACTGGAAGGATGCATTGATCAAACACTTTTCTTTTAAGACATAATGGCATATTGCTCTTGAAAATTATGCTGTTTCTTCCAAAAGCTCTCCAGGCAAGTTTTGTACGCCGATTAATTTCTTCACCAATGTGACCCTCACTTGATATCTGCTGTCCAAGATAAACGTACGTGTCTGTTATCTCCAGCTTTTCTCCATCAATCGATAAATCTTTATTTCTTGTAAAAGCATTGAACATCACTTTTGTCTTCTGAAAGTTCATTTTTAATCCCACTTCTTTACTCTTGTCAGCAAGTTCCTGCATCATACTCTGTAGCTCTGATGGGGTAGTTGCAAAAATGACTATGTCATCAGCAAAACGAAGGTGGGTTAGATAATCTCCATTAATCTTTATGCCTTTGTTTTCCCAGTTCAGTGATTGAAAGACATTTTCCAATGTGGCATTAAAGAGCTTCGGAGATATGGTGTCACCTTGTCTCACTCCTTTTCCAATTTTTATGTGTGTTGTATTTTCAAATAGCAGAATCTTTGCACTTGCATTTTCATAATGTTATTAATAATATTAATGTATGCATCTTCAATACCGCAGGATTTCAGAGCCATTGCAACTGCTGATGGTTTCACCGAATCAAAGGCTTTTTCATAATCGATAAAAGCCATGCACAATGGAAGTTCATATTCCCTCGCTCTTTCAATTAGTTCTCTCAGTACGTGGATATGATCTATTGTGCTGTAGCCACTCCTGAATCCAGCTTGTTCTCTCGGTTGAGCCATGTCCAGTGTTACCTTCAAGCGGTGTGAAAGAACTTTAGTGAAGATTTTATAAACCACTGATAGGAGGCTGATAGGTCTGTAGTTCCTGAGATCCTCAATGTCACCTTTTTTATGTAGCAAGATCATTGTAGCGTTGTTCCAATCCTCAGGAATTTTCCCTTCATTAAGGCATCGAGTGAAGTGGAAGTGTATTCTTTTGTAAATGTATCTATGTGCGCATACACAATATATGTATGCCTTCTGAATCCTCATTTTAATTCTATCTCCTTATTTGTATAACCCCTAATCGCATATCCAAATTTAAAATACCATCTTAAAGTAAACAGATTTTTAAGTAGTAAATGTGAACCATAAATGCGAAATGAATTTCTTGCAAATTCGTGCACCACGGAAAACTTTTACCCAAAACCTTATTATAGTTTATAGTTTATTGTCCATCATCATGTGAATTCACTTCTTATGTCATTCAGAAATTTTAGCTCATATTCATTTGTATTTATGTGGGAATCCAAACCTCAGTCTGTAATAGTAACAATTATATATCCACTAATAGATTAAATACTATTACGTACCTCTAATCCTTAGTTTATATGATTCACATTGTTGGTGTGTCATTTTTCTTTCTTTGTGGATTCATTGACGATTCTCAATACATGTGCGCGATATTCCAATGATAATGCCTTGGGAGATGAAACTTTTTGGTTTTAATCTTTTCTTTTATGTGCACCATTGCGCACACATTATTGCACTCTGGTTCCAGCTCTTTTAATGTTAAATTCACTATATACATGTTGATAAAATATTCTATTCCATCGATGGAATAGAATAGAATTTAATTAATTAATTTAATTGGAATATTCTATTTTTAATTTAATTGGAATATTCTATTAATTATTTTAATTGGAATATTCTATTTTTAATTTAATTGGAATATTCTATTAATTATTCTAATTGGAATATTCTGTTGGAAATAAAATTATTTAAAATAAATTTAGTCCAACATGCACGTGCATAGATAGCCCCAGGGGATATAGGGGTCGGAAAAGTTGAAGGGTCAGTTCCCAAGGAGGGATCGAAGTGACGTTCCCCGGACGGATTAGATGAATTCCAGACTGGTCAAGTGACCTTGGCATCCGCGGACAAGGTGAAGCTCAGAAGGTCTTCACTGGTCACGAGGAGTTGAGTTCGAGGAGCAGCGAAACACAGACGTGGATAGCGGATCGTCGAGCGATGTGACGAGAGATAGATGAAGTACTGCCCGCGCTGACAATTGGATAAAGATTTGGATTGAAAACCTGAAAGACATATGGAAATACGAGTTAAGTGATTTTTCCTTTTCCCTGTTATTGCATGTACTTGCTTAAATTAATTCATAACCCTATTTACAGCACGTGGCGTGTGTATTGGTCATGATAAAACAATGAAAACCCAGTTAGCTAGGTAAAACATTTAGGTAAACCATAGGAGAAAAGGAACTAGAAGTAAAATGAATCACTAAGCTTTGCACTTATATATATATATAGATGTATGCAGAAATGATCGGAGACGTTATAGAGAAAAATCGTAATAATAGTAAATTTTATGTGTAAGGTATTGCTAACGGCTGCACCCACGCACGTGGTACCTTAGTGTTCCTAAATCTCACGTATTAAACCATTTTTATTACTTCCACATAAGACTCCTGTTTGTTTTCCTTATAACCACACAAGACATAAGTTAAGGTATGTGTAAGTTAAAAAATATGTGTTTATGTTTCTAATTTCTTTCACGAGCGGCACCTTTATTCCCCCACCATTCCAGTGACGGGATAAAGGTGAATCACAACGCCGTGCTTTATTATATGCCAGTACATATAAGGGGCACGTTTTTGTCCATATACGATCACTGTAGAACAAAAGTCCCATAGTTATAAAAAGGCACAATAAAGTAAATTTAATCGGTAAATGATCTGTAACTGATGCACCTATAATTTGTTCATAATAATAAATATAACAATAAAATTAACACCTTGTATTTAACATTGATGACAGTAACACGTGTTCCAATGAATAGCATCAACACGTGTTCCATTGTTCATAACTTTAACACGTGTTTTGTATTAGAATGTAACGTTGGTACAGATTAACGTTTGAAGATTTATGGTGAATTGTTTCATAAAGTATATAACTATGGTGAATTGGTATGAGCTAAATATTTGTTTATAACATATGATTATTCCTATGATTATAAGCTTTCAAATAATTGAATATAACATTGGTGCCGTGACTTTTGAGCCATTCGTGCTGTCACGTATTTTCCCCCGTCGCAGTACGGTTTGAATGGGTTTTCTTTTCTTCATGTGTAGCAGTTCATTATTTTCTTTTGTTGTATGCATCATGCAATAGTTTTCTTAAGGTGCTATTTTGACAACTTCATTACTAAGAGTTAGGTAAAAGCGCAATTGCATGTTGTAGGGATAAAGGTATTATTTTAATTGGTATTAGTGTACAACTTAGGTATTAAACTTCTATTAAAAATGTCAGGCTCCTCCGTTCAAGATTCCATGCAGGAGTTGCAATTTATTGCATCAGTACTTCCCCTGATTCCCGAATTCTCTGGAAACGATAAGCTTATTCCAGCTTGTTTCTTGTTCGAAGCAATAGAGGGATTAGAATCAGTTACTAATTGGTCAGAAAAAGTAAAAATTTTTGTAGCAAAAGCTCGCATGACGCAAGCAGCTTTAGGATTTTTGAGTGAATCTCCCCATGTTAGACAGCTTGATGATTACAAGATGTTTAAATCAGCAGTGATAAAAAGGTTTGCCAATAACCAACCTCTAGTAGTGGCAATACAAAATTTTAATTCTTGCAATCAAAGACCAGAAGAGTCGGTCGCCCAGTATGAATCACGTCTAAGAGGATCAGCGCATTCTTATCTAGGCACACCGGTCTCAGGGGATGAGCAGGTTAAGGCACTGGTTGATTCAATTATGTTATCACAATTTTTAGCAGGTGTGGAAAGAAGTATTCAAACAGAGGTACTTTCGAAAGGGCCTGAAAATTTCGATCAAGCAGTACAAGATGCACTGCTTGCTGAGGCAAATCGACATATCATCACAAAGAGTGTCAATTCTGCCGATGATGCAGATCAAATCCCTCGAGAAAGCGCCCCAGGCGATGCTAATGGTATTTCAGAACTTTCTCCCATGTTTCAGCAATACATCGTGCAGCAAAATGCACTTATCAGTACCTTACGAGAAGAATCACAACAAATGAGTGAAAGATTAATGAAAGCCGAGAATGAGCTATCAGAATTACAATCAAAAATTAATGAAAGTCAAAATTATGGGAATTCCAGATATAAGGCTAGGCGAAATTTTGTTAATGTCAGATGTTTCAAATGTGGTGCATTAGGACACCCAGTTAGCAGATGTAATCAGCAATCAAATAATCTTGGAAACCAAAGACAGGGAGATAGAGCCTCGTTTCGTGTCCCCCAATCTTCAGGTTACGGAGCGCGGGATACAAATGGCGCGGGTCATTTTAATCCTCGCGGAAATTTGTACCAGAGACAAAACAGGAATAACAACCAGGGAAATGTAAACACTGCAGTTGTCAATACGTTCCACATCCAGAGACATAGAAGTTTTCCGTTAGAGCAGAATAAGCATTTTGATCAAATAAATAGGAATGCTAGACCACATTACGTAACAAATCAGAAACAACGTCAGGCTTATGACAACCTCCGTTGTTTTGGATGTGGAGCTGTAGGCCACAAAGTGAGATTTTGCAGAGGGAAAAATAATTACAGAAATCCATTTCCCTCAAGACCTAGTCAGGGTAGGCATTTTTACAATAAGTATAATAGACACCAGCGTGCTCAAAGTTCCCCAAAGCCACGTGTTACTCAAAATGAAGAGGCTCAAGAGAAGGTCCAGGTTTTGACAATAGTTGATTCCCGAAGTAAGAGCAAAGCAAGCGTAGATAAAATCTCAACAGCTGAATCCACTACAGAAATTGTACATAAGCAACGTAAAAATGAAAAAGACAACTTAGAATCCCCTCAGATGGTGAAGAACAGTAAAGAGAAGAAGTCAGTAATGAATCCAGTTCGTTCTTCCTCACAGTCGTTCGCAAATCCTCATAATCCACTTAACGAAAAATGTGAAGAACAAACTGCAGAATCGCCATTTGATCTTTCACAGTTATTAGGAGTACAGGACGATAAAGATCCTTTTAAGTTAAAGCAGCCAAGCAAATCTTGTTCGAGACAGAAAGGTGCAAAGCAATAGAAGAGCTGCAGTTTATTTCATTTACCACCCCCCCCTCCCCACAGCCCCAATTCCAGTAGCAAATCTAATTCGGATCTTTATTGCATTTATTTGATAGATTTAGTAATTCATTATTGTAGTTAGAAGGCATTTTAAACGGAAGTTAGTAAGTCAGAATGTTTTATTATAGGATTAGCATATATCTCTTAATATTAAAGCAAAAGGTGGAAAATTCACTAATATTTTGTGTAATATATATGTATAAAATTTTCTCGAGTTCGGGTATTATTATTTTCCATTCCGTATTTCAAGTATGTTTCAAGTCTGTGTGTGGTTAGTGCATAGAAAGGTGTGTAAAAAGAAAAAAAAAGAAATTTCTTAACTGGTTAACTAACGTTATGTTATATCTGAATATTCCCCCAGGAACACATGGTTATCTCTTGTGGTGGTGTATGATCGAAAAATTCGTCAGATAAAAATTTAGTAGAGATATTGGCAAGTGTAATACAAAATATTAATGTTAATAATAATTAGGTGCAGTAGGACGGTATTGTTTAAGTTTGGCTGCGCGGATCTATCTTTGCTTGGGAAGGAAAGAATAGTGTAAATCTAAGATATTAGATATACAGCTATTCTGAAAAAAATAATAATGATAATGAATGTAGATAAGGGTAAATGAAAATTAAACCACTGGGTAGTTGACTTTGTTTGGATTGACGGATCACACTGCCGCGTCTAGTCTGGGTAATGACAGAGCGGTACAGTGCGTAATCAGGGGAAGAGAGAAGGTTATAGAAAAAAAAAATAAATCAAAGTGTGAGTAAAGTCAGTGTGTTCCATGTGGTGGTGAACAGAAAGAATCACGTGTTGGTGGACAAAAAGAATCACGTGTTGGTGAACAAAAAGAACCACGTGTTGATGGACAAAAAGAATCGCGTGTTGGTGAACAAAAAGAACCAAGTGTTGGTGAACAAAAAGAATCACGTGTTGGTGAACAAAAAGAGCCACGTGTTGGTGAACAAAAAGAACCATGCGTTGGTGAACAAAAGAACTATGCTTCCTACGGGAACTAGAGTGCAGCAGTGATTGAAACACCGTTTTCTTTTCCCAAACTCAAACAACAGGAGGATATTCAAGTAATGATGCAAGCTTTTGAAAATAATGAACGGATCGCACGTGGCATGCGTAATGTAAGCGTGCTGGTGTATCCAAAGACGGTCGTAATTACTGTGAATGCAACGCATTTTTTCATGTGGATGACCTACAGACTAAATAAAGTGCTACATTGACAGCGAAGACTTTGTTGTGCTATGTGGTCAACAGGTAGTGAAAACGGTATGGCCAATGAGCGGTGTGGTGTTTAAAAGCACAAAGGACAGTGTCAATGAGGGCGCATGCAGAGATGAATAAAACACAGGTGAGATGATTTTGCTGTTATTGTGTTCCAGGTCAAAGAGACCTTGGTGAATAACATATGTTATAGGTGACTGTGGACGAATAATACTAGATAAACAGATACGTACAGAGCAAAGTGTTCTACAGCTAATTTTATTACCAGCATATAAAAAGCACAAATCAGGTGACAATGATATCCAAATATTGCGAACTGCCAGTGATATTGGTTTGATGTCTGATAACTTTTTGTGTGAATTGTGTGTGAATCGCAGAACTGAACGTAAATCAAACAATTTCACCTTGTCTTACTTTCCACCAGAAAAAAATTAAGTCAAACAATAAAACTCAAGAATCGGTGGACGTGGACAATGACAATAAAAAAAAAAATTTGAATATAAAAGCAAACAAACAAGCGGAAAAGCGTTTGGCAGTTAAATGTGTTACTGATACTTGGTCAGCAACAGCTCAAAGTGTACTAAACGACACGTTAATGTAAGCTTCAGATGCCAGCAGTATCACTGAATTGATATTTTTTAGATATGTATTGTGGGTGCAGGACCGTAACAGTTAATTAATTTTTGTGTTTGAAAAGTGTATTGTGTATATGTGTGATTATGAATATTTTATATAATTTCATTGCTATATGTATATATAAGTGCACATGAGGAAAAAGATAGAGGATTACTAGGTAAGGATGGAGTAGTCTATCCGTGCGTGTAGTTTCCCCCAGCATTCCTTTTGGCCCCCCATAAAGATTACATCTGGTAAGGGAGGAATGTTGGAAATAAAATTATTTAAAATAAATTTAGTCCAACATGCACGTGCATAGATAGCCCCAGGGGATATAGGGGGGTCGGAAAAGTTGAAGGGTCAGTTCCCAAGGAGGGATCGAAGTGACGTTCCCCGGACGGATTAGATGAATTCCAGACTGGTCAAGTGACCTTGGCATCCGCGGACAAGGTGAAGCTCAGAAGGTCTTCACTGGTCACGAGGAGTTGAGTTCGAGGAGCAGCGAAACACAGACGTGGATAGCGGATCGTCGAGCGATGTGACGAGAGATAGATGAAGTACTGCCCGCGCTGACAATTGGATAAAGATTTGGATTGAAAACCTGAAAGACATATGGAAATACCAGTTAAGTGATTTTTCCTTTTCCCTGTTATTGCATGTACTTGCTTAAATTAATTCATAACCCTATTTACAGCACGTGGCGTGTGTATTGGTCATGATAAAACAATGAAAACCCAGTTAGCTAGGTAAAACATTTAGGTAAACCATAGGAGAAAAGGAACTAGAAGTAAAATGAATCACTAAGCTTTGCACTTATATATATAGATAGATGTATGCAGAAATGATCGGAGACGTTATAGAGAAAAATCGTAATAATAGTAAATTTTATGTGTAAGGTATTGCTAACGGCTGCACCCACGCACGTGGTACCTTAGTGTTCCTAAATCTCACGTATTAAACCATTTTTATTACTTCCACATAAGACTCCTGTTTGTTTTCCTTATAACCACACAAGACATAAGTTAAGGTATGTGTAAGTTAAAAAATATGTGTTTATGTTTCTAATTTCTTTCACGAGCGGCACCTTTATTCCCCCACCATTCCAGTGACGGGATAAAGGTGAATCACAACGCCGTGCTTTATTATATGCCAGTACATATAAGGGGCACGTTTTTGTCCATATACGATCACTGTAGAACAAAAGTCCCATAGTTATAAAAAGGCACAATAAAGTAAATTTAATCGGTAAATGATCTGTAACTGATGCACCTATAATTTGTTCATAATAATAAATATAACAATAAAATTAACACCTTGTATTTAACATTGATGACAGTAACACGTGTTCCAATGAATAGCATCAACACGTGTTCCATTGTTCATAACTTTAACACGTGTTTTGTATTAGAATGTAACGTTGGTACAGATTAACGTTTGAAGATTTATGGTGAATTGTTTCATAAAGTATATAACTATGGTGAATTGGTATGAGCTAAATATTTGTTTATAACATATGATTATTCCTATGATTATAACGTTTCAAATAATTGTATATAACAATTCTATTTCATCGATGGAATAGAATATAATTTTATTAATTAAATTAATTGGAATATTCTATTCTTAATTTAATTGGAATATTCTATTCCATCGATGGAATAGAATACTCCAATTAAAATAATTAAATATATATTCCAATTAAATCAAAAATAGAATATTCCAAATAAATTAAGAATAGAATATTCCAATTAAATTAATTAATAAAATTATATTCTATTCCAATTAAAATAATTAATAGAATATTCCAATTAAATTAAAAATAGAATATTTTGTCAACATGTATATAATGATTTTGACATTAAAAGAGCTGGAACCAGAGTGCAATAATGTGTGTGCAGTAGTGTTCATAAAAGAAAAGATTAAAACCAAAAAGTTTCATCTCCCAAGGCATTATCATTGGAATATCGCGACATGTGTTGAGAATCGTCAATGAATCCACAACAAAGAAAAATGACACACTAACAATGTGAATCATATAAACTGAGGATTAGAGGTACGTAATAGTATTTAATCTATTAGCGGATATATAATTGGTACTATGAACTTTCGGTGTGAGTTATCAACGTGAACTCGCAAGAAAACTTTTGTGGTTCTACTGAGATATTTTATCTCAGTCTGTAATAATAATAATAATAATAATAATAATAATAATAATGATAATAATAATAATAATAATTAAATCACATACAAGTGTGCTTATGAAATAAAAGAATTTCACTAAGCTTCTCTTTCACTAACGGAAGCCCACGAATTTGAGTATTTTGGATAGATTTCGAAGAATTCTGCGGGTGTTTTGAAGACGTTACTTCACTGTAAAAAAATGTGTGGTAGGTTACACCAAGAAGTGGTGCTACACTAGCTGCACCACTTTCTGAGAAAAAATACACCATTTTTTGATTTGATGTGATGCAACCTTGCACCATGTTGTTGGGGATTTTTTGCACCTCGCAATGGTGTATCTTTTCTCAGAAGGGTGACGCAGCTGGTGTAGCACCACTTTTTGGTGCGACCTGCCACAAAATTTTTAAGTGTTCAACGGCTAGTATATATAATTAATTCCGTAGTTAGTGCAAATTACTGACCTGCTTTTTTAATACACAAAAAAATCAGCCTTTCAACTTCGATTGCGATCAAAATAATTAAACCGATCGGTGTTTCACAATCTCAGATTAGAACTATCGTTTCATAAAAAGAGATTCGATTAATTTTATTCAAAGAAGTATTACGAAGAGTTAATCTTTTGAAGAATTTTGTGGTTTGTTAAGATGATTAGTAAAATGGACAGAGCTACTAATTAAATTTTCTGATGAGTCGAACGTAAGCAAAGAAATCTCATCTGACTAGGATAACCACTACGTAAAGCAGTTATACCACGAAAGAACTCTATGTTTGGTATGCCACCCTCCAATGAACTGACGTTTTTAAACAAGTTAGTAAAATCATGCAATGCATTGATTATGATACGCTTTTCAACATACTAGAAATCATTACTCAAGTTATTACTCATGTTATGAGGATAATGGCTGTAGAATAAATCTCGCTCCTATGACCTGACCTTTGACCCCATTTCGATAATATTCAACAGAACCGGTAAAGTATACTTTTGGAACAGCATGATAAAGTTTTGTCTCAAGCGAAGCATTTTTACGTAAGTTATAACGCATAAAGGCGATAGAATGGACCCCGCTCCTATGCCCTCACCTTTGACCCAGCTTCTCCCAGTTTCAATAGGGTTCGTCCCCAGGTGGTCCCCTACCACATACTAAAATTTCATTGAAATCGAACCATATTTACGCAAGTTATGATGCATAAGAACAATGGCATGCATCCCGCTCCTATGTCCTGACCTTTGACTCCACTTCGCCCATTTTCGATAGGGTTCGTCCCCAGGTGGTTCCCTACCACATACTAAAATTTCATCGAAATCAAACTATTTTTACGTGAGTTATCGTGCGGACAGGCAAAGCTGGAGCATATACGCTTTTTCAACCTACTGTTGGAAAGCGTAAATAAAACGGACTAAACTGCTCATTCCGTGTACCAAACTTCTCGATGAATCATGAAAGAAATACGGGATTACGCCATATAATACAAATTTTGAAGATGACAATCCGATTTTTGGCGTAAATGTGACAAGGATGGTAAGTCAGATAATATTTGAAAACTTGAAAATCCTGTGATGGTTAAATTCAAATTGATCGGAAACTTGGAACTTGGTCGTTCTGGCTGGTGTAGTGGTTAGCATACCTAGGCGTTTTCTGGGAGACACGGGTTCGAGTCCCGCTCCAGGACGATGAAGATTTTCAAGTTTTCAAATATTATCTGACTTACCATCCTTGTCACATTTACGCCAAAAATCGGATTCTCGATGAAGTCATTTTGACTAGCTGAGCATTTCATAAAATTAAATAATGCTAGTTTACAATTAATTTTTCCCTCGGGGAAACTGTCTAGACCTGATAAATGATTAAGTCTGTGCCGTAAGCACAAATATGGGTACAAACTTTCCAAAATGACGAATTAACCAAAATTGTTTAATCTTTGATGACCTATTTTTTTTAAAGATTAAATCCTCGTTTGACTTCCGCGAATAAAAATAACATAGAATCTCTTTTTATGAAACGATAGTTCGAATCTGAGGTTTCGAAACACCGATCGGTTTAATTATTTTTATGTCCAAGTACCTACTTGGATTGAGGGCTTCAGATACGATTGGTGGGGCTTCAGCTCCGCCCGTCCCTCATTCCCCGAAATAATCTAGCTTCGCCCCTGGACTCACTACAAATAATTGTTAGTACCACTATTGTTGCTCTGATAATAATTTGTTTTGCTGTTAAAAGTATCTGAAGACAATTTTGAGTTATTCTATTGATATCGTTGGTTTTAAATGCATATCAAGTGAATCTAAAGTCGTGATAAATGTTCGGTTTTTCTATAATGGAGGTTTGTGATGCATATTTCGATTGAAACAGTGAACTGAAAGAGCTTTTCTCTTTTCCAGATCGTGGAGATTACTTTGGCATTCACGAAGAGAGGGAATGTGTGAACTGCGGCGCCATCTCAACACCACTGTGGCGGCGAGATGGTACCGGTCACTACCTGTGTAATGCCTGTGGACTTTACAGCAAGATGAATGGAGTCAACAGGCCACTCATGAGACCGCAGAAACGGCTCGTAGGTCCCCTAGTGGTAAGTATTTCTCCCGACATTGTTTACATTATATATTGTTTTATTTACTTATTTATTTTCTTACGTCATCGGACTCAGATCTTAATCTGATGATAACACAGGCGTGAAATAAATCTTCAATATATCTGAACCGTGACCATTCTAACATAATCGATAATACGAGCAAGGTAAATGAATCATTCTTCCGCAATGTTTGGGAGGGGTCGTTTTCCTTTGAGCGCTTTTCTGCCAAGGGCGCTAAGGGCAGAGGAAATAGCTGTCGCTTATTCTGGGATGTCATCCGTAATCTACAATCGGTGACAAGGCAGATGTCAGTGTATCATAGACATCTGTCATCTTCGCTGAGGTTGTAGCATTCTCGAACATGATGCAAAGTAAGGTAATGTGCTGCAGCTGCAGCGAATTTCGGTAATCAAGGTGGCAGCCCGGAAGGTAAAGAAATCAATAACCAAGTGTGATGGTGGGCATGCGCTCTACTAGGATTTTTTTGGGGAAGGGTTGTGATATCGATGAAATCTATATAAAAAGTACGCCATAAATTACAATGCAATATCGATATATTATTGATATCTTTGTGGAAAAGTTTTTTTTTGCACCAATTAGTATAGCTAGACATTTAATTCACATTTTATCAAAATACGTAAGTATCACTATTAAGCAAATTATAGTGCAGAAATTACCAAAATAATTTATAATAGAGTGATGAATTAATAAATTCCATTAGAATTAATCAGTAATACAAGCACCTTATCAAAAGCATAACTATTTACAAACTGAAACAATTAAAATGAATATAAATTATACTGGCCCAAAGTTATGGAATTCATTACCTTATGACTTGACATCAACCGATAAGAAAAAATTAAAAGCATATCTTATGAAATAATTTTAGTATAATTGGCAATAAATGGTGAGTAGGATGGTGGTATTAAGATAGTAAGATATGCAATGAGAAAATTGAAGAATAAAGATATAAGGTATAGTTATTATGATTAATTGAGGAGAGTGAAATTTATAGGGTATGAGTTGTTATGATTAATAGTGTGAGGTGAAATCGAGGTCTGGTGTTTAATCAACTACAAAGAAGGATTTTGATGTTTTGTACAAACTGATATGTTTGTTTGTAATGAGTTAATTGCTGTCTTTATTTATACACTAAACTGCTGGCTTGTGTTTTTGTTGCGTTCTTTAATTCTTTTCCTTTGACTAGGGAGAGGACGACCATGTCAGACAATAATGCCTTTTCCCTCCCCTTCCTGGCTGCTACAATACGTGTATATTGATACTACACTGTCTACCAACAAGTAATTGGATACCTATGATAGCAAAGGAAAACGAAGTTTATTCACCTTCAATTGTTGGTGGAGCCTCCACGAGCGGCGATTACAGCTGCGACCCTCCGGGGCATACTCTCAACCAGGCGTGGTACGACTGCTAGCGGTATTTTCTTCCACTCGGCTTGGAGAAGACAGGTCAGTTCCTTCACCGATTTCGGGCGGTGGGAGCACCCCTTAAGTCGACGCTCCAACTCGTCCCAGAGGTGCTCGATAGGGTTAAGGTCCGGGCTCTGCGCAGGCCAGTCCATTCCATTAACCCCATTGTTACCATACCAAGCCATAGTGGACCTCGCAACATGACAGGTGGCATTGTCATCCTGAAAGTAACATGAGTCCACCCCGTAAAACTGCCACAACGTAGGAAGCGCATGGTCATCCAAAATGGTGCAGTAGGTCTCGGCGTTGAGTCTACCAGCAATTGCGACCAAGGGTGCAGTGCCATACCAGGAGCATAATTCCAGCGCCGCCAGACTTCACAGTTGGCATAATACATTCCGGCAGGATGCGTTCTCCAGGCAGACGCCAAATTCAGACCCTACCATCCGAACGGTAGAGGGTGAACCTTGATTCGCCGCTCCAGAGAACCTGTTTACACTGTTCAACGGTCCACTGTCCACGTTCTTTGCAACACGTTAGCCGAGCAGCGCTATTGGACTTGGTGATCAAAGGCTTGTGGGCGGCAGCACGTCCATGATAACCGAGCAGATGGGCTTCCTTACGGATGGTATTCATCGAAAGAACACTTCCGGATGCCTGTTGAAACTCCTCGCGGATGTAGCCCATCGATTTGGTGCGGTTCTTCCGAATTTCTCTGGCCAGCACCCGTCGGTCTCTAACTCCCAGTTTTGTGGGTCTACCGGGTCGGGGCACATTCCGACAGTCACCTCTCATCTTCTACTTGCCAATCACGTAGGCCACTGTCGATTATGGGTACTTCAACTCGCTAGATATGTCACGTTTGGATCTGCCATTTCTGTGATACCCGACGATTACACCTTTCTCGAAATCAGAGAGCTCCGAACTGCGTGGCATCTTGCATGCGACTGGTTGCGTTGTTGTTTCCCACACGATATTTAACGGCGGCGGCTGTGACATGTATCAGGACCGCATATATCGTCGATTGCAAGGGTGTCCAATTACTTGTTTGTAGATAGTGTATAATGTAACTATGATGTATAATACAGTGTGGCAACTGAAAAAAAACCCCACAAAAACATAAAGGCCATTCTGTAAAGAAATGTGTCTCTTCTGTCTGTGACATCTGTAATGGCAACTGCGTTTTATTTTATTGTTCTGGCGGCATGTTTCGATAAATGATCAATTACTTCTAGAAAATGGGGAATGCTGGTAGAATGCTGGGCCACAGAAATGCACTTAGCAGAACGAATTTTAGTCCCGAAACAATCCCCAAATCGCTTCATTCTAGCTTACCCTAGGCGATTAGAACCTAGTGGGCTAGAGCATCTTGCAGTAGGTGGTCATAATCCTGTAGGTTAGAAGAGCTAGAGGAAGCGGCCATAACTAAAGGACCATAAATCATCTCCAAATGGCCCTAACCCTGGTTCGACGGCTTCACAAGGACAAGTTTAGGCCAATTTTTGTCTCAATGGAATATAAAAGTCGAGTAATTGGACCGTGGGTCAGGTAACAGATAAAAAGCCTGATAATGTGAGAATGCAAGACGTTAACAATTTTGTCTTAGAGGAGCTCAGTGGAGAGATAAATTGAATCAAACTGAGACAGAGACATAGGTGATATCAAAATAGCACTGCTAATGCGAATCCTTAAAAAACGAAACAAAACTACTATGATCTCTGGAGGGGTTTTAACCCTTAAAAACCCTATCCTGATTGTGCCTCCCTGAAGATGGGTTCGTCTCTGTATACAAATTTTGTACGTTTCCACATTTGAAAGCCCTTGAAATTGAGTCATCATAGTGTTTTTATGGGTATCTCGTTATTCGTTGACCACACAGTTTATACAGTATATGGTATGACACACGAAATGAAAAAAATGAAGCCAACGGTATAAGCCAATGAATGAGTCTTCAAAAGCAGCACTGGTGGTCGAGTGGTCAGAGATGCCGGCTTCCGTTTTATGGCACAGCATCCTGTCCCGTGCCATGGAAAAATCTCCAAATGAAGGACGGCGACTGCTTGTACATCATTATGGATCACGAGTCTCGTGGTCGTCGTGAAACTCCGGAGAAAAGTCTCTAAATTAGTGCTGTAAGCTATTGGCATAACGCTGACAGATTTCTTTCGTTTTGTTTGTTCGGACTTTAAACGATCACCACGAGCAATTCTGAAGGTTATAAGCAGTGGCATGTCCCTAATTAGGGGATACTCATCCTAGAGAAGAGACAGCTCCATCAGGCAGCCATGCGGCTCGTGCCGCATTCAGGACTCGAACCTATCAATTAGTTGATGCATATCCGCATCAAGGCTCAGTGGGCTAAGTGATGGCCCCGAAGGCTCAGTGGCTAATTGATGGCTTCTGACTATTCGTCCGAGATGGATCCATGTTCGAATCTCGGCGAGGCATGGATATCGTGTTTTGTCTTACGGCACTGGCTGTCTCCCTACTCTGGAACCAGTTACCCTAAATTAGGGATGGGCGACTGCTTGTAGTCCATCGAGTTTCCCGAGGTGGTCGTTAAATCTCAAAACAAAAATGGCTGTAGTTTTATATGTTGCACTCTAAATGCTTTCAAAAAGCTAAAAGCATCGTTCTTCTAAAAGTTAACTAGCGATGCTATTTATTATTGTGAGAAGCGTTGGAAATTGCCTGCTCTGATTGTCGAGAAAATAAATGACAGCTGAATCCTTCCTTTCCTCCTTCATCCAAAAGCGCAGTGTCGCGTGGTCACGTGACTAAAAAGTGAACTTAAGGAAAAGTGGTTTGACAGTTGCGCAATGTTATGTCTTCCGTTTTTGCTCTACTGGTTTGAAGTGGAGCTCGCTGCAAAAAGAAGGACACGCATCTTTTCCCCATTTCTGTAGATGACGGGAAGAATCATGTGGTCCACATTGTTTGTAAACATTATACCGTCCATTTTATATAATGTATGTAGACGTATTCTGCATTAGTATTCTAGTCCGGTGTGATTTTTATCAAAGCATGCTTCAAAAACTGAAAATTTAGTTCTGTTCTGCGTATTTGCACATTGAATTCTTCTGGATTAATTTACAACTGAATGAGAAAACGTATTTATATACACTGAAGAGCAATTGAATTAGAGATAACTGTCTAGTAACGTGTAGCACCACCTTTCGCCCTGATGACGGCGGCGATTCGTCTCGGCATGGACTCGACAAGACACCAGAAGCGTTGGGAAGCCATACAGATCCACGACCCCTGAACAAGCTCCCACAGTTCACGAAGATTTGATGGAGGGGGTCAGAGCCTCGAACATCTCTCTCGATGGCATCCCAGATGTTCTCGATGGGATTGAGGTCAGGTGACCTAGCAGGCCAAGGAAGCGAGGTCACGTCGGTGGAGTGTTCATCCAACCATTCGGATACAATTCGGGAGCGATGGCACGGTGCATTGTCTTGTTGCAGGATGAGGTCCCCAGTGGGATGTTGAAGACGCACAAATGGGAGCAAATGGGCGTCCAGGATATCCAGGTGAAGTTGACCTGTGAGGGACGATGTTACACGTACCAGGGGTCCCATTTCAGTCCACGTAAACATTCCTCAGACAAGAATGCCACCCCACCAGCTTGAAGAGTACCCAGCTGACAAGAAGGATCCATCGCTTCATGTGGTTTGCGCCGTACTCGTATCCTGTCATCCGCATGTACCAACGTGAATCTCGACTCATCAGTCCAGGCAATAATTTTCCACATGTCTAGGGTCCAGTGGCGATGTCCCCGCACCCATGCTAATCATTGTCCTGTGATGTGCGGCCAGCAGCGGTATCCTCGTGGGACGATGGCTTCTGTACCCCATAGCGAGGAGATGGTTCTTTATGGTGTGGCTGCTTACACGTTTTTGTGCACCAGCGTTGAATTGCGGAGTGATTTCTTGCACTGTGGCCCGTTTCCGCTGCTATAATGCGAGCTAGCCGACGATGACCCCGCTCATCCACACGTTGTTGTCCACGGCAGTTGGCCTTTGCAGGGATGGTTTTACCGGATTCGATGTACTCACGGTGCGCCCGTGACACAGTGGCTAGTGAAAATCCCAGTGCCTGCACGACTTACGAGATTGAGTGACCCATTCGTCGGGCCCCGACAATTTGCTCACGATCAAATGCGCTTAGATCCTTCGTCTTACCCATACTGCGTCCGACTCTTACTGATTCTCGTCGCATCACTCCTTATATTGTCGGATCGCTGCATACGTCAAGTCGTTTCCGTTTACAGGACCACCCACAGCGCCACATTTGCATAACGCCAGCTGTCTCTAATTCAATTGCTCTTCAGTGTAAGTTTGTCTAATCGAATAAACAGAAATAATTTAATGCCGTGAATTGTAATTTCGACAGCTATGTTAAAAAAGGTACTTTTGACATAGGTATGTCTCTTAATAAATGCATTAGTACTAATATGAAATAAAAGAGGTTCGGGAAAAGAACAAAGTACAGCAGTTTTCTTTGTAACATAATGTTGCAACTTTTTGTTAGTCAGCTTACAAACTTAGGGTTTCATTAAAAAGTGCATTTAATAAAAAAAAGTGAGTTTCTTAGGTAAAAGATTTTTTTTTATAATTAGAAAAAGAAACACTAGCTACCCTGTTAGGCTGCTGATCTCTGAGCTAAGTCCAGGTTCGAGTCCCGTATCAGGGATGAGTACTGCTATCGTCTTGGTTTATTCCGCAGGTGCTTAACGCTTTGTCTGATTGTATCTCTGACATGGATATGTCAGAGAGTTAACGTCATTTAGTGGGAGGTGAGGGTTTATCATGCATACAAAGGCAATCCTGCGCTGAAGCGGAAGTAAGAAAAAAATGTCCATCTGCGCACGCGCAAGTTAAATTCTGACCACAAGATAGAAAGAAAAGCTGAATCGCTAGTGTGTTAGTGAGGAGGATTTTTAACTTTTGGTCTAGGATATCCACAGGTTGTAACATAATATTACAGTGTGTTAGTGACTTATACATCATTTTAAAGCTCTCGTCAGTAGCAGGTGCCCTCCCTTTCCCACACATTGGGGGGGGGGGGGGAGGAACCCAAATTTTACTACAACGCATGCTATCTGGTGTCGAGAAAGATGTGTAGCATCGAAATGCATTTTGTAATGGCTTTTATCACGTTTAGGCCGCCCCGGTGGCGCAGTGGTCTAAGGCGTTGGCCTCTGATCATTCGTCGGAAGGGGTCCGGGTTCGAATCCCGGTGAGGCATGGATGTTGTGTTTGTCTTACGGCACTGGCTCTCTCCCTTCCCTGGAACCAGTGACTCTAAATTAGGGACGGGCGACTGCTTATAGCCCATTGAGTTGCTCACGGTGGTCGTTAAATCTCAAAAAAAAAAAAAAAAAAAAAAAAAAAAAAAAAAAAAAATATCACGTTTAGCATGAGGTTCTGGTAATTTACGTAGATTGCAATGAGATATTGTTACGTTTAAGTAAAACGTGATGAAAAAATGTTCGGAGATAATTTAGTAAAATATATTGTTGTGTAACAATATAATTAACTATTGTCACGTCATTTCATAGACAGCATTCAAAAATCAGATTTCAACAATGGTTTTGACTACTTGCGTTACCCATTTTCGTTACATCCAATTATTTTACTTGGGATTTAGTTTATTGATGTCGGGAAAGATGGATATAATCAAAGATCTTCGAATTTAGGAAAAAAAAAAAAAATTTAGGGAATGAAATTATATTTTACTGCTTGGTGTTGTTTTTTCATTCAAAATGAATATATTTTCCAAATGATTTTTAACGACTGATTTCCACTTTAACATCCAGGATATTAAAGCACGCAAGGATTTTGTGCTTTGTTCAAGCCTCCAGGTAAACGCTGTCTTCCTCAGAACTACTTTTCGTATCTGCATTTCGTTTTTCTGTTGTTGTTTTTTTTTTTTTTTTTTTTTTTTTTTTTTGAGATTTAACGACCACCGTGAGCAACTCAATGGGCTATAAGCAGTCGCCCGTCCCTAATTTAGGGTCACTGGTTCCAGGGAAGGGAGAGAGCCAGTGCCGCAAGACAAACACAACATCCATGCCTCACCGGGATTCGAACCCGGACCCCTTCCGACGAATGATCAGAGGCCAACGCCTTAGACCACTGCGCCACCGGGGCGGCGTTTTTCTGTTAGTTTGCTGTTTTGGTTGTTTCGTTCCGTAGTGAGACATGGTCATGTATATCCATCCAAAATATTTCATGTCATTATTGGCACTAAGGGGCCGTATTTTAACCTTTTTCCATGTAGCCATCTCTTCAGCAAATTTGAAAATTGTAACGCTCTGGAGGAGTCAAACCCCCATCTTCCGATTGATTATTATGCTACCTTTACATCGCCGAGGACTGATTTCTAAGGTATATCTGCTAACTAAAACTAAGCACATATACTTGATATACCTTAGAAATGTGAATAAGACTCAAATTTGCACTACTCGAGACAATCCGATGCTTCCTCGTATTGTGAAAAATTATTTCTTCAGGAGCATTCGTTTCCCATTGATATCTAAGGCATTTCGTTTTGTTAAAGTAAGGAATAGGGCCCCTAAACATTAAATAAACATAAATAGGACCCCTAAGCATTAGATAAACATAAATAGGACTCCTGAACATGATTGTTGTACTCGTCTGATGCTGTACAATAATGAACCAAGTGTAATGGGATTCACTGAATGATGCTCTTGGAACATAAAATTCTGTTTTTTCTTTTTTCTATTTCTCTCGTTTGCTATCATACTCGCTTATCATTAAAGTTTGACAACAAACGTATTATTAATGTAATTAACCTATTTTACATGCCGATCAAAAAAACAATGTGTTTTAATCCCCATGTAGTTCACTCTTATCGTATTCTAAGCCTAATACAAACTGCTTCAAGACTTAAACAAAGAACACTATCTTGTTCAAGATTAAATCATTTAAAATTCCGCTCTTTTGATGTCTTCTGAACGTCAAATTTTCATTTGTAGCCGAACTGAATGGATGTATCTGATTGATTTTCATTTGCGGAGGGGGTGGGGGGACTTCTGTTATTGTTATTATTTTTTTTATATCTCAGAATCTTAATGAAGAACAAATCCTTGATACATGGCAGACATAGCAGCATACCATTTATTTATTTACTTTTGGCAAAGAAATTCTGCCGAATTCCATTTTCCCATGCAGCCAACTACTCAGAAAAAGTGAAATCGGCAGTCGCAGGTTCAGTTTCCGCTTCAGGAAGATACAGATTTAAAATTTTGAAGGTTCGGACCTGACAACAGTTGAATACGAATTTTCATACCGAAAATATGATATGCTTGCTGTCGTTTTTTAATACGGAAGTTTAATGACCACCGTGAGCAACTGAATGGGACATAAGCAGTCGCCTGTCCCTAATTTGGGGCTGTTAGTTCCACGGAGGGGAGAGAGCCAGCGCCATAAAACAAACACACCCTCTATGGCTCACTCAGGAATCGAACTTGGACCCACCTCGAGCGAATGATCAAAAGCAACTCTTAGACCGCTGTGCCACTTGAGCGGCTTTTTTTTTTTTTCATTTATATCAACAAATATTGATTAAGATCAACAGTGGAAAGATTTTCATTGAAACAAAAGGGATGGAAAATGGAAATCTTTCTTTTGTTTTAATTGGAAAATCTTCGGAGAGGCCTTTTTTCCCATTCAATAAAACGTAGTGTAATGGTGAAAATCTTACAAATACGTGGAGACAATGTAGACAGACAAAGTCAGAGCTCTTTCCACGTTTTTCTTTAATTAACACACAGCAATCGAAAAATTGAATTTAATTGTAAGGCGAACGCACTCGACTAGTTATCGAGAGATCTGGGGTTCGTTCCCAGCGGTGTCGAAATGCAATTTTTCGGTTGCTGTGTGTTAATCAAAGAAAAACGTGGAAAGAGCGATGACTTCGTCTATTTAAAACGTAGTGTTATGGAATCTATTATTTCTCAAATAACCATCCACTAAATTGAGGAATCGAAGAAGGAAACTTTAAAAGGAGAGATAAGAAGTAAATTGATACATTCGGGCTGCGGGTGGCCTAGTAGTCAGCGTTCGTTACTGCCATGGTGATAATTGCGCCCCAAACCATAACGCCAGGTGACGGACCGGTGGCGATGCATAATGCAGGCGTCACACAGTCTCTCGCCGTGGTGCCGCCACACGCAGATCGGACCATCGTGGTGTTGCAGGCAGAAGCAGGATTCGTCGGAGAAGAGTCATGCCATTCCGTAGTCCAGGTGCAGCGTTCAACGGCCCACTGCCGCCGCACTCGCCGGTGGTGTAACGTCAATGGTAATCGGAGCAATTGGCACCGTGCGACAAGTCCCCGCTCCTGCAGACGACATCGAACGGTACGTGCTAACACAGGTTGTTGCGCAACACACCCTAATTCCTGCGCTAACGTTAGTGATAGGGCTGTGCGAGCCGTCATTGCCCGCCACACAACATGCCGGTCCTCTCGTTCGGTGGTGTGCCGCGGCTGCGGCAATAGCTCACGTCGGTCCGTCCGTCCCTCCTGCACCCACCAAATCCATACTCGCCTCACTGTGGCCTGGATGTCGTCCCACACTGGCGCCGATGTCTCGGTACGATAAACCGCTGTCGCGGTAAGCCACTATTCGTTCTCTGTCGAACTCCGAAACGTGCTGGAATGACTTCCGTATTCTGCGACGAGGCATCAGGAAGCTTCCCACGCACAGGTCCGGCAGCAAAACACACTGCCACTACTTACACCCCGCCTTTTGTGCACCCTTCTTATAGTGCTTCTCGTTGGCGTGCCGGGCGCACATGATTTGCATATGCCCTGCAATGCTAATCGTTTGTATGTCCTTTTGCGGGCGACGCATGCTGCGAATTTCAGGCCAATCGGATGCTTCCTTCTTGGTGTTGTGTTTTGGGTGGCCAGCAGTGTAGAACGCTCTAACCTACAATAAAAACTCAAATCTTGAGATGCAAAAGTGAGCAAAATTGCATCTAAAAACAAATGTCGCCCCATTGTCTGTAATTTAGATAGTTGCGATTTGTAGTTCCAGATGTCGCATTATTTTGTAGAATAAACTTCGGTACGAAGTTTCAGACTAATCGTCGAATAGGACAGTTTATAACAAGCCGTGAACGGAATAAACCGGAGAAAAAAATAACGCGAATAATAATCAATGCAAAAGTTAGTAAGGTAAGTTTGCACGAAAACTACTGAACTGCGAGGAAAATTGTTAAACAACAACAAATATTTTGCACATAATTTTATTTATCGCAAGGTCTTTTGAAAAATGAAAATAAATAGAATATAATTTTCAGTTCTAACATGAATGAGTTCTTACTATATAAGGTTTTACTATAATTCCTTGCAGAAATCCGGCATCTATTTGATTTGTTTTCAATCTGCTTCAATTCAAAATTTCACCCCGTCCTATGACGAACAACATCCCCTGTATATTAATATTTATTTAAAGCTTAAAAACAACCGTCCTAGGACTGGCTATAGGCTAGTTAAAAATATCCGGACAGTGAGTTGTGAAGTCTATACATTTTGTATAACGGAGAATTTTTCTTAGCTTTAGTCCTGTAGATCGGCATTGCAACTACTTCACATTTTGTCCTCTGCGAACGTGGCACACGAAAAGTTAATCGGTTTACGATTTGAATATCACTTATCCCTCCATTGATGATACTGCACAGAAACTCAAGTTAGAGAGCCTGCTTTCTCGAATGGAAGTACAAACAGTAACCCCCCCTGGAAGTAGAAATTGTATTTCAGTGTTGGACAGGTTTATGGTTTATACAGTGTAAATCCAACTGTAGATGGAAAAAATGAAACTATGCCAAAGTAAACTGGAAGAAACACTGCAACCTAGAACTGCATCAAAATTTCAAGTTATTGGCGATCAACATCTTCTAAAGGAATATTTCATGAAGATCCCTACATGTAATTGGCAATCATCGGCTTCCAAAGGAATAATACATATCATGAAGTTTCCTGCATGTAATGGAGATCATCATGTTTTCAAGGAAAATTTCATGAAATTCCTAACATGTAAACGAGAACATATTTTAGTGTAGAGCCGTGGGATATGTTCCAGTGTGTAGTCGTGGGATATAAATGATACGTTCAACCCTGCATGGGATTATGGAATACTGTGTCACAAATGAATGGGTAAATATAACGTATGCAGTAGTATTCTATTAAGAAGAGACCGAAGCAAAAAAAATTTTTTGACTCATACCAAGTACAACATAGAAAAAGTTATGTATCTACCGGTGTCAGTAAAAAGAGAAAAAGATAAAATTAAAATAAAACAACTGAATGTAGAAAGTGTCGAGAATACTGAGCCTTGGCTTTATCAAGGACCAGCAAAAACTCTGCATTTTCTCACTTCCACAAAGACCTAGTTCGAAATGGGTTTCTGCAAAGCCATAGATGCAAGTAATAAGCCCACCAATTTTTTTTTTAAATATATATTTTTTTAAAATTATATATATATGTCATGACCTCCGCAGAGTTGTATGACCTAGCTTTAGTTAACAATTTAGCTTGCATCCATAACTTTCCTGGCCAGACCCATGCTCTTCATCTGTTACTATTTAACAGAAAGAAGAAGATTATAGAAAACTCAAGTTGTGAGTGACATAATAATTAGAAATAATGTTCAGCAATAACGAAATGCCAAGTTCGCCTGAGAGAGAATTTAAACCTGAATAGCAATGCAAAAGTATTCCAAATTCTTACATTGCAATTAAAAAAGGAAATATTAATTATTTAAAACTCAGATTCTTGAAAGAAAACTTGATTCTAAAACCCCTACTCCACAACTTCTGACAACACAAAAACGAGTATAAATTAAAGACAATAATTAACTAAAGAAATGCTTTGTGAAAGTTATATGACATAAACAATTAGTTGCAATATGTACAAAGTATTTCAGAAGTGCTTTAAGTGCATAATTAAGTAGTTATTAAGAACTTAACTACTTTGAAAACACAGCGCAAAGTACAAGAACTATGAATGGCCAGCTGCTTGGCCTAAGTTTCCTAAAAAACGCGCAAAGTTACCAAGAAAAGAAAGAGTTAAAATCCGCAAAAAAGTTAACAGAATTGCCAGTGCCTAAATGCTAAAAAGCGAAAATAAAAAAAAAAAAAAAAAAACAGAGAAAAAAGTACAAGAAGTACAATCATTGAACTTGGAAAACCTAAAACCCAAAGACAATGAAGAGAGCTTACCTCTTATGCAACTGAACTTTCTCCACACAAGAGGAAACATGGCCGACCTTTTCTCCAAACTTCCAATCTCCTCTGCCACTCCCTAGTCGCCGGGGGCAGTGTGGGTGGGGCTGAAGGCCTCCACACACTGAAAGAATCCAACTCGCGGAGATTTTAACCAGAGAAAAAAATATATATACTTAAGACTGTGGACCTGTATGATCAGAAAGAGCAGAATTAACTCTCCAGAATACATGAGAAATATTATAAAATACACAAGTAGTGTATTTAATAATCTTTGCATGTATTTAATCACCTTAGCGAGCTTCTATAGATTATTCAGAATCCTATTAATTTTAATGTTAGTTTTACTATTTTTAGTATAGCTATTCTAGTGAGTGAATAACTAGTTTTCTTTTTTATTTGTTTTTATTTTCTTTTATAAACAGATTTTTAAGCTTTTTTTGTGATTTTGTCTATATTATTTAATTTTTTATTTTAATAGGACCTTCATATCCATAGCACTAAGGTTCCTTTTAGTAGTTAATAGGCATCCTCTAGCCAACTTCCAAACGGCTTTCATTGGTCAGAATCATATTAATTAACTGTGTAGAAAATTAAAGCAGATCTGCCAACCTTACTCTATTATTCAGAATAATTTTTCTTAAAGTTCTTTTGATGAAAGAAGAAGGAATTTCGTTCTCTAGAAAACTGTCTAATAGTATATTAATGTGGTAATTGAAGTCCAAATTGTTGCTGCAAATTCTTGAAATTCTTAGTACCTGAGAAATTAGTACATTCTCAATTACTTTGGTTGATATGTTATTATTCCAGTGTAGATATTTAATTACTTTGAAAGGAAAATTAACTCTTTTATCAAAGAGGCTAATAGATGGGTTACCTCTGTTAAGCTTAATGCTTAAGTCTAGGAACTCAAGTTCCTGATTACTGTGGTTGGTTTTACATAAGTTAAGAGAGCTAGGATAGATATTATCAAAATCACTCTCTATAACTTCTGAATTATTGATACACAGCAGATCATCAATATATCTAAATGTGTAAAGGTAGTTATCGGAGCAGGTGGAGTGATTTTTAATGAATTTATATTCCTTAAAGAACAGGAATAGATTAGCAATACCCGTGGAGGTTGACGTTCCCATGGGTATACCGTTCACTTGCTTATAGAGAGTATTATTATATAAGATATGGTTATTTTTTATGCAGCAATTGAGATAAGAGTTCCAGGCTCCTACATTAACAAATTGGTTAAATTTAAATTATGCATTCAGCTCTTTAAAGGTAGTGATTATATCTGATAGAGGCAGATTAGTATATAGGTTCTCAAAATCATAACTATTAATATCTAAGGGACTTACTTTGAGTATAGTGGAAATTACTTCTGCATTATTATTAATTATCCAAAAATCTCTGTACATCAAATTAGTACAGTTACTAATGTGTTTCAAAACCTTCTTCAAGATATCTTCAAAAGCAAGATCTGTTTTCTTTTTATGACTCCTTACTCCACTAGCTATGAACCTGAACTTCACTGGATCTTTATAAAACTTAACAGTTGCAAAAAGAAATGGAAATTCAGGCTCATATCTTCTTGTTTGTGGAATTTTAAGTTTCTTGAAGAATGCCTTAAAACGATTTTCTAACTGCTTGGTAGAATAACGTACGGGCTCGTAGGTTACTCTATTATTGAGTTCCATAGTTAACAATTCAAAATAGAACTTCTTACAGATAATTGCAAAATTATTGCTAGCTTTATCCGTAGTGGTAAAAATAAATAGGTCTTGTAGTTTGGAGAGTGACCTTTTAGCGTCTCCAGAGAAAAAGAGATTTCTATCGAAACAAAAGTCCAGACCTGCCAACTCACAAGTGAAGCCATTGATTACGTTATATTTTAAATTCTGCGAAGGCCTCAATAGGCTGATTGTATGTTAAACTGGTTTTTACAATGTACCTATTAACATCTTGAGTGAAGCTCTCAAGAATCCTCTCTTTGGAAATTGGGAAGGAAGGTCTAAAGATGCATTCTATTTCCTAATTCTGTTGTTTGATACAAAGAACAAAAGAAATACGCAGCATAAAAAGATTAGCAAAATATTTGTTGCAAATTGTGTGAACTTAAAAAATCTTATTTGTTGCGGAGCGTACATATAATGTTTATCTGCGTTTTCCGACTATACGATGTTTGAAGGAATCACTGATATTTAGAAGAAATTCAGATCACCATGGGGGGCAGATGTATTCACACTTGCTAATTGCTCAACTGTCTGACAAACAGACGGAGGGGGTAAATTTGACTACTGAGTAAACTTTTGTTTGAAGAGAGACGCATCTTAAAGATATGAGTAAGTGAACAGGAGGCAGAAAATACACCGATGAGCTCTTACATTCTGACCACCTACCTAATAAGTTGTAGGACCCGCTTTAGCTCGCAAAACAGCGGCTACTCGGCGAGGCATCGATTCGATGAGGTGGCGATAGGTGTCCTGGGGTATCTGGTACCATAGTGTCAACAGCAGGTCCTCCAGTTCCCGTACATTTCTAGGTGGTGGTGATTTAGCGGAAACCCACTTTTCCAAGTCGAACCACAAAGGTTCGATTCGGTTCATGCCAGGTGAATTTGGAGGGCACGGCCATTAACAGAAAGTCACCAGCATGTTCCTCGAACTACTCCTTCACGATTCTGGCAGTGTGGCACGGGGCATTATCCTGTTGTAATGGCCATCACCAGCAGGGAGCACAATTGCCATGAATGGGTGAACTTGGTCCGCAACGATGTTCAGATACTTAGCAGCTGTCAGGGGTGGTGCTGTTGGGATAATGGGGCCAAAAGTGTCCCAAGAAAACATCGCCCACAGCATGACACCGCCGCCGCTGGCCTGTTTCCTCTCAACAGTGAGTCCATTACAAGAGGATAATATATTTTTTACTCGTTCGCCTTCGTTGGTAATCGACGTATCCGCGCTCAGCCGTTTACGTGTTGCAGCAGAAATCTTGATTCGTCAGACCAAGTTACTTTCTTCCAATCATCCACGGTCCAATCTCGACGATATTGGGCCCATTTCATGCGTTGTTGGCGATGACGTGCAGTGAGCATGGGGACCCGGCTGGGTCTTCGGCTACGCAGGCACATGCGCAGAAGGCTGCGATGAACTGTGTGCTGTGACGCATTGCCCTGATCACCACTGTTGTAGCTAATTTGTTGCACTGTGGCCCTGTGGTCGCTGTGAACAATGCGGGACAGCTTCAGCTCCCCTCTGGCACCAGTGAGCTGCGGACGACACACAGCTGGACAAAGATTCGTCGTTTGGCCAGCTGTGCACCACTTTTGATACGCACTCACTACAGCGACACGTAAACTACCCACAAGCCGCGCCGTTTCCGAGATTGTAGTTCCGAGGCGCCGGGCCATCACAATTTGTTCTTTATCAAACTCCGATAAACCGGCAGCTTCTCCCATTCTGACTCCGAACACTCTACGAACCGAAAGCCGGTCCTCGGGTTGTATATATATATATATATGTGAACTTGACCTGCGCCACCGTTTGGCCCCCAGGCACGCTTATTTCTCTAGTCTGGGGTGCGGTCATAATGTAAAGGCTGATTGGTGTAGAGTCAAACACTGAATTTCAGCTAGGGGAACGGTGGCTTTATTACGCGATGTAAGAAGTTTCGGAGTGCAGACACCAAGAATGATGATCGCTGCGCTCCACTCCTCTGTGTGATCTCCCACTCAACACATTTCAGCTGTTGATGTCGTTCATATTATCTCCTTAACAATGGTGAATCCTACGCATTTTCAAATATTTTTTTTACTCGTTCATTCAGCGCTTAGCATTTCTCAAACATTTGAAAACAGCTGTAGGGAATTGTGCTGGAGCCTAAGTTGTATTGGCAAACATTAATAATGTTGCAGGTGTATATCTTTTTATATCATTTTTAATGTATAACAGGGGAAAAATAAATGCCATGTAAATCTCGTGTGCATTATCCAGTAGTGTTGACGAAAAGCACTCTGGTTTTGCTTTTTCTTTGATCCCATTATTTAAATGAGTCTGCCCACTGGGATGTGCTGTGTGTGCTGTGCCAATCAAACCTTCTGTCACCGTCCCTAATCCAATCGGGACAGAGTGACTACGTGACTCGCTTTCTGAAGAAACCGAACATACGGCCCTAAAAAGCATACAAATCCACGTAATATGACGAACATACCACGTACTTAACCAGCTCCTGTTTAAAATGCTAGATCAGAAGACAGCTTGACTGTGATGATAAGTGCTCCACACATGAACTCGGTTTCTTGTAGGTCCATTAACATTTTTTCCCCCTCCGATTTTCATATCATGTTTACTTTTCTGTTGAATGGAAAGGCGTTCCACGGATCACGCACTTTAAAAAAAAAAAAAAAGAAAGCAGTTCTACGCTTAAGTGCTCGCCATATCTTTTCTGTATTGTAAATTAACGAATTAATTAATATATTTCTGTCGTTTTTCATTGTTGAATGAATAGACTGATTGAAGAAGTTAATTTCTGCCCTTATATCACCAATAAAAATTTAGGTTGGCCGACTTAAATAAATTTGCAGTTGAACAGATTGCTTGCTGAGATCTGAACTAAACAATAACCAGAATACCGTCCGTGACTATCCATCAGCACTTGAAAATTTTTTATCTTTCTTATACCATTGATTACGATCTTGCCACTGTCCGATTGTGTGTGTTTGTATACATGCACTGTCATACTATTAATATCTGGACATATGCATGTCTACAAATAACATTTATTTGTGAAGGCCTGTACTCTTCGTGGAATACTCTCCAAAAGAGTATTCCACGAAGATTACATAGCCGTCCCCCGGTGGAGTAGTGGCCAAACGCTGCCTTATGACCATTCGTCCGAGGTGGGTCCGGGTTCGAATCCCGGTGAGGCATGGATGTTGTGCTTGTCTTACGGCACTGGCTCTTTCCCTTTCCTGGAGCCAGTGACCCTAAATTAGGGACGGCTGACTGCTTATAGCCCATTGGTCGTTAAACCTTCAATCAAAAAAAAAAAAAAAAAAAAAAAAATTACATAATATTCACCTTTACGTTCGACCTTCAAAGCCATTGTTTTCCACTTCCGTACGTGCTATTTTCCAAGGTATGTAGAGAGAGAGGTAAGCCAGAGAACCGGTTTTCAGGATGCAGTGGCAACTTGCGGTGAGAGAGCGCTGTTGTTGTGACGTCAACGGTGCGCTGGGAGCAAAAGATCGCCGTTCGTGTTTCATTGTGTTTAGTCATACTCGTTGTTCGTTACCGTGTTGATTATTTGCTAACACGCACATATTTCATGTGGTTTTGCTTAAATTTTCTTTGTACATCTTTGTAAATAGTTATCTTAACGTGTAGTTAAAATATATTTAATTACATTGTATCTTACGTATAGTGTAAGTACGTGTTTGCTTGGATAACAAAATAAACGTTTTCTAAAAGCCATGCCAGGCTGCGCCGTTGCAATTTGTAAAAACCACGAAAAAACTGCTTCGGGTGTTACCTATCATCGTTTTCCGAAAGTTGTGCTTCAAAGAAAGGCGTGGTTGAACGCGTGTCGTCGTGAAGATGTTTTCAATGTTGAAAATGCAAGAATATGTTCATCGCATTTCGCGGATGAAGACTTTATAAGAGATCTGAAAAGTGAGTTATTGGGAGGTAATAGTACGAAACGATTGAAGAAAGGTGTTGTACCTCATGTAAGTATTTGCAAAACGACTTCACCGCTTGTACCCGAATGCAAGAAGCGAATGAAGATGCTTCACAACAGAGAACTAAAACGTTATGTGGTAGAAGTTACTGAGAATATTCCTCCAAAAAGACTAAAGTTATGTTCACCTACAGAAGATGTGCGTCCTGAAGTAGATAATAGTGATCATCTGCAATTTTTATCAACAGAGGATATTGAAATGAAAAACCAGGAAATTGCTGAACTGAATGCCCGAGTAAATGACCTCACTAAATCCAATGGCAGTTTAAGGAAACAGTGTTTATTTGGCAAAATAGGGCACAACATTTATATATCAAGATTCGTACGATGTCTTCTAGAATTTCCAAATTACAAAAGATAAAACCCAAGAAAAATAACACAGCAGAAGAAAAGAAAAAGATTTCAAATGAAGTAAATGCCCTGTTACGGGGAGTTTTTTCTGAAACCCAAGTGCGAGCACTTTTAACGAGAAAAAGAATTAACTGGGCACCAGAAGATATAGTTAGGGCTCTGACTCTGCGCGGCTTATCAAAGCGTTCATATTCTTTCATTCGGAGCCAAATGCATATTCCGTTGCCTGGTATAAGTACTTTAAAAAAATGGGTGTCTCACGTTAAGTTTGCCCCAGGGTTTCTCTGAGAGGTCCTCCAAATAATGGCTGAGAATGCCAAAAATCTAACTCGATTTGAAAGATTTTGCGTTTTATTAATGGATGAAATGAGTATTGATGGAAAGATGGTGTACGATCATGCTGAAGATACGGTCACGGGTCCTCATAAATCTGTTCAAGTTGTCATGATAAGGGGATTGACATATTCATGGAAACAACCTGTTTTTTATGATTTTGATTGCAGAATGACGAAAGATATCTTATTTCACATCATTACAGAAATCGAAAAAATTGGATTGCAGATTGTAGCCATGACATCGGATTTGGGTGGCGGTAACCAGTCACTGTGGAAAACGCTTGGCATCAACTTATACAAAACTTCTTTTCCGAACCCAGTGGATAATGCAAGGTCTATATTTGTATTTGCTGATGTGCCTCATCTTCTAAAGCTGTTAAGAAACCAGTTACTCGACAGTGGGATAAAGCTTAAAACGGGAACTGTCATCAATAAAAATATTTTCCAAACTCTCCTTGAAAAAGAAAAGGGAGAACTAAAACTGTGCCCTAAATTCAGTATTACTCATGTCAATGTTAGAGGTGCTGAAAGAATGAACGTTTCACTTGCCGCCCAACTTTTTTCGCATCACATTGCCTCAGCGATTAGGTACATTTTCTCGAATGAAACAGAAGTAGCAAACTTCGTTCAACTTGTGAATGACTCATTTGACGTACTAAATTCTCGTTGTTCGTCGGATGGTGTTCGTCTAAGGCGACCTTATGGTACTCATATACAGGAACAGAAAAACATTCTGGAAAGCATGAAAGATTCGATAACGCAAATGCGAGTGTGCGAAAAAAAAAACATCTTTTGCCATTTCAGCAAGGTTTTATTGTTTCCATAACATCTTTAATCAGCCTTTATGAGCATATAACTCAAAGTGGTGTAGGCATTCATTTTCTCCTCACCACTAGATTAAACCAATATTGCCTGGAAAATTTATTTTCACAAATCAGAGGTATGGGACATGCATATGATCATCCTTTGCCCAGTGAATTTAAGTATAGATTGCGCCTTTTGCTACCGAGTGGCAAACTCATTGGGCCATCTCCACACTCAAACGTAAAAAAGAGCGACGAAACTTTCATGACAACTCTTTGTTTAAAAGGTTTGCAACCTGACTTGAAACAAAACGTCGCCACAGAATTTCCCGAAACTACTGACTTGGGATTTGTAAATATGAATGGTCAAACAAGTAACGAATGCATTCAGGATGTGGCACTGGGAAAAAAGAGGGAGATGCTTTGAAATACATAGCAGGATACATATCCTTTCGCGTTAAATTACCCTTACTGGCTAAAGAAGCAACTGAAGAGAAAGATATATCGTCATGGTTACAAGCAGTGAACAGAGGAGGACTTACAGAGCCATCTAATCAGTGGTTTGAACTAATCAAACGTTTTGAGGAGCACTGTACGAGAATTCACGGAGTCAAATTAAAAAAAAAAACCAACGGAATAGTTAAATACTTATTCGAAGAATTAAAAAAATTGTATCCTCATGTTGACGAGAAAGCTTTAAAGTTGTATTCAAGGCTTCGAATTTTCGTCCGAGTGAAGTTCTTAAATCAGACCTTAAAAACGCAAGTGGCAAAAAAACAAAGAAAAAGGCCAAACAGTGGATGAAAAGTGCAGCTTTAGTGGATGAGAAGTAAAGTACATGAAGGAAAACAAGAATTCTTATTCAAGGTATGTTTCCATTTATATTGTTTACTACTCAAACTTTTCGGAAACTTTAAACAAGTTTTATTTTCATTACAATTTTACTTTCATTACACTAGTGTTAGTGTCCAAAAGTTAATTAAGTAAAAATAAGCATTAACTAAAAAAAAACGATGAGTAGTTGTTGCCGCCATTTGATTATTTACTAAATAGAAATGGCATCAAATCAAAAACTTTGGCTAGCTATCAACAGAATGAAACTGGTTTTTTTTTTTTTTTGTTTTGCGAACGAGTCGCGATTTCTTCTGGGCGTTATTTACTACATCCGCTATTTATTTCATATTTTTATTTTTATTTCCTACATTTCCTTTTTATTTCATTTATGCAATTTGCTTTAATCACTCAGAAGAAATGTAAATTTTTAGGGGTAAACACTGGTGGTAGTGGTAAACTGCGTGGTGCTGTGAATACGTTTATACAGAAACTTCTCTCAGGTCAGTCGGACCAGTCCTGCTCCGAACCAGCGCACCGTTGACGTCACGGGTGCGCCGTGGAGGTCAGCCAATAACAGTTGACTTGGCCTACCTCTCTCTAATCTATCTATATACCTTGCTATTTTCAAACAAAAGGAATTTTGTCCCATTTCCGTACATAGCAAATTGATTTGTGCCATTTCCCGTACAGTTTCTAAGGACGAAAGCAAATGCTGATCCCTTGTCAAATTCCTCCGACGTCATAGAGATCCCCATGTATTGTTTTCATCAACCAATAAGCGCTTATGGTAAGGTAAGCGGGAACAGCAATAAAAACTGAAGTTAAAACAGCCTGTCCATTAACGCCATCTTTACGGTCTTCAGCATTCGACCCAGATGTTTAATTTCAAAACTGCGGAAAAATTTTTTTTTCTTCTTAATATTTCGTTTAAATTGCCGCAAAAAATTCCAGGCTATTTCTTTAACCAGTTTCATATGAAGTTTCCTCAAAAGGTTTTGTAAAATGTTTTTCCTGAGGCTACAGGGTCTGCCGTAAACCCTCCCACAGTGGGGAGTTTGTGAGAGCTATCAGTACGCCCCCAATCCTCTCTGTCTACCTTCATGCATACCTCACTGCTTACGGATCATCACATCTGTGTACTGAAATGGCACTAGGTGATGTGGATGTGTACGGAAATAGGACAAAAATTCATTTGTACACAAATGGCATGTACGGAAGTGGGACGACACGCTTCAAAGCAATGACCAGTTCAGCTTTGCGTTTCGGCATATCTCTTCTTCCATGTACCCGACGATCCAGTTCGTCCCTGATATTTTCTACAGGGTTCAGATCAGGATTCTGGGCTGGCCAATCCAACTTTTCGACTCCCATGTCCTTAAACCAATCTGTAACAACGGGAGAAGTATATCACGGTGCATTGTTCGGACGCTATAGGCATGGGTCTTCTCTAAAGTACTGCCGCAACGCTGAGAATGCATAATTGTCCAACACGTACAAGAAAAGCATTCATGGTTTTCCCAAAGTGAGTAATAGGCTCAAGCCGAACCACGAAAAACAGACTTATACCATCACGCTGCCAGCACCAAACTTCCCTGTCTGGACGATGAAATCCGGAATATAATTGAGGACCCAAACATCGCATAAAAAAAGATAGAAAAATAAATTTGGCATATGTTAGGGCAATAAGGAAATTTCTTAGTCGTTCTTTAAATCATTTTGCTCACTTGTGTCACATGCGTTACGAAATCCCTGAGATCATTCAACTGGACATCAAGAAGGAAAAAAATCCTTCAAGACAAATTTCTGGGGAAAATTTCGAGAGATCTTTGTCCACCAGTGAATAGGTGCTGCAGAGATTGATATATTTTTCATTTCTGCACCTTTCATACTTTTTCATACTATACGTGTGTAAGCAGTTCTCCAACGCGAAATGAAAAATTTTATTATTGCTTTCAGTTTTCAATTTCCGCTCTTTCTGCTGGAATTTCCTTACGTTTTTCCTATTTTTCTTGCGTACACACGCATCGAGAAGTTCTACAAAAAAAATGCGGAATCAGAATTAGTGTTATCGCTAAAATCTCTGTAGTACCTTCCAAGGACAGAAAGGGCATGGGCCGATTTCTAGGGAACTGCAAATGCTTGCTCTTGAGCCCCTATAGAGCGCCCATGTCTGACTAACGTGACTCGTCAGTCCAAAGTGCGGTTTTTCATTGGTATACAGTCTATCATGGACTTTTCTTAAACTACGGTAATCTGTGTGTGGCATTAGTGGAAGTGATTAGCTGCTTGTAGAGGTTGTTCGACAGTGATAACTTCGTGCACCGTCATATGCACTGTACTGCTGCAAAAATTAGTTCCAATAATCTTATGTAGCGTTTGTGTGATTTGAGGCAAAGTTGATTTGTTTTCTGCGCGGACGGTCCTTTGCAGAGCTCTGTCACGTCTGACATATACTCTAACCTTCATTTTTAGTTTCTTTCTCTACACTGTCAAAAATTTTGTGGTAGGTTGCACCAAAAAGTAGTGCTGCACCAGTTGCACCACTTTATGAGAAAAGATACAGCATTGTGTGGTACAAACAAAACCCGACAACATGGTGCAACTTTGTACTACGTTATGGTGCAAGGCTGCACCACACTATGCACAAGGTTTCACCATGTTGTTGGGTTCTGTTTGCACCACACTATGCACAAGGTTTCACCATGTTGTTGGGTTCTGTTTGCACCACACTATGTACAAGGTTTCACCATGTTGTTGGGTTCTGTTTGCACCACACTATGTACAAGGTTTCACCATGTTGTTGGGTTCTGTTTGCACCACACTATGTACAAGGTTTCACCATGTTGTTGGGTTCTGTTTGCACCACACTATGTACAAGGTTTCACCATGATGTTGGGTTCTGTTTGCACCACACAAAAACAGTGTATGTAAATTTTGCGTTCATTCTCTTTAAGCGTTACAACCTTAACCTTATATTTTTCTCACTAAATTAATGATTTTGTGGCAGCAGTCTTGAGATCAGGGTGAATGACGTGTACATGTTGACAAGATAAGAACGAGTTATACTGTATAATGCATAGAGCGAGCAGCGAAAATTAGTGTGGATAGATTAGGCTGATTTACGACTAGCTACTACTAGCTATATGTAAAGTTTCATTTGTTAGGAGATTTTGGAGCCTCAAGATATAGAGTTTCATTTTGTGGCTTTAGTGTAAAGTAGAGCTGCTTTCCATGGGCGCCCATAGCTTAATTTTCAGGTGGGGGCAAACGAAATTGTGAATATATGTGAATTACGTATACAAACACCATATGTAAATTTCCACTGTCTCGCCTTGTTATCTAACCGGTTTCCATCACCAGCACAACATATAAATTTAATGAAACCCAGAAGACCCAAATGCTAGATAAAGGTGATGGATAAATGAAATTTGACAGCTTATCGGGACAGTAAGGAAATTGCTTTACTGTTAACTTGCGCCATTTGGTCATTTGGGTCTTATGACCCACGAAACTCCAACGATCCTCCAAACGGTTATAAGAAAAAAGAAAAACACATCCTCAAGGCGAAAATCCTCCAAATACGTGGCGACAGTAAATAAATAAATACATCGCTCTTTCCACGTTCCAGAAACGCACAGCAACCGAATTTTTTTTTTTTTTTTTTTTTTTTTTTTATGCTTTTCAGCCGGCGGCTGTAAAACAATTTTTCGGTTGCTGTGTGTTTCTGGAACGTGGAAAGAGCGATGTATTTATTTATTTACACATCCTCAAGACAAAGTTCTTGAAAAAATTTCAAGAGATTTTGTCCAGCAGTGAATGGTTGCTGCAATGGATGATAGTATTTCGTTTCTTTGCTTTACATACTTTTCTATACTGTACGTATGTACGCTGTTCTCCAACGTTCAATATGAAAATTCAATATTGCTACTTTTCACTGTAAACTTTCACTTTTTCTACTGTAAATCCCCAACTTTCCCCCTATTTTTATTGCATGTTCACACATTGCATCCAGAAGTTCAGCAGAAAAAATTAGTACTCAAAATTTGCATCTAGAAGTTCAGTAGAAAAATTATTATTCAGAATTTGCATCCAGAAGTTCAACAGAAAAATCAGTATTAAGGTTTGGGAAAGGAAAGATTGTTGGGTGTTATATTTGTGGGTTGTCCATAAGAGAAACCCAGAGGCGTTTAAACATGTCCAAGTCAACTGTTTTGGATGTACTGAATAAGTGGAAGACACATGGCGTGCCTGAAGCAGCAAAACGTACTGGCAGACCAAAGAAAATCAGTGATAGAAGGCGTCGAAACCTCAGGACAGTTGTTACAGCTAATCGACGGAGTACTACACAAAACCTCAGTGTACAGGTAAGTAAAATTACTGGAACCTCGGTATATACACGTACTATTCGCAGAGCACTTCATTCCATGGGTTACCGTAGTCGTGCGGCTGCTCATAAGCCTTTCATCTCCACTCGAAATGTTACTCGTTGTTTAACATGGTGTAAAGAACATTTATCGTGGACAGTATAACGGGTCCTATGGACTGATGAATTCAGATACACGATCCATCAGTCTGATGGCCGTGTGTGGGTATAGCGGCAGCCGGGGGAACGCTATTTACCACAGTGTACTGTCCTTACGGTCAAATTTGGAGCTGGAAGTGTACTTGTGTTGGGGTGTTTTTCGTGGTATGGTCCCGGCCCATCGGTTATCGTGGAGAAACCTGCTAACCGGCATGTCTACCTCGATATTCTGGGCAATAATGTCATATCAACTGTGTGGCAATACTATGAAACCGAGCCTTGTTGGTACCAGCAGGATAATGCACCGAGCCATAAAGCAATGACTGTTACGGCGTGGTTTGGCGATAATTCCGTATCGTATGTGGACTGTCCAGTACGGAGCCCTGATCTTAATTCCATAGAGCACCTATGGGATGAATTAGAGCGCCGCATAAGAAGTTTGGAAGCAAGTCCTACTGCTAAGCAACAGTTAGCCTCAGCATTATGTACTGAATGAAAACGCATACCTATCGCTGTATTCCATAACCTTGTCGAAAAGCATGTTTCGAAATGTCAGTGCATGCATTAAGGCCAAAGGTGGACCGTCACCGTACACAGCATAGCATTTATTGTATGTCAATAAATGCTATGCTGTGTTTCTCTTTTAGGTGTCCGGTGACTTTTGTCAATATATATATAGAGAGAGTCAACCACCCCCAAAATACCACCCCTAAAATCCTAAAGTGAACCAAATTTATTCAAAAACAAAAGAGGACCAAAATAAGATAAATACAAACATATTATCATTAAAGTGCACCCGAACACCAGACCTGAAACCTGAACTCACGAAACCTGGGTACCAGATGTCTTTCCCTGAAGAGTGGTCTGGTGTTCTGGTGCACTTTAATCATAACATGTTTGTATTTATCTTATTTTGGTCCTCTTGTGCTTTGGAATAAATTTGGTTCACTTTAGGATTTTAGGGGTGGTATTTTGGGGGTTTTGCATTAGGATTGTAATTATATAATTGTAATTTATGTATTTGTAATTTATGTATTAGGATTGTAATTTTGGGGGTATTGTATTAGGATTGTAATTTATGTATTAGGATTGTAATTTATATATTAGGATTGTAATTTATGTATTAGGATTGTAATTATATATACATATACATATTTAAAAAGTATTTTCTCAGTAATGTTCTTTTCATTTTTTGCCTTTTAAAGATTTTGGGTTTATTTCCACTTAGAGTATATTTTCCCGGTAGGCTTTCACCGATGAACCAAATCCATGGACTCCCCATCCCCTTAAGAATCTTCTGGCTACGCCACTGGTCAGTACCGTCTTATTTTCTAAGTGCCATAACTTGTTTCTTTCATAATTGAGATGGTCCTTTGTTTTCTTCAGGCTGTCCTCAATTGCTTTTTTTTTCACTATTCACAGTTGAATTTCCTTATGTGTTCAGTGATGCATTTTCATACTGTCTTCTATATATTCCATTTTGGAAATCACATTATCTTTGTATATATTAAAATAATACAACGTAGTTTGTCACAGATATTTATTTTTTCAAGTCTACCATGATTTGGCTGGGTGTTGACGTTGCTTCATCAGGACTAATGACCTGATGAAGCTAGGTCAATACCCAGCGAAACCATGGTCGACTTGAAAAAAAAATTAAATATTTGTGACAAACTACGTTGTATTATCTTAATATATATAATCGTCACAAGGCTGTAGTCTTTGGGGAACAAAAATATTCTCTTTGTTTACCTTCACTTTTCTTTTTTTGCGTCAGCATTTTTGTTTTTTCTGGTACTTTCTTCATGTGGCTTTTGTTTTAGTGCCACCTATTTTTTGTTGCTGTTTCAATAAAGGTTTTGGTAAATTTTCTGTTAATTTTAGAGCGCCGCATAAGAAGTTTGAAGAAGGCCATATCTTCTGTTGTTAGACCTTCTAATGCAGAGAATTAGTTTCTCAGTTCCATTTGAAAGTTGTGTGTTTTTTAAGATTTGTCATGTCAACATTTTTCGTTTGCTTTACGAGCTTGAGTCGTTCAAGTTTTGTTTCAAAGTGCATCTTATACTTTTCCAATTCCATTTGGGTGCCTTCATATTCATTTGCTATTTGACTTTTTCTTGTAAAAGGAGTTCGTGATGATCCTACCGGAACCAGAAACCAGCGTGGAAAAATGTATTTCCACGCTGGTTTCTGTTGCCATGACTGAATTTACCTGCCGAGTTTACATTATGTTGCTGTCGTCCTATTTTCGCATTGAAATCACGCAATGATCTTCAAGTGTTGCTTACCCTTGTTATTTATAAGTTGAATTTCTCGTAAAACTTTTCAATTTCTTCTTCAGGATGACGTGTTGTGGGTGTGTAGGCTTGAGTGATATGAATCTGGTATTTTTTTGAGAGTTGGATAACGAGGTATTTTTTGAGAGTTGGATAACAGCTATATCTGAAGAGCTTTGAACTTCTATAACAGTATCCTTTAGGTTTTTGTTAATTATAAGTCCAGTACTACTAATTATACCATTATTTGTTCCCCGATAGTAGAAGAGCTATCCACTTTTCAGTTCCATGGGTTTCCCTCCTTTTCTTCTAACTTAACTAAACCCAATGACATCCCACTTGAAAATGAATGCCGAATTGTTCAGTATTACTGGTGTAAGGATTACGATATGTTTTGCGTTGAGAAGTTCTTTCTAGATGTAAGTGAAGTGAGAAATGTTCTTATTCAAAAAGAGCGAGCGAAAATGTGATAACTCAATGCGGAAAGTTCTGCATTGTTGCAAAGTAGGGTTGCAAGATCGTATCTCCCTCGTGTTTTGTTATTCAGTCCATTCAGTGCCTGTTGAGAAGATCATGTGACATGCAAAATTTAATTCGAATATGAAAAGTTAAGTGATTTATTCATTTTCATTACTCTAGGATTTTATCGTGTCATTGTGCTCACTTTTAATGCCATGGAAGTGCGCCTTGAATAATCTTTTTCTAATCGCATATGACCCGATGAAATAAATCTCACTCACTGACTTTCATACATATACGCACACATCACCTTCGTAGAAAACAGACACTATGCCTTTCTTAGAGTTACGCATCAGATGAACATCGTCAAATCTCCACTTAGAGCAAATAGTTCTGAATTATGCTTTAAATTATCCTTTCAGAATACTTCAGAAAAATAGTCTTACTTGTTGATCCTGTATTCAATGGAATTCAACTTTTTAAATTCAACTTTTCGATTCAAATTGATAGCTTCAGGTGAAAAAATGTCGCGATGAAATTTTCGTGACGCAATAATTGAATTATTTTTGAAGAAAGACTACTGTTCGTTTAAATACTCGAGGACTGAACCTTATAGTGAACTAGCCCCTTTTCTGCCGGTGGTGATTCAAACCCATATCTCCCTTTTTCGGAGTCTGATATTCTACTGCCTGAACTACACCGACGAAGTTTGGCGCAGCAACTTTGCCGTCTTCACATGTACCTCACAACCTTTTGTGCACAAATTTTAAGTGAAGAACATAGAGGCACATAAAAATAAGATCGGTTTAACGTAATCTTGAATATTCTTTAACTCGGATAAAAAAGAAAGGAACTGTTACTCAAGCACTGCCTGAATAAGAAATTTCCCTCAACCTTCTAAATGAAATCATGCATGGGACATATTCAAGAAAATTTTAATGTCTTTGAAATAAAAGGTAACAAAAGCAGGCACAATTTTTCATATTGTTATTTTGTTTAGGTGCTTCGCCTTGGTAGATAATGATAGGATTTTGAATGTGGTCATTTTTAAAATTTCGTAAATCTTTGATGGCGAAGGGGCAAATATACTGTACTTTTCTTAATGGGTTGTAAAGTATGATTAAAACTCGGTTGCTGAGACGGAGTGTCATTATGTTGTTTTCAAATAAATATAAAAGGAAAAGGTAGAAAGAGGATGCAAATCACAACATATTCAGAGTACATGATGATAAATAAGGATTAAAACGATCGAGTCTTTTACAAATAAAAGTTACGATAATTTTCTTTCATGCGTAATGAAGTGAAATTGTACACTCTATAAGATGCAAATATCATAGCAGACGTGAAATCGAAATTATTAAAGTTCTGTAACTTTCAAAACAGAAAACATATCCAATAAAAAGGAAACGTGCGGAAACCTTAATTGGTGTAGAAAATGTTTGAAACTGGAGAAGATAGCTTTCTAAGCTGATGAACATTCTGCCAGTAGAAAACACACAGTTCTTTTTGAATAAGAATGAAATGAAGCCACTGAAGTACGAATAAAACTGAAAATAATAACAATTTTAAATTATTTCCTTGAAAGAGAATTTCCAAATCTTTTCCGCCGATAACGCGAAGTACTACTGTATATGAGATTCGACGTACTATGACAGGCATGCATTTTTTAAAAATATTAATATATTTCTTTGTTTTTGTTTTTTCTCTTTCAGACAACTAATCGAAGAGCAGGACAGATATGCACAAACTGTGGTACAACGACAACTACTTTGTGGAGGAGAAATAACCACGGCGAACCTGTGTGCAATGCTTGCGGTTTATATTTCAAGCTTCATGGGGTAAGTTTCTATTCGTCCTCATGTTCTCATTTATTCATGGGCCGCGGAAGGTAGAGTGCACGGGGGTCCGGAACCCCTGGAATTTCATGATCCTCTCACTGAAGTAGGGTCTTCGTATGAAACATTTTAAAAATTTGTGGTTTAATATGATATTACTTTTTTAATGAAAATTTCCTGGTGACCGTCACCACGTTTTGCAGTTTTCTGGAAAGCGCTTGAAGTACAACTTTGAAAAAATTATTTTGCACAAATAAATTGAAAAGTTAACTAACTGTTGTGTTTTTTACTTTGAAGAAGATCGTTAAATAATTCTCAAATGGCAATCGGCTGGATATATTGCTGGCAGAACCGACTACCGCTAAGCAACTGATATATTAGATTGATTTTGACCAAGGGGTAAGAAAAGATCCAAAAGCAGACCAGCTGGGTGATGGGTGGATGAAATTCGAAAGCATGCTGGAGTAACTTGGAAGAGATATGCTCAAGACAAAACGGAAGTGACATTCATCCAACAGTGGATTGATAATAGCTGACCGACGATTTGTTAGAATATTTGCATATATAACCTACGGTTTCTTAGTTTTTTTATTGTTTTAACTCTCGGGGGAGTTGGTCTCCTCCTGAAGTTATTGGATTCCGCCGCCCATGCATTTTTTAAACCATTTTTTCTTTTACCATGAGTCATAATTAATTTCATAATTTTCAGATTTCATTTGTTTTTCCAGAGCATCTAAAGAAAAGGCCGTATACAGTTAAAAATTATGTTAAATATCGGCATCATCTTTTGGGACAAAGGTAAATCATTGTGTGGTTCGCGAAACACACCACACAGTGAAACACAACAACAGCATGCGATTGGTGCAACTTTGCAGCCATCATCTTAAATACCATAATATGTTGTATAATTTTGTCATGTTTTTTATGTTTTATATACAACACAGTGGTTTACCTTTGCCTCAAAAGCAGCTGTTTTAGCACCACTTTTTGGTACAATATACCATACAAGTTTTAACAGTGTTCTTAAAAGGAAGTCTGAAAAGTGCAGAAAATATGTGATATGTGAGGGCGCAGAGTTTGTGAACAATAATTCCAACCTCCCTACGTCGGGAAAATATGTAGCTTTTTTTTTTTTTTTTTTTTTATGCTCACGAATTTTCCGGGTGTTCCATGGCCGACTGGTTAAAATGAAAAATTCTGCTTTTCAATACTAAGTTTGGGATAGGAGTTTCAGTGATCTGAAGAACTCCCGTATCCATTTGAAGAAAAAGTGTAAGCATTATTTACTCAAATTTTAGGGTTATTGGCTAAGTTAAACCAGAACTGGTGAACATATGTGAAGAAGTAGGGAGAGGTCCTACGGTGTATGCATTGAAGAACGTGCTAGAGAATCAGAGCAGCATTCCGGTAACGGTTCGTAAAAATATTCTGGAAAAATGCCAGGCGGATGGTGGTGTATCATTGTCTGAGTAGAAAAATCTTTCACTTTGAGATCTTAAGCAATTTTCATCTGGTTAGCTGTGGAAATGAGATCTTATTTATGCGTTCACTATAACGTGCTCTACTTTTCAAATTTTTGCGTGCAGTAAGAAACAGTCAATAAACCATAGACGAATAGAAAGCTAAAACGGGGTGGGCCATAAAAATGCAACTTAACAGAAATTAAACTGTAATGTGGTGAAATAATTAATGCGCATCGTTTGAATGCAAATTAATTTTACAAGAGTCTGTTCATAGCTTGCAACAAAACTGAAGATAACTATCAAAATTAAAATCACTGCAACAAGTATACTTGTAATAGATTGCACGAAATAAGATACATTAAGATTTAATTCAGTAAGCTCTAAAGGGGGCATGGTCCCCGCTCCTTGTATCCGCCCCTACAGTGAAGAAAGTTCGTGTTGCGATGGATGCATAATTTTGGGGGAAAACGTGCTTCTGCTACGCACTTCTGCCCTTGTGCGGAACACATTACAAAGAATTCGAGCGCATTATGTAGATGACATTTTTCTCCTTCCTCTTCTTTTTTTTTTTTTTTTTTTCTAAGATCAGACACCAGTGTAATCTTTTTGTCCGCCTTCTGGGCTGGGTACAAAAGCTTTTTGGAAGTAGAGAGTGAAACAACTACACTCATAAAACCGAGTCTGTTACATTTTTTTGAAAATATTAATACTACTAACATAATTGGTCTAAAACTTTTCGCTTTTATGGTTCATTTTTAATTTATAGTACCTAACATCATTTTTCTTTGATTTTTGTCAATACTTGTTCGAGCTCATAATTTTTTTTTCGCTTTACTGAAAGTTTTTTTCCTGTGTTCATGAATTTCGTTTATCTTCTGGTTCTATCAGCTGTGTTTACATGCTCTAAAGCACGAGGCAACCGCACCCTTTGTGAAAAGAAAAAAATCAGAAATGAAGGGAAAGAAAGGTACTTAAAAGTTAGCTTGTTAAAAATTTGGGGATAAATTTGCTTCTTTACTATATTTCTTACACCATAACGCGTAGATGCACCAAAACTTGCAGTACCACAATACAGTAGAGTAATTTTATTTAGAGGACCATATTAAATGGTTATAAAATTCTCATTTACTTATTTCTATATTCTTTGAAAGTTTCACTAACATTTTTTTGTCAGATTTTCTTAATCATAAAAATGTTTTCCTCTGTTTCTGCGTTCTTATCAATTGAACTCCGGTTAAGGTACCATGTCATATTTTTCATTGCCTCTGGTTCACAAGCAAACACGGAACAGGGCAGATATAGTAACATACTGTTAGGAAAAATCCACAATGATAAAAATCAATAAAATAAAAGTACAAAAAAGAAAAAAATTGACGCTGGAAGACCGAATAGATTTAAATCACAATATTCATACAATGATGCGTCTTTTTTTTTTTTTTTTTTCTGGCGTGGACAATCAGAGCGAGACTAATGTTTGTAGTGCATCAATATGAAATGCACAATGCAGTGCCACCATTTTCCATGAAAAATTGAAACACCTTAAAGATTCAGCTTTCATTTTCAAGCGGCACAGGGTATATAGCCCGAAAGGTCTGGCAAAACATTTTGTCCTAATCTCATAACGTAATATACTAATTGCTTAGCTACCTTCCTTTTCTTTTCTTTTTTCTTTTTGTTGTTGTTGTTGTTTGAGTGGATCTAAAGTTATAGTTCAAAAAATTTTATGTACTTCTAAAGTTTACGTAATATGCACATAATTAAGCGAGATTTCTTGAATTACTAGCTAGATCGCGTTACCCAAACGTGGACACATTTACATTAATTAATCAAGAAGCACACATATGACTGTTCAAAACTAAAATCTTTAATTATTGTGTCTCTTAGTATTGTTGAGTGAAATTAGATTTAAAACAGTGAATGCACATATCTGTATATGAGGGAGAGAGAGAGAGAGAGAGTGAGAGTGAGTGACAAATGGCACTGTCAATGTGAAAATCATTGCTTTCGTTTACCTGATGTACGTAATCTTTTCCACATCTTTAAAGGAAAAATGTGTTTCTAAACATACTATGAAATGATTTCAATTTTCTGGTCTTCCGATACATTTTTTTGGATATCTGCGATTTTACTTAACATCAGTGCAGACTTGGATGCAAAGGAGAGGCCCGGGGGCCAGGGTCCCCTGTCATTTTTATAAATGTTTTTGTTTTGAGTCAAAATAACTGTTTTAAGCAAAGAATAAATGTCAGCTCGACATCAAATTTAAAAACAAGTTAAATGTTTTTCTGATGTACTGTGTATGTAATATTTATTGTTACGAAATTTGGTTTGTATTCTGTCTCTGTCGCACTACCTCAAAGGGTGTACAGATATGTACTTATACAACATACATCCAGGGAAAATTCTTATAACTCAAGCAAGCTCAGCTTCTCTTTTGCTGTCCCTGTTAGATTGCGTTTTTGCTCTATGTACGACTACGCTTTCATAACAGTGAAAGGAAAATGAAAAAAAGACAAAAAAAAAAAACAAAAAAAAAACAAGATATCTTATCAATCATAGAGACAAAAACAGAAGAAGGGTGGTATTTTCAAAAATTGGAGTACAAAAAAAGAGGATTCCCTATAAGTCCCAGAGCTCATTTAACAACCGTAGGACTTTTTGTTTCACTTGAATCCAAATTTATGGAATCAGACGTACTTATTTCAGTGTTACAATAATGATTCAATTAAAAGCAGAAGGAAAACGGAAAATGTTAGTTTGATCTGCGTAAGTCTTATTGTTTTTTTCTTGTTCGTGTTGTTCTTTATATTGGTATTTTATTACGTACATAAACCAAAAACGTTGCTAACATAAGAGCAGTAACCTACAGTAGGATTGCTTATGAAACACTTTTATAAATGTTTTCAACATTGTGTAACTTTGTATTTGTCATCTGTTGTTTGCGTATACACCTGCACAACATTTTAGGGACAGTACAGGGCAAATTTGTAAACAAATAAATATTACATAAACTGTATATCAGAAAAACATTTAACTTTTTTTTAATTCGCTGTTGGTAGAGAACATTGTTTTTTATTTGCTTAGAACAGTTGCACAAAATAAAAACTACCCTCTGTATTCACGCCTGCAAATAACTTGGAACACTTTCCCCGTTCTTTTTTTTTTTTTTTTTTTTTTTTTGAAAAAGCTCCGTATCCGTCATTGCATTAGTGTGTTCTTCCCCAAAGGGATGCTCTAAAGTCGTAGTAATTTTCTCACTCGTATCATGAACCAAGAATGGACTACAATTTAATTATTTGATCCCTGTCGTGTATTCCGTACTTTCCTATTCGGGAATTTCTTTCTTTTTCTGTTCTTTTTGAAACAATAAATCATTGAAACATTCATTCAGTTCTTTCCCGTAAGGCAATTTGTTTTAATATCCAAATTTCTTATTTTGTTCTTTTTGAAACAATAAATCATTGAGACATTCATTCAGTACTTCAATGAAACGCAATTTGTTTTAACATCCAAATTTCTTATTTTTTTTTACCTCCTTCAAATGAATAATTTAACCTAATTTAAAAATGTTTTCAGTGAAATATTGTAAACCAAATAGGGACTAACGTTATCTCTTTTACTCTTAGGTGAATAGGCCTCCTGCAATGAAAAAGGATGGTATACAAAAGAGAAAAAGGAAGCCGAAGAATAATCAGGTTGATATCAAAAAGAAAGGCCTCCCTTCCACATCAGCAGGTACTGTATGTACGTATATTTTTTTGCCTTTTTCACATGTGCAGATGTTAAGAGTGTAAACTCATACATTTTTGCATGTCTTCTCTCTCGAAGACGTGAGAAAAAGAAAAGTAATTGTATGATTCGCTAGCCTTCAGGTCATAAAAAATAACTATGGATATGTATGCATATGTTCATTCCCACGTGGAATTTCCTTGCTCGTGCCATTTTTGGGCAGAGCGGACGAAATCAGCATGTTTTAGGACTCAAGATTAGCAGCATTACGTCGGTTTAGAACATAAGTACACCGATGAGCCGATACATTATGACCACCCCCAGCCTAGAGAAATGAGCGCGCCTGGAGATCGAAAGGTGGCGCAGGTGAAGTTCACAGAGCAGTCTATATACATCTCAATGACCGACTTTCGGTTAGTAGAGTGTTCGGAGTCAGAATAAGGAAAGCTATCGATTTATCGGAGTTTGATAAAGGACAGGGATGTAAGGTCAGGTGATGCGTAACATCACAGCCTCTCCTTGACAAATGTCAACCCCGCCTTCTCGTGGTGCATAATGTTCCCACTAAAGGGGCTCTGACGACCGCCAATAGCGGTATAACTATACCATCGGGATTAGAGGAAATTCTATCCCACACTCACCAACCCGCTTGGCCAGCGTGGTGAGTTATGACCAAACCCCTCCAAAATGATTCCACAACTTAAATCTTGGCCCTCAGTCTCCGGCAGCTGGAATGTACCTGGCCAAGGCAGCGGCCAGTGCGACATGAAGGCAGAGGGTGCTAAGAATCCAAAGAGGACCGGACTAGGCTGCCATCTGATGCTGACCTTGGCTACTTACAATGGACGCTCCCTATCTTCTGATTCAAGGCTTCTTGAATTGGAAGAGGAACTACAAAGGATCAAGTGGGACATCGTGGGGCTAAGTGAGGTAAGGAGAAAAGGAGAAGATCTCATCGAACTGAAAAGTGGACATCTCTTCTACTATCGTGGGACAGATACTGGCAGAACTAGTGGTGTTGGATTTATAATAAACAAGAAACTGAAGAATAAAGTTGTAGAAGTTGAAAGTTCCTCTGACAGAGCTGCACGACTTGTTATCCAACTCTCGAAAAGATACCAGGCTCAGATTATTCAAACTTATGCACCCACCACAAGTCATCCTGAAGAAGAAATTGAAGAATTTTATGAGGAAATTTGTCATCTAAATAATAAAGGTAAGCAGCACTTGAAAATAATTATGGGAGATTTCAATGCAAAAATAGGGCAGCGGCAACAGAATGAAACTTCAGTAGGTAAATTTGGTCATGGCAACAGAAACCAGCGTGGAAATACTCTCGTTGAGTTTGCAGAGGCAGAAGGGTTTTTCATCTTGAACTCCTTCTTCAAGAAAAAGCCACACAGGAAATGGACATGGAGACATCCAAATGGGACGACAAGTGAAATTGATTTTATTATGTGTAACAAAAAATTCGTCATAGAAGACTGCAATGTGCTAAACAAGTTCAACACAGGTAGTGACCATAGATTGGTGAGATGTAAGATGCACCTCAACACTAAACTTGAACGTGGCAAGCTCATAAGACAAACAAAATCTATTGACATAACCAACCTTAAAAAGCACCATAATACCTTCAAGTTAGAACTGAAGAACAGGTTCTCTGCTTTAGAAGGCCTAACATCGGAAGAAGTGGACATCTCTGAAGTTAACAGAAAAGTAACCAAAGCTCTTATGGAAACAGCAACAAAATTAGCTGTGTCTAAGAACAAGTTGCATGTGAACAAATTATCAGGAAAAACCAAAATGTTGATGCAAAAAAGAAGAGAGATGAGGACAACTAAAGAAGATGTGACTTCCAAAGTGGAATATATAGAGCTATGCAAGACAGTAAGAAAAAGTATCACTGAAGACGTAAGGAAATTCAACTGTGAACTAGTGAGGAAAGCAATTGAAAACAACCAAAGCCTAAAGATAGCAAAGGGACATCTCAGTAAGGGAAGAAAACAGATTATGGCACTGAGAAAAGAAGATGGTTCTGTAACAAGAAATAGAGGCGAAATTTTGACAAGAGTGAAAGATTTCTACTCCAAATTATATGAAAGGGATGATATATTCACTCCAGACATCATGAAAGATACCAGTATCAGAGTTCCTCCAGTCCTTCCAGCAGAAGTTGCACATGCAATCAAGAACATGAAGCGAGGAAAAGCTCCAGGAGAAGATGGAATTACTGTAGACATCATACAAGAAGAAAGTGGAGAAATCGAAACAGTACTCGCCCAAATTTTCACTCGATGCCTTAATGAAGGAAAGATTCCTGAGGATTGGAACACCGCTACAATGATCCTGCTACATAAGAAAGGTGACATTGAGGATCTCGGAAACTACAGACCTATCAGCCTCCTATCAGTAGTTTATAAAATCTTCACTAAAGTTCTTTCACACCGCTTGAAGGTAACACTGGACATGGCTCAACCGAGAGAACAAGCTGGATTCAGGAGTGGCTACAGCACAATAGATCATATCCACGTGCTGAGAGAACTAATTGAAAGAGCGAGGGAATATGAACTTCCATTGTGCATGGCTTTTATCGATTATGAAAAAGCCTTTACTTCGGTGAAACCATCAGCAGTTACAATGGCTCTGAAAACCTGCGGTATTGAAGATGCATACATTAATATTATTAATAACATCTATGAAAATGCAAGTGCAAAGATTAGGCTGTTTGAAAATACAACACACGTAAAAATTGGAAAGGGAGTGAGACAAGGTGACACCATATCTCCGAAGCTCTTTAATGCCACATTGGAGGGTGTTTTTCAGTCGCTGAGCTGGGAAAACAAGGGGATAAAGATTAATGGAGATTATCTAACACACCTTCGTTTGGCTGATGACGTAGTCATTTTTGCAACTACCCCATCAGAGCTGCAGAGTATGATCCAGGAACTTGCTGGCAAGAGTAAAGAAGTGGGATTAAAAATGAACTTTCAGAAGACAAAAGTGATGTTCAATGCTTTTACAAGAAATGAAGATTTATCGATTGATGGAGAAAAGCTGGAGATAACAAACACGTACATTTATCTTGGACAGCAGATATCAAGTGAGGGTCTCATTGATGAAGAAATTAATCGGCGTACAAAACTTGCCTGGAGAGCTTTTGGAAGAAACAGCATAATTTTCAAGAGCAATATGCCATTATGTCTTAAAAGAAAAGTGTTTGATCAATGCATCCTTCCAGTGCTTACGTATGGTGCAGAGACGTGGACCTTAGCTAAAAGAGACATACAAAGGCTGCAGACAACTCAAAGCAGCATGGAGAGGTGCATGCTTGGTGTAACCAGGAGAGATAAGAAGAGGAACCCGTGGATCCGAAAAATGACAAGAGTGGAAGACATCATGATCAGAGTTAAATCCCTGAAATGGCAATGGGCTGGACATACTGCCAGAAGGACAGATCATCGATGGACAGCCGAAATTTTAGATTGGATTCCAAGGGACAGGAAAAGACCCAGAAGAAGACCACATGGGAGATGGGTGGATGAAATTCGAAAGTATGCAGGGGTGACATGGAGGAGACTGGCACAAGACAGACCGTTGTGGAGGAAACTTGGGGAGACCTTCGTCCAGCAGTGGATTGATAATGGTTGACAATGATGATGATGATGATGATGATAAAGGACAAATTGTGATGGCACGGCGTTCCGGAACTAAGATCTCGGAAACGGCGCGGCTTGTGGGCTGTTCACATGCCGCTGTATTGAGTACGTATCAAAAGTGGTGCACAGATAACCAAACAACGAACCGTCGTCCGCATCTCATTGATGCCAGATGGGAGCCGAGACTGGCGTGCATTGTTTACAGCCACCGCAGGGCCACCGTGAGAGAAATCATCCGTAGCTACAACAGTGGTAATCAGGGCAATGTGTCACAGAACACTGTTAAACGCAGCCTTCTGCGCATGGGCCTGTGTACCCGAAGACCCAGCCGGGTTCCTTATGCTCACTGAACGTCATCGCTAACAGCGCATGAAATGTGCCCAAGATCATTGAGGTTGGACCGTGGGTGATTGAAAAGAGTGTCCTGGTCTGACGAATCAAGATTCCTGGTGCATCACGTCGACGGTCGAGTGCGGAAACGTCGATTACAAACGGAGGCTATTGCACCTGGATGCACTTTTAGGCGAAAAGAGGCCGACTGTGGCGGTGTTATGCTGTGGGTGACGTTTTTTGGGGGCGGACACTTTAGGCCTCATTATCCTAATAGCACAATCCCTCACAGCTGTCAGGTAACTGAACATCGTTGCGGAAAAAGTTCACCCATTCATGGCAACTGTGTTTCCTGCTGGTGATGGCCATTACAACAGGATAATGCGCCATGCCACACTGCCAGAATCGTCAAGGCTGGTTCGAGGTACATGCTGGTGACTTTCTGTTAATGGCCTGGCCTCTGAATTCACCTGAGATGAACCAAATCGAACATTTGTGATTCGACTTGGAAAAGTGGGATCGCGCTAAATCACCCCCCGAAATGTATGGGAACTGGAGGACCTGCTGTTGACACTATGGTACCAAATAACCCAGGATACCTATCGCCACCTCATCGAATCGATGCCTCGCCGTGTGGCCGCTGTTTCGCGGGCAAAAGGGAGTCCTACAGCTTATTAGGCAGGTGGTCAAAATGTAATGTCTCATCGGTGTATGGTCTCGTGTCTGGCGCTCTTTGGCCAAATTTGGCCCTTGCGCCAATAAAACCAATCAACCAACCAACCATCGGCGTATGTATAAATATTTGAAGTGCATGATATCTGTCTTGTAGAGTAATGGGATTATTTCAAGGGTGCGTTAAGGAGTGAAACACAAGCTTAATGGTGTTTTTAAGTAGCCCCACGTGGGTAAGGATTGACTCCGGAAACCAAATAAGTGGGACTGGAGATTTTCTGAAGTTTTTAGGAGAGAAAGGACACTTTGAAAGTGGAAGGAAGAGAGACAGGACCTTGGTTTTTCAGAAAGAGAAGGAGAGAACAGGTCGTAGAAAGCGACATTAGAGCGAACGAAACGATCAGTTTTCCGGCGAACGATTGGTAGTGCGTCGCGTAGCCGCAGCCGCGGGTTACAGAAAGCACGAAGTTCGGGTCTAGAATACATATAGTACGGACGGAAACCAAGTCAATTAAGCATTCCATTAACTTTTCCTTCGATAAATCCCAAGCCACATAGTTTTAGTGAAAAAACTTTTTGTTACTGTTACGAAGGGTCCGAACTAGATATTTTTCATGGTGTTATTCTATGGAACAAACCAACAAAATTATGAGACTGCTCTCCCGGTATTGGGACTAAATTAAGAAATAGATAGAATGGAGCGAGGGTCGTTATAGTAATTTTTTTTTCTTTTCTGCATTTGATTCAGTATCTGCTGCAACGACGTGAACGGACGAAGGATATGAGCATCCCTGATCCGTTCCCCATAATTTTTATAATAGAACAAAGTAAGAAATCAGTGAATCACAGTTCCAGTGCAGAAGACAATGATCCGTTCACAACACAGGAAGGCAAACACATCTTCAACTGAATAGAATAAATGTCTACCAGCAAACAGAGCAGTCATCACACACTAAACGTCTGTAATTTCTAAGGAAGCATATGTGACTGGATTTTTAACTCAAGAACCAAACATAAAAGTTAATCTATTTGGACAAAACCAGGCAATCAACTCGTGAACTGGGTGATCTCATATCCTATCGCGATTAGTAAGGTGGTGAAGAGGTGTTGTCAATTAGGAGATTTATGGACATGCTTGAATAAAGGAATTTCAGAGGTAAAAAGATCTGCAGTTGACAGATAAAAAGCATGAGCAAGATGGCAAAGATTACCAATTAATACGAACTTTATACTCTAAAGCGTAGCAACTGGGAAGAGGGAAGCAGTTGCTCACGGGCACCATTCTATGGGGAGCACTAGAAGAGTTTGAAAGTGTTGCTGCAAAAAGATGAAGGTGGTGTGGATTTTGCGGACAAAGAGGACTGAGCAATGAAATTTGTGTCCCCCGATCAGGGACATGCCTACTGTGTGTGCACAGGGTTGCACCAACTGGAGGCGCAATTCCAACTTTGCTATAAAACGGCTCTTTGAAAGAAAATGGGAAAGCTGTAAAGGTGCTGAAGTATAATTTCGATGCAACCTATGATGCATTATATTTTCTAACTGGCGATACTTATGGAGCCAGTGATAAAAGAAATTTAGTAAAAAACACTTCCCTGCTAAAACTTAGATCATATAAATTTATATGTTTCATGGTGATGTAGTATAACATTTAAAACTAATAACCATTAATGCAAACATCTGAAGTAATTATACCAACCATAATAGAAATGTAGAAAATGGTTATTTAAAAAAATATGGAACGGTTGACAGTTTTAAAGGCATGCTAGCTGAAGCTAAAGCAATCGTCAACTCAGCAATACTTCAACCACTCTTCCTGTCCACAAAGTCCACCACTCACCCCTCCTTGTAGGCAAAATCCACGTAACCAAGCTGGAAATGCGCCATGGCAATTTAGTTTCTAGGTGGCGCAGTGGTGTAAGCGCTGGCTTCTGAGGTGAGTCCGGATTCAAATCCCTGTAAGGCATGGACGTCGCGTTTGACGAGCACTGGCTCTCTCCCTTCTCTGGAATCAGTGACCTCTAAATTAGAGACGGGCGACTGCTTATAGCCCATCGAGTTGCTCCGGGTGGTCATTAAACCCTCAAATTAAAAAAAAAAAGTAACTTTTTAGTATGCAAATATACACTTTTCATATGCAGAAAATTTCCTTGAATGTTCACCACTTTTTTTTTGTGTGTGTGTTGTTTGTTTCTGATTATAAGGACGACCATGAGCAATTCTATAAGCAGTTGGCCATGCCTAATTTTGGCCACTGGTTGGCCAAGAAGGGAAAAGTGTTAGCACCATATGACAAGCGCAGCACTCATTCCTCACTCGGGATTCGAAACGGGGCCCATCTCGGACGCATGGCCACAAGCCAGATCTCAGGTTACTCCGCCTCCGGGTTGGTTATAAACTTTCTATTTTTGTTTCTAATTTAGTTAGGTACCATGGTTTTTGGTGCTCTTCCCGGCGCTGAACACACTTTTTTTGCTGTCTAATCTAGGTTAAAGTTAAAGTTCTTAAGTTTGTTATGATATGAAATTAAATTTGCATTGAGTAACCTCTCAGATTATACATTCCATTTAGAAATAGAAAAAACTTTAGGTAGGTGATCACCGATACTCAAGTCACTTCCCGAAACCACTTTCTCAATCATCTATGTTGTTGTTTTCCATGTCGCGCAAATAATACACCTTGTTTCCTGGCGCCAGTCACCGTCGCTACGCCTCTGCATTTGGCGTAGCGAAATGCAGAGACGTAGCGACAGTAACTTGATGTGGAGTTCAACGACCACCGTGAACAACTAAGTGGGGCATAGCAATCGTCCTTTCCTAATCTGGGACCACTGGTTCCTGGGAAGAGAGAAAGCCAGTACCGTACGTCAAGCACTTCATCTACCAAGGTTCGAACTCAAACCCATCTTAGACGAATGGTTCGAAGCCAACCCTACGTACCACTCGGAGATCGGGGTGATTAGTTCAGTAGGCTATGCTTCTTGTACTGCGACAGAAAATTTTAGAGGGTTTGACTTGGACTTACTGCTACGGGTGAAAGATGCAAACTTCACCCTCATGGAAAACAGGTTGAAACTCAGCGAATTACGGGACAACTTGGGTTAGTTATATGGGCTTGATGTCGGAGCACTAACACAAATGTGGAAAATAATGTTTCGGGGTTCAATGAATTTAGGACTTGTACACCATGAAGAACAAGAGTTCAGAAGAAAAATAGAGTCCAGTTCGAAATTATGAATCCTTACACAAATGAGGAAGATTTAGCAAAAAAAAAAAAAAAAAAAAAAGGCAGTTATAGCAAGGCAGTTGAGAGGATCTGTATCGTGACCGCCAGGTGGTTTAATGGATAAAATCCCAGATTATCGGAGCTTCATGACTACCCGTGATTTAATGGTGTAAATATTGAATGAGATGTGGACCATGTATTTATTCTTCAGGTATACATGGTAATTCAAAATGATTGCCCCGATGACAATAACGTGTTTATGAAGATAAATAGACAGCTTATATCCCTACACAAGAAAGGAGGACTTTTAGAATTTTATTGGAACCTACTGCTGTGTTGCTATGGTGATGTAGGAAAGTGAGCTGCCCATGCACCAAAGCCAGATAGAAGAAATGGCGACCGCAGCAGAAAAGGCGTTTTCGAAGGTCTTTTTCAATGAGTAAGGTCCCGCACGTCTCCTGACCTTACTCCTTGTGACTTCTTTTTGTGGAGGTATGTCAAAGACCATGTGTATTTGCCACCTTTGCCGAGAACACTGCAAGAACTAAGGATGAGAATTCAACTTGCACTAGCATCAGTGACTACGGACTTGTTTCATAATGTATGACGTGAAATGGATTACCGTTTAGATGTTGTCCACGTGACCCAGGGGAGTCACATAGAACATTTGTAAGGTGTGGAAACAAAATTCTAAACTTCCTTCTTTATTGTACAACGATGTGATCTCTGTATCTATGTTCATAAACCAGGTATTATTATTTGTAATCGGGGCAATAATTTTGAATTACCATGTAGTTCTCTTCCTGCCAAGTTCCAGTAATAAATTAGGATGCAGATCCACGTTTGATTTCCTTTTTTCCTCTGGAAAAACAAAAATTGCTTATTTTTGTGCGCACGAAGAGCGTATTTGGACATTTACCGGTAAAAGCCAGGTATTGTGATGTTCTAGAATAACAAAAAGTTTCCATATCGCATCGAACTGGCTGAATGAAGCTGGTAGTCGAAGCTTGCATTCGCATTGATGATCGATTAGTCTTCAGAAAATCCTCAACAATGGGAATGACATCTTTATCTTCCAATGTACGTACAATCGCACCTTCATTTCTGAGTGTGGGCTACTAACATTCTATGAACATTTTGAGCAAGAAACGGAAACATTTAGCTGCCAAAGCTACCGAAACTGGTGAAACATGTAATAAGTAAATTCTGTAAATGGACAAACGATAAAACATGACACGAAAAAACTGTACCGGAAACTGGTGCAAAAGTTTCAATTCTGCTTTGTAAGCAGAGATTCGTTCAGATTGTAAGCAGATTGTAAGAGATTCATTCAGATCTAAGAAAGTTTCATTCAGACTGTAAGCAGATATTTCCCCCATGTCTTGATCTGCGCCAAAAGCGGTCACCCCGCCCAAGTTACACCTCTGTCTGTACCATTTAGACTTATCTTGCATTTAGTGTTAGCAGTCCCCCCGTCAAAAACCATAACACTAGGTTTTTCCTTATTTATACTCAGTTTTAATTTCTTACGAATTACTACATCCGGAACGCAGATTCTGCAATTCATTTTTGCACTCCGACAACAGGACTAGAGAAACTTATTCAGCTGGCCCAAAATTTGGTGTTAATGCAGCTGAATTTTGGATTTCTTGAAGAGCTAAGTAAGCAACTTTTAAGAATCAACGTCTACGATAGTTTCGTCCTTAAGAATAGCGTCCCCCCATCCCCCCAAATCACTTGAAGGTGTGATTGCTGTGCATTTTGGAAACACGTGATTTCCCTAACCCGGCAGAAGAAAATTAGAAAGTAAGAATCGCAAAATATTTCTTACCAGAGCCATAGCCAGAGGAGGGCCAACCCGGGTGGCGTCCGACCTAAGTTTCCTTTTGCGCGCCCTAGCGACTTGCACTACAATCCAGTGCCTGACTTCTTCCTATACCTTTTGTCCGGCCTCCTTTATATCCTTTGCCCGAACTCAATCTTCAGCCTCCTCCCAACTTCTTTATCTGGCTGCGGTCTTGTTTCTTACACTCAAAGTGATTTTAAAGAATCTTGAAAATCTGGTGGTGAAAAAGAGAAATCGCGAATCATAAAAGACTGTTTGATTTGTATGGACGAGAAGAAATTATCTTTATTATCTGGTATGCTATCACCTGGTGATTGTGAGAAATGTTGAAGCGTGAGCACAGAAGCAATTATTATTGTTTTTACGCATTTTGCTAGCGGCCTATTTATAAAAATAAAAGATTTTCGTATTTGTATAAATATTGTGAGCTGTTTCAGAACTTCTGCTCTGCAGGCACATTTAGCCATATTTGAAGACATGGAGAAGTTAGTTTCTATTGCCAAAGTTGTATGGCCATAACAATTTAAATATGCTCCTATATAACTCACGTATTTCAAATTTGTGGGCCATAAACCGATGTTTCGGGATTGATACGTAAATGAAAACAGTATTGGAATTATGAGAAATATACTGCACATGGAATTTTCCTTACAATAGCAGAGGGTCTGTAATCAGTGGTATAGCAAAGTTCCGCGGTTTCATATGAAAAATTAATATTCGCCGAAAGAGGAACTTGTTCTGTTTTACAGGAATACTGAGGCCATGGGATCCCATATGGGGGGGGGCATTCGCTTTCCCCTGGATATCGGATAATAATCCTTTCTGTCCTTGTAAAGTACTATAGAATTTTTTCGATAACACTAATTTTCACTGCTGTTTTCCCTGAAAAACTTCTGAATGCTTAATTCATACGCTCGACGTGGATCAGGAACACCAAACAGAAGTAAATCGGCTGCTCTTTCCACGTTAATAACGTGGAAAGAGCCGATGACTGCCGATGACCAGTTACGCGCCGGATATGCTACCACTGCACCACAGCAGCCTCGAATTCTCCAGAATCCCAAGTGATTAACTGCCAACGCACCACCATTGGTGGAGATGTGAAGTGGCTGCACCGCAGGACGCACATGAGATAAAGGAAGATAGCAATGAGAGCACATGTCCGCCGCGTAGCTCACTAGGGAAAGCGACTTACTTCAGAGTGAGGGGACCCGAGCTCGATACCCGGCGTGGACAAACCTGTGTTTTCACAACTTAGAAATAGTTTTCTGAAACTAGATATCGACTGTCAATATCTGAAGGAGTATACAGAAGTAGAGACTAAGAAATGTGATGTATACTGCTAATTTAACCTTCCTTTTCTCTTTTCAAGGAGTCTCCCTTTTGCTCTCCAGTGAAATACTTTTTTAGTGATTAATAGTTTCCAAGTAATAATAACAGAATAAAACATGAACTTCATATTTGCCATGTGGTATATTAATACAATAAACCGATAGTAGTGCACTTACTACTGGTAAGTTCAATTAACGTGTATATATATCTGAATTGCACTTAAATTATACACAATCGAGTCACATTATTGTGACCACCTCCTGCTTTTGACGTCAACAGCGCGTAGCCAATGAAAGAAGATACGTATCGTGAGCTGGCTTGAAGGGTACATAAGGCGTGCTGTAGGCATTCTGAAAACATATCACTCGTTGCTGCCATGGATAAAAGGAGCGATTTATCAGATTTGCAAAAAGAGATAATTTTCGACTTTCGGGCCAATGGCGGCAGTATTTCTGAAACAGCGCAGTTTATGAACTGTTCTCGTCCTGCTGTGGTTGAACTGTATTGTGATTGGAGAAATGGCACCATTGCGAATAAGCGAAGTGGAAACTGCGGAGCACCACGTTCCATTGATGTGAGAGGTGAACGTCGGCTGCGAAGGTGAATGAGGGAAGATCGACACGCTACAGTGGAGCAACTCACTGGCTGAATGAACCAGGGGGCTACAGGAAGTGTGTCTAAAACGACAGTTCAGCAAACCCTGCTGCGTATGGGGCTCCGATGCAGACGGATGGTCACTGCTGCACCTATGTTAACGAAGGTGCATCGGCACAAAAGGCTTACATTTGCACGGCAGTATCGGAATCGGACCTCCGCTGATTGGCAAAGGATCGCCTTCTCCGATGAGTCACGTTTTCTGTTTCACCGAACGGATGGAACACAAATGATATGAAGTAATCTATCTGCGAAAGGGGGGAGGGGGCCGAGGTAATCCCTCGTGGTGTTATTGTGTGCGCCATAGGGGGTTTCCTATACAACTGCTCAAGAAGTAAATCGCTAACTTCCATAGTTTGTGAGATATTGACCTGATCAAGGACTGTCCTTGTAACCCTGTATGATTTAATAATGTATATATTCTCTCTCTCTCTCTCTCTCTCTATTTACCTATATATTGTATTCGTCTTTATTTGGTATATATTTGGGGAACTTAGGCACAGCAGATGGCTAAGCATAGTTCCTTTTCTTTGCGCTGCCTTTTCTTTGCGCTGTATTTTCAAAGTAGTTAAGTTCTTAATAACTACTTAATTATGCACTTAAAGCACTGCTGAAATACTTTGTACATATTGCAACTAATCGTTTAAGTCATATAACTTTCACAAAGCTTTTCTTTAGTTAATTATTGTCTTTAACTTATTCTCGTTTTTGTGTCGTCTGAAGTAGTAGAGTAGGGGGTTTTAGAATCAAGTTTTCTTTCAAAAATCTGATTTTTTAAAAATTAATATTTCCTTTTTTAATTGCAATGTAAAAATTTGGATTTCTTTTTGCATTGTTTTTCAGGTTTAAATTCTCTATCAGGCGAACTTGGCATTTCGTTATAGCTGAAAATTATTTCTAATTATTATGTCACTCTCACAGCTTGAGTTCTCTTTAATCTTCTTCTCTCTGTTTAATAGTAACAGATGAAGAGCATGGGTCGGGCCAGGAGGGTTATGGATGCAAGCGAAATTGTTAACTAGTGTTAGGTCATACAACTCTGCGGAGGACATGACATATATATATTTTTTAAAACATTTTTTGGTGGGCTTGTTACTTGCATCTATGGCCTTGCAGAAACCCATTTCCAACTAGGTCTTTGTGGAAGTGAGAAAATGCAGAGTTTTTGCTGGTCCTTGATAAAGCCAAGGCTCAGTATTCTCGACACCTTCTACATTCAGTTGTTTTATTTTATTTTTTTATCTTTTCTCCTTTTACTCACACCGGTAGATACATAACCTTTTCTATGTTGTACTTGGTATGAGTCAAAAATATATATGTATATTTTTTTTGCTTTGGTCTCTTCTTAATAGAATATATATATATATATATATATATATATATATATATATATATATATATATATATATATATATATATATATATAGATAGATCTCAGGAACTACAGACCTATCAGCCTCCTATCAGTGGTTTATAAAATCTTCACTAAAGTTCTTTCACACCGCTTGAAGGTGACACTGGACATGGCTCAACCGAGAGAACAAGCTGGATTCAGGAGTGGCTACAGCACAATAGATCATATCCACGTACTGAGAGAACTAATTGAAAGAGCGAGGGAATATGAACTTCCATTGTGCATGGCTTTTATCGATTATGAAAAAGCCTTTGATTCGGTGAAACCATCAGCAGTTGCAATGACTCTGAAATCCTGCGGTATTGAAGATGCATACATTAATATTATTAATAACATCTATGAAAATGCAAGTGCAAAGATTCGGCTGTTTAAAAATACAACACACATAAAAATTGGAAAAGGAGTGAGACAAGGTGACACCATATCTCCGAAGCTCTTTAATGCCACATTGGAAAATGTCTTTCAATCACTGAACTGGGAAAACAAAGGGATTTAAAGATTAATGGAGATTATCTAACCCACCTTCGTTTTGCTGATGACATAGTCATTTTTGCAACTACCCCATCAGAGCTACAGAGTATGATCCAGGAACTTGCTGACAAGAGTAAAGAAGTGGGATTAAAAATGAACTTTCAGAAGACAAAAGTGATGTACAATGCTTTTACAAGAAATGAAGATTTATCAATTGATGGAGAAAAGCTGGAGATAACAGACACGTACGTTTATCTTGGACAGCAGATATCAAGTGAGGGTCACATTGGTGAAGAAATTAATCGGCGTACAAAACTTGCCTGGAGAGCTTTTGGAAGAAACAGCATAATTTTCAAGAGCAATATGCCATTATGTCTTAAAAGAAAAGTGTTTGATCAATGCATCCTTCCAGTGCTTACGTATGGTGCAGAGACGTGGACCTTAGCTAAAAGAGACATACAAAGGCTGCAGACAACTCAAAGCAGCATGGAGAGGTGCATGCTTGGTGTAACCAGGAGAGATAAGAAGAGGAACACGTGGATCCGAAAAATGACAAGAGTGGAAGACATCATGATCAGAGTTAAATCCCTGAAATGGCAATGGGCTGGACATACTGCCAGAAGAACAGACCATCGATGGACAGCCGAAATTTTAGATTGGATTCCAAGGGACAGGAAAAGACCCAGAAGAAGACCACATGGAAGATGGGTGGATGAAATTCGAAAGTATGCGGGAGTGACATGGAGGAGACTGGCACAAGACAGACCGTTGTGGAGGAAACTTGGAGAGACCTTCGTCCAGCAGTGGATTGATAATGGTTGACAATGATGATGATGATATGTATATATATACATGTATAAAGACAGAGAGAGAATCAAAAAATTAACAATTTCTCATAAATTTTCCGTAAAAGATCCTTGGCAAAACTATCATTTAAACGAAGTAAAGAAAGATTATCCCAACTTGCAAAAAAGAAGATGCTATAAATATAGCTCAGCATTGTTTGTTTTATCAAATTTCAATCTATACTGCTCCACATATTTGGCAAAACCAAAATGCATTGGGTTTCGACAATAGCTGTAAAGTGTTACCAAGGTAATAACATATTTTAGTATTACAAATTTAAAAATAAAAATTGTAAAGCCGAATTATGCATGTTAAAGCGTTTTAACTGGTTATCAAAACGATACAGCTATTAAATTCCAAGTCTAACACAATGACCATGTCAGTAAAACACGAATATAACAATATAAAAAAAAATTACTGCGCAGTAATAAAACTAAATTTGAAATTATTATACTAAGACTAAAAGTGGAAATAATTACGTGTCACTGATATTTTGAATTTAAGTTTTACGTGTCGTTGGAATTTTGAATTTAGTAGCTTTTTGTTGTTCTTAGAATATCGAGTTTTAACGTCCCAAGGATTTCCCTAATTATTAATTTATTTCGTTTGTTTAGAATAATTTTCCTTGGTTTTTAAAACTTTTACACTGCAAAAACCCACACTTAGTCTATGTGGAAATGATAGCGCTGTGATTTCTTTCGGCCCTCAATAAAGCAGCAAGTGACAGCTGCCCAAATTTTCTGCAATCCTTCTGTCTTTATTTGGCAATTTAGGCTAGATCTTGGATTTCCTTAAATTTTAAATGGGTCAGTTTTCTTGTGAATTGTGTTTCTATATACATGTGAGGATCTCGTATCTCTCCCTGAAATGAAATTCTGGCTATGTCACTGACCAGCTTGCATAATTCCTTATGACGTGATCTTCTGTTTAAGATTAAACTATGTTTGGACTGGTCTTTGTGTAATCTCATGATTTTTTCCCCCTCAGGTGCGCCTAAGAGCTCAAGCAACGAAGCTCCTTCGACCTCGGCTCCTTCAAGTTACGGCGGCATAGCTACATTCGCCGCTGGGGCATCGGCAGCCACCTCAACGCCATCGTCGTCCTCGGCCACAGTTACGTCCGTCGTCGATTCGCCGAACCACCATCACCAGCACCACAATCACCAGCAGTCATCTCCGCTGACCCCATCTTCTTCTTCCTCTTCATCGTCACCTTCGTCGTCGTTGCTCCAGCGACACATGCAGGGCCTGACAATGGGGGGCCATTTAGACCATCATCATCATCACCACCATCATCATCAGTCAACGTCCATGATCATGAATTCATTCTATCCGCACGGCACAGTTATCTCTTCTGCATCAACACCGTCGGGAGTTCGCGTCATCGACGCTTCTTCGAGAATCATCCCAGCGACGAACTACGGTAATATCAAAAATGAGACATGACTCCAAGTGTACAACACCTGACAGTCTTAACCTCGACATGTTTAGAGCCGCCCCGATTTCTATCTCGTGATCCCTGTGTGTGAGCCAAACTTGGTGTGTGTTTTTTTTTCGAGCGGAAACTCTGAGCAAGCCACAGTGTTTTTTAACATCTGCTTTTTAAGTGCCATGCGCTCGATATGGCTCTGAGAAAGAATCGAACTTTCAACTTTTCGTAGCCAGATTCTATTTTTTGCGTTTGTTTGAACTGGTACTTGATTATTAATAATGAAATGTACACAACATTCCTGCACAGTCGATTTCTGTGGCTCCATGTACAAATGTATTGAGAAAAGACTAGAAAAATTATTCAAGAGTCGCTTTGTGAGGCTCTGCTGTTAACACGTGTGTGCGTCGTTTCGCTTTAGAGAAAATCTTCTATCGAAGTTCATACGAAAAATTTCATTTCATTCATCAAAACTGTAAGAAACCTGATACTTATTCTTTTATAAATGGTAAGGCGTGATATCGTTTGTAAATTTCTCATTCTATTTCTACCAAACAAATTGATGAGCGTTTTGATATTGGAAAACACTGCAGTCCTCTCACGAGAATAAAATTTTACATGTCACAAACTTAGAAATGATTTAAGACATTTAAAACTGAGGAATATTTTTTTCAACGTCAAATTTAAGGTCAGTATCTTATATAATTTCCGGTTCTTAAGAATTACATTGTGGTTATTTTAAATCGATATAGTGATTTCTTTCGAAATTTTTAGGGATTAATAGGATTATTCCTTTTTCTTGTACAAAAGCTTTCCCTCCTGAGAAGATTAAATTTCAAATGAAGCTTTTTTTCGTGACCATATCCTGTCACTCCTGTGTTGCAGTTGTCCAAACGCTGACTTCTGACCATAATGTCTCGGATGAGACATGGGTGGTGTGTTTGTCTTATAGCACGAGCTCTCTCCCTTCCCTTAAACCAGTGGCCCTAAATGAGGGACGGTGGAATGCTTATAACCCTTAGAGTTGCTCACAGTGGTCGTTAAACCCCTAAATAAAATAATAACGATCCCATATTAAGGGTTTTTCAGTTTATATTTTATCTCAATTTCATTCAAACCTAGTGTCGGCTCTTGTTTACGTAATATATTGTTAATGTGTTTACACTTTTGTCTGAAATCACGAATTTACTTTTCATAAATTCTTGCTCCAAAGTTCCCATTTAATTAATTCCACTCCTAGGAATCGCCATGGGTTTGAAATACTGAACTTTACAATGAATGAAATACGGGATTACACCATTGTACAACACAACTTTGGAAGATGTGAATCAGTTTTTTTGGTGTAAATATGATATGGATGCTAAGTATTGTAATATCCGAAAACTTGAAAATTACATCCAGAAACGGAACAATGTCATATTTAAACCAAAAAAAAAAAAAAAAAAAAAAAAACGGATTTACATCTTCCAAATTTGTATTGTACGATGGTGTAATCCCGTGTTTCATTCATTGACATTCTGCGCCTCCGGCAATCACGGAAACGAATCCTAACCTCCAGATTCACTATATATGAATGCCCGTTGCTTCAACTAGCGAATCCTGTGATGGTTATATTCAAATTAATCGGAAACTTGAAAGTTGGTTGTTCTGGGTGGTGTAGTGGTTAGTATACCCAGCGTGCTATCCGGGAGACACGGATTCGATTCCCGCTCCAGCACGACGAAATTTTTAAGTTTTCGGATATTATGAAAAAATTAACTCGTGCACCAAAAGCTCTTGAATTGAAAACAAATGCCGTCTCCTGCACGATACACTTTAATGATAAAAAACTATGTACAATTAAAATAAATGTGTTTAAGAACTTTCAACACCACAACGGCGTCATCATCAGAAACAGTGCAGCAGTGAGCACAGAAGTGAGTAGCCTTCCCTTAAACCAGTGGCCCTAAATGAGGGACTTAGAGGATACCCTCAAGACACATAGCAGTTAATGCGCATGTGCAATAATCGGCAAAGTCCAAGTTAAGTTCAGTGGGTACAAGCATAGTTGGTGGGCGTAACCTGGCCCAAAAGTGTTCTCCAAGAAAGGGGGATAAAAACAGGGGGTTCATCGTTACAGCATCTTTCACCATTGACCGAAGTTTGTCGCCGGGATCCTACTAATGCTACCGTTGCAGCTTTATCAAAATTAAAGTCTCTTCCAGCTTTGCCCATGTCTTTGTTCAACAGTTTGCACCCTCCCCCTGGTTACAGGGTTCCTTCTTTATTTGGCCAGTTAAAACTCCATAAATCGGGAACCCCTATCCGACCGTTGGTTTCATCTTTGTTTGCACCCACCCGCAATCTTGAGGGAGCTTTAGCCAAATTTCTGGCACCCCTCATTAGATCTTCTTCTTACTCCGTTTCCAGTTCCACCGAAGCACTTTCTAGGATTCGTTCTTTTATGTCCACCAATATTTCCACTTACTGTTTAGCTTCACTCGATGTAGTGGCTCTTTTCCCGAACACCCCCGTTTCTTATGTTCACGATCTTATTGAAGCCAAACTCGTTGGTTTGTGCATTTATTCTTCCGATGTAATTTCTTCTATAATGTGTACTCTTCGATTTATTTCGAAGAGATCTTATTTTCGTTTTAATGGTTCTATCTATCGACAGTTGGAAGGTGCCCCTATGGGGTCCCCCTGTCTCCATTGCTTGCTGAGGTTTTGTTGCAGGACTTAGAAGATACCCTCATTCCTGTTTCCCCCATAAAACCACTTCTTTACATCAGGTACGTCGACGACGTATTGGTTGTTTGGCCTTCAGGTTTCGATGAGCTTCTTCCCTTTGCCACTTTACTTTCTTCACGACACTATTCTATCAAGTTCCAGGTAGAGTTCGAGAATTTAAGCATTTTGCCATTTCTCGACTTTTGCCTTTTTCGCAATCTTTCCGATAACTCCTTATTATTTTCTGTTTACCGAAAACCAACTTTTTCTGCCACGTTTATACCTTTTACTTCTTCTCATCCAATGTCGCAAAAATTATCTGCTTTTCATTTTCTTATTAATCGTGCATTTACACACTCGTCCACACAGGATCTCCGGGACCAAGAGTTAGCTAGGATTAAACAGTTTGCCTTGACTTTCGGTTACCCTCGTCACACGATTGATCGCTTGATTGTTAAGAAATCAAGTCGTCGGCCGCAGACAGCTTTGCTTGCAGATAAATTTGACTACCAATTTGTGGGATCCATTCCATATCTACCACCTGTATGTAACATTTTAAAGAACATATGTCATAAGTACAAACTCAAGTTTGGTGTAAGGTCTCGTACTTTATTTAACACTGTTAAAAAGGACAGAGACTGTGTTGAATGTATGAACCGTCACGGCGTATATTTAGTTCCACTTAAATCTGCTAACAGTGCAGAGCACGATTTATGTTATATTGGCTCTACCACTCGTAATTTGGGGCGCCGCATTTACGAACATCAGTATAATCTCAGGACGCATTCTGGTGCTACATCTTTGTCGAGACTCTGTTTAAACGGTTCTTACTTACCATGTTGGAATAAAACCATTATTCTGGATTCTCCCAGGAACCGTCGATCAACACTTTTTTGTGAAAGTATTCACATATTCGTCAATGGTGAAAGATGCTGTAACGATGAACCCCCTGTTTTTATCCCCCTTCCTTGGAGAACACTTTAGGGCCAGGTTACGCCCACCAACTATGCTTGTACCCACTGAACTTAACTTGGACTTTGCCGATTATTGCACATGCGCATTAACTGCTATGTGTCTTGCAAAGTATATAGGCTACTCACTTCTGTGCTCACTGCTGCACTGTTTCTGATGATGACGCCGTTGTGGTGTTGAAAGTTCTTAAACACATTTATTTTAATTGTACATAGTTTTTTTATCATTAAAGTGTATCGTGCAGGAGACGGCATTTGTTTTCAATTCAAGAGCTTTCGGATATTATCTGACTCATATTTACACCAAAAAACGTATTCACATCTTCCAAATTTGTATGTTACTGAACTCGACTTTTTGCTCAAAAGACTTTTCTTTTTAAGTTTTAAAGTGTGTGTGAGAGAGAGAGAGAAAGAAAAGACCATTGTTGAACCTTCCTCACTTTTTCTAAGTGAAGATAAGTCACGTACTCGAATTCAGTACCAGATTTTAGGGCCCTGTGTTTCATTATCTGCTCAGGTGATAACGAGAGCAGGTTTCTCGCTCCTGAGGCCTTACATATTCGAATTTCGGGGAGAGAAATAGACGTTGTGTCTGTACTACGAATCTGACTCTCTCTCACATTCTCTCTCTTGTCTCGCTTTCTTTCACGGAGCCGTAACCCCAATTTAGGAATTTGCGAATTACTCGAGCCTTTGAAGAGCTCATGGGGATAATGAAATTATTTTCCCTCTCCAAACATACAAATGGGATTCTGTTTGATCTATTCCATTCCAGATCAAAAGCACATCTTCTACTACACTCATTTCCAAAAATTAAGGATCACTTATATTTTCATAGCATGCTTTTGTTTCAACAGGGTGTGAATGAAAATATTTTAATGAGGAGTAAACAAAGACGAAAAGGAAATGTACACACACAAATAAGCAAGAATTTCTGCTTGTGATGAGAGAAAATCGATAAAAGAACAAGTTAGTAAAATCATGCAATGCATTGATTATGATACGCTTTCCAACATACCAGAAATCATCACTCAAGTTATTACTCAAGTTATGAGAATAATGGCTGTAGAATAAATCTCGCTCCTATGACATGACCTTTGACCCAATTTTGATGGTATTCAACAAAACCGGCGAAGTATGCTTCCGGAACTACATGATAAAGTTTTGTCTCAATCGAAGTATTTTTACGCAAGTTATAATGCATAAGGGCAATGGAATGCATCCCACTCCTGTGTCCTTACCTTTGATCCCACTTCACTAATTTTCAATAGGATTCATTCCCAGGTGGTCCCCTACGACAAACTAAAATTTCATCGAAATCGAACCATATTTACGCAAGTTATGACGCATAAGAGCAATGGAATGCATTCCGCTCCTATGTCCTGAACTTGCCCCCTCCCCTCCATATTCTCAATAGAGTTCGTCTCCAGTTGGTCTCCTACCACATACTAAAATTTCATTGAAATCGAACCATATTTACGCAAGTTATGACGCATAAGAGCAATGGAATGCATTCCGCTCCTATGTCCTGAACTTGCCCCCTCCCCTCCATATTCTCAATAGAGTTCGTCTCCAGTTGGTCTCCTACCACATACTAAAATTTCATTGAAATCGAACCATATTTACGCAAGTTATGACACATAAGGGCAATGGAATAGATCCCGCTCCTGTGTCGTGACCTTTGACCCCATTTCGCCCATTTTCAATAGGGTTCGTCCGCAGGTGGTCCTCTACCACATACTAAAATTTCATCGAAATCGAACTATTTTTACGCGCGTTATCGTGCGGACAGACGGACAAAACTGGAGCATATACGCTTCTTCAACCTACGGTTGGAAAGCTTAAACAAAACATGCCGTTTTCTGACATTGACTCACAATAACTAATATTGACAGATAAAAATTAATATGATCATCTTAATAGGGTATATGCCCACCCCTGACTGCAATGAATGATTGGCATCTGTGGGCCATGCTTTCTACGAGATTGTCCAGAAGATCCTGAGGGAGATTTTTCCATTCCTCTTTCAGCGCCATCATCAACAGGTCTTTTTTGGGGCCAGGTGGGTGATCGCGTTCAGCAATGCGCTACCCAGAGCGTCCCAAGCATTTTCGATTGGATTCAAGTCAAGGGAGTCCGCAACCCTTCCATTCGATCGATCCTCTCGTTCTCCAACAGTTCGTCAACACATGATGATCGACAAGGACGGGTGTTATCGTCCATAAAAAATAAAAGAATTCCCCACAGCACCACGAAACAGCCTTTCATGTTCTAAAACGATCTCCTCACAATGCCGCGGGCATTCATTAACCCTTTCTCCTACACTAAGAGCAATGTACACTAGAGCTGAGTTTGGGCTCAATTTTCGGATCCAGAGCCCGTCCAACCCGTGGTATATCAGGCTGTGCCCATTCGAGCCCGAAAACTGGCTAAACAGTTCAACCATTAATTTTAAAAAATATGCTTTCCCACACTTCCACTCTCGTATCATCCTGCAATTAACCAACGTATTTCTCAAATAGGGAATGGTTAGAAGAGACCTCTATGTATTTTTACAGTGTAACTGGGCGATTTTCTTTGACCGTTCGTTTACACCTGAAGTGCTTCGGGCGGCCGGGTATCCAAAATGATTGGGCGGTGCTGCAATTGTATGTTGCTCAAATAATGCTAATATTATCGTGTTATAATGCGCTGCAATATGTACCTTGCTAAATAGAATTAGCAGGGTGTTCCTCGGTGGAGATAAGGACTAAATTATCGTCGGCATGCTATCAACTATCCAATATCTATAGTTCTTGAAAAAGCTTTTTCTTCTCTGCAGAAACACACTAATGCGCGGCCTATGGATTTTTTTTTACAAAAGCCCGGAATAAATAGCCATCTCGAATGCCCGCTCCCCAACCAGAACCAGTTGCCGAAGAATTCAATTTACAGATTATAAAGTGCCTCATGTGCTAAATCAAATAAAATCACATTTATATATAAAAGAAAAATTCTCTCGCTCTCCTTCTCTCTAAGAGCCAGAGCCCGATTCGGGCCCGGGCTCTCTTTCGGGCTCGGGCTCAGGCCGTCTCAGTTCTAATGTACACCCATTGATCATAATCCAGACCAGACCACTACTCCACCACCCCAGTAATAATGAATTTCCAGATGTATTGCCGTCTAGAAACAGACGATAAGCAAAATCGACTTTTGTCTGTGAACAGGACATTGGTCCATTGCTCTTCACTCCACTAGGAGTATTGACGACACCATCGATAGCGAGTTGTTTTGTGTACTGAGATCAATGGAACACATTGTATAGGTTTTCGGGCATACAATTCGAAATTATTCAAACGCCTTGACACGGTTTGACGCGATCTTTTGGTACCCGTGCTTGATTCCAGCTGTTTTGCTAACTTGCCAGCAGTTATTCGGCGATATCTTTTAGCAGTTACAACAAGATAACGATCTTATGATGGAGTAGTCTTGCTTGGTCGAGCACTACCGAACCTTCTGGTAGCTATTCATTGTTCAGAAAATTGTTTCCAGATCCCTGGTACTATGATTTGGGTAATTCCGAACTCCTTCGCTACTTCTCTCGTCGTCCGCACTTCTTCTAGTTTACCAACAATTCCTCCCCGGGTAAAATCATTCGGATATGTTCTTTCAGATGTGCTACAGTCGACATAACAACAAAAACGGCAAATCCACACTTCATTACCTACAAAACAAACGATATCTTCCCACTCACGCTTCGGGTTTTCTCGCCGATCGGCAGTACACTGCTGTCACGTGATTCCTGACAATTTGCATGTGACCCAACATTGCTCTTACGTGATTCTTTTTTTTTTTTTTTTTTTTTTTGGTTGGAGGTTTAACGACCACCGTGAGCAACTCAATGAGCTATAAGCAGTCGCCCGTCCCTAATTTAAGGTCACTGGTTCCAGGGAAGGGAGAGAGCCAGTGTCGTAAGACAAACACAACATCCATGCCTCACCGGGATTCGAACTTGGACCCCGTTCGGACAAATGACTCTCTCTCTTCCCTGGAACCAGTGACCCTTAATTAGGGACGGGCGACTGCTTATAGCCCATTGAGTTGCTCACGGTGGTCGTTAAACCTCCAACCAAAAAAAAAAAAAAAAAAAAAAAAAAATACGCCACCGGGGCGGCCTTACGTGATTCAATGGCGTCAGAACGTCTTTTTTTCTCTTCTGGTTTTTGATTGAGGGTTTAACGACCCCCGTGAGCAACTTAGTGGGCTATAAGCAGTCTCACGTCCCTAGTTTAGGGCTACTGACTCCAGGGAAGAGAGAGAACCAGTGCCGTAAGACAAACACAACATCCCTGCCTCACCGGGATTCAAACCCGGACCCATCTCGGACGAATGATCAGGAGCCTTCGCTTAGACCACTGTGCCACAGGGGCGGCCAGAATGTTTTTACCGCTAGTCAATGACTTGGGAGTCCGAAATTTACTCTTTTGTCGTTGATCCTTAATTTTTGGAAATGAGTGCATTTACTTTTTTTTTTTCATACCCATAGTAAGGTTTAGGGTTTTCACGAGGGCCACAAAAAACACACATGAGCGCGGGGCGGGGCTTCTTTGCAGGAGGTGCGCACAGATGGGATGGCGGATTGCTGACCAGGGGGAGGGGCGAACAGGCACGCCAACCATTCCAGCAACCTAGGGCTCAAAAGTATATGCCAAGGGGTGAGCGATCCGAAATCCGCGCCTCAGACCACTCCGCCACCGGGGCATTACTATGTAGTTATTGCTGAAAATTATTTGAAATGTATTTCATTTATGTTATGCACCGTAAATCAAATGCATTTAACATAGTTTAATACATGTTGTATAATATATAAATTTACTATCTGTATGATAAGACGACCAGGTTAATATTCAAGTATGTAACATAGCGAAAGGAATTTCACGGGAGAAACCTCATTTCCATGCTTTCTGGTATGTCCCTTACAAAAAGAAAAAATTCTGCCCGACTGTTCGTTAGAATTTTCTTTGAGCTGAATTGCGGTTTCCAAGTCACTTTAGCGTTATTTTGGTCTGAGACAGTTTTTTATTTTCGGGTACGCGAAGCTGCGGTTATGTCCTGCATCTCTCGATATGTTCCAAGGTTAAAACGCTTATTTCATAAAACAAATGCCTCCTAAGTTTACCTTCTTCAGAATTTTTTTTTGCCTCCCACAATTCCGTACTTCTCTGAAGAATAAAAGAGGCGAACACAAAAAAAAAAAAAAAAAAAAACTTACTCGAGAAAGGGAGGAGCTACTGTGCTGCAACAGTCTCCTCCCTTTCTCCTTTTATTACAAGTGTTAACGTAACAGTTTTTCGTTCTTTAGCAGCCATCTGTTTCCAGTAGATAAAACGAAAAATCACTGTTTTAAGAATTTGGAGAGTATGAAAATTTGCGTGCTAATTAACGTCTTTTTAACCCTTTAAGCGGCCGATGAATCTGAAGTAAATGTTGCCCAAAACTTTTCACGTTTACCAAACAGAAAAATATTCACATAGCGTTCAGGTTTTACGGAAGCCTCCGCGCAACAATTTCTTTTCCCCTCTCACGTGATTGGTACTGACAATGAACCTGTCACTGTTGATAGACATGGCACTAATCTATAGTGGTATGCATCCTACTACTACTTGGTGATAGGCCTTGGTGATTGGTATCCCAATAGTCCTTGCTTGGTGAGAGGTGTTTAAAGTTCTTTATCCCAAGAAATGATTGGGTCATCATACCATCTGAGTAGTAACAAGTGACTCAAACATCTTCTCTCTTAGGTTCTTTACCACTGTTACAGCGCTTTTGAAGGGCAATCAGTCAGAAAGAATTAGCGTCAATCACCACCTAAATGACCACTTTGAATGACATAACTAAAGGGGGAAGCAAAGCTTTCTCATAGCGCAAGTTCATTCGCTCCGACTGCTCTCGGTACCACTTCTTAGACAGTGAATATATCCACGCAAGCTGATTTCAGGCCATTTTTGTAACCCCGAGTAAATTCGTTCCAGCCGGTTAAAGGGTTAAACTTATCCGTAAGCGGAGCTCTGGGGGGAAGAGTGTTAATTAAAAACCGCACTACATTCAACTGTTTTCGATTGGTATTCAAAACTATATATGTTTTTTATCTCCAAAAAATGCCTTAAGAACATATCAAAAAGAAAATGCCGCGAAAATCCAATTCTTGACTGTTGCCTTCAGAGGCGTAACTAGGTGCTTCTGCGCCAGAGACAACCTACAAAATATTATGCCCCCATCTGCAGGTCTTTTCGTACTGTTTTGCTTTTGTTTCGAGATTTAGCGATCAGCATGAGCAATTCTAAGGGCTATAATCAGTCGCCCATCACTAATGTAGGGCTCCTGGTTCGAGGGGTCTTAAATTAAGGGCGCTGACATCTAACCATGCGTCAGAGATGGGTCCGAGTTCGAATTGCGTATGAAACGTGGAACGTGTGCTTGTCCTACGACACTGGCCCTTTCCCTTAAGTGGAGCTAATGGCCTTAAATTAAGGACAAGCCACTGCTGATAGCCCACTGACTTGCTCGCGGTGGTCCTTTAACTCCCAAGACAAAAAAAAAAAAAAAAAAAAGGAAAAATCCAACTTCGACTGTTTGTGTAGCTTTTTTCAAATAAATTGGATCTTCGGTTCCACGTCAAAAGGAATGAATGTAGCTTGCAACCACAGTAATGATAGAATTTACCCCAAAAATCTTCAGCAATATGAACGACATTCTTATCTTGCAATGTATGTACAACCACTCCTTCATTTTTGAATGTCAGCGACTAACATCGCTGAAAATTTTGAGGAAGAAATAAAAATTTTAAGCTACCAAAATACCGAAACTGCTGAAACATACTGTAAGTAAACTCTGTAAATGGGCAAATGAAAATGTACGGAGGAAGAAAACTTTAACACGAACTGCTGTCAAAGTTTCTATTTCAATTTTAATCCGATTGTAAATAGTGAGTTTTATACCCTCTCTTGAGCTGCGTCTGGTTGCATTGAACTACGCAGTTCTAACTTGGATAAAAAATCAAATCTCACTGAATGAATTCTTGATCAGTGGCTTAGCTGGTAATCCTCATCTAATAAAATCAGTTATTAACCTCTGGTCATCGTGAAGCCATAGTTCGATCAAAGTTTTTGGTGAATGTCATAAGATGGGAATTTAGTTCGATCGAAGTGGAAATTTTTCCTGCTTAGATAAAGGGTGATGTCATCTGGCCACTGGATTAAAAGCACAGGGCAGAGCAGAATGAAAAGCCTTTGAGGTATTGATAAAAAAAGCTTCAATAAAATCCAGAGTAAATTTTGCTAACTGATGATTAAATTTAAAACGTTTAGGAGTGTATATCGTTTTTGTTCATTCATCATTAACACAGTTTTTGTTAAATGTTTTATTTTGGTTGATACAAACTGTATACATGAAAGATTTTTGTAATTCCATATGATTCATATTATCGGTGTTGTGAGATACTTCAGAATGTATTTTCTGTAGATTCGAAAACTTCTTATATATTTCATTTTCAACTATTTTTTCGGACTTCTGTACTAAAAATAAATACTGATCGTTCATCATAAATTCGGTTTTATAAATATATGAATAATCATTGGAGGAAATGATAAGGGTGTGATCTTTTTAAATCAAATTAAATGCTTACTATTAAGAAGAAGAAATATATTTTGAAATTGTAACTATGAAATAATGTTCTTGCTATGACATGTAAAAAATGGAAATGGAAGAAACTATACATCAGTTTAAATATTTTTTCTTGATATTTGTGGAGATCTAGAAATGCATTTTGCATTTTTAAATTAGCGAACAGTAAAGCCTAATATTTCTGAGTGAAGTCAGCGCAGTTAATGAATACTCAACCAAAGTAAAAATGAGATGATAACCATTCACCAAGTGAATGAAGATAATTACTATGGACTCAAGTTTTTGATTCTCAGTGTTTACCATAAAGCTGAAATAAATTCATTGGCCTCAAAAATGAAGAACCAGGTGCAACCTGCTGAGGCCAGTCTGAACGGAAAATGGTACATAACCTGAATTTCATTTAGGTTTAATTGCTTTACAAGGCAAGCGGACTTAGTGAATCAAATGTCAGTTTCCTAAACTTTCATGCCAAAGAAAGCAGAAGGAAAAAAATACATATTGCATTTGTGAAGCTGTGTACAAAATAAACTTTAGAAAAGCATGATGTAGATGCTTATTCATAAAAGTGTCTTGTAAATTTGTCATTGGCATTTTAGCTTCTTCCACTCTAATACTGTACAGAGGAAATCTGAAAATACAAGCGTTCTTATTCATAACTGTTCCTCGCGGTAAGTCGAGAGAAAATGTGCAAAGTGTGTATGCATTGAATGAAAATAATAAAAAAAATGAATCAATCCAACTTATTGTATGTGTGTACTACTTAATTATCAGAACACTTTATTTCGCTGGACTTACATTTTCAGCTCAACTTAAAAAATTAAGCATTTTTATGTTTCCGTTAGTACATATTATATTCCAGATATTGATACAGATTTGTTGCGCTTATTCTTCATCAAATCTGGAAGATTCTGTCTATCTGAGTCTGTCTTTTTTCATGCACATGTATACATAGAGAATGAAGTCAATTATGGAAGCGTAACTCACAGTACATAAATAAAACGCATTTTTAGGTGAATGCCAACTACATATTAGGTGTGCAACTTAATTCTCGGCCACAGGCACGACACGTTGACAGCAAATCGAATACGTACCTAATCAGGGAAATAATCCCCGTCGTGTTGGATACATTTGAGCCATCGGTCATGGAGCTGCCGAATGCCACTCCAGGAAAAAAAGAATGCCACTGTTTCGAGTTGATAAAGTCATCATTACTTGTGTGTACCTCCTCGGCGGAAGTGAAGTGCGTATCACTCAGGTGATGTTGCAGGGAGCGAAAGAGGTGATAATCCGACGGGGCGAAGTCTGGAGAATATGCCGGGTGGGACAAAATCTCCCATTCCAGGTCAGTGATCGTGTTTAAAGTCGTTTTCGCGGTGTGAGAACGCGCGTTATCCTCAAGCAACAGGACCGACCTTCTGCCCTTGGCGGTGTATGGCCTTTTCGCCTCCATTGCGTCACTCACACGAGTGACTTGCTGACAATAACGGTCAGCATTGACCGTTTCACCTGGTTTGAGCAACTCATAGTGTACGACACCGCGCTGATCCCACCATATGCACAGCAACAACTTCCTGGCATGGATATTCGGTTTGGCGGTACCGGTGGTACGCTGACCTGGATAAACCCACGGTTTGCGCCGCTTAGGACTATCGTAGAGGATCCACTTCTCATCACAGGTGAAAATCTTGTGGAGGAAATCCTTCTTCTTGAATCTGGAGAGCAAGGACACAGCAGCATCGTAGCGCCTAGATTTGTTCGCAGCTGTGAGTTGGTGGGGCACACAATGGCCCTCCTTGTGAATCCGTCCCAGCTTGTGCAGGCGCTTTGCAATGGCTTACCGTATTACTCCGAGTTCCTGGGCGAGCTCTGCCTGTATGCGACAGGGATCTGCGTCCAACAGTTGTTCCAGTTCTTCATCGTCAACTTTCTGTGGCTGTTCCGGACGCTCTGCATGTCGGAGATCGAAATTTCTCTGCTTTAACTACTGGAACCCCTTCTTACACGTACTGTAGGACACAGCAGCCTCACCCAAAGCAGCACACATCATTTCCTGGGCTTCCGCAGCACTTTTTTCAGTTGAAACCCGAACAGGAGTCAGTGCCTCAAATGTTGCTTCTCGAACGACATTGCTTTCACCGTCAACTTTCGTCACTTCTGTCACTACAGCTGTGAGCGGTTACGGTTGCCTGGACAGCTGTTGGATGGCGCTGCAATCAGCCATTATCGCACACAGCTATTTGCATTTGCCGAAGTTCTATGATCGCTTGCGGTTAGGGACCGAGAATTAAGTTGCACACCTAATACTTGCGCTACACGTATATCACAAATTTCATTTTTCATTTCATTGCTTGCACACTTTCTTTGTTTTATTTCTTTTACAGGCCTATGTTCTCCTCCTGCTCAGATGCTACATTTAGTTTTAAAAGGGGTTTTAATGTTTACTAAATTACTAAATTAAAAAAAAAAAAAACACTACGAGACAGATCAAAATTTTTTTCATATTACGCATGTTTTGTGAACTGTGTTTACACTAAAATATTTTCTGAATTCACGAGCAACTTCCCGTAATTTCTTTCGCAAATTAACGAAGGATATTTCTGATACAATCTTTTCCGTTAAATGAGGGACGATGAATTTGAATCTCACAGAATTTTCTTCATACACTCACAGGCAATGAAATTTGCCTACCAAGGAGGAAGCATCGGATTGAACTGAAAATGAAAGTGTCTGGGCATGACATAGGCAGTCCTGTGCAACGCGAATAGTGTGCGGGCGGGCGTTATCCTGCTGGTACAGCACACCTGGAATCCAGGCCAGGATTGGGAGCACATGGGACCGTAGGATCTTATCTACATACTGCTGGCCCGTCAATGATCGATGTACTACTGCTAGAGCTGATCGGCTATCTTAGGCAGTGACTCCCCAGACCACAATGCTTGCACTGGGGGAGGTGTAGCGCTCGATAGCGAGGTTGGGATTGTGCCGTTGACTCCTGGACCTACACACACCCGGACACGATGATCATGTGTCTCCAAAACGAAGCGGCACTCATCGCTAAACACCACACGTCGCCAGTCTGTCACGTTGCACGTCGCTCTGGCCTGGCACCACTGCAAACGGAGCCGGTGATGTTCCGGTGTTAATGGCAGCACACGTAAGGGGCGCTGGGATCGCAGATTCGCCTCCGCGGGGAGTCGGGAAATGGTTCGTAGACACTCAGGAGCCGCTACATCTGCCTGTATAGAGGACCGGGTTCTCGTGGGATTCGTTTGTGCTTGCCGCACAATCTGTCGATCCTATCTACCGGTGGTCCTCCTGTTCCGTCCGGAGCCACCCCGCCATGTGGCACTGCCGTCACGTGTCCAATGCTCCCAACACAGTCTGACGGTACGGTTAGAACAATCCACGTGGCGAGATATACGGCGCGCCAATCACCCTGAGGTTTTCAGGCCTCTCTCAAAGTCCGCAAGTTGCGTAAATCGACGTCTCTGGCGTCTACCCGTCATTCTTGTCCCTCTGTACTCTTGCTTGCGTCGGCCGGTGCTTTTCGCTTTCATGGGGGATGGACTACATTCCGGTTTATAAAGCTGTCGGTTCATGCTTGCAGCGCCACCACAGGGTGTGTGATCATGCGCAATCGCACTAAACGTGGATTATTTGCATACCAGCATGCACTCTAGCTATCTCAAAGTTTTGCGGTTGCAGCATGTTTTCTTCTAGGTGGGCCAATTCCATTGTCCGTGAGTGTATGTTAACGGTTTTCGTACCCAGGGAAAGTTCTCAATTTTTCAGGAACCTTTCTCAATTCCTTCGTATGTTAACAGAAAACTTCTATTCTCAATTTTTCCGTATCCATATGAAGGAAAATTTCAGGTATTGAGGATTTCGCGGGAATACTTGAGGTTTGATTAACCATTAAATTGATTGTATAATGTCTATGTAGCAGTCTGTGAACTCCCGAAGACAAAAGCTATTATAGCTATCAAGAGTAAATATTATATTTGGGAGTTTTGTGAAATAATAGTATAACTCCTAGTATAATAGTATAATTTCACCTTTTCTTAAAAGTAACTGAAAGTCATTGTTAGTTTTATAATTTTTTAATTTTTATATATATTTTTTTTAAGTTCCAAAGCATTCTGTTGCTTCCAAAAATTCAGGATGAAAAAAATAAGTCCCCCTAAACAAAAAAAATAAATAAAAGTATTGTTATAGGGTGCAGCCTAACTTGTGGAAAATTTTTATATTTCATTTATGCGGTAAATTTGTGTTTCGATGTAACTGCAAGGCGACACTCATAGTTATAATTAATTACGGTAATTGATCCTCTAATTTGTTCATCACTGCCATTGTTAAAATTTGTTCAGTATTTGATAAGTGCATAATTCGTAGCCTTCTGGCAAACGAGAATTGTGAAAGGCCACATGGCAACAGACCATCTCTATTTCGGACTCATAGCAACAGTCGTGTGCATTTTCAACTAACGAAAGACTGCAAAACTCACCCCCCAAAAGTCCCTCTGCAAGCCAAGAGCATTCGGTGGTTGCAGTTTTTCTCCGAACTGAACGGGATAAGCGAAAACCGACTACCACCCACAGTTGAAAAGAAGGTGATAAATCCCTTTTCAAGTGGCTAAGAGAAGCCCTGTGACAGGACAAAGAGGAGAGAAACGAGCAGAAGAGAAAAACAAGCGGCGGGGCATTCTCAGGACGGTGGCAAAGCCAGACACACGCACGAGAACAGCACCAGCGAGCTGCATGGAACCTAGGCCTGAGAGCTGACCGCTGGGAGAGCTCGGAAAAAGAAGCAGCGAGCAAGTAAGGATTGCTATGAATGATCCCCTCTTAAACGAGGACATCTCAGTCCTGTGGACTTCTCGACCGATACTAGGTCGACATTAGTGCACTCTTGCCTAGGCGGTCTACATAGACAAAAAGGCAGGACATTTCTTGCCACTTCTCTGCGCTGAGGACCTCAGACAACGGTTGCCAAGGTATGTGTTCTTTATACGAACTTTTGCTCACGACGTACAAGTGCCGTCGGACAGTGAACAGCATATAGAACTCTGTCCCCTGAAAAAATGAATACGCACGACAGCGGAGGCCTCCAACACATTTTATTCGTGATTTTTATTTGTGTTATGGCCATAAGTTTAAGAGCTCTTCCCTGCTAATTTGGCATCAAGCCTATGCAGGTATGTGTGATGGTATAAAGATATATATAGCTTATAATTAAACTGCGGCAGTCATGATAATTACTGTATCATTTTAATTGCTGGTACCCACGCTCGTACTCAATTATAGTTTTCTAAAGTGTGTATTTAAATGTTTTGGATAATCTCTCACATGTTTCCTTCGCTCTATTTGTTTATTGTGCATACTAGAATTTAATCAGTGAACAGTGTTTGAATCAGTGTTAATTGTTAAATAAGTGTTAGATAAATCAGTGGTATCGTTTAATCAGTGATAAAGTGTTTAAATCATTGTACATAATTAAGCTGCCGATAGAGCAGCCCACCATACATTCATCTCAGCAGATTTTTGTGCCACATCATGGATAAAGGTGGCAGTGTATATAATATAACGTTGGATATTAAATGTCAAGCGTACGTGAAATGAGCGTTGGGTATCTTTTCGAGTGTGTGTGTGCGTTGCTGTGATTTTCGGTAGATTGGGACGTGCTGGAGTTAAATCCAGGCATCCACACCCAATCGCGGTACGGGTTTTATGGGAAGTTCATAATTAATTTGTTATACTTAATTATGGGAGGTCATTATTAATTATTGGAATCAGATAATTAATTTGTTGTTGCAGAATTTTCGGTTGTCAACGCAAGTAGGAAAACTCCTTGCTAGCCCCTAGCAGCAGAGGAGGAGAGCAAAATTTTTGACAAAATTTTCTTTAGTTTTTATTATTTTTATTTAGATATTTATTTTTTTTCGGTGGAGATATCGGGTGCTTCACTGCAGGCGATACTTCACCTGGTGCCGCGGCCACATCAGCCTGTGAAGGTAAGATCCAACAATTGGTTCCGATGACCAGGATTCTTACTTGTTTGTACCTCCAAAATAGAGCAACACACACAAACGTTCGAAGAATATTGCGAACTGACTGCCATATCAAATTTATTTCAGTACGAGCATATTTTAGCATGTCATAAGTATTGTAAGCCTTAAGCATTTTTGTGTAAAAGACTGCCTTAGGTTAAGTGTATTTAAATATGGCAAATAAAGGAGAGAAGCCGAACACCAAACCTACTGACTCAGATGATTCTGATCATCATGATGGGGAGGAACATAGCATTCCCACAGGAGAATCAACCGATCTGGTAACTAGTAATTCAGTAACAAGTATCGCAGGAGTGTCAGAGACTAGAAGGACAGCTCCAGGTATGTTAATGTACGGCGGTGAACAGATAGCAGGATGCATTAATATGCTCAGATATTTTACAGGCACAGATCCTCTATATCGTGCCAAACATTTTTTTCAAGATGTAGAAAAACGTAGCTACAGTAGGGAGATGGAGCGAACAAACAAAATTGGCAGTAGTAAAGTCGAAATTCAGGGAAAGGGCTGCAGAATTTTTGTCAGATAGTGATGAGCTGAGATTAGAAGGAAATTATGAAAATTTTAAACGTCTAGTGATCGATCGTTTCCAAGCGGAAGAACCTCTTGTTACCCGTATGAAACAATTCATGAGTTGTGTTCAAATGCCGGGACAAGATGTAAGACAGTATGCAACGCGACTCAAAGTGCAGCGGCAAAATATTTTGGTCATACAACTGATATGTCAGAAGACATCAGGCAGCATAGGGATCAGACAGTGATGTGTCAGTTTGTATCTGGTTTATCCGAATCTATCAGGCGCTGGGTTTTAACGAAGTGCCCAGAAACTCTAGAAGCTGCTATTCTCACAGCAATTCAGGAAGAAGATAATTTGGCGCTCATGAGTAAAAAGGCATCAGTAAATGCAGTAGAGAGATCGGAAACAAACCCAGGATCTGATTTATTAGCGCGTACTTTGGAAGAGATGATGGCACGAATGGAAGCGACGGAAAGATCAGTGGGTCAGTTAGCCGTAAATTTTCAGGAAAGCGAAAATCGGAGACGAGAAAGAAACTCCAGAGAGGAAGAAAGTTTGCAGTTACCCAGGTTTCAGTCATCTGGACTCGAACTCGTTCGACAGTATGGTGCAAATAATAATGAACGCAGAGGATCGGGTACTCGAAATCGCTCGCGTGCTGAGAACCAGCAAGCGCAGTACAGGAGCAACAGGATTGTGTGCTACGGATGCAGACAGGAAGGTCATGTGATCAGGCTATGCCCGAATAACGGTCGAAATAGGGATAGGGCAGAAACAACACCGAAACAGAGGTTTAGGAATAACAACGACAGAGATACTCATTATCAATCAACAGGAAAGTTTAGTGCTCAAGGACTCGAGCGTAAGAACAAACAGTTAAACTGAATCGGAGTCGAACTGTGAGAGGTAGTGCGGCTCAGAAATATTTAAAACCCTCTAAAGTGCGGTACGTGTCTATGAAATGGGAATGATTTACCAATCATTAATGCGGATCTGGATGGGGATAAAATTAAAGTGCTAATTGACACAGGGTCATCAGTCACTTTATTAGCTAACGATGCTTATCGTAGATTAAAATTTCGCAGAAAGTTAAAATCTGTTGATTTAAATGTAAAAATCAAAAGCATCACAGGAGAAGTGATTCAAACGCTGGGTTGCTACGAGGTAAATCTGCGAATTAAGGGAAGAGACATATGGGTCAAGGCATTTGTGACAAAAATCCCCTGAGTCAAAATTACTCAGCTTTGTTGGGAATAGATGCTTTACGAAACCACCGTCTTACGTTCGAAGCAGATACAAACCAGCTTCACTTCCCTGACCCCCCATCTCAGCCACCCACCCCACAGGAGCGGAGAGGTAATGATGTTTCCAACAGACACCCCAGGATAGCAGCACTGACTCGTAAAACTTGCATTCCCCCCAACAGCGAAACTTTTCTCCAAGTGGCGCTTAGTAAACCCTCAGTGGGGAAAACAGAAGGAAGTATTTTGTTCGAGCCATTACCGAGAGCACGCAGAAATAGGTTACTGTTAGCACGTTCAGTTAATAATGTTTCGGCAAGCGGACTGTATGATGTAAGAGCAGCTAACCACAGTGATTCACCAATTTGGTTAAATAAACATACGAAACTCTTTCAGGTAGAACCAGTGGAAATTAAGCGTTGTTCGCGAGGAACATCCCGAAAATCTCAACCAATCTCTGTGGAAGATTTTAAATTAGATCACCTGGAATTTAGCGAACGAGAGAAAATGCTAAATTTATTGCAGAAATATTCTGATGTTTTTGCACGGAATTCTTTAGACTTAGAAGGTACGGATCTTACAGAGCATGAAATTCATCTCACGGATGATAAACCTATTAAGTTGCGTCAGTATACTGTACCACATGCCCTAAGACCAGAAGTAAAAGCTCAGGTAAACGAATTACTTGACGCAGGAATCATATCAAAATCAGATAGTCCCTACAGCTTTCCTATTGTTCTCGTGAGACGCGGAAACTCTTATCGTTTCTGTATAGATTTTCGAAAATTAAATGATATTACCCGAAAGGATAGCTACCCTGTTCCCCGAATCCAGCAAACTTTATCCTTACTACATGGATGCAAGTATTTTTCAAAAATTGACCTTTTGGCTGGTTATCACCAAATTAAAGTTAGAGAACAGGATAGGCATAAAACTGCTTTCTCATGCGAATTCGGACATTTCCAGTGGAATCGCTTGCCTTTTTGGACTTTGCAACAGTCCGGCAACATTTGAAAGAGCACTTGATTCTCTATTTATGGACAAAAGAGATGATGGCATTTTGGTATATGTGGATGACATCTTGTGTGCCTCCAGGACATTATCTGAACACCTTGAGAAATTGGAATTAATTTTCCAGAGATTAAGGAAGCACCATCTAAAAATTAAGCCCAGTAAGTGTGAATTTTTGGCGGAAGAAGTGACATACCTAGGGCACCTTTTAGATCGTCAGGGCATAAGACCTAACCCACAGAACGTGGAAGCTGTTCGGGAATTCCCTACTCCACGGAAAGTGAAACATGTTCGAGCATTCCTTGGAATGGCAGGATATTATAGGCGCCACATCAAAGATTTTTCGTCCATTGCCTTACCGCTAACAAACCTTACTAGGAGAAACGTGAAATTCATTTGGGACGAACACTGCGAGAAATCTTTTCAAGAGCTGAAACATGCACTAGTGAGTGAGCCACTATTAATATTTCCTGATTTCAGCAAGAAATTTTTCGTCACCACAGACGCCTCCAAAGTAGCGATTGCCGGTATTCTCGAGCAGGAGGATGACGAAGGACACAGACATCCCATCGCTTACTTTAGCAGGAAACTTAATCCAGCTGAGAAAAATTACAGCACGACAGAACAGGAAGCACTGGCAATAGTATCATCCATCACCCATTGGCGCGAATATTTGGTAGGTCAGCAGTTTACGGTTATTACCGACCATAGACCTCTAAAGTGGCTTATGAATTTGAAAACTCCTAATTCTAGACTGGTCAGATGGAATCTTAGTCTGTCGGAGTATAACTTCGATGTGCAATATCGACCAGGAAAGAAAACACAAACGCCGACGTTCTATCTAGGCACATTGCAGCAGTGGAAGCCAATGATACAGTCGCAGTTGTACCACTTAATAACAAAACTCTGAAATCAGCACAAAGAACAGATCCTAAATTAGTTGAAGTAATTGATTGTCTTGAAGGGCGTGATTATTCAGCAGTCGACAAAATTACTGACACCTATTTTATGAGGGACGACCTTCTATTTCATTTTGCCTTACCAGCAAAAAAACAGCCCACGGAAATTGATCGCAGAACAGTTAGTGATACCTGATAAGTTAAAATCAGAAGTGATGAAATCAGAACATGACGGACTATGCGCCGGTCACTTCGGTTTTGAAAAGACACTTGGGAGAATTAGACAGAAATACTTTTGGATTAACATGTTCTCAGACATCAAGAACTACACGGCGAGTTGCGAACAATGCCTGAAACGTCGTGGTTTCAAAAAGAAGCAAAAAGCGGGTCTAATTACCCCGGAAATTGTATCTGTCCCATGGTCCAAAATTTCGATGGATATCGCTGGACCTCTCCCACTGACAGAGGATGGAAATAAATATTTATTGGTTGTCACCGACTCATTCACTAAGTACATCGAGCTGATTCCATTAAAGACTATGCGATCTGCAGAAATTGCCGAAAAATTTGCTTCTAACGTGATAGCGCGTCACGGTGTCCCACATCTGTTACTCACGGACAGAGGAACAAATTTTTTGTCCGATTTAATGACCGAGTTGTACCGTAAGTTTGGCATCAAAAAACTGAATACATCTCCACACCATGCACAGACAGACGGACAAGCCGAAAGACAAATTCAGACAATAATGCACTCTTTAGCAATTTATTGTTCCCCTAAGGGAAAGGATTGGGACAAGTATACAGAATTTGTGGCCATGTCCTACAGAAGCGCGACACACAGTGCGACTAAAGAAACACCCAACTTTCTCATGTTCGGAAGAGATCTGAACATGCCAGGACAGTTGTTGAATGAGGAAATCCCTTTTAACTACGCTGAATCCCAGAGCTACGCCGAGAGCTTAGTCACGAGGATGCAAGAAGCGTATAAAATTGTCAAGGATAATCTGGAAGAGGCAGCCCAAACTTCCAGGGAATATCGAGCAAAGTCGGCTGTAGACAAACAGATCAAGATTGGGGACATAGTATACCAGCACGACCCATCAGCATCCAAAACAAGGTCGCGAAAGTTGGCAAAACCTTCTATAGGACCTTTCAGAGTAATTGAGAAAACATCCCCAGTGAACTTTAAAATCGCCCCAGTAAATGATATGAGACGAACTCGACTCACACACGTAGACAGGATTTTCAAACCACCACAGAGAAGGGTGTTTGACACAGGGAAATTTCAAGATGAAAAGGGGGATGAAGAAATTTCGTTGAGCATAGGTATGCCAACCGCAGACGAAAGGCATCATGAAGAAGAGTTCTCAGAGCAGGATGAGGACTGGGTGACGCCCGTTTGGCCGGTGATCACAAGGGATATGCGCTGTTTTCAGCCGCATGAATCGGAAACACGTCAGGGGTTGAAAGAGACCGGGACAGCTGCCCAGCCTGCTCCCATGTTGAAGGACGCGGTAGCTCACGGAGGAAACGCAGAGGGGAGCAAAGAAAAAGTCCCCCCATCATAACGAGAGCGTCGTTGAGACCCCGAGATGAGCACGGGAGAGTGGGGAAACCTCTCAGCTTTGGACATCAGGCTGAAGGGGAAAAATCCAGCGAAGAAATGGTTGCAGACGAGGAGGATAGTGATAGCACAGAAATATACAGTTGTGAGGAGGAAGAAGATTTCTCGAGCCAAACTCAGGACCGCGCAGAAGTGCAGACTTAGATAAGAGGAAAGGCACGTTGAGTCAAAAAGGGTTTTGGTCGGACGCACATTGGCTCTCACCTGTGTAACTTATGTTTATATTCTTTTCTTGTTATGGGCAATGATGAATGGATCAGAGATGTTATCGAGACTTTCCCATTACCCTTGATGTGTCTAAAATCCGGAATTAGACATGTCATGGAATATAGGAAAGAGGGAGATATCCATATTCAAAATTTTCCATTCTTCAATGAGAAAAAAAAATACATTCATATTTTTTTCTTTGGAAGGTAGAAGGATTGTTATAGGGTGCAGCCTAACTTGTGGAAAATTTTTATATTTCATTTATGCGGTAAATTTGTGTTTCGATGTAACTGCAAGGCGACACTCATAGTTATAATTAATTACGGTAATTGATCCTCTAATTTGTTCATCACTGCCATTGTTAAAATTTGTTCAGTATTTGATAAGTGCATAATTCGTAGCCTTCTGGCAAACGAGAATTGTGAAAGGCCACATGGCAACAGACCATCTCTATTTCGGACTCATAGCAACAGTCGTGTGCATTTTCAACTAACGAAAGACTGCAAAACTCACCCCCAAAAGTCCCTCTGCAAGCCAAGAGCATTCGGTGGTTGCAGTTTTTCTCCGAACTGAACGGGATAAGCGAAAACCGACTACCACCCACAGTTGAAAAGAAGGTGATAAATCCCTTTTCAAGTGGCTAAGAGAAGCCCTGTGACAGGACAAAGAGGAGAGAAACGAGCAGAAGAGAAAAACAAGCGGCGGGGCATTCTCAGGACGGTGGCAAAGCCAGACACACGCACGAGAACAGCACCAGCGAGCTGCATGGAACCTAGGCCTGAGAGCTGACCGCTGGGAGAGCTCGGAAAAAGAAGCAGCGAGCAAGTAAGGATTGCTATGAATGATCCCCTCTTAAACGAGGACATCTCAGTCCTGTGGACTTCTCGACCGATACTAGGTCGACATTAGTGCACTCTTGCCTAGGCGGTCTACATAGACAAAAAGGCAGGACATTTCTTGCCACTTCTCTGCGCTGAGGACCTCAGACAACGGTTGCCAAGGTATGTGTTCTTTATACGAACTTTTGCTCACGACGTACAAGTGCCGTCGGACAGTGAACAGCATATAGAACTCTGTCCCCTGAAAAAATGAATACGCACGACAGCGGAGGCCTCCAACACATTTTATTCGTGATTTTTATTTGTGTTATGGCCATAAGTTTAAGAGCTCTTCCCTGCTAATTTGGCATCAAGCCTATGCAGGTATGTGTGATGGTATAAAGATATATATAGCTTATAATTAAACTGCGGCAGTCATGATAATTACTGTATCATTTTAATTGCTGGTACCCACGCTCGTACTCAATTATAGTTTTCTAAAGTGTGTATTTAAATGTTTTGGATAATCTCTCACATGTTTCCTTCGCTCTATTTGTTTATTGTGCATACTAGAATTTAATCAGTGAACAGTGTTTGAATCAGTGTTAATTGTTAAATAAGTGTTAGATAAATCAGTGGTATCGTTTAATCAGTGATAAAGTGTTTAAATCATTGTACATAATTAAGCTGCCGATAGAGCAGCCCACCATACATTCATCTCAGCAGATTTTTGTGCCACATCATGGATAAAGGTGGCAGTGTATATAATATAACGTTGGATATTAAATGTCAAGCGTACGTGAAATGAGCGTTGGGTATCTTTTCGAGTGTGTGTGTGCGTTGCTGTGATTTTCGGTAGATTGGGACGTGCTGGAGTTAAATCCAGGCATCCACACCCAATCGCGGTACGGGTTTTGCGGGAAGTTCATAATTAATTTGTTATACTTAATTATGGGAGGTCATTATTAATTATTGGAATCAGATAATTAATTTGTTGTTGCAGAATTTTCGGTTGTCAACGCAAGTAGGAAAACTCCTTGCTAGCCCCTAGCAGCAGAGGAGGAGAGCAAAATTTTTGACAAAATTTTCTTTAGTTTTTTTTATTTTTATTTAGATATTTATTTTTTTTCGGTGGAGATATCGGGTGCTTCACTGCAGGCGATACTTCACCCGGTGCCGCGGCCACATCAGCCTGTGAAGGTAAGATCCAACAGTATTATAAACTCATTCAGAAAAATAATAAGCTCCAACAAAAAAATAAAATGACTACATCACCACATCAATAAAAAAAATATTTCATCATCGAGTAATTAGAGTTCTGCCATATACGTAAAAGGTCTTTTCGAGACTTACAGGCTCAGCGGTAAGACACGCGCTTTCCGTTTAGAACGTTGCTGGTTCAAATCCCACTAGGGACGAATAAGAAATGGCTCGTGAACTTCGTACGACGGGTAAGAAAAGGGCTAAAAAATCAGAATCGAAGATTAGATTCACAATGATATGCTGATCTGTGGCGACTTGCAGCACTTGCAACTAAAGATCCACTACATTACGCGTTGGAGGAATTTTTACTCTCGAGTATCGTTTCATGCCGTTTCAAATATCTTCCATAGATCCTGAGACTGGACTGGCAATGAGGCAGCTTGCAAACACTGTTGAGCAAAGCGTGCGGTGTGTGATCGAACATTATAGTGCAGAAATGTTTCGTTTGGCACGCTGTGAAAAGTGCCGAATCCGCAGCGCGAAGAAAGGTGTCCACATGCCGCTGGGGGATTAAACTACAAGGGTTTGAATATAAAATAGTGACAACATGCCTGTATGTTCCAAAATATTTATTCACAGTTTGCACCCCTTCAATATAACCTCCTCCCGTATTGATAATCTTCTGCCACACTCCTGAACGAGAACCCACCAGGTATAAGGTAGCGAAAGCCATCAAATTCAGTAGAAGTTCAAATATCTCCCCTGCATCTAAAACCCTCCGTAAAGAAAAATCTCAGCTGCAGGCTCTTCGCTCAAACCCTAATTTGGCAGTTATCACAGCAAACAAATCCAACCAGGTTTTAATTCTCGATAAGCAGGACTACGTAATGAAAATGGAAAATGCTATTGATAATAACCCCCATTCTATCATTCAAGGTGATCCTACCTATGCCACTATTTCTGCTTTAAGCAGACTCCGTAATCATGGGTCCTTACTCCCTTGCATTTCCAACTTCATGCACCCACCTTTTGGACCTAGGGTCTCAGAATTGTTTGGAAAACTGAAAACCCATGAGGAAAATCACCCCATTAGGCTTTTGGTTTCTGGGTATGCTAATCCCACCAGGTCTTTGGAGAAAGCGCTTGTCAAATATCTTACCCCTTTAATCTCTTCCTCACAATATTCCATTTCTAGCTTCGTAAAAGCCTTGCAACGTATCAAGGCTTTCAACCATCCTGGTTCCTCTTTCCTTATGGCTTCTTTAGACGTAGTGTCTCTGTTTCCCAACGTCCCCATTTCTATTGTACACAATATCATTGAAAGCAAACTTCCCCAATTGGGGTCTGTACCCCTTGAGGAAATTCAAGCCGTTCTGCAGGCATTACACCTCATTCAGAAACGTTCCTTTTTTCAGGTTTAATGACATCTCATATCGGCAACTTGAGGGAGCCCCCATGGGGTCCCCACTCTCCCCTCTGTTGGCTGAACTTCTTCTTCAAGGCATCGAAAACCGCATTTTGGACTTTTGTCAGATTACACCTTTATTATATCTTCGTATGTTGACGATGTCTTGGTCTTTTGGCCTTCGTCAGTTGAAAATTTGTTCTCTTTTGCAACCACGTTGTCGTCCGTTTATCCTTCACCGTGGAGGTTGAATGTGACAATTCACTTCCGTTTTTAGACTTCCAACTTCGTAGGAACCCCACCTCCCATCACCTCAGTTGTTCGGTTTACAGAAAGCCTTCCTCTATACCTATCTTGATACCACGCGTTTCTGCCCACCCGACCAGATATAAGGTTTCATCCTTATACTTTCTTATTGGTAGAGCCCCACTCCTCTTCGGTAGCATTCCGTGAGGAGGAACTTCAAAAGATATATACCATTGCTTATCAGCCCGGATTTTCACATTCCAGATGTCCATAGAATCTACCGAAAAATCCGAAATTCAACATTTTTACCCTGACACGTGAACGAAGGGATATCAAATATGTTATATCGATGACTTAGGTCCCTCATGTGAATGGTAATTTATTGAACATCTGTCACAGTCACGGTGTTGGTTTTGGGTTAAAAACATCGAACATTTATTCCCTGATTAAAAATGATCGGGACCATGTTGAATTGTTGGACAAATGTGGCATCTATTCCATTACTATGAAATCTGTCGATCCTCAAGACAAGGACCTTATATATATCGGCTCAACCCTGCGGAGACTGCAAACTAGAATTAAGGAACACCAATATAGTGTAAAAATGGCTCGTCATCGACTGCTTTAGCCAGTATTTCTTCAGCTGGTACACATTACCCATCTTGGACAGACGTCTCCATTCTTTCTACCTCTACAACGAGGGAAACAGTGCTCTTTACAGAGAGTCTGCACATTTTGCATCGAGTGGACACTTGTTGCAATGATGAAGTACCCAGCTATATTTCGCGGGCCTGGAAAACTTTACTGTCCTCGATTCCTGTTTCTACCTCTTATATCGCAGACTCTGCCCATCATTAATAGGACTCTATAGGCCTCTATTTGCTGATATTACGTTAGAGCAAGTATACGTTCTTGTATTTTTTTCCTCATTGAGAACGTTTGGCAACGGCACCCATACATAAATGTGTTTTCTGGAACTCCAACTTGTCTTTCATGTGATGATGTGCTCGTAGTGAGCATGAAAGTACTCATGTCTTTTTAACCATGTAAATATATTTTACCTTGTGTGTGTTTTTAGTTATTAAAGTTTGCCTATAACTGAAACCATTCAGCAAGTTTGTGCATCGTGCGTTAAGAGCAAGTTTCTTACCCTGAGTACTCTTTGTGGCACGAAAGCCTTGTTTCATTATCAGCAGAGCCGTGTTTTTTTATGTTAGCATACGGGCATCATACCGATCGGAGGATTTCCGCTGTTGTATTTTATTTTATTTTTTTTGATTGGAGGTTTAATGACCACCGTGAGCAACTCAATGGGCTATAAGCAGTCGCCCGTCCCTAATTTAGGGTCACTGGTTCCATGGAAGGGAGAGAGCCAGTGCCGTAAGACAAACACAACATCCATGCCTGACCGGGATTCGAACCCGGACCCCTTACGGACGAATGCTCAGAGGCCAGCGCCTTAGACCACTGCGTCACTGGGGCGGCACGCTGTTGTATGAAAACGCTTTTCTCGCAGTGTTTCTTCCAGTTTTGTGAAGAGATCAAAGCCAAATGGGCTCATGTCGGGAGAATAGGGCTGATGTTCGAGCAGCCGCCCCGGTGGCGCAGTGGTCTAAGCGATGGCCTCTGATCATTCGTCCGAAAGGGGTCCGGGTTCGAATCCCGGTGAGGCATGGATGTTGTGTTTGTCTTACGGCACTGGCTCTCTCTTCCCTGGAACCAGTGACCCTAAATTAGGGACGGGCGACTGCTTATAGCCCATTGAGTTGCTCACGGTGGTCGTTAAACCTACAATAAAAAAAAAAAATGTTCGAGCAACTCCCACTGCCACCGTTCTGACAAATTCCTTATAGGAAAATCAGTGTTGCATCGCGCGTTGTTATGCAAGGCAGTGGGCGCACTTGTTTGGAAATTTGGAAGCTTTCGCCGCAGAGCAGGGCGAAGATGAAGTTACAGAACATGATGATAGTACTGAGCATTAACAGTATGGTGCTGCGAAATTGTATGATGCAGTATCACACCCTGAACATAATGTGCCCCTATCAGCATCAGTTTGAGATTCCAGGGTTCGTGGCGAACTTTTTTGTGCCGGGGAGACGATGGATGCCGCCATTCGCTATTCATTGGACTGTCGTTTCAATTCTGGTTCGTATGACCCCGACCATGTTTCATCTAGAGCGATAATCCTCTCTAAGAACGCGCCATATTCTCTGGTGTAACTTTCCAAATGCTCACTGGCAAGGACGTAGCGGTGCCATTTCTGAACATCCGTAAGGTGATGAGGCACGAATCGTGCTGCAGATTTGCAGTAACCAAGCACGCGCAAAACTGTTTTGTGGCATACTCCTACCTCTACGGCTAATTGTCTTGCTATCCATCGTCGATCCACCGCCATCAATGATTGAATTAACTCCACGTGATAGTTTTGGATGCCAGGTCGACTTGAACTAGCCACATTCTCCCCTCTATCGCGACCTCGGCGCATGAGAGCATTGCTGTTCCACACACACGATTTCGCCAGTTCAAGGATTAGGAAGGCGAGTGTACGCTGTCACCCATCGTGCGACCGTTCGATATTGTAACGCCTGGTTACCACATGCTTCTTGAAGACCTTGATACGTCGTAACATTCCGTAGCGTTCCTGACACGCGCACCTGGATTATGGTCCATGCACGTTGTTCGTACTCGGAAAACATCTCTTTAGGGCGGCATTGTTTGACAAAGATACTTTAACGTTGCGTGCACTCGCCTTCTTAATCCTTGAACTGGCGAAACTGTGCGTGTGGAACAGCAATGTCCTCGTGCTCAGAGTAACAACGCCCTCACGTGTGTATCAGCAATGTGGGGACAGTGTTGCCACTATTTTATATCCAACCGTCGTACTCTTCAAGACTGTGAGGAAAGACCGAATCACGTTAGAGATGGCGACCCACATCAGCATGCCCTGTATATTTCATTAATCAGTTCGGATATCGGACAGAGTCGTTTCGGGGTCGGATTTCAGAGCACATTGGCCGTCGGAATTTTATTACGTAATTGGATTTCTATAGTAGGTGTCTGCGCTCGGAGTAGTAAAAGAATATTCCAACGGACAAAGATGGCTTCAGTTTATGATGAACGGTTTTCAGAGGAGCTGAAACTTTGACTTTCTTGTCGGATGATTTTCCGTTCATTAGCTTTTGAAGGGCTCGCAGGATTCTAACTTAATTTTCTTTCAGAATTCTGTGACCCCTACTAGAAAGAAAAGTGCGTCGAAGAGTAGATAGTTCCTAATATTTCCAGAGCAGTTAATTCGTGGGATAAGCGAATAGGGGATGTTCCCGCGTTCGAGAGGAGAAAATTAAGGAATTCAAATACTGAAATGGAATCGAGTGAAGCCAGCCGAAAATTAAGCTAGAATTTTATCAAGCCGTTCAAAAGCTACTGAACGGAAAATGAATATTTAGATAATTTCAAGATTCAGTTGTCTTCAGTTTTGTTGTAGTGGTCTCAATGTAGCAATGCTGCTCGAACCTGCAAGTTATTGATTGAGATAACCTGCTAAGTACACGAAAATATTAAAGCGAACACTCAGCACTGTTACAGCAGCTCTTTTGTCGTTGCCACAAGAAAGCCCGCTCTTCATTCTGTTCTAGACCGATGGAGACTCATCGCTGAAGCCACTGTTTTGCCGTTTGCCGCGATATTAAGCTCGTTCGTTGCACAACTGCAATCTGGAGTGACTGGTTTCAACTGAGAGGTGAGAACCCTTGGTGCAAGGGTCGGTGAATGGTGCTTACAGATGCCAGAGGTGTCCTGTCAGTCGTTTTGTCACTGGATATATCACAGGTGATTGATTGCGTTTATGGTACTGGCAGCATCCGATAAATTTACCGATCATCCTCATCCGCATACACTCGAGAATGAACAGACTTTCAACGATGACATCAAATGCATTCCCGTGTCCACTGACAGTAGCGGCCAATTATTCGCTCATCACGTCTCAAATGAATTGCAATTCTCAACATGAATAAGCGTTGGTCAAATGAAAAGGTGGCAAGAGTCATGGAAAGGCACATATACGTACCAGTTAAAAGTAGTTACCCTAGGCTTGTAGGCAGCGGTAGCCGGTGAATACCCTTCTCGAAGAAGTATCTGGGTTGGGAGAGGAGCCAATCCGTCACACAGGCACGCAGTTCAGCTTCCAATGGGAAACGTCGACCCTTGAGATGTTTTTTCAGGAGGCCAAGCAAATGGTAATCACAGGGTGACCTTTCCGGACTATTGGGAGGATGCTGTAGTACCTCCCATCGAACTTTTGCCAGAAGAGTGGTGGTTTCACGGGAGACGTGTAGCCGAGCGTTATCGTGTAACAACACAATACCGGAACTCAACACCTTGAGCCTATTGTTTTTGATGGCGGTACGCAGTCGTTGCAGTGTCTGATAGTAAGCTGCGCTGTTGATGGTACCCCGTTGATGGAGAAAGTCGATGAGTAACACAGCCCTTTCATCGAAGAATACCTTCACAGTCCGTGGCGCAGCTTTGAACTTTTTGCGTGCTGGCGATGCGGGATGCTTCCACTGCATACTGCTGCGTTTTGTTTCCTGTTAGGAGAGACAGCGTAAAGTTTCATCACCTGTCACTATTCTGGAAAGGAAGGTAGGGTCACTGTGATACCGCTCCAAATGCTCCAGTGAAATGCCCATTCGAAGACGTTTTGTGCATCGGACAACAACTTTGGCACCCACTGTGCACCCACTGTGCACCCACTTTCCTGTATCCGAACTTCTTATGCACAACTGTCCACATGCTGCCATGACTCACATTGAATGTCTGTTCCAGGAAACGTATGGTCACCCTACGACCGGCCTTCACGCATTCATCCGCTTGTTCCACGAGTTCGGGTGTGACGAAAACGTTGATCTGGCCGGGTCGTGCATCATTCAACAGGCTGTCAGGACCTTGTCGGAAACGTGCGTTCCACTGATTGACAGTTTTTCGTGACACGCAATTTTTCCCATACACAGCGAACATCCTCCTACAATCGTCGATTGTCTTGTTGCCTTCCGCTGATAAAAGGTTGTTTATGACCGCACGTTGTTTGTTTGCCGAAGCAGTGCGCAGTTGAAACGCCATTTTCTCGTAACCCACGCTTCAAACACACCTGTTGATCCCACTGGAGGCCAACGAATGCAGCACACCGCACTATTGCGTACGGTCGTTCCTCGCTGCGTGACGGCACAAACTTGTTTCTCTCCCATCACGTTCACTACGGTCGCGGCTACATTTTTCAGTAGGTTGCTGTTCCATATCCTCGTCGAGGAACTTTTGTGCGTCGTCGTCACCTTTTCATTTGACCAAACCTTATACCTATGAAATGAGTCCGCTCAATAAGATGGCTAAATGACGACGTACAAACGGAACTGCGATTCACTGTAAAACAGATTTACAAGTAGAGTTCTGTTTCTTTAATCTACACAGGCCATTTCCTCCAGCGATAGCCTTTGCTTACAACTGACGCAATCCGTGTCGTCCGTGGCATTTTGAATGTAACCAGACAGGTGGTTTTCCTTGCTTTTGCTAACATCACTGTTACGCACTTCATGCAAATTTTCATAAACGAAACTTTTGAGCTGGTCAATATTTCCATGAGAAATGTACACTGAAGAGCAACTGAATTAGAGATACCTGTCTAGTAACGTGTAGCACCACCTTTCGCCCTGATGACGGCGGCGATTCGTCTCGGCATAGACTCGACAAGACACCGGAAGCGACGGGAAGCCATACGGATCCACGACCCCTCAACAAGCTCCCACAGTTCACGAAGATTTGATGGAGGAAGGTCAGAGCCTCGAACATCTCTCTCGATGGAATCCAAGATGTGCTCGATGGGATTGAGGTCAGGTGACCTAGCTGGCCAAGGAAGCCAGGTCACGTCGGTTGAGTGTTCATCCAACCATTCGGATACAATTCGGGAGTGATAGCATGGTGCATTGTCTTGTTGCAGGATGAGGTCCCCAGTGGGATGTTGAAGACGCACAAACGGGAGCAAATGGTTGTCCAGGATGTCCCGGTAACGTTGACCTGTGAGGGAAGATGTCACACGTACCAGGGGTCCCATTTCAGTCCATGTAAACATTCCCCAGACGAGAATGCCACCCCCACCAGCTTGAAGAGTACCCTGCTGACAAGAAAGATCCATACCTTCATGTGGTTTGCGCCGTACTCGTATCCTTCCATCCGCATGTACCAACGTGAATCTCGACTCATCAGTCCAGGCAACATTTTTCCACATGTCTAGGTTCCAGAAGCGATGTTCCCGCGCCCATGCTTATCTTTGCACCCTGTGATGTGCGGTCAGCAGCGGTACCTTCGTGGGACGATGGCTTCTGTACCCCATAGCGAGGAGATGGTTCTGGATGGTGTGGCTGCTTACACGTTTTTGAACACGAGCGTTGCATTGCCGAGTGATTTCTTGCACTGTGGCCCGTCTATCCGCTGTTACAATGCGAGCTAACCGACGATGACCCCGCTCATCCTCACGCTGTTGTCCACGGCATTTGGCCCTTGCAGGGATGCTTTTACCGGATTCGATGTACTCACGGTGCACGCGTGACACAGTGGCTGGTGAAAATCCCAGTGCCTGCACGACTTCCGAGATGGAGTGACCCATTCGTCGGGCCCCGACAATTTTACCACGATCAAATGCGCTTAGATACTTCGTTTTACACCTATTGCGTCCGAATCTTACTGATTCCCGTCGCATCACTCCTTATATTGTCCGATCGTTGCATACGTCATGTCGTTTCCGTTTACACGGCCGCCCACAGCGCCACATTTGCATAACGCCAGCTGTCTCTAATTCAATTGCTCTTCAGTGTATAGGTTGTTCATAAATGATTACAGTAATTTAAGTATGTTATAAATTTTAAATCAGTACTGTTAATTAAACACAGTTTTCAAACAGAAGCATCGCCACGGTGGCTAGTTGTCTAAATTCTGGCTTCTGACCATTAGGTCGAGATGGGCCAGGATTGGAATCCCGCTGAAGCAATGTTGTTGTGTTTTTCTTATGGCACTAGATTTCTCCTTTCTGTGGAACCAGTCACCCTATATTAGGAACGGGCAAGTGCTTATGACGCATCGAGTTGCCCCCTTCCCTCTTAAAAAGACAGGAGCAGATACGCATACAGAGTTTTAATACATGGTTAATGGACTTAATATACTTCTGCTTGTACACACCTAGTGGTACGAAAAATGTCTAAACGATATTCACACTCGCGCCACACTTTTTTCCTACATCTCTAGGGTAAGCTGATGATTTTACCTACACCGTCCAAATGCGGACTTCGTAGGGATACGAGGAACTCTCTCATAAGAAAAATAGTGAAGGCATTGCGACAGCAATCCCACCAGGATCCGGCATTCCTTCACCCGGACAGGATCGGTCCGGCGATCATCAGAGATCTGCCGCCTCCACAGGACCGACACTTCCCACGCCTTTGCCATAACCCGTATGTGTGACGTGCGTTTTAAACTTTGCGTCTGGCTGGGAGATTTTATTCTCCAACGCGAGTGTATGTGGGGCCTAAGCCCTTTATTGGGTCCTGGCTAAAGAAAATTATACATGCTTTTATATACACTAGGGGTCCAGTGCAATAAGTAAACACCTTTATTTTCACGAGCCCCCCTCACAGAGAATTGGTAATAAAAGGCAGCACTAGGGCCCGTGCTGCCAGGACGACACTAGGGCAAGTCGTCGCTCCTCTTCTGTCTTCCGTCATCTGTCTTCGCATCTCGTCGTTACTCTTCCGTTAATATTTCTTCCTGCGTCGCCACGAAGTCCTTGACCAGCTCGATGAGTCCTTGAGGCGCTCTGAGATACGCGATCAAGATCAAGAGGTCCTTCGTTTTCCCTATGTCGGGGGCGAGGACTTTTCTCCGACCTACAAGAGAAACACATACTAAAATTATGTGTGCGACGTCAGCGGTTTGTGCCCCGCAGCCACACACTCTATCCCTTATCGCAAAGCGGCGAAAATACTCCGGCGATACGCCATGGCCGGTGAGTATTTGATTCAGGGATCCATCACATTCTAGTCGCCCGATGGAGACTCGGGGAAAGATACGGTGTTTTTTTCCTTCCCGTATCCACCTCATCCCATCGCGTCTGCCACTCCACCATTGTGGCCTATTTAAGCTTAGTGCGAACGCTGCACCGGCGTTCGCAACTCTATATCAATTCTATATATTCCGGCAGCTTGCTTCGCTAGCCGGTCTGCTCTTTCATTGCCACTGGTTCCGACATGGCTTCGGACCCAGTGGAACGACACTACCGCATTGTTCAGATGCTTTATTAGAGCCTTCACATCTCTGACAAGAGGAGTCTTACTCCCGAACTGACCAAGTGCTTTATGGGCCGCTTGGTTGTTTGAGAAGACTTTGATTTCAGTGTCACTGCAATTGAGCATAGTCCAACGCAGTGCCTGTCTGATCGCCAGCAACTCCGCCTGGAACACAGAGGAGTTGGGCGAGAGTTTCATTTGTTCTGATCTGTGGGTTAACTGTTGTTATGGCACCAGTAATGCACTCCCACAAAGTCTTGATATTTGGAACAAGCGTTGCATAAACCACATCTTTAACATAACCGCACAGAGGAATCCAGATGGGTAAAGTCTGGTGAACTTAGGTCAATCCATCAATCTGGAAACGTTGCATCAAGAGTTTTACGAACAACATGTTCCCAATGAGGAGGTGCCCCATCTTGTTGGAAGATGTCAGTTGACTGGCGCCTGACTTTTAGCTGTGGGATGGCGTAATTAATAAACATATCTATGTATACATTTGCGGAAACTGTTTTCACAGGGAAGAAAGTACCAATTTTTCGGCCAGGCACACACCAGATATTGATCTCCGAACTGTCCCGAATATGCGTTCTTATGACATAGGGATTTTCCTATCTCCAAATATATACATTCTGTCTGTTGACTACAACTCCAAGATGGAACATAACCTCGTCGGAAAAGCATACACGCGGCGAGGAGTAATTGCTCTCGTCAATGAGCTTTAAAATGTCATTAGCAAACGTTACCTGTTTTGGAAGCTGCAATTCTGGAAGAATTTGCAGCTTATAGTCGTGTAACTGTAAACGATTGTGTTAACACCTTCTGCACCGTAGATTTTGGAAACTGTAGTTGTCGTGAGGCTTGTCTTATCGATTTCCGTGGTGACCGTTAAAAAGCAATTTGGATGTTTCTCACCATCTCTTCTAAAACTGATGCTCCTTCCCTTTTCTACTGTCTCTACTTCCAAGAATTTTGCCATCCACGACTCAGTTAATTTCATATGAGATGCTTTTTTCCAAATTTTATTCTGAACTTTCGTTGAATGCTGATAGGGCAGTTTTTTTTTTACCAGCCACTCAACACATTATGCCTTCGCTGTCACAGACGCCATCTTAACTGCTACAACGGTCCTAGTGACAAATATGGTAAACGAAACACAGAGATTCCATGAGTGTACGCCCCCCCCCCCGGTGGCGCAACGGTCTGAACGATGGCTTCGAATCATTCGTCCGAGATGGGTCCGGGTGTGAATCCCCGTGAGGCATGGATGTTGTGTTTGTCTTATGGTGCTGACTCTCTCCCTTCCCTGGATCCAGTGACCCTAAATTAGGGACGGACGACTGCTTATAGCCCATTGAGTTGCCACGGTGGTCGTTAAATCTGCAATCAATCAATCAACCACGAGCGTACGAGATCAGATGTAAAAAGAAAACGGATATAAGACTCATCATTAAAAATTTATAGCATAGTGTAGTCAGGCTAATCATTTATGAACATCCTTCTCATGTACAGATCCCAAAATTTTAGCTTAATTCCGATTTAGGCCCAGGCAAATGCATAGGTTTGTAGAATGAGAAGTTTTGTTGATTACAATGGTAGACTGCCTGATCACTTTGAAGTTGATTGGACAGAGACAGGCATAAACAATCGCCCTTGGATGTTGAATTCCTGTTGCTTTTCACATCGTTGGCTATTTTAAGCGCTAAAGTTAATGAATTATAAAATCAAACTCTTACATAGCCTTGGGAAGATTTTGTACTATGCTTGGGTGTAGGTATTCTTAAAAAAAACAAAGTATTAATATTTTATGATAGGATATTGCATTTTATTAAATCTTCCGTCATATTACACTTTTTGGAATGCACATGTGTAGTATCTGTGACTTTTAAATGTCATCGTATATAAACAAAGATATGTAAGGTCAGGTGATGTACAACATACCACAGCCTCTCCTTGACAAATATCAACCCCGCTTTCTCGTGGTGCATCCTGTTCCCGCTAAAGGGGCTCTGATGACGGCCAATAGCGGTATAGCTATACCATTGGGATTACAGGAAATGCTATCCCACACTCACCAACCAGCTTGGTCAGCGTGGTGAGTTATGGCCAAACCCCTCCAAAATGATTCTACAGCTTAAATCGTGGCTTTCAGTCTCCGGCAGATGGAGAAAATAAAGGGATAAAGATTCATGGAGATTATCTAACTCACTTTCGTTTTGCTAATGACGTAGTCAGTTTTGTAACTACCCGTTGGAACTCCATAGTATGATCAAAGAACTTGCTGACAGGAGTAAAGAAGCGGGATTAAAAATGAGCTTTCAGAAGACAAAAGTGATGTACATTGCTTTTATAAAAGATGAAGATTTATCAATTGATGGGGAAAAGCTGGAGATAACCGATACCTACATTTACCTTGGACAGCAGATATCAAGTGAAGGCCACAGAGATGAAGAAATTAATCGGGGTACAAAACTTGCCTGGAAAGCTTTTGTAAGAAACAGTATAATTTTCAAGAGTAATATGCCATTATGTTTTGAAAGAAAAGTGTTTGATCAGTGCATTCTTCCAAGGCTTACGTATGGTGCAGAGACGTGGACCTTAACTAAAAAAGACATACAAAGACTGCAGACAACTCAAAGCAGCATGGAGAGGTGCATGCTTGGTGTAACCAGGAGAGAGAAAAAAAGGAACGCGTGGATCAGAAAAATGACAAGAGTGGAAGACATCATGATCAGAGTAAAATCCCTGAAATGGCAATGGGCTGGACATATTGCCAGAAGGACAGACCATCGATGGACAACCGACATTTTAGACTGGAGATTCCAAGGGACAGGAAAAGATCCAGAAGAAGACCACATGGGAGATGGGTGGATGAAATTCGAAAGTATGCGGTAGTAACATGGAGGAGACTGGCACAAGACAAACCGTTGTGGAAGAAACTTGGGGAGACCTTCATCCAGCAGTAGATTGATAATGGTTGACAATGATGATTAACAAAGAGGACAGGAGCAATACTTTCATTTCAAGTGTTCATATTTTTCTTATTTTTTTGTGGTGGGGGTGGGGAGTTAAGCGCCTAACGTGAGCAACTCAATGGGCTATAAGCAGTCGTCTGTCCCTAATTTGGGGCAACTGGTTACAGGGAGAGGGAAAGAGCCAATGTCGTAAGAGAATCCATGCCTCATTCACCATCCATGCGCCATTCGGGATTCAAACCAGTCCCATATTGGACGAATGGTAGGAAGCCAGCTCTTCCTACCACTCGGCTATGGGGGCGAATTTCATAAATTTTTGCAATTTGCATCACTTATTAAATAAGTGGGAACTGCTTTCTATGTTAATGATTATATCACCGAAAATAAAATTTCTTACGCATGTCGAAATTTTCTAATTTCATTTTTCATTTTCCCTTTTATTCAGAATAAATATTTGGAATAAAATAATCACGCATTAATTTTGTAAGTTTGTGAATTGCTGGTTCAAAAAGTTCAGAGTTCTTGACTGATTTTTTTTTAAATTTTAATCCTGTATTCGTTGAAGCCTGAACATAAAATTCTTAATCCAGGGCTTTCAGGGACACAAAATGAGAGAACTGAATAAAGCGTTGTTTCAGCTTAATAATGCTCGATGTCATTGTAACGCACTATGTTGGAAGGTATTTTAGGAAGAGTTTATTTGAACCTGGCTCTAAACAACCATAAGAATAGGATGCTCGTTGGTGTAGTGGGTAAGAGAGCCCAATAGAAAAGTGGTCACAGAAGTTGAGACAGAGGCATGGACGCCCACAACGAGGATCATGCAGGGTAAAGTGACCCCCTTCCTGGAAATCGAATAAAATCTGAAAATTTTCTGATTACACTTCTGTAACTTACGGCGTGAATCTTGTAATTTAGACGCAGAATCAACGTCTTGGCACCACTTTTGGAAAGAAAGCTGTTGTGGAAACAGAAAAGATTTCTCTTTCAGAAAGTACGCAGGAAACGCAGAAAGTTTACCCGGCAGTTTCAAGGCAGTTGTAACATCTTTCAGTAACCTGCGCAGTATGAACACTCGCCGCAATGACGCTTATAATTGCAAGATCTTTAGTAACCTGCGTAGGATGAAAACTTGAAGACATGACGCTTACCATTATAAGATCTTTTAGTAACCTGCGTAGGATGAAAACTCGCAGCAATGATGCTTACCATTGCAAGATCTTTAGTAACGTACGTAGAATGAACACTCGCCGCAATGACGCTTACCATTGTAACATCTTTTAGTAACCTGCGCAGTATGAACACTCGCAGCAATGACGCTTACCATTTTAAGATCTTTTAGTGACCTGGGTAGAATGAACACTCGTAGCAATGACGCTTACCATTGTACGATCTTTTGGTGACCTGGGTAAAATGAACACTCGTAGCAATGACGCTTACGATTGTAAGATCTTTTAGTAACCTGCGTAGGATGAACACTCGCAGCAATAACGCTTACCATTATAAGATCTTTTAGTGACCTTCATTCTACCCAGGTCACTAAAAGATCTTACAATGGTAAGCGTCATTGCTACGAGTGTTCATTCTACGCAGGTCACTAAAAGATCTTACAACGGCAAGCATCATTGCTGCGAGTGTTCATACTACGCACGTTACTAAAAGATGTTACAATGGTTAGCGTCATTGCTGCGAGTGTTCATTCTACGTACGTTACTAAAGATCTTGCAATGGTAAGCATCATTGCTGCCAGTTTTCATCCTACGCAGGTCACTAAAAGATCTTACAATGGTAAGCGTCATTGCCGCGAGCGTTCATCCTACGCAGGTTACTATAGATCTTGCAATGATAAGCGTCATTGCAGCGAGCGTTCATCCTACGCAGGTTACTAAAGATCTTGCAATGATAAGCGTCATTGCTGCGAGTGTTCATTCTACGCAGGTCACTAAAAGATTTTACAAAGGTAAGCGTCATTGCCGCGAGCGTTCATGCTACGCAGGTTACTAAAGATCTTGCAATGATAAGCGTCATTGCCGCGAGTGTTCATCCTACGCAGGTTACTAAAGACCTTGCAATCATAAGCGTCATTGCTGCGAGTGTTCATTCTACGCAGGTCACTAAAAGATTTTACAAAGGTAAGCGTCATTGCCGCGAGCGTTCATCCTACGCAGGTTACTAAAGATCTTGCAATGATAAGCGTCATTGCCGCGAGTGTTCATCCTACGCAGGTTACTAAAAGATCTTGCAATGGTAAGCGTCATTGCCGCGAGTGTTCATCCTACGCAGGTTACTAAAGATCTTGCAATGATAAGCGTCATTGCTGCGAGTGTTCATTCTACGCAGGTCACTAAAAGATTTTACAAAGGTAAGCGTCATTGCCGCGAGCGTTCATCCTACGCAGGTTACTAAAGATCTTGCAATGATAAGCGTCATTGCCGCGAGTGTTCATCCTACGCAGGTTACTAAAGACCTTGCAATCATAAGCGTCATTGCTGCGAGTGTTCATTCTACGTACGTTACTAAAGATCTTTAAATGTTAATCGTCATTGCTGCGAGTGTTCATTCTACGCAGGTCACTAAAAGATCTTGCAATGGTAAGCGTCATTGCTGCGAGTGTTCATTCTACGCAGGTCACTAAAAGATTTTACAAAGGTAAGCGTCATTGCCGCGAGCGTTCATGCTACGCAGGTTACTAAAGATTTTGCAATGATAAGCGTCATTGCTGCGAGTGTTCATCCTACGCAGGATGAACACTCGCAGCAATGACTGGTGCGCGGATATTTGATGCTCCCTACATTACCGTCACCTTTAAGTTGATGACTTAGGTTGATACAGAATGATACACCTTTCTATATCAACCTAAGTCTTTAGGTTGATGCACCTTTAGGTTGATACAGAATGAGGAGCTGAGGTCATTGCTATAATTATCTATTCACTAGTTATCAACCTTAAAACGGCGTACGACGAAACAAAATCACGCAAAATTTAGTTTAACTTTCTAACGCTACTGTATTGAAGGGTTAATGGGTGGAGGGTTGAAACTTATTTTGTTATAAGTAGAACTCTGTAAGCTGTCTAATGATATATTATTTATTACTCTACGATTATTAGTTTCGAAGATATAAGCGATATAAGCGTTCAAAGTGTACCATGTTTTCGTTGCATCCATGCTCCCGTTGTTACCCCTTACCCAGCGCGGAGGAAGACTTAAATCTACGTCAAAAATTCTGTAGGCGCCCATGGAAGAAAGGTCTCAAAACTCGAATGAATCAACCACTGAAACCTTGGTCCGAGTCCAATAAATGAACGTTCTATTTTAAAAGAAATGTTTCGAGGTGAACGACGCCTCTCAGAAGGCAGTTTCTCGTTTTAAGCAACCACTCATTTTCTTAGAGTACTCACTTTGGGTTTAATTCCAGCATTATTTCGCAGCCCAATTCCACATTAGCTCATTCGCTTATCACGCTCCTTAAATTCATTGGGTTAGCTTTAATTGGCTCAGAGGGAGACTTACTTTTGTCCTAAATGGGAAACGAGAACTTGAGAAGAGGGACACAAGGTTGTTCTGTCACTTAACAAGACGTTTTCTGCGTAGAGTGAAATCACGATTCTTGCTTCAACCACTCTTTTTTATTTCCCCGTGCAGGAATGAGATCGTTGGTCGTAAAGTTGAGGCCTCGCTTCTCCAGCCGCAACAGCCAACAAGATATGACAACTGTATTTTTCTTTATTTACTTTTTTATCTTCTTTAACGCAAGTGTCCTTGACCTAGAGGGACGAGACAAAGTCAAGAATCACCCGCAGTGCTGTTGTCGCGGTGCGTGATGTTTAATCCCTGTTCTCATACCCCATAATTCCACGCATTCAGGCGTTTGACAGGTGAAAACGAAATAATAAAATAAGCTTTTATCTGGAAAATTTCCCCTAAATAAAATACAAATAAAGACATTTTTTATTTAGATGTACTAAAATTTCGTTTTGATGCTCTTGATTGACATCGTGCATGCTGTTTAAAAGTGAAGAAATGAAATAATATCCGTTGGCCGTTGGCCGATCGGCTAGGATGCTAGCTTCTGAAGGCCAATGGCTTAGACTTCAATATCTTAAATACAGAATCTAATGTTTTTTTTTTTTTTTTTTCATTCGGTGCTTGTTCTACATTATACTCGAATCCATCCACAACAATTTAGTTAACCTTTAATGATCGTGGGAGTCATGAAATTGAGAAGATTTAAACCAATTTAATCTCCTGAATCCGTTTTTTATCGTAAAAAAGAGGTATGTAATGCTTTGAGGAACTATACGGATTAGTTTACCTTTGAAAGTATAAAGACGCTCAAATTTTTATCCGTGACAAAGAAATCACTTGCATATATCAATGAGTTTCAAAGCAACATACAATAAAACGCCGATTATTCGGTGATCAATCATTCGTATGGTAGGATGAACCAACTTTCTTTTAATTTTTTTTAATTCTTATGCAAATGGATTCGTAAAATAACAGAAATCGTTACTGCTTATTTTAAAAAGCATTGTACCATGATTAAACAATGCATCGTCTTCTAGCAGAACGTATTTGTCATCAGTATTGCTATTTCCCGTTCTGCTGTTAGGGTGGGCTGTCAAGTGTTTACGAATTTTATCTAGTCTCATTTGTCTAGTAAACATTACAATAGCTTATTCGTGTAATTCTTTTGTAGAACCAAATTTATCTAGCATTTCAGCCCCTACAATGTTGGGAAAATGAAAAAGTTGTTTCAACAGTGGAAAATAAATTGAAGAATATTAAAAGAGGTGAAAAAGGTGAAAGTGTTTCATCACTTGCAGCCGAATTTTGTATTGGTTAGCAAACTATTCGACACATAAACCAACCCAAGATAGACAAATCTGTTTCTATTAGGTGTGCAACTTAATTCTCGGCCCCTAAAAACAAGCGATCGTAGAACGTCGGCAAATGCAAATAGCTGTGTGCGATAATGGCTGATTGCATCGACATCAAACAGCTTTCGAGGCAACCGTAACCGCTCACAGCTGTAGTGACAGAAGTGACGAAAGTTGACGGTGAAAGCAATGTTGTTCAAGAAGCAACATTTGAGGCACTGCCTCCTGTTTGTGTTTCAGCTGAAAAAAAGTGCCGCGGAAGTCCAGCAAATGATCTGTGTTGCTTTAGGTGAATCTGCTGTGTCTAACAGTACGTGTAAGAAGTGGTTCCAGAGGTTTACGATGGGAAATTTCGATCTCCGTGATGCAGAACGTCCAGGACAGCCACAGAAAGTTGACGATGAGGAACTGGAACAACAGTTGGACGCGGATCCCTATCGCATACAGTCAGAGCTCTCCCAGGAACTCGGAGTAACACGGCAAGCCATTGCAAAGCCCCTGCACAAGCTCGGATGGATTCAAAAGAAGGGCTGTTGGGTGCCCCACCAACTCACAGCTGCAAACAAGTCTAGGCGCTACAATGTTGCTGTGTCCTTGCTCTCCAGATTCAAGAAGGATTTCCTCCAAAAGATTTTGACCTGTGATGAGAAGTGGATCTTCTATGATAATCCTAAGCGGCGCAAATTGTGGGTTTATCCAGGTCAGCCTACCACCGGTACCGCCAAACCGAATATCCATGCCAGGAAGTTGTTGCTGTGCATATGGTGGGATCAGCACGGTGTCGTACACTATGAGTTGCTCAAACCTGGTGAAACGGTCAATGCTGAGCGTTATTGTCAGCAACTCATTCGTGTGAGTGACGCAATGGAAGCGAAAAGGCCATACACCGGCAAGGGCAGAAGGTCAGTCCCGTTGCTTCAGGATAACGCCCGTCCTCACACCGCGAAAAGGACTTTAAACACGATTACCGACCTAGGATGGGAGATTCTGTCCCACCCGGCGCATTCTCCAGACTTCGCCCCGTCAGATTATCACCTCTTTCGCTCCCTGCAAAATACTTGTGCTGACCTCCTTCTGTCGAGGAGGTCAACACAAGTATTGATGACTTTATCAACTCGAAATAGCCCTCGTTTTTCCGCAGTGGCATTCGGCAGCTACCTGACCGATGGCTCAAATGTATCCAACACGACGGGGATTATTTCCCTGATTAAATACGTATTCGATTTGCTATATTAAACTGTCAACGTGTCGTGCCTGTGGCCGAGAATTAAGTTGCAAGCCTAAAAATAAATTGCTTGCGCTTCAAAAGAAAGTTGCTCAAAGGTGCCACAGAGGATGTTCACACATTGTTTAGGTCTGCTCTTTTCTAAGCGCTCTTTTTAGCAGTCCGAAGACACAATAGTCCATTGGTGACACATCAGGTGACTTTGAAGTAATACGAGCAAAAGGTATGCACCTAATACCCGTCTCTTTTTTTCATTTTCCCGAGAAATACTGATAGATTTGGATGCATGACTGGTAGTCTTTTCTTGATGGAGTTCTACACTTTGAAGGCTCTGTGGATAAAGGAATGGTATTTCCTCTTTGAATATAGGAGTTAAAACATTATTTTGGTGATATGTAGGATTGATTTTAACATTCTTTTTAACTTTACTTAACTTTAATTTCTCATTATCCGAAAAACCAGCAATAATCAAGGATCATTTACTGAAACTGTCTTTAGAATCTTGGAACCATGTTTGTAAGTCCTTTTCTGCTCTTTTGCGATAGCAAATCGACTTATTTGTGTTACAGACATTTAGGTGGATCCGTGCTTCACCAACAGTCGCAATAAATTTCCATCTGTCTGGTGTTAAAGGATTTTTATGAAGAAGTCTACACCGTGTTCTGGGCTCAGCCGCGTGCCTGGGCAAAATCCGGTGAACATTTATTTATTTATTTATTTATTTATTTCTTCAGATTCAAATCTTTGTTAATGACCTTGTTTACAGTTGATACAGGGATTTTTAACGACTTAGCGAGTGCTCTATGGCTCAGTAGAATTTCTTTTAAGACCAGGGATCTTACTTATGAGGTAGTCGTAAAAGTACGTTCCTTCTTTGGATATTCGTTTTGTGTCCCTTTTCCTGTTAAAAGCAATGCTCGACATTTTTTGCTTCTATTATTAATATAATTGCTTATTTCACATTTCAAAATGTGAAATAAGTAATTTGCAAAATATTATTTGCGAATTGCTTATTTTAAAATATATAATAAGCAATTTGTGAAATATATATTTGCTTATTTCACATTATGATTTCACAGCGTTTTTTTAATTATAGAGTATGACTATTTCTCTACGTAAAGAACAAAAACATAACCTTCTATCCACAGTTGTTTACGTGCGCCATTTTCTTAGCAGACGATATTTAAATGCAGCAGATGTTTCTTTCATTTTCATTTAACACCCTGTTGCCAGTTTCAGTTATTTGAAACTTCCTTTATTTTCCGTAATTTCTTATCAAACAAGTATTAGAAATGTATGAACACCCTCTGCATAAATGAACAGCATTGTATACTTTTAGATTCCTAGATTTTGGCGTGGATTTTTTAATGATTTAGCACTGTATACTTTTAGATTCCTAGATTTTGGCGTGGATTTTTTAATGTTTTAGCATTGTATACTTTTAGATTCCTAGATTTTGGCGGGGATTTTTTAATGATTTAGCACTCTATACTTTTAGATTCCTAGATTTTGGCGTGGGTTTTTTAATGATTTAGCATTGTAAACTTTTAGATTCCTAGATTTTGGCGTGGATTTTTTAATGATTAAGCATTGTATACTTTGAGATTCTTAGTTTTAGGCGTGGATTTTTTAATGTTTTAGCATTGTATACTTTTAGATTCCTAGATTTTGGCGTGGATTTTTTAATGATTTAGCACTGTATACTTTTAGATTCCTAGATTTTGGCGTGCGTTTTTTAATGATTTAGCACTGTAAACTTTTAGATTCCTAGATTTTGGTGTGGATTTTTTAATGAGTAAGCATTGTATACTTTGAGATTCCTAGTTTTTGGCGTGGATTTTTTAATGTTTTAGCATTGTATGTTTTTAGATTCCTAGATTTTGGCGTGGATTTTTTAATGATTTAGCACTCTATACTTTTAGATTCCTAGATTTTGGCGTGGGTTTTTTAATGATTTAGCATTGTAAACTTTTAGATTCCTAGATTTTGGCGTGGATTTTTTAATAATTAAGCATTGTATACTTTGAGATTCCTAGTTTTTGGCGTGGATTTTTTAATGTTTTAGCATTGTATACTTTGAGATTCCTAGTTTTTGGCGTGGATTTTTTAATGTTTTAGCATTGTATACTTTTAGATTCCTAGATTTTGCCGTGGATTTTTTAATGATTTAGCACTGTATACTTTTAGATTCCTAGATTTTAGCGTGGGTTTCTTAATGATTTAGCATTGTATACTTTTAGATTCCTAGATTTTGGCGTGGATTTTTCAATGATTAAGCAATGTATACTTTGAGATTCCTAGTTTTTGGCGTGGGTTTTTAAATGATTTAGCATTGTATACTTTTAGATTCCTAGATTTTGGCGTGGATTTTTTAATGATTAAGCATTGTATACTTTTAGATTCCTAGTTTTTGGCGTGGATTTTTTAATGATTTAGCATTGTATACTTTTAGATTCCTAGATTTTGGCGTGGATTTTTAATGATTAAGCATTGTATACTTTGAGATTCCTAGTTTTTGGCGTGAGTTTTTTAATGATTTAGCATTGTATACTTTTAGATTCCTAGATTTTGGCGTGGATTTTTTAATGATCAAGCATTGTATACTTTGAGATTCCTACTTTTTGGCGTGAGTTTTTTAATGATTTAGCATGGTATACTTTTAGATTCCTAGATTTTGGCGTGGATTTTTTAATGATTTAGCATTGTATATTTTTAGATTCCTAGATTTTGGCGTGGATTTTTTAATGATTAAGCATTGTATACTTCGAGATTCCTAGTTTTTGGCGTGGGTTTTTTAATGATTTAGCATTGTATCCTTTTAGATTCCTAGATTCTGGCGTGAATTTTTTAATGATTTAGCATTGTATACATAGAAGATGTAATGATGAAGTGGTTTTTACAGTAAAGAGCTGAAGAAATCCAATATCAGGACCGACCACTGATTTTAAGCAAGGCAAATTTTTTTAATTAGATGCGCTCTAGACATTTGAATTTTCTTCTGGTTGGGTAAAACGACTTAAAGAAGAGCATATTATAATGTAGTTAGAAAGCAGAGTGAAAAGCTCAGTGCGGTAACATTATTCTGTGACGAAATAACCATAATTATTAAAGAGAACAATCACAAATATACAATGCTGATGAAACAGGACTTCATTTCCGAGCAATGCTAATTCGCACATCAGCAACTGTACAAGAAAAAACTGCGCCAGGATACAAGATAAGTAAAAACAAAATGATAATTCCGTGCTGGTCAAACGCTTCATGAAAAGACAAATTAAAATTAGCCTTAGTGGGATGTTATGTACCTGCTCCGCATAACGCACACGAGATAAAAGCAGATAGCTGCGCGAGCATATGTCCACGTAGCTCAATCGGGAGAGCGACTTACTCCGGAGTGAGGGGACCCGGATTCGACAAGCCCGTGTTTTCACATTGGCGCCCGAACTTCGAGGATGACCTGGCCGTTAAGTTTCTCGCAATGGTGTGATGTTCTTTCCACACCGCGATACAGGAAAAATGAGAATCCCTTCTTCAGTGCTTCGAAAAAATAAATGTGCGTAAATCCATGTTCTTCAGCGGATGACTACCTACAGCGACACATAGTGCCGGCTGACCCGTTGGTCATGCCCCCGGCCCTCTTACGGGGGGCGTGTCTGCATCGCACGACGCACACGAGATAAAGGCAGATAGCAGCGAGAGCACATGTCCTCGTAGCTCAGTTGGGAGAGCGGCATACTCCGGACTGAGGGGACCCGGGTTCGAAGCCCGTCGTGGACAAACCTGTGTTTTCGCAGGGAAAATCGAAATCTCCTAGAAGTTTGAAGGCATAACAAATATTATAGTAGATTATTATAATCATAGATCCGTCGGAACGACTAAGGATATTTTCCGAAAATTGTGGAAAGACAAATTCGTTCCACAAGTTAAAACATTTCGTTAAAATCTCAGAAAAGTCTTCCCCACCATCAACCAGTAATAAAACTTTTTGCAGAAAATGACGACGTTGTCGCTCTTTATCTTCCCTCAAATGTAATATCACTAGCTCAACCTATGGACCATGATGTAAATTATTGTACGAAAAAACTTTGATGGACTTTATTATGGAAGAGAAAAATCTTCTTTCATTTTGGAAGTTCCAAACAGTTAAAAATGCTATGTACACTGAGTGGCCACTTTATTATGACCACCCTCTCAGTACTTCGTTGGGCCACCTTTTTCCTTTAATACTGCGTCGATTCTTCGTGGCATGGGCTCCACGAGATGCTGGTAGGTGGTTTGTGGAATCTGAGACCATGTTTGATGAATAGCACTTTCATTGCAGGGTTGTGGATCCAGCTGTCTGATGGCTCGTTCAACTTCATCCCACAAATTCTCAATGGGGTTGAGATCTGGAGATTGTGGGAGCCACCTAAGCAAAGTAAACTCACTGGTATGTTCCTGAAACCAATCCTGTACAATACGAGCACTATGGCAGGACGCATTATCTTGTTGAAAGTAGCCATCGCCACTGGGATAAACCATCCACATGACAGGATGCACTTGGTCCGCAACGATGTTTAGATATGATGTGCCAGTCAGACGGTGATCAACACGAATTAAAGGGCCCAAAGCATGCCAGGAAAACATTCCCCAAACCTCCACCAGCTTGAAGGGTTGTAGCAATGCTTTTGGAGTCCATGCTTTCGTGCTGTTTCCGCCAAATTCTCCCTCGGCCATCGGCATGGTGCAACTGAAAACGTGATTCATCGGACCACATAATTTGTTTCCAATTATCAACTGTCCAATCATTGTGCTCTTGTGCAAACTGGAGACGTTTTCTCTTGTTAACTGCAGACAGCAAATGTGTTCGAACAGGCATTCGGCTGCCATATCCCATCCGATGCAGTGCACGGCGAACAGTGCGTGCAGAGATCATTTGAGGGGATCCTTGATGAAGATGGTCTGTAATTTGCTGCACGTAGAGACCCAGTTTTTTTGGCTGGCAGTCCAGTCTTTAAACACTTTAACAACAGCTGCTCTGAAACATTTCACGAATGCGGCGGTTTCGGTGATACTCGCTCCATGGCTTCGAGCTCCTACAATCATCCCACGTTGAAAGTCCGTCAAATCGCATTTTTTACCCAACTCGTCACCCAAAAATCACTTCTACTACTGTCGCAAGCACTAAGCTTTCCCTTTTTATATTAGCCTCGCCCTCTGGCGGCAACAGCGTGCAGCCATAGGTCATTTGCTTAAAACTGTCAGGTGGTCATAATAAAGTGGCCACTCAGTGTATAATATTTTTACATTCTGGACAGAAGTTCATAGTGAAACAATTGAAAAATCACTAAAAAAAATATTACCCGACTTTGTGATCGCTAAAAATCATTTGTAAGTGAAAGACTCAACTAACAGTTTAGAAATCGACCCTGATATTATAAAATCAGCTCAAAATATTGACGGGTGCGAAGACATAGACGAGGAAAATATTAACGAGTGGTTAAATGTAGACAAAAGTGAAGCCGGAATCGAAAAAATGACTGCCGGTGACTTAATCCAAAGTGAAGCCGGATACGAAAAAATGACTGCCGGTGACTTAATCTAAAGTGTGCAAGAACCGACGATAGGATCAAGTGTTTCTCTTGACGAGGACGATGATGAGGAACTACAACAAGCTAACAAAGTAAGTTGTAATGAAGCCCTAACAGCTGCAGAGACATTACTTCAATTCGTGGGAAGTCAAGATGATGTTAGTTACACTGAAATTTTACAAATTCGAAAGGTATTAGCAAATAAAACAAAATGACGGGTGTAGTGAATCGACACCATCAGACCGTCACTAGTGGTGAATGCAATATGGTTCTGAGTACGCATACGGATTATCCTGTGCCTATATTCGGCAATTATGCATGTTGATAGACCTGTGTATCGAAAAATGATATCCGTCTGTCCACAACACATCTTCCAACCACTGGGGGATCCTCTGTAATCTTTGCCAGAGCATATTTGGCAAATTCCTCCCGCTGTGTGGTATATCCGACAGTAACAGCTGGTGTAACGTTTGCAGTTTTTATGGGTACAGATTTAACAATCCGCGAAGGATGCGATTTACCGTAGATTGGATTATGCCCAAACATTTTGCCGCTTCACGAGCACTGTTTGCTCCACTTGTTGTTTGAAATGCTAGTTCGTCCATTTGGGATGCCTTAGCATTCGGACGGGACTTCTATAACTGTGGTCGTCTGTGTTGGGAGCGATCCAGCAAACTTCCAGTTTCGTCGAATCGTCATAGCAGACACTAAAAACTGACACACGTAATAGGACCATGGCAATTTTTTAATTCTTTCGGTGTTCGGAACAATTGAAAACAACCAAAGCCTAAAGAGAGCAACGGGATATCTGAGTAAGGGAAGAAAACAGATTATGGCTCTGAGAAAAGAAGATGGTTCGGTAACAAGAAATAGAGGTGAAATTTTGACAAGAGTGAAAGATTTCTACTCAAAACTATATGAAAGGAATGATACATGTACTCCAGACATTACGAAAGGTATCAGTACCAGAGTTCTTCCAGTCCTCCTAGCAGAAGTTGCACATGCAATCAAGAACATGAAACGGGGGAAATCTCCAGGAAAAGATGGATTTACTGTAGACATCATACATGAAGCAAGTGGAGAAATTTAAACGGTACTCGTCTAAGTTTTCACTCGATGCCTTAATGAAGGGAAGATTCCTGAAGATTGTAACAACGCTACAAAGATCCTGCTACATAAAAAAGGTGACATTGATGATCTCACGAACTACAGATCTATCAGCCTCCTATCAGTGGTTTATAAAACCTTCACTAAAGTTCTTTCACACCGCTTGAAGGTGACACTGGACATGGCTCAACCGAGAGAACAAGACGGATTCAGGAGTGGCTACAGCATGTAACGTATACTCTAGATTCACTTTCCTTTTGATTTTTACTATCTCTGGTTATTTTATTTTACTATGTAAATTATCTTCTTACTGAACGAGATGTTATTTCTCCCGCTGAATGAGATCTGGCAATGAGTGTAAGTCATGACGTGGTGGTAGCCAGTATAAATAGGCACGTTCAACGATACGTAGGGAGAGCTTTTTGTTGATGTGCGTAGAGAGAGCTGTTGTTGTACGAGGAGAGCTGTTGTTGTACGGAGAGAGCTGTTGTTGTACGAAGAGAGCTGTTGTTGTACGAAGTAAGCTGTTGTTTATGTGTCAGAGAGCTGTTGTTGTATAGAGAGAGCGGTTGTTTATGTGCGTGAGAGCTTTGTTTCGTGTGTAAAGAGATCTTCGTTTATGTGAGAGCCAGAAGTTTACCAAATAAAAGATTGTCTTAGTAAGTGCGTCTTTCTCAGTTCATAGTTTTGTTAGATCTCTGTCTGGCTGTTAGGTTAATTTCATTAGTTGATTATTATTAACAACCAGCATAAGACTTTATTCATCTTAATTACTACTACAACATTACTAGCAGTTAAAAGCTTGTTCATTATTATTACTACACTACTAGCAGGAAAGTTTATTCATGATATAATTAACAAACAACAAGCATTAGAAGAAGCATTAGCTTAGAAGAAGCTGAATTCATTATAATTTAGAAGAAAGAGATATTCATTATAAGCACTATAGATCATATCCACGTACTGAGAGAACTAATTAAAAGAGCGATGGAATATGAACTTCCATTATGCATGGCTTTTATCGATTATGAAAAGGCCTTTGATTCGGTGAAACAATCAGCAGTTACAATGGCTCTGAAATCCTGCAGTATTGAAGATGCATACATTAATATTATTAATAACATCTATGAAAAATCAGATGCTAAGATTCGGCTATTTGAGAATACAGCATCCATAAAAATTGGAAAGGCAGTGAGACAAGGTGACACTATATCTCCCAAATTCTTTAATGCCACATTGGGAAATGTCTTTCAATCACTGAACTGGGAAAACAAAGGGACAAAGGTTAATGGAGATTATCTAACTCACCTTCATTTGCTGATGACGTAGTCATTTTTGTAACTACCCCATCAGAGCGGCAGAGTATGATCCAGGAACTTTGCTGACAAGAGTAAAGAAGTGATTTTAAAAATTAACTTTCAGAATTCAAAAGTGATGTACAATGCTTTTACAAGAAATAAAGATTTATCGATTGATGGGGAAAAGCTGGACACAACCAATACCAACATTTATCTTGGATAGCAGATATCAAGTGAAGGTCACATTGATGAAGAAATTAATCGACGTATAAAACTTGCCTGGAGAGCTTTTGGAAGAAATAGTATAATTTTCAAGTGCAATATGCCATTATGTCTTAAAAGAAAAGTGTTTGATCAATGCATCCTTCCAGTGCTTACGTATGGTGCAGAGACGTGGACCTTAGCTAAAAGAGACATACAAAGGCTGCAGACAACTCAAAGTAGCATGGAGAGGTGCATGCTTGGTGTAACCAGGAGAGATAAGAAGAGGAACTCGTGGATTCGAAAAATGACAAGAGTGGGAAACATCATGAACAGAATAAAATCCCTGAAATGGCAATGGGTTGGACATATTGCTAGAAGGACAGACCATCGATGGACAGCTGAAATTTTAGACTGGATTCCAAGGGACAGAAAAAGACGCAGAAAGAGACCACGTGTGAGATGGGTGGATGAAATTCGAAAGTATGCGGGAGTAACATGAAGGAGACTGGCACAAGACAGACCGTTGTGGAAGAAACTTGGGGAGACCTTCGTCCAGTAGTAGATTGATAATGGTTGACAGTGATGATGATGATGATGATATGCCCCTGGAAAGAAAACTGTGAATTATTTAAAGAGGATTATGTTCGCAATCTTAACCATACTTACTGGCACACAATGAAAATAGAATTTTGTCAATTGTATTTTTAGAAGCGGAGGTGCAAACAGAACTGCATTCTTGTAGCAGAACTGTGCATCACGAAAAGTACATGCAAAATGTTTTCCGCAGTGAACCATATCCAACGTAAAAATAATTTTTGGAATGGAGCTTTTAGAAGGAGGATATCGAGAAAGGTAAAGAGAAGTGTAAAATAAACGTTTATGTTCGTACGCTGTTAAAATTTTTGTCGTAGGCTGCACCAAAAAGTGGTGCTACACCAACTGCACCACTTTTTGAGAAAAGATACGCCATTGTGTGGTGCAAACAAAACTCAAAAATATGGTGCAATTTTGCCCCACGTTATGGTACAATGTTGCACTATGTTGTTGGGTTTTGTTTGCACTGCACAATGATGCTTTTTTTCTCAGAAAGCGGTGCAGCTGATGTAGCACCACTTTTTGGTGCAACCTACCATAAAATTCTTAACAGTGTAACAACGAAGTTGTCCATTGAAACAAAACCATGAGAAGTTGATTATTGTTCCCATATTCCTTTTTTTTTTTTTTTTTTTTTTTTTTTTTTGATTGAAGGTTTAACGACCACCGTGAGCAACTCAATGGGCTATAAGCAGTCGCCCGTCCCTAATTTAGGGTCACTGGTTCCAGGGAACGGAGAGAGCCACTGCCGCAAGACAAACACAATATTCATGCCTCACCGGGATTCGAATCCGGACCCCTTTCGGACGAATGATCAGAGGCCATCGCTTAGACCACTGCGCCACCGGGGCGGCCATTCCCATATTCAGGCTTCCGAATGCAAAAAGAATTGTTCAAATATGACTAATAGGTGCTGAGATATGGCGCTCACAGATGGGTAGGCAGACAAGTTGAGATCCCTGAAATGGCAATGGGCTGGACATATTGCTAGAAGGACAGACCATCGATGGACAGCTGAAATTTTGGACTGGATTCCAAGGGACAGAAAAAGACGCAGATGGAGACCACGTGTGAGATGGGTGGATGAAATTCGAAAGTATGCGGGAGTAACATGGAGGAAACTGGCACAAGACAGACCGTTCCTTATTTTCAAAGACTCGCTAAAATTCACAAATACCTATGAAGCGCGGCTAGCGACATTTGCTTGTTTCGTTTGATGTCTCATTATCATGGAAATTCTAATGAGCAATTACATATTTCTATTATTCTTCTGCTCAATTCATATAGTGGTATCGAATCTGTATCACCCACACACATACACCACTAGAACTTATTCCCCCTTGCTTTCGAGGAAGTTAAGAATGTGTCTTTTAGAGTGGCAAGCTTTCTTGGGTTCGAAGGTCGAAGTAAACTTAAATTTACAGCATCTTAAAACATTTACGAGGTTAAATCCCTTTTAAAGGAGCCAATTCTTCCCTGTAGCTCACAGAACGTCCAGGGCCTCATCTGAGAGAGTGTATCGAGATGGCATTTGGCGTGTCGCAACAGGGAAGCCTGTTACCTCCCGTTGACACACGCAGGTTAGCAACGTCTGAATCAGCGGGAAAACAAAAGGTTAGGCGCGAAACGCTCAGCAGCGATTGCGAGTGAACTGCTATCACTGCCGACAAAAATAACGACAGTCACGACGGGGAGTCCAGATTTGTGACACGCATAAAACCTCAGTCTGCTTTAAACCTCAGCTTGTCGCAAACTGGAGGAAGATTTCAGAGCCCCGTAACATTATTTCCAGCAGTAATTCATCGAACAATACGCGACATCACTCGAATGTTATGAATGATTTTTTTTTTCTTTTTCCGGGCAACAATATGAAACAGAACCAGTTTCTTTTTTCCATTGTAATTGGTCCTTACGAAATTGCTTGTTTTATCGCCTACCTAAAAAAACACAAAATCTAAAACAATTCGGAAACATCTCGACGACGTTTTGCCCTGCCGATATACGTAGGGAAACATTGGTTATACGTTTTTCTTAGGGATGGCCTTAAAAACGCATTAATTTAAAAAAGGTAAAAATGAAATTTCAAAATGTTAAATATTGCAAAGTTTACACGTTAAAGGAGTATAAGATGTATGACGTATACTCTGAATTAACTTTAATTTTTAGTTGCTTCCTCTATGTGTAAATTTGAGTTCATTCTCTTTTAGCGTTTTCAACCTTAACGTTATATCGTCTCTCTCGCGGAATGATGTTGGCAACAATCTTGAGACCAGAGAGAGTGTGTGACGTATACTCTAAATTAACTTTAATTTTTAGTTGCTTCCTCTATGTAAATTTGAGTTCATTCTCTTTTAGCGTTTCCAACCTCAACGTTATTACTTCTCGCTCACGGAATAACGCTGGCAACAATCCTGAGGTCAGAGAGTGTGATGTATGCATGTTAACAGATAAGAACTAGAGATATATAATGTTGAAGCCGTAGTTAAAGTTGGGTGGCGAAAGCTGTGTTTATTTGAAGTTTGCTTATTCGAGATGCATTCTTCTACATTTAGTGTTTGGAATTATCCAGTTTTCTGATTTCTAACTTACGTTAATCAATGTTGAAGGATTAATACTACTGTGATTAGTTCCTCACGTATTTTGAAAGGTCCTCACGTATCTTGAAATAAAAAAAAAGTAAAACAGTAAATAAATCTTTTTGAAACTTATTTGAGTGACTTCGTTTCACTTAGACAGTCGATGTCGATTGGTTTAACGACCACCGTGAGCAACGCAGTGGGCTATAAGTAGTCACCCTTCCGTAATTTAGGGCCACTGGTTCCAGGGAAGGGAGAGAGCCAGCGCCGTAAGACAAACACAGCATCCATGCCTCACCGGGATTCGAACCCGGACCCATCTCGGACGAATGTTCAGAAGCCATCGCTTAGACCACTGCGCCACCAGAAAGAGTGCAAATAAGAAAAGGTAGTATTCCTGAAATCTTAAGTAGTGTTCTCAAGCCTACAAATCGTAAAGACCGCTACAGATGTTCTTCAATAATTATTTATTTAAAGTCTAATCGACGGCGAAAGAACAGAAAAGCGTCAGAAATTATAATATATTTTATCACATTGCAAAACCCATAAAGCCTATGAAAATCAAACTTCTCTTTTGACGACTCTGTCTGTCTATAAAAATCCTGATTCTAGGTTAAGCGAAATCATCACAAACCAGTGCTTCACTATGTAACTCATGAATTAGTTTTTCTTTTTTCCTGCGGATCCTGAGGGCATCCATTCGAAACCAGAATGTTGAATATTGAGGAAACATTTAAGAATTTATTCTACTACACCACGAAACTGTGGAGCCACAAAGTATCGTCCCAGAGATTTATCAATTTCTAATAGTTAATATGTGTGTGTGTGAGTCATGAAATGCGAAACTAATTTTTTATCCAAGCCGAAAGTAAACAACAGAATCTTCTCTTATGGGATCAAGGTTCAGATTTGGCTGCACCAAGATGAAACACAACGACGATGTCTCAATTCTTACAAAGTTATAAAACACCGAGTTACGTATAAAAGAATAAAAGAACAGTGTGTTTCTGATAATCTGAAATTCAAATTTTAACGTATGATCACACAAAGCGTATAAATGGATTACGTATAACCGAATTAAAAAGAGCGTTAGAAACTACAGTAAAATATCGGGTCTAACGCAGAATTGCGCATAAAAGTGAAAAAAAGTATAACTGAGAAACGTATAACTGAAATTTCAATGTATATATTGTTTTCTTTTTCTTAACCCTGACTGCTAAGAGTCCGTTTATCAATATATATATATATATACACCTCCAAAATGACTCTACAACTTAAATCTTGGCCCTCAGTCTCCGGCAGCTGGAATGTACCTGGCCAAGGCAGCGGCCAGTGCGACATGAAGGCAGAGGGTGCTAAGAATCCCAGGAGGACCGGACTAGGCTGCCATTTGATGCTGACCTTGGCTACCTATAACGGACGCTCCCTATCTTCTGATTCAAGGCTTCTTGAATTGGAAGAGGAACTACAAAGGATCAAGTGGGACATCGTCGGGCTAAGTGAGGTAAGGAGAAAAGGAGAAGATCTCATTGAACTGAAAAGTGGACATCTCTTCTATTATCGTGGGACAGATACTGGCAGAACTAGTGGTGTTGGATTTATAATAAACAAGAAACTGAAGGATTAAGTGGTAGAAGTTGAAAGTTCCTCTGACAGAGCTGCACGACTCGTTATCCAACTCTCGAGAAGATACCAGGCTCAGATTATTCAAACTTATGCACCCACCACAAGTCATCCTGAAGAAGAAATTGAAGTATTTTATGAGGAAATTCGTGATCTAAATAATAAAGGTAAGCAGCACTTGAAGATAATTATGGGAGATTTCGATGCAAAAATAGGGCAACGGCAACAGAATGAAACTTCAGTAGGTAAATTCGGTCACGGCAACAGAAACCAGCGTGGAAATACTCTCGTTGAGTTTGCAGAGGCAGAAGGATTTTTCATCTTGAACTCCTTTTTCAAGAAAAAGCCACACAGGAAATGGACATGGAGACATCCAATTGGGACGACAAGTGAAATTGATTTTATTATGTGTAACAAAAAATTCGTCATCGAAGACTGCAGTGTGCTGAACAAGTTCAACACAGGTAGTGACCATAGATTGGTGAGATGTAAGATGCACCTCAACACTAAACTGGAACGTGGCAAGCTCATAAGACAAACAAAATGTATTGACCTAACCAACCTTAAAAAACACCATAATACTTTCAAGTTGGAACTGAAGAAGAAGGCCTAACATCGGAAGAAGTTCTCTGCTTTAGAAGGCCTAACATCGGAAGAAGTGGATATTTCTGAAGTTAACAGAAAAGTAACCAAAGCTCTTATGGAAACAGCAACAAAATTAGCTGGGTCTAAGAACAAATTGCATGTGAACAAATTATCAGGAAAAACCAAAATGTTGATGCAAAAAAGAAGAGAGATGAGGACAACTAAAGAAGATGTGACTTCCAAAGTGGAAGATATAGAGCTATGCAAGACAGCACGAAAAAGTATCACTGAAGACGTAAGGAAATTCAACTGTGAGCTAGTGAGGAAAGCAATTGAAAACAACCAAAGCCTTAAGATAGCAAAGGGACATCTCAGTAAGGGAAGAAAACAGATTATGGCTCTGAGAAAAGAAGATGGTTCTATAACAAGAAATAGAGGCAAAATTTTGACAAGAGTGAAAGATTTCTACTCCAAATTATATGAAAGGGATGATACATGTACTCCAGACATCATGAAAGGTACCAGAGTTCTTCCAGTCCTCCCAGCAGAAGTTGCTCATGCAATCAAGAACATGAAGCGGGGGAAATGCTCCAGGAGAAGATGGAATTACTATAGACATCATACAAGAAGCAAGTGGAGAAATTGAAACAGTACTCGCCCAAATTTTCACTCGATGTCTTAATGAAGGGAAGATTCCTGAGGATTGGAACAATGCTACAATGATCATGCTACATAAAAAACGTGACATTGAGGATCTCAGGAACTACAGACCTATCAGCCTCCTATCAGTGGTTTATAAAATCTTCACTAAAGTTCTTTCACACCGCTTGAAGGTAACACTGGACATGGCTCAACCGAGAGAACAAGCTGGATTCAGGAGTGGCTACAGCACAATAGATCATATCCACGTACTGCTGTGAAACCATCAGCAGTTACCACGGCTCTGAAATCCTGCGGTATTGAAGATGCATACATTAATATTATTCATAACATCTATGAAAATGCAAGTGCAAAGATTCGGCTGTTTGAAAATACAACACACATAAAAATTGGAAAGGGAGTGAGACAAGGTGACACCATATCTCCGAAGCTCTTTAATGCCACATTGGAAAATGTTTTTCAATCACTGAACTGGGAAAACAAAGGGATAAAGATTAATGGAGATTATCTAACCCAACTTCGTTTTGCTGATGACGTAGTCATTTTTGCAACTACCCCATCAGAGCTGCAGAGTATGATCCAGGAACTTGCTGACAAGAGTAAAGAAGTGGGATTAAAAATGAACTTTCAGAAGACAAAAGTGATGTTCAATGCTTCTACAAGAAATGAAGATTTATCGATTGATGGAGAAAAACTGGAGATAACAGATACGTATGTTTATCTTGGACAGCAGATATCAAGTGAGGGTCACATTGATGAAGAAATTAATCGGCGTACAAAACTTGCCTGGAGAGCTTTTGGAAGAAACAGCATAATTTTCAAGAGCAATATGCCATTATGTCTTAAAAGAAAAGTGTTTGATGAATGCATCCTTCCAGTTCTTACGTATGGTGCAGAGACGTGGACCTTAACTAAAAGAGACATACAAAGGCTGCAGACAACTCAAAGTAGCATGGAGAGGTGCATGCTTGGTATAACCAGGAGAGATAAGAAGAGGAACTCGTGGATCCGAAAAATGAAAAGAGTGGAAGACATCATGATCAGAGTTAAATCCCTGAAATGGCAATGGGCTGGACATACTGCCAGAAGGACAGACCATAGATGGACAGCCGAAATTTTAGATTGGATTCCAAGGGACAGAAAAAGACCCAGAAAAAGACCACATGGGAGATGGGTGGATGAAATTCGTAAATATGCGGGAGTGACATGGAGGAGATTGGCACAAGACAGACCGTTGTGGAGGAAACTTGGGGAGACCTTCGTCCAGCAGTGGATTGATAATGGTTGACAATGATGATGATGATATATATATATTTCTTTATCTATGCCATAGGCGCATATAGAAATATTATGCTTATGGCTTATTGCATATGCCAGTAATATATGGAGGTAAGCACGTATCCGGGATTTTTGGGGGAGAAGGGGGGGGGTAGGGTCCAGAAAAATTGTATGCCTGTGTGTGTTAAAGAAGAAACCCACACAGAACCACAGTGATAATTTAAAAAAAAACTTATTAAGTCATGGTTTTTAGCATAACATAATTAAAAAGCGAGCCCGTTAAACTACTTTTCCTCTTCCACCCCGGTTCACTATGCTTCACTTTTTCGTACTGGAACCCAGGCCGCTGACGCCCCGGTGAAGCACTGGTCGAAGCGCTGGCTTTTGACTATTCGCCCGTGAAGGATCAGGGTTCGAATCCCGGTGAGACATGGATGTTGTGTTTACCTTAAGGAATTATCTCTCTCTCTCTCTCTCTCTTTCCTGGAACCAGTGACCCTGACTGCTTCTAGCCCGTCGAGTTGCTTGCAGTGGTCGTTAAACCTTAAGTGTGAAAAAAACAAAAAAAAAAAAAAAAACACAGTAGGATCAGTGCATAGCTCTACACCAAACGATAAATATTTACATCAATTTAAAAATTTGCAAAAGCTTATGTTTAAATGCATTGGTTTTGAGATCATTCAAGAGTAATGTTTGTGCTACTGCAAAAGACTATCCATCTATAAGATGCATGTTTAAATATTTCGGGGGGGGGGGGGAGGTCCAGACCACAAGGTCCCTTCCCAAGGATACGTGCCGGTAGGGAGTCAAGAGGGGTTACTTGCCCTTATCTGGAAATATTATGCCATTTCTCAGTTCGTGGGAGAAAGACGAAGAAATTAAACACAGGTCTTAGCGATAACACAAGTTCTGATTACTAATTCTTCTGTTGAACTCCTGGGTGTGTGTGTAGTACAAATGAAAACGTTGGGAATTTGCAGTAGAAGTTGAAGCCGCGAATGGCTGAGTGGTTAGCAGTTCAGACTACCAATGGAAGGTCCTCAGGTTCGTTCCTGGGCTGAGTGGTTAGCAATTCAGACTACCAATGCAAGGTCCTCAGGTTCGTTCCTGGGCTGATCATGCGGAGGTGGTGGGATTTGCTAACAATCACTGAATATTCGCCGTGCATCGGACGAGCACGTTAAGTGACGGACCCCAGGTTGGACCCACTGGTCAAATGGGTATCCTTTCCTATGGTCCCCCTGAAATTCTCTCACCCCTCTATGTGCAACATCGTACTTGTACGGTGGTGCCATCTACTGTACTCTAATCTCACTACAAATTGTTCTGTCAAAGTCGCTAGACTTGCTCTCATTACTTCCGTTTCTGTGTCCTGCCCAAAAGGCGAACTCGCTCGCTGTAGGTGGCTGGGACCTAAAATCTACTCAATGTGGACGGAAGTCCTACAAGAAAATGACTCATACTTGCTTGCAGTAGATATTGAAATTTCCCATTGGACGTTAGAGTACAGCATTTACGTACAGTATGGAAATGGGCGCTTCTGACCATCTTGAAAGAATGGCTTCTGGCTATTCTTCCAAGATGGGTGTGGGTTCGAGTCCCTGCTAGGCATGCATGCTGTGTTTGTCTTACGGCACTGGCTCTCTCTCCCTGAAACCAATTGCACTAAATTAGGACGGGCGATCACTTATAGCCCATCGAGTTGCTAACGGTGGTCGTTAACCCCTTCCCCGAAAAGAAAATAAATAAATAAATATGGAAATGTGTGAAAGGCGAAGAAATTAAAAATATGCCATCTTCTACTTCTACAGTAGCTATTTATTACTGGGCAACTATCTCCCGAAGCTGCTTCTAGAATTTTGTCTTAAGAGTAATTTTTTCCTCCTTGATGTCAGATTGAGTGCGATCGCTCGAATTTCGCGGATCGGATACAAGGAGCTAAAACTCAAATGGACAAAAAGGAAATTTCCTTATTGCTCTATTTTTCTATCCATTTTACGTAACTTTTGAATCTTCTTTTTTTCAGTGAAATTTGTCTGTGTGTGATAAAATCGGTTAAACAACACAGAAGGCACAGCGAATATTTGCATATGATGTATATGTTTGTTATTTTTATTGGAAATTTCGCTTTGCTTCCTCCTAAAATCTAAGCTAAGAACGTCCATGATGACAACCAAACCAGATGTTTGAAGTAGAAATTCCTTGGTGGTGCTATCAACTCAGTGTTATTAATTCGACGCATTAAGTCTATAAATTCTAAATAGAAAACAGTCAAAATATTACGAAAATAATTACTAACACATATGGGAATTATAGAACACTTCAAGATTCCATACTAAACAATCGCATGTAATTCATGATATATCCAAACGATATGTCAAACATGATTATGCAAACGATATGTCCTACATAAGAAATTTGCGTGGTGGTGTGTTTTCGCATGATTGTGAAAATCGCACAGCCGTCCCAGTAGCTCAGTGAATTCTGATCATTCGTCCGAGATGGTTCCATGTTTGAGTCCCGTATGGGATGTGAGTGGTGTGTTTGTCTTACTTCACTGGCCATCTCCCTTCCCTGGAACCAATATCCTTAAGTTAGAGATAGGCAACTGCTTGTAACCCTTAGAGTTGCTCTTGGTGGTCATTAACCCCCTTCTCTTCCTTCCCCCCAAAGAAAGAGCACGGAATCATATTGTGAAAGGCGTTACGTAGTAGTCGGCCCTTTTCCTCTACAAATTGCATTTGAAAAGTAAAACATCGGTATGGACGGATCCAAACATAATCGTTAAATACAAATTTCGATGATAACAATCCGATTTTTGGTGTAAATGTGACAAGGATGGTAAGTCAGATAATATCCCAAAACTTGAAAATTTCACCGTCCTGGAGCGGGACTAGAATCCGCGTCTCCAAGATAGCGCCCGGGTTTATATTAAATGGTGTAATCCCATATTTCTTTCATGATTTATCTGCTCCTCCGGGCAATCACGGGACAGTATTCTTAACTCCAGCTTTGCTAAACATGAATGCCGGTTGCTTCGACGAGCGAATCCTGTGATGGTTATATTCAAATTAATTGGAAACTTGGGACTTGGGCGTTCAGGGTGGTGTAGTGGTTAACATACCCGGGCGCTATCTAGGAGACGCGGATTTAGGTCCCGCTCCAGGACGATGAAATTTTCAAGTTTTCGGATATTATCTGACTTATCCTCATTGTCAGATTTACACCAAAAATCGGATTGTCATCTTCCAAATTTGTATTATACGGTGTAATCCCGTATTTCTTTCATGGTAACCGTTAAATGCTTGATCTGATAGGGAGTATTTACGTGTGAACCCCTTCAGTCTGTTGCATAAACAAACTTGTTTAAATCATCTGTGTGTGTGTTATCAAGAACATATTAATTTTCCTTTCCTTATTTCTTTTTTTGGCCCCTCCTTTGGAATTTATTTACCAGAGCATCTTCTCACAGCACATAGGAGCATCTTCTCACAACACATAAGCTCTAAGTCCGCATAGGTATTAGATCTCCACGTCCCTTTCGTCCAGAAATGCGTTAACCATAACCCAGTTTTATCCCATCTTACCTGGTTCGCACCGTAAGCTGTATAAAGAATCCTTGCTCAGAAGCCGAGACATGAAAATCGTGTTATGGTTTCTTTAATCACCTGCTTTGGAACAACACCATACAATAGGCTGATAATATATTCTCACAATTAATAGAAATTCTTGGCACCAGCTATTATATTTGATTTGGTAATCCTATGCGTATAAGCAGACCTACACCCGGCGCAAAGCTAACCTGACTATGGAGTGAATGCAGAAAAACCTCTTTCACCAAAGAGATATCTCATGGTTTTTCAATAGTTATCCTCACTAACGGGAAACAAAATGCCCCAGACCGTATCACAAACTCTGATGGTGTGCCACCGTAACGGGAGGCGGAACAAAAGGAAACTTCCCGCTTGCTTTTCTGTAAGTGATTTCCCCCTCAGGAAGAAACGACCAATATTTAGTTTCCCCCTAGATAACTTGACTATCCGCTTACCCTCCCACCCGTAGTAAACGTACATGGCCAACCGATGGTGAAAATAACGTCACCAAAACATCTGTGTTTTTTAAAAACGCGACCGAAACTGAGATCTTTATTTTTTAAATTTGCGTACGCGCGGTGTTTAGAACAACTCTGTACTTTTTAAGTCCCAGTTCAAGCTCGAATATGAGCTTCGAGAGTCGAACTACATTATGCAGTGAAAGTACGCACTCAATACCTTCCACTCCATAGTTCAGGTTAGCCTTTCGTGAATACAGACACGTGGTTAGACAAAATTTGTCAAGTAATGGAGTATTTTATAACCTTGTGTCAACATTTTCAAGAATTTCGCGAACAGGCCTTTTACTCTTCTCCTTCTTATGTATGTATTATAGTCGTTTGTTTTTGTTTAAAAATCCGACCAGTGTCCCAAAACTTTTAGGAACATTCCTGTCCCTTAATTTTTGGACAACTTCTCTTGAGTTTACACCCACTCGATTGGAAGCATTTGGAAAGTTTCAGAGTAGAAGAGGTTGAGCTTATGTGAATAAGAAAAGTTTGAGAGGTGATTAAGAAAGGAAGTCTGGTTACTGGAGTGTCGAGAAATATGTCGCTTCTTCTCGAATGAGGTCTGCACAAGCAACTTTGTTCCACCGAAGATGTCGGTCTTCAGTTGAAATGCCTTCTGCAGCTAGAAGCAGACCAGACAAAAACATTAATAATTTGCCTTCTTTCATTTTCTCGTTTCCATTACCATCAGTGGCGGATCTAGCGGCGGGAGACTGGGGCGATCACTCTCTACAACAATTTTTTTCTTCTTACATGGGCAAGATTTTAAATAATTAATGTATTTATTTTTATAAAATTGTATTAATAAATAAACAGATTTGCGTTAATTTTTTTATAACAATTTAAATTTGCTGTGAATTTGAAGATGAAATGTTCTGTTCTAGCTTAAGAATAAAAAAATAAAATAAAAAAAGAAGTTTATCAGCATTGAAAGCTCAGGGCAGAAGTGAAAAGAGATTGACTAATTATGAGAAGCAATGGGTGTGCCTTGCTCTTTTCTTTAGTAGTATCAGGTATCATTAGCACTTGAAAACAGGGAAGGTCACAGTGGTTCCTCGCAAGTCACACTTGTCACATGATTACACTTTGTGGATGAGATGTATGTGCCTCTTTGTATGTAAATTTTCCTCAAACCTAATCCCGGTTTTAGAAGACAGGTCGTAGAAGCGGGAAACTTTCTTTAAACATTGATACGGTTCAATGTTCTCTCTCAACTGGTTGGTGCACTTTCCCAATAGCATTTTATTGCACCTTCAGTTTAAATTTCACTTCTCAAACCTTCAGTTCTTGCAAAAGTACTGCACATCAAATATGGTTCCTGTAAGCTCATTTTTAAACCCATTTCTTTTATCTTCTCTGCAAGTTCCTGGATCACACTCTGCAGTTCTGATGGGGAAATTGCAAAAATGGACACGTCCTCAGCAAAACTAAGATGGATTAAATCATCTCCATCAATCTTTATCTCCTTGTCTTCATAGTTCAGTGATTGGAAGACATTCTGCGATGTTTCATTGAACAGTTTCGGAGATACTGGGTCCTCGAACAGTCATTTTCATTGATGTTATTAATATTTTGATGTATGATAAAACATACATCAACATTATTAATAACATCAATACCGTAGGATTTCAAAGACATTAAAACTGGAGATGGTTTCACCGGATCAAAAGCCTTTTCATGATCAATAAAAGCAGTACATAATGCGGGTTCATATTCCCTCGCTCTTTCAATTAGTTCTCTCAGTACATGGATATGATCTATAGTGAAGAGTAAACTTATTTCATACTACTAGTATGAAGAAGTATGATTTGGCTGTCTAAGTACTATGTCAAACTCACCGAGTTAAAACTACAAAGTTAAAATAATTTATTTACAATTAAAACGAAGGTAACTTAAAATATGTAAAAGCGAGATCTTTCGAGGAGGCCTACGGCCCAATCATCAGTCTTAGTGCCACAGTATGCAGCGTAAGCAAGCAATAAATACACAAAGAAGCAATACCATGATGCAATAGTCTCACGAGTCCTCGTTGCCAAACGTGAGCAGTGGGAATTCTGAAATACACGAAAATTATGACAGGTGTTCAACTTCGGCTATGTGAAACACGGATTCGATTAATAGCCTCCAAGGGCGTGGAAAAAAACTAGGAAGATCTATATATATATTGCAGCTCGAATTTCCAAATTTAATAATACGTAAGCTTTCAGATAAAAGTAATGACTTGCTGACGGCAGAATCCTTGAGTTGTTCCAGTCAGGTGAGTATCCACCTTGGTTCACAGTCCTGGTTAGGGCAGTTGATGTGGAGTCAGTCCTAAGTGCTTACTGGTGTTCAGACACACGAATATTTAAAGCCCGAAGTGTGGAACCGATATAATATTTCACGGCTAAGACTTTTGAAAAACTTATGTGAAAAAGCACGTTTTATCAAAAGCACGTTTTTAATATAACGTGCTTTTTCACATTCCTCGTCAGTTAGGCTTCTACAAACCGAACTTTCGAATGATTTGCAGATTGCACTTACCTTTGGTTATTCTTCGAATACCTTTTTTGAGTTATTACACAGCGTTCAGCGATTCAGTTTTACTACATTCCGTCCTGAAGCACCCAAGCTCCGGTTTCGTGGTTCCATCGAGTTTTTTCCACCCATTGTCTCCGTTCTAAAGAAATTTTGTAAAAAACATATAACTTTGATTTTGGGATTCGCACCCGGAATGTTTTTCAATTGTTAGAAAGGACCGTGACGTAGTCCCAACACCCAATAAATCTGGAGTATACTGTATCCTTTTGGTTCCTCGTGATCCAGTCTTAGCCGTGAAATATTATATCTGTTCCACACTTCGGACTTTAAATGTTCGTGTGTCTGAACACATCCACATCCACTGCCCTAACCAGGACTGTGAACTAAAGTGGATTCTTACCTGACATGGGACAACTCAAGGATTCTGGCGTCAGCAAGTAACAGGCGTTCATTACTTTTATCTGAAAGCTTACATATTATTAAATTTGGAAATTCGAGCTGCAATATAGATCTTCCTAGTTTTGTTCCACGTCCTTGGAGGCTATTAATCGAATCCGTGTTTCACATAGCGGAAGTTGAACACCTGTCATAATTTTCGTGTATTTGAGAATTCTCACTGCTCACATTTGGCAACGAGGACTCATGTGACTATTGCATCATGGTATCGCTTCTTTGTGTATTTATTGCTTGCTTACGCTACATACTGTGGCACTAAGCCTGATGATGGGGCCGCAGGCCTCCTCAAAAGATCTCGCTTTTACATATTTTAACTTACCTTCGTTTTAATTGTAAATAAAGTATTTTAACTTTGCAATTTTGACTCGGCGACTTTGACATATCGTACTTAGACAGCTAAATTATAGTTCTTCATGATCTATAGTGCTCTAGACACTCCTGAATCCAGCTTGTTCTTTCGGTTGAGCCATGTCTAGTATTACCTTCAAGTGATGTGAAAGAACCTTAGTGAAATTTTTTTGCTTCACTCATAAGAGGCTGATGGGTCTATAGTACCTGAGGTCTTCAAGGTGCCGTATATGGAAGAAGTGGGGGAAACTCTTTAAACAGGTACGAAAATGCAAATACACCTCTCTCCATTGTTTTACTGTTCGTTCTAATTTGCATACCTTATAAATATATTTTACTTTAACGTCAGAGCTAAATATTTCCTGCGCTACATTTGCCGAAATTCTTGAAAACACTGGTTAGAAAGGACAGGGGTAACATGGATCTTGTCAGGGGCGCCCAAACATCTGGATACGGCTCTGCTGCCGAGTATGGTCCATGAAGTTGCTGACAACAGTAAAGAAGTGGGCTCAAAAATGAACTTGCAGAAAACAAAATTGACGCACAATGCTTTTTTCAATAATAGAAGATTTTGCGATTGATGGAGCAGTTCTAGAAGTAAATGATGCCTGGAGACAATAGGTATCAAGCAAAGGCCATGCCAAAGAAGAAATTAATTGGCGTTTAAAAATTGGTTAGAGAGCATTTGGAAGAAGCAGTACAATTTTCAAGAGCAATTTACCATTATGTCACAAAAGAAAAGTGTTTTAATCCGTTCATCCTTCTTGTTCTTAGTTATGGATCAGAAACTGTGGATGAGGACTCAGCGTGGACATCAACAGAGCCTCGAAATGGAGAATGTACCATATTTCCAGGGGAACACAAGTGTGAGAAATGAATGTGCCAAAATGTCTCTACCTGAATGTGAAATGCCACCCAATTGTCTGATCTGAGATATAATGGGAAGGTTTTGTTCTGTTAAACGCAAAATCAGTATGGGTTCCTGTTCTCTCTAATTTTGTTTTTCCGTAGATGTGTGTAATTTTGTGATTGAAATATGTTTTGCATTATCTCTTTGTGAATGAATTAAAGGCCCTGAGCGTTAATTCATTCACAAAGAAAAGAAAAATGTTCGCACGAACAAGTCTCCCTGCAGCACTTCGTCCGTCGCGTCCGTTCCTCGCTCGCACCAGCCGTCCACAGGTCCGAACCTGTGGCTCCCCGAAAGGGTATATCAGCGCAACATTTACACCAGTAACGTGTCCAGAGATTTCCATAATACCCTTTTGAGCCAGCTTTTGGCGGTACAAGCTCATCAGCCTATGGATTTGAGATATGTATCTTAATGAAAAATGACATCCAGATGCTGGAAACTACTGAAAGACTTGACATAACCAGGAAAGATAGTAAGAGGAACTTATGGATCAGGAAAAATGACGCGAGTTGAAAACATCATGATCAAGGTAATGTTGCTGAAATGACAATGATCTGGACATATTGGCAAAAGAACTGACCACCGTTGAACAACTGAAATACAAGACTGAATTCTAAGGTTCAAGAAAAGACAATGTGGAGATTAATGGATTCAGTGATGTAGTTCTAAATAAAAAAAGTGCCTTAGCGGTGAACGAATTAGAAAAACACAACAGAGGAAGAACTCTCTCAATTTTTTCAAAAGCCCTGTAGTTTAAAAGTTGCCTGTTGTTTTTATTGTTTAGCATTTTTATTAAATTTTTATTACTAACTACTTTTATCAATTTATATTAAAATTGCTGAATTTGTTCAATTTTAAATAAAGGCAAGAATGTTAAGTGAGAGTTAAATGCTGTATGATATTTTTATTTTTCTGTATGGTATTTTTTATCAGAGTTAAATATTGTATGCTATTTTTTATTGGAGTTAAATGTTGTATGATATTTTTATTTAAACACGGCTCTGTCATTTTACACGATTCCTCTAGCAAGAATAATGCATGAGTTACCTTGAACAGAGGCAACTTGCTAGCATAGTCACAGCAATTTAGTGACTAATACTCAGTTTTTCCTAAAATTATGAGGTGGATTTAGGAGATTTTGTTGTGTTATACCCAAAAGGAATCAGAGTGTGCGCTCAGGGTATTACTTTTACTAGATCCGGTAGTAGGTGGCGGGTAGTTTAATAGGAATGCGCTTCACTACCGTAAGAGTTCATCACTTAGCCTCACGACTTCTTAATTTTTCTCCGTTGCTTTTTCTCTTAATCCCACGGAGTATCAACCGCCTATAACTTTATTTTGACTGGCGTCAAGACAAAGAAGTTCGCGTGATCTTTGCATTAGAGCCAATATGATTTGCGTGAGAAGCTCTGCTGGGTGATATATATACATTTTGTGTTTTGGGTTTAATGACCACCATGAGTAACTTATAGGGATATAAGCAGCTGACTGTCCCTAATTTAAGGACACGAGAAAGGAGACATCCTTCGCCATCAGACAAATACACCACTCATACCTCGTGCCGGGGACCAGCTCAGACAAAAGATCAGAGGACATCGTCTCAGACCACTAGTCCACCCGGTCTGCCGTATCTTCAGTATGAACATTCAGTTAAGATACCAGTATGCTTTTATACAGAATACAGTTTTTCTATTTTTGCAGACATGATCATCTAAACACATTCCTGCTTTTCTTTCCAGCTAACCACAAAAAGTGCCTAAGCACCGCTAAGCCTAGAAAAGTAGTGTCTAAGTGCCGCTAAGCCTAGAAAAATAGTGCCTATGCGCCGCTAAGCCTAGAAAAATAGAATCTAGGTAAAAAAGTCCGAGACTGTTGATAAACGCGGAAAAAAAGACCAGGAAAAAAAGTCCGAGGAAAAAAAAAGCCAGGAAAAAAGTCCGAGATGAGCGTTTTGATTGTCATCATGGGCATACTAATAAGTCGATTTGACATACTGTTTGAATGTTGAGGGGGGGGGGGGGGCGTACTTTCATTATTTACCTAGTGTGATGGGGTTGCCGGAAAACCGCCACACAGCAAACCTGCCACACGTTTTTTTATCAAGGGGCCGGGCACAAAGTGCTATTCCTGAGAGGAACACTTTGAATGTGTGGCAGTTTTCCAAGTTTCCTAATTTGTTTTAGTTTCCCAAGGCGCCTAACGACGGGAAGGAGCTCCTTTGTTTGTCTGAATTTTCACGCCGGTCCATACCAGTTTAGGGTGACTGGCCACAAAAGTTCAACAGGAGGAAGGGGGTATAAAGATCGCCGTACATTTCATAAAACTACCGTGTTCGACGAAACAACAGAATAACACATGACTCATGCTGTGTTCAGAAAAGGACGATAAGATGGCATTTTTTAATAACGCTGCACTTGTGCTTAGGCACTAAATATTTACATAACACGTCAAGTTTGTAATATATTTTTTACTTAATTAATTCATAGTGCCTATACCTTGGCCTTTTTAACAGTTTTTAATCCGCCGACTTCATATTCATAACGTTTACGTATCAAATAAAATCAATAGCATTGCGCTTTTGCTTAGGCCCTAAATATTAATTTATAGGCCCCAGACCTAGGCCTTTTTAACAGTTTTTATTCTACCAATATAATACTGACAGCGTTTACACGTGAAATCAAGTTAATAGTAATGCGCCTTTACTTAGGCACGAAATATTAATTCAAGATCCTAGGTCCTTTTACTAGTTTTTTATTTAACCAATGTCATATTCACAACGTTTACACAGCATAATCAAGTTCATAATATTGGACGTTTACTTAGGCATGAAATATTAATTTATAGGCCCTACGCCTAGGCTTTTTTATTTGTTTTTACTCCACTGATGTCATATTCACAACGTTTACACATCAAATAAAGTTAATAGTATTGCGCTTTTACTTGGGCACAAAATATTAATTTATAGGCCCTAGGCCTAGGCCTTTTTGACGGTTTTTAATCCGTCGACTCCATATTCATAACGTTTATTTATCAACTTCAGTTAATAGCATTGCGCTTTTACTTAGGCACTAAGTATTAATTCATAGGCCCTAGGCCTTGGCCTCTTTAATATTTTTTATTCTACCGATGTCATATTCATAAAGTTTATGTACCAAGTCAGGTTAATAGCATTCGCTTTTACTTAGGCATTCAATATTAATTACTAGGCACAGGGCCAATAAATTAATAACTAGTGCCTAAGTAAAAGTGCAATATGGTTAACTTCAGTTCATACATAAACGTTATGAATATGACATCGTTAGAATAAAAACTGTTAAAAAAGGCCTAAGCCAAGGGCCAATGAAACAATATTTAGTGCTTAAGTAAAAGCGGGATATTATTAACTTGAGTTTATATGTAAACGTTATGAATATGGCAACCGTAGAATAAAAACCACTAAAAAGTGGTTTTTATTCTACGGTTGCCATATTCATAACTTTTACATATAAACTCAAGTTAATAAATTAATATTTTGGGCCTATAAATTAATATTTAGTGCCTAAGCAAAAGCGCAATGCTATTGATTTTATTTGATACGTAAACGTTATGAACATGAAGTCGGCGGATTAAAAGCTGCTAAAAAGGCCAAGGTATAGGCCCTATGAATTAATTTAGTAAAATAAAAGTATTACAAACTTGACATGTTATGTAAATATTTAGTGCCTAAGCACAAGTGCAGCGTTATTAAAAAATCCCACCTTATCGTCCTTTTCTGAACACAGCGTGAGTCATGTGTAATTCTGTTGTTTCGTCGAACACTGTAGTTTTAAGAAATGTACAGCGATCTTTATACCTTCCTCCCTCCTGTTGAACGTTTGTGGCCAGTCACCCTAAACTGGTATGAACCGGCGTGAAAATTCAGACAAACAAAGGAGCTCCTTCCCGCCGTTAGGCGCCTTGGAAAACTAAAACATAATTAGGAAACTTGGAAAACTGCCACACATTCAAAGTGTTTCTCAGGGGAATAGCACTTTGTGCCCGGCCCCTTAATGAAAAACGTGTGGCAGTTTTCCTGTGTGGCGGTTTTCCGGCAACCCCACCACACTAGGTAAATAATGAAAGTATGTCAGCCCACCCCCACCCCCAACATTCAAACAGTATGTCAAATCGACTTATTAGTTAGCCCATGATGACAATCAAAACGCCATTCTCGGACTTTTTTTCCTTGGACTTTTTCCTGGACTTTTTTCCGCGTTTATCAACAGTCTCAGACTTTTTTTCCTCGGGCTTTTTTACCGATTACCAGAAAAATAGTGCCTAAGCGCCGCTAAGCCTAGAAAAATAGTGCGTAAGTGCCGTTAAACCTATAAAAATAGTGCCTAAGCGCCGCTAAGCCTAGAAAAATAGCGCCTTAGCGTCGCTAAGCCTAGAAAAATAGCGCCTTAGCGTCGCTAAGCCTAGAAAAATAGCGCCTTAGCGTCGCTAAGCCCCTTCTACATCACTGGATGGATGACATTCATCCATCACTGGATGGATGAATTTCATCCTTCCATCTCCACATTGGTTTCGCCATCATTCACTCGTTCATCTCATTAAGTTGAAGAATTCCCTTAAACGTGTTGAAGTACAACAAGGATACAATCCTTCCATTATAGACAAGGTTCTAACAGAATTCCGGAAACCGAAGCCTATCTCCACGTTACCTCCTGTGATGCGGCCGTTACGAGTGAATTTTGCTATTATTCCATTTTCCCGTGACATTGCCTTCAAAATTTCTCAAGACCTTTAATTTTAAAGCGGTCCTTAAACTCATAAAAAATTTAACTTTTTAGGATCAAAGGACTATGTTAACGATAAAAACTCCTGGGGAATTTATCAAATTCCATGTGAATGTGGCGCTTCGTATGTATGACCGACCTGTAGAGCCTTGCGTTTTCGATTGAAGAGCACAAGACACATATTCGGAACTGTGACCTAAAGAAGTCATCGATGGCTAAACACTGTTACGTAAACGACCATAAATTTCTCTTTGGAGAAGCAAAACTAATTGACAAGCCAGATTCAACAACCAAACTTGGTATTTTGGAAGCTTTCCGTATATTGCAATATATCAAAATTCTTCGCAAATTGTTAATAACATGGCATCCACACCATTTCTATCAAGCGCGTGGAAGCAACTAACCAAAACTCGTGACTGTAAGCACCATTTATGATGTGTTCAATTTGAATATTTACGTGCAATTCGTCCTGATGAAGCTAGATCAGAACCCAACGAAACCTTGGTCGACTTGAAAAAAATAAAATATTTGCGACAAACGTTGTATTACCTTAATATATAATCGTCACAAAACTGTAGCCTATGATTTCAAGAAGCACAAGTCTTAGTTTTGTATTTATGGAATTTGAATATCTAAGTTTGAAGCATTTACATGCAAATTCTTAAATCTTTATGGTAAATTTAACGGTGTAAACTGAAATGACCTTAATTCGAAATCTTGGAATATCGTAGACTTATAGGATTTGCATTAACGATTTAACGTAATTATTATAATTTGGCCTTTCTTCTTGCACGCTGTTGGATTCTGTAATTCTTTTCGAACACATATCAATATTTGTCCTTTTTACACTTACCTACAATTCCTCTTTTTCATTCATTCAGAAATGTTGGTATTTATTACGTCATCAAATTTCGGTTTATTGTGTTATCGAGTTTTGTTATTAATTATGTTATGTATTCGTGATGTTTTTGACCACACTGCACACAATGCAAAGAAATATGCAAAACGCAAAAACGATAATACGTAAATTCACCAAAGCTCGATTATAACATTAGTGCATTCTCGCAAATCGTTGTAACTGTGGTACCATAAGATTAACGTCCGTCATGTCACAACATGTCTCTTGCTATTACAACACGAAAGAGCTGTTACGTTTGAACATGTACGTCTCTCAAAATGTTTGCTGGGAATTTGAAACTTGGTGTTTGTAGCATTCAGGATTCGATTTCTTGAAGTATCCTCGAGCTCCAAAAGATAGGTATTCTTCTTTAATGTTGATTGAATTCTACGAGTGAGTTAACTCGAAATATTTGGTAGGAAACTGAAATTTATGGAACCAGAATTTAATTCCTGGTATGTTAGTAAGGGTAAATAGTCACGAGGGTGCCGATCCTTGAAAGCGGTTCAGATCCGTTTCGCCAAAAACAAATGCTCGTACCGGAGGATTTAATTATCTTTTCTGTGATTTTTTTCCCGGGGTACCCAAGGAAGTCGAGGCGCCATTTCATTACCGAACAGGTCAGCAAAACTCCGTGAAATCCGAAGAAAATGGCAGAGTTTCTGAGAATACAAACATCCCAGAACTGATGGCAATCGTGGCCATGGAGATGGGGGGGGGGGCAGTGGTAATTTAAAGTGACATTTTCACGGAAGCCACACCTGCTCACTGCCCTCTCAAGGTGGTCTATGGCGCCTTTGCTTGGGCACCCTGCAGACTGATGACAGGATTATGGAAGAAAGAGGGAGAGCGGTCGGAGAGGGAGGGATATTCTCTGGTCATTGGATGACAGGACAGAAAAAAATGTGGTCAATTTGTACTTGTACGGTAACCAAGGAAATGCACCGACATGTTTTTCTGTAAACATGATTGTTTAAGTTTTTTTATAAAGTGAATATGTTTACGACTAGTGTTAATAAACAACGGTTTCAAGCTAGTAGTATTCAATGAATATCCATCAATTAGCATACAAAAATAAAAAGAATAAAAAAAATAACAAAGGATTTCTTTCTCAGTTGAAGAAATCCTTAGAAAGTACATAAAAGAAAAGTCTTCAGTCTTGCAGCAGGAAAAGAAAATGATTGTCATTGAAGAAATAGGAAGTGAGCCTTTTCTTCCATTTAATCATAAAGCTCGTGTGCATGAGCGTAAAAATATGGCAAAGTGTTTCTAATATTATCTTTGAACGTAGTATTGAATTACGATTGTGTTTCCATCAGATTACATCTCGGTCTTCATCAGGAACTCAAACAGGTTTTCGAAGCATATCGAGTAACAGTCAGAGTAATAAACAGCTAAATATGAGCTGTATAACTAGCATAATGCCACATTAAAAATGGTATTATATATAAATGGGCTAAATTTACTGCATAATTATATATCGATTGTAATTTCGGTACTCAGAATATTGCTACACCATGCACCTTTTACATACTGAAATAGTGGAATTTTCTTTCACAAGTATTTATTGAAAATCTGATTTATTCACCCATATGTGTCTAAAAAAAGGGGGTCTTCTATTCGTCTCCTGCGGGCAGCATTGCTATCCCAGAACCTATTCTGTGTGACCCTTAAGCTCTCATAACTTTAATTTTCTTGTGACGTTTTATGTAAGCTTGACAGGAATGTACAAAAGAATGCTCACGGAAAAAATGCCAATTTCTCGGAATTGGGAAAAAATTCCCACATGTTGAAAATCGGAAAATATGCCAGCTGTTGGCTGATATTTTCTTACGTCTGTTAGAAACATGTGGTATTCTTAATTTCGTGTAGAAAAATCTTAATTTCAACTAAGCAGTTGATAAAACTAGTTGGAGCGTTTCTTCTGCTGAACTCATGTAACGTTAACTAGCATTACAAGGACATCGTAGTTTGTTTTCAAAGGGCCAGAAGAGGCTCATTGTTTGAAGGAACACGTACATGGCTCATCCACGAACAGTAACTGTGCATAAGGCAATTCTTTTCAATGAGAGGCGTATTACAGAGGAAGTTTTTTCAACTAAAAATTCCAACTGAATCTTGAACACGTGGAAAAATCAAAAGGACACCCACCTCATTAAACAAAGCATCGCATAGGTTAATAGGTGTGAGGGCGCACTAGAAACGTCCTACGCCTAGGGACTTTGTAAGCGTTTCAGGTTCAATGCGTTATTAACTCTTGGTAATGTTTTATTCCACGTTTACACATATGAACATTGTTCTGTTCCTTCTAAAAATGATCTTCTTTTGCCCTTTTGGGAACACCCTGAAAGATGTGTGATTCTAGGTAACGTATGTGGTTGAGCAGAGAGAATGATTTGAGTAGCTTTGTCGATTACGCAGTTGAAATTAAGACTTTTCTTCATGAAATGAAAAAAGACCTCATGTTTCTAACAGACAAAGACAGCAATTAACAGCTGGTGTATGTTCCTATTTTTAAAACTCATTTCCTATTTTCGAGAAGCGGGAATTTTTTCTGAGGGCATTCCCCCCCTCATACCGTTTGATATTTGGAACTTAAACCTCTGCATTGCTATTCGTTGAAATTTTGTTCTACCGGTGCATGGTATCCATTTGAACATTACAGTGAAATATTGAATTCATCGCTTGCACAATCAGACGATGCAGGGAATTGCTATGAGACTGAAGTGACTCTGTTCCAATCAGTAATGCCTATGAAAACATATCGTTCCATATTATGGCAGAATATTAGCTCAAAAATACTTGAAAAGCAATTTTAACGCAAGACGAGACCGAAGTGAGTCCGTGGCACAAAGTCAAAAACAATTTAAAAAATAACGAAACTTAAATGATAAATCACATTCTATTACATAAACGTTATCAAATTTAATAATTCCGATTAATTAATAATTGACAAATAATAGTTATTCCTATAAATGATGTTTGTCAATAAAGACTGCAAAATAAGTCAAGTATCAATATCGAAACCGATATTAAACCGGATTGACAGGTGTCAGTATAAAATTTACTAGAGCAACGATATGAATCCACAAATGGTAGTAATACTGAAACCGATAGTGATACCGGTATTCCGTAGAATAAAAACCCCAATACCTGTAGGGTCATTCTTCTCAGGCATTACAATAATTAGTCATACACTGGTTATTTCAGGGAAATAAATGCCTTTTGGAAGAAGTTTTAGGGAAAATTCTGCTTGCTAATTTAAATTTTTTTTTTTTTGTATTTTTTTTACATCATTGGATTACGTAGAAAATGATAGTTCCTTTTTTTTTAGCAGAATTTTTTAGTGTTCCAAAATTCCTTTGTGACGCTCCGGTGTCGTAGTGGCCTAAATTCAGGCTTCTGACCGTTCGTCCTAGGGAGCTTGGTTTCGAATCCCTCTGAGGCATGGATGTTGTGTTTGTCTCACGGTACTGGCTCTCTCCCCCTTCCCTGTAACCAGTGGCCCGAAACAAATGATCAAATGATTATATGTAGAGGATTTTAGGAAGGAGTGTCTGACCCCAGGTCTTAAAGAACCCTTAGAAATAGGAAACTAGGAGATTTGGGCTAGAGCGCCCGATAGGAAAGTGACACAGAAGCGAAGTAGAAAGGGGGCGGAAGACGCCCTTATTTATTACGGGGGGCAGTACCCGGGGTCCGATGGCTTAACGTGCCCATCCGACGCACGGTGGATATTTAGTGGATCGAGTGTTCGTACCTGCCTGGGATCTTGAGGTCCTTTCCGTGGCAGTCACGAACGTTGCCCACTAGGCCACATGCAGCCCAAAACTAGGGACGGGCAATTTCTTATAGCCCACTGAGTTTCTCACGGTGGTCATTAAACCCCGAAAGAAAATCCTTTGCGATTTTTGGAAGAAGAAAGATGTACCTAATTTATTTTCTCAACAAAACTGTTCTACTCAAGAGTTCTCAAATGGAAAACATATAATTTTAGAGATTTTTTAAGAGAAAGGTAGATATTATGTAAGGTGTGGAGACATGGTAAAAGAAATATATTTTGTTAACTCCGATGCACAACTTTTTAGGTTGTTTCGATTTCTAATGCGTGCGCAGTCGCAGTGGACGAGTTGTCAGAGGCTTAAATTTCTGGCTGGACGTTCGTGCTCGATTCACATATGAGACTCGTCGGTTGTTGTGTTGATCCTACTGCGCTGGCTCTGCCCGTTTCCTGGAGCCTGTGTCCCTAAGTTAGGGAAGAGAGACTGCTTATAGCCATTAGTGTTGCTCATAGTGGTCCTTATTTCCCGAAATGAAAAAATACGCTGCCAACGGATTTGTTTTTATATTTCTCTTCTTTCGTGACTTAATATTGACCATGATTATGTGAAGCTATAAGGAGCCGCCCATCTAATTTAGAACCAGTGGCTCCAGTGAAGGAAGGAGCCCGGGCCCAGAAGGACAAACACAACATCTGCGCCCTTCCCTGGGATCCAAACCTGGAACCAAAAGTAGGAGAAATTAGATGCCAGAACCCTGGACCGCTTGAAGACAAAAGCAGTTTCCTTGTGATAGGGATCCACGCAAAGTTTTCCACCAGCAGAGACGGCGAACTGTGTTATACCTAGACGATATATTTCATATCTGTCGAGAGAAAATAAACTCCGTTCATGTTGCGGCTGCTATCATACCTGAGAATGTGTTAACAAGTTCGTTGCTATCTTTTAATTCGTGTTGTTAACTTCATTAACATTGCGTGGTTGAGTTGCTAAGTCTTATATAGTTGAAGATGATAGTAAAATTGTATGCAAATAATTCTTGCGATTCGTAAATATGTCTAAATAACGTTTATTCTTTTCTTCATTTAATTGCCTGCAAAGGTTGTCCGTTTGCTGTGCTTTACTTTCTAACTCTCCCGCTTTCGATCATCTCTCGCGCTGTCGTGAAATCCCCTGACCTCCCGGTCCACCTAAGACCTTCCCGGCCTCGCCTGGGGCAATTACCTCGTCGTACTTTCGTGACCGCTCGCTACCTAAACCTAGAAACAACTGTCCTTCGCCTCCTTCCCCTGTCTCCAAGAAATGCCCTTAAAGTGGACGTCAAGTAATTTTGCTTCCTTTACTTCCAATAGAAAAACTTTTGTACACATTTCCTTCACAATTATTGTGTTCCCAAGGATGAAAATTTGAACATCGATTAAAATAACTTCATATTATAACTTGGAATACTTAATATTTTCTAAAGCATAAACATAATTATATTAAAAATCAATAACTTTTGCTTTGGTGGTGTTGAAACCAGAAACAAGATGGCGCGACCTGTACTTTGATGACGTCAGCAGACAAACAAATGTTTGATTGCATAATTATGGTTGTGTTTTAGAAAATATGAAGTATTCTAAGTTATAAAATGAAGCTATTTTAATCGATGTTCAAATTTTCATCCTTGGGAACGCATTAATTGGGAAGAAAATGTGTAAAGAAGTTTTTTCATTGGAAGTATAGCAAGCAAAATTACTTGACGTCCACCTTAAGCATATCCTAAAATTCCCCGTTAGAAGGAAGCACACCGCCCTCGGTAAATCTTAAGCCTCAAAGTCAAATGTTGGGGCTAGTGCATTTGTCGGCACCCTTGAAATTGAAACCTGAAAAGCATCAAAAGAGGCGCTATAGAGTTAATCTTCATTCAACACACGAAGTACAAATACTACGCATAGACAAAATGTCGTCTTAGTAAATAACCATGCATCCGGTGTCTAATGGGGAACTGACTCTGAGAAATTTCTCTCACGCTTTGTGGAGACAAAGGAGCTGGAGCACGAGGTGGAATAAAAGTTGCGTTTTGAGATTTTATATGAAATCCTAAAACCTCGTATAAAATCTCTGTAACAAATGCAAGTACAGAGAAATCTGTCTAAGAGGAATCCAAAGGACTGGATTTATTTTTTGTCTTAGACAGGTTTCAGTCTTATACAGATACATCCAAGAAAGCCATTGAAATATTCTGTATATATTGGAAATTTTGTCACGGTAGTAACAGATTCCATAATACATCATCATCATCAACCATTATCAATCCATTAATGGATGAAGGTCTCCCCAAAATTCTTCCACAACGGTCTATCTTGAGCCAGTCTCGTCCAAGTCACTCCCGAATGCTTTCGAATTTCATCCACCCATCTCCCATGTGGTCTTCTTCTGGATCTTTTCGTGTCCCTTGGAATCCAGTCTAGAATTTTGGTTGTCCATCGGTGGCCCGTTCTTCTGGCAATATGTGCAGCGCATTGCCATTTCAGGGATTTTACTGTGATCATGATGTCTTCCACTCTTGTCAAGTTCCTAATCTATAAGTTGCTCTTCTTATCTCTCCTGGTCAGACCGAGCATGCATCGCTCCAAGCTTATTTCAGTTGTCTGCAGTCTTTGTATGTCTTTTTTACGCTTTCCAACCGTAGGTTGAAGAAGCGTATATGCTCCAGCTTTGTCCGTCCGCACGATAACTGGCGTAAAAATGGTTCGATTTCGATGAAATTTTAGTATGTGGTAGGGAACTACTTGGGGACGAACCCTATTGAAAATGGGACAAATGGGGTCAAAGGTCACAACGTAGGAGCGGGATCCATTAAATTGCACTTATACGTCATAACTTGCGTAAATATGGTTCAATTTCAATGAAATTTTACAATGTGGTAGGGGACCACCTGGAGACGAACCCTATTCAAAATGGGTGAATTGGGGTCAAAGGTCAGGACATAAGAGCGGGATGCATTCCATTGCCTTTATGCGCCATAACGTGCGTAAAAATGGTTCGATTTCGATGAAATTTCACTATGTGGTAGGGGACCACCTGGGGACGAACCCTATTGAAAATGGACGAAATGGGGCAAAGGTCAGGGCATAGGATTACGATCCATTCCATCGCCCTTATCCCATATTATTAAGGTGGACGTCAAGTAATTTTGCTTCCTATACTTCCAATGGAGAAACTTTTGTACACATTTCCTTCCCAATTAATGTGTTCCCAAGGATGAAAATTTGAACATCGATTAAAATAACTTCATAAAATAACTTGGAATACTTAATATTTTCTAAAACATAACCATAATTACATTAAAAATCAATAACTTTTCCTTTGGTGGTGTTGAAACCAGAAAAAGAATGGCGTGACCTGTAACAGGTGTGCTGCCGTGTGTGCTTCTGTAAGCAACTAAAATGCAACCTCTCTCAGTTTAATTATGTTGTCTTCAACCTCAAGCAAGTTTGTTCCGTGTGAATTCATCATTACACTTTATCGTGTAATGTTTTGTATTCTATTAAAATACTTGATGGCACGGGAACATCTGGGTACTTTCCGTTGCTACCAGTTTCATTTACTCCCGTGCCATTTCCGTTTCTGCGTTAGGCAGGTTCCGATTTAGACAGGTAAAATAATAGTACGCAATTTTCTATCTTTCGTTTCGGGACCAAACAAAAAAGTTCCGTTTTGGGCATTTTTCCGTTTCGTGCAGGTTCCGTCTCAAACAGGTTTTACTGCATTAATTAATTAAACTACAAAAAGGAATGATGGTGCCAATTGATGAACGCCGTAATTATTTCAAATTAGACTGAAGACTTGTTTTTCTTTTTTTTTAATTTAAGCTAATTTTCTCTACTAAAGTGTGTTATTTTTTGATTTCTGATATGGCGGAGCGGCGAAAAAAGAGATTACCGTAAGACAGAGAAGATTGCCATAAGCCATAAAAATCTGAAACCAACTAGTAACTGGTTTCTCTGATTCCGATAAGTTCATTTAAGTCGTCTATTTCTGATAACAATTTTCCAGTCACACCTCACAAACAACAAACAGAAACAACCCCTATTAAAAGCAATTAAAATATTTTTTTGCCTGCATATGAGAACAAACACTTTGAATTTAAAAATAATGTTGTGGTGATATTACTTTGGAGCTCTGAGTGTGTTACAATTCCGCGCTGACACTTACAGACAATGTTGGCCATCAGCTTAAGCGTCTGATTTCCTACTGACAGGAGAAACCGACATGTAGCTCTCTCTCTTAAGTACCGAAAACTTGACCATGGAACGCTAAAGCATACGGGTCTCCATCAAATACAAAAATTTTTATTCGTACTAAAGCTAGTATCTTTATCGGCCAAACACTCATGTTAAACTGATCTGCGAATCATTTATTTGAAGTCTGTCATTTTACTGTAAAACTTACAAGGTTATTTTAAGGAACTCCCAGCAAGTCGTATCGCATACTTTTTGTCCCGACGTTCTATTGAAGAGCACCACAACAACATGGCCAACCCGAAAGAAGCAGAGATTTGTAATGTGGTGACTTCGTGATAAGGTGGCACTTCTCACAAACAATGGGCGAACCAGCTATCCTGCCAACTTGTTAAAGATACTACATAGTTTGCCACTGAAAATTGGAAAAGAAAAGAAAAAAGAATTGATAAACAAGAATAAGAAAAGGGGGAGGGGGAAGCATCTTTTTACTCAGAAGTTTACTTACGATGCCTTTTCCGAGAGCTGAGCGAATCGAACGAGTGCAGATTTGTTGACGTTTCTTTAGTAATGTATCGCATCTAAACTTAAAACACACTTTTAGTGTGATGGTAAAATTACGTAAGTTTCCGTAATTTTTGTGCGTATCCTGGTGAGGTTATCAAGACTACCCTTGAATCATATCTTTGAAGACGAAAACTTTCTTCTTGTGTGACGTTTCAAAGAGCAATCAAGAGCAAATGTCCTACCTAAGCAATACTGAAGCAGACAAAATCTACTTCGAATATGCAAACTTAATATTAGTCATCCATCATGTTCTGTTCTTAAATTTCTTTAAAATGGGGAGTTTTAAAATGTTTTAAGGGAAAAGTGTTTAATCAATGTACCGTTCCCGTTCTTATGGATCAGATGTATAGACCTTAATTGAAAAAGACATACAGTAGCGACGGATAACTCAAAGCATGGAGTGATACATGTTTGGTGCAACCAAGAAAGATAAGAAAAAGAACTCATGCGTCGGAGAAACGAAAAGAGTGGATGACATCATAATCAAAGTAAAGACCATCAAGCGGAAATGGGCTGGACAACACTTTTGAAAGAATTGACCATCGTTGGAGAACCGGAATACTAGACTGAATACTAAAGAACAGGTAAAAACCCAGAAGACGGCCCCGTGGGAGATAGGTAAATGAAATTCGAAAGCATACCAGAGTTACTCGGAAGAAACAGGGAGTTGTAAAGTCCATCAGAGATTTGAGACTGGTTGATGATTATGTTGATGACTTCTCGAACGGATTCGCTACCAACAGCAGGAAAATTCCAGAGAAAAGAGGACTCGCAAAAAAATAAATGAGCACAGAAATTTTGATGCCATGATTTAGTCAAACAAATTGATACAGTACCTCACAGACCTTATCCCATTTACTCCTGTAAAAATACCTACAATACAGTTTTTCAATGAAATATTTCTGTATATAGATATATGTATACGAACGATGAAAATGCCTCCCCGGTGGCGCAGTGGTCTAAGACGCTGGCCTCTGACCATTCGTCCGTAAGGGATCCGGGTTCGAATCCCGGTCAGGCATGGATGTTGTGTTTGTCTTACGGCACTGGCTCTCTCCCTTCCCTGGAACCAGTGACCCTAAATTAGGGACGGGCGACTGCTTATAGCCCATTGAGTTGCTCACGGTGGTCGTTAAACCTCCAATCAAAAAAAAAAAAAAAAAAAAAAAACGATGGAAAACCGGGTTTCTGTACTCCAAAGTAATGAGAAAACGATAAAAATGAACTCCGTCTATTACACGTATAAATGATGAGAAACAAAGAGATGCTAGTTCCGCTACCTCCGGGTAGCTTCATCAGGCATTTGGTAGCTAAGATCGCAGAATCAACGGGGGAAAACACTTCTAAGAATATAAGTAAATTCAAAATAAATAAGACACTTGCACAATGTCATCGATGGTTTGATCCCAGAGCCGGGTGCTCACGTGGAACATCAAGAAGCCGGCGTCATATCATAGATCCGGCTCGTCATATCCAGATCCGGCTCGTGGTTTCGTTCTTGTTGCATACATTCCGTCGCGTAATGATCTCAATGGTTTTGCGGAGCGCAGTAGCTTTTGCGCTATCGTAAGGTGCTAGTTTCTTAACGTCTCTCCATCTGGGTACTTCTCCCTTAGTTGCAACATCACGGGCTAAGGCCATCGCAAGTTTTCCAGCTTTAACGTACTTTTGGTGCTCAGAAATCCGTATCTGGATTGACCTCTTTGTCATCCCGATGTAGTACTTAACGGATGCGTCCGGGTAATCTAAAGGAATAGCATAGACCTCGGCGTCAGATAGCGTTTTTCTGGATGTACGGGAAATAAGATTACCTTCTTGAGCACTTAGCACAGAGGTCTACTACAAACCCAGCCACGGGGACCACCCCATACTGCCTGACTCAGCAGGTCCGGCCGCAAGCAAATATGTGCTTTTCAGTTTTCGGGCAAAGCGAGCCTTTGAACTCTCATCTAACAATGCCAGGAGGAGATCCGTATAGCCTTAGAGACCTAGCGGTCGCAGCAGGGTTCGACATGCTCAGAATCGACGAAATAGCCAGAAAAGCAACAACAACTGCACGCGCGCAGCCTCGTACCAATCCCACAGCCCCGCCCGCCCGATTCGTGGGTTCGATTCCCTACATTCCTAGACTAATGTACTTCCTAAAGAGTACTCTCCGAAGACCGGGTTACGATATCGGCGTGAGGACACTTGTCTGATAACCTCGCAACGGACCAGCGCGCATCACCTTCTACGCTATCTGACGCCGGGGTCTATGCTATTCCTTTAGATCAACCCGACACATCCGTTAAGTACTATGCCGGGATGACAAAGTGGTCGATCCAGATCCGGAATTCTGTGCACCAAAGAGACGTTAAAGCTGGAAAACTTACGATGGCTTTAGCCCGTGATGTTGCAACTAAGGAGAAGTACCCAGATGGAGAGACGTTAAGAAACTAACACCTTATGATAGCGCAAAAGCTGCTGCACTCCGCAAAACCATTGAGATCATTACGCGACGGAATGTATGCAACAAGAACGAAACCACGGGCCTTCCCATGATATGGCACCGGATTCTTGATGTTCCACGTGAGCACCAGGCCCTGGGATCAAACCATTGATGACATTGTGCAAGTGTCTTATTTATTTTGAATTTACTTGTATTCTTAGAAGTGTTTTTTCCCGTTGATTCTGCGATCTTAGCTACTAAATACCTGATGAATCCGGAGGTAGCGAAAGCTAGCATCTCTTTGTTTCTCATCATTTATACGCCTAATAAACGGAGTTCATTTTTATTGTCTTATCGAAATATTTTTGGTTTGTGTGTTTATATAAAATGCATCGAAGAAACAGAGGAAATAATAATCTTTCAATTACAAACGGCACTCAGTTCATTCTATATCTGGCCAGCAGAGCATGCTTCTAACGTTATGGAACGGTCCGAAACAGGTTCGCTCGTGTTCAAAAACAACTGTGTGGACAAAATGAGTCTAAAATGGACTTGTTTCACTTGTGCTGTGAGGCCTCTAATTTGTTATCAAACTCAGAACTAAAATGTATACGGAAAATTAGTAACCAGTTCAAGCAAGCGTCGTATTTCGTTTGCAGCGTTCGTTAAAAACTGAGGGTTTCAGGAAGGGGCTTCTATCCCACACTTCCCTCTCATGATTACTTGAATACAGTGTTCATTTTACCGAATTCGGTGAGCCTGCGTTTATGTCTTGAGCTCTTCGAAAGCACCTATCTCAAATCAGAGTGGACTGATAATATGATTAACCTCGAAAGTAACCCATCGCTCTTTTTTGTTGAATACCAACAACTTCAGTTTATCGCGGTATTTGCTGTGAAAGGAAAAAATAATCTTCTCGTAATATTTTCTTAAACAATAAAGAGATAGCACAAAGAAGCGAAACGAATAAAAAAAAGTATAAGTATGTATCTCGGAATTGCTACATCCTCTCTCCCTATTTAATCGAGACAATTTTATTTGATGGACAGCAAAGCAAGTCGTCACTGGAGGAATCGTTGCGGAACTTTTTTTTTTTTTTTTTTTAAGTTACCAAAGTAGGAGGGATCGTGAACGCCTTACTGGTATACGTTTTCAACACCTAAGTTATACTGAGGAAGAGGAGAATAAAATGACTTGGACGTGAGCGAATTTTGCCACACTCGAGCGCTGACCAAACCGATAAAACAAATCATTAGTGTCATTCACCGCAAAATTGGGGTGACCCCAGACAGTTAGGGGTGAAACTAAGAAGAGAAGCGATTTTTTGGTGTGGTTAGATGGCGGTCGGAGAAACTGCTGGTGGGGAGAATGGGGATGAGAGGATGGGCGCCGTGGCACCCTGGCGCGTGTCGTGTGTCAGTCCACTGTGGCGACTTCCACTCGTGACAGTCGCCACAGACCAGACGTTTGCGTGGCTTGATGTCTGGGTCATTTAGAACCTCTGACATCCATTTCAAAGGCATGGAGTCCAGAGGTGAAGAAATCTGTCTGAAGGGGAGAGGGGAACGCAGACGGGGTGAAGGATTTGGCGCTATGGTCAGCTTGGACGTCACCGTCCCGCCCCGAGGGGTCAATTTTGGGATGTTATCGAGTAATGTGTTTGAACAAACATGACCAGTCATGGGTGAAGCACGCAAGGGGAGTTTCTGGCCAAAGATGTCAATTTGTGTTTAATTGACCTTCAGCTCACTGAACAATGAAGCGGTGTTTTGGATATCGTAGTGATTTATTGGATCTCATTTGTCATGATTAAAAATGGATGCATTGACATTAAATATCACGGTATGATAGTGGTGAACTTTCTGTAAAAGTACGTTTCTTTCAAAACAAAATTTCTTCTAAACCACAAAATTTTCACTGCACAAAATTTAACAGTTTTTTCAATTTTCGTTTCTTCTTTTTTTTTATTAGGATGAGAACTGTGAACCGCACAACGAGGGGTCAGGTTTGGAAACCTAAAACAGTATTATTTGTCCATGATTTCAAAATCTAAAAAATCTAAAATTTCAGAAAATGCAACGATTATAACAATAAGAACATTTGGGAGTACCATGCGGTGTTTTTTTTTTTTCCTTTAATCTCGAAATATTTTAGGCCGCCCCGGTGGCGCAATGGTCTAAGCGATGGCCTCTGATCATTTGTCCGAAAGGGGTCCAGGTTCGAATCCCGGTGAGGCATGGATGTTGTGTTTGTCTTACGGTACTGGCTCTCTCCCTTCCCTAGAACCAATGATCCTAAATTAGGGACGGGCGACTGTTTATAGCCCATTGAGCTGCTCACGGTGGTCGTAAAACCTCCAATAAAAAAAAAAAAAATGTTTTAGATTCTCGTCGTTTGAAACACAATTAAATGTTAACACAACATTTATACAGCTGGAAATGGTCCAGGGATCGATAAGCAAAAAATATAACTTACAAGTCTTTAATATTTTCCTGATTGTTACTGTACACTCTGTACTCGCGGCAAAGTTAACCTGATCATGGAGTTGAAGGCACAGAGTGTGTATTTCCACTGCATAATATATAGTTCCAGTCTAAAAGCTCGCATTCGAGCTTGAACTGTTTCTAAAAAGTATATAGGTGTTCTAAATGTTGTGCGTACGTACATTAAAAACAATGAAGATCATAATTTCGGTCGCGATCCTAAAAATACAGATATTCGCGTTCTGGTGACGTCATTGTCGCTTGTGTCTGTCGGTCATGTGCGTTAGAGAGAAAATACTCGGAGAATGTTTTCTGCAGTTCACTGAAAGCCGCCACACCGGAAAACTGCCACAAGTCTTTCAGCAACTTGGAAAAATGCCACACATTGGAAAACTGCCGCACATTGGAAAACTGCCGCACATTGGAAAACTGCCACACAAGAAAATTGCCACACAGGAAAACTGCCACACGTTTTTCATTAAAGGGCAGGAAAAAAATTGATATTCCTTCCAGGAACACTTCGAATGTATGGCAGTTTTCCAGTGCGGTAGTTTTCCAAGTTTCCGAATTCTGTGTGGCAGTTTTCCAAGGTGCCTAACGATGGGAAGGAGCTATTTTGTTTGTCTGAATTTTCATACCAGTTCATGCAAATTTAGGGCAACTGGCCACAAAAATTTAGGAGGAGGGGGGGAGGTATAAAGATTACCGTTTCTTGACCTATATTGAGAATTGAACTGGGAACTCCAAAAAAAAAATTCGAGAAAACGGTGGTTTAGTTGAGTTGCTAAAGTCTTGCGTGGTGGAAGACAATAAACTCCCAGCAAAAACAGTCTTGCTGGGTAAGCACTGCCAGCAAATGCCCAGCACTATGTTGCCGCTGCCGAACCGTCAATAAAATGTCAGAAGCACGGCCAGCAGTTCAGTTCAGGCCAACAGTTGGCATCCCATAAGTTTTCATATGCCACAACAGGGACATCAGTTGTCCATCACAGGGAGTAGCTGCCACAAGTGGCCCTTCAGCGGCTCTGCAAGCACGTGCCAGAAATGATGGCTAGCCTAATGTAGTCCGCTAGTTTGCCGGTAGTGGCAGCCTGCAACCACGTGACGTAACTGGTGGCTTGCCGAATCTTGTCCGCCGATTTCCCAGTAGTAGCCATAAAAAAAAAAATGATAAAAATCAAGGAAAACCGCAGTTTCCCAAAGCTACAACTTTTTTTTCTACCCTTTCGAAACTTGTGAATTACAGCACTGCACTGGGGAAATTTTCTCAGCAGACGAAAAAAAACCAGGGCCGTCGGCGTGGGAGCTGAGTTCGCTACCGATCGGACTAATTTGACACGCACGAGCGTGTGCTTGAAGCTGTCAGTTTCGTGCGGAATGTGTAATCGAATGGTTCCCTCTTTCATTTTACAATATTGCGAGGCATTTTTCATAAAAGTCAGTTTATATAATTCATAAATTTATTTTTTCACGATAGTTTTTTTTTACCTTAAGGGAACTTCACTCATTTTCAAGGAGTAGAGTCGCTTTCCAAAGTTTTGCACTGTCGTTGTCGTCTTAAAAGGAGATTGTTGAATTAATATATATTTACCCGGGTTCATGTCACATTCTGTTACATTTTTAACGTTGTATCTTTCCTTTCTGCTGTCCGAAGCTACATTTGTTTTAAAGAGGAAAGATATTTTATTTTACTTCTCGTTATTTTTAGAAGCGAAGTCCTCCAGTCTTGTGTACTCAACCCATGGATGAGTACATTATATCCACATAGCGTCGCTTTTTTTTTTTTTTCAAGTAATTAATAAATTTTGTACGCGTGTAATTCTTTTTTTTTCCAACAAATGCTTTTTTAATGGTTTTCCAGGGCATTTGTTTCAAACGGTTTCAAATTTTTTCTTGTTATTCACCCACTCTATTACATGAATTGTTATTCATGGGAATGGAGTGGGTGTATTTCATGGCTGTAATCTAGTATTTCATGGGTTAATCTGATAACTACGTCGACGTGGAATTTCATTAGGAAATTAATTCGCCTTTACATATGGATTTTTTTCTTAACATTTACTAAAATAACACGATGGCGATAGCGACGTCTTCAACTGACTGGTACCATGAGAGACACAACAAGTGTTGCTTTCGGGCATGCACAGTCCCGTTGATTCCACCTATTGTTGGGATTGCATTGGTTGCCAGCAACGGGCCACTAGTGGAACTTGCTTGGAGGCCCACAATTCACGGCGATGCTGCAGTGCCATCAATGGCTCGCCAACTGATAGCGCTGTCATCAACGGGCCGCTACCGGGCCGTGAGCGGCAGATTTCAGCCAGTAGTGACCCATCACTGCCAGCAGTTTCCCAGCACTTGTGTTTTTGCTGGGTAGCTATAACTAATGACTTTTCGCAATTCTTTTAAAACTCTAATGAAGCACATTTTTCTTTTCTTTCCTTAATCGCAGAAAGGTTGTCCATCAGCTCAGTAATTCTCCCTCGCTGTTCCCCTGAAACTAAAAATTTCCCCCTAAATTCTCCTGAGGTCATTCCCTCGTGCTCCTCGACCGTTCGCTTTCAAATCCTAGAAGTGACTGCTTTAGCCCACCTCCTTTGTTCCCACGCGAACTCAACTCTTTGCCGCGACAAAACCTCATGGGAAAAGCACGCCGGCATCGGCTAATACAAACCATCAAGGTAAAGATTAAGAGTGTTTGCGCTTTCAGTCGGCTGCTTTGAAACTAAAAAAGGCAAATGATCAAACGAGCACGACAATACTAATCAGTTTGCAACATACAAAGGTGCATACTCTAAAATGAGACAAACTGGCGTCTCTAAATAAATCGTGCTTCCGATGTTTTAATGCGGGATGAGACAGCGAAATTTTTCTCACGCTTTGTGGAAACAAAGGAAAAGGAGCACAAAAGCGAAATAAAAGTTGTGAAATGAGATTTAATATCTTTGCCTAAATTCTAGAATTAAATTTCCGTAACAAAATATCTACATAACATATCAACTTTGTAGTATTTCTCTTTTACTTAATTAATTCTTAGACCCAACAGCTTTTTATCCGCCGACTTCACATTCATACCGTTTAGGAATCAAATCAAGTTAATAGCACTGAGCTTTTACTTAGGCACTAAATATTAATTCATAGGCCCTAGGTCTAGACTTTTTTAAAAATTTTTATTCTACGGATGCCATATTCATGACGTTTAGATATCAACTCAAGTTAATAACATTGCGCTTTTACTAAATATCACTAAATATCAATTCATAGGACCTAGGCCTAGGCCTTAGGCCTTTTCAACAGTTTTTTTTTCTACGGATGCCATATTCATAACGTTTACATTGTAACGTATACTCTCGATTCACTTTCCTTTTGATTTTACTATCTCTGGTTATTTTATTTTCCTATGTAAATTATCTTCTTACTGAACGAGATGTTATTTCTCCCGCTGAATGAGATCTGGCAACGAGTGTAAGTCATGACGTGGTGGTAGCCAGTATAAATAGGCGCGTTCAACGATACCAGGGAGAGCTAAGCCGCGGATGGCTTATTGGTTAGTGTTTCAGACTATCGATGCTGGGCTGATCTTTCAGAGATGGTGTGATTTACTAACAATCGCTGAATATCCGCCGTGCATCGGACGAGCACGTAAAGTGACGGCCCCCAGGCTGGACCCACTGGCTAAATGGGTATCCTTTCCTATGTCCTCCCTGAAATTCTCTCACCCATCTATGTGCAATATCGTACTTGTACGGTGGCGCCATCTACTGTACTCTAATCTCACTACAAACTGTTCTGTCAAAAGTCGCTAGACTTGCTCTCATTCCTTCCGTTTCTGTGTCCTGCCCAAAAGGCGATCTCGCTGTAGGTGGCTGGGACCTAAACTCTACTACCTGTGGACGGAAGTCCTACATGAAAATGACAAATTCTCTCTACCAGGGAGAGCTTTTGTTGATGTGCGTAGGGAGAGCTTTTTGTTGATGTGCGTATTGAGAGCTTTGGTTATATGCGTAAGAAGAGCTTCGTTTATGTGAGTAGAGCTTCGTTCATGTGCAAGGAGCTACGTTTTATTGAGTAGCTGTGTGTCCGGTGAAGTGTATGTTGGATCATATCAGGAGTTTCCCTAATAAAAATTTGTTTTAGTAAGTACGTTTTTCTCAGTTCATAGTTTTGTCAGACCCCTGTCTGGCTGTTAGGTTTATTCCATTAAGTGTTGTTATTAACAACCAGCATAAGACTTTATTCATCTTAATTACTACTACAACATTACTACCAGTTATAAGCTTGTTCATTATTATTACTACACTACTAGCAGGAAAGATTATTCATGATATAATTAACAACACAACAACCATTAGAAGAAAGCATATTCATTATAACATATCAACTCAAGTTAATAATATTCTGCTTTTACTTAAGCACTAAATATTGTTTCATAGGCCCTTGGCCTAGGCCTTTTTAACAATTTTTATTCTAACGATGTCATATTCATTACATTTATGTATTAACTGAAGTTAATCATATTGCACTTTTACTTCGGCACTAGTTATTAATTCATAGGCCTTAGGCCTATAAATCCTATGAATTAACATTTAGTGCCTAAGTAAAATCGCAATACTATTAACTTGAGTTGGTATGTAAACGTTATGAATATGGCATGCGTACAACAAAAAGTGTTAAAAAGGCCCAGGCCTAGGTCCTCTGAATTGATATTTAGTGCCTAAGTAAAAGCACAATACTATTAACCTAACTTGGTATGTAAACTTTACGAATATGACATCGGTAGAATAAAAAGTGTTAAAAAGGTCTAGGCCTAGGGCCTATGAATTACTATTTAGTGCCTAAGTAAAAGCGCAATGCTATTAACTTGATTTGATGCGTAAACGTTATGAATATGAAGTCGGCGGATAAAAAGCTGTTAAAAAGGCCTAGGTGTTGGGCCTATGAATTAATTAAGTAAAAGATAAATACTGCAAATTTGATATGTTATGTAAATATTTAGTGCCTAAGTAAAAGTGCAGCGTTAATAAAAAATCCCACCTTATCGTTCTTTTCTGAACACAGCATGAGTCGGGCTATAATTCCATCGTTTCGTCGAACGCTGTAGTTTTAAGAAATGTACTAAGTCACGGCAATTTATTTCTTCAAATTAAAGGTCAGTTCTCGCTTGGCTTAGATAAAACGTTTTCTCGAAATTTTTTTGGAGTTCCCAGTTCATTTCTCCATATAGGCCAAGAAACGGCAATCTTTTACCCCCGCCCCCCTTTCCTCCTGAACTTTTGTGGCCAGTTGCCCTAAACTCGTATGAACTGACATGAAAATTCAGACAAACAAAATAACTTCTTCCCGTCGTTAGGCACCTTGGAAAACTGCCACACATAATTCGGAAACTTGGAAAACTGCCACACATAATTCGGAAACTTGGAAAACTGCACACATTCAATGTGTTCCTTGAAGGAAGAGCATTTTGTGCCCGGCTCTTCAATGAAAAACATGTGGCAGTTTTCCATGTTGCTCAAAGACGTGTGGCTCTTTTCCTGCGTGGCGGTTTTCCGGCAACCACCTACTGCTGGTGTGTGGTAAGCGGACATTCAAGTGTTGGGGGGGGATTAAGCGTTACTTCCTTCTTTTGTTTTTTTGGGGAAAATTGCTGATAGTACAATGACCGCGAAGCTTACTTTTGTTTTAACTTCCGACATGGAGGCAGTACATTACTGCAGCCCCGGTGGCGCAGTCTAAGCTCTGGCTTATGACTATTCGTTAGAGAAAGGTTCGGGTTTGAATCCTGTAAGACATGGATGTTGTATTTGCCTTGCGGCATTAGCTCTCTCCCTTCCCTGGAGTCAGTGGCCGTAAATTAGGGACGGGCGACTGTTTATAGGCCAATGAGTTGCTCACGGTGGTCGTTAAACATCTAATAATAATAAACAAAATCTTTTTCCTCAGTGGCATACTGCACCTCATTAACGCAGAAAAATACTGAGAAACCACGACATCTTTTCGGTGAATCGGTCTTTTCAGCTTCCAGCCCATAGTCAGGTAAAGTTTGCTCCGAGTATAGCTGCGAATTTTCACTTCACAATAATTCTTTTGTCTCACAGCAGCATATTCTTACATAAGATGTTTTTCATGGGTGTGTGTGCGTGTGTGTGTGTGCACGTATACGTATATCATCATCAGCATCATTATCAGTCCACTGCTGGATGAAGGTCTTCACAAGTTTCCTCCACAGCTGTCTGTCTTGAGTCATTATCTCCCATGTTACTCCGGCATGCTTTGGAATTTCATTCACCATCTCCGACGTGGTCTTCTCCTGGCTCTTTTCCTGTACCTTGGAATCCAGCCCAGAATTTCGGTAGCCCGTCGGTGATCCATTCTTCTGGCAATATGTCCAGCCAATTGCCATTTCAGGGATTTTACTCTCATCATGATGTCTTGCACTCTTGTCAAGATGACGAGTTCCTCTTCTTATCTTTCCTGGTTACACCAAGCATGCACCTCTCCATGCTTTTTTCAAATCGTTCCTTCATAGTTGCGCAAAACGTTTATCTCTATTTTAAGCGGCAGATGAATGTTTTAACGGACCTAATGCCTGAGCTTATATAAATCAAAATTTTGTCTTTTCATGTCTTCACTTCATGTACTATCATTTATTTAATTTTTTAAGCTGCAAATGCTTTATGTATATTTTAGCTCATTAGCATAATAAAGCATTAAGACTTCAAATGTCTGCAGTCTTTGTATGACTTCTTTAATTAAGGTCCATGTCTCTGCTACGTACGATATATCATCATCATCATTGTCAACCATTATCAATCCACTGCTGGACGAAGGTCTCCCCAAGTTTCCTCCACAACGGTCTGCCTTGTGCCAGCCTCCTCCATGTCACTCCCGCATACTTTCGAATTTCATCCACCCATCTCCCATGTGGTCTTCTTCTGGGTCTTTTCCTGTCCCTTGGAATCCAATCTGAAATTTCGGCTGTCCATCGATAGTCTGTCCTTCTGGCTGTATGTCCAGCCCATTGCCATTTCAGGGATTTAACTCTGATCATGATGTCTTCCACTCTTTTCATTTTTCGGATCCACGAGTTCCTCTTCTTATCTCTCCTGGTTACACCAAGCATGCACCTCTCCATGCTGCTTTGAGTTATCTGCAGCCTTTGTATGTCTCTTTTAGTTAAGGTCCACGTCTCTGCACCATACGTAAGCACTGGAAGGATGCATTGATCAAACAGTTTTCTTTTAAGACATAATGGCATATTGCTCTTGAAAATTATGCTGTTTCTTCCAAAAGCTCTCCAGGCAAGTTTTATATGACGATTAATTTCTTCATCAATGTGACCCTCACTTGATATCTGCTGTCCAAGATAAACGTACGTGTCTGTTATCTCCAGCTTTTCTCCATCAATCGATAAATCTTCATTTCTTGTAAAAGCATTGAACATCACTTTTGCCTTGTGAAAGTTCATTTTTAATCCCACTTCTTTACTCTTGTCAGCAAGTTCCTGGATCATACTCTGCAGCTCTGATGGGGTAGTTGCAAAAATTACTACGTCATCAGCAAAACGAAGGTGGGTTAGATAATCTCCATTGATTTTTATTCCTTTGTTTTCCCAGTTCAGTGATTGAAAGACATTTCCCAATGTGGCATTAAAGAGCTTCGGAGATATGGTTTCACCTTGTCTCACTCCCTTTCCAATTTTTATGTGTGCTGCATTTTCAAACAGCCTAATCTTTGCACTTTCATAGATGTTATTAAGAATATTAATGTACGCATCTTCAATACCGCAGGATTTCAGAGCTATTGTAACTGCTGATGCTTTCATCGAATCAAAGGCTTTTTCATAATCGATAAAAGCCATGCACAATGGAAGTTCATATTCCCTCGCTCTTTCAATTAGTACGTGGATATGATCTATAGTGCTGTAGCCACTCCTGAATCCAGATTGTTCTCCCGGTTGAGCCATGTCCAGTGTTACCTTCAAGCGATGTGAAAGAACTTTAGTGGAGATTTTATAAACCACTGATAGGAGACTGATAGGTCTGTAATTCCTGAGATCCTCAATGTCACCTTTTTTATGTAGCAGGATCATTGTAGCGTTGTTCCAATCCTCAGGAATCTTTCCTTCATTAAGGCATCGAGTGAAAATTTGGGTGAGTACTGTTTCAATTTTTCCACTTGATTCTTGTATGATGTCTACAGTAATTCCATCTTCTCCTGGAGCTTTTCCCCGCTTCATGTGTTTGATTGGATGTGCAACTTCTGCTGGGAGGACTGGAAGAACTCTGGTACTGGTACCTTTCATGATGTCTGGAGTACATGTATCATCCCTTTCATATAATTTGGAGTAGAAATCTTTCACGCTTGTCAAAATTTCGCCTCTATTTTTTGTTACAAAACCATCTTCTTTTCTCAGTGCCATAATCTGTTTTCTTCCTTTACTGATATGTCTCTTTGCCATCTTAGGCTTTGGTTGTTTTCAATTGCTTTCCTCACTAGTTCACAGTTGAATTTTCTTACATCTTCAGTGATACTTTTTCGCACTGTCTTACATAGCTCTAAATATTCCACTTTGGAAGTCACATCTTCTTTAGTTGTCCTCATCTCTCTTCTTTTGTGCATTAACATTTTGGTTTTCCCTGATAATTTGTTCACATGCAACTTGTTCTTAGACCCAGCTAATTTTGTTGCTGTTTCCATAAGAGCTTTGGTTACTTTTCTGTTAACTTCAGAAACATCCACTTCTTCCGATGTTAGGCCTTCTAAAGCAGAGAATCTGTTCTTCAGTTCCAATTTGAAGGTATTATGGTGTTTTTTAAGGTTGGTTATGTCAATACATTTTGTTTATCTAATGAGCTTGCCACGTTCGAGTTTAGTGTTGAGGTGCATTTTACATCTCAGCAATCTATGGTCACTACCTGTGTTGAACTTGTTTAGCACACTGCAGTCTTCTATGACGAATTTTTTGTTACACATAATAAAATCAATTTCACTTGTCGTCCCATTTGGATGTCTCCATGTCCATTTCCTGTGTGGCTTTTTCTTGAAAAAGGAGTTCAAGATGAAAAACCCTTCTGCCTCTGCAAACGCTGGTTTCTGTTGCCGTGACCGAATTTACCTACTGAAGTTTCATTCTGTTGCTGTTGCCCTATTTTTGCATTGAAATCTCCCATAATTATCTTCAAGTGCTGCTTACCTTTATTATTTAGATAACGAATTTCCTCATAAAATTCTTCAATTTCTTCTTCAGGATGACTTGTGGTTGGCGCATAAGTTTGAATAATCTGAGCCCTGGTATCTTTTTGAGAGTTGGATAACGAGTCGTGCAGCTCTGTCAGAGGAACTTTCAACTTCTACAACTTTATCCTTCATTTTCTTGTTTATTATAAATCCAACACCACTAGTTCTGCCAGTACCTGTCCCACGATAGTGGAAGAGATTTCCACTTTTCAGTTCAACAAGGTCTTCTCCTTTTCTCCTTACCTCACTTAGCCCGACGATGTCCCACTTGATCCTTTGTAGTTCCTCTTCCAATTCAAGAAGCTTTGAATCAGAAGATAGGGAGCGTCCATTATACGTAGCCAAGGTCAGCATCAGATGGCAGCCTAGTCCGGTCCTCCGGGGATTCTTAGCAGTCTCTGCCTTCATGTCGCACTGGCCGCTGCCTTGGCCAGGTACATTCCAGCTGCCGGAGACTGAGGGCCAAGATTTAAGTTGTGAAGTCATTTTGGAGGGGTTTGGCCAGAACTCACCACGCTGGCCAAGCGGGTTGGTGAGTACGATATATATATATCATCATCATCATCATTGTCAACCATTATCAATCCACTGCTGGACGAAGGTCTCCCCAAGTTTCCTCCACAACGGTCTGTCTTGTGCCAGTCTCCTCCATGTCACTCCCGCATACTTTCGAATTTCATCCACCCATCTTCCATGTGGTCTTCTTCTGGGTCTTTTCCTGTCCCTTGGAATCCAATCTAAAATTTCGGCTGTCCATCGATGGTCTGTTCTTCTGGCAGTATGTCCAGCCCATTGCCATTTCAGGGATTTAACTCTGATCATGATGTCTTCCACTCTTGTCATTTTTCGGATCCACGTGTTCCTCTTCTTATCTCTCCTGGTTACACCAAGCATGCACCTCTCCATGCTGCTTTGAGTTGTCTGCAGCCTTTGTATGTCTCTTTTAGTTAAGGTCCACGTCTCTGCACCATACGTAAGCACTGGAAGGATGCATTGATCAAACACTTTTCTTTTAAGACATAATGGCATATTGCTCTTGAAAACTATGCTGTTTCTTCCAAAAGCTCTCCAGGCAAGTTTTGTACGCCGATTAATTTCTTCATCAATGTGACCCTCACTTGATATCTGCTGTCCAAGATAAACGTATGTGTCTGTTATCTCCAGCTTTTCTCCATCAATCGATAAATCTTCATTTCTTGTAAAAGCATTGCACATCACTTTTGTCTTCTGAAAGTTCATTTTTAATCCCACTTCTTTACTCTTGTCAGCAAGTTCCTGGATCATACTCTGCAGCTCTGATGGGGTAGTTGCAAAAATGACTACGTCATCAGCAAAACGAAGGTTGGTTAGATAATCTCCATTAATCTTTATCCCCTTGTTTTCCTAGCTGAGCGACTGAAAAACACCCTCTAATGTGGCATTAAAGAGCTTCGGAGATATGGTGTCACCTTGTCTCACTCCCTTTCCAATTTTTACGTGTGTTGTATTTTCAAACAGCCTAATCTTTGCACTTGCATTTTCATAGATGTTATTAATAATATTAATGTATGCATCTTCAATACCGCAGGTTTTCAGAGCCATTGTAACTGCTGATGGTTTCACCGAATCAAAGGCTTTTTCATAATCGATAAAAACCATGCACAATGGAAGTTCATATTCCCTTGCTCTTTCAATTAGTTCTCTCAGCACGTGGATATGATCTATTGTGCTGTAGCCACTCCTGAATCCAGCTTGTTCTCTCGGTTGAGCCATGTCCAGTGTTACCTTCAAGCGGTGTGAAAGAACTTTAGTGAAGATTTTATAAACTACTGATAGGAGGCTGATAGGTCTGTAGTTTCCAAGATCCTCAATGTCACCTTTCTTATGTAGCAGGATCATTGTAGCGGTGTTCCAATCCTCAGGAATCTTTCCTTCATTAAGGCATCGAGTGAAAATTTGGGCGAGTACTGTTTCGATTTCTCCACTTGCTTCTTGTATGATGTCTACAGTAATTCCATCTTCTCCTGGAGCTTTTCCCCGCTTCATGTTCTTGATTGCATGTGCAACTTCTGCTGGAAGGACTGGAGGAACTCTGGAACTGGTATCTTTCATGATGTCTGGAGTGCATGTATCATCCCTTTCATATAATTTGGAGTAGAAATCTTTCACTCTTGTCAAAATTTCGCCTCTATTTCTTGTTACAGAACCATCTTCTTTTCTCAGTGCCATAATCTGTTTTCTTCCCTTACTGAGATGTCCCTTTGCTATCTTTAGGCTTTGGTTGTTTTCAATTGCTTTCCTCACTAGTTCACAGTTGAATTTTCTTACGTCTTCAGTGATACTTTTTCTTACTGTCTTGCATAGCTCTATATATTCCACTTTGGAAGTCACATCTTCTTTAGTTGTCCTCATCTCTCTTCTTTTTTGAATCAACATTTTCGTTTTTCCTGATAATTTGTTTACATGCAACTTGTTCTTAGACCCAGCTAATTTTGTTGCTGTTTCCATAAGAGCTTTGGTTACTTTTCTGTTAACTTCAGAGATGTCCACTTCTTCCGATGTTAGGCCTTCTAAAGCAGAGAACCTGTTCTTCAGTTCCAACTTGAAGGTATTATGGTGTTTTTTAAGGTTGGTTATGTCAATAGATTTTGTTTGTCTTATGAGCTTGCCACGTTCAAGTTTAGTGTTGAGGTGCATCTTACATCTCACCAATCTATGGTCACTACCTATGTTGAACTTGTTTAGCACACTGCAGTCTTCTATGACGAATTTTTTGTTACACATAATAAAATCAATTTCACTTGTCGTCCCATTTGGATGTCTCCATGTCCACTTCCTGTGTGGCTTTTTCTTGAAGAAGGAGTTCAAGATGAAAAACCCTTCTGCCTCTGCAAACTCAACGAGAGTATTTCCACGCTGGTTTCTGTTGCCGTGACCGAATTTACCTACTGAAGTTTCATTCTGTTGCCGTTGCCCTATTTTTGCATTGAAATCTCCCATAATTATTTTCAAGTGCTGCTTACCTTTATTATTTAGATGACAAATTTCCTCATAAAATTCTTCAATTTCTTCTTCAGGATGACTTGTGGTGGGTGCATAAGTTTGAATAATCTGAGCCTGGTATCTTTTTGAGAGTTGGATAACAAGTCGTGCAGCTCTGTCAGAGGAACTTTCAACTTCTACAACTTTATCCTTCAGTTTCTTGTTTATTATAAATCCAACACGACTAGTTCTGCCAGTATCTGTCCCACGATAGTAGAAGAGATGTCCACTTTTCAGTTCAATGAGATCTTCTCCTTTTCTCCTTACCTCACTTAGCCCCACGATGTCCCACTTGATCCTTTGTAGTTCCTCTTCCAATTCAAGAAGCCTTGAATCAGAAGATAGGGAGCGTCCATTGTAAGTAGCCAAGGTCAGCATCAGATGGCAGCCTAGTCCGGTCCTCCGGGGATTCTTAGCACCCTCTGCCTTCATGTCGCACTGGCCGCTGCCTTGGCCAGGTACATTCCAGCTGCCGGAGACTGAGGGCCAAGATTTAAGTTGTGGAATCATTTTGGAGGGGTTTGGCCATAACTCACCACGCTGGCCAAGCGGGTTGGTGAGTGTGGGATAGAATTTCCTCTAATCCCGATGGTATAGTTATACCGCTATTGGCGGTCGTCAGAGCCCCTTTAGTGGGAACAGGATGCACCACGAGAAGGCGGGGTTGACATTTGTCAAGGAGAGGCTGTGATGTTACGCATCACCTGACCTTACATCCCATATATATATATCTTCTTTATAGAATATATATATATATATATATATATATATACATGTACATATATATATATATATATATATATATATATATATATATACATGTACATATATATATATATATATATATATATATATATATATATTCTATTAAGAAGATACCTAAGCAAAAAAATACATATATAATTTTGACTCACACCAAGTACAACATAGAAAAGGTTATGTATCTACCTGTGTGAGTAAAAGGAGAAAAGATAAAAAAATAAAATAAAACAACTGAATGTAGAAGGTCTCGAGAATACTGAGCCTGGGCTTTATCAAGGACCAGCAAAAACTCTGCATTTTCTCACTTCCACAAAGACCTAGTTGGAAATGGGTTTCTGCAAGGCCATAGATGCAAGTAACATTCCCACCTAAAATTGTTTTAAAATATATATATATGTCATGTCCTCCGCAGAGTTGTATGACCTAGCACTAGTTAACAATTTCGCTTGCATCCATGAACCTTCCTGGCCCTACCCATGCTCTTCATCTGTTACTATTAAACAGAGAGAAGAAGATTAAAGAGAACTCAAGCTGTGAGAGTGACATAATAATTAGAAATAATTTTCAGCTATAACGAAATGCCAAGTTCGTTTGAGAGAGAATTTAAACCTGAAAATCAATGCAAAAGAAATCCAAATTTTTACATTGCAAATAAAAAAGGAAATATTAATTTTTAAAAAACAGATTTTTGAAAGAAAACTTGAGTCTGAAACCCCCTACTCTACAACTTATGACAGCACGAAAACGAGAATAAGTTAAAGACAATAATTAACTAAAGAAAACTTTGTGAAAGTTATATGACTTAAACAGTTAGTTGCAATATGTACAAAGTATTTCAGCAGTGCTTTAAGTGCATAATTAATTAGTTATTAAGAACTTAACAACTTTGAAAATACAGCGCATAGAAAAGGAACAAGCTTAGCCATCTTCTGTTCCTAGGTACCCCAAAAGACGCGCAAAGTTACAAAGAAAAGAAAGAGTTAAAACCCACAAAAATGTTAACATACAAGCCAGTGCCTAAAAGCTGAAAAGCAAAAAATCAACAGAGAAAAAGTACATGAAGTACAAACATTGAACTTATAAAACCTAAAACCCAAATACAAGGAAGAGAGCTTACCTCTTGTGTGACTAAACTTTCTCCACACAAGAGTAAAACATGGCTGACCTCTTCCGCCACTCCCTAGTCGCTGGGGGGCAGTCAGGGTGGGGCTGATGGCCTCCTCATACAGAAAGAAACCAACTCGCCGAGATTTTAACCAGAGAAAAAAATATATAAACTTAAGACTGTGGATCTGTATGATCAGAAAGAGCAGAATTAACTCTCCAGAATACATGAGAAAATATTATAAAATACACGAGTAGTGTATTTAATAATCTTTGCATGTATTAAATCACCTTAGTGAGCTTCTATAGATTAATCAGAATCTTATTAATTTTAATGTTGGTTTTACTATTTTTAGTATAGCTATCCTAGTGATGAATAACTAGTTTTCTTTTTTATTTGTTTTTATTTTCTTTTATAAACAGATTTTTAAGCTTTTTTTTGTGATTTTGTTTATATTATTTAATTTTTTGTTTTAATAGGACCTTCATATCCATAGCACTAAGGTTCCTTTAGGTAGTTAATAGGCATCCTCTAGCCAACTTCCTTACGGCTTTGATTGGTCAGAATCATATTATTAACTGTGTAGAAAATTAAAGCAGATCTGCCAACCTTACTCTATTATTCAGAATAATTTTTCTTAAAGTTCTTTTGATGAAAGAAGAAGGAATTTCGTTCTCTAGAAAACTATCTAATAGTATATTAATGTGGTAATTGAAGTCCAAATTGTTGCTGCAAATTCTTGAAATTCTTAGGACCTGAGAAATTAGTACATTCTCAATTACTTTGGTTGAAATGTTATTATTCCAGTGTAGATATTTAATTACTATATATATATATATATATATATATATATATATATCATCATCATCATCATCATTGTCAACCATTATCAATCCACTGCTGGACGAAGGTCTCCCCAAGTTTCCTCCACAACGGTCTGTCTTGTGCCAGTCTCCTCCATGTCACTCCCGCATATTTACGAATTTCATCCACCCATCTCCCATGTGGTCTTTTTCTGGGTCTTTTCCTGTCCCTTGGAATCCAATCTAAAATTTCGGCTGTCCATCTATGGTCTGTCCTTCTGGCAGTATGTCCAGCCCATTGCCATTTCAGGGATTTAACTCTGATCATGATGTCTTCCACTCTCGTCATTTTTCGGATCCACGAGTTCCTCTTCTTATCTCTCCTGGTTATACCAAGCATGTATATATATATATATATATATATATATATATATGGGATGTAAGGTCAGGTGATGCGTAACATCACAGCCTCTCCTTGACAAATGTCAACCCCGCCTTCTCGTGGTGCATCCTGTTCCCACTAAAGGGGCTCTGACGACCGCCCATAGCGGTATAACTATACCATCGGGATTAGAGGAAATTCTATCCCACACTCACCAACCCGCTTGGCCAGCGTGGTGAGTTATGGCCAAACCCCTCCAAAATGATTCCACAACTTAAATCTTGGCCCTCAGTCTCCGGCAGCTGGAATGTACCTGGCCAAGGCAGCGGCCAGTGCGACATGAAGGCAGAGGGTGCTAAGAATCTCCGGAGGACCGGACTAGGCTGCCATCTGATGCTGACCTTGGCTACTTACAATGGACGCTCCCTATCTTCTGAATCAAGGCTTCTTGAATTGGAAGAGGAACTACAAAGGATCAAGTGGGACATCGTGGGGCTAAGTGAGGTAAGGAGAAAAGGAGAAGATCTCATCGAATTGAAAAGTGGACATCTCTTCTACTATCGTGGGACAGATACTGGCAGAACTAGTGGTGTTGGATTTATAATAAACAAGAAACTGAAGGATAAAGTTGTAGAAGTTGAAAGTTCCTCTGACAGAGCTGCACGACTTGTTATCCAACTCTCGAAAAGATACCAGGCTCAGATTATTCAAACTTATGCACCCACCACAAGTCATCCTGAAGAAGAAATTGAAGAATTTTATGAGGAAATTTGTCATCTAAATAATAAAGGTAAGCAGCACTTGAAAATAATTATGGGAGATTTCAATGCAAAAATAGGGCAACAGCAACAGAATGAAACTTCAGTAGGTAAATTCGGTCACGGCAACAGAAACCAACGTGGAAATACTCTCGTTGAGTTTGCAGAGGCAGAAGGGTTTTTCATCTTGAACTCCTTCTTCAAGAAAAAGCCACACAGGAAATGGACATGGAGACATCCAAATGGGACGACAAGTGAAATTGATTTTATTATGTGTAACAAAAAATTCGTCATAGAAGACTGCAGTGTGCTAAACAAGTTCAACACAGGTAGTGACCATAGATTGGTGAGATGTAAGATGCACCTCAACACTAAACTTGAACGTGGCAAGCTCATAAGACAAACAAAATCTATTGACATAACCAACCTTAAAAAACACCATAATACCTTCAAGTTAGAACTGAAGAACAGGTTCTCTGCTTTAGAAGGCCTAACATCGGAAGAAGTGGACATCTCTGAAGTTAACAGAAAAGTAACCAAAGCTCTTATGGAAACAGCAACAAAATTAGCTGGGTCTAAGAACAAGTTGCATGTGAACAAATTATCAGGAAAAACCAAAATGTTGATGCAAAAAAGAAGAGAGATGAGGACAACTAAAGAAGATGTGACTTCTAAAGTGGAATATATAGAGCTATGCAAGACAGTAAGAAAAAGTATCACTGAAGACGTAAGGAAATTCAACTGTGAACTAGTGAGGAAAGCAATTGAAAACAACCAAAGCCTAAAGATAGCAAAGGGACATCTCAGTAAGGGAAGAAAACAGATTATGGCACTGAGAAAAGAAGATGGTTCTGTAACAAGAAATAGAGGCGAAATTTTGACAAGAGTGAAAGATTTCTACTCCAAATTATATGAAAGGGATGATATGTGCACTCCAGACATCATGAAAGATACCAGTACCAGAGTTCCTCCAGTCCTTCCAGCAGAAGTTGCACATGCAATCAAGAACATGAAGCGAGGAAAAGCTCCAGGAGAAGATGGAATTACTGTAGACATCATACAAGAAGCAAGTGGAGAAATCGAAACAGTACTCGCCCAAATTTTCACTCGATGCCTTAATGAAGGAAAGATTCCTGAGGATTGGAACACCGCTACAATGATCCTGCTACATAAGAAAGGTGACATTGAGGATCTCGGAAACTACAGACCTATCAGCCTCCTATCAGTAGTTTATAAAATCTTCACTAAAGTTCTTTCACACCGCTTGAAGGTAACACTGGACATGGCTCAACCGAGAGAACAAGCTGGATTCAGGAGTGGCTACAGCACAATAGATCATATCCAGGTGCTGAGAGAACTAATTGAAAGAGCGAGGGAATATGAACTTCCATTGTGCATGGCTTTTATCGATTATGAAAAAGCCTTTGATTCGGTGAAACCATCAGCAGTTACAATGTCTCTCAAAACCTGCGGTATTGAAGATGCATACATTAATATTATTAATAACATCTATGAAAATGCAAGTGCAAAGATTAGGCTGTTTGAAAATACAACACACGTAAAAATTGGAAAGGGAGTGAGACAAGGTGACACCATATCTCCGAAGCTCTTTAATGCCACATTGGAGAGTATTTTTCAGTCGCTGAGCTGGGAAAACAAGGGGATAAAGATTAATGGAGATTATCTAACCCACCTTCGTTTTGCTGATGACGTAGTCATTTTTGCAACTACCCCATCAGAGCTGCAGAGTATGATCCAGGAACTTGCTGACAAGAGTAAAGAAGTGGGATTAAAAATGAACTTTCAGAAGACAAAAGTGATGTTCAATGCTTTTACAAGAAATGAAGATTTATCGATTGATGGAGAAAAGCTGGAGATAACAGACACGTACGTTTATCTTGGACAGCAGATATCAAGTGAGGGTCACATTGATGAAGAAATTAATCGGCGTACAAAACTTGCCTGGAGAGCTTTTGGAAGAAACAGCATAATTTTCAAGAGCAATATGCCATTATGTCTTAAAAGAAAAGTGTTTGATCAATGCATCCTTCCAGTGCTTACGTATGGTGCAGAGACGTGGACCTTAACTAAAAGAGACATACAAAGGCTGCAAACAACTCAAAGAAGCATGGAGAGGTGCATGCTTGGTGTAACCAGGAGAGATAAGAAGAGGAACTCGTGGATCCGAAAAATGACAAGAGTGGAAGACATCATGATCAGAGTTAAATCCCTGAAATGGCAATGGGCTGGACATACTGCCAGAAGGACAGATCATCGATGGACAGCCGAAATTTTAGATTGGATTCCAAGGGACAGGAAAAGACCCAGAAGAAGACCACATGGGAGATGGGTGGATGAAATTCGAAAGTATGCAATGGTGACATGGAGGAGACTGGCACAAGACAGACCGTTGTGGAGGAAACTTGGGGAGACCTTCGTCCAGCAGTGGATTGATAATGGTTGACAATGATGATGATGATGATATATATATATATATATATATATATATATATATATATATATATATATATATATATATATATATATATACATGTACATACGAAAGCACGTCATAAATATGGTGTTTCCAAAAGTTGCGGCTCACTTTAATCTTTAATAACACTAAAATGAATTTTAACAGAAAAACAAATTCAACGGTATTAATAAGAGATGATATGATCTATTTGAGGATCTCAGGAACTACAGACCTATCAGCCTCCTATCAGTGGTTTATAAAATCTTCACTAAAGTTCTTTCTCACCGCTTGAAGGTAACACTGGACATGGCTCAAATGAGAGAACAAGCTGGATTCAGGAGTGGCTACAGCACAATAGATCATATCCACGTACTGAGAGAACTAATTGAAAGAGCGAGGGAATATGAACTTCCATTGTGCATGGCTTTTATCGATTATGAAAAAGCCTTTGATTCGGTGAAACCATCAGCAGTTACCACGGCTCTGAAATCCTGCGGTATTGAAGATGCATACATTAATATTATTAATAACATCTATGAAAATGCAAGTGCAAAGATTCGGCTGTTTGAAAATACAACACACATAAAAATTGGAAAGGGAGTGAGACAAGGTGACACCATATCTCCGAAGCTCTTTAATGCCACATTGGAAAATGTCTTTCAATCACTGAACTGGGAAAACAAAGGGATAAAGATTAATGGAGATTATCTAACCCACCTTCGTTTTGCTGATGACGTAGTCATTTTTGCAACTACCCCATCAGAGCTGCAGAGTATGATCCAGGAACTTGCTGACAAGAGTAAAGAAGTGGGATTAAAAATGAACTTTCAGAAGACAAAAGTGATGTTCAATGCTTTTACAAGAAATGAAGATTTATTGATTGATGGAGAAAAACTGGAGATAACAGATACGTATGTTTATCTTGGACAGCAGATATCAAGTGAGGGTCACATTGATGAAGAAATTAATCGGCGTACAAAACTTGCCTGGAGAGCTTTTGGAAGAAACAGCATAATTTTCAAGAGCAATATGCCATTATGTCTTAAAAGAAAAGTGTTTGATCAATGCATCCTTCCAGTGCTTACGTATGGTGCAGAGACGTGGACCTTAACTAAAAGAGACATACAAAGGCTGCAGACAACTCAAAGTAGCATGGAGAGGTGCATGCTTGGTATAACCAGGAGAGATAAGAAGAGGAACTCGTGGATCCGAAAAATGACGAGAGTAGAAGACATCATGATCAGAGTTAAATCACTGAAATGGCAATGGGCTGGACATACTGCCAGAAGGACAGACCATAGATGGACAGCCGAAATTTTAGATTGGATTCCAAGGGACAGGAAAAGACCCAGAAAAAGACCACATGGGAGATGGGTGGATGAAATTCGTAAATATGCGGGAGTGACATGGAGGAGACTGGCACAAGATAGACCGTTGTGGAGGAAACTTGGGAGACCTTCGTCCAGCAGTGGATTGATAATGGTTGGCAATGATGATGATGATGATGATTTATTTAAGGGATATGTGAATGACCCCCGAGGCTCTCCTAATTCGGGGATTTAGGAGCATTTTTATGGTTTCGACATTAAAGCACGCAGGTGGATCCCTGGTAGTGTGGAATGTCATGCTATCATGGAATTCCTTAATGCCATTGGTTATTGGTTTGTGTCATATCTGCAACATACGAATCCATTCTTGGGGACTGCCTGCGCGCAAATGTTTTAGCCACCGTTCCCTGATCGTCCCTGGTTTCGAGGAGATAATGCTCCCGTGCATTGTGCTAAACGTGTCAAGTTGTGGTCTGCAGACCATGAGCATCGAGTACAACCATCCACGTCAATGATGCCCGGAGCTCAATGTTATTGAACATTTGCGGGAATATCTGGAGGAAAAGATAAGATCACACTTTCCACCTGCAACATCACTCGCTCAGCTGGGAAATATTTTACAGGAATAATGATCCCAAATTCCATTATCTTATGTGCTAAACTTGTATAAGTCTATTTCAAGTCGAATTGCTTATGTACTGAAAGCCCGAGGTGGGCCTACAATTTATTAATATAAAATTTTCCACAAAAAGTATTTCCATTATTTTGATAAGCATCTGTATATTCACATATAGGTCGCTACCATTCTAACACACACAGTCACACATACTCTCTCTCTGTTTCTCTCTCTTTCTCTCTCTCTCTCTCTCTCTCTCTCTCTCTCTATATATATATATATATATATATACCTTAGTGGTATATATATATATATATATATATATATATATATATATATATATATATAGAGAGAGAGAGAGAGAGAGAGAGAGAGAGAGAGAAAGAGAGAGAAACAGAGAGAGAGTATGTGTGACTGTGTGTGTTAGAATGGTAGCGACCTATATGTGAATATACAGATGCTTATCAAAATAATGGAAATACTTTTTGTGGAAAATTTTATATTAATAAATTGTAGGCCCACCTCGGGCTTTCAGTACATAAGCAATTCGACTTGAAATAGACTTATACAAGTTTAGCACATAAGATAATGGAATTTGGGATCATTATTCCTGTAAAATATTTCCCAGCTGAGCATTGATGAAGAAATTAATCGGCGTACAAAACTTGCCTGGAGAGCTTTTGGAAGAAACAGCATAATTTTCAAGAGCAATATGCCGTTATGTCTTAAAAGAAAAGTGTTTGATCAATGCATCCTTCCAGTGCTTACGTATGGTGCAGAGACGTGGACCTTAACTAAAAGAGACATACAAAGGCTGCAGACAACTCAAAGGGGCATGGAGAGGTGCATGCTTGGTATAACCAGGAGAGATAAGAAGAGGAACTCGTGGATCCGAAAAATGACGAGAGTGGAAGACATCATGATCAGAGTTAAATCCCTGAAATGGCAATGGGCTGGACATACTGCCAGAAGGACAGACCATAGATGGACAGCCGAAATTTTAGATTGGATTCCAAGGGACAGGAAAAGACCCAGAAAAAGACCACATGGGAGATGGGTGGATGAAATTCGTAAATATGCGGGAGTGACATGGAGGAGACTGGCACAAGACAGACCGTTGTGGAGGAAACTTGGGGAGACCTTCGTCCAGCAGTGGATTGATAATGGTTGACAATGATGATGATGATGATGATATATATATATATATATATATATATACTTAAGAGCAAAACTGAAGACTAAGGAAAAACTTTAGAATTTAAAACGAAGGTTGCAAAATAACCTGAAAATCAAAACGCGCAACGCAGCAGTTTTGAAAATTCAGAATTCACATTCTATAAAGAAGATACCTAAGCAAAAAAATACACATATAATTTTGACTCACACCTAGTACAACATAGAAAAGGTTATGTATCTACCTGTGTGAGTAAAAGGAGAAAAGATAAAAAAATAAAATAACACAACTGAATGTAGAAGGTGTCGAGAATACTGAGCCTTGGCTTTATCAGTTTTTGCTGGTCCTTGATAAAGCCAAGGCTCAGTATTCTCGACACCTTCTACATTCAGTTGTGTTATTTTATTTTTATCTTTTCTCCTTTTACTCACACAGGTAGATACATAACCTTTTCTATGTTGTACTAGGTGTGAGTCAAAATTATATGTGTATTTTTTTGCTTAGGTATCTTCTTTATAGAATATATATATATATATATATATATATATATCTTTCTCTCTCAACCTCTCTGTTTCTCTAGCTACCCTAATGGGTGTGGATTTCTTCATTTTGCTTCTTAAATTCTTTCTTAATTCCCTTACTGAAATTAAAGTAGAATGTCAGAAGTTTTTATTTTTTAAAACGCTGGCCATTTTATATTTCAATCTCTAAGCTAACCTGATTTTAGTGCTTTAAAAATAAAACTCTGGGAAATTTATGATAGATATTTACATGATCATGCTAACTATACAGTCAGAGCTACAAAACTATGCTTGATATATGTATATCTTTGAATTTACACACGTAATTTTATTAATTTCTTAATACTCACGAAAGCCTCATCACCTCCGAAAGTTATTAGTAACATGCCATTTGCATATACTTTGAAAACGGTGAGTGTAAACAGTTTTAATACCCTTGTTGAGTTGACTTTGCTTGTGTGTGTGTGTGTGTGTGTGTGTGTGTGTGTGTGTGTGTGTGTGTGTGTGTGTGCGTGTGTGTGTTTTGCGACCACCTCGATGGCCTACAAGCAGCTGCCCATACCTATTTAGGGTCACCATAGCGGGGATTCGGGGCCGGACCCACTAGGATGAAAAGTCAGACCAGTGGATCGAATCCAGCCGCTCAGAACTGGGTGGGGTATTAGGGAGGTTAAGCATGATTAAGGAAAGAGGAATAAAATTTTCTGCCTAGCACTTCAAAAAGTACTGAGCAGAAATTTTTGCAAATAATTCCGTTCATGTGGATTTTATCCGACGTTGATAATGTTATCCCTAGTCAAAAGAAGTTTTCAGGTGCATACTGTACGTAATATTTATTCAACGTATGCATTATGGAAACCATGAATATGAATCTCTATGGCAAGTTACTGATTATTCGCAATTTTAGCTTACTTACGTAGTTTTATGTTTGTTTGTTTTGTTTTGTTTTGCTGTCATAAGGCTGTTCAGGAATTTTAGTTTGTAACTGATAAGGGATATCTATTTCTCTCTCTCACTCTCTCTCTCTCTCTGTCTACCTTCCTCTCTCTCTCTCTCTCTCTCTCTCTCTCTTTCTTCCTCTCATCTTTTAAACTATAATAATAAAAATTTTGTGTTTATATTACTCTCTTAGAAATTCTCTCAGAGGATTCCCTGCATTTCCCAAAAGTACAAACACTAAATTTAACAAAAAAATCATTTTACATAACAAAATTTCTGTGAATTCGAAAAATTCAGGTACATTTATCCAAGTTCCCTAAAATCTTAGACAATGATCATGATCATATGTCGAGGATTTTAGGAAGGGGTGTCTTACCCCAGGTCTTAAACAACCCTTAGAAATAGGAAGCTAGGAGATTTGGGCTAGAATGCCCTATAGGAAAGTCACACGGAAGCGAAGTAGAAAGGGGGAGGAAGACGCCCTTATTTATTACCGGGGGGCCTGTACCCGGGGTCCGACGGCTTAACGTGCCCATCCGACGCACGGCGGATATTTAGTGGATCGAGCGTTCGCACCGGCCTGGGATCGAACCTGAGGTCCTTTCCGTGGCAGTCACAATCGTAAAATCTTAGACAGTTGCACCAGTGTATGTTCTAACAGCTTAAATATTTGAAGGGGGTTGGGCGGCTAAAGGGTGCGTTGAAAGAAAAGTTGGGTGCGGTGAAGCCCACCCAGTGTCACGCCTCGAGCAGACCCCAACGCTTACACCACTGCGCCATCGAAGTGGCTCGTTTTGTTATTATCAGTTAAGGTTAAAAATTAAAACTTCAGGCGACCACTAGTTTTTTTTTTGTTTTTTTCTCACTATGACTACTTCATGAAACGATTACCAGCATACTGCGTTGAAGCTCGCATATTGCGCTTACTGACACTCCTACGTTGCATGAAAGTGCTAAAGGTGCAAATAAACGAAACACATTCTACCCAAGATGAACACTAACGAATCAGGTGTCGAATAACGCAGAGAGTACAATGCTCGGTCCTAGTGCCACATCAACCTTTGTCTTAATAGAATAAAAGAAAATAGGGTGTCAACTAAAAAACTGGATTTCCCATAACTAAAGGAGTAAAACGCATTACTCCGTTGCCACATCAAATTCCAATTTAACGGAATAAAAAAAAATCATTTTGTTACCTAAAGAACTGGATTTCAAATAATCAATGGTGCAAGGAGTACAGTAGTGTTGGAAATAAAATTATTTAAAATAAATTTAGTCCAACATGCACGTGCATAGATAGCCCCAGGGGATAGCGAGAGGCAATCTCAAGCCTTGAGACGATACTTAGGCCCCAGGGGATATAGGGGGGTCGGAAAAGTTGAAGGGTCAGTTCCCAAGAAGGGAGCGAAGTAACGTTCACCTGACGGAATAGATGAACCCCTCAGAAGGTCAAGTGACCTTGGCATCAGCGGACAAGGTGAAGCTCAGAAGGTCAGGGGTTTTTCACTGGTCAAGAGTAGTGGAGTACGCGTAGCGACAAGGAACAGACGTGGGTATTGAGTGCCGAGTATGACGAGAGAGAAATGAAATATGCCCAACGTTGTCAAACGGAGAGCCGAGTTCGGATAGCGCCAGTCAGCTCAATTAGGTGTATATGCCCAGTGTTGAAAACCTGAAAGACATATGGAGATACCAGATAAGTTATTTTCCTTTTCCCTTTTATTGCATGTACTTGCTTAAATTAATTCATAACCCTATTTAGAGCACGTGGCGTGTGTATTGGTCATGATAAAACAATGAAAACCCAGTTAGCTAGGTAAAACATTTAGGTAAAGCATAGGAGAAAAGGAACTGGAAGAAAAATGAATCACTAAGCTTTGCACTTATATATATAGATAGATGTATGCAGAAATGATCGGAGACGTTATAGAGAAAAATCGTAATAAGAGTAAATTTTATGTGTAAGGTATTGTTAACGGCTGCACCCACGCACGTGGTACCTTAGTGTTCCTAATTCTCTCGTATTAAACTATTTTGATTACTTCCACATAAGATTCCTGTTTGTTTTCCTTATAACCACACAAGACATAAGTTAAGGTATGTGTAAACTAAGATATGTGTTTATGTTTCTGATTTCTTTCACGAGCGGCACCTTTACTCCCCACCATTCCAGTGACGGGATAAAGGTGAATCACAACGCCGTGCTTTATTATATGCCAGTACATATAAGGAGCACGTTTTTGTCCGTATACGATCACTGTAGAACAAAAGTCCCATAGTTATAAAAAGGCACAATAAAGTAAATTTAATCGGTAAATGATCTGTAATTGATGCACCTATAATTTGTTCATAATAATAAATATAACAATAAAATTACCACCTTGTATTTAACATTGATGACAGTAACACGTGTCCCAGTGAATAGCATTAACACGTATGCCATTGTTCGTAACTTTAACACGTGTTCCGTATTAGAATGTAACGTTGGTACCGATTAACGTTTGAAGATAACTATGGTGAATTGGTTAAATATTTGTTTATAACATATGATTATTCTTATAATAAATTTGTTCAAAATAAAAGATATAACAGTAGCATTGTTATATCAAAAATTGATTTATATAAGAAAAATTCACTGCGTTTACTAGAAACTGGATTTCATATGCCTGAGACAGCAAAGGGTCTTGCCGCGTTTTACATCACGATTTACTCAAGTCGAGTTGGGAGAAGAAAAGTAAAAAAAAAAAGAAATCATATATATTCAATGCAACGAGCAATAGTGTTTTTTTTTTTTTTTTTTTTTTAATTTTTCATAGTGGTTGATAGGAGTACTTACTGCATTTTAGTATATTTCAGAAAAAAAATTCTTTTAAGCCATGACTGCAAAACCGCTTTGGAATCATTTACACTAACCACACAAAAGTCATATTTAGCTTCAGAGGTGGTAAAAATAGTCACGTTCCACTGATGGAACAATCACAGGAAAGCCTCGGGCAAAATATCCAATAAAAGATTTAAAGATGTATCATATTACTCCGAACGAAGTTTGATTTAAGAGGTACCTGAACAGATACCGAACAGGGAAGTCATTGCTTTATAATCTAGGATAAACAGTTGTCCAGTTCTTTTCTAATCAAATGAATTGTTAATACGTCCTATCATGATCGGTTTCCTGTTCTCAAATTTATTGGAAAATCTGTTGAGTTTAATGATGTTATCAGTCTCCAGACCAGCAAAAACATCTCCAGCATGTCGCACTTGATAAAAGGATGTAGCTGTAATCAAAAATAGATAGTCTTGGGGTGAATCAGTCTCGGAAAGCCTAATGAGTATTCTCTTTGAAAGAGCAGAGCTCCATGTCTTTTCAACGCCACGACTAAACTATAAATCCACAAACTTTTTTTTTTTCCTTTCCGTCTCATACTGTTTTTTTTTTTTTTTTTTTTTATCGTGCGGAGAGAACTGGCAAGCAAGAACTGTCTAGCTAGTTAGAGAGGAGGAAGAGAGCGAAGGGGGCTTCTAAAACGGGGGAGGGGGAAATCGGGGAAAGTGTCTAATAAATAAAATCTTTTTCTTGCATAATTTGACGCGACCTTTTCCATCTGCGAGGTGACCCGTGGGTTGTTCGGGCGTCACCCCAAATACGTTCCGTTGGCGACGTAGCCACTCAAGGCTGGGGTCATTTCCAGACGTCACAAGGGCCGTGAATCACGTGCTTTCATTAATAGTTTCGTGCAGCTCTCATTGGCCAGATGGCCTCTCGTGCGCGCGACTCCCTCACGGCAATTGTGACGGACGCTAAGTGGTTTTCCATGTCCCGAAAATCAAGATCCGGAGGCTGCTAAACAGGGCGGTTTTTTTTTGTTTTTTTTTTCACTTTCCTCTCCGTTTCTTTTTTTCTTTTCCTCTTTTTCTCTCCTCAACATTCTGTATAGCTCCTCCTTGTCACCAAAGCTTCATATTTTACTACTTCTGTGCATCGCCGTTGTTGCTCAGCGGATCGTTGCAGAAAACATCTTTTTCTTTTACTTCTTTTACACATATTTATTATTTTTATGGAGGTTTGTCCTGAATTTATCGTTAAACACATATAACTATTGTGATGATATGATGACGCGGTAAGTTTATGAAGGGTGAGCACTGGAGTACCGGAAAAACTCGAGTCTCCCCTCCCCTGCCCCCAGCAGAAACTATCTTCGAGGCCCCTTTGCGAAAATCTGTTAGCTTTCAGCTACTAAATTTTTTAACTTCCATATTATTAATTAATCTTTACGGGAGTTTTAATAATTTAAATTCTTTGCAAACTACACGTATGTTTTGTAAAACCAAAATTATTATACTTCATTCAGTGAAACACAAATTTGCACTTTGTAACTAAAATGATTGCTCTAGTTTCACGCGAATACAAAATGCTACAGATCACAGATTTTTAGAACAATTTGCCATCAATATAATAATCAATGTTTAAAATAAAATTATTTCTTTCTTAAATGTTCTATCTGATAGCCCTTCCTCTGGACTATGAACATATGTACATCTAGATATCCAAGATAACCGGGCATTTCTTAAAACTGATAGTGGTATTTTATTCCTCTCCTCTTCCACCTGCTTTCCATAGTAGTTCAATCATTGTTTTAGGTCTACGCGCTCTTTTTAGCAGTCGGAAGGCACAATCGTCCATTGATGACACATCTGGGGACTTTTAAGGAATATGAGCAAATGGTATATAGACTTGATACTAGTCTTTTTAGCAGATCCAAGGCACAATAGTCCATTAGTGAAACATCAGGGGACTTTAAAGGAATATGAGCAAAAGGTATACACCTGATACCAATTTTTTTTACCAGTCTTTTTAGCAGTCCGAAGGCACAATAGTCCATTGGTGACACATCAGGGGACTTTGAAGGAATATGAGCAAAAGGTATAGACTTGATACCAGTCTTTTTAGCAGTCCGAAGGCACAATAGCCCATTGGTGACACATCAGGGGACTTTGAAGGAATATGAGCAAAAGGTATAGACTTGATACCAGTCTTTTTAGCAGTCCGAAGGCACAATAGCCCATTGGTGACACATCAGGGGACTTTGAAGGAATATGAGCAAAAGTGAAGTTTTTGAAGGAATATGAGCAAAAGTGAAGTTTTTGAAGGAATATGAGCAAAATACACTTGATGCCAGTCTTATTTTTACCAGTCTTTATAGCAGTCCGAAGGCACAATAGTCCATTGGTGGCACATCAGGGGACTTTGAAGGAATATGAGCAAAAGGTATACACCTGATGCCAATCTTTTTTTAGCAGTCTTTTTAGCGGTCCGAAGGCACAATAGTCCAGTGATGATACATCAGGGGACTTTGAAGGAATATGAGCAAAAGGTATACACCTGATGCCAATCTTTTTTTAGCAGTCTTTTTAGCGGTCCGAAGGCACAATAGTCCAGTGATGATACATCAGGGGACTTTGAAGGAATATGAGCAAAAGGTATAGACTTAATTGATACCAGTCTTTTTAGCAGTCCGAAGGCACAATAGTCCATTGGTGACACATCAGAGGACTTTGAAGGAATATGAGCAAAAGTGAAGTTTTTGAAGGAATATGAGCCCAGCAAAAACACAAGTGCTGGGAAACTGCTGGCCACCAGCTGGCAGAGATGGGTCACTGCTGGCTGAAATCTGCCGCTCACAGCCCGGTAGTGGTCCGTTGGTGGCAGCGCTATCAGTTGGCGAGCCATTGATGACCCTGCAGCATCGCCGTGAATTGTGGGCCCCCAAGCAAGTGCCACTAGTGGCCCGTTGCTGGCAACCAATGCAACCCCCAACAGCAGGTGGAAGCATCGGGACTGCGCATGCGCAGAAGCAACACTTGCTGTGTCTCTCATGGTACCAGTTAGTTGAAGACGACGCTATCGCCATCGTGTTATTTTAGTGGGTGTTAAGAAAAAACCCATATGTGGAGAGGCGAATTAATTTCCTAATGAAATTTTACGTCGACGAAGATATCAGATTAAGCCGTGAAATACTAGATTACAGCCATGAAATACACCCACTCCATTCCCATGAATAACAATTCATGGAATGGAGTGGATGAATAACAAGAAAAAATCTGAAACCGCTTGAAACACATATCCTGGAAAACCATTAAAATAGCGTTTGTTGAAAAAAAAAAGAATTATACGCTTACAAAATTTATTAATTATTTGAAAGAAAAAAAAAAAAAGCAACGCTATGTGGTGTACTCATCCATGGGTTGAATACACAAGACTGGGAGGAATTCGCTTCTAAAAATAACAAGTAAAATAAAATATCTTTTACTCTTTAAAACAAATGTAGCTTCGGACAACGGAAAGGAAAGACATAACGTTAAAAATGTAACAGAATGTGACATGAACCCGGGTAAATACATATTTATTCAACAATCTCTTTTCAAGACGGCAAGGACAGTACAAAACTTTGGAAAGCGACTCTAAGTATGTACACGCCTTGAAAATGAGTGAAGTTCCCTTAAGGTAAAAAAAAAAAAACTATCGTTACGTTGAAAAAATTAATTTATCAATTATATGAAACTGACTTTTATGAAAAATACCTCGCAATATTGTAAAATGAAAGAGGGAAGCATTCGACTACAAATTGATTACCAAACAGATAGCTTCCAGCACGTGTCCGTGCGTCCTGAATTAGTCCGATCGGTAGCGAGAACGGCTTCCCCATAAACGGCCCAGGATCGAATCTAGTCAGATGCAAACGGCGGTTTTCCGGTCTGTCGGGAAAATTTCCCCAGCGCTGTGCGTTAATTCACAAGCTTCGTAAGGGTAGAAAAAATTGTAGCTTTAGGCAACTGAGGTTATCTTTGCTTTTTTTTATTATTATTGCTACTTCTGGGAAATTGGCGGACAAGATTCGGCAAGCCACCAGTTACGTCTCGTGGTTGCTGGCTGCCACTAACGGCCCACTAGCGGACCACATTAGACTAGCCATCATTTCTGGCAAGTACTTGCAGGGCCACTGAAGGGCCACTTGTGGCAGCTACTGCCGGTGATGGACCACTGATGGCCCTGTTGTGGCATATGACAACTGATGGGGTGCCAAGCACAACAGCTGGCCAACAGGCCAGCTGTTGGCCTGAACTGCTGACCCTTCTGTTGGCCGCCCGGACATTTTATTGACGGTTCGGCAGCGGCAACATAGTGCTGGGCCATTGCTGGCAGTGCTGGCTGCCAGTAATGGCCCACTGCTGGCCCACCAATACTGTTTTTGCTAGGAGCAAAAGGTATACACCTGATACCAATCTTTTTTACCAGTCTTTTTAGCAGTCCGAAGGCACAATAGTCCATTGGTGTCAGGGGACTTTGAAGGAATATGAGCAAAAGTGCATTTTTTGAAGGTATATGAGCAAAAGTGCACTTTTTGAAGGAATATGAGCAAAAGTGCATTTTTTGAAGGAATATGAGCAAAATACACTTGATGCCAGTCGTTTTTTTTACTAGTCTTTTTAGCAGTCCGAAGGCACAATAGTCCATTTATGACACATCAGGGGACTTTGAAGGAATATGAGCAAAAGGTATAGACTTGATACCAGTCTTTTTAGCAGTCCGAAGGCACAATAGTCCATTGGTGAAACATCACGGGACTTTGAAGGAATATGAGCAAAAGGTATACACCTGATACCAATCTTTTTTTACCAGTCTTTTTAGCAGTCCGAAGGCACAATAGTCCATTGGTGACACATCAGGGGACTTTGAAGGAATATGAGCAAAAGGTATAGACTTGATACCAGTCTTTTTAGCAGTCCGAAAGCACAATAGTCCGTTGGTGACACATCAGGGGACTTTGAAGGAATATGAGCAAAAGGTATAGTCTTGATACCCGTGTCTTCATTTTTTCAAGAAACAGAGTGGTAGATTTGGATGAATGACTGGTAGCCTTATCCTGTCGGAGTTCTACTCTTCAAAGGCTCTGCTGCAGGAACGTAGTAAGCTTTTATTATCTGCGTTAAAGAGACTTGAAATTACACCTCTTCGAGTTCCACTCAAATACAGTGGCGTAAATACCACGCCCGCAGCCCCCAGAGCTGCGGGAGGGGGGCAGGTAACGAAGGACCGTACTGCAGCTGCCAGTTATAGTTTTATGAAACATTTCGATCACGCACAATAATTAACCCAAAGATTCATATTTTGCTTTAAGATATACGTATTTTGTTTTGCCTAAATAAAAGCCTAGTTTCACTTTTAAAACACTGAATGTCCTACAGATTGAAAGTGCTCGGCTCTTTGACTTAGGGTTGTAATACGATTGCTCTGCAAAGGGTTGTGAATAATACGATCGCTCTCCAATCGTCCTCTCTCTCTCTGCGCTGCTGAGGAAAAGCGCGAGGCCACAGTGGGATTCCCCGTGGAGGATGTAAGAAAACAGTAGGTTACCTAGGATTGCGTGCACGACAGGCGTCAACATTTATTCACAGCAGCCGCAGATCTGCGATGTGTAAGAGGGTGATTTCTTCAAGTGATTTATTTTAGTTTTGGACAAAGCAATTACACGTATTGTCAAATCTATTACTTAAAAAGTTAAAAGTAAAGGGCTCTTGGTACCACCATAACTTTTGCAGACACTCTCCCTGATTTCCTAACATCTCCCCTCCCTAACCACCACACACACCGTATAAAACGCATCCTGCCCCGTGTTCGAAATCCTGGAGAAACTATTACTGTGCTTAGGGGTGCTGAAGTAAATCTTGCGGGGGTCGCACGTTGTGCTAGTTACACCACTGCTCAAATAGTACGTGGCTTTTACTTTCTCACACACCGCCGTTATAAGTATTACGATCGTTAAAAAATCGCGTTTCAGGTTTTTGACATAATTTTATTCGAAATGTAGAAACTAAATAAATACCCAAGAACCACAGGTTGTAAATACCAAGTAAAACTTAAACGTCATGTGAACGACGACAACACAATACCACACAAAAATGCAGAACGAAAAACGAACTAGCGCAGAACGAAGGAGTATCGGATAGTGAACGTAACATTCGGAAGTTTTAGGAGTAGGGCTTGGAAAAATTCCGTTCAGGGTTAAACGCTCAGAGAACTTCCTGCGACACAGCACAGATGATTAATTAGCTTTTCATCCAACAACATGTTCGGACAGATCATGGTGGTTAGACATATTAGCATAATGTTTTTTAACTCGCTTCATGGATATGAGATGTTCAGACATCACAGTGAATGTTACTCTGTACCCTGTTTAACTGCATGGAATACTGTATGAGACTAACTACTAAAGTCTTTAAAGGTCATGGTAGTTAGGCATATCAGCATATGGTTTTCTATGCCTCTATTCACTGTTTTGGAAAATTTCCTTCATGGTTATGAGATGTTCACACCTCATAGTGAATGTTACCCTGTAAAATGTTTAACTGCATGGAATACTGTATGAGACTAACTAAAGTCTTTAAAGGTCATGGTAGTTAGGCATATCAGCATATGGTTTTCTATGCCTCCATTCACTGTTTTGGAAAATTCCCTTCATGGATATGAGATGTATAGACCTTACAGTGAATGTTACTTTGTACCCTGTTTAACTGCATGGAATACTGTATGAGACTAACTAAAGTCTTTAAAGGTCATGGTAGTTAGGCATATCAGCATATGGTTTTCTATGCCTCTATTCACTGTTTTGGAAAATTTCCTTCATGGATATGAGATGTTCACACCTCATAGTGAATGTTACTCTGTACCCTGTTTAACTGCATGGAATACTGTATGAGACTAACTAAAGTCTTTGAAGGTCATGGTAGTTAGGCATATCAGCATATGGTTTTCTATGCCTCCATTCACTGTTTTGGAAAATTCCCTTCATGCATATATGAGATGTTCACACCTCATAGTGTATGTTGCTCGGTACCGGGGTTAGCTGCATGGAATACTGTATGAGACTTACTAAAGTATTTAAAGGTCATGGTAGTTAGTCATATCAGCATATGGTTTTCTATGCCTCCATTCACTGTTTTGGAAAATTTCCTTCATGGATATGAGATGTATAGACCTTACAGTGAATGTTACACTGTACCCTGTTTAACTGCATGGAATACTGTATGAGACTAACTAAAGTCTTTAAAGGTCATGGTAGTTAGGCATATCAGCATATGGTTTTCTATGCCTTTATTCACTGTTTTGGAAAATTTCCTTCATGGATGTGAGATGTATAGACCTTACAGTGAATGTTACTCTCTATCCTGTTTAACTGCATAGAATACTGTATGAGACTAACTAAAGTCTTTAAAGGTCATGGTAGTTAGGCATATCAGCATATGGTTTTCTATGCCTCCATTCACTGTTTTGGAAAATTCCCTTCATGCATATATGAGATGTTCACACCTCATAGTGTATGTTGCTCGGTACCGGGGTTAGCTGCATGGAATACTGTATGAGACTTACTAAAGTATTTAAAGGTCATGGTAGTTAGTCATATCAGCATATGGTTTTCTATGCCTCCATTCACTGTTTTGGAAAATTTCCTTCATGGATATGAGATGTATAGACCTTACAGTGAATGTTACACTGTACCCTGTTTAACTGCATGGAATACTGTATGAGACTAACTAAAGTCTTTAAAGGTCATGGTAGTTAGTCATATCAGCATATGGTTTTCTATGCCTCCATTCACTGTTTTGGAAAATTTCCTTCATGGATATGAGATGTATAGACCTTACAGTGAATGTTACACTGTACCCTGTTTAACTGCATGGAATACTGTATGAGACTAACTAAAGTCTTTAAAGGTCATGGTAGTTAGGCATATCAGCATATGGTTTTCTATGCCTTTATTCACTGTTTTGGAAAATTTCCTTCATGGATGTGAGATGTATAGACCTTACAGTGCATGTTACTCTGTACCCTGTTTAACTGCATGGAATACTGTATGAGACTAACTAAAGTCTTTAAAGGTCATGGTAGTTAGGCATATCAGCATATGGTTTTCTATGCCTCCATTCACTGTTTTGGAAAATTCCCTTCATGCATATATGAGATGTTCACACCTCATAGTGTATGTTGCTCGGTACCGGGGTTAGCTGCATGGAATACTGTATGAGACTTACTAAAGTATTTAAAGGTCATGGTAGTTAGTCATATCAGCATATGGTTTTCTATGCCTCCATTCACTGTTTTGGAAAATTTCCTTCATGGATATGAGATGTATAGACCTTACAGTGAATGTTACACTGTACCCTGTTTAACTGCATGGAATACTGTATGAGACTAACTAAAGTCTTTAAAGGTCATGGTAGTTAGTCATATCAGCATATGGTTTTCTATGCCTCCATTCACTGTTTTGGAAAATTTCCTTCATGGATATGAGATGTATAGACCTTACAGTGAATGTTACACTGTACCCTGTTTAACTGCATGGAATACTGTATGAGACTAACTAAAGTCTTTAAAGGTCATGGTAGTTAGGCATATCAGCATATGGTTTTCTATGCCTCCATTCACTGTTTTGGAAAATTCCCTTCATGCATATATGAGATGTTCACACCTCATAGTGTATGTTGCTCGGTACCGGGGTTAGCTGCATGGAATACTGTATGAGACTTACTAAAGTATTTAAAGGTCATGGTAGTTAGTCATATCAGCATATGGTTTTCTATGCCTCCATTCACTGTTTTGGAAAATTTCCTTCATGGATATCAGATGTATAGACCTTACAGTGAATGTTACACTGTACCCTGTTTAACTGCATGGAATACTGTATGAGACTAACTAAAGTCTTTAAAGGTCATGGTAGTTAGGCATATCAGCATATGGTTTTCTATGCCTCCATTCACTGTTTTGGAAAATTCCCTTCATGCATATATGAGATGTTCACACCTCATAGTGTATGTTGCTCGGTACCGGGGTTAGCTGCATGGAATACTGTATGAGACTTACTAAAGTATTTAAAGGTCATGGTAGTTAGTCATATCAGCATATGGTTTTCTATGCCTCCATTCACTGTTTTGGAAAATTTCCTTCATGGATATGAGATGTATAGACCTTACAGTGAATGTTACACTGTACCCTGTTTAACTGCATGGAATACTGTATGAGACTAACTAAAGTCTTTAAAGGTCATGGTAGTTAGGCATATCAGCATATGGTTTTCTATGCCTTTATTCACTGTTTTGGAAAATTTCCTTCATGGATGTGAGATGTATAGACCTTACAGTGCATGTTACTCTGTACCCTGTTTAACTGCATGGAATACTGTATGAGACTAACTAAAGTCTTTAAAGGTCATGGTAGTTAGGCATATCAGCATATGGTTTTCTATGCCTCCATTCACTGTTTTGGAAAATTCCCTTCATGCATATATGAGATGTTCACACCTCATAGTGTATGTTGCTCGGTACCGGGGTTAGCTGCATGGAATACTGTATGAGACTTACTAAAGTATTTAAAGGTCATGGTAGTTAGTCATATCAGCATATGGTTTTCTATGCCTCCATTCACTGTTTTGGAAAATTTCCTTCATGGATATGAGATGTATAGACCTTACAGTGAATGTTACACTGTACCCTGTTTAACTGCATGGAATACTGTATGAGACTAACTAAAGTCTTTAAAGGTCATGGTAGTTAGTCATATCAGCATATGGTTTTCTATGCCTCCATTCACTGTTTTGGAAAATTTCCTTCATGGATATGAGATGTATAGACCTTACAGTGAATGTTACACTGTACCCTGTTTAACTGCATGGAATACTGTATGAGACTAACTAAAGTCTTTAAAGGTCATGGTAGTTAGGCATATCAGCATATGGTTTTCTATGCCTCCATTCACTGTTTTGGAAAATTCCCTTCATGCATATATGAGATGTTCACACCTCATAGTGTATGTTGCTCGGTACCGGGGTTAGCTGCATGGAATACTGTATGAGACTTACTAAAGTATTTAAAGGTCATGGTAGTTAGTCATATCAGCATATGGTTTTCTATGCCTCCATTCACTGTTTTGGAAAATTTCCTTCATGGATATGAGATGTATAGACCTTACAGTGAATGTTACACTGTACCCTGTTTAACTGCATGGAATACTGTATGAGACTAACTAAAGTCTTTAAAGGTCATGGTAGTTAGGCATATCAGCATATGGTTTTCTATGCCTTTATTCACTGTTTTGGAAAATTTCCTTCATGGATGTGAGATGTATAGACCTTACAGTGAATGTTACTCTCTATCCTGTTTAACTGCATAGAATACTGTATGAGACTAACTAAAGTCTTTAAAGGTCATGGTAGTTAGGCATATCAGCATATGGTTTTCTATGCCTCCATTCACTGTTTTGGAAAATTCCCTTCATGCATATATGAAATGTTCACACCTCATAGTGTATGTTGCTCGGTACCGGGGTTAGCTGCATGGAATACTGTATGAGACTTACTAAAGTATTTAAAGGTCATGGTAGTTAGTCATATCAGCATATGGTTTTCTATGCCTCCATTCACTGTTTTGGAAAATTTCCTTCATGGATATGAGATGTATAGACCTTACAGTGAATGTTACACTGTACCCTGTTTAACTGCATGGAATACTGTATGAGACTAACTAAAGTCTTTAAAGGTCATGGTAGTTAGTCATATCAGCATATGGTTTTCTATGCCTCCATTCACTGTTTTGGAAAATTTCCTTCATGGATATGAGATGTATAGACCTTACAGTGAATGTTACACTGTACCCTGTTTAACTGCATGGAATACTGTATGAGACTAACTAAAGTCTTTAAAGGTCATGGTAGTTAGGCATATCAGCATATGGTTTTCTATGCCTTTATTCACTGTTTTGGAAAATTTCCTTCATGGATGTGAGATGTATAGACCTTACAGTGCATGTTACTCTGTACCCTGTTTAACTGCATGGAATACTGTATGAGACTAACTAAAGTCTTTAAAGGTCATGGTAGTTAGGCATATCAGCATATGGTTTTCTATGCCTCCATTCACTGTTTTGGAAAATTCCCTTCATGCATATATGAGATGTTCACACCTCATAGTGTATGTTGCTCGGTACCGGGGTTAGCTGCATGGAATACTGTATGAGACTTACTAAAGTATTTAAAGGTCATGGTAGTTAGTCATATCAGCATATGGTTTTCTATGCCTCCATTCACTGTTTTGGAAAATTTCCTTCATGGATATGAGATGTATAGACCTTACAGTGAATGTTACACTGTACCCTGTTTAACTGCATGGAATACTGTATGAGACTAACTAAAGTCTTTAAAGGTCATGGTAGTTAGTCATATCAGCATATGGTTTTCTATGCCTCCATTCACTGTTTTGGAAAATTTCCTTCATGGATATGAGATGTATAGACCTTACAGTGAATGTTACACTGTACCCTGTTTAACTGCATGGAATACTGTATGAGACTAACTAAAGTCTTTAAAGGTCATGGTAGTTAGGCATATCAGCATATGGTTTTCTATGCCTCCATTCACTGTTTTGGAAAATTCCCTTCATGCATATATGAGATGTTCACACCTCATAGTGTATGTTGCTCGGTACCGGGGTTAGCTGCATGGAATACTGTATGAGACTTACTAAAGTATTTAAAGGTCATGGTAGTTAGTCATATCAGCATATGGTTTTCTATGCCTCCATTCACTGTTTTGGAAAATTTCCTTCATGGATATCAGATGTATAGACCTTACAGTGAATGTTACACTGTACCCTGTTTAACTGCATGGAATACTGTATGAGACTAACTAAAGTCTTTAAAGGTCATGGTAGTTAGGCATATCAGCATATGGTTTTCTATGCCTCCATTCACTGTTTTGGAAAATTCCCTTCATGCATATATGAGATGTTCACACCTCATAGTGTATGTTGCTCGGTACCGGGGTTAGCTGCATGGAATACTGTATGAGACTTACTAAAGTATTTAAAGGTCATGGTAGTTAGTCATATCAGCATATGGTTTTCTATGCCTCCATTCACTGTTTTGGAAAATTTCCTTCATGGATATGAGATGTATAGACCTTACAGTGAATGTTACACTGTACCCTGTTTAACTGCATGGAATACTGTATGAGACTAACTAAAGTCTTTAAAGGTCATGGTAGTTAGGCATATCAGCATATGGTTTTCTATGCCTTTATTCACTGTTTTGGAAAATTTCCTTCATGGATGTGAGATGTATAGACCTTACAGTGCATGTTACTCTGTACCCTGTTTAACTGCATGGAATACTGTATGAGACTAACTAAAGTCTTTAAAGGTCATGGTAGTTAGGCATATCAGCATATGGTTTTCTATGCCTCCATTCACTGTTTTGGAAAATTCCCTTCATGCATATATGAGATGTTCACACCTCATAGTGTATGTTGCTCGGTACCGGGGTTAGCTGCATGGAATACTGTATGAGACTTACTAAAGTATTTAAAGGTCATGGTAGTTAGTCATATCAGCATATGGTTTTCTATGCCTCCATTCACTGTTTTGGAAAATTTCCTTCATGGATATGAGATGTATAGACCTTACAGTGAATGTTACACTGTACCCTGTTTAACTGCATGGAATACTGTATGAGACTAACTAAAGTCTTTAAAGGTCATGGTAGTTAGTCATATCAGCATATGGTTTTCTATGCCTCCATTCACTGTTTTGGAAAATTTCCTTCATGGATATGAGATGTATAGACCTTACAGTGAATGTTACACTGTACCCTGTTTAACTGCATGGAATACTGTATGAGACTAACTAAAGTCTTTAAAGGTCATGGTAGTTAGGCATATCAGCATATGGTTTTCTATGCCTCCATTCACTGTTTTGGAAAATTCCCTTCATGCATATATGAGATGTTCACACCTCATAGTGTATGTTGCTCGGTACCGGGGTTAGCTGCATGGAATACTGTATGAGACTTACTAAAGTATTTAAAGGTCATGGTAGTTAGTCATATCAGCATATGGTTTTCTATGCCTCCATTCACTGTTTTGGAAAATTTCCTTCATGGATATGAGATGTATAGACCTTACAGTGAATGTTACACTGTACCCTGTTTAACTGCATGGAATACTGTATGAGACTAACTAAAGTCTTTAAAGGTCATGGTAGTTAGGCATATCAGCATATGGTTTTCTATGCCTTTATTCACTGTTTTGGAAAATTTCCTTCATGGATGTGAGATGTATAGACCTTACAGTGAATGTTACTCTCTATCCTGTTTAACTGCATAGAATACTGTATGAGACTAACTAAAGTCTTTAAAGGTCATGGTAGTTAGGCATATCAGCATATGGTTTTCTATGCCTCCATTCACTGTTTTGGAAAATTCCCTTCATGGATATGAGATGTTCACACCTCATAGTGTATGTTACTCTGTACCCTGGTTAACTGTATTAATACTGTATGAGACTAACTAAAATCTTTAAAGGTCATGGTAGTTAGGCATATCAGCATATGGTTTTCTATGCCTCCATTCACTGTTTTGGAAAATTCTCTTCATGGATATGAGATGTTCACACCTCATAGTGTATGTTACTTTGTACCCTGGATAACTACTGTATGAGATTAACCAAAGTCCGTAAAAAGATAATACTGAAGGATGTAACTTTCTTTTTTAGTAATAATTTCTATTTTATACATCCTCCAGAGCATGGGCGTATTTAGAGGGGGCAAAGGGCCTTGTTCCCCCGAAAATGTTTAATTTCTTTGTTAAAATGCGACTTACATTAGAAAAAATGCTATAGTTTAATAAAAATGAATCAACTTACAATAGAAAATCATGCTTTATTTTTTTCTTCTATGTTTCATTAACTTTGATATTTTGTCCAGACGGATTTCAAAAACTTCTATTTGCTCTACAGCATGAATTTACTCCCTGGGAATGACCATTCTGGGAGGGCAACCGCCAGAATGGTCATTCCAATTCCTTTATCCAAAGAGCAGGGCCATGGATCCAACCGGTAGATACGACCTTGCTCTTTGGATAAAGAAATGATATTTCTTCTTTAAATGTAGGTGTTAAAACACTATTTTGGTAATATGTAGAATTTATTTTAACATTTTTTTCATATTTTCTTAACGGTTTCTCTTTGTGGATGTTTATCGCTTTTAACACCTTATATACCCTCCAAGCCAGCTCACGACACGTGCCTTCTTTCATTGGCTACGTACTGTTGACGTTGAAAGTAGGATGTGGTCACAATAACGTGACTCCACTGTGTATATATACGAGAGGTGTTCAATAAGTTTTAAGCCTGTCCTGGTTGACTGGTGACTGATAAAAGTATTGCAAAATATTGCATCATCCCTCAGTTATGTAACAGAAACACCACGTTGCTATGTCCGTGGGCGGCGGAACCCGATAATTTCAGGGGAGGGGTGCAACATCTCCGAGAGTAAAAACAATAACAAAAAAAAAAAAAAAAAAAATAGAAAGAAAAATCATAGATTATATATACAAATAGTCTAACAAATCATCGTCAACTATTATCAATCCACTGCTGGATGAAGGTCTCTTCCATAACTTTTTGTCTTGAGCATATCTCTTCCTAGTCACTCCAGAATGCTTTCGCATTTCATCCACCCATCTTCCAGGTTGTCTACTTCTGGGTCTTCTCCTGCCCCTTGGTCAAATCCAATATAATATCTCAATTGTTTAACGGCAGTCAGTTCTTCTAGCAATATATCCGGACTATTGCCCTTTAAGAATTATTTAACGATCTTCTTCAAAGTGACAAACACAGCAGCGGTGAGTTAACTTTTAAATTTTTTTGTGCAAAATTAATTTTCGAAGTTGAAGCGCTTTCCAGAAAACTGCGGAACATGGTGATTGTCTCCTGGAAACTTTCGTTAAAGAAAAGTTATGCCATTTGCGAACCATAAATTTTTAAGATGCTTGGTATCAACACCCTACCTCAATGAGGTGACCATACAATTCCAGGGTTCCTGACCCCCGTGTCCTCTACCTTCCGCCGCCCATGGCTATGTCAGCATTTGAGACGGCACCACACTGCATTTAAGTTCACACTATATTGACAAAAGTGGCCGGACACCCCTTCAAAACCAATGAACGGTTCCGCTGCGTTGTTAAAATGCGCGGTACAGTTGCAAACGGTATAAAAACAAGCCTGCAGCTGACAGCGATCATATCGCACTATGAGGTTGAGTGAAAATGTCACGGCTGGAGAGAACTGACTTTGAGAAAGGAAAGATTGTTGGATGTTATATTAGTGGGTTGTCCATAAGAGAAACAGAGTGGCGTTTAAACATACACAAGTCATCTGTTTTGGATGTACTGAATAAGTGAAAGACACATGGCGTACCTGAAACAGAAAAACGTACCGGCAGACCAAAGAAAATCAGTGAAAGAGGACGTCGAAGTCTCGGGAGAATCGTTACAGCTAATCGACGGAATACTGCACAAGACCTCAGTGTACAGGTATGAGTAAAAATGCTGGAGCTTCGGTATGTACACGTACCATTCGCAGAGAACTTCATTCCATGTGTTACCGTGGTCGTGCGGCTGCTTATAAGTCTTTCATCTCTACTCGGAATGCTACTCGTCGTTTAGCATGGTGTAAAAAACATTTAATATGGACCGTAGATCAATGGAAACGGGCCTTATGGACTGATGAATCCAGACACACGATCCATCAGTCTGATGGCCGTCTGTGGGTATGGCGGCAGCCGGGGGAACGTTATTTGCCCCAGTGTACTGTTTCTACGGTCAAATTTGGAGCTGGCAGTGTACTCGTGTGGGGATGTTTTTCGCGGTATGGTCCCGGCCCATTGCTTATCGTGGACAAACCTGTTAACCAGCACGTCTACCTCGATATTCTGGACAATTATGCCCTATCAACTGTGTGGCAATACTATGGAACCGAGCCTTGTTGGTACCAGCAGGATAATTCACTGAGCCATAAAACAAGAACTGTCACGGCGTGGTTTGACGATAATTCCGTATCGTGTGTGGACTGAACAGCAAAGAGCCCTGATCTTAATCCCACAGAGCACCTATGGGATGAATTAGAGCGCCACATAAGAAGTTTGGCATCAAGACCGACTACTAAGCAAGAGTTAGCGGCAGCATTATGTACTGAATGAGAGCGCACACCTGTCGCTGTGTTCCCAAACCTTGTCGAAAGCAAGTCTCGAAGGGTCAGTGCATGCATTAAGGCCAAAGGTGGACCGACGCCGTACTAATGTATGTCAATAAATGCCATGTGTGTTTTTCTTCTAGGTGTCCGGTGACCTTTGTCAATATAGTGTATAAGATGACAACAGATGAGCGACAGATGAAATCGCGGAACAGAGCCGTGATTGAATTTTTGACGAACGAAAGTGAAACCCCAGGCATTATTCAGGAACGGATGGTATATGTATTCGTCGATGGTGCACTTTCGTATGCCACAGTCAAAGATGGGCTGCTCTCTTTAAACGGGGACGCTACTCCTTGAAGGACGACCTTCGCGAGGGACATTCAGTGGAGGTGACCACAGATTAAATGTTCCAGAAAGTGGAGTACCTGGTGTTGTCATATCGGTGAACCTGTGTTGTACAGATTGTTTAGGATCTGGTGGTAAGTGCCGGTGAAGTTTGGACCATTTCGCATGAAAGGTTAGGGGTGTCAAAGGTTGATGGATTCCTCCAATGACAACACCTGAGATGAAGAATGATCATGCTGAAGTAAGTCGAGTTCAACTTGACCTCATTAGCCTTGGTCCAGATGACTTCTATTCCTGCATTATGACTGATGATGAGACGTGGCTTCACCATTGGGACTCTGAAACTTAACAAGAGAGCATGCAGTGGAAACATCATGGAAGACCACCACCAAAAAAGCTCAAAATACAGTCATCTGCAGAGAAGACTATGGCCACCGTTTTTGTTTTGTGTGGGACTCAGAAGGGTCGCTGTTAATGATTTCTTGCCTCTTACTTTTTTTTCTTGCACGAGGACTTTCGATTGAAACAAATAATCTCATCCTTCGCCTCTTTCCAAGCGTCCGGTGAACACCACGTTCTATCCTATTCCACAGGAAGTGCCTGATACTGCGCTTCTTCTCCTTGTCAAACATGTTTGTAAAATTGTGGACAAGGTCCGTCGCCTTTCTGCCGCTCCACGCGAAATTCGATTTGCACATGCTACAGGACCTCGCCGTCAGTTCTTGGTCGTCTTTCCCACAGAGAACGCCTTGGCGAATTGTCCTACAGAAGCTACTGTTGAAATTGGCTCACGGAAGTACAGTTTCAAGGTTTTCAACACCTACTACTGCACTCACTGTCTTACCCAGAATCACGCCACTGCCTCCTGTGTGCGCATACGCAGTGGTCTTTCTTACAGCTCGCATCCCAATACCGATCACATTGGTCCATTTCCCATACCCTCTTCCAGTGATTTGTCAGACACGACCTCTCCTTTTCTCCGTCAGAAGCACCTTCCAGTCCAGGATAATGATCCACTTTTCTCCTCTTCCACACCGTACGATCGTGTATTATTCTTGGTTAGCAGAGATGTCTTCCACTACTGATGTGCCTCCAGCGGAGTCTTCCGACTCGGATGTATTGAGTGGTGCTTCGGTACTCCGGTCGACTGACTCTCATCCATGTGTCTCACATATCGGATCTCCAACTACGACAATGCCTATTGTTCCCCCGTTGTCGCACCTTCCTGCTGCCTCGGCTGATGTTCCAGTGTCCACCGATGCTGATCGGGGACATACTGATTCCTCGGCGTAATTTTTGTTCTCGTCTCCCGTTTCGGGTGTTCTTCCAGAACCGCCAATGGATTCATCCGCCTCAACTTCGTCTTCGAAACGGACTGGAACTTCCAAAGCCTCTGTGAAACAGAAAAAGGTAAAACATATTTCTGTTCCTCCTCCTGTAGCCTCGTCTGGTGTTCCCGATGTTTTCTGTTCAGATGATTCTCCGCCTGATGACTCTTCGAACAGAACACATCTCCGTTCTGGTCCTGTCAATCCTCTCTCAGATGATGAGGTATACAGGCCATTGGTAATTTTTCTCTAGTTCATGGACCACTGTCCAGACAGCAACTCTTATGCATCTTTCAATCTGCTGGTACGGTTGTCTGTACTGAAGAATTTCTCCACTCACTTGATCTTGATTTGTGTGCAGCGGTAATGCAATTTGAAGCTTATGTGTCATTTTTTTAATCTCTCAGTGTCACGGATCCTTTCTCTTTTCATGAGACGATACACTCGCCGTCTGTCCTCTTTGAAAGACCTCGCTGTGAAACAATTTTGTGATATCGTACTTCCTCAAGCCGGAATACTTTAGTGACCCTTCCTAACACAGCACTTTTCGTTCTCCCAGGCGACGTGTTCCACCTTGTTGTCACCTGGAATTCTGGTTTCGTGTTTCTTCATCTACTGTTCCGCTAATTGTGTGCTATACCCTTCATGTTATCACTCTCGCATTGCAATGTTGTTTCCTGATTTTGTTATTGTGCCTAGTGTTTTTCTTTTGCTCTCATTGTATGCCTTTGTTATACTAGTGTTTTCCTCCGTAGCGGTTTATATTAGTGCTACCATTGTTAACTTTGTTCTCATAATGTAGTTGGTGTGTTCCTGTACTGTGCCTTGCATTTTACCGTTGTTATATTTTACGCGGTTGGTATTTTATCATACCCTTGTACATCTGCTCTTAACGTTGTATTAATACTTGTGTTACTTTGTATCGAATAATATGTCGTTATATATTTTTACTTCATTTGCAAACTGATGTTTTGCTGGCATTGCCTCACACTGTCGGCTCCTTGATGTTATGGTCCAACCCTTTATTTGTTTATCTTTCACGCTGAACTGTTCTCTGTAGCGTTGGTGTCTTTCAACTGATTCCACCTGTGTTGATAACGATGTCACTGCGCCTTGAGAATGTACTCTTTCTGTTTGCTCGCAAGTTTGTGCTGCATTGTGGATATACCTCTATTTTACTCTTTATATTTTCTGTACTGCAAAACAGTAGAAATATGATATCTCCTATGTTTGTGCTCCCATTCTAGCAATAACGAAAAATACATGTACACGCACGTGTATTTTTCCCACGAAATACGCGCAAAAATATTAGGGGTTCGAGGAACCCACAACAAAATCATTGGGGGTTCAAAAAGTGTCTCGAACCCACGAAGTCGGCGCCTATGCGTTCAACCAATTCTAACAACGCAACAAATTGCTGCATGAGTTCTCTGTATACAGCGCCATCAATAGTTGATTCGAAAAACAGAGGAACCACTATTCTTCTACGCGATACGGCACACCACACACCAATTTTCAGGGAGTGCAGCGGGTTTTCGTGTAATGAATGGGGATTTGTTGTAGCCCAAATACAGGTGTTTTGTGTGTTTACGAAACCACTGAGATTAAACCATGTTTCGTCGGAGGAGAAAGTTTTGTCCAAAACGGCAAAGTTGTTATGAATGAATTTCCGTAATCACTGACAGTAATGACGGCGCTTCTCATTATCTGGTGGCTTTAACTTCTTGCGGTAAGCCATAAGGGGGTGATGGATAAGCACGAACTGTAAAAAAATTTCTGAAATTCACAGACAACTGTCCGTCATTTCTTTCGTGAATTAACGAAGCATGTTTCTGATACTACCTTTCCGTGAAATGACGGAAAAAAAAAACCTGAATTTAACGGACTTTTCGTGCCACGGGAAAATTCATAATTTTCAGAAACCTTTCCGCAGTTTCTTTCTTATATTAACGATCAATTACCGTTTTAGAGATATGTTAACGGAAAATTCTGAATTTTCAGAAACCTTTCCGCAGTTTCTTTCTTATATTAACGGTAAATTACCGTTTTAGAGATCTGTTAACGGAAAATTCTGAATTTTCAGAAACCTTTCCGAAATTCCTTTCGTATAACAACGGAAAATCTCCGTTCTCACTTTTTCCGTATCCGTATGACTAGTAATTTTCTCTAATTGTAGCGATTCGTGGAAATACTTGAGGTTTTATTAACTTTCAAATTCCAATCGTCTGCCGAATTTTTAAGTTCCGTAGCGAGATCGGATATTGTGGATAACATATCACATAGATTTTGTTTGTTTTTTGTGGCCCAGGATATGTCTCCTTTCCCCTATTTGGTGCACCAGCTACTTATTATATATTGTGTTACTGTAAGAAACCGGGTACATATTGTACAGATGATTATACAATGTCTGTGTATCAATCTTTGGACAACTTAAGACAAAAGCTATTATAGCTAGCGAGAGTAAATTTGATATTTAGTTTTTTTTTGTGTGTGAAATAATACTATAAAAATTACATTTCACCTTTTTTGAAGATAAATGAGTCATTGTCAGTTAAAAAAAATCATGTTGCAAAGCAATTTGTTGCTTCGAAAAACCACGATGAAAAATGCTTAATATTTGAAAAGTCGTCCTACAGGAAAAAATAAATAAATTACAAACCTATTTAGAAAAATAATAAGCTCCAACAGAAAATGAAATGACTAAATCACTCACATTAATAACAAAAAAACAAAATTTCTTTGTCGTGCGATTCGTTTTATCACATACGTGAGTCTGGTTGCCGAGCGTTTGTGGCACAGTTGGTAAAGGCACAAGTTGCCTGTCCGGCGAGCTATAGCGTCGGATGTTCGATCCTGACCGCTACGGGGAAGTGCAGTGCAGTGCAGGTTTGTTGATTTTGCGGAATTTCAATTTAAGTATGGAAAAACCAGAAATGGATTTTTCTGAAATAAACGGAATTTCCGTCTACGGAAATATCTGTGAAAATACGGAAGTTAAAATGAATGGTATCTTTTACAAACGGAAATTTCTGAAAAACACGGATACCTACCGGCAACTTTGCTGCACGTTATTTTCAGAAATTTTCCGTGAATTCACACCACTTATTTTTTACAGTTAACTGCAAAGCTGTTAGAGCATTGTGCGTCGATTCGCGTGATGTGCCCAGTTGCTGCGACAAACGCTTTACGGATTTTTGAGGAGATTGCAATATTCGACGTTCGACGTCATTCACCAAGTCCGTTATTGTCACAACGTTCGGTCGTCCACTCCTGGGTCTGTCATCCACGGAGCCTGTATCACGAAATCGTCGTAGGAGTTGGTATAGTGTATCTTGATTTGGTATCGGATCATCAGGATATTTCTCTCGCCAGATTAGTGCACACCTTTCGTACTATTTACATTCAAAATAAGCTTCAATAAGAGCGATTCTCCTGAGCGCGCGCTAAACCCATTCTGCAATAACGAACAAAATGAACTGCACTTCGTTTTCTCGCAGCTCCACCTTCGAAACGACACCTAGGGATGACTCCTGACATCCACTGCTACTGCAAACACGCGGTAAAATTTAACAAATTAAACAATAACCTTACGATAAATTTTAAAAGTCAGAGTAAGGGAACTTTTAGGACACCCTGTAGTTCACCATTGATTTTCCTTATGTATTCGGTGATACTTTTTCGTGCTGTCTTGGGTAATTCTTTATATTCCATTTTGAAAGTTACATCTTTTTTATTTGTCCTCATTTCCCTTCTCTTTTGCATCGCATTTTTGTTTCTCCTGATATTTTCTTCATATGCAACTTGTTCTTAGTACCACCCATTTTTGTTGCTGTTTCCATAAGAGTCTTGGTTAATTTTCTGTTAACTTCAGAGGTGTCTACTTCTTGTTTTGTTAGATCTTCTAGAGCGGAGAATCTGTTCCTCAGTTCCAATTCGAAGGTATTATGATGCCTTTTAACACTGGTCATGTCAATACAGTTTGTTTGTTTTATCAGCTTGCCACGTTTGAGTTTATTTAGTGTTGAGATGCATCTTACATCTCACCATTTTATGGTCACTCCCTGTGTTGAACATGTTCAGCACACTGCAGTCTTCAATAAAAAAATTTTGTTACACATAATAAAATCAGTTTCACTTGCCATTCCATTGGGATGCTTCCATGTCGATTTGCTGTGTTTTTTTTTCTTGAAAAAGAAGTTCATGATGAAAAACCTTTCTGCCTCTGTAAACTCTGCGAGAGTATTTCCAAGCTGATTTCTGTTCCCATGTCCGAATTTACCTACCAAAGTTTCCTTTGTTGCTTTTGCCCTATTTTCGCATTGAAATCACCCATAATGATCTGTGCTGCTTGCCTTTGTTATTTAGGTGACGAATTTCCTCGTAAAATTCTTCAATTTCTTCCTCAGGGTGACTTGTGGTGGGTGTATAAGCTTGAATAATCTGAGTCTGTTATTTCTTTGAGGGTTGGAAACGGAGTCGCGCAGCTTTGTCCGAGGAACTTTCAACTTCTAGAACTTTATTCTTCAGTTTCTTGTTTATTATAAATACAACACCACTAATTCTGCCAGTATCTGTCCCACGATGGTATAACAAAATGTCCGCTTTTCAGTTTATTGAGATCTTCTCCTTTTCTTCTTACCTCGTTTAGCCCCACAATATCCCAGTTGATCTTTTGGAGTTCCTCCTTTAATTCAAGGAGCCTTGAATCAGAAGATAGAGATCGTTCGTTGAATGCAGCCAAGGTCAGCTTTAGCAGGCAGCCTAGTTCGTTCGGCGTTCGGTGATTTTTAGCACCCTCTGCTTTCAGGTAGCACTGACCGCTGCCTTGGCCAGGTACATTCCAGCTGTCGGAGATTGAAGACCAAGTATGAAATTGTGGAAGCATCTGGGAGGAGAGGGAGGGGAACATAACTCACCAAGCTGGCCAACCGGGTTGGTGTGTGTGGGAAAGCATTTCTTCTAATCCCGGTGGTATACCACTATTTGGCGGTCGTGTGCCCCTTTAATCCTAACAGGATGTGCCCCTTTAATTGTAACAGGATGCACCCCGAGAGGGCGTGGTGGACATTTGTCAAGAAGAGGCTATTAATGTGGTGTATTCTAAGGTATATGTAAGTTAATGTTTCGTGGTTGAGCAGGGGATATTGTTCTGACTATTTTTGTAGATTGCTCCGCTGAAATTAGGATATTTCATCGTGAAATTAAAAAAATAAGTCCTCATGTTTCTAATAGACGTAAGAAAACATCAGTAAACAACTGGTGTATTTTTATATTTTCAAGATGTGGGCATTTTTTTCTATTTTCTAGAAGTGAGCATTTTTAGTGGGCGCTTTATTTTTTTGTGGGGAATATTTCTGTGGGCTTTTTTTCTCATAGCAGTACAAAGTTAGCAAACAAATTTCCCATCGTTTCACGCTCCAGTTTTGGCGAATCTCGGAAAAAAATTTGAAGTAAAAACCTGCATCTTTAAATTGCGGGTTTTGCTCGTCTTCCAGTGTTCTGAAAATTTACTAACCTGTCATCAGCTAAATTTCTTGAAACGTTATTATTTTTTTTTTCGGAAGACTGTCCCTATGTATTAATTAATTTGTTTGATATATGGAAGCAGTTATGCACAGATCTGATATGTATAGCAGTAAGGTTGAGTATCAGTTGTTTTGAAACTAGCCAAGTTTGATTGACTTACTGTCAGGGTGTCATCTGGGGGACCTCTATGTTCAACTACAAACTGCATTTTCCCACGAAAGCAGAGGCAAGTTTTGCTTTGTTTTTAATCTCCTTTTGCAAATTTACTTCATTAGCGAATAATTATGCCAAAAAGTAAAAACAGTTAGATAAAATACAAAATATGAAATAAAAACTGGGAAATAGAAAACAGAACTCTCTTGAAATATAAAAAATAAATAACGTTCTTTGAATTTGCTTGATGGTGGTGAAGCTGCGCTTTCCTATCGCTGGAGTCAAAATAACTCCCGACTAACGTGATTTTTTTATTCTGTTCTGGTCTCTTTTTGTGGATACACGCAATGGCATTGAGGATTTACTGATGCCATACGTCAACTTTTCTACTCCTACTTCGCTGGTGCTCGGTGGTTGGTACTTCTTACCGTGGTGAACAGCCATACCCTCTTTTCCTCTCAAAACCCAAGAACACCAGAGTTCCGCCCAAGAAAAGATTCGTAAAACCACTCCTTCTGAACAAAAAACAATGAACGAGAAGATGTTCAAAGCTCTTTCTCTCTCACGCAAGCGCGAGGACTTCCCTTCAGCTCTACTTTCCAAGGCGCATAGAGATACATTTACTTAAAGTGTCCCCACGGCAGCACTTCTTTGTCAGCAACGAACTACCTGGAAGCCTTTAAACAGCAGCTTTGCTTCTCAGTCACTTACCAAATGACGAACAGGGTTTTAGCAGGTTCACTGTAAACCGCCACACAGGAAAAACTGCCACGCATATTTCAACAAACTGGAAAACTGTAACATTTCTTTCATTAAGGGGCCGTTCAAAAATTGCTGTTCCTGCGAGGAACATTTGAATGTGTGGCAGTTTTCCAAGTTTCCGAATTATGTGTGGCAGTTTTCCTAGGTGCCTAACATGAAAACGGCAAGGAGCTCTTTTGTCTGGATTTTCATGCCGGTTCATTACGAGTTTAGGGCAACTGGCCACAAAAGTTCAGGGGAGGGGAGGGGGAAATAAAGACTGCCGTGTTTTGGTCTATATTGAGAATTGAATTGGTAACTCCAAGCAAATTACAGGAGAACGTTTTTTTCCAAGCGAGAATTTTACTTTAATTTGAAGAAATAAATTGCCGTGACTTAGTACATTTCTTAAAACTAGAGTGTTCGACGAAACAACGGAATTACACCATGGCTCTTGCTGTGTTCAGAAAAGGACGATAAGGTGGGATTTTTTAATAACGCTACATTTTTACTTAGGCACTAAATATTTACATAACATGTCAAGTTAGTAATACTTCCCTTTTACTTAATTAATTCATAGGGCAAACACCTACGCCTTTTTAACAGTTTTTAATCTGCCGACTTCATATTCCTAACGTTTAGGTATCCAATCAAGTTAATAGCATTGCGCTTTTACTTAGGCACTAAATATTAATTCATTGGGCCTAGGCCTTTTTATCAGTTTTTATTCTATCAATGTCATATTCACAACGTTTACATATCAAATTAAGTTAATAATATTGCGTTTTCACTTAGGCACAAAATATTTATTCACAGGCCGTAGGCCTTGGCCTTTTTAACAGTTTTTATTCTCACTGTGTCATATTTATAACTTTGAATATCGGTACAAGTTAATGTGTTGTGCTTATTAAAATTTTCTAAAAAGGCTTAGGCCTAGGGTCTAACTAATAGTTCGTGCCTAAGTAAAAGCGCAATATTATTAACTTGATTTGACGTGTAAACGTTTTGAATATGACATTGGTAGAATTAAAACTGTTGAAAAGGCCTAGGCCTAAGGCCTATGAATTAATTCGCGTCTGAGTAAAAGCGCAATATTATTAACTTAATTTGATATGTAAATATTGTGAATATGACATTGATAGAACAAAAACTGATAAAAAGGCCTAGGCCTAGCCCCAATGAATTAATATTTAGTGCCTAGGTAAAAGCGCAATGCTATTAACTTGATTTGATACCTAAACGTTAGGAATATGAAATCGGAGGATTAAAAGCTGTTAAAAAGGCCTAGGTGTTTGCTCCATGAATTAATTAAGTAAAATAGAAATATTACTAACCTGACATGTTATGTAAATATTTAGTGCATAAGTAAAAGTGCAGCATTATTAAGAAATCCGACTTTATCGTCCTTTTCTGAACACAGCATGAGTCATGGTGTAATTTCGTTGTTTCGTTTTAACAGTTTTAAGAAATGTACGAAGTCACGGGAATTTATTTCTTCAAATTTAAGTAAAATTCTCGCTTGAGAAAAACGTTCTCCCCAAATTTGTTTGGAGTTCCTAATTCACTTCTCAATATAGGCCAAGAAACGGCCATCTTTATACCCTTTCCCCCTGAACTTTTGTTGCCAGTTTCCCTAAACTCGTAATGAACCGGCATGAAATTTCAAACAAACAAAAGAGCTCCTTCCCGTCGTTAGGCACCTTAGAAAAGTGCCACACATAACTCGGAAAATTGTCGCACATTCAAAATGTTCTCAGAGAAACAGCAATTTGTGCCCGGCCCTTTAATGAAAAGTATGTGGCAGTTTTCCTGTGTGGCAGTTTTCCAAGTTGGTAAAAGACGTATGCAGTTTTCCTGTGTGGCAGTTTTCCAAGTTGCTGAAAGGTGTATGCAGTTTTCCTGTGTGGCAGTTTTCCAAGTTGCTGAAAGACGTATGCAGTTTTCCTGTGTGGCAGTTTTCCAAGTTGCTGAAAGACGTATGCAGTTTTCCAAGTTGCTGAAAGACGTATGCAGTTTTCCAAGTTGCTGAAAGACGTATGCAGGTTTCCAAGTTGCTGAAAGACGTATGCAGTTTTCCTGTGTGGCAGTTTTCCAAGTTGCTGAAAGACGTATGCAGTTTTCCTGTGTGGCAGTTTTCCAAGTTGCTGAAAGGCGTATGCAGTTTTCCTGTGTGGCAGTTCTCCAAGTTGCTGAAAGACGTATGCAGTTTTCCTGTGTGGCGGTTTCCCGGCAACCGGTTTAACATTCTGCCCAACTACGCCTCCACGTCCAACACTCTCTCTATCTTTTTTTTTTTTCTTTTTTTCAGCAATGTTTAAAATTTTACGTTTTCCGAAAAAAAAAAAGGCATCTCTCTCTTTCCTGGACCGAAGCTCCAACAAGCCCTGCCCTGTCAGTCACCATGTGCCCGAGAATGAGTGGCGCAACTGCTCTTACTGATTCACCTTTAAAAGTAATTTCTCTGTAGTACTTTTATCTTTTGCCCTGTATCAGTAAATTTTTTTTTGTTTTTGTAAAACGTAATGCACGACAAAATAAGGAAAAGCACTTATGCTTATAATGAAATACACTTTTTTATTAACCAACGAAAATAAAAGTTCGAGAATTTAAAACAACGAGTATATTCCAGGGGACGGGCTTGCTTGTCTTACAGTGGGGTAAGCCTCCCTAGCTCCCTGCTGGCTATGGCCCTGCTTAATATGAACTGCATATGCGAATAAATAAATGGTCTTCGTAAAAACTGGGTACTTTCAGAATTTACCAAATCACCAGGCCTATGTCTTACGACGCGCTGTCCATACAATGCATTTCGAGTTTCTTAGTGTCTCTTTGCCTCTTTTTTGTTCGCTTGTTTGTTTCGGGGCTTAATTAGGACCACTGGCTCCAGCGAAGGGACAGAACCGGCCAGCGCCAATCAGACAAGCACACTACCCATGCCACATCCGGGACTTGAATCCTGTTCAACTTCGACGAATGGACAAAAGTCAGGGACATATGGTAAACGATGAAGATACCCCCGGGAAAAAATACCCAGGTGAAAATACCCCTGAAAACTGAAAAGCGGTAAAAATACTCCGGGAAAAATACTTCCGGAGAAAAGACCCCAAGAGCAACCGGTTCACTGTAAACTGCCACACAGGAACACTAATGTGTGGCAGTGTTCCGGTGTGGCAATTTAAAGGCAACCCTGCCACACATCTTTCAGCAACTTTGAAAATTGCCACATGTTTTTCATTAAGGGGCCGGGCACAAATTGCTGTTCCTCCGAAGAACACTTTGAATGTGTGACAATTTTTCCAGTGAGGCAGTTTTCCAAATTTTCGAATTATGTGTGGCAGTTTTCCAAGGTGCCTAACGAGGGGAACAAACTCTTTTGTTTTTCTGAATTTTTATGCCGGTTCATACGAGTTTAGGGCAACTGCCCACAAAAGTTCAAAGGCTATAATGATTGCCGTTTCTGGGCCTATATTGAGAACTGAATTGCGAACTCCAAACGAATTTCGCGAAAACGTTCCATGTAAGCCAAGCGAGAATTGTACTTTAATTTGAAGAAATAAATTGCCGAGGATGCGAGGTACACTTCGTTTGGGGGCTCTACCCCCAACTTCCGTAATATTATATTCTGGGCCGCTGGGGTCTGTCAGTGTATCCAGGATGTTCCCCTTGAAGCATCCGCGAGGCCCGTGAGCTTGGGGCGGGGCTCTCCCCAAAATGTTAAAATGGACGTACAGTTGTAAACATTAGTCTACATCATCATCATTGTCAACCATTATCAATCCACTGCTGGACGAAGGTCTCCCCAAGTTTCCTTCACAACGGTCTGTCTTGTGCCAGTTTCCTCCATGTCACTCCCGCATACTTTCGAATTTCATCCACCCATCTCCCATGTGGTCTTCTTCTGGGTCTTTTCCTGTCCCTTGGAATCCAATCTAAAATTTCGGCTGTCCATCGATGGTCTGTCCTTCTGGCAGTATGTCCAGCCCATTGCCATTTCAGGGATTTTATTCTGTTCATGATGTTTTCCACTCTTGTCATTTTTCGGATCCACGAGTTCCTCTTCTTATCTCTCCTGGTTACACCAAGCATGTACCTCTCCATGCTACTTTGAGTTGTCTGCAGCCTTTGTATGTCTCTTTTAGTTAAGGTCCACGTCTCTGCACCATACGTAAGCACTGGAAGGATGCATTGATCAAACACTTTTCTTTTAAGACATAATCCCAAGTAGCACAAAAACGTTTGTAAAACGTTTTAAAACCAGTTCGGCGAGACGTTGAAAAAACGTCACAATATTACGTTTATAAAACGCTAATACGTCTCGTTGATTCAATGGTTTTTCAACCGTTGTTATAACGTTGTAGCACTGTTTTTAAGACGTTTAAATGACGTTATTTAAACGTCATATTTCTTTCATTATGACGTTTAGAAACGGTTTTAACAACCGTTTAGAAACGTTTGAATGACGTTATTTAACCGTCATATTCCTTCCCTTATTACGTTTAGAAACGGTTTTAACAACCGTTTAGCAACGTTTGAATGACGTTATTTAAACGTCATATTCCCTCTTTATTACATTGAGAAACGGTTTTAACAACCGTTTAGCGACGTTTTATTTTCGATTTTACAACGTATTTTTCCTTTCTGTATTACGTTTAGTAAATGTAACAGCAACGGTTAATCAACGTCTAAATTTCCTCTATTAAACGTTGCTGTCCTTTGTGTATTACGTCAAACGTCGCTAAAAACGTTACCACAACCTTTTATCGAAGGTTATATTCCATTTTCAAGACTTTTTTTTTTTTTTTTTTTTTTTGACTTTACGTGTGCCGTTGCAAAACGTTAGAAAAACGTTTCTACTTCGTTCTTGGGTCATTCCGTATCGACTCAACACAACGACTTGACCATCTCAGATTTTAATGAAATTTGGTACATTGGTGGCCTCTTTATAGATTAAAAAAAATACCAAATTTTATCGTCATATATCCACCGGTTTTGAAAATACAGCTATAAAAAGTATTAAAAACAACCCAAAATCGGAAGATTGATGGGTTTTTAAACTGATTGCAGCTCCCCTAATTAAGATAGAGAGATGAGAAAGGTATCTTTTTGTAGTATTGTTTATGCTATTTTATTTGATGTACAAACACCATAGGGGTTAATATTTTAAAAAATTTCAAATTTTAAAATTAAAATTAAAATTTTGAATTTTTCAAAATGTGACGCTCCAAAAAATTCGAATTTTTTTTTAAACAATCTTTATATGTTTGGCATTTGATTACATGAGTTGTAACTTGGGATGATAATGGGTTTACTTAAAAATCTATATTCAAATTTAGCCTAACACAAGAGTTTAATGAAAAAAAATAAATAAATAAAAAAACATGTACACTGAAAATAAATTTGGGCTAAATCTTTAAAAAGTTTCATTAATAATAGATATAGTATTTTTGTTATTTAAAACCATTTATTTAAACAATGTTTTATTTTTAATTAATTTGTTTAAAATCTGAGTCACATGGGCTTAAAAATTTTATTTATTTCATTATTCAGAAGTTGTTATAATTCCCAATACAATATAAAAAAATAAAGACTGTGCAGTTATACTGTAGGCTACATTTTGTTTTGGACAAAACTCTGCATGTTCCGACTTAAAAAACCGATTCTGTTGTTTAGATCATTGGTAACAAGACCCAACAAGCAGCAACTTGCATTCCTACCTTGCAGACCTCAGTCTGCTTTAGGTTTTGATGGTGATCAGATCTGTTTCTCAGTCTGCTTTAGGTTTTGATGGTGATCAGATCTGTTTCTCAGTCTGCTTTAGGTTTTGATGGTGATCATGTGTTTCTTGCAATGAAAGTGATATGTGTTTAAAAACTTTTGTGGTTGAAAACTATAAATTGAATAAAGTACATCCTTTTCAGTTTTGAAACTAGACTTTTATAAATTGAAGCTGTGCAGGATTTTTTTAGGAAAAATAAAAAGAACAGGTAATGGGAGGCAATTATTTTACTATTTGAATTTTACATTTTATGCACAAATAATCAACAATGGAAAATACAAGATATGCATTAATACAATGTTTCAATCCATATAGAAATGTGACAGACTGGATGTTGGAAAATTTTGATGACTTATCAAAGGAGACTAAAATTTGTGATTCTTGCAGAAAGCAGCTGAAAACTTTAATAATTAGTCAAGAAGCAAATGAAACCTGTGCTGATGAGAAAATGGACGAAAATTTTGCATCTATGTCAGAAGTAATTGAAACACTGAATACTTCGCTCCATGAATTGGGTGAATCAGCTGTCAATAAGAAAAAGCTAAAATCTAAATGTTATGCTTCAACCAAAATTCAAAAAATCAGTTCTGCTATGAAACGGAAGCTTTTTACAAATATTCAAGAATCATCTGATGACGAGGATGAAATACTTCACGACTCTCTTATGGACAATCTTAAAAGTAATTTTTCTAACTGCACTAGAGATAAACAGTTGATGATTTTGACTTGCTTACCAGAGTCATGGAGTGTTAGGAAAATCATGTAAGAATTCAATGCTCCTAATTATATGGTAAGACAATAAAAAAAAATTCTGAAGGAGAAAGGAATTTTGGAAAGCCTTAATAGAAAACCAGGTAAGTCTCTCTCTTCTGAAGTAGTTGTAGTATGATCATTTTACTAAAGTGATGAAATTAGTTGGGTTTTATCTGGAATGAAAGATTGTGTTTCTGTTAGGACTGAAAACGGAGATAAAGTTTGTCAAACAGGCTGATTTTATATAATTTGACAATTTGCAAGCACGAAAGTCAGTTTTTCCAAATTCGCAGAGCTCAGACCAAAATACCGTGTCCTGGTAGGGTCTAGTGGTACTCATACGATATGTGTTTGCACCACACACCAAAATGTAAAACTGATGATGGAAAATACAAGAATTGGTTCACTAACGAATGGACAATTATCTTCCTACAAACATTGTCTTGCAAGAGTATTATGCAACCCTACTTCCATAGATTGTCATTTGGGGAAGTGTCCCACCTGTTCCGGGTATACGGTTTTGAGAACTTGGTTGAAAAACTAACTTTTCGCCAATGGATTACAGTTGATAGATGCAACTTGGAGACATTAGAAAAATCAACTTCAAATTTTATTGATTTGTTTTGCGAAAAACTGTCTGCTTTGGTCAGACATGACTTCATTGCTAAGCAGCAAAGCTCTTTTATGAATAGTAGTACTAAGGAAAACCTCAAGGACTCAGAATTTCTTATCATTTGTGATTTTGCTAAAAATTTTAGTTTTCTTCTTCAAGATGAAGCCCAGAGCTATCACTGGACCAGTGGGCAAACCACAGTCCACCCATTTGTCATCTATTACAAAACAGAAAAGACTGAACATGCAAGTTTTGTAGTAATTTCTGAATGTTTAGAGCACAACACAATTACACTGTACTGCTTCCAAAAAAAACCCTTATTAACTTCTTGAAAAGTAAGTTTGGTGACAACAGCGTCAAAAAATGTACTATTTCTCTGACGGGTCTGCAGCCCAGTGCAAAAATTGGAAATTTTCTCACAAACTTTTGTGTTTCCATCAAGATGACTTCAACATTGATGCTGAATGGCATTTTTCAGCAACAGCACACGGGAAGGGGCCATGTGATGGCGTTGGTGGAACGGTGAAAAGGTTAACTGCCCGAGCCAGCTTACAACGCCCTTACGAGAATCAAATTCAAACACCATTTCAGTTGTACGAATGGGCAATTCAGAACATTTTTGTGGCAAACTTTACATATGTAAGTCAAGAAGAATACATAGAAACAGACCAATTTTTGGAAAATCGCCTAAGCAAGTCTCTAACAATACAAGGTACCCAGAAACTTCATGCTTTTATTCCTATCCCATTGAGTAATTCAAAAATAAAAGTGAAGATGTTCTCAGAATCAAACGAGTCAGCTACTGAAAAAGTATCAGCATTACAAGACAGACTGCAAATAACAGAAATTAGTGGTTACATAACCATAATCTATGAAAACAACTGGTGGGTAGCGTATGTTCTACCAAAAGAAGAGAGTGAGAATGAAGTTAAGGTCTCATTTTTACATCCAGCTGGTCCATCTACATCCTTTTCTTACCCTAGCCCACAAGATGTATTATAGCTTCCTGTAAGTTACGTCTTGTGTAAAGCAAATCCTTTGACTCCGACAGGAAGACTCTACAATCTCTCTGAAACAGAAATACACCAAACTATTGAAGCTTTTAAAGACTATATCAAGGATCTACACGTGTGATTTCACTTCAAAACAATGATGCAACTTTTTTCTTAATTTTAGGAGATTCTGCTTTAAGTGACGATCTAAGTTTAAGATTAGGAATATAATTTGCATAAATGTAAACAATTCAATGCCATATGTTATTATTATTTTGATGTGTTTCTTGAGCAGTAATTGAAATTACTTTTTAAAGTCTGTTTATTTATTTTGTATTGAATTGTGAATTATTACAAATTCTGAATAATGAAATTAATAAAATTTTTAAACCCATGTAGTCTCAGATTTTAAACAAATCAATTAAAAATAAAACATTGTTTAAATAAATAGTTTTAAATAACAAAAATACTATATCTATTGTTATTAATGAAACTTTTTTGAGATTTAGCCCAAATTTATTTTCAGTTAACATGTTTTTTTCATTTTTTTTTTCATTAAATTCTTGTGTTAGGCTAAATTTGAATATAGCTTTTTAAGTAAACCCATTATCATCCCAAGTTACAACTCACGTAATCAAATACCAAACATATAGATTGTTTTAAAAAAATTTCAAATTTTTTGGAGTGTCTCATTTTGAAAAATTCAAAATTTTAATTTTAAAATTTAATTTTTTTAAATCTTAACCCCTATGGTGTTTGTTGTACATCAAATAAAAGAGCATAAAAAATACTACAAAAAGATACCTTTCCCATCTCTCTATCTTAATTAGGGGAGCTGCAATCATAATTTAAAAACATATCAATCTTCTGATTTTGGGGTGTTTTTGGACATTTTATATAGCTGTATTTTCAAAACCGGTGGCTATATGACGATGAAATTTGATATTTTTCTTAATCTATACAGAGGCCACTTATGTACCAAATTTCATTAAAATCTGAGATGGTGAGATAAAAAATGCCTTCAAAGTGTGTTGAGTTGATACGGAATCACTCTTCAAATCTTTTACTTTGCATATTACATTGAAAACAAACGTTTCCATAACATAGCAAAACCGTTTAAACGACGTTTCCATAACGTAGCAAAACCGTTTTAGCAACGTTTGTGCTCCGTAAGAGGGACGTACGGTAATGCTTATCTTACAGCTGCCATGATAATCTGTTGTATACAGTCTTGTTACCTTGTTAGTCTACAAAAATTTGGGGGTAAATAAATGAAGTTCTTAGCTAACCTAAAAAATCATTTTCATCATATCATAAAATATCATTTTCATCATATGAAGGCCCCTTCACAAAACTTTTCTTGTTCCTAATAGTTATTTTACTATCACTTATTTTTGTTGAAGCTTTATAAGGGATGACTTTGTTAGGAAATTAATGTTATAAAAAAGAAAGCATTTCTATCACAGTTACTAGTGCAACACAATCTCTCACCATTATACAGAGTGTCCAAGAATTATTAAACACATTACAAAATTATGTACAAAAAAAAAACTATGAGCATTGTCTGTTTTTCTATGTCACATATTACTAACACGGTTCCTATATTTTTGTATTGCAGAATTGTTACTCCCAGAATCCGATAGATGGCGCTAGGTGTGGCCTGATGAGGAATTTATGAGAAATGCGCAATCAGTAGTCATGTCATCCATACAGCAGAAGGCGATGTGTGTGTTATGGTTTGCGGAATTAAAGTCTGTCATTAAAGTTAAAAGACGGTACCGTTTAGAGTATGGTTGTAATCCTCCGTCAACAAATTCAACTAAGCGGTGAATGAAACAGTTTAAAGAAACTGGCAATGTGGAACATCGTGGAGGATCCGGTAGGCCTAGCGTCAGAGGTGAGATGGTTGACCAAGCTATGAAAGTTTCCGACGAAGCCCCAAGAAATCCGTTCATAAAGCAAGCAGAGAACTGTGCATTCGAAAATAGACAGTTCACGATATCTTGCACAAGAAATTAGTTTCATGCTTATAAAATTCAAATAGTGCAAAAGATGCATGCAAATAATCACACTCTGCAATACGATTTTGCTGTGAATATGCTGAATCAAGTGGAAAACGATAAAAACTTTCTCAGTACTGTAATTTTTAGTGATTAATCCACATTTCATGTATGAGGTATTGTTTCACTTCGTAAACTATGTTTTGTTTGGATATGGGGCAGTGAACCACCTCATGCTGCTATTGAACTGGAACGTGATTCTCCAAAAGTTAATGTGTGGTGCGCCCTATAAAAAAGAGAAGTGATTGGCCCTTTCTTCTGTGAAAAAACCATAAATGGTGACATTTACTTGGATATGTTAGAAAATTTCCCTATACCCCAGATCAAAAGATATGACGTCGTTTTCCAACAAGACTGTTTTTTTTTTTTTTTTTGATTGGAGGTTTAACGACCACCGTGAGCAACTCAATGGGCTATAAGCAGTCGCCCGTCCCTAATTTAGTGTCACTGGTTCCAGGGAAGGGAAAGAGCCAGTGCCGTAAGACAAACACAACATCCATGCCTGACCGGGATTCGAACCCGGACCCCTTACGGACGAATGATCAGAGGCCAACGCCTTAGACCACTGCGCCACCGGGGCGGCCCAACAAGACTGTATGCCTTCGCATTGGTCAATGTGTGTACGCAAGTGCCTAAATGAGCATTTCCCCAACAGATGGATTGGGCGTGGTGGTCCCATTCCGTAGCTCCTCGCTCCCCAGATCTAACTCCATTGGATTATTTCATGTGGGGTTATGTGAAGGATCGTGCCTATCAGACGCCTTGTACTGATTTGCAGGAACTGAAGCAGCATAACACAGCTGCTATTAATTCCATATCTTCTCAGATGCTTGGCAATACATGGCATGAAATCGAGTATCGCTTGGACGTACTACGAGCAACCAAGGGATCTTACATCGAAATTTATTAACATGTGTAGTTACATTGTAAGTTAGTACAGTCAGTTTCTTTCTATCTGTTTAATGTTTTGTTTTACATAATTTTGTACTGTGTCCAATAATTTTCGGACACCCTGTATATTTATTGTTCACAAGGTATACGACTTCACAAACTATGTTTTGACTCAAGTCCATTTCACTGGCTTCGTTGTGGCTGTTGCAGTTTTCTTGAAAATTCAGTTGCTCATATTTAACTGAACATAAAGTAGACATTTTAATACCACTAACATCTAAGTTATTGCAACATAAAACTGAGTCAGTTGTGTTGTTCATTTACGAGTTTTTCGGATTTTTCGGACACATCTGAAATTTAGCTGATAGATTATTAGAAATGTGAGGTGAAATAATGCTGGGAGATAAATCAAGTAGTACTTCCACAGCTTTGCTTTTTAATTTTTCTTTTAAGTGTAGCTAAAGGCTATCTTTGTTTCTGCTGCAGATCTGTGTATTTATATCTCAGTTTACGTTTTTTTATCATTTTTTCTGTATTTTTACAGAGGAGCCTTTTATTTTGGTATGTTAGTTGCTTTGTATTTTTTCAACCCATGTGTATTTGGTTCTTAATCTTTTTTTTCACTAGTTTGCGAATTTAGACTTAATTTTTGGTTATAAATGTCTTAGTATTTGAGGAAGTTTGTTTAGTGTAATGTCCCTAGTTTATATCTTGTGCTTAGAAATTGTAATTTTTAGTTTCCGCTTGAGGGTCCTATTGTGTAACAAACAGTACGTAGCATATAAATAATTGTAAGAATCAATTGATTATGCATGTTGAAACACCTTTTTCAAAAATTTGTATGCAAATAAGATATGAAAACGGCCACCCAATCTAGTTTGTTCTGTCTTGGGTTAAATTCTGTTGCTACTCATACATATATACTCATTTCACGAGTAACCCTTTGCATTGTTTGGCCAACCAAAAAAAAAAAAAAAAAAATTTCTTCTATTGGTTGTTCATTAATGCCGTTTGTTGTTGTACTCTGACATTGTGCTGTGCTCTTCTCTCTATTTCTGTACATAACATTAACTTCAAGTTCCTAAAATGTATAAGTTCTTTTTCTTTTTCTGTTTCAATTCATAGGTGGTCACAAAAAGTTATAATGAAACAAATGAACAATTCATGCATTCATTTCATTATTTTCATAGGCTTCAAACACAATTCATGTATTCTGAATCATAAGAATATATATATATACAGTACTCACAAAAAGTTTGGGATATTATGGTTTCAAAAGGGAAACATGGGGATATGCATATTTAGTGACTACAGGAGATAGGTTATCAGCATAAATTAGCATCATGATGACACATCATGTGGTGTGTGTGTGTGTGTGTGTGTGTGCAAGCTCCGATAAAAGTAGCTTCCGAGAAGTAGAAAACAGGTCGTCTCACTGCTTGGACTACAAGTTTGCTGAATGCATTTCCTTCAGAGTAGGATTAACTTGAAAAGATGTCCAGACGACGTTTAAGTATTGACATCAGAAATAGGGCTGTTGACATGTTACATGCAGGTGTACGGCAGATTGATGCAGTTGCTGCTTTAGGAGTTTTGCAAGCTAGCTACACACAAAATTTCTACCGAATGGAAATGCTGCAGATCAAGCAGGATTTTTACCCCTCCCCCAATAAACAGGTGTGTGTGTGGGGGAAGGGGAGGTTACTTAAAAACCCCAAAAAACACCCACTGCAAACGGTTATTTTATTTTTTTTTCCAAAGAAACACATGATTTCTTTTCTGGTTAATGCTCTTGTACGTTAGGTTTTTGCTCCAGGTAATTCCCAAATATATTTTATGACTTCAATACTTGGGCTGTAGAGATAGAATATTTTAAATAAGCAATGTTTATTCACAATTAAATATTTTATTTTAAGATTTTAAATCTACTGTAGTTTCACTGAGCATTTGGCTTGGCTTCATTAGGACAAATGGAGTGCAAACGTTCAAATCATCGTGACATCACCAGCATTCTGACAGTCACTGCTTTTGGCAAGTTGTTTCCACGTGTTTGAAAGAAATCTAGTAGATGTCATGTCGTTGACAAGCCATGAGCAGTTGCACTAGATGTGGAAAGCTTCTAATATATTAAGCTTGATAGTCAAATCAGGTTTATCAATAAGCATAGCATTTAAAAAAAAATCTAGTTATTTTCATGACAATGTTGGGCTATAGACGACTTCTTCAGTTCCATACGTAAGTCATGTGTTCCTTCACATGAAAACTTAAAAGCCCTACGGATCTGTCCTATACATGAAAGTCCACATTCACAAGCGATGTGATAAATTCCCCAGTTATGTCTTCAACGTAGTCTTGATCCATAAAAATTTGCCTTGTTTATAGATTTCAAAATAACTTTGAAATTTAAACATTTGAAAGTTCCTAAATTTCTGGACAGCTTTGTCTACAACAAAAGGACAATCTATATCCTGTGTGTGCCACAGTTTCTTTAAAAAAAAAAATCAAACTTTTTTTATTTTTTTGTTTTTGTGTTTATTGACCATGGTGAGCAACTCAATGGACTATAAGCAGTCGCCTGTCCCTAATTTAGGGTCACTGGTTCCAGAGAAGGAAGAGACCCAGTGCCGTAAGACAAACACAACATCCATGCCTCACCGGGATTCGAACCCAACCCACTTGGAAGAACCGAACAGTCATAAGCCAGTGCTTAGACCACTGCGGCGGCAAAAACCTAGCTTTTTCTGCAAGGAATCCTCTGTAACGCATAGATGTACTGCACGATATACTTGGGTAGAAAACACCAATTTGTTTCCATGACTTTTCTTTATGACTTGTCAACAACATGACACCTACTCGATTTCTTTCAATTGCATGGAGACAATTCACCAAAATCCATGATCAACAACTACCTGATGATGTCACATATGAATGTTTATGCTCCTTTTGTCCTGATGAAGCCGAGCTAAAGGCTCAACAAAACTATAGATCTTAAAATAAATTATTTAATTGTGAATAAATGTTGCTTATTTATGCTATAATTTCACACATGGTTTAATCCTTTAATTCCACTAATATTATATTTACCAACTTGGTGAAGTCACCAACTTGGTTTACTTTCACAGGGTGATCCAGTTGTACTCTACAGAGAGATCTGCTGGTAGAAGGGGAAATACTGATCTGAGGGATATAAGCTCAAGTTTTAAAGCTACAGGAGGTTGTACTTAATTTACACTCACCTGTGTTTTGCATAACATCCCTAACTTTCCTAACTAGAGCCATGAATAACCAAACCTGAGTAAAATTTAAAAAGAAAAAAAAATAATTTATGCAATTTCTTTATATAATTCAACTGTTTTGAATGCCCTATTATTTCTTAATGTAAATCACATTCAAAAGTTTGCCCTAATTAGTGCTGGTAAATTATGCTCATAAAATTATATTATGATATACCCCCAAATTTTAATTTATCTTTATGTATATTAAGAATCAAGCAAGAAGAAACCAAAAAGGGAAGTAAACACTGAAAAACAAGTTACTAGTAAAGTGAAAAGCCAAAATGAGCACAAGCTGCAGTTACAATTAACTGGAATGAAAATTTAAAAAAAAAGGAAGAGAAAAAAGCTAAACCACTGATGAAACCTATTGAAAGTGCTGTCATCATGGCATTCAACTTTTTCTGTTTTTTTTTCCGACAGCCAGAAAGACTCCTTTGATCCCCCCCCCATCTTTTTATTTATTTATTTATTTATTTATTTTTTTTCAGTATGGACCCAAACACAGCAAATAGCTCTAATCTCAACTTCGCATGCTCAGTAGATATGTCACTAACTCACTATTATATGCTATGCTACAAATAAATAGTCCAATGTAATAATGATAATTTTACTCACAAAATGACTGAATCATACATAGTTGTTTGTTTTATTTACATGAAACTTTCATGTCTGGCTTTACTATGCAAAAACCTCTTTGCTTAAGAATTTGTTTTTGTGCAATATCGTTTTCAATAGAAATGGTGGATAAAGCTGATAGCTGTTCCTGCATCGTTGTAGATCTCAAATAAGTCTTTATCAGCATTAATTTATTAAAACTTCTTTTCCTGCTTTCTACAGACAGGAATTGCAATATTCGAAAGCAAATCCTACTGTTGGGATAACAATGAACCATATCATACTGGAATATGAAGTTTAGAGCTTCTATTGTAGTAGCTGAGCTGCGTTTGCTCATAAGTGCTTGCAAATGCCTCAGCTCCTCAAACAGTTGCTCCCCATCGATATCTTTTTCTTCACTGTCAGCATCCTTAAGGAATTTTTCTAACTGAATACACTTTCCTTTTAAAGAATCCCATGTCAGGCAATTTCTTCAAATTATAAAGGAAACCCGAAGCTTTGAAAAGTTTTTGCAACTGAGTAAATCTTTCCTGAATGGCAAACAATGCGCTATCAATGAGTGGATAGAAAACCATTGATTTATATATGGTTCGCAATCTGTAGGAGCTTTGTTTGCAGTTTTCATAGTAAAAAATGTTTTTTTCCGCTTTACCCTAGGCTGTGGGAATTTGGGATTTATTTCCAAGATGTACATAACAATAAGGCTTGTCACCCAAGCCTTATTGTTATACACTGAGTTGCCACTTTAATATGACCACCCCCTCAGTACTTCGTTGGGCCACCTTTTGCCTTTAATACTGCGTCGATGTAGATTCTTCGTGGCACGGACGCCACGAGATGTTGATAGGTGGTTTTTGGAATCTAAGACCATGATGCTTGATGAATAGCACTTTCCAGGAGTGTGAAATTGCAGGGTTGTGTATCCAGCTGTTTGATGGCTTGTTCAACTTCATCCCACAAATTCTCAATGGGGTTGAGATCTGGAGATTGTGGGGGCTTCCTAAGCAAAGTAAACTAACCGGCATTTTCCTGAAACCAATCCTGTACAATACGAGCACTATGGCAAGACGCATTATCTCGTTGAAAGTAGCCATCGCCATTGGGATAAACCATCCACATGACAGGATGTACTTGGCCTGCAACGATGTTTAGATATGATGTGCCAGTCAGACGTTGATCAACATGAATTAAAGGGCCCAAATCATGCCAGAAAAACATTCCCCAAACCATAACGTTGCCTCCACCAGCTTGAAGGGTTGTAGCAATGCATTTGGGGTCCATGCTTTCGTGCTGTTTCCGCCAAATTTTCACTCGGCCATAGGCATGGTGCAACTGAAAACGTGATTCATCGGACCAAATAATTTTTTCCAATTATCGACTGTCCAATCCTTATGCTCCTGTGCGAAGTGGAGACATTTTCTCTTGTTAACTGCAGACAAACAGGCCTCCTTCTGCCATATCCCATCCGTGCCGTGTACGGCGAACAGTGCGTGCACAGATCATTTGAGGGATCCTTTATTAAGATGGTCTGTAATTGCTGCACTGTTGCCTATTACCAGTCTGGACACTCCGGTCCGCCCGAGCAGTCACTAGTCGATGACGACCTCACGTTGCACGTAGAGACCCAGTTTTTTGGCTGACAGTCCAGTCTTTAAACACTTTAACAACAGTGGCTCTGGAACATTTCATGAATGCGGCGGTTTCAGTGATACTCGCTCCATGGCTCCGAGCTCTTACAATCGTCCCACGTTGAAAGTCCGTCAAATTGCATTTTTTACCCATTTCGTCACCCAAAAATCACTTCTACTACTGTCGCAAGCACTAAGCTTTTCCTTTTTATACTAGCCTCACCCTCTGGCGGCAACAGCGTGCAGCTCATTTGCTTAAAACTGTCAGGTAGTCATAATAAAGTGGCCACTCAGTGTATATAAAAATGTCAACATCAGGAACGAAAAAAAAAAAAAAAAAAAAAGGTTCATTTTTTCCCCCTGAAAACCCAAATGCGTAAAAAAGCAGCAGAGAAGAATTCTCAGAAAAAAACCCGCACAAGAATTGAAAATGCTTCTTGTTGTTGGTGGTATATATATAGGAACTCTGCATGTGCCAGAGAAACAACAAAGGAGTATTCAGCTTTCATTTTTGTGGCAAATACAGACTAGCTCATAAAAGAAAAAGAAAAAAGTTAGCGGATAATTTTACTATGTAAGACAATTTATAAATCTATGGGCATCCCTTCCATTTGGTGGCTGCCTACCTGGCCGGTAAATATGTATATTAGCGTCCTAAATTATTTCGTCGGAAAAATGTCAGTACCTAGAAAAAGTGTGACGTAAAGATTTTAGAGTACGGAAATTAATGGCAAATGGTGCAGAAATTTCACATTTTAAATGTGTTTTAAAGATTTTCTATCGTAATATTGAACTGTGAGTGTGATGCTGTGAAGAGACACATTGAACTGTGAGTGTGATGCTGTGTGCGGTAGGCCTAATGCATCGCCAGAGGTGCATTCAAATAAAATGTGACTGCATACACAACCATTGAAATAGAAAACTTGCTGCAAACCCGCAAATCACGATAACAATGGAACGAGATAATTTAAAGAAAAATTAATATAACAGTAAATAATTATTAGAACATTACAGATTCCAGAGAGGGCAAAAGGACATTACGACTGAATCCGCAAAAATGTGTGTAAAATGGACCTTAAGGCCAAAACTTAAAAATTTTTGGACTATGAACCTCATAAAAACAAGAGACTAATTTTTATATCAAGAAAAGCAGTTCTGTTAATGAACCTTCAAAAATTATATATAGCATCTTTAACAACTTAATTCAAAAATAGTACTTATAAAATATATAAGGAAAATATTTTATTTTAATAACTGGCAACTGCAAGAGTAGCCTGGGAAAATAAAAAAATCTTTGTGTAAATGAAACTTTTGTTACAGTTCCTATATATTGAGAACAGGCCTTGATAAAATCAAGAGGCCAGAAACTTCTGCAAAAACAAAACAACTCTATCGGAAGATGTGAAAAATAGTTGAACATTCTCATGTTAAGATAGAATTAAATATATTAATCTTAGTAAAACTTTAAGTGTTGTAATTGCTGTAATAACATTTTTATTTTTTTAATCTACAAGCAAAAACTATCTGCAAAATCTGCTAATAATTTGCAAACTATCCACGTATGGCGTACGCATGTACGTCTATATTGTGTGACTCTGAGCATCGCTACGGCGACGATGTGAAGCTTTGCTTCATTGAAAGGAAGATTCGCTGCAGCGTTTAATTCACGCGCGGACGACTACAAGTCCAAGCGCGTATTTTGTTACCACGAGAGCGAGCCGTGTTATACTCATACGCTACACAATATAGTTCGTTCATGTTTTGTCATTGTTTTTAAAGCGATGTTGAGAAATTTTTCGTTCTTTCGCATACGATTCCTTGATTCTTTTTTTTTTTTTTTTGATTGGAGGTTTAACGACCACCGTGAGCAACTCAATGGGCTATAAACAGTCGCCCGTCCCTAATTTAGGGTCACTGGTTCCAGGGAAGGGAAAGAACCAGTGCCATAAGACAAACACAACATCCATGCCTCACCGGGATTCGTACCCGGACCCCGTTCGGACGAATGATCAGAGGCCAGATTCCTTGATTCAAAATAGAAAGTACTAACATGCTTTTCTATGTTGTACAGGAAACTGGGGAACTATAACTTTCGGTTCTGGTTTGAACAGCTTCCATTCATAGCTGATTTGCTGTGTCACTGCACTTTTGGTTCTCCTGTGTTAATAGCTTGTTCGCAGGTCAGTTTCTATCTTACTCATACATATCTTTTGCAAATCGAAGAGTTTTTTTCTCAGTTTTTCCTGCCAACAACATACAGGATACAGCAAAATAAAGGGTGGATACTGTGGACCTATTTTCTGTAGCGTATCACTACATTTATTGCTCTCCTGCCAACAACATAACCTCTTTCTCTTGTACTCTTCCGCCCATCATTTTGGTACAGCAAGAAACCTTCCTTTTAAAGGACCAAAGCTTCACATTCTTTGCCGGAGCAATACATTAGGCCTACCGCAGCTTCTCTTCACAGCGTCAGACTCACAGGTCAATATTACGAAAAAAATATATCTTTAAAACACATTTAAAATATGCAATTTTTGCACCATTTGACATTAATTTCCATACACTAAAATCTGTACATCGCACTTTTTCCAGGTACTAAAATTTTTTCAACGAAATAATTTAGGACGCTAATCTACACATTTATCACCTGGCCTACCTACCCCTTGGACCGGCCCCGGCTGGAAAACCACAAGATCGAATCTTTACAGCTACCTCAGGTCTGATCTTAATACTACTAAGAAAATTTGGGAATCTATACAGCAACGTTTAGATAACTGCATTCCATACCCCAGTACACTGGCAGACCTCTGTAATGTGTTGACTAATATGGGACTAACTGCACCAAACACTAATCAATAATGTCACTGCAAGTATGCTTCGCAGGTGTCAAGACGTTCTTCGACACATAGGTAGTGTTACTGGATACTGAAATTCAGAGGTTTGGACATTCTCTGAATATACACTTTTGTCTATATTGTGGTACTACTTGTTGTGAGCAGAAATTGCCCATTGAATTGTTTTTGTAAACACACTCTGGCGTTTACGTTACGTGGCTTCACTTCATGCAATATCCCTAACTTTTTGTGACCAGTATATATATATATACATACATACATTGCTGAAAAAAAATGTGTACAATCAAACTGCGACAGTTTGTACGGCTTTTCTACACAGCGTAGCTATGTGATCCAGCCTTTAATCTGTTGCCCTTAACAATCTGATAATAGAAGAGATCCATAATTCAGAGAAAGGCTAATTAGGAAGCACTGGCCTAATCGGAAAAGTATTAATCCGACAGTGAATAGAAATATTGGTTTGTGGCTCTCTAATTTAATTGCTTAGAAAAGATTATTCATTCAGAGAAATCTGAAGATACAGACTCAACTAGCAAATACAAAAATTGGTCTATTACTCTTGCCATTTGGGAACAAACAGCTACAAAATTCAAAGTGAACATTAAATTCAAAACCAGTAGCACCAAAAGTAAACAGCTATCAAGATGGTTTTGAAGCATTACAGAAACAAAGGAGCAATGATATGTGTTCAAAAATAATATTGTTGAGAGAAAATTAATTCAAATTAGAAAAAAATCCTCATAAAACTATACTTCCAACCAAAGTAGTAGAATGTAAAAGTATGTGCGCACGCCGATAGTTTTCAAATTATTAGCAGATTTTGCCAATATGGGCACATTTGGACGTTTGTGGCCTCTAGATTTTATCAAGGCCTGTTTCTCAGTACATAGGAATTGTATCAAAAGTTTCCTTTACACAGAAGGAATTTAAATTTTATTGCCAGGTTCTTCTTGCAGCAACTAGTTATTAAATTAAAATCTTTTCCTTAAGTAATTTGTAAGTCGACAGTAATTTTTTTTTTTTTTATTGGAGGTTTAACGACCACCGTGAGCAACTCAATGGGCTATAATCAGTCGCCCGTCCCTAATTTAGGGTCACTGGTTCCAGGGAAGGGAGGGAGCCAGTGCTGTAAGACAAACACAACATCCATGCCTCACCGGGATTCGAACCCGGACCCCGTTCGGACATGATCAGAGGCCATCGCTTAGACCACTGCGCCACCGGGGGCAGCACAGTAATTTTTGAACTAAGCTGTTGAAAATTAAAGGTTCATTAATGGAACTGTTTTCTGGGTATAAAATGTTTCTTTTAATTCTCTTGTTTTTATGAGGTTCATAATCCAATATTTTGCCATAAAGGTCAATTTCACACACATATTAAATTGTATTTTGCCGTCATCGGAATTTGTAATGTCCTAATAATTATTTTTTTATTGTTTATTTAAATTATCTTATATTGTCATCGTGATATGCGGGTTTGCAGCAAGTTTTGTTTCAATGGTTGTGTTCACAGATACATTTTATTTTTATACAACTCTGCTTCCAACTTCTCCCACCCCTGCATTCCTGAAATTTGAACAAAAATTTAATAAACTGTAACTGGAAAAGCAAAGCAACTGGCCACCTTGCCTGTGACAGGTTCAATAGCATTCCTCTGCTTCATTATTTGATAGGCACAACTCTGATATGTGGAAGGGGAGATGGGCACATTTGAATGTAAGTGTGTACTCCCACAGTCTAACAAAATGTTGCATTGGATATTTGTATATATTCCATTTGGATAGAGATACATTATGATTTCAGTAAGCTTAATTCACATCTGGTATAAAACGTGCATTTTCAAAAAAAAAAAAAAAAAAAAAAAAAATTAAATTTTTGCGTGCCTTTCGTAGACTTTGAATTGTGACTGACAATTTACTTCTTGGCTACAGGACTCTGTACAGGGTGGGTTTTGAATTTTTTCAACCTTGAAGCTTTCTGGATTTAATAAGTATCTCTCCAACAGCTTATTCCGTTTGTTACTCTACACCCAATATATTTCTTGTAAAAAAACTGGCTGAATGAGCCCTAAGAAATGCTGATCTAATATATGATAACAGTAATATAGAGTATCCTTTATAACTAACATACCAATAAGCTGCGTTTGTAACAATGTTTGCTACACAGAGGCACATGGAAGCACATTTGAGTAATTAAGTATAAATTCCATACTCTCTAAACATTTGAAGAATTAGAATTTCTTTTACAACTAGCAGCATTTGTTATTTAAAAATCTAACCAAATATTCAGAGTAGCTCATAAAAATGAAAAGGTCTAAAATTTCGTTTCCTTGAAATATATTTTTGTTACTCTTTCACGAAAATACAAAATTAAAAACGAATCAGCTGTGTTTAGATCCGAAAATCTAACAAATTCTTTACTACTCCTAGTTTAAAATGCAGTCGATGATATATATACCTGTTAAGAAAATACATGAATGTGTTCACGTGTTTAGCCTACATCCACGTGTTACGAAACGAATACATGAATGTCTTCACATGTTACGAAACGAATACATGAATGTCTTCACGTGTTACGGGAATCTCCACGAGTTACGAAGCGAATACATGAATTGTGTTCGAAATCGAAGCCTATGAATTGAAACAGGAAAAGAACTTACCTTTTAAGAGCGATAAAATCCATCGATTAGGCATGCAGCTCTGGACGATCGAGTTCAGCCTTGCCTTAACTCACCATCCGTAGTATAAGTGACGTAACAGCAGGTTAGAGAACGACGCAGCCGCAGACCAGAAGCTGCTTTAAAACCAATGGAATAAAATTTTCTAGTCGTATAAGCAAAAAAAAAAAAAAAAAAAAAAAAGGAGGAATTCAGTAATCTTTATCAATTATACACAAGTTTACTGTTTTATCAACAGTATAATTTTGTTCTTTTTTGCCTGAATGTAATGTCACGCCAACGATTAGCTGTGACCTTGCTAACATGACGAAAATGCAACGTTTAGCAAACGTAATGAATGTGACAAAATCGTAACGGTAACGGATGTAACATTTAACAAACGTTTATCAAACGTAGTCTTTGTACGGAAGACCAAATATCAACTTTTGCAACCGAAATGCGACGTCTTTTAAACGTCATGTGCTACTTGGGATGGCATATTGCTCTTGAAAATTATGCTGTTTCTTCCAAAAGCTCTCCAGGCAAGTTTTGTACGCCGATTAATTTCTTCATCAATGTGACCTTCACTTGATATCTGCTGTCCAAGATAAACGTACGTGTCAGTTTTCTCCAGCTTTTCTCCATCAATCGATAAATCTTCATTTCTTGTAAAAGCGTTGAACATCACTTTTGTCTTCTGAAAGTTCATTTTTAATCCCACTTGCTTACTCTTGTCAGCAAGTTTCTGGATCATACTCTGCAGCTCTGATGGGGTAGGTGCAAAAATGACTACGTCATCAGCAAAACGAAGGTGGGTTAGATAATCTCCATAAATTTTTATTCCTTTGTTTTCCCAGTTCAGTGATTGAAAGCCATTTTCCAATGTGGCATTAAAGACCTTCGGAGATATGGTGTCACCTTGTCTCACTACCTTTCCAATTTTTATGGGTGTTTTATTTTCAAACAGCCGAATCTTTGCACTTGTATTTTCATAGATGTTATTAATAATATTATTGTATGCATCTTCAATACCGCAGGATTTCAGAGCCATTGTAACTGCTAATGGTTTCACTTAATCAAAGGCTTTTTCATAATCGATAAAAGCCATGCACAATGGAAGTTCATATTCCCTCGCCCTTTCAATTAGTTCTCTCAGTACGTGGATATGATCTATAGTACTGTAGACACTCCTGAATCCAGCTTGTTCTCTCGGTTGAGCCATGTCCAGTGTTACCTTCAAACGGTGTGAAAGAACTTTAGTGAAGGTTTTATAAACCACTGATAGGAGGCTGATAGATCTGTAGTTCCTGAGATCATCAATGTCACCTTTTTTATGTAGCAGGATCTTTGTAGCGTTGTTACAATCCTCAGGAATCTTCCCTTCATTAAGGCATCGAGTGAAAATTTGGACGAGTACTGTTTCGATTTCTCCACTTGCTTCTTGTATGATGTCTACAGTAATTCCATCTTCTCCTGGAGCTTTCGCACGCTTTATGTTCTTGATTGCATGTGTAACTTCTGCTGGGAGGACAGGAAGAACTCTGGTACTGGTACCTTTCATGATGTCTGGAGTACATGCATTATCCCTTTCATATAATTTGGAGTAGAAATCTTTCACGCTTGTCAAAATTTCGCCTCTATTTCTTGTTACAGAACCATCTTCTTTTCTCAGTGCCATAATCTGTTTTCTTCCCTTACTGAGATGTCCCTTTGCTATCTTTAGGCTTTGCTTGTATTCAGTTGCTTTCCTCACTAGTTCACAGTTGAATTTCCTTACGTCTTCAGTGGTACTTTTTCGTACTGTCTTGCATAGCTGTATATATTCCACTTTGGAAGTCACATCTTCTTTAGTTGTCCTCATCTCTCTTCTTTTTTGCATCAACATTTTGGTTTTTCCTGATAGTTTGTTCACATGCAACTTGTTCTTAGAACCAGCTAATTTTGTTGCTGTTTCCATAAGAGCTTTGGTTGCTTTTCTGTTAACTTCAGAAATATCCACTTCTTCCGATGTTAGGCCTTCTAAAGCAGAGAATCTGTTCTTCAGTTCCAACTTGAAGGTATTATGGTGTTTTTTAAGGTTGGTTATGTCAATACATTTTGTTTGTCTAATGAGCTTGTCACGTTCGAGTTTAGTGTTGAGGTGCATTTTACATCTCACCAATCTATGGTCACTACCTGTGTTAAACTTGTTTAGCACACTGCAGTCTTCTATGACGATTTCTTTGTTACACATAATAAAATCAATTTCACTTGTCGTCCGATTTGGATGTCTCCATGTCCAATTCCTGTGTGGCTTTTTCTTGAAAAAGGAGTTCATGATGAAAAACCCTTCTGCCTCTGCAAACTCAACGAGAGTATTTCCACGCTGGTTTCTGTTGCCGTGAGTACCATGCTTTATATAATGATTCTGTACACGACCACGAATTTTCAGGAGGGGGTGAATTCAACCCCCTCCAGTTTCTAAGAGCTCTTCAGGGGTAACATCGAGGATACACTGACCGACTCTAGAGGTCCAGAATATAAAATTACGGAAGTTTGGGGTAGAGCCCTCGAAACCAAGCATCCCGTATCCCTTTTACAGACTTCACCAGATTTCTGGGGGAGGGGAAGGGCATACATAGTCTGCCACTAAACACAACATGAAGCATAGAAATTGCGAGCAAATCCCTTACCTTGAACACTTGTCTGCGCTCTTAGAAACTTGGGGGAGGGTGAATTCACCCCAACCTCCTGAAAAATCTTGGTCGTGTACAGAATCATTTTATGTATAAAGCATGGTTTACTATTATTAACAAACGGAGAAAGCGTCGAAGGTAACTGCAAAAAATACATGACATTGGGAGATGTGAGTGTTTGATCTGCTGGGGGTATTTCCTCCGGGGGTATTTTTACCTATATCTGGGGGCGGATGGGGGCGGAGGGGCCGTATACTTTTGCCTCTTCTGCTTCTGTTTCAGTTTTTGGTGGGGGGAGGGATTCTTCATAGGTATGTCAACTTACTTAAGTTCTTACTTCTGTGCGTTCAGATGATTAATATTTTTGTTCACTGTAAACCGCCACACGGGAAAACTCCCACTCAGGAAAACTGCCAAACCGGAAGATCTGCCACAAAGGCAAACTGCCACATGCTTTTCATCAAGGGGCCGACCACAAATTGTTGTTCTGCCGAGGAACACTCTGAATGTGTGGCAGTTTTCCAACTTTCCGAATTATGTGTGACAGTTTTCCAAGGTGTCTATCGATGGGAAGGAGCTCATTTGTTCGTCTGGATTTTCGTGTCGGTTCATACGAGTTTAGGGCAACTGGCCACAAAAGTTCAAGGGTGAGTGCGGGGATGTGGGGAGGGGGGGGGGGCTATGAATATTACCATTTCTTGGCCTATATTGAGAACTGAATTGGGAACTCCAAACTAATTCCGAGAAAACGTTCTATGTAAGCCAAGCGAGAATTTCAGCATGATTCATGCTATGTTCAGAAAAAGACCTAAAGGTGGGATTTTTTTAATAACGCTGCACTTTTACTTAGGCACTAAATATTAACATAACATGTCAAGTTTGTAATATTTTTCTTTTACTTAATTAATTCACAAGCCCTACACCTTCGCCTTTTTAACAGCTTTTAATCCGCCGACTTCATATTCATAATGTTGCGTATCAAATCCAGTCAATAGCATTGCGCTTTTACTTAGGCACTAAATATCAAAATCTAGGCCCCTGGCTGAGGCATTTTTAATAGTTTTTATTCTATCAATACCATATTCACAACGTTTACGCATCGAATCAAGTTAATAATATAGCGCTTTTACTTAGGCACGAAATATTAATTCATAGGCCCTAGGCCTAAAGTCTAGTAATAGTGTTGAATGTCTAAGTAAAAGAGCAAACTTGTCTTTTTTGTAAACTTTACGATTATCACGTAAGCGAAGAAAAAAGTGTTGAAAAGGTTTAGGCCTCACGGCCTATTAATAAATGTATGGTCCATAAGTAGAAGCGCAATATTATTAACAATACTTGTTATGTAAATTTTATGAATATGGTAATGACGGAATGAAAACTTTTAGAAGGGCCTAAAGGTTAGTCCTTATATTATTTTCTGCCTGACTAATACTGCAATATTAATAACTTGATGTGTTACGTAAATGTTATGAATATGAAGTCGAAGGATTAAAAACCGTCGAAAAGGCCTATAAATTAATATTTTGTGCCTAAGTAAAAGCGCAATATTATTAACTTTATTTGATGTGTAAACGTTGTGAATATGACATCGGTGGAGAAAAATAAATAAAAAGGCCTAGGCCTAGGGCCTATAAATTAATATTTCGTGCCTAAGTAAACGGCCAATATTATTAACTTGATTTGCTCTGTAAACGTTGTGAATATGACATTGGTAGAATAAAAACTGGTAAAAGGGCCTATGAATTAATATTTCGTGCCTAAGTAAAAACGCTATATTATTAACTTGATTTGATGTGTAAACGTTATGAATATGGTATTGATAGAATAAAAACTGTTAAAAAGGCCTCAGCCTGGGGCCTATGATTTTAATATTTAGTGCCTAAGTAAAAGCGCAATGCTATTGAATTGATTTGATATGTAAACGTTATGAATATGAACTCGGCGGATTAAAAACTGTTAAAAAGGCGGAGGTGTAAGGCCTGTGAATTAATTAAGTAAAAAAAAATATTACAAACATTTATGTAAATATTTAGTGCGTAAGTAAAAGTGCAGCGTTATTAAAAAATCCCACCATAACGTCCTTTCTGAACACAACAATTATCGCTTGGCTTACATAGAACGTCTTCCCGAAATCTGTTTAGAGTCCCAATTCAATTCTCAATATAGGCCAAGAAACAGCAATCTTTATCTCCAACCCTCTTGAACTTCTGTGGCACGTTGCCCTAAGTATGAAACGACATGAAAATTCAGACAAACAAAGAGTTCCTTCCCGTCGTTAGGCAACTTGGAAAACAGTCACACATAATTCGGAAACTTGGAAAACCGCCACACAAGAAAACTGCCACACATTCAAACTGTTCCTCAGAGGAATAGGATTTTTTTTTTTTTTTTTTTTTTTTTTTTTGGTTGGAGGAGGTTTAACGACCACCGTGAGCAACTCAATGGGCTATAAGCAGTCACCCGTCTCTTATTTACTTATTTAGTGCCGCTGACTCCAGGGAAGGGAGAGAGTCAGTGATTTAAGACAAACACAACATCCATGCCTCACCGGGATTCGAACCCGGACCCCTTCCGGACGAATGATCAGAAGCCATCGCTTAAACCACTGCGCCACTGGGGCGGCCAGGATTTTATGCCCAGCCCCTTAATGAAAATCATGTGGCAGTCTTCCTGTGTGGCGGTTTTCCGATGTGTGGCGGTTTTTCAAGTTGCTGAAAGACGTGTGGCAGTTTTTGCTGTGTGGCGTTCTTCCGCTAACCTAATATTTTAATACGTCTAGAGACTTATTAGTAAGTAAATCTTTATTTAAAACTCCCATGATTGTAGTTAGGAGCACTTTTTCAGTAAGAGATGAGGTTTCCTGATCTTTTCTTGCTTCTTTCATTTTTCTTTATTACGCGTGTGTTTCATAATTATGCCGAATTGAAACTCCTGTGTCAATTAACCAGATCTTTTATAACATAGCTTACAGTGAACATGCAATCAGGAAGAACAAATAAAAAAAGAAAAAAAAAAAAAAGGAAACACAAGAAGAGAAAAAAAAAGGTATCTGGTGCATCGATGTTTCAAGATTCCCAAGACCAACTCGGCGCCAAACGAGGGACCATCCGTAAATCACCCTTGGGGCCTACACCGGTGGTCCCCGATCGAGACACGAGCCACTCGCCGGACTAAGCGTCTCCGCCCTCTGACACCTTTGTTTACACTCCAGGGCTCCCGTGTCAAAGGTCACTGGGTAACTCCGAAGATGGAGCTTTAAGTAGTCAGACGATAGTTATCTGCCGCAGCATTATACCCGAGATAAAGGCGCGACCCAGAAGTGAGTTGTAAAAGCAGATGGAGCGGATTCATTTCAGTCCTGCACGTAATTATAAAGGCAAGAAGGTGATTGAGGTCCCGATTCATTAACATAACGCGTCGGTAATCGCCTTTCTGTCTGGTCTTCAAATGGCACCCATGGGAGAAAACAAAAGTTGCTTTTATTGTAACTCACACCTGAGCGAACGAAACCAACTGCGCCAGCTAGGCTGTGTGTGTACATCGTCTTCTGGTTTGGCTGAGTGCTTCTTTTCTTGAAAGCTTCAGCGGATAACACATATCAGGATAAACAAACAAAAAAAAAACTTACCAAAAATTGTAAACACAACAATCGTTCTTTTGTGAAAGCAGTTTTTCAACTGATGTACTGTATTACGACGAACATTTGAAAACGCATATAAAAGAAAAATGGAGATTCATTTAATAATTTTTTCACAGGCACTTGGCAACGCTCCACTTACTTTTACTACATTTCAAAAATATATATATTGCCTATCTTGTTCATGGATGTAGGTAAAAATACCCCCGGAGAAAATACCCCTGAAAACTGAAAAGCGGAAAAAATGGCCCCGGTAAAAATACCCCCAGAACAAACGGTTCACTGTAAACTGCCACACAGGAACACTGATGTGCGGCAGTGTTCCGGTGTGGCAATTTACCGGCAACCCTGCCACACATCTTTCAGCAAATTGGCTACAAATATTCAAGGGGGGGGGGTCTATAAAGATTGCCTTTTCTGGGCCTATATTGAGAATTGGATTGGGAACTCCAAACGAATTTCGCGAAACGTCCCATGTAAGCCAAGCGAGAAGCGAGAATTGTACTTTAATTTGAAGAAATACTTTGCCGAGGATCCGAGGTACACTTAGTTGAGGGAGGGGGGGGGCTCTACCCCGAACTTCCGTAATATTATATTCTGGGCCGCTGGAGTCTGTCAGTGTATCCAGGAAGTTCCCCTTGAAGTGTCCGCGAGGTCCATGAGGGGAGGGGCTTTCCCCCAAAATGTTAAAATGGACGTAGCGCTGAAAACATTAGTACCATGCTTTATACAATGATTCTGTACACGACCACGAATTTTCAGGAGGGTAGGGTAACTCCCCCCCCTGCCGTTTCTGAGAGCTCGGATCCTCGGCAATTTATTTCTTCAAATTAAAGTACAATTCTCGCTTGGCTTACATTGAGCGTTTTCTCGAAATTCGTTTGGAGTTCCCAATCCAGTTCTCAATATAGGCCCAGAAACGGCAATCTTTATAGCCCCTTGAACTTTTGTGGCCAAGTTGCTGGAAGATGTGTGGCAGGGTTGCCGGAGAATTGCCACACCGGAACATTGCCACACATCAGTGTTCATGTGTGGCAGTTTACAGTGAACCGTTTGTTCTGGGTGTATTTTTTCCGGGGGCATTTTTTCCGCTTTACAGTTTTCAGGGGTATTTTCTCTGGGGGTATTTTTATCGTTTACCTTGTTCATACTCACACAAAGGAAAGAACACTTTCGTCGCAATTTTGTTGATCCAGAAAGTCACACCAGGCTGTTATGTGAGCTAAGTAATATAAAAGTCCGGATCACAAAATTCCAGTCCGATTTAACGTTTTACTTCAAATTATGTAATTATGTGTATTTCTAAAGAAAGTGTCTGTCGAAATACACCTGATTAGAAAGTAGGCGTGAACAGTCCTGTAATACTGAAAAGAGATAAAATACTAAAAGGCACTTCTTGGTTAAAATGTGCCTCTATCAGATGTGAAAGCAGTTTTAATAAGATCTATAGGATCAAGGAAGACCAGGCGAAAACTTTGCAAAACCGACCTACCACCAAAAGTTCAAGACATGCAGGTTATCATTAAAAATGTACAGTCCAAAGAGTTATACCAAAGATTTGGCTATATTCGGTGTTTCCATGTAAACTTCCATTCAGCTAAAACGATTCGTGTATTGGAAGCCGATCGCCACACGAAATATGATTGCATTTTTAATGAAGGAAAGCTCCACATCCGATTTGCGGCTGAATTTCCTTTAGCCAAATTAACGTAGAGCATATGCATCGTTATTCTTGTGATGAACCTTAATACATCGTCAATAAATTAGGTGCACGAAGGTAACTTTAGTATTTGAACACCGTATATCGTAAGAAAAACAGATTTTCTTAGGTAGAAATACAATTTAAGCTATACTCCTCACTCAAAATGTAGCACATATTGCTAAGTAATAGCAAAATAAGTACGAAAATACTAATAACAAAAGAGTGATAGCTTGACGCAAAATAAACCTGACCTGATGCTCACAGAATAATTGTTATCTTTGATTTACTCTAATTTATTCTTTTTCGATAAAAGAATGTTCTCCTGAAAGGGGATGGGAAATCGAGTAAGTTTGCTTTTGCTGGTTCTAACAGCATGGAAATTTATAACTTAGGATTTCACTTTTAAAAAATGAATAAATAGAAATCAGTAATGCATAAATATGGACAAGAACACTATCTGGTCATTGGTTGCCTGTTGTAGGCTCCGTGCATCATCACAGTAACTTCATAAATTAAAGTTACATAAAAAATATAGATGATACAGTGGGTGGCACAAACTTTCCATCAAAGTATTCATTTCATCATAGAATTTTCTAGGAAAGATATGTTTTTAGCGATTCACAAAGCTTTGTTCGAACTTCAAGGTCAACACGAAATGACTGCAGTGTGTTGAGGTCAATTATGTTTCAATTACGTAGCCAATTCTTTCCCCAGAAAAAAAACTTTAACTCAAGATAATGATGCGTTGCGAGAAAAAATATCTGTAAAACTTTTTCACCCTATCTTTCGTTACCTAGCTAAAGTATTTTTTATTTGGTATATTTGTTGAATAACGAGGTACACGAATTGTCTTCATCATACTGTTAAATAACCGGATACACAAATTGTCGTCGATGTGAACTTAGTTGTTATAATTTGTGCACGTGGGATCTTTAAAGCTTTAATTTAATTCTGACCTTAATTTAGAACCTCTGTTTCCGAACATAGGAACAATTGTGTAACTAAGAAACAAATGTATCATCCACACTAGTTCGTATTCAACTCTTTTATAGCAAAATGTTGACCCGTTTTGAGAAAAAGTAACATACTCATATTTTACAAGGGGAAAAAATAATAGAACCTGAAATAAATGAGAACAAGAGCAGATGAACACCCGAAAACAATGTAAAAATTATTACGCAAGCGGAACATCCAAATAGGAAACTATGAATGCACAACAATGTAAATTTCCAGTCGCTGAAGGGTTCACTGTAAACCAATCTATAAGAAAATTGCCACACATCCTTCAGCAACTTGGAAAACTTCCACACGGGAAAGCTGCCTCCTGTTATTTGCTAAGGAGCTGTGCGTGCACAAATTACTTTTCATCAGAAGAACACTTGAATGTGTGGCAGTTTTCCAGTGGGGTAGTTTTCCAAATTATGTATGGCAGTTTTCCAAAGTTCGCAACGACGGGAAGGAGTTCTTTTGTTTGTCTGAATTTTCAGGCTGGTTCATACAAACCACCAAGGTAGTGTGCAAGCCTTTTTGGTAGATTTTACGGTACAGTATTAATATTTGCTATGCGCGTTTACCTTATAAAACCTAATAAAAGGAACGCAACAGATCAATCTTCAGAAGCCCTTAGGCCTCAGGCGTTTAAAATAAATTCCAGGCATGAATTTAATATTTGGTGTATGTGAAAAGCTAAAGAAAACTAAAAAGGAGAATTATGCTTTAGTCCGGTATTTGCAAGGCCCTTAGTCAGACGGCAACAGATTTTATGTTGAAATTTTAAAATTTGATATGCGAATACGAGAGGGATCCGGACACGAACTTATCTCCCTTAATTGACTAGGGAGTTCGGGGGGGGGGGACCAGAGCCCACCGCATCCTGTCTAGAGGTGCTTATATACACCTAGGCCGCAGGTCGTTTTTTCAGTAGATTTTGAACTTTAAAAATTATATGCGCATCCGACAGATAACGTAGGGTACAAATCACCAGATCAAACCACAAAGACCTCAGGCCTTGGTGGTTTGCATGAACCAGCCTGAAAATTCAGACAAACAAAAGAGCTCCTTCTTGGAAAACTGTGTGTTCGGAACCTTGGAAAACTGTCACACATAATTGGAAACTTGAAAAACTGTCACACATTCAAATGCTCCTCGGAGGAAAAACAATTTGTGCACCCCACTTAGCGGAAAACATGGGGCAGTTATTCAGTGTGGCTGTTTTCCTGTGTGGTAGTTTTCCCATGTGTGGCAGTTTTCCAAGTTGCTGAAGGATGTGTGGCACTTTTCCTGTGTTGCAGTTTACCGGCAACTCGGAGGAAAAGCAAACTGCAGTTTTTGTGTTTGGCAGTTTTCGAATATATGGCAGTTTTCTAAGTTCCTGAAGGATGTGTAGCAGTCTTCCAAGTTGCTGAAGGATGTGTGGCGCTTTTCCAGTGTGGCAGTTTACCGGCTACCGCTGAAAGGAACTTGAATTTGTCATCGGTGCATGGATCTACAGCTTAAACAAGAACTCACCCGAAAACGAACTTTTTTCGTTTTAAAATATATTTAGCTTTAACAAAGTCAACCACAGATTATGCCTCTAACCTAAAGGATTTTTAGAACAAAGATTCGAAAGAATGTAACTGAAAAGAAGCAGTAAGTAAAAATATATATATATTAAATTCAAATGAATTTAAGTGAAACTTTTTACTGCTTTTGGAATGGTTGCATATTTGTCATAGTGGAAAATAAGAAAGAAAAAGCGTACACCTTTTTCTTTCTGATTTATTTATTTATTTGAGGCATTTAACGGTGGGACTACCTGAAACTTTGTGTTTTCAGCTGATTAAAATGGCCATAACTGTTGCTACGACGAATATTAATCATAGTAATAAATAAATTAAAAGCACGTATATATATATATATATTTTTTTTTGATCTCTGTACTGATAAATGTTAGATAAGATTTCAGTCTTCACTAAAATCTAACCTAATATTTACCTGTCCTTCATCAGTTTCAAAAAGGAAACCTTTGGAATTTGAAAATCTAAGTGAAGCTTAGAAAAAAGTTTTTTTTTACCATCGACAAACACCGATGGAGCAGCTGATCCATCATTTGCTTTTTTTTTTTTTTTTTCTTCATTTGGGATTAAAATGCGCTTGTTTTAATGCCAAATACATAGACAGAAAGAAATTTTTGCAATGGTGAAACACTGAAATTGTTGCAACCGCACTTCAAAATTTCAGAAGCAAAAAGTTAACTGAATTCTGAATTGCATAAGAATAACACACTTTCTATCTTCTTTATTTATTTCTTCGTCGTGTATTTTTGTTCCTTTTCTTTTTATTTTTTTTATTTTTCAAGAATCAACAGATAATTCTAAGGATGCCGATGTTTCGAGAGGACTTATCTGTAATGAGAAGTTTGTCAAATAGGTGAAGTTAATGCGATTAGAGCAGTACGGCGCCGGCGCGACAAACAGGGGTTGAGTGCAGCCTAGGATCCCCCTCGGTATGTCTTCTCCCCACCAAGGAAAGCCAAGGGACAGGTCATGACCTCGACGACAGAAGTCCAGGTGAAGCAGACACCATCAGCACAAGACCAAGTCAATCAAACAGCACTTTCAGTTCTCCCAAGAGACCTCTAAAGGGAACTTTATTGACGAAACGCTATTTCATGTCTTTTCGTTAACTGCAACTACGCTGTTTCTTGCGGACTTAATGGGTCGTAAAACTTTCTGCAGAAACCTGAAAGTAAGGTATATATGCACAGTTTGAATGAAATTGTACAGAACTAACGTTACAATCATCATATACTTTAAGTAAAATTATATATAACTGACTTTTAACACCATTAACAAACCTTTGTAAAAGTCAAACCGATTCCAAAGGGACGAGGGGGGAGTAATGGCAATAAAAATTCTTCTCAAGAGGAAAGACAAAATTTCATGAAAAGTTATTTAAGAGCCCTTAGAATGAATGCTACAAAGAAACATGCGCAGCAAAACGTTTCGGTTGTTTCCGTTGAAGGCTGCTAGTGTGTGTGCGTGTGTTTATCTCAAAGAGATACTGCAAAAAAATTCACTTTTTCCCTTTTTAACCAATAAGATTTGACCATACTCTTCTTTAATTGGTGGCTAACCTTACCTTTCCCAAAACTTGCTAATGAATAACGGTAGGCTACCCCTGGGGCCTGTGGCTGATTGGTCTCAGACGCCGTCTTCTGAATGCTCGTCCTAGTTGGTCCCAGGTTCGAGCTTCGGATGGCTCTTGGGTGGTATATTCGTATCCAGGGGTCAATTGTACTCACACTAATCTCTTCCTTTTATCTGATGGATCAATTGCATTCAGAAAGGGAAACAACAATAGGATTCCACTTCACTCACCCACCCATCCTTTACTTAATGGAAAATGCGAAAAATCAGAGATTCTTTTTTTTTTGAGATTTCTTTCTGCAGAATATAACATCTGAAATACCTGCAGATGATCGAGTTATTAAATTCAGTGATTACCTAACAGACGCTTAAGATGTTGCGAAAAATGTAGTTTCCTCTTTCTTTATGAGCGCGTCCTCAAGCATTGCACGCGGAAGGACTACGTACAAACGCATGAGAATCGTTTCACTGAAGATTTAAAGTGCCCTTAAATCTCTAATGTACCACATCCATATATCGCTGTTATAGATATAGATGCAATCAAACAAATACAAATTGATATATATATATATATACATTATTAAACAACTTTCAGTAAGAGAAGCAGATCACAAATCTGAAATACATGAAAAGGAAAGAAATAGTGCAAGACTACAAAATCAGACCATTTTATGGGGTCAATTACAAGGCTTCAGTTCCTGAAATGTGTGTCAAACCACTGTGAGGAAAAAATTGTTACTAGATGAAAAAAAAAAATTAGCAAAATGGAATAGTCTAAAAGAGGAAACAAATTGGAAAAAAAAATTAAAAGACTAAAAAAATGAGAATACAAAGTAATTTTTTTAAATAATTAAAAGAAAATAACTGGTGAGATGGAGAGTCAACTTCCAAATCTGAATAACGCTATTTCGGCTGCACCAGATAGCAATCCAAACCTGCATATTATTTTTACGCAAATATATAAAAAAATAAAAAAATAATGACATGTATGTAAAAAAGAGGAACTCGTGGATCAGGAAAATGACAAGAGTGGAAGACTTCATGATCAGAGTAAAATCCTTTAAATGGCAATGGGCTGGTCATATTGCCAGAAGAACGGACCATCAATAGACAACCGAAATTTTAGACTGGATTCCAAGCGACAGGAAAAGAAGACCCTCAAGAAGACCACATATGAGATCGGTGGATGAAATTCGAAAGTATGCGGGAGCAGGGGCGCGCCAAGAGCATTTACCGCCCGGGTGCAAGCCCAGATTTGTCGCCCCTTGTACGACAATATTTTTCAATTTTTGTTCATTTTTATATGAAATAAATATCTTTAGCAACATCATTTTCTATTTCCCGTAAAGTAAGAATTTTCGTAATATATGTTTATATTCAAGTACATAACATAGAACATGACGGGCGTCTGTTTAACTATTCTAACCAAACAATCTCTAACTGGTTTTCATGTTTAAATAAAAATATTTTTACATATAAAAATAAGTTGCATAAAACTAAAAACAGAATTCGAAATAACTGGTTTTCATATTAATGTTTTCTCACTGTAAACCTTGATAGCTTATTGCATCGATTTCCCACCTTGTTCCAGAGCACGGTTTCATTGTCAACGCTGCAAGCTTTTTCATAAAAATATGGCAACGCTTATGCAATTCAGAAAAGAAAGCATACATTTCTTAAATAATGCTGAAAATTTCTAGTGAAATTTTTTCGTCGTTATATAACACCAGATTTAGAGTATGAGCTGCTCAAAGTACATAAAATGCATCAGGGCTTTAGATCGAAAAATTATGTTTCTTGAAGTCCATTGTGCTTTCCCTTCATATTGGCCCCATTGTCATAGCTTTTGACCACGTATACCATGATACTGAAATCTTCAAGATTTAAAAAAAAATTAGAAAAAAGAATGTCAGTCCTTCGCCCGCGGTGTACGTTACTGAACAAATCAATAAAAATTATTCTCTGATTTCAAGTCGTTTCCTATCGAATTATATAATGAATATTTTTACTAGAAAAATAAACGTGCAACGTAGCATTACGATTTCTCAGAGTAAAACGTTTTCTTAATTTCTTCCACGTCACTAACATTAATGTATCAACCGTAAAATTTGATTGAGGTGTCCTGCAGCTCCCGGAAGCTGGCGCACGGGTGTTTCGCTCCCATTGAACCCCGCTTGGCGCGTTCCTGTGCGGGAGTAACATGGAGGAGACTGGCACAAGACAGACCGTTGTGGAAGAAACTTGGGAAAACCTTCATCCAGCATGTGGATTGATAAATGTATGATGATATATACACATACAGTGCATGCACGTACTTACACTCAGTTCCTCTTTTCTCCGGTTTCTGAGTGCAACTGATCAAGACCCGGTTTGTGTGATTGCCCCTTTCCTAGAACAAATGGCCCTAAATTAATGACGGAAAGCTGCTGTAGCCCTCATAGTTTCTCATGGTGATCATTATAAATCCCAAAACAAAGCAAAAAAAAAAAAAAAATACTGCTAGTCCAAGCTTGCTGCGGTATATGTAATCAAACTTTATCTTCGTAAGACATGTTGTTATGAGATTTAATACGGGCGTATGGATGTGTCAAAATGGAGTTAAAATATCAATATCAACCCCACCCCATTAATCTCTCTCTCTCTCTCTCTCTAAATAAAAATAAAATAAAATAAAGCTAGATACAAGAGTTTTAATCCGTTTTCATAACACTAACTCATAAGGTAGATTTTTTCTCACTCTGAGCAAATGCAATTTTTTTCTCACTGAGCAAATGCACCTATGAGTAATCGCTCCTCCCTGATTTGGGCCAGGTGTTCCCGGGAGGGGACAGAAACAGTGCTATTCAACAAGCACACCACTCGTGCCCCTTTCGGGACTACGTATCGGACTACTTGGCCACCATAGACACCAAAAGCTCTCGCCTCTGACCACTCGGCCACAGGAGAGGCCTAAAACCTTCGCCTCTGACCACTCGGCTTCCAGAGAGGCTGAAACGACATTTAACTTCCCTAAGCAATGACATTGTCCTGCGAGTTCTACTAAGGCAACAGGTTTCTATTTCACCGAATAAAATGTTTTCGACCTCGTATATTATTTTTTAAAACTCTGCTTGCACGTCAAATTAGAAACAACCCCTGTAGTTTAAAGATGTTATATTGCTACAAGCTTGAACTAGCGGTATATAACAAACAGTCTGGATCATGGGTGTTGAACCTCAGAAGTCTGCGACGAATATCACAGTGCCACAATATAATATAATTGCGAGGCAGTCACTGGGCAAAAAACAATAAAAATATGCACGGGTAGAAAAAGAAAACTACCAGGTCACATTTCTTTTATCTAAAGAAGGCTTGCCTGGGTATTGGAGCAATTTCAATGATTTCGAAACAACTTTTGATATAATTATGTCTGCTGATGGCTATGACAAAAAAAAAAAAAAAAAAAAAAAAAAAAAAAATCAACCTACAGCACCCTCCCACTTAATTGTAACAAATTAGACACTATTCTAAGAACTGACACTAGACACTATGCTATATACACTATCTACCAACAAGTAATTGGACACCTGTGATAGCAAAGGAAAACGAAGTTTATTCACCTTCAATAGTTGGTGGAGCCTCCACGAGCGGCGATTACAGCTGCGACCCTCCGGGGCATACTCTCAACCAGGCGTTGTACGACGGCTAGCGGTATTTTCTTCCACTCGGCTTGGAGAAGACAGGTCAGTTCCTTCACCGATTTCCGACGGTGGGGGCACCCCTTAAGTCAACGCTCCAACTCGTCCTAGAGGTGCTCGATAGGGTTAAGGTCCGGGCTCTGCGCAGGTCAGACCATTCGATTAACCCCATTGTCACCATACCAAGCCATGGTGGACCTCGTAACATGACAGGTGGCATTGTCATCCTGAAAGTAACATGGGTCCACCCCGTAAAACTGCCACAACGTAGGAAGAGCATAGTCATCCAAAATGGGAGCACATTCCGACAGTCACATCTCATCTTCCACTTGTCAATCAAGTAGGCCACTGTGGATTTTGGGTACTTCAACTCGCTGGATATGTCACGTATGGATCGGCCATTTCTGTGATACCCGACGATTACAAATTTCTCGAAATCAGAGAGCTCCGAACTGCGTGGCATCTTGCATGCGACTGGTTGCGTTGTTGTTTCCCACACGATATTTAACGGTGGCGGCCGTGACGTGTATCAGGACCGCAGATATCGTCGATTGCAGGGGTGTCCAATTACTTGTTGGTAGATAGTGTATAAGGCATGATTGAAAAGTTTCCGCCCGGAGTTTACACATATTCAAAAGTACTTGGCGTAGGTGTTAAAGCAATTATTCCATTGACGAACAAGGTTGAAGATGCCGTTGTAATAGAAGTCTGTTGCAAACAAAAATCCAATACAGCCAGCTTCACGTCATTGTTCGACTGGATCCTAAACCCTTTCAGTGTCTTTTTCAGCGGACCTGGACTGTATCGAGGGTGCTCTAAGGTGGGCCATTTAAGGGCTTGCAATTTGTCCTTTACGATGTTGGCAACACGAGGGCACGTTGTCGTGCAGTAAGATCACCCCTTTACTGAGGTTGCCTGGGCTTTTATTCTTAATGGCACGAAGCAAACGCTCAAGTGTCTCGCAATATCGTGCTGCACAGATACTGCCACCTGACTCCTTGAACTCTACCCACAATGGGCCTCGGTGAACGAAGAATGCTGACGTCATCACTTTTCCAGCAAATCCTTTACCTTGAATTTCTTCGGACGAGTAGAGGACGGGCTTCGCCATTGCATGCTCGCAGACTTAGATTCTGGTTAGAAGTGGAAACAGTAGGTTTCGTCGATGACCATAATGCTCTGCAAGAATGCGTTGTCCCCCATGTTGTAACTCAGCAAGTGTTGCAGAGAGACTGCCATGCGATGTGTTTCCTGATCGCTATTGAGGGCTCGCGGGATCTATTGACAACAAATTTACGGCACCCTAGACCCTGTATGATGCTGTAAACACTTCCAAAGTACATGTTGAAGTTACTGGCCATTTGACGAATAGTTACTCGCCGATCATTGAGAGTAGCGGTTTACATATTCTGGATGTTGTCGGGAGTGTTTGATGTGGATGGAAGCCCAGACCACTGCAAATCGTGTGTCGTACCGCGACCTTTACATAATTTTTGACACCATTCCACAACAGAGATATTTGACAAGCATCATCACACACTGATAAGCCAATACATTATGACCACGCTGAGCCTAGAGAAATGAGCGCGCCTGGAGACCAAACGGTGGCGCAGGTGAATTTCACAGAGCAGTACGTATACAACCCGAGGACCGGCTTTCAGTTAGTAGAGTGTTCGGGACCAGAATGGGAAAAGTTGCCGATTTATCGGAGTTTTAAAAGACAAATTGTGATAACACGGCTCCTCGGAACTACGATCTCGGAAACGGCGCTGCTTGTTTACGTGCCGCTGTAGTAAGTACGTACGATCAAAAGTGGTGCACAGATGGCCAAACGACGAACCGACGTCCAGCCATGTGTCGTTGGCAGCTCATTGATACCACAGGGGAACGCAAACTGTCACTTATTGTTCACAGGGACCGCAGGGCCACAGTGCGACAAACCACCCGCAGCTACAACAGTGGTGATTAGAGCAATGTGCCGCAGCACACAGTTCATTGCAGCAATCTGCGCATGGGCCTGCGTAGCCGAAGACCCAGTAGGGCCCCTATGTTCACTGCTCATCATCGCCAACAATGCATGAAATGAGCCCAACATCCTCGAGATTGGACAGTCGATGATTGGAAGAAAGTGGCCTGGTTTGACGAATCAAAATTCCTGGTGTATCACGTAGATGGCCGAGCGCAGATACGCCGATTGCCAACGGAGGTTATGGAACCTGGATGTACTGTTGGGTGAAAACATGCTGGCGGCGGTGTTATGCTGTGGGCGATGCTTTCTTGGGACACTTTACGCTCCATTATCCCAATAGAACAATCCCTGACAGCTGTCAGGTATCTGAACATCGTTACGTGCCAAGTTCACCCATTCATGGCAACTGTGTTCCCTGCTGGTGATGGCCACTACCAACAGAACAATGTGCCATGCTACACTGCCAGAATCGTCAAGGAGTAGTTAGAGGAGAATACTGATGACTTTCTGTTAATGCCCTGGCCTCCAAATTTACTTGCCATGAACTCAAGCGAACATTTGTAGTTCGACTTGGAAAAGCGGATTCGCGCTAAATCATAACCACCAACACGAAATGTACGAGAACTGGAGGACCTGCTGTTGACATTTTGGTACCAGATACCCCAGGATACCTGTTGCCACATCATTGAATCGATGCCTCGCCGAGTGGCCGCTGTTTTTGTGGACTAAAGATGGTCGATTCCTCGCAGATAAGTTATCGCGAGAAAAGGAATGAAAGATTATATCGTTTCTCCTAACTTTCGTTTTCGGAAAGTGTTTCCCCAGTTTTCAAACTGAAACCCTCACATGCAATAGAATGTTATTTAATAATAACGTGGACAGAGCGAACATCGCTACAAAACAAAAAAATAAAAGAAAAAATAAATAAAACTGCCATTATGGGAGGCATCTTCACTTCGTCACACTTCCGTTTTCGGAAAAAATTTGAAAGACGGAATTCGTCCCCAGATGGAAACTTACGCACGCGATCGGTGAGAGTCCATCAGAAATTATTAAAAAGTATTCAGGGAAGAGTGTTTTTTTCTGCTGGACCAAAATTAAGGTACTGGGGATATCGTTTTTGTCTGAAGGAGCAAAATAAAATCTGCGACGTATGTCGACAGTCGCCGATATACAGGGTTCAAAGGAAAGTCTTTATTCAGGGCAATAACTGCGGAAGAAAAGGTCCGAGTGGTACACAAGTTAGGTCTATGTATAGGAAAGGGATGCTCTCCGATCGAATGAAAGCAATTGGAGCACCCCTAGCGGCAAAGGTAAGAAGTTAGGAAACCTAACTCGCGAACAACGCGAGATAGAAACAAAATTCCAATTACGAAGTTGTAGCGCATCATCTAATTAATAGGAAACGATATACGGTGCGCACGAATTATATACATGGATGGATCAAAATGCTATTAATTCGAAACAGACACAAAAAAAGGCACGAGACAGAAGCTGTGGAGGATTATTTATAATGCTGAAAAATGTTTACAGGAGATATGTCTACTTACAGGCACAACGCACATCTGCATGAAGTTAATGTACAGCCGGTTCGAAGTGGCCACCATCGGCTACAATGCACATTTCAAGGCGTGTAAGAATAGCTTCTCGTACACTGTCTAGCATTGCAGGTGTCACTGTGTTACAGGCGCACACAATGCGGTGTCGTAAATCTTCCAGACTAGTAGGTTCTGTAGCATACACCTGTTCCTTCAAGCAACCCCACAGGAAGAAATCCAAAGGTGTTAAGTCCGGTTACTGCGGAGGCCATTCCACCGTACCACCATAACTAATTATCTGGTGTCTGAATGTTTCAGCAAGGAAAGCCCGTACGTTGGCTGCCATGTGAGGTGGTGCACCATCATGTTGGTACCACATGCGCCGCATATCTCTAAGGAAAAGATCATCCAGAAAGTCAGACGTCGGGTCCCATAAGAGCTGAAGGTACTTGTCTGGGGGTGTTTTTCGTGTTATGGTCCCGGCCTATTAGTTATCGTGTACAAACCTGTTTACCAGCACGTCTACCTCGATATTCTGGACAATTATGCTCTACCAACTCTGTGGCAATACTATGGAACCGAGCCTTGTTAGTACCAGCAGGATAATGCACCGAGCCATGAAGCAGGGACTGTTACGGCGTATTTTGACGATAATTCCGTATCGTGTGTGGAGTGGCCAGCACGGAGCCCTGACCTTAATCCCATAGAGCACATATGGGATGAATTAGAGCGCCGCACAAGAAGTTTGGAACCAATGCCTACTACTAAGCAACAGTTAGCGGTAGCGTTATGTATCGAATGGAAGCGCATACTTATCGCTGTGTTCCAAAACCTTGTGGAAAGCATGTCTCGAAGGGTCAGTGCATGCATTAAGGCCAAAGGTGGACCGACACTTACCAATGTATGTCGTGTTTGTCATCTAGGTGTCCGGTGACTTTTGTTTATGTTGTATTTCTCATCTAGGTGTCCGGTGACTTTTGTTAATATAGGGTACATGTAATTATCATCATCATCATCACCATCATTGTCAACGGTTATCAATCCGCTGCTGGACGAAGGTCTCTCCAAGCTTCTTCCACAACAGTCTGTTTTGTGCCAGTCTCCTCCATGTTACTCCCGCATACTTTCGAATTTCATCCACCCATCTCCCATGTGGTTTTCTTCTGCGTCTTTTACTGTCCCTTGGAATCCAATCTAAAATTTCGGCTGTCCAGCCCATTGCCATTTCAGGGATTTAACTCTAATCATGATGGCAGTATGTCCATGATGTCTTCCACTCTTGTTATTTTTCGCATCCAAGAGTTCCTCTTCTTATCTCTCCTGGTTACACCAAACATGCACCTCTCCATGCTGCTTTGAATTGTCTGCAGTCTTTGTATGTCTCTTTTAGTTACGGTCCACGTCTCTGCACCATACGTAAGCACTGGAAATATGCATTGATCAAACACTTCTCTTTTAAGACATAATGGCATATTGCTCTTGAAAATTATGATGTTTCTTCCAAAAGCTCTCCAGGAAAGTTTTATACGCTGATTAATTTCTTCATCAATGTGACTTTCACTTGATATCTGCTGTCCAAGATAAACGTACGTATCCGTTATCTCCAGCTTTTCTCCATCAATCGATAAATCTTCATTTCTTGTAAAAGCATTGTATGTCACTTTTGTCTTCTGAGAGTTCATTTTTAATCCCACTTCTTTACACTTGTCAGCAAGTTCCTGAATCATACTGTGTAGCTCTGATGGGGTAGTTGCAAAAATGACTACGTCATCAGCAAAACGAAGGTGAGTTAGATAATCTCCATTAATCTTTATCCCTTTGTTTTCCCAGTTCAGTGACTGAAAGACATTTCCCAATGTGGCATTAAAGAGCTTCGGAGATATGGTGTCACCTTGTCTCATTCCCTTTCCAATTTTTATGTGTGTTGTATTCTCAAACAGCCGAATCTTTGCACTTGCATTTTCCTAGATGTTATTAATTATATTAATGTATGCATCTTCAATACCGCAGGATTTTAAAGCCTTTGTAACTGCAGATGGTTTCACCGAATCAAAGGCTTAAAGCACTGCTGAAATACTTTGTACATATTGCAACTAACTGTTTAAGGTATATAACTTTCACAAAGTTTTCTTTAGTTAATTATTATCTTTAACTTATTCTCGTTTTCGTGCTGTCATAAGTTGTAGAGTAGGGGGTTTTAGACTCAAGTTTTCTTTCAAAAATCTGTTCGTTATAAATTAACATTTCCTTTTTTAATTGCAATGTAAAATTTGTTTTTCAGGTTTAAATTCTCTCTCAAACGAACTTGGAATTTCGTTATAGCTGAAAATCATTTCTATTTATTATGTCACTCTCACAGCTTGAGTTCTCTTTAATCTTCTTCTCTCTGTTTAATAGTAACAGATGAAGAGCATGGGTCGGGCCATGAAGGTTAATGGATGCAAGCGAAATTGTTAACTAGTGCTAGGTCATGCTACTCTACGGAGGACATGACTTATATATATATTTTTTAAACTATTTTAGGTGGGAATGTTACTTGCATCTATGGCCTTGCAGAAACCCATTTCCAACTAGGTCTTTGTGGAAGTGAGAAAATGCAGAGTTTTTGCTGGTCCTTGATAAAGCCAAGGCTCAGTATTCTCGACACCTTCTACATTCAGTTGTTTTATTTTATTTTTTTTCTTTTCTCCTTTTACTCACACAGGTAGATACATAACCTTTTCTATGTTGTACTAGGTGTGAGTCAAAATTATATATGTATTTTTTTGCTTAGGTATCTTTATAGTATGTGAATTCTGAATTTTCAAAACTGCTGCGTTGCGCGTTTTGATTTTCAGGTTATTTTGCACCCTTCGTTTTAAATTCTAAAATTTTTTCCTTAGTCTTCAGTTTTGCTCTTAAGTAACTAATTTCAATTTATTATTTAGCAGCTCATGCGCAAATTCTAGTTGAAATGTTTTATTATTTATTATTTTTTATTATTATTATTTTTTTATTACTATTTTTTTACTTGAGGTTTTTTCATTTTCTAATTTTTCTTTTTAGTATGTTTTGGATGCAGCTTTTTGGAGTGTAGTTTATACTCGAGTTTGGTCTTTTCTTGGACTGCTTATTTCTAAAAGTTTTTCCTAGTTGGTTTGCTCAGAATTTGTATGTTTTGGCCCAAGTGGAGTTCTAAGGACGATGAAAGGATTGGAGGTCAGCTCAGATATTTTAAGTCCTCCCGCTCGGTTAGGCTAGCACCCTTTCCCATAGTGTATGAACTCGCTGGCAAAGGTAATCTAAAGTTATGAAATGACAAACGTTGTTTGACATGTAAATCTGCAGATCCTAACCTGTATTCTTCTGTTGAGGATAATTGCTCCAACAAGTTTTGCAAAGCCTACAATACCATCTATAAGCTCACCTGTACTGTCTGCAACCTTAGCTATATTGGCCAAAGTAAAAATCCTCTTCATCTTAGGATTAATGGTCACAGGTCTCTAGTAAACAAGTTCTCTAATTCAGGAGTGAACCCCTCCACAAACGCCAACCAGTACTCTACCTTTGAATTAGAGCATTTCCATACTCATGGTTTTGACAAAGTGAAAATAGAGGTACTACATATTATCCCTGACCTCTATGCTCGGCTAGAAACTGAATCCCTTGAAATTTTGCAGCATCAGTCTCTTTATCCCTATGGCCTTAATTCCACTCTATCTGACAATAAGCATAATCAGCATAAATTTTCTATTCGTGAACTCTTCTTTCTTGTTAATAATAAGAGCTGCTCTAGAGGTAACAGAGGACAGAGGTTATTTCGCACATCAAGCAAAGTTGATTTTGCTAACTTGCTAAAAACTCTGGAAAGCTTTAAAACTGGCACTAATTTTGTTAAAAATACTTACAAAATTCTCAAGTCCTTCAAGCACTCTGTCCTTAAATGTTTTTTCAAATTCTGGAATGAAACTGCTGACCATGTTGATAAGCATGTTTTTGCTTTGGTTCTGGACATTCTTAAACATATTCTTAAAGATAAAATTTCTCTTAAAGAATTTTCCAGTAATTTTGTTACCATCAGGTTCCTAAATAAAGCCTACGATAATCTCAATGTAAGGAAGCTGTTCTACAATAATGCAATTTTTTTCCCATCCACAGGCACCAGTCTATTGTAAGTTTTAAATATGTTAAGACCTTAGGGTCAATAGTTAAAAACTACAAACTTAACTCTTCGAGCTACATTCCTGTAATTACTACTTGTTCTTGTGATGAACATAAAGAAACAGTTCACTATGATAAGAATTACAACCATATTATCACCGGAAACTTGAGTTTTGTTGAAAATGAAAAGCTTAGGAATTTATTAGAGTATGGCTCTAATTTCAGACCTTCCTTCACAATTTCCAAAGAAAGGATTCTTGAGAGCTTCACTCAAGATGTAAATAAGTACATCGTAAAAACCAGTTTAACGTACAATCAGCCTATTGAGGCCTTCGCAGAATGGAAATATAATATAATCAATAGCTTCACCGGTGAGTTGGCAGGTCTGGACTTTTGTTTCGACAGAAATCTCTTTTTCTCTGGAGAAGCTAAAAGGTCACTCTCCAAACTACAAGACCAATTTATTTTTACCACTACGGATAAAGCTAGCAATAATTTTGCAATTATCTGTAAGAAGTTCTATTTTGAATTGTTAACTATGGAACTCAATAATAGAGTAACATACGAGCCCGTAAGTTATTCTACCAAGCAGTTAGAAAATCGGTTTAAGGCATTCTTCAAGAAACTTAAAATTCCGCAAACTAGAAGATATGGGCCTGAATTTCCATTTCTTTTTGCAACGGTTAAGTTTCATAAGGATCCTGTGAAGTTCAGGTTCATAGCTAGTGGAGTAAGGAGTCATAAAAGAAAATAGATCTTGCTTTTGAAGATGTCTTAAAGAAGGTTTTGAAACACATTAGAAACTGTTCTAACTTGATGTACAGAGATTTTTGGATAATCAATAATAATGCAGAAGTAATTTCTACTATACTCAAAGTGTGTCCCCTAGATATTAATAGTTATGATTTTGAAAACCTATATACTAATCTGCCTCTATCAGATATAATCACTACCTTTAAAGAGCTGTATGCAGAATTTAAACTTAACCAATTTGTTGATGTAGGAACTTGGAACTCTTATCTCAATTGCTGCATAAAAAATAACCATATCTTATATAATAATACTCTCTATAAGCAAGTGAACGGTATTCCAATGGGAACATCAACGTCCACGAATATCGCTAATCTATTCCTGTTCTTTAAGGAATATAAATTCATTAAAAATCACCCCACCTGCTCAGATAACTACCTTTACACTTTTAGATATATTGATGATCTGCTGTGTATCAATAATTCCGAAGTTATAGAGAGTGATTTTGATAATATCTATCCTAGCTCTCTTAACTTATGTAAAACCAACCACAGTAATCAGGAACTTGAGTTCCTAGACTTAAGCATTAAGCTCAACAGAGGTAACCCATCTATTAGCCTCTTTGATAAAAGAGTTAATTTTCCTTTCAAAGTAATTAAATATCTAAACTGGAATAATAACATTTCAACCAAAGTAATTGAGAATGTACTAATTTCTCAGGTCCTAAGAATTTCAAGAATTTGCAGCAACAATTTGGACTTCAATTACCACATTAATATACTATTAGAAAGTTTTCTAGAGAACGAAATTCCTTCTTCTTTCATCAAAAGAACTTTAAGAAAAATTATTCTGAATAATAGAGTAAGGTTGGCAGATCTGCTTTAATTTTCTACACAGTTAATAATATGATTCTGACCAATCAAAGCCGTAAGGAAGTTGGCTAGAGGATGCCTATTAACTACCTAAAGGAACCTTAGTGCTATGGATATGACGGTCCTATTAAAACAAAAAAATTAAATAATATAAACAAAATCACAAAAAAAGCTTAAAAATCTGTTTATAAAAGAAAATAAAAACAAATAAAAAAGAAAACTAGTTATTCATCACTAGGATAGCTATACTAAAAATAGTAAAACCAACATTAAAATTAATAAGATTCTGATTAATCTATAGAAGCTCACTAAGGTGATTTAATACATGCAAAGATTATTAAATAAACTGCTCGTGTATTTTATAATATTTCTCATGTATTCTGGAGAGTTAATTCTGCTCATTCTGATCATACAGATCCACAGTCTTAAGTTTATATATTTTTTCTCTGGTTAAAATCTCCGCGCGTTGGTTTCTTGCTGTATGAGGAGGCCATCAGCCCCACCCTCACTGCCCCCCAGCGTCTAGGGAGTGGCGGAAGAGGTCAGCCATGTTCTCCTCTTGTGAGGAGAAAAGTTTTTGTAACACAAGAGGTAAGCTCTCTTCCTTGTTTTTGGGTTCTAGGTTTTATAAGTTCAATGTTTGTACTTCATGTACCTTTTCTCTGTCGTTTTTTAGCTTTTCAGCTTTTAAGCATTGGTTTGTCTGTTAACATTTATGCGGGTTTTAACTCTTACTTTTCTTTGTAACTTTGAGCGTCTTTTGTGGTACCTAGGAACAGAAGATGGCTAAGCTTGTTCCTTTTCTATGCGCTGTCTATGCGCTGTTTTTTCAAAGTAGTTAAGTTCTTAATAACTAATTAATTATGCACTTAAAGCACTGCTGAAATACTTTGTACATATTGCAACTAACTGTTTAAGGTATATAACTTTCACAAAGTTTTCTTTAGTTAATTATTATCTTTAACTTATTCTCGTTTTCGTGCTGTCATAAGTTGTAGAGTAGGGGTTTTAGACTCAAGTTTTCTTTCAAAAATCTGTTCGTTATAAATTAACATTTCCTTTTTTAATTGCAATGTAAAATTTGTTTTTCAGGTTTAAATTCTCTCTCAAACGAACTTGGAATTTCGTTATAGCTGAAAATCATTTCTATTTATTATGTCACTCTCACAGCTTGAGTTCTCTTTAATCTTCTTCTCTCTGTTTAATAGTAACAGATGAAGAGCATGGGTCGGGCCATGAAGGTTAATGGATGCAAGCGAAATTGTTAACTAGTGCTAGGTCATGCTACTCTACGGAGGACATGACTTATATATATATTTTTTAAACTATTTTAGGTGGGAATGTTACTTGCATCTATGGCCTTGCAGAAACCCATTTCCAACTAGGTCTTTGTGGAAGTGAGAAAATGCAGAGTTTTTGCTGGTCCTTGATAAAGCCAAGGCTCAGTATTCTCGACACCTTCTACATTCAGTTGTTTTATTTTATTTTTTTTCTTTTCTCCTTTTACTCACACAGGTAGATACATAACCTTTTCTATGTTGTACTAGGTGTGAGTCAAAATTATATATGTATTTTTTTGCTTAGGTATCTTTATAGTATGTGAATTCTGAATTTTCAAAACTGCTGCGTTGCGCGTTTTGATTTTCAGGTTATTTTGCACCCTTCGTTTTAAATTCTAAAATTTTTTCCTTAGTCTTCAGTTTTGCTCTTAAGTAACTAATTTCAATTTATTATTTAGCAGCTCATGCGCAAATTCTAGTTGAAATGTTTTATTATTTATTATTTTTTATTATTATTATTTTTTTATTACTATTTTTTTACTTGAGGTTTTTTTCATTTTCTAATTTTTCTTTTTAGTATGTTTTGGATGCAGCTTTTTGGAGTGTAGTTAATACTCGAGTTTGGTCTTTTCTTGGACTGCTTATTTCTAAAAAGTTTTTCCTAGTTGGTTTGCTCAGAATTTGTATGTTTTGGCCCAAGTGGAGTTCTAAGGACGATGAAAGGATTGGAGGTCAGCTCAGATATTTTAAGTCCTCCCGCTCGGTTAGGCTAGCACCCTTTCCCATAGTGTATGAACTCGCTGGCAAAGGTAATCTAAAGTTATGAAATGACAAACGTTGTTTGACATGTAAATCTGCAGATCCTAACCTGTATTCTTCTGTTGAGGATAATTGCTCCAACAAGTTTTGCAAAGCCTACAATACCATCTATAAGCTCACCTGTACTGTCTGCAACCTTAGCTATATTGGCCAAAGTAAAAATCCTCTTCATCTTAGGATTAATGGTCACAGGTCTCTAGTAAACAAGTTCTCTAATTCAGGAGTGAACCCCTCCACAAACGCCAACCAGTACTCTACCTTTGAATTAGAGCATTTCCATACTCATGGTTTTGACAAAGTGAAAATAGAGGTACTACATATTATCCCTGACCTCTATGCTCGGCTAGAAACTGAATCCCTTGAAATTTTGCAGCATCAGTCTCTTTATCCCTATGGCCTTAATTCCACTCTATCTGACAATAAGCATAATCAGCATAAATTTTCTATTCGTGAACTCTTCTTTCTTGTTAATAATAAGAGCTGCTCTAGAGGTAATAGAGGACAGAGGTTATTTCGCACATCAAGCAAAGTTGATTTTGCTAACTTGCTAAAAACTCTGGAAAGCTTTAAAACTGGCACTAATTTTGTTAAAAATACTTACAAAATTCTCAAGTCCTTCAAGCACTCTGTCCTTAAATGTTTTTTCAAATTCTGGAATGAAACTGCTGACCATGTTGATAAGCATGTTTTTGCTTTGGTTCTGGACATTCTTAAACATATTCTTAAAGATAAAATTTCTCTTAAAGAATTTTCCAGTAATTTTGTTACCATCAGGTTCCTAAATAAAGCCTACGATAATCTCAATGTAAGGAAGCTGTTCTACAATAATGCAATTTTTTTTCCCATCCACAGGCACCAGTCTATTGTAAGTTTTAAATATGTTAAGACCTTAGGGTCAATAGTTAAAAACTACAAACTTAACTCTTCGAGCTACATTCCTGTAATTACTACTTGTTCTTGTGATGAACATAAAGAAACAGTTCACTATGATAAGAATTACAACCATATTATCACCGGAAACTTGAGTTTTGTTGAAAATGAAAAGCTTAGGAATTTATTAGAGTATGGCTCTAATTTCAGACCTTCCTTCACAATTTCCAAAGAAAGGATTCTTGAGAGCTTCACTCAAGATGTAAATAAGTACATCGTAAAAACCAGTTTAACGTACAATCAGCCTATTGAGGCCTTCGCAGAATGGAAATATAATATAATCAATAGCTTCACCGGTGAGTTGGCAGGTCTGGACTTTTGTTTCGACAGAAATCTCTTTTCTCTGGAGAAGCTAAAAGGTCACTCTCCAAACTACAAGACCAATTTATTTTTACCACTACGGATAAAGCTAGCAATAATTTTGCAATTATCTGTAAGAAGTTCTATTTTGAATTGTTAACTATGGAACTCAATAATAGAGTAACATACGAGCCCGTAAGTTATTCTACCAAGCAGTTAGAAAATCGGTTTAAGGCATTCTTCAAGAAACTTAAAATTCCGCAAACTAGAAGATATGGGCCTGAATTTCCATTTCTTTTTGCAACGGTTAAGTTTCATAAGGATCCTGTGAAGTTCAGGTTCATAGCTAGTGGAGTAAGGAGTCATAAAAAGAAAATAGATCTTGCTTTTGAAGATGTCTTAAAGAAGGTTTTGAAACACATTAGAAACTGTTCTAACTTGATGTACAGAGATTTTTGGATAATCAATAATAATGCAGAAGTAATTTCTACTATACTCAAAGTGTGTCCCCTAGATATTAATAGTTATGATTTTGAAAACCTATATACTAATCTGCCTCTATCAGATATAATCACTACCTTTAAAGAGCTGTATGCAGAATTTAAACTTAACCAATTTGTTGATGTAGGAACTTGGAACTCTTATCTCAATTGCTGCATAAAAAATAACCATATCTTATATAATAATACTCTCTATAAGCAAGTGAACGGTATTCCAATGGGAACATCAACGTCCACGAATATCGCTAATCTATTCCTGTTCTTTAAGGAATATAAATTCATTAAAAATCACCCCACCTGCTCAGATAACTACCTTTACACTTTTAGATATATTGATGATCTGCTGTGTATCAATAATTCCGAAGTTATAGAGAGTGATTTTGATAATATCTATCCTAGCTCTCTTAACTTATGTAAAACCAACCACAGTAATCAGGAACTTGAGTTCCTAGACTTAAGCATTAAGCTCAACAGAGGTAACCCATCTATTAGCCTCTTTGATAAAAGAGTTAATTTTCCTTTCAAAGTAATTAAATATCTAAACTGGAATAATAACATTTCAACCAAAGTAATTGAGAATGTACTAATTTCTCAGGTCCTAAGAATTTCAAGAATTTGCAGCAACAATTTGGACTTCAATTACCACATTAATATACTATTAGAAAGTTTTCTAGAGAACGAAATTCCTTCTTCTTTCATCAAAAGAACTTTAAGAAAAATTATTCTGAATAATAGAGTAAGGTTGGCAGATCTGCTTTAATTTTCTACACAGTTAATAATATGATTCTGACCAATCAAAGCCGTAAGGAAGTTGGCTAGAGGATGCCTATTAACTACCTAAAGGAACCTTAGTGCTATGGATATGACGGTCCTATTAAAACAAAAAAATTAAATAATATAAACAAAATCACAAAAAAAGCTTAAAAATCTGTTTATAAAAGAAAATAAAAACAAATAAAAAAGAAAACTAGTTATTCATCACTAGGATAGCTATACTAAAAATAGTAAAACCAACATTAAAATTAATAAGATTCTGATTAATCTATAGAAGCTCACTAAGGTGATTTAATACATGCAAAGATTATTAAATAAACTGCTCGTGTATTTTATAATATTTCTCATGTATTCTGGAGAGTTAATTCTGCTCATTCTGATCATACAGATCCACAGTCTTAAGTTTATATATTTTTTTCTCTGGTTAAAATCTCCGCGCGTTGGTTTCTTGCTGTATGAGGAGGCCATCAGCCCCACCCTCACTGCCCCCAGCGTCTAGGGAGTGGCGGAAGAGGTCAGCCATGTTCTCCTCTTGTGAGGAGAAAAGTTTTTGTAACACAAGAGGTAAGCTCTCTTCCTTGTTTTTGGGTTCTAGGTTTTATAAGTTCAATGTTTGTACTTCATGTACCTTTTCTCTGTCGTTTTTTAGCTTTTCAGCTTTTAAGCATTGGTTTGTCTGTTAACATTTATGCGGGTTTTAACTCTTACTTTTCTTTGTAACTTTGAGCGTCTTTTGTGGTACCTAGGAACAGAAGATGGCTAAGCTTGTTCCTTTTCTATGCGCTGTCTATGCGCTGTTTTTTCAAAGTAGTTAAGTTCTTAATAACTAATTAATTATGCACTTAAAGCACTGCTGAAATACTTTGTACATATTGCAACTAACTGTTTAAGGTATATAACTTTCACAAAGTTTTCTTTAGTTAATTATTATCTTTAACTTATTCTCGTTTTCGTGCTGTCATAAGTTGTAGAGTAGGGGGTTTTAGACTCAAGTTTTCTTTCAAAAATCTGTTCGTTATAAATTAACATTTCCTTTTTTAATTGCAATGTAAAATTTGTTTTTCAGGTTTAAATTCTCTCTCAAACGAACTTGGAATTTCGTTATAGCTGAAAATCATTTCTATTTATTATGTCACTCTCACAGCTTGAGTTCTCTTTAATCTTCTTCTCTCTGTTTAATAGTAACAGATGAAGAGCATGGGTCGGGCCATGAAGGTTAATGGATGCAAGCGAAATTGTTAACTAGTGCTAGGTCATGCTACTCTACGGAGGACATGACTTATATATATATTTTTTAAACTATTTTAGGTGGGAATGTTACTTGCATCTATGGCCTTGCAGAAACCCATTTCCAACTAGGTCTTTGTGGAAGTGAGAAAATGCAGAGTTTTTGCTGGTCCTTGATAAAGCCAAGGCTCAGTATTCTCGACACCTTCTACATTCAGTTGTTTTATTTTATTTTTTTTCTTTTCTCCTTTTACTCACACAGGTAGATACATAACCTTTTCTATGTTGTACTAGGTGTGAGTCAAAATTATATATGTATTTTTTTGCTTAGGTATCTTTATAGTATGTGAATTCTGAATTTTCAAAACTGCTGCGTTGCGCGTTTTGATTTTCAGGTTATTTTGCACCCTTCGTTTTAAATTCTAAAATTTTTTCCTTAGTCTTCAGTTTTGCTCTTAAGTAACTAATTTCAATTTATTATTTAGCAGCTCATGCGCAAATTCTAGTTGAAATGTTTTATTATTTATTATTTTTTATTATTATTATTTTTTTATTACTATTTTTTTACTTGAGGTTTTTTTCATTTTCTAATTTTTCTTTTTAGTATGTTTTGGATGCAGCTTTTTGGAGTGTAGTTTATACTCGAGTTTGGTCTTTTCTTGGACTGCTTATTTCTAAAAGTTTTTCCTAGTTGGTTTGCTCAGAATTTGTATGTTTTGGCCCAAGTGGAGTTCTAAGGACGATGAAAGGATTGGAGGTCAGCTCAGATATTTTAAGTCCTCCCGCTCGGTTAGGCTAGCACCCTTTCCCATAGTGTATGAACTCGCTGGCAAAGGTAATCTAAAGTTATGAAATGACAAACGTTGTTTGACATGTAAATCTGCAGATCCTAACCTGTATTCTTCTGTTGAGGATAATTGCTCCAACAAGTTTTGCAAAGCCTACAATACCATCTATAAGCTCACCTGTACTGTCTGCAACCTTAGCTATATTGGCCAAAGTAAAAATCCTCTTCATCTTAGGATTAATGGTCACAGGTCTCTAGTAAACAAGTTCTCTAATTCAGGAGTGAACCCCTCCACAAACGCCAACCAGTACTCTACCTTTGAATTAGAGCATTTCCATACTCATGGTTTTGACAAAGTGAAAATAGAGGTACTACATATTATCCCTGACCTCTATGCTCGGCTAGAAACTGAATCCCTTGAAATTTTGCAGCATCAGTCTCTTTATCCCTATGGCCTTAATTCCACTCTATCTGACAATAAGCATAATCAGCATAAATTTTCTATTCGTGAACTCTTCTTTCTTGTTAATAATAAGAGCTGCTCTAGAGGTAATAGAGGACAGAGGTTATTTCGCACATCAAGCAAAGTTGATTTTGCTAACTTGCTAAAAACTCTGGAAAGCTTTAAAACTGGCACTAATTTTGTTAAAAATACTTACAAAATTCTCAAGTCCTTCAAGCACTCTGTCCTTAAATGTTTTTTCAAATTCTGGAATGAAACTGCTGACCATGTTGATAAGCATGTTTTTGCTTTGGTTCTGGACATTCTTAAACATATTCTTAAAGATAAAATTTCTCTTAAAGAATTTTCCAGTAATTTTGTTACCATCAGGTTCCTAAATAAAGCCTACGATAATCTCAATGTAAGGAAGCTGTTCTACAATAATGCAATTTTTTTTCCCATCCACAGGCACCAGTCTATTGTAAGTTTTAAATATGTTAAGACCTTAGGGTCAATAGTTAAAAACTACAAACTTAACTCTTCGAGCTACATTCCTGTAATTACTACTTGTTCTTGTGATGAACATAAAGAAACAGTTCACTATGATAAGAATTACAACCATATTATCACCGGAAACTTGAGTTTTGTTGAAAATGAAAAGCTTAGGAATTTATTAGAGTATGGCTCTAATTTCAGACCTTCCTTCACAATTTCCAAAGAAAGGATTCTTGAGAGCTTCACTCAAGATGTAAATAAGTACATCGTAAAAACCAGTTTAACGTACAATCAGCCTATTGAGGCCTTCGCAGAATGGAAATATAATATAATCAATAGCTTCACCGGTGAGTTGGCAGGTCTGGACTTTTGTTTCGACAGAAATCTCTTTTTCTCTGGAGAAGCTAAAAGGTCACTCTCCAAACTACAAGACCAATTTATTTTTACCACTACGGATAAAGCTAGCAATAATTTTGCAATTATCTGTAAGAAGTTCTATTTTGAATTGTTAACTATGGAACTCAATAATAGAGTAACATACGAGCCCGTAAGTTATTCTACCAAGCAGTTAGAAAATCGGTTTAAGGCATTCTTCAAGAAACTTAAAATTCCGCAAACTAGAAGATATGGGCCTGAATTTCCATTTCTTTTTGCAACGGTTAAGTTTCATAAGGATCCTGTGAAGTTCAGGTTCATAGCTAGTGGAGTAAGGAGTCATAAAAAGAAAATAGATCTTGCTTTTGAAGATGTCTTAAAGAAGGTTTTGAAACACATTAGAAACTGTTCTAACTTGATGTACAGAGATTTTTGGATAATCAATAATAATGCAGAAGTAATTTCTACTATACTCAAAGTGTGTCCCCTAGATATTAATAGTTATGATTTTGAAAACCTATATACTAATCTGCCTCTATCAGATATAATCACTACCTTTAAAGAGCTGTATGCAGAATTTAAACTTAACCAATTTGTTGATGTAGGAACTTGGAACTCTTATCTCAATTGCTGCATAAAAAATAACCATATCTTATATAATAATACTCTCTATAAGCAAGTGAACGGTATTCCAATGGGAACATCAACGTCCACGAATATCGCTAATCTATTCCTGTTCTTTAAGGAATATAAATTCATTAAAAATCACCCCACCTGCTCAGATAACTACCTTTACACTTTTAGATATATTGATGATCTGCTGTGTATCAATAATTCCGAAGTTATAGAGAGTGATTTTGATAATATCTATCCTAGCTCTCTTAACTTATGTAAAACCAACCACAGTAATCAGGAACTTGAGTTCCTAGACTTAAGCATTAAGCTCAACAGAGGTAACCCATCTATTAGCCTCTTTGATAAAAGAGTTAATTTTCCTTTCAAAGTAATTAAATATCTAAACTGGAATAATAACATTTCAACCAAAGTAATTGAGAATGTACTAATTTCTCAGGTCCTAAGAATTTCAAGAATTTGCAGCAACAATTTGGACTTCAATTACCACATTAATATACTATTAGAAAGTTTTCTAGAGAACGAAATTCCTTCTTCTTTCATCAAAAGAACTTTAAGAAAAATTATTCTGAATAATAGAGTAAGGTTGGCAGATCTGCTTTAATTTTCTACACAGTTAATAATATGATTCTGACCAATCAAAGCCGTAAGGAAGTTGGCTAGAGGATGCCTATTAACTACCTAAAGGAACCTTAGTGCTATGGATATGACGGTCCTATTAAAACAAAAAAATTAAATAATATAAACAAAATCACAAAAAAGCTTAAAAATCTGTTTATAAAAGAAAATAAAAACAAATAAAAAAGAAAACTAGTTATTCATCACTAGGATAGCTATACTAAAAATAGTAAAACCAACATTAAAATTAATAAGATTCTGATTAATCTATAGAAGCTCACTAAGGTGATTTAATACATGCAAAGATTATTAAATAAACTGCTCGTGTATTTTATAATATTTCTCATGTATTCTGGAGAGTTAATTCTGCTCATTCTGATCATACAGATCCACAGTCTTAAGTTTATATATTTTTTTCTCTGGTTAAAATCTCCGCGCGTTGGTTTCTTGCTGTATGAGGAGGCCATCAGCCCCACCCTCACTGCCCCCCAGCGTCTAGGGAGTGGCGGAAGAGGTCAGCCATGTTCTCCTCTTGTGAGGAGAAAAGTTTTTGTAACACAAGAGGTAAGCTCTCTTCCTTGTTTTTGGGTTCTAGGTTTTATAAGTTCAATGTTTGTACTTCATGTACCTTTTCTCTGTCGTTTTTTAGCTTTTCAGCTTTTAAGCATTGGTTTGTCTGTTAACATTTATGCGGGTTTTAACTCTTACTTTTCTTTGTAACTTTGAGCGTCTTTTGTGGTACCTAGGAACAGAAGATGGCTAAGCTTGTTCCTTTTCTATGCGCTGTCTATGCGCTGTTTTTTCAAAGTAGTTAAGTTCTTAATAACTAATTAATTATGCACTTAAAGCACTGCTGAAATACTTTGTACATATTGCAACTAACTGTTTAAGGTATATAACTTTCACAAAGTTTTCTTTAGTTAATTATTATCTTTAACTTATTCTCGTTTTCGTGCTGTCATAAGTTGTAGAGTAGGGGGTTTTAGACTCAAGTTTTCTTTCAAAAATCTGTTCGTTATAAATTAACATTTCCTTTTTTAATTGCAATGTAAAATTTGTTTTTCAGGTTTAAATTCTCTCTCAAACGAACTTGGAATTTCGTTATAGCTGAAAATCATTTCTATTTATTATGTCACTCTCACAGCTTGAGTTCTCTTTAATCTTCTTCTCTCTGTTTAATAGTAACAGATGAAGAGCATGGGTCGGGCCATGAAGGTTAATGGATGCAAGCGAAATTGTTAACTAGTGCTAGGTCATGCTACTCTACGGAAGACATGACTTATATATATATTTTTTAAACTATTTTAGGTGGGAATGTTACTTGCATCTATGGCCTTGCAGAAACCCATTTCCAACTAGGTCTTTGTGGAAGTGAGAAAATGCAGAGTTTTTGCTGGTCCTTGATAAAGCCAAGGCTCAGTATTCTCGACACCTTCTACATTCAGTTGTTTTATTTTATTTTTTTCTTTTCTCCTTTTACTCACACAGGTAGATACATAACCTTTTCTATGTTGTACTAGGTGTGAGTCAAAATTATATATGTATTTTTTTGCTTAGGTATCTTTATAGTATGTGAATTCTGAATTTTCAAAACTGCTGCGTTGCGCGTTTTGATTTTCAGGTTATTTTGCACCCTTCGTTTTAAATTCTAAAATTTTTTCCTTAGTCTTCAGTTTTGCTCTTAAGTATATATATATATATATATATACTATAAAGATACCTAAGCAAAAAAATACATATATAATTTTGACTCACACCTAGTACAACATAGAAAAGGTTAAAGCCAAGGCTCAGTATTCTCGACACCTTCTACATTCAGTTGTTTTATTTTCTTTTTTTTTCTTTTCTCCTTTTACTCACGCAGGTAGATACATAACCTTTTCTATGTTGTACTAGGTGTGAGTCAAAATTATATATGTATTTTTTTGCTTAGGTATCTTTATAGTATGTGAATTCTGAATTTTCAAAACTGCTGCGTTGCGCGTTTTGATTTTCAGGTTATTTTGCACCCTTCGTTTTAAATTCTAAAATTTTTTCCTTAGTCTTCAGTTTTGCTCTTAAGTATATATATATATATATATATATATTAATTATTGTCTTTAACTCATTCTCGTTTTCGTGTTGTCATAAGTTGTAGAGTAGGGGGTTTTAGACTCAAGTTTTCTTTCAAAAATCTGTTTATTAAAAATTAATATTTCCTTTTTTAATTGCAAAGTATAAATTTGGATTTCTTTTGCATTGTTTTTCAGGTTTAAATTCTCTCTCAGACGAACTTGGCATTTCGTTATAGCTGAAAATTATTTCTAATTATTATGTCACTCTCACAGCTTGAGTTCTCTTTAATCTTCTTCTCTCTGTTTAATAGTAACAGATGAAGAGCATGGGTCGGGCCAGGAAGGTTAATGGATGCAAGCAAAATTGTTAACTAGTGCTAGGTCATACAACTCTGCGGAGGACATGACATATATATATTTTTTAAAACAATTTTAGGCGGGCATGTTACTTGCATCTATGGCCTTGCAGAAACCCATTTCCAACTAGGTCTTTGTGGAAGTGAGAAAATGCAGAGTTTTTGCTGGTCCTTGATAAAGCCAAGGCTCAGTATTCTCGACACCTTCTACATTGAGTTGTTTTATTTTATTATTTTTTTATCTTTTCTCCTTTTACTCACACCGGTAGATACATAACCTTTTCTATGTTGTACTTGGTGTGAGTCAAAATTATATATGTATTTTTTTGCTTAGGTCTCTTCTTAATAGAATGTGAATTCTGAATTTTCAAAACTGCTGCGTTGCGCGTTTTGATCTTCAGGTTATTTTGCAACTTTCGTTTTAAATTCTAAAGTTTTTCCTTAGTTTTCAGTTTTGCTCTTCAGTATATATATATATATATATATATATATATATATATATATAAAGGGATGTAAGGTCAGGTGATGCGTAACATCATAGCCTCTCCTTGACAAATGTCAACCCCGCCTTCTCGTGGTGCATCCTGTTCCCACTAAAGGGGCTCTGACGACCGCCCATAGCGGTATAACTATACCATCGGGATTAGAGGAAATTCTATCCCACACTCACCAACCCGCTTGGCCAGCGTGGTGAGTTATGGCCAAACCCCTCCAAAATGATTCCACAACTTAAATCTTGGCCCTCAGTCTCCGGCAGCTGGAATGTACCTGGCCAAGGCAGCGGCCAGTGCGACATGAAGGCAGAGGGTGCTAAGAATCCCCGGAGAACCGGACTAGGCTGCCATCTGATGCTGACCTTGGCTACTTACAATGGACGTTCCCTATCTTCTGATTCAAGGCTTCTTGAATTGGAAGAGGAACTACAAAGGATCAAGTGGGACATCGTGGGGCTAAGTGAGGTAAGGAGAAAAGGAGAAGATCTCATCGAACTGAAAAGTGGACATCTCTTCTACTATCGTGGGACAGATACTGGCAGAACTAGTGGTGTTGGATTTATAATAAACAAGAAACTGAAGGATAAAGTTGTAGAAGTTGAAAGTTCCTCTGACAGAGCTGCACGTCTTGTTATCCAACTCTCGAAAAGATACCAGGCTCAGATTATTCAAACTTATGCACCCACCACAAGTCATCCTGAAGAAGAAATTGAAGAATTTTATGAGGAAATTTGTCATCTAAATAATAAAGGTAAGCAGCACTTGAAAATAATTATGGGAGATTTCAATGCAAAAATAGGGCAACGGCAACAGAATGAAACTTCAGTAGGTAAATTCGGTCACGGCAACAGAAACCAGCGTGGAAATACTCTCGTTGAGTTTGCAGAGGCAGAAGGGTTTTTCATCTTGAACTCCTTCTTCAAGAAAAAGCCACACAGGAAATGGACCTGGAGACATCCAAATGGGACGACAAATGAAATTGATTTTATTATGTGTAACAAAAAATTCGTCATAGAAGACTGCAGTGTGCTAAACAAGTTCAACACAGGTAGTGACCATAGATTGGTGAGATGTAAGATGCACCTCAACACTAAACTTGAACGTGGCAAGCTCATAAGACAAACAAAATCTATTGACATAACCAACCTTAAAAAACACCATAATACCTTCAAGTTAGAACTGAAGAACAGGTTCTCTGCTTTAGAAGGCCTAACATCGGAAGAAGTGGACATCTCTGAAGTTAACAGAAAAGTAACCAAAGCTCTTATGGAAACAGCAACAAAATTAGCTGGGTCTAAGAACAAATTGCATGTGAACAAATTATCAGGAAAAACCAAAATGTTGATGCAAAAAAGAAGAGAGATGAGGACAACTAAAGATGTGACTTCCAAAGTGGAATATATAGAGCTATGCAAGACAGTAAGAAAAAGTATCACTGAAGACGTAAGGAAATTCAACTGTGAACTAGTGAGGAAAGCAATTGAAAACAACCAAAGCCTTAAAGATAGCAAAGGGACATCTCAGTAAGGGAAGAAAACAGATTATGGCACTGAGAAAAGAAGATGGTTCTGTAACAAGAAATAGAGGCGAAATTTTGACAAGAGTGAAAGATTTCTACTCCAAATTATATGAAAGGGATGATATATGCACTCCAGACATCATGAAAGATACCAGTACCAGAGTTCCTCCAGTCCTTCCAGCAGAAGTTGCACATGCAATCAAGAACATGAAGCGAGGAAAAGCTCCAGGAGAAGATGGAATTACTGTAGACATCATACAAGAAGCAAGTGGAGAAATCGAAACAGTACTCGCCCAAATTTTCACTCGATGCCTTAATGAAGGAAAGATTCCTGAGGATTGGAACACCGCTACAATGATCCTGCTACATAAGAAAGGTGACATTGAGGATCTCGGAAACTACAGACCTATCAGCCTCCTATCAGTAGTTTATAAAATCTTCACTAAAGTTCTTTCACACCGCTTGAAGGTAACACTGGACATGGCTCAACCGAGAGAACAAGCTGGATTCAGGAGTGGCTACAGCACAATAGATCATATCCACGTGCTGAGAGAACTAATTGAAAGAGCGAGGGAATATGAACTTCCATTGTGCATGGCTTTTATCGATTATGAAAAAGCCTTTGATTCGGTGAAACCATCAGCAGTTACAATGGCTCTGAAAACCTGCGGTATTGAAGATGCATACATTAATATTATTAATAACATCTATGAAAATGCAAGTGCAAAGATTAGGCTGTTTGAAAATACAACACACGTAAAAATTGGAAAGGGAGTGAGACAAGGTGACACCATATCTCCGAAGCTCTTCAATGCCACATTGGAGGGTGTTTTTCAGTCGCTGAGCTGGGAAAACAAGGGGATAAAGATTAATGGAGATTATCTAACGCACCTTCGTTTTGCTGATGACGTAGTCATTTTTGCAACTACCCCATCAGAGCTGCAGAGTATGATCCAGGAACTTGCGGACAAGAGTAAAGAAGTGGGATTAAAAATGAACTTTCAGAAGACAAAAGTGATGTTCAATGCTTTTACAAGAAATGAAGATTTATCGATTGATGGAGAAAAGCTGGAGATAACAGACACGTACGTTTATCTTGGACAGCAGATATCAAGTGAGGGTCACATTGATGAAGAAATTAATCGGCGTACAAAACTTTCCTGGAGAGCTTTTGGAAGAAACAGCATAATTTTCAAGAGCAATATGCCATTATGTCTTAAAAGAAAAGTGTTTGATCAATGCATCCTTCCAGTGCTTACGTATGGTGCAGAGACGTGGACCTTAACTAAAAGAGACATACAAAGGCTGCAGTCAACTCAAAGAAGCATGGAGAGGTGCATGCTTGGCGTAACCAGGAGAGATAAGAAGAGGAACTCGTGGATCCGAAAAATGACAAGAGTGGAAGACATCATGATCAGAGTTAAATCCCTGAAATGGCAATGGGCTGGACATACTGCCAGAAGGACAGATCATCGATGGACAGCCGAAATTTTAGATTGGATTCCAAGGGACAGGAAAAGACCCAGAAGAAGACCACATGGGAGATGGGTGGATGAAATTCGAAAGTATGCAGGGGTGACATGGAGGAGACTGGCACAAGACAGACCGTTGTGGAGGAAACTTGGGGAGACCTTCGTCCAGCAGTGGATTGATAATGGTTGACAATGATGATGATGATGATGATATAAAGAGAGAGAGAGAGAGATTAATAATTTTGATGCATCATTTTAATAGGGTATATGTTCATCACTGACTGCAATCCATGATTGGCTGCATGATTGGCATCAGTAGACGGTGCTATTCACGAGATTGTCCTGAAGATCTTGAGGGAGGTTTCTCCATTCTTCTTTTAGTGCCATCAACAGGTCTTTTTTGGTGCCGGATGAGGGACCGCATTTAGCAATGCGCTTCTGCGGACGTCCCAAACATTTTCGATTGGATTCAGTTCGGGGGAGTGCACAGGCCACTCCATTTAGTTGATTCCCCCGCTCAGCAACAGTTCATCAACATATGATGATCGATGAAGACAGTCCTTATCATTTATAAAAACGAAAGAATTTTCCACAGCACCACCCGAAACAGCTTTATATGTACTAAAATGACCTCCTCACAATAACGGTGGGCATTCATTGAACTTTTTCTAACACTATATAGGAGCTCTGTACGCCCATTGGTGATAATCCCAGACCATTACTCCAGCACTCCTGTAATGATCAATTGCTACAATGTTTCAGGCAGAATAGGCAGCGTGGAGTTCTCGCCAGATGTATTGCCATCTAAAGTCAGACGATAAACAAAATCGGCTTTCGTCTGTGTACAGAACATTGGTCCATTGCCCTTCACAATCCAAAATTATTCAGACACCTTGACACGGTTTGATGCGATATTTTGGTACCCGTGCTTGATTCCAGCTATTTTGCTAACTTGGCAGCAGTTATTCGGCGTGGCCTTTTAGCAGTTACAACAAGATAAAGATCTTGTGAAGGAGTAGTTTTTCGTGGTCGACCACTTCTGAACCTTCTGATAGTTATTCCACGTTAGAAAATTGTTCCCAGATCCGTGATGCTAACCTCTGGGCAATTCCGAACTCATTCGCGACGTCTCTCGTTGTCCGCACTTCTTCTAGTTTACCAACAATTTGTCCACGAGTAAAATCCCCCGCATGAGTTATTTCAGATGTTAATACAAGTCGCCATAACAACAAAAAAGTCAGATCCTCTCTTCGGCACTTACAAAACGAACGATTTCTTGCCACTCACGCTTCAGCTTTACTCGCCAAACACTGTCATACAGCTTATGCAGTCATGTGATTTCTGATCATTTGCATATGACCAAACACTGACATATAGCTTTATCTTATGGGTTTCGATGACGTCAGAATGTTTTTACGACTAATCAAGGAGTTGCGAGTCCGAAATTTAGCATTTTGCCGTTGATGTTTAATTTTTGGACATGAGGATATAATTTATGTATATCAACACTGCTGGCCACCGAAAATGCAACACCAAGAAGGAAGCATCCGATTGGCCTGAAATTCACAGGATGTTTCGCCCGCGAGAGGACATGCAAACGACTAGCATTGCAAGGCATATGCAAATCATGTGTGCCCGGCACGCCACCGGGTAGCACTATAAGAAGGATGCACGGAAGGCGCGGTGTAAGTAGTGGAAGTGTGTTGTGCTGCCGGACCTGTGCGTGGGAAGCTTCCTGGTGCCTCGTCGCAGAATACGGCAGTCATTCCAGCACGTTTCGGAGTTCGAAAGAGGACGAATAGTAACTTATCGCGACAGCGGTTTATCGTACCGAGATATCGGCGCCCGTGTGGGACGACATCCAGCCACAGTGACGCGAGTATGGATTCGGTGGGTGCAGGAGGGACGGACGGAACGACGTGAGCGATTGCCGCTGCCGCGGCACACTACCGAACGAGAGGATCGGCATGTTGTGCTGCGGGCATTGACGGCTCGCACCGCCACATCACGAACGTTAGCGCAGGAATTAGGGTGTGTTGCACAACAACCTGTGTCAGCGCGTACCGTTCGACGTCGTCTGCAGGAGCGGGAACTTGTCGCACGGCGCTCATTGCTCCGATTACAATTAACGTTACACCACCGGAGATTGCGGCGGCAGTGGGCAGTTGAATGCCACATCTGGAGAACGGATGGCACGACATTGTCTTCTCCGACGAATCCCGCTTCTGCCTGTAACACCACGATGGTCGGATCCGCGTGTGGCGGCACCACGGCGAGAGACTGTATGGCGCCTGCATTATGCATCGCCATACCGGTCCGCCGCCTGGCGTTATAGTTTGGGGCGCAATTGGATATGACACCCTCACTCCTCTGGTACGCATCGCCGGTACACTTAACAGTCACCGCTACTTCTCCGATGTTTTGGAGCCTGTAAGTCCTCCCTTATTTGCAGGACCTGCCAGCGGCCACGTTTCAACAGGACAATGCACACCCGCACGTGGCACGCATCGTGCAACAATTCTTCACGGCCCATAAGGTGTCACTGCTGCCGTGGCCCGCTTGTTCTCCCGATATGTCCCCCATCAAACACGTCTGGTTGCTGATTGGCAACCGAGTGGCCCGGCAAGCACCACCCGCGGCTACGCCTGATGAACTGTGGCAACGTGTGGAAGCAGCTAGGACCGACATACCCCAAGCCTACATCCAAAGCCTCTTCTGTTCGATGCCGTGGCGTGTAGCGGCCGTTATTGCCAGTCATGGAGGCCACGCGAACTATTGATGTCTCTGTGTTCCGCAAGTCGCACGGGCCTGTAAGCTTAATCGTTTCATCTTTGTATCTGTTTTTATGTGCCCAGTAAATCTGGCTTTGCTATCTCGTGTCCTTCTTGGTGTTGCATTTTGGGTGGTGTGCATATACTATATTGACAAACGTCACCTGACATCCCTTCAAAAGCAATTGAACGAATCCAGTGCGTTGTTAGGATGCGCGTTACAGCTGCCTAGGGTATAAAAACAAGTCTGCAGCTGACTGCGATCATATCGCACTGTGAGGTTGAGTTAAAATGTCGCGGCGGGAAAGAACTGACATTGAGAAAGGAAAGATTGTTTGGTGTTATATAAGTGGGTTGTCCATAAAAAAAAACCAAGAGGCGTTTAAACATATCCAAGTCAATTGTATTGGATGTACTGAATAAGTGGAAGACACGTGGCGTGCCTGAAGTAGTAAAACGTACCAACAAATCAAAGAAAATCAGTGATAGAGGACGTCAAAGCCACAGCAGAATCGTTGCCGCTAATCGACGGAGTACTGCACAAGACCTCAGTGTACAGGTGAGTAAAAATCCTGAAACCTCTATATGTACACGTACCATTTGCAGAGAACTTCATTCAATTTGTTACCGCGGTCGTGCGGCTACTCATAAACCTTTTATCTCCACTGAGAATGCTACTCATCGTTTAGCATGGTGCAAAGAACATTTATCGTGGACCGTAGATCAATGGAAACGGGTCCTATGGACTGATGAATCCAGATACACGATCCATCAGTCTGATGGCCGTGTGTGGGTATAGCGGCAGCCGGGGGAACGCTATTTAGCACAGTGTACTGTTCCTACTCCTACGGTCAAGTTTGGAGCTGTCAGTGCACTCATATGGGAGTGTTTTTCGTGTTATAGTCCCAGCCCATTGGTTATCGTGAACAAACCTCTTAATAAGCATATCTACCTCGATATTCTGGACAATTATGCCCTTCCAACTCTGTGGCAATACTATGGAACCGAGCCTTGTTGGTACCAGCAGAATAATGCACCGAGCCATAAAGCAAGGAGTGTTACGGCGTGGTTTGACGACAATTCCGTATCGTGTGTGAAGTGGTCAGCACAGAGCCCCCTGATCTTAATCCCATAGAGCACATATGGGATGAATTAGAGCGTCGCATAAGAAGTTTAGAACCAAGGCTCACTACTAAGCAACAGTTAGCGGCAGCATTATATACTGAATGGAAGCGCATGCCTATCGCTGTGTTCCGAAACTTGCGAGATAAGTCGAAAACTTGTCTCGCAGGGTTAGTGCATGCGTTAATCCCAAATTTGGACCGGCACCGTACTAATGCATGTCAATAAATGCCATGTTGTGTTTTTGTTCTAGGTGTCTGGTGACGTTTGTCAATATAGTGTGTATATATGTAGGATGACTGCCTATTCAAATGGACTGATTGCAAGTAACGACAATTCTACGTCATAAATGAGACGACGTACGTGCAGAGCACCGTCTAGTGAGCGCTTCACATAAGAGATGACGCACGTGCAGAGCACTGTCTAACGAGCGTGCGTGTAAAACAAAGCAGCAGAAGTTCTTTGGGAGCTGAAGGAAGAAGGTGGTTGATGGTAGTTGTCCGTTATGGAAAGTTTACATTTTAAGTTGTTAATTATCGTCTTATTTTATTTGTGTTATGTGATGCTACGAATATGATTAGCTGACCCAATCAGCAGTGCAGCATTGATTTCCCCTAGACTCAACAAGTTATATAAAAAAAAAAAAAAAAAAATGGGGGCCCGTCTGAGAATCGATTCAAAGGAGGAATGAAGAGTTCTGTGTCGCTCTGACACATGTAAGGCAGCCGTGCTGTTCTGTGCGGATTTGAATAAAAGGAGAAATGAAAAGTTCTTCTGAGTCGGCCATGTTGTTCTGTGTTGCCCTGACACGTATAGAGTTCTAAGCAGCCATGTTATTCTACGCCGCCCTGGCACGTACGGATTTGTTCCTATCTTATGTGCTTTTTTTTTTTTAAGAGTCATCTTGATTCGAAGTGTTGTTCTGTGTCACCTTGGCATGTATGAATTTGTCCTTTTCTTCTGAGGAGGCACCCACGCTCGACAATTATGGTGAGCGTCTGCTCGAGTGTAAATATTCGATAGTGTTCTTTTTCTTCTGAAGAGTCAACCAGGATCGACGGTTATAGTGAGCGTCTAGTGAGCGTCCTGCTCGAGTGCTAATATAATATTTTAGCGTGGCAATCTCGCCCGGAACATTATTGTTGTGCGTGGGTATTTTCGATCGTCGTTCAAGACCTCCGGGGATTTGTGGACTTAGTGCATAACTAAGAAAGGCGTATTTAGCAAAAGGTCTTAAAGAAGACTTAAAAATACTGGCCTATGGAATAGGGTTAGAAACGCCAGCAGATTGCAGAATTATATACGTGTATTTCAAGAGAGTCATTCTTGAAAGTGAAAATTATAATGAAGAGTTTTGCAGAGAAATGTTCAGCACGATCATAAATGCAAGGAAGGATGTCATTGAAGAAAGACGAAGGAGAGACGAAATGGAATTTGAGCTCGCGAAAATAAGGGTCGAGCCTGAATCTAGACAAGATGAGAGGGTTTAGGTTTTAAATACCAGAACTCCAAATAAAGAGTTCAAAAACTTAATGCAAAGATCTAATATGGGAGACAATATAAGCGTGTACCTAGTGCTTTTTGAGCAGCAAGCATGTCGTGTGTCGTTTCCGCAGCAGGAATGGGTCACGAAATAAATAAGCTGATTGCTCGTGAGTCACAGGAAAAAGTCGAGATTTATGACCATGTGAAAGAAGTGTTACTAAAGAGGTTCAAATTAACTCCTGAAAAGTTTCGTCAGTTATTTGCTTCACATTAGAAGAAACAGACCGGTACCCGGCAGGATTTTTATAATGAATTGTTTTCGTATTTTGATGGTTGGATTTTGGCCTTAAAAATAACTTTTGAACAATTGAGAGATTTGATCATCACCGATCAAACTAAAAAACGAGCTCCAATGGATTTTAGAGAATATTATTTGGGTGAATGGAGCAACATTGTTTTTCCCGTAGAATTATCCGAAAAGCTCGATGATTATGAAAGTGTTAAAAGGCCCGCGAAAACAACATTTGGTGTTGAGTATGAACGACCAAAGTTCCCAAGGCCGTCCTTTCATGGTTTTTCAGAGATGTTCAACAAAAACAAAGTTGTTGGAGGAGGAATGTCTGGAGGCAGACAGGCTGAGAAGTTCCAGAGCCGAGGTCCAATAAGATGCTTTGAGTGCGGGAACATCAGGCATTTGAGGTCTCAATGCCCTGAACTCAGCAGAAACGACAGTGATCCGTCAGCGAAACTGGGCAGTGAGAAGGAGACGGCATTGGACGCCCACATCGAGCGCGTAACGAGAGTGTAAATGAGAAGGTTCGAACCAAAGAGATGACATTGAATAATTTGACTGTTATGGCAGTTATCGACACAGGTAGTTCAATATCCCTTCTACGTGAAGATGTATATAGACAAGTTGCTGGTCTTCCGAAGCTGGCGAATAAACACTTGCTTTTATCCGAAATCGGAACGTCACAAGTTCGGACTACATGGATCTTTTGAGCAAGAGGTTGCCATAGATAAACATCATTTTTCACTTACGTGGCATGTTGTGCCTACCTCGCAGCTTAGTTTTCAGGCAGTAATTGGTGCCGACATTTTGGACTAAGCTTCGATAAGTTTCAGCAAGAGTGACACTGAATTTTGTAAGTACGAGGTGAAGACGTGTCTCATACAGATATCCGAATTGATCCAAGAGGACGAAATCGAACTGAGTCACATTCGTGACACACAGGCGAAGCAGAAAAGTCCAGATATACCATTTTATGTCCTTCGAGCTAGAAAGCTACAAGAGGAGACATCTGAAACTCAATGTGCAAACAAACACACATCTCCAGGAAGACAGAAGGTGAGAAAGTTGAATAAACGAACATTGGAAGCTGAAGGAAAGGGACAACGGGAAGTTTCTTTGGAAGTCATTCACAAAGCAGATCTTGAATATGAGTCAAATGATTGTTCAAGGGAGTTTTCTGTGTTGAAGAAAACTGTGGTGAAAGATCGTTCACTTTTGCCTTTAGGAAAGACATCATGTGAAATTCAAAGCAATTTTGTCAGTGGCGGAGAGAACATGCATCTCAAAATTCATATGACACCCCATACATCATCAGATACTTCATTAGAGAAACGCTTCACTTCAGTTGATCGTAATGTCATACAACCGACCCAAAATTTAGTAGAGTTTGGTAATACTTTAAATAGTTCACATGTAGAGCAAAATTCTAAAATCCATGACGATATACAATTAGAAAGTATGATTCCATAAATAAAAGCAATCATGGTGTAAATAACTTAAGTGTGGAATCAACAGTGCCATCAGTCAGTGAAGTCATAAGTGAAGAACATGCTTCAAACATATCTGAAGAAATGATTATAGTTACTGTTAATGACCAAAATAAGGCTTTAGCCTCTGTAGTTTGTGAACCTCAGTAGATGTGGAAAGTAGTTTAAAGGAAACAAATGAAAGTGGTGCACGCAATTCAGTTTTAGTTGATATTAATGATAAAAACCCGAGTTATGATTCTGCTTATAATTTCGAAGCATCATCTTTAATAATAATCGATGCTTCGCAGTTTGAAAATAGCACTTCGGAAGTAAACAGTACTATAGATAATCTCTCATGCAGTACTGACTGTTCTGAGATGAATTTATCAGCAGAGACAATTGGAGGTCATAACTCTGTATCAGAATTGTGAAGCTGAAGATAAGGGACAACGTGAAGTGTTCAAAATAGTGTGAGTAAATCCGATCAGGAGGACAATTCTTGCAAATATATAGAATGAAACAGAAAGTAATAAATCCACGAATGCTTCTAAGAGTGCCTTAAATTTAGCTAAAATAGCAGGGAGTGTAAAAACATCAAGTGAACCTACCATTCTAGGATGTCTAACAGCTTTACCTGCATGATCTAGTGTCACTATGCTTCCACAGATTGAAGAAGAGCATTCAGAATCTTTAGCTGAAGTGCTGAAAGTGGTTAAAGAAAAACTGAATGGGAATCCCGAAGAATTGCATGAAAGATTCCACCGTACTCTTATGCCGGTACTGACCAAGTTGATTCTGGACGATGTGACGAGATGGTTCAGACATGTGGATGAATTACAGAGACTTCTTAATAGTGCGACGAGTCGTAGTACAAGGTGGACACCATTTGAACTTTTGACTAGTGTAAAAATGAGGGACAAAGAGGACATCACCCTCAGGAATCTCTCAGCAGAAGAGATGATAGAACAGTTTCAAGACCAAAGAAGTTTAATCAGGCGAGTGCCAAAGAATAAGAAGACTTACACCAAGAAAAGGAAGAAGGCACCGAAATACCAAGTTGGTGACTTGGTAGCCATCCAAAGAACTCAATTCGGCGCTGGTCTGAAGTTAAGACCCCAGTTTCTCGGTCCATATAAGGTGACCAGAGTAAATCCCAGAGACAGATATGAGGTTGGAAGGGTCGGTGATAATTCAGGTCCTATTGTGACTACCACCTCCGCTGATCTGATGAAACACTTTTATAAATAAATAAATACATCGCTCTTTCCACGTTCCAGAAACACATAGCAACCGAAAAATTGTTTTCATTTCATTTCATTTCATTTATTTATTCTTTCAGTTGCCACTACAGCAACTAGAAAAAGGAGGGAAAAGGCCGTGAATCCTGACATAGCCCTCCTCTCCCCAGAATACAAAAAACATAAAGCTTAGCAGGAAAGGCAAGCCAACACATATATCGTAGGTACACGTACTTGCTCACAACCAACACATATAACAATGTGTTCCATCAACAATAGTCTTCATTATATCTAAACAAATAAGTATCATATACACTTCACTACATAATCACATATATATTTATAAATAAACAACAAATAACGTTTGCACCTCACTCTATATTCATACCAACCCACATTTCTTCCATTTAGTCGAAATTGCCTATTGTTTACTAATTATTTCATAAGATATGCCTTTAGTTTTATTTTAAATAAGTTAAAATTATTAATTGATGTTAGTTCTTGGGGCAATGAGTTCCAGAATTTTGGGCCACTATAATTTATATTCATTTTAAGTTTCTCAGTTTGTGGGAACATTGGAATTAGTAGTGATCTATTCCTAGTATTTTGGTAATGAGTATGTATATTTAGTGTTATTATATCATTGTGTATACCATTTTTAATTCTTTTATACATTATTTTTCCCAAGTTATAATCATATAACTGCTTTATCGTTAAAATATTATATATATTGGGGTTCACTTTTGACCGAATATATAAGATTGGTTGAAAATTATTTGATGTTTTAAGATCTATTAGTCTTATAAATCTATTTTGCAGTACCTGTAGTTTATTAATATTATATTGTGTGGTTTGTCCCCAGGTCAAAATGCAATAATTAATGTGTGTTTGAATTAGAGTATGATATATAGAAATTAATATTTTTGGTGTAAAGTTTGGCAAAGCACTACTGACCATTCCGATATTTCTAGAAATTTTGTTACTTAAATTTTCAATGTGTTTGTTCCATTTCAAATCATTGTGAATAGTTGTACCTAGATAAGAGTGTGTTGAGACCGTATTAATCCTGACTCCATTCATCAGAATCGGTAAATCGTATAAATGTGAAGCTTGTGAATTAGAGAGAATCATTCATTTAGTTTTATTAATATTGACAACTAATTCATTTGCATTCAGCCAATCTGTTATTAATTTTAGCTGAGTATTAGTTCTTAGTGTAAGCTCATTGATATCAGTTCCCTTTAAAATAATAGTTACGTCATCTGCATATAGGATTGTATCATTATCTTTTAACACTGCAAATAAGTCGTTAATATATAAATTAAAAAATAAAGGACCAAGAACTGATCCCTGGGGTACCCCACAGTTTATGATTTGTAATATGGATCGATTCTGATGAATCTGGGTGTATTGCCTTCTTTCTGACAAGTAACTTTTGAATAAATTATAGCTAGATCCCCGGAGTCCTATAATATTTAACTTATGAAGTAATATAACATGATTTAGGGTATCGAATGCTTTTGATAAATCAAGAAAGACTGCTATTGTTATTTGTTTTTGTAATAGATTTTGTTGAATTATATTTTGTGTATGTAATAATGCTAGTTCAGTTGATTTATTTGGTACAAATCCGAATTGTCTGTGATGAAATATATTATGCCTTTCAATGTATGAAAATAGTCTGGTATGAATTAATTTCTGTAGTATTTTTGCGAAAATTGATAAGTTTGCGATTGGACGATAATTATTTATGCCGTTTTTTGACCCATTCTTATATTTCGGAGTGATTTTGGAGATTTTTAAGGCATCTGGAAATATTCCGGTTTCAAGTATAATTTTATAGATCTGCAACAATGGCTGAACTATGATATCTGCCACAAATTGTATGGCTATTGGAAAAAAATTCATCGTAGCCAGGTCCGACATTTGTATTGATTTGGTTTAAAGCATAAGTTCAGTCCTTGTAATTTTCGACATATGAAAAGTATTTAGTCTTGAAAGATTTTGTAGGTATTTTGTATAGTGGATTCCTGAAAATATAAGTTGTTGCTTGGTCAATTATGGTGACAATATAAAGTGACTGTTGATCTCATTAGCTATAGCCTGTTTATCAGTTATTTTATAAGTTGATTTGGTTAAATATTGCGGCGTAACTGGGCTGATATTTTTTCCCAGTAATAGATTCAGATGTTTCCATGTTAATTTAGGGTTATTTTGAGAGAATATATTAGTGTAGTAATTTCTTTTTAACTTCCGAATATCTGAATTCAATTTGTTTCTATATGTTTTAAAATTCTGGAAGTCGACTTGTAGTTTACTTTTAATAAATTTGGAATACAGCCTATTTTTTTTTATTTATTCGATTTAAGAGATTCCTTGTTATCCATGGTTTCCTATTTTTTTTAATTTTATTACTTTTCGTTATTATTCGAAAAGCTTGATCGTATGAGTCTTTTAACAATATTGTAAATAAGTTATATGTTATATTTGGATTTTCCGCTGGTAGGAAATTTAACCAATTTATAGTTTGAAGCAGGTTCCAAAAATTTTCCAGATTATTAGAATTTATTAATCGTATTTGTTTGTTTATTAACTGTTTCTCCCCTACATGTGTATAAGTGTAAACTGTGAAGATTGGTAAATGGTCACTGATATCATAATTTATAACTCCTGATAAAACTGACTTTTGTGGAGCATTTGTGAGTGATAAATCAATAATCGTTTCTGCGTTAGGTGTAATTCTCGTTGGATGTAATATTGTATTGATAAATCCAGCAGCAGTTAATATTTGAACAAAGTACTGAGTCTGTGAATTAGTAACAGAAATATTAATATTGAGATCTCCCAATAAAAATCCCCTTTTCCCGGTTAAATTCACATAATTGAATGCCTCTGTTAATTTTTCGAATAACTGAGTTGTATTTGATCCTGGAGGGCGATAGCACACCATTATAATAGTGTGTTGATTTTGTATTGAAAAAATTACTATGGTAGAGTCAGTAAATGTTAAGTTTTTATTAATTGTATAATCATGATAGGTATCCTTAACGTAAATGGCCACTCCACCTCCTCTTGAGTATGTTCTATTTTGATAAAAAATCTTATAGCCATCCAAGCCAACACTATGATTTTCACTGGGAAACCATGTCTCTGTTATACATAAAATATCTATTTGCGAATTAGTAACCTGAATTAGTGCCTCAATAAGAGGTAGTTTATTTAGTAAGGATCTCGCATTAATTGCCACCGCCGTGGAATTAAAGGTGCAACATATTATGAAATGTTGTGATTTTTATTTTCATATTATGAAATTATTTTATTATTCATAATGCATTCCTGCACACTTGTTCGATCCTTTTTATTGAATTTATATTTTGTGCAGTGCTTCTTTTTGTAATGTTGAATCATGCAATATGACATAGTATGGTCATATCTGAATTTCATTTTGTATTATTATACTGATACGAAAATTGGGTCTAAATTAATTACTATTAAAATTGCGGACGGACTCGACAGGCGTGGTTAAATTATATTGATGATTAATTTAAATATTTCGCCTAATGCAAATTAAATTGGAAAAATAACTCATTTTTAATTTGGGAAGTATTGTAATTCTCTTTGTCTGGGTGGAAACAATGGAATTAGGAAATCGCCTTTGGAGGCCTATTCAACCACAAGGAGACTGAGAGGCACCCAGACTCTCATAAATACGACTTCAAGTGTGCCATTAGTGACAAAAATCTGTAGGAAACGCTGAAAATTACGATTATGAGGGGCGAGAGTCAGAAGCAGAACTATTCTTGCAAAAGCGACGGCGCTCAGTACGAAAGACAAGGGAGGAATCTCAAGTGTTGACAGGAAAGAGGCAGATGAAGCCACGTGACAGGGGATAGCCGAAAAGAGGCAGAAGAGAGAGAGAGAGAGAGAGAGAGAGTTAGTTATCTCGGTACGCTGCTGTAAGACGCACGGAGAAACTGCTACGAAGAGAATACGCCACACGGCTCTACGCAGTGGTCAGACGTATGGGGTTGTGATGTGCGAAGCCGACGTCCAATGAGACATAAGAGAGTCCACGGCACCTGACGTGCAGCCCCAAGACGCACGCGAGGAAAAGCAAGGATTAAATTATACTTGGTGGCTGGGGGTAAACCCGCTAGGTATGCCCGACTTGGAAACCGTAGAGAAGAGATTCAACCGCCGTGGAAAAGGAGCCTCTATATTTATGGACAGAAGTAATTAGCCGTTGACCAGGCGATACCCGTAGACAGTGCAGACCTTCTCATAAACCTGTATCCAGGATGCCCACTAAGAACCACGACCAGCAAACCAGCCTCCCCAAGACGCCGTCTCCATCCAAAGAGGGAAGGTCGCTGACCTGTCCGAAGTAATACGTTAGCGTTTCTCCCTGGTGCCGACGAAGTTTCTTGACGGAATTCAAAAGAGAGCTATCCCCGTCCATTCTACAGCGTCCCCTCTGCCGCGTTTCGGAATGCGGAAATTGCATGGTCTGATCGCCGGGGAAAGGAGAAGCAAAGGAAGTGACCAACCTCGTGCGCTTTTTCTGATACACACAGGGGAAAATACACCCCCACTATTTCGGTACTCATGGAAGGAAGTAAAAATCCTTCTGCGCGTTTGCACAAGTGAAATGACATCACAAGCCAAATAATGCTCAACAGTGTGTGGAAGGGGCCAACAGAGCCTCGTAAGAATTTGAATAGTGCTTTGTATAGCCTGGATTACAAAACAAGCAGTAAGCAATAAGTCAGTATTTTTTTTTCTGTTTATTGTTATCCTGTCACTGAGTGGAGGAACGGAGAACATTAACTGAACCCAGACTATAAATGTGGACTTTGATACGCCTTTTGAGGCGGAAGTCTGATTCCTGAATTCAGAGGCAGATGATATTAGCTCCGAAAAAGGAGCATAACATGTGTTTGTATCGCCGTGGGCAATGCCCCAGGATAGAGTTCCCTCCTACAAATAAATATGTTTAAGTGTTAATCTTTCTCTAGTCATTCTATAGGCTCTGGTGTTGTAAATAATTCCTGTATCGAATTCCTGTGTTTCAGCAAGCCGCTAACGTTCTCGCTAAAATATGCCAGCTCCCGAATTACAAGAGCCCACGAGTCTCATATCCAAATAGCGGATAAATTGCCGACTGCGGCGGGATCGAGACCACGAACGTGTCATTTGGTGACGAGTGTTAATAAATTATATCGCTCGGCACGTTCGTATCAATTGGTGGTCAACGGTGGGATAATGACCCATGAGACCGCAACAATTGGTCGAGCGGCCGAGTTCGTATCTATTGGTGGCGAGCAGTGAATGCATAACCCAGCTCGGCCCGGGAACCGGATCAATACTATGTACTATTTTTTTTTACCTTAACTTTTCATCCGACATGTCCCGGAGAGCAGTGACCTCCAGGATGGCCGAGTTTGTAGGATGCCTGCTTATTCAAATGGACTGACTACATGTAACGACAATTCTACGTCATAGAAGAGAGGACGCACGTGCAGAGCACTGTCTAACGAGCGTGTGTGCATAGCAACAGAAGTTCGTTGGGAGCAGAAGGCAGAAGGTGCTTGATGGCAGTTGTCCGCTATGGAATGTTTACATTTTAAGTTGTTAATTATCGTCTTATTTTATTTGTGTTATGTGTTCTCCTAATAAAGATATTACGAATATGATAGCTCTCTGAATCAGTAGTGCAGCATTGATTTCCCCTAGACTCAACGAGTTACTACACACACACACACACATATATATATATACCCAAAATGCAACACCAAGAAGGACACGAGATAGCATAGCCAGATTTACTGGACACATAACAACAGATACAAAGATGAAATGATGGAGCTTACAGGCCCGTGCGATTTGCGGAACACGCAGACATCAATAGTTCTTGTGGCCACCATGGCTGGCAATAATGGCCGCTACACGCAGCGTCATCGAACGAAAGAGACTTTGGATGTGGGCTTGGGGTATGTCGGTCCAGGCTTCTTCTACACGTTGCCACAGTTCATCAGGCGTAGCCGCGGGTAGTGCTTGCCGGGCCACTCGGTTGCCGATCAGCGACCAGACGTGTTCAATGGGCGACATATCGGGAGAACAGGTGGCCCACGGCAGCAGTGACACCTGGTGGGCCGTGAAGAATTGTTGCACGATGCGTGCCACGTGAGGGTGCGCATTGTCCTGTTGAAACATGGCCGCTGGCAGGTCCTGCAGGTAAGGGAAAACTACAGGCTCCAAAACGTCGGAGATGTAGCGGTGGCTGTTGAGTGTACCAGCGATGCGTACCAGAGGGGTGCGGATGTCATATCCAATTGCGCCCCAAACCATAACGCCAGGCGACGGACCGGTATGGCGATGCATAAAGAAGGCCTCATACAGTCTTTCGCCGCGGTGCCGCCACACGTGGATCCGGCCATCGTGTTGTTGCAGGCTGAAGCGGGATTCGTCGGAGAAGCCAATGTCGTGCCATTCCGTAGTCCAGGTGAGGCGTTCAACGGCCCACTGCCGCCGCACTCGGCGGTGGTGTAACGTCAATGGTAATCGGAGCAATGGGCGCCGTGCGACAAGTCCCCACTCTTGCAGACGACGTCGAACGGTACGTGCTGACACAGGATATTGCGCAACACACCCTAATTCCTGCGCTAACGTTCGTGATGAGGCGGTGTGAGCCGTCAAGACCCGCCGCACAACATGCCGGTCCTCTCGTTCGGTGGTGTGCCGCAGCTGCGGCAATCACTCACGTCAGTCCGTCCGTCCCTCCTGCACCTTCCGAGTCTATACTCGCGTCACTGTGGCTGGATGTCGTCGCACACGGGCGCGATGTCTCGGTACGATAAACCGCTGTCGCGATAAGCCACTATTCGTCCACTGGCGAACTCTGAAACGTGCAGGAATGACTGCCGTATTCTGCGACGAGGCATCAGGAAGCTTCCCACGCACACGTCCGGCAGCACAACACACTTACACTACTTAAACCCCGCCTTTTGTGCACCATTCTTATAGTGCTTCTCGGTGGCGTGCCGGACGCACATTATTTGCAAATGCCTTGCAATGCTAATCGTTTGCATGTCCTCTCGAGGGCGATGCATGCTGCGAATTTCAGGCCAATCGGATGCTTCCTTCTTGGTCTTGCGTTTTGGGTGGCCAGCAGTGTATATATTATACGTTGTGGGATGGGCCATGCATGTCACGAATGTATTGCTAAATTTAGTCTTGATTTTTACCTTTTTGTGGCTTAGAAAGTGATTTTTGATTTGTGGGGTTATTTATATATATATATATATATATATATATATATATATATATATATCCTGTTCCCACTAAAGGGGCCCTGACGACCGCCAATAGCGGTATAAATATTCCATCGGGATTAGAGGAAATGCTATCCCACATTCACCAACCCGCTTGGCCAGCGTGGTGAGTTATGCCCAAACCCTTCCACAATGACTCCACAATTTAAATCTTGGCCCTCAGTCTCCGGCAGCTGGAATGTACCTTGCCAAGACAGCGACCAGTGCGACATGAAGGCAGAGGTGCTAAGAATCACCGAAGGACCGGACTAGGCTGCCATCTGCTGCTGACCTTGGCTAGGTATAATGGACGCTCCCTATCTTCTGATTCAAGGCTTCTTGAATTGGACGAAGAACTACAAAGGTTCAAGTGGGGCATCGTCGGGTTAAGTGAAGTAAGAAGAAAAGGAGATCTCATTGAACTGAAAAGTGGGCATCTCTTCTACTATCGTGGGACAGATCCTAGCAGAACTAGTGGTGTTGGATTTATAATAAACAAGAAACTGAAGGATAAAGTTGTAGAAGTTGAAAGTTCCTCTGACAGAGCTGCACGACTCGTTATCGAATTCTCGAGTAGATACCAGGCTCAGATTATTCAAACTTATGCACCCACCACAAGTTATCCTGAAGAAGAAATTGCAAAATTTTATGAGGAAATTCGTCATCTAAATAACAAAGGCAAGCAGCACTTGAAGATAATTATGGGAGATTTCAATGCAAAAATAGGGCAACAGCAACAGAATGAAACTTCAGTAGGTAAATTCGGTCACAGCAACAGAAACCAGCGTGGAAATACTCTCGTAGAGTTTGCAGAGGCAGAAGGGTTTTTCATCATGAATTCCTTTTCAAGAAGAAGCCACATAAGAAATGGACTGGAGACATCCAGATGGGACGATAAGTGAAATTGATTTTATTATGTGTAACAAAAATTCGTCATCGAAACTGCAGTGTGCTAAACAAGTTCAACACAGGTAGTGACCATAGATTGGTGAGATGTAAGATGCATCTCAACACTAAACTCGAACGCGGTAAGCTCTTAAGACAAACAAAATGTATTGACATAACCAACCTTAAAAAACACCATAATACTTTCAAGTTGGAACTGAAGAACAGATTCTCTGCTTTAGAAGGCCTAACATCGTAAGAAGTGGATATTTCTGAAGTTAACAGAAAAGTAACCAAAGCTCTTATGGAAACAGCGACAAAATTAGCTGGGTCTAAGAATAAGTTGCATGTGAACAAATTATCAGGGAAAACCAAAATGTTAATGCAAAAAAGAAGAGATATGAGGACAACTAAAGAAGATGTGACTTCCAAAGTGGAATATTTAGAGCTATTTAAGACAGTGCGAAAAAGTATCACTGAATATGTAAAAAAATTCAACTGTGAACTAGTGAGGAAAGCAATTGAAAAGAACCAAAGCCTAAGATAGCAAAAAGACATCTCAGTAAAGGAAGAAAAGAGATTATGGCACTGAGAAAAGAAGATGGTTTCGTAACAAAAATAAGAGGCGAAATTTTGACAACAGTGAAAGATTTCTCCTCCAAATTATATGAAAGGGATGATACATGTACTCCAGACATCATCAAAGGTACCAGTACCAGAGTTCTTCCAGTCCTCCCAGCAGAAGTTCCACATGCAATCAAAAACATGAAGCGGGGAAAAGCTCCAGGAGAAGATGGAATTACTGTAGACATCATACAAGAATCAAGTGGAGAAATTGAAACAGTCCTCGCCCAAATTTTCACTCGATGCCTTAATGAAGGGAAGTTTCCTGAGGATTGGAACAACGCTACAATGATCCTGCTACATAAAAAAGGTGACATTGGGGATCTCAGGAATTACAGACCTATCAGCCTCCTATCAGTGGTTTGTAAAATCTTTACTAAAGTTCTTTCACACCGCTTGAAGGTAACACTGGACATGGCTCAACCGGGAGAACAAGCTGGATTCAGGAGTGGCTACAGCACTATAGATCATATCCACGTACTGAGAGAACTAATCGAAAGAGCGAGGGAATATGAACTTCCATTGTGCATGGCTTTTATCAATTATGAAAAGGCCTTTGATTCGGTGAAACCATCTGCAGTTACAATGGCTTTAAAATCCTGCGGTATTGAAGATGCATACATTAATATTATTAATAACATCTATGAAAGTGCAAAGATTAGGCTGTTTGAAAATGCAGCACACATAAAAATTGGAAAGGGAGATAGACAAGATGACACCATATCTCCGAAGCTCTTTAATGCCATATTGGAAAATGTCTTTTAATAACTGAACTGGGAAAACAAAGGGATAAAAATTAGTGGAGATTATCTAACCCACCTTCGTTTTGCTGATGACATAGTCATTTTTGCAGCTACCCCATCAGAGCTGCAGAGAATGATCCAGGAACTTGCTGATAAGAGTAAAGAAGTGGGATTAAAAATGAACTTTCAGAAGACAAAAGTGATGTACAATGCTTTTACAAGGAATGAAGATTTATCGATTGATGGCGAAAAGCTGGTGATAGGAGATGGGTACCTTTATCTCGGGCAGCAGATATCAAGTGAAGGTCACATTGATGAAGAAATTAATCGGTGTATAAAACTTGCCTGGAGAGCTTTTGGAAGAAACAGCGTAATTTTCAAGAGCATATATATGAAGTGGCGTTTCTGGTGTCAGAAATCAACAAGAAGACTCCAATGCTGACTGACGAAGCTCCCGACGTCACAAGACTTCTTCTTCTTTTTTTTTTTTTTTTGATTGGAGGTTTAACGACTACCGTGAGCAACTCAATGGGCTATATGCAGTCGCCCGTCCCTAATTTAGGGTCACTGGTTCCAGGGAAGGGAGAGAGCCAGTGCCGTAAGACAAACACAAAATCCATGCCTCACCGGGATTCGAACCCGGACCTCTTTTGGACGAATGATCAGAGGCCATCGCTTAGACCACTGCGCCACCGGTGCGGCCAAGACTTCTTGAACTAAATGTCAGGAACGAACAAATACACAACTAAATATGAATACATACCTTGAAGTCCATAGCTCTTGTTCCAGGAATAAAAGCAGCAGCATATGCTTCAAGAGCCACAAACCAAACAAAATAACCACACCCTGTGCAAGACCACCCAAGACACTAAAAAAGTTAAGATTAGGCACCACTACATTACAGAAAATTGAAGAATCTGATCAAATTGTTGAAAGATTAGGTTTAAACTCGAACTATAAAAGACCCACCGAGTGGTATTTTGTGAGCTAACCATTTTAACTCTGTAGGGTCCTTGATTAGTATAGTGTTTAATGTCAATTAAATCAAGAAAGTTTACTGAACGAAATTTACAAAGATACTGTTTAATAATGTGCTTGTATTTACCAAAAAATTCGGAAGATAGTTGTTATGAACAAGTTTTTTAATGTGTAAATTTAAATTACTTTTGGTGCTATCTGTGGTATTACAAATGTAAAAAACTCTATGCAACTGAGAAATGGTAATATTACGGTGTAACCGAATCGATGCATTTGAAGACCAATGAACATAATAGTTGATATGAAAATTAAAATCTTTTCTCTAATCATATATATCCAAATTAATATTTAGACCTCTATTTAAAGTGATATCCAAATGGAGAGTCACTCTGGATCTGCAAATTTCATAAGACACCCTACGCAAGGCGGTAGGACGAAGGCTTAGAACTCAAACCATGACCTATTTCATTCAGCAAATCCCGTTCCGATGCGATTATAATGCATACATTGGTATGAAGTCAAAAAGGAATCCTCGACGATACACCTGTTATTGCAAAAATGTAGTTCTTAGTTATTTTAAATTTTAATCTAAATTATAGAAGTAATTAGCTTTGGAAACTGAAAAATTTCTGGAAACATTGCGTGTTGAGTGAGAAACTAAAGCCGGAAGTTCAGAGGGACACGTTCCCCAGTGATAATAAAATGTGTTACCAGAGTTCTACAAAAAATAGTGTTACCAGAGTCTTACACAAAGGAAAATAAAAGGAATGCGTGATAAATTTTTTTTTATTAAAATAATGCTTTATTATCATGCTAAGTTTTTTTTAATCACCGAAGCTATGAGTTTTTTTCGTTTTCAGGATTTTATTTGTTGCTCCTCTCGCAGTACTTGGGGGGGGGTATTAACATTTTAAAACACAAATTTACATATCTGTATTTTCCAAAACTTTATTTGTTTCTAGAAAAGTATAAAACGCACGCTGTCATACACGAACTTTAACTCATGACATTATTATTCGAAGAGTCTCTCGTAGATAAAGCACTACTGTTCATTCCGGTTGTTCCAAACACAGCTTGAAGATAGAATTAAATAAAAATAACCAGCTAAATAATAATAAAACAGAAGATAGCTCATAAAAACAACTCCAGAAAAGCTCTGATATCAAAGGGGAGGAAACGATTCATAACCTAAAAGATGCCGTGTAACCAAATCCAGTAATAGTGGCAGTGAAAGTATGCTCTGTGGGTTTGAGACTATTTGAGATCTTATTAATTTTCTTCCACTTCGAGCACAGTCCCAGTGGACAGAACTTGCAGTGTTTCGTAACCAATGTCAGAAGTGGTAACACACGCCTCATTTTACCTACTCTTTGCTCATTCACCGTCGAGCGATATGTTCCGACTGTCAGTGTAGAATGAACCACTTCATAGGTAATTCACATCGCATTACCGTTTCATATTTGAATAATAACTTTTTTACTTAAAACTGTTTCCAGAGGCAACACTGGATACTTGAAACATTTCGAAATGGAAAATATTTCTTTGCAAGACATGCAAATGAGATATGATATTGCACCTTTGTACGGTAAGCTTAAAATGCTGCAATTTTTTTTTTTTTTTTTTTTTTTTTTATCTCAGAATGAATAAAAGTAGTAATATTTGTAACGTGAAGTGGTCACTTTTCGAAAATAAAGCGAAGAAAAACAAAAAGGAAATAAAAGTGGAAATTAAAGAAAAAAAAGCGTGTGGATTGACTTCGTGACACAAGCGCCCTGAAGAGGGAAAAATGAAAATTAACTAGAGAATCGGTGCAAGTTTAAATTGATTTGGGCATGTCTAGCGGAAGAAGGAGGCATTAGGGATTTGTACTTCCTCATGGGTGACGACCTTATCTCCTATCGGTGGGAAGAGGGATTGCCGGAGGTGGAGCGATCTTCTACGGGTGGCAACGACGCTGCCGCTTCAGCATCGTTATGTCATTTCTTTCAGGTTCTCCCATCACCTGGCCCTCTTTCAGCTGAAGGTTTTTACGTGTTATACCTGTCAATCTGAGATCTCCCCAGACTTAAGTGTTCCGAATCGATGACGCAATATTTCCATGCAAAAGAATACACCTTCATTAGATTCCAGAAGTAAGAGGTTTGCTGATTTACGTTTCCATTTTCTAATTTTCGAAATTTCTCGATGGAACGTTTGTTTCTTTTCAGGAATTTTCATCTTAACTCGTTATACTTTAGGCGATTTCGGTGTAACACAATTCATTTTTTATAACAAATTTTTCGACATGCATCGAACTAAGGTAAAATTTAAAGAACAGATTAAGAAATATAGTACGAACTTTTTTTTTTTTTTCATTCAGCGGGCCAGTTTCCTATACTGCACCCTCTACAGAATTTTTGTATTTAACTCTTTCACTATTTAAGTGCAGCTATTCATCAAAAACTGTCTCTTGTCTTTATTACAGCCAGCAACAATTCTGAGTCATTATTTTTATATCAAACAACGTAGGGTTTTTTTAAACCTTAGTTTGGCCATTTTTGCTAGAGCACCATATTTTAGAAAAATTCTTCCATGTGTGTTTTCCGGTTATCGCCCGTCTCTTTACCAATAATATTACAAATAATATTTGTGGTGTGGGTTGCAAAATTTTAAATTTGTTGAATTACTTTCAAAAATGAAATACATGAATTTCCATTTTTAAAATTCGACTGTCTGAACTATAAAACATACAAAAGTACGCCTAATCACTATGACATAACGTCATTCATTTTAGAGAGGGTACGTTTTTGAAATTAATATTTTCATATTAAGAGGCTTCTTTTTTTTTTTTTTTTTTTGCTTGTAATGAGAGAACTTTATTTCTTATATTTTGGATAAGCAAAAATCAAATAAATAAATAAAAATGCATCGAGCGTTCAATAATCAGCTTTTTAGTGAACTTAACAAAAAAAATATTTGATTGAATTCTTTCGTGTACATACATTTTTATAGGAAAATAAGAATATGATATGATGTAAGTTTGCTCGTTTCCGAAAAGTTTCCTGAAAGTTTTCAGGAAATAATTCTAAAATAAAAATGAAATAAAGTAAGGTAAAATTCTGTAAATTTTTTGTCACCGTTAGGTTTAGGACCTAGATTCTCTTGTTTTGCATTCGGAAACCAGGAAAATATGAAAACACTCTTTTGTCCCTTTCTTTATGATTTTTCGTTTTGTTTTGCGCTTTTCTTTCCCATACGACTTCACACGATGTCGTATGGGAAAAGTTTAAACGAAAGATTTGCAGTGCAAGTTTATTTAAGTTTTGATAACCGTTTTCATTTTCTGTGTCAAGTATATGCATAATCAAGAGGATTCGAAGGACAACAAATGCATTGGGTACACCATTACCCCAGTTACTTTTGCATGTAAACATGGTATGATGCCTGATTCTGAAGTCGTCGTACAGAAGCTCTTAATTCATTGTACAATTCTGTATCATGCGTATCTTCAGAGCTCCTGTATACCAAAGGCTCCTCGAATGTACACATAATTTGCATCATAATTTAGGTTGATACACTGATGAAACCTTTGTGGTAAATTACACCAAAATGTGGCGCTACCCCAGCTGCATCACTTTTTGAGAAAAGATACACCATTCTGTGGTGCAAACAAACCCTACAACATAGTGAAACTTTGCACCACGTTATGGTACAAGGTTGCACCATGTTGTTGTATTTTGTAACACACAATGGTATATCTTTTCCCAGAGTGGTGCAGCTGATGTAGCACTACATTTTAGTGCAACCTACCACACAATTTTTAAAAGTGTATAACTTTTCAGTTTTAAATTATGGATGTTTTAGAGGATACCAAATTCCGAACTGATTTTTATGCCTCTGCCTTGAACCTTTCATCAAGTGATTATATTTTATTAGTGAATCTCTTGCACTGCAGTCTTATCAAGGAATTGCACTGCGAAGCTTTCATCATGGAATTGCATCGCGGTATCAAGTATTGCGAAGCAAAATTTTGAGTTTTCCTTCAGAAACCTTGATTAGTCGTTGCACATGCAAACTGGTCCATATATTTTGGGTAGATAGATATTGTTAAAAATAAAGTCTGGGACTTCATAATTTTTATGTATCCTTCATCAATGCTGCAGTTCAGAAAAAAAATTGTTTGTCCTATATCGTTAATTACACCATGCATTGTACATTTTTCTGTTGAAGAATTTTTCCTCTAAAATTTTTCTCGAATAGAATATTCTAATACAATTTAGAGATCACAAGTTTAAAAATGGAAATGTTTTTAACATGCCTTACTGCATCCACATAGAAGGTATTTCCAGATAAAGCTGTTAAAGTAAAGTAAAAAAAAATAAATAATTTAAAGTACGGTAGATGTTACCCAAGATTCATTCCATGTCAATTCACAGAAAAATGGCGTTTTCAACCTGACCCCTTTGGATTTTTATGAAACTTTGTAGATTTGTTGACATACACAATTAATGAATGTGTGCCATTTTTTAGGGCTTTTGAATTTCCTGAGAGAGGAGGTGATAAAATTCAAGAAATTTGCCAAATTTCAGTGTTTCATAAGTCGTAAAAGTACTTATAACTCATGTTCTTTTTTATCACAGAGTGATGAGGTTTTTTTAAACCTCTTTTCACTGGCTTTAAAGTTACTTATTACTTAATGCATAATTTAACATTTTTAATTTCGAGGCCACACAGTTTAGACTTTGACTTTGAATTTTTCGAAAAGTGGCATTTTAATTTTTTTTAATGATATATGAAATTACATGGCACGGTTATAATATGTTATAAATTTGATGGTGACAATTGAAGGGAATCAATAATTACGAGAAATTGTAGAAGTTACATTCTCGGTAAATTTACCATATGACTAAAATGTGCACGTACCACTGACCAGTAAAGAAGCTTTATAATCTAGCCAACCAGCAGCAAATTATAATGTAACCAACCAGAAACACATATGCACTGTTTGGTGATGGGTTACTCTTATTTGTAAATCATTTCATGTAATATTTATTACAATACCAAAACTTTTATAATAATATATTAGCAGTTCAGCTTAACAAGGGTCCGAGTTATTTGCTGAAAAAGGGTAGACATAATGCATCGGAACTTGGCACTGATATCTAATTTTAAAATCTTAAAAAAATTATCTTCTTGTTCAGTGATGACAATTTTATGTTGTAACCATTAAAGAAAACTATTTTCATGTAAAATAATGAGCAAAGTTTGTATCAAGTGCAACGCATGAAAATGTTTTATGTGATCTTTATGTAATTTTGCAGTCAGACTGCTCACTTCAAATTGGGAAACAATTGCACTCTAGAGTAAATATTATAACCAGGATAAGCTTTCTCTGTCATTTTAACTGCGTTGGCAAAATTAATATTTCCTGCACTGGAAGTATTCCTGAGTTTTTCATTACATTCTTGCAAGATTTTGTAAATTCATGGAGTTGCTATCTTTTCATCCATTTTTTTCAGTATGTCAGTTCTTGGCAAGTTTAAAATATCTTCTTTGTTCTCTGAAGGAATATACACTGAAGAGCAATTGAATTGGAGATACCTGTCTAGTAACGTGCAGCACCACCTTTCGCCCTGATGACGGCTGCGATTCGTCTCGGCATGGACTCGACAAGACACCGGAAGCGTTGGGAAGCCATACGGATCCACGACCCCTGAACAAGCTCCCACAGTTCACGAAGATTTGATGGAGGGGGTCAGAGCCTCGAATACCTCTCTCGATGGCATCCCAGATGTGCTCAATGGGATTGAGGTCAGGCGACCTAGCTGGCCAAGGAAGCGAGGTCACGTCGGTGGAGTGTTCATCCGACCATTCGGATACAATTCGGAAGCGATGGCACGGTGCATTGTCTTGTTGCAGGATGAGGTACCCAGTGGGATGTTGAAGACGCACAAACGGGACCAAATGGTCGTCCAGGATATCCCGGTAACGTTGACCTGTGAGGGACAATGTCACACGTACCATGGGTCCCATTTCAGTCCACGTAAACAGTCCCCAGACGAGAACGCCACCCCCACCAGCTTGAAGAATACCCTGCTGGCAAGAAGGATCCATCGCTTCATGTGGTTTGCGCCGTACTCGTATCCTGCCATACGCATGCACCAACGTGAATCTCGACTCATCAGTCCAGGCAACATTTTTCCACATGTCTAGGGACCAGTGGCGATGTTTCTGCGCCCATGCTAATCTTTGCACCCTGTGATGTGCGGTCAGCAGCGATACCCTCGTGGGACGATGGCTTCTCTACCCCATAGCGAGGAGATGGTTATAGATGGCGTGGATGCTTACACGTTTTTGTACACCAGCGCTAAATTGCCGAGTGATTTCTTGCACTGTGGCACGTCTATCCGCTGTTACAATGCGAGTTAGCCGACGATGACCCTGCTCGCCCACACACTGTTGTCCATGGCAGTTGGCCTTTGCAGGGATGGTTTTACCGGATTCGATGTATTCACGGTGCACCCGTGACACAGTGGTTCGAGAAAATCCCAGTGCCTGCACGACTTCCGAGATGGAGTTACCCATTCGTCGGGCCCCGACAATTTGCCAAAGATCAAATGCGCTTAGATCCTTCGTCTTATCCATACTGCGTCCGACTCTAACTGATTCTCGTCTCATCACTCCTTATATTGTCGGATCGCTGCATACGTGATGTCGTTTCCGCTTACATGGTCGCCCACAGCGCCACATTTGCATAACGCCAGCTGTCTCTATTTCAATTGCTCTTCAGTGTATATATATATATATATATATATATGGGATGTAAGGTCAGGTGATGCGTAACATCACAGCCTCTTCTTGACAAATGTCAACCCCGCCTTCTCGTGGTGCATCCTGTTCCCACTAAAGGGGCTCTGACGACCGCCCATAGCGGCATAACTATACCATCGGGATTAGAGGAAATTCTATCCCACACTCACCAACCCGCTTGGCCAGCGTGGTGAGTTATGGCCAAACCCCTCCAAAATGATTCCACAACTTAAATCTTGGCCCTCAGTCTCCGGCAGCTGGAATGTACCTGGCCAAGGCAGCGGCCAGTGCGACATGAAGGCAGAGGGTGCTAAGAATCCCCGGAGGACCGGACTAGGCTGCCATCTGATGCTGACCTTGGCTACTTACAATGGACGCTCCCTATCTTCTGATTCAAGGCTTCTTGAATTGGAAGAGGAACTACAAAGGATCAAGTGGGACATCGTGGGGCTAAGTGAGGTAAGGAGAAAAGGAGAAGATCTCATCGAACTGAAAAGTGGACATCTCTTCTACTATCGTGGGACAGATACTGGCAGAACTAGTGGTGTTGGATTTATAATAAACAAGAAACTGAAGGATAAAGTTGTAGAAGTTGAAAGTTCCTCTGACAGAGCTGCACGACTTGTTATCCAACTCTCGAAAAGATACCAGGCTCAGATTATTCAAACTTATGCACCCACCACAAGTCATTATGAAGAAGAAATTGAAGAATTTTATGAGGAAATTTGTCATCTAAATAATAAAGGTAAGCAGCACTTGAAAATAATTATGGGAGATTTCAATGCAAAAATAGGGCAACGGCAACAGAATGAAACTTCAGTAGGTAAATTCGGTCACGGCAACAGAAACCGGCGTGGAAATACTCTCGTTGAGTTTGCAGAGGCAGAAGGGTTTTTCATCTTGAACTCCTTCTTCAAGAAAAAGCCACACAGGAAATGGACATGAAGACATCCAAATGGGACGACAAGTGAAATTGATTTTATTATGTGTAACAAAAAATTCGTCATAGAAGACTGCAGTGTGCTAAACAAGTTCAACACAGGTAGTGACCATAGATTGGTGAGATGTAAGATGCACCTCAACACTAAACTTGAACGTGGCAAGCTCATAAGACAAACAAAATCTATTGTCATAACCAACCTTAAAAAACACCATAATACCTTCAAGTTGGAACTGAAGAACAGGTTTTCTGCTTTAGAAGGCCTAACATCGGAAGAAGTGGACATCTCTGAAGTTAACAGAAAAGTAACCAAAGCTCTTATGGAAACAGCAACAAAATTAGCTGGGTCTAAGAACAAGTTGCATGTGAACAAATTATCAGGAAAAACCAAAATGTTGATGCAAAAAAGAAGAGAGATGAGGACAACTAAAGAAGATGTGACTTCCAAAGTGGAATATATAGAGCTATGCAAGACAGTACGAAAAAGTATCACCGAAGACGTAAGGAAATTCAACTGTGAACTAGTGAGGAAAGCAATTGAAAACAACCAAAGCCTAAAGATAGCAAAGGGACATCTCAGTAAGTGAAGAAAACAGATTATGGCACTGAGAAAAGAAGATGGTTCTGTAACAAGAAATAGAGGCGAAATTTTGACAAGAGTGAAAGATTTCTACTCCAAATTATATGAAAGGGATGTTATATGCACTCCAGACATCATGAAAGATACCAGTACCAGAGTTCCTCCAGTCCTTCCAGCAGAAGTTGCACATGCAATCAAGAACATGAAGCGAGGAAAAGCTCCAGGAGAAGATGGAATTACTGTAGACATCATACAAGAAGCAAGTGGAGAAATCGAAACAGTACTCGCCCAAATTTTCACTCGATGCCTTAATGAAGGAAAGATTCCTGAGGATTGGAACACCGCTACAATGATCCTGCTACATAAGAAAGGTGACATTGAGGATCTCGGAAACTACAGACCTATCAGCCTCCTATCAGTAGTTTATAAAATCTTCACTAAAGTTCTTTCACACCGCTTGAAGGTAACACTGGACATGGCTCAACCGAGAGAACAAGCTGGATTCAGGAGTGGCTACAGCACAATAGATCATATCCACGTGCTGAGAGAACTAATTGAAAGAGCGAGGGAATATGAACTTCCATTGTGCATGGCTTTTATCGATTATGAAAAAGCCTTTGATTCGGTGAAACCATCAGCAGTTACAATGGCTCTGAAAACCTGTGGTATTGAAGATGCATACATTAATATTATTAATAACATCTATGAAAATGCAAGTGCAAAGATTAGGCTGTTTGAAAATACAACACACGTAAAAATTGGAAAGGGAGTGAGACAAGGTGACACCATATCTCCGAAGCTCTTTAATGCCACATTGGAGGGTGTTTTTCAGTCACTGAGCTGGGAAAACAAGGGGATAAAGATTAGTGGAGATTATCTAACCCACCTTCGTTTTGCTGATGACGTAGTCATTTTTGCAACTACCCCATCAGAGCTGCAGAGTATGATCCAGGAACTTGCTGACAAGAGTAAAGAAGTGGGATTAAAAATGAACTTTCAGAAGACAAAAGTGATGTTCAATGCTTTTACAAGAAATGAAGATTTATCGATTGATGGAGAAAAGCTGGAGATAACAGACACGTACGTTTATCTTGGACAGCAGATATCAAGTGAGGGTCACATTGATGAAGAAATAAATCGGCGTACAAAACTTGCCTGGAGAGCTTTTGGAAGAAACAGCATAATTTTCAAGAGCAATATGCCATTATGTCTTAAAAGAAAAGTGTTTGATCAATGCATCCTTCCAGTGCTTACGTATGGTGCAGAGACGTGGACCTTAACTAAAAGAGACATACAAAGGCTGCAGACAACTCAAAGAGGCATGGAGAAATGCATGCTTGGTGTAACCAGGAGAGATAAGAAGAGGAACACGTGGATCCGAAAAATGACAAGAGTGAAAGACATCATGATCAGAGTTAAATCCCTGAAATGGCAATGGGCTGGACATACTGCCAGAAGGACAGATCATCGATGGACAGCCGAAATTTTAGATTGGATTCCAAGGGACAGGAAAAGACCCAGAAGAAGACCACATGGGAGATGGGTGGATGAAATTCGAAAGTATGCAGGGGTGACATGGAGGAGACTGGCACAAGACAGGCCGTTGTGGAGGAAACTTGGGGAGACCTTCGTCCAGCAGTGGATTGATAATGGTTGACAATGATGATGATGATGATATATATGTATATTCTATTAAGAAGAGACCTAAGCAAAAAAAATATTTTAGACTCATACCAAGTACAACATAGAAAAGGTTATGTATCTACCGGTGTGAGTAAAAAGAGAAAAAATAAAAAATAAAATAAAACAACTGTTTGTAGAAAGTGTCGAGAATACTGAGCCTTGGCTTTATCAAGGACCAGCAAAAACTCTGCATTTTCTCACTTCCACAAAGACCTAGTTGGAAATGTGTTTCTGCAAAGCCATAGATGCAAGTATGTGTCGTGTGCGTCCTTCTGGTAGGTAGGTCACATCTCCTGGTACGTTACATATGTTCTTTGAAGGGATATACAGTTTATATATATTGTGGAGGAAACTTGGGGAGACCTTCGTCCAGCAGTGGATTGATAATGGTTGACAATGATGATGATGATGATATATATATGGAGAGGTGCATGCTTGGTGTAACCAGGAGAGATAAGAAGATGGACTCGTGGATCAGAAAAATGACAAGAGTGGAAGACATCATGATCAGAGTTAAATCCCTGAAATGGCAATGGGCTGGACATACTGCCAGAAGGACAGACCATCGATGGACAGCCGAAATTTTAGATTGGATTTCAAGGGACAGGAAAAGACCCAGAAAAAGACCACATGGGAGATGGGTGGATGAAATTCGAAAATATGCGGGAGTGACATGGAGGAGACTGGCACAAGACAGACCGTTGTGGAGGAAACTTGGGGAGACCTTCGTCCAGCAGTGGATTGATAATGGTTGACAATGATGATGATGATGATATATATATATATATATATATATATATATATATATATATATATATATATATAGGGATGTAAGGTCAGGTGATGCGTAACATCACAGCCTCTCCTTGACAAATGTCAACCCCGCCTTCTCGTGGTGCATCCTGTTCCCACTAAAGGGGCTCTGACGACCGCCAATAGCGGTATAACTATACCATCGGGATCAGAGGAAATTCTATCCCACACTCACCAACCCGCTTGGCCAGCGTGGTGAGTTATGGCCAAACCCCTCCAAAATGACTCCACAACTTAAATCTTGGCCCTCAGTCTCCGGCAGCTGGAATGTACCTGGCCAAGGCAGCGGCCAGTGCGACATGAAGGCAGAGGGTGCTAAGAATCCCCGGAGGACCGGACTAGGCTGCCATCTGATGCTGACCTTGGCAACGTACAATGGACGCTCCCTATCTTCTGATTCAAGGCTTCTTGAATTGGAAGAGGAACTACAAAGGATCAAGTGGGACATTGTTGGGCTAAGTGAGGTAAGAGAAAAGGAGAAGATCTCGTCGAACTGAAAAGTGGACATCTCTTCTACTATCGTGGGACAGATACTGGCAGAACTAGTGGTGTTGGATTTATAATAAACAAGAAACTGAAGGATAAAGTGGTAGAAGTTGAAAGTTCCTCTGACAGAGCTGCACGACTCGTTATCCAACTCTCGAGAAGATACCAGGCTCAGATTATTCAAACTTATGCACCCACCACAAGTCATGCTGAAGAAGAAATTGAAGAATTTTATGAGGAAATTTGTCATCTAAATAATAAAGGTAAGCAGCACTTGAAAATAATTATGGGAGATTTCAATGCAAAAATAGGGCAACGGCAACAGAATGAAACTTCAGTAGGTAAATTCGGTCACGGCAACAGAAACCAGCGTGAAATACTCTCGTTGAGTTTGCAGAGGCAGAAGGGTTTTTCATCTTGAACTCCTTCTTCAAGAAAAAGCCACACAGGAAATGGACATGGAGACATCCAAATGGGACGACAAGTGAAATTGATTTTATTATGTGTAACAAAAAATTCGTCATAGAAGACTGCAGTGTGCTAAACAAGTTCAACACAGGTAGTGACCATAGATTGGTGAGATGTAAGATGCACCTCAACACTAAACTTGAACGTGGCAAGCTCATAAGACAAACAAAATGTATTGACATAACCAACCTTAAAAAACACCATAATACCTTCAAGTTGGAACTGAAGAACAGGTTCTCTGCTTTAGAAGGCCTAACATTGGAAGAAGTGGACATCTCTGAAGTTAACAGAAAAGTAACCAAAGCTCTTATGGAAACAGCAACAAAATTAGCTGGGTCTAAGAACAAGTTGCATGTAAATAAATTATCAGGAAAAACAAAAATGTTGATGCAAAAAAGAAGAGAGATGAGGACAACTAAAGAAGATGTGACTTCCAAAGTGGAATATATAGAGCTATGCAAGACAGTACGAAAAAGTATCACTGAAGACGTAAGAAAATTCAACTGTGAACTAGTGAGGAAAGCAATTGAAAACAACCAAAGCCTAAAGATAGCAAAGGGACATCTCAGTAAGGGAAGAAAACAGATTATGGCACTGAGAAAAGAAGATGGTTCTGTAACAAGAAATAGAGGCGAAATTTTGACAAGAGTGAAAGATTTCTACTCCAAATTATATGAAAGGGATGATACATGCACTCCAGACATCATGAAAGATACCAATACCAGAGTTCCTCCAGTCCTTCCAGCAGAAGTTGCACATGCAATCAAGAACATGAAGCGGGGAAAAGCTCCAGGAGAAGATGGAATTACTGTAGACATCATACAAGAAGCAAGTGGAGAAATCGAAACAGTACTCGCCCAAATTTTCACTCGATGCCTTAATGAAGGAAAGATTCCTGAGGATTGGAACACCGCTACAATGATCCTGCTACATAAGAAAGGTGACATTGAGGATCTTGGAAACTACAGACCTATCAGCCTCCTATCAGTAGTTTATAAAATCTTCACTAAAGTTCTTTCACACCGCTTGAAGGTAACACTGGACATGGCTCAACCGAGAGAACAAGCTGGATTCAGGAGTGGCTACAGCACAATAGATCATATCCATGTGCTGAGAGAACTAATTGAAAGAGCGAGGGAATATGAACTTCCATTGTGCATGGCTTTTATCGATTATGAAAAAGCCTTTGATTCGGTGAAACCATCAGCAGTTACAATGGCTCTGAAAACCTGCGGTATTGAAGATGCATACATTAATATTATTAATAACATCTATGAAAATGCAAGTGCAAAGATTAGGCTGTTTGAAAATACAACACACATAAAAATTGGAAAGGAGTGAGACAAGGTGACACCATATCTCCGAAGCTCTTTAATGCCACATTGGAGGGTGTTTTTCAGTCACTGAGCTGGGAAAACAAGGGGATAAAGATTAATGGAGATTATCTAACCCACTCGTTTTGCTGATGACGTAGTCATTTTTGCAACTAGCCCATCAGAGCTGCAGAGTATGATCCAGGAACTTGCTGACAAGAGTAAAGAAGTGATTAAAAATGAACTTTCAGAAGACAAAAGTGATGTTCAATGCTTTTACAAGAAATGAAGATTTATCGATTGATGGAGAAAAGCTGGAGATAACAGATACGTACGTTTATCTTGGACAGCAGATATCAAGTGAGGGTCACATTGATGAAGAAATTAATCGGCGTACAAAACTTGCCTGGAGAGCTTTTGGAAGAAACAGCATAATTTTCAAGAGCAATATGCCATTATGTCTTAAAAGAAAAGTGTTTGATCAATGCATCCTTCCAGTGCTTACGTATGGTGCAGAGACGTGGACCTTAACTAAAAGAGACATACAAAGGCTGCAGACAACTCAAAGAAGCATGGAGAGGTGCATGCTTGGTGTAACCAGGAGAGATAAGAAGAGGAACTCGTGGATCCGAAAAATGACAAGAGTGGAAGACATCATGATCAGAGTTAAATCCTGAAATGGCAATGGGCTGGACATACTGCCAGAAGGACAGATCATCGATGGACAGCCGAAATTTTAGATTGGATTCCAAGGGACAGGAAAAGACCCAGAAGAAGACCACATGGGAGATGGGTGGATGAAATTCGAAAGTATGCAGGGGTGACATGGAGGAGACTGGCACAAGACAGACCGTTGTGGAGGAAACTTGGGGAGACCTTCGTCCAGCAGTGGATTGATAATGGTTGACAATGATGATGATGATATATATATATATATATATATATATATATATATACACTATATTGACAAAAGTCCCCGGACACCCCTTCAAAAGCATATGAACGGATCCTCTGCGTTGTCAAGATGCGCTGTACAGCTGCAAACGGTATAAAAACAAGCCTGAAGCTGACCGCGATCATATCGCATTGTGAGGTTGAGTGAAAATGTCGCGGCGGGAGAGAACTGACTTTGAGAAAGGAAATATTGTTGGGTGTTATATTAGTGGGCTGTCCATAAGAGAAACCGAGAGGCGTTTAAACATACCCAAGTCAACTGTTTTGGATGTACTGAGTCAGTGGAAAACACATGGCGTGCCTGAAGCAGGAAAAATTACCGGCAGGAGAAACTCAGTGATCGAGGACGTCAAAGACTCAGGAGAGTCGTAACAGATAATCGACGGAGTACTGCACAAGACCTCATTGTACAGGTGAGTAAAAATGCTGGAACCTTTGTATGTACACGTACCATTTGAAGCGAACTTCATTCCCTGGGTTACCGTGGTCGCACGGCTGCTCATAAGCCTTTCATCTCCGCTCGGAATGCTACTCGTCGTTTAGCATGGTGTAAAGAACATTTATCGTGGACCGTAGATCAATGGAAACGGGCCCTATGAACTAATGAATCCATATACACGTTCCATCTGTCTGATGGCCGTGTGTGGGTATGGCGACAGCCGGAGGAACGCTATTTACCAGAGGAATGTACTGTTACTATATAGTCAAGTTTGGAGCTGGCAGTGTACTCGTGTGGGGGTTTATTTCGTGGTATGGTCCCGGCCTATTTGTTATCGTGGACAAACCTGCTAACCAGCACGTCTACCTTGATATTCTGGACAATTATGCCCTACCAACTCTGTGGCAATAATATGAAACTGAGCCCTGTTGGTACCAGCAGAATAATGCACCGAGCCATAAAGCAAGGACTGTTACGTCGTGGTTTGATGATAATTCCCTACCGTGAATGGGCTGGCCAGCACACAACCCTGACCTTAATCCCATAGAGCAGCTTTGGGATGAATTAGAGCGCCGCATAAGAAGTTTGGAACCGAGCCCTACTACTGAGCAACAGTTAGCGGCAGCTTTATGTACTGAATGGAAGCGCATACCTATCGGCTGTATTCCAAAACCTTGTCGAAAGCATGTCTCTAAGGATTAGTGCATGCATTACGGCCAAATCTGGACCAACATCGTACTAATGTACGTCAATAAATGCTATGTTGTGTTTGTCTTCTAGGTGTCCGGTGACTTTTGCCAATATAGTGTATATTAGATTTGCAAAAAGAGATTATTATCCGCTTTCAAGCCAAGGGTGTCGGTATTCCTGAAACAGCGCAGTTTGTGAACTATTCGCATGCTGTTGTGGTTAAAGTGTATTGTGATTGGAGAAATGGCACCATTGCGAATAAGCGAAGTGGAAACTGCGGAGCACCACGTGACATTGATGTGAGAGATGAACGTTAGCTTTGAAGGTGCGTGAGGGTCGATCGACACTCTACAGTGGAGAAACTCACTGGCCAAATGAACCAGGGGGCTACCGGAAGTGTGTCTCCGATGCAGACGAATGGTCACTGCACCTACGCTAACGAAGGTGCATCGGCAGAAAAGGCTTACATTTGCACGGCAGTATTGGAATTGGACTTCCGCTGATTAGCAAAGGATTGCCTTCTCCGATGAGTCACGTTTTCTGCTTCATCGAACGAAAGGACGTTGGCGTATGAGGCGAGAAACATCAGAGAACAAACACTCTTCCACCATTGCTGAAAGAACACAACCTGGTGGGAGCAGCATTATGGTCTGGGGAATGTTATCGTGGCATTCCCTGGGTCCCATACCTATGGAAGATACTATTAACCAAATTCGTTACGAATCCATCCTTGCAGACCACGTACACCTATACATGCTGATTGTCTTTCCTGGGGCGGATGGGATCTTGCAGCCCGACAATGCTACGTGTCACACAGCTAGAAATGTCCGAGAGTGGTTAGAAGAGCACGATGGAGGCTTCGAAGTACTTCCCTGGCCTCCTAATTCCCCAGACTTAAACCCAGTTGAGCATCTGTGGGATCACCTCGATCGTTTTGTTCGCTCTATGGATCCTCCAAAACGCACCCTCCAGCAGCTGTCAGATGCACTGCAGTCAGCATGACTCACATACCTGCATGGTTCCACACACCTGCATAGCTCCACATAGACGCATGGCTCGTGACTCAATAAGGTGCTGGAAGCACGTTATTGGGTCACTCCCAGCCGTCTACTAGCTGCTGTCCGCTCTGCACACGGCAGTTACTCTAGATATGACTCGACCGTGTATATATATATGCAAAGAGAGAGAGAGAGAGAGAGGTGTGTGTGTGGGGGAGGGCCATGAAAATAATGAAACAAATGCTTTACTTCTTCCGTGTCTTCAAAGATATTCAAGACACAGCCAACCCACAAGTGTTCTACACAGAGACACGTCACTATGGCAGATATATCTGCTAGTACTATCTCACATTTATCAGAAGTAGCATATTATTCTATTCTGCTAACTGTAGAATTTGAAAAAACTCGTATTATGTTTTTGTCCACTGGGATAAAACATTAAAGTTTGTGAGTGTTGATTATTGTTCTTGATGTTTCAAACTGTGGATGTAATAGTTTTTTTCAGCTTCATACTGACTTTCACTGAGGTATTCAAAATCACAGACTAGCATGTGTTTCGATATCAAATTATGTACTTGATAGGGTGTCATTATCTGCATTATTATACGGCCTTCATTAACTTGCTTTAGCTGCAACACTTTAAAATTGACACAATGCCACAAACACCATCACAGACACTATTACCGTGGGATGTTGCATAAAAGTGCCACTGTGTTCTAAAATCTATTAATTTTAGCAGAAATTGATCACATTTTTTTTTTCTGTTCTTTATATTCTGCCGCTGATCCATTTGAATAATAAAAAATGTGTCTTTCTTTAAACGTTTATTGATATTTGCAAGCACTGTTGAAAAAGATGAACTGGTACTGCATTGTGCTGCAATCTCTCCAAAATTATGCCATAATTTGTTCATTACGTTTTCCTTAAATTTTTGTATTATGCAACAAATGGGTGAGTGGTGGCTTGAAAATTACTCCAATGGAATCCTGGAGCAGAATCTTGCAACAAAAACGTATAATTCTTAAAAAAGTCATATGTTACCAAAAATTCACCAGCTTGCTAATTTGCTTTTAGTTCATTATGAAAAGCTGCCTGTTATTTAGCTATAAATAAACATCCAAATGAACAATACATTTTTGTAAAAAAAAACCGAACAAACCTTACAGAATCATCAATGGTTGTTGTTAATGTATTGAACAATTTGTGGATATTCACTGCTTGTAAGTTATGTCATCAATTACATTAGAATCAAACAAATCATCAAAATTATTTTCAATTTTTCAGCTCCTGGGCATTTGTTTGTATTAATCTAAATAAGCAAACTAGTGGACGTGATTCACAAGTAGTATTCACTGTGTAGTCTTTACATGTTCGAATTTTTGACCTGCATCACTCTTGGCAGATAACTCTTCCGTTTCGTATCCAATTAGTTTTAATTTGACATTTTGTTGAATGGTACTACACAGTAGAGCTAATTTCAGACTCAATTTTTGGAGCCCGAGCCCGACAGAGCCCGTGGTATATTAGCCCGAACCCGACAGAGCCCGTGGTATATCAGCCCGAACCCGACAGAGCCCGTGGTATATCAGCCCGAACCTACCTGAGCCTGAATTTTATATTGCAAGATAGATTCCGGGCCCGAAAACTGGCTAACCTGTTCAAGCATTAATGAAAAAACATTTCCTTTTCCACACTTCCACTCTCTCCTCCTCCTGAAATTAACCAATGTATTTCTCATATGGGGAGAGGGAAGAGACCTCTATCTATATTTACAGTGTAACGGAACGATTTTCTTTGACGGTTAGTTTCCACATGAAGTGCTTCGGACGGCCGGATATACAAAATAATCGGGCGGTACTGCAATTGTTTGGTGCTCAAATAATGATAACATTATCGCGCCGTAATGCGCGGCAATATGTACGTTGCTAAATAGAATTAGCAGGTAGCTACTGCGTGGAGATAGGGGTAAATTATCGTCCGCATACTATCAACTATCTATAGTTCTTGAAAAAAGCTTTTTCTTCTCTGCATGAATACACTAATGCGCGGCCTATAGCATTTTTTACCCAAGCCTGGAATAAATAGCCATCTCAAATGCCCGCTCCCCAACCAGAACCACTTACCGAAGAATTCTCTTTATCAACTATAGTATAAAGTGTCTCATTTGCTAAATCATATAAAATCACATCTATATATAAAAATAAATTCTCTCGCTCTCCCTCTCTCTAACAGCACGAGCACGAACCGCAGTAAATATTCTACAGCCCGAGCCCGATTCGGACCCGGACTCTGCTTCGTGCTTTCGGGCTGGTGCTCAGCTCGTCTCAGCTCTGCTGCACAGATGATGTGAGCGCCACTTGTGTCTGCAAGAGCACAATTTTTAGGCCTTAATTCACAAAACTTGGAAAATTAAATTTTTAGAGTGGGGTACCTTGCAAAATAGGTATTCTTCCTGCAAATTGGAGTAATGCAAAAAAATTGAACATCTGTTCTACGACACCAGTTCTCTCTCTCCATTTCTTAAAACCAGTGGAACCAAATTAGGGACGGGTGACTGTTTATAGCCCTTAGAGTTGCTGACAATAGTTTTTTTAACCCCAAACAAAAACAAAAGTTCTTATGCATTTTTTACATTTATACGTGATCAAATTTTGATCCCTTGAAAGAGTTATGATAGACGCGCCACTGTATTCCTTTTGATGCACGTCTCTGTCTGTATCTAGACACTGAGTGGAAATAAAATATGGCACACCTGTTTTTTGGGCAAAGCAACTCCATCACCGCTCTCGCTAGTAGACGAACAAACCGCTTGTCAGGTATATAGGTATAAGAGGACGTCACTGCATTCACATAAATGGTAAATCGATGTCAGGACGGATAAACGTGGTGAGCGAACAGAGTTTGCAAGAGGGATGATAGTTAATGCCGGACGCATGGGTCGCTCTTTCGCGGAGTTGGAACAGAGATTGCACTGTCCCCGTTCGACAGTATCAAGAGTGTATAGGGAATACGACATTTCCGGAATTACATCGCATTGCGGATAGCACTGTGGGCGGAAAAAGGTATTAGATGAACGTGGCTTTGGGCGTCTGTCTTGCATAGTTGCAATCTACCGGAGAGCGACAGCGGTACAAATCACCACCGACATCGACGAGGGAGGCGCCAAAAATGTGTCCTATCATCAGCTGATCACTAGACGCAGTGGGTTATATGGGAGACACCGACAAACAAGAATTCCATTGCTAACGCCACATCACATGACTGTACGCCTCAATTGAGCGACAGAACATCGACATAGAACCTTGGATGAGTGGAGACGTGTCTCCTGGTCCAATGAGGCCCGTTTTGAGTTGTTTTGTGCAGACCGAAAGGTGGGGATCTGCACGACAAGAAGGAACTGTTCCAAGATATCACAGCCTTACAATTTAACGCAGGTCCAACGCTGAGCCAACGTCTATTAGGAATAGAAGACGGTGACTCAGTGCTGGGCCTACGTTAAGTTGCAAGGCTGTGTTACTTGGGTGATGTAGGATCGGTTATGATTTGGGACGTACTCAACTGGCACACGTTGAGACCTCTGCTACGTTCAGATGCATCTCTAAACGGTCGACTTTACGTGCCTATCATTGCGGATCATCTGCATCTGTTCATGGTCATTATGCACCTACAGGGCAATGAACTGTTCCGTCAGAACAACGCGCCTCCCCACAGAGCTGTGGGAATTAGAACATGGTTAAAGAGCATTCCGTAGAAGTCCCCATGCTGGAATGTCCTCCCCATTTACCAGACATGAACTCTGGGAAAATCTTTAGTATGCTGTGAGAAGGTCCGTTCGCGCTTTGAATCCTCTACCCAGTAATGGGACGGAATTATGGACAGCAGTGAGGAAGCATGAGTGGAGGTACCTGTGAACTGCTTTCGTGACCTAGTGGACCCAATGCTTCGCTATATGACTGCCCTCATCCGGGTGAAAGGTGGACCTACCACTTACTAGATAGGTATCCCATGATTTCTGTCTACTCAGTGTATACATGTAGTATGTTTCTAAAAAAACCCCAGTTTCTTTGATCAAATATAATTTCCACCTCTTCGTCACTCTTAACGCATGAGTCTAAAACTGGATTTTGGAAGTGTTTCATGAGCTCGAGCAGTTTATGTTCTTTTCACTGTAGTAATCGCTCATCGATGTTGTCTCGTGGCTTCACAGTATTCCTCGGTACTAATGGGGTGCAATTCTTGAGGAAAATCTCACAAATCCTGAGGGTGTGCTACCGTGATGGGAGACAGTAGAAACGGAAACTTTCCGCTGATCCTTTGATCAGCGATTTAACCATCAGGAAGAAAGAAGCAACGTTCAGTATACCCTGACTATCCGCTTAGCCTCCCACCCGCAGTAAAAATCCTTCAGTTATAGCTCTCCAACGCACATGGCCGACCAATAGTGACAACGACGTCGCCATAACGCGAATATCTATATTTTTTAGAAACGCGACCAAACCCGAGGTCTTCAATTTTTTACTGTACGTACTCACAACTTTTAGAACAATTATGTACTTTTTAAGTCTCAGTTCAAACTCGAATATGAGCTTTTAGACAGGAACTATATTAGGCAGTGGAAGTACACACCAACTACCTTCCACTGCACAGTCAGGTTAGCCATTCCGCTAGCATAGGTCTTCAGGATAGTTGAGGGAAAGGTGAGGCCTTACATCGTGCACTAGCGGTGTTGGGCAAGGAGAAGCTAAGTGTTCGTGGAATATATATTGTGCTTGACTTGCCCTTGGATATGGTGAGAACCAGGGGTGGTTTGTCCATAGGAGCACATAAGCCGATGTTCTACGCTTCGTATTCGAAGATAGTTTATGGAAAAAAACAAAAAAACAAAACAACAATTAACGATTTGTTACAAAATGCTGCAAAGATTAAAGCAAGACGTATTAGTGTAGTCCTCAAAAAAGAAAATTCGGGTATATTGCGGGACCGACTGTGCACGTACGGACACATGATGGATTGGTAAGAAAAACATAAATGTGAGACAGTCGGATCATGAGACATAACAAAACAAACAACACACGCGCCATTTGAGTAAACTGACGGCAATATTGTGTCAACATACTATACACTGAAGTGCCAGAAAAACTGGTACAGACGAGCTTATGCCAAATACACAGCAACGTCTCCTATGCGCGTACTCGGTTGCGTCCGCCGGTGTGTATATAAAGCGATAGACATCCTTGCTAGCTGATGTCAGAGCTGTTTTCGGCATGAGAATGACAAGTAATAACGATTTAAGCGATTTTCAACGCGGTGTGATAGTTGGCGCTCGTGAGATGGGCCATAGTATTTCGGAGGTAGAAACGAAGTTCGGATTTTCACGGACGACCATTGCAAGGGTGTACCGTGACTACAAGAATTCCGGCAAAACCTCCAACTTACGATACCAGTGTGGCCGTAAAAAGACATTGGGTGAACATGACCATCGTCGGCTGTCAAGAATCGTTTCACGCGATAGGCGTGCAACACTCTCGCAGGTATCATCGGAATTCAATGCTGGAGTCTCAACAAACATGAGCGTCCGGACTGTGCAACGTACCCTGCACGATATGGGCTTTGGGAGCCGACGCCCAACTCGAGTCCTCTTGATGGGTGCACGACACAGAGCTATGCGCCTCGCTTGGGCACGGCAACACCGCCACTGAACAATTGATGACTGGAAACAAGCAGCCTGGTCTGACGAGTCGCGTTTCGAACTGTATCGGGCAAATGGAAGGATTCGTGTGTGGCGCAAACCCCATGAAGCCATGGATTCCACCTGTCAACAGGGAACTGTACCGGCTGGGGGGGGTTCGTATTGGTATGGGGCGTATTTAGCTGAACTTCCCTGGGACACCTGGTACGTCTACAAATGTCTGTGAGCGGCCAACGCTATGTGCGCTTCCTTTCTGACGAGGTACACCCGTTCATGTCCTACATTCATGCTGATGGGTTGGGCCTGTTCCAACAGGACAATGCAGCTCCACGCAAGTGTCGGGACGCCACGTTATGTTTAGAGGAGCATTCATCTGAGTTTGGGGTGTTGCCATTCCCACCCAAGTCCCGAGATTTGAGCGTGATAGAACACATTTGGGATGTCATGCAACGCGCAATCGAACACAGTAATCCGAGACCTCGGAATACACCCGAATTGTGGAACGTTCTGCAGGAAGTACGGTGTGCATTGCCTACAGCATGTTTCCAGAAGCTAATGGAGTCCATGCCTCGTCGTATTTTTGCAGTGTAGCGCACCCGTGGGGGAACTACCAAGTATTAGACTGGTGTACCAGTTTTTCTAGCACTTCAGTGTACTTAGAAGTGAAGTGACTGATGAGCAAATAGAGGAAGCTGTACTCACTGACTTTTAGTAGGGTGTGCACTTACTAGCGACCGACATTGGTGAATCATAGGTGAATCATAGAAAGGACAAGATTTTCCTGCCGTGTTTGGGAGATTTAACGCCGCTTCTCGCTAAGGGCATACGCCAGCTGCAGAAGTGTTACGTGAGAGGACGAGCGAGCTCCAACACATCTGCCCAGTGCATTCCAAAAGTGCTCAATGGGTTTTAGGTACGGAGAGCGCGAAGTTCATCCTATAGTCTCGATGCCATCTTCCGGAAGCATGTTTTGTAGAAGCTGGTCTCGATGAGGGCGCGTGTTATCATCCATGAAAACGAACGTAACCCCAACTACTGCGGTGAAGGAAACAACTATAGGTGGCAAAGTCTCATCTCGATATCTGACAGCAGTCAGGGGTCCATTCCGGATGACTTAAAGATCTGTACGAACGGCAATGCTGATGTCCGTCCACACGGGGATCCCATTACCATGGATGACATCTCTTTCCTGCATGACGGCCGGACTGCAGGTGACTCATCCAGAAAATGAACGGAGCGCCACGGTTCATCATGCTATTCTTCAGAACACTCTGTGCAGGTTCTCCGATGATGTTCTGAGATGGGTATGAACACCGTCGATCGATAGTCATACAATTTTCTTCGGCGGAGCTAGTTGCTTATTAACTGTATGGATAGTGGCAGTAGTAAATATTTCGTTAACGTTTCGTACGAGCCAGCAAACTCAAATACTGTTCATATTGTGCTACTGTCGATGTTCGCCTTGTCTTCTTCGTGCTGTTACGGTCCCCTGGAAACGCTTCCACGATTTTCTGATGACATTTTGAGACACCCCAATCACTTATGGGAGTATCTTTTGTGTCCGAACGGCTTCTAGCTTTCCTATTGGACTCCAAGCTGTCGATTCCTGTTAATCGCTTTACTGAGACATTGTTAAACTAAAACACACCTGCAACTTCATACTGAATAAAAGCAACTGAGAGAGCGATACCTATACCTGGTTTACTTTGCATTTCGATGAAGTGCGTAAAAGCGTCAGTGTTTCTCATTTGTTATGTTCCATGCTAGTTTGTGATGAAAGGTCAAACTCTGAACGGTACACGTCATCGCTGCTTATTGTTGATATGTACCGTTCAGAGTTTGACCTTTCATCCTCAAGTCGTGCTGACATTGCAGTATCAACCCCCCCCCCTTTTTTTGTGTAGTGTATTATCTGTTGTGAGCTGGAAGCACCATTTCGCCAGAAAACAATATTTCTACTTTTTTGTGATCTTCAACATTCGTTGGCATGAGAAACAAGCATTGTATGGTTCCACATTAGGGATATTTGTGCATGCAGAGTTAAGCATTTTTCTCGAAGTTAGAAGTCGGGTCATAAGTATGCATGATTCTTTCATTTCATTACGAGCAGAAAGCGTCTGTTCGCGTTGTTACGTTTTGTGTTTATAGCAACAAGAACGTTTTTATGTAATGGATAAGCGTATTTGCGAGCCGAAACATTAAATCTTCTCTCCATCGTTGGAGCTGTACCTCGAAATCAAGAACGATAAACTTCCCAATTGTCAAAGTTTGACAAAAAAATATAAAGATTAAAAAAGGAAAGGGACCAGGAAATTCAGTTCCGAAACATTCAATAAGAATGAGACTACAGAATCCATTCAATTCTTGTTGAATTAATGAATTTTTGAGTACGTTGTTTCCCATGTTTACTGAATTTTGTGCTTGCCATCTGTCTCTCACTCTCTCTTAAATCAGTTCGTGCATTATTTAATTCTGTCGTCCTATCACATACATGATATTCATTCTTATTAAACGTCTTCTTCTTACATTTATTTAATGCGTGATAATTTTCAGGGTATAAAACTGGGGTGTGGAAAATCTGATGAGATACACTCTACGTCAAAAAAATAGTTGCACCAAGAAGGACGTGTCGGATTGCAATGCTTTTCGGGAGGAAGGTAAAGGTTACCAGGAAGAATAAATGATTAAACATTGAAGCTGATATGGGCAATATTTATCGATCTACACGCCGATAAGTAGTGTCTCCCAGTATGGCGTCGGGCCGCTATGTTTGTTCACACAGCAGGCGAGACGTCTCGGCATGGAGTTGTACAGGTTCCTGATGGTGTCGTGCGATAAGTTATCCCCATGCAGCTTGAATTATTTTCTCACGCAGTTTCTGCAGATTGTACTAGCTATTCTATAAGGAGTGTGAATAGCGCGTCAAACAGCAACATACACACATTTTCAATCGGGAATAGGTCTGGCTATGCGGCTGGCCATGGAACGGTGTCAGCTGAAGGTAAGCTCTCGAGGCAGCGGCAGTATGCGGACGAGCGTTGTCCTGTTGGAAACCGCGCCGGAGTGAGCGTTCAGAAAAAGTACACTGAGAAAAAAGTTTGTTTGAAACAACAAAATAATTTTGTTGAGCTGTTTTATCGATTTATTTTGTTGTTTTAGCAAAACTCCATCGGAATTGTTTTGTTGGCAACACAAAATTATTTGGTTGACTATATTTTGTTAATTCAACTATATGGAGGTGGCATCGACCATACGACAAAGCGCACCTGATTACTAGCTATTCTATATGGGCTCTCCCAGACTATCACTGACCAGAAGAATCTCGATTTGCGCTTAAGATTTCGCTTTGAATTATGACTGACTATGAAGTGAGTGCATTGTTAGAAGACTGGGATTTGTCAACTCTGATAGAGACATTGAGATGTAAGAATTTCTAATATACCTTAATAATTCCGACGTATTTTTATGCTAGTGTTTATTGTGTGCTATTTTGTTTGGATTCAGTGAATTTTAGTGATAATTCGGCCTCACTTTGTAGACTCATAATTACAATGAACACGATAGAATCCGCATCTTATTAGATGCACAGGGGCACTTATTAAATTTAAACCCAGATTTCTGATAAAGCAATAATACATTTCTTATGACGGCTGGCAGTTACTGATCGCAAATAAAAATTTGCATATGAGGTAATGATAAGAGTTGTAATTTATGTATAGAGCTTGATTTCATGTATAAGCTATATATACAGGGTGTTTCAAAATTCATGCGGCAACCAAAGATTGCATGGTAATAGTACCCTGGAGCATATAGAACGTAAAAAAAATATTACGATTTTTTTCTGTCTAACCAAAAATGTCAATAATTTGTTTCATCAAAAAAACTAAGGAAAACATTTAAAAAGAAATCGGATTTAGAAACATGTTACATACGCATCAAAATAGTGTCAATACATCGTTATGTCAAGTACAAATCGTCCGTGAACATTCCAGAAGGTAATAAACTCACCTTCAAATGCTGAATTCGTAGACAAAAATTGGCTTGCTAAAGCAGGTATAGCCGATTGGTTACCACGCCTAGTTCCTAAACTTAAAGGTCTCAGGTTCGAATCCACCGGGTGAGAGATTTTTCGCTGGTTCTGAAAAAACATCCTCGAAACGTTGCACTTTCCAAATTCATTTAAACACCACTAGAAAGTAAATACGTCGGGGGCAAAAAAGACGGCGGACATCAACGGAAAAAAAAAAAAAAATAGGGGATACCTGGGGTCGAAGGGCACCGCCTTAAAATTATTGCACCGGCAAAGTGTTGCCATCGGAAAAAAGTTTAGGGACAAAGTGACCTAGCTACATAACTCTCAATTTTGTCGGAGCAAGAAATTACTGTGACACGATAACAATATGTTTGGTTACAGCAACAAACGTTTTATCGCAGGTATAGCCGATTGGTTACCACGCCTAGTTCCTAAACTTAAAGGTCTCAGGTTCGAATCCACCGGGTGAGAGATTTTTCGCTGGTTCTGAAAAAACATCCTCGAAACGTTGCACTTTCCAAATTCATTTAAACACCACTAGAAAGTAAATACGTCGGGGGCAAAAAAGACGGCGGACATCAACGGAAAAAAAAAAAAATAGGGGATACCTGGGGTCGAAGGGCACCGCCTTAAAATTATTGCACCGGCAAAGTGTTGCCATCGGAAAAAAGTTTAGGGACAAAGTGACCTAGCTACATAACTCTCAATTTTGTCGGAGCAAGAAATTACTGTGACACGATAACAATATGTTTGGTTACAGCAACAAAACGTTTTATCACGATAACAATACATATTGTTGGACCAAAGAAATTCCCAAAAACCTACAAAATTATTTTGTTAAATGAACAAAACGTTTTGTCATGATAATAACTTTTGTAGAATCAACAATAATTTTCAACAAAATAAATTTGTAAGTTCAACAAACATTTTTGCTGACTGTATATCGACAAAATTGTTTGGTTGATTCAACAAAACGTTTTTCTCAGTGTAGGGCCACTGGTTGCAGGACTTCATTAATATAACGTTGGGCTGTCAAAGTGCCTGTAATGAACACCAAAGGTGATCTGGCATCGTAGGCAGTTGCACCGCACACCATGACACCAGGCCTTCTGGATGTGTGACGCTCGACAACAAACCGTTCATCTTGGCGCTAACAACGGTGCCTCCACACACGGATTCGTTGGTCGTCTCCTCCAAGACAAAAGCGGGAATCGTCACTGAAGATCACCCTCTGCCATTCTGAGTGGCTCCTTGACAGTCTGGCACGACACCATTGTGGTCTTGGGCGACGATGCAATTGTGTTAAGAGCAGTAGTCGTAAAGGTCTGCGTGCGGGTAGTCCTACGTCGTGCAGCCGTATACCAATGGTGCTTGCACTAATCGTACGATGCATGGAGGGCACCACTGCACGCTGAATATCCGCAATCGTGGCTGTTGGGTCACTCCGTGCATATCGGACAACCCTTCGGTCCTCTCTCTCCGTGGTTCGTCTAGGTCTCCAAGACTGTTCTGTCGCTGCTGCTTGCCTTGTTCTATACTGCCGCCAACAGCGTGCTATAGTTATATCCGCACGACCGGTACGACGCGTAATACGGTGATAAGGCCATCTCGCTCCCCGTAGCCCGACGATGCGGGCCCTCTTGAACCCCTTCAGCTCCTCGTATTGCTTCCGAATTTTTCTCCGAGGCACATTTCACTTACAAAGTATGCGAAAGACACACCAGTATGAGTCAGAATGGCAAGCACGCGCAATGAGACGACTTTATATAGCCTGTCAGGCACAGCGCTACGACTCCTTCTTGCTTGCGTCACATTCGCGACCGACCGTTATACTTGAATCATTTGCATGTCTCACGATGTCAAACCTACCCACCTAGTTTAATTCCTGTCGGTTGCTTCCTTTGAGGTCCAACTATTTTTTTGACTTAGCCGGTAAAATTCTAAATTCACGTTTCGTTTGAGTACAAGAATGATGAACTGGATTTCCCCTTTTTTTAGATGGGAAATGTAAGACAAGAACTGATTACAATTGCTGTGTGTAATGGGTAGAGATTCAGCAGTAAAACAAAAAATAAAACGAATTGCGAAAAAAGTTTAGGAGGATCTTCAGCCAGTAATGGATTGAATGTTGCTAGTTATGATGATGCACATATACAGATACACGTACATACAGGAGTGTCACTAGACTAAAAGCATTAGGGGGGGGGCTAAACAGAGCTCAATTTTTACACTACCTCGCACTCACCCCCTTCCGTAATGAAAAAAAAAGAAACAAAAATTGAACTTCACAATTTTAAAATTGATAGTTGTCACTTTTAATTTAAAAAAATCTGTTTTAAATTCATAATAATTAAATTAATTTGATTTCAGGGTCGTGGGTTGCCCAGTGGTCAACGTTTGTGACTGCCATCGAGAAGACCTCGGGTTCGATCCCAGGCAGGTGCGAACGTTCCAACCACTAAATATCCGCCGTGCGTCGGATGGGCACGTTAAGCCGTCGGACTCCTGCTACTGGCCCCCCGGTAATAAGTAACGGCGTCTTCCTCTTCCTTTCTACCTCACTTCCGTGTCACTTTCCTATCGGGCACTCTTGCCCAAATCTCCCAGCTTCCTATTTCTAAGGGTTGTTTAAGACCTGGGGTCAGACACTCCCTTCCTAAAATCCTCTACATACACCGAAGAGCAATTGAATTAGAGACAGATGGCGTTATGCAAATGTGGCGCTGTGGGCGGCCATGTAAACGGAAACGACATGATGTATGCAGCGATCCGACAATATAAGGAGTAATGTAACGGGAATCAGTAAGAGCTGGACGCAGTATGGGTAAGACGAAGGATCTAAGCGCATTTCACCGTGGGCAAATTGTCGGGGCTCGATGAATGGGTTACTCCATCTCGGAAGTCGTACAGGCACTGGGATTTTCACGAGCCACTGCACCGTGAGTACATCTAATCCGGTAAAACCATCCCTGCAAGAGCCAACTGCCGTGGACAACATCGTGTGGATGAGCGGGTTCATCGTCGGCTAGCTCACATTGTAACAGCGGATAGGCGGGTCACAGTGCAAGAAATCACTCGGCAATTTAACGCTGTTGCACAAAAACGTGTAAGCATCCACACCATCCATAACCATCTCCTCGCTATGGGGTACAGAAGCCATCGTCCCACGAGGGTACCGCTGCTGACCGCACATCACAGGGTGCAAAGATTAGCATGGGCGCGGGAACATCGCCACTGGACCCTAGACATGTGCAAAATGTTGCCTGGACTGATGAGTCGAGATTCACGTTGGTACATGCAGATGGCAGGATACGAGTACGGCGCAAACCACATGAAGCGATGGATCCTTCTTGCCAGCAGGGTACCCTTCAAGCTGGTGGGGGTGGCATTCTCGTCTGGGGACTACTTACGTTAACTGAAATGGGACCCCTGGTACGTGTGACATCGTCCCTCACAGGTCAACGTTACCGGGGTATCCTGGACGACCATTTGCTCCGTTTGTGCGTCTTCAACATCCCACTGGGGACCTCATCCTGCAACAAGACAATGCACCATTCCGTCGCTCCCGAATTATATCCGAATGGCTGGATGAACACTCCCCAGACGTGACCTGGCTTCCTTGGCCAGCTAGGTCACCTGATATCAATCCCATCGAGCACATTTTGGATGCCATCGAGAGAGATGACCTCCTCCATCAAATCTTCGTGAACTGTGGGAGCTTGCTCAGGGGTCGTGGATCCGTATGGCTTCCCAACGCTTCCCGTGTCTATGCCGAGACGAATCGCCGCGGTCATCAGGGCGAAAAGTGGTGCTACACGTTACTATACAGGTATCTCTAATTCAATTGCTCTTCAGTGTATGATCTGATCTGATCTAATTTGATTTCAGTTATCACCAATGTAACCCCCGAGATCTTCAGTTTTCGGATTAATTTTAGCGTAGGATTCACATTAAATAAATGTTGATCATTGCACTATCTTCGATGGGTTTTCGAAAATATGGAGATGGCCCCCGTAGCCTTGATGCGGCGAGGAGCACTGAGCAATGCAGCAGTGGGCTCACCTTTTCTTCTGTTTAGCAGGATTTTTGATTGTGGCCTTTGTTAGACGAACAACAGATTCCGTCTGCAGGAAATATGGAAACTAAACTTTTAGTTTTACAAACTCCACAATTTAAAAAATTCACTCTAAAGTGAATAATGGACCCTATGTGTTTTGTGCGTGCTGGCTGGGTGACAGTGGGGTCGGAATCGCTGGGTAGAAGGGCAGCTTCCCTGTACTCATTTGCGTGCAGCGGCGAAACATTGCATTTTGCCCCCTCACTTTCCTTCCTTTTCAAATACATCCGTAACAGAAAATAGATAAATATTAGGATTTTTTTATTTTGTGCCATTTAAAATTCCCATTTATAAAATTTAATATTATTTTAATTATTAACTATTTAAAACTCTGAATTTTTTTAATGTCATTCGTCAGACGCGTTTAAACTATCCTGGCTTGTCCAAATATGAGAGAAAAGAATGTTTCACGAAGTATCAGCCTTTTGGTTCGCTATCAGCAGGATAAAAAAAGAGAAACGTCTATCACAAAGCCCTATCAAAAACCAATTACCCTGAAATTCCTGAAAAGCATTGTTTTCATAAGAAGAGCGGAATGTTTTCTACACTGGCGGAAAGTGAAAAAAGAACACCAAAAGGAGACGTCTGATACCAACGAAATTTTTATAGCATAATAACGGAATACAGAGGATAACGTGATCAAAACATTATGGCAAAATGCAGCTGTATTTGCTGGTAAACTGAAAAATAACATTTCCTTGTAACATGGTTAGTACGTGGTTGAACCGCCATGAACTACGTCACACTGTGCAATTCTGGCATAGAGTCTGTCGTACAGATGTTGGATGTAAGTTTGGGGTATTGAATTCCAAGTATCCTCAACCTGGACGTGTAAATCGGGGATGGTCATGGCTGGCCGTGGAGACCGGATAAGTCGTTGTCCCATAAAATCCCACACGTGCCCAAATCCGGTGAACGTGCAGGTCATGGAAGTTGTCTCACACCCTAAAGTGCATGTTGCGTTGCACGTGCCGTGTGTGGGCGTGCGTTATCTTGCTCGAAAACACCACGGCGAACCGACCTTACAAATGGCACAACAACGGGCTGAATGATGTTGTTGATGTAGGAGGTGCTGTTTAACGTACCCGGTACAAACACTAGTTGTGTACGGGAGTGATAGCTGATCGCTCCCAACACCAGGAGACCAGGTGATGGCCCTGTGTGTCGCTGGCGGATGCAAGAAGGGTGGAGACGCTCCCATATGCGTCTGCGAACACGCATACGGCCATCGGAGGCTCCCAAGCAGAATCTGCTTTCATCGCTGAAGACAGATCGCCATTGCGTTCTCCAGTGCAGACGTTGGCGACACCACTGCAGCCGTTCCTGACGGTGGACTGGAGTCAGAGGTACACATGCTAGAGGCACACGTGCACGTAGTCCTGCATCCAGTAGACGGTTGCGGATTGTTCGCACAGTCACCTCAAGTGCAACGGTAGCTCGGATTTGCGCTGCAGTGGTTGTTCTGCTTGACAACGCCGCTCTTCTTATGCGTCGATCGGTCCACTCATCAGTCCGTCTGTGACTCCCGATTCCACGTCTTCTCGTGTGGGAATGTTCCTCGGTCCATCTACGCCACCATCGTACCACCACCGATACTTACCGACCAATTCACCCCGCAATACGACGATACGACCACCCGGCCTCGCGGAGTCCGACTAGACGACCTCGCTGATAGTCCGATAACTGCTGAAATCGTACACGTCTTCCATGTCCAGACATTGCAGCTTCTTCAGGGTCTTCGCACGTGTACGTACGCCGACGACTTATTACATTCACTTCGCCGTACTCCTTTAATACCACCGACGATAATTTGCATATTATGCCGTGCTGTGGCGTAAGCGCTCACCGGTTGGTGCCGAAATTAACATCACACCTACGTAATCTCGACCCCATTAACATATGTAAATTTCATGATCGTCCGCCAATTCCTACTTGGTGTTCTTTTTCACTTTCCCCCAGTGTATTTCATTTAAGTGTAGTAAAATCAGTCTTTCGTTAAGGAAAGAGAATATAAGGAGTAGGGGGAGAAAGGAATGAGATATTTTTACATGTATGTTGTTTAGTGTATGTATAACGTAAGGCTTCGGTTCTCGTGGAATTCATGCTAATGTAAAGATGTCCAAATCAATGCAGTTTGATATCATTTACAATGTGAGTAAAATGTTTTATATCCAAAAATCTTATTAAATAGATATAAAATTTAAGCTTTATACTGATTTACACTTAATTGATATAATCGTTTTACCTATAGAATGTTCAAATAACGCCATCGCGTCCTGTTTTAGAACACCACAATGCGTTTTATTAACTGACTGAGAAAATGCATATCCTGATGTCTTGCCCCAGTTTTCAAAAAATAGTTTCGACGACTTTGCTATGTGATCTAGTTTATTCGGGTGGCGACTCTACGGAATGTCATGCTTTCTGAGACAAAGTTTTACTGCAATGAGGAGTGTTGGGTAATGCTGCAGTGGAGTTAAGATAAAATTAAGTACTATAAAGAAAGACCTATCACAGGGCAAGATATATCACACACCGAATTCAGTGAAAGTGAGCCAAAATCTCTGAGCGCACAATTGGTCTTCACGTCCACCAGGTAGTATACAGTGTCACCAGGTAATATACAGTGTTGTCAACACTTGAAGTGAATCCATCGCTAAAAAGTAAAGAAATATACGAATCACGTTACACACCCGGCGATCCGTGGGACGTGTCTTTAAGGAAGAGGCGGTTCTTACACGTTCTTCGGTTGCATTTAATGGCTAAATGTAAATTTGTCATTGACTTATTTTGTTTTCTTTCTTTATTTTTAATGAAGGATCATGGATTTAAAATAAATAATTATAACAATATTCTAAAATTAAGAAATTTATTTTTTAAAACGAACGAAAAGCTCCTTTGGGAATAATTGTAAGATTATTGGGGGGGGCGTCTTCAGATATGATAGATGATGCTTCAGCCCCACCTCCGGAATTGGTCTACCGACGCTCCTGCGTATATAGCCTACATACACTGAAGAGCAATTGAATTAGAGATACCTGTATAGTAACATGTAGCACAACCTTTCGCCCTGATGACGGCGGCGATTCGTTTCGGCATGGACTCGACAAGACACCGAAAGCGTTGGGAAGCCATACGGATCCACGACCCCTGAACAAGCTCCCACAGTTCACGAAGATTTGATGGAGAGGGGTCAGATCGTCGAATATCTCTCTCGATGGCATCTCAGATGTGCTCGATGGGATTGAGGTCAGGTGACCTAGCTGGCCAAGGAAGCGAGTTCAAGTCGGTAGAGTGTTCATCCAACCATTCGGACACAATTCGGGAGCGATGGCACGGTGCATTTTCTTGTTGCAGGATGAGGTCCCCAGTGGGATGTTGAAGACGCACAAACGGGAGCAAATGGTCGTCTAGGATATCCCGGTAACGTTGACCTGTGAGGAACGACGTCACACGTACGAGGGGTCCCATTTCAGTCCACGTAAACAGTCCCCAGACGAAAATCCCACCCCCACCAGCTTGAAGAGTACCCTGCTAGAAAGAAGGATCCATCGCTTCATGTGGTTTGCGCCGTACTCGTATCCTGCCATCCGCACGTACCAACGTGAATCTCGACTCATCAGTCCAGGCAACATTTTTTCACATGTCTAGGGTCCAGTGGCGATGTTCCCGCGCCCATGCTAATCTTTGCACCCTATGATGTGCGGTAAGCAGCGGTACCCTCGTGGGACGATGGCTCCTGTACCCCATAGCAAGGAGATGGTTCTGGATGGTGTGGGTGCTTACACGTTTTTGTGCACTAGCGTTAGATTGCCAAGTGATTTCTTGCACTGTGGTCCGTCTATCCGCTGTTACAATGCGAGCTAGACAACGATGACCCCGCTCACCCACACGCTGTTGTCCATGGCAGTTGGCCCTTGCTGGGATGGTTTTACCGGATTCGATGTACTCACGGTGCACCCGTGACACCGTGGCTCGTAAAAATCCCAGTGCCTGCACGACTTCCGGGATGGAGTGACCCATTCGTCGGGCCCCGACAATTTGCCCATGATCAAATGTTTTTAGATCCTCCGTGTCACCCATACTGCGTCCGACTCTTACTGATTCCCGTCGCATCACTCCTTATATTGTTGGATCGCTGCATACGTCATGTTGTTTCCGTTTACAACGCCACCCACAGCGCCACGTTTGCATAACGCCAGCTGTCTCTAATTCAATTGCTCTTCAGTGTATAGGAAGAGAAATAAGAAAAGAGGAAGAGTACCTGCTGCAAAAAGGGCTGGTTGAAGTTTCTAGAAATTCTAAGAAACGAGCAATTACCGGCTCATAAAGCACAGGTTTTACCGCACTTTTAACTGCGAAATAAATAAATAAGCCAATTATTTTTTCTTTGTTCATTGTACAGTTATGTTTTTAATTGCGTACTTCGCACAAATAAGAATTTTAGAACTCACAATTTATGGTCGCCGAAGAGTTTTCTGAGAACGCAGCTCTATTTGCGTACACTAACTCTTACAATTTCTATGAGAACTGTAGGGTCATAACTTTTAACCGTTTAAAAGTCACGGGCATAGAAAATCGACACCCTCCCCTTCCGAAGAGAAAAAGAAAGTGGGAGGAAAATAAAGACTTTAGATAAAATTCTTTTTCAGATCACTCCGTTTTAAGTTTTTCTGTGGTTCAAAAGAAAGCTGTCGTTTGTCGTGATTGCGAAACGCATCTGAATCCACAGGAGAGGTTTTGTAGCCCGAGGCTTAAATCACCATTAAGCTGTATTCTACGTGCGTTGAAGTTCAGATGGGGCGCAGAGTTCGGTGTCATAGCGACGTTGGCAGGGAAGTCACAACAATGGCACAGCTCTGTTTCAAAATCGGCCAGGCGTAAACAACGGACAGAATTAAAAGAAAATCACTCCCGTATCATGTCATCTGCAAACATGATGTATTCGAAACTTACATTGTCGAATCTTCAGCTCGAGTTTCTCTTGTGTACTTCTTCGCTCGCCAAAAGAGATAGGTGAATCCCGGAACAATAAATAAGTCGGGATGTTAATAGAAAAGGTGAAAAAGCTTCCGCGAGACGTATTGTCGAGACAGTATCATAATGAATGCTTTTTGGTCTGGCAACTGAACACATGACTTGTGGTCACTGCTGAGGCTATGTGGGCTGAATCGTAAGCCGAAGAGTAGAAGAAATACGGATTCTAAAACAGTTTTGGCAGTCTCTACCACAGGGTTTCTAAAGTTATAGTCTAGAGACGAAAACTTATAAGCTCCCAACGGGCTCTTAAGTCGGCCTTGATCAAAAGCTAGTGATCTGCATTAGTTTAGGATTGAGAATTACTCTAGCAGATTCGAATATATCAGCCGGGAAACCAGTTTTCAGATAGTAATGTTTGTACTGGTACAGCACTAATTTAGGTCAATGATTAGGTACAAGCAAAGTGCACGCACACGCGGGGGAGAGGGGGGGCATGCAATTATTTGAAAGAATTTACATTTTCAGCTATTTTCTACTTTTTATAGGAAATAATTTATAGATTTTTTTGTTAAAACTACTCAGTTTGAACAATTTTAAATAAAATAATGTTATGTGGGAGTCACATGACTAAAAATATTTTTCAAATATTGCTTGGTTATACACACGATGCCACATATTTAATGTGACGAATAAGCCGTTTTTCCTAAGATTACGAAGGAGGTGTAGGAAATTCGTTCTGTTTTACCATAAGAAAACAGCAGTGATGGCCTAAACAAAACTATACCCATAGTGGCCCAAACAAAACTATAACAAATGAACAAATCAAATAAGCACAAGTTTTTTTTAATGTTATAGTGTCAAAGACAGTTCCTTCAGCAGGTGTTGGAAATGAGCGCCCTCATTATTAAGGCACAGATCAGTTTTTCGCAGAATGTTTTGGAACACAGTTTGAAGTTGTCGTGGTGGAATCTCAGCAATTCAGCGGAGATGTTGGTTTGAAGCTCTTCAAGATTTCTCGGGTTATCAGAATTCACCTAACCCTTCAGTGCACCCCACAAGTAAAAGTCAATCACAGACAGATCAGGGGATCGAGTAGGCCAAAGGTCACGACTCAACACGGTCTTCCTCAAACACCTCAAAAATCGCATTCATTGAATGGTGGGCAGTATGAGCTGTAGCTTCATCTTGTTGAAAGTACCAATATGTATTCTCCTCGTTGGTAAGCTGATTGACAAACGGGTTGAAAATGTTTGGAATATTACGAGCTGAGTTTATGGTTTCGTGGGAAAAAATGGCAATAATCCTACGTGCTGATACAGCACAGCACACCACACAGTGTGCTCCAATATCGACACACTGCTCCAAAACCACACACTGTGCTCCAAAACCACACACTGTGCTCCAAAACCACACACTGTGCTCCAAAACCACACACTGTGCTCCAAAACCACACACTGTGCTCCAATATCGACGGTTCTGGGAATTTACATATCCCCTTAGGTGGAACTATGCCTCATCACTCATTGCATCTGGGATGCTGGTTCATGTCCAGCATCCCAGATGCAATTTCTTCCAGTAACCACCGGCAATATCGCACACGTGCGGGTTTATCTTGAGGTTGCAACTGATGCAATGCAGAAATTTTGTACGGTTTAGAACCCATATCAAGTTTTAATATTCGCTGGCACGAAAAACGTGAAATTTCTACTTGTTAAGATAACCGACGCGTAGATATCTTAGGGGACTGTAAGATTCGCTCGCGCTCGCGAATGTTCTCAATGTTCTTTGGAGTACGTACGCGCTTGGTATAATTTCTAGTAGTATTTGTCATTGAACCAGTTGCAGCACAGCACTTGTTTTACTAGATCATTGATTGCCAACTTCGTTGGTGGCCAAATTTTAAACCTTGTTTGAAACTCCTGTTGACACATTTTAAAGGACATATGCTTCACATATGCCTCAACGATGAAAATTCTTTGCAGCGAAGTCAGGACCGTCTTCTCTGCTGCTGGGAAACTCTTCACAAGTAAACTGGTATGTAGATCATGTCAGCACCTGTAACGAAAAAAGTTAACTGGTATGTAGATGGACTGTCATCACCTGTAACCAAAAAAGTTATAATTAACAAGTAAACTGTTCCGTTAATACGGTAGGTTGTCAGTACCTGTAACAAAATAAGTTATCATTAAACTGGGCTACCATGGGTATAGGTTTGTTTGGGCCACCGTGGGTATAGTTTTGTTTGGGCCACTATGGGTATAGTTTTGTTTGGGCCACTATGGGTATAGTTTTGTTTGGGCCACTATGGGTATAGTTTTGTTTGGGCCACCCTGTAGTTCTAAATCAAAAGGTAACTTACCGGTAAATGGATGTAAACAAAAAAAAAATGGGAAGTATACCTTCAAGATTTTCAAAAGCCACGTGAAATCTGATTTATTTTTATTATTTTATTTATAATTTTTATTAACTTTTCATTTCTAATTACTTTTATTAATTTAAATTTAAATTGCGTAATTTCAGCAATTTTTTAAATAAAAGGAAGAATGTTATGTAGGAGCCATTGCTAATAATATTACATTTCTATTTAAATACCGCTTTATTTTTCTATAAATTTCTAAATACTAGACGAAATCCGTCGGAAATGACGGTCAGTTTTTTTTTTTTTTTTTAAAAGAATAAACTCTTATGAAACAACAAATGTAAACTTTATTTGATTGACTAATTCATTCAACCACTTCAGTAAAGACAATAAGTCCAGGTTCGGGATTTTTTTTTTTTGACTGAAGGTTTAACGACCACCGTGAACGACTCACTGGGCTATAAGCAGTCGCCCGTCCCTAATTTATAATTTAAGGTCACCAGTTCCAGGGAAGGGAGAGAGCCAGTGCCGTAAGACAAACACAACATCCATTACTCACCGGGTTTGAACCTGGACCCTTCACGAACGAATGATCTTACAAGCCAGCGCTTAGACCACTGCGCCACCGGGGCGGCCAGGTTCGTGATGAGCATTACGACTGCACCCTTTTTCAGTCATAGAATGTAAGGCGGAAGTCCACTCATGCCGATCGTGTGCAAAAATTCAACTGGATAGTGCACTCTTTCACTCTCATCTTCAGTCACAACTGTGTAAATGTTGTTGGAATGAGATTCGCGTTGCGAATACTCTTCATTCTCTCTTGCCTGAGACATATAGTTGCGACCCATTGATCGCTCACGCCTCCCAGTAAGGTTCTTACGGGTTTTTTTTTCTCCCGGAGAGACATTCTGTTAAGGGTAAGCATAAAGTATTTACTTACTTTAGGACTAATCATAGAACACCATGCACACACCAAGACTGACACTGAACTGAGTGCCTGATGTAAACGGTGTCCACAATGTCTTGTTACCCCCCTGTAATAAGAAATGTAAGTGAGCTATGTATCTGTTGTATGATGTATATGTTGAGGCATTCTTAAACATCCAGTGGATCCGTTTGTGCTCCGTCATTCTCGTGACAGAGAATAATTTTACGCCATGTTCTGTGGGACATTTTCCGAAGCAGTTGCGTGGTGATACGAGAGAAAGCACGTCTCACTGCTTGTTTAAGTTCATCAGTGGTTTGGTAGCGCTGCTGTGCAACAACCTCCTTTATGAAACCCCAAAGGGCATTATCACACGTTGAGAGATCTGGGCTTCGAGGTGGCCATTCAAGTGGAGCGGGCAGCACTGCCGAACCTCTGCAGATCCAACAACCCCGAAATACCTCACCAAGGTGTTCCCGAACAGCGATTGCGTAATGGGCGGGTGCCCCATTTTGTTGGAACCGTACGTCATTCAGAATGCCAATATTTCCAAGTTGCGGCACAAACCAGATTTGCAGCTTGTCCAGATAAGTTGTCTGATTCACTGGACCATCAAAGATATACGGTCCAAACAGATGTCGACTAATCATTGCAGCCCATATCGTGACATGCGGAGGATGATGCTCCAATTCGTCGACATAATGTGGGTTTTCCTTGGACCAGAACACAACGTTCCGTGATCGACACTTGCAGTATATCGTACATTCATAACTGAAATTGACCTTTCCACGTTTTGGGATTGTGGCAAAGGGCTGCAGCATCATTGCACATCAGGCCCGTAGCCAGACAAACAAGTTGGGAGGGGCGGCTGATGATTGAGATCGGGCAAAGGACATAAAGTGGTCGGGTAAAATATGTGAAAGCGTTCGGGCCCTATACTATTGTGTGAGTCGCTAGGACGGGCAAAACGAAACACAGGTCGGGCTCAGCCCGGCCTCGCCCTCCCCTGGCTACGGCCCTGTTGCACATGCATACCGTCTGCGGTTTAAATCGATGCCTGGTAACTCCTGAACGAACATCGGGCGATATGCGGGCAAATTCAGGTCATTCTTCATGTGCTTATGTAGTGTCGATCGTGGTATTCCAAGTTCCGCTGATCGTTTGCGGAGCGACTTCGTCGGTGATCTGATAACTGATTCCTCGAACGCTTGACACTGTTGCACTCTGGTTGATGGTCTTCCCGTTCGTGGTTTATCCTTGATGTTGCCTGCTTCGAAGAGTTTATGTTCCCACCGCAGAAGAGTCTGTTTTGGAAGGGCCTCTTTGTCGAATCGTTGTTAGAAATCGGCACGCACGTCACACATTGTCTTCCCCCTGTGTGTGGACGTTCATGTACCCAGGCACTGACAACAATCCGCTGTTCCAGGGTGTATTCGCTGGTATCACACATGGTTTCGGTACTTCATCTGTAAATAAACACAATACAGACCCTAACTCAACATATAAATCATACAACAGATACATAGCTCACTTTCATTTCTTATTTCAGGGGGGTTACAAGACATTGTGGACACCCTGTAGATAAGGGTCTCATGCTTCTCCCATAGACTTTACACGGGAAATTTGCCGCTATGCCACGCCCGGACCGTTGCTCCAATCTCAGTTTTCTCTTCGACTGGCACATCTGCACGGTAAGACCTTTATTTTGATACCTGAACCATATTTTTACATAACTTTGCTACCCCGCCACACCAGAACCGTTGCTCCCATCTTAGTTTTCTTTTCACTGGTGAGTTTTTCTTTTCTACATGGTAAGACCTTTATTTTGATACCTGAACCATATTTTTACGTTCAGCCGTTTCCTCAAAATAGGTCTCACAGTGAAAAACCTTATAGAATGAATATATAGATGGCGCAACTCAATATGTACATTCTAAATATTTTCACTAACAATGGTCAACGGAATGTTTATTTACATCTTTACATAACGGGAAGCGTCATACCTACGTGAATAAACTGGATCGAATGAATATTAAATTGCATATATACATCACGCAGTCCAACGGCATAATGCAAGCAGGTCTTCGAGAGTGTTTGCTGTTCCGATGAGAAGAACTTTGAAATAAATATCTGTTAGCGTTGCTTTGCGCAACGGTTAGCTAAAAGGAGACTTCGGACTTTGGACTATCTCAGTCCCTCCATACTTTTACCTTCAACAGCGCGTGAATCAACCGCAGGTGATCGAATGTCAACCACACGCTTCTTCCATAAACTTTACATGGCAATTTGGCCGCCCCACGACGCCCGAACCGTTGCCTCAATCTTATTTTTCTCTTCGACTGACGCATCTACATGGTAAGACCTTTTATTTTGGACCTCAACCATATCTTTACGTTCAGCCGTTCTCTCAAAATAGGACTCACAGTAAAAAAGCTGATAGAATTATTATATAGATACATTGTGAATAACTCAAATTAGTTGCATTGAATAGCTGCAACTAGCATAGTCGCATCAATTTAATGTAACCAATGCTCCATTTTAGAAACGGTGCAATAGATCTACAGAGCAGTTGAATTAGAGATACCTCAGCAGTTGAATTAGAGATACCTAAAGAGCAGTTGAATTAGAGATGCCTGTTTAATAACGCGTAGCGCCACCTTTCTCCTGATGACGGCGGCGATTCGTCTCGGCATGGACTCGACAAGACACCGGAAGCGTTGGGAAGCCATACGGATCCACGACCCCTGAACAAGCTCCCACAGTTCACGAAGATTTGATGGAGGGGGTCAGAGCCTAGAACATCTCTCTTTATGGCATCCCACATGTGCTCGATGGGATTGCGGTCAGGTGACCTAGCTGGCCAAGGAAGTAAGGTCACGTCGGTGGAATGTTCATCCAACCATTCGGATACAATTCGGAAGAGATGGCACGGTGCATTGTCTTTTTGCAGGATGAGGTCCCCAGTGGGATGTTGAAGACGCACAAACGAGAGCAAATGGTCGTCCAGGATATCCCGGTAACGTTGACCTGTGAGGAACGATGTCACACGTACCAGGGGTCCCATTTCAGTCCACGTAAACAGTCCCCAGACGAGAATCCCACCCCCACCATGTTGAAGAGTACTCTGCTGGCAAGAAGGATCCATCGCTTCATGTGGTTTGCGCCGTACTGGTATCCTGCCATCCGCATGCACCAACGTGAATCTCGACTCATCAGTCCAGACAACATTTTTCCGCATGTCTAGGGTCCAGTGGCGATGTTCCCGCGCCATGCTAATCTTTGCACCCTGTGATGTGCGGTCAGCAGCGGTACCCTCGTGGGACGATGGCTTCTGTACCCCATAGCGAGGAGATGGTTCTGGATGGTGTGGCTGCTTATACGTTTTTGTGCATCAGCGTTAAATTGCTGAGCGATTTCTTGCACTGTGGCCCGTCTATCCGCTGTTACAAAACGAGCTAGCCAACTATGACCCCGCTTATCCACACGCTGTTGTCCACGGCAGTTGGCCCTTGCAGGATGGTTTTACCGGATTCGATGTACTCACGGTGCACCCGTGAAACGGTGGCTCGTGAAAATGTCATTGCTCGCACGACTTCGGAGATGGAGTGACCCATTCGTCGGGCCCCGACAATTTGCCCACGATCAAATGCGTTTAGATCCTTTGTCTTACCCATACTGCGTCCGACTCTTACTGATGCCCGTCGCATCACTCCTTGTATTGTCGGATCGCTGCATACGTCATGTCGTTTCCGTTTACAGGGCCGCCCACAGCGCCACATTTGCATAACGCCAGCTGTCTCTAATTCAATTGCTCTTCAGTGTATAAGGAATAAGAGAAGGAGAATACTTCTATTTAAGCGGATAGTGGATGGCGAGTTGTTTAGCAGAAATGCCATTCACTACCGATGCTTTCTTATGGAGCAGTGAACTCGTAATATAGGGAGTAGCCACTTCCAATAAGTGTTTTTTGAGTCTGACTGCCATTTTGACCAGGGGTCGGAAAACTGCGGCCCGCAGCCCTTTTTTGTATGTCACGCGGGTTCTAAGAATAGATTTCAGATTTCCAAATTCTTTAAAGTTTCAAAGTACGAGCTATAACGAACGGCCCACCGCCGAGTTGAGTAGTTGCGAGATACCAGATCAGATCAGATGTAGAGGATTTTAGGAAGGCGGTGTCTGACCCCAGGTTTTAAACAACCCTTAGAAATAGGAAGCTAAGAGATTTGGGCTAGAGTGCTCGATAGGAAAGTGTCACGGAAGCGAAGTAGAGGGGGACGCCCTTTTTTCTGGGTGCCAGTACCCGATGTCCGACGGCTTAACGTGCCCATCCGACGCACGGTGGATATTTAATGGCTCGAGCGTTTGTACCTGCCCGGTATCGAACCTGAGGTTCATCCGTGGCAGTCACGAATGTTGACCACTAGGCCATCCGCGTCCCTGTTATGAGATACGACCGTATGCGGCCCTCCTATAGCTTCGTATTCGGTGGCCTATGCTTTGACACCACGCAGTTTTAATTTGACAGCGTTTCCAGTGCCACGCGTATCGCTGTTCTTCGGCATTTTGTTCTCGTTTGATTACCCTTGCATATCCATTATGGCGCTGTGAAAACCGGAAAATAAGAGAAAAGTGGACTTCGAATGTTGTGCTTTTGAGTTAGAATGGAGTGTGAATTGTTTTGTTACCGAATTAGATGACAAATCATTGTGTTTATTGTGCAGTGACACTAAAGCTGTACTAAAAGAGTACAATATGCGTCGCCATTACCAGACTAAGCACTCGACGCAATATTCACAACTCATAGGACAGAAACGATCAGGAAAATTATTACTACGTTATTTTTTTAGTCTACTTGTTATTCTTTTTTAGTCTACTTGTTATTATTATTATTTGTTACTTAAGTAGGCTTATTTACTTAAATAAAAAGAAAAAAAAAAAAACCTACGTCAATATCCTCGAGTTTGCCGCTTGGCCCGCAGAGCCTAACATATTTACTATTTGGCCCCTTACAAAAAAGGTTTGCCGACCCCTGATTTAGACCAAGGAGTCCACATTCCCTTTGCACTTGAACCCTTATGATTCGTGAGACCTTCTAGTTCGTTATACGACAGTATCGTCTTATCTATACAGTATTTGTTTGTTTCGGGAATAACACCTACCATGTGCAAATCTTACGGATATGCGCAGTCACCTGTCCCTAGTTTCGTGCCATCAGTCTCAGGGAAGAGACTGATACAGCGACATTTGCCAAGCATACCACCTATGCCTCATCCACAGTTCAAGACTGGCGGGCCCAGCTCGGACCACATGGTCAGAAGCCAGAGCTTCAAACCACTCGACCACCAGGGCGGTCATCTCTGCAGTGTGAACATTCGGTTAAGATACGAATGTGCGTGCATACAGAATACAGTTACCCTATTTTTGTATACATGATAATCTAAAAAATTCCTTTGCCCCTCTTCTTTTAGCATCTAACCACGAAAAGGGCCTATGCGCCGCTAAGCCGAGGAAAATAGTTCCTTAGTGCAGCTAAAGCGCGCAGTGAAATAACTCAGATTTACTTTTCTGTATTTATTTATTTCTTTTTAGAGCTGAGCGTCAAAAGCGAAATGTTCAGTATGAATGCCCTTCTCAAATATAAAATACTTCTCATTTAGCATTTATACACTGCTGGACAATAGCGCATAAAAAAGTAAGTGTGGTTGGATGCCAAGTGAAATAAAATAATGTCAGAATGCCAGGACATTAGAAGAAAGACAATTTATTGTGCTCTGAAATCCAGAAGGCTTTGGAACGTGTTCAAGGGGCAAACAGGCCATTTTGTGCAGAATACGCAAACATAAAAAATGCAATTACCGTCCGCAGGCAGGCGTTCTGGCGTACGATGTCAATACGGGATATGGCCACCATGGAGGGCGATGCAAGATTCCACACGTCGTGCCATGCTTTGCACAACGTTATCAAGCAGCTGTTGGGGTAATTCATCCCATTACTCTGTCAGTGCACGGATGAGGGTGTCCTTGTTTATTGGAGGGCATTGGCGACCAGCAAGACTCCTCCCCAAAGCATCCCACACATTTTCAATGGAATTCAGATCTGGAGAACGTGCTGGCCATACGAGGCGTTGAATATCCTCGCTCTCAAGACACTCCTGGACAGCGACTGTTCGATGACATGTCGCGTTGTCGTCTATATGAAAAGGAATCTATCACCGACAGCGCCACGGAACATACGAACATGAGGTAGCAGAACATCATTAATGTATCGTTGGCCAGTCATAGTCCCAGTTGGAAGCACATAGAGGGACGTACGGCCATTGATCATGATGCCAGCCCATACCATGACACTGCATGTCGGATATCGGACCCTTTCCTGTATGTTTGCTGGACAATATGCAGTAACACTATCACGCCAGATCAGTTGTCGTCGACAATCAGACGATAGACTGTATCTACTCTCATCCGAGAAGAGGACAGCAGACCATGTAACGTACCAGGAGATGTGACGTACCTGCCAGAAGGACGCACACGACATAAAGGCAGATAGGAATCAGAATAAAGCGTCCGCGTAGCTCAATTGGTAGAGTGACTTATTCCGGAATGAGGGGATCCGGGTTCGAACCCCGGCGCGGATAAAAATGACGGAGAAATTTACTTCGTTATAACCAGTCGTTGTCAGTCCAATTGCGATGTCGATGGCACCATTGCAAACGGGCCGTACGGTGACGTCTGGACAATGGGATGCACTCAACAGAGGACGTATGGTCCTCTTTCATGCAAACGTCTGGCGACAGTTTTTCGGGAGATCCGCTTGCCAGTAGCAGCCATAAACTTATTTGCTACCTTACTAGCTGTGCTGCGCCGGTGTCGTTTTGTTGATAGCACTATGTACCGATCTTCTGCAGGTGTCGTACTGCGAACACGACCTCCCCCGTGACGTTTGCTACACTCTCCATTTGTTTGAAATGATTTCCAAAGCCTTGAAACAACACTGTGGCCGACGTCGAACTCCCTGGCAACATCTGTTATTTTTCGCCCTTCTTCAATCTTGCCATTAATACGGCCACGCGTAAAATCATCTAGGTGATGTCGGGAAGTCATACTGAAAATTGCAAGTTCGTCAATTGATTCTTTCCCTTTCAACTTTGCGTTTGAACAACAACGGTCAATACGCGTCAAATCCTTTATTTATATCTCTTATCAGCGCTATGACGTCACGAACAAGTTTCGGCAATCCAAAATTTGCATACGCACAACACGTCTTACTGTTTCCCGCACTTATGCTAATTTCCACATTTTCCTGCCTTCCATTTTATGGTTGCTATCGTTGCTATTGTCATCCGCCCTTAGCAATTGTCCGGCAGTGTACTTGTTTAATATTTTCGCCTGATGTACTAGCAGGGTAGTCTTAAACAATGGAAAAACCACCTCCAGTAAATTTATTTTGGAGGACTGCCTTATTGGCCAGGGAGTTTCCATTCTCTTTACATTAGAACCACCTCCAATGATTTATTTTGAGGAATTTCTTCTTGACGAAGGAGTTGTATTGCCTTTTCACTGAAATCATCTCCAATAACTTTATTTTAAAGACTGTCTTCTGGACAAAGGAGTTCCCATTCACTTTATGCTAGAACCATCACCAATGACTTTATTTAGACGAATTTCTTCTTCAAGAAGAAGTTCCATTCGCTTTTTTTCATTGGAACTTCCTCCATTAATTTTATATTGAGGACTGCCTTCTTGACAAAGGATTTCATTTTTTTTTTACACCAGAGTCCCCTTCAATGACTGTATTTTAAGGCATTTCTTTTTGACGAAGGAGTCCCATTCTCTTTTCATTGGGAATACCTCCAGTGACTTTTCTCCCCATAAGGACTGCCTTCTTGACAAAGGAGCTCCCATTCTCTTCGCATTGGAACCACCTCTAATGACTTCATTTTGAGGTCTTCCTTTCTCACAAAGGAGTTTTCATTCTCTTTAGACTTAAACCACCTCCAATGACTACATTTTGAAGAATTTGTTCTTGAAGAAGTTCTTTTCTCTTTTTACTGAAACTACCTCCAGTAATTTTATTTTGAGAACTGTCTTCTTGACAGAGGGGTTCCCATTCCTTATACACTAGAACCGCCTCCAATTACTTTATTTTGGGGAATTTCTTTTTGACGAAGGAATCTCGTTCTCTTTACATTCTAACCACCTACCTCTAATGACTTCAGTTTGAGAACTCCCTTTTTCACCAAGGGCTTCCAATTCTTTTACATTTGAACTGCCTCCAATGACTTTTTTGAGAAATTTCTTCTTGAGGAAGATGTTGCGTTTTCTTTTCACTGAAGTCATCTATAACTTTATTTTGAAGACTGTCTTCTTGACAAAGCAGTTTCCATTCACTTTACACTGGAACTGTCTCGAATGACTTTATGTTGAGACTACCTTCTTGACAAAAGAGGTTTCATTCTATGTACACTGGACGCTCCTCTAACGACTGTATTTTGAGGAATTTCATCTTGATAGAGGAGTTCCGATTCCCTTATGGATTATTGATTTGTGAGAAGACGTCAAACTGCGTGATCCACTGTTGTTTCCTCCCTGCATCAGAATTCTTTTAAGACAGAAACATGTTTTTATCACATATTTCTGCATACGTGAATGTAAGGAAGCTTGTTTTAAACTTTAGAAAAAAAGAGACAATTTATTTCCTGAAACTTGCAGAAGTCTTAATACTGTAAAGTGTGCTGAAATACTTCAAAGTTATCAGTAGCTGCAGATGCGAGCAACATGAGAAATAATCAAAGTTTTTGCAGTGACAAAAATGACCGTATGGTGACATTAAAATGAGTATGAATAAATGCGAATAAAATGAAAATAAATATAAATAAATATATTTATTTTATTGCACCATCCAGGCAAAAATATGAATGGACGAGGTTGATTAAAATTTGAATCAAAGTTATTCTGCTTAAACATGAAAGTTTAAATATCTATGCTTTCTGAAAGGAAATTTTCAAGGGCATCCACTTCGTTGCTTCACAGAGCTATTGAGATAACAATAAGTATCTGTTCACAGTAAAAGTGGGAAAAATCAAGAGAAAAACTTTACTGTTGTTCAAAATACCAATATATTTCCTCTCCTCGTCAAGTGATGCTGCTGCTTTTCTCCCTTCAATCTGTATTCCAAACTATTTGGGACTACACCCCTATCTTCCAAGCTGTGGCGTATATCTCTAAATTTCCTTTTAAGTTTCTATTATGTAAATTTTGTTACTCCTCCTTTTGATTATCTCGCTGAACGCCTCATTACTTCCCGTAATTTTATATATACGTTTTGGCAGCAGTATACGTTTAGATACGTTTTGGCAACAGTATACGTTAGGAAACATTTTGGCAACAGTATACGTTAGGAAACATTTTGGCAACACTGACAATGAAGTAAGGTAAATATAAACCACATCGAGAACAAAGAGTGTGTGGAGCGTGATGAATGTGATGAATAGTGGTGGTACGATCGTGAGATTGTTTACTGATACAGATTGTCATGTAACTTGATACTATGAGAGTTTAAAGATTACATGGAAGTACTGTAGCATATTATTCACGCCTATGTAAATTTTCTATAAGTGTGACTTCGACAAGTGGATGAAAATAATTATTATTGGAATTTTACGTAAGTGCTCATTCATGGCAGTTCTTTGTTTTGCTAAAGTAAAGCGATTGTGCTGTTTGTTCAGCAACAAATTGGTTAGAAACATCAAGCTTAAAACATTAAAACACCATGGAGTGTTATTACAGATGAGGCCATGATAGTGGATTTACAACAGCAACGGCTGAAGCTCCCGTTGTTCTTTTGATAAGCCGTGCATCAGACTCTTAAATGTGAGCGGGTTTTGAGAAGTTTAATGTGAAGATTCTTCTGCTAAATTTATGTTCAAGGTAATATGCTGAAGTTTTAGACCCTACTCATGTATCATAGCAACTCCGATTACATCAGCTAGTACGTAAATCAATAGTGAGTTGTTTAGCAGCACCACTAATTTAACCTTTCATTTGAGTTTCTGTATTCTTGTGTAAATTTGGTTTCTCCTCGCTAAACATTTTCTACCTTCACGCCAAAAAGTTCCTCCCGACGGGTTTGAAGTTGGCATCCTGACAGCGGGTCAAAAGGCATCATCAGCATAAGTAAAATTTTCTGAGATAAGAACTGAATGGACAATGCAAATAGAGAGCGGATCTTGCACGAACAGATTATAATCGATGAGCGATTCTTGAATGAACGATGTCGAAATGAGCAGATTGTTTTTGAAGAGTGAGAAGTGTCCACGTTTTCTGTTAGATATCATTGATTCAGTTCTATTCAGCGCATTGTGTTATTAACGACTTGTTAATAATGAACTAGTGACGGGATTTTCTGGTTGTGGATTACCTTCACTTTCAGGCTGAGGATTATCCTCACCACTTATGCTATCAATAGATTTATCAATTAGAGAATCACGAACGCAATGGTCTCTTGATGAGAAAAGTTCTCACGTGACGCAAACGCCAGTGGTCGCTCGAGGAGGGTAATGTTCACACGAAGCACACGGGTGCGAAGAACAGACTCTTTCAAGGTCCAGGTCGCACCCATCCTTATCGGAACTGATAACAGATTGTTGAGAAGATTATAAAAGTCAGCTACAGCAGAGGTGGTGCCGAAGGGTTACTTCCAAATAAATGGTACTTTATATGAAAAGCATGAGAGAAATTCTCATAGCGCTATCAACCAAGGATTAAGTTGGATAATAAATTGCATACAAAAGTGAAAATCAGAGGTAAAGGTTAGATACTCGCTCTAAGCAGTTTCTGTGGGTTTGAAGTGTTCGGAACATGACAGAAAATTGCTGATTTATGCTGAAAGTAAAATATAAATGTTTTTTCAGTATATCTCAAATGGGCGATTAGTTCTAGAATCCTGCAGGCAGTTTCTTTGAATGTACTCGCAGCTTCAAACGGTCGAGATGGTCTGTAAATTTGAGATAAATAAGAAATACAGAAAGAATGACAGAGAGAAAGAGAGAGAGAGAGAGAAAGAGAGAATGAAAGAAAGAAGGCTTAATTTGTGCGGAAAAACTTTGATTCTGATATGAGGTTACAACCGACATAAGAATGACAACACTGTAATTCAGTTTTCATTTATCCACCTTCATAGGGAAAATAAATTTGTATTTTATTCTTTATGGTAGTATACGGCTTGTAAGTGTTAGTTTTTTGAACTATTTACCGCTTGTAAGAAGGGCTAAAACCTTGAGGAATTAAATGGAAGGTCGTATGGGAAACGTGACCCAGTAATGTGAATAAACTTCTTTAATTTCCTAATTTAATAGAGCACAGTTTGGAGGTCTTATATGATGTAAATTATAATCCCAGCGTGGGTGTATCAGTGCCGTGGATAAGGTGGATACAAACATCTGCAAAATAAATACAGAGGATGTTCACACATTTTTAGAACGTTTTCGATAAGAAATTACGGAAAATAAAAGAAGTTCAAAGAATTGAAACTGGCAATAGCATGTTACATAAACACGAAAGAAACATCTGCTGCAGTTAAATATTGTCTGCTAAAAGATGGCCAAGTAGACAAGCTGTAGATAGAAAGTTATGTTTTTGTTCTTTACGAAGAGAAATATTCGTATTCAGTAATAAAAAAGCTCTGTGAAAATCGTGGATTAGCATTTTCAATGTAAAATAAGCAATATTATTAATAATGGAGAGGAAAATCGTGAAGCATTGCTTTCAACAGAAAAAAGAACGCAAAACGAATGTCCAAAGAAGGTACGTACTTTTACGACTATTCTTAAAAGAAAATCCACCGACCAAAGAGCAACGCTAAGCTGTCGGAAATCTCCGCCTCAACTGTAAACAAGGTAATAAACAAAGATTTGAACCTGAAAAAAAAAACAAAAAACCCAACAACATAATGCGCACTGCCTTTTACCTAAGAACGTGGCCGAGCGCAGAACACGGTGTAGACTTTTTATGAAAATCAGTCAGCCGGAGACATATGAGAATTTATTGCGACTATTGATAAAGCATGGATCTACCTAAACGACTCTAAAAAAAAAAAAAGGTCGATTTTCTATCACAAAAGAGAGAAAAAAAAAAAGAAAAAAAAAAGACTTATAAACTTGTTTCCAAGAGTCCAAAGAAAGTTTCAGTAAAGGATTCATGATCATTGCTGGTTTCCTGTACAATAGGAAATTAAATTTAAGAAAAGTTAAAGAGAATGTTAAAAATTAATTCTATGTATTACCAAAATATTGTTTTAACTCCTGCACTTAAAGAGGAAGTACCATTCCTTTATCCACAGAGCCCACAAAGAGTAGAACTCCATCAGAATAAGGCTACCAATCATACATCCAAATCTACCACTCTGTTTCTTAAAAAGATGAAGAAAGAGACGGGTAATCAATTGTATACCTTTTACTCATATTCCTTCAAAGTCCCCCGATGTGTCACCAATGGACTATTGTGCCTTAGAACTGCTAAAAAGAGCGCTCAGACCTAAACAAGAGACGGGTATGAAGTCTATACCTTTTGCTCATATTCCTTCAAAGTCCCATGATGTATCATCAATGGACTATTGTGCCTTCGGACTGCTAAAAAGACTGGTATCAAGTCTATACCTTTTGCTCATATTCCTTCAAATTTCCCTGATGTGTCACCAATGAACTATTGTACCTTGGGACTGCTAAAAAGACTGGTATCAAGCCTATACCTTTTGCTCATATTCCTTCAATGTCCCCTGATGTGCCACCAATGAACTATTGTGCCTTGGGACTGCTAAAAAGACTGGTATCAAGTCTATACCTTTTGCTCATATTCCTTCAACGTCCCCTGATGTGCCACCAATTGATTATTATGCCTTCGGGCAGCTAAAAAGACTGGTATCAAGCCTATACCTTTTGCTCATATTCCTTCAATGTCCCCTGATGTGCCACCAATGGACTATTGTGCCTTGGGACTGCTTAAAAGACTGGTGAAAAAAGACTGGGATCAAGTCTATACTTTTTGCTCATATTCCTTCAACGTTCCCTGATGTGCCACTAATTGATTATTATGCCTTCGGACTGCTAAAAAGACTGGTATCAATTCTATACCTTTTGCTCATATTCCTTTGGCTTCCCATTACGTACTACCAATGGACTATTGTACCTTCGGACTGCTAAAAAGACTGGTATCAAGTCTATACCCTTTGCTCATATTCCTCTAACGTCCCCTGATGTGCCACCAATGGACTATTGTGCCTTCGGACTGCTAAAAAGACTGGTATCAATTCTATACCTTTTGCTCATATTCCTTTAACGTCCCCTGATGTGCTACCAATGTACTATTGTGCCTTCGGACTGTTAAAAAGACTGGTATCAAGTCTATACCTTTTGCTCATTATCCTTCAACGTCCCCTGATGTGCCACCAATGGACTATTGTGCCTTCGGACTGCCAAAAAGCGCACTTCCTAAACGCATACCTGAACTAATGATTGGGCAACGGAAAACAGTGGGAGAGGAGTGGAATAAATTGCTAGTAACAATTTTAAAAAATGCCCTGTTATCTAGGAAATCTAGATGTATGTTCATTCAAGAGAAAGAGCTATCAGACAGAGCATTTAAGAAAGAAATAATTTTACTTAAAACAATAATTATGTTGCTGGAAAATCGTTCTAAAAATGTATGAACATCCTCTGTATTATCCAGGCGCAAGAATAAACATATTCGTTCATTAATCAAACAGAGCAACATTTTGAAGCCTCTTTCTGAAGTGGATAGCAATTTCTGTACAGTGATGAAGAATATATTTTCCTGTGCGAAATACTGTCCACGTGCATAACAATTCTTCTCTCTCTTTTACGCTTCTCCCTTTCTCTTCCTCTTATGCACACACACACACACACACACACACACACACACACACACACACACACACTTTTTCTTATTTTCTTATTATATATTACCTCTTTTGTTTTCTTTCGCAAGGGACATCTAATATGTTGGTTGTCCTTTTCCTTTTAACCTAGCTAAGCTTTCCGACACATTTCAAGCAGTGACAGTAACTAAGGTGTTTATTCTCGCGGAAATTATTAGCATTTCACACACGTCTTCATTACGGCAACAGCCAGCCGAAAATGCAGCTGCCTGCTTTCTGATGTCGGATCCTAAACTTCACAAACACAACTGACAAGTTTTGTTCGTTAGTTTACCTCTTATTTCCGAAAATAAAACAAAACCAGAAAAAAGCTTTTGTCTTTTGTTTTTCTCTTCACTAAGTCTTTTTTACTCGAACTGATTTTTTTTTTAATCTTTTTGCTTATCTGACAGTGGTGCCTCTTAGTTCCCTACTGTAACACTACTGGTTCTCGTCGAACAGCTCAAATGCTGATAATAATCGGAAGACGCATAATGCCATTCACGGTCCGCATTTCTTAATTGCCATGATTCATGACAAGGCTCACTGAAGATTTTTATCAATCAACAGGCTCATCTGTTCTGAAAGCCAGGGCTGCCTTCCTTGACACGCACTGCTCATAAAAGAGCCTTGATGGATCTTTCTCTCCATTCTGCGACCAGCCCTAAAGCGCAGCCTTCAGAAATACCGTAAAATATAAATTTACCAATGTGCTTTGACAAAATCTGTGTGGTGGCTGTCATGCGACACATTCTGAGCATATAATGGCACACAAATGCAAAGCAAAATAAATTTACCGTCATACATTAAACGATGACAAATTCTTGAATGACGGTAATGTTGTTTGTAGTTCCGTTTTTTCATGGACCCGGGAACAGAGGTCGATTTAAGGAGAATATTTTAGAAAGTAAAATAACCTGAAAGAATACAAATTTAGAAGTTATGAATCCGTTTATTGATGTAAATATGACATGAATGGTAAGTCAGATAATAACCGAAAACTTGGAAATTTCGTCGTCCGGGAGCAGAAATGGAATCCGCGTCTCCCGGATAGTGCCCGAGTATGCTGACCACTACACCACCCAGAACGACCATGTTTCAAGTTTCAGATTAATTTGAATATAACCATCACAGGATATTATCTGATTTACCATTCACGTTATATTTACACCAATAAACGGATTCTCAACTTCAAAATTTATATTGTACGATGGTGTAATCCCGTATTTCATTCATTGATATTCTGCTCCTCCGAGCAATCACGGGAAAGAAATCGGAAACTTGAAACTTGGTCGTTCTGGGCAGTGTAGTGGTTAGCATACTCGGGCGCTATCCGGGAGACGCGGGTTCGATTTCCGCTCCAGAACGACGAAATTTTCAAGTTTTCTGATATTATCTGATTTAATATTCATGCCATATTTACACCAATAAAAGGATTCACAACTTCGAAATTTGTGTTGTACATTGGTGTAATTCCGTATTCCATTCGTCGATAAACTGATAGATTTTACATGTACGTCTTATAACGAACGGCATACGTCGTGTCGCTATGCTTATGACCTAATGTCAACGAAAAGTTATTGTCTCTGTTTTCAGCAAAGGTATAAAAATACGGCGTCGCAAATTTTTATGAGAAATGACAGATTACTTGGTTATTGTGGTTAGCGCAAAGTCAAAGGTTTCCAAAGAAAGGAGCAAAAAGGAAAATGCTCATATACAGTCGACCAAAGAAAGGGAAATGCCTGCCTGCGTATGATCAGGAGACTAGATGTGGCCATTGTAGAGGAAACATTAATAATCAGCGTTTATACCCTGTAAAAAAATTCTGAAATTCACGAGACACTTTCCGTCATTTCTTTCGTGAATTAGCGAATTATATTTCTGATACAACCTTTTCCGTGAAATGACGGAAACCTAAATTTCAAAGAATTTTCGTACGACAGGAAAATTCCGAATTTTCAAAAACCTTTGCGCAATTTCTTTCGTATATTAACGGAAGAACTTCGTTATCGCCTTTTTCGTATCCATGTGAATAAAAATTCCCGATAATAGAAGCGATTCACGGGAATACCAGAGATTTAATTAACTGTTAAATTTCAATCATCTGTCGGAGGACCTGATTTTGGAGTTCTGCAGCGAGGTTGGACATAATGGATAGCATATCACATGAATTTTAGTTATTGTGGGTTCCAAGGAAGGGACAGAACCAGCGCTATCAAACAAACCTACTATCAGTGCCCTTGGGCGCTCATAGCTCTGTTTCTAGGAGGGGGCAAACAGAAATTTTGAGATGAAAAGCATTTGCAAATGCCATATGCACATTTTCATTCTGCATTCTTGTTATCTAACACCTTTTATATGACACTCTGAACAAATAAATATAATTGGAAATTGACTTGAGAATTTCTGGGAAATTTTTCGGGAGATGGATAAATGAAATTAGGTAGCATGTTAGGACAATAAGGAAATGTCTTTGTCGTTCTTTTGATCCACTTGGCTTCTTGTGTCACATACTCCACGAAAACCCAGATATCACTCAAATGTTCATGGAAAAATGAAAGAAATACCCTGAAAGCAAATTTTTGAGAAAAGTTTAGAGGTTTGCCCAGCAGCAAATAGCTGCTGTGAGATAAATTTTTCATTTCTCCCTCTTTAATACTTTTCCACACGGTACATATGGACGTTATTGTTCTTTTTTTTTTTTTTTTTTTGTTGTTGTTGTTGGATGTTTAACGACCACCGTGAGCAACTCAATGGGCTATAAGCAGTTGCCCGTTCCTGATTTAGGGCAACTGGTCTCAGGGAAGGAGAGAGCCAGTGCCTTAAGACAAACACAACATTCATGCTTCACCGGGATTCGAACCCGGACCCGTCTCGGACGAATGGTCAGAAGCCATCGTTTAGACCACTGCGGCACGTTATTCTTCAACATCCAATGGGGAATTTCTTTATTACTTTCTACTCTAAATCCCCAACATTTTCCCTATTTTTACTGCATACACACGCATCCAGAAATTCTATAAAATAAATTAGCAATTATAATTAGTGTTACCGCGGAAATCTCTGTAGTACCTTCCAAGAACAGAAAGAACATGGTCCGAAATCCAGGGGAGGGCAATCGCTTCGCCATATGGGCGTCCATGCCCATTGCCCGTGATTCGAACTTGGGCCCATCTCGCACAAAAATTCAGATACCAGAGCTTCAGGATACATGGGGCTCCTGGGAATTTGCACAAGAAATACAAAATGAGATTGAAAACGACGAAGTTTGCCCAGGGTATGAGTAAGTCTTTTTTATCAGGAAGAGAAAGATTTGAAATTATGACCCCTCGAGTTTAACATTCACTTGTTTCCAATCAGATAGTGGGCAGTCTTAACTTTCTCATACCCCTATTATAGGGAAGTATGATAGTTCAAAAATCGCACTTCCGATTTTTGAACATAATTTCACTACAAATGTGATAACTAGTAGGGGGTATGCAAAAGGTTTCGCCGTTCTAAGGAGAAACGAGACAGGAGCAATCAGGAAACTAGTACACATTTATTCAACGAAATATTGGCCGTTAGCATCAATGACCTTTTGTCATTTTTCAGGCAACAAATGAATGCCCTTGTGATAGGACTCGGATTTTGAGCTGTAGAACGCAGTGACGGAATTTTCCAACTCTGGAAATATGGTAAACTGCTGTTGGGCTAGGGAATGTTGCATAGAGCGAAACAGATGAAAGTCTGAGGGTGGAATGTCCGGGGAATAAGTAGGGAGTGCGGTAAAATCTCCCAGTGTAACTGTTTAAGAGTTGATTTCGTGGTAGCATTATCGTGTAACAGGATAACTGGGCGGCGTCCTTTACCTGTCCATGGGCGTTTTTGCTCGATTGCGGCGTTCAGTTTCAACTGATCACTATATCTAATTAATACAGGCATTGGACGTGGACTAGGAACATCAAACAGAGGTCATCGCTCTTTCCACGTTTGTAAGTGAGTCAAGGAACAATTCTCATTGGCCACCACCGGGAATCGAACCCAGGGTCTTCCAGTTACGCGCCGGAATTCGAGGCAGCTGTGGGACTCACTTATAAACGTGGAAAGAGTGATGGCCTCTGTTTGATGATCTCTATATCGTTGTGCAGTGATTGTTTCGCCCGGTTTCAACAGTTTAAAGTACAGCACACCGTGCATATCCCACCACACACAACAGCAGCTTTTCCTAGTGGATATCGTCTTTTGCAGTGGATGTTGATGGCTGGCCTGGGTTGACCCTGGATCGCTTGCGTACGGGGTTGTCGCAATAGACCCATTTTTCATCTCCGGTAACAACTCCCACAAGAAATTCTTCCCCTGAAACCTCTTCAGCAACGACATGCTGATGCCTAATAGTTGCCCAATATTACACCCCGTTAAAGTATGTGGAACCCACTTACCAATCTTCTGGATCTTCCTCACGGCCTGTAGACGCCGTACCACCGTCGATTGAGGCACTTTCAAACGTTTCACCAGTTTCGTGGTCGATTGTGTGGCATCCTCTTGCAACAGCGATTCCAGCTCATCTACTGCGAGTTCCTGCGGTCTACCTGCACGTGGCTTGTCTTCCAAGCGTAGATCACCTTTCTTAAACCTGGCAAACCATTCTCGATGCGTCCGCTCACCCATAACCGTTTCGCCATACGTCTGACATATATTGAACCGTATTCTTAACTGGCACTTTTCCTTAAATTAAACATGAATAACAAACAGTGCCTCAAATGAACTTTATCGATCGCCATGCTTCTTCATGTACAAACTGACAGCACGGGTCGCCGGCCGGTTAGACAGCTACAGCGCCCGCTAGCGGGGGCGGCGGAAACTTTTTCATACCGCTAAAAGGTAAATACACAAGGGTCAAGTAAAACGTAAGAGTTATGTGAACGTCGACAACACACCACTTCGCAGAAGTGAAGAATGAAACACGACCCAACACAGAACGAATGAGTATCACATAGTAAACATAAGAAGAAGGTGATTTTGGAAAATCCCATACAAGGTTAAAAGCTCAAAGGTGTTTTCTGCGACGTAACACAAATGTCTAATTAGCTGTTCATCTCTTCAAGCAGTATTCGTAAAGGACTCGGTGGTTAATTATATTAGCATATATTGTTAACCCAACTCTGATGTTTTGGACAATTCCTTTTGTGCATAGGAGCAGTTCACATTTGACAGAGTATAGGCTCCTCTGCATTCTGGTGGTTAGCTGCGTGGAATACTCTGTGCAGCTAACTAAAGCCTTTAAAAAAGAAAATACTAATGAATTTCAGTAAATTTTTTCCGACGGTAGGTTCATCTAATTTTTACGTCCCTCGGAGCACGAATTTACGCCCTTATTTTCTCATAAGGATTTCTCCCAAGTTCAGGTTTGGATCTGCCTTCCTCAGTATGATGAGACACTTGTGCTTCGTATGAGAGCTGAAGAAACGAAGAAGCTGGTTGGAGCACCTGATACACTATTAAAAATCAGTGGCGTACCTGAAAAACTCGCCCCCCCCCAAAAAAAAAGAAACATATATTTTCGATGCCCTTTTGCGAAAATCTATTTTGCTCTCAATTACTGAAAATTTAAAATTCCATATTATTTTAAGGGCGTTTTAATAATTCAAATTCTTTGTAACCTATAGGTATTTTTCAAAAAACCGAAGTTGTTACATTTTATTGCGTGTAACAGTGCACGTTGTGATTAAAATGATTGCATACAATCATTTAATCACAACGTTTTATACCATTACAAAACACTTATACGTATTACAAAACACTTGCGCCAAAGTTTATCATATCATGTAAATTTTATTCTTTTAGAAAACTAAGGCCAGCCTTTTGAAATGACTCACGATCACACACACACACAAAACCCGTAACGGCCATGAAACAGTGTCTAAAGATCTTTTTTAAATTATACGAAAATACAGAACATAAGTAAGCGAATAAAAAGTATTTAGAATTGTGGCAAACAAAGAGTAAAGTTACTTAAATTATGTACTCTTGAATATAAAAAAAGGACACTTGACGTAATGTCACATTGTTTTGCACATAGTAAAAGTCTTTCCTTTTGACTCTGTTTCATGTATAAACAAGTTAGTAAAATCATGCAATGTATTGATTATAATACGCTTTCCAACATACCAGAAATCTTTACTCAAGTTATGAGGATAATGGCTGTGGAATAAATCTCGGTCCTGTGCCCTAACCTTTGATCCCATTTCGATTATATTTAACAGAACCGGTTCAGCATACCTCCGAAATAACATGATAAAGTTTTGTCGCAATGGAAGCATTTTTACGTAAGTTATGATGCATAAGGGCTATGGAATAGATTCCGCTCCTGTGTCCTAAGCTTTGACACCATTTCGCCCATTTTCAATAGGATTCGTCACCAGGCAGGCCTCTATAACATACTAACATTTCATCCAAATCGAAGAATTTTTACGCAAGTTATGACGCATAATAGCGATGGAAGTGATTCAGCTCCTATGTCCGGACCTTTGACCCCATTTCGCCCATTTTCAATAGTGTTTGTCCCCAAGTGGTCCCCTACAACATACTAAAATTTCATCGAAATCGAACCATTTTTACGCGAGTTATCGTGCCGACAGACAGACGGACGGACAAAGCTGGAGCATATGCGCTTCTTCAACCTGCGGTTGGAAAGCGTAAAAAATGGCACAGGTCTCTCTGTTTTTTTGTTTTTTTTGTTCCAGCTAAGAATATCTTTTACCTTAACTGTCCCTAACCATTCTTACTAAATTAGAAATAAAACCTCACTGTTCCTTTGTTTCCCTTCACATGAACGTTCTACAGCTTTAATTAATTATGCTGGCCCGCAGATTTGGAATTCGCTCCCACCACAGTTGTTAGTTATTAATGATTATAATTTGTTTAAAAGAAAACTTAAACAACATTTACTATCCTGAAATCAGTTTCGTGATACCCTTATCATTATCATTTTCACCTCCTAACGGGTTCTACGTTATGCCTGGCTTGCTTTGCTCTTGGATATTTTTTATGTGTTCAGTCGTCAGGATGAGAGGACTCGTCAGGCCTCGCGGAGGCCTTTTCGCTCTTATTTCCTGATTGTTGCTGTATTAATTTGCTTTACATTAGAATGTCAACTGCATATTGTAACAACCGAAATACCAAATAAATGAAACGAAATGAAATATTCTAAAGGATGCTTATTTATGTGCAAATAAGTATTATACATAAAACGCTTTATTCCCGTCACTCAGTTTTTAACACGTCTTTTGTAAAACAAGTTTGTAAAATCATGCCATGCATTGATTATAATACGCTTTCCAACATACCAGAAATCATTACTCAAGATATCACTCAAGTTATGAGAATAATGGCTGTGGAATAAATCTCGGTCCTGTGCTCTGACCCTTGATCCCATATCGATAATTATTCAACCGAACCGGTTCGGTATACCTCCGAAATAACACGATAAAGTTTTGTCGCAATCGAAGCATTTTTACGTAAGTTATGATGCATAAGGGCTATGGAATAGATCCCGCTTCTGTGTCCTAACCTTTGACCCCATTTCACCTATTTTCAATAGAATTTGTCCCCAGGCAGGCCCCTACAACATACCAACGTTTCATCCAAATCGAAGCATTTTTACGTAAGTTATGACGCATAATGGCAATGAAAGTGATTCCGCTCCTATGTCCTGACCTTTGACCCCATTTCGCCCATTTTCAATAGGGTTTGTCACCAGGTGGTCCATACGCACACAACGCGTGACATAATGAGCTCGCAAGAGTGTGACGTCATAAAACTTTATTAGGATCCACACACAACGCGTGACGTAATGAGACAGATGGCGTGACCGCGCGCCAACATTCTCAAACGCGTGATTGTGACGTCATGAGATTTCTAAGCATTGGTACAGTGCCTAGAAAAATTAGTGTGTCGTGCTCCCTAAGATGTCCCTCACGGTTTTGTGACCAATCGTCATGAAATGACAGAGGGCGCTGGCATCGGAAGTTACGTTAGGATGCTTCATCGGCTTCATGTTATTCAATGGTGGGAAGTTTGTTTACCAAGGATTTGCTGCCTTACAAAACTTCAAATTTTCTCAAAACAAAGGTTAGTGGAGGGAAATCTTTTTGGCAGTATCTTTGCTAACTCGTTGTAGCTAGATCATAACAGTAATACACTAGGTAATTCAACAGTTGATCACTGAAACGCAATAGGCTAATTCCGGTGTTAGTGTGCTAGTTTTATTCAACTGTGAACTGTGGATTGTTTATAACGAAATTTATTTCCGAAATTAGTAACTTTTTATTCGTGAAGATGTAGAAGTTGATCAAGTATTGGCTGTCACGCGTTAAACCTACTGTGTCTTTAAACTTAAGTGCAGTACTGAAATCGACTGCAACAGTTAGTTATAAGATCATAAGGAAATAATGTCAGCTGTGAAAGGACTGGTAAATTCTGCATTAGCAAATAATAAAAAAACATAGAAAACGGAAAAGGCAAAGCAGGTGTTTTGTGCCAGGATGTAATACTAGCTATAAATCCTGCAAAAATAAAATATCACTCTTTGCTGTCCCCAAAATACCTGATATGTTGAGCAAATGGGATAAGGCAATTCCCAGAGCTGATAAGAAACTTGATGAAAGTTGTGTTGTATGTGCCTTGCACTTTGAATGTAAATGCGTGGAGATGCATTATCGTTCCACTATTAAAGGTAAGGAAGTTCTAACATGCCGAGACAAACCATTACTCAAGCGTGACGCCATACCTACTATTTTCCCAAATTTACCGAAATATTTAAGTAAACCTTTACCAAACAAACGTTCTACAAGGATTACATCTTCTGTACCAGAAAAAAAGAGAAAATTGGAGGACAATCCTTGTTTAATAGATACCAACACAAAAATGAATGAAGACCTTATTTCATTTGAAGAAATATGCAACGTTACTTTGCCAACAAAATTTTGGGTAACTGTTACATATGAAGAATCTCCAAATGTTGTGTGCTTTATGAAATGGAAAACATACTCGAAAGAACATACCAATCCTGATACCAAAATTGTTGTTGAAAAATGTTCAGAATCTGAAATTTCATGTATTGTGTACCATAAATGTATAGAAATTGTTAAAGAGAAAGTAAATTCATGTAAAAGTTTGGAAACCATACTGGAAAAGGCCAATTCCTATCACAGCTGTCGTGGTGTTAGTGAAAATGGAGCAATATGTTCAGCATGTCAGTACCAGCGCAAGCTTTTATTAAATCACAGATCTGTGTTAAAAAGACGAAGAAATGGTAGACCTGTTCTGACATGTGGAATAAAGTTAAAAATGGCACATCAAACTTCAAAGCGATTAAAACAACATACAGTCTTTTTGAGAAATAAAATTAAAAACTTAAAAGTTAGAAACAAAAAATATACATCTAATAACTTGACTAACAAGTTGAAATTTTTATCTCATAAGCAACAATTAGCCATAGGTGAATGCATTAAAGCTTCAGAGCGGAAGAGTGTAAAAGGTATGAGGTGTGACAGCAGTTGGTTGTTAGAATGCATTATAATGAGAATGAAAAGTCCCCGGCTCTATGAGCACATGAGGTTAAACAAATTACTTATTTTGCCTAGTCGAACCTGTTTGAAAAAATATGTAAAATCATATCAAGCTGGTTATGGATTTAATAAGAAAATGTTTGAAACTTTGAAAATTAGAACTGCTGAATTAAATTCTTTCGAAAGGCATGGTTGCATAGTTTTTGATGAGATGAAACTTTCTGAGCACCTGCAACTAAAGTCAAGTGGGACTATTCAGGGATATGTTGATTATGGATTGTTTACACCTGCGGAGAAAAAACATGAGTTATGTGACCATGGTTTGGTATTTCTATTTCAGCCGTTTACTGGGGATTGGACCCAAATTTTAGCAGTATTTGCCACAAAAAGTAATATGAAAGGGGATATGCTCAGTAAATTTTTAACTGAAGCAATAATATTATCCGAAAAAGCTGGATTATTTGTGGATGGCATAGTAGGTGATGGATCATCATGGAACAGATCCATGTGGCGTAAATTTGGCATTGGCGTGACTAGCGCAGGAGACATTAAATGCAAGGTGTCTCATCCTGTTGATGGACACAGATATCTGCATTTCTTTTCAGATTTTCCCCATTTAATCAAATGTGTACGTAATGCATTTTTAAAAAATGGATTCAGTCTTTTAGAAGGTCGAGTACATTCAGAATTTATAAAAGCTGCATGGAAGTTGCATCGAAACGCTCTTAGTTTAAGAGCAATGCCAAAAATAACTCAAGCTCATCTTACTCCAAACAATTTTGAAAAAATGAAAGTTAACTTGGCATTTCAGATATTCAGTTTAGAAGTTCTTAAACGCCTGTTTATTTATAAAGACCAAATAAGTTTTCAATACGGGGATCCAGAGCCAACTATTATGTTCATAACAAAAATGAATGCACTCATTGACATAATGACATCAAGAACTCCTTATAATTCTTTATACCTGAATAGCTCAAAATATGAGTTTCTTAAAGAGTTCTTGCAGTTCTTAGATATTTGGGAGATGCATGCCGAAGGTAATGGTTTCATCTCTGAAAGTACTGCTACAGGTTTAAAGGTATCGATTAGCAGCGCTTTATCCCTTGTTGAATACTTGACGCATAGTGCTCATTATTCTTACCTTTTAACATCTAGACTAAGTCAGGATAAAATTGAAAACCTTTTCAGCATTATTCGCCAATGCAAAGGATGTAATGATCACCCCAATAGCACTGAATTTCTGACAATTGTAGAAATGCTAAGTTTTTATAACCTTGCTAAACCTCCAAGAGGTGGTAATGCTCCACCTTGTGTAGTAAATTCACTAATCAGTGTCCCACCAAAGGAACCAGAAGAATCAGCTCTTTCGGTTATTGATTCATTTTTTGAAACTGGAAGTCCTAATGAAAATTCTTCTGACCTTACGCGCAAAGAAAGCAGTTTGGAGCATAATATTCTGGTCCAGCAAAAGAGTGATGTTCGTCTCATATATTATATTTCAGGATTTGTGGCTCGTGTTTTTAATAGAAAAATTGTGTGTGAAACTTGTAAAAGCCTTCTTCAACAGGATAAGGTGTCTATCAATAATGTTAATGCAGAATACACAAAACATTTTGATCAGGGAGGGCTGACATATTCGTCAAACAAAATTTTTGCCTTGATCTATGAAATTGAAGAAAAATTTACTAAGTGCTTCAGTTTTCTTGAATTGCACCGAGATAGCATTTTGGACATCATACAGGCTTTACGTGGTTCCACCTTGAAAACAGTTGGTTGCAAAAATCATGAAATAGAGACCACCAGTAAAGTTATTCAGTATTACATTATGACAAGACTTAATTTCTATTTAAAACAACAAAATAAGAATAGTTCATCCAAAAGGGAACGGCAAAAACACTTTAAAATGCGGAGATGCAATTGATCCTGCAATTAACAGTTTACTAAATTCAGTTTCATATGCAAATCGTCAAAAAAACGTTTTGAGTCAGTCCATTAAATTTATACTGGAAATAGTAACAGAGAGAAGACATTCAAATACAGTAATAATATAATTGTGATACTTCGGTTGTAATTGTGATTATACATATGGATTCCAAATACTGCATGATTAGTTTTATATCCCACCTACTTTTATATCTGTGCTGATATACACAGTCATAGGTATTCTGCATATAATACTAAACTTGCAACATGTTTCTAATTTCTGAAAGAAACCGAACAAAATTATTGTGTTGACATGTACTGCATATCGGATACTCCTGAAGAAATGAAGCCTGTGCTGATACACATAACTAGGCATTCTTCGAACCAAGTTTGAAACAAACTGTTCAAGTGTAATTTTTTTATTTATTCATAACAAACTAATAGATTTAGATCTTGCATAATCTTACAGGTTTGTTTATTTAACTGCAACAGATTATGGTAAGCTTAACTATCCTAAAGATTCAGTAGTGTTAACTACCATTGCCTGCTATTGTATTTTCTTGTGGCTGTTAAAGGAAGAACATGAGCACAAATTTATTTCTCTCACATCAAAAGGAGATTATCAGTTAACTCTGCATCAGCCACAAGACTGTGTGAAAGTGCAATCAAAAGCAGGACCACAATTCATTATTACTTATTGCAGGGCTAGAAGTGAAATATGTGATCGAAAAGCAGAACATCTATTCAATGTTACATATTAAAAGGGGGAAATGTGATCTGTGAAGGCAGTACAAGAAGAGGTAAGCATGAAAGAAATTCATAATTATATTTTTTATCACAAATGTTTAAAACCAGCATTCTGTGTCCCACTATTACATGGAAGTTGGCCATGTATTCTAATAAAACATCACTGCCTTGAACTTTAGCTTTGAGTCACCCTGAAATTTCTGTGCTTAATATTTTCAGTAACAATTCATTAAGAATTTTAATTCTCCTGACATGTATGCACATAGGCGTAGTGTGACCAATTTTTTTTTTTTTTTGGAGGGGGGGGGGGCACGGATAAGTGTAAACTGGTGTTTTCTTGGGTTGGGGGAGCATTTTCGAAAATATTTTTCCTGAAAAGGCACCTGTTCAGTTGCCATTGGTGCCAAACCTGTAAGGTGTGCCAGGATTTGTTGATTCACCTTAATGAATACAAAAAAATCAACTCCTTTCGAAGCACCTCATGCATGGCCATCTTAGGGGTGGGCCAACGGGGCTGGTGCCCAGGGCCCCTAACGCCCCAAGAGTCTTATGGGTTTACAAAAAGTTAAAATCTTTTACCACTCACCAGCAGGTTTTTTTTATTTAAAGAAAAGAAGAAACACCAATCCAGAAAGTTGGAAGTTTTTTTGCCTTTTTTTTTTTTAAACCTTGCTCATAGCTTCGATTTCCCGAGGAGGCAGGAAGAAAGTTAGGGTGGATCTTTTGTGACAAAATAAAAAACAAAGCCGGCATCCCTCCCGATCTTAAATGCGGGTGAGGCCTGAGGGCCACGCACAAATTGCATTTTTTTCGGAATCCTTTTTTAACTTTTAAATAGTCATTTGTGTTATATATATGAAGAAGCGCATGTATGTTTATCACTAGGGTTTGCCCACCTGGGCTACTTTTATATTTTTTTACATCATCGCTGTTTACACAAATAACTGATGGGGGCTGCATATACGCATTTTCGTCCGGTGCGTCATGTCTGAAAAGGGCGCTGGTTGGTATCTTTCTTCGGTTTCAATTTAATTTTCGTTTAATAATTTGTAAGATAGGGAAAAAATATTATTTCTTCCAGCACCCATTTTCTTGTTATTTGCTGAACAACAAAATGTGAATGCAATTTGGTACACTTCATGAAGTTCTACAATTTTTGTCATGTACCATTTTTCCAGTGATCGAAGTGGCACAGAGCTACTGCCGATATGGTCGACACCAAGATTTTAAATCGAAAGCCATTCTGCTTCAGTATGTTAAGTGCTCTGCTGCTACACTAAAACTGTAATGTAACAGCAGAGCACTTAACGTCTTTTCAGTCCCAGCTGCTAATCATTTTTCAATTTTAGCCATTAAAAATATCATTTGCTGATTTTTGCGTTAAAATTTGTGCTTTCAACCTAATTTCTTTACGTAGTTTGTGACGGTTAAAAAACATTGTTTACCAGGATGGGTAAACAATGTTTTTTTAACTGCCGGTATGCTCACTTCCATTTTTGTTAACTACCAGTATGCCATACCTGCCCACTTCGAACACGGCATTTTTCGTTCAAGTGGTATTTAAAAAGTTACTGGATATTGAATATTGCTTCTCATAGGGGTAACATGGTAATGGTGGTATATATAATAATTCTGATACATTGTATATATATATATCCATATGTTGTATATGTTCTGTATATACATAATCGGGGGCCTCGAAAAATATGACGGCCCAGGACCCCCAAAAGCGTTAAGACGGCACTGACCTCATGCTGTCATCTGATGATGAAACCCATCGTAAAGAAGACTGCATGCTATTGCGCATGAATTTCTGCTGGAAAGCAGTCATAACAATGATGGCTATTACGTAGTGTTCCCTTCGCTGTATATCACACTTTATGGCATTTAAAAGGAGAACGACTAATTAGTTTTTCCAATTTTTAAGTGGGGAGAGGGGGGCACATGCCCTACTGTGCCTTCCCCATGCTACGCCTGTGTGTATGCTACATTAATAATTTCCTTTTTTTTAAGGGTAAAAATAGTTTACAAGGACTGCATAGAATTATCCCATTTACACAGACTCCATGAACACCCACTTCTTAATTTTTACCTTATTAAACTTTTTACTTAAGGTGCAAAACAATTTTCCTCTCTTCACTGCAAACCCATTTGAATAGCAAATTTAATCACATAATTATTATAAGGTGAAGAAAAGTAAAGAAAAATGTTATAATTATTTTTCTTTAAAAGAATGTCATCATATACATTCAGGTTTTGTATATTTACTTCTGTTCAGTATGATTCATTTTGTTTATCGTATCACAGGCAAAGTTTTTTTTAGGAATGATTTTTATAAATGGATTACAGTTGGTATACTATTAGAAAATAGACCAATTTTAAAAATAGTAATCGCATTTGTTGTATTCTATTTTTAACTCATTAAAAGGCTTCTTTTCAAAGCCACACTCTGCAACTAAAGCATTAAGTTTCAATATTTATTTTGATCCCATGTTCTTACCAAGAAATTTAGTCACTCATTGCTCAAAAATGAAGTACATTATTAAATAATTTTAAGTTTTTAGGTTACTGAATTTCAAGACCTATTTGGATTATTGGAATGCAAATTATAAAGCCCATGTCTCATTGAGAAAATATTTCCCCCTTTTTTTTCCGGTAAGGTTTTGAGGGGCAAAATATTTTCTTTTTTTTAATTTTTACTTTATACTGTAAGTTGATGTTTCAGTGATTGTAAACTGCATATTGGTCTCCAGTGTTTTTGCATAATGTAACCCATGTATGAGTCTAAAACTTCCGAAATATCTAACATTAATGTTGACGTTAGCACAATGCAAAGCTTAACTTAAACTACGATACCCTTATTAATGAATCTTGAGCACCCCGTTCGTTCTTTTTTTTTTTTTTTTTATGGGTGAGGGGGTGGTGAAAGAGGTGTGTCGATTATTTCGTAAATACTTAAGTTATCTGCTTATAAAATATTGTTCAAGGAGTACACATAATGCTGACGAGCTGGGTGTGTGTCATAGAAAGATGTGCATTTTCGTCGTCCTTCCTCCCGAAAAGCGACGTGACATCCGATTGCAGCGCCATCTGCCGCTTTCATGATTGCGGGCAGCAAGTTTTTCTGCGAGCACGACACACTAATTCTTCTAGGCACTGTAGCATTGGAAACATTAATGGAACGACGCCATGACACTAAACACGTTATAATTCGGGGTGGTTATTTAACCCACTAAACGAATTCTCCTAAAGTCGAGATCAAGCTAAATCGATTTCTAGCACCAGAAAACGGTAGGTTGACTTTCATCAAAATTCTTAGAGCCGTTTTCAAAATAAAATGTACATAATACATACAAGAATTGCTACTGTAAGGTGGACGTCAAGTAATTTTGCTTCCTATACTTCCAATGGAAAAACTCCTGTACACATTTTCTTCACAATTAATGCGTTCCCAAGGATGAAAATTTGAATATCGATTAAAATAGCTTCATTTCATAACTTGGAATACTTAATATTTTATAAACCGTAACCGTAATGATATTTCCTAAACCATAACCGTAATTAGGCAATCCAACATTTATTTGTCCACTGACGTCATCAAAGTACAGGTCGCGCCATCTTTTTTCTGGTTTCAACACCACCAAAGGAAACGTTATTGTTTTTTAATATAATTATGCTTATGTTTTAGAAAATGTTAAGTATTCCAAGCAGGGCCGGATGGAGTTCTTGCGGTGCCCTGGGCGAAATTTCATTGCGGGGCCCAGAGCAAAATTTCATTGTGGGCACTAAAAAATAAATCTCATATTTTAATAAAGTCGTTTCTGAAAATTATCGTTCGTGAGAAAAAACACCCCAACACTACCGTCAAGACAAAACGATTATCTCAAAGAAGTATTTGCTTTAAGCTTAAGAAAAAGACCATAATACGGACTGAAAGTTCAGGGAGAGAGACAGAGAAGGAACAGCAAAGAGAGGAGGGAAGAGAGAGAGAGAGAGAGAGAGAGAGAGAGAGAGAGAGAGAAAGAGAGAAAGAGAGAGAGATAAAAGAGATAAAGAAAGATAGAGAGAGAGAGAGAAAGTAAAAAGCTGTAAAATCTACGATTTTCTTTCCGGGAGAAGAGGTTTAGGTTGCATTGTGACTCTTATAACAGCTTATTCACAAAATGATAAAAAGATACCTGCTTAGCGAATATTTTTGTATAGGAAATATAATAAGGATCCCTCTGAAATAAATTGGTATAAACAGTTTTTTCCCCCTGATATATGTTTAGTGATTGATTTTTAATGCACAGTGGAGTAACTGACAAATTATTGACATTCTAAACTTTTATACGCATTCATATATGACAGCTGCCTTTTTTTTTTTTTTTTTTTTTCAATTTCTTGTGATGTTGGAAACGTGGCCCCCATATGTAGTCCGAAAGTAACTTGGATATTGTTCTTTTTATTTCCTTAAATTTAAGTATCATGTTTTCACACAAATTGTTGGATATATAAAAGTAGGGTACCACAAAATGATGAAATTTAATTTGCTATTTCATGAATGCGGAAAAGATTAAGGTATTTACAAAAATCATTTCGACAGTGTCCGTATGACCAACAGGGGGGATAACGTATTAAAAAATGGGAAGATTGGAAACAAACAAAAAACTTAAAAAATATATTTCTAAGGGCCTTGGGCCCCAAAAGTTAAAAAAAAATGTAGTTACAATTTTTTTTACCGAGAATTATTTCGTTTTCTAAACTGCGGGGCCCCTTAAAGGCGCGGAGCCCGGGCCGACCGCCCGGTTGCCCCTATGGTCCAGCTGGCCCTGATTCCAAGTTATAGTATGAAGTTATTTTAATCGATGTTCAAATTTCCATCCTTGGGAACACACTAATTGTGAAGGAAATGTGTACAAAAGGTTTTCCATTGGAAATATAGGAAGCAAAATTACTTGACGTCCACCTTAACAGTGTGGGATAAGGGCGATGGAATGGATCTCGATCCTATGTCCTGACCTTTGACTCCACTTCACCCATTTTCAATAGGGTTCGTCCCCAGTCGTCTCCTACCACATACTAAAATTTCATTGAAATCGAGCCACCATATTTACGCAAGTTATGAGGCATAAGGGCAATTGAATGGATCCCGCTCTTATGTCGTGACCTTTGACCCCACTTCACCCATTTTCAATAGGGTTCGTCCCCAGGTGGTCCCCTACCACATACTAAAATGTCAGCGAAATGGAACCATTTTTACCTGAGTTATCGTGCCGACAGACAGACGGACGGACGGTAAAAGCTGGAGCATATTCGCTTCTTCAACCTACGGTTGGAAAGCGTAAAAAAGATCGTGCTTATGTTACCGATTTGTCCGTCCGTCTGTACCCACGATATCTCTGCAACTGTTAGTCGGATTTGAAAAATTATTTTTGCATTGGAAAGCTTGAAATATGCAAATGATTATCCTTTATTTCGTTTTTTTTTTTACAATGTACAATTTCGCCGCTAGGAGGCGTAAATGTAGATGACGTCGAATTCAAAAATACGTTTCATTCCACATATTTGCTTCTAAACATCCGATTGAAAAACTTCTTTTATCTTTCGATTCCATTTATGTCGAAGAGTATTTTAGATATAGTTACTTTTTCAAATTACGCATAGATTTTCCGCTAGGGAGCGTAAAAGTAAATTACATTTTTCCCGATAACCCTTCTTCTAAAACTCCGATTTGAAAAAAAATTTCTTCAGCGGATACACCTCCTGATTGAAACTCTTTTGCATATAATTTCAAATTTTTGGTAAAGAATACTTTGGCAACCAGGGCCAAAGTATTCTTTACCAAAAATTTCTGATGTATTTGCCATAAAATCCGAGTTTCTAAAATATCGATTGAAAAAATTCTTTCGTGGACTGGTGCCATTCACATCGATAAACCTTTTAAAAATATTTTCTTCTTAAAATAATGCATGGTTTCTACGCCAGGAGCGTAGATGTATGTCTTATTTTTGTCAATATCTCTACTTCTATGGTCCGATTTGAAAAATTCCTTCTCTGTTGGATAGTGTTACCAGTGTGACATGTTTTTCATATAATTTCAAAATTTTCAATTAATTCATAGACTTTCCGCTAGGGGGAGTAACGGTAAATTGCTTTCCCCCCTATATCTTTGCTTCTAAATCTCCGATTTGAAAAATTCTTTCTGCACCGGATACAGTTCCTAATAAGAAATCCTTTGCACACAATTTCTAATTTTTGTAAAAAATGGTTTGGCCACCAGGTGGCGTAAGTCTTAATTTCCGCTTCTGATGTATTTGCAGAAAAATATGAGCTTCTGAAATCTCGATTGAAAAAAAGTGGTTTGTTGAACGATACTACTTATATCAAAAAACCTTTTAGGAACATTTTCTTCTTGAAATAGTGCATGGTTTCTACGCCAGGGTTCGTAGATATATATCTTATTTTTGTCAATATCTCTACTTCTAGGAGCCCGATTTGAAAAATTCCTTCTTTGTTGGATAGTGTTTCCGATGCGAAATGTTTTTCTTATAAATTCAAAATTTTCAATTAAATCATAGACTTTCCGCTAGGGGGACACAAAGGTAAATTGCGTTTTGTGCGTTATCTCTGCTTCTAAAACTCCGATTTGAAAAATTCTTCCTGTATCGCATACAAGACCCGATGGAAAATATTTTTCACATAATTTCTAATGTTTGGTAAAGATGGGTTTAGGCATAAGTGTTAATTTCTGCACCTTATGTATTTGTAGCAAAATCTGGGCTCCTGAAAACTCGACAATTTTTTTTTTTTTTTCTTGGACCGATACCGTTCATATGGAAAAACCTTTTGAGAATACTTTCTTCCTAAAATAATGCATAGTTTTTCCACCACGGGACGTAAAGTCACATGTTATTTTTGTCTATATCTCTGTTTCTAAGAGTCCGATTTGAAAAAAGTCTTTCTGTGTTGGAGAGCGTTTCCGGTGCGAAATGTTTCTCATATAAATTCATGTTGTTCTTTAACGCACAAGTCTGCAACCAAAGGGCGTACGCTTACGATTCCGTTTACAGCAATATCTGAGGGATTAAAACCCCGATTGAAAAACTTCTTTCTTCCGTCAGATACTATTGTTTTCCATACCGGTTCCATTGACTTTGCACAGCTTTGATAAATTTAATTTGCGTCGGAACGAATTCAAAAGACGTGCTATTACACCCGAAAATTCGGTGTCATCTTTCTTGTTATAAACTAAAGCGAAAACGATTTCATGAAGATTTTATTCATTTACCGGGGAAAAAAATTGCTTTTCTTTTTAATACTTTCCACATCTGCCTTCAAAAATTTCTGGCTACATCTTTAACCAGTTTCACGTGAAGTTTCCACAAAAGTTTTGAAAAAGCCTTCTGCTGAGGCCCTCGTAGCCGTGAGCACGCCCCCTCCGCAGTGCGGGATGGGGGCTGTTAGTACCCCCATGTTAAAAATTTTGTGGTAGGTTGCACCAAAACGTGGTGCTGCACCACTTTCTGAGAAAAGCTACACCATCGTGTTGTGCAAACAAAACTCAACAACATGGTGCAACTTTATTCAACGTTATAATACAAGGTTGCACAACAAATTGGTGCAAGGTTTCACTATGTTTTTGGGTTTTGTGTGCACCACAGAATGGTGTATGTTTTCACAAAAAGTGGTATAGCACCACTTTTTGATGCAACCTACCACAAAATTTTTAACAGTGTGGAGGGTCTGGTAGAGTGCAGCGTGAGAGGAAAACCTTACTTTCAGCGGGATCTTTATAGAGAGTTTGTCTGCTTAACGCGCTGTCCTCGGGGCGGCGGATGTTCTGGGCTTACTTTGGCAGCATTCGGTTTCGAATTTGGGACTATATGATTCACAGTTTGTTGTTCTAAGCAATAGGATGCCAACAGGCCGACGACGGAATCTGTTCTCTCTGTTTCTTTTCATCGTCTCCTAACTTCAATTCTCAGGGAACGAAACAAAGAAATGTGCGCGCTGGGAGTTTTCCACTAATTTTTCAGCTTCGTTTTTCTCTTCTGTCAGGAATGAAGATGTAAAAATATTTACTGGTCATTTCGCTTCATCGTTACAAAGACTCAGAAGAAAACCCAAGAATATGATTTTCATGCCTCGCCAAACAAGTGACGGGAAAAACCTCGTTCAAAACTTAATTTTACTTGTGGAGAAATGGATACCCGCTATGAAGCGTGATGATACAGTGTCCCATTGATAATAATTTTTTGACAGAGCGCACGTTCGTTCAACATGATAAATGTTTAGTTTATTTCTTGTCGCCACTTAGGAGTGAAATGAAATGTTTTTTAAATGAGTTCTAAACACGTGAAGCCGTGAGTTGAAATCGTAACACCCCTTCCTATCTATGACTTTAAATCATAGCCGCACTAGCCAAACGTATTGTAACCTGTCGGAAGCGAGTGGCAATATCTGGACGATAAATCAGCGGCGCACTTTATTGCCCTTTCATTAGTAGTTTGGGATAGAAGGGGCTCCTTTCATGGAGGACATGTCGACGTTCTGCGATAGCACAGCCAGTCGCCACGCTTCCTACTAACGCGACAAGAACGACTATCTACTTGCAGATTATCTTCTTTTGAAAATTAGCATTTTCCCTCCTTTAGTTTTTCATTTTACCGGAAATTGTTCCCAAAAGAACACGAATCAGTAAGTTTCCCCAAACAGAAAAGCAGAGTTTCCACCGAAATAATCGCGAAACAAAATTTAAATGGGTTAAGATAATTCAAGATTTAATTAAAGGAGCGTTCTGGCTATCATCTATCCCCTTTCTTTTTTATTTCGCTGGCTTCGTGATCTTCATCTGGAAACATGCTATTTTGCACCGTCAGAGCTGTAAAGCGTCAGGCTGTTTCTGAAAAAGCGTCAGGCTGTGGCTGAAAAATCAATGAATCCTTTTGTGTTTCTGTTCCGTTTCTTCTCTCGGTAGCTCCTTCAGTTCTCCTCGTCTGCTTGCTTTTGTAACTTATATTCTAATATTAAAAAACCTCATCAGATAGCATTAAGTCATTTGTCAATTCTATTACTTTAAATGCCGTGGGCCGCACCCGAGGGCCGAGTTGTCAGAGGTGTGGGTCTCAGGCTAATCGTGGATGCTGTGCCCAAGTCCGTGAGCAGGCATGGATGGCGTGTCCTTCCTATTAAGATGGTTCTGGCTCCTTCCTGAAACCATTAGATCCAAGTGAGCACAATCCGATTTCTTAAATTCTCACGATGGTCGTAAAACCTCCCCCTCCTCCCTCACAAAAGAATAAACCTCGCGGTAATATTTGATAATTTTTCAAGTGATGCAATAATATCTCTCTTTAACGACCATCAAGGCATCTGTCGAGTGTAAACATTAAATGCGGGAAAGCGCTACAATAGAATCTCTGTTTAACGATCATCAAGGGATATGTCGAGAATAAACGTTAAATACGAGAGAACGCTGCATTCGTTCATGTAATCACGGTTTCAAAAAACTCGGTTGAATCCAAATTTTAAATCAATTTGCCATTTTACAAGCACGAGAAATGTGACTTTCATTAATTTATAAATTCAATGTCGAAAACCTTTTATTTTTAGTTTACATTATTTTGAAAATACATAGGTACTCACTCCTGTACTTTTGTTTACAAGATCAAATCAAAGGCTTTCGCAGTAAGATGTACATGAGCGGAATATTTATATTCATTTTAAAATATTAAGTTTTTTTATTGTTCTATTCAGGACCGCAGCAAACTTTTCTTATCTGGAAGGGCGAGACTTGAAATTACGTCCCTTCGAGTTCAAAATTATGCCCCTTCGAGTTCCACTCAAATACATGAAGAGCAATTGAATTAGAGAGAGCTGGCGTTATGCAAATGTGGCGCTGTGGGCGGCCCTGTAAACGGAAACGACATGAAGTATGCAGTGATCCGACAATATAAGGAGTGATGCGACGGAATCAGTAAGAGTCGGGCGCAGTAAGGGTAATACGAAGGATCTAAGCGCATTTGATCGTGGGCAAATTGTCGGGGCCCGACGAGTGTGTCACTCCATCTCGAAAGTCGTGCAAGCACTGGGATTTTCACGAGCCATTGTGTCACGGGTGCACCGTGAGTACATCGAATCCGGTAAAACCATCCCTGCAAGGGCCAACTGTCGTGGACAACAGCGTGCGGATGAGCGGGGTCATCGTCGGCTAGCTTGCATTGTAACAGCTGATAGACGGGCCACAGTGCAAGAAATCACTCGGCAATTTAACGCTGGTGCACCAAAACGTGTAAGCAGCCGCACCATCTCCTCGCTATGGGGTACAGAAACCATCGTCCCACGAGGGTACCGCTGCTGACCGCACATCACAGGGTGCAAAGATTAGCATGGGCGCGGGAACATCGCCACTGAACCCTAGACATGTGGGAAAATGTTGCCTGAACTGATGAGTCGAGATTCACGTTGGTACATGCGGATGGCAGGATACGAGTACGGCGCAAACCACATGAAACGATGGATCCTTCTTGCCAGCAGGGTACTCTTCAAGCTGGGGGGGGGGTGGCATTCTCGTCTGGGGACTGTTTACGTGGTCTGAAATGGTACCCCTGGTACGTGTGACATCGTCCCTCACAGATCAACGTTACCGGGATATCCTGGACGACCATTTGCTCCCGTTTGTGCGTCTTTAACATCCCACTGGGGACCTCATCCTGCACCAAGACAATGCACCGTGCCATCACTCCCGAATTGTATCCGAATGGTTGGATGAACACTCTACCGACGTGACTTCGCTTCCTTGGCCAGCTAGGTCACCTGACCTCAATCCCATCGAGAGAGATGTTCGAGGCTCTGACCCTCTCCATCAAATCTTCGTGAACTGTGGGAGCTTGTTCAGGGGTCGTGGATCCGTATGGCTTCCAAACGCTTCCGGTGTCTTGTCGAGTCCATGCCGAGACGAATCGCCGCTGTCATCATGGCGAAAGGTGGTGCTACACCTTACAAGACAGGTATCTCTAATTCAATTGCTCTTCAGTGTATACTCGGTTTATACTTTCTCTCACACCGCCAATAGAGGAAAGTATTATGATTGTTCAAAAATTGCATTTCAGGTTTTTGACATAATTCTATCAAAAATGTAAAAACTAGTAAAATGTCCAAGAACTGCGGGTTGTAAATACAAAGTAAAGCGTAAATGTTACGTGAACGCCAGCAACACAACACTCTACAGCTGAACGAAAAACAAACCAAATGATTAATCAGCTCTTCATCCCAACGACATGTTCGATATGTTTAACCTCCGTTACCTTTTCGAAATGCAGAACAAACAATAAACCAGCGCAGAACGAATGGGCATTGGATAGTGAACGTAACAATAGGAAGAAGCTTTAAAGGTGGGGCTTCAAAAATTCCGTTCAAGGTTAAATGCTCAGAGAACTTTCTGCGACAGAGAACATACAGATGATTAATTAGCTCTTCATCCCAACGACATGTTCGGTACGGTCATGGAGATTAGACACATCAGCATATTTTTTTATATGCCTCCATTCACTGTTTTGGAAAATTCCCTTCATGAATATGAGATGTTCACACCTCATAGTGTATGTTACTCTGTACCCTGGTTAACTGTATGGAATACTGTATGAGAATAACCAAAGTCTTTAAAAAAAGTACTGAAAGTCGTTAAAAAGAAAATAACTTCCTTTTCTCGTTACAATTTCTATTTTTTACATCCCCCAGAGCATGAATTTACACTCACGGAATGACCATTCTGGTAGAGCAACCTCCCCCCCTGCCCTTCCTGTAGCTACGGCCCTGAACCAGCTCCCTTGGAGGAAGTAATTTTTTGAATGATGAACCCGATGACGTTAACCAATAGAATCTGAAGAAAGCGGGAAAACATATTTTGCTATTGTTTTTGAAAATGCTATCGGATCAAACATTTGTGTTTGATGTTCACTTTCTGTATCAGGAGTAACAGCTACATTTCATTGACTTGCGTTAATCAGAAATTCAACGCATGTTTCAAGGACACCAGCTCTTGTACAGACAGATCTGATCTTTTTTCTAGTCAAGGCATCGTTCGATACCGCCCTCCAAATTTCCTTCTCTTTGTTTTTCTCTTTTCAATTTTTTTCAAATTTTCATCATCACAAAAGAATGTCAGGACAATTTATTTTAAAATATGCCTTTATTCAGTTGAAAACACTCCTTTTCCCCCGTTTTTAAAATAATACGAATCGCTTTATCTGTGCCCTAGCTTCATACTTTTTTTTTTTGTTTTCAAAAAAATTGTTAAGGGACAGATAAGATATTTGAAAATTATAGTCTAAATGTATCGAAATTTGGCGCATTTAGATTTCCAATATAGTTCATAATTTCTCTACTATGAGCTCTGAAAGAGGAATTTTTGAAATTTTTGAAGGAACATGGAGAAGTGGTCATTTCATTTGCGGAAAAAAAATATTTTTATTTATTTATTTATTTATTTCTCAGAATTCCCCCAACGCTCATTTTAAGTCATGCATTTTTCTGACTGAATGTTTAAACTATTTCATTAGGTTATGCAAATGTTTCCGGCACTCTATGTAGCAGGCAGTAAAAGCGAAACGATTGAATTTTTGTGTACATTTCGTGCGGTGTGGGTAAGGTGTGGCAACACGTCGTTTAACGAAACGTGTTGGCGAACATCCCACTCGTGCGGTTAGTTGGGCTAGGACGTAGCGACTGACAAAGTACATATTCGTGACTGTCGATCGTGTTTAATATCGGGAAAACGGATGCAAAAGCACGATAATGGATTTATTCGGCATACGAAAAAAAAATCTGTAGGCGCAAGTACGTGTTGTGAGTGGTTTGGGAAGTTCAAAAGTGGTGATCGCAGCGCGGAGGACAAGCAGCATAGCGGATGGCAGGAGTTGAAGAGCGTAGATTTGTAAGCTCTTCTGGAGGAAGATGCCACCAGTTGATCACAGACTGACAATATAGTTAGGCGTGAATCAGTCGACAGTGGTTCGACGGTTGAATGCCGTGAGAAAGATTAAAAAAGATTCAAAACATACATTCCACCATAAAACGCTGGAAACTTAATATCTAACGTGTACAGTTTAAATTCTTTTGTGCACCCAACCGCACTTAAGAGCAAATAAAATTGTAATTCTGTGAAAAACTGAACTTATGATTTACATTACAAATCTTTCGTTTTAGGAGCTGCAGTGCGCAAATTTCAATACTTTAAAATTAGCTTCTTAAGAAGTTTTTTCAGCCAGCTCAAGAATTATTTCGAAATCTGCTTCTTAATTTTCGCACACTTGTATTTCCCGTTCTAGATTTCATACCAGAATCTGAAAGTAAAAAAGGATTCAAGAATTCTTAAGGAAGAAAATTAAAGTCTGACAGGTAGAGATACCCCTCTTTAAACTGCAATCAATCGCTATCCTTTCTTAATCATATTCTCTATTTTTTTCACCAATTTTTTCCGACATCTCTTCTAAGTAAAGTTCGATTTTTTAACACGTTTTTTTAAAAATATAACGTGCTTATAGTGTGATTATGTTTGTCTGTCCGTGGACGCCATATGGCAGCACCTGTTAATCAGATTTAAAGAATTATTTTTTTTGCATTTTGTGACTTGCCTACCTCAGAGGTGACCACATGTCAAGACGGGAAAGTTACAGCGATAAACTTCGTCGGTGTGGCTTAACTGGAAAGACATTCGGCTCCGAAGCAGAAGGATGTGAGTTCCATTTCTGCCCCCGGCAAAAGGCTTTTACGCTATATTGGCCACCGAACGTAAAACGAATCTACTGGCCATTTGGTTCTTCGAAAAATATGTGATGTTTGTTACACACATCGTCTGGAATCAGTCAGAACTCCTTCTTCTACGGTGAGCCCTCTTGCAAGCGTAGTTTGCTGGCTGACCCGGAAACCTACGATACGGTTCCGTCTTTCTCGAAGGGGGGGGGGGGTTATGTGGCGCACTTACCTCAGAGGTGACGCACATCACAATACGGCAAATTTGCAGCAACAAACTTCGTCGGTGTAGCTTAACTGGGAAAGAATTCGGCTCCGGAGCATAAGGATGCGAGTTCGATTTGTACCACCTGCAAACGGTTTCTACGCTATAATTTGAAAATTAAAAACTGACGGTACTGAAACTATACAGTTTGATCTCTTTACTATGCATTGCCTTTTCTTTTCCTTTCCTTTTTTCTTTACTTTCAAAGCACGTGCTAAAAGTGGAAGTTGAGATGTGATTTTCAGTAGGATGTTAAATATCCGTTGAAAAGAGCGAAGAATGAAGAAGTACTGAGGAGAATAAATAAAAATTGTGAGTAACTGAGTTGGTATTAGAAAATAAATATCAATGAAAAGATTAGACCACGAGATGATAATCTTGGCTTCAAAATATAAAGGACTGGATAGAGAATCTTTAATGAAAAGAAGAAAAACTGCTTATTAGGGGAGATCTTATTCAGATTGAAAAATTTAATAATTTCCAGTTGGTATTAGAAAATAAGGATCAATGAAAAGATTAGACCACAAGAAGAATATCTTGGCTTTAATATATAAAGGACTATATACAGAATCTTTAATGAGGGCAGATGGAGACAGAGCTGCCTGCATTCTGCAGGATGCTCGCTTAGGCGTACGCACTCTAAGCTAGAGAGAGAGAGAGAGACGGAATCGCGTGGTAAACTGGCTTTGTTTCTGTGAGAGCATCAATTTTTTACCATCGGGTTTCCTCTTGTAGCTGTGTTTTTTGTGGTACCTCCGTTTAGCAGCGAATTCCTCGCAGGTGTGTGCATTGATGAGCATCGAAGTGCTTTGTGCCATCCTTTTACTCTAGGTGTGCAACAGAAGTTTATTTGTATTTCGCTGTACTGTATATGCCATCTCTCTCTCTCTCTCTCTCTCTCTCTCTCTCGCTTTCTCTCTCTTCTGAAATGCGTTAAAGAAAAGTATCAAAGGAGGCAAAAATAATATTGAACCTTGGGCATTCAGATGAAAATCACATAATCTCAACTCTACCCTTTTGCAAGAGGAACTGGACATCTTTTTCCGTTTAAATATAAAATTCACTTTCACGTTTTTACCGCAACAGTGCTCTGAGAACCAAAGTTCACTATTCTTAGTTGCCCTTCTTAGACTTCGTTTACTCAATAACATTATTATTTCCTTGCATCATTGTCCTCAGTACAGAAATATGGGTCCGAATATGTCCAAACAAATTCATAATTTAAATGAAAAATATTTATCTTCATAAACGCTATCCCAAGCAAAAACATTTTTTTCCAATCGGATTTTTAGGAGCTGATTTATCAAACGGTCTTTGTGGTGAAAGGTACCGAAAAAAAAAGAGTTTTTCCAATTAAATTTTTAGAAGCAATGATAAATATATAGTAAAATATATTTTGAATTTAATATCATCTTCATTTATGCCTCCTAGAGGAAAGGTTATGCATTAGAAAAAGATCAAAAGGTGTGAATCTCCGATCTCACAGCACAAGCATCTGTGACTTAGGGACATTCCCTTAGCGTTAAATACTTCGTAATTAAGTGACTGTTGTTTCCATAAGCAATCTGCAAAACGCAAAATAAGATCGTAAGACACTATACACTCCAATGCAAAATGAATTTTTCGAATTAGACTAACGGTTGCAGACGGTATTCACAAACGGACGTACATAGTGGTACTATAAACACATTTTTTTATTTATTCCAAAAGACATATTGAACACTAACCGGTTCTGTTGCTCGTAATCCAGCAAAACTAACATCTTTGACTTAAATTTTAGGTAATCACACAATAATTTAATCCAGTAGGAAAGTAACCTTATAAAGAAGATCAGAAGGCATCATCTCGCATTTTTATTTTTACAGAGTTGATATTTCGTAAAATTACTTTTTCATGAACGTTTTATTAGACTTTATGAAAGAAAGCGGTTTCCGGTGACAAAACCATGTAGGATAGTTTCGTGCTGGAAATTGTTAATTAGACTAGTGTCGGAGAAGCCACATTCAGATTTAGAGCGCTAAGTGCGGAAGAATATAATACAAGTCGTCTCGGGCTCACCAGAAGCAGGTGAATTGGAATTAAATGACAAAGCAAACAGATCATGATCTACAGCTTTAAATAATGAAGAAGCCGCCTGATCTGGGGAACACAACTTTTGGTGCCTAAGATGTTAGTCCCTTTTTGAGGTATTTTGGGGTCACAGATTCCAAAAAGGGCATTATATAGTTTTTGTCCATCAGATTTGCACCTCACGATATGACATGTGCAGAGAAATCCCAAGAAGCCTAGAACTCGAACAGCAACACACAAGTTTCGTCATTGAGACATCCGCGTTTCTGTGTTTCCTGTGATGCGATGTTGCTGGACATTTGTGGTGGATGATCCAACAATAGTCCGCCATCGTATGCGTATTCCATCGTCCACGGCACTGTTCTTACATGGCCTTTATTTCTTGGTGAAATCGCTCCCCTTGTTCATCGCTGATATCACCAAGACAATGTGGAAATCGATCCAAAAGACTGTAGAGATAATGCAATTTCATGCTCATGTTACAACCAAGTGCACAAAACGCAGTGAGCGTATTCTACACGAGTTAACGGTAGTTAGCGGTCTTATGGTTCCCAAGAAATTTCTGTACAACCATACAAAATGACGACCACGCAGATGCCTCAATATTGTCCATTGAGTCTTGGAAACGCTGATCTTTCATGAGTTCCCGGATTTGTGGTCCATCGAATATACCTACTTTTATTTTCTCCATGCTCAACGCTGGAAATTTTCTACATATGTAGCAGAAACATATTCCATCTTTCTTAAGTGCCTTTACGAATTGTTTCGTCAAACCAAGGTTGATGTGCTATGGTGGCAATACGATCTTTTCTTTGTCCAAAGTTCTGTGATGATATTTTTCTCTCCAGCTACCATGTTTTCTCTCATAGGCCACTGCCTTCACACCCAGTGTTGATCTTTAGCTCTACTGTCCCACAGACATACAAAGCACGGCTACTTGGTGTACCCGACCCCACAGGTATTTGGTGTGCCCTAGGAGAAAATTCATCATCTTCAAATCCACACAGATGATCCATTGGTGATCGCAGTATGCTATCTTCTCTAGAATATGGCTATTGTAGCCCGATCTTCCCGCATACCAACTGAGTGACCGATTGTGATTGATCTGTATCTGTTCCCGTTATGTAGAAGTACACATTTGAGGCTGCGTTTGAAGCTATCTATGAATAACCGCCATTCACTGGGTGTGTATTCCCGTAAGCCAAATTCAACTAGCAATCCTGGCACATTGCTGCAGAAAAGAAATTCGTTTTCTTTTGTGAAGAATGGCAGAAACTCCTCTTCTCTGTTGCGATACACTGTGATTTTTGTTCCCGGCAACAGTACATTTTTTTTACCCGCCTAGAAGCTAATAATTCAGCTGCCTTCTTTGGAAAACTTAGGTCCCTTATAAGGTCATTCAATTCCGTTTGACTGAAACCTGATGCAGCTGATGAAGGTCCTTGGAAATCACTATCATGTTCCTCAGCATAGCTATCTTTCTCACCAGCCGATTCATCCGACTCTTCGGAAAGCTCTGGAAGCCTGCTACATGTTGGGAAAGCTATCTCTTCTGAAAGTGGAACAGGGTGTCTAGCGGAGGCTAGATCAGAATAAATCCACCTACTCCGGTTCTTCCCATTGATGCCCTTTACATTCACCAGACAAAAGTAACAGTCATCACTGTAGTTGCTCGGTTCGCGCCATACCATTGGTATACCGAATTTCATGCACTTCCTTTTCCCATTCGTCCAGTGTCGCAGGTGCTCTGTACACGTTTCACACACGGCATGCGGTGCCCAAGGCTTATCTTGGCCGCCTAGTTTTATTATGAAGTAGGCAAAATAAGCTTTTTTTCACAAAGTCCGTTATAGCTTGTCTCTGTTGAGCGAACATGTACTCTCCGCAAATGTAACAAAAATCATCCGGATGATTAACACATTTTCTTCGTGATGAATCCATGTCAACGCCTGAAACAGAAATAAAACACGCCTCAACATGTAACGTGCACAAGCAAACACGGACAGCAACAGAAAATTCAAAGGTATGTATACGAACGGGTAACAAATGCTTGCCGGAAAATAAGGTAATACACGCCAACAATATCTCGAAAACGTGTAAAATAAGGTAATGTATCTCGAAAACGTGGAAAATAAGGTAATAAGCAGGAAAATAAGGTAATACACGCCAACAGTATCTCAAAAACTAGAGCTGCCAGAGCAAAATGATACCATTTACGGAATCAGCGGCACAAAAATACTCGGAATCAGCACCACGAAAACAATTTTTTTACAGGTAACAAATGCTGGCGGGAAAAATAATGTAATACTCGATAATAACGCCAACCATATCTCAAAAACTAAAGCCGCTAGAGCAAAAAGGATACCATTTCCGGAATCAGCAGCACAAAAATACTCAGAATCAAGTCGAAAATTCCAGGCACCACGAAAAAAGAAATTTTTTGTTCCCCAGTGTAATCACTTCAACATGAAGAAATGACGCCGAATCCGCACTGTAAAAAATAAGTGGTGTGAATTCAAGGAAAATTCTTGAAAATAATGTGCAGCAAAGTTGACGGTAGGTCTCCGACCTTTAAAATTTTTGTTATGAAAAGTTTTCGTTCCTAACAACGGAAACATTCAGTATTTTGACAGACTTTGCGTTGTCACAAGTTCCCTTTTTTACAGAAATGTCAGTTTCGGGTTTTTCCGTTTTTAGACAGAAATTTCCTGGGTTTACAAATACTTCGATTTTGACTTCATCGGTCTCTATACAGAAATAACCTATATCCCCACTGTTTTCAAGCCTAAGTTCACTAGGCGCATTACAAGTCTTTTCCCTAGCTTGAGGTGGGAATCGAGCCAGCGATGGCCTGCACCTCAGTGACGGGCACTACCGACTGAGCTAGTAAGACGCCTCCAGCTCACGTTTAAGGTAGAAACGAAGATGACTGGTATCGCGCGAAGATAAAATGTTTTTCGCTGTGAATGTGGGTTAAGTAGTCATTTTATTTTCTCTAGGAGCTCATTATTTTTCTTAACGGTTTTATTGGGTTGTGGGAAAAGTCAAGACGTCTTGCGGTGCCCGATGGCGGTTGGGCGGTTTTGGAAGTACTAGAGGCATGCGCAGCTGTTATCGCTATGGCATTCGACAGGTGCCAGTTTTAGCTGCAGTCTAAAAGGAATAGTGAGTGATTTGGTTGATTTGCGGAGATTTGACATCAAGTTGAAGATGGAAGACCAAACTGTGCATTTTCGCCATATTTTACTATTTTACTTCCGTAAAGGGAAGAACGCGCGTCAAGATTGTGAAAAGTTGCGTAAAGTGTACGGTGGTAATGATCTACAAGAACGTCAGTGCTAGCGGTGGTTCGCAAAATTCCGTGCTGGTGATTTTGATCTCAACGATGCTCTTCGGTCCGGAAGGCCCACCTAGGTTTATGACGACCAAATCAAGGCATTGATCGAGTCAAACCCACGTTACACGACACGAGAAATTGCAGACACATTGCACATCTATCATTCAAGCGTTCACGACCACCTGAAGAAGCTGGGATACGTAAGCAAGCTCGATGTGTGGGTTCCACATGAACCCAAAAAAGCTCAATTGACGGCGCGTATGAACATCTGCGATATGCTCATTAAACGTGAGGAAAACGATCCTTTTTTGAAGCGACTGATAAGTGGTGACGAAAAGTGGATTGCGTACAACAATGTGCTGCGCAAACGGCCTTGGTCCCGACGTGCTGCTTCGCCTCAAACGACATCCAAAGCAGACATTCATCAGCGGAAGGTTCTGGTCTCAGTGTGGTGGGATTTTAAAGGTGTCATGTTTTCCGTGCTCCTACCACGGAACCAAACAACCAATTCTAATATGTACTGTCGGCAATTGGACAGTTTGAACGAATCCATCATCCAGAAACGTCCAGAGCTCGTTCATCATAAAGGTGTTGTGTTTCATCACTACAACGCGAGACCGCACGCAAGTTTGATCACGAGCCAAAAATTATTGGATCTTGGGTGGGATGTGTTGCCACACCCAGCATACTCGCCTGACCTTACGCCGTCAGACTTCCACTTGTTTCGCTCTCTTCAACAGTCCTTGCGTGGTAAAACGTTCAATTCAGATGAGGCTGTAAATCAGCACCTTGTACAGTTTTTCGCCACGAAAGACAGGTCCTTCTATGAACGAGGCATTCTGAAGCTCACTGAAAGATGGCAAAAGGTTATCGAGCAAAACGGGCATTATATCCTTGATTGATTATTGTTCTTTCTATCAATAAATGACCTTTGCAAAACATGGCTAAACTACGTCATGACTTTTCCGACAACCCAATATAATGATTTTATTTTTTCTGCAGGAAGACATCACATATTAATTTTTTTTTTCTTTTTTCCTTCTGTCATCATGTTTTCTGAAGCAACAAAATGTTTTGGAACTCCAGATTTTTTTAAACTGACAGTGTTTAAGGAAAAGTGAAATGTATTACACTGTTAAAAATTTGGCATTTGGGTATTTTTTTCACCCAAAAGTGGTGCTGCACCAGCTGCACCACTTTTGGGACAAATGCAAACTATTGTGTGATGCATGAAACATATAATAACTTGATGCAATTATATACCATATTATGGAATCCAACCTGAACGGGACAATGGTAGTAATAGTTGGGTCACTATAGCGCTAAACATTTTTTTGTTGACAACACCCTACTTGCGCAGTTATTTTAGGCGGTGTCCTGGGTGTCCGCCATTTTTTTTTATTTCGGCGGTGTTATCAACTTTTCCCCCGCCGTATTTTATTTACTTACGCTTTAATTTTTCAACCGTATTTTATTTTAGTACACGTTTTAATTTTTTCCGTAGTATTTATTTCGGAGAGGAGTACGCCATTTTTTATTTTTCCCGCCGTTTTTATTGGGAGGTGCCAGTCATTTTTAAAGACACGTTTCAACAGCAATTACTTTCGAGCAGTGAAATGTAATGAAAAACCCAATTTGAAACACACAGCGGCGTGACAAATAAAAACGTCGCACTCCGTCCAAAAATAAATACGGCGGAAGAAATGAAAACTTGTATAAAAATAAAATACGGCAGGAAAATTAAAACGTAAGTAAATAAAATACCGCGGGGAAAAAGGTGATCACACAGCAGAAATAAAAAATGGCGGACACACAGGACACTGCCTAAAATAACTGTCCAGGTTGGGTGGTGCCAACAAAAGAAAGTTTAGCGCTATAATGACCCGCCTACTACTGACGGTGGACCCATTGCGACATGTTTTTGTATGTTTCATGGATCAAACAATGGTTTTCCTTTGTCCCAAACGTGATGCAGCTGGTGTAGCACCAATTTTTGGTGCAAGCTACTGCAGAATTTTTTATAGTGTACTTCATAGTATATTTCACAAAACTCCGTAATACAAAATTTACTCGCGACAGCTACAATCGCTTTTGTATCCACCAGATGAGGAAGGGGGGATATCCATATCCACAGCAACCTTAATATCATGCGATGTGCTATCCACAATATCTGGTCTCCCTACAGAATTTGAAAATCAGGTTCGCCAACGGTCGATTGAAATTTAATAGTTGATCAAATCTCAAGTATTTCCGCGAATCGCTCATATTCCCGGCAATTTTCCGTCATACAGAAAAAGTAAGATCAGATCAGATCAAATCATATGCAGAGGATTTTAGGAAGGGAGTGTCTGAGCCCAGGTCTTAAACAACCCGTAGAAATAGGAAGCTAGAAGATTTGGGCTAGAGTGCCCGATAGGAAAGTGACACGGAAGCGAGGCAGAAAGGTGGAGGAAGACGCTCTTATTTATTACCGGGGTGAAGTACCCGGGGTTCGACGTCTTAACGTGCCCCAAAAAAGTAAGAACAGGATGTTTTTGGTAGGTCCGATCAAAAAGTTCCGAGACTGGGCAAATATACAACAAAATACTTACGTAACTTAAGTGTGGCTATATGGTCTCCCTCAAAGTTGTCTCCTTGGGCAGCGGTACACCGCTGCCAGAGTTTTTGCCACGGTTGGAACGCTACCTGGAAGTCCTGTTCGCGAATCGTGTTAAGTACCGTCTGCGATTCGCACTGGATCTCACCCACAGTTTCAAAACGGCGACCCTTGAGCTTCATCTTGATCTTCCGGAACAGAAAGAAGTCTCAGAGGCCAAATCCGGAGATTAAGGCGAGTGAGGAAGGGTAGTCATGCTGTTGCGGCTGAAAAACTGGCGTGTTGCTAACGCTTTGTGAGCTGCTGCATTGTTGTGATGGAGCAGGAAATTGCCCCTGCGTCACATTTCAAGTCGTTTACGGCGAATGTCCTCCCTGAGACACCGCAGAACATCGCAGTAAAAAAGGGAGGTGACGGTTTAGCCCTGGGGGACGAATTCACGGTGCACAGCTCCACGAATGTCCACATTATCAGAGGTTTTGCTCGTGGACGGTCGCCTTGACTTGACCTTTCGTCGTCTTCCAGTGCCGCTCTTGAAACTCGAGTGCCATTCAAAACACCTCGCACGACTCATTGCTTCATTACCATAAGCCTGCCGCAACGTTTCATGCGTCTTCGTTCCCGATTTGCCGAGTTTGACGCAATTTTTATGTTCGCTCGCTGCTCGAGTTTGCAGTGCATACCGAAATGGCAGCTGAGTTCTGCACGTGGTCACCTCCGTTGTTCACAGAACGACGCCACTCGGCACAATGTCTCAACGTCGGTGTCGGCATAAGGTCTCCGGCATCTTTATATACCATGCTTAAGAGAAATATTTACAAACCCCCTCTTCTCAATGAGGCAGGTGTTTATGCCATCCCACTATAATATCCGGACGGCTCCATGCGATACTGCATCGGAATGATCAAACGTTCGTTTGGAATCAGAATCAGCGAACATAAAAGGGATGCAAGAGACGGGAAGATAACCAATAGCCTATCAAGAAAAGTCAAGTTCAAGTCCGCTGATCCTATGTGGAGCGATATAAAGAAATTAGCTTCATACTCCACACCCAACTCTACTACCATTCGCGAAACCTAGGAAATCTTGACCAGCAGCGAGGCTTGCAATGGTAGCATCTCTCTGGAGTTGCCAAGTATTTGGAATCAATTCTTTAAATAATGCTGCGTTTCTCTCCACAGTATTGCGTGCCCAACCAACGTGACTTCGTTTCTTCGAATGATCACATTTGCGCTTATTCATTTATTTTCTAGTCAAGTCACCGCGTTCAAATTTTTGAAATGTTCTATTATCCAGTTTGCAGTTAGTTGTCTACCTTCCTTGAAAAGGCTATCTGGTTGATGTGAGAAATCTTGGAAAGTTTTGTTTCTATTCTACGCCAATTATTTTGGATCATTAGTATAGTTATACTATTTCGAGTATAATTGGTGTACAGTTCCTATTCATTAATTACATAACTTCATTGTTTTCAAATTAGTTTTAATTTAATGGTAGTTATGATATTTATTGAACCATAATTTACGAGATTTGAGTTACTGAAATATAATTAACAAATTTGATATAACGCCACTTTTGATGAAACGCCGCAATGTAATGTAACAAATAGTGGGTTGCATCATGGGTTGATTGTACTTGTTTCCATCCAGGTAAAATTTGGTCAAACTAAAGTATAAATAAATTATAGCAAATGAAGTGATCTCGATCTTGTACTCCTACTTTTTAGCAGAACGTTTCTCCAAAAAGTCGCAATATTACCTAAAAACGTGACGTGAATGGTGCAGGCACGCTGCACCTGTGATAAACACATTGCGTAATACGCCCAAACAAGTGACAGTTGAGCCCACAGCGTACACATTTCTCAAATTCTGTCATTCTCTCACACACACGCACACATACACACACATAGTGGAACACACAAAAAGAAGATATAAAGTGAGAATATGTATTGAACTAAAGCAAAACATAGTGAAGGGGAATACTTGAAACACCTGATTCGTGTTTAAGACAAATGCGGTTTCAAGAAGCTCTCCGTGATGTGATGCACCGTAGAACGTATTGATACTGGAAATAAATGGCGTTCTTGTCTTTTTACGACAACTGTAGGCAGGTCAGAAACCGACGACGTCTCAGCCGGAATGGCAAGCAGGTTAAAAACTGAAACTCGTTTCGGTCAAGGATGGCCCGTGAGAAGATTTGTCCTTGAGGTATGCTTAGTCGTCTGAGGGACCTTTGAGCAGTTCGCTAGTTATTATTCCTTTGATATGTATAACTACCCACTTCATTAAGTGCACTCTTCTATTACAGAACGAGACGCTTATACACGAAATGAAATTATTGAAATACATGAGAATTTAATGTTAAAATTATGCTGAGATACTAAACTAGATAAAATCTAGGAAAGTTTCCATACATATATCGTTCCTTATTTATTAGATTTCGCAGATACGGATATTTAAGCATCCTAAATATGTTCGTAAATTTAGAAATCGAAAAAAATCTTGTGAATACAATACATGTGAAAACTTGAGCTTGAAACCTTCCATCAATTATTCATTTTTCTACTTTTTAGCCAAAACCTGGAAAGGCGAAAAGGGTTAAAACCTTGACCCTGGAGAAATCTGTTTCAAACGTGCAGGCGCTCATATTATTGCAATTTAATAAATATTCAGCATCATATTTTGAAGTTTCATATACGTTAGTTTATTTCACATCATTCCTTTATCGCAAAAGTATTTTTAAAATGTTTTACTGCCTCTCAGTGTTACTTTATAAAAAAAAAATCACGCGACGATGTATCGAATAAATCCGTCACTGTGCACCTGTGTGTGCACTGTGGTCCACAGAGCAGTGCTTATCGGGGTGGGGGGGGGTCACTCTCCCAGCATGATCACACTAAAAACGTAAATTAATGCTCTGAGGGGCGTAAGAAATAGAAATGAATGAATGAATTTACTGAAAACTGCAACTTGGAAAGAAAGTTGTAGAAAAAAAGCAGCCGGGAAAGAAAGTTGTACACTGATGAGCCCATTATATTATGACCACCCCCAGCCTAGAGCAATGAGCACGCCTGGAGACTGAACGGTGGCACAGGTGAAGTTCACAGAGCAGTATATATACAACCTGAGGATCTGCTTTTGGTTAGTAGAGTGTTTGGAGTCAGAATGTGAAAAGCTGCCGATTTACCGATTTATCGGAGTTTAATAAAGGACAAATTGTGTTGGTACGGTACCTCGGAGCTACGATCACAGAAACGGATCGGCTTGTGGGTTGCTCTCGAGCCTCTGTAGTGAGTACGTATCAAAAGTGATGCACAGATGGGCAAAGGATGAACCGTCGTCCAGCCGTATGTCGTCCGCAGCTCATTGATGCCAGAGGGAAACGGAAACTGTCGCGCATTGTTCACAGCGCTCACAGCACGGCCACAGTGCGACAAACCACCCGCAGCTACAACAGTGGTGATCAGGACAATGTGCTACAGCACACAGTTCATCGCAGCCTTCTGCGCCTGGGCCTGCGTAGCCGAAGACCCAGTCGGGTCCCCATGCTCACTGCACGTTATTGCCAACAACGCATGGGCCCCAAATCATCGAGATTGGACCGTGGATGATTGGTAGAACGTGGCCTGGTCTGACGAATCAAGATTCCTGATGTGTCACGTAGACGGCCGAGCTCGGATACGCCGATTGCCAACGGAGGCTATGGCACTTGGATGCATTGTTGGACAGAAACAGGCCGGCGGCGGCGGTGTTATGCTGTGGGAGATGTTTTCTTGGGACACTTTAGGTCCCATTTTCCTAATAGCACAATCCCTCACAGCTGTCAGGTATCTGAGCATCGCTGCTGACCAAGTTCACCCATTCATGGCAACTGTGTTCCCAGCTGGTGATGACCATTGCCAAAAGGATAATACGCCATGCCACACTGTCAGAATTTGTCAAGGGGTGGTTCGAGGAACATGCTGGTGACTTTCTGTTAATGCCGTGGCCTCCAAATTCACCAGATATAAACCCAATCGAACATTTGTAGTTCGACTTGGAAAAGCGGGTTCGCGCTAAATCACCACCACCTCGAAATGTACGGGAACTGGAGGACTGCTGTTGACATTATGGTACCAGATACACTACGATACCTGTATGTCTTCATCATCATCATTATCCTTATATATAAAGGGCTGAGTTGCCGATGACTTGGATCACTTTTTAAGTCGTTATAGCAATAACCTAGAAACGAATGTTTGTGACGTCACGGTTAGCTTTTCAGTTTTCGTGCAGGTGACGTCATCAGCTACACGTGCACAGTTCACGCGTATATCACTTTGTTTTGTTGTCATAGCAACAAAGAACACAGCTGCTGGTGTTACGTCATCTCATCCGAATCATTCTCACATGACTTCAGAGATGCGTTGCGTCACACGGTCAACTCTTTAGAAATAAGAAAACTACGTCTGGAATTTTTGTTCCACTTGACATACTCTTGATATGCGTTATTACGCTCTTTACCAGAAAAAGACGAACATTTATATTTCGGTGCTCACACCTTGTTTTCCGTAACCGTTTCTGTTTAACGTTTTGTTTACGTCTTTTTTCTTTCTTTCAAAGTAAAAAAAAAATTTTTTTTTCGAGTGCGGTGGAAGTGAAAGAATTCAGTTCTAAAGAAGGAATTGGCGGACTTTCATGAAATTTACATATGATAATGGGGTCGAGTTTACGTAGGTGTGATGTTACTTTCGGGACCAACCGGTGAGCGCTTACGCCACAGCACGGCATAATATGGAAATTATCGTCGGTGGTATTTAAGGAGTACGACGAAGTGAATATAATCAGTCGTCGGCGTACGGACAACGTGCGAAGACCCTGAAGAAGGGGCAATGCCTGGACATGGAAGACGTGTACGATTTCAGCAATTAACGGACTTTGAGCGAGGTCTTCTTGTCGGACTCCGCGAGGCCGGGTGGTCGTATCGTCGTATTGCGAAGCGAATTGGACGGGAAGTATCGGTGGTGGTGCGATGGTGGCGTAGATGGTCCGAGGAACATTCCCACACGAGAAGACGTGGAACCGGGAGTCACAGACGGACTGATGAGCGGACCGATCGACGCATAAGAAGAGCGGCGTTGTCAAGCAGAACATACACTGCGACGCAAATCCCAGCAGCCGTTGCACCTGAAGTGACTGTGCGAACAATCCGCAACCGTCTACTGGATACAGGACTACGTGCACGTGTGCCTCTGGCATGTGTATCTCTGACTCCAGCCCACCGTCAAGAACGGCTGCAGTGGTGTCGCCAACGTCTGCGCTGGAGAACGCAATGGCGATCTGTCGTGTTCAGCGATGAAAGCAGATTCTGCTTGGGAGCCTCCGATGGCCGTATGCGTGTTCGCAGACGCACAGGGGGCGTCTCCACCCTTCTTTCATCCGCCAGCGACACACAGGGCCTACACCTGGTCTCCTGGTGTGGGGAGCGATGAGCTATCACTCCCGTCCACAACTAGTGTTTGTACCGGGTACGTTAAACAGCACCTCCTACATCAACAACATCATTCAGCCCGTTGTTGTGCCATTTGTAAGGTCGCTCCATCGTGGTGTTTTCCAGCAAGATAACGCACGCCCACACTCAGCACGTGCAACGCAATATGCACTTCAGGGTGTGAGACAACTTCCATGGCCTGCACGTTCACCGGATTTGTCCCCCATTGAGCACGTGTGGGATTTTATGGGACAACGACTTATCCGGTCTCCACGACCAGCCACGACCATCCCCGATTTACGCGTCCAGGTTGAGGATGCTTGGAACTCAATACCCCAAACTTACATCCAACATCTGTAAGACAGACACTATGCAAGAATTACACAGTGTGACGTAGTTCATGGTGGTTCAACCTCGTACTAACCATGTTACATGGAAATGTTAATTTTCAGTTTACCAGCAAATACAGCTGTATTTTGCCATAATGTTTTGATTACGTTATCTTCTGTATTCCCTTATTATGCTGTATAAACTTCGTTGGTATCAGACGTCTCCTTCTTGTTATTCTTTTTTCACTTTCCGCCAGTGTATATTTAAACATATAAGATTATTATTTTTTCATGCATTTTCCTCCTAAAAATATTTAATAGCCGTTAATAATTATCAATTTATAAATTTCAATACGTGCTTTCAACGACGTGGATTACTCTTATTTTAGTAAGGCAAGGACGAACGTTAGTGTCCTTCGCGAACTTGACTGTTTTTTTAAACCTCGCCTATGCCGCGTCATAAAAAAAATTACCTCCTTCATTAGACGAAGAGATTGAAGGTTAACGTCGCAAATCCTATTTGCCGCCCCGGTTGCGCAGAGGTCTAAGCAATGGCTTCTGCTCATTCGTCCGAGCTGGGTCCGGGTTCGAATCCCGTGAAGCATGGATGTTGTGTTTGTCTTACGGCACCGGGTTTCTCCCTTCTCTGGAACCAATGACCCTAAATTAGGTACGGGCGACTGCTTATAGCCCATTGAGTTGCTCATGGTGGTCGTTAAACCCCAATAAAAAAAGAAAAGTCTATTACGGTCGAGCAAGGCGCAAACAACGCACTGCAGTCGAAAGAAAATATGTTAACTTCCGGAATGCCGAACATGCCAGAAACAAAAGAGACAAAAATGCAGTGCAGTTGAAAGAAATTCTGAAATTCGGCGTTTGCGTGATCGTCACACTAATGATATGACGCTGGAAAATATTGAAGCTGAATCGCAGCGCATGACAAATGTACATATTGCAGCGGCACAAAATACGACCCCTGAACAAAGGAATGAACGCTGTGCTTGAGAGGTTCAGAGGACATTAACGAACCGACAACAACAAACAAATGCTACACGTCATGTGGCTTTAAACCATATCGACGATGGAAAGACTAGCGAGACACACATGTGGCACTCTTAAGCAAATTTGTGAATTTTGTAAAGCCAAAAAAATTGCCAGAGAAAACTTTCAGATGGTAAATTTTCTAAATGTTGCTCAAAAAGAGCAGTAAAATTAGAACCTATTCGTACTTCCCCATTAATTGAACAACTTATGAAATCAGCATGAGCATTCAAAAAACTTTATGGTTAACATATGGTCGATTAATAGTCCTCTTGCATTTGCATCGATGGGAGCACAAATGGCTCCTCCACCAGGTTATGGGACTTATTGTTTCAGAATAAATGGATCCATCTATCATTGTGCAGGAGCATTGCATCCTGATAATGGTGAACAGCGGAAATACGCGCTATTGTACATGTTGGATCCTGATGAGGCTGCTGCCCAAAGAGTGCAAATGCGAGAAAATAGTAGGGGCAATAAAGATCTGTTACGAACACTGAATACATTCATAACAGAAAATAATCCGTTTGTGGAAGCATGTAAAATGCTTTATGAAGCCAAGCAAGAGAGTATTCAAGATGCTCAAATGAATAATGCTGTTCATTCTAATGTATCAATGGCTATTATTCAAGATCGTAGAAATGATGAAAGGCGTTATAATGCTCGAAGGTCTAATGAGGTTGCTATTATATTATAAACCATATTTAAGCTCTGATTCAATTGATGCCTACGGCGAAGAGAATACGGAACGGTATTATCCTATAGAGTTTTTAAACAAGTTAGTAAAATCATGCAATACATTGATTATGATACGCTTTCCAACATACCAGAAATTATTACTCAAGTTATGAGGATAATGACTGTGGAATAAATCTCGCTCCTGTGTCCTGACCTTTGACCCCATTTCGATGATATTCCACAGAACCGGTTCAGTACACTTCAAGAATAACATACTAAAGTTTTGTCGCAATAGAAGCAGTTTTACGCAAGTTATGAGAATAATGGCTGTGGAATAAATCTTGCTTTTGTGCAATGAACTTTGACACCATTTCGTTGATATTCAACAGAACCGGTTCATTATACCTCCGGAATAACATGATAACGTTTTGTCGCAAACGAAGCATTTTTTTGGTAAGTTATGATGCACAAGGGCAATGGAATGGATCCCACTCCAGTGTCCTGAACTTTGACCCCATTTCGCCCATTTTCAATAGGGTTCGTCCCCAGTGACTCCCTACCTCATACTAAAATTTCATCGAAATCGAACCATTTTTACGCAAATTATGACGCATAAGGGCAATGGAACAAATCCCGCACTTATGTCCTGCCTGACCTTTGACCCCATTTCGCCCATTTTCAATAGGGTTCGTGCCCAGGTGGTTCCCTACCACATACTAAAATTTCATCGACATCGAACCATATTTACGCGTGTTATGATGCATAAAGGCAATGGAGTGGATTCCACCTTTATGCCCTGACCTTTGACCCCATTCCACCCATTTTCAATAGGGTTCGTTCCCAGGTATTTCTTTACCACATACCAAAATTTCATCGAAATCGAACCATTTTTACGCAAGTTATGGCGCATAAGGGCAATGGAATAAATCCTGCTCTTATGCCCAGCCTGACCTTTGATCCCAATTTGCCAATTTTCAATAAGGTTCGTGCCCAGTAGTTTCTTACCACATACTGAAATTTCATCGAAATCGAACCATATTTACGCATGTTATGACGCATAAAAGCAATGAAATGGATCCCGCTCTTATGGCGTCACCTTTGACCCCACTTCCCCCATCGTCAATAGGGTTCGTCCCCTGGTGGTCCCCTACTACATACTAAAATTTCATCGGAATCGAACCATATTTACCCAAGTTATGACGCATAAGGGCAATTGAATGGATCTTGCTATTATGGCGTGACCTTTGACCCCACTTCACCCATTTTCAATAGGGTTCGTCCCCTGGTGGTCCCCTACCACATACTAAAATTTCATTGAAATCGAACCATTTTTACGTGAGTTATTGCCGACAGGCAGACGGACGGACAAACGGACGGAAAAAGCTGGAGCATATACGCTTCTTCAACCTACGGTTGGAAAGCGTAAATGAGCCAACTCCATCAGGAATGCCACTTCACAGACTGAAGTTGAAGATTGGAGCTATTATCATGCTCCTGAGAAACCTCAATACACAACGAGGTTATGCAATGGAACAAGACTGATAATTAAAGAACTAAAACCCAATTCGGTCATTGCGGAAGTACTCACAGGCTCAGCATGTGGTAAAACTATTTTTATTCCGCGAATTGACCTCTCACCTACTATTAAACACCTCCCATTCATATTATGACGACGACTATTTCCTGTAAAACTCGCCTTTGCTATGACCATTAATAAGTCTCATTGTCAAGAATTCAACGGTTTGATGATGTCACAGTTAAAGTAGTCCATGGGCCAGGACAAGGAAAACTACTCCCAGATTCCGAAAAAATATTTACAAAAAATATAGTGTACAAAGATATTTTCCAAGGCCGTTAATAAACGCTTGAATAGCAATAAATGATTTCCAGAAACCGTTGTATTCTTATCTCAACGGGCTTTACAGCTAGTAAATTATAATCGATATAATGCTCGATGAAAGTCTGCAACGCTTTGTCTTGGGCATTTCTTTTCTAAGCGGTCCCAGTAGGCTTTAAAGGTATCCATCCATCAACAGGTAATTTTTTGCATCCTTTATGATTTTTTGGTATCCTGTTAATGATCTCTGTTGTTCAGTGCTCATTTATTTGTTATCAACGCAGTCAGTTACTACTTCTTTTCTTCGTTTTACACACATATGGCTACAGCCCTCATATTTTCTGTGTTTCAAGTGTTTCCTGGACACACCATTAAGCACCTCTTCATGATTCTAGGAGAGCAGGCAGATCTTGTAACCCATTTTCCCATTGTTAAGTGGCCATTAGTTGATTGCATGGATTTTTTTCTTTTCTTCTCAGTTATAGTGTAGCGTCTTTTGAACATTACATTATTTCTTCCGAATGCACTCCAGGCAAGTTTTATGCTTAGGTAAATTCATTCTTAAATCTCCTGAACCGATACCATTGTCCTAGAAACCTAGGTAGACGTGGCATCTGCTACTTCTAGTTTCGTTCCATTCACGGGCGTAATGAATACAAAATAATGCGCCCCTCCCATCTGTCATATATCATCATGATCATCATCAATGTCAACCATTATCAATCTACTGCTGGATGATTCCCCAAGTTTGTTCCATAACAGTCTGTCTTGAGACAGTCTCCTCCACGTCACTCTGGCATACTTTGGAATTTCATCCATCCATTTTCCACGTGGTCTTTTTCTGGGTCTTTTTCTGTCCCTTGGTATCCAGTCTAATATTTCAGTTGTCCATCGGTGGTCCGTTCTTCTAGCAATATGCCCAACCCATTGCCATTTCAGGGATTTTACACTGATTACGATGCCCCCGATTCACAAGTGCCTCTTCTTACCTTTCTGGGTTGCATCAAGCATGTTCATCTCGCCTGCCGCCCCGGTGGCGCAGTGGTCTAAGCGATGGCCTCTGATCATTAGTCCGAAAGGGGTCCGGGTTCGAATCCCGGTGAGGCATGGATGTAGTGTTTGTCTTACGGCACTGGCTCTCTCCCTTCCCTGGAACCAGTGACCCTAAATTAGGGACGGGCGACTGCTTATAGCCCATTGAGTTGCTCACGGTGGTCGTTAAACCTCCAATCAAAAAAAAAAAAAAAAAAATTCATCTCGCCATGTTTCTTTCCGGTGTTTGCAACATATATGTATAGTCCAGTTTATGTATGGAGCAGAGACATGGAGCATATATATATATACAGGGTAATCAGAATCGACCGCACGATAAATTTACCGGACGATTCCTCGTGGAGAAAGAAGCCGAAAAACCGTTATACGTTGTCCGATCGGACGTCGCATTCCGGAGATATACGCGCAGAAAGTTTCGTGACGTCACTTCGGGTAATGTGCTCGTTGAAGAGCGACGTGGATGGTTATACAGACGCACGTATTACAAGGCAATCAAGCCGCCCCATTGGCGCAGTGGTCTAAGGTGCTGGCTTCTGATCATTTCTCCGAAAGGGGTCCTGGTTCGAATCTCGGTGAAGCATGGATGTTGTGTTTGCCCTACGGCACTGACTCTCTCCCTTCCCTGGAACCAGTGGTTCTAAATTCAGGACGGGCAACTACTTATAGCCCACTGAATTGCTCACGATGGTCGTTAACCCTCCAATTAAAAAATATATATATATAAAAAAAAGAAAAGGCAATTAACATTTAAAAATGTGGCACGGGGTGGATATGCAAATTCGGAGAACGTGGTAGCGTGAAACTATCAGTTGTACGCCTGCGGGATACGGCAGGTAGGGATAAAGAGGGTTGGAAACGGTAGCAAGTAAGCTTATACTGTACTGCGTTGGTACATTTGACAGTAGTGTGGGTAGCAATATGTCGCATAGTTTGAGAGAATATTGTGACACGTATCTCCTATTGGGGGAATGCCATGGTTCAGCATAGCATGCAGCAAGGGCCAACAGCGAGCAATACCCAGCACGACGGCACCCGGACGCCCAGGTCATACAGCGGCTTGACGTTCGAATGCGCGACACAGGCAATGTCGCACCACGTCCTAGTGTAGAAAGAGGTGCTGGACCCTCTGTGAGAACACCATCCCTCGAGGACGCCATACTAGAGTTCATAGGGGAGGAGCCAACGACCAGCAGCCATGCGCTCCCGCGACAGTTCGGTGCGCACCAAAGTACCGTACTTGCCGTTCTACACGACGAAGAGCTGCATCCATATCACATCACACGGGGGCAAGGTCTATTACCACAGGATTATCCTCGAAGACAGGCATACTGTGAGTGGCTGCTACAGCAATATGCTGCCGATAAAAGTTTCATCCGCAGGATCTTGTGGGCTGATGAAGCAAGGTTTACACGGAAAGGTATCTGCAAACACCCTTAATAGTCATGTTTGGGCATTGGACAATGTTTGGGCGTTGATATCTGGTGTGGTATCGTGGACGATATCCTAGTGAGACCATATCTTTTTCCCGAACGTGTCACAGCTGCCAACTACAAGGTGTTCCTATGTGATGTTCTGCCGGACTTACTGGAAAACGTACCATTGGCTGTTCTCAGCAATCTGTGGTTCCCACATGACGGAGCACCAGCGCATTGTGCTGCAAATGTTCGCCAGTGGCTGGATACGGAATATCCCAGTCGATGGCTTGGCCGTGGTGGTCCTGTTGCATGGCCCGTCAGATCGCCGGATCTTTACCTATTGGACTTCTTCCTCTGGGGTCATCTAAAGGAACTGGTATATCGACGGCCTGTCAACGGCCTGCACGATCTAGTGGCCACCTTACACGCGGCCCTCACAACTGTAACCTCTGCTATGCTCCAACGCGTGCAAAAAGTCTATTCCTCGGCGGGCTGCCGCCTGTTCCGCACTAGAAGGTAATCATTTTGAACGCATGTTGTAATCTGACAGGAATCCACGTGTTTTATCATTTGTGTTGTAGCGGTATACATCAATAAAATACATGTTTTCTGTCAAAGTGATTGAGTAAGTTATTTCTAATGTTAGTATTCTACCAGACGTGACGTCACGAACTTTCGGCGCGTATATCTCCGGAATGCAACGTCTGATCGGACAACGGACAACGATTTTTGGCTGTATTTATATAGCCGAAAACCATATATATATATATATATATATATATATATATATATATATCCGAAAAACTATATATATATCATAATCATCAACCATTATCAATGCACTGCTGGATGAAGGTCTCCCCAAATTTCTTCCACAATTGCCTGTCTCCTCCATGTCACTCCAGCATACTTTCGAATTTCATCCTTCCATCTCCCATGAGGTCTTCTTCTGGGTCTTTTCCTGTCCCTCGGATTCCTGTCTAAAATTTCGGCTGTCCATCGGTGGTCCGTTCTTCTGGCAACATGTCCAACACATTGCCATTTCAGCGATTTCACTCTGGCCATGATGTCGTCCACTTCTGTCATTTACCTTATTCCCAAGTTTCTCTTCTTATCTTTCCTGGTTACACCAAGCATGCATCTCTCCATACTACTTTGAGTTGTCTGTAGCCTTTGTATGTCTTTTTTAGTTAAGGTCCATGTCTCGGCTCCATACGTAAGCACTGGCAGGATGAATTAATTAAACAATTTTCTTTTGAGACATACTGGCATACTGCTCTTAAAAATTGTACTGTTTTTTCCAAAAGCTCTCCATCCAAGTTTTATACGCGGATTAATTTCTTCATCAATGTGACCCTCACTCGATATCTGCTGCCCAAGATAAATGTAAGAATCGGTTGTCTCAAGCTTTTCTCAATCAATCGCCAAATCTTCGTTTCTTGTTAAAGCATTGTACATCACTTTTGTCTTCTGAAAGTTCATTTTTAATCCTACTTCTTTACTCTTGTCAGCAAGTTCTTGGATCATACACTGCAGCTCTGAAGGAGTAGTTGCAAAGATGACTACGTCATCAGCAAAACGAAGGTGAGTTAAGTAATCTCCATTAATCTTTATACCTTTGTTTTCCCAGTTAAATGATTGTAAGACATTTTCCAATGTGGCGTTAAAGAGCTTGGGAGATATGGTGTCACCTTGTCTCGCTCCCTTTCCAATTCTTATTTGTGCTGCATCCTGAAATATCCGAACCTTTGCACTTGCATTTTCATAGATGTTTTTAATAATGCTAATGTATTCATCTTCAATACCGCAGGACTTCAAAGCCATTGCTACTGCTGATGGTTTCACGGAATCGAAGGCCTTTTCGTAGTCAATAAAAGCCTGGGAATGCATAATGGGAGTTCATATTCTCTTGTTCTTTCAATTAGTTCTCTCAGTACATGGATATGATCTATAGTGCTGTAGCCACTCCTGAATCCAGCTTGTTCTCTTGGTTGGGCCATGTCTAGTGTTACCTTCAAGCAATGTGAAAGAACCTTAGTGAAGATTTTATAAACCACTGAAAGGAGACTGATGGGCCTGTAGTTCCTGAGATCCTCAATGTCACTTTTTTTATGGAGCAAGATCATTGTAGCATTGTTCCAATCCTTAGGAATCTTCCCTTCATTATGACATCTGGTGAAAACTTGGGCGAGTGTAGTTTCAATTTCTCCACTTGCTTCACGGTAATTCCATCTTCTCCTGGAGCTCTTCCCCGTTTCATGTTCTTAATTGCATATGTAACTTCTGCAGAGAGGATTGGAGTGACTTTGGCACTGCTACCTGTCGTAATGTCTGGAATAGATGTATCATTCCTTTCATATAGTTTTGAATAGAAATCTTTCACCCTTGTCAAAATTTCTGCTTCTATTTGTTGTTACAGTACCATCTTCTTTTCTCAGAGCCATAATCTGTTTTCTTCCCTTACTGATATGTCCTTTTGCTGTCTTCAGGCTCTGGTTGTTTTAAATTGCTTTCCTCACTAGTTCGCAATTGAATTTCCTTATGTCTTCAGTGCCACCTTTTCTCACTTTCTTGCATAGCTCTATATATTCCACATTGGAAGTTACGTCTTTATTTGTCCTCATCTTCCTTCTCCTTTGTATCAACATTTTTGTTATCCCTGAAATTTTCTTCATATGTAACTTGCTCTTAGTACCACCTATTTTTGTTGCTGTTTCCATAAGAGCCTTAGTGAGTTCTCTGTTAACTTCAGAAATATCCACTTCTTCCTATGTTAGGCCTTCTAAAGCAGAGAATATCTTCCTCATTTCCAACTTGAAGGTATTATGTTGTTTTTTAAGGTTGGTTATGTCAATACATTTTGTTTATTTTATGAGCTTGCCACGTTCGAGTTTAGAGTGGGATGCAAGGTCAGGTGACGCGCAATATATCGCCTCTCCTTGACAAATGTCAACCCCGTCTTCTCGTGGTTCATCCTGCTCCCACTAAAGGGGCTCTGACGACCGCCAGTACCGGTATAACTATACCATCGGGATCAGAGGAAATGCTATCCCACACTCACCAACCCGCTTGGCCAGCGTGGTGAGTTATGGCCAACCCCTCCAATATATATATATATATATATATATATATATATATATATATATATATATATAGTATGATTCAGGAACTTGCTGACAAGAGTATAGAAGTGGGATTAAAAATGAACTTTCAGAAGACAAAAGTGATGTTCAATGCTATTTCAAGAAATGAAGATTTATCGATTGATGGAGAAAAGCTGGAGATAACAGACACGTACGTTTATCTTGGACAGCAGATATCAAGTGAGGGTCCCATTGATGAAGAAATTAATCGGCGTACAAAACTTGCCTGGAGTGCTTTTGGAAGAAACAGCATAATTTTCAAGAGCAATATGCCATTATGTCTTAAAAGAAAAGTGTTTGATCAATGCATCCTTCCAGTGCTTACGTATGGTGCAGAGACGTAGAACTTAACTAAAAGAGACATACAAAGGCTGCAGACAACTCAAAGTAGCATGGAGAGGTGCATGCTTGGTGTAACCAAGAGAGATAAGAAGAGGAACTCGTGGATCCGAAAAATGACAAGAGTGGAAGACATCATGATCAGAGTTAAATGCATGAAATGGCAATGGGTTGGACATACTGCCAGAAGGACAGACCATCGATGGACAGCCGAAATTTTAGATTGGATTCCAAGGGACAGGAAAAGACCCAGAAGAAGACCACATGGGAGATGGGTGGATGAAATTCGAAAGTTTGCAAGAGTGACATGGAAGAGACTGGCACATGACAGACCGTTGTAAAGGAAACTTGGGGAGACCTTCGTCCAGCAGTGGATTGATAATGGTTGACAATGATGATGATGATATATATATATTACTACATCACACCCCAATGTTATCTCTTTGGGGGAGGCACAATCAGACTGACTGTTCGTACTGCTTTTCCCAACTACTTAGACGTTTGGTATCACATCAAAGGGACTGAATGCAGCTGGAAATCGTGTCGCGCAGTCACAGTAATAATCAAAAGCCCCCAGAGAATATTCAACAATGTGGACGACACCATTCTCTTGCAGCATACGAACAACTGCGCCTTCATTTTTGCATGTGAACAATTAATATCCCCTTAACACTGTGAGAAAAAAATGCTAATTTTAATTTGACAAGGTTACCCAAACTGGCGAAGCATATTTAAGTAAATTTTAAAAGTGGACAAATGATTAAGTATGGCTCCAAAAACCTGTGTCGGAAACTGGTGAAAAAGTTCCAGTTCCAATTTCAATCAGACTGTAAGCAGTGATTATTGCGCCTTCTCTTGAGCAGCCGCCCCGCTCGCTTGCCCCCGCCCTTGTTACGCCTCTTGCTCCATCAGTCCAGGGGCGTTGCCAAGGGGGCGCGAGGGTGGGCTCTTGCCCCGTATCGCGACAAAAAGGCGCCACGACAAAAGGGTGAACCCACTGACGTGATATTTTTCTACTTCAACTGCAAGATTTCTAAAAGATATGATTTCGAAAAACGGCACAGGGGCTCCCTTCGAGCAAATTGCATATTTCTTTATGTATTCAAATCCCAATTGAAAGCAGACGTCTCATCCTATATGTACAGAAGGCTTTCTAAACAATGTTACACTCACGGAAAATGAAGTATGCGCACCAAGAAGGAAGCATCTGACTGAACTGAAATTTTATGTACGTAATGATACAGATGAGTGATGCACATGATGGCAAAAACAGAGCTGCAGGACAAATACAGAGGGACCTGTGGCACGCAGTCCGGTCATCTTCAATAGTGCGTGGCACCGCCTCGTGTTGCAAAACGGTCCGGCATGGAGGCGAACAGACGTTTGATGTTGTCCACACCTGTTGGACGCTGTGCTCCAAATCAATGGTAGTGCGGCACGGCGGCAGCTGGCGTTTCAACTGGTCCAACACATACTCGATAGGAGACATGTCCGGTGAGAGGGCAGGCCATGGAAGTGTCTGGACATGACGGAGACAGTCCTGGGCAACCTGAGCCGTGTGCGGATTCCAGGTGCGCTATCCTGCTGGTATAGTGCACCTGGAATCCCGGCCAGGAATGTAAGCACATCGGGCAGTAGAATCGGATCCATATACCACTGGCCCGTCAATGATCCACGTACCACTACTATAGCTGATCGGCTATCGTAGGCAATGGCACCCCAGACCATAATGCCTGCAGTGGGGAGGTTTGGCGCTCGATTGCGAGGTTGGGATTGTGCCGTTGACCCTGGGACCTCCACACCCGGACATGATGATCATCTGTCCCCAAAACGAAGCGGCACTAATTGCTAAACACCACACGTCGCCAGTCTGTGGCGTTATATGCCACTCTGGCCTGACACAACTGCACACGGAGCCTGTGATATTCCGGTGTTACTGGCAGCGCACGTAAGGGGCGCTGGGGACACAGATTCGCTTCCGAGAGGCGTTAGGAAATGGTTCGTTGGCACACAGGAGCCTCTACACCTGCCTATATAAGGTACCGGGTCCCCATGGGATTCGTTAGTGTCTGGTGCACGATCCATCGATCCTCTCTACCGGTGGTCCTCCTGGTCCGCCGGAGCATCTCCGCCGTGTGGCAGTGCCATCACGTGTCCACTGCTTCCAACACAGTCGGACGGTATGGTCAGAACGATCCACATGACGGGCTATACGGCGCGCCGACCAACCTTCGGTTTTTAGATCGATGATCAAACCTCTCTCAGAGTTCGTAAGTTTCGTAAATCGATCTCTCTGGTGTCAATCCGTCATTCTTGTTACTATGTGCTATTGTTTGCGTCAGTCGGGGCTTTTCGCTTTCATAGGACATCGACTACACGCCGGTTTATAAGGCTGCCGGTTCGTGCTTGCAGCGCCACCACAGGGTGTGCGATTATGCGCAGTCGCACCAAACGTGGATCATTTGCCTACCAGCATGCACTCTAGCTATTTGCAAAGTTTCGCGGTTGTAGCATGTTTTCTTCTAGGTGCGCAAATTTCATTGTCCGTGAGTGTATTTCCAAAAAGGCCTCATGACCTTTTCAACAGATTCAGTATTTCTTTGTGTATTAAAATTATCCCAACTGAAATCAAACTTGTAATCTTTTGTACTCTAAGTGAAATCTATATAGAAGGCTTTCTAAACGATGCTATTTCCAAAAAGGCACCAGGGCCCTTTGAGTAAATTCAGTATTTCTTTGTGAATTCAAATAATCCCAACTGAAATCAGGCGTGTCATCTTTTGCACTCTAAGTGAAATCTTTATAGAAGGCTTTCTTTCTAAACGACATTATTCCCCAAAAGGTCCCGGGGGCCTTTCAGTAAATTCAGTATTTCTTTGTGTATTCAAATAATCCCAACTGAAATCTGACGTGTCATCTATTGTACTTTAAGGAAAATCTATATAGACGGCTTTCTAAACGATGTTTTTTTCCAAAAGTCTTCTGAAATTCTATTCTTTGTACATTCAAAGCGAAATTTTACGCATAAGTGAAATTTTTTGTGCTTCAACTGCAACCTGCAAAAATAGCCTAAGAGATATTTCCAAAAAGGTCCTGGAAACTTTATTTTGTTTTATTCCTTGTTTTTAAGATAAACATTTCGATACACTTCCACATTATTTTACTGTTTATAACATTGTTTTTCCAAAAAAGGAAACCGTTATACTGAGTGTTTTTAAGATAGATAATTTTTATGCAACACAATAATAAATATGGACAGCTTTCACGCTTATATGCCTTCTTATTTATACATATTTCGGTGCTTCAACGTCAAACTTTTGTATAGGATCTTAGGATGCATTTGGATTACAAAAACTGTCACGTCTGATTTCAGTTGGGATTTGAGTATACAAAGAAATAAGCTATTTACTCAAAGGGCCCCTTGGGCCTTTTTTAAATATAACATCGTTTGGAATGGTTGGTTGCATTTGTATAAGTTGCATTTCAGTACAAGCAACGTCACGTCTGCGCTCAATCGGGATTTGAATCCACAAAGATATAAGCAATTTGCTCGAAGTCCTCACGGGCCATTTTGGAAATAATATCTTTTTGAAAGCATTCCCCATAGGTTATTGAAGTATAGAGAAAATAACGTTTGCTTTCAGTTGTGATTTGAATATACAACGAAATAAGCAATTTGGAAATACATATCTTTTTAACGTTTCTTGCAAATTGGTTAAATAGTTATCGGAGTTTAGTTAATCGTTAGTCTGGTAGTCATGCGCCCTGCTGTCGGAGAGCCTTTTGTTGTATCGCTCTTTTGTCTTGCACCCTTTTATCGTACCGCCCTTTTGTCGGATCGTTTGTCGTGTGCTCTTTCGTCGCGTCGCCCTTTTGTCGTATCGCCCTTTTGTCGGATCGTTTGTCGTGCGCTCTTTCGTCGCGTCGCCCTTTTGTCGTATCGCCCTTTTGTCGTGCGCTCTTTCGTCGCGTCGCCCTTTTGTCGTATCGCCCATTTGTCGTGTCGCTCTTTTGCATGTCGCCCATTTGTCGCGTCGCTCTTTTGTCGTATCGCCCTTTTGTCGTGCGCTCTTTCGTCGCGTCGCCCTTTTGTCGTATCGCCCATTTGTCGTGTCGCTTTTTTGCATGTCGCCCATTTGTCGCGTCGATCTTTTGTCGCGTCGCCCTTTTGTCGTATCGCCCTTTTGTCGGATCGTTTGTCGTGCGCTCTTTCGTCGCGTCGCCCTTTTGTCGTATCGCCCTTTTGTCGGATCGTTTGTCGTGCGCTCTTTCGTCGCGTCGCCCTTTTGTCGTATCGCCCATTTGTCGTGTCGCTCTTTTGCATGTCGCCCATTTGTCGCGTCGCTCTTTTGTCGTATCGCCCTTTTGTCGGATCGTTTGTCGTGCGCTCTTTCGTCGCGTCGCACTTTTGTCGTATCGCCCATTTGTCGTGTCGCTCTTTTGCATGTCGCCCATTTGTCGTGCCGCTCTTTTGCATGTCGCCCATTTCTCGTGTCGCCCTTTTGACGTTCGCCCCTTTTGACGTTCGCCCTTTTGTCATGCGCTCTTTTGTCGTTCGTCCTTTTGTCGTGTAATCGAGAAACGACCCTTTGTGACATTTCAATGTCTTTTGCTACCATCTGTTGTGTCTGATCTGCTTCCAGCCTGACAATAAATCGTGCTGTTGAGCATGAAATCGTTCCAACCGAAGACGTCACGATAAATGAGACGAAATAAGAGAGTTCCCCGGGAAACCTTCGTTTCCATCCCGATCTGTGATTTATGCATTCTGACGTCATAGACGCTAAATTGCATAAGGATGATTTGGCTGTCTACGGCACGCTTAACTTGCGTTTTCCACGTTTCGGTAAGATATCCCACAATTGGCTTGCATAAGGTCACCAAAGTTACATGCTCCCCTAATTATTTTGAGGAGTGTAGTTAGCGATGGATGTATAATTCAAACATTGTTTTAAACTAATTTTTCCAATAGAAAGGAAATTACATTGTTTGAACGCTTCGTAGCAAATTGCTGGACGGAAGATGTAAGTGCATAATCTAAACTCATTGAAATTTAAGTTTGCCGGCTTTAATGACAAATCACACCAACATTTAAGTTGAATGACATGCGCTGTATGCAAAATGCTGGAAAGGGAAACCGTAGGTGCAATTTACCACAGGCGTAAATACCTATGTGTTCTCTTGTTTGATATGAAGTTTCACAAATCAGTGATCAAAACATTGGTGCTTTTTAGTGCCTTTTTGTCCGTCGTCTGGAGGGGAGAATCATTTTATATTCACCACTGCTTTTGCTCCACCACTGCTTTTGCTCCACCACTCGAGATTGCTTGTACGTGTTTTGCAGTTCAGCATTGTGAATTTAGTTTGATTTGCCTTGGAGATACTGTTTCATGGCAACGAAAACTTTCTTCTTTCTCATTTGAATAAAATTGATCAAAAAAAAAAAAAAAAAAATGAAGAAAAAAAGAGAGAGATGGAGAGAGAAGTGAAAGGAAAGATAGTATAGAAGGGTCGATGGTCTGTTTATGAGATCCCTCGGACAATGCAAAGGAAACAAAAGAAGAAAGCTTGTCGGATGCATAAATCGGAACCCACAGTCCAACATTGCATTAATAGGTGTCATTGTCGTATCAAAGAGCATCGACGATCTTTGACGGTGTGGATTCTGGCGCGTGTGTCTCTGCATTAGAATAGCATCATTATCGCTCAACCTGAAAATGGAGATCTCTTACAACCCCCCGCCCCCTCCCAATCCTCTGATTCCCCGGAGTGAGTTTAGCTCTTATTCTTGTGGAACACGACGTGGAGAAGAATCGCTATCTACTCAATGGTTAACTCGTCTAACAAGCTTAGCCTAATGGTTTATCGAATGCTGTCATGTCCCTTCATTGTCATCCTCTGAGAGATAGCCTCATTTCTTTAGAAGAAAGAGAGTTTTGTAATCTTAAATATGATATAACCGAGTGATCGCAAGATCAGCAGGGTGTGGCATAGTCTGTATGAATTAAACCTCTTTCAGAAAAGTGGAGATTTTCTAAAAGAAATGGTTTTCTGCTTTCAAATTGTTTGAAAGCGTAATTCAGTTTCGGTTTAAAGGTTTCAAATATCTTAGAATGAGACCACTATGGAAATTACAAAACTTCTAACGATTTTTGTGAATGCCTTTACATCTATATCGTACCTGTCATTTCTTTCTTTACTTTAGGAACGAGCAGTACAGGTCTGAACAGGCCTTAACATGAAAACTCGGCCCGACCCATTTCAGAATTTCATCAAGCGTTCTCTGCAAATAACGCAAGGCTTCCGCTAGAGTAAGGGTCTTCAACCCGTGACCCGCGGATCATTTTTTTTAATGCAAACGAGACGTCCACAAAGGAAATTCTAAAATGAGAAAAAAATGCATTTTCGAAATAAAGAAATGAATATCTAAATACCTTGGGCACAAGGACTTTGAACTCCCAAGTCTGCTATGAGTTACGCTGCGATACATTATATATTGTAACTGAAATTCTCAAAGAGCATTAAAAAGTGTAAGCATATCAGGTACCTATTTCGGACTTCTTTGAAGCATAGATATCACATTTTCTTTTTCCGAAAGTTAAGTTTTATCATACAAAACCTCTATGAAATGATCGATATTCATGTTAAACATGTTCCTGCATCGTGCTATCATCTTGTACTGCGAGTGGTCTGAAACGCTGGACTGACCATTCGTTCAAGATAGTGATGAGTCGGTACTTCCGTACTCGTTACGTACTCGTTACAATGTAACGAGTACAGGAGATCGGTATTTTCATATTTCAGTCGTTACTCATTACCTTTTCTTTCTCGGGACAAGTACCGATTTATAACAATCGTTCCTTGGACCTGCCAATACAGCTCAAAACGTTTGAGATATATACACTATCTACCAACAAGTAATTGGACACCCCTTCAATCGACGATATCTGCGGTCCTGATTCACGTCACGGCCGCCGCCGTTAAACATCGTGTGGGAAACAACAACGCAACCAGTCGCATGCAAGATGCCACGCAGTTCGGAGCTCTCTGATTTCGAGAAAGGTGTAATCGTCGGGTATCACAGAAATGGCGGATCCATACGTGACATATTCAGCGAGTTGAAATACCCCAAATCGACAGTGGCCTACGTGATTGGCAAGTGAAAGATGAGAGGTGACTGTCGGAATGTGCCTCGACCCGGCAGACCCACAAAACTGGGAGTTAGAGACCGACGGGTACTGCCCAGAGAAATTCGGAAGGGCCACATCCGCGAGGAGTTTCAAAAGGCATCCGGGAGTGTTCTTTTGATGAATAGCATCCGTAAGGAAGCCCATCTGCTCGGTTATCATGGACGTGCTGCCGCCCACAAGCCTTTGATCACCAAGTCCAATAGCGCTGCTCGGCTAACGTGGTGCAAAGAACGTCGACAGTGGGCCGTTGAACAGTGGAAACAGGTTCTCTGGAGAGATGAATCAAGGTTTACCCTCTACCGTTCGGATGGCAGGGTCAGAGTTTGGCTTCTGCCTGGAGAACGCCCCCTGCCGGAAAGTATTGTGCCAACTGTGAAGTTCGGCGGCGGTGGAATTATGCTATGGGGGTGTTTCTCCTGGTATAGCACAGGACCCTTGGTCGCAATTCCTGGTAGATTCAACGCCGAGACCTACTGCACAATTTTGGAGGACAATGCGCTTCCTACGTTGTGGCAGTTTTACGGGGTGGACCTATGTTACTTTCAGGATGACAATGCCACCTATCATGTTGCGAGGTCCACCATGGCTTGGTATGGTGACAATGGGGTTAATCGAATGGACTGGCCTTCGCAGAGCCCGGACCTTAACCTTATCGAGCACCTCTGGGACGACTTGGAGCGTCGACTTAAGGGCTGCCTCCACCGTCCGAAATCGGGGAAGGAACTGACCTGTCTTCTCCAAGCCGAGTGGAAGAAAATACCGCTAGCCGTCGTACAAAGCCTGGTTGAGAGTATGCTCCGGAGGTTCGCAGCTGTAATCGCCGCTCGTGGAGGCTCCACCAGCTATTGAAGGTAAATAAACTTCGTTTTCCTTTGCTATCACAGGTGTCCAATTACTTGTTGGTAGATAGTGTATATCCATGTTACAATCTCTGATTTTCGTTACACTTTCAGAGATATCTTACAATTACGTTTCAGCAACATCTATTTTGGAACATAACTCTTTGTACACTACGGCTACGTTAAAATATCATTCACCGATATTACTGTTTTACATTTTCCATTGTACATAATTGCTACCTTGATGTTACATTCCGGCGATATTTAAGATTTTTGGTTTGGCAACAGCGTGGGATATTCTTTGGTGATATTGTCGTACTCGAGTTAGCTAGTTAGTTGATTTAATATTTCCTTTTTTTTTTTTTTTTTTTTTTTGTAATTCAAGATTATCTGAAAGTAAGTAATTGTTTTGCTTATTATAATTTTTTAATTCTAAAAAGCATTTTATAAATTCTAAGTAGATGGCTGTGCTGTTGTATTAGCATACTGTACCAGCATGTTTTTTTTACTTGAAGCTGAGAAATTTAATATTGGTAGGCATTTAAAGAAATGATGAATTTAATTTTCTTTCTGTTTTTCGCTGAAATATAGTCTATTGTATAATAGAAATATGTATAATAGAAATTCGACACCCTCATTTGGGACCGATTTTATATTTCTTTTGTTATCAATATATAAACGCCGCCACTGCTCCCAATTGACAGCGGACTGCGTTGAACCTGTGAAAACGTAAACAACTCGTGGTACGACTGTTGTTGGTTTTGAAACAGCTGTCGAGTGTAATATTTTTTTATTGTGATTTTACAAAGTTTATTAAAACTATAATGTTCAACGCAGTAAATACGTAACAGTAATATCATTATGTCACAAATATCTTTCAAATACGTGACAGTAATGTTACGAAGTTACAAATATCTTTCGAATACGTAACAGTAACATGAAGTTGGTATGTTGAAGTTACAAAGACCTTTCACTGTAACGTATCGGTTATGTTTCAAAGTTATGCAACGTTTGAGGACATTTTGACGTAACCGGGAGGTTTCTGAAACATTACTGTTACATAGCGCAACGCATCTGAAAAGTTTCAATGTTTCAGTGCTACGTACTTGTAATATATACGAAATATTCTGCGCTGTGTGTGTAGTTACTAGTGATGAGTCGGTACATCCGTAAACGTTACGATGTAACGAGTACAGAAGATCGGTACTTTCGTATTTCAATCGTCACTGATTACAGTCTTTACAATTGCTTTCTCGGAACAAGTACCGATTTACAGCAATCATTCCTTGGACCTTGTTACAGAAGTCGTTACTAAAGTATCAATTCATTATAACAGCTATCCCTTGGATCTGAATACAAGAAATCCTTTATATTTATTTTTCTGGAGCAAGAACAGGTTTGCAGAAGTAATCGAGAAAATAAAAAGCTGAGTATCTGAAAACCATGATGAAATATATACCTGATTTATCTAATTTGTTTTATTTTATTTTTATTATTATAATTTTTTTGTTATTGCTTAGTAGCAAAGAAGATGTGAATTTTTAAAATAAATTTTCTGGGCAGAAAGAGAACGGTTGAAACGATACTTTAACTAAGAGACACTCATGAAACTTAGACACTTTTTTTCGTTTAATTTAGAGCTACTGGTTCCACGAAAGGGTAAAAACCAGTACCGTAAAGCAAACAATATCCATGCCTCACCGGGAATCAAACCCTGCCCGGACCCATCCCGGACGGATATTCAGAAACCAGCGCTTAAACTAACAAAAATTTTCACGCTGTCCACGTGGCGCAGTGGTCTAATCGTTCGTCCGAGATAGGTCCGGTCCGGATTCGGATCAGGCTGAGGCATGGATTTTGTTGTGTTTGTCTTACGGCACTGGGCCTTCACCCTCCCTGGAACCAGTGGCCCTAAATTTGGAAAAGGCGACTACTTATATATATATATATATATATATATTTCGTGAGTGTCACGGAGAAGACCTAGGGTTCGATCCCAGCAGGTACGAACGTTCGAACTACTAAATATCCGCCGTGCGTCGGATGGGCACGTTGAGCCGTCGGGCCCTGGGTACTTGCCCCCGGTGATAAATAAGGGAGTCTTCCTGCCCCTTTCTACCTCTCTTCCGTGTCACTTTCCTATCTGGCGCTCCTAGCTTCCTCTTTCTATGGGTTGTTTAAGACCTGGGGTCAGACACTCGATTCCTAAAATCCTCTACATATGATCTATCTATAATAACAAAGATGGTCCCGGGTTCGAAACCCGGATGAAGCTTGGGTGATATGATTGTCTGCTTGGCAGCACTGGCTTTGTGCTTTCCCTAGAACCAGTGGCTTACAATTCGGAACAAGTGACTGCTTAAATAGTCTTTAGAGTTGCTCACGGTGGTCGTTAAACCCCGAAACAAAAGAAATAAAAAATATAAAAGCATTGTACGGTTGTGTCCTTGATTCCTGAGATGTATGATATTATCAGCTGTTTCCATATGCTATACTTTCTATTTTCGACATGCATTGCGTTCAGGTAACGTCCCCAGGGAAACGGGAAACGGGAGAGGGGAAGTGGTAAGAGAGACCTTTCTGGAACATGGAAGCTGTTATGAATACGAGGGGGTATCAAAAAGTTCGTGCAATCACCCAAAATAATTGAAGCTACGGAAAAAAACATTTTTGTTTTATTTTGTTATATATTCATTCAGTATACTGTACAATATAAATAATATTTAGCAAACCCGGTTTTTTTTCAGGAATCGAAAAGTCCATGATCATGGAGAAAGTGGAATTTCGCAGTGTGATCAAGTTCCTTCACCTATAAGGGAAGTCAGCTAAAAAAATCCACCAAGAAATGTTAAATGTATATGCAAATAAGTGTTCAGCATACGAGACCGTGGCAAAGTGGAAAAGAAATTTTCAAAGTGGTCATGTGACCTTTTTGACGAGCCAAGGTCCGAACGGCCATCTTTGACAGGTGACCAGACAGTTGTGACCAAAGTGGAGAAGTTAATCCTTGAAGATAGCAGCACAACCATTGAAATGCTTTGTCAAGAAGTTCATCTAAGCTATGGATCAGTGTGAACAGTCATGCATGACCAACTGAACATGCCCAAGGTCTCTATGGATCAGTGTGAACAGTCATGCATGACCAACTGAACATGCCCAAGGTCTCTATGGATCAGTGTGAACAGTCATGCATGACCAATTGAACATGCCCAAGGTCTCTATGGATCAGTGTGAACAGTCATGCATGACCAATTGAACATGTCCAAGGTCTCAGCGCGATGAGCACCTAGACTTCTTTCCCCATTCCAAAAAGAAGCTCGGGCACAATCCGCGTAAAAAATGTTGGATCTTTTTAACGCGAATTCCGAAGATTTTTTTGACCGTTTGATTACTATGGTTGAGTGTTGGTTATACCACTATGATCCAGAAACCAAAGAAATGACCAAGTAATGGAAACATCCCTCTTCACCCCCTTCTCCCCCCCCCAAAAAAAGGCGAAAGTGCAAAAGTCTGCCACCAAAGTGATGCTATCAGTTTTCTGGGATAAAAGAGGTATTATTTCAACAGATTACCTTCAGTAGGATTAGTAGGCTGCAATAGTAGTTATTACCTCTTACTACTATTGCAACCTACTGACCAAGTTAAGAGAGAAAATTAAAAGCAAAAGAAGCGAAATGATCACAAAAAGGGTCCATTTCTTTGCACGACACGCACCAGCTCATTCAGCAGTCAACACCATCGTCACTGCGAGTCGTCTGAAATACAATATATTGCGTCATTCGCCATATTCTTCTGATATAGCACCAAGTGACTTCTTTTTGTTCCCCGAGATGAAACGTCCACTACGGAGATGATTTGATGACACTGATGACGTCATTTTTGAGGTAGAACAGTGGTTTCAGGCACAATCTGTAGTGTTTTACACTGAGGGAATAAAGAAGGTCAAGCGAAGGTGGGAAAAAATGTGTGACACTGGGCGGTGCCTATGTAGAGAAGGACCAAGTACCTGAATAAAAAAAAAAAAATTCCAGCTTGTTTATTTCTTGGTGATTGTACGAAATTTTTGATACCCCTCGTACTCTGAAATTTTTTTTGCGATGACTTATGAATATTGATTTGGTATTTCATTATAAGCATAAACATTACACCTTATTCATTCATAATGTGCACTCAAAAAAATGAAATCATTCAGCACGAGAACAGTGGGTAACTCTAAAGAAACCTGACTTATTAAGATGGATCGACAGGAATTGCAGGGCCTCTAATTTTCTGTCACATGGCCATAGAGCTTGTTGGTGACGAGAATTTAGAAAGCGAGTAATCTCCTTTTTTGAGGGAAAAGTGAGACTTGTGAGAATGTTAAAAACAAGAAAGATGACACCGAATTTTCGGTTGTAAAGAGCACGTCTTTTGAATCCTTTCTGGCGCGATTTAATTTTATCACAATTGTTCAATTCAATGGAACCGGTTAGAAAAACAATCAACCCGGTTTCTACAATCGATAAAACACCCAGAAATAGAAATAGCTACTTACTTCCACCAAATCGAACAGTTAAAAGAAGAAATATAGAAGGAAACGTGATATAACTCTGCGCCTTCTAGCGGAAGAATTTTTCATAACGGAAAAGTTGAAAATAAGCGAAAGATATTATTTAAGGAAAAAGCTATGCTAAGGAAAAAGAACTACTTAAATACGTCTCCCGGAAGCAGAGATAGCGAGAAATAGGTTTCGACCTTTACGCCCCTAGCGGGAAATCTGTGCATTATTTAAAGAGCATAATGCTCCACATCTCCATTGTAGCGAATGACATGCAGTAAGAAATAAATTTCTCGATAGGGGTTTTAGAAGCGGAGATACAGCCAAATTGAAGTACAGAAACACAACCTAGCGACAGAACTATGTACTATAAAACTCCTCATATACTAACCTAAAGTGTTCTACAAGGTAAATGGCATCCGGTGTTAAAATAATTTTTAAAATCGCACATGAAGGAGCAGAGATATTGAGAAAAACAGATTAAGCTTTTGCGCCATCTAGCGGTGAAATTGTGCATTATTTTGGGAAGAAAATGCACACCCAGAGTTGGCATAGTTAGCAGTACCTGATCGAAAAAGAAGATTTTCAATCGGGTTTTAGTCCCGTAGATATTGCTGTAAACGGAAATTAAAACTTACGCCCTCTAGTGGCAGACTTGTATGTTAAGAAAAATTTGAAATTATATGACAAACATTTAGCAGCGAAAACGCTCTCTAACAAAAAAAATAATTTTCAAATCGGAAATTTAGAAGCGGAGATTTCGGGGTAAACGTAATTTACCTTTACGTCCCCTAGTGGAAAATCTATAGCGGACCTTACACGGTCAATAATACTGTCATTACTTGAAAGTAATGACAACATTATTGAATGTGTAAGGTCGCTAGAGATGGAATGACGACAAGTAATGATGCCGTAATGACAAGGGTCCGGATATTCTGATATCGGAGCGCCAGTATTAGTTGGTGGGGAGAGTACTGTCATTAATACTGATCGTGTAAGGGTGCGTACGTCATTATTCCATCATTACTCAGTTCAAACTACGGAGCCGTGATGGAAGGTTGTGTCACCGTTGGCAGTGAGCAGCCTGAGTGCGAAGTCCACGCAAGCGAGGCCATCGAAGAGGAAGATGATTCAAGAAAAGGTGAATTTCTTCGGAACTTCATTGAAACATATGAAGCTCTTCCAGAACTGTAGAATTCGTCACACCCATCGTACATGAACAAAACGTACAAATATGTAGCTCTAGATAAGCTGGTAAACATTTAGGATAAAATGAAACCAGGGGCAATCATACTCAGGCGAGTTCTGTATAGTGCTTTTATACCAATAAAGATATTTTGAACTCCATATCTAAAAATGCATGTCTGTGAATGCTCTTCAGACATGCAAAGTTTCAAGCTGTTATCATAAAATATCGTTTTTGTCCATATTTTTTGCTGCAGCTCCTATATGGTACTGAAAAGGAAAGTGCAACACCTGAATCACAATATAATAATAATAATAATAATAATAACATTAATAACAATAATATGTTAATTATAATAATAATTCGATTGCTGGGACTTATCCACATGAAATGATGCACATGACGTAAAATAGCCTCAGCGTGTTGCATTTCATTCCAGTTTAAAACACAGTGAAAAAGAAAAAAGTTTTGTTAGTGGGTGAGGGCAAGCCAGTATTCAACTTTTTCAAATAAAGGAATCATGGAATAAAATAAATACACTCAGATCAAATTCGCATAACAGTGTCTTTCCTGCTTAAAAACGTTCAATCATTTGCAGTAATTTATTAAATGACTCCTCATTCATGCTAAAATAGTTCTTGCAATCATCCACTTCCGTAGCACGTATTTCCTTCAATAAGATGACACGTGAATAATTGTCACTTTGTTTTATTCCTTCATCCATATCGGGGCTTGACATGACGTTCTCTCCTCAAGCTAAAATAATAGCTAAACACGCTCTTTTTTGCCCATCCATTCTCGAATGCAGACAAAATTGGTGACTCTCCGTTACGTCTCGATTGGTACAGAAGCAAAGTTATGACGCTTAATAATGACCTTGTAAGGCGTGAAAGCAATGAAGGGATAATAATGGAGTACTGACAGCGCCGTAATGAAGTGCAGGAATGAGAGTAATACTGAGCGTGTAAGGTCCGCTTATGGATTACTTCAAAAATTTGAAATTACATGAGAAACATTTCGCACTGGAATCGCTATCCAACAAAGAAGGAGTTTTTAAAATCGGATTCTTAGTAGCAGAGATATTGACAAAAATTGGATATATATATCTACTCCCCCTGGCGGCGAAACCATGTGTTATTTTAAGAATAAATTACTCAGAAATGGTTTATCGACATAAGCGGTATCGGTCTATGGAAGAATGTTTTCAATCGAGCTTTTAGAAGCTCATATTTTACTGCAAATGCATCAGGAGCAGAAATGAACACTTCCCTGTTGGCCAAACAACTCTTTACCAAAAATTAGAAATTATATGGAGAATATTTCCCATATGGAGTTGTGTCCGGTGCACGAAAAAGTTTTCAAATCGGAGATTTGGAAGCAGAGATCTCATGGAAAACGCAATTCACACTTACGCCCCCAGCGCAGATTTCCTGCAGTGCTAGGATATTAAACGTATGGACAGAGCAGTCAGATCTCCGGATCTGAAACATATAGAGCATGCGTGGGATACTCGGAAACGACACGTAGCATCTCGTCAGCTCCCACCCAGAACTCTTCACGAGCTACGCACAGCCTTCATCGAATGATGGAATTTCTTGGTTCCAGAGTTCAACAACCTGGTGATGAGTATGTAGCGTCGTTGTGAGAGTTGTCTATCTGAACGAAGTGATCACATTCCTTATTAAGACATTTTTAGGTTACAATCTTGCATCTCACCTTGGTGTGGATGTGACCCAGCATACGCAAAATGTGTTCATATTTGTCTGTTGTTATAAAATGCTTATTACTTAATTACCAAAAACTCTGCACGATCTTATATATTACAATATACACGGAAGAGCAATTGAATTAGAGACAGCTGGCGTTATGCAAATGTGGCGCTGTGGGCGGCCGTGTAAACTGAAACAACATGACGTATGTAGCGATCCGACAATATAAGGAGTGATGCGTCGGGAATCAGTAATAGTCGGACGCAGTATGGGTAAGACGAAGGATCTAAGCGCATTTCATCGTAGGCAAATTGTCGGGACCCGACGAATGGGTCACTCGATCTCCGATGTCTTGAAGGCACTGGGATTTTCACGAGCCACTGTGTCACGGGTGCACTGTGAATACATCTATTCCGGTAAAACCATCCCTGCAAGGGCCAACTGCCGTGGACAACAGCGTGTGGATGAGCGGGGTCATAATCGGCTAGCTCGCATCGTAACAGCGGATAGACGGGCCACAGTGCAAGAAATCACTCGGCAATTTAACGCTGGTGTACAAAACGTGTAAGCAGCCACACCATCCAGAACCATCTTCTCGCTATGGGGTACAGAAGCCATCGTCCCACGAGAGTACCGCTGCTGACCGCACATCACAGGGTGCAAAGATTAGCATGAGCACGGGAACATCGCCACTGGAGAAAAGACATGTGGGAAAATGTTGCCTGGACTGATGAGTCGAGATTCACGTTGGTGCATGCGGATGGCAGGATACGAGTACGGCGCAAACCACATGAAGCGATGGATCCTTCTTGCCAGCAGGGTATTCTTCAAGCCGGTGGGGGTGGTATTCTCGTGTGGGAACTGTTTACGTGGACTGAAATGGGACCCCTGCTACGTGTGATATCGTCCCTCACAGGTCAACGTTACCGGGATATTATGGACGATCATTTGCTGCCGTTTGTGCGGCTTCAACATACCATTGGGGACCTCATCCTGCAACAAGACAATGCGCCGTTCCATCGCTCCCGAATTGTATTCGAATGGTTGGATGAATACTCCACCGACGTGACCGCGCTTTCTTGGCCGGCTAGGTGACCTGACCTCAATCCCATCGAGCACATCTGGGATGCCATCGAGAGAGATGATGGAGGCTCTGACCCCCATCCATCAAATCTTCGTGAACTGCGGAAGCTTGTTCAGGGGTCGTGGATCCGTATGGCTTCCCAACGCTTCCGGTGTCTTGTCGAGTCCATGCCGATACGGATCGCCGCCGTCATCATGCGAAAGGTGGTGGTACACGTTACTATACAGGTATCTCTAATTCAATTGCTCTTCAGTGTATGACTCACAAAAGCCTAATTTCCTTTCATGGTGTAAAATCAACACTGAGTACATGACGAGTTTTCGCGCTCCATCGGGAGGCTCAGTTTATGATGGATCATGAAAGCCTGCTTAGAATAGAAGCACACTACGCTGATATAACTCAAAAATTGTGATATTACGGAACCAACAGTTGAAGTCCGTAGTATACGACACTGTGTCTACAAGGAAGCCACCAGTAAGCAGAGAAAGCTCAGAGGGAATTTACGACATACCCCTGATCTATTCAGATACAAAATCGTGCGTGGGGTTAATAAAAATATTGCTTCCGGTAAGGAGCAAGGAACATAAAAGAGACATAAAAGATGGGAAGACGACAGCCGCTCTATGCAGGAAAATCACCCAAAAAGGAGCAACTCCGCTCTGGAGTATGATGAAAAGACTAACTCCCTATGACAAGCTACGCGTAAAGTATTGAAATCATGACCCAAGTGCATCCGTGCAAAGAAATTTTATCTTTAGAACTATCAGACGCCTGTAGAAATCTCCTAAACAAACACAAACAACAAATAATGTCTCTCCATACTACAGAGGTTGATTCACTTTTATAGTGACAAAGTGCGCGTCATATGTAAATTGTGTGCGTCACGATTACGTAACCATGCCCATGTGTAGTAGCAGCCTTCCGCTTTAAGGGCATTTGTACGTTTGCAGTGTTAAAATGCCTCCACGAATGATTCCGTTCTCGGAGGGGTATATAGTTGCCCTTTCCGACACAGGAATAAAAAAAAAAAAAACTGCAAAGAAAATGGTTGTGTGATTTCTAAAAATATGTCAAGTAATTAAGCGTGCAAAAGAGAACTTTGCAGCTTGCTCGAGTGGTGAACAAACGCCATAAAAACACTCCCTAAATCCGAGAGAACGCTGAGGCGGTGCAAAAAATCAGGTCTCTTGTAAAGAAATAGAGGAGACTGGCACAATACAGACCGTTGTGGTGGAAACTTGGGGAGGCCGCCCCGGTGGCGCAGTGGTCTAAGGCGTTGGCCTCTGATCATTCGCCCGAAAGGGGTCCGGGTTCGAATCCCGGTGAGGCATGGATGTTGTGTTTGTCTTACGGCACTGGCTCCCTCCTTCCCTGGAACCAGTGACCCTAAATTAGGGACAGGCGACTGCTTATAGCCCATTGAGTTGCTCACGGTGGTCGTTAAACCTCCAATCAAAAAAAAAAAAAAAAAAAAAAAAAAAAAAAGAAACTTGGGAAGACTTTCTTCCAGCAGTGGATTCATAATAGTTGACAATGATGACGATGATGATGACGATATGTATATCATCAAAATCATCATCATCATTGTCAACCATTATCTACCCACTGCTGGACAAGGGTCAAAGGTCTCTCCAAGCCTCTTCCACAACGGTCTGTATTCTGCCAGTCTCCTCAATGTTACTCCCGCATACTTTCGAATTTCATCCACCCATCTTCCATGTGGTCTTCTTCTGGGCCTTTTCCTGTCCCTTAGAATCCAATCTAAAATTTCGACTGTCCATCGATGGTCTGTTCTTCTGGCAGTATGTCCAGCCCATTGCCATATCAGGAATTTTACTCTGATCATGATGTCTTCCACTCTTGTCATTTTTCGGATCCACGAGTTCCTCTTCTTATCTCTCCTGGTTACATGCACCTTTCCATGCTGCTTTGAGTTGTCTGCAGCCTTTGTATGTCTCTTTTAGTTAAGGTCCACGTCTCTGCACCATACGTAAGCACTGGAAGGATGCATTGATCAAACACTTTTCTTTTAAGACATAATGGCATATCGCTCTTGAAAATTATGCTGTTTCTTCCAAAAGCTCTCCAGGCAAGTTTTATACGCCGATTAATTTCTTCATCAATGTGACCCTCACTTGATATCTGCTGTCCAAGATAAACGTACGCATCTGTTATCTCCAGCTTTTCTCCATCAATCGATAAATCTTCATTTTTTGTAAAAGCATTGAACATCCCTTTTGTCTTCTGAAAGTTTATTTTTAATCCCACTTCTTTACTCTTGTCAGCAAGTTCCTGGATCATACTCTGCAGCTCTGATGGTGTAGTTGCAAAAATGACAACGTCATCAGCAAAACGAAGGTGAGTTAGATAATCCCCATTAATCTTTATCCCCTTGTTTTCCCAGTTCAGTGATTGAAAGACACTTTCCAATATATCATCATTGTCAACCATTATCAATCCACTGCTGGACGAAGGTCTCCCCAAGTTTCTACTACAACGGTCTGTCTTGCGCCAGTCTCCTCAATGTTACTCCCGCATACTTTCGAATTTCATCCGCTCATCTCCCACGTGGTCTTCATCCGGGTCTTTTCCTGCCCCTTGGAATGCAGTCTAAAATTTCAGCTGTCCATCGATGGTCTGTCCTTCTGGAAATATGTCCAGCCCATTGCCATTTCAGGGATTTTACCTTAGTCATGATGTCTTCCAATCTTGTCATTTTTCTGATCCACGAGTTCCTTTTCTTATCTCTCCTGGTTACACCAAGCATGTATGTCTCTATGCTTCTTTGAGTTGTCTGCAGTCTTTGTATGTCTCTTTTAGTTAAAGTCCACGTGTGTGCACCATATGTAAGAACTGGAAGAATGCATTGAACAAACATTTTTCTTTTAAGACATAATGGCATATTGCTCTTGAAAATTATACTGTTTCTTCCAAAAGCTCTCCAAGCAAGTTTTATACGCCGATTAATTTCTTCACCAATGTGACCCTCATTTGATATCTGCTGTTCAAGATAAATGTAGGCATTGGTTATCTCCAGCTTTTCCCTATCAATCGATAAATCTTCATTTCTTATAAAAGCATTGTACATCCCTTTGGTCTTCTGAAAGTTCATTTTTAATCCCACTTCTTTACTCTTGTCAGCAAGTTCCTGGATCATATTCTGCAGCTCTGATGTGGTAGTTGCAAAAATGACTACGTCATCAGCAAAACGAAGGTGAGTTAGATAATCTCCATTAATCTTTATCCCTTTGTTTTCCCAGTTCAGTGATTGAAAGACATTTTCCAATGTAGCATTAAAGAGTTTGGGAGATAAAGTGTCACCTTGTCTGACTCCCTTTGCAATCTTTATGGGTGTTGTATTCTCAAAAAGCTGAATCTTTGCACTTTGCAATTTCATAGATGTTATTAATAATATTAATGTATGCATCTTCAATACCGCAGGATTTCAGAGCCATTGTAACTCCTGATGGTTTTACCGAATCAAAGGCCTTTTCATAGTCAATAAAAGTCATGCATAATGGAAGTTCATGTTCCCTCGCTCTTTTAATTAGTTCTCCCAGTACGTGGATATGATCTATAGTGCTGAAGCCACTCCTGAATCCAGCTTGTTCTCTCGATTGAGCCATGTCCATTGTCACCATTCAAGCTTTCAAGATTTTTATTGAGGATTCGAAGAAAAAGGTTACAGGAAGCCTGTATTTACAGCGCCAAAAGAAAGCATATTGATGGCATATGTACAACATCGATGAGATCTGTACAAACAGTAATGTGATATATACAATGAGAATAATATCAGCATAAGAGGTAGATTACAGACGTAGGTGAATTCAACAGTAAGTACTGCAAACAGGGTGCAGTAAAGCAAAATATGGAGTAAATACAGTGAAGAACATGTGTGTGTCCAGTAGCACAAATCTACAGTGACAAAAGTATGGCAGGAACATAGAGCGTACAAATAAGAATGCAAAACAGCGAGCGGTATTGAACAACTGGTATTGAGGATCAGGAAATATTAAAATACACTGCCGGAAAGTGAAAAAAGAACACCAAGAAGGAATTGGCGGACGATCATGACATTTATATATGTTAATGGGGTCGAGTTTACGTAGGTGTGATGTTAATTTCGGGACCAACCGGTGAGAGCTTACGCCACCGCACGGCATAATATGCAAATTATCGTCGGTGGTATTTAAGGAGTACGGCGAAGTGAATGTAATCAGTCGTCGGCGTACGGACACGTGCGAAGACCCTGAAGAAGCTGCAATGCCTGGACATGGAAGACGTGTACGATTTCAGCAGTTATCGGACTTTGAGCGAGGTCGTCTAGTCGGACTCCGCGAGACGGGGTGGTCGTATTGCGGAGCGAATTAGACGGGAAGTATCGGTGGTGGTACGATGGTGGCGTAGATGGTCCGAGGAACATTCCCACACGAGAAGACGTGGAACCGGGAGTCACAGACGGACTGATGAGCGGACCGATCGACGCATAAGAAGTGCGGCGTTGTCAAGCAGAACATCCACTGCGACGCAAATCCGAGCTGCCGTTGCACCTGAGGTGACTGAGCGAACAATCCGCAACCGTCTACTGGATGCAGGACTACGTGCAAGTGTGCCTCTGGCATGTGTACCTCTGACTCCAGTCCACCGTCAGGAACGGCTGCAGTGGTGTCGCCAACGTCTGCGCTGGAGAACGCAATGGCGATCTGTCGTGTTCAGCGACGAAAGCAGATTCTGCTTGGGAGCCTCCGACGGCCGTATTCGTGTTTGCAGACGCACATGGGAGCGTCTCCACCCTTCTTGCATCCGCCAGTGACACACAGGGTCTACACCTGATCTCCTGGTGTGGGGAGCGATCAGCTATCACTCCCGTACAAAACTAGTGTTTGTACCGGGTACGTTAAACAGCATCTCCTACATCAACAACATCATTCAGCCCGTTGTTGTGCCATTTGTAAGGTCGGTCCATCGTGGTGTTTTTCAGCAAGATAACGCACGCCCACACACGGCACGTGCAACGCAACGTGCACTTCAGGGTGTGAGACAACTTCCATGGCCTGCACTTTCACCGGATTTGTCCCCCATTGAGCACGTGTGGGATTTTATGGGACAACGACTTATCCGGTCTCCACTGCCAGCCACGACCATCCCCGATTTACGCGTCCAGGTTGAGGATGCTTGGAACTCAATACCCCAAACTTACATCCAACATCTGTACGACAGACTCCATGCCAGAATTGCACAGTGTGACGCAGTTCATGGCGGTTCAACCTCGTACTAACCATGTTACATGGAAATGTTATTTTTCAGTTTACCAGCAAATACAGCTGTATTTTGCCATAATATTTTGATCACGTTATGCTCTGTAATCAGTTATTATGCTGTATAAATTTCGTTGGTATAATGCTGTATAAATTTCGTTAGTATAAGTTGGTATACGTGAAGGACACATTGTTATGTGCAAATAGCATGATATGGACGAATATGGCAGCAAACAAGAGTTCAAATAGAATGCAAAAAATGCAAACTAAAGCGAGCTATGTACAAAATATAGATGCAAAGGTATGAAACTAAAGAACAGAAGGTTACGAAAAATATAGTTGCCAGTACTTCTGACATGGAATGACACAAATGCATAACAGTCGATGAGAAAAATTTCCAACAGGTATAAAGACGATACACGGTGCAAACAAATAGAACTAGTATAATGCAACAACAGATACTGCAGATATGAGGACAATTAGTACAACAGATTCAACAGATATAAGTGCAAAGGATGTGAAAATAAATAAAATAAATAAAGAATAAGTATGTACAACATATGTACACAAATGCCGTCACAAAAACACCAACAAATGTTCAAAAATGCATCATATAACAGGTGAGTAGAGCAACGCATGGCTCTACAACAAAAACAATATGAAAAGTGGAAACCCAGTAACAGACAAGGGTCCAGTACGTGTGCAAACAGCTAGAAAACGGTTAATCAGAGGTGCAGTGTAGGTAGACTTAAAATTTCAAAGAAGAAGTTGTAGATCAGTTGACGAATTGGTAAACCAAGTTTAATGTGGCGACCAAACCCGGAAGAAACGACGTAGCTGATTATCAGCGGAAGCGGACGCATATGAGAGGCGCAAACGAGACAAAGTCTGTTGCGAAAGACACGACACATAGCATTCCCCCGTCTGGAATAGGGTTGGTGTCACTGGAGCGGATCGGAGCTGTAGATGGTATAGATACGTGACACGGCATGCAAGCATGAATACATAGGCGCTGGCTGCTGGTAACGGAGTAGGTGGCCGAAAAGAACTGTACAAGGTGCTGTAGGCTCCAAACGGTAGGTAAAGGGTGCACAAACGTCGCACCACAGTAAAAGCGAGATGAAGACGCTGAAGCAGCACCTGGTAGTAAAGATGTACATGAGGAACATCTGCAAGCATGAAGCAAAAACAACAGGTAGGAGAAGTGAGGAGTGACATTCGATACAGGATGGCAGGCACCGGCAGGCGACAATGTAAAATCAACCAATGGATATTCCGCTCCATCGGTGTGGACTGCGAGGAAGACACTGTCTACCAGACGCACGGTAAAGCTGCTGATGGAATATCCGGTATCGGTAGTGGCACTAATGATGATGGAATACGGAGACAGTGATAGAGAGAAGAGACAGAGAAACAGAAAAGTGGGAGAGTAGAGCCCTGAAAAGTGAGAAAGAAAGGAGGGGGAGGGAGGAGGAAGAAACGAAAGACAGACCGGTGAGAGAAACAATGTCAGGATAAATTGTTATAATAGCGGAACGGATGTTGGAATAGAGTGAAAGGGAAGCAGGTGCATTAGGAAGTAAAGGATAAAGTTCAGAGAAATGTTTCCACCGGAGATCAGGAGTGAGAAGGTCCCGAACAGTCACGACTCCCGCTGGAAGCCATGGAAGTTCGGTAAAGTGCGGGCCGTTAGGAGGGTGGATAACAAAGCAATAGAAAGCGGTTGGGCTAAGAGTTCGACAGCAGAGGCGGGAGGAACACGGATAAGGGTCAGAGTGTGGAGAAAAGATAGTACTTCAGCATAAATGGGAGAAAGACGGGAGCGAAGAAGAGAAAAGTGATTCATCATCACGAGAGTAAGAAAAGTGAATCTTGGATTGCGACGAGAAACCATGACATCCATGGTGACAGTAGTTGGATTTGAATGGGCGGTGAAAATACGGAGGAGAGACACTACTCGATGAGCTCTGTAGTACAGGACAACATCGATGAGCGAGATCCCTCCAGTAGATTTTGGGCGGCAAAGCGTTGAAACTTGAACCCAGTGATGATGTGTTCAAATGACTTTCGACACAATCCGGGTGATCTCATTGAGGTAGTAGAGAGGGAACTTGAGAACTGACCAGTGGTAGATGCATTTCGGAAGTAGGTATGTGCGAGCAATACATGATCGAGTAACATAAGGTGAACAGAATGTGAATTCCTCTAGAAGGCGGCTGTGTGAGTCAGACTAGGTAGAAGAGAATTTCAGGTGGCATTCCTGGCTGCCAAGGGGACGCCAAGATGTACACCCAAGAACTTCTGTGTAAAAGCAGCCCAGGATGCACCCCACGGAGTGTCGGACCGGTCAGTCCACGCACCACACCAGAGGCCTGTGCTCTAGGTGTTGTTTAGGTTGGCGCCGGAAGAAGACGAATAGAGCTGGTAACCTTGGGAAAAGGATGTCAAACTGAGCATCGTCACGTATACAGAACGTGGCATCGTCTGCATACGCTGAATAAGTGATTTGGAAATGCCTTGTGCTTGCGGTCAGAGGTGGAAGGACGGCAAGGAACGCACAATGTATCACACGTAGAAACGGCTCCAATGCAATGGCAAGCAACTGTCCTGACAAAAGACATACTTGCCGGATGCCATGATTGAAACCGGTAGGCGCTGTCAGAAACGCGACCGTCCGAACTTTGAAAACCGCGTCCAGATACAGGTTTAGCATAGTAGTAACGAAGGCGGGGGGAAAGCCAAAAGCAAGAAGAGCACAAGAAAGATAAGAGTGAGAGATGTTATCAAATGCTGCATGCTGATCTAAGGTGAAGAGCGCGAGCGATTCGGAGTTAGTATGGGCAAGGTGGGTGAGTTCTCGAAGAACATGAAGGTTAGAGGAGATAGACCGACCAGAGACCGTGTAGGTTTGGTCGGAAGAAAGGAGAAATGAAAGGATAGGATTGAGTCGAGTAGAAAGGAATTTAGTAAAAGGTTTGTAATCTAGAATAAGTAGATAGATTGGACGCCAATTCCCCAAGTCAAGGAGGTCACCCTTCTTAGAGAAAAGTACATGTCCCATAGTGAAACCCTTTGGAATAGAGGGAGAATTGAGAGCAGTAGTAAACGCAGCAATAAGGAAAGGAAGAAGGGTGGAGGAAAAAGTGATATAAAAGGCAAGAGGGAGACTGTCAGGACCAGGAACGGCATGAGGATTCTGAGAACGGAGGACGGCCCTAAGTTCGGAAGAAGTAGGAGGTTGTAGTAGAGTGGAGAAAGATGAGAGGGAACTTGGGGCAAAGAGGAAAGCAAAGAGGCAGCAGTAGTGGAAGGAGGAGGAGGGATTTCACTGTATTTGTTGTCAAAGTAGTGACGAACATTGGAGCAGAGGATATCCGGATCAGAAGATGCACTTCCATCAGGTAGCCGGAGAAGTCGAAGGTGATGTGAAGAACGATGTTTGGCTTCTAATGAAGAAAGAAATTCGTAGGAACAATCCTCTGGTGATAAATGCTGGATGCGAAGGCGAAGAATAGCCTGACGAGCTCAGGGTTCGGGCAGAGCACGGAGGTCTTCGTGATATGCCGCATACTGCGGGTGACCAGCACCAAGGTGAGTTAAAACGTGGCGGAGGTTTCTTTCTTTGATTGTACGCAAGGTATTGGCTTGGAAAGAATGACATTTCAAAAAATGAAGAAGATGAGATTTTATCGCGAGCCAGTAGGTAAGAGCACAAGGGCCAGTGGCAATTCCAGGATGGAAACTTTGAAGGAGTACCCAAACTGAAATGCAAAATTCTGGATCTTCAAGGAAGGACAAATGCAGAGTCCAAGTGCGAAAGCCTGAACTGTGCTGAGACAAGGTCCCAAGGGTGATAACGACTGCACAATGGTCCGAGGAAGCTGTTGGTAAGTAAATACAACCCATAACAATGGGTAGAAGGGAGGGAGTGACGTAAACACAGTCTAGTATGGCAGAAGAGAGTGGAGAGGTGGTTGCAGCTTGCGAAGTGCGGGAGGTAGACGTGGGATGAAGCTGTCGAAACACATCGTGAAGGTCAAAGTCCGCTACGATGGAACGAAGCAGCTCCACCAGACGAAGACGATGCTTGTTACCAGACGGAGCACGATCAAGATCAGGCTAGAGATTGCAGGTGACGCAGCTTGAAGGGCGGTGCGTAGAGAGGTGAACAGATGTGTAAGTTGAGTGGAGGAGCAGGGTACATAGATGTTGAATATTAAGTACCGCTGCTCATCATAAGTGAAGGTCAGACGTTGTCACAGATCTGGACATAGGTTATAGGCACGGAGTGATGAAACAATTTAGCGAAAGCGGGAACGAACGCTTATCGCTACTCCGCCATGTCGGGATAACCGAAATGCGTGGTGGAAGGTAAAGTCCCATTGACGCCAGCGGTGGAGCGGTGTCGATGGGAGACAATTAGTCTCTTGTAAGAGAATAATGTCGGTATTTAAAGGGCTGATGTCTTCAAATAATAGCGAATTGGCTAGTGGGGAGCTAAATCCCCTACAGTTCAAGTTCACTATCTTCAACAGACACGTCAGATGCTCTTTAGAGTATGCCGTCAGTAGATTTATGAAGGAGTTCCAAAAGACGAATGAATTTCTCGACCCAACGAGGATCACCAAGAGTCATACGAAGCAACGCCTGAAGATGAGAACGGATGGTTCGCATCTGGAGAAGCACCCCCGGAAGGTCGTCAGTGCAAGGAACTAAAAACTTCTTCGACTGTTTGTTGTGGCGAGGACCAGAAAGGAATGCATACAGAATTTCCCCGGTGATTGGAGTTTGAAGATGTGAAGTAGTTTCCAAAAACTGTAGAAATTCATGGGATCGAATTGGGTCCGCGGATCCAACATCGGTATCAGAATCAGCGGAGTCTTCTGATGCAGTGAAGGAGAGACAGACGGTCGGACCTGAACATCCTCCGAACGGTAAAAGAATAACAAGCGAAGGAGAATCCAATGAAGGAAGTGACCGCGGCGTAGACGCAGGTCCAGGAGTAGAAGGTCTCGACGAAATCGCTCGTTGACCAATGGTTGCAGCGCTACTTTTGTCTGACGTCGGCTGGGGTTGACTCAAGGCTGAAGAAGATGATGGCGATGGAATAGAGGAAGCCGACTGAGGTGAGGAAGCCGACTAAGGTTGAACCTGTCCAAGCTGTGGTGGGTCGAGGGCGATGTGTTGAACTGTCGAAGCTGTGGTGGATCGAGGGTGTCTGTAGCCCTTACATGTAAAACACATAGTGCCGACAGTAATGGTGATTTTTCTTATGTGTGTATCGCATGGCACAATCAACTTTGATGGAACTCGCAGTTTAGCTTCATCGGACGGAAAAACAACTCTTACATTTCACCGTAGGCCAAGCAGATAACGATCTTCCGGCATGGCTGGGAAAGAGGAAAAGGTGGTAATAGTGTAAACATTACGACCAAAGTTTTGCGCAATGGACAATAAAATTTCATCTGATATTTCTGGCGGCACTGGGAAAAAACACACAACAGTAGGCATGTGAGAGATAGGATCAGCTGCAATATGTCGATCACCAACAGAAATACCATCATTGATGACTTGTAGGGCATATTTGGGAATCAGAGAAATATGCATGAACTTTGCTGTCTTTTTGGCACATGTGCATGACAGCCGACTTCGGTAAAAGTAAACGAAGCGCTGCACTGTAAGTTTACTTTACAGAGCGGGAAAGGCGACGCCGAGGTCAACTTTACCGAGGAAGTGTTGACCAGCGGGCGAAGTTGCTGGAAGATCAACGCAGAAGTTGGAATTAGTATCACACTTCATCTGATAAGGGCCTTTGATAGAAGACATTGGAGAGGGTGATGTAGACTTATTCCTAAGGACGGCTGCATACGGAGCAGCTGGAGAGTTTGATGACGTAGGATCTAGTGACATAGTTGACACATCCATCGCCTAGTCCAGAACTTGTTGGGAAAGTACCTGAACGCCACTCAGTGACTTAGAAGCAGAAGTCGAATCAGCTGGTAGGGCAGCTGAACTCCGATTGGGAGAGGAGGGGCTTATCGAAGCAGGGCCGCCACAGGTGGATGGTGGAAGAGGAGGAAAATCACTTCCGGTAACAAGATCTGGGACGTCACTCTCCCTGGAAGCCACCATTTGCAATGGCGAGGTAGAAATCACGTCTTGGCCGACTTGGCCAAGAGAATAAAACGAAGATAACTAAATGAAATAAGAACTCATCAACTCGGTAGTATACGAACAGAAAGGTGAAACCTTCACGGATCACCCACACACAACAAAAAATACCCGAAACACCGGAGGAAGAGCTAACACACACACAACCTTCAAGCGGTGTGAAAGAACTTTGGTGAAGATTTTACAAACCACTGATAGGGGGCTGATAGGTCTGTAGTTCCTGAGATCCTCAATGTCACCTTTTTTTATGCAGCAGGATCATTGTAGCACTGTTCCAATCCTTAAGAATCTTCCCTTCATTAAAGCATCGAGTGAAAATTTGGGCGAGTGCTGTTTCGATTTCTCCACTTGCTTCTTGTATGATGTCTACTATAATTCCATCTTCTCCTGGAGCTTCACCCCATTCCATGTTCTTGATTGCATGTGTAACTTCTGCTGGGAGGACTGGAAGAACTGGAAGAACTCTGGTACCTTTTGTCATGTCTGGAGTACATGTATCATCCCTTTCATATAGTTTTGGGTAGAAATCTTTCACTCTTGTCAAAATTTCACCTCTATTTCTTGTTACAGAAACATCTTCTTTTCTCAGGGCCATAAACTGTTTTCTTACCTTTCTCAGATGTCCCTTTTCTCTCTTTAGGATTTGGCAGTTTTCAATTGCTTTTCTCACTAGTTCACAGTTGAATTTCTTTACATCTTCAGTGATACTTTTTCGCACCGTCTTGCACAGCTCTATATATTCCACTTTGGAAGTCACATCTCCTTTATGTTGTCCTCATCTCTCTTCTTTTTTGCATAAGAATTTTGGTTTTTCCTGATAATTTGATCGTATGCAACTTGTTCTTAGTACCAGCTAATTTTGTTGCTGTTTCCATAACAGCCTTGGTTAGTTTTCTGTTAACTTCAGAGATGTCCATTTCTTCAGACGTTAGACCTTCTAAAGCTGAGAATCTGTTCCTCAGTTCCAATTAGGAGGTATTATGATGTTTTTTAAGGTTGGTCGTGTCAATACACTTTGTTTGTTTTATGAGCTTGCCACGCTCGAGTTTAGCATTGAGGTGCATCTTAGATCTTGCCATTCTATGGTCACTACCTGCGTTGAACTTGTTTAGCACACTGTAGTCTACCATGGCACATTTCTTGTTACACATAATAAAATCAATTTCACTTGTCAATTCATTGGGATACCTCCATGTCCATTTCCTTTGCAGCTTTTTGTTGAAAAAGGAGTTCATGATGAAAAACCCTTCTGCCTCTGCAAACTCTACGAGAGTATTTCCACGCTGGTTTCTGTTGCCGTGACCGAATTTACCTACTGAAGTTTCATTCTGTTGCCCTGACCGAATTTACCTACTGAAGTTTCATTCTGTTGCCCTGACCGAATTTACCTACTGAAGTTTCATTCTGTTGCCGTTGCCCTATTTTTGCATTGAATACTCCCATAATAATCTTCAAGTGCTGCTTGCATTTACTATTTAGATGACGAATTTCCTCATAAAATTCTCCAATCTCTTCTTCAGGATGACTTGTACTGGGTGCATAAGTTTGAATAATCTGAGCCTGGTAACTTCTCGAGAGTTGGATAACAAGTCGTGCAGCTCTCTCAGAGGAACTTTCAACTTCTACAACTTTATCCTTCAGTTTCTTGTTTATTATAAATCCAACACCACTAGTTCTGCCAATATCTGTCCCACGATAATAGAAGAGATGTCCACTTTTCAGTTCAATGAGATCTTCTCCTTTTCTCCTTACCTCACTTAGCCTGACGATCTCCCACTTGATCCTTTGTAGTTCTTCCAATTCAAGGAGCCTTAAATCAGAAGATAGGGAGTGTCCGTTATACGTAGCCAAGGTCAGCATCAGATGGAAGCCTGGGCCGTCCCTCCGGTGATTCTTAGCACCCTCTGCCTCCATGTCGCACTGTCAGCTGCCTTGGCCAGGTACATTCCAGCTGCCGGATACTGAGGGCGAAGATTTAAGTTGTGGAGTCATTTTGGAGGGGTTTGGCTAGAACTTACCATACTGGCCAAGCGGGTTGGTGAGTGTAGGATAGCATTTCCTGTAATTCCGATGGTATAGTTATACCGCTATTTTGCGGTCGTCATAGCCTCTTTAATGGGAATAGGATGCACCACGAGAAGGCGTATGTATACACTGGCGGAAAGTGAAAAGAGAACAAGAAGGAGACGTCTTATACCAACGAAATTTATACAGCATAATAACGGAATACAGAGCATAACGTGATCAAAACATTATGGCAAAATACAGCTGTATTTGCTGGTAAACTGAAAAATAACATTTCCATGTAACATGGTTAGTACGAGGTTGAACCGCCATGAACTGCGTCACACTGTGCAATTCTGGCATGGAGTCTGTCGTACAGATGTGGGATGTAAGTTTGGGGTATTGAGTTCCAAGCATCCTCAACCTGGACGCGTAAATCGGGGATGGTCGTGGCTGGCCGTGAAGACCGGATAAGTCGTTGTCCCATAAAATCCCACACATGCTCAATGGGGGACAAATCCGGTGAAAGTGCAGGCCATGGAAGTTGTCTCACACCCTGAAGTGCATGTTGCGTTGCACGTGCCGTGTGTGGGCGTGCGTTATCTTGCTGGAAAACATCACGATGGACCGACCTTACAGATGGCACAACAACGGGCTGAATGATGTTGTTGATGTAGGAGATGCTGTTTAACGTACCCGGTACAAACACTAGTTTTGTACGGGAGTAATAGCTGATCGCTCCCCACACCAGGAGACCAGGTGTAGACCCTGTGCGTTACTGGCGGATGCAAGAAGGGTGGAGACGCTCGCCTGTGCGTCTGCGAACACGCATACGGCCATCGGAGGCTCCCAAGCAGAATCTGCTTTCATCGCTGAACACGACAGATCGCCATTGCGTTCTACAGTGCAGACGTTGGCGACACCACTACAGCCGTTCCTGACGGTGTGCTGGAGTCAGAGGTGCACATGCCAGAGGCACACTTGCACGTAGTCCTGCATCCAGTAGACGGTTGCGTATTGTTCTCACAGTCACCTCAGGTGCAACGGCAGCTCAGATTTACGTCGCAGTAGATGTCTGCTTGACAACTTCGCTCTTCTTATGCGTCGATCGGTCCGCTCATCAGTCCGTCTGTGACTCCCGGTTACACGTCTTCTCGTGTGGGAATGTTCCTCAGACCATCTACGCTGCCATCGTACCACCACCGATGCTTCCCGTCCAATTCGTTCCGCAATACGACGATACGACCACCCGGCCTCGTGGAGTCCTACTAGACGACCTCGCTCAAAGTCCGATAACTGCTGAAATAGTACACGTCTTCCATGTCCAGGCATTGCAGCTTCTTCTCAGTTAGTGAACTGCGGTACAGCACTAGGCTGTACACTGTTCTGCTGAAACCCATATTATGGGTCAGCCAAGGCACTATCATCATCGAGGTGAAACACACACACACACACAGACACACACTAAAAAGAAAAGAAACTACTTACCTTACTTACCAAACTCGGAAGACGAAACACAAGCAATAACACTTCCAGGGAAGAAGTATCTCTGAAAACAGGGTGGATGTGCTTAGAGAAAAAGTGGACCCACATCTAAGCACCTCCAACCAAAACAAAAGCATGAAAAGTCATTTGTCACACCCCTCCCCGCCCGAGAAGCATGACAAAGGCGCAGGAAGTGGTCGGAACTGTCGTCCGAGAGGCACAACACCTGCCACAGACAACAGACAGAACAAAAGCGCGGGCCAAGCATAGACAAATGCAGACAAAGACAATATATACACAGCAGAAAAGCATGTAAATACAATTCATGATGCAAACACAGGATCTAGACAAGGAAACATAGTAAAAAGAGCAGCGGTCGTCAGTCATGCGACATGCTCCAACAGAAGACACATTCAGAACCGAAAGCAGAGCACATTATTGCGTAGAGAAACCAGCCGGGACCAACAAAGCCATCGGACGCGAAAAACGTCTTCCGGCCAGTGGTGAAAGTCGGAAATCACCCTTTCACGCAATCTGATCTTGACAAAGAGGGCGACCACATCAGGCCTATTCGAATAGAGCCTAACGTGGTCAGACAGAGCAGTATCATGCAACACAGTACAAGCAGTAGCAAGGATTACCTTTAAACCATAAGCACGCTGACCGGAAACAGGTAGCTGGTGCTTAAAAACAATAATTTTAAAATTACACATATTAACAGAAATCCATCTAGACAAAAGTTGCCAAACTTTTCGAACAAAATTACATTCCACAAAACGGTGGAATAAAGACTCCGGCTGTCCGCAGTGGGAACAGTCCGGGGAGTGGATGACTCCCCAACGAAAAAGGGAATCACGGGTGAAAATCACCCCATGGGCCAAGCGCCACTGCAGGTCACGCACACGGTCTTTCACACCCGCAAACGCAACATTGGCCCATGCGACCCTCCAGTTCATCCCCAAGGCGGGAAACCTGCGCTGAATGCGAGGAGCAAAGGATGGCAAGAATACATTATAAAGGGCATCGGGTTCATGCCAAGAGGAACACCTTATGTTCTGGCTAGTTAACAATCTAGCCTCACAAATGGTAGTGCCATGTGGTCCATCGGGCCTCGGAGCTCTAGGCCCAAGGTAGTTACAAGCGAAAGAAAATAACCTAAGATCATAGGAAATGAAATAACACGCGAAGTTAAAGCTAGGATGAGAATCGCTTTTCAGTATGTAGGCCACATTAGAACCCAACAACGCGCGACACCACGCAAGAATGTGCCGAACACCTAGTCCCCACCGATGGACTGGTTGAACCAGGCAATCCCGAGAAAGGACAGCTCTAGTTCCCCAAACAAATCGAAAAACTAGAGAATTTAGAGCCAAAAGGACCCTGTACGTCGGGGGTTGTAGGGTACCGCAAAAAGCAATTTTGAAAACCAAGAGACTGTTAGCCAATTTAGCCCTATTAAAAAAAGAGATTTGGCAGCCCTCCCACCAAGCACATTCCGACGTGAGCTTCTGTTGAACAGAGCGCCACGTCTTGCGGTGAACCCCCTTTTTATCAAAGTAAACACCGAGGATCCTTATGGGATCATCGGTTGAGCCTACAAACTGCAAAACGTCAGGTGACCAATCCCCAAAACACAAGGCTTTAGTTTTATCTACATTCAATGCAGCGCCTGCACTGTCCGCATAAACATCATAAACATGAAACAAAGTTCTCAAGGAAATCTCATCCCGAAGGAAGAGAACAACGTCATCTGCATACGCAAGGTATTTGAGCTCAGCTGTTGTAAAGCTTGAACCCGGAACTGGGATGCCAGAGATATTCGGTGCAGATTGAATCTTCTTAAGGAGAGTTTCAATGCTCAGTACGAACAGTGCAGCAGACAACGGGCAGCCTTGGCGGACCCGTCTCCGGATGTGAAAGCAGTCCGTATATAGGCTGACCGTTGACTCGGATAAAACTAAAGATATCAGTATACAAGACTTTCACCATGTGTACAAAATCTTGGCTAAAGTTGCAAACCCCCAGCAGGGTCAAAAGGTACTTGTGAGAGACCCTGTCAAAGGCTTTGCTCTGATCCAAAGAAAGGATACAGCACTTCAACCTCTTGCGGTCGAGGTAGTGAATACCGTCCCGCACGAGGACTAAATTTTGAAAAATTCTCCTCCCCGGGATTCCAGAAACCTGGCACACGCCTACTAGGCCAGAAATAACCCTAATCAGTCGGTTAGCAAGGACTTTAGCCAAAATCTTATAATCGTAATTGAGAAGAGTGATGGGTCTCCACTCTCCCAAATGACGACCAGGACCATCACGCCGCTTGTTAACCAAAACGATCTGATCAAGCCGCATCGTCGTGGTTAACTGCCCAGTTGACAGAACATGATTAAAAACATCACATAGAGGTTCAGCAAGCAAATCAACAAAACGTTTATAAAATTCGACACGGATGCCATCAGTACCCGGACTGCGACCATTACGCAAGCCGGCAATGGCTTGCCTCACCTCAGAAATACGGACAGGACCCGATGTAAGCACAGAAGCCGCGGCGTCGAGTTGGGTCACGTCAGCGACCCAAGAGTCGACGGACGACTGCTGCACTTCATCAGATGCAAACAGGTCTCTGAAATGCGAGAAAACCAAATTGTGAATTTCTGGTTGAGAGGCCACGAAGCGTGACTCATGCTGTAAGCCAGGAATTACCTGGGAAATAATTTTGTTTCTGCGAGATTTCGCAAAAAAAAACTTGCAAGTGAAATCTCGTTTTCCAAATTTTGTGAAGTAGAGTCCTGTGTGCATCTTTAGCCGGTTTTACAATATAAATCTGTCAACTGAGCTTGAAGTTCAGCAATCATACCAGCATTCTGCGCTCCCATTTACTGCCCGGCTTTGCATGCACGCAACATACAGACAAGGCGAGTTCGCTCTAAAAGCCGCTGACGAGCCGAGAGTTTCCCTGAAGTTGTAAATAAGACTTCACTTTAAGTTTAACCCCCTCCCAACACTCACCAGTGTGATGAGTCTCAGACTGAATTTCACCCCGAAGCAACCTCTCAAGGCCCAGAAAGATGTCCTCATCTTCGAGAAGATTCAGATTCATCCTCCACGGGCCCTGAGTTCGTGTCCGGGCCCCAGTTAGAACGATCTCACCAGAAACGGCACGATGGTCACTCACACGGAGAAACACAGAATTAACATCACAATGAACAAAAGACACAAGGCCACAATCCCCAGGGCCCCCCACAAGAATCCTGTCCAGGCGGGCCCGAACCGAGCCATCCGTCCAAGTCCAGTCGAAGACCCCAGGGTGAGTAGAACGCCAGGCGTCCACCAGCCCCGCCCCCGACATGAACCCGGAGAAGACAGCCCGGGACGAGTTCGTCTGCCAAGTACCCCCTGTTTATCAAGAGGCTCCGTTACAAGATTATAGTCACCCCCCAAAATTAGGAAGTCTTCACCACCCCCAAAAAGTAAAGGAAGACTCCTGAGGAATGGCTGCCGCGAGTCCTGCCCTCCAAAGATGCCGAACGGCTGCCGCGAGTCCTGCCCTCCGAAGATGTAGAGGACTGTCGATGTCGACGGTAGGAATGGTCAGCAGGACGAGTCCCTCTGGAAGGAGTAACAGTGTGGATGGTAACAAGAACACGTCCCGGCGGCCTGCTGGAATGGATGACGGGTACAACTTTGTCCCCGGAGGTGGAAGGGAGGGAGACAGTTCTGACAGGAGAGGTGAAAGCAACATCATCAACGGAATCTATGTGAATGTTGTCATCATCCGAAATAACCTCTGTAAACGCAACAGTGGTAACAAGTCCGACTTGGGCGTCAGGAGAATCAGGTGAATGAGGCTCAGGGACCTCGGCACATACGTCGGCGTCCATGGGAGGCTCAGACTTCATAACAACAGCCGATTTAACGGCAAGAGGCAGTGAGGTGACCTCTGCAGACGGCATTTCAAGAACCTTAAGATCTTGCACTGGTGAAACAGCAGAAGAAGCTCCAGGCTCGACGCGGTCGTCAACAACCAAGGACTCTTGATTAACAGCAGTCACGACATTCTCGGAAGGCGGATCGACAGGTATGACAACCGGTAATTTCAAAGAAGCAACATGTTCCGGGTCCATGGTAACAACTGCATCAGGAACACCAGAGTCCCCGGGAACAACAATAGTACTGGTGGAGGGTAGCTCTGGAAACTCCTCATTGAAAACAAGGGGAGCTGTTGAAGGCCTAGCTACAACATCTGCGAAGGATGACTGGGTGCATCTGGATTTGGTGTGAGAATCCGCACCGCACTTGGAGCAGGCTTGCTCGCACGAGATCTCTAAGTGCCCCACCGTACTACAGTTGCGGCAAGCTCGGGATGGGCACTGAGGAGCAATGTGGCTAGCATTACCGCATCTACGGCATGTGCGAATCATGCCAGCATAAGTGGCCATGGCCTTCCAACGGCCCACTTGAAGGAAATTGGGCACTGGCTTTGTCATACGCAGGCGAACAATTCTTGTGCCTGTATAAACATGTTCCAGACCTTTGAGTGTGTGCCGCTCATTCTGAATGGGGGTGACAATCTCCCCTTATCCCGTAAGTGCCGCAGATATCTTCTCATAAGGTATGTCAATGGGCACGAGTTTGACATAGACGGTACGAATGCCGTCATCTACTGGCGAAATGTTCACCGCAACGTCCTTGAAGGCTGTCAAGGGGTGCTCAAGGTAGTGCAGTGCTTGTGCAGCAGTTTGGAAACGCACTGTGAAAAGTCCATTGTTAATTCGCTGGACTGTGTGCAAATGTTCCGGATAGTCAAGTTTGTCGACTAATTCCTTAAGAATCTTAACATTGGGATACTTCCTATTAAGAGTAACCTGAATGGTTTCAGGTCGATTCAGAAAGTTCGCCATTCCGAAGGCACGGAGCCCCAGTTGGCCTGGAACCGGAAAACAAAAATAAAGCTTCTAACTTGAAGTTTAAAGAACAAGAAATAAAAATAACTCACAGTAAAATCCTTGACGACGACAAACTATATGAGAATTACTCAGTGATGAAGCAACTCAGCTCCATGCAGCTAAATAATGGGAGGGATTTCTCCCACGTACTTTGCTATTCACTACTGCACGAGACCGAAAATACGTAAGTACACCGTTTTTCTAGGGGTCTTCGCACGTGTCCGTACGCCGACGACTGATTACATTCACTTCGCCGTACTCCTTAAATACCACCGACGATAATTTGCATATTATGCCGTGCTGTGGTGTAAGCGCTCACCGGTTGGTCCCGAAATTAACATCACACGTACGTAAACTCGACCCCATTAACATATGTAAATTTCATGATCGTCCGCCAATTCCTTCTTGGTGTTCTTTTTTCACTTTCCGCCAGTGTATATCTAATAAAATAACAATAGTGTTTTAGCCATCGGGCTCAATGACGTTACCTGAAAAAAGTCACTGGTCAGTCGAACAACCGTCACTTTGATCTTTCAGTTTCTTGTTTATTATATATCCAATTCTATTTTTAGTGGCCTCGCGCCAGCGGGCCAGTATAAAACCACAGGTACGCATACATAATGCAATAATAGTCAGTAGAAGGCAGCTTGAACAATGCAAATAACTGGCTATGATCAATCACTGTACCACCCTTTTATTAAAAGAAATTATTAATTTAAAGAAAGTCCGTCGAATTCAGTGAATTGCCCCGAATCCAAAATTTTTAATGTAGCATACACCCGTGGAGTCGGATGCAATGATTCCATTTGAAAATGTTTAACATTTGAGAGCAACAGTCGTCTTCCAACGGTTGTTTCGATTGAAGGATCATCTGATTTCACAAATTAACTGCTAATGTCATCACAAGACTCTCCAGCAAATCGATTTCTGGAAACGAGGAAAGTGAACAAGCATTTGTTTACTTCGTCACAAACACTAGATAATTGCTAAGTAAACTCTTGGATATCTTTCAGCTAGAATTCCGAAGAAGATCACGGCCATCCCGTCAAGCATGGTCTTAAGAATGAACCTGTTTTTTTAACGTATGTATACAGTATACGATACTACACAGCGGGAAAAAAAGCTTCAGTAGTGCCCTCTTTCGGGAAATAACGGTGTTTCTGAAGGTGACTGATGATAGAATGAAAACTAATGATAAATAATCTGCAGCTTATTCGGATCAGGCGTAAAGCTACGGGTGGGCTACGGTGCGCAGCAACCCACTCAACTTTTCTCTGAGCACCCTCCCCCCCCCCCCCCCGAAAAAAATATTTAAGCAGTTGGAACATATGGCGGGGACAACCATCTAAGATTCTAAGCAACTTGGATAAATGTATGTGAAGTTCTCGAATTCACTGAAATTTTGTGATATACGAGTAAAACGAATTCTTTGTTAAATTTCGGAACTCTGAACGAATTTCTGAGAGAGTAGTAGAATACACCCTTTTTGAAAATATGCTTTTAAGGCATGAGCGAGAGAGAGAGATATTCCTTGTTAGGTTACAAACTGAAATTCATAAACAGCCTTATGAAAGAAAAAAAAATCGGAAAAAAAAAAAACGACCTAAGTAAGCTAAAATTGCGAAGAAATAGTAAGGCACCTACGCCGCCGGACTCTTTGGAAGATCTTAAGTCCCATTTAAATATTTTATATTTGTAAACATTTTATTAAAGCTAATAAAAGGCACTCAACGGATCATTTCTCGGCTTTTAAAGGAACCTAGGCCGCGGGCCTTTTTAGATTTGCAAATACCAAATATCTAGAATGTACAAATTTTTGAAGATGACAATCCGATTTTTGGCGTAAATATGACAAGGATGGTAAGTCAGATAATATCTGAAAACTTGAAAATTTTCATCGTCCTGGAGCGGGACTCGAACCCGCGTCTCCCAGAAAACGCCTAGGTATGCTAACCACTACACCACACAGAACGACCAAGTTTCAAGTTTCCGATCAATTTTAATTGATCGGAAACTTGAATGTAAATCTAGAATGTAACTTAAAATCTTCTAAAAAGTACCGGGGCCTAAGTTCCTTTAAAAGATGAGAAATGATCCGTGGAGTACCTTTTAGTAGAGTTAATAAAATGTTTACAAATATAAAATATTGAAGTTGCAACTTGAGATCTTCCAAAAAGTCCCGCCGCGCACAGGTACCTTGTCAGCGCCTTCAGACCGAATCGTTGAGCCCGGTGATTAGCTTTTATTGCATGTTGTCACATGCCAAATATTGAAATCATAACTCAAGATTTTGTGAGTCGAAAAGTTTCTTAACATCCCATTATATGAGAAGGTGTAGGAGTTGGCTGATGGGAGAGTTTTCCGGTGTGGGAAATTTCCGCCGTGTAGCAGTTTTCTTAGCAGCAAAAGCTGGTGTGGGAGTTTACCTGGGAAACAGTTAGTGCCGTTTGGTGTAACAGAATCTCGTATCGTCAGACAAAGATATGCGTACTAATATTCGATGTTTTTGAAATCAAAGGACATTGAGGGGGAAAGATTAATAACCTTTTTGACTACAGATTGCATTATGTTTCTTTATTTACTAAAAATCTATTCGAAAGAAGCTTTTGAAAGGCGCACACGGGTAACAAACAACGGGGAAATTATTTCTACTTCAACGGGAGCATCTTTAAAATTCTTCAGAAGTGTTACTGCTCAATGAAATCATCCGAGAGATTGTATATATCTTCCAAAATGATATGATGCTTTTTTTTTTTTTTTTTTTTTTTTTTTTTGCAATGAGTTCAGCTAATTTTGCTTTGAAATGATTATTTTAGTCTTTCTACAAATAAAGTGCTTAAAAACTGAGGAATGATTTTCTACGATCGGGGAATATCTGTCTAATGGAATTTTGAAAAGAAAGGACATGAAAACAGGCTACTGTAATCTATACATAAGGATTGAAAAGGTAGTTTCATACAAACTGAGTATCAAACCGCCTTTTCAAACCTAATGTGTAGGCAAAAGAAGCGAGAAAAATAAACAGATAGAAGCTTGTGAAAGTGTGGCAGATTAGTGATCAAATCATTCACGCTGCCAAATCTAGACCAATTTATATATTTTGCAAATGATTTATCTTATTGTTGTTGGCATGTCTTCTACTTTCACGATGTAAATTAAAAAGTTTAGTTCGATTTTTGCTAGATATTCGAATATGTGTTTTGTGGTGAATGTGTGTTGCATGAATTGTAGCTTTGGAATGTCTTAGAGCGCTCATTAAATGAACGAGATCTTCACCGAGTGAACTCTCCAGATTATACACTTAGTGGCCACTTTATTATGACCATCCCCTCAGTACTTCGTTGGGCCACCTTTTGTCTTTAATACTGCGTCGATTCTTCGTGGCATGGACTCCACGAGATGTTGATAGGTGGTTTGTGGAATCTGAGACCATTCTAGATGAATAGCACTTTACAGGAGTGTGAGATTGCAGGGTCGTGGATCCAGCTGCCTGATGGTTCGTTCAACTTCATCGCACAAATTCTCAATGGGGTTGAGATCTAGAGATTGTGGAGGCCACCCAAGCAAAGTAAACTCACCGGGCATGTTCCTGAAACCAGTCCTGTACAATACGAGCACTATGGCAGGATGCATTATCTTGTACAAAGTATCCATCGCCATTGGGATAAACCATCCACATGACAGCATGCACTTGGTCCGCAACGATGTTTAGATATGATATTCTGGTCAGACGTTGATCAACACGAATTAAAGGGCCCAAAGTATGCCAGGAAAACATTCCCCAAACCATAACGTTGCCTCCACCAGCTTGAAGGGTTGTAGCAATGCATTTGGGGTCCATGCTTTCGTGCTGTTTCCGCCATATCCTCACTCGGCCATCGGCATGGTGCAACTGAAAACGTGATTCATCGGACCATATAACTTGTTTCCAATTATCGACTGTCCAATCCTTGTGATCCTGTGCAAACTGGAGACTTTTCTCTTGTTAACTGCAGACAGCAAAGGTGTTCGAACAGGCCTTCGGCTGCCATATCCCATCCGATGCAGTGTACGGCGAACAGTGCATGCAGAGATCATTTGAGGGGATCCTTGATTAAGATGGTCTGTAATTTGTTGCACTGTTGCCTTTCTGTTGTCGGTTACCAGTCAAGACACTCTCCGTTCCGCCCGAGCAGTCACTAGTTGATGACGGCCACACGTTGCACGTAGAGACCCAGTTTTTTAGCTGACAGTCTAGTGTTTAAACACTTTAACAACAGCTGCTGTGGAACATTTCACGAATGTGGCGGTTTTGGTGATACTCGCTCCATGGCTCCAAGCTCCTACAATCATCCCACGTTGAAAGTCCGTCAAATCACATTTTCTACCCATCTCGTCACCCAAAAATCACTTCTACTACTGTAGCAAGCAGTAAGCTTTCCCTTTTTATACTAGCCGCGCCTTCTGGTGTCAACAGCGTGCAACCATAGCTCATTTGCTTAAAACTGTCAGGTGGTCATAATAAAGTGGCCACTCAGTGTATTAAGAACAATATCGAACGTACGCTGGCTGGTAGCTAGCACCTGAAATAGTGGCGTCCGCCACAGGACTGAAGTTCTGAATAAAGTTAGCCTTTTAAAATGGTAAATATGGAAGACTTAAGAAATTCGCAGAAGCTCAGAAAGGTTCTTCGTACTGCTTTCACCAGAAATTTAAATAAGCTTAAATCAGAACTAGATGCTGGGGTACATAGCAGTACGCCAGATATAAGCCTAACATTATTAAGGAATAAAAATAAAAAATTGCTGGAACTGGATAACAAAATACTGTTCTTAAAATTAAACGTTGATTATGGTGATGATTTAGATGAGGAATGTAAATTAGCAGAAGAATATCAGAGGGAATTTTTATCATTAGAATATCGTGTGAATGACATAGCAAAGCCAAATGTTGTTGATACTGTTCCAAATGATATCACAAGTGGTAATAATGAACTAAGCAGTAGAAGAAAATTTAAACTGCCAAAGTTAGAGCTTAGAGCTTTTAATGGTAATGTTAAAGAGTGGCTAAAGTTCTGGTGCCATTTCGAAAAGATACATAATGACAGATATAGTTCCAGAGGACAAATTCCAGTATCTGATACAGGCTACTGAAAAGGGTTCTAGAGCAAGGGAAGTTGTTGACAGTTTTCCCCCTATAGCTGATAATTATGAGAAAGCAGTTGAATGCTTAAAATCTAGGTTTGGCAGTGAGGATGTTTTAATAGAATATATATTTTGCAAATGATTTATCTTATTGTTTTTTTTAGGGAACTGTTACAATTATTTATGTTGATACGTTAGAGAACTGTTACAATTAGTTTTAACAAATACATCACCACATACAGATTCACGTTCAATGTGCTCACTTTATGGCAAACTTGAAGCACACATTCGGGCACTTGAAACATTGGGTGTTACAACAGACAAGTGCGCTGCTATGCTGTTTCCATTAGTAGAATCCTGTATGCCAGAAGACTTACTGAGGGCATGGCAGAGAACTGCTACTTTTGCACATACAAGTGAACCAACAGCTAACCTAATGTCATTAAGTGAACCAGATAACCTAATGTCATTTTTAAAGTCAGAAGCTGCATCTGAAAAAAGAATTAGTTTAACCGTAGCTTGTTTTGGTATAAAAGGTGAATCTAAAGCAAAAATGAAAATCAGTAATGCCTTAGAACACGAAATACCAACTACTGCTGACTTACTGAACACAAATTCTATTGATAACAGGAACTGTATATTTTGAGGTGGTACACATGATAGTGTAAACAGCTTTAATGTCCAGAAGATGAACCTGAAAGAAAAACACAAAATTCTGAAAGAAAAGGGTGGTTGTTTCAAATGTTTTAGAAGGGGACATTCCTTTGTCAAATGCAAGACAGATGTGAGATGTGTTATTTGTTCCAAAGGACATGTAGTGGTCAAATGTCCTGAGCTTCCAAAAAAGAAAGACACTAAACCTAAAATTGGTTCTGTTAGTCAGAATAAGGATGAAGGCATAGGTCAGAAGCCTGTTATTGACATGACAAATCTAGCAACAACCAAAGTGTTCTTAGAAAATTTACAATTAACATTAAAGGGGCTTAATTCCTCCATACGCGCAAGAATATTAATTGATTCGGGATCTCAGAGGTCTTATATTTTGAAGGCTACAGCTACGAGGCTAGGTTTGTAACCTCTGAGGGAAGAAATGTTAATACATACTCTGTTTGGTGGAAGGAAGACTAGTGAAATTAAGCATAACTGCTATAAAGTTCAGTTTGAAACATTGAATGGTGGATTTCGTTGCAGATTTGAAGTACTTGATCAACCAATTATTTGTGACCACATCTCTTCTGTAAAGCCTGGACCTTGTACTAGTGAATTGGAAGCCTTGTACATCAAGCTAAGTGATGTCAAAGGAGATGAGAAACCAATCGAGGTATTAATAGGAGCTCATGTGGCTGGAAAACTGTTGACTGGGAAAAAGGAACTTTTGACCAGTGGATTAGCTGCCATTGAAACCTACCTGGGGTGGACTTTGATGGGTAAAAATCCTTTGCCCACTGCTGATGAGAATTTAGCCATGGCAGTGACTTCCATGTTTGCCAAAGAAGCTTGACTGATAATGGACTTGTCCTAGAGAGATGTGTTGAGTTGACTCCCAACTCAAGGTGGGAGGATGTCAAGTACAGACCAATTTATATATTTTGCAAATGATTTATCTTATTGTTGTTGGCATCTATTCTATTGTCTTCTACTTTCACGATGTAAACAAAAAGTTTAGTTCGTTTTTTGATAGATATTCGAATATGTGTTTTGTGGTGAATGTGTGTTTTTACTGCGCTGTCTGTTGCATATTTTAGTTTTGGAATGTCTTAGAGCGCTCATAAAATGAACGAGATCTTCACCAAGTTGACTCTTCCCAGATTATATCAAGAACAATATCGAACCTACGCTGGCTGATAGCTAGCACCTGAAACACGCAAAGCACGTACAATATTTGACATTTCCAGTTTATATGATATGGCAGAATTTCATGGCAATTTCGTGGTTTGTTTTCTCTCCGATAAAGGTTCTAGAGAAAAAGTACAATAGAAAAAATTCCATCACATATACAAAGCCTGGAATCATGAGTCTCTGAAATTTTCGATGGCAGTAAGAACTTATTAGCTTACCTGTGACTCAGACTGGAAGCAAAATATTGTGCACAGGGACGTCGCCAAGCGGATGCGAACCCTGAAATTTGTCTTGCCCACCCAGTTCACGATGTGACGCTTTTCTGTTTTTTTTTAACATTACTAGGGGCTGCGCCTCTAGGCTCGTTACACTCGTTTCCAGAGCAGCGCTCGGACCCTACAGCCCGATCTCCAAGTATATCACATGAAATAAAAATTGGAAAATTCATATAAATTTCAATTTTTATTGCATATCTAAGCAAATAAGCTTGTTATTCCGAAATTTCAGAGGTTTTTTTTGCTGTCGTTAATTTTTGGAAGGTCGGATTTTTGTCGGTTGAACTTATATCACTTACTAAATTCACCACTAACACTAAAGAAAAGAAAAGCGGTCCAAAAGCATTTCCGTAAACCATAAACCGTTATACTAAACCGTTAAGGTGGACGTCAAGTAATTTTGCTTCCCATATTTCCAATGTAAACACTTTTGTACACATTTGCTGCCCAATTATTGTGTTCCCAAGGATGAAAATTTGAACATCGATTAAAATAACTTCATATTATAACTGGGAATACATAATATTTTCTAAAACATAACCATAATTATATAAAAAATCAATAACTTTTCCTTTAGTGGTGTTGGAACCAGAAAAAAGATGGCGCGACCTGTACTTTGATGACAAACAAAAGTTGGATTACATAATTAGGGTTATGTTTTAGAAAATATTAAGTATTCCAAGTTATAAAATGAAGCCATTTTAATCGATGTTCAAATTTTCATCCTTGGGAACGCATTAATTGTCCAGGAAAAAGATGGCGCGTCCTGTACTTTGATGACGTCAGTAGACAAAAAAATGTTGAATTGCATAATTATGGTTATATTTTAGAAAATATTAAGTATTCTAAGTTATAAAATGAAGCTGTTTTAATCGATGCTCAAATTTTCATCCTTGGGAACGCATTAATTGTGAAGAAAATGTGTACAGAAGTTTTTCCATTGGAAGCATAGAAAGCAAAATTACTTGGCGTCTACCTTAAACAACTGAGATAGCTTCACCAACAAAACATATGCATAACAAATTTTCTGCGTCACCATGGCAGCAGGTCACTGGACCAGAACGTTACTCTATGGTTATCGTGAAGACAGTCCAGCCATTCGTTTCTTTCCTTTGCGTCTTTAAAAAATGCTTAAAAATCAGAAAATGACTTTTTCGTAATTTTTTTTTGTAAAAAAGGGACGATAGTTGTAAGTTTATGATGTAAAAAATGCAACACGTTATGATTTATAGTTTGTCATATATCCGTTTTATTAAATGGATCCCATCGCGAAATAGAAAATTTTGCGAAATTTAGAAATTTAATTTCTCGTAAACTAAATCGAAATTCAAAAAAAAAGGGCGATGGGGTGCAAAAATTTGGTCATGGCACTACATGCCTACAAAGTTTCGTGGTTCTGTTGCTGTTATTGTGTCCGGAACACGACCTGATAGCACTGCGAGCTAGGAAAGCAAGACTGTCGCGAAATTTCTAAAACCAGCGGCAGCAGTTACTTTTTTTTTTTTTAGAATAGAGAGAAAATATAGTCTGGATTTTGTGAGTAATACTGAGTCTGGTGTTTTTGGTCGCGTAGGCTTACGTACTTTCTCATAGGGAGCGCGTTGTTTACTTCTCGTAGAAAGGTTATCAAAATAGCATTCGCAGGGCTATGCAAATTCAGTTGTTCTCCACTCTTCCAAATCCTTAGTTTAAGTTTTTTTCATGTTAGCATGGCCAGGGGCGAATTAAGAGGGTGAATAGGAATACACTGAGAGAGGTCATTACTAATTGCTGCTGTTTCTTTGTTCAACTAAGTAGAGAATTCCAATATTGAACGTTGAGTTTAAAGGTACACCAGCGCCCTTCTGCCTACCTCGGGGCAGTGAGGGAGCTGGTTATGGCTGACGGCTGCTTTGGTGGAGAGGAGTGCTAGGCAAGATCGATGGCTTGAAGGAAAAGAGGACACTAGTGCAAGGTAATATCTCTGGCTTCAAGAAAGGGAGTTAAGGAGTGGAGAGATGTGTCTATACGTGTCACGACGTTAATATTTAATTGGGGAAAACAAATGGAACGCCTTTCTTTAAAGAAATTGTTGAAGTACTGTGCTATTTCCATGAGCAAAAATGCAAAATTTTGAAAAGAAATTATGACATTCACAGCAAGAAAAAAGTCGAAGGCGACATCCTACCAACACTTCTATCTTACACTACTAACCCATTAGTATTGGCGTTACACTGGTATTGGTTTACCAGTGGCGTTACTAGTCCGATGTAGGTATGTGTGAGTGTATCGAAGACAGGGAATTGTGCCGAATTCCTTTGTCGCCGGAAGAAAGAAGCATTAACAATTCTTATCTTTCAGTGTTTTGTAAATAAAAGTTGCTGTGAAACTTGCCCCAGCAAAAGTCTGAGATGACATTATCCTACAAAGTTTCTATACCCGTTCTTTTATAATATGAATGCTAATTTAAACTGAAGCGCAATTTTACCATTAATAAATGTCAGTTAGTTCAGTTTGAAGTGTTTTTTTCAGAATTTTGCTGGGGATGCAGAGGAACGGTACTCATTCAGGAACTACGAGGAATTTTGGACAAATCTAAGATCCAGTTTTGTGAGAAATAATTGAGTTTCTATGCAAAAAAGGAATAAATATACACAGTGTGGCAAATAATTTTTAAGACTGGGTCTGTAAAATGAAATAGGAACAAGAAATCATAATTTGTTTTGGTTTGTTATTTAAAATAAGAGCCTCTGGCTTCAATACACTTGTTACAGAGATTTAATAATGATTGGAATGCCTGTTCCAGTTCACTTTGCGGAATTGCCTCCAAAGCACGCGTCGAAGCTGTTTGTATGGTCGAAATATCGTCAAAATAACACCCTTTTAATGTCATTTTAAGTTTTGGGAATAAAGAAAAGTCGCAGGGTGCTAAATCAGGCGAATCCGGTAGATGATTCAACACACAGACGTTATTTTTCGCCAATAATCTACGAACAAGAAGTGAGGTGTGACTGTGTGCATTATCGTGCAACAAACACCAACTGTTTTCATCCCGATATTCTGGACGAATGCGACAAATTCTGCCCATCAAACGCCTCAAAACATTTAAATAAAACTCACGAAATTGTTTGTCCACTTGGAACAAATTCTTTGTGAATAATACCCTTACAATCGAAGAATGTAATGAACATTGTTTTGATTTTCGATGGAACTTTTCTTGTTTTTTTGGCTTGTGGTGAGTTTTTTGACTTTCATTCCGCACTTTGTCGCTTTGTTTTAGGATCATATTGAAAACACCATGTTTCATCACCTATAACAATCGATTTTAAGAAGTTTGGATCATTTTCAGCGGCTGAAATGATGTCTCTGCAATGTGCACTTCTCCTTGATTTTTGTTCATTGGTTAACGTGTGTGGAACACATTTAGCACAGACTTTTGTTTTGCCCAAATCTTCATGCAGGATGGTTCGAATCGTTTCTTTGTTGATGTTTAAAGACTCTTCCATCATTCTTAGTGACGCACATTGATTGTTTGCAACGAAATCACGCACTTTTTCAATAATCTCAGGTGTCCTAGATGAACTTGGTCTTCCGGTATGCTTATTATCTTCTAGCGTATCTCTTCCGTCCAAAAAACGTTTGTGCCACAGGAAAACATTTGATCTACTTAAACAAAACTCACCGTAAACTTGTTTCATCATTTGGTACGTTTCCGAGGCACTTTTACCAAGTTTTGCATTAAATTTAATAACAGCCCTTTGTTCCATCTTAATAATTCAACATGAAAAAAATTTTACTTCTCTAATGAACGGCCGTTTCGTTTGAGTTACTTTAACAACTGTGCAGTACTTTTGGCAGAAAGCAAGTAGATGGTCACGGTTTATAACGCATTCGCGATTACACTGGTGGCGCCACCGTTGCCTGAAATCTAGCGCCAGTCTTAAAAATTCTTTGACGCACTGGTATATAGACAGAAGAAGGGGAACGGAGAACAAAAGCAAGAATAAAAAAAACGGAAGATGTTAAATCAATTACGTATCAAAGTTAAACAATATTCATTCGGTTTTCATATTTTTGACAGCAATACAAAAGCTACTCAGATGAGTAGTATATTTGAACAGCATACAAAAGCTACTCAGATGAGTAGCTTTTGTATGCTGTTCGGTAGAAAGAAATCTCAGATGAGTAGCGTTTGTTAATGAATTTTTGTGAAACATTTATACTGAATAATATAATTCCAGGAAATCTTTCTCTACTTTACATATCACGTTTTCATTAAACTCAAACGATTTGGCAGTTCAGAAAATAACTTTCCTTTCCTGGCTTCTCAGATTCGATCAAAAATTGTTACTTTTATTTCTCCCTGCCGTTTCTTTTCGGAAAATAGGAAATGATAAAAAATATTAGTTACGAGATCATTGCTTCAGCCCTTAAAAATTCATGCACAAATTTTATTTTATTTTATTTCATTTCATTTTGGGTTTACGCCAGAAATGAATGGAGTCTCAGTGGGAGTTTTCATGGAGAAAATACGAAAAAATTGTCCAAGTTCTGGTGTTCAATAAATTTTCAAACAAGTCTGTACACTTAGGTTTAGTATTAACTGTTGGAAAACCTATGGTGAGGTTACGAAAATGGGGAATAAATATCATGACCCTTAGGGTCTATTGACATTTTCGCATGCCGTCTGTGTGGAGAGTTGTGAACTGAAATTAGGGAGCAGGCAGAGTGCCATGATATGACAGAGGAGAAAAAAGGGGATGAAAAATTAGAGTGAAAGCAAAAGCGTTAAGAAAGGAAATTGTAAGCATATAAGGGTTTTGATCATGGAGTTTTTCTAGATACCGTAGCCATATTTTTTACATTGATGCTTAAATTGCAGCAAACTTGTTTACATTGATGCTTAAATTGCAGCAAACTTATTTACATTGATGCTTAAATTGCAGCAAAATTGTTTACTTATTGTGCTGTAATTATTAAGCGTTATTTTATAAATCTACATATGTGCCTCTCAGCTGCGTTTTTATGCTATTTAAATCTGCAAAGTTTAAGTGTGCATTTATCATAACTTTACAAAATGCAATGGTCAAATTTGAAGTTCAAAGGAGTATTTTGAGCATTTTGTGATTGAAAACGATTCGTGACAGCAGCTGTGAAATAACATAAAAATATTTCCAGAGTTCTACAGAGCGTAATATCAACCAGAAGTCATCGCTCTTTCCAGCGTACTTTCGTGATCAATAGGGTAAGTCGTGTGTAAGACTGTAAACTGATAAAAACAGATACTACCTTCTGTACATAACAATAGGTTCCAGACGTGATATGAACAGAGACTGTTGAAAACATGAAATTGAAAGATTTTTGACGGACATTGAGTTTATGATTTACGAAATCAATAAGGCAGATGAAATGGTATCCTTAACGATATTGATCATTGTATCCGTTTGCCATGGATGAGCCAGTTAAAGAATTAGTGTATGAGTCATTTCGCTAGTTTCTGCCATCAGTCGTGTTGGGCCGCCCCGGTGGCGCAGTGGTCTAAGCGATGGCCTCTGATCATTCGTCCGAAAGGGGTCCAGGTTCGAATCCCGGTGAGGCATGGATGTTGTGTTTGTCTTACGGCACTGGCTCTCTCCTTCCCTGGAACCAGTGACCCTAAATTAGGGACGGGCGACTGCTTATAGCCCATTGAGTTGCTCACGGTGGTCGTTAAACCTCCAATAAAAAAAAAAAAAAAAAAAGAAAAAAATCAATCAGTAGTGTTGGAGTGTTTGATCATAAGTTTATGCAATTTAATCTTGCGGTTGTCAACTCTGTCCTGCCGAGCGTTTACAACATGTTTTGGAAATGTGTATCTTTGCTTCACAGTTTCATAGTATTGTGAAGAAGAAAAAATTAGTTCATTTGAGTGCTTAGTGGCTTTAGTACAGTATTTAGTTGAGCATTATTTCATCCATTGACTTTACTTTGTTACTATGGTAAACCTTCATTAAGTTAGAACCAATAGACGGGGAGTATAGTACCCTTAATATGTAATTTTGAAATTTATCTAATGATCCTAAGTGTGTATCTGCACAATTCGCCCAAGTGGGGCTCCATGTTTTAGTACAGAAACTAAATAGGCATTCCAGTTCGAGTTTAATACTTAATTTGCTGCTTCATTTAATTAGTAGATGTAATATAGCTTTAATCTCAATGGCGTTAGCGATGGCCTTGTGGATATGAAGGTTCCAGGTTAGTTGTTTGTCCATGACCAACCCTAGGTATTTAACATCCGTTTTGCAATTGATTCTGTCTCCATAAAGAATCAATTGCAAAAAGGATGTTAAATACCTCAAGCCATACCCCTTACTCCAGGTTTGGCTTCGGTTTAGGGTAGGCGAAGCCAAACCTGCGAGTAAAGAGTATATGGCTTGAGGTTTGGTTGTATTGATTTTAATGCTCCATTTATCGAAGTATTCTTCAATTGTGGGTAGAAAATCTTTGCAGTTAAGAGATCCAGGAGTCAAGCTCTGATAAGTGCAATATCATCACCATTTAGTGCAGTCAATATCTTGCTGTTTGGGTTGTGGGGAAGTCAGAAGTGTATATATTGTTCAGAATGAGCCCCAAAACTGAACTCTGTGGTACTCCTGCATTTAGGATTTTTGGATTGGAGAGCGAGTCTTTAAACTTGTCTCTAGATATTCCTCTATTTTTCTATGTATTACTAAGGTACGATTGAATAATTGTAATAAACCAGGTAGGGAAATTTTGTTGTTCATGTATGAGTCATGTGTGACAAACTTTATCAAATGCCTCAGGTACATTCTAGAAATATTACTGCAGAGCTTTGCTCTAGATTGAGTCCATTGTAAACATTTACAACAACTCATGCCAGCTTGATGGGTTGTGGAGTGTGTTTCCATGAATTCATACTGAAAGAGTGGTACGATATTATTCTCTTTGCAATGGTCAATATATTTTCGAGAGCTAACCGAATTAAACATTCTTATTTCCATAAAAAACTAAAGCAACGAAAACATTTATGCCTACATTCTGTACTGAACATAACGAAAGTTGCGTTCGCCTAGATATTCGTCTGTTTTTCTAACATTTAGTTAATGATTGCGATGTCTCGATTTTAACCTGCCATATCCCTAGAAAAGTCCTGAAAGTCCAGGTATTGAGACGAATATATTCGCCTTTTTGCTCACAGTCTCTGGCCGAGAAAGTCGACGACATGATAAATATAATGTTAACGACAACAACAGCAATAATAATAATAATAATAATAATAATAATAACAAACTCTACCTGGAAAGGAAAGGAGGTTGAAGAAGTGTAATCAATATATCAGATCTTTGCTATAGAAACAAGCCAAACAACTCAAACAGTATTTCTTAGGAGGGAAAAAGTGCCATCACTACAGTTGTGGCTGCAGCCGATGATATATACATCTATAGAGTTAGGTATACATAAATACTATACAGCTCCTTCCTCAATCAGAAAACAATTCAGATCTGCTGAAAAGTTGTAAAAACAAAGTTATGCACGGTAAATATCCAAACTCATTGGATCTGGAAAACGTTGATAAAAATTCCTCACTACAACGGTTAGAAAAAGGGAAGCTTTATCCAGACACCGAAGGATTCTACAAAGAGATTTAAGACCGCGTTATCGCAACTCAGAACTACAGCAAATACATAATGAGAGTTGTAGTTGATGTCCCCTGTAGAACGTGTGGAAAAGCCGATGTAACCATAGAACATATTTTAGCCGGCTGCTCTCTCCTTGCTTCAAAAGAATACCTTAACAGACACGACCAGGAAGTTAAGATCTTACATCAAGAGCTTAGAGTCAAATATGGCATATACAAGGCTGTACTCCATGTTATTACAAATACCAGATAATGAAACCATAGAACACATTTTAGCCGGTTACTCTCTTCTTGCTTCAAAAGAATACCTCAACAGATACGACCAGGTAACCATGTAACGTACCAGGAGATGTGACGTACCTGCCAGCAGGACGCACACGACATAATGGCAGATAGGAATCAGAATAAAACGTCCGCGTAGCTCAATTGGTAGAGCGACTTATTCCGGAATGAGAGGATCCGGGTTCGAATCCTGGCGTGGACAGAAATGACGGAGAAATTTACTTCGTTATAATGGCGCCCTAACTATCCGGATGACCCGACCGTTCAAAATCTCGCAATGATGTGATGTTATTTCCACACCGCGAGATAGGAAAAATCAGAGAATCCCTTCTCCAACCACTTCGAAAAAAAAAAAAAAAAAAAAAAAATAAGGGGGAGGTGATGTAACGTACCAGGAGATGTGACGTACCTGCCAGCAGGACGCACACGACATAATGGCAGATAGGAATCAGAATAAAACGTCCGCGTAGCTCAATTGGTAGAGCGACTTATTCCGGAATGAGGGGATCCGGGTTCGAATACTGGCGTGGACAGAAATGACGGAGAAATTTACTTCGTTATAACCAAGATGTTGCATCAAGAGATTGGCGTTAAATAAGCCAGTGAAACCATAGAACACATTTTAGTCGGCTGCTATCTATTTGCTTCAAAAGAATACCTTAACAGACACGACCAGGTAGTTAAGATCTTACATCAAGAGCATCAGGTGAAAGCATTTCGTGCTAATAATAACTATATCACCAGGCAAAGCTGTCGAAGCACGATCTTGAAGAAACAGACGTAAAAAACACACGTGTATACTCCAACTCATAAAAATAAATTAAAATTTATTCTACGTTAAAATATACACAGATTAAAAGTCCTACAAGTACTTTCGGATGGACCATCCACCCATTTCAGGTAGTACAAGCTAAATGAGACATAAGAACGGTGTTGTATATATACATCGTCAAGATAACAATGTATGACGACATTTCATGGATACTGCGCAATCTCATCGACCCAATGGGCTAGTTCGTACAAGGTGTAAACATTTACTCCGTTACATCAAGTATTATATTTCTACCATCTGGCATATCCTGGTTTGATGATTGTATATGTGATCTCCATACCGTATGAAGAAAGTATGGCATGTCGCCGTTACAGCATTGGTCTGCATATTTACAAATATACAGAGTTTCAGCAATAAGAGTCTGTCTTTTTGTTCTAAGATTTATTAAGACACGCGCTTCATCTCATGATGGATAAGCGGCGACAAGTCTGGCTAATGCTGTATTAGTCGAGCAACATCTAATATTATACTTGTGCTCAGACAATCTTAGCCCCAGAGAGCGGGTGGAGCAGACGATATATACTTTGTCTTTAATAGCTATGTCATGGCTCATGATAGGGATGGCATATACTCCACTCTTCCTGTCCTCGGGGATCGAATCTCTATCTTGCTTAACAATTGCAAATAAAGTACGTGTACTTTCACCAGTCCCCAAATTATGCATTGCACATACATTCTTTATGATAGAGGATATAAAGCCTTTGCACGTGACGACACAAAACTGTCTGATAGACTTCCGTGTGGTTAGAAAGTACCCGAGCTGGTCTCCCTTCATGCTTTTCAATGACTGCTGCTGCTGTAAATAGAGTTAAAAAAAAAACTGTTCTTTCTGACAAAAATTTGCCATCTTAATGTGGTGGAAAATCAACGTTACGAAGGAAAGCTTTGAAATAATGGCATAGAAGATCCATATGACATACCTGAAAGATATTTTTATCCTCTGGAAGTTTGTGTTGCTACGGAACTCCCTGATCTTAACTATCACGATATTTATAACTATTTAATAGGCAGTTTTTCGTGTTACACCGGAAAAGCTCTAAAAGCTTATAAAAGCCTTGACGAATATAAATATTTTACGAGTGGGTGGGTTAGAAATGTTTTAATTCTGAAGACTGAAAACGAAAAATTTCTTACACGGTCTGAGGTAAGTTGGTTACATTTCTGACAGGTTCCAGTTTGTATAGGCGGTTCCAGTGTGTATTGCAATTAAAAAAACGAAAGTACCGACTTATCGTATCCCGAAAAACGGACTATTTTTTCCCCAGAAAAAAAAGAAAACAGATCCGAGAAAACGGACAGAAATACTGTTTCCATTGAAAGCACCCTCTAATTCTATGTGGACGTATATCCTTAAATTTTGGTTCGGAAAAAAAGGCTTTTGTTTCAGTGTTTAGAAATCAGTAACAGTACAAAATCTTGAAAGTTCACGAAAGCTTAGCAATTTCCGATACGACAGCAAAGTTAATCCGTCATGCATTCGGAGTATTTTAAACAGAATAACAAGGATTTACGTAAAAACTTGAAAATAATACATAAGAGTGAGCAAGAAAATGTACCGATGTAAATTCGACTATTAACGTAGTAAAATATGCAGATTTACGATACCTGAAACGCAGTGATTACTACAGATCCTGTCTGCCTGGATGACCATACCTTACAATTTACTGCTATTTTCTACATAAGCAGGCGTTTTTCTGCCGTTGGAAAGCGATAAAAGGAAATTCTACTACTTTATTCGTTCTTTGAGAAGCACCCATACGCCACATAACTTTTAACCATCTCCAAAACTTCAGACAATCGAGTTACAGAAAGTCCAGAAAGCTTCCCCATGTTAATCCTATGGGAACCTTAGCAGCCGAACTTTCTCTTAACCACCCAGAAATAACCGTGACGTCAAAATTGACGTCGGTGCAAAGGCTCTATAGGGGGAATAATAGGCATAGAGCCAATATATTTAATTGGTCGTGATTCCTTATAAGTAATGTTGTTTGTGCAGTTTCACGAACTTGTCTGTGTATTTGGTCGATACACTGGGTAGTATATCCATATTCCTGAGCGATATCCTTAATTTTCTTTATCTCTTTTTGAAATAACAACAACCGAAAAATGTCGAAATATGAGAACTATGCGAACGGAAATCCAAAGGATCCGGAAACAAAGCATAACACAGATCGTACAAATTGTCCTTTCGGCCACTGCAGTAGTACCTAATAACTTTCTAAAAATCTCGAGGACTTAGGATAGCCACAGTTCACCTAATCCAATAGGCAGTCATTCTACAAACCTGCCATATTACTAGAAAATTCCAGAATTCCCAAGTCTGAGATGAATACCTCCGACTTTTGCTCACAGGTCCTGGCCGAAAAAGTCGAAGACAACAACAACAACAGCAACAACAATAAGAAGAAGAAAAAAAAATAAAATTCATATACGTCCACTCAGAGCCGTAGGTAGAAATAATTATCGGGGGGAGGGTTTCTGAATTTGAAAATTAATTTTCACCGTACGTTATACATATCTTAATCTTTTTCTCTGTTACATTTTACTTGCACATGAAATTTTTCTATTTAATACTCCTCATTTTTCAAATACTGACTCACATGCTATATTACTTACACAGGTATGTGAATCTATCTGTCCCCTTTTAATTTAAGTACGGCATTTCGGGGAGGGTTTAAACCCCCAAAACCCCTCCCTGACTAAGCCCCTGCGTCTATTAATCATCTCTACAACTGGTATAATTTGCCTGTCTTTTATAACTCAGCTTGATGCTTTGGATCTATTTATAACTGAACTTGATGCTGAGTTATATTTTTATCTATTTATAACTCATCTTGATGATGAGTTATAAATAGATCCAAAGCATCTTTTATAACTCAGCTTGTTGCTTTGGACAGCACCTAAGGCCCAAAATCCAAGAGGCAGTGATTCTCGATATGCGTCACATCATCGTACCACCGTTTCTAAACCAGGAATATGTATTGACTTGACTTCATGTTCGTACTGAAATTGGGCCATGCTACAGATGCCACTGCTACAGAAGAGAAAATCAAGTAATAATAAAACAATGAATGCAATTCCTTCTTCAAGGATTTTTATGATATATTGATGGATGACAAATTCTGCGAAATCATTATTTCTCTATAAAAGAATCACCAGGATAAATATTTCTTCAAGGAAAAGCCTGAATTAGTTGTCGTGCTGCACAGAACACAGAGTTTGTGTCCCTCCTGGGGAGAGCATTACGCCCATCGGAAAACATATCGTACTGCAACCACAATCGCAGAGAAATACTGTTTCCATTGAAATTCTGTACTTTAGATATGAGGGCAAATATGAATTCTTCTTTTCATAGAGTAATTATGTTTGCAACTTAAAGAATTCTGTTTCCTGTGTTAGAGTCTTCTTTAGACATGTTGTTGTAAATTGCTTTTATAGCATTCTTGTCATTTTGCTGCTACTCATACGCGAAACTACAAACAAACGACTGGATACTGTGTTTTATTTGAAGTGAGTTGTGAAAGATCAGAGGACAATTTTGCGAGAATTTTCGGTTCAAACGATGCGCTTCACACTTTCATTTTAATGTTCATTAGAACTTCCCTCTGTTCAGCATTTCAGTTGCACCCAGAAGGCACATCACAACCGCATGAAAACATTCATGAAACCCCGAGATAAAACTATTTTCCGAAAAAAAAAAATTTTTTTTTGTTAAATTTCGTGTTGTACTGTTCTGTAAACTGGAGGGGATTTCCTGAGCGAATGTCTAATAGAATAGTACTGTAGAAAGGCACCACCCATTTTTGCAATCGTATGTAGTTTTAAAAGATGAGATATTCCTTGTCAGACTACGAAGTAAAAATCATAAGCCGCTTTACGACAAGAAATAATAACAAATATTTAAAAAGTGATGTAAGTTAGCTGAAATTACGAAGAATAGTAACTTGTTAAGATTCGTATCCATGGTTCCCAGTACTACATACACTAAATAAATACTAGGTTCAGTATGCACCTGAAGTTTTTTTTTTTTATACAGGGGAAAACGTCATCAGCATCGAATTAAATCTACATGTATAGAATGTTTTGGCAAAATTTGTGACAACACTTAGCTACCCTAATAGCCCACCCAGTTCTGAATTTCTGGAGTCGCCACAGGATCCAGGCGGCGACGGTTAGCCAGCCCAACTTTTTTGAGACCACTCTTTAGCCACCTTCTGTCCCCAGTATTGAAGCAGTTATAACACATAGCGTGTATTTTTCTGTTACTTTTAGTGTTGTACTAATATGTTTTTTTTTAATTTATAAAAATAATTTTCTGTTATATTTAGTGTTGTACTAATCTGTTTTTTTTTAATTTATAATAATAATTTTCTGTTATATTTAGTGTTGTTGTACTAATATGTTTTTTTTAAATTTATAATAATAATTTTCTGTTACATTTAGTGTTGTACTAATATGTTTTTTTTAATTTATAATAATAATTTTCTGTTATATTTAGTGTTGTACTAATATGTTTTTTTTAATTTATAATAATAATTTTCTGTTACATTTAGTGTTGTACTAATCTGTGGAAGTATAAAAACATGAGAGAGAAAGAGAGGGAGAGAGAGAGAGAGAGAGAGAGAGAGAGAGAGAGAGAGAGATTTCTTGTCAGGTTACAAGCTAAAATACGTAGACATCCGTAAGACAGCAAATATTAAAAAAGGATTAAAAATGACGTAAGCAAGCAAAAATTGAAGAAATAGTAACTCTTTAAAAGCCATAGAGGTTCGTACACATTGTTCCCAGTACTACGTATATTGAGTAAATACTACATACGGTATGTTCGTGAAAACAAACTTTTTTTTAAAACTAGAGATGACATCAGCAGCGTCAGATAAAATCTACATGAACGAAATATTTTGGCAAAATTTTTGCCATACCCTTCAAAATTTCTTCCCCCTGTACGAAACTTAGGCCATTTGAACTGCTAGTGCCTTAGGCCATTTCAACTGCGAGCCCCTGGAACCTCCGCAAGGCCCCGCTGGCATTAACAAGTCTTCCGTACCATCAGCAAGATGATTCAGATGTGTTTCATGGTTTTCACCGTTTCCATGTGAGACAAAATCACAATAATTCCTTATCTTTGTTTTGCAGCCTTTTCAAATGTTTTCCCCTTATATGGTTACGTGATTCGAACTTTTTTTTGGAAAGCTGCGAAGTTTCTATAGTCGTGATTTGATGTGAGAAAATATTAACAGTGTAAAAGCCGCATAAGATGATATAAAAACATACGGAAGATTTGTATGCATCCTTATTGATCTCAACTAAAAAAGAACAGGGCACGGTCCATTAGTGCTGCATAATTCGAGCACAGCTCGCGAAACCCGATAATGCGTATCAATTTTCTTGTTATGCTCTGCTAGTTATACATTCGGTTTACCTTAACCTGCTTGTAATAAAATCAGTTCAAATCGCAAAATAAACAAATAAATAATTTCTAAGAAACTGCCTTACCAGTACGTCAGATTAATGAAAATCATGATTCAAATGGCATAAAAGGCCTATCAACAATTTACTTGGAACCATAATACACCGTCCATCAAAATCTGCACAACACACAAAGACACATCACTGCCATAATTTATTCAGGAAGTTTGCAAATGAGTAAATGGTAATTTTACTGATTAGTTAATGAGCGCCGCATTCATTACTAACAGCCTGTTCTAAAATTGGCGGGAAAAATGTTAAAAACACGAAACGATACAGCTCTTACACACCAGAGAATACAGGGAAAAGCACTAGAGAACAGCTATTTGAAATACACTGATATGCGCTTTGAAAATGCTAACGAAAATCACGTCACGTAGCTTCCCACGTACCTCATTAACTAATGTTGATCTTTGTCCTTACCGTGTTGGCTACCTTACGTGCACATTAACGCCGAGAGAGAGAGAGAGAGAGAGAGAGAAAGAGGGAGAGAAAAAAAGAAATGTAATTCTGTTTTGCTGCAACTCACTGTTTTCAAATTTGTTTGTGAAACCATATCAAAACTTACCACGCCTCCAAGACAGCTGAAAAGCTATTTGCTGCACGAGTGAATAAGGCGTGGCCATAAGGGCTGCATGTTAACCAATAATACTTTCAAGGCGTGGATACCTGCCCATAATCAATTCAGGTTGCTTTGAGGAGAGATAGAACATGAAATGAAATATTGGATTATGTTTGATTTCTCAAGAACTCAGAAAATTAGCAATTTCTCGAGATAATCGTTTAAGAATCGGGCTGTGGACAGACAGCAGCTCATCCATTTTGTGGAGTCACCCCAACTTTCAGTGCTCATAATTAAAATATTTATTTACTTATATTTTCGTGGATTACCATAGCGAGATTCAAATTTTTGGTTGCTGGTTCCTGCGAAGGGAAGAAACCAATGCTATCGGTCGAACACACCACCCACGTCTCACCCCGTTCTGAAACCAAGACGCTACTAGGACGATTGGCCTGACAATTCTGTGACAGGGGAAGCATTTAAACATTCAGATCACTTCACTATGGGAACAACAACAAAATGCAGCGCAAAAATATGCACAGTAATTAGGACCAGAAATGAAAACTCACACAAGTATATTTTTGAAAAGGCATGTTGATAAGAATTGCAGTCTTTGAACTGATATTAACGTACGGAAATCACCCTGAAAAAAATGTGAATAACGTGAAATGCCTATAAACCACTGAACACTTTTTTATTTTTGTTTTGTTTCAGGTTTTAACGACCAGAATGGGTGACTCCACGGATTATGAGTAGTCGCGCGGCTTTAATTTTGGGCCACAAGTGCCGAAGGGGAGGGGGTGGTGTTGCAAAACCAGCGTCATCAAACAAGCACACCAGACATGCCTTTTCTGGAACTCGAGCTGGAGCCCCATCTTGAGCGAATGGTCAGGAGCCTGCGCCATCGGACAGGTGCACACCACCCACGCCTCCACCGGGACTCGAACCCGGGCCCATATCGGGCCAATAGTAGAGGCCAGCGCCATAAGACATACACGGCAACCATGTACTCTAACCCGGGTCCATCGCCTCACACCACTTGGCCACTGTGGCGGCCCACTGAACTTTAGCTTGAACTACATTAAATTGATGTAATAAAGCTCAAATTCGGGGAATCAGTTATTACAAATGAAGAATTCATTTTGCTAAAGCCTCCTCCTTCCCCCCACGCGCCTTAGAAAAGCAACTAAAACGCACATTGGCAAATTCTTGAACATTGAGTTAATTCACAAAGAAAACAAAATCTACTATTTCATTCAAATCAAATTAAGTTTCTACAAGATGGGAAAAGAGGGTTTCACTTGGGTTACAATATTCAATATAGTGTTACGAGGATTTAATATAGGAAGTTTAGATAGTGATATTAAACCCATCCTCGTAACACATTTTCCATCGCGCCATTTAATTTTTTTTGTTTCATCGTGCATGGGAGCATCGTTTTCATTTCCCTTATCTGGATAAAGCAATCTTTGGAGTATGTGCTTCGTTGTCCCATATTACGACACTTTTCTTAGGGATTTAACAAAGAGACCAGCATTTTTTGTTTTTTGTTTTTGATTGGAGGTTTAACCGACCACCGTGAGCAACTCATTGGGCTATAAGCAGCCGTCCGTCCCTAATTTATGGCCATTGATTCCAAGGAAGGGAGAGATCCAGGGCTGTAAGACAAACACAACATCCATGCCTCATGGGATTCGAACCCGTACCCATCTCGGACGAATGATCACAAGCCATCGCTTAGACCACTGCGCCACCGGGGCGGCAGACCAGCATTCAGCAGGATTCAGCTTTGTTATGTATTTTTTTTTTTTTTTTATTGGAGGTTTAACGACCACCGTGAGCAACTCAATGGGCTATAAGCAGTCGCCCGTCCCTAATTTAGGGTCACTGGTTCCAGGGAAGGGAGAGAGCCAGTGCCGTAAGACAAACAACATCCATGCCTGACCGGGATTCGAACCCGGACCCCTTACGGACGAATGATCAGAGGCCAGCGCCTTAGACCACTGAGCCACCGGGGCGGCAGGAAATATACATTTGAACTAGCCGAAGACCGAGTAGTCCAATCACCGGGAAGTGAAAAATTCTAGGAAAGCACGCGTAAAAAACATAAAAAGAAGTAAAGGTTATAATTGCGAAAGTACGATTTTTAGTCAACAGTGAAAAACCCAAGGATAGCGTCAGTCAGTTATATTAGAGAAAATAAATGTTATTGGAAATAACTTATGTCCTCCATTCAGTATTTTCAAGTTTCTTTTTATCGAGTTAGGAACTAAGAAATTTATTTATTATTCTATATATTTTTGCAACAAGTATAATGTAAGTTATCTCGGCAGTAGCATATAACAATTATATTATTTTTGTGTTAGATAAAAATATATCGCCGAACATAACTACAATAGTCAAATGAATGTTACAAGCAGATGGGTGCCAAATTAATCATGCAAGTGGACATACTTCAGAAAACTCGAAAATCACATCGTCCTGGAACGGGAATCGAACCTGCACCTCCCGCTTTACGTCAGAGAGTGTTACCGCTACACCACCCAGAACAAGGAACTCCCAAACGACTGAGGATGTATTTTGGGACTCAAAATACATCCTCAGTTGCTTTTGGCACCCATCTGCCTGTAATATTCATTTGACTATCATTTACTTCTAAAGAGTTATTTCTTTAGGGGATTCGCTTCGTACTCGCCTGCCGCTGAGATGAAGGATCTATGCTTCAATTTGCTCACGGCGGAGTGTTACACCTGAGTCCCCAAATACATCCTCAGTCGCTTGGAAGGTCCTAGTTTTGAGTAGTGTAACGGTAACACCCTCGAACGTATATCGGGAGATGCGGTTTCGATTTTTGTTCCAGGACGATGTACACCAAAAAGGTATGCTACACCCGCTTCACCGCTTTCTGAGAAAAGATACACCACTGTATGGTACAAACAAAACCCAGCAACATGGTGAAAACTTGCACCATGATGTGGTGCAAAGTTGCACCATGTTGTTGGGCTTTGTTTGCACCACACAATGGGGGTATATTTTCTCAAAAAGTGGTGCAGCTGGTGTAGCCCACTTTTTGGTGCAACCTGCCACACAATTTTTAACAGTGTAATTTTTCGAGTTTTCGGAGGTACATCCAGTTGCATGATATTCAATATATTTTATAAGTATGTGATAGCAACAAGTGAGTTTCATGCAACTTTTGTTGAATTCAACTGTTTTTCTAAGCAGATTTTCGAAACAAATAAAATAAAGATGTTATTTCAAAATTTAACAGCTGATCTGTGTACATTACTGTGCGTGACATATCATGAGTATGTTCCCTACATTTTGTGTTGTTATCGGCTGTGTAGTTTATTTGTCTAACAGTCTGGGCTATTATGATTGGAAACACCGAAGTCATGCCTCTAGGTTTATTAACGTTCCCATGATTTTGTTTCCTAAGAAACTTTTCATAAATTGAATGAATGACTTCAATTAGAGATCTTTGCTGCAGTCACTTATTTCCTCCAGCATCAATCTCTAAAACCAAAAACCTTGATGGCATCCCCGGCGAAAGGGACTAAATATTCGCTAAATGAAAAACTGTTATTTTTGTTTTGTTTTTGTTGTTGTTGCATTGCAGTCATGGGTTAGAACTCCTTAACTCTTCCCACAAGACTGTGGATTGAGTGTCAAGACCAATAATCGCTAAAATATTCAACATTTAAATTCCGATATACAGTTTTGTCTCAAAAGCAAAAACTAAGACAAGTATTTCCCGCGGTTTCTGGTATATGTCTTCTGCTTACCCGTCTGACTGTGTGTGTACAAGTGTGATAATTTCAGAATAGTTCGCAGTAAAAAAATAAAATTTGTTACTAATCATTAAACAAAAAAGAAAACGAAATTGGCAAGTTTTTATTGCACTTGTACTGTGGAAACATTTTTAAATAATGAGAAGTGGGACATCTGAAAAAAAAGTAGATACGTTTATAGTTAAGTTGTTATGCGATCTACGACATTCAAGAGTTGCGGATAATATTTCTCTACGTCGGCGTTTCAATGCAAAATCCGTTGTTTAACTAAAAGCGATTAAAGCAGATAAATAAAATATGCTTGTGGCAAGGCTAACCTGACAATGAAGTGGAAATTACAGAGTGTGTACTTCTACTGTATTATATAATTCCAGTTTAAAAGGTCGCATTCGAACTTGAACTGGGACTTAATATTTAAATTTGTCATTGAAACGTTGTGAGTACGTAGTTGTTCTAAACGTTGTGAAGTAGCTTTTCTGAAAAAAAAATGTTTCGGTAGCTTTTCTGAAAAATACAGATATTCGAGTTTTGGCGAAGTTATTGCCACATCAATTAATCAGGCATGTGGGTTAAAGAGGTTGTAGGGTTTTAAACGGGCAGTCAAATGGTTTTGGGGACGCTAAGCTTTACTCCTTTCTTCTTGAGAGGAAAATCGCTGATAAAAGAATGGGCGGAAAGTTTCCTTTTGTTCTGCCTTCCGTCACGATGATTGATACACCCTCAGGGTTTGTGGGACGGTCCCCGACATATTGAATCTCATTTGTGGGGAGAAACACTGAAAAATCATGGGATACATTTTTGGTAAAAAGGCTGTGGGAAATTTTACTCCATAGTCAGACTTAGTTTGTCCGAGTACAGTTGATGAAAATCTTTTAATCTGCATTGTTCCTCAAAAAAGGATGCACCGATTTCCCACAAAATCAGTAATCCCCCCCCCCCCCACTTTTTTTTTTTTTTTTTTTTTTATGATCTTCGTGTGCAAAATTTTGTTGTCGGTCCCAAATTTAGCGTCCCTGGTTCCAAGAAGGGAAAGAGTCATTGAACAAGCATACACAAGCGTCTCATCCAAATCTCGAACCCGGGATCATTTCGGGTGATTGGTCAGAAACCAGCACCTCAAACCACTCAACCACCAGGACGGGTAAGGTGAACTGTCATTTACTTTATTTATATGTGTATCACTGAATTATACGCACAGGACAGCCATACGACAGGATTGATCAAAGTACGAACACAATTTGACAGTTGAATGCGTACAGTCGGAGAGTGCATGCTACGATGCACAAAAATTGCGTTCACATTCTTTCTTTTAAGGTGGTTCCACCTGAAATCTCTGCCTTCTGTTTCCAATGGTAAAGCTTCTTAACATATTTTTTTCGCAACTAATGTATTTCTAAGGATGAAAATTTGCACATCGATAAAGTTATAGCATGGGATACTTAATACTTGCTAAAACATAACCAAAATTATATTAAAAATCAATCATTTTTCTTTGAGTAATGTTCAGAACTGTTAACAGATGGCGCGACCTGTACATTGATGACGTCAGTAGACAAACAAATGTTGGATTGCTTAGTTATGTTTATGTTTTAGCAAGTATTAAGTATCCCATGCTATAACATTAGAGTTAATTTTATCGATGTGCAAATTTTCATCCTTGGAAATACATTAATTGCGAAGAAAATATGTAAAGAAGTTTTCCCATTGGAAACATAAGGCAGATATTTTAGGTGGAACCACCTTAATGGCTCAGACCTGAAGAAAATAAAACAAAAGTTTATCAAAACCTGACGCTTCTAACGCTAGCACAATCAAAATTTCGGTTCATCGTTACCTCATATTATCGTACAATATCCGGCATAATATGGTGAAATTTTGGCATTTGCAATATAAAGTGGTGCTTGAAATCGCCCGACTTTCGCCATTTTTTCGTGCAAACTACAAAATTCAGCGAAACTGGTGTTCCCTTGCGCTACGTTCAGTGCTACTCAAGAAAAGTGCGCATGCATCTTCATGTTCAAAGCACTGGACAAGGAGACGTATATGTAGTGTAAGCCCGCCATCTTGGATTTGCACGAGGAACAAGAGATCGTGAATTCGGAGAATTCTGAAGTCAACTGATAAAGGTAGGTGACTGAAATAGTGTTTTGGATGTATTCTAAAACAATAAAGTCTTAATCACTGGGATATGCAACCAAAATGGCTAAATACATAGCTGACATCAGAAAGCTTCAGCACGAAAATAATTATGTGTTAGAAACACCACGTGTACGTATGTAGAATACACAGTGGTTTATCAAAAGAATGGAAATACTGTTTGTGGAGGACTTTTTATTAATAAGCTGTAGGCACATCTCGGGCTTTCAGAGAAGAAGAAATTCAACTTGGAATAGATTTATACAACTCACCTACATATAATAATTGAATTTGGGACCATTCTTCCTCTAAAATATGTCCCAAGGGTGCCAGTGATGTGGGAGGTGGAAGTGAGTACTGACCTTTCGCCTTAGATATTCCCACACATGTTCAATAATGCTGAGGTCTGGAGATTGGGGTGGCCAATATAGTTGCTGTGCTTCATCCTCGTGCTCTGCAAACCGCAACTTGACGCGATTCGCGCAATGCATGGGTGCATTATCAGCTTGAAACCAGGGACGATCATTAGGGAGTAATGTCTACAACATTGGGTGCCAGTGGTCCTCAAGAATGGACGCGTAAACGTTGCAGGTTGTGACACGACTCTGAAGAATAGCGGATGGCCCTAAGAAATTCCATTATACGAAACCTCATAGCATCAAGAATGCACTTCCATCGCAGTCGGAACCGAACAATCGGAGTGGTACGTTTCTGCAGGTACAGTACTAGAAATAATGTGAAGCACGATTCATCAAACCAGATGACACGTTGCCAGTCTTTAGCAGCTCAGTTTTTATGTGCTTTGCACCACAGTCGTATACATACCTGCACGACGGAGTTCCGTACTAAACGGGATCATTCCGACTGGTGTTCAGTTCTGCTGCTATTTTCAGTGCTGCAGTCTTGTGCTTCCGTTGTACAATCCGTGCTAACGTTAGCCTACCCTTATCTGACATCTTTATATGGCTTCCAGGATTTGCACGTTTAGAGGCAACGCTTTGTCCTTTTTGATAGGTAGTCATAATCTTCGATACAGTTCCTCGTGTTATACCTACACAGTTCTAGTTACTGAAGATCCTGCAAGACACCCACCAATAATGATCATGCCCTTTTTCAGGTCACTGAGATCTGACATTGTCGACAATTATTCTACAACAGCTATTTCGTCTGCGATTCTGTCTCTACTATACGTGACAGTCGACATCGTACTGCACCCCTTTATACATATACTTTACATCGCAGGTGACGTCGTTCCTGCGACTCGCGTCGTGTTGAATTTCAGCGTTCATGGCAAATAAAAATTCGCGAATCTAAATTGCTAGTGTGGCCCTGATTCGCAACTGGTTTTGATCCCCTTTGACAGACATCAAACAAAAACTGTCTGTCAACATCAGCGTTGGATTCGCACTTCAGAAACTGCAGAATGTGCACAGCACCGGCATCGCCAAACGCAAATTCTGGCATATCATCTGCGAACATTTACGACATTGTGAAAAGTTTATATTTGGAAAACCGTGAAGAGAAACATAATTTCATGAATGAAATTAAGTCGTGGAAACCTCAGAATGTGAGCTTTAGTACCCGCCCACAGTAAAGGAAGTCGGTGATTCAAATGGATTTAGTAGAACGAGAATTCATTGTTTAATAGGTTCTGCTTCTGTACTGTACTATATCTCACAGAGTTTATCGACTCCCTTATTCAATGCCTCACTTTCTTTCTCTCTGTCTCTCACTCTTGCTATCTCATACACACTGTCACTCCTGCTCTCTGTTTCTACACTGCTGGCCACCCAAAATGTAACACCAAGAAGGAAGCATCCGATTGGCTTGAAATTCGCAGCATGCGTCGCCAGCGAGAGGACATCCAAACGATTAGCATTGCAGGAAATATGCAAATCATGTTGTGCGCCCGGCACGCCACCGAGAAGCACTATAAAAAGGGTGCACAGAAGGTGGGGTGTAAGTAGTGGAAGTGTGTTGTGCTGCCAGACCTGTGCGTGGGAAGCTTCATGATGCCTCGTCGCAGAATATGGCAGTCATTCCAGCAAGTTTCGGAGTTCGACAGAGGACGAATAGTGGCTTATCGCGACAGCGGTTTATCGTACCGAGACATCGGCGCCCGTGTGGGACGACATCCAGCCACAGTGAGGCGAGTATGGATTCGGTGGGTCCAGGAAGGACGGACGGACCGACGTGAGCGATTTCCGCAGCCGTGGCAGACCACCGAACGTGAGGACCGGCGTGTTGTGCGGTGGTCATTGACGGCTCGCACCGCAACATCACGAACGTTAGCGCAGGAATTAGGGTGTGTTGCGCAACAACCTGTGTCAGCACGTACTGTTCGAGTTGTCTGCAGGAGCGGGGACTTATCGCACGGCACCCATTGCTCCGATTACCATTGACGTTACACCACTGGCAAGTGCAGCTGCAGTGGGCCGTTGAACGCCGCACCTGGACTACGGAATGGCACGACATTGTCTTCTCCAACGAATCCCGCATCTGCCTGCAACACCACGATGGTCGGATCCGCGTTTCACGGCACCGCGGCGAGAGACTGTATGACGCCTGCATTATGCATCGCCATATCGGTCCGTCGCCTGGTGTTATGGTTTGGGGCGCAATCGGATATAACACCCGCACCCATCTGGTACGCATCGCCGGTACATTCAACAGCCACCGCTACATCTCCGACGGTTTGGAGCCTGTAGTCCTCCCTTACCTGCAGGACCTGCCAGCGGCCACGTTTCAACAGGACAATGCGCGCCCTCACGTGACAGGCATCGTGCAACAATTCTTTACGGCACACCACGTGTCACTGCTGCCGTGGCCCGCCTGTTCTCCCGATATGTCGCCCATCGAACACGTCTGGTCGCTGATCGGCAACCAAGTGGACCGGCAAGCACCACCCGGGACTACACCTGATAAACTGTGGCGACGTGTGGAAGCAGACTGGACCGACATACCCCAAGCCTACATCAAAAGCCTCTATCATTCGATGCCGCGGCGTGTAGCGGCCGTTATTGCTAGCCATGGGGGCCACACGAACTATTGATGTCTGCGTGTTCCGCAAGTCGCACGGGCCTGTAAGCTCAATCGTTTCATCTTTGTATCTGTTGTTATGTGTCCAGTTAATCTGGCTTTGCTATCTCGTGTCCTTCTTGGTATTGCATTTTGGGTGGCCAGCAGTTTATTTCTTTCCTTCGTTACATGCCTTTTTCTCTCTGTATTACCTCAATATCTAAATCTTGCATTACTATGTTACAGTACTGTTCACGGAGTTTCTTTCAGTGCCCTGTTGCACGAATTCGTCCGGCCTTTGCTTGTAAGGTATTTAATAATCAGCTCCTGGGTTTACAATATTTTTTACCTGATGATGAAATGAACGGATCACTAGCTAAATGAAACCCGCTCTTCTGCAATGGGGCTTTTTATTCAAAACAGTATATATGGGAGGTCAGGTACTTTTTTTGTCCCGATTTCTATATTACATCTATAATACTCTTTTTATTTTTCACTCTTTGATCTGTTCCTGTTTATTCTATCAGGTGTTTATCTCTGTTACCTAGCCGCCAAGTTCCCCCACGCAGGAGTTTACCAACTAAACTTCTACCTCGATGTGCCATCTTCCCCTCATCACTCGGGGAGCCGAAAACTTTCCTCTGTTCCACGGAGAATCGCCAAATCTACTTCCTACCTACTTCGAGCACTAGATCAAATTTTTCTCGTTTTCTCCCTTTTCTAAGACAAGTGCGGGTTCTTCAATCTGGGCAGTTGCTGAATGCTTATAATCAACTCAATGATTATAAGCATTCAGTAAGCCGTCACACCTCCAATGGCAAATTACTTTGCATGTGTGAATTACCATCATTGCGTATTCCTCTTAAGTCATCGTTTCTTGCACGTCCTTACGAAAAAGGGGAAGAGTCTTGAGAATTCTAAACTAGCCAAATGTTGGCATCTCTTCCTACGCTGACGCCAATAAATTGATTCACTCTAAGTTTATTAACAGCTGATGCAGGAAACCGTCAATAATAGTTTTTTATGTGCACTTTGAAAGCATATCAGGGAGTGGTCATCTCTCGTCCCCTATTAACGACTGGCTGAAAACTAGTAAAGGGACCATCTCAATGCCTTGTCCAAAAACTCACGAAAAAGACAAGTGATTTTACCTTACGAAAAAGGTTATCACTGTTGAATTTCGCCAAAATTGATTGGACCACGATGACAGCTGCCAGATAGCAGCTAATGAGCAAACTTTTCCAGCTCAATGTCAAAAACCTTCGATACAAGCTAGTTGTAACGACCCTAGCTCCTTTCTAGCTCTTACTCATCACAGTCCCAATCCAGCGGGAGCCATCACATGATTTTGTTTTAGTTCGTTTCTAAAAGTAGAATCACGCACTCGAAGAAAAATAGAATTCAGGTCTTTTTTAACACTAACAAAGACAAATAGTTTATTCCGCTAAAATGTTGTGGCTTGGCTCTTCTCTATAGGGCTGGGTAATGGAATGTTTAATTTGACTTTGTTCCCGTACCCGTCCGTGCTATCGACACTACACCCGAACTTCGTGTTTTCCCTAAACCATCGTCACTGCTCCCGCCGAAGTATATACGAATAACATATTATGTGTAAAAGCATCATTATACCTGACGATCAATTAATTGTACAAGATTTTTCAGAACATTCTTGATTATTTATTTGTTGTTCTTAGAACAACATTCAGCACTAAGACATCCAGGCTACGTACAATACAGTGAATTCTCTTCACATAGCCACAGCAAACGGTATATCTCCGATTTTGATATCTCTGTGTACTTAGATGCATATAATAAGGGCTCCTTGCGGCTTGAAACATTGATACGGTTCCGCAGGAAGCACCTTAAGTTACAAATCATGATTTCTTAATTCCCCACCGATGTAAAACCGTGTTTTTAACCACACGTGCTTTAAATTCTTTCTTTTAGATTATCTTTCATTGCTTTACCAGTTCTGAGGTACTTTCCGTATTTGTATGCTACTTGGTATTTTCCCCATATTTGTAGGTTTCCAATTCTACACAAAAAATGCACATTGTTTCTAACTTAGAAAAAGTTAGATGCATAGTTCCCTTCAAGAGGAAAAGAATTTCCTGTGAAGTAAAAAAAAAACAAAAAAAAAAACGACATAACAATCTTAGTACATTTATCTACGTTTTTTCCATTGTTATTCATGTTCTACATGCTTCAAGAACAGCTCATCGCATCTTTGAAATGCGTGACTAGATATGTGTAACCTTGCATTGTAGCTTTAATGGAGCGTGTCTTGCATGTCAGAAATGTCTACATCAGATATTAAATAACAGAACTCAGCATCAACACGTCTGCGACATCTTTGCCCTTTGGAAGTTCTGCAAATTTTCATACCTCATAAGTAGGAGGAACTAGAATATAATGAGAAGGCATTTGTCCCATGCTGGTAACAATGCCTATGAGTTGTTAATGTTTGTCAAATTAAGTACCCAGACAACGACAGGGCAACAAAGTGCAGATATCAGTTGTAACTGATATTTTTCTCAAATTTACTTACAATAGGGAGAGCTGTGTCACTTATTTTTTGGCATGCAGGATGACGTTGCCCGTGCGTAACGATACGTACATGGTTTTTAAAATTATTCCGTCGTTTCTTTGTCTCTTAAATTGCAACTCGAATCACGGATAGTGCGTGAACACAGCTGACTGCAGTAGTAAACGATGGCGTGCTGTCTTCGCTAAAGAACAGTCATCTTTGCTTGGTTGCTAACAATAATAGACGTTTCATTAGGAAACACTGACATTTCATCCACTTGGATGTCCTGCATAATACGATCAGTGAGTAGTACATCTGTGACTGCCGCTCACGTTCAACTTTCGAATTTTGTATCCCACTTAGGCATGTCGTGGTCAATGTTAAGGCTGAATTCACGCTACTGAGCCTAGATAGTAAAATGAATTCCATGTCAGAGCAAGAAAGTGCCAAGCTAACATCTTTTTCCGTGCCGGCAGGTTAATTGCACCAAGGTTACGAAAAACACAGGGTGAAAATATGCTCTCAATTGCTTCGGCGGTTATACTCTTGAAATGCCACCAACCAGTTTGAGGAACTATGCAATAGAGATTTACACAATAAATGAAGAAAAAAAAAAAAAAAAAAGAGGCCCGGTTCGGGCTTTGTTTTTCATCAGGTTGGTGAAAAATTCCAGGCTCGGTCCGGACCAAGCCTGTACTGGGGAGTTTAGTATTTTGCTCAAGGAAAAAAAAAAATTCGTCTTACAAAACGAAGACTGGCTTGTGCAATGATCGTACGATGAAGATCACTGAGTAAAACGAAAGACCTCATCCGCCACCGGATGCGTTAACTAATTACAGCTCAAATCGATAAACCAGGCTGTAAGATGAGAGTCCTGAAACCGAACGGTTCGTTTATTTCTTTAAAGGTTGAGAGCAAATTCCGTCTTCACTTCGTTGATTTTGCCAATGGAAGCACGTGATTCCCCCCCCCCGAGAGATGTTTACATAAACTGAGTTTTGAGCTTCATGAAGCCAAAACCGAAACAAGCTTGTGGCATTATTCTTTCTACAACGGAAATGAAGAAGTTCGAAGTTTTTTTATACGTATTTGGGGATCGAGGCTACCTTGTTTATACAGTACTTAAGTGTAGAAGAGAAAACACGTTTACATTTGTAAGAGACTTTTGGAGTCAGGTATAAACACCACCTCATCTGTGTGACATCAAATGTCAACTCTGTGTGTTACATTTCCTTTACTACTGAGGTAGATTAGTTCTGTAGAGCAGCTTTGTTTGTCTAGAGCACGGAATCTCCAACATTTTCTGACTCGCGGATCACATGACAAAATGGAATACTACTCGCGGACCATATGTAAAAGGAGATTAAAACTGCATGTATTTACTATGGAGATCGATTATTTCAACGAGGTTTTCAATCCTAAAACTTAAATTTCGGAAAAAGAAACGACGCAGTTAACATAATACCTATGTTACAAAGAAGTCTGAAGTAAGTACCAAATATGCCTACATTTTTGAATACCCTTTATGAATTTCAGTTAATTGACTTATCGCAGCATGCGCATAGCAGATTTTGGAATTCAAAGTTATAGCGTAAAAGCCACTTGTCAGTAGCGATTTGAACCAGCATCCTTCTGCTCAGCCGAATGCTTTCGCAACTAAGCTACACCGACAAAGTTCGTCACTGAAACTTTGCCGTTTTGACACATGCGTCACTCTGAGGTAGGCATGTCACATATATTCCCGCCCTTGAGAAAGGGCTGGAACGGAATCGTACGTTTCCGGATCTGCCGCCAAACCACGCTTAAAGGAAGTCAGGATAAAGAATTCTCATTAATTTAAGATGATGTGTGGAACGAACATCACACATTTTTCGAAGAACTCAACGGCCAGGAGATTCATTTTTCGTTCGGGTGCCCGCTAATACAGCGTAAAAGCCATTTGTGGGTGGCAATTTCGAAACCGCATTTTCTGCGCTACAGCCAAATACTTTCCCAATTAAGCTACACCGACAAAGTTTGTCACTGCAACTTTACCGATGTGCGTCACCTCTGAAGTACGTACGTCACAAAGTCCATGTACCCGAGGTACTTGGATATTCATTTTTCCATTTCAAAAACGCATTTGTATTTTCTTTGTGGACAACTCTCTTGCAGGCCATTAAAAAATTAGTGCCCTGCTGAACGCGAGTTGAAAATCCCCGCTCTAGAGCAAGCCTTGCGTTATTTGCAATATGTGGCGACGAACGCTTGATGAAAGTCTGAAATTAGTTATGCCAAGCCCCCTAAAGTTTAGGTCAGGGCCAAGCAAACTTTAAAAATTAAAGCCCGCGCCGACTATTGTACGTCTAACACATGTCAGTTAAGCCTTAGAGTGTAGTGTTTTTGCGCACTCTGCTGTTTTATTCCTATTATAGCATTAGCCTTATTCTGCAAGCTTCCAGGGTTTACCCTTCTACTGGGTCCAACTGATCCACGTCATTAGATGTATAGAATAATAAGGTTTAATGACTGTAGAAATATTGGGTTTAACTTTAACTTCAACTTAACTGCCACTTGTTAACTTAAATTTAATGCATTTGACTCTTATTCTTTAATCCGTATTGTTGATTGAAGATCTAGCAATGTTTTAGTGTTAATTAAACACGTGAAATTCACTGGCAAGATTCAAGATTCAAGATGGCAAGATTCAAGATGGCAAGATTCAAGAATTCAACAGAAAACAGCATTTACGAATTCAATATCCACTTTTATTTGATTATAGGGCATGACAAGATATATTGGCATACAGTGCACTTAATGGTAATCAACTACTTACAGAAATCAAGTACTTCTAACTTCGAACTATCAACTTCAATAAGATATAACATTCACAGCTTCCAGCTTGCTATATACGTAATCCACACACATATATCTAATCGCTAATCTTATCGCATAGCATAGGGTACCCAGCAAACTGCTTTTATTTAGACTTTTCTCATCGTGTTATTCATCTTTAATTGAACTATGACTCACTGTCAGGATGCTAACTTTGAAAACCTCTTCGGGAAAAGTAATCTGTCGTTAAGTTCAGAAAAGCGTTTAAAGAAAAGAAATCAAATCTGGAAGTCTACACTGCCCGGAACGGCCCGGAAAGCTCTAGGGCTTTCCGGGCAGTTCCGTTTTGTAAACGTTTTCACAGTCTTCGTTTTGTAAACGTCTTCACCGCTTACAAAACGAAGACTGACTTGCAAAAATAATTAATCAGATAGCAACGTTCAGTGAGTGAACCGAATTTGCCATCGGATGCAGTGATTAATTACAGCTCAAAACCGAGAAGTCGAGCGGTAAGACGAGAGTCTGAAATGGAATGGTTTATTTCTCTTGAGGCTGAAATCAAATTCCGTTTTTACGTCGTTGGCTTTAGTGACTAAAACACGTGGCTTTTTTCTTTTCCCAGAAATGTTTAAATGAACAGAGTTATGACTTATAAGCTTCTCGAAACCAAAACCAAAACGACTTCTAGTGCCATTCGTTTTTACAGTGGAAATAAGGAATTTCGAAGTATTTTTTTACATATTTGGATATCGAGAGCCACTTTCGTTGTATTTAAATGTAGAAGAGGAAAATCATTTGCATTTACAACAGAAGTGCGCAGTAAGGCCTAAACCATAACTATGAGAGGAATTCCTACGAGAAATTGCACGTCTCTCTGCGTGACATTCCCGCTACATATTTTCTTCCATTTTTAAATTTCTTTTATGGACAACGTCTCGTGGGCCACTAAAAAGTGTTTCGCTGGCCACTAAATGATGTTTCCCGGCCACTGGCTAAAGAACAAAGCCCGGGATTTCCAATTTAAGGCCTGTGCGGACCTCTAACCAAATCTACATAGGAATACAGACTCTCAGAAGGAAGGTTAAATTAGAGGTGTACGTCACAGATGCCAGAAGCGTCTGCATATTAAGTTGTAGTTTACCCACAGAGTAACTTATTAAACACCGATAATCATGAGATTCAATGACAAAAGTAATAGCAAATATTGGGTGGTCGGAAGGAGACATGGTTATCAATGGACAAATTAAACCCCTATGATTTAAACCAGTGTGGAAGGTGGAGTCCTGACCTTCTAGTCGGTCCTGGAATGATCTACTCACTGCGATCAACACCAGCATCAGTAAAACCTCACCATCAAGAAACAGTGTGCTATAGCTCTTTGTAAAATTAAAGTACCTTCACAATTTACCAATAGCTTCTTTATGTAAGTCCCACAGCTAGTGCACCACATGATTTAAACAAGGTCATGAGGTCAATTTCGCATTCAGGACTCAAAAACAAACAAACAAACAAACAAACAAACAAACAAACAAACAAATTCTATCCAGTTCCTGGAACCAGTAAAAATTAGTGATGCTCATGGGGTTATTAAACACCAGAAAAAAAAAGCGTGGCGCTTCAAGGTTTGACTGTATTCAATATATTCTGATTTGCCAAGACTCTCAGAAGGAAGGTTAAATTAGAGGTGTACGTCACAGATGCCAGAAGCGTCTGCATATTAGAGGTGTACGTCACAGATGCCAGAAGCGTCTGCATATAGCCTGGCTGTGAAAACCACTCATACAGTGATCTTGAAATTATCCTACAGGCTGATGGTGCCACAGATACTGGTTGGCTGTCCGTCATCCTCTGTGTGGATAACGATATAAGCCATCCTTTTTCATATGCCTCAGCACGTGAAAGGAAATCCGAGTAAAATGTTTTGGCCTGTTTTGTCATTCTATTGAAACATTGGCAGAAGTCATCACATTTTATACAGCTACACACTGAAAGTCTTTCAAAATGTAAAAAAAAAAAAAAAAAAAAAAAAAATCGCTTCTTAGGGAAGTGTACTAAGCATTCGGACCTACCCTAAAATTTTCTAGTACTTCTTTTTTACTGTTTTCATACAGCCATTTCAAAATATGTGCTTTTTAAGACATAATTCTATACAGTTTGTATATTGTTTTTCTTTAAATTTATAAGATCAATCAAGTTTGCTGTAGTTATTATAACTGAATTTGAATATACATTATGTTACACGTTTAATCCCCACCTTTTTTTTTTTTTTTGCTGATCATTACGGGTTTTATGTGTGTTAACTTATCATCTCTCTCTCTCTCTGTCACCCTCTCCCGAACACTTGCAATAACCCAGTGGACTCTGTGTAGTAGGACCTGTAAACTATCTCTGAATAAAGTTAATTTACTATTACGCGCGCAATGCACTTTGAACATGACAAGACCACCGTTCCTTTCAGATAAACTAGGCGATAATTTTTGATGAGCTCTTTAAGAATTTTGGCACAGTGTCATCAGAGAAAGTATTGTTAATCTTCCTGGTTGTTTGGCTGATTGCGTCAATATACAACGTCGACTATCGGATTCCTTTTTTAAAAAGGTGTCTCTGCAAATATGAATAGATTATATTCTCTGTTACGCTTTATAGTTTTGTGGTGAATAAATTACAAGAGCGATCTTTTGAATTGAACTCCGCAGTTACTTCAAGATATAATTGATTTTCATGAAGAAATGCTCTTCTCAAGAATGATTCTGAAATTTTGAAATATTGTTCCAGTTAAGAATTTCTAGGCTTCCCCCTTCTTTTAATTTAATAAAAGCGCACGTTTTTTTCTCGGGCAAGGCCGGGTGTTTTTTTCTATTATCTCACATTATTTTTGCTTCATTTTATGAAGCCCTAGAATGTTATGTGTTGTATTCTATATATTAATAAAAGAGTGTCTCTGTGACATGTACTTTGAGGCGCCTGGTGCTTACAGCAGTAACATACGCGAAATCATTCTTTTTTTGGGGGGGGGGGGGGGTGATTGGATGTTTAACGACCACCCTAAGAAATTCAGTGAGCTATAAGCAGTCATCCGTCCCTTATTTAAGGCTACTGGTTCCAGGAAAGGGACAGCCCAGACAGCGCTATCATGCAGACAAACGCACGACCCATGCCTCACCTGGGGCTTCAGCCGATCTCGGACATGCAACCATCTCGGGCGAATGATTAGAAGCCAACGCTTCGTACCACTCATCCACTGGGTCGGCTTTTTAGGGTTTCACGATTACCATTAGCAGCTCGTTGTGCTATTAGTCGCCCAGCCCTAATTTGAGACCACTGGTTCCGAAGAGCGACACCCACGCCTCATCGAAATACGATACAATCTCCTCAACACCTAAATGTACACCCAAGCCTCAACACCTAAATGTACACCCAAGCCTCAACACTATGCCTCATCAAGCACTCAAGCCTCAACACCTAAATGTACACCCAAGCCTCAACACTATGCCTCATCAAGCACTCAAGCCTCGGGCGAATGGACAAGGACCAGTGCCTTAGGCCACTCTGCCACCGGGATGGCCATAGGAAAATCCGCTGCCATTACTTCGTGTTACGCGATAACCTCCGGGACGCATGTATACGTCGTCGACGGCATAACGAACTGCGAGAGTTATGGGTTTTAACCCTAAACGTTTTTATCACCTGAAGGAACTTTTATTTTCGATGTTTTTAAAAATTTGGACAGGCCAATGCCTACAAATTTAAATTCTTTTTGAGACTACTGTAGACGCTGTGATTTCAAGTGTTTTCTCATTGGCGACGTGAAATAATTGTTCAATAATGCCGTTGTGTTGTTGAGAATATAGTTGTATATGATCCCTTCGCATTTTTCTTATTTAAATGGTAACTGAGTTTGTTCTCCATATTACTGAAAGTAAATGTCTTAGAGATTGCAACACAATTTCTCCATGATAAATTCATAAAAGGTAAGCGTTTTGCCACATCAGACGACATAAAAGAAAATTCGCTGATGGAGCTGCGTGATCTCGAAACAATCCTTCAAGTACTGTTCCTTGAAATGGAAAAAACACTGAGTGTGAAGCACATAGGTATCGTTTATTCCCAAACAATGTGTTTTCTGGGTTTACAATTTCATACAGCATGGCTCGTATTACGGAAATCCTGGTTAATCTTATTCTGAAATTAAAGGACTCTTGCCCATAAGATGTACAACTTAAAAGACATATTTACGCGAAAGAAATATGACTTAATCTCACCCAGGTTTACAAGTTTGCAAAATATAAATAAATAAATAAATAACATGGTATTGCAGCCTCACAAAGAAATCCAATTTCTTATGAGAAATGCTGACAGAGTTTAAACTTCATGGCAATGCTACAAGGTTGTTCACTGAATTATGATTCAGTGCCCTTGTGTGAAGGGTTCGTTGGACCTTCGCTTGTGAATGGCTTTAGAAGTTCTGGGGTTTTACCTGTATTTTCGCCGATGACGAAACAAATAAATGAAATATCCGCTAAAATTATAAGTGGTTCCTTGCAGTGAAGTATATGTTTATTCGGTGAAGTTATGGGGAAGATCTTTCAAGCTTACTCCTGATTAATTAGCATTATTAACTCGATGATCCGCTTCTGCTTATTACTACTCCGTTAGACTTTTCTTCAGTTATCTCATTTCTAAGTTTTCGCTTTCGATCTTTATTTCTGTTCTGTCTCAGTTTTCGGCTTATTGGTTCCTCGTTTCCTTCTTCCGTCGTCTTCACGACCCAGAGGAAAAGCCTTTCCAACCGCTCACTTCTTTAAGGTCAATCAGAAGTCCCCTTTCGTTGTTCATTTACATCTCCCCTTGTCATATGTAGAGGATTTTAGGAAGGAAGTGTCTGACCCCAGGTCTCAAACAGCCCTTAGAAATAGGAAGCTAGGAGATTTGGGCTAGAGTGGCCGATAGGAAAGTGATACGGAAACGAAGTAGAAAGGGGGAGGAAGACGCCCTTATTTATTACCGGGGGTGGGGGTGGGGCAGTGCCCAGGGTCCGACGGCTTAACGTGCCCATCCGACGCACGGCGGATATTTAGTGAATCGAGCGTTCGTACGTGTCCCTGGGATCAAACCTGAGGTCCTTTCCGCGGCCGTCACGAACGTTGCCCACTAGGCCACCCGTGGCCTAGTGGGCAAGCGAATTTTCCAACAGCGAATTTTCTTTTATGTCTCCCCTCCGAATCTCCAGCCTTTTTATATCCCTGTCCATCAGCTATTCGCAGAAGGCCCGAGAATTAACTTCTAATCGTCTTCTCTCTGCTGTTACCCCCCCCCCTGTTCTTCGACCCACCGTGAAAACTCTCTCCGTTAGATGTGAGAATTTCTTTACATCTCCCTACGAAGAACATTGTCAAACACCCCATCGCAGCAAAGTGAAGTCGTAAAATCGAACTCGGCTATTTCTTCGTATGGGACAGCTAAGAAGCGAGAGTCCTGTGTCATTTACACAGCTACGTGGGATTGGGGAAAAGGGACCGTCTCCAATCAAAACGCTAAGAAAAGGGGATATGCTTCAAACTCACCATATTAAAATGGTTACCAAAGTTCACTCCGGTTAAATCTATGATCTCCTGGTTACAGCAAGAAACAGGTGACACTGGGATGACGTTTCTTACAGATCCTGCCAGCTGTACTAAACAGACACATAGTTGTCTTGGAATCAGGAACATGGAAACGCCTCTCACATTCGGATAACCTCACCTGGTTTTTTATTCCAAGAGAGAGAGAGAGAGAGGGGGGGGCGTTGAAATGACATGTTTATAAGTTAGGGCACCTCATGATAGAAGGCTCTAAACTTTTTGCTTTTTCCCAGGGCGTAGGCTTACTTTCTTTTCTGGACTATAAATTTGGAGCAGGTAAACCTTTATCCACTCTTTATTTCATGCTTTTCCAGTCTCAAGTACGAGTACTTTTATTTCTCGGCTGTAAAGTTTAACATTCAGAAAATGTCAATGATTTTATTCTATTTAAGAGGATTTTTGCTACATCTATTCAAAAGGAGTACAGTTGAAAGCACAACTGTTCTTTAAACAGTTGAATAACACGCTTTGTGCATTGTCGAACTGGCAAAAATTAGTTTGAGAATTACTACGGTCCATAAACATTTCAGATCTTTACTTCTTTTTCATATAGTAGAATAACACTAATGGTATTAAATGAATCACGATCTTACTGTGGATTTGTTTTGCTAGATTTACTCAAACTAGCTGTCGTAATCTGTTGTTATACTCAATCACTCCGTCCCTAAAGTAAAATTTTCCTTTTTAAGTTGCCAAGATCGTAAATAATTAATGTATTTATCTTTGTAAAATTATAGTAATAAATGCACATATTTTCGGAAAGTTTTCATAACACTAAAATTTGCTGGGAATTTGGAGATTTAATGCTATTATATTCTAGCTCCAGAGAGAGAGAGAGAGAGAGAGAGAGAGAGAGAGAGAGAGAGAGAGAGAGAGAGAGAGAGAGAGAGAGAGAGACTTGTTAGGGGACTCTTGTTACAGCTCATAATATTAAATTTTCCGTACATAAAGATTATTTGTAGGCCTGCTGGTATCCCGATATTAATGATATAGGACATTATTTATAGCATATCGTGATCTCACAAAATACGAGGTGTGTTCAATATAAGTTATGCCTCAGCGCAGGTGTGTCTCGCATGACTTGTTGCCTGGTAACCAGTCTGACGGCAAACGGTTATTTATTTATGTCATTAGCTTCATTTTACTGCGTAATAGAATTCCATACATCTATTAGTTCCTATTTCATTGTGTTTAAAATGGGTGATTCTTTTTCGACTGTGTCGACGGGTGTCAAATAACGATCAATCAGAGTTTTTAATTCATGAAAATGTACTTCCCAAAGAAATTCACACTGGATTAGTGGCAGATAATGGTTCTGGAACTTAGGACATAAGCATTATTCGTCGTTGGGTAAGAAAATCAAAGTACAATGAATAGGAATGTTGGCCGTAAAGGAACAGTTACTGAGTGGGAGGCCTGTAATCACAACTTGCGATTTGAATAAGCAAAATGTCGACAAGTTCATCAGGGAAAATCAAAGAATAACTCAAAGAACCATTTCAGATAAGTTGAACATTAGTTTAGGTGGCGTCAACGATATTGTTAAGGTTTTAGGGTACAACAAAGTTGTGGTCGTGGGGTACCGCGTCACCAAAAGACTGAAATGAAGAAATCAAGACTTGAAACGTGCCAAAGTTGTTTGCTCGCTATGAAAAAATGCAAGTGGTTTTCTCCCAAACATTCCGACGGGTGATGAGAGTTAAGTTCGCCATTATGACCCAGAAATGAAAAAAATAATCGCTGGAATACAAACACCAATCTTCTCCTCGTGCGAAAAAAAATCAAAACTCAAGTTTTTTCAGCTAAGTGCAGGCTCACTGTGTTCTGGGACTATCGGAGCATTGTTCATTAGGAGTACATACAGGGCCGGCTGGACCATAGGGGCGACCAGGGCGGTCGCTCTGGGCCCCGCGCCTTCAGGGAGCCCCGCAGTTTAGAAAACAAAATAATTTTCGGTAAAATTTTTTTTAAATTTAATTACATTTTTTGTAATTTTGGGGCGCAAGGCCCATAAAAATATATTTTTTAAGTTTTTTGTTTGTTTCCAATCTCACCATTTTCGAATACATTATCCCCCCTGTTCGTCGTACGGACACTGAGATTTGCAGATTCGAAATGCTTTTCGTAACCACCTTAATCTTTTCCGCATTCATGAAATAGCAAATTAAACTTCCTCATTTTATGGTATACCCTAATTTTATATATCCAATAATTTGTGTGAAAACCTGATACTTAAATTTTAGGAAATGAAAAGAACAATATCTAAGTTACTTTCGGACTACATATGGAGGCCACTTTTCCAACATTACAAGAAATTGAAAAAAAAAAAAAAAAAAAAAAAAATGGCAACTTTCATATATGAAAGCGTATAAAAGTTTAGAATGTCCCTAATTTGTCAGTTACTCCACTGTTTATTAAAAAACAATCACTAAACACGTATAAGGAAAAAATCCTGTTTATACCAATTTATTTTAGAGGGATCCTTATTATAGTTCCTATACAAAAATATTCGCTATGAGAAAATATTTGCTAAGCAGGTATCTTTTTATCATTTTGTGAATAAGCTGTTATAAGAGTCACAATGCAACCTAAACCTCTTCTCCCGGGAAAGAAAATCTTAGATTTTAACACTTTTTACTCTCTCTCTCACCCCCCCCCTCTCTCTCTCTCTCGCTCTCTTTCTCTCTCTCTCTCTGTCTCTCTCTCTCTCTCTCTCTCTCTCTCTCTTTCTATATCTCTTTCCCTCTCTCTTTTTCTCTCTCTTTTTCTCTCTTTCTATTTCTCTCTTTCTATATCTCTTTCCCTCTCTCTTTTTCTCTCTTTCTATTTCGCTTTCTCTCTCTTTCACCCTCTCTCTCTCTCTCTCTCTCTCTCTCTCTCTCTCTCTCTCTCTCTCTCTCTCTCTCTCTCTCTCTCTCTCTCTCTCTCTCTCTCTTTCTATATCTCTTTCCCTCTCTCTTTCTCTCTCTCTCTCTCTCTCTCTCTCTCTTTCTCTCTTTCTATTTCTCTCTTTCTATATTTCTTTCCCTCTCTCTCTCTCTCTCTCTTTCTATATCTCTTTCCCTCTCTCTTTTTCTCTCTTTCTCTTTCTCTCTCTCTTTCTCTCTTTCTATTTCTCTCTTTCTATATTTCTTTCCCTCTCTCTCTCTCTCTCTCTCTCTCTCTCTCTCTCTTTGTATATCTCTTTCCCTCTCTCTTTCTCTCTCTCTCTCTCTCTCTCTCTTTCTATATCTCTTTCCCTCTCTCTCTCTCTTTCTCTTTCTCTCTCTCTTTTTCTCTCTTTCTATTTCTCTCTCTCTCTCTCTCTCTCTCTCTCTCTCTCTCTCTCTCTCTCTCTCTCTCTCGTTTCTCTCTTTCTCTCTCTCTGAACTTTCAGTCAGTATTATGGTATTTTTCTTAAGCTTAAAGCAAATACTTCTTTGAGATAATCGTTTTGTCTTTACGGTAGTGTTCCTGTGTCTTCCTCACGAACGATAATTTTCAGAAACGACTTTATTGAAATATGATATTTATTTTTTAGTGCCCATAATGAAATTTTGCTCTGGACCCGCAAGAGCTCCATCCGGCCCTGAGTACGTAGCCACTGTCAATTCTGAGAGCTACGCGCATATATCAAAAAAGTGTGCGTGGGTGGGGAAAAACAAGCTAATGGTTTTGCAACACGATAACTCTCTTCCCCCTCCTCCCCGTCAGTGCTTTCAACTCAGATGCGTACAGAAAATCGGGTTTGAAGTTCTTGAACACCCTACCTACAGCCCAGATTTGGGGCAGTCCGACTACTAGTTGTTTTCCGCTCTCAAGAGACATCTGAAAGAAATTCGGTTAACCTGTTTCGAAAATGCTCAAACCGCTACGAAGAAATGGTTTCGAGAACAACTTGAAGATCTTTTTAGAGACGGATTTAAAAACATTTTTAAAAGTTAGCTTATCTCTATCGAGCGTGAGGGGAACTATATAGAAAATTAAAATATATAAATCAAAGTTGAAATTCTGAGCTTTGTTCCTGTTTTGTTTCAGTTTGATACCTTGCCATTGGGCTTGCACATAAATATGGAGGCATTACTTTCTGAACAGCCCCGGCCTGTAATAATAATAAATACGGAAAAAGCGCTTTATGCTCATTTTACATGCCCATGTAGATTAAGATTTTAATTCAGGGTTGGTTTTATTTCATTTACGTACTGTACCAAAACTACTATTCTCTTAAATGATTCATGTTTTTTACAGGTGAACAGATATTTTATTTGTCGTGCATTATAAGAAAGGAGAAGTTTAGGAAGAAAGCAAGAAAAGAAAAGTCACTCGGTGAGAAAGCTCTCTGTGTCACCACGGAGAGAAAGCTTCAAGAAGAAAAGAATTGAATGTAAACTAAAAGGGAAAAAATAATCTAAAAGAATAAGAAATACTTACAAAAATACTAAAAATGATATCGAGAAAATGTTACATAATTCAATTATTCGTGATCAAAACATGTTAAGACTGCTGGGAGAAAAAGTGGAGAAATTTACACTTGAAAATAAAGCAAAAATAAGTTACAGGAAGCGTGTGAGAAAAGATAAAAATTGATTAACTTAAAGAAAACGTTAAAGGGTGAACGTCTTTTTTTTAATGGCTCAAAGTGTTGATATTAGCTGATATAATTTGAAATTTCATATTTTAAGTGCGCGAACATTTTTAATCAAATGATTTGAAATAAAGTACTTTTCTTCCGATAAAAAAGAAATGCGTTAGTGTAAGGATTTGAAAACGAAATTTTGCAGTTAGTAAAAAGTAATTCCTGTAAAAGATATGTCTGAATTATTGCAAGAACATACGCTAATAAATATGTTTCTCAGCCGCACCAAAATGCTTACAGCTATTTTCAACTCATTAGCGATGATTTGGACTGGTTGATGGCACGACCAAATATGCATGAAGGCATGATAACTTCGAAAGTTATGAGTCCTTTTAAGAGGAATATAAAAGTTTATGGTTGGTTGATTTGCATGATGTTTTATAAGAGTAGCAAAAAGATAACTAAAAAGTATGTCGCAAAAGATAAAAACAAGAAACGGTATTTAAATGGCAGGCACTAGACAAAACAAAAATCACCGAACTTGACAAAAACAAAAAGCACCGGTGTACAACGTTCATTGTAAAAAAATTCAGAAATTCACGAACCACTTTCCGTGATTCCTTTCGTGAATTAATGAAACATATATTTCTGAAAATACAACACACATAAAAATTGGAAAAGGAGTGAGACAAGGTGACACCATATCTCCGAAGCTCTTTAATGCCACATTGGAAAATGTCTTTCAATCACTGAACTGGGAAAATAAAGGCATAAAGATTAATGGAGATTATCTAACCCACCTTCGTTTTGCTGATGACGTAGTCATTTTTGCAACTACCCCATCAGAGCTACAGAGTATGATGCAGGAACTTGCTGACAAGAGTAAAGAAGTGGGATTAAAAATGAACTTTCAGAAGACAAAAGTGATGTTTAATGCTTTTACAAGAAATGAAGATTTATCGATTGATGGAGAAAAGCTGGAGATAACAGACACGTACGTTTATCTTGGACAGCAGATATCAAGTGAGGGTCACATTGGTGAAGAAATTAATCGGCGTACAAAACTTGCCTGGAGAGCTTTTAGAAGAAACAGCATAATTTTCAAGAGCAATATGCCATTATGTCTTAAAAGAAAAGTGTTTGATCAATGCATCCTTCCAGTACTTACATATGGTGCAGAGACGTGGACCTTAGCTAAAAGAGACATACAAAGGCTGCAGACAACTCAAAATAGCATGGAGAGGTGCATGCTTGGTGTAACCAGGAGAGATAAGAAGAGGAACACGTGGATCCGAAAAATGACAAGAGTGGAAGACATCATGATCAGAGTTAAATCCCTGAAATGGCAATGGGCTGGACATACTGCCAGAAGGACAGATCATCGATGGACAGCCGAAATTTTAGATTGGATTCCAAGGGACAGGAAAAGACCCAGAAGAAGACCACATGGAAGATGGGTGGATGAAATTCGAAAGTATGCGGGAGTGACATGGAGGAGACTGGCACAAGACAGACCGTTGTGGAGGAAACTTGGGGAGACCTACGTCCAGCAGTGGATTGATAATGGTTGACAATGATGATGATGATGATGATATTTCTGATACTATCTTTTCCGTGAAATGACGGAAAGAAACCTGAATTTCACGGATACTTTGTACTCGAGGAAAATTCTGAATTTTCAGAAATCTTTCCACAATTCCTTTTGTAGCCTATATCAACGGAAAAACTCCGTTCTCAATTTTATCTATTCATATGACGAAAACATTCCAGTAATAGGAGGCATTCGTGGGAAAACTTCAGGTTTGATTAACTGTTAAATTTCAATCGTCTCTGAAAGGAACTGATTTTGAAATTGAGTAGCGAGATCCCATACTGTGTTGGGCACCATCTATATACACTGAAGTGCCAGGGAAACTGGCACAGACGAGCTTATGCAAAATGCATAGCAACGTAACCTATGCGCTTACTCAGTTGCGTCCGCCAGTGCGTATATAAATCGTAGACATCCTTGCCAGCTGTCAGAGCTGTTTTCAGCATGAGAATGACAAGTAATAACGATTTAAGCGATTTTCAACGCGATGTCATAGTTGGCGCTCGTGAGATGGGCCATAGTATTTCGGAGGTAGAAACGAAGTTCGGGTTTTCATGGACGACCATTGCAAGGGTGTAACGTGACTACAAGAATTCCGGCAAAACCTTCAACCTACGATACCAGTGTGGCCGCAAAAAGGCATTGAGTGAACGTGACCATCGTCGGCTGTCAAGAATCGTTTCACGCGATAGGCGTGCAACACTCTCGCAGGTATAATCGGAATTCAATGCTGCAGCCTCAACAAGCATCAGCGTCTGGACTGCGCAACGTACCCTGCACGACATGGGCTTTAGGAGCCGACGCCCAACTCGAGTCCCCTTGATGGGTGCACGACACAGAGCTATGCGCCTCGCTTGGGCACGGCAACACCGCCCCTAGACACTTGATGACTGGAAACAAGTAGCCTGGTCTGACGAGTCGCGTTTCCAACTGTATCGGGCAGATGGAAGGATTCGTGTGTGGCGCACACCCAATGAAGCCATGAATCCCGCCTGTCAACAGGGAACTGTAACGGCTGGTGGGGGGTCTGTAATGGTATGAGGTGTGTTTAGCTGGACTTCACTGGGACCCCTGGTACGTCTACAAACTTCTGTGACCAGCCAACGCTATATGCGCATCCTTTCTGACGAGGTACACCCGTTCATGTCCTGCATTCATGCTGATGGGTTGGGCCTGTTCCACAGGACAATGCACCTCCACACAAGTGTCGGGACGCCACATTATGGTTAGAGGAGCATTCATCTGAGTTTGGAGTGTTGCCATTCCCACCCAAGTCCCCAGATCTGAACGTGATAGAACACATTTGGGATGCCATGCAACGCGCTATCGAACACAGGAATCCGAGACCCCGGAATACATCCGAATTGTGGAACGCTCTGCAGGAAGTATGGTGTGCATTGCATATTTCCAGAAGCTAGTGAAGTCCATGCCCCGTCGTATTTCTGCAGTCCTGCGCCCCCTTGGGGGATCTACCAAGTATTAGACTGGTGTACCAGTTTTTCTGGCACTTCAGTGTACATTTTGTTACCGTAAGAAACTGGGTATTTAAATTGTTGTACAGGCGATTGACAATGTCTGTTTCAGTCTGTGGAATCTTTGAAACAAAGACTATTATAGTTATCAAGAGCAAATTTTATATTTAGAAGTTTTGTGAAATAATGCTATAAAACAGTAAATTTACCTTTTCGAAAAATCACGATGAAAAAAAATATTTAATTTGTGATAAGTCCTCCTACAGAAAAAAAAATAGAATTATTACAAGCGTATTCAAAAAATAACTTAATAAGCTTCAACAGAAAATAAAATATTACTCGCGTTAATGAAGGAAAAAAAAAAAATATCGTCACGCTGGAAGTTTTACCTTGAGCGTAAGTGTGATTCCGAAGACGTACTGGCTCAGAGGTTAAGACGCACGACTAGTGTGGACCCAACCCAATTAACCTTGGTTCGGTATCAACTTCTGGAGCGAAAGGATATATCTGGCGTACGGGCTGAAAAATTCAGGGTTTTCGATTTTGCGAAACTTCTGTTTAAATGCGGAAAAACTTTTAACTGACTTTTCTGAAATAAAAGGAATTATTGACTACGGAAAATCTATAAAAATACGGAAGTTAAAAAAACGGGCACTTTTAAAAACGGAAATTTTGCTAAAAGGCGGACACTTACCGGCAACTTTTATGCACGTTATTTTCAGAAAATTTCCGTTAATTCATACCACTTATTTTTACAATGTAAGAAAGACAGCGAGAAGATGCATCAGAATGATCGCTTGAAATGCTACTCATGGTTTCTGAATCGTTTGGTAGAATAAAGAAAAGCTGGAAGCCAGCACACTCACGAACAAAACTGTCACACAGACATAAAACATGCACACATTACACGTCTCATCCGTAGGGGCAATGTCGCCACACAGCAAAACATATGATGTCTCACAGAGTTGGAAACAGGTTAAAAGTTTTGGACCCGGACCCGACCAGGACCCGTACGTCATATGATTGGAGTCGACCAGGACAATCTGCCAGGACAATCTGCTTTGAACTATATTTTATACATAGGGCGTCCAAAAAAGTCTATCCGCAGAGTAAATCTTGGGTTCTATGGAAATCGAACAAATATATTATAGAATGTATAATTTACTCAAGTATTGAAACTGTCGTCCTTCATTTGCAAGACATAACCTAACTGTTTTACAAATGCTTTCAAACACATCTGCAAGACTCATAAAGTCCCTCCGCAGTAATGTTAAGACTGTTCGACCTAATTTCGATGGCGCTACAGACAAAAGTTTTGGATTAAGCAACGTGTTCTATGTTTAATTTCAGTTTTTGCTCTTTTCTTGAAAACATATCGAGCTTCAGAAAATGTTTCATGGCAACACCAATTTTCACAAGTTTTTTATGAGTTGAAAGTTTCCAAAATGTGGATGTTGTTTTCATGATTGCCCCTCAGAAGGAAGGGACACTTTTCCTTCTGAGGACATTCTTACTTCATGTTGTATGACAAATCGTTTTTCAGTCCGCGGGCACCAGTATCGGGCACAAATTCCACAGTGCGCATTTTTCTTTGAAAAAAAAAAAAATGTTTTTTTGCTTTTCACAAATAAAACAGAAATAAAACCGGGTCGAAATCGGGTCTGGAACACCTTACCCGATCCGTTTGAACAACTAGATATTATCAACCCGTTTACCCGTGACCCGTTTCCATCTCTGATGTCTCAATAGGCATGAAAACGATGTGTGAAGTCATGCAATGATAACATAAAGTCCAATTTCGATAAATGCTAAGAATTTGTTCAGCGAAAATAGTGATTTATTTAATAAGCTATAACGTAATTTGTCTTTCCGCTGTAACTTAGTCCTTACGTAAGTAATTACGTTATGTGTGCTAAAGTCAATGTAATATTAGAAGGTATCCATACGCATTACAAGAAAGAGGTCAATTGTAGTACTTACAAATACGTTTATTTTGCTTGCATGGTTTGTACTCCACACTCACATCCCGTTTATTGGCGTACTCAATACAGTATCGGTGATTTAACATCCAATCACAGTATAACAGCACGTCTATCATCAATAACATCAATCCCCGTAAAGAATCGCTGCATTGCCTTTTTATCTATCGTTCTTATCCGGCCACACATACGTCACTCTTGTTCCGACCTCAGTGTGTTGCCAACATCATTCTCGTTTGAGGGAAAAGACATAACGTTGTAAGGTTTGAAAATGTCTAAGAGAACGAACTCAAATTTACATAGAAAAAGAAACTCAAAGGAAAGTTAAAATAGAATATACGCTAAAAAGTGCTTTACTAGAAAAGGTAAGCAACGAATGATGAATTGCAATTCATAGAAAAGGTAAGCAACGAATGATGAGTTGCAATTCATAGAAAAGGTAAGCAACGAATGATGAGTTGCAATTCATAGAAAAGGTAAGCAACGAATGATGAATTGCAATTCATGGAAAAGGTAAGCAACGAATGATGAATTGCAATTCATAGAAAAGGTAAGCAACGAATGATGAGTTGCAATTCATGGAAAAGGTAAGCAACGAATGATGAATTGCAATTCATAGAAAAGTTAAGCAACGAATGATGAAAGCAATTTATATTATAGCCGTTTAACTCAGTTAGAGAGAGATTTTATTATATCTTTTTGTATTTAAAAAAATATGTAGTGGACAAAAGCTGAAGAAAGGAGAGAAAACAAATTAAGGAGGTTGTCTTATACATGATTTTATGACTGATATTAACTGATACTGACATGCATGGCTTGCTTTGAACAGCAGATAGTCAAACATTTTTATAAAGCAATGGAAAATACCTGCAGTAGACGATTTTCAAAGTACTTTTATTTTCAGCATAGAAGACTGCTCACTAAATAAAATATATTATTCATATTTTGTAAAAAACAAACAACGACAAAGAAGGAAGCACTTCATTTGAGCATAGACTGTATTATTACAATGATTCAGTTGCATTTCCTTAAAAAAAGAAAGAATGAAATCCAGTGAAAGAGCAATAGGGGCCATTAAATGAAGTGAATTGTGCCCATTCTTTTAGACAGCTACCTCTTTATGATCATCTTGCTCTCAGAAACCAAAGGATAATAAAATGTCGAATATTTTGTAATAGGCAAACAAAAAGTTTTCATAGTAAATCGTTCTGAAAACGTTTCTTTGCTGATCATGAGAAACATTATTTGTAAAGTAAAAACTTTGCTTCCAATTTTTTAAGCACGTGTTTTTATTTTTTTTTCAATGGAAATATTTAACAGAAGGCAGAATGTATTATGAAAATAATTTTTCATTTCATAGGCTAAAACAAATACAAGAGCAGAGTTAAAATGGAAGAATCAGGAAGTATGATTTTACTGATGTGTCTACATTTTGTTACGGCTTACTGGCTATATATTTAGGAAGAACAACGACCCTTGAACTTTTCCCTTTTTTATCCAACTGTAAATTTATTCTACAGTATGATGAAAGATCACATATTCTAAGTTCCATTTTTTTAATTTTTTTTATGGTAACACTTTATGAAGAAAATTTTTTGAAGGTGAGTTTAACGACTACTACGAGTCCAATCCCAAATTTAGGGACAATGGTTCTAGGGAGAATAAGCAGACAGCCCCGCAAGATAAGCGCACTGTCCAAACCTTCCTTATCCAGGGAACTAGTCTTGATCCAACTCGGAGCATTAGCCAGAATCCTACGCCTCTGACCTCTCTACCAATATTATAGTAAAAGAATCAAACTATTTTATCATTATTTGTAAAGTCGCAGAGAAACTTTTGGTGGCCTCTGCGGTCTCTGAGAAGCTGGCATCTGACCATTCATCCGGCATGGGCGCGAGCCGGACACCCCAATCAGGCATAGGTTGTGCGCTTATATGATGGCCCTTACTCTGTCCTTTTTATGGGACCAGTGGCCCCAAATTAGGGACTGGTAATTGCTCACAGCCCTCAGAGTTGCTTATAGCGGTTGCTAAACTCCGGACACACACACACACATACTGACAGAAACCGACTTAGAAATTTTGTTGCCTTGGGAACAGCGAAATTTGTGGCCCCTAATAATTTTTTAAATGCCCTCGATTGCCTCTTACGGCATTGTTAATGTTGATTTGAAAGATATTTATTTTATAGTGAACGCTATTTTAACAAATGCTTATCTGAAATTGTCGTAAACAAAACCAGCTGTGACGGTTACGGCCACACCAATCGTCGCCGATAGGCATGGCCATTTTTGGGTTAGGTGCGTTTGTATTTCTAGTGCTTTTAAAGTGTAGCAGACGGCTGGTTGAATCGTCAAAGATGACGTCAACAGTTCCGCATTCTGACGTCATATCTGCCAGTTAGAGTTAGCAGCATCTCAACATCAAAGTAGGATTTCAGAGGTGTCATTCCAAGCAATTGGATTACAGACATGAACACGTGATCACGTCAAGATCATGAATATCATATTGGCTTTGCAAGGGTGTTTTTTTTTATTATTTATCACATAATTAATTTGTTTTTACTAAAGCAGTCTTACATTAAATGTTTTCAGAGTTGATATATTTACATCGTAAATTTTTTCATTAAAGATGAATAATTACTAAAAAAAACCCTACGCACACAATTTGGGACTCCTCAAAAGGTGAGGCCCGGGCGCCGCGTGTCCATGCGTAAATCAGCCCCTGCACATATGCACACTCGCAAAGAACTTTAGGGCCGCCCCGGTGGCGCAGTGGTCTAAGCGATGACCTCTGATCATTCGTCCGAACGGGGTCCGGGTTCGAATCCCGGTGAGGCATGGATGTTGTGTTTGTCTTACGGCACTAGCTCTCTCCCTTCCCTGGAACCAGTGACCCTAAAATTAGGGACGGGCGACTGCTTATAGCCCATTGAGTTGCTCACGGTGGTCGTTAAACCTCCAATAAAAAAAAAAAAAAAGAACTTTAGGAGTATAACAAGAACAATATATCCATTCCTCCTTCTTGATCATCAACATCTAGTCGAGCTAAAATTAAATTTCCTGCTTCAGAAAAACCAGAATGCTTTCAAGTTAAAGGCATTTGAACTTTATAAGAGGAAAATGTACTTCTCGTTTTTCTTTTTTTAGGGACGGGAGGAAGGGGTGTAGAAAGCTGATGAACTTGAACGAACTTCAGCTTCTGAATTCACGTTTCCCCATCGGCTTTTTGTGAAGTTTGTTTAAATATTTTTCTAAATCTTTTTTCAAAAGTTTCAGCATTTCTTTCACATGGGAACGAAGCAACTGAGTTTCCGGTGGCGCAGTGGTCTAAGCGATGGCCTATGATCATTCGTCCGATAGGGGTCCGGTTTCGAATCCCAGTGGGGCATGGATGTTGTGTTTGTCTTACGGCACTGGCTCTCTTCCTTCCCTGGAACCAGTGACTATAAATTTGGGACGGGCGACTGCTTATAGCCCATTGAGTTGCTCGCATGGTGGTTGTTAAACCTCTAATAAGAAAACAAAACAAAAACTGAGTTTCCCTCGAAAACTGAACTCAGAAAATTCTATAGGCATATAGTGCAAGGGTGCTACATGATTTTTGAGATAATGCATAAGTGGAAGGGAATACAAATACAAAACCACACTTGTAAACTGGAAGAAAAATTCATTACTTCTTTTGCTTTTTCCTAACGTCCGAGTGGATGTGTTGACAATTAATGAGCACAAGAGAGAGAAGGAGAGCTGTGCTTTTTTCCTTCCCTTTATAGGGATGTCCCGATTCAATCCTCGGGAATAACAATTTGACTTCATAATTTGTAGCTCATATTTACAATTTCCAACGTAAAATCAAGTATTTACGTACATCTGCAATTTGTATGGTGAATTTTGTTTCCGATCAAAATTTCCTTGAAAAATTATTATGGAGTTAAGAAAATAGTGTTTCATAGATTTTTAATAATTTCGGTGAAAACTAGAGGCACAGAGAAGTAAGTCATAAGGCTCCAGGTTAACGAGTCAAGTGATCAAGTCAAGTACTTCCTCATCCGGTTTCATCCTAATTTAATTTATGCTTTGAATTGAAAAAATGAAAAATGAAAACCCTGACGGTATAAATAAAATAAGAGAAATACAACTGCAGAGGAAAGAAAAAAATTTCCTTTTTGACGTCTCTCCAGTGGCACGACAACAAATCTCAGGTCTAAGCACACACACAGTTCCAAGATGTTTTTAATCAGTGACGTCGTAATCATAATTCGATCTGAGCTACAAGAGAATACATTTTTTCTGAAGAGTGTAAGGCATGAATCGAAGCCGACAGTAGCATCTCTACACCGTAAAATAACAAAGGACTTTTAAAATTAAAAAAAAAAAAAAAAAAAAAAAAACAACAACCTTGGCTTGGTTTTACTGAAATTTTACAAAGCATTATTCACAAATAACATGAATTTAAGCTTTCACATTTGCTTGATTTTTGTATAAACCCATTCCAACAACAATCAGTTAAAAGATACAACTGCATATATACATGAATTGCATCCACACCAGTTTTGTCGTAATACGGAATAAAATGTGCCGAAACCGAACCGTTATTCAGCGTCAGTTACCTTTTTAAGGTGGAAAAACATGTCAGAAACTTTTGTGTTACTGAAAAGCAGAAAGCGAAAAAATTCTGTTCAGACCGATGGCATAAAATGGCAGAGTTCAGTTGCAAATAAATTACTATATATGCATTTATATTTTTTCTTTTAAATGTATAATTATGAAATATGGAAAACAGCTGCATAGACTATGGACAAAAATTGCAAAAGCAAATATTGTAAAACATATAATCAGTTAACAATACATTCCGCGGTCTCAATATATATCGGCAAGGCATAATTTTGGTAACTGTTTCTAAATTCAGCAACACTCTCCTCTTAAGCTGATTTCTGCGTTCGTAAACAAAAGAGGTCGTCACTTAGAAGGGCCGAAGAGCCAACATCGTTCATTCGTCTGGGAAAGTTTTCTGTGCTGTTCATCTTTTGTTGAAATAACAGCCCTGTTTCTTGCCACAGCATACCAGTATGAGAGAAGCATTGCAAAGCGGGGTAAAAAAAAAAAGAAAGAAACTGTTAGGGAAAAGAGAGTGGTTTTCCGACGGCGCCATCTCCTCTTCCCTCGGCATCCTTCAGATGGAATCCGCATCTGCATCCGAGAGATAACTCTTATCATCCCCCTTGTTTGCCCACGCCGTGTTAAAAGGATTTTCTAAGGAGAGCACTCTCTCCACCATCGCGGTAGCATCGTAAATTGAGGCGGACTCTGACATAACCACCAAGTGGCAGAACCGCCGCCGTAGACTCTGAACGGAGAGTCTTATCTAAACTTGAAACTGATGCGCTATTTGTTCCGACGGATAGGACCACAATAAACAGATGAATTAGCGGGAAGCTGCGCCAGTTTGCCATCTGTGTCAAACACAGTCTTCATCTACGTGGGAGAGATTATAAATAACCTGGGGAGGGGTTAGCAGAAAATATTCATGACTTTTGAGATGGTGACTCTTTTTCCTCGCTCTCACTTTCCGAAAAAAATTCTGAAATACGTTCTATGAAGTGCTAGTACTGCCTGCTCGATCTGTCTCTTTTACTGCATCGCTAAGATAAGTACATTATGCAATAGATAAATCAATCAATTAATCTATCGATTGATAGACAGATGGATATAGATTTTTACTTAAAAACATATAAAGTACAAATACGAAAATCGTGAAATGTGTTCATGCTCACAACAGAAAGATGACTATATTGCGCAATTTTTGTGACCACATACCGTGCACTCAAATACAAGATTGCTGAGTTCGGCATGAATGATACACGCAAATCAGTTTGTTTTTTTAAATCGTAAATGTAACGTATCTGTGGCGGTAAATAATTGATATGTTGATGTTATTTATTTATGTATCCATTCACAGTTTTTTGAAAGCTATGGTACTGATAATTAAGAAGGAGATGTTGTCGATATGTTTCGCGCTATTACGCTATGATGCGTTTTCCTGGAGATACGCTTGAATGGCAGAACTGTCAGATGAATGCATTGATGCTAGTAACCTAATGCCCTTTAGGTGGAACTTGTCGACAGCACACTGAGAGTGACAAATAGGAAGTTTCATGTAGCATGCTTCCCTTGAAGATCTGGTGGAAAAAACCAAACGTGATACCTTATGTGATACCTTCTACATGTAACTCTGACGAGGTGAAGTAAAAAATGAAAGACAGGTAGGTTTTAATTTACAAGAAAACGGGAACATATGGTTACCAAATAAAATGATGGGGATGTGAAAGTTACAGAAAAAAATCTGAGGCCATTCGCAATAGCAATATGTGTGTGTGTGTGTTGAGAGAGAGAAAGAGAGAGATCTAAAAATTTCACGAAACGGAAAGTGAACAGATAGGACCAAATAATTACCATAAATTTTAAGTGGGGCACATTGAATGTGCTGCACTCTTCCTATCTCGGACTTGTGCGTCTACGACAAGGACACAGTTCTTGCCGCCCGGCGGTGCAGTGGTCCAAGCGGCTAGCTTTTGACCATTCGCCCGAGATGGGACCAGGTTCGAATCTCGGTGAGGCATGGATGTCGTATGTATTTGTCTTGCGGCACTGGCTCCCTTCCCTGGAACCAGTGGCTCTTAATTAGAGATATAGACGACTGCTTATAGTCCATCGAGTCGCTCGCGGAGGCCGTTAAATCCCCAAACTAACAAACGGACGCAATCTTTCCATGTGTAAAGCTCTCACGATCGTATCTAGCTTAACCAAGTGACTAACTTCCATATCTTCCTTTCTCTCACGATCGGATCTAACCTAACCTAACCAAGTGACTAACTCGCATATCTTTCTTTCTCTTACGATCGAATCTGACCTAACCAAATGACTAACTCCCATATCTTCCTTTCTCCTACGATCGGATCTAACCTAACCCAGTGACTAGCTCTCATATCTTCCTTTCTCTCACGATCGTATCTAACCTAACCAAGTGACTAACTCCCATATCTTCCTTTCTCCCACGATCGGATCTAACCTAATCAAGTGACTATCTCTCATATCTTCCTTTCTCTCACGATCGGATCTAATCTAACCAAGTGACTTACTCCTATATCTTCCTTTGATATTCCACTATGTACCGCGTGTTGTACATTTTGGCCACCCATGTTCGGAGCTCAGTAAAATTACGCAGATCAATGATCTAGTTTTGGAAGTTTTGCAGGCAGTTTCCTTCCGATTAAAGAAAGTTGCGTTGTGCAGACGCAGTTGATCAGCGGACAAGAGATGGGCTTATTATAATAGAAATTGTCTACCCTGATATCAAAATTAACATGTCAAACAAGTTAGTAAAATCATGCAATGCATTGATTATGATACGCTTTCCAACATACCAGAAATTATTACTCAAGTTATGAGGATAATGGCTGTGGAATAAATCACGCTCCTGTGTCCTGACCTTTGACCCCATTTCGATGATATTCAACAGGACCGGTTCACTATACGTCCGGAATAACATAACATTTTGTCGCAATCGAAACATTTTTTGGTAAGTTATGATGCACAAGGGCAATGGAATGGATCTCACTGCAGTGTCCTCACCTTTGACCCTATTTCGCCCATTTCAATAGGGTTCGTCCCCAGTGGCTCCCTACCACATACTAAAATTTCATCGAAATCGAACCATTTTTACGCAAGTTATGACGCATGAGGGCAATGGAACAAATCCCGCTCTTATGTCTTGCCTGACCTTTCACCCCATTTCGCCCATTTTCAATAGGATTCGTGCACAGGTGGTTCCCTACCACATACTAAAATTTCATCGAAATCGAACCATATTTACGCATGTTATGACCCATAAAGGCAATGGAATGGATTCCACCTTTATGCCCTGACCTTTGACCCCATTTCGCCCATTTTCAATAGGGTTCGTCCCCAGTGGCTCCCTACCAAATACTAAAATTTCATCGAAATCGAACCATTTTTACGCAAGTTATGACGCATGAGGGCAATGGAACAAATCCCGCTCTTATGTCTTGCCTGACCTTTCACCCCATTTCGCCCATTTTCAATAGGATTCGTGCCCAGGTGGTTCCCTACCACATACTAAAATTTCATCGAAATCGAACCATATTTACGCATGTTATGACCCATAAAGGCAATGGAATGGATTCCACCTTTATGCCCTGACCTTTGACCCCATTTCGCCCATTTTCAATAGGGTTCGTCCCCAGTGGCTCCCTACCTCATACTAAAATTTCATCGAAATCGAACCATTTTTACGCAAGTTATGACGCATGAGAGCAATGGAACAAATCCCGCTCTTATGTCTTGCCTGACCTTTCACCCCATTTCGCCCATTTTCAATAGGATTCGTGCCCAGGTGGTTCCCTACCACATACTAAAATTTCATCGAAGTCGAACCATATTTACGCATGTTATGACCCATAAAGGCAATGGAATGGATTCCACCTTTATGCCCTGACCTTTGACCCCATTTCGCCCATTTTCAATAGGGTTCGTCCCCAGTGGCTCCCTACCAAATACTAAAATTTCATCGAAATCGAACCATTTTTACGCAAGTTATGACGCATGAGGGCAATGGAACAAATCCCGCTCTTATGTCTTGCCTGACCTTTCACCCCATTTCGCCCATTTTCAATAGGATTCGTGCCCAGGTGGTTCCCTACCACATACTAAAATTTCAACGAAATCGAACCATATTTACGCATGTTATGACCCATAAAGGCAATGGAATGGATTCCACCTTTATGCCCTGACCTTTGACCTCATTTCGCCCATTTTCAATAGGGTTCGTCCCCAGTGGCTCCCTACCAAATACTAAAATTTCATCGAAATCGAACCATTTTTAAGCAAATTATGACGCATGAGGGCAATGGAATAAATACCGCTTTTATGCCCTTGCCTGACCTTTGACCCCATTTCGCCCATTTTAAATAGGGTTCGTGCCCAGGTGGTACCCTACCACATACTAAAATTTCAACGAAATCGAACCATATTTACACATGTTATGACCCACAAAGGCAATGGAATGGATTCCACCTTTATGCCCTGACCTTTGACCTCATTTCGCCCATTTTCAATAGGGTTCGTCCCCAGTGGCTCCCTACCAAATACTAAAATTTCATCGAAATCGAACCATTTTTAAGCAAATTATGACGCATAAGGGCAATGGAATAAATACCGCTTTTATGCCCTGCCTGACCTTTGACCCCATTCGCCCATTTTAAATAGGGTTCGTGCCCAGTGGTACCCTACCACATACTAAAATTTCATCGAAATCGAACCATATTTACACATGTTATGACGCATAAAGGCAATGAAATGGATCCCGCTTTTATGTCCTGACCTTTGACCCCATTCCACCCATTTCCAACAGGTTTCGTTCCCAGGTGGTTCCTTACCACATACCAAAATTTTATCGAAATCGAACCATTTTTACGCAAGTTATGACGCATAAGGGCAATGGAACAAATCCCGCTTTTGTGCCTGCCTGACCTTTGACCCCAATTTGCCAATTTTCAAAATTGTTCGTGCCCAGGTAGTTCCCTACCACATACTGAAATTTCATCGAATTCGAACCATATTTACGCATGTTATGACGCATAAGGGCAATTGAATGGATCCTGCTCGTATGGCGTGCCCTTTGACCCCACTTCTCCCATTTTCAATAGGGTTCGTCCCCTGGTGGTCCCCTACCACATATTAAAATTTCATCGAAATCGAACCATTTTTACGTGAGTTATCATGCCAACGGACAGACGGACGGACGAACAGACGGACGGAAAAAGCTGGAGCATATACGCTTCCTCAACCTACGGTTGGAAAGCTTAAAAAAGCTGAAGCATATACGCTTCCTCAACCTACGGTTGGAAAGCTTAAAAGCTGGAGCATATACGCTTCTTCAACCTATGGTTGGAAAGCGTAAAAAAGGAGATTGATTAATCATGACGCAGTGTAATAGCAACAGTTACGTACACGTTATGTGAAGTACTATCAGGGCACATTAAGGGCTTGATATGCATAGCGCGCTTAATAAATGACGAATTGATGCTATATATTTCTTACCTCCATAATCTTTATTCTTGATCTCTTTTTTACGCTTTCCAACCGTAGGTTGAAGAAGCGTATATGCTCCAGCTTTGTCCGTCCGTCCGTCCGTCCGCCTGTCCGCACTATAACTGGCGTAAAAATAGTTCCATTTCGATGAAATTTTAGTATGTGGTAGGGGACCAACCGGGGACGAACCCTATTGAAAATGGGACAAATGGGGTCAGAGGTCACGACGTAGGAGCGGGATCCATTCCATTGCACTTATATGTCATAACTTGCGTAAATAGGGTTCGATTTAAATGAAATTTGACTATGTGGTAAGGGACCGCCTGGAGACGAACCCTGTTCAAAATGGGTGAACTGGGGTCAAAAGTCAGGCATAAGAGCAGGATGCATTCCATTGCCCTTATGCATCATAACGTGTGTAAAGATGGTTCGATTTCGACGAAATTTCAGTATGTGCTAGGGGACCACTCGGGTACGAGCCCTATTGAAAATGGACGAAATGGGGTCAAATATCAGGACATAGAACTGCGATCCATTCCATCGCCCTTATCCCATATTATTAAGGTGGACATCAAGTAATTTTGCTTCCTATACTTCCAATGGAAAAACTTTCGTACACATTTCCTTCACAATTAATGTGTCCCCAAGGATGAAAATTTGAACATCGACTAAAATAACTTCTTATTATCACTTGGAATACTTAATATTTTCTAAAACATAACGATAATTATATTAAAAATCAATAACTTTTCCTTTGGTGGTGTTGAAACCAGAAAAAAAAGATGGCGCGACCTGTACTTTGATGACGTCAGTAGACAAACAAATGTTGGATTGCATAATTATGGTTATGTTTTAGAAAATATCAGGTATTCCATGTTATAAAATGAAGCTATTTTAATCGATGTTCAAATTTTCATTCTTGTGAACGCATTAATTGTCCAGAAAAAAGATGGCGCGACCTGTACTTTGATGACGTCAGTAGACAAACAAATGTTGGATTGCATAATTATGGTTATGTTTTAGAAAATATTAGGTATTCCAAGTTATAAAATGAAGCTATTTTAATCGATGTTCAAATTTTCATCCTTGTGAGCGCATTAATTGTTCAGAAAAAAGATGGCGCGACCTGTATTTTCATGACGTCAGTAGACAAACAAATGTTGGATTGCATAATTATGGTTATGTTTTAGAAAATATTAAGTATTGCAAGTTATAAAATGAAGATATTTTAATCGATGTTCAAATTTTCATCCTTGGGAACGCATTGTTTGGGAAGAAAATGTGTACAGAAATTTTTCCATTCGAACTACAGGAAGCAAAATTACTTGACATTCACCTTAAAGGAGCAATTCTTGTATGTATGTAAATTTTATTTTGAAAACGGCTCTAAGGATTTCGATGAAAGTCGTTAACCTACCGTTTTCTGGTAATAGAAATCGTTTTAGCTTGATTTCGACTTTAGGAAAATTCGTTTAGTGGGTTAATAACCACCCCGAATTACCACGTTTTTAGTGTAATGCCATGGCGTCGTCCGATTAGATGTTGGCGCGCGGTCACGCCATCTGTCTCATTACGTCACGCGTTGTGTGCGGATCCTGTTAAAGTTTTATGACGTCACAGTTTTGCCAGCAGATGATCGCGATTCCCATCTGCCTCATTACGTCACGCGTTGTGTTCGTATGTTCGTCCGCACGATAACTTGCGTAAAAATCGTTCGATTTCGATGAAATTTTAGTATGTGGTAGGGGAACACCTGGGAAGGAACCCTATTGAAAGTGAACGAAATGGGGTCAAAGGTCAGGACATAGGAGCGGGATCCATTCCACTGTTCGTATGCGTCATAACTAACGTAAAATAGGTTCGATTTCGATTAAATTTTAGTATGTGGTAGGGGATCACCTGGGGACAAACCTTATTGAAAATTGTCGAAATGGGGGTCAAAGGTCAGGACATAGGAGCGGAATCACATCCATCGCCATTATGCGTCATAACTTACGTAAAAATGTTTCGATTTGGATGAAATGTTAGTATGTTGTAAGGACCTGCCTGGGGACGAATCCTATTGAAAATGGCGAAATGTATCAAAGGTGAGGACACAGAAGCGATATCTATTCCATAGCCCTTACGCATCATAACTTACGTAAAATTGCTACGATTGCGACAAAACTTTATCATGTTATTTCGGAGGTATACTGAACCAGTTCTTTTAAATAGCATCGAAATGGGATCAAAGGTCAGGGCACAGGAGTGAGATTTATTCCACAGCCATTTTCCTCATAACTTGAGTAATAACTTGAGTAATGATTTCTAGTATGTTGGAAAGCGTATCATAATCAATGCATTGCATGATTTTACTAACTTGTTTAAAGTCACAACAGATTTAACGAGGGGTAAAGGAGAAATTAGTTAAACTAAAATCATGTACTCTTTTCCCTGAAGGCTTACAGAAAGCTGTTCGAGTGGTAAGCAACGTACTTAGAGACTTCTGAAGATACTTAAAAGGAGTACAAAATGATCAGCTATGCTTTCACTTAATGTAGGAACTACGGTGGGTCAGTTTTCTTATTAAAGAACAACCAAATATTGTCTACTGGGCTCAGTGGTGACTCCTCCATGTAGGACGTGAGTACCATCGTACACTTTAATTTCAGATAATTACACTCTAATTAAAATATTTGGAAAAGACTCATTTTTTAAATATAGAGGAAAAAACGAAAATGAAGAACAGTTGCAGTGAAGATCATCCTCGAGCGGTTTGGGTGCGTACAAAGAAGCGCATAATGGTCGTGTGTGGAAGCTATGAACACAGACTGAGGATTTATATAAACCGTTGTAGCTTCCCAGCGCTCGCCCATTGAGTGCACAGGCAGCTGGGTCGAGGGTATACATCAGGACACAGAACTGAGGAGGATGGAGTTGCCGAACCACTTATCAAAAAGATTTCATTTCCAGTGTCACTATTTAAATGCTAATTAGTGTCCGAATTGTGCAATTAATGCTACAAAATTAAGCAAGTTATTGAGATTTTAATGTGGCAGTCCAGCTTGACACTAATTGGGCACTAATTGCTCATGCAGAGAAATTCTGGAAATAATAACTTTTTGCATATGTGCTGTACCAGCTTGACACACTCAAAGGGATGCTGAGGCGTGTTGATGACGTCTCGAGACATCATACGAGCTACTACACGTCACTTACTCTCGTTCACATGTTCGATGGTTCCTCTCCCGAAGCACGCAACATTAGCTAGTGTCAGGTAACGCCTACTGACCAACGCGCAGCTCAAATGAGAGAGATCTATAAGGAAAAGGAAGCTATTGTTTTCCGCTAGGTTTCTGACACTAGCTAATGTTTTTTTACTTGTTGTATTTTGTGTTTTAATTTACTATATAGTATATTTATTTCTGTACTCTGGTAAAGAAAAGAGCTTTTCGGCGTTGAAACGTGTGAAGACCTACAGTCGAACTTCAGTGGCTGAAGATCGTCTCAATGATTTAGCTTCAAGATTCATAGAGGGAGCATTCTTCAAGGGGCTGAAAAACTGCAACAACTTCCATGATACAGTAATCGATATCTTTGCCACCAAGAAGGACAAAAGAATTGACCTCAGGTACAGATCAGATGTAGAGGATTTTAGGAAGGGAGAGTGGAGAGTCTGACCCCAAAGGTCTTAAACAACCCTTTGAAATAGGAAGCTAGAAGATTTTAGCTAGAGTGCCTGATAGGAAAGTGACACGGATGCAAGGTAGAAAGGGGGATGAAGACTCTCTTATTTATTATCGGGGGGCCAGTACCCAAGCCCGGAAGCTTAACGTGCCCATCAGACGCACGGTGGATATTTAGTGGTTCGAGCGTTCGTGCCTGACTGGGTTCGAACCCGAGGTCTTCTCCGTGGCAGTTACGAACGTTGACCACTAGACCACCCGCAGCCCTGACCTCAAGTACAGATAACGACCACCTACAAAATACGTTTTTATTTCGTTCTATTACTGTTTTTTTTTTTTTTTTTTTTTTTTTTTTTTTTTTTTGGTTTCGGTGCGTTTAGCTTTAAAGGATATACAGTATTTATTTATAAGAGGATTTTGTCATATGTCCTCTCCCCGGCCCCAAGCCTTACTCCCTTTACATCTTACACGCCATAAAAACTAGGGGTCGCTCCTGGCTGAGCTGCTGTGTACTAATACAAAGTTAAGCCCCCTTTTAAAGTGAAATTCAATATCAGAATTAGGGCTCCACATTCAGGAAAAAATTCTGCATGTAACTTTAAACCCTAACCGAACCTTTGATCGTCTTTTGCCTGAGAAACAGCACAGGATTTTGAGCTGCATTGATTGCCAATGGGTTCATGTGCTTCTGTGTTGAAGATACAATTCCTTCAGGATCGATTCGTTTTGGTAAGGACCCAATACTTTCCTAGCATTAACAGCATCCATTTTTCAGCTTCGATTACCACGGAAGAAATTTTTTCTGAAATTATTCTTTGACAGCAGTAGTCTGTAGGAGGTCCGAGACAAACTAGTTTCAAGTTCTCCGTACTGCATTCATTTTTCGTATCCTGATGTCTTTTCGAAAGCTTCCAGGCTTTATCATTGCATTGAAGACACTGAAATCGTTTTGTTTAGGGTTTTAACGACCACCCTGAGCAACTCTAAGGGTTATAAGCAGTCATCCATCACTAATTTACCTCCACTGGCTCCATGGGTGCAAGAGAGCCAGTGCCGTAAGACAAGCACGGCACACATGCTTCATGTGGAACCTTTTTTCTTTTTTTTTTTGATTGAAAATTTAACGACCACCTTGGGCAACACGACAAGCTATAAGCAATAGCCCGTCCATAATTTAGGGCTACTGGTTTCAGGGAAAGGAGAGAACCAGTACCGTAAGACAAACCTAACATCCATGCCTCACCAGTATTTGAACGCGGACCCTTCTCGGACGAAAGGCCATAAGCCAGCGTTTAAACCATTTCGCCACCTGGGCGGCGTTCCTGCGTCATACAGTGTCATCTTTGTCACAACTAGCAATGACTCGAACTATGTCCCCTCAACATGATAAGATTTCAAAACTTCAATCACGGGTTGGTTTATTAGTTGCAGTACGAATATGGTATCTAAATGCAGAAAACAGCACCTGTTATCAAGTCTTCCAATGTGGGAAGATGTCTTTGGAAGTTGGTTTGCAGAACATTTGTTGTGGAATCGGAAATATTCTTCCTGAAATAGGTTCTCCTGCAGAGAAAAATGGTGAACCAATCGTTCCTCGCAGAACAAGTCTGTGATCGAGGCTTATTTACAAATCGTACACAAACGCAATCAGAAGCTCTGGGATGGTCCCTAAGACGTGCAGTTTACAAATTTAAATTTAGGCAAGCTCTCTCTCTCTCTCTCTCTCTCTCTCTCTCTCTCTCTCTCTCTCTCTCTCTCTTTTTTTGTTTTCTTTGTTTCTACAGTCACCAATGTACAACCGTTGTTCCATAAAAACTGAGAGTAAAGTTCCACAAAATGAAGAAATATAGGTACAGCAAAATATATGTTATTCTTTCTCAAAGTTTCTTCCCTCGGATGATATGCAACGGTCCCATCGTTCAGTCCACTTTTCAAAGCATCTGGCGAAGGCATTTTGTGGAATTTGCTTCAGGGCCCCTTGTACAGCTTGAATAACGTCATCATCTGTGTTGAATGTTGCACCACGGAACTTCTCCTTCATTGTTATAAACAACCAGAAATCTCACGGGGAGAGGTCAGGACTGTAGGCAGGTTGTGGCATGACTTCAATACTGCATTTCGTAAGAAATTGTTGAACTTAAGCAGCCACATGTGGGCTGGCGTTATCATGGTGTAGTTTCCACTTGCCCACCAGTTCCGGTCGCTTAATCGATATGCGGCGTCGCAGGCGCTTCAAGACTGAAATGTAATAGACAGCATTGACAGTAATTTGTGGAGGAACGGCATGCTAGTAAAATACATCTTTATGATCAAAGAAAATTATCATGATCATCTTCCCAGATGATTTGGTTTGGCGGACTTTTCTCGGAGGAGGCCAGCCTATGTGTTTCCAGACACTCGTTGCTCCCTTCGTGAGGGAGTTGAAATAGTGAACCCATGTTTCATCGGCAGTTATTACTGTATTTAGAAAGTTTGGATCCTTTGCAATCATTTGTTTCCACTCATGACACACCTGAACTCTGGGTAACAATTGTTATCTTATCAGGTGACGAGGTATCCATCTGGAACACACACGATGCAACAGTAATTTGTTGCGTAGAATGCCGACTGCCGACGTTTTTGAAATATTAATTGACGCCGCACTGTCTTCACAAGTCATTCGTCGATCTTCTTGCAGGATTTCCCAAACAGTTTTAACAATACGCTCCTTAACAACAATTTCAGGTCGACCAGGCCTAGGTGCGAGTTCTGCCTACAAACGCCCTTTTTTGAAATCATGGTGCCATCTAAAAATCGATGACTCACCCAAACATTTATCTTTGTAAGGTTTTTTCATTAAATCAACTGTTTCTGGAGCTGTTTTACATAAACGATAGCAAAATTTTATCGCACAACGCCTTTCACTTCTTAACTCTGAATCACTTACCTCCATAGCTGTATGGCGAAATGCAGACGTACCTTAAACAACTGCGTAATAACAAAACCAGAATCGTCTGCCACGGCTAATAACTGTTGCCATAGGTACTTCCATAGTTCACTTAGTCGTCTGCGTGGTTATTTTCTCCCTTCGCACTGTTGCCAACTCGAAAAAAATTACTCTCAGTTTTTATGGAACGGCCTTTGTAATTTTGGATTTTCTAAGACCCATTGTTTTTAATATTGAACACTACTGAAGGAAACTAGTTTTTTCAAAATATCTCCGAAATGTTTTGGAAGATCACTTGTCTAATCAGCTTCTTCACTGTGAACTTCACGTATCATTATATCATTTAAAATTGCTGAAGCTTTGAGCAAATTTTTTACCTTCACAGATGACTACAAAAGCTATCTCACCAAAATCTTAAACACAAGAATTTTCAATCCACAATGCAAGAGCTCAGCTTCTTCCAGAATTACACATAAATTTAGAGGAGCTCAGTTTAAGTAAAGTTACATTTCTTCCATACTATTTGACCAAACTTCAGTGCAAAAGAAAATTTATTTAAATTAACTCCGCCCCCAAAATATATATCTCGATGGCTCATAAATTCCGTTCTCTTATTTTGTTTTGATATCAATTGTTAATCGATTAAAATCAATGGAAAGTCCAATTCCGATCAACGATGAACGTTTCTCACGGTGCTTTAAAGCATTTGATTCTCATTAAATAAAAGCATCTGGATTTTCTGATCTTTATAACATTTCTTTCTTCCTCATTCTTAATATGATTGTTCTTCTTTTCCACTATTTTATTAGGTCACTATGCAGAAAAGAAACCAAGGAAATCACCGTACAATGCAGAGAAAAACAAAGGAGCTGCTGAGAAAATGAAAGATAGACGAAGACATGCCAAACGACTCTCAGAAGAGAAACACAATTTATTCCACCTTGCCATCGTCAACCCAATCCACTGCTTGATGAAGGTTTCCACAAGTCTCTTCCACAACTCTCTGGCTTGAGCATTTCTCTTTCATGTCACTCCGGCATACTTTCCAATTTCACCCACCTATATTCCACGTGATATTCTTCTGGGTCTTTTCCGGCCTTTGGTATCTAATCTAGTATTTTATTGTAGTTTTGTCCAGCTGTTATCAATTCTTCTAGAAATATGTCCTACCAGTTGCCATTTTAAGAATCTTTTCTTTGATCATATGCCATCCACTCTTGTCATTTTCCAAATTCATGATTCTCATCTTTCTTGGTTACACCTCCATGCTTCTTCGAGTTGTCTGCAATTCTTGTATGTCAATTGTAGTCGAGGTCGTCCATGTCTCTGATCCACAAATAAGAACTGGACGGATGCACTGATTAAGCATTTTCCCTTTAAGACATAATGTTACTTTGTTCTTTAAAATTTGGGCTGCTTCTTCCAAATGCTCTCCAGCCAAGTTTCATGCGTCAATCGATTTCTTTTTTAATGTGGTTCTCACTTGATATCTGTTGTCCAGGGTAAATGACAGGCATTATTTATTTCTATCTAAATTTGGCCCATTTTTCACATCGCTTTACATAAACGTAAATAATTATCTGCCTCAATAATCTAATGGCATGTACGATTCTCCGAACTAGTTCTAAAGGAAATAACGTCAGTATGTTGTAATATTAGGTGCTGGAGCCAGAGTCCCTAAATTAGGGACGGGCGACTGGAATTAAAAGCCCATTGAGTTGCTCACCGTAATCGTTAAACCTCCAATAGAAAAAAATCGGTGTGTGTGTGCAAAAGAAGTACAACCCGTTTTTCATGACGCAAACTCCAAGTAAAAAATTTAAGTAACAATTTCAATAACAGATGACGCGTGTGATGGCCTAACTGTTTCGAGGAGTATGCTATAAAATGGCACCAAGTATGCAAGTGCATGTCATTTGTAAACAAATCACACAAGAGTTAACATGTCAAACAACAAGAATCACATTAGGCATTGCTTTCTTTATGAGTTTGGCAAAGGCAAAAGTGCAGCTGAAGTCTGCCTCAATATTTATGAGGTGTACGGCGAGGATGCCGTAGACGAAGAAAACACATGTCGCCGTTGGCTCCAGAAATTCCGTGATGGAGACAGAAGCTGCAGAGATCAACCACATTCTGAACGTCCATCGGAGGTTTCTGAAGAGGATCTCAAATACGCCATATCAAATGATCAACATCCAACCATTGAAGAATTATCAGAAAGGTGTTCTGTACACAGAACAACAGTAGAAAGAAGGATGTTGTGTTTATCACAAGTTAAACCAGTGGATATCACATGACCTATCCGCAAGAAATCGATTGGACAGAAGGACCACCTGTCTTTCAAAGGTTCACAGAAATGAACCTTTCTTTGAACGATTCGTACCAGGTGATGAAAAGTGGGTCCTTTACAGAAACGTAAAGCGTCAAAAGACTGTATGTAGAGTTGGAGAACCTGCTCCATGGACTTTAAGGGGAGGACGGCATCTGAGAAAGGTCTTGTCAAGTGCATGGAGGAGTGTCAAGGGGATAATCCACTGGGAACTGCTTGCACCTAACCAAACTATAAATGCGGATGTATACTGCCAACAGTTGGAAAGCATGAAATAAAAATTTTAATCTAAGCATCCAGCACCGGTTAACCGCAAAGGCGCCATGTTGCAACATGACAACGCAAAACCCCATATAGCTTTAGCCACTCAGAGAACATTGACACTGGATGGGTAGTGTAATAAAACCCACCGTATTCCCGAGACCACAGAATTCTGACGTATTCCCTAGACCACAGAAACCTACGGACTGCCACGTTTTTCGATCTCTTCAGAACAACTTCGGTGCAAAAACTTTTGATGAAATTGAAAATGTCGAAACTGCATTATAAGAGTTTTTTGACTCCACAACGAAGGAGTTCTACAGGGAACGAATTCAATTACTACCAGAAAAAAGGACAGAAGTAATAAATAATAACGGCAATTAGGTAAAAGAATGAAGATTTTATTTATTCAAAAAGTTGTTTTATTTCTCCACTTAAACACAAAACAAAAACAGGTAGAAATTTGCACAGACCTAATATTTACGTTCACTTGTAAAGTTTCTTTGTTTGTGCCATTTTCAGCAGCGTCCATGAAACAAGAAGGGTCTGCAGGCAGGTTGGAGCTGAACAGCAAAGGATTATCAATCCTGGTAAACAAGTGAACAATGTTACCTGTCACGATAAAAATAGCTATAAAAGCTAATGTGTATTTTTTTATGTGATTGCGCTGATGTTGTGGGCAGATATTTATCCTCCTGTTCCGCTGGATGGAAGAAACGGGGATGTCGAGGTCTTCAAAATAGGCCTGCGAAAAGATTAACTCTTATTGCGGACAGTAAAGAGAATTAAAAGCTCCAATCTTCTGTAGCAGAATTCTGTAGCATTATATTGAATTGCATAGCTATTCGTTGATGAAGACTTGTAAGATTCTTTAACCCAAATCCGTGCAATTCATCTGGCCCAGGTGCGCTCCAGGCTTTCACATTCTTTACTTGCTGTGTAATCATATCAGTTGGTGTCATCAGATTATCCATGTGTATTCCTTTCAGATCGTTGATCCACAAGTCATTTTTATTATGTTCAACTGGGCTTTCCCAAATTTCTTTTCAAAATTTCAAGGCATCTTCCTTACATGGGCTGATGTTTATTTGGATTGCATTTTGTCTCAATGATTTATAAAATACTTGTTGCTGATTCCAAAATTGCGCATTTTCTTTGTACTGTTTTATGCATCCGTCATATCTATCAATTTTCTTTGCAGTAGCTGTTACTCGTTGATTTAATTCTTCCATAATTTAAACAATTCCTTTTCTTTCTAGGTCGTATTTTTTGCAGAGTCCATCTTTTATTTTTCTGCTTTTAAGCTTCCCATCTTTCAGGCATTTTAAGTTACTAATGTCACTACGGAGTTTATTTATTTTATTTTCTAGCCGAATTTGCCAGGCATTTTCTTCTCTGGCATCTTGTAACCAAGTTCCATGGTTACTATGGCAGCTGTACTGTTCATGAGCTGGTTTGTTTCCTTTAAAGTTTGTGTTGGAATTTTGTCACCGACATCATTTGCAGTTTTTAACAACTGTTTCACTTGTTTGCTTCGTATTTGGCGAATACAGGAAGTCTTTGTCGTTCCTCACCTTGTATCATAAGGTTTAGAATTTTCTCTTTCAGAAGGCTTTGCTGCTGGGTCAATTCATGGTTGTCGTATTGTTTCAAAGATTGCTCTTCGTGTAAAATATATTCTGCTGCTTGATCTTCAGGCTTTACTAGCACGAAGTTTTCCACGACGTGGTCCTTATTTTGTGTTGGTCTTTCTTTTGCCAATTTCTCCATCTTTTGCAATTCCAGTTCTGTAAATACCTTGTTCTTGATGATAAACCTTCTTTGATTCACATTTCTTTGTTCTGTTATTCCACTGCCTGGATGTTTTCCTTTCCAAATTTGCATCATTCTTTTTTGAAAACCACGGGCTGATGGATTTGCCTGGTAATAGCATTTCATGATTTCTTGATTTTCAGGAACTGTCCAAGTTTTCCGTTTCTTTTGTTCCAGTGCATTGCAGCAGCCTGTCCTGGTTCCTCAACAGGATCTGCTGAGCCCTGAAGCCCATTTGTCGACAGGTGTCCAGGAGCCATAGCACCTGACGCGGTCCTTGTTGACCGGGGCGACGACCGATCCGGTATGGATTTCTTTTTGTTTCGTCTCATCATGGTTGATGGCTGTTGGGTACTCTTAGTCTGGCTCCTCAGTCAAGACCTGTCTGGCTTGGGTGGCCCTGCTGGTAGCAATACTACCGCCAGCATAGCTGTCAACCTCATTGGGGCACACAAGCCGCACCACCGTGACAAGGTGGCACCTTCGGTGGGGATTATTATTATTATTATTAATTTGAAGAATGTATACTTTAACACTCATAATATCTCGAATTTTTGTATTACGCTCTTTTTCACATCTGAATTTTCTTGCAGAATGCCTCCAAAAGTCCATCTCTGTAGTCAATAATCTTTGTTGATGTATTTTAACAGTGTTCACGTCTCCGCACCATGTGAAATGATACTCTGTACAATCACAGAAAAAATGTGCCTTTTTACTCTCCAAAGAACAGGATTCAAAACATAAATAGTTTTCCTGCCCTCCGCAATTCTCCGATCAATGTCATGATGACATGTACCATCCTGATGTATTATGGATCCGAGGTATTTAAATTCCTCAGCTGTTCTCAATGTAATGTTATAGGTTATTTCAATTAAGTCTCTGGGATCATAGGACAAGTGTTCAGTTTTATTTTCGTTAATTTTAAGTCCCCTATTGTTATATTCAGAGATCAGTTTACGAAATATACTCGTATAAGTTACATCATGCTTATTTTCTGCCAAGATTACTTGATCATACGCAAAGAGCAAATGGTACACGAAATCATTCTAAATCCGTAATCCCAAATTTCTGCACTTCGCTGACCATTCTGAGACAAACCTCAGTGCAGATCTTAAACAATGTAGGGAAAATACAGCATCCTTGTAAAAGACCTTTACTACTCACAAAAACCTCTGATAGTTATTGCCCACACTTGATAATACATTTATTGTCACTATATATCTCTTGAATAACACTGATTATTTCTTCTACAATATTTTCCAACCTCAAAGATTACAATGGTACGGCCATGTAAGGAGAATGTCAACAGAGAGATTTCCTAAAATTCTGATGGAGTGGGAGGCTCCAGGAAAGCGGGAAAGAGGAAGACCAAGGACAAAGTGGATGGAGGAGATTAAATCAAGTTTAAAAAATAATGGACTGGATGAGTTGATGGCCTTGGATAGAGAGAAGTGGAGGAAGACTCTGGCTGTACTATATGGTCGAGAAAATCCGCTCAGTAGTGGAAATTCCTGATTATTTTTATTATTATTAGAGTATAGTCTGTCCTGGGACGGTTGTTTATAAGCTTTAAATAAATATTAATATATAAAGAATGTTGTCCGTCCTGTGACGTAGTGAAATTTTTAATTGAAGCAGATTGAAAACAAGTTAGTAAAATCATGCAACGCATTGATTATGATACGCTTTCCAACATACCAGAAATTATTACTCAAGTTATGAGGATAATGGCTGTGGAATAAATCTCGCTCCTGTGTCCTGACCTTTGACCCCATTTCGATGATATTTAACAGAACCGGTTCAGTACACCTCAAGAATAACATACTAAAGTTTTGTCGCAATAGAAGCAGTTTTACGCAAGTTATGAGAATAATGGCTGTGGAATAAATCTTGCTTTTGTGCAATGACTTTTGACCCCATTTCGTTGATATTCAACAGAACCGGTTCACTATACCTCCGGAACAACATGCTAACGTTTTGTCGCAATCGAAACATTTTTTGGTAAGTTATGATGCACAAGGGCAATGGAATAGATCCCACTCCAGTGTCCTGACCGTTGACCCAATTTCGCCCATTTTCAATAGGGTTCGTCCCCAGTGGCTCCCTACCACATACTAAAATTTCATCGAAATCGAACCATTTTTACGCAAGTTATGACACATAAGGGCAATGGAACAAATCCCGCTCTCTTGTTCTGCCTGACCTTAGACCCCATTTCGCCTATTTTCAATAGGGTTCGTGCCCAGGTGGTTCCCTACCACATAATAAATTTTCATCGAAATCGAACCATATTTAGGCATGTTATGACGCATAAAGGCAATGGAATGGATTTCACTTTTATGCCCTGACCTTTCACCCCATTTCGCCCATTTTCAATAGGGTTCGTCCTCAGGTGGTTCCTTACCAAATGCTAAAATTTCATCGAAATCGAACCATTTTTATGCAAGTTATGACGCATAAGGGCAATGGAATAAATACCGCTTTTATGCCCTGCCTGACCTTTGACCCCATTCGCCCATTTTCAATAGGGTTCGTGCCCAGTGGTTCCCTACCACATACTAAAATTTCATCGAAATCGAACCATATTTACGCATGTTATGACGCATAAAGGCAATGAAATGGATCCCGCTTTTATGTCCTGACTTTTGACCCCATTCCACCCATTTTCAATAGGTTTCGTTCCCAGTGGTTCCTTACCACATACCAAAATTTCATCGAAATCGAACCATTTTTACGCAAGTTATGACGCATAAAGGCAATGAAATGGATCCCGCTTTTATGTCCTGACTTTTGACCCCACTCCACCCATTTTCAATAGGTTTCGTTCCCAGGTGGTTCCTTACCACATACCAAAATTTCATCGAAATCGAACCATTTTTACGCAAGTTATGACGCATAAGGGCAATGGAATAAATACCGCTCTTATGCCCTGCCTGACCTTCGACCCCAATTTGCCAATTTTCAATAGGGTTTGTGCCTAAGTAGTTCCCTACCTCATACTGAAATTTCATCGAAATCGAACCATATTTACGCATGTCATGACGCAAAAAGGCAATGAAATGGATCCCGCTTTTATGGCGTGACTTTTGACCCCACTTCACCCATTTTCAATAGGGTTCGTCCCCTGGTGGTCCCCTACCACATATTAAAATTTCATCGAAATCGAACCATTTTTACGCAAGTTATGACGCATAAGGGCAATGGAATAAATACCGCTCTTATGCCCTGCCTGACCTTTGACCCCAATTTGCCAATTTTCAATAGGGTTTGTGCCTAAGTAGTTCCCTACCTCATACTGAAATTTCATCGAAATCGGACCATATTTACGCATGTCATGACGCAAAAAGGCAATGAAATGGATCCCGCTTTTATGGCGTGACTTTTGACCCCACTTCACCCATTTTCAATAGGGTTCGTCCCCTGGTGGTCCCCTACCACATACTAAAATTTCATCGAAATCGAACCATATTTACGCACGTTATGACGCATAAGGGCAATTGAATGGATCCTACTCTTATGGCGTGACCTTTGACCCCACTTCACCCATTTTCAATAGGGTTCGTCCCCTGATGGTCCCCTAACACATACTAAAATTTCATCGAAATCGAACCATTTTTACGTGAGTTATCGTGCCGACAGAAAGACGGACGGACAGACGGACGGAAAAAGCTGGAGCATCTACGCTTCTTCAACCTACGGTTGGAAAGCGTAAACAATTTAAATAGACGCCGGATTTCTGCAAGGAAATATAGTAAAAAATATAGTAAGAACTCATTCATGTCAGGACTAAAAATTTTATGCTATTTATTTCAGTTTTTCAAAAGACCTCGCGATAAATAACATTCTGTGTAAAATATTTGTTGTTTAACAGTTGTAGATTACAGTGTTTAGATAGATCAATATTTTGCAAAATGTGTAATATAATCAGCACTAAACTCGGAAAGTTGTTTTCGTGCAAACTTACCTTAATAACTTTTACTTTGGTTTTTTTGCATTAAATTACTTTTTCTCCAGCACAATTATTATTCCTTTCAAAGCTTGTTTTAGACCATCCTATTCGACGGTTAGTTTGAAACTTCGTACCGAAGCCTTTTCTACAAAATAATGCGACATCCGGTATTACAAATCGGAACTATGTAAATTCTCGACAATGTACTATTGGGGCAACATCTGCTTTTAGATGCAAACTTGCTCACTTTGACATCTTAAGATTTCAGTTTTTATTGTAGGTTAAAGCGTTTAGGTAGATCGATATTTTGCAAAATGTTTAATATAATCAGCACTAAACTCGTAAAATTAGTTAAATTAAAAAAGTAAAAAATAATTAAAGCGTAGAAATTAATATTCGAATTGTGCTAAATTAAATTAATATACAAACGCAACTTGCCGTGATATTAAGATTTTAATTAGAATTTTGTAGATCGGATAAATAGAATTCGAGTAATTGATAATCCATTGTTTTTAAATTAGCACGCTATCACCTTGACATCTCAATGTGATCTTGTGCAAACTCAACTTGCTGTGTTATTAAGAATTCAATTCGAATTTTGTAGATCGGAAAAACAGTACTCGAGTTATTAATAATCCCAAGTTTTTAAAATAGTACGCGATCACCTTGACATCTAAAAGTGATAGCGTGCTATTATTAGCAGGCAATCATTTTGACATGGCGCAACAATGCAGACGTTGCTGTGATGTCAAGCGTTTTAGAGAGACAGACAGATCTGGGTGTTTATATTATTATTATTATTATTATTATATGTTACACATAGCAATATATTTTGTTTGTGCTTTACAGCTGTGTATCTCAGGTTTATTGGGGAATTAAATGTCCTTTCATCGTAAAATTAAGCAAATTTTATTTAGTTTCTGTTCCAAATTTAGTTCAGTCTGTATTCTGATTCCCAGTCTCTGTTTTAATGCATGGTTGAAAGTGAGATATTGTTGACGGTGCGAACATACGTAGTAGCACTTTATAAGTCGATATTCCGGATGTCTGATCAGCTGACGATATCTGGTAATTTCAATGCGCAAATAAAATCACTGAGACGCTAAAATTGTTCTACTTTAAGTGAGCGGATGAATTCGGTTGAAACGGGGCTTTCAGAATAAAGAAATGCCAAACCAAGAGTTAAAAGCAGTCAGCCTGAAGGGAGGAAGCCTTCTGAAGTGTAGCCATCGCCAGTGTCTTGTGTGATCTAGTGTGATGCGTATCGCTTCATGTTATCGGGAAGTAAACCCGGTTTTTTCACTTCGATGATTGACGGTGTAACTGTCTGAGGATGATGAGTGTAACTGTATTGGTGCGTATCATTACGATAAAATAAAATGAAAAAAATATATATAACTGATTAAATAATCCTAATCTTAACGCATTGCATTTGTGAGTATCATGTACAATTTCTTCAGAAATACGAAATGTTATTCAAACTAGAGACGGAGAAAAACGAAAGCCGTTCACCAGGTCAATTTCGATTCGTGATATAATTCGAATCGAAATTATATCACGAATCGAAATTGACCGATCGAAATTATATCACGTAGAAACGTGGTAACGACGTTAATTTTATTAACATTTTTTTTTATTTCCAATGAAAAAGTTGTTAGTCCTTACTACTGAGTTTTACCTAATTGTCGAGGTTGCTGCCTCGTATTCGGCTATTAAGGTTGCTTGCTGAACGACAGCAAGCACAGCCATTGTTTAAAAAAGAAAAATAATTATAAAAAGAAGCAGATCTTAAAATACATCGGCGTTTATTTCACTAACTTCATTGGGATTAAAGGCATACTGAAGAATTCGAATTTTGTTTCTTAAATTCATTCAGAAATCACTTTATTTTATTTTATTTTGCTCTGGGATTGTAATTTGGTTGAAATTAAAACAAAAGTTGAAAATACATTTAGTCATTAGCCCCGCCTCCATCAGGCCGTATCTATTTGAGCCTTGTTTGGCTTAGGAAAGTCTGAGCGTGGGTGTGTTACGGCATCAGAGAAGTTTTTAGCGTCACTTCCGAAATATATGAGAAACAGAAACGAAGGGAAAGCGAATCTCTGGAAGAATTAATGCTTCAGAAGTAAAGGAAAGACATATACCTATTATTTTCGGCATATACGTAGATGCATTAAAAATTAAAAATTTTTATTGTTTGTCATGTAGCCATCGTTCAGAATACTTGAAACCTGCATCGCCCCGAATCGGGAATCGAACCCGCACCTCCCGATTTACGTTCTATATGCTAACATTAAACTACTGAGGGCAATGATTTTCCAAGTAGCTGAAGCTAAGCAATCCAAACAACTTTTTGGATGTGTGCTATGTTTCGGCATGTACAGAGTTATCATGGTAAAAGTGGAATGACTTTAGATACTCATATCTTAAAGGAAACTTAAAAGTTAAGAAACCCTCATTTGAAAGCTCAGTTTATTATCTTTCCAAGTGAATCATCGATGAGATCGTCACGAGCATCACTGTCACAGAAAAAATGAAAGAGCATCTGTGCAGTCAGCTCTCAGCGCAGGGAGAATCCCAATGGAGATTGCCGAGTTGGCCTTTGTCTACAAGATCAAGAGCATGGTTGACAACGCAGAAGACCCCAACGACATCCCAACCGAGGGAAAGAAGCATGACTATCACTCCAACACCATCACGACGCCTGAATTTGTCACCAAGGCGCAAGGAATGGTGGAGGACAACCTCAGAAATTCAATGAACACCTTATCTAAGGAGGTGGGTGTTGCTATTGGTACCACCCACCGTATCATCCACGTGGACTTCCGCTACATTTCATGGACCAGGTCATGCAAAAAAAGGTGTCTGAAGAAGGTAAAAAAACTGCTCAACAAGTCAATCCCCCGAGAAGAACAACTTGCTGAGACTTCTCAGACCAGAAAATTTTTCACCAGGAGCAGAAGGTCAATGGGAGGAATGACAGGTGGTTGTGCAAGAACCGTATAGCGACTTGACCAGGGTCATGCACACCCAATTTTCTGTCACCGTCATGGTCCTCAGGGGTCATCTCCAGCGAGGGAGATATCATGCCTCCTCACTTCTTCGAGAAGGATTTTCATCTCTCAACACTTTAATGTAATGCAGACATGTACATTCAAGTGTTGAGAGATGAGGTAAAGCTCTGGATGGGTGTCATTGCTGACGGAAGGCCTTACATTTTCCAACAGGACTCTTCTGCCCCAGCCCACAAGTGCAAAGAGACTCAGAAACGGCTTGGAGGGAATGTTCCGTACCACTGGTCTCCAGAATTTTGCAGCTTTTCTGACTTCAATCCCTTGGATTACTACTAGTACTTTAACAAAATTCCGGAACTTTTTGAATATTTTCCAAATGTCAGTGAATTACGTCATTCCCCGCTGAGCAAGCGAAGAGCATGATGTGACCGACCAGCCAGAACCGGTTTGATCCAGATCCAACACGAACAGCGTATGTGCGTAGTTTGTGATTACAGGCATTCGAGGCTCCCCGTCGCGAGGACAAGGATGTCGAATTTTGAACAGCGTTCAAGTGTAAAATTTTATGTTCTGCTCGGAAAATCTTTCGCTGAGGCTTTTCAAATAATTAAGTCAGCGTACGGCGAGAGTGCAATGATTCGAACTAGAGTTTATGAGTGGCATCGACGATTCGAAAACGGGCGACAGAGTATCGAGGATGATAAGAGGTCAGGACGACCTTCAACATCCACAACGGATGAACAAATCGCCATTGTCAAAACAAAGTGTGAGAAATGAACGTCGAAAAACTGTTGCAGCGATTGCAGAAGTTGCCGGCATCTGAACTGGAAGTTGTCATGCTATTTTAACAGAGAAACTGGGCATGCATCACGTGTGCCAACAAATTGCCAAAATCCTTACACAAGAAAAAATGGATGAGCGCATGCAAGTTTGCGGGGATAACATCGATGCAGTGGATTCAGATCCCGATCTCTTGAATCGATTGATCACTGGTGATGAGATGTGGTGCTTGCTTTCTGTACGACCCCCAATCCAACCGACAGTCAAAAGTGTGGAAATCACCGTCGTCACCATGACCAAAAAAGTTCAAGGCTGACCACACCAAAGGAAAGGTCTTGTTAACAGTTTTCTCCGATTGCAAGGAGTCGTACACAAGGAATTCTTTCAACATGGTCTTACAGTCACTAAAGAAGAGTACGGTCAATGTTCTGAAACTTCTCCGAGAATCAGTGAGAAGCAAGCGACCGATCTTTGGAAGACCAACTCGTCTGTGCTCCATCACGATAATGAGCCGGCTCACAGATCCCTCCTGGTGTCCGATTACCTGTCCAAACATCACATTCCCGTTCTTCCACAACCAGTTTATTCCCCTGATCTCGCCCCGTGTGACTTTTTCCCCGAATGAAGAATTTGCTTAAGGGGCGACGCTTCTCAAGTTCCGAAGAAGTGCAACGAGGTGAGACGGAGACACTGGAGAATGTGGCCAAAAGAAGGCTTGCGATCTGCATTTAAACCTTTGTATGAGCGCTGGCAAAAATGCATAGTTGCACAGGGTAACTACTTCGAAGGAAACACCGCATAAACAGGTATTATCTGTACTCATTCTTTTTTAATATAAAAAGTTCCGGAACTTTTGAACGTACTGGTATATGTGAAGCGCAATTAAAAGAGGGGCCAACAAGCATCCCTATAGCACCCTAGACTCCATAAGGCCCACATGAACAAGGCCCAGGTCGCCAAGGCCTGCAACAGATTCCACTTAAGGATCGAGGCCGTCATCGCCACCAATGGCGGGCTCATTGAATAATTATGAAATGTGTTTGTGCATCAACTATTGTACAAGATTTTGCTTCAATGAAACGTATATTCATGTTTCAATGAAGTGTTTTATTATATACAAGAAGTAACAGCAAATTGACAAGAAGTAACAGCAAATTGACGTGAAGTAACAGCAAATTGACAAGAAGTAACAGCAAACGTTCAAGAAGTAACAGCAAATTGACAGTATTTCATGAAACGAATACTCCAGGCATTTCAAACTCCCGCGCAAGAACGATACATTCTTAAAGAAGGTGTTGACACTGCCCAATAGATGGCGTGATGTGCTTAAGCGGAAGGGCAGCATAAACGGAATGGCGGCGCCCTTTGCTATTTGCACCTTAGAGGAACAGTGGGCAGTCATCAGGATTTTGTGGTCCGAGGGTGTGAAGCCTCGTGAAATCCATTGAAGAATGCTGCAACGGTATGGAGACACCTGCATTGGCGAAAGAACAGTGTACGAGCGGATCGATGCGTTTGAAACTGGGCGAACATCGATCCGTGATGAGCAACGCACCGGTCGTCCCAGCCCAGCCGTCACTGATGAGAAGGTGCGTCACGCTGACGCCATTATTTGTGAAAAGAGGCGCATTTCTTTAGAAGTTCTGGCGAGGGAATTGGATGAAAGTATCGGATCCTCTCACACCATTGTCATAGAGGTTCTCAAGTATTGCAAGTTGTGTGCACGGTGGGTGCCTAGGATGTTGACTGATGAGCACAAGATGATTTGTGTGCAGAATTCCAGAGCCTTTTTGGCGCTGTATAACGACGGAGACGACTTCCTGGCACTTATCGTCACAGGAGACGAAACTTGGGCGCATCACTATGAGCTCGAAAGCAAGAGGCAGTCTACAAAATGGCGGCACGCAACTTCTCCAGTCAAGAAGAAGTTCACGTCACAACCCTCCGCCGGAAAGATCCTGTTCAATCTCTCCTGGGCTACGAATGTACCAATTTCGAAGCACTATAAAAAAAAAGGGGGGGGGCAATGAATAGTGCCCGATACAGTGCAATGTTGGAGGAAAAGCTGAAGCCAGCAAAATGGAGCCGTCGCAGAGGACTTTTTATCCAAAGGCATTCTTCTCCTTCATGGCAATGCCCGCACTCATATGGTAGCTGCAACTCTTGACACCATTCGGAGATTGAGATTTCAGATCTTACAGCATCCCCCATACAACCCTGTCCTTGCTCCCTCTGGTTATTATGTGTTTGGACCCGTGAAGGACGCTTTGAGAAAACGATGATTTGGGAGTGATGAAGAGGGCAAAGAAGCGGTTCATTCCTGGCTGAAGTCACAACCAAGAAGATTTTTTTCTGATGGACTGAATAAGTTGGTGCAACCGTATGAGAAATGTATTGAAAAGGTGGGTGATTATGTAGAAAAATGAAATACCATTTGTATCTCTCATTGAATTATGTATTCCAAAATATTCAATTTGCAGTTACTTTTTGAACTGCTCTCGTACATAAATTTAACACATTTACCACTACAACCCTAAAGTGCCGACTATCATACGTAAATGCCTTCACATATTTGCAGAATAATTCTTCCCGGGATTCGCTTCTCATTTGTTTCTACGGTCTGAAATACTGGTGATATATTGACCTCATCGTACATAGATGAGAAATTGTTGCCGACGTTACGATGAAGCGAGAATCCCTTCGAGCATCGCACATACGGAAAGCTGTTCAGATTCTTAAGCTGCATCTGCTTAGCTTGATTTGATTGGAACTTCATTGATGTGGATGATGATATCCTTATTTTCTTGCCGTCCTCTCAACAAGATTTTTATTCTTTTGTACAGCTCCTTTCGTCCAAATATCCCTCCATCAAGTTCACAGTTGAGTTGGAGGTTGATAATTGCTTACCATTTCTGGATTTTAAACTTCAGCGCTCTTCCTCTTGTTCTTTGTCATTCAGTGTATTCAGAAAACCTAGTTCATGTCCCATTATTATTCACGCCCCTTCATCTCACCCCTTGTCTTATAAACTCTCTGGTTTCAATTTCTTAATTCGTCGTGCCTTTCCACATTCCTCCACCTATGAGCTTCGGAGGACTGAATTGGATATCATACGTAATTTGGCGGTCTTTTGGTTACTCAAAATCTTTGATCGACAGATTGACTAGCAGATTCCTTCGCTGTGCTTCTACCACCTTGATTGGTAATCGTCCTATTCGCAAGTTTGCTGGTTCTTTTCTCTTTGTCCCTTCAATTGTCAGACCTTTAAAGACTATTTGCCATCACCATGATTAGAGTTTTGGGATCAGAGTTTCTAACTTATTTTCATCTATTAAAAAAGACCGTGACCGACCTACTGACCTGCAGAGACATGGAATATATCTCGTTCCTCTTAAATCTCTAACACCGGATTTCACTGACAAATGTTACATCGGTTCCACTGCCCGGACCCTTAAAACCCGTCTCAAAGAACACCAATATGACCATTGTAATGGTTCAACTTCCACTGCTTTATCCCGACTTTTAACCAAGGGGACTTACATTCCCATTTGGGACGATTCTAGAATTCTAACTGCTCCTCATACAAAATCTCAGCTGTTATTCACTGAAAGCCTGTACATCGATAAATTATCTGAAACTTGCTGTAATGATGAATTGCCAAGAAACAACCCTCGACCTTGGAAATATCTGCTTACATATTTATCAACATAGTTTCTACTAGCTAATGACTATGCTTTTTCTGTTAATGACTGGACATGCGCAATACACCTCATGACGACTGATTGTACGTCATCTGTTCATTCATGTATCTACTTATAAGCTGCCTCTTCCACTGTATGTGTTCATTGCGTCTGAGGATGGGTGCCTGTTGGCACGACCCGAAAGGTCTCACGCTTTTAAAGTTTTTATTCCATCATAACACCCTTTTATATATCGTGTGAAGACGGTTTGTCGTTTATAGTATAACATTGTATCAGGAACATGCTCCGTTAATTTACGAATTAAATAATGGAAAATGGCTCGTGCATTTCGGAAATTTCTTTACAGTGCAAGTCAGGAGACGAGGGCTCGATTCCCATTCCAGAGCGATGTAATTTTCAAGTATTTTGAAGGATGGTTTTATGGGAAACTGAAAATGTGTACGACATCAAAACGCTGGCAAAGATCTTTTAAAGTGCATGCCACCTTGTAAGGCATACAATTTAATTAGCACAGAAAATGACTGCACGTAAAATGTGCACATGATAACAACCATGCACAGATTTGAGGGGAAAACCCCCAATGAGAATGGACACTTGTCAAAGGCAATATCAACATCAACCATCATCAATCCACTGCTGGATGAAGGTCCCCCGAAGCCTTGAACCAATCCATCCCAAGTCAGTCCAGCGTGCTTTCAAAGTTTATCTGCCCATCTTCTAGATCTTCTTCTGGGTCTTTCCCTGGCGTTTGGTACACAGTCAAGGTTGTCCAACGTCGGTCAATTTTCTAGTAGTATGACCAATCCATTGCCACTTGAGCGTCACTACTTTGATTATGATGTCATCAGCTCTCGTCATTGTCTTGATTCAAATGTTCTTTCTATCTTTCCTGGTAATACCAAGCATGCATCTTTTCATGTTTCTTTCAGTTTTCGCAGCTTGTATACGCAATTTTTTCTTAAGGTCCATGTCTCTGATTCATAAGCAAAAATTGGAAGGATACGTTGATTAAACACTTTCCTTTTAAGACATAATGGTAAATTGCTCTTGAAAATTGTACTGTTTCCTCCAAACGCTCTCCAGCCAAGTTTCATAAGCCTCTGAATTTCTTCTTCGATGTCGCCTCTGCTTGATAACTGTTGCCTAAAATAAATGTTTACTTCTAAATGTTCTTAATTTGAGGTTAGTGCCAAGTAAATGTTTACATTTTGACGTACCAATGAAGTGACGCGAGAGTCAAAACGGCATATTGCAGCGACAAGTCAAGGTCGGCGTAGTTCAATCTGGAGAATAACTGGCTCCGGAGAGAGACGACGTGGCTTCAAAATCGACCACTGGTAAAATGGCTTTACTTTCACTACTTCTAGAATGTCTACTTCTAAAATCGGTTTTGCTCCATCAACTTCCAAATCTTCAGTTCTTGTAAAGTGCATCAACTTTGTTTTCTTCAAGTTCAGTTTTAAACCCTTTATTTTTTTGCTCTTGTCAGCAAGTTCCTGGATCATACTCTGCAGTTCTGAGGGAGTACTTTTCATCTCGTTAAAAAGGAAATTCCAGTACTTCATTTTGTTATAACCAGATATGGGTTGCATTTTAGGAAAACAAATGCAGTCGCACTTTTCTATGAGTCATGGACGGCAGTTGGGCAACACTTTTAAGCGATGCTGATTTAAGAGGACGAATGATTTTGGTTTAAAAACACGGCATGGACCAACACGGCTGTTATGCAACACTTACCGTAACCTGAGGTGAAACGACTGGAACGAGAGCTTGAGCTTTTCCTGGCGGACGGAGCTCTTAAAGTATTTCAAGCTTAATTCATTTTCTCCAGGCGTCTGTAGGAGTTCTTCTAAAGTTCTTTTATCTCACGGTTAATGTTAATAGCTTAAACTTCAGATGGAAAACCGATTGAGCAATAATGGAATATTCTTCGGCAATTGCTATAGATATGCAAGAGGCGTTTTTTTCATGAATGCTTTTCCAATCAAGATACACCGATGGACTTTGTCGCTGTAACTTTGCCGTCTTGAGATGGGCGTCTCTTCTGTGGTAGGTACATCACAAGGTTTCTTAACAATATGTTCCACTCATCGCCATTTTGAAAGTCATTATTTTGACCATGATGTAATCCATTCATTCATTCATGTCATTTTCTTGATCCGTGAGCTTCTTTTATTTTCTTTCTTGGTTACACCTAGCATGCATTTCTCCATACTTTTTTGAGTTGTTCGCAGCAGACTCTTTTTCAGTTAGTGTCTCTATCTCTCTGATCCATAAGTTAGAACTGGAAGGAAATGAGGAAATGCTGGTTTGAATACTATTCTTTTAAGACCTAACGGTAAACTGTACTGCTTCTTCTAAATACGTACACACGTACATACTTGTATATCCGTATTTATTTATCTATTTATTTATGTGTGGATGTGTGCATATGTACAGTACATAACACGTTTCCGCAGAAATGTTTGGTCAAGTTCTTTTTTCATCACTCCTTGTGTTTGATTCTAAAAAAGGAAAGCTACTTAGGTAAAAGTGTTAACTATAAAAAAAAAAAAAAAAGGAAAGAAAGAAAATGTCCAGTTTTGAGTTATTAATTTTTTTCTAAAGCTGAAAACCGATTACATAATATGTGCTACACACCCACTGGTGAATTTCACTTGGCGCTTGAGACCCGTCGCTTATGGAAATATTGAAAACATTCGATACCTAAAGACCTGAAGAGAATTTGAGATGAAAGATAAATAGAAAGGAAGAGTTAAAAAAAAATCTTAGCTGAACGTAGTGGTACATGTAAAATCTTATGGCAAAGGCTTTTATTTTAACAAATCGTACAAAATGCTTTCAGTAATCAAGGTTATGTGCTTAAGATATTTCTACTGTGTTAATATGCATGTTTGGCGTTACCAAGACCAAGAGTAATATTAAGAGAAACTCAGAGATCAAGGAAACAGCAAGAGCGGATGACATTATGATCAAAGTAAAGTAGCAATGGGTTGGACATATTGCAAAGAGACCTGATTCCTTCAGACAAATGAAATGCTGGACTGGATACCAGGAGGCAGGAAAAGACCCAGAAGATCACATGGGAGATGGTTGGATCTCCAAAGCATGCCGGAGAGACATGGAAGTGAATTGCTCAAGACAGGGAGCTGTGGAAAAGACTTGGGGACACCATTACCCAGCAGTGGACTGAATATGGCTGCTCCTGATGATGATTGGTCTTATGAAAGAAAAGCAGGAGATCACCGATATATCTCTGAAATAAACCGGTAAAGTGTAGTAGTAACTTTGCTCCATTCTCATGCCGAAGCACTGTTCTAGTGCCTGCTCAGCCTGACGCAATAAATACATATAATCGAACTACTACAGATCATTAAAAGTTCAATTTTATATTCTTCCGTGGTGTATATTGAAATCACCGACTGTATTTATATAACATTTTTCATGGTTTTGATTCTCAGTTTAGGAATAACATAAGCAGAGTTTGTTCTTTGTTTCCGGTTCTCTCGCTTTCCTGGAACCAGTCGATTCATTGGCACCAGTAAGAAAGGGGGTGTTATCACTCAGAATTTGATAAATGACTTTTACTAAATAAAATTAAAGTATTTTTACCAAACATGGAAATTACTGAGGAAGCATATAACTTGAAAAACTATGAAGAAGCTTCATGGTGCAAACTGTAGAAGGTAAAAACCGTGCTGAGGTTTTACCTTCTCCATTTGGGATTTATTTCGTCACTGCCATTTTAGAGTCTATCACAATATTCCCATCATTACCTTCAACTATCTGTACAACCGAAAAGTCGTTTCAGAACTTTGAGGAGGGTAAAGATGCTTCTACGCTCTAAAATGTCAGTGGATCGTCTTACTCAGAGACGACTTTAGATGTATTTTGGAGCCCTACGCACTAAACGATTCAACTGGGCCTCTTCCCCTTCTTACTGCCTAAGAAATTTTCATTTGTCAGATTAGCCAAAAAAAGAGAGAAAAAAAAAAAGTAAAGTCGAGAAGAAAGTTTTTACGCTTTTTAAAATTCCATTTGTTCTTCCTACAATTGAAACGTTTGGTAAGAAACAGTGCTAGTGTAATCCCTCTGTCTGCCCGTGCACGTTGAACTTTTTGTTTTAGAGATATTTCAAAAATTATTTTTGCGACTAATCGGAAATCTAAGGATATTAAGTTCCGCACTTTAGATAATGTTAAGGGCTGTTAAGTCGAAAATTATAAAAAAATCAAGTTCTGTTGTGAAGAAACTATTCAACTTACAGGAAAATATTATTTTCGTGCCTCTCAGATAAGGTTTAACTCTTCCTTCTCAAATAATTAAATTTTCCAATTACTTCGTTAATTTCTTGCTAAAGGCCAAAAAAATTGATTTTCACAGATTTTAAAAAAATATTTTTGGGAATGATCGGACATAAAAATTCAGTGAAATTTTCCCATTTTAAATTTCATTGCTAGTTCATAAATTTCCCGCTAGAAGTTCACAATGAGGAAATTTCGTAAATTTTACCTTTGCGCTACGAAGAAAGAGATTATTTAAGTTACAGCAAACGTTGTTTTTGAGTTTCATACGTTAGGAAAAATTTATTACTTTTTACACCTTTTCAGATGTAAGTTTCTTGGCACATTTATTATAAAGGACGCCGAAAATAACATTTCGTACATTGCGTGTAAATTGTCATAAAGTTTTATAAAATTGGAATGCATTTCAATTATAAAACGTGCTCCTTCCATTGCTTCACCTTTGGAAAACCATCTTGTTTTTTTTCACATTTTGAGCTAAAGTAGGTAACGAGCATAGTATCAAGCAAAAATAAAATACTGGAAGACATTGGCAACCTTAAGAGTCCTCCACATTATAAAACACAGGTAAAATTCATTTTATGCACAGTGCTTCACTTGAAAAGGATGGATGACTTTTCGTGGAGGAGTTTTGACATAGACGAATGCCATGGACCAAGAAAGGTGGACAGTAAGAATTTCATCAGTCACTGCAGGAAAGCGAGAATGCGAAGAGTTTCTTGAAAGCATTCTTTCGTATTGTTTTCAGAGGAAAATTAAGAAGGTTCGCATTTTTTTGTTTTGATGTGTGAAAACCAAATCAGTACTGGAAATGAAATTATGCGTTTTCGGGGCCCCTTAAGCTGTGGGGCCATAGGCGTGAGCCTAGTGTGCCTAGTTGGAAATCCGCCACTGGTCTTACTCGTCTTTGGATGCTAATTATTCATGCAGAGAAAGTTAATGACATGAGCAATCAGGTTATTTGAAAAAGGTCATCGATGGATTCAAGAACAGAAATGACGATTGGTTTTTTTTTTTAATTTTCGGAAAAATGTCTAAAAATAAGCGAATTTTACACATTTTTAAATTGTAATTTTTGTTTTCCTTTACGCTTAAATCGACATTTTTTGTTTTCTTCGATAAAACTTCCCTGTCCGGTTGTTGAAAAGCCGGATAACTGGTCTTATCCGAGGTACAATAAATAAAAAAAAATAATAAATTAAACAATGCAATTACTTTAAAAATTTCTGGCGGCTCTCACGAGTCGATTTATACCAGGAATAGTTAAAGAAAAAGTGTCTTGAAACTGGTCTGGAAATACAAAAGTTCGAAGATATAGTGGGAGAATGTACCTTTTGATCTGCCGCTGTGACTTAGGTTTAAAGGAAATGTTTTTATTTTCTTTGGATATTATCCAACACTTTGTGCTCATAGCTTACGGAGAACGCTCATTTTTTAAAATACGAATATAAATGAAGAAACACCACAGTAATAACTCTTTCTTTAATTTTAAAATATAGATGGCAGCATATAATCACTTAAACCTTGAGCAATCAGAGTTTCGTAATGTCGACAGATGGCAGCACATCACATCATTGAAACTAAACCATGTGAGCCTCCGCAACTGCTTCGAAATGTAGCTAACACAGGGGGGCACCCAGAAATTCGGAAAGGGGGCTCTGCAAGTAAAAATGCTCATGTATGTGCACTTACGCGACGTGACTATTATAACAAAATATTTTGATCTGTGAAAGATTTTAATACATTGAATTACCCAGCTGCAAATGGTGTTTTATTTGTTGTTTGTACTTTTAATAAAAATGCATATTTCAAAAAAGGAGTTAACCACAAATGCAATTATTTTTTTCATTGCTATATTATAGTTTCAGAGAATGTATTTTAGAAAAAATTCTGTAATGCGTGATTTCAACAATTATGAAAATTGAAATTCACCAATTAGGAAAATTTGAGAACAGTTAGAGGGTTAGTAGTATCTCGTGTCGGACACCAAGGGTGTCTGAATCATACTACAAAACACGTCTTGGCCCCTTAGCTAACAACACCTTTTTTGAAAAGTAGCATGACTTTCGATATTTTTCAGCTATTTTTTTTATCTTTAGGTTTAAATTAAAAGTTCAAATTCTAAGGGTAATGATATTTATTTTTACATATGACACTGACAGCTAAATAACGCAAATTGCACGAATAACTTACTTTTGCATTTGCCCATTAGCTGCTGTCACCATATGTAACACATTTTATAAATTGACACAGAAACTGAAGATTTCTGGGGGTCAAAATAAGTAAAAATGCTAGTAGAAAGGTGTGTATCTTTTGGACATTACGTATTAAATTATTCATAATCTTTTTGGGGGGGGGGTAACCACAAGTATGAGCAACTGCAAGCAGGACCATAGCAAGCTTTTCTTATCTGGGAGAGCGAGACTTAAAATGATGCCCCTTCGAGTTCCATTCAAATAATACGTGGTTTTTACTTTCTCACACACCGCCGTTATAGGAAAGTATTATGATCGTTCAAAAATTGCCCTTCAGGATTTTTCACATAATTTTATTAGAAATGTAAAAGCTAGGTAAATACCCAAAAACCACAGGTCGTGAATACCAAGTAAAGGGTAAACGTTATGTGAACGCCGACAACACAACACTCCACTGAAATGCAGAACGAAAAGCAAAGCAGCGCAGAACGAATGAGTATCTGATAGTTAACTTAACAATAGGAAGAAGCTTTAGGAGTAGAGCTTGGAAAAATTCCGTTCAAGGTTAAACGCTCAGGGAGACTTTTTGCGGCAGAGCACAAACTATAAATTAGCTTTTCATCTCAACGACTTGTTCGGAAAGGTCATGGAGGTTAGGCGTATATTGTTTTCTATACCTCAACTGTTTTAGGAAATCCCCGGACGCTCTTCGGTTTGCGGCCCCGTCGTCTGCTAGAAGAAAGTAACGTGGAATTACGGGAAATTACACGCTTCCCGATAGGAGGCGCTTCCGCTCCTTCCTCCCAGCGCTGCTGCCTCCGTTACGTCATAGGCGTTCTCTTCGCTCTGACTTGGAAATGGAATACTCATTTTCCTATTGATACGGTTATGACTGTTGTATATTGTTTCGCCAAACGATTGTCCTACGATGATGCAATTGAGGAATATTTACAGGGTGGTGTTACCACGTCCTCTGAGACAGTCAGCGCCTATTATCAGGATTGCAGAGAACTAGTCTCAGAGTTCATGGTAGACTCCCAAGAAGACGAAGGAAAGCTTGGTGGCACAGGAATAATCTTTGACGTGGATAAGGCCAAGGTTGGAAAGCAAAATTGCAACTGTGGTTGTCTCGTTACCTGGATCCTTGGTATCTTTGAACGAGATGCCAAGCGATTGAGGGTGGAGAACTGCCCTGAGAATGACCGGTCTGCGCAGACATCGCTGTCCTTCATCCAGAAACATGTGCAACCAGGATGTACTATCATGACGGATCAGTGGGATGCATACCGTAACCTGCCAAGCTGTAGATTCCAACATCTGACAGTAAACCACTCCCTGAATATCGTGGATCCTTGTACTAGTACTCATACTCAAGATGTGGACAGTAACAGTACTGAAGGTGTAGACAGCAAAATCATTTCGCATACCACATTCTGGAATATTTATTCCGACGGAATTGTCGTCTTTCCTCAGAACACTGCTTTGAGGTGATTATTCGCATCCTCAAACGGTTCTTTCCTGGTACGTGATAAATGTCATTTAATTATTGTACTAAAAAGACAGGTTTTTCAGGGCCAGCCAAAATACCGCACAAACACATTCGTGACAGAAACAACCCACGCTGCATATTTCATGTTGTCCGATAGAAAGCAGCATGTTACTAGCACAGCGTCTATTGTAGCAGACGACGGGGGCCGCAAACCGAAATTCACCCAAATCCCCTACGTGGACATGAGATCTTCACACCTCATATTGTATGTTACTATGTACCCTAGTTAATTGCAAGGAATACTGTACGAGACTAAGTCAAGTCTTTAAAAAGAAAATTCTGAAGGGTGTAACTTTTTTTTTTTTTAGTTACAATTTCCATTTTTTGCATCCCCCAGAGTATTAACGCCCCTGGAATGACCATTCTGGGAGAGCAACTGCTCTCCCGGTAGCTACGGCCCTGAATGCAAGGGCTCTAAATAGTCGCTATCCCTAATTTGGAGTCAACGGTTTCAGGGAAGGAAGTGGACCAGTGCTGTAAGGCAAACAAATGACCCATGTAGTGCCGGACTAGCGATCCATAAACGGCCCAGGAAGCTATTTTGTGCAGCCCACTTTTGGGAAAAATTATCAAGGTATGCCATCCCTAAAAAAACGGTATGTCGGCATCACCATTTACTGATTAAACATCTTTTCAACACCAATGTACGAGTCATTGTAGTTTTTTTTTCTATTGAAGGCAATAAATAACATTTCACCAATTTTCCTGGACCGCAGATCCCTAGTACAATTTAATGCAAGAACAGAATTAATCTTTGCTGAGAAGCAACACACGTACAAGGCCCGTTCTCTGAGAGTGACTGTCGAAGACTTTACTCCATTCTTATGAATTTCATTGCAGTAACTGAATTCAGAGTTTGTAATTGTTTCTTATATTTTTTGTTTGTTTGAGGGTTTAACGACCACCATCAGTAACTCGTTGGGCTGTAAGCAGTCGCCCGACCCTAATTTGAGGTCACTGTTTCCAGGGAATAGATAGCGCCAGTGCTATCGTGCTCCAATGCCTGCTGGTGTGTGCACTGGCAATAACTATTAATAATAAGGGTAGTCACTCGAATCTCAAAAACTATGTTTTCCCAGTATTAGAGAAGACACAGGCTCGCTATTCGAGGACGAGCGTTGTGTTTCACCCAGCCGACGTTCCGTGTATCGGGGTCCGCTGAGTGCCGCAATGTTTATAAGTGATCGTCTAGTTTTTCATTTCACTTTCACTTTAGTTAACTTAGAATTTTTGAATTTTTACTTGAACTGATCTGAAAGTTACTCGGTATTGAACTGGAGGATATTTTTCTGAACATTCACTTCCAAAGCACTCACTCACACACCCAACTCTCAATCGTGGTTAACATCTTATTTCACAAAATTGGACACTTAAATGATATTTAGGAGACTCATAATAACTTGAGAATAAAATATGTTTATTTGCCTGATGAAGGCTTGAAATTTAAAAATACACTGTCATCATCATCATCATCATCATTGTCAACCATTATCAATCCACTGCTGGACGAAGGTCTCCCCAAGTTTCCTCCACAACGGTCTGTCTTGTGCCAGTCTCCTCCATGCCACCCCTGCATACTGTCATATGTATATATATATATGCTTGAAGACCCTTTTATCAAAATTATTTTACAAAAAGTTAACTTTAATCTCTTATTCTTACTTAATATATCCGAAAATTATGAAACATAATTTACTTAAAATGATTCCTTATCCTACACAATTTTCTGCTCTGATCAAATAATTACTTTACTCATCCATTTCATTTCTTCTATTTCCGCCCTACTTTTCTCAGCATTAATTTAGAGCTGGTTTTATTTCCGACACTGACTTAGTTAGGTTCTACTATGCTCTTCTTTAACTCTCGGTTCAACATACGAAATAGATAAACAAGAGGAAACCGTTATGGTCGGAAATGTCCTACCTTCTATCCCTCGATAAGGGCTGTCGTAAAATTTCCTCCAAATGGTTCCTGTTGTATTCAGGCAGATTCCTTTCTTGGGTGAACAACATGCCTTCCTGGATATTTTATCAGTTGTCACTGTTACTATTCTCAGAGACCAACTTTTTCATTACGGCAGAAATATAGCTCCCTTTTTGGGCCCATCCCCGATCCTCGGAGGTAATTGTCTAAATCACACAAGCGAGAGCGAGGCTGGGATACAATCATCTCGTGTCACTTAGTTTTTCATTGATGCCCCCGATGCTTGGCTCCTTCCTCAACTTTTTCACCATGCTATATTTTTCATTTTGTGCTCCTCTTCCAATCTACGCAATTTTCTCCTCCCCGGATCCTCCCACCAAATTACAGATTGGTCAAATAATTATCATTTCCCGATCTAGTTTGCTCTGGGCTTCCCGCCAATACTCTGATTTGCAATCTCTTCGCCCCGTCCAAAAATTGCGTCCGTCCCTGAATTCTAGGAATTTCGTACCCGTGAATCTTCCTGCGTTGTAAATTTCCCCACCATAAAACTGCTGTGGTTTTTCGGTGCCTGGCGCCACGCTATTCTTTTTACCAGACTTAATGTAGCAATTCTCAAGACGACTGGCGCCGGACTCCAATAAAACGTCTGCCCGTCATTCGTCCTCTTTGTAGAATTACTCCACCTTATTCAATATTGCTGGCTCGCGGGGCGATGAGAAGAGATGCCCGTGGTCTTACGCTACAGCAAGCGGGCTGACTGGAAGTTTCCTTCGACTCGGAGAGAGGGTACTATCCCGAACCCTGCCTCGGCGCGAATCCAAGTAAGAAAATCTAAGGAAAAAATCAAAACACGTAATGTAGAACATTTGAGGAGAGCGAAGTTTATAAATTCCTAAATTTATTCATTTTTACACCAGCTCCCCAAAATCTCTCCCATTTATTTGATTAATTTTAAAACCCCATTTCTTTTTCGCTTCTCAGATTGATTCACAACTTCCAATACAGAGAAAAGGTGCACGCTCGCTCACGAGCGCTGCAACACCAGTTCCGTAAGACAAACACAGTATTCATGCCACACCGGGATTCGAACCCATAGCCATCTCGGACGAATGCACCAAAAACTTTATAACGAAGTGAATTTCTCCGTCATTTTTATCCGCGCCGGGTTTCGAACCCGGGTCCACTCATTCCGGAATAAGTTGCTCTACCAATTAAGCTACGCGGACGCTTATTCTGATTCCTATCTGCCTTTATGTCGTGTGCGTCCTTCGCGCAGGTACGTCACATCTTCCTGGTACGTTACATCATCTCCCCTTATTTTTTTTTTTTTTTTTCGAAGTGCTAGAGAAAAGGATTCTCTTATTTTTCCTATCTCGCGGTGTGGAAATAACATCACACCAATGCGAAATTTTGAACGGTCGGGTCATCCGGATAGTTCGGGCGCCATTATAACGAAGTGAATTTCTCCGTCATTTTTGGTCTACGCCGGGATTCGAACCCGAGGCCGCTTATTCCGGAACAAGTCGCTCTACCAACTGAGCTACGCAGACGATTATTCTGATTCCTATCTGCCTTTATGTCGTGTGCGTCCTTCGCGCAGGTACGTCACATCTTCCTGGTACGTTACAACTTATTTCTTTTTCAAGACTTACCTATCAAATAAAATAATTACGAAAAAATCTCTTAAAAACTGAAATTGTCCAGAATTGCAAGAATTTCGGTGCAAATTTATAAGGAGAGAGAAATTAAGAGTACGAAAATTAGTTTTTATTTATTTACTTTCAAATGGAAAAAAAAATGTTTTTCCTGTAGCTGAAAAAGACCCTACAGAACTACAGATCAAGAATTCGTGCAACCGTAAGGCCGAAAAGGTATGCAGATCTTGTTCTAAAGAAAGGAAAAAAAGAGACATATACAGTCATTTGCAAAGTTTAAGACCACCTGTTCGTATTAGAAGATTTCTGCCGATTGCGTCAGCTACTGTCTGTATTACTCAACTTCCTGTCGGGGTTGCATCCTACAGCGACAGCTGTTGATAGAGTCGGGGAAGCGTGCGAGCGCAAGTATGCTTCTGGTTTTCATGCTGAGAGGTTTTGTACGTATTTTCTATGTAGCGAAAAATGGGCAAAAAAGCGTCATCAAGTGTTACTCAGAATGCACAAACAGGACTTTATATCATGAAGGATACTCCGAACGTGACATAAGCAGAAAGGTGAATGTGAGCAAAAGTGCTATATTCATCATATGATCATGAAATATTGAGATATAGGTGATTTTAGCGACCGAAAGAGAAGTGGACGTTCAAGGAAAACAACCCCTCATCATGGACAATACCATAAGCCGAATAGTTAGTTCTGCGCTCTCCGAGTAGTTTGTGCAAGAAAATCAAGGCCTTTTTATATTTAAAAGTGTCTGATATTAGTACCAAAACTGTTTCCCGACGTCTTTGTAAAAATTTTGAATTAAAGTCTTGTAATCCTCCACGTAAACCTAGGTTATGATAGAGATTACTCTGTCATGAAAAAGAAGGGACTCCAGTTTGTGAAGCATCATCAATCGTGGACTGCTGAAAATTGGAGCCAAGTTCCTTTTCCTATGAATCAACTGGGCGACAATTTGAATCATGTGAAGCACATGTTCGACGACCGAAACGTAAAAGGTTTGATGAAAATTACACCGTTAGCCCCGTGAGACATCCGCCTAGTCAGATGATGTGGGGTGCTATGTCAGCATCCGGTACTACTTCATTATCCTTTTTGTCGACAGGTACTACCATGACTGGTCCTTTTTATGTAGAAATGTTACGTGAGAAGCTGTTAACTCATATGCAAGTGCACAGATGCATAATATTTATGCATGATGGTGCCCCATGCCACAGATCAAAGACAGTAAAGGACTACCTGCATAGGAAGAACATAACTGTGCTTGACTGGCTCGGTAATAGTCCCGACGTTAACCCCATCGAAAATTTGTTGACCATTTTAAAAGCCAAGGTGGCATAAAAACAGCCATCAAATTCCCAAGCTTTACGCGATAAAGTACGTGTGGTGCAAAAACATTTAAAGTGACTACTGCAAATCCCTCATTGAGAGTATGCCCCATCGTATTCTGTCCGTTATAAAAAAAGTGGCCATACAAAGTATTGATTTAGGTCTCTTTGTGTTCTAAAGAATGTAAGTATTCATCTGTGGTGTAATTTTTTTTTCAAATATCTCTGACTAGTAATTAGTTATTTCTTTGAAAATCTTAATTTTCAATAAATTGACGGGTGATCTTAAACTTTTAGAAATGTCTGTACATATAACATAATAGCAACCCAAAAATTTTACCGTAGGGTAACCTCAATGCATTAAGTACCCAATGAATTTCGAGAATTCATCTCATACTATTCATAGTATGTTTGATTAGTTTGTATTGATTATTTAATTGCAATTGGCAAAAGCGAGCCAAGGTAGAGGATATCAGCCCAAAGTGATGGGGCTTAAACTTGAAAGTTGAGAGAGCGGATGGAGGTGTGTAAAAACAGTGTTTGCATCAACAGAACATTTTTTTGCTTTGTAGATTCTTTGTTCTTTGTTTTTCTGAAGCCGTCAGTGTGGTAAATACACTTTGCCGCTTTAGTATAATTTGGTTTCCTTCTACAAGATTATTGAAGCACAAGTTTACATATATGTTTTTTTCTTCTAAGTTAACATAAGGTCTACCGGACCAAAATATGGTGGCCCACAGGGAGTTCTCCCGGTATCCCGGCGGCCCAGTCCGCGCCTGGACCCATACCTCATTCAGGATCGAAATCGAACCTGACACATCTTGAACGAGTTGTCAGAAATCAGAACTTGGTCACTGGGTCAGTTTATCCATCATCTGGCTTTCATAGTTTTCTATACAACACATGTATTCTTGCCTACAATCCCGCCCCGTTGACTAAATGGTCTGAGACGCAGGCTTCGTACTGTTCGTCAGAGAAAGATCAGGGCTGGTGTCGCGCGTGAGGAATAGGTGGGTGGTGTGTTAGTAAATGCCACTGGCTCTTTCACCTTCCTGGAACATGTGGTTTTAAATAGGGAGATGCCACTGCATTTAGCCCTTGGATTTGCTTTTGTTAAAGCCCGAAACTAACAAAAACGCTGCATTTACTCAATGGATTTTAAGAGGAATGTTGTACTTCAAAGTGTAATATTTCTGGACACAATGAGAAAAGAATCATTTCTTCCTCGCCGTGCCAGCGATATAATAATAAAGCATTAGTACACAGTAGTGCTTTATTGAACAGCATGCAGGTGGAAGAACAATTTTCTCTACATTTATTGAGAGGGAATATTTATCGCGACATTTCCACAAATGTGTATACCTAGCAGCGGTTGCACTTTCGTTATGCAATCTTTTACATCGTAAATACATATGTTCAACAGTCGAAAGGGTATAAGGAAAAAAGAAAGATGACACCGAATTTTCGGTTGTAATAAGCACGTCTTTCCATCCCTTTCGACGCGAAATATTTTTTCGAAGTAATTCATAGTCAATGGAACCAGTTAGAAAAAAAATCAACCGGATTTCAACAATCGGTGAAACATCCAGAAACAGGAACAGCTACTTATTCCTACTTACTACCTACTTACTCCTTGTCTTCTAAAAGTTAATTTTTAATTCCACTTTTTTACTCCTGTTAGTAAGTTCCTGAATCACACTCTGCAGTTCTGAAGGGTCATCAGCAAAACGAAGGTGAGTTAAATAATCTCCATTAATCTTTATCCCTTTGTTTTTCCAGTTCAGTGATTGAAAGGCATTTTGCAATGTGCCATTAAAGAGTTTGGGAGATATGGTGTCACCTTGTCTCACTCCTTTTCCAATTTTTATTTGTGCTGTATCCACAAATAACCGAACCTTTGCAGTTGAATTTTCATAGATGTTACTAATAATACTAATGCATCTTCAATACCGCAGGATTTCAAAGCCATTGTAACAACTGACGGTTTCACGGAATCAAATGCCTTTTCATAATCGATAAAAGCCATTCATAATGGGAGTTCATATTCCCGCGTTCTTTCAATTAATTCTCTCAGCACATGTATATGATCTGCAGTGCTGAATCCACTCCTGAATCCAGCTTGTTCTCTCGGTTGAAACATGTACAGTGTCACCTTCAAGCGATGTGAAAGAACCTTAGTGAAGATTTCATAAATCACTGATAGCAGGCTGATCGGCCTGTAGTTCTTGAGACCCTCAATAGCACCTTTTTTATGTAGAGAGATCATTAATAATGATCTCCATTCATCAATAATTATCTCCTTGTAACTCAACCAACACCGAAGAATAGAATCTGGATGAACAAGTTTAAAACACTGAGATATACACTGAAGTGCCAGAAAAACTGGTACACCAGTCTAATACTTGGTAGGTCCCTAACGGGAGTGCAGGACTGCAGAAATACGACGGGGCATGGACTCCACTAGCTTCTGGAAATATGCTGCAGGCAATGCACACTATACTTCCTGCAGAGCGCTCCACAATTCGGGTGTATTCCGAGGTCTCGGATTCTTGTGTTCGCTAGCGCGTTGCATGGCATCCCAAATGTGTTCTATCACGTTCATATCTGGGGATTTGGGTGGGAATGGCAACACCCCAAACTGAGATGAATGCTCCTCTAACCATAATGCGGTGTCGCGACACTTATGTGGAGGTGCATTGTGCTGTTGAAGCAGGCAGAACCCATCAGCATGAATACTGGACATGAACGGGTGTACCTCGTCAGAAAGGATTGGTGCGTTTGGGTTTTCAGATTGTCTGCTATTTTTTGTTTTTAAAAACTTTTGAAATTTTTTTTTTTTCTGTTCATCGCAAAAGTTTTGGTTTAAGTTATATATATGTATGTGTGTGTGTGTGTGTGTGTGTGTGTGTGTGTGTGTGTGTGTGTGTGTGTGTGTGTGTGTGTGTGTGTGTGTGTGTTTGTGTACGTGTGTGTGTGTGTGTGTGTTAGTGTGTGTGCGTGTGTGTGTTAGTGTGTGTGTGTTGTGCCCATGAATTAAACGAAAAAAAAATCACGAATGATTGCCTGTGACTTAAAAGAAAAATTTTAAGGTTTTCAAAGTTTCAAAGATCAGGAAGCACTCAGTATTTTTACCTTTGTTTTATGTTGTGTTCTTTACATTTGGCTCTTTAGTTTTTTACATATCATTTGGCGTATAATTATTTCTCGTTTAGAAAGCTTTTAGCATTCCCATTAGCGCAGTGGTCTGAGCGCTACACTGTCTAAAATTTCGCAGTACGTTGCACGCAAAGTAGTAGGTTGCGAAAAAAAAAAAAATAAAATGTAAACCATTGAGTGATGCATGAAACATACAAAAACATGTGCAACTATGCACCATGTTATGGTAATCAACCTGAATGGGGTGAAGTTGCACCAACTGCGCTATAATTCTGTACGTTTCATGTATGATACAATGGTTTACCTTCGTCACAATAGTGGTGCCACTGGTGTAGCACCAATTTTTAGTGCAACCTACTACAACATTTTTAACAGTGTAGCTTCTAACCAATCGTCCGAGATAGGATCGGGGTTCGAATCCAGTTAGGCATGGATGTTGTGTTTGTGTTACGGCATTGGCTCTATCCCTTCCCTGGCATCAGTGACCCTAAATTAGGAACGGGCGACTGTTTGTAGCCCGTCGAGTTGCTCACGGTGGTCGTTAAACTCCCAAACGAACAACCAAACAAAAAGAGGAAGCTTTCGCTGCTACTGAAATCAGTCACAAGCCAGAGCTTTGCAACGGTCAGGATGCGAAGACGTTATTTACGACTGATTTTAAATTAATCCCGGGGTAAGTTAATTTCAGCACAGGAGAAATATTTTACAAAAGACTATGAATGCTCCTCCATAGAGGAAGAGGAAATGGCCGAGAGAAGTCACGAAAAGGGAATATCCGAAAGTAATATCTTGCTTGTCTTGCGTGGGTGCTGATGCAAGACATGTTGGGAAAAGTCGTGTAACAATCGCGTCAATCTCTGGTGAGCACTGTGGAAAAGGAAGCCATGGGAACGACGCTAATAACGGCATCTCCAAAGCAACTGATTTTTCCTTAGGCGTGAATTTCGCATCACTAAAGAGAGCGAGAAGGCATGGCTGTGATGAATAGGTGATTCAGATGCTCAACGGGACTCGTCAAAATATGTAACAAAGAAAAGCGGAGAAAAGGTAGAGGAATTAAAACTGTTATTAAAAAAATAATTATCACGTGATAATCTGCATATACACGATCGAGTCACATTATTTTGACCACCAACTAATATCCAGAGTAACCGCCGTGTGAAGCGCGGACAGCAGCTAGACGGGCTGGGAGTGATTGAATAAGGTGCTGGAAGGTCTTCACAGGTATGTGGAGCCATGGTGAATGCAGTGCATCTGACAGCTGCTGGAGTCTGCGTCGTGGAGGATCCACAGAGCGAACAACACGATCGTGGTGGTCCCACAGATGCTCAATTGGGTTTCAGTCTGGGGAATTAAGGTGCCAAGGAAGTACCTTGAAGTCTTCATCGTGCTCTTCCGACTACCCTCGGACATTTCTAGCTGTGTGACACGTCGCATTGTCGTGCTGGAAGATCCGATCCGCCCCAGGGAAGACAATCAGCATGTATGGGTGTACGTGGTCTGCAAGATGGATTCATAACGAATTCAGTCCATAGTGACTTCCACACGTATGAGTGAACACAGGTAATGCCACGAAAACATTCCCCAGACCATAAATCTGCCCCCACCAGCTTGTGTTCTACCAGCAATGGTTGAAGAGTGTTTGTTCTCCGATGTTTCACGCCTTATACGCCAACGTCCATCCGTTCGACGAAGCAGAAAACTTGACTCATCGGAGATGGCAATCCTTTGCCAATCAGCGCAGGTCCAATCCCGATACTGCCGTGCATATATGGGCCTTTTCTGACAATGCACCTTCGTTAGCATAGGTACAGTTGCCATCCGTCTGCATCGGAGCCCCATTACGCAGCAGGGTTCGCTGAACTGTCGTTTTAGACACACTTCTGGTAGCCCGCTGGTTCATTCGGTCAGTGAGTTGCTCCACTGTAGCGTATCATCGGCTTTCATACACATTCGAAGCCGACGTTCACATCTCACATCAAAGGCACGTGGTGCTCCGCAGTTTCCACGTAGCTTATTCGCAATGGTGCCATTTCTCCAATCACGATACACTTTAATCACAGCAGCACGCGAACAGTTCACAAACTGCGCTGTTTCAGAAATACTGCCACCCTTGACCCGAAAGCCGATAATCATCCCTTTTTGCAAATCTGATAAATCGCTCCTGTTATCCATGAGAGCAACAAGTGATATGTTTTCAGATCAGATCAGATCATATGTAGAGGATTTTAGGAAGGGAGTGTCTGACCCCAGGTCTTAAACAACCCTTAGAAATAGGAAGCTAGGAGATTTGGGTTAGAGTGTCCGATAGGAAAGTGACACGGAAGCGAAGTAGATAGGGGAGGAAGACGCCCTTATTTCTTACCGGGGGGCAGTACCCGGGGTCCGACGGCTTAACGTGCACATCCGACGCACGGCGGATATTTAGTGGATCGAGCGTTCGTACCTGCCTGAGATCGAACCTGAGGTCCTTTCCGTGACAGTCAGGAATGTTGCCCACTAGGCCACCTGCTGCCCATGTTTTCAGAATGCCTACAGCACACCTTATATACCCTCCAAGCCAGCTCACGACACGTGCCGTCTTTCATTGGCTACGCGCTGTTGACTTCAAAAGTAAGAGGTGGGCACAATAATGTGACTCGACTGTGTATAAAATACCAGTAAAATGTTTGTCTGCATGCTTCTCTATGAACTCCTAAAAACCTTGACCGATCAGTACCAAATTTTTCATAGCCACTCTCTAGGATCTTGCGAAAAATATAGGCTACCATGAGACCTAGAGTCCCCAATGTCTGCTCCTGATTTCCTCCCTCACACTGATTTCATATCCTTGACATTTTGTGTTTAAATCCTACGACCGATCTGGACAAAATTTTGTATATTTACTCACTAAGATCCTGCGGGAAATATTAGCTACCACAAAACCTGGACATACCACTTCCTCCCTCTGATTTCATCTCTCGCCCCTGATTTTATCCCCTTGACATTTTGTGCCTAAACCCTTTGACCGACCTGTACTAAATTTTGCATAATTACTTTCTAGGACCCTGCTGAAGATATGAGTTACCATGAAACCTAGGCACTCTACTCCCTTCCCTGATTTCATCCCGTTGACACTTTGCCATAATTTATATTTACTGCACGAAGGCTCCAGTTAATTTTAAAATATTAAATTTTGATATAATTGCTGCAATAAAGGAACAAACGGAATTTGCCGAACAAGCAAATAAATTTTAGTTAATTATTATGAACTTCTAGGCTTTTTATGTAATTTTAGTTTAAATGGAAAAAAGCAAAATTATATTGGACAAATCAATCTAAAATCCAAGAAAGTGAAGTTATTAAGAGAAGCTGAGACCCCTCAACAGCGTGAATTCTAGAACGCTCCCGAAGAAATGAAAATCTACTGGGCAAATTAATCCGAAATCTAAAAAAAGTGTTCGCGAAGTGCTGGCCCAGAAACTGATTCATGTATTTTGTGTTAAACCTGGGCAATGCCGGGTACTAGTTTTTTTAATAAAATGCGGTCAAAAGCTGGTGGCAGTTGTGACATATATTCTAAATTAAGTTTCCTTTTTAGTTTCTTTCCCTATGTAAATCTTGAGTTTATTTTCAGTTATACTTCACTCTTAACGTGATATCTTTTCTCTCAAACGAATACTGTTGGCAACACATTTGAGACTGAATGAACCTGACGATATGCCTGGTTTGATAAGAACCAGAGATATAAACTACGAGTAAACTGTTGCAAGAAGAGCGTTGTGTTGGAGAGCGATTAATGTGGAACGTAGCGTTGTTGGTGTGTGGTGTGTTTAATGTTGATACCGATTTGTTATGTTACGATGTGTTGGAGAAAACCTTGAATAAAGCATCTTTTCCGTAAGTTTGACTTCTGTTGTTTACACGTTTCGTCTGGCCGTTAAGGTTTAATTTAGGAACCATTTCATCTTATGGTTATGTTTTTAAAATAACGTAGAAGTACGAAAAGACTTCTACGTTATACAATTCAACATTAACACTTGCTACTGCTATTTCATAACCCCCCCCCCCAATGCCATCAAGAAATTGCCTTTATAGCACGTCTTTTTAACAAAAAATGACGTGCTAAGAAATATGTAATCATTATGCCTGTCCGTTTGTGGACACCATATGTCTGCAGCTAGTAGTCAGATTCGAAAAAAATCCCTTCTGCAATGGGAAGCCTGACCTGCGAGAACGACGATTTTCGCATTTTGAGAATTTTCCCGATGCAAAACTTCGCCGCTAGGGAGCGTAAATGCAGATGATGTCGAATTAAATATATGTATTTTTCCATATCCTTGCTTCTAAAAATCCTGTTGAAACAATCTTTCTTGTTCGCTAATTTTTACAAAACAAATACCATTTTGCATTCAGTTTCTTCCTAAAATAATTCTCAGTTTTCCCGCTAGAAGAGGCAAATTTTCACTGCAATGTTTTCTATAGCTTTCCTTCTAAAATCTTGATTTGAAAAATTTTTCTTTCTCGCATACCATTCATTTTATGGAACACTTATCTTGAATTTTCGTAATGCACAGTTCTGGCGCTTGGTGGTGTCACCGTGCACTTTCGTTTGAAGCTGTAACTCAGTTTCTAAATATCCTAGTGAATAAATCTTTCCGTACGGTATGCCATTCGCTGTAGTATAAATTGCGAACATTACCCACTTCAAATACGGCACAGTTTGTATATGTACAAACATTTTTCTTACTCTCCCTGCTCCTAAAAGTAGCTTTTGAAAAAATCTTCTTCCACACAGCTTTCGCCATGAAGAATATTTTGCGCATATTTTCAGCTTTTTTCTGAGTTTACAGTTCTGCTGTCTTGGCCTGTGCAACAGTGTTTCCGATTGTAAAAATTCCATGGAAAAATTCTTTCTTTGTACGATGCCATCCACCAGGAAGAACACTGTTATGAATTTAGCAGATCATTTTGAGTTCTGATGGACGTGGCCAATCAAGCTTATTAATTAATTAACCGTTTAAGTAATTTGCTTTATCTGATTGGGTTTCATGGCAAGTAATGCGATGTCCACAAATTAAACCGTATCATCCAGACAAGCCTTGTTCGCTGTGTGTGGTCCAAGGCGACAGCATAACCGTATATCCGTCTCTTTTGACAGGACATACACTAAACAGAATTTTCAAGACGGTTTTGAATTGCACCATGAGCAGACATATTTATAGGAAAGAGAGCAGCAAGGGCCAAACGTTCTTGTAATTTGCGATACTAAAAGACATGAAAGTTGGAAGACTCAAGTAACAATGTGTTCATGTGTACGTGGGGGAAATGCATTTCAAGTACAGGTTGTTTCAATCGCTACTTTACCCGGCATTTTTGTAATAACTGGAAGAGGAATGAAGACATCGTAACGAAATTTGAACTGAACTTACCGTAGGCTGTGAGACAAAAAAAATGGCATAATGGCATGTGTTGGAAATGGTCACCATTTGCGTCAGAGCTGAACGCGAAGCTTGATATTTTGGAAGGTTCGGGTCAGCATGTCTAAAGGAATTGCCTGAATTTCTTGAATGACATTGGATTTCAATGCTGCGATGGATCGTGGATTATTGCCGTAAACTCTACCTTTCAGGTAGCCCCTGTCTCCCAAAAAGTCCCTACGACGTCTGTCACAGGAAACCGGCTTATCCATAAGCCGGTTTCCTGTGACAGACGTCGTAGGGACTTTTTGGGTGACAGATCTAACCGCTGCCTCACATTTTGGACCGTTTCTTCCGGCATTTGTCGTCGACCTCCTTCATGCGTGTCACACAACTCCCGTTGTTTCCAATTTCCGTGACATGGCCAAAACGCAGGGCTTTGATGATGGTTTCCGACCTCCAAACCTGTTAACGAATTCTTTTTGACACGACTTCAACGATTTAGTCCGCCAGTACGTCCGCACAATACACACTCGCTCCTCTAGAGTGTACCGGTTCATTTCAACGTTTTCTGTTCTCCGACAACACACACACAACCTCACTGTTCCACGAGCGGCAAAACAACGACCGTACTGTGTCGGCAGACTCAGTAAACTGACAGACGCCCGCTCGTCCGGCAGGCGATGAGGAGTCGCGATACACTAGCGCCGCCACTTCTCTCTGACCACGCCCACAACGCAAGCGCATCCACACGTCGATTCCGTTTTCACAGCCTAAGGTAAGTCCAGTTCAAATTCCGTTACGATATCTTCATTCCTCTTACAGTTATTGCAAATATACCGGGTAAAGTGGCGAGTGAAACACCCTGTCCTTGCATGTACTGGAATGGGCAAAAGAGAAGAAAATTCAGTTACTTCCGGGGAGATACCAAAATAAGGGAGTTTGTTTGTCTTTGTGTCCTCCGTATTGGGGCCCATAGTTTGCGTTTCATGAGAGGAACAAACCGAAATTGTAACTACGTGTAACATACACGAACACCATATGCAAATGTCCCTGTGCTTTCTTGTTATATAACAGTTCTTACCATACACTCAATACAAAATTATAATTGGAAACCAGAAGACCCAAAAATCTACATGGAAAAGACGGATAAATGAAATTAGAAAGTACTTTAAGGCAACCAGGACATTTATTCGTCGTTCTTTAGTAGATCCTTTTAACCACTTGTGTCACATACGCGACGAAACCTCAGGGATTATTCAATTTGTCATCTACAATGAAAAAAAAATGATAGATTTCTAGACACATTTCTGGAAAAAGTTTCGAGAGGTCTTTGTCCAGTAGTGAATTGCTGCTGAGGAGGATGATACGTTTTCCATTTCTTCGCCTTTCACACTTTTCCACGTTGTATATATAAATGCTGTTCCCCTACAAGCGATGGGAAATTACATTGCCGTCCCGGTGGCGCAGTGGTTTAATCATTCGTCCAAATGAGGTCCGGGTTCGAATTCCGTTGAGTCATGGATGTTGTGTTTGTTTTACGGCACTGGCTCTCTCCCTTCCATGGAGCCAGTAGCCTTAAATTATGGACGGGCGACTGATTATAACCCATTGAGTTGCTCACGGTGGTGGTTAAACCTCCAATAAAAAAAAAAAAAAATCATTATTTTCTACTGTAATTTTTTTTTCCTTTTCTACTGGAAATGTGCATCCAGAATTTCTACCGAAAGAATAGCAATCAGAATTAGTGTTATCACGCAAATTTCTGTAGTATCTACCAAGAATAGAAAGGAGATGCTCCGATTTCCAGGGGAGGGCGAATGCACCCTCATGCCCCCCCCCTTATGGGCGTCCATGGTCCTCAACCTGGTAAAAAGACGGGGAAGAAGAATTCTGCGTGATTAATCAAAGGAAAAGATGTGGATGGCTAATCTTCTATCGCAAGAAGTGATCTTCTATCGCAAGAAGTGCCGATATCCTGGTAACTTAGTCACCAGCAAAAAAAGTGTTCCCCGGCTTAAGTCGTTGACACGTAGCTCATTTCTTCGTAGAAGAACAACATTCGAGGCTCTGTGATGATATCTCCCACCCAGTGGCTTCTTTCTGTCCATAAGCGTGGAGCAGCAACGCGTGTTCATGTGAATGAAAGTGTTACGGAAGCATCAACCAGAGAAGTCAACGAATGACTCTTGGTAAATTGGCTATTTTGGATTACCAATTAAACAAGTATGCAAGTAAACTTTGTCGATTTGCTTATTATGTCAGCTGTTGTCCCGTGAGGAACTAATTGTAGTCAGAACAGAAACTAAAGTTAAACTTACCTGTCACAAGACGTTCAATTAGCTGTTTCAGAATAGATTACCGACAATGTGATCCATTAAAAATTATAATGTTGGTCATATCGACCTGAGAAAAGCAACAGTTCGCCTTCATAAATTATATAAGTAGTTATTTGTAAATTAAAGTGTATTTTGTGTTATAGCAATTCTCCCATCTGCTTTGTTAATGCTATTCGATGTCAAATTGGATTAAGTAGATGCACGCCGCCAGTTTCAGTCTACGCGGGTCAGAACACAGTAAAGTTTGATCTGACAAATCTATATATTAATTCTATAAGGTTTTTTACTGTGAGCCATATTTGAAGAGAACGGCTGAATGTAAAGATATGGTTGAATTATCAAAATAAAGGTCTTACCATGTAGATGTGCCAGTCGAAGAGAAAATGAGATTGGGGCAACGGTTCGGGCGTTGTGGGGCGGTAAAGTTCCCATGAAAAGTCTATGGGAGAAGCGTGCAGTTCAAGGTATATAGATTAGAGAGAGGTAGGAAGTCAACTGGTATTGGCTGACCTCCACGGCGCACCCGTGACGTCAACGGTGCGCTGGCTCGTAGCAGGACTGGTCCGACTGACCTGAGAGAAGTTTCTGTATAAACGTTTTCACAGCACCACTTAGTTTACCACTAAGACCAGTGTTTACCCCTAAAAATTTACATTTCTTCTGAGTGATTAAAGCAAATTGCATAAATGAAAAAAAAGGAAATGTAGTAAATAAAAATAAAAATATGAAATAAATAGGGGATGTAGTAAATAACGCCCAGAAGAAATCGCGACTCGTTCGCAAAAAAAAAAAAAAAAAAAAAAAATAGCCAGTTTCATTCTGTTGATTCCAAAGTTTTTGATTTGATGCCATTTCTATTTAGTAAATAATCAAATGGCGGCAACAACTACTCATCGCTTTTTTTAGTTAATGCTTATTTTTACTTAATTAACTTTTGGACACTAACACTAGTGTAATGAAAGTAAAATTGTAATGAAAATAAAACTTGTTTAAAGTTTCCGAAAAGTTTGAATAGTAAACAATATAAATGGAAACGTACCTTGAATAAGAATTCTTGTTTTTCCTCATGTACTTTGCTTCTCATCCACTAAAGCTGCACTTTTCATCCACTGTTTGGCCTTTTTCTTTGTTATATTTGCCACTTGCGTTTTTAAGGTCTGATTTAAGAACTTCACTCGGTTGAAAATTCGAAGCCTTGAATACAACTTTAAAGCTTTCTCGTCAACATGAGGATACAATTTTTTTAATTCTTCGAATAAGCATTTAACTATTCCGTTTTTTTTAATTTGACTCCGTGAATTCTCGTAAAGTGCTCCTCAAAACGTTTGATTAGTTCAAACCACTGATTAGATGGCTCTGTAAGTCTTCCTCTGTTCACTGCTTGTAACCATGACGATATATCTTTCTTTTCAGTTGCTTCTTTAGCCAGTAAGGGTAATTTAACGCGAAAGGATATGTATCCTGCTATGTATTTCAAAGCATCTTCCTCTTTTTTCCCCAGTGCCACATCCTGAATGCATTCGTTACTTGTTTGACCATTCATATTTACAAATCCCAAGTCAGTAGTTTCGGGAAATTCTGTGGCGACGTTTTGTTTCAAGTCAGGTTGCAAACCTTTTAAACAAAGAGTTGTCATGAAAGTTTCGTCGCTCTTTTTTACGTTTGAGTGTGGAGAAGGCCCAATGAGTTTGCCACTCGGTAGCAAAAGGCGCAATCTATACTTAAATTCACTGGACAAAGTATGATCATATGCATGTCCCATACCTCTGATTTGTGAAAATATATTTCCCAGGCAATATTGGCTTAATCTAGTGGTGAGGAGGAAACGAATACCTACACCACTTTCAGTTATATGCTCATAAAGGCTGATTAAAGATGTTATGGAAACAATAAAACCTTGCTGAAATGGCAAAAGATGTTTTTTTCCGCACACTCGCATTTGCGTTATCGAATCTTTCATGCTTTCCAGAATGTTTTTCTGTTCCTGTATATGAGTACCATAAGGTCGCCTTAGACGAACACCGTCCGACGAACAACGAGAATTTAGTACGTCAAATGAGTCATTCACAAGTTGAACGAAGTTTGCTACTTCTGTTTCATTCAGGAAAATGTACCTAATCGCTGAGGCAATGTGATGCGAAAAAGTTGGGCGGCAAGTGAAACGTTCATTCTTTCAGCACCTCTAACATTGACATCAGTAATACTGAATTTAGGGCACAGTTTCAGTTCTCCCTTTTCTTTCTCAAGGAGAGTTTGGAAAATATTTTTATTGATGACAGTTCCCGTTTTAAGCTTTATCACACTGTCGAGTAAGTGGTTTCTTAACAGCTTTAGAAGATGAGGCACATCAGCAAATACAAATATAGACCTTGCATTATCCACTGGGTTCAGAAAAGAAGTTTTGTATAAGTTGATGCCAAGTGTTTTCCACAGTGACTGGTTACCGCCACCGAAATCCGATGTCATGGCTACAATCTGGAATCCAATTTTTTCGATTTCTGTAATGATGTGAAATAAGATATCTTTCGTCATTCTCCAATCAAAATCATAAAAAGCAAGTTGTTTCCATGAATATGTCAAACCCTTATCATGACAACTTGAACAGATTTATGAGGACCCATGACCGTATCTTCAGCATGATCGTACACCATCTTTCCATCAATACTCATTTCATCCATTAATAAAACGCAGAATCTTTCAAATCGAGTTAGATTTTTGGCATTCTCAGCCATTATTTGCAGGACCTCCCAGAGAAATCCTGGAGCAAACTTAACGTGAGACACCCATTTTTTTAAAGTACTTATACCAGGCAACGGAATATGCATTTGGCTCCGAATGAAAGAATATGAACGCTTTGATAAGCCGCGCAGAGTCAGAGCCCTAACTATATCTTCTGGTGCCCAGTTAATTCTTTTTCTCGTTAAAAGTGCTCGCACTTGGGTTTCAGAAAAAACTCCCCGTAACAGGGCACTTACTTCATTTGAAATCGTTTTCTTTTCTTCTGCTGTGTTATTTTTCTTGGGTTTTATCTTTTGTAATTTGGAAATTCTAGAAGACATCGTACGAATCTTCATATATAAATGTTGTGCCCTATTTTGCCAAAATAAACACTGTTTCCTTAAACTGCCATTGGATTTAGTGAGGTCATTTACTCGGGCATTCAGTTCAGCAATTTCCTGGTTTTTCATTTCAATATCCTCTATTGATAAAAATAGCAGATGATTAGTATTATCTACTTCAGGACGCACATCTTCTGTAGGTGAACATTACTTTAGTCTTTTTGGAGGAATATTCTCAGTAACTTCTACCACATAACGTTTTAGTTCTCTGTTGTGAAGCCTCTTCATTCGCTTCTTGCATTCGGGTACAAGCGGTGAAGTCGTTTTGCAAATACTTACATGAGGTACAACACCTTTCTTCAATCGTTTCGTACTATTACCTCCCAATAACTCACTTTTCAGATCTCTTATAAAGTCTTCATCCGCGAAATGCGATGAACATATTCTTGCATTTTCAACATTGAAAACATCTTCACGACGACAAGCGTTCAACCACGCCTTTCTTTGAAGCACATCTTTCGGAAAACGATGATAGGTAACACCCGAAGCAGTTTTTCATGGTTTTTACAACTTGCAACGGCGCAGCCTGGCATGGCTTTTAGAAAACGTTTATTTTGTTATCCAAGCAAACACGTACTTACACTATACGTAAGATACAATGTAATTAAATATATTTTAACTACACGTTAAGATAACTATTTACAAAGATGTACAAAGAAAATTTAAGCAAAACCATATGCAATATGTGTGTGTTATTTGTGTTAGCAAATAATCAACACGGTAACAAGACAACGAGTATGAATAAAACAATGAAACATGAACGGTGATCTTTTGCTCCCAGCGCACCGTTGACGTCACAACAACAGCGCTCCCTCACCACAAGTTGCCACTGCATCGTGAAAACCGGTTCTGTGGCCTACCTCTCTCTCTCTCTACATACCTTGCGTGCAGTTGACTCACGCGCTGTTGAAGGTGGAGGCATGGAGGGACTGAGAATGTCCAAAGTTCAAAGTCTTATCTTTTCTGAGAGAACCGTTGCGCAAAGCAACGCGAGCAGGCATTCCTATCAAAGTTCTTCTCATCGGAACAGCGAACACTCTCGAAGACCTGATTGCGTTATGCCGTAGGATTGTGTGATGTATATATCATCCTCATTGTCAACCATTATCAATCCACTGCTCGACGAAGGTCTCCCCAAGTTTCCTCCACAACGGTCTGTCTTGTGCCAGTCTCCTCCATGTCACCCCTGCATACTTTCGAATTTCATCCACCCATCTCCTATGTGGTCTTCTTCTGGGTCTTTTCCTGTCCCTTGGAATCCAATCTAAAATTTCGGCTGTCCATCGATGATCTGTCCTTCTGGCAGTATGTCCAGCCCATTGCCATTTCAGGGATTTAACTGTGATCATGATGTCTTCCACTCTTGTCATTTTTCGGATCCACGAGTTCCTCTTCTTATCTCTCCTGGTTACACCAAGTATGCACCTCTCCATGCTTCTTTGAGTTGTCTGCAGCCTTTGTATGTCTCTTTTAGTTAAGGTCCACGTCTCTGCACCATACGTAAGCACTGGAAGTATGCATTGATCAAACACTTTTCTTTTAAGACAACATGGCATATTGCTCTTGAAAATTATGCTGTTTCTTCCAAAAGCTCTCCAGGCAAGTTTTGTACGCCGATTAATTTTTTCACCAATGTGACCCTCACTTGATATCTGCTGTCCAAGATAAACGTACGTGTCTGTTATCTCCAGCTTTTCTCCATCAATCGATAAATCTTCATTTCTTGTAAAAGCATTGAACATCACTTTTGTCTTCTGAAAGTTCATTTTTAATCCCACTTCTTTACTCTTGTCAGCAAGTTCCTGGATCATACCCTGTAGCTCTGATGGGGTAGTTGCAAAAATGACTACGTCATCAGCAAAACGAAGGTGGGTTAGATAATCTCCATTAATCTTTATCCCCTTGTTTTCCCAGCTCAGCGACTGAAAAACACCCTCCAATGTGGCATTAAAGAGCTTCGGAGATATGGTGTCACCTTGTCTCACTCCCTTTCCAATTTTTACGTGTGTTGTATTTTCAAACAGCCTAATCTTTGCACTTGCATTTTCATAGATGTTATTAATAATATTAATGTATGCATCTTCAATACCGCAGGTTTTCAGAGCCATTGTAACTGCTGATGGTTTCACCGAATCAAAGGCTTTTTCATAATCGATAAAAGCCATGCACAATGGAAGTTCATATTCCCTCGCTCTTTCAATTAGTTCTCTCAGCACGTGGATATGATCTATTGTGCTGTAGCCACTCCTGAATCCAGCTTGTTCTCTCGGTTGAGCCATGTCTAGTGCTACCTTCAAGCGGTGTGAAAGAACTTTAGTGAAGATTTTATAAACTACTGATAGGAGGCTGATAGGTCTGTAGTTTCCGAGATCCTCAATGTCACCTTTCTTATGTAGCAGGATCATTGTAGCGGTGTTCCAATCCTCAGGAATCTTTCCTTCATTAAGGCATCGAGTGAAAATTTGGGCGAGTACTGTTTCGATTTCTCCACTTGCTTCTTGTATGATGTCTACAGTAATTCCATCTTCTCCTGGAGCTTTTCCCCGCTTCATGTTCTTGATTGCATGTGCAACTTCTGCTGGAAGGACTGGAGGAACTCTGGTACTGGTATCTTTCATGATGTCTGGAGTGCATGTATCATCCCTTTCATATAATTTGGAGTAGAAATCTTTCACTCTTGTCAAAATTTCGCCTCTATTTCTTGTTACAGAACCATCTTCTTTTCTCAGTGCCATAATCTGTTTTCTTCCCTTACTGAGATGTCCCTTTGCTATCTTTAGGCTTTGGTTGTTTTCAATTGCTTTCCTCACTAGTTCACAGTTGAATTTCCTTACGTCTTCAGTGATACTTTTTCTTACTGTCTTGCATAGCTCTATATATTCCACTTTGGAAGTCACATCTTCTTTAGTTGTCCTCATCTCTCTTCTTTTTTGCATCAACATTTTGGTTTTTCCTGATAATTTGTTCACATACAACTTGTTCTTAGACCCAGCTAATTTTGTTGCTGTTTCCATAAGAGCTTTGGTTACTTTTCTGTTAACTTCAGAGATGTCCACTTCTTCCGATGTTAGGCCTTCTAAAGCAGAGAACCTGTTCTTCAGTTCTAACTTGAAGGTATTATGGTGTTTTTTAAGGTTGGTTATGTCAATAGATTTTGTTTGTCTTATGAGCTTGCCACGTTCAAGTTTAGTGTTGAGGTGCATCTTACATCTCACCAATCTATGGTCACTACCTGTGTTGAACTTGTTTAGCACACTGCAGTCTTCTATGACGAATTTTTTGTTACACATAATAAAATCAATTTCACTTGTCGTCCCATTTGGATGTCTCCATGTCCATTTCCTGTGAGGCTTTTTCTTGAAGAAGGAGTTCAAGATGAAAAACCCTTCTGCCTCTGCAAACTCAACGAGAGTATTTCCACGCTGGTTTCTGTTGCCATGACCGAATTTACCTACTGAAGTTTCATTCTGTTGCCGTTGCCCTATTTTTGCATTGAAATCTCCCATAATTAATTTCAAGTGCTGCTTACCTTTATTATTTAGATGACAAATTTCCTCATAAAATTCTTCAATTTCTTCTTCAGGATGACTTGTGGTGGGTGCATAAGTTTGAATAATCTGAGCCTGGTATCTTTTCGAGAGTTGGATAACAAGCCGTGCAGCTCTGTCAGAGGAACTTTCAACTTCTACAACTTTATCCTTCAGTTTCTTGTTTATTATAAATCCAACACCACTAGTTCTGCCAGTATCTGTCCCACGATAGTAGAAGAGATGTCCACTTTTCAGTTCGATGAGATCTTCTCCTTTTCTCCTTACCTCACTTAGCCCCACGATGTCCCACTTGATCCTTTGTAGTTCCTCTTCCAATTCAAGAAGCCTTGAATCAGAAGATAGGGAGCGTCCATTGTAAGTAGCCAAGGTCAGCATCAGATGGCAGCCTAGTTCGGTCCTCCGGGGATTCTTAGCACCCTCTGCCTTCATGTCGCACTGGCCGCTGCCTTGGCCAGGTACATTCCAGCTGCCGGAGACTGAGGGCCAAGATTTAAGTTGTGGAATCATTTTGGAGGGGTTTGGCCGTAACTCACCACGCTGGCCAAGCGGGTTGGTGAGTGTGGGATAGAATTTCCTCTGATCCCGATGGTATAGTTATACCGCTATGGGCGGTCGTCAGAGCCCCTTTAGTGGGAACAGGATGCACCACGAGAAGGCGGGGTTGACATTTGTCAAGGAGAGGCTGTGATGTTACGCATCACCTGACCTTACATCCCGATGTATATATACAATTTAATATTCATTCGATCCAGTTTATTCACGTAGGTAAGACGTTTTCCATTATGTGAAGATGTAAATAAAGATTACGTTGACCATTGTTAGTGTAATTATTACGGGCGACTGCTTATAGCCCATTGAGTTGCTCACGGTGGTCGTTAAACCTTAAGTCAAAAAAAAAAAAAAAGAAAAAATCACGCACCTGGACTATTGTCTTTACTGAAGTGGTTGAAGGAATTTGTCAATCAAATAAAATTTACATTTGTTGTTTCATATGAGTTCATTTTTTCCAAAAAAAAAAAAAAAAAAAAAAGAAAGAAAGAAAAGAAAAACCTAACCGTCGTTTCCGACGGGTGAAGAGTATTCGCAACGCGAATCTCATGCTAACAACATTTACACAGTTGTCACTGAAGATGAGGGTAAAAGAGTTCGGTATCCAGTTGAATATTTTGCGCACGATCGATGAGTGGACGCCTCACGTTTTACGACTGAGAAAGGGTGCTGTGAGAGCAAAGGAATTATTTCTGCTAATAAGTCGAACACATAAACATTATGCCTGCATAATCAGGAATTATGTATATGTATATGGACCGATGCCATGAAGTCATGAACATTGTGCCTGCAGTATCGTAGATCTCATATGCTCTGTAGAATTATTATATGATATGTTAACGCACGTGGCATATTAATGAGACTTTTCTAAAAACATGCTCCAGTGGACGGAGAAAGGATGATTCTAGAACTTTTCAGAATTCATTGTGTGGTAGGGAAAAGGACTGTTATTCACACCCCCAGATAAAGGAAACTCTTTTCCCAGACCGATAGCATCAGCCATTAATGTAATGACTTCCACTGGACATTGTCCGCCACAGGCAGACGCCAATATGTCTGGCTGACCGCCATTAACCATTGTATTCGTATAGTAGTGTGTATTGTGTTACTGTGTTTTTGGAGCAACGTAAATCTGTATACAGAGCACCGCGCCGAAGTACTTCAAGCAGGCCGCTGATCTCGGGAAATGGACCGATAACGCTCGGGGCAGGACAGGTATCGGGAGAAGAGACGCCTTGTCGTTCCTGTAACGTAGGCATCAGCAGGCAGAGCGAGGGCATGCCCGCAGGGCAGGAGCAGTAGGAAAGGTGGCGTGCCTGAGACGTAGGCAAGAGTAGAGGAGAAAGAGAGAGAGAGAATGTGTGTGTGCGTCTGACTTCGGAACGGGGAGGAAGTTCTCTCTCGTGGTTCAGCTCATGGGAGTTGGGAGCGTGTTCGGCTCGGTCAAGAAGTTCCAAGAGTGTTGATCGCGTGCCGGAGAGCAACGGGACGGGTCATACGTTATACGTTTCGTGATACAGGTCCTAGACGGGAATGACTCTCACGAAATCTCTCCAATTAGTCGGAGATAGGTAATGCTAGGAAAGAGATATAGAGCAGGAATAATATCCGATTAACGTTACAACTTCAAGACCTTTCGTCAGATAGCGACTGAACTGAAGTATCTTCAAAGACGGTGACTCTATAGACGGACGGAACATCGATAATTTGATTACACCAATAAGGCTATTAAGTTTATTCCTAGCTACATTTCATTTCGTTGGACACTAGTAATTCTTCCAGGTTTCAGACATCTTCCTCTATCCTCCTGTTTTGCAGATGTGATAGTAAAGCGGGGAGGATTTCGTCTGATCATCCAATCTTTGTTCGGGATGGTTCCAAGTAATGAACGTATTGCACTTTTACTGACTGTAAGGGAGCCCATGCCGTATAAATTAAGGAGCATAAATTAAGGGTTAGGCGTTATTAACATAATTAATGAGCTAGTCCTCCCCTACAGGTGCAGTCGTGATGTTCATCACGAGCCTGGTCGCCCCGGTGAGGCAGTGTTCTAAGCGCTGGCTTATGATGATTCGTTCGTGAAAGGTCCGGGTTCGAATCCCGCTGGGCCATGGATGTTGTGTTTGTCATACGGCACTGGCTCTCTCCCTTCCCTGGAACCACTGACCTTAAATTAGGGACGGGCGACTGCTTATAGCCCATGGTGGTCGAAAAAAATCACGAGCCTAGACTATTGTCTTTACTGAAGTGGTTGAATGAATTTGTCAATCAAATAAAGTTCACATTTTTTGTTTCATACGAGTTTATTCTTAAAAAAAAAAAAAAAAAAAGAAACTAACCGTTGATTCCGACGGGTTTCGTCTGGTTCATTTAAATTGTTTATGGCGCCCTGGGATGTTCAGTTCGCCCGTCAGAACTACCGTTTAATTTGTAAGAAAACGCCCCTGGGGCTTCGCAATAATATTTTGCGCTCATTTTAACTTCAAATAACACAAGGGTTTCTCACTAGGCGAAAACTTTTACCACATTTTCTTTCATGTCTCTGCTTCTAAGTTTTCGCGTTGAAAACACTGTAAAAAATTTCATGGTCAAATTACGGTAGATACACCGGCAGCTGAGTGGCCGGTCAATAAACCGTAATTGTACAGTACCGTACTGATATGTTCATTAACGGTCTAATGACCGGGAAATAAAAAAACGGTCAAACTACCAGAAAATGTGGCCTAACACAGTAGATCAACCGTAAATTTAATACGGTAGATAAACCGTATTTGAAAGAAAAAACATGGCAAAGCCTTGTTAAATAAATACGGTGTAAAGACCGTTTTTTTTAAAGTACTGTAATTTTACAGTACCATACTGTAATGTTCATTAACGGTCTAATGACCGGGAAATAAAAAACGGTCAAACTACCAGAAAATGTGGCCTAACACGGTAGAGCAACTGTAAATTTCATACGGTAGATAAACCATATTTGAAAGAAAAAACATGGCAAAGCCTGTTAAATAAACACGGTGCAAAGTTTTTTTGTTTTTTTTCAAAAATGTTTAGCCACTGTTTTTTAGATTTGGTTTAATGACCTTTTCTTAATATGTTTTTTTTTTTTGGTCTAATTAGGGCTTCAGCCAATTTTTGGGGCGGACTTGAACCGCAGTTTTAAGAAAAAACACGGCAAAGCCCATTAAATAAATATGGTGCAGTTTTTTTACAAAAATGTTTGCAAAATTGCATGTGTTTTTCACGATCTATAATGTGTTTGAGCTTTTGTTTTCATAATTCGTAAAACTCTCAAAAATACCGTATAATATATACACCAATCAGCCAAAACATTAAAACCACCTACCTAATATAATGTGTCTTCACCTGATGAGACAGATTCAATGAGATGTTGGTAGCCATCTCTTGGTATCATGACTGCAACAGATCCCACACTTCCTGCAAATTACGCGGGTGATGCTGCTCTACCCCTTCCTCCAACCGAAACCACAAATGCTCAATAGGATTCATGTCCAGTGAATTTGGGGCCTATGGCATTAAAGGGAATTCCAGTTATGTTCTTGGAACCATTCCTGAACTTTCTTTGCAGTGTGACATGGATTACATCCTTTATTTCAAGTCTTGTTGAAAGGTGCCATCTCCACTAGGGAATACAGTCACGAAAAGGTAGTTTTAATGTTGTGGCTGATCAGTGTACATTTATGTAAAGATTTCAAAAAATGTGGTTAACCCTAGAATGCCACTCTTAGTCTACCGTAATGGTCAAAATACAAATACCACCAAACTTGCTTATAATGAGTACTGTCGAATCATTTTAATCTAAGAAACAATATGCATTATGCAGTTTTACTGACGTAGATCACTGGGGTGAATGACTTAACTTGTAAGTCCTGTGCAAAATATTTATGCCATTGAAAATCTAGATGAGCAAATTGTTACAGCTTCCTCGGATTTTTCCAAAGGACTACTAAAAACAGTTAATTTCTACATGACAGCACAAAGTAACACATTTTTCATTTTTGTCCCTACAACTTCTGGTGTGACAATTGCAGTTCACTGTAGGTGTTTAAATTGGAAGGAGTCAGAAAGCCAAAGTGCACGTTGTTTGCAAGTATAACAAAGAGATGTCAAAACTACAGAGATAATGGTGTATAGCAGTTGGCTTGAAGACACCGGGGAATCAGTAGTATTTTAAAAAAATAAATGTTGCATATGCAGAGAACTAGAAACAAATTACCAACAGATATTTTCCAATATGCTCAGGCAAAAAGTAATTTATTGTTTCATAGATTTAGGACTACCATTACCAAAATACTGATATATAATTGAAACTTAGATACACAGGAAAAAGTACTGAATCAACTGGATTGCATTTTTTTTATTAAAAAAAACAAACTTAATTGGTGTAACAATATATATACAGATCAACTAATATCATAGACAATGTTTTTTTTATTATGTGCCACTTATTGTCTGATATCTTTTAGCAAACTGTTGTGGTCTTTTACTTTGTGCCATAACTTTGCAATTTTTGGATTGACTTCAGAATAAAGCTTCTTCCCTTTCTTCCTTTGATCCACATACAGGATTTATACCCACAAAGCACCTGTGATTAAAGTGAGAAATTAACACAATGAAATACATCATAAAAATTCTGGCTTCTAAAAAAGTAACAATATATATACAAAAATAATATGTATCTTTACAGCACACTACTAGTTTGATTTTAAATTATTACAAAAACTAAATTATTTGTGTAGTGAGAAATCCTGAAGACCATCAATAATGGAAAAGATTTGATCAATTTGAATACTATTTTTATCCCACAATAAGAATACTGGTTATACAATACAATGTTCATAATATTTGGCAAGTGTAGTGGTAAAAATTTGCAGTCAACTCAAGAAAATGAAGACCACCAAAAAAAATTGTTGTCACAATGGCCAGGTCTGAAAATTAGCAAGGCAGGTGGAATTACTAGAGGGCAACTGAAAATAAAAGACTGATGCCTTCATGGACTGAGCAGATTCCTAATACCTAGCAGAGTTGTATAAAAATTAAATGTATCTGCATGCACAACCATTGAAACAGAAAACTTGCTGAAAACCCATGAATCATAACAATAGAATAAGATAATTTAAAGAAAAATTAATATGACAATAAATAATTATTAGAGCATTACAGATTCTAGAGAGGACAAAAGTATATCAATACTGAATGCGCAGAAATGTGTGTAAAATGGACCTTAAGGCCAGAACACTATGAACCTCATAAAAACAAGACTAAAGTTTTTATATCTAGAAAAGCAGTTCCGTTAATGAACTTTCAAAAATTATAAATAGCATTTTCAACTTAATTCAAAAATAGTAGACTTATAAAATACATAAGGAAAAGACTAATTTCATAACTAGCAACTGCAAGAGGAACCTGGCAATATAATTTATAGTCTTTCTGTGTAAATGAAACTTTTGTTACAGTTCCTATATATTGAGAACAGGCCTTGATAAAATCAAGAGGCCAGAAAAGTCTGTAAAACCAAAAGAAGTCCCTATCGGAAGATGTGAAAATTTCTCGTTGAGATAGAAGTAAATATATTAATCTGAGTAAAGCCTTAAGTGTTTTAATTGCTGTAAATAACATTTTTAAATCTACAAGCAAAAACTATCTGCAAAAGCTGCTAATAATTTGGAAACTATCCGTGCATGGCATACGCATGCACGTCTATATTCTGAGACTGATACCAACTGCAAAAATCCAGGAAAAGCAGCAGACCCCTTCTAGTAAATAGGTGGACACAATTTATTTTTACACCCTGTCCTCAAGAAAGAGAGAGACTACTTATTTTCCTCGGTAAAGTGGAGGCTTAGGGTTAGAACAGATGAAAAGACCAAAATTATTTTAGTATTATACTTTGTTTAAAAAAAATAGGTTTATATTCTCAATAAAGGACATGTCACTATTTTTTGTATATCATGCAATACATACACAATTGTAGATGTAAAAAATATATTTTATACACTTTGTTAACATTGGAGAGAGAAAAAAACTTCAATAAAATCAAAGTTTTATCCAAAAGTTCCTCTACTAACCTTTGCAAAAATTCCAATGTCACTTTTGCCTCAAAGGGGTAGTGAATATTAAACACAAAATAGGCAGAAAACAGCATGCACACTGCTTTTATTGGATTTTGCACACTATTGACACACATTCTGTCTATTATTAACATGAAGTTCTCTGGGTTTAGAACAGAGGAACCTAAAAAAATAATATATATATATATTAAATTCCTAAAATTTTATGTAAAATTAACAAATTTAACAATGGTAATTATGCAGTTTTAACTTTTGTACTGCATCAAACAGCAGTTATAAAATGGTGTAACCAAGATACCCCTATCCTGTTAGACATCAGGATCTTTGTATTACTGTCATCAAATTTAGTTAAGATTTTTGCTTGTAACTTTAATAATGCTAACACTCACTCAGAAGAAGGGTTCGCTTCCAACAACTTCAGAACAAAATAAGATGGACTTAAGTAGTGGGGGAAAAAAGGGTCAAATCATGGACATGTAAAAAAAAAAAAAAAACTTTTCATTTTTATAAATCTCCGAAGTGGCTGGTTAAGTCAAACCCAACCAACCATCTGCAAAATAATTAATTCACTACCCATTTATTAACTGCCGATCTTGGGAACTCCCAAATGACTTCCAAAAAGGCGGAACTCTTTCACCCCTGATAATAGCAATAACTTTGCAAAAATTACTGCCTGAGAGTGCTCAGGCATGGAAATTTAAAATCATATAAAGTTGAATTCAGTTCATATGGGGTATGCAGATGTGTCAACTCTCCGGATGAATGTCAAATTCTCCTGATTTTCACCGAGAATTAGCCATTAGGATGGTCAGCATTCCATCAACCACCACCATGATTTTGAATCGCCTGTGAAATAATTTTCTTTCTGCGTCAAAGCAAGGCGACAACTGCAGTCATCAGTTTTGTATTTGTCCTCTCCTCCTATCTGCAAAAAAGAAAGCTTCCCAGGTGGCGCAGCGGTCTAAGCGCTAGCTTCCGACCAAAAAAATTTGCTTTAAAATTTTTTCCCTAGCCCGATTGTCATATGACACCTTCAGCAAAGAGCTGACCTGCTCTGGCACTAGGAATGCTGGGGAGGGTCCATAATTAATTGACAGATGGCAGCTGCCCTGCCTTCTTGCAGTTCAGTCTTTCAACCCTTCGCCTCAAGAAATCCGGCAAATTCACTTACACGACAAAATTTGGCCTTGCCTTGTAACGAAAGGCGATGTTAGTACGATGCTTTTTGTTGTTTTTGCCGTCGCGCACAACCTAAAGAAGACTATAGCACGCGGGCCATTTTACGTTTTTATTATCTTGCAGAATCTACGTACCCAAAAAACCTATTTCAGTAGGGAGTTGGATGATCCGTGGAAGGGAGGAGCGTAATGAAGAGTAATTTCCAAAACCAAAAACAGACCACAACCCTTAGGAATACGAAGAGCTTGAATGTTTTTAAACTGCACCCCCACCCCCCAATAACTATACGTAAAGGACACCGAGATTACATGATCTTTATCTAAGTTAGGAAAAAAAAATCTGGGGTGTATACATTTACAATACAAAAACTAACAATGCAATAAAATGGGTATTGCTTTTATTTTTATTTTTGTTTTGTTCTCCAGAACTTTTAGTGGACCAATAATACTTCTGGAAAATATCGATAAAAATAGAGCTCATGTGATTTTACGAGCTGTAATAATCTCCCGATTTTCAGATTTTGAAGGTTGGCATGTTTGGATATGACATTTTTACTTGCATAAATGTAAGAATACAATAATTAAAAAAATACAGTATTATAAAAAAAATGCAGAAGACAATATACATACAAGTGAAATAAAGCAAATACTTAAAAAATCAAAACATTGCACTGTTAAGAGTGTGAAAACCAAATATGATACTAACAATTGGTTAGGCAGAATTTTAACAAAAGCATGGCACAAACTTTCAAAGCAGAAACATTCAGCAAACAATGATAAGTGAAGAAGTATGTCATTCTTAGAACTGCAGCTTTTTATTTCTCTAAAAGATCCGTGCATTTTCAAGCTTTGAAAATGCACGGGTCCATTTGGTCATGAACCTGAGCAAAATTTGGACAATTTTGGAGGTGGTATGGCTGGCAATACTTAAAGAATATTTTCACAAGCTTTGAAAATGTTCGGCATTTTGCCGCATGAAACAGACACGAGACTGACCAATGAAAAAATAAAGGCTGAATTTTTTAGCGATGCGCGGGAAAAAAAAGCATTGAACATTATAATTACTAAGCACATCAGAATATGCAATCATCCTGTATAAGCCAATATAAAATAATTTTATTAATTACAACTACAAAAAAATTAACTTTTTTCCTGACCAAGTCACACTGTTTTGTCTCACAGGCTGTTGGAACTTTGTTAGAGCAATTAAATAACCAGTGCAACATCAGATTTGGCAAGACACACTGAAAATGCTTCTTGGGGAATTATTATATCAGACAGCCTTATAATAATAAGTCCAACAATGACACTGCCACAGGACTGTAGCAGAAAAATCAAAATCACATTTTCAGTAGGTTGAGCAGTCACACATTGTCAGAATAAAAAAAGTTTATTGATGTTTTCAGAGAGCTCTCTATGGCAGCATCAGGAAGTCCAAATTACTAAAAATTTTGAAGTGATTCTTATAAGAGCCTGATTTTCAGAAAAGTGCAATAAATTAATACTGTAATACAGTAGTAGGAAAGAGGATGATTCAGAAAAACTTTTTCTTTAAAGAAAACAAAAATTAGTTCTCTTTGGTTTCAAGTTGTACGTACACAGTTCAATTGCTTTTATAACAGCGTAACTAACCCCCCCCCCAAAAAAGAACAACTTCAGTTTTGTAACAATATAAAAAATAACCAAAACAATGTTAAAAAAGGCTGAATTCAGCCAAAAGGTGAAAAAAATGTATGCATTATTAAGACAGGTGGCTCAGCATGGTTACTAGAAAGGTATCTATTTTAACAGTACATCTCTCTCACAAACACAGTGTGTACATACACTCAAAGGACAAAACATTAGATAGTTTGGAAGTGTGCTTCCACATGTTTTCTCTATGCGGAAGCACACTCCGAAGCAAATATCGAGAGCTGCCCTTCCGATTTTCCCCACATGAAACAAATGGACAGAATACCCTGAAATATAGACCCACAATAAGATATAAAGGTTAAAATCGTGCAGAACTTTTTCAATATGTCACTGATTGCCAAACATTCCACTTTTATGAATCAGCACAAAGGAGATCTTCATATCAATAATTTATCGTTGGCAGAAAATGAAAAAAAAAAAAAAATCTGAGAAATAAAAATCACGATCTTACACAAAACATTTTCTTAATTTCTTTACATATGTAAGGAGTTCCAATGGAAAATTAGGAACATTTGCTAGTTCTTCCAGAAAATTTTAGAGAATAACAATGTATTAGCCTATATTGATGGAAATTCATGTATTTAACAACTTTATAGTTCCTTTACTTTTTCATCATGAATACCTTTTATTTGCAATCCCTTTTCCTTAGCAGCAAACTACTGGACTAGTTAATCTTAGTCAATAGTCTGTTCCAAGTTAATCCTCCGCCCAAAAGAGGAACAAAGATTGGAAGTTGAAACTTTTATGTACCACAGTGGTAAAGTCAACACCAGCTTTCATAGCTGGTTTCCCTTGCGAAAGCAACGACTTAAAGGTTGATGCACAGGGAAAAGAAAACTCATTTAACAAGCTTTATGTCTACATAATTGTTCTCACCTCTCTACAAAGGGGAAGGTACACAGCTATTCACCACAGCAATCAAAACATTTAAAAATAGTGCAGGTAATTTACTTCAAAATTTATGAGTTAACGCCATTAAAAGACAGTTTATTCTTCTAATACACAACAGTATGAAAATGTACAATAATTGCTAAACTATGATATAGAAAACGTGGGTTATTGCAGATGAGGCTTTTTTTAGGCCACTGTGCATTTCCCTTAACATACAAACTGGAAGTGCATGTTTGCCAATACCCTGAATATGACGTGTGGTGTCATCATATTCTAAGAAAACAAAATTTTATGGTATGATAAAACCATAAGCAGTTTGAATAAAATTCAAAATATTCAAGAGGAAATCATAGTGTTACCTTTTACAGCTAGAAATGGAGATGTTACTGCTTCATTAGGAGGACAGTGAGGATTGAGCACCTGAAAAAAAAATCAATTACTTTTGCATCACAAAATTAAGATACTCATAAAATATTGTTGCACTTCATTTTAGTGATGCTCTAAAATTCTACAAATAAGAAAAGGAACCAACATTAAAACATACAGCATGTTGAGGACTGATGTAGCTTGGGGGGGGGGGGGGGGTGAAGCATGCTCATTTTGCGTATATTATTCCATCTAGACTGTTTATATATACAGTATAGGTGGCTGCACCCTCACCCTTGCGTTTGCCATGATAAACCTGCAAAACTTGGGAGAAATTAATATTTTTGCCAATTATTTGTAAATTAAAAACGTTAATATAACTTATCAGCCAAAGAATATTGTGTTGTACCCAGCCCTTCACTCTACAGCTTCATCTTTATCCCTTTGCCAACATTAGATCAGAATACCAGCAATCAGAAAGTTAAGCTAGCTGATATTTTTTTTAACTTCCTTTTACTAGTGATAAAACTGTAACGGCCAAGAAAACACATAATTTAACATTAAAAAATGCTGCGTGTTGCCTTCTATGTTGGCTGAATTTGCAAGCGAATCAGGTAAGGTTTTCCATGATCCTGCTCCCTGAATTACACCACCCACGCTCAAGGCCATTTGCATTGAATAAGCTAATTTATGCCAAAAACACCTCCAGTAACTCTTATGAAGAGAACACGGTTGTAGGCAAAAAATTATGATCTGTGATCACAGATAACAAAAGGTCAGATTTTAATTTTAAATCCACTTCTTACCCGCAAAGGCACCTTCTGTTACTCCTGCATCCAAGGGTCAGTATTTCCCAAAATAAAAGTGGGAGATATCTATAGATGAAAGGGTGGGCAACAAATTTGTTGGAAATCTCCACAACGTGCACACATGTAAATGGAAAACCACTTAAGTCTACAAGAGAGTTAAAAAACAACAACTGTGGACCAACATATTTTATCCGTAGGTCCATAAAAAAATCCACACCAGACATCTGTAAAAGTAATATCCAAATAGATGTGGGGCACTCTTCAAAAAAATAGATGTTAGCAGAAATTCATATATTTGGTGTAAGTAGGTCAATGTTTGAAAAATAATAGATAAGTGTACTACAGACTGTTTCACATTTTCAAAACTTTTTGAGATGCACTCCCCCACACCCCTCAAATGACCCATCTTACTGATATAGCACATTAAACTATTGAAAATCTGCTAGTAGATCTTCATACTTATACAACAGTATCATTTGATGTGTAGCCGATTATCAATGAAATGGTTGTTAAAACATAGTGATAGTATACCAGCTGGCAATATCCAAATTATTGAAATCACAATATTCAAGTAGATATGAGGGTAATGCCAATATTCAGAGATATACTGATCATCAATTATAAAATTTACACTACATTTCTCTACTAAAGAAAATATTCCAAATATTTGGTTTCTCTGTAAAAAAGCTAATATTCCATACAATTATGTTGGTTGTAATTGCAATGATCATTATGATTTATAAAGTTTAAAGAAATCAATAGAATAAATTCAAAATTACCTCAGAAACTGCCAGAAGAAATTTTACATCTTCATCAAAATATGCAGCAATTGCTGCAATTAGCAAAATGACTTTATTGCCATTTCACACATCGGCTTCTGCAAATAGCTGCAGTAAATTTGTCTTTTTCTGAGCATGAAAATAAGTCAAAAGTTCGGCCTTTCGATCTTCAACCGACTTGCAGAATTGGCTGTATATATCAATGCCTGTTAGTAATCGGAAGTGTTGCAAAAGGCTAACACCCGAAAACAACTGTGGCCAGTCTTCAACTAATTTCACCAGGCTTGTTCCACTATTTATGTCAAGGCGCTGTAAGTAAAAGGTGTCACTGATTAGCTCAATTAGTTTTTCATCTCCTTCAGTGAGCTGGCTGAGCTGGGTTTTTTTAAACTGAAGGGACTCTGTAGTCTCATTGTGAGGCCAGTTAGGTGCCCAGTTGATGCATCCATAACTATCTATCTTTGGGCTAGGAAGGGAACCAGGTGTGTTTCCTTCCTCTTCATTACAAGAGACCTTCCTTTTCCTAACTAGCATTTTTTTATGTAGCCTGCACATGTTCTCAGCCCTGTTCAGAAGTTGCTGAGCTAGGGAATCAGCCAGATCCGAGAATGATCCCATTGATATTGTCGGCTGAAGAGGCATTGTACGTCTGTACACATGATTTTGCAAACTCTTGGACTATTTTTTTGGAGGGGTTTGTAGTGTACTGAAATACGTCATCTGCAACAACCCTCACCAATTCTCCTCTGAGACTTGGTTTGGGGGTTTTGCCTGTATTTAAGAATTTGTCCCTCATATTTCAAAAGGAAGAAATTTCCTGCCTGTATTTAAGAATTTGTCCCTCATATTTCAAAAGGAAGAAATTTCCTGCCTGTATTTAAGAATTTGTCACTCATATTTCAAAAGGAAGAACTCATCATTAGTGCAGTGGAACTTCAAGTTAATAATGCAATTTCAACACCTCAGATAATGAAGGATGCATCTGGCACTCATGAAAATAATTTTGTTAATAATAACAAACTTACAGGAATACATCAAGAAGTGCAGCTGCTAGAGGAATGGTTCCTAGGACTGTCTAGAAGCATTCACAGGTGTACAAAGGTCTTTGACACATTTTAGTGTCCAACAGGAAATAACTTAAAAAAACTTTAGGAAGGAGAACATTACAACACTGGGTAAACACTTCCATAAACAGCTTGGATCTCATGAATCTCTTGGAAGACTGAGTAGTGACTCAGTCTGCTAGGTGAGTGGTAAGAATTCAATTAAGGTTATCTATCAGGCAAGAAATGAAATTTCACAAGCTGCTAGAAAAAATTCTGACCCACAAGGAGCGATTTCCGTTTTTTTTTTTTTCCAAAGCTGATGGCCATAGACAGTGTGCTGCAAACAAGGGCTCAGTTTGACGAATTTAATAAAAAAAAAAAAAATTCAGATCAAATATGGAAATTAACAGTTTGTATAACCTAATAATGATGATCCGCATGAATGGACCACCACTGGATAAATTTGATTTATCAGCTTCAGTGGACTACTGGTTTATGTTTAGATTTTTATCAAAACTATAGAACCCTGAGATTTACAGACTAAATTCGAATTTCATTTAGCAATAAGTAGTTTGGGTAATAGGCAGTGCTCAATACACTTATACTGTATTATTATTATTAGTCTTTGTTTCCACATCATCACCATGAATTATGCTTGTGCATGAATACCCTGAAATTTGCTTTTGTTTCACCTGACTCCTAAATTTTGGAGCTGGTTCCTAAATCTGGAGCTTATTTTTCCAGCCCTGTATTATGTGTTGTTTTACAGGTTACATTTGTACAAACTTTTATATTACAATACATCCAACTGTTTTTGAGATATCACATTTTTTTTTATTTGTAACTTAACCTTTGCACCATAGTGTATATATAAACCTCATGAAAAGTGAAATAGGGCAAAAATAAATTCTTATCAGTTTTTTAAAATGCTCTCAGTAGTTTTCTTGACAGTTGTAGTGTTTTTGTGACAACATCACGAACTTGCTCCATTTCTTAAAAAGCAACACAATAATCAACATCATGTATAAGCATGTTTTATTTAAAGAATATAATTAATCTAAGTTAACATATAAAAAAATATATATCAGTTCAGTTTCTGTCATGGATTCTTCCAGTTATAACCACAATTTTTCACTTGTGAATTGAATCATAATTTTTAGATAAAGATTCTTCCACACATATCCACAGCAGCATTTCTCACTGTCTTTTAGGAATTTAAATGCCCCATGGGAGAACTTTACTAATTAAAAAAAAATTACTGAACAAGATGAAAACAATTTACTTCTACTGACCATTTGCACTCCTGGAACCAATATTCAGCTAGCTGTGTCAGTAGCAATAATGGCAGTGTACAAATAGCTGATAAAATATGCATTCTCTAGTGCTCTATTGCTGTTGCTAAACCATTAAAAAACTTATGTTTCAAAGCAATAACTTTTTTATTACCACAACTGTAGCATGATAAAGGGTAGAAATCACCTAATTATTTGTCATTCACACACAAAACTCTGTCTGTACTTTTACAAATGTGCAAACCACTATCTGAGCACCAACGACCCTCCCACACATTAACAATAAAAAATATTTCCTTGTTTTTATCTTCTAATATGAACAGTATTTCTCCAAAGACACAATCATTATCTTTGTTCTTTACGTTCAAAAACTGGCCTACAGTATAGAGAGTACCAAAAATTTTCACTTTGTTTGAAATGTGCAGAGGTTGATATTCTGATTCTTTTATTGCCCTTTGTATTTGAATGGAGTACAACTCGATAATGAAAGTTTGACTGTCTTCAAACCGAACCCTTTCAGCAAAAAGTGAGCCATTTAGAAGATAAGCTTGCAATAACTTATGTTTGTTTGACAGTGTATCAGTGAGGTTTTTGAAGTTCTGACATCTTCGGGCAACTCTTTTGAAATATGAATGTTTACTCTCAAAGCGCAATGTCCAAAGACGAATAAGTGGTCCAAATTTCATCGTTAACTCAGGATAGTGCAGAAGGAAGTGGTGCTTTGGTCGAAGAGGCACATCTGCAAAAGCAGCCTTCCTTCCTCCAAGTACTCTTCAATTATGATTTTGAAATATGCAATTTGTGAATGACTTATGCTAGGTGCACAGGCAAATTCCACAATTTCTCTGAGTGTAACAACTACGTAGTTTCCATACAGAATCATCAGTATCTATCTTAGAGTACAGAAGGATTGGCAAAAGTGAAGTAAGGCCCAGTTCTGACAAGCACTGCCATTTAACCTTTTGCTTTTTGGGTGAAACACAGCAGGCCTGCAAGAAGCATGCTCAGAAAATGAAAAGCCACGTATTAGATCATTTAATAAAGTATACGTAAGCCAGCCTTTCTGAACAAAATAATTTAGGTTAAGTGACAAATCATAGTCACAAACCCCTTCAAACAAGTCATGACCAACACAAGGAGGGAGCCCAGGAAGACAAACATGAAAGTACTGCAACTCATTGAACAGAGACGGGAAAATGATTCCTTGGCTACCCATGGCTAATTGCGAAGCAGATGCATCATAATTTTCAACAGTTCGTGATGAAGCACTCAAATATGGATACTCTTCCAAGTATCACTTTGCATTAGACAATAACGGCACATATATTCTGAAGTTGAGAAATTCTGGTTAAATCCACCAATAAAATGTGCTCCTAAATTGTCAGCAGTAATACAAAAAACCCTCCCTACATAACATACACCATCCACATTAAATCCATTCTCAATTTCACCAATCAATTGCCTAAATACTACTTTTTGGCCAAACAATTTTAAATCTTTTTCACAGCACAGTAAAAGAAGCTGCATTTGGTGAACTGATGACCTATACTGAGGGTATATGTTTCCTAATGTGAAATAAAATCCGAGAATTTTATGTTTATTTCGTAAAGAACCTAACGGGTTAACAACCTCAAACACATCCTGAAAAAGGATAAGCTGAAGGATTTTTATTGAACCATCTGCTTGGCATAAAAAAACACGCTACCGTCAGTAAAATCACTCATTCGATCTGCTACTTCATTTCTCAGTGGATGATCTACTTGATCCTTTACAGACTTATCGTGGAGCAGATTAACAAGAGTTTTTTTAATTGGAATGTAGTGGCAGTAACGCAAGCAATTTACCTCATCACGACCCATGCAAATTTCAATGGGTTTGACAAATTTCATGCTTTTTTCAAAATATTGTTGTCTTAAATAGATAGATTTAAGAAGTCCCGATTCAGTATCGAATGCAGATTTTAAAAACTTTGAGTCATGGACATATTTTACAATTTTTTTTTTCATCTTCAGATATACTTACTAATTCACTCAATTTAGCAGTGAAACTCTGTGAAAAAGGAATCCTCCTGAATCAGTAAATAATTTATCTCTTCTGTTATCAACTGTATTGTTTTACATGGGATTAGGCATTTTGATTCCAAAAAGCAAGCAAAAAAGAGCAATATTTTTCAGTGTGAGTTCTTCAGAGATATGGCTGTCTGACTGATTAAGTTGTTCACTTACGTCAGAAGTGACTAGTTCCACAGTACTGTCAACTCTCAAGGTCAGGGCAACTGGCTCAGAATTAAGAAACTGTGGAGATAGGAATTTTATACTGTGATTCAGATGATATCTAGATAAATGGGATGAAAATGAAGATCTGACTTCAAATGTTTTGGCACACCCCTTAAAACAGCATCTAATAGAGCCCCCGGAGGTTAGATGTGACTTAATGTGCGATATTAAATCAGAAACTCTATTAAATGCCTTATGACACAATCTTTGGTTGCACTTTAAATCCACTTCTGAATTGCAAAGTTGTAAACCACGCAATCCACAGTGGTATCGCGAGACATGAGTATTAAAGCCATAGTAAGAGCCAAATGCCTTGGAGCAACCACGCACCCCACACTGAAATCTAAAATTATTTACATTTCTATGAATGCTCATGTGGTGAACATATTCCTTTAAAGATAAAGAAACATAGTTGCAATTGACACACTCATACATGATGTTAAGTATTAAGTATGCACTTTTATGCAAAATGTTTTATATGAGATATTCCTAAGAAAAACAGAAGGAATTACTTTTTTATGTATTGAATGTAAAATTTCATGTATCAAAAATAAACAATAACTGACACTAATTGCCAAAGGCTTTGATTCATCTGAAACCAAATTCTTTTACATATTTTTTAAAAATTCAACCAATTTAGCATGCAGAACAAAGATTCATTACCAAAATTATTTACAATACAAAAAATATGTCTGCAAAAAGATCCTCCGTAATTGTCAGCACTGTTGTCTTAAGCAATATACAGGGTGTCCCAGAAATATTGGATACATTACAAAATTATGTAAAAAAAACTGAGCATTGTCGGTTTTTCTATGTCACGTATTACAAACACGGTTTCTATATTTTTGTTTTGCAGAATTGTTATTCCCAGAATCCGATAGATGGCACTAGGTGTGGCCTGATGAGGAATGTATGAGAAATGCACAATCGGTAGTAATGTCATCCGTACAGCACAAGGCGATGTGTGTGTTATGGCTTGCGAAATTAAAGTCTGTCATTAAAGTTAAAAGACGGTACCGTTTAGAGTATGGTTGTAATCCTCCATCAATGAATTCAATTAAGCAATGGATAAAACAGTTCTGGCAATGTGGAACCTCGTGGAGGAGCCGGTTGGCCGAGCATCAGCGGTGAGACGGTTGACCAAGTTAATGGAAGTTTCCGACGAAGCTCCAGGAAATCCGTTCGTAAAGCAAGCAGAGAACTGTGCATTCCGAAATCGACAGTTCACGATATCTTGCACAAGAAATTAAAGTTTTATGCTTATAAAATCCAAATAGTGAAAAAGATGCATGTAAATGATCACACTCTGCGAAACGATTTCGCTGTGGTTATGCTAAATTGAGTGAAAAACAACGAAAACTTTCTCAGTACTGTCATTTTCAGTGATGAATCCACATTTCATGTATTGTGAATTGTCACAACTGTAGGATATGGGGTAGTGAACTGCCTCATGCTGCTAATGAACTGGAACGTGATTCTCCAAAAGTTAACGTGTGGTGCGTCCTATCAAAAAGAGAAGTGATTGGCCCTTCCTTCTGCAAAAAACAAAACAAATGATGACATTTACTTGGATACGATAGAAACTTTCGCTATACCCAGATCAAAAGATATGATGTCATTTTCCAACAAGACGGTACGACTGCGCATTGTTCAACATGTACACATAAGTGCCTAAATGAGCCTTTCCCCCAACAGATAGATTGGCCGTGGTGGTCCCATTCTGTGGCCTCCTCGCTCTCCAGATCTAACTTCATTGGATTATTTCATGTGGGATTAAGATCGTGTCTATCAGACGCCTTGTACTGATTTGCAGGAACTAAAGTAGCGTATCACAGCTGCTATTTAATTCCATAACTCCTCAGATGCTTACCAATACATGGCATGAAATTGAGTATCGCTTAGACGTACTACGAGCAACCAAGGGATCTCACATCGAAATTTATTAACTTGTGCAGTTACATTGTAAGTTAATACAGTCAGTTTATTTCTGTCTGTTTAATGTTTTGTTTTATATAATTTTGTTGTGTCCAATAATTCTCGGACACCCTGTATATATACATTTTTGTAGCAAATAAATGCAACAGAATAAAAACAAGAATTTTATTTGTTGAGAAGGAAATAAGAAACTAAGACTTTTGAATCCAAAAGATTTTGAAAACCGGTAGAAACAGTAAAGATTTTATGTGTGCAGCTCTGTGGAGCACCACATTAACAGGACCTGCAATTTTATGAGAGTTCCTAGTTCCTTTTTTTTATGTGAAAAAGACTTTTTCCTTTTTCATACATTAGCATGAGAAAGTATTGTAATCGTGAAAAATTCGACTCCAAGATGTCAAAGGAAATGCAAGTTGTGATGTACTTTGCACAAAAAAGAGTAGTCATGACTACTTTCTATTTTTAAATAAATCCGGTACTTGTATGTACCTCTTACTTTTCCAGTTTTTCAAAAAAATAAGATTTTCATTTCTAGAAACTTGTCTCTAGCCTCATTTATTTAGCACTGATGGAGATATGTTTCACTGGTGATGTGACTTCATTGCTGATATTCAATCAGAATGGCGACACAAGAGGCCTGAATGTTACATTGTGATTAAAATTTTCACCGATTCACCCTTTCATGATGTACATTCTCTGAGATTTGTTTCAATTCATTTATAGTGACAAACTGACAATGAGGGACAGAGGCCCCTTGAGATATATCAAATATGGCATCAGCCATCTTGATTGAAGTCCATGGTAAAGTAAGGTTTAGAAATTACCAGATGATTATATTTATATTTGGTGTTTTCACTAACACACTGCAAATTTTTTTATTGGATTTTGCCTTTTTTAATGCGGCGGGGGGGGGGGGGGAGGTTTGGTCTTCGGAAAAAAATTATCTTATCAGGAATTCAGGATTTTTTTGGGGTTCTGTATTAGGATTACAATTTATCTGTGGTTGACTTTATTACTATATATATACAGCTAAAAACATTTAGGGAATAGGGAATATCATAGTTTTGTATTAAAACTGAGTGACAGAAAACTTTAGAGGTTGGAATAGGAACTACATAAACTTAGTACGCTATGCAAAAAGAAAAATATGGCCAAAACAATTAGTAAATTTAAATTTAATAATTTTTGGGGAGACAAATGTACAAAGGCATATTTATGATCATATCGTAAAAATGAAAATAAAGGTAAATTTCTCACTGAAAAACATGTACGGCAATTTGCATTGTATAAGCCACGAATAAACGATTTAAAAAAAATAAAATAAAAAAGTTTTTGCTGCCGTTCAATTTGAAAAATAATCTGCAGGGTAATTGCGCTGGAGAGGGGCTATATAATTGGAAAAGGAACTCTCTCGGAAAAAATTTCAGTCTAGGATTTGCACGAAGTGAAGAGGACGGAAAAGGGATGTCATAATGAAAGACCGGGAAAGCTGTAGGAAGGGGCGGCGGCAGTTATTTTGTCTTTGTATTGTTGGGAAAGACAAAATGCTGACTGTGCTTGTGCCCTCTCCTCATCAATTGGCCAATAAAAATGTATGCACAGTGCTTGCTGCAGGAACCTAAACATGCACGCTTCATTTCAAAGTTCTATGTTCTGAATCTCGTGTACACTGTGCCTTGTATTTTAGTTTGTCCTTTGCCAGTTTGACCAAAGTCTTTGTTTCATTTCTTCAGACTCCGGGGTCTTTATGTGCCTAACTTTTCTGTCGAAAATTCCGCTTCTGGATCAACATTTGTGATATACAAGATCATATGGCTATTTTTTTCTTTTTCTTCTGAATGTCACAATCTGTGTATTATACGCCGGCACAGATTATACGAAAATAAAAAAAGTGCGATTTCTAGGGTCTGAGGATAAACGACGAAAATTATGATAATTCAGGAATTTGCGAGCCCCAGATGAAAAAAAAAAACGAGTACCTTTTTTTTTTGCCAGGGCTGAGGGCAGAACATTTTTGGACAGAAGTGTATGACTTTGACATTATATATAGCCCCCTCCTCCCGCAGGTTCAATGTCTGGCCACTAAAAAATTTAGCTGGCCACACAGATTTCAGAATATTTTTCTACCTCTGGTTGTTACAAATACCTTGTTCCCTCAAAATAATCAGGATGTACAGTAAAGCAAGACACGTCTGAGAAGAGAACGTTGCTCCATTAATTTCTTCTCTAATCAGCAGGGTCATGTGCTCAAAATCTGCAGGCAGCACGGTGGCATGCGGTTAAAGAAACACATACCATAGGTTGTCGAGCATACAGACTAACACCGTGTAGTCGGGTGCGAACAGTTTGAGTCGAAACATTTGTGTCAGTAGCCATATGGAGTTTGCATTGCAGAAGAGGGGCGCTCATACTCCGGTTTCTCCTGGCAGTCAGTGATAAAAAACGATCCTCATTTCTTGACGTGCTTTCCTGTGACTTTGCCCTGGTCTTTGCCTTAAATTTTCGGTATCTGAAAACCAATTCCAAAATCTGGAAATCATGCTTCGAGACACTTCAATGGCGTCCGCTACTTGCGATTGGGTTTGACCAGCTTCTAAGTGACCGATAGCCCTCAGGCTACAGATTCGGGTAAATCCTGTTCGGACATCACATTCAAAGCACGAGTCATTTTTATCCTGGACTAAACGATCATAAGATACAATTCACTTTTCATTCGTTGACAGAAACATACCCTTTTTAACGTCCCACAATCAATTTTGCGTACTGAAGTGTTTGGAAGTATGCAAAAGTTTCATTGTAATAACTTTCCTTCAATTTCTCTTAGCATACAAACAGTTGATGTCAGTAGTTCATATCTAAATCCACGATATCTCCCGATAGTTTTGAGCAGTGTATTTTAAGCTAACGGGAGGGGGTAACAATGATGTTTAGCATTGGTGCTAATGCAGAGTTTGACTAAGGAATTTCTTAGATTTAAGCTTGGAATATAATGGCAACTCTGCCTGGAAAAAAGAGGGATTTGCCAGGCTATTTGAGATAGCTATTGGCTGGAAAACAGTGGCATCAACTTTAACTCTGAGTAACAACTTATGTGTTTTTACAGAAATAAAATTTGACCACCCATAGAAATAAAGTGTTCGAAGTTGGGCCGCATCTCGGCGATTAAAAAATATTATCTAGCATCCTGGCATGTAATAAATTTTAAACCCGTCACAGACTATGTAAAGAAATTAGGATGAAAGCACAAATTTTAACACAAAAATCAGCAAATGAAATTCTTAATGGATTAAGTTGATGAATGATTAGCAGCTGGGACAGGAAAGATAGGAAGCAGGAGTATGGTGTCAGAATTCTTGTTAAATCACCTACGATTGTAACAGTGCTAGCTAAATAATTTTCTGGCGCCCATGTGGTCTGCAGGTGAAATTGATCATTCAACGACTTGTGCCTCGTTCTCCAAAACCAGTTGTCAGAGCAGGGGTGTTAGATGGGCTAAAGGAGGTTGGAGTATTTGGAACTTTTTGGTCCCCAACAAAACTAGTACAGCCCACACCTGTTTTACTGAGGACTGAAAACTTTGTGGGTAAAAAAGTTCCGAAAAGCGCAAATTGAAGAAATAATTTGCATTATTCATATTAAATTTAGGACTTCCATTGTCTAGAAATCCTAAATCTTTTCTTCTACCTACAGAGATTGGATGTTTTTTCTTCAAGTTTCTCTCATAAATTTGAATCTATTTTCATGTGTGCTCTTTGGCATATTTTAGAAAGATGTGATAAAGTTGGTACTAAATTACAAAAGCCATCACTAGATTTGTTAACTGGACGTAACCTTCTGTCATTATCCCATTTCATTGCCAATGAAAGAAATAATTTTGAAAAATATGAAGAAATAGATAAAACATTAAGTGAAAAATCTCCTGGAAGTTTTGTCTAATCACAATAAAAAAATATGCACATGGCAATAACCATAATGAAACTATTCTTAAAGGACAGAAAAAAAGTGAAGTAGAAACATTTAATGTGATTATTGATCAGTTGGATAACAAATGTCTGTTAGCTTATAAAAAAAATTCAATTTCCATTTCAGTTCTTAGTTAACTGCCAACTAAATTTCTCTAAATAACTGTTTAGATTTTTACAGTGAGGATTTGGATGAATCTTTACATAGTAAAATTTCACAGTTCTATGACTTTATCAAGTGTGAATGTAGCTACTGCACACAAAAAAAATGTTCTTGTCAAGACATTGCAAAACACACGTGCGCACACACACACACACACACACACACACATATATATATATATATATATGATATGATATTTTCCCAAATGTATATTCACCGTATTAAAACTACACTTGGTAAAAAATAACTTGTGATTGACAATGCTTCAACAAAGGCTTAACAGTCTTGCTATCATGTCATTAGAGCATGATATTGCTCAGCAGTTAGTTTGACGATGTTGTGCACTTCTTCACAAACCTCAAAGCAAGAAAAGACATTTTAAAGACGAACGCCTGAACTTTTTTTTTTTATTGGAGGTTTTTTTTTATTGATTGGAGGTTTAACGACCACCGTGAGCAACTCAATGGGCTATAAGCACTCGCCCGTCACTAATTTAGGGTCACTGGTTCCAGGGAAGGGAAAGAGCCAGTGCTGTAAGACAAACACAATATCCATGCCTCGCCGTCATTCGAACCCGGACCCCTTCCGGACGAATGATCAGAGGCCATCGCTTAGACCACTAGCCACCGGGGCGGCCTTATTGGAGGTTTAACGACCACCGTGAGCAACTCAATGGGCTATAAGTGGTCGCCCGTCCCTAATTTAGGGTCACTGGTTCCAGGGAAGCGAGAGAGCCAGTGCCGTAAGACAAACACAGCATCCATGCCTCACCGGGATTCGATAGACCTCTTTCGGACGAATGATCAGAGGTCATCGCTTAGACCACTGCACAACCGGGGCGGCAAACTTTTGTTTTTGTGCATTCATTTATGTTGTCTACACTTGATTCAATGTTTGAATTTTCTTTAGTATAAAATTTTTGTAAGATATGTGGACACTTGAGATTTTGGGGTATACTAGCAATGTTTATTTCTTGCACAGTACACCTGAAGTGATTTTTTTTAGGGGTTTTTCTTAGCTCATGAAGCAGTTCTAATGTAATTACTGCCTAGCATAAGTGACCTGTTTGTAAAACTTTCTACGTGCAATTGTTTTTGCATTGAAATACACCTTTTGGGATACTCATTTTATAAATAAAACAAACAGATATCAGTACTGCTATTAAGTTTACGCGATGCGCCTCGAGTTGTGCGTTGGGCATGAGTTGAGTGATATTTCTGTCATTTTTTTATAATTTTACAGAAAACACTGGCAGTTATTACTACACAAATACCTGTGTATTGATATATTTCAACTAATTTTTAAGAAATTGAATGGTTCTGATAAATTTCCATCTTACCACAGATGAGGTATACACACTGCTCACATGAGATTTCTTCAATGTGTTAGTTTGCAGAAAAAAATGTTTCAGCATCTTTAAACAGACATTTTAAAGACAAACTCCTGAACTATGTGTGAACTTCTGTTTTTGTGCATTCATTTCAATTTTTTGTTATCTATACTTGATTCAATGTTTGCATTTCTTTAGGAATAAATATTAAAAATAATACATTTCCTTATGTCTGCAAACACATGAGATGTATTTTACAAAGCCTTAACATACATATATAAAGGAAATAGGTATCCAACATATGTACAAGACATACATATCTATCGTATAGTCTATAGGACATTCCTATTTTACAAGCACTTGTGACCAGAAATAGGGGCCACAAAATCTTCAGTAGCCCAGATTCCAAAAAAAAAAGCTGTCTGGCACTGAAAAAAAAAAAAAAATGTAGGAAGCAGGAGCATGGCGTTTGAATTTTTAGCACTTGCGAATGCTAAATAAAAATTTCCTGGCACCCACGTGGTCTGAGTGAAATTGACCATTATACAATTTGTACCTCGTTCTCCAAAACTAGTTGTCACCCTAGTCAAAGGACAAGTGAGGAAAATTAGTTAGCAACTGCATTCGTTTACTTAACTTGTTCGGCCTAACAAATAAATTGAACGAAATACACGAAATAAAACATCAAACTTGTTTCAATTGTTACCAAAACCACTTAATACTAACATTCTCATCATAATGCACTGTGACTTACACAAAACAAAAAAATTCTTACCAAAAATAAATGCTGCGGTGCTTCTTATAAATAGTAATATGGAATCCTTACTTTGTGACTTGTGTAGAGAGACCTCCATCGCTTCGTACCAACATGGCGTCCGCGACCAGCCCGTTGCCATTCGACAGCACGTAAAAAAACAGGTATTATACCGTAATGGTTAAAACAGTTTAAACACCGTGAACATGTTGTTTATCTACCGAAAATTTACGGTTCATCGCCCGTTGGCGTGCTTACGGTTCGTAAACCGTTTTAATACAGTTGAAACACCGAGAATTCACAGCAATTTTTTACAGTGAAATTATTTTTGCCTCGGATATCTTCCGCTAGCAATTTGTAATTTTTGTAACGCATGTCTCTGCTGCAAATGGACGTCAGTAGCTATTTCTGTTTGTGGATGTATTACTGATTCTGGAAATCCGTTTGAAATGTTTTTTTTTAATATTTTACAGTTTTTTTTACTAGAATGCTGTTTTATCTGGTATTTTTCATCTGTTTCGGAAATCTGCTTTCAATCATTATTTTTATGCAGGGAAGGATTTCAAGAGGCACACTCCTTATGCCTGCGAATTTGGTATCATCTTTCTCAGTCCGCATAACACTGAGCCAAATGTCAGAAGACAGATTTCACTCTGAAAGTATGCCAAACGTAAAAAATGCGATAACAAAAATGCCTCAAGCAGACTTTGTAGAATTCTAACAAATGTTCTTAATTTTTCTAAGACTTGACAAGTAGACATTTATGAGTGTCTCATCCCTTCAGCTTGAAAGCTTCAGTGAACTTCATGCACCAGAGATTTACGAGACACGCAAGGAGTTTATGTGAAAGGAATAAATACATACATAAATAAACACCACTGACAGAAGAGAAGTCTTAAGCTTATACATGGTTAAGCAAAACCTAGCTATTTATACGGATTTCTCTCTGTTTGTCTTTTTCTTTCCTTTATGTTTTTTTAAGCTACATATTCCCGTAGAAGTCTTGATACTACTTGTAGCTTGAAAACGTGAAAGGGAAATTCGCCGTATATCATCATGGAGTGTGTTGAATTCTTTGAGAGTATGTTCATTTAGGTTTTCTGATTTTTGAAAGAATGTAATCAATACTCAATTATAGAGATCTGTTGATGAAAATCTGGGCCGCCCCGGTGGTCGAGTGGTAAGAGACGTTGGGTTTTGACCATTCGTCCGAGATAAACCTGGGCCCGAATCACGGGAGAGGCATCGATGGCGTGCTTGTTTTAAGACATTGGCCCCAAATTAGGGACGGGCTGCTGCTTATACACTGTAAAAAATAAGTGGTGTGGTTTCACGGAAAATTACTGAAAATAACGTGCAGTAGAGTTGCCGGTAAATGACCGTCTTTTAACGGAATTTCCATTTTTAAAAGTGCCCGTTTGTTTTTCTAACTTCCGTATTTTCACAGATTTTCCGTAGTCAGTAATTCCGTTTATTTCCGAAAAGTCCGTCTCAGGCTTTTCCGTATTTACGCAGAAATTTCGCAAAATCCAACATGCTGAATATTTCAGCCGTAACTCCTTTTGCGCTGGTAGTGAGGATCGAGCCCAGCCTGTTTGGGTTGAAGCCGTGCTTCTTAACCACTGAGCCAGAAGGTCACAGAAATCCGTTTCTCGTCCAGGTAAAACTAATTGTGCGATGATGAATTTTTTTTTCTTCAATAATGTGAGTGATTTAGTTATTTTATTTTCTATTGGAGCTTACTTTTTTAATACGCTTGTAATAATTTTATTTTTTCTGTAGGAGGTCTTATTACAAATTATGCATTTTTTGATCCTGACTTTTCGAAGCAACATAATGATTTGGAGTTTGAGATTTTTTTTTTCAACAGACAATAACTTTCAATAATCTTTAAGAGAAGGTGCAATGGACTGTTTTGTTTCACAAAACTTCTAAATATACAATTTACTCTTGATATGTATACAGCTTTTGTTTTAAGAACTCCACATACTGATACATAGACATCGTATAATCACCTGTGCAATAAATTAAGTACCCGGTTTATTAGGGCATTACGATATAATAGCTGGTGCACAAAATGGAGAAAGAGGAGAAGAAATATCCTGTGCCACAGTAACCAAAATTGATGCGATATATTATCCTCAATATCAGATCTTTCTACAGAACTTCAAAATCAAATACTTCGGCAGACTATTGATATTTAATAGGTGATCAAACCACGAAGTATTCTCGTGAATGTATCCTATTTTCCGTCATATGGAAACGGAAAAAGTGAAAACGGAGTTTTTCCGTTAATATAAGGAATTGCGGAAAGGTCTCTGAAAATTCAGAATTTCCGTTAACACGTCTTGAAAATGATAATTTACCATCAATATAAGAAAGGAATTGCGGAAAGGTTTCTGAAAATTCAGAATTTCCGTTAACAGCTCTTGAAAATTGTAATTTACCATCAATATAACAAAGGGATTGCGGAAAGGTTTCTGAAAATTCAGAACTTCCGTTAACACCTCTTGAAATTTGTAATTTGCCATCAATATAAGAAAGGAATTGCGGAAAGGTTTCTGAAAATTCAGAATGTCCGTTAACACCTCTTGATCATCTTAATTTACCATCAATATAAGAAAGGAATTGCGGAAAGGTTTCTGAAAATTCAGAATTTTTCTGCCGTACGAAAAATCCGCGAGATTCAGAGTTTTTCCGTGATTTCACAGATAAAGGTGTATCGGAAACATACTTCACGAAAGAAATCACGGAAAGTAGCTCGTGAATTTCAGAAAATGTTTTGCAGTTAGGCTAAACTGACCGGAAGTCCCGAATTCTTGAGGACAGTCCTTAAATTTAGTTTACTGTCCCCATAAACGTCTGATGCCTTTGGGGACTCAAATTTTTGCTATTTGTCCTCAAGTATTCTCAAATTTACACTTCCTCATCAGCTCGTTAGTTTTCTAAGGAAAAATGTTCTTAAAAATAGTTTTCGTTGCATTCATTTCCAACATGATCATTGTGAAAACAAATTTTGATTCTTTTCTTTTTCTCCCTTTTTCCGAGTTCAACGACCATCTTGAGCAACTCTAAACGCTATAAGCAGTCACCTATCCCTAATTTGGGGACACTTCCTCTAGGGAAGAGAGAGAGAGAGAGAGAGAGAGAGCAAATGCTGTAAGACAAACATACCACCCATGCCTCATTAGGAACTCAAACCCATACCAACTTGTACGAATGATCAGCAGCCAGCACTAAGACTACTCACTGTACAGGGCTGCCAAATTTTTGGCTATACTTTTTCTGAGTTCCTCCAAAAACTTCAGCAAAATAAAAAGTTCGCCATGCAATTCGTTTATCAGTGTGCAGCTTGATTTTAATTCAGCACATATACCTGAGGTAAAACATTTCACTTTTGCTAATATACGTGTATGTTCTCGCCATCCTAGCTCTGCTTTGTCAGTACGAATTACCAATATTCTACAAGATATATCCTTAAGACAGAAATTTACATATGAAATATCACACTTATAGAAACAACAACTTTGTGACGCAAAAAATTGCATATTTAGTTTGAGTATGTACGTGTCCCCAAATGAGCTGCTGATTTGGGTGACACCACGCCATTTTATCCTCATATCAGTGTTCCAATATCTGGCCACTTTACTTATATATAGCCCAGTGAGCAGCTGTCACATGCTTACAGCCGCGGGTGGCCGAGTGGGCAACGTTCGTGACTGCCACGGGAAGGACCTCAGGTTCGATCCCAGGTAGGTACGAATGCTCGATCCACTAAATACCCGCCGTGCGTCGGATGGGCACGTTAAGCCGTCGGACCTCGGGTACTGGCCCCCGGTAATAAATAAGGGCGTCTTCCTCCCCCTTTCTACTTCGCTTCCGTGTCACTTTCCTATCGGGCGCTCTAGCCCAAATCTCCTAGTTTCCTATTTCTAAGGGTTGTTTAAGACCTGGGGTCAGACACTCCCTTCCTAAATTCCTCTACATTTGATCATTGTCACATGCCTACAAAGAATTCGAATGGGCGCCGTGCATCATGGAATGTTTTCCTACGTCACACCACTCTTGTATGCATATGTTGGTAAGCCCTTTTACAGAGGGTAAGTCGAAAGTTTTGCAATATTTGCCTAAACGCATGTGCTGCGGCGGTTATGTCACGTGTTTAAACTAGTTCAAGTCGCGCACTGCAGTCAATCGAAAAGGGATATAAAGTAGTAGTCGCTGCTGTGAATAGCATTGCATGTCGTCGCTCTGTCTGTGGTTGGGGCGCCTAAAAGATGAAGAGCCACAACCGGCTAACTAGGGAACTTTTGCTTTACGAGTGTGAACTTGGTCATGAGGCTGCTCAAGAAAAACGAAATATTTGTCATGCGAAAGGGGAAGGTTCCGCGCACCACAGCACCACAATCAAATGGTTCAAGAAATTTCGCTCAGGTGAAAGAAACCTCGACGATCAGCCAAGGTCAGAGAGGCCGCGAACCGTGGATTCGGAGGCCGTGCAAGCAAATCTGACAACCATCACTCGAAGATTATCAGGCGAGCTGGGCAAATCACAGACCACCGTGGTTCGTCTCCTTCAGGACCTCGTCAAGGTCTACAAGAGTTTCCGCATTGTCGCTCACGAAATGACGCCAGCTGAAGCAAACCGCCGAGTGGAAGTGTGCACGAAACTCCTAGAAAATCCGCGCGATGTACGTTTCATCAAGAAAATTGTTGCGTGCGATGAAAAGTGAATCAATTTCTGTAATCCTAACACACAACGTCACTGGTTGAGCCTGGGCCAGTTTCCTAAACCTGTTGCCAAACGTGGGCCCTCCGAGCACAAGGTGATGCTCTGCGTCTGGTGGAATTTCGAGGGAATAATCCGTTACGAATTTTTTCCAGACGGTCGGATCATCAACGCCAACCTCTACTCTGAACAGCTGGAGAGGATGTAGTTCGTTTTGAAGGAGAAGTACACGGAACTGGTGAACAGAACGCGCTCTCTTACAGCAGGACAACACTCGGCCTCATACCTTGCGAACGACCTGGGCAAATCTCCAACAACTTGAGGGCATCGAACTGATGCCACACCCAGCATATAGTCCGGACCTTGCACCGTCGGATTATTACTTGTTTCTATCTATGGTCCACGTTCTTCGCGGGCGGGACTTCAACAACCAGGAGGAGGCGGCAGCTAGGATGTTCTTCGCCTCGAAGGACAAGAACTGTTACCGCTGCGGAATCGAAGAACTGGCAAACAGATGGCTAAAGACGGTGCAACACGATGGCTTATACTTTGTATACTAGTCATCTTTCGTCGTAATGGTACGTATGAAGACAAAGTGATCCAAATATTGCAAAACTTTCAACTCACTCTCTGTAGCTTCATGCCGCTCTGTAATCGCCAGATTTTATGTTCGTACTTAAGTTTTGGACAGCAGCTTATATATTGTCTTTCTTTGATATTAATACCACGCCTTTTGTCATACGAAGTATGAAGAAATCCGTGCTTTTAGCACCAAAATTATCCTATCATCTGTCTGTGGGCACCATACCTTTGTAATTACACTACTGGCCACCCAAAATGCAACACCAAAAAGGAAATTCGCAGCATGCGTCCCTCGCGAGAGGACATGCAAGCGATTAGCATTGCAGGGCATATGAAAATCATGTGCGCCCGGCACGCCACCGAGAAGCACTATAAGAAGAGTGCATAGAAGACGGAGTGTAAGCAGTAGAAGTGTGTTGTGCTGCCGGACCTGTGCGTGGGAAGCTTCCTGATGCCCCGTCGCAGAACACGGCAGTCATTCCAGCACGTTTCAGAGTTCGACAGAGGACGAATAGTGGCTTATCACGACAGCGGTTTATCGTACCGAGACATCGGTGCCCGTGTGGGACGACTTCCAGCCACAGTGAGGCGAGTATGGATTCGGTAGGTGCAGGAGGGACGGACGGACCGAAGTGAGCGATTGCCTCAGCCGCGGCACACCACCGAACGAGAGGACCGGCATGTTGTGCGGCGGGCATTGACGGCTCGCACCGCCACATCACGAACGTTAGCGCAGGAATTAGGGTGCGTTGGGCAACAACCTGTGTTAGCACGTACCGTTTTGTCTGCAGGAGCGGGGACTTGTCGCACGGTGCCCATTGCTCCGATTACCATTGACGTTACACCTCCGGCGAGTGCGGCGGCAGTGGGCCGTTGAACGCCGCACCTGTACTACGGAATGGCACGACATTGTCTTCTCCGACGAATCCCGCTTCTGCCTGCAATTGTACGATGGTCGGATCCGCGTGGCGGCACCGCGGCAAGAGACTGTATGACGCCTGCATTATGCATCGCCATACCGGTCCGTCGCCTGGCGTTATGGTTTGGGGTGCAATTGGATATGACACCCGCACCCCTCTTGTACGCATCGCCGGTACAGCCAACAGCCACCGCTACTTCTCCGACGTTTTGGAGCCTGTAGTCCTCCTTTACCTGCAGGACCGGCCAGCGGCCACGTTTTAACAGGACAATGCGCGCCCGAACATGACAGGCATCGTGCAACATTTCTTCATGGCCCACCAGGTGTCACTGCTGCCGTGGCCCGCTTGTTCTCCTGCTATGTCGCCCATCGAACACGTCTGGTCGCTGATCGGCAAACGTGTGGCCCGGCAAGCACCACCCGCAGCTACGCCTGATGAACTGTGGCAACGTGTGGAAACAGCTTGGATTGACATACCCCAAGCCCACATCCAGAGCCTTTTTCGTTCGATGCCGCGGCGTGTAGCGGCCGTTATTGCCAGTCATGGGGGACACACAAACTATTGATGTCTGCGTGATCCGCAAGTCGCACGGGCCTGTAAGCTCAATCGTTTCATCTTTGTATCTGTTGTTATGCGCCCAGTAAACTGGCTTTGCTATCTGGTGTCCTTCTTGGTGTTGCATTTTGGATGGCCAGCAGTGTATTATTCCAACTAATTTTTTTTACTTCCGTTTGTTAGCTTGAACTGTAAGGACAATGATGGGTAGCGTTTTGTCATTTTCCAATGCGTGACATATCAGTCCTTCTAACAATTCGACAGAAAAGAATTCTTTTTCGTCAGGTATTTTTTCTAACATGATTTTTTTTTTGCATACATTTTCTTTAAATAATGTTACGAATATTTCATTTCCCTTGCTCTCTCTTGCTCTGAAGGACGGATTTGAAATTTGTTTTTATGTTGAAAAGCGTTTTCTATGAGAAACATTGTGGCAAATATTTCAGTTTTTCGTGATGCATAATTTCAGTAAGCAATGTACTACATAATTAATAACAAGGAACTGCACACTAATTACGCTTAAAATAGTATGACTATACTAGTAATCAGAATTTCGTGGAGTAAATTATAAATAAAAGTTTCCAAGCTTTTGCACATCAACCAGATAGCTTTTTCAAGGAAGGTTGACGGCAAACTGAAAAGAAAAAAATGCATTGCTAATAGAGTTTTACTATTTTAAATTGTAAATGTATTTAGTGCATAGTTCCTCTTTATTAATTTGTTTCATGTTTTGTTAAAATGAGTTTACTCGTAATGTGATCAATAAATGTAAAAGTACATTAAATCTTAGATATCTAAGATTCTCAGACCAAGTTCGTGTTTATGTACTAATATGTACCCGTATTTTAATTTTCACCATTTGATCAGAAGGTATTTTGCGCCATCTTGTGCAGCGTCCATGAGAATGGAAATGTTCCAGACAACTTGTGCTAAGGATAGAAGGCAAGAAAGGAATAAGACACCTTGTAAGCACATCAACAATATCAGCCAGCTGAATGCAAAGAGCACGGTATTGCGGTAGTATAGCTGTATGCGTTAATGTATTATTCTAATGTCTTGTGTTAATGTGTCGGTTTGTGTTTGCCGTTTTCGTGTCAGTGGTTGGGGAAAGCACGAAAAAAAAAGTGTGTGTGTGTGTGTGTGTGTGTGGGGGTGATCATCAACTTCAAGTACGCCGAAGATTAGCCCTGCAGTAGGTTTTGATTAAACATATAAACATTGTTTTGTTGTTTTGGCGAGAAGGGAGAAGGGGGCTCTGGTTGTTCGGTCCGCGTTTAACGTCGGACATGCGTAGTCCCGAGTTAGAGGGACTGCTTTGTGTTGACCAGCTAGATAGCTGGAGGTGGTTTTGCTCTCTGAATTGGAGGAGCACAGGGGACATTGGCCCAGCCCCAATGGTAAATGGGGGTCCGTGGTGTTTTTAAGGTTAACGAGACCGTGGAGAAAGGATAAGCTTAAATTTCTCATTTCGCTGACAAAAATAAAAGCACGGAAACTGAAACTACATATTGTTCTGGGAACTGTGACATACTAAAGAGGTGATGTACATGTCAAGACGACAAGTAGCAGTGATAAGCCCTTGATGACATAGCTTGATTGGGAAAGCATTTGGCTCCAGAGCAGCAGGATGTGGATTTAAGACAAATCTGGGTTTCCCAGAGCAATTCCTAAATTTCTTTGTTATGTTTAAGAAAACAGACTTCACGCATTATTAAGGACTGGTTCTACTTTGAGCATAATAAGTTAGTTACTCAGATATGAGAAGAAAAAAAAAGAAAGAAAAGAAAAGGAAAAGAAGTAGAACTAACCCCGTCCTACCATAGAGAAAATGAACCTAAATACCTGTGATGCCTCTGGAGGGATTGTATGGCTGATCAAGTCTTACTCAAGCTGACCAAATAGAAGCGAGGGCCGTTACAAGACAGTTATGCAGATTCAGTCAGTAGCACTTCCTCCCCTGCTAAGACCTAATTTTTCTCTTATTTTTTTTTTAACTTTCATATTTTATATTTTTAAATGCACATTTTTAGCACGATCTTTTGTAAAAAAAGATCGTGCTTATGTTACCGGTTTGTCCGTCCGTCCGTCCGTCTGTACTCACGATATCTCTGCAACTATTAGTCCATTCGAAAAATTCTTTTTGCATTGGGAAGCTTGAAATATGCGAATGACGATCCTTCATTTCGTTTTTTATTACGATGTACAATTTAGCCGCTAGAGGGCGTAATGCAGATGATGTCGAATTCAAAAATACGTTTTATTCCACATATTTGCTTCTAAACATATGATTGAAAAAATTCTTTTATCTTTCGATTCCATTTATGTCGAAGAGTACTTTAGATATAGTTACTTTTTCAAAATAACGCATAGATTTTCGCTAGGGGGCGTAAAAGTAAATTTCATTTCTCCCGATAACTCTTCTTTTAAAACTCCGATTTAAAAAATCTTTTCCTCAGAGGATACACCTCCTGATGGAAAATATTTTGCATATAATTTTAAATTTTTGGTAAGGAATACTTTGGCCACCAGGGGGCATAAGTGTTAATTTTTGCTTCTGATGTATTTGACATAAAATCTGAGCTCCTAAAATATCGATTGAAAAAATTCTTTCGTGGAATGATGCCACTCACATCGATAAATATTTTTGGAATATTTTCTTCTTAAAATATTCCACACTTTCTCCGCCAGGTGGCGTAGATGTATATCTTATTTTTGTCAATAACTCTACTTCTAAGAGTCCGACTTGAAAAATTCCTTCTTTGTTGGATAGTGTTTCCTATGCGAATTGTTTTTCCTATAAATTCAAAATTTTCATGTAAATCATAGACTTTCCGCTAGGGGGCACAAAGGTAAATTGCGTTTTCTGAGTTATTTCTGCTTCTAAAACTCGGATTTGAAACATTCTTCCTGTATCGCATACAAGACCTTATGGAAAATATTTTTCACATAATTTCTAATGTTTGGTAAAGAATTGTTTGGCCCCCAGGGGCATACGTGTTAATTTCTGCTTCTGGTGTATTTGTAGCAAAATCTGGGCTCCTGAAAACTCGACTAAATTTTTTTTTTCTTGGACAGATACCGCTCATATGGGAAAACCTTTTGAGAATACTTTCTTCCTAAAATAATGCATGGTTTTTCCACCAGGGTCACATCTTATTTTTGTCGATATCTCTGCTTTTAAGAGTCCGATTTGAAAAAAACTTTCTGTGCTGGAGAGCGTTTCCGGTGCGAAATGTTTCTCATATAAATTCATGTTTTTCTTAACGCACAAGTCTGCAACCAGAGGGCGTAAGCTCACTATTCCGTTTACAGCAATATCTGAGGGATTAAAAACCTGATTAAAAAACTTCTTTCTTCCGTCAGATAATATTGTTTTCGATACCGGTTCCATTGACTTTGAATAGCTTTGATAAATTTAATTTGCGTCAGAACGGATTCAAAAGACGTGCTTATTACACCCGAAAATTCGGTGTCATCTTTCTTGTTCCAATTTAAATCAGAGCAATTCTCTCAGCAGCGTTGTTACTCTCGCCCATGTGCTCAAGATATGTTACACACCCACGTATAACATAAACGCTGAGATGCTGAGGCACCCATTAAATCACAGGTAAGATTATAAGCTGAAAAGCAAAAAACATATCTCTGTATAGGGTATTTTTGCATTTTCCCCGTCACATTCTACATTTAGAAATTATGGAAAAAAAGAAACAATATATATATATATATATATATACACAGGGGCACGTATGGTGCAGAGACGTGGACCTTAGCTAAAAGAGACATACAAAGGCTGCAAACAACTCAAAGAAGCATGGAGAGGTGCATGCTTGGTGTAACCAGGAGAGATAAGAAGAGGAACACGTGGATCCGAAAAATGACAAGAGTGGAAGACATCATGATCAGAGTTAAATCCCTGAAATGGCAATGGGCTGGACATACTGCCAGAAGAACAGACCATCGATGGACAGCCGAAATTTTAGATTGGATTCCAAGGGACAGGAAAAGACCCAGAAGAAGACCACATGGAAGATGGGTGGATGAAATTCGAAAGTATGCGGGAGTGACATGGAGGAGACTGGCACAAGACAGACCGTTGTGGAGGAAACTTGGGGAGACCTTCGTCCAGCAGTGGATTGATAATGGTTGACAATGATGATGATGATGATGATATACACAGGGTGATTCAAAACTAATGGGACAAACTTTAAGGGGTGGTAGAGCACACTGCAACAAACCTTTTTTGTATAGGAATGTATGGGTGCAAGTGACGCGTTGAGGCACAAACACAAGAAATAGACATGAAAGGAAACATAAATTCTGTACTTACAGCATCGTTGACAAGTGCTTCTTTACAGCAATGTTTGCAATAATTGCTCAAAATTGCGTCCACCAACAGTAATACATGCGCGGCAGGGTCGACGTACCAAGAACGATTATCTGTGAATGTGTGGGCGGGTATTGTGAACGACTTCCTGCTGGCCTATATCTACTACCAACGCGACTCAATGGCAGATGTTATCGTATTTTTTCTGGAAGAGGTTTTACCAGAATTGCTTCAAGATGTACCGCTGTCCGTCCGACAAGAGCTGTAGTTTCAGCATTAATGTGCGCAATTATCTTAATGCCACTTCTGGGGCGCAATGGATTGGCCGTGGTGGACCACGATTACTTCTTATGAGGACATCTAAAGGCCCTCGTTTACGAGGCTCCAGTTGACTCTGTTGAGGACCTCGTCGCTCGAATATCCGTTGCGGTTGCACGTGTGCGAGAAATACCTGGCATCTTTTAAACTGTACGCCAATCACTCCGTCGACGCTACCACGCATGTATTACTGTTGGTGGACGCAATTTTGAACAATTTTTGGAAACATTGCTGTAAAGAAGCACTTGCCAACGATGCTGTAAATAAACAATTTATGTTTGCTTTCATGTCTATTTCTTGTGTTTGTGCCTCAACGCGTCACTTGCACCCATACATTCCTGTACAAAAAATGTTTGTTGCAGTGTGCTCTACCTCCCCTTAAAGTTTGTTCCATGAGTTCTGAATCACCATGTAAAATACATACAGAATATCATCATCATCATTGTCAACCATTATCAATCCACTGCTGGATGAAGGTCTCTCCAAGTTTCTTCCACAACGGTCTGTCTTGTGCCAGTCTCCTCCAGGTTACTCCCGTACGCTTTCGAATTTCATCCACCCATCTCCCATGTGGTCTTCTCTTAGGTCTTTTCCTGTCCCTTGGAAACCAGTTTAAAATTTCGGTTGTCCATCGGTGTTCTGTCTTTCTGGCAATATGTCCAGCCCATTGCTTGTACTTGACAGACGTAGTGTTGGTGGCTCCAATAATTTACGCATTTTAGTGTGGAATACTTCGTCCCTCACTCACCTGTTGCGTGGAACGTCTGTCTAAATGTACTGTGTACGTTTTGAGTGCTTTTCTGGCGTTATCTTTCTTGTATTAGTTCATATTCATCTGTTTTCATACCGTTTGCTCGTTTGTTTACGTTTGGAAGCTGCCAACATGGTGGCTTCCGGTCTTTCCTTATCATCTCTGGGTGTGGCGGATGCACGTCACGTCACACTTCCCACGTTCATGGAAGTTGACACACTCTCGTCATCAGATGTGTCTGCTCAGATGCTTTCCCAGCTTCCTAGTACTCTTGCTCCTGTGCCTTCAATGGACTTGGCTGCGCTTCCTTCTTCAGCTTCTGCCTCTGCCTCGGTGCCCTCCCTGGATACTACTTATACTACTGCCTTGCCTTCTGCCTGTGGTTCTCTTCCCTCACAGCCTTCTGTGCCTGCCGGCTCCGCACAGACTTCTCTTCCGAGGATGTCATTTGCCTCTACGCTACTTCAACGTCCGGTTCTTCTGAACCTGACGGTCTTTTGCAATCAACACCTATTATTCAGGTATCCAACCACAAGATGAACGTAACGATTGATGACAAAAATGACTACGATTAGCCGTGAGTTCCATAACCTCCTGGATAGAGGTGTGCTTTTTCATGCCTTACCAAATACTCCTTTGCCATGCTACACGGAGGCCCTCTCTGGTCACGTGTCGTCGGCGTCTATTGCCGGAATATCTCGTATCCCTCTGGGTATTTCAGTCCAGTTCAAGCACAAGGAGGATGCTGATTTATTTCTTAAACCACGGCTTTCGATTGGAACAAATCATCTCATCCCTTCGCGTTTTTTCAAGCGTCCAGTTAACATCACGTTCTATCCTGCCTCCAGGATCATACCACTGCCTCCTGTGTGCGAATACGCCGTGGACTTTCTTCTAGCTCGCTTCCCAGTGCCGATCATACTGGTTCTTCTACCATCCTCTCTTCTAGTGTTTTGCCAGACGCGACCTTTCTTTCTCTCCGTCAGACGCACCTTCCAGTCAAGGACAGTGATCCCTTTCCTCCTCTTCCTCACCGTACAGACGTGCATCCTTACTCTGGGTCAGTAGCGAAGTCATGCACTATTGATGTGTCTCCGGCGGAGTGTGCCAACTCAAATATGTCGAGTGGTGCTGCGGCACTCCGATCGACTGGCTCTCCTCAGTGTCTCTCGTATATCGGAACTTCAACTACGGCCGTGTCTGATGTTCCCTTGCTGCCTCACCTTCCTGCTGCCTCGGCTGATGTTCTAGCGTTCACCAATGCTGATCGGGAACATACTGATTCCTCTACGTAACTTGAGTTCTCGTCTCCTGATTCGAGTGCTCATCAAGATCAACCAATGGATTCCTCCACCTCAACTTGGTCTTCGAAACGGACTGGTACTTCCAAAGGCTCTGTAAAACAGAAAAAGGTAAAACATCTTTCTGTTACTTCTTCTGTGGCCTCCTCTATTGTGTTCCCGATGTTACCAGTTCCAATGTTTTTCAGCCTGATGACCCTTGGAGCAGTTTGCATCTTCGTTCTGGCCCAGTTAATCTTCTCTCAGATGATGAGGTTATACAGGCCATCGATAAGTTTCTTCTTGTTCCTGGACCACAGTCCAGAAAACAACTTGCACGCTTCTTTCAATCTTCTCGTACGGTTGTCTGTACCATAGAATTTCTCCGTTCATCTGATCTAGATCTCTGTGCTGCGGTGATGCAATTTTTTTTTTTTGATTGGAGGTTTAACGACCACCGTGAGGAACTCAATGGGCTATAAGCAGTCGCCCGTCCCTAATTTAGGGTCACTGGTTCCAGGGAAGGGAGAGAGCCAGTGCCGTAAGACAAACATAACATCCATGCCTCACCGGGATTCGAACCCGGACCCCTTTCGGACGAATGATCAGAGGCCATCGCTTAGACCACTGCGCCACCGGGGCGGCGGTGATGCAATTTGAAGCGTATGTGTCCTTCCTGAGTGTCACAGATCCAAGATACCTGGTTTTCATGAGACGATACACCCGCCGTCTCTCCTCCTTGAAAGACCTCGCTGAAAAACAGTTTTGTGATACCGTGCTTCCTCCAACCGATGACGTTTAGCGCTTCTTCCCCACCAGAAACTGTTTCTGTTGTCCCTCACGCACTGCCATAATGTTTCATGTTTTTGTTATAGTGCTTTGTGTTTTTCATTTACTCGCATTGTATGTCTTAGACGTCCTAGTGTTTTCCTTTGTCGCGGATTTTTTTCTTACTAAATTTGTTAACTTTGTTCTAATTCCCTTGCTCATATGTTTATAACGTTATACATGTTCTACGTTGTATCGCAGAATATGCCGCTCTGCTTTTCCTTCATTGGGTATATGGTAATTTTAAACCAGATTTTTCATCTTTATGTTTTCTATGTTGGACTTTTCAGTGATATCTCCCATGTATGTATTCCATGATATCAATAAACTTTGTACCTTTCGTACCCGCACATACCAAAACCAAAACAATTGCCATTTCAGGAATTTTACTCTGATCATGATGTCTTCCACTCTTGTTGTTTTTCTGATCCACGAATTCCTCTTCTTATCTCTCCTATTTACACCAAGCATGTATCTCTCCATGCTGCTTCGAGTTGTCTGCAGTCTTTGTATGTCTCTTTTAATTAAGGTCCACTTCTCTACACCATACGTAAGCACTGGAAGGATGCATGGATCAAACACTTTTCTTTTAAGACATAATGGCATATTGTTCTCGAAAATTATACTGTTTCTTCCAAAATCTCTCCATCCAAGTTTTATACGCCGATTAATTTCTTCATAAATGAGATCCTCCGTTGATATCTGCTATCCAAGTTAAATGTAGGTATCGGTTTTCTCCAGTTTTTCCCCATCAATTGATGAACCTGTAAAAGCATTGCACATCACTTTTGTCTTCTGAAAGTTCATTTTTAATCCCACTTCTTTACTCTTGTCAGCAAGTTCCTGGATCATGGTCTGCATCTCTGAAGGGATAGTTGCAAAAATGACTACGTCATCAGCAAAACGAAGGTGAGGTAGATAATCTCCATTAAACTTTATCCCTTTGTTTTCCCAGTTCAGCGATTGAAAGACATTTTGCAATGTGGCATTAAAGAGTTTGAAAGATATAGTGTCACCTTGTCTCACTCCCTTATATATAGAGAGTAGTTCCTACACCCCTTTATCCGCGGTCTCGCTTTCTCCAGTTTTAGTTTCCGCCGTCAGCCGCTGTCCGAAAACATAAAATGGAATATTCCAAAAATAAATGAATCATAAATTTTAAATTGCACGCCGTTCTAAATAGCGGGATGAAATCTCGCGCCATCCCGCCTGGGATGTGAATAATCCATTTGTCTAGCGTATTAAAGCTGTATACGTTTGTCATTTAGTAGCCGTCTGGGTTATCAGATCGGCTATCGTGGTATCGCAGTGCCTGTGCTAAAGTAATCCTTATCTTATTCAATAATGGCCCCAAAGCGCTAGAGTTGTGAAGATGGCAATTCAAATATGCCAAAGAGAAGCCGTAAAGTGCTTCCTTTAAGTGAAATTTCTAGACTTTATAAGAAAAAAAAATCGTGTGCTGAGGTTGCTAAAGTCTACCGTAAGAACGAATCTGCTATCCATGAAATTGTGAATAAAGGAAAAGAAATATTCGTGCTAGTTTCACGTTCGCGTAACTATTTTTACAATATATTATTATGGTTGTTCTATTATTATTTGCTATTGCTTTCTTTTTTTTTTTTTTTTTTTTTTTTTTTTGGATTGGAGGTTTAACGACCACCGTGAGGAACTCAATGGGCTATAAGCAGTCGCCCGTCCCTAATTTAGGGTCACTGGTTCCAGGGAAGGGAGAGAGCCAGTGCCGTAAGAAAAACACAACATCCATGCCTGACCGGGATTCGAACCCAGACCCCTTACGGACGAATGATCAGAGGCCAACGCCTTAGACCACTGCGCCACCGGGGCGGCATTGATTTCTTATTGAGCCTAATTCATAAATTAAACTTTATCATAGGTATGTGTATAGGAAAAAAACATACATAGTACATTGGATTCGCTACTATCCGAACCCCATATGTACTAAGTATATCATAATCATCATCATCATCGTCATCATGGTCAATCATTATGAATCCACCGCTGGATGAAGGTCTCCCCTAGTTTCTTCCACAACGGTCTGTCTTGTGCCAGTCTCCTTCCATGTTACTGCCGCATACATTCGAATTTCATCCATCCATCTCCCATGTGGTCTTCTTCTGGGTCTTTTCCTGTCCCTTGGAATCCAGACTAAAATTTCGGCTGCCCATCGATGGTCAGTCCTTCTGGCAATATGTCCAGCCCATTGCTCGTTCGTGACAGACGTTTTAGTGTGAAATACCTCGTCCCTCACTTACCTGTTGCGTGGCCAGGCTGTCTAAAGGTACTGTGTACGTTTTGAGCTACTTTTCTAACGTTCTCGTCCTCGTATTAGTTAATATTCATCCGTTATCTTATCGTTAGCTCGGTTGTTTACGTTTGGAAGCTGCCAACATGGCGGCTTCCGGTATTTCCTTATCATCTCTGGGCGTGGCGGATGCACGTCACGTCACACTTCCCACGTCCATGGAAGTTAACATACTCTCGTCCTCAGATGTGTCTGCTAAGATGCCTTCCCAGCTTTCTAGTACTCCTGCTCCGGTGCCTTTACTGGACTGGGCTGCGCTTTCTTCTTCAGCTCCTGCATCTGCCTCGGTGCCCTTCCTGGGTACTACTGATTTCACTGCCTTGCCTTCGGCCTGTGCTTCTCTTTCTTCACAGCCTTCTGTGCTTGACGGATCTAAACAGACTTCTCTTCCGAGGATGTCATTTTTTTGAATGAAGGTTTAACGACCACCGTGAGGAACTCAATGGGCTATAAGCAGTCGCCCGTCCCTAATTTAGGGTCACTGGTTACAGGGAAGGGAGAGATCCAGTGCCGTAAGACAAACACAACATCCATGCCTCACCGGGATTCGAACCCGGACCCCGTTCGGACGAATGATCAGAGGCCATCGCTTAGACCACTGCGCCACCGGGGCGGCGGATGTCATTTGCCTCTACATCCCTAATTTAGGGTCACTGGTTACAGGGAAGGGAGAGATCCAGTGCCGTAAGACAAACACAACATCCATGCCTCACCGGGATTCGAACCCGGACCCCGTTCGGACGAATGATCAGAGGCCATCGCTTAGACCACTGCGCCACCGGGGCGGCGGATGTCATTTGCCTCTACAGTGCAACGAGGCGCTACTTCTACGTTCGATTCCTCTCAATCTGATGGTCTTTTGCAATCAACACCTGCCGCCCTGGTGGCGCAGTGGTCTAAGGCGTTGGCCTCTGATCATTCGTCCGTAAGGGGTCCGGGTTCGAATCCCGGTCAGGCATGGATGTTGTGTTTGTCTTACGGCACTGGCTCTCTCCCTTCCCTGGAACCAGTGACCCTAAATTAGGGACGGGCGACTGCTTATAGCCCATTGAGTTGCTCACGGTGGTCGTTAAACCTCCAATAAAAAAAAAAAAAAAAAAAAAAACCTCCAATCAAAAAAAAAAAAAAAAAAAAAAAAATCAACACCTATTATTCAGGTATTCAACTACAAGGTGACGGTAACGATAGATGACAATTTGCAGATTGGCCGTGAGTTCCATAACCTCCTGGATAGAGGTGTGCTCTTTCATGCCTTACCAAATACTCCATTGCCACGCTATATGGAAAACCTCTCTGGACATGTGTCATCTACGTCCATTGCGGGAATTTCCCGTACTCCTCGGGGTATCTTGGTTCAGTTCAATCACAAAGAGGATGCTGACTTTTTTCTTGCACACGGACTTTCGAGTGGGACAAAACATCTTATCCCTTCGCCTCTTTCCAAGCGACCGGTGAAAATCTCGTTCTATCCTGTTCCACAGGAAGTGTCTGATACTGCACTTCCTCTCCTTGTCAGTCATATATGTAAAATTGTAGGCAAGGTTCGTCGCCTTTCTGACGCTCCCCGCGGAACTCGATTTGCCCATTCTACAGGACCTCGCCGTCAGTTATTGGTCATCTTTCCCACTGAGAAAGCCTTGGCGGATTGCCCTACAGAAGCTACTGTTGAAATTGGCTCCCGAAGGTACAGTTTCAAGGTTTTTACCACTCACTATTGTACACACTGTTTAACACAGGATCATACCACTGCCTCCTGTGAACGCTTTCGACGTGGACGTTCATCAAGTTCGCAACCCACTGCTGACCACATTGGTCTTTCTACTATCCCCACTACCGATAGTTTGCCTGACGCGACCTCTTCGTTTATCCATCAGACGAACATTTCAGTCGCGGACAATGCTGCCTTGCCTCCTCTCCCGACCCGTACGATTGTGCATCCACCTTCAAGATTGGCAGAGATGTCTTCTACTACAGATGTGTCTACAGCGGAGTGTTCCGATCCGGATGTGTTGAGTGGTGGTTTGGCAGATCGGCCGTCTGGCTCTTCTCCTAGCCTCTCGGATATCGAATCTCCAATTACAACCTTGTCTACAATACCCTTGTTGCCAAGTCTTCCTGCAGCCTCAGCTGTTGTACCAGTCTTCACTAAGGCTGATCTGCTACGTATTGCTTCTTCGGCGACGTTGGTTTCCTCGTCTTCAGATTCGGGAGGTAAGCCTGATCCATTAATGGATACATCCGCCTCAGCATCTTCATCGAAGCGTATTGGAACTTCCAAAGGCGCTGTAATACAGAAAAAGTTAAAACAACTTTCTGTGCCTCTTTCTGAGGATTCATCTAGTGTCCCCGGTGTTTCTAGTTCCGGTGTTTCTCCACCTGATGATTCTTCAAACAGTATGCTTCTCCGCTCAGGTCCTGTTAAACCTCTCTCTGATGCTGAGGTTATACAGGCCATTGATACGTTTCCTCCAGTTCCTGGACCACTGTCCAGACAGCAACTTTTACGTTTTTTTCAACCTGCACGTACGATTGTTTGTTCTGAAGAATTTGTCCACTCACCTGATCTGGACCTGTTTGCAGCGGTAACGCAATTCGAAGCTTATGTGTCATTTTTTAAATCTCTGTCTGCCACCGATCCTCGGTATCAGGCGCTTTTGAGACGTTACACGCGCAGTCTCGCCTCCGTGAAGGAGCTTGCTGAGAAGCATATATGTGATACCTCATTTTCTCTTGCCGATGACCTTTACCTCACTTCCCCATACCGATCACTTTTTGTTCTCTTAATGCTAGGGGGTTTGCGAACCCGTTCACAAATTCTCTGGTTTTTGTAGATTTAGTGCCTGTTGATTCTGATGTTTTCCATGAATTTTAAATTTGCTATATTTGTGTGTTTTTACTGTATTTCACAAGTAATGTATTTTCAATTTGCTATATTTGTGTGTTTTTACTGTATTTCACAAGTAATGTATTTTCAATTTGCTATAATTGTGTGTTTTTGCTGCGTTTTCCCGAATAATCGGTTTCGTTACTTGTGTGAGCTCCCCAGTATCTCTTTATCATTATCTCATATGTTGTTTCCTGAATTTGTGTCTTGTATTTTAAATTTCCTATACTTGTGAGTTTTGCTGTGTTAGTGCATCCCTCGATCGCGGATTACTATAGTGGTACATTTGGTACCTGTGTTATTATTTTAAAGTTGATGAGTTACTCAATAATGTTTTGCATTCTAACCACATTTAAGTTCCGTTCGGATGATTTATGATGGCATAGTACATTTCATATACTTGTGCACGTCTGTTATTCATATCGTTTGACATGCCGATAGGCCATTCATTGTTCGTGTGCATATTCATTTCCTTTCTGTGAAACTTTGTGCTGCATGGTGGATATACATACATTGCCGCACTTTTGTTTTCTGTACTTCAACTTTCAATGAATCTTCTATGTTTGTATTTCGTTATAGCAATGAACTGGGTACCACTTTGGTGCCCACAGTTACCAATACCAATACCATTGCAATTTCAGGGATTTCACCCCGATCATGATGTCTTCCACTCTTGTCATTTTTCTGATCCACGAGTTCCTCTTCTTATCTCTGCTGATTACACCAAGCATGCATCTCTCCATGGTTCTTTGAGTTGTCTGCAGTCTTTGTATATCTCTATTAGTTAAGGTCCACTTCTCTACATCATACGTAAGCAATGTCATATTGCTCTTAAAAATTACACTGTTTCTTCCAAAAGCTCTCCAGGCAAGATTTATACGCCAGTTAATTTCTTCATCAATGTGACCCTCATTTGATATCTGCTGTCCAAGATAAATGTAGGTATTGGTTATATCCAGCTTTTCCCCATCAATCGATAATTCTTCATTTCTTGTAAAAGCATTGTACATCACTTTTGTCTTCTGAAAGTTTATTTTTAATCCCACTTCTTTACTCTTGTCAGCAAGTTCCTGGATCATACTCTGCAGCTCTGATGGGGTAGTTGCAAAAATGACTACGTCATCAGCAAAACGAAGGTAAGTTAGAAATACTCCATTAATCTTTACTCCTTTGTTTTCCCAGTTCAGTGATTGAAAGTCCTTTTCCAAAGTGGCATTAGGGAGTTTGAGAGATATCGTATCGCCTTGTCTCACTCCCTTTCCAATTTTTCTGGGTGCTGTATTCTCAGAAAGCCGAATCTTTGCGCTTGCATTTTCATAGATGTTATTAATAATATTAATGTATGCATCTTCAATACCGCAGGATTTCAGAGCCATTGTAACTGCTGATGGTTTCACCGAAACAAATTCCTTTTCATAATCGATAAAAGCCATGCATAACGGAAGTTCACATTCTCTCGCTCTTTTAATCAGTTCTCTCAGTATGTGGATATGATCTATAGTGCTGTAGCCATTCCTGAATTTAGCTTGTTCTATCGGTTTAGCCATGTCCAGTGTCACTTTCAAGCGGTGTGAAAGAACTTTAATGAAGATTTTATAAACCACTAATTGGAGGCTGATAGGTCTGTAGTTCCTGAGATCCTCAATGTCACCTTTTTTATGTAGCAGGATCATTGTAGCATTGTTCCAATCCTCAGGAATCTTCCCTTTATTAAGGCACCGAGTGAAAACTTGGGCAAGTAGTGTTTCAATTTCTCCACTTGCTTCTTGTATGATGTCTACGGTGATTCCATCTTCTCATGGAGCTTCTCCCCGTTACATGTTCTTGATTGCATGTGCAACTTCTGCTGTGAGGACTGGAAGAACTCTGGTACTGGTACCTTTCGTAATGTCTGGGGTACATGTATCATCTCTTTCATATAGTTTTGGGTAGAAATCTTTCACTCTTGTCACCAATATTTCTTGTTACAGAACCATCTTCTTTTCTCAGAGCCATAATCTGTTTTCTTCCCTTACCTAGATGTCCCTTTGCTCTCTTCAAGCTTTGGCTGTTATTAATTGCTTTCTTTACTAGTTCACAGTTGAATGTACTTACATCTTCGGTGATACTTTGTCGTACCATCTTCCATAGCTCAATATATTCCACTTTGGAAGTTACATCTCCTTTAGTTGTCTTCATCTTTCTTCTTTTTTGCATCAGAATTTTGGTTTTTCCTGATAATTTGTTCGTATGTAGCTTGTTCTTTGTACCAGCTATTTTTGTTGCTGCTTCCATAAGAGCCTTGGTTAATTTTCTGTTAACTTCAGAGATGTCAACTTCTTCCGATGTTAGAATTTCTAGAGTAGAGAATCTGTTCCTCAGTTCCAATTTGAAGGTATTATGATGTTTTTTTAGGTTGGTCATGTCAATACATTTTGTTTGTTTTATGAGCTTGCCACGCTCGTGTTTAGCGTTGAGGTGCACCTTACATCGCACAATTCTATGGTCACTACCTGTGTTGAACTTGTTTATCACACCGCAGACTTTCATGACAAATTTCTTGTTACACATAATAAAATCAATTTCACTTGTCAATGCATTGGGATGCCTCCATGTCCATTTCCTTTGCGACTCTTTCTTGAAAAAGGAGTTCATGAAGAAAAACCCCTCTGCTTCTGTAAACTCTACGAGAGTGTTTCCATACTGGTTTCTGTTGCCGTGACCGAATTTACCTACTGGAGTTTCGTTCTGTTGCCGTTGCCCTATTTTCGCATTGAAATCTCCAATAATGATCTTCAAATACTGCTTGCCTTTTTTATTTAGATGACGAATTCCCTCATGAAATTTTTCAATCTCTTCATCAGGATGACTTGTGGTGGGTGCATAAGCTTAAATAATCTGAGCCTGGTATCTTCTGGAGAGTTGGATAACAAGTCGTGCAACTCTGTCAGAAGAACTTTCAACTTCTACAACTTTATCCTTCAGTTTCTTGTTTATTATAAATCCAATACCACTAGTTCTGCCAGTATCTGTCCCACGATAATAGAAGAGATGTCCATTTTTCAGTTCAATGAGATCTTCTCCTTTTCTCCTTGCCTCACTTAGCCCGACGATGTCCCACTTGATCCTTTGTAGTTCCTCTTCCAATTCAAGGAATCCTGAATCAGAAGATAGGGAGCGTCCGTTATAGGTAGCCAAGGTCAGCATCAGATGGGAGCCTAGTGCACAAAAAAAAAAGCACGAATTAGTAGGAAATATGCAGGAAAAAAAAAGAAAGAATGCAGAAATTTCAAGAATGCCAGCCATGGCTTTATCAAGGGCTAGCACGGATAACATTCTCTCATTTCTACAAAGAGCTAGAGAAATTGGGTTTCTGCTACGGCATGCTTGTATTAGAGCAATTAAAGGTAGCCCAACAAACACCCCACTTTTGAGATAACTTAAAACTCTTATAAACCTTAAAAATTAAAATTCTTTAGACAATGAAACGATAATCCAAGCATGCGGATTGCTCGCCCGACCCAAAAAATAACATGAAATAAAATAGGGAAAAAAAGTACCTATGAAGAAATAAGCTTAACATAGAATGTTACAATATTTACAGCAAATATTTCTTAATATCTTTTTCCATGTTGGAATGGCATGCCTTTGTTATGTAAGACTGCATGTTTCCTTCTCTTTGTTTTGACTATAGGTTTTTCCTAAAAAAAAAAAAAAATTGTTTTCTAGTTAAAATGCTTTGTTTTACAATTCTAGTTATTGCTAACTTTTTTATTGTCAGAATTCACAGCGTTCGGTTTATTGGTTTTTGCCACGTGTTTCGTTCTAACTCTTAGCTAGCTTCATTCATTATGGTCTCTCAGTACTTAGTGCTTTCAGATATTAAGAAATATTTGTTGTAAATATTTTAACATTCTATGTTAAGCTTATTTCTGCATAGGTACCTTTTTTTCCCATTTTATTTCATGTTGGTTTTGGGTCGGGCCAGAGATCGGCATGCTTGGATTATCGTGTTATTGTTTATAGTATTTTAAATTTTAAGGTTTACAAGAGTTTCAAATTATTTCAAAAGTGGGGTGTTTATTATGGGTTACTTTTAATTGCTCTAATACAAACATACCGTAACAGAAACCCTATTTCTGTAGGTCTTTGTAGGATCGAGAGAATGTTATCCATGCTGGCCCTTGATAAAGCCATGACTGGCATTCTTGAAATTTTTACATGCATTTATATATACAATGAGCTACAGATGCAAAGCAAGGGCCACATCAAATATGAAATTAATAGGCGTGTAAAACTTCGTTGGAGAGCATTTGGAATAAAAACCCCCAACAATTTTCAAGAGCAATTACCATTATGTCTTAAACGAAAAGTGTTTAATCAATGCATCCTTCCTCTTCTTACTTATGGATCAGAGAGGGACCTTAACTAAAAAAGACATGCAAGGGCTTTAAATTACTGGAAGAAGCATGAAGGAATGCATGTTTGGTATAACCAGGGATAATAGGAAGAAGAACTCATGGATGGGGAAAAGGACGGAAGTTGAAGACGTCATGATCAAGGTAAAATGCTTGAAATGATAATGGGATGGGAATATTGCTAAAAGAACTGACCACCACTGGACAACTGAAATGCTAGACTGGATTCCAAGAGACAGGAAAAGATACAGAAGACCATGGGGTAGATGGCTGGATTAAATTCGAAAGCTGTCTTTAATTCAAAGAACATGAAGGAGATTGGCTCAAGACTGAAAGTTATAGAAGAAACTTCATCCAGCAGTGGATTGATAATGGTTGATAACGTTGAAAGATATAAATATATATCGCGAAAAGACTTCCTGTTTGGAGTTCATGGCGATACCTAGAGCACCCTTTGCATTTCTGTATAGTTACACCCTAAAATACATTTCCTTCTGCTTGAAAGAGAATTCAATTCCGCGATGGTAAAAATAAAAGCTAAAACCAAATAAACAAATTTAAATACTGTAGAATGTAGGAGAAATAAATATAAAGTCCGCCTCATCGTCATGGTCAGGAGTCTTCCTTTCCATTTTCCTCATAGCCTGAACTTCCTCATTTAAGCTTATTGCAAATTTCGAGTTTATTTACGAAGGAGGAAACATAAAGAAATTGATCAGAGAAACGTCATAGAAATTGAAACCTCTGATCTTGTAGGAAGTTTAAGTATCACGAAGATGCACATCTTTAAAGGAATATCGAGGAAGAGAAATGGTACGTTGCATGTTACTGAAAGCGTCACACATCGAGTCGTTGGAGTCAGTGGGACCATGTAATGCTAATTTAGCAACTCTAGTGTGACATAAATGCATTAACCAAGTGACGCAACTGAAAGGGAAATTTATGTTTCCCTTTCTGCAAACGGAATGTCCAGCTCGAAAATCACACTTGCAGATCAGCCTATATAAATACGAAATATTTGTTTGGACTCTCCTAAAAGTCTGGAATCAATCAGGAATGTGGCTGATCCGCTGCTCTGTAGGAAATCGTCATGGTTTTTTTTGGAATGCTTGGGTATCAAGCAAGTGTACGCGATTAAACTGGAATGTTTGAAGCCAAAGCAAAAGTAAGTAAAGCTTCTCAAGGCTTGAATGCTCACCTATGTAATTTTCTATGAAAAATACTTAAAGTCAATATAGGACAGCTTTCTTTCGAATGTTTTTTTCTTTTTGGTCATTAAGTTTTAACTAAGACTTCGTCTGTTCGTTGATTTTTAACCAAGACTTCGTCTCTAAGCCATACTCACCTAGTAAGATGATTTCCTCATTCGTGGATATAGAGTGTTCATTTGAGTTTTAACCAAGACTTCGTTTTTAAACCATACTCACCTTAGAATAACCAATACTTCATTTTTTAAGCCATACTCACCAACACAGTACCTGCAAGTGCGAACATGTTACCAAATTTTTGGCATGAATAATAATGGCATAATATTTTAATTTCAAAAATTGAAAGCAATAAAAAGGAAGAGGACCACCAAGAAAACATTGTGAGTAAAGCCTTTTTTATTCTATTTTATAGTAATATCATGTTTCAAATGCAAGAAATTTTTTAACTTCCGACGTCCAGAATATAATGTCGCAAAAGCAAACGCTAAGAATTTTCAAATAATTGAAGATAATCAATATATTTATAAGCAACACGTTTAATTTAAATTTGTTTCCCATCATAAGGAATAAATTACATTGTAAGTAAAGCCTTTTGTGTTTTGGCATTGTGTGCGTGTTAGATTTTCAGAGCCCCACAGGCATCTGAGGGTCAGGCAGATCCTTTTTATTTTGTATTTCTGATTTTCATGCCCCCCAAACTTACAGAAACTGTTAGAAGCACGGAACAAATGAAATAACTCGATGCAAAGCCTTATGTACTCGTTTGACAAGCTTTTGATACTAGTATTCCTAGCGATCATGACTCAAATGTGAGTACATCAAGAAAATTCAATCGTTCTTCTAACTTCTCTCATACTGTTCTTTTTTAATATTGCCATTAAGAGCCACAAGAACATGTAGATAAACTTATAATTTGTTCGTAGGTGGAACCTTCAAATGCGAAAGTGCGAGGAAGTGAAGCTCATTCTGCGAGAAAGACATAAAACTGACTCAAGTGTATTTTACTTTGTTTTAATATAAGCTAACACTGTTTCGCACAACGTTTCGTGGAACAGGGCCTCTGAGTTGCTGCAAATAAGGCAACTACCCTGACTAATATTATGCGTGATATATTCTCCCATTTCTTTCTGACGGTATCAGCAGGATGCTGCATGATAAAAAAGTATTTCCTAGGTAACGCTATCTTGATGTTGACTTTATATATTAACCAACTGATTTGGGTAATATTTTGTTTAGCTACTTTATAACCAGGAACAGACAACATGAAGATGCCGCCTTCTGGAGGGGGGATGTGCAGTACATAAGGTAAAGCAGAAATTGGCATCCATCAGATGACCAAGTTGAATTTAAATTTCTTGTAGAAAGAAAGGTACTGATCTATCTCAGTTGATGAATCGTTCTAGTAAGATGATTTCCTCATTCGTGGATATAGAGTTATCGGGGACCTGCGCACAATACCTGTTTTGGGGAACCTCGCATACTCTCCCTAATTTTGATTCTCTCATAAATTTGGTATTGTAACAGCAGAAAAAATTTGGCTTCGAAATTCCGACAGGAATATGCATTTTGTGTTCCCCGGATTGAGATTTGAATATTTCGCGGTGGTGTGTGTGGTGTGTGGTTTGTTGCCGCCTTAGCTCAACAACTGTTATAGCCATTAATCTGAAATTTATTAATTGGGTGTTTTGTGATAGGGAAGAAATATTGAAAAAGTTGCAAGTTGGAAAGTCTTTGTTAAGCAAAAGTCTCAACTTTTCTAAGGATGGTGATTGAGGTACAGTATTAACATTTAACATGTTACATACAGTACTAGCGTTAAAATGTTACACACGGTAGTACTGTAATTCCTGTTTAAAAGTTTATGGCACGACTTTAGTTGATATTTACAAGTGTATGTTGCATGCGATCAGATCAGATCAGATCAGATGTAGAGGATTTTAGGAAGGGAGTGTCTGACCCCATGTCTTGAACAACCCTTAGAAATAGGAAGCTAGGAGATTTGGGCTAGAGTGCCCAATAGGAAAGTTACACGGAAGCGAGGTAAGAAAGGGGGAGGAAGACGCCCTTATTTATACCGGGGGCCAGTACCCGGGGTCCAACGGCTTAACGTGCCCATCCGACGCACGGCGGGTATTTAGTGGTTCGAATTTTTCGTACCTCCCCAGCATCGAACCTGAGGTAATCTCCGTGGCAGTCACGAACGCTGCCCACTAGGCCACCCGCGGCCATGTTGCATGCGATATGGGACCTGTTGTCGGATATAATCATAATTCAGTTCACTGCCAATTTCTCTAAAGATACCGAACATGGATAAAATCAATTCACGCCTCATAAAGCCAGCTTTTGCAATGTCATTTTGCTCATATGGTAACAATCTTTTGATTCCCCTTAAACTGGATTGTATGAGGGAAAAGTAATTTTAAGGGAAAGATGGGCGGTTTTATTAAATTCCCTAAAAAGAAAGAACAAAACTTTCATTACATTCTAAGCAAATCTGGCACAAATAGTACCTCAATCTCTGAGCTCATTCGTATTGTAATATTAAGTAATATGTATTTTTTAGAAGCAAAATAAAAAACGGAAATTAAAAATAGTTTGTGCGTGTTGGGGGATGTGGGGAGACAGCGTCGCGGAGCTCCGTGTCTGCACTTCCTGGGATTCCCTGTAGATCCTCCCAGGGTCGTTCTGCATATGATTTTGCACGATATTCAAAATTTTCTTTGCCAGTGGCCTTACTCAGTGAGAAGAGAAGTTATAATTTGGCCCATAGTATGATGAAGAAATTTCTAGCATGTGGTCAAATAAATAATTTTTTTTGTTTAAACAGTATTTTTCTCCGCCGCCTCCCCTCAAACGATACCGTATATTGCTGATTTTAGGGATTTTATCAATCCAATTACTGCTAAAATTGGTACATATTTGTGGAACGGCACTTGTCTGTTCAAAGTGACTTCATATGTAAAAAATTACTCTTTTTACTTTTTTATCAATTTGTTTTTCTAGATTTACTCCAGTAATTGAACTCATACTCTGATCTTTGATTGCTTTATATGTCTTAGTAGTATTTTTTAATTGGTACGTGCCGAAGTAACCTCATATATAAAAATTTATTCTTTTTACTCGTTTTTTATCCTTTTTCTTCTAGATTTAACCCAGTAATTTGACTCAACTCTCATCCTTAATTGCTATAGATTTCTTAGTGATATTCTTATCGGTACACGCCTAAGTGACTTCATATGTAAAAGGTTACTCATATACAGGGTGCATAAGAAAGTCCCTTTAGCCTGTAATAGCTTGCGAACTGAGAGAATTACAGTTATGCAAGTGAGATAACGGTATAGTAAAGCGACTACGCCCGATCGAATGCAACCGATAGCAGTGCTAACGGTTGCATTTTATGCGGAAGTTAGCTATTGCAAATCGAAAACGAAAAGAGATAGAGCAAAATTTCCAATTACAAAGTTGTAGAGCATCAATTAATTAGTACAAAACGACATTTGTTTCCCACGGATAAGATAAATTACGCTGATCTGCAGTTTTCAACTTTTTTCTGTTGTTTTCAAATGAATAGGTGTATCTGAATGGATTTTTTTGCGCAGATTCCGAAAATGACCTTTAAAATTCCGTATCACGTCAGGTTTTTTTACAAATGACGGAAATGTGAAAATTTAAAAAACCGTTATTTTTTAATGACATTGCTATATGGCAACGTTTGTAACGTGTGAAAATGTTCTCTGGAGGGGCGGAATGATTGTTTAAGGAATAGATAAACATAAATACATATTCAAAAGCAAACATACCTAACATTCGCCACTGGGCTCCGCTTCAAACTTCCTCTTTTGGATTGTCTTCGGTGTGCGTCCGTACAGCCTCTGTTCAACATCCAACAATAGTCGGCCATCATATGTACAGTCCACTTTTCTTTGTATCGCTTTTCCATCACTTTAATATCCTGATGGAAGCGCTCGACATGTTCTTCCGAAAAATCACCAAGATTGTTAGGAAAGTAATTTAAATGAGCATGAAGAAAGTGAACTTTGACGCTCATGTTGCAACCAAGCAGTTCATAGGATTCCAGCATGTCCTCGACTAAAGTGGTGTAATTTGAAGCCTTCGTGTTCCCCAAAAAGTTGTTTACCACATTTCTGAAGGCAGTCCATGCTCGCAATTCGCACTCACTCATGGTTTCCTCGAATATGTTGTCTGCCATTAATTTTCGTATTTGAGGGCTTATGAAAATGCCAGCTTTAATTTTTTCAGACGTGATTGATGGAAACTTACCACCAAGATACTGAAAGCATTTACTGTCCCTGCATAAAGCTGTCACGAATTGCTTCATTAAGCCAAGTTTGATGTGTAAAGGTAGCAACAGTATTTTCGAGGGATCAACCAGTCGAAGTGAAACAATGTTTCCTTTCGCCAGGTGTGAATGTACTTCTGACAGGTCACTGCTGCCGAACCCAATGTTTTGTTCTTGCTCTGGAGTCCCATTCACACAAAAAGTAAGGAAATTTGGTGTAGCCTGCTTGTTGGCCGAGCAATATTCCAATCACCTTGAAATCCTCGCACAAAGACCATTCATGAAACTTGTACTGCACACTTTCCAGCAGTAATTTAAGGTTTTCGTATGTCTCTTTCAAAGTCACAGAATGTGCTACTGGAATGGATGGATGGTATTGTGTAACAAAACACCTTTCTTTTAAACTGGATTTGCTGGCATCTATGAACAACCTCCATTGTCCTGAATTGTAATTAATGTTGAAGTATTTCATGACTGCCGGAATGTCTCGACAATATACCAAACCGCCTTCCTCAGCAAAAAACGGAACCAATTCTGCTTCTCGGTGTCTGTACCAGGAGAATCTCGTATTAGAACATCGTAAATTGTTTTCCTGAAGTCGTGATCCTAAAAGCTCTGCTGCGTCTTTAAGTGAATTCAGATCACGAACCAAATCATTCAGTTCATGCTGGGTAAATGGCACTGGGGTTTCATCCTTCATGCTGTCCGGTTGGTACATCTCATTACTTGTATCACCGTCTGAATCGGTGTCTGTTGGGGACTTGATATTGGACGGGGATGGCACAGAGATGGATTCACTATGGGGCACTGGTCTTATGGCAGATGAGATATTGGGATACACAATGTTACGATTACTGGTTCTGTGGTATGGCCCACGATATTCACTGTACATAAGTAGCAGTCGTCACTGTGATTTTTTGGCTCACTCCACACCATGGGTACACCGAACGGCATTGATGCCCTTTTTCCACTTTTCCAGTTATTCAACCCCTCCACACATGCACGGCACACATTGTGAGGAGACCAAACTTTGTCCTGATCTGCTAGTTTAATGCCGAAGTATTGAAAATAAGCATTTTTCACGAAAGGCATAATATTTTGCTTCTGTTTTTTTCCTGTCGTATAACAGCCACATATGTAGCAAAATATGTCTGGATGATTTACACAACCACGTGAAGCCATTGCACACGCCACAAAGAAACAACCGAACGGGACCAGTCCCTTCTTTGCACTGACTAGTGTAACACAATCTGCCCCGAATGGCACCACATGTGACCAATAGAAATGAAGGGAGAAGTGACGTGAGGTATGAGTCATACTGCCGTGCCAAGATATCATTCTCTCATGTTCCGCCTTTGTGAGTGGCGCAAATCGTGACGTCGTACAGATAAAACAGTTGCATTTCCATTATCAGCTATATATTTATGTTTATCTATTCCTTAAACAATCATTCCGCCCCATCCAGAGAACATTTTCACACGTTACAAACGTTGTCGTATAACAATGTCATTAAAAAATAACATTTTTTTAAATTTTCACATTTCCGTCATTTGTGAAAAAAACTTGACGTGAAACGGAATTTTGAAGGTCATTTTCGAAATCTGCGCAAAAAACCCATTCAGATACACCTATTCATTTCAAAACAACAAAACCCTTGCATATTAGTGTTATCGCCTGAATACCCTAAAATGATCGAAATCGATGCGCGATCTTTTGTGTGAACGTTTGAAGGGAGCAGTCATAGGCATGATCAAATACACACAATTTATTGCATAAATGCGTACTTATGTCAATACAGTTTGATGACGTCAGACAAAACAAAATTAAAAAAGGAAAACTTGCGCACAGTGATAAAAAGTTAATGTCGAGTATGTTCGAAGACTTCGCCATTGCCCACGATACACATTTGTATTTGTGAAAGTAACTCTGCATGCACATTCCTCAGCATGGAAGGTGTCACACTATTGCAAGCATCTGTAACACGACGACGTAGATCCAGCAGACTTGTATACGCTGTTGCATACACCTGATTTTTTACGTAACCCCAGAAATCCAAGCTCGCTATTATCACACAGCGTACGCAGAATTAAATTTCTGATCAGGGTACATTCTGCTACTGGTTTTTATATCGTAGTTAGGGTACAAAGTCACAATCTGCATTTGCATACGGCTACATTTGCGAAATGTGAATATGCAGATTCGAATCGTCGCGCATCGATTTCGGACATTGTAGGGCATTCAGGCGACAATTTATCCTATCCGTATGAAACAAATGTCGTTTTGTACTAATTAATTTATGCTCTACAACTTTGTTATTGGAAATTTTGCTCTATCTCTTTTCGTTTTCGATTTGCAATGGCTAACTTCCGCATGTCACCACTAGATGCGTTGCTATCGGTTGCATTCGATCGGGCGTAGTCGCTTTACTATACCGTTATCTCACTTTCCTAACTGTACCTCTCTTCGTTCGCAAGTTATTCCAGGCTAAAGGAACTTTCCATGCACCCTGTATATCAAAGTGACATCATATGTAAAAGATTGTTCTTTTTACTCTTTTTTATCCATTTTTTTCTAGATTTCACTCAGTAATTGAACTCAAACTCTAACATTTGATTGCTATTGATCTCTTAGTAATGTTCTTTATCGGTACGTGCAATATGGATTGATTTTGTTTTTAGGTTTTCAGCCTAACACATGGACGAAAGGTAATTTTCATTATATGGATTGCTTCATTATCATGATACAAGTTATTTTAGTCATGATACCAATTATTATGAAAGTTGTGCCCATTTTTCTTTTATTTCTCTATTTTTTTCCGCATCATCCATTTTTTGTACAACATTGGATTAATCCAGAAACGATTGAATGATTTAGTATTTATCAATCAAGATAGTTTTCAGGAAACCAATGAAATACGCGTGTTCTATTTTATATTCCAAAAGTAAATATATAAGATATTCTAATAATTTTCAGATAATGAGAGTCATGTATGGAAATACTAATTCCGTCCAAAACTGTTGATAAAGAAGTTGGCATTACAAGTATGAAAAACTATGAAAGCACTGATAACGTCATGTTTGGATTCGCTTTCGTTGTTGCGACAATTATACGAAACGTTTTGTAAAAGTCTAATAAATATTCATCGAAATTGTCAAATAACGGAAGAAATCCAGAATCAGATAAGGTGTCTTCTGGATCTTCGTATTAATTATAAGATCACATATCGTTAGAATGCCTAATTGCAGAAATCGGTGAAAAACAGCTTGAAGAGATCAAATACGAGAGCTCACTTAGTAATGTTGAAGATGGAGACTGAGCCGATCGACGAAGATAGCGTATTATTGCCTGCTATAAAAAAATGATCTCGATCCAATATTTGCGCTTTTGGAATTATATTCTGATAATTTGCTACGACACAGAGTCGAAGTGAATATTTGAAACAATTATTCGAGTCTGTTGCGAAATCTTCTTCCACTGATTTGTCGAAGGAATCGTATATTTTCAAGAACAGATTATTAGTGAAACGGAGGGTAAGCAAGTCCGGTGCTGAGAGGGAACAAGTCATACTTTCCTGAAGAATATGGGGAACGCCTTAAAGCTTCATGTCATGAAGGAACCTCAGCGCACCTAAGTGTAACGCCTGCTCAATGAATTTTAAATAGCCTGCTCAATGAATTTTAAATAGCCGCGGTCCTCCCCGATATTTTTTCTGGCCTAGATGTTATAAACAAGCAGCAGATTACGTGCGAACTTGTGAAAATTGTCAGAGAGCAATAAAATTATGCGATAAGAAGAACCTTTAAAACTTTTACCAGTCATCCAGGAAATTTTTTCAAAGATAAATGTGAACGCGTGTGGTCCCTTACCACGGACTTGTACTGAAGAAAGATATGTTATAATTGCAATGCGTTTGTCTTCATAATATCCTGATGACGTGCCTGTGACAGACATTGGGTCCGCATCAGTGATCGATGCATTACTGCAGGTTTTTAGTCGCATGGGGTTTCCTAAAGAGCTACAGTGTGACTTCTTTCGCGAGGGCTTTCAAAACAGAGTTTTGGGAACGATTTAGCATAACATAGATCGATTCATCATCCACAGAGCAACCCTGCTGAAAAATTTAATCGTACGATTAAGCGTATACTGCGAGTCTTACGTTTGGAAGCAGCGACCGATTGGGAACAGAATATTCATTCAGCATTATTTGCACTACGAACGGTAACACATGAAAGTCCGGATTTACTCCAGCAGAATTAATCCATGAAAAGAATTAAAGAATATTAGTTACTCTGTTGTATGAGCAGTAGATGAAACCTGAAGGGACCAGTTCGATGTAGTTATATTCTCCCGGGAAGTTTGAGGGCCAAAGCAATGTGGTGAATGCGTTGTCATATTCCTCCAGCCACTCAGTAGTTATACTAGCCCGATGACGTGGTGCGTTGTCCTGTTGAAAGATGTCACTGTGGTATGGATAAACCTCCTTAAGATATGGATGGAGACGGTCGACTAACAGGCCCACATTCATTGTTTGTGGGACGATAACCAACGGACCTAGGGCTTTCCAGGAAAAAGCTCCCCAGACCAGAACACCACTTCCACCGTCCTATTGAACCTCAACTGTGCCACCTATGGATAGGGCTTCATGCTGTTTATGACATATGTGAACCCGGCCGTCAGCATAGTGCAACAGGAAATACGACTCGTCACTCCAGACGATTTCTTCCATCTGTCGAGGGTACATTGCCAATGTTCTATGGCACATGTGAGGCGTTGTTTGCGATGACTGGGCATCATCATGTGTACCCTCGTTGGTATCCGGCTGTGGAACCCCAGAAAAAGCAAGGTACAACTCACGGTGCACGTGGAAATAGGTCAAACTGCACCGCTGTTGTACTGGTGGGAGAGCTTGGTGACTCAAGCACGTCGTTGCTGAGATACCAGTCGTAACACCAGAAGCTCATCTCAAGGATCAACCGCACGTGACTGACCAATGTGATTAATCCAGTCTTGGTACACCCTTGATACAGTGGTACGGGTGCACCCAACAAGTATGGCTCTTTCCGAAATACCGGCACCTGCCCTTCGGGCACCAACTATCATCCCGCGGTCAAATTGGCTTAAGTTGCCACGTTTCCCTATTATTGGGCAAACGTTCACTGATTACGTACACAGGATAGGTGTACACAATTTACAGTAGCCGCACGTGACGTTGATATCACGTGGTACTTCGTTATCGTTCCGGATGTGTAAAACCTGGGGTATTCCTAATACAAAGCTAACTCAGTGTATGAATGACTTGGACAGACTAATATGATATAATATTTTCGATGACATCTCTTCCTCCATCTTTACCATCCGTTGAAGTATGAGTAAAAAAATAAAATATAAAATGACGCGCTGCACACGATTTCGTGCTCATGTCTTAGTGTCTTTGTTTATATGGAATGATGTTCTACTTTAAACATTGTAAAACGAATATTTTGTTCAAGTCTTGTTAATGTAGTACTTGTTTCCTCGTAATGTCTTCTGTTTAGGCTGTTTTGCCAAAGGAAATGTCCGAATCATGACGAACTGCGAAGCACAGCTCCAGCACTATTACAGCAATGGAAATCAAGGCTTATACGCGAAGACTTCGATCTGTCTTCATATTTGTGTTCCTGGGCACCACGTCGATTATACCAGCTGGTTCGAGTAAGATGGCGTCCATGATGATGATGAAATGGCTGATGGACAAGCATGGTGGAGGAAAAGGCGGTGGTATCAATTTGGGTCTTAAAGGTCTTATGATTCCAATTCCCATGCCTATTCCGATTCCCACCATTACAAAAAGCAAAGGAGATGGCGGGGGAGACACCAAATGGATGCCGTAAGTAGAACTATCTCTCAATGCATTTGTTCTCCTGTACTGGTGCATTAAATTTTTATCTCTCATCCTATTTCGTTCAGGCACCGTTGAATTGAAACTTATTTTTTTCCATTTGTGTCAATTTCCCCCTTCTCCTCCTCTGAAATAAAGAAACGAACATGAAAATCACTGCTTTCAGTTTTTACCGTTGACAAAAAAAAAAATTGCCGATAAAAGAAACTAAAGAGCAGTTTTGTGGGGATTCTGAAAGCTGGTGAAAATTAACGTTTCACCTGCAAAAAAGACATTCACACAAACATATCACTAGGGTGTTTGTGACATACCTACCTCAGAGGTGACGCATATTTCAAAACGGCAAGTTGCAGCGATAAGCCTTCGTCGGCGTAGTTCAAACTGGTGGAATATCCAACTCCGGAGAATGAAGTTGTAGATTTGAATTCGCGGATGGCCTAGTGGTCAACGTTCGTGACTGCTACGGAGGACGCTCAGGTTCAATCCCAGGCAGGTACGAACGCTCGAACCACTAAATATCCGCCGTGCGTCGGATGGGCACGTTAGGCCGTCGGACCCCGGATACCGGCCCCCCAGGTTATAAATAAGGGCGTCATCTTCCCCCTTTCTATCTCGCTTCCGTGTCACTTCCCTGTTGGGCACTCTAGCCCAAATTTCCTAGTTTCCTATTTCTAAGGGTTGTTTAAGACCTAGGGTGAGACACTCCCTTCCTAAAATCTTCTATATATCATATGATCTGATTTGATCTGATCCGTCACCGGCAAATTTGGGATTTTAGCCTATATTGGCGCCCGAATGATAAATGAATCTCCTGGTTGTGAGATTTTAGAAAAATGTGTGATAATTCTTCCACACATCGTCTGGAATTAATGGAAACTTCCTTCTTCAGCCCTTCGAAAAAAGTGTGATGCTTCTTTAACACGTCGTCTGATGTTGATCAGAATTCTTTTTCTAAGGTGAGCTCCTTCAAGTATGGTTTGCGGCGGACCCGATACCTGCGACTTTGTGCCCCCGCCTTTCTCAAGGAGGGAGGAATATATGTGACGTATTTTTCTCAAAGGTGATATACATGTCAGAACGGCGAGTTGCAGCGATAAGTCAGAATATGTGACTCCGGAGAAGGAAGAAGGGGCGTTTGAATGCCATCACCGGTGAAATTAGGCTTTTATGCTCTATGTTCTCTGAGTTTCAGCTGTAAGCTCCTTAAATCAAGATCATCAGCAAAAGCCAAATGCTTGATGGTATTATAATTTGCTTACTGCTGATGTACCAAACATCTTCATTTTCAGCAATCTTAACAAGCAGTCTGGGCTTCACTGATTTTAATCATACGTCTCACACAAGCTCTTTGTACTTTACACTCATTATCTGTTTCTCTTGCAGACATTAATAAATCTTGTCTGTGATTTCCTTATTCTTCCTCTACCTTTGTTTCCTTCCTCTTAGGTTGAATGAATTTTTTAGTCAGCATCCCGTCGCTTACTCTTTCAGCATGGCAAACCACCAAGCAATATTGTAGCTGTGTTCATCCTACTTGCAACAGTTTGTCTTTAAATTATACGCTCAGTTGACAAAACATTAGATATACCTACATAGTAACGTGTTGGAGCTCGTCTTGCGCGAATAACAGCCTCTACATGCCGGAGCATCGACTCCACCAGATGCCGGACATCCCCATTGCAACATCGTCCAGAACTCCGTCCGATTCGTCGGTCCAAGACACACGGATCTGATGTTCCACTTCACGCCATCCCAGAGAGCTTCCACAGGGTTTAATCCTTTAACGACCATAACCCCCAAAACGCCCGTACGTACAATCGGCCATAGCCACCCGAAACGCCTGTCTAGAGTGAGTCAGATTTCCTACCCTAACCTGTTCTTCAAATTTTCTCGACCCATGAGGGATCAGCAGGAGTCACCCTCAGTCACTATTGTTTTTATGAAACAAATAAGTGAAACAAGAGATAGTTTCGAGCGTTATGGGATTTAGCGTGATACAAGATTTTGGGGTCATGGTCGTTAAAGGGTTAAATCCGTAGACCTTCGGGGCCACTGGTTGGTCCCAAACTTAGATGAGTGTTCCTCTAGCCATTCCGGGTGGTTGCGGCCCGGTGGACCAATGCATTGTCCTGTTGAAACAGACGTAGGATGTGCAAAGGCCGTGAAAGCGTTTATGTGATGATCCAGCACATGCTGGTAGCGCGCAGCGATTAAGGACATCTCCAGACATACTAAGGAACCTAATGTTACACATGAGAAGGCTCCACAAACCATCACAGAGCCACCACTACGTTGAGCAGAGCCAACCTGGCATGACGGGGCCACGACCTCAGGCTGTCGATGCCACACGTGCACTCTCCCGTCAGCTCGGTGCAGCTGAAAACAGGATTCATCTAAACATACGACGCTGCGACACTCTGAAGAGGTCTATTTGTGATGTTCCCGACACCAGGCGAGGCGAAATGTCCAATGAGGAGCAGTCAACAGTGGCATACGAGTAAGCCGTCGGTTCCTGTAGTCCAGAGTATGCATTGGACTGTGTGATGTATATGTACAATTTAATATTCATTCGATCCAGTTTATTCACGTAGGTAAAACGTTTCCCATTATGTAAAGATGTAAATAAACATTCCGTTGATCATTGTTAGTGAAAATATTTAGAATGTACATATTGAGTTGCGCCATCTCTATCTTCATTCTATAAGGTTTTTTACTGTGAGACTTACTTTGAGAGAACAGCTGAACGCAAAAATATGATTCAGGTAACAAAATAAAGGTCTTACCATGTACATGTGCCAATCGAAGAGAAAACTGAGAATGAGGCAACAGTTCAGGTGTGGCAGGGCGGCAAAGTTCCCATGTAAAGTCTATGGGAGAAGCATGCGGCCCTTATCTACATCAGGCGCTCAGTTCAGTGTCAGACTCGGTGTGTGCATGGTGTTCTATGATCAGTCCTAAAGTAAGTAAATACTTTATTGCATACTTACCCTTAACAAAATGTCTCTCCCGCAGAAAAAAATAATAATAGAGCTTTACTGGAAGGCGGGAGCGATCAATGAGTCGCTACTATATGTCTTAGACAAGAGAAAATGAATAGTATTCGCAATGCGAATCTCATTCCAAATCTCATTCCAACAACATTTACAAACACAGTTGTAACTGAAGATGAGAGTGAAAGAGTGCACTATCCAGTTGAATTTTTTCACACGATGCAGATGAGTGGACTTCCCCTTCATATTTTGCGACTGAAAAAGGGTGCAGTCGTGATGCTCATCACGAACCTGGCCGCCCCGGTGACGCAGTGGTCTAAGCGCTGGCTTATGATGCTTCGTTCGTGAAGGGTCCGGGTTCGAATCCCGGTGAGGCATGGATGTTTTGTTTGTCTTAGGACACTGGCTCTCTGTCTTTCCTGGAACCAGTGAACCTAAATTAGGGACGGGCGACTGCTTATAGCCCATTGAGTTGGCCACGGTGGTCGTTAAACCTTCAGTAAAAAGAATCACAAACCTGGGCTCTTGTCTTTACTGAAGTGGTTGAATGAATTTGTCAATCAAATAAAGTTTACATTTGTTGCTTCATATGAGTTTATTCTTCCCGAACCCCCCCCAAAAAAAAAAAAAAAATTAACCGTCGTTTCCGACGGGTTTCGTCTAGTCTGTATCATTACGTCCATAATATTTCAGTTCAATCCGATGCGTCCTTCTTAGTGCGCAAATGTCATTGTCCGTGAGTGTGTAATCATTCGAATAAATCCGAAGTCGACACAATGATTCATTAAACTCACAATGAGAGCATCGAACATATATTTTTCACACACTTACATGACCACACACTGTAGCTATAATCGAAAAAAATAGAATACACCGGCGTTGGTTACAATTGATGTTCCATCTCGAGTTCACTTCGCACAACTTCTTCTCTCTTCACACGCTAGAATGACACCACCCTCTAGCAAATCGTTCTCCGCCGCTGCTAGTAATTGGAATTGTTCTTCTTTTTCCGACAGTCGATGAGACAATTAAACGCAAGCCTTGGAAGTACAGCTTTTGAGTTTCTCAAACCACAACTGGGCGAAACTTTTTAACTTAAAGAAGTATAATAACCTCTGCTGAAAGGGATCAAAAAGGCTTTAGGGAAAAGATGAAAAACGGAAGAACTCTTTGTACTGCACAGCAATTATTCCATGTTCAATTCTCTCCCTGATTTATTTTAAGGGACTAGAAAAGCCTCCACCCCTTTATGTGGAAATTTAAAGCCGAACCCAACTCATGTAATATGCTGAACTGCCGTTTTGCATCTGTTTTGTATTCCGCTTGCTCTCCCCACACATCCTTAATTTGAATAACCGGTCATCTGACGCCATGGTCCAGCAGAATATTAAGCACACGCATATGATAACACGTTTATATGCTCTAATTCTCATTTCCTTATGTACCCCCAGTTGCATTATTACACGGTAGTGATGGCATGACTCATTCCTTCTGGGGAATTCATGCATCATTCACGCAAAGAGCCATTCACGAAGGATCATTGAAACGAATGATCCAATTTCCAGGTTCTCACTACACTCACTGAGTAAATCCTTAGTTGAAGTGATCTGGTGTGCACGACCAAAGCACTTTCAAGGTCACAGCTCTTTTTGGCAAACTACTAAAAAAGCACGAGTTCTTCACCATTCACCGTTCAAAATGAATAATTTGCCGAAGGATTCAGGCACACCATTCAAACGAATAGCATTCACACATCATTTCCATTCTGAAGTTTCAGCGTTACCTCCTTGACACTTTAATTCTCTTCATTACTTTTCTTATTGGCAATTCGTTTCCGAACACATGGGGGAGGAAGAAAGTTAAACGTGCTGGGACTTTAGGGCTTCTCGATCATTATCATATATTCAGAAAATTGGGTTACTTAGTATTGATTTGTAGTTGCAGGGCTTTAGCAAATCAATCAATCAAATGGCTCGGTAGGTTCAGATGCTAATTTGCGCTCAGCTGAACAGCCAAGGCGATCGAAATATTGAGACGCGAAATAAGGCACCCAGATTGGAAACATTTAGAGCAAAATTGTTATGAAGATACGAAAGATGTAAGTATAGACTCTCGCAATGGACACAGTTGCCAAGCTGAGAAATTAGGAAAACTAACAGCGATGAAGCAAGGGGCACCGCAGGAAAAGAGAAATAGGAAAGAAATTCGTGGACACCGGGATTTAGTGTGCATATTTGGGTATCGTGAGAAATAGAGAAGTTGAAAAAGTAAGAAAATAGAGCAGTAGGAAGATAGAAAAATGGAAGAGGAATTAGTTTTGAATGATAACTTCTAAAAGCTCATCTGAAGTTCTGAAAATAACATGCGTTGTTACATGCTTACTTCAGGTCGATGGAGGAAATGATATGACGTGATATACTCGCATGGGATGCTCAAAACATAAATATGTTATTTGCTGTACTAATATGTCCATTTTAGAATATACACTATAGAAAGTATTCAAACTCCTGTGTCGACCGGAAACAAGAGCATTTATTAATCAAAATCAGTACATAGTTTGTCACTTTTGGTCGTTATGACTTCTGCGAAACTTCTAGCCATGCTTTCCACGAACCATCGATAGGTCTGTACCGGAATGTTTCTCAATTCTTGTTGTAAATCTTCCGCCAGAGCTGTCGCACAGGAAAGTCTTGCCTGCCGAGATCGGATTCGGCCTTCCAGCTCGTTCCATAGATAGCTTTGGGATGATCATTCCAACACTTCGACGTCTGGCTCCTCAAACCAGTCCTGGAGAGACCTTACGGTGTGTGTGGTAAAGCGCTCGTTTTTTCTGAAACAGGCAGATAGATATGTGCTCAAGTACTGACACAGCATACGTAGTGTGGAATTGTTCAGAATTGTTTCGTACCTGGCGGCCGTTATGCTGGAGGGCACCACGACCAAAAGACCGAGTCCTTCTCAGCAGAAACAGACACACACCGTCACGAACTTCCTCCAAACTTGACGGTAGAGACAATGCAGTTCTCCTGAGAGAGTTCTCCGAACGAACGCCACTCCCGAATATGTCCACCCGAACGTAAGAGTGAGTAGCGTAATTCATCACTCCACAAGATCGTCTTCCACTCTTCTGTTGACCATGAACTGTGAGCGAGGTACCGCTGTAGTCATCGTCTAGCATTTCCTGGCGTCATGTTAGGCTTGTTTATAGCTTACCTAGCATGGTAACCGTGGACATGCGGTGTCCCACGAACCGTTCTTTGCCAAAAGAAGTTCCAATAGCTTGTGCGACTTCACAGGCCATGTGTATGGCGGAAGACATGCGTTCCTTCGTCATATTTTGCAGGAAAATTTCTTTTGACATGATCACACAGTTTGTGCTGCCTACAAGAGTACGGTTTGGCTGCTATTGCACCATCTGCTTTCCATCTATGAAGGATAACGGCAACAATAGATTTCGGGAATTCCCAGAAGAGCGGCAATACTACGCACTTATTGCTTGTTCAGGTTCCATCAAACCTTTTAAAGCCCGTCAGTTCAGCTCCCCGCGGCATACTCGCTTCTATGCAGTCTGACAGGTGTGCCAACGCTCCCCTTTATGTACTGCACCCAACACATACCGCGCGTACTCGTTTGGTTCTACGAATGCACGTTTATTTGCACACATGGATACGTCAGGACATTTATGCCTGCATAGTGTATGTATATTATTTATGTGCACATACAAGTATGTGGAATCTCATGAACAGGAAGTGAAGCAGTGCTTTAAAGAGCCAAATCAGATGGATTGATCCTTTAAAAATTTGTTTCCTACACGATATTCTGTGGTATGTATAATGACAAGCAAAGAGTTCATCGGGTATGATGTCATTTCATACCAACAGTTTACCGAATTCACCCCCCACCTCCAACACTAAAGTAAATTTGAATGAACACAACAACGCCTCTCAAAAAAAAAAAAAGTGCAATTTTTCGACTTTCTTGCCATCAATACTCAAGAACAAAAACGGCTTGTGCTTTGTCAGAAAGAAAGAGGGAGGAAGAAATTTAAAAACTAAACTTTGAAGCCTCAAGTATCGCATATATGTGTTACAGCTGTGAAAATTTTACATAAGTGTTTCGACTCGTAAGATCGTGGCAACAAACTGTGACGTATACCTCTAATTTAATCTGCATTTTGAGTTTCTGTTTTCTTATGTAAATTTGGTTTCTTCTGTTTAAACGTTTTCTGACTTAACGACACATTATTTTTCTTGAAGAGATTTTTAAGTTTGGCATCACTGTCAGTGTGTCAGTTGTCAATGAAACGTAAACACTGAATGCAGCAAGTGTGCTTTTTGGATAGAACGACTTGCTAACGGTAAGGAAATTTTGATTTAGAATCTTGATAGTGTGAATTTTGTGAAAACGGCTGGTTAATGAAAGTGCATTTAGTGAAAGCGACTTGTAAGTGATTAGGGTATTTTGACAGAGGCTTGTTATAAACAAATGTTACGACTTCAAATTATTGTGACTATATGGTATGTAGATGATTTAAAGCCAGCAAATAGATACAGAGTGATCGTAAAGTTCCCAAACTCTGAATTTAAAAAAAATATTGCGTATGCTGTAAGCAGGAGATGTAACTACACGAGTCAGCAACTCGACGAGGTCAAACATTGTGCGTGTCGAATGCCTGAAGGAAACTGGCAGCATGCCAAAAATGAATAACTGGTTCCCTGTGTGCTAAGACGTTTGTTCACTTTAGCGTCGCCATTTGCACAGAGGCATGGGTTTGACGAGGGAGCAGAGAATTGGTTTAGGTCTTTAAGTTCCAGTGTTTAATAAAACATCACACATAAATGGGAAACACATCCTACCCCCGATGTGAGAAAAGGTCGTTGGGAAGCTACGATGAAGCTCATAATTCCTTCCACTCGTGCAAATCTGAAATGTTCTTAATTTCTAAGCTACATCTGCTTAGCTTCGGTTGTTGGGAACTTCCTTGTCCTGGGTGGTGCAATCGGGAGGTGTGGATTCAATTCCAGCTCCAGAACAATGTAATTTTCAGGTTTTCTGAAAGAGTGGCTACATGGACAACAGTGAAAATACGGCACATGAGTACCATTGATTACATTTGTATCGCCTTCCATGTATTTGCGAAGAATTGTTTCTTCGGGGAAATTCGTTTCTCATTTATGTATGATGTGTGTAGAAGAGTACAGGAAAAAAATTCCGATGCGTACTATGGTAGGTAAATCAACGATACACATTTTAATCTTGCTATTTCGGAAAACTGGAAGTGGTGATATGCCTAGAAGTGGCTGGCCAAGTGTGTTAACGCCGGAAGGGATTAACGATGTTGAAAAACGTTTGCAACAGTCACCTACAAAATCGCTCCGTGAAACTTTCTTACGGCTCAGTACAGAAAGCGGCTAAACGATTGCAGCTTCATGCAAAAGAAATGAAAGTTTTCCAAGAATTGAAGGTACCTGATAAGCATTAGCCCCTGTTGTATAGCTGTTGATTTCGGAAATTTACTCCACACAATAAGAGCTTATTGAAGAGTGTCTTCCTTTCGGATGAAGCCTGGTTTAATTTGAACGGGTATGTTAATTTGCAAAAAGCGCGATATCGGTCGACTGGGAAACCTTATATCCTTCATCCAGTGCCTTTGCATTCTGAAAAATTGGTGGATGGTGGTGCCGTATCTCGACGCAGAATAGTGGGACATCTGTTTTTTGACATCAATGTAAATGTGGATATTTATCAAGATTTGATTTTTCAGTTTGTGTCCCTATTGCAGCAGAGCCGTTCCTTTGGCGTTAAGCCCCCGGCGCGAGATTCAACAAGGCGCCCCTCCCGCCTTTAGAAAAAGACAATCCTAAGTTTTAAGTTCATGATATAATGTAACAAAGGAACTTAAAATGTGTACCGTTCTTCAATCATGGGGATTGATATAATATTACAAATTAGATTTTAATTTAATTGAGTTTTGGTAGTTCAATTTCATTATTTTGTGAACGTTTTAGTTTGTTACGTTTGTAACGTTAATAAAACGTACAGGACTTAAATTTAAAGGCATTAAAACAATCACTAGTCCATAACTCGTACCATGCACGGTAGGAAAAGCTGTAACTGAAATTTTTTCTTGCATAATTATAATAAACCGTTGAATTATTAATGGGCAGAGTACAAGATGGGTGATCAACAAAATTTTCGTAATATTCCCATTAATTTTTAATTTTTCCAACTACTCGAATACGAATTTAACGATGACATTCCTCATTATTGTATAAACATGTGCTTACCCTTCGTTGCCGGGCTTGCATTGGAGTATTGAGGCATTCTTTCAGTGACCCGAAATGATATCGTGTCTAGATAACTACCCTATGGGGTTAAAAATGTGTTTTATTTTGCCAGTTTGGTTTAAACAATTTTTTTTAGTATCACTATACACGGTCGAGTCACATTATTCTGACCACCAGCTAATATCCAGAGTAACCGCCGTTTGCAGCGCGGACAACAGCTGGACGGGCAGGGACTGACTCAGTAAGGTGCTGGAAGAAGTTCACAGGCATGTGGAGCCATGCTGACTGCAGTGCATCTGACAGCTGCTGGAGGGTGCGCGGTGGAGGATCCATAGAGCGAACAACACGATCGAGGTGGTTTCACTCATGCTCAATTGGGTTGGGGAATTAGAGGACCAGGGAAGTACTTTGAAGTCTTCATCGTGCTCTTCCAACCACCCTCGGACATTTCTAGCTCTGTGACACGTCGCATTGTCTTTCTGGAAGATCCCATCGGCCGCAGAGAAGACAATCAGCATATATGGGTGTACGTGGTCTTCAAGGATGGTGTCATAACGAAATCGGTCCATAGTGCCTTCCACAGGTACGAGTGGACCCAGGGAATGCAACGAAAGCATTCCCCAGACCATAATTCTACCCAAACCAGCTTGTGTTCTTCCAAAACTGGTTGAAGAATGTTTGTTCTCCGATGTTTCTCGCTTTATACGCCAACGTCCATCCGTTGGATGAAGCAGAAAACGTGACTCATCGGAGAAGGCAATCCTTTGCCAATCAGAGACTGTCCAATTCCGATACTGCCGTGCAAATGTAAGCCTTTTCTGCCGATGCACCTTATTCAGCGTAGGTGCAGTGACCACTCGTCTGCATCGGAGCCTCATACGCAGCAGAATTCGCTGAACTGTCGTTCTAGGTACCGGTAGCCCCCTCGTTCATTACGCCAGTGAGTTGCTGCACTGTAGTTTGTCGATCGGCCCCACGGACTTTCGAAGCCGACGTTCACCTCTCACATCAATAGCACGTGGTGCTTCGCAGTTTCCACATCGCTTATTCGCAATGGTGCTATTTCTTTAATGGCGGTACACTTTGACCACCGCAGCACGCGAACAGTTCACAAAATGCGCTGTTTCAGAAATACTGCCACCCTTGACCCGAAAGCCGATAATCATCCCATTTTGGAAATCTGATAAATCGCTGCTTTATCCATGACAGAAACGAGTGATATGTTTTCAGAATGCCTACAGCACAACTTACATGCTCACCAAGCCAGCTCACGACACTTGTCTTCTTTCATTGGCTACGCGCTGCTGACGTCAAAAGTAGGAGGTGTTCACAATAATGTGACTCGACTGTGTATAATCTATACTAATATACACTATATTGACAAAAGTCACTGGACACCTCTTCAAAAGCAAATGAACGAATCCGCTGCGTTGTTAAGGTGCGCGGTACAGCTGGAAACGGTATAAAAACAAGCCTGCAGCTGACCGCGATCATATCGCATTGTGAGGTTGAGTGAAAATGTCGAGGCGGGTGAGAACTGACTTTGAGAAAGGAAAGATTGTTGGGTGTTATATTAGTGGGTTGTCCATAAGAGAAAACGAGGGACGTTTAAACATACCCAATTCAACTGTTTTGGATGTACTAAATAAGTGGAAGACACATGGCGTGCCTGAAGCAGCAAAACGTACTGGCAGACCAAAGGAAATCTGTGATAGAGGACGTCGAAGCCTCAGGAGAGTCGTTACAGCTAATCGACGGAGTACTTCACAAAACTTCAGTGTACAGGTGAGTAAAAATGCTGGAACCTCGGTATGTACACATGCCATTTGCAGAGAACTTCATTCCATGGATTACCGTGATCGTGCGGCTGCTTATAAGCCTTTCATCTCCACTCGGAATGCTACTCGTCGTTTAGCATGGAGTAAAAACATTTATCGTGGACCATAGATAAATGGAAACGGGTCCTATGGACTGTTGAATCCAGATACACGATCCATCAGTGTAATGGCCGTGTGTGGGTATGGCGGCAGCCGGAGGAACGCTATTTACTACAGTGTACTGTTCCTACGGTCAAGTTTAGAGCTGGCAGTGTACTCGTGTGGGAGTGTTTTTCGTGGTATGGTCCCTGTCCATTGGTTATCGTTGACAAACCTGTCAACTAGCACGTCTACCTCGATATTCTGGACAATTATGCCCTACCAACTCTGTGACAATACTATGGAACAGAGCCTTGTTGGTAGCAGCAGGGTAAAGCACGGCGCCATAAAGCAAGAACTGTTACGGCGTGGTTTGACGATAATTCCGTATCGTGTGTGGGCTGGAGTACCAGCAGATATTTAACCTGAAACAGAATTTAGATATAACCTGAATACGATCCATAACCCTTCAGAAAGACCTCCACTCAAGGCACACTGCCCCCTTAAGCACATGCCTCTTGAGTTGGCCAGCATGCCTTAATAAATAAATCCAAATTCACTTTTTTAAAGTGAATGTTTTGTGAGAATGTAATGTAGAGACATTCAAAACAGAATTCAAGTACTAGCGATTTTCTGGAATATTTTTGCATAAAATTTCATAGGAAAGCCAAGAAATCTGAAAATAAGAATTTTTTTACGTTCTCAGCTCGACTAGAATAACGTAATAGGTAAGAGAGGCGACTCGCGGCGCCCCCTGTCTCGTGGAGCCCAGGGCGACAGCCCCGCATACCCCACCCACGCGACGGCCCTGTATTGCAGGGAAAAGAATGTTTCGCATGGCATCAACAGGATGGAGCAACATGTTACACAGTTACCGCGACAACGGAACTTTTGCGAAATTTCTTTGGTGAACGCGTTATTTCTAAAGGACTTTGGCCTCCACGCTCACCGGAGCTCTCACCTCCTGATATTTTCTGTGGGGATATTTAAAGGACTGTGTTTATGCAAACATCCCGCATGAACTGCAGTCCTTGAAACAAGCATTATTCATAGCGAAAATCACGCGGCGTATGCTGAAACGCGGTACGAGAAATATGTGCCGTCGCGTGTTTATTTGCCTCCAGCAACACGGAGGTCATTTCCTGAATATTCTTTAGGTCAACATCAGTTACTCAAAAGTCGATGGAAGATGTGCCATAGTTGTAAGTAAACTTCATAACGCGAAAAAAATAATGCGAATAGAAATAATAAAAAATAAATTTATAACGCGAATAAAAAATGTTCAAATTGGAGTTCGAGAACTTCTCGATCACCTTGTATATTTTGTCTGAGCTGATTTACTGCGATGGTGTGCAAATGACGAACAAATGAACGTGGACCCATTCATGTAAGTGACTTCATGTTGATTTCTTACTGTAGCCGTCAGCGTTTTCTGTATTTACATGTGGGTAAGATTTATGTTCATAGACAAAGTTCACAGCTAATGTAAACCTTAGAGCTTTAAACTTACAACTACAAATTTACAACCATTGAAACCTAATCAGTAGTTTACAAAACCAAAATTGGTTCTTTCATATCAGGGCCGCCTGCCTTTATTCAGAGAAAAGATAGGTCATGGAGACTGATTCAGACACAGACCAGATCATCCAGTTCCCTGTAGTTTACCGAGAAATGTTTAAAACATTAATTGGTTTAGAAAAACTTTTCGGGGAAACGAGTAAATCCACCAACAGTGATTCATACCCATCACTATGGAATTTCTAAAACTCTGAAAACTAGAGATCATCTTACGAAATACCAAACTAAATATTTGGAAACTGAAAAACCGCAGCAGTACCATGTAGGTACTTTGTTGGAAATCTTGCTGCTGATTTACAGTTACATCGCTGAGAGCAGGAGCCTATTTTTTTAAAAATCAAGGATGGTCTACAGGAACACTGTGACATTGTTCTACGGATTGAGGAGATGGAGAAGGTTGTCAGGTCGTCTTTGATGACAAAGACGACCTAGTCTTCCGAAAGAGATTGCAGAAAAAAGATTGCCTCTGAAAACTCTGAAATGCTTCACTTATTTTGATAGCAAAGTTCAACTGCTATGCTTAGTAAGATTTGGATTCACATTTTGTTTGTTACGAATTTTCACAATTTTTCACTGGGAATGTAATATTGTGCATATGTAATAGTAAAAATATAAAAACAGAAAAAACAAAAACTGAAGTTTGCTTTTTGTTTTTGACCTAGGATGCCAATGCCTTGGCCTGCTCCCTCAAAAGGAAGTAGTGGAAGTACCGGAAGCAAAGCATCTGCATCGATGATGAAAATGATGAAAATGAAGATGCAAATGAAAATGATGAAAATGCAAATGATGATGCAAATGAAAATGATGAAGGGCATGATGAAAGGCTCGAAAGCATCTGCGATGATGAACGGTGGATGGCCTGCTCCGCAAATGACCGGATGTGTGATGAATGGGGATTGGCCAATGACTGGAGCTCAAATGAAAGGTAGTCCAATGATGAATGGTGGATGGCCGATGACAGGAGGGCAAATGATGAAAGGTGGGTGGCCAATGAGTGGAGGTCAAATGATGAATGGTGGATGGCCGATGCCAGATGCTCAAATGATGAAAGGTGGATGGCCGATGCCAGGTGCTCAAATGATGAATGGTGGGTGGCCATCAATGCCCGCCGCAAGTGTTGATGAAGCAGAGGACTGTGATGAAGAGGAAGAAGAAGAGCAAATGGGTTGGGATTCAGAGCTAAGAACAGAACATGTGCATCCTGATGACACTGAAACTAAGTACTGGAATGAAAGACAGTTCTCAAATAGTAAATACGGAGACACACAGGACTTAGACTTGTCCTAATCACCAATGCCTGCAAGATAACTAACAAAATAATTTCACTGGGTATTAGTATAATTTGACTGTGGTTTGCGGCATGGTCTTAAAAAGTGCATTAATCAAAAAAGGAAAACAAATAAATATGCAGTCAATCCTAAATGTACCACTCCTCGAATTATCGCCACCCTTCCATAACGCCACTCCTTGGTCCTGAACAGATGTGCTCTACATAAAACGTCCCTTGATCCCTAGATACACCGCCATTCCCTTGACATCCACCAACCGCCAGTACATAGCAGAGCACTAACCTACCATTCTCAAAACGAAACGTACTTGATATACCGCCACTTGCAAGCGTTCTGAGAATTATCTTTCCATCTTTTCGGAGAATGATTCATTTGTGGCCAACTTTAATGTTAAAAACACTGATTCAATCAAAGATGTGAATCAATGTCTTTCAATATTAAGATGATTCTCTTAAGAAAATTCGCAATATGCTGACATTTCAAAAGCACTAGATAAATGAGATAGTGTCCTGGAAATAATTGGGTTGAAATCTAAAACACAAATGAAAACAGAAGAGTTTCTTAAAAGGAACTTAGGTATACAAAAATAGTTTGTGTAATGCTATTAATTTTCATTTGATAAAGAGTTGGTAACATAAGATGATTTGGTATTCATTTCCTTATAATTAAAATGTTTGTCTCCCTACTATGCAACAAATTAAACTTCTGTATTTAATGCATAGCAATAGCTTCCGAGATGAAAATGGACATTTCAAACTATAGTGCCAAGTGTCTTTTTCCAAGTACACAACATATAACTGCATTGCTTGTTCTAATAAACAGGTTTTTAACTGAAATATATGATTTCCGATGAACTATAATGATCATAATTTGGATTACTTAAAAATAATTGGAAATTTGATGTAACGCCACAATGGCAAACAGTGGTGGTACATCAAGGGTTGAGTGTATATGCATGCGCTGAAGCAACAAAGTATACGAAACACCTACCTAATAACATGTTGGGCGGCCCTTGGCCTTCAATTTGATTCGATGTGTCATGGATTCAAAAAAGGAGCTAATGTCGTTCTACAGATATGTTCAACCAAGCAGATGTGTTTGCACCCGTACATTACCAGTGTTCCCCGTCCTGTTGGCGCAGTGGTCTATGCGATGGCTTCTGACCATTCGTTCGTGATGGGTCCGGTTTCGGATCTCGTCAGGCATGGATGTTGTGTTTGTCTTACGTCATCGGCTCTCTCCCTTCCTTGGAGTCAGTGGCCTTAAATTATGGACGGGCGACTGCTTGTAGCACATTGAGTTGCTCACGGTGGTCGTTAAACCTCCAATCAAAAAATTAAAAAAAAATAGAAAATTACCAGTGTTCGCTAAAGGAGGGTCTCTGTAACGAATGGCTCTCTCAATCACATCCCACAGGTGTTCAATTGGGTTAAAATCTCCGGACTGGGAAAGCCATTTTAGCACTTGGCAGTCACTGTCATGCTTCTGGAACAATTGTGTGATGATCCGAGCCTTGTGGCATGGAGCACCATCCTGCTGAAAGTATCCCTCTCCATCAGGAATAACCATGTACATGAAGGGATGTGTTTGGCCCGCAATGGTGTTAAGATACCTCGTGGCATCCAAATGATGTCCCAGGCAGGGGCCAAGCTAGACTAAGAACAATCAGATGGGCTCAATAGGGCTTAATTTTTTATTCATCCTATCCCCCGTCCTCCGAAATAAAAACACAAACTACAGAACTTTAAAATAGTTGGCATTCTAAATTTAATTGCGTTTTAAATTCAAAATAATTAAATTAATTTCATTTCATTTGCAGCCAATGTAACCCCGAGATCTACAGTTTTAGTACGAGGGTGGATCGAAAAGTAACGTACACTACTTTTTTGGCAACAATTTAATAGATAGGTAAAACAAAACATACAATATGTGTTATAAATAGTGAAACTACATTTTTTAGCTTTATTTCAACATAAGAACCGAGACGGTCGAGACATTTATCCTAGCGTGGTACGAGCTTTAGTATACATTGTGCAACCTCGTAAAAGTACACTTTCTGAGCGTACAGCCACCTGTTGACAACCGATTTGACTTTGTCAGCCGAATCGAAGCGTTGGCCGCCCAGAAATATTTTCAAGACACCAAACAGATGAAAGTCCGAAGAAGTCAGACCTGGACTGTACGGTGAGTGCTGGAATACCTCCCAGCCAAATTGCTTAATTTTCTCTGTCACTTCTGGTGGTCTGTCAAGTTCTTGGATGCCCATCGCGCACTGACCTTGCGAAATTCCTATTTGACATGCACAATATCGCACGCTATATCATAGAAATGTTCAACTTCTGTGCCAATGTGCGCACATTGATCCGCCGGTCACTCAGAATTGCCTGTTCAATGGCTCTCACAGTGATAGGTGATGGCGCGGTTACAGGTTGACCGGAACGTGGTGAATCGGTAAGGTTGTCGCTGTCTTCTGCAAAGAAACTGCACCATCTCTGTAGATGTTGCTGCAGTCCAGGTAATCACCACCACACACTTCAACCATTTCTTTGTGAATTTCGGTCGGAGTTCTCCGTTTAGCCCACAAAAGTCGGACTACACCGCGTTGATCTTCAGTCGTAGACGAAGCTAAGAAACCCGACATCTTTGTGGCGTCGTTCACAGCGTCTTCCACCACGGCGACACTTGATTCAGCGAAACCGGTCTGTAGCGTGGTATTCAAACTCGTTGTGTGCCAAACTGCAATCTGCTATTTGCAATCTGCAAAAAAATTGCTGTGCGTTACTTTTCGATCCTCTCCAGTACAATAATATGAGCACAACATTTAAATGTTCACTTTCTCCCTATCATCGGTGGTATTTTAAGAATATTTAGATGTCCTCCACTTGGTTTGCTGGGACAAGGACTTTTGAGTGAACGTGGACATCATTCTTATTTTCAGTATCTCTGACGTCAGTTGTGCTTTCCTTCGCATTATAGCAACAGGAGCTTTAAATAAATTTTATGGGACTGTTTCCCTTGAGTGAACATCTTTGATTCGCAGTAAAATTAAGATATTCTTGGTTTGAGCTTCTTTGAATTTTTAATGAAAAACTCGCAATGTGAATTAAAGTTGTTACATCTTATGTACTAATGGAAGACTGTGAAGCAGAACAGACAGATTATTTCTATGAAGATTTAGAAATAGTGGTTAAAAGCTGCAGTGAGCTCTCGCTTTTCTTCTTTTTCGGATTTTTACCCGTGGCCTTTGTTAGGATGATCAACAGATTTTATATATGCAGACTGTATGTAAGCCAATTTTTTAGTTTTATAGCCCTTAAATTTAAATAGTAGATATGGAGAATATAGCGTTCTCTGTGTGCTGGCTGGGTGATCTGGTTTGTTGGGGTAGCAACGCCACGGGTTGCCAGGCTTCGGAGACAGACAGAGAAGTTGTGGAAAATTAAGAGCAATAAAAAGGGAAAGACGCACTCCAGAGCAAAAAATCTAGCCCTATAGCGCCAACTTCGACATAAGAGGCCCAAAATTCTGAGAGTCCAATTGATGTCCACGTTCACCAAGCGCATACATTGTGGCCAACTCTTAAGAAGGACCTATGTCTAAAAAGTAATATATATCTAAACCAATATAATTTCCTTCGTCTGAAAGTTTGATGTTTATCCCGCTTTGGTGGCACAGTGGAAAGAATGCTTGCCTGTTTTAGTTGTGGATTCTCTGCCACAATCAATATACTTTTTTCATTGTTGTAATGTTCATGAAACAAACCGCATTACACACCCGACGATCCTCGGGGAGGTTCCTTACGCGTCCTTCGGTAGCATACACTATATTATCAAAAATATTCGGACACCACACTGTTTCAGGACAAATGTGTTTATTACCGCATTTAGTTGTGAGTCTGTCAATCTTTAGCTTGTATGACAATGGCAACACGTCGAGTCATACTATCAACCAGTTTCAGGTAGATCTCGATAGAAATGGCTCGCAATTCGCTCTGCAAAGCTACTTCCAGAATGAAGAGCTAAGATGGTCGTTGTGATCGATTTCGTATCCTTCGCTCCAGTTCATCTCAGAGGTGTTCTATGGTACTAAGATCAGGACTCTGCGCAGTCCAGTCTGACAATCCCACCTCATTTTCAGGAAACCAGTCCTGCACACGCCGTGCAGTGTGGCAGGGAGCTCGATCGTGTTGGGAGAGACAACGGTCATTTTCATAATATCGCCAAATTGTTGGTAGGGCAGAATTATACAGAACGTCGAGGTACATTTCAAAGTTTATAGTTTGTGGTATAGTAATCAACGGGCCCGGTCCCATTCACGAAAAACAACTCTATACCATGATGAAGTCTCCGCCAAACTTAACAGTTGGGAGAACACAGTCAGGCGAAAATCGTTCGTCTGGCTGTCGCCAAATCCAAATACTCCCATCAGATTGGAAGACTGAAAAGCGCGACTCATCACTCCAAGGAACAGCTGTCTAAGAACGAAGAGAGACACTCCACTTAAAACTGCGCTTCGCATTCACAGTAGTGATGTGTAGCTTATGTACCACTACTCTGCCGTAATAACCCCCCCGTTGTAACTCTCTGTGGATAGTTATGCCACTACCCCACCATTACAAACATTTCCTACTTCAGTAGCAATGGAAACGGCAGAGGAAGAACACGATTTCTTAACATTTCTTACCAAGGTTCTTCTGTTACGTTCCGTCAGTTTGTGCGGAATTCCTGAACATTTTTTACCTGTAACTTCACAGTCCTGCTTCCATCTCTTTACGACATCACTTACAGTCGATTTTGGTATATGCTTAGTTCAGCTACAATGCTCCGTATGAAAACGTACCTCAAATGACCTCCACAACTTCTGCGATGCACCTGGCTAGTCATGGTTTCCTCAATTCGTAAGAGGTGGGAACATGAATGGAATCGAACAGCACTCCACACCAGAACGCCTGGGATCGGGCTCATATGGCGCTGCATAATGCATGCCTCCAGCACCCGTTTATCACAGTGTCGCCGCACAAGGATGCGTCCATCATGAGTCATTTAGTTGAATGGCTGCTCGTCGTAAAACACTATGCGCTGCCATTCATCTTGCCAGTGTCTGCGTTCTTGGCCCCACTGCAGCTGCCGACGTCTGTGCTTTAAGGTCAAGGAAAAGACAGCGACCGCCTCACCGAAGCAAACTGCGTCGGACAGTGCTCGCAGACAACCCTCGATGTGATACAGACATCCACTGTTGTGCTAACCCTGTGGGTACGGGGCAGCTCGTTCCGCTAACACCATACGGTGGAGATGCCGGTCTTCCTGGGAGTTCGTCTGTGTCTGGGTTCCAGACTTCACACGTCAATGCGTCTGACCTCCCCTTTTCCATTGACGCTATATTCGGACCATTGCTCGTGTTACATCCAAGACGGGCGGTGATATCGCGGAAAGAAAGTCCGCCTCCCATTAGTTCAGCACACCGGTCTGGCTCAAAGTACGAATGGCTCTCGTCTGCTGCGCTGGACGTACTCTTACTATAACCACTACCTCACAGCCACAATTTCCACGAATCGATTATGGCAACTTGCCCTGTGAGTCCTGCTTTTATACCTCCTGCGGGACAATTTCCACGAATCGATTATGGCAACTTGCCCTGTGAGTCCTGCTTTTATACCACCTGCGGGACAATTTCCACGAATCGATTATGGCACTTGCCCTGTGAGCCATGCTTTTATACCTCCTGCGGGACAATTTCCATGAATCGATTATGGCAACTTGCGCTGTGGGTCCTGCTTTCATACCTCTTGCGGGACAATTTCCGCGAATCGATTATGGCAACTTGCCCTGTGAGTCCTGCTTTTATACCTCCTGCGGGACAATTTCCACGAATCGATTATGTCCACTTGCCCTGTTAGTCCTGCTTTTATACCACCTACGGGACAATTTCCACTAATCGATTATGGCAACTTGCCCTGTGAGTCCTGCTTTCATACCACCTGCGGGACAATTTCCACGAATCAATTATGTAGTCTTGCCCTGTGAGTCCTGCTTTTATACCACCTACGGGACAATTTCCACGAATCGATTATGGCAACTTGCCCTGTGAGTCCTGATTTCATACCACCTGCGGGACAATTTCCACGAATCGATTATGGCAACTTGCTCTGTGAGTCCTGCTTTCATACCTCCTGCGGGACACTTTCCACGAATCGATTATGGCAACTTGCCCTGTGAGTCCTGCTTTCATACCACCTGCGGTACAATTTTCACGAATCGATTATGGCAACTTGCCCTGTGAGCCCTGCTTTCATACCTCCTGCGGGACACTTTCCACGAATCGATTATGGCAACTTGCCCTGTGAGTCCTGCTTTCATACCTCCTACGGGACAATTTCCACGAATCGATTATGGCACTTTCACTGTGAGCCCTGCTTTCATACCTCCTGCGGGACAATTTGCACGAATCGATTATGGCAACTTGCCCTGTGAGTCCTGCTTTTATACCACCTGCGGGACAATTTCCACTAATCGATTATGGCAACTTGCCCTGCGAGTCCTGCTTTTATACCTCCTGTGGGTCAATTTCCACGAATCGATTATGGCAACTTGCCCTGTGAGTCCTGCTTTTATACCTCCTGCGGGTCAATTTCCCCGAATCGATTATGGAAACTTGCCCTGTGAGTCCTGCTTTAATACCTCCTGCGGGACAATTTCCACGAATCGATTATGGCACTTGCCCTGTGAGCCCTGCTTTCATACCTCCTGCGGGACACTTTCCACGAATCGATTATGGCACTTGCCCTGTGAGCCATGCTTTTATACCTCCTGCGGGAGAATTTCTACGAATCGATTATGGCAACTTGCCCTGTGAGTCCTGCTTTTATACCTCCTGCTGGACAATTTTCACGAATCGATTATGGCAAATTGCCCTGTGAGTCCTGCTTTCATACCTCCTGCGCGGACAATTTCCACGAATCGATTATGGCAACTTTCTCTGTGAGTCCTGCTTTTATACCTCCAGCGGGTCAATTTCCACGAATCGATTATGACAACTTGACCTGTGAGTCCTGCTTTCATACCACCTGCGGTACAATTTTCACGAATCGATTATGGCAACTTGCCCTGTGAGCCCTGCTTTCATACCTCCTGCGCTACACTTTCCACGAATCGATTATGGCAACTTGCCCTGTGAGTCCTGCTTTCATACCTCCTACGGGACAATTTCCACAAATCGATTATGGCACTTGCACTGTGAGCCCTGCTTTCATACCTCCTGCGGGACAATTTCCACGAATCGATTATGTCCACTTGCCCTGTGAGTCCTGCTTTTATACCACCTGCGGGACAATTTCCACTAATCGATTATGGCAACTTGCCCTGCGAGTCCTGCTTTTATACCTCCTGTGGGTCAATTTCCACGAATCGATTATGGCAACTTGCCCTGTGAGTCCTGCTTTTATACCACCTGCGGGACAATTTCCACGAATCGATTATGGCACTTGCCCTGTGAGCCATGCTTTTATACCACCTGCGGGACAATTTCCACGAATTGATTATGGCAACTTGCCCTGTGAGTCCTGCTTTTATACCTCCTGCGGGACAATTTCCACGAATCGATTATGTCCACTTGCCCTGTTAGTCCTGCTTTTATACCACCTACGGGACAATTTCCACGAATCGATTATGGCAACTTGCCCTGTGAGTCCTGCTTTCATACCACCTGCGGGACAATTTCCACGAATCAATTATGTAGTCTTGCCCTGTTAGTCCTGCTTTTATACCACCTACGGGACAATTTCCACGAATCGATTATGGCACTTGCCCTGTGAGCCATGCTTTTATACCACCTGCGGGACAATTTCCACGAATCGATTATGGCAACTTGCCCTGTGAGTCCTGCTTTTATACCTCCTGCGGGACAATTTCCACGAATCGATTATGGCAACTTGCTCTGTGAGGCCTGCTTTTATACCTCCTGCGGGTCAATTTCCGCGAATCGATTATGGCAACTTGACCTGTGAGTCCTGCTTTCATACCTCCTACGGGACAATTTCCACGAATCGATTGTGGCACTTGCACTGTGAGCCCTGCTTTGATACCTCCTGCGGGACAATTTCCACGAATCGATTATGGCAACTTGCCCTGTGAGTCTTGCTTTTATACCACCTGCGGGACAATTTCCACTAATCGATTATGGCAACTTGCCCTGCGAGTCCTGCTTTTTTACCTCCTGTGGGTCAATTTCCACGAATCGATTATGGCAACTTGCCCTGTGAGTCCTGCTTTTATACCTCCTGCGGGACAATTTACACGAATCGATTATGGCAACTTGCACTGTGAGTCCTGCTTTTCTACCTCCTGCGGGACAATTTCCACGAATCGATTATGGCAACTTGCCCTGTGAGTCCTGCTTTTATACCTCCTGCGGGACAATTTCCCCGAATCGATTATGGAAACTTGCCCTGTGAGTCCTGCTTTAATACCTCCTGCGGGACAATTTCCACGAATCGATTATGGCACTTGCCCTGTGAGCCCTGCTTTCATACCTCCTGCGGGACACTTTCCACGAATCGATTATGGCAACTTGCCCTGTGAGTCCTGCTTTTATACCACCTGCGGGACAATTTCCACGAATCGATTATGCCACTTGCCCTGTGAGCCCTGCTTTCATACCTCCTGTGGGACAATTTCCACGAATCGATAATGTCCACTTGCCCTGTCAGTCCTGCTTTCATACCTCCTGCGGGACAATTTCCACGAATCAATTATGGCAACTTGCCCTGTGAGTCCTGCTTTTATGCCACCTGCGGGACAATTTCCACGAATCGATTATGGCACTTACCCTGTGAGCCATGATTTTATACCACCTGCGGGACAATTTCCACGAATCGATTATGGCACTTGCCCTGTGAGACCTGCTTTCATACCTCCTGTGGGACAATTTCCACGAATCGATTATGTCCACTTGCCCTGTCAGTCCTGCTTTTATACCTCCTGCGGGACAATTTCCACGAATCAATTATGGCAACTTGCCCTGTGAGCCATGATTTTATACCACCTGCGGGACAATTTCCACGAATCGATTATGGCAACTTGCCCTGTGAGTCCTGCTTTTATACCACCTGCGGGACAATTTCCACGAATCCATTATGGCACTTGCCCTGTGAGCCATGCTTTTATACCACCTGCGGGACAATTTCCACGAATCGATTATGGCAACTTGCCCTGTGAGTCCTGCTTTTATACCTCCTGCGGGACAATTTCCACGAATCGATTATGTCCACTTGCCCTGTTAGTCCTGCTTTTATACCACCTACGGGACAATTTCCACGAATCGATTATGGCAACTTGCCCTGTGAGTCCTGCTTTTATACCTCCTGCGGGACAATTTCCACGAATCGATATGGCAACTTGCTTTGTGAGTCCTGCTTTTATACCTCCTGCGGGTAAATTTCCACGAATCGATTATGGCAACTTGCCCTGTGAGTCCTGCTTTTATACCTCCTGCGGGACAATTTCCACGAATCGATTATGGCAACTTGCCCTGTGAGTGCTGCTTTTATGCCTCCTGCGGGACAGCTACGAGGGCGTGGCTGGCACAAATAAGCTGCTTGTGCGCTGTGGTTGTAATCATCTCCTCCTCACGTGACCTACCTATCCTTAGACTTTCAGTCCGATCGTACACGTTTTTCCTGGTGTTGCATTTTCAACAAACAGCGGTGTATATTTATATATAGTTAATCATTTTTGTATATAATAATACAGAGTTTAAGTTTTTTGACCGTCAGTACAGCATTTTCCTCAGGGATCCCTCTCTCTTTTTTATTTTTACCAGTTTTTGTAACTATCATTTACATAAAAATTGTATAGAAATACGCATATTTCTTATGTACAAATGCATTTGTCATCAATTTGATTAAAATTTATTCATAATTCCGGCAAATATTGCTATGAATTATATCTTTCGAAACTTGTAAATAAAATTCTGCATATAATATGCCTTTGCTTCATTTAATTTCTTAAAGAGTGAGTGTCTTTTTATATTTTACAATGTGCGGGTTATAACTTCTGTGAAATCAGCAGCTCAAAGAAGATATTTCTTTCGAGCCCTGATGATTGATATATTCGTGCATTCTTATGTACATACGTAATAGTAGGAGAGTAGCATATTGTGGGCATCATAATTTCACATATTCTAAGCCTATCAACTTTATTCCTGAATTTTTTTCGTACACCCACTTCTTTGTAGGGAAATAGTTCTCTGTTTGATATGAAAAGCATGAACTCAACGAAAATTCGATTAGATTCTGAAAATGTTCCCCCTCTTTCTCGTATCTCAAAAAATCAGTATTACTTCACCTTCTCACCTTAAGAGCAAAATGTAATAGTACTTATAAAAGGATGACTAATTGCGATGGCAGGTGTGGATACAGAGCTGGACCCCCCCCCCTTCTCTTATGATTTTCATACAGTAACAAATAAATATCGACTAATGGATCTAAATACTATTACGTACCTCTTGATTTATAGTCGATACGAAGTACATTATTGGTGTGTCAATTCACTTTGTTTGTGCATTCATTGACGATTCTCAACACATGTCGCGATTATTCCAACAATAATTCCATTGGGAGATGAAACATCTGGTTTTAATCTTTCTGTTATGTACATTATTGCACATACATTATTGCAATTTCGTTCCAAAACCTTAAATGTTAAAATCACTATATACATGTTGATAAAATATCCCATTCCATCGATGTTCACTTGTACTTGTTGCACCAGCGGTTAGATTTGAAGTTTAAAAATATTTCACCATTAAAATCCAATAAAAAGTTCAAAATCACGGCATGCATGAGATCACCACCATTCCACCATCAAACTCTAGTTAAAGCTTCTCAACTCATACAGAGCCATCATCAGAAACTTCATCCGATACACGACGTTGCAGACCAAAAATGTGCGCTGGGTGATTCCCTACGGGGTCTCTCTACGTGTACATAAAAGAATTAAACAGCGAATAAAGTATAGATGACAGCACAGTATCAAAAAAGCACGAAACTCAAGAATGCAGGGAAAGGCGCGTGATCCTTCAGCCCTTTCGCACACGTAGAGAGGAATCATCCAGCGCACATTGTCGGTCTGCAACATCGTGTATCGGATGAAGGTTCTGATAATGGCTCTATATTGAATTGAGTTGAATTGAATTTTAATTTTAGCCACATTACACCATTCACCACACAATCAAATCACGGATACAATTTCTGTACCAAATAATATGGACCCAATAAAAATCGCACCATATGTAAACACAAAAGAAATACCGTAAATATATGTAAAAAAATAATACAACACATAAATGCAAAAATATGAATAATAATACAACTAATACAAACACATAAAACAACAAACATGCAATTAAAAATATTATACAATAATGTTATACATATATTGAAAAGTATAAATGAAGTGATGGAAAAAAGAAGAGAGATGAGGACAACTAAAGAAGATGTGACTTCCAAAGTGGAATATATAGAGCTATGCAAGACAGCACGAAAAAGTATCACTGAAGACGTAAGGAAATTCAACTGTGAGCTAGTGAGGAAAGCAATTGAAAACAACCAAAGCCTAAAGATAGCAAAGGGACATCTCAGTAAGGGAAGAAAACAGATTATGGCTCTGAGAAAAGAAGATGGTTCTATAACAAGAAATAGAGGCGAAATTTTGACAAGAGTGAAAGATTTCTACTCCAAACTATATGAAAGGGATGATACATGTACTCCAGACATCATGAAAGGTACCAGAGTTCTTCCAGTCCTCCCAGCAGAAGTTGCTCATGCAATCAAGAACATGAAGCGGGGGAAAGCTCCAGGAGAAGATGGAATTACTATAGACATCATACAAGAAGCAAGTGGAGAAATTGAAACAGTACTCGCCCAAATTTTCACTCGATGCCTTAATGAAGGGAAGATTCCTGAGGACTGGAACAATGCTACAATGATCCTGCTACATAAAAAAGGTGACATTGAGGATCTCAGGAACTACAGACCTATCAGCCTCCTATCAGTGGTTTATAAAATCTTCACTAAAGTTCTTTCACACCGCTTGAAGGTAACACTGGACATGGCTCAACCGAGAGAACAAGCTGGATTCAGGAGTGGCTACAGCACAATAGATCATATCCACGTACTGAGAGAACTAATTGAAAGAGCGAGGGAATATGAACTTCCATTGTGCATGGCTTTTATCGATTATGAAAAAGCCTTTGATTCGGTGAAACCATCAGCAGTTACCACGGCTCTGAAATCCTGCGGTATTGAAGATGCATACATTAATATTATTAATAACATCTATGAAAATGCAAGTGCAAAGATTCGGCTGTTTGAAAATACAACACACATAAAAATTGGAAAGGGAGTGAGACAAGGTGACACCATATCTCCGAAGCTCTTTAATGCCACATTGGAAAATGTCTTTCAATCACTGAACTGGGAAAACAAAGGGATAAAAATTAATGGAGATTATCTAACCCACCTTCGTTTTGCTGATGACGTAGTCATTTTTGCAACTACCCCATCAGAGCTGCAGAGTATGATCCAGGAACTTGCTGACAAGAGTAAAGAAGTGGGATTAAAAATGAACTTTCAGAAGACAAAAGTGATGTTCAATGCTTTTACAAGAAATGAAGATTTATCGATTGATGGAGAAAAACTGGAGATAACAGATACGTATGTTTATCTTGGACAGCAGATATCAAGTGAGGGTCACATTGATGAAGAAATTAATCGGCGTACAAAACTTGCCTGGAGAGCTTTTGGAAGAAACAGCATAATTTTCAAGAGCAATATGCCATTATGTCTTAAAAGAAAAGTGTTTGATCAATGCATCCTTCCAGTGCTTACGTATGGTGCAGAGACGTGGACCTTAACTAAAAGAGACATACAAAGGCTGCAGACAACTCAAAGCAGCATGGAGAGGTGCATACTTGGTGTAACCAGGAGAGATAAGAAGAGGAACTCGTGGATCCGAAAAATGACGAGAGTGGAAGACATCATGATCAGAGTTAAATCCCTGAAATGGCAATGGGCTGGACATACTGCCAGAAGGACAGACCATAGATGGACAGCCGAAATTTTAGATTGGATTCCAAGGGACAGGAAAAGACCCAGAAAAAGACCACATGGGAGATGGGTGGATGAAATTCGTAAATATGCGGGAGTGACATGGAGGAGACTGGCACAAGACAGACCGTTGTGGAGGAAACTTGGGGAGACCTTCGTCCAGCAGTGGATTGATAATGGTTGACAATGATGATGATGATGATGATAAATGAAGTAATAGGAAATATAAAAACACGTATGATAATATGAATAATTTTGATTTTTGTTTTAGTTTAAGTAAATTGAAGCACTACAACATGTTCTTAAACACAAATCAGTGCGATGCATTGTGGCAAGGGAACCAGGGAAAAAGGCTAACAATAGCCTGACGAGCCCCTAGCCCCCACCTTCCTCCCCCAAAACAGAATCTAAATTGTCAAGCAAAAGAACAATTTAACCATTATGCAGTAAATTAAAGTAATAACACCTGATATATAACCAAACGTTAGTCAACCATTATTTTTGAAAGTCATTAGCTCTCTTTTGAATACCGAAAAGTGTGTCATCGTCTTGATTCGAAGCGGCAACCCATTCCAGTACCTAGGGCAGGTCAAGTTAATATTATTAAATAATAAATTAGTACGCGCTCTAGGTATTAAAAACTAATATTTCCACGAGTGTCATGATAATGGGAACGGAAATGCAAGGTGATTAGATCTGAATATTTATTAGCATATATACGTTCATGTGGGATGTAAGGTCAGGTGATGCGTAACATCACAGCCTCTCCTTGACAAATGTCAACCCCGCCTTCTCGTGGTACATCCTGTTCCCACTAAAGGGGCTCTGACGACCGCCAATAGCGGTATAACTATACCATCGGGATTAGAGGAAATGCTATCCCACACTCACCAACCCGCTTGGCCAGCGTGGTGAGTTATGGCCAAACCCCTCCAAAATGACTCCACAACTTAAATCTTGGCCCTCAGTTTCCGGCAACTGGAATGTACCTGGCCAAGGCAGCGGCCAGTGCGACATGAAGGCAGAGGGTGCTAAGAATCCCCGGAGGACCGGACTAGGCTGCCATCTGATGCTGACCTTGGCTACGTACAACGGACGCTCCCTATCTTCTGATTCAAGGCTTCTTGAATTGGAAGAGGAACTACAAAGGATCAAGTGGGACATCGTCGGGCTAAGTGAGGTAAGAAGAAAAGGAGAAGATCTCATTGAACTGAAAAGTGGACATCTCTTCTACTATCGTGGGACTGATACTGGCAGAACTAGTGGTGTTGGATTTATAATAAACAAGAAACTGAAGGATAAAGTGGTAGAAGTTGAAAGTTCCTCTGACAGAGCTGCCCGACTCGTTATCCAACTCTCGAGAAGATACCAGGCTCAGATTATTCAAACTTAGGCACCCACCACAAGTCATGCTGAAGAAGAAATTGAAGAATTTTATGAGGAAATTCGTGATCTAAATAATAAAGGTAAGCAGCACTTGAAGATAATTATGGGAGATTTCAATGCAAAAATAGGGCAACAGCAACAGAATGAAACTTCAGTAGGTAAATTCGGTCACGGCAGCAGAAACCAGCGTGGAAATACTCTCGTAGAGTTTGCAGAGGCAGAAGGGTTTTTCATCTTGAACTCCTTTTTCAAGAAAAAGCCACACAGGAAATGGACATGGAGACATCCAAATGGGACGACAAGTGAAATTGATTTTATTATGTGTAACAAAAAATTCGTCATAGAAGACTGCAGTGTGCTAAACAAGTTCAACACAGGCAGTGACCATAGATTGGTGAGATGTAAGATGCATCTCAACACTAAACTCGAACGTAGCAAGCTCATAAGACAAACAAAATGTATTGACATAACCAACCTTAAAAACACCATAATACCTTCAAATTGGAACTGAAGAACAGATTCTCTGCTTTAGAATGCCTAACATCGGAAGAATTGGATATTTCTGAAGTTAACAGAAAAGTAACCAAAGCTCTTATGGAAACAGCAACAAAATTAGCTGGGTCTAAGAACAAATTGCATATGAACAAATTATCAGGAAAAACCAAAATGTTGATGCAAAAAGGAAGAGTGATGAGGGCAACTAAAGAAGATGTGACTTCCAAAGTGGAATATATAGAGCTATGCAAGACAGTACGAAAAAGTATCACTGAAGACGTAAGGAAATTCAACTGTGAACTAGTAAGGAAAGCAATTCAAAACAACCAAAGCCTAAAGATAGCAAAGGGACATCTCAGTAAGGGGAAAAAACAGATTATGGCACTGAGAAAAGAAGATGGTTCTGTAACAAGAAATAGAGGCGAAATTTTGACAAGAGTGAAAGATTTCTACTCCAAATTATATGAAAGGGATGATACTTGTACTCCAGACATCATGAAAGGTACCAGTACCAGAGTTCTTCCAGTCCTTCCAGCAGAAGTTGCACATGCAATCAAGAGCATGAAGCGGGGAAAAGCTCCAGGAGAAGATGGAATTACTGTAGACATCATACAAGAAGCAAGTGGAGAAATCGAAACAGTACTCGCCCAAATTTTCACTCGATGCCTTAATGAAGGGAAAATTCCTGAGGATTGGAACAACGCTACAATGATCTTGCTACATAAAAAAGGTGACATTGAGGATCTCAGGAACTACAGACCTATCAGCCTCCTATCAGTGGTTTATAAAATCTTCACTAAAGTTCTTTCACACCACTTTAAGGTGACACTGGACATGGCTCAACCGAGAGAACAAGCTGGATTCAGGAGTGGCTACAGCACAATAGATCATATCCACGTACTGAGAGAACTAATTGAAAGAGCGAGGGAATATGAACTTCCATTGTGCATGGCTTTTATCGATTATGAAAAGGCCTTTGATTCGGTGAAACCATCAGCAGTTGCAATGGCTCTGAAATCCTGCGGTATTGAAGATGCATACATTAATATTATTAATAACATCTATGAAAATGCAAGTGCAAAGATTCGGCTGTTTGAAAATACAACACACATAAAAATTGGAAAAGGAGTGAGACAAGGGGACACCATATCTCCGAAGCTCTTTAATGCCACATTGGAAAATGTCTTTCAATCACTGAACTGGGAAAACAAAGGGATAAAGATAAATGGAGATTATCTAACCCACCTTCGTTTTGCTGATGACATAGTCATTTTTGCAACTACCCTATGAGAGCTACAGAGTATGATCCAGGAATTTGCTGACAAGAGTAAAGAAGTGGGATTAAAAATGAACTTTCAGAAGACAAAAGTGATGTACAATGCTTTTACAAGAAATGAAGATTTATCGATTGATGGAGAAAAGCTGGAGATAACAGACACGTACGTTTATCTTGGACAGCAGATATCAAGTGAGGGTCACATTGGTGAAGAAATTAATCGGCGTACAAAACTTGCCTGGAGAGCTTTTGGAAGAAACAGCATAATTTTCAAGAGCAATATGCCATTATGTCTTAAAAGAAAAGTGTTTGATCAATGCATCCTTCAAGTGCTTACGTATGGTGCAGAGACGTGGACCTTAGCTAAAAGAGACATACAAAGGCTGCAGACAACTCAAAGTAGCATGGAGAGGTGCATGCTTGTTGTAACCAGGAGAGATAAGAAGAGGAACACGTGGATCCGAAAAATGACAAGAGTGGAAGACATTATGATCAGAGTTAAATCCCTGAAATGGCAATGGGCTGGACATACTGCCAGAAGAACAGACCATCGATGGACAGCCGAAATTTTAGATTGGATTCCAAGGGACAGGAAAAGACCCAGAAGAAGACCACATGGAAGATGGGTGGATGAAATTCGAAAGTATGCGAGAGTGTCATGGAGGAGACTGGCACAAGACAGACCGTTGTGGAGGAAACTTGGGGAGACCTTCGTCCAGCAGTGGATTGATAATGGTTGACAATGATGATGATACGTTCATGCATAAACAGTAATAATCGAAAATTGTATAATTTATCAAATGACATTATCTGATAACTGAGAAAAAGGGAATGTAACTGTAAAGGCGGATTCACCAAAGGCAAACAATTTTTTTTTGTAAAACATAAATTAAATTAACATTCCCAATTGTTGTGCGACCCCAAACCAAGAGACAATAAGATAGAAATGGATAAATAAATGAAAAATACAATAGCAACTTAACCCTAGTAGGCAACACACACTTGAAATCCTATAAATGACCCCAATGCGGGATCTGAGCCCAACCGCAATTTCACTAACATGTGCTTCCCATCTAAAATTATTTTATACATATACTCCCAAGAACTTTACAACAGCCTGAAAGTCAAAGGGCACTCCATTAAATAATATCCCATTTGCGATATCCACTGTTCGCCTACATCGCAAAAATAGTAGACTAGTAGTTTTGGAAAAATTTATAATTAAGGAATTACAGCAAAACCAACGAAAGTAATCCTGAAGTTTCAGATTTACACGTAGGATTAACTCAGATAGAGTGTCCCCGGAAAAAAATAGGCCTGAGTCATCAGCATATAAAATAGGAGTAGCACTTGAAGTAATAGTAAATAAATCATTAACATAAATTAAAAACAATAACGGGCCCAAAACCGATCCCTGAGGAAAACCATGACGAACCATAAGAGCAGAAGATCGAACACCCTGTATTTATACAAGGTGCTTTCGGTCTGTTACATAATTTTGGAATAAAGTCTTAACAACTCCCCTGATGCCAATATTTTCTAACTAAGATAACAAAGTGTCATAACAAATGGTATCAAAAGCGCAGGAAATTACACAAAAGACCCCCACCGCACTTGAGCCATTATCAAGACTAAAATGTAAATAATTTAATACCTCTAAAATAGCAGTTTCAGTCGAAAATCCCTTACGAAACCCTTGTTGGCTTTTATTTAAAATATTTTTTTCATCAATATAAGATAATAACTGTTTCAGTATTAATATCTCCATAATTTTAGCAAACACAGGAATTACAAATACTGGTCGATAATTTGCCACATCTGTTACTGATCCCGTTTTATGTATAACAGTAATACGACTTAATTTCAATGGCAACGGGATACACCCTGTACACAAAATACGATTGAAAATATGGGTCAACGGAACAAGTAGCTTCCCTGAAAACAAATTTTATAACCCTAGGATGTACGTTATCGGGCCCCGCATTTTTGGACGGGTCCAATTCACCTATTACCTTCAAGAGGTCATCATCCACTGGTTTAAAATAGAATGAGGAATCAAACGACGGAGGTAGGTAATCAGAGAAATGGTTAGTATAATGAGGAATTTCAGACATCAGAACGTCCGGCAACTCCAAAAAATATTTAATAAAATATCATTATTAAATATCAACAGACAAACGTCCTCTAAAATTAGACGTCCTAATTCCATTATATTCAATTATAGTTGGTGATTGGGCATCAGTTGAAAAGCTTTAACGAGAGTTTGGTGGGAGTTTGATGGTGGAATTGTGGTGATCTCATGCATGCCGTGATTTCAAACTTTTTATTGGATTTTAATGGTGAAATATTTTTAAACTTCAAATTTAACCGCTGGTGCAACAAGTACAAGTGAACATCGATGGAATGGGATATTTTATCAACATGTATATAGTGATTTCAACATTTAAGGTGTTGGAACGAAATTGCAATAATGTATGTGCAATAATGTACATAATAGAAAGATTGAAACCAGGTGTTTCATCTACCAATGGAATTATAGTTGGAATAATCGCGACATGTGTTGAGAATCGTCAATGAATGCACAAACAAAGTGAATTGACACACCAATAATGTGCTTCGTATCGACTATGGATCAAGAGGTACGTAATAGTATTTAGATCCATTAGTGGATATTTATTTGTTACTAAGGAACTTTCGGTATGAATAATCAACGTGCAACCCCCCCCCCAAAAAAAAAAAAACACAAACAGTTTTGGGTTCCAGTATGATATTTACTGATTTTCATACATGTTTTTATTCTTTGCCAAAAAAAAAACCGTTTGAAACAAAGAAAAACGTGTCCTTCGGCATAGAATTAGAAAAAAAAGTTGAGTCTTTCCTAGTACACAGTGTATGTAATATTTATTCATTTACAAAGTTTAGTCTATACTGAACCCTATATCCCCCTATCTCCTAGAAGATTGTCAAGACATACATACATACATACTAGAGACACCCAAGAAAAATTCTTACAATTTGACCCTTTAACCGGCTGGAACGAATTAACTCAGGGTCAGCAAAATGGGCTGAAGTTAGCTCGAACGAGATGCTGTCTAAGAATTGGGCCGAATGTTACTGGAATGAGTGAGGCTGAACATTAGAAAGCGTTGATTTTCCCCTTAGCTTCTTAGTGGTCATTTAGGGCGGTGATTGTCACTAATCCTTTCTGACTGATTACCTGCATAGAAACGAATCTAACAAAGGAGATATATGTTTAAGTTACCTGTTTCTACTCAGTGGCACAATGCCCGTGTCAAAAGGACTACCTCTCCCCATTATGTCTTGGGTTACAGACCACAGAATAAAGGACTAGAAGGGAGCGCCTTTTATAGCTGAGATGAAAAGGTACTGCTGAGATGAGGATGGGGAAGATTATTGTTTTGCAGTGACTTTTTTAAAACTCGGTCATTTTGAAAACATTTCTATTACGGAGCGCAGAAAATTTTGGGCACCATTTGTTTCAGGCGAATCAACCGCTTAACGATTTAAGCAAGCTCAGTTTCTCTTCGGCTTCCCTGCTAGAACACGTTTTTCTCTAACTACAACCAGAAATTCTATAGCAGTGAAAGAACCACAAAAACAAAAAATAAATAAATGAAAAAGTAAAAAAAAAAAAATCGTGCAAGAAATCATGTCGTTCATAGAGGCAGAAATAGGGGGTGGGTGGTATTTTGAAGAGCACAAATAAAGATGATTTCTTTTTTCTTTTGCTAGAGCTCATTTAACAGTTCCAAAGTGTTTATAATGTTTTTTGTTTCACTTTAATCAAAACTTAACGAATCAGACATAGTATTATCAGTATTATAACAATGATTCGATTACAAAAAAGAAGGAAAAGGAAAACTGTCATTTTGATCTGCGAAAGTCTGATTATTCGTACTGTTCTTTCTGTTCGCATTCTATTGCATACACAATAAAAAATGTTGTCAAACATGAGAGCAACCGCCCAGGATTGCTTAACACTTGTACAGCAGTTTTCAACAATTGTGTAAATTTGCATTTGTTGTCTGTTGTAGGTTATCTGTACAATTTTTGAGATAGTAGCCAGAAGGAAAGACAAGAAATATTACATGCACTATATAACAGGAAAGCATTCTACTTTCTTTTTTTTAAATTTGACTTTGGGAAGGGAGGCATTCTTGTTTTGATTAAAGCAGTTGTTTTGGTACAAAAACAATAAGATAGTAAAATCATGCAATGCATTGAATATGATACGCTTTCCAACATGTTAGAAATCATTACTCAAGTTATGAGGATTAATGGCTGCGGAATAAATCTCGCTCCTCTGCCCTAACTTTTGACCTTATTTCGATGATATTCAATAGAACTGGTTCAGTGTACCTCCGGAATAACATGATAAAGTTTTGTCGCAAGCATCTCTTAAGCATCGTGTATAAATATGCCGTTTCTTTGAAATATCACGTTTGCTCCTAATCATTTATTGTCTAGTCAAGTCACCGCGTTTAAAGTGTTGAAACGTTCTATTATCCTGTTTGCAGTTAGCTGTCTACCTTCCTTGAGAAAGCCATCTGGTTGATGTGCGAAAGCTTGGAAATTATGATTATTTATTCTACGCCAATAAATTTTCGGATTTTTAGTGTATAGTTTTACTATTTTGAGTTTAATTTGGTGTACAGTTCCTACTTTTTGAATTTGTTGCAGTCTCTGAGCAATGTGGAACACCTTTAAAGCATTTCGACAGCTTAGACTCAAACTGGAAAAGGAACGGTCCCATCTCGAATTCCTAACCGCTTGCAAGACATTCGGCTTGATCCCAAAGTTCCTTAATTTCAAGACGTCAGTAAAAGGATCATGGTTCGAGAAGAAAAAAGAAAAATTTCTACGCCAGACCTTGTCAAGGATAGTGAACCTGAAAAGAAAGGACGTCATGTCATTAGAAAACCGGTGCTATAATCTATATATGAACTTGCATAGTCTTTGCGACCCTATTACCTTCAACAACCTTACCCTCCGGGTGGATATGTTAGTCGAAAGACTCCAGTCTTCCTTTTCATCCAGACACAGCAAGAAACTGGATTACCTGAAGTCTTCCCAGACTCCTAAACCTAAAGATTTCACCATTCCTTTCGTCAATATTTCTAACCGAACGCTCACCGGAGAGGAAACTAAAGTTTTGGAACTTGGACCAAAGTTCTGCTTCCGATCGAGACCGAACCCAAAAAGCGTCGTTTCTGAGTTTGAGACCATAATATCGCGAATTCCAGAAGACAACAAAGATGAACTACGTCAACTGTGTTGCTCTAGGTTAAAATCGTGGTACAATAAGAAGCAATCGTTTAATAATTTCAAAATTCCAAGGACGATTTCCAACCTTAGAAATGACCACTCCATAATATTGACGCTAACGGACAAATCCGGCCAGATAGCGATAATGGACGCAGCGGACTATAATAAAAAACTAGAAGAATTTATATCCGATTCTGGATCTATAATCTTACGAAGGAATCCTCTAAATTCTTGGATTGCACAGGTAAAAAGAACTGCAAGGTCAACTGATATTCCAGATGATCTCAAGAAATCCGCCAAATTACCGCCTGGCCCTCAGATCCCAAAACTCTTCGGCAGACTTAAACACCACAAACCCGGCAATCCATTGAGACCGATCGTGTCCAGAACATTCGCACCGACGTACCACTTAGAAAAAGCGTTAACCAAATTCTTAACTATTCATCTACCGGAGTCGGACTTTATAATAACCTCCACTTTAGATTTTATCACGAAAATCAAGCAGCTCACCATTGAACAACGCGACATTAACGGCAGTTTCGACGTAGTTTCTCTTTATCCATCGATCCCCGTACCGCCATCAGAACATTGAAAGAGGCTATATCTAATTCATCGGTTTATTCTCAGGAGTCTTGCCTCAGCATCTTCAAATTAATGGACTTGGTCTCAAATTCCAGCTACTTCAGTTTCCGAGGGCAAATTTATAAGCAAGTAAATGGCGCTCCGATGGGATCTTCGCTCTCAGCCATCCTTGCGGAAGCAATACTTCGCCCCATTGAGCAACATATATTCACCAACATCACCCCAAGACCTACCACCTGGCTACGATACGCAGACGACGTATTTTTCATATGGCCACACGGAAAGGAGACTCTCCCGTTTTTCCTCGATAAAATAAATTGTATACACCCTAGAATCAATTTCACCATGGAGCTTGAACACAATGGTACCTTACCTTATCTCAACGTCTCAGTGAGCAAATCGCATGACAACCGCCTTCATACGGAAGTCTATTATAAACCCACTTCCGTTCCCAACCTGATGCTCCGCAGTTCATTCTGCCCTGATGATTACAAGACCGCCTTATTCCGTTCACGAATTAGAAGAGCCTTCGCTGTCTCATCCGATGCCCGTTCTAGACAATCTGAACTAAGAAACATCGTCGAATTGGCCACTGAGGCAGGATATACTTCGAACCAGATGCATAACTTTATCGAGAAAGCCAGAACCAGGAGTGCTAATAATATTTCTATGCCGCAACTTCGCTACCTGGGCTCTATTCCCTACATACCAAATATTTCCTATCAACTCAAAAACGCGCTCAGAAGGATGAACTTCGGTGTCGGCATAAGGTCTCCGGCATCTTTAAACACGATGCTTAAGAGAAATATTGACAAGCCCCCTCTTCTCAATGAGGCAGGTGTTTATGCCATCCCACTAAAATATTCGGACGGCTCCAGGCGATACTACATCGGAATGACCAAACGTTCGTTTGGAATTAGAATCAGCGAACATAAAAGGGATACAAGAGACGGAAAAATAACCACTGCCCTATCAAGAGAAGTCAAGTCCAAGTCCGCCGATCCTATATGGAGTGATGTAAAGAAATTAGCTTCATACTCCACACCCAAATCTACTGCCATTCGCGAAACCTTGGAAATCTTGACCAGCTGCGAGGCTAACGATAGCGTCTCTCTGGAATTACCACGTATTTGGAATCAATTCTTCAAATAATGCTGATATTTCTACCATAGTACCGCGTGCCCAACCAACGTGACCTCGTTTCTTCGAAATATCACGTTTGCTCCTAATCATTTATTGTCTAGTCAAGTCACCGCGTTTAAAGTGTTGAAACGTTCTATTATCCTGTTTGCAGTTAGCTGTCTACCTTCCTTGAGAAAGCCATCTGGTTGATGTGCGAAAGCTTGGAAATTTTGATTATTTATTCTACGCCAATAAATTTTCAGATTTTTAGTATATAGTTATACTATTTTGAGTTTAATTTGGTTTACAGTTCCTACTTTTCGAATAAGTTCTTTATTATAATTCAACTACGCATTCCATTTTTAGCACGTCTTTTGTAAAAAAAGATCGTGCTTCTGTTATCGGTTTGCCCGTCAGTCCGTCCGCCTGTACCCACGATTTCTCTGCAACTATTAGTCTGATTTGCAAAATTCTTTTTGCATTGGGAAGCTTGAAATAGGAAAATGATGATATTTTATTTCATTTTTTTAACGATATACAATTTTGCCAGTAGAGGGGGTAAATGCAGATGATGTCGAATTCAAAAATACGTTTTATTCCATATAATTGCTTCTAAACATCCGATTGAAAAAATTCTTTTACCTTTCTATTCCATTTATGTCGAAGAGTATTTTAGATATAGTTACTTTTTCAAATTACGCATAGATTTTCCGCTAGGGGGCGTAGAAGTAAAATTACATTTTCCCCGATAACTCTTCTTCTAAAACTCCGATTTGAAAATTTTTTTCTTCAGCAGATACAACTCCTGATGGAAAATCTTTTGCATATAATTTCATATTTTTGGTAAAGAATACTTTGACCACCAGGGGGCGTAAGTGTTAATGTTTGCTTCTGATGTATTTGCCATAAAATCGGAGCTTCTAAAATATCGATTGAAAATAATGTTTCATGGAATGATGCCACTCACATCGGTAAACCTTTTTGAAATATTTTCTTCTTAAAATATTCCACAGTTTCTCCGCCAGGGGGCGTAGATGTACATCTTATTTTTGTCAATATCTCTACTTGTAAGAGTCCGATTTGAAAAATTCCTTCTTTGTTGGATAGTGTTTTCCGTGTGACATGTTGTACATATAATTTCAAAATTTTCAAGTAATTCATAGACTTTCCGCTAGGGGGCGTAAAGGTAAATTGCGTTTCGCCCTATATCTCTGCTCCTAAATCTCCGATTTGAAAAATTCTTTCTGCACCGCATACAGCTCCTGATGGGAAATTGTTCACGCATATTTCTAATTTTTGTATGAAATGGTTTGGCCACCAGGTTGCGTAAGTCCTAATTTCCGCTTCTGTTGTATTTGCAGCAAAATATGAGCTTCTAAAATCTCGATTGAAAAAAAAGTCGTTTGTTGACCGATACCACTCATGTCAACAAACCTTTTAGGAAAATTTTCTTCTTGAAAAAATGCATGGTTTCTACGCCAGGGGGCGTAGATGTATATCTTATTTTTGTCAATATCTCTACTTCTAAGAGTACGATTCGAAAAATTCATTCTTTGTTGGATAGTGTTTCCGATGCGAAATGTTTTTCCCATAAATTCCAAATTTTCAAGTAAATCATAGACTTTCTGCTAGGGGACACAAAGGTAAATTGCGTTTTCTGCGTTGTTTCTTCTCCTAAAGCTCTGATTTGAAAAATTCTTCCTGTATCGCATACAAGACCTGATGGAAAATATTTTTCACATAATTTTCTAATGTTTGGTAAAGAATGGTTTAGCCACCAGGGGTCATAAGTGTTAATTTCTGCTTCTGAAGTATTTGTTGCAAAATGTGGGCTCCTGAAAACTCGACAATTTTTTTTTCTTCGACCGATACCGCTTATATGGATAAACCTTTTGGAGAATACTTTCTTCCTAAAATAATGCATGGTTCTCCCACCAGGGGACGTAAAGTCACATCTTATTTTTGTCGATATCTCTGTTTCTAAGAGTTCGTAAGCTCACGATTCCGTTTACAGCAATATCTGAGGGATCAAAAACCCGATTGAAAATCTTCTTTCTTTCGTCAGATCTATTGTTTTTCATACCGGTTCCATTGACTTTGAATAGCTTTGATAAATTTAATTTGCGTCAGAACGGATTCAAAAGACGTGCTTATTACACCCGAAAATTTGGTGTCATCTTTCTTGTTTATTATGTTGGCTCTTCTGGAATTATTTCATAAGAGTTTGTAATTTTCTTTTTTTAGACTGTGCTGTTTTTTGCATGAGATCATTCATCTTCCTACAATGATTATTGAGCATGGCATTAACTGGTGCCCAAATAATCGTTTTAATTTTTTTTCACATACATGCCCTTCTGAACATTCATCAAAGTTTCCTAGCAATTTTTCAGCTTGCAAAAGTTGCAAAGAAATTTCAGTTGCTAGACATTTCTGATTTGGGAATTTTAAAAATAAATGTTCCAATTCACTGCACATTTTTTTAATAATAATATAAGTATACATTATTGCATTCACAACACTTTGATGTGGATATGCCAGTTTTACTCTATCTAAATTTTTCAAGAAAGTGTATGATGGTAAATTTTTCTAAGTATATGTAGTGTATGGATCCAGTTCCAATTCTCGATCAAGAGATAAATGAGTTCTACAAGAATGACATTTAATCCTCTTCAAAACTGAAAGAACACAATATCCTGCTAAATAAATTAATATAGGTAAAGACTCTTTCACTCCAGCAATACCACTTTCTGTGACAACTATGTCAAAAGGAAATGGATGATTTAACTGGCTTTTATCTAGTTCCTTTATTTTTATATCCCAAATAGAATGGAATCTCAAAAGAAATGTATATTCTCCTCCAATGGGAAGAGAATATACAATTCGAGTACTTCAGTTCTAAATCTTTAAGATTTTGATATATCTTTTACATGTAAGTGTCGATGACGCGAAATTTTCCTCTTTAGTAGTTTTCTTTCTTTCTTTTTTATTTCCATGCTCTGTCTATATGGCAGGCAACAATATTGCCTCAAAGACCTTTAAGATACATAGACTGTAAGTTCTTGTGCAAAAGAGTGGCAGCAGCTGGCGATATTTTGATCACAGATCTTGTACGTATAAAACGGCGTGTGTCCTGTGTAAGCAACGTTAGCTGAGCTCTTTTACCTGCGCGAAAGAAGAAATTTTAAGTTGTTTTAATAATGCGTATTAATTTTATTTCATTGGGGTATAAATTAGCATTGCGCCTTTTAACCAACGATTAAAACATCATTATGGTAATGTTGGGGGATATGAAATAACTGAAGGGAAACGTCGCTTGTCCTACATGTAAAATATATTTCGGTTTCAGTTGCTTGCAAACGGCGTGATCTAGTTGCATGAAATTCGTATTTCACACTCTAAGTAATGTCAAAAAATATTTTAATGTGACCATTTGTTTATTCTTAAGAGAAGTTGCCGACAACAAAACTTTTAATTTTAGAAGTTTTTCCCGCAGTATTATGAGTTCTTAATAGCTACTAAACGGGAGAAAAAAATAAGTAAATTAATTATGATAGAAAGAAATTCCCTCTTCATATAATTTAGAGTTTAGACAATCACAAATCTCGTGGACGAAAAGTCTTGGAAAAGAAACACGAGTTAGCAAACCATCTGTAGGTTTAACCAGAAACCTTCACTTCAGAGCCATACATACTCTGGTGAATGACACAAGGATCTAGTAAAAACTAAGTCCCTCAATTTATTATTTAGATATCAAATAAGTGAACAAGGTTACTAACTAACTATCTTGCACTTAAAATACTAAAACAACTCTATTATTTCCAGGGAAAGATTAGAAAAGGAAGTGTGAAGCCTAGATTGAAACTGCAAGTCACGTTAAATGCGACAAGGTTCTAGTAAGAACTGAGTACCTCAACTTAATATTTAAAGATAAAGTAAGTGCAAAAGGCAGGGACGCGCCAAGCGGGGGTCCAACGGGGACAAAGCACTCGGGCGCCAAATTCCTCAGGCGGCAGGACGCCTTAATCAAATTTTTCGGTTGATAAATTAATATCAGTGACGTGGGAGATGTTAAGAAAACGTTTTACTGTTACAAATCGTCATGCTACGTGGCACGTTTATTTTTTTAATAAAAAAATTCGATTATAATTCAACAGAAAACGTCTTGAAATCGGAGAAGAATTCTTAAAGCACTGATGTCGTCCGGAATTAGTTCTCTGACTATTTTCAGTTCTGTGAATAGCTCCTCTCCGTATATATCGCGGGAATTTTCTGAACGAAGGGTCAAATCTGGGTTTTTGCAATATTTCATTAGATCTTCGTCACTCATTTGTTTCATTGTCGGTAGAGAATACAAAAATCCAAACTTGTCATTGAACTTCTTATATTGTTCAAAACCAGATTTCAGAGACTGTAAAGCAGTGTCTATAATAGGATAAAAATACTCTATTTTGAAGACTTCCTCTGCAGATTTTGTATTTCTCAAGTGCCCATCGTCTACTCCGTAATCAAAGATTCTTCTTTTTTCAGCCACTTTATGCTCAGAAATTTTTGGTTCAACACCTAACTGTTCACAAATTTCACGAGCGGCCAGAATTGCTGAACTGAAGCCTTCATTTTGAAGTTGGTTCAAAAATTTAATAACCCCTTGAAACATATTTTCTGCCATGTCAAGCTGCATGCTCTCTGATTGAAATGGTTTCCTCACACTGTTTACAGGAAAGAGTATGCCATACCATATAACAATACCCAATAAGAATTCACAACTCTGAAGTTCATGTACTGCCAATGAGCGAGCTTTACATCTTATTTTAGGATCATTTGCTGTGTACGCAACTTCAAGAAGTGCGTCCCTTACTTCTTTTGCTTGGTATCTGGTGGGTTTAACACTTTCTACACGGCTTTCCCATCTAATGTCACAGGACTTCTTAACAGTAATAAAAGAATAATGTTCCATCGAGTAGGAGATGCTGCAAATATAGAATAAATTCTTCCAATTACACCAAAAAAGTAATCGCCTTTGCATTTAGCCATGTCTCCTAAGAGTAAATTTAAATTGTGGCATGCACATGGCATGAAAACTGCTGTAGGATTTAACTGAGGAATTCGAGTTTGGACACCATTATTTACACCCTTCATATTAGCGCCGTTATCATACCCCTGGCCCCTGCAGTCATTTAAGTTCAAACTCATCCAGGGCTACCAAGAGATGGCCAGGAAAATGTTTTCCAGTAGATGACACAGTTTCTATAAGTTTAATGAAGTATGACGTAGAAGTCTTGTCTTACTTCTACGTTAATTGAAAAACATCAACATGCTAAGAAATAGTTCCTAAATGAAAGAAACCTTAACGGCCAGACCAAACATGTAAAAGACAGAAGTCAAACTTACGGAAAAGATGCTTTATTCAGGATGTACCAAACACATCGTAGCATAGCATATTGCACTAAACTCTCCACACACCACACAACTCTTAACACAACGCTCTTTTCACAACGCTCCTTTCAATAATCAGTTTACAACCCAACGCTCGCCAAGCAACAATTTAGTCGTCGCTTTTATCTCTTGTTCTTATCAATATCAGGCATACGTCACGTGCATTCAACCTCAATTGTGTTGCCAAACGTATTCGTTTGAGAGAAAAGATATTACGTTAAGAGTGAAGAATAACAGAATAAACTCAAGATTTACATAGGGAAAGAAACTAAAAAGGAAAGTTAATTTAGAATATACATCACACCATCTCCCTCGTAATTTTTTTTTTTTTTGCCACGAACCTATCAATTTTGTAGAGGTATCCTTTCAAACAATCTGATCATTCATTCAACTCTTTCAGATAAGAACTTACAAAATGAATGAAGAGATTTGTTGGTCAATTGCTGTAGCTGACTTTATATCAGTACATATAGTCTCTAGACATCAATAGCTCAATTTTCAGTACATCAAATCTTTATCGTAAATCGTGATAAATATTTTATCACAATATGTGCGGAGAACACTCATCAATATACATATAAGTAGCATAGTATTAAAAAAAACGCGTATGGCAGGAAAAAAAAACTACAACATTTTTAACGTGGTTAATTTACACATTCGTCCACTCCTGATAACTTCTCAGAGAAAACAAAACATTCAAATTAAGTTAATTGAATAGTCGAACATGGAGTAAATATAGTTAACTGAGAAAAAAAAACTGCACTTGCAGAAAAACTTCAACACCAAACACAACAAGTGTCAAGCACACAAAAAGGTAAGCCATAGCTCAACAACACATAAACCTTTAAGTGAACACTTGGCGGCCTTGGTCGACTTCGAACTACTCCCATGCATTCGCACATCAATTTTTAGATGGGATAGGGGAAATCCTGGAAAACCCTATCCTGGGAGTGAAACATCTTTATAGATATCAACAAAGGCAATGCTGATTTTCATATTATGCCGAAAAGACAACATGCACAAAATGAATTGACGAGTATTTTAGTACTAAAAACAATTAATGTAGCGCCACACCAAAAAAAAAAAAAAACATTACATACTGACAAGGAGATAATGTATGCAATATTTTGTCTTCAAAGTCTGTCAAAAAAAAAAAAACGTTCTGTGATACTTTGAGCACAGAAAAGAGTTCAGATAGGCCATTTACAAAGCAAAGCTCTGCGACATTTGTTTGTCCTCACATTCCGTCACAAAGGTTCTGCGATAGTTTTTGAGGACAGAAAAGTCAAAATAAATAGTCTTTTGATATCAAAGTTCTGTGATACATTTTGAGTATAAGGAAAGATTCAAATAATCTTTATAGAGCAAAGCTCTATGTAGTGAAAAAGTTCCTTTGAGCTTAAAGGTCAATTGTAATAAACAAAAAAAAGTTTTACCGGTACCTTTTTCTAGCAAAAAATACCCGTGTGCGGACATTCTTACTTTGCTGTCGGGGCGACAATGGCACTCTCGAAGTTTCCCGCGTTGCAGGCTGAGGTTGCAAGTCACTGGATCGTCGGGATGAGTCAGGAATTCCCGCGGACGAGGCAAGCCGACCAGAAGAAGCAGGGTCATCAGGCTGGAGCAAGGAAGTCCCAGGCTGGAGCAAAGAGGTCTCAGGATGGAGCAAGGAAGTCCCAGGCTGGAGCAAGAAAGTCCCAGGCTGGAGCAAGAAAGTCCCAGGCTGGAGCAAGGAAGTCTCAGGCTGGGGCAAGGAAGTCTCAGGCTGGAGCAAGGAAGTCGCAGACTGGAGAGAAGAGGTCCCAGGCTGGAGCGAAGAGGTCCCAGGCTGGAGCAAGGAAGTCTCAGGCTGGAGCAAGGAAGTCTCAGGCTGGGACAAGGAAGTATCAGGCTGGAGCAAGGAAGTTTCAGGCTGGAGCAAGGAAGTCTCAGGCTGGAGCAAGAAAGTCTCAGGCTGGAGCAAGGAAGTCCCAGGCTGGAGCAAGGAAGTCTCAGGCTGGAGCAAGAAAGTCTCAGGCTGGAGCAAGGAAGTCCCAGGCTGGAGCAAGCAAGTCTCAGGCTGGAGCAAGGAAGTCGCAGGCTGGAGCGAAGAGGTCCCAGGCTGGAGCAAGGAAGTCTCAAGCTGGGGCAAGGAAGTCTCAGGCTGGAGCAAGGAAGTCCCAGGCTGGAACAAGGAAGTCTCAGGCTGGAGCAAGGAAGTCTCAGGCTGGAGCAAGGAAGTCCCAGGCTGGAGCAAGGAAATCTCAGGCTGGGGCAAGGAAGTCTCAGGCTGGAGCAAGGAAGTCTCAGGCTGGAGCGAAGAGGTCCCAGGCTGGAGCTAGGAAGTCTCAGGCTGGGGCAAAGAAGTATCAGGCTGCAACAAGGAAGTCCCAGGCTGGAACAAGAAAGTCTCAGGCTGGAGCAAGGAAGTCTCAGGCTGGAGCAAGGAAATCTCAGGCTGGAGCAAGAAAGTCCCAGGCTGCAGCAAGGAAGTCTCAGGCTGGAGCAAGGAAATCTCAGGCTGGAGCAAGGAAGTCCCAGGCTGGAGCAAGGAAGTCTCAGGCTGGGGCAAGGAAGTCTCAGGCTAGAGCAAGGAAGTCCCAGGCTGGAGCAAGGAAGTCTCAGGCTGAAGCAAGGAAGTCTCAGGCTGGAACAAGGAAGTCCCAGGCTGGAGCAAGGAAGTCGCAGGCTGGAGCGAAGAGGTCCCAGGCTGGAGCAAGGAAGTCTCAGGCTGGAGCAAGGAAGTCTCAGGCTGGGGCAAGGAAGTCTCAGGCTCGGGCAAGGAAGTCTCAGGCTGGAGCAAGGAAGTCCCAGGCTGGAGAAAGGATGTCTCAGACTGGAGCAAGGAAGTCCCAGGCTGGAGCAAGGAAGTCTCAGGCTGGAGCAAGGAAGTCTCAGGCTGGGGCAAGGAAGTCTCAGGCTAGAGCAAGGAAGTCCCAGGCTGGAGCAAGGAAGTCTCAGGCTGAAGCAAGGAAGTCTCAGGCTGGAACAAGGAAGTCCCAGGCTGGAGCAAGGAAGTCGCAGGCTGGAGCGAAGAGGTCCCAGGCTGGAGCAAGGAAGTCTCAGGCTGGAGCAAGGAAGTCTCAGGCTGGGGCAAGGAAGTCTCAGGCTCGGAGCAAGGAAGTCTCAGGCTGGAGCAAGGAAGTCTCAGGCTGGGGCAAGGAAGTATCAGGCTGGAGCAAGAAAGTCCCAGGCTGGAGCAAGGAAATCTCCGGCTGGGGCAAGCAAGTATCAGGCTGGACCAAGAAAGTCCCAGGCTGGAGCAAGGAAGTCCCAGGCTGGAGCAAGGAAGTCTCAGGCTGGGGCAAGGAAGTCCCAGACTGGAGAAAGGAAGTCTCAGGCTGGAGCAAGGAAGTCTCAGGCTGGAGCAAGGAAGTCCCAGGCTGCAGCAAGGAAGTCTCAGGCTGGAGCAAGGAAGTCCCAGGCTGGAGCAAGGAAGTCTCAGGCTGGGGCAAGGAAGTCTCAGGCTGGAGCAAGGAAGTCTCAGGCTGGAGCAAGGAAGTCTCGGGCTGGAGCAAGGAAGTCTCAGGCTGGAACAATGAAGTCCCAGGCTGGAACAATGAAGTCCCAGGCTGGATCAAGGAAGTCGCAGGCTGGAGCGAAGAGGTCCCAGGCTGGAGCAAGGAAGTCTCAGCCTGGAGCAAGGAAGTCTCAGGCTGGGGCAAGGAAATCTCAGGCTGGGGCAAGGAGGTCTCAGGCTGGAACAAGGATGTCCCAGGCTGAAGCAAGGAAGTCTCAGACTGGAGCAAAGAAGTCCCAGGCTGGAGCAAGGAAGTCGCAGGCTGGAGCGAGGAAGTCCCAGGCTGGAGCAAGGAAGTCCCAGGCTGGAGCAAGGAAGTCTCAGGCTGGAGCAAGGAAGTCTCAGGCTGGAGCAAGGAAGTCTAAGGCTGGAGCAAGGAAGTCTCAGGCTGGGGCAAGGAAGTCTCAAGCTGGGGCAAGGAAGTCCCAGGCTGGAGCAAGGAAGTCTCAGGCTGGGGCAAGGAAGTCTCAGGCTGGAGCAAGGAAGTCTCAGGCTGGAGCAAGGAAGTCTCAGGCTGGAGCAAGGAAGTCCCAGGCTGGAGCAAGGAAGTCTCAGGCTGGAGCAAGGAAGTCGCAGGCTGGAGCGAAGAGGTCCCAGGCTGGAGCAAGGAAGTCTCAGGCTGGAGCAAGGAAGTCTCAAGCTGGGGCAAGGAAGTATCAGGCTGGAGCAAGGAAGTCCCAGGCTGGAACAAGGAAGTCTCAGGCTGGAGCAAGGAAGTCTCGGGTTATAGCAAGGAAGTCCCAGGCTGGAGCAAGGAAATCTCAGGCTGGGGCAAGGAAGTCTCAGGCTGGGGCAAGGAAGTCTCAGGCTGGAGCAAGGAAGTCCCAGGCTGGGGCAAGGAAGTCTCAGGCTGGAGCAAAGAAGTCCCAGGCTGGAGCAAGGAAGTCGCAGGCTGGAGCGAAGAGGTCCCAGGCTGGCTTGGAGACGAACCCGGAATCTGAGAAGGGTGAAGATCCGGTCGTTTCTTTGGTGGTCGAAGAAGCGGTGTAAAACTAGAAGGGCGCTTCCGTGAACGACGATGTGCGGTGGAGGAAGGTATAGGCTCCGTCCGTCCCGAACGAAGATTCCAAGGACGAAAACCTGGCGGATGCAAATGATGGACTCTATATCTGGATTGTAGCCCAACACTAGAAGTTGCACTAGGAGAGTGTGAAACAGGAGGGGAAAATTCAGGCGGCGGACGCTTGGTAAGTTTAGATGGCACAGATGGCGAAAGAGGACGTTTTTGCGCTACTGCAGATTGATCAAATGTTCCTAAAGTAGGCAGCTGCTCAATAGAAACAGAAGGAGGGATTTTTGTTCTTGGAGATTGAAGAACCTCAACAATATTGTCCGATGATTCAGATTCAGCAAGAGGTACGACTCTTTTAGGCACAGGAGAGATGGAACTACCTGAAGATGAAATTTCAGTTGTTTTTCTTTTTAATTTTTTTTATTTAAAACCAAAGGGAGGCACTATGCGTAAGGAAGTAAATGGAGCGATTGGAGTATGAGAAGCAGATGAAACTGAACCTCGTTGCACACGACAAGAATATCCAGAGGAACTGGAAGCACTAGAACTTTCGTCTTTTGAGAAGGCAGGAGACGGAGGAGTTGAAATAATGACAGAACCCCGAGTGAATGGAATAATGTCAGAATGAGAATCGTTAAAGGTAGAAGCAAAGACCCGCTCAGACGAAGGTAGAGAATCGGACAGGACAGTGGTAGAGTCAATAATTTCATCATCAACTATACATGCTTGTGCAGAAGCCCCACCCTCTGCCTGTGGATTCCTACTAGATTTAGGGTTAATACAGTAATTGCATCATTGCTTCTAATATCCCATTTCCTACATTGCTGCACATGGGCAGAATGTAGGAAGCCATCTGGCTTTTTTAATATGACATTATTATTGTACATTTCTAACAATTCAAAGGGGCCTTCATATAAAGGTGTACATTTTTTCACAAAGGTGTGTGCAACGAAGGATTGGAAGTGAGTTTCTAATAAGACCAGATATCCAACTGCGAGATCTGGTTCCCTCCGTTTCGCATTAAAGTGCCTAGCTTGGCTTAACTGAGCTCGACTGATAGCAGTCCGTGCCTATTGCGCAAGTAGTTTAAGAGATTCAGGTGTTGATCTTTGGTTGATTTCATCGATAATGCCAGTTAAATTCTCAAAGGGGGTGCGGATTTTGCGCCCTAGAAAAGTTCAGCGGGCGTAAGCCGCGTTGATTCATGAAATGATGAGCGAATGGCGAAACAAAACATTTCAACATGTTTGTCCCAACGCTCATGATTATTGCCAATGAAAGTTGAGATCATCTTTAATAAGGTTCTATTTACACGCTCAGCCGGATTGGCTTGAGGTGATATGGACTGATAAATTTATGTTTTATTTGAATCCTCGCACACATTCGCTCAAATAACTCCGAAATGAACTGAACCCCGTGGTTCGAGACTACGGTACGGGGACAGCCAAATCGAGTAAAAACATTATGTATTAAAGTATCACATACGACATCAGCCGTAGATGCTTTAATGGGGAATGCTTCCACCCATTTGGAAAAATTATCTGTAACAACTAAAATATAACGAAACTTAGTTTTAGTTGATAATGGATAAGGGCCCAATAAATCTATAGAGATGGTTTCAAATACATAAATATTTGAACTACAAATAAGGTAACCGGCCGGTCGTTTATTATCATAATTGTACTTTTGACAGTACTCACATGAGCGAATGTATGCGAGTATACTATTGTACATGCCCGGCCAGTAGGCTACATCTCGAAGTTTAGTACGAGTTTTTCGTATGCCTAAGTGGCCGGCAAGAGGAATATCATGGAATTCGTGGAGTAAAGCCATGCGGAGAGACTGAGGTATCGCAGGGCGGTACTCAGTTCTCGAATTCACAAATTTTTTATAATACAAAATACCATCGATGATTTCATAATTTTGACTACGACCCGCTAAAGAAAGTTCACAGCTATAAAAGGTTCACTAGGAGCAGAAGAACCAGCTAGTAAGAAATTATAAATTTCCCCAAAATCTGGATCATTCGGCAGTTCAGAAATTATTTGCTCCCTTGAAGTTATTTCTGAAATAAGAAATAGGGAGGGAGGTTCAGAATCCGCCTGGGAACCAGAACTGACCGGACAGCGAGACAGTGCGTCAGGCAGTTGGTTTGATTTACCAGGGCGATACTGAATTTGAACATTATATTCCTGAAGTCGAAGTGTCCATTTTAACAATCTTCGAGACAGATTCTTTGCAGTGGTTAGATATTGTAGTGCCGAATGATCCGTAATGACATTGACAGTTAAATGATTGAGATAGCATCTAAATTTGGTGACAGCAAATAAAATAGCTAAGCATTCTCGTTCAGTAGCAGAGTAATTACGTTCTGCTTTGTTAAGAGTTCGGGAGGCATATGCAATAGGATACCCTCGTTGAGATAGAACAGCTCCTAGACCAACACCTGATGCATCGGTAAAAATGTTAAATATTTCTGCATGGCTAGGAAAGGCTAACACAGTTGGCGAAACCAAGGCATGTTTAAGAGCATTAAAAGCAGTCTCGGCCTCCGTGTCCAAACAAAGTGTCCATACTTTCTCTTTAACGCAAATAAAGGTTCTCATAAGGTAGCGTACCCCGGAACGAACTGTTGGTACTACCCGGTCATGCCCAGGAAGCGAGATAATTCTTTCGCTGACTTAGGCCTCGGGAAGTCCGAAATCGGCTTGACCTTTGAGCCGTCGGTTAAAAGACTATTAGGGGTAATTTTCAATCCGAGATATACTAGTTCGTCCCGGCTAATTTGACATTTGGCAGGCTTTGAAGTCAAACCTGCATTATGTAGCAGTTCGAAAACTTGGTCCAACAGAGACAGATGCTCTTCAAAAGTCTCAGAAGAGACGATAATAACGACCAGATAGACATGGACATTAGGTCCGAGCACAGGACATAAGACTGAATCCATTAGGTGCTGAAACGTTGGAGGAGTATATGCCAAACCAAAGGGCATTTGTAGAAACTCATATGCTCCGAACGGGGTAATAAATCCAGTTTTTTTCTACAGAATCTGGCTGGACAGCAACCTGCCAATAGCCACTAGCTAAATCCAAAGTTGACAGCCAGTTTGTTGACGATAAGTCCTGGAGAATATCGCTAATTATAGGCAATGAATAATTGATAGCTTTAGTCACCGCATTGAGTTTACGATAGTCTATCACAAAGAGATACTCTCCAGATTGTTTTTTTTTTTTGGAACAAGAAAAGCAGGTGCTACCCAAGGACTAAGTGATTCTTTAATTATTCCCGAATGGAGCATGTCCTGAATTTGTTTTTGGAAATCAGCTTTCTTCTGGTTCGGACATGGATAAGGTTTACATGCAACGGGATTAGCCCCTTCCGTATCAATGGTATGATACACCACCTGTGTAAACCCTGGCTTATCAGAAAATAACCCTGGTCTGCTGTGTAAAACCTGAACAAGTTGTCTCTTGTGTTCAGGCAATAATCTGTCACTCGCAAGAACTGCAGAAAAATCAATAGGCTCTTCTGGGGGGGGGGAATAATATTAGGCATTAAGATTAGGCCATACTCGAAATCAAGTGTAAGCTTAAACATTTTAATGAAATCCACCCCCAGAAGGCTTCTTCTGATCCCAGAGTTCTCGGGTAACTCTGGGATCAGAAAGAAAGTATAAGAAACTTGAACTTTGCCAATCTTGACAGGTAAATGAACTGATCCAGAAATTGAAAAAAACATTATTGTCGGCACCTCGCAGACATTGCTGGGAGCGCTCGACACAAGCATTTGGAAAGGTAGCAGTAGGTAAATCAAAGTTTAATGCAGAAATGTCAGATCCAGAATCAATTTTAGTCGACACCACTACTTTACCCAAGGTCACAAGAATATCAGGTAATATCGGAGCTTGAATTGTTAAAAAAAGAGATTTGAGGTCTTCAGAAAAACGAGGAGATGGACTCGACCCATGTATCTCCTGCTGAAGTTTAAATTGTCGTGAAACTGATGAGAATATTTTGATTGATTTTGGAAATGTGGCGAAGCACCAGAGCGTGCTGAATTGTAGCAACATGCAGGAGAGGCAGCATTAATATAATTAGGCTTGCCTTGCCCCCTCCCCCTGCACGGTGTTTTGGATAGGTCTTGTCAACCGGGTAGTAATTATCCCGGGGACGAGAAACTTGGTTATCCTGATTCCCATAATGGTCAGGATGTCGCACCTCTGGTGCCCGACGATGCGGCGGCACGTATCTAGACTGCTGATAGGCGTCCCTAGGCTGATTGAAAAGTTATCCTTGACGAATGTTCTGTTTTGGCTGCTGCTACCTATTAGTCTGAATAGAAGGTTCACGGTACTGCGTAGGTTGGCGGTACTCTTGGACCTGTGAAGATTGCCCTTTGCTGTGGCGTTCTTCATAGACTCGAACGAGTTTTAAGCACTCGTGAATGGAGAGAGGACGTCGAACTTCCAAAAATCCTGCAGGAAGGGATTCAGCTGCTGTAACAACGTGTCACAAATATCAGACTCGACTGCAGCGGGATCCCATGATTTGTAAAGTCGAACTGTTTCCAGGGCGAACGAGACTGGACTATCTGACGCTCGCTGTCGCCTGGAAAACAGTTGTTGTGCAAGGCCGGCCTTATTAGTGTCAAAAGGAAAGACATCCAAAAAGTCAGCTCGAAATTGCTGAAAGGAGCTCTCTGGGTTCATTTGACGCCACTGTCTGTACCAGACCTTTGCCGTGTCTTGAAAACATGTGCCAGCAATAGGTATCTGACAGTCTTCAGGAACATTATATAGGTCAAAATGATCATCAAGATCCTCCAAAAACCTAAGCGAACCGCCGTTTCCTCTGAATACAATAGAACCCGCATGGGGTACGTAATGAGCAAGAATTTTGCTCTTTCTCACAAGGGGTGGTGGGGCAAATTCTTGTTGAGGCACTGCGGTCGAAGTACGCGGTACATAAGTTTCGTATCTCGCGTTTTCGCTGTCTGGTAAGTCAGAACCTCAGGCCTCGTACAGAGCATTGAGTGAATTGTTTGGAACTCTATAACGCTGAGTGCGTAGATTGTCTGTTGTAGAATTATGAGCCTCATGGTCATGTCTATAACAGTCATAGAAGAGACCGATAGGATCCGGTAGGTTAGCCATATTTCGTGACTTCTACTATGAATCTGTTCGAGTGAAGTTCGGGTGCCAATATGACGTAGAAGTCTTGTCTTACTTCTACGTTAATTTAAGACAGCAACATACTAAGAAATAGTTTCTAAATGAAAGAAACCTTTGTGACGTACCTGCCAGCAGGACGCACATGACATAAAGGCAGATAGGAATCATAATACATGTCTGCGTAGCTCAGTTGGTAGAGCGACTTGTTCCGGAATAAGCGGCCTCGGGTTCGAATCAATACGTAGACCAAAAATGACGGAGAAATTTACTTCGTTATAATGGCGCCCGAACTATCCAAATGACCCGGCCGTTCAAAATCTCGCATTGGTGTGATGTTATTTCCACACCGCGAGACAGGAAAAATCAGAGAATCCCTTCTCGAGTGCTTCGAAAAATAAATGTGTGTGACGTTGCATTCCACACACCAGATTGACTGGGAGTTCTCAAGTGCACGTTCTACAGTGGTTGTCTGCCTGCAACGATTCATGGTCACGGCTGACCCGTAAGCCATGCCCCGGCCCTCTTTCGGGGGGGGGGAGATGTGACGTACCTGCCAGCAGGACGCACATGACATAAAGGCAGATAGGAATCAGAATACATGTCTGCGTAGCTCAGTTGGTAGAGCGACTTGTTCCGGAATAAGCGGCCTCGGGTTCGAATCCCGGCGTAGACCAAAAATGACGGAGAAATTTACTTCGTTATACCTTAACGGCTAGACGAAACATGTAAACAACAGAAGTCAAACTTATAGAAAAGATGCTTTATTCAGATTGTAGCAAAAACATTGTAGTATAGCATACTGCACTAAACTCTCCACACAACTCTTAACACAACGCTCTTTTCACAACGCTCCTTTCAATAATCAGTTTACAACCCAACGCTCGCCAAGCTACAATTCAGTCGTCGCTTTTATCTCTTGTTCTTATCAATATCAGGCATACGTCACGTGCATTCAACCTCAATTGTGTTGCCAAACGTATTCGTTTGAGAGAAAAGATATTACGTTAAGAGTGAAGAATAACAGAACAAACTCAAGATTTACATAGGGAAAGAAACTAAAAAGGAAAGTTAATTTTGAATATACGTCACAGAAGTGTTCCTCAACTTTAAAAATTTCCTCTGAAATATTAACAAATCTAAGGGCGAACGACATTTGCTTCTGATGACTTAAATCGGAAGTGCCATCAACGTATATAGCCAAGAAATCGAAGCATTCTGCTCATTTCGCATTCGAAGGGAAAATAATTTATCTGGTCCGAAAGTTTTTTTTCTTTTTTCTTCAAATGCAAAATTTGTTTTTTAGTTAAACTTGTATGTATGAGGAGATATTTTACCTGTAGAAGGAGGAAGTGAGTCTTGTGCTAAAACGAAGGAAACACCAGTGGTAAACTCTAGAGGAGGCTAGAAATGTTTTTGTTATATATACAGGTTGCATAGGAAAGTCCCTTTCGCCTGGAATAACTTGCAAACGCACAGAGGTACAGTTATTCAAGTGAGATAACGGTATAGTAAAGCGATTACGCCCGATCGAATGCAATCAATAGCAACACCTATAACGAAGTAAATTTCTCCGTCATTTTTGGTCTACGCCGGGATTCGAACCCGAGGCCGCTTATTCCGGAACAAGTCGCTCTACCAACTGAGCTACGCAGACATTTTATTCTGATTCCTATCTGCCTTTATGTCGTGTGCGTCCTGCTGGCAGGTACGTCACACACCCCTAGTGACGAATTGCGGAAGTTAGCCATATAGAGCAAAATTTCCAATTACAAAGTTGTAGAGCAATAATTAATTAGTACAAAACGACATTTGTTTCACACGGATAAGCTAAATTGTCGCCTGAATACCCTAAAATGTCCGAAATCGATGTGCGACGATTCGAATCTGCATATTCACATTTCGAAAATGTAGCCGTATGCAAATGCAGATTATGACGTTTTACCGTACCTACGATATAAAAATCAGGAGCAGGATGTACCCTGATCAGATGTTTAAGTCTACGTACGCTGTGTGAGAATGGCGAGCTTGGATTTCTGGGGTTACGTAAAAAAACAAGTGTATGCAACAGCGCCTACAAAGTCTGCTGGATCTACGTCGTCGTGTTACAGATGCTTGGAATAGTGTGACATCTTCCATGCTGAGGAATGTACATGCAGAGTTACTTTAACGAATACAAATTTGTATCGTGGGCAATGGCGAACTCTTCGAACATACTCGACATTACCTTTTTATCGCTGTGCGCCAGTTTGTCATTTTTGTTTTTGTTTTGTCTGACGTCATCAAACTGTATTGACATAAGTACGCATTTATGCAATAAATTGTGTGTATTTGCTCATACCTATGCATGTTTCCTTCAAACGTTCACACAAAAGGTTGCGCATCGATTTCGGACATTTAAGGGTATTTAGGCGACAATTTATCTTATCCGTGTGAAACAAATGTCGTTTTGTACTAATTAATTGATGCTCTACAACTCTGTAATTGGAAAGTTTGCTCTATCTCTTTTCGTTTTCAATTTGCAATGGCTAACTTCCGCATTTTGCCACTAGGGGCGCTGCTATTGGTTGCATTCGATCGGGCGTAGTCTTTGTACTCTACCGTTATCTCACTTGCATAACTGTGCCTCTCTCCGTTCGCAAGTTATTCCAGGCTAAAAAGACTTTCCTATGCACCCTGTATATATCATCATTGTCAACCATTATCAATCCACTGCTGGATGAAGGTCTCCCCAAGTTTCTTCCACAATTGTCTGTCTTGAGCCTGTCTCCTCCATGTCACCCCGGCATGCTTTCGAATTTCATCCATCCATTTCCCACGGGGTCTTCTTCTGGGTCTTTTTCTGTCCCTCGGAATCCAATCTAAAACTTCGGTTGTCCATCGGTGATCCGTTCTTCTGGCAACAGGTCCAGCTCATTGCCATTTCAGTGATTTCACTCTGATCACGATGCCGCCCACTCCTGTCATTTTTCTTATCCATAAGTTCCTCTTCTTATCTTTCCTCGTTATACCAAGCATGCATCTCCCCATGATTTGTTGAGTTGTCTGCAGTGTTTGCATGTCTTTTTTACGCTTTCCAACGGTAGGTTGAAGAAGCGTATATGCTCCAGCTTTGTCCGTCCGTCTTTCCGCATGATAACTGGCGTAAAAATGGTTCAATCTCGATGAAATTTTAGTGCGTTGTAGGGGACCACCCGGGGACGAACCCCATTGAAAATGGGACAAATGGGGTCAAAGGTCACGACGTAGGAACGGGATCCATTCCATTGCACTTATACGTCATAACTTGCGTAAATATGGTTCGATTTAAATGAAATTTGACTATGTGGTAAGGGACCGCCTGGAAACGAACCCTATTCAAAATGGGTGAATTGGGGTCAAAGGTCAGGACATAAGAGCGGGATGCATTCTACTGCCATTTTATGCGTCACGACGTGCGTAAAAATGGTTCGATTTCGATGAAATTTCAGTATGTGGTAGGGGACCACCTGGGGACGAACCCTTTTCAAAATGGTCGAAATGGGGTCAAAGGTCAGGACATAGGAATGCGATCCATTCCATCGCCCTTATCCCATATTATTAAGGTGGACGTCAAGTAATTTTGCTTCCTATACTTCCAATGGAAAAACTTTTGTACACATTTCCTTCACAATTAATGTATCCTCAAGGATGAAAATTTGAAAATCGATTAAAATAACTTCTTTTATCTCTTGGAAAACTTAATATTTTCTAAAACATAACCATAATTATATTAAAAATCAATAACTTTTCCTTTGCTGGTGTTGAAACCAGAAAAAGGATGGCACGACCTGTACTTTGATGACGTCAGTAGACAAACAAATGTTGGATTGCATAATTATGGTTATGTTTTAGAAAAAATTAAGTATTCCTAGTTATAAAATGAAGTTAATTTAATCGATGTTCAAATTTTCATCCTTGGGAACGCATTAATTGGGAAGAAAATGCGTACAGAAATGTTTCCATTCGAACTACAGGAAGCAAAATTACTTGACGTTCACCTTAAAGGAGCAATCCTTGTATGTATGTAAATTTTATTTTGAAAACGGCTCTAAGGATTTTGATGCAAGTCGTTAACCTACCGTTTTCTGGTACTAGAAATCGATTTAGCTTGATCTCGACTTTAGGAAAATTCGTTTAGTGGGTTAATAGCCACCCCGAATTACCACGTTTTTAGTGTTATGTCATGGCGTCGTCCGATTAGATGTTGGCGCGCGGTCACGCCATCTGTCTCATCACGTCACGCGTTGTGTGCGGATACTATTAAAGTTTAATGACGTCCCAGTCTTGCGAGCAGATGGTCGTGATTCCCATCTGCCTCGTTACGTCACGCGTTGTGTGCGTATGTTCGTCCGCACGATAACTCGCGTAAAAATTGTTCGATTTCGATGAAATTTTAGTATGTGGTAAGGGAACACTTGGGAAGGTACCCTATTGAAAGTGAACGAAATGGGCTGAAAGGTCAGGACATAGGAGCGGGATCCATTCCACTGCTCTTATGCGTCATACTAACGTAGAAAAGGTTCGATTTCGATTAAATTTTAGTATGTGGTAGGGGATCACCTGGGGACAAACCCTATTGAAAATATGCGTAATGGGGGTCAAAGGTCAGGACATAGGAGCGGAACCACTTTCATCGCCATTATGCGTCATAACTTACGTAAAAATGTTTCGATTTGGATGACATGTTAGTATGTTGTAAGGACCTGCCTGGGGACGAATCCTATTGAAAATGGGCGAAATGGGTCAAAGGTTAGGACACAGAAGCGGGATCTGTTCCATAGCCCTTATGCATCATAACTTACGTAAAATTGCTTCGATTGCGACAAAACTTTATCCTGTTATTTCTGAGGTAAACTGAACCAATTCTGTTGAATATCATCGAAATTGGATCAAAGGCCAGGGTACAGGAGTGAGATTTATTCCACAGCCATTTTTCTCATAACTTGAGTAATAACTTGAGTAATGATTTCTAGTATGCTGGGAAGCGTATCATAATCAACGCATTGCATGATTTTACTAACTTGTTTTAGTTTAGGTCCATGTCTCTGCTCCATACGTAAGCACTGGCAGGATACATTGATTAAACACCTTTCTTTTAAGACATAATGGCATACTACTCTTAAAAATTGTACTGTTTCTTCCAAAAGCTCTCCATCCAAGTTTTATACGCTGATTAATTTCTTCATCAATGTGACCCTCACTTGATATATGCTATCCAAGGTTAATGTAGGTACCGGTTGTCTCAAGCTTTTCTCTATCAATCGATAAATCTTCATTTCTTGTAAAAGCATTGTACCAGTGATTTCGAAACATCATTTTATACCCCAATTCTTTACTCTTGCCAACAAGTTCTTGGATCATACTCTGTAGCTCTGAAAGAGTAGTTGCAAAGATGACTACGTCATCAGCAAAACGAAGGTGAGTTAAAGAATCTCCATTAATCTTTATCCATTTGTTTTCCCAGTAATGATTGAAAGTCATTTCGCAATGTGACATTAAAGAGTTTGGTATATATGGTGTTGCCTTGTCTCACTCCCTTTCCAATTCTAATTTGTACTGTATCCGAACCTTTGCACTTGCATTTTCATAGATGTTATTAATAATGCTAATGTATGCATCTTCAATACCGCAGGATTTCAAAGCCATTGTAACTGCTAATGGTTTCACGGAATCGAAGGCCTTTTCGTAATCAATAAAAAAAGCAAATAACTTAATCGCGGGATCACCTCCTCTTTTGATGTCATTAAAGTATCAAAAAAAAAAAAAAAAGAAGTACCCTCGGGGTGTTTTTTGTTAAGGATAAAATGATTCAAAAACTATTTAACCGATCCGAACGAAATTTGATATTTCCAAGTTGTGTTTGAAAATTTTTTATAGTCGAATCGGTGGAAAGTGGACAAAAATATCATTAATATAATGCGATAGCGCTGGTTGTTTTCTACATCCTAGGGGTTTAAAAAAAAAATTAGACGAAATGTTTTGAGAACTCTAAAGAAAAATCATTCAAGGAAGACCGAAGGCAACGTGCTGATTAACTTCAATACGATGAATAATTAATGAGCTATTAATTTAAAATTATACAAACGGGAAACTCGGCGGAATTTAATCTTCAAACATTCCAGAAAGAAACATGTTTTTGAACTGATACAAGTGTTTGCAAATATCAAGCATGTCTAATATTGGCATGTTTTGCATTACGTTGCTGTTGTGTCTAAACTTTTGAGATTCTCCTACCATAACTATGTATAATCATATCTATTGCATGAAATGCTTTCCTTTGATTAGTGTGACACAGTTTGAAGTGTTTTTCCTGTTCTTCAGTGTTTGTATTCCTTTGCTTAGTACTTTTACGTTTTAGCGCATGGTCGTAGCCAAGGGGAGGGATCTTACGGACCGGTCCCCCTCCGAAATCCAAATCAATTTTTTTCTTAAATTGAACTTCAACAAATAATGCTTGTGTTTTTTTATTTGGCCTTATACATCCATTGTGGAGAATATTCTCTGCATTTGGCACTAGGGGATCCTTGTACAATTTCATGTACGTATATGAAACTGTATAGGCACAATTCAGTCCGTTGGAACTTTTTTTAGCTCATCTGCGAAAAATAACGATGTTCTCAAAGGTTTCATCAAGCAAGTATTACCAGCTTCCAGGCACACGACATTAATATCAATGTGCGAAACACTTTGGGTTTACAAACATGAAGCTTTATTGAGATTCCGAGAAATCTACGTTGTAATAGTTCTATCTTTACAAAATTTGCAAGATATAAAATATCGCAAATCCTCCCCAAAAGCTTATCAGCTGTTATGTGCTATTGCCCAAGGCCAGTTTGTAGTCAAACTTTGCACACTTGACTTTGTATTTTCGTGGACATTACCGCTGTCGAAAACTCTTCAAAACGTTGACTGCGATTTGACGACATCACTGGAACATTTTGTTCTCGTAGTAACTTCCCTCGACTATCTAAGAAGTAACGCCATCGATAAATTCAGTGTTACTTTTAATGCAGCGTCAAAATTGATCACACAAGTTGATGGAGTTATCACTATGCCAAGAGTAACACCCAGGATGATTCAAAGAGGGAATATTTCCTCAGAAACTCCAGAAGAATATTTCCGGAAGAATCTTTTCGTGCCATTTGTTGATCACATGCGAACACAAATTAATGATCGATTCGAGACTCACAAGACGTTAGTCATAGCGCTTCAAATATTTCTACCTCGTCATGTTAATGTTAAACTGCGAAAAAGAGCTAACGAGGATTTTATGAAAACATACACGCAGAGAGCAGTACTCTCATAGTCCGTTTGGCGAAACAAATGGATCAACATAGTTGTTAATTCAAGACCTGGTAACGCAATGGAGGCCCTTTTACAATGCGATTCAAATCTTTTCCCAGCTCACACACCATGTTACAGATTCTTGCCATAATTCTGATTTCCACAGCTACGCCACAAAGGACATTTTCAATACTTAGACGATTGAAGGCATATTTAAGAAACTCAACGGGAGAAAACAGACTGAGTAGATTAGCACTTTCAGCAACCCATTGCAATACTGAGGTGCAACCAGACGAAATTTTAAATTGGTTGATTAAATCTTCAAGGCGCGCTAGTTTTTTATAAGGTAAGTAAAAATGTAAACCTTATTTGTTCTTCTTAATGAAAAAAATTCTTGAATTTGCTGATTTGTACAAATTCTATTATACCTTTGTTAAATGTTTTAATTTTCGCCTTAAAATTTAAAACTTTCAATCGATACATACTGTAATTGTTATTGCTTGTATCCAGAGGCGACTTTAAATCTTTTGGGGCCCTAGGCGCTAAACGATTCTGGAGCCCCTCCTTCCCCTTCTTATCGCCTCAGAAATTTTCATCCGTCAGATTAACAAAACAAAAGTAAAGTCAAGAAAAATGTCTTTGCGCTTTTTGAAATGCGATTCTATCATAAATTATTAGGACGTTTTGTCAGAAACAGTGCTAAAATGTAATCAGTTTGACTGTTCGCGCACATCGAACTTTTTGTTTTTACAGATATTTCAAAAATTATTTTTGCGGCTAATAGGAAATCAAAGGGCACTAAGCTTAGCACTTTAAATATCCCATATTCTTTATAAATTTACGACTAAAGGCTGTCAAAGTCGAATATTCAAGAAATTAAAGTTCTCTTGTGGAGAAATATATTTGTGCCTTTCAGATTAGGCTAAACAGTTCTTTCTCAAATACTTAAATTTTCGAATCAGTTCATTAATTTCTGCTAGAGGTACTAAAAGACAATAAATGTGGTTTTCACATATTCTTCAAAAATTATTTTTGCGAATGATAGGACATAAAATTTTATTAAATTTTGGCCATTTTAAATTTCAATACCAGTTCATAAATTTCCTTCTAGTTCTGGAATTGGAAATTGAATAAATTTCAACTTTACGCTACGAGAGACCATTTCGGTTACAGCAAAAGTTCTTTTTGAGTTTGATACGTTTGGCAAAACTAGCTACATTAGTATATCTTCAGTTGCTATAGTTACCTGGCGAATTTAACGCTAAAGGCGCTGAAAATGGAGTTTCGCTAAATTTATCAACACATTTCGTATAAATCGTATGTCATGAAACTGGAATAAGCTTCAATTACAAAACCTGCCCTCTGCATTGCTTCAGCTTTAGAAAATCACATTGTTTTTACGTTATGAACAAATTAGTCAAATTAGTAGGCAACGAGCATGGTATCCAGCAAAAATAAAATACTTGAAGACACTGGCAACCGGAGAAGTCCCCCACGTTACAAAATACTGGTAAATTTAAATTTGTGCACAGTACTTCGCTTAAAAAGGGCGGATGACTTTTCGTGGAGGAGTTTTCTTGTGGCGAACGATTCTTTAAATCGAAGAGATTCAGCCGTCCATGGCATAGACAAATAAATGTCGTGGCCCAAAAATGTTTGACAGTAAGAATTTCATCCGTCAGTGCAAATAAGCGAGAGTGTGAAGAGCTTTTTGAAAACATTTTTCCTTATTACTTTCATCATAAAATTGAGGTCTGCGTTTTTTTTTTCATTATGTCAAAAAGATGCGAAAGATTTTCTTTATACCTCCTCCGCAGTTATCAGAAACAGAAGCATAAGGATTAAGTGCAAAAGATCCAGCTTGAAAATGGAAAAATAGGTACCACAGTTTTTCGAGTAAGAGTATCATTGAAACCTTTATTGGCCGCCCGGGTGGCGCAGTGGTCGTTGAACAGACAAGTCGCATATTTTTTCGGCTCCTGCGTAGAAGTCAACGTTCGTTAGTTTACTTGTTCTTTTTGTGGTATTTCGTCGTTTTGTGTTTTGGTTGCAGTGTTTCGTACCCTCGCTTCACGAGCAGTGAGGCTGAGTGCCGAGTGGGTGCTCATTTTTCTTTTTTTTTCATTTTCGTGTGTCGTCAGTTACGACGCATGAGTCTTGGTGGGCCAGTGGTCGAGAATGTCCACTACCACTGTGAATAAGTCACCGTCGCCTACAGCTGCTTCGTCGATTGCTGATATGTCTTCGCTTCTTAGTTCTGTGCCTTCTTCGGGGAATGTTGCGTCGACTAGTGCTGCTGGACTTCCAGAAACTGTGCTTCTGGCCACCCGTGTGCCGGCTGCGTCTAATATTCCTGGTTCTGCTAGTTCTACTTCATCGTCGTTCGCACAAGCTGTGGGAAGTACCTCATATATTTCTAGTGTTTCTGCACCACATTTCAAACGTGTAGCTTCGGCGTTGAAAATTATTCTTCCAAGTGATGCGCCGCAAGGTAAGCAGTTGTCGTCTGCCTTATTATTAAGTGTTTTCATTCCTGCTTTGCGTGACACCCCCTCCCCCAGTATCTGCATGCTGTGTCGAAGGTCGTTCCAGCCGAAAGCATTGTGTCCATTATTCGCTTGGGTGGAGGGGTGGTTGTTCACTTCACCCACCAGCAAGCAGTAGATTTAATTATATTTCATGGGGTTGATATTGGGTCCTTTCATCTACAAATTGTCGCTGCAGCCCAAAGACCAGTTACGGTGACCCTCTCTCCTGTACCAACGGTGGTTCCTGATTCTCTGTTGATTGATGCCCTCAACACGATGGGTCGTGTTGTGGGAGTGACCAAGATTCTTCCAGCTACAACCCGTGATTCCCCCCTGAAAGATGTGCAGGGTGGGCGCCGCCAGTACCGGGTTATTTTTCCAACTTCTCAGTCAATTGCGGAACGCCCTGCAACTCTGGAATTAGTCACTGATACCCGGACGTGCATTTTTAATCTTTTTGCAGTGGTTCAGTGCTTCCGCTGTAAAGGGGAAGGTCATCTCACTTCTGCTTGTCCTCATGCTACTCCTGGTGCTAGATCTGATTCTTCATTAGCTACTACAGTTCAGGTGGCCGCTGCCCCTGCGGATGTTGTGCAGGCCGCTGAGGCACCTGCTCACATTCTACCTTCATCAATTTTGCCTGCTGTTTCTGCAGTCGTTCCTTCCCTCCCGGTTCCTGTCGTCGTACTGGATGGGTTGGAGCCCTCCAATGAGGATTTTCCATCGCTGGAAGTGTCTGCACCTAAATCACAACGTAAACGCCCCAGCTCACCTGGTGTTTCTACTCGCTCTTCTCGTTCGTCTCAACGTCTTCGGTCCAAGAAACCAGCCCATTCTACCTCGGGTTCACGTAGCCATCATGAGCCAAATTCTGAATTACTAGTTTCGAACCGATTCGCATGTCTCCAGGATGATGATGTTATGGACACGGTTGCCCCTGATCCTGATGACACTGCAATGGTTGACTCTGCCGCCCCGGTGGCGCAGTGGTCTAAGGCGCTGGCCTCTGATCATTCGTTCGTAAGGGGTCTGGGTTCGAATCCCGGTCAGGCATGGATGTTGTGTTTGTCTTACGGCACTGGCTCTCTCCCTTCCCTGGAACCAGTGACCCTAAATTAGGGACGGGCGACTGCTTATAGCCCATTGAGTTGCTCACGGTGGTCGTTAAACCTCCAAAAAAAAAAAAAAAAAAAATGGTTGACTCTGACGATGATTCTCCTTCTCCTACACTTCTTGACATTTCTACTATGTTTGAAGAACTTGCGGTGCCTTTGCACCCTCTTACCTTAACTGATCTGTATGCATTGACCACTCGCCCGCGTAAGCCGAAGTTGATCACACTGCCTTGCATTAACAGTAAGCTTCACCTGCTGCCTGAAATGATTGCACAGCTAAACCAGTTCCATGCATTTATTACTAATGTTACTTTGCCTGGCGGGACTGAGCAATATGCTCGCCGTCTGGGATACTTACTCAAGATTTTGAGGGCTGAACTGGAAGGCTGGATGCAACCTACCAGTGATGTCCCTGTCAACACTACTTAGATTTAATTGTAGAGGGCTTGCGTCTTCTGCGGCGAATGCTTTGGTTTACGAGGACGTTCGTTACCTGGGGGCTAATATCCTCCTTCTCCAGGAGACGATCTGTTCCTTGGATGCCGGGTGTTCCCGATGGAGACGCTGGCCGTACATTTTTTATCATAATTACCGGACCCATCTCAGGTCTGGTACCGCTATAGCGTTTCATGTGCGTTTTCATTCTTCCCTTTCTGATCTTATTGAGTCACAGAGTCTGCTGGGTTCTTTTCAACATATTTCTTTTTGTTTTTGTTCTAAACGTATTCATGTTTTCAATATCCATATTCCGCAATCTGCTACGGATGCAGAAACTCTCCTCCAACATCTTTCTTCTATTATTTCGACCCTCCATCCAAATGATACAGTCATTGTTGCAGGCGATTTCAATTGCACTTTGCAACCCGGTTTTGACCGAGATGGTTCAACCGAAAGCCGTTCCGACCTTGTTTCCAATCTCACTCAACTCGTTGTTAATTTTGATTTGATTGATGCATTCCGTTCCCTCCATCCCCGGTCCAAGGAATTTTCCTTGGTTCCCCCGGCTGCTTCACGCTGTGTCGCAGCACGCCTAGATAGATTCTATGTTTCCAGTTTTCTCCATTCCTCTCTAGTTGAAATTACTCATCATCCTTCCGTTTCGTCAGATCATCGCCCCGTTCTTTTAAAACTTTTTTTTGCATTCTTCCTCTCTTCCCCTTTCCCCAGTCTGGTCGCTCGACGATTCAGTTTTAACTGATCCTGTTTTCTGAGCTGAAATTCGCTCTATGATCTCGTCTTCTGTGCAACAACTTTCTTCGTCTGACGACCCAGTGGCTCTGTGGCTTTCCACGAAAATTTCGATTATTTCTTTCGCACGTCAGTTTTCTTTCTCTTCCCGTACTTCTCGCTTTCAAGATATTGATGTTCTCCGTCGTAAATTGCAGACTATTTCTCCTTCTGATCCTTCTTTTCCCGTGTTTCAAGCTCAACTTCGTCGTATTCTGTTTACTTTTGCTTCAACAGCCATTACTCGTCTGAAATTCACTCACTTGCGGTTTCACGACGACCCCTTTTCTAGTTTGAAGTCCCTTGAGGAGTATCATGTTAAAAGCAACACAATTTCCTTTCTTTCACTACCTGACGGATCTACAGTTACCGACCCTTATCGTATCTGTGAACTTACTTTTTCCCATTATTCGGATCGTTTTCAACACCGACTCCTTTCTACTGCAGATACCTCCCCTCTTCTTCATGTCCTCCCTCAGGTTCCACATTGTTTTTTTGATTCTCTTGTTTCTCCTATCTCTCCTTCTGAAGTCCGCACTTCAATTTCCAGTCTGAATGACCGTTCTTCCCCTGGCGCGGACGGTCTTCCGCTCTCATTTTATAAGAAGTTTCTTCCTTCTCTCCTCCCGCTTCTGGTTGCTTGTTTTAATGCCGTTTTTACTTCTTCAAATTTTCAGTCTTCTGATTTCACTTTTGCTCTTCTCCGTCTCATCCCCAAAACCGGAAACCTTGGTCTTCTTTCTAACTGGCGTCCTATCTCTATTCTTAATACTGACTACAAAACCTTTGCTAAAATTCTCGCTTTTCGCCTCAATCCCGTCTTGCAGCATTTAATCCACCCCGATCAAACTTACACTATTCCCTCCCGTTCGATTACTACCAACATTTCCACCATTCACAACTTATATTTTCTTGCTTCCCAACGTTCCGAACCTCTCGCAATTTTTAATATTGATCAGAAACAAGCTTTTGACTCCATTAATCACTCTTATCTCTTTGCTGTTCTTCGTCATTTTGGCTTTCCTACTCTTTTCTGTCAAGCTCTTATTAATCTTTACTCTCACTCTTCTTTCCGTATTCGCACTTCCACATTCATGACAGCTACCATCCCCTTTGACAACGGGATCCGGCAGGGTTGTCCCCTTTCGGGTCAACTTTTTACGCTTGCATTTGAACCTCTCTTAATTTGTCTGCGTTCTCGTTTGTTTTCTGTGATTCCTCCCAGTATTGCTCCTACTCGTCACCACCGCATAGTGTTGTCTGCATATGCTGATGACCTCACTCTCTTTCTTCGCACTGAACGTTCTTTCGGTGTTGTCCTTTCTGCTTATCGTGAGTATGCTTCAATTTCCGGTTCCGAACTTAATATGTCTAAATCTGTCGGTCTGTGGGCCGGATCGTGGGTGGCACACGGTGATCGCCCTTGGGGTGCCCGTTGGTCATCCTCGGTCATTAAACTTCTTGGTGTATACGTTGGAAATCCCGTGGCTGTTGCAGATGCCACATGGATTCCTTTGGTTCAGCAGCTCAATCGCCGTCTTGCTCCTTTTTGCCGTTTCAAACCTTTTTTGTCCTTTTTTAGCAGAGCACATCTGGTTTCTTCCTTTCTTCTTCCCATTTTGACACATTCGTGGTTCGCTTATTTTCCCTCGCCCATTTTTCTCCAATCCGCTCAACGTTTGATTACTGATTTCATCTGGAATAAAGTTCACTGGGTTCATCGTTCTACTCTCGTCCTTCCTCTGTCCTTTGGAAGTCTTGCCCTCCCAGATCTTTTTCAAAAATCTAATGCTATTCATCTTCAGACCTTTCTCCGTTCTTTTTCTCATCCTCAGATTTCATCGCTTACTATTGTTGATACTTTACTTTTCCCTCTCAGTCCGTTTCTCACTCTCGCTACTTTCCTCCGTATGGATCTGTTCCCCCTCATTCCAGATCACTTTCCCGATACTTATCGCACCGTTTTTTCCCTCTGGCATTCCTTATGTCCCGTCCGTCTCCCACCTACCTCAACTAATGATCTGCTTGCGGAACCTCTCTTTTACTCTTCAGCACTCCGTTCTCCCTCTTCACCGTACTTGTGCTTCTCCACCTGGTTCGCCAGTGGCGTGGTACAGGTATCCCAACTTGTAGATGCTTCTCTCCGCTGGAAGTCTCTTTCCCAAATCGACCCCCCTCTTGCTGACACTCCCTTACATCGCGCCCAACTCCGGTTGCTTCATTTTCAGCTTCAACGCCTTTACCCGTCCCTCGTGAATTCTTTTGGGTTAATTGTTTCTTCTTCGGCGTCCCCTTGCCTTCCTTTTCTGGTTTATTTGAATAATGTTCCCTTTCTGGTGCATCAAGTTACTGCAAAACTCTTGTACCGCCACTTTCTTACTTATTTTCGAGCACCTCTCGCTATTCCTTTTGTGCCTCCTGATGAAACCTCTCAGACATGGGTCGATTCACACATTTCTCTGGCTTCCCCAAAAGCAACTGATATTCATTGGCTACATCTTCATCGCCGCTTGCTCACACCACGAACTCTTCATCGTTTTGGTCGCCTGTCTTCTCCCTTGTGTTTTTTCTGTTCAACGCTCGGTGATGTTCATCACGCATATGACTCCTGTTTAGTTTTACAGCCTCTTTTTTCATTGATGTTTGCTCTTCTCTCCAAGGTCTGTCCTTCCTTTCACTCTGTTTCACATTACTATTTTCTTCGCCGTCATCATCCTTCCGCTGCTGTTCACAATCCAGTTTGCGCGTTTTTAATTTTGCAGGCCAAACTGACTATTTATTTATACTATCATACCAGTGTTGATCGGCCTGCTCTTCGTCGATATCATCCTGCGAGAGTTTTTCTGTGCCGTAGGTTTCGTTCCTCGATCAAGTCCGTCATCCAACTTGAGTACGAGGTAGCTCTGGCCCGGCAGGCAGTTCCTGCTTTCTTCTCGATCTGGTCCCCCCACCTCCCCTGGTTTCGGGTTGAGCATGGGTTGATTCAATTCGTTTGATCAGTTGTTTTTTTCTTGTTTTTTTTTATGGTGTACTGGTTTCTTCACTTTGTTTTTGCTTTTCCGGGTTGTTGTCTTCCTCTGTTTTTGATTGAGCTGCAGGGGTTTTTTTTGCCTTGTATTCATTCTTTTCTTCTAATCCTGTTGTTTTTCCTTTTTTTTTACCGTTTTCCTTTTCTTGTTTTTATGATGGCCCTTTGGTAATGTTGTACTGTTTTGCTTCCTTGAGATTCCGGTCTTTTTGTTGTTTTTTCCTCTGTGCTTTGTTAGCTCATTCTACTGGCCGGTATATTCTTTCTTGGATAGTGCTTTTCTATACTTTTCCTCTTACTAGCGGCCTCTGCCCCTTTGTCTGAATTTTCTTGTCGTTTTGCGCTATGATTGGATGTTTTACAGCTAGTTGCTTTGACTTTTTTTCAGTCCGGAGTCCGTGGGCATTTGTGTTCCTGTGTTCTGTGTGTATTTTTTTTTCTGGTTCTTGGTGGTGCTGTGCAATCGGTTATTGTTTTTTGTGTCGGTATTTTTGTTGAGTTGTTTGTCTGTGTATTATTGTGTGCTTGCTTTCTATGTTTTTGTCGGCCGCAGTTGTTGGTCGACGCATTTCTTGTTGTGGTGTTTTGTTGTACTGGTTGGCCACCAATTGTTTGTGTTCACTGTTATTGTTTGGTATTAGTGTGATGCTTGTTGGGTGTTGTTGTTTTCCGTTGGGCTAGTCTGTGTTGTCTCGTTTTGCAAAATTTTTTTGGCGTGTTGTGTTTCTTTTGTGCTTGTTTGTTTGTTGTTGTTCCTGATCATCTTTTTTGTACTGTGTTTCCTTAATGTGGTATTACCGTGTTTCTGTAATTGCTCTTGCTTTTTGCACGTGTTGTGTTTAGTTGTTCGGATGGCGGCTGTCCTACTCGCTCTGCTCCTGTGTGAGTTTTTTTAATACTGTGATTGTATTTTACCTATACTGCTAATGTGATAATCTTGTTTTTTTACTTGTTTGTGTATGTTCTACTTTCGTGTTTCAGTTGGCTCCGCAGTTTAGGGAGCCTTTTTTTTCTCATGCCTTGTGTTTCATGTTCACTTGTTTGTCTATTGGGTTACGTTGACTCAAGGAGTTGGTCAACGCTCTATTTGCCTTGTACTTTTTTTTACTGTGCCTCTTGTGTTTTTTTTTTTTCTAGACTGTATGTGACTACATGTGTAGTGAAGTAGTCAGTTGAGGCAGTTTTGTCTTTGATTATGTTTTAAGTGCACTTTTTGTGTTTTCGTTTTTGTGTTTCTTTGCACTCAAGCTAGGGTTCTACGTCTTGCTTCGTGCTTCTCCTGTCCGGGTTTTTCCTGTAATATTGTATTTTTTCTCGGCACAGCCTTCTGTTGCCGTGCACGACTGGACGTACTTTGTGTTGTTTTCAATGTGTTATGATGCTATGCGATCTTGTTTCCGCGTGATTCTCTCTATAGCGCCACGTCGGCTTCTGGGGTTTGTCAACGCGCGTCTTCTTGTTTTGAGTATGAAATTTGAATTGAGTGCGATTTTTTTTGTGAACCTCGTGTGCCTGTTTGGCTACATTTATTTTGTGTGATGCAGTGGTTTTTCCCCTTATTATCATGTATTCTTCTGTACAGTGTTCCTCCTGACTTACATGCGTCACTTCGTATTTTGTTTTTAGTTATAGCGGTTGGTTAACACCCCTCTTTATGTGCACGTTTTTTTTTGTTTTTTATGTTCTTCTTGTACTAATGTTTTGGCCGCTGCTGCATGTTTTCAGAAGTACAGTTTTGTTTCTCCTGTCGCTGTCTTGCAGTGTCAGTCAATTTGTGTTGTGTTGTATTGTTGTTGTGTTTTTTACCTGTCACCTTTGTGTTCGCGCTGCTATGTACTAGTTTTTGGAATGTGTTTTTCTTCACTCACTCTGGGGTTTGGGTTTTGTAATGTGTGTGTTTTTCGTTTTTGTTTTCTGTGTTCCTTTTTTATCTGTATATATTTTAATCTTGTTCTGATGTTACCAGTTTTCTTTCCTCCTTTCTTTTGTGTTGAGACTTCATGGCCTCGTCTCTTTTAATACAGTCTCATGTGACTGAAGCGTATCACATGTATCTTGTTTTTAGACTAATAAAGGTTTATTTTGAAGGCAGTGGTCTAAACGCTGGCTTGTGACCATTTGTTCAAGATGGGTTCGGATCCCGATGAGGCATGGATGTTGTGTTTGTCTTACGGCACCGGCTCTCTCCCTTCCCTGGAACCAGTGACCCTAAATTAGGGATGGGCGACTGCTTATAGCCCATTGAGTTGCTCACTGTGGTCGTTAAACCTTCAATAAAAAAAAAAACTTGTATTGCTTTTTCAAATGTTAATTTGTTGTCAATTTAAGGAATAGAAAAGGTGAAAATACTTGATAATTATCAATATTAAACTAGGGGAGGAGAAAGCAATAAGAAAATGCTATTGCAATACAATAATCATTTCTTTTAACACTATTCAATAAGAAAAAGATAAACAGTGCAACATTTTCGAATTTCTTTATTTTGCAACCGAAGCACACATTTTTTAGTGAAATAAAAAAAAAAGGAAAGAACGAAGCACCCAGAGAAAGTCTTTTGATCCTAATGAAACTCTGCATGCAAGTACCTCAGGGCAGAATATGCAAATGATTAATTAAAAAATAACTACCAATGACTAAATAGCAGCCCGCGACAGCGCATGGGAACCGCATCGGGAAGGGTATATCAAGAGCAAAGGGCGACACAACAAGTCGTAGAATGCGTCGACGTGCCGGACAATTGTGATAGCAGATTACTGGTACATTAACCTCCAGACTGTCAGGATGCCACGACGACGGATCCGTGCACACCACGAGAAGTCGAGCGGGTTTGAGAGAGGATATATAATTGGGCTGAGAGAAGCCGGTTGGTCAAGTCGCCGTATCGCCAGGCATTTGGATCGGAGCGACGCGGGAATCGGACGATGTTGGTGCCAATGGGTCGAACAGGGCACCACAATCCAGCGGCACACGGGCAGTGGACGGTCGAGGGCAATGACAGAACGCGAACATTGAGCGATTGTGAGAGCCGCACGAACAGTACCGAATTCGTCGCTCTCAACAATCCGTGGCCATGTTGCGTCGTCCACAGGTACGGAAGTAGCCATTCGGACCGTTGCCAGACGAGTTGCGGCACAGGAATTACATTCGAGGAGGCCAACCCGCCGCTTTCTACTGATCAGAGAGCATCGCAGGCACCAGTTGCAGTGGTGTCGGACCCGATCGACGAGGGATAATGTCCAGTGGTGTCATGTTGTCTCCAGTGATGAGTCACGGTTTGCACTTAGCGCCGATGACCAGCGCATGCGTGTCTGGAGACGAGCCGACCAGCGCACGGATCCTGCTTTTACCGTGCAACGGCACAGGGCTCGAACACCTGATCTGACTGTCTAGGAAGCTATTTCTTACGATAGCTGGATACACTTCGAAATCCTCCGTACTACCCTCACGGCTCAACGGTACGTCGACGCATTCTACGATCACCGAATAATTTTGCAACAGGATAATACCCGGCCACACACGGCACAGCTGTCATGGGCCTGCCTCTGTAATGTCGACACCCTTCTAGGCCAGCCCGACCACCCGATTTCTCACCGATCAAACTCGATGGGACCCCACCTACACTCATCCCGGAATGTCGGCGAATTGGCCCACAATTTGGACACCATCTGGCATTCCATGCCTCAGAACAGTATTCGTAAACTGTATGTCTCTCTGCCACGCTGGGTTTCTGCTTGTATCCGAGCGAGAGGTGGCGCTACAATACAACTTACTGACTTTTTCTACTCATGTAGCTGTTTTATCCGGATAAATGGCCCAACTGTTGTGGAATTGCAATCATTTCCTCTCCTATACATGTACATTACACATGCTAATTTTCATCTTGATTGGATGATTCCTTCTAGGTGCTTCGTTTTTTTTTTTTGTTTTTTTTTTTTAGTGAAGAGAAGATTGTATTACCTACTTTGGTTTGGGGTGGTGGAGGAAGATTAGGGCTAAGGAAGAAATTGATTATACTACTCCAGAAAGAAAAGGTAGTAAACAGCAAACACCTTGGATCATCAGGACAGTTTCTACAAGCACTCTTCATCATAAGTCATATGAAAGTAATTTATATCACAGCCAGCTAAGTATTCGCCTTAAACAATGAAAAGTGTGGGAAGCGTCAATCCTTGTTTCACCTACCACTAAAAGGAAGGCTAAGTTATTTTAACAGTTCCTTTCAAAACAAGTACATCGATAACAATTCGAAAATTTAAAATGAAAAAGAAATTATCAATTGACAATAAAGTGGTCACTTTAAGGATTTATTTATTTCGGTCCGTGAAAAGCAAAACAAAACTGGCAATCCAATTATACGTTTTCGGGCTCCTCAAGCTCTGGGGCCCTAGGCGCGCGCCTACTGCGCCTAGTGGGAAATCCGCCCCTGCTTGTATCAAAAGATTGGTTCAACATAATTTTTAAATCATTAAAAACAGTTATCTAAAGGAATGACCTCCCGTTGTGTTTGATTTATGTTTATTGTAAATTTACAGGCGAAAATTTTACGAGTAACGCAAATTTATGAGGAAAATTTTACAAATACTAATCCCAAAAATGGGTGGGGGAAGGAAGGGTTAGTATAGTTTTTTGAATTGAAAACTAAAAAATTTTAGTTTCTATTCAATCATCAAAAGAAATGAATACTTCTCTGATAAAAACATTTTGGTCCCTTCCAGAAAAAAATTCCTGGCTACGGCCTTGTTTTAGCGTCAATATTTTTTTGTGCCTATAAACTTTTCCGACGGACCACACTCACTGATGGCAAAGACTTTTAAAAATTAGTAACCGTCATGGGTATGGGGAAATGGAGTTGCACACGGTGTACGATCGCAACAGTTTGTCATGGAAGCCAAAGTGACCAACTCATCTGCAAACTCTATTGCTGTGTGTTAAGCAACTTCTGCAAATACACTTAAGTGTTTCAGAAGTTTCAATTTCCATACTGAAGGTTCGTGGGACATGTTCTTGAATCATCTTATTTACGAGTTTTTCCTCTTAGTCAGATCAATATATAGCGCTTTAAATTTTTTTCATTAACTGTTTTTCATTGAATTTTTCTGAGCAACATGATTTTTTGTTAACTGTTTTTCCGAGAATATTTCTGAGCAATAGGATTTTCGCAATTAGTCAAATAATTAATAGGATACTCGTATTGTTGGATGGCGATCTTAGTAACATCAACAACCTAATGATCCAGAAGGAAGGAAAGATTGCAGGGACATATTTTTTCACATAACATGCACACAACACACTGCAACTTCGAGTCATTGCTCGCCTGCGACTCCTAGAAGAGAGAGAGAGAGAGAGAGAGATACAAAATGAATAAGTCCTTTTCATACCAGTGTCTGTATTGTGGCGACCTCTCTTGACATCAAGAGGAAACGAAGACAGATTTGCACAGTGTTAATTAAATTTGTACAAGTACACGTTTTTAACAAAAGAAAAAAGTAAACTGTTACTTTCCGTGATAAAAGATACAAGTCCATCCTATTCATTCTATCCTATAGAGTAGTTTCACTCAAAAATATTCCGGAAAAGAAAAACTAAAAGCATTGGAAAATTTACGGAAGCCATGACCCAGGACGTATTTTACTGCGCCATGACACAGGACGTTGCTACTGAGGGGCGCCCAAATTTTGGGAATACTGTGACAAAAGCCATTTTACCTTATTAACGAGAAAAAAAAAAACAGGTGGAAAAGAAGTAGCAATTCACATTTCCAGAGTACAGTTAACACTTAATTTTATAACTGTATTAGTACCCTTCCAATTCACATTATTATTAAAAATATCAACTCATTTTAAAACAAGAACGATAAGAATCACGGTATAAGGTGAGTTTAGCAAGGCAGCGAAATTATTTCTTCCTAGTAGGGTAATAACCAAACACTACCCCGGTGGCGCTGTGGTCTAAGCGCCGGCTTATGACCATTCGTCCGAGATGTGTCCGAGTTCGAATCCTGGTGAGATATGGATGTTGTATTTGTCTAACAGCATTGGCTCTCTACCTTTCCTGGAACTACTGGCCCTAAATTATGGACGGCCGACTGCTTATAGCCCGTTGTGTTGCTCACGGTGGTCGTTAAACTCCCAATCCAAAGAAAAAGCCTCAAAAGAGAGGGAGAGAGAGAGAGCAGCGGGCGTGATGGGCTTTTCCTTAAACAGAGCTCGCTGCATATCTCGTTTGGGAGATATGGTGTCAGTGTCACCTTGTCTCACTACGTTTCCAATTTTCATTGGTGCTGTATCTTCAAGTAATCAAACCTTTGCTCTTGCATTTTCGCATATGTTACCGTTAATGTATGCATCTGCAATACGACAGGATTTCAAAACCATTGTAACTGCTGATGGTTTCACGGAAACAAAGGCCTTTTCATAATCGATAAAAGCCATACATAATGGGAGTTCATATTCCCTCGTTCTTTCAATTAGTTCTCTCAGCACATGGATATAATCTTTTTTTTTTTTTTTTTTTTTTATGTGCTGCAGCCACTCCTCAATCTAGCTTGTCATCTCGGTTGAGACATAACCAGCGTTACCTTTAAGCGATGTGTAAGAACCTTAGTGAAGATTTTATGAACCACTAATAGAAGACTGATGGGCCTGTAGTTCCTGAGATCCTCAATGCCACATTTTTTATGTATCAGAATCACTATAGCATTATTCCAATCTTCAGGAATCCTTAATTCATTGAGACAACTAGTAAGAACTTGGGCGAGTCACAATTTCTCCACTTGCTTCTTGTACAATGTCCACGGTAATTGCATGTGTAACTTGTGCCGGGAGGACCAGAGGGACTTTGGTACTATTTCTTTTCGTAATTTTGCTTCTATTTCTTGTAACAGTACCGTCTCCTTTTCTCAGAACCATAATCTATTTTCTCCCCTTACTGAAATGCCCCTTTGCTCTTTTTAGACTTTGGTTGTTTTCAATTGCTTTTCTCACTAGTTCACTATTGAATTTCCTTACGTCTTCAGTGATACTTTTTCGTACTTTTGCATAGCTTTGTATATATTCCACTTTAGAAATTACACCTCTTTTGACTTATATCAAGCTGTTCTTTCCTTGTAACATAACCACCGAAATTTAAAAATTTTATTGACCTGGAACGGAAACCGAATCCTTAGCTCCCGATTTGTGCTCGAGTATGTTAACCGAGTATGATAAAATTTTTAAAATTTCTGTGGCTATGTTACATGGAAACAACAGCTTGATTTAAGTCAGTAGTAATTATTCCATGCGTTTCACCTTGATACATCTTCTTTATTTGACCTCATGTAGCCTTCTTTTTTTGCACCAGCAGTTTTGTTTTTTCTGACATTTTCTTCATATGCGACTTGTTCTTAGTACCACATGTTTTTGTTTCTGTTTCCACAAGAGAATTGGCTACTTTTCTATTAACTTCAGAAATGTCTACTTCTTTCGATGTTAGGCCTTCTAAAGCACAGAATCTGTTCCTCACTTCCAATTTGAAGGTATTACGATGTTTTTTAAGGTTGTCCACGTCAATACATTTTGTTTGTTTTATGAGCTTGTCACGTTCGAGTTTAGTGCTAAAGTGTATCTTACATCTCACCATTCTATGGCCACTCCTTGTGTTGAGCCTGTTCAGTGACAAATTTCTTGTTACACATAGTAAAATCAATTTCACTTGTCATTCCATTGGGATGCCTGCATGTCTATTTCCTATGTGTGTCTTTTTCTTTAAAAAAGGAGTTCATGATGAAAAAGTTCCTGCCTCTGTAAAACTCTACGAGAATATTTCCACGCTGGTTTCTGTTCCCGTGACCGAATTTACCTACCGAAGATTCATTCTACACTGACGTGCAAAAATTAAGAACGAGACGGTTTTTCGAATGTAACGTCGTGCAGAAGTGCTCCACATCGACTCAAATCATACCATAAGATCCCCAAGATGTAAGAATATGGGACAAGTGAGCAAAACCGTCCAAACAAGGAATCCAAAGGACACAAAGGCACTTTATTGAAAAGGTAGCTTCGAGCACAACTAGACAGAAGACAGAAATGTCCATGTGACAAGCGGCTGCCAAGAAAAATTCAGTCTTTAGTAGGGGATATGATCTCCTCTGACTGCGTTGCAGGATTTACAACGTCTGTCCATGCTGAGGACGAGGTTGTCAAGGAGCTGTTGAGGCATCGCGGCCCATTCCTCTTGTAGCGCCAATCGCAGCTGCGAAATCATTGTTGGCGGCTGGTGACGTGCTGCCAAGCGTCTCCCGAGAAGGTCCCACACGTGTTCGATTGGATTTTGGTCCAGGGACTTTGCCGGTCAACCCATGCGTTGAATATCTTCACTCTCCAACAGCTCTGCGACAGCCATTGTACGATGAGGTGTAACGTTGTCGTCCATCAAGAGGAACTCAGGACCCACAGCACCTCTAAACAGACGCACGTGAGGCAGGAGAACCTCCGTACAATAGCGGACACCATTGACTGAACCTCCTTGGAAGATGCGGAGGTCAGTACGTCTACCAAGCATGATACCGCCCTAAACGAGAACTCCGCCACCTCCAAACCGGTCTCTTTCGATGATGTTGGAGGTGTGATTGAGTGTTCCCTGCTCTCCCTAGATGTGTATACGTCCAGAATTGCTCTTCAGACTAAATGGGCTCTCATCCGTAAAGAGAACTCGATACCATTGCTGATGTGTCCAGTTCTTGTGTTCCTGGCACCACAGAAACCGCCGTCTCCGATGAGCAGGCGTTAATGGCACACACCATACTGGTCGTCGTGCAAATAGACCACCTTTGTGCAGCCTCCTGGCCACGGTAAAACGCGATGACGGACGTCCAGTTGTCTGTTGCATGTGGCTTGCAATTTCTCCCGCTGTCTGCCGTCTGTCTCTTCTTGCCTGTAGGACAATATACCGATCGTCCGCCGCCGTGGGTGCTCGTGGACGACCACTGGTAAACTCTTGGACATCTGTTCCTGTCGTTTGAAATGCTCTCCAAGCTCGTGAAACGATGCTATGAGCGATCTCGAGCTCCTCGGCCACACTAGTCACACTTCGACGTTCTTCCAATTTCCCAATGACGCGACCTCAGGTAAAGTCGTCCAAATGTCGTCTATTAGATTGCCTGTTGACCATATCACACGGTGGAAGCAACTGGACGTCGCTCACACCGATGTACACCGTGCACTGGCTTTCACCGAATTGCTGAACGTACACCGCCCGTGTGCTTTATACCCTTCCGCCACCCCCTTCCCTTACGTCATGCTGCATATATGTGCACGCCCTACCGTACCCGACCCTAGTCTATCTCCTGAGGGATCTTTTGGTCCGTTCTTCCTGCTCGTTCCGCTGTTATTCTTATTTCTCCTCTTCGTCCTTGATTTTTGCACACCAGTGTATTACTATTGCCCTCTTCGCATTGAAATCACCCTTAATAATCTTCAAGTGCTGCTTGTTTTTGTTATTTAAATGCCAAATTTCGTCGTAAAAGCCTTCAATTTCTTCCTCAGGATGACTTGTGGTGAACGAGCAAGCTTCAATAATAATCTAAGCCTGGTATCTTTTTGAGAGTTGGATAACGAGTCGCGCAGCTCTGTTCGAGGAACTATAACGAAGTGAATTTCTCCGTCATTTTTATCCGCGCCGGGGTTCGAACCCGGGTCCACTCATTCAGGAATAAGTTGCTCTACCAATTAAGCTACGCGGACTTTTATTCTAATTCCTATCTGCCTTTATGTCGTGTGCGTCCTTCTGGCAGGTACGTCACATCTCCTGGTACGTTACAGAACTTTCAGCTTCTAGAATAGTGTCCTTCAGTTTCTTGTTTATTATAAATCCAACACCGCCAGTTCTGCTAGTATCTGTCCCTTGATAGTAGAAGAGTTGTTCACTTTTTCAGTTAAATGAAATCTTTTCCTTTTCTTCTTACCTCACTAGCTTGATGATTTCCCATTTGATCTTTAGGAGTTCTTCCTCGAATTCAACGAGCCTTGGATCAAAAGATACGAGATCGTCCGTTGAAGGTTGCTAAGGTCAGCATCAGATGGCAACCTAGTACAGTCCTACGGGCAACTGAGAGCTTCCTTTACAGTTTGAACTACACTGCTGGCCACCCAAAATGCAACACCAAGAAGGACACGAGATAGCAAAGCCAGATTTACTGGACACATAACAACAGATACAAAGACGAAAAGACTGAGCTTACAAGCCCGTGCGACTTGCGGAACACGCAGACATCAACAGTTCGTGTGGCCCCCATGGCTGGCAATAACGGCCGCTACACGCCACGGCATCAAACGAAAGAGGCTTTGGATGTGGGCTTGCGGTATGTCGGTCCAGGCTGCGTCCACACGTTGCCACATTTCATCAGGCGTAGCCGCGGCTGGTGCTTGCAGGGCCACTCGGTTGCCGATCAATGACCAGACGTGTCCGATGGGCGACATATCGGGAGAACAGGCGAACCACGGCAGTAGTGACGCCTGGTGGGCCGTGAAGAATTGTTGCACGATGCGTGCCACTTGCGGACGCGCATTGTCCTGTTGAAACGTGGCCGCTGGCAGATCGTGCAGGTAAGGCAAGACTACAGGCTCCAAAATGTCGGAGATGTAGCGGTGTCTGTTGAGTGTACCTGCGATGCGTACCAGAGGGGTGCGGGTGTCATATCCAATTGCGTCCCAAACCATAACGCCAGGCGACGGACCGGTATGGCGATGCATAATGCAGGCGTCATACAGTCTCTTGCCGCGGTGCCTCAACACGCGGATCTGCCCATCGTGTTGTTGCAGGCAGAAGCGAGATTCGTCGGAGAAGACAATGTCGTGCCATTCCGTAGTCCAGGTGCGGCGTTCAACGACCACTGCCGCCGCACTCGCCGGTGGTGTAACGTCAATAGTAATCGGAGGAATGGGTGCCGTGCGACAAGTCCCCGCTCCTGCAGACGACGTCGAACGGTACGTGCTGACACAGGCTGTTGCTCAACACACCCTACTTCCTGCGCTAACGTACGTATGTGGCGGTCCTCTCGTTCGGTGGTCCTCTCGATCGGTGGTGTGCCACGGCTGCGGCAATGGCTCACGTCGGTCTGTCCGTCCCTCCTGCACCCACCGAATCCATACTCGCCTCACTGTGGCTGGATGTCTTCCCACACGAGCGCCGATGACCCCGCACGATAAACCGCTGTCGCGATAAGCCACTATTCGTCCTATGTCGAACTCCGAAACGTGCTGGAAGGACTGCCGTATATTGCGACGAGGCATCAGGATGCTTCCCACGCACAGGTCCGGCAGCACAACACACTTTCACTACTTACACCCCGCCTTCCGTGCACCCTTCTTATAGTGCTTCTCTGTGGCGTGCCGGGCGCACATGATTTGCATATGCCCTGCAATGCTAATCGTTTGCATGTCCTCTCGCGGGCGACGAATGCTGCGAATTTCAGGCCAATCGGATACTTCCTTCTTGGTGTTGCATTTTGGGTTGCCAGCAGTGTATTATGAATACTCTATCCTTTTGTTGACACTTACATCGTTAATTAACCTGTTTAATTTACCCTTCTATCTTACCCACAGGAAGTGTACATAGTTTTATTTCTTTGCCTACTTGTTCTGACGCTCATTTGTACATAATTATTTCATGACTCATATCCTCATTCTCTACTCCGAGTGTTTAATAAATGCATATTTAAACCTTAGCATTCTTTGCCTTCATGTAGGTCGCTGCTTTGGCTAAGCACATTCCAGCTGCCTGAGACTGAGGACCAAGAATTAAGTTGTGAAATCGTCTTTGGGGGAAGGGGCGTTGGCCATAAACTCAACACGCTGGATAAACAGATTGGTGAGTGTAGGATAGCATTTCCTACAATCTCGACAGCATACGGTTACCGCTATTCGTCTGTCGTGTATATATATATATACACTATCTACCGACAAGTACTTGGACACCGCTGCAATCGACGATATCTGCGGTCCTGATACATGTCACGGCCGCCGCCGTTAAATATCGTGTGGGAAACAACACCGCAACCAGTCGCATGCAAGATGCCACGCAGTTTGGAGCTCTCTGATTTCGAGAAAGGTGTAATAGTCTGGTATCACAGAAATGGCCGATCCATACGTGACATATCCAGCGAGTTGAAGTACCCCAAGTCGATAGTGGTCTACGTGATTGGCAAGTGGACGACGAGAGGTGACTGTCGGAATGTGCCCCGACCCGGCAGACCCACAAAACTGGAAGTTAGAGACCGACGGGTGCTGGCCAGAGAAATTCGGAAGAACCACCCCAAATCGATGGGCCACATCCGCGAGGAGTTTCAACAGGCATCCGGGAGTGTTCTTTTGATGAATACCATCCGTAAGGAAGCCCATCTGCTCGGTTATCATGGACGTTCTGCCGCCCAGAAGTCCAATAGCGCTGCTCGGCTAACGTGGTGCGAGGAACGTCGACAGTGGACCGTTGAACAGTGGAAACAGGTTCTCTGGAGCGACGAATCAAGGTTCACCCTCTACCGTTCAGATGGCAGGGTCTGGCTTTAACGACTGCCTGGAGAATGCCTCCTGCCAGAATGTATTGTGCCAACTGTGAAGTTTAGCGGCAGTGAAATTATGTTATGGGGGTGTTTCTCCTGGTATGGCACGAGACCCTTGGTCGCAATTCCTGGTAGACTCAACGCCGAGACCTACTGCACCGTTTTGAATGACCATGTGCTTCCTACGTTGTGGCAGTTTTACGGGGTGGGCCCATGTTACTTTCAGGATGACAAAGTCACCTGTCATGTTGCGAGGTCTGCCATGGCTTGGTATGGTGACAATGGGGTTAATAGAATTGACTGGCTTGCGCAGAGCCCGGACCTTAACCCTATCGAGCACCTCTGGGACGAGTTGGAGCGTCGACTTAAGGGGTGCCCCCACCGTCCGAAATCGGTGAAGGAACTGACCTGTCTTCTCCAAGCCGAGTGGAAGAAAATACCGCTAGCCGTCGTACAACGCCTGGTTGAGAGTAAGCACCGGAGGGTCGCAGCTGTAATCGCCAATCCTGGAGGCTCCACCAACTATTGAAGGTGAATGAACTTCGCTTTCTTTTGCTATCACAGGTGTCCAATTACTTGCTGGTAGATAGTGTATTTATATATACATACACTGAACAGCAATTGAATTAGAGATACCTATCTAGTAACATGTAGCACCATATTTCGTCCTGATGATGGCGGGGATTCGTTTCGGCATGAACTCGACAAGACACCGGAAGCGTTGGGAAGCCATACGGATCCACGACCCCTCAACAAGTTCCCACAGTTCATAAAGATTTGACGGAGGGGGGGGGGTCAATGTCTCGAACATCTCTCTCAATGGCATTTCAGATGTGCTCGATGGGATTGAGATCAGGCGACTTAGCTGGCCAAGGAAGCGAGGAACCATTCGGATACAATTTTGGGAGCGATGGCACGGTGCATTGTTTTGTTGCCGGATGAGGTCCACAGTGGGGTGTTGAAGACGCACAAACGGGAGCAAATGGTCTTCCAGGATATCCCGGTAACGTTGACCTGTGAGGGACGATGTCACACGTAGCAGGGGTCCCATTTCAGTCCACGTAAACAGTCCCCAGACGAGAATGCCACAGCCACCAGCTTGAAGAGTACCCTACTGGCAAGAAGGATCCATCGCTTCATGTGGTTTGCGCCGTACTCGTATCGTGCCATCCGCATGTACCAACGTGAATCTCGACTCATCAGTGCAGGCAACATTTTCCCTCATATCTAGGGTACAGTGGCGATGTTCCCACGCCCATGCTAATCTTTGCACCCTGTGATGTGCGGTCTGCAGCGGTACCCTCGTGGGACGATGGGTTCTGTACCACATAGCGAGGAGATGGTTCTGGATGGTGTGGCTGCTTACACGTTTTTGTGCACCAGCGTTAAATTACCGAGTGCTTTCTTGCACGGTGGCCCGTCTATGCGCTGTTACATTGCCAGATAGCCGACGAGGTCCCCGGTCATCCGCACGCTGTTGTCCACGGCAGTTGTCCCTTGCAGGAATGGTTTTAACGGATTCGATGTACTCACGGTGCACCCGTGTCACAGTGGCTTCTGAAAATCCCAGTGAGTGTACGACTTCCGAGATGTAGTGACCCATTCGTCGGGCCCGGACAGTTTGCCCACGATCAAATGCGCTTAGATCCTTCATCTTACCCATACTGCGTCCGACTCTTACTGAATCTCGTCGCTTTACTCTTTATATTGTCGGATCGCTGCATACGTCATGTCGTTTCCTTTTACAGGGCCTTCCACAGCGCCACATTTGCACAACGAATTATGATATATATATATATATATCATAATTCGTTACATTATGAAAAAATGCCTTGATAATTTCGGTCGTGATTTTGCGGATGTCTGGTTGACAGTACCTTTCGCCATTAATGCCGTTTCGTAAAAAGTTCAAGTACAATCTACCCGTGGGCTCGTCGATCTGTCTGTGAATACCGAACTTTTCTTTTTCCTTAATTTTCGTTTTTAGGATTAAAAAGTTCCTTCTTGTTATTGATAGAGGATAAAATTCATAATTTAAGAAAGTAAAACACTTGATTATTTCACGAATGTTTCATAACAGCACTGGTAGCATCCGGCATTCATACTTTGGTGCGCACTCACCAGACATACCAGCTAAACATATCCGTATCTTACAACGTTGTTGGTAATCTTACGCTGCTGACGCCAAATACGAACTCGACCAAGTATTCTATCGTCCAATCCGTCCAATCCGTATTCAGTTGGAGAGGGATGTAAGGTCAGGTGATGCGTAACATCACAGCCTCTCCTTGACAAATGTCAACCCCGCCTTCTCGTGGTACATCCTGTTGCCACTAAAAAGGCTCTGACGAGCGCCAATAGCGCTATAACCATACCATCGGGATTAGAGGAAATGCTATCCCACACTCACCAACCCGCTTGGCCAGCGTGGTGAGTTATGGCCAAACCCCTCCAAAATGACTCCACAACTTAAATCTGGCCCCTCAGTCTCCGGCAGTTGGAATGTACCTGGCCGAGGCAGCGGCAAGTGTGACATGAAAGCAGAGGCTGCTAAGAATCCCCGGAGGATCGGACTAGGCTGCCTTCTAATGCTAACCTTGGCCACGTATAATGAACGCTCCCTATCTTCTGATTCAAGGCTTCTTGAATTGGAAGAGGAACTACAGAGGATCAAGTGGGACATCGTCGGGCAAAGTGAGTTAAGGAGAAAAGGAGAAGATCTCATTGAACTGAAAAGTGGACATCTCTTCTACTATCGTGGGACTGATACTGGCAGAACTAGTGGTGTTGGATTTATAATAAACAAGAAACTGAAGGATAAAGTTGTAGAAGTTGAAATTTTCTCTGACAGAGCTGCACGACTCGTTATCCAACTCTCGAGAAGATACCAGACTCAGATTATTCAAACTTATGCACCCACTACAAGTCATCCTGAAGAAGACATTGAAGAATTTTATGAGGAAATTCGTCGTCTAAATAATAAAGGTAAGCAGCACTTAAAGAAAATTATGGGAGATTTCAATGCAAAAATAGGGCAACGGCAACAGAATGAAACTTCAGTAGGTAAATTCGGTCACGGCAGCAGAAACCAGCGTGGAAATACTCTCGTTGAGTTTGCAGAGGCAGAAGGGTTTTTCATCTTGAACTCCTTTTTCAAGAAAAAGCCACACAGGAAATGGACATGGAGACATCCAAATGGGACGACAAGTGAAATTGATTTTATTATGTGTAACAAAAAATTCGCCATAAAAGGCTGCAGTGTGCTAAACAAGTTCAACACAGGTAGTGACCTTAGATTGGTGAAATGTAAGATGCACTTAAACACTAAACTCGAACGTGGCAAGCTCATAAGGCAAACAAAATGTATTAACATAACCAACCTTAAAAAACATCATAATTCCTTCAAGTTGGAACTGAAGAACAGATTTTCTGCTTTAGAAGGCCTAACATCGGAAGAAGTGGATATTTCTGAAGTTAACAGAAAAGTAACCAAAGCTCTTATGGAAACAGCAACAAAATTAGCTGGGTCTAAGAACAAGTTGCATGTGAACAAATTATCAGGAAAAACCAAAATGTTGATGCAAAAAAGGAAGAGAGATGAGGACAACTAAAGAAGATGTGACTTCCAAAGTGGAATATATAGAGCTATGCAAGACAGTACGAAAAAGTATCACTGAAGACATAAGGAAATTCAACTGTGAACTAGTGAGGAAAGCAATTGAAAACAACCAAAGCCTAAAGATAGCAAAGGGACATCTCAGTAAGGGAAGAAAACAGATTATGGCACTGAGAAGAGAAGATGGTTCTGTAACAAGAAATAGAGGCGGAATTTTGACAAGAGTGAAAGATTTCTACTCCTAATTATATGAAAGGGATGATACATGTACTCCAGACATCATGAAAGGTACCAGTACCAGAGTTCTTCCAGTCCTCCCAGAAGAAGTTGCACATACAATTAAGAACATGAAGCAGGGAAAAGCTCCAGGAGAAGATGGAATTACTGTAGACATCAGACAAGAAGCAAGTGGAGAAATCGAAACAGTACTCACCCAAATTTTCATTCGATGCCTTAATGAAGGGAAGATTACTGAGGATTGGAACACCGCTACAATGATCCTGCTACATAAGAAAGGTGACATTGAGGATCTCAGGAAACTACAAACCTATCAGCCTCCTATCAGTGGTTTATAAAATCTTCACTAAAGTTCTTTCACACCGTTTGAAGGTAACACTGGACATGGCTCAACCGAGAGAACAAGACGGATTCAGGAGTGGCTACAGCCCAATAGATCATATCCACGTACTGAGAGAATTAATTGAAAGAGCGAGGGAATATGAACTTCCATTGTGCATGGCTTTTATCGATTATGAAAAAGCCTTTGATTCGGTTAAACCATCAGCAGTTACAATGGCTCTGAAATCCTGCGGTATTGAAGATGCATACACTAATATTATTAATTAACATCTATGAAAATGCAAGTGCAAAGATTCGGCTGTTTGAAAATACAACACACATAAAAATTGGAAAAGGAGTGAGACGAGGTGACACCATATCTCCGAAGCTCATCAATGCCATATTGGAAAATGTCTTTCAATCACTGAACTGGGAAAACAAAGGGATAAAAATTAATGGAGATTATCTAACCCACCTTCGTTTTGCTGATGACGTAGTCATTTTTGCAACTACCCCATCAGAGCTGCAGAATATGATCCAGGAACTTGCTGACAAAAGTAAAGAAGTTGGATTAAAAATGAACTTTCAGAAGACAAAAGTGATGTTCAATGCTTTTACAAGAAATGAAGATTTATCGATTGATGGAGAAAAGCTGGAGATAACAGACACGTAGGTTTATCTTGGACAGCAGATATCAAGTGAGGGTCGCATTGATGAAGAAATTAATCGGCGTACAAAACTTGCCTGGAGAGCTTTTGGAAGAAACAGCATAATTTTCAAGAGCAATATGCCATTATGTCTTAAAAGAAAAGTGTTTTATCAATGCATCCTTCCAGTGCTTACGTATGGTGCAGAGACGTGGACCTTAACTAAAAGAGACATACAAAGACTGCAGACAACTCAAAGCAGCATGGAGAGGTGCATGCTTGGTGTAACCAGGAGAGACAAGATAAGGAACTCGTGGATCCGAAAAATGACAAGAGTGGAAGACATCATGATCAGAGTTAAATCCCTGAAATGGCAATGGGCTGGACATACTGCCAGAAGGACAGACCATCGATGGACAGCCGAAATTTTAGATTGGATTCCAAGGGACAGGAAAAGACCCAGAAGAAGACCACATGGAAGATGGGTGGATGAAATTCGAAAGTATGCGGAAGTGACATGGAGGAGACTGTCCCAAGACAAACCATTGTGGAGGAAACTTGGAGAGACCTTCGTCCAGCAGTGGATTGATAATGGTTGACAATGATGATGATGATGATGATGATGATATATATATATATATATATATATATATATAGGGATGTAAGGTCAGGTGATGCGTAACACCACAGCCTCTCCTTGACAACTGTCAACCCCGCCTTCTCGTGGTGCATCCTGTTCCCACTAAAGGGGCTCTGACGACCGCCCATAGCGGTATAACTATACCATCGGGATTAGAGGAAATTCTATCCCACACTCACCAACCCGCTTGGCCAGCGTGGTGAGTTATGGCCAAACCCCTCCAAAATGATTCCACAACTTAAATCTTGGCCCTCAGTCTCCGGCAGCTGGAATGTACCTGGCCAAGGCAGCGGCCAGTGCGACATGAAGGCAGAGGGTGCTAAGAATCCCCGGAGGACCGGACTAGGCTGCCATCTGATGCTGACCTTGCCTACGTATAATGGACGCTCCCTATCTTCTGATTCAAGGCTTCTTGAATTGGAAGAGGAACTACAAAGGATCAAGTGGGACATCGTGGGGCTAAGTGAGGTAAGGAGAAAAGGAGAAGATCTCATCGAACTGAAAAGTGGACATCTCTTCTACTATCGTGGGACAGATACTGGCAGAACTAGTGGTGTTGGATTTATAATAAACAAGAAACTGAAGGATAAAGTTGTAGAAGTTGAAAGTTCCTCTGACAGAGCTGCACGACTTGTTATCCAACTCTCGAAAAGATACCAGGCTCAGATTATTCAAACTTATGCACCCACCACAAGTCATCCTGAAGAAGAAATTGAAGAATTTTATGAGGAAATTTGTCGTCTAAATAATAAAGGTAAGCAGCACTTGAAAATAATTATGGGAGATTTCAATGCAAAAATAGGGCAACGGCAACATAATGAATCTTCAGTAGGTAAATTCGGTCATGGCAACAGAAACCAGCGTGGAAATACTCTCGTTGAGTTTGCGGAGGCAGAAGGGTTTTTCATCTTGAACTCCTTCTTCAAGAAAAAGCCACACAGGAAATGGACATGGAGACATCCAAATGGGACGACAAGTGAAATTGATTTTATTATGTGTAACAAAAAATTCGTCATAGAAGACTGCAGTGTGCTAAACAAGTTCAACACAGGTAGTGACCATAGATTGGTGAGATGTAAGATGCACCTCAACACTAAACTTGAACGTGGCAAGCTCATAAGACAAACAAAATCTATTGACATAACCAACCTTAAAAAACACCATAATACCTTCAAGTTAGAACTGAGGAACAGGTTCTCTGCTTTAGAAGGCCTAACATCGGAAGAAGTGGACATCTCTGAAGTTAACAGAAAAGTAACCAAAGCTCTTATGGAAACAGCAACAAAATTAGCTGGGTCTAAGAACAAGTTGCATGTGAACAAATTATCAGGAAGAACCAAAATGTTGATGCAAAAAAGAAGAGAGATGAGGACAACTAAAGAAGATGTGACTTCCAAAGTGGAATATATAGAGCTATGCAAGACAGTAAGAAAAAGTATCACTGAAGACGTAAGGAAATTCAACTGTGAACTAGTGAGGAAAGCAATTGAAAACAACCAAAGCCTAAAATTGGCAAAGGGACATCTCAGTAAGGGAAGAAAACAGATTATGGCACTGAGAAAAGAAGATGGTTCTGTAACAAGAAATAGAGGCGAAATTTTGACAAGAGTGAAAGATTTCTACTCCAAATTATATGAAAGGGATGATACATGCACTCCAGACATCATGAAAGATACCAGTACCAGAGTTCCTCCAGTCCTTCCAGCAGAAGTTGCACATGCAATCAAGAACATGAAGCGAGGAAAAGCTCCAGGAGAAGATGGAATTACTGTAGACATCATACAAGAAGCAAGTGGAGAAATCGAAACAGTACTCGCCCAAATTTTCACTCGATGCCTTAATGAAGGAAAGATTCCTGAGGATTGGAACACCGCTACAATGATCCTGCTACATAAGAAAGGTGACATTGAAGATCTCGGAAACTACAGACCTATCAGCCTCCTATCAGTAGTTTATAAAATCTTCACTAAAGTTCTTTCACACCGCTTGAAGGTAACACTGGACATGGCTCAACCGAGAGAACAAGCTGGATTCAGGAGTGGCTACAGCACAATAGATCATATCCACGTGCTGAGAGAACTAATTGAAAGAGCGAGGGAATATGAACTTCCATTGTGCATGGCTTTTATCGATTATGAAAAAGCCTTTGATTCGGTGAAACCATCAGCAGTTACAATGGCTCTGAAAACCTGCGGTATTGAAGATGCATACATTAATATTATTAATAACATCTATGAAAACGCAAGTGCAAAGATTCGGCTGTTTGAAAATACAACACACGTAAAAATTGGAAAGGGAGTGAGACAAGGTGACACCATATCTCCGAAGCTCTTTAATGCCACATTGGAAAATGTTTTTCAGTTGCTGAGCTGGGAAAGCAAGGGGATAAAGATTAATGGAGATTATCTAACCCACCTTCGTTTTGCTGATGACGTAGTCATTTTTGCAACTACCCCATCAGAGCTGCAGAGTATGATCCAGGAACTTGCTGACAAGAGTAAAGAAGTGGGATTAAAAATGAACTTTCAGAAGACAAAAGTGATTTTCAATGCTTTTACAAGAAATGAAGATTTATCGATTGATGGAGAAAAGCTGGAGATAACAGACACGTACGTTTATCTTGGACAGCAGATATCAAGTGAGGGTCACATTGATGAAGAAATTAATCGGCGTACAAAACTTGCCTGGAGAGCTTTTGGAAGAAACAGCATAATTTTCAAGAGCAATATGCCATTATGTCTTAAAAGAAAAGTGTTTGATCAATGCATCCTTCCAGTGCTTACGTATGGTGCAGAGACGTGGACCTTAACTAAAAGAGACATACAAAGGCTGCAGACAACTCAAAGAAGCATGGAGAGGTGCATGCTTGGTGTAACCAGGAGAGATAAGAAGAGGTACTCGTGGATCCGAAAAATGACAAGAGTGGAAGACATCATGATCAGAGTTAAATCCCTGAAATGGCAATGGGCTGGACATACTGCCAGAAGGACAGACCATCGATGGACAGCTGAAATTTTAGATTGGATTCCAAGGGACAGGAAAAGACCCAGAAGAAGACCACATGGGAGATGGGTGGATGAAATTCGAAAGTATGCAGGGGTGACATGGAGGAGACTGGCACAAGACAGACCGTTGTGGAGGAAACTTGGGGAGACCTTCGTCCAGCAGTGGATTGATAATGGTTGACAATGATGATGATGATGATATATCATAATTCGTTACATTATGAAAAAAATGCCTTGATAATTTCGGTTGTGATTTTGCGGATGTCTGGCTGACAGTACCTTTCGCCATTAATGCGTTTCGTAAAAAAGTTCAAGTACAATCTATCCGTGGGCTCGTCGATCTGTCTGTGAGTACCGAATTTTTCTTTTTCTTAATTTTCGTTTTTAGGATTAAAAAAGTTCCTCTTGTTATTGGTAGAGGATAAAATTCATAATTTAAGAAAGTAAAACACTTGATTATTTCACGAATGTTTCATAACAGCGCTGGTAGCATCCGGCATTCATACCTTGGGCTTAAAGTATTCTATCGTCCAATTCGTATTCAGTTGGAGAGCTTCAAGTATTCTATCGTCCAATCCGTATGCAGTTGGAGAGTTGTTCACTTCGATGGACTGTTGTTAAGAAAGAGTCTGCTCTTGTAGCCCATCCGTGCTGGTGTGCATATAGTCGCGCGGGATATTGTTTCTGATTGATACATATTGTATTGGGTCGTCAACAGTAAAACTGTGCAATGTGCAGCGTCGGTTGCCCTGCACATGGCGACGCACCCGTCGTTCACCTCTGGTCGTCATTTAGCACCATTCCTAGTACACTTTAATTATGGAGGCACTCGAACAACTCAGAAGTTTCGGCGTTTCCGACATAGGTGCTTCCATCTTTCTGCGTCCACCATTTGGCCTTACGCAAACTCCTATAAATCCTAGGTTTTACCTATCACGTCCGTAACTTTGCTCTCAACTGGACCATCAACCTCTTATGTGCAGCTCTTTAACCTACAGGCCATGCCCTACTTCTCGTTACGTCAGTACCGGATGTGACTCACTTTGAATAGAGGTGGTCATGATTCAGAGAGCACTCAGTGCATATCATCATCATCAACAGCAGCAGTAGCAGCTATTCTCAGTCCAGTGCTGGATAATGGTCCTCCCAATTCTCTTCTACAACTAACATCTTGTCGTGAGCAAATATCTCCCACATGGTCTTCTTCTTGCGAGTCTTTTACCGTCCTTTGTAATCCATTCTAGTATTTCAGTTACTCAGCGGCTGTCAGTTCTTTTACCAATACAGAGTGTCCGAGAATTATTGGACATATTACAAAAATATATAAAACAAAACATTAAACAGATAGAAAGAAACTGACTGTACTAAGCCACAAGTTAATAAATTTCGATGTGAGAAGTTTTGGTTTCCCGTAGTAAGTCCAAGCGATACTCGATTTCGTGCCATGTATTGGCAAGCACCTTAGGAGTTATGGAATTAATAGCAGCTGTGATACGCTGTTCAGTTCCTGGGGCCGCGGGTGGCCTAGTGGGCAAAGTTCGTGACTGCCATGGAAAGGACCTCAGGTTCGATCCCAGTTAGGTACCAACGCTCGATACACTAAATATCCACCGTGCGTCAGATGGGCACGTTAAGCCGTCGGACCCCGGGTCTTCCCTCCCCCGGGTAATAAATAAGAGCGTCTTCCTCCCCCTCTCTACTTTGCTTCCCTGTCACTTTCCTATCGGGTTCTCTAGCCTAAATCTCCTAGCTTCCTATTTCTAAGGGTTGTCTAAGAACTGGGGTCAGACACTCGCTTCCTAAAATCCTCTGCATACACTGACCGAAAAAAAAATCCCAACACCACGAAAAAATAGTTGTAGAGGAATGAAATGGCGGCAATACATTTGTATAGGTAACATATTTAATCGATTAAGGTTTCAAGATCACAGCTTATTGTAAGCGCGAGAAGAGCCATTTTAAATGTGAAATGCTGGTACATTAATAACCGGTGTAACCGCCAGAATGTTGAATGCAAGCACGCAAACGTTCATGCATTATGTCGTACAGGTGCTGGATGTCAGTTTGTGGGATGGAGTTCCATGCCTGTTGCACTTGGTCGGTCAATACAGGGATGGTTAATGCTGGTTGGGGGTGACGCTGGAGTTGTCGTCCAATGATGTCCCATACGTGCTCGATTTGTGAAAGATCTGGTGACCTAGCAGGCCACGGCAACATGTCGACACTCTGTAGAGTAGAGCATGTTGGGTTACAACAGCGGTATGCGGACGAGCGTTATCCTGTTGGAAAACACCCCTGGAGTGATGTTTATGAATGGCAGCACAACAGGTTGAATCACCAGACCGACGTACAACTGTGCCGTCAGGGTGCGTCGGATAACCACGAGATTGCTCCTGCTATCATAGGAAATTGCTCCCCAGACCATAACTCCAGGTGTAGGTCCAGTGTGTCTCGGCCGCAGACAGGTTGGTTGCAGGCGCTCACCTGGCCTCCTTCTAACCAACACACGGCCATCACTGGCACCCAGGCAGAACCGGCTTTCATCAGAAAACACAACAGATCTCCTCTCCGTCCTCCAATGAGCTCTAGCTTGACACCACTGACGTCGCAAACGGCAGTGGTTTGGATTAAGTGGAATGCACGCTACAGGGCGTCTGGCTCGCAGCTGTCCTTCAAGTAACCGATTTGTAACAGTTCGTTGTGTCACTGTGGTGGCAACTGCAGCTCGAATTGCTGCCACTGACGCGGTACGATGAGCTTCGGCCATACGCCGTACACGGCGGTCTTCCCTCTCAGTAGTGCCACGTGGCCGGCCGGAACCCGGTCTTCTTGAGGCAGTACCTTCCCTTGACCACCACTGCCAACAATCATGCACAGTGGCTACATTCCTGCCAAGTCGTTCTGCAATATTGCGGAAAGAAAATCCACCTTCTCGTAGCCCTATTACAACGACCTCGTTTAAACTCCGTGAGCTGTTGATAATGGCTTCTTCGACTTCTTAAAGGCATTCTTGACTAACATCAACACCCTACGTCGAATCTCAACGATAACTAACGCTCACGAACGTTACAGCGCGTATTTACAGCAAACCTGCTTTGCATGTTCCGAGGGGCGCTACTAGCGCCACACGTATGCGCCGAGCGCAACATTTGCATAGACGTCATCTTACAGATGTACTCTCACCGCCTACCAACTGTCGTTTATCTAACACAACCCCTTCTTGGTGTTGGGAATTTTTTTCCGTCAGTGTATGATCATTTGCTTCAGTTCCTGCAAATCAGTACAAGGCGTCTGATAGAAACGTTCGTTCACATAACGCCACATGAAATTATCCAATGGAGTTAGATCTGGAGAGCGAGGAGGCCACGGAATGGGACCACCACGCCCAATCCATCTGTTGGGGAAATGCTAATTTAGGCACTTACTTACACACGTTGACCAATGCGAAGGCACGCCGTCTTGTTGGAAAACGACGTTTTCATATCTTTTGATCTGGGATATAGCGAAATTTTCTAGCATATCCAAGTAAACATTACCATTTATGGTTTCTTCGCAGAAGAAGGAAGTGCCAATCACTTCTCTTTTTGATAGGGCGCACTACACATTAAATTTTGGAGAACCACGTTCCAGTTCAATAGCAGCATGAGGCGGTTCATTACCCCATATCCTACAGTTGTGACGATTCACAATACCTGATACATGAAATGTGGATTCATCACTAAAAATCACAGTACTGAGAAAGTTTTCGTCGTTTTCCACTCGATTCAGCATATCAACAGCGAAATCGTATCACAGAGTGTGCTCATTTACATGCATCTTTTGCACTATTTGAATTTTATAAGCATGAAACTTTAGTTTCTTGTGGAAGATATCGTGAACTGTCGATTTCGGAATGCACAGTTCTCTGCTTGTTTTACGAACGAATTTCCTGGGGCTTCGTCGGAAACTTTCATTAACTTGGTCAACCATCTCACCGCTAACGCTAGGCCTACCGGCTCCTCCACGATGTTCCACATTGCCAGTTTCTTTAAACTGCTTCATCCACCGCTTACTTGAATTCGTTGACGGAGGATTACAACCATACTCTAAACGGTGCCGTCTTTTAACTTTAATTACAGACTTTAATTCCGCAAGCCATAACACACACATCGCCTTCTGCTGTATGGATGACATGACTACTGATTGCGCATTTCTCATACATTTCTAATCAGGCCACGCCACCTATCGGATTTAGGGAATAACAATTCTGCAAAACAAAAATATAGAAACCGTGTTAGTAATGCGTGACATAGAAAAATAGACAATGCTCATATTTTTTTTTCTGTTCATAATTTTGTAATGTGTCCAGTAATTCTCGAACACCCTGTATATCCATCCCACTATCACTTGAGGACACTTGCTTTGATCATGATGTTCTCCCCACTTGTCATTTTCTTGATCCATCAGTTTCCCCTTCGATATTTCCTGTTTGCTGGAAGCATGCACCTCTGTCTACTTCTTTCGTCTGTCCCCAGCCTCTGCATGTCTTTTTTAGTTAGGGTCCATGTCTCAAATCCATATGAAAGAGCTGATAGGGCGCATTGATTAAAATAAACAACCTTTTTTTTAAACATAACGGTACATTGCTCTTTAAAATTTTACCGTTTTCTTTATTGTACTTTTAACGCCTGTTAATTTTTTCTTCGATGTAGCGTTTGCTTGAGATTTGGAGATTTGTTGTCCAAGACAGATTCAAGTATCAGGAACTTCTGAATTTCCCCATCAATTCTAACTATTGAGCTCTGTGGAAGCATTGTATACCAATTTAGTTTTCTGTAAGATCATCTTACCACCGACATAGCGCGGTTGGTTAAGGCGCCGTGTGTGAGGCAGACGTTTCTGTCGGGTGTCCGAATCCCGGTCGTTCCGGCCATCTAGTCAGCGGCTCTTTCGGGGGTTTTTTCCTCTGACTCCCTGGGCTTGGGAACTAGAATGCGTAGATGGTTCCCTGCGAAGTCTTATCTCAGACGCACTCTACCCCTTACCCACATGCAGCAGAGGAATGGCAAGGCAGCGACATCAATTTGCCAGTGACCCACAAATGCGCATAATTGTCTTTACGGGACTCAACCCGTCATAGACGGACGAGACAGAGAGAGAGAGAGAGAAGATCATCTTTAATCCCATTTCTTTACTCTTATCAGCAAATTCCTGGATCATATTCTGCAGCTCTGAAAGAGTAACTGCAAAACAAATTATGTCGTTAATGATATACACTGTATTGACAAAAGTCACCGGACACCCCTTCAAAAGCAAATGAACGGATCCTCTACGTTGTTATGATGCGCGGTACAGCTGCAAAGGGTATAAAAATAAGTCTGCAGCTGACCGGTATCATATCGCACTGCGAGGTTGAGTGAAAATGTCGCTGCGGGAGAGAACAGACTTTGAAAAAGGAATGATTGTTGGTTTGTCCATAAGAGAAACCAGACTTTGAAAAAGGAATATTAATGGGTTGTCCATAAGAGAAACCGAGAGGCGTTTAAACATACCCAAGTCAACTGCTTTGGATGTACGGAATAATTGGAAGACACATGGCGTGCCTGAAGCAGCAAATCGTAAAGAAAATCAGTTATAGAGGACGTCGAAGCCTCAGGAGAGTCGTTACAGCTAATCGACGGATTGCTGCACAAGACCTCAATGTACAGGTGAGTAAAAATTCTGGAACCTCACTATGTACACGTACCATTTGCAGAGAACTTCATTCTATGGGTTACCGTGGTCATGCGGCTGCTCATAAGCCTTTCATCTCCACTCGGAATGCTACTCGTCGTTTAGCATGGTATAAAGAACATTTATCGTGGACGGAAGATCAATGGAAACGGGTCCTATGACTGATGAATCCAGATACACGATCCACCAGTCTGATGGCCGTGTGTGGGTATGGTCGCACGGGGAAACGCTATTTACCACAGTGTACTGTTCCTACGGTCAAGTTTGGAGCTGGCAGTGTACTCGTGTGGGGGTGGTTTTCGTGGTATGGTCCCTGTTCATTGGTTATCATGGACAAACCTGTTAACCAGCACGTTTACCTCGATATTCTGGACAATTATGCCCTTCCCACTCTGTGGCAATACAATGGAACTGAGCCTTGTTGGTACCAGCAGGATAATGCACCGAGCCGTAAAGCAAGGACTGTTACGGCGTGGTTTAACGATAATTACGTATCGTGTGTGGACTGAGCTGCACAGAGCCCTAATCTTAATCCATAGAATACCTATGGGTAGAATTAGAGCGTCGCATAAGAAGTTTGGAATCAAGGCCTACTACTAAGCAACAGTTAGAGGCAGCATTATGTCCTGAATGGAAGCGCATACCTATCGCTGTGTTCCCAAACCTTGTCGAAAGCACGTCTCGAAGGGTCAGTGCATGCATTAAGGCCAAAGGTGGACAGACACCGTACTAATGTATGTCAATAAATGCTATGTTGTGTTTCTCCTCTAGGTGTCTGGTGACTTTTGTCAATATCGTCAGTGTACTGTATACAAGGTATGAAAGAAAGTTGGCGCAAAATATGATCCTACATTAAAATGTGTTCTAAACTACTCTAAAAAGAGAGTATTCATGGGATACCTGGTTCCTGGACAACGCGACGCTCTCAATCCCTGTCGCTGGTGGACGAGCCTACCGCTTGGCAGGTATGTAGGTAGTAGGACATCTTCATTCACTTAGACGGTAATTAGATGTTAGTATGGATAAACGACATGAGTTAATACAGTTTGGGTCACTTTATTGCGGAGGTGGTACAGCAATTGCGATATCCCAGTTCGACAGTATCAGCATTTCATCGTGGACATCGCTCTGAGCGGAGAAAGGTGGTGGATGAACGTGACCGTCAACATCTGACTCGCATAGCTGCAATCAACCGGAGAGCGACAGTGGCCCAAATCACTACCGACTTCAACGACGGCCGTGCCAGAAACTTCTCCATCAAAACCACCAGTCGATCGTTAGCCGCAATACGTCATGGGTGCCGCTGACCTGCCAGAGTTCCATTTCCAACTCCACATCACCAGACTGTACGGCTCAACTCGAACAAAGAACATCGGTACTGTACCTTGGATTTCTGGAGTCGGGTCTCCTGGTCTGATGAGTCCAGTTTTCAGTTATTTTGAGCGGACTGGAGGGTGCGGACTTCGTAGAAACCGCACGAAGCGATGGACATGCCAAAAATAAACTGCTCAGGCTTGTGGAAGCTCGGTCTGGGGCATTTTCAAGTGGCACACGTTGGGACCTTTGGTACGTCTAGACGCATCTCTGAACGGTACACGCTAGTTGTCCATCTTTGCATACCATGTGCATCCGCTCATGGTCATCATGCACCCATAGGGCAATCGAATCTTCCAAAAAGAAGATGCGCCTTTCCACAGAACCGTGGTCATCAGAACATGGTTAGAAGACAATTCCGTAGAGGTTCCCATCCTAGAATGGCTTTTCCGTTCACCGGACATGAAACCCGTGGAAAATCTTTGGAATGCTATCGAAAATTTCGGTGTAGCTTTGGATTCCAAACCCAGGAATGCGACTGAATTATGAACAGCGGTGCAGCAAGCATGGGTGGAGATACCTATGGAATGCCCTCGTGACCTAATGGACTCAATGCGTCGCCATATGGCTGCCCTTACTCGGGCGTAAAGTGGCCCTATCTTTTATTTGGTAGGTATCCCATGGTTTCTGTACACTCAGTGTATGTCATCAGAAAAAACACAGCCTTCTAAAAGCATATTATTCAGGACTTTGTTTTCCTGACGTAAAGCGATCAAGTTAACTTTTTATGTTTTGTGACGTTCATTGGCTTTCGGAAGACAATGCTTGGGACGATTCTGGAATTTAAGAGTGGAAGTACTGCCTTTTTGAAAAAATTTTCTTAATTTTTTGAGCAGGAAAGTGTGAATTGCTTGAGAATAGTGTGTGATTAAGACATTTAGAATTTTTTACATATATTTCAAGCCACCGTAGTTGTCTTAATTTCAGAATTCAACACCATAAAATTAGTTCCTTGTGTTATTGAAATCATTGCATGCAATCGTGACAATGTCCTTTGAGCATCAAATGAAAAATTAAAATATTAATCATTTTTTCTTATGAAAGAACTGCTGGCATAGTCTCCTGAAAATACAAGAAGTTTGCAAGGTCCTTAAGTGAATACGAACAGAATTTTTTAACATGAGCCACAATTTGAAAGAGGAAAGATTGTGTCAGTATTTATAAACCTGTTTGTAACATTGAGTGATAAAGAACACCTTAATTCTGCAAGGCGAATTTAAAAAATTCGCAGCACACAGCGCAAAGATTTCTTTTTTCCTTTTAGAAAAAGGTGCCAACGGACAGTTATCCTGAATTGGTATTACATTTAACCAAATCTTTTGATTCAGAGCGCGTATAAGACCAAACCTTGTCAACAATGCTACATATAAAGAAGAAGTAACGAGCATCCCTCACACACAGCCATCCTAGAGGAATCCTTATTAAAGCAACAACAAGAACAGAACAGCAGCTTAATCACATCTTGGATGAGTCATTCTTCTCCTTCAAATGCAGGCAAGAATAATGAAACGAATTCTTCAAATACTGTAAATGTGATAAATAAATTTAATGAATTTATTCTTCATTTTTTCAACTCTATTTCAAGAACCGTTCAGCCTGATACAGTGCTGTATTGCACTGATAAGTTACATGAAATGGTCTAAATAAGTATTACAACGCGCCAAGTGTGGGGCCAGGCTTCCCGATCCTGTTCATTTTGTGGTAGTGAAAAGTATTTAGGTCTCTTTTCTATGACACACACTACTTGGAAATCCACTTCAGAAGTAATTTCTCAATGCAGCGCAGTGTTAAATGTGTAAAAGTCTTATCGAATAACGAAGCAAAGTTCTTAATGAAAATAATCCTACACCCGAGGCAAAACCTGCGGTTTTCCGAACTTCAAACCGAAAAGACTGTCTCACCAAATGATAATTTAGGTCGGATGTCTCCACCCCCGTGACATCGGTAAATTATTCAACAAGGATATGTTAACTGGGTCGGAATAACATATAATGAGGTGAGCACCGAAGCTTTTTTAAGTTGTTTTTTTCCTCTTTTTTGCAAGAAATTTACGTTGTAAGATATGATACGTTTTTAGAAAGGGATTTATTGATATTTAGTGAGTATATAAAACTTATCTAATTTTTTTGGAGCCTAAAGGCGTTCTGGATGTTTAAAAGAAAATGAAATTACAGGGATTATTTGTTTCTTTTTTCTGAAAAAAGTTCAATGAATGTTCTGTAAAGCTTTGAGTTAATTACTTTTGTGAAATACAGATATAAAATTGAATAGTAGAAGTTTATGGGTTTTTTTATAACCAAGCCTCAAGCCATTTCTTTCTGGGGCTCCGGAGAACTTCAGGTACGTCAACGATGGCATTTATGAATAGGTTGACAAACCAGCAAAATTATATTGGATCAAACGCATGGAATGGAATAAAATCAATTTAAGGACGGCTCCCTCGAGAATTTATGATATCAAAATTTATGCTTGCTTCATCATCATCATCATCATTGTCAACCATTATCAATCCACTGCTGGACGAAGGTCTCCCAAGTTTCCTCCACAACGGTCTGTCTTGTGCCAGTCTCCTCCATGTCACTCCCGCATACTTTCGAATTTCATCCACCCATCTTCCATGTGGTCTTCTTCTGGGTCTTTTCCTGTCCCTTGGAATCCAATCTAAAATTTCGGCTGTCCATCGATGGTCTGTTCTTCTGGCAGTATGTCCAGCCCATTGCCATTTCAGGGATTTAACTCTGATCATGATGTCTTCCACTCTTGTCATTTTTCAGATCCACATGTTCCTCTTCTTATCTCTCCTGGTTACACCAAGCATGCACCTCTCCATGCTTCTTTGAGTTGTCTGCAGCCTTTGTATGTCTCTTTTAGCTAAGGTCCACGTCTCTGCACCATACGTAAGCACTGGAAGGATGCATTGATCAAACACTTTTCTTTTAAGACATAATGGCATATTGCTCTTGAAAATTATGCTGTTTCTTCCAAAAGCTCTCCAGGCAAGTTTTGTACGCCGATTAATTTCTTCACCAATGTGACCCTCACTTGATATCTGCTGTCCAAGATAAACCTACGTGTCTGTTATCTCCAGCTTTTCTCCATCAATCGATAAATCTTCATTTCTTGTAAAAGCATTGTACATCACTTTTGTCTTCTGAAAGTTCATTTTTAATCCCACTTCTTTACTCTCGTCAGCAAGTTCCTGGGTCATACTCTGTAGCTCTGATGGGGTAGTTGCAAAAATGACTATGTCATCAGCAAAACGAAGGTGGGTTAGATAATCTCCATTAATCTTTATCCCTTTGTTTTCCCAGTTCAGTGATTGAAAGACATTTTCCAATGTGGCATTAAAGAGCTTCGGAGATATGGTGTCACCTTGTCTCACTCCTTTCCAATTTTTATGTGTGTTGTATTTTCAAACAGCCGAATCTTTTGCACTTGCATTTTCATAGATGTTATTAATAATATTAATGTATGCATCTTCAATACCGCAGGATTTCAGAGCCATTGCAACTGCTGATGGTTTCACCGAATCAAAGGCTTTTTCATAATCGATAAAAGCCATGCACAATGGAAGTTCATATTCCCTCGCTCTTTCAATTAGTTCTCTCAGTACGTGGATATGATCTATTGTGCTGTAGCCACTCCTGAATCCAGCTTGTTCTCTCGGTTGAGCCATGTCCAGTGTCACCTTCAAGCGGTGTAAAAGAATTTTAGTGAAGATTTTATAAACCACTGATAGGAGGCTGATAGGTCTGTAGTTCCTGAGATCCTCAATGTCACCTTTTTTATGTAGCAAGATCATTGTAGCGTTGTTCCAATCCTCAGGAATTTTCCCTTCATTAAGGCATCGAGTGAAAATTTGGGCGAGTACTGTTTCGATTTCTCTACTTGCTTCTTGTATGATGTCTACAGTAATTCCATCTTCTCCTGGAGCTTTTCCCCGCTTCATGTTCTTGATTGCATGTGCAACTTCTGCTGGAAGGACTGGAAGAACTCTGGTACTGGTACCTTTCATGATGTCTGGAGTACATGTATCATCCCTTTCATATAATTTGGAGTAGAAATCTTTCACTCTTGTCAAAATTTCGCCTCTATTTCTTGTTACAGAACCATCTTCTTTTCTCAGTGCCATAATCTGTTTTTTCCCCTTACTGAGATGTCCCTTTGCTATCTTTAGGCTTTGGTTGTTTTCAATTGCTTTCCTTACTAGTTCACAGTTGAATTTCCTTACGTCTTCAGTGATACTTTTTCGTACTGTCTTGCATAGCTCTATATATTCCACTTTGGAAGTCACATCTTCTTTAGTTGTCCTCATCACTCTTCTTTTTTGCATCAACATTTTGGTTTTTCCTGATAATTTGTTCACATGCAATTTGTTCTTAGACCCAGCTAATTTTGTTGCTGTTTCCATAAGAGCTTTGGTTACTTTTCTGTTAACTTCAGAAATATCCACTTCTTCCGATGTTAGGGCCTTCTAAAGCAGAGAATCTGTTCTTCAGTTCCAATTTGAAGGTATTATGGTGTTTTTTAAGGTTGGCTATGTCAATACATTTTGTTTGTCTTATGAGCTTGCTACGTTCGAGTTTAGTGTTGAGGTGCATCTTACATCTCACCAATCTATGGTCACTACCTGTGTTGAACTTGTTTAGCACACTGCAGTCTTCTGTGACGAATTTTTTGTTACACATAATAAAATCAATTTCACTTGTCGTACAGTGCTGTATATAGTGTTGTATAGGCTTCCGTGACGAAATGGTTTCTGGGCCATCTTTTTCCCAGAAACTGCTTTTCTCTCTCTTCAATGGTACGTTGACTCTACAACAATTCATGCTTATGTGTGCGATGACATTGAACTTGTCCGGTGGGCTTAAATAAACATATTGCTTTTGTGTTTCCTTTCCTTTCTTTCCTTTTCGTCAAAATGAATGAAAACAAAGCAGAAAATTTCTGTATTTTGGAAGTTATGGTGTAAAAGCACGATTTCCGTTATTACAATGTCTTCATGCATGCACACATACACTCACGGACAATGAAATTTGCGCACCTAGAAGACAACATGCTATAACCGCGAAACTTTGCAAATAGCTAGAGTATGTGGTGGTATGCAAATGATCCACGTTTGCTGCGAGTGCGCATGACCGCACACCCTGTGGTGGCGCTGCAAGCATGAACCGGCAGCCTTATAAACCGGCATGTAGTCGATGCCCCATGAAAGCGAAAAGCACCGGCTGATGCAAGTAAGAGTACAGAGTGACAAAAATGCCGGGTAGATGCCAGGGACGTCGATTTACGCAATTTACGGACTTTGAGAGAGGCGTGATCATCTGGCTGAAAACCGCAGGATGGTCTGCGCGCCGTATATCCCGCGACGTGGATCGTTCTGACCATAGCATCCAACTTTGTTAGAAGCAGTGGACACGTTACGGCTCTTCTACACGGCGGAGCGGCTCCAGACTGACCAGGAGGACCACCTGTAGAAAGGATTGACGGCTCGTGAGCCAGGCACGAACGGATCCCACGGGAACCCGGTCCACTACACAGGTAGATGTAGCGACTCCTGTGTGCACACGAACCATTTTCCGACGCCCCGCGGAAGCGAATCTGCGATCCCAGCACCTCTTACGTGTGCTGCCATTAACACCGGAACATCGCCTGCTCCGTGTGCAGTGGTGCCAGGGCAGAGCGACGTGAAACGCCACAGACTGGCGTCGTTTGGTGTTTAGCGATGAGTGCCGCTTCGCTGTGGAGACAGATGATCATCGTGTCCGGGTGTGGAGGTCCCCGGGTCAACGGCGCAATCCCAACTTTGCTATCGAAGGCCACATCTCACCCACTGCAGGCATTATAGTCTGGGGAGCCATTGTATACGATTGCCGATCAACACTAGTAGTGGTACGTGGATCATTGGTGGGCCAGAGGTATGTGGATGAGATCCTACGGCCCCATGTGCTTCCATTCCTGGCTGGGATTCTAGGTGCGCTATACCAGCAGGATAATGCCCGCGGGTTGTCCAGGACTGGCTACGTCATGTCCAGACACTTCCATGGCCTGACCGCTCCCCGGACATGTCCCCTATCGAGTATGAGTGGGACCAGTTATAACGCCGGCTGCTTCCGTGTGGCACTATCTGGGATTTGGAGCATACCGTCCAACACGTGTGGGTCAATCTACCGCAGGACAACATCAGGAGTCTGTTCGCCTCCATGCCGGACGGTATTGCAGCATATATTGCCGCACGAGGCGGTGCGACGCGCTATTGAAGATGACCGGACTGCGTGCCACATATTCCTCTGTAATTTTCCTGCAGCTATGTTTTTGCCTTCATGTGTATCATTCATCTGTATCATTACGTCCATAAAATTTCAGTTCAATCCAGTGCTTCTTTTTTGGTGCGCAAATTTCATGCCGCCCGGTGGCGCAGTGGTCTAAGCCATGGCCTCTGATCATTCGTCCAAAAGGGGTCCGGGTTCGAATCCCGTTGATGCATGGATGTTGTGTTTGTCTTATGGCACTGACTCTCTTCCTTCCCTGGAGCCAGTGACCCAAAATAAGGGACAGGAGACTGCTTATAGCCCAATGAGTTGCTCACGGTGGTCGTTAAACTTCCAATCAAAGAAAAAAAAAATCATTGTCCGTGAGTGTATAAACAGACGAGCGCACGCGCGTGTGTCTTTTAGCACGCTTTTAAAAAAGAAAGCAAGTGCTTGCATTACCACGTCCGTCCGTCTGTAGACCCCACGTAGCTGCACCTATCAGCCCGATTTGAGAAATCCCTTTGCTTCGGAAAGCATGCACTTTGAAAACGATAATCCACTCCTTTCGGTCATCTTCCGATGCATAATTTCCCCTCTAGGAGGCGTGAGGGCAAATGTTATTAAATTCAAAGTACATTCGAATCCATAACAATTTCTTTTTTCTTAAAGTCCGACTGTAGCAACGCCTTTATTCCGTTTGATAACTTTTACGGTGAAGACCAATTTGCGACCAGTTTTTCCTTTAAATAATGTATACATTTGCCGATGTAAAGCTTAAAATTATATATCATATTTATTTTTTCTCTATTTGCGCTTCTAGAAGTCCGATTTGAATTTGTTTCATTTATTTTTTTCATCTGATAGCACTCATTGGGGAGAATATTTTGCATATAATTTTTAATTTTTCGTAATAAACAATTTCACTTAGCGTACATTTCTGTTTGCATCATATTTGCACCGTATCTGTGCTCCTAAAAGCGCAACTGAAAGAAAAAAGAATTAATCAACGGAACAAGTTTTTGCTGATCTTTCATCTGAAAAACAGTACACAATTTTTCGCTAGGAGCAGTAAATGTGTATCATAATTTTCCCGATATCTCAGCTTCTGAAAGTTTAACTTTGAAAATTCTTTCTGAGGCGAAACATTTTCTCCGTGTGGTCATCTCTTTCTTGCTCTAATGAATAAAGACCGAACGGATTCCATAGTTTTATTCACTTTTTTACTGTGAAAGGAAAGAAGTAGAAATATTGTGATCATGCGAAACGTTGTCGTTATTTTATTGCCCTGAATATTTTAACCTTTATATGATAATTTGTAAGAAAGTTTGCAAGGGGTACAATTATACATTATAAGAGACGCATTGAATGGCAGTAATTCACTCTCTCAAACAAACAAACAAATAAAAGCTAACAAATAAAAAACAAACAAAAGCTTACAAACAAAATGCAACACCAGGAAATTGCTAATCTAGCAAATGACGCGAAACATACACGATACATAAGAAAGTAGAAACGTATGAAGTACTAACATTTTCAGATATAAAAAAATTCTAAGCTGGAATAGAAGTTTCACAGAGCCGTACTAGTATGAAGTAAATCCTCCCTGGAGAGCAGTGCGCTGGTACATCCCACACAGGATGGAATTTTGCAACGTTTTACAGAGAGAATCCTGAGGCACAGAACATCACGCTTCCTCGAGACAGAATCGCAGGGTACCTGCTGTCAGAGGTGGTTGATACAGAGTCTGGAAAATTTCTTTTGCTCAGAAGCCGTTCACTATGGAATACATTTTGTTTATATTTCCTGCTTAAAATAATGTACAGCTTTCCCGATTTCTCTGCTTCTAAAAGTCCAATTTAGAAAATCCTTTTCCCATTATATAGTTTCCGCAAATAGTAAACTATCTAGAACATACACTATCTACCAACAAGTAATTGGACACTTGTGATAACAAATGAAAACGAAGTTTATTCACCTTCAACACTTGGTGAATCCTCCACGATGCGGCGATTACAGCTGCGACCCTCCGGGGCATACTCTCAACCAGGCGTTGTACGACGGCTAGCGGTATTTTCTTCCACTCGGCTTGGAGAAGACAGGTCAGTTCCTTCACCGATTTCGGACAGTGGGGGCACCCCTTAAGTCGACGCTCCAACTCGTCCCAGAGGTGCTCGATAGGGATAAGGTCCGGGCTCTGAACAGGCCAGTCCATTCGATTTACCCCATTGTCACCATACCAAGCCATGGTGGACTTCGCAACATGACAGGTGGCATTGTCATCCTGAAAGTAACATGGGTCCACCCCGTAAAACTGCCACAACGTAGGATGCGCATGGTCATCCAAAATGGTGCAGTAGGTCTCGGCGTTGAGTCTACCAGGAATTGCGATTAAGGGTCCCGTGCCATACTAGGAGAAACACCCACATAGCCTAATTCCACCGCAGCCGAACTTCACAGTTGGCACAATACATTCCGGCAGGAGGCGTTCTCCAGGCAGACGCCAAACCCAGACCCTGCCATCCGAACGGTAGAGGGTGAACCTTGATTCGTCGCTCCAGAGAACCTGTTTCCACTGTTCAACGGTCGACTGTCGACGTTCTTTGCACCACGTTAGCCGAGCAGCGCTATTGGACTTGGTCATCAAAGGCTTGTGGGCGGTTGCACGTCCATGATAACCGAGCAGATGGGCTTCCTTACGGATGGTATTCATCGAAAGAACACTCCCGGATGCCTGTTGAAACTCCTCGCGGATGTGGCCAATTGATTTGGTGCGGTTCTTCCGAATTTCTCTGGCTGGCACCCGTCGGTCTCTAACTTCCAGTTTTGTGGGTCTGCCGGGTCGGGGCACATTCCGACAGTCACCTCTCATCTTCCACTGGCCAATCACGTAGGCCACTGTCGATTTTGGGTACTTCAACTCGCTGGATATGTTACGTATGGCTCGGTCATTTCTGTGATATCCGACGATTACACCTTTCTCGAAATCAGAGAGCTCCGAACTGCGTGGCATCTTGCATGCGACTGGTTGTGTTGTTGTTTCCCACACGACATTTAACGGCGGCGGCCGTGACGTGTATCAGAACCGCAGATATCGTCGATTGCAGTGGTGTTCAATTACTTGTTGGTAGATAGCGCATTTTTTGCCTTTTTCATGATTCACAGTTCTTACGCTAGGGAGCATCGGTATGTATTTCCATTTGCAAGAGTACTTCCGGTTGTAAATATGCGATGGAAAAATTGATTCTTCGGTAGGATATCCATCACTATGAATAACATTTTCGCTCATTTTCTTCTTCGAATAAGACAGAATTTTCGCTCAAGTAACATAAAGTTAAATTACGTATCCTTCATGTCTTGGCTATTAATTCTTTGATTTAAAAACAATTTTTTATTCGAACATCTTCGGGTATGAGAAAGATTTTGCTTACAGTTAGTGATATTTCGTAACGTCTCAAGTACACAGTGCGTCAAAGAATTTTTAAGAATAGGTCTGTAAAATGAAATAGAAACAAGAAATTATAATTTGTTTTGGTTTGCTATTCAAAATAACTCCCTCAGGCTTCAATACACTTGTTACAGCGATTTAATAATGATTCGAATGCCTGTTCCAGTTCACTTTGCGGAATTGCCTCCAAAGCACGCTCGAAGCTGTTTGTATGGTCGAAATTTCAACAAAATAACACCCTTTTAACGTCATTTTAAGTTTTGGGAACGAAGAAAAGTCGCAGGGTGCTAAATCAGGCGAATACGGTGAATGATTCAACACACAGACGTTATTTTTCGCCAAAAATCTACGAGCAAGAAGTGAGGTGTGACTGGGTGCATTATCGTGCAACACTCACTAACTGTTTTCATCCCGATATTCTGGACGAATGCGACGAATTCTGCCCATCAAACGCCTCAAAACATTTAAATAAAACTCACCAGTAATTGTTTGTCCACTTGGAACAAATTGTTTGTGGATAAATACCCTTACTATCGAAGAATGTAATGAGCATTGTTTTGATTTTCGATGGAACTTTTCTTGTTTTTTGGCTTGTGGCGAGTTTTTTTACTTCCATTCCGCACTTTGTCGCTTTGTTTTAGGATCATATTGAAAACACCATGTTTCATTACCAGTAACAATTGGTTTTAAGAAGTTTGGATCATTTTCAGCGACTGAAATGATGTCTCTGCAATGTGCACTTCTCCTTGATTTTTGTTCATTGGTTCACGTGTGTGGAACAAATTTAGCACAGACTTTCGTTTTGCCCAAATCTTCATGCAATATGGTTCGAATCGATTCTTTGTTGATGTTTAAAGACTCTTCCATCATTCTTAGTGACGCACATCTATTGTTTGACACGAAATCACGCACTTTTTCAATAATCTCAGGCGTCCTAGATGAACTTGGTCTCCCGGTATGCTTATCATGTTCTAGCGTCTCTCTTCCGTCCAAAAAAGCTTGTGCCACAGGAAAACATGTGATCTATTTAAACAAAACTCACCGTAAACTTGTTTCATCATTTGGTACGTTTCCGAGGCACTTTTACCAAGTTTTGCGTTAAATTTAATAACAGCCCTTTGTTCCATCTTAATAATTCAACATGAAAAAAATTTTACTTCTCTAATGAACGCCCGTTTCGTTTGAGTTACTTTAACAACTGCGTAGTACTTTTGGCAGAATGCAAGCAGATGGTCACGGTTTATAACGCATTCGCGATTACACAGGTGGCGCTACCGTAGGCTGAAATCTAGCGCCAGTCTTAAAAATTCTTTGACACACTGTGTAGGTGTTTCTAGTCGCAAATGTTTTGCCCATTCTAAAAGTCCTATTGAAAAAAAAAAACTATTTTTTTCCCTTGTAGAACAATTCACTTAGTAAAACAAGCCAACAATGAGTTTGTTTAAAGAATGTGAGCCGCCCCGGTGGCGCAGTGGTCTAAGCGATGGCTTCTGATCATTCGTCCGAACGGGGTCCGGGTTCGAATCCCGGTGAGGCATGGATGGTGTGTTTGTCTTACGGCACTGGCTCTCTCCCTTCCCTTGAACCAGTGACCCTAAATTAGGGACGGGCGACTGCTTATAGCCCATTGAGTTGCTCACGGTGGTCGTTAAACCTCCAATCAAAAAAAAAAAAAAAAAAAAAAGAATGTGAAGTTTCTACCCTAGGTGGCTGGCAAATATACATTTTCTTTTTCGCTGGTTTTCTCCTTTTCTAAAATTCTCTTTGAAAATACGTCTTGTGCCAGAAAGAATTCAAAAGACGTGCTCATTACACCCAATAATTCGGTATCATCTTTCTTGTAAAATATGTTTTAATCAGATTTTTTTAACATGCACCACTGTTGTAGCAAATTATCAAAATAACGAAAAAGAAAGAAATACAAAAAAAATGACGCTCTTGCTGTTATCTAAAAGTCCAAAAATGTTCAGTTTATTGTTTTTTTATAAGCTAAAATTGATACGAACACGAATGTCATAAATTGCGCTCCTCGCTCATTGACGAATGTTTCTATGAATAGGCGCTCTTCGCCCATTTGGCGAATGTTTCGTATGAATAGGCGCTCCTCGCCCGTTTGGCGAATGTTTTATGATAAGCGCCCCTTGCCCATTGGCGAATTACAGAATGTGTGTTTTTTTTTTTTTTTTTTTGGAACCACATAAATTCTACTCAAAACACATAGATCGATATCATTTTTCAGGAATGGGGAAATTTAAATTTATCTTAGTCCTTTGTCTCACAAATTCTGCTCCTAATTTTTACTTTACATATTTATGTTCTTATTCAGGGTTCAATGACTATCATGAACAGCTCTAACGACTACAAAAAGTTTGCAACGTATACTCTAATATAACTTTCTTTCATAGTTCCTGTATCTATATAAATTTGGTTCATTCTCTTTAAGAAGTTTCTACCTTAACGCTATATTTTCTCCCTCGACTGAATGTCATTTTGGCAACGTGAATTGAGGTCGGAGATTGAGCGACGTATGTGAAGAGTAGTGATAAAAAGATTGTTTACAATGTATGTTCGCTGGCTTACGAGCTGTGAGGCTGGCTTACTGGCTGCGTGGCGTTCTAGCTAGCTATGGTACTTTGCTTTCTATACAGTTGATTTACGTAAAATTGCCTTTTTACGTTAACCATTTGGAGTTGTTAGTTGGATGTTTTCAGTCTCTCATTTTTGAAGCTCGAATTTGCTAGAAGTGGATTTTTATATTGTTTCGAACTTATAGCTTTAACCTGTTACCAAGGTTGTTTATACATGAAGAATAGAAGTTGTTTATACACAGTCGAGTCATATTATTGTAACCACCTCCTGCTTTTGATGTCAACAGCACGTAACCAATGAAAGAAGGCACGTGTCGTGAGCTGGCTTGAAGGGTATATAAGGTGTGCTGTAGGCAATCTGAAAACATATCACTCGTTGCTGTCATGGATAAAAGGAGCGATTTATCAGATTTGTAAAAAGGGATGATTATCAGCTTTCGGGCCAAGGGTGGCAGTATTTCTGAAACAGCGCAGTTTGTGAACTGGTCGCGTGCTGGTGTGGTTAAAGTGTATCGTGATTGGAGGAATGGCACCATTGTGACTAAGCGATGTGGAAACTGCGGAGCACCACGTGCCATTGGTGTGAGAGATAAATGTCAGCTGCAAAGGTGCGTGAGGGCCGATCGACACGCTGCAGTGGAGCAACTCACTGGCCTAATGAACCAGGGGGGCTACCAGAAGTGTGTCTAAAACAACAGTTCAGCAAGCCCTGCTGCGTATGGGCTGCGATGCATATGGATGGTCACTGCACCTTTGGTAACGAAGGTGTGTCGGCACAAAAGGTTTACATTTGCACGGTAGTATCGGAATTGGACCTCCGTTGATTGGCAAAGGGTTGCCTTCTCCGATGAGTCACGTTTTCTGATTCATCGAACAGATGGACGTTGGCGTATAAGGCGAGAAACATCGGAGAACAAACACTCTTCAACCATTTTTGGAAGAAAACTAAGCTGGTGAGGGCAGTGTTACGGTCTGGGGAATGTTTTCGTGGCATTCTCTGGGTCCACTCATTCATACGGAGGGCACTATGGACCGAATTCGTTATGAATCCATCCTTACAGACCACGTACACCCATACACGCTGATTGTGTTACCTGTGGAGTATGGGATCTTCTAGCACGAAAATGCGACGTGTCACATAGCTAGAAATATTCGAGAGTGGTTGGAAGTACTTCTCTGGCATCCTAATTCCAGACTTAAACCCAATTGAGCATCTGCCGGACCACCTCGATCGTGTCGTTCGCTTTATGGATCTTCCCCCACGCACCCTCCAGCAGCTGTCAGATGCATAGCAGTCAGCATGGCTCCACATACCTGTGAACACCGTGCAGCACCTTATTGAGTCACTCCCAGCCCGTCTACCTGCTGTCCGCTCTGCACACGGCTGTTACTCTGGATATTAGCTGATGGTCACAATAATGCAAATCGACCGTGTACATGAAGAATATTACACGTTATAAATAATACGGTGCCATGTGTTATCTCCTTAAAGTTCCTAAAGGACTGAATAAACGTTGAAATTCCTATAAGTACATCTGTCTTCACTGAATCTTTAGATTTACTCTTGAAGTGAGATTTCTGTGCTTAGTTAAGGATATAAAATTTTAAACTATCAGGGAATAAGCTAAAATGAATCAAGTACGATAGTTAATCAAGATTCAAGCAATGTTACTGTTCTAGGTAAACTGATATTTCCACATAGAATTCTTAAAATCTAAGAACCTCACAAGTGGTGCTACCCTAATTTAGGGACACTGGTTTCAGGGAAGAGAGGAACCTAAGCTGGAACATCATCCATGCCTCAAACAGGACTGCAACCCGGATCCTTCTCGGACGACGGTATCAAATTTATTAAAATATTAAAAATACAAAAGTGTTTCTTCACACTTTTTTCAACGGATGTGCACCCAAGAGTGACGGACGTTCTTGTTTCAAACACCGACTCAGGAAAAATCCTTATCCTTGAGAATTTCTCACAATTTTGGATTTATTAGTGAGTCCGACTGTAATATACGCAGTCGTATCAAAATAAGATGACCACCCCCGGAGTAATCACAGTGTACCCACCCACGCGTATCAGAGAGGGTAAGTGACAAGGTCGACCATACGGAGATATAAGCAGCCGGCCAGGACAGATGAGCCATAGTGTGCAACGTGAGCACAATGGGCAGTGGTAGTGGTTTGACGGACATTCAAAAAGGAATGATCAATGGCTACCACGCCAAGGGCATCTCAGAAACAGCAGACTTCGTGGGCTGTTCGCGAGGTGCCGTAATAAGGGTGCATCAAGAATGGGCCGCTGGCACACCGAGTACCTCGTGACGTATTAACCGTGGAGCACCAAAGACCATCGACCCCAGAGGAGAACGTCGCCTCCGTCGACTGGTAAAGGGCAATCGACGCGCGACAGTGCAGCAATTGACCACGCAAATGAAAGCTGAGGCACTCAGGTAGGTGTCCCCGATAATAGTAGTGCGAACCCTGTTACGTATGGGTCTCCGTAATCGACGTTGCGTCAAGACGCCCGTGCAAACCCAGGTCCATCAGCAACGACGCCTGCATTTCGCATGGAACTACCATCATTAGACAGTTGAAGAGTGGGAAAAGGTTGCCTTCTCTGACGAATCGAGGTTTCTACTCCACAGAAGTGACGGGCGGTGGCGGATATGACGTCAGACACACTAGAACCAACACCCGGACACGCTTGTCGGTCAAGTACAGGCTAACGGTGGCAATGCGCATGTCTGGGAGATGCTTTCCTGGTGTGACCTGGGGCCGCTTGTACAACTGAATGGGTCCCTGTACTCCAATCGCTACCTGTTCACCCTCACTGACCACATGTATACCTTCGTATTGGACGTTCACCCTGGTGGTGATGGTTTCTACCACAGCATAATGCGCCCTGCCATGGCGCTACATGGGGGGCGTGACTGGTTCCAAGAACACGACAGCGATGTCTCCGTTCTTCCTTGGTCGCCCGAACTCAACCCATAGAGCACTTGTGGGACTATTTGGATCGACAGATTGGACGTGCCGACTCAAAAGCACGTTATCTCCTGGACCTAGGTGCTTTGCTGTAGTCCGAATGCTGGGCACATGGGCCTCGATTAACCTGCCAGGGCCTCATTGCGTCCATGCCGCACCGTCTCGCCGCTGTCATCCGGGCAAAGGGTGGTTATTGCCATTATTAGGTAGGCGGTCATATTATTCTGCTGCGACCGTGTATTTATTTCATAAATTACGAATGTCATGCTTTGGTGCATGTGATGTGTTGCGCCAAATCACATTCAAATTGGTTATTCCCATTATTTGGTAGGTGGTCATATTATTCTGATGCGACCGTGTATTTATTTCATAAATTACGAATGTCATGCTTTGGTACATGTGATGTGTTGCGTTAAATCACATTCAAATTGTCTTGAGTGCACACTTCCTGAAAAGATCGTTGTTTAAAATGTTTTTTGATCATGATTGTTTTTGATACAATACGATGGTGTTGTCGTTAAAATTTTCCACGTGTATTGCAGCTATTTAATGAAAAACATTATTCTGAAATTTCTGTGAAATATTATTGTGTTCGCTATGCATTACAGTTATAGACTTTACTTCGTGCTTTTCGTTCAATTTCTCTTCTGAGTAAATCGCGAAGGGAAAACAGAAATCCTTGGGATCTAGAAAATTTTGTATTACTAGGGGCAGCGCCTCTAGGCTTGCCATGCTCGTTTCCAGAGTAGCACTCGGGCCCTACAGCCCGATCTCCAAGTATATCACAGGAAATAAAAATTGCGAAATTCATATAAATTTAAATTTTTATTGTCTGTCTAAGCAAATAAGGCTTGTTATTCCGAAATTTCAGAGTTTTTTTTTACTGTCGTTAATTTTGGGCAGGTCGGACTTTTGTCGTTTGAACTTATAGCACTTACTAAATTTCCCACTAGGGAAAACAAAAGCGGTCCAAAAAGCATTTCCGTAAACCGTTAAGGTGGGCGTCAAGTAATTTTACTTCCTATACTTCCAATGGAAAATTTTTTGTATACATTTCCTTCACAATTAGTGTGTTCACAAGGATGAAAATTTGAACATCGATTAAAATAACTTCATATTATAACTTGGAATACTTAACATTTTCTAAAACATAACCGTAATTATATTAAAAATCAATAACTTCTCCTTTGGTGGTGTTCGAAACAGAAAAAAGATGACGCGACCTGTACTTTGATGTCGTCAGTAGACAAACAAATCTTGGATTGCATAATTACGGTTATGTTTTAGAAAATATTAGGTATTTCAAGTTATAAAATGAAGCTATTTTAATCGATGTTCAAATTTTCATCCTTGAGAACGCATTAATTATCCAGAAAAAATATGGCGCGACCTGTACTTTGATGGCGTCAGTATACAAACAAATGTTGGTTTGCATACTTATGGTTATGTTTTAGAAAATATTAAGTATTCCAAGTTATTAAATGAAGCTATTTTAATAGATTTTCAAATTTTCATCCTTGAGAACGCATTAATTATCCAGAAAAAAGATGGCTCGGCGACCTGCACTTTGATGACGTCAGTAGACAAACAAATGTTAGATTCCATAATTACCGTTATGTTTTAGAAAATATTAAATATTCCAAGTCATAAAATGAAGCTATTTTAATCGATATTCAAATTTTCATCCTTGGGAACGCATTAATTTGTTCAGAAAAAAGATGGCACGTCCTGTACTTTGATGACGTCAGTAGACAAAGAAATGTTGGATTGCATATTTATGGTTAAGCTTTAGAAAATATTAAGTACTTCAAGTTATAAAATGAAGCTATTTTAATCGATGTTAAAATTTTCATCCTTGGGAACGCATTAATTTGTTCAGAAAAAAGATGGCACGTCCTGTACTTTGATGACGTCAGTAGACAAAGAAATGTTGGATTGCATAATTATGGTTAAGTTTTAGAAAATATTAAGTACTCCAAGTTATAAAATGAAGCTATTTTAATCGATGTTAAAATTTTCATCCTTGGGAACGCATTAATTTGTTCAGAAAAAAGATGGCACGTCCTGTACTTTGATGACGTCAGTAGACAAAGAAATGTTGGATTGCATATTTATGGTTAAGCTTTAGAAAATATTAGGTACTCCAAGTTATAAAATGAAGCTATTTTAATCGATGTTAAAATTTTCATCCTTGGGAACGCATTAATTTGTTCAGAAAAAAGATGGCGCGATATGTTCTTTGATGACGTCAGTAGACAAATAAATGTTGGATTGCATATTTATGGTTAAGCTTTAGAAAATATTAAGTACTCCAAGTTATAAAATGAAGTTATTTTAATCGATGTTAAAATTTTCATCCTTGGGAACGCATTAATTTGTTCAGAAAAAGATGGCACGTCCTGTACTTTGATGACGTCAGTAGACAAATAAATGTTGGATTGCATATTTATGGTTAAGCTTTAGAAAATATTAAGTACTCCAAGTTATAAAATGAAGCTATTTTAATCGATGTTAAAATTTTCATCCTTGGGAACGCATTAATTTGTTCAGAAAAAAGATGGCGTGACCTGTACTTTGATGGCGTCAGTAGACAAACAAATGTTGGTTTGCATACTTATGGTTATGTTTTAGAAAATATTAAGTATTCCAAGTTATTAAATGAAGCTATTTTAATAGATTTTCAAATTTTCATCCTTGAGAACGCATTAATTATCCAGAAAAAAGATGGCTCGGTGACCTGCACTTTGATGACGTCAGTAGACAAACAAATGTTGGATTCCATAATTACCGTTATGTTTTAGAAAATATTAAATATTCCAAGTCATAAAATGAAGCTATTTTAATCGATATTCAAATTTTCATCCTTGGGAACGCATTAATTTGTTCAGAAAAAAGATGGCACGTCCTGTACTTTGATGACGTCAGTAGACAAAGAAATGTTGGATTGCATAATTATGGTTAAGCTTTAGAAAATATTAAGTACTCCAAGTTATAAAATGAAGCTATTTTAATCGATGTTAAAATTTTCATCCTTGGGAAAGCATTAATTTGTTCAGAAAAAAGATGGCACGTCCTGTACTTTGATGACGTCAGTAGACAAAGAAATGTTGGATTGCATATTTATGGTTAAGCTTTAGAAAATATTAAGTACTCCAAGTTATAAAATGAAGCTATTTTAATCGATGTTAAAATTTTCATCCTTGAGAACGCATTAATTTGTTCAGAAAAAAGATGGCACGTCCTGTACTTTGATGACGTCAGTAGACAAAGAAATGTTGGATTGCATATTTATGGTTAAGCTTTAGAAAATATTAGGTACTCCAAGTTATAAAATGAAGCTATTTTAATCGATGTTAAAATTTTCATCCTTGGGAACGCATTAATTTGTTCAGAAAAAAGATGGCGCGATCTATTCTTTGATGACGTCAGTAGACAAATAAATGTTGGATTGCATATTTATGGTTAAGCTTTAGAAAATATTAAGTACTCCAAGTTATAAAATGAAGCTATTTTAATCGATGTTAAAATTTTCATGCTTGGGAACGCATTAATTTGTTCAGAAAAAAGATGGCACGTCCTGTACTTTGATGACGTCAGTAGACAAAGAAATGTTTGATTGCATATTTATGGTTAAGCTTTAGAAAATATTAAGTACTTCAAGTTATAAAATGAAGCTATTTTAATCGATGTTAAAATTTTCATCCTTGGGAACGCATTAATTTGTTCAGAAAAAAGATGGCACGTCCTGTACTTTGATGACGTCAGTAGACAAAGAAATGTTGGATTGCATAATTATGGTTAAACTTTAGAAAATATTAAGTACTCCAAGTTATAAAATGAAGCTATTTTAATCGATGTTAAAATTTTCATCCTTGGGAACGCCTTAATTTGTTCAGAAAAAAGATGGCACGTCCTGTACTTTGATGACGTCAGTAGACAAAGAAATGTTGGATTGCATATTTATGGTTAAGCTTTAGAAAATATTAAGTACTCCAAGTTATAAAATGAAGCTATTTTAATCGATGTTAAAATTTTCATCCTTGGGAACGCATTAATTTGTTCAGAAAAAAGATGGCACGTCCTGTACTTTGATGACGTCAGTAGACAAAGAAATGTTGGATTGCATATTTATGGTTAAGCTTTAGAAAATATTAGGTACTCCAAGTTATAAAATGAAGCTATTTTAATCGATGTTAAAATTTTCATCCTTGGGAACGCATTAATTTGTTCAGAAAAAAGATGGCGCGATCTGTTCTTTGATGACGTCAGTAGACAAATAAATGTTGGATTGCATATTTATGGTTAAGCTTTAGAAAATATTAAGTACTCCAAGTTATAAAATGAAGCTATTTTAATCGATGTTAAAATTTTCATGCTTGGGAACGCATTAATTTGTTCAGAAAAAAGATGGCACGTCCTGTACTTTGATGACGTCAGTAGACAAAGAAATGTTGGATTGCATATTTATGGTTAAGCTTTAGAAAATATTAAGCACTCCAAGTTATAAAATGAAGCTATTTTAATCGATGTTAAAATATTCATCCTTGGGAACGCATTAATTTGTTCAGAAAAAGATGGCGCGACCTGTTCTTTGATGACGTCAGTAGACAAATAAATGTTGGATTGCATATTTATGGTTAAGCTTTAGAAAACATTAAGTACTCCAAGTTATAAAATGAAGCTATTTTAATCGATGTTAAAATTTTCATCCTTGGGAACGCATTAATTTGTTCAGAAAAAAGATGGCACGTCCTGTACTTTGATGACGTCAGTAGACAAATAAATGTTGGATTGCATATTTATGGTTAAGCTTTAGAAAATACTAAGTACTCCAAGTTATAAAATGAAGCTATTTTAATCGATGTTAAAATTTTCATCCTTGGGAACGCATTAATTTGTTCAGAAAAAAGATGGCGCGACCTGTTTTTTGATGACGTCAGTAGACAAATAAATGTTAGATTGCATAATTACGGTTATGTTTTAGAAAATATTAAGTATTTCAAGTTATAAAATGAAGCTATTTTAATCGATGTTAAAATTTTCATCCTTGGGAACGCATTAATTTGTTCAGAAAAAAGATGGAACGTCCTGTACTTTGATGACGTCAGTAGACAAATAAATGTTGGATTGCATATTTATGGTTAAGCTTTAGAAAATATTAAGTACTCCAAGTTATAAAATGAAGCTATTTTAATCGATGTTAAAATTTTCATCCTTGGGAACGCATCAATTTGTTCAGAAAAAAGATGGCACGTCCTGTACTTTGATGACGTCAGTAGACAAATAAATGTTGGATTGCATATTTATGGTTAAGCTTTAGAAAATATTAAGTACTCCAAGTTATAAAATGAAGCTATTTTAATCGATGTTAAAATTTTCATCCTTGAGAACGCATCAATTTGTTCAGAAAAAAGATGGCACGTCCTGTACTTTGATGACGTCAGTAGACAAATAAATGTTGGATTGCATATTTATGGTTAAGCTTTAGAAAATATTAAGTACTCCAAGTTATAAAATGAAGCTATTTTAATCGATGTTAAAATTTTCATCCTTGGGAACGCATTAATTTGTTCAGAAAAAAGATGGCGCGACCTGTTCTTTGATGACGTCAGTAGACAAATAAATGTTGGATTGCATAATTACGGTTATGTTTTAGAAAATATTAAGTATTTCAAGTTATAAAATGAAGCTATTTTAATCGATGTTAAAATTTTCATCCTTGGGAACGCATTAATTTGTTCAGAAAAAAGATGGCGCGACCTGTTCTTTGATGACGTCAGTAGACAAATAAATGTTGGATTGCATAATTACGGTTATGTTTTAGAAAATATTAAGTATTTCAAGTTATAAAACGAAGCTATTTTAATCGATGTTAAAATTTTCATCCTTGGGAACACATTAATTGGGAAGAAAATGTGTACAGAAGTTTTTCCATTGGAAGTATAGAAAGCAAAATTACTTGACGTCCACCTTAAGGCTGTCTCTGAACGAGTGTAACAGAAATTCTGTCCTATATCTGTAACGCAAATTTTTTGTACACATTTTCTCGAAAACTATTACTTTGTAGAGTTTGAAATTTTGAGCACCAATAAAAACGACACATAGCTAATACGTGTCGCAGTTATTTTTCCGAAAAAATTGTTAGAATTTTTTTTACACTTCAATTTATCTGACTCGAAAGTATTTCAATTTGGCGCTAGATGGTGCCAGAAGTCAGCTTGGCAGTGTTTATGTTTGGAAGAAACGGAATTTCTCATTTCTGTCTGATTATTTTAATTATCTAGGCCAAACAGAAATCAAAGAATGGGCACTGAAGTGAGATTGGAATCTTGTCTTCTATAGATCATCTTAAATGCTACTCTACGTTCATTTTTTGAATAGAAAATGTGTACATTACCAGAAAACACTTGAAACCACGCCTCCCCACTAAGCTCCACCCCCAAACAATGTCTTTGGTTAAAACGTAACAGTGCATATTTTGTCTTTTCATTGTGGAGCCAACGAGAGACCGCTTCCATTCTGAATATGGTAAGGTCTTCAGTCATTCGTTGACGCCAAATTCTAGGACAATCCCTCAAGACCTAAAAGCTACGCCCAAGGAGGGATATTTCTCGCCATCTATCGCAGATGATGAAGCCTAACACTCATTCAAAGACAGCCTTAAACAACTGAGATACCAACAAAGCATATGCATAGCAAGTTCTCTGCGTCACCATGGCAGCAGGTTACGGGACCAGAACGTTTCTCTGTGGTTATCGTGAAGACAGACGAGCCGTTCGTTTCTTTCCTTTGCGTCTGTAAAAAAAATGTTTTTTTCCTGTGAATTTATCGTCTGCGTTAGTGGTTCGTGTTGACTGCGTTGTGGTTTCACCGTTTTGCCTCACTTGAAGTGAGTGTGTGTGCCTTCTGTTACGTTATTTTGTGTTTCTTCTGTGTGACGCAGTTGCAGCACACAGTGTTGTGTTGTTCGGCTTAGCGGCCATGATGGCTGCTTCCCAAGTTTCGTCTGCTGATTTTATCTCTGCTGGATTTTCTTTAGCTACATCGACCGCTTGTGAGACAACTATGACCTCTTCAAGTGTGGATTTGTCTACTTCTAATTGTGTTTCTGCTTCTAATGTGCTTCGTCCTAATGTTTCTGCATCGAATGTTCTTCGTCCTAATTTGCATATCCTGGATGCCGAGTCACGTTCTGCTGCCATGGCTGCTACTCCTCCACGCTCGTATGCTGCGACTGCTCGTCCAAACCAATCTCATGCACCTCTTTCTATGCAACCAGAATTTTCTAGAGAAGATAAAGTTCTCAAGATTCGGATTTCTGACGACTCACCAGCAGGTAAAGAACTTTTCTCAGCTTTGTTATTAAGTGTGTATTTTCCGTCTCTTCGTGACACCCCCTCCCCCTCAATTTGGAGGCCTTGGTTAAAGTTGTTCCCAAGGAAAGCATCGTTTCAATTATTCGCATTGGAGGGGGTGTTGTCGTTCATTTTGTTCACCAAAAAGCCACTGACACCGTTCTTGCTACAGGCATTGATATTGGCTCCTTTCACTTGCAACCTGTTGCTTCTGCACAGCGCCCGGTCACAGTGACATTATCTCCTGTGCCTACTGCTATTCCGGACAACTTACTTGTTGCTGCACTCGGCACTCTTGGTCGAGTAGTGGGAGAGACAAAATTTCTTCCAGCTGCTTCCAGAGACTCTCCTTTCAACTTTGTGCAAGAGGGTCGTCGCCAATATCGTGTTATTTTCCCCACTGACCAAGCCATTTCTTACCGCCCCACAACTCTGCAACTTGTTACGGACACACGAACATACGTTTTCAACTTATTTGCTGGTGTCCAGTGCTTCCGGTGCCGAGCTGAGGGACACCTGGTTTCTGAGTGCCCTCACCGCACACCTGCACCTGGTGCTGTCCCTTCGACGAAGGTTCCCGATGCACCTCCATCTTCCACTTCTTCCTCCCTTACTACTGAACAAACTGTTGCTCCTATGTCAACCACGTCACCATCTCTGCTGATTGCTCCTTCCATGACTGCAGATATTTCGTTGTCTTTGCCAGTTTCAGAACTGCCATTACCATACAACTCCGAGAAGGCGCTTTCTTTCAAACCAACTACGCAGTTATTGCCAAACACTGAACCGTCTTTACCATTCAATTCCGAACAGCTGCTTTCTTTCAAAACTTCTGCGTCTTCATTGCCCAGCACTCAAGCGCCACCACCGTGCAAAAAATTGGCACCCGTTTTACAGCCTGTTTCGCAAATTCAAACGTCTGCTTCTGAACTGTTCAAATCTGCTGTCATTGATGACATCTCATTTCCACCTCTTCCTTCTTCTGAGGGCTCCTCTGGACCCAAAACTTCCGGGAAACGCCCAAATTCTGCGGAGTCTTCTCCAAAGCGTTCGCGACGCTCAAGGCGTTCTCGGACCAAATCTTCTGCCACTTCCTCTGGAACCTCACCTGGCGTGGAGAATTTTTCTTCTCCACTTCGTACAACAAACAGATTCGCATGCCTCCCTACTGAAGATGATATGGATGTTGCTGCTGATTTAAGTGAATCAGCATCGGTTGCTTCGGATGTTGAAGATGATTCTTCTTTTCCCACCATAACCAAACTTTCAACTCTTTTCAAAGATTGTTCTGTTCCAGTGCAACCGCTCACATACACCGAACTTCTTGAACTAATTCAACACCCTAAAAACGTAAATTGCTAACAATTCCGTGTATTCAATCCAAGTTAAATAGGTTACCTGAAATGCTTCAACAACTTCAATTACTTGTTGAATTTTTGAGAAATATAACTCTTCCTCCTGATGCTGCCCAGTTTCAGCGGCGTCTTTCATACCTGTTGAAGAAGCTCTCAGCTGAACTCGAAAACCATCTACAGCCTGTTCATGATATCCCAACTGATTTGTGTTAGTTTCAACTGCCGAAGCTTTGCTACGTCGGCAACTAATGCTCTTGTCTTCGAAGATATTCGTTATCTTAAAGCTAACATCATTCTCCTGCAGGAAACAAACTGTTCTCCTTTGACAGACATTTCCCGCTGGCGACGCTGGCCTTTTGTCTTTTTTCACAATTTCCGTGCCCATTTGGGGTCCGGCACCGCAATTGGCATTCATAATCGTTTTCTTCCGTTTCTGTCTGACGTTGTTGAGTCACAGAGCCTGCTTGGGATTTTTCAATACCTTTCTTTTCGCTTCCTTTCTACCCGTTTTCATTTGTTAAATTTGCACGTTCCTCGAAGTGATTCAGAAGCTACATCCCTCTTTCTTCATGTTACTACAATTCTCGCTGAGATTCCGTCTTCTGAAATTGTGATCATGGCTGGTGACTTTAACTGTACGCTGCAACCTCTTTACGATCGTGATGGGTCTCAAGATTTCCGCTCTTCTCTGGTTTCGCAACTCACTCAACTGGTCTTTAATTTTGATCTCCAAGATGCATTTCGCCTTCTCCATCCTGTGACCCGTGATTTCACCTGGTTTCCTCCTGCAGGATCCTCCAACGCTGCTGCACGTTTGGACCGATTTTATGTTTCCAGTTTTTTGCGTTCTTCCGTTGTTTCTGTTTCACATGCTCCAGCTGTTTCCTCCGACCATCGTCCAGTCGTTCTACAATTTCATCTTCCCTCCACTGGTGTCCCTCACCCAATGGTTTGGACCCTTGATGATTTCTGCCTGCAAGATCCAACTTTTATTTCTCATGTCACTTCCATTATTGCGCAATCAGTCAATCAACTTTCCTCCACTGTTGACCCGGCAGCTCTGTGGCTCTCCACCAAGCATTCCATTACTGCGTTTGCTAAACGCTTTTGTTTTTCTGTTCGCACCAATCGTCTTATGGACATAGATTCAATCCGCCGTTCTCTTCAGTCTACCTCGCACACCGATCCTAACTTTGAAATCCTGCAAGCCCGACTTCATCATCGCCTCCAATCATCGGCTAAATCTGCTCTGACTCGCTTGAAGTTCACCCTTCTTCATTTTCATGATGATCCCCTTCAAAGTCTTCGTCATCTTGAAGAACATCGAACTAAATACAATACCATCGCTTATCTTTCCCTTCCGGATGGATCTACCACGGCAGACCCCTCCCTCATCTGCCAACATACTCATTCATACTTTTCTGGTCGTTTTCAACCTACTCAGATGCTTCCAGCTGATTCCTCTCCACTTCTTCACGGTCTTCCTCAAGTCCCTCAACGTTTCTTTTCTTCGCTCAGTGCTCCAATCTCACCAGCCGAAATTCGTTCTTCTGTTTTCAGTCTTAATGATCGTTCCTCACCAGGTGAAGACGGTCTTCCTCTTTCCTTTTATAAGGCTTTTCTTCCAACTCTTCTTCCTCTTCTTGTTGCCTGCTTTAACTTCGTTTTTCTTCGTCTTCCTTTTCTTCATCAGCTTTTTCCTTTGCTCTACTTCGCCTTATTCCAAAATCTGGCAACCTTGGACTCTTGACAAACTGGCGGCCTATTTCCATTCTAAATACCGATTACAAAATCTTTGCCAAAGTTCTTGCTCTTCGCCTTAATCCAGTTCTTTCGCACATCATCCATCCTGATCAGACCTACACTGTTCCTTCTCGCTCAATCGCTTCTAACATCACTGTCATTCGTAACTTATACGCTCTTGCTTCTCGACTCTCTGAACCTCTCGCAATTTTCAATATCGACCAGCGTCAAGCTTTTGATTCAATTAACCACTCATATCTCTTCACTGTTCTTCGCCAGTTTGGTTTTCCTTCCTCCTTCCGTTTGGCGCTTTCCAATCTTTACTCTCACTCCTTCTTTCGTGTTCGTACTTCAGCATTTCTCACCTCTGCTATTCCTTTCGCTAGTGGGATTCGGCAGGGCTGCCCCCTGTCGGGTCAACTCTTTGCTCTCTCTTTTGAGCCGCTTTTGATTTGTCTCCGTTCTCGTTTGTTCTCCTCAGTTCCGCGAGGAGTTGCGTGCACCCGTCACCACCACACAGTTCTTTCGGCATACGCAGATGACTTAACAGTCTTCATCCGTTCTGAGGGAGCATTCGGAACTCTTCGAAATACCTATCTTGAATATGCTGCGATTTCTGGTTCTTCACTCAACATGGATAAATGCTCTGGATTATGGGCTGGGTCGTGGACGATCCGCGCTGACCGCCCATGGGGTGCCCGCTGGTCTTCAAGTGTTGCCAAATTCCTCGGAGTCTACATTGGAGACCCCTCTGCGGTCGCCGCTGCTACCTGGACTCCCTGGTTCAAAGGGTCAATCGCCGCCTAGCACCTTTTTACCGTCTCAAGCCTTTTCTGTCGTTCCTCAGCCGTGCCTACCTCCTCAACACCTTTCTCCAACCATCTTTTTTCATGTTTGGATTGCGCACCTTCCTCCGCAGTTTTTGCTTCGCGAACTTCAACGTGCCTTCACTAATTTCGTCTGGAATGTCATTCATTGGGTGCAGCACTCCACTCTCGTTCTTCCTATTTCGTTTGGTGGTCTCTCTCTCTCCGATATCTCTCTGAAGTTCAAAGCTTTCCACCTTCAAAATTTCCTTCGGAATTTCTTTCTCCAACCTTCTTCTTCTCAAACCATTGTCGACACGCTTCTCTTTCCCCGAAGTCCCCACCTCACTGTCTCAACTTTTCTCCGCATGGACCTCTTTCCTCTCGTTCCGAGCCATTTCCCTGAGTTTTACAGATCCGCTCTTACCCTCTGGCGTTCCTTATATCCTATTCGCCTTCCCCCTGCCTCTACTAACGATCTCCTTGCGGAACCTCTCTTCTTTTCTTCTGCTATCCGTTCCACTGCTTCTTCATATTTGCACTTCTCCACCTGGTTCACCAGTGGCGTGGTGCGAGTCTCTCAACTCGTGGATTCCAACCTTCGCTGGAAATCGCTCTCCCAGATCACTCCTCCTCTTTCGGATTCGCCCATTCATCGTTCTCAGCTTCGATTACTTCAAGTCAGTATTCGTCGACTCTATCCTCTCCTCGCAGATCAACATGGACTTATCTCGCAACCCTCAGCGCCTCATAGCCTTCCTTTTCTTGTGTATCTCAATGATATTCCTTTCCTTCCTCATCAGGTTACTGTCAAGCTTCTTTATCAGCATTTTTTAACACATTTTCTTGAACCAATGTCTATTCCCAATGTACCATCTTCAGATTTGCCAGCCACCTGGACAGACTCTCATACTTCTCTCGCCTCTCCAAAAGCTTGTGACATTCATTGGTTACATCTTCATCGCCGCCTACTGACTCCTCGAACTCTTCACCGTTTCCGTCATCTGACTTCACCTCTTTGTTTTTTTTGTTCAACCCTCGGAGATGTTCATCATGCATACTTTTTGTGTCTGATGTTACAGCCCTTGTTCTCACTGATGTTCTCTCTCCTTCAAAAAGTTTGTGCTCACCTTCACACCATGTTACATTATCTTGTGTTACGTCACCACTTTCCGTCGGCTCCCACGCATAATCATGTATGCTCCTTCCTAATTCTACAAGCGAAGTATACAATCTATCTGTACTATCATCGCAGCGTCGATCAACCTTCCCTCCGCCGTTATCACACAGCTCGTCGTTTCCTCTGCCGCAGATATCGTCACTCCGTTACAGCCAGACTACAACTCGAATTTGACATTGCACAAGCCAATAACACTGTTCCAAACTTCATGTCTATATGGTCACCACATCAGCCTTGGTTCCAAGTCGTCGAAAATGTCGTGGAACTGCTGGCTTAACTTTCGGCTCTCCACTACTGTGTTTTATTCCATCATCAGTGTTCTTCATTAGTGTTCTGTGTCTACTTTTCTGCCCAAGTGCGAGACTTACTTTTACTACTGAATTCGCGTTTTGTTTTGAAATTGTTTACCTTTGAACTCTTACTGCTTTACCGTCTGTTTTTTTTCGGTGAACTCACAGACACATTTTATTTCTATTGTCACCAATGGACTCATTGACTTATATGTTTTACTACTGTTAAACTGGGCAGCCTGCGAGCGCCCGCTTTTTCACACCATTTATATTGTATTTATTTGTTTTTTTAATGCTGGCGATCACCTTGTTCTCTCCCATTTCTTGTTACTATTTTTTTTTTTTTTTACTTGTATATATTTTGTTCGGGGTTCTTTTCCCAACATTTCGAGCAATAAAGACCTTATGAAGACAAGCCATTCGTTTCTTTCCTTTGCGTCTGTAAAAAAAATGTTTTTTTTCCTGTGAATTTATCGTCTGCGTTAGTGGTTCGTGTTGACTGTGTTGTGTTTTCACCGTTTTGCCTCACTTGAAGTGAGTGTGTGTGACTTCTGTTTCGTTATTTTGTGTTTCTTCTGTGTGACGCAGTTGCAGCACACAGTGTTGTGTTGTTCGGCTTAGCGGCCATGATGGCTGCTTCCCAAGTACAAATGCAAGTTCCGTCTGCTGATTTTATCTCCGCTGGATTTTCTTTGGCTACATTGACCGCTTGTGAGACAACTATGACCTCTTCAATTGTGGATTTGTCTACTTCTAATTGTGTTTCTGCTTCTAATGTGCTTCGTCCTAATGTTTCTGCATCGAATGTTCTTCGTCCTAATTTGCATATCCTGGATGCCGAGTCACGTTCTGCTGCCACGGCTGCTACTCCTCCACGCTCGTATGCTGCGACTGCTCGTCCAAACCAATCTCATGCACCTCTTTCAATGCAACCAGAATTTTCTAGAGAAGATAAAGTTCTCAAGATTCGGATTTCTGACGACTCACCAGCAGGTAAAGAACTTTCCTCAGCTTTGTTATTAAGTGTGTATTTTCCGTCTCTTCGTGACACCCCCTCCCCCTCTATTTGGAGGCCTTGGTTAAAGTTGTTCCCAAGGAAAGCATCGTTTCAATTATTCGCCTTGGAGGGTGTTGTCGTTCATTTTGTTCACCAAAAAGCCACAGACACCGTTCTTGCCAAATTCATTGATATTGGCTCTTTTCACTTGCAACCTGTTGCTTCTGCACAGCGCCCGGTCACAGTGACATTATCTCCTGTGCCTACTGCTATTCCTGACAACTTACTTGTTGCTGCACTCGGCACTCTTGGTCGAGTAGTGGGAGAGACTAAATTTCTCCCAGCTGCTGCCAGAGACTCTCCATTCAAATTTGTGCAAGGAGGACGTCGCCAATATCGTGTTATTTTCCCCACTGACCAAGCCATTTCTAACCGCCCCACATCTCTGCAACTTGTTACGGACACACGAACATACGGTTTCAACTTATTTGCTGGTGTCCAGTGTTTCCGCTGTAGAGCTGAAGGCCACCTGGCTTATGAGTGCCTGCAGCGCACACTTGCGCAAGGTGCTGTCCCTTCGTTGAAGGTTCCTGACACACCTCCATCATTCACTTCCTCCTCCCTTACTACTGGACAAACTGTTACCCCAATGTCAACCACGTCACCATCTCTGCTACTTGCTCCTTCAATGACTGCAGATATTTCGTTGTCTTCACCTGTTTCAGTTTCGCCACTGCCATTCAACTCCGAGCAGCCGCTGTCTTTCAAAACTCCTACGCAGTTATTGCCAAGCACTAAACAGCCATTACCATACAACTCCGAGCAGACGCTTTCTTTCAAAACAACTATGCAGTTATTGCCAAACACTGAACTGCCATTTCCATTCAACTCCGAGCAGCCGCTTTCTTCCGAAACTACTGCGTCATAATTGCCCAGCTCTCACGCGCCACCACCAAGCAACAAATTGCCTCCCGTTTCACAGCCTGTTTCGCAAGTGCAAACACCTGCTTCTCAACTGTTCAAATCTGCTCTCATTGTTGATATGTCATTTCCACCTCTTCCTACTTCGGTGGGCTCCTCTGGACCCAAAACTGCCGGGAAACGCCCAAATTCTGCCGAGTCTTCTCCTAGGCCTTCGCGTCGCACTAGGCGTTTTCGGACCAAATCTTCTGCCACTTCCTCTGGAACCTCACCTGGCGTAGAAAATTTTTCTTCTCAACTTCGTACAACAAACAGATTCGCTTGCCTCCCTACTGATGATGATGATATGGATGTTGCTGCTAATTTAAGTGAATCAGCATTGATTGCTTCGGATGTTGTTGGAGATGATTCTTCTCTTCCCACCATTCCGAAACTTTCCGCTCTGTTCAAAGACTGTTCTGTTCCAATGCAACCGCTCACATTTACTGAACTTCTTGAACTAATTCAACGCCCTAGGATTGACAAATTTCTAACAATCCCGTGTATTCAATCTAAGTTAAATTGTTTACCTGAAATGCTTCAACAACTGCAATTGCTTGATGAATTTTTGATTAACGTTTCCGTTCCCCCTGAAGATGCCCAGCTTCAGCATCGTCTATGGTACATGCTGAAGTTGCTCACAGCTGAACTCGAAAACAATCAACAGCCTGTTCATGATTTCCCAACTGACTGAGTTGTTTGTTTTGTGAATAAACGTTTTGTTTTGAAATTGTTTACCTTTGAACTTGTACTGCTTTACCGTCTGTTTTTGTTTAGTTTTCGGCGAACTCTTAGACACAGTTTAATACTATTGTCATCAACGGACTAATAGACTTATTTTTACTGCTGTTCAACTGGGCAGCCTCTCAGCGCCCTCGTTTTCACACCCTTTACACTGTTGTTATTGGTTTTTTTTTAAATGCTTGCGTATACCTTGTTCTCTCCCACATCTTGTTACTGTTTTGTATTCTGTACTTGTTCATATTTTGTAGAGGCGTTTTTTATACCTAACATTTTGAGCAATAAATACCTTATGAAGACAAGCCATTCGTTTCTTTCCTTTGCGTCTGTAAAAAAAATGTTTTTTTTCCTGTGAATTTATCGTCTGCGTTAGTGGTTCGTGTTGACTGTGTTGTGTTTTCACCGTTTTGCCTCACTTGAAGTGAGTGTGTGTGCCTTCTGTTTCGTTATTTTGTGTTTCTTCTGTGTGACGCAGTTGCAGCACACAGTGTTGTGTTGTTCGGCTTAGTGGCCATGATGGCTGCTTCCCAAGTACAAATGCAAGTTCCGTCTGCTGATTTTATCTCCGCTGGATTTTCTTTGGCTACATCGACCGCTTGTGAGACAACTATGACCTCTTCAATTGTGGATTTGTTTACTTCTAATTGTGTTTCTGCTTCTAATGTGCTTCGTCCTAATGTTTCTGCATCGAATGTTCTTCGTCCTAATTTGCATATCCTGGATGCCGAGTCACGTTCTGCTGCCACGGCTGCTACTCCTCCACGCTCGTATGCTGCGACTGCTCATCCAAACCAATCTCATGCACCTCTTTCAATGCAACCAGAATTTTCTAGAGAAGATAAAGTTCTCAAGATTCGGATTTCTGACGACTCACCAGCAGGTAAAGAACTTTTCTCAGCTTTGTTATTAGGTGTGTATTTTCCGTCTCTTCGTGACACCCCCCCCTCCCCTCTATTTGGAGGCCTTGGTTAAAGTTGTTCCCAAGGAAAGCATCGTTTCAATTATTCGCATTGGAGGGGGTGTTGTCGTTCATTTTGTTCACCAAAAAGCCACAGACCCCATCTTGCCACAGGCATTGATATTGGCTCTTTTCACTTGCAACCTGTTGCTTCTGCACAGCGCCCGGTCACAGTGACATTATCTCCTGTGCCTACTGCTATTCCTGACAACTTACTTGTTGCTGCACTCGGCACTCTTGGTCGAGTAGTGGGAGAGACTAAATTTCTCCCAGCTGCTGCCAGAGACTCTCCATTCAAATTTGTGCAAGGAGGACGTCGCCAATATCGTGTTATTTTCCCCACTGACCAAGCCATTTCTAACCGCCCCACATCTCTGCAACTTGTTACGGACACACGAACATATGTTTTCAACTTATTTGCTGGTGTCCAGTGTTTCCGGTGTAGAGCTGAAGGCCACCTGGCTTATGAGTGCCCTCAGCGCACACTTGCGCAAGGTGCTGTCCCTTCGTTGAAGGTTCCTGACACACCTCCATCATTCACTTCCTCCTCCCTTACTACTGGACAAACTGTTACGCCAATGTCAACCACGTCACCATCTCTGCTACTTGCTCCTTCAATGACTGCAGATATTTCGTTGTCTTCACCTGTTTCAGTTTCGCCACTGCCATTCAACTCCGAGCAGCCGCTGTCTTTCAAAACTCCTACGCAGTTATTGCCAAGCACTAAACAGCCATTACAATATAACTCCGAGCAGCCGCTTTCTTCCGAAACTACTGCGTCATCATTACCCAGCTCTCAAGCGCCACCACCAAGCAACAAATTGCCTCCCGTTTCACAGCCTGTTTCGCAAGTGCAAACACCTGCTTCAGAACTGTTCAAATCTGCTCTCATTGTTGACATGTCATTTCCACCTCTTCCTACTTCGGTGGGCTCCTCTGGACCCAAAATTGCCTGGAAACGCCCAAATTCTGCCGAGTCTTCTACTAGGCCTTCGCGTCGCACTAGGCGTTTTCGGACCAAATCTTCTGCCACTTCCTCTGGAACCTCACCTAGCGTAGAAAATTGTTCTTCTCAACTTCGTACAACAAACAGATTCGCTTGCCTCCCTACTGATGATGATGATATGGATGTTGCTGCTAATTTTAGTGAATCAGCATTGATTGCTTCGGATGTTGTTGGAGATGATTCTTCTCTTCCCACCATTCCCAAACTTTCGGCTCTGTTCAAAGACTGTTCTGTTCCAATGCAACCGCTCACATTTACTGAACTTCTTGAACTAATTCAACGCCCTAGGATTGACAAATTTCTAACAATCCCGTGTATTCAATCTAAGTTAAATTGGTTACCTGAAATGCTTCAACAACTGCAATTGCTTGATGAATTTTTGATTAACGTTTCCGTTCCCCTGAAGATGCCCAGCTTCAGCATCGTCTGTGGTACATGCTGAAGTTGCTCACAGCTGAACTCGAAAACATTCAACAGCATGTTCTTGATTTCCCAACTGACTGAGTTGTTTGTCTTCTGAATAAACGTTTTGTTTTGAAATTGTTTACCTTTGAACTTGTAATGCTTTACTGTCTGTTTTTGTTTAGTTTTCGGCGAACTCTTAGACACAGTTTAATACTACTGTTATCAACGGACTCATAGACTTATTTTTACTACTGTTCAACTGGGCAGCCCGTGAGCGGCCTCTTTTCCACACCCTTTACATTGTTGTTATTGGGGTTTTTTTAAATGCTTGCGTATACCTTGTTCTCTCCCACATCTTGTTACTGTTTTGTATTCTGTACTTGTTCATATTTTGTAGAGGCGTTTTTTATACCTAACATTTTGAGCAATAAATACCTTATGAAGACAAGCCATTCGTTTCTTTCCTTTGCGTCTTTAAAAATTGCTTAAAAATCAGAAAGGGGACCACCTGGGGACGAACCCTATTGAAAATGGACGAAAGGTCACGGCATAGAAGCGGGATCCATTCCATTGCCTTTATACGTCATAACTTGCGTAAATATGGTTCGACGTAGATGAAATTTTAGTATATTGTAGGGGACCACCTGGGAATGAACCCTATGGAAAATTGGTGAAGTGGCGTCGAAAGTCAGGACACAGGAGTGGGATGCATTCCATTGCCCTTATGCGTCATAACGTGCGTAAAATGGTTCGATTTCGACGAAATTTTAGTATGCGTGGGAGACCACCTTGGTAGGAACCCTATTGAAAATGGACGAAATGGGGTCAAAGGTCAGGACATAGGATCGGGATCCATTCCATCGCCCTTATCCCATACTATTAGAGGAGCAATTCTTGTATGTATGTACATTTTATTTTGAAAACGGCTCTAAGGATTTTGATGAAAGTCGTTAAGCTACCGTTTTCTGGTACTAGAATTCTATTTAGCTTCATCTCGACTTTAGGAAAATTCGTTTAGTGCGTTAAATAACCATCCCGAATTGCTACGTTCTTATTAGTGTCATGGCGTCTTCCCACTAATGTTGGCGCGCGGTCACGCCGTCTGTCTCATTACGTCACGCGTTGTGTGTGGATCTTATTAAAATTTTATGACGTCACACTCTTTTGAGCAGATGGTCGCGATTCCCATCTGCCTTATTACGTCACGCGTTGTGTGCGTATGCCCGTCCGCACGGTAACTCGCGTAAAAATCGTTCGATTTCGATGAACTTATAGTATGTGAAAGGGGAACACCTGGAAAGGAACCCTATTGAAAGTGAACGAAATGGGGTAAAAGGTCAGGACATAGGAGCGGGATCCATTCCACTGCTCTTATGCGTCATAGCTAACGTAAAAAGGGTTCGATTTCGATTAAATTTTAGCATGTGGTAGGGGACCATCTGGGGACAAACCTTATTGAAAATGGGCGAAATGGAGTCAAAGGTCAGGACATAGGAGTGGAATCACTTTCATCGCCATTATGCGTCAAAACGTACGTAAAAAATCTTCGATTTGGATGAAATGTTAGTATGTTGTAGGAGCCTGCCTGGGGACGAATCCTATTGAAAATAGGCGAAATGGGGTCAAAGGTTAGGACACAGGAGCGGGATCTATTCCATAGCCCTTATGCATCATAACTTACGTAAAAATGCTTCCATTGCGACAAACTTTATCATGTTATTTCGGAGGTATACTGAACCGGTTCTGTTGAATAGCATCGAAATGGGGTCAAAGATCTGGGCACAGGACTTTGATTTATTCCACAGCCATTATCCTCATAACTTGAGTAATGATTTCTGGTATGTTGGAAAGCGTATTATAATCAATGCATTGCATGATTCTACTAACTTGTTTTTAGAATAGAGAGATACCCGAAAGAGACAAAGCATTATGACCAGCGCGTCTTTATGCAAATCGAAGCAACCGCAGGTCGAGAACGGCGCGTGTGAAGATCATGAAATGATATAACTAACACATGATCCTGAGCTCTGTAAATTAGTATTATTCTGGTTCTTCAGATGGGAAAGGCAGCGGTCTTAAGCGAGTTTGACAAAGGTCAAATTGTAATGGCCGGACGACTGGCTCAGATCATTACCGAGACTGCAGGGCTTGCATGTGCACACGGTCAGTCTAGTTAATTCCTTCAAAAAGTGGTCTGAAGAGAGCAAAACCAAGAACCGCCAAAAAGGCGTGGACCTACCACGACTCCAAATTCCCCAGACAACACTCTAATCAAACATTATTCGAGAATGGTTTGTGGAACATGAGGAAGACATCAAGGTATTGCCCTGGCCTCCAAATTCCCCAGACATCAATCTAATCAAGCATTATTCGAAAATGGATTGTGGAACATGAGAAAGACATCTAGGTATTGCCCTGGCCTCCAAACTCCCCAGACATCACTCTAATCAAACATTATTCGATAATTGTTTGTGGAACATGTGGAAGACCTCCAGGTATTGCCCTGGCCTCCAAATTCCCCAGACATCAATCTAATCAAGCATTATTCGAGAATGGTTTGTGGGACATGAGGAAGACTTCCAGGTAATGCCGTGGCCTCCAAATTCCCCAGACATCAATCTAATCAAGCATTATTCGAGAATGGTGTGTGGAACATGAGGCACACTTCCAGGTATTGCCCTGGCCTCCAAATTCCCCAGACATGAATCTAATCAAGCATTATTCGAGAATGGTTTGTGGAACATGAGGAGGATTTCCAGATATTGACCTGGCCTCCAAATTCCCCAGATATCAATCTAATCAAGCATTATTCGAGAATGGTTTGTGGAACATGAGGAGGATTTCCAGATATTGACCTGGCCTCCAAATTCCCCAGACATCAATCTAATCAAGCATTATTCGAGAATGGTTTGTGGAACATGAGGAGGATTTCCAGATATTGACCTGGCCTCCAAATTCCCCAGACATCAATCTAATCAAGCATTATTCGAGAATGGTTTGTGGAACATGAGGAGAATTTCCAGATATTGACCTGGCCTCCAAATTCCCCAGACATCAATCTAATCAAGCATTATTCGAGAATGGTTTGTGGGACATGAGGAAGACTTCCAGGTAATGCCGTGGCCTCCAAATTCCCCAGACATCAATCTAATCAAGCATTATTCGAGAATAGTGTGTGGAACATGAGGAAGACATCCAGGTATTGCCCTCGCCTCCAAATTCCCCAGACATCAATCTAATCAAGCATTATTCGAGAATGGTTTGTGGAACATGAGAAGGATTTCCAGATATTGACCTGGCCTCCAAATTCCCCAGACATCAATCTAATCAAGCATTATTCGAGAATGGTTTGTGGGACATGAGGAAGACTTCCAGGTAATGTTGTGGCCTCCAAATTCCCCAGACATCAATCTAATCAAGCATTATTCGAGAATGGTGTGTGGAACACGAGGCACACTTCCAGGTATTGCCCTGGCCTCCAAATTCCCCAGACATGAATCTAATCAAGCATTATTCGAGAATGGTTTGTGGAACATGAGGAGGATTTCCAGATATTGACCTGGCCTCCAAATTCCCCAGACATCAATCTAATCAAGCATTATTCGAGAATGGTTTGTGGAACATGAGGAGGATTTCCAGATATTGACCTGGCCTCCAAATTCCCCAGACATCAATCTAATCAAGCATTATTCGAGAATGGTTTGTGGAACATGAGGAGGATTTCCAGTTATTGATCTGGCCTCCAAATTCCCCAGACATGAATCTAATCAAGCATTATTCGAGAATGATGTGTGGAACATGAGGCACACTTCCAGGTATTGCCCTGGCCTCCAAATTCCCCAGACAACACTCTAATCAAACATTATTCGAGAATGGTTTGTGGAACATGAGGAAGACATCCAGGTATTGCCCTCGCCTCCAAATTCCCCAGACATCAATCTAATCAAGCATTATTCGAGAATGGATTGTGGAACATGAGAAAGACATCTAGGTATTGCCCTGGCCTCCAAACTCCCCAGACATCACTCTAATCAAACATTATTCGAGAATTGTTTGTGGAACATGTGGAAGACCTCCAGGTAATGCCGTGGCCTCCAAATTCCCCAGACATAAATCTAATCAAGCATTATTCGAGAATGGTGTGTGGAACATGAGGCACACTTCCAGGTATTGCCCTGGCTTCCAAAGTCCCCAGACATGAATCTAATCAAGCATTATTCGAGAATGGTTTGTGGAACATGAGAAGGATTTCCAGATATTGACCTGGCCTCCAAATTCCCCAGACATGAATCTAATCAAGCATTATTCGAGAATGGTTTGTGGAACATGAGGAGGATTTCCAGATATTGACCTGGCCTCCAAATTCCCCAGACATGAATCTAATCAAGCATTATTCGAGAATGGTTTGTGGAACATGAGGAGGATTTCCAGATATTGACCTGGCCTCCAAATTCCGCAGACATTAATCTAATCAAGCATTATTCGAGAATGGTTTGTGGAACATGAGGAGGATTTCCAGATATTGACCTGGCCTCCAAATTCCCCAGACATCAATCTAATCAAGCATTATTCGAGAATGGTTTGTGGAACATGAGGAGGATTTCCAGATATTGACCTGGCCTCCAAATTCCCCAGACATCAATCTAATCAAGCATTATTCGAGAATGGTGTGTGGAACATGAGGCACACTTCCAGGTATTGCCCTGGCCTCCAAATTCCCCAGACATGAATCTAATCAAGCATTATACGAGAATGGTTTGTGGAACATGAGGAGGATTTCCAGATATTGACCTGGCCTCCAAATTCCCCAGACATGAATCTAATCAAGCATTATTCGAGAATGGTTTGTGGAACATGAGGAGGATTTCCAGATATTGACCTGGCCTCCAAATTCCCCAGACATGAATCTAATCAAGCATTATTCGAGAATGGTTTGTGGAACATGAGGAGGATTTCCAGATATTGACCTGGCCTCCAAATTCCCCAGACATCAATCTAATCAAGCATTATTCGAGAATGGTTTGTGGAACATGAGGAGGATTTCCAGATATTGACCTGGCCTCCAAATTCCCCAGACATCAATCTAATCAAGCATTATTCGAGAATGGTTTGTGGAACATGAGGAGAATTTCCAGATATTGACCTGGCCTCCAAATTCCCCAGACATGAATCTAATCAAGCATTATTCGAGAATGGTGTGTGGAACATGAGGCACACTTCCAGGTATTGCCCTGGCCTCCAAATTCCCCAGACATGAATCTAATCAAGCATTATACGAGAATGGTTTGTGGAACATGAGGAGGATTTCCAGATATTGACCTGGCCTCCAAATTCCCCAGACATCAATCTAATCAAGCATTATTCGAGAATGGTGTGTGGAACATAAGGCACACTTCCAGGTATTGCCCCCTGGCCTCCAAATTCCCCAGACAACACTCTAATCAAACATTATTCGAGAATGGTTTGTGGAACATGAGGAAGACATCCAGGTATTGCCCTGGCCTCCAAATTCCCCAGACATCACTCTAATCAAGCATTATTCGAGAATGGATTGTGGAACATGAGAAAGACATCTAGGTATTGCCCTGGCCTCCAAACTCCCCAGACATCACTCTAATCAAACATTATTCGAGAATTGTTTGTGGAACATGTGGAAGACATCCAGGTATTGCCGTGGCCTCCAAATTCCCCAGACATAAATCTAATCAAGCATTATTCGAGAATGGTGTGTGGAACATGAGGCACACTTCCAGGTATTGCCCTGGCCTCCAAATTCCCCAGACATGTATCTAATCAAGCATTATTCGAGAATGGTTTGTGGAACATGAGGAGGATTTCCAGATATTGACCTGGCCTCCAAATTCCCCAGACATGAATCTAATCAAGCATTATTCGAGAATGGTTTGTGGAACATGAGGAGGATTTCCAGATATTGCCCTGGCCTCCAAATTCCCCAGACATGAATCTAATCAAGCATTATACGAGAATGGTTTGTGGAACATCAGGAGGATTTCCAGATATTGACCTGGCCTCCAAATTCCCCAGACATCAATCTAATCAAGCATTATTCGAGAATGGTTTGTGGGACATGAGGAAGACTTGCAGGTAATGCCGTGGCCTCCAAATTCCCCAGACATCAATCTAATCAAGCATTATTCGAGAATGGTGTGTGGAACATGAGGAAGACATCCAGGTATTGCCCTGGCCTCCAAATTCCCCAGACATGAATCTAATCAAGCATTATTCGAGAATGGTTTGTGGAACATGAGGAGGATTTCCAGATATTGACCTGGCCTCCAAATTCCCCAGACATCAATCTAATCAAGCATTATTCGAGAATGGTTTGTGGGACATGAGGAAGACTTCCAGGTAATGCCGTGGCCTCCAAATTCCCCAGACATCAATCTAATCAAGCATTATTCGAGAATGGTTTGTGGAACATGAGGAAGACTTCCTGGTCCTCCAAATTCCCCAGACATCAATCAAATCAAGCATTATTCGAGAATGGTTTGTGGAACACGAGGAAGACTTCCAGGTCCTCCAAATTCCCCAGACATCAATCTAATCCAGCATCTGTGGTTTGTGTTGGAATAGCAAATGCGATCTGTGGTGGTTTAACGACGTAACTTGCAAGAGTTAAAGGATCTTGTGTAACGTATACTCTAGCTTCAGTTTCTTTTTGATTTTACCATCTCTTGTTATTTTATTTTTTTATGCAAATTATCTTCTCACTTAACGAGATGTTGTTTCTCCCGCTGAATTATATGTGGCAACGAGTGTAAGTCATGACGTGGTGGTATGCAGTATATATATATATATATATATATATATATATATATATATATATATATATATAGGCGCGCTCAAGATTCCAGAGAGCTTCGTTTTATATGTGATAGGTTCTTCCTGATTATTGATATGCGATTTACCTACGTTTCTACGATATTACGATAGTACGAAAGTTCGGGCTATCAGTAATTGTGTTATTTTGGAGTGTGTATTTGAGTAATACCAGGAGCTCCCCAATAAAAGGTTAAAAGTGAGTATGTTTACTTAGTTCATTTTATTGTCAGACCTCTGTTTGGCCGTTAAGTCTATTTCGTTGAGTGTTTACGTTAAGTTCAGGGTATATTGTGTTTACCGCTCTAATAAGGAGCCTTCAAGGTACTAATGTACTAAAACCGAAGTTATATTACTGATATTCAAGATAATGAGGAACGCTGAGTAAAAATAAATTCCATATTCTTGGAATTTATAGCACGTGCGTGTCTTACCTAAACAAACTCTAGCACTTTGAAGATTAAGCACACTTTAGCTACGTCAAGTAACCTTTCAATAACCCTAACGTGATTTAACGTAAGCTTTCCTGCACTACACGTCCAGCCGGAGAATTTTATTCATTATACTTGTTAAAACAGAAGTTTGTCCGCGACTCTCTCCCAACTGAGCTACGCGGACGGAAAGTCTCGCTGCAGATTTGCCCTCTTGGCACATGTTTTCACCTCTGTAGTACGTCACAATCTGCTGGTAACGTGTAGTACAAGATACCACAAGACACCTTCAGAAATCTTGTAACATCTATTCCTCGCCGGGTAAGAGCTGTTTCGACAGCTCGCGGATAACCAACATCATATTAGGCAGGTGATCATAATGATTTGGCTGTTCGGTGTATAACATGCAATAAGTGACGTTGAATTAATTTTAATTTAACAGAGTAGGAAAAGAAAAAGAAATAGTGTTAAAAGCTGGTAGACGCAATGATTCACATTTGATGCCAAAAGTTCCTTCGAAAAACGAAGCATCCGTTAATATCTCTTTAACTGAAGCGTGTTGAACGGTATAATATTATGTAAGGCTGCAAATATGAGTAAGTTTTCGGTTCAGAAAAGAATGAGCGACTGCTTATAGCCCACTGAGTTGCTCACAGTGATTGTTAAACCTCCAATAAAGAAAACAAGAATGATGACGCTATACTTTTTCAGCATCGCTGTTCGTTTCGACGCCAATTGTTTTCTCTGCCGCGTCATCTACTTCACATGTCAAATAATTCTTGAAATTATAAAAGGAACTAAAACATCTGTCTTCCTAGAAACATGCCAAAATTACAGAGTTTGAAATTTCCATTCCTCCTTTTTCTTTTCTTTTGACACAGATTCCAGTCAAGGTCAAAAAGAAAACCTGCTTCATACATTGAAGTTATTACACAGTTTTTCAAAAACATATGTGATAAGGAAAAAGGTCTAGCAAACATTTTCCCATTTAACCTGCCAACGTTGTCAGTGAATTTATTTGTGTATTTATACGGCTGGAAATCTACTGTGTTAGTTCCGTATTGCCGTTTCTAATTCCTTCTTATTCTTAGTGCGTTCAATGGAGAACTCCTTAAACTGATCAGGGCAAACTGCGTATTTTGCTACTTTGACAAGGATGCACAAATGGGTAAATAGCCATTAATTGGTTAAATTTAATCACTGAATCCAGAAAACATTCGTATATGTTTCAAGCGTGGTAGAAACTCCAGGGAAGGTGAGTGGGAATCATCATAGGTTTACCAAAAGCAAGGAAATTTCTCTTGTAGTAATAGAAAAGACGAATCAAATTATAATCTCTCGACCCTTCAACATGCTATCTTATTTCACGCTCTGAGATAAAACAATATCTTATCGGAATATCTCATCTGTCAGTCTGTCAATCTGTAATCTATTATCATGATCTAAACTTGAAGTTGCATTATTTCCTCTTCTTGTTTCGCTGTTTAACAACCGCCACGAGGCTCTAAAGCCAGAAGGAGTCTCCCCTCCCTAATTGGTGGTCACTGCTGCCAGAAAGCCACAAAACAAGGCAAAAGAAAAAGGGCTCTCGCCTTATCCGCGCCTTAATCGTAGACCCAAGTTCGGTAGTTAGCCAGAAACTCACACCTCGGACCACTCAGCCAGCCGGCGCAGAGGAATTTCGACAAATCTTTCTGAAAAACAATGCAAGCATTTACCATACAGAAAGTACAACACAGTAAATATTTCTGAACAAAATATTTGAAGCAGAAACTCTCTTGGTTTCTTGGAGAATAATTTCAAAACAAGAAATTTTGCTGCCCACACTTTTCTGCGCTTCCCAAACCTATATGTTCTCATAGAGGTCTGGATTTACGAAAGCTGTGGCAAAACGGTTCCTTACACCTTTTCATCTAAGAAGTGCCAACCACAAACCTGTCACTGGTCGTAAATTTTCTCTCTCTGTCTCTCCGACTTTTTCTCCCTGTCTCTGCATCTCTCCTCTCCGTCTCTCTCTCTTTCTCTCTCTCTCTCTCTGTTTCTCTCTCTCTCTCTCTCTCTCTCTCTCTCTCTCTCTCTCTCTCTCTCTCTCTCTCTCTATGTGTTTCTCTTTATCTCTCTGTCTGCTTCTATCTCTCTTTGGCTATCACTCTATCTCTCTCTGTCTGTCTATCTCTCTCTGTCTCTCTCCCCCTCTCTCTCTGTCTCTCTCCCCTCTCTCTGTCTCTCTCCCCCTCTCTCTCTCCGTCTCTCTCCCCTCTCTCTGTCTGTCTGTCACTCTATCACACTCTGACCCTCTCTCTCTCTCTCTGTGTGTGTCTGTCTGTGTGTGTCTCTCTACCTATCTCTCTGTCTGTCTATCTCTCTCTGTCTCTCTCTCCTCTCTCTCTCTCCGTCTCTCACTCTATCACACTCTGACCCTCTCTCTCTCTGTGTCTGTCTGTGTGTGTCTCTCTACCTATCTCTCTCTCTCTCTGTCTCTCTCTCTCTCTCTCTCTCTCTCTCTCTCTCTCTCTCTCTCTCTCTCTCTCTCTCTCTCTTTGTCTTTCTTTCGCTTTCTCTCTCCCGTTCTTTCTGTTCTGGTACCCTTTTCCCTGCTTCATGACTGAAGTACCGATGGGGAACGGTTAGTTTCCCCGGCGCGGACATAATGCCATTGGGTAGAAACGAGTGATTCAAACATGCAAAGCTCTCTGATGGGTAAGATCACTGGTTTCAGTCTTGTTCGGTCCACTTCTTAGACAGCGAATTTATTCATTCAAGCTGCTACCAGCTCATTTTGCTGACCCTGAGTTAATTCGTTCCAGCCGGTTAAGGGGTTAAAGATTCTATAGAAGGTAATTCTAACGAGTGGAAATTTCCTGGTAGTTAATAACAGCGTGATTTTACTCTCTCTCTTTGAATTCGATTAGTGTTGTACCTTTTATCTTGACAGAAGAGTATATCACGAAGAAACAAGTAGGAATAATTGTATTTTCAATTAGTTTTTTATTAGCTAAGGGCTATTATTATACGGGTTACAGTTTGTTCTAAAACTGCCTTAGTTGTTCATTTACACTTTCATCTATCTCAGTGTTCATTGTACACTGCCGGACAATTGCTAAGGACGGATGACATTAGCAACGATAGCAACCATAAAATGGAAGGCAGGAAAATGTGGAAATTAGCATGAGTGCGAGATACAGTAAGACGTGTTGTGCGTATGCAAATTTTGGATTGCCGAACTTGTTCGTGACGTCATAGCGCTGATAAGAGATATAAAGGATTTGACGCGTATTGACCGTTGTTGTTCAAACGCAAAGTTGAAAGGGAAAGAATCAATTGACGAACTTGCAAGTTTCAGTATGTCTTCCCGACATCACCTAGATGATTTTACGCGTAGCCGTATTATTGGCAAGATTGAAGAAGGGCGAAAAATAACAGATGTTGCCAAGGGAGTTCGACGTCAGCCACAGTGTTGTTTCAAGGCTTTGGAAATCATTTCAAACAAATGGAGAGTGTAGCAAACGTCACAGGGGAGGTCGTGTTCGCAGTACGACACCTGCAGAAGATCGGTACATAGTGCTATCAACAAAAAGACACCGGCGCAGCACAGCTAGTGAGGTAGCAAATCAGTTTATGACTGCTACGGGCAAGTGGATCTCCCGAAAAACTGTCGCCAGACGTTTGCATGAAGGAGGACTATACGCCCGCCGTCCTGTTGTGTGCATCCCATTGTCCAGACGTCACCGTACCGCCCGTTTGCAATGGTGCCATCAACATCGCAATTGGACTGATAACGACTGGTCTGCTGTCCTCTTCTCAGATGAGAGTAGATATAGTCTACCGTCTGATTGTCGACGACAACCTGATCTGGCGTGATAGTGGTACTGCATATTGTCCAGCAAACATACAGGGAAAGGGACCGATATCCGACATGTAGTGTCATGATATGGGCTGGCATCATGATCAATGCGTCCCTCTATGTGCTTCCAACTGGGACTATGACTGACCAACGATACATTAATGATGTTCTGCTACCTCATGTTCGCATGTTCCGTGGTGCTGTCGGTGATAGATTCATTTTCATTGACGACAACGCAACATGTTATCGAACAGTTGCTGCCCAAGAGTGTCTTGAGAGCGAGGATATTCAACGCCTCGTATGGCCAGCACGTTCTCCAGATCTGAATTCCATTGAACATGTGTGGGATGCTTTGGGGAGAAGTCTTGCTGGTCGCCAATGCCCTCCAATAAACAAGGACACCCTCATCCGTGCACTGACAGAGGAATGGGATAAATTACTCCAACAGCTGCTTGATAATGTTGTGCAAAGCATGACACGACGTGTGGAATCTTGCATCGCCCTCCATGGTGGCCATATCCCGTATTGACATCTTACGCCGGAACGCCTGCGGACGGTAATTGCATTTTTTTCACGTTTACGTATTCTGCACAAAATGGCCTGTATGTCCCTTGAACACGTTCCAAAGCCTTCTGGATTTCAGAGCACAATAAATTGTCTTTCTTGTAATGTCCTGGCATTCTGACATTATTTTATTTCACTTGGCATCCAACCACACTTACTTTTTTATGCGCTATATAGCCGTTTATGATCCGTCCTTAGCAATTGTCCAGCAGTGTATTTCTTAGCAAACTCGCTCTTCCGTTTTTCCTGATTTCAGGTATTTCCTCATTTCCCCTAGCGTCTGGAATCTCGAAAACCCGAAAGAGTCGTCCGCCTTCTATTCCTACTGCAAATTTACTGTTCTCTCTCTATCCCTTCTTTGTTTTGGACCCTTCACTATCCCCTTTGCTGTCAAGAACATGGCATGAGTTGCAAACTAATTACGTAGTCTGAGCTCACTTCCGTTCATTGTGCTACCGGTTACTGGAGTGTTAGTTAAAATGGACGTGATAAAACTCTCAGCTGAAAGAGCTCGTCTAACTGCTCTACTGCTCTGAGAAACGCTTTAGAATTAATGTTATTATTAATTACTAGTCCGTAACCTGTGCCATGCACGGTTGAAAAAGCTGTGACTGAAATTTGTTCTTGTCATATAACACGAATCGTGATAAAATGCATAACTGTAATAAACGGTTGAATTACTAATGGGCAGTGTATAAGATAGGTCGCCAACAGTTTTTTCATAATATTCGTATTATATTTTTATTTTTCCAACTACTTCTATACGCATTTAACGATGACGTTTCTCATAATTGTATAAACATGTGCTTATCCGTTCTTGATGGGCTTACATTGGAGTATTAAAGTATTCTTTCAGTGACCCGAAATGATATCGTGTCTAGATAGTTACACAGTGGGGTTAAAAATGTCCTTTATTTTGCCAGTTTGGTTTTAAAAATTTTTTGGCATCACTATATAATCTATACTAATACACTATCTACCATCAAGTAATTGAACACCTGTGATAGCAAAGGAAAACGAAGTTTATTCACCTTCAATAGTTCGTGGAGCCTCCACGAGTGGCGATTACAGCTGCGACCCTCCGGTGCTTACTCTCAACCAGGCGTACGACAACTAGCGGTATTTTCTTCCCCTCGGCTTGGAGAAGACAGGTCAGTTCCTTCACCGATTTCGGACGGTGAAGGCACCCCTTAAGTCGACGCTCCAACTCGTCCCAGAGGTGCTCGATAGGGTTAAGGTCCGGGCTCTGCGCAGCCAGTCCATTCGATTAACCCCATTGTCACCATACCAAGCCATGGTGGACCTTGCAACATGACAGGTGGCATTGTCATCCTGAAAGTAACATGGGTCCACCCCGTAAACCTTCCACGACGTAGGAAGCGCATTGTCATCCAAAATGGTGCAGTACGTCTTGGCGTTGAGTCTACCAGGAATTGCGACCAAGGGTCCCGTGCCATAGCAGGAGAAACACCCCCATAGCATAATTCCACCGCCGCCGAACTTCGCAGTTGGCACAATACATTCCGGCCGGAGGCGTTCTCCAAGCAGACGCCAAACCCTTACCCTGCCATCCGAACGGTAGAGGGTGAACCTTGATTCGTCGCTCCAGAGAACCTGTTTCCACTGTTCAACGGTCCACTGTCGACGTTCTTTGCACCACGTTAGCCGAGCAGCGCTATTGGACTTGGTGATCAAAGGCTTATGTGCGGCAGCACGTCGATGATAACCGAGCAGATGGGTTTCCTTACGGATGGTTTTCATCGAAAAGAACACTCCCGGATGCCTGTTGAAACTCCTCGCGGATGTGGCCCATCGATTTGGTGCGGTTCTTCCGAATTTCTCTGGCCAGCACCCGTCGGTCTTTCAACTCCCAGTTTTGTGGGTCTGCCGGGTCGGGGCACATTCCGACAGTCAACTCTCATCTTCTACTTGCCAATCATGTTGGCCACTGTCGATTTTGGGTACTTCAACTAGCTGGATATGTCATGTATGGATACCCGACGATTGCACCTTTTTCGAAATCAGAGAGCTCCGAACTGCGTGGCATCTTGCATGCGACTGGTAGCGTTGTTGTTTCCCACACGATATTTAACGGCGGCGGCCGTGACGTGTATCAGGACCGCAGATATCGTCGATTGCAGGGGTGTCCAATTACTTGTTGGTAGATAGTGTATATAAAGAGAGAAACTTTGTTTGTGTGTTTGAGGTACTCTCGAAAACTACTGAAACAATTTGGATAATTCTTTCACCGTTGGGAAGCTTATTTCTTTCCGGTGGGCATAGGCTATTTCCTTTATCTATACTAATGTTAATAATACTGTACACAAAGAGAGAAATTTTGTGTGTTTGAGATAATCTCGAATACTATCGAACCGATTTGGATAATTCTTTTACCGTTGAGAAGCTTATTTCTTTCCCGTGGACACGCTGTTTCGTTTAGTTAATTATTATTTTTTTATAATTATTTTAGGGTATGCTACCGAATCTGATCGCTTTCAAGTAGTCCCCGATTTCCCGTGCATCGTTCCGCTTTGTTTACATACAAACTGATCACACTCAACGTGAAAGAAAGTAGTCCATGATAACATACCGAACTTTTTTTACTAATCTCGAAAACTACTAAACCGATTTGGATAATTAAAACTGTGTAGCTGATAGCGTAGGGCTAAGTTCCAAGTCCGACCACCGCAGAAAGGCAGATGGCGCTGCAATAACTGAAGCGAGAACAAACGCCAGAATAACGAACAACGGATAGTACAAAAAATGACATGGTGACATAAAAGAAAAAAATCTTATGATAATAAAAATTAGCGATGACAAATGTGTGGGTCAGCAGCTTTCATTTAAACAAAATTCATGAAAATCGCTCCGGTGGGTGGCGCTGGCGAATTGTAGAAAGAGACGGCCTTGTGTCTCAAATATATAGATTTTTAGCGATGCTGTTGTGCCCTTTAAAGCTGTCGCAAAGTTTACTTTTACTGAGTGCAAGATGGTGATAAAGGAATCTAACACTTGTTTATTATATTCTCAGTAATCAGCACCCCAGTATCAATGTAACAGTGAATTGATTGCTTATCGAGAGTGGATTTTTCCATACGGGGCATGTTAAATCGGTAACAGATCTTCCCAGGTGGCGTAGTGATCAAATAAAGCGGACCTTACACGCTCAGTAATACTGTCATTCCTGCACTTCATTACGGCGCTGTTAGTACTTCATCATTACTCCTTCATTATTTTCACACCTTACAAGGTCATCATTATTAAGCGTCATTACTTTGCTTCAGTGCCAGTCGAGTCGTCATGGAGAGCACACCAATTTTGTCTGCATTCGAGAATGGATAGGAAACAAAGAGCGTGTTTAGCTATTATTTTAGCTTCAGGAACGAACGTCATGTTAAGCCCCGATATTGGTTGAAGGAATGGCTAAAACAACGTGAAAATTATTCACGTGTTGTCTTATTGAAGGAAATACGTGCTACAGAAGTGGATGATTACAAGAACTATTTTCGCATGAATGAAGAGTCATTTAATAAATTACTGCAATTGTTTGAACCGTTTTTAAGCAGGAAAGACACGGTTATGCGAGTTTGATCTGAGTGTATTTATTTCCCTCCTAAACTCAGTATGATTTCCCCTGGTTTCATTTTATCCTAAATGTTTACCAGCTTATCTAGAGCTACATATTTGTACGTTATGTTCATGTACGATGAGTGTGAAGAATTCCACAGTTCTGTAAGAGCTTCATGTGTTTCAATGAGGTTCCGAAGAACATCTTTTCTTGGATCATCTTCTTCTTCAATGGCCTCGCTTGCGTGGACTTCGCCCTCAGGGTGCACACTGTGAACGGTGACACAACCTTCCATCACGGCTTCGCAGTTTGAACTGTGTAAGGATGGAATAATGACGCACGCGCCCTCACACAGTCAGTATTAGTGACAGTACCCTCCCCAACCGCCAATACTGACGCTCTGATGCCAGAAAATCCGGAACCGCGTCATTACCGCATCATTACTTGTTGTCATTTCATCTCTAGCGACCTTACTTGTTCAATAATTCTGTCATTACTTTTAAGTAATGATTACAAGAACTTCATTACTTTCAAGTAATAACAGTATTATTGACCGTGTAAGGTCCGCTTAAGAGATGGCCTCTGGGCATTCTTCCGAGATGGGTTCGGGTTCGAATCCCGGTGATACATGGATGTTGTGTTTGCCTTACGACATAAACTCTCTCCCTTCCCTGGAACCAGAAGCCTTAAATTAAGAACGGACGACTGCTTGTAACCCAGTTGGTTGCTCACGGTGGTCGTCACCACCCCACTCACAAAAAAATAAGTCGGTGATATACACTTATAGATCGTTCAGTAGAGACCCTCCCTACGCACGTAAATTGCGATTATGATGTCACACAATCCCAGGAACATCTGCAAAATGGAGATACGTGTTCCACATACGCATTGAACCAGCGTTAGGGAAGTTGCTGAACGAAGTGACCTACGGTAGCATCGAAAGCTTGGTCTATATATTTCCAAACCCGTCCAAGATTGATCAGCAAGAGGCCATACAATTTTTGAATTCAGTGGGAAGGAAACCTAGGAGGGAACCAGCTGAAGTTTACCTGCGGACGCAGTCCGTGTACCGAAATGTCTGGGTATAAAAAATGACGGTAAAAGACTGGCATAAACAGTTTCGGAACAGCAGAAAATAAACTGTGGATCTGCCATCGTCTAAACCAGGAGTGGGCAATGCCCTGCACGCGTGCCACTTGTGGCACGCGGAGGCTTTCTAAGCGGCACGCTCGCGCAGAGTCACTTTTTTTAATTTTAGTAATTTATTAAACCAACTGACTAACCAGTTCATTCACACTATTGTTGTTACTCGAACGCGCCCAGTCACTGGAAAACACTGATTCACCCCCTCCCGGTAGGGGCGGTGAATGAGTTCCCATTCCCTGCAAGATCAACACGACACAGGTCAAGTGATTACAACGCTTGCCAGTTTTTTGTTTGTCTGCGCAACCACAGGAGTGACGATACGTTTCATTCAGCTTTGGTTCTCATCCTCAATCTTAGAATTGTAGTGCCTGCTGTGTTGTGAATACGGCTCTGAGCAAGCCGTGTGGTTCAAAAAGGAAGAATGAAGATGATATTACTCTGCGGGAGTAATATCATGAATATCGCAGGGCCTTGCTCTACGAGACATGGCCCTGCGATATTGTTGCAGGTTTGGGTCGACATGCATATATGAAAATACTTTTTTTATCATGTTGATGAAAAATAAGTACCGTTCAGCATTCACTGATCAGCGTTTCAAAAATCTGCTGGTTCTTGCTACTTCATCTCTGAATCCAGCATTGAAGAACTGGCGAAGAGAAAAGACATCCAAAAGCCTCACTAGAACTAAGCCGGGTTAGCTTAATGTAAATGGAAATGTAATCATGGAATGTTAGAATATGTTTCTTTCTTTGCAAATAATTTGTGTTTTTAATATACTAGTAAACTAGTTCTTGAATGATTATTAGTGTTCTGTTACAATACTATTGGTTTAACAATATTTTTCTCTTCTTCAGTACTATTTTATTTGAAGTATACAGAGATACATAACTTTTTGTTTCCTTTCTGGCAACCATGGAGGAGGGGCGGTTAGGTTAAGGTGGAGTGGCACATTCAAGATTATCTACATCAAAAGTGGCACGCGGGTAGCCGTGGGTTGGCCACCCGTGTCTTAGATGATCCACTAAATGCGGATAACAGTTACGATGAATAACAGCTAAAAAAGAAAGCACTGAACACCACCTTCACTACTGAAGATGCCAATATCATACATTGGTCACTGTGGTTGTTACATGAATCTCTCTTTTACTTCGGGTTATGAAGTATTTACTTCAACAATGCAAAAGGACCCTAACCTGTCGTAGAAGACGCTGTGCCGTTCCCAGTACTGAATCGTGATGTCAGAGCTGATGCCATAGCTGGCGTCAGAACTTACGTGAGACTGTGTTACGTGAGGGCATTGAGTTCGAAACGGCAGACGCGTGTGTGCGTCGAGTGGAGAGAAACAGTTTGTTTTGATTTGCAGCAAGTTCGACAGAGCATAATGAAGGGTATTTTTTATTTTTATTTAATTATATGTTATGTGTTGTTCAATTGAAATTACTCATAAATGAGTCTCGGTTATGATTAGTAAAGACGTCACAGCTACCTTCACTACTGAAAATGCCAACACCATACATTGGTAGCTATGGTTGTCACATGAAGCTCTCTTTTACTTCGGGTTATGAAGTATTTTCTTCAACAATGCGAAAGGACCCTAACCTGTCGTAGAAGACGCATTTAAAGAAAATTGTATTGTATTTAAAATAAAATTAAGGGACTTGACATACTGTAGGTTTCTGTCCCCGTGAAACATTATTTTTTAAAATCTGAATTGAAGGATGGTTATATTTAGTAGAACATGACATTAAATTTACACATACCCTTTTGAGAAAAACGCATTTGTAAAGCCTTTGTGCTATTTGTAATAGAAAAATGGAGTCAGAAGCGCTTTATTTGATGACAAATATATATTGTGTATATTTAAACAATACAAGAAAACCCTATCTTTGCGGTAACACTTTGTATACTCCTGGCAATGCAGCCGTCGCGGTAGTGCATTGATCATTTGATGCCTGGTTTAAGTGAAAGATACCTACGTGGTATGCAGCTATTGACTGAAAGCAACAAAGTGTTGTCAAATCTGATATCTCCCTGTAGAGGAGAAAGTTTTCCTCTTTTACGTAAAAACATTGACGACTGACTCTTCCTGGAAGCATACCGTGTTCGTGGTAAAACCTCGTCTGCGAAACACAAGAGCCGCCAGAAAACTACCCTGACTGATAGAAACAGGGGAGCATTAAAGAGGATTGTTACCCGTAATAAGAAGACTACGGCGCCAAAAATTATTAAGGAACTCAATCTGTATTTCCAGACCCGAATATCAACGAAAGTAATGCGCAAGTAACTGTATAAACAAGATATTCATAGCACAGCTGCTATTGCAAAAACTCTGGTAACCCGGGTGAATGCACAACTGCGACGGCAGTAGTGTCAGGAGCATACAACGTGAACTGCCGATGCATGAAAGCGTGTAATGTAGTCGGGTGTATCCACATTCACACTATTTCCCACCGCAGGACGTATTTACGTGTGGAGAACACCTTCAGAAGCGTACGACCCAGATTGTTTGCTCCCAACAGTGCAGCATGGTGGTGGTTCTGTCATGCTCTGGGCGGTCATATCGTGGTTTTCACCAGGTCCCCTGATCACCTTGAAAGGACAGATGACTGGAAGGGCGTATGAAACCATTTTTGCCGACCAAGTCCATCCAATAGCTCAGGAATTGTTTCCTGCAGGGGATGCCATCTATCAAGATGATAACGCCCCAATTCACAAAACTCGGAATGTCCAATCTTGGTTTGAGGAACATTAGGAAGAACTTTCATACATTCTTTGGCCTCCCCAATCACCAGACTTAAATATCATCGAGCCACTGTAGTGTGCATTGGAAAACAGATTAAGATCCCGTTGTCCTTCTCCTGCGTCTCTCAAAGATCTGGAGCAGTTTCTTCATGAAGAATTATGTAACATCCCACTAACCACCATCCAGAATTTGAATGCATCCATTCCGAGGAGGATTCAGGCGGTTTTGAATGCCAAAGGTGGTCCCACACCCAATTAGGTACATAAAACCTTCTTTTCCTTGGTGTTCATATTATTCTGTCCAACATACAACTGAAGTTTTTTCGCGGGAAAACAACGAAATTACTTGGTTTTTACCATCCATCGGATGCCGCTGTTAGGAAAAAAAAACTCTTTCGTACTTTAGAATATAGTTAGTAGTTTTTGATTTCAGTTAATGTGAACGAAAGGTATCTGTCGCGTTGGATTCTAATCATTTCGTCCGAGATGGGACTGAGTTCGGATCCCGGTGAGACATGAGTGGTGTCTTTGTCTTAACCAGTGACCCTAAATTAGGGTCGGACAACTCTTGTATGTCTTGATCACGGTGGTCGTCAACTCACATCCTTCAAAGAAAAATAAAGGAAACGGAACTGTTTTGTGCTCCTTCGAAGAAGGAAGATTTTTATCAAAAGCAGTTAAATAGGTGCCTATTTCCCTAATTTTGTATATTGAAGTCAGAATGTTGCCACGTTTGTTCAAAATACATCACTACACCCCGATCATACCTGAACATGTAATCGGACATATCCTATGTCTTTAATACTCAGTCTTGGTTCACTAATCCTCCTCGGAGTGGACAATTAGAAATTATTGGGTTAATGAATAAGTTCACGTCGTTTTATTTCACGAGTGTTTCCCAGGTCAGTAGTGACGGTGCAGATGGCCAGTTGTATATCAAAATGTAGCCAGTAATATCGTGTATCTAAATCATATTGCTTTGTGAATGTGGCTAATGGTTTTTTTGGTTTTCAGGTCCGGAAGTATGAAGTGGCAAGTATAGAGGAATGAACATTTCCGACATCTGCTCACCTACGAGTTTAAAAAGGGATCCACAACCGCCGAGGCTACTCGACAAATTCGTGCTGTGTATGGGGAGGATGCTATTGCTCCGAGGACAGCGAGCGAATGGTTTCAGAGGTTCCAAGGTCGCAATTTGGACATCCACGACTCTTCATGCTCAAGTCGTCCATCTCACTTTGATGCGGATCGTTTGAACAACCTCATCCACTTGGACCCGCGTCAAACCACACGCGAATTGGCCACTGGAATGGAATGTAATCAGGCCACAGTGGTGCGACACCTGGAACGTATGGGAAAGGTCCAGAAATTGGGGCCTTGAGTGCCACACACTCTCACCGAGGACAACAAGAATCAGTGTATTGCCATATGTGGTTCCTTGTTCGCCCGTTATCACGAATGTTTTCAGAAACACAAACCCTCTTAGTCACGTATTGTTACTGGAGATGAAAAGTGATGCCTGACGTGAATTTCAGGCATCGGAGGGAATGGGTAAGCACAAACAAGATGCCTCCACCATATCCAAAACACGACCTTTATCCTGCGAAGACGATATTGTGTGTCTGGTGGGACACGGAAGGCATTGTTCACTGGGAAATGTTGCCGAGGAATCGAACCATCAGCGCTGCACTCTATTGTAAGCAACTCCCCCTGTGGACGGTGCAGTTCAGCAGAAGCGGCCATATCGGCGCCTTGGTGTCCTTCTCCAACATGATAATGCACGCCCTCACAGTGCAAACATGACCAAAATGGACATTCAGGAACATGAAATGGGACATCCTTCCATATTCGGCCTATTCCCCGGATATCGCCCTTCAGACTATCACCTGTTCCAATCTCTTCCGAATGAACTCCGTGGCAGAATGTTCAACAATGATGCTGATCTCCAGAATTTCCTTGATGATTTCTTCGTAGCAAAACCTGCACTTTTTTCAAGAATAGCATTGCAGACCTATCCAAACGTTGGGACACCATCGTAAACAATCCGAGGGGGGATACATAGTTGATTGATTCCGTTTTCACTTCTGATGTAATACAATCCTGTAGTGCGGTAAAACACCCAGCAAGGACTTATGTATCAACCCAATAGATTTACCGGTTCGACAGTCAAATCTGGTCTTCAAAATAAAATTGGAAAACAAATATTCTTTTTTATTTTTCTTCTGGGTACAAGAAGGCACATGTCCTAAATTTGGGACCACTTGTCCCAAATTTAGGACATGGTGTCCTTCTCCAACAATGGGGAGAGAACCGCCGTCGTAGCACACACTACCCGCGGTTGACCCGGGAATCGAAACATAGCTCGTCTCGGACAAATGGTCAGAAGCCAGAGCCTCAGGCCATTTAAACACCAGCATGGCGAACAATATTAAATATTGGATTCCGTAATTGTTGCCAAATGCACTACGTAACGGAAAGCAACAGAACTGCTCAACAATGTACAGTTAAAACAGATACCATCTTGCATTCTTGCTCGATATTATATAAAGACCGGAAAGGCACAGGATGGCATAAATCTCTTACTGATTTTAGAATGAATAGAATTTTTAAACTGAGTTGCGTGGAAGAAGTTTCATGGATTGTTTTTTAAGTTCAATGAATCTTAGAGAAGACAGTCATCATTCCCTGAAGAAGAACTATTTCGTGGTTTTTCTACATGAGAAGTCCAAGTAAATCATAATTTTCAGGACGCAGGATGTAAATTTCAAGACCGAAATCGTATGGTAAGCATCTTTAAATTTTTATTAATTTCTAAAAATGTTTCAATATGATAATTTACTTGGTACATACGAAACTTCTATTGATGCAATTATCTGAACATACAGTATATTCAAATACACTGCCGGAGAGTGAAAAAAGAACACCAAGAAGTAATTGGCGGACGATAATGAAATTTACATATGTTAATGGGGTCGAGTTTACGTAGGTGTGATGCTAATTTCGGGACCAACCGGTGAGCGCTTACGCCACAGCACGGCATAATATACAAATTATCGTTGGTGGTATTTAAGGAGTACGGCGAAGTGAATGTAAACAGTCGTCGGTGTACGGACACGTGCAAAAACCCTGAAGAAGCTGAAATGCCTGGACATCGGACTTTGAGCGAGGTCGTCTAGTTGGACTCCGCAAGGCCGGGTGGTCGTATCGTCGTATTGCAGAGAGAATTGGAAGGGAAGTATCGGTGGTGATACGATGGTGGCGTAGATGGTCCGAGGAACATTCCCACACGAGAAGACGTGGAACCGGGAGTCACAGACGGACTGATGAGCGGACCGATCCGATCGACGCATAAGAAGAGCCGCGTTGTCCAGCAGAACATCCACTGCGACGAAAATCTGAGCTGCCATTGCACCTGAGATGACTGTGCGAACAATCCGCAACCGTCTACTGGATGCAGGACTACGCGCACGTGTGCCTCTGGCATGTATACCTCTGACTCCAGCCCACCGCCACGAACAGCTGCAGTGGTGTCGCCAACGTCTGCACTGGAGAACGCAATGGCAATCTGTCGTGTTCAGCGATGAAAGCAGATTCTGCTTGGGAGCCTCCGATGGCCGTATGCGCGTTCGCAGAAGCACAGGGGAGCGTCTCCACCCTTCTTGCATCCGGCAGCGACACAGAGGGCCTACACATGGTCTCCTGGTGTGGGGAGCGATCAGCTATCACTCCCGTACACAACTAGTGTTTGTACAGGGTACGTTAAACAGCACCTCCTACATCAAGAACATCAGTTAGCCCGTTGCTGTGCCATTTGTAAGGTTGGACCATCGTGGTGTTTTCCAGCAAGATAACGCACGCCCACACACGGCACGTGCAACGCAACATTCACTTCAGGGTGTGAGACAACTTCCATGGCCTGCACATTCAAAGGATTTGTCCCCCATTGAGTACGTGTGGGATTTTATGGGACAACGACTTATCCGGTCTCCACGGCCAGCCACGACCATCCCCGATTTACGCGTCCAGGTTGAGGATGCTTGGAACTCAATACCCCAAACTTACATCCAGCATCTGTACGACAGACTCCATTCCTGAATTGCACAGTGCGATGCAGTTCATGGCGGTTCAATCTTGTTCTAAGCATGTTACATGGAAATGTTGTTTTTCAATTTACCAGCAAATACAGCTGTATTTTGCCACAATGTTTTGATCACGTTATCCTCTGTATTCCGTTATTATGCTGTATAAATGTCGTTGGTATCAGACGTCTCCTTCTTGGTGTTCTTTTTTCACTTTCCGCCAGTGTATTAAGCACACAAAATAATGTTTTTCAGAACTAATTACTAAAGACGTTTGCTTAAAAATCCCGCAGTTTTTGCACTACTGCTACAAAATCCGTTACGGTTTCGTTATTTTAATTATCGTAGCAAACGATTGAAATTCTGTAGGGGAATTTCTACTTTTTTAGTAGTAAATATTTTTATATCGCTGCCTTACTCACTTGGATTTTTTCATTTACTCTTGGTTCTCTGTTCTGTGTATTTTATTTTTGCTTTCTTCGTTTCAGTTCCTGATTTCTTTTTATAAGGTTGTGTTTTGAAAACAAGTTTTTTTTGTGACGGATATTTGACACGTATCTCTCTGTTCCAAAGAGGAATGTTTCATGAATAAGTAACACCGACAAAATTTATGAATCAAAATTTGTCGTCTTAACATCAGCTTCACCTATGTGGTACGACATACTTTACATAAGCTTTGCTAGTGGTGGTACATCATCCTTGGAGTTTTGGGTGTGGGGTTCCAGTTAGATAGCAAAATATTTTTCCTACTTTGTTAAGTTGTGCTGCATTTCACTCTGTATGTTGGGTGTTGGTGGTATGATTGATGTCGGTCTCCCTAGATGCTATGGGGATGGGGCTGCAAGCATGGTTTGATTCCAAAAGGTCTTTTAAATTATGAAGAATTGTGCTGTATTTCACTTTGTGTACACTTTCCAGTTGGTGGTACAATATACCTGGATATTAAGGGGTGGCGTACCAATAATGGTTTGACTCCTAAAGGACTTTTACATTTTGAAAAATTCTGCTGTATCTCACTTATTGCATGCTTTGCTGTTGCCGGTATGTTATCTTTGGATTTTGAGGGATGGAGTTCCAAGGATGGTTGGATATCAAAATGTCATTTATGTTTTGCTGAATTGTACGGTATTTCACTTGGTGCATGCTTCTTCGTTTGTAGTACTATATCCTTGGATTTGGGGGGTGGTATTCCAAGGATGGTTTGATTGCAAAATGTCTTTTATATTGTTTTGGAATATGCTGTATTTAGCTTTGTACATGCTTTCCTGTTGGTGCTACATTATCCTTGGAGATTGGGGGCGGGGTTCCAAGGATGGTTGGATGTAAAAATGTCATTTATATTTTGTTGCATTGTGCTGTGTTGTATTTTGCGTATGCTTTGCGGTTGGTGGTACATTATCCTTGGATCTTGGGTTGCGGGTTTCCATGGATGATTTGATTTCAAACTGTCATTTATATTTTGTTGACTTGTGCCGTATTTCACTTGGTGTATGCTACGATGTTAGTATATTATTCTTGGATTGTTGGGGGCGATGTTCCAAGAATGGTTGGATATAAGAGTGTCATTTATATTTCGTTGAACTTTGCTCTATTTCGTTTGGTGTGCGATTTGTTGGTGGTGGTATTTTATCCTTGGATTTTGGAGAATGGGCTTCCGAAAATGGTTTGATTCCAAAAGGTCTTTTAAATTATGAAGAATTGTGCTGTATTTCACTTTGTGTACACGTTCCAGTTGGTGGTACAATATACTTGGATTTTAAGGGGTGGCGTACCAATAATGGTTTGACTCCTAAAGGACTTTTACATTTTGAAAAATTCTGCTGTATCTCGCTTATTGCATGCTTTGCTGTTGCCGGTATGTTATCTTTGGATTTTGAGGGATGGAGTTCCAAGGATGGTTGGATATCAAAATGTCATTTATGTTTTGCTGAATTGTAAGGTATTTCACTTGGTGCATGCTTCTTCGTTTGTAGTACTATATCCTTGGATTTGGGGGTGGTATTCCAAGGATGTTCTTGATTGCCAAATGTCTTTTATATTGTTTTGAATTATGCTGTATTTAACTTTGTATATGCTTTCCTGTTGGTGGTACATTATCCTTGGATCTTGGGGGGCGGGTTTCCATGGATGATTTGATTTCAAACTGTCATTTATATTTTGTTGACTTGTGCCGTATTTCACTTGGTGTATGCTACGATGTTAGTATATTATTCTTGGATTTTTGGGGGCGATGTTCCAAGAATGGTTGGATATAAGAGTGTCATTTATATTTCGTTGAACTTTGCTCTATTTCGTTTGGTGTGCGATTTGTTGGTGGTGGTATTTTATCTTTGGATTTTGGAGAATGGGCTTCCGAGCATGGTTTGATTCCAAAAGGTCTTTTAAATTATGAAGAATTGTGCTGTATTTCACTTTGTGTACACTTTCCAGTTGGTGTTACAATATACTTGGATTTTAAGGGGTGGCGTACCAATAATGGTTTGACTCCTAAAGGACTTTTACATTTTGAAAAATTCTGCTGTATCTCACTTATTGCATGCTTTGCTGTTGCCGGTATGTTATCTTTGGATTTTGAGGGATGGAGTTCCAAGGATGGTTGGATATCAAAATGTCATTTATGTTTTGCTGAATTGTACGGTATTTCACTTGGTGCATGCTTCTTCGTTTGTAGTACTATATCCTTGGATTTGGGGGTGGTATTCCAAGGATGGTTTGATTGCAAAATGTCTTTTATATTGTTTTGAATTATGCTGTATTTAACTTTGTATATGCTTTCGTGTTGGTGGTACATTATCCTTGGATCTTGGGGGCGGGTTTCCATGGATGATTTGATTTCAAACTGTCATTTATATTTTGTTGACTTGTGCCGTATTTCACTTGGTGTATGCTACGATGTTAGTATATTATTCTTGGATTTTTCGGGGCGATGTTCCAAGAATGGTTGGATATAAGAGTGTCATTTATATTTCGTTGAACTTTGCTCTATTTCGTTTGGTGTGCGATTTGTTGGTGGTGGTATTTTATCCTTGGATTTTGGAGAATGGGCTTCCGAGCATGGTTTGATTCCAAAAGGTCTTTTAAATTATGAAGAATTGTGCTGTATTTCACTTTGTGTACACTTTCCAGTTATTGGTACAATATACTTGGATTTTAAGGGGTGGCGTACCAATAATGGTTTGACTCCTAAAGGACTTTTACATTTTGAAAAATTCTGCTGTATCTCACTTATTGCATGTTTTGCTGTTGCCGGTATGTTATCTTTGGATTTTGAGTGATGGAGTTCCAAGGATGGTTGGATATCAAAATGTCATTTATGTTTTGCTGAATTGTACGGTATTTCACTTGGTGCATGCTTCTTCGTTTGTAGTACTATATCCTTGGATTTGGGGGGTGGTATTCCAAGGATGGTTTGATTGCAAATTGTCTTTTATATTGTTTTGAATTATGCTGTATTTAACTTTGTATATGCTTTCCTGTTGGTGGTACATTATCCTTGGATCTTGGGTGGCGGGTTTCCATGGATGATTTGATTTCAAACTGTCATTTATATTTTGTTGACTTGTGCCGTATTTCACTTGGTGTATGCTACGATGTTAGTATATTATTCTTGGATTTTTGGGGGCGATGTTCCAAGAATGGTTTGATATAAGAGTGTCATTTATATTTCGTTGAACTTTGCTCTATTTCGTTTGGTGTGCGATTTGTTGGTGGTGGTATTTTATCCTTGGATTTTGGAGAATGGGCTTCCGAGCATGGTTTGATTCCAAAAGGTCTTTTAAATTATGAAGAATTTTGCTGTATTTCACTTTGTGTACATTTTCCAGTTGGTGGTACAATATACTTGGATTTTAAGGGGTGGCGTACCAATAATGGTTTGACTCCTAAAGGACTTTTACATTTTGAAAAATTCTGCTGTATCTCACTTATTGCATGCTTTGCTGTTGCCGGTATGTTATCTTTGGATTTTGAGGGATGGAGTTCCAAGGATGGTTGGATATCAAAATGTCATTTATGTTTTGCTGAATTGTACGGTATTTCACTTGGTGCATGCTTCTTCGTTTGTAGTACTATATCCTTGGATTTGGGGGTGGTATTCCAAGGATGGTTTGATTGCAAAATGTCTTTTATATTGTTTTAAATTATGCTGTATTTAACTTTGTATATGCTTTCCTGTTGGTGGTACATTATCCTTGGATCTCGAGGGGCGGGTTTCCATGGATGATTTGATTTCAAACTGTCATTTATATTTTGTTGACTTGTGCCGTATTTCACTTGGTGTATGCCACGATGTTAGTATATTATTCTTGGATTTTTGGGGGCGATGTTCCAAGAATGGTTGGATATAAGAGTGTCATTTATATTTCGTTGAACTTTGCTCTATTTCGTTTGGTGTGCGATTTGTTGGTGGTGGTATTCTATCCTTGGATTTTGGAGAATGGGCTTCCGAGCATGGTTTGATTCCAAAAGGTCTTTTAAATTATGAAGAATTGTGCTGTATTTCACTTTGTGTACACTTTCCAGTTGGTGTTACAATATACTTGGATTTTAAGGGGTGGCGTACCAATAATGGTTTGACCCCTAAAGGACTTTTTTTACATTTTGAAAAATTCTGCTGTATCTCACTGTAACGTACCAGGAGATGTGGCGTACCTGCCAGAAGGACGCACACGACATAAAGGCAGATAGGAATCATAACAAATGTCCGCGTAGCTTAATTGGTAGAGCAACTTATTCCGGAATGAGTGGACCCGGGTTCGAACCCCGGCGCGGATAAAAATGACGGAGAAATTCACTTCGTTATAATGGCGCCCGAACTATCCGGATGACCCGACCGTTCAAAATCTCGCATTGGTGTGATGTTATTTCCACACCGCGAGATAGGAAAAATATGAGCAGCACTTCGAAAGAAAAAAGAAAAATAAGGGGAGATGATGTAACGTAGCAGGAGATGTGGCGTACCTGCCAGAAGGACGCACACGACATAAAGGCGAGATAGCAATTAGAATCAATGTCCGCGTAGCTTAATTGGTAGAGCAACTTATTCCGGAATGAGTGGACCCGGGTTCGAAACCCGGCGCGGATAAAAATGACGGAGAAATTCACTTCGTTATATCACTTATTGCATGCTTTGCTGTTGCCGGTATGTTATCTTTGGATTTTGAGGGATGGAGTTCCAAGGATGGTTGGATATCAAAATGTCATTTATGTTTTGCTGAATTGTACGGTATTTCACTTGGTGCATGCTTCTTCGTTTGTAGTACTATATCCTTGGATTTGGGGGGTGGTATTCCAAGGATGGTTTGATTGCAAAATGTCTTTTATATTGTTTTGAATTATGCTGTATTTAACTTTGTATATGCTATCGTGTTGGTGGTACATTATCCTTGGATCTTGGGGGGCGGGTTTCCATGGATGATTTGATTTCAAACTGTCATTTATATTTTGTTGACTTGTGCCGTATTTCACTTGGTGTATGCTACGATGTTAGTATATTATTCTTGGTTTTTTCGGGGCGATGTTCCAAGAATGGTTTGATATAAGAGTGTCATTTATATTTCGTTGAACTTTGCTCTATTTCGTTTGGTGTGCGATTTGTTGGTGGTGGTATTTTATCCTTGGATTTTGGAGAATGGGCTTCCGAGCATGGTTTGATTCCAAAAGGTCTTTTAAATTATGAAGAATTGTGCTGTATTTCACTTTGTGTACACTTTCCAGTTATTGGTACAATATACTTGGATTTTAAGGGGTGGCGTACCAATAATGGTTTGAATCCTAAAGGACTTTTTACATTTTGAAAAATTCTGCTGTATCTCACTTATTGCATGTTTTGCTGTTGCCGGTATGTTATCTTTGGATTTTGAGTGATGGAGTTCCAAGGATGGTTGGATATCAAAATGTCATTTATGTTTTGCTGAATTGTACGGTATTTCACTTGGTGCATGCTTCTTCGTTTGTAGTACTATATCCTTGGATTTGGGGGTGGTATTCCAAGGATGGTTTGATTGCAAAATGTCTTTTATATTGTTTTGAATTATGCTGTATTTAACTTTGTATATGCTTTCCTGTTGGTGGTACATTATCCTTGGATCTCGGGGGTGGGTTTCCATGGATGATTTGATTTCAAACTGTCATTTATATTTTGTTGACTTGTGCCGTATTTCACTTGGTGTATGCCACGATGTTAGTATATTATTCTTGGATTTTTGGGGGCGATGTTCCAAGAATGGTTGGATATAAGAGTGTCATTTATATTTCGTTGAACTTTGCTCTATTTCGTTTGGTGTGCGATTTGTTGGTGGTGGTATTCTATCCTTGGATTTTGGAGAATGGGCTTCCGAGCATGGTTTGATTCCAAAAGGTCTTTTAAATTATGAAGAATTGTGCTGTATTTCACTTTGTGTACACTTTCCAGTTGGTGTTACAATATACTTGGATTTTAAGGGGTGGCGTACCAATAATGGTTTGACCCCTAAAGGACTTTTACATTTTGAAAAATTCTGCTGTATCTCACTTATTGCATGCTTTGCTGTTGCCGGTATGTTATCTTTGGATTTTGAGGGATGGAGTTCCAAGGATGGTTGGATATCAAAATGTCATTTATGTTTTGCTGAATTGTACGGTATTTCACTTGGCGCATGCTTCTTCGTTTGTAGTACTATAACCTTGGATTTGGAGGGTGGTATTCCAAGGATGGTTTGATTGCAAAATGTCTTTTATATTGTTTTGGAATATGCTGTATTTAGCTTTGTACATGCTTTCCTGTTGGTGCTACATTATCCTTGGAGTTTGGGGGCGGGGTTCCAAGGATGGTTGGATGTAAAAATGTCATTTATATTTTGTTGCATTGTGCTGTGTTTCATTTTGCGTATGCTTTGCGGTTGGTGGTACATTATCCTTCTATCTTGGGGGGCGGGTTTCCATGGATGATTTGATTTCAAACTGTCATTTATATTTTGTTGACTTGTGCCGTATTTCACTTGGTGTATGCTACGATGTTAGTATATTATTCTTGGATTTTGGTTGGCGATGTTCCAAGAATGGTTGGATATAAGAGTGTCATTTATATTTCGTTGAACTTTGCTCTATTTCGTTTGGTGTGCGATTTGTTGGTGGTGGTATTTTATCCTTGGATTTTGGAGAATGGGCTTCCGAGCATGGTTTGATTCCAAAAGGTCTTTTAAATTATGAAGAATTGTGCTGTATTTCACTTTGTGTACACGTTCCAGTTGGTGGTACAATATACTTGGATTTTAAGGGGTGGCGTACCAATAATGGTTTGACTCCTAAAGGACTTTTACATTTTGAAAAATTCTGCTGTATCTCACTTATTGCATGCTTTGCTGTTGCCGGTATGTTATCTTTGGATTTTGAGGGATGGAGTTCCAAGGATGGTTGGATATCAAAATGTCATTTATGTTTTGCTGAATTGTAAGGTATTTCACTTGGTGCATGCTTCTTCGTTTGTAGTACTATATCCTTGGATTTGGGGGGTGGTATTCCAAGGATGGTTTGATTGCCAAATGTCTTTTATATTGTTTTGAATTATGCTGTATTTAACTTTGTATATGCTTTCCTGTTGGTGGTACATTATCCTTGGATCTTGGGGGCGGGTTTCCATGGATGATTTGATTTCAAACTGTCATTTATATTTTGTTGACTTGTGCCGTATTTCACTTGGTGTATGCTACGATGTTAGTATATTATTCTTGGATTTTTGGGGGCGATGTTCCAAGAATGGTTGGATATAAGAGTGTCATTTATATTTCGTTGAACTTTGCTCTGTTTCGTTTGGTGTGCGATTTGTTGGTGGTGGTACTTTATTCTTGGATTTTGGAGAATGGGCTTCCGAGCATGGTTTGATTCCAAAAGGTCTTTTAAATTATGAAGAATTTTGCTGTATTTCACTTTGTGTACACTTTCCAGTTGGTGTTACAATATACTTGGATTTTAAGGGGTGGCGTACCAATAATGGTTTGACCCCTAAAGGACTTTTACATTTTGAAAAATTCTGCTGTATCTCACTTATTGCATGCTTTGCTGTTGCCGGTATGTTATCTTTGGATTTTGAGGGATGGAGTTCCAAGGATGGTTGGATATCAAAATGTCATTTATGTTTTGCTGAATTGTACGGTATTTCACTTGGTGCATGCTTCTTCGTTTGTAGTACTATAAGCTTGGATTTGGGGGGTGGTATTCCAAGGATGGTTTGAGTGCAAAATGTCTTTTATATTGTTTTGAATTATGCTGTATTTTGCTTTGTACATGCTTTCCTGTTGGTGCTACATTATCCTTGGAGTTTGGGGGCGGGGTTCCAAGGACGGTTGGATGTAAAAATGTCATTTATATTTTGTTGCATTGTGCTGTGTTTCATTTTGCGTATGCTTTGCGGTTGGTGGTACATTATCCTTGGATCTTGGGGGCGGGTTTCCATGGATGATTTGATTTCAAACTGTTATTTATATTTTGTTGACTTGTGCCGTATTTCACTTGGTGTATGCTACGATGTCAGTATATTATTCTTGGATTTTTGGGGGCGATGTTCCAAGAATGGTTGGATATAAGAGTGTCATTTATATTTCGTTGAACTTTGCTCTATTTCGTTTGGTGTGCGATTTGTTGGTGGTGGTATTTTATCCTTGGATTTTGGAGAATGGGCTTCCGAGCATGGTTTGATTGCGAAAGGTCTTTTAAATTATGAAGAATTGTGCTGTATTTCACTTTGTGTACACTTTCCAGTTGGTGGTACAATATACTTATATTTTAAGGGGTGGCGTACCAATAATGGTTTGACTCCTAAAGGACTTTTACATTTTGAAAAATTCTGCAGTATCTCACTTATTGCATGCTTTGCTGTTGCCGGTATGTTATCTTTGGATTTTGAGGGATGGAGTTCCAAGGATGGTTGGATATCCTAATGTCATTTATGTTTTGCTGAATTGTACGGTATTTCACTTGGTGCATGCTTCTTCGTTTGTAGTACTATATCCTTGGATTTGGGGGTGGTATTCCAAGGATGGTTTGATTGCAAAATGTCTTTTATATTGTTTTGAATTACGCTGTTTTTAGCTTTGTATATGTTTTCCTGTTGGTGGTACATTAACCTTGGATCTTGGGGGGCGGGTTTCCATGGATGATTTGATTTCAAACTGTCATTTATATTTTGTTGACTTGTGCCGTATTTCACTTGGTGTATGCTATGATGTTAGTATATTATTCTTGGATTTTGGGGGCGATGTTCGAAGAATGGTTGGATATAAGAGTGTCATTTATATTTCGTTGAACTTTGCTCTATTTCGTTTGGTGTGCGATTTGTTGGTAATGGTATTTTATCCTTGGATTTTGGAGAATGGGCTTCCGAGCATGGTTTGATTCCAAAAGGTCTTTTAAATTATGAAGAATTGTGCTGTATTTCACTTTGTGTACACTTTCCAGTTGGTGGTACAATATACGTGGATTTTAAGGGGTGGCGTACCAATAATGGTTTGACTCCTAAAGGACTTTTACATTTTGAAAAATTCTGCTGTATCTCACTTATTGCATGCTTTGCTGTTGCCGGTATGTTATCTTTGGATTTTGAGGGATGGAGTTCCAAGGATGGTTGGATATCAAAATGTCATTTATGTTTTGCTGAATTGTGCAGAATTTCACTTGGTGTATGCTTCTTCGTTTGTGGTTCAATATCTTTGGATTTGGAAGGTGGGGATCCAAGGATGATTTGATTTAAATATATCTTTTATATTGTTTTGAATTGTGATGTATTTCCCTTTGTATATGCTTTTGTGTTGGTGGTATGTTATCCTTGGAATTTGAGGGGCGGGGTTCCAAGGATAGTTGGATATCAGAGTGTCATTTACATTTTGTTGAACTATGCTCTATTGCGTTTGGTATGTTTTGCTGTTAGTTGTAATTTATACTTGGGTTTTGGAGAAAGACTTCCAAGCATAATTTGATCACAAAAGGTCTTTTATATTATGAAGAATTGTTGCTGTCTTCTACTTTGTGTAGGCTTTGCAGTTGGTTGTACAATTTACTTGAATTTTGAGGTGTGGGGTTCCAACGATGGTTTGACTCCTAAATGATTTTTTTATATTTTAAAGGAGTGTACTGTATTTCACTTGGTGTATGCTTTTCAGTTGGTGGTATATTATCGTTATAATTTGAGGGATGCCGAGGTTTCAGCAATGGTTGGATGTCAAAATGTCATTTAAGTTTTGCTGAATTGTGCGGTATTTCACATGGTGTATGCTTCTTCGTTTGTAGTACTATATCCTTGGATTTGGGGAATGGTATTTCCAAGGATGGTTTGATTGCAAAATGTCTTTTATATTGTTTTGAATTATGCTGTATTTAGCTTTGTATATGCTTTCCTGTTGGTGCTACATTATCCTTGGAGTTTGGGGGCGGGGTTCCAAGGATGGTTGGATGTAAAAATGTCATTTATATTTTGTTGCATTGTGCTGCATTTCATTTTGAGTATGCTTTGCGGTTGGTGGTACATTATCCTTGGATCTTGGGGGGCGGGTTTCCATGGATGATTTGATTTCAAACTGTCATTTATATTTTGTTGACTTGTGCCGTATTTCACTTGGTGTATGCTACGATGTTAGTATATTATTCTTGGATTTTTGCGGGCGATGTTCCAAGAATGGTTGGATATAAGAGTGTCATTTATATTTCGTTGAACTTTGCTCTATTTCGTTTGGTGTGCGATTTGTTGGTGGTGGTATTTTATCCTTGGATTTTGGAGAATGGGCTTCCGAGCATGGTTTGATTCCAAAAGGTCTTTTAAATTATGAAGAATTGTGCTGTATTTCACTTTGTGTACACTTTCCAGTTGGTGGTACAATATACTTGGATTTTAAGGGGTGGCGTACCAATAATGGTTTGACTCCTAAAGGACTTTTACATTTTGAAAAATTCTGCTGTATCTCACTTATTGCATGCTTTGCTGTTGCCGGTATGTTATCTTTGGATTTTGAGGGATGGAGTTCCAAGGATGGTTGGATATCAAAATGTCATTTATGTTTTGCTGAATTGTACGGTATTTCACTTGGTGCATGCTTCTTCGTTTGTAGTACTATATCCTTGGATTTGGGGGTGGTATTCCAAGGATGGTTTGATTGCAAAATGTCTTTTATATTGTTTTGAATTATGCTGTATTTAACTTTGTATATGCTTTCCTGTTGGTGGTACATTATCCTTGGATCTTGGGTGGCGGGTTTCCATGGATGATTTGATTTCAAACTGTCATTTATATTTTGTTGACTTGTGCCGTATTTCACTTGGTGTATGCTACGATGTTAGTATATTATTCTTGGATTTTTGGGGGCGATGTTCCAAGAATGGTTTGATATAAGAGTGTCATTTATATTTCGTTGAACTTTGCTCTATTTCGTTTGGTGTGCGATTTGTTGGTGGTGGTATTTTATCCTTGGATTTTGGAGAATGGGCTTCCGAGCATGGTTTGATTCCAAAAGGTCTTTTAAATTATGAAGAATTTTGCTGTATTTCACTTTGTGTACACTTTCCAGTTGGTGGTACAATATACTTGGATTTTAAGGGGTGGCGTACCAATAATGGTTTGACTCCTAAAGGACTTTTACATTTTGAAAAATTCTGCTGTATCTCACTTATTGCATGCTTTGCTGTTGCCGGTATGTTATCTTTGGATTTTGAGGGATGGAGTTCCAAGGATGGTTGGATATCAAAATGTCATTTATGTTTTGCTGAATTGTACGGTATTTCACTTGGTGCATGCTTCTTCGTTTGTAGTACTATATCCTTGGATTTGGGGGTGGTATTCCAAGGATGGTTTGATTGCAAAATGTCTTTTATATTGTTTTAAATTATGCTGTATTTAACTTTGTATATGCTTTCCTGTTGGTGGTACATTATCCTTGGATCTCGAGGGGCGGGTTTCCATGGATGATTTGATTTCAAACTGTCATTTATATTTTGTTGACTTGTGCCGTATTTCACTTGGTGTATGCTACGATGTTAGTATATTATTCTTGGATTTTTGGGGGCGATGTTCCAAGAATGGTTGGATATAAGAGTGTCATTTATATTTCGTTGAACTTTGCTCTATTTCGTTTGGTGTGCGATTTGTTGGTGGTGGTATTTTATCCTTGGATTTTGGAGAATGGGCTTCCGAGCATGGTTTGATTCCAAAAGGTCTTTTAAATTATGAAGAATTGTGCTGTATTTCACTTTGTGTACACTTTCCAGTTGGTGTTACAATATACTTGGATTTTAAGGGGTGGCGTACCAATAATGGTTTGACCCCTAAAGGACTTTTACATTTTGAAAAATTCTGCTGTATCTCACTTATTGCATGCTTTGCTGTTGCCGGTATGTTATCTTTGGATTTTGAGGGATGGAGTTCCAAGGATGGTTGGATATCAAAATGTCATTTATGTTTTGCTGAATTGTACGGTATTTCACTTGGTGCATGCTTCTTCGTTTGTAGTACTATATCCTTGGATTTGGGGGTGGTATTCCAAGGATGGTTTGATTGCAAAATGTCTTTTATATTGTTTTGAATTATGCTGTATTTAACTTTGTATATGCTATCGTGTTGGTGGTACATTATCCTTGGATCTTGGGGGGCGGGTTTCCATGGATGATTTGATTTCAAACTGTCATTTATATTTTGTTGACTTGTGCCGTATTTCACTTGGTGTATGCTACGATGTTAGTATATTATTCTTGGTTTTTTCGGGGCGATGTTTCAAGAATGGTTTGATATAAGAGTGTCATTTATATTTCGTTGAACTTTGCTCTATTTGGTTTGGTGTGCGATTTGTTGGTGGTGGTATTTTATCCTTGGATTTTGGAGAATGGGCTTCCGAGCATGGTTTGATTCCAAAAGGTCTTTTAAATTATGAAGAATTTTGCTGTATTTCACTTTGTGTACACTTTCCAGTTATTGGTACAATATACTTGGATTTTAAGGGGTGGCGTACCAATAATGGTTTGACTCCTAAAAGACTTTTACATTTTGAAAAATTCTGCTGTATCTCACTTATTGCATGTTTTGCTGTTGCCGGTATGTTATCTTTGGATTTTGAGTGATGGAGTTCCAAGGATGGTTGGATATCAAAATGTCATTTATGTTTTGCTGAATTGTACGGTATTTCACTTGGTGCATGCTTCTTCGTTTGTAGTACTATATCCTTGGATTTGGGGGTGGTATTCCAAGGATGGTTTGATTGCAAAATGTCTTTTATATTGTTTTAAATTATGCTGTATTTAACTTTGTATATGCTTTCCTGTTGGTGGTACATTATCCTTGGATCTCGAGGGGCGGGTTTCCATGGATGATTTGATTTCAAACTGTCATTTATATTTTGTTGACTTGTGCCGTATTTCACTTGGTGTATGCTACGATGTTAGTATATTATTCTTGGATTTTTGGGGGCGATGTTCCAAGAATGGTTGGATATAAGAGTGTCATTTATATTTCGTTGAACTTTGCTCTATTTCGTTTGGTGTGCGATTTGTTGGTGGTGGTATTTTATCCTTGGATTTTGGAGAATGGGCTTCCGAGCATGGTTTGATTCCAAAAGGTCTTTTAAATTATGAAGAATTGTGCTGTATTTCACTTTGTGTACACTTTCCAGTTGGTGTTACAATATACTTGGATTTTAAGGGGTGGCGTACCAATAATGGTTTGACCCCTAAAGGACTTTTACATTTTGAAAAATTCTGCTGTATCTCACTTATTGCATGCTTTGCTGTTGCCGGTATGTTATCTTTGGATTTTGAGGGATGGAGTTCCAAGGATGGTTGGATATCAAAATGTCATTTATGTTTTGCTGAATTGTACGGTATTTCACTTGGTGCATGCTTCTTCGTTTGTAGTACTATAAGCTTGGATTTGGGGGTGGTATTCCAAGGATGGTTTGATTGCAAAATGTCTTTTATATTGTTTTGAATTATGCTGTATTTAGCTTTGTACATGCTTTCCTGTTGGTGCTACATTATCCTTGGAGTTTGGGGGCGGGGTTCCAAGGATGGTTGGATGTAAAAATGTCATTTATATTTTGTTGCATTGTGCTGTGTTTCATTTTGCGTATGCTTTGCGGTTGGTGGTACATTATCCTTGGATCTTGGGGCGGGTTTCCATGGATGATTTGATTTCAAACTGTCATTTATATTTTGTTGACTTGTGCCGTATTTCACTTGGTGTATGCTACGATGTTAGTATATTATTCTTGGATTTTGGGGCGATGTTCCAAGAATGGTTGGATATAAGAGTGTCATTTATATTTCGTTGAACTTTGCTCTATTTCGTTTGGTGTGCGATTTGTTGGTGGTGGTATTTTATCCTTGGATTTTGGAGAATGGGCTTCCGAGCATGGTTTGATTCCAAAAGGTCTTTTAAATTATGAAGAATTGTGCTGTATTTCACTTTGTGTACACGTTCCAGTTGGTGGTACAATATACTTGGATTTTAAGGGGTGGCGTACCAATAATGGTTTGACTCCTAAAGGACTTTTACATTTTGAAAAATTCTGCTGTATCTCACTTATTGCATGCTTTGCTGTTGCCGGTATGTTATCTTTGGATTTTGAGGGATGGAGTTCCAAGGATGGTTGGATATCAAAATGTCATTTATGTTTTGCTGAATTGTACGGTATTTCACTTGGTGCATGCTTCTTCGTTTGTAGTACTATATCCTTGGATTTGGGGGTGGTATTCCAAGGATGGTTTGATTGCAAAATGTCTTTTATATTGTTTTGAATTATGCTGTATTTAACTTTGTATATGCTTTCCTGTTGGTGGTACATTATCCTTGGATCTTGGGGGGCGGGTTTCCATGGATGATTTGATTTCAAACTGTCATTTATATTTTGTTGACTTGTGCCGTATTTCACTTGGTGTATGCTACGATGTTAGTATATTATTCTTGGATTTTTGGGGGCGATGTTCCAAGAATGGTTGGATATAAGAGTGTCATTTATATTTCGTTGAACTTTGCTCTATTTCGTTTGGTGTGCGATTTGTTGGTGGTGGTATTTTATCCTTGGATTTTGGAGAATGGGCTTCCGAGCATGGTTTGATTCCAAAAGGTCTTTTAAATTATGAAGAATTGTGCTGTATTTCACTTTTTGTACACTTTCCAGTTGGTGGTACAATATACTTATATTTTAAGGGGTGGCGTACCAATAATGGTTTGACTCCTAAAGGACTTTTACATTTTGAAAAATTCTGCTGTATCTCACTTATTGCATGCTTTGCTGTTGCCGGTATGTTATCTTTGGATTTTGAGGGATGGAGTTCCAAGGATGGTTGGATATCAAAATGTCATTTATGTTTTGCTGAATTGTACGGTATTTCACTTGGTGCATGCTTCTTCGTTTGTAGTACTATATCCTTGGATTTGGGGGTGGTATTCCAAGGATGGTTTGATTGCAAAATGTCTTTTATATTGTTTTGAATTACGCTGTATTTAGCTTTGTATATGTTTTCCTGTTGGTGGTACATTATCCTTGGATCTTGGGGGCGGGTTTCCATGGATGATTTGATTTCAAACTGTCATTTATATTTTGTTGACTTGTGCCGTATTTCACTTGGTGTATGCTACGATGTTAGTATATTATTCTTGGATTTTTGGGGGCGATGTTCCAAGAATGGTTGGATATAAGAGTGTCATTTATATTTCGTTGAACTTTGCTCTGTTTCGTTTGGTGTGCGATTTGTTGGTGGTGGTACTTTATTCTTGGATTTTGGAGAATGGGCTTCCGAGCATGGTTTGATTCCAAAAGGTCTTTTAAATTATGAAGAATTTTGCTGTATTTCACTTTGTGTACACTTTCCAGTTGGTGTTACAATATACTTGGATTTTAAGGGGTGGCGTACCAATAATGGTTTGACCCCTAAAGGACTTTTACATTTTGAAAAATTCTGCTGTATCTCACTTATTGCATGCTTTGCTGTTGCCGGTATGTTATCTTTGGATTTTGAGGGATGGAGTTCCAAGGATGGTTGGATATCAAAATGTCATTTATGTTTTGCTGAATTGTACGGTATTTCACTTGGTGCATGCTTCTTCGTTTGTAGTACTATAAGCTTGGATTTGGGGGTGGTATTCCAAGGATGGTTTGAGTGCAAAATGTCTTTTATATTGTTTTGAATTATGCTGTATTTAGCTTTGTACATGCTTTCCTGTTGGTGCTACATTATCCTTGGAGTTTGGGGGCGGGGTTCCAAGGATGGTTGGATGTAAAAATGTCATTTATATTTTGTTGCATTGTGCTGTGTTTCATTTTGCGTATGCTTTGCGGTTGGTGGTACATTATCCTTGGATCTTGGGGGGCGGGTTTCCATGGATGATTTGATTTCAAACTGTCATTTATATTTTGTTGACTTGTGCCGTATTTCACTTGGTGTATGCTACGATGTCAGTATATTATTCTTGGATTGTTGCGGGCGATGTTCCAAGAATGGTTGGATATAAGAGTGTCATTTATATTTCGTTGAACTTTGCTCTATTTCGTTTGGTGTGCGATTTGTTGGTGGTGGTATTTTATCCTTGGATTTTGGAGAATGGGCTTCCGAGCATGGTTTGATTCCAAAAGGTCTTTTAAATTATGAAGAATTGTGCTGTATTTCACTTTGTGTACACTTTCCAGTTGGTGGTACAATATACTTGGATTTTAAGGGGTGGCGTACCAATAATGGTTTGACTCCTAAAGGACTTTTACATTTTGAAAAATTTTGCTGTATCTCACTTATTGCATGCTTTGCTGTTGCCGGTATGTTATCTTTGGATTTTGAGGGATGGAGTTCCAAGGATGGTTGGATATCAAAATGTCATTTATGTTTTGCTGAATTGTACGGTATTTCACTTGGTGCATGTTTCTTCGTTTGTAGTACTATATCCTTGGATTTGGGGGTGGTATTCCAAGGATGGTTTGATTGCAAAATGTCTTTTATATTGTTTTGAATTATGCTGTATTTAACTTTGTATATGCTTTCGTGTTGGTGGTACATTATCCTTGGATCTTGGGGGGCGGGTTTCCATGGATGATTTGATTTCAAACTGTCATTTATATTTTGTTGACTTGTGCCGTATTTCACTTGGTGTATGCTACGATGTCAGTATATTATTCTTGGATTTTTGGGGGCGATGTTCCAAGAATGGTTGGATATAAGAGTGTCATTTATATTTCGTTGAACTTTGCTCTATTTCGTTTGGTGTGCGATTTGTTGGTGGTGGTATTTTATCCTTGGATTTTGGAGAATGGGCTTCCGAGCATGGTTTGATTGCAAAAGGTCTTTTAAATTATGAAGAATTGTGCTGTATTTCACTTTTTGTACACTTTCCAGTTGGTGGTACAATATACTTATATTTTAAGGGGTGGCGTACCAATAATGGTTTGACTCCTAAAGGACTTTTACATTTTGAAAAATTCTGCAGTATCTCACTTATTGCATGCTTTGCTGTTGCCGGTATGTTATCTTTGGATTTTGAGGGATGGAGTTCCAAGGATGGTTGGATATCCTAATGTCATTTATGTTTTGCTGAATTGTACGGTATTTCACTTGGTGCATGCTTCTTCGTTTGTAGTACTATATCCTTGGATTTGGGGGGTGGTATTCCAAGGATGGTTTGATTGCAAAATGTCTTTTATATTGTTTTGAATTACGCTGTATTTAGCTTTGTATATGCTTTCCTGTTGGTGGTACATTATCCTTGGATCTTGGGGGGCGGGTTTCCATGGATGATTTGATTTCAAACTGTCATTTATATTTTGTTGACTTGTGCCGTATTTCACTTGGTGTATGCTACGATGTTAGTATATTATTCTTGGATTTTGGGGGCGATGTTCCAAGAATGGTTGGATATAAGAGTGTCATTTATATTTCGTTGAACTTTGCTCTATTTCGTTTGGTGTGCGATTTGTTGGTAATGGTATTTTATCCTTGGATTTTGGAGAATGGGCTTCCGAGCATGGTTTGATTCCAAAAGGTCTTTTAAATTATGAAGAATTGTGCTGTATTTCACTTTGTGTACACTTTCCAGTTGGTGGTACAATATACTTGGATTTTAAGGGGTGGCGTACCAATAATGGTTTGACTCCTAAAGGACTTTTACATTTTGAAAAATTCTGCTGTATCTCACTTATTGCATGCTTTGCTGTTGCCGGTATGTTATCTTTGGATTTTGAGGGATGGAGTTCCAAGGATGGTTGGATATCAAAATGTCATTTATGTTTTGCTGAATTGTACGGTATTTCACTTGGTGCATGCTTCTTCGTTTGTAGTACTATATCCTTGGATTTGGGGGTGGTATTCCAAGGATGGTTTGATTGCAAAATGTCTTTTATATTGTTTTGAATTATGCTGTATTTAACTTTGTATATGCTTTCCTGTTGGTGGTACATTATCCTTGGATCTTGGGTGGCGGGTTTCCATGGATGATTTGATTTCAAACTGTCATTTATATTTTGTTGACTTGTGCCGTATTTCACTTGGTGTATGCTACGATGTTAGTATATTATTCTTGGATTTTTGGGGGCGATGTTCCAAGAATGGTTGGATATAAGAGTGTCATTTATATTTCGTTGAACTTTGCTCTATTTCGTTTGGTGTGCGATTTGTTGGTGGTGGTATTTTATCCTTGGATTTTGGAGAATGGGCTTCCGAGCATGGTTTGATTCCAAAAGGTCTTTTAAATTATGAAGAATTGTGCTGTATTTCACTTTGTGTACACTTTCCAGTTGGTGGTACAATATACTTGGATTTTAAGGGGTGGCGTACCAATAATGGTTTGACTCCTAAAGGACTTTTACATTTTGAAAAATTCTGCTGTATCTCACTTATTGCATGCTTTGCTGTTGCCGGTATGTTATCTTTGGATTTTGAGGGATGGAGTTCCAAGGATGGTTGGATATCAAAATGTCATTTATGTTTTGCTGAATTGTACGGTATTTCACTTGGTGCATGCTTCTTCGTTTGTAGTACTATATCCTTGGATTTGGGGGTGGTATTCCAAGGATGGTTTGATTGCAAAATGTCTTTTATATTGTTTTGAATTATGCTGTATTTAACTTTGTATATGCTTTCCTGTTGGTGGTACATTATCCTTGGATCTTGGGGGGCGGGTTTCCATGGATGATTTGATTTCAAACTGTCATTTATATTTTGTTGACTTGTGCCGTATTTCACTTGGTGTATGCTACGATGTTAGTATATTATTCTTGGATTTTTGGGGGCGATGTTCCAAGAATGGTTGGATATAAGAGTGTCATTTATATTTCGTTGAACTTTGCTCTATTTCGTTTGGTGTGCGATTTGTTGGTGGTGGTATTTTATCCTTGGATTTTGGAGAATGGGCTTCCGAGCATGGTTTGATTCCAAAAGGTCTTTTAAATTATGAAGAATTTTGCTGTATTTCACTTTGTGTACACTTTCCAGTTGGTGGTACAATATACTTGGATTTTAAGGGGTGGCGTACCAATAATGGTTTGACTCCTAAAGGACTTTTACATTTTGAAAAATTCTGCTGTATCTCACTTATTGCATGCTTTGCTGTTGCCGGTATGTTATCTTTGGATTTTGAGGGATGGAGTTCCAAGGATGGTTGGATATCAAAATGTCATTTATGTTTTGCTGAATTGTACGGTATTTCACTTGGTGCATGCTTCTTCGTTTGTAGTACTATATCCTTGGATTTGGGGGTGGTATTCCAAGGATGGTTTGATTGCAAAATGTCTTTTATATTGTTTTGAATTATGCTGTATTTAGCTTTGTACATGCTTTCCTGTTGGTGCTACATTATCCTTGGAGTTTGGGGGGCGGGGTTCCAAGGATGGTTGGATGTAAAAATGTCATTTATATTTTGTTGCATTGTGCTGTGTTTCATTTTGCGTATGCTTTGCGGTTGGTGGTACATTATCCTTGGATCTTGGGGGGCGGGTTTCCATGGATGATTTGATTTCAAACTGTCATTTATATTTTGTTGACTTGTGCCGTATTTCACTTGGTGTATGCTACGATGTTAGTATATTATTCTTGGATTTTGGGGGCGATGTTCCAAGAATGGTTGGATATAAGAGTGTCATTTATATTTCGTTGAACTTTGCTCTATTTCGTTTGGTGTGCGATTTGTTGGTGGTGGTATTTTATCCTTGGATTTTGGAGAATGGGCTTCCGAGCATGGTTTGATTCCAAAAGGTCTTTTAAATTATGAAGAATTGTGCTGTATTTCACTTTGTGTACACGTTCCAGTTGGTGGTACTGGAACGTGTACACAAGGATTTCAATATACTTGGATTTTAAGGGGTGGCGTACCAATAATGGTTTGACTCCTAAAGGACTTTTACATTTTGAAAAATTCTGCTGTATCTCACTTATTGCATGCTTTGCTGTTGCCGGTATGTTATCTTTGGATTTTGAGGGATGGAGTTCCAAGGATGGTTGGATATCAAAATGTCATTTATGTTTTGCTGAATTGTAAGGTATTTCACTTGGTGCATGCTTCTTCGTTTGTAGTACTATATCCTTGGATTTGGGGGTGGTATTCCAAGGATGGTTTGATTGCCAAATGTCTTTTATATTGTTTTGAATTATGCTGTATTTAACTTTGTATATGCTTTCCTGTTGGTGGTACATTATCCTTGGATCTTGGGGGGCGGGTCTCCATGGATGATTTGATTTCAAACTGTCATTTATATTTTGTTGACTTGTGCCGTATTTCACTTGGTGTATGCTACGATGTTAGTATATTATTCTTGGATTTTTGGGGGCGATGTTCCAAGAATGGTTGGATATAAGAGTGTCATTTATATTTCGTTGAACTTTGCTCTGTTTCGTTTGGTGTGCGATTTGTTGTTGGTGGTACTTTATTCTTGGATTTTGGAGAATGGGCTTCCGAGCATGGTTTGATTCCAAAAGGTCTTTTAAATTATGAAGAATTTTGCTGTATTTCACTTTGTGTACACTTTCCAGTTGGTGTTACAATATACTTGGATTTTAAGGGGTGGCGTACCAATAATGGTTTGACTCCTAAAGGACTTTTACATTTTGAAAAATTCTGCTGTATCTCACTTATTGCATGCTTTGCTGTTGCCGGTATGTTATCTTTGGATTTTGAGGGATGGAGTTCCAAGGATGGTTGGATATCAAAATGTCATTTATGTTTTGCTGAATTGTACGGTATTTCACTTGGTGCATGCTTCTTCGTTTGTAGTACTATATCCTTGGATTTGGGAGGTGGTATTCCAAGGATGGTTTGATTGCAAAATGTCTTTTATATTGTTTTGAATTATGCTGTATTTAGCTTTGTACATGCTTTCCTGTTGGTGCTACATTATCCTTGGAGTTTGGGGGCGGGGTTCCAAGGATGGTTGGATGTAAAAATGTCATTTATATTTTGTTGCATTGTGCTGTGTTTCATTTTGCGTATGCTTTGAGGTTGGTGGTACATTATCCTTGGATCTTGGGGGGCGGGTTTCCATGGATGATTTGATTTCAAACTGTTATTTATATTTTGTTGACTTGTGCCGTATTTCACTTGGTGTATGCTACGATGTCAGTATATTATTCTTGGATTGTTGGGGGCGATGTTCCAAGAATGGTTGGATATAAGAGTGTCATTTATATTTCGTTGAACTTTGCTCTATTTCGTTTGGTGTGCGATTTGTTGGTGGTGGTATTTTATCCTTGGATTTTGGAGAATGGGATTCCGAGCATGGTTTGATTCCAAAAGGTCTTTTAAATTATGAAGAATTTTGCTGTATTTCACTTTGTGTACATTTTCCAGTTGGTGGTACAATATACTTGGATTTTAAGGGGTGGCGTACCAATAATGGTTTGACTCCTAAAGGACTTTTACATTTTGAAAAATTCTGCTGTATCTCACTTATTGCATGCTTTGCTGTTGCCGGTATGTTATCTTTGGATTTTGAGGGATGGAGTTCCAAGGATGGTTGGATATCAAAATGTCATTTATGTTTTGCTGAATTGTACGGTATTTCACTTGGTGCATGCTTCTTCGTTTGTAGTACTATATCCTTGGATTTGGGGGTGGTATTCCAAGGATGGTTTGATTGCAAAATGTCTTTTATATTGTTTTGAATTATGCTGTATTTAACTTTGTATATGCTTTCCTGTTGGTGGTACATTATCCTTGGATCTTGGGGGCGGGTTTCCATGGATGATTTGATTTCAAACTGTCATTTATATTTTGTTGACTTGTGCCGTATTTCACTTGGTGTATGCTACGATGTTAGTATATTATTCTTGGATTTTTGGGGGCGATGTTCCAAGAATGGTTGGATATAAGAGTGTCATTTATATTTCGTTGAACTTTGCTCTATTTCGTTTGGTGTGCGATTTGTTGGTGGTGGTATTTTATCCTTGGATTTTGGAGAATGGGCTTCCGAGCATGGTTTGATTCCAAAAGGTCTTTTAAATTATGAAGAATTGTGCTGTATTTCACTTTGTGTACACTTTCCAGTTGGTGGTACAATATACTTGGATTTTAAGGGGTGGCGTACCAATAATGGTTTGACTCCTAAAGGACTTTTACATTTTGAAAAATTCTGCTGTATCTCACTTATTGCATGCTTTGCTGTTGCCGGTATGTTATCTTTGGATTTTGAGGGATGGAGTTCCAAGGATGGTTGGATATCAAAATGTCATTTATGTTTTGCTGAATTGTACGGTATTTCACTTGGTGCATGCTTCTTCGTTTGTAGTACTATATCCTTGGATTTGGGGGTGGTATTCCAAGGATGGTTTGATTGCAAAATGTCTTTTATATTGTTTTGAATTATGCTGTATTTAGCTTTGTATATGCTTTCCTGTTGGTGGTACATTATCCTTGGATCTTGGGGGGCGGGTTTCCATGGATGATTTGATTTCAAACTGTCATTTATATTTTGTTGACTTGTGCCGTATTTCACTTGGTGTATGCTACGATGTTAGTATATTATTCTTGGATTTTGGGGCGATGTTCCAAGAATGGTTGGATATAAGAGTGTCATTTATATTTCGTTGAACTTTGCTCTATTTCGTTTGGTGTGCGATTTGTTGGTGGTGGTATTTTATCCTTGGATTTTGGAGAATGGGCTTCCGAGCATGGTTTGATTCCAAAAGGTCTTTTAAATTATGAAGAATTGTGCTGTATTTCACTTTGTGTACACTTTCCAGTTGGTGGTACAATATACTTGGATTTTAAGGGGTGGCGTACCAATAATGGTTTGACTCCTAAAGGACTTTTACATTTTGAAAAATTCTGCTGTATCTCACTTATTGCATGCTTTGCTGTTGCCGGTATGTTATCTTTGGATTTTGAGGGATGGAGTTCCAAGGATGGTTGGATATCAAAATGTCATTTATGTTTTGCTGAATTGTACGGTATTTCACTTGGTGCATGCTTCTTCGTTTGTAGTACTATATCCTTGGATTTGGGGGTGGTATTCCAAGGATGGTTTGATTGCAAATTGTCTTTTATATTGTTTTGAATTATGCTGTATTTAACTTTGTATATGCTTTCCTGTTTATGGTACATTATCCTTGGATCTTGGGTGGCGGGTTTCCATGGATGATTTGATTTCAAACTGTCATTTATATTTTGTTGACTTGTGCCGTATTTCACTTGGTGTATGCTACGATGTTAGTATATTATTCTTGGATTTTTGGGGGCGATGTTCCAAGAATGGTTGGATATAAGAGTGTCATTTATATTTCGTTGAACTTTGCTCTATTTCGTTTGGTGTGCGATTTGTTGGTGGTGGTATTTTATCCTTGGATTTTGGAGAATGGGCTTCCGAGCATGGTTTGATTCCAAAAGGTCTTTTAAATTATGAAGAATTGTGCTGTATTTCACTTTGTGTACACTTTCCAGTTGGTGGTACAATATACTTGGATTTTAAGGGGTGGCGTACCAATAATGGTTTGACTCCTAAAGGACTTTTACATTTTGAAAAATTCTGCTGTATCTCACTTATTGCATGCTTTGCTGTTGCCGGTATGTTATCTTTGGATTTTGAGGGATGGAGTTCCAAGGATGGTTGGATATCAAAATGTCATTTATGTTTTGCTGAATTGTACGGTATTTCACTTGGTGCATGCTTCTTCGTTTGTAGTACTATATCCTTGGATTTGGGGGGTGGTATTCCAAGGATGGTTTGATTGCAAAATGTCTTTTATATTGTTTTGAATTATGCTGTATTTAACTTTGTATATGCTTTCGTGTTGGTGGTACATTATCCTTGGATCTTGGGGGGCGGGTTTCCATGGATGATTTGATTTCAAACTGTCATTTATATTTTGTTGACTTGTGCCGTATTTCACTTGGTGTATGCTACGATGTTAGTATATTATTCTTGGATTTTTCGGGGCGATGTTCCAAGAATGGTTGGATATAAGAGTGTCATTTATATTTCGTTGAACTTTGCTCTATTTCGTTTGGTGTGCGATTTGTTGGTGGTGGTATTTTATCCTTGGATTTTGGAGAATGGGCTTCCGAGCATGGTTTGATTCCAAAAGGTCTTTTAAATTATGAAGAATTTTGCTGTATTTCACTTTGTGTACACTTTCCAGTTGGTGGTACAATATACTTGGATTTTAAGGGGTGGCGTACCAATAATGGTTTGACTCCTAAAGGACTTTTACATTTTGAAAAATTCTGCTGTATCTCACTTATTGCATGCTTTGCTGTTGCCGGTATGTTATCTTTGGATTTTGAGGGATGGAGTTCCAAGGATGGTTGGATATCAAAATGTCATTTATGTTTTGCTGAATTGTACGGTATTTCACTTGGTGCATGCTTCTTCGTTTGTAGTACTATATCCTTGGATTTGGGGGTGGTATTCCAAGGATGGTTTGATTGCAAAATGTCTTTTATATTGTTTTGAATTATGCTGTATTTAGCTTTGTATATGCTTTCCTGTTGGTGCTACATTATCCTTGGAGTTTGGGGGCGGGGTTCCAAGGATGGTTGGATGTAAAAATGTCATTTATATTTTGTTGCATTGTGCTGTGTTTCATTTTGCGTATGCTTTGCGGTTGGTGGTACATTATCCTTGGATCTTGGGGGGCGGGTTTCCATGGATGATTTGATTTCAAACTGTCATTTATATTTTGTTGACTTGTGCCGTATTTCACTTGGTGTATGCTACGATGTTAGTATATTATTCTTGGATTTTGGGGGCGATGTTCCAAGAATGGTTGGATATAAGAGTGTCATTTATATTTCGTTGAACTTTGCTCTATTTCGTTTGGTGTGCGATTTGTTGGTGGTGGTATTTTATCCTTGGATTTTGGAGAATGGGCTTCCGAGCATGGTTTGATTCCAAAAGGTCTTTTAAATTATGAAGAATTGTGCTGTATTTCACTTTGTGTACACGTTCCAGTTGGTGGTACAATATACTTGGATTTTAAGGGGTGGCGTACCAATAATGGTTTGACTCCTAAAGGACTTTTACATTTTGAAAAATTCTGCTGTATCTCACTTATTGCATGCTTTGCTGTTGCCGGTATGTTATCTTTGGATTTTGAGGGATGGAGTTCCAAGGATGGTTGGATATCAAAATGTCATTTATGTTTTGCTGAATTGTACGGTATTTCACTTGGTGCATGCTTCTTCGTTTGTAGTACTATATCCTTGGATTTGGGGGTGGTATTCCAAGGATGGTTTGATTGCAAAATGTCTTTTATATTGTTTTGAATTATGCTGTATTTAACTTTGTATATGCTTTCCTGTTGGTGGTACATTATCCTTGGATCTTGGGGGGCGGGTTTCCATGGATGATTTGATTTCAAACTGTCATTTATATTTTGTTGACTTGTGCCGTATTTCACTTGGTGTATGCTACGATGTTAGTATATTATTCTTGGATTTTTGGGGGCGATGTTCCAAGAATGGTTGGATATAAGAGTGTCATTTATATTTCGTTGAACTTTGCTCTATTTCGTTTGGTGTGCGATTTGTTGTTGGTGGTATTTTATCCTTGGATTTTGGAGAATGGGCTTCCGAGCATGGTTTGATTCCAAAAGGTCTTTTAAATTATGAAGAATTTTGCTGTATTTCACTTTGTGTACACTTTCCAGTTGGTGGTACAATATACTTGGATTTTAAGGGGTGGCGTACCAATAATGGTTTGACTCCTAAAGGACTTTTACATTTTGAAAAATTCTGCTGTATCTCACTTATTGCATGCTTTGCTGTTGCCGGTATGTTATCTTTGGATTTTGAGGGATGGAGTTCCAAGGATGGTTGGATATCAAAATGTCATTTATGTTTTGCTGAATTGTACGGTATTTCACTTGGTGCATGCTTCTTCGTTTGTAGTACTATATCCTTGGATTTGGGGGTGGTATTCCAAGGATGGTTTGATTGCAAAATGTCTTTTATATTGTTTTGAATTATGCTGTATTTAGCTTTGTATATGCTTTCCTGTTGGTGCTACATTATCCTTGGAGTTTGGGGGGCGGGGTTCCAAGGATGGTTGGATGTAAAAATGTCATTTCTATTTTGTTGCATTGTGCTGTGTTTCATTTTGCGTATGCTTTGAGGTTGGTGGTACATTATCCTTGGATCTTGGGGGCGGGTTTCCATGGATGATTTGATTTCAAACTGTCATTTATATTTTGTTGACTTGTGCCGTATTTCACTTGGTGTATGCTACGATGTTAGTATATTATTCTTGGATTTTTGGGGGCGATGTTCCAAGAATGGTTGGATATAAGAGTGTCATTTATATTTCGTTGAACTTTGCTCTATTTCGTTTGGTGTGCGATTTGTTGGTGGTGGTATTTTATCCTTGGATTTTGGAGAATGGGCTTCCGAGCATGGTTTGATTCCAAAAGGTCTTTTAAATTATGAAGAATTGTGCTGTATTTCACTTTGTGTACACTTTCCAGTTGGTGGTACAATATACTTGGATTTTAAGGGGTGGCGTACCAATAATGGTTTGACTCCTAAAGGACTTTTACATTTTGAAAAATTCTGCTGTATCTCACTTATTGCATGCTTTGCTGTTGCCGGTATGTTATCTTTGGATTTTGAGGGATGGAGTTCCAAGGATGGTTGGATATCAAAATGTCATTTATGTTTTGCTGAATTGTACGGTATTTCACTTGGTGCATGCTTCTTCGTTTGTAGTACTATATCCTTGGATTTGGGGGTGGTATTCCAAGGATGGTTTGATTGCAAAATGTCTTTTATATTGTTTTGAATTATGCTGTATTTAGCTTTGTATATGCTTTCCTGTTGGTGGTACATTATCCTTGGATCTTGGATGGCGGGTTTCCATGGATGATTTGATTTCAAACTGTCATTTATATTTTGTTGACTTGTGCCGTATTTCACTTGGTGTATGCTACGATGTTAGTATATTATTCTTGGATTTTTGGGGGCGATGTTCGAAGAATGGTTGGATATAAGAGTGTCATTTATATTTCGTTGAACTTTGCTCTATTTCGTTTGGTGTGCGATTTGTTGGTGGTGGTATTTTATCCTTGGATTTTGGAGAATGGGCTTCCGAGCATGGTTTGATTCCAAAAGGTCTTTTAAATTATGAAGAATTGTGCTGTATTTCACTTTGTGTACACTTTCCAGTTGGTGGTACAATATACTTGGATTTTAAGGGGTGGCGTACCAATAATGGTTTGACTCCTAAAGGACTTTTACATTTTGAAAAATTCTGCTGTATCTCACTTATTGCATGCTTTGCTGTTGCCGGTATGTTATCTTTGGATTTTGAGGGATGGAGTTCCAAGGATGGTTGGATATCAAAATGTCATTTATGTTTTGCTGAATTGTACGGTATTTCACTTGGTGCATGCTTCTTCGTTTGTAGTACTATATCCTTGGATTTGGGGGTGGTATTCCAAGGATGGTTTGATTGCAAAATGTCTTTTATATTGTTTTGAATTATGCTGTATTTAACTTTGTATATGCTTTCCTGTTGGTGGTACATTATCCTTGGATCTTGGGGGCGGGTTTCCATGGATGATTTGATTTCAAACTGTCATTTATATTTTGTTGACTTGTGCCGTATTTCACTTGGTGTATGCTACGATGTTAGTATATTATTCTTGGATTTTTGGGGGCGATGTTCCAAGAATGGTTGGATATAAGAGTGTCATTTATATTTCGTTGAACTTTGCTCTATTTCGTTTGGTGTGCGATTTGTTGGTGGTGGTATTTTATCCTTGGATTTTGGAGAATGGGCTTCCGAGCATGGTTTGATTCCAAAAGGTCTTTTAAATTATGAAGAATTGTGCTGTATTTCACTTTGTGTACACTTTCCAGTTGGTGTTACAATATACTTGGATTTTAAGGGGTGGCGTACCAATAATGGTTTGACTCCTAAAGGACTTTTACATTTTGAAAAATTCTGCTGTATCTCACTTATTGCATGCTTTGCTGTTGCCGGTATGTTATCTTTGGATTTTGAGGGATGGAGTTCCAAGGATGGTTGGATATCAAAATGTCATTTATGTTTTGCTGAATTGTACGGTATTTCACTTGGTGCATGCTTCTTCGTTTGTAGTACTATATCCTTGGATTTGGGGGTGGTATTCCAAGGATGGTTTGATTGCAAAATGTCTTTTATATTGTTTTGAATTATGCTGTATTTAGCTTTGTATATGCTTTCCTGTTGGTGCTACATTATCCTTGGAGTTTGGGGGCGGGGTTCCAAGGATGGTTGGATGTAAAAATGTCATTTATATTTTGTTGCATTGTGCTGTGTTTCATTTTGCGTATGCTTTGCGGTTGGTGGTACATTATCCTTGGATCTTGGGGGCGGGTTTCCATGGATGATTTGATTTCAAACTGTCATTTATATTTTGTTGACTTGTGCCGTATTTCACTTGGTGTATGCTACGATGTTAGTATATTATTCTTGGATTGTTGGGGGCGATGTTCCAAGAATGGTTGGATATAAGAGTGTCATTTATATTTCGTTGAACTTTGCTCTATTTCGTTTGGTGTGCGATTTGTTGGTGGTGGTATTTTATCCTTGGATTTTGGAGAATGGGCTTCCGAGCATGGTTTGATTCCAAAAGGTCTTTTAAATTATGAAGAATTGTGCTGTATTTCACTTTGTGTACACTTTCCAGTTGGTGGTACAATATACTTGGATTTTAAGGGGTGGCGTACCAATAATGGTTTGACTCCTAAAGGACTTTTACATTTTGAAAAATTCTGCTGTATCTCACTTATTGCATGCTTTGCTGTTGCCGGTATGTTATCTTTGGATTTTGAGGGATGGAGTTCCAAGGATGGTTGGATATCAAAATGTCATTTATGTTTTGCTGAATTGTACGGTATTTCACTTGGTGCATGCTTCTTCGTTTGTAGTACTATATCCTTGGATTTGGGGGTGGTATTCCAAGGATGGTTTGATTGCAAAATGTCTTTTATATTGTTTTGAATTACGCTGTATTTAGCTTTGTATATGCTTTCCTGTTGGTGGTACATTATCCTTGGATCTTGGGGGGCGGGTTTCCATGGATGATTTGATTTCAAACTGTCATTTATATTTTGTTGACTTGTGCCGTATTTCACTTGGTGTATGCTACGATGTTAGTATATTATTCTTGGATTTTGGGGGCGATGTTCCAAGAATGGTTGGATATAAGAGTGTCATTTATATTTCGTTGAACTTTGCTCTATTTCGTTTGGTGTGCGATTTGTTGGTGGTGGTATTTTATCCTTGGATTTTGGAGAATGGGCTTCCGAGCATGGTTTGATTCCAAAAGGTCTTTTAAATTATGAAGAATTGTGCTGTATTTCACTTTGTGTACACTTTCCAGTTGGTGGTACAATATACTTGGATTTTAAGGGGTGGCGTACCAATAATGGTTTGACTCCTAAAGGACTTTTACATTTTGAAAAATTCTGCTGTATCTCACTTATTGCATGCTTTGCTGTTGCCGGTATGTTATCTTTGGATTTTGAGGGATGGAGTTCCAAGGATGGTTGGATATCAAAATGTCATTTATGTTTTGCTGAATTGTACGGTATTTCACTTGGTGCATGCTTCTTCGTTTGTAGTACTATATCCTTGGATTTGGGGGTGGTATTCCAAGGATGGTTTGATTGCAAAATGTCTTTTATATTGTTTTGAATTATGCTGTATTTAGCTTTGTATATGCTTTCCTGTTGGTGCTACATTATCCTTGGAGTTTGGGGGCGGGGTTCCAAGGATGGTTGGATGTAAAAATGTCATTTATATTTTGTTGCATTGTGCTGTGTTTCATTTTGCGTATGCTTTGCGGTTGGTGGTACATTATCCTTGGATCTTGGGGGGCGGGTTTCCATGGATGATTTGATTTCAAACTGTCATTTATATTTTGTTGACTTGTGCCGTATTTCACTTGGTGTATGCTACGATGTTAGTATATTATTCTTGGATTTTTGGGGGCGATGTTCCAAGAATGGTTGGATATAAGAGTGTCATTTATATTTCGTTGAACTTTGCTCTATTTCGTTTGGTGTGCGATTTGTTGGTGGTGGTATTTTATCCTTGGATTTTGGAGAATGGGCTTCCGAGCATGGTTTGATTCCAAAAGGTCTTTTAAATTATGAAGAATTGTGCTGTATTTCACTTTGTGTACACTTTCCAGTTGGTGGTACAATATACTTGGATTTTAAGGGGTGGCGTACCAATAATGGTTTGACTCCTAAAGGACTTTTACATTTTGAAAAATTCTGCTGTATCTCACTTATTGCATGCTTTGCTGTTGCCGGTATGTTATCTTTGGATTTTGAGGGATGGAGTTCCAAGGATGGTTGGATATCAAAATGTCATTTATGTTTTGCTGAATTGTACGGTATTTCACTTGGTGCATGCTTCTTCGTTTGTAGTACTATATCCTTGGATTTGGGGGTGGTATTCCAAGGATGGTTTGATTGCAAAATGTCTTTTATATTGTTTTGAATTATGCTGTATTTAGCTTTGTATATGCTTTCCTGTTGGTGGTACATTATCCTTGGATCTTGGGGGGCGGGTTTCCATGGATGATTTGATTTCAAACTGTCATTTATATTTTGTTGACTTGTGCCGTATTTCACTTGGTGTATGCTACGATGTTAGTATATTATTCTTGGATTTTTGGGGGCGATGTTCCAAGAATGGTTGGATATAAGAGTGTCATTTATATTTCGTTGAACTTTGCTCTATTTCGTTTGGTGTGCGATTTGTTGGTGGTGGTATTTTATCCTTGGATTTTGGAGAATGGGCTTCCGAGCATGGTTTGATTCCAAAAGGTCTTTTAAATTATGAAGAATTGTGCTGTATTTCACTTTGTGTACACTTTCCAGTTGGTGGTACAATATACTTGGATTTTAAGGGGTGGCGTACCAATAATGGTTTGACTCCTAAAGGACTTTTACATTTTGAAAAATTCTGCTGTATCTCACTTATTGCATGCTTTGCTGTTGCCGGTATGTTATCTTTGGATTTTGAGGGATGGAGTTCCAAGGATGGTTGGATATCAAAATGTCATTTATGTTTTGCTGAATTGTACGGTATTTCACTTGGTGCATGCTTCTTCGTTTGTAGTACTATATCCTTGGATTTGGGGGTGGTATTCCAAGGATGGTTTGATTGCAAAATGTCTTTTATATTGTTTTGAATTATGCTGTATTTAGCTTTGTATATGCTTTCCTGTTGGTGCTACATTATCCTTGGAGTTTGGGGGGCGGGGTTCCAAGGATGGTTGGATGTAAAAATGTCATTTATATTTTGTTGCATTGTGCTGTGTTTCATTTTGCGTATGCTTTGCGGTTGGTGGTACATTATCCTTGGATCTTGGGGGGCGGGTTTCCATGGATGATTTGATTTCAAACTGTCATTTATATTTTGTTGACTTGTGCCGTATTTCACTTGGTGTATGCTACGATGTTAGTATATTATTCTTGGATTTTGGGGGCGATGTTCCAAGAATGGTTGGATATAAGAGTGTCATTTATATTTCGTTGAACTTTGCTCTATTTCGTTTGGTGTGCGATTTGTTGGTGGTGGTATTTTATCCTTGGATTTTGGAGAATGGGCTTCCGAGCATGGTTTGATTCCAAAAGGTCTTTTAAATTATGAAGAATTGTGCTGTATTTCACTTTGTGTACACTTTCCAGTTGGTGGTACAATATACTTGGATTTTAAGGGGTGGCGTACCAATAATGGTTTGACTCCTAAAGGACTTTTACATTTTGAAAAATTCTGCTGTATCTCACTTATTGCATGCTTTGCTGTTGCCGGTATGTTATCTTTGGATTTTGAGGGATGGAGTTCCAAGGATGGTTGGATATCAAAATGTCATTTATGTTTTGCTGAATTGTACGGTATTTCACTTGGTGCATGCTTCTTCGTTTGTAGTACTATATCCTTGGATTTGGGGGTGGTATTCCAAGGATGGTTTGATTGCAAAATGTCTTTTATATTGTTTTGAATTATGCTGTATTTAACTTTGTATATGCTTTCCTGTTGGTGGTACATTATCCTTGGATCTTGGGGGGCGGGTTTCCATGGATGATTTGATTTCAAACTGTCATTTATATTTTGTTGACTTGTGCCGTATTTCACTTGGTGTATGCTACGATGTTAGTATATTATTCTTGGATTTTTGGGGGCGATGTTCCAAGAATGGTTGGATATAAGAGTGTCATTTATATTTCGTTGAACTTTGCTCTATTTCGTTTGGTGTGCGATTTGTTGGTGGTGGTATTTTATCCTTGGATTTTGGAGAATGGGCTTCCGAGCATGGTTTGATTCCAAAAGGTCTTTTAAATTATGAAGAATTGTGCTGTATTTCACTTTGTGTACACTTTCCAGTTGGTGGTACAATATACTTGGATTTTAAGGGGTGGCGTACCAATAATGGTTTGACTCCTAAAGGACTTTTACATTTTGAAAAATTCTGCTGTATCTCACTTATTGCATGCTTTGCTGTTGCCGGTATGTTATCTTTGGATTTTGAGGGATGGAGTTCCAAGGATGGTTGGATATCAAAATGTCATTTATGTTTTGCTGAATTGTACGGTATTTCACTTGGTGCATGCTTCTTCGTTTGTAGTACTATATCCTTGGATTTGGGAGGTGGTATTCCAAGGATGGTTTGATTGCAAAATGTCTTTTATATTGTTTTGAATTATGCTGTATTTAGCTTTGTATATGCTTTCCTGTTGGTGCTACATTATCCTTGGAGTTTGGGGGCGGGGTTCCAAGGATGGTTGGATGTAAAAATGTCATTTATATTTTGTTGCATTGTGCTGTATTTCATTTTGCGTATGCTTTGCGGTTGGTGGTACATTATCCTTGGATCTTGGGGGGCGGGTTTCCATGGATGATTTGATTTCAAACTGTCATTTATATTTTGTTGACTTGTGCCGTATTTCACTTGGTGTATGCTACGATGTTAGTATATTATTCTTGGATTTTTGGGGGCGATGTTCCAAGAATGGTTGGATATAAGAGTGTCATTTATATTTCGTTGAACTTTGCTCTATTTCGTTTGGTGTGCGATTTGTTGGTGGTGGTATTTTATCCTTGGATTTTGGAGAATGGGCTTCCGAGCATGGTTTGATTCCAAAAGGTCTTTTAAATTATGAAGAATTGTGCTGTATTTCACTTTGTGTACACTTTCCAGTTGGTGGTACAATATACTTGGATTTTAAGGGGTGGCGTACCAATAATGGTTTGACTCCTAAAGGACTTTTACATTTTGAAAAATTCTGCTGTATCTCACTTATTGCATGCTTTGCTGTTGCCGGTATGTTATCTTTGGATTTTGAGGGATGGAGTTCCAAGGATGGTTGGATATCAAAATGTCATTTATGTTTTGCTGAATTGTACGGTATTTCACTTGGTGCATGCTTCTTCGTTTGTAGTACTATATCCTTGGATTTGGGGGTGGTATTCCAAGGATGGTTTGATTGCAAAATGTCTTTTATATTGTTTTGAATTATGCTGTATTTAGCTTTGTATATGCTTTCCTGTTGGTGGTACATTATCCTTGGATCTTGGGGGCGGGTTTCCATGGATGATTTGATTTCAAACTGTCATTTATATTTTGTTGACTTGTGCCGTATTTCACTTGGTGTATGCTACGATGTTAGTATATTATTCTTGGATTTTTGGGGGCGATGTTCCGAAGAATGGTTGGATATAAGAGTGTCATTTATATTTCGTTGAACTTTGCTCTATTTCGTTTGGTGTGCGATTTGTTGGTGGTGGTATTTTATCCTTGGATTTTGGAGAATGGGCTTCCGAGCATGGTTTGATTCCAAAAGGTCTTTTAAATTATGAAGAATTGTGCTGTATTTCACTTTGTGTACACTTTCCAGTTGGTGGTACAATATACTTGGATTTTAAGGGGTGGCGTACCAATAATGGTTTGACTCCTAAAGGACTTTTACATTTTGAAAAATTCTGCTGTATCTCACTTATTGCATGCTTTGCTGTTGCCGGTATGTTATCTTTGGATTTTGAGGGATGGAGTTCCAAGGATGGTTGGATATCAAAATGTCATTTATGTTTTGCTGAATTGTACGGTATTTCACTTGGTGCATGCTTCTTCGTTTGTAGTACTATATCCTTGGATTTGGGGGTGGTATTCCAAGGATGGTTTGATTGCAAAATGTCTTTTATATTGTTTTGAATTATGCTGTATTTAGCTTTGTATATGCTTTCCTGTTGGTGGTACATTATCCTTGGATCTTGGGGGGCGGGTTTCCATGGATGATTTGATTTCAAACTGTCATTTATATTTTGTTGACTTGTGCCGTATTTCACTTGGTGTATGCTACGATGTTAGTATATTATTCTTGGATTTTTGGGGGCGATGTTCCAAGAATGGTTGGATATAAGAGTGTCATTTATATTTCGTTGAACTTTGCTCTATTTCGTTTGGTGTGCGATTTGTTGGTGGTGGTATTTTATCCTTGGATTTTGGAGAATGGGCTTCCGAGCATGGTTTGATTCCAAAAGGTCTTTTAAATTATGAAGAATTGTGCTGTATTTCACTTTGTGTACACTTTCCAGTTGGTGGTACAATATACTTGGATTTTAAGGGGTGGCGTACCAATAATGGTTTGACTCCTAAAGGACTTTTACATTTTGAAAAATTCTGCTGTATCTCACTTATTGCATGCTTTGCTGTTGCCGGTATGTTATCTTTGGATTTTGAGGGATGGAGTTCCAAGGATGGTTGGATATCAAAATGTCATTTATGTTTTGCTGAATTGTACGGTATTTCACTTGGTGCATGCTTCTTCGTTTGTAGTACTATATCCTTGGATTTGGGGGTGGTATTCCAAGGATGGTTTGATTGCAAAATGTCTTTTATATTGTTTTGAATTATGCTGTATTTAACTTTGTATATGCTTTCCTGTTGGTGGTACATTATCCTTGGATCTTGGGAGGCGGGTTTCCATGGATGATTTGATTTCAAACTGTCATTTATATTTTGTTGACTTGTGCCGTATTTCACTTGGTGTATGCTACGATGTTAGTATATTATTCTTGGATTTTTGGGGGCGATGTTCCAAGAATGGTTGGATATAAGAGTGTCATTTATATTTCGTTGAACTTTGCTCTATTTCGTTTGGTGTGCGATTTGTTGGTGGTGGTATTTTATCCTTGGATTTTGGAGAATGGGCTTCCGAGCATGGTTTGATTCCAAAAGGTCTTTTAAATTATGAAGAATTGTGCTGTATTTCACTTTGTGTACACTTTCCAGTTGGTGGTACAATATACTTGGATTTTAAGGGGTGGCGTACCAATAATGGTTTGACTCCTAAAGGACTTTTACATTTTGAAAAATTCTGCTGTATCTCACTTATTGCATGCTTTGCTGTTGCCGGTATGTTATCTTTGGATTTTGAGGGATGGAGTTCCAAGGATGGTTGGATATCAAAATGTCATTTATGTTTTGCTGAATTGTACGGTATTTCACTTGGTGCATGCTTCTTCGTTTGTAGTACTATATCCTTGGATTTGGGGGGTGGTATTCCAAGGATGGTTTGATTGCAAAATGTCTTTTATATTGTTTTGAATTATGCTGTATTTAGCTTTGTATATGCTTTCCTGTTGGTGCTACATTATCCTTGGAGTTTGGGGGCGGGGTTCCAAGGATGGTTGGATGTAAAAATGTCATTTATATTTTGTTGCATTGTGCTGTGTTTCATTTTGCGTATGCTTTGCGGTTGGTGGTACATTATCCTTGGATCTTGGGGGGCGGGTTTCCATGGATGATTTGATTTCAAACTGTCATTTATATTTTGTTGACTTGTGCCGTATTTCACTTGGTGTATGCTACGATGTTAGTATATTATTCTTGGATTGTTGGGGGCGATGTTCCAAGAATGGTTGGATATAAGAGTGTCATTTATATTTCGTTGAACTTTGCTCTATTTCGTTTGGTGTGCGATTTGTTGGTGGTGGTATTTTATCCTTGGATTTTGGAGAATGGGCTTCCGAGCATGGTTTGATTCCAAAAGGTCTTTTAAATTATGAAGAATTGTGCTGTATTTCACTTTGTGTACACTTTCCAGTTGGTGGTACAATATACTTGGATTTTAAGGGGTGGCGTACCAATAATGGTTTGACTCCTAAAGGACTTTTACATTTTGAAAAATTCTGCTGTATCTCACTTATTGCATGCTTTGCTGTTGCCGGTATGTTATCTTTGGATTTTGAGGGATGGAGTTCCAAGGATGGTTGGATATCAAAATGTCATTTATGTTTTGCTGAATTGTACGGTATTTCACTTGGTGCATGCTTCTTCGTTTGTAGTACTATATCCTTGGATTTGGGGGTGGTATTCCAAGGATGGTTTGATTGCAAAATGTCTTTTATATTGTTTTGAATTATGCTGTATTTAACTTTGTATATGCTTTCCTGTTGGTGGTACATTATCCTTGGATCTTGGGGGGCGGGTTTCCATGGATGATTTGATTTCAAACTGTCATTTATATTTTGTTGACTTGTGCCGTATTTCACTTGGTGTATGCTACGATGTTAGTATATTATTCTTGGATTTTTGGGGGCGATGTTCCAAGAATGGTTGGATATAAGAGTGTCATTTATATTTCGTTGAACTTTGCTCTATTTCGTTTGGTGTGCGATTTGTTGGTGGTGGTATTTTATCCTTGGATTTTGGAGAATGGGCTTCCGAGCATGGTTTGATTCCAAAAGGTCTTTTAAATTATGAAGAATTGTGCTGTATTTCACTTTGTGTACACTTTCCAGTTGGTGGTACAATATACTTGGATTTTAAGGGGTGGCGTACCAATAATGGTTTGACTCCTAAAGGACTTTTACATTTTGAAAAATTCTGCTGTATCTCACTTATTGCATGCTTTGCTGTTGCCGGTATGTTATCTTTGGATTTTGAGGGATGGAGTTCCAAGGATGGTTGGATATCAAAATGTCATTTATGTTTTGCTGAATTGTACGGTATTTCACTTGGTGCATGCTTCTTCGTTTGTAGTACTATATCCTTGGATTTGGGGGTGGTATTCCAAGGATGGTTTGATTGCAAAATGTCTTTTATATTGTTTTGAATTACGCTGTATTTAGCTTTGTATATGCTTTCCTGTTGGTGGTACATTATCCTTGGATCTTGGGGGGCGGGTTTCCATGGATGATTTGATTTCAAACTGTCATTTATATTTTGTTGACTTGTGCCGTATTTCACTTGGTGTATGCTACGATGTTAGTATATTATTCTTGGATTTTTGGGGGCGATGTTCCAAGAATGGTTGGATATAAGAGTGTCATTTATATTTCGTTGAACTTTGCTCTATTTCGTTTGGTGTGCGATTTGTTGGTGGTGGTATTTTATCCTTGGATTTTGGAGAATGGGCTTCCGAGCATGGTTTGATTCCAAAAGGTCTTTTAAATTATGAAGAATTGTGCTGTATTTCACTTTGTGTACACTTTCCAGTTGGTGGTACAATATACTTGGATTTTAAGGGGTGGCGTACCAATAATGGTTTGACTCCTAAAGGACTTTTACATTTTGAAAAATTCTGCTGTATCTCACTTATTGCATGCTTTGCTGTTGCCGGTATGTTATCTTTGGATTTTGAGGGATGGAGTTCCAAGGATGGTTGGAATATCAAAATGTCATTTATGTTTTGCTGAATTGTACGGTATTTCACTTGGTGCATGCTTCTTCGTTTGTAGTACTATATCCTTGGATTTGGGGGTGGTATTCCAAGGATGGTTTGATTGCAAAATGTCTTTTATATTGTTTTGAATTATGCTGTATTTAGCTTTGTATATGCTTTCCTGTTGGTGCTACATTATCCTTGGAGTTTGGGGGCGGGGTTCCAAGGATGGTTGGATGTAAAAATGTCATTTATATTTTGTTGCATTGTGCTGTATTTCATTTTGCGTATGCTTTGCGGTTGGTGGTACATTATCCTTGGATCTTGGGGGGCGGGTTTCCATGGATGATTTGATTTCAAACTGTCATTTATATTTTGTTGACTTGTGCCGTATTTCACTTGGTGTATGCTACGATGTTAGTATATTATTCTTGGATTTTTGGGGGCGATGTTCCAAGAATGGTTGGATATAAGAGTGTCATTTATATTTCGTTGAACTTTGCTCTATTTCGTTTGGTGTGCGATTTGTTGGTGGTGGTATTTTATCCTTGGATTTTGGAGAATGGGCTTCCGAGCATGGTTTGATTCCAAAAGGTCTTTTAAATTATGAAGAATTGTGCTGTATTTCACTTTGTGTACACTTTCCAGTTGGTGGTACAATATACTTGGATTTTAAGGGGTGGCGTACCAATAATGGTTTGACTCCTAAAGGACTTTTACATTTTGAAAAATTCTGCTGTATCTCACTTATTGCATGCTTTGCTGTTGCCGGTATGTTATCTTTGGATTTTGAGGGATGGAGTTCCAAGGATGGTTGGATATCAAAATGTCATTTATGTTTTGCTGAATTGTACGGTATTTCACTTGGTGCATGCTTCTTCGTTTGTAGTACTATATCCTTGGATTTGGGGGTGGTATTCCAAGGATGGTTTGATTGCAAAATGTCTTTTATATTGTTTTGAATTATGCTGTATTTAGCTTTGTATATGCTTTCCTGTTGGTGGTACATTATCCTTGGATCTTGGGGGGCGGGTTTCCATGGATGATTTGATTTCAAACTGTCATTTATATTTTGTTGACTTGTGCCGTATTTCACTTGGTGTATGCTACGATGTTAGTATATTATTCTTGGATTTTTTGGGGGCGATGTTCCAAGAATGGTTGGATATAAGAGTGTCATTTATATTTCGTTGAACTTTGCTCTATTTCGTTTGGTGTGCGATTTGTTGGTGGTGGTATTTTATCCTTGGATTTTGGAGAATGGGCTTCCGAGCATGGTTTGATTCCAAAAGGTCTTTTAAATTATGAAGAATTGTGCTGTATTTCACTTTGTGTACACTTTCCAGTTGGTGGTACAATATACTTGGATTTTAAGGGGTGGCGTACCAATAATGGTTTGACTCCTAAAGGACTTTTACATTTTGAAAAATTCTGCTGTATCTCACTTATTGCATGCTTTGCTGTTGCCGGTATGTTATCTTTGGATTTTGAGGGATGGAGTTCCAAGGATGGTTGGATATCAAAATGTCATTTATGTTTTGCTGAATTGTACGGTATTTCACTTGGTGCATGCTTCTTCGTTTGTAGTACTATATCCTTGGATTTGGGGGTGGTATTCCAAGGATGGTTTGATTGCAAAATGTCTTTTATATTGTTTTGAATTATGCTGTATTTAGCTTTGTATATGCTTTCCTGTTGGTGCTACATTATCCTTGGAGTTTGGGGGCGGGGTTCCAAGGATGGTTGGATGTAAAAATGTCATTTATATTTTGTTGCATTGTGCTGTATTTCATTTTGCGTATGCTTTGCGGTTGGTGGTACATTATCCTTGGATCTTGGGGGGCGGGTTTCCATGGATGATTTGATTTCAAACTGTCATTTATATTTTGTTGACTTGTGCCGTATTTCACTTGGTGTATGCTACGATGTTAGTATATTATTCTTGGATTTTGGGGGCGATGTTCCAAGAATGGTTGGATATAAGAGTGTCATTTATATTTCGTTGAACTTTGCTCTATTTCGTTTGGTGTGCGATTTGTTGGTGGTGGTATTTTATCCTTGGATTTTGGAGAATGGGCTTCCGAGCATGGTTTGATTCCAAAAGGTCTTTTAAATTATGAAGAATTGTGCTGTATTTCACTTTGTGTACACTTTCCAGTTGGTGGTACAATATACTTGGATTTTAAGGGGTGGCGTACCAATAATGGTTTGACTCCTAAAGGACTTTTACATTTTGAAAAATTCTGCTGTATCTCACTTATTGCATGCTTTGCTGTTGCCGGTATGTTATCTTTGGATTTTGAGGGATGGAGTTCCAAGGATGGTTGGATATCAAAATGTCATTTATGTTTTGCTGAATTGTACGGTATTTCACTTGGTGCATGCTTCTTCGTTTGTAGTACTATATCCTTGGATTTGGGGGTGGTATTCCAAGGATGGTTTGATTGCAAAATGTCTTTTATATTGTTTTGAATTATGCTGTATTTAGCTTTGTATATGCTTTCCTGTTGGTGGTACATTATCCTTGGATCTTGGGGGGCGGGTTTCCATGGATGATTTGATTTCAAACTGTCATTTATATTTTGTTGACTTGTGCCGTATTTCACTTGGTGTATGCTACGATGTTAGTATATTATTCTTGGATTGTTGGGGGCGATGTTCCAAGAATGGTTGGATATAAGAGTGTCATTTATATTTCGTTGAACTTTGCTCTATTTCGTTTGGTGTGCGATTTGTTGGTGGTGGTATTTTATCCTTGGATTTTGGAGAATGGGCTTCCGAGCATGGTTTGATTCCAAAAGGTCTTTTAAATTATGAAGAATTGTGCTGTATTTCACTTTGTGTACACTTTCCAGTTGGTGGTACAATATACTTGGATTTTAAGGGGTGGCGTACCAATAATGGTTTGACTCCTAAAGGACTTTTACATTTTGAAAAATTCTGCTGTATCTCACTTATTGCATGCTTTGCTGTTGCCGGTATGTTATCTTTGGATTTTGAGGGATGGAGTTCCAAGGATGGTTGGATATCAAAATGTCATTTATGTTTTGCTGAATTGTACGGTATTTCACTTGGTGCATGCTTCTTCGTTTGTAGTACTATATCCTTGGATTTGGGGGTGGTATTTCAAGGATGGTTTGATTGCAAAATGTCTTTTATATTGTTTTGAATTATGCTGTATTTAGCTTTGTATATGCTTTCCTGTTGGTGCTACATTATCCTTGGAGTTTGGGGGCTGGGTTCCAAGGATGGTTGGATGTAAAAATGTCATTTATATTTTGTTGCATTGTGCTGTGTTTCATTTTGCGTATGCTTTGCGGTTGGTGGTACATTATCCTTGGATCTTGGGGGCGGGTTTCCATGGATGATTTGATTTCAAACTGTCATTTATATTTTGTTGACTTGTGCCGTATTTCACTTGGTGTATGCTACGATGTCAGTATATTATTCTTGGATTGTTGGGGGCGATGTTCCAAGAATGGTTGGATATAAGAGTGTCATTTATATTTCGTTGAACTTTGCTCTATTTCGTTTGGTGTGCGATTTGTTGGTGGTGGTATTTTATCCTTGGATTTTGGAGAATGGGCTTCCGAGCATGGTTTGATTCCAAAAGGTCTTTTAAATTATGAAGAATTGTGCTGTATTTCACTTTGTGTACACTTTCCAGTTGGTGGTACAATATACTTGGATTTTAAGGGGTGGCGTACCAATAATGGTTTGACTCCTAAAGGACTTTTACATTTTGAAAAATTCTGCTGTATCTCACTTATTGCATGCTTTGCTGTTGCCGGTATGTTATCTTTGGATTTTGAGGGATGGAGTTCCAAGGATGGTTGGATATCAAAATGTCATTTATGTTTTGCTGAATTGTGCAGAATTTCACTTGGTGTATGCTTCGCCGTTTGTGGTTCAATATCTTTGGATTTGGAAGGTGGGGATCCAAGGATGATTTGATTGCAAATATATCTTTTATATTGTTTTGAATTGTGATGTATTTCCCTTTGTATATGCTTTTGTGTTGGTGGTATATTATCCTTGGAATTTGAGGGGCGGGGTTCCAAGGATAGTTGGATATCAGAGTGTCATTTACATTTTGTTGAACTATGCTCTATTGCGTTTGGTGTGCGATTTGTTGGTGGTGGTATTTTATACTTGGGTTTTGGAGGAAAGAGTTCCAAGCATAATTTGATCACAAAAGGTCTTTTATATTATGAAGAATTGTGCTGTCTTCTACTTTGTGTAGGCTTTGCAGTTGGTTGTACAATTTACTTGAATTTTGAGGTGTGGGGTTCCAACGATGGTTTGACTCCTAATGATTTTTTTATATTTTAAAGGAGTGTACTGTATTTCACTTGGTGTATGCTTTTCAGTTGGTGGTATATTATCGTTGGATAATTTGGATGCCGAGGTTTCAGCAATGGTTGGATGTCAAAATGTCATTTAAGTTTTGCTGAATTGTGCGGTATTTCACATGGTGTATGCTTCTTCGTTTGTAGTACTATATCCTTGGATTTGGGGGTGGTATTTCCAAGGATGGTTTGATTGCAAAATGTCTTTTATATTGTTTTGAATTATGCTGTATTTAGCTTTGTATATGCTTTCCTGTTGGTGCTACATTATCCTTGGAGTTTGGGGGCGGGGTTCCAAGGATGGTTGGATGTAAAAATGTCATTTATATTTTGTTGCATTGTGCTGTATTTCATTTTGAGTATGCTTTGCGGTTGGTGGTACATTATCCTTGGATCTTGGGGGCGGGTTTCCATGGATGATTTGATTTCAAACTGTCATTTATATTTTGTTGACTTGTGCCGTATTTCACTTGGTGTATGCTACGATGTTAGTATATTATTCTTGGATTTTGGGGGCGATGTTCCAAGAATGGTTGGATATAAGAGTGTCATTTATATTTCGTTGAACTTTGCTCTATTTCGTTTGGTGTGCGATTTGTTGGTGGTGGTATTTTATCCTTGGATTTTGGAGAATGGGCTTCCGAGCATGGTTTGATTCCAAAAGGTCTTTTAAATTATGAAGAATTGTGCTGTATTTCACTTTGTGTACACTTTCCAGTTGGTGGTACAATATACTTGGATTTTAAGGGGTGGCGTACCAATAATGGTTTGACTCCTAAAGGACTTTTACATTTTGAAAAATTCTGCTGTATCTCACTTATTGCATGCTTTGCTGTTGCCGGTATGTTATCTTTGGATTTTGAGGGATGGAGTTCCAAGGATGGTTGGATATCAAAATGTCATTTATGTTTTGCTGAATTGTACGGTATTTCACTTGGTGCATGCTTCTTCGTTTGTAGTACTATATCCTTGGATTTGGGGGGTGGTATTCCAAGGATGGTTTGATTGCAAAATGTCTTTTATATTGTTTTGAATTATGCTGTATTTAGCTTTGTATATGCTTTCTTGTTGGTGCTACATTATCCTTGGAGTTTGGGGGCGGGGTTCCAAGGATGGTTGGATGTAAAAATGTCATTTATATTTTGTTGCATTGTGCTGTATTTCATTTTGAGTATGCTTTGCGGTTGGTGGTACATTATCCTTGGATCTTGGGGGGCGGGTTTCCATGGATGATTTGATTTCAAACTGTCATTTATATTTTGTTGACTTGTGCCGTATTTCACTTGGTGTATGCTACGATGTTAGTATATTATTCTTGGATTGTTGGGGGCGATGTTCCAAGAATGGTTGGATATAAGAGTGTCATTTATATTTCGTTGAACTTTGCTCTATTTCGTTTGGTGTGCGATTTGTTGGTGGTGGTATTTTATCCTTGGATTTTGGAGAATGGGCTTCCGAGCATGGTTTGATTCCAAAAGGTCTTTTAAATTATGAAGAATTGTGCTGTATTTCACTTTGTGTACACTTTCCAGTTGGTGGTACAATATACTTGGATTTTAAGGGGTGGCGTACCAATAATGGTTTGACTCCTAAAGGACTTTTACATTTTGAAAAATTCTGCTGTATCTCACTTATTGCATGCTTTGCTGTTGCCGGTATGTTATCTTTGGATTTTGAGGGATGGAGTTCCAAGGATGGTTGGATATCAAAATGTCATTTATGTTTTGCTGAATTGTACGGTATTTCACTTGGTGCATGCTTCTTCGTTTGTAGTACTATATCCTTGGATTTGGGGGTGGTATTCCAAGGATGGTTTGATTGCAAAATGTCTTTTATATTGTTTTGAATTATGCTGTATTTAGCTTTGTATATGCTTTCCTGTTGGTGCTACATTATCCTTGGAGTTTGGGGGCGGGGTTCCAAGGATGGTTGGATGTAAAAATGTCATTTATATTTTGTTGCATTGTGCTGTATTTCATTTTGCGTATGCTTTGCGGTTGGTGGTACATTATCCTTGGATCTTGGGGGGCGGGTTTCCATGGATGATTTGATTTCAAACTGTCATTTATATTTTGTTGACTTGTGCCGTATTTCACTTGGTGTATGCTACGATGTTAGTATATTATTCTTGGATTTTGGGGGCGATGTTCCAAGAATGGTTGGATATAAGAGTGTCATTTATATTTCGTTGAACTTTGCTCTATTTCGTTTGGTGTGCGATTTGTTGGTGGTGGTATTTTATCCTTGGATTTTGGAGAATGGGCTTCCGAGCATGGTTTGATTCCAAAAGGTCTTTTAAATTATGAAGAATTGTGCTGTATTTCACTTTGTGTACACGTTCCAGTTGGTGGTACAATATACTTGGATTTTAAGGGGTGGCGTACCAATAATGGTTTGACTCCTAAAGGACTTTTACATTTTGAAAAATTCTGCTGTATCTCACTTATTGCATGCTTTGCTGTTGCCGGTATGTTATCTTTGGATTTTGAGGGATGGAGTTCCAAGGATGGTTGGATATCAAAATGTCATTTATGTTTTGCTGAATTGTACGGTATTTCACTTGGTGCATGCTTCTTCGTTTGTAGTACTATATCCTTGGATTTGGGGGGTGGTATTCCAAGGATGGTTTGATTGCAAAATGTCTTTTATATTGTTTTGAATTATGCTGTATTTAGCTTTGTATATGCTTTCTTGTTGGTGCTACATTATCCTTGGAGTTTGGGGGCGGGTTTCCAAGGATGGTTGGATGTAAAAATGTCATTTATATTTTGTTGCATTGTGCTGTATTTCATTTTGAGTATGCTTTGCGGTTGGTGGTACATTATCCTTGGATCTTGGGGGGCGGGTTTCCATGGATGATTTGATTTCAAACTGTCATTTATATTTTGTTGACTTGTGCCGTATTTCACTTGGTGTATGCTACGATGTTAGTATATTATTCTTGGATTTTTGGGGGCGATGTTCCAAGAATGGTTGGATATAAGAGTGTCATTTATATTTCGTTGAACTTTGCTCTATTTCGTTTGGTGTGCGATTTGTTGGTGGTGGTATTTTATCCTTGGATTTTGGAGAATGGGCTTCCGAGCATGGTTTGATTCCAAAAGGTCTTTTAAATTATGAAGAATTGTGCTGTATTTCACTTTGTGTACACTTTCCAGTTGGTGGTACAATATACTTGGATTTTAAGGGGTGGCGTACCAATAATGGTTTGACTCCTAAAGGACTTTTACATTTTGAAAAATTCTGCTGTATCTCACTTATTGCATGCTTTGCTGTTGCCGGTATGTTATCTTTGGATTTTGAGGGATGGAGTTCCAAGGATGGTTGGATATCAAAATGTCATTTATGTTTTGCTGAATTGTACGGTATTTCACTTGGTGCATGCTTCTTCGTTTGTAGTACTATATCCTTGGATTTGGGGGTGGTATTCCAAGGATGGTTTGATTGCAAAATGTCTTTTATATTGTTTTGAATTATGCTGTATTTAGCTTTGTATATGCTTTCCTGTTGGTGGTACATTATCCTTGGATCTTGGGGGGCGGGTTTCCATGGATGATTTGATTTCAAACTGTCATTTATATTTTGTTGACTTGTGCCGTATTTCACTTGGTGTATGCTACGATGTCAGTATATTATTCTTGGATTTTTGGGGGCGATGTTCCAAGAATGGTTGGATATAAGAGTGTCATTTATATTTCGTTGAACTTTGCTCTATTTCGTTTGGTGTGCGATTTGTTGGTGGTGGTATTTTATCCTTGGATTTTGGAGAATGGGCTTCCGAGCATGGTTTGATTCCAAAAGGTCTTTTAAATTATGAAGAATTGTGCTGTATTTCACTTTGTGTACACTTTCCAGTTGGTGGTACAATATACTTGGATTTTAAGGGGTGGCGTACCAATAATGGTTTGACTCCTAAAGGACTTTTACATTTTGAAAAATTCTGCTGTATCTCACTTATTGCATGCTTTGCTGTTGCCGGTATGTTATCTTTGGATTTTGAGGGATGGAGTTCCAAGGATGGTTGGATATCAAAATGTCATTTATGTTTTGCTGAATTGTACGGTATTTCACTTGGTGCATGCTTCTTCGTTTGTAGTACTATATCCTTGGATTTGGGGGTGGTATTCCAAGGATGGTTTGATTGCAAAATGTCTTTTATATTGTTTTGAATTATGCTGTATTTAGCTTTGTATATGCTTTCCTGTTGGTGGTACATTATCCTTGGATCTTGGGGGGCGGGTTTCCATGGATGATTTGATTTCAAACTGTCATTTATATTTTGTTGACTTGTGCCGTATTTCACTTGGTGTATGCTACGATGTTAGTATATTATTCTTGGATTTTTGGGGGCGATGTTCCAAGAATGGTTGGATATAAGAGTGTCATTTATATTTCGTTGAACTTTGCTCTATTTCGTTTGGTGTGCGATTTGTTGGTGGTGGTATTTTATCCTTGGATTTTGGAGAATGGGCTTCCGAGCATGGTTTGATTGCCAAAAGGTCTTTTAAATTATGAAGAATTGTGCTGTATTTCACTTTGTGTACACTTTCCAGTTGGTGGTACAATATACTTGGATTTTAAGGGGTGGCGTACCAATAATGGTTTGACTCCTAAAGGACTTTTACATTTTGAAAAATTCTGCTGTATCTCACTTATTGCATGCTTTGCTGTTGCCGGTATGTTATCTTTGGATTTTGAGGGATGGAGTTCCAAGGATGGTTGGATATCAAAATGTCATTTATGTTTTGCTGAATTGTACGGTATTTCACTTGGTGCATGCTTCTTCGTTTGTAGTACTATATCCTTGGATTTGGGGGTGGTATTCCAAGGATGGTTTGATTGCAAAATGTCTTTTATATTGTTTTGAATTATGCTGTATTTAGCTTTGTATATGCTTTCCTGTTGGTGCTACATTATCCTTGGAGTTTGGGGGCGGGGTTCCAAGGATGGTTGGATGTAAAAATGTCATTTATATTTTGTTGCATTGTGCTGTATTTCATTTTGCGTATGCTTTGCGGTTGGTGGTACATTATCCTTGGATCTTGGGGGGCGGGTTTCCATGGATGATTTGATTTCAAACTGTCATTTATATTTTGTTGACTTGTGCCGTATTTCACTTGGTGTATGCTACGATGTTAGTATATTATTCTTGGATTTTTGGGGGCGATGTTCCAAGAATGGTTGGATATAAGAGTGTCATTTATATTTCGTTGAACTTTGCTCTATTTCGTTTGGTGTGCGATTTGTTGGTGGTGGTATTTTATCCTTGGATTTTGGAGAATGGGCTTCCGAGCATGGTTTGATTCCAAAAGGTCTTTTAAATTATGAAGAATTGTGCTGTATTTCACTTTGTGTACACTTTCCAGTTGGTGGTACAATATACTTGGATTTTAAGGGGTGGCGTACCAATAATGGTTTGACTCCTAAAGGACTTTTACATTTTGAAAAATTCTGCTGTATCTCACTTATTGCATGCTTTGCTGTTGCCGGTATGTTATCTTTGGATTTTGAGGGATGGAGTTCCAAGGATGGTTGGATATCAAAATGTCATTTATGTTTTGCTGAATTGTACGGTATTTCACTTGGTGCATGCTTCTTCGTTTGTAGTACTATATCCTTGGATTTGGGGGTGGTATTCCAAGGATGGTTTGATTGCAAAATGTCTTTTATATTGTTTTGAATTATGCTGTATTTAGCTTTGTATATGCTTTCCTGTTGGTGGTACATTATCCTTGGATCTTGGGGGCGGGTTTCCATGGATGATTTGATTTCAAACTGTCATTTATATTTTGTTGACTTGTGCCGTATTTCACTTGGTGTATGCTACGATGTTAGTATATTATTCTTGGATTTTTGGGGGCGATGTTCCAAGAATGGTTGGATATAAGAGTGTCATTTATATTTCGTTGAACTTTGCTCTATTTCGTTTGGTGTGCGATTTGTTGGTGGTGGTATTTTATCCTTGGATTTTGGAGAATGGGCTTCCGAGCATGGTTTGATTCCAAAAGGTCTTTTAAATTATGAAGAATTGTGCTGTATTTCACTTTGTGTACACTTTCCAGTTGGTGGTACAATATACTTGGATTTTAAGGGGTGGCGTACCAATAATGGTTTGACTCCTAAAGGACTTTTACATTTTGAAAAATTCTGCTGTATCTCACTTATTGCATGCTTTGCTGTTGCCGGTATGTTATCTTTGGATTTTGAGGGATGGAGTTCCAAGGATGGTTGGATATCAAAATGTCATTTATGCTTTGCTGAATTGTACGGTATTTCACTTGGTGCATGCTTCTTCGTTTGTAGTACTATATCCTTGGATTTGGGGGTGGTATTCCAAGGATGGTTTGATTGCAAAATGTCTTTTAAATTGTTTTGAATTACGCTGTATTTAGCTTTGTATATGCTTTCCTGTTGGTGGTACATTATCCTTGGATCTTGGGGGGCGGGTTTCCATGGATGATTTGATTTCAAACTGTCATTTATATTTTGTTGACTTGTGCCGTATTTCACTTGGTGTATGCTACGATGTTAGTATATTATTCTTGGATTGTTGGGGGCGATGTTCCAAGAATGGTTGGATATAAGAGTGTCATTTATATTTCGTTGAACTTTGCTCTATTTCGTTTGGTGTGCGATTTGTTGGTGGTGGTATTTTATCCTTGGATTTTGGAGAATGGGCTTCCGAGCATGGTTTGATTCCAAAAGGTCTTTTAAATTATGAAGAATTGTGCTGTATTTCACTTTGTGTACACTTTCCAGTTGGTGGTACAATATACTTGGATTTTAAGGGGTGGCGTACCAATAATGGTTTGACTCCTAAAGGACTTTTACATTTTGAAAAATTCTGCTGTATCTCACTTATTGCATGCTTTGCTGTTGCCGGTATGTTATCTTTGGATTTTGAGGGATGGAGTTCCAAGGATGGTTGGATATCAAAATGTCATTTATGTTTTGCTGAATTGTACGGTATTTCACTTGGTGTATGCTTCTTCGTTTGTAGTACTATATCCTTGGATTTGGGGGGTGGTATTTCAAGGATGGTTTGATTGCAAAATGTCTTTTATATTGTTTTGAATTATGCTGTATTTAGCTTTGTATATGCTTTCCTGTTGGTGCTACATTGTCCTTGGATTTTGGAGGGTGATGTTCCAAGGATGGTTGGATGTCAAAATGTCATTTATATTTTGTTGAATTGTGCTGTACTTCACTTTGTGTATGCTTTGCGGTTGGTGGTACATTATCCTTGGATCTTGGGGGGCGGGTTTCCATGGATGATTTGATTTCAAACTGTCATTTATATTTTGTTGACTTGTGCCGTATTTCACTTGGTGTATGCTTTGATGTTAGTATATTATTCTTGGATTTTTGGGGGCGATGTTCCAAGAATGGTTGGATATAAGAGTGTCATTTATATTTCGTTGAACTTTGCTCTATTTCGTTTGGTGTGCGATTTGTTGGTGGTGGTATTTTATCCTTGGATTTTGGAGAATGGGCTTACGAGCATGGTTTGATTCCAAAAGGTCTTTTAAATTATGAAGAATTGTGCTGTATTTCACTTTGTGTACACTTTGCAGTTGGTGGTACAATATACTTGGATTTTAAGGGGTGGTGTACCAATAATGGTTTGACTCCTAAAGGACTTTTATATTTTGAAAAATTGTGCTGTATCTCACTTATTGCATGCTTTGCTGTTGGTGGTATGTTATCTTTGGATTTTGGAAGGATGGAGTTCCAAGGATGGTTGGATATCAAAATGTCATTTATGTTTTGCTGAATTGTGCGGTATTTCACTTGGTGTATGCTTCTTCGTTTGTAGTACTATATCCTTGGATTTGGGGGGTGGTATTCCAAGGATGGTTTGATTGCAAATATGTCTTTTATATTGTTTTGAATTATGCTGTATTTAGCTTTGTATATGCTTTCCTGTTGGTGGTACATTATCCTTGGATCTTGGGGGGCGGGTTTCCATGGATGATTTGATTTCAAACTGTCATTTATATTTTGTTGACTTGTGCCGTATTTCACTTGGTGTATGCTACGATGTTAGTATATTATTCTTGGATTTTGGGGGCGATGTTCCAAGAATGGTTGGATATAAGAGTGTCATTTATATTTTGTTGAACTTTGCTCTATTTCGTTTGGTGTGCGATTTGTTGGTGGTGGTATTTTATCCTTGGATTTTGGAGAATGGGCTTCCGAGCATGGTTTGATTCCAAAAGGTCTTTTAAATTATGAAGAATTGTGCTGTATTTCACTTTGTGTACACTTTGCCAGTTGGTGGTACAATATACTTGGATTTTAAGGGGTGGCGTACCAATAATGGTTTGACTCCTAAAGGACTTTTACATTTTGAAAAATTCTGCTGTATCTCACTTATTGCATGCTTTGCTGTTGCCGGTATGTTATCTTTGGATTTTGAGGGATGGAGTTCCAAGGATGGTTGGATATCAAAATGTCATTTATGTTTTGCTGAATTGTACGGTATTTCACTTGGTGCATGCTTCTTCGTTTGTAGTACTATATCCTTGGATTTGGGGGTGGTATTCCAAGGATGGTTTGATTGCAAAATGTCTTTTATATTGTTTTGAATTATGCTGTATTTAGCTTTGTATATGCTTTCCTGTTGGTGCTACATTATCCTTGGAGTTTGGGGGCGGGGTTCCAAGGATGGTTGGATGTAAAAATGTCATTTATATTTTGTTGCATTGTGCTGTATTTCATTTTGCGTATGCTTTGCGGTTGGTGGTACATTATCCTTGGATCTTGGGGGGCGGGTTTCCATGGATGATTTGATTTCAAACTGTCATTTATATTTTGTTGACTTGTGCCGTATTTCACTTGGTGTATGCTACGATGTTAGTATATTATTCTTGGATTTTTGGGGGCGATGTTCGAAGAATGGTTGGATATAAGAGTGTCATTTATATTTCGTTGAACTTTGCTCTATTTCGTTTGGTGTGCGATTTGTTGGTGGTGGTATTTTATCCTTGGATTTTGGAGAATGGGCTTCCGAGCATGGTTTGATTCCAAAAGGTCTTTTAAATTATGAAGAATTGTGCTGTATTTCACTTTGTGTACACTTTCCAGTTGGTGGTACAATATACTTGGATTTTAAGGGGTGGCGTACCAATAATGGTTTGACTCCTAAAGGACTTTTACATTTTGAAAAATTCTGCTGTATCTCACTTATTGCATGCTTTGCTGTTGCCGGTATGTTATCTTTGGATTTTGAGGGATGGAGTTCCAAGGATGGTTGGATATCAAAATGTCATTTATGTTTTGCTGAATTGTACGGTATTTCACTTGGTGCATGCTTCTTCGTTTGTAGTACTATATCCTTGGATTTGGGGGTGGTATTCCAAGGATGGTTTGATTGCAAAATGTCTTTTATATTGTTTTGAATTATGCTGTATTTAGCTTTGTATATGCTTTCCTGTTGGTGGTACATTATCCTTGGATCTTGGGGGGCGGGTTTCCATGGATGATTTGATTTCAAACTGTCATTTATATTTTGTTGACTTGTGCCGTATTTCACTTGGTGTATGCTACGATGTTAGTATATTATTCTTGGATTTTTGGGGGCGATGTTCCAAGAATGGTTGGATATAAGAGTGTCATTTATATTTCGTTGAACTTTGCTCTATTTCGTTTGGTGTGCGATTTGTTGGTGGTGGTATTTTATCCTTGGATTTTGGAGAATGGGCTTCCGAGCATGGTTTGATTCCAAAAGGTCTTTTAAATTATGAAGAATTGTGCTGTATTTCACTTTGTGTACACTTTCCAGTTGGTGGTACAATATACTTGGATTTTAATGGGTGGTGTATTAATAATGGTTTGACTCCTAAAGGACTTTTACATTTTGAAAAATTCTGCTGTATCTCACTTATTGCATGCTTTGCTGTTGCCTGTATGTTATCTTTGGATTTTGAGGGATGGAGTTCCAAGGATGGTTGGATATCAAAATGTCATTTATGTTTTGCTGAATTGTACGGTATTTCACTTGGTGCATGCTTCTTCGTTTGTAGTACTATATCCTTGGATTTGGGGGTGGTATTCCAAGGATGGTTTGATTCCAAATAGAGTTTTATTTTGTTTTGAATTGTGCTGTATTCCACTTTGTATATGCTTTCCTGTTGGTAGTACATTGTCCTTGGATTTTGGAGGGTGGGGTTCCAAAGTTGGATGGATGTCAAATTGTCATTTATGTTTTGTTGAATTGTACCGTACTTCACTTGGTGTATGCTTTGCTGTTGGTATATTATCCTTGGATTTGGGGGGCGAGGATCCAAGAATGGTTTGATTTCAAAATGTAATATATGTTTTGTTGAATTGTTCCGTATTTCACTTGGTGTATGCTTTGCTGTTTGTATATTATCCTTATATTTGGGGGCGGTTTTCCAAGGGTGTTTGGATATAAGAGTTTCATTTATGTTTTGTTGACCTGTGATCTCTTTCGTTTGGTGTGCGATTTGTTGGTGGTGGTATTTTATCCTTGGATTTTGGAGAATGGGCTTCCGAGCATGGTTTGATTCCAAAAGGTCTTTTATATTATGAAGAATTGTGCTGTATTTCACTTTGTGTACGCTTTGCAGTTGGTGATACAATATACCTCGATTTTGAGGTGTGGTTCCAACAATGGTTTGATTCCTAAAGATCTTTTACATTTTAAAGAACTGTTCTGTATTTCACTTGATGTATGCTTTGCTGTTGGTGGTATATTATCCTTGGATTTTGGGGGCGGGATCCTAAGGATGGTTGGATATCAAAATCTCATTTATGTTTTACTGAATTGTGTGGTATTTCACATGGTGTATGCTTCGCCGTTTGTAGTACATTATCATTGAATTTGGGGGGGGGGTTCAAGGATGGTTTGATTCCAAATAGAGTTTTATTTTGTTTTGAATTGTGCTGTATTCCACTTTGTATATGCTTTCCTGTTGGTAGTACATTGTCCTTGGATTTTGGAGGGTGGGGTTCCAAGGATAGTTGGATATCAGAGTGTCATTTACATTTTGTTGAACTATGCTCTATTGCGTTTGGTATGTTTTGCTGTTAGTTGTAATTTATACTTGGGTTTTGGAGGAAAGAGTTCCAAGCATAATTTGATCACAAAAGGTCTTTTATATTATGAATTGTGCTGTCTTCTACTTTGTGTAGGCTTTGCAGTTGGTTGTACAATTTACTTGAATTTTGAGGTGTGGGGTTCCAACGATGGTTTGACTCCTAATGATTTTTTATATTTTAAAGGAGTGTACTGTATTTCACTTGGTGTATGCTTTTCAGTTGGTGGTATATTATCGTTATCATTTGGATGCCGAGGTTTCAGCAATGGTTGGATGTCAAATTGTCATTTATGTTTTGTTGAATTGTGCGGTATTTCACATGGTGCATGCTTCTTCGTTTGTAGTACTATATCCTTGGATTTGGGGGTGGTATTTCAAGGATGGTTTGATTGCAAAATGTCTTTTATATTGTTTTGAATTATGCTGTATTTAGCTTTGTATATGCTTTCCTGTTGGTATATTATCCTTGGATTTGGGGGCGAGGATCCAAGAATGGTTTGATTTCAAAATGTAATATATATTTTGTTGAATTGTTCCGTATTTCACTTGGTGTATGCTTTGCTGTTTGTATAGTATCCTTATATTTGGGGGCGGGGTTCCAAGGGTGTTTGGATATAAGAGTTTCATTTATGTTTTGTTGACCTGTGATCTCTTTCGTTTGGCGTATGCTTTGCTGTTCGTGGTATTTTATCCTTTGATTTTGGAGGATATGGTTACAAGCATGGTTTGATTCCAAAAGGTCTTTTATATTATGAAGAATTGTGCTGTTTTTCACTTTGTGTACGCGTTGCAGTTGGTGGTACAATATACTTGGATTTTGAGGTGTATTGATCCAACGATGGTTTGATTCCTAAACATCTCTTATATTTTGAAGAATTGTGCTGTATTTCACTTGATGTATGTTTTGTTGTTGGTGGTATATTATTCTTGGATTTTGGAAGGCGGGATTCCAAGGATGGTTGGATATCAAAATGTCATTTATGTTTTGCTGAATTGTGCAGAATTTCACTTGGTGTATGCTTCGCCGTTTGTGGTTCAATATCTTTGGATTTGGAAGGTGGGGATCCAAGGATGATTTGATTCAAATATATCTTTTATATTGTTTTGAATTGTGATGTATTTCCCTTTGTATATGCTTTGGTGTTGGTGGTATATTATCCTTGGAATTTGAGGGGCGGGGTTCCAAGGATAGTTGGATATCAGAGTGTCATTTACATTTTGTTGAACTATGCTCTATTGCGTTTGGTATGTTTTGCTGTTGGTTGTAATTTATACTTGGGTTTTGGAGGAAAGAGTTCCAAGCATAATTTGATCACAAAAGGTCTTTTATATTATGAATTGCGCTGTCTTCTACTTTGTGTAGGCTTTGCAGTTGGTTGTACAATTTACTTGAATTTTGAGGTGTGGGGTTCCAACGATGGTTTGACTCCTAATGATTTTTTATATTTTAAAGGAGTGTACTGTATTTCACTTGGTGTATGCTTTTCAGTTGGTGGTATATTATCGTTATAATTTGGATGCCGAGGTTTCAGCAATGGTTGGATGTCAAAATGTCATTTAAGTTTTGCTGAATTGTGCGGTATTTCACATGGTCTATGCTTCGCTGTTGGTAGTACATTATCCTTGGATTTAGGGTGTGGGGTTCCAAGGATGGTGGTATTCCGAAATATCATTTATATTGTTTTGTTGTGCTGTATTTCACTCTGTATATGCTTTCCTCTTGGTGGTACATTTTCCTTTGATTTTGGGGGAGGGCTTCCAAGGATGGTTGGATGTCAAAATGTATTTTATATTTCGATGAATTGTGCTGTATTTCATTTGGTGTATGCTTCGCTGTTGGTAGTACATTATCGTTGAATTTGGGGAGTGGGCTTCCAAGGACGAATGGATGTTAAAATGTCATTTATATTTCGTTGAATTGTGCTGTATTTCACTTGGTGTATGCTTTGTGTTTGGTGGTATATTACCCTTGGAATTTGGGGGACGGGGTTCCATGGATCATTTGATTTCAAACTGTCATTTATATTTTGCTGAATTGTTCCGTAACTCACTTGTTGTATGTTTTGCTGTTGGTGTATTATCTTTGGATTTCGTGTGGCGCGGCTCAACAGATGGTTGGATAAAAGAGTGTCATTTATATTTTGTTGAACTGTGTTCTATTTTGTTTGGTTTATGTTTTGTTGTTGGTGGTAGTTTTTCTTTAGATTTTGGAGGATCAGGTTCCGAGCATGGTTTGATTCCAAAAGGTCTTTTATATTATAAAGGATTGGTCTGTGTTTCATTTTTTCAACGCATTGCAGTTGGTGGTACAATATACTTGGATTCTGAGGTGTGCGGTTCCAACGATGGTTTGATTTCCGAAGGTCTTTTCCATTTTACTGAAAAGTGCGGTATTTCACTTGGGCTATGCTTCACCGTTTGTAGCATATTATCCTTGGATTTTGGGGGTGGGGTTTCAAGGACGGTTTGATCCCAAAATGTCTTTTACATTGTTTCGAATTGTGCTGCATTACACTTTTTATGCATTCCTGTTGGTGGTACATTATCCATGGATTTTGTGTGGCAGGGTTACAAGTAAGCTTGGATGTCAAAATGTCATTTATATTTTGTTGAATTGTGCAGTATTTCATTTTGTGTATGCTTTGCGGTTGGTGTAATATTGTTCTTGGAATTTGGGGGCGGGGTTCAAAGGATGATTTGATTTCAAAATGTCATTTATGTTTTGCTGAATTGTGCGGTATCTTACTTGGTGTATGCTTCGCCGTTTGTGGTACATTATCCTTGGATTTGTCAGGTGCGGATCCAAGGAGGGTTTGATTCCAAAATGTCTTTTACATTGTTTTGAATTGTGATGTATTTCACTTTGTATATACTTTCCTGTTGATGGAATATTATCCTTAGAATTTGGGAGGCGGGGTTCCAAGGATAGTTTTATTTCAAAATGTCCTATATATATTGTTGAATTGTGCCGTATTTCACTTGGTGTATGCTTTGCTGTTGGTATATTATCTTTGGATTTGTGGGGGCGGGGTTAAAAATACTGTTGGATATCAAAGTGTCATTTACATTTTATTGTACTGTGTTCTATTTCGTTTAGTATGCTTTGCTGTTGGTGGTATTTTATACTTGGATGCTTGAGGAAGAGGTTCCAAGTATGGTTTGATTACAAAATGTCTTTTATATTATGAAGAATTCTGCTGTATTTAACTTTGTGTACGCTTTGCAGTTGGTGGTACAATATACTCGGATTTTGAGGTGTGGGGTTCCAACGATAGTTTGATTACTAACGGTGTTTTACACTTTAAAAGATTGTGCTGTATTTCACTTGATGTATGCTTTGCTGTTGGTGGTATATTATCGTTGGGTTATGGAAGGCGGGATTCCAAGGATGGTTGGATATCAAAATGTCATTTATGTTTTGCTGAATTGTGCAGTATCACTTGGTGTATGCTTCGCTGTTAGTAGTACATCATCCTTGGATTTGGGGGTTGGGGTTCCAAGGATGGTGGAATTCGAAAATATCTTTTATATTGTTTTGTTGTGCTGTATTTCACTTTGTATATGCTTTCTTGTTTGTGGTACATTATCCTTGGATCTTGGGGGGCGGGTTTCCACGGATGGTTGTATGTCAAAATGTATTTTATATTTCGTTAATTGTGCTGTATTTCACTTGGTGTATGCGTTGCCCTTGGAATTTGGGGGACGGGGTTCCATGGATGATTTGATTCCAAACTGTCATTCATATTTTGCTGAATTGTTCCGTAACTCACTTATTGTATGTTTTGCTGTTGGTATAATATCCTTGGATTTCGTGTGGCTCGGTTCCACGGATGGTTGGATATAAGAGTGTCATTTACATTTTGTTGAACTGTGTTCACGTTTGTTTGGTTTATGCTTTGCTGTTAGTGGTATTTTTTTTTTTTTTGGATTTTTGAGTATCAGGTTCCAAGCATGGTTTGAATCTGAAAATTTTTTTATACAGTATTACAAAGAATTGTTCTGTGGTTCATTTTGTCTACGCATTGAAGTTGATGGTACAATATACTTGGATTCTGAGGTGTGCAGTTCCAGCGATGGTTTGATTCCCAAAAGTATTTTCCATTTTGCTGAATAGTGCGGTATTTCACTTGGGTTATGCTTCCTCGTATGAAGCATATTATCCTTAGATTTTGGGGTTGGGGTTTCAAGGATGGTTTAATTCCAAAACGTCTTTTATATTGTTTTGAATTGTGCTGTATCTCACTTTGTATATGCTTTCCTGTTGGTGGTATATTGTCCTTGAATTTTGGCGGGCGGTCTTCCAAAGATGGTTGGATGTCAAAATGTCATTTATATTTTGTTGAATTGTGCTGTATTTCATTTTTTGTATGCCTTGCTATTGGTATATTATCCTTTGGATTTGTGGGGCGGGGTTCCAAGGATGGTTGGATATAAGAGTGTCATATATGTTTTGTTGACCTGTGCTCTGTTTTGTTTGGAGTATGCTCTGCTGTTGGTGGTATTTTATCCTTTGAGTTTTGAGTATATGGTTCCAAGCATGGTTTCATTTCAAAAGGTATTTTATATTATGAAGAATTGTGCTGTATTTCACTTGATGTATGCTTTGCCGTTGTGGTATATTATCGTTGGATTATGGAAGGCGGGTTTCCAAGGATGGTTGGATATCAAAATGTCATTTATGTTTTGCTGAATTGCGCAGTATCTAACTTGGTGTAGGCTTCGCTGTTGGTAGTACATCATCCTTGGATTTGGGGGGTGGGGTTCCAAGGATGATGGGATTCCAAAATATCTTTTACATTGCTTTGAATTGTGCTGTATTTCACATTGTATATGCTTTCCTATTGGTGGTACATTATCCATGGATTTTGGGTGGCGGGGTTCGAAGAAAGTTTAGATGTCAAAATGTCATTTATATTTTGTTGAATTTTGCTGTATTTCATTTTGCTTATGCTTTGCGGTTGGTGTAATATTATCCTTGGAATTTCGGGGGCGGGGTTCCAAGGAATGTTTAATTCCAAAATGTCGTTTATATTGTTTTGAATTGTGCTGTATCTCACTTTGTATATGGTTTCCTGTTGGTGGTATATTGTCTTTGAACTTTGGGGGCGGTCTTCCAAAGATGGTTGAATGTCAAAATGTCATTTATATTTTGTTGAATTGTGCTGTATTTCATTTTGAGTATGTTTTGCAGTTGGTATATTATCCTTGGATTTGTGGGGCGTTGTTCCAAGGATGGTTGGATATAAGAGTGTCATTTACGTTTTGTTGACCTGTACTCTATTTTGTTTCGAGTATGTTCTGCTGTTGGTGGTATTTTATGCTTTGAGTTTTGAGGATATGGTTCCAAGCATAGTTTTATCCCAAAAGGTCTTTTATATTATGAAAATTTGTGTTGTATTTTGTTTTTGTGTACGCGTTGCAGTTGGTGGTACAATACACTTGGATTCTGAGGTGTAGGGTTCCAACGATAGTTTGATTCCTAAAGATCTTTTACATTTTGTAGAATTGTGCTGTATTTCACTTGATGTATGCTTTGCTGTTGTGGTATATTATTGTTTTATTATGGAATGCAGGATTCCAAGGATGGTTGGATATCAAAATGTCATTTATGTTTTGCTGAATTGTGCAGTATTTCACTTTGTGTATGCTTCGCTGTTGGTAGTACATCATCCTTGGATTTTGGGGTGTGGGTTCCAAGGATGGTGGGATTCGAAAATATCTTATATATTGTTTTGTTGTGCTGTATGTCACTTTGTATATGCTTTCCTGTTGATGGTACGTTATCCTTGAATCTTGGGAGTCGGGATTCCAAGGATGGTTGGATGTCAAAATGTATTTTATATTTCGTTGAATTCTGCCGTATTTCACTTGGTGCATGCGTTGCGGTTGGTTTGTATATTACCCTTGAAATTTGGGCGACGTGGTTTAATGGATGATTTGATTTCAAACTGTCCTTTATATTTTGCTGAATTGTTCCGTAACTCACTTGGTGTATGTTTAGCTGTTGGTATATTATCCTTGTATTTCGGTGCGCACGTTTCCACGGATGGTTGGATATAAGATTGTCATTTATGTTTTGTTGACCTTTGCTCTATTTTCTTTGGAGTATACTCTGCTGTTGGTGGTATTTTGTCCTTTGAGTTTTTAAGGATATCGTTCCAAGCATGGTTTCATTCCTAAATGTCTTTTATATTATGAAGAATTGTGCTGTATTTCTTTTTGTGAACGCGCTGCAGTTGGCGGTACAATACACTTGGATTCTGAGGTGTAAGGTTTCAACGATGGTTTGATTCATAAAGATCTTTTACAATTTGAAGAATTGTGCTGTATTTCACTTGATGTATGCTTTGCTGTTGTGGCATATTATCGTTGGATTATGGAAGGCGGGATTCCAAGGATGGTTGGATATCAAAATGTCATTTATGTTTTGCTGAAAAGTGCAGTATTTCACTTGGTGTATGCTTCGCTGCTGGTCCAAAAATGAGCATCCAAGGATGTATGGATGAACATCCAAGGATGTATGCTCATCCTTGAATTTGGGGTTTCAGGTTCCAATAATGGTGGGATTCGAAAATATCTTTTATATTGTTTTGTTGTGCTGTATTTCACTTTGTATATGCTTTCCTGTTTGTGGTACATTATCCTTGGATCTTGGTTGGCGGGTTTCCAAGGATGTTGGATATAAGAGTGTCACTTATATTTTGTTGAACTGTGTTCTCGTTTGTTTGGTTTATGCTTTGATGTTGGTGGTACTTTTTCTTTGGATTTTAGAGGATCAGGTTCCAAGCATGGTTTGATTCCAAAAGGTCTTTTATATTACAAAGAATTGTTCTGCGGTTCATTTTGTCTACGCATTGAAGTTGGTGGTACAATATACTTGGATTCTGAGGTGTGCAGTTCCAACGATGGTTTGATTCGCAAAGGTGTTTTCCATTTTGCTGAATAGTGCGGTATTTCACTTGGGTTATGCTTCACCGTATGTAGCATATTATCCTTGGATTTTTGGGAGTGGTGTTTTAAGGACGGTTTGATTCCAAAATACCTCTTACATTGTTTTGAATTGTGCTGTATTTCACATTGTTTATGCTTTCCTGTTAACGGTACATTATCGATTGATTTTGGGTGTCAGGGTTCCAAGAAAGCTTGGATGTCAAAATATCATTTATATTTTGCTGAATTGTGCTGTATTTCATTTTGTGTATGCTTTTCGGTGGGTGTAATATTATCATTGGAATTTTGGGAACGGGGTTCCAAGGATGGTTTAATTCCAAAATGTTTTTTATATTGTTTCGAATTGTGCTGTATCTCACTTTGTATGTGCTTTCTTGTTAGTGGTATATTGTGCTTGAATTTGAGGGGCGGTCTTCCAAAGATGGTTGGTTGTCAAAATGTCATTTATACACTGTTGAATTGTGCTGTACTTCATGCTGTGTATGCTTTGCGGTTGGTGTAATATTATCCTTGAAATTTGGGGCGAGGGGTTCCAAGGATGGTATGATTTCAAAATGTCATATATATTTTGTTGAATTGTTCCGTATTTCACTTGGTGTATGCTTTGCTGTTGGTATATTATCCTTGGATTTGGTGGGAGTGTCATGTATGTTTTGCTGTCCTGCGCTCTATTTCGTTTGGGGTATGCATTGATGTTGATGGTGTTTTATCCTTTGATTTTAAAGGATATAGTTCTAAGCATGCTTTGATTCCAAAAGGTCTTTTATATTATGAAGAATTTTGCTGTATTTCAATTTGTGTACACTTTGCAGTTGGTGGTACAATATACTTGGATTTGGAATTGTGGAGTTCCAACGAAGGTTTGATTCCTAAAGATCTTTTATATTTTGAAGAATTGTGCTGCATTTCACTTGATATATACTTTGCTGTTGGTGGTATCTTATCCTCGGATTTTGGAAGGCGGGATTCCAAGAATGGTTTGATATCAAAATGTCAATTATGTTTTGCTGAATTGTGCAGTAATTCGCTTGGTGTATGCTTCGCCGTTTGTGGTACATTATCGTTCGATATGGAAGGTGGGGATACAAGGTTGGTTTGATTCCAAAATTTTTTTTATATTGTTTTGAATTGTGCTGTATCTCACTTTGTATATGCTTTCCTGTTGGTGGTATATTGTCCTTGAAATTTGGGGGGTGGGGTTCCAAGGATGGTTTTATTTTAAAATGTCATATATATTTTGTTGAATTGTGCCGTGTTTCACTTGGTGTATGCTTTGCTGTTGGTATATTATCTTTGGATTTTGGGGGCGGGGTTCCAAGGATAGTTGGATATCAGAGTGTTATTTACATTTTGTTGTACTGTGCTCTATTTCGTTTGGTGTATGCTTTGCTGTTGGTTTTATTTTATAATTGGATTTTGGAGGAAGGGGTTCCAAGCAATGTTTGATTAGAAAATGTCTTTTATATTATAAAGAATTGTGCTGTATTTCACTTTGTGTACGTTTTGCAGTTGGTAGTTCAATGTACTTGGATTTTGAGGTGTGGCGTTCCAAAGATGATTTGATTCTTAAAGATATTTTACATTTTGAAGAACTGTGCTGTATTTCACTTTGTGCATCCTTTGCTGTTGATGGTATATTATCCTTGGATTTTGGGGATCTGTGTGGTTAAGGATGGCTTGATCCTGAATTGTTTTTTATAATGTTTTGGATTGTGCTCTATTTAACTTTGTATATTATTTCCTGTTGGTAGTACATTGTCAATGGATTTGGGGGCCTGGGGGTTCCAAGGAAGGTTGTATATAAGAATGTCCTTTATGTTTTGTTGAACTGTGCCCTGTTTCGTTTGGTGTATGATTTGCTGTTGGTGGTTTTTTATCCTTGGAATTTGGAGAATGAGCTTCCAGGCATGGTTCAATTCCGAAAGTTCTTTTATATTATAAAGGATTACGTTTTTGTTCCTTTTGTGTACGCTTTGCAGTTGGTGGTACTATATACTTGGATTTTGAGGTGTGGTGGTCCAACGATGGTTTGATTCCTAAAGATCTCTTATATTTTGAGGGTGGTTTGATTATAAAATGTCATTTATGTTTTGTCGAACTGTGCTGTTTTTCACTCTGTGTATGCTGGGCTGTTGGCGTCACAATATCCTAGGATTTTGGGGTGAGCAGTTCCGAGAGTGGTTTGATTTCAATATTTCATTTAAATTTTGTTGAATAGTGTTCTATCTCACTTTGTGTATGGTTTGCTGTTGTTAATACATTATCCTTGGAGTTTGGGGATTGGGTTTCTAAAGGTGGTTTGATGTCAAAATGTAACTTATATTTTGTTGAATTTTGATGTTATTCACTTTTTGTACACTTTGCTGTAGGTAGTACATTATCCTTGACCCTTGTCGGTTGGATTCCAAGAATGGCTTAATTTCAAAATTTTATTTACGTTTTGTTTAATTGTGCTGTATTTCAGATTGGGTATGCTATGCTGTTTGAGGTATAATATTCTTGGATTTTGGGAGTGTGGGGTTTTAAGAATGGTTTACTTTTAAAATGTTATCTTGTTGGATTGAGTTCTACTTCACTTTATGTATGCTTTGATGTTGGCCGTACATTGTCCTTGGATTTTGAGAGGTTGGTTTCCCAGGATATTTTGATTTGAAATTATCATTTATACTTTGTTAAATTGTGCCGTATTTGACATTGTGTATGCTTTGCTGTTGGTCCTACATTATGCTTGAATTTTTGGGTTGTGGTTCCAAGGATGGTTTGATTTCAAAATGTCATTTACATTTTCATGAATTGTGCTGTATTTGACTCTGTGTCAGCTTTGCTGTTGGTGGTTGTCAAAAACGTTGTTCTTGGTTTATTTATTTGGTGTGGGATAGTGGGAGATATTGCATTGTGAATAATATTTCATTTTTTTTCACGGCGATACTTTTGCCATCAAGGTGGACTACGTTTTTCGCTGCCACCAGTTTAGATTGGCATCTTATTCAGATCCACTTTATTAGAGAAAGGCGCGGTGATATATATCCAAGCTGGTGTTGAAACAAGCTGAAGATATTTAACAAACAATAATAAGATTTAATATCCACTTAGGATATGGCGAAGGCTGGTTTTGCACGCTGGCAATAGAACATAGATTATCGACAAACAGCTTGAGCTGAACATATGGATATGTGGTGCTTCCTTGGTAGTTAACACCTTACTTTCTCAAGAGTTCAGTGGTGATAAGTTCTTGTTTCAGTTCATACCGTACATAGAAAATATTCAGCACACATGATAGTTACAATAACTTTCCAACTCATGCAGACAAGTATGCAGCAATCTCTGAAACTAGACGTGAGGCATTTATCTCAGCAGTTACAATGGCTCTGAAATCCTGCGGTATTGAAGATGCATACATTAATATTATTAATAACATCTATGAAAATGCAAGTGCAAAGATTCAGCTGTTTGAAAATACAACAGACATAAAAATTGGAAAGTAAGTGAGACGAGGTGACACCATATCTCGGAAGCTTTTTAACGCCACATTGGAAAATGTCTTTCAATCACTGAACTGGGAAAACAAAGGGATAAAGATTAATGGAGATTATCTAACACACCTTCGTTTTGCTGATGACATAGTCATTTTTGCAACTACCCCAGCAGAGCTGCAGAGTATGATCCAGGAACTTGCTGACAAGAGTAAAGAAGTGGGATTAAAAATGAACTTTCAGAAGGCAAAAGTGGTGGTCAATGCTTTTACAAGAAATGAAGATTTATCGATTGATGGAGAAAAGCTGGAGATAACAGACACGTACGTTTATCTTGGACAGCAGATATCAAGTGAGGTTCACATTGATGAAGAAATTAATCGGCGTACAAAACTTGCCTGGAGAGCTTTTGGAAGACACAGCATAATTTTCAAGAGCAATATGCCATTACGTCTTATTTTTTTATTTTTTTTTTATTGGAGGTTTAACGACCACCGTGAGCAACTCAATGGGCTATAAGCAGTCGCCCGTCCCTAATTTAGGGTCACTGGTTCCAGGGAAGGAGAGAGCCAGTGCCGTAAGACAAACACAACATCCATGCCTCACCGGGATTCGAACCCGGACCCCTTCCGTGCGAATGATCAGAAGCCATCGCTTAGACCACTGCGCCACCGGGGCGGCCATTTCGTCTTAAATGAAAAGTGTTTGATCAATGCATCCTTCCAGTGCTTACGTATGGTGCAGAGACGTGGACCTTAGCTAAAAGAGACATACAAAGGCTGCAGACAACTCAAAGTAGCATGGAGAGGTGCATGCTTGGTGTAACCAGGAGAGATAAGAAGAGGAACTCGTGGATCCGAAAAATGACGAGAGTGGAAGATATCATGATCAGAGTTAAATCCCTGAAATGGCAATGGGCTGGACATACTGCCAGAAGGACAGACCATAGATGGACAGCCGAAATTTTAGATTGGATTCCAAGGGACAGGAAAAGACCCAGAAAAAGACCACATGGGAGATGGGTGGATGAAATTCGAAAGTATGCAGGAGTGACATGGAGGAGACTGGCACAAGACAGACCGTTGTGGAGGAAACTTGGGGAGACCTTCGTCCAGCAGAGGATTGATAATGGTTGACAATGATGATGATGATGATGGGTCTAGGTCGCAGTCTAACCCGTGTAAAAATATAGATACTTTTGACTAACCTCAGTTAGTCTAAATCTACCCCTAGGAAACTCGACCGCAGCCCAGTGCTATTCCTATGTCAAAATCACCCCACACGGTGAAATGACGTCTTACTCCTGTGGAAGTTATGCAAGGAGACCCCGCCCAAATCTAACTTCGCGAGTCCTCCCAAACTTTTGTGTGCCCTAGAAACTTTTTTGAGCGTATATGAGCCTTCTCTTGTAAGTCGAGAGAGAGAAGTAGTTGTTAAACAGTTTCTAACGTTATATTTATGTTCGTTTATTCTTAAGCCCAAAGTACGTAAAATTGATTCTAGGTAAACTTGGGGTTTATCTGTTGGGTCGTAGCTTTCCAATGGTATTCAATATATACCAGATTTATTGATATCGTCAATTGAGTCCCGATCCTTTTTAATAATCGAAAACAGATTTGAAGTGGGTTCGCCGAAATCCAAGTCATGTTTTCTGCAAGAATTCTTTATAACTGGTGTGACGGTGGGTAGATATATCTGCAAGTTACGATATTGCCTGTCACTTTGCATCATTACTTCGTGGTGTTTAAAGTTTTATTCTGCCAGCGTGTATATCAGGTATTGAACACAGACTAAAAGTTTTCTGCATTGCTGGACAATTGCTAAGGACGGATCATAAACGGCTATATAGCGCATAAAAAAGTAAGTGTTTTTGGATGCCAAGTGAAATAAAATAATGTCAGAATGCCAGGACATTACAAGAAAGACAAGTTATTGTGCTCTGAAATCCAGAAGGCTTTGGAACGTGTTCAAGGGACAAACAGGCCATTTTGTGCAGAATACGTAAACGTGAAGAAAAATGCAATTACTGTCCGTAGGCGTTCCGGCGTAAGATGTCAATACGGGATATGGCCACCATGGAGGGCGATGCAAGATTCCACACGTCGTGTCATGCTTTGCACAACATTATCAAGCAGCTGTTGGGGTAATTTATCCCATTCCTCTGTCAGTGCACGGATGAGGGTGTCCTTGTTTATTGGAGGGCATTGGCGACCAGCAAGACTTCTCCCCAAAGCATCCCACACATTTTCAATGGGATTCAGATATGGACAACGTGCTGGCAATACGAGGCGTTGAATATCCTCGCTCTCAAGACACTCCTAGACAGCGACTGTTCGATGACATGTTGCGTTGTCGTCTATGAAAATGAATCTATCACCGACAGTACCACGGAACATGCAAACATGAGGTAGCAGAACATCATTAATATATCGTTGGCCAGTCATAGTCCCAGTTGGAAGCACTTAGAGGGACGTACGGTCATTTATCATGATGTCAGCCCATACCATGACACTACATGTCGGATATCGGTCCCTTTCCTGTATGTTTGCTGGACAATATGCAGTACCACTATCACGCCAGATCAGTTGTCGTCGACAATCAGACGATAGACTGCATCTACTCTCATCTGAGAAGAGGACAGCAGACCAGTCGTTATCAGTCTAATTGCGATGTTGATGGCACCATTGCAAACGGGTGGTACGGTGACATCTGGATAATGGGATGCACACAACAGAACGGCGGGCGTATAGTCCTCCTTCATGCAAACGTCTGGCCACAGTTTTTCGGGAGATTCACTTGCCATAAACTGATTTGTTACCCCATTAGCTGTGCTGCGCCGGTGTCTTTTTGTTGATAGCACTATGTGCCGTTCTTCTGCAGGTGTCGTACTGCGAACACGACCTCCCCCGTGACGTTTGCTACACTCTCCATTTGTTTGAAATGATTTCCAAAGCCTTGAAACAACACTGTGGCTGACGTCGAACTCCCTGGCAACATCTGATATTTTTCGCCCTACTTCAATCTTGCCAATAATACGGCTACGCGTAAAATCATCTAGGTGATATCGGGAAGACATACTGAAAATTGCAAGTTCGTCAATAGATTCTTTCCGTTTCAACTTTGCGTTTGAACAACAACGGTCAATACGCGTCAAATCCTTTATATCTCTTGACAGCGCTATGACGTCACGAACAAGTTCGGCAATCCAAAATTTGCATACGCACAACACGTCTCACTGTATCCCGCACTTATGCTAATTTCCACATTTTCCTGCCTTCCATTTTATGGTTGCTGTCGTTGCTATTGTCATCCGTCCTTAGCAATTGTCCGGCAGTGTATTTCTTTGACCTTAACTGGAACACAGCAAGAAAAAAGAAGGATTACTTCAAAACCGTTCGGCATAGGAAACTAGGAAACACGTCCATTTTTTTCATTACGAACATGTTTCAGCAGATGGTTTTGTAACTTTCCGTTTTATGAAAATAGACTATTTTTTTTATTATTAACAGTAAATTTACAAATTAAAATAAATATAAAATGAATCTTCATTTTATTTCCGACAATCCAACGACGGAAGAAAAAAAGTGCTGGATGGTTCCACAAGTTTTAATAGTCCACATATGCCCTTAAAAACTTATCTGAATGTTGGGGTGGCAAGATAAAATTTTCTGTGAGGCTATTGACGACAATGAAAACGTGGTTTACGAGTTTCAAAGAAGCACTGTCGTTTTATTTCATTTTAAACATATTTTATTAACTTTTTATTGTAAAAAAGGAAATGCAGAAAAACAGTACATTCAGCTACAAAATTTACATTTTACATGAGTCAGTTTCGCTTCCAAAAGAGAAACTATACACATGAGTCCTTGAATTCGGAAACAAAATGTTCGAAAAGAAAACTTCAGTGTATAGCGTTAACATAATATATTTTTCCGTTCAAGAAATAAAAGTTGCATTCAAATGAAAAAATGTTTACTTTTCACACTGAATGACAATTTTATTTTCAATAAAGTGTTTGAAAATCCTCGTAATATCTCTTAATTTGAAATTATTGTGAACTAATGAAATGAAAACTTCATCATTATTATCAGCAGTGGCGTATCTTGGGTCCGAGACTTGGGGTGTCTCACCCCGTACCCTCCCCCGCCTCCCACTACTGTTTTTTTAATTGCGAAGTTTATTTTTCAATTATTAAGTAATCGAAGCAAATTTTCTAAATTTTAGGTACGTGTTATTGCTAAAATAACCCCAACTAATTATGAGGATTAGGATTTTAACACTTCATCTTTTGAATACTTTATTTGTACATAAACTGAATTCTTCTTTCCATTTATTTGCACCTGAACCCCAATCTTCTTTCCATGAACCTTATTCTTCATTAGAAAGGAAATACAGGAAAACGATACATTCGGCTACAAAATTTCCTTTTGTGTGAACTTGAGTGTCACGTTTTCATAGTAAAGTTTCTTCCAAGTACTTTTTCATATTTAAAAAGAATACTTTTCTCTATTGACAAAACAGGCAATTTTCTCAAGTGTACGTGTCCTTGTGTGGCCCTAAGATATGTCTTGATTATTTTTAACGCAGAAAAACTTCTTTCGGCAATTGCAGTTGTTGCTGGAAACTTTAATATTAGGTCTGCTAATTTGTACACTTCACTAAACACAATCGCCAATTTATTCAATTTCATGTAACAAGTAATGTCTCTTACTGATTTCTTTTTGTATTCTTTTTTTTTTTTTTTTTTTGATTGGAGGTTTAACGACCACCGTGAGCAACTCAATGGGCTATAAGCAGTCGCCCGTCCCTAATTTAGGGTCACTGGTTCTAGGGAAGGAGAGAGCCAGTGCCGTAAGACAAACACAACATCCATGCCTGACCGGGATTCGAACCCGGACCCCTTACGGACGAATGATCAGAGACCAACGTCTTAGACCACTGCGCCACCGGGGCGGCCTTTTTGTATTCATCAAGGGAATAAAACGCCTTCAGTTCATTTTTTTTTGTCTTACTCCATCAAAATTTGAAGCATAGGTTCTTTAAGTTCTGACTGCAGATGTTCAGCAAAGCTTTCACAAAATTTATCAAACATATTCGAATCTAACAAAGCCACGAATTTTAGATATAATATTGCAATTAATTGACACTTCACACAACTAAAACAACTCTCGCCAAACACGTGCTGTTACGGGCTGGAGCATGCGAGTGACTAATGTAGTCCTACGTCTTCTCTTTTCTGAGCGAACCGTTGCCCAAAGCAATGGCCCATTCACCCTTCGCCCGCTCCTTCATGTTGTCATGGAAACGCTACCTGGCGATCATATCGAAAGTTTTCAAATCTCGCATCGAAGACTGGTAGAGCTGGGTACATTACGATGACACCATCCCTTTACTAGGAGCCCCATTGGTCTTTGCTCGCCATACTGATTCTCTTAGTCAAAAGGAGCGAATCCGTACGTGTTTTTTTCGCAGCGAAAGCATCGACATATGTTAATGCCGTTGGAAATAGACTTTTATTTGTGTATATCTAATTGAGTTTTATTTGTGAATTCTCTGGGCGTCGCAGCTAGCCAGTATACGCTGGTGAGTATACGCTGGTGATTATCAATTATAAAGGAAATGCAAATAGCTGGAATAATTTTTGCATCAGTTTGAATTAAAAGTAGGTCACGATAAAAGACTAAGGCAAAACATTTAATTCTTGAATTTATAACGTCGAAATGTAATTTCGCAGTACATGAAGTAGTTTCCCTGTACACTCGAGAACTGATAACTTCGGTATTTCTCAGGTATCAAATTTTGAGTTAGACTCCGGACGAATGAGGAAATCGAACACCTTTTACTTGTACAAGACTCACGCTTTAGGCACAGGTGGAACACAGTTCCTACTAAATGTTTAATAACAGAGGTTATTCTAGTTTAATGCTTACAATACTGCAAGTAACAGTCTGAAAATCTATAAGGCTACTGGCTATCGGAATAATGACCCAAGTATACAGAAAAGTGGCATTCCAAGTTTCTGTTCAGGAGAATCATGTTTTAAGCATGAAGAATAGCATTTTACGCCTTTATTTTGAATAATAACATCAAGATATAGTACATTTTAAGTATTGTATTCCATTTCTTCCGATAAACATGTTTATATACATTTTTTAGAGGTGGTGTGCGTGCCAACAACTTTGCGAGATATACATATATACAAATGAAATCTCTAATAATACTGGGAGAAAACTCTTACATTTCATCTTGCTGACGAATGATTCATGGGTTTATTTTAATTTCTTTCTTCTTCTTCTTCCTTTTACGTTCTTCGGTATTCTCTTTCCCTACATTGTTTAGTTTTCTTTTGTCTTCATTCTTTTACAATTTGCACTTCTCGTGCTTATGTATGAGGCGTGATCATATAGCAAGTTACTAAAATCATGCAATGCATTGATTATAATACGCTTTCCAACATACCAGAAGTCATTATTCAAGTTATCACTCAAGTTATGACTGTGGAATAAATCTCAGTCCTGTGCCCTGACCTTTGATCCCATTTCGAATATATCCAACAGAACCGGTTCAGTATATCTCCGAAATAACATGATAAAGTTTTGTCGCAATGGAAGCATTTTTACGTAAGTTATGAAGCATAAGGACTATGGAATAGATCCCGCTCCTGTGTCCTAACCTTTGACCCCGTTTCGCCCATTTTCAACATGATTCGTCCCCAGGCAGGCCCCTGCGACATACTAACATTTTATCCAAATCGAAGAACATTTACATAAGTTATGACGCATAGTGGCGATGGAAGTGAATCCGCTCCAATGTCCTGACCTTTGACCCCATTTCGTTCACTTTCAATAGGGTTCCTTCCCAGGTGTTCCCCTTCCACATACTAACAGTTCATCGACATCGAACGATTTTTACGCGAGTTATCGTGCGGATGGACATACGCACACAACGCGTGACGTAATGAGGCAGATGGGAATCGCGACCATTTGATCTAAAGAATGTGACGTCATAAAACTTTAATAGGATCCACACATAGCGCGTGACGTAATGAGGCAGGTGGCGTGACCACGCGCCAGCATTTGAATCGCGAGATTGTGACGTCATAAGATTTCTAAGCATGGATAACATTAACAGGACGCCATGAGACTAAAACGTGGTAATTCGGGGTTGTTATTTAACGCACTAAACGAATTTTCCTAAACTCGAGATCAAGCTAAATCGATTTCTAGTACCAGAAAACGGTAGGTTAACGACTTTTATCAAAATCCTTAGAGCCGTTCTCAAAATAAAAATGTACATACATACAAGAATTGCTCCTTTAATAGTATAGGATAACGGCGATGGAATGCATCCCTATCCTATGTCCTAACCTTTGATCCCATTTCGTCCATTTTCAATAGGGTTTGTCCCCAGGTGGTCCAATACCGCATACTAAAATTTCATCAAACTCGAACCATTTTTACGTACGCCTAGTATTGCCTAGTATTTGATGCATAAAGGCAATGGAATGCATCCCGCTCCTATATCCTAACCTTTGACCCCACTTCACCCATTTTCAATAGGGTTCATTCCCAGGTGGTCCCCTTCAACATACTAAAATTTCATCGACATCGAACCATATTTTGCAAGTTATGACGCAACAGAGCAATGGAATGAATCCCGTTCTTATGCCGTGACCTTTGACCCCATTTCGTCCATTTTCAATTGGGTTCGTCTTCAGGTGGTCCCCTACAACACACTAAAATTTCATCAAACTCGAACCATTTTTACGTACGCCTGGTATTGCCTAGTATTTGATGCATAAAGGCAATGGAATGCATCCCGCTCCTATATCCTAACCTTTGACCCCACTTCACCCATTTTCAATAGGGTTCCTTCCCAGGTGTTCCCCTTCCACATACTAAAATTTCATCGAAATCGAACCATCTTTACGCGAGTTATCGTGCCTACAGACGGACGGACGAAAAAAACTGGAGCATATACGCTTCTTCAACCTACGGTCTCGAAAGCGTAAAAACCCGTTCGTGCCGCGTCACGTGGACCGACACACGAGGAGCATGATGACGTTACAGCTCGCGTGATAAGCGCAGACCAATGAACAAGCGATCACGCTTTCATTCTCCTTGTACGTGTCATTTGTGTTGCAGATTGCTGACAACATTGCCGGTGTGATTCTGAATCCGTCCAAGGTGGATCAGCGAGCCAAAGAATATAAAGCTTGAAGAATGCCAACTCTCATAGAGATAACGTAAACCAGGCGACAACAGCGCCACCACATCTTAAGAGGTAATATGCTCTGCGGGAAAGTTAACATTCAGGAGCAAAACACGTTAGGGGGACTATGGCAGTGAAGCTTTTCTTTGATCCATGACGGATTCCTTCGATCTGATGACTATTTGCTTAGAGCAGGTTTTTATTGTTGTTGTTGCTGTTTTCTGATATTCCGCCCATCTCTTATTTTGGTGAGAAAAATATGCAATAACATTAGTATTACTATTTAAATTAAATTTTAGCAAATATTATAGTTAGGCCTAAGGATCCGTACAAAATACAGACATTGCCTAGCATTTGGCATTACTGAAAATGTTTCTGAAAAACTGAAGATATTAACTAACCCGATTGGCGTAACAAAACTAACATATCATATTTGCGAAGTGATTATTATTATTTTTTTATTGGAGGTTTAACGACCACCGTGAGCAACTCAGTGGGCTATAAGCAGCCGCCCGTCTCTAATTTAGGGTCACTGGTTCCAGGGAAGTGAGAGAGCCAGTGCCGTAAGACAAACACAACATCCATGCCTGACCGGGATTCGAACCCGGACCCCTTACGGACGAAAGATCATAGGCCAGCGCCTTAGACCACTGCGCCACCGGGGCAGCCGAAGTGATTATGCCACCGAGAAGGTAACAATCACGTGCTGTGAGTAGCTCAGCTGACTGTTCTTTACCCAAAGAATTGAAGTCAACAGAAATACGCATGCGCAGTCTGCTCCTGCATCAGCCTGTATGTTGGCTTCTGTGCACTGCATTTTACCTCTTAAGATATGGCGGCTTTAGTTACGTCTCGCCAAGCCTTAACTGCTTCTCAGTTAAATGTTCTTTGATCGAGTGGTGATTCAGTTCATAGCTGCGGAAGGATGTTGACCAGTCGACATTCATAGCAGAATGCAAAATGTGTCGTCGAAGACAACAGTGACTGACTGGGCGCGCATGTTTCGGGAAGGACGTGAGGAAACGAAAGTTCTTCCACGGCCGGGCCGGTCCAGGCTCATGTTGTTGCGACGACAGACGAAGCCATCGACAAGATTGATGCAGCAATACGCGTGGACCGTCGTCGGAGATTGCGTTCGATGTCACTTGGGACAGTTCAAACGATGGTTACGAAGACACTGCAGTATCGGAAGGTGTTTTCTCAATGGATCCCACGGATGCTGACCGATCACCATGAAGAAAAAACCATGGGTTGAAGTTTGAAGCGTTTGCTTCTTACGAAGCGGAGGGTGATGTATTTCTGGCGCGCGTAGTAGCAGGCGATAAATCGTGGTGCCACCAGTTTCAGCCGTCCAGCAAACCAGCGAGCATGAAACGGAAACATCCCAGATCACCAAAACACAAAATTCATGTCACAGGCTTCCGCCGGTAAGGTTATGCTGGCCGCGTTTTTCGACCATAAAGGGCGTTTTTTGGTGGGCTTTAAAGAGCCTCACGTGAACATCAATGCCAATCGCTACAAGGACACACTTTACAAACTGCATAAAGTCATCTATAAGCTACCCAGCATACTTTCGCGTGGTGTGATTCAGTTGCACGACAATGCTCGTCCGCATGTTAGGAACATTGTGCAATATCCGTTAGCACGGAAAGGGTGGGAAGTTCTACCCAACCCCGATCTGTAACAGTGTGACTTTCATTTGTTCGGACTATTAAAAAAGCTAAAAGCGACAAGTATTCCACTCCGATGCAGACGTCATGGCCGCCGTGGCCAAATGGTACAAGGAGCACCCGAAGTCTTTCTTCGCGGACGGTATCCGACGTTTCCCAAGCAGTGTGATGCGTGTTTGAATACCTACGGCGACTTCTAACAAACACTTCTGCATTTTTGTTTTGTTTAATTCTTCCACACTTGAGCATGTACCTTATCGTTCATTTTAATAAAGCCACTCGAACGGGTTTCAGTTGATCACGCCTAATACGTTACAGTTTTCTCTATATATGTTCACAGTTTTCTATATTCTTCTAAATTCTTACATATTTTCCTACTTTGCTTTATGTAATTTTTCTGGTATTTAAATTTCTAACAGAAGAAGCGTTCGATGGGATTCTCTCCTCTGCTGCTTCTTTTTTTCTTTCTTGATCTTTGAACAAATTTCAACATATTTACTTAGTTCTTTATTGACACGTGAGCACACGTGAGTTATGCCAGAAATATCGCTGAACATTTTATTTTACCTGAAATTAACTTAGGTGTTTTACTTTGGCAGCCACTCATGTTATCTTTTAACGCTGGAACTTTTCTTTATTTTTTTTTAAAAAGAAGAGAAACAGAGAAAAGAAAATACATTTCTTCACAAAAGGAGTTATTATCTTTAATTTTTCGCGCGGAATGATTCTTGTACATAGAGTAACATAACACATTTCTTATATAATATGTTACATAATATATTTTATAAAATTATAAACTTCAAATGTGACTAATAGGTGGCTAATTATCAGCACGACTTTGAAAAAGTGCCTGCTTATGCTATCACTTATACACTGAAGAGCAATTGAATTAGAGACAGCTGGCGTTATGCAAATGTGACGCTGTGGGCGGCCCTGTAAACGGAAACAGCATGACGTATGCAGCGACCCGACAATATAAGGAGTAATGCGACGGGAATCAGTAAGAATCGGACGCAGTATGGGTAAGACGAAGGATCTAAGCGCATTTGATCGTGGGCAAATTGTCGAGGCCCGACGAAAGGGGCAATCCATCTCGGAAGTCGTGCAGGCACTGGGATTTTCACGAGTGCACCGTAAGTGCATCGAATCCGGTAAAACCATCCCTGCAAGGGTCAACTGCCATGGACGACCCCGCTCGTTGTAACAGCGGATAGACGGGCCACAGAGCAAGAAATCACTCGGCAATTTAACGCTGGTGTACAAAAAAGTGTAAGCAGCCACACCATCCAGAACCATCTCCTCGCTATGGGGTACAGAAGCCATCGTCCCTCTCGGGTACCGCTGCTGACCGCACATCACAGGGTGCAAAGACTAGCATGGGCGCGGGAACATCGCCACTGTACCCTAGACATGTGAAAAAATGTTGCTTGGACTGATGAGTCGAGATTCACGTTGGTACATACGGATGGCAGGATACGAGTACGGCACAAACCACATGAAGCGACGGATCCTTCTTGCCAGCAGGGTACTCTTCAAGCTGGTGGGGGTGGCATTCTCGTCTGGGGACTGTTTACGTGGATTGAAATGGGACCCCTGGTACGTGTCACATCGTCCCTTACAGGTCAACGTTACCGGGATATCCTGGACGACCATTTGCTCCCCTTTGTGCGTCTTCAACATCCCACTGGGGACCTCATCCTGCAACAAGACAATGCACCGTGCCATCGCTCCCGAATTGTATTCGAATGGGTGTATGAACACTCCACCGACGTGACCTTGCTTCCTTGGCCAGCTAGGTCACCTGACCTCAATCCCATCGAGCACATCTAGGATGCCATCGAGAGAGATGTTCGAGGCTCTGACCCTATCTCCATCAAATCTTTGTGAACTCTGGGATCTTGTTCAGGGTCGTGGATCCGTATGGCTTCCCAACGCTTCCGGTATCTTGTCGAGTCCATGCCGAGACGAATCGCCGCCGTCATCAAGGCGAAAGGCGGTGCTATGCGTTACTAGACAGGTATCTCTAATTCAATTGCTCTTCAGTGTATATCCATCCATCGATTTGTGGATATTGCCCTGTTCTGCCTTTGACTGTAAATCATGATTCAGTCTGATTTGAAGAAAATAAAATTGCATTTTGAAGCCTGAATTGTGATGACGATGATCCTTATCGATTGGTCTTTCTCCGATGAAAAAATTCGTCACTACCCTATGCAAATGCAGATGCCATTGAACTCTAAATATATTTTATTTCATATTATTGCTTCTTAAAATCTGATTGAAGCAATTCTTTTTTCCTTCGAAACCTTTTACCACGAAGACCATTTTGCATACAGTTTTTTCTTCAAAAAAGTGCAGTTTTCCTGCAAGAGATCGAAAGCGTATATCATATTTTCCCCTGTGCCACTGCTTCTAAAAATTCTTTTTGCGGTGAATAGCGTTCATGGCGAAGCATACTTTGCATGCAATTTCTAGTTTTTCGTAACGACTGTTTCTAGCTTTTCATAACTTTAATTTTACCACGAGGGGGAGTAAGTGCATGTACCAGTTTGTGAAATATATGCTGACGTATCTATGATTTTGAAAGCCCAGTTGATTTCTGGTTAGATACGATACAAAATGAAGAAATATGATGCGCTTATTTTCTCTTCAAAATAATAGATTTTTTTCACTAAGCTGTGCTTATATGATATTTTTTGTGATACGCCCGCTTTCAAAAATCTGATTTCCAACTGTTTTTATTTTGCGATCGATAGCGTTTACCGTGAATTTTTAAGTTTAACTATTTTTTTAACTAACTAATTTTCATAGTTATTTTATCCTTTGTATGTCTTTAGATGCGAAATTTAATGGAGATTTCAGAAATGTCATAGTTTTCCCTGTAGCTACTGCTGTTCTTAAGATATGACATAAAATATGGGGTTTGACAAACACATTGAAATTAATGTTAGCTGCGTATCAGTTGTTACAGCCAATCACAGACATTCTTGTACCAGATTGGCTGCTTCCTAATGCTATCCTAATCCTACTCCAGCATTTATATGGGTTGACGCAGAGCTTATAGAGCATTGTGGGCCGCGGGTGGCCTAGTGCGCAAAGTTCGTGACTGCCACGGGAAGGTACGAACGCTCGATCCACTAAATATCCGCCGTGCGTCGGATGGGTACGTTAAGCCGTCGGACTACGGGTACTTGACCCCCGGTAATAAATAAGGACGTCTTCCTCCCCCTTCCTACTTCGCTTCCGTGTCACTTTCCTATCGGGCGCTCTAACCCAAATCTCCTAGTTTCTAAGGGCTGTTTAAGACCTGGGGTCAGACACTCCATTCCTAAAATCTTCTACATATGATCATCATTTAATAGAGCATTGTAGTGGTCGCATCTTGTTGTTAGTAGGGTATGAACACAGATTGCATGTCTCATACAAAGCCATTGTTTATAAAACCAAATTTTCTAAAAATTCATGAAATTTGTATCTTGAAACTAGGTATCACATTTGTTTTAAATAATGCATCTTAAACTTCCTCTTTTTCAATCTGACATCAAATATCTGGATAATGCTATCTTCACCAGATCTGTTGCTAACAAGAATTTATGTCTACCGTCTGTTAGACTTAATTATGGTTTAAATATCATATTGTATAAAGCCATTATTCTATGGAATAATATCCCAGAAAGCATCAGATCTCTGGAAAATACCAAAATGTTTTCCTTTTCTCTGCGAAATTACATTGTAAATCATCCTGATCTCCATAATGAATCTCAATTTTATAATTAAATTGTAGTTCCAAGCTATGCTGCTATCAGTGGAGCTTCTGTTTTAATCATCTTACTTGCCTTTATATATTATACATATTTCATTCATTTTCTTACATCTGATAGAGGGAATCGCCTTACAACTAATATGTTCAGATTCCTCCTGGGGTATTGCATTTTCATATGACTGTAAGTTTTAAATATGTGCAATAAAATAATTGTAATAAATTGTAAAAATTGTATAGTTTGTGTACATTCTCAATAATGGTTAAAGCTGCAGAATCGTTAACAGCGGACAGAGTAAAAATAGTTGTTCTGTATGAAGAGTTATATTCTTCAAGGCAAATCGCTGAAAGAGTAGACTATTATCAATCTACAGTTATTGTGCTACTGAAGAAAGTAAAAGACACTGGTGATATTAAAAATATGCGTCGCAGTAGAAGGCCGAGATCCACTACAACCAGGTAGGACAGAGTGCTCAGAAAGCTAAGCTTGGCAGACAGGTGGCTCAATTCACCTGAATTGCTTCAAATACGGTCCGAAGTAACTGATGTTACTGTTAGTACATCTACTGTTCGGAGGAGGCTGCTTCACGATGATTTGCGTGGCTACAAAGGCAGGCGTAAACCACTGTTAACTGCAAATCAAAGACAGCGTAGACCTCAGTGGGTAAAACATGTCTCATGGAAAGCCTTAATGGGAATCAGAGTAGTGCCTGTGTAAGGAGATTCAAGCATGAAGAATTCCATCCAAGTTGCTTAGTGACTACTGTTAAGCATCCTGTGAAGGTCATGGTTTGGAGTTGCATGTGTGCACATGGCGTTGGGAACCTCCATATTGTCGATAGTAAGCCCAGAAATACATCTCGATATTAGAAAACAGGGATGTAAGGTCAGGTGATGCGTAACATCACAGCCTCTCCTTGACAAATGTCAACCCCGCCTTCTCGTGGTGCATCCTGTTCCCACTAAAGGGGCTCTGACGACCGCCCATAGCGGTATAACTATACCATCGGGATTAGAGGAAATTCTATCCCACACTCACCAACCCGCTTGGCCAGCGTGGTGAGTTATGGCCAAACCCCTCCAAAATGATTCCACAACTTAAATCTTGGCCCTTAGTCTCCGGCAGCTGGAATGTACCTGGCCAAGGCAGCGGCCAGTGCGACATGAAGGCAGAGGGTGCTAAGAATCCCCGGAGGACCGGACTAGGCTGCCATCTGATGCTGACCTTGGCTACTTACAATGGACGCTCCCTATCTTCTGATTCAAGGCTTCTTGAATTGGAAGCGGAACTACAAAGGATCAAGTGGGACATCGTGGGGCTAAGTGAGGTAAGGAGAAAAGGAGAAGATCTCATCGAACTGAAAAGTGGACATCTCTTCTACTATCGTGGGACAGATACTGGCAGAACTAGTGGTGTTGGATTTATAATAAACAAGAAACTGAAGGATAAAGTTGTAGAAGTTGAAAGTTCCTCTGACAGAGCTGCACGACTTGTTATCCAACTCTCGAAAAGATACCAGGCTCAGATTATTCAAACTTATGCACCCACCACAAGTCATCCTGAAGAAGAAATTGAAGAATTTTATGAGGAAATTTGTCATCTAAATAATAAAGGTAAGCAGCACTTGAAAATAATTATGGGAGATTTCAATGCAAAAATAGGGCAACAGCAACAGAATGAAACTTCAGTAGGTAAATTCGGTCACGGCAACAGAAACCAGCGTGGAAATACTCTCGTTGAGTTTGCAGAGGCAGAAGGGTTTTTCATCTTGAACTCCTTCTTCAAGAAAAAGCCACACTGGAAATGGACATGGAGACATCCAAATGGGACGACAAGTGAAATTGATTTTATTATGTGTAACAAAAAATTCGTCATAGAAGACTGCAGTGTGCTAAACAAGTTCAACACAGGTAGTGACCATAGATTGGTGAGATGTAAGATGCACCTCAACACTAAACTTGAACGTGGCAAGCTCATAAGACAAACAAAATCTATTGACATAACCAACCTTAAAAAACACCATAATACCTTCAAGTTAGAACTGAAGAACAGGTTCTCTGCTTTAGAAGGCCTAACATCGGAAGAAGTGGACATCTCTGAAGTTAACAGAAAAGTAACCAAAGCTCTTATGGAAACAGCAACAAAATTAGCTGGGTCTAAGAACAAGTTGCATGTGAACAAATTATCAGGAAAAACCAAAATGTTGATGCAAAAAAGAAGAGAGATGAGGACAACTAAAGAAGATGTGACTTCCAAAGTGGAATATATAGAGCTATGCAAGACAGTAAGAAAAAGTATCACTGAAGACGTAAGGAAATTCAACTGTGAACTAGTGAGGAAAGCAATTGAAAACAACCAAAGCCTAAAGATAGCAAAGGGACATCTCAGTAAGGGAAGAAAACAGATTATGGCACTGAGAAAAGAAGATGGTTCTGTAACAAGAAATAGAGGCGAAATTTTGACAAGAGTGAAAGATTTCTACTCCAAATTATATGAAAGGGATGATATGTGCACTCCAGACATCATGAAAGATACCAGTACCAGAGTTCCTCCAGTCCTTCCAGCAGAAGTTGCACATGCAATCAAGAACATGAAGCGAGGAAAAGCTCCAGGAGAAGATGGAATTACTGTAGACATCATACAAGAAGCAAGTGGAGAAATCGAAACAGTACTCGCCCAAATTTTCACTCGATGCCTTAATGAAGAAAAGATTCCTGAGGATTGGAACACCGCTACAATGATCCTGCTACATAAGAAAGGTGACATTGAGGATCTCGGAAACTACAGACCTATCAGCCTCCTATCAGTAGTTTATAAAATCTTCACTAAAGTTCTTTCACACCGCTTGAAGGTAACACTGGACATGGCTCAACCGAGAGAACAAGCTGGATTCAGGAGTGGCTACAGCACAATAGATCATATCCACGTACTGAGAAAACTAATTGAAAGAGCGAGGGAATATGAACTTCCATTGTGCATGGCTTTTATCGATTATGAAAAAGCCTTTGATTCGGTGAAACCATCAGCAGTTACAATGGCTCTGAAAGCCTGCGGTATTGAAGATGCATACATTAATATTATTAATAACATCTATGAAAATGCAAGTGCAAAGATTAGGCTGTTTGAAAATACAACACACGTAAAAATTGGAAAGGGAGTGAGACAAGGTGACACCATATCTCCGAAGCTCTTTAATGCCACATTGGAGAGTGTTTTTCAGTCGCTGAGCTGGGAAAACAAGGGGATAAAGATTAATGGAGGTTATCTAACCCACCTTCGTTTTGCTGATGACGTAGTCATTTTTGCAACTACCCCATCAGAGCTGCAGAGTATGATCCAGGAACTTGCTGACAAGAGTAAAGAAGTGGGATTAAAAATGAACTTTCAGAAGACAAAAGTGATGTTCAATGCTTTTACAAGAAATGAAGATTTATCGATTGATGGAGAAAAGCTGGAGATAACAGACACGTACGTTTATCTTGGACAGCAGATATCAAGTGAGGGTCACATTGATGAAGAAATTAATCGGCGTACAAAACTTGCCTGGAGAGCTTTTGGAAGAAACAGCATAATTTTCAAGAGCAATATGCCATTATGTCTTAAAAGAAAAGTTTTTGATCAATGCATCCTTCCAGTGCTTACGTATGGTGCAGAGACGTGGACCTTAACTAAAAGAGACATACAAAGGCTGCAGACAACTCAAAGCAACATGGAGAGGTGCATGCGTGGTGTAACCAGGAGAGATAAGAAGAGGAACTCGTGGATCCGAAAAATGACAAGAGTGGAAGACATCATGATCAGAGTTAAATCCCTGAAATGGCAATGGGCTGGACATACTGCCAGAAGGACAGATCATCGATGGACAGCCGAAATTTTAGATTGGATTCCAAGGGACAAGAAAAGACCCAGAAGAAGACCACATGGGAGATGGGTGGATGAAATTCGAAAGTATGCAGGGGTGACATGGAGGAGACTGGCACAAGACAGACCGTTGTGGAGGAAACTTGGGGAGACCTTCGTCCAGCAGTGGATTGATAATGGTTGACAATGATGATGATGATGATGATGATTAGAAAACAAGATGATATCGGAATATACGGACATTAATATCACTCTTACCGATCCCGGCCCCCTTCCCCGCATCGTCTATAAGACTTTATGACGGCAATTTTATTTTTCAAGATTACAATGCTCCCTGTCATCGTGCTAAAGTAGTGAAAAAGTGGTTTCAGGAAAAAAAAATTTCAGGATCTTGATTGGCCGCCACAGCCACCGGACGTAAACCCGATTAAAAAATTGTGGTTCACATTGTCCTACGAACTATCAAAAAGGAAGTCAACAACCAAAATTCAACTCATTGAAGATGTAATTCAAAATTGGAATCGTATTGTTCAACCCAATCTTTTACAAAACCTTGCTCACAGTATGCCAACAACCAAAATTTAGCTCATTGAAGATGTAATTCAAATTTGAAATCGTATTGTTCAACCCAGTATTTTACAAAACCTTGCTCACAGTATACCAGCAAGATGCAAAGCTGTGATTAAGGCTAAAGGCTGGGCAACAAAATATTAGTTACATTTTATAATTTTGCTTCATTATATTTCTGTATTTAAATGTTATTTCATTCCTTATGAATTTCAAAAACGATTTACTGCTGTAAAAGTAAGTATTGGATAAATGATTCATTTCATAATAATTCCGACTTGGTCATGATTTTTGTAATGTATCTTAAGAACAGAAGTAGCTACAGGAAAAACTGAAACATTTTTAAATATCCATTAAATTTTGCATCTAATGACAAATACGGGATGAAATAACTATGAAAATTAGTTAGTTAAAAAAAGAGTTAAACTTAAAAAATCATGATTTTTGCAGATGGCGCAATACTTTTGCACACCACTGTGGTTTTTCCACTACAAGGCGTGAGTGTATATTTATGTTTACAGCATATTTGTAGTCATTTCCATGTATATAGAAACCGACTGAACAAAATGCTTTTGATCAGATAGCTATCACTGCGGAAAACATTTTATTCCTACTTCTTGGGTAAAATGGTTCACAATTTTCCCGCTAGAGGAGCACATGTATAACAAATTTTTCATATCTCTGCTTCTGAAAGTCTGATTTACAGTATTCTTTTGGCACAAAATGCCATTCTTCTCGGGGGAATTCCTTGCATGTGTTTTAGAATTTTTCATGACGGACCGTTTCGGACGCTAGGTGGCCTGAGTTTGCATTTTTGTTTGCGACTGAAACTCCACTTTTAAAAATCTGCTTGAAAAAAGTTTTATTCTATTACATGCCATTCGCTATGGCAAGGACTGCGAGTATTATCACTGCAAAAAGTGATAACTATACATATTCTGTTGTTTTCTTTCAATCCTTGCTTCTGAATGTATTTGATAAATTATTTTTCCATGGCAAAAAGTGAAAAATATTTTCGGAAATTTTCTACTTTTTTTTATAAAGCAGAATTACACCGCTAGGGGGAGTTTATTTATTTTTCTTTTCCAAGGGTACTTCAGTCTCTAAAAATCTGATGGAAAAACTTCTTCTTTGGTAGGACACCCTTCACTGTGAAAAGCACCTTGCGCTCATTTTCATCCTCAAATAATGCAGTTTTCCAGCTTTGATCGTGATATTATATTATATTTTCCTCCATATCTCTATCTTTGGTAGTTAAATTTGAAAAATTCCTTTTGCTTCGGATATCTTCCAGTATGAGGAAGATTTGCGTACACTTAGTGAATTTATGTAATGTACCTATCTGCCGCTAACAGGCACATATTGATTGCTATTTCAGTTTGCTTTCCCGATTCTAGAAATCCGTTTGGAAAGTTTATCTTCTAACTGGTTTCAATTACTAAGAACAACTACGCAAACACTGTGATTTAATGAGAAGATTTCATAGAGTAAATGCATTTTCTCTTTGGTTAACTTTCTATTTTTTTTTAAATTGCTCTTTGAAGAATTCTTTTTTCGGGTCGGAACGGCGCCGGAGAATTCGCTTTTGTTTCTTTGCGTCGAGACAGTATGCTGCACATAATTTCTGATTTCATAATGAAATTCGAAAATGTCGAATCATGAATATAGCAATACAACCGACGATTGATAAATAATATAACGAAAAATAAATAATCACGCACAGTTCATTACGTCCATGTGATGACTGAATGTTTTCTATGGTAATGTAGCAACAATAAAAAGGCAAGGTGTTGCACGAATAATTTTCTAAACACAACGAATCACCTACAGTCTTTCGGTGTGCAAAGGAAACAGCATTTTGCCCTCATTTGTCCTCATTAGTGATAAGTATTAATATCTGGAGCCATAAACTTCACCAACCGGGATAGGTCCTCCATCTGACCCAGTTCGATAACCGCATCGAGATCTCGTGCGACAACGTCTGCTTCTTCGGCTACGTACATACTGTTCACTATCGTCTGGGAAATCATAATATTTATGACTCCTAATTCTGCGACCTCGTGACGGATAAGGTGTTCTATATCCTCTCATTTGCCGGTCCCTGTACACATTCGAGGGGGCAAATTCCTGTTGGTGGTCCACATCGTAACCGTGAGCAAAGTTACGGTAGCCTCCATATCCAAAAGGTGCTCTTCCTCCTCCTCCTCCAAACGACGATGCTGCTCCTCCAAACGACGATGCTGCTCCTCCAAAGGACGATGCTGCTCCTCCAAACGACGATGCTGCTCCTCCAAACGACGATCCTCCGCCTCCTGTGTAGATGATGTTAGGGACAGAGCCACCGAGAGCAGTTAAGTCTCCAATAGAATGCTCAGCATTTCCTGATAAGCCCATTACTTCTCCTCCATTCAGTCGGTTAAGGCCGTTTGGGGTGCCCTTTACAGTTGTAATTTTATAAGTACCACCTCCATGGAGGGAATTACCAATGCCGCTTGGAACTCCGCCAACGGAAGTGACGTACGCTTTTCCTCCTGACTGAGACCTGTAGATAATAAGAAAAGAAACACATAAAAAAGTGGACAAAAACGGCATAATTCAGAAACATTCAGATTATTTAACTGAAGTTGTGGGTCTTGTCACCAAAGTTTCAAACTCAATCAACGCCCCCTGTAACTGAAAACTAAGAACTTGTTTATGACGTCGCCATTGGTGGACCACGTCCTCGTTTCCCGTGTTCGTCTATTGACGAGAATAAGCGGACAGACGGAACAGCAGATGTTTGCATATATTAGTTGTTTATGGTATTTCGCGTCACAAAACCAACTGGGTTAGCAATAAGAAAGAAATTGGCTTGTGTAGTGGCACAAGTCAGCGCCCTCTGTATTTATGCTGTATCACAAATCCAGTCAATTTTGCTGCACAAAATACTGCAAATAACGACTACTACATTTGAACATCTGCTATTCTGTCAGTTCTGACTACAACTAAACCCTCGAATTCTCTTTGGATGAGGAGGGAAACAAAAATCAGGCCCACTTATTATGACGTCATAAAAATTGTTAGGCTTTCAGTTACAGGGACCGTTTTCTCAGCACGTACGTAAAATGCATATTTACTTCAGTTGGTGAAAGTCAAGAAACAATCAAAGTACCATTTTAACCCTTTAACCAGCTGCAACGAATTTACTCTGGGTTTGGAAAATGGGCTAAAATCAGCTCAAACGAATATATTCGCTGTCTAAGAAGTGGACCAAACGCGGTTGGAACAAGTGATCCTGCTCATCAAAAGCCGTTGCTTCCCCGTTAGCTTTTTTATTCAAAGTTGTCTTGGAGGATGATTACAATAATGGCGATGAACCTAAAAAAGGAGGCAGAAGGTATTTGAGTTACTTGTTTCTACCCAGTGGGAATCTAGCCATCCCCCATCATGATTTGGGTCATTGAACAATGAGCAGAGAATTAAAAATAAGCAGAGAATATTTGAGTTACTTGTTTCTACCCAGTGGGGATCTAGCCATCCCCCATCATGATTTGGGTCATTGAGCAATGAGCAGAGAATAAACAATGAGCAGAGAATATTTGAGTTACTTGTTTCTACCCAGTGGGGATCATTGCTCAATGACCCCCATCATGATTTGGGTCATTGAGCTTTGAGCAGAGAATAAAGAACAAGAAGGTAGCGCTTGTACCCAGCAACAGTTTATGGTGCGTACTGTGAGATGAGAGGAGCAAAAAAATTGTTTTGCTGTAGCTTTCGTAAAACCTGGCCGCTATATGAACATTTCTGTTCAGGGAGCACAAAAAATATTGGGCATCATTTGGTTCATTGACATCTGCCACTTAAACGGTTAGAATAACATTTCGATGAGAAAAAAATGTAAAAGATTTCGCTGGAAACATCTGCATTTTATATGTTCTTCTCGCTCTTGTGTTACAGCCACAGAAAGACATCGCGATGGCGCCGTAATTTTTGTAAAAAAAAATTAAACAAGTTCCATAAAAGTCGCGCAAAACGGAAAACGCAGAACTCAGATAAAAAGGAATCAGTACAAAGAAAGCAACAAACCAAAATGGACGTAGTACTCGTTGCATAGTGTTTTGCTGAGCTTTGCCGGATTATTTCGGGCACCAACACAACATTTTTCTAATACATAGATTAGCAAATAAATGATATTTTTCATAAAAGTGTCCAAAATGGTATAACTATATTTGTGATTCAAATTTATTGGCGTAGATAGAAAATCAAAGTTTCCAAGGTTTTGTACATCAACCAGATGGTTTTCTCAAGGCAGATAGACAGCAAACTGCAAATTGAATATTATAACCAAGACCAACTTACATAGATATGACCTGCCCATTTCACGCAGCACCATGACCGCCTTTTCGAATAAAGTTGCCCCTAGATGGCGTTGTATTTCGGCGGTTCTAAGAAGCTCGCATGTACGTTTCTATCAATTTCTATTAGAATTTTTTCCACTGTTAGCACGACAAAATGTCATACTTTTCAGTGCCATTCTGTAAATCAAATAATAATAAAAAAGAATTTTAAGGTCATTCAAATTTCTTTTCACGAGTTCCCTTGCAATCATGACCAGCTTAATTTCCCATTTTCCCATTTCGATTGACAGAATGACACTGCACAGTATATTTGTTGTGTTAACAGAGGGGGAAATTCTAATAGAAACTCTGAATAGTTATATTTTCTAAAATTTGTAATTTGCTCGGAAAAGTCATCTTTCAGAACATGTGCTTATGCACACAGGTGAAAAGCCTTACCAATGTGATGTATATGTTTCAAGCAATTTCCTCGGAAAGTGTCCTGAAGTCAGCGTTGACTTGAAGTTTTTGTTATATTAATTTTCAAATAACACACCCTACTTCCAAAACAAGAAACAGAACTGAAGAAAATTATCCTGTGCTTCACGACAAAGTTGTAAACACAAGACCAGTAAACACTACCAGCTTTCTGCCGTAACTCGATTAGAAAAATGGTCTCGTTGTAAATTTGAAACGTACCTGCCTTTGCCGAAAGCACAACCATTACAATCGATAAGTTGGCATAGTTAGGTACAATTGTTGTTTATTCATTTATTTTGTTTTATCGCCTCTGACATAGATAGGGATCCCAGACGTCCCGTAAAATACGGGATCTTCCCGTTTTTGGCTAATGCGTCCCGTTGTCCCAAGAAAACTCTTCGGGGCAGCTTTTTGTCCTGTATTTTAGAGTTCAAGACTGAAAACAGCATTACCTTGGGAAAATGTTCTTCAAACAGTCCAAACTATTAATCAGACCGCTGCCATATCAAACATTGTTGAATCTGATTTGTTTGATGAAGTAATGGTAGCGAATATAGCTCTGAAATCCAAACATTTAGATGAAGTATGGGTGGATCTTTTAAAAAGTTTGAAGGAGAACTATGAAATTTAAGGAAAGTAGTGGAGTTCGTTATGTGTATCCCTGGAACTAATGCGTGTGTCAAAAGATTATTTTCTCGCATGAACGCACTGTGGACTGATGAGAAAAACAAATTGTCTGTAAAAACTGTAAAATCAATATTTATTGTAAAATCATTCTTCAATGAGGATTGTGTAGCTTTTCATGACATGATTTTTAAAATCAAACAATTATTAAGTGAAATTCATTCTTCAGAAAAGTATTGCAAGAGTGAGCAAGACTGATTGATTAATAAGAATAGTTAAACTCATTTTGTAAGACTGGCATATGTGTTGGATGCGCATACTAAACTTTCACCCTCAGTCGTAAGTGTCCCGTATTTTTTTCCAATATATCTGGGATCTCTAGACATAGATCAACCGCTAGCTTCATTAACGTACAAGTACACAATATACGTAATACGACGAAAGGTACCGCCATCTAGTAACAAATAAATGCTACAGGGGCGGCGCAGTTTCAGGAAGGGGACCTTTAAATGGGCAGGTCATATCTATGAAAGCCGGTCTTGAATAGAACACTTCAACAATTTGAACGCGGTGACTTGACTAAACAATAAATGAATGGACCTGAATGTAATTATTCATTCACAGAAACGAGGCGTCATGTTTGTTGGGAAGAAGGTATCGCTGGAGAGAACGCATTATTTGACGGACTGGTTCCAATGCGAATCTACTGCCATACGCGAAACCTCAGAGATCATTACCAAGAGTGAGGCTTCCAATGATAGCGTCTCTTTAGAACTGCCACGAGTTTCGACAAATAATCGTGCGTTTTGTCCCGCGATACCGCGTGCCCAACTAACAAGACGCCTCGTTTCCTGCGAATGAATAATTACATTCACGTCTATTCATTTATTGTCTGGTCAAGTCACCGCATTCAAATTGTTGAAGTGTTCTATTATTCAGTTTGCAGTTTGCTGTCTCTACCTGCATTGAGAAAGCCATCTGGTTGACGTGCGAAAGGTAGGAAACTTTGATTTTCTATTTTTCGCCAAAAAATTTTGATCACTAGTACAGTTATACTAATTTCAGTATAGTTGGTGTACAGTTCCTGTTTATTAATTTCATAAAAGTGATAGTGATTTTAACGTCAGTTCGAGTCAGAAGAAGTTCGGCTTAAAGGTCATCTGCTAAATAAATTAGCATTAAATTTATAACTGTGTTGCTTGAAATTGCATTAATTTTCAATTTAACTGCATTTTATAACTTTAATACTCTTTTATTAATACATAGACTAGGTAAAAAATTTGTTGATCTCACTGGATGAACACCAACTTGTTTAATAAAAAAATGCGAATTATGTATTTTTATGCCTCTTATTTAATGTGGTTCATATTATTAATTGATACCCAATAAAGAAAACTATATTATTTTTTCAATTTATGAATCTCCTTAATTATTTGTGCAATATCTTTTTGGCATGCGATCAGATTCCCAAGCAAATAAGCAATGCAAGAACATCCATTTTTTCCTCAGTTAGGCAAATGTTAATGAATAACGTTGATTTCGCATGACATGATTTATGAAACAAAATACATAGAGAATATCTGAATATGTTTAAAGCCCACAATCTGAATGATTTCGTTCACCAATTAATCTTAACTGAATAACTTTTCTGACTTTTAAATAAAATCAAAACTGTAGGCTTCCGCAAAGGAAAACAATCCAAGTTTTTTTTTTTTTTTTTTGTATTGGAGTTAAAACGACTGCCGTGAGCAACTCAATGGGCTATAAACAGTCGCCCGTCCCTAATTTAGGGGCACTGGTTCCAGGGTAGGGAGGGAGCCAGTGCCGTAAGGCAAATACAACATTCATGCTTCACCGGGATTCGAACCCGGACCCCTTTCGGACGAATGACCAGAGGCCATCGCTTAGACCACTGCGCCACCGAGGCGACCTGCAAGTTTAAACTTGCAAATTTTAATTTTTTGATAAACAATGCTACATGTATTAACTTCAGTTGTTCCATATAATTGTCTGTGTGTGTGTGTGTGTGTGTGATTTTACAACTTTTGTTCTGCATTTGTTTTAAAGAAATTTTGTTTCGGAGTTACAACAATCTAACAGTTTATCCACGTAAACATGACAGAGGATATAACTACTAAAATTATCAGCAAACGCATTTTACTCCAAGTTGAATCATTGTGTTATTTTAGCTTTGCATAAAGAAACAGAAATGTTAATCCTCGTACTTCCATGTCCAGAAAATTTGCCTAAATATTTTTAGGCGAGAGTAAGGCTGCTGTTATTTCCGAAACATTGACGAGTAGCAGAAGCTGCGGAACGGCAGCTGATGCCATTTTATTCACGCTTAACCAAACACCCGCCCTCTCCGTCTCGCCTAGAAATCCGTATTTAAATGGCAGCTATTATTTCTCGATTGGGCTTCAACGAACCAACAAAAAACTAACGAGCTCTCATTAAGAGCAAGTTAAAGGGAACGCCAGGCAATCAGTAGTGATGGACCAGTAGCATGTAAAGTTCCACACAAGCAAAAATAATTCATGAACCACTGAGCAAGTTATGCATCAGCATGAACAAAATGTGTCTTCTTTTGACAGTTTATTGGCCTGGCTCTAGGTTCTTAACGTTCTTAAACGACGTTTACGGAAGGTACTAAACTCCAAATCCCCGAGCTAACGATTTCGAAGTCAGGACACACGTATATATATATATATATATATATATATATATATATATATATGGATAACAAGTCGTGCAGCTCTGTCAGAGGAACTTTCGACGTGGACCTTAACTAAAAGAGACATACAAAGGCTGCAGACAACTCAAAGTAGCATGGAGAGGTGCATGCTTGGTGTAACCAGGAGAGATAAGAAGAGGAACTCGTGGATCCGAAAAATGACAAGAGTGGAAGACATCATGATCAGAGTTAAATCCCTGAAATGGCAATGGGCTGGACATACTGCCAGAAGGACAGATCATCGATGGACAGCCGAAATTTTAGATTGGATTCCAAGGGACAGGAAAAGACCCAGAAGAAGACCACATGGGAGATGGGTGGATGAAATTCGAAAGTATGCAGGGGTGACATGGAGGAGACTGGCACAAGACAGACCGTTGTGGAGGAAACTTGGGGAGACCTTCGTCCAGCAGTGGATTGATAATGGTTGACAATGATGATGATGATGATGATATATATGGAGCATAACTTTGGTATTTATTCACCGCTGGTGGGAAATCTCACCGAGACACAGACTACATAACAATGAATGAATTAAGGCAATAAAACTATAATGCTGCGACAGATATTTTAAAGAAAGGGCTTAGTTGGAATAGAATTGCAGATAATGCAATAAAAAAACTAGAAACAAAATGTTTTTTTTTCAAACAAAGTGTAAGTAGCTTTGCCTCACAAAACGAGTTCGATTAACAGTGCTGGCTGGCAGTTTTGCAACTGAATATTAATTTACTCACGACCACCGTGTGCAGCTCGATGGGCTATAAGCAGTCGCACGTTCTTAATTTAAAGGCCCTGGTTCCAGGGGAGGGAGAGAACCAGTGCCTGAATATTAATTAACTTCTTAACAGCCACCATGAGCAGCCCAATGGGCTAAAAGCAATCTCCCGTTTCAAATTTAGTGGCACTGGTTCCAGGACAGGGAGAGAACCGGTGCCTCAATGTTAAATAACTTATTATCGGCCACCGTGAGCAGCTCGATGGGCTATAAGCAGTCACCAGTTTCTAATTTAGAAGCACTGGTTCCGGGGGAGGGAGGGAACCAGCGTCTGAATATTAATTAACTTATTAACGACCACCTTGAGCATCTCAATGGGCTAGAGAAGCAATAGCCTGTTTCTAATTTAGAGGCACCGGATCTAGGGAAGGGAGAGAACCAGTGCCTTTAGATGCCGCCCGGGTAGTGCAGTGCTCCAAGCGATAGCCTCTGATCATTCATCCAAAAGGGGTCCAGGTTTGAATCCCAGTGAGGCATGGATGTTGTATTAGTCTTACGGCACTGGCTCTCTCTCCCTTACCAGGAACCAGTGACCCTAAAATAGGGACGGGCGACTGCTTATAGCCCATTGAGTTGCCTACGGTGGTCGTTAAACCTCCAATCAAAAAAAAAAAAAAAAAAACAGTGCCTTTAGACAAACACAGCATCTATCCTTATCGGGACTTGAACTCGGACTCACCTCAGGCGAATGGTCAGAGGCCAGCGCTTGAACGACAGCGCCACGAGGGGGGGGGGGCACAAATGTTTAGAAGTCAGACATATTAAACAAAGATTTCTGAGCTATGCCAATTTCCAAATAACTCGTTCTTTCTTTTTTACCCGCACATGATCCTATCTTTATCAACCTGCCGTGGCGCAGTGGTCTAAGTGCTGCCTTCTGACAATTCGTCCTAGATAGTGTCGTCGCTTTTGCAGCCGGTGCTGAAAACGTGGCTTTTACGGCCGCTTGCTTACTGCAATCTCAGAACAAGTGCGCATATAGTTGGGACAAACAAGCTTAGGGCTGGTAGCGTTAACGCTTATAAGAAGACGCTGGCGTGTTTAGAAGTTATGTTTTATTTATTTAATTACTTTTTGTGATTGATTTTTTTAGCTTTGTTTTACCTATGAATTTCGTGAATTCTTTTCATATTTTTTTTTTTTGATTGGAGGTTTAATGACCACCGTGAGCAGCTCAATGGGCTATAAGCAGTCGCCTGTCCCTAATTTAGCGTCACTGGTTCCAGGGAAGGGAGAGAGCCAGTGCCGTAAGACAAACACAACATCCATGCCTCACCGGGATTCGAACCCGGACCCCTTTTGGACGAATGATCAGAGGCCATCGCCTTAGACCACTGCGTAACCGGGGCGGCTCCATATCTTATGCTGTTTCACTTTTGACAAGTACGATCTGTTACTTGCAAAACAAGCTTAGTCACTGAAAACATTCGACGGCTATACTTTTCGCTCTTCTTTTGTAGAGCAATTCCACATTATCGAGCCATTCTGATTTTTTTTGTTTTTATCTTATATTGATAATGATTATATAAATTATGCGGTTAAGTTTTTGTTACCTCAATGGCTTCCAATGATTCCATTGCCGAACATGTGAAACAATGCTAACTCAAAACGAATTGTAATGAAATGTCAGTAAAGGTAGCCCGTCTGACAGGGCGATTTATAAACGATACGACGTCTTGGCTCCATCCCGTAATCGATGGTGGAGGAACAACACTAGAGGCTCGGACACTGGCGGAGCCCAAAGAGGAAGCCTCTGTCCTATCTCAAAAGGGGTAGTCGGAGTACTGGTGGTCGCATATGCTACAGTTTTCAACACTGGGCGCAAAAGCAACTGTTATACTTCGTCCCAGATAGGCCTGTATTCGAGGCCTGGGTGGCTTCGTTGCCCCAAGGCACTGTCTGCCCAGAATTAGTGGCTCTAAATTAGGGATGGGCGACTGCCCATTGCGCATAGAGTAGCTCACAATGGTAGCTAATCTCCCTTCCCCCGAAATAAAAAAAAATATCCTGTCTTTCACAGAGCAACAGCTGCACGTAGTCTCATTTTTGTGTCCATTTTATATATGACTGGGACATTTTGCAACAAATTCGCCAGCGTATTCTGAAACAGTTTGGTTCATCTTGAGAGCGGCTATATCCCAGATCTCTGTGATTTATTTATTTATTTTGTTTGTTTGGGGGTCTGATGACCACTGTGAGCATCTCGAGAGGCTATAAGCAGTCGCGCATCCCTAATTTAGGGCCACTGGTTACAGGGAAGGGAGAGAACCAATGCCGTAAGACAAACTCAACATCCACGGCTCATCGAGACTCGAACCCCTTCCCATCACGGACGAATGGTCAGAAACCAGCGCTTAGACTACTGTGCCCCTGGGGCAGCCCTTGTAATTCCTGCTACGATCGTTAGCTTTGTACTTCACATTAGTCAGTAGCCTTTTTTTTACAGTTCTGATGCATTGGCTAAAGCTCCGGATAATGCTTTCTATCCGACATCTTTTTGTGTATTTTTATAGCATGTTTAATTCAGTATTCCAAGATTTTGCTTTACGTTGTGTATATTCACTGCTGTGTTCCTCTGTTATGTTCACTGACTTCTATACGCATATTTATTGATTAGTAATACAGGGCACTTTAATGTTTAAGTAATTGAAGTACCAAGTTCCTTTTTGTAATCAGCAAATGAGGTCAAAATTTTTCTCCTGTTTTCGTTTTAGATAACTCTTTGCTAAGAAGTACATCTCTCTCTCTCTCTCTCTCTCTCTCTCTCTGATTTAGGTCTAAATATTTTTTCCAGTTTGTCTTGCGATGGACATATTTCTTCTATAGGCGGATCTGCTTCAAGAAAAACTAGGATTTCTGTTTTGCACTAAAAACTACTTTTTTTAAGGAAGTATATTGACTCTGTATGAATGTCAAGTTCGTGGAGTCTTATGGTGCTACTTACGCATTTCAGGTAGTGCACTGAAATCAGCATTAAAACTTCTTAATGAGGGCAGTAAAGTAGGTTTTAAAGAAGATTCGAACCCCTGCCGCCCAGGTGGCGCAGTGGTCTAAGCGATTACCTGTGATCATTCGTCCGAACGGGGTCCGGGTTCGAATCCCGGTGAGGCATGGATGTTGTGTTTGTATCACGGCACTGGCTCTCTCCCTTCCCTGGAACCAGTGGCCCTAAATTAGGGACAGGCGACTGCTTATAGCCCATTGAGTTGCTCACGGTGGTCGTTAAACCTCCAATAAAAAAAAAAAAAATAAAAACAACAACAACCAGACACTCGCCGATTCCATTCAATTTGTTTTACTCTAGATGGGAAGTGTTAGCCTTGTACATATATTACCGATACTATCATAAATAGTGTTGTAGGAACTTTTCACCTCACTACTAAAATTGACTCCACCGTCTTGTATTTCATCACTTTTGATTTAGCCATGTGAGCCAAGTGATGAATTAATACATTTAATTACTGCATTACAAAAATACGCAACATGAGTAATACGATTAAATAAATAAACTTTAAGAAGTCTGATTCAGTTAGTTGAAAAATTAGCCCGACGCCGCCAGACCTTGAAAACCAGTGGCCTCGCGGCGCCATGCCAATCCAGGCCTCCACTGCATCCCTGCGAGAGGCTATTGTTAATGGAACAGTACCACTTTGCGTGAAGCCTATAACTGCAAGGGATGGCCTTCAAAGTGTGAGAAAGCTGATGGCTATCAAGGCTTTTATTGCAACGCATTTTGTGTTGGCCGAATCACATTCTTTAGTTCCAAGTGTCTCCAATTTTGCATTGTAACTTGCTGCCTATGTGCGAGAAAATGAAAATTCTTAATTATTTTGAGGATCCTTCCCATTTTAATTTTAAATTCAAATACACGAACGTTTGTGCGCATTCTAAACAAAACATAACTTTAAAATTGAAAACTTCACTCATATAAGAAGCATAATTTTTCCTGTTTGATATGAACACGATTCTGCAACCAAAAAACCACGCAGTTCCAAAATACTCACAGTTCAAATTAAATAGGTATCATGTAAACAACGTCAAATTCCCACACCTTGCGGCGTCACGGTTAAGAGATTTAGAGCATCTCCAGAAGTATTATTCTAATCTCCTTGATTAACACCTACCTCTCTAAACAAGTTGTGACGTCACGCAGCAAGGAAGGAGTAACCAGTCAGGCGAAGCGCGATCTGTAGTTACATTAGCAGCGCGCCTAACAGTGAGGAGAGAGAAACCAGTCAGACAAAGCACCATTTGTAGCCGGAAAGAGGGGTGGGGAGTTACACAAGCACAACACACCCAACACCCGTTTGTTTGCAGTTGATTAATTTCCGCATTATTCGCTCTGATAGCTCATTGATACGTGGTACATCGGAATTTTGGAAGTCCTCACCAGAATGCATATTCCCATTAAATTACAAATTGGGTCTGTTTAAATATAGGTCAGATAAACTATGTTAAATAAAGGAGTTTTATGTTTTAAAATTAAAAGAAGAAAAAAAAAAGAAAGATGACATCGAATTTTTGGTTGTAATGAAGGACGTCTTTTGAATTCTTTCCAACGCAGATAAAATTTATCAAAGTTGTTCATTATCAATGTAACCGGTTAGAAAAAAAAACCCAACAGGATTTCTTCAATTAATAAAGCATCCAGAAGCAGAAATAGCTACTTACTTCCATCATCGGTTAAACAGTATGTTACAGAAAAATCAGAGACAAAGAAATTTTTTAATCAAACAGGTAAAAGAAGAAATATAGAAGGAAACATGATATAGCCCCTATCGGAAGAATCTTGCATAATGGAAAAGTTGAAAATAAGCGAAGAGTATTCTTCATAGCAAAAACTATGCTAAGGAAATGAGACTTTAAAATACCTCTCCCGGAAGTACAGGCAGCGAGAAAAAGAATTTGATCTTCACACCTCCTAGCGGGAAAGCTGTATTTTAATTAAAATGGACAATGCTCCCTATCATTATTGTAGCGAATGGCATAGAGCGAAAAATTAAATTTCTCAATAGCGTTTTTAGAAGTCGAGATACAGCTGCAAACAGAAGTACACAAATACCACACTTAGCGACAGAATCGTAAACTAAAAACACTCAGATTCAAACACGAAGTGTTTCTCAAGACAAATGGCATCCGGTGTTAATTTTTTTTTTAAAGAGACATTTAGAAGCACAGATATTGAGAAAAATAGATTAAACTTTTGCTCCCCTAGCGGAGAAATTGTGCATTATTTTGGGAAGGAAATACATACAAAATGTTTTCATGGTTAGTAGTATCTGACCAAAAAAGAAATTTTCTATCGGGCTTTCAGTCCCGCAGATATAACGGAAATGCGAACTTACGCCCTCTAGTGGCACACTTGTAAGTTAATAAAAATTTGAAATTACATGAGAAACATTTCGCACCGGGAACGCTCTCCGACAAAGAAATAATTTTTCAAATCGGACTCTTAGAAGCAGAGATATCGACAAAAATAAGATAAACAACTACGCCCCTGACGAAAAAACTATACACTGTTTTAAACAGAAGGTATACTGAAAATGTTTACTGATGTGAGCGCCATTGTTCCACGAAAGAATTTTTCTTAATCGAGTTTTTTTTAGTTGTTATTTATTGGATTTCTACAGGTTACACTCCATCGTGTTGAATATCGTTTTAAAGTTCTCGTCAATAGTAGGAAACCCCCTTGGAGGTCGAGAAGTAGCTAGATTCCGCTACAACGCACCGCTTTTATAGCGTTAAAAATGCGTTCTTGTAATGGCTTTTATCACATTTAGCATGAGATTCTCGTCATTTACGCGGATTGTAATGAGATATTGTTATGTTGTAAAGCGCGTTGAAATAATGTTCGGAGATAATTTAGTACCACCGGCGTAGCGCAGATGGTTAAGTCACAATGAGCTGTGTGTGAGATGGACGTTTCTGACGGGTGTTCGAATCCCGGTCCTGCCGTCAAACCGCAGACTCTCTGTGTTTGTAGGAGCAATTGCGTAGATAGTTCTATGTAAAGTCTGCCCCGGTCGCACTTTGTCCCTTACCCGTATGCAGCAGAGGAATGGCAAGCCTTAATTTGCCAGTAACCCTCAAGGGCGCATTATCGTCTTGGCAGAATTCAACCCTCCATGGGCAGATGAGATAGAGACAGAGATGGTTCCCTGTGAAGTCGGCCCTGGACGCACTTTGTCCTTTATCCGTATGTAGCAGGGGAATGGCAAGACGGTTGCATTAATTTGCCAGTAACCCTCAAGAGCGCACAGTCGTCTTTGCGGAACTCAACCCGCCATGGGCAAACGAGAGAGAGAGAGAGAGAATAATCCTCAAGGTCACATAGTCGTCTTTGCGGAACTCAACCCGCCATGGGCAAACGAGATAGAGGAAGAGAGAGAGAGAGAGAGAGAGAGAATAATCCTCAAGGGCGCATAGTCGTCTTTGCGGAACTCAACCCGCCATGGGCAAACCAGATAGAGAGAGAGAATAATCCTCAAGGGCGCATAGTCGTCTTTGCGGAACTCAACTCGCCATGGGCAAACGAGATAGAGAGAGAGAGCGAATAATCCTCAAGGGCGCATAGTCGTCTTTGCGGAACTCAACCCGCCATGGGCAAATGAGAGAGAGAGAGAGAGAGAGGATAATCCTCAAGGGCGCATAGTCGTCTTTGCGGAACTCAACCCGCCATGGGCAAACGAGATATATAGAGAGAATAATCCTCAAGGGCGCATAGTCGTCTTTGCGGAACTCAACCCGCCATGGGCAAATGAGAGAGAGAGAGAGAGAGAGAGAGAGAGAGATAATAATCCCCAAGGGCACATAGTCGTCTTTGCGGAACTCAACCCGCTATGGGCGGAAGAGATAGAGAGAGAGAGAGATAATAATCCCCAAGGGCACATAGTCGTCTTTGCGGAACTCAACCCGCTATGGGCGGAAGAGATAGAGAGAGAGAGTAATTCTCAAGGACGTAGAGTCAGTCGTCTTTGCTGAACTCAACCCTCCATGGGCAGGTGATATAGAAACAGAGATGGTTCTCTGTGAAGTCTGCCCCGGACGCACTTTGTCCCTTACCCGTATGCAGCAGAGGAATGGCAAACCGGCTGCATTAATTTTACAATAAACGTCAACAGCGCATTATCGTCTTTGCGGAACTCAACCCGCCATGGCCAAACGAGAGAGAGAGAGAGAGAAAGAGAGAGAGAGAATAATCCTCAAGGGTGCATAGTCGTCTTTGCGGAACTGAACCCGCTATGGGCAGATGAGATAGAGATAGAGATGGTTCCCTGTGAAGTCGGTCCCGGTCGCACTTTGTCCCTTACCCGTATGCAGCAGAGGAATGGCAAGCCGGCTGCATTAATTTTACAATAACCCTCAACAGCGCATTATCGTCTTTGCGGAACTCAACCCGCCATGGCCAAACGAGAGAGAGAGAGAGAGAGAGAGAGAGAGAGAGAGAATAATCCTCAAGGGTGCATAGTCGTCTTTGCGGAACTGAACCCGCTATGGGCAGATGAGATAGAGATAGAGATGGTTCCCTGTGAAGTCGGTCCCGGTCGCACTTTGTCCCTTACCCGTATGCAGCAGAGGAATGGCAAGCCGGCTGCATTAATTTTACAATAACCCTCAACAGCGCATTATCGTCTTTGCGGAACTCAACCCGCATTGGCCAAACGAGAGAGAGAGAGAAAGAAAGAGAGAGAGAATAATCCTCAAGGGTGCATAGTCGTCTTTGCGGAACTGAACCCGCTATGGGCAGATGAGATAGAGATAGAGATGGTTCCCTGTGAAGTCGGTCCCGGACGCACTTTGTCCCTTACCCGTATGCAGCAGAGGAATGGCAAGCCGGCTGCATTAATTTTACAATAACCCTCAACAGCGCATTATCGTCTTTGCGGAACTCAACCCGCATTGGCCAAACGAGAGAGAGAGAGAGAGAGAGAGCAAGAGAGAGAGAATAATCCTCAAGGGTGCATAGTCGTATTTGCGAAACTGAACCCGCTATGGGCAGATGAGATAGAGATAGAGATGGTTCCCTGTGAAGTCGGTCCTGGACGCACTTTGTCCCTTACCCGTATGTAACAGAGGAATGGCAAGCTGGCTGCATTAATTTGCCAGTAATCCTCAAGGGGCACATTGTAGTTTTTGCGGAACTCAACTCGCCATGGGCGGACGAGATATAGAGATAGATAGCTTAGTAAAATATATTGTTGAGAAACAATGAAATTAACTATTTTTGCGTCACTTTATGGGATAGCATTCAAAAATCAGATTTAAACAGTGGTTTTGCCTATTTCCGTTATCCATTTACCTTACATCGAAATTTTATGCTGGGGATTTACTTTACTGCTGACGGGAAAGATACATAGGGTAAAAAAATTACTGAAATTTTGAAGAACAAGGATCGTCCCTGGAACTTGCTGACAAGTGCAAATAAGTGGAATTAAATCTTAACCTACAGAAACAAAATTGATGTGCCATGCTTTTGCAAGAATTAAAGTTCTAGAAGTTCATGAGGAAATTAAAGCAACGATATTTACACCTACCTTGAATACATACATCAATGGCCACATCGAAAAGAAGTTTATTGAGTAGGCAATTGCACCACACACCATGACATCATATCAAGCTTGGTTGGCGAGCATTTAGAAGAAAGAATGTAATTTTCAAGAGCAATTTATCATTATGTCATAAAATACACTCATCGTCAAAAAAATAGTTGCACCCAAAAGCACATGTCGGATTGAAGTGCTATTCGGGAGGAAGGTAAAGGTTGCAAGGAACAACAAATGCTCAAACACTGAGACTGAAATGCGCAATATTTTTTGAGCTACAAGACAATAAGTAGAGCCTCTCAGTATGGCGTCGGGCAGCCATGTTTGCTCACACAGCATGTCAGAGTCTCGGCATGCAGTTGTACACGTTCTTATGGTGTCTTGCGATAAGCCATCCCATGCAACTTGAATCTTCTCACGCAGTTTCTGCAGATTGTGCTGTAGGGATGGAGTGTGGATTGAGCGTCCAATAGCATCCAACACATTTTCAATCGGCGATAGGTCTGGCGATGCGGCTGGACATGGCAGAGTGTCAATGCCTTGAAGGCAAGCTGTCGAGACAGTAGCAGTATGAGGACAAGTGTTGTCCTGTTGAAAAATCACACAGGAGTGAGCGTTCAGAATAGGTAGGGCCACTGGCTGCAGGACCTCATTAACGTAATGTTGGGCTGTCAAAGTGCCTGTAATAAACACCAAAGGTGAGTAGGCAATTGCACCCCACACCATGATACCATGCCTTCTGGACGTGTGACGCTCGACGACAAACCGTTCAATTTGGCGCTGACTACGGGGCCTCCACACACGTATTCGGTGGTCGTCCCGTCCAAGACAAAAGCGAGACTCGTCACTAAAGATCCTCCGAGGCCATTCTGCATGGCTCCATAACAGTCTGTCACCATACCATTGCAGTCTTTAGCGACGATGCACTGGTGTTAAAAGCAGACGTCGTAACGGTCTGCGTGGGTGTAGTAATACCTCGTGAAGCCGTCTACCAATGGTGCTTGCACTAATCGGACGATGCATGGAGGGCACCACTGCTCGCTGAATATCCGCAATCGCGGCTGTTGGGTCACTCCGCGCATGCCGGACAAGCCGTCGGTCCTATCTCTCCGTGGTTCGCCTATGTCTCCCAGACCCTTCCAGTCGCTTCTGCGTGTCTTGTACCATCCACTGCCGCCGACAACGTGCTATGGAGATATCCGCACGACCGGTATGGCTCTCAATACGACGATAAGACCACCCTGCTTCCCAGAGCCCAACGACGACGCTCCTCTCAAACTCCTCCAACTTCTCGAATTGCTTCCGAACTTTTCTCCGAGGCATACTTCACTTGCAAAGGATGCAACGAACATAATAGCACGAGTCAGAATGGCAAGCACGCGCAACGGGACGACCTTATATAGCCGGACAGGCATAGCACAACGACACCTTCTTGCTTGCGTCACATGTGCGACCGAACATGATGCTTAAATCATTTACATAACAAACAATCATCATTTACATATCTTACGATGTCAAACCTACCCACCAAGTTTCATTCCTTCTGGGTGCAACTATTTTTTGGCGATGAGTGTAAAAGTGTTTGGTTAATACATCTTCCCAGTTCTTACTGAGACATGGAGCTTAACATGGACAGAGACATGGATCAGAGACATGGACTTTAACTAAAAACACATACAGAGGCTGCGGAAACTCAAAGAAGCATTGAGCGGTTCATGCTTGTTGCAACCAAGAAAGATAGGAAAAGGAATTCATAGATCAGGAAAATGAGAAGAGTGGATGAAATCATGATCAAAGTAAAGACTCTAAAGTGAAGACACTACACGAAATTGTATATACTTAGAATGACGTATTTCAGAACATTTCTTTTATTTTCACAACTCGATTGCGTGTGAGATATACTGCACTTAAGCGTGATTTTTTTTGACAAGGTTCTTGAGACGTTGTGAGACGGTTGTCATATCTTTCACAACAGTACACCCTTCAGTTGACTAAGAATATAGTAATACGAGTAAGAACATATAGCAGTTCTGGGATTGCTTATCTCTAGGTGAGATGCTAGTGGATGCTTATCAATATCGCTTTTGAGTTCACAGTATTTAAGAAATGTAGACGAGATCTAATGGCTGCAAATTTTAATTTTTAATTTCATAAAATAACTGCAGTGTTTTAGAAACTTCCAACGTATGCTGAGCGTGCGTCGTATTGTTTACTCTGTCCTCACGCCCTTCATGTGGTGGCTTTTCCTTATTGAGATAAACCGTCCGCTTAACGTATAGTGTAACATTTAAAAAGTTTTCTTCCTATGATTATAATTATACAGAAATGTTACAGCAATATAACAAACAACACCTTACACCGTAAAACCATGTAACCAATGCACAGAGAAATGTCAGTTATTCTGACGACTTCAAGACACCTGCCATGTCTTTTAGCATGTCTTTTGCAAAACAATGTCCGTGCTTATTACTGCATCACTTTGTCCGTCCGTCTCTAGACATCATATCTCTGCAACTGCAGTCCGGTTTGAAAAATTCCTCTTTCGTTGGAAAGCTTGCAATGTGAGAACGGCGAAACCTGATTTTTGTTTTTTCCCCCGGTGCATAACTTTGCCGATAGAGGGCGTAAATGCAGGTGCGATTGAATTCAAGATACTTTTTATACCACAGATTTGCTTCCAATTATCCGATTTAAAACTACTTTCTTCCTTTCAGTGCCATTTGTAACGAATGCAATTTTGGATACAGTTTCTTTTTCAAGTAATGCAAAGATTCTCCTGTAGGGAACGTTAAATGACATTGCCATTTCTCCGCTATTTCTGCTTCTAAAAGTCCTATTTGAAAGATTCTTTATACATCCGATACAGCCCCTGATAGAAAATGTTCTACATATAATTTCTGAATTTTGGTAGAGAATTATTTTGTCACCAGGGGCGTAAGGATTCATTTCTATTTTTAATGTACACTGGAGGAAAGTGAAAAAAGAACACCAAGATGGAATTGGCGGACGATCATGAAATTTACATATGTTAATGGGGTCGAGTTTACGTAGGTGTGATGTTAATTTCGGGACCAACCGGTGAACGCTTACGCCACAACACGGCATAATATGCAAATTATCGTCGGTGGTATTTAAGGAGTACGGCGAAGTGAATGTAATCAGTCGTCGGCGTACGGACACGCGCAAAGACCCTGAAGAAGCTGCAATGCCTGGACATGGAAGACGTGTTCGATTTCAGCAGTTATCGGACTTTGAGCGAGGTCGTCTAGTCGGACTCCGCGAGCCCAGGTGGTAGTATCGTCGTATTGCGGAGCGAATTGGACGGGAAGTATCGGTGGTGGTACGATGGTGGCGTAGATGGTCCGAGGAACATTCCCACACGAGAAGACGTGGAACCGGGAGTCACAGACGGACTGATGAGCGGAACGATCGACGCATAAGAAGAGCGGCGTTGTCAAGCAGAACATCCACTGTGACGCAAATCCGAGCTGCCGTTGCACCTAAGGTGACTGTGCGAACAATCCGCAACCGTCTGCTGGATGCAGGACTAGGTGCACGTGTGCCTCTGGCATGCGTACCTATGACTCCAGCCCACGGTCAGGAACGGCTGCAGTGGTGTCGCCAACGTCTGCACTGGAGAACGCAATGGCGATCTGTCGTGTTCAGCGACGAAAGCAGATTCTGCTTGGGAGCCTCCGATGGCAGTATGCGTGCTCGCAGACGCACAGGGGAGTGTCTCCACCCTTCTTGCATCCGCCAGCGACCCACAGGGCCTACACCTGTTCTCTTGGTGTGGGAAGCGATCAGCTATCACTCCCGTACACAACTAGTGTTTGTACCGGGTACGTTAAACAGCACTTCCTACATCAACAACATCATTTAGTCCGTTGTTGTGCCATTTGTAAGGTCGGTCCATCGTGGTGTTTTCCAGCAAGATAACGCACTCCCACACACGGCACGTGCAACGCAACATGCACTTCAGGGTGTGAGACAACTTCCATAACCTGCAGGTTCACCAGATTTGTCCCCCATTGAGCACGTGTGGGATTTCATGGGACAACGACTTATCCGGTCTCCACGGCCAACCACGATAATCCCCGATTTACGCGTCCATTTTGAGGATGCTTGGAACTCAATACCCCAAACTTACATCCAACATCTGTACGACAGACTCCATGCCAGAATTGCACAGTGTGACGCAGTTCATGGCGGTTCAACCTCGTACTAACTATGTTACATGGAAATGTTATTTTTCAGTTTACCAGCAAATACAGCTGTATTTTGCCATAATGTTTTGATCACGTTATCCTCTGTATTCCGTTATTATGCTGTATCAGTCGTCTCCTTCTTGGTGTTCTTTTTTCACTTTCCACCAGTGTATTTGCAGAAAAATCTGAGCTTCTAAAAATTTGCTTGGAAAAAATCTACCTCGGAAAACCGTTTGAGAATACCTTCTGCTTAAAACAGCGCTGTTTTTCCCCCAGGAGCGTAGATGTAGTCAGGAGCGTCCTATTTTTGTCGATATCTCTGCTTCTGAGAGTCCGATTTGAAATATTTTTTTCTTTATCGGAAAGCGTTTACGGCGCGAAATGTTTCTCATATCATTTCAAATTTTTCTTAACGCACAAGTGTGCTACTAGAAGGCGTACGTTTACGTTTTCATTTACAGCATATTTGCAGATATACTGCGGGACCAAAAACCCGATTGAAAAAATTATTTTTCGGTCAGATACTACTAACTATGAAAACATTTTGTGTGTATTTAGTTTCTCCCCCCCCCCCCAAAAAAAAAAACCCCGCACAGTTGCGCCCCTAGGGGAGCAAATGTTTAATATATTTTTCTCAATATCTCTGCTTCTAAATGTCCGATTTAGAAAACTCTTTTAACACTGGATACCAATTTCCTTGTGGAACACTTTCAGTTTGTACTTGAGGAGTTCTTTGTGGTTCACACTTCTGTAGCTAAGTGGTGTTTGTGTACTTCTGTCTGCAGTTGTATCTGCGCTCTTAAAAACCCTACTGGATTGTTTTTTCTTTTTTGCTGTATGCCATTCGCTACAATAAAGATGGTGAACATTATCCTTTTTAGACAATGCACAGCTTTCCCGCTAGGGGCCATCCATAGTACGTCCGAGGTTACAGGGGTGGGGGGGGGGGGAGTCCTGGCATCCAGACCAAATGTGACATCGGGGAGTGGGGAGGCTTAGTATTTCGGACGTCCAGCGGCAAAAAAATAGTGGATGGTATTTCTTCGTTTTGCTTTCTCTTTTTTTCTTCTCTTAATAGTTAAAAAAGTTATGAAATATTTCAGATTTCTGATTATATTCAGCTAAATCAGAATACTAATATTAAGTTCTCGTATTTGTACTACCAAATCTATCGTGTTTTGTAGATGGTATAATCGGGAGTGTTGCCACCTTGAATGCGTGCGTTCATTTGTAGATCTTTATTTCAGAATGATAAAGTTCGGGTAGCATTAGGGAACAAATTAATGCCTAAATATTAAATATTTTCTGAAGCAAACGTGTAAATATATGGAAGATTCCTTTAAATAATTACATGTTTTCTTTCTGTTCCTCAACGAACTTTTAAAAGCAGTCTTCAAAAATAAAGGGGATTGCGGGAATTAGGACGTACTTTTTAGGGGGATGGGTGTCAACAATCGGACAGAATATGACATGGGGGTGGGGGAGTCTAAAAATAGTAAACAATCACGGACGTACTTTATGAACGGCCCCTTAGTGGGCCGTAAAGGTCAAAACCTTTTTCTCGCTATCTCTCCTTCCGAGGGGCGTATTTGAAAAGCTCTTTTTCCTTAACACAGCTTTTACCATGAAGGACACTTTTCGCATGTTTTCAACTTTTCCATTACACAAATTCTTCCGCTAGGATGCGTAGAGTTGTATAATGCTTACTTCTGTATTTCTTCTTTTAACAATTTGATTTGAAAATTTCTTTTTCTCTGAGACCATTCTTCTGCTATGAGAAACTTTATGTGCACCATTTGTTAATTTTAGTAACATACTTTTTTGCCGCTTGTTGAAGTAAGTAGCTGTTTCTATTTCTGGATGTTTCATCGATTGTAGAAATCTAGTTGATTTTTTTTTCTAACCTGTTCCATTGACTATGATTAACTTTAATTAATTCTATTCGCGTAAGTAAGGATTCAAAAGACGTGCTTATTACAACCGAAAATTCGGTGTCATTTTTCTTGTCTCATTATTGCAGCCACATTTGTTTTAGCGTGGTGTTCTTTAGGAAGGTATATGTAATTAAATTACCGCTGCAGCAAAAGTGACTTAAAATTTTATTGTGATGTTAAGAAAATAATCCGTCGTATGGATATTATACTTTTCTTCATCTGTAACAAAAATTTGAATAAAATGTGAAATAGTTAATTAAAGAAACTGAATGAGAATATCAACTGCAGGGTGTCTTTCTTGCATAAAAATGTCAAATACATCTTGCTGATTCTGTGCAGTGAAACTTCAATGGAAATTAAAAGGTCAATACTGAAATTGTTTGAAAGTGTGGCGAATTCCGGTGGTCCTGACAATTGTGCAATGAGATGATTTCTTTCCGTAAAACAGGGCGAACTAACTGTGAAGAATTTATTAATTTTTGGCATTCTCCTATACGTATTTATTGCTTATCATCTATCGAGAAGCCTTCACGAAATGTCCCAACAGGATCTTCCAATATCTCAAATCACATTAATGTTGCTTTATAGACCATAAAAATGCTCAAGCTGTTTTAGCTCCCACTCACACATGCATACACATGAGGTTTACACAAAGTGCTCGCTTTCAAATGCAACGATATATTTTTAAAAATTAAAATGCATCAAAAAAAAAATTGTGAATGAGAGTTTGGAAAGTGAAGTCACTTTTCTTAGGTTGAGAAGTTCTTTGTTAACTCTATATTTACCTTAGTATATTTGGTTTAATATGCATCAAAATTCAGACTCAGACATCTCTTTGTGCTCACCAGAGGCAATCTCTTAATACAATGTGCGCGTATTTGCATAAAGCTTACTGACAAATAATTAGATTTGGTCCAGCAATTCTTAAACTGTCTACCGTAAAATCTTTGAAAACTGTAATTAGCTATTTCATGATAACAGTAAGGGAAAAAAATCCAATTGGATAAACTACTTCAGTGTAACGCCTTCACCGCAGAGCCTCATTGATGAGGAATTGCTTTTCTGTTTGTTTCCACGGCTTTTTACCGTTTTTACAAAACATTTTCATTGGGATTCCACAATTTATCATATATACGTACATAGTTTCCCAAGCTTTTCAATATCACTGCATATAATATTTACAGAGATATATCCCAAGCTCTTCAATGTCGCTGCAGAATGCATATACGCATATAATACAGTATACATCCCAAGCTCTTCAGTGTCACATTGCAGAATGTCTTTCAACCATTGAACTGGGAAGGCAAGAAGATAGGTATTAATGGAGGTTATTTAACCTACTTTCATTTCGCTGACGACAATAATTTTCGCAAGAGTGCTGTCAGACCTGCATGGTATGGTCCACGAACTTGCTGACAAGAGTAAGGAAGTGGGCTTAAGAATGAACTAAGTGAAAACAAAATTGAAAGCAAAATACTTTTACAAGAACTGAAAGTTTAGCAGTTGATTGAGCAAACCTAGAAGTAACCGATGCCTACTTTTACCTTGGACAAACAGATATCAAGTCTATACCTTAAAAGCGTTTGATCAGTGTATCCTCCAGTTCTTACTTACTAATTAAAAATATGAACCTTAACTAAAAATATTCAGAGGCTTTTCAAATTAGTGAAAGAAGCATGGGAGACAAACCATGAAAGAAAGGATCAAATGAATTAGAAAAATGACAAGAGTAGATGACATCATGATAAAAGTAAAGACCCTCAAGTGGCAATGACCTAAATACATTACTAGAAGAATTAAACGCCGTTGGACAATTGAAATGCTAGACTTGATACCAAGGGTCCAAAAAGACTAAGAAAGACTCAGAAGAAGTGAAGATAGAGGGATAAAATTGAGCATGCAAACAGGAATACATAAGGGTTCACCGTGATGTTATTTTCAGCCACGTACATTGTTTATCAGATGAGTTAATGTAGCACAATAAGTAATTCTCAGTAAGTGGTTGCACCGCCGCGAACCGCAATACAGGCAGCAATACGGAGTGTCAATGAGTTATACAGTCGACGGATATCGTCACGTGGAAGAGAACACCAAGCAAAGTTGACTTTCTCCTATAATTAACCGAGATTGTGTGTAAGCCGATTCGATTGCAGACAACGCCCAATGTGATCCCACAGGTTTTCGATTGAGGGTAAAACGGGCGATCTTGCTGGCCATGGCAATGTTTGAACATGTCTCAAACATTGTCTGGCGACCCGAGTGATGTGTACACTGTCGTTATCTTGCTGGAAAATGGGGTGCTTTAGGCCATTCAGGAACGATATCAAAATGGGCTGCAGAACCTTGCTCACGTATCGTACAGCTGTCGGTGTGCCTGTGATGCGGACAAGAGGTGACCCACTGTCATGCGCAATAGCACCCCATACCATGATGCCTGCCTGACGGCGGTGTGGCGGTCGCGAACGAAACCGGCATCCTTCCGCTCACCAAGATGTCTCCAGACACGGATCCGTCGGTCGTCAGCACCCAGACAGAAACGGGGTTCATCACTGAAGACCACAGCGGTCCATTCGTGACCCCCAGTTAGCATGACTTCAGCACCAAGCCAGAAAAGCGTTGCGATGTATGGCCGTCAATGGCAGTCGACGTAAGTGCTCCCTACTTCGCAGGTTTGTCACACGTAACCTTCGGTTTATAGTTCGGGTCGTTATGGCGACGTCCATGGCGGATGACGCAGCATGTCGAGTATCGGCTGCAGTGCTTTCTGGTGACAAACAAGCGTGTGGAACAATCTGCCGGTCCAGGCATGCTGACGTCTGTAGGACTGCATCACCGTCGCTCCGACGCACGTACGGACCTTCCTATAGCCAATGGTGCCAACAGCTTTCAACAGTTCGTGCATCCCGTTGCACATGCGCAGAGACGCGACGTGTAGACCAACCCGCTTCACATAGGCCTAAAATTCTTCCTCTCTGAAACGCATCCAAATGGATATATACCTGCCGACGGAGTGTACCCGGCATTTTCGGCATTCGTCGAACAGTTTCCCAGCATAAACAACAAATCTGAAACATCCACGAGGAATAAAATGTAGGCAAGTGGATGCAGAAATTTCAAGACTGCTCGCCACGGCGTTTTCAAAGGCCGGCATGGGTATCGTTATCTCGTTTCTGCAAAGACTTAGTAAACGGGGGTTTCTGCTACGACATGTTTGTATATGTGCAAATTAAATATTGAGCTCAACTAACACACCTCACTTTGAAATTACAAATAATCCGTTAAAACAACCTTTAAAATTAAAATTGCATCACTTAAAAAAGAAAATAATGATATTAAAAACATGCAGTAAGCTGCCCCGACCTTTCGTTAAGAACGTAAAATTACAAAAAAAATAACAAGTTAGTAAAATCATGCAATGCATTGATTATGGCACGCTTTTCAATATACCAGAGATCATTACTCAAGTTATAAGAATAATAGCTGTGGAATAAATCTCGTTCCTGTGCCCTGGCCTTTAACCCCATTTCGATGATATTCAACAGAACCGGTTCAACACACCTCCAGAACAATATACTAAAGTTTTGTCGCAATAGAAGTATTTTTGTCAAGTTATGAGGATAATTGCTGTAGAATAAATCTTGCTCCTGTACCCTGACCTTTGACCCCATTTCGATGATATTAAACAGAATTGGTTCAGTATACCTGCGGAATAACATGATACAGTTTTGTCGCAGTGGAAGCATTGTTACTTAAGTTTTGACGCATAAGGGTGATGGAATGGTTCCCCTTCTATGTCCTAACCTTTAACCCCATTTCGCTCATTTTCAAAAGTATTTCTCCCCATGTTATCCCCTACCACATACTAAAATTTCATGGGAATCGAACCATTTTTACGCGAGTTATCGTGCGGACAGGCGGACAGACAGACGGACAAAGGTTGAACATATACGCTTCTTCAACCTACAGTTGGAAAGCGTAAACAAGTTAGTAAAATCATGCAATACATTGATTATGATACGATTTCCAACATACCAGAAATTATTGCTCAATTTATCAGTCAAGTTGTGAGATAACGGCTGTGGAATAAATCTCGCTCCTGTGCCCTCACCTTTGACCCCATTTCGATGATATTCAACAGAATATGTTCAGTATACCTCCGAAACAACATGATAGAGTTTTGTGCCAATCGAAGCATTTTTGCGTAAGTTATGTCGCATAAGGGGGGTGGAATGGATCCCTGCTCCTATATCCTGACCTTTAACCCCCATTTCGCCCATTTTCAATAGATTTCGTTCCCAGGTGGTTCCCTACCACATACTAAAATTTCGTCGAAATCGAACCATTTTCACGTGAGTTATCGTGCGGATGGACGGACAGACGGACAAAGCTGGAGCATATACGCTTCTTCAACTTACGGTTGGAAAGCATAAAAAAGGAGACCCAATATTGAAAGAATGAATGCTACGATATTTACAAAAAGCATTTCGTTGTACTTTTTAAGTAAGGTGAGTTTAAACTGAACAAAGTGAGATAAGATGTAGCCACAAATGAGAACAAAGAATGAAATACGGCACGTGGCTTAAGAAAGACACGTGAGCCAAGAAAACGTGGCTTAAGAAAGACACACAAGCCAAGAAAACCGAACGCTACAAAGCTCATACAAAAATAGCAATACCAGAAGTACATTTTAAAAAATCCTACAGGCAAAAAAAATGCAAAATATCTTTATCGGCATTTTCACTATTTCCCATGCAGCCATCTCTTCAGAAAATTAGATCGACCCGTATCCGGAATAGGCCCGAATCTCCCTTCTTGCATACTACCGTTTACACCACCCAGGACAAAGCAACTTGAGTTATCAAGATAAGCAGATGCAGTTTAGAAGAACTGGGACTTAAGACCTAGTTCCATAGCTGGATGTGAAATGGTTGTTGGCGATACGAGGAAGCATCTGATTGCTTCGACTGGCGGAAATTTTAGCGATATTCAGATTTCTGAGCTACATCTTCTTAACTTCAGCTGCTTGTCCTAGGGTTTGTACCGGAAGTTTACTCGAATCTAGAGATGTGGGTTCAATTCCCACTCCAGTGCGATGTAATTTTCAAGTTTTCTGAAGACGTGTCTACATGGGAAACAATGAAAACACTGCACTTTTAAGCCGATAAGGCTATTCAACAACTTTTCATAAAGCATGTGATTTTATTCCCAAATTAGCTTTAAATAAATCCTGAGTTCTGATATTCTACGTATACTTATTCCAAAAACGGTATTTACGAGGAAGAGCAGCAATATGAATATTAAATAGCCTTATTCTTTTTGTTGAAACTCTGTATATAGGCCAATAGTACGAAAAGACGATTTAGGCAGTACTTTTAAGGAATCTATGTCTTAGCACTAATCAAGGATAGAATGCTGACAAAGAAAAAAAAACATTCCTTAAACTTTTCAACGAAAGTAGAGTGAAAACTCAAAAAAAGTATCCAGTACTGAAAACGAAAGGCTATATCCAGACAAGAGAAGCCCGGGTAACCCAAATAACCTAAGTAAGGGAAAAAATAAACAAACACGATATTCGTTAGAAAAAGTTCCGTCAGCGAAACGCACCTGAACCGCCAAAGAGAAGAAGAGCAAAGTGGAACAAAAGAATCGCAGAAGTTTCTGTTACAACGTTTAAATAATCGGAATTGTATGTTTCACGACTAAAACTTGAAAAAGCAAACATATGGCGATATTGACAGAAGAAAAAGCTTGGAAAATCAATGTGTGATTTTTAGGTCGAGAATTAAGGATGCCAATGGATCTGGTGCAGAGGATGTCATGCGTAGGAAATGGTAGACCTTGTTTTATCGCCCTTTCTTTCCACATTTTCTGCATACAGGTCACGTTTAAGAACAAAGACAAACTTGAAACCGCGGAACACAGCAATAACCTGCAAACTGCAAATGTGTTTATTTTTAGAAAGAGTTAGGAAAAAAATGTGTGAAAGAGAAATAAGAAATGTCTGTTTTATCGACGGATGAATAAAAAAGAATAAAATGTGTTCATCATATCTGTCCAGTTGCAAACCTTTTTTTTTATTATGATCGGAACCTGTGTGAGATATCCAAAGGAATAAAGTCGCAGCAGTAAAAGAAATAAGAACGGAAGCAAAATGCTATTTTTCAATAGTATCAAGACACGCAGATTATTTTCATTAACTCCCCAGACTATTCTTCTTTCGTGATTCATCACTACGAGCTACTCACACTCACTGTGACCAAATATCCAAGGGAAAGGGAATTACGCAATTCGGGAGTTTCCCATTGCCTTTCTCATCATCTGTCCAGGGTAGATTTTAGGAATTCATCAACGTATTAATGTTACATTCGCGTAAACCCTAGAAAACCAACCGCAAATTGTGTTGTCGGCAGCGGTGTTAGACACCCCCCTCCCCTCCTCCCAACAGTCGCCTACCACGCAAACACAAAGCTGGAGATTAGTCATCTGCACCATGACGGTAGTCACCATAATGTAACAGGTGAGTTAATCAGTTTTATTAATGGAGTGAAAATTAGCAATTCAGTTCCATATTGTCTTAGGTACCAAACAAAGTACGTAAGACTCTACGCCTCACACACAAATAGGAACAAGTGCTTCGAAAGTACATACAGACCATTATGAGCTGATATAAATTTAATTCAGTTTTCATAAAAATCCAAAAATTGCTGGCGGGTTGAAGATAAATCGGATTCGTAGCTCAGAGGAATTTTCTAGAATACCAACGTAGGAAAATGATATGGAAAAGAAGAAGAAAAGGAAAAGGAAAATAAATCCAGAATTCATGGAATTTAAGAAAGGATCACGATATGTTTCTTTAATTAACAGCCACTATGACAAAGATCCTTCACAGGGTAAATGTTTTATTTTAACGACAGTGCTATTCGTCCTTAGGATATCCCTCAAAAAACTGAATATGCGGAAATTAATACTGCCACCAGGAAGTTCATCAAGTAAACATATATTTTTTTGCTGAAATTTCTCTTTCTAAACAGTCTTTCGCAGATATAAATTTACATCGGCATGAGAAATCTTATACGTATTAAGAAACTCATTATTGCCAAAATCCTGTATGACATGTCTGCAGGCACATGCCCCCCCCCCCCAGGAAAAAAGGACAAACAGTAAATGAATATAATGATCTTATAGAAGTTGCTACAAATTTTTATTAAACTTGAACATTCTCATTTGCAAATGATGAAATGCCTGAGACATGCGAAACTGTCGAATGTCTTGAATTTATAAGCTGTAAGAAATTAAATCGGTGATGCATAATCTATTAAGAGTTCTTTCGAAATTTCCAAATTTTAATGCCGGTACCTGATAGTTTACGGAGGAGCATAAATGAAAGATATATATGGTTAACAGATGAAATGACATTGCCACTACCGCTTTCTGTAGATGTGTAATAAAAAAAATCGAATTCTTTGAAGAAAAAGGATAAAAACAGTCAGGGATGAACAATTAAAAATAAAAATTATTATAAAAAACGAAATTTTCCTTGACTAACAGATGTAGCTAATTTTGTTAATTTAATTTTTGAAAATCAATTTCCAATATCAGTGCCCCTTAATTTTTGTTAGGACACATGCACGCACGCACGCACGCACGCACACGCAATGCCGTTAAAGTTAATAACAGCTAAAGTCCTTCTAAAAGGAAATTCAGGTTTTCATATAAAAAAAGACTAAAACCTTGTATGCTAAAACTGTGCATGACTGCTCCAGCAATGGCAATTTCAGAGGGAAACCTTTTCGCTTGATCTGTTAAGCTTTACATTATTTGAAGTTTATAGAAATACAGTAATTACTTCTTGAGTGTGAAGTTGACTGAACATCTAAACGTTTCGTATCTCCGGCATGGTATTCACTTAACCCACTGTCAGGCTCGGTGAAATGATCTGTAGCGGACGAATCTATTTCGAAAACTGGAGTGTCATCTCATCATTTTAGCTGTTTTATGACGTATTGGGGGACCGGAAAGTAATGTCGGTTTTTTTGGGGGAGGGGGGCTAAGTTCGGGGAGCAGTTGTGAGTTAGGTGTTTGTGTACGTTTAACGTAAAGTGTATGTACAAGTGAATGAACTATACCCATTTAACTTATGTAGGTGTTTTTGTCTTCCAGATTTGCAGAACATAATGAGTGACATAAAACCCGAGGATAGCCATGCTCGTCTTTGTATGCTGTATGAATTTCACAAGGGAAACAATGCCACAGTGGCCACGAATAACATTTGCGCTGTTTATCCGAATGTCCGCAAGTGCCAGCGTTGATTCGCCCAATTCCGGTTGGACAATTTTGACCTGTTTGATACCCCTCGTACAGGAAGGCCCATGGAGCTGGACAATGATGAATTATCCCAACATCTTAATGCATAGAGCACCTGCAACGGATATGGGAGGTCTATAGACACGGAGTTTGGGTCCCACACCAACTTTCACCTGACAACAAAGCCCAGCGTTCCACCATCTGCAACTCTTTGCTCAGTTGACAGGAAAAGGATTCATTTCTTCATCGAACTCTCACTGGAAATAAAAAGTGGGTTCTTTACGTGAACAAAAAACTCAAAAACCAGTGGTTTTCTCCTGGTCAGGCACCAGTTTCTACGCCAAAACCGGGCCTACACACTGAAAACGTTTTACTCTGTGTTTGGTGGACTACCACTGGCATAGCTAACTTTGAGCTCTTGGAACCCAGACAGATCGTAACGGCAGACCTCTATTGTCAACAACCGGACCTTTTGAAGCAAGCTCTTACAGCAAAATATCCAGCACTGGTCAGCAGAAAAGGTGTCGTCCTCCAGCATGACAACGCGAGACCTCAAACGGCGATACGGACCCAGCAGACGATCAGAGATTTTGGCTGGGAAGTTCTGTCCCATCCCCCTTATTCCCCTGACAATGCACCATCTGATTACCAGTTGTTCATATCTCTGCAGCACTTTCTAAATGGGAAAAGACCACATTATTGATGATGTCAAAAAGGGGCTCTCAGACTTCTTTGCATCATAGCCAACGTCTTTTTATAAAGACGGAATTGAAAGTTGATGGCGATTATATAATTGATTCTGAAATAAATTTCTTCTGTTACAAACAGTGTTTCTCTTCTTTTCCAAAAACGAAATGACTTTCCGGTCCCCGCAATACCTACTTCAGAAGTGACGCACATGTCAAGACGGCAAGCAGCTGTTCAGTTGTCGCTTTAACTACAGCAGCAGTGATAATCACTTGTCCGAAAGCATCCGGAACAGATGGATGCGGGTTCAGTTATCGCCACCGGCAAATTTACGTTTCGCTGTACTGGCGCTCGAACGTGAAATGTATCTCCTGGCTGTTGGGTTTTTCGAGAAATGTGCAATGTTCGTTCCACACGTCGTATGGAATGAGTCAGAATTCCTTCTGCAGTGAGCTTCTTCGATCGTGGTTTGCCAACTGACCCGGAAACGTACGATTTCCTCCCAGCTCTATCTCAAGGAAGGGCAAGGATATATGTAAGGTACTGACCTCAGAAGTGTCGCATATGTCAAGACGGCAAAGTTAAAGTTGCAGCGACAAACTTCTTCCGTGTAGCTTAATTGGGAAAACATTCGACTCTCTAGCAGAAGAATGCAGGTTTGAGACCCGTGACCGGCAAATTCGGGATTTCACATCGGCGCCCGATTGTGGAAATGGATTTACTGGCCGTTAGATTTTTCGAAAAATGTGTGATGTTCTTTCCACACATCGTCTAGAATTAATCAGAATTCCGTCTTCTTCAGCAAGCTATTTCAAGCACGGTTTGCCGGCTGACCAAGGAACTAATTATTTTTACTTTCTCAATGGTGGGGGGGATATATGTGACGTACTACAGAGATGTAGCATATGCCAAGATGGCAAAGTTGCAGCGATAAATTCCCTCTCGGTGTAGCTTAATTGGGAAAGCATTCGGCTCTGAAACTGTGAAAACACAGATCTCTGCCACCTGCAAACGTGTATTTTCACAGTTTTTCTTATTAGTTAACTAAAATTATGTTTACATAAACTCATGATGTTTAACGGTGGGAGCAACGTAAAGCCGAGCATTTGAAAAGGCGGGAAATGTGTTAAACATGTGTCGCGTTCAAAAGGTTTAAATAATCATTAAAATATAAGATATCTCGTTGATTCATAATTATAACTACTTGCTGCATCAAGTGGCTTGATGCATCAAAAACGAAGGGTGTCTAATACCACAGGATGTCCGCAAACAGAGCTGTGAAAACACATAAAAGAAAAAATCAATATTGCGCGCAGCTACGAAAGGAAAATTTCGCATTTTGTGTTGCGTTCATGTTTTCCCCAGCAAAACTAGTATGAATTCGTCTTTGTCACAAGATACGGTTCCTTAATTTATAAAACATTATTTTAATTACTATCACCTTTGAACACTTTTAAAACGTGTGCTCATACAATGGAGAGTAAAATTATGACCACTACTTCTGATAATCAAAAATGGGCAACGCAAATGAAATAAACTGAATATGTGCCGTCACCTATGATGGAAAGGAGGGGTGATAGAAGTGTGGTGGTAGATAAATTTCAGTTGTGTTCTTGGAAAAGGACTAAAAATTTGGATTACAAGCCAAAAATATTTGTCCTCCGGCAATGCACATTCGCAAAGAATGTCAGATATGATCAGATATGACATTTTCGTGCTAAAATTATTAAGTTAAAAAACAATGCAGTTTTACGCACGATTTTAAAACATTTTAATATTAAATATATATATATACAAGTTAAAATATATACACATAAGACCTTTCGAGTTTACAATAAACTCATCCTCAGATGTAATAGAATGCACAAACACAAGCGACAAGGTATTAGTTACGTATACCATGACAGGCGTGTCACAAGTGAAGTATGTCTAAAAAAACAGGTTTAACGCATGTACGGAAATAATTGGTCAATCTCAATTTCTGGAGATTCGGCGTATTTTTCCCTATCTATTAACTGTTTTCAAGGGAGGATATACACTGCTGGACAATTGCTAAGGACGGATCATAAACGGCTATATAGCGCATAAAAAAGTAAGTGTGGTTGGATGCCAAGTGAAATAAAATAATGTCAGAATGCCAGGACATTACAAGAAAGACAATTTATTGTGCTCTGAAATCCAGAAGGCTTTGGAACGTGTTCAAGGGACAAACAGGCCATTTTGTGCAGAATACGTAAACGTGAACAAAATGCATTTACCGTCCGCAGGCGTTCCGGCGTAAGATGTCAATACGGGATATGGCCACCATGGAGGGCGATGCAAGATTCCACACGTCGTGTCATGCTTTGCACAACATTATCAAGCAGCTGTTGGGGTAATTTATCCCATTCCTCTGTCAGTGCACGGATGAGGGTGTCCTTGTTTATTGGAGGGCATTGGCGACCAGCAAGACTCCTCCCTAAAGCATCCCACACATTTTCAATGGGATTCAGATCTGGAGAACGTGCTGTCCATACGAGGCGTTGAATATCCTCGCTGTCAAGACACTCCTGGACAGCGACTGTTCGATGACATGTTGCGTTGTCGTCCATGAAAATGAATCTATCACCGACAGCACTACGGAACATGCGAACATGAGGTAGCAGAACATCATTAATGTATCGTTGGCCAGTCATAGTCCCAATTGGAAGCACATAGAGAGACGTACGGCCATTGATCATGATGCCAGCCCATACCATGACACAACATGTCGGATATCGGTCCCTTTCCTGTATGTTTGCTGGACAATATGCAGTACCACTATCACGCCAGATCAGTTGTCGTCGACAATCAGACGATAGACTGTATCTACTCTCATCTGAGAAGAGGACAGCAGACCAGTCGTTATCAGTCCAATTGCGATGTTGATGGTACCATTGCAAACGGGCGGTACGGTGACGTCTGGACAATGGGATGCACACAACAGGACGGCGGGCATATAGTCCTCCTTCATGCAAACGTCTGGTGACAGTTTTTCGGGAGATCCGCTTGCCAGTAGCAGCCATAAACTGATTTGCTACCTCACTAGCTGTGCTGCGCCGGTGTCTTTTTGTTGATAGCACCAAGTACCGATCTTCTGCAGGTGTCGTACAGCGAACACGACCTCCCCCGTGACGTTTGCTACACTCTCCATTTGTTTGAAATGATTTCCAAAGCCTTGAAACAACACTGTGGCTGACGTCGAACTCCCTGGCAACATCTGTTATTTTTCGCCCTTCTTCAATCTTGCCAATAATACGGCCACGCGTAAAATCATCTAGGTGATGTCGGGAAGACATACTGAAAATTGCAAGTTCGTCAATTGATTCTTTCCCTTTCAACGTTGAGTTTGAACAACAACGGTCAATACGCGTCAAATCCTTTATATCTCTTATCAGCGCTATGAAGTCACGAACAAGTTCGGCAATCCAAAATTTGCATACGCACAACACGTCTTACTGTATCCAGCACTTATGCTAATTTCCACATTTTCCTGCCTTCCATTTTATGGTTGCTATCGTTGCTATTGTCATCCGTCCTTAGCAATTGTCCGGCAGGTAAGTACAAGAAGAATCTTCATTGCAGCATAGATGACTGTATTTATAAATCAGTAAACTTTCTGTGAAAAGAATAGTAGAACGAAGTCTTGGGGTATTCAGTATAATTGCTGCCTCGTGAATAGAAATATGCGTACCGGCTAAATAGCAGCTGAAGAAAGCTGAGGAGGTTTCAATGTCAAATTTGTGTTTCGAAACTCTACATTTCAAGGAACAAGAGGTCGAACCCATAAGCATCATGTTCTGCCCTTCCTCCAGCGAAGCCTTCAATGGTATGGCGTAAAAGCCATGTCGAATGTCCAGTTCAACTCTGTCTCTGTCACTTTTTATAATTGCTGAAATGTTATAAGTCTTGATCTCGAATCCGATTTCATATTTTTTACAAATACCTTTTAAGGAGTTGGTAACTCCAGGTATACAAGGAACAGATCCGATATATTTGATGGATTGGTGATGCCTAGTTAAGGATGAAATAGAGTTTAAATAAATTCGTCGGAGTAGTTTTTCCACAGTAAAACCTGGGTATCCATAGTCACTGAGAATGTAAACAGAAGAATGTACGAAAAAATGTCTGTGTTAATGTCCGTTTAACTGGAAATTTCCATGCAAAAACGTGTAGCGGTTTATCGTTGGAAATTTGTGCATGAAAGCTTTTTGTACTTACTTAGGAATTTCCATTTATTTTACAGGCTGTGGTATTTTTAATCGCCTAAGGTTACCCACAAAAGCTAAGAGAAGATAAATAAAGTAAGAAAAAAATAAACAACTCTGAGATTTATATCCTGAATTTAATTTGGCAAGCTGATTTGATATTTTATTTTGTTTCTGTATTTGATTTCTGTGATTTTGCCATTATCATTAGCAATTTATTTTGTCTCTAGTCGTTTCTATTTTCTGCTGCTATTAACGGAAATTTATTTTCCCCGGTTATTGAGCATATAAATGTATTATAGACGTGTATGTAGAGCATATTTGTTTATGTGTATTCTGAATGTCTAGTTGCGAAGTTCTTACGAAGCTAACGTCTCAAATCAAAGGCACGGGTCTTAATACCAGGGGAAATAGAGTGGTTTATTATTTTCTTCATTTCTGGAGTTCTTCTTTCCCAGAGGTTAAAACCGTGATTTCGGTTTTCGCGCCTTTTCTTAGCTTTGATATTCGTAAAGATTGTTAAGCTGCAAGAAGAAAATGAGAATTTCTTTTTGAAATGTATTAAGCCATCGAAACCTCGGGTGTAATAAACTTTTCTTTTGAACCCCCCCCCCCCCGGTTCAAATTTAGATATTTTTTTAATTTTTGACCACTATGCCTTTGACATAATGATTCCAGAATGCTGCGGATATTAGGGAAGTACTATGCGTCAAGCTAAACTAAAAAAATGTGAAAACAAATCAGATAATTATTTGCCTTATTCGATTAAAGAAAAGTTCTAAACCCATTTTCTGGAAACAGAGATGTTAAAGTGCAAACGCGTATTTCACGTCACTTAACGATAAAATTCAAATGATAGGCTGATATGGAAATTGCATGGCCATCTTGGGGCATGATTGTATCAGTCTGAATGAAAAGGAGCCAACTTAATTCGTCTTCCGAAAGCAATTGTTTTCTAACAGAGCAAATTGACGATAGCTAACAGGGAAACTGGGTGCCAACCGCCAAACGAAGCTTAAATGATATTTCAAAGAGCAGAAACATTGTTATAACAAGTTAATATTTACACAAACTACTGGAAAATTGTGCACAAAAAAAAAAAGATAAATATGTGCAGTAATTAACGCCATTTACGTTTACGTCATTCCGATGCCAAAAAAAATGTTTAACGAGTTTTTTAGAAGCGGAAATATTATGCTAAGTTCAAGAGTATGCGTATACCACCATGAGGCAAAACTTCACAGAAAAAGGCTGAAATATGTGGAAGCAGAAGTGGTGTTTTCCAAGATGAACTCGAGTTCGGAATTCGGAAATAATGATTACCTGAGAACCCTTTTGACTTTAATATGTGTCATAGACATCAATAAAAAACAAATCTCCCTGAAAAAATAATTCTTCATAAATACCTGGAAGGCTCATAACGACAGCATTAACATGCATCTTGAGGAAACATTTGGGAAAGGAGGTTCAATCATGACTTGAATGAATTTGTACTGTTTCATGCGTTTATAACGACATGCTTTAGATATTAATCTCTGAAAATATTTTGGTTGGAAAATTTTCACGTCCCTGAACTTGTAGACTTGCATTATTTTTGAATAAATATATGAATTAAAAACGCCTGATTTTGATAGCGCCAACCGAATACGTTGTGCTGTATGAATACTCTTTGGTGTGGATCTAAAGTTCATTGCACTTTAATTGTTGCCCTCCGTAGCCAAGTTGGTAAACTTTTTAAAAACAGTTAAAAAACAGGAACTTTTTAGCATGTATCTTGCAAAAAAGATAGATAGATAGAGACAGAGAGAGAGAAAAGAAAAATATACGCATCACTTGGCGTATATCTTTTTTTCCATCCATTTGTAGCCACAGTCTCTTCTCATCCGCAAATGGGATTGGAAAAAATCCTGTTTTCACCGAATGCAGCTAACCATTTGACAATTGTTTCATTCACGTTTGACTTTTCATACTTTTCTCTCTAGTTGATGTAAAAATATTTTTGTGCTAGGCGAGATATCTACTGTTCTTAACATTGGATTGGAAGAGTTCTTTTAACATTGAATGGCTCTAACTGCAATAAAAATTATCAATATTCTTCTGTTCTGTCAGTGTAATATTTTCTCACTGGGCAGTGCAAGAATATGATTCCATGCAGTACTCTATTGCTCGTTTTTTTTATTCTTTTTTTTTTCTCATTTGTCTGAACTGTTTTCAAAATTCCTTTTCTTTGTGATCCGGTCACTGTTATTTATTGTTAGCATTACAACAATTTTCCGTGCATTTTTTGAAATTCATTAATAAAACATTTTCCCATTGGATTGTGCAAAATCTCATTTTTTTTGTTAATATATTGTTTAAATTAAAAAAAAATCTTGGAATGTCTTTAATATACCGGGATTGAGAATCTTGCTAAAAGACGTGAGCTGTTTGTGTACAGTTTTCATAAGTTTCAGTCCATTTGATCAAACATATCGCTTGTGCCTGGATTTCTCAAATTTAACAAACAGCGAAATATGTGCTCATTACACACAGGAACACAGGAATTTGATATCATTTTTCTTGTTTTCCGTTTTTGACCCCATGCGTTAGGGGAATTTTGAAGGTACTTAGAAAAGACCATGGAGAAACCGAGCAGGTGCCAGAAGCCGAAGTTCCGACTTCGATTTTGGGAACACGCTAAAAAGTCGAAAAAGAAAATATCGTCGTATACGCAGGAAAAACTCTCGAGACAGTGAAAAGAAGAAGAACTTAGAAATCCGGAATCGCATGAAAGATTTCGGAATCCTCAGGCATATGCTCACGTTTCAGCGATCTGGGGTATTTTATTGATGTCAAAAGGACTTCATCTTCTGCGAAGTAGGATGCAATCGAAGTCTGAAAAGAAGTGCGCTTCTAAAAAGAAAATAAAGGTTAACTTTCCATGAATTGTTTCTTTACCAAGATAAGATACTAAAAAGAAGGAGAATGGCATCTACTATCAGGATACGGATATGACATCCTGGAAAAGCAGATAAATCAATTAAATTTCTGAAACAATCAGTGCATCTTAAAGTGAGAAACGTTATCAGTAGTAGGTCCTAAGAACAAACCTTTTATGAGAAAAATTAATTAGAAATAAAAAGTCTTTCAGTGTTGTAGAAATAGGAAAATCGTAAATAAAGAACTCACTCATATTTATGATTAATTGATGTCAAACTAAATGGAAAACTCAACGGCCCCAGTGGTCTAGTGGTATGATGCTGGTGCTTCTGGCCAGACGTCTGATGTAGGTCTGGGTTGTAGTTCCGGATCAAATATGCTTGTCCTATGCTTCTCGCTCTGCCCATTCTCCAACATGTGATGATCAATTTCGGCGATCGCCCATCCTCCAATATGTGATGATCAATTTCGGCGATCGCCATCCTCCAATATGTGATGATCAATTTCGACGATTGCCCACACTCCAACACGTGATGATCAATTTCGGTGATCGCCCATTCTCAGACATGTGATGATCAATTTCGGCGATCGCCCACTCTCCAACACGTGATGATCAATTTCGGCGATCGCCCATTCTCCGACATGTGATGATCAATTTCGGCGATCGCTTATCCTCCAATATGTGATGATCAATCTCGGCTATCGCCCATCCTCCAATATGGGATGATCAATCTCGGCGATCGCCCACTCTCCAGCATGTGACGATCAATTTCGGCGATCGTCCATTCTCCAACATGTGATGATCAATTTCGGCGATTGCCCATTCTCCAACAGGATGATCAATTTCGGCGAACGCCCATTCTCCAATATGTGATGACTAATTTCGGCGATCTCCCACTCTCCAACATGTGACGATCAATTTCCGCGATCGCCCATTCTCCAACATGTGATGATCAATTTCGGCAATCGTCCATTCTCCAACATGTGATGATCAATTTCGGCGATCGTCCATTCTCCAACATGTGATGATCAATTTCGGCGATCGCCTATTCTCCTACACGTGACGATCATTTTCGGCGATTGCCCGTTCTCCAACATGTGATGATCAATTTCAGCGATCGCCCGTTCTCCAATATGTGATGATCAATTTCGGCGGTCGCTGTATGTATCGAATCTTCATGTCATCCAGTATCCAATGTTCCAGGCAGTGAATACCGTTTTTCCTGATGCCCGCATAGGAGGAAGTTGTAAGGATTTAGATCTGGATCGTAGTTGCCAGGAAATAAACGCCATTGGCCGATTTATTGAAATGCTTACTCCAAAAAAAAAAAAAAAAAAAAAAAAAAAAACCAAAAAAACATTCACCTCATTAAACTCTACCGCAGGTCCCAACAGAAATAAAATTCGCCTTCGGGCTTTCTTTTGCATATTGAGTTACTTCGTGGGGATGATCAGTGTCCCATATGCGGATGTGATATCGATGTACCATGACAGAAACACAAAAATTCACTAAAACCAGATGTTTCCAAAAAACATATTTCACCAACTGCGATTCAACGTGCTAATAAAAAAAGTCAAAAAGCAGCATTCTATCCTTTGGGGGTACGTGGTGCAACGGTTGTAGTCGGCAATACCAAAGAGCCAGGAGTTTGCATATGAATTTCCACACTGTTTGACGATATGCATTTTACCTATGCCAGCATGGTGCTTTCGCACATAAAAGTTCTTTAGTACTGCTGCTGAGAAAATTCGAATGTTTCTTCAAGCCCTGAACCTTACTTATTACAGATCAACCTACGATCACAAATTGATGATACAATCTGAATCGGGTTCGCAGTTGGAAGACCCTAGTTGAAATTCCTCCCGAATTTTTTTGAGGGGGCTGGTTGACAACCACTATAAGTAACGCTAAAGGCTATGAGCAGTCGTCCGTCCCTAATTTAAAACTACTGATTAGAGGGCGAGGGACACAGTGATCAAAATCATACAAATACACCACCCATAACCTCTTCCGGGACTCGAACCGTGGTCCATATCTGACAAATGTTTAGAATAAAGTGCCTCATACTACTCGGCCATCTGAACTGTTTTTAAACAGTTATTGCAGATTTCATTGAACGAAACTTCAGCACACAAACCATCTGTTTCTGGTTGATTCTCCATTTTACTTTAGTGCAGTACTCCACCAGAGGAAGTGGGTATTATTTATCGCGCATGTACGCTTTCAGCCTTGTGCGCCTATTATCTTTCTACAAAGAAAATTGCAATCGCTCAAATCATTTATCGACGCGTTGTACACTCACGGACAATGAAATTTGCACACCAAGGAGGAAGCATCGGATTGAATTGAAATTTTAGGGACGCAATGATACAGATGAATGATACACATGATGGTAAAAACAGAGCTGCTGGACAATTACAGAGGGATCTGTGGCACGCAGTCCGGTCATCTTCAATAGCGCGTCGCACCGCCTCGTGCAGCGATACATGCTGCAATACGGTCCGGCATGGAGACAAACAGACGCTTGATGTTGTTCTGCGGTAGACTAGCCCACACGTGTTGGATGGTGTGCTCCAAATCTCGGATAGTGCGGAACGGCTGCGACTGTCGTTTCAACTGGTCTCACACATGCTCGATAGGGGACATGTCAGGGGAGCGGGCAGGTCATAGAAATGTCTGGACATGAAGTAGGCAGTCCTGGGTAACCCCTGAAGAGTGCAGCGGGCATTATCCTGCTGGTATAGCTCACTGGGAATCCCGGCTTCGAATGGAAGCACATGGGACCGTAGGATCTCATCCACATACCGCTGGACCGTCAATGATCCACGTAACACTACTAGAGATGATCGGCTATTGTAGGCAATGGCTCTCCAGACCATAATGCCTGCCGTGGGGGAGGTGTGGCGCTCGATAGCGAGGTTGGGATTGTGCCGTTGACCAGGAGACTTCCACGCCCGGACACGATGATTATCTGTCCCAGAAACGAAGCGTCACTCATCGCTAACCCCACACGTTGCCAGTCTGTGGCGTTCCACGTCGCCCTGGCTTGGCACCACTGTACACGGATCCGGAGATGTTCCGGTGTTAATGGCAGCACACGTAAATGGCGCTGGAATCGCAGATTCGCTTCCGCAAGGCGTCGGGAAATGGTTTTTGGGCATGAAGGAGCCGCTACATCTGCCTCTATAGTGGACCGGATTCCCGTGGGATCCGTTTGTGTCTGGCGCACGATCCGTCGATCCTCTCTACCGGTGGTCCTCCTGGTCCGTCCGGAGCCGCTCCGCCGTGTAGCAGTACTGTCACGTGACCACTGCTCCCAACACAGTAAAACAGTGAACACGTTAAAATGGAAACAACCATGAAGTATACTCCACATCATGACTTCTACACAAATTGCAACATTTTGAAAACTTAAAGTGAGCCATAAACCCTTTTGTGGAAGTGACTATGAACTTGTCTTACTCTTTAATATTACATGGGCTTTAAATACTAAACAATATAAACTGTTATATTTCCCTCATACGTTAATATTATTTGGACTTTAAATACCGAACAATTTGAACTGTTATACTTTCTCTTGTATTTATCGAAATATTCCTCTTCAGTTAAGTACAGAATTGACATACCTGTAATTTTGATTTAATGATTTAATTACCATCAAAATATCACTTTATTTTCGGACAACGATTTATTGGATGTGCATGCTTGTTACTATGTCTACGGCGCACCCAAAACCTGCCCGTTTTATAACGTCTTCCCCATTTGTGCTACTGTTTCATTCATCTGAAGATGGGCTTAGAGAAGCACGAAAGATCTCATGTTTTAATGTTTTAGCTTTTAACAATCAAATAAAATCCTTTTGGATTTGTAAGCGTTTTTAACTCTTTTAGGTTTTTAAGGTAGCGTGCAACGAAGGAAGCTGCCTGAAAATTTTTACTTTACAGTCGGACGGTATGGTCAGAACAAACCACGTGGTGGGCTATACGGCGCGCCAACCACTCTGCGGTTTTCAGCCCGATGGTCAGGCCTCCCTCAAAGTCCGTAAGTTACGTAAATTGAAGTCTATGGCGTCTACCCGGCATTCTTGTCACTGTGTACTCTTATTTTCGCTTTCATGGGGCATCGACTACACGCCGGTTTATAAGGCTGCCGGTTCGTGCTTGCAGCTCCACCACAGAGTGTTCAGCAATGCGCATTCACACCAAACGTGGATCATTTGCATATCAGCATGCACTTTAGCTATTTTCAAAGTTTCGCGGTTGTAGCATGTTTTCTTATTGGTGGCCAAATTTAATTGTCCGTGAGTGTATGATCGCATGTGAAAGATAAATCCTTCTTTTGTAAGTATGTCTCAGTTACTTCCTTGTTCTCATTCTATTTTCATCAACATACCACAAAACTAAAGCCCTTGGTAGATTGATGCTATTGAAATTTGCTAAATCACCAACTTAGATTCTAAAATTCCATCAACCGTTTAAATCAAATGAAACGCTTTGCTCTGAAAAGCGACGAAAAATTCGGGTTTGTTAAGACCTAAAAGGAAAGCTACCAAAGAAAAGATGAAGCAAACATTCTCAATTCTCCTCTCCGTTGCCCTACAGCGAATGCAATACTTGGTCACCGGGATAAAGGAAACATAGTTTTTGTCGTTAGGTGAAGAGATATTTTTTTCCCCCTGAACACAAGTGAAAATTCACTGAACTGGAATGATAGCATTTTACACTGACTGAATTTCGATTCCTTACCCTGAAGATATGCGAATCAAGAAAAAGAATTGAATTCTTTTCAAACTGAGAATTTACACGGAAGAGTAAGTAAGGGCTGGGCATTTTTAAAGAACAAAGCAGCGATGTTTCGGCAAATTTTTTTTCAAAAAATATTTTCTTTTGAGGAAATGCTTAATTTCTCAACATTTCATAAGAGATAATCATAAAACTATTATTGAACACAGGAAAAAAAAAAGAATGTATAGATTTTGTTTTAGTCTTCTTTAGAAGAAACTTTGATCTTAAGTTATGTTTTGCCTTTGGAGATGATTAAGAGAATTTTGGGCACCAGTTTGTCCGTATGTTTGGTTCGCACTTCCAAACATAATTAGATTCACGTTACTCGAACAATAAAAAAAGATACGAGGGACAAAAAATCTGAATTAGCACTGATGAAACAAGAAATGCTGCATGCGGTAAACTTTGTTTCAAGTACTGTGTGCCGTCTTATATCCTTTCTAACGTATAACCACAGTAGAACCAGCTTATAACTGGGAGCTCGGAATCAATGGGAACTTTCGTTAAATAACTGGGAGCTCGGAACCAATGGGAACTTTCGTTAAATCCGGGCACTCGCGAAATCCCTTTTTTGGCTGGAAATACCCACCTTGTAAAAAAAATAACACGTGGTAATATGCACATACACTGAAGTGCCAAAAAACTGGTACAGACAAGCTTATGCAAAATACAAAGCAACGTCACCCATGCGCGAACCCGGTTGCGTCCGCTAGAGCGTATATAAAGCGATAGACATCCTTGCCAGCTGTCAGAGCTGTTTTCGGCATGAGAATGACAAATAATGACGATTTAAGTGATTTTCAACGCGGTGTCGTAGTTGGCGCTCGTGATATGGACCATAGAATTTCGGAGGTAGAGACGCAGTTCGGATTTTCACGGACGACTATTCCAAGGGTGTACCGTAACTACAAGAATTCCGGCAAAACTTCCAACCTACAATATCAGTGTGGCCGTAAAAAGATATTGGGTGAACGTGACGATCCTCAGCTGCCAAGAATCGTTTAACGCGATAGGCGTGCAACACTCTCGCAGGTATCATCGGAATTCAATGCTGGAGCCTCAACAAGCATCAGCGTCCGACCTGTGCAACGTATCCTGCACGATATAAGCTCTCGGAGCCGACGCCAAACTCGAGTCCTCTTGATGGGTGCACGACACAGAGCTATGCTATGCGCCTCGCTTGGGCACGACAACATCGCCACTGGACACTTGATGACTGGAAACAAGTAGCCTTGTCTGACGAGTCGCATTTCCAACTGTATCGGGCACATGGAAGTATTTGTGCGAGGCGCAAACTCCTTGAAGGCATGGATCCCGCCTATTAACAGCGGACTGTATCGGCTAGTGGGGTGGTCCGTAATGGTATAGAGCGTGATTAGCTGGACTTCACTGGGACTCCTGGTACGACTACAAACGTATGTGACCCGCCAATGCTATGTGCGCATCCTTTCTGACGAGGTACAGCCGTTCATGTCCTGCATTCATGCTGATGGGTCGGGCCTGTTCCAACAGGACAATGCACCTCCACACAAGTGTCGGGACGCCACATTATGGTTAGTGGAGCATTCATCTGAGTTCGGGGTGTTGACATTCCCACCCAAGTTCCCAGATCTGAACGTGATAGAACGCATTTGGGATGCCATGCAACGCGCTATCGAGCACAGGAATCCGAGACCTCGGAATACACCCGAATTGTGGAACGCTCTGCAGGAAGTATCGTGTGAATTGCTTACAGCATATTTCCAGATGCTAGTGGAGTCCATGCCCCATCGTATATCTGCAGTCCTGCGCTCCCATGGGGGACCTACCAAGTATTATACTGGTGTACCAGTTTATCTGGCTCTTCAGTGTATGTTTACATTATACTCGTACATCCATAACAATTGAATAAACCCAAATATTTTATTGATTAACTGCATTAGTACTATAGTTAATTAATTAAATCTTTCACGTATATTTAATTTAACAGCCTCGTGCGACTGACCGATATTTAACTACGCAACAAACATGAAGCAAAGGCAGCACCTATCTTTCCAGTTCAACGCTCATTTGGAGGATGAAAGGTGCAATGGACACAAATCCAGGAATTGTACTCTCTTCTTTCTTTCTGACGACATCCCCACTTTATTAGTGCCCTATCTCTTTATGCAATTGTCGCCCAGAAATCCACTTATATGTGCGTGAGCCTCATCAAGGCCGTCTAAAATACACGAGGCCATGAATTAGAGAGATGAGTTCCCTTCACTTGTGACGTCACTCATGAACACTGAACACACTGGAAAGAAGATGCCCTGAAAATATTTAGTCATGTGACCAAAAGAGTCTTAGCTTCCCTAATCTGAACCGCTGCACGTGAAGTCGTGAACGCCATTAGTCCGTTAGTGACTTGCTGTGAAGTTCATATTTTATTAATTTTAGCACGTCTTTTGTAAAACAGATCTTGCTTATGTTATCGGTTTGTCCGTCCGTCTGTAGACACCATATCTGTGCAACTAAGTGTCCGATTTTAAAAATCCTTTTTGCATTAGGAAGCTTGAAATGTGCGAATGATGACCCGTTATTTTGTTTCTTTTTTACGATGCACAATTTCTCCGCTGAAGGGCGTAAATGCAGATGATACCGAATTCAAAATACATTTTATTCCATATATTTGCTTCTAGGCATCCAATTCAAAAAATTATTTTGCTTTTATATTCCACTCATGGCTAAGATTATTTTAGGTATAGTCACGTTTTCAAGTTACGCATAGATTCTCCACTAGAGTGCGTGAAAGTGAATTGTGTTTCTTCCGACATCTCTGCTACTAAAAAACCGATTAGAAAAGTTATTTTTGCAGAGGATACATCTCCTAGTGGCAAATACTTTGCATATAGTTTCTGATTTTTGGTATAAAACGGTTTGGCCACCAGGGGGTGTAAGTGTTAATTTCCAGTTCTGATGTATTTGCAGCAAAATCTGAGCTTCTAAAAACTCGATTGAAAAAATTCTTTGCTGGACCGATACTACTCACGTCGACAAACCATTTCGGAATATTTTCTTTTTAAAATAATGCATGGTTTCTCCACCAGGGGGCGTAGATGTATATCTTATTTTTGTCAATATCTCAGCTTCTAAGAGTCGGATTTGAAAATTTGTTTCTTTGTTGGATAGAGTTTCCTGTGCGTCATGTTTTTCGTGTAATTTCGAATTTTTCAAGTAATTCATTGACTTTCCGCTAGGGGGAGTAAAGGTGAATTGCATTTTACCCGATATCTTTGTTTCTAAAACTCCGATTTGAAAGATTCTTCCAGCACCGAATACAGCCCCGGTGGGAAATGTTTTAATTGTAATTTCTAATTTTTTATAAAATATGGTTTGGCCACCAGGGGGTGTAAGACTTAATTTCTGCTACGTAGGTGTTTCCAGCAAAATCTGAGCTTCTAAAAGCTCAATTGAAAAAATCTTTTGTGGACCGATACCGCTCATGTCAATAAACATTCGAGAATATTTTTTTTTCTTAAAATAATGCATGGTTTCTCCTCCAGGGGGCGTAGTTGTACATTCTTTTTCTGTCAATATCTCTGCTCCTAAGAGTTGGATTTGAAAAATTCCTTCTTTGTTAGATAGTGTTTCAGGTTGTAAAATGGTCTCATACAATTTCAAAATTTTGAAGTAGCGCATAGACTCTCCGTTAGGGGCCGTTAAGGTAAATTGCTTTTCCCCCGATATCTCTGCTTCTAAAATTCCGATTAGAAAAATTCTTTCTGCACCGGATACAGCTGCTCATAGAAAGAATTTCTAATATTTGATAAAGAATGGTTTGGTCACCAGGGGGCGTAAGTGTTAATTTCTGCGCCTCATGTACTTGTAGCAAAATCTGAGCTCCTGTAAACTCGATAGAAAAAATTATTTCGTTCACTGATACCGCTGACATCGAAAAACCTTTTGAAAATATTTTCTTCTTAAAATAATGCATGGTTTTTACGCCAAGGGGCCTAAACGCATATCTTATTTTTGTCAATATCTCTGCTTCTAAGAGTCGGATCGGAAAAATTCTTTCTTTCTTGGAGAGCGTTTCCGTCAGAAAATGTTTCTCATATAATTTTTAATTTTTCTTAGCGCGCAAGTCTGCCACCAGAGAGCGTAAGTTCACGTTTCCCATTACAGCAATATCTGCGGGACTAAAAACCCGATTGAAAAACTTTTTTCTTCAGTAAGATACTTTAAACATGCAAACTGTGCATGTATTTTCTTTCCAAAAAAGTGCACAATTTCGCCGCTAGGGGCGCATATGCTTATTCTGTTTTTCTCAATGTCACTGCTTTTACATGTGCGATTTAAAAAAATCTTTCAACACCGAATGCCATTTACCTCGGAGGAATTTTGTAGTTCACGGTTCTGTCGGTAGGTGGGGTTTGTATATACTTCAGTTTGCAGCTGTATCCTCTTTTTTAAAAACGCTATTGAGAAATGTCTTCTTCACTGTATGCCATTCGCTACAACAGATATGTAGAGCAGTATCCTCTTTAAGTAACGCAAAGATTTCTCACTAGCTGCGTAAAGGTCAAACCCTTTTACCATAAAAAATAATTTTCACCTATTTTTAACTTTTCCGTTATGCAAATTTTTTCCGCTAGCAGATGTAGACTTACAGTACCATGTTTCATTCTATATTTCTCCTTTTAACTGTTTGATTTGAAAATCTGTTTGTCTCTGGTACCTTCCTTGTAGTATGAGAAACTTTTTGTTCGCCATTTGTTAATCTTTGTAACATGTTTTTTAGCCGCTGGTGGGACTAAGGAGATGTTTGTATTTTTGGATGTTTTATCGATTGTTGGAACCATTTGATTGTTTCCCAACCAGGTTCCATTGACTTTGAATAGCTTTCATAAATTTAATTCGTGTCAGAACGGATTCAAAAGACATGCTTATTATATCCGAAAATTCGGTGTCATCTTTCTTGTTATCTATTATTGTGATTTTCTTTTCCAATTAAAAACGAATCAACACTCGTAATAACATATAGCGTTCCTTTAGCACTGCAACAGAAGGAAATAAAGCGTTTTTGAAGAAAACAAAGATTACTTACTTCAACTCGCTGGTATTGCTGTCACTGACCCGCACTGACAAAGAGGTAAGATTTCTTTTCTGTCTTATAATATAACGTGCAGTTTAATTATTTATATATACATTGAAAAAATAATTTGTTATGCATGTTTTGTTCGTAAAGCTATCTCAGTTGTTTAACAGTTTAGCATTTACGTAACATATATACATCTTACCAAAATACTAAACCGTTAAACAACTTTCTTAGTGGTAGATTTACTAAGTGCTATAAGTTCCAATGACAAAAGTCTGCCTTTCCAACAAATAACGACAGTAAAAAAACACTCAGAAAATATGTTCAAGTCAAGCAGAAGAAATGAAAAAAGTACTTAAGTCTTCTTCTTTGAGTAATCCATAAATAAGGAATACGCTGACACTGCACACAGGTAATGTTAACATTACGAGTAAAGGGCAAAACCAAAAATACCGACGCAGGAACTTCGGCAATGGCGGCGGAGCAAAGTCCCTTAATAAAAATAGAAGGAAATTGAAAAAAGTTCACCAAAAATCCAACAGGGAGTTCACCAGAAGCGAAACAAAAATTGTAAACAAGCCACCATCTTGGCACCGATGCAGACATATGCCATCAAAAATATTAAAATATTCGCATTTCGTGCTACAACGTTTTAAGTAATTTGTCAAGAAAACAACAGCACATTTCATTTATTTTGTGCGGCAAATTTCAAAGTTCCCATCAGCTGGAATCCTAAGCGAAAACTTCACAAATACTTTGTCAGTTTCGTTAAAACATTAGCATTTCTTTCATTTTGTGTAAACTTTCAAAGTAATTTGGGAAGTAAATATTAGCACATTTTATTCATATTGCAACACAACTTTGGAAGCTACCATCAGCTCACGTTTCATAAAATTATCTCGCTATTCTGTCAGCCCATCAGTACATTACTGATAGCTAAGACGACGCACATACGGTAGCTGGGAGCTGGGACTAAGTTGGTCATATGACCTCAGTGGCAGCCGTTCGTTTCAGGGCCTCTTGTTTCCAGTGGGATATGTGTTACACGAACTGATACGCCAGTGTCGTGTCTGATATCACACACCACAACGTTGGACACCAATAGGGAGGCTTGGTTTCAGAATGATGTCACTAAAAGAGGGAATTCATCTCTCAAACGCTATAGCCTTGTGTTTTACAGACGGCCTTGGCTCCACGCATCTTCCTTCTCCTAGGAGTAGGTCACCTGTGTTCAACTTTGCGGACGCTATATACTCCTAAGGCCATACTCCTGCTTGGAGCGGGTCGCGCAGAGGGTATCTTATACAACTCTCTTTACAAACATTCAGTGTACTCCCATTGCTTTTCTATCATCGTTTTTTCACTAACATATAAGGATTCTTCTGCGCCATTGCAACTTCGCCTTGTATGCCACCATTTCTATTCCTCCATTCCAGGAGAGTGAGTAGCAGATTTTCCCTGCCTTGTTAAGTATGGAACTTTACTAAATGTTTTAACTTGGCTTGCAGAAAGTGATCATCTTAGCTTTTCTCTCGCTCGATCAATCCGGGGTCATTATTAAAATTTGTTCGTTAAAAGCGATCAAGTTATCTTTGAATTAACATTATTCCAATATACACTGGTGTGCAAAAATTAATGACGAAGAGGAGAAATTAGCATAACAGCGGAACGAGCAGGCAGAATGGACCGAGAAACCAATCAGGAAATAGACTAGGGTCCGGTACGGTAGGACATGCGCATATATGCAGCATGACGTAGGGGGAGGGGAGTGATGGATGCTGTGAGCGATCCCGAACTCCTCGGCCACAAAAGCACACGGGTGGTGTACGCTCAGCAATTCGTTGACAGCTATTGCACGGTGTACATCGTTTTGAAAGACGTCGAGTTGTTGCCACCGTGTGATATGGCCAACAGGCAATCCAGTAGACGACATCTAGATGACTTTACCCAAGCTCGCGTCATTGGGAAGTTGGAAGAAGGTCGAAGTGTGACTAGTGTGGCCGAGGAGTTCGGGATCGCTCACGGCATCCATCGTTTCACGAGCTTGGAGAGCATTTCAAACGACAGGAATAGCTGTCCGTGAGTTTAGCAGTGGTCGTCCGGTGTATCGACCGGTGTATTGTCCTACAGGCGAGAAGAGACAGACGGAAGACAGCGGAAGAAACGCAAGGCACATACAACAGACAACTGGACGTCTGCTATCGCGTTTTACCGTGGCCAGGAGGCTGCACAAAGGTGGTCTATTTGCACGACGACCAGTACGGTGTGTGCCATTAAAGACTGCTCATCGGAGACGGCGGTTTCTGTGGTGCCAGGAACACAAGAACTGGACACATCAGCAATGGGTTCGAGTTCTCTTTACGGATGAGAGCCGCTTTAGTCTGACGAGCGATTCTGGACATATACACACCTGGAAAGAGCAGGGGACACACAATTACACTTCCAACATCATCGAAAGGGACCGGTTTGGAGGTGGCGGTGTTCTTGTTTGGGGCGGTATCATGCTTGGTAGCCATACTGACCTCCACATCTTCCAAGGAGGTTCAGTCACTGGTGTCCGCTATAGTACCGAGGTTCTCCTCCTCACGTGCGTCTGTTTAGAGGTGCTGTGGGTCCTGAGTTCCTCTTCCTGGACGACAACGCTACATTTCATCGTACAGTGGCTGCCACAGAGTTGTTGGAGAGTAAAGATATTCAACGCATGGATTGGCCCGCAAGGTCCCCGGACATAAATCCAATCGAACACGTGTGGTACCTTCTCAGGGGACGCTTGGAAGTACATCACCAGCCGCCAGCAACGATTCCGCTGCTACGATTGGTGCTACAAGAGGAATGGGCCTCGATGCCTCAACAGCTCTTTGACAACTTCGTCCTCAGCATGAACAGACGTTGTAAATCCTGCAACGAAGTCAGGGGTGATCATATGCCATACTAAAGGCTGGATGTTTCTTGGCAGCCGCCTGTCACATGGACGTTTCTGTCTTCTGTCCAGTTGTGCTCGAAGCTACCTTTTCAATAAAGTGCCTTTGCATTCCTTGATTGGACGGCTTTGCTCACTTGTTCCATATTCTTACATCTTGGGGATCTTATGGTATGATTTGAATCGATGTGGAGCACTTCTGCACGACGTTACATTCGAAAAACCGTCTCGTCCTTAATTTTTGCACGCCAGTTTATATACACTGAAGTGCCAGAAAACCTGGTACACCAGTCTATACTTGATATGTCCCCAAAGGGAGCGCAAGACTGCAGAAATACGACGGGGCATGGACTCCACTAGCTTCTGGAAATATGCTGTAGGCAATGCATACCATACTTCCTGCAGAGCGTTCCACAATTCGGGTGTATTCCGAGGTCTGTGTTCGATTGCGTGTTACATGATATCCCAAATGTGTTCTATCACGTTCAAGATCAGGGGACTTGGGTGGGATGGCAACACCCCAAACTCAGATGAAGGCTCCTCTAACCATAATGTGGCGTTCCGACACTTGTGTGGAGGTGCATTGCGCTGTTGGAACAGGGACAACCCATCAGCATGAATGCAGGACATGAACGGGTGTACCTCGTCAGATAGGATGCGCACATAGCGTTGGCGGGTCACAGACGTTTGTAGTCGTACCAGATGTCCCAGTGAAGTCCCGCTAAACACACCGCATACCCTTATGGACCCCCCCACCAGCCAGTACAGTTCCCTGTTGACAGGCGGGATCCATGGCTTTATGGGGTTTGCTCCAGACACGAATCCTTCCATCTGCCCGATATAGTTGGAAACTCGACTCGTCAGACCAGGCTACTTGTTTCCAGTCATCAATTGTCCAGTGGCGATGTGGCTGTGCCCTAGCGAGGCACATAGTTCTGTGTCGTGCACCCATGAAGGGGACTCGAGTTGGGCGTCAGCTCCCAAAGCCCATATCTTGCAGGGTACGTTTCACAGTCCAGACGCTGATGCTTGTTGAAGCTCCAGCATTGAATTCCGATGATACCTGCGAAAGTGTTGCACGCCTATCGCGTGAAACGATTCTTGACAGCCGACGATGGTCACGTTCACCCAATGTCTTTTTATGGCCACACTGATATCGTAGGTTGGAGGTTTTCCGGAATTCTTGTAGTCACGGTACACCCTTGCAATGGTCGTCCGTGAAAATCCTAACTTCGTTTCTACCTCCGAAATACTATGGCCCATCTTACGAGCGCTAACTATGACACCACGTTGAAAATCGCTTAAATCGTTATTATTTGTCATTCTCATGCCGAAAATAGCTCTGACAGCTGGCAAGGATGTCTATCGCTTTATATACGCACTGGCGGATGCAACCGAGTTCGCGCATATGTGACATTGCTTTGTATTTTGCGTAAGCTCGTCTGTACCAGGTTTTCTGGCAGTTCAGTGTATGTATTTTTCTCTCGTTAGACCTGAGATTTCGCTAAGTAACGGCTCGTTATAAGCGGGTTCTACTGTACTTAAAACAAAGTAACTTCAGAGACAAACAAGTCTAACAGATGTTCTCTACTGCTGTATGTGTGTTTTGACCGACGGAAGAAACTATCAGGTATAGCCCTCCAAGTGGGGGAAACTGGTATAGTTCTTTAGTTGGTAGTCATCGGATAGAGGCGTTGGATATTGAGTAGTGGTCCGGGCCGGAGGCTCCTGCTATATATTGTTGGCTCGGAACCAGCGGCACCAAATCCGGGAAGGTTTTCTTTGTTTTTTCGTTTTAAACCGCGTGCAGCTTGATCGGCAGTTGTCCGTTCCTAATTTAGAGCTGCTAGTTCCAAAGAGGCGGGACAGCCTCACAGCCATAAGACAAGCGCACCATCTATGCCTCACCCGGAATTCGAAAGCGGACGCATCTGAAAAGGATGATTAGGAGCCGTCGCTTCGTTACTCGGCCACCAGGAGGGAATAGGGAAAGGGTGAATGCATGTTGTACCCTCAAGAGCCGCTCATAATGGTTTTTAAAACCTGGCAAGCAGCCCCTCCACAATTAAAAACAAATGGGCTGTTTTCTCTTTAGTGATTTTTTATGTCTTCGGCACTTGCTATACATGAAAGAATGAGGGGCACTGGCTTACTTTATGATATTCACATGCTGGGGCCCATGGTATGGATTCAAAGGTCTTTTAAAACATATTTCCAGAGTTCGGTTTTCAAAATGCTGGAATCTCACCTGGAAAAACGAAGAATTTGGATGGCAACTTCTGCGTATAAGGAAGATAATTTTAGCAAAATCATGGAAATGTAATTTTTTTTTTATTTTGATTGGAGGTTTAACGACCACCGTGAGCAACTCAGTGGGCTATAAGCAGTCGCCCGTCCCTAATTTAGGGTCACTGGTTCCAGGGAAGAGAGAGAGCCAGTGCCGTAAGATAAACACAACATCCATGCCTCACCGGGATTCGAACCCGGACCCCGTTCGGACGAATGATCAGAGGCCATCGCTAGAAAATGCAATGATGTTCACGCATATGGATTCATTAACAATAGACATTGTTTTTTCATTGCCCGCTTATGGAAATGTGTTCTGGCTGTTATTATATTTCCTGAGAGAACAAACGGAAAATTAAAGAATACCCTGAATTTATTGAACACGATGACAAAGCGACCCTGAATTAGTTTAGTTCCAATAATCTGCATCTGAACGATCTTTTGAGAATTAGAAAAACAGAAATAATGGAAAGCGGGACCAGCGTGTCGTGATAGGAAAAATACCAAAGTAAAAGCAAGGAAATATTAGAAATTTTTGAAGTATACGGTTTCCCTTTAAGTGCTAAAGTATTCGATGATGATGAAATTCTAAAAGGTTTAAAACTCTTCAACCTGCAACTTGTTGAGGCTTTTCGAAGGAGGAATAAAGAGAAAGAGTGGGTGTGGAAGCAAAATGCCTTGATAGGAAATATTCTAAAATAAGAGCAATGAAAAATTAGTATTTTAGGAGTATATCGTTTCCCGTCAAGTGCTAAAATTGCAAGCTGCCCTAACCTACTTTCTTGCAAACCGGTGCCGCTCCAGTACTGAAGTATTCGATAACGCGATGAGAGAAACTGAACGTATTCTGGACCAGAGAGGTAGGTGATTGTAAATGTCTGAACGTTATCTTTGCCCTTTTCTAATGCGCAGTTCTTTAGTAACGAAAGTTTTTATCTATGTTTGACACAACATCTTCATTTAAAGAAGTCGTTTTGGAAAACTTAGTTTTGAATCCAATATTTATGATATCACCAAAATTTTCTGCATAATTTCACATTTTTCAGCAAGGTGACTCATGAGCGCGGATTTCCTTTTCTGCTTTGTTTTGCATGTATTCATAATACTCTGATCCCTGTCTAACTAAGACGATTATCCAGAAACGCTTGCGTAAGACCACTCGGCCACCAGGAAAGAAGGCATATGTTCATATACACTATATTGACAAAAATCACCGGACATCCCTTCCAAAGCACCTGAACGGATACGCTGCATCATTAAGATGCGCGGCACAGCTGCAAACGGTATAAAAACAAACCTGCAGCTGACCGCGATCATATTGCACTGTGAGGTTGAGTGAAAATGTCGCGGCGGGAGAGAACTGACTTTGAGAAAGGAAAGATTGTTGGGTGTTATATTAATGGGTTGTCCCTAGGAGAATCCGAAAGGCGTTTAAACAAACCCAAGTCCACTGTTTTGGATGTACTGAATAAGTGGAAGACACATAGTGTGCTGAAGCAGCAAAACGTACCAGCAGACCAAAGAAAATCAGCGATAGAGGACGTCATAGCCTCAGGAGAGTCGTTACAGCTAATCAACGGATTACTGCACCAGAACTCAGTGTACAGGTAAGTACAAATGCTGGAACCTCGGTATGTACATGTATCATTCGCAGAGAGCTTCATTCCATGGGTTACCGTGATCGTGGGGCTGGTCATAAGCCTTTCATCTCCACTCGGAATGCTACTCCTCGTTTAGCATAGTGTAAAGAACATTTATCGTGGACCGTAGATCAATGGAAACGGGTCCTATGGACTGATGAATCCAGATATACGATCCATCAGTCTGATGGCTTTGTGTGGGTATGGCGGCAGCCGGGGTAACGCTATTTACCATAGTGTACTGTTCCTACGGTCAAGTTTGGAGCCGGCAGTGTACTCGTGTGGGGGTGTTTTCCGTGGTATGGTCCCAGCCCATTGGGTATCATGCACGAACCGGTTAACCAGCGCGTCTCCCTCAATATTTTGGAAAATTATGCCCTACCAACTCTGTGGCTATACTGTGGAACAGAGCCTTGTTGGTAAGAGCAGGATGATTCACCGAGACCTAAAGCAATGACTGTCACTGCGTGGTTTGACGATAATTCCGTATCGTGTGTGGACTGGCCATCGCAAAGCCCTGATCTTAACTCATAGAGCACCTATGGAATGAATTAGAGTGCGCATAAGAAGTTTGTAACCAAGGCGTACTGCTAAGCAACAGTTAGCGCAAGCATTATGTACTGAATGGAAGCGCATAATTATCGCTGTGTTCCGAAACCTTGTCGAAATCATGTCTCGAAGGGTCAGTTCATACATTAAGGGCAAAGGTGGACCGTCACGGTACTAATGCATCTCAATAAATGCTATGTTGTGTTTCTCTTATAGGTGTCCCGTGACTTTTGTCAATATAGTGTATTTCGTTTTGCATGATTTTATCCCTGAATATCAAGTAAAAAAATTCTAGAACACTTCAATTTTTATATAATTATGGAATACGCTCCATAAAAATTGCTTTTGTGTTCTTAATTTGTTAATAAAAAGACTTTATTAGTGAACCGCAAATTTGGTGCCTTCTCCTTGCTAAATATGACAATGAAACATAACACAGAACTTGTGATGCATGTTACATTACATTTCCGTTGTGTTCTGCATAGAAAGCCAGCAGCAAGATATCGTTTTGATCACATAGCTATTGTGACGAATTACAATTCAAGACTATTGATATCGCGCATGCACAGCAAACTAAAGTAGGTAAACTAAGCGGTGAGATATTTTTAACGGAAAGCAATAAGCACTATCTATAACAATGATAAGTGAAAGTGTCCGTATATATTTGCTTCTCTGTGATTTCGAAAGACAATCAACGTAGACGTTATGACTTCATGCACAACTGAAGAGTCCATGCGGATGCGTATTATGTGGTTGGCCCATTCATCATCATCATCATCATCATTGTCAACCATTATCAATCCACTGCTGGATGAAGGTCTCCCCAAGTTTCCTCCACAACGGTCTGTCTTGTGCCAGTCTCCTCCATGTCACCCCTGCATACTTTCGAATTTCATCCACCCATCTCCCATGTGGTCTTCTTCTGGGTCTTTTCCTGTCCCTTGGAATCCAATCTAAAATTTCAGCTGTCCATCGATGATCTGTCCTTCTGGCAGTATGTCCAGCCCATTGCCATTTCAGGGATTTAACTCTGATCATGATGTCTTCCACTCTTGTCATTTTTCGGATCCACGAGTTCCTCTTCTTATCTCTCCTGGTTACACCAAGCATGCACCTCTCCATGCTTCTTTGAGTTGTCTGCAGCCTTTGTATGTCTCTTTTAGTTAAGGTCCACGTCTCCGCACCATACGTAAGCACTGGAAGGATGCATTGATCAAACACTTTTCTTTTAAGACATAATGGCATATTGCTCTTGAAAATTATGCTGTTTCTTCCAAAAGCTCTCCAGGCAAGTTTTGTACGCCGATTAATTTCTTCATCAATGTGACCCTCACTTGATATCTGCTGTCCAAGATAAACGTACGTGTCTGTTATCTCCAGCTTTTCTCCATCAATCGATAAATCTTCATTTCTTGTAAAAGCATTGAACATCACTTTTGTCTTCTGAAAGTTCATTTTTAATCCCACTTCTTTACTCTTGTCAGCAAGTTCCTGGATCATACTCTGCAGCTCTGATGGGGTAGTTGCAAAAATGACTACGTCATCAGCAAAACGAAGGTGGGTTAGATAATCTCCATTAATCTTTATCCCCTTGTTTTCCCAGCTCAGCGACTGAAAAACACCCTCCAATGTGGCATTAAAGAGCTTCGGAGATATGGTGTCACCTTGTCTCACTCCCTTTCCAATTTTTACGTGTGTTGTATTTTCAAACAGCCTAATCTTTGCACTTGCATTTTCATAGATGTTATTAATAATATTAATGTATGCATCTTCAATACCGCAGGTTTTCAGAGCCATTGTAACTGCTGATGGTTTCACCGAATCAAAGGCTTTTTCATAATCGATAAAAGCCATGCACAATGGAAGTTCATATTCCCTCGCTCTTTCAATTAGTTCTCTGAGCACGTGGATATGATCTATTGTGCTGTAGCCACTCCTGAATCCAGCTTGTTCTCTCGGTTGAGCCATGTCCAGTGTTACCTTCAAGCGGTGTGAAAGAACTTTAGTGAAGATTTTATAAATTACTGATAGGAGGCTGATAGGTCTGTAGTTTCCGAGATCCTCAATGTCACCTTTCTTATGTAGCAGGATCATTGTAGCGGTGTTCCAATCCTCAGGAATCTTTCCTTCATTAAGGCATCGAGTGAAAATTTGGGCGAGTACTGTTTCGATTTCTCCACTTGCTTCTTGTATGATGTCTACAGTAATTCCATCTTCTCCTGGAGCTTTTCCTCGCTTCATGTTCTTGATTGCATGTGCAACTTCTGCTGGAAGGACTGGAGGAACTCTGGTACTGGTATCTTTCATGATGTCTGGAGTGCATATATCATCCCTTTCATATAATTTGGAGTAGAAATCTTTCACTCTTGTCAAAATTTCGCCTCTATTTCTTGTTACAGAACCATCTTCTTTTCTCAGTGCCATAATCTGTTTTCTTCCCTTACTGAGATGTCCCTTTGCTATCTTTAGGCTTTGGTTGTTTTCAATTGCTTTCCTCACTAGTTCACAGTTGAATTTCCTTACGTCTTCAGTGATACTTTTTCTTACTGTCTTGCATAGCTCTATATATTCCACTTTGCAAGTCACATCTTCTTTAGTTGTCCTCATCTCTCTTCTTTTTTGCATCAACATTTTGGTTTTTCCTGATAATTTGTTCACATGCAACTTGTTCTTAGACCCAGCTAATTTTGTTGCTGTTTCCATAAGAGCTTTGGTTACTTTTCTGTTAACTTCAGAGATGTCCACTTCTTCCGATGTTAGGCCTTCTAAAGCAGAGAACCTGTTCTTCAGTTCTAACTTGAAGGTATTATGGTGTTTTTTAAGGTTGGTTATGTCAATAGATTTTGTTTGTCCTATGAGCTTGCCACGTTCAAGTTTAGTGTTGAGGTGCATCTTACATCTCACCAATCTATGGTCACTACCTGTGTTGAACTTGTTTAGCACACTGCAGTCTTCTATGACGAATTTTTTGTTACACATAATAAAATCAATTTCACTTGTCGTCCCATTTGGATGTCTCCATGTCCATTTCCTGTGTGGCTTTTTCTTGAAGAAGGAGTTCAAGATGAAAAACCCTTCTGCCTCTGCAAACTCAACGAGAGTATTTCCACGCTGGTTTCTGTTGCCATGACCGAATTTACCTACCGAAGTTTCATTCTGTTGCCGTTGCCCTATTTTTGCATTGAAATCTCCCATAATTATTTTCAAGTGCTGCTTACCTTTATTATTTAGATGACAAATTTCCTCATAAAATTCTTCAATTTCTTCTTCAGGATGACTTGTGGTGGGTGCATAAGTTTGAATAATCTGAGCCTGGTATCTTTTCGAGAGTTGGATAACAAGACGTGCAGCTCTGTCAGAGGAACTTTCAACTTCTACAACTTTATCCTTCAGTTTCTTGTTTATTATAAATCCAACACCACTAGTTCTGCCAGTATCTGTCCCACGATAGTAGAAGAGATGTCCACTTTTCAGTTCGATGAGATCTTCTCCTTTTCTCCTTACCTCACTTAGCCCCACGATGTCCCACTTGATCCTTTGTAGTTCCTCTTCCAATTCAAGAAGCCTTGAATCAGAAGATAGGGAGCGTCCATTGTAAGTAGCCAAGGTCAGCATCAGATGGCAGCCTAGTCCGGTCCTCCGGGGATTCTTAGCACCCTCTGCCTTCATGTCGCACTGGCCGCTGCCTTGGCCAGGTACATTCCAGCTGCCGGAGACTGAGGGCCAAGATTTAAGTTGTGGAGTCATTTTGGAGGGGTTTGGCCATAACTCACCACGCTGGCCAAGCGGGTTGGTGAGTGTGGGATAGCATTTCCTCTGATCCCGATGGTATAGTTATACCGCTATGGGCGGTCGTCAGAGCCCCTTTAGTGGGAACAGGATGCACCACGAGAAGGCGGGGTTGACATTTGTCAAGGAGAGGCTGTGATGTTACGCATCACCTGACCTTACATCCCTTGGCCCATTATACACATATATATTTACTTTATTTCTCAAGAAAAAGCTGTGGTCATTTTAGAGAATTTTTTACGAAGCATTGAACACTCTCGCATCAAGTGTTTAAGTACGTCACGACTAACGCCCACTGAAAGCGCATTCGACTGAAATCAAACGCCATTACATGCACCACAATTCTTGCCATCTCGATGTCGTTAGATAGCATGCTCACGAATCACAAGGTTACTTCGTGAAATTCGAATTTCGTGGGAAGAGTTATAATGAACTACCAAAACAAAACTACCACTTGTACGCACGAGTATCGTTAATTCTTTTTTTTTTTTTTTACTTTAGGGGGTCAACCTTTGGGCTGTCACTTGTAGAGGTGTATTTGAAGTCCGGCTGGGCTCTGCTAAGAATTTCCGGCTAATGGCCCGATCTAGCCCGACCATTTTTAGACTTTCATCAAGGCGTTCTTCACCACTTATTGCAAATAACGCAAGGCTTACCTTAGAGAAAGGGTTTCAACAGATGACGCGTGGAACACTTTTTGACTTCCCGTAAGAAGTTGTTCACGAATGAAATTCTAAAATAAAAATAAATAAATTTCGAAATGTAAAACTTAATATCCAGGTACCTTCAGTATACAGACTTTGAATTCCCAAACTCGCTATGTTGCGATAACTTACCGTATTTTTTCATGTATAAGACGATATTTTTTTCCAAAAAGTTTTAGGCCAAAAATTGGGGGTCGTCTTATACACGGGGGTAGCGGGTTGAGAGACCCTGCTGTTACCACGGCGAAACTGCCAGTACCTCCTATCCCCTCTCCCCACTACGACACAGGTCAGATGTTTCCACCAACAAGCTCTTCTAAGCCCTGATGAAAGAAGAATGGAATATATGGATGCAAAATGCTCGTGATAACTTGACACTGACACAGGGAGAGTGAAAAAACCAACCATTACTGAGGTCTGCAACTGGATTAAACTCATGGAATGGAGTCAAGCAAGAGGTGGTTGTGAAGTCCTTCGAGAAATGTGGAATCAGCAATGCCATGGATGGAACTAAGGATGATCTAATATATACAGACAGTGACTCAGACGACAGCAGTGATGCAGCTGAGGTTGGAAAAAGTTATATGTCTGAAACTAATTGTGCTGAAGAAAGTGATGCATAATTTCATAGTTTGTATCTTAAAAATAATTCCTAATTTCTAAATAATATAAATTTTCAAACTTCTTTTTTTTTATATATTACCACATGATATTACCTATTCTCTAAATCTACTTCAATGATATTACCTAATTTCTAAAAAATATCAAATGTGTCCTTTTTTGTAATAAAAACATTGATTTCTTAATTTTCGGTTCGAAAAAGTAGGGGTCGCCTTATACATGAGGGCGTCTTATACACGGAAAAATACGGGACATACAATTGAATTTTTTAAAACGTAATAAAAAATGTAGGTATATCGACTACTTCGGACTTCTTTGTAACATAAATATTATGTTACTGCATCGTTTCTTTTTTCGAAAGGTTAAGTTTTAGAATTGAAAAGCTCTTTGAAGTGCATGTTTTCAATATTCCTATTAAAAGCTTTGCTCAAAATGCTAAGACAATTAATTCGGTGACTTTCTTGCTGATTAGATAGAAGTAGAAAAACACAATTCATTAATAGGAAATTTCGTTTAAATTCTTTAACCAATTTAATTAAGTACAATGAAATCGCTGAGCGGAGTCCATCTGTGGTGGTTTATAAGATTGCTTTCGTAGAAAAATCATGTTTCATCAAATGAAATGTAACGAAAATTGTTATCATTGCACGAAAAACGATAATGAAAGTCTACTTTTAGGATTGATTCACTTTAATTTAGAAGACATGAAATCAAAACTAAGTTTCTGTTTTATTAGTCCAAGCGGAATTGCATTTCGGACGAAGTCAAAGACAACTTGAGTTTCGACCGACTTAGCGTATAAAGTATGCGCTTGATTTAAATGCTTCAATCCAGCTACGGTGAAAATGCGTAAAAAACGACTCTATTAAAAGTAGTATCAAACGGCTCTATTTTACTATAGTATTGTTTTCTAGCTTTCCCTTTTCTCATCTTTTTGTTTAGTTTTCCATTGCAAGACCCGGTGCACTGGCTAGTGTAATATAAAGGAAGAAACACGCATAAACTTTCAGAGTTTTACGGAAATGCTTTTGGTAGAATAATGTTTACATAAAGGAACGCAACCCTGAAAGCTTGCGTGTTTCAAAACTGGAAAATAAGGCTGTATTCCCTTTTGAAGTCTAATCTTTACTTTTGTAGTAAGACTAAATTTGTCAATATCTCTGCCTCCAAACTGTTAATAGCATTAGATGAGCGCTTTTCAATTGGAAAAAAGAAACACTAATAACTTTTGTCAGATAAGAAAAAAAAAAAGTCACTCCAGTGTCCCAGCGGTCTGAGGCGCTGGCTTCTGATTATTCCTCAGACAAGGGCATGTCTTGGAGTCCCGGATGAAGAATGAGTTATGCGCTTGGCTAATAGAATAAGCTCTGTAACTTCTCTGGAATCAGTGGCCCTAAATTCGGGACATGCTTATGTCAAAAATCTTAAGAGTTGCTCAAAAGAGTCGTTAAACCCGAAAAAAGGGAAATAGAGAGAGCTTATTAGTAGGTTACAAAAGTGTATTTGCTTTAGGAAACATTTGCTACCCACTTTACAAATTATTAGGGATGCTAAAGTAATCGCGATTTGTTTCTCCTTGATGTGAACAAATAATAAGTCTCAGAGTGATGGGTGATTATGATTAAAATCCTGATGCGTCACTGCTTGGGGCAGATGTTAAATGTAACCCGGTTCTGGGAATGAAACTGCTTGATTTCCCATGTCACGCTTAATGCCAATAAAAAAAGCGGAATTTTTCTCGATTTTCGAAGAACTCCGACAGATTTTACGCTTCACTAAAGAATAGAAAAGCCTCTTTCTAGACAGGCAATTTTGCTGACACCAAGAGGATGATAAAAATTTCCCTATGTTCTAAAAGACTATGTTTCACAGGAAAAAATACGGTAACTTTCAAATTCTAAAACTCGGATACACATCAATGAATTTACAGAGTCGTCAAATCTTAAGATACCGAACTGGAAATATACCATGTGATTATGTTATTTTATTAGTTTTTTTCAGCCAAAATTTCAGAATCAGGTGAAAATGGAGGACTTTTTTTGCGCTGTTTTAAATTTCTTGATAGCAACTTGCTGGCACGTTCATCATTCACTTCAAACTCTGATTCCATATTTGTTCTTCAAAAGCGATATACTTCCTTGGTCAATCATTCAAAACATAATTACATTAACGAATATGCGCATATCTCTAGAAGATAATGAAACAGTGAAAGCATGTACTGCATCTTAGCAGTAGTTTTGAGATTCCTGGAAAATAAAAAACAATGTTTTTAACTTTCATAGACTGGAAGGGAAGAATTTTTTTTCCCAGGTTGCTTGTTTTAAGACTATGATATTTTCTTTTTGTAATTTGGTGATGAATTTTGAGAACGCATTTTACCGATTTTTAATTAAAAAAATAATGTACGTTCTTTTACAGTATCTTGCAGATGCACATCCGATTATGATGACCGATCGCTTAACTTTTGCTTCCGATGACAGCTGAAAATAAGAATTTAAGGAACCAAATTTTAAACAAAAAAAAAAACGTTATCTCGAGAATGTCTCAAGTTACTTTAACAAAACTCATGTTGAGATCATACCTGAATCTAAAACACTACAGTAACTCTTATTTCCATTCTGATACCGTAATTGCTGTGTCTTTTTCTTTCGCAGGAGTAGGGGGTTGACTATCTGCAACGTAATTCTGAGGGGAATCTCCTGGGCTTGAGGTTTGATCAAAATGTGTGACGTTCCTTTCACACATCATCTGAAACTAATCAGAATTCCTTCTTCCACAGCGAGCACATCAAGCATGATTTGCGGCGGATCCTAAACTTGCGATTTCGTGATCCCGCCTTTCTGAAGGGGTGGGGGGAGGGGGGACAACATACACTATATTTACAAAAGTCACCGGACACCTAGAAGAGAAACACAACATAGCCTTCATTGAAATACATTAGTACGGTGTCGGTCCACCTTTGGCCTTAATGCATGCACTGACCTTTCGAGACATACTTTCGACAAGGTTTTAGAGCAGAGCGATAAGTATGCGCTTCCATTCAATACATAATGTTGCCGCTAACTGTTGCTTAGTAGTAGGCCTTGGTTCCAAACTTCTTATGCAGCGCTTTAATTCATCCCATAGGGGCTCTATTGGATAAAAATCAGGGCTCTGTGCTGGTCAGTCCACACACGATACGGAATTATTGTCAAACCACGCCGTAACAGTCCTTGCTTTACGGGAGGTAAGTCGTGTCTGTTTTGAGCTCCGTGTTTCGCCGTCTACTGAGTGTGTTTTGTGTGCTCTGTCGTTGAACTTTTGTGCGTGCCTTCAAGACGAAGATTGTATCTTTCATTTAAGACATCTCCCGAGTCGGTGAGTCCTTTTTTTAATTAGCTATCAGCACTTTATTTTCTCGACCAGTTGGTCGTTTTTACTAAATTAGGCCTCGCCATCGGCAATGGCGACTGCTGATAAGAGCAGCATTCCAGCTCTCGTCACAGCTTCTCCTACTACGTCGATCCTTATCTCTGACGGAGCAAACCAATCAGCGTCCGTCCTTGATGATAGGGAATATCGTCTTCCTCCTGATGCCTATTGCTCTTCTTCTTCTACGCTTCAACTCTCTGACTCCACCACCCCTCCTGGTGGTGAGGCTATGACGTTCGTTCCTGATGCTGCCGATGACGTAATGGATATCTCTGAGGGCGTTGCTTCTCTGCCCTCGGTAGCCTTGCCCAGCGTTGTGTCAGCTCCTTCATCCAGCGCTGCACCTCTGCCTTCCAATGGAGGATTGCCTTCCCGCTCTTATTCTAGCGTTACCTCAGGTGCGTCCCTTCCGACGCAATCGACTCGCCTTCCCCTTGCAGATGCCCATGTCCAGATACATTGTGACTCACTTCAATTGGACGTTCCGCACTTCTCACCCGCTGCGCAGGAACTTCAATCCACCCGCGAGTTGGGAGTGTGCCTAGATGCTCTTCCGAATACACCGCTGAAAGTCTATTGTGATACGCTCCTTGCTTTTCTTCCAGCCGGAGCCATTACTCACCTCACCCGCCGGCCGCGGACGGTGATTGTTTATTTCACATCCAAAGAGCATGCAGACACGCTTCTAAACTTTGGTCTTGACCTGGGAGACCACCACCTGGAAGCTGAACCGATTGCCAGGCGCCCTGTTCAGGTCTCCTTGCATCCGGTGCCCCCCGAAATCTCGGATGCGATTACATGTACTGCACTTAGTAAGTGTGGTAAGATTGTTGGTCCTGTTATCACACATTCAGCTGCGCCCAAGGATCCTGCAAATAAGAATGTTCGTAGTTTTCGCCGGAGTGTTCGACTCATCTTTCCATCAGAGGAGCATCTCCGTAAGTTCCCACGGATCCTAAATGTCCGATGTGGGCAGCTCTCCTACAGAATTGACATGCTAACATCAGAACACTGTGCTAATTGCAAAGAACTTGGGCATCAGCGTGCTCGATGCCCCAACAACGAGTATCCAGCTCCCACGGCTTCTACAGTGCCTACCGCCTCTAAGCAGCCTCCTACTACATCTCGCTCTCGACCTGCACCGTCTTCAAATGTGCCAACTGCCCCAGGGCCGAGTTACACAAAAAGGATATCTACAGCCTCTCGTCCACGATCGTCTTTTGATGCTGATCTCACCTCCCACCTTCAATTTCCAGTGCTCATCTCACCTATTACTCCTCATCCCGTGGCAACATCGGGAGACTTCGCCGCTGGTTTCCCACCAGTCTTCACTGTTTGTGTCTCCGAGTGTGACGGCGGTGCCTATAACTCCTCTGATTCAGCGTCAGCTTCCCGAGCATCGTCACTCCCTGGAAAACGAATTTCTGGCACTCGTACAGGTACCCGACGTAAGAGGAAGAAGAAGAAGAAATCTTCCTCTGCGGATGGGCAACCGTTCCGTTCTACCAAATCTTCAGGAGATATTTCTCCCTCTCCTGCGCCAACAGAAATTGAAAGGGACACTGAGGGTGATGGGTCTCCGCCTTCGTTTGAGGTCTTTTCAAGTGTACTCTCCAAATATGGTGCTCCTTCAGAACCTCTCAATCTTGGAGATTACTATCAGTTTTGCACCCACACCACGAACCTGGAGTCGACGTATGACTACCTCCGAGAGCGCGAAGACATTCTTCCCGCGCTGCTCCTGCAAGCCGGATGCATTGCTAAGTACCTTCGTGGGTTTGTACATGACCCCCTGCACCACTCATGGACCCTTGGCTGCGTAAACCGATTACAACAACTCCTGAAAGTTGCTCCGCGACTCCTCCAACCAACGACTGACCAGTTCATTCAAGGTCACGACCCTTAATTGCAGACAGTTCGCTAGCCCCCTAGCGAATGCTCTTGTAATGGAAGACCCCTCGCCCCTCGGGGCCGATCTGTTACTACTACAAGAAACAAACTGCCATTCCTCCACTTTGTTTACTCGCTGGCGTGCTAGCGATTATGTGTTCCATCATGCTTTCCGCTACTCATCTCATGGTGGACTTGCTTTCGGAATACATCAACATTTCCGATCCACCCTCACTGCACTCTCAGTGCAGAACTTATGCCTAGATTTACTCCAGCAAGTCTCCTTCACAGTTGGCGGAGCTCGATTTCACATCTTTAATGTGTATATTCCATGCACCTCTATTCATTTATCCATCTTGTTCACCAAACTCCGTAAAGCTCTCTCGAAAGTATCACCTTCGGATCGTGTGCTCTTGGGTGGAGACTTCAATTGCACCCTTGACCCGGCTCTGGATCGCTCTCCTTCGTCACGAGAGCGTCGGACGGATCTCGTCGCACTACTCCATGACCTTGTTGCTGATTTCTCCTTCACCGATGCTTATAGGCGCCTTCATCCACAAGAGACCTCACACACGTGGCGCTCGTCTGGGAGTCAGCTTCCATCAACTGCACGCTTGGATCGGGTTTACGTTTCCACACCGCTTCTTGCGTCTATTACCGAGTTGCAACATCAACCTACTGCTTCCTCAGACCACTGCACGGTCACCCTCACAGTGTTTGTTGCGGCGTCACTCCCTCGGACTGTACGTCCGTGGACATTTGACTCCAATCTCCTCACTGATCCTGAATTTTGTGCCTCTGTCCGTTCTTTCCTCGCTGCTCGTTGCGCAGGGTTGCATTCCGCACCCTGTATCTTCACGTATTGGCTTCGTGTCAAGCATCAGCTCTTCTTACATATCAAGCAACTTTCCTTCACCATGAAGACTTCTAGTCAGATGCGCCTCGATCACGCCAGGCAGATGCTCACACTGATTGGGTTATCAGATCCGCTTTTTCCAGCATATCAGGCGGAGCTCCAGGCTTTGCTGAAACCTCTTGCGCAGCAAGCACTTTTACGTCTGCACATTAAACATCTCAATCCGGAGGAATGCACCTATGATTTTCTAACATCAATGGAATCTGCACGTAAGTCTTCTACCTCGCTTCGTCATCTTCGCCTCCCCTCTGGCGAAATCACATCCGATTCGGCGGCGATTTGCTTTCACGTTCGTCAGTTCTATACCACCAAGTTCAGTGAAACTCCTCCCCCTTCTCCCTCTGCTCTCCCCCATCTTCTCAATAACCTGCCTCAAGTTCCGTCTCATCTTGCTCACACCCTGTCTCTTTCACCCACATCCACGGAGGTGTCCGACACCTTCTCTTTCCTTAACCCCCATGCCGCTCCGGGTCCGGACGGCCTCTCTTTTCCTTTTTACCGAGCGTTCTTGCCTCTTTTGTTGCCTTTTCTCCTCTCCGCTTTTTCTGCTGCATTTAACTGCTACCCCCTCCCGAGGAGTTTCACGGACGCACATGTGGTCCTATTTCCCAAGAAGGGTGACCCTCTTGACTTGGGAAATTGGCGCCCCATTTCTCTTCTCAATCAAGATTATAAACTCTATACTAAGCTTCTTTCCCGTCGACTAAACTCCATCCTCCCTCACATCCTTGCTGACTCTCAAACCTATACTGTTCCTGGCCGTTCTCTTTCCTCCAATGTTCAACTTCTTCGCGATCTCATTCATCTTGCCAAGACTCATTCTGAACCTCTTGCTCTCCTTTCCTTAGACCTCCGTTCCGCTTTCGATAATATCTCACACGCCTATTTAACACAAACCCTGCTACACTTTGGCTTTCCTCCACAATTTGTCTCCGTTCTTCTCTCCCTCTACCGGGACGCCGTTTTCCATGTCAAGACGGCATCTTTTCTCACAGCACATGTTCCCTTCAAGCGGGGAGTTCGTCAGGGCTGCCCGCTTTCTGGTCAACTGTTTGCGATTGCCGTCGAGCCTTTTCTACGCTCTCTGCAAACATCTCTTCTAGCACAACTTCCACCACCAGTTGCCAGCTCTCGGCATCACTCAGTCATTTACTCTGCTTATGCAGATGACATCACCGTCTGCATTCGTAGCGACTCACAGTTCCAACTGCTTCGTCGTTTGTTCTCCGCATATGCTTCATGTTCTGCAGCTGAACTGAATACGTCTAAGAGCACTGGATTGTGGTGCGGGTCGTGGTCCAATCGCTTGGATGCTCCATGGGGGGCCACATGGTCATCCACTACCCAACGCTTCCTGGGTGTGCACTTAGGCGCACCACAAGCTACATCCAGTGCAACTCGCTCGGAACTCCATCCTCGCCTCCTCCGCACAGCTGCCTTCTGGTGTCGTGCGCAGTTCTGTACGTCCTAATACCAGCGTGCAAATCTCACCAGGACATACCTTCTGTCCATCTGCAAGCATTCTTGGATTGCATCTACGACCCCGCTTTTCTGTCTCCAGGAGGTTACACGCTGCCTTACTCGAGTAATGTGGGCGGGTCATCACTGGATTAACGTCCACAAGCTCTGTGCTCCTCCCTCCTATGGTGGTGCTGGCCTACCTGATGTCCCGCTGTGCTACAAAGCAAGCCGAGTGATCAACTTCATTCACCTTTTCACGGCTTCAGTGGCTTCCGCAGTTCAGGTACGTGACGTTCTTGCCTCCTTGCATAACCCACATTTTTCCTTTCTTTCTTTAGTTCTCATGGATTGCTGTCCTTTCCCCCCTCCAAACTCCCACCTGCATATTCTGAAGCCCTCACTCACCTTCGCTCTCTCCCCCTCATTCGCTCCCCTCCCTCTTCAACTCTAGAGCTTCTTTCTGAACCCCTCTTCTTCAACTCCCTTGTTCATCCCCCATCTCCCCTGTTTTTCATTCCCCTCTTGGCTCCGAGCAGGTGTAGTAACTGTACAAGACCTCACTAACTCGGATCTATCCTGGCGCTCTTTCTCTGGCCTCCCCCTGCTATTCTCTCGTCCCCATCCGCCCATTTTGTCTATGATTCTCTGCTAACTGCACTTCTTTCGCTTTTCCCTGATCTTGTCTCCCCCACCGGTCTCGTCTCTGTCTTTTCTGCCCCTCTTCCGCTGCCGTTTTTCCTCCGACTCACAAACTCGGATCTTCCTCTCTCCTCTCTCTCCTCTAAATCTCTTTATCGTTTTCTAGTGCACCTTGCCACCCCTTCACCGCTTTCTATTCTGGAGGTTCCCCCTGCTTCTCTTCCTCTTGTCTGGGCCGCTGCCCGCTCACCCTTATCTGCCCCTCTTGAAATTAATACCCACTGGCTCTTTTTGCATAATCGCCTCCCTGTTCCGTATTTTCTCTTTCGCATGTCTCTCCTCTCCTCCCCTCTCTGCTCCTTCTGCGCACAGGAGGCAGACGTTTCTCACGTCTACCTTTACTGTCCCATCCTGATGCCTCTCCTCCACCAGGCTTTCCGGATTGCCAGTCGCTCTTGTTCTCAAGATCTTCCGTTCACTGCCTACAGACATCTTCTTCTGCGGGCTCATCCACCTACGCCTCTTCCGTCAGTATGTGCATATCTTTTCGTGCTGGTTAAGCACGTTATTTACGTATACCTTCAACAACTCCGCAGCGTTTCCTCGCCGGTCTCTTTACACCAGGCCAGCGCAGCACTTTTGTGCCATTTTCAAGATCGATTGCTTTCTCGACTCCGCCTGGAGTACCAGTCGGCTTCTTCCAGTCGTCGAGAAGCTACTTTCTATGCTACTTGGGCGCCGGCCGCTCCATGGTTTGCGGTTGATTCTGGACTGCTACACCTATCAGTACCCTAGGACATTCTACACCTCCTTTGCTGAGTTCCGTGGCACCCTGGTGCCCCTCCTCCACTCTACGACTCGTGCAATCCACACTACCGTTGAATTGTGAATGCTAATGCCGTCTCAGTGTATTTTCATGCTTACTCGTGTACATTACTTACTTTCACCCCGCCTGTATTATGTTGCTTTGGTGCCCTCGTTAAATAACTTGCACAATTGTGCACGCTGTGTTTTTATCTCATGTATGTAATGTTTTACCTTCACGGCGGTGTTTGTGCTGTTCTTTTTCTAATTGTGTACTATTGTTTCGCCTGTGTTATCCTGTAAATCATGCCCAGCCAATGTCATGTGACACGATGTGTTTCTCTCTGTCACTTCTGCAATTTTTATTCAATAAGCTTTGCTTGCAGCATTTGTTATTCATCCCCATTGTCATTGCAGTGTATATACCATCATGTTTTAACAGTTTTGTATTATTTCCCAGTGAGACGCCCAATACTGTACGTCTCCCTCTTATGTTTTCTTATGATAAATTAGAATAAAGCGATTTTGAAACCTTGCTTTATGGATCGGTGCATTATCCTGCTGGTACCAAGAAGGCTCGGTTCCATAATATTGCCACAGAGTTGGTAGGGCATTATTGTCCGGAATATCCAGGTAGACGTGCTGGTTAACCGGTTCGTCCACGATAACCAATGGGGCGGGACCATACCACGAAAGACACCCCCACACGAGTACACTTCCAGCTATAAACTTGACCGTAGAAACAGTACACTGTGGTAAATAGAGTTCCCCCGGGCTGCCGCCATATCCACACACGCCCATCAGACTTATGGATCCTGTATCTGCATCCACAAGTTCGAAGGACCCGTTTCCATTGATGTACGGTCCACGATAAATGTTATTTACACCAAGCTAAACGACGAGTAGCATTTCGAGTGGACATGAAAGGATTATGAGCAGCCGTACGACCACGGTATCCCATGGAATGGAGTTCTCTGCGAATGGTACGTGTACATACTGAACTTCCAGCATTTTTACTCACCTGTATACTGATGTCTTGTGCAGCGCTCCGTCGATTAGCTGTAACGACTCTCCTGAGGTTTCGACGTCCTCTGTCACTAATTTTCTTTGGTCTGCCGGTACGTTTTGCTGCTTCAGGCACGCCATGTGTCTTCCATGTATTCAGTACATCCAAAACAGTTGACTTGGGTATGTTTAAACGCCTCTCGGTTTCTCTTATGGACAACCCGTTAATACAACACCCAACAATCTTTCTTTTCTCGAAGTCAGTTCTCTCCCGCCGCGATATTTTCCCTCAACCTCACAGTGCGTTTTTATACCATTTGCAGCTGTACCGCGCATCTTAACATAGCAGCGGATACGTTCATTAGCTCTTGAACGGGTGTCCGGTGACTTTTGTCAATATAGTGTATGCAACGTGCCTGTGAGGTGACGTAAGAGTCAAAACAGCAAGTTGCAGCGATGAGCCAAGGTAGGTGTAGTTCTGACGGGAAAATATCCGACTCAGGAGCGGGCGGACGTTGGTTCGATTCCACCACGGGCCAAATATAATGATTTTATGCTATATCGGAAACCTGGGCTTCTGAGCACTTGGGCACCGGTGCGGCTTACTGTATTTCGTATTACATTTTTGGAGCAGCGTTTCTGAGGTCTATTTTTCTGGGTCTTATTTGCATGTAAAGAAAGAAAGTTTTGCTCGTTCCTAATTTTGTTTAGAAGATCAGAACCAAGATCCAGTGGTACTAAGAACTAAGTTATACGCCACGTCGTCCGTAAATGACGAAGTCAGTTTAAGGTTTTTAGTATCTTCTGTGGATTTTCTAACTCTTTCTTCCATTTTGGTTTCCTGGTTTTACTCCCATCATGGGCAACACTAAGGCCTATGAGTAGTTACCCGTCCCAAGCTCAGAGTTAACGGTTCTAAGGAAGAGGCCAGCGCCGTTAGACAAACACACCACCTGTGAATCATACGAGACTCGAACCCGAGCCTACATCGGACGACTAGTCAGAAACCTACGGCTCTGAAGAGTCGTCCTGCTGGTATTCCATTTTTCAATTTCAAAGGTAAATGTGTTTTATTTACAGGTCCTTAAGGGGCACCGATTTTTTTTCGCGTGTGTCTTTCAGATTACCGCTCTATGGAAGAGATGAATTCAGCATTTTGAATGTTTTTATGAATATGGAAATATTAAAAAGCAATGAATTATTTCATGCTTTTTCTGGAGTACTTGAAACAAAGTACAATTTAAAGATGGTAACATAAGATTAAAAATTATGATAAGGTAAAACCCGTTTAAGACGGAACCTTTATGAAATGGAAAGCTGCCCGAAACGGAACTTCTTTGTTTGGTCCCGAAGCGAAAGATGGAGGATTACGTGCTATTTAACCGGTCTAAAACGGAAGCTGCCTAACGAGAAATTGAAATGGCAGGAGAGTAAATGAAACAGAAAGTTTTCAAACATTTCAGTGCCGTCAAGTATTTTAATTGAATACAAAAACATTACACGACGAAGTGTAATGATGAATCCACACGAAGGTTGAAGATAACATAATTAAAGGGAGAGATTGCTTTTGGATTGTTTACACAAACACACACTGCAGCACACACACTGTTTGGCTTCTCCTTAAGCACGCAGTGCGCCTCAGGTTTAAGCCATGTGACCAGAGGTGTTCTCTTTGCTGGATTCAACGTCCAAAGACTTCGCATGTGGCTGTTTCGTAAGGATTCCAACGGCATGCTCCCATTTAATTCTCTAACTTTTATTCATTGAGATTGTTATTCACATTCTTAGTTTGTTGTGCGTGGTGTTCATTCCTTTGTCTGTTGCCATTGCGCCAAAGATAAACGTTCTCGATTTGGATACAAAGGTTAAGGTTATTGAAATTCACGAAAAACAAAATTTGAGTGTCAAGCACTTGGCAGAGAAGTTAAGCGCCAGGAAAACAGATATTTGTGACATTTTAAAACGAAAAAAGAAAAAGACGAAATGGAAGAGCAGTGGCGTAAAGGTAAACAGCTCAACAACAACTTTGCAACAAAGCCTTGTAATGAAGATCTTGACGAAATTTTTGAGCTTCATCAAACTGAAGAAAAAAACGATGACAGTGAGGTTGATGCAATACAGGAGGTGATAAAACAATATATGTAGGTTAAAACATGTAATCAAGCATTGCAAAATATTCAGGATATTTGAGATTTTGCACTTCTCTGTAGAGATCTGCACAGGCCTTATTTTGGTGAGCTCGGCTCGGCCCAAGCCCGTGCGTTTAAGGCACAGCCCAGCCCGGCCCGGCCAGGCCAGGCCCGTTCCAAATATTAGACACTCGGGTCCGTCAATTGCAACTCTTATTTAGGCCCGGGCCAGTCGCTGATGTGACATTTAGTATTATTGTCTTTCTATTGTATTTTATTAAATCGTGAAAATTAAATAATGAAATATTATTGAAAATATTTAGTTGAATATAAGCCTAAAAGTATTTACTAAACTTTATCAATTATCGAAGAATATGACATTTAAAGAGAGACAAAAAAGAAGACTAAGGACGTTCAAAATCTCCTTTTCTCTGTACTAGCAAGCGGTAACACTATAGAATTCAATCCCTATACAGATTAGGGATAGAGGAAACAATCGATGTCGTCCCACTCTCTCATACCAACACACACACGCACACCCCACATCAGTGCAGACACACCCCACATCACTGCAGACACACCCCACATCACTGCAGACACACCCTGTCCACCACTCCACACAACACACACACTCGCTAGGGGTCGAATCTTTTGTTTTAAACAAACCCCAAAGTAATTTTACCATCTTAATACCTACAGATGGTAAAAACACTGTGAGTGTCTCTCCTTGCTTTTCTGATTACGCCTTGGGCTGTGTCATGGAAGCAAGTAAAGCCAACAAAACGTTGTTTTTTTCTCTACCATTGCGATAAAAAGAATGAGTCGACTTGGCCCAGCGCATGCCGGCCCGGTCGTAAGTGTCTGGGAAAAGCCCGACCCGGCCCGTTCAGACCTCTACTTTGCTGAGGTATTCTTTCTATTTGTTGGGGGTTTAACTACCAGTGAGCAACTTAGTGGGCTATAAACAGTCGCCCGTCCCTAATTTAGGTTCACTGGTTCCAGGGAATGGAAAGAGCCAATGCCGTAAGACAAACACAGCATCCATGCCTCACCAGGACTTGAACCCCAACTCGAAGCCAGCGCTAAGACCATTACTCCACGGCAGTGGCCTCCGTGGTGTTTATGAATTATTTCAGTTAATGGGCAGTGCACGTACTTTCACTGAGCGTCATATTATAACTGTTACTGTATAGAAATCAATGTTGGATTATTTAAAAGATATAAATTCTGACTATTAGTTGATTACGGTAGTTACAAAAAATACATTCTCTTAATTAATCACTAATTATGTTGAATATGTTATTTGCAAGGCAAAACTCAAATGTTTACACTTCAATGACTTCCGTGGATGCACCTGTTTAAGATGGAAACCGTTCAAAACGGAAAACATATCCAGTCCCTTGGATTCGGTCTTAGACATGGTTTCACTGTATTTATGTTTTATTTGATAAAAAAAGAAAGCATAAATACAGAAATACAAAATTTATCAGATTAAGGTACAAATTTACAAATTTATCAGATTAAGGTACAAATTTACAAATTTATCAGATTAAGGGCTCAACTTTTTGCTTTTAGTGAGTAATTCAAATTTTGAACGTTAAAAGCAGGGACTTGCCAACAGGGGGTGGCAGGAGGGGCGACTGCCATCCCATAAATCTAAGTGGAGGGGCTGTATGTTTTGCCCCTCCAGTTTTAGCACCTAAAATATAAGTTCATTTAATTTAACAGAAAAAAAAAGCTTTCAAATTGTTTAAAAAACAAACGAAATGCTGGTGATTTTTATAGCGTTTTAGCAGTTTTTAATTAGCATTTTTACCTTTATGGTAAGGGAAAGAAAAAGAAAACAAAATATTACTGGGAAAAGAACCTCCCATGTGCTCCTGATTTTTTCTGCTCTGTTCTACGACTGGTTAATGAGTGGGGGTGGGAAAAGATATTTACCGGTAAAAGATATTTACAGGTATCCACCCATCATGTATCACCCATGCAACCCCTTTAACTCAACCCCTATTAAGTTTAGAAGAAAGTGAAGATTACAGGGGTCCACATTTTGGTGCGCTCTTGTTTGCTGCGTTTGGGGAAAATCGGAATGGCCCCTCCCCAGATGTTTGTTGGTGAGTGTTCGACCCCATAGAAAATACATTAGCTAAGTGGTCAGAATAATGTGACTCGACCCTGTATATACATGTGTATATATATATGCGCGAGCGCGACGTTCTGATATAGTTTTAGAGCTTTATTTAGAAAATAGGAAAATACTTTGGCCGGGTAGCGCAGTGGTCTAAGCGATGGCCTCTGATCATTCGTCCGAACGGGGTCCGGGTTCGAATCCCGGTGAGGCATTTTTTTTATTGGAGGTTTAACGACCACCGTGAGCAACTCAATGGGCTATAAGCAGTCGCCCATTCCTAATTTAGGGTCACTGGTTTCAGGGAAGGGAGAGAGCCAGTGCCGTAAGACAAACACAACATCCATGCCTCACCGGGATTCGAACCCGGACCCCTTTCGGACGAATGATCAGAGGCCATCGCTTAGACCACTACGCCACCGGGGCGGCCGGTGAGGCATGGATGTTGTGTTTGTCTTACGGCACTGGCTCTCTTCCTTCCCTGGAGCCAGTGACCCTAAATTAAGGACGGGCGACTGCTTACAGCCATTGGGTTGCTCACGGCGGTCGTTAAATCTTCAATAAAAAAAAATACCTTGCCTCCCCCCCCTTTCTGAAACGTTGACACGTCACTGGTTAAAAGTGAGCAACTTCTGCGAATATGTCTCCTGAATTCAATCAGTCTTCTACACTGCTTAAAATAATTAGGGAAGCATGTGACTTCGGCGACATTATGTAAGCCAGTCGTGTGATATCTTACCGAAACATGGAAAACGCAAGTCCAGGGTAACATTGACAGCCGAATCATGCATATCCTTATCTGTGACCGAAACATGGAAAACGCAAGTCAAGGGAAACATTGACAGCCGAATCATGCATATTCTTATCTGTGACCAAAACATGGAAAACGCAAGTCAAGGGTAACATTGGCAGCCGAATCATGCATATCCTTATCTGTGACGTCGTATAATACACAGATTGGGATAAAACAAAGGTTTTTCCGGAGCTCCTTTATTCTGCCGCACTTGTCATGACTTTTCTTTTCTTGAAGTCTTCCGTCCGAGCGTTCTCTCAACTGCATGATTTACCGGAATCAACGGCGTGGAGAACTATTTTCCGGCTGAAAACAGGTCAGACAGCTGGTGGTAGCAGAAACCATTGGTGTGTCACGAAGTGTCATTTCCCAAGTGTGGGCACGATTTCAGGGTACGGGAAATGTTCGAAGAATGCAAGGTCAAGACCGTCCACGCCGCCCCGGTGGCGCAGTGGTCCAAGGCTCTGGCCTCTGATCATTGGTCCGTAAGTGGTCTGGGTTCGAATCCCGGTCAGGCATGGATGTTGTGTTTGTCTTACGGCACTGGCTCTCTCCCTTCCCTGGAACCAGTGACCCTAAATTAGGGACGGGCGACTGCTTATAGCCCATTGAGTTACTCACGGTGGTCGTTAAACCTCACAAAAAAAAAAAAAAAAAAAAAAAAAAAGACCGTCCACGAGCAGCTACAGCAAGGGACGACTGTTATCTATTGTTAGCAGCCCGTTGGAGCAGGTGCGAAATGCTACTCAGCTCCAGAAGGAGTTTAGTAGCATTTCGCGCACGCTCTTGCGGATAGTTTGGTTTTCAACTCTAACTATCCGCAATCGCTTTCACCAAGGTGGCCTTCATGGACGTAGACCAACGGTGTGTGTGTACCTTTAACCGTACGACACCGTGTGGCCCGTAGAAACTGAGCTGCGGAACTTGGTGCTCGGGGACACGAGAAGTGGAGTGAAGTTCTCTTCTCTGACGAGTCAGTTTGGAGTCCGACAATCCATGAGTCCCTATGTAGAGGGAACTCGTCCCACGAAATAACCCAACTTTTGTGGATTAAACATCACATTACGGCAGATATGGATTGATGGTCGGGCTAGCATAAGTATCGGTGGACGTACGGACCTGTATGTCATCCGAAACGGCAGTCTGACTGCCTACAGATACAAAAATGAGATTCTCAGACCTCTCACCATGCCGTATGCCGTCAACGATTCGTTCTATTTTTGATATGATAACTCTCGACCTCAAAGAGCTGTGCTAATCGACAACATGCTTCATGATGAGGGAAACGAGAGTACGGGGTGTACTGCATACTGCCTTGACTTGAATCCAATTGAGCATGCTTTGAACGAATTTGGCAGACGTATTGCAGCTCCGTCGGCATATCAGTTTACTCTTCGTGAACTGGAGACTGCCTTAATTGAAGCGTGGTACTAACTTCATCAGTTCCACGCCACACAGGTGTGTAGCGGTGTTAGATGTTAGAGGGGACTACACACCCTAGGAGAGGTCAGATGCTACCTTCAAAAAGTCCGTTTTTTCTTGTTATTGCTTATTGTTGTATAGCATATCTCATCTTGTGCATTAAATGATAATATTGCATAAAAATTCGCTAATGTACTGTTTTTTACTCATATTACTGAGTATTTGACTGTGTCTTACATAAAAATAATACTTTACCTTCAACAAAGTCAGTCGCGCATGATTTTTCTTACAATATCCCCTGCTCCCCTAATTCTTTTAAGCAGTGTAGTCAAAATCATAGTAATTCTTAATTCGTATAATAATAGCAAACTTGATTCGTAATTTCGAGATATTTCTAGACGAAGTAATTCTTTCGATGAAAATTTCATTGCAAGCGTAATTATTTTCGCGGTCATTTTGCGGTTTATTCTGATTTCTCTAATAAAAATATGTAGCATCGAAAAGTTCATTTTGCTTACACATGGAATAGTTAAAATGTGTTTTTGTAATAAGGTTAGCCAATCGAATTAGGAATTCGATTAACTGCAAAGCTTTTCTATCAGCTTGATAATCAAACAAAGGATTCGCCTCCTCTGGAAAACTGTGTTTCAGAAATCACTAGGTAGACATTTTTTTCTTTTTTTGTGATTCTTAAACTTCTGAGACTTCATTAAAAGTAAGAGCTTCCTTAAATTAAAGATCTGCAGATCAAGAGGCTTCTGGTATTTGCATATTCTTAAGATCAAGCGAAAACTACTAATTAAGATTATGCGAAACATCAACAAAAATAATGTCCATGCTACACTTACTGATTGAAATTAGAGGTAGCTGCAAATATACTCACGGGACTCGGATTATTTCGTTCTGCTGTACTGGTATGGGTATGGGTATGGGGATAGGAATGACTGTTGTACTGGGCCTCCGTCCGCTGAATGCTTTGGCAACTGCGTAAGCTGTAATTAGCTTCTTAAGTTTGAAGTAATGGAAGGCTTCCACAGTGCTAAAAGACATGAGAAGAAAAATCACAGAAAATTTCCATTTTCCTCCAGTGTATCTCGAGGCGTCTCCATTGCTCATCTTTGCCCACTGCACCTTAACAAAAAGAAAAACTCGCTTTTAAAAACAGTAGAATCATTTTAATTCCGACATACACTTATATTACGTTTCTTATCACGATATATGAAAATGAAAAAATTCAGTAGGAAGATATCACAAGAAAAACGTTCTTAAGAACCGCATTGCTCGTACTCAAAATAAAGCACAAGTTTTAATGCCCTCTGAATAAAATAAAATATTCAAATAGAAGGGAGCATAAAATTTCTCAGATTTTATTTTAACTAAAATGTATTTAAATCATCAGATTTTAACTTCCGTAAAGTTACTCAGTGTTCATCAACGCTATACTGGAGCAAACTGATAACAGATGTTTAACAATAGATTAGTAGAACTAAACTAGATAAAAACCCACGATAAGGTTTACGTAAAACTCAACTTGAAACAAAAGTTTAACACACTGATAACTTGTCCATAACTTATAATGAATTCAGCTTTCTTCTAAGCTTTTTCTAATGCTTGTTGTTTGTTAATTATATCATGAATAAACTTTCCTGCTAGTAGTGTAGTAATAATAATGAACAAGCTTTTAACTGCTAATAATGTTGTAGTAGTAATTAATATGAATAAATTCTTATGCTTGTTGTTAATAATAACAACTAATGAAATAAACCTAACAGCCAGACAGAGATCTGACAAAACTATGAACTGAGAAAAACGTACTTACAACAAAAGCTTTATTCATCGAAAGTCCTGGTATCCTCCAACATACAACGAAGCTCTACTCACATAAACGAAGATCTCTTTACACATAAAAGCTCTCTCACGTAACACAAACAAAAGCTCTCCTCCACATAAACAAACGCTCTCTGGCACATAAACAACAGCTCTCCTAGGTATCGTTGAACGCGCCTATTTATACTGGTTACCACCACGTCATGACTTACACTCATTGCCAGATCTCATTCAGCGGGAGAAATAACATCTCGTTCAGTAAGAAAATAATTTACATAGTAAAATAAAATAACCAGAGATAGTAAAAATCAAAAGGAAAGTGAATCTAGAGTATACGTTACAAACTATAGTTGATAATTTAGCTCATTGACAACAAAGCTGACAACTACATATTATTTTATCATCCCCTTCTCACAGCAGCATAGGCCATGTATATATTCCTTTTCCTGACCCGATGAATTTCCAGTGAATTCTTACCTAACGTTCAGTTCGCAAAGTAAGAAAGAACGTAACGTTCTGATTAAACATTTGCGTAAGAGACCGTAAACAAAATGAAAAATTGAGCAGGTAACACCCATCACACTTTTATCTTTTCAAGTGCCTAAAGGTTTCGGATGATATTTTAACCATTTGAGGTGGAGATAAAGACATATCCAATGCAGGTTTCTGCTTATAGATGACACTGAAAATCGCGCTGTTTTTGAGACTCCTTCTTGTGGAGGTCTTAGTTTTGTGAGTGAATTTCGTGGTCTTTCCCTTAGCAGATGGTGATTTCTGAAACATCTGTCAGCATCTCAGATTACCAGTATATGATTTCTGATTTACATAAGTTTGCGGGCGGAAGAGCCAATAAACTGTAAGTGCTGTAAATAATAACTGACATTCTAAGCAGGAGTCTGTAACCGCTCAGTCATTATTGTTTTTATGAAAACTTTTAATATTCAAGGGAAAAAGTAAGGAAGTGCCACGTTTCCAGTGCTTGATGTACGTTGAGCGCCACCTATTAACGATATGCAATACTACTCCAACACACGAAAATTTTGTTTTCTCAAATTTGCAAGCCGGTGACTATAGTTCAGTGTCTTCTTCGTCCGAGTGCAAATTTTCACGAGTCAGGAAACATTTCTTGTATGTGAACTTATGTAACTCAATTTTCACCATTGCAAGTATAGCAGCAAATGTTCACTTGGCACACACCTTAAACGTTTTAAAATCACTGCTGTAACGAAGTATAGCAGCGAATGTTCACTTGGCACACACCTTAAACGTTATAAAATCACTGCTGTGACGAAGTATAGCAGCGAATGTTCACTTGGCACACACCTTAAGCGTTATAAAATCACTGATGTAACGAAGTATAGCAGCGAATGTTCACTTGGCACACACCTTAAACGTTATAAAATCACTGCTGTAACGAAGTATAGCAGTGAATGTTCACTTGGCACACACCTTAAACGTTATAAAATCACTGCTGTAACGAAGTTTCGCATCACCGAACATAGTGATATTTGTGCATACGTAAATGAAATGTTGATTCACATAGAGTATCATGAAGTATCTTAGTATTCTTTAATAATGTAAAAAGTGCAACAATTTTTGCCTTTGAACATTTGCCTAATATTTATTTAAACAAATCATCATCATCGTTATCAACCAGTATCAATACTATGCTGGATAAATATGTCTCCCACATTTCTTCCACAACTTTGCGTCTTGAGCCAGTCTTCCAGGTCACTCCGACATGCTGCCGAATTTCATCCACAGATCTCACACATGGTCTCCCTCTGGGTCGTTTCTTGTCCCTTTTAATAAAGTCTAGTGTTTCAGTTGTCCAACGGTGGTCAGCTTTCTAGCAGTATGTCCAGCCCATTGCCGTTTCATGGACCTCCATCATGATGCCATCTGTCGTCATTTTCCTTATCCACGAGTTCCTCTTCCTATGCTTCATGGATATATCGAGCACGCACATCTTCATGCTTCTTTCAATATCTTGCAGATTCTAGATATCTTCTTTAGTTAAGATCTATGTCTCTGATCCATAAGTAAGAACTAGAAGTATGCATTAATTAACCACTTTTCTCTTAAAACATAATGGTAAATTGTTCTTGAAAATTGTACTGTTTCTTCCAAATGCTTTCCAACCAAGTTTTGTGTGTCGATAAATTTCTTCATCAATGTGGCTCTCGCTTGATATTTGTTGCCCAAGGTAAACTGATTAATCGATTACCTTTATATGTAGGCAAATGGATTTACCAAATATGATTGAAACGTCTTGTATGATTTTTCCTGCAGGCATACTGCAGGAATTCCAATGACTTTAAAAATTGAAGATTGTTTTGATCGGTTGTTAGAAATTGCTGCGAAAACTAGAAGTATGGTAAGTAGGACTTTCCTCAAGAAATAGGCTTATCATATTTTTTTTATTACTTTTCTTAGTACCTCTGTGATATGATTTTTTACCATTAAAGTGAAAATATAAATGATGAGAAACGTTTAATAGAAGCAAAACGAAAAGAAATATAAAACTCAAAGCATGAATCGGGGGCAAACATTAAACTGATTAGAAATAATTATGCATATTGTTATATTCTGAGGGCATCCAGTTAATAAATTTAGTAAGCGTGAGATCATTCCTTTGCTCAAAATTGCACAGTGATAAAATGCGAGGTTTCACTGCATGCGATCCCCAATGAGCCAAGGAGAAGCCGAACATTCAAAATTAAATAAATTTGAAGGAAAGGCAGAGAAGAGCTAAAATATCGATGACACACACACATTTATTCCCGATAATAAATGAAATGAACAAACGTAGGATTTTTAGTGCTTATGGCAACGTTCTTGGCCGTGGTGCAGTAAATCAAATAATTTATACATTTATATGATATAATGTAATCAATGATAGACTCTTTGCCAAAATAATCCCCAAAGCACCCAGAAGGAGTCATCCAATCCAGATGAAAAGTGGTATGTGCAATGTACAAGGATAGAAAAGGACATGATTGCAATTCCAAAGAAGTTGGGCCATTTATTCTGATAAAACAGCTACACGAATGGAATAAGTCAGTACGTTGCAGAGCCACCTCTGGCTCGGATACAAGCGGTTATCCGGCGTTGCTAGACGCATACAGTTCTCAGATACTATTCTGAGATACAGCATGATATATGGTGTCCAAATTACAGGCTAGTTTACTGACATTCCGGGAGGCCGTAGGTGGCATCACATCGTGTCCAAATATGTTGGACCGGAAAGAGGTCAGGCGATCGTGCTAGCCATGTAACGGCATCGAGATTACGGATGCAGACCTGCAAGAGCCATGCCGTGTGGGGCCGGGCATTATCCTGTTGAAAAAATGCTCCGTGATGCTGCGATAGAAAGGAAATGCAACACAACAGGTCGTAGAATGTCGTGAACATACCATTGAGCCCTGCGGGTGGTACGGAGGACTACCAAGGGTGTCCGGCTATCGTAGGAAATGGTTTCTCAGATAGCCACTCCAAATGTGCCAGCCGTGTGTCGTTCCACGGTAAAGGCAGCATCCGTGCGCTGGCTGTCAGGTCTCCAGACACGTATGCGCTGCTCATCGGTGCCAAGTGGAAACTGTGACTCATCACTAAAAACAACTCGATGCCACTGGACACTATCCCACGGCGATCAGGCCCGACCGCACTGCAACCGGTGCCGGCGATGCTCGATGTTCAGTGGTAGGCTATTTCTGTACCTGTTGACCAACCGACCTCTCTCAGCCCAATTATACGTCCTCTTTCAAACTCACTCAACTGCTCGTACTGTGTACGGATCTGACGTGGAGGCATCCACACAGTCCGTGGAGGTTAGTGCAACTGCAATCCCTTTCAAACTTGTCCCTGCGTGCAAGCTTTGCTCTTGATATACCCTCCTCGATGCACGGTTCCCATGCACTATCGCTGGCCATTATGTCGTCATTGGTCGTCCTCTTTTAATCGTTTGCATGTCCGGCTCTGAGGTACTTGCCCGCGGAGTTTCATCAGGATCGAAGGACTTCCTCGAGGTTCTTCAGGGGTTTTTGGGGGGGGGGGGGCGGCAAATAGTGTATATATATATATATATATATATATATATATATATATATATATATACTGCCCGAAAATGAAAAAAAGAACACCATTAAAAATTGCACTGCTGCATCTATGAGATTTGTGTTGTAACAACAACTTGTTAAAAAAGGAAAGGCATCACACGTGTGAAGTGATTCAATGTTTATTTAACCTTCTAATGCGTATTACAGTGTTAAAGTGTACAGAAGGCACATTTTAATAAGGTGTTGTACTTTCTCCAGCACTACAGGCTTCCAATCTGGCATGCAATCGGTCGTACAAATGCTGGATATCACGCTGGGAGATGACATTCCATGCGCTTTCAACTTGGATGAGAAATTCAGAGATGGTCGCTGCCAGCCAGGGTTCGCGGGAGACCTATTGTCCGGTTCCATGCGCTTTCAACTTGGATGAGAAATTCAGAGATGGTCGCTGCCAGCCAGGGTTCGCGGAAGACCTATTGTCCGATTTCATGCGCTTTCAACTTGGATGAGTAATTCAGAGATGGTCGCCGCCAGCCAGGGTCCGCGGAAGAGCCTTTGTCCGATCCATTCAAAGACATGCTCGATTGGAGACAAGTCAGGAGAGCATATTGGCTAAGCGAGTTGATGCACAGTCTGAAGAATATCTTCCAACAAACGATTCTGTATCTTTCTGGTAGACACCCTTGGTATGACAGAGGATCGAATTTGTGACGCTATAGCAGTCCGCTATGCCAACGCCGCCCTCCTGATACGCCGATCTTCTACAGCGCCCGAAACTCTGTTGCCCGGATCCACGTCATCTAGCCTGCGAATGCTTCTCTAAACACCGATGCCACCCTCTTACCACGGTCATTACCTGTCGTCTCACTCGATCCACAATTTGACGGAAGGACCAACTTCTTTCCCGCAGACCCACTATACGGCCTCGTCCGAACTCTGATAACTGAACAAATGTTGTGCACCTGCATCGTCCAAGTATGGTAGCTTCTTCAACGAGCCCTGAACAACATGATACTAGATGGATGACTTCGTTCTACACGACCCAGTCCTTAAATACGCGCTGCATATATTTGCATGTTGTCGTCCGCAGTGACGTCATTATTTCATCTAATGACATTCCAACTTCGATCACAGTTACTGCTGTCATTAACAATTAACATACTCTAATAGGATGGTCGTATCGACATTCCTTCTGGATGTTCTTTCTTCACTTTCCGGCAATACATATCATCATCATCGTCAACCATTATCAATCCACTGCTGGACGAAGGTCTCCCCAAGTTTCCTCCACAACGGTCTGTCTTGTGCCAGTCTCCTCCATGTCACTCCCGCATATTTACGAATTTCATCCACCCATCTCCCATGTGGTCTTTTTCTGGGTCTTTTCCTGTCCCTTGGAATCCAATCTAAAATTTCGGCTGTCCATCTATGGTCTGTCCTTCTGGCAGTATGTCCAGCCCATTGCCATTTCAGGGATTTAACTCTGATCATGATGTCTTCCACTCTCGTCATTTTTCGGATCCACGAGTTCCTCTTCTTATCTCTCCTGGTTATACCAAGCCTGCACCTCTCCATGCCTCTTTGAGTTGTCTGCAGCCTTTGTATGTCTCTTTTAGTTAAGGTCCACGTCTCTGCACCATACGTAAGCACTGGAAGCATGCATTGATCAAACACTTTTCTTTTAAGACATAATGGCATATTGCTGTTGAAAATTATGCTGTTTCTTCCAAAAGCTCTCCAGGCAAGTTTTGTACGCCGATTAATTTCTTCATCAATGTGACCCTCACTTGATATCTGCTGTCCAAGATAAACATACGTATCTGTTATCTCCAGTTTTTCTCCATCAATCGATAAATATGCATTTCTTGTAAAAGCATTGAACATCACTTTTGTCTTCTGAAAGTTCATTTTTAATAACACTTCTTTACTCTTGTCAGCAAGATCCTGGATTATACTCTGCAGCTCTGATGGGGTAGTTGCAAAAATGACTACGTCATCAGCAAAACGAAGGTGGGTTAGATAATCTCCATTAATCTTTATCCCTTTGTTTTCCCAGTTCAGTGATTGAAAGACATTTTCCAATGTGGCATTAAAGAGCTTCGGAGATATGGTGTCACCTTGTCTCACTCCTTTCCAATTTTTATGTGTGTTGTATTTTCAAACAGCCGAATCTTTGCACTTGCATTTTCATAGATGTTATTAATAATATTAATGTATGCATCTTCAATACCGCAGGATTTCAGAGCCGTGGTAACTGCTGATGGTTTCACCGAATCAAAGGCTTTTTCATAATCGATAAAAGCCATGCACAATGGAAGTTCATATTCCCTCGCTCTTTCAATTAGTTCTCTCAGTACGTGGATATGATCTATTGTGCTGTAGCCACTCCTGAATCCAGCTTGTTCTCTCGGTTGAGCCATGTCCAGTGTTACCTTCAAGCGGTGTGAAAGAACTTTAGTGAAGATTTTATAAACCACTGATAGGAGGCTGATAGGTCTGTAGTTCCTGAGATCCTCAATGTCACCTTTTTTATGTAGCAGGATCATTGTAGCATTGTTCCAATCCTCAGGAATTTTCCCTTCATTAAGGCATCGAGTGAAAATTTGGGCGAGTACTGTTTCGATTTCTCCACTTGCTTCTTGTATGATGTCTACAGTAATTCCATCTTCTCCTGGAGCTTTTCCCCTCTTCATGTTCTTGATTGCATGTGCAACTTCTGCTGGAAGGACTGGAAGAACTCTGGTACTGGTACCTTTCATGTTGTCTGGAGTACATGTATCATCCCTTTCATATAATTTGGAGTAGAAATCTTTCACTCTTGTCAAAATTTCGCCTCTATTTCTTGTTACAGAACCATCTTCTTTTCTCAGAGCCATAATCTGTTTTCTTCCCTTACTGAGATGTCCCTTTGCTATCTTTAGGCTTTGGTTGTTTTCAATTGCTTTCCTCACCAGCTCACAGTTGAATTTCCTTACGTCTTCAGTGATACTTTTTCGTGCTGTTTTGCATAGCTCTATATATTCCACTTTGGAAGTCACATCTTCTTTAGTTGTCCTCATCTCTCTTCTTTTTTGCATCAACATTTTGGTTTTTTCTGATGATTTGTTCACATACAATTTGTTCTTAGACCCAGCTAATTTTGTTGCTGTTTCCATAAGAGCTTTGGTTACTTTTCTGTTAACTTCCGAAATATCCACTTCTTCCGATGTTAGGCCTTCTAAAGCAGAGAATCTGTTCTTCAGTTCCAACTTGAAAGTATTTTGGTGTTTTTTAAGGTTGGTTATGTCAATACATTTTGTTTGTCTTATGAGCTTGCCACGTTCCAGTTTAGTGTTGAGGTGCATCTTACATCTCACCAATCTATGGTCACTACCTGTGTTGAACTTGTTCAGCACACTGCAGTCTTCGATGACGAATTTTTTGTTACACATAATAAAATCAATTTCACTTGTCGTCCCAATTGGATGTCTCCATGTCCATTTCCTGTGTGGCTTTTTCTTGAGAAAGGAATTCAAGATGAAAAATCCTTCTGCCTCTGCAGACTCAACGAGAGTATTTCCACGCTGGTTTCTGTTGCCGTGACCGAATTTACCTACTGAAGTTTCATTCTGTTGCCGTTGCCCTATTTTTGCATTGAAATCTCCCATAATTATCTTCAAGTGCTGCTTACCTTTATTATTTAGATGACGAATTTCCTCATAAAATTCTTCAATTTCTTCTTCAGGATGACTTGTGGTGGGTGCATAAGTTTGAATAATCTGAGCCTGGTATCTTCTCGATAGTTAGATAACGAGTCGTGCAGCTCTGTCAGAGGAACTTTCAACTTCTACCACTTTATCCTTCAGTTTCTTGTTTATTATAAATCCAACACCACTAGTTCTACCAGTATCTGTCCCACGATAATAGAAGAGATGTCCACTTTTCAGTTCAATGAGATCTTCTCCTTTTCTCCTTACCTCACTTAGCCCGACGATGTCCCACTTGATCCTTTGTAGTTCCTCTTCCAATTCAAGAAGCCTTGAATCAGAAGATAGGGAGCGTCCGTTGTAGGTAGCCAAGGTCAGCATCAAATGGCAGCCTAGTCCGGTCCTCCGGGGATTCTTAGCACCCTCTGCCTTCATGTCGCACTGGCCGCTGCCTTGGCCAGGTACATTCCAGCTGCCGGAGACTGAGGGCCAAGATTTAAGTTGTAGAGTCATTTTGGAGGTGTTTGGCCATAACTCACCACGCTGGCCAAGCGGGTTGGTGAGTGTGGGATAGCATTTCCTCTGATCCCGATGGTATAGTTATACCGCTATTGGCGGCCGTTCGTCAGAGCCCCTTTAGTGGGTACAGGATGCACCACGAGAAGGCGGGGTTGACATTTGTCAAGGAGAATCTGTGATGTTACGCATCACCTGACCTTACATCCCAATACATATATATATATATATATATATATATATATATACACTGGGATGTAAGGTCAGGTGATGCGTAACATCACAGCCTCTCCTTGACAAATGTCAACCCCGCCTTCTCGTGGTACATCCTGTTCCCACTGAAGGGGCTCTGACGACCGCCAATAGCGGTATAACTATACCATCGGGATTAGAGGAAATGCTATCCCACACTCACCAACCCGCTTGGCCAGCGTGGTGAGTTATGGGTAAACCCTTGCAAAATGACTCCACAACTTAAATCTCGGCCCTCAGTCTCCGGCAGCTGGAATGTACCTGGCCGAGGCAGCGGCCAGTGCGACATGAAGGCAGAGGGTGCTAAGAATCCCCGGAGGACCGGACTAGGCTGCCATCTGATGCTGACCTTGGCTACGTATAACGGACGCTCCCTATCTTCTGATTCAAGGCTTCTTGAATTGGAAGAGAAACTACAAAGGATCAAGTGGGACATCGTCGGGCTAAGTGAGGTAAGGAGAAAAGGAGAAGATCTCATTGAACTGAAAAGTGGACATCTCTTCTACTATCGTGGGACAGATACTGGCAGAACTAGTGGTGTTGGATTTATAATAAACAAGAAACTGAAGGATAAAGTTGTAGAAGTTGAAAGTTCCTCTGACAGAGCTGCACGACTCGTTATCCAACTCTCTAGAAGATACCAGGCTCAGATTATTCAAACTTATGCACCCACCACAAGTCATGCTGAAGAAGAAATTGAAGAATTTTATGAGGAAATTCGTGATCTAAATAATAAAGGTAAGCAGCACTTGAAAATAATTATGGGAGATTTCAATGCAAAAATAGGGCAACGGCAACAGAATGATACTTCAGTAGGTAAATTCGGTCACGGCAACAGAAAACAGCGTGGAAATACTCTCGTAGAGTTTGCAGAGGCAGAAGGGTTTTTCATCTTGAACTCCTTTTTCAAGAAAAAGCCACACAGGAAATGGACATGGAGACATCCAAATGGGACGACAAGTGAAATTGATTTTATTATGTGTAACAAAAAATTCTTCATAGAAAACTGCAGTGTGCTAAACAAGTTCAACACAGGCAGTGACCATAGATTGGTGAGATGTAAGATGCACCTCAACACTAAACTCGAACGTAGCAAGCTCATAAGACAAACAAAATGTATTGACATAACCAACCTTAAAAAACACCATAATACCTTCAAATTGGAACTGAAGAACAGGTTCTCTGCTTTAGAAGGCCTAACATCAGAAGAAGTGGACATCTCTGAAGTTAACAGAAAAGTAACCAAAGCTCTTATGGAAACAGCAACAAAATTAGCTGGGTCTAAGAACAAATTGTATGTGAACAAATCATCAGGAAAAACCAAAATGTTGATGCAAAAAAGAAGAGTGATGAGGACAACTAAAGAAGATGTGACTTCCAAAGGGGAATATATAGAGCTATGCAAGACAGTACGAAAAAGTATCACTGAAGACGTAAGGAAATTCAACTGTCAACTAGTAAGGAAAGCAATTGAAAACAACCAAAGCCTAAAGATAGCAAAGGGACATCTCAGTAAGGGGAAAAACCAGATTATGGCACTGAGAAAAGAAGATGGTTCTGTAACAAGAAATAGAGGCGAAATTTTGACAAGAGTGAAAGATTTCTACTCCAAATTATATGAAAGGGATGATGCATATACTCCAGACATCGTGAAAGGTACCAGTACCAGAGTTCTTCCAGTCCTTCCAGCAGAAGTTGCACATGCAATCAAGAACATGAAGCGGGGAAAAGCTCCAGGAGAAAATGGAATTACTGTAGACATCATACAAGAAGCAAGTGGAGAAATCGAAACAGTACTCGCCCAAATTTTCACTCGATGCCTTAATGAAGGGAAAATTCCTGAGGATTGGAACAACGCTACAATGATCTTGCTACATAAAAAAGGTGACATTCAGGATCTCAGGAACTACAGACCTATCAGCCTCCTATCAGTGGTTTATAAAATCTTCACTAAAGTTCTTTCACACCGCTTGAAGGTGACACTGGACATGGCTCAACCGAGAGAACAAGCTGGATTCAGGAGTGGCTACAGCACAATAGATCATATCCACGTACTGAGAGAACTAATTGAAAGAGCGAGGCAATATGAACTTCCATTGTGCATGGCTTTTATCGATTATGAAAAAGCCTTTGATTCGGTGAAACCATCAGCAGTTGCAATGGCTCTGAAATCCTGCGGTATTGAAGATGCATACATTAATATTATTAATAACATCTATGAAAATGCAAGTGCAAAGATTCGGCTGTTTGAAAATACAACACACATAAAAATTGGAAAAGGAGTGAGACAAGGTGACACCATATCTCCGAAGCTCTTTAATGCCAATTGGAAAATGTCTTTCAATCACTGAACTGGGAAAACAAAGGGATAAAGATTAATGGAGATTATCTAACCCACCTTCGTTTTGCTGATGACGTAGTCATTTTTGCAACTACCCCATCAGAGCTACAGAGTATGACCCAGGAACTTGCTGACAAGAGTAAAGAAGTGGGATTAAAAATGAACTTTCAGAAGACAAAAGTGATGTTCAATGCTTTTACAAGAAATGAAGATTTATCGATTGATGGAGAAAAGCTAGTGATAACAGACACATACCTTTATCTTGGACAGCAGATATCAAGTGAGGGTCACATTGGTGAAGAAATTAATCGGCGTACAAAACTTGCCTGGAGAGCTTTTGGAAGAAACAGCATAATTTTCAAGAGCAATATGCCATTATGTCTTAAAAGAAAAGTGTTTGATCAATGCATCCTTCCAGTGCTTACGTATGGTGCAGAGACGTGGACCTTAACTAAAAGAGGCATACAAAGGCTGCAGACAACTCAAAGCAGCATGGAGAGGTGCATGCTTGGTGTAACCAGGAGAGATAAGAAGAAGAACACGTGGATCCGAAAAATGACAAGAGTGGAAGACATCATGATCAGAGTTAAATCCCTGAAATGGCAATGGGCTGGACATACTGCCAGAAGAACAGACCATCGATGGACAGCCGAAATTTTAGATTGGATTCCAAGGGACAGGAAAAGACCCAGAAGAAGACCACATGGAAGATGGGTGGATGAAATTCGAAAGTATGCGGGAGTGACATGAAGGAGACTGGCACAAGACAGACCGTTGTGGATGAAACTTGGGGAGACATTCGTCCAGCAGTGGATTGATAATGGTTGGCAATGATGATGATGATGATGATGATGATATATACACTATATTGACAAAGTCACCAGAAACCTAGAAGAAAAGCACAACATAGCATTTATTGACATACATTAGTACGGTGTCGGTCCACCTTTGGTCTTAATGCATGCACTGACCCGTCGAGACAGGCTTTCGATAAGGTTTTGGAACACAGCGATAGCTATGCGCTTCCATTCAGTACACAATGCTACCGCTAACTGTTGCTTAGTAGTAGGCCTTGGTTCCGAACTTCTTCGACGGCGCTCTAATTCATCCCATAGGTTCTCTATGGTATTAAAATCAGGGCTATGCACTGGCCAGTAAACACACGAGACGGAATTATCGTCAAATCACGCCGTAACAGTGAATTATTCTGCTGGTACCAACAAGGCTCGGTTCCATGGTATTGCCCCGAGTTGGCAGGACAAAATTGTCTAGAATATCGAGGTAGGCCTGCTGGTTAAAATGTTTGTCCACGATAACCAATGGGTCGCGACCATACCACGAAAAACACCCCCACACGAGTACACTGCCAACTCCAAACTTGCCCACAGGAATAGTACACTGTGGTAAATAGCGTTACCCCTGCTGTCTCCATACCCACACACGGCCATCAGACTGATGGATCGTGTATCTGGATTCATCAGTCCATATGACACGTTTCCATTGATCTACGGTCCACGATAAATGTTCTTTACACCATTCTAAACGACGAGAAGCATTCCGAGTGGAGATGAAAGGCTTATGAGCAGCCGCACGACCACGGTAACCTATGGAATAAAGTTCTCTGTGAATGGTACGTGTGCATACCGAGGTTCCAGCATTTTTACTCACCTGTACACTCAGGTCTTGTGCAGTACTCCATCGATTAGCTGTAACGACTCTCCTGAGGCTTCGACGTCCTCTGTCACTGATTTTCTTCGGTCTGCCGGTACATTTTGCTACTTCAGGCACGCCATGTTTGCCACTTATTCAGTACATCCAAAATAGTTTACTACTTGGGTATGTTTAAACCCCTCTCGGATTCTCATATGGCCAACCCATTAATATAACACCCAACAATCTTTGCTTTCTGAAAGTCAGTTCTCTCCCGCCGCGACATTTTCACTCAACCTCACAATGCGATATGATCGCGGTCAGCTGCAGGCTTGTTTTTATACCGTATGCTGCGGTGCTGCGCATATTAACAACGCAGAGGATCCGTTGATTTGCTTTTGAAGGGGTGTTTGGTGACTTTTGTCAATGTAGTGTATATTACATATATATATCACTTACGACATAAATTGTACAGAATGTTTCTGGATTAGTGATTCAATATTTTGTCCCACCGAGAACACCAAGAAACTGAACCTACTAATGAGTTTTATCTTTGTAAGAGAAACGTGCCTATGAAACATATTTTACTTAATTTTAAGGTACGTCTAGTGGACCAGTTATCTTATGCTCTGTGTCTTGACCTGTCACCCGAGCTGGTCCTGTGCCGAATTCCCGAATGAGGCACGCGCTGTGCGCCTGTATGATAGCGTTTCTCCCTACCACCCCGAAATCAGCTCCCAATATTAAGGACGGGAGTCTGTTTACAGAGTTAGATCTTTAGGATGATCGTTAAACTGTGAAAAAAAAAAGAAAAAAAAACTAATAAGGAGAGCAACAATGGTTAATATAATGATTCATAGTGTTGTTAAAGAATGACAAAGTAACTGACCAGAACAGATAATTTTGGAAATGTACCAATGATTCGGTTATCAATCATAGATGGACTACGAAAATGCTTTAGATTAATGTATTCCGTTAGATATCACTTGCAGTATCTTAAAACCGCACGTTTTGTAAAATAATCTATTTTATTGCTCCGAAGTAGAATATATGCCAAAACTTGCATCAGATATTAAAAATATATCACATAATTTTCGGAAATTAAGAAATATTCCTATGAATGTATTCAGAGTTCAATAACTTTTTTGGAACTTTTAAATGCCGCGGAGTTCAAATGTCTCTAAAAAAGTTACTGAACTCTGAATACATTCATAGGAATATTTTTTAATTTCTGAATATTATATATTTTTCAATACCAATGGCTGAGCGCGTGCTTTCTGACTGTTCATCCGAGTGAGAACAGCTTCGAGTCTTTGGGGAGGTTATGGGTAATGTGTTTTTCTGACAGCACTGGCTCTGTTCCTGCCTTGGATCCAGTGGCCCGAAATTAGGGACGGAGACTGCTTATAGCTGTCGCCAGTCCTTAAGGTGGAACTAACAAAAAATATAAATTGGAAGTCATTTATATTTTTCATTGAAAACTTTCCAGAATTTATTCTGGGAATAAAAGGAAACATTACCGTAGTTAATTCTATCATATTGCATTAATACGAAATTTCAAATACATTCTTACTTTCAAGAAAATAATTTTAATTCTCTAATGAAGTGGTCGTTATTAACTCACGTTATAATGTCCAATAAGTTGTTCCCCACAATAAGCCTAACATTTCTTTCCCGTTTTAACAAGTATGATGATTTTGTGTTCAGAGGTACACCAGAGAAAAAACAATTAATGAACTGACTTTCAAATTTGGTGATTGGAGTCACCAGTTTATTTTCTGAGTAGAAAAGTAGAAGATCTATAGCTACTAGAACTCCTAGTATAAAGGGCCGCGGGTAGCCTAGTGGGCAACGTTCGTGACTGCCTCGGAAAGGACCTCAGATTTTATCCCAGGCAGGTGTGAACGCTCGATCCACTAAATGTCCGCCGTGCGTCGGATGGGCACGTTAAGCCGTCGAACCCCGGGTACTGGCCCCCGGTAATAAATAACGGCGTCTTCCTCCCCCTTTCTGCTTCGCTTCCGTGTCAATTTCCTATCGGGCACTTTAGCCCAAATCTCCTAGCTTCCTATTTCTAAGAGTTGTTTAAGACCTGGGGTCAGACACTCCCTTCCTAAAATCCTCTACATATGATCACTCCTAGTATAAGATTTTGCAGTATATATATTTGTGCACATTCAAAGACCGAGTGAACATTAATTCAATCGCCACCCCGGGGGCGCAGTGGTCTAAGCGCTGGCTTGTGACCATGTGTTCGTAAAGGGTCCTGGTTCGAATCCCGGTAAGGCATGGATGTTGTGTTTGTCTTGCGGCATTGGTTTTCTTCTTTCCCTGGAACCAGGGGCTCTAAATTAGGAGCGTACGACTGCTTATAGCCCATCAAGATGCTCACGGTAGTCCTAAAACCTTCAAAAAAAAAAAACTAACGCAAGGAAGATTTTTACAGCTCATGTGGTCCCTGCACTTATACCAATTATCAAGGCTTGACTAAATGCCAGTCATGGCTCAGGGAAGGAGAAGTAATGCGAATTCAGACGTAACGTTCAATACGAAAAACATAATGAGAAACAATTGTTACACGGCACTAGCAGTGTTCCTGCCGAGTCGGCCGGTAACGGTGCTTGGGACCTGAAGTACAATTTAGTTGGCCGCGGCACCAGGTGAGAATCTCAGGTGCACTGCTGCACTCAAAGATTCACACCAGAACATAAAAAATGAAAAGTTGAAGAATGACCCGAAGCACAAGGCTTGTGTGAATCCACCGTGTGAACAAAATAACAACAACAAATAAAAAATAAAATAAACTAAAAAAAATGATACTTTGGGATCAGAGTTGTGATGAGGTTCACCCGCAATCACCAATTCGTGACTGAGTGTAGTGGTCCGGATCTTACTCCGGTACATTCAATCCCCAACCAGCCACTACAACACTCACTTTCGCAAATAACACATGATTCTCAAATACACAACACAACATTTAATAACGTTCTGCGAGATTTAAACAGATACGGCGCTCTCTGGGCGTATAGACAATTGCCCCTCTTATGTGGGCAGCATACGGTGTCACACATTACTGTCGGAAGACACAAGCCGACTGAGTCTCCACCGGACTATCTGAACAAGAGATACTACTCGTTTACACACTAAATAGAGCTGCAGGTGATATTCATATACAATTGCTTAGAGAATGAAAAAAAATTATATGCAAACGATCACATTAAAAATACTCGCGACACAAAATACACAAGCACGTTAATTTGCGGTATAAGATTATAGGTGCGAAATACTGCCAACGTTAATTAACTAAATCTAATAAGCATGCACATGCAGACCCCTTCCCCGCTAGCTTTGGCCCTGAACCAAAGTTAAAAGAAACTGTCCCGCCCTGCGGAATTTGTGGCCACACCCTCTCCCTTATTCATGTAAAAAAAATAATCAGGAAATGGGCCCGGTAAGAAATTGAAATCTGTATGTGCAGGTATTTCCTCTGAGGTTCAGTCACTCAGCATTACTGCATCTATGTCCATGCAGCTTTGGGTGTCGGGATGGCACAAGTTCGCAGATGTGCGAAGAAAGAAAAAGGAAATATTCATCTACTTACAGTTTCGTGACTTTGCTGTGCAAATCCAGTGTGCATCACATAATATCACACGACAAAAAAAAACACGCACACACACACAGACACTTGCACCATGTGGCAGCACCGATGATTCAACACTTCACTTTGACGCTTGATGTAAATGAAGCACACAATTAAAATGGTAATATCACGCCGCACTTTGTTGCGCTGATGCGAGTATACACGGATCCACTCTTGTGAAGATTTAAAGGTGGCCGTTAAACAAAATAGCCCCTCTCACATCTGCTGTTGCAGTTTCCGAGACTGATTTTCCGTGTTCCTGGGAAATGATTTCTGTTGTCTTGAAGAAATAATTCTGACCATCTACTGTTTGGAGAGTGGGGCACATTCAATTCCGCTGCTGCTATAGTAGATTCCGTCCGTCGCTACCTTCCGTCCTTTTTGACCGTTCATTCCCAATTCAGTCAGTTCCTTTCCGTTAGCATAACATCTACCCTGCCTGAGTACGCAGTTCAAATATGTCCCTCGCAGGTTTTGTTTCCATTTTTTTTATCGAGTTGCGACCGCCAGCCCTGAGATTAATTTTCTCGGCCGAGCGAAATCAGACGTGCTTTTACCTTAAGCGTATATCAGCAACTCAACATTTCACCTGTATATTTGTTAGGTATCGAAGCCACCGCTCTTACGCTCATATTTTTCTTTCGCCATGTTTTTATCCCGTCGCACTTACACGTAGTGGCTTCGCTGCTTACGTGACCACACACACGCACACATGGGGCCTCGCTTCGCCCCGTAAGACAAGCGCGTCTCTTCACTTCCTCCACAGTAGGGGATGAATGGGGGTGACGATTCCACACTGCAGTGGTTGGCATCCGAACTCGACTTTGCTTGGCTTCGCTTCTCATTGGAATGACCACTGTCCACTCGCAGACTTCTTAATTTGCCTGTAACTTGGCTTTCATTAGACCAACCAGTCGCTGATTTCCATTACGCTCCAGCCTAGAAATTTCTGCTTTATCCCGCGGATTCAGGCATTCTGCTGTCTTTATGGCAAACTGGCATCTCCATCAGCCGCCTCGAGTTGTCTCCATTTCTTACCAAAATGCGGGGAGGTTCGCTGCTTCATTTTTTCCAATTCATTTTTCAGATCCAAGGCACCCAGCCTTTCACATCGGAGAGCGTACAGACAACTGAACTTTCTTCCTTATGTTCATGCCAAGTGCGAACTCTTATTTTTCTGCACGGACCACACAGAGAGCAATTGTTCTCGAAAATGCCCCAAACAATCGACGAATTTACGATTATTCGCTAAACCTTTTGTCCCCATCTTCATTCATTTACTCAAGTGGACCCCTCTTCGAAATGTACCTCTTTCTCTTTCGGTGTTGCTTAGGCTTCCTGTCAGCTGCGCCTTGATATTTATGACCTAACAGAGCTATTCTGAGACCACCCAGCCAGAGAGAGAATTCTTCGCCTCTTTTCTTTCCAAACCCCCAGATAAAACTTTATCTGCTGTTTACACTTTTAAACTCCAATCAAGCCTCGAACATAATTAATACTTAATTAATTTCACACATCAACCACGCCCATTAATTACTAAATTAATGGCGGGGGTGGGTCGTAACATCGGCCCCTCCTCAAGAAATCCAGAAGTCCTCTTCTGGGCCTATCGCTTTGCTCTTATCAATTTCCAGAGCAACCATTGAGTGCTACCTTTTCCCACAGGTAGAAACAATTCAAAATGGCAAAAATATTGCGTTTCTTGCCTTCAAGAGCATTGGAGCGACTTCCTAATTATCCCGCAATTTTGTTAATTAATTTTAGAGAACAGCCGAAAGAAAAAACAACGTAAATGAGAAATAAATAAAAAAAACTGAACTGTAAAAGAACATGTGAGCCTGCCGAACTGTGATTCCTAGCTGCCTCATACCATACGCGACATGGCGGACAAATTTTAGAGTTTTCTTCAGGTTTTAGGATGGGGGAGGTGTCCACTGTAACACAATCAAAATTTACATAAATGCAAAGTCAACAAAAATAAAAAATAACGTCACACAGAACTAAAACATAATGTTACGACCCACCCCCGCCATTAATTAGAGAATTAATTGGCGTGGTGGATGTATTAAATTAATTAAGTATTAATTATGTTCGGGGCTTTATTGGAGTTTAAAAGTGTAAACAGCAGAGAAAGTTTTATCTGGGGATAGGACAGATGAGACGAAGAATTCTCACACGGGCTGGGTGGTCGGAACTTGAGCACTTTTAGGTCATAAATCGTAGGTTACAGCCAACGTGCCGGTCTTGAGAGGTCAGTTTGCCCTTTGAGACAGCGGAATGCTGGAATCCGCATTGCTAAAGCAGCAATTCCTAAGCTGGGAGCTTAACGGAAATTAGCGACTGGTTGGCCCAGTAAAAGCAAAGATACTGAGGAATTAAGAAGTCTGCGAGTTGACAGTGGTCACTCCAAGGAGAATCGAAGCCAAGCCGAAGCTCGAGTTCGAGTCCAACTACAGCAGCGTGGAATCATCATCTCCATTCATCGCCTCCTGGAGGAAGCGAAGGAGGCGAGCTGGTCCTAGGTGGCGAAGCGAGGCCTCACGTGTGTGAGTGTGTGTGACTACGTAGGGAACGCAACCACTATGTGTAAGTGGTGCGACGGGATAAAGCCCGCGAAAGGAAAAATTGGCAGCGTAAGAGCAGTGGCTTTGATACTTAACAAATAAATAGGTGAAATGTTAATTACGTGTGGGATTCCAGGATGAAAGCCCCATCCATGTAAGTAGAAACATTTTGTTTTTGTTATAACTTCTGCTACGCAATTGGTTGAGGAACTGAACTGATATATTGCAAGAACTGAACTGTGGAATTTAAGTTAATTAAAACTATCACCTGGAACAGTTTTAGGTCAAAGTTGACCCCATATCTAAGTTCAGAAGACAGCTCATTTCGATTCGTATGTGTGCCATTGTTATGTTTTTATAGCCAATTAAATGTTTGTTTAGTTCAGTCAACGCGTCAATAGAACACATTATTTATGTGTCCGCATGTGATTGGTTCAAATTGTTTAAGTGTATGCCCATATAATACAGGCTTCGCCCCAAAGAACAACGGCTAATGACCGCGGAAAAGAAATATAATAAATTGCTCGGCTACGGTTGTTAAATTGGTTGACCGCGGTCAGATAGCGGCCGAGACCGTTACATTGGTGGCAGTGGCCGAGGTCGCAACAATATAATGTACAAAACAAATTCTGATATTATACCTTAAACTTTCGTATTCACTTCTGAGGCTTTTTTTTTGACTCCGCTTGCGAGTATGTCTCGAGCTATAAGGTGTCATCCTTTACCACTGGCTTCCTACTGAAAAGGCAGGGGGGGGATCTGTACCGCAGGACATAAGGCATGAAAATGTCCGAGATAAGCCCCGATTCCGGGACCTGAATCGGGGTTTAACTCGAATGATTACCCAGAAGTCCAAACCTTTACCCACTCGGTCATCTGGATTTAGATGCGTTCGCTAAAGTTAGGTTTGTGTTTACTGTAATTTCAGACGTAACGTTCAAGGCAACCTCACAAAAAAAAAACTTACCTTCAAACCTCAGCAAATTCAGACTGTAATTTTAAAATCTGCTGAGGTTTGAAGGTGATTTTTGGCAGTGATAAAGGGGAAAGCTTCCTAATTTTTAAACATTTGTAAAATACCATATAGCATGCTAATTCGCCACGTGGAAATAATTTGATTCCTATTTTCACCAATTGATTTCTTTGCACACCAGAGTACTGAATTTGAGGAACAGCTTTTTTTTTTTTTTCGAAGGAGAGAGTGGGGTTAACGAGCGCCATAAGCAACTCTATAGGGTAAGAGCAGTCACCCGTCCTTAATTTAGGGCCATTGCATCCAGGAAAGGGAGAGAGCCACTGCATCCAGGGAAGGAAGGGAGCCACTGCTGTAAGAAAAACACACCACCTGTACTTCTTCGGACTCTTGACACTGAAACCACTCGTCAGGAGCCAGCTCTCAGACCGCTGCCCCAACGGGGCGGCAGGAACAAATTCAAATTACTTCTGATGAAAGACATGCCACAATTTCAATAACATGGGTACTTACAGTTTGCGGAGAGCATTAAATGTGAACAAAAATTGCCGATTTTCTTAAAATGTTGCACAAATTTCTAAACCTATTACCAGTTATTTATTACACTGCTGGCCACCCAAAATGCAACACCAAGAAGGACGCGAGATAGAAAATGTAGATTTACTGGACACATAACAACAGATACAAAGATGAAACGATTGAGCTTACAGGCCCTTGCGACTTGCGGAACACGCAGACATCAATAGTTCGTGTGGCCCCCATGTCTGGCAATAACGGCCGCTACACGCCGCGGCATCGAACGAAAGAGACTTTGGATGTGGGCTTGAGGTATGTTGGTCCAGGCTGCTTCTACACGTTGCCACAGTTCATCAGACGTAGCCGCGGGTGGTGCTTGCCGATCAGCGACCAGACGTGTTCGATGGGTGACATATCGGGAGAACAGGCGGGCCACGGCAGCATTGACACCTGGTGGGCCATGAAGAATCGTTGCACGATGCGTGCCACGTGCGAGCGCTCATTCTCCTGTTGAAACGTGGCCGCTGGCAGGTCCTGCAGGTAAGGGAGAACTACAGGCTCCAAAACGTCGGAGATGTAGCGGTGCTGTTGAGTGTACCGCCGATGCGTACCAGAGGGGTGCGGGTGTCATATTCAATTGCACCCCAAACCATAACGCCAGGCGACGGACCGGTATGGCGATGCATAATGCAGGCGTCATACAATCCCTCGCCGCGGTGCCGCCACACGTGGATCCGACCATCGTGGTGTTGGAGGCAGAAGCGGGATTCGTCGGAGAAGACAATGTCATGCCATTCCGTAGTCCAGGTGCGGCGTTCAAAGGCCCAATGCCGTCGCACTTGCCGGTGGTGTAACGTCAATGGTAATGGGAGCAATAGGCGCCGTGCGACAAGTCGCCGCTCCTGCAGACGACGTCGAACGGTACGTGCTGACACAGGTTGTTGCACACCCTAATTCCTGCGCTACGTTCGTGATGCGGCGGTACGAGCCGTCAATGCCCGCCGCACAACATGCCGGTCCTCTCGTTCGGTGGCGCGCTGCGGCTGCGGCAATCGCTCACGTCGGTCCGTCCTTCTCTCATGCACCTACCGAATCCATACTCGCCTCATTGTGGCTGGATGTCGTCCCACACGGGTGCCAATGTCTCCGTACGATAAATCGCTGTTGCGATAAGCCACTATTCGTCCTCTGTCGAACTCCGAAACGTACTGGAATGACTGCCGTATTCTGCGACGAGTCATCAGGAAGCTTCCCACTCACAGGTCCGGCAGCACAACACACTTCCGCTACTTATACCCCGTCTTTCGTGCACCCTTCTTATAGTGCTTCCAGGTGGTTTGCCAGGCGCACATGATTTGCATATGCTCTGCAATGCAAATCGTTTGCATATCCTCTCGCGGGTGACGCATGCTGCGAATTTCAGGACAAGATGGCAAAAGGTTATCGAACAAAACGGGCATTATATCATTGATTGATCTTTGTTCGTTCTATCAATAAATGACCTTTGCAAAACATTGCTAAAATACGTCATGCCTTTTCCGTCAACCCAACAGTAACAGGATAAGAATAAATGTACAAAGTCAGTCTCCTTAATTGTCATAGCACCTGACTATTTCTCTCAGTAAATTTAGGGAGGGTCACTCCCACCTTGGGGAACATCCGAGATGCCACGGCCCACGGGACCGCACCTTGGAAACTTTGTGGGTGCGCTACTGTTTCCATTTATCTATTACCTTGAGTCCTGAGATGTTACGTTCAGTACTAAAGGGTAAGCTAGGTTTAAGTTTCAAGTGACTAATAATTTAACTTAAAACACTATGCATTCTCTAAAAAAAAATATCAGTATATCATGGAAAAATTGGATAGCCATATCATGTCTTCATGGGTTATTTAACACAAAGGGGTATAAGCTTTATACACTATATTGACAAAAGTCACCGGACACCTAGAAGAGAAACACAACATAGCATTTATTGACAAACATTAGTACGGTGTCGATCCACCTTTCGCCTTAATGCATGTACTGACCCTTCGAGGCATGCTTTTGACAAGGTTTTGGAACACAGTGATAGGTATGCGATTCCATTCAGTACATAATGCTGCCGCTAACTGTTGCTTACTATTAGGCCTTGGTTGCAAACTTCTTATTCGGTGCTCTAATTCATCCCAGAGGTACTCTATGGAATTAAGATAAGGGCTCTCTGCTGGCCAGTCCACACACGATACGGAATTGTCGTCAAACCACGACGTAACAGTCCTTGCTTTATGGATCGGTGCATTATCTTGCTGGTACCAACAAGGCTCGGTTCCATAGTATTGCCACATAGTTGGTAGGGCATAATTGTCCAGAATATCGAAATAGACGTTCTGGTTTGCAGGTTCATCCACGATAGCGAATGGGCTAGCTCCTAGTACACTACCATACTTGGAGCTGGCACTGTACTCGTGTTTACCTCACGCGAGTACACTGCCAGCTCCAAACTTGACCGTAGGAATAATACACTGTGGTAAAAGAGCATTCCCCCAGCTGCCGCCATATCCACACACGGCCATCAGACTGGTGGATCGTATATCTGGATTTATCAGTCCATATGACCCGTTTCCATTTACCTACGGTCCACGATAATTGTTCTTTACACCATGCTAAACGACGAGTAGTATTCAGAGTGGAGATGAAAGGCTTATGAGCAGACGTACAACCACGATAACCCATGGAATGAAGTTCTCTGCGAATGGTACGTGTGCATACCGAGGTTCCAGGATTTTTACTGACCTGTACACTGAGGTCTTGTGCAGTAAGTACACTGTGGATTAGCTGTAACGACTCTCCTGAGGCTTCGACGTCCTTTATCACTGATTTTCTTGGGTCTGCCTGTACGATTTGCTTCTTCAGGCACGCCATGTGTCTTCCACTTATTCAGTACATCTAAAAGAGTTGACCTGGGTATGTTAAACACCTCTCGGTTTCTCCTATGGACAACCCACTAGTATAGCACCCAAGAATGTCTCCTTTCTCAAAGTCAGTTTTCTCCCGTCGCGACATTTTCACTCAACCTCACAGTGCGATATGATCGCGGTTAGCTGCATTCTTGTTTTTATACCGTTTGGAGCTATACCGCGCATCTTAACGACGCAGCGTATCCGTTCATTTGCTTTTGAAGGGGTGTCCGGCGACTTTTGTCAATATAGTGTACATCCAATGGAGGAAATCCGACATCTTTTAGTGCCCACATTTTTGCAATTTCTTAGTGTATCTGAAAGCCTTAGGCGTATTGTACATTTGTACATCCTGTGAACTTTTTTTATTGGGGGTTTAATGACCACCGTGAACAACTCAGTGGGCTATCGTACGTCCCTAATGTAAGGCCACTGGCTGCAGGGAAGGGAGAGAGGCAGTGCCGTAAGACAACCACAACGTCCACGCCTCACCGGTACTCATACCTGGACTCATCTCGGACGAATGATCAGAAGCAATTGCTTAGGCCATTCCGTCACCGAGGCGTCCTTTGTGAACTTGTGAGAAAAGAAAAGGACGGGGAGGTAATTGCTGTTTCTTTAAGTGTGTCTTTCGATAGACACAAAATGCTTCACCTTTTGTCGAGAAGTACGTATGCAAACGTCGGCATTTCTTATGATAGCAAGATATTCATTAGCAGCGCTAAAACAATGCTACATAAGGGATTTAATCTCAAGAATCTGTTGATACTCGTGAATTTCCGGTATTTCTTAAATTAACGAAATACTTTGAACATGAGAATAAAACAAATAATTCTTAGATGCTTCGGAAATGCTGTACTTACTCGGCAGCGCAGTAGTCTAAGCGCTGGCTTCTAACCATCGTCCGAGATGGGTCCGGGTTCGAATTGCAGTGAGGCAAGGATGTTGTAGTTATCTTAGGGCACTGGCTCTCTCCCTTCCCTGGAACTAGCGGCCCTTAATTAGGGGACAGGCGACTGCTTATTGCTTGCCGCGTTGTGCATTGTGGTCGTTAAACCTCCAACCGAAAAAAATATATTTACCGTACTCACAGATCCACCAGTAAATTTTTTTCTTGTTATGATTATTTTCTACTATAAAACTTTCGTTTGCATGATCGAACCACAGAAGTGAGATAAATCCGTAAAGGAACACTTTAGTTCAGAGACGAAACGTGCAATCTCTCTTGTTTTATGATGGTAGTCAAAAGTTAAGAGATAAGAACATTTTGTGTGTCATCAGTAGTAGGAAGTACTGAAAATTCTGCGATTTGTGAACCATTTTATTCATAAGAAACATGACGGAAACAAAGACATGGAATTGGGAAATTTACATACAGAACCCAGTTTTGTCTTCATTTATTTATGTGACGGACTCGTGTACGAGGAAGGAAATTCTTCATGCTGAAGTTTCTACGCAAAAATATTTTTGTAATTTACCAAAAACTAGAACTCTAAAACATTGATTTAATTGGTTGATAGTTAAACAGGTGTCCATGAAATTCGAATATTTACATGACGATGCACAGACTGTGTGCTCATATCTAAGAATAACCAGTGCAGTTCGTTAAGGATGCTATACTATCTAATGAATACAACACAATCGAGACTCAAAATAAAATTGCTGCAAATTAAGCAGGTAATAAAATATAACAAAATGAGCATCTAAAACCAGTGCTTAAAGTAACATCATCTACATCTCACGAAAAAACAGACGAGCCTTTTTTTCTTTTCTTTTATTTTTTAATCGACAATGGGAACTGTGATAATTTCTCTTCTGAGGCTCAAGTTCCATGAACCTCTTACCACAGAGGTATGCGATGAAAGCAAGTTGGAGGTAACAGAAATATATGTCTAATTTTAATTCATTTTTACTCTCTCTCTCTCTCTCTCTCTCTCTCTCTCTCTCTCTCTCTCTCTCTCTCTCTCTCTCTCTCTCTCTCTCTCTCTCTCTCTCGATAGAGAGAGAGAGAGAGAGAGAGAGATATTATTTACTCTCTCGATATTATTTACTCTCTCTCTCTCTCTCTCTCTCTCTCTCTCTCTCTCTCTCTCTCTCTAGAGAGAGAGAGAGAGAGAGAGAGAGTAAATAATATCGAGAGTGAGAAAGAGAGAGAGAGTGAGTGAGAGAGAGAGACCCAATTCCCTCTCTTGCTCGAGAGAAAGAGAGAGAGAGAGTAAAAATGAAGAGAGAGAGAGAGTAAAAAATGAAGAGAGAGAGAGTGAGAGAGAGAGATACCCAATTCCCTCTCTTGCTCGAGATAGAGATAGAGAGAGAGAGAGAGAGAGCGCGATTTGTTTCTTCATTACAATTTTCCGAAAGACACTGTCCATAAAACACATGCTGGTTTTCAGTTTCTTCCGTTTCGGTATACACAATGTATCATCAACATTGGCAAAAAAAAAAAAAAAAAAAAAAAAAAAAACACTGTCATTGCTAGTTGAAGGTTTCTATAAGTTTCTACCACAAGGTCTCTTTTGAGCTAGTCTTCTCCATATCACTCCGGCATGTTTTCGAATTTCATACACCCAATTCCCTCTCTTGCTCTTCTTTTGTGTCTTTACTGTCCCTTGGTACGCAATCTAAAGTTTGGTTTATTCATCTGTGGTCCGTTCTTCTGGAAATATGTGCATCCTATTGGCCATTTCAGGAATTTGACTCTGATCATGATGTCTTCCACTCTTGTCGTTTTTTTGATCCACGAGTTCCTCTTCTTATCTTTTACTACAAGCATGCACCTCTCCATGCCTTCTTCAGTTGTTTGCAGCCTTTGTATGTCTTTTTTCGTCAAGGTCCATGTCTCTGCTTCGTATGTAAAAACTGGAAGGATACATTGGTCAAACACTTTTCCTTTAAGACATAATGGTATATTGCTCTTGAAAATTGCACTGCTTCATCCAACAGCTCTCCAACCCAGTTTCATACACGATTAATTTCTTCATCAATTATAATATCTATCATCAGCTTGATAGATGTAATAATTGATGGAGCAAGCTTGATATATGTTTCCCAAGATAAATGTAGGTATCGGTTATCTCCACAAATTTTCCCCAATCAATCGATAAATATTCATTTCTTGTAAAAGCACCGTGCGGGCGGTCGTAGTGAGCGATGAATTTGCCTCCTCTGGGCGGTCGTAGTGAGCGATGGGTTTGCCTCCTCGGGGCGCTCCGTGGTAACAATGGCACACACAACAGCAACTAGGGCCTCTGTGAATCTTGGAGAGGTGCAAGCTAGTTCTGTGTGACATTGGCGAAAAGACCCCAACTCACTGGGTTTTGTTCCAGAATCCTTAGATTGAATGACTAACTGGAACCCTCAGCTGTGGGCTAATCCCCACACTGATGTACTTACCTGATTAAAGAGACAAAAAGAAATATTAAGAATGACTCAAGTGTGGGATATGGTGGACCTACCACACTTGAGAAGGACGGTCCACCACGGAATCGACCTGGACTTTCTAAACGGCGTATGAGAAAGAGATCTCGGCTGAGTGAATGTAAGATTGGTGTATGGAATACTAGAGGAATAAATGGCAAGATGAGTGAGGTGATTGAGAAGATGAATAAATATAGACTGGATGTGTTGTGTGTAAGTGAAACCAAAAAGAAGGAAATTAGGGTAGAAGAAGTGAATGGCACGGTGAGTGTGTGGTCTGCAGTATTGGACAATATGAGAGGACAGGCTGGTGTAGGTGTGATTTTAAGTGCAAAGATGAAGAACAACTTGATTCACTATAGTTGTGTAAGTGAGAGAATTCTCTGGACTCGTTTTAAAGTGAAACTTCAGAGAATTGTTATTGTTGTAGTGTATGCTCCTTGTGACTCGGAACCTTCTGATAAGAAAGAAGATTTCTAGAATGAGCTAAAAGCTGTTTTGGGCCAGTTTGGTGCTAAAGAAAAAGTTATAACAGCAGGGGATTTCAATGCTAGAGTAGGTGTGCAGAATGCAATTTCTGACAATGTTCTGGGTAAGTTTAATGATCCTTTTGTGAATGATAATGGTGAAAGATTAATTGAACTCTGCATTGAGAATGGTTTGTGTGTATCTAATACATTTTTCAACCATAAGTATATCCACACATATACTTGGGAAAATCGTACTCTTGGTCAAAAGAGTGTAATAGATTTTGTTGTCTACGATCAGCGCTTGAAACACTTAGTTGTTGACACCCGTGTGATGAGAGGCGCGGATGTTGGTTCTGATCATTACTTGGTAGTGTCACGAGTGAAACGTAATATGTTGGTTGGAGGAAAAGGAATTGGAAAAGACCCAGGATAGAAAGAATAAAGGTTGATAGGCTCCTTGAAGATCATCAGAGGTATTCTGACTTACTCAGAGAACGACTGAAGGATCTGAAGTCTGGTGAGAGGGATGTAGAAAAGAAGTGGGAATGTTTTAAGAACTGTGTTGTCACTGCTGCTAAAGAGGTCTGTGGCACCACAATAGTGGGTAACAATAGAGGTGATGCTTGGTGGAATAGTGAGATTGAAGAGGCAGTAAAGAGAAAGAAGGATGCCTATTTGGGGATGCTGCAAGGTAGAGTTTCTTTGGATGAATATCGCTGTAAGAAGCGTGAAGCTGCTAAGCTGGTTCTCCACAGTAAGGCAAAAGATAGGAAGGAGAAAGTGGAAAGGCATGAATTGGCTTTTTGGAAAGATAGGAAGTCCTTCTGGAAGTACATGAGCCTCAGGAAAAATAGGCGAAACAAAGTTGTAAGTTGTGCGAAGAATGAGATTGGGGAAATAATATGGGAGCCCAATGAGTTAAGTGACAGATGATGTGAATACGTCTGTGAGTTATTAGATCAGGAAAGCAAAGATGATTCTGAGACAGACGCAGATGATGTCACAATGAGGGATGAAAGCACAAGAGGGATCTCAAGAGAAGAAGTGTGTAAAGCTCTAAAATCTCTTCAGAATGGTAAGGCTCCAGGAGTTGATGGCATAACTGCAGAGATGTTGAAATATGGTGGTGACTCTATAATTGACTGGTTAACTGAAATTTGCCAGTTGTGCTGGGAGTTAGGAATGGTCCCTCCGGATTGGAAGGATGCTATTATTGTTCCCTTGTATAAGGGAAAAGGTGATCAGACTGAATGCAAGAACTATCGTGGTATTAGCCTACTGAGTGTGCCAGGGAAAATGTTTGGTAAGGTTGTTATTGAAAAAGTACGAGGTCTTACATCAGAGAAAGTGTGGGATGTTCAGAGTGGTTTTATGCCTGGTAAAGGCTGCACTAACCAGATTTTTGCATTACGCACGGTGATTGAAAACTATCTGGCGGTTGGGAAGAAAGTTTTTACTGCCTTCATAGATTTAGAGAAAGCTTATGACCGAGTCAATAGGACACTTTTGTGGAAGGTATTGAATGAATATGGTGTTACTGGGAATCTACTTAATAGTGTAAAAGCCATGTATGCTGGTAGTAGAGCTTGTGTATGAGTAAATGGTGTTTTATCAAAATGGTTTTCCATTGGTGCAGGAGTTAGACAAGGTTGTGTAATGTCACCATGGCTGTTTAATACATTTATGGATGCATGCATGCGCGAGGCCAAAATAGATAATAGTGGTTTATGTCTTGGTGATATCCGTGTGTGCAGATGGCTGTATGCTGATGACACTGTCCTGTTGGCAGAGAGCAAAAGTGAGTTGCAGAGTATGTTGACTCGGATGTACGAAATTTGCATGTAATTCAAACTGAGTATAAATAAGGGAAAAACCAAAGTTATGGTGTTTGAGAGAGGAACGGGTAGCACTGAATGCAATGTAAGTATAAATGGCAGTGTGATTGACCAGGTGAGTGAGTTTGTGTATTTAGGAAGCATGTTTGACAGAGAGAACAAGTTGGATGGTGAAATCAGTAGACGAGTGAATTCTTCTTTGAAAGTCATAGCTGCCTTGGGAGGTTTTCACAGGAATGATGCGTTCTCTAGAGAGTCCCGCGTGGCTGTGTATGAAACTGTAATTGTTGCTACTTTGAGTATGGCAGTGAAACCTGGGTACTGCAGAAGAAACATAGGAGTCGTTTGTGTGCTGGAGAAATGCGTTACTTACGTGGGGTTTGCGGCAAGACACGATCTGATTGTGTGAGGAATGAAGATGTATTGCAGTTGTGTGATGTGAAGCAAAATGTTGTCAGCAAGGTAGAGACCAATATGCTTTGGTGGTTTGGCCATGTTGAAAGAATGAGTGATGAAATGCTTACTAAGAAAATACTTTCAGCCCAAGTGGCAGGAAGGTAAGGCAGAGGAAGGCCAAGGAAGACATGGGTGGATCAGATTCAGGAGTGTCTGCATGAGAAAAAGATTATGAGTATGAAGTATAAAAGATCTTGTGTACGGCGTGTAATGGATATTAGTGAAGCACGAGTTGTATGTCAAGGTCGCTGCAAATGGAGAAGTTTGGTACGACAACAATAAATAAAAATATCTGGAAGTTTGCATTTCTTTTTGGAGCTAACCTCTGAATCTCAGAGAACAGCTTAGTGATATGTATGTATGTATTTAAAAGCACTGTACATAACTTTCGTCTTCTGAAAATTCATTTTTAATTCCACTTCTTTGCTCTCATCAGCAAGTTCCTGGATCATAATCTGCAGCACTGAAGGGGTAGCTGAGAAAATGACTATGTCATCGGCACAACGAAGGTGAGGTAAAAAATCTCCATTAATGTTTATTCCCTTGTTTTCCCAGTTCAGTGATTTAAAGATGTTCTGCAGTGTGGCATTGAAGAGTTTGGGAGACATGGTGTTACCTTATCTCAGTCCCTGTCCAATTTTTATTGGGGTGCTGTGTCCTCAAATAGCTGAACCTTTGCACTTGCATTTTCATAGACGTTATTAATAGTGCTAATGTATGTATCTTAAATGTCGCAAGATTTCAAAGCCATCATAACTGCTGATAGTTTCACGGAATCAAAGACTTTTTCACAATCAATAAAAGCCATACATAACGGGAGTTCATATTCCCTTACTCAGTACATGGATATGATCTATAACGCTGTAGCGACTCCTGAATGCAGCTTGTTCTCTCGGTTGAGCCTTGTCCAGTGTTACCTCCAAGCGATGTGGAAGAACCTCAGAGGAGATTTTATAAACTACTGATAAGAGGCAGATGGGTGTATAGTTCCTGAGATTCTCAATATCACCTTTTTTATGTAGCAGGATTATTGTAGCATTGTTCTAATCATCAGGAATCTTCCATTTATTGAGACATCTAGTGAACACTTGGGCGAGTGTAGTTTCTATTTCCTCACCGGTTTATTGTATAATGTTTGTTTTACAATAACGCTTTTACCGGAACCGAAGATATAGCGGTTGATGGGGCAAAAATTTCGAAGTAAATGGCTACAGCTATCTTGAATAGTAGATATAGATCCAGGGCCGCATCAAAGAAGTAATCAATAGGCGTATAAAACTTGGTTGGAGAGCATTTGGATGAAACAGTATAATTTTCAAGAGCGATACGCCATTACTTCTAAAAAGAAAAGTGTTTAATCAATCCATCCTTCAAATTCTCACGTATGGAGCAAAGACATGGAACTTAACTGAAAACGGCATCGAGAGGCTGCGAACAACCCAGAGAATAATGGAGAGATGGATGCTTGGTGTAACCAAGAAGGATAGGAAGAGGAACAAATGAATCCGGAAAATAACAAGAGTGGATGGCATTTTGATCAAAGTAATATCCCTCAAGTGGCTAGACACATTGCTATAGGAACTTACCACCGTTGGACAACTGAAATATTAGACTGGCTACCAAAAGACAGAAAAACTCCCAGAGGAAGATCTCGTCAGAATGTGGGAATGCAATTCGAAAACAGGCGTCGGTAACAAGCAAGTGGATTTCTGAAATTAAAAAGGTGTGATAAATAGTCAGTTGACGTTGATTAGGAACATCAAATGGAAGCCATCGCTCTTTCCACGTTTATAAGTGAGTCACGGAAAAATTCTCATCGGTCGCCACCGGGAATCGAAGCCAGGGTCTTCCAGTTACGCGCCGGACATACTTCCACTGCATCACAGCGGCCTCGAAATTCTCCAGACTCACGTACGACAAACTGCCAAACTACATGACAGTTTGCTTCTTTGGAGCCCAGCAGAATGCTGGGGATTCACCAAAGATGAATAGCAGCAACTAAACAAATAACTAGAAGGCGAATGAATAATAAATACACAGTTGACGTAGATTAGGAACATCAAATAGAAGTCATCGCTCTTTCCACGTTTATAAGTGAGTCACGGAAAAATTCTCATCGGCCGCCACCGGTTATCGAACCCAGGGTCTTCCAGTTACGTGCCGGACAGAAAGGTGTGAAAAATACTTGGAGAACCATCATGCGGCAGTGGTTAAGAATGGCTGGTGATTATGATGATAATGATATAGGCTTCATCAAACTGTAAAATGTCATTCAGTTTCAAATTGTAAAATATTACCTCCATTTTTCCTCAGTAGGGGCCGATTTCTTAAGGAACGACCAGCAGTCTGCCCCGCAAGAAATGTTTTACTGTATTTGAACTAGTAACTTTAGATTTTTCTCAGGATTTCACTTTTCTTCGGTGAAGTTTTTTAACACCAAATGTATTTCACACAAATTACCGTTCAGTGTATTCCTTTCCACACTCTAAGCAAGACTTCCCCTTAATGCCATCATATGCTTATTTTTATATGGAATCCGCCACCAAAATTCAATTTTGAAAGAAAAAACGCTTTTACCTGAGTAATGGTGCATCAAATTCCTAGAGGCTGAATCTCAACTACTTACAAAGAGTAAACTGTTCATAAAGCATCGAGTAACAATATGGAACAATTTTGAAGATTAATTCGGTTTTGTAGAAGAGACATTGTTCTTCATTTAGGAAATCCCAAGTTTTGTGTGTACGAAGTTTTGAGTTAGCTTGAGAAAGGGGTCAGAAATATTCATAGTGCAGGTCAAACTTAAACAAGCCGTATCTTGCTCTCATCGTCCTAAGATGGTCTTTAAAACGAGAAACCAAGCGAACATTAAATAATCCACTGCATAAGGAATTGTCATTTTCGTTTATTTCCTTTCCACTAGTTTGATTATTTAGGGATGTTCTGTAAGGCCCTTGAAACGGAAATAAGTAGAGCGCTCGGTTTGATGGCTTTCCAAATTGAAGTCCAGCACGCAATGTCGCCGGAAGGCTTCTTCAGCACTCTAGCGAAACGGTTTCTGTTACGCCATTAGTTCGTGGAAAAAAAATAGAAGAAAATAAAGGAGCACGAAGATTTTGAAGATTCGCAGAGCGCTGAGATTGGAGTCTAAAATACATTCAGACGGATAATTTCCTCCAAAAGGAAATAAATGATTTTTACTGGACCGGCTAAAAAGGAGGAAATGCAAGCATTAAGCAAATCCAGGGATCAGTGCTCTCACGGAATAAGTGAAGCTGCGCAGTTAGTTCCGAATCTTCCATAGTACATCTATTATTGCATCATTTACTATAATCTAGTTAATCACAAAATCATTCCATGTCTTTGATTAATTGCTTCATATGGGATGCATGTCTGATTTTCAGATGTGACCTTTCTCATCTGAAAACGTCCAGATACATCTAGTAGTACAATTCGCGTTTTTAGAGAACTTCAAGGCAGAACAGGAAAAGAACCATTTATTGGCAATTGGAAGAACCTCATTTATTAGACAATTTCATACTCAAATAAGGCCGCTCATTATGTGCGATCTAGGATACACAAAGACGATGTGGAAAGAAATTACAAAAGACGTTTGTAGTCCTTAAATTCGTCTGTTATTTAGGTAATTACAGCAAATACTAGTCCATACTCCAGCAATTGGCATTACATTATCGTACATTGTTAAGTCAGAGCAGTCATGTTTCTTCACCCGATCTCACATTGATCTCATTGCATAGTAAGACAATGTTACTTTTTGTTTCGCTGTTTCAAAAATTTTAGATAATCCTGGAAACCAAGCTAAAAGGACTGGACTCTATAAATGTCATGAGGAAATGGCTACTCATCGTTATGATAATACCGATGAAGTTTGCAGAAGAAACATGCATATTTGGAACAGATAATAAGTAATTGTTCACGATGTTCTTCCACTGAAACAAATGCATGAAACTTCACGTTGTTTTCACTTTTTTTAACCGCACCTGCACTTCGTTAATATGTTTTTGCAAATACATCAAGTATTCAGTTATCAATTTCTTCTTCACCAGTTTCCCTTTTTTCTTAAGTAGTACTAACTAGCGTAGTCACTGTTCCTACAAGGTAATTTTAATGTACAAATGCTCAGTCAATAAATATCAATAAGTTTTGCAATGAGAAATGAGCTAATAGCTTTTCCTTACAAAGCCAAATTTTAATTATTTCATCAATAGTTGATAATAGGTTTTCTTTTTCAGTTTTGTTTTTCTTTCGAAATATAACGACTAACTCTTAGGGCTATAAAAAGACGTTCTTTTTTTATGCTTTCCGGCCGTAGGTTGAAGAAGCGTATATTCTCCAGCTTTGTCCGTCTGTCTGTCTGCACGCACGATAACTCGCGTAAAAATGGTTCGATTTCGATGAAATTTTAATACATAAGAGATAAATGTTTTCGTGCTGAATAACTAAAGGTCGAGTATAATTTGCTCTCTGAAGCACGATAGTTAAAATCTTTAATGAATAAAATATTTACAAGTTAAAAAAATAAAAAATACAAGCACAAGATATTTCACAAGGGTGACCCTTGCATCATCTCCTGGACTGTGCAGGCCAAAGCAGTGTATAATGAATTAGCTTTAATACTCTTTTTGCTAAGCTAATTATTATGAGTGTCTTGACATCATGATGTACAATGGTGTTCATTAGTTGATGACGATTGTTCCCTCCTATCTAACTTCTGATGCTACGCAATTCCGTCTTTGAAAGGTAGTTATTTATATTAAGTAATCAAAGTCATAAACCTAACAGCCAGACAGAGGTCTGACAACTACTAAGAATTGAGAAAGACTGAACTTACTGAACAACTGTTTATTTCCGAGACTCTTGGTCAACTAAGGCACTCATATATCTTGTACATAATAATGAATAAACTTTCCTCTTATAGTACGCACACAACCAACACAACTCCAACACAACAACCAACGCTCTCGCTACAACACACCACACACCACTTCGTCTCGATGAACGCGCCTATATACGAGCTACCACCACGTCATGACTTACACTCATTGCCAGATCTCATTCAGCGGGTGAAATAATATTCCGTTCAGTAGGAAGATAATTTACATAGTAAAATAAAATAACTAGAGATAGTAAAATCAAAAGGGTGTGGGGAATCCCTCCTGGACTGTGCAGGCCAAAGCAGTGTGAAAGGCACCTGTTCGGGTTGAATATCGGTGTTCGGCTGTATGAATTCCTAGGCACCAAAGTGTCGAGCCTATATGCCAAATATCGTTGAACTCTGAGCTCAGACTCTTTAATGGTATGCAATACACACCATATTTTTCATTCTCACGCTTGACGTTCCGATCTCTGCGTATCAGCTGGAAAAGATTACTGGAGGACTCGCCAAATACAATGCAGTGTTTCTTGCAAATGTTGTGCAAAATGTGCGAGATTGACGGCTGATATTCAATAGTACCAACGTACTTAATAGTCTTATGATTGCTGGTTAAAATTGTGCAGACCTTTTTCTTGTGTTGAGTAATCAGCGCATTCACAAAGTTCCCATTGTACCCATTCTGGGTCGCGATTTACATTATTTTTTCTAGTTCCGCTCTCCGCAATCTGGCATTCGACGTTTGTGAAAATGCCCGGCTTCTAATAAATCTAAAAATCGCAGCTTTATACTTGTGTGGATGATAAGAGTTATATGGGATGGTCACAGTAGAGCTGGTTGGCTTACGATACACAGAAAACTGAATTGAGTGGGTGATCGTGTTCCGTCTGATGCTCAAGTCAAGGTAGGGGAGAAATCCTTCATTCTCCAATTCGATTGTTCGATTGACCAGACACCAAAGGGCGAAGTGGGCAGTTCTGTTTGTGAGCTTTCACTTTACCGAATAGAGCAGGAACACTTGCCCCACTTGGAGGTGCCATATTAGTAAAAATGGAAGGAGGCCAGAAGCTATTTTTTTCGATTTTCCAAGTCCCCTAATGGTGGCTGGGGTGGGGTCAGGATTCGCAATAGTATATGGGATAGTCGAAATCTTATGTAGCATTGTTTCAACGTAATCTGAATGATTTAATATTACTATCTGTTTACCCTTATCAGCAGGGGTAAGGTCAGGGTTATTATTTAAAAAGAATAACTTCTTGCTTTCCTTCGATTTCTACTAATATGGCACCTGCAAGTAAGGCAGGCATGTGTTCCTGCTCTATTCGGTAAAGTGAAAACCCACAAACAGAATTACCCACTTCTCCCTTTGGTGTCTGGTCAATCGAACCCAACAGCCCTTAGAAAAGGCCTTTATCATTGTTGCTGGCACCACTTACCTCAAATTCTGAATTTTCTATCCTAAATTCCCTTGAAGCAATTCGTCGGTTAAGGTCCTTTGGACAACTTACAGTGCCCATGATCCTTGCATAACTCGAAGTTATCTCTCTGTACCCTAGCGTGCCAGTGGAAGAAGCACATAACCTTATTCACCAACTACTGATCACCCAAGGTCACCTATCTCAGGTTGAGGTACAGAGCGTTCTAGATGCCTTGGTGTTGGTTGCTAAACGTTCTTTCTTTCGTTTTGAAGACACTATTTATAGACAAGACGGTGGCACAGCTATGGGATCACCACTATCTGCTTTGATGGCTGAAATTGTTATGCAATCAATAGAAAATAATGTTTTAACCAATTGTACCCACGCCTAATTACTATATATGAGGTATATCGACGATATATTAGTACTTTTGCCGCATTCCGATGAGGATCTTGAAAAATTAAGAATAAGTTCGTCGTCGGTATACCCCACCGTACAATTTACCATCAAATTGGAGAATGAAGGATTTCTCCCCTACCTTGACTTCAGCATCAGACGGAACATGATCACCCACTCAATTCAGTTTTCTGTGTATCGTAAGCCAACCAGCTCTACTGTGATCATCCCATATAATTCTTATCATCCACACGAGAGTATAAAGCTGCTACTTTTAGATTTCTTATAAGCCGAGTATTTTCACACACGTCGAATGCCAGATTGCGGAGAATCGAACTAGAAAAATTTATGCAAATCGCGACACAGAATGGGTACAATAGGAACTTTGTGAATGCTCTGATTGCTCAACAAAAGACAAAGGTCTGCACAATTTTAACCAGCAATCATAAGACTATTAAGTACGTTGGTACTATTGAATATCAGCCGTCAATCTCGCACATTTTGCACAACATTTGCAAGAAACACTGCATTGTATTTGGCGAGTCCTCCAGTAATCTTTTCCAGCTGATACGCAGAGATCGGAACGTCAAGCGTGAGAATGAAAAATATGGTGTGTATTGCATACCATTAAAGAGTCTGAGCTCAGAGTTCAACGATATTTGGTATATAGGCTCGACACTTTGGTGCCTAGGAATTCATACAGCCGAACACCGATATTCAACCCGAACAGGTGCCTTTCACACTGCTTTGGCCTGCACAGTCCAGGAGCGATTCCCCACACCCTCATGGAATGATGCATATATTCTTGTATGCAGCAAAGAAAAACGATCTACATTGTTTGCGGAACCACTGTTCATCCATCACTATCTTGAACAATGCTGTAACGATGACATTTCCACTACTTTGCCATATGTTTGGAAACAACTGTTTAATGGTTTATATTAAAGCAAAAATTCAAGATTTAAAAACCCCACTACACAAACAGTTAACTTAATATAATACTACCTTTCAAAGACGGAATTGCGTAGCATCAGAAGTTAGATAGGAGGGAACAATCGTCATCAACTAATGAACACCATTGTACATCATGATGTCAAGACACTGACACTTTATAACTTCGCACTAATTATGTTCCAATGTAGTCTTCACCTGATGATGCAAGGGTCGCCCTTGTGAAAGATCGCGTGTTTGCATTTTTTGTTTTTTTAACTTGTAAATATTTTATTCATTAAAGAGTTTAACTATCATGCTTCAGACAGCAAATTATACTCGACCTTTGGAAATTTTAATATGTGGTAAGGGACAACCTGGGGACGAACCCTATTGAAAATGGAAGAAATGGGGTCAAAGGTCAGGACATGGGAGCGGGATCCATTCCATCGCCCTTATGCGTCATAACTTATGTAAAAAAGATTCGATTGCGACAAAACTTTATCATGTTTTTCCGAAGGTATACTGAACCAGTTCTGTTGAATATCAGCGAAATGGGATCAAAGGTCAGGGCACAGGAGCAAGATTTATTCCATAGCCGTTATCTTCATAACTTGAGTAATAACTTGAGTAATGATATCTGGTATGTTGGAAAGCGCATCATAATCAATGCATTCCATGATTTTACTAAAGTGTTTTGTTTTGTTTTGTTGTTGTTGTTTCGAGATATAGGAAAAACTCTTAGGGCTATAACCAGTTGTTCGTCCCCAGATTAGAGCTACTACCTCCAGGAAAAGGACAAAGCAAACGCCATTGGACAAGCACATCAACGATGCGTCATCCGTGACTCGAACCCATGCCCATCTCGGACGAATGTTTGGCAGCCAGCGCCATCGGACACCCATGCCTCATCTGGAACTCGGATCAGAGCCCATCTCGGGTGAATATTAAGGAGCCGAAATCTCGGGCGTATATTAGGGAGCCAATACATTTAAAAAATCTTCGATATTTTAAAGAAATGTCAGCTTCGGTGTTTTCCGTTTTTCTATAGAAATCTCCCAAGTTTCTAAAAATTTCGCTTTTAACTGTTTAGTCCCTTTAAGAATTGTCTCTTCTACCTATGAGGACAAGGTGTCCTCAAACAGGTTAATTTCCTACAATCTGTAACTCTAAAAGTCTTTTGAATGGGAGAAAATAGAAGAAATAGATTTGGGAATAGTATGCCCTAACTGGAAAGATCTCAAAGTTAAAGCAATTAAATATTATAGATTTTAAAAGCACACGGTTTCCCGTTAAATACCGAAGTTATAAGCTGTCCCAACGTACTGATACATGATTAACTCCCTCTAATGGGTTGTTAACTATCCGTGAGGCGGAACTGAGAGGTGTAATTCAATTACGTAAATAATTTATTTGATAACTGGACACATTGGAAAATAATTAGCGATTTGTTATGGAAAAGGGGAATTAAAAGTATTAGCGAATGGCAAACAGAAACAAGTTAGTAAAATCATGCAATGCATTGATTACGATTCGCTTTCCAACGAACCAAAAATCATTACTCAAGTTATTAGGATGATAGCTGCGAATTAAATCTTGCTGCTGTGTCCTGACCTTTGACCCCATTTCAATTATATTAAAGAGAATTGGTTCAGTATACCTCCGGAATACCATGCTAAAGGTTTGTCGCACTCGAATCATTTTTAGGTAAATTATGACGCATAAGGGCAATGGAATGGACCCCACTCATATGTCCTGACCTTTGATCCCATTTCGCCCATTTTCAATAGGATTTGTCCCCAGGTGGTTGGTCCCCTACCACATAATAACATTTTATCGAAATCTAGCCATTTTTACGCAAGTTATGATGCATAAGCGCAATGGAATGGATACCGCTCCAATGTCATGTCCTATGATCCCATTTCGTCCATTTTCAATAAGGTTCCTTCCTACGTGGTCCCCTACCACATACTAAAATTTCATCGAAATCGAACCATTTTTACGCGAGTTATCGTGCGGATAGGCGGACAAAGCTGGAACATATACACGTCTTCAACCTACGGTTGGAAAGCGTAAAAAAGGGGGAGATAAGTTTTTTTGGAAATCGATCATCCGCCCTTCGTGAGTTAACCACGTGCTGTGACACTGAAACAGGTACTATCCCATGATTCTCTCAAATTGTGGTGAAAACCTCATAAATGTGCACGAGCACGCCGCATAAGCTTCGAAGGAAGGGAGGTTCGAATGCAGAATTACGTTCACTGGGATCGAGAGTCACTTTTAGCAGGCGATTCCGGAAAAGGTAGGTGACAATACTCTGTGTTCCACCTAAACACTTAGTAAACTGACGAAAAGCAGAAGGCCGGAACAAAGACGGAAAAAAAATCCGCCGAAGCAATAAATCTCCCAGCTGTCCTACCGCTTGTTTTAAAGCGGACCATTGAGTTATACAGAGACTTTCAGACGGGCGGAAGCGGTAGAAATTCTGACGCGGTAGCCGATCAGCTTCCGCAGTGTCCGCTAAAAACCAGACGACGAAAATACCGTCAAAATTTAGAGAAACGTATGTGTAAGGCAAGATGTTCACACAGGTGGACAGCAGATCATCCACAACAGCAGCGAAACAATCATTCCTCTGAGAGGAGGTGAGGGAAAAAGTGCTGTTGTACACAAAGAGACACCGATTTGGTTACCGCTCATCCGTCGGGCGTTTTTCTCTCCGCTCTAACAATAAAACCGCTTGTGTAAAAGCTAGCACCAAACTACACTACGGGACGGTTTTATTGCTTCTACGGATTTTTCCCGCTTGTGTGAAGCGGGTCTTATAAAAATGTAAAAACGACTGTCGAATTCTGATTACTGCAAGTGAAGAACGTGCGTCCTGTAGTTCTCCGAAATGGAAGCCGGCAGGTTAATCGGAGAAGGTATATTGTAGTCGTGAAAGGAGGAATGGGCGTTAAACGTATATAGTTGTGGTCAAATTACCAAGTAAGATTTCCTACGAAAAGCCCGTTCTCTGTAACTTCCAAGCGAACTCCATCAACCAGCGCAGGGTGCCAGAGAAGCCTCCGAACAAAGCGTTATGAGAAAGGCGAAAGTAAAGATATATGAAATGCTGAACCAGAAAGTTCCGTAACCTTGCTGGCAACACGACGGTTGGTTCTGTTCACTCTCGGCGCCTTGTCGTAGAAAGAGAGAGAGAGAGAGAGAGAGAGAGAGAGAGAGAGAGAGAGAAAGAGAGAAAGAGAAAGACAAAAAGAGAGAGAGAGAGAGAGAGATAGAAAGAGACAGAGAAAGAGACAGAGACAGAGAGAGAGAGAGAGAGAGAGAGAGAGAGAGAGAGAGAGAGAGAGAGAGAGAGAGAGAGAGACTCCCTCCCCCGCGGTCGTAGTTAAGGTCATGTAGGACGTGGTCGGTCTGTGTGTTGCAAACTGCCAGTCACCGCATCTGAAGAAAACTCAAAAAGAGAGAGAGAGAGAGAGACTCCCTCCCCCCGCGGTCGCAGTTAAGGTCCTGTAGGACGTGGTCGGTCTGTGGGTTGCAAATTGCCAGTCAACGCATCTGAAGAAAACTCAAAAAAGAGAGAGAGAGAGAGAGAGAGACTCCCTCCCCCGCGGTCGCAGTTAAGGTCCTGTAGGACGTGGTCGGTCTGTGTGTTGCAAATTGCCAGTCAACGCATCTGAAGAAAACTCAAAAGAGAGAGAGAGAGAGAGAGAGAGAGAGAGAGACACCCTCCCCCCGCGGTCGCAGTTAAGGTCCTGGAGGACGTGGTCGGTCTGCGTGTTGCAAATTGCCAGTCAACGCATCTGAAGAAAACTCAAAGAGAGAGTGAGAGAGAGAGAGAGAGAGAGACTCCCTCCCCCGCGGTCGCAGTTAAAGTCCTGGAGGACGTGGTCGGTCTGTATGTTGCAAATTGCCAGTCAACGCATCTGAAGAAAACTCAAAAAGAGAGTGAGCGAAATGTGAGGATTCCCTCATTCTCTTCTTCTTTCAGATGTGAGTTCCTTTAAGGTGGTTCCACCTAAAATCTCTGCCTTATGTTTCCAGCGGTAAAACTTCCTCACATATTTTCTTCGCAATTAATGTTTCCCTAGGATGAAAATTTGCACATCGATAAAACTAGCTTTAAGTTATAGCATGGGGTACTTAATACTTGCTAAAACATAACCATTAATATATTAAATATAAGGGATGTAAGGTCAGGTGATGCGTAACATCACAGCCTCTCCTTGACAAATGTCAACCCCGCCTTCTCATGGTGCATCCTGTTCCCACTAAAGGGGCTCTGACGACCGCCAATAGCGGTATAACTATACCATCGGGATTAGAGGAAATTCTATCCCACACTAACCAACCCGCTTGGCCAGCGTGGTGAGTTATGGCCAAACCCCTCCAAAATGATTCAACAACTTAAATCTTGGCCCTCAGTCTCCGGCAGCTGGAATGTACCTGGCCAATGCAGCGGCCAGTGCGACATGAAGGCAGAGGGTGCTAAGAATCCCCGGAGGACCGGACTAGGCTGCCATCTGATTCTGACCTTGGCTACGTACAATGGACGCTCCCTATCTTCTGATTCAAGGCTTCTTGAATTGGAAGAGGAACTACAAAGGATCAAGTGGGACATCGTGGGGCTAAGCGAGGTAAGAAGAAAAGGAGAAGATCTCATCGAACTGAAAAGTGGACATCTCTTCTACTATCGTGGGACAGATACTGGCAGAACTAGTGGTGTTGGATTTATAATAAACAAGAAACTGAAGGATAAAGTTGTAGAAGTTGAAAGTTCCTCTGACAGAGCTGCACGACTTGTTATCCAACTCTCGAAAAGATACCAGGCTCAGATTATTCAAACTTATGCACCCACCACAAGTCATCCTGAAGAAGAAATTGAAGAATTTTATGAGGAAATTTGTCATCTAAATAATAAAGGTAAGCAGCACTTGAAAATAATTATGGGAGATTTCAATGCAAAAATAGGGCAACGGCAACAGAATGAAACTTCAGTAGGTAAATTCGGTCACGGCAACAGAAACCAGCGTGGAAATACTCTCGTTGAGTTTGCAGAGGCAGAAGGGTTTTTCATCTTGAACTCCTTCTTCAAGAAAAAGCCACACAGGAAATGGACATGGAGACATCCAAATGGGACGACAAGTGAAATTGATTTTATTATGTGTAACAAAAAATTCGTCATAGAAGACTGCAGTGTGCTAAACAAGTTCAACACAGGTAGTGACCATAGATTGGTGAGATGTAAGATGCACCTCAACACTAAACTTGAACGTGGCAAGCTCATAAGACAAACAAAATCTATTGACATAACCAACCTTAAAAAACACCATAATACCTTCAAGTTGGAACTGAAGAACAGGTTCTCTGCTTTAGAAGGCCTAACATCAGAAGAAGTGGACATCTCTGAAGTTAACAGAAAAGTAACCAAAGCTCTTATGGAAACAGCAACAAAATTAGCTGGGTCTAAGAACAAGTTGCATGTAAATAAATTATCAGGAAAAACGAAAATGTTGATGCAAAAAAGAAGAGAGATGAGGACAACTAAAGAAGATGTGACTTCCAAAGTGGAATATATAGAGCTATGCAAGACAGTAAGAAAAAGTATCACTGAAGACGTAAGGAAATTCAACTGTGAACTAGTGAGGAAAGCAATTGAAAACAACCAAAGCCTAAAGATAGCAAAGGGACATCTCAGTAAGGGAAGAAAACAGATTATGGCACTGAGAAAAGAAGATGGTTCTGTAACAAGAAATAGAGGCGAAATTTTGACAAGAGTGAAAGATTTCTACTCCAAATTATATGAAAGGGATGATACATGCACTCCAGACATCATGAAAGATACCAGTACCAGATTTCCTCCAGTCCTTCCAGCAGAAGTTGCACATGCAATCAAGAACATGAAGCGGGGAAAAGCTCCAGGAGAAGATGGAATTACTGTAGACATCATACAAGAAGCAAGTGGAGAAATCGAAACAGTACTCGCCCAAATTTTCACTCGATGCCTTAATGAAGGAAAGATTCCTGAGGATTGGAACACCGCTACAATGATCCTGCTACATAAGAAAGGTGACATTGAGGATCTCGGAAACTACAGACCTATCAGCCTCCTATCAGTAGTTTATAAAATCTTCACTAAAGTTCTTTCACACCGCTTGAAGGTAACACTGGACATGGCTCACCCGAGAGAACAAGCTGAATTCAGGAGTGGCTACAGCACAATAGATCATATCCACGTACTGAGAGAACTAATTGAAAGAGCGAGGGAATATGAACTTTCATTGTGCATGGCTTTTATCGATTATGAAAAAGCCTTTGATTCGGTGAAACCATCAGCAGTTACAATGGCTCTGAAAACCTGCGGTATTGAAGATGCATACATTAATATTATTAATAACATCTATGAAAATGCAAGTGCAAAGATTAGGCTGTTTGAAAATACAACACACGTAAAAATTGGAAAGGGAGTGAGACAAGGTGACACCATATCTCCGAAGCTCTTTAATGCCACATTGGAGGGTGTTTTTCAGTCGCTGAGCTGGGAAAACAAGGGGATAAAGATTAATGGAGATTATCTAACTCACCTTCGTTTTGCTGATGACGTAGTCGTTTTTGCAACTACCCCCGTCAGAGCTGCAGAGTATGATCCAGGAACTTGCTGACAAGAGTAAAGAAGTGGGATTAAAAATGAACTTTCAGAAGACAAAAGTGATGTTCAATGCTTTTACAAGAAATGAAGATTTATCGATTGATGGAGAAAAGCTGGAGATAACAGACACGTACGTTTATCTTGGACAGCAGATATCAAGTGAGGGTCACATTGATGAAGAAATTAATCGGCGTACAAAACTTGCCTGGAGAGCTTTTGGAAGAAACAGCATAATTTTCAAGAGCAATATGCCATTATGTCTTAAAAGAAAAGTGTTTGATCAATGCATCCTTCCAGTGCTTACGTATGGTGCAGAGACGTGGACCTTAACTAAAAGAGACATACAAAGGCTGCAGACAACTCAAAGTAGCATGGAGAGGTGCATACTTGGTGTAACCAGGAGAGATAAGAAGAGGAACTCGTGGATCCGAAAAATGACAAGAGTGGAAGACATCATGATCAGAGTTAAATCCCTGAAATGGCAATGGGCTGGACATACTGCCAGAAGGACAGATCATCGATGGACAGCCGAAATTTTAGATTGGATTCCAAGGGACAGGAAAATACCCAGAAGAAGACCACATGGGAGATGGGTGGATGAAATTCGAAAGTATGCAGGGGTGACATGGAGGAGACTGGCACAAGACAGACCGTTGTGGAGGAAACTTGGGGAGACCTTCGTCCAGCAGTGGATTGATAATGGTTGACAATGATGATGATGATATTAAATATCAATCATTTTTCTTTGAGTAATGTTCAGACCTGTTAATAGATGGCACGACTAGTGCATTGATGACGTCATTAAATAACAAATGTTGGATTGTTTAATTATGGTTATGTTTGAGCAAGCATTAAGTATCCCATGCTATTAACTCACAGTTAGTTTTATCAATGTGCAAATTTACTGTGAGTTAATATCCCATGCTAAAGCTAACTGTGAGTTAATATCCCATGCTATTAACTCACAGTTAGTTTTATCAATGTGCAAATTTTCATCCTTGAGAATAAATTAATTGCGCAGAAAATATGTGAAGAAGTTTTACCACTGGAAACATAAGGCAGAGAGTTTAAGTGGAACCACCAAGGAAAGTGGAAATTGTCAAACCAACAAAAGATGTGCCTTGTGATTCATGTCAGAACTTCATGAATTCTGGCAACGAGTGCATTAACTACATCAGCAATTCAGGGATACCAGATGTCTCATCAAATTCATAAGTACTCTGTTTTATTGTCCTTGTGTCTACAAGCAACGCTAATTTTTGGAATCGCTTGCTTAATTCATACCTTGCTTGAGGAACTGTGATAGCTTGAACTGAATTGAAGTTCTTCCGAACTGTGCATAATTCTGTCTCCGAGTAAGTTGAAGCTGAATAGGGTATCGGATATCTCTCCGTGTTGTATTCTAATATTCTTACTGCAGTCAAAAGTCCGTGTTTATTGTGAAGGAATGTATTACGGTGTGGTAAATTTTTGCCTGCCTTGCTTGGCACTGGAAGTCAATTTACGCATGCCTTGCTAATTAGTGCTTGTTACTGTTTAACTAATCAGTTTCCAGGAATTAGAATTCATGCCTCTTTGCTTATTTTAAGTTACTGAAGAAACCTCTCGGGAACGCAACACTACTTACCTGTCTGCAAACTGGAGTTCTGCTTGGCCGAGGAAAAGAAAAAAGGTACAAGGAAGAGTAGGCGTAAAATAAAAACAAAAACAGAACAGCGCAAATTATCCACGCGAGAAACTCCAAATTTCCACTGGCGGCCTTTAAAACGAGCCGGTGTTTTTATATTTCTTTTTTCACTCTTCACCAACATTGCTCGCCACGTGCGAAAAATCAGTTGCGGATTTAAAAACACCAGGAATTTCTAAGTTTCTACCATAAAGATTTTTTCACATTTTCTTCTCATTAGCACCTTGACCACACACACAACAAACTTTTTCTCACTGCTTCTCTCTTCACAAACAAGATTTGGTACTATTAATTATTTTATTCCCATTTAGCTGTTGGGTTTCTTGGCCCAGTTCTAAGTGGCTGCTTTTACATTTTTTTAAACCCGATGCATTGCAGGACTTTTCCGGACGCACAAGGTGAAGCAATTCTTGGATCAAATTATTTGGGATCGAGCTCGCGATGGCTTCAACACCAATAACTAGCGCCACCGACAGAGTTGCCAAGACATTTTACCAGAAGTTCACGATAAAGGTAAGAACGATGAGAATGGGATTCGTTCAGTGATGAAATGTTTTTTGCTGGGAATGTGGGTTTATTAGTCATTTTATGTTCTGCAGAAGCTTATTTTTTTGCCTGAATAGGTTAATCATAATAGTGTTTATACAGAGGGACTTATCGCAAATTACATTTTTGTATATCTATCTATCTTAATATGTATATATATATACACTGAGTGGCCACTTTATTATGACCACCTGACAGTTTTAAGCAAATGAGCTATGGCTGCACGCTGTCGCCACCAGAGGGCGAGACTAGTGTAAAAAGGGAAAGCCTAGTGCTTGAGATAGTAGTAGAAGCGATTTGTGGGTGACGAGATGGGTAAAAATGCGATTTGACGGACTTTCAATGTGGGATGACTGTAGGAGCTCGGAGCCATGGAGCGAGTATCACCTAAACCGCTGCATTCGTGAAATGTTCCAGAGCAGCTGTTGTTAAAGTGTTTAAAGACAGGACTGTCAGCCGAAAAACGGGGTCTCTACGTGCAACGTGTGGTCGTCATCGACTAGTGACTGCTCGGGCGGAACGGAGAGTGTCCAGACTGGTAACAGACAACAGAAGGGCAACAGAGCAGCAAATTACAGACCATCTTAATCAAGGATCCCCTCAAATGATCTCTGCACTCACCGTTCGCCGTACACTGCATCGGATGGGATATGGCAGCCGAAGGCCTGTTCGAACACCTTTGCTGTCTGCAGTTAACAAGAGAAAACGTCTCCAGTTCGCACAGGAGCACAAAGATTGGACAGTCGATAATTGGAAACAAATTATGTGGTCCGATGAATCACGTTTTCAGTTGCACCATGCCAATGGCAGAGGGAGGATTTGGCGGAAACAGCACGAAAACATGGACCCCAAATGCATTGCTATAACCCTTCAAGCTGGTGGAGGCAACGTTATGATTTGGGGAATGTTTTCCTGGCATGCTTTGTGCCCTTTAATTCGTGTTGACCAACGTCTGACTGGCACATCTTATCTAAACATCGTTGCGGACCAAGCGCATCTTGTCATCTGGATGGTTTATCCCAATAGCGATGGATACTTTCAACAAGATAATGCGTCCTACCATAGTGCTCGTATTGAACAGGATTGGTTTCAGGAACATGCCGGTGAGTTTACTTGGCTTAGGTGAACCCCACAATCTCCAGATGTCACATCATTGAGAATTTGTGGGATGAAGTTGAACGAGCCATCAGACAGCTGGATCCACAACCCTGCAATCTCACACTCCTGGAAAGTGCTATTCATCAAGCATGGTCTCAGATTCCACAAACCACCTATCAACATCTCGTGGAGTCCATGCCACGAAGAATCGACGCAGTATTAAAGGCAAAAGGTGGCCCAACGAAGTACTGAGGGGGTGGTCATAAAAAAGTGGCCACTTAGTGTATATATATATACACTGAAGTTCCAGAAAAAACTGGTGCACCAGTCTAATACTTGGTACGTCCCCCATGGGAGCACAGAACTGGAGAAATACGACGGGACATGGACTCCACTAGCTTCTGGAAATATGCTGTAGGCAATGCACACCGTACTTCCTACAGAGCGTTCAACAATTCGGATGTATTCCGAGGTCTGTGTTCGATAGCGCGTTGCATGACATCCCAAATGTGTTCTATCACGTTCAGATCAGGGGACTTGGGTGGGAATGGCAACACCCCAAACTCAGATGAATGCTCCTCTAACCATAATGTGGCGTCCCGACACTTGTGTGGAGGTGCATTGTCCTGTTTGGAACAGGCCCACCCATCAGCATGAATGCGGAACATTAACGGGTGTACCGCGTCACAAAGGAAGCGCACATAGCGTTGGCCGGTCACAGAAGTTTGTAGACGTACCAGGGGTCCTAGTGAAGTCCAGATAAACACACCCCATACCATTACGGACCCTCCACCAGCCGGTACAGTTTCCTGTTGACAGACTGGATCCATGATTTCATGGGGTTTGCGCCACATACGAATCCTTCCATCTGCCCGATATTGTTTGAAACGCGACTCGTCAGACCAGGCTACTTGTTTCCAGTCATCAAGTGTCCAGTGGCGGTGTTGCCGTGCCCAAGCGAGGCGCATAGCTCTGTGTCGTGCACCCATCAAGGGGATTCGAGTTGGGTGTCGCTTTCCAAAGCCCATATCTTGCAGGGTACTTTGCACAGTCCGGACGCTGATGCTTGTTGAGGCTCCAGCATTGAATTATGATGATACCTGCGAGAGTGTTGCACGCCTATCGCGTGAAACGATTCTTGACAGCCGAAGATGGTCACGTTCACCCAATGTCTTTTTACGGCCGGCCACCCTGGTATCGTAGATTTGAGGCTATGCCAGAATTCTTGTCGTCCCTTGCAATGGTCGTCCGTGAAAATCCGAACTTCGTTTCTTCCTCCGAAATACTATGGCCCATCTCACGAGCGCTAACTATGACACCGCGTTGAAAATCGCTTAAATCGTTATTACTTGGTATTCTCATGCCGAAAACAGCTTTGACAGCTGGCAAGGATGTCTATCGCTTTATATACGCACTGGCGGACGCAACCGAGTACGCGTATAGGTGACGTTGCTATGTATTTTGCATAAGCTTGTCTGTACCAAATTTTCTGGCACTTCAGTGTATATATCTTATCATGCGATATGTTAGAATATCGATTCTCACTATAGAAGCTCAAAATCATAATCGCCAACATACAATTGAAATTTAATAGTCAATCAAACTTCAAGTATCTCAAGTATTTCCGCGAACCACTCTTGTTACCGGGAAGTTTCCGTCATATATACTCACGAACAATGAAATTTGCGCCCCAAGAAGGATGCATCGGATTGAACTCAAATTTTATGGACGTAATGATACAGATGAATGATACACACGATGACAAAAGCAGAGCTGCAGGACAATTACAGAGGGATCTGTGGCACGAAGTCCGGTCATCCTCAATAGCGCGTCGCACCGCCTAGTGCGGCGATACATGCTGCAATACGATCCGGCATGGAGGCTAACAAACACCTGATGTTGTGCTGCGGCAGACTGGACCACACGTGGTGGACGGTGTGCTCCAAATCCCGGATAGTGCGGCACGGCTGCAGCCGGCGTTTCAACTGGTCCCACACATTCTTGATAGGGGACATATCCGGGCAACGGGAAGGTCGTGGAAGTGTCTGAACATGACGTAGGCAGTCCGAGGTTTCCCGAGCCGTGGGCAGGCGGGCATTATCCTGCTGGTATAGGGCACAGCGCACCTGGAATCCCGCCCAGGAATGGGAGCACATGGGGCCGTAGGATCTCATCCACATACCGTTGACCCGTCAATAATCCACATACCATTACTAGAACTGATCGGCTATCGTAGGCAATGGCTCCCCAGACCATAATGCCTGCAGTGGGGGAGGTGTGGCGTTCGATAGCGAGATTGAGATTGTGCCGTTAACCAAGAGACCTCCACACCTGGACACGATGATAATCTGTCACCAAAACGAAGCGGCACTTATCGTTAAACACCACACGTCACCAGTGTGTGACGTTACACGTCGCTCTGGCCTGGCACCACTGCATGCGGAGCCGGCGATGTTCCGGTGTTAATGTCAACACACGTATGGGGCGCTGGGATTGCAGATTGGCTTCCGCGAGGCGTCGGGAAATAGTTTGTGGGCACACAGGAGCCGCTACATCTGCCTGTGAAGTGGACCGAGTCCCTGTGGGATCCGGTCATACCTGGAGCATGATCCGGCGATCCTCTCTACCAGTGGTCCTCGTGGTCCGTCTGTAGCGGCTCCACCGTGTGGCTGTGCCGTCACGTGTCCACTGCTTCCAAAACAGTCGGACGGTATGGTCAGGACGACCCACGTGGCGGGCTATGCGGCACGCCGACCACCCTGCGGTTTTCAGCCCGATAGTCAGGCCTCTTTCAAAGTCCGTAGGTTGCGTAAATCGACGTCTCTGGCGTCTACCCGGCACTCTTGTCACTCTGTACTCTTGCTTGCGTCGGCCGGTGCTTTTCGCTTTCGTGGGGCATCGACTACCCACCAGTTTATAAGGTTGCCAGTTCGTGCCGGCAGCGCCACCACAGGGTGTGTGGTCATGGGCAATCGCACCAAACGTGGATTATTTGCATACCAGCTCGCACTCTAGGTATTTGCAAAGTTTTGCGGTTGTAGCATGTTTTCTTCCAGGTGCGCAATTTGTAATATTAACAAGGCTTTGACCACGATGTTATTCTATGTGTGTGCAGTTTCCAGGAAGTTCATCATGAAAATTGCTTACCATTTAATTCTCTCGAAACTCTTCAAAAAAGGAATCGCATCTAATGCTGCAGCGCTTAGCCTTCATCTTCTTTCCTCTAAAACTTGATCTGCTGCACTAAACACTCTCTCGCTAGCAGAACTACTGCCTGGTATACATAGTACACGTCTCGCAATGGCAACTAGCTTAGGAAGTTGAGAATTCTTCCACCACGGTAACAAATCCACAGCTTTAAGGTGTGTTTCTCCCATGCGCAGTTCCATGTATACTTACAAATTTCATCTGGATGAGGATCATGAATTTCAAACTTATGTTCCAAGTTTTCAAATAAGCCTGATGATTTTTTTCCGGAAGTCGATTGACTCGACTTCTTCTGCAATGTCTCAGAGTCTTCCTCTCCCTCATGGGAAAGATCATCATTTTGTTCCAGCAATGCTCGTACTTGCAAATGCATATCTTTCCTTCCATCCTCCGTTACCATTCTCAGTGGCTTCAAGTTCGAGTGAAGAAACGTTGGATTTTTATGCAAATCACTGATAACCGGTTTAGTTTTTAACCATTTTTGAGTTTTTGCTTTTAACACCCTTTCCACATCTGAATCCGTTGGAGAAACGTTGCAGTGCTTCAAGAAGGGGTTATACCGTAAGAGCACCGAATACAAATTTGGACGAAATTCTTTCTCCCGTTGAATACTTGCCTCCTGAAACTTTTTCTTCAAAAACGGTATTAAAACCGTCAACATGTCAGCATTTATTCCTTCCATGCAATGGGCTTCCTTTTTCTTTACTCAAAATGCCACTGTTGTAACTTAATTGTTCATACACTGATTGTAACATTGCGCACAGGGTATCCCACCGAGTTTCCACTTCTTGGTGGACAGATTTTTTTAACGCTGACTTGATCCTTTAAGTACGTAAATAACGATTGACAACTCTCCACAGTTGCTTTCATTTCAGGTAATTCCTCAGTTGTCTCCATAAAGCTGTGTTTTAAAGCAGGGTTCAGTGCGTGGCATATACCCACCAACCGGCAGAAACATCGTAATGCTGCAATTATGTTGGCTCATTAGGGAGTGCAAAATTTCGATTTGTAAGTTTTCTCCAGTTCCGCAAACTTGCGAAAATGCCACTGTTGTTAATTCAATGCCTCATAAAACTAAATCGTTATCCACGAAATGGCAGGTGATTGCCATGTATACTTCGTTACGATAATGGGCTGTCTACATATCTATTGTAATTGCACCGCCATATTTCTGGGTGACTGCGTTTACTTGTATTGTTACCGCGAAATCCTACGTATTCCTTGAACACATTGGACTTCTAATAGGTTTACTTCAAATTTGTCAATTTTCGTTTTTTTATTTATTTCAAGTTCGGCATCGGTATAAGTTTTCAACAGCAAAAGGGACCCGGATGTGGGTCAGTACAACGGCAGCCAAGAAAAACTATCGCGCGAGAATTTAATTTCGTACGGCTAATTACCAGGCGCGCACTAATTAGATCCCCAATTCAAGATCGATTTAATTTGGTTTCGTTTCCTTACTTCGGTTTTTTTTTCTGCGCAGAGAACGCTCGCCCACCCAGAAAGAGGGGGAAAAGGTTGATAAGCTAGGAGCGGTCGGGAAATTCCACGCACAAAAAAAAAGGGAATACAACAAGAAGCCACCCCATCAGCGAAGTACGAAAGCAACGGATGTTTTAACTTTCAAAGAGGCGTATAGGTTATCCAGAAGTCTTTCACTGCATATAGCACCCCGCGGTTTCTCTGAATAGAAAATATCTTTAGACCCAACTCGTCCGTGACTTTTCCCAAATTTCAGAATTTGGTCGAGGCACAGAGGAAGGGAAATGGCCCGAATATTTCTTCGTCGTGGGGAATGCAGAAATGGTAGACTCAGCGAATAGCGAGCACGGTATTGAAAGAGCCTGACGAATCGCAGGCCTCAAGTAAACGCGAAATCCAATAGGAACGAGCGACCTCTTTCAGGGAGGTGACCCGAAAACTCCTTTGACCGGACGAGGGACGAGGAGATAAGAAAGAAGATACAGAACAGTTGTGGGCATAGAGTGGGATCGAACACTCTCACTCTGGAAGAGAACAGTTTTTAAGCATGAGTGGGAAAACACTCTCACTCTCGCGGAGGAGATGATCTTTTGTGAAATAGAGGCAACAGACTGATATCGGCGGACACTAATGATCTGACACTCTCACTTGATAAAAAGATTGACTGATATCGGCGGACACATGATAAAAGATTGACTGATAAAAGATTGACTGATAAAAGATTGACTGATATCGCCCCCTTCAGAATATCATCTTGATAAAAGATTGACTGATATTGTCGGACACATAGAGGCAACAGACGGATATCGGCGGACACTAATGATGGGACACCCTCATATTGGCAGACTGATATCAGCGGGCACATATGTCGCCTCCTTCAGAATACCATCTTGATAAAAGATTGACTGATATGGGCGACAGACTGATATCGGCGGACACATAGAGGCAACAGACTGATATCGGCAGACACTAATGATGGGACACCCTCACTTTCGGACTCAGGCACTTGCACCTGAGAGAGAAATGATCGGACATTGTCGGCAGACTGCAATGACTCGAGACTAACTACGCCAGACTAGACAGCGAATACATGATTCGATATTGACATAGGATGGAGCCAGTTCCGACATTCGTATTTTTGGAAGACTTGGAGAAGAAATACGTAATACGCGACTTAAGATTATGAACTATATGAGAACTGTCCAAGTGATAGTTGTGAAACATCAACTCGGCTACATATCCTGATCTCAGTGAGGGTAAGATGCATCACTTAATTACATATCATTCCTTTTAATTGCCTCATAGTCATGCATGTGCTGGGCAGGGTCAGTTTTCCGAGAGTCACAGCAAATCATACAAACAAAATCTCTTGCGCACCGTATTTCCGTGGTTTAAATCAAAACTTTAGCAAACCATTAATTATATTTCAAAGTGTTATGATGAATGTATCCATGCTGTTAACGTAATACCATTCCTAGTTTGAATAGTTTCAAGAAATTAACTCCACCGGTACATCCTGTACCTAATATAAGAAAATTATAAATCAAATAAACGGTTAAAAGCATTCACGAGTTACTCAATCATTTACTTTATTGTGATATGTGTGCATGTTCATTTCAATTTCGTACAGTCCACTTATGGTTTTATATGCTGTTTAAAATATAAATTGACGATCACAAAAATATTGCGGCATATGGATGAGCGTGGAGACCCCGTGTTGGTCCATATGAAACGCAACGTAACATCTTGTTGACCCTGAGTTTGGAGAGCCTACCATGACAACCCAATTTAATCGCCGACACCACTAGGAAAATTTCACGGTAGTAATTTGCGTATTTCGGCCTTCACAAAAGATAATTTAATCCCACTGCAGCAAATAAGACGCAGCAGATGGTTCGCCAACCCAGCTCTGGGGGCGGTAATAGTATAACGTATTCTATGCATATAGATTCAGCTGAACTTTTAATATATTTAGATGCCGTATTGTGGAGCACATATTCACCCATCACTTTGCCCTCAGAAGCTCCGACATCAATCGAACACTGAGCTAAGTCAAGGGAACCTTTACCTTTGACAATATCAAAAGGTCGAATGTCTTCAGTGCACAATTTAACCTAGCATTTTAGAACTTTCGCTTTTACTGCAGCAGACACGTTCCCCGTACTTTTAAACAAGAATTTCTCGACCGAGCCTGAACCAGACTGTTTGCTGCATCTTTCAGATTGTCTAGTAAGTTTGCTGGATGCTGTGGAATGTTTGTACGTCCAGATTCCTTTACACCTCACACATTGAACATAAGCGATTTTTTCATTGGTTTCTGAATCGATTGTTTCTTTGAAATATTTCCATACCTCTGACTTCCCGCGCTTGTTCGGTTCGACTGCAAACTCCTTGGCATCATTTTTTTCTCTTTATATCGGTTACACTCATCTCACTCATGCTCGTGATCTATTGAAAATGCTGCTTGTTGGGCCTACGAAGTTAGAATTCCCATATGTCGCTCAGCTGTGGTTAACAAGGTAAATAAATCGAATGTTGCAATAGAATGTTGACCCTGACAAGACATCGCGTTACTTTAGGTTGTGTTTTCGATTTTGTTGGGCAGATACTAACCGAAACCACAACCTAAAGTAACATGATAGTCCTGCAGGGTCAGCGCATCCTGTTTATTTACCTTGCTATCTACAGCTGACTGGTGTCTCATATTCATAAAGCACACAACAAAGCGGTTGTAGAATGCGCCCGTACCGATGAGGTAAGGGGGAGGTGTTGTGAGGAGAAAAGGCATGCTGTTCTGTGCTGAGTGTTTGAAACTTGAGGACTTACGCATTAATGTGAACTCTGAACTGCCAGATCGAAGACAGTGGATTTCATGAACTGCCAGATTGAATACAGTGGATTTCATGAACTGCCAGATTGAATACAGTGGATTTCATGAACTGCCAAATTAATCCCGTGCATTTCATGTTTTGTCTCTCTGCTCGTCAGTCAGCAACAATTCACTTCGCATTCGCTTTTTGCCACCCCAAGTAAGGACTCCTTTCATCACTACACTAGTGACGTATCTTGGATCCGAGCCCTAGGCTATCTCACTCGTCCCCTCCCCCTCCCCTAGTACTGTTTTTTTTTCATTGCGAAGTTTAATTTTTAATTGTTAAGTAATAGAAGTAACTTTTTTTTAAATTTTAGGTACATGTCATTGCTAACATGATACCAAATAATTATGATTAGGATCTGAACACTTCTTTGTATACATGAACTCCATTCTTCTTCTGAATACTTTATTTGTACATGAACTCCATTCTTCTTTCCTTTTGTGTGAGCTTGAGTGTTAGGTTTCCATAAAATTCTTCTTCCGATTATTTGTTCATATTTAAAAAGAATGTTTTTCTCTATTGACAAAACCGCCAAGGTTTTTCGAATGTGCATGTCCTTCTGTGGCTCTAAGATATATCTTGATTCTTTTTAACGCAGAAAAACTTCTTTCCGCAGTTGCAGTTGTTGATGGAAAGCTTAATATGAGGTCCGCTAATTTGTACACCTCACTAAACTCTATGTCCAATTTATTCAACTTTATGTAACACGTAATGTCTGTTACTGATTTGTTTTTGTATTCATCAAAGGGAATAAAACACCTTCAGTTCATTTTTTAGTCGAGCTGTATCAAAATTTGAAGCATAATTTGAATTAAGTTCTGACAGTAGATGTTCAGGGAAGCTTTCACAAAATCTATCAAAACATTTCGAATCCAACAAAGATACGAATTAAAGATATAATATCTCTGATTTTACTTCATTGACACTTCACAAAAATTGAAACAACTCTCGCGAAAGACTCTTACGGGCGGGAGTGTGCGAGTGCCTGAGATAGTCTAAGTCTTCTCTATTATGAGCGAACCGTTTCCCAAAGCAATGGCCCATTCCCCTCTCCCAGCTGATTCATGTTGTCATGGAAACGCTAGCAGGCGATTGTACGGAAGGTTTTCGCATCAAAACTGCGAAGACTCTGGAAGAGCTGCTTGCGTCATGCCGTTGGTTTTCGCTCGCCAGACGGAGTCGAAGAAGCTAATCCGCACGCGTTTTTTTCTCACCGAAAGCATCGACATATTTTAATACCGTTGATAATTGACTTTTATTTGTGTATATTTAATTCAGTTTTATTTGTGCATTATCTGGGCATCGCAGCTAACCTAGTTAACCTCGAATATACGCCACTGCGCTACACGCACGAATGGTGTATTAACTGAGCATCTGTCAGTGGTGAAAGCGTCTCTATTCTCTACGGCTACTGCATAACAAGTACACTGGTTTCCAAAAATTAGTGATTTCATGTCACTACATGCTCTGTATCTCAAGAAATAGCAGTTTGATAGAAATGCAGGATAGAAGCAGAACTCTACGCATCAAAGGACCATCTAAATCACTTAGTTTTTATGCAGCCTCTTCATTATATTGCTGGAATATTGAAGTTTAAAGATATGGAAGGTATTTCTTGAAATAAATACTTCTCTGTAAATGCTACTTCACTCTTCAGTTTTGCTGCTTTGAAACCAGTAAACGTAACATAAACATGTATACACTGAAACAATTTTTACAGCAATTCGTTCTTTTTGACTGAGTCATGTTCTCAATTTTAATTGCCAGGTGGCGTATAAAATGGCAGAGATGCTATGACAAGATTGTGTGCATTTGATAGTCTTTAATTTCATAGGTTTTACTTCTATATCCTGCATTTTTATCAAACTGTTATTTATCCAGATACAGATCTAGTAGTGGCACCACCCATGCACTTAACACTAGAAATTCTTTAATTTTTGGTAACCAGTTTATAACAATAATATCCAGAGAATTATTTTTTAAACACAGTTTTTTGTGAAGGTAACTTATAAACAATGAAATTGGATATACACTGCTGGCCACCCAAAATGCAACGCCAAGAAGGAAGCATCCGATTGACCTGAAATTCGCAGCATGCGTCGCCTGCGAGAGGACATGCAAACAATTAGCATTGCAGGGCATATGCAAATCATGTGCGCCCGGCACGCCACCGAGAAGCACTATAAGAAGGGAGCACAGAAGGCGAGGTGTAAGTAGTGGAAGTATGTTGTGCTGCTGGACCTGTGCGTGGGAAGCTTCCGGATGCCTCGTCGCAGAATACGGCAGTCATTCCAGCACGTTTCGGAGTTTGACAGAGGACGAATAGTGGCTTACCGCGACAGCGGTTTATCGTACCGAGACATCGGCGCCTGTGTGGAACGACATCCAGCCACAGTGAGGCGAGTATGGAATCGGTGGGTGCAGGAGGGACGGACGGACCGACGTGAGCGATTGCCGCAGCCGCGGCACACCACCGAGCGAGAGAACCGGCATGTTGTGCGGCGGGCATTGACGGTTCGCACCGCCACATCACGAACGTTAGCGCAGAAATTAGGGTATGCTGGGCAACAACCTGTGTCAGCACGTACCGTTCGACGTCGTCTGCAGGAGCGGGGACTTGTCGCACGACGCCCATTGCTCCGATTACATTGACGTTACACCACTGGCGAGTGCGGCGGCAGTGGGCCGTTGAACGCCGCACCTGGACTACGGAATGGCACGACATTGTCTTCTCCGACGAATCCCGCTTATGCTTGCAACACCACGATGGTCGGATCCGCGTGTGGCGGCACCGCGGCGTGAGACTGAGAGATTGCGCCCCAAACCATCACGCCCTTTGCCTGGCGTTATGGTTTGGGGCGCAATTTTATATGACATCCCCACCCCTCTGGTACGCATCGCCGGTACACTCAACAGCCACCACACCATCTCCGACGTTTTGGAGCCTGTAGTCCTCCCTTACCTGCAGGACCTGCCAGCGGCCACGTTTCAACAGGACAAGGTGCGCCCTCACGTGGCACGCATCGTGCAACAATTCTTCACGGCCCACCAGGTGTCACTGCTGCCGTGGTCCGCCTGTTCTCCCGATATGTTGCCCATCGAACACGTATGGTCACTGATCGGCAACCGAGTGGCCCGGCAAGCACCCCCGTGATGAACTGTGGCAACGTGTGGAAGCAGCCTGGACCGACATACCCCAAGCCCACATCCAAAGCCTCTTTCGTTCGATGCCTCGGCGTGTAGCGGCCGTTGTTGCCAGCCATGGGGGCCACACGAACTATTAATGTCTTCGTGTGCCGCAAGTCGTAAGGGCTTGTAAGCTCAATAGTTTCAGCTTCGTATCTGTTGTAATGTAGCTAGTAAATCTGGCTTTGCTATCTCGTGTCGTTCTTGGTGTTGCATTTTGGGTGGCCAGCAGTGTATATAAAGAATTCAGTAATGAAATTCAACATGTGTAATGCCAAGCCCGGGCCCGGATTTTTTGGCTCTTAATGAATTCTGAGCCCGCCTGAGTCCGGGACGATTCCATGATGTGTCTGGTTTCCGTAGACGAGCCCACGTCCTTGCTCATCTCTAGTGAGCGCCGGGTCCGGTGACACGTACAGGCCAACAGACGCAACAGTAGACTACCCAACACAACAGTAGGCTACCCAACACAACAGAGGTCAACCCGGAACCGTATCTCACACGATCATGCGTCACACGCACGCACTTATGGGTTATAACAGCAGACGACTCCGACGACATCCTGTCGCAACCATGGTTCATTGGCCAAAAAGATTCGTCTGGTGCAAAGATCATGCAAGCTGGACGTTGCATGGCTGTAAAAAAGTGCGCTGGTCTGACAAGTAACGTTTTCTACTCCACTCCGTCGATGGTCACGTACCATTTTGGCGCAAACAATATGAGGCACTCGATCCGTCCTGCATGGTCTCCACAGTGCAAGTCGGTGGAGGTGGTTGTATGGTGTGGAGCGTATTTACCCAGCAGGAACTTGGACCCTTGGTGCATGTGGGAAAACGTATGATTGGTGCCCACTATCATGAATTGCTTGCCGACTCTGTACACCCAGCAATGTTGTAATTTTTTATGAATAGTGACGGTGTCTTCCAAGATGATAATGCGCCAAGCCACAGGTCCAATGTTGTGCAGGAATGGTTCCAGGAACACAGTTCAGGCTACTTAAATATCGATTCGCCTCGGAAATCTCCCGATATTAATCCCATAGAGCACTTGTGGGACACTATGGAACGGCATATCAAGGATCTAGATACACAAATCACCTCCATACCTGCATCGAAGCCCGCATTACACAAGGATTGGCTTGCCATACCTCCCAATTGCTTCCGGGATTTTATTGAATCGATGTCACGTCGGTTAGCTGCTGTACTGAGAGCAAAAAGATTAGGTAGGTGGTCCTAATTCAGCGACAACTCAGTGTATATGGGTGTGCCTGGTCCGTAATGATATTAAAATATGGCATCCATATGCTGTTCCAGAGATAATAAGGAACGCAGTGACCTCCAGGAAAACGTACCCCAGACTATTACACAGTCAGCTTGTGCAGTTAACGCTAGAAAACCGGGATCAGTCAATTCGTGATGGTAATGCCATGTTCTGGCCCCTCTGTAGGTGTGTATTAACTGAAAACGTGAATCATCGGACCATACGACCTTTTTCAAGTACTGAAGGGACTTGTTTTTGGTGCTGCGGGTCGCCTTGCAAACGAATTTGTCGGAAGTTTTTTTGCTGAGGCTAGTTTTCCACGAAGGGCACATTGGTGGTTTCAGCCCGTTCACCTAATGTGAGGTGAGATGTGCACGCTGAATTTCTCCTCTCAATACTCTGCTGTACTACGCAACTACTTGGGGAATGGAGCTCTGTTACCTCGAATAATCCTCCCTATCCGCCGTTCCTCTCGAACATCATCCTATCGTTTTCGACCACACGAAGACTGCTGGCTACTTGTTCTGTTGTTTGTGGACAGCACACTATTGAAAGCATCTCGTGGGCGATACTTTACTCCCTAAAGATGCTTGCACCTTCCTACCTAGCGCCCACTACCATGTTGTTTCAAAAGTTGCTTAAAATACGAGTGTTTCCCATATTTTCGTTACCTAGGCTTCGTACTCGCGTGAATCTTTTGCAGTGAACTGTTTATAAAGCCATCTCAAGGTCATATTTACGTACGTAAGTGAGAATCTCATGTGTCTTATAGCTACTGGGTGTCCTTAAATATTTTTTTCTTTTATGTGGAAGCATTTCTTATGTACCCATGTTTTTGGAGGTGAACACAAAATTTTGTCTTGTAATTTTGTCCAAGAGTTAAACGAATGCTTCCGACGCGTTGGCCAAAGGAAGCACTATGTACACCGATGAGACATTACATTATGACCATTTACCTAATAAGCTATAGGACCCCCTTTAGGACACAAAACAGCGGCCGTTTGGCGGGGCATCGATTCGATGAGGTGGCGATAGGTATCCTGGGGTATCTGCTACCATAATGTCAACATCAGGTCCTCCAGTTCCTGTACATTTCCGGATGGTGGTGATTTAGCGCGAACCCGCTTTTCCAAGTCGAACCACAAATGTTCGATTGGATTTATGTCAGGTGAATTTGGAGGCCAGGGCATTAACAGAAAGTCACCAACATGTTCCTCGAACCACTCCTTGACGACTCTGGCAGTGTGGCATGGCGCATTATCTTGTTGGCCATCACCAGCATGGAACACAGCTGCTACGAATGGGTGAGCTTGGTCCGTAACGATGTTCAGATACCTTACAGCTGTCAGGGATTGTGATGTTGCGATAATGGGGCCTACTGTGTCCCAAGAAAATAGCACCCAAAGCATAACACTGCCACCACCGGTCGGTTTCCGCCCAACAGTGCATCCAGATGCGTTAGCCTCCTTTGATAATCGGCGTATCCGCGCTCGGCCGTCTACGTGATGCACCAAGGATCTTGATTCGTCAGTTCAGGCCACTTTCTTCCAATCATCCACGGTCCAATCTCGATTATCCGTGGCTCATTTCATGCGTTGTTGGCGATGACGTGCAGTGAGCATTGAGACCCGGCTGGGTCTTCGGCTAAGCAGGCCCATGCGCAGAAGGCTGCGATGAACAGTGTGCTGGGACGCATTGCGCTGATTTTCACTGTTGTAGCTGCGGGTGATTTGTCGCTCTGTGGCCCTGCGGTCACTGTGAAGAATGCTCGACAGTCTCCACTCTCCTCTGGTTTCAATGAGCTGCGGACGACGGATCATCCTTTGACCATCTGTGCACCACCTTTGATACGTACTCACTACAGCGGCACGAGAGCAACCCACAAGCCGCGCTATTTCCAAGATCATAGTTCCGAAGCTCCGTGCCATCATAATTTGCCATTTATCAAACTCCGATAAATCATCAGCTTTTCCCATTCTGACTTTGAGCACTTTACTAACCGAAAGCCGGTCCTCGGGTTGTATATATCTGTTGTGGTCATAGTAGAATTGCTCCTCGGTGTAAACCAACAGATCTTCTCTCACGGGGTAAAACACTGCTAGACGTGTCTGTACACGAAAAGTGCATGTGTACTTTCAGTTTAATTTGGCTCTTGACCATTACTCAGTTTTACTCCTCATGGAAAACAAGTCTTGTTAGTTTTTGATCAGCCTTCGTATTTTGGATGCACGTTCAAGTCCAAAGATCTTTGAAATAACGCTTTCTGTAAAAATTCTGCTATGAAATCTGAAGCCACTCTATTTAAAATCAGTTATTCATCAGATGGGATAGCATCAAAAAGGTTAAATATTTTACAGTTTTCTTCAGTGAATGGACTTCTTTCTCTCAACATCACTGTAAATGAAAACATTTCTTTCTTTCTTTGTGCGCGTGAGAGGATTTACTTATAATCTGTTCTTGAATACGCCTTGTGCTGAATGTTTAAACCTACAAGTTTGAAAAACCATTATGCATATGTCTAATTTATCTATGATCTCTTCAGTGATAAGGTCAAAATTACCACAATACTAAACACGAAAAGGACGATTTTATTGTTAAAAAGGCAAAGCAGTTTTTCTCTTCTCAAGAAAACAATATTTTTCTGAATTTCAAAATATTGCAATCAAAACAAGGTTACGTGTAATGCTGCACTGGAGTTAGAATTCCTAAACACCGCGTTTTGCGGAATCTAGGTCTTTCAGAACTTTGTGCGTACGCAATTGGTGTTAACTGCACGTCGTTAAAACTCTGGTTTTGTGATAATATACCTATGATATGATAATTTTTCATTATTAAAATTGCCAAATGTTGAAGTAATAGATGCTTGCAAAATTGCACTCATAATTTCAAGGGACCGACTATGCTGACTGGGCAGCCCCCGGTAGCGGCGCAGTTGTACGCGTATAACCGTGAAACTGCACCACCGAGGTTGCCCTGACAAACTCGGATGATATATATATATATATATATATATATATATATATATACAGTGGATCCCGCTTAAGAAGTCTTCGTTGGGACGAAGCGATGAAAACTTCTTAAGCGAGAAAACTTCTTAAACGGGAAGCGTCTGATTGGGTTCTGTAAGACTTTAGCGATTAAAAATGTAAAGTAACATAAAACATTTTACAACTTACTCACTTAATTTTAAAGTAGCATAAAAAATTTCACAACTTGCTCATTTAAACTTGAATATGAGGATTGAAAGCTGCATTTATAGTGCTACAGGATTACAAAAATACTGATCTAAAAGCGTTTGTTTTTTCCTTTTTTCAGCTAGATTCAAAAAGTACGTGTCCATTACCCTCAAATTTCTCATTATGTCAGCTGGAACACATTCGTGGCTTTCTATAAAGCGACGAAAAGTTTCTAATGCTTTACCAGCTTCAGCTGAAATTGGAATTGGCCTGTACTCATCTTCTTGTGTTTCTGGTTCATCGTCCTCTTGCGTTTCGATGTCGCAAACATAGTTGATATTTTGCATTTCAAAAGTGGGAACTTCTTTGTCAACGTTTACAAACTCTTCAAAGGAAGATTTGAAGTTTAGTTGTTTTTGTTTTTTTGCAAACTTTCCCAAGCTTCATTTTGGTCATGACTGTTTTCTTCATCAGAAAAACAAAGCTCATCAGCGTTGAAACCGGCTTTCCTGAAGAACAATTTGTCATCATCGAAGATGATACCTTTTCCCACGAAGAAACAATAAGATGCATAGCATCTAATAAATTCAATTTCAGTGTGCATCTGGTGTAACTTTAGTCTGATTCAAGCTTCTGCAGTAGCCAATATACTAAACGTTTCCTGTAGAATTGTATCATGGTTTTAGTTATTCCTTGGTCCATTGGTTGTAACATGAAAGTCGAGTTAGGTGGCAGGAAAATTACTTTTACATTTTCTAGATGATCCATGTTCTTTGGATGGGTTATGCAATTATCCAAAAATAACAAAACGTTTCTATTTTATTTGGCCATTTTCTTCTGAAACTCCATTAAAAATTCATCAAAAATCTGAACTGTCATCCATGCGTTTTTGATATTTCTGTAATTGCATGGAAAAGTTTTCACATTTTTGAAGCACCTGGGATTCTTCGATTTTCCAATGACCAATAAAGGATTCTTTTCTTTTCCTTCTATATTATCTCCTACCAGAACTGTCAATCTTTCTTTATTTACTTTGACTCCGTGGCAGCAATCTCCGGTGTCACGTCAATTCGTCGCGCGTCAATTCGTCGACCACGACGATTCGTCGCGCGTCAATTCGTCGCTGACAAATTCGTCGACTACGTCAATTCGTCGCGTTTACAGATTTTGGTTACATACAAAACGAATGCAGGAAAACGTACGTCTTGCGCCCTGATCAAATTAATAAAGTTTGGACACGCAGACAGGATAGGAATATTACGTTTTTCTTTGGCACTAAAAATATTAGACAGTAAACGGTTTTTGGAAAGGGGCAGGGCCCGGTTGGTCAGAGCCCCCCATATACAAAATTTTCGTAAAATCTACAGTTTTCAATTCAGAACCACCAAATCTGGTATACTATCTCGTGGTATTCTAACTCAGACGGTTGTCAGTTTTTTGAACGGGTCAAGGCCCGGGGAGCCACAGCCCCCCCCCCCCCCCCCCGTACATACAAAATTTTCGTAAAATCTAGTTTTCATTTCAGAACCATCAAATTTGGTATCATGAAACTCTAACTTAGACGCTAGACGGTTTTTGGTAGGGGTTGGTGCCCGCGCGTTCGGAGCCCCCTCATAAAAAATTTTGTAAAATCTACAGTTTTCATCTTAGAACCACCAAATTTGGTATACTATTTCATGGTACTCTAACGTAGACGCTAGACGGTTTTCGGAAGGGGTTGGAGCCCACGGGGTCGGGCCCCCCCTCATAAAAAATTTCGTAAAATCTACAGTTATTCAATTTAGAACCACCAAATTTGGTATACTATCTCATGGTACTCTATCTTAGACGCTAGAAGGTTTTTTGAAGGGGTTGCAGCCCGGGGGTCGGCCCCCCCTCATAAAAATTTCGTAAAATCAACAGTTTTCATATTAGAACCACCAAATTGGGTATACTATCTTATGGTACTCTAACTTAGACGGCAGACCGTTTTTGGAACGGGTCAAGGCCCGGGGGTCAGAGCCCCCCACATACAAAATTTTCTTAAAAACTACATTTCAAAATTGTCTTTATTCTTCAAATAAAAATAGCATTTCTATGTACATGACAGTAGAATTCTGCCAATAAATACAGTGGTATATACAACAACTGGAAAGTTCCAGTGAAACGTAAAACAAAATATTGTTAAAATCATAAAATTATTTTCGCCCCGAAGGGCGATGGAGAGGCAGACAATAAAGCACGAGCGATGCAAATGAAAATGTATACTACAGTATTGTGGACAAGAAAAGACATGATGCGCTATACTATTCACAAATTCCAATTAAGTATTACTACCATACTCAAGATTAAATATGCACAAGGTACTAATTCACATAAAAGACCATGGGTGAGAGGGAACTAACAGGTGCAACAGTATTTAGAAATATGACAGAAATGGTAGAAACAATTAAGCACAAATACTTATTATATGCACAGAATTATGCAGTGACAAGAGAGAAATACGCTAAACGGACCCAGGAGGGCAACTTTACAAAAAAACAGAAATCGAACAGTAATTCAATTCATAAGTGTCATATCATATGTACAGAACAATACAGTGACAAAAAAGAAAGCCGCTAAGCATACCCAGAAGGGCAGCTTCTCATAAAACAGAAATGTAACAGTGGTGCTACACTCAAAATTTGCATCATATGTACATAAGTATTCAGTGACAAGGGGGAGAATCGCTAAAAGTACTCAGAAGAGCATCTTCTTACATTAAATTATATACACAGGGACAATAAAATTTCAAAATATATTCAACATAATGTAGGGGACATTGTGTGTGCAGTAAACTGTGCAGAAGAAAGAATTATATACAACATAAAACACAACAAAATCGAAGAGAACATGGGAAACATGGTGAGCTATCTCCAATAGCACATAAAACAGAATAATCACAAATAGCGAATCATGTGGGTGAAAAAGGAGACTCCACCTAGGAGCCCTCATACCACCAAAATTAATACGTAAAATCATGAGTTGTGACAGTGAATGTGGGCGACAACAAAATCCCACCTACAAGTTGAGACGTAGCTGCAAATTGTGGATATGGAACCACCCAGCCGATTGGGCCCAGGTGGATTGAAAAACGTTATCGGTGTTTGTTGAGGCAGCACGAGAGTGCTCCATTCGGAGACGAGTGGTTAACCGTGCTAGGAAGCGTCTCCGAATGATAGCACTTGCCTTCTGAGGAGGTGGAGTAAGAGCAGGGAGGCGTTGTTCAAGATGGAAAGCATATACAGTGAACTTCACAAGAAGAAAAATGTAACGGCACACAGGAGGCAAGTGAGTAGGTGGATGCTTAGTTTTGGAGCAGCCAAGCATATGCAAGAAATGGTAACGATCGAGCACAAATTCGATCAGCAAGACGAAATGCTGTGTTTAGGACTGGCAGGAGTACGGGGCAGAAGAGGTATTGATGTTGGACGTCGCTGACTTCAGGGCAGAAGGAACAATGTGGAGAGGTGAGAAGGGTCATGCGAAATAGTACTGATAAGGCGGGGAGACGAAGGTGAAGAAATTGCCAATGGACATTGAGTTCAAGAGGGGAGGAAAGGGGAGAGGTAGAGGCTGTCCAGATGGCGGGGAGAAGAGAAGGAGAAGCAGAATGAACAGAAAGTGGAAGTGAGGGAGGGGAAAGAAGGAGCCAATAAAGAGAAGAGGAGGAGATAGAAGTAACTAGAACCGGGGAGCTACGAATGAGGAGAAAGAACGGTAGAGAAAGAGGGGCGGAGGGGACCGAGAAGAGACCATCAGGGGAAGCGAGGAGTGGAAAGAGGCTCCAAAGTGCTGTGCGAAGGAGAAGATATTCGTTAGTAAGAGTAATGGTTGGAGATAGAAACAGGGAAGAAAGAGGTCTCCAGGTTAGATCAGAAGTTACGAGAGAACGGACAGTTATCACACCAGAGCGGATCCAATGAGGAAAGTAAAAGTAAGGGAGGTTAGGAGGGTGAATAAGAAAAGAGAAGAAGAGAGGTTCATCTAGAAGATCAAGAGTTGAAGAAGGAGATGAACGGAGAAGAGGAAGCGAACGAAAGAGAGAAAGGCCCTCTCGCAGGACAGAAGGGAGGTGGGACGGAAGAAGAGAGTATGAATCCATCTTCAGAAACAGTAAGAAGGTGAAAGATGGGTCACGAGAAGAAGCAAGAACATTCAAGGTAGCGGTAAGGGACGGAACAGTTGAAGTGGCAAGACGAATGAAATGAATAATGCGATGTGTTTTATAAAGGACTGCTGGATCAGGAAGCTGGATGCCGCCTAATGAGGCTGGTAGATGAAGTGCCGCAGGTTTAACCCAGTGATGTGAAGACCAGATGACGGAAGTTGAGAGGCGAGTGATGGTCATCATTTGTGACACGGGAACAACCGTCGACATCCAAGAGTATTCACATAGGGAGATAAGTTGTCGACGAACAATGGCTGCTCGTTGACGGAACGATGTGAAAGGGCGGGCCTTACTCCAGTAGGCAGCAGCCCGTTGTATCCGGGGAAGAAGAGCAGTCCAGGTGGCAGATGCAGAAGCCAAGGGCAAACCGACATACGCACCAAGGATCTTCTGTGTAGTGGCTGTTCACTGCGCACCCCAAGGAGCATCGGTGCGGACAGCCCATGCCCCGCACCATAAGCCAGTACTTTTAGTGGCATTCAGCGCAGCTCCAGATATTGCAACATACTGTTGATATACAGAATACAGGCGATCAAATTGAGATTCATCCCGGACACAAAAGGTCACATCATCAGCATAGGCGGTGAAAATTATCCGATGATGACGAGTACTAGCCACTGTCGGCGGTAGGACATCCAGGAGTGATCTTTGGGCTGCTAACAGGAAAGGCTCAAAAGCGAGAGCGAATAGCTGGCCGGAGAGCGGACATCCTTGCCGGATGCCTCGCTTAAACGGAATTGGAGTTTTCAATTCAGAACCACCTAATCTGGTATATATCTCTGCTTTAGAAGGCCTAACATCGGAAGAAGTGGATATTTCGGAAGTTAACAGAAAAGTAACCAAAGCTCTAATGGAAACAGCAACAAAATTAGCTGGGTCTAAGAACAAGTTGCATGTGAACAAATTATCAGGAAAAACCAAAATGTTGATGCAAAAAAGAAGAGAGATGAGGACAACTAAAGAAGATGTGACTTCCAAAGTGGAATATATAGAGCTATGCAAGACAACACGAAAAAGTATCACTGAAGACGTAAGGAAATTCAACTGTGAGCTAGTGAGGAAAGCAATTGAAAACAACCAAAGCCTGAAGATAGCAAAGGGACATCTCAGTAAGGGAAGAAAACAGATTATGGCTCTGAGAAAAGAAGATGGTTCTATAACAAGAAATAGAGGCGAAATTTTGACAAGAGTGAAAGATTTCTACTCCAAATTATATGAAAGGGATGATACATGTACTCCAGACATCATAGAAAGGTACCAGAGTTCTTCCAGTCCTCCCAGCAGAAGTTGCTCATGCAATCAAGAACATGAAGCGGGGGAAAGCTCCAGGAGAAGATGGAATTACTATAGACATCATACAAGAAGCAAGCGGAGAAATTGAAACAGTACTCGCCCAAATTTTCACTCGATGCCTTAATGAAGGGAAGATTCCTGAGGATTGGAACAATGCTACAATGATCCTGCTACATAAAAAAGGTGACATTGAGGATCTCAGGAACTACAGACCTATCAGCCTCCTATCAGTGGTTTATAAAATCTTCACTAAAGTTCTTTCACACCGCTTGAAGGTAACACTGGACATGGCTCAACCGAGAGAACAAGCTGGATTCAGGAGTGGCTACAGCACAATAGATCATATCCACGTACTGAGAGAACTAATTGAAAGAGCGAGGGAATATGAACTTCCATTGTGCATGGCTTTTATCGATTATGAAAAAGCCTTTGATTCGGTGAAACCATCAGCAGTTACCATGGCTCTGAAATCCTGCGGTATTGAAGATGCATACATTAATATTATTAATAACATCTATGAAAATGCAAGTGCAAAGATTCGGCTGTTTGAAAATACAACACACATAAAAATTGGAAAGGGAGTGAGACAAGGTGACACCATATCTCCGAAGCTCTTTAATGCCACATTGGAAAATGTCTTTCAATCACTGAACTGGGAAAACAAAGGGATAAAGATTAATGGAGATTATCTAACCCACCTTCGTTTTGCTGATGACGTAGTCATTTTTGCAACTACCCCATCAGAGCTGCAGAGTATGATCCAGGAACTTGCTGACAAGAGTAAAGAAGTGGGATTAAAAATGAACTTTCAGAAGACAAAAGTGATGTTCAATGCTTTTACAAGAAATGAAGATTTATCGATTGATGGAGAAAACTGGAGATAACAGATACGTATGTTTATCTTGGACAGCAGATATCAAGTGAGGGTCACATTGATGAAGAAATTAATCGGCGTACAAAACTTGCCTGGAGAGCTTTTGGAAGAAACAGCATAATTTTCAAGAGCAATATGCCATTATGTCTTAAAAGAAAAGTGTTTGATCAATGCATCCTTCCAGTGCTTACGTATGGTGCAGAGACGTGGACCTTAACTAAAAGAGACATACAAAGGCTGCAGACAACTCAAAGAGGCATGGAGAGGTGCAGGCTTGGTATAACCAGGAGAGATAAGAAGAGGAACTCGTGGATCCGAAAAATGACGAGAGTGGAAGACATCATGATCAGAGTTAAATCCCTGAAATGGCAATGGGCTGGACATACTGCCAGAAGGACAGACCATAGATGGACAGCCGAAATTTTAGATTGGATTCCAAGGGACAGGAAAAGACCCAGAAAAAGACCACATGGGAGATGGGTGGATGAAATTCGTAAATATGCGGGAGTGACATGGAGGAGACTGGCACAAGACAGACCGTTGTGGAGGAAACTTGGGAGACCTTCGTCCAGCAGTGGATTGATAATGGTTGACAATGATGATGATGATGACTCTAACTTAGACGCTACACGGTTTTTGGAAGGGTTTGGAGCCCGGGGGTCAGACCCCCCCCCGAATAAAAACTTTTTCGTAAAATCTACAGTTTTCAATTTAGAACCACCAAATTTGGTATAGTATCTCATGGTACTCTAACTTAGACGCTAGACGGTGTTTGGAAGGGGTTGGAGCCCGCGGGGTTGGAGCTCCCCCCCCCTCATAAAAAATTTCGTAAAATCTACAGTTTTTATCTTAGAACCACCAAATTTGGTATACTATCTTATGGTACTCTAACTTAGTCGGCAGACCGTTTTTGGAACGGGTCAAGGCCCGGGGGGGTCAGAGCCCCCCACATACAAAATGTTCTTAAAAACTACAGTTTTCAATTCAGAACCACCTAATCTGGTATACTATCTCATGGTACTCTAACTTAGACGCTAGACGGTTTTTGGAAGGGGTTGGAGCCCCTGGGGTCAGACCCCCCCCCCCCCCCCCGAATAATTTTTTTTTCGTAAATACTACAGTTTTCAATTTAGAACCACCAAATTTGGTATACTCTCTCATGGTACTCTAACTTAGACAGTCGTTTTTGGAAGGAGTTGGAGCCCGGGGTAAAGCCCCCCCATAAAAATGCCGCGTAAAATCTACAGTTTTCAATTTAGAACCACCAAATTTGGCATACTCTCTCATGGTACTCTAACTTAGACGGTAGACGGTTTTTGGAACGGGTCAGGCACGGGGTCAGAGTCCCTCCGCCCATAAATATTTTTCGTAAAAACTAAAGCTTTCAGATTAGAGCTACCAAATTTGGTATACTATATAATGGTGTTCTAAACTAAACGGTAGACGGTTTTCAGAACGGGTCGGGGCAAGGGTGGTTACCTCCCCCCCTAGCCACAAACTTTCGTAAAATCTACAGTTTTCAATTTAGAACCACCAAATTTGGCATACTCTCTCATGGTACTCTAACTTAGACGGTAGACGGTTTTTGGAACGGGTCAGGCACGGGGTCAGAGTCCCTCCGCCCATAAATATTTTTCGTAAAAACTAAAGCTTTCAGATTAGAGCTACCAAATTTGGTATACTATATAATGGTGTTCTAAACTAAACGGTAGACGGTTTTCAGAACGGGTCGGGGCAAGGGTGGTTACCCCCCCCCCCCCTAGCCACAAACTTTCGTAAAATCTATAGTTTTCAATTTAGAACCACCAAATTTTGTATATTATCTCGTGGTACTCTAACTTAGACGGTAGAAGGTTTTTGGAACGGATCAAGGCCCTGGGGTAAGACCCAACCGCATACAAAATTTTCTTAAAATCTTTATTTTTCAATTCAGAACCACCACATTTTGTGTCATGAAACTCTAACTTAGCGGGAGACGGTAAGTGAAAGCGCAACATTATTAACTTGATTTGTTATGCAAACCTTATAAATACGACCACAGCGATTAAAAGTTACTAAAGAGTCCTTGTAAGTAATATGTTTTGACCGAGTGCAAGTACAATTTACGAAATGTCAACAGGTCAAAATATCTAAAGTAACAATGAAATTTGGAATATTTCTTTTTCTTTCTTTTTATTTCAGTTTTGACACTTGTATTAAGTTTTAAAAACATATATTTCTCCTATCGTATACCTTCATTGTGCTTTCAACAGAATTTCTTACCATGTTTTGAGTATTTTGTTTCGTGTGGTTGCAGTTTTTTTAATGTTTTGGGCATTTCATTTTGTGTGGTTACTTCTTTTTATGTTTTGGGCATTTTACTTTGTATGGGTGTTTTTGTTATGTTTTTGTTCTTTTCTTTTCTGTGGTGGTTGTAATGTCGACAGGATGAAAAGGGGAAACTGTGGACAGTCACGATGCCTACTTGCTTCTAATTTTTTTTTCAAATACAGCACACGATTTTGTATTGAGTTATACCACTTACTCATTAAGCGACTACAGGTTTCTTTAAATATGAACGTTTTCTTAGAGCCTTTTTTTTCCTCTACCTAGCTTTTTCGGTTCCGCAATTTCTTTTTTTGGTTTTAGAATATTTTCCTTATTATTAATCTATTTTCTCATGCAAACTCCTTATGTAAGGTATGTTTATTCTATCGAAGTATTTTGCAATTATACGTGAAGCCCTGTTGCTGAAGTAAAAAGAAATATTTCCAACTGAAACAACGCAGTTCAGATGTTTTCCTGCTGTTAACTCAAAGAATGAAAACAAAAACAACAAATCTGTGCAATGGTTGAGGCATGAGACAGTACTTACTGGTAACCAGGCAAAGTTTTAAGGAAGAATGAGCTTAAGAATTTCTAACTGAAACAAAAAAGAGCATCCGCACTGTATCCCTCCCCATCCCCTAGTGCCGGCCTTTGGACGTCTTGAAAGAGAAGTCTTAAGGACACATCTGTATCGTAATTGCCTGAGCATTCGCGACAATCTTCTGGTGTCGTAGTAGAAAAACACACTTCCTACTTTGCCTAAATTGCTTGGATGTAATGCCAACGAACAAAGTTTTGCTCTCGCATTGGATTTCTGTTGCTTTTGATGGAATACTTTTCCCCTGGGGTTCACCGCTTTCACTATAGTCTTCAGGACAGGCGGCAATACACCCCAACGTAAAACACCAATTTCACGGCAATTAACTGCAATTAGCGAAAGAGAGGGGCGGTACAGGAAATAAGTCGAACGAGACAGATCTGAACTTAGAAAGTCGGGGGAAGGTGTTGCATGAAAAACTGTGTTTGGCTTACAGATCATTTGGCACACAGGGACGTAGGTTTCGCTTAATATGTTACGGGGTAAACAAATTGTCTTTTCAGTATAACAATTTTCTTTCATACGCATGGTGCAACACAAAAAATTTGAATTTATTTTTGAGAATTAGCATGACGCCTACCGGCCCAGAGTACAGCTGCCCAGTCAGCGCCTGCTGCCGCCTCCGGAACCTGGCTCCCGGGTTCTTCGCATCTGTTGATCCCCCGCCTGGAGCGTCCCAGCTGTAAAATACATGTACCTCTGCGTTTTGGAAAAACAAAAAAGATGCCGATCCTGAAAATTAACCACTTCTTGTGACCGCAGGTACGAAAATCTTGAACTTCGCTTAAACCCCAACTGGAGGAACAAGCTTCACGTGATTGTCTGTATTCTGAGTGTTTTATTGAATGGTTGCTCATTAGTTCGTAGTTGACTGGAGAACAGAGAACGTGCTTGTTAAAACCTTTGTTGTGTGTTGTCAAGTGATAATAGTGGAAATATATCATTCTAAATATTTTGGAAAGAGAAAGTGCATTGTTTTCCTAAGGCACTATGCAGATGAAGAATGCAACATAAATAGTTAACTCACAAAAGAAAATGATTTGCTGAAATGGAAAGGGTATTTATTTTGCCATAACATAGTGCGAGGTGATTTACGGTATTGTCACTGTATTGAAAGAAATTATGGAAATTGTACTGGCTTTGCTAGTACTATTCTTATTGGAGATGAACACAGGATGCTCAATGAGAAACCACATAATCATGCTCCAAGACCGGAGAAAAGTGATGTTGCTGTTGCAAGAGCGCAAATAAAAGAACGAGCGAGAAATACGGACGAAGCCCCTGCACAAATTATTCAAACCGTGAAAACGTCAATGGCTACAGTAAATGCAGCTTACATGCCTAATATGGATGCACTAAGGCAAGTTGTAAAAAATAGAAGACATGCCAAGACATGCCTGCGGAGCCTACGACTTCAGAACGGATCGATGCCCCAATAAATTTACAGGAGAAAATGGTGCAAAATTTCTTGGCAGAGGTAGCGCATTTGGACATCAAAGAATTATTTTATTTTTAACAGAGAATAATTTACGAAAGCTTAAAGAAGCACCCCTCTGGATTATGGATGGGACATTTGAAACTTGTCCAACCCTTTTTAGGCAATTATGTTCCATTCATGCTATGGCTGAAACGAATCCAGAGATGCACAGACTTGTCCCACTAGTTTATGGGTTACTTTCCAGCAAGTATAAATAATATAATACTATTATAAAGTATTTTTTGTAGGATTTACAAAACTATGCATCAGACTATGATATTCAGCTTGCACCACAATATACACATAATAATAGATTTTGAAATAGCTACCGTTATAATACTGCTAAAAAGGAATTTGGAAGCAGCACACACAAATGTTGTTGGTTTCATCTCGGAAAAAAATGTGCTGAGGAATATCCATCCTCTGGCATAGCCTTGGAATATAAGGAAAACAGTGAGTTTGCTCTCAAAGTCAGACATTTGCAAGCACTCGCATTTTTTTCATCTGATGAAATTCCAGGTGCTTTTGAAGAAGTGAAATCAATTTTACTAGAATATGCAGATTCTGTAGTTCAGTGGTTTGAGGAAAATTATGTTCTTGGAAAATTTCGTGGAAGCAGAAGAAACAATCCAAGCAGAAGCCCTCCGCTGTTCCCGCCAACAATTTGGTCAGTTAGTGAAAACAATTTATTTGGCTTTCCCAGAACACAAAACGAACTTGAAAGATTAGACAGACGCTGGAATACAATTCTGGGAGAGAAAAAACTGTGACTGTACGAAATAATCAGTGAAATTGCGAAAGAGCAGAGAACAACTATGGCTAAAATCGAAAGAGTGATAGCACAGATTCCAACAAATCCACCCAGAAGAGAAACGCTGGCAAGATAAAAAGGAATTCGAACTTCTTTGGTGCACAGAGACAATGTTAACATGCTGGACATTTTAAGAGGAATTTCATATAATTCTACCCTTTACTAAAATGTGCTGGTATTTCTCACTAATTGAATTATACCTTTTACTAACTTGTATTTGAATTTTTCAAGAATGTAATTCCGCCGAAGATGCAAGAATGTAAAACACAACGCAAAATTAAAAAAGTCAAAATTTTCAAAATAGCATGTCAAAAACATAAAATGTCAAAAAGTAATCCAAAATGTGAAACATATAAAAATTCAAAATGCAATCCAAAATGTGAAACAAATAAAAATTCAAAATGCAATCACAAGTCACAAGCATTACAAAAATGCGAAACGCTATGTAACAAGTACAACACAAAATAAAACAAATGCCAAAAAAAATGCATACGCTTTGTAAAATGTACAAAATAAAATAAATGCCATATTCACAAGGATTTCATGACGAGTCAAGTTAAAAATGAGCTTTAACTTAGACTTCAAATAATAATTACTAGCCTCTACACCATTTTAAGTCTTTAATAAGTGCAACATCATTAACGTGACTTGACATCAAACATTATCAATATGATCATAGCATACAATCACTTAAAAGACTTGTTAATGGATGAATTGAGGAATCACCAAGTTCAGCGGGTGAAAGTTAATGGCTGTTTATAGTTTTGTACTCGAGTAAATGCGCAACACAGTAAACTTGACTTTCTCTGAAAATTTTATGTATATGAGCACGGTTGATTGAAAACTGATAAAAAGGCTTAAGGCCTGTTTATTAATTTTTGTGCCTCAGTCAAAACGCAGTACCATAACCTTGGCATGCTATCGAAACCTTATGAATACGTCGGTCTAAAAATTCCTAAAAAAGTTTACGCCTGAGGTCTTGTAACTAAAGTTTTGTGACAGGGTAAAACTGCAGCATTAATAACTTGACATGTTATGTTAACGTTGTGAATATGAGCACGGCGGATTAAAGATTTCAACAAATAGCCTTTGGGATTAATGTGTTGTAGCTGAGTAAAAATGTAACATTATCTTGATTTTCTATATAAACCAAACTACGTGCTAAAATGGCCCAACTATATATACGTATACTTCAACCATATACCGAAGCGCTGACAAGGTGAAAACAAAAGTGCAATTTTGTACGGTCCCCTAACATTTTATGGCCAGCCTACATGGAAGTGGACACCTTGATATCAAAAACATACTTTTTGTACGGTCCACAACAAAAAGCAATGGACACGTCGCAATCTTTGGGGGGGGGGGTTAACGACCACCGTGATCAATTCTGTGGGCTATAAGCAGTCGGACATTCCCAATTTTGGGCCACTGGTCATGGGAAGGGGGACAGCCAGTGCCAGAAGTCAAGCACAACGTCCATGATTCACCGGGATTTGAACCAGGATCCTTCTCGACAAGTGGTCAGAAGCCAGCGCCTAGATCACTCCGCCGCCGTAGCGGCACACGTTGAAATGTATTTTTCATACGGCCCCAAACGCTCTTATGGACATACTAGATTGAACTGAACGCAAATAAATCATTAATATAATTTGTACTAGCAGGGATACCAGTTATTTGCCAGGTACATATTACTATTTGTGGAATCACCAAGTTCAGCGGGTGAAAGTTAATGAATGAAAAAGATATTCCTGCAATTTTCCAGTACACTTATTTTAAATTTTTTGATTTAGTTAATTTAATTTTGCGAAACAAAAGAGAAAGAAAAAGGAATGGGAATACTTACCTTCTAGGAGACATCTATAGAACTGCCGTACATCTGGCGTGTGCTTCTGTGAATCCCGCGACACAGAAATGCAATGTACCTATGTGATGTCGCATGCATACGACTTCACATTGGCATTGATCATCTTTTTCTTACCGTTTTGAATTTTGAATATCTGGAACTTTCTGTTTACATTCATTATATTTCTTTCTGATAAGCCGTTCGTTGGTAGTGAAAGCTAAACTATATAGATTTGTGTTTTTAATACACCATTAAACGCATATTTTTGCACTTTATTGTTATCTACAGTCCCTAACTTAGACCGTAGGTTGGTTAGTTGGTTGGTTGGTTAGTTCGTTGGTTGGTTGATGGTTTATGGTGCAAGGCCTTCAAAGGGCCAAAGAGCGCCTTAGAACGTAAATAGGGTATTCTTAAGAGTAAAAAACGGAACTTTTTAGGAAAATTTTGCATGGGGCTACCTTGACCCGGGCGCCGACCCCTTCCAAAAACCGTCTACCGTCTAAGTTAGATAACCATAAGTAGTATACCAAATCTGGTTGTCCTAAATTGAAAACTGTAGATTTTACGAAATTTTTATGAGGAGGGGAGGGGCTCTCACCCCGGGGTTCCAGCCCCTTCCAAAAACCGTCTAGCGTCTAAGTTAGAGTTTCATGATACCAAATTTGGTGGTTCTGAATTGAAAACTGTAGTTTTTAAGAAAATGTTGTATGTCTGTGTGTGTGTGCGGGGCGGGGGGGGGGGGCTCCGACCCCCAGGGCCTTGACCCGTCGAAAAAACCGTCGACCGTCTAAGTTAAAGTACCATGAGATAGTATACCAAATTTGGTGGTTCTAAATTGAAAACTGTAGATTTTACGCGGCATTTTTATGGGGGGGGGGGTTCTTACCCCCGGGCTCCAACCCCTTCCAAAAACCGTCTAGCGTCTAAGTTAGAGTACCATGAGATAGTATACCAAACTTGGTGGTTCTAAATTGAAAACTGTAGATTTTGCGAATTTTTATATGAGGGGAGCCCTTACCCCCGGGCTGCAAATCCTTCAAAAAATCGTCGAGCGCCTAAGTTAGAGTACCATGCGATAGTATGCCAGATTTGGTGGTTCTGAATTGAAAACTGCAGTTTTTAAGAAAATTTTGTATGTGGGGGCTCTGACCCCCAGGGCCTTGATCCGTTCCAAAAACGGTCTACTGTCTAAGTTAGAGTACCATGAGATAGTATACCAAAGTTGGTGGTTTTAAATTGAAAACTGTAGATTTTACAAAAAAAAAATTATTCGGGGGTGTCTGACCCCCCGGGCTCCAACCCATTCCAAAAACCGTTTAGCGTCTAAGTTAGAGTACCATGAGATAGTATACCAGATTAGGTGGTTCTGAATTGAAAACTGTAGTTTTTAAGAAAATTTTGTATGTGGGGGGCTCTGACCCCACGGGCCTTGACCCGTTCCTAAAACGGTCTGCCGTCTAAGTTAGAGTACCATAAGATAGTATACCAAATTTGGTGGTTCTAAGATGAAAACTGTAGATTTTACGAAATTTTTGTGAGGGGGAGCTCCGACCCCGCGAGCTCCAACCCCTTCCAAAAACCGTCTAGCGTCTAAGTTAGAGTACCATGAGATAGTATACCAAATTTGGTGGTTCTAAATTGAAAACTGTAGATTTTTCGAATTTTTATATGAGGGGGGCCCTTACCCCCGGGCTGCAACCCCTTCCAAAAATCGTCTAGCGTCTAAGTTAGAGTACCATGAGACAGTATACCAGATTAGGTGGTTCTGAATTGAAAACTGTAGTTTCTAAGAAAATTTTGTATGTGGGGGCTCTGACCCCCGGGCCTTGACCCGTTCCAAAAACGGTCTGCCGTCTAAGTTAGAGTACCATAAGATAGTATACTAAATTTGGTGGTTCTAAGATGAAAACTGTAGATTTTACGAAATTTTTTATGAGGGGGGGGGGTGCTCCGACCCCGCGGGCTCCAACCCCTTCCAAAAACCGTCTAGCGTCTAAGTTAGAGTACCATGAGATAGTATACCAAATTTGGTGGTTCTAAATTGAAAACTGTAGATTTTACGAAAAAGTGTTTATTCGGGGGGGGGGGTCTGACCCCCGGGCTCCAACCCCTTCCCAAAACCGTCTAGCGTCTAAGTTAGAGTACCATGAGATAGTATACTAGATTAGGTGGTTCTGAATTGAAAACTGTAGTTTCTAAGAAAATTTTGTATGTGGGGGCTCTGACCCCCGGGCCTTGACCCGCTCCAAAAACGGTCTGCCGTCTAAGTTAGAGTACCATAAGATAGTATACCAAATTTGGTGGTTCTAAGATGAAAACTGTAGATTTTACGAAATTTTTTATGAGGGGGGGGAGCTCCGACCCCGCGGGCTCCAACCCCTTCCAAAAACCGTCTAGCGTCTAAGTTAGAATACCATGAGATAGTATACCAGATTAGGTGGTTCTGAATTGAAAACTGTAGTTTTTAAGAAAATTTTGTATGTGGGGGGCTCTCACCCTCCGGGCCTTGACCCGTTCCAAAAACGGTCTGCCGTCTAAGTTAGAGTACCATAACCAAATTTGGTGGTTCTAAGATGAAAACTGTCGATTTTACGAAATTTTTTATGAGGGGGGCTCCGACCCCACGGGCTCCAACCCCTTCCAAAACCGTCTAGCGTCTAAGTTAGAGTTTCATGATAACAAATTTGATGGTTCTGAAATGAAAACTAGATTTTACGAAAATTTTGTATGTAGGGGGGGGGGAGTTCCGACTCCCCGGGCCTTGACCCGTTCCAAAAACCGACAACCGTCTAAGTTAGAGTACTATGAGATAGGATACCTGATTTGGTGGTTCTGAATTGAAAACTGTAGATCTTACGAATATTTTGTGTGTGGGGGCTCTGACCAACCGGGCCCTGCCCCGTTCAAAAACCGTCTACCGTCTAATATTTTTAGTGCCAAAGAAAAACGTAATATTCCTATCCTGTCTGCGTGTCCAAACGTAGGCGACGAATTGACGCGCGACGAATCGTCGCAGTCGACGAATTGACGCAGTCGACGAATTGACGCAGTCGACGAATTGACGCACGCGACGAATTGACGTAGAACCGCAATCTCCTGTGAAAAAGTAGGTCGTGTCCGGAATAATGTTGTAAAACAAAGCACACACGTCAGCGTTGAAAACATCGTTTGCTCCGTATGCTGATAACAGTTCTGGTAAAACATTAGATTTCCCATCATCCACTTCTTCGACGTTAACACTTTTTGATTCTTCACAAACAGTTTTATAAGTAAGTCATGCTCTTTTCCTAAAACGGTCGATCCATCCATAGGAAGGATTAAATTCAACATTGAATTTCTTGGAAATCTCTTCTGCTTTCTCAGGAAGTATTGTCCCGTTGATCGGAATGTTAGCGTTTCTTGCTTGTTTAAACCACACAAGAAGTTTTTCTTCGACATCCTCGTATTTACCATTCTTAATCTTTTTGATTTTTAATGAATGGGAAGCATTTGCAAGCACAGTGTCCCGTTTTGCCACTATACCGTTGAGGGTTGTAACAGGTAAATGTAGTTCTTTTGCTATCTGCACCATAGTTAAATGCGGTTTTTCATCAACTTTCATATTAATGTTTCGTTTCTCAAATACAGATAAAGCTTTTCTTTTGATGCCTTTAGACGCCATATTTCTAGCTACGCATTTCAGCAATAAAACTAAACGTCTAACTCCACGTGTGCAAGGTGCAACATCTGTGCCTAACTCTGACAGAATGACTAACTTTCAGCAGGTGTTTCCTTTCCCAGCCTTTCCCCAGCCCCAAAGATAAGGCGATTGGGATACACAAAGGGCAGACGCAGAAGAAGTGGGGGAGTAAACATGACCCCCTGCGTTGACCGTGGGAAGCCGGCAAGGGCTTCGCTTGCTACATGTACGGGGACAACAAAGAAACGTTTAATCCCAACTTCTTTGATCTGCTGGACGAGTTCCAAAATCGTATATTTTTACTTAGAAACTTGTGACACATACAACTTCTTAAGCGGGAAATTTGAAACATCGTTACTTCTTAAGTAGGAAAAATTGACATTAGCACTATGGAAAAAAAATCGGGGCTCTAAAAATAAAACTTCTTAACCAGGGACTTCTTAAGTGGGATCCACTGTATATTAAAAAACCTCCTTCAACAAACCAATCCGGGAAACACAAGGGGAACACAGCAACAACAACTCTTAAATAAATAAATTATACTTGATCTGCAAACCTTCAAACAGAAAAAGAAAGAAAGAATTTGTTAGTATACCCAAGTTGCGCAGAGTTTGCAGCTCACTAGGAGTATAAGCTTATTTAGAATATCAAAACTCTCTGTATGTGAAAATGTCACAATGAACAAGTGAAGCATGAACAAATAATATAATATATATATATATATATATATATATATATATATATATGTGTGTGTGTGTGTGTGTGTATGATACTATTAAAAAATTACATATACAAAGCTGGAAAATGAACGAAAAGTATAAACACCAAAGTTAAAAAAGGATGAAATAATCGACGCGATACAGTGAACTTTAAAATACGAGTGTTATAAAGTATGAACACAGGAAATGAGAAAATAGCCAGTACACAAAACTAAACGTAAAATGCAAGTACAAATCCAAGAACAAAATCTCAACAATGATACCCAAAAAAAAAAAGAAAAAAAAAAAAAAAGACACACGAACGAAGTTGCACAAACGGTCGTCGTCAGGGAAGCACCCGTTTTTGCACGTGGCTTATCTGAGACCAGAAAAGGGACGGACAAGAACCCATAGTCCCCCTGGCAGCGCTCCCTAAGCCACGAAACATAACCAAGAGACACAAACCACCTGGAACATTTAAAAGCATGGAGTGCCAAAGAACAGCTGCTGTCAGAACCCCAAGCCACAGAAAATAGTCGAAAAATACAATCGCGGAACTAACGCTTAAAAGTCGAAACGTTAAAGAACAGTTGTTATCAGAACTAGATGAAATCTAGAGATAAGCATGCCAGGTCAAAGGTCACTATATATGGTCACGGATAAATACCTTATCTGAGGCCAATAGGTTGTCAACAGTGCACTAGTGTAAGCTATGTTGTAGTTAGCAAAGTTGTTGTAAGTGCCCCATTAAACAGACTGGCATTTCCTATATTTTAATATTGTTAGGTCATATATTAATAATTTCTTCAATGTTAAATCTTGGGTCTAATCGCTTAACAAGTTGGGGAAAATAACGAATAATAAATCCCATGGGATATTGATTACAAACTAAGATATTGATTTTTTAAGTTTTTTAATGTAGAAGAATGATTGCAAATTCTACCAATTCTAAGAATCTGGTTGATTAGAATATTTCTATGTAATGATATCGACGCATATGAGGTCCAATGAATGTACATCACAGTGTCAAAATCAAATTTTTGTTTTTCACCGTAAATACCGATCACGACACTGTCAGTAATGTATTTAAACTCAATATCAAGAAAATGCAAGGTGTTACAATCAGAATTAGTCTTTTCCAGGACCAACACCTTGGGATAGATATTTTGAGCGATTTTCTGAAAACTTGGTACATTTATGACTAATATGTCATCTACATACCTATAAACATGTTCTGCGGCCAATTCGAAATATTCGTCTACTATTTCTTCATAGTGTAGAAGATAAATATTGGCTAGTGTACTCGAAAATATACTGCCCATATTAATACCTACAACTTGTTGGAAAATATGTGTACCCATAGCAATGAAATTCTGTCCTATACAAAAATCCGCCAAGTAGTTCCAGAATTGTCTATTGATGTTCAACTATGTTTCGTCTTTATCACAGAGTTTGCGACAGACATTCTTGATATCTTCAATAGAGATCGAAGTGAATAAATTTCTGAAATCAAATGTACCGATGTTCTGCATTTCACTATTACTCCGTGCAAAGAATTCTAAAACCGCTGTATTATCCTTCATAAGCCAGGTGTTGTTGTAGGTGTTCAAAATCCGTTTTAATAGACCTTCAAAAATTACTTCAGTTCTGTATCCGTAGCAATCATGAGCATTAGTAATAAAAAGAAATTTAATAGGATTTTTATGTATCTTCGGTATCTCATATACGAATGGTAATCTCAAAGGGATGTTTCCTAGATTAAATCTCTTTGTCCAGGTCAGAAACGTCTTGAAAATTACATATTTATTTTGACCTATCATTCTATATGTTAAGCCCATATTAAGTTCCTAGATTAAGTCTCAGAGCCGGTGTTCCCCTGATGAGATCGGGTTGAGAGAGAAAAAACTATGAGCATTTTCTGCTTTTCTATGTCACGTATTACTGACACGGTTTCTATATTTTTGTTTTGCAGAATTGTTATTCCCAGAATCCGATAGATGGCGCTAGGTGTGGCCTGATGAGGAATGTATGAGAAATGCGCAATCAGTAGTCATGTCATCCTTACAGCAGAAGGCGATGTGTGTGTTATAGCTTGCGGAATTAAAGTCTGTCATTAAAGTTAAAAGACGGTACCGTTTAGAGTATGGTTGTAATCCTCCGTCAACGAATTCAAGTAAGCGGTGGATGAAACAGTTTAAAGAAACTGGCAATGTGGAACATCGTAGAGCCGGTAGGCCTAGCGTCAGCGGTGAGACGGTTGACTAAGTTAATGAAAGTTTCCGACGAAGCCCCAGGAAATCCGTTCGTAAAGCAAGCAGAGAACTGTGCATTCCAAAATCGACAGTTCACGATATCTTGCGCACGAAATTAAAGTTTCATGCTTATAAAATTCAAATAGTGCAAAAGATGCATGTAAATGATTACACTCTGCGATACGATTTCGCTGTGGATATGCTGAATCGAGTGGAAAACGACAAAAACTTTCGCAGTACTGAAATTTTTAGTGATGAGTCCACATTTCCCGTATCAGGTATTGTGAATTGTCACAACTGTAGGAAATGGGGAAGTGAACCGCCGCATGCTGCTATTGAACAGGAATGTGATTCTCCAATTATCCAAAAGTTAATGTGTGGTGTGCGCTATAAAAAAGAGAAGTGATTGGCCTTTTCTTCTTCTGCGAAAAAACCATAAATGGTGACATTTACTTGGATATGCTAGAAAATTTCGCGATACCCCAGATCAAAAGAGATGACAACGTCGTTTTCCACCGAGACGGCGCACCTCCGCATTGGTCAACGTGTGTACGTAAGTGCCTAAATGAGCATTTCCTCAACTGATGGATTGGCCGTGGTGGTCCCATTCCGTGGCCTCCTCGCTCTCCAGATCTAACTAAATTGGATTATTTCCTGTGTTGTTATGTGAAGGATCGTGTCTATCAGACGCCTTGTACTGATTTGCTAGAACTGAAGCAGCGTATCGTAGCTGCTATTAATTCCATACCTCCTCAGATGTTGGCCAATACATGGTATGAAATCGAGTATCGCTTGGACGTACAACCAAGAGATCTCACATCGAAATTTATTAACTTGTGTAGTTACAGTGTAAGTTAGTACAGTCAGTTTCTTTCTATCTGTTTAATGCTTTGTTTTATATAATTTTGTAATGTGTCCAATAATTCTCGGACTCCAAGTATATATATATATATATATATATATATATACTTAAGAGCAAAACTGAAGACTAAGGAAAAAATTTTAGAATTTAGAACGAAGGGTGCAAAATAACTGCACGACTCGTTATCCAACTCTCGAGAAGATACCAGCTCAGATTATTCAAACTTATGCACCCACCACAAGTCATCCTGAAGAAGAAATTGAAGAATTTTATGAGGAAATTCGTCATCTAAATAATAAAGGCAAGCAGTACTTGAAGATAACTATGGGAGATTTCAATGCAAAAATAGGGCAACAGCAACAGAATGAAACTTCAGTAGGTAAAGTCGGTCACGGCAACAGAAACCAGCCTGCAAATACTCTCGTAGAGTTTGCAGAAGCAGAAGGGTTTTTCATCATGAACTCCTTTTTCAAGAAAAAGCCACACAGGAAATAGACATGGAGACATCAAAATTGGACGACAAGTGAAATGGATTTTATTATGTGTAACAAAAAATTCGTCATAGAAGACTCAGTGTGCTAAACAAGTTCAACACAGGTAGTGACCATAGATTGGTGAAATGCAACATGCACCTCAACACTAAACTCGAACGTGGAAAGTTCATAAGACAAACAAAATGTGTTGACATAACCAACCTTAAAAAACACCATAATACCTTCAAGTTGGAACTGAAGAACAGATCCTCTGCTTTAGAAGGCCTAACATCGGAAGAAGTGGATATTTCTGAAGTTAACAGAAAAGTAACCAAAGCTCTTATGGAAACAGCAACAAAATTAGCTGGGTCTAAGAACAAGTTGCATGTGAACAAATTATCAGGAAAAACCAAAATGTTGATGCAAAAAAGAAGAGTGATGAGGACAACTAAAGAAGATGTGACTTCCAAAGTAGAATATACAGTGCGAAAAAGTATCACTGAAGACGTAAGGGAATTCAACTGTGAACTAGTGAGAAAAGCAATTGAAAACAACCAAAGCCTAAAGATAGCAAAGGGACATCTCTGTAAGGGAAGAAAACAGATTATGACACTGAGAAAAGAAGATGGTTCTGTAACAAGAAATAGAAGCGAAATTTTGACAAGAGTGAAAGATTTCTACTCCAAATTACATGAAAGGGGTGATACATGTACTCCAGACATCATGAAAGATACCAGAGTTCTTCCAGTATTCCCAGCAGAAGTTGCACATACAATCAAGAACATGAAGCGGGGAAAAGCTCCAGGAGAAAATGGAATTACTGTAGACATCATACAAGAAGCAAGTGGAGAAATTGAAACAGAACTCGCCCAAGTTTTCACTCGATGCCTTAATGAAGGGAAGATTCCTGAAAATTGGAACAACGCTACAATGATCCTGCTACATAAAAAAGGTAACATTGAGGATCTCAGGAACTACAGACCTATCAGCCTCCTATCAGTGGTTTATAAAATCTTTACTAAAGTTCTTTCACACCGCTTGAAGGTAACACTGGACATGGCTCAACCGAGAGAACAAGCTGGATTCAGGAGTTGTTGCAGCACTATAAACCATATCCACGTACTGAGAGAACTAATTGAAAGAGCGAGGGAATGTGAACTTCCATTGTGCATGGCTTTTATCGATTATGAAAAGGCCTTTGATTCGGTGAAACCGTCAGCAGTTACAATGGCTTTGAAATTCTGCGGTATTGAAGATGCATACATTAATATTATTAATAACATCTATGAAAATGAAAGTGCAAAGATTCGGTTGTTTGAGAATACATCACACATACAAATTGGAAAGGGAGTGAGCCAAGGTGACACCATATCTCCCAAGCTCTTTAATGCCACATTCGAAAATGTCTTTCAATCACTGAACTGGGAAAACAAAGGGATAAAGATTAATGGAGATTATCTAACTCACCTTCGTTTTGCTGATGACGTAGTCATTTTTGCAACTACCCCATCAGAGCTGCAGAGTATGATCCAGGAACTTTCTGACAAGAGTAAAGAAGTGGGATTAAAAATGAACTTTCAGAAGACAAAAGTGATGTACAATGCTTTTACAAGAAATGAAGATTTATCGATTGATGGAGAAAAGATGGAAATAACAGATACGTACGTTTGTCTTGGACAGCAGATATCAAGCGAGGGTCACATTGATGAAGAAATTAATCGGCGTATAAAACGTGCCAGGAGAGCTTTCGGAAGAAACAGCATAGTTTTCAAGAGCAATATGCCATTATGTCTTAAAAGAGAAGTGTTTGATCAATGCATCCTTCCAGTGCTTACGTATGGTGCAGAGACGTGGACCTTTAACTTAAGGAGACATACAAAGGCAGCAGACAACTCAAAGAGGCATGGAGAGGTGCATGCGTGGTGTTACCAGGAGAGATAAGAAGAGGAACTCGTGGATTCCAAAAGTGACAAGAGTGGAAGGCATCATGATCAGGGTTAAATCTCTGAAATGGCAATGGGCTGGACATATTGCCAGAAAGGCAGATCATCGATGGACAGCCGAAATTTTAGATTGGATTCCAAGGAACAGGAAAAGACCCAGAAGAAGACCACATGAGAGATCGGTGGATGAAATTCGAAAGTATGCGGGAGTAACATGGAGGAGACTGCCACAAGACTGACCGTTGTGGAAGAAACTTGGGGAGACCTTCGTCCAGCAGTGGATTGATAATGGTTGACAATGATGACGATGATGATGATGATATACGGACGGGCTGATTTCATGCTCCCTAAGCCAAGATAAACAACCTACACACTACAATAAAGTTCACCATGGAGCTTGAAAAAGACGGGACGTTAAATTTTCTGGACGTCCCGTAAAAAAATATAAGAAAAAATAGAACATCCATCTTCGATTTTAACGTTTATTATAAACCGACCACAGTACCGAACCTTGTCCCTCCTGATTCTCACTGCCCAAAGGAGTGCAAACATTCCGCATTTAGAGCGTGGTTCTATAGAGCGTACAACGTATGCAAACCCGACTACCTAAATGAAAAAGAAATTGATAATATTTATAGCAAAGGTCTAAAGGGTGTATATAAGAAGGATAACTTAGACAGAGTACATACGACTGTGAGAAATCGTATAATATCAGCAATAGCAAAATCTCCTAGTAGGGCAATGTGATACGCAGGATCCATCACATATATCCCAGGCTTCACATACTGGTTAAATAATTTATTACGCAAATACAACATATTAATAGCAATGAAGTCTCCAACCTCTTTATCACATATAATATAAAGTTGCAAGGAGAGACAGTGTGAGAAAGAAACCGCTAGTAAGTACGCTATACCGTTGGTATATCCTGACAAAACGGAAAAGATATATATAGGAATGACAAAGCGATCCTTGGACACTGGATATAAAGAACACGTACGAAGTGTGAACCAGGACATGCAAAATACAGCCCTCGCCAGAGAAGTCATGCATTCATCGGCCGCTTCTCTATGGAATAGTATTAGAAGAATTGCCCCTTACACGAATTTCAAAGAGACTGCCATTAGGGAAACAGTGGAAATCCTATCCAGGAAAGTGACATGCAATGATATAGTCTGTACTGAACTACGAATGGTTTGGCATGCGTTATTAAAAGATGGAAAAACGTCACGGTGCACTGTATAATTACGTGATAAAAAGTCTTTAATTTGCTCGTGATGTCACCCGCGTTATTTTCAAAAATCATCTTCGTTCTTTACATGCTCCAATTCTGTGCATTTTTGTGTCTACCATTGCCTTGAAAAAGCCTCCCAGTGGAGTACGAAAATTTGTCGAATCTTTGTGCTGACTACACCACAAAAATAAACGGATTTAATACGCTAAAGGCGTTTCATTATTATTCAGCTCTGGTGTATTTAAAATAAAGTTAACTATAACTTTGCTGTGTTTTCAGTTGTACCTAGCGCCATACTGAATAATGGTTTTCAGTCAAATAGCAGCATTATAGTTATTAAAGATGCTATTGTTATCTGTAAGTGAAGATGTGTGCAGATAGCTGGCAGCAGATTTGGAAGCATTTACAGCAGGAAATCGTATGAACAAAGTTATATATGCTATGATGAACGTTTTGTTTCACAAACTTGAATGGATTAAAAGCACGTGATAGTGTGAATAAAGTTGTGTTTGCTGCTAGCGACCCCTCATTTTGATAATTTCGGGAAGAAGAACGTATTATAAAACTTGCATTTTAAAGAAAATATCGCTTTATGTATGTAGATCGAAATTTGGGTTTACAGTCCTACGTAAAGTACTGGTGAAACTCGTTTAACGAGTTGCGTATTTTAAAAGCGAGATATCCTTTAAATAAAATCTTACGTAGTAATAAGGAATCGTGCTTACTAAAAGTTTAAGCAAACATTTCATTTCCGGAAGCAAACATGTTACTAATTCAATTATTTTGTTGCTTTTGGAATAGTGCTTTATGAAACAAAGTAGACTGTTTAGCATTCCTTTGAATCCTGATGAAACGCGTCCTTAATGCTGCTTAGCAAATTCTTCCCAACAGACAACAATAATCTTTCCATTCCAAAAAGATAATGAACTTTGACTTTTATAGATGACAGTGTGTTGCATTAACCAGAAACGAAAGGGTTTCTTCATTTTTTCCTAAACTGTCCATGTAATTGCTTTTTTTTGGGGGGGGATGAAGTTTATTCTCAAAAAGGACTCATGTGCCGAAAAATTCTGAATGCCAACGTAAGAATCAGAATTTTTAAAAATTAGACAGACAACCCATTCCGTAGAAATATGTGCAAGACGTGTTTTCTAAACGAATCTTATAAATATATTTTTCATATGCTATTCCTGACCCTAAGACAATTTTTTTCGAAATTTCAATACTGTTGCTGAAATTAAAAGTGTCCTTTTCTTGCAAATTTCAGTCATTGTGTTCAACGGTATGGATAATATTCATGAAGAAAGAAAACACTATGCTGTCAAAGTTGTATCTCAGAAATGTCGTTTTAAAGCTTGAAATGTTTTAGAAAATTCGCCATTTTTGAAATTCATATTGACGCGCCAGTAAAAATCAGAAATACTTTCTCGTGAAAGTGAACTATTGCTTCCTTACGATTTTTTAAACTTTGCTAAACTTCATTATTATGCTTATAAGATCCCTGCGAAAAACTAAAATTGCATGGTTCAAAATTTCCCATACTTTTTCGGAGGATAAAAATTACCGATAGAACCATCTGGGTCAAACGTCCATAGAATGCTTGCATTTTTTCAGTTTTCAGACTTTAACGAAGACTCATAGGGAAAACTGAAGTTGCCAAATCCCATTCTTTTTCAAATATATCAGTCACCAAAAATTACCGTAAAATGCAAAAATTCAAATGAACTCGTGTAAGAAAGAAATCGCGCTGTAATAGAATAAATCTCTTTATTTTAAATATACCAAACTTGAATAATCATGAAACGCGTATACCGTATTAAATCCGTTTATTTTTGTGGTGTAGTCAGCACAAAGATTCTCCAAGTTTTCGCACTCCACTGGGAGGCTTTTTCAAGGCAATGGTAGACATAAAAATGCAGGGAATTGGAACACGTAAGGAACAAAGATGATTTTTAAAAACAACGAGGGTGACATCACGAGCATATTACATGAATTTTTATCATGCAATTATAAGGTGCGCCGTGATGTGTTTCCATCTTTTAATAACGCATGCCAAACCATTGATCGTTCAGTAGAATTATGTCATTGCATGCCAGTTTGCTGGATAGGATTTCGACTGTTTCCCTGATGACAGTCTCTTTAAAATTCGTGTAAGGGGCAGTTCTTCTAATATTATTCCATACAGGAACGGCCCAGAAATGCAAGACTTCTCTGGCGGAGGTGTATTCTGCATGTCCTGATTCACACTTTGTACGTGCTCTTTACTTCTAGTGTCCAAGAATCGCTTTACCATTCCGATATATACGTATATTTTCCGTGTTGCAGGATGTACCAACGGTATTGCATACACACCCGCCTTTTCTTTCTCACACTGGCTCTCCTTGCAACTTTATATTATATGTGATAACCGGGTCGGGGGCTTCATTGCTATTAATATGTTGTATGTGCGTAATAAATTCTTTAACCGATATGTAAAGCCTGGGATATATGCCATAGATCCTGCGTATCTCATCGTCTTACTATAGGCGATTTTGTTATTGCTGACATTATACGATTTCTTACAGTCCTATGTATTCTGTCTATGTCATCCTTCTTATATACAGCCTTTAGACCTTTGCTATAAATATTACCGATTTGTTTATTATTTAGGTAGTCGGGTTTGCATACGTTATACGCTCTATACATCAGTCTATAACTATACTAGAGGCTGCTGCAAACCTTGAAGAAATAATCGTCATTTCCCCTCAATTCACACCGACCCAAACAAAGACAATTATCGGCGCAAAAAATCTGGTAACTGAACACAACTATTTCAAGTTGGATGGAAACATCTACAAATAAACTAAAGGAGCACCGATGGGTTCACCTCTATCTTCAGTTCTTGCGGAAGCAGTACTTAGACCACCAGAAGGTCTCATCCTTTCAAATTGTATCGAGAAATCCTGAGTGTAGATCCGCTACACTAATGACATGTTCTTCATATGGGAAAATGGAGTAGACGAATTAATGGATTTCATGTGCAAGATAAACAACCATCACAATACGATAAAGTTCACCATGGAGTTTGAAAAAGATGGGACGTTGAATTATCTTTTTTTTTTTTTTTATTGGAGGTTTAACGACCACCGTGAGCAACTCAAATGGGCTACAAGCAGTCGCCCGTCCCTAATTTAGGGTCACTGGTTGCAGGGAAGGGAGAGAGCCAGTGCCGTAAGACAAACACAACATCCATGCCTCACCGGGATTCGAACCCGGACCCCTTACGGACGAATGATCAGAGGCCAACGCCTTAGACCACTGCGCCACCGGGGCGGCTGAATTATCTTGACGTTGTGCTCAGAAGAAATAGAACATCCAGCTTCGATTTTAAAGTTTATTATAAACCAAACCTTGTCCCTCCTGATTCGCACTGCCCAAAAGAGTACAAACTTTCTGCGTTTAGAGCATGGTTTTATAGAGCGTATAACGTATGCTAACCCGACTACCTAAATAATAAAGAAATCGATAATATTTATAGCAAAGTTCTAGAGGCTGGGTATAAGAAGGATGACATAGACATAACACATAGGACTGTAAGATATTGTATAATGTCCGCAATAACAACATCGCTTGGTAAGACGATGAGATACGCAGGATCCATGACATATATCCCAGGCTTTACATATTGGTTAAATAATTTATTACGCAAATACAACATATTAATAGCAATGAAGTCCCCGACCCCGTTTTCACATATAATATCAAGTGCAAGCAGAGACAGCGTGAGAAAGAAAAGGCGGGTGTGTACGCTGTACTGTTGGTATATCCTGACAACACGAAAAAGATATATATAGGAATGACAAAGCGATCGTTGGACACTAGATGTAAAGAACACGTACGAAGTGTGAAACAGGACATGCAGAATACAGCCCTCGCCAGAGAAGTCATGCACTGCTCGGCCGTTCCTGTATGGAATAATATTAAAAGAATTACCCCTTACACGAATTTTAAAGAGACTGTCATCAGGGAAACAGTAGAAATCCTATCCAGCAAACTGGCATGCAATGATATAGTCTTTAATAAACTACCAATTGTTTGATGTGCGTTATTAAAAGATGGAAACACATGACGGCGCACCTTATAAGTGCATGATAAAAATTCGTGTAATATGTTCGTGATGTCACCCTCGTTATTTTCAAAAATCATCTTTGTTCCTTACGTGTTCCAATTCCCTGCATTTTTAATGTTGACCATTGCCTTGAAAAAGCCTCCCAGTGGAGTGCGAAAACTTGGCGAATCTTTGTGCTGACTACACCACAAAAATAAACGGATTTAATACGCTATACGCGTTTCATGATCATTAGAATATATATCATTTACACGAACTATAAATTTTAGTCACCAATCAGTTCTCCCAGATTTTGAGCTTTTATTCTCAAAATCAAGCAGAAACAGAATGACAGTTACAACTAGTGGTGCAAAAATGAAAGCAAAATTCTGTTGAGAGCATATGCAAAATAAAATTATAATTAAAAGCTTTTGACTTCCTTGTTTCTCTTTTGTTACAAAATTCTTTCGTCGTTTGAGGATGCAAATTTTACTGATCTTATCCTTTCGGGAATAATAAGACTTTGCGCTCAATGTCAGCGACCCATGCATCCTGTAATTAAACAGCAGTTCTTTGGCTTCGTTAAAATTCCGTTTCCGAATTCATAAAATCGTTGACTAAAATCATTGTGATTCGTACTTTCGCTGAGGTGATGTCCAAATCAAAATATGAGTAGAATACTAAGAAAACGTGGTTTAATTAATTTTTCGATTTTTCTGCCCAGTTTAAATTAAGTTTCTTAAATTAGATTATTGATCTAATTTGTTAAGATTAAATTGTAAATATTCCAAATAAATAGTAACGCAAGCTACGACGATCAGAGATGAATTTTCACATAAGATACAGAGAAAGAAAACAGTGCACTTCAGTAGTATGTTCCCTGGATAAAAGCAAAATTAATACTTTTTGATCATAAAACGTCATGATTTTTATAGTACCTCTTTTTCGTTTTTCTCTCCTGCTTTCTCATTTTCTTCACCTCTCTAACTGTCTCTCTTTTGTCAACCATTTGTCGATGAGAAGTTTTGTTGATTTTGTTTGCTCACCAGTGTTGAGGGCCTTACTTTCAAACAGAGCGGTCCAAAAACGTTCAACGAGATTTCAATAAGTTCATTGATATCAAAGCTTGACAGTCCGAATATTTCGATTTTGTTCCCTGTGTGTCTTCAATTAAAAAATATTTCCTGTTTGACACATAGACAATTGGAATTAATTTAAATTAAATTGACAAAAATTGTTAAAGCATAAAATCATTTGCGACTAATTTCTTATTTTTCGTCATTTAACTTGTGAGTGCCGCCCCGGTGGCGCAGTGGTCTAAACGATGGCTTCTGATCATTCGTCCGAAAGGGGTTCGGGTTCGAATCCCGGTGAGGCATGGATGTTGTGTTTGTCTTACCGCACTGGCTCTCTCCCTTCCGTGGAACCAGGAGCCCTAAATTAGGGACGGACGACTGCTTATAGCCCATTGAGTTGCTCACGGGGATCGTTAAACCTCCAATCCAAAAAATAAAAAAATATCCAAACTTGTGAGTAAATGGAAATTTCATAGGAATCTGTATATAGATCTTAAATACTTTACTGTAATGTTCGTTTTGCTTTTGTTTGAGGTTTAGGGACTCCCACGAGTATCCTCAGTTGTAAGGATCTGCCTGTCCCTAATTTAAGGCACCTCATTACCCAGATAAAGCAGAACAATTGTCGTAACAGCAAATGGTTCATCAGGAAGAGGAGCAGAAGCCCAGCAGAAACGATGGGCAAGAAAACCAGTACTTCTGATCTGCCTCCCCCCAAGCAGCTAATCGTACTGTTGCCTCAAACGTGAGATGCGACAGATTCCGCTGCGTGAGCAGTACGCCTCAATTTCCGCAAATAAGCAGATTTTTGCTAGCTATTTATTTTGAGTTACTATTATGAAAGATGTATGAGTAAGTGAGAAACAGAGATTTAATTGCTCAGTTGCCAGGTATGATAATGTCTCCATTGCGCGGTCTGTACACCAACTGAATGCATACTGTGTGTTGGCATTCTGTGGGCACACCTGACACTTGTTCCTTAACCCTCTGAAATTCAATTCACTCACATATCATAATTGTAAATCATTAGTTAACGCAGACATAACTGAAACAAAAAGGGCACCATTAGACGTAATACACTGTTCTACTATAAATACGCGGACACTCCTCTATCGATAGTAAATTCGGTCATGCGCAGATACCACATCACAGACCCAGCTATAAATACGCTCATATAGATATGATGAGTCAATCATCATATCTACATGAGCATATTTATAGATGAGTCCAGCGATGATTGATAACAGGGTGCTAAATAAGCAATCGCTCCATATGTGACATTTAAGCGGCGCTGAAGATCCCTAGTTGGTGATACGATATGCAAATGAAAGCGGACTAGGGCTGAATCTGCCAAGAAATCACCAGGTAAATCTTGAAACCTAACAGAACGTGATAAGAGAGCTCTGTAAAGTGACTGTCCCCTCAGAACAAAATTCAACATTGTATGAAATCACGCAAACCATATGTGAGACTATTGATACTGATTTCAACATCAATACAGCACGCAGGACGCATCATTATATGGTTTACCAAGATCGCGCAACCATCCACCAGCCAGTAATCAGTTCGACTATTTCCACACGCCGATTAGCGTGGTGTTTTAAGAAACGTTGATCTTGGACTCTATACCAATGAACCAGAGTTGGAAACGGGTCAAAGCTTTTGGACCCGGCCGTCACATAATTGGACCCGACCCGGACCCGATCCAGGCCTGACCCGAACAAATCTGCTTTGAGCTATAAATTCGAATATATCATAATCATTATCATTGTCAATCACTGACAATCCACTGCTGGATGAAGGTCTCCCCAAGTTTCTTCCACAATGGGCTCTCTTGGGCCAGTCTCCTCCATCCGCCCATCATCTTTTCTTCTGGGTCTTTCCCTGTCTCTTGGAATCCATTCTAGATTTTTGGTTGTCCGTCGGTGATCTGTATTTCTGGCAATATATCCAGCCCATTGCCATTTCAGGGATTTTACTCTGATCATGTCTTCCACTTTTGTCACTTTCTTGATCCACGAATTCCTCTTCTTATCTTTTTTGGTTACAGCAAGCATACATCTACCCATGCTTCTTTCAGTTGTCTGCAGTTTTGTATATCTTTTTTAGTTAAGGTGCACGTTTCTGCTCCGTACGTAAGCACGGGAAAGATGCTTTGATTCAACGCTTTTATTTTAAGACATAATGGCATATTGCTCTTAAAAATCGTACTGTTTCTTCCAAAAGCACTCCAACCACGTTATTACGCCAATTAATTTCTTCATCAATGTGACCCTCACTTGATATCTGCTGCTCAAGGTAAATGTAGGTATCGTTAATCTTCAGCTCTTCCCCATCAATCGATAAATCTTTATTCTAGTAAAAGCATTGTATATCAGTTTTGTCTTCTGAAAGCTCATTTTTAATCCCATTTCTTTATCTTTTTCAGAGAGTTCCTGAATCATGCTCTGCAGCTCTAAAGTATTTTTTCAAAGACCTCTGACAGGTTCTTTGAATTTCTTTTTCTACTCAAAAAATATAGCGGAAATAAAACCGGCTCGAGGAACATTTTGACCCGACCCGTTTGACCCGCAACAAATGGTCGACCCGTTGACCCGCTGCCTTGTGACTCTTTTCCATCTCACCAATGAAAAACAATGCTATGGACTGATGAGTCACAGTCTACAGTCTGACAGCCAGCTGGTCGTTCCTGGATGTGCGGATGACGATTGAAAGATACCTTCGGGACTGTATTGTCCCAAAAGTGAAGTTTGCTGGAGGTATGGAACTATTTTTCGTTGTTTGGCTACGAACCAATTGTCGTTTTGTACCAAGCTGCAAATGCTGAGTAGTACCTAGATGCTCTAGAGAATGATGCATTGCCAGCAATGTGGCAGTACTTTAGGAAATGGCCATACTTCTATCCCATGGGCATAGCGCGATCAAAGATTTGTGTGTGTGTGGGGAGGGGGAGGGGGCACAAAGAAGAGTAAACTAAGTTTTCCTTAGGGAGGGGGATTCTCGGAAAATGCTCCCGTTCAATTGCCATAACTTAGGATGTTTACATGCCTAATATATCCAAAACTACGAGGTGTGCGAGGCTTCCGTTGATTCACCCTATTGAGGATGAAAAACAAATGCCTTTCAGCACCGCATGCAGTTATCTGATGATGTAAACCATCATCAGATGACTGCATGCTATCGTGCATGAAATGACGGCTGGATAGCAGTTACAATAATGCTCTCTTGGCTGTATGTCACATTTTATAACATTTAAAAGGCAAACGACTAGTTAATATTTTTTCGACTCTCTAAGTTTGGGGCAGCACGTGCCTCCCGACGCTTCGCCTATGCTTCTATCAGCAGGACAAAGCACTCTGTCATTCGGTTAGATATAGGTTAAAGGACACGGTCATATTGAAAAGTTGGACCGGTCAACCTAGAGTCCTGACCTGAACCCTATAGAGAAGAGAGTCGCTGGCATGAATTGGATCGTTGAGTGCATGGAAGAAGAGATCGCCCCAAAACAAAGCTGAACTAGTCACTGCTTTGTAGGCTGAATCGCGGAACGTATCGTCGAACATTTACAAAAAAATGTTGGAGAGTATTCCTCGAAGAACAGAGGTCCTCATAAGGGCCAAAGGTTTGGGTACAATATTAAATGTTCTGTAAAAAAGAGATTATTTGTAGACATGCGTGTGTCTTGATATTTACAAAAAAAAAAAAAAAAAAAAAAAACTAGTGTGTAGAGTATTGCGCAAAGACTAGAGGCCGTCATATGGGTCAAAGGTTTCAGCACACAATATTAAATTTTCTGGGAATAAATATTATTTGTAGACATGAATGTGTAGACATTTCCATAAAAAAAAAGTCATTTGTAGTCATTTCCGAAAAAAGAACTCGTAGAGAGTATTTCATGAAGGCCAAAGGCCGTCATAAAGGCCAAAGGTTTCAGCACGCAATATTAAACATTCTGTAAATAATGATTATTTGTAAACATGCAGGTGACCTATTATTAATTGTACAGCAGCGTATGTAAAAATATATATGACAAGAAAGCAGAGATCGATCCAAAATTTTGGTTTTGGCACCCTCGATATACTTCTTCCTATGCACGTGTGTATGTATATCACATATCCTGGATATACAGTACATCATTATTTTGTCTACTTCCGGATATTTCTAACTTTTCATTACACAAGGAGATTCAGTAATTAATGAAATAAATTGCGGCGTACTATGGAATTTTCAAATAAATAACATTTTTTGTTAAAATAAAAACATATCTCTCTCTTACGATTTCTTCTTTTTTTCTTTTTTTTTTACTTTTGTGAAATTACATTGCAGTTGCAGTTCGATTTTCCGTCTAACCTTCCAGAAACTTTGGAATCGGGTACTGTAAATGCGTGTTACTGATAGATATAAAAGTGGGAAAGAATATGGACGTCGCTAAAAATTTTCTTAATAGAAGTAGAAAGAAAGAAGATACACTTCTTAAAGTATTTTATCGCCAACTGTTATGGTGGCTTTTTCAAGGGAAAGTAAAGCATATCAAGATTTTAACTGCTTTCTCACAGAAAAAATTTGCAGAATATTTTATAACAAGATTTCCATTAACGCAGTTATTGAATTTTCTTTTAATTTTCATTGAGTGAGATTCAACCATTCATATGAGTTTGTTTTATTACCAGTGAATGTTGCATAGTGGGACTTTAGCGACAGAAATCGGCAGTATAATCATACGTCATCCAGTTTTCTTGCCCTTTTCCAAAAAGTTATTTCTAATTTTTAAAAAAACTTTACATTTTTTTAAATGATAAAAGAGATTTAGAACTTACCTTTTGCCGGCAAAGTAGAGATAATTCGTCTAGAAAGAGAGTGGAGCTAAATAGAAAACATTGATATCCGACAGTTTTTGGTGTGTCCGGTCGAAATCATCTTACGCTACGCAATAAGACTTTCGATGTGCGGAAAAGTACTGTGACACGCTTTAGTTTCGAGTGATGTAGGACTTGGTTCTCATTCATTGGCCAAGGTCAATGAAGACAGACATCTTTTAGCCCGAGAGCAACACAGAAAATGAATTCTACAGTCAAAAAAGAGTGTAGCGCTTTATAACAAACCGAATGACCCATTTACTCCGACACACCTGAGTAAGCAAGACTGCTTCATGGCTGGAGTTGCTTGCGTTAGAGGACGATCAGGATCCTGCGTGGAATGTCGACGGTTCTTCCCCTTTCTCGAACCGCTAGCGCTGAAAAGTTTGTTTTTACCCAATATTTGTTGTCCAGGAAAATCTTTTTTCCTTCTGCTTTCTGTCTCTATCTTTCCAAATACAGCACCGCATACCCTTGTAAACTTTTACACCTTTGTTTTTATTCATGCCGAGCAATGATCCATATTTATGTCCTTAAATATTGGCAACGAAAAGATAACAGCACAAAGTCCTCGAATTTCACTTTCTTCATATTCTGTCCCCTACAAAACGATGCAAATAGTTAACATGCCCAATTATTTTGGTATTCGTTTAAATGCAAACACGACATATTAAAAGAATTCCATTAGAATTCACATATTAAAAAAGAATTCCATTATATATATTTTCTCATACGTCAGTTTTTCATTTCTTCGAGGTAATTTCCCAGCACTACACATTTTTTAACTTTGCGTTCCTACCCCTAAACGTTTAATTCAATTTATTCGATATTTTACTTTTAAACCCCTACAAATCACAACTCCTGCTTCTCCTAAAGTAATTTTCCTTTTCTAAGTTTTTTCTTGGAATCTTTCCCCTTGTCAATAAGTGATGGTCAACATTTTTCATGTAAAACCTTTCATCAATTAATTTTTCACGTTGTTTGTGATTTTTCTGTCTCATCTAGTTATCGCAACATATTTCGAGTTTAAAAACAACCAGAAAAGGTGAAAAATTTGCACATCCAAAAATGTTCTTGCAAAAAGAAATACACCTATAAAACTCAAGCTGGGAAAGTTTTTTCTCAACAGTGAGCTAGTGAAAATAATGTAAAATGCTTTCTTACACTTTCCAACCGTAGGTTGAAGAAGCGCATATGCTCCAGCTTTGTCCGTCCGTCCGTCCGCACGATAACTGGCGTAAAAATGGTTGGATTTCGATGAAATTTTAGTATGTGGTAGGGGACCACCTGGGAACGAACCCTATTGAAAATGGGACAAATGGGGTCAAAGGTCACGACGGAGGAGCGGGATCACTCCATTGCCCTTATGCGTCATAACTTGCGTAAATATGGTTCGATTTCAATGAAAGTTTACTATGTGGTATGAGATCGCCTGGGGACGAAATCTATTCAAAATGGGTGAAGTGGAGTCAAAGGTCAGGACATAAGATCGGGATGCATTCCATTGCCCTTATGCATCATAACGTGTGTAAAAATTGTTCGATTTCGATGAAATTTCAGTAGGGCACCACATGGGGACGAACCCTATCGAAAATGGACGAAATGTGATCAAAGGTCAGGACATAGGATTGCGATCCATTACATCGCCCTTACCCCATAATATTAAGGTGGACGTCAAGTAATTTTGCTTCCTATACTTCCAATGGAAAAACTATTGTACACATTTCCTTCACAATTAATGTGTTCCCAAGGATGAAAATTTGAACATCTATTAAAATAACTTCATATTATAACGTGGAAAACTTAATATTTTCTAAAACATAACCATAATTATATTAAAAATCAATAACTTTTCCTTTGGTGGTGTTGAAACCAGAGAAAAGATGGCGCGACCTCTACTTTGATGACGTCAGTGGACAAATAAATGTTGGATTGCATAATTACGGTTATGGTTTAGAAAATATTAAGTATTCCAAGTTATGAAATAAAGCTATTTTAATCGATATTCAAATTTTCATCCTTGGGAACGCATTAATTGTGAAGAAAATGTGTACAGAAGTTTTTCCATTGGAAGTATAGGAAGCAAAATTACTGTCACGTCCACCTTAAAGTAGCAATTCTTGTATGTATGTATGTATGTATGTATGTATGTATGTATGTATGTATGTATGTATGTATGAACATTTTATTTTGAAAACGGCTCTAAGAATTTTGATGAAATTCGTTAACCTACCGTTTTCTGGTACGAGAAATCGATTTAACTTGATCTCGACTTTAGGAGAATTCGTTTAGTGGGTTAACTAACCACCCCGAATTATAACGTTCTCAGTGTGATGCCGTTGTTCCATTGATGTTACCAACGCTTAAAAATCTTATGACGTCACAATCTCGCGTTTGAGAATGTTGACGCGCGGTCACGCCATCTGTCTCATTACGTCACGCGTTGTGTGTGGATCCCATTAAAGTTTTATGACGTCACACTCTTACGAGCAGATGGTCGCGATTGCCATCTGCTTCATTACGTCACGCGTTGTGTGCGTATGTCCGTCCGCACGATAACTCACGTAACAAGCGTTCGATTTCAATGGAATTTTAGTATCTGGTAGGGGATTACCTGGGAAGGAACCCTATTTAAAGTGAACGAAATGGGGTCAAAGGTCAGTACATAGGAGCGGGATCAATTCCACTGCTCTTATGCATCATAACTAACTTAAAATGGTTCGATTTCGATGAAATTTTAGTATGTCGTAGGGTACCACCTGGTGCCAAATCCTATTCAAAATGAGCGAAATGGGGTCAAAGTTCAGGACATAGAAGCGAAATCCCTTCCATCGACATTATGCATCATAACTTACGTAAAAATGCTTCAATTTGGATGAGATGTTAGTATGTTGTAGGGGCTTGCTTGGGGATGAAGTGTATTGAAAATGGGCGAAATGGGGTCAAAGGTTAGGACACAGGAGCGGGATCTATTCCATAGCCCTTATACATGATAACTTACGTAAAAATGCTTCGATTGCGACAAAACGTTATCATGTTATTTCGGAGCTATACCGAACCGGTTCTGTTGAATATCATCGAAATGGGATCAAAGGTCAGGGCACAGGACCGAGATTTATTCCACAGCCATTATTCTCATAACTTGAGTGATGACTTGAGTAATGATTTCTGGCATGTTGGAAAACGTATTATAATCAATGCATTGCATGATTTTACAAACTTATTTAGGGATAGATTTCATGAAGTAAATTCTGTGCTGAGAACACCAAGGATTATTTTTTCTTAAAGATCGTTTTATGCTCAGAAGTTTTCATGATTTTGTCCATACAGTGTTCTCCCAGAAAGACCAAACTTACGAGAAACTTATTGCAAAAAACCGTTTACTTGTAAAAGCATGCCACGAAAATATATAATTCTAGAAAAGTTCTAGTGGAAAATTGAGTGTTTAATCTAAAAACCTTTCATCTAGAAAACGCCTTGCACTCCTACATCAGCGAAAGTACCCATATTAAAAATTTATTTTAGGCTTTAAGTCTTGCATGAATCATAAAGTAATCAAAGCAGTTGCCTTTGATGCACGACTTTAATACGAAAAATCTCACACAATAAAAATTCAAATTCATCGGTTGAATTTAAAGATTTTATTGTATACACGTACAGTAGTTTGAGGTAAAAGAACTTTCACTTTTCCCAGGAACCCATCGTCTGATACATAAACAACATAAGAAAGGGAATACGTTTAAATAGAATATATTACATGACATAATATAGACGCTAGGTATAATACACTGAAGAGCAATTGAATTAAAGGCACCTGTCTAGTAACGTGTAGCACCACCTTTCGTCCTGACGACGGCGGCGATTCGTCTCGGCATGGACTCAAGAAGACACCGGAAGCGTTGGGAAACCATGCGGATCCACGACCCCTGAACAAGCTCCAACGGTTCACGAAGATTTGATGGAGGGGGTCAGAGCCTCGAACATCTCTCTCGATGGCATCGCAGATGTACTCGATGGATTGAGGCCAGGTGACCTAGCTGGCCAAGCAAGCGAGGTCACGTCGGTGGAGTGTTCATCAAACCATTCGGATACAATACGGGAGCGATGTCACGGTGCATTGTCTTGTTGCAGGATGAGGTCCCCAGTGGGATGTTGAAGACGTACAAACGGAAGCAAATGGTCATCCAGGATATCCCGGTTACGTTGATCTGTGAGAGACGATGTCACAGGTACCAGGGGTCCCATTTCAGTCCACGTAAACAGTCCCCAGACAAGAATGCCACCCCCACCAGCTTGAAGAGTACCCTGCGGGCAAGAAGGATCCATTGCTTCATGTGGTTTGCGCCGTACTCGTATCCTGCCATCCGCATGTACCAACGTGCATCTCGACTCATCAGTCCAGGCAATATTTTTCCACGTGTCTAGGGTCCAGTGGCGATGTTTCTGCGCCCATTCTAATCTTTGCACCCTGTGATGTGCGGTCAGCAGCGGTATCCTCGTGGGACGATTGCTTCTGTACCCCATAGCAAGGAGATGGTTCCGGATGGTGTAGCTGCTTACACATTTTTGTGCACCAGCGTTAAATTTCCGAGTGATTTCTTGCACTGTGGCCCGTGTATCCGCTGTTACAATGCGAGCTACCCGACGATGCCCCCGCTCATCCACACGTTGTTGTCCACGGCATTTGACCCTTGCAGGGATGGTTTTACCGGATTCGATGTACTCACGGTGCTCCCGTGACACAGTGGCTCGTGAAACTCCCAGTGCCTGCACGACTTCCTAAGTGGAGTGACCCATTCGTCTGGCCCCGACAATTTGCCCACGATCAAATGCGCATAGATCCTTCGTGTTGCCCATACTTCGTTCGACTCTTACTGATTTCCGTCGCATCACTCCTTATATTGTCGGATCGCTGCATACGTCATGTCGTTTTCGTTTACAGGGCCGCCCACAGCACCACATTTGCATAACGCCAGCTGTCTCTAATTCAATTGCTTTTCAGTGTATATGATACAGCGTCACGTGGTTCAAAGGTTCAAATTATCTAAACAACGTGGTAAGTATCATGAAAGAAAGAATATAGAATGCAAATTACTTTTTCTATCATTTAATGCGTTGCATTAAATAATAGAAAAAGTAATTTGCAACTAAATTAATTTGTGTTGTTCTCAGTTTGCTGGATGTATCTTCATCTGGAGGTATAACAAGGAACGGCATAGCAGTAATTGAGATTTCAAGCGTCCTCAATTTGCCGGGTGTTACAATAAGGGGTGGCGTCCTCAATCAACTTGTTATCCGTCCCTTTTAGGAAGCAGTTAGAAACTTCATTGTAGTGAATAAATAGCATAAAGTCGTTTCACATTAAGTGATTTCGTCCTCAGTCTGCCGCGTATTCGGAACAGTAAATAGTTTCCGGATTGTGGGTATAGATATTGGAGTACTGTCATTACAGCATAAATGTCTTTGAGAATCAATTATAAAGGTCTCAGTAAACAGCAATGAAGAAACAGCACTAGGTGTTACGATAATGGAAGCATCATTCCAAATTGGGTAGTGCAGGCCATCGCTCACGAGTCGGGACAGTGAAGAATTTGTAAGTCCATTCTTTGCCGCGTATTTATGTTCATTTATTTTTGTTGCCAGTGTATGTTTTGTAGGTCCTATACATTTACTATCGGGAGTGTCAGCGTCAATGCCTTTTAAGGGGATGCTGTACACACCAAATTTATTTAGGCTTGTTACTCGGTCTTTGATTAACTTGAAAATGTTTGTAGTACGTATTCCGAAGTCCAGGCGAAAGGTTCCGCAAATGGCTTTGAGAACAGGTATTATGGTTGAATAATAATCTATGGTACCTACATATCTATGAAGTTGTTGGTCCCTCTGGAGAGTAGTTGAGTTTTCTTGGTGGAGTTTCTTAAGAGATTTTTTTATGATAAAGTTGAGAAAGCCATGATTGAGGGCGATGCTTGAATATTTTGTTAATTTCACATTTACGTTTGCTGAAACTAGATGAATGCGTGATGGCTCTGCGCAGAAGGAAATTGATTGAGGAGAGTTTGCAGCTTTTTTCCCTTTTTTCTGTTGTTTATGTATCTGACGATGGGTTCTAGGGAAACCTGAAAGTTCTTATACTTCAAACTATATACAATAAAATCTTTAAATTCAACTGATGAATTTGAATTTGTATTGTGTGAGATTTTTCTTATCAAGATCGTGCATCGAAGGCAACTAACTACCTTGACTATTTCGTGACTATTTCTGCACGAATTTGAATATCCTAATACCTTGCATGAATATTTCTTACTGAATATATCTTGCATAATAAACACTGAATTTAAAACCGTATACCGACATTTCTTTAAGAAGATGTTCAACTACCCCCTCCACCTTTGAATATCTGTGGGTGTGAGAAATCTCCGGTGCCTAATTTGCGGCCAGTTGTTCTAGGAAAAGAACATAGTTGGATCTATGGAGCAAACACACCACCTGTTCATTGTCTGGGACTCGAACCCCTTTTCAACTCAGTCTATTAGCCAGTAGCCCGCGTTTGTGACTACTCGACCACCATATCTAAATTAGTATAGGCACAAGTACTATAGTACGAGTACACAAATACTTAGTGACACAAGTACTATAGTACGTGTGGATGTCTACTCTTCTTCCCCTAACTTGAAATGGAATAAATCACAGTCAAGAAAGTACCAGTCAAACTAGATAATTTAGTTGGAAGTTCCGCTTTTCTGAATAAAAGTTGCTGTCGATTTTGTAATTCCAAAACATAATGACCTATCAATGTGACAAAAGTTAATTATTTTTTTAATACTAAAGGTTTAAAATACATATGAGCATGAGACCTTTCGAACCCACAGTGTGTTCATCCTCAGATGTGAACTATATTACAGGTGGACAGTAACGAGTTTATATAAGCTTGATGAAAGTCGTTGTGATGACGTAGGAGATAACGTACGTCATCATTTGACGTCAGTCTATAACTTCTGTTGAGAGTCAATATTGGAGGGAGGGTTTCCCATATGATCTGGAGGAAGCCGCAAAGTAGGGATTTCTAGGGGTTTGCGGAATGTAGGAAGTTTCTCTCTTACAGTTCGCCGAAAGTCTATACATCTATCATTATGGTTCATTGTCTTGCAACGACAATATTCCTTCATTCATTCAGCCCCCTGAAAATCCCTACTTTGCAAGTTTCCGCAATATCACATGGGAAACCCTCCCTCCAAGAATTACTCTCAACAGAAGTTATAGACGGACGTCATATGATGACATTCGTTATCTACTACGTCATCACAACGACTTGCATCAAGCATATATAAACTCGTTATCATCCACCTGTTCACATCTGAGGATGAACCCACTGTGGGTTCGAAAGGTCTTATGTTCATATGTATTTTAAACCTTTTAGTAATAAAAAAATTTATCTTGTGCAGTTTTAGGAATTCATCATGTGACAAAGTATTGAGAAAGACGTGTGATGATATTTCGTCATTGATTTGCTTAACTTCAAAAGTGGTGGTTGTGTGCTATTTTTTACCAATTAACTAATCTTTCGCCTTATTTATCTCGTAATTCTTCATTATCCTTTTATCTAGTTACTAGCCCATAGCTCGTCCTGGACGGTTGTTTATAAGCTTTAAATAAATATTAATATATAGGGGATGTTGTCCGTCCTGTGACGTAGTGAGATTTTTAATTAAAGCAGATTGAAAACAAATCAAATGGACGCCGGATTTCTGTAAGGAAACATAGTAAAAACTTATAAAAAAAATTCATTCATGTTAGAACTAAAAATTGTGTACTATGTTTTTCCGTTTCTCAAAAGACCTCGAGATAAACAACCTTCTGTGTAAAGTATTTGTTGTTTGACAACTGTTGATTAGAGTGTTTAGATAGATCGATATTTTGCAAAATGTGTAACATAATCAGAACTAAATTCGGAAAGTGGTTTTCGTATAAACTCACTTTACTTTGAATTTTCGCGTTAAATTACTTTTTCTCCTGCACGCTTTTTATTCCCTCCACGGCTTGTTTTACACTGTCCTATTCGGTGGTTTGTTTGAAACTTCATACTAAAGCCTTTTCTACAAAATAATGCGACATCTGGTATTACAAATCGGAACTATCTAAATTCTCGACAATGTGATATTGGGGCGACATCTGCTTTTAGATGCAATCTTGCTCACTTTGACATCTCAAGATTCCAGTTTTTGTTGAAGATTAGAGCGTTTAGATAGATCGATATTTTGCAAAATGTATAATATAATCAGCACTAAATGCGGAAAGTTAGTTAAATTAAAAAAAGTAAAAAATGATTAAAACGTATGAATTAATATTCGAATTGTGCTAAATTAAATTAAAGTACAGTCGCAACTCGCCGTGACATTAAGATTTTAATTCGAATTTTGTAGATCGGATAAATAAAACTCGAGTAATTGAACTAGCGTCTCGCGAGAGCGATATCCAAATGTATCGAGTTATCTCATTGGCAGCAATAAAACCGGCACCCACCAATTGGCGACCGGCACTGAAACAGCACTTGTAGTTCGTATACGTCGTCGAAGTCGTGACACAGGTTGTTTACATCTTAGTTAGCATTAGTTTCTTCATTGGCGGCTGGCGGCACAAATCGAACAATTTAACCTGTTTGCAGTATACATCCAAATATAAAAATGGCTATTCTTCCACAAACGGGCGCATTCCTCATTTCTCACAGCTAAGACAGCGGAACGCTAGAACAGCTCCGCGAGCAATCTACTGTTTTCGATCTGGCAATAAATCTGTTGTTGTTTACATTCGAATGCAAACATTATGGGTGGTTAGCTTTGCATTCTGTTCTTATTTTTTTATTCATCATGATGACTAACGTTGGTTTCATAAAAAATATTTCGTGTACTAAATGAAAACTATAACTGAGATGTTGAAAAAAAACTAAAAAAAATGAACGATCTTACCGCTATATACGTTGGGAGACTGATAAAAAATTATACTTTCGTATTTACAGTAAGTATTTTAATTCGTACAGAGAAATATATAGCAAAAGACAATTAAAGTAGAAAAGCAGCGATATTTATTGCCATTCGTAATTCCTTATTATTTCAAGGGTGGGTAGCGAACCATATCTTTCTCACCATGATATGCATGTTTTTCTATCTCGTACGTCATCGTTAACGAGACTCTACAAATTCTATTGAGGCATTATAAAATACAACAGACCAATTCAACGACAACTTCATGGAATTTTAATACTATCGAAGGGTAATATGGACGGACAACTTAATATTTACTGAGCGTTGCAAGATCGAAAACAGTAGATTGCTCGCGGAGCTGTTCTAGCGTTCCGCTGTAAGAAACAAACACCGTTTCAGTGCCGGTAGCCAATTGGTGGGTGCCGGTTTTATTGCTGCCAATGAGATAACTCGATACATGTGGATATCGCTGTCGCGAGACTCTAGTGAGTAATTGATAATCTAATGTTTTTAAATTAGCACGCGATCACCATGACATCTACAAGTGCTCACGTGCTATTTATTATATAGCAGGCAATCATTTTGACATCGCGAGAGCACACACGTTTTGTTCGATAAGTGATTGTGCAACAATGCAGACGTTGCTGTGACGTCGAGCGTTCGAGAGACAAACAGATCTGTGTGTTTATATATATATATATATATATATATATATATATATATATATATATATAAGGTGTATATATATATATATATGTGTAAGGTCAGGTGATGCGTAACATCACAGCCTCTCCTTGACAAATGTCAACCCCGCCTTCTCGTGGCACATCCTGTTCCCACTAAAGGGGCTCTGACGACCGCCAATAGCGGTATAACTATAGCAACGGGATTAGAGGAAATGCTATCCCACACTCACCAACCCGCTTGGCCAGCGTGGTGAGTTATGGCCAAACACCTCCAAAATGACTCCACAACTTAAATCTTGGCCCTCAGTCTCCGGCAGCTGGAATGTACCTGGCCAAGGCAGCGGCCAGTGCGACATGAAGGCAGAGGGTGCTAAGAATCCCCGGAGGACCGGACTAGGCTGCCATCAGATGCTGACCTTGGCTACGTATAACGGACGCTCCCTATCTTCTGATTCAAGGCTTCTTGAATTGGAAGAGGAACTACAAAGGATCAAGTGGGACATCGTCGGGCTAAGTGAGGTAAGGAGAAAAGGAGAAGATCTCATTGAACTGAAAAGTGGACATCTCTTCTACTATCGTGGGACAGATACTGGCAGAACTAGTGGTGTTGGATTTATAATAAACAAGAAACTGAAGGATAAAGTTGTAGAAGTTGAAAGTTCCTCTGACAGAGCTGCACGACTCGTTATCCAACCCTCGAGAAGATACCAGGCTCAGATTATTCAAACTTATGCACCCACCACAAGTCATCCTGAAGAAGAAATTGAAGAATTTTATGAGGAAATTCGTGATCTAAATAATAAAGGTAAGCAGCACTTGAAGATAATTATGGGAGATTTCAATGCAAAAATAGGGCAACGGCAACAGAATGAAACTTCAGTAGGTAAATTCAGTCACGGCAACAGAAACCAACGTGGAAATACTCTCGTAGAGTTTGCAGAGGCGGAAGGGTTTTTCATCTTGAACTCCTTTTTCAAGAAAAAGCTACACAGGAAATGGACATGGAGACATCCAAATGGGACGACAAGTGAAATTGATTTTATTATGTGTAACAAAAAATTCGTCATAGAAGACTGCAGTGTGCTAAACAAATTCAACACAGGCAGTGACCATAGATTGGTGAGATGTAAGATGCACTTCAACACTAAACTCGAACGTAGCAAGCTCATAAGACAAGCAAAATGTATCGACGTAACCAACCTTAAAAAACACCATAATACCTTCAAATTGGAACTGAAGAACAGATTCTCTGCTTTAGAAGGCCTAACATCGGAAGAAGTGGATATTTCTGAAGTTAACAGAAAAGTAACCAAAGCTCTTATGGAAACAGCAACAAAATTAGCTGGGTCTAAGAACAAATTGTATGTGAACAAATTATCAGGAAAAGCCAAAATGTTGATGCAAAAAGAAGAGAGATGAGGACAACTAAAGAAGATGTGACTTCCAAAGTGGAATATATAGAGCTATGCAAGACAGTACGAAAACGTATCACTGAAGACGTAAGGAAATTCAACTGTGAACTAGTAAGGAAAGCAATTGAAAACAACCAAAGCCTAAAGATAGCAAAGGGACATCTCAGTAAGGAAAAAAACAGATTATGGCACTGAGAAAAGATGATGGTTCTGTAACAAGAAATAGAGGCGAAATTTTGACAAGAGTGAAAGATTTCTACTCCAAATTATATGAAAGGGATGATACATGTACTCCAGACATCATGAAAGGTACCAGTACCAGAGCTCTTCCAGTCCTTCCAGCAAAAGTTGCACATGCAATCAAGAACATGAAGCGGGGAAAAGCTCCAGGAGAAGATGGAATTACTGTAGACATCATACAAGAAGCAAGTGGAGAAATCGAAACAGTACTCGCCCAAATTTTCACTCGATGCCTTAATGAAGGGAAAATTCCTGAGGATTGGAACAACGCTACAATGATCTTGCTACATAAAAAAGGTGACATTGAGGATCTCAGGAACTACAGACCTATCAGCCTCCTATCAGTGGTTTATAAAATCTTCACTAAAGTTCTTTCACACCGCTTGAAGGTGACACTGGACATGGCTAAACCGAGAGAACAAGCTGGATTCAGGAATGGCTACAGCACAATAGATCATATCCACGTACTGAGAGAACTAATTGAAAGAGCGAGGGAATATGAACTTCCATTGTGCATGGTTTTATCGATTATGAAAAAGCCTTTGATTCGGTGAAACCATCAGCAGTTGCAATGGCTCTGAAATCCTGCGGTATTGAAGATGCATACATTAATATTATTAATAACATCTATGAAAATGCAAGTGCAAAGATTCGGCTGTTTGAAAATACAACACACATAAAAATTGGAAAAGGAGTGAGACAAGGTGACACCATATCTCCGAAGCTCTTTAATGCCACATTGGAAAATGTCTTTCAATCACTGAACTGGGAAAACAAAGGTATAAAGATTAATGGAGATTATCTAACTCACCTTCGTTTTGCTGATGACATAGTCATTTTTGCAACTACCCCATCAGAGCTACAGAGTATGATCCAGGAACTTTCTGACAAGAGTAAAGAAGTGGGATTAAAAATGAACTTTCAGAAGACAAAAGTGATGTTCAATGCTTTTACAAGAAATGAAGATTTATCGATTGATGGAGAAAAGCTGGAGATAACAGACACATACGTTTATCTTGGACAGCAGATATCAAGTGAGGGTCACATTGGTGAAGAAATTAATCGGCGTACAAAACTTGCCTGCAGAGCTTTTGGAAGAAACAGCATAATTTTCAAGAGCAATATGCCATTATGTCTTAAAAGAAAAGTGTTTGATCAATGCATCCTTCCAGTGCTTACGTATGGTGCAGAGACGTGGACCTTAGTTAAAAGAGACATACAAAGGCTGCAGACAACTCAAAGCGGCATGGAGAGGTGCATGCTTGGTGTAACCAGGAGAGATAAGAAGAGGAACTCGTGGATCCGAAAAATGACAAGAGTGGAAGACATCATGATCAGAGTTAAATCCCTGAAATGGCAATGGGCTGGACATACTGCCAGAAGAACAGACCATCGATGGACAGCCGAAATTTTAGATTGGATTCCAAGGGACAGGAAAAGACCCAGAAGAAGACCACATGGAAGATGGGTGGATGAAATTCGAAAGTATGCGGGAGTTACATGGAGGAGACTGGCACAAGACAGACCGTTGTGGAAAGAACTTGGGGAGATCTTTGTCCAGCAGTGGATTGATAATGGTTGACAATGATGATTATGATGATGATGATGATGATGATGATATATATATATATATATACATTAAAAACGGCTTGATCAGTCATCTCAAGAACTCAATCCTGTGAAGATACATTAAACATGATCATATATTCGAAACATTAGTTTGAAACTCTGATATTTAATTAACCTCAGATTAAAATAATTCCAGGGCTTGTCTTTAAACCAAAGCCGTGGTTAAATCTTGCCAAGACTTCCTCCTAGATGGAGTACCACACAAGTGGACATATATTTCGTCAAGAATTTTTCAATGACTGTCCATCTTATAAAACGGAGCTGGTCTCACTTTCGAGAGACCTCTAACGTATTTTTATAAGCTCTTGAACAAAGCTGCTGGCTGTCTCATCCGTAGAAAATGAATGCTTTCTTCACCCATGCTGCTCTCAGAAGAGCTGTTAAAACCATGACAAAATTTCAATGCCTGCTGCGCTTTGGAATTCTATGTAAATCATCAAACATTTTTATTTTTAGAAGATCACAGATTTCATCAGTTTCTTTTTTGACAGCTCTTCCTTGATTCTGCATTTTTTTTTTTTACCTGTTTCTGCATCCAGGAAAGTTTCAAGCAGAATTATTCTCCTTTCTTCCAATATATTAAATAAAAAATGACTTTTATTACTAACATGTTTTAAAGTTTCAGTTTTTTTTTCTCAATTACCATTCCTTCGTTTTCTTCTGTTCAAGTCAAGATATATGCTACATTCTTCGCTAGCACCGCGTTTTAGATCCTGTTTCCTACCTGTAACCTTCTTTTAGGTACTGTCCCTTATTCTCACATGTAAGTTTCGTTTCGGAAAATAGACGATGTCGGCAACATTGTATAAAATGTTCTCCGGTAGCTGAAATACGATGACCCCATGGGTAACTTCGATGAACCCATCCATTCAATGGTCACAAACCAAAGGAAAGAAAAACCAATCTCGCCATTGTGGGCCTCTGTGTACAAAGGCTGCTGCCTCAAGTTGCGATCACTTTATCTTAATATTTTCTTGCACGTTTATGCTTTTCAGTTTTTTTAAATACCATTTCGCCTTGAAGTACTGTGAATTTTCAAACGGATGAATGTATTACTACGAGCGAATGAAAATTAAATATGCAATTAGCTACCTTCATAAGCACCCAACAGGAAGCCTTCGTATCTACTGGAAACTACTTTGCAATATTGGCGTCAGTGATATTACAATTTTAACGTGACAGACATTCCGTCCAAACCGTTTTTAACGAAGTTAAAGAAAGACACAAAAACCTTCGATGTATGCGAACTTCGTTATAGCCGGACAAATAAAAAACAAGAAAGATGACACCGAATTTTCGGGTGTAATAAGCACGTCTTTTGTATCCGTTCTGACGCAAATTATATTTATCAAAGCTATTCAAATTCAATGGAACCGGTATGGAAAACAATAGTATCTGACGGAAAAAAGAAGTTTTTCAATCGGGTTTTTAATTCCTCAGATATTGCTGTAAACGGAATCGTGAGCTTAAGCCCTATTGTTGCAGACTTGTGCGTTAAGAAAAACATGAATTTATATGAGAAACATTTCACACCGGAAACGCTCACCAACATAGAAATAATTTTTCAAAGCGGAGTCTCAGAAACCGAGATATCGACAAAAATAAGATGTGACTTTACGTCCCCTGGTGGGAAAACCATGCATTATTTTAGGAAGAAAGTATTCCAAAAGGTTTTTTCATATGAGCGGTATCAGTCCAAGAAAAAAAATTAGTCGAGTTTTCAGGAGCCCAAATTTTGCTACAAATACATCAGAAGCAGCAATTAACACTTATGCCGCCTGGTGGCCAAACCATTCTTTACCAAACATTAGAAATTATGTGATAAATATTTTCCATTAGGTATTGTATGCGATACAGGAAGAATTTTTCAAATCGGAGTTTTAGAAGCAGAAATAACGCAAAAAACGCAATTTACCTTTGTGCCCCCTAGCGTAAAGTCTATGATTTACTTGAAATTTTTGAATTTATAGGAAAAACATTTCGCATTGGAAACATCATCCAATAAAGAAGGAATTTTTCAAATTAGTCTCCTAGAAGTAGAGATATTGACAAAAATAAGATATACACCTACGCCCCTGGCGTAGAAACCATGCATTATTTCAAAAAGAAAATGTTTCTCAAACGTTTGTCGACATGAGTAGTATCGGTCTACAAACGACGTTTTTTTCAATCAGGATTTTGGAAGCTCATATTCTGCTGCAAATACATCAGAAGCGGAAATTAAGACTTACGCCACCTGGTGGCCAAACCACTTTTTACAAAAATTATAAATCATGTGCAAAGAATTTCCCATCAGGAGCTGTATCCGGTGAAGAAAGAATTTTTTCAAACAGGAGATTTAGAAGCAGAGATGTAGGGGGGGGACCATATTTACCTTTACGACCCCTAGCGGAAAATCTATGAACTACTTGAAAATTTTGAAATTATATGAAAAACATGTCACACTGGAAACACTATCCAACAAAGAAGGAATTTTTCAAATCGGACTCCTAGAAGTAGAGATATTGACAAAATAAGATATAAGTCTACGCCCCCTGGGGGAGAAACCATGCATTATTTTAAAAAGAAAATGTTTCTAAAAGATTTGTCCACATGAGTATCATCCGTCTACAAACGACGTTTTTTTCAATCGAGAATTTAAAAGCTCATATTTTGCTGCAAATATATCAGAAGTGGAAATTAAGGTTTTCGTCCCCTGGCGGCCAAACTATTTTTTTTACAAAAATTAGAAATTATGTGCAAATGATTTCCCATCAGGAGCTGTATCCGGTGCAGAAAGAATTTTTCACATCGGAGGTTTAGGAGCAGAGATATAGGTGGAAACCCAATTTACCTCTACAACCCCCTAGCGGAAAGTCTATGAATTACTTGAAAATTTTCAAATTATATGAAAAACGTGGCACACTGAAAACACTATCCAACAAAGAAGGAATTTTTCAAATCGGACTCCTAGAAGTAGTGATATTGACAAAAATAAAATATATATCTACGCTCCCTAGCGGAGAAACTGTGGAATATTTTAAGAAGAAAATATTTCAAAAAGGTTTATCGGTATGAGTAGCATCAGTCCACGAAATAATTTTTTCAATCGATATTTTAGAAGCTCAGATTTTATGGCAAATACATCAGAAACAAACATTAACACTCACGCCCCGTGGTGGCTAAAGTATTCTTTACCAAAAATTTGAAATTTTATGCAAAAGGTTTTCTATCACGATGTTCATTCGCTGAAGAAAATATTTTTCAAATCGGATGTTTCAGAAGAAGAGTTATCGGGAAAAATGCAATTTATTTTTACGCCGCCTAGCGGAAAATCTATGCGTAATTTGAAAAAGTAACTATATCTAAAATACTCATCGACATAAATGGAATCGAAAGATAACATAATTTTTTCAATCGGATGTTTAAAAGCAAATATGTGGAATAAAACGTATTTTTGAATTCGACATCCTCTGCGTTTACGCCCTCTAGCGGCGAAATTGTACATCGTAAAAAAAAACGAAATAAAGGATCATCATTCGCATATTTCACGCTTCCGAATGCGCAAAGAATTTTTCAAATCGGACTAATATTGGCAGAGATAGCGTGGGTACAGACGGACGGACGGATGGACGGACGGACAAACCGGTAACATAAGCACGATCTTTTTCTACAAAAGATGTGCTAAAAAAGGCTATTTTTGGTATATTACATTGTACCAAGTTTAAACTAGGCAATTAAGAACTTTTTACCGATAAATCGAAGGTAAGTAGTGCTTGTTAACTGAAAACTAGCGTTAGAAAAATAATATGAGTGAGATCTTCAATGAGAAAACTAGTTAACGAATGTAAAAACTAAAGTAATTGTCAAAAAATTGAAATTTCACCTGCTACAGTTACGTCGGATATGTGAGCTAATTCTTGTATTTTGTTTATCTGTGTTCAGTGTTTCTCAGCTTCCTCTGACGCGGTGTCTAAGATGTAGATGCAAAATAAACTCATGTTTTTCTTAGATAGAGATTAAGTGATTGAAAGACAGCATTTGTCCAGATGTATATTTGGCGAGCGTTAAGTGGCGGGAGCGTGGTAGTGAAAAAACAACCGAAACTTTGTCTTCATGTGAACGGACCTATCTGTAAGAGGTGTCACGGGTGTTGCCAGCGGCAGATAATTCCTTGTTTTTCAGTGAAAGAGGAAGGTTTAAAAATCGGGTGTTAATACAATTTATCTTGTTTGCTGATAACCGTGATGAACTTCCATACATGCGGTTTATTCCTTAATAATTGTAACATGCGGTTAAAGTAACAAGTGAGAGCATTACAAAATTCAAGGGTTCTATAAAAACTTCGGTTTATACAGAACTTCGTATTATGCGAGCTCGTTATATGCGGTTTCAACTGTACCACAACATATTTGTCTCCAAGATTCAATCACTTGCTTTCGTAATTTCTGTGCGCGATGCAGCTGGCCATTAAGTCATATGGACAGATATATACGGTAATTTTGGAATTTATTTGGGTGGTGTTAATGCATAAATAAGTATTGGGTTGGTGCGAATGAAATGTCTGGCAAAGGACCAACACACGTGGACGGCGAGAACGGAAAAGTAGGACAACTTACCTAAGCAAAATAATCCCCCTCGGCATCGACACATAGTTGCCATCTGTCTGAGAAAGCCATGATCACGGAACAAAAAAAGTCTTGTGGCTGGGACCTGAAGAAGTCATCAACTGCACGTTGAAACTCGTTGTCTGTCGTGAACTGTTTCCCGGACGGGAAGTGATCCAGGCGACGAAACAGATGATAGTCTGTCGGAGACAATAGGCAGGATGAAGCGGTGCTTCATAGCTCATGGCACTTAGTATCAGCATCGTTCGTTGTGCGACATGAGGGCGGGCGTTGTTCTGGAGCAGAAGAATGTCATGTCTGTTGACTAAAGCCGGCTGTTTCTGCAGCAATTTCCGGTGCATCCAGTGTAATTCAGCACAATAGCGTTATGAAGTGATGGTTTGGCCTCTTGCCAAGAAACTCCGATGAATTATCCAGGCTGTGGACCACAGACAGGGAGCATCATCTTCTTGGTGTGTAGGGGTGGCTTAAGATGCCGTCCAGCAGGCTGTGCCTTGTTCACCTATTGTGCAGATCGTTTCTGATTATCATGAAGGACCCACTTCTTGTCGCAGGTGACGATTCGATGCTGTAGAAGTTCCTGTGTATTCCTGGCAAGCAGCGACCTGCAGACTTCAAAACGCCTAGTCTTGTTTGCAGTTGTGAATTCATGCGGCATCCACATGTCCAGTTTTTTAACCTTACCCAACGCAGCTAGGCGCCAAACAAATGTCGTGCGGTGGACATCTTCCTCTGCCGCTGTCTCACGACACGTTTTTCAGGGGTCAGCTTCAAAAACACGTAACAGAACATCGTCAGAAAGAGCAACAAGCAGGTTACTAAGTGCTTCGTTTTGCTGGTCTGTATCTCCGCTTCGAAACTTCCCAAACCATCGCCGAATGGATCGTTCTTTGGCTGTATTCTCCCCAAATGCTTTGTTAACGTTTCGAGCAGCAATTCTTGCAGAGAGAACCAGTTGAAATTCACACAGGAACAAGACTCACAAATTCGGCGTCCGCATGTTTCCTTTGGAAGCCACATTACGTCCTAACAAACCATGCCTGAACCTTGTTGTTCACACATGTGCTAGCTATTTATAGTAACTCTGTGACATAATACCTGCAACACCTGTGGTTGGTTCCATTCCGCTGTAGTGGGGGCCTGTCTCCACTGCTCGTTCGCGCCGGACATTTTATTCGCGCCAACTCAATAGAATCGCAAAAAAATATTCCGTCACAGCTAAACAGGTAAATGGTAATACAGAGGATGTTCACATGTTTTTATAATGTTTTCGATAAGAAATTACGGAAAATAAAAGAAGTTCAGATAATTGAAACTGGCAACAGTGTGTTAGATGATCGTGAAAGAAACATCTGCTGAAGTTAAATATCATCTGCTAAGAAAATGGCGCACGTAAACAAGCTGTGGACAGAAGGTTGTGCTTTTGCTGTTTAGGAAAGGAAACATTCGTATTCTGTAATTAAAAAACAATGTGAAAATCATGGAATTGGCATTTCTAAATGTAAAATAAGCAATATCATTAATAATAGAGGGAAAATCGTCAAACATTGCTTTTAACAGGAAAAAGGACATCAAATGTATGCTTATAGAAGATACGTACTTTTACGACTATTTCAAAAGTAAGGTCTCTGGTCTTAAACGAAAATACACCGACCAAAAGATCAATAGCTAAGTCGTTAAAAATCGCTATATGAACTGTAAACAAGATAATAAACAAAGATTTGGAATCTGAAAAAAGCCATAATGTTCACCACCTTTTGCCTACACACGTACCTGAGCGCAGAACACTATGTAGGCTTCTTTATGAAAATCACTTTCCGGAGACAGATCTAAATTCATTGTGACTATCGATGAAGTACGGACCTACCTAAACGACTGCAATAAAAAAGACCGATTTACTATCTGAAAAGGACATAAAAATATTTACAAACTTGGTTTTAAGAATCCAAAGGAAGTTTCAGTAAAGAATTCATAATTATTGCTGCTTTCTCGTACAATGAGAAATTAAAGTTCAGAAAATTTGAGAAGAACGTTAAAATCAATTCTACATATTACCAAAATATTTTTTTTAATCCTATATTTAAAGAGGAAGTACCATTGCTTTATCTACAGAGTCTTCAAAGAGTAGAACTCCATCTGTATAAGGCTACACAGTCATACATCCAAATCTACCCATTTATTTCTAGAAAAAATGAAAAAAAAGTGATTGGTATCAAGTCTGTGCCTTTTTCTCATATTCCTTCAAAGTTCCCTCATTTGTCACCAAGGGACTATTGTGCCTGCAGACTGCTAAAAGCAGACATAAAACATTGATTGGACTTTGGAAAGCAGTGGAAGAGGAGTGGAATAGAATACCAATACAAACTTTAAGAAATACCTTATTACCTTGGAAATCTAGATGTAGGTCCAGAGGAACAGCTGTCAGATAGAATAATTAAGAAAGAAACAATTTTATTTTAAACATTAATTATACTGCTGAAAAATTGGTTTAACAATGTACGAACATATTCTGTAGCGTATTTTTCATAGTTAAAATTTTATGAGTAATTCCTATGCTTGTATTTAAGATTCTCTTTGAATGAACTTGAATTTACATACGCTGTCGAGTCACATTATTGTGACCTCCTCCTACTTTTGACGTCAAGAGCGCGTAGCCAATGAAAGAAGGCACGTGTCGCGAGCTGGCTTGGAGGGCATATAAGGTGTGCTTTAGGCATTCCGAAAACATATCACTCGTTGCTATCATGGATAAAAGGAGCGATTTATCAGATTTGCCAAAAGTAATGATTATCGGCTTTCGGGCCAAAGATGGCAGTATTTCTGAAACAGAGTAGTTTGTGAACTGTTCGCGTGCTGCTGTGGTTAAAGTGTACCGTGATTGGAGAAATAGCACCAACGCGAATAAGTGATGTGGAAACTGCGAAGCTCCACGTGCCATTGATGTGAGAGGTGAACGTCGGCTTCAAAGGTACGTGAGGGCCGATCGATACGCTACAGTGGAGCAACTTACTGACCGAATGAAATAGGGGGCTACCGGAAGTGTGTCTAAAACGACAATTCAGCGAACCCTGTTGCGTATGGGGCACCGATGCAGACGGATGGTCACTGCATCTATGCTAACGAAGGTGCATCGGCAGAAAGGCTTACATTTGCACGGCAATATAGGAATTGGACCTCCACGGATTGACAAACGATTACCTTCTCCCATGAGTCACGTTTTCTGCTTCATCGAACGGATGGACGTTGGCATATAAGGCGAGGAACATCGGAAAACAAACACTACTCTTCAACCATTGCTGGAAGAACACAAGCTGGTGGGGCCAGCGTTACGGTCTGGGGAATGTTTTCGTTTCATTCCCTGGGTTCACTCATTCCTGTGTAAGACACTATGAACCGAATTCTTTATGAATCCCTCCTTGTAGACCACGTATACCCATACATGTTGATTGTCTTCCCTGGGGTGAATGGGATCTTCCAGCACAACAATGCGACGTGTTGCACAACCAGAAATGTCCGAGAGTGGTTGGAAGAGCACGATGAAGAATTCAAAGTACTTCCCTGGCCCCCTAATTCCCCTTACTTAAACCCAGTCGAGCATCTGTGGGATCACCTCGATCGTGTTGTTCGCTCTATGGATCCTCCACCACGCACCCTCCAGCAGCTGTCAGATGCACTGGCTCCACATACCTGTGAACACCTTCCAGCACCTTATTGAGTTTCTCCCAGCCCGTCTAGCTGCTGTCCGCGCTGCACACTGCGGTTACTCTAGATATTATCTGGTGGTCACAATAATGTGACTCTACAGTGTAAAATTTTTTTCTCCTTGAATTTAAATATATCAGTATTTGATTTTACAGTAGTTGACTCATTTTCTTTGAATTTTTGGCTACCAGAGTATTTTGGTTTACTTAGTTCAGCCTCCAAGTAATCACGTAATTAAATAATTAGCCTTCTAGGACAAAAATGCTTGAATCGTGTAAAATCGAACAGGTTCGTAGCATTGCAATCTTCTCTGCAAGTCAAAGGTAAATTCCCATTCTGAACGTCCTTTACAGTTCAGAGTCTTTACAAAGCACATTTTCCCATTTGCTTTCAGCAGGTAAAGACGTATCATCTTTTGATCAGCTTTTCTAGTGACTTTCGAAGTAAAGTAAAACAGTGTCCTGAAATTTTAATTCTTAACTTGTAAAAGTTGTGGATGTTTTCTGAGGTACTGAGCTCAAGGTCCTACACGACATGGCATTCCAAAATAGTGGGGATATTTTAGCTAATGTAAAGTTAAAACGCCCAATCAACCTTCGATTTGTGAATCACATGGTTGGAGATCATCCAATATCCAACGCACCATCTGCAGATGACTGTTGGTGTTTTCACTTTTGAAAATGCCGAACTGCCGAATTAAAGATAACTCTACTTGAACGATGTGATTGTCTCGCGTGTTATCGACTGATAGTCTGCTCTGTGACCCCAACTATGAAATCACGGATAGGACATGTTGGTCTTAAGGAAAGCAGAAAATTTCAGAAATTCGTACATCAGTTATTGTGAAAGCTGAAAAGGAAATTGCTGAAACTGTCTTCATATTTCCAATATGTACCAAAAAGTTAAAACTAATGTATTTAGACAAAAGAATGCGCACAAATCCACACATTTCCAAAGAAACCAGCACAGAGTGCGTAGAACATACCAAAGAGAACATACAAGTTTATGAATTTTAAAAGCGGGAAGTCACACATCCTGAGGAAATTATATAACATGCTTTTTCGTGAAGATAAAATATCCAAAGTCCTTCAGAAATAGCAAGTTCGATATACTTGGGAAATTCCGTGCTTCAGGTGACGAAATTAATATCGGAAGCGAAAAAAACCATTTCTCTATGCCAATATACCTACGAGCTGTGTTAAAAAAGTACCAAGACTATATTGATAACTCCAGCTTTTGAAGAAGATACAGTCGGACCTCCGTATATCGAAGTCGATGGCTCCATAAAAATAATTTCAATTCATGGAAACCATCTTTTTTATACATATGTATTGTGTAGTATACTGCATTTAGAAACACATTTCCTATAACAAATTTTAGGAAATAGGAATCACACGCACATTATGTTACAAATTACAGTATGTACAATATGTTCAAATAGATAATTAAAAACAAGAATTTACGAAAAAAGTGTTGAACATACTACACCTTGCAAAAATACATGTATTTATGTAGTATTCATATAAATTTGTGTAAAAAACTTTCTAATGTCTGGCTGCACAACAAATTTCGATGGTGAATCATCATCGAAATTAATGATGATTCATCGTGGTCTTCAATTCGCGGAAAAATCAGAGGAACTTTTTCGGCGAATTGAAGACCATGATGTATTGCAAGAAACACGGCAAAAAATGTTTTTTAGAAGGCTTAGGGCGTTCTTTTGCGTCATTCTCTTCAGCCTCTTTGATGTCAGTCTGTTATGTCTGAAGTGAGCTTACTACGTCGTCGTCCGTCGGGTATTTGAAAAGATTACGTCTTTGTCGATGTCAAAAACCTCATCGAGGGAAATTAATTCCCTGATAAGACTTCTGGTAAACAAGTCCTAACAACATTTCTCGACTTGTGGCAACACATTTTCTTCCTCGATTTGATGTGATTCCATGAAACCAGTTTTTGCAAAGCAGTTTTTCTTGTCGATTTTAAAATATCGTTTTGCTACACCTTAGCTAGTTCAGCTATACAGACCCTCAGATCAATCCCCTTATCTGCAGCTTGCTCATTTTCTAAGGCCCAGATAAATCCTCTGCGAATGCACTTCCGATAACGAGTTTTCAGATTTTCTACAACTCCCTGGTCCGTTGGCTGCAATTTTGAAGTTGTGTTTGGCGGAAGGAAAATCAAAGTCACATTTCATAGTTTTGATGCTACATTAGGATGGGTCGTGAAATTGTCTACAAAGAGAATAATTTTTCTTTTCTGCCTAATCATTTTTTTATTGACATTTAAAAACCACTCCTCAAAAATATCACTTGTCATCCATGTTTTTCTATTATAACGATAGTCAACTTCGAAAGACTGCGCCTTTGAAGCATCTAAGGTGAAAATCATCAAATAATTGGCGTCAGTTGAGTAAATAAATTCATCGCTCTTTCCACGTTAAGCAACGCACAGCAACCGAACAATTGTTATTCGGCCGCCGTCGGGGAATCGAATCCCGAATCTCTCGATATCTAGCCGAGGTTCGATTCCCCGATGGCGGCCGAAAAACAATTTTTCGGTTGCTGTGCGTTGCTTAACGTGGAAAGATCGATGGATTTATTTACTCAACTGACGCCACGTATTTGATGATTTTTACCTTGGATCTCGCCCTTTAGATTATTGATATAATTATATACAGCCAGTGCCGTTAATGCCCACTAGATGGAGACGTCTCAGTAGCTGAGCCCATCTTACGGATTTATGATGTCAGATGCTGACTGAAAAAGAAAAACACACATAGCACCGTGAATTGTTGGCCACTGTGGTGTAAGGCTAACGCGCTCCCCGACGGCGGTCGAATAACAAATTTTCGGTTACTGTACGTTGCTTAACGTGGAAAGAGCGATGGATTTATTTACTGAAGCATCAAAGTTGCTTAATTTCTCTTATTACCAATAATCTCAGCTTCTTTTTGCCATTCATGTTAGCCTCCACCAAAACTTTTATCCTCTCTTTGCTGTCTTTACCTAAATGACAATCGTCGTCCTTAAAAGTAAGAGTCTTGTTAGGAACACTCAAGAGACTCATATAGCGCATTAAATCCATTTATTTATTGTGGCGTAGTAAGTACAAAGATTCGCCAAACTTTCGCACTCCACTTTTTCAAGGCAATGGTAGACATAAAAATGCAGGGAATTGGAACACGTAAGGAACAAAGATGATTTTTGAAAATAACGCGGGTGACATCACGAGCGTATTACACGAATTTTTATCGCGCAATTAAACGGTGTGTCGCGACGTGTTTGCTTGTGTTTCCATGCGTTATCTTTTAATAACGCATGCCAAGCTCTTGGCAGTTCAGTAGAAACTATATCATTGCACGCTAGTTTGCTGGATAGGATTTCGACTGTTTCTCTTTAAAGTTCGTGTATGGGGCAATTCTTCTAATACTATTCCATAGAGAAGCGGCCGATGAATGCATGACTTCTCTGGCGAGGGCTGTATTCTGCATGTCCTGATTGACACTTTGCACGTGCTTTTTACATCTAGTGTTCAAGGAACGCTTTGTCATTCCGATATATGTATAACTTTTCCGTGTTGTCAGGATATACCAACGGTATAGCGTACACACCTGCCTTTTCTTTCTCACACTGTCTCTCCTTGCAACTTGATAGCATATGTGATAACGGGGTCGGAGACTTCATAATTACGTCTTGTTATGAAAAAATTTAAAGAAAAATCCTGTTTTTCTTTAAATGTTTAAAACGACATTAAAACGACATTAAAATATAAATTTAAACGACATTAAAAATGTTTTATCTCAGGAGCGTACTCTTCTGAAATCTTCTTCAAAACCGTGTTTTTTCATTGGTCTTAGTCGGCGTCATACACGCTTCCACTTTCCTCCGAAACAATCTTTTCTTTCATACATTTCGCTTTTTAAATTTATCCAATCAACCGGTACTAGTTGGAAATCCACTTTCCCTAAACGATTGGCAAACTCTAATGCCTCATTTTTTAATAAAAGGACCTGAGATCGGCAAATTTTTGTCGCGAACAATTTTATTACACTTTAAAACAGCGTCATCCATTTTCCCAAAATGACACGATTTAGAACGTTTCCTATCAGACCCGACACCTTCATAGGTTTTCATAACAAACTTCCGGTATTTTATAATTGTCGGCATTGTACTAGAGGCAACACCAAATTTAATTGCAATACCTTTATTGGGCATTCCACTGTCCACGTTCTTCAACAACTCCACCTTTTCCACAACACTGAAAGATTTTCGTTTTGACATTGCGAACACACACCCTCAGTTACAGAGACTGAAGCAAACTGAACCTGTTTTACAGAGTAGGAAAGTTATTTGAGGAGATGGGTGAAAGGAGACAACGCATCCCACTCTGCTCCTCCTGAGTGGTCGACAGCCCGCGTAAGGGTTAAACTCTCCTGAAGAGGGCAGATTTGCCTTAGAAACTGGCAAAGTTACCGAGGCCAAAACTGTGACATGGTAACATTGATTTCGAACCTATTTACCTCCACGTATTACTCTGACGTGACGCGGTTAACTGTGCTATCTTAACAGTGAATTTCGAACTGTTACTTTTATCAATTAGTCATAACAGCGATCACGATTTTCCAGTTACGGTAACTCATTTCCTACCCACCTCTAGTGACATGCTAAATAAAATGTATAACCGCGTGGATTTCACCGTTTCTATTCGGAAAATGTCTCCGAATACAAGTGCCAGATGACTTTCATTGGTAAAGTTTTGTGTCATGATTTCAATTTTGACTCTTTTAATTGCCCTAGCAGTTCCATAGATATGCCAGACATATCGGAGTCCCGGAAAATCTGACTCTACCGTGTTGGAAAGAGACAATTGAAATTCCTCAGATTACACAGCCCAACAGAAACAAACTTCTGGTGCCTTGGAAGTTAGACCTATTCTTGGGTGTAAAACAAATGGCACCAGTTTTGCCCTATCAGCTCTAGTTTTGAAGAAAGGGCATACCCGCCGCCCTATATGCTGATGTGCAAAAATATTGTTATTTTATGTGCGTAAATTCATTGTATATTGTTATTTTATGAGTGTAAAGCCAGTGTCTGTTAGTCTAATTGGGAGTTTGTGAACAACTATACAACCAGATAGTCTAATGTGATCTAATTTTGTTTGCAGATTGAGTCGACGCCATGGCTTCCCTACGAAGAAGTTGCTTGAATAATCCAGATGTCCTTTGCTACATTTGTTGCGAGTACACCCTTAAAGAAAGTAAGAAACCTATTTCTGAATTTGTGAATAGGGATATCTTGGTTATTTTGGTGTTCATCTTGGAGACCAAGATAAGTCGTGGGCCCCCCTAGTTGTATGCAAAACTTGCAAGGAGCATTTACGGCAGTGGAGAGATCGAAAAAGGAGCTCACTGAAATTTGGAATACCAACGGTGTAGAGGGAATCTAAAAACCACCATAATGACTGTTATTTTTGTCTTGTCAACATCAACGACATCAATTGAAACAATCGAAGCAATTGGACATATCCTGACTTCGATTCAGCAAGACGATCGGTACCCATTCATCTTTCGTCCACCTTCCAGAGCTACCAGAGGATTAGATACCAATTCCATCTTTCATCCACCTTCCAGAGCTTCCAGAGGATGAAGTATCCATTTCATCTTTCATCCACCTTCGGATGAGGTAAACATTCCATTTTTCATTCACCTTCCACAGCTTCCAGAGGATGAGATACTCATTCCATCATTCATTCACCTTCCAGAGCTTCAAGAGGATGAGGTAAACATTCCATTTTCATCCACCTTCCAGAGCTTCCAGAGGATGAGGAATCAAGCCCGTCTTATCACATACAAGATAACAGCAGTGCGGAAAGTGACAGTGATTTCGAAGGAACTTCCTCAAGTGCTCAACCATTTAACCCACATGAACTGAGTGACCACATCAGGGATCTGAACCTCCCAAAGGAGTCTTCAGAATTGCTGGCCTCCAGGTTAAATGAAAAGAATTTACTTCAATATGGAACCAACATTTCGTTTTACCATAGCAGAGGAAAGGATTTGTAGCCCTTTTTCTCTAAGGACAACAACCTAGTGTTCTGCAATGATGGCAGTGGCCTTCTCAGGAAAATGGGTCTATCATCATACATGCCGAATGAATCGCGCCTTTTCATTGATAGCTTCAAGCGGAGTTTAAAGTGTTTTCTTTTACACAACGGCAACAGATATAACTTAATTTCAATAGGTCACTCAGCCAGTATGACAGAGACAATTTCACTAGTCTTGGAAAACCAGAAGTATCAAGAACATCAATGGATGATTTGTGTATACCTAAAGATGGTGAACTTTCTCTTTGGTCAGCAAAATGGCTACACAAAATATCCGTGTTTTATATGTCTTTAGGACATCAGAGACAAACACGACCAACGGATAAGAAAAGTGTGGCCTCTCAGAAAAGATATGGTAGTTGGAGAACAAAATGTCATTAAGGAACCTTTGGTAAGCAGAGACAAAATCATCCTGCCACCTTTATATATCAAGATAGTCCTAATGAAACAATTTGTAAAGGCGTTGAACACAAAAGGTTTGTGCTTTGGCTATTTATCACGTACATTTCCTGGACTGAGCACTGAAAAACTGAAAGCAGGAATTTTCGATGATCCCCAGATAATGCATCTCATAAAAAATCCATATTTCACAGTTTCAATGGACAACATTGAGTCTTGTGCCTGGACTTCGTTTGTTCAAGTTGTCAAAAACTTTCTTAGAAAACATAAGGCAGAAAACTACTCAGAATTAGTTGAGGACATGCTCTCCAATTTTAATAAGCTCGGCTGTAATATGAGCATCAAGGTCCATTACCTACACAGCCACGTAGATCGCCTTCCGGAAAACCTTGGTGATTTAAGCGAAGAGCAAGGTGAAAGATTTCACCGGGACATAAAATCTATGGAAGACAGATACCAGGGTAAGCGGAATACCCACATGATGGCAGATTACTGCTGGGACCTTCAGCGGGACTGTCCTCGTAGATATCCTTCTAGAAAGTCCTATAAAAGACGTTTCTCATATGTTGAATGACTGATCAGTTTACATGCTCTTGTGTTAAAATATACAGATTTAGTAATATGTGCTTGTTTCAATAGAATGTTGTTTAGTATCAATATTTGTCAAGATCACGTCAAAAATAGTTTTATAAAAGACGTTTTTCATATGTAGAATGACGGATCTTTTTATACGCTCTTGTGTTGAAATATATAGATTAAGTAATATGTGCTTGTTTCAATAGTATGTATATAGTATCAATATTTGTCAAGATCATGTCAAAAATAGCAGATCATGCGATGTAGGATCCCGAAATCTGACGGACGACCGGTGGAATTTGCATCATATAAGGTAGGTATGCCCCATCTCCAAAACTAGAGACCTGATACGACAAAACTGATACCATTTTTGGAAATATTTCCAAATATATCCAAGATTTTGTAACATGGGTTTGTTTAAATAGTATGTAATAATAATAGCATCAATATTTTTCAAACTCGTGACAAAAATAGCAGATCGTGCGATGTAGTATCCCGTAATTTGACGGATGACCGGTGCGATCAGCATATATTATGGGTATGTCCTTTCTCCAAAACTAGAGCTGATAGAGCGAAACTGATGCCATTTTTGGAATCAGCATCCCAAATATACCCAAGAACAGGGTTAACTTACCAGGCACGAAAATGTGTGTTGGGCAGTGTTATATAATACCATTGGTTTTTCGCTTTGCAGTTCGTTTAAACTTCATTTCCCTTACTCTTTCCATGCGGATTTTGAATATCATCCTTTGTCGCGCAATGGTGTTTGTGCACACAGACATAAACTCTTTGAAGGAGGTATAATTTGGATTGAATATGACGATACTGAAGGACCATCTCCGATGCCATTGATTGTACACGAAGTATGAAGGGACAAGTATCGGACAGTAAATATATATTCACAAAGAGTCGCTTCTCTTTAAATTGATTCCGACAGTACAGAATGTAGAAGCTGCGAAATCGAATTTCTGGCAAAGCTATAGATTAAGCACATCACCTTCGTTCAGTCCATGGATTATATCGAAGTTAATATCTAAAAAACTATTTCTAACCTTTTCGTCTCGTCGTCTCTGCTCTCAAAGCCGCCGCCAACTTACGATTACCTGCACAAGCTGCACTTCAGTTTGAGCCCGAAATAATTCATGGACGACATGCTTTTCGTCTTCCCTTTAAAATGCCTTTCGTTTTCCCTTTAATATGCTTTTCGTCTTACCTTTAAAATATTTTTCGTTTTCCCTTTCGTTTGCGTTTTCAGTAGTCTGGAGTCGGATATCCCAACTGCGTGTATCTCTGGTCTTAAAATCTCATCATTCACTGATAGATACAGAGAATTTTCAAAATAATGGAAACACTGTTTGTGAAGAACTTTTTATTAATACGCTGTACACCCACCTTGGATTTTCAGAACAAAGGTGATTCAACGTGGAATAGCCGCCCCGGTGGCGCAGTAGTCTAAGCGATGGCCTCTGATCATTCGTCCGAACGGGGTCCGGGTTCGTATCCCGGTCAGGCATGGATGTTGTGTTTGTCTTACGGCACTGGCTCTCTCCCTTCCCTGGAACCAGTGACCCTAAATTAGGGACGGGCGACTGCTTATAGCCCAATGAGTTGCTCACGGTGGTCGTTAAACCTCCAATCAAAAAAAAAAAAAAAAAACGTGGAATAGACTTATATTAGAGTGAGTCGAAAGTTTTGCAATATTTGCATAAACGCATGTGCTGCGGCAGGTATGTCACGTGTTTAAACTAGTTCAAGTCGCGCACTGCAGTCAGTCGAAAGGGATATAAAGTCGTAGTTGTTGCTGTGAACAACATTGCATGTTGTCGTTTTGTCAGTGGTTGGTATGCGTAAAAGATGAACAGCCACAACCGGCTAAGTACATAACTTTTGCCTTTCGAGTTTGAACTCGGCCATAACGCTGCTCAAGCAACACGAAACATTTGTCATGCGAAAGGGGAAGGTCACGTGGACCACAACACCGCATCCAAATGGTTCAAGAAATTTCGCTCAGGTGACAGAAACCGCGTCGATCAGCCAAGGTCAGTCAGGTAAGCCGTTTGATGGAATTTCAAGGGGATAATTCATTACGAATTTGTTCCAGACGGTCGGACCATCAACGCCAACCTCTACTCTCAACAGTTGGAGATGATGTAGGTCCTTTTGAAGGAGAAGTACACGGCAATGGTGAACAGAACGCGCTCTTCTACAGCAGAATAACGCTCAACCTCATACCACGCAAAAGATCTCGGCAAAATTCCAGGAACTTGAGGGCATCATACTAATGCCAAGCCCAGCATATAGTCCGGACCTTGCCCCGTCGGATTATTACTTGTTCCGGTTCATGGCCCACTTCCTTCGCAGGCGGCATTTCAATAACCAGGATGAGGTGGTACCTCGGGTGAAGGCGTTCTTCGCCTCGAAGGACAATAACTAATACCGCCGCGGAATCGAAGAACTGGCAGACAGACGGCTAAAGACGGTGCAACAGGATTTCCTATACTTTGAATGATAGTCAGCTTTCGTCATAAAAGCACGTATGAAGACATACAGTGATCCAAATATTGCAAAACTTTCGTCTCACCCTTATACAAGTCCTGTACATATGATAATCGAATTTAGGACCATTCTTCATGTAAAGACCTGCTTTCGCTGTCCTAGTTATAAACTACACAGCTTCTAAAACCTTGAATTTCTAAATAAGATATTTGAGAGGGAACACAGAAACGAAAAGAAAAAAGCAATTTAAAGCTGCTCACATTTATTTCAAGTAACTCCGCAATTCCGTGACCGATGGTTTACTTCCGTCAGCTTCCCTGACCTGTAAGGCCACCTGACTTTGAATTTATTTGTACGTGCAGTGCATTTTTAGCAAATATAAAAGAATGAGAAACATAAGAGTAGTACTCAATAACATGGTGAAGCTGGTATGCCATTCAGGGAAAAAACATTTTGGATATAACAGCAACTCATACAGTGAGGATTAAGATCGACTAGACGCGAAGTTCTTGCTCGAGGCTAAATGATTATTCAGTTGAACAATTTAAACTCTTGAGTATGCTCAGGTTTAAGCTGATTACAACACAAATGGTCCATAACAAAAATTCTGGAAAGTAGCATCACAGTCCTGCAAAACACGCTTGTAACGTACCAGGAGATGTGACGTACCTGCCAGAAGGACGCACACGACATAAAGGCAGATAGGAATCAGAATAAAAATGTCCGCGTAGCTCAATTGGTAGAGTGACTTATTCCGGAATGAGGGGATCCGGGTTCGAATCCTGGCGTGGACAGAAATGACGGAGAAATTCACTTCGTTATAATGGCGCCCGAGCTGTCCGGATGACCCGACCGTTCACAATCTCGCAATGGTGTGATGTTATTTCCACACCGCGAGATAGGAAAAATAAGAGCAGCACTTCGAAAAAAAAAAAAAGTAAGGGGGATATGATGTAACGTACCAGGAGATGTGACGTACCTGCCAGAAGGACGCACACGACATAAAGGCAGATAGGAATCAGAATAAAATGTCCGCGTAGCTCAATTGGTAGAGTGACTTATTCCGGAATGAGGGGATCCGGGTTCGAATCCTGGCGTGGACAGAAATGACGGAGAAATTCACTTCGTTATAATGGCGCCCAAACTGTCCGGATGATCCGACCGTTCACAATCTCGCAATGGTGTGATGTTATTTCCACACCGCGAGATAGGAAAAATAAGAGCAGCACTTCGAAAAAAAATAAATAAAATAAGGGGGAGATGATGTAACGTACCAGGAGATGTGACGTACCTGCCAGAAGGACGCACACGACATAAAGGCAGATAGGAATCAGAATAAAATGTCCGCGTAGCTCAATTGGTAGAGTGACTTATTCCGGAATGAGGGGATCCGGGTTCGAATCCTGGCGTGGACAGAAATGACGGAGAAATTCACTTCGTTATAATGGCGCCCGAGCTGTCCGGATGACCCGACCGTTCACAATCTCGCAATGGTGTGATGTTATTTCCACACCGCGAGATAGGAAAAATAAGAGCAGCACTTCGAAAAAAAAAAAAAGTAAGGGGGATATGATGTAACGTACCAGGAGATGTGACGTACCTGCCAGAAGGACGCACACGACATAAAGGCAGATAGGAATCAGAATAAAATGTCCGCGTAGCTCAATTGGTAGAGTGACTTATTCCGGAATGAGGGGATCCGGGTTCGAATCCTGGCGTGGACAGAAATGACGGAGAAATTCACTTCGTTATAATGGCGCCCAAACTGTCCGGATGATCCGACCGTTCACAATCTCGCAATGGTGTGATGTTATTTCCACACCGCGAGATAGGAAAAATAAGAGCAGCACTTCGAAAAAAAAAATAAATAAAATAAGGGGGAGATGATGTAACGTACCAGGAGATGTGACGTACCTGCCAGAAGGACGCACACGACATAAAGGCAGATAGGAATCAGAATAAAAATGTCCGCGTAGCTCAATTGGTAGAGTGTCTTATTCCGGAATGAGGGGATCCGGGTTCGAATCCTGGCGTGGACAGAAATGAAGGAGAAATTCACTTCGTTATACGCTGTAGTTCTGATATTCAAAAGACCACTTCTATCATAACGGCAAAGCAGTTTTGAAGATAACTGTTGCATTACTGAAAGCTTACATTTCACTGTCACTGCACAAATTCCGGAACTCTGTAAACTAAATAAAAAGTTTCAAAATTGATTTCATTCACGTGTCACGTCCCTAATGACTTTTACCATTGTTATGCTTTACTAAAGAAGATCACTGTCGATTATCTTTTATTTTCTTTCTGTAAAAGAAATGCTTGTTAATGATAATTACTCGACCGCGAATCCAAGTCAAGTCAGGTCACTGTGGCAGATGAAATTTACCCTTAAAACTCCAAACAGCTTAAGATAGCTTTAATTTCTCACATCTCTAAAACTGAATGAGTTTTTTGCCCTAAAGTAATTTATTAAAAAGTGGAAATTAGGGACAGAAAGCTTGTAAATTGGGTTGCAAGATTCAGGAAGTGTACGTTTTACGCTTGGAAGCACGGGAAGTTAAAAGAAAGCAAGAACTTATTTAAATTAGCACCTCGATTAATTTATCCCTTGAAAAAGAAATCAAAATTCTTTAGACAAACAATAATCCTCACAAAAGTTCTCCTCACATGTATTTAAACATGCAGTCTTTTAAGATTTTGCGTGGAGGTTGTTTTTTTATATATTTTAGAGATGCTTACACACTAAATACTTGGACAAATAATATAATCAAACATGGCTACAGTCCACTCAACTAAGAAACCACGTCCTTAAGCATCCAATTCATACTTTACATGTCAATCTAGAGATTGGAGACACATATCCAAAATAACATCAAAAACGTATCTATTTTCACGAGACAGCATCTTAAAACTTACAAATTATATATTTTTGTGTGTAATATCGAGGTTAACAGGCGGTGCATCTTGAAGCATTATCTCGTCTTACGTGCAAACACACTTTTTACATAGGGGGTGAATTTTTATTTACCCTGACTCACTGTCAGCCGATGCCAAAAAATATAAAGTAACTTGCATTTCTTAACGTGCCGTTCAGAAATAAATATATAGCGTAGAAGTAAAATAAATAATTTGCGTAAGAAAAGAAATTCAAAGAGGAAGGTTTATTTAGAGATATACAAAGCAAACGCAATAAATATGAAATTACATTTTATTGAAAAGAAAGTTGGGATTAATATCAGATTACAACTCAGCAGTCCAGCACTAAAATTTGAAAAGTCCCTTAAAATATTTGAACAACACGAAATGTTTATGATATGAAAGCAATTCGGTGTTCAAGTCATCGTCTTCTCCCATTCTCTGAACAGCAGCTGAAACTATCGTTTTAATGACACATCAAAGATCTCAAATAGTTACTGATTCCACAATACCTCTTCTTTGCAAGCCAACATCGACTCTTTTTTTCCCCATAAATTTTTCTTTCCAGTATTGCTTTGATATAAAAAAACACACCACACAAGTTGTTGTTTTTTAAATGATTGTCTGAGGGAAAAGTATTTTTCTAGTTTTCTTTTTTGTTTGTTTGTTTGTTTGGGGGTTTAACGAACACCCTGAGTAATTCAAAGCCAATAGGCAATCGCTCGTCCATAATTTAAGGTGGACGTCAAGTAATTTTGTTTCCTATACTTCCAATGGAAAAACGTCTGTACACACTTTGTCCTATACTTCCAATGGAAAAGCGCCTGTACACACTTTGTTCACAATTAATGCGTTCCCAACGATGAACATTTGAACATCGATTAAAATAGCTTCATTTTATAACTTGGAATACTTAATATTTTCTAAAACATAACCATAATTATGCAATCCAACATCTGTTTGTCTACTGACGTCATCAAAGTACAGGTCGCGCCATCTTTTTTCTGATTTCAACACGACCAAAGGAAAAGTTATTGATTTTTAATATAATTGTGGTTATGTTTTAGAAAATATGAAACTATTTTAATCAATGTTAAAATTTTCACTAATTGTGAAGGAAAGGTGTACAAAAGTTTTTCCATTGGAAGTATAGGAAGCAAAATTACTTGACGTCCACCTTAAAGCCTGTGGTTTCAGGCAAGGGAGAGAGCTAGTGCTGTAAGACAAAGACAACATTCATATCTCAGCAAGATATGAACCCTGACCCCATCGCGGACGAGTGGTCAGAAGCCAACAGTTAGACCACTGCGCTAACGGGGGGTGGTCCTCTACAAAATAAATTCTCGACATTCTCTGTAGCTCCAAGCTTCAGATTCATCAGTTTTATTCTAGTCTATGTTTTTAAGGTTCTAACCGTTGTATCTGTTAGTAATCGTGGTGAAAACAACCAGTTTTGTAGTCCAAGATATGCAAGGATTGCAGTCCTGGCTTAGGCATGGGTTATGTGCTAGTCTGGTGTCGCTGGCTCTGCTGCTCTCCCAGAACAAGTGGCCCCAAATTACAGACGGGGGATTGCGTATACACCAAATGTTTGCTCATATAGTGTTCATTATCTTATCCGCCTCTCTCCCTTGCCTCCAAAAGAAAAAAGAAAAGGAAGTTTCTTTCAGAATGCTACTTTTTTTTTTTTTTTGATTGGAGGTTTAACGACCACCGTGAGCAACTCAATGGGCTATAAGCAGTCGCAATGCTACTTTCGAAAATAACTTAAAGATATCTAACTTAAATCGCCTTTTCAATCATTGAAAGGAAGAACTTCCAGCAACTTTCTTCCTGAAACTTTTGAAATAATTGATATAACAAATCCCTTTATTTTATTTTATTTCCCAAAAATGTTCATTTGATGCATTTCGAAAAAAGCTTTTGAAAGCGATTAAGAAATGCAACATTTTGCACTAATAGTACACCACCATAATGCCACGACTTAAATACCAAATAAATTGACTTCATTTTCCATTTTCCCTTAATGCACGTGACACTGTAGTCATACCCGCTCCACAGAAACATATATATAATGTTCAAATGCGGTAATTTTTAAGTTTAATTTCATGTATGCACCCAGCAAAAACGCAAGTGCTGGGAAACTGCTGACCATCAGCTGACAGTGATAGGTCACTGATGGCTGAAATCTGCCGCTCACTGCCCGGTAGCGGTCCGTTGGTGGCAGAGCTATCAGTTGGCGAGCCATTGATGGCCCTGCAGCATCGCCGTGAATTGTGGACCTCCAAGCAAGTGCCACTAGTGGTCCGTTGCTGGCAACCAATGCAACCCCAACAGCAGGTGGAAGCAACGGGACTGTGCATGCGCAGAAGCAACACTTGCTGTGTCTCTCATGGTGCCAGTTATTTGAGGACGACGCTATCGCCATCGTGTTATTTTAGTGGATGTTAAGAAAAAAATCCGTATGTAGAGAGGCGAATTAATTTCCTAATGAAATTCCACGTCGACGTAGATATCAGATTAAGCCATGAAATACTAGATTACAGCCATGAAATATACCCACTTCATTCCCATGAATAACAAGAAAAAATTTGAAACCGCTTGAAACAAATGTCCTGGAAAAACATTAAAAAAAACGTTTGCTCGGAAAAAAATTACACGCGTACAAAATTTATTAATTATTTGAAAGAAAGAAAAAAACAGCAACGCTATGTGGATAAAATGTACTCATCCATTGGATGAATACACAAGACTGGGAGGAATTCGCTTTTAAAAATAACTAGAAGTAAAATAAAATATCTTTCCTCTTTAAAAGAAATGTAGCTTCGGACAACGGAAAGGAAAGGTACAACGTTAAAAATGTAACAGAATGTGACATGAACCCGGATAAATATATATTAATTCAACAATCGCCTTTCAAGACGACAAGGACAGTAAAAAACTTTGGAAAGTGACTTTAAGTTGATACACTCCTTGAAAATGAGTGAATTTCCCTTAAGGTAAAAAAAAAAAAAAAAAAACTATCGTTACGTTGAAAAAATAAATTTATGAATTATATGAAACTGACTTTTATGAAAAATACCTCGCAATATTGTAAAATGAAAGAGAGAACCATTCGATTACACATTCCTCACGAAACAAACAGCTTGGAGCACACGCTCGTGCGTGGCAAATTAGTCCGGTCGTTAGAGAGCTCACCTCCCACGCGGACAGCCCTGCTTCGTATCCACCCAGATCCAAACTGGCGTTTTTCCGGTCTGTTGAGAAAATTTCCTCAATGCAGTGCTAAAATTCACAAGTTTCGTAAGGGGAGAAGAAAAAGTTGTAGCTTTGGGAAACAGCGGTTACCCTTGATTTTTTTCTTTATGGCTACTATGAGAAATTGGCGGACAAGATTCGGCAAGCCATCAGTTACGTCACGTGGTTGCCGGCTGCCACTGCCGGCAAACTACCGGCCCACATTAGGCTATTCATCATTTTCGACACGTGCTTGCCGGGCCGCTGAAGGGCCACTCGTGGCAGCTACTGCCTGTGATAGATAACTGATGGGCCTGTTGTGGCGTATGACAACTGATGGGGTGCCAACTGTTAGCCTGAACTGCTGGCCCTTCTGTTGGCCGCCCGGACATTGTATTGACGGTTCGGCAGCGGCAACATAGTGCTGGGCCAGCAAGACTGTTTTTGCTGGGTACGTATGATTTTCATCTGCCTTATTGGAGTTGATGCATGAAAGTACAGCACTGTGTTCAGTTTACTATCAGGTAATCCCCAAAATACTGTCGTTTTTTCAACGTGTGAAAAAAAGAAAGAAAAACGTACCTGTAACAGATGTTTTAATCCATATAATAAGTGTCCCCGGTAGTTACAACCTTCTCCCATAGATCGACAAGGTTTTGAATCTCAGACTTGTAGAATTCCATGGGTTTCGATGCAAAAAAGGCATAAATGGTTCGCCGTACCTCCTCCACATTTCGAAGTGTAGTTCCAGCAAGATGGTTTTGCAGGCTGCGAAAGAGTTGGTAGTCTGATGGGGTGATGTCAGGGGAATATGCTGGATGCGGAAGTTTTTCACATCCGAAGTTCTGCAACGTGGCACTGGTCATTTTTGCTGTGTGTGGTTTTGCGTTCCTTTACGATTCACGAGTGATGGACGTTTATCCTGAAAAGCAGGGCGTAGACGCTGTAGCTGGTGACAGTAGACTTCCCCTGAAATGGTTTTGTTGGGTGGAAGCAGCTCGTAATGGATTATGCCTTGCATATCCCACGACACCGACATCAAAACCTTTTGTGGAAAACGTCCTGGTTTTGCCACTGCTGCAGGCACATTCCCTTTGGGAAGCCACTGACGTTTACGCTTAATGTTGTGATAAACAATTCGTTTTTCATCGCCCGTGACAATTCTGTGCACAAACGGCTCGCTTTTTTCACGGGAGAGCCAAGTGCAAATGTCCACAAGCTGTTGCAGCTGTTGTGGAGTGAGATTATCCAGTTTCGACTCATAACCGAGGTTTTGCAGATGCCGGTGAGCAGTGGAATGGGTTGAATGAATAAGTGTGGCCAATTCCTCGACTGTTGCCTACGGATTTCTCTCAACAACAGCTTTCAGCACGTCGTTATCCAGTTCAACAGGCCGCCCGGGTCGCTGCATATCCTTGAGATGATGATCCCCCCCCCCCCCGGTCGAAATTTCTGGAACCAGGGTTGACATCTCCTGACCTCCAGGGAGCGCGGCCCATATACGGCATTGATGCTTCGTGTTGCTACCGTCGCTGAATGTCGATGGTGGAACTCATACAGGATAATGTGCCTAATGTAGTCTTCTGACACTGCCATTTTCTGTGCGGTTTAAGTATACAACGACTGCACCTAGAACTTCAGTTTACGGTCTCAAGTGACTTGAAGGTCTGCTCGCGTGATCCCTCTTGTACTCACCGTGGTCGACGTCATAGTCTAGGCACCAGAGGGATCACTACTGTTAGGCTTGCGCAAAACGACATTACTTTTGAGATGACCTGATAAAAAATGGAATATCCCGTGTTTGTGTATCATTAATAACTGAGATAATTTTTTATTCCATTTACTCAGTTGGTGCTTGTTGCTTTCTGTTTGATTCCGATTCTTTGTATAGGTAGTTTTTCACATGTAACATTTCCTATTACAAATAGTAAGGTAACTTATTATAAGAACCGTTCTTACGAATAAATTAAACGTGGCGTGTGGAAAACCTTCCTATAAAAAAATGTAATAAAGAATGCTTCATTCCTTATTGTTTAATATATATATAAGAGGTACACTGATATGCCAGTTTATTAGACACACCTGCCCTTGACATATAAATGGTTCTCTCCAACACGTGAAAGGGCACGCTAACGTAGTGTGAGGTATAAATCAGGCAGAACAACTCGTTGAGCTTCAGCAATTGTCTGATTAGTGGTCAAAATGGGCAAACCAAGAGATTTGAGTAGCTTACAACGTTACGTTATAGTTGGCTCGAGACGTTTCTCCTCAAAGGCAATCCTCCCAGGTGTTTAATGAACAACCGTAGCTATGTAGGTTTTACCGCGAACAGTGCGACACGCCCAAAACTTCAAGCAATCGGCGATCCTGTGGGGGAAACAGGTGGTGAATCAGAGGGGCCAAAACAGACTTATGAAAATTGTGCAAGAGAACAGACGGGCTGCAACCGGACAAATAACAGCAGAACTCAACACTAGTGCGCCGAGAGTCATTTGCGAACGCTCTACGAATGGGCTATAATATTACAGACGAAAGTAATGCCACCTGTTCTAACCGTTAGCCCATTTATTTTAACTGAAGTTAACATTAATAGCCTTTTTTTGTTCTTGAATACCTTAAATGTTTAAATCATTACTTCGTTAGTTCTTGGGGCGATATTGAAACGATTCCCTTTTGTTAGTTTTCTGCCAGCCGTCTTAATGACAGGGAAGGCAGGAGACACCCTCTACGTTTCCTGGAATTCTAGCTCTGCGGTACGAGTTTCAGTTTAGAATAATTTATTATTCTGTGAGTGAATGGTTAATGATCTTCTCATTTTACAACATTAGGGTTTATTCCAAGGGTGAGGGGGTTAACGACCACGGTGAGCAACTCCATGGGCTATCAGCAGTCGCCTGTCCCAAATTTAGGGTATCTGGTTCCAGGGAAGGGAGAGAGCCAGTGCCGTTGGACAAGCAAAACATCCTTGTCTCACGGAGAGACTCGAACCCGAACCCATCTCGAAGGAATAATCAGAAGCCAGTGCTTAAACCACCGCGCCAACTGGGCGGCCAGAGCTCTTTATTGGGATAGTATCAAACACATGTTTTATTTTATATCTTCAGGTTTTAATGAGGGATTTCTCACGATGGGTCAAATTGGCGTTAATGAGCCCGCAAAAGGAAATGCACATTTGTGAAGTAAATTGCTAACGACGGGGTGTGAGAGGAGTGAGAAAAATTGAGTAATATGCAATAAAAAGGAGGCAGCGCTTTTCTGTAGGGAAGAACGGGAAAACAGGAGAGTTTTGATCTAGCTTCTTGAGGAGGCAGTTTGGATGACTTCTCAGTCCGGGGGAAAATAGCGTTCGGGAGAGGATCAGACTCCGAAAAGAGAGATTGAAGCAGAAAATATGAGGTTGGCATAGAAACACTTAGCAGCGGATACATACGAAAAGTACGCCTGATAGAAACAACACTACCAGATAAACGCGTGAGAAATTAAACGAAGAATATTGAAATTAGGACAAGTTGAAATACGTGGCCTTCCCATATACGTATAGCAACCGAATAAAGAAAGCACTACTGAAAAGAGCGAGTCTTCACTTTACTGGTTGTAACGTACCAGGAGATGTGACGTATCTGCCAGAAGGACGCACACGACATAAAGGCAGATAGCAATTTGAATCAATGTCCGCGTAGCTTAATTGGTAGAGCAACTTATTCCGGAATGAGTGGACCCGGGTTCGAACCCCGGCGCGGATAAAAATGACGGAGAAATTCACTTCGTTATAATGGCGCCCGAACTATCCGGATGACCCGGCCGTTCAAAATCTCGCATTGGTGTGATGTTATTTCCACACCGCGAGATAGGAAAAATATGAGCAGCACTTCGAAAAAAAAAAAAAAAAAAAAGAAAAATAAGGGGGAGATGATGTAACGTACCAGGAGATGTGACGTATCTGCCAGAAGGACGCACACGACATAAAGGCAGATAGGAATCAGAGTAATCGTCTGCGTAGCTCAATTGGTAGAGCAACTTATTCCGGAATGAGGGGACCCGGGTTCGAACCCCGGCGCGGATAAAAATGACGGAGAAATTCACTTCGTTATATGGTAATTAATTCTCTTCATCGCCGCAGAAAATGTACTTGAAACTCCGTAACTTTAGGTTTCCTTACAAGCAAAGCTCTGATGTACCCGCGTGACAGGCATGAATAGTTAATCAGTATAATTGCCCTGTAATACAGACTTCTTGGGCCTGTCTGATCCCCCAACTGTTTTCGTACACAAGATCGAGGATTGCTGGAAGCTATTTGAATGGAAAGCTTTTGTCCACAGGATCGAAGATGGGTGGAAGTCTTTTGAGTGGAAAGCTTTGATCCATAGGATCGAGGATTGCTGGAAGCTTTTTGAACGGAAAGCCTTCGTCCACAGGATCGAAGATTGGATGGAAGCTTTCCTGAGTGGAAAGCTTTCGTCCACATGATTGAAGATAGATGGAAGTTTTTGAGTGGAAAGCTTTGATTCACAGGATCTAGGATTGCTGGAAGCTTTTTGAATGGAAAGCTTTCGTCACAGGATCTAATATTGATGGAAGCTTTCTGAGTAGAAAGCTTTCGTCCTCAGGATCGAAGATTGATGGAAGTTTCTTGAATGGAAAGTTTTGGTCCATAGGATCGAGGATTGCTGGAAGGTTTTTGAATGGAAGGCTTTCGTCCGCATGATCGTAGATTACTGGAAGCTTTTACTGTTCACAGTAAACCCTTCCTGCGGTTGTGTGTGAAAATCTCAGGAGTACGGCCGTTTGAAAATGCTTAAAACTGTACGCATGGAACCTGCTATCATGCCATGTTCAAAGTCTCTTAGATCATTTGTTTTACCAATTCCGACCACGAATAAAAAATGTATTGATGCTTGACGAGCTGTTCTGCTCGATATACGCCTCGAGAGCTGGAGTAAGCAATTCATGTGACGAGGGGAGGTGTATCTCATAAACTGCCATTTCAGAGTATGCTGGTTTAGAAACTTGTTTCGTTTTAATTTTATTTATTCATTTAATGCTTTTCTTTCCCTGAATTACAGCTTAAAAGCATATTTCATTTCCATAGTTTACGTTCTTCTACAATTTTACCAACCTTTTTCACCTAATTGGGTTTTTATTAAATATTTATTTTCTACTCTAATAACCGTAGGAACGATTTATAATTATAACAGACGACTGAAAGTAATTTGAAAAAAAAAATGTTTTAATGATTGTCTTCATAATTTTGTTTTTATCTTTTCCCACATTCGAGTTAATCTTCGTTAAACCAGCCTTACATGAACCATAAAGATGAAACAAGAGACGATGCCAGACCTTAGCCAAAGACAACTAACTGAACCCCCTCACTAACCTCCCACCCTCTGCTAGCAAGTTTGCGTCTTTAAACTGTCATGAACCAATTTCAGGGTGTTGGTTTCTCAAACAGAAAAAGAACTTAAGACTGACTTAAACAAAAAAAATATTGAGCGATGCTTTGAAATGAAAATTAATGGACCAAAACGTACCAAAAAAAGGGTTCAGTGTCTATTTAAAAGCAGTGTAGGAAAAACACACCGGGACATGCAGAGAAAAACGAATATTTTAATGACACTAAAACTTCTTTTCTCCTTCTGCGTTGACAGTTAGCCGTGTGGAGAAGAGATGCGAGTGAATGGCGTTGGCTGTCCACGTCAGTATATACTGAAATACCAATGCTTCAAAAGGCGGACACATGTCAATACAAACAAAGATAACCATACTCCCGAATAGCATTCGATGACAACAAAAACTAACCGATCGGAGAACCTAAATAGAAAAGTAGCCTTTCCATCGATTTTTTACAAATCCCAGTTCTCAGGTGGCGCGAAGTATATCGGTCAACAAGCCTGAACAATGAATTCTCCTTATTTCTTGCTTTTGATTTTCCTTATAAAATCAATTGGAGAGACTTCGTAGAGGTTTCTCAAATCATGAACAGAAACCTTTTTTGCTCTAGCACTTTTTTAAAACACTAAATGGGTAGTTAACAAGGCCATTATTTCAAGATGTGAAGGAAGTCTTGACGTATATATGGATAACTAACCTTGGTCGGGAGAAAGCTTGACTCGAAAGCTTTCCGCGTTCGTTTCAATCTATTAAGGAAGGAAAAGATTTAAATCTGGTAGCAGTGGTGATGTGGTAATTATTTATTGATGATAGCTCCTGAATAAGGTGATGTAGCACGCTTTACCACCAAGAACAGATCTGAAAATAGAAGGAAAAACAATTAATTACTGCTGAAAGACTTTGATGTTTCCATAGTTCGATCAGGATGATTGTGAATGTAAATAGGAAGATCTTCAGCCGAAAAGATGTGCTTGAACGTAACGTACGGCAGCCAGTTGTTTCTTTTTAAGGTCAGCTACGCTTTTGGGGATCAAATTATAAAAGAGCTCTCATGGCTATTGGCTTTCAGTGAAGGGTGCCAAAACCAATTAGCAGGCACAACAGCTGTGACTCTATGGACCAATGCATGTCACTGAGACAAGCAGCGGTGAGACGTAAGCATTTTGATAGTGTTACCAGGATACTACAATAGGGAGCATATAATGTATGATAATAAAATGCGATTAAAAGACTGCTTTATTATCATATTAAGTTGTTTTTTAATCACTAAAGCTGAGAGTTTCTTTCGCATGCAGGCATTTTTTAAAGTTGCTTCTCACTCAGAGCTTCTTTTTATTTTTTGGTGTTTTTAGGCACAAATCTCCGTTCTTTAATTTTTAGAACTTTATGTTTCTAGAAATGTACAAAATACAAACGCGCAAACACTTTAACTCCGACTTTAATATTCAAAGAATCCGACGAAGATGAAGCACTACCATTCATTCTGAGTGTTCCAAATACAGCCTTAAGGTAGGCATAAATGAAAATAACCAGCTAAATAATAATAAAACAAGTATCCACATGCAGTAGGTACAGTAGCTGGTAAAACCAACGCGAAAAAAAGCACTGAAACAAAGAGAGAAAATTTATTCACAATCTAAAATACGCCCTGTTACCAAATCTTGGAAGAGTAGCAACGGAAGTATGCTCTCTGTGTTAGGGACTACCATTGAGCTGATTCATTCCTTTCGGTTTCCCCCGCAAGCGCAGTCGACAGAACTCGCAGCGTTTCTTAACCACTATCGTAAATAGAAACACATACGCCTGACCTTGCTCCATTACCTGCGCATTCACAAGGCAGACCGGCGTGCAAATGTCTTCCAACGGTAAATATGGAATGAACGATATATAGTTTGCATTGCTTTACTATTTCTTATTGAAAAAAATATTATTTTTTATTTAAAACTATTTCTAGTGGTGACACTGTATACTGGCCCGCTTCGCTTTCAGAGGCACAACAGTTTGCCTTGCAAAAAAAAAAAAAATTACAATAAGATTCTTTCGCTATTAGATGTAGTACTAGTATTTAAGGACCACGCGAAAAATTATATTCATTAGGCGCTTTTGAGGGATTATATTTAAAAAAATGAGAATGACGTTGCGCATAAACTGCAGTTTTGTTTTTACTGGGTACCATTTTGGTCAAATCGTTTTATGAACTATCGAGCATGCAGAAACTCTTGTTAGAATAATTTGCGTGACAGTCGATATGAATATCTCTGAAATTTCTAGATATGAATATCTCTGAAATTTCTAGATATGAATATCAAGAAATACAAATATCTCCTTTGATTTTAGCCTTTAACTGGTTTTAAACACATGATCCAGTTTGAAAAAAAGTAGAGGAATTACGGGGGATCGATATAAATGAATTACAGGGATTGATCATCTATGCAGAGAGATTTCTGTTTTTTTAGGAAAGTGGACCCACTCGAATAGTGCTACTGTTTGAATAACACGTCATTTTTTTTAGCTTTGACTGCACCTGGTTCTTTCACCGCAAAAGTCAGTCCAGTACTAGATCAGTCATTAACCACAAAATTCAATGTTGATATCTGTTTATTGATATTTCCCTCGATTTTTTATGTCTGAACTTACAGATTTTAACAAAACGAAAAGTGCATTCAGCGCTCAGGAGTTTTAAATGTATGAAAATTACTTCCGTCTGGAAGAATTTTCGCTTTATTCAGTTTTCGCACCAAGTAAGTGTTTAGAGTGGTGACTTTTCTATAGGTTGTGTTCCTCATCATGCTGGGTTTTAGATTGAAACTCATGCGAATGAATGCATAAGCACAAATACTCGCGATAACAGTTTGGAGATGCATGCGTCTTTAGTCTTCATAAAACACCAACTGTCTTCGGGTTTTACTTCGAATCACAAACCTGAGCTTTAGTTTCGTAAGCGTAGAGTTTTATAAATCACAGGGACATGCTCGACCAAAAATTAAAGGCATTGTGCCATTCTCAGAGCTGCATAGCTGACTCCATAGCTGACGACAGAACTTACGAGATGGCATGGATATTTCGAGACAGCAGACGGGAGCTTGCGTTGTGTGCAGAGAGTTTGTTTTGAATCAACGAGTTTTGTTTATGAGTCGAGAAGATGTCACAGCGTTTATACACTAATTTTCTTTAAAATTAATAACAGAATATACAGTATAAAATGTATTAACATTTATCGTTATCCAATAGCAAACTTTTAAACTTTCTTGGAATACACTGCTGGCCACCCAAAATACAACACCAAGAAGGACACGAGATAGCAAAGCCAGATTTACTGGACACATAACAACAGATACAAAGATGAAACGATTGAGCTTACAGGCCCGTGCGACTTGCGGAACACACAGACATCAATAGTTCGTGTGGACCCATGGCTGGCAATAACGGCCGCTACACGCCGCGGCATCGAACGAAAGAGGCTTTGGATGTGGGCTTGGGGTATGTCGTTCCAGGCTGCTTCCACACGTTGCCACATTTCATCTGGCGTAGCCGCAGGTGGTGCTTGCCTGGACACTTGGTTGCCGATCAGCGACCAGACGTGTTCGATGGGCGACATATCGGGAGAACAGGCGGACCACGGCAGCAGTGACACCTAGTGGGCCGTAAAGAAATGTTGCACGACGCGTGCCACGTGCGGGCGCGCGCTGTCCTGTTGAAACGTGGCCGCTGGCTCGTCCTGCAGGTAAGGGAGGACTACAAGCTCCAAAACGTCGGAGATGTAGCGGTGGCTGTTGAGTGTACCGCCAATGCGTACCACAGGGGCGCGGGTGCCATATCCAATTGCGCCCCAAACCATAACGCCAGGCGACGGACCGGTATGGCGATGCATGTTGCAGGCGTCATACAATCTCTCGCCGCGGTGCCGCCACACGTGGATCCGACCATCGTGGTGTTGCAGGCAGAAGCGAAATTTGTCTTGTCGGAGAAGACAATGTCGTGCCATGCCGTTGTCCAGGTGCGGCGTTCAACGGCCCATTGCCACCGTAATCGCCGGTGGTGTAACGTCAATGGTAATCGGAGCAACGGGCGCCGTGCGACAAGTCCCCGCTCCTGCAGACGACGTCGAACGTTACGTGTTTACACAGGTTGTTGTGTAGCACACCCTAATTCCTGCGCTAACGTTAGTGATGTGGTGGTGCAAGCCGTCAATGCCCACCGCACAACATGCCGGTCCTCTCGTTCGGTGCTGTGCTGCGGTTGCGGCAATCACTCACGTCGGTCCGTCTGTCCCTCCTACACCCACCAAATTCATACTCGCCTCACTGTGGCTGGATGTCGTCCCACACGGGCGCCGATGTCTCGGTACGATAAACCGTTGTCGCGACAAGCCACTATTCGTCCTCTGTCGAACTCCGAAACGTGCTGGAATGACTGCCGTATTCTGCAACGAGTCATCAGGAAGCTTCCCACGCACAGTTCCGGCAGCGCAACACACTTCCACTACTTACACCCAGCCTTCTGTGCACCCTTCTTATAGTGCTTCTCGGTGGCGTGCCGGGCGCACATGATTTGCATGTGCCCTGCAATGCTAATCGTTTGTATGTCCTCTCGCGGGCGACGCATGCTGTGAATTTCAGGCCGATCGGATGCTTCCTTCTTGGTGTTGCATTTCGGGTGGCCAGCAGTGTAGTTCCCGTTTTTCATTCAATCCTCATGCTTGTGAGTAAATTTCAATACATTACAAGCAAAAAAATTTCTTTTAGTTTGTTTGTTTGGGGTTACCATAATGAGTAGCTTATTGGGATATATAAACAGTCATCCGTCCCTAATTTGGGGCCACTAGTTCTAGGGAAAGGAGTGAGCCAGCGCCGTTAGACAAGCGTAGGATCGATCCCTAGGGAAGTTTTAAGATCATCTGAAGCCCATGGTGTGTCTTAGCAGGAGACTCACTTCGAAGTGGACGCGCACACATCTGAATATGTTTTATATTTTAATATCTACAATTATTGCTTTTTATATCTTTTCCTTTTCATCTCAATAAAGTAAGATAAAAACTCCTTGCAGTATTTTTAAGTAGTACATTTCCATTTGCAATTGATGTATACCAGTGTGGGAAAAGGTTACCATGTAAATAAGACAAGAAAAGAAAGAAAGAAAGAATTGTGCAATATTAACACAGGATTTAGAAACAGTGTCAGCAAGCAGAAGCAAGTGGTTTATTTCAAAGTCAAGTGAAATTCAAGTGAAGAGTGCAATTTTTCTGATATTCAGGTAGATCCACAATTTAAAAAAATCAATGTAAACACTTGTAAATAAGACAATAAATAAATGAATTTCTAAAAATGTATAATTTTTTTCTTTGACTTAATATAATTTTTTCTATGAGCAACTCATAGAGCTACAGGCAGTCGCCTGTCCATAATTTAGGGCCAGCTCCTCGTACCACTCGGCCCTTGTTTTCCTTCATATTTTCTTTCAATAACTGTTTCATTTCTCAAAAGATCGGAAAAAAATGTTTGTCGTATTGAATTCAGTAAAAATTATAGCTGTTTTATTACAGAATTTCTTTATAAAAAATAATGTATTCGACATACACTATTTTGAAAGAATGTTTTGAATATATCAGTTTTCATTTTTAGTAATCTCTGACTCATGTTTCAAGGTGAAATGTATTCGATGTTTAAAGAATTTTTAAATCGGACTAATAGAAGCAGAGGTATCGAGAAAAAGAAATTAAAGTTTTACGCTCCCTAGCGGGAAAATTGTGCATTATTTTAGAATGAAAATGCGCATGAAATGTTTTCTTATCTAGTGATACCTGACAGAACACGGTTTTTTAAATCGGGTTTTTAGGCTCATAGATATTACTGCAGATGTACTGTAAATGTAAACATAGCTTCGGCCCTCTACGATAAGAATATTTTAAAAACGCTTTTAAACTATATACAGGGTGTCCCACGGAGGACTCCCTGATTTTAAAATGAAATAACTCGGAAACGGAGATCGGTAGAAAAATAAAACAAGTGGTATGTTTATTTAAAAAGCCGTAAAAATTTGATACAGAATTTTCAAAATTACTTACAAATGTTGCCGAAAGGTGGCGCTGTACGCTGTAGTCGCAGTGCGGAGTCCTGTAAATAATGCTGTGAAGCACAGAATGATCAGTCTTCGGACAGTTTCGCTGTCGAAACGTGAAAGGAGGTTAACGTACTGAAGGAAGTGGATGAAGTCATGTATTCCGTGGAGCAACGTGTTTTTCTGGTACTCGAGTATCAGGCACTTCGTGGTTTATGCAAGACGGGACCCGACCACACCGTACCCCAGCGGTTTTTGCCTTTCTTGAGGAATACTTCGGGAATAGAGTCATTGCTTTGAACTATTCCACATTTACTGGAACAGGCATGGATTGGCCTCCATACTCACCCGATCTTACCCCAGCTGCGACTACTTTTTGTGGGGCACATTGAAGGACACTGTTTTCCAGAACAATTCTACAACACTGGACGAGCTTGAAGAGTTGATCGGTGAGGCATGTGCATCCATTTCAGTTGACACAATGCAGAGGGTGACTGAAATTTTCATTCTTCGTTTGCGCCATCTCTGTGCTGCGAAAGGCGCACATTATGAATCGATTGTCATGTTATTGCAACGACTGCTTGCAAAGGACAGTTTTTAGACTATTTCTCGGACTCCCTACTGCGACTACAGCGTGCAGCGCCACCTATCGGCAACATTTGTAAGTAATTTTGAAACTTCTGTATCAAATTTTTACGGCTTTGCAAATAAACATACCACTTGTTTTATTCTTCTATCGATCTCCGTTTCCGAGTTATTTCATTTTAAAATTAGGGAGTTTTTTGTGGGACACCCTGCACAAATTTCGCATTAAATTCGCTGTCCGACAAGGAAAGAATTCTTGCAGTCGGACTGTTAGAAGCAGAGGTATCAAGAAAAATATGATATACATCTACGCTCTTGGGGAAAAAAACTGCATTATTTTAGGCAGAAGATCTGCCGGACAGCTTTTCCTTGGTGAGTAGTATCTGCTCGCGAATTAACTTTTTCAATCAGTTTTCAGAAACTCAGATACTGCTGCAAATACATCGAAAATATAAATATGCACTTACTCTCCTAGCTGCAAAACAGTTCTTTCCCAAAATTTGAAATTATATGGAGAACGTTTTCCACCAGAAACTCTATCAGATGCAAAAAGATTTTCCAAATCAGACATTTAGAAGCAGTGATATTGGATAAATCGTAATTCCCTCTTACACCCCAATCGGAAAAACTGTTCATTACTTGAAAACGAATCGCTACCCCGAATTGTCTTTGTTAATAAATGGTAATGATTTTTCCCAATTGTATAGTTAGAAGCAAAGATATGAATTAAATGCATTTTAAATGGCATAGCATATGCATTTACGCCCTATAGCGGCAAAGATGTGCATCGGGAAATGACCGGAAAGCATGGATCATCGTTCTCACATTTCGGGCTTCCCAATGCACAAAGAAATTTTTCAAATCCGACAAACAGCTGCAGAGATAGGGTTACGACAGATGGATGGACGGACAGAAAGACAGACAGACGAACAAAGGGATATTATAAGCACACACCTCTTTTACAAAGGATGTGCTGAAAACAAAATTCTGTAGCTGCTGAGAACAGCCAATTTAGCGAACAGTAACTCAAGCTAATGAAAAGGTAGGTCGATCAGTATGAATAGCCCCTTTTATTTCTGAAAATCCTTTACTTAGCGATTTTGTGTTTGACATTTTTTCATTTTTGGAAGTTTATCATCTAATTCCTCAGAATTTGTTTTGGTCTTGTGTGTACTTTTCTAGAGTTCCTGATTTTCATAAGTAAAGGATCAACTTCTGCCCACAAGAGTAAATGTTAGTGACTTGATAGCGGAAAAGCCCAAATTTGCCCGGTGATGGCATTCGAACCCACGTCTTCCTTCAGCGGAGTTGGATATTCTACCGCTTGAACCACACCGACGAAGGCTTATCGCTGCAACTTGCAGTTTTGGCATATGCGTCACCTCTGAGTGGTACAGCACAACTTCATGATGCTGTGTGCGGTGACCATAAATGGATTCCCTTCTTTTTGTTTGGGTGTTTAACGACCACAGTGAGCAACTCAATGAGTAATAAACAGTCACCCGTCCCAATTTAATAAGGTCACTTATTCCAGGGCAGGGAAAGTCAGCGTCACAAGACAATCCCACCATTCATTCCTCACCCGGAATGCGAACTCGGATCCATCTTGGACGAATGATTAAAAGTCATCTACACGCACCACTTGAACACCGCTGCGATTAAATGATTACTACAATGATTTAAGCAGGTTATACTTGTTAAATGAACGCTGGAAATTAAGCACAGTTTTCGATAGAAGTAGAAAACGTATAAAGTTTTGACGCATAGTTAATGAACTTGATAAACTTCTACTTGCCCCCCCCCCCAGTAGCACGCAAAGTATCTAAATAATATTCACAGTTCACATCCGTGCCTCACTTTTTCCAACATTTGTAGTATAAGTGTTGCCACTGCGCCTTTAATGAGTTACAGCAAAGTCCTGATGTCTAAAACAGCTGTCGCCTAAACCACATCTTTAACGTAACTCCACAGAAAGAATCCCGTGGGGTAAGTTCTGGTCGTGTCGTCCCACTTCCGTACGTGCCATTTCCGTACAAATGAATTTTTATCCCATTTCCGTACATATCCAAAACATGTAGTGCCCTTTTCGTATACAGATGTGATGATCCGTAAGCAGTAAGATATGGGTGAAGGAAGATAGAGGATCAGGGACGTACTGATAGCCCCGCAACCATCTCCTCACTGAGGGAAGGTTTACTGCTGTAAGAGCCTCTAGCCTCAGGAAAATGGTTTTACAAAATCTTTTGAGGAAACTTCATACGAAACTGGCTAAAGAAACAGCCCGGAATCTTTGACGGCAGCTTTGAACGAAATATTAAAAAGAAAAGAAATGTTTTTCCGCAGTTTGGAAATTAAACATCTGCGAAGACAGTAAAGATGGCGTTAATGTACAGACAGTCTGTTTACTCTTCAGTTTTTATTGCTGTTCCCGCTTACCCTACCACGGGTGGATATTTGTTCAGGAAAACAATGAATGTTGATCTCTGTGAAATAGGAGGTATTTGACAGGAGTTCAGCATTAACTTTTCCCCTTAGCATTCCCCACGTCTGATACTGTTCGGAAATGGCACTAATCGATCTGCTACGTACGGAAATGGGACAAATTCCTTTTGTGCAGAAATGGCAAGTACGAAAGAGGGAGACAATCAGTTCTAGTGCTCTTGGAGACCATAGAATTGGTCTGTGCCTGTCAGTCCATCGACTTGGAAATGTTGCATTGAGAATTCACAACACGGGTCGAACGAGGATGTCCCATCTTACTGGAAGATGACAGTCGGCTGCTTGTCGTGAGGGATTTTGTAATTGATGAAGTATACATTTGCGGAAACCATTTGCGGAACCCACTCTAGACGTTGATCTTCGGGCAGTTCCAAATATGCAGGCTCAGAATACGTGAGTTTTTAGATTCCCAGATACGCAAGTTCTCTTTGTTGACTGCAACGCTAATATCGAAAGTAGTCTCGTCTGAAACGTCTGAAAAGCACACACGTAGAAAGGAGGCATTATGCTCATCAGTGAGGTTCAAAATGTCATTACCAAACGTTTGGCGTGTTTTGGACGATCATTAGGCTGCAGTACCGGAAGAAGTTTGTAAATTGTACGAGTATGACCACAAATGACTGATAAGCGAAACTATCAAACCTTCCGACGACAATCGTCACGGAACGTTCTCTGGTCGACAAGCATGACACTAAAGTAACAGGTGTGAAGTATGGTATTTCGCAATCGCACGCAACCCCTAAAACATGGCTTATAAAATTGGACGTCCGCCTGTAATGTATGCAGCCATGCATTTTGTAAATGTGGTTGTGATGTGATTGGGTGATACTGCGCATGCCTGGAAGGTGTCCTGCGTTGTGTACGTCAGTGACTGTTAAACGTGAGCAGTGTGAGACAGAGCACGGGCCTGTTCGTACGCATACAAATATTGTGTTGTGTGTTTTAAGAAAATGGCTTGTAACCCTCATGCTGTAGTACAGATACCGGTGAACGAGGTGACGCAGAAATACCAAGCGTACGACACGGCTGCAACGTACATCGACAGGCGAATTGCAAGGCAGTTGTATAGCGTTTTGGAGCAACATGTCATTGGTGGCGCTGACATGTTTGAAGGACAGACATTGTTGCTTGATAGTGATGAAACGTCGGACACGTTATCTGAATATTGTGATACACCGGGTACTCCAGCACACAACGTGCCAAGTAGTTCGAGTTTGTATGAACCATCACCCTCCCAAATGAAACAGAAAAGCATTCACGAACAGTTTTGCGGACAAACCATGCAGAGTATCTATGACAAAGTAAAGGTCGCAAAGAAAACCGTTGCAGCAACTGCCAGTAAATACAAGATATCATCAGAAAAAGTGCGGCAAATGGTAACGGCTGTTGAGAGTGGTGGTACTATGGAACACATAAGTGCACGCATTCGCCAGCATATGTACACCAAATTCCAAGATGCGCGTAACATGGGACTCTCAATTCACTACTGGCATTTAAAGACGTGGGCGAAGGAAGCAACTAACGCAATGGATGTCCCCAGTTTTAAAGCCAGCACATATTTCCTGCACAAACTCAAACGACGCTAAAAAAATCTCATCACGCAAGATCACGAGTTTCGTTGCCAGGCGGGATGTTACCCTTGATACGGCTGTAAGGAACAGCCCACTGGAGTTTGTACGAGATGTTACGGACTACATTACTGACAATGCAATTTATGCCGATATGGTGTTCAATACACACCAATCTTTATTTCAATACGAACTCAGGTCAAACAGGACGCTATAATTGACTGGGGAGAAGACAACTGAAGCTGTTGTGCAATCCGTTGGATCGACTACACACTCCTATACCATTCAGGTGCTTATGTCTGTGTCACGACGCCTTGCAAAGAAACTGTACATCTGCATTCAGGAAACGGGTGGTAAGTTTAGCAAACGTGTTTCCGAAACATTACGACGTAACCAACCTCCAAATATAGAATGTGACTGCAGCACCAGTGGTAAGATGTCCACAGCTCTCGTTCTGTCCTGGATGCGTAAGATACTGGAACCAGAGCTAACAGGACCTTCCCTTCCCTTACTGGATTCGTGGTCTGGTCAAACCGACACTAGTTTGCCAGCCAAAGTCTTCGGTTACAGGGACGTCAATTTGCACATAAAAATCATACCACCGAAAGCCACCAAATACTTCTAGCCCCTTGATGTGTATTTATTTCGATAAAACAAACTGTTTGCACGACACATGGAAGAGTACATACGTTCTGATGAGGTGCATGGCGTCAACTTGCATGACAGAATCTTCATTTTCAAGTTGCATTCATTTATATTCAACCAGTCGTGTGCACCACAGTACCAACCTATGGTTCGCTATGCGTGCTAAGCGTCTGGATACTTGCTGCACGAAACGCCTCTTCCGTTCCGTAATGTGTCGGACATCAATTTTGCTGTGCGTGACATATACAACGCTCCTGACTGTGATTCCAGGGCCTTCATTATCTGTTCGTGGTACGAGATTCACCTTTGCTTGCAGCACTGCTTTCTCTCAATACATTACCATGACGTACAGTGAGGTATGTATATCCTATTTGCAACTTAATGGTGTTGTACGTGGTCTCTCTCGACGTTTAGGTGCCTCATGTCTAACAGGTAAATGTTGTTTGACGCTTTATGGCTGCATGCATTACAGGCGGACGTCCCACTTTTATAAGCCATGTTCTAGGGGTGACGGGCGATTGCGAAATGCCATACTTCACACCTGTTACTTTGGTGTCCTGCTTACCCACCACAGAGCGTTCCGTGACGATTGTCGTCGGGAGGTCCGATAGTTTCCCTTGTGAGTAACACTTATATTTATTTTTTCTTTACGTACACTTCACTTTCGTGACTGGAACAATTTTTAGTCACAGTTCAATCTCGAATACAGGTAGGACACGGTTTACGCCGCTGCAGTTTACGCCTACTTCACTTTTGTGTTTGGAACAACTATGTAATTTTTAGCTACAGTTCAATCTCGAATACAGGTTAGACACGGTTTACGCCGCTTTAGTTTACGCCCACTTCACTTTTGTGTTTGGAACAACTGTGCAATTTTTAGTTACAGTTCAATCTCGAATACAATTAGAGTTTGGTTTATCCCGCTTCAGTGTACGCCCACTTTACTTTTGTGTTTGCAAGAACTATGCAATTTTTAGTCACAGTTCAATCTCGAATAAAGGTAGCACTTGGTTAACGCGGCTTTAATTTACGCCCGCTTCACTTTTGTGTCTCTCATAGATCACGATTGAAAGGGTTGAGGAACTGTACCTTTTTTGCTTTAGATGTGTTTTATTGCCTTAACCGTACCTTAATTGCTCGTAAAGAATATTCTGCCCCTGGGTTCAAGGCAGCCAAGGAACATTTGACTTTGTTGTTGTTGGGTAGTAATGATTCAGGAATTTTTAGATTAAGACCTATGTTAGTTTTCCGTTCGGAAACAGCACGTGCTATGAAAGGAATAGTGAAACCACAACTTCCTCTCTTCTGGCGTTCTAACAAAAAGGCTTGATTACGCAGACAATTTTTAGTGACCGGTACACGTCATATTTTTGCGCAGAAGTAAAAGAGTTCTACACGAAAAATGAATTTCCTCACAACACATTGCTGCTGATGGGCATTGCTGCTGGTCACCCTCCAGATTTGGGTGATTTGAATACCAACGGTCTAGAGGTCAAAATTGTCTTCCTCGCACCTAACACAACCTCACTTTTACAACCAATGGATTAGGGAGCAGTATCCATTTTCAAGGCTTCTTACTTATGGACAAAAGTCAAAGGAATTTCTGAGGCTATTCAAGTGTCTAATATCACCACGTTGAGAGACTACTAGATGGCATACCACTTTATGAAAGGGATCTCCAACATTTTAGCAGCATGGAGTGAAGTGTCAAAGTCATATATGAATGGCGACTGGCTTAACCATAACGCCAGGCGACAGACCGGTTTGGTGATGTATAATGCAGACGTCATATAGTCTCTCGCCTCGGTGCCGCCACACGCGGATCCGATCATCGTGGTGTTGCAAACAGAAGCGGGATTCGTCGGAGAAGACAATGTCGTGACATTCCGTAGTCCAGGTGCGGCGTTCAACGGCCCACTGCTGCCGCACTCGCCGGTGGTCTAGCGTCAATAGTAATTGGAGCAATGGGCGCCGTGCGACAAATCCCCGCTCCTGCAGACGACGTCGAACGGTACGTGCTGACACAGGTTGTTGCGCGTGCAACACACCCTAATTCCTGCGCTAACGTTCGTAATGTGGCGGTGCCAGCCGTCAATGCCTGCCGCACAACATGCTGGTCCTCTCGTACGGTGGTGTGCCGCGGCTGCGGCAATCACTCACGTTGGTCCGTCCGTCCCTCCTGCACCCATCGAATCCATACTGTGGCTGGATGTCGTCCCACACGGGCGCCGATGTCTCGGTACGATAAACCGCTGTCGCGATAAGCCACTGTTAGTCCTCTGTCGAACTCCAAAACGTTTTGGAATGACGGTCGTATTCTGTGACGAGGCATCAGGAAACTTCCCACGCACAGGTCCGGCAGCACAACACACTTCCACTACTTACACCTCGCCTTCTGTGCACCCTTCTTATAGTGCTTCTCGGTGGCGTGCCGGGCGCACATGATGTGCATATGCCCTGCAATGCTAATCGTGTGCATGTCCTCTCGCGGGGCGACGCATGCTGCGAATTTCAGGCCAATCGGATGCTTCCTTCTTGGTGTTGCATTTTGCGTGGCCAGCAGTGTATCTAATGAATACACTATTTATATATATACACCGATGGGCCATTACATTATGACCACCCCCAGCCCAAAGAAATGAGCGCGCCTGTAGACCGAACGATGCAGCAGGTGACAGACACAGAGCAGTATATTGTTTTATGGAAATATTCAAACTTCATTTAAATTGTAACTTTTGTTATTTTGTTGGCCAACGACGGCTCACCCCCCAGTCAGGAAGGCGCTCAGCACAGATTCATTTCGGAGAAAGGTCGTTCTCACGTCGATCGTGGGACCCCTCCCACGGACAAAAAGACACCCCTTTTCCCCCAGCCGTCGCCAGAATCTCTCTCAGAGCCGACGGGTACAAAGGACCAAGCAATTAGGAATTTCTTCTTACGTCAAGAACAGAACGTGTAAGGGAATGAGACAGAGAGGAGTCTTCATGGAGATCTCGAGGAGAAATGTTGGGATAATTTCTCTCGGAGACAAGTACGAAAAACGCTTTAGAATGGGATTGAGGTATATTTATTTTAGCGGGAATTACATTGAGGAAGTCGCCCAAGATTTGGCGGGAAAAACGTAGAAACCGTCCTTAACATCCAACTCCCACTGGAAGTATTTACTATTCAATCAGACCAACTATTATTTCAATAATTCCCCGTTCCCCACATCTAATGAATAAAAATATGTGCAAAATGAAACATATGTCATAACGTTTAATTTTTAACTACTTGTTTATTTGCTTCTCTGCTCCAACGACAGGAACCTGCAAACGATTATTCTGATGAGTTGGCGTTTACGACGATACACGAAATTAAACCAAGCTAACAATATATACAACCCGAGGACCGGCTTTCGGTTGGTAGTGTTCGGAGTCAGAATGGGAAAAGCTGCTGATTTATCGGAGTTTGATAAAGGACAAATTGTGATGGCACGGTGCCTCGGAACTACTACCACGAAAACGGCACGGCTTGTGGGTTGTTCACGTGCCACTGTAGTGAGTACGTATCAAAAGTGGTGCACAGATGGCCAAACGACGAACGATCGTCCAGTCGTGTGTCATCCACAGCTCAATGATGCCAGAGTGGAGCAGAGACTGTCGCGCATTGTTCGCAGAGGCCACAGTGCAACAAATTACCCGCAGTTACAACAGTGGTGATCAGGGCAATGTGTCACAGCACACAGTTCACCGCAGTCTTCTGTGCATGGGCCTGCGTAGCCGAAGACTCGGACGACGGGTCCTTAAGCTTACTGCATGTCATCGCCAACAACGCATGAAATCGGCCCAAGATCATCGAGATTGGACCGTGGATGATTGGAAGAACGTATCCTGGTCTGACGGATCAAGATTCCTGGTGCATCATGTAAACGGCCGAACGCCGATACGTCGATTACCAATGGAGGCAATGGCACCTGGATACACTGTTGAGCGGAGACAAGCCGGCGGCGGTGTTATGCTGTGAGCGATATTTTTTGGAACACTTTAGGCCCCTTTATCCCAATAGCACAATCCCTGACAGCTGTCAGGTACCTGAACATCGTTGCGGACCACGTTCATCCATTCATGGCAACTGTGTTACCTGCTGGTGATGGCCATTACCAACAGGATAATGCGCCATGTCACACTGCTAGAATCATTGAGGAGTGGTTCGAGGAGCATGCTGGTGACTTTCTGTTAATGTCATGGTCTTCAAATTCACCTGACATGAACTCAATCGAACATTTGCGAATCAACTTGGAAAAGCGGGATCACGCTAAATCCCCACTACCCCGAAATGTAATTGGACTGGAGGACCTACTGTTGACATTATGGTTCTAGATTCTCCAGGATACCGGACCTACTGTTGACATTATGGTACCGGATACTCCAGGATACCTATCGCCACCTCATCGAATCGATGCTTCGTCGAGTGGCCGCTGTTTTGCTGGATAAAAGGGGTCCTACAGCTTATTACGTAAACGGTCACGATGTAAAGGCTCATCAGCGTATATGCGTACACCCACACACACAACCACACACGCACGCACACACACATAGCCCTCCCACCCAACAGGAATTCCTGGGTGCGCCACTGAATGCCGGCCAGGACACTAACAGTGAAATCAGTGCTAGAGGTTATTGCTCTTATCAATAAGGGATATGAGATCTTCTGTAGGAACGACCCCAACCATAAAGAGAATATTTGAAACAGTTCTACGGCCATCCTATAAATTATTATCAGAAAAGAAGAAAAGCGAACAGACATCTTCTACTTAATCGTTTTTAAAGCAGTAAATTTCCTTTCTTTTTTTTAAACTTTATTACCTTAAACGTTATACAATTTCCATATGTAAATGTCATGAAATAAAGCATTTTTTAAGTAATTGGTGTTGATTACGGAAAATCTTGGAACGGAACCTATTGTGTTTACATGTATTCCCATTATTTGTCTTCTCCAATTTACGCCGTAAATTTTAGGAACCTAACATCGGAATAAACCTAGTCCTACCTGTATAGGAGGTTTTAGACTGGAACCATTGAGCAGTCGAAGTACATACTCGGTATATTGAATTCCATAGTCAGATTAACTTTGCTGCGAGTATGCCTATAGATTGTTAATTTTATTTCAGTTCCTCTCTTTGTCTTTTTATTCTTATGCTTTCTAGCCATGAATTGTCTCCCCTTTTTGCGTCTCTCGTTGAAAATTTTTCAGAATAATGCATTCTCTTTTTATTATTTTTTTGTTGCTGGTTTCAATTCCTTTTTCGGTTTTGTTAGCTTGTTTCAACATCTGGCTTATCTTTTCGCAGCTCCACCAGAATCTACAATCTTCACCTTTTCTCTGAACTGATTAAAATTCTTTCACCATCCGAATGTCCTCCTTCACATTAAGTTCCACGTCACAAACCTGAAGAATGGGGATATCAGCTATTTACGTATTTGCCAACCACTAGAGCAGAGATCTTATTGTCAACATTTTAGGAAGAGGTTTTACGAATCATTTGATGTTTTCCGAATCATTCTTCTTGTTCTTCGGGTGAAATATAATGTCTTCGCTACACCTCATTAATCAAACACCTATTCACTATCGGCTCGTAAGTTGTGGATGCGCTCGCTCCCAAATTATGTACTTTTCCTTTAACTTACTATATCAGAAAATTATATGCCATGAGTTTATCGTTTCAATTCACCAGAGCGTGGGCTTTTAGCTTGAAGTACTCAGCGTGAAGTGTGTTTGAGAAACTTCGCTTTGCATCATCTGCTATTTCTACACCTCCAGAAAAAATTATCAGTGCGAACAAGTTAAAACCATCCACCTTAAGTGATTTTCTTCATGGCGTTTGTAGTCAGAATATTTGTAATTCAAGCCTAACAGTACCGTGCAGTATATTGTCCAAATATTTTCAAACCTACTTTTCCTCGATTCCAATTCTATTAATCGTTTGACATGGTTAACATGTACTTCCTGATCATGTGGTATGTTCATCAATCACTCGGATAATCTCTACCCCAATTATTTTCAGAACAGGTGAAAACACAAGTTTTTTCGCCACGAGCATCGAATCCATATCCCCTCACGCTGGAGTAACGCGAACAGAATAAGCTACGCGGACAGAATAACTCTTTGCAGATTTGTCGTCTTGACACATGTTTTCACCTCTGTAGTACGTCACAAACATTATGTTTAACTCAACTGATTTCGTAACTATCAACCTAAAAATGTTTCTTTAGTTCACGCCGCATGATATCCTCCGCTAAAATACCTTTTTTAAGGCAAACAACTCTTCGAATAATTTAATGTTCGCTTTGCACGTGTCTATATAAAAGAAAATTTGATTCAGTATTATACAAAACTTTGAGTGGTCGTTAGTCCCTGAAAAAGCACTCCGAAAGGATTCAGCACTTGGTGAAAACGGAGGGAGGTAGACAGTTCTGCAACGAGAACAACTGGGACCAGAGGCTAAATATTACTTCGTAACCACAGCGAATTCTTGAAGGGTGCGGGGCAGTAGTCTGGTTAGTTTGCCCACTACCAGCCCCCAGTAGTCCTTGCTAACCAAATATCTACCTTCGGCCCCGAAAAAAATTTGAAAGCTATTTTAAGTTATAGAATTTAACAACAGGAGTGTTACCGAACATTCGGTTTTCAATAAACACTGCTGCGGTGGTATGTGGGAGATTCCATTTTTCCCAGATACGTAAAATCTCAGAGAAAAACCCAAGAAAACAGGACAGAGAGGCTGTGTTACTTGCATTTAACAGTGCCAATTTCATCTTCAGTTAAAACTTTGTTCAAGCAGGAAATTAAAAAATATTGGAGATAAGTACCTGTTTTCCTCATCCTTCATTTAGATGCAGATAATTCCTTATATACACACACAAGCGCGCGCGCGCTCTCGCTCGCAAAAAGTTTACTGCTATCTAAGGGAATGATGACATGGCCACATAAAAGTTAGACAACCTTGAACACCTTTTCGATCCATTCCCAAAGAAAAACAATTCTACAATGTAAATATACATTAGAGCCACTTAGCCTGAAAACTGTTCAGAAATTTATTTCACTGGGCCCCATTTTTTTCTTTTTACTTCTTTTTTCTAATACTTCTTCCATGACTCTACAAATCGTAGCAAATTGAAATACGCACTTAATGGGAGCGGTGTCCCAGAAACTTGTGGAACCCCACCGGGTTGGAATTCTGGGTGAAGCATTTAGATTGTCCACTGAACCAATAGCGCAGAATTAGGGACGGGAGGCTGCTCCTAGTTTTGGTTACTAATAAAGGTTATTCAAAATGTTGCAGAAAGTTAAGGCGGATGTGGGAAAACCAGAAGTATATAGGGTATTTCGTCTAAGTTACTCTACGCGGTACCAAAGGAACTTTCTAATTATCTTTCCGGCAATGGCAGTGTTGTAACTATTGGAAACAAGTGTTGTTTATAGCGAACGACAGAAAAACCGTTCTGTATAAATTTTGTCATGACAAATCTTCAACGGCATCACTTCGAACAATACAATAATAAGTCTCTAGTTATGGACACATGTTATGTAGACAATGAAGTGATACCACGGAGCACATAATGCCTCGAGGCAATCACACACCTATTCCAATGGCATGCTGAGTCTGCTTGGCGCCAGGATAGGAGAGAGATATATGGGGGGGCGGGAGAAAACACTGAATACACAGATCTCATTATTATACCAGTGACTGGACGCCTGTGGTTGTCATGATGAGTGTGACGAGAACTCACGCGGCAAACAATGTAAGGGTGCACAGATGTATACTAGACGGGCTAACAGCGATAAATATATATATTGTTACGAATCATGAAAGAAATACGGGATTACGCCATATAATACAAATTTTGAAGATGACAATCCGATTTTTGGCGTAAATGTGGCAAGGATGGTAAGTCAGATAATATTCGAAAACTTGAAAATTTTCATCGTCCTGGAGCGGGACTCGAACCCGCGTCTCCCAGAAAATGCCCAGGTATGCTAACCACTACACCACCCAGAACGACCAAATTTCAAGTTTCCGATCAATTTGAATATAACCATCACAGGTTTCGCTAGTCGAAGCAACCGGCATTCATGTTTAGCGAATCTGGAGGTTAAGAATCTCATCCCGTGTTTGCCCGGAGAGGCAGATAAACCATGAAAGAAATACGGGATTACGCCCTATAATACAAATTTTGAAGATGACAATCCGATTTTTGGCGTAAATGTGACAAGGATTTCTTTCATGATTTATCTGCTCCTCCGGGCAAACACGGGAAGAGATCCTAAACCTCCAGATTAGCTAAACATGAATGCCGGTTGCTTCGACTAGCGAAACCTGTGATGGTTATATTCCAATTGATCGGAAACTTGAAACTTGGTCGTTCTGGGTAGTGTAGTGGTTAGCATACCCGGGCGTTTTCTGGGAGACGAGGGTTCGAGCCCCGCTCCAGGACGATGAAAATTTTCAAGTTTTTGAATATTATCTGACTTACCATCTTTGTCACATTTACGCCAAAAATCGGATTGCCATCTTCAAAATTTGTATTGTTACGAATATTGGGTGGCGTAATGAATTCAATCAACTGACTTAACGAAAGGTGGAAGAGCTTTTATTTTATTTACAAAAAAAGTAACGACTCGTGACTTTGTTCCTCGAAACGGGGAAGGATTTCTCTGAGACACTTGTGTTTGTGGAGGGCGCATTGTATGGAGAGGGATCCCTCGCAGACGTGAAGTTCTCTTAAGAAATCCGGTTCCAAAGTGTTTGTAACTGCCTTTTACCAAACTTTGGAGAACCGATTAGGTGTCAAGTTAGGGAAGTAACGGTATTGCATGAAGGGCAAGAAAGTGTTAGAATACAGCCATGAAAGCAGTCTTAGTTGTAATTATCGGGCCTGCCACTAATCGGATCGCTGACAGCAATATTTCCAAACGCAGAGCATTGCACTCTTACAATCTTACATCGTGCAAAAGGCTTTTAAAGCAGTTAAATTGGCAACCAAGTGAGCACATACCCCTAGGAAGAGGGAAATTCTTTTGGCAAGAAACTGAAGAAAGGAAAGAGGTAGTCGATGGACTCCTAAGCGAAAGGAAACTCCGCCGTTACCAGCTCTTTAGCTTTAAAAGGTAGCAATATCAGAGGGCAGCAGTAATTTTGACCACGAGGAAAGATGGTTGGAGATACAGTTTTCTGCTGCATAATTGCACGCACGCAACTGGAGATATGCTGAAAAATGAATTCCCTCTCTGGAAAGCAACCTCCCATAGGGAAGCTTATTGCAGACAAAAAGTCGGAACCTTAACGAAGACCCTGATTGGAATGCGGACGGTGTGTGGTGTAAAGAAATCCGTTGAGTTACCTGTAAGAGCTAGGACGCACGGACGGATTCATTTATCAGGTAAACGGCGTCGGTTGATCTCAGCATCAGTGCGCTTAGATGCATACGCAGCATCATACAGGTGACTACAGTCAATGTGTGTGTGTGTCTAAAAGTGAAATGGGGCTTGACTCTCTTCCCCTCTCTCTGTCAGTGAATAAATCGACCAGTGAGTGCTTCTCAACCTTGAAATACTTTTCACATGTTAATATATCTTACCGGAAAAGCAGCCTCCTTGTAAGTACTTTTCATTTTTTTATGAATAACAGTTCCTCAGTAGATTAGCTCCTGTGAGCCAACAGAGAACTGCATCTGATGAGAACTGTTTAAAGCAGGACAATATATTTCTGGGAAATATCATTGAACTCCAGTGATTTTTTTTATTGGGTGTTTAACAACCACCGTGAGCAACACAATGGGCTATAAGCAGTCGCCCGTCCCTAATTTAGGGCCACTGGTTCTAGGGAAGGGAGAGAACCAGTACCGTAAAACAAACATAACATCCATACCTCACCGAGATTCGAACCCGAACCCATCTCCGACGAACGATCATAAGCTATCGCTCAGACCACTGCTCCACCGGGCGGCATCGCTGAAATGACTTATTTTAATCAAACCGTTGCTGCGAATAATGGCAAGACGCGAGCTTTTCTATAGTGTTACCAGAATAATACAATAGGAAGTGTAAGATGTAATGCGTGGTAATAAAATGCCATTAAAACGGTACTTCGTTACCTTGTCAAGTATTTCTCTAATCACCGAAGATGAGAGTTTCTTTCGTCTGAAGGATTTTTTCGTGTTGCTCCTCTCGCATGCCCCTCCCCCTTTGGCGTTTTAAAGCGTAAATCTCCCAACTTTTATTTTCAAAAATTTCATTTTTCACTACAGAAGTACGAAATACAAGAAGACGAGCACCTTAACTCACGACATTAATAGTCGAAGAGTCCTACGAAGATGAAGAATTACTTTTAATTCTGGTTGTTTCAAACACAGCTTGAAAACAGAAATAAATAAAAATAACCGTCTAAATGATAAAAATAAAGCAACTGTCCATTATGCAGCAGATAGAGCGTATAATAAACGTGAGAAAAGCACTGAAATGGGGGGGGAGGGTGATTCACAGCCGTCATGTAACCAAACCATGGAATGGTTACAGGGAACGTATATGCTTTGTGGGTTAGAGGCTGTCTGAGATCTCATGCATTATCTTCGGTTTCGCGAGCAAACACAGTCAACAGAACTCGTACTGTTTCGTCACCATTATCGGAAGTGGAAACGCATAGTGCTAGTGGCTCCTCTCTGCTCATTCAAAAGGCCGACCGATATGATCATGATCATATGTAGAGGATTTTAGGAAGGGAGTGTCTGACCCCCATGTCTTTAACAACCCTTAGAAATAGGAAGCTAGGAGATTTGGGCTAGAGTGCCCGATAGAAAAGTGACACGGAAGCGAAGTAGGAATGGAGAGGAAGACGCCCTTATTTATTACCGGGGGACCATTACCCGGGGTCCGACGGCTTAACGTGCCCATCCGACGCACGACAGATATTTAGTGGATCGATATCTGCAGACCGATATCTTGCGATCAGGGCTATTTATACAAGGGCTGGTTCTCAGCAAAGCGCACTTTGTTTCCCGACGAGGGAGACTGTGACGCAGCTGTGGTGCCAGCTCTCCCGTGGCCAACGAGATAATGAAGAGCTGTGGTGGGGATCGCTACTACGTCACGACCGCCGTCCCTTTTGAGGGCTGTCACCTTACCTCCCGCGCATTCTTCAAAGTGCTTGAAGTCCCGAAAGTTCATTATTTCTTGCTTTTCCAGAGAACTTGTGATGATGCAAAGAAAAATTTAACAAATGATGAAGAGTATTTTAACTTGCTTAACCGACGCAGCTTAAAATATCCGTCGCCTGAAACAGTTAATGCTACTCGTTGCCTGAAACAGTTAATGCTTACGGGCAATGAAATTTGCGTACCTAGAAGAAAACATGCTACAACCACGAAACTTTGCAAATAGCTAGAGTGCCTACTGGTATGTAAATGATCCACGTTTGGTGCGAGTGTGCATGACCGCACACCCTGTGGTTGCACTGCAAGCACGAACGGACAGCCTTATAAACCGGCGTGCAGTCGATGCCTTATGTTAGCGAGAAGCACAGGCCGACGCAAGCAAGAGTACAGAGTGACAAGAATGCCGGGTAGACGCCAGAAATGTCGATTTACGCAACTTACTGACTTTGGGAGAATGCTAATCATCGGGCTGGAAACTGCAGTGTTGTCGGCGCGCCGTATAGCCTGCTACGTGGATCGTTCTGACCATACCATTCGACTGTTTTGAGAGCAGTGGACACGTGAGGGCACTACCACACGGTGGAGCGTCTCCGGGCCGACCTGGAGAACCACCGGTAGAGGGGATCGACGGATAGTGTGCCAGGCACAAACGGATCCCATGGAGACCCGGTCTACTGTACAGGCAGATGTAGCGTCTACTATGTGCCCACGAACCATTTCCCTACGCCTCGCGGTAGCGATTTTGCGGTACCAACGCCCCTTATGTGAGCTGCCATTAACACCGGAACATCGCCGGCTCCGTGTGCAGTGGTGCCAGGCCAGAGCGACGTGGAACGCCATAGACTGGTAGCGTGTGGTATTTAGCGATGAGTGCCGCTTCGTTTTGCGGGCAGATGATCATCGTGTCCGGGTGTGGAGGTCCCCGGATCAGCGACACAATCCCAACCTCGCTATCGAGCGCCACACCTCCTCCACTGCAGGTAGTATGGTCTTGGAAGCCATTGCCTAAGATAGCCGATGAGCTTTAATAGTGCTACGGGGATCATTGAAGGGCCAGCGGTATGTGGATGAGATCCTACGGCCTCATGTGCTCCCATTCCTGGCCGGGGTTCCAAGTGCGCTATACCAGCAGGATAATGCCCGCCCGCATACGGCTCGGGTTGCCCAGCACTGCCTACGTGATGTCCAGACACGTCCATGGCCTGTCCGCTTCTCCTGACATGTCCCCTATCGAGCATGTGAGGCACCAGTTGAAACGCCAGCTGCAGCCGTGTCGCACTATGCGGGATTTGGAGCACACCGTCTAACACGTGTGGGCCAGTCTGCCGCTGGACAACATGAGGAGTCTGTTCGCTTCCATGCCGGACCGTATTGCAACATGTATCGCCGCACGAGGCGGTGCGACGCGCTATTGAAGATGACTGGACTGCGTGCCTCAGATCGCTCTGTAATTGTCCTGAAGCTCTGTTTTTGCCATCATGTGTATCATTCATCTGCATCATTACGTCCATAAATTTCCAGTTCAGTCCGGTGCTTCCTTCTTGGTGCGCAAATTTCATTGTCCATGAGTGTAGTTCAGTAGCATACATAATCTTACAGAAACCTCTACCCAAAACGTATGAAGAAAAATTTACTTTTTAAATCCGATGCTCCGCACTCCATAGTTCTTTCTTTCTTTTCCTTTTCTTTTTTTTTTTTTTTTTTTTTTTTTGAGGGGAGGTTTAACAGCCACCGTAAGCATCTCAGTGGGTTATAAGCAGTCACCCGTCCCTAATTTAGAGTAACTGGTTCCAGGGAAGCGAGAGAGCCAGGGCCGTAATACAAACACAATATCCATGCCTCACCAGGATGCGAACCCGTACCCATCTCGGACGAATGATGAGAAGCCTTCGCTTAGACCACTACGCCACCAGGGCGGCCATTCTGTAGTTCGACAAGTAACTAAAATATTTTTTGAGAAAGGTAGAATATTTTTTTGTGAAAGGTACTTTGCTGAAAACAATTTTTTTTTCAGCAAAGTTATTAAAACGTTTGCAAACATATGCTTGAACAATTACACAAAATTTTCAACTGATCGCAAAGTCAGTGCTTCTGATGAAAGAAAAGTTAAAAAATTTAAACGTCAGTAACTGAACTGTACAACGGAAATACAAAAATAATTTGTCTGTTATTGAAACCAGGGGCGAATAAAAAATTTCTGGTGGGGGGTTTGACGAAACATGTAAGTTTTTGAAAAGAAAGTTTGAACTTTTCAGAAACCTATAAAACTTCCGAAAATGTTATTTTAAACAGATGTAGTTTAATTACTATAAACTTTGATAATTTCAGTTTATTTGAAGAAATGTTTGCGGATATACTTGAAGTTTCGATATCCCAAGCCAATGGTATAGGATGATCTATAAAAACTCGAAATTGCAAATTTGGGCCATCATCCTGTTCATTTCGTGTATGTATCCTCTTCCCTTGGTGTCTTGTTATCATTATTTTTTTTCGGAAGTTCGTTGGAAAGCAAAAGCTATTTTAACCGAATGATTACTGCAATAGGAGTGGGTAGTCATTAAAACGGCCTATTCCTCTCATTTGGCTAAATAAACTTTCCAATGCATCTTGTGTTAGCCGAAAAGTCAATTATGTATTTCACACCGATGACCCTACATCGTCGTACAGCCCAAGAAGTGAATGTATAAAAATTATAATTCCTTTCTAAAAAGCTAAAAGGGACTTCTTACCACGGACTCTCATGCAATTTATCATATTTTTAATGGAAAATAAATATTCTACTTGATGATTATGGTACAGTTCCACACCAAATGCAGCTTTGAAGGGTTCGTCTTAGCAGCAAATGGTTGAGTGCTATTCATGATATAAAAATATGTATCAGTGGGTTCGAAAAATGTCGATGCTTTTAAATTTCCAGTGAAATGTAATATTCCCTTTGCTGAGGTCGATGAGAACAAACTTTTTGCTGGGGCTACCTTTTATCGTTTATTTCACCTTACAGTAAAATACTGAGGTTTCAGCCTATGGCATACTTCGATTTTACCTGAGTCTTTGCGTAAGACTTCATTGATGATATCTGCAGTTAAAATACTTCCATCCCACATTGTAAAACGGCTGTCGATGAAGTGATTCCTCAGAAGTTTTATACAGCGAGGCATGTCAGCAGATACCCATATTTTAGACCCCTGAGCAAAAGGATTACCGAAGAAAGATCTGTCCATAGAAATTTGGAGCTCTCTCCACAACGTATTGCATCCTCCCAAGTCAGAAACAACAGCTTTTACTTCAACACCAGTAGATTCCAAACCTTGAATTATTTATTGAAAAAAGCAATGATTTCGTCATTTGTCAGTTAAAGCCAAAAAATATTGACTGTTTCCAGTACGATAACAATCCTCGGATTTGCACATATTAGGTTTTCTTGAAAAGGCCGAGAATTTGGTCCATCCTAGTGTCATAGCGTAGCCTGGAGTCAATACGAATTTCGTCAAAGCTTAAAATACAAAGTTTTTCAGAGTGACATAAATTTTCACAGCTTTTGTTTCAACAGAAAAACATCGTGTTGAATGTCTGGATTACAGGTAAATTTTGCACATAAGTGCTTGCACTCGGTAATGGGATGCCGATTTTTTCTCTCCAGAAGTTATATGATTTGGTAGAGAGAGAGCACTAATTACGATGCATTTCGATACATCTTCAGATGCCCGTTTTGTCCGTTGTTTCTTTTCAGTAAGATCACTTACTTGGGCGTCCGTGAATACACCATGGACACCTTTATCTAATCTTTCTAACTCCCTATTTTTCTCTTAATTTCTTTTAATTGTTGCTTGAGTTGGCTAATTTGTTTTAACCAGACTCTTCTATATGATGTATTTCTTTTTGATTTATGCAGAGACGTTTTAGTAATCTTGAGTTTCTCATTCTTTAAAGCTTCCAGTGGGCTTTCAAGATCAGATATTTTTTCCTGCAGTCGTATATTGCTCTACTTCAGCTCTTCACATTTCAAACATTCTGAATTTGCAGAATCACTATCAGGATCGTCCTGAATCGAATCTACTCCGCCGCCGATACGGGATGCTTTTTGGACTTCAGGATTTTATTCGCCCCAAATAGCTTGCTAAACTTTTTCGCTTCTGCTGCCTCTCATACCTTGGTTTTATTTCTTCTGAATTCAATGCTGGCAAATTAATATTTTGTAGAACAGATGATTTCAGTATCTTCCTTTCTGGCAGACCAAATAAACGATTCCTCATGCCATCCTCATAATCATTGCTTCGAAAATGTTCACTGCATACTCTGGCATTTTTACATTCATAGCGTCTTGTCTTCTGCATCTATTTATCCATTTTCCGAGTATTAGTGGATTCTACTGAGGAAAACAATGAAAAATTACATTTCCTCCTTTCTTACTATATGCCTATTGTTGCAAGTAGCAACAACACAGCAAGCCATATCAGAAATACGAGTATAATTAATCTTCGGCAAAAAAAAAAAAAAAAAAAAAACACCTCTTAGCATCGTCTGCCCCGCTGGAGATCAGCGGTGCAGACGATGCTTCAAAGGCAAGGTCCAACCGGCCCTTGGTATCAATAGCCCTGTCTTGCGTTGGCTACATATACTTCCCATTTTGCCTTCTTTTTTGAGTTTTTCTGCTTTTATGTAAATTTGATTTCGTTCTCTGACTTAACGACACACTACTTTCTCTCATGAGTTTTTAAAGTTTGTCATTACTGACAAACGTTTGTCAGTAATGTCAGGTGTCAATAAAGCGTAATCACTAAATATAGTGAGAACATAATCTATTCAGCTACCGTTTTTTTTAAGTACAAAGCAGGGATGTCGTCAAGGGTGTGTGAGAGGGGACTCCAGCCTACCCTGGAATTTTTATTACCCACCCTGCCGCACACCCAGTTCAAAATGTGTCATTTTTCAATAAATTTAACTTTAAAATATAATCTGCACTTTGCCAAGTCTTGTGTTTTATTTCATGTAGCCCTACGTAATTTCCCCTAGGAAGTGCGTTTTCCAAAAAGGTTATCAAAACAGAATCCAAAGGGCCATAAAAATTCAATTGTTCTCCACTCTTCCAATTCCTTAGTTTAAGCCTCATTTTCGTGTTTGTTTGGCCAGGGGGCGAATGAGGAGAGTAGATAGGAATTCACTGAGGGGGTCACTACTAATTGCTCTGTCTGTTTTCCTTACAAAATAGGGGATTCCAACACGGAAAGTAAAGTCTGAAACTACACTAGCGCCCCGGGACACTGAAAGTTCAGAAAGCGACTGACGACTGCTTTGTAGGAGAGGAGTGCAAGGCAACGTCGCTGGCTGGAAGGAAGGAAGTTAAGGAGGGGGTAGGTATAGTGCCGCGTGGCACGACGTTAAAATTTGATTTAGATAAACAGAAACGGCACTTTCTTTTAAATTAGTTGTTCAAGTACAGTACCATTTTCGTAAGCAAAAATGCAAAATTTTGAAAAGCAATTTAATTTAAAGCAACGTATTCAGAGCAAGCAAAAAGTTGAAGGCGACAAACACATCTTACACCAGTGGCGTAACTAGTCAGATTCGTGTATGTATGTGCATCCGGTAGTGAAAAGCATTAAATTGGGAAGCTTGAAATATGCGAATAAGGATCTTTCATTTCTTTTTTTTCTTTTTTTTACGATGCACAATTTCGCCACTAGAGGGCGTAAATACAGATGATGTCGAATTCAAAAATACGGTTTATTCCACATATTTGCTTCTATACATCCGATTGAAAAAATTCTTTTATCTTTCGATTCCATTTATGTCGAAGAGTATTTTAGATATAGTTACTTTTTCAAATTACGCGTAGATTTTCCGCTAGGGGGCCTAAAAGTAAATTACATTTTTCCCGATAATACTTCTTCTAAAACTCCGATTTCAAAACTTTTTCTTCAGCGGATACACCTCCTGATGGAAAATCTTTTGCATATAAATTCAAATTTTTGGTAAAGAATACTTTGGCTACCAGAGGGCGTAAATGTTAATTTTTGCTTCTGATGTATTTGCCATAAAATCTGAGCTTCTAAAATATCTATTAAAAAATTTTTTCGTGGACTGATGCCACTCGCATAGATAAACCTTTTTCAAATATTTTCGTCTTAAAATATTCCACAGTTTCTCCGCCAGGGGGCGTAGATGTATACCTTATTTTCGACAATATCTACTTCTAAGAGTCCAATTTAAAAAAATTCTTCTTTGTTGGATAGTGTTTTCAGTGTGACATGTTTTTCGTATAATTTCAAAATTTTCAGGCAATTCATAGACTTTCCGCTAGGGGCGTACAGGTAAATTGCGTTTCCCCCTATATCTCTGCTTCTAAATCTCCGATTTGAAAAATTCTTTCTGCACAGGATACAGCTCGTGATGGGAAATCGTTTGCACATAATTTCTAATTTTGGTAAAAAAAAAAAAAAAATGGTTTGGCCACCAGGGGGCGTAAATCTTAATTTCCGCTTCTGATGTATTTGCAGCAAATTGTGAGCTCCTAAATTCTCGATTGAAAAAAAAACGTCGTATGTAGACCGATACTACTCATGTCGATAAACCTTTTAGAAACATTTTCTTCTTAAAATAATGCATGGTTTCTACGCCCGGGGGCGTAGATGTATATCTTATTGTTGTCAATATCTCTACTTCAAGGAGTCCGATTTGAAAAATTCCTTCTTTGTTGGATAGTGTTTCCGATGAGAAATGTTTTTCCTATAAATTCAAAAATTTCAAGTAAATCATAGACTTTCCGCTAGGAGACACAAAGGTAAATTGTGTTTTCTGTGTTATTTCTGCTTCTAGAACTCCGATTTGAAAACTTCTTGCTGTATCGCATACAAGACCTGACGGAAAATATTTTCCACATAATTTCTAATGTTTGGAAAAGAATGGTTTGCCCACCAGGGGGCATAAGAGTTAATTTCTGCTTCTGGTGTATTTGTAGCAAAATCAGGGCTCCTAAAATATCGACTAAATTTTATTTTTCTTGGACCGATACCGCTCATATGGGAAAAACTTTTGAGAATACTTTCTTCCTAAAATAATGCATGGTTTTCCCACCAGGGGACGTAAAGTCACATCTTATTTCTGTCGATATCTCTGTTTCTAAGAGTCCGATTTGAAAAATTCTTTCTTTGTAGGAGGTTGTTTCCGGTGAGAAATGTGTCTCATATAAATTCATGTTTTTCTTAACGCACAAGTCTGCAACCAGAGGGCGTAAGCTCACGATTCCGTTTACAGCAATATCTGAGGGATTAAAAACCCTATTGAAAAACTTCTTTCTTCCGTCAGATATTATTGCTTCCCATAGCGGTTCCATTGACTTTGAAAGCTTTGATAAATTTAATTTGCGTCAGAACGGATTCAAAAGACGTGCTTATTGCACCCGAAAATTCGGTGTCATCTTTCTTGATATAATTATATTCAAAAATAAATTTAAAAAGCAGTTTTTGCCGCCCAGGTGGTGTAGTGGTGTAAGCGCTGACTTATGATCATTTCTTCGGAGGCGGGTCCACGTTCGACTAGCGGTTAGGCATGAATGTTGTGTTTATCTTACGGCACTGGCTCTCTCGCTTTCCTATAACCAGTGACCCTAAATTAGAGACTTACGGCCCATGGAGTCGCTCATGATGGTTCTTAAACTCCCTATAAAAAAAAACAATTTTTTTTTGTTAAATTATTTTTCAAAAATTAGTTTAATAAACAGTAATAAAACTAATTAGGTTAAAAAAATCGATCAATTCTTTGTAAAATTATATACGTCAATAGTTTAAGAAAAAAAAGCAGCAGTAAAAGATAATTAAATTAAAAATTAACGCCATCCATTCGTGAGCGTTAAAAGCAAGGTGTGTCCTGCACATTTTTTGTTCTAAAAACTGAGTCACGTATCGGCAGAGTTTGCACTGAACTATACAAATTGTGATGTACAACAGAGGTAAAAACATGTGTAAAGACGACAAATCTGCAGCGCGACATTCTGTCCGCATAGAGCATCTGGGAGAGCGACTTACTCCGGAGGGAAGGGACAGGGTTCGATGCCCGTCGCGGACAAACTTGTTATTCTAGCGAATGGCATCCAGTAAGAAAAAGAATTTCTCACTAGCTTTTTTAGAAGCGGAGAGAAAGTTGTAGTCAGAAGTACACAAGCACCACCTGACGACAGAACTGTAAAACTTAAAACTTCTCAAATACAAACCTAAAGTGTTCCACAAAGTAAACGCTATCCGGTGTTAAAATAATTTTTAAATAGCACAATTACAAGCAGATATATTGAGAAAAACAGATGAAACATGGGCACCCCTCACGGCGAAATTGTGCACTATTTTGGGAAGAAAATATACGCAAAGTGTTTTCACAGTTAGTATTGTCTGACTAAAAAATATTTTTTTTTAATCGGGTTTTTAGTCCCGCAGATATTGCTGTAAACGAAAACGTGAGCTTATGCCCTCTAGTGGCACACTTATGCGTTAAGAAAAATTTGAAAACATATGAGAAACATTTCGCACCGGAAACGCTCTCCAACAAAGAAAATAGTTTCCAAATCGGACTCTTAGAAGCAGACATATCGATAAAGTAAGATACATATTAACTTCCTGACGAAAAAACTATGCGCTGTTTGAAGCAGGGGTGGTTTTAGAGGTGAGTGATATCGGTCCACGTAAAAAATGTTTTCAATCGAGTTTTCAGAAGCTCAGGTTTTGCCGCAAATACACCAGAAACAGAAATAAACCCTCACACCCCCTAAAAGCCAAACCATTCTTTACTAAAAATTAGAAATTACATGCAAAACATTTCACTCCAGGAGTTGCATCCGATGCAGAAAGAAACTATTTATTCCGACTTTTAGAAGCAGAGAAATCGGGGAAAACCTAATTAAACTTTGCGCCCACTAGCTGAAAATCTATGCACTACTTGAAAAAGAGACTGTATCTAAAATAGAGTTTGATATAAATAGCATCAAGAGGAAAAATAATTTTTTTCAGTCGAAAATTAAGTAACTGCAAAAAATTTGAAATTTCATCTGTTAAATTTGTTTTGCGGTTAACACGCTAAGTGTACATTGTTTTGTGTGCTTGTAATGATAGTGTTCGCTTTTTATTTTCAAGTTCTTCTAACGCAGTGGTTGAAATGTTTTTACATGCAAAATAAACTCTATTTTTTAAACTTTCAATAATGAGTCTGTCTGAAATTGATTTCTTTCCTACGGTGATTTCTTCATCGCTTCACGAATCACCATTTTTGTCCTGAATGTTCTTCACTATATCCACTTCTGTGTTTAGTAACTTTACAGAGAGTTCCTGACTAATGTTTACATAATTTTGTAAAGAAACACCAGAGGCGATGTCTCCTTTCTCGCTCTGATGACTCCAAGGTTTAACATCTTTATCACGTTTATTCCCTCTACAAACGATCTCATTTGCAAACGCATCTTCATTGTTCACCTGGAAGACATTTCCAAATCCGGCTTGTTTCCAGCAGCACATTTTAACAAATCACATGCCATCTAACGTCGATAACTGTTGCCTCGTCGTTTTCGAAATTAATTAGAACTTTTAGAAGTATACTTTTCTGTAATGAACTTTCAGTGTTCTATTGTTCTCAGATCCAATGGTTGTAGCTTTCTTGCAATAATCGGGGAAGAAGATTGTAGGCAGTTCAATTGTTTATAATGAGAAAAATGTTCCTTTTTTTTTCCCCTCTTCATCATCGATGGTCTTTATCCAGAAGATATATATGTGGAAGTGTGGTTGGGGAGGAAGTAAAAAATAATTTAAAATTTTGTCTTTATGCAAATGGATCTGTCTGTAAGGGTAACCACGAAGTGTTGTCAATAAGCGATATTTATCCCCTTGCCTTCCTATGAAACACGGAGGGCAGAAAACTGAGTGAATGTGTCACATATTTTGCCTATTGTTAACCGTGCTGAGCTCTGATATACTCGTATGAGGTTTCTACAAAACGTTATCCGTAATATGCGGTTTAAATAACAAAGGGAAATGTTACGAAATTCTAGGAATATATAAAAACTCCCATTTATGCGGAACTTCGTAAAACGCGAGCTCGTCATACGAGGGTCATAACAAAAGTTATGCACACGTTAATCTAAAACGGAAGCGGATGAATCAATCGGCAATCTGATTGCGTCGCTGATTGTCAGACTCTCAGAAACGCAGTGGTGGCAGAACGACGCGCTATCATTTGCTGTGTGGACGTGGGAGGGTTTGGAAATGGGAGCGTGCAGTTTCTCATGTCGACGCACGGCGTTGGTCCAGCGCTCGTACGTGATAATAGAAACTCTGTGGGGGAAAAACTCCGACACAGATAAACACTGAAGTTTATGGGGAAGAAACTCTTGATCGAAGCACAATTCCTCAGGCCGACCTCAAACGGCGACAGACAAAACATCTGTCGCCATTGTTGCAACGCTTGTCGAAGAGAATCGCCGTTTGACAGTCGAGCAGATTGCTCATCGGGCAAATTTGTGCACCATGTCTGCTCACCAGATTCTGACCAACTCACTGAGAAAAATAAAAATCGCCGCTGGGTGCCCCATCAACTCACCCTTGAGCAGAAGGCAGCCAGAGTGAGCATCGCACAGGATCACCTCCCCAGGTTCGAAAGCGAGGGAAACACCTTCCTGAACAGAATTGTCGCAATTGAGGAGACTTGGACCCGTGATTTTCAGCCAGAACTGAAGTCACGATCAGCGAAATGGAGGCATCCAATTTCCCCACGCCCCTCAAAGTGTCGTCGGCAACAATCCAAAGTGAAGCAAATGATTATTTCTGTGTACGATGGCCAAGGTGTTGTTGTCTTTGATCGAGTGCCGGTAGAGAAAAATATCGATGTACAATATCATCGTGACTTTCTGAGGACAAAGTTGAGACCGGAAATTCGTCAACTGTCTAAACTTGTTGGAAGCGGGTGCGATCTTGCTGTATGACAACGCATTTTTTCATGGTGTAGCGTCGGTACCGGGTCTTTCGTCGAAATCCCACACACCATACAGCCCTGATCTCAGTCCACCCGACTTTGACCTTTTTCCAAAGTTAAAAGGCGCCTCCGTGGCATTTGCTACGAATCGCTGGATGACCTGTCATTGGACGTTACGCGAGTAATACGACAGCTGAACAAAGATGGCGTACTACGGGGCATCCAGGACCTACCTCACTGCTGGCAAGTTGTCAGTAGCAGCGGAGGGGAGTACATTGAACGGCAATAAGGTAAGTTTTCTCCATTACTTCACACTTTTGTCAAAAATGAACAGTGTGCAGAACTCTTGTTAGGACCCCGTATCTGGGTTCCATTGTATTTGCAAGCTTTGAAACATTACAGCTTGCGACAACGGCAAGCAATCATTTAAACCTAATCTAAAGTATTCAGCAAGTAATATTAATTCTCCAAAGTTATTTAAATATCTATACAAATACGGAGTGAACGATTTGATAGGTAATTTGCATCTCATTACTGTTTCATATTCGAAAAGATAATTTTATCTTTAAAAACTGTTTCCAATGGTTACATAGCACGCTTCGTCCCTAATTCCGAAGGAAGTTACCTTTTTCGCCATGGTAAGCACGCAACGTAGCTTTGTCGCCATGAAAAAAGGTTGTTTTAATCTGAAACATGCGCAGCAGCAAAGCTTTTACAGGTGCATTAATTATATACTGTATATGCCAAATAAAAAATCGATAACATTTTTTAATGAAACATCATTAAAAATCAGTACCAGTTAGATTTCTAAAAAAGCTGTTGTAATTAATCTCAGGAGACTTTACAAGGTAAGAAAGAAGAGCTGATACAACGAATGGGCAAACACGAGAGACAGAACTAATTCGTTAAAGAATGACTTTTTCGATAAACTGAACACCTGAATTTGATTAACTAGGCATGAAGAACCCTGAAAAGTTTTCTACTATTGTAGAACGCACACCGTGAGAAAGAACTGATGCTTGAACTTTTCGCTCGAACTAGCAGATCCGTATGATTCTACAAAGTTCGCTTGCTGGTGGGCAAGACTTATTCGTGTGACTGACGTGCTTCTCTATACTAATGATGTGACTGATCAACTGAAAAGGAGTTTCGTATCAGGAATCTTACACTTTCGATCAAGCGAATAATATTTATTGAATCAATATTCCGAAAGAAAAAAACATACAGTACAGCCTAATTATTTTCCAGGTTTCTAGAATAGAAAAATAAGCAGAGCAAGTTCTTTCCCTTCACATTCTACAAAAATATGCATTCTTCAGAATTCGTTCAGCCGCAAATTTAAAACTCCACTTCATTTTTAATAAATGCAAAGATGAAGTAAAATAGGTTAAAAATAAAAAACCAGGCAAATATAGTACTTTGAACATTTCCGAAATCGTTTAATCTAAACTAGCAATGACACCGATATGTTCCTAAACAGAGCACCGTACGAAAACTCTTTACAAAATCTTGAAATGTTTCGTAAATTCCGAATTACCCAGAATATTCATTTCTTACAATTTCTTATATGGGTTGTTGAAAATTTACAAACATGCTGAAACTCAAAGAAGAAAGGAAGCTCCTTAACTTAATTCAAGAAAACTGTGTTTCATTTATATTCTACAAACTATTGACATAGCATCATAATATGAATGAGCAAACTTATAACTGACTCTTAAGAAACGAATGAGTGAACTTGTAATTGGCCAATGAGAAAGGAATGAGCAAACTTATTACTGACTCATGAGAACGAATGAGCAAACTTATTACTGACTCATGAGAACGAATGAGCAAACTAATAACACTAGTTAGCATATTTAAACTTTGTTTTTATAACATAAGTGAAATGAGATGCTTCTAACTAATTTCGGGGTGCTGAATTCAAATATGACTGCAAAACCTCTCCATCACTTACAGTTTTTTGTGTATGAACATATGCCATATTTACACATATATACAATGCAAGATGTACACAATACAGCTTCATATTGTAATTTATTACAGCTTCGATTGTTATGTATTACAGCATTTATGTGTCATGTCAGCTATAGAATTAGTGTTACAAAGTATAAATACCATATTCATATATCACTGTATATGAGACAGCAAAAGAAAAAAGAAATAGAGTAAACAATATTAACACAAATGTACGTGTATGCACACATACTCGTATACCCGTATAAGTAGTGCATTTTTATCACGTCTTTTGTAAAAAAAGATCGTGCTTATGTTACCGGTTTATCCGTCCGTCCCTCAGTCCGTCTGTACCCACGATATCTCTGCAACTATTAGTCCGATTTGAAAAATTCTTTTTGCATTGGGAAGCTTGAAATATGCGAATGAAGATCCTTTACTTCTTCTTTTTTTTTACGATGTACAATTTCGCCGCTAGAGGGCGTAAATGCAGATGTTGTCGAATTCAAAAATACGTTTTGTTCCACATATTTGTTTCTGAACATTTGATTGAAAAAATTATTTTATTTTTCGATTCCATTTATGTCGAAGAGTATTTTAGATATAGTTACTTTTTCAAATTACGCATAGATTTTCCACTAGGAGGCGTAAAAGTAAATTACATTTTCCCCGATAACCCTTCTTCTAAAACTCCGATTTGAAAACTTTTCCTTCAGCGGATACACCTCATAATTGTTTCCAATGTGACATGACTTTCATATAATTTTAAAAATTTTCAGTAATTCATGGACTTTCCGCTAGGGGGCGTAGAGGTAAATCGCATTTCCCTTTATATCTCTGCTTCTAAATCTCCGATTTCAACAATTCTTTCTGCACCGGATACAGCTCCTGATGGCAAATCATTTGCACGTAATTTCTAATTTTTGTAAAAAATGGTTCGGCCACCAGGGGCGTAAGCCTTAATTTCCGCTTCTGATGTATTTGCAGCAAAATCTGCGCTCCTAAAATCTCGACTGAAAAAATATTGCTTGTGGATCGATACTACCGACGTCGATAAACATTTTAAGGACATTTTCTTTTTTAAATAATGCATGGTTTCTACGCCAGGGGGCGTAGATACATATCTTATTTTTGTCAATATCTCTCCTACTAGTCCGATTTGAAAAATTCCTTCTTTGTTGGATAGTGTTTTCGATGCGAAATGTTTTTCCTATAAATTCAAAATTTTCAAGTAAATCATAGATTTTCCGCTAGGGGGCGCAAAGGTAAATTGCGTTTTCTGCGTCATTTCTGCTGCTAAAGCTCCGATTTGAAGAATTTTTCCTGTATCGCATACAACAGCTGATGGAAAATACTCTTCATGTAAATTCTAATGTTTGGTAAAGAATGGTTTAGCTACCAGAGGGCATAAGTGTTAATTTCTGCTTCTGATGTATTTGTAGCAAAAGCTGGGGTCCTGAAAACTCGACTAATTTTTTTTTCTTGGACCAATACCGCTCATATGGAAAAACCTTTTGATAATACTTCCTCCCTAAAACAATGTAGGGTTTTCCCACTAAGGGACGTAAAGTCACATCTTATTTTTGTCGATATCTCTATTTCTAAGAGGTTGATTTGAAAAATTATTTCTGTATTGGAGAGCGTTCCCGGTGCGAAATGTTTCTCATATGAATTCATGTTTTTCTTAACGCACAAGTCTGCAACCAGAGGGCGTAAGCCCGCGATTCCGTTTACAGCAATATCTGAAGGATTAAAAATCAGACTGAAGAACTTCTTTTTTCCGTCAGATACTATTGTTTTCCATACCTGTTCCATTGACTTTGAATAGCTTTGAAACATTTAATTTGCGTCAGAACGGTTTCAAAAGACGTGTTTATTACCTCCGAAAATTCGGTGTCATCTTTCTTGTTTCTTTTATGTATCGTGTTGTCCTCCTTCTGCAAAAGCGAGCAGTAAGCACTTATCATTGAGGGATCCCCGTCTGCCTCGATAACTCTCCTTCATCGTTCGGATATCTTGGCAGTGGCGGCTTTTCAGGGGAAGTAGGTGAAGTGCCTTTTCACCTATTTAACTTAAAATAAAGTTTTATTCAGTAAATTGTATAATACATTCTTTTTTGCTTCTATTGTGTTACAAAATACTCAAAATTTTGATTAGATATCAATTCACATAGCGCGTTCAATACAGTAAACAAGTCCTCATACGCAAAACAATGCAAATGTAGAGCCGAAATGAAAACCCTTGGAAGTCTGCAACTTTCGACCGAGTTGCTATGGTAACCGTGACGTCAAATTCCCCTATCTGCTGCGCAAGTAAAGTATTTTAGCTTTGGGCGCCGTGGCTCTGCATTTGAAGTCGTGACTTTCGAAGGAGATCACGGTGAAACGGGACGGTTTACCCAGGGTACCTTGCAATCCACTAGGTCTTTTTCCTTGCGGTTTTGTTGTACATGCTTTCCGAAAGGGATTTGTTTTTTCGTGCTTTGTGATTATTTGTCAAACAGTTTGGCTGTTACTGTAGTTTCGTGCACAGTTTAACAGTTAGTGACAGATTTAATTAAAGTATGTAACCTGTGAACGACATTGTTTGTAATTTATTAAAAACTCCATTTAATCGGTGGAAAGATAAAAGAGACATTTTACTTCAAGGACGACCGACGGATTCACTGACAATTGCTGCCAAAAAAGAAATCAGGAAAAGCGGTAAATCTTACAATATTAATTTTAAAAATTGTTCGTTTACTGAATATAAATGACTTTGTAGTACTTCTGTGTTACAAAAATTATTTTGTTGGCCCTACTTACTTTTCAGTAACAAACATTCGGCCTGGAATAAAGACGGATTCTCAGATTTATTAAATATAACATGCTCGCTTCATAAACATGGTGATTCTAGCGAACACCTGATATGCGAGTTAATGCAAAGGAATTTTGAAAGAAAATCAGAACACCATTGCCGATGCCCTGAGGAAGAATGCTAGCCTTTTGAAAATGCATTTCAACGAAAGCGTTCGTTTAAATAGATTTTTCCTGCAGACTGTGATTGATGTAGTATTATATTTGAGCAAACAAGAACTACTATTCCGTGGCCATGACGAAAGCATGGACTCGATAAATCGTGGAAATTTCAAGGAATTACTTTCATTGTTGATATCAAGAAGTCTTTTAGAAATTCAAAATCAATACGAAAAGATAAAAAATGTATTCACAGGCTACTTAAAAACTATTCAAAATGAATGAATTGAATGTATTTCTGAATATATAAACCATCACGTTAAAAATGAAATAAATGAAGTTCAATGCTTTTCTATTCAAGTAGATGACACCAGAGATATAAATTCAGACTTCTCAGTGCTCTTTAATACTAAAATTTGTTGATTCGGAAGGTACATTGGCTGAGCCATTTTTGGGCTTCCACGACGTGAATGGAGATCGAACGTCAGAAGCTTTATACAAAATGCTAGACAAAATTTTGGAACAATTCGATTATCAACAGAAATTAATAGAACAAAGTTACGATGGGGCAAGTGTAATGTCTGGACACTTGAATGGGCTCCAGAAAAAATGATGGATAAAGCTTCTCAAGCTTTTTTGTTCATTGCTTAGCACATCGTTTGAACCTTGTATTACAGCAGAGTTTTTCAAAAATTTCAAAGTGTTGTATATTTTATGCAAGATTCAGTGGAATTCCTTCGTTTTTTCACCACCACGTCTAACTGGGATTATCAACTGTAACTGTTACTGCTCAAGGCTCTGTCACTTCGGCGATCACTACGGGGATTCGCGTACAAGAAAAATGCCACCTTTCGTCGTTAGAGGGTGCAGACTCCGACCCCAGTTAATGTTGTTTTTTTTTTTTTTTTTGCTGATCGTAATTAGTTTTTCATGTGCCGTCCTGTTTAAACGTGCATTATAGCGAAGTAAATTGAGTCTGTTTTTAATCTATTTTCATGAAGTTAATCATTCAGTTAAGCAACTGCATGAACGCAAAATAAAGTGCAGAATTTATTTTATAGCTTATATCGTACTCAAATTGCAAATGTTTTCTTGATTGAATTCAGTAGCTACCATGGTGTACTGCTGTGAACATTATTGTAACTCCAAAAAAGGGAAAACCAAAGGTTATTGAGTATCTTCGGTTATTGTGTGGCCAAGTCACACAAAAACCGAACAATAACCTTAGACCCAGAGGAGAGTTTCTGATTCGGAAAGTTTGGAATTGCCAGATTGCTGAGTTGGCGTTCCAGTTAGGCTTATCGGTTCGATCACACACACTGCTTGGGCGATGTTTCCTATTGCAATTCCGTTTCAATTCGATTATTTCTGATACATTTTTTATCAGATTGCCATACTTTGAATGTTTTTTCTCTATGTTTATCGTGTGGCTTCGCCACATGAATTGTAAACTTTGTGATTGCGATTTTTCTAGTTTGGATTTTGAAAAATAGGTAAGCCGTTTATCAATTAAATATCGAGTATAAATTAGAGTTTTTATGTAGTCATTGCTGTATTTCGAGAAAATAGTTGCTTCAAGAAAAGTATTGTTTGCGTTTCTATACTTTGAAATTCCGAAAAAACTTTATTTTCTCACATTTAACGACAAAAGTGCTCGATTTGTTTCACCTTTTGAGAAAAAAATGTCTACATGGGAAATTTCCAGGGAAAAAAATTCCTAAAAAGGTTTTTCTGAGACATTCTGAATTCTTGCTATACCAGACTTGTTCCACTAGTAATATAATTTTAGACTGGTAAAGTATAAGTCTTCCAATCGTTAAATTTACAGAGACTCCGGAGGAGGAAGAGAATGCTAGTGAGATATTATCTGTAACAACCTTGTGTGTCGATACACTGTAATCCAATATGGTACATAATATTTGGACAATGCAATCAAAAATAAAACTAAGCACTCATATTAGATATCTACTTTTTAAAATTTCGCACAATATTATCCCAACAAGAAAATGATTGTATCGAATTAAACAAATATCTAATCCTAACTCTAACTACTGTGGCTCAGAAGAAACTCTTCAACATTTATTTATAAATTGCATATTTGAAAAATAGATCTGGACGTGTTTACAACAATACTTAAATTTTAGACATAAATTTACTGCACACCATTTTGTATCATGTACCTCTAGACTGCTCTGAATCTAAAAACCTAACAATTCATTATTTAATAGCAATAACAAAACGTAATATATGGAAAAATCGAAATGCCTTATCTTACGAACAAAAATCAAAAAATATGGAGCAGATTAAACTAGCTATTAAATGTGATCTCAGAAGAATACTGGCGTTTACAACTAGAACGTTTACAGCTCACAAAGCTTTCAATAAGTGGAGTGTATTAGCACCAGTATTATATCAAAAAGGAACCAAAGTACTAAATAAAATAATGGAATAAAACATTTAAAATATTAATGGTAAAAATGCGAAATATATTAAAACTGAAAAGTATAAATTAGTAAACTAAACTCTTAAACACATATAATTTTTGTTTCCGATATGGTGTCAGTATTTTATTGGAAACATAAAAATATAATAGTAAAATTAACGGATGGTTTAGTGGTTAGCAGTTCAGACTATCGATGCAAGGTCCCCAGGTTCAAGCCTGGGCTGATTGTTTACTCTAATTTTTGCTATTTTTTTATCTGAAATGCCTTTAACAAGAACATCTTACTAAGTATATGTAGAGTGTTCAAAAAGGTGATTTCTAAATAAAATGTATACTTCCGGTAACAAGCGGAAACCCTTTTGCAGGCTCCCACCCTCTCAGTTGGCTGTCTGCTCTGTCTGGAATGATGAGAAAATGACCATTTTTAAAGGATCCTCTAATAATAATAATAATAATAATAATATAAACCATCTGCTGTACATGGATGACCTCAAAGTGTATGCAAAAAGTTCCGCCGAACTTGAAACATTGCTGCATACAGTGCAAATATTTAGTGATGATATACAGATGGAATTTGGACTGGAAAAATGTGCAGTACTATCCATGCGCCGGGGAAAAGTCCAGAATATAGATGGAATAGAACTAGAAAATGGTAATATAATTAAATCATTGTCAGATAATGAAAATTATAAATACCTTGGAATTCTTGAATCAGATAACATCTTACATACAAAAGTCAAAGGTCTGACTCAGAGTGAGTATATCAAGAGAGTAAGAAAAATATTGAAATCAAAACTAAATGGTGGAAATACAATCAAACCCATAAATACATAGGCCATTCCAGTAATTAGATATCCAGCTGGAATCATTGATTGGACTCAAAGTGAATTAGAAGTACTGGATCGAAAAACTAGAAAGTTATTGAACATGCATCACGCACTCCATCCAAAAAGTGATGTTGACAGATTGTATTTACCTCGGAAGATTGGAGGCAGAGGGCTACTACAAGTACAACAGGTAGTAGAGGAAGAAAAAAGAAGCCTGAATGATTACGTCAACAGAAGCAGAGAAAAGCTACTTCAAGCAGTGAATAATGAAAATATCTTTAAAACAACAGAAAACAAGGCTGAATACAAGAGGAAACAGTTTGAAAGCAGATTAGACGGCTGGAAGAACAAGCCACTGCATAGACAATTTCTAAAGAATATTGATGGGAAAAGTGACAACAACTTGACTTGGGCATGGCTGAAAGCGGGTTCCATCAAGAAAGAAACAGAAGGTCTGATTTTTGCTGCACAAGAACAGGCATAGCAAACAAATGTTATGAAGGCTAAAATCCAGAAAGTCAGTGATAATCCAAAGTGTCGACTTTGTCAAGAAGAAGATGAAACTGTGTCTCATCTAATATGTGAATGTAGCAAAACTGCACAGACAGATTACAAAGTTAGACATGACAGGGTTGCACAATTGATTCATTGGTCATTGTGCAGAAAGCACAATCTGTCAGCATGGAAAAACTCATGGGAACACAAGGCTGAGAAAGTCTTAGAAAATAATGAAGTCAAGATCTTGTGGGATTTCAGAATTCAAACCGATCGACACATAGAACATAATACACCAGACATAACAGTCATAGGAAATCGGAAAGTCCGGCTAATTGATATAGCGATCCCTGGAGATGCCAGAGTCAATGAAAAAGAATTGGAAAAAATGACTAAATATAGAGACCTGGCCATAGAAGTTACCCGGTTATGGACTAAACACACAACGGTAGTCCTCATTGTCATCGGGGCACTTGGAACAATGTCAAAAAATTTTATGAATCATTTTGAAAAATTGCAGCTTTCTGATATGCCACCTACAGAAATGCAGAAGACAGCTTTACTTGGGACATCATATATTTTACGCCGATTCTTGACTGATACCCAGGTCTCCGGTGGAAACTCGTATCAGTTCAACAATACCAGTCAATGATAATTTGCTGTTTATTTTGTTTGTCAGAGGCTGTGATTCGTATATTTCAAATACAGAAAATAATAATAATAATAATAATAATAATAATAATAATAATAATAATAATAAAAGTATCCACTAAATGTCTTAATTTACTAAAAGGATGTATAAATGTGTGTTTAAATGGAAAATTAGGTAAAAGATTAATAGATTCCTAAACAATATGTTATACACTTTTTTCTTTAAAATTCTGCGTAAGAGAGTCAAGTAAATTGCCCATTTTTCCCATCACCATTTTTGTAATGAGAAGCTGGTGTCAGAGTTTGAATTGTATATGAACAGTAGTTCTTGTAATTCTCTGCAGATGTTTTGTATGTTCAGTTCCATATTTCCGGAAATACAGTTTTAATGGTTTTTTTAAGTGTATACGAACTACGCAATTAACACCTTTTAAACTACAAAAATTTAATTGGTTAATAAATATTTTAATGTAATAAAAAAAAACAATCTTCAGCGAGAGTTCGTTACTGTTGTGGTAATTACAAATTAGTTTATCTCATCTATCCGTTTCATTACTCCATCCCATGGAACATTAGGTTAGCTCTTTTGTAAAATTACGAATTCGTTGTTTTTTTAGCTGCTGAAGAAATTTAATAGCAAGACAATTCAAATGACTTCTCATCTAACGCTTGTTTATTTACATGTCAAAATATTTCACACAAGGCCCTACGAAACGAATGGATGAGATTCCGCACCCACGAAATTCCAGTTGGAAATTTTCCCGACAAGAATCGTTAGGGGACGGCGTTCAGCGTCACGGTGGCAGAAATATGAAACACTACCTGTACGTTGACGGATAAGGAGTGACGGAGCCTTGAGCAGTAACATCAATAGTTGATGATCCCAGTTAGCCGTGTCACCACTCAGTGAAGCGATCTTATACAGCCACATCTACAACCGCAATACGCATACCAACCATAGCAGAAACTCGTTGGTCCTCCACTTCGAAGTTAGTAACTGTTGAAGATTGGGATAAATTGAAGGAAGAATTCAAATTTCTGACAAATAGTGAACAATCAGACAAAAAATCAATTTAACTTGAAAAGGGTTTTTTTAACGATATGAACACTTTTGAATTTACATTTTTGGCAATAGTATTTAATGAAATTTTTGGCCCCACCGATCTATTCGAAATTTTGCAGAAAAAATCACTAGACCTAAACTACTGTGTAACTCAAATTAAAAAACTCGTGAAATTTTGAAGTATTTGAAACACTAGAAAAGCTCGCAAAATCACAGAAATAAGCAGATCTAAACGGGAATATGCTGCTCTTACACAAGAAACAATGTTTCAAAATTATAAACAATTGTATTTTGAAATTTTAGACCACATAATTATGGAAATGGATATAAGATTTGAAGACTGAAAAACTTCAATTTGTTTGTCTTGCTGACACAACCGAATTCGAACAATTTAATTCAAGCTTTCCCTCTCACGCTTTTGAAACTCTGTATTTTTACCGAAAAATATTTAGTAAAATCCAGCGCCTTAAAAATGAACTGAGTCTTGTGTATGCCAACGAAAAATTAAGGAATATATCGACTCAAGAACTTCTTCGAGTGCTTCATGAAGATAAGGGAATTTTTACAGAAGCTTATAAATTGGTTGCCCTTATTTTAACCATTCCATCTGCAAGTGTGTCGGTGGAAAGAAGTTTTTCTTGCATTAAAAGAATGCAAACTTACTCAAGAAACACTATTTCTCAAGATAGACTTGCTTCTTTGGCAAATATTTCTATTCAGAAAGATATTTTATTGTTGCTCACGAAGAAACAACCATTCTATGACGACATAATCGACAAATTTGCAGCTTTAAAAGGAAGAAGAATTGATCTAATATACAAAAAATAGGTCAGTCCTCATATAGTGATTTTCATTGAAGACAGTAGATATCTTTTCGTATTGCTCTTGCAGCTCTTCACCTAATTTTTTCAACCACGAGCCGCCAATATATCTTGGTTGAACCTTTCTTCTTGTTCATCGTCGACTGCTCCTGGGTTGTTAGGAAAGAAGTCCAGATGCTAATGGAGAAATGTATTTTTAAGGACATCCGGCACCAAAGGTTTTTATAGTTCTTGAGAAGGTTGCGCATCAGCTGTTTGTAGTTGCTCTCTTTTTGGTTACCGAAAAAATTCTCGACCACAGATGTCAAAGATTGACATGCGACGAACTCCGTGTTGTTTAACTTTTCGGTAAAAACAGAATCACGCAGTAGTTTCCGTATCTGAGGACCAACTGTGGCGTACTACAGAGGTGAAAAATGTGTCAAGACAACAAATCTCTAGTGAGACATTCTGTCCGCGAAACTCAGTTGGGAGAGCGACTTACTCCGGAGTGAGGGGACACGGACAAACTTACGTTTTCACATTGGCGCCCGATTGTGGAAAATGGATCCACTAACAGTGGGATTCTTCGAAAAATGTGTGATTTTTGTTCCACACGCTGTTTGGAATTAATGAAAAATTCCTACTTCGCTTCAAAGAAGAAAAAATTAAGAGGGGAGATGAGGTGACGTACTAAAGAGGTGAAAACATATGTCAAGACGACAAATCTGTAGCGAGACATTCTGTCCGAGTAGCTGAGTTGGGAGAGCGACTTACTTCGGAATGAGGGGACACGGATTCGATGCTCGTCGCTGACAAACTGGTGTTTTCACACAAGGAAGATGCCTTCTTTGAGTTTTGTATCATTTAATTGTGGAAATGTTTGCTTTAAGTGCAAAAATTCTGGGCCAGATTTGTCCGTAGCCTTCACAAAGTTTTTCGTCAGCCCCAGTTTGATAGGAAGTGGTGAAAGCAACACATCAGAGGGATTCACTAGAGGCTTGTGACGAACGTTTCTCTCTCCAGGAATAAAAACATCTCGTTTAGGCCAGTCTGTCCGTTCGGAGTGTTCTGCTATGGCCCACATACAAAGAAAACAACAAAATTTGGTGAAGCCACTTTGAAGCCTGAGCAAGAGTGATATCACTTTCAGATCCGCACATATTGACCACTTAAACTGGTCATATTGTATTGCAGTGAACATTTTGCCCATGCTTTCATATGTCTCCTTCATTCCTACAGCATGTATTACTTGGATTGGAAGGCTCCTGGTTTCCGTTGGACAAAAGGACAGTTTTTAAACAAACCTTGGATGAGTTGATAAATTGAGATCATTCCGTAGGATCATGAGATATTCCTAATTCTGTCATTAGCCCCGGAATGTCTGAACAAAAGCACATACCATCCTGCATTTCATAGAAAGAACATAGACCCAAATTTCTATTTCTAAACACAGACGTGCATGTACTTTTTACTAGCAAGTTCCACTCTTGCAGTCAGGAACCTAAAAGTTCAGCTTGTTGTTTGGAAAGATGTAGGTCTCGAACGAGATCATTCAGTTCATTTTGCTCAGTTAAGTGGGGCTCGTCTAAGTATTTAGGAGTATATGTAGGATCCAGATCTCCATTCTTCATTGGATGAATTTGAATTTATCTCTTCATACTTGTAGTTCAATGGAAGATCTTCCCCATGTGGAACAAGCCTTCAGGCTGATGACAAATTTGGATACTATATTTTACCTTTATTCTTCTTTGAAAAGCGACTGGCTAAACAAATATAACAACCTTCCACGTGATCAGTTGGCTCACGCCAAATCATCGGAACTGCAGAAGGCATGGATTTCAGTTTGCCTTTCAACCATCACTCTGGCCAACATAGCAGAAAACGCAGCAGCCATGTGTAATCCAGGATTTATTTTGATCTCCAACATGGCATCCAAAGCACAAATAGTAATTTTCCCTCACAGTCTTTGTCAATGGACAACTCTGCGATTTTATAATATACTGTACGCACTCATAGATAGCAAAACTTATCCGGAACATTAATACATCCGCGACGATCCCTTTTCTTCATTTCGCCAACTTTTGCTCATAAACATGAAGCACGTGTTTCTCTTTCAATGTAAAAAAACAGCAATGGCGGTTCAGTTGCGATTACATATTCTCTACTTTTGAAAAAATCGTGTTCACACCCAAAACATGTCCGGTGACAAAATATGACTATAAAAAAATGTAGTCTCCTTTTACATGCCTACAAGCACTAATGTCGAATAATACTACATATTTAATGCCCCATAAAGAAATGTGACGTGACGGCCATTTTTTAAGGTCAGATCCGAAATCAGCACCCAAAAAGTTGTTAAATACAGTTACACTTTTTCATGTTATAAAAACCATGTAGACCAGTGTGATTGACTCATAAGAAACGAATGGGAGAACTTAACTGACTCATAAAAAATGAATAAGCGAATTTATGATTGCCTCATTTATATATATAAAGAAAACTAAAGACACAGGAAGAAAACTCTTTGACTTAATTCAAGAAAACTGTCGTACACAATTGCGAAACGAATTTTCCCGAAGAAGTAAGTCTTTATAAATACATGCCAGGCATTGTAAAGTTATTACTGGCATACTTTCACCTTATTCCATGTCGCCCCTTCCTTCAGAAAACTTGAAAAGTTTCATCGTCCTGAAGTGGGGATAGAACCCGTACCTCCCGATTTTGCGGTCGAGCATGCTAGCCAGTACACTACCCAGGACAAGGAAATTCGAACCAACTGAACATATATATCTCAGAATCTTCAGACTTTGCGCTTGTCGAAGCTATTCCTGTCCCATCGTAGCGTCTCACGACCTTTTCACACATCCAGGGTCGAATGTACGTCACAAATTCCAGGGTAGAAAGTTCTTTTTTTTTTTTTTTTTTTTTTTTTTTGATTGGAGGTTTAACGACCACCGTGAGCAACTCAATGGGCTATAAGCAGTCGCCCGTCCCTAATTTAGGGTCACTGTTTCCAGGGAAGGGAGAGAGCCAGTGCCGTAAGACAAACACAACATCCATGCCTCACCGGGATTCGAACCCAGACCCCTTTCGGACGAATGATCAGAAGCCATCGCCTTAGACCACTGCGCCACCGGGGGCGGCAGGGTAGAAGGTACATCATATATGATTGGGAAACGAATTTCCACGAAAATATCATTCTTACCCTATCTTTAACTGACTCATTGTTCACAACTGACGCATGGCCGCCCCGGTGGCGTAGTGATCTAAGCGATGGCCTCAGATCATTCGTCCGAAATGGGCCCGGGTTTGAATCCCGGTGAGGCATGGATGTTGTGTTTGTCTTACGGCACTGGCTCTCTCCCTTCCCTGGAACCAGTGACGCTAAATTAGGGACGGGCGACTGCTTATAGCCCATTGAGTTGCTCACGGTGGTCGTTAAACCTCCAATAAAAAAATAAATAAGTAAATAAAAAAGCTGACGCATTATTCTCAGGCCGATATACTGAGTGGCCACTTTATTATGACCACCTGACAGTTTTAAGCAAATGAGCTATGGCTTCACGCTGTTGCCGCCAGAGGGCGAGGCTAGTATAAAAAGGGAAAGCTTAGTGCTTCATACAGTAGTAGAAGTGATTTTTGGGTGACGAGATGGGTTAAAAATGCGATTTGACGGACTTTCAACGTGGGATAATTGTAGGTCCTCGGAGCCATGGAGCGAGTATCACTGAAACCGCTGCATTCGTGAAATGTTCCAGAGTATAACGAAGTAAATTTCTCCGTCATTTCTGTCCACGCCAGGATTCGAACCCGGATCCCCTTATTCCGGAACAAGTCACTCTACCAATTGAGCTACGCGGACGTTTTATTCTGATTCCTATCTGCCTTTATGTCGTGCGCGTCCTTCTGGCAGGTACGTCACATCTCCTGGTACGTTACATCATCTCCCCCTTATTTTTTTTTTTTTATTTTTTTTTCGAAGTGCTGGAGAAGGGATTCTCTTATTTTTCCTATCTCGCGGTGTGGAAAGAACATCACACCAATGCGAGATTTTGAACGGTCGGGTCATCCGGATAGTTCGGGCGCCATTATAACGAAGTAAATTTCTCCGTCATTTTTGTCCACGCCAGGATTCGAACCCGGATCCCCTCATTCCGGAATAAGTTACTCTACCAATTGAGCTACGCGGACGTTTTTCCTGACTACTATTTGCCTTTATGTCGTGTGCGTCCTTCTGGCAGGTACGTCACATCTCCTGGTACGTTACAAGAGCAGCTGTTGTTAAAGTGTTTAAAGACTGGACTGTCAGCCAAAAAACTGGGTCTCCACGTGCAACGTGTAGTCGTCATCGACTAGTGACTGCTCGGACGGAACGGAGAGTGTCCAGACAACAGAAGGGCAACAGTGCAGCAAATTGCAGACCATCTTAATCAAGGATCCCCTCAATGTATTCCTGGCATGCTTTGGGCCTAATAATTCGTGTTGATCAACGTCTAAGTGGCACATCATATCTAAACATCGTTGCGGACCAAGTGCATCCTGTCATGGGGATGGTTTATCCCAATGGCGATGGCTACTTTCAACCATAGTGCCTGTATTGTACAGAATTGGATCCCAATGGCGATGGCAACGCTTCCTGCCATAGTGCCTGTATTGTGCAGGATTGGTTTCCGGAACATGCCGGTGAGTTTACTTTGCTTAAGTGGCCTCCGCAATCTCCAGATCTCAACCCCATTGAGAATTTGTGGGATGAAGTTGAACGAGCCATCAGACAGCTGGATGCACAATCCTGCAATCTCACACTCCTGGAAAGGGCTATTCATCAAGCATGGTCCCAGATTCCACAAACCACCTATCAACATGTCGTGGCGTCAATGCCACGAAGAATCGATGCAGCATTAAAGGCAAAAGGTGGCCCAACGAAGTACTGAGGGGGTGGTCATAATAAAGTGGCCACTCAGTGTATAACTGACTCATTATTCACAGTTTCCGGAATAAGGTGAAAATATGCCAATAATAACATTACAATGCCTACCATGTATTTATGAAAAATTATTTCTTCATGGAAATTCCTTTCCCAATTGTATATGATGTACTTTCTACACTGGAATTTGTGACCTACATTCGACCCTGAATGTGTGAAAAGGTCGTGAGATGCTACGATGTGGCCGGAATAGCTTTGACTAGCGCAAAAAATCTGAAAATTCTCAGATATGAATGCTCAGTTGCTTGGAATTTCCTTGTCCTGGGCAGCGTAATGATTAGTATGCTCGACCGGAAATCGGGAGGTGCGGGTTCGATCCTCGCTCCAGGACGATGAAAATTTTCAAGTGTTCTGAAGGAAGTGGTGGCATGGAATGAGGTGGAAATATGCCAATAATATCAAGAAAACTGTGTTTCAATTTCATTTGCACAAAGTATTGACATAGCGTAATATGAACGAGCAAACTTATAACTGACTCATGAGAAACGAATAAGAAAACTAATAACTGACTCATGAGAAACGAATAAGAAAACTAATAACTGACTCATGAGAAACGAATAAGAAAACTAATAACTGACTCATGAGAAACGAATAAGAAAACTAATAACTGACTCGAATGAACAAACGTATAGCTGGCTCATTAGAAACGAATGAGCATACTTATAAATAATTCATAAGAAGCGAGGGAGAAGGCCTATAACTAACTCATTATTCATAGTTTCCTGCAACAAGAGCAACGCTGTTTAATATGATTTTTAGGGTAAATATACACACATACGCGCTCGCATGCATATTTGTAAGGCCATTTTTTGTAGTACATCTCCTTGTTATGTGTTATAATAATTAAAGACAGGTTCGTGGTTCACTAGAAAAAATGAAGATAACAGGAAAAACAAGTTCTGCAAGGCCATTTCCTTTTATGTGGCTTCTCAATGATATGCACACAAAGACGATCACGTAATGTTGACACACATAAATAAATGCAAAGAATTAAATACGTTGATTAGTTGTCGAAGAAGCTAACACATTAACGAGGGTTATTTGAATAACTAAAGATGAACTTGAATACATTAGCACAGCGATCACAGAACTCTTAACTAGCAGAAAACAAAACTAAGGTTGTCTAGCATCTTCTCCGTCGACTTACAAACAAAAACTAGTAAAGATTTTATCGTGCATAAGACGGCTTTTTGTTTAACGGATTAGATTTAGCACGACTTAAGAATCATTGTTTTAATACCTGCCACCTTTGGTACCTTCGTTTTATTTTCATTACATCCTGGATGTTTTGGCGAGAACCTTCGGAAAACTAAAGCACAAGCTCGGCATGCAGGCCATGCATTTATCATTTCTTAGCAACTGTCGTTCGTTGAATGTTATACCCAAGTTCTTGAAGATCTGGAGTGTTCCACTTTCCCATAGAGACGCCCACATCTTGCGCATTGCTGAAGGATGTGTGTATGTTTTGCGGAGAGCCTTGTGATACATAAATTCAAACTCATATGCTGTAATGACGTTTACCCTTCTGTAATCCCCCTCCCCTGGAAGTGTTGGGTGGAAGAAAGTGTGTGGCAATCTGAACATTAATTATGATTAGAGTGTACTTACTCGTGTATAGGTCGACCCCCGATTTTTATCTGAATATTTGCAGTTTTTGTATATCCCGTGTATAAGGCGACCCCAGATTTTTATGTGAATATCTGCAGTTTTTGTATACCTACCTATCTTGTGTATAAATAAAAAAATAAAAAATCTTTTCCGAGGATGAGCCCGCATGCGGAAATGCGAACCTACTATTTATTGTTGTAGCTGGCTTTCACAATTTTGCTTGCGGCAGTTTCCCGCAAAATATGGGTGGAATTCAGACACAATTCTGGAAAGATGATAGGGCTCACCACCCTGGTTAAAGAGTTTTCAGGGGTAGGTTACACACTTTAACAATATATGAACCCACTTTTGCACATTGTCCCCATCCCCCTTCTCCCACTTTTTTGCGAGCGAGTTTTCTACAGTTACTTCATTCATGGAGAGTAAAGCATTTGCTTCCGCAGCAAACGAATCGTGATGCATTTACCAAACGTCGTAAGGCACATCGTTATTTAAAAACAAAACAAAAAAACACTTCCTGAAACATAATTGGAAAGCGTAAATAGGTCTTGATGTCAACCTGATAGGGGTTTTTTTATCCCATAAAGAATATGCATGCCGTAAAAAATAAAAGTGTAACTTTTGAAGTTTTCAATGGATCTCTTCAAAATTTAAAACGAATCTTTATTTTGATGCATTGTGAACACTGTAAAATTTGCAGGCAACTATTTAAAAAATTGAAGAAAATTTGTCCTAATAAATTTTCTTTCACACCCTGTGCAGCGTAGCAGCTGTCGATCAACTGCTGAGCTGGACGTGTGTGTGATTGACAGAGAGGCCGTTTATCTACTCCCGAGTTTCATCCCCCCCCTCCACCGTGTTTGTGGCAAACAATAGGCTTTAGTGACAAAACCAAACATCGCCCCATTCAGTAAAGATGCAATCATTTTTGAGAAAATGTTACTGTCTGTTTGATTTTTAGAGCCGGGGCACACTCAATTTAATAACAATCGTAAGTAGGTTGTTAAACTAATGCACTTTTTTACTATCAGTGGCAATGTTATTCTGAGCGATCGGCCAAGTTTAAACACTTTCGTTTTCGGGATTCATTGATCAAGTTACCGCTGTTCTGTAGATCGTCACGCCTTTCTTCTCCGCCGTCGCTAAGCAGAGGAAGCGATCTCCTTTTTCAATAGTCTGTTCTTTTCCCTCTTCATCCTCCCCGTCGAGACTTGAGCACAGTCCTAGGTCACGCCACGGTGCAACTTAAACTACTGGCTGACGCGTTCACCTCTTTCCTCTGGGTGATTTACCAGCGGGACAGTAGAGGCCAAGGAGGTCAAGGTTATATCGACAGATCTAAAATGGACTTTGAGACATCCTGCGCAACGAGTTTTTCTATTAGTGAATAAAAAAACTCGTATGTATAAAATCAAGAAAATTCTTAGCAATAACTTCCTTCTGTACCAGTAACACCCGGAAAATGACTAAATATACAACTGCAAATGAAGTGATGGCGCAAAGGGATAAGTATGCACATTTCCACAAGGCATAAAAATTTTGGTTTTCAACCTATCAGAAATATTTTCCGTGTATAGTTCGACCCCTAATTTCGGCCTAAATATTTCATTAAAAAAAGTTGACCTATACACGAGTATATACGGTATTTTAATTTTATGTCACGTTTGTGTATCTTTGTGAATTCATTGGTCAGTCTATTCCGCGCACTGCTTACATCACGCTGTGTTTTGTTTTGTATTTATATTCGTGGGTTTCTTGCCCTTGCGTTACATGTGATTACATCTGGCGACGAATAGGTAGCCAATTCGAAAGATCTCATGTTCATACTATGTTTTAACCTATGTGTTTTTAACTAGTAAAGATTTTATCGTGCATAAGACGGCTTTTTGTCTAAAGGATTACAGATTTAGCACGACTTAAGAATCATTATTTTGACTTACAAACATCTGCTTAATATACGAGTAGCGTCGCTGGCCGACCTTTAGCAAATTCTGGGAATCTCTAAAGGAGAACTAGGGAAACGCAAATGTTAAGCAAGGTTACTCTAGAATTTCCAAGAAACTTCTACTTCCTGGCGACCCAAAGGAACAGTGGGACAAAATATAAATGGCGGAAAGGATTCAGACTTTCCCAATGTTAACTGGCACACTTAAAAATAAGAAATACACTCGGAAATCACTAGACAAATACAGCATTACATATCATACTCATACACAATTTTAACTTTGATTTCCTAGTAGGGAAATATTGAAGAAAAACGAGAGAGACGAGAGAGAGAGAGAGAGAGAGAGAGAGGTGCAAAACGAACTCCCTTTTACGCTTTCCAACCGTAGGTTAAAGAAGCGTATGTACTCCAGTTTGTCCGTCCGTCCGCACGATAACTGGCGTAAAAATGGGTCGATTTCGATGAAATTTTAGTATGTGGTAGGGGACCACCCGGGGACGAACCCTATTGAAAATGGGACAAATGGGGTCAAAGGTCACGACGTAGGAGCGGGATTATTCCATTACCCTTATGCATCATAACTTGCGTAAATATGGTTCGATTTCAATGAAAGTTTACTATGTGGTAGGAGACCGCCTGGGGGCGAACCATATTCAAAATGGGTGAAGTGGGGTCAAAGGTCAGAACATAAAATCGGGATGCATTCTATTGCCCTTATGCGTCATAACGTGCGTAAAAATGGTTCGGTTTCGATGAAATTTCAGTATGTAGTAGGGGACCACTGGGCACGAACCCTATTGAAAATGGACGAAATGTGGTCAAAGGTCAGGACACAGGATTGCGATCCACTCCATTGTCCTTATCCCATATTATTAAGGTGGACGTCAAGTAATTTTGCTTTCTATAATTCCAATGGAAAAACTTTTGTACACATTTCCTTCACAATTAATGTGTTCCCAAGGATGAGAATTTGAACATCGATTAAAATAACTTCATATTATAACTTGGAAAACTTTATATTTTCTAAAACATAACCATAATTATATTAAAAATCAATAACTTTTTTGGTGGTGTTAAAACCAGAGAAAAGATGGCGCGACCTGTATTTTCATGACGTCAGTAGACAAACAAATGTTGAATTGCATAATTATGGTTATGTTTTAGAAAATATTAAGTATTGCAAGTTATAAAATGAAGATATTTTAATCGATGTTCAAATTTTCATCCTTGGGAACGCATTAATTGTGAAGAAAATGTGTACAAAAGTTTTTCCATTGGAAGTATAGGAAGCAAAGTTACTTGACGTCCACCTTAAAGTAGCAATTCTTGTATGTATGCATGTACATTTTATTTTGAAAACGGCTCTAAGAATTTTGATGAAAGTCGTTAACTTACCATTTTCTGGTACTAGAAATCGATTTAGCTTGATCTCGACTTTAGAAGAATTCGTTTAGTGGGTTAAATAACCACCCTGAATTATAACGTTTTTAGTGATGGCGTTGTTCTCCATTAATGTTACCAATGCTTAGAAATCTTATGACGTCACAACTCGCGTTTGAGAATGTTGGCGCGCGGTCATGCCATCTATCTCATTACGTCACGCGTTGTTTGTGGATCCTATTAAATATTTATGACGTCACACCTTGCTAGCAGATGGTCATGATTCCCATCTGCCTCATTACGTCACGCGTTGTGTGCGTATGTCCGTCAGCACGATAACTCGCGTAACAACCGTTGCTTTTCGATGAAATTTTAGTATCTGGTAGGGGATCACCTGGGAAGGAACCCTATTTAAAGTGAACGAAATGGGGTCAAAGGTCAGTTCATAGGAGAGGGATCCATTCCACTGCTGTTATGCGCCATAACTAACGTAAAAAGGTTCGATTTCGATAAAAGTTTAGTATGTGGTAAGGGACCACCTGGCGACAAACTTTATTGAAAATGGGCGAAATGGGATCAAAGGTTAGGACACAGGAGCGGGATCAATTCCATAGCCCTTATGTATCATAACTTACGTAAAACTGTTTCGATTGCGACAAAACTTTATCATGTTATTTCGGAGGTATATCAAACCAGTTCTGTTGAATATCATCGAAATGGGATCAAAGGTCAGGGCACAGGATCGAGATTTATTTCACAGCCATTATTCTCTTAACGAGTGATAACTTGAGTAATGATGTCTGGTATGTTGGAAAGCGTATTATAATCAATGCATTGCATGATTTTACTAACTTGTTTTCTTTATTATTTTTCACAACGTACACAAGAAACTAAGATGCAGAAGAAACAATAGTTGTGTTTCCAAGCCTACAGATATCCCGGCCACTCTGATACTTACAGGATATGCAAAAATTTAAATACATTATGATTATTCTACGGCAATATTAATTTTCCCACTTGTTAAAATAAAAAAAATGCAAATAATCACTAAACTAGAAGAAATTAATAAGATACATTAAAGCACTCGTACAAAAAAAAACATTATTCTACAATTATCCAAGCACTACTATTATTGCACATCACTACGATTATCGCTATTGTATACATTAAATGCACTTTACATTACCCACGAAATTTATTCACCTCTCACGGAGAAAAATTTTAATTCTTGATGACATAGAACACGATAATGTATTTCCACAAGATTTCTCAAGGCATGAAGCGAAAGAAAGAAAAACGAAGGTAATCACGAGCCTTGCACTGTGACAAGAATAAACGAATGAAGAATATGCATTTTAATTAACTTGACTTATTCTTGACTCTTTTTTTTCTTTCCATTGGTGTTTGTTCATCCGTGCATACTTACTTAAAAAAGCGAGAAGGAATTTAAAAGGAACCAAAAAGAAGTAAGTATGTGAAAATATATATTCTTGGAATAAGAATGCGTAGATATTTGATGATTTCGACAGGCCCAATTCAAGAAAAATCGGGCCCTGACTTCCAGAAAATTTGCCTGGAGAAAACAACAATGTATCGGGAACCTGTGGTTGAGTCAACACCAAGAAACACAACCGGTGTGCGAAATGGGCAGTTCGAGAGAAAAGTCATGCGATGCATTTGGTGGAACTGTGAGAGTTATGTTCCCTGGGAACTTGTGCCAGATAGTCTGGCTGTGTACGGAAACCTCTATGTCGATCAACTGCAAGGGGTTCACGATACTGTGCTCCAATGCTAACTTGCGCTCATCAACAGGAAGTGGAAATTGCTGAAAGTGGATAATGCCCAAAGTATCACCTCTAAAGTAGCCTGCCGAAAACTTGGACAATTGGATGGTGTTGAGATCCTACCCCATCCACCGTACAGTCCGGATCTTGCTGAAATTATAGGAAATTAATACCTTGGATAAAAGCAGAAATGCTTAAATATACCACGAAATTCGGAAATACTTAGTATACGACCATGGAAAGGTATGAACACGCATAGGAAATTACAACTGGTCAATAAATAACCGAATTGCCTTTGGCGACGGATCAGAAATATGTTAATCGGTGTCTTTCAATGTCATTGCACTCTCCTGACTGGAGGCTTTTGTTTGGCAAGAGAATTTTAATAAAATGGCAACGTAGTGGAGAACAGATTCAAATGAAAATGATGACCCGTCTGGAAACATGGTGTTACTTAGATGAGCGTTCGGTGATTAGGTTGAAAGGTGAGACGCGCTGTATCGAAAGAAAAATTTGCCTTTGCGGCAATCTAACTCAAAATCGCTCATCTGTCGTTTTGTACTAGAGCCTACATAAACGCTCAGTTGCTGTTTGTTGTTGATGCAGAAGGCCAACACTACCTTTCTCATCCATCAGTGTATTGCTCCCGTGTGCAAATTTTGAACACCAGTCTGACCCTTTTCGAACGCTCATGATTTGAGGTCCATAGACTTCTTCCATTTGGCGATCTACTCACCGCGCTCCCTCATTTTAATAATCTCTTCACACCATGTTGACTTTTTAATTCAAACTCCTATGTCAAACAACTTCCTCTGTTTAGGAAAGTATAAATCAGATCGTTCGGAAAATAATGGCCGATTTTCTGAAGTGCCAAATTCAACTAATGCACAATGCTTGCAGACCAACCCGTTCGCAGCACCATTGTTGAAGGGCAACTCAGACGCCACATACACGCCACAATCGGTTGAGCTGCAGTCGTTGCTACTCGTGTGAGAGCAGTCTGTACAGCATTTTAGTAAGGAGTGAGTTGCGGGTGATTCTACTTCATGTGTTCCAATTGGGTCGTAATGCGGCACAGACCTACCGTAATGTGGTCGAGGTATGGAGGAGGCAACATCTTAATATACTGATCGCCAGTGGTTTGAAATGCTTCATTCCGATGGCACGAACCTACAACATTAGGAGGGCCAAGGACGATATTTGATCATTGATAATGACGCTTTGAAAGCAAATGTGAAGGAAAATTCTCTGTTCTCATTCAGAGAACTCGCCAGTGTCAGTGTCAACAGTTTCCGAGCATCCCCACCAAATTGGTAAGGTCAAGAAGCTCGATATGTAGGTTCCACACGAACTGACGGAACATCAGAAACATCGATGATTTGAGCTTCTTGATCTTACCTTCTGCTTCGAAACGAAAAGGAGTCCCTGCTTGATCACAATATAACCTGTGATGAAACGTGTGTGCTATACGACAACCGTAAGGAATCTGAACAGTGGCTGTGAAGCATGGTGAACCATTGAAACAACATCTTAACCCTAGGTTGTTTATGGTTTTGTTGAGAGTGTGTTGGATTGTTCACGGTGTCATTCATTACAGGTTCTTGAATGCTAGTGAAAGTATTACCTCAGTCATGTACTGTGAAGAAACTGACCTAATGCATAAGAAGTTGTGTTCCGAACATCCATCTTTGGTGAACAGAAAGGGTCCTATCCACCGCCACGATAACCCGAGACCACACGTGTGGCAAATGACGAAACAGAAACTGCACGAACTGAGGTTTGAAACTCTCCCGCATTCAGCCTACTCTGTTCATCCATTTTAGCAATTACTTCAAGGACAGGAGCTTCAGAAACTGAGAGGACGCTGAAATTTCATTCCGGGACTTTCTTGCATGCATGAAGCCAGATTTCTTCCGGACTGGCATTGAAGCTCTTGTCACTCGCTGGCAGAGGTGTGTATCTGCTTAAGGCCAAAATTTCATTCTGGGATTTTCTTGCATCCATGGAGTCAGATTTCTTCTGGACTGGCATTGAAGCACTTGTCACTCGCTGGCAGAGGTGTGCATCCACTGAAGCCAAATTTTCATTCCGGGACTTTCTTGCATCCATGGAACCAGATTTCTTTCGGACTGGCATTGAAGCACTTGTCACTCGCTGGCAGAGGTGTGTATCTGCTGAAGGCCAAAATTTCATTCCGGGACTTTCTTGCATCCATAGAGCCAGATTTCTTCCGGACTGGCATTGAAGCACTTGTCACTCGTTGGCAGAGGTGTGTATCTGCTGAAGTCCAAAATTTCGTATAAACCAAGGTTATGTGTTATGAGGTATGTCTCTTTTATTTTTACCCTCCAAATTGGCCATTATTTTCCGAACGACCTGGTAACATTAGAAGACCGATTTTATGCACCTAATATACACACAGAACTATCGGAAGTTATTTATTGATTAGCTTACGCAGAAAGTGTGCTGAAGCCACATCTGAAAGAAATGCTGAAGATTGAAAATTCTGACAAACATTCGACATTGTATCACTGATGGTTCATTCAAATTAACTTAATGGCTAGCTTCAAATATAAATACGTTCCTATTTACAAATGGCTCGCTTGCTTTACGTAACGATATTATTCCTATGTGGAATTCATGAAAAGCGTTTATTATAATGGAGTGTTTCTTTGAATCACAGCATTCTATCTAGCTTATTAGAAATTCAAGCACAGACTTCAAGCTCGGCGGGCTGGGTGTTTTTTCATGCTTCAGCGACACTCGAGGAGAGATGCAATCACTTAAAGATTTCCAGCACGTTGTGCAATATCTCATCATGAGCACGAATTGAAAATGGAAGAGTGGATCCTTTCTGGGTGAGTGCGTGACGCAAAGGGAAGGAATTACATCTCCACAGACTTGTAAAGAGTGTGAAAGAAAAGAAAATTCTAATATTTATTATTTAAAGCAAACGAAGTGAATGTTACCCGCTAACTAAATCGAGAATTAAACCTGAGAAAACCGAATAAACTTACTAATGATTTGTATAAATAATTTTGTTGTTCAAATATCTAAAGCATCTCAACTTTTGAATACCTGATGCATGAAATTAAACTGAATAAACAAGGAGCTTCCGAAAAGTAAGGTAACATATTTTTTTTATTCACCACAGTATTTAATCAAAGGAAGTTGAAATTACCATGAACTGCTTCTCCGTATAATCTCCAAATTTATTGACACTCTTGCTTCAGCGTTTGGTAAGTTTATCAGTTCCGCTACATAAGAAGTCCTATGAAACACATTCACCAACACCGCAGCTCCTGACGAACTTCCTCATCTGTAGTGTAAGACTACAAAAAGTTGACCTCTTGTGCAATTTCACGGAACTTCACTCTCCCGTTTTCAAGAGCGATGCGCTTAATGAGATGAATGTTGTATCTGTCTTGCTCATGTATTCCTCTTTCTATCTTTCTTTGTTAAACCAAAATTTCATCTCTCCATGCTTCTTTGTGTTGTCTGCAGCCTCTGTATGTCTTTTTAATTTAAGGGGCCATGTTTCTGATCCGTAAGTAATAATTAGAAGGATACATTGATTAAACACTTTTCTTTTATGACATAATAGTAAATGGCTTTTGGAAACTATACCTTTTCTTCAAGATGCACCGCAGCCTAGTTTTACCGTCATTTGCAAAAGTTTAAGACCACCTATTGGTAGTAGGAGATTTCTGCCGATTGCGTCAGCTACTATCTGTATTACTCAACTTCCTGTCGGTGTTGCATCAATCTACAGCAGCAGCTGTGGATAGAGTTGGGCGAAGAGCGCACGCGTCAGTTTGCTTCTGGGTTTCATGCTGAAAGGTTTTACACGTTTATTCTATACAGCGAAAAATGGGCAAAAAAGCGTCATTAAGCGTTACTCAGAGGGTACAAATACGGAATTTATATCATGAAGGACACTCAGAACGTGACATAAGCAGAAAGGTGAATGTGGGCAAGACTGGTATTCATAATTCGATCATAAAAAATCGAGATACAGGTTAATTTAGCGACCGAAAGAGAAGTGGGCGTCCAAGGCAAACAACCCCACTTGATGACAATACCATAAGGCGAATAGCTATGCGTTCTCAGAGGAGTTCGTGCAAGAAAATCAAGGCCTTTCTACATTCAAAAGGGTCCGATGTTAGTATCAGCACTGTTTCCCTACGTCTTAGCAAAGATTTTGGATTAAAGTCTTATAAACCTGCACGTAAACTTAGACTAACTTCTGTCATGAAAAAGAAGATGCGAAGTGTTATCAATCGTGGACTGCTGATAATTGGAGCCAAGTTCTTTTTTCTGATGAATCAACTGTGCTCAATTTGAATCACGTGAAGCACATGTTCGACGACCAAAAGCCAAAAGGTATATGAAAAATACACCGTTAGCACCGTGAGATATCCGCCTAGTTAGATTATATGGGGTGCTATGTCAGCATCTGGTACTGCTTCATTATCCTTTTTGCCGACAGGCACTACCATGACTGGTCCTTTTTATGTAGAAATGTTACATGACTGGTCCTTTTTATGTGGAAATGTGCGTCTGTGCACTCATATGCAAGTGCACAGACGCACAATCTTTACGCATGGTAGTGTATAAAACCTGTAGGTATGCCAAGCATACCTAGTTTATTATAAAAGAAATATAGGAAATAGACAACACAAAAAGACAATAAAAGTAAAGATGTATGTAACAACAACACACGACGGCAGGAACAAACATGGATACACTAGTGGGTAACGAGAAACAGGGCACACTGAACCCTCGTAGCATAACGATTGTCACTTGTTTGTTTACATAACGTAGATAAGGAAACACATCGCACGATCATATACATCAGAAAAATTACAGTAATTATAAATGTGAACCAAAATGAGTCTTGGCGCATGGAGTGTTATAACAACAAATCCCACAGGCAAGAGATTCAAATATAACGCAGAAATGCTACGAGGACATAAAACTAACAAATAACAGGGTGACATAATGACAAATACAATTGTGCAAAGGAAAGATAAAATACAGTCTTATCTCATAGGCAAGTACGTCGGTTAACGAACCGCCGACGGTTTCGGAACAAAGTGACTTCACAAACAGAAGGTAGTTGGTGAGAATACCACCAGAACGGAACGTGTAACATTCATGAGGTACATCGAAGCACATAGTAAGTAACAGGGAAGCCATTTTGACACTGGCCACTGTGTCGACCAAGTGTCAAAAGCTGATTTACATAGATTGGGTGAACTCACCTCACTGAACAGAAAAGATGCGAATATGCGTCTCAGAAACATACGAGAACTCATGACAAGTAGTTACGCAGCATAACCAAAAAGTGTGATGCATAACAAAACATTTGTAACACAATTTAACAATAGCAAATAATCAGGTCAAGGACACTGGTGAGCAAAAATTAAGGACGAAGAGGAGAAATTAGCATAACAGCGGAACCAGCAGGCAGAACGGACCGAAAGACCACTCATGAAATAGACTAGGGTCCGGTACGGTAGGGCATGCACATATATGCAGCATGACTTAGGGGGAGGGAGTGTCGGAAGGGTATAAAGCACACGGGCGGTGTACGCTCAGCAATTCGGTGAAAGCTATTGCACGGTGTACATCGGTTTGAACGACGTCGAGTTCCTGCCACCATATGGATGGCCAACAGGCAATCCAGTAGACGACATCTGGATGACTTTACCCGAGGTCGCGTCATTGGGAAGTTGGAAGAAGGTCGAAGTGTGACTAGTGTGGCCGAGGAGTTCGCGATCGCTCGCAGCATCGTTTCACGAGCTTGGAGAGCATTTCAAACGACAGGAACAGCTGTCTGAGAGTTTAGCAGTGGTCGTCCACGAGCAACCACGGCGGCGGACGACCGGTATATTGTCCTACAGGCGAGAAGAGACACACTGTAGACAGCGGGAGAAATCGCAAGGCACATGCAAGAGACAACTGGACGTCCGTTATCGCGTTTTACCGTCCCCCGGAGGCTGCACAAAGGTGGACTATTTGCACGACGACCAGTACGGTGTGTGCTATTAACGCCTGCTCATCGGAGACGTCGGTTTCTGTGGTGCCAGGAACACAAGAACTGGACACATCAGCAATGGGGTCGAGTTCTCTTTACGGATGAGAGCCGATTTAGTCTGACGACCGATTCTGGACATATACACATCTGGAGAGAGCAGGGAACACGCAATCACACCTCCAGCATCATCAAAAGGGACCGGTTTGGAGGTGGCAGAGTTCTCGTTTGGGGCGGTATCATGCTTGGTAGCCATACTGACCTCCACATCTTCCAAGGAGGTTCAGTCACTGGTGTCCGCTATTGTACCGAGGTTCTCCTGCCTCACGTGCGTCTGTTTAGAGGTGCTGTGGGTCCTGAGTTCCTCTTCATGGACGACAACGCTACACCTCGTCGTACAGTGGCTGTCGCAGAGCTGTTGGAGAGTGAAGATATTCAATGCATGGATTGGCCCGCAAGGTCCCCGGACCTAAATCCAATCGAACACGTTTGGGACTTTCTCGGGAGATGCTTGGCAGTACGTCACCAGCCGCCAGCAACGATTCCGCAGCTCCGGTTGGCGCTACAGGAGGAATGGGCCTCGATGCCTCAACATCTCCTTGCCAACCTCGTATTCAGCATGGACAGGCGTTGTAAATCCTGCAACGCAGTCAGGTGTGATCATATCCCCTACTAAAGACTGGATTTTTCTTAGCAGCCTCCTGTCACATGGACGTTTCTGTCTTCTGTCCAGTTGTGCTCGAAGCTACAATTTCAATAAAGTGCCTTTGTATCCTTTGGATTCCTTGTTTGGACGGTTTTGCTCACTTGTCCCATATTCTTACATCTTGGGGATTTTATGGTATGATATGAGTCGATGTGGAGCACTTCTGCACCACGTTACATTCGAAAAACCGTCTCGTCCTTAATTTTTACACGCCAGTGCGGATTACAAACAATACACAGGAAAAATATGCAAAAGGCAACAGGTGATGAAAAGAAAACAATGAAAAGAACGGTGAGATAATGATGCATAGAAAGTCATCTATTTCAAAAGCGTGAGTAAATAAGAAGGAATAGTTATGAGTTCTATACAAGCACTAATGTATGAGCTGATATTATATACAAGACTGGTATATCATACACTAAATATACAATGTAAACGCAAGTAAAGTCCGAAGAAGAAACACAAAACAAGGACAAAAAGGGATCGGGTAATGGGTAAACACTTTACACTGGTCTGTCGGCCACCACATAAAATCCGACAGGCAAAGATTCAAACACAGCACAGAAAAAAACTAGGTTATGGAAATGCCCCGGAGTAGCGAAAACTAACATGAAGCCTTAATGACAATTACAAGTGTGCAAAGAATGATGAAATACTTTCATATGACATATTTAAGTATTTTGGTGAAGTAAACGCATGAGGTGCAGGCACGAGCAAAGCTTTAGAAAGAGAAGAAGTAAATGGTAACATTACTACCAGAAAGAAGGTTCAGCTAATCGTGAGGTATAAGTACCCATTTTGCATGTATCAGGAAAGCAATTTCAGTCCACAGCACTTTGTAGAACAAGTGCTGTAAGCTGATGTTCTAGTGGGTTGAAAAACAGCTCACCAGATACCGGTAAGGCGAGCCGCCATCTCCAAGAGGCCGAATCTCACTCCAAGACTCAGGTAGCAAGCAACGAGGGAAGGCCAACTGTCCAAGCACAAAACAGAAAGGGCTTGGTTATGCGTCTCAGTAATTTATGGGAACACCCGACAAAAGCCGGCGGAACCCGAAAAGCGTAGCATAAAATGTATGAATCAAAACTGCTTTACCGCCTGAGAAAAACACCAGAATCTCAGGTCGAGGATGACGAAGAAATACACAGGAAAAGTTCATAAAATTACTAGATGATGGGATGAACAGGATGACAGGATTGATGAGATGATGATGACAAAAACAATTATACATAGATTATAAGAATCTGACAACAAAAACCGTGAAAGAGGAAGCACAAAAATGTGGTTATCATAGGCACTATGGGTGGAAGTGGAACATAATGTATATACAACACACATGTAACTTGTAGAACGTAGACACAAAATAAATATAAACGGTGATATTCAGAAGTCAACGAAAAATACGAAAACTATGCTGTGGCAATGCAGAGTAATGCATGTACATTGTACACAGGCATTCTGTCAACCAAGTACTGTAGGCTGACTGGTACATAGCACGCGACACTGACTAAGAAACCATACAGGATCTCAGCAAGTTGTAAGGAGTACCAACCACTACAGGGATCAGACACCCTTACTGTCGTTATGCACAGTCATCATCATCATCATCATTGTCAACCATTATCAATCCACTGCTGGACGAAGGTCTCCCCAAGTTTCCTCCACAACGGTCTGTCTTGTGCCAGTCTCCTCCATGTCACCCCTGCATACTTTCGAATTTCATCCACCCATCTCCCATGTGGTCTTCTTCTGGGTCTTTTCCTGTCCCTTGGAATCCAATCTAAAATTTCGGCTGTCCGTCGATGATCTGTCCTTCTGGCAGTATGTCCAGCCCATTGCCATTTCAGGGATTTAACTCTGATCATGATGTCTTCCACTCTTGTCATTTTTCGGATCCACGAGTTCCTCTTCTTATCTCTCCTGGTTACACCAAGTATGCACCTTTCCATGCTTCTTTGAGTTGTCTGCAGCCTTTGTATGTCTCTTTTAGTTAAGGTCCACGTCTCTGCACCATACGTAAGCACTGGAAGGATGCATTGATCAAACACTTTTCTTTTAAGACATAATGGCATATTGCTCTTGAAAATTATGCTGTTTCTTCCAAAAGCTCTCCAGGCAAGTTTTGTACGCCGATTAATTTCTTCATCAATGTGACCCTCACTTGATATCTGCTGTCCAAGATAAACGTACGTGTCTGTTATCTCCAGCTTTTCTCCATCAATCGATAAATCTTCATTTCTTGTAAAAGCATTGAACATCACTTTTGTCTTCTGAAAGTTCATTTTTAATCCCACTTCTTTACTCTTGTCAGCAAGTTCCTGGATCATACTCTGCAGCTCTGATGGGGTAGTTGCAAAAATGACTACGTCATCAGCAAAACGAAGGTGGGTTAGATAATCTCCATTAATCTTTATCCCCTTGTTTTCCCAGCTCAGTGACTGAAAAACACCCTCCAATGTGGCATTAAAGAGCTTCGGAGATATGGTGTCACCTTGTCTCACTCCCTTTCCAATTTTTATGTGTGTTGTATTTTCAAACAGCCTAATCTTTGCACTTGCATTTTCATAGATGTTATTAATAATATTAATGTATGCATCTTCAATACCGCAGGTTTTCAGAGCCATTGTAACTGCTGATGGTTTCACCGAATCAAAGGCTTTTTCATAATCGATAAAAGCCATGCACAATGGAAGTTCATATTCCCTCGCTCTTTCAATTAGTTCTCTCAGCACATGGATATGATCTATTGTGCTGTAGCCACTCCTGAATCCAGCTTGTTCTCTCGGTTGAACCATGTCCAGTGTTACCTTCAAGCGGTGTGAAAGAACTTTAGTGAAGATTTTATAAACTACTGATAGGAGGCTGATAGGTCTGTAGTTTCCGAGATCCTCAATGTCACCTTTCTTATGTAGCAGGATCATTGTAGCGGTGTTCCAATCCTCAGGAATCTTTCCTTCATTAAGGCATCGAGTGAAAATTTGGGCGAGTACTGTTTCGATTTCTCCACTTGCTTCTTGTATGATGTCCACTGTAATTCCATCTTCTCCTGGAGCTTTTCCTCGCTTCATGTTCTTGATTGCATGTGCAACTTCTGCTGGAAGGACTGGAGGAACTCTGGTATCTTTCATGATGTCTGGAGTGCATTCCAGACATCATGCACAGTACAGTGAGACATATCCATAAAATGAGAAAAATAGTTAAGGTAAATAGACAGCCAAAAAAACCCTCCACACTTGAGATATATGCACACACAGTAACAGGTAGTCAAGTCTACGTAACACAAAGCACTTTGTTAGCCAAATGCTGGAGGCTAATTTACGAAGGTTAAAGTTACACACTTTAGTAACATCCAAAGAATCGGTGAAAATGCCTGATTACGAGGAAGACATAAACACCGCAATTACAGTCCGGAGAAGCGTGCGAGAAACGGATAATGATCCACGACGCGGCCGGGGATAAGGATATTTAGTTTTAATCGTATTCATTACTAAAAAAGATAGTTCACGAACGTAGGTTGAGCCAAACCTACAACAGTACCTCAGTGCAAAGTCGTGTAAAATTGGAAAATCAGGAACTGGAAGAAATTTCCAGAATTCAACATAATTTGGACTAGTTGAAGTATAAATAAGCTCATTATATTTATTTTTAAGTTCAATATTATGCTGAAGGTCAATAATTTCTATCTGCATGTCTGAAGGATAATGATTTAGGTCTCCAATAGCAACTGAAAAAGGGTTTGTAAAAAGTTCACTGTTTTTTTTTTATCTTTCTTGAAATCACAAAATCTTGTTGCAAAGGAGTCATGTAAAATAATATTAACTTTTTGTACTTAAACTTTGGAGCATTTTTAGATACTTTTTCTTGTCCTTGCATTCGATCGAATTGAGATAATTTGTTTTGAGAAAAATCATTTAAAAACAGCAAACGTTTAGTCATGAAAAATGATACAGAAGTCATCAGTGTTGGAAAGAAAAAGGCAGTCTTTTTCTTCTAAACGTAAATTTTATATATATTATTATATCTATACGAAATGCGAGATCCCACAGCCAGTCTTCATCCTTGAGAAGTGAGCACTCACTTGTGAGTAAACTATTATCTTCAAAATATTTTAAAACACTATGACGCAGGCTCCAAAATCTCTCCAAGGCCTTTCCTTTTGAAAATCAACGCACGTTATAGTAAAGGAACAATTCATCCATTTCTTCCAGCTCCTCCGCAAACAAACTGCGTAATTCCCGACGATTGAGTGCCCGGGCTCGAATTTTGTTAATACAATGCACTACTGGATTCAGAACAGAAGATAACCCCAAGTTCTTCGGGCAAAGCATCTTGATGTATGATGTAGTGGTACTTGAATATCTTCTTTTCCACATAATCTTCAAGTAGCGCTACACACCCCTTTTTCGTACTAATCATTGCTGGCGCCCCATCCGTGCAAATGCTATCTAATTTCACCCACTCTAACTTATTGTTTTCAATAACATTTTTCAGCTCGTTGAAACATCTTCACCTCTAGTTTTTATTAATTGACGCAAGTCTAAGAGTTCTTCAATTAAATCAAAGTTGTCGTTGATAGCACGTACAAAAATACTTAAGTGGCAGTGTCAGAAACATTTCAGCTCTCATCTATAGCCAAGGAAACAACTTGCAAGAATTAATTGAAGACACAATTTGAGTATTAACGTTATTAGTCATGTCGTCTATACGACGCATCACTGTATTCCGAGAAAGCGAAATTGCGTTGACCAATTCGGTAGTTTTTGGATTTCCGGCATGGTTAGCAAATATTTGTAAGCAGGACTTTTTACTATTTCTTCGCCATCAGAGTATGGTTTCTTCTTTCCTACCAACAGAAGAGAAATTTCGTAGGAAGCCTTCACCATTGATGTTAGTTCTTCACTCTTTTTCTGGAAAAGCAATTGTTGACCAGTTAGTGATTTTTTTTGTTTATAAAGTCCGTTCGTAATGTTGAGCCAACAGGATACTTAGAATTAAAATCAGAATGCTTTTGCTTGAAGTGTCGCTCCAAGTTAAACTTTTTCGGTACAGCAACACAAGATCCGCAAATCAAACGAACTGGTTTGGCAGCACCTTGATTACTAAACAAAAACTGTTCTTCGCAATCAATGTTGAAAGCACGTGCTACAATATCTTCTTCATACTTCCTTTTTAAGGTCAACGGCTTACTAATTGACAGTTCTAAAATTAAAGCACAATGTAGCGCCAACCGTTCACGTTACAAAGGAGTTAAGCCTTACCTTTTACGATCGCCGTTCAAAAGACACCGTGTCAAGAGAAAGAATCACTTCCTCATCGCTCGCTAGTACTACGTGACTTCGTCAACGAATGACGTCAACATACGGAGAGCTCCCGAGCTTGTGTGACTTCCAGGCTGGTTCTCGCCACACAACGTTCAGTTTTTCTGTTTTGCTTTAACTTGGGCTGCGTCTTCAGTGAAGACAAGATGTCACTCATTTACAACCGCGATAACAGTGACAATGGAATTAGGATGATGGTTTCCTGCCCCCGGCAATAGTAACAGGAAGGGATACCAGATTTGATTTCTGACGCACGCACGCACGCAAACAAACAAAACACACTTGTAAAGGCAACCTTGATTTGTGTATTTTCGCCAATTGCTTTAAGAATCATTTTTTTTTCTTTTTCCTTTTTTAAATAAGGTACTGAAATTTTGAAGGGTTCCGCGTGCTACTAAACGGCACGCGTGCCGCGGGTTGGCCACCACTGATCTAGACCAACAGAGGTATGACTGTACCACAGAGATTAGAGCAGAAAATGTTATCCCACACTCACCAACGAGCATGGCCAGCTTCAGATGTTAGAACATGGCCTCACCCAAATGACCTCATAATTCTAACTGTAGCCCTGTGTTTGTGTGTGTGTTTGTGTGTGTGTTTATTGTGAGTTTAACAAACATCGTCAGCAACGCAATGGGCTATAAGCAGACGCTCGTCCCTAATTTAGTGTTAGTGGTTCCAGGGAAGTGCGAGAACCAGTGCCGTAATACAGACACAACATCCATGCCTCACGGGATTCGAACCCCGTACCCATCTCAGCCGAATGGTCATAAGTCAGCGCTTAGACCACTGCGCAACCGGGGCTGTGTGTGTTTGTGTGATAAGGTATTCGGAAGAAATGAAAAAAATCTTGAACATATTAAATAATAACTGTAAAATTGTCCTAGGATCCAGGCTCATGTAATCATGCGGTTTGGAAAGTCTCTTAAAGTTTTAATTCATTAGAAATATTTAAATATTTCAGAGCACCATAGAAAACGAATAACGGCAGAATGCCAAAAGATATCAGCTGCACACATCAGCAGGCGCAAAAATGGAGAAAGTCGAAGGTAACCTAGAATTATGAAAAGAATCAATAATTTTAGCGTTGTTAGAGCAACTATTTTTTGAAGAAGAAAGCAAAGCATGAGGATATGTTTTGAGGTCAATGAGATCGATCAAATATCTGAGAACAAAAAATGGAAATACACTCTGATGAAAAATCGAAGCACCCCTGGTCAAGGATGCGATGGTGTTGGAATTTTCCAAGTGAAATGAGGGAGTAAAGACAAAAAAGTGATTAGGGTTTCTCAGCAACAGAGTTCTTTATTGCAGAACAGTGGCTGCATAAGCATAACAGGTTATTTCATAGTACAGCCACTTCTGGCGGCGATGAATGGCAATACCCGGCGTGTCATTGAGTTAAAATTCAATTGGATGTTGTCCTGTGGTACATTCTGCCTGGCGTGCTGTTATTGCTGGGATAGTTCGTTGACATTCCGGGATGGCGGCAAAGCACATCCCAGCGTGTCCCATACGTGCTTTATTGGTAAATGCTGTGAAGACCTGGCTACCATGGAAAGGTTTCATAACCACGGGTACAATCCCCGAATTCGTGTGCGGTCTGGCATTCCCGTTCTGGTAAATGGCTCTCGGAAGACCTGACAACAAAAGAAACACGACTGCCAGCAAGATGTCGTCAACATACCGCTGTACTGTTAAGGTACCACGTAGCACTACTAAGGGAGCCGGATGATGGCTCCGCAAATTGTAACGTCTTGTGTATTGGCCATGTGCCACTCCACAATGCATATCCGATCGCCTTCATACAACTGTAGGTTAGTTATCCGCTCAAGTCAAAAGTGGAATCCGTCACTGAACACTATACGGCACCATTCTGAACCAGTCCATGCTTCCTGAACACGACACCTCTTCAGAAAGTGCTGCTGACTTTCGGTGGTTAGAGGTCGTCAAGAACGGCGAGAATGTGGTCCCGTTGTTGCCAGTCGTCTTCCAGTGGTACGTCTTGATACCGCATGCTCCGAAGTGAGCGCTATGTGTTTTCGGATGGTAGATAGCGATGACGTCGGTATTGTTCTGGTTTCTCTCACTATTTCGTTATCCTTCTGTCCAGTTGTTTGCCTGAGCTGGCCGGTGCTTTCGTAGAGAGGTTTATGTGCTCTTCTGGACCCACTGCTGCACACATCGTCCTACTGCGTCACCCCTCGGACCCAGATACTAGCCGACACGTTGACGTGACAGACCGGCTTCTTTTAGGACCACGATACGTTCCATTATGAGCAGTTGATATGCTGGTTGGGTTGTCTGGTGCGTCATCACATCATCCTCATCGGCGACTGAGGTAAACTCAACTACAACAACGGTCAGTGCACGTGACTGACGTTCCTCACATACGATCCAGGATGAGCGTTTCTCCTGTGCACTAGGACGACTCTCATTGTCTTTAGTGAGAATTTTCTGATTATTTTTCAAGCCTGGCCAAGAGTTATTTGAATAGCGAGTTCCATTATTTACGGATTATTTTATCGGAGTGCTACGATTGTACTTTTTTCTACTTTTTTTTTTTTGACGCACGGATTGTATTTTCGCATGCCCTGAACTGAAGCATCTTTTTTAAACCCTTTTAATTTGTGTCATATGCAATACGTGATAGGTGCCCCAATTGAAGGTAGCCTAAGTTCACTCTGTTTAACGTGTATGTGCGCGCAGTAAGAATTAATAAAAGTGTCAAAAATTTCCTGAGCTTCAAATAGAAGAACCAAGCGCATTATTCCTTTTCATGTGATGACGTTCACATGCAGAGAAAAATTTAAATGACTCATTAAAAATGATAAGCACAAATGCATGATTCCCCTTAATATAATAGTAGAAATCGGTCTATCATACTAATTTGCATCGGCGTGAGGAGCATCCTGATGTTCATCACAACGATTATTTCAGAAATGTTTTTTTTTGTTTGGAGGTTTAACGACCACCGTGAGCAACTCAACGGGCTATAAGCAGTCGCCCGTCCCTAATTTAGGGCCACTGGTTAGAGGGAAGGGAGAGAGAGCCAGTGCCGTAAGACAAACACAACTTCCATGCCTGACGAGATTCGAACCCGGACCCCTTACGGACGAATGATCAGAGGCCAGCTCCTTAGACCACTGCGCCACCAGGGTGGCTCAGGAATGTTTGACGTGCTTCGTTAATGTTGTAGACATGCATCTCTGACGTTTTTTTTTTTTATTGGAGGTTTAACGACCACCGTGAGCAACTCAATGGGCTATAAGCAGTCGCCCGTCCCTAATTTAGGGCCACTGGTTCCAGGGAAGGGAGAGAGCCGGTGCCGTAAGACAAACACAACATCCATGCTTGACCGGGATTCGAACCCGGACCCCTTACAGACGAATGATCAGAGGCCAGCGCCTTAGACCACTGCGCCACCAGGGCGGCTCAGGAATGTTTGACGTGCTTCGTTAATGTTGTAGACATGCATCTCTGACGGGTTTTTTTTTTTTTTGATTGGAGGTTTAACGACCACCGTGAGCAACTCAATGGGCTATAAGCAGTCGCCCGTCCCTAATTTAGGATCACTGGTTCCAGGGAAGGGAGAGAGCTAGTGCCGTAAGACAAACACAACATTCATGCCTGACCGGGATTCGAACCCAGACCCCTTTTGGACGAATGATCAAAGGCCATCGCTTAGACCACTGTGCCACGGGGCGACTCTCTGACGTTGCAAGTTCGTTTTTTCGCTTACAAACCCCATGAAAATCTAAGACGAGAGAGTTACATACCCCTAATTTGGTACCTCTGGTTCTAGGAAAGAAATCATCGTAAAACCAACATGCATCTTTCCAATAATTCGAACCCTGACCCTGCGCTACAAGAGAGATAGAAGCCTTTTTTTTCAGGGTTTAACGACTATTACGAGCAGCTCATTGAGTTATAAGTGGTCACCTCACAATTGTTTAGGTCCACTGGTTCCAGGGAAGGGAAAGAGCTAATGCTGTAAGACACACATTGTATCCATGCCTCATCCGGAGTCGGACTCAACTTGGGCGAATGACCCGAAGTCAACACCTCAGACTGCTGGACCACGAGTGCTGGAGCAAAGAAACCTTCACGCGAAACCTGTCGAACATCAAGCTGTTCTCACATTTTATATGAGACCAAAGAGAATGGTTAAGAACAGCCTTAGAATGTGTGTAGACACTATGGCCGAGTGACTAGTGGCGAAGGCTTCTAGTTAGTTGCCAGGGCTCGGTCCTGTTCAGTCCCGAATGAGGCGATAGTGATGCACCTGTCCTGCGGCGACGGCTCTCTCCTTTCCTTGAATACAAGCGATCGCTTATAACCCTTCAACTGCTCATTTTCGTCGTTAAACCCCGATGAAAAAAATAGTGGCCCATGCAGGGCCAGCTCAAGGCATGTATGCGCCCCGATACAAAATGCCATTTCGGAGCTCCTTTGTGAACTTTCGCTGAAGGAAATTTACATAATATTTTCGAATTTAATATGCATTTGATTGTTTTCCCTTCCCATTCCACTTTCAAAAATTTAGAGATAATGTATATTTTAATATCTTTCAAGTGCTTAGTAAAACAAATTGTCACTGGTAAATGGTGATTTCATTTACATTAAAAATATAAGGAATAGGGACTGCTCCATTCGTAAAATTATTGAATGTACTGAATTCTTCTGGCTGGTTTGGTGTCCCTGATGCTTCTCTCTACTCAGAGTGATTCCAGACAGATATAAAATTACACAAGTAATTTATTAATGTTCTCTTCATTTTATTCAGGCGAAAAAAAGGGTACTTCCTGAAAGTTTTAGAAAGCAAAATTCCGCTCCACCGTTAACTGTTACATCCAGTAGCTGCTTCCTTTGTTTAATGGGAAATACGACACTGTGGGGAGGTTCGGATTCAGGAAAAAGCACCGTGTTTTGTTTCCTAAGAAAAAGAAAGTCGTGAGTGTTGAAAAAAGATGCGTTATCAGATGAGACAAAACTAGATAGCCTGTGGGCAAAAACGAAAGCAGGATAAGGTTAGTACTGCTTTTAAATAAAATCCACTCCTTGCTTCCATTTATTAAACTAAATGAGACTGTAGGCGCCACAAAAATATTTGTTTTTCCCACAAAAGCAATTCAACATTTTAGATTTTACAAGAGTTGTGTTATCCCTGTAGGAGGCGCACCCATGCTTTGCTTATCTCCCTTTCCTGCTTAAAACGGCCCTAGAGCAATGGATAAAGTAGGTGAGCCACACCTCAGAATTCAGATAACAATAATTAATAATATAAACACCCAGATCTGTCTCTCTGGAACGCTTGACGTCACACCAACGTCTGCATTGTTTCGTCATCACTTATCGATCAATTCGTGTGTGTTTTCGCGATGTCAAAAGGATTTCCTCCTATATAATAGCACGAGATCGCATTGAGATGTCAAGGTGGGCCGCGAGTGGCCTAGTGGTCAGCGTTCGTGACTGCCATGGAGGTAACTCAGGTTCGATCCTGGGCAGGTACGAACGTTCTAACCACTAAATACTCGCCGTGCGTCGGATGGGCACGTTAAGCCGTCGGACCCCGGGCACTGGCCCCCCAGTAATAAGTAAGGGCGTCTTCCTTCCCCTTTCTACCTCGCTTCCGTGTCACTTTCCTATCGAGCACTCTAGCCCAAATCTCCTAGCTTCCTATTTCTAAGGGTTGTTTAAGACCTGGGGTCAGACGCTCCCTTCCTAAAATCCTATACATATGATCTTATCTGATCTTATCTGAGATGTCAAGGCGACCGTGTGCTAATTTAAAAACATTGGATTATCGATGACCCGAGTTTTATTTATCCGATCTACAAAATTCGAATTAAAAATCTTAATATCACGGCAAGTTGCGTTTGTACATTAATTTAATTTATCACAATTCGAATATTAATTTGTACGCTTTAATTATGTTTTACTTTTGTAACTTAACTAATTTTCCGAGTTCAGTGCCGATTATATTATACATTTTGCAAAACATCGATCTATCTAAACGGTCTAACCTACAATAAAAATTGAAATCTTGAGATGTCAAAGTGAGTGAGATTGCATCTAAAAGCAGGTGTCACCCCAATAGTACATTGTCGAAAATTTACATAGTTCCGATTTGTAATACCAGATATCGCATTATTTTATAGAAAAAGCTTCGGTATGAAGCTTCAAACTAAACTTCGGATAGGACATTCTAAAACAAGCCGTGAGTCGAATAACACGTGTGCCGGAGAAAAATTATTTAACGCGAAAAATCAAAACAAAGATTATTAAGGTAAGTTTACAGGAAAACAACTGGACTACAAGGAAAATTGTTGAACAGCAACAAATATTTCACGCAGAATATTTATCCTGAGGTTTTTGTAAAACGGAAATAAATAGCATATAATTTTCAGTTCTAACATGAATGAGTTCTTGCTATATGAGTTTTTACTATATTTCCTTACAAAAAATCCGGCGTCTATTTAATTTGTTTTCAATCTGCTGCAATAAAAAATTCACCGTCAAAGGACGGGAAACATCCCCTATATATTAATATTTATTTAAGCTTAAGAATGATAGGCTAGTTGGTTAAATAACAAGACGATTTAAGAAATGCATAAATACCAAAATCAAAATGTTGAATTGACTATTTGAGGAAAACCAAATATTTCTGTTGCTGTTGTAGCCTCATTTCGTTTTACAAATACTGCGTAAAAGTCACATAACAATGTCGCATTCCGTTTTGTATAAAAAACATTTTGAAAGCAGAGAAAGGTTGCAGCAAGAAGAAAGAATAATGTTATTAATTTGGTTTCCTGTGGAACGAATGTCAAATTCGCTGGATCAGAACTAATTTCGTGCAGCATTTCAGGATGCTGTTGTAAAAGGAAGCATCAAAAACCTTTCGAAGTTTCGAGTGCAGCATTGTTAGGCAAATGCTTTTCCAAATCAAAATATGCGTGAAATACTGATTGCTTTCTTCTGAAATGCGATGTTTTGAATTGCATTTGAGGAGTTTGTGTGTATCATTTGAAATAATTTTCCATAACAAAAAAAAAGAATAGATGGTTGGATTCACTTTGCATGTTTGCATTATTAACTTGTTTTGCTTATGTTTATCTTTTTCTTATTTTTTCCCCCTTTTACGTTCCTTCTTAATAAATAATTTCTTCTTGTTTTCTTTAACTTCACGGTCCTATCATTTTACGGTCTCGCATTTGGGACACTGGTTTGCATGGACTTTCCTTCCTTTTTCATATTTCGTTTTTTTAGGGCAACGTTGTTTCCTGCGTGAGACTAAAAAAATCTTATATTTTCAATGGTCTTAAATTGTTATAATGTTTTTAATAAAAAAATTATTTATTTTCTTTTCGGGAAAACATAGTGATAATTCATTTGTATTTATAAACTTCAATACTATGCACGAAGCATAGCACTTTTTCTGCCTTGATTTCACAAGTAACATGCTAATCGTAGGAAAAGTTTTCTTTCCAGTACACTTACCAAAATTTAAGAGAAAAATCTACACTGTACAATACTGAAATTGAAAAGCCCAGAAGCGGTTGAAAGATTCAACTGATGTTCGCGGATGGAGCGGTAGAAAGGCAAGAAAGACACGATTAAATTTTCAAAACTAACGGACATTTTTATTTTCCTAAAAATACGACAATCAGCAAGGAGTACAACCACTTCTGTAGACAAAATATTCAGAAATGCGTCGTGGGATTGAGTTGTACGTCTGATAACATACTAAGCACTGTCGACCATATTTCCTGCGCCTGATCTTACAGGGCTGCTGTTGTTTGCGCTATTTACTTGTGGGTGTTGAGATGCCGTCCAACCATGTCCACACATGTTTTATTGGGGATGAATTCAGATATCTTGACGGCCGTTCTCGGGCGTTAAAAGCACGCAATCATTTCCTGAAGATGTTTGCAGTATACGGACGCGCATAATCTTCCTGAAAAATGCCGCTAGTCCCCCTTACAAAAAAAATAGCAACTGTACTCATATATTCTCTACGTACCGCCTAGCTGTCAATTTGCTTGTGAGGAAACTAGAGATTCTTGTCTATTATAGTTGTCAGCTCCCTAGATAATCACCTGGCTGTATGCTGATGGACATTTACTTTTGAATTGGTCCATTTCGATCTGCGTCTCCATATGTGAACCCGGAGATCGATGGCCCCCAAAGTAAGGTGAGATTCATAGGTGAAGATCACACAACGCCATTCCGTCTGTCAGTTCACACGAGAACGGCCCCTCACTGGAAAAAGGCAAGAGACGACATGGACTCTATGTCTGAAGTCTTCCCTTCGCCAGTATTCTAGATAGGGTCTGTCTTGTGACGGAACGACTTAAAGCAATATGTATTGTCCTTCTGATGGTACAGGGAGAGTATATTTCGTCGGATCAACCAGTCTTCCCGTGGTATTGTCCCGCGGCGTTGTCGTTCGAAGTGCTCCAGCTCTAGGGGGACAAGAGGTCATACCTTCTTGCAAAAACTGCTACCAGCATCATTTCACTGCTGCGTTTTTATGGCCCAAATGCTACAAAATACGGAGATTCAACAGATCATCCATCCACTTGGAGACCAATAATGTACTCCGATGGCGACGTGGTGGGCGAATTAGGTGCCTGCCTTGGTATTATGTACAAAGATCAATTCCTTCTGGGAATCGTTTCTCAAAGCCGGTAGACACTAGTCACGAAAACACCAGTGTTATTTGCGACGTTACGGCGGAGGCGATGTAGCTTATATTGGAAAACGATGAAATCGTTTGCCAATATAAGCTACATTGATTCATGTGCACTGTAAAAAAATGTTTGTAGATTTTACGGTTTAAACCGTTTTCCAGGGTGCCGACACAAAACCGTAAAATCTACAGTTTTATGCCGTGTTGGAGCAAAGCTACAGCTTTGCTCCAACACAATCAACACATTCGTTCCAGCCAAATTTTTGTGTTTTCGTGATTATTTGGACTGTGACTCGCTCCAGCCAAATTCTGTGCTGTTTTCTTCATTAAATGCGGTGTTGGAGCAAAGTTATAGCTTTGCTCCAACACGGCATAAAACTGTAAATTTTACGGTTTTGTGTTGGCACTCTGGAAAACGGTTTAAAACCGTAGAATCTACAATTTTTTTACAGTGTGCATATCTCGGCTCAACTTAGTCTACTGATTTGCATGCGCTTCCGATCGTTCTTTTAGAATGTTGCAATTAAGTGTTACATATTATATTTTCATTTACAAATTGAAATAACGGTAAAACAGATATCAGTACCGAAATTTTGCCAAAATTAAGCAGTGGACCAAATTTAAGGTACATTTTTAAACGTAAGAGCCCCCGTGATCTGTAAATAGGTCATATAACTTCCTGATGTGTAGCGTAGCTGCGACTGGGATGATAAATGAACACGGATCCTTGAGCGAGTTCGATAGTGGGGAAGATAAACGGTGCGAGGAATATGGAGTTTTATAATAAAGTTCAATTTTAGTACCTTATTTTCGTCACAAAAGAGCTTATGTCACTCTTTTCCATGCAATCATTTCCTCAGAAAACAGCAGCATATTCAAACAGAAATCGGGGGATGACAAAACGAGTCAGTAAATCTCTTTAAAGGAAAGTACGTTAAATCATACGATAACAAATGATTTTGATATAATTACGGAAAGCAGATAAGTTCTTTTCATTAACTGCCTTCAAAACTATTCGCTCACAACCCAGTTGTGGAAAAAAAAAGACTTAAGGGGCAATTAATAAAATTTTTTGACAAACACTGAGAAACACAGTAGTTTTCCAAACTGGCAACAGAAGATGAATTATGCATGGTAACGCAAACATATTTTTACTGGCTAATGGGAAAGTAAAAGTACAGACAAGAAATAGCAGTGAAAAACTAAATGCGCTAATGGATTTCTAAACTGGCAAATTTTCCTGAAGAGAGAAAATACCATTGGCATTTTCCTTAACGTTAAGGATCTGCTTGATCTTTACCTTATTGATTTTGCTTAATCACAAGCAAAAAGTATTTATATATTACTTAACTACACAGATCATTTGGGACAAATGGTTTGGATAAAATTTGCTAAAAGCAAATGCGAAATAAAATTATTATTTCGCACTTGCTTCATTATGATCCAAGTTGTTGCCACCGTGACAAAGCCTCTAAAACTTATTTGTTTCGTATGTGAGACGTAAGGAATGTTCAAATCAAAACAGCATTGATTTCTCTCTTCAACTGCATCGTTATCCGACCTTATTTCCTTTTTTCTTTCCACTGTAATATTAAAAATACCGCTTCTACACATGAGCGCCTATATGGTGCGGGGGGGGAGATGCACTTGCCCCTGAAATACAACGATGCCATTTCAGTACTTGGGAGGTACTACGGAGCTCCGCGATAATAGTACTTCGGATCACAAATTTTTCCTGTTTAACTTCTGGATGCATGCAGCAAAAAATTGACTTCATGCTGTAAAAATTGGAAAAACATTCGGAATTTGCAGTAGAAAGCAATAATAATATTGAATTTTTGCATTGAATGCTATAGCACAGCATAGATACATACAGTACAGAAAAGCATGAATAGCGAAGAAACGAAATCTATGGCATCATTCTTTGCAGCTGCCATTCACTGCTGAACAAAAGTCTCCCGAAGTTTCTTCTAGAATTTACTCTTGAGTGAAATTTTACCTTCTTGATGACCAATTGGGTGTTCGCTCGGGTTTCGTGGCGCATAGAACATAAATGACCAGAAAGCGCTAAGCAACGATACAGAAGTTTCCTAATTGCCCCAATAAGCTGTCAAATTTCATTTATCCAAAACACTATCATGTAGCTATTGGGTCTTCTGGGCTTCAGTTTATGAGTTGAGTATGTGTTAAAAAAACGGAAAAAAATAACAAGAATCCACAGTGAAAATGTGCATATGGTCCTTGTTTTTGTTATTTGTAGTCTCAATTTCTATTTGCGCCCTTCTGAAAACTATATTATGGACGACCATGTTTCTGCTCCTTTAGCATATTCAAAATACACGTTTTCTTCTGCCGATGCTCTCAAGAAAAAATTGAGATTTTTAATTTTTCCCTCAAACACGGTGTATTCCTTTTTAACCCTTCACAGAAGAAACCATTTGCATTATTCTGTAGTAGCTCACTTCACATGAATCTATGTAAGTTTGTTTATAACTGCGTTTTCAGTCCCGTAAGCTAGCAAGCAATTTTAGAGCCCATTCAGTATGGTTTTCGTTTTTTTTTTTTTTTTTTTTTTTTCCTGAAAACCAAATTCATTTGGCATTTATGCTTTGCCGTTGGCTTTGATGTCAGTTTAGTTCTAAAGCTTCATTTCTTATATGACATAAAGCCTCTCATGAGTGAACAGATCATACATGTCAAACTTTTGCTTTGACATTCAGCATGACAACATATTTTTCAACGTCATTTGAGATTCCGGAATGAAACTGTCTCAGAAGACAACTGCTGCAAACATTCAACCGTAATTGCTTTGTCTTATCGTGAGATTAGTTTACAAGGAGCCTGGAGATAAATAGAAGTTTCACGGTTACTCTGCATTGACATAATCCGTAAGTACGCTTATTTCCCCCACTTCAGAGGACTTCTAACAAAAGCCGATGATTTTTTTATGCTTTCTGGTATACGCACCATCTTTTTCATTTTATAAACAGTTGATTCTACGGATCCGATGAGGTGAATGCTTCTCTGAAATTCCAGCGTTGTTTCGTTTCCGGAAATCCAGCCATCTGTCACATTTCTTATGCTCATCTTACTGGTTCGTTAAAACTACATTTTGTTCTCCTATACTGTGGGGAGGAAATGCCCATTTCAGCTAAGCATTCGCTGAGCTGCTTAAATTTCTATTTTTTTTCATCACACCCAAAATTTTCCTAATAAAATATTAGATAACCAAAATCGTTCTGTCGCCTTTTTGTGTGAAAATTAAGAAAATATAGAATTATTTCAAATATGATTTTACTCGTCAGAATAGGCACCATCACATTCGACAACCTTTTTCAACCTTTACCCAAATAGATACAAGCTCATGTATACCGTTTCTGTAAAATGTCTTGTCTTTAGAATCCAAAAACCTGACCACCTCCGATTTTATCTCTACTTCATTTCTAAATTGTCTCTTTTACATGTGGTTGTCCAGAGCAAGAAAAAGTTGATAATTGATTGGGGAAATGTCAGGGAAATGAGGTATATTAGGCAATATTTTCCATTGTAAAGCATTAATCCTATTGTATGTAACTTTTATTGTATGTAGTTTGGCATTATCTACAAGAACCTCATTTTTTTCTGTTCACTAGTGGTGGCTGTTTGTGAACTAATGCATCGTGCACACGTTCGAGCTGAGAAATGTAGACATCGTGCACACGTTCGAGCTGAGAAATTATTTGGCCTTTGGGAAGAAACTCATGGTGCACAATACCGACCGAAGTTCACCGTACACAAAGCATGAGCTTCTTAGAATGGAGTGGAGCCTTGCAGAATAGGGAATTGGATCTTTCGGTGACAACTAATGATGTGTCTGCTTGCAGCTAGAGTACTGTGGATCCATTTTTCATCACACGTTGTAACATACTACAGAGGTGAAAATATGTGTCAAGACGACAAATCTGCAGCGAGACGTCCTGTAGGCGTAGCTCAGTTGGGAGAGCGACTTACTCTGGAGTGAGGGAACACGGGTTCGATGCATCTCACAGACAAATTTATGTTTTCACAACGTTAACAAGAAATCCAAAAACGGTTATAATTTTTATGACTGGAAATAAGTGAAGAGCAGAAGGTAAATCTTTGAAGTTCATTGCTCGCTGACAAATCGTGTGGGGCCCACTTACTGAGTTTCCATTTCTTCGCAAGTTGATGTAGATGCAAGCGAATGGTTTCATCATTAATTAATGCAGACATTTGACGTGGACCAGGAACATCAAACAAAGGTCTTCACTCTTTCCACGTTTATAAGTGAGTCACGGAAAAATTATCATTGCATCTTTGGTGAATCCCCAGCATTGTGCGGGGCTCCAAGAAGCAACCTGCCAAATTGGCTTGGCAGTTAGCGTGTGTGAGTCTGGAGGAATTCGAGGCCGCTGTGACTTAGTGGAAGCATATCCGGCGCGTAACTGCAAGACCTGGGTTTGATTCCCGGCGATGGCGGCCAATTAGAATTTTTCCGTGACTCACTTAAAAGCGTGGAAAAAGCGAAAACCTTTGTTTGATGTTCCTGGTCCACGTCAAATGTATGTATTAATTATTCATTCGCCTTCTATTTATTTCTTCAGTTGCTGCTTACCATGTTTGGTGAATCCCCAGCATTGTGCGGGGCTCCAAGAAGCAACCTGCCAAATTGGCTAGGTAGTTACCGTGTGTGAGTCTGGAGGAATTCGAGGCCGCTGTGGTGTAGTGGAAGCATATCCGGCGCGTAACTGCAAGACATGGGTTCGAATCCCGGTGGAGGCAAATGAGAATTTTTTCGTGACTCACTTATAAACGTGGAAAGAGCGAAGACCTTTGTTTGATGAATGGTTTGAACACTTACCTAGAACATTTTTGAAAATTCTAGACACGTTAAGGCGGAATCATGTTCAACAGCAATTTTCAAATCTTTGTCATTAATGATAGAAGGTCTTCCAGAATGTGGTGCATCTTCCAGCGATTCTTGACCAGAAAGAATTTTTTACGATCTCTGTGTAGTATGATTTGTTACAGCATTGCGTCCAAATGCAATACATATTTTACGACATGCCTCTGCTGCATTTGTGCCGAGTTTAAATTCATAAAGCAAACATTATTCAATAACGTTAGGCTTAACAGACATGTCGAATGCGTTGTAATCCACTGAAAATCAAATGAAACGCAGTGAAACTTTCTTGAATGAAAGACTGATATGCGGACTTTACGACGCATCGAAAAATGCGAATTATGCATATTCATTTACGATAAAATCAGCTACTGCAACGACCTCTACCGTAAAGCGACAAAACGTTTTTGGTTACCTGATATTTAATAAAAAATTGTTATTAACTAAAATATTAATTTTCTTGCAAGACGTTTAAAACATCGGGTTATTTTATTAGCTTCTCACTTTTTAGAATATATTTTTACTTTCATCTGCTTCTAAGGTTATTAAATCATATACTTAGCAGCTGACATCGCACACTAGCATAATTTTTCGTTTAATATATATTTACAACTGCGTATGAAAATTGAGTCCAAGTTGAAGTACACAAACCGTCCACTGAAGTAGAAACTTTTATTCAATACTAAGTTGTACCCGGTTTTTGCCAAAAATTACAGCAAAATTATCGGTTGGCATAGATTCCACAAGTTACTGGAATGCATCCACTTCTATAGCATACAAGGGGCTCACCATACAGCCTAGCTCAGATTTGACGGAAGAAGACTTTCCTTCCACATCTATTTTCATAACATGTCCCATACATTTTCAATGGGGTTAAGATCCGAGATTTGTGGTAGCCAGGGAAGATGGTAGAAGTCACTGTCATGCTCATTGAACCACTACTGAACACTTTGCACGATGGAATTACCGTCCATAAGTCAGCCGTCGCCTGATGGATAAAAAGTCAGCATTGCAGCATGTACTTGATCGACAACAATATTCAAATTATAATTCTTGGAGGACATTTGACCTACCAGCAAAACAATGTGTCCTTCAGCATGGGACCACCTCCAGAAGCTTGAGTTGTGTTTACAAAGCAAGCTGGATCAATTGCCTCATGGGGCTCCCGCCAAACTCTCTGCCTACCGTCGGTATAGAGAACAAGGTGCACCGCGACTCGTCAGACTACATGAGTTTTTTTTTCAGTCTACCAATGTCCAGTCACGGTGTTTCTGACACCATTGTATACGATCTTTCCGGCTCTTCGCAGAAATCAGTGGTTTCCGTATGGGCTTGCGGCTACCAGTACCGATACTCTGCAATTTTCCACTCATAATTTGCTGAAATATTGGACGAGAACAGCCTTCATTGAATACTTCGGTAAATTACTGCACACAGGAAGTCCTGTTTCTCCGTACAAGCCATCTAAGACGACAGCGATCTCGTTCCTGACAAATTGTACCTAGACGCACCACGGTTAGGCATCTTGGACAAACGATGTGGGTTAATTTTCCCCTGATTAAAGACTCGTGATATCTCGCCTTTTGATAAACGAGTCAGTTGTGCTGTTTCCAAAATCATTGATGCAACATAACGGGCACTTACTATACTGTGCAAATCAATTGGGACAAAGTAAACAATCACTCTTTTTCCCAAAACTATTCCTTTATATCATTCTATGCCTTCATATACACTGATAAATATCTGTATTAGTATGAAGTATGTCCTCCTTTAGCAGAAATGACCTCTTGAATTAGTTTTGGTATTGACTCCACTAATTGAGTGCACATATTTTTGACTTCATAATCGTGGAACCACTCTTTTATAGCATTCGTTATCATGCGTTCTTTGGTTGTACAGTCCATTTTTACCTAAACGTCTCTTCAAAATATTCCACAAGTTTTCTATGGGATTTAAGTCTGGTGAATTTCCAGGCCAATCAAGCAAATGAATTTGATTTTACAGCATGAAATTCTTGACCAATTTCGAATTGTGACATGGAGCCAAGTCATGTTGAAATGCCCGTCAAAAGTTTGCAAGAATGGAACAATCCTACGTTGTAATATTTCTACGTGCTTGGTTGAATTCATCTTACCTTGAACAGGAATTAAGCTTCCAGTGTCATTTGATGTGAAAAAACCCCGAAACATCTGTTTCATGTGTTTTACAATTTGTTTGACATGCTCAGGTCTTAAGGGTTCACAGTTGCTTCGTCTAACGACATTTGCTTGGTAACCCTGCACAAATAAATGAGTTTCATCACTGAAAATTACTTTTTCCAGTCGTCAGCAGTCCATGATTTATATTTTTTGGCCCATGCTAAACGTTTTATCTTCATTTTCGCATTCAAATATTGTTTTTTCATTGGTCTTCTTGCCTTCCGGCCAACTTCCAGAAGCCTACGGCGTACAGTTGAATCACTAACATCACAACCACTAGCCAATAAATCTCTTTGAAGGTTGGTGCTTGTTTTTTTTTTTTTTTTTTTGGATTCATTTTACTATTTCTGATTAAATATTTATCGGTTTGTGGAGTTGTTTTTCGTTTTCTTCCACATTTACCTCTCCTTTTTGGAGACGATGATCCAGACGCATTGTATCGCTTAAGCAGTCTTGATACACTTGATTTGCCTACACCAAATGCAGAAGCGATATCTCTCACTGTCGTAGAAGTGTAATCCTTCAGAGCAATTATTTTTGCACGCTTCCTTGGGGAAATATCCATTTTTTCAATACACGAAAGCAACACGTACTCACGGAGAGCAAAAACTAACATCCACCTGTCACACACGAAAGCTCACAACTGAAGCTGAAGTGCCTATTTCCTGTTTAAAACCGGTCAAACCATATTCTTACTATCAAGTTCTAACACTCACACCACCTCACAGCTGATAAAAACCGGTTTACGCGGGTTTCCGACATTAACTGGCGATCACATTACAATTCTGAGAATAAAATAGCTTATCCCAATTAATTTGCACGGTATAGTACAATAAGCCCTTTATCGATTTTCGATCCTTTGTTTTTTCCATTGAGATTAACACTGTTGACGATTGCTAATGGTCAGTATTTAGTCTTAAACAGTTGTCTAGATCACGTGGCGACACACGTGACCACGTATTTTTCATATAAGCTGCTATGAGGCGTTTACGTACGTCTGCATAGTGGTTTCTAATTCAGTGGCCGGCGTGTGTGTGTGTGTGTGTGTGTGTGTGTGTGTGTGTGTGTGTAGCACACAACAGAAAAACGAACGAAAAAATGTTTTTAATTCCATAGATCCAAATCAGCTTCTTGTGTACCAAACATGAGCCACGGCTAGCGTCTATCGGTGGGTGGTATGAACGGTAGGAGATTCTTAATCTTGGGTATGCGCAGGTAGGGCGAGCGACGGGATAAGCAAAACATTTCTGTCTTACTAGGGATAATTACTTTTTTGCTTTGAGGTCTAACGACCACTATGAACAACTCATAGATCTATAAGCAGTCTTCCGTCCCTAATTAATGGCCACTGGTTCCAGAGAAGGTTAGAGAGGCAGCTTCAAAGGACAAGTGCCACCACCCATGACTTATCCAGGACTTAAACCAAGGCCCATCTCGTGAGAGTGTTCAGAGGCCAATACCTCAGACTTCTCGGACGCTGGAGAAGCCAAAGATGTTCAGAGGCCAATATCTCAGACTTCTCGGTCGCCGGAGACGCCAAATATATCGAAGTCAAAGTCCGGAGGGACTAGAATGTGCTTGTGTACGAGTTGTTGTTTCGGAATTTAATGACCATAATACGACTGCACATTTGAGCACGTTTGTTACTTTTTTTTATTTTATGGTATTTTGTTATATGATTTTGAAATCTTAGGATCTACTGATCGTGTTTACATTCGTCTTCTTAGAGACTGTCATTCATGCGATGATTGTTATTGCAGTCCTTTCGGAAAATAATGAACACATCATCCAATTATTATCCAAAACTCCATTCATTTGTCTACGTCGCAACTCATTTTGATTTCCTCCAACTCTTATCCGTTACTCCGAATTTAATGCAGGCGTTGTAGCTGTTTCAAATAAAATTTTTGCCAGGGCTCGGAAGAAAATTATTATTTGAAATTTCCTATGCTAAAAGAAATTGCCGCCCCGGTGGCGCAGTGGTCTAAGGCGTTGGCCTCTGATCATTCGTCCGAAGGGGTCCGGGTTCGAATCCCGGTGGGGCATGGATGTTGTGTTTGTCTTACGGCACTGGCTCTCTCCCTTCCCTGGAACCAGTAACACTAAATTAGGGACGGGCGACTGCTTATAGCCCATTGAGTTGCTCACGGTGGTCGTTAAACCTCCAATCAAAAAAAAAAAAAAAAAAAGAAATTTCAATATTTATTAGTTTTTAAATGGAGAGATAGCCAAAGGAGGGTTAAAAAGTTTTTAGCCCAATATACACTGAGAGGAAAGTTTATTAGTTACACCTGATGTTATCACATATCAATGGCTCACTCCAGCACGTAAGAATTCTGAGCCATCAGTTGCGTTTTATCCACAGGATCGCCGTTTTTTGTACGTTTTCGTGTCGCTCCATTAATGGCAAATCCTTGCTAATGTTGCACATGGAAATACCAAGAGCCGCCCGGGTGGCGCAGTGGTCTAAGTGATGGCCTCTGATCATTCGTCAAAAAGGGGTCCGGGTTCGAATCCCGGTGAGGCATGGATGTTATGTTTGTCTTACGGCGCTGGCTCTCTCCCTTCCCTGGAACCAGTGACCCTAAATTGGGGACGGGCGACTGCTTATAGCCCATTGAGTTGCTCACGGCGGTCGTTAAACTTCCAATAAAAAATAAAAAAATCAAAGAAACCGCCATTAGGGAGATGCTCGAACCGGCATGCCTGGGCCAACTGGCCTACCACGTTTAAAGTCGCTCAGATCGCAAGTTCAGCCCATTCCGATTGCAACTGACAGGCGCCACAGTGTAGATCACTAACCTTTTCGTAAAAGACACGAAAACGTTAGTGATTTTTACTATTGCTTTTCCTGTGTAACTATTTTCTCAAATGAAGATGGATACTGTTGAAAGAATCAAACACTTATCCGTCATCGGGTATCTCAATTTAAAGGGAACGTAACTGAAGGGATTACATGAAGCTAGGTCGCTAGGAGAATCTTTTCTCCCATACAACATGGTCAAAAATTGGGTTGCAGAATTTAAACACGGAATAGACAGTGTTGAAAATGTACACCTCAGAGGAGTCCTGTTACCCAATGAACACCTCCAAATGTTGATGCCTTTCTTGACCTGAGCAAAGATTCATGACCTCATACCGCCATTAGGGAGATGCTCGAACCGGCATGCCTGGGCCAACTGGCCTACCACGTTTAAAGTCGCTCAGATCGCAAGTTTAGCCCATTCCGATTGCAACTAACAGGCGCCACAGTGTAGATCACTAACCTTTTCGTAAAAGACACGAAAACGTTAGTGATTTTTACTATTGCTTTTCCTGTGTAACTATTTTCTTTTCCTTTACAGAGGGCTTTCAAATGAAGATGGATACTGTTGAAAGAATCAAACACTTATCCGTCATCAGGTATCTCAATTTAAAGGGAACGTAACTAAAGGGAATACATGAGGCTAGGACGCTAGAAGAAACTTTTCTCCCATACCACATGGTCAAAAATTGGGTTGCAGAATTTAAACACAGAATAGACAGTGTTGAAAATGTACACCTCAGAGGAGTCCTGTTACCCAATGAACACCTCCAAATGTTGATGCCTTTCTTGACCTGAGCAAAGATTCATGACCTCATACCACAGAACAACGTTGAAACACACTGAGACAACAACAGCATCTCCTCAGAGCGAGCTGACGATACTATGGTGAATGATATAGGAATGAACGTTTCTTCGGGATGGTTTTCTAAAACACACACTGAATGAAGATCAGAAGACGGCTTTCCCTTTTGTCATGAGGTTGTACAGCATTTTGAAGCTAATGAAGTTCAAAATGCTGTACAATCCATGTTTCGCTATGGACGAAACATGGATGTACCACTTCGACCCTGAAACAAAAGAACAATGATAGCAGTATAAACATCCTTCTTCTCCCCTCTGAAAAAGTTCCTAGTGCAGAAATCGGCTGGGAAAGTCATGGTATGAACTCTCTGGGATGAAGAAGGAGTGATCATACTTTATTTCGTGATGCGAGAGGCCGCTATCAATTCCAACCTACTGAGATATTTTCACAAGAAACTGAAACTCAAGAGGCACGGGAAATTGACCAAAGGAGTCGTATTTCATGAAGGCAATGCGCCGACGCACACAAGTTTGTAACTCAGACAAGACTAAGTGTTTGTGGATTCAAGCATTTATATGATCTTTTCTTATCGCCGGATTTGGCTAAATCGGACTATTTCCTATTTTTAAATCTCAAAAAAGACTTGAAATTACAGAAATTCGACAGCGACAGTGCTTTGATGGATGCAGTGAAGAAATGGTTTGAATCAAAATCTGAATTTTATTTGAGCGAGTGACCAAAGACAGTGGATCATGCCGAAGGTAAAGTGTGCTGAACAATAAAAAAGTCATGTTGACTTAAGGGTAAAATGTGCTGAACATTAAACGGGTTTTTACAACATTCCAGCATTCCATCTACGAGAGACTAGAAATTTTCACACACCACTCCCATCCGCGTAATTGCCATGCATTGGAATTAAGAAGCTGCAGGACTTTCTTTTAACCAAAATTTCGAAATGGAAATTTCCAGGTGTTTCCAGATGAAAACCACCCTACGTGCATCACTATCAAACACTATAGCACATCCTTTATCAACATGCTATATTGAATTACTTTAAAAATGAGAAGCGTGGTATCTCATATGCTTGATGTCTGCTGCACTTCAGTATTTGCTTTTTAAATAAAATCAAGTCCTATTTGCATATACGCTATTTATGAATTTTATTATTCTTCTTAGAAAAAGACGTCACGCTTATGTATTAAGTTGCCTCTTCTTCTTTGTTTATAAAAACCTTGTCCCTTGAATTTGGGTAAAATATTACCGAATAGAAATTTATTCTAACATTTTATACACTGAAGAGCAATTGAATTAGAGATACCTGTCTAGTAACGTCGGCATGGACTCCACAAGACACCGGAAGCGTTGGGAAAGCCATACGGATCCACGACCCCTGAACAAGCTCCCACAGTTCACGAAGATTTGATGGAGGGGGTCAGAGCCTCGAACATCTCTCTCGATGGCATCCAAGATGTGCTCGATGGGACTGAGGTCAGGTGACCTAGCTGGCCAAGGAAGCGAGGTCACGTCGGTGGAGTGTTTATCCAACCATTCGGATACAATTGGGGAGCAATGGCACGATGCATTGTCTTGTTGCAGGATGAGGTCCCCAATGGGATGTTGAAGACGCACAAAGGGGAGCAAATGGTCGTCCAGGATATTCCGGTAACGTTGACCTGTGAGGGACGATGCCACACGTACCAGGGGTCCCATTTTAGTCCACGTAAACAGTCTCCAGACGAAAATGCCACCCCCACCAGCTTGAAGAGTACACTGCTGGCAAGAAGGATCCATCGCTTCATGGGGTTTGCACCGTACTCGTATCCTGCCATCCGCATGTACCAACGTGAATCTCAACTCATCAGTCCAGGCATTATTTTTCCACATGTGTAGGGTCCAGTGGCGATGTTCCTCCGCCCATGCTAATCTTTGCACCCTATGTTGTGCGGTCAGCAGCGGTACCCTCGTGGGACGATGGATTCTGTACCCCATAGCGAGGAGATGGTTATGGATGGTGTGGCTGCTTATACGTTCTTGTGCACCAGCGTTAAATTGCCGAGTGATTTCTTGTACTGTGGCACGTCTATCCGCTGTTACAATGCGAGCTAGCAGACGATGACCCCGCTCATCCACACGCTGTTGTCCACAGCAGTTGTACCTTGCAGGGATGGTTTTACCGGATTCGATGTACTCACGGTGCACCCGTGACAAAGTGGCTCGTGAAAATCCCAGTGCCTGCATGACTTCCGAGATGGAGTGACCCATTCGTCGAGCCCCGACAATTTGTCCACGATCAATCGTCTTACCCATACTGCGTTCGACTGTTTCTGATTCCTGTCGCATCACTCCTTATATAGTCGGATCGATGCATACGTCTTGTCGTTTCCGTTTACAGGGCCTCCCACAACGCCACATTTGCATAACGCCAGGTGTCTCTAATTCAATTGCTCTTCAGTGCATTTTCAGTATGCTATTCTTTAATTCTCATCATTTTTGCGAGAAATTTATTCAGGATATCTTGGCAAGTTACAAACAAGCAGTTCGGCCTCTTCTTCATCTAACACGTACGGATTCATTTAGAATATCATCATCAATATCATACATTAGTAACCACTGCTAGATGAAGGTAGGTGGAAGTCCCTTCACAATTTTTTCTGTCCTGAGCCATTATTTTTCATGCATGCTTTCTTATTTCATTTTCATTAATGTGACCGTAGCTTGATATCTGTTGTCCAACGTAAATGTAGGTATCAGTTATCTCGAGCTTTTCCCATCAATTCCAAAATCTTTATTTCTTTTAAAAGCATTGTACATCAGTTTTGTTTTCTGAAAGTTTATTTTTAACCCACTTCTTTACTCTTGTAAGCAAATTCGTGGATCATACTCTACAGCTCTGAAGAAGTGGTTGCAAAAGTGATTATTTCATCATCAAAACTAAGGTGAGTTAAATTATCTCCATTAATCTTCATCCCTTTGTTTTCTGAGTTCAATGATTGAAAGACATTTTGAATTGTTGCATCCGGAATTCAAGAGTTATAACGAAGTAAATTTCTCCGTCATTTTTATCCGCGCCAGGATTCGAACCCGGGTCCCCTCATTCCGGAATAAGTTGCTCTACCAATTGAGTTACGCGGACGTTTCATTCTGATTCCTATCTGCCTTTATGTCGTGTGCGTCCTTTTGGTAGGTACGTCACATCTCCTGGTACGTTACATCATCTCCCCCCCCCCCCCCTTTTTTTTTTTCGAAGTGCTGGAGAAGGGTTTCTCTTATTTTTCCTATCTCGCGGTTTGGAAATAACATCACACCAATGCGAGATTTTGAACGGTCGGGTCATCCGGATAGTTCGGGCGCCATTATAACGAAGTAAATTTCTCCGTCATTTTTATCCGCGCCAGGATTCGAACCCGGGTCCCCTCATTCCGGAATAAGTCACTCGACCAATTGAGCTACGTGGACGTTTTATTCTGATTCCTATCTGCCTTTATGTCGTGTGCGTCCTTCTGGCAGGTACGTCACATCTCCTGGTACGTTACAGAGTTTAGGAAATATGGTGTCACCTTGTCTTACTCCGTTTCCAAATTTCATTGGTGTTGTACCCTAAAATATCCGAACCTTGGCACTTGCATTTTCATAGATGTTATAAATAATGCTAATGTAAAAATCTTCAACACCGCAGGATTTTAAAGTCATTGTAACTGCTGATGGTTTCACAGAATCAAAGGCCTTTTCACAGTCAATAAAAGCCATGCATAATGTGAGTTCAAACTACCTCGTTCTCTCAATTAGTTCTCTCAGTACATGGATATGATCTTCAGTGCTGTAGCCACTCCTGAATTAAGTTTGTTCTCTTGGTTGAGCCATGTCCAATGTTACCGTGAAGCGATGTGAAAGAACCTTTGTGAAGATTATATAAACCACTGAAAGGAGATCGATAGGCCTGTAGTCCCTGAGAAAATCAACGTCGCCTTTTTTTTTATAGCAGGCTCAATGTACTATTGTTCCAGTCTTGAGGAATCTTCTCTTCACTGAGACACCCAGCGAAAACTTGGGCGAGTGTAGTTTCTGCATCTCTACTTACTTTTTGTGTAATGTTCACAGTGATTCCATCTTCTCCTGCAACTCTTCCCCGTTTCATGTTCTTAATTGCATGTGCAGCTTCTGCCAGGTGGACTGGAGGGACGTTGGTACTGGTACTAGTTGTGATGTATATACTGTATATACGTATATACTGTATATAAATGTGATATACTGTATATATCAGGAAAGCCTCTCATTCTCAAACATATTCATCTGAATCAGTTTTTCCTTTTTTAGATGAATACATTGATGTTTCAAAAAATTCAGAGCACCTGATTTATTTTAACATTGAAATCTAGTTTAGTTTTTTCATCCTCCTTTTCCTTCTTCTTTTATTATTTTTTACAAGTACTTTCTGGTTTAGAGAAATCAATTTAAACCAGTTCGAAAGGAAAAATCAATGAGAAAAATATTTTTAAAAATGAGCAAAACAAAATACTCAAAAGCTGCATTTTTTCTAAAATGTAATAGTACACATTGTTGTAGAAAAGGGAGGGACTCAAGCCACTCCCATTGGATATCAAGGCACATTGATATCCAATGGGAGTGGCACACATGACACATGACTTCTTTTTCTCTTTTAAAGCCGAATTTTAAATCTCGTTCATTGAAAATTTCAAGATTAATCTGAAAAACCGGACTGACTCAAATCAAATTTTTTTCCCAACGAAGTCGCGGATTTTTTCGAATCCCTTTGAATTCGTTTAATTGGCGCATTTTTCCACGTGCAAGCAATGCACATACAGGGTTTACTCGCTGTCACTCACACCCCTGGAAAATGCCTGTATTAACAATACTTAAGACAAGAGGAAAGACCAACCACTGCGATAGAATCTTTATCAAGATGTGAAGCTGCTGGGTTTTTTACCCCAAATCAATAAATTACTAAAGATTCTATTAACGCTTCCTTGTCTCAACAGTCACTCCGGAAAGTACATTTTCTACTCTCAGGCGCTAGAAAATGGACCTTCGAAACAGAGTGCAATTCTCGACTTTCTGGACTTGCATTGCTAAACATTCATCGACAATTAGGAGTAGACACTCGTACAGGGCCTTCATTTTGAAGGCATTGGCGGCGAAGCACAGTTGCCTTGTACAATGATGTGCAAGTATAATTTTGTTAAAGTACTAGCAAAACTTTACATTTTCAATATTCTACATTATTATGTATTTCATAAAATAACTAATTTTAAAATTGCGCTTTTATAAATAACTCCAAGAAATTGAAAACTGAGAGAGAAGTACTCTTACATTAACCACATTTAATAAATATATAGCCCTCCACATTACATAAGTCTTTGTTACGAAATTTTGTAAATCAGTATTTTAAATATCAATAAAATTTTAATTTGTTAATGAATTTATATAATTATTCTTTCACTTAATTTCATTTCATTTATTTAGTTGTCGCATTAATATACAGGGTGATTCCAAAAGTCCTAAGTCACCTCAATAACTTGGGAACAAAGACAGCTAGAGCTATGGAAGTAAGGTATGGTATAGTAAAACTACCATGCGCTATCGGATGAGAGTGCCTGCAGCGCCCCTAGTGGCAAAATGCGAAAGTTAGCACTCCTTTCTCGGAAACCATGAGAGATACGGAAAAGAAATCAATTAGAAACTGGTAGAGCATCAACGAATTAGTAGGAAACGATACATGGTAGAAACGGCTGGGGTAAGTAGATAAGCTGGAAACGCGAACTTGTGTGGAGCCAGTTCGTGTCGTTGTCGCGGTAAGAGTCTAGCAGAGAGAGTATGACGTATGCTACCACACCCCTGTGAGTGTCGTATGCAAATTCTGGTGTGACATAACGCCTCACCTGCCGTATCAGGCGCGGCGTGGCAATGTATAAAGGATCGTCGGTCAGGAGCTATGTTATTCGTAACATGAGTATCGGGTAAAGAACGAGCATGGCAGGCTATTCGAATGAACAGTAGTGCGAGATGGTACTGCTATATGGAGAATTCGGACGCAACACGACGAAAGCGTCACACCAGTATGGCTTACGATTTCCGACTCATCCATCGCCAACAGCGTGGACCATCAGTCCCGCGGTTCGACGGGTACGAGAGACAGGCAGTATTGCAGCGCGTCCCTGTTCGGGCCGACCCACCGGAATGGGTAGGGATGTGCAACCAGTCGATGTTCTGGCATACGTTTTGGCCAACCCACACACCAGTACGAGGGAAGACAGTATGGCATGTGGCGTATCACAATCCCGTGTGTGGAACATTTTGCATCAGCATGGTGCCCACCCGTACCGTACGGTACCGCTGCACGTACTGATGCCAGGGATAACCAACGACGTCTACATTGGTGCAATTTCGTAATGAACGCCGTAGAAGAAAATGCTGCCTTTCTATCAAACATCCTTTGGACTGACGAAGCGCAGTTTACACGCACTGGGGTGCTGAACAAACAAAACACCCATTACTGGGCAGTTCAAAATCCATTTTTTGCACGGAAAATGAGGCAACGGGTGCGCTGGTCGATCAGTGTCTAGTGTGGCATCTGGAAGGACCGATTTGTTGGGCCTGTGTTCTATGAGGGCGCATTAAATGGACGAAGATACCTGCAGCTGTTACAAAGCACATTACCTGAGTGGTTAGACGATCTGTCTCTGCAAGATGTACGCTCGTTATGGATTCAGCATGACGGCGCTCCTACACATCAACCAACAGCGGTACAGCACTTCCTATCAGACACTTTCGGGCAACAGATCATCGGTTATGGTGGTACCGTAGCGTGGCCTCCACAATCCACGGATCTACCTCCCATGGATTTCTTCCTCTGGTGTTACCTAATGGATCACGTGTACAGGGTGGAATCGACGAGTCTCCACGATCTCCGACTGCGTATCGTCGCTGCGTGTGAGAGCATGGCACCTGTTATACTGGCGAACGTACAACGGGAAGTTCTGTCTCACATTCAAATGTGAATTGTGGCAGATGGTGGCCATACTGAACCCTATTTACGTTAAACGCAACGTTATGTAAGTACTGCTGTTGCATTAAATACGACCAATGTACTCCATTTGTATTCATGCCTGAGTATAATAAACCTTGTGTTTCTCTCACGTTTCCAGCCTTCTACTTACCCCAGCTGTTTCTACCATATATCATTTCCTACTAATTCGTTGATGCTCTACAAGTTTCTAATTGATCTATTTCTCGTATCTCTCATGGTTTCTGAGATAGGAGTGCTAACTTCCACATCTTGCCACTAGGGGCGCTGCAGTCTCTCTCATCCGATAGCGCATGGTAGCTTTACTATACCATACCTTACTTCCATAGCTCTAGCTGTCTTTGTTGCCAATTTATTGAGGTGACTTAGGACTTTAGGAAGCACCCTGTATATTAACGTGACGATTAATGATTGTTGACAACTTGGAAGAAAGAGGGAAAAGTCCATTAGGCCTGACATAGCCCTCTTCTCCCTGAAAGAAATAGTTACAAAACCTAAGACAAACCAGCATGCGACAACATTTAATTACATAAAGAGAATTAGTCCCCCCTCCTCAACCCTCTGCATAGTTCGCCTTCCCACAATTAACCTCCCCTTATATTTCTCAGTGTCAAAACCAGTTCAATTGACGATAGTTCACAATGTTATAATATGAGAAAGTGAAACACATACATAAAAAAAAAAAAAAAAAAAAGATATCCATCTAATACCAATATTACACCAAGTTGATTCCTGAGTTAATTTAAATTCGGAATCAAACACTTCCAAATATGAATACTCAACCAGAGACCGTAGATTATTAGTATAAAGTCTCAATACATTTCACTTGGCATTTTCTGTAATTCCGTCCAAAATTATTATTTATTTAAATTTTTCCCTTAAGATATAATTTTAGTTTTTTCTTAAATAAGCCAATGTTATTTACGGATCTAAGATCAACAGGCAAAGATTGAAAGTCAAATATCAGTGACCTTAGATCTGCAAATAACATATTCTAAATAATGAAATATTGATAATTAACACTTAATTATTAATTGATTATCCTAAATTAGCAATTATTTTCGGTGTTTGGATATGAAACTACTTGAGCCCTCCCCATAATTTTTAAATTGCCACGCCCCTGATAGTACATAATTCTGAGTGTATAGTACCTGCAACTGATGTTTGACTTTTATTCTCTGCTTCTGGACTTTCTCTCTCGCTCTCTCTCTCTCTCTAGCTACGATCCTGATACTTGTAATAATGCAGATTTATAAAATCCTTCTGTCCTTTCCTACAAGGACATTTGGTCTGTTATGACCATGTCATTTGAATTGACCTACTGAAACTCATCTTGTTCGTTTGAAAGAAATTTAAGTTGATAATACCGACAGCACGTTTTGTAATTTTGCTTGCCAGCAGATGGCAGCAGAAGCTATAATTGAAGTTTATTTTGATCAAAGAACGCGAAGATGATTTTTTCGAGTTGCAGGACCATTAACGAGAGAAATACATTACCTATGTTTGAGAAGATTCAATAAAATAATAAAGTGCAAAAAAAAAAAAAAAAAAGAAGAGGTAGAAAGAAGCATATCGAGTTGGTAGAAGTAGATATCATAAAATTCAAATTTAACAGAAAATTGAGGTATTCGTTAAATACTGTATATCAGAATCTAATGGTGATTTTTGGCTAGATGCGATTGAAGGCTGCATCCGGGTTTTATGAACATAGGTTTTAAGTTCAAATTATTGTGTTTCTTTAGCGCTTTACGAAGGTTACTTCTTTCTAGCACAGCTTGTATTACGCATAATGAAATCTGAAATTCAATTGAAAATCATGTGATGATGTAAGCCAACAAATCGTTGTTAAAAAATTTCCAATTATAAAAATAAATATTTTTTCCTAATTCTATCGATACTTCTCCCCCTCTTCTTTACTCCATTTTCATCAACAGAAGCTTTTTTTCCCTCCTTGGACTTATTTCAAATTTAAAACCGGGTTTCATTTTGAAGCTGTAACTATACTTTGTTAAAGAAAATTATAACGTTTTGGAAATTTGCCGTTGGCAAATATTTGGTTTTTCGTTGCTGAATGATATGTCGCCCAGTTACTAATTATTTTGGTTTACTAGGCGACAGATTTTCTTTACTGGGCGACAAATTTGTCACCCAGCTTCTATGTTAAAAATTGGTCGGCTGTTCTCCCAATGGAACGACGCCTGCAGGTTTATCGCTGCTTTAATGTCGATTATTTGCCTCATGCGTCTTCTCAGTAGTACTTCATCTACATCATTTCACGTAGTACGATCCTCCCCTCCCTCAAAGAGACGTAACGTACTATGTGACATGATGAAGGCGGAATCACGAAATCGCCCGCCTCGAGTCAGCCGACAACCATGCTCAAAGGAGAAGAATTAATTTTTATTAATTACATGCATGTGTGCAGTGGCAGATTTCCAATTAGGCACACTTGGCACGTGCCTATGGGCGCAGCTCCATGAGGGGCGCAAAAATTTCAGTGAGGGTGTAAAATTGTGGTGGGACTGGGAACAATGCTAAGCAGAGTCATGTTCGGACATAGCAGCGTTCCCTAAAATTTATTTTTGGGGTGTGTTTATGTGTGTGTATGTGTCATGTAAGGTCAGGTGATGCGTAACATCACAGCCTCTCCTTGACAAATGTCAACCCCGCCTTCTCGTGGTGCATCCTGTTCCCACTAAAGGGGCTCTGACGACCGCCCATAGCGGTATAACTATACCATCGGGATCAGAGGAAATGCTATCCCACACTCACCAACCCACTTGGCCAGCGTGGTGAGTTATGGCCAAACCCCTCCAAAATGATTCCACAACTAAAATCTTGGCCCTCAGTCTCCGGCAGCTGGAATGTACCTGGCCAAGGCAGCGGCCAGTGCGACATGAAGGCAGAGGGTGCTAAGAATCCCCGGAATACCGGACTAGGCTGCCATCTGATGCTGACCTTGGCTACTTACAATGGACGCTCCCTATCTTCTGATTCAAGGCTTCTTGAATTGGAAGAGGAACTACAAAGGATCAAGTGGGACATCGTGGGGCTAAGTGAGGTAAGGAGAAAAGGAGAAGATCTCATCGAACTGAAAAGTGGACATCTCTTCTACTATCGTGGGACAGATACTGGCAGAACTAGTGGTGTTGGATTTATAATAAACAAGAAACTGAAGGATAAAGTTGTAGAAGTTGAAAGTTCCTCAGACAGAGCTGCACGACTTGTTATCCAACTCTCGAAAAGATACCAGGCTCAGATTATTCAAACTTATGCACCCACCACAAGTCATCCTGAAGAAGAAATTGAAGAATTTTATGAGGAAATTTGTCATCTAAATAATAAAGGTAAGCAGCACTTGAAAATAATTATGGGAGATTTCAATGCAAAAAATAGGGCAACGGCAACAGAATGAAACTTCGGTAGGTAAATTCGGTCATGGCAACAGAAACCAGCGTGGAAATACTCTCGTTGAGTTTGCAGAGGCAGAAGGGTTTTCATCTTGAACTCCTCTTCAAGAAAAAGCCACACAGGAAATGGACATGGAGACATCCAAATGGGACGACAAGTGAAATTGATTTTATTATGTGTAACAAAAAATTCGTCATAGAAGACTGCAGTGTGCTAAACAAGTTCAACACAGGTAGTGACCATAGATTGGTGAGATGTAAGATGCACCTCAACACTAAACTTGAACGTGGCAAGCTCATAGGACAAACAAAATCTATTGACATAACCAACCTTAAAAAACACCATAATACCTTCAAGTTAGAACTGAAGAACAGGTTCTCTGCTTTAAAAGGCCTAACATCGGAAGAAGTGGACATCTCTGAAGTTAACAGAAAAGTAACCAAAGCTCTTATGGAAACAGCAACAAAATTAGCTGGGTCTAAGAACAAATTGCATGTGAACAAATTATCAGGAAAAACCAAAATGTTGATGCAAAAAGAAGAGAGATGAGGACAACTAAAGAAGATGTGACTTCCAAAGTGGAATATATAGAGCTATGCAAGACAGTAAGGAAAAGTATCACTGAAGACGTAAGGAAATTCAACTGTGAACTAGTGAGGAAAGCAATTGAAAACAACCAAAGCCTAAAGATAGCAAAGGGACATCTCAGTAAGGGGAAGAAAACAGATTATGGCACTGAGAAAAGAAGATGGTTCTGTAACAAGAAATAGAGGCGAAATTTTGACAAGAGTGAAAGATTTCTACTCCAAATTATATGAAAGGGATGATATATGCACTCCAGACATCATGAAAGATACCAGTACCAGAGTTCCTCCAGTCCTTCCAGCAGAAGTTGCACATGCAATCAAGAACATGAAGCGAGGAAAAAGCTCCAGGAAGATGGAATTACTGTAGACATCATACAAGAAGCAAGTGGAGAAATCGAAACAGTACTCGCCCAAATTTTCACTCGATGCCTTAATGAAGGAAAGATTCCTGAGGATTGGAACACCGCTACAATGATCCTGCTACATAAGAAAGGTGACATTGAGGATCTCGGAAACTACAGACCTATCAGCCTCCTATCAGTAGTTTATAAAATCTTCACTAAAGTTCTTTCACACCGCTTGAAGGTAACACTGGACATGGCTCAACCGAGAGAACAAGCTGGATTCAGGAGTGGCTACAGCACAATAGATCATATCCACGTGCTGAGAGAACTAATTGAAAGAGCGAGGGAATATGAACTTCCATTGTGCATGGCTTTTATCGATTATGAAAAAGCCTTTGATTCGGTGAAACCATCAGCAGTTACAATGGCTCTGAAAACCTGCGGTATTGAAGATGCATACATTAATATTATTAATAACATCTATGAAAATGCAAGTGCAAAGATTAGGCTGTTTGAAAATACAACACACGTAAAAATTGGAAAGGGAGTGAGACAAGGTGACACCATATCTCCGAAGCTCTTTAATGCCACATTGGAGGGTGTTTTTCAGTCACTGAGCTGGGAAAACAAGGGGATAAAGATTAATGGAGATTATCTAACCCACCTTCGTTTTGCTGATGACGTAGTCATTTTTGCAACTACCCCATCAGAGCTGCAGAGTATGATCCAGGAACTTGCTGACAAGAGTAAAGAAGTGGGATTAAAAATGAACTTTCAGAAGACAAAAGTGATGTTCAATGCTTTTACAAGAAATGAAGATTTATCGATTGATGGAGAAAAGCTGGAGATAACAGACTCGTACGTTTATCTTGGACAGCAGATATCAAGTGAGGGTCACATTGATGAAGAAATTAATCGGCGTACAAAACTTGCCTGGAGAGCTTTTGGAAGAAACAGCATAATTTTCAAGAGCAATATGCCATTATGTCTTAAAAGAAAAGTGTTTGATCAATGCATCCTTCCAGTGCTTACGTATGGTGCGGAGACGTGGACCTTAACTAAAAGAGACATACAAAGGCTGCAGACAACTCAAAGAAGCATGGAGAGGCGCATGCTTGGTGTAACCAGGAGAGATAAGAAGAGGAACTCGTGGATCCGAAAAATGACAAGAGTGGAAGACATCATGATCAGAGTTAAATCCCTGAAATGGCAATGGGCTGGACATACTGCCAGAAGGACAGATCATCGATGGACAGCTGAAATTTTAGATTGGATTCCAAGGGACAGGAAAAGACCCAGAAGAAGACCACATGGGAGATGGGTGGATGAAATTCGAAAGTATGCAGGGGTGACATGGAGGAGACTGGCACAAGACAGACCGTTGTGGAGGAAACTTGGGGAGACCTTCGTCCAGCAGTGGATTGATAATGGTTGACAATGATGATGATGATGTGTCATACAACAACACTACCAGCGCCTTTGGAGCACCACCGCACCAAGATCTCCTGTTTGGGAAGGGGGAGGGAGTTTTCTTTGTCTGAGTGAGTCCCAGCTCACATTCTTGGGCGCAACTACTACTGCAACGTAGGAGGCATGGTCAGAAATGGTTCATCATGATCATTCCGACCGAAAACCGAACAGGTTGAGGAGAAAAGGAAAAGCGACGTATTCGGAGGGAGGGGAAGGGGCACTGAGCACGGGACGTCTGTCCTGTCTCCTCCCTCCCCTGATGGTGACTACGACACAACAAACAAGAACGAATAGAGAAAAAAAAGAAAGCAAAGAAAAGGGGCAAGACATACTTCATTCCCAGGGAGTCCCATGGGAGGAGGCATGGGTGTGACCATTTTCTATACCATATCTGGTCGAAGTCAAATGTTTTTAAATTACTTTCATCTGAATGGCTGGGCGTGCGTGTACGGTGAACGTATACCCGCAACCGCCAACCAGATAAAAATGCGCTTCGCAAAGACAAAGCTCAGGGAACTGGAATTGGTCAGAGCTCAGATCTATAAGTGCATCAAAGTGTCATACACGTAATTAACCTAGCGTTTGAGGCAGTTTCTGCGGTGAGTTGTATTTTTTTAGATTTTTACTAGAAAGTATGAACAAGCCTTATAACGAAGTAAATTTCTCCGTCATTTCTGTCCACGGCAGGATTCGAACCCGGATCCCCTCATTCCGGAACAAGTCACTCTACCAATTGAGCTACGCGGACGTTTTATTCTGATTCCTATCTGCCTTTATGTCGTGTGCGTCCTTCGGGCAGGTACGTCACATCTCCTGGTACGTTACATCATCTCCCCCTATATTTTTTTTTTTTTTGAAGTGCTGGAGAAAGGATTCTCTTATTTTTCCTATCTCGCGGTGTGGAAATAACATCACACCAATGCGAGATTTTGGACGGTCGGGTCATCCGGATAGTTCGGGCGCCATTATAACGAAGTAAATTTCTCCGTCATTTTTATCCGCGCCAGGATTCGAACCCGGATCCCCTCATTCCGGAATAAGTCACTCTACCAATTGAGCTACGCGGACGTTTTATTCTGATTCCTATCTGCCTTTATGTCGTGTGCGTCCTTCGGGCAGGTACGTCACATCTCCTGGTACGTTACAGCCTGTTTCAGTGTGTGTGGGGTGCTGTGCTGGAATCTCTGTGAGTGATGAGTGCAAAAAAAGGGAAAACCCAGTAAGGCTCAGAATTGGAAAATCGCGATTGCAAAAAAAGGAAGGGAAACTAAGCTGCTGAAAAGCCTGCTTCTTGAACAACACCTTAAAGAAACTCGAGCTTAGCTTTGGGATACGCTCACCAAGATCGATATCACGCCACCTGCTATCATCCAGGAACACCCATACCTCACTGACCGATGCGGGAGTGTATTCCATACCATTGGAATACCCGGATGGTACCACCAAACATTACATCGGGACGACAAAACGCTCTTTCGCTCTTCGACTAGTGGAACACAAGCGGGACGTCTCGCACAGAAAATTGACAACCGCACTATCCCGGGAAGTGGAACCAGATCAAGAGAGTGGCTCCTTATACTACCGCCAGAGGCACTGGCCCTCAGGGAAACCATCGAGATATTGACTAACCCTGTGGTCTGCAACGATGACGTCTCACTTTACCTTCCCCAAATACCGCGCACATTTCTTCGCGCTTAGCTCGTTTCTGTAGAAATCTCTCGTTGTCGCACGCACGCGACGCAACATAGCATGTTCACATATTCTTTTCATGTTTTTCTTTTTTTTTTTTAATTTGTCTGTTCTCTTGTCTTGCCTATAAACGCATAAGTTTGAAGAAGGCGCCCGTTGGTGTTGAAAGCTTACTCTTTAATAATCACATTTTTACATCAATTAACAGATATTTTTATTCCTTTTCTTAATAAAAATTTTATTTCCTTGCGGTGTTTCTTTATAAATCACCAATTTCTAATAGTTCAATATTATATTGTAGCTACATGCATGTAGATATTTCGGTTGATTGTTGATTGAGATATTGAAACATAACTTAACTTTTTTATGTAAAAATTAAAAAATTGATCATTCTGATAAAAATTTTGAGGACCTTCATTCCATGGAAAAGAAGGGGCATTTTTAAAACTATGGACTTTTATGAACCAAGCTGAAAAAAAGATACTTTTTAGGAATAGGGACCTGTTGGGAGCACGAAACTGTAAAAACTTTTGCCTAGAAAGTCGCGGGGGTGGAGGAACGCAGCGCAGCCATATCTTGCTAAGAACCGGGCCCCATGCACGCAAGCAGAACTTAATTTCGAGGAGAGTAAGCACAAAATCGTGTATGCTCAGCCAATATATGAATATATATGTTTGACCATGAAGTCGAACATTTAGGTGGGGATTCTAGACCACCTGGAGCTGGACCCCCATGAGTATGGTCCCGATATCAGAACTCTGCAGGAGACGCCTGGAAAATCGTCTCCTCTGCAGGAGACGCTTGGAAAATTTGTGCCTATGGGCGCCAAATCTGTAAGTCCGCCACTACATGTGTGGAAGAATTATCACAATTTTTTTCAAACTTGACAGTCAAGGAAATTCATTTTCGTTTCTGCGCCAGCCTAACCTTTGTTTGCCGGTAGCAGTAGCGGATCCAGTGAGAGAAGACTGGAGAGATTGCCCCTCTTAAAGCAGAATTTTCCTTCTTAAATGGCTAACATCTAAATAATTAATACATTTATTTTTGTAAAATTTTTCATGACATCTAAAATTTGCTGTAAATTTGGAGATAAAATGTTCTGTTCTAGGTTCAGCAGGGAAAACAACAAAAAACGAGGAGGTCAGAAACATAGAATATGAAAGGGAAAGTAAAAAGAACTGACCATGAAAAGCAATGAGTGAGCTTTGTTTAGTTTGTTTAGTATTGTCTGGCATCATTAGTAATTGGAAGCAGGAGAAGGCACAGTAAGGGATAGAATTTGAAGTGTGTGTGTGTGTGTGTGTGTGTAAGATAGTGTGGGTGAGACGGAGCGAAGTACGAACTTCGATTGGGCCATTAAAAAAAAACTAGTAAAAAATTTTCAAGCTGTAAATTTTTCTATTAAATTAACCCAACTGAATAGAAGGGATCAAACTTTATTTGAAATATTTTACCCAGGTGTGAGATTTAAAAACCATCAAGCTGGTTTCCTCCAAAAGTGGGCAATTGAACGTCATGAAAATAGTGCTGATGTTTCAGTTCTCGTTCGCAATTTGTGATTTAAAAATCAAATTTTAATGACAATTTTTAAAAACCTTGCCACGCCAGGAAGGGGCAGCGGTGCAAGTTTATAGTGTGTGAGCCCTGCAAGTCTCATATTTTTTTAGTTTCGGAGCAAGCGCCCCTCCCTCCTAACTTGAGCTTCTAGATTCACTACTGGCTAATGGTGGGATTCGAAGAAGAAATTCTCGAAATTGAACTATGCCGGCAGGCTTATCGTTGCTTTATTGTAGATTTTGGCACATGCTTCACCTCGGTAGTACGTCATCTACATCATGTAACGTGGTACGTTACAATTTTAAACAAGAAAGATAACACCGAATTTTCGAGTGTAATAAGCATGTCCTTTGAATCCGTTCTGACGCAAATTAAATTTATCAAAGCTATTCAAAGTCAATGGAACCGGTATGGAAAACAATAGTATCTGACGGAAGAAATAAGTTTATCAATCGGGTCTTTAATCCCTCAGATATTGCTGTAAACGTAATCGTGAGCTTACGAACTGTTAGAAACAGAGTTATCAACAAAAATAAGATGTGGCTTTACGTCCCTTGGTGGGAAAACCATGCATTATTTTAGGAAGAAAGTATTCACAAAAGGTTTATCCAAATGAGCGGTATCGGTCCAAGAAAAAAAAATTTAGTCGAGTTTTCAGGAGCCCAGAATTTGCTACAAATACATCAGAACTAGAAATTAACACTTATGACCCCTGATGGCCAAACCATTCTTTACCGAACATTAGAAATTACCTGAAAAATATTTTCCGTCAGGTCTTGTATGCGATATAGGAAGTATTTTTCAAATCGGAGTTTTAGGAGCAGAAAACGCAATTTACCATTGTGCGCCCTAGCGAAAAGTCTATGATTTACTTGAAAATTTTTAATTTATAGGAAAAACATTTCGCATCGGAAACACTATCCAACAAAGAAGTAATTTTTCAAATCGGACTTTCAGAAGTAGAGATATTGACAAAATTAAGATATATATCTACACCCCCTGGCGTAGAAACCGTGAACTATTTTAAAAAGTAAATGTTTCTAAAATGTTTGTCGACATGAGTAGTATTGGTCTACAAAAGATGTTATTTTCAATCGAGAATTTAGTAGCTCATATTTTGCTGCAAATACATCAGAAGCGAAAATTAAGGTTTACGCCCCCTGGTGGCCAAACCATTTTTTTTACAAAAATTAGAAATTATGTGCAAACGATTTCCCATCAGAAGCTGTAACCGGTGCAGAAAGAATTTTTCAGATCGGAGATTTAGAAGCAGAGACATAGGGGAAAACGCAATTTACCTTTACGCCCCCTAGCGGAAAGTCTATGAATTATGTGAAAATTTTGAAATTATATGAAAAACATGCGACACGGAAAACGCTATCCAACAAAGAAGGAATTTTTCAAATCGGACTCCTAGAAGTCGAGATATTGACAGAAATAAGATATACATCTATGCCCCCTGGCGGAGAAACTGTGGAATATTTTAAGAAGGAAACTATTCGAAAAAGGTTTATCGATGTGAGTGGTATCAGTCCACGGAATAATTTTTTTAATCGATATTTTAGAAGCTCAGATTTTATGGCAAATATATCAGAAGCGAAAATTAACACTTACGCTCCCTGGTGGCCAAAGTATTCTTTACCAAAAACTTGAAATTATATGCAAAAGATTGTGCATCAGGAGATGTATCCTCTGAAAAAAAAATTTCAAATCGGAGTTTTAGAAAAAGAGTTATCGGAAAAAATGCAATTTACTTTTACGCCCCCTAGCGGAAAATCTATGCGTAGAAAAAGAAACTATATCCAAAATACTCTTCGACATAAATGGAATCGAAAGATAAAAAAAAAAATTAATCGGATGTGTAGAAGCAAATATGTGGAATAAAACGTGTTTTTGAATTCGACATCATCTGCATTTACGCAATCTAGCGGCAAAATTGTACATCGTAAAAAAAAAAACGAAATAAAGGATCATCATTCGCATATTTCAAGCTTAAGAATTTTTCAATACGGACTAATAGTTGCAGACATACCGTGGGTACAGACGGACAAACCGATAACATAAGCACGATCTTTTTTACAAAAGACGTGCTAAAATCAAAGGACTTTATAATAAGATTACTACTCAAACTCAGATGACAAATTCTTTTCCTGTTTGTTTTTTCCATATCTGCTCTTCATCCCTTACAATTTTAGTCAAGATTCTATAATCACTATAATCTACGTATCCTTCTTTCCCTCTTCCACACTATTCTGTAAATACAGTATCTGGTGAATGACTGTCCTACTCTTACAGGTGTTTTCTCTCTTTCTCTAGTGCTATCTCTGCCATCATATAGCAGAATTTTTTTGAAGAATGGACTTTTTCTAATAGTTGTCGGCCTTCGTGGATGTAATGCCAAAGACTCTGGAATCCCCACTTTTTCGAAATATCTTTAATAGTCAGGATTGATTTAATTCTTTTCAATTAGAGACGGCTTCTACCATCAGTCAGTAAAAAAATTCATTGGAGACAAAATAAGTTCAACCGAAGCATCTGATCTTGGCATAGCAAAACAAAAGCTTACGTAAAACTTTATTTTATTTCAGGCGATTCTTCCACAATTGAAATACAAAATGTTTCTACGCATTTCCAGAAGTGTCATATTTTATTGTACTGATTACTGTATTTAGACGATTAAAAAATATATCAACCGGATATATACACAATCGCTAAAACATCCACATACAAAAACAGCTACTTTCGACTGCTAGCCGCTGAAATGTGTGCTACGTAAAAACACAAATTGTGCACAAAGCATTTCTCACAAGGAAATAACGCAGAGTGGAGTTTTCAAATCAGGTTCTTAGAAACGAAGATACGATTCCAAGAATGGCGCAAATTGAAAGGAACACGTACACCATCTAGTGGCAAAATTGTGTGGCACGAAATTTGGTAAACATATGAATGATATTCATCGCTACGCACTCTATCAGCAGCAATTTTTTTTTAAATAAGACTTTTAGAAGCGGAAATATCATCCTTAAATTTATCCCTAGTGAGAAAACTAAACGTCATTTTGACACATAAAATACACATTAATGTTTTCCACGGTGAGTGGCGTCTGACAGAAAAATAATAGTTTCAGTTAGATTTTTGGAAGCTAATAATACGCTTCCAATGGTGTAAAAAATAGAACCATGCACTTAGTGGCAAAGCATTTCATTACGAAATATTTTAAACTGCAAAAGAAATATTCATCGCCGTGACATCTACGTAGCTACCTTAAAAAACAAACAAAAAAAAACCTGATTTTTGGAAGCAGATTTCGGGGGAAATACAGTGCACATCTACGTCCCCTAGCGTTGACACCACGCATTAGTTCAAGTAGAAAGTAGAATCCTACTTCCACTTGAACTAATGCGGAGAATCATCCGTGTAAAAGATATCAGACGGTAAAAAAAACTTTCCGAATAGTTTTTTTTTTTTTTTTTTGCAGCAATTGTACTGAGTAAACTACATTTCAAATTTAATAGCAAGTGCATTTTCGTCTCCTAGCGGCGAGGGCATTCGTCAGAAAAAAACAAACCATATGATTTGTCGTTCTCACAATTCGGGCTTTCGATTTCATAGAGAAAATTTTGAATCGGATCTAGTTGCATTGATATGGTATCTACAGGTGGAAGGACGACCGTAGTGATACTATGCAGGTACTTCTTTTTAAATCGTACATAGTTGCATAGATATGGTGTCCACAGGAGGAAGGACGACCGTAGTGATACTATGCAAGTACTTTTTCTAAATCGGATAAATACTTGCATAGATACGGTTGTCCACAAGAGGAAGGGCGACCATAATGGTACTACGCACGTACTTTTTCTTAAATCGTACATAGTTGCATGGATATGGTGTCCACAGGAGGAAGGACGACCGTAGTGATACTACGCACGTACTTTTTAAAATCGTACATAGTTGCATAGATATGGTGTCCACAGGAGGAAGGACGACCGTAGTGATACTATGCACGTACGTTTATTTTTCAGAAGACGGCTGAAAAGTGCTGGATAAAGTGCTGTAGAGGTAAGTTTGTGAGAGCTACCCTATCACACACACAAAAAAAAGAACTTTTTTTAAGGAAAGGTCATCACATTTTTTTTTTTTTTTTTTTTTTGAAGATGACAATCCGTTTTTTGGTGTAAATATGTCAGATAATATCCGAAAACTTGAAAATTTGAAAATTTCGTCGTCCTGGAGCGGGAATCGAATCCTCGTCTCCCAGGTAGCGCTGGGGTATGCTAACCACTACACCACCCAGAACGACCAAGTCTCAAGTTTCCGATTAATCTGGGAGACGCGGGTTCGATTCCTGCTCCAGGAAAACGAAATTTTCAAGTTTTCGGATATTATCTGACTTACCACCTTTGTCATATTTAAGCCGAAAAACGGATTGTCATCTTCAAAATTTATATTAGGCTATATGGTGTAATCCCATATTTCATTAATGAGTCATCACATTTATTTCAGTCTCTCTGAGTTTACTTCAACGTTATGTATATTATCCGATCCGATCAGATCAGATAATCAGATCATATATAGAGGATTTTAGGAAGGGAGTGTCTGACCCTATGTCTTAAACAACACTTAGAAATAGGAAGCCAGGAGATTTAGGTTAGAGTGCCCGATAGAAAAGTGACACGGAAGCGAGGTAGAAAGGGGAAGGAAGACGCCCTTATTTATTACCGGGGGCCCAGTATCTGGGGCCCGACGGCTTAACGTGCCTATCAGACCCACGGCGTATATTTAGTGGTTCGAGCGTTCGTTCCTGCTGGGATCGAACCCGAGGTCTATAATGAATTAGCTTTATTTTCTTTACGCTAAGCTAATTATAATGAATAAGCTCTTTCTACTGAGCTTCAAATAGTGAATTCAAATGGTTGTTGTTACTAGTTAATTAAGAACATGAATATAGTCTCCTGCTAGTAGTGTAGTAATTAGAATGTATCAAGTCTTAACGCTGGTTGTTAATGGTAAAAAAACTAACGATATAAACCTAACAGCCAGACAGAGGTCTGACAAAAACTATTAATTGAGAAAGACGTACTTACTCAAATCTTTTTATTATCAACTTCAACTGGTATCAACACACACAGCTACTCAAATAACACGTAGCTCCTCTAGTATAACAACAAAAGCTCTCCTTATAACAACAAAATCTCTCCGTACAACACCAAACGCTCTCCGTACAATAACAAACGCTCTCCTTGCTATCGATGAACGCGCCTATATATACTAGCTACCACCACGTCATGACTTACACTCATTGCCAGATCTCATTCGTCGGGTGAAATAATATTTCGTTCAGTAAGAAGATAATTTACATAGTAAAATAAAATAACCAGAGATAGTAAAATCAAAAGGAAAGTGAATATAGAGTATACGTTACAGGTCTTCTTTGTGGTAGATGTATATGATCCGCTAAAACACGATACAATCAAACTCAAAACGCTATACTTGTTTATTTCTTTACAGGGGAGGGTAACAACCTCCGTGAGCAACTCGATCGGCTACAAGAATCGCCGCTCGTCCTCAATTTATGACCAGTGTAGTAAGATAAACAGAACATCCATGTCTCACCGAGATTCGAACCCGGACCCATCTCGGACAAACGGTCACAAGCCGGCGGTTAGACCACTGAGCCACCGGAAGGCCATTGGTTTTGCAAACTTACCATAAAATATTTTCTTCAGCTTTCAAATTTGAATCATCGATCGTTTGCTAAAAGTGCCAGAATAACATAAGACAGAACATTTCGAATTACTGTACCATCACTGTTCACATTCACTGCTATCTGTGCTGATTTTAATCGCAACCTACTGATTCCAGTTATACATGTTTTTTCTCGCACTTTATTAATTCAGTTTCCATTGAAATAAGAAGCTCCAAATACATGGAAATGCCAGACAACCTTCACAACTACATTTTGTCCATTTACTTTTTGATTATTTGGTTCTACATCTCAGAATGTCACTCACGTTCGATTATTGGATCAAAAGCAAGTAAATTATGGAGTTCATGGGATCACTCAGCAGACTTAAATTAAAATAATCGTTTCCTTTATGTAATTGACTTGAATGGCTAATATCATCATCATCATTATCAACAACCTTACTCAATCCACTGCTGAATGAAGGTTTGCCCAAGTCCCTTCAACAATAATCTGTCTTGAGCCAGTCTCATAAATGAAATTTCGGTATGTTTTCGAATTTCCTGTAGCCATCTCCGACGTGGTCTTTATTTTTGGGTCTTTTCCTGTCCCTTGGTATTCAGGACAGTATTTCAATTATTCAGCGGTGCCCAGTTCTTCTAGCAGTATGTCCAGCCCATTACCTCTTGAGGGTCACTATTTTGTTCATCATGTCATCAGCTCGCCGCCCCGGTGGCGCAGTGGTCTAAGGCGTTGGCCTCTGATCATTCGTCCGTAAGGGGTCCGGGTTCGAATCCCGGTCAGGCATGGATGTTGTGTTTGTCTTACGGCACTGGCTCTCTCCCTTCCCTGGAGCCAGTGACCCTAAATTAGGGACGGGCGACTGCTTATAGCCCATTGAGTTGCTCACGGTGGTCGTTAAACCTCCAATCAAAAAAAAAAAAAAAAAAAATGTCATCAGCTCTATTAAATTTTCCTGATTGGCACGTATACCTCTAATTTAAACTGCCTTTTGAGTTTCTGTATCCTAATGAAAATTTCATTTCTTCTCGTTCAACGTCTTCTGACTTAACGACACATTATTTTTCCCGACGAATTTTTAAGGTCTCTGACGTGCCTGCGCAGCAGGACGCACATGAGATAAAGGCATATAGACCACATGTCCGCGTAGCTCAGTTGGGAGAGCGACTTAATCCGGAGTGAGGGAACTCGAATTGGATGCCTGGCATGGACAAGACTGTATTTTCATATTGGCGCCCGAAATTCAAGAATGGCCTGGCCATTAAGTTTCTCGCAATGATGTGATGTTTTTCTCACACCGCGAGACAGCAAAAATGAGAATCCCTTCTTCAGTGCTTTGAAGAAATAAATCAGTGAGATGTTACGTTCCACACACCAAATTCTCTGGGAGTTCTCAAATGCACGTTCTTCATGTGATGGCTGCCTACAGCGACACATGGTCCCGGCTGACCCGTGGGACATGCCCGCGGCCCTCTTTCGGGGGGGGGGGGTGACATGCCTACATGAGATAAAAGCCGATAGCAATGAGAGCACATGTCCGCGTAGCTCAGTTGGGAGAGCGACTTACTCCAGTGTGAGAGCACCCGGATTTGATGCCCGCGTTGACAAGGCTGTGTTTTTACAGGTCTTACACTGAAGAGCAATTGAATTAGAGACAGCTGGCGTTATGCAAATGTGGCGCTGTGGGCGGCCCTGTAAACGGAAAAGACATGACGTATGCAGCGATCCGACCATATAAGGAGTGATGCGACGGGAATCAGTAAGAGTCGGACGCAGTATGGGTAAGACGAAGGATCTAAGAGCATATGATCGCGGGAAAATTGTCGGGGTCCGACGAATGGGTCACTCCATCTCGGAAGTCGTGCATGCACTGGGAGTTTCACTAGTCACTGTGTCACGGGTGCACCGTGAGTACATCGAATCCGGTAAAACCATCCCTGCAAGGGCCAACTGCTGTGGACAACAACTTGTGGATCAGCGGGGTCATCGTCGGCTAGCTCGCATTGTAACAGCGGATAGATGGGTCACAGTGCAAGAAATCACTCGGCAATTTAACGCTGGTGCACAAAAAAAACGTGTAGGAAGCCACACCATCCAGAACCAACTACTCGCTATGGGGTACAGAATCCATCGTCCCACGAGGGTTCCGTTGCTGACCGCACATCACAGGGTGCAAAGTTTAGCATGGGCGCGGAAACATCTCCACTGGACCCTAGACATGTGGGAAAATGTTGCCTGGACAGATGAGTCGAGATTCACGTTGGTACATGCGGATCGCAGGATACGAGTACGGCGCAAACCACATGAAGCGATGGATCCTTCTTGCCAGCAGTGTACTCTTCAAGCTGGTGGAGGTGACATTCTCGTCTCGGGACTGTTTACGTGGACTGAAATGGGACCCCTGGTACGTGTGACATCGTCCCTCACAGGTTAACGTTACCGGGATAACCTGGACGACCATTGCTTCCGTTTGTGAGTCTTCAATATCCCACTGGGGACCTCATCCTGCAACAAGACAATGCGACATGCCATCACTCCCGAATTGTATCCGAATGGTTGGATGAACACTCCACCGACGTGACCTCGCTTCCTTGGCAAGCTAGGTCACCTGACCTCAATTCATCGAGCACATCTGGGATGCCATTGAGAGAGATATTCGAGGCTCTGACCCCCCTCCATCAAATCTTCGGGAATTGTGGGAGCTTGTTCAGGGGTTGTGGATCTGTATGGCTTCCCAACGCTTCCGGTGTCTTGTCGAGTCCATGCTGAGACTAATCGCCGCCGTCATCAGTCCGAAAGGTGGTGCTGCACGTTACTAGACAGGTATCTCTAATTCAATTGCTGTTCAGTTTATAATTATATACTATAAACAGCCAAAAGAGCTAGGTGAACGATAGGAAAGCGTTTTGTAACGTGAGGAGATTTCTCGTTAACACGAGTTCATACTTTCACCCTAAGAGCAGTTCTGTCGAGCTAATGATTTGTTAAAAGGCAGTATCTTTTAAGTTAATGTGTTGAACGGAATTTAGAATTTGAAGTGTATGTTGATATCAGCCTTTATTGTTGTGAAATGAATTACATTCAACCCTGTGCGTTGGAGACATTTGCAAATGCTTAGTTTGTCTGCAGTCAAACCTAACCTTAAGTTTTCCACAGTATTTTAAATCCTCATTCATCAAGTCACAGTCGTTTTAAATAATGACATGAGGAACCTTCCCACACGATTTCATTCTTGTGATGAGAAGAATGTAGTGGTTCATGCCGAGCTGTGACTGGGCTGTAATATATTAAATAACGGATTGTATCTGGGTGTGTATTTACCCGATCACAGAAATGACCTAGTCTTTCGAGCTAAAATAATTAAGAGCTCATACTCATACATTCGGATTTAAGTTCCAAGTAACATCCCACTTTTTTAGGAATTGCAGGACGTCAGAAAAATCAAAATCAAAGCTGTTCTCATATCAAGTTGGAAACACGTGGAATAATTAAAACAAACATAAATCAAGCTGTTCTTCCATGTAACATAACCACAGAAATTTGAAAATGTCATCGTCCTGAAACGGAAATTGAATCCGCAGCTCCCGATTTGCGCTCCAGTATGTTAACCATGATTCCACCCAGGACAGTGAAGTCCAAACAGTGCAGTGAAATCAAAGTCTGACGTTTCAGACTAATGCTTCAGTTGTTTGGATTTCACTGACTTGGATGGTGTAATGGTTAGCCTACTCGACCGCAAATCGGGATATGCGGGTTCGATTCCCGTTTTAGGGCAATGAAATTTTCAAAATTCTGTGGTTATGTTACATGGAAAGAACAGCTTGATTTATGTTTGCTTCAGTTCTCATCTCACAAAAAATTATTGTTCAAACTATATACAAAAATGCCCTTTTTATAATTTAGGGATTTAACGACCACCGTGAGCAACTCAATGGACTATAAGTAGTCGCCCGTCCCTAATTTAGGGTACTGGTTCCAGAGAACAGAGAGTGTCAATGCCGTTGGACAAACCAAACACAACATCTATGCCTCACCTGGATAAAAGCCCAGATCCACTGCAGACGAATCGTAGCAAGCCACCGCTTAGACCACTGCACCACCGGGGTGGCTGAAAAACGCTTTGGAAATATGTGATGAACAAGTATTTTCCTAAGATTCGAATAGAAAGTTTCTTTTTATTCTTTCCGAAAGTACCGAAATGGATAAGATCACATTTCTATAGTTCTTTTTTGGTTTGTTCTTTTAAACTTGGAAACATCTAACATTAGTGTAAAATGGAGAGTTCCTCCGCAGTGTTCGGGTGCCGTTCTAGGACACGGCGGTGGTATACTCAGGAGCGTAAAACGCATGGTGTTCCACTAGCTCCTCCCACCCTGCGTCAGTTCTGCCCTCCACGCTCCCGACCGCTCCACTACTGTGTCTTAGGACGGCCTCCGTACACTGCGCTAAAACTTTTCTATTTTATACTACTATTACATATTGCATTTTCACAAGCATAGTTCAGTTTCAGGTTAGAAGAGATAAAAATGTTTTTCAATAGATTAACGTCTAGACGTGGAAGGGGAGCAGTTCCTTTAAATCAGTAATCACTAACATCCTGGTGCTGAGAAAAGTGTCCTAATTTTATACTTCTCAAAGAATACTGAAAGCACCCGTTACCGATTTTATTACATGGGAATTTTAGTTCTGTTGTGCTGTGAGTCTGGAGGCACAACAGGAGTATCAAGAAGTGCTCATAAAATTGTTATTTCGCATCTACATCTCAATAACAGAACAGGAAATGTCGAAAGAATAAAAAAAAACAGGCTTTGGTCATCAACACGCAATTTCCGCATTTTTCTTCCTATAATCCGCAGAACGTGAAATTCCAGAAAAAGGGAAAAAATCCTTCATATATTCCGCGCCGACGTATATTTTGCAGGCAGTATAATTTAGGAAAGGGGCCGTATAGTCCGTACCAGTGATATTGATCCCAAAGCATAATTTCGCACAAAAAACACGATTCACGGAATGACCCAGAAGTCCAAAGAAATAGGAAAAGAATCGATCTTATTAAAAAACATAATTGTCATTTTTAAATGCTTTTCTATTACTTTCAAATGAATGGAAATAAAAAAAGTGTGAGGTTTTTTTCAGCTCTACCGCAGTTCCATAGTTGGACCTGAAAATTCCGTACTTAGATTTCCTTGTATGCAGTTCGGTAGTTAGACGTGCGGCACTCAAAATCGTGTATGGCACAGCACGTGATCGTCAGCGTGAGCGAATAATAACGTCATCGGTGTATTTGCATTTTCTGTCAAAATGCTCGTAAGTAAAAAAAATAAAGAAAGAAAAATGTTTACGGACCTCCATCTTCGTAGTGCGTTACGTTTTCTTGCTATTAATCCATTTTTAGTAGTTTTCCAAAGATACTACCTCTCCTGACAATTACGAACCGGATTTTTTAAAAATTGAAGTGCTGCAAAAATATTACCTTTTTAAAAGCGGCAAATAATCCGCAGAATCGGTATATAATAAAATCAGCGGATTGTACGGCGCAAAATACGGGAATTATTTATGTGCTACTCAGATTTATATCCGGTTGTCGTTTTTCATGAAACTCTGTCGTACAAGTATTGGCTTCCATCTGGCCAAATATTTCACTCTGCCGGAAAATCAGTTTCACCCAAAGAACAGGGCACATCGTTAGAAAAAAAAATCGGACGATATCGTTCTCAAAACATTTTCGGTCAATTAGGTTTTCGTAAATATTCAAAAAGTGATATCCGTCATTCGTTATTTCAAACCATATCGATGAGTAACAGCAACATTTTCGTGACATGCTTAGCTCCCTTTTATGTGCTACTCAGATGTAAAAAGCATAGATAGGCAATATACAATGGCCGTATATTGCCTATCTATGCGATGTCTGATGCGTTGTTTCCGCTGCTATCAAATATGATTAATGCATTACATATTCTTTAAATCTTACAAAATTGAGTGTTTTGAAATAAGTATAATTTTGCATTTGAAAACTGAAAATCGTAATGTCTGACATATGTCTGTTATTAGGGTGAAATGCTACTAATTGGCTTCTTAGATACGGAAATTGTTTTATATTATTAAGTCGGCAAAACTCTAAACTCAAAAAGTAGAGAAAGGCTGCCTCAAAATGTGCAATCCTCTGTGATGTGTCGATGTATCTCAGGGAGTGACGAACTTTTTATACGAGTGGAATTTTTTCTAGTATATGGGCCTTTTATATTTTTAATAATATAGGTTTTCATTAGAGGTGTTTGAGAATGCCTCAAAAACTAAAGAACTGTTGAGATGACAATTTCATTAAAACTGTTTTGTATCGTGTCAGGAATAAAGACATCATCGGGATATTTTTAACATTAAAGGGCAAAAGTGTTTTGTAATAGAAAGAAATAAACGCAACAGTAGACGATGAGAAAATTAAACAAGGCTGGAAGATTTTTATTATTTGTGGAAGTGTCAGGTATTTTTTTTCTGATATTAACTTGGCTATTTCAAGATCGAGAGGAGCAAAGAACTTTATTTCCATCCGTTCGCTTGTAATGAGCTGCTACATTCATTATCGAAGGAATTCTGCTTTCGAAATTTCAAACCACAGCGAGCTATTCGGAAAAATGTTTCAACAACGCAGAATTTTTTTTGTTTGTTGAAGTGGACAAATGGGCAACGTGCTGCATCCGGACGTTCAACCATATCTCTAGGACAACGCTCAGGTTCAATGACTTGCACCTATGCTCCAACACACCACCCACCGCAACCGACTGACTTGATGCCCCACAGTCTTCTTAAAGATACCGGGAAACGAAGCAGGTAATAACAGAAAGAAGGTGAGGGGGGGGGGGGGGGATGGGATATCTGGGTGACTGTTAAATGAGGAGAGAGTAAGTAATATTTGTCATCTTTGATGCGAATGGAATTATATTCGGAACATCGAATTCGTTACGCAGGAACGTCTATTTGCAAATGCGAGGACATTGAGGTGTGAAAATATTTGCTTTATGTAAGTGTGAAATTAATAATTATATTGACTTTGCATTTCTACAAATGTTACACTGGCCATTTTAATGAGAGAAAAAAATAAACGAAAAGGAAGCTGAAAACTTTACACACTACAGAAGCTTTTGCATCTCCTATTCGGAGTTCTTTAAGACAGTCTGAACCCCACACACATTACTTCAGTCTATATCGATTCTTGAGAACATCTTGATAAAATCATTTCAAAAGAATAGAACAAAATTCAGCTGCTTTTAAATTCATGTAAAATGTTACAGTAAATATTCAAAAAAGTGTGGTTTACAAAAACCTAGTGCTTTCTACTTGTGTGGGTGCTGGAACAAAGGAAAAGCGTCTTCTTTGTCGCATTACCCACATAAAGGGCACATTTTTTGCAAATTTCGTAGGTAACAGGACAAAGAAGAAAGATCTTGATCGTTTCACTGATGAAAGCATAGGAGGTAAATATCAGAGAACTTGATCTTTTCCGGAGGGTCTGCTAACAATGGTCTCTGAACTAGGAAGTTGGATTGTTCATTTTGATACAACTTCCCATTTTCTCGGTGCAGACAGATTCGACACAGTTAAATATGCTCCACACACACATGTACACGAAAATTTCTCTAAACGTACAAGCCCTCGTAGAAGCTTTGCAATGAAGCCCAAACGATGTCATATTTGCACCATAGTAGCAGCATTACAATTAATTACTAGTTTTCAAATGAGAATAAAATATCTCAAATTTCTTCTCGATTGGCCAAATAAGAACCACAATTTTTATCTGTTTTAATTTCTTGTGTTTTTTTTAGATGCGTATCTTCGTTATCTTGTCATAACTCTAATTCACAAAATTAAATTCATTTCAGTGAAAACCCCAGACTCGTTTTTGAGGAAGGTATTATTATGATTTATAAAATTGTTTATAAAAATTATTATTTATAAAAATTATTATTTATAAAACTCACGCACTAACGAAAGAGATATAGCTATATTTTGTTCAAAAAGTCTATAATTTCGGAACTTCTTAGAAAATTGATGCAATTTTCAAGATTTTATTGAGGTGTTGAAAAAACTAGGACATTCCTAGATTGTTTGCTTACCATCTGTTATTGTTTAAAAAACCTAAATATTTCTGACCTTAACCTTATATAATGTATTAGCTTTATAATCTTTTTGCTAAGCTAATTATTATGAATGATAATAATTCTTCTTACCAGCGAGCTAATGATAACTAGCTCTAAGCTTCAAAATAATGAATTCCCGAAAGGGGGTTGTTACTCGTTAATTATGAACTTAAACAAAGTCTCAACGCTGGTTATTTATATTAAGTAATCAAAGTCATAAACCTAACAGCCAGACAGAGGTCTGACAAAAACTATGAATTGAGAAAGACTGAACTTACTGTAAAACGTGTTTATTTCCAAGACTCTTGGTCAACTAAGGCACTCATATATCTTGTACATAATAATGAATAAACTTTCCTCTTATAGTACACACAACGCTCTCGCCAACGCTACAACCAACACAACCAACTCAACCAACAACAACAACAACACACAAGTCTCGATGAACGCGCCTATATACTAGCTACCACCACGTCATGACTTACACTCATTGCCAGATCTCATTCAGCGGGTGAAATAATATTTCGTTCAGTAGGAAGATAATTTACATAGTAAAATAAAATAACCAGAGATAGTAAAATCAAAAGGAAAGTGAATATAGAGTATACGTTACACTTATTACAAGGATAAAATCGTCACTGCTACAAAGTGGTGTGGATGCCGCTACTAGAGGAATCTGAATGGCTGTTTGACTTCTGCTATGGTTGCTTAGAAATGTATTCTCCAGAATGTAGTAAGGGTAGATGCTGGAATGTGGAAATCGGAAGATGAGGTTCCATTCCCACCCCAAAACGATAGAATTTTCAAATGTATTAAGGATTTCACCGTATGGATAAACAGTAAGAACTACGAATTTCTGTTCACAGCCTGGATAGACAGTATGAATTACGAATTTCTATTCACCGCATGGATAAACAGGGTGTGAATTACGAATTTCTATGACAAAAGTCAACTATCTTGGATGCTTTGAAAGATTTTCCCTTCATTTATTACCGATATCTAGCGACGAAACAGGCAGTTTTAATGTGTAAAACACATGCAAAACCCGGAGAGAGGGGTATCTCTACCTTTCAATTCTTTTGTCTACTGCAGATCGAAGAGATATAAACCGCAAATCGCTGATAACATTAGATCGTTCGGGACAGTGGACTACCGGAGAAACTCGAGACCCTCTCATAAAAAATATCTTCGGACTCTTTTGCGGAAATCTATTAACTTTCAATTACTGAAATTTTTAAATTCCATATTATTAACTAGGTTTTATGGGCGTTTTAATAACTAAAGTTCTTTGGAACCTACAGGCATTTTTCATGTTGATTGTTCTGTTCTTTTGTTCTATATAGAAAGTACTAGAAAACAGTTGCGACAAATTTGATCATATCGTTCAAATTTTATCGGTTTAGAAAAGTAATGAGATGCTTACTAAGAAAATTTTTTTAGCCAAAGTGGCAAGAAAGGAAGGTAGAGGAAGGCCAAATAGGTAACAGGAAGATAATCTTTTTCTCATGCAGTTGTGTCTGCATGAGAAAAGATTATGAGTATGAAATATAGAAGGTGTTTTGTACGTCGTGTGATGGATGTCAGTGAAGCCTGAGTTGTGTGTCCAGATCGCTGTAAATGGAGAAGTTTGATATGTGGAAACAGTAAGTAAATAATCAGTTAGAAATTTATCTAGTAGTTTCTATATCTTTGTGGAACTAACCTCTGAATCTCAGAGAACAGCTTAGTGATATGTATGTATGTATGCATGTATGTATGTTAGAAAATTAAAATCAGCCTTTTTGAAATGCCTAACGATCATTCACACAAAACACGTAACAGCCGTGTGACAGTGCCTAATGACCTTTTCCGGAAATACAGAACATAAGTAAGCAAATAAATAAAAAACGTTTAAGAATTGTGACGCAAAAAAAAAAAGTAAAACTACTTAAATTATTTACTCTTAAATATAAAAAAGCATATTTAACATAACATAACACCACAACGTTTTGCACATAATAAAAATGTTTTCTCTTGTCTCTGTTATAAAATAAATGACACACAAAATCTTTTGCGGAAACTGATAGTTCCTTTTATTCTAAAGATGCGTGGTTATGTGCAAACAACTTTAATACATAAAACCTTTTCCTTATTGTTATAAAAATTTCAAACTAAGAAAATGGGCCTCAAGTCCTCTGGAATAGCTGCTTTCCTGACATCCAATTTTTGTAAACTGAAGCGCGACAAAAAAGCAACAAAAAAACGTTGGTTTCTTTTTAATACTTGATTAAAAGCTACCGTCAAAAATCCTTAGCTGTTTCTTTACCCCGTTCCCTAAGAAATTTCTGCAAAGGATTTTATAAAAATCTTTTTTTCAGAGGCTAGAGGCCCTCTTAGCCGTGAGCCCTCCCTTCCCCGCAGTGCGGAGGTTGCTGGAGGTATCAGTACTCTGCCGGCTGGGAAAATACGCAAACACTTTCATTGGATTACATTTCAGAAATCTGAATGGCAACACGGGCGATGTCTTCCTGTTGCGTAATGTGTACCTCAGGCTCAGTTCATGCCCGCCGATCGACTAGTGAAAGTTGTAATAACGATATAGCAGCTTAGACGATTGGTGACAGTGGAAGAACTGCACTTTTTTTGTAAGTTTTGTATTTTACTTCAATCTTCAGTGGGATTAAAAGTCTTCTGAGGGACAGCAGAAGGTCACAATGCTTCCGAGAAAACAGCGGTGCACAACTGGATGAAAGGATATAAGGAAGAAGATAACCAACGTTTGCACATAACCACGTATCTTTAGAAAACCAAAGATGTTCCAAGATGTGGTCGACCTATTTTTTGACTTCCAGACAAAGACCCAAACGATGCATCCAAAAGGCCTTACTGCAGTCGTGTAGGGTGAATGTCAATGAACTTTTCACAAAATTGGATATCCCTTATACAACAGTTTTCACTGTGCTGACGGAAGACTTGTTCCTAATGAGCACACTGTCCACGTAAGTACCGCACACACTGACCACAACACAAGAATTTTTTTTTTTTTGATTCGAGGTTTAACGACCACCGTGAGCAACTCAATGGGCTATAAACAGTCGCCCGTCCTTAATTTAGGGTCACTGGTTCCAGAGAATGGAGAGAGCCAGTGCCGTATGACAAACACAACATCCATGCCTCACCGGGATTCGAACCCATCTAGGACGAATGATCAGAGGCCACCGCTTAGACCACTGCGCCATCGGGGCGCCCTCAAAAGGTTCCTCTGCTTGGATGAAAGTTTGTTGGAATTTTACGCATCCTGGCAACGACATCAGTCATGGACCTTCGTTGAACCCTGTACTTCCGCCGCGTCTTTCCCTATGCTGAGTTGCATCAGCGTAAAATCTTACTACTCGTTAGCATAGACGTTCGCGGAATGGAGTTTTCTGACTTTCATCCAGCAGTTTCCTGTTGCATGATGGTCTCCCCAAGTATCTTACACAATTCTCTGCCTTGAGCAATGCTCTTCCTATGTCGCTCCGGCATTCTTCCGAATTTCACCCACTCATCTTCTGGGTCTTTTTCTTCCTCTTAATCTAGTATTTCAATTGTCCAATGGTGGTCAGATCTTCTAACAATAAAAGAAGACAAACCATTAATTCAAAAAATTTAAAAACTTTGTTATTAATTAATTAATTCAAATTTTAAGATATTTTGCAGTTCGTAATCCAATCTTAATAAACGTAGAGAAGGTACTAAATATTTGCAGAAACTTTACTTTAAGTGCTTATGACTGCAACCGAAATTCAGTAAACTTATCAGGTCGCCCCAAAGGCGCAGTGGTCTAAGCGCTGGCTTATGACCATTCGTACGAGATGGCTCTGAATCGAGACACGGATGCTGTGTTTGTCTGACGGTGCTGGTTCTCTCTCTTCCCTGGAGACAGTGGTCCTAAATTAGAGACGAGTTGCTCACGGTTGTCGCTAAACCAAACAACAAAAGGAAAAGGTAATCCAGCGCAAGAACAAATAGGATTTCGTTTATTATAGCAGTAATTAATGCGTACAGATACTGATAACTGCAAAGAAAGAAGAGCTAGCTAATCTTTTATCGCAAAATAAATTGTGCATTTTTCTCAGCATCGGCTCCTATAATGGAAAACGTTCCTGCGAGATTAAAAAAAAGCAAAATCTATCCATCCCTATTAAAGCTATCCCGTCGAAAACGTATAAACGAGGTTCCAACCTATGTACAACTTACACATATGAGAAGAGACGTTGCATGCAGTCCAGAAGATAAAAGATGTACCCTTGTTTACCTATGCTACACCCCTTTCCCTGTTATTTAAAACAATGCCAACAAAACAAAACAAAAGAAGACGCAACAATCAAAATCCCAAATTATTTGCTCGAAGGAACATACTTCCTTTTAAAAAATCAAAAGGGACCAACATTTCTTCTAAAAAACTGAATGTTCTTTTTAAACATAAGGTTAAATAGGTCACAAAAATAAAAATAAATAGAAAATCAGCGCGCAGGCAGGCAAAAATAAGACTCCTCTGAAGAGTCAGTGTGTGCTAATTTCACTTATATTTTCCTTAGTGGCACACATATTCACAAACAACATTTAAAACGTGTTTGTAAAATAGCACGCCAAGTAAACAAGAATGACTTTCGTTTTTAGCGCATAATTTCCCGTGAAATGGATATTTTTCCTCATTGAACTTGAATTAACAGATTTGTAACCTTTCTGTGGGATAATTTATTTTCTCTGTAGAGAATTTGGAGTTCGAAACAAGGGAATAACTACAGACTTTTCAGATATTTTCTTGTTTCAAAACAAAACTATCTCAAGGCATAGATAAAAGTGAACTTGAATTAGTAGATTCGAAACCTTCCTGTGGGATAATTTATTTTCTCTGTAAATAATTTCGAGACCGAAACGAGGAAATACTACAGAATTTTCAGATATTTTCTTGTTTCAAAACAAAACTATCTCAAGCGATGGGGAAAAGGAAGTCAAGGGCAGAAACTTCCTGAACTAAAAGCACAAAAGAATGAAAACTGGTTAACACGTTTTTCGACTGTCATTTGAAGAAGATTCCGAAGGGCTAAAAATATTAGGACCCCCTTCCTAATATATTATTGGTCCTGCACGTACCACCAAAACAGCTCTCACCTGGCAAGATATGTACGTTACAAGATTTCTAAAGGTGTCTTTTTGTTTCTGGTACCAACGAGTTATTGCATCAGCAGACCTTCAAGCTCTTGTAAGTTACATGCTGTTCCAAAACCAACCACAAGATTTCTAAAGGTGTCTTGTTGTACCTGGTACCAATGAGTTATTGCATCAGCAGATCTTCAATCTCTTGTAAGTTACATGCTGTTCCAAAACCAACCACAAGATTTCTAAAGGTGTCTTGTTGTATCTGGTACCAACGAGTTATTGCATCAGCAGATCTTCAAGCTCTTGTAAGTTACATGCTGTTCCAAAACCTACCACAAGATTTCTAAAGGTGTCTTGTTGTATCTGGTACCAACGAGTTATTGCATCAGCAGATCTTCAAGCTCTTGTATGTTACATGCTGTTCCAAAACCAACTACAGATGATCGGTTCGATTGACGTATGGGGAATTTGGAGGTCAGGGAACTACCTAGAAATCTTCCTGTGGTCCGCGAACCATTTTTGAACAATCTAGGCAGTCTGGCATGGCGCATTATCAGCTGAAAGAAGGCATCAATAAAAGGGAGTACTGTTGCCATTGAAAGTACACTGAAGTGTCAGAAAAACTGGTACAGACGAGCTTATGCAAAATAAATAGCAACATCCCCTATGCGCGTACTCGGTTGCGTCCGCCAGTGCGTATATAAAGCGATAGACATCCTTGCCAGCTGTCAGAGCTGTTGACGGCATGAGAATGACAAGTAATAGCGATTTAAGCGATTTTCAACGCAGTGTCATAGTTGGCGCTCGTGAGATGGGCCATAGTATTTCGGAGGAAGAAACGAAATTCGGATTTTCACGGACGAACATTGCAAGGGTGTACCGTGAGTACAAGAATTCTGACGAGACCTCCAACCTACGATACCAGTATGGCCGTAAAAAGACATTAGGTGAACGTGAACATCGTCGGCTGTCAAGAATCGTTTCACGCGATAGGCGTGCAACACTCTCGCAGGTATCATCGGAATTCAGTGCTGCAGCCTCAACAAGCATCAGCGTCTGCACTGTGCAACGTACCCTGCACGATATAGGCTTTGGGAGCCGATGCCCAACTCGAGCTCCCTTGATGGGTGCACGACACAGATGGGTGCTTGGGTACGGCAACACCACCACTGGACACTTGATGACTGGAAACAAGTAGCCTGGTCTGACGAGTCGCGTTTCCAACTGTATCGGGCAGATGGAAGGATTCGTGTGTGGCGCAAACCCCATGAAGCCATGGATCCCGCCTGTCAACAGGGAACTGTACCGGCTGGTGAAAGGTCCGTAATGGTATGGGGTGTGTTTAGCTGGACTTCACTGGGACCCCTAGGACCCCTGGTACGTCTACAAACATCTGTGACCGGCCAACGTTATGTCGAGGTACACCCGTTCATATCCTGCATTCATGCTGATGGGTTGGGCCTGTTCCAACAGGAAAATGCACCTCCACACAAGTGTCGGGATGCCACATTATAGCTAAAGGAGCATTCATCAGAGTTTGGGGTGTTGCCATTCCCAACCAAATCTCCAGACCTGAACGTGCTAAACACATTTGGGATGCCATGCCAAGCGCTATCGAACACAGGAATCTGAGACCTCGGAATACACCCGAATTATGGAACGCTCTGCAGGAAGTATGGAGTGCATTGCCTTCAGCATATTTCCAGGAGCTAGTAGAGTCCATGCCCCATCGTATTTTTGCAGTCCTGAGCTCCCGTGGGGGACCAACCAAGTATTAGACTGGTGTACCAGTATTTCTGGCACTTCAATGTATGTACCTGGTCTGCAGAGATGCTCAGGTTGGTGTCGGACGTCATAGTTTAGGGCACAAAAATGACTGTACTTAGGATTTACCATCAGAACATTGCTCGAAGTATTACATTTCAAATTCCAAAGTGCACCCTGGTGCCAATACTTCCCCAGGTAAACAATGCACACGTAACCGGCAGTTCACAAGGTGCAACAGGAAACGAGATTCATTGGACCAGACAAAATTCTTCCAATCTTTCAAGATCCAGTTTTGATCCTCACGTGCCTATCGTAGGCGCTTTTGACGGTGAATCGAAGTTAGTTTGGGCACTCGGAGCGGCCTGTGGGCACGTTCGAGCATGACAATCAAAATTACAGAAATTTCCAAAATTTACACAATTTTGTTGATTTTTTCTAAGTACTAAATAAGTTACAATCAAGTCGCTTAGTGACCGCCCCGGTGGCGCAGGGGTCTAAGCTCACGGACAATAAAATTTGCGCACCTAGAATAAAACACGCAACAACCGCGAAACTTTGCAAATAGCTAGAGTGCGTGCTGGTATGCAAATGATCCACGTTTGGTGCGATTGCGCATGACTGCACGGCCTGTGGTGGCGCTGCAAGCACGAACCGGCAACCTTATAAACTGGTGTGTAGTCGATGCCCATTGACAGCGAAAAGCACCGGTCGGTGCAAGCAAGAGTGACAAGAATGCCGGGTAGACGCCAAAGACGTCGATTTACGCATATTACGGACTTTGAGAGAGGCCTGATCATCGGGATCAAAACCGCAGGATGGTCAGCCCGCCGTATAGATTGCCACGTGGATCGTTCTGATCATACCGTCCGACAGTGTTGGGAGCAGTGGACACGTGACGGCCCTGCTACACGGCGGAGCGGTTCCAGGAGGACCACCTGTAGAGAGGATCGACGGGGACCCGGTCCAGTATACAGGCTGATGTAGCGGCTCCTGTATGCCCACGAACCATTTTTCGACGCCTCGCGGAAGCGAATCTGCTATTCCAGCGCATATTCCATCGCCGTCTACGTGCAATGCCATTAACACCGGAACATCGCCGGCTCCGTGTGCAGTGGTGCCAGGCCTAAGTGACGTGGAACGCCACAGACTGGCGACGTGTGGTGTTCAGCGATAAGTACCGCTTTGTTTTGGGGACAGATGATCATCGTGTCCGGGGGTGTAGATCCCCAGGTACACGGCACAATCCCAGCATCGCTATCGAGTGCCACACCTCCCCACTGCAGGCATTATGGTCTGGGGAGCCATTGCCTACGATACCCGATCAGCTGTAGTTGCGGAATGTGGATCATTGACTGGCCAGCGGTATGTGGATGAGATCCTACGTCCCCATGTGCTCTCATTCCTGGCCGAGATTCCAGGTGCACTATACCAACAGGATAATGCCCGCCCGCACATGGCTTGGGTTGCCCAGGACTCCCTACGTCATGTCCAGACACTTCCATACCCTGCCCGCACGCCGGACATGTCACCTATCGAGCATGTGTGGCACCAGTTGAAACGCCGGCTGCCACCGTGCCGTACTATCCGGCATTTGAAGCACACCGTCCAACACGTGTAGGCTAGTCTGACGCAGGACAACATCAGGCGTCTGTTCACCTCCATACCGGACCGTATTGCAGCACGTATCGCCCCACGAGGCGGTGCGACGAACTATTGAAGTTGACCGGACTGCGTGCCACAGATCCCTCTGTAATTGTCCTGCAGCTCTGTTTTTGCCGTCATGTGTATCATTATGTCCATTAAATTTTAGTTCAATCCGATGCTTCCGTCTTGGTGCGCGCTGGATTAGTTTAAAACAAAAAAGGTGACTCTTGTATTTGCCCAATATCAATCACATGCACCTCTGAGAAATAAAAAAAAATGTCTCTTCGGTTGAACTAAAGTTCCTATATCTCCAAAGACAGCACAGCATTAGACTGATTGAACCAGTAGATATACAGGAAATCCAAAAAATAAAAAACAGCAAGCAAAGAGCGTAAACTCCACTCTACACTTTGTCAATCGCTGCCTCTTCTAACTCTGAGTTTCCTTCTAGTGGGTAGACTACAACTGAGCCCAGAGATATGAGAGAAAGTTACTGTCTTCAACCTCCGGCTCTCTGCACTGACCGGAACCCATCTCCTCAAACTGAAATAGATGATTTCCCAGAAGTTCTTTACAGATGAACAATTTTGTCTAAATGTGGGGAATTTCTGTAATTTTGATCTTCATGCTAGAATTGTTCTAATTCAAAAAAACTTTATTACATTATATTTAACTATACTTGTTTATTACATTATATTTAACTATACTTGAGGGACATTTTCTGCCCTATAACGATTCAATTGCAATTTATTTGGTACTTTGAAAAAAAAAATGCGTAAATTTTGGAAATTTCTATAATTTCGATCGTCATGCGCTAACGGGAAATATTGTCTGATCTAATTTTTAGCACGTCTTTTGTAAAAAAAAGATCGTGCTTATGTTACCGGTTTGTCCGTCAGTACCCACGATATCTATGCAACTATTAGTCCGATTTGAAAAATTATTTTTGCATTGGGACGCTTGAAATATGCGAATGATGATCCTTCATTTCGTTTTTTTTTTTTTTACGATGTACAATTTCGCCGCTAGAGGGCGTAAATGCAGATGATGTCGAATTCAAAAATACATTTTATTCCATATATTTACTTCTACACATCCAATTGAGGAACATTTCTTCTTGAAATAATGCATAGTTTCTACGCCAGGGGGCGTAGATGTATATCTTATTTTTGTCAATATCTCTACTTCTAGGAGCCCGATTTGAAAAATTCCTTCTTTGTTGGATAGTGTTTCCGATGCGAAAGGTTTTTCCTATAAATTCAAAATTTTCAAGTAAATCATAGACTTTCTGCTAGCAGGCACAAAGGTAAATTGCGTTTTCTGCGTTATTTCTGCTCCTAAAACTCCGATTTGAAAAATTCCTCCTGTATCGCATACAAGACCTGATGGAAAATATTTTTAAAATAATTTCTAATGTTTGGTAAAGAATAGTTGAGCCACTAGGGGGCATATGTGTTAATTTCTGCTTCTGAAGTATTTGTAGCAAAATCTGGGTCCCTAAAAACTCGACTAAATTTTTTTTTCTTGGACTGATACCGCTCATATGGAAAAACCTTTTGAGAATACTTTCTTCCTAAAATAAAGCATGGTTTTCCCACCAGGGAACGTAAAGTCACATCTTATTTTTGTCGATATCTATGTTTCTAAGAATCCGATTTGAAAAAAAAATATTTCTGTGTTGGACAGGGTTTCCGGTGCGAAGTGTTTCTCATATAAATTCATGTTTTTCTTAACGCACATGTCTGCAACCAGAGAGCGTAAGCTCACGATTCCGATTACAGCTATATCTGAGGGATTAAATACCCGATTGAAGAACTTCTTTCTTCCGCCAGATACCATTGTTTTCCATACCGGTTCGATTGACTTTGAATAACTTTGAAAAATTTAATTTGCGTCAGAACGGATTCAAAAGACGTGCTTATTACACCCGAAAATTCGGTGTCATCTTTCTTGTTTTTATTAGCACGTCTTTTGTAAAAAAAGATCGTGCTTATATTACTGGTTTTTCCGTCCGACTGTACCAACGATATCTATGCAAGTATCAGTCCGATTTGAAAAATTATTTTTGCTTTGGGAAGCTTGAAATATGCGAATGATGATCCGTCATTTCGTTTTTTTTTTTTTTTACGATGTACAATTTTGCCTCAAGAGGGCGTAAATGCAGATGATGTCGAATTCAAAAACACGTTTTATTCCACATATTTGCTTCTACACATCCGATTAATTTTTTTTTTTTTTATCTTTCGATTCCATTTATGTCGAAGAGTATTTTAGATATAGTTACTTTTTCAAATTACGCATAGATTTTCCACTAGGAAGCGTAAAAGTAAATTACATTTTTTCCCATAACTCTTCTTCTAAAACTCCGATTTTAAAACATTTTTCTTCAACGGATACACCTTCTGATGGAAAATCTTTTGCATATAATTTCAAATTTTTGGTAAAGAATACTTTAGCCACCAGGGGCGTAAGTGTTAATTTTTGCTTCTGATGTATTTGTCATAAAATCTGAGCTTCTAAAATATCGATTGAAAAAATTCTTTCGTGGGCTGATGCCACTCACATCGAGAAATCTTTTCGGAATATTTTCTTCTTAAAATATTCCACAGTTTCTCCGCCAGGGAGTGTAGATTTATATCTTATTTTTGTCAGTATCTCTACTTTTAGGAGTCCGATTTGAAAAATTCCTTCTTTGTTGGATAGTGTTTCCGATTCGAAATATTTTTCACATAAATTAAAAATTTTCAAGTAATTCATAGACTTTCCGCTAGGGGGCGTAGAGGTAAATTGTGTTTCCCCCTATATCTCTGCTTTTAAATCTCCGATTTGAAAAATTCTTTCTGCACCGGATACAGCTGTTCATGGGAAATCGTTTGCACATAATTTCTAATTTTTGTAAAAAGAATGGTTTTGCCACCAGGGGACGTAAATCTTAATTTCCGCTTCTGATGTATTTGCAGCAAAATATGAGCTTCTAAATTCTTGATTGAAAAAAAACGTCGTTTGTAGACCGATACTACTCATGTGTGCAAACCTGTTAGGAACATTTTCTTCTTGAAATAATGTATGGTTTCTACACCAGGGGCGTCTTATTTTTGTCAATATCTCTACTTCTGGGAGTGCCGCCCCGGTGGCGCAGGCCTCTGATCATTCGTCCGCAAGGGGTCCGGGTTCAAATCCCGGTCAGGCATGGATGTTGGGTTTGTCTTACGACACTGGCTCTCTCCCTTACCTGGAACCAGTGACCCTAAATTAGGGACGGGCGACTGCTTATAGCCCATTGAGTTGCTCACGGTGGTCGTTAAACCTCAAAAAAAAAAAAAAAAAAAAAACTTCTAGGAGTCCGATTTGAAAAATTCTTTCTTTGTTGGATAGTAGTATTTCCGATGCGAAATGTTTTTCCTGTAAATTCAAAATTTTCAAGTAAATCATAGACTTTACGCTAGAATACATATATACCCTGAGCAATCATTGAATTATGATCATGTGCATAATACTTAATAAGTCCTCCTTTCATCCTCAGTACAGCAGCTATCAGATGTGTCATTGATTCAATAAGATGACATAAGCAGTTAGGAGGTGTGGTCAACCAAGCTGTGTGTATTGTGACTTTCAATGCAGGTGTGGAAGTGGTAATGCAGTAGTCTTAAGTGCTGACTTTTGATCATTCGTCCAAGTTGAGTTCGAATAACGGTGAGGCATGGATGTTGTGTTTGTCTTACGGCACTGGCTCTCTCCCTTTCCTGGAACTATTTGCCCTAAATTAGGAAAGGGCAACTACTTATAGGCCATTGAGTTACTCCCAGTGTTCATTAAGCCTCGAATAATAATAATAAAACAATTGGAGATGATTGGTGAATCCGGATACCTGATATGCCGATCCATGCTGTAGGGGGCACAAAGGTAAATTGCGTTTTCTGCGTTATATCTGCTTCTAAAACTCCGATTTAAAAACATTCTTTCTGTATTGCATACCAGACCTGACGGAAAATATTTTTCACATAATTTCTAATGTTTGATAAAGAATGGTTTGGCTACCAGAGGGCATAAGTGTTAATTTCTGCTTCTAACGTATTTGTAGCAAAATCTGGGCTTCTGAAAATTCGACTAAATTTTTTTTCTTGGACGGATACTGCTCATATAGAAAAAACCTTTTGAGAATACTTTCTTCCTAAAATAATGCATGGTTTTCCCACCAGGGGACGTAAAGCCACACCTTATTTTTGTCAATATCTCCGTTTCTAAGAGTCCGATTTGAAAAATTCTTACAGTGTTGGAGAGCGTTTCCGGTGCGAAATGTTTCTCATATAAATTCGTGTTTTTCTTAACGCACAAGTCTGCAACCAGAGGGCGTAAGCTTACGATTCCGTTTACAGCAATATCTGAGGGATTAAAAACCCGATTGAAAATCTTCTTTCTTTTGTCAGATCTATTGTTTTCCATACCGGTTCCTTTGACTTTGAATAGCTTTGATAAATTTAATTTGCGTCAGAACGGATTCAAAAGACGTGCTTATTACACCCGAAAATTCGGTGTCATCTTTCTTGTTTTATATTATCTTCAACTATACTAGGGTCAACTTTTCCGCACTATAGCGATTCGATCAAAAACATTTCGATATTTTCGATCCACCTTAATGCCTGTTGCAGTGTTGTTCACAACTCCGCCCGAGCTGTCAGTCCGGGATCCATGGATCTGATGTTCCGTCCGCTCCACGGCATTCCGAAGAACTTCGACAGGGTTTCAATCCGGGGACCTTGGGGGTCATTGGATGGTTCCAAAGTCATATGAGTGTTCATGTAGACATATCCTGATGGAGTGGCCCATTGTGCTACTGATTTAGTCCATCTGCCTCAGGATGCTCTAAGGCCATGAAAGCGTGTTGGTGATCAGCCAGCATATGCTGGTAGCGCGCAGTAGTTAAGGACCTTACCAAACACACTAAGGAACCTAATGTGTCAAATGAGAAAACTCCCCAAATCATCACAGGGCCACCACCGCCTTGAACGGAACCCACATAGCACAAAAGGGCCTCATGCTCTCGACGCCACATCCGTAGCCTTCCATCAGCTCGGTACAGCTGAAAGCGGGATTCATCTGACCACACGACGCGGGGCCACTCTCCAGAGGTCCAAATTTGATGTTCCTGGCACCAGGCGAGGGGTAAAATCTTATGACGAGCAGCCATGGAACACTACGTTTTTCGTCGGCTCCCGTAGCCCAGGGTATGTACCGTACACCGTACCATGCTTAGGCCTCCGACATTTAAATTAAATGCGATTCGCGCCAGAGTTGCCAAGCGGTCTGTCCGTACGAACCTGTAGAGTCTATGTGCGATGGTACGTCCGTCGGTGGCATACTCGCGATACACCCTTGATACGGTTGTACTCGGGAACCCTAGGGCTCTTACCACTTGGGCGATAGAATGGCCCATCCGTCTTGCGCCGACAGTGCGTCCACAATCAAAGTAGCTGAGATCAGAACGTTTACTCATGTTCGTCGATTGCGATGCACTGCTGGAAAGCCCTGCTATCTTTCTATTTATCGTCTGCGTTCGGTTTGGTTCTGCTCCACTCTCCGCGGGTGATGTCCATGTCAACTTCCCTTCACACTTATCTGTAACGTTTGTCTACTGAGTATATACACCGATGAGCCGTTACATTACGACCACCCCCTGCCTAGAGAAATGAGTGCGCCTAGAGACCGAACGGTGGCGCAAGTGTAGTTCACAGAGCAGTATATACAGCCCGAGGACTTGCTTTCGGTTAGCAAAATGTTCGGAGTCAGAATGGGAAAAGCTGCCGATTCATCGGAGTTTGATGGGACTAAGATCTCCGAAGCGGCACGGCTTGTAGGTTGTTTACGTGCCACTGTAGTGAGTACTTATCAAAAGTGGTGCACAGATGGCCAAACGACGTACCGTCGTCCATCCGTCTTTCGTCCGCAACTCATTGATGCTAGAGGGGAGTGGAGACTGTCACGCATTATTTGCAGTGACCGCAGGGCCGCAGTGCGACAAATCACCTGCAGCTACAGCAGTGGTTATCACGGCAATGTGTCACAGCACACAGTTCAACGCAGCCTTCTGTGCATGGGCCTGCGTAGCCGAACCAGCCGGGTGTTCGGCTGCAGGCCCATGCTCACTGCACGTCCTCACCAACAGCGTATGAAATGGGCCCAAGATCATCGAGATTGGACCGTGGATGTTTGGAAGAAAGTGGCCTGGTCTGACGAATCAAAATTTCTGGTGCATCACATAGAAGGCCGAGCGCGGATACGCTGATCGCCAACAGAGGCTATGGCACCTGGATGCATTGTTCGGCGGAAACGGGCCGGCGGTGTTTTGCTGTGGGTGATGTTTTCTTGGTACACTTTAGGCCCTATTATCTCAATAGAGCAATCCCTGACAGCTGTCACGTATCTGAACATCGTTGCGGAACAAGTTCACCCATTCTTGGCAACTGTGTTCCCTGCCGGTGATGGTCATTACCAACAGGATAATGCGCCATGCCACACTACCAGAATCGCTAAGGAGCGGTTGGAGGAACATGCTGGTGACTTTCTGTGAATCCAAATTCACCTGACATGAACGCAATCGAACATTTGTTGTTCGACTTGGAAAAACGGGTTCGCGCTAAATCACCACCACCCCGAAATGTACGATAACTGAAGGATCTGCTGTTGACATTACGGTACCAGACATCCCAGGGTACCTATTGCCACCTTACTGAATTGATGCCTTGCCGAATGACCGCTGTTTTGCTGGCTAAAGGGTGTCTTTCAGGTTATTAGGTAGGTGGCCATAATGTAATGGCTCTTCGATGTGTATGTAGAATTTGCTTGTGATTAAATAAGTAAGCAGAGATTCTCGTACATCTGGTCTTGACATTGAAAACAAAAACGGTTTAATCAAACACAGAACATTAAAACGGGAAAACAAACACGGTTACATAAAACATTTTCTTCTTCAACAACAACAACTGCGAGCTCTCTCTAGGTAACCGACGCCATCTGACTGACTTTGCCCTTCCTGAATTCCTACCTATATTAGTTATTAATTACACCCATATTGGCTTCAATTTATTTTTGAAATAAAGCCTAAAGGACTGTGTACGGAAGTGCTCTACACTCCTTTCTTCAGCGCGAAACGATAAGACTTAACAGTAACTTCTAGCAGCAGAGATTTACAGGAAGCATTAGAATCATTTGCAGTGTTTGGAAAAAAGTATTTTATTTAAATTACATGCCTATGTCATCTCTTGAAACGGCACTTGCGATGCAAACTTCGAGAAGTAAAATGCAGCGTTGAATCTAAAAAGATTTTATAAATCTGTTAGGCGTACTAAGCACAGGTCATTTCGTCAACAGTATCAGTTCCAACGGGACTGAGCTATAGTGGAAAGAGCGATGGATTAAACCCAAATTCGTATTATTTTCTTATGAGTTGCAACGCATACCTATGAATAAATATCCTTTTGAATTTCTCTTTTCTTATGGAAATTTAGTTACTCTCTGGTTAAACGGTTTGTTACCGAACGACTCAGCACTTCCACGATGAGTTTTTTTCTATTTAGCAAAGCTAAGAGTGAGTCACAGCACGATAAAACGAAAACGTTCAATGTAGCAGTGAGTAGATCGTAGGAAGTGCGGATGGTAGGAACTGATTCGGCAGATAGAATTACGAGTAGATTGTAGAGTTATTGAGACGTACGTACAAGGATTTGTAATGATTACAAGTAGACATTAAATGTTGAGATTATGAAACGATGATACAACGCTTGTTGAGATTGTGAAATGATGATAAAAAGCTTGCTGAGATTGGGAAACGATGTACAAAGCTTGTTGAGATTGCGAAATGATGATAAAAAGCTTGCTGAGATTGTGAAACGATGTACAAAGCTTGTCGAGATTGCGAAATGGTGATACAAAGCTTCTTGAGATTGTGAAACGATGATACAACACTCGTTGAGATTATGAAACGATGATATAAGGATTGTTGTGAAACGATGATATAAAGACTGTTGTGAAATGATGATACAACACTCGTTGAGATGTGAAATGATGATACGAAGTTTGTTGAGATTGTAAAACAATAGTACCAAGCTTGTTGAGATTGTGAAACGATGATACAAAGCTTGCTGGGTAATATGTCAACGACTGTTACCGTCATTGGATCGTATTCTGCGTGGAGACCTGAGAGTCACGATGTGTCAGTGGATTTGGCGGTTCTCTCACGCTGATTCTGATCTCCATCAGTTTGGTTAATTATTTCCCAAGTGCAATTTATGTGCAACGTAGCTGTGCAAGAATATTTGCCACAATTAGTCAGTTAACCAATTGCATCTAGAGCTGCAGCTATAAAACAATTAAAACTTTGTAGAATTTAAACTTGAACACTGTGAATCGGAGGCAACTCGACATAAATACAGCATTTCGGGAAGGCAATTGTTAGTGAAAGCAAGACACAACGCTGGTTTGCTAAATTCCTGTGCGGTGATATGAACCATGAAAATGCAACACGCGACAGACCAAGATCGATGATGACGAGTTGGAGGCCTTAACTGAATCAGATCCAGGTCAAACGGAACGAGAGCTTGGCGAGAAACTCCAAGTACACTATGCAACCATTTACAGACACCTGATTGCCATGACTTGAAGGAACAGAACAAAACACGACGACTAAATGTCTGGTTCTCTCGGCTTATCCGCTACAAAAAGAACTGAAATTTGAAGCCCTTCGTCACGTGCAATGAAAAATTGATACTGTGTGACAGTCGCCGACGTTCGTCGTAATGACTTGACCACGATGAAGTCCTGAAAAACTTCCTGAAACCGGTACCACATCCCACGAAGACGGTGGTCAGTGTTTGGTAGTCCGCAGCTTGTGCAATCCACTCTTCTTTCTTACAATCAGGTCAAACCATCACGGAGGTTAGATATAGTCAGGAAGCTGACGTTATGCACGGAAACGTGTCCACTGAACCGTCAACGTTAGTCAATCGCCATGGGCACATACTTCTCCATGGTAACGCGAGCCTCCACATTGCACCCCAGAAGATCTAGAAATTACACCAGTGGAGGTATGAGACCTTACCTCAACCGCTTTATTCATCAGATCTGTCCCCTACGGGATATCACTTGTTCCAGCACCTGGATCCCTTTATTGCAGGGTATATCGTTTCCCAAGAAAACATCAATGGAAACCGCGTTACATGCGTTTGCTGCATTCCGAAGCTCGGAATGTTTTCACGACGAAATACAGAATATTGCACCTTGCTGGCAAAAGTGTGTTTCTTCTGTTGATTAATAACGGTTACTTTTCACCTTATTTTGTTTGTTTGAAGTTTCTATGAATATTTCGACACTTCTTCTGCAACAGCCCATGCATCATCAAATCAGTAAAAGTTTTTAATGAATGTCACAAGGGGAAAACATTTCACATTTCAATGATTTATCTTTCCATGTGGTGAAACTGGAAGTACTTGCTTTCGGTGAGCTTCAAGCAATCATCTTCTGGAATGTATAAAAAGAGAGAAAGATATGAGGAGGAGAAGGAGAACATTTAATGAGATGAGGAAATGAGGGGAAAAAAAGATAATAAAATGAACGATATTTAAATCACCCTTCCTTTTGCTGTTTTACTCAATACCTGCGCCGGATATATTCAGGTGGATATCTCAAGGATGTGCACCCATCTAAATGATTCATGTTGGTTCGTGAAAATGTTTCTGGAATTCATTCATGTGCGACCGAAACTTATCGTATGTAGCTCCATTTCTCGTAATTTTTTTTTCTCGTTTCTCCTTTTTCTTTCTTTTTTTTTTTCCTGCTGGTTATTTGTATAGGAAACTGCAGAACTTAAGTGCCAAATAGTAAGAGTTCAGACACTGCAAAAGCGAAAGCGGAAAGTGTCACATGTCGTTATAGAAAAAAAAACGGATTTGACTGTGCTATGTAGAAGAAGTTCCTGAGATCGCATGAAAATACATTTTGGTAAAAAAAAAGAGATATTGATATTTTGCACATATTTGGTTATAGTGAAAAAACGCTGCTGTAGTCAGGGTTAACTACAAGTTTTCGATATCATAAAACACTTTTGTTGTTGTTGTTTTTACATTTTTATTTCCTGGAATATTTCGAAAGCTATGCTTCTAGAATACGGAAGAAATATTTGGTAATGTGTCGCTGGAATACAAAAAGGAATTTGTTCAAAAGTACATTTTCAGATGATTGAGCGTATTTGCTAATTTTTATTTCGTCTGTCAGATGAACTTGCATCCCAAACACTTTAGTAAACGTATGTAGAAAATGTTACACTAAATCAAAATATTTATAGTGTACTGAACTGAGTATGTTTTTATAATAAGCGAAAAGATTTTTCTTTTTAATTCGGGATTTAACGACTACCATGAATAACTCTTTGGTTCTATCAGATGTTTCCCGTCCTTGATTTGGGGCAACTGGTTCCAGGAAAGGAAGAAATCATCGCCACCAGACAAGCACATCATCCACATCTAAACCGGGACGTGAACTCTGGCACATCTCGGAAGGTTAGAAGAAGCCGGCGCCTCGGACCACTCGGCCACCGGAGCCCCAGAGAAAATAGCAAGTGCGGCATTCTCCTTAGAGAAATTATTTCTTGTGGGATGACTGAGTGGGAGACATTTAAGAAACCTTACGTAAATCAACTGATGGAAGTCGTATAGAATCGAACTGACATATTACGAGCATGCATAATACGACGTTCTGCATAGATCGAAGTTTTTATAGATCCATTAAACTTTGTAATATACTCTCTTGTAAATTTTTGGACCACATATTACTTACAACAATTTTTGGAGAAACCGCATATACTGAAGTTCAGCACAATTAACAGTGCCGTCCGTGTGGCGCAGTAGCCTAAACGCTGGCTTCTGACCATTCGTCCGAGATGGATCCAGGTTCGAATCCCGGTGAGGCATGGATGTTGTGTTTGTCTTACGGCATGGCTCTCTCCCTTTCCTAAAACCAATAGCAGTAAATTAGGGAAGGGCGACTACTTATAGCCAATTGATTTGCTCACAGTGGTAGTTAAACCCTCAATAAAAATAATAAAACAGTGAACAGAGTCAGTAGATTGTCCCAGTTTTTACGCCTTCCTCTTTCGCCCGAAAATTAGGGTTATTGGCTGTTGACAACACCCCGTGGTTCCTCTTAAAGTCAGGACAGTTTACGTGAACAACAAAAATGTGCCCGTTTATTTTTTTCTCCTGCTTTCTTTTCCACCACACACACACATAGACGCGCGCGCGCACTCAATACACATACATCATCATCATCATCATTGTCAACCATTATCAATCCACTGCTGGACGAAGGTCTCCTCAAGTTTCCTCCACAACGGTCTGTCTTGTGCCAGTCTCCTCCATGTCACTCCCGCATACTTTCGAATTTCATCCACCCATCTTCCATGTGGTCTTCTTCTGGGTCTTTTCCTGTCCCTTGGAATCCTATCTAAAATTTCGGCTGTCCATCGATGGTCTGTTCTTCTGGCAGTATGTCCAGCCCATTGCCATTTCAGGGATTTAACTCTGATCATGATGTCTTCCACTCTTGTCATTTTTCGGATCCACGTGTTCCTCTTCTTATCTCTCCTGGTTACACCAAGCATGCACCTCTCCATTCTACTTTGAGTTGTCTGCAGCCTTTGTATGTCTCTTTTAGCTAAGGTCCACGTCTCTGCACCATACGTAAGCACTGGAAGGATGCATTGATCAAACACTTTTCTTTTAAGACATAATGGCATATTGCTCTTGAAAATTATGCTGTTTCTTCCAAAAGCTCTCCAGGCAAGTTTTGTACGCCGATTAATTTCTTCACCAATGTGACCCTCACTTGATATCTGCTGTCCAAGATAAACGTACGTGTCTGTTATCTCCAGCTTTTCTCCATCAATCGATAAATCTTCATTTCTTGTAAAAGCATTGTACATCACTTTTGTCTTCTGAAAGTTCATTTTAATCCCACTTCTTTACTCTTGTCAGCAAGTTCCTGGATCATACTCTGTAGCTCTGATGGGGTAGTTGCAAAAATGACTATGTCATCAGCAAAACGAGGGTGGGTTAGATAATCTCCATTAATCTTTATCCCTTTGTTTTCCCAGTTCAGTGATTGAAAGACATTTTCCAATGTGGTCACTGCCTGTGTTGAACTTGTTTAGCACACTGCAGTCTTCTATGACGAATTTTTTGTTACACATAATAAAATCAATTTCACTTGTCGTCCCATTTGGATGTCTCCATGTCCATTTCCTGTGTGGCTTTTTCTTGAAAAAGGAGTTCAAGATGAAAAACCCTTCTGCCTCTGCAAACTCTACGTGAGTATTTCCACGCTGGTTTCTGTTGCCGTGACCGAATTTACCTATTGAAGTTTCATTCTGTTGCCGTTGCCCTATTTTTGCATTGAAATCTCCCATAATTATCTTCAAGTGCTGCTTACCTTTATTATTTAGATCACGAATTTCCTCATAAAATTCTTCAATTTCTTCTTCAGGATGACTTGTGGTGGGTGCATAAGTTTGAATAATCTGAGCCTGGTATCTTTTCGAGAGTTGGATAACAAGTCGTGCAGCTCTGTCAGAGGAACTTTCAACTTCTACAACTTTATCCTTCAGTTTCTTGTTTATTATAAATCCAACACCACTAGTTCTGCCAGTATCTGTCCCACGATAGTAGAAGAGATGTCCACTTTTCAGTTCAATGAGATCTTCTCCTTTTCTCCTTACCTCACTTAGCCCGACGATGTCCCACTTGATCCTTTGTAGTTCCTCTTCCAATTCAAGAAGCCTTGAATCAGAAGATAGGGAGCGTCCGTTGTACGTAGCCAAGGTCAGCATCAGATGGCAGCCTAGTCCGGTCCTCCGGGGATTCTTAGCACCCTCTGCCTTCATGTCGCACTGGCCGCTGCCTTGGCCAGGTACATTCCAGCTGCCGGAGACTGAGGGCCAAGATTTAAGTTGTATAGTCATTTTGGAGGGGTTTGGCCATAACTCTCCACGCTGGCCAAGCGGGTTGGTGAGTGTGCGATAGCATTTCCTCTAATCCCGATGGTATAGTTATACCGCTATTGGCGGTCGTCAGAGCCCCTTTAGTGGGAACAGGATGTACCACGAGAAGGCGGGGTTGACATTTGTCAAGGAGAGGCTGTGATGTTACGCATCACCTGACCTTACATCCCACACATACATACCTCTCAGTAAATGCTTTTACTCCTTCCCCTCACTACCTTTCAGTCACTTAATATCTTCTCGGGGTCGCCACGTACCCGTTTGTATGGTGCCGGACACTGGGTAAATGTCCTTACGCTGGAGGTGGGGTTCCCGACTGGGATACTTTATCTCTTCGGAACTCCCTTCAATGGGTGTTTTTAAAGTAGATTCGCATATGTGAAGAAAAAGTGACGATGGTAACATTAGGTAAATTTAGTTGGACTTCGTCTGCTGAGTTGCTCAGTAGTCTGTGCAATGTGCTTACGAAAACTGAAAAATCATGGCTTTAAACATGCGCAAAATTTTAACGCTCGGTCAGAAAACTGAAGCAACCAGGTTAAGCAGGAGTTTAAAAAATTGGGAGTACAAGAAAGTTTGATATTCCGTCAAATTTTCTTTCTATAATTCTAAAACACAAGATCGAATTGAAACTGGAGTTCAGTTACGGTTCGTCGAGTGTTGAAAGGAAAAGTTTTCGAGAGGAAATTCATATAGAAGTGAATACTACTCTTTTCAAGTGGTTTGAAGGAGTCAAAATGAAAATCATTCGACTACCTGAGCCATTATTAAAAGGAAAAGCCATTAGATGTCTCCAAGCTTTCAGGAAAAGACGATTTTGGAAAAAATAGCTGTAGCGTTACAAAGATCTTCACTCTATTATGTTCACGTCTGTTTGTGGTTCAAGTGCTTTAGTAAACGACGAAACAAGTAAACGATAGTTAAAATCCAGAAAAAGTCTCATTTGGCACTACGAACCTTCTATATAATATGAAAAACGCCGGCAAGACCGACATTTTTTTACCAATTTATTTTCCAACTAAAAGACATAGAGTTCCTCTCGATGAATTTGTAGTTGGCGACTCCTGAGAACCGGTCAACCGTTTTTTGTTTTTATGGCCTTAACCAAGTTCACTGAAACTTTACAACTACGTAATAAGGTTTGAAATGTTTCAGTGTAATTGGTTGAAGATTTCTATTAACTGTATTTGTTACACCAGAACACTAGCATTACTTCAGTGTAAATACTCTTCGCACTGAAATGTTCCGTAAAGTTAAGTGGTGATCCTGATAGCTTAAGCAAATACTTAAAACAAGCTTGGCGCAAAATGGAATTAACGGCTGGGTATAAAAAATTAGGTTTTTTCTTACAGATCAAACTATCTTTTATTGGCCCTTACTACTCATCAGTTAGCACAATGCCACAGAACAGAATTCACTTCGTATTTAACCAATGGTTGCTTCAATAGCTGAATAAGCGACAGCTCAAAATACACAACATGCTCTAGTCTTACGACTCCACAACAACTTGAGACTTCAAAAGCAAAGAAGTATAACAATCAACGTAAGCGCTTGAGTAACAACAAACTCAGATATTAAAAAAATGTTGATACAATCTCACTCTAATCTCTTAACTTCTCTCTAAGGCAATTACAACAATCTTACAATCTAGCCGACTTCTAACGTGAACTCCGATACATCGTAAATATCGCTCATACTCTGTCTCGTTAACAACGTCATTGAACTTTTGACCCCAAGTCAGGTTGCCACAAAGTATTCAGTGAGAAAGAAAATGCAGCGTTAAGTTTGGAAAATGCTTGAAGAGAATAAATCAAAATTTTCATAAAATAACAGGAACCAAAAAGGAAAGGTAAATTAGAGTATGCGTCACAGGCTGCTAAAATAAGAGCTCAGTGTGCAGTGTGATATGAAAATTGCTTCTTAGACGACTCTTGAGCTTTGTTTGTTAAATGATTCATGAACTGTTCAAACTAATAGCGAGCAAAAGTTTGCATACTTGCGATTGTTCAGGACAGAGAGGGAGATCAGTAACTGATTGTTGGATTGAGCAAAGTCATGTTGTGCTTTGATTCGAAGCCAATAAGTGTTTTCTGGGCAAGAGTTTCCAACTTGGGTGTCATGCCAAAACAACAAATAAAGTGGACTATATGTAAGTCCATTTGATTCTTAAGTACCCTCAGACGTTAGCCAGAAAGTGCATGTTATGCATAATTCAGTTTCTCAGCTTCAACGAGCAGTGAAGTTATCCAGGTTCTACAGTGGAGCCAATTCACCAAGTTACAGTAAAACTTAAACCTTGCGAAAGCTAAATTTTCAGTGTTTCACAGTGAAGTGAAGTTAACGTAAAAGATACAAATCAGCGACCGATTTAAACGAAAATCGTTACAGTTAGCAGAAAGTGTTCCATACTTTTGAAAGAAAGATAATAACTTGTGATGAATCCTGCTGCATTGCGTACCACTCCGAAGGAACAATTAGCTTCATGAATTGGAAAAAATTCGCTGAAACCAAGGGAGGACCTTATATTTCAAAAGTCTCGATCCTGAACAGTGTTGGGCATTTTTTTAATTTTTGATTGACAAGAAGTTGTGTAAAAACAATTATACTGGAAGGAAAGACAGTGTGAACTTTACAGAGGAGTGATGGGCAGGAAATTCTTTGAAAACAAATCGGCGCTTTAGGCAGGAAACAGCCGAGACAGCTGATTGCTTCGTGTTTCACGACAGTGCGCCTGAACACAAAGCGACCATCGTGAAGCAGCCTTGCACGGAAGGGATTTTCACTGACTCCCTAATTACCAGATTTAGCACCTGCTGATCATTTTTGTTCTCTGCAAAACAAATGCACCTGAAGGGGTGCCATTTTGAGAGCATTTCAGAGAACTAAAACAGCGTCACGAGGGGCGCCATTTTAACAGCGTTTCAGTGATCAAAAATGACTTCACGAGGGGGCACCATTTTGACAACGTTTCAGATATCTAAAACAGCGTCATGAGGACCCAATTTTGTCAGCGTTTCAGAGATCCAAGGCAGCTCCACGAGGAGTGTCAATTTGATTGCATCTCAGAAATCCAAAATAACTTTATGAAGGACGCCATTTTGACAGTTTCAGAGATCCAAAACGGCGTCAAGAGGGACTCAATTTCGACAGCGTTTCAGCGTCACGTGGGAGTTAAATAATGTTCGATAAGCTCAGTTTCACAGAGCCATGCAGATGCCATTCAACCATGAAAAGAGGTGCATCGAGTTAGGAGGGATGTGCTTTAATCAATATTTTCCTAGAAATTTCAATTTTTTGAATGTGCTGTTACTTCACAAGACCAGAGTGGATGACTTAGTTCTTTTTGCAAGCGAGTGATTGTCTTAAAATGTCTGTTTTCCTCATTCTTTCGTCTTTTAAAAAGGTTTTAAGCATTTCCTTTTAAATCTTTCAAAATTCTAAAACGATTGAATGTGAATTGTCTGCTTCTTTTTGAACAAAACCATTACCTACGGTGACTCATTGTATCACATCCTTCACGTTAACAGCATCTTTATCCTTCCGCTAAGAACAATCAAGGGTTCTAACTGGAATATATAACAAGTAAGTAAAACCATGCAATGCATTGATTATGATACGCTTTCCAACATATTAGAAATCATTACTCAAGTTATTACTCAAGTTATAAGGAAAATGGCTGTGGAATACATCTCACTCCTGTGCCCTGACCTTTGCTTTGATCCCATTTCGATGATATTCAACATAACTGGTTCAGTATAACTCCGAAATTTTACGTAAGTTATGATGCATAAAGGCTATAGAATAGATCCCGCTTCTGTGTCCTAACCTTTGACCCCATTTCGCCCATTTTCAACAGGATTAGTCCCCAGGCAGGTCCCTACAACATACTGACATTTCCTCCAAATCGAAACATACGAAACATATTTACGTAAGTTATGATGCACAATGGCGATGGAAGTGATTCCCCTCCGATGTCCTGACCTTTGACCCCCATTTCGCCAATTTTCAATGGGGTTTGTCCCCAGGTGGTCCCCTACCACATATTAAAATTTAATCGAAATTGAACCTTTTTTACGTTAGTTATGATGCAAAAAAACAGTGGAATGGATCCCGCTCCTAGTCCTGACCTTTGACCCTATTTCGTTTACTTTCATTAGGGTTTCTTCCCAGGTGTTTCCCTACCACGTACTAAAATTTCATCGAAATCGATTGATTTTTACGCGAGTTATCGTGCAGACGAACATACGCCCAAAACGCGTGACGTAATGAGGCAGATGGGAATCGCGACCATCTGCTCGCAAAAGTGTGACGTCATAAAACGTTAACAGGATCCACACACAACGCATGACGTAATGAGGCAGATGGTGTGACTGCGCGCCAACATCTAATTGAACGACGCCATGACACTTCACTAAAAGCGTGGTAATTCGGGGTGGTTATTTAACCTAACTAAACGAATTTTCCTAAAGTCGAGATCAAGCTAAATCGATTTCTAGCACCAGAAAACGGTAGGTTAACGACTTTCATCAAAATCCTTAGAGCCCTTTTCAAAATAAAATTTACATACATACAAGAATTACTCCTTTAAGGTGAACGTCAAGTAACTTTGCTTCCTGTACTTCGAATGAAAAAATTTCTGTGCACATTTTCTTCCCAATTAATGTGTTCCTAAGTATGAAAATTTGAACATCGATTAAAATATCTTCATTTTATAACTTGCAATACTTAATATTTTCTAAAACATAACCATAATTATGCAGTCCAACATTATTTTGTCTACTGACGTCATCAAAGTACAGATCAGGCCATTCTTTTTCTGGTTTCAACACCACCATAGGAAAAGTTATTGATTTTTAATATAATTATGGTTATGTTTCAGAAAATATTAAGTATTCCAAGTTATTATATGAAGTTATTTTAATCGATGTTCAAATTTTCATCCTTGGGAACACATTAATTGTGAAGAAAATGTGTACAAAAGTTTTTCCATTGGAAGTATAGGAAGCAAAATTACTTCACGTCCACCTCAATAATATGGGATAAGGGCGAAGGAATGGATCGCAATCCTATGTCCTGACCTTTGACCCTATTTCATCCATTCTCAATAGGATTCGTCCCCAGGTGGTTCCCTACCGCATACTGATATTTCATTGAAATCGAACCATTTTTACGCAAGTTATGACGCATAACGGCAGTGGAATGCATCCCGCTCTTATGTTCTGACCTTTGACCCAATTCACCCATTTTGAATACGGTTTGTCCCCAGGCGGTCCCCTACCACATAGTAAAATTTCATTGAAATCGAACCATATTTACGCAAGTTATGACGCATAAGTGCAATGAAATGGATCCCGCTCCTACGTCGTGACCGTTGACTCCATTTGTTCCATTTTCAATAGGGTTCGTCCCCAAGTAGTTCCCTACCACATACTAACATTTCATCGAAATCGAACCCTTTTTACGCCAGTTATCGTGCGGACAGGCGGACGAACGGACTGACAGACGGACCGACAAAGCTGGAGCATATACGCTTCTTCAACCTACGGCGGTTGGAAGGCGTAAAAAGTTTGCCACTCCGTGTTGACGGAACTTTGGCAGAGAATAATTTCAAAATGTTTTCACAAAACCTTTCTCCTCAGTTTGTGTATTATTATCGCATGCTATCGGATACCGGACATAGATTTACAAGTTAGTAAAATAATGCAATGCATTGATTATAATACGCTTTCCAACATACCGGAAATCATTACTCAAGTTATGAGGATAATGGCTGTGGAATAAATCTCGGTCCTATGCCCTGACCTTTGATCCCATTTCGATTATATTTAACAGAACCGGTTCAGTGTACCTCCGAAATAACATGATAAAGTTTTGTCGCAATGGAAGCATTTTTACGTAAGTTATGATGCATAAAGGCTATGTAATAGATTCCGCTTCTGTGTTCTAACCTTTGACCCCATTTCGCCCGTTTTCAATAGGATTCGTCCCCAAGCAGGCCCCTACAACATACTAATATTAAATCCAAATCGAAGAATTTTTACGTAAGTTATGACGCATAATGGCGATGGAAGTGATTCCGCTCCTATGTCCTGACCTTTGACCCCATTTCGTCCATTTTCAATAGGGATCGTCCCCAGTGGGTCCCCTACCACACACTAAAATTTCATCGAAATCGAACCATTTTAACGTGAGTTATCGTGACAGACGGGCAGACGGACAGACGGATGGACAAAGCTGGAGCATATACGCTTCTTCAACCTACGGTTGGAAAGCGTAAAAAATTAGATTTTTATGTGCAGATATATTGCGCAAAAGGAAGACGTATCTTTACTCTCCGCTCAGAAATACAACTTTAGGCCATCCAGCCAAAATTGTGTGCTATGCAAAGCAGGAAGCATATGAAAAGATGTGCTCATCGTTCCAGCTATCGAGTGCGAAAAGAAGTTTTCCATTTCGATTATTTAACACCTTTAGATATCGTGTGGAAAACGAATAGAATGCATTTACTCTGTTTTTCGGTTGGGAAAAATATGAAATTTAAAAATTCAAAGATGCATCGCCAATTGTCAGTGTTATCTAATACAAAAATATTTTTCAATGCTGATATTATTATTTATATATTTATGAGGAGATGCCGTATCAACAGAAGGAGAGATACCATAAGTACGAACTCTTCTCGAAAATACTGTCCATTACTTTTTCTTTTGGGGTTTAACGACCACCGTGAGCAATTCTGAGAGTTATTAATGGACACCCGCTCCTAATTAAGGGCCACTCGTTCCAGGGTGGAGATAGGGCCAGTACCTTTTGAATATGCGCACCACTCAAGATACTTTTACTTTTCTGAAGCAGAATTCTATCACTTGATGATCCAACTGTTTACCGCAATATCTCTATTTTAACAGCACTACTTGATAAACAATCTCCCAGAATAGAATGAAGAAAGGCGCACTCAAGAGTTTTCGCTATGTTTTCCAGCTTCTCCTGGAAGATAATTTATCTTCAAGATGGGCCAAAGGTAGATCTGTATACTTTTCACGCAATTTTATTTCTAACAGATAGATAAAAGAAATTATTTTCGTACCAAAAAATCTAGGAAGGGGTAAGATTATTTAGTTTTCTTATTTCATTATCCTCCAGTCTTTTGGTAGCAGTGTACTGTATAATTTGAAAAATATGTGGACGATATTATCCTTGAACAACGTTGTTCACATTCTACGCGACTTCTGAATATTTTTGTTCATGCCAAATTTGAGAATTTTTGCCAAAAGTCATGCTCTTAGCATTCGAATTTACGATTGCAGTCCCGATTTCTTAATTTTATGCATTGTAGATGTATGGCCATTACAGTACAGGTGAAAAGAATTACGGGCATTGCCCTGAACATGGAACATTCCAAATTGATGCCTTAATACACTGGTGTGCAAAACTTAAGGACGAAAAGGAGAAATTAACATAACAGCGGAACGAGCAGGCAGAACGGACCGAAAGACCACTCAGGAGATAGACTGGGGTCCGGTACGGTAGGGCATGCGTATATATGCAGCATGACGTAGAGGGGAGAGTGTCGGAAGGATATAAAGCACACGGGCGGTGTACGCTCAGCAATTCGGTGAAAGCTATTGCACGGTGTACGCTCAGCAATTCGGTGAAAGCTATTGCACGGTGTACATCGGTTTGTACGACGTCGAATTGCTGCCACCGTGTGATATAGCCAACAGGCAATCCAGTAGACGACATCTGAATGACTTTACCTGAGGTCGCGTCATTGGGGAGTTGGAAGAAGGTCGAAGTGTGAATAGTGTGGCCGAGAAGTTCGGGATCGCTCACAGCATCATTTCACGAGCTTGGAGAGCATTTCAAACGACAGGAACAGCTGTCCGAGAGTTTAGCAGTGGTCGTCCATGAGCAACCACGGCGGCGAAAGACCAGTATATTGTCCTACAGACGAGAAGAGAGAGACGGCAGACAGCGGGAGAAATCGCAAGGCACATGCGGCAGGCAACTGGACGTACGTCATCGCGTTTTACCGTGGCCAGGAGGCTGCACAAAGGTGGTCTATTTGCACGATGACCAGTACGGTGTGTGCCATTAACGCCTGCTCATCGGAGACGGTGGTTTCTGTGGTGCCGGGAATACAAGAACTTTAAACATCAGCAATGGGGTCGAGTTCTCTTTACGGATGTGAGCCGATTTAGTCTGACTAGCAATTCTGGACGTATACACATCTGGAGAGAGCAGGGAACACGCAATCACACCTCCAACATCATCGAAAGGGATCGGTTTGGAGGTGGCGGAGTTCTCGTTTGGAGCGGTATCATGCTTGGTAGCTGTACTGACCTCCACATCTTCCAAGGAGGTTCAGTCACTGGTGTCCGCTTTTGTACCGAGGTTCTCCTGCCTCACGTGCGTTTGCTTAGAGATGCTGTGGGTCTTGAGTTCCTCTTCATGGACGACAACGCTACACCTCATCGTACAGTGGCTGTTGCAGAGTGAAGATATTCAACGCATGGATTCGCCCGTAAGGTCCCCGGACATAATCCAATCGAACACGTGTGGGACCTTCACGGGAGACGCTTGGCAGCACGTTACCAGCCGCCAGCAACGATTCCGCAGCTGCGATTGGCGCTACAAGAGGAATGGGCCGCGATGCCTCAACAGCTCCTTGACAACCTCGTCCTCAGCATGGACAGACGTTGTAAATCCTGCAACGCAGACAGGGGTGATCATATCCCCTACTAAAGACTGGATTTTTCTTGGCAGCCGCCTGTCACATGGACGCTTCTGTTTTCTGTCCAGTTGTGCTCGAATCTACCTTTTCAATAAAGTGCCTTTGTATCCTTTGGATTCCTTGTTTGGACGGTTTTGCTCACTTGTCCCATATTCTTACATCTTGGGAATCTTATGGTATGATTTGAGTCGATGTGGAGCACTTCTGCACGACGTTACATTCGAAAAACCGTCTCGTCCTTAATTTTTGCACGCCAGTGTATAAAGGGAATGCTGGTTACCTCAAAACCTTCGGCGGCAACCATGTTTCAAGAATTTGGGATCTGGCACTTATATAATACGTCCATTAACCTCATGTAGAAACTAGTCACCTAATTTTCACTTTGCTCTGCAAGAAGTGTTACCTTATTAGTAATTATGTTCATATTCAGTTTTCTGTACCATAATTTACAGAAAACCAACGGGTAAATGCGTTTTTCCTCCTTTTCTCTTCAAATCAATACATTTTCTTTTATTTCTTAAATGAACCGAACAGTTTTTAACAGTTATTCAATAGTTCAGATTCAAATCATGAATACATCCAATGTGTAATTCACGCAAAAATATGTGAAATGGTATATCAATGGTCATCGTTCAGGAGACGCATTGAATTTCGATAAGAATGCGGAAATAGGAAATTTGATCTCGTAAAATGTTAATATTTCGTTTCGACTAACAGCAAATATCCCCAAAACGTGGTGAAAGTATAAGGAAACACCTGTCACCTTATTAGTAACTATGTTCATATTCAGTTTTTTAATTCGCTTTGGCAACAGCATGCTGAGCTAATTGGCTCTGCTATCGTAGGAAGCAAGACAGAAATTCAGTTTTCATGCCAGTGTCAAATAGTTCTTGAAACATTTCTTAAGTCTTTCAAAGCATTGGAACTGTGAAACTAAGCTGATGACCCGGAATACTGTGCTGGTTATCAGAACGTTCTGCATCTTCCACGATTTAAAGGTGGCCACGGAAATTTTGCCACCTACCGATTATAAAAATGTGCCTATTCATTTGTGCTTTTAATGAAAGCATCTTCAAAAACAGTTCACAATGCCCGATGTGTCACTGAAGCTCTGTTTCGCTGGTACAAAGCATGAAACACAATTTCATGCCTTTGATCATTCTAATTGCTTATTACAAAGATTGTGAATATGTTTCTAAGTGCCGTCTGAGAAGGGACTGCCGGAGCATAAAATGAAGAGATATTCTCCCCCTGTTAAAAACATCAGCCTTTTAGAAAGAGCAAAGAACGCCGTCTCCTCTAATATTGTAATCACTTTTATTTTCACTTCCTATGCGTCCATTTAAACGGCGCCTCAGCGGCTGTGCGGTCAGAGGAGCAGATTTCTAGCTAGTCGTCTGGCTTGGGCCCGGTTGAGGTATAAGTGATGGGCTTGTCCAACGACTCTACTTGTGTCCTTTCCCTGAAAGCAGCGGCCGTAAATGCGAGATGGACGACTGCTTATTGATCTTGAAGTTATTCATGGTGGCAGGGTGGACTGCCAATCCATAAGCGGGCATGTTGCTGCTCACTTTTGGAAAAAAATATCAAAATAACCCAACCATAAAATTAACGGCCATTATCATTTCAACACAAGTCTACGAATTACTGCAGTGCTGGTATTGAGGTAAGAACCAACTAACATTTTACCTTTTTTTTTTATTTTTTACCTTTGTATAAGGTGAATTAATGTAAGAGAATTGAATTTGAATTTAATGTAAGAAAAAATTACTTCCGTGGCTGAAGCAATAGACAAGGTACGTCCTTTGAGAGAGATTGTCGAAGGTTTTATTCCATTCTTGTGATTTTTTTTTCCGGTAGCTGAATTCAGAATCGTAATATTTCTCGCTTTTAGTAAGAAGGAAAATTTAAATGTGCTGAAATGAATTCTTTTTGCTGGACTTACCTATCACAAACAAAACCGTCACAAAAAACTCTCTTGAAAAAACTGAAAATTTCTAGAATCGCAAGAAATTCACTGCAAATTTTTGAAGTGAGAAAAAATAAAAAAAATGCGAAGATTAGTGTTTATTTACTTTCTTTCAAATGGAAGCAGCATTTTTTGTTGTAGCTGCAACATATTTTCCAAGACTGTAGTTGAAAAATTCGTGTAACAGTAAGGCCAAAACGGTAGTAAATCAGATACAGATCTCCTTCTAAAGAAAAGCGCATAAGGTTACGTACGTAAAACAACCCCAAAATTTTACCCCTAGTGAACTTCAATGCAATTACGTATCCAAAGAATCTCCAATTTCTATCCCAGATTATTGATAGTATATTTGATGATATTTTATTGATTATTCAACTTCAATTGCAACTAGCAAAAGCTGGTTACAGCAAATCTGTGGAAAGGAACGGAACAGCATAAGTTTGAAAGTCAAGAAGGCGGGAGGTTGTATCAAAATGTTGTGACTCAACAGAACAATTGATACGTAAGCCTTTTCACATTTTTTTAGAAGCCGTCAACTGGTTGACAAACATTACCGTTCTGGCATTACTTGGTTTTCTTCACCGGGAATTCTCCCCGGTATCAGACGGCCCAGTCCGCGCTTTCATAGTGATCGTTAACCCCAAAAAATGTTTGTTCATTTGTTTTGGTGCTTAACGACCGTCATTAAGAACTCGTAGAGCTATAAGCAGGCGCTTTTCCCTAATTTGAGGCTGCTGGTTTCAAGGAAAGAAGATAGCTACTGCTGTGAGGAAAATACACCACCCATACCTCATCTGGAACTCGAACTCGGGCCAATCTTGGACAAATGGTCAGAAGCCAGCAGCTTAGACCACTCAATTACCACAGCGGCAAAAGGGAAATCTATTTAGTAATACAAAAAGAAAAACAAAAACAAATGGTTCAAATGAAAATATCGAGTTATTTATTAGTGATAAACATGACTATGTACAATTGTTGATGCGTTTCAAATATATACAATAGATTTACAACGGTATGCGTCGCAAGTGACTTGAGAGGTATATGTAAACAGACAACGGTTAAATGACTATAATCCAATGATGTACGTATGTCTATGTGTACATTATTCATTACCACCATCCTTCACCACCGTGTCCACCTCCATAGCCACCTCCAAAGCCACCTTCATGGCCACCTCCAAAGCCACCTCCAAAGCCACCGCCATGGCCACCACCTCCGTAATGACCTACTTGTTGAGCGACAACGGAATGGGAGTGCTTGTGAACCCTACGAAAAGAAAACACATAAAAATGCATTCTTCTTTTAAAGTTACATATATTGTTCTGCATGAAAACAAAAAGCACACACAAAATCATTATTTAGTCATGGTTCTCGATGTTGTTTAAAAGTCTTGAAGAGTACCAGCTTGTAATTTAGGGCAACCCTGTGATGCAGTTCTAAATGAAACCATACATTAGCGGTAAGAGGGTTTTGAGAAAAAACAGCCTTGGAAAATTACTCTCGAAAGTTTCAAAAACCCTACGAAATCTGATTTGTTGATTTTACTATTTAGAATTTTTAGTGAATTTTTATTTGTAATTACTTTCGCCAATTTATTTTAAAATTGCTTATTTTGAGCAATTTTAAATAAATTAAGCAATGTTACATGAGAGTATCATACGCTAAGATCAGATTTTTATTTAAATACCACCCTGTCGTTCTACATCATTCCTCTACAAGAAATAATGCATGTCAATTACATTGAACATATACAACTAGCATAGTCACACCAATTTAATGTGACGAACACGCCATTTTCCCTGAGATTATGACGAGGGTGTATGAGATTCCTTTAGTGTCACCCATAAGAAATCAGAGAGTGAGCTCAGGGGATTAGATTACTTTTGTCAGAAACGATAACCGGTGTCGAGCAGTTTAGTAGAAATGCCCTTCACAAAACATTTGATTCCAGATGGTCAATTTTTCCTGTTTCCTTTCAGCGCAGAACAATCTTAAACAAACGGGATAGACACCGTTTATAACTTTAGTTTGACTACTGTTAAAACAAAAAAATTCACATTCACTTTGCACTAGAACTCTTACGATTCGTTATAAGACCTACTGCATGATCCGCCTGTATCGTGTTATTTTTGTTGTTGTTGGTTTCTGGTTAACAACCACTGTAAGCAATTTGCAGGGATATTATCAGTCGCCCGTCTTTAATTTATAGCTACTTGTTCCAAGGAAGAGAGAGAGAGCCAGCTCCATCAGATATGCCTCATCCGGTACTTGAGCCCCGGGCAAAAATCCAGAAGCCAGCGCCTGAGACCAGTCGACCACGGGGGCGATCATTTTTGCTGTTTGAATATTCGGTTAAAATAGTCGTATGTTTGTACACAGAACATAGTTTTTCTTATTTTTGCATACATGATCATCTAAACAAATTCCTTCGCTTTGATCTTCCTGGCTAACTACAAAAAATGCCTTAGCTACTCTAAGCCTGAAAAAATACTGTTACAATGTCTCTAAGGCTGCCTAATCCCCCTCTCTTCTACTCCACTGGGTCAACCAGTCCACGGAAAGGACAGGACAAAGTCCCACGGAAAGGACCTCCCATTCCTAATGAGCCAGAAGCCAACATCTTCGACCATTCGGCCACCAGGGCTGAAAACAAAAGCTTAGAGGCAGCCATTGTTAATTAATAAGTAAATGCGGAAGTGGCCCCTTCTTTTTCTTGAAGCAATATAGGAGAAAATTTCAGATGTCAACGGTTACGTAGGTTTCCTCTATCATCTGGACCAAATAATCTCAGAATGAGCGGATCATGCGTTATATAGGTATAACAGGCTCTTATTTCATGTATTTCCGCCTGTAAAGATTATGAAGTCCTCGTCCTTACTGCTCAGTAGTTTGACAACTCATATTCTCAGTGAAATATCGATCTGGGACATTTTTGCTTGTCCCAGGTCATTTGCAGATGCGAAAAAAGAAACGAAATAGGAAGTTAAAAAGCGAATAAGGAATAAATTGAAATTCGGTTTGTAAGAAGTGTAGCCATAACTCAATGCGTGACAAAAGAACTCACTTTGCTATTGATATTTTGAGGTTGAACGCATTTGTCTTTTGTGACCGCGATGCAGGGAATATAGTCATGTTTCTTATCTGATGGAATAAAAAACCACCAAACATGTACAAGAAAGTAAACTTAAGGTGCCACATTTTCTTTACGTATTAATAATCGTTTCCTGATTGAAGTGATTTCGTTTTTTAAGAGAGTTGATCCTTTCCTCCTACTGACTGAGTGCCAGTTTTCTATAACGGCTTCCTGTCCCCTCTTTCACTAATAAACAAGAAAGATGACACCTAGTTCTTTGGTGTAATGGGCACATCCTTTGAATTATTTCCCTCATAAAGCAAATTTTTCAGAGTGGGTATTTAGGAAATGTGAAATCAACGAAAGAGTTTACATTTTTTTAAATATGTAATGTTCGCAGTGTTCTTCGTAATAAATGGAATCAGTCACAAAACGATTTTTCTCAACCTGATTTGTAGAACCGAAATATTTGCAAGTAGAAATAACTATTTATGATCATAGTGGCATAAATGTACGTAATAAGATCCCAAATTGTACGCGAAATACTCCTTATGGCGGAAAATATGAGAAGCAAAAGGAATTTTTGAAATTGAACAATTTGAAGCAAAGCTGTGGGGAAAAACTTAATGTAATTTTATACTAGCTACCGGAAAAACTGCACTTTATTTGAAGAAGAAAACAGACGCCAAATGATTTTCATTGTCAAGAGTATCTGACAAAGAAAGAATTTTTCTAAATGATCTTTAAAATTGGAGATGCTCTTGCAGATTGAAATATATAGGAACAGTAGAGCTGTACGTTATGAAAAAATATAAAATATCCGCAAAATATTTTTCATGGCGGCAGCTATGCAATGGACAAAGTATTTTTCAAATGCGACTTTTAAAAGCAGACATCAAGAAGCGCCACTAACGGGAAAACTGTTCATTATTTGAACAGGATAACGTTTTCAATCTTCACCTCAGTGAATGGCATACAGTGGGAAAAAGGTTTTTTCCGAATTGGATTTTTAGAAACGGAGATACAGTTGCAAACATAAAAACACACTTACGCCTCTTATCGGCTGAACTTGCGTTATGAAAAATTCAAAAATATGTTCAAAATGTTATCTACAATAATAAGTCGCCGACGTAAGCAGAATTTTTTCAATAAGACATTTGAAGAGGGATATCGAGAAAGATAAAATATGTATTTACGCCTGGTTGCTAGCTAGGAAGCAGTGAATTATTTTGAGTAGGAAACATGCACAAAATGTTTTCTGTAGTGAGTACAAACCGTCAAAAAAAATTTTTACATTTGATGTTTTCGAAGCGTGGAGAGGACTGCAAATATGTGGCAAATAGTAATATTCACTTGCACTCCCTATTCGGAAAATTGTGCTTTATAAAAAACTAGAAATTATATCCATAATGTTCTTCACTGCGAACGCTTTCCAGCGCGAAAACAATTTTTCAAATTGAACTTTCATAAGCAGAGACATCGGAGAAAATTCAATATACACCACCTAGCAGAAGAACTATAAATGATTTTAAAATCAAACTATATGCAAAAATTATATTTGTGGTGAAAGATATCGAAGGTTAAAAATATTTTTTTTTTCGGTAGGTTTTTTAGAAGCAATGATATGAAACAAAATATATTTTGAATTCAATAGCATTTGCATTGCCCTCCCTGGCGAAGAAGTTAAGCCTCGAAGAAAGACGAAAGAACTCAGTTCGCTATTCGAACACTTCAGGCTTTCAATGCAAAAATAATTTTTCTAGTTGGACTAATAGTTGTACAGATATGGTATCCACAGAAAGAGAGAGAGAGAGAGGGACAGAAAGAGAGTGATATAGTGATGCTGTAAGCCCCACATTTTTTTCCCGAAGGTATGCCAAAAAAAATGAATGGTAAAAAATATCGAAAAAGAAAGGATCTAAACAGAAATAGTAGCTAAAATAGTAATAACAGTATCGAAGAAGAAAGAATTTGAAATACAAATAGTAGCTGCGATCTGTTCGCTCTACCCATTTTAAATAAAAGGATGCAAAGGTAGACTTTGTCTAAGGGGATATCTCATAATCTTACAATAGGCTATGATAAATACTTACAACCGCATAATGTAGAACTATGGCTACCGGAAACGAACATTCTACCAATCCGCTCCCCAATGCCTAGCCTCATTTGCTGCTACCAAAAACATATTCGTGGAGAGACACACGAAGCAGTTAATTATCTATTCCAATGGCCTCCCATCGGAAAACATTTCAATGAACAGCATAATTATTCATATCAATAAAACAAAACGTACGTCTGTCTTTTAACTGCAGAAAAAAACTTGTTTTTGTTTTTCAATTTTGTAAAGTGTATATGTAAAAGTGCTTTCAAAGATAAATTCTTTATTAATTACTGCGATGTTTTATAGAAAGGCTGAATGAACTCATGAGTATTAAAGCTTCTTAATTTCAGTGTCATTAAATCAAGATTCTTAGCGCTGGAAGCGCTAAGAATCGTGCAATATTTTAAATGTTGTTGTTATTAAAAGAAGGAAACAAATTTTGTAAGCTGTGGAGAATATAAGTTTTCTTTCTTTCTAGGACAAAGAGATGAAATCAAAGTTATTTTTAACATTCTTGAAAAGTCCCTCACTTCATGTATACATGTTTGATGACATGTTTTCTTTTAAAAATCGAATCACAGATTTTAAAATCACAAATACTTTGTGCTAAAATTATAAATGCTTGTGTAATTAAGTAATCTATTTTTGAGAGTAGGGCGAAGGCACAATAGAGCCAAGATATGTATCTTATCAGTGATATATTTTCTCTTCCAACTACACTTTTCTTATCTTAGATTAAAAAGATGTAGATAGTATTTGCTATTATATTCAATTGCACATGTAATGCTTTTTTTCATCATAGTATTGATTTGAATACTTCGTACTTACAAGGAAACTGGCACCTTAAGACGTACGACGCTTGGTGACAGTTTAATCTCCACCTTTTTCTTGCGAACTCGTACCCTGGATAGCGCTCGTCGGGAAAAGTTCGACTTTACATGTACTTCTCGATTCAGTCAAAATATAATTTGTTCGTTCGTTTCATTCTTCCCTAGTAGTCTTTAAAATGTGTGTTTCATTCTTTTCTAGGCCCGTATTCTAAAAACCATTCTTTCCTAATGGTCATTAGAACTCGGGCTGGCCTAGGTACACCGGAGTTCGATCCCGAACGGGATGTGGGTGGCGCGTTTCTCCGATTATACTGCCTTTGTCCCGCTCTCTGGCACTAGTGGCTAAAAATTAGGGACACGTGAGTGTCTATAGCCCTATGATCTCCTCGTGGTTGCTATTAAACCTCGTAATAAAAAACAATCACACATTTCAGTTGTAACGTACCAGGAGATGTGACGTACCTGCCAGAAGGACGCACACGACACAAAGGCAGATATGAATAAGAATAAAATGTCCGCGTAGCTTAATTGGTAGAGCAACTTATTCCGGAATGAGTGGACCCGGGTTCGAACCCCGGCGCGGATAAAAATGACGGAGAAATTCACTTCGTTATACAGTAGTTTTTGATATACACTATATTGGCAAAAGTCACCGAACACCTAAAAGAGGAACACAACATAGCATTTAGTGGCATACATTAGTACGGTGTCGGTCCAACTTTAGCCTTAATGCATGCACTGACCCTTCGATACATGTTTTCGACAAGGTTTTGGAACACAGCGATAGGTATGCGCTTCCATTCAGTACATAATGCTGCCGCTAAATGTTGCTTGGTAGTAAGCCTTGGCTCCAAACTTCTTATGCGGCGCTCTAATTAATTCCATAGGTGCTCTATTGGATTAAAATCAGGGCACTGTGCTGGCTAGTCCACACACGATACAGAATTATCGTCAAATGACGCAGTAACAATCCTTGCTTTATGGCTTGATGCATTATCCTGTTGATATCAACAAGGCTCGGTTCCATAGTATTGCCACATTGTTGGTAGGGCATAATTGTCCAGAATATCGAGGTAGACGTGCTGATTAACAGGTTTGTCCACGATAATCAATGGACCTGGACCATACCACTAAAAACATCCCCACACGAGTACACTGCCAGCTCCAAACTTGACCGTAGGAACAGTACACTGCGGTAAATAGCGCTCCCCGGCTGCCGCCATACCCACACACTGCCATCAGACGTATAAATGGTGTATCTGGATTCATGAGTCCATAGGACCCGTTTCCATTGATCTACGGTCCGCGATAAATGTTCTTTACACCATGCTAAACGACGAGTAACATTCCGAATGGAGATGAAAGGCTTATAAGCAGCTGCACGACCACGGTAACCCATGGAGTGAAGTTCCCTGCGAATGGTACGTGTACATATCGAGGTTCCAGCATTGTACTCACCTGCACACTGAGGTCTTGGGCAGTACTCTGTCGATTAGCAGAAACGACTCTCCGGAGGCTTCGACGTCCTCTATCACTGATTTTTTTGGGTCTGCCGGTTCGTTTTGCTGCTTCAGGAACGCCATGTGTCTTCCACTTATTCAGTACATCCAAAATAGTTTACTTGGGTATGTTTAAACACCTCTCGGTTTCTCTTACGGATGACTCACTTATATAACACCCAACAATCTTTCCTTTCTCAAAGTCAGTTCTCTCCCGCCTCGACATTTTCACTCAATCTCACAGTGCGATATGATCGCGGTCAGCTGCAGGCTTGTTTTTATATCGTTTGTAGCTGTACCGCGCAACTTAAAGCAGCGGATCCGTTCATTTGCTTTTGAAGGGATGTCAGGCGACTTGTCAATTTACTGTATTGTACATTTGGTAAACTTTTATTCCAAATTTCAAGAACAACATATGATTTTTTATTCCTTAGCTTGAAATTCCGAGTTTGAAAGAAAAATACAGAATTGAATTTAATTCACTTAAAATAACATGAATCGGTTTTAGATGACTTGATAGCTCACACGATGTCCATCTTCCAAGCATCCACCTGCGGAGAAGTCACCTGAATTTTAAAACGCAGTTGATTTCACCAAAGATGCTATGATACCTAATATGTTTGTCATTCCTTTCAATAACCTCTATAGTTGAATTTACTTTCAAAATTTTACGCTGCAGTATACATGCGTTATACTTCAATACACAACCAATTGAGTGATATTGTGTTATTTTTTTTATATTCTTTTGTTTTTTCTTCTCTGATGTAAAAAAATAATTCACAGTTTCTTTTTTTTTTTTTTTTTTTTTTTTTCGGTGTTTAACGATCCCATGAGCGACTCTAATGGTAATAAGCAATCTACAGTCCTTAATTTGGGGTTATTGAGTCCTGGGTTCTACGGGCAGAGGACAATCAAACCATCTATATCCCATTACAGATTCGAGCACGGGTATATCTCAGCCAAACGGTCAAAAACCAGAGCTTCACACCTCTCAGCCAATAGGGAGGCATTTCCCAACTGCTGATATATAACGTTCTCTGATCATGGCAACCAGATTTCAGAAAATATTTTTAAAATTCTGTACGAAGCTGCCATTGTTATTCTGTAGTAGGATAAATATCGAAAAAAAAGGAGTTTAATTAAAATAAGTTCAAGTTTACCTTTGAGAAATAATTTTCTTTGTTGTTGTATTATGATGGAAGAAATTAATTCCTAATCTCACGCAAGTTTAAAAGCTATTTATTTCCAGTTTTGCTTACTTTTAATTTTTCCCGGAAATTGCCTCACAGGGTAAACACGAAGATTTTAATAATTTAAAAGCTCTTTGCCCTGCTATTGGAGACATTAAGTACGAGAAAAATGCAAAACAACGTGTTTAACAAAAACAATTCTAAATTTAACCCCGTTTTCAAAGATAAAATCTGAAAAAAAAATTACTTCGAAAACGGCATGTTATTAACGTAAGAATTCTGCTTTGTCGAGCCTGAAAAATATCGTAAATAATTTAACTTAACATGTTTTGGTAGCTAATTGATTTTTAAGTTTAAGTAGTAAAATACTGAGTAAAATTTTGAAGCCTGTTTAATTAGTGATAACAAACTGGAATACAAACGGTGATAGAGACCTCTGAAACGGCAAATGACGTGCATTCAGAAAATACTTAATAAAAATTTTAGAAATATAGATTCCTGGAAAATACTTGTAGGAACAGAAATGCAGAGTTCCGTTAAAATATCCTGAGGCATGTTGTACCAAATATTCAATGGTTATAAATATAAAGCGGAAAACGTGACAACTGAGCCAAGCTCATTTTGAATATCCATCAACATACTGAAAAAAAAAAAAACACGATTCCTATTGCTTCCAGTTCCTCTTCAACACCATTATTCATTTCGATTACTCAACCGGTTTTTGAATGAAAGTATTACTATTCACGCTTCTTTAATTAATACAAGACCTATCTCGAGTAATAAAGAACCGTGAAAAGTAAAAAAAAAGTGCCTGAAACACATTTCAGATATCTGAGATTACACGCAGTTTACAGCAGAACATATCTCATCTTTGCAGCGCCGAATTATCATGTTACTAACGAAGATTTTAAATATGGAGTGGTAAAGGAAAATATCCATCAGATGGAAACAGCGGCTCGAACATATTAGAACATATTGTAATAAACTAAATAGGATCTCATGCTACATTACAAAAGCTATAAAAACATCTACTTTTCTTTTTCTTCCTTTTTTTTTTTTTTTTTTTTTTTGTACAGAGGGTAATTTTCAATTTTTTTTTCTTATTTCTTATTTCTTCTTTTTGTTTTTTATTCCTTCTCTAAAGTTTGATGTTAAATTCCCTTTATTACTTTTGATTATTCTCTCTGAAATATGGAATAATATCAAAAGTCTGAATACTTTTGATGAAATTTAAAAGAAGTTCTCCAATTAAAAAAGAACTAACGTGAAACAGATTTGGAAGAAAGTTTTCCAAAGCAAGTTTTATGATGGTTTCTTTGGACAAGCAGCGTTCTTACGAACAGCACAATAGTGATCAAAAATAATTACTTCAAAGCTAAAAAATGAATCCCTCGCAATGATCATAAAGTTCTGAATTAGCAAATTACTACCCGTTCCAAGTAGAAAAGTAGTAATCTTTCGAAAGGTAACCATATTTCTTTTCAACTTGAGATCGCTAGTTTTTTCTTTTATGTTTGAAATCTTAATTGGAAATTAATGGTTTTTTAATATTTTAGGATTCGTTCATTTTGTCTCAGTAATCGACTAAGTTTTGTAAACTGTTGTTGATAGCCAAATGTTAAGCTCGACTTAAATATCTTGTTGTTGCTGTGACATCTAGACAAAAACCTGTTACTTTGGAATTTTTTGAAACGCAAATATAGAGAATCAGGAAGGCTTCCGCTGGTTTAGTGGACAAACTATTGGACTACAGATAATGTAGTTGCTGGCAGTGTAAGGGCAATTAGCGCACATTTACATTTGGTATTGCAGTGTCATGTAACTACCACAAGAAAAGTCTTTGAGGTTCTCTAAGACCATCAGAAGAACTTAAAGTTACGATATGGATTTTGACAGATTGTAAAGGTATTGAAGCTGGTATGTATGATATTTCCATTTTTATTCTCAAAAGGAACTGAAATATGACTTGGCTACTTACGGGACTGGGACGATTTTATCCTTGCTAAGGGAAATTGGAAGTGGCAGAGGAATGGGAAGAGGCACAAAGCGAGGTTTCAGAGCGCCAGCTATCAGAGATGCTGCGATCAGTTTCTTGATCTTTCCTGCTTCTGTTTGCTGGATTACGACGCAGCTCAGGCACATGGCTGCCAAGGCAAACGCGATGAATCTCTTGCTAATCATGTTTCCTGTAGAAGAGAATGCAAAAAAAAAAACAAAAAAAAAAAACTTTAGTAATTTACAAGCAAACTTATTACGCACACTAGACAAGAATCAAGTTTGTGGAATTCAATTCTGAACACTTATAGATAAAGATACATATGAAAACAAATAGGTATATAAAAAATTTCTGCAATAATTATCTGAAATAGCCAGTGCCAATAAAAGAGATAAATGAAAGGAACTAATCAAAAAATGTTTTCCCTTAAAGCCTAAGACTCATTTTGCAGTATTATTTTACTGGATAAAAGAAAAAGTTGTACTTCCTTTTTTTATAAAAAATTACACAAACGAGTTGTATGTTTTCTGTCGTTGTTGCAAGACATAACGTTTCTTAAAGATCCTGCTTCAAAACTCTACAGAAGAAGCTAATACACTTTTGTTTCAAAGACATTGTTTTAAGATCTCTAAAGAAGTTGATATTCTTCTTTGCAGTTTTTTTTTGTTCCTTTTTTTATTTTTAGGAACTACAAAGAAGTGTATCAACCATGTTCCAAGTTGTTTTTTGTGTTTGTTTTTAATTTCAAAGGCATTTCTTAAATCTTGTTAGATTACGAATGTTTTAAAGGTTATCCCCAAGGAGCCAAGGAGCCAAGGACTTTGTCTCCAGTCCGACATCAATTTTTTTCTCCAATTCTTTTTCAATCAATAACACTGATATAAAAAATTGCAATTTCTTCAATAAATTTTAGTGCTCTCACTCTCTCTCTCTCTCTCTCACACACACACACACACAAACAATGAAATTTATATATCCCCCCCTCCCAAAATACCGCAAAACATAGCATAGAAAACAAGATTGGTAAAAAGGAGGGAGATCGGGTGATTTATACTGAACGATATTATTTGAGTATCCATCAAATCATGACTGCAGTGACATGAAAATTGATTCTGGTCTGTATTTTTAAAAATAAATTTTCATTTCACATAACTGCTTTAGGAACGCAAATGAATTGAATCACAAAAGGGAAGATTTCAGTAAATTATCAATGTAAACTAGGTATTTTTCAAAAAAAAAAAAAAAAAAAAAAAAAGCATTTAATCCGGAGATCAGATCATTCGCAAACAACTATGTGATTTTTGACATCGTACTCGTATCACGAGAAGCAAAACAGATCATGGCAAAGACTTCGAGAAACAAAACAGATCACGGCATTTTCATTGGCATTCTAAGCAGGACCGTAAGTGCGATAAACAAACACCCATAATAATGTCTATTTAGATCTTGCTTAAGAGAAGGTGTCATACCGTAAGAGTCATCCACATCAAATTTCTGCCGGGGCGGAAGTGGGGGGGGGGTCATCTCACTAGTGACAACTTCAGAAAGTGCAATCAGTTTGGCCGCGTATTACTTATTTAGTAAAGTTCGACATGTTAAGATAATAACGGTATGTAAAAAGAAAATATATGTTTAACGAAAAAATAGATATTAATTCATTTTCTCCCAGGATGGCGTAAAATGTATGTAATTATTTCGTGATTTATATATACATTTAAGATAAGCAGTCTCTTAAAATTAAGAACATAATAAACACATATGATGTCAAGAAACAAGGATCGGGATATAAAATTATTACATCGATGAAAACCACCTAATTATATTATAATGCCTACTCATTTATAAGGCATAGGTTTTTTTTTCATTTTACTTCACTGAAGCCTCCGTGAAAGAAAAACAAAGGAAAAAGCGAACGATGTCCAACGACACATGCATTTAAATAAAGAGAAATATCTACTTATTTAAGAATAAAGCTATTATAGTGTAACAACTTTTCAAGAAAAACAAAATAATAATGTATGAAAAGTATTATTCATGTTAAGGAAGAATCAACTACTCTGATGTATACCGATTAATGGACAGCAGGTACATCGTTATTTTAATCTAAATACGGTGCACAAAAGTCTTTCTTTCTCCCTCTTTAGAAAATTGATATTTATAAATCTACAACATAGGGAAAACAAAAATCTGTTACACCAATAAGTATGTGTTACTTGTACGAAACTGACGGGTGGGACAAAACCTCACACACATAACGAGAACGAGCATATAAAATTGTTTTTTATGAGTCCACCTCAAAAAAAAAAAAAAAAAAAAAGCGCTGCGCCGAAAGCTGAGAAGTACTGCAAATACGTTTTTTTTTTCAGTGCGCTATTGCTTTGATAGGAATGTCTCCCAATTTTACCAGATGAGTGTAAAATCTTTGAAAAAGAATAATCCTGAAGCAAAAATTTTGTGTCACTACAAAATCCTGCTTTCGAAACTTTTTTGCCAGCTTTTCCTTTTAGCAGCGACACAGATCCCCTAAATTATGAAAGTACACTTGAGCGTAATCAGATTTAGTTAAAACGTTCGAACACACCCATCAAGCAAAGTGGTTTTGCCTGCATTCATAATTATAATACACAGAACATTCTAAAAACTTAAGTTGTGTAATTTTAAGTGTACGTGATATTGAAATTCATTAATGTGAAAAATTTATCTTAAAGCTTTGTATTTTGTATTCATTTACCTTAGCTGTATGAGTCTTTATTACCTGCGTTCACATGGAAAGATAATTTTTAAAATTGTAATCCCTTAAGTTTACAGTTCGTATAACTGAACTCACGTCTGATGTTGAAAGATTGTTGGCATTACAATATTTTAAATTTTAACCAAGGTTAACCATTTTTTTTTCAGACCAGTGGTTCAGCACAGAATCTGCTAATGAACCATTTGGCTTTGGAAAGGCGTTCTTACGAACCGAATATTTTGTGTTTTTGCACTTCTCAAATGGGTCTAAAAATTGACACCCGGTGCTTACATGAGGCAATTGCGCCATAAACCTCACCATGATAGTCTTGCAGGAGTTGGGTGCAACCGATGTGCTTTTATCGATTTTCAAAGAAACTCACTAAGATCTGAAATAAAAATTGTGGTAGCTTTCAGAGCGTAAGAACCGCAATTTGGTGTAAGAGTTTTGGTGTCCATGTTTTCAACACCTAAACAATATTTTGAAGTTCGTCTTTGTTGTTAGAAACTGACAGATGCCGTATTTCTAAACCGGACACAACGTCCGCGTTCTGTGAACTACAGTATTGCAAAAAAACTTCTGGAAAATTCCCTGTAATCCAACCGCGAAATAATCCTGCCTTGGACTCCGTGGAAAATGATGTCGGGGATGAAAATCCAGAGAGAGAAAGGAACACAGAACTCACCGATAAACTGGATTCTTCTGAAGGAAGGTACTGAGCACACTTGTGGAAGTGACTGAAGATGATGTTCTTCACTCTCTCCTGTCTTTATATAGGAACCAGGGTTGCATGTGTTACAGAGAATCCTACGTCTAAAAGAGGTCGAAGACAGTGACCCACTTGGCGGCAGTCATTGGCGACCCCTGATATATCCCTACCCTTAAGCCTCTAACACAAGGGAAAGGGAATTCCGGGCGGAACAGGGAAAGTTTTCCTGTATACTTTTTTAATTCCTTAACTGCGGATGAAAGGGGCAGCCATTTCTAGAAGCGAATAAATATAACGAAGAGAGAGCGTGATTCCATCTGGACGAGGCCTCAATAGCCTCGGGAGTTACAAATATGTGCCCTCTTATCCTCCAAACCAGTTAGTCGCGCCTCTTCAATGGGGGACGAAAGTAGACGCAGGTGCCGCTGGACAAAGCACAGAAAGTGGAACTAAAAATAACCCGGCGGTCACCAAATGGAGTGCGCTCAAAAAATGGGTTGATGTAACAGGTTGATCGCCCACTTTTAGATAGTGAAAGTGCCAGGAGAATTTTAAAGGATGGTATAAATCGAAGAATGTGAGATTAACTTCGTTCCTTATTTCATTTTATTTTTGCCACGCTGAGAGAAAGCGAAACATCCGGCCGTGAAAACCATTTAGTGTTCCACAGACTACCTAATTTCGTTGAGACAGTATGACTACCATTGCGTAACGCTAATCGAGTTGTAGGAACAAGGAAGACATTTCAATTCAATTTCATTGAAAAACTGGCCTTATTTTGATGAACATTGTATCACATACGACAGAATGCATGCCCTCCTCTGAGGAAATGCGCTCATTCATAAAAAATATGACAAATTCTGATGCAATAACACACTGTTATGCGTTATTTGAAGGGGGAAAATAAGATAACAGACAATTTTTCACAGAACTGAGTGATTTAATTTCAAAATTTCGCCCCCTTATTTGATTTTGAAGCTTGTAGCAGAAATTTCAGTATTATTTTCCTTTGAAGCACGTATTTTAACATAAAATTATTATTTGCTTTGTATTATGGTATCTGTGAATTTAGTATGATTTAGTGAACGAATTTCAGTTAAACCTCCATTAACTGACACCTTCGAACAGCGATCATTTCCAAACAAAGGCAAGAACCGGCTGTACAGAACAGCTGGTGTAGGTTAACATTAACGGTGACCTCCAAGTAACGGAACTTTGCAACAGCGCTCAACAGAAACCCCGTAATATTTCTTTTTACTATGGGCTTCTTTTGCCCTCCCCCATTGTAAGTTCAGGGTACATTGGACCTTAGTAGTTTACAACTAACTGTTATACGCTAAGTTTGGGGGGGGGAAACGAAGCCAAGGACAAACAATGTTGTTAAACAAAAGCTTCATCCGGCATGATGGAACACAAGCGGAGTGGAGTGGAATGGTTTGGTGAAAAGAAGGGCGTTAGAGCTGGCGGTTGTCCAACACTAATGGACATTACGGTGCAATAGCGAGAAAGATTAGGTCATTTAAATAGTAAAAATCATGCCTGTTATTAAATTTACTGCCTCAAAAATTCAGCAGCATAACTTTCATTCCTGCTTATTTATTGCCTTAAGGCCAGGGACGGATTGCCCCACCGGGACACCAGGATATTTCCAGGTAAACCACTGGAGAAATGGTTCACTATTTCTCGTATTCTTTTTGTCTGGATTGTTTGGAACGAACGAATAATTATTTTGGTACTTATGAGTAAAAATCGTTAGCTTCATTTGAGCTGTATATTATCTGTCTGAAAAGTTATTGTCTTTAAAAAACAGTGTTTCATGTTGGGCGTTTGCTCTAAAATGACAAAGCGAAATTCTCTCTACGTCAATGAAAAATTTGCCGTCGGTCCAGCTGTTATACATAAATTAAGCTAACTACTGTTAAGCGTAGGACGCTGGACTTGAAGCCAATGGGGCGTTGGTGGGCCTACCTTTCAGTTGTTATCTTGAAGAAAGCACTAATAACAATTTTGATGGTCCCATATCCCTACACCCTTATCCACGTATAAACATAGAGCACAAAGTAATTCTCTTGCAGAGATGTTCCTAAATCCGTGTTCAACCCACATTTATGTCAAAAGAAACAACTATTTACCGGTACTGGTCCATGGATTCAAAATGGTAATTCATGAGTAAAAATAATGGGTAGACTTAAAGAATGCGTCTAGACTTAGTAGACGACCAGTGACTATATACAGTGTATAAAAATACCTTTTCTTCTTAACGAAAACATTATGAGGAGAAATTATATAATATTATATAACATCATGATTGTCAACCATTATCAAGTCACTGCTGGACGAAAGTCTCCCCAAGTTTCCTCCACAACGGTCTGTCTTGTGCCACTCTCCTCCATGTCACTACCGCATACTTTCGAATTTCATCCACCCATCTCCCACGTGGTCTTCTTCTGAGTCTTTTCCTGTCCCCTGGAATCCAATCTAAAATTTCGGCTGTCCATCGATGGTCTGTCCTTCTGACAGTATGTCCAGCCCATTGCCATTTCAGGGATTTTACTCTGATCATGATGTCTTCCACTCTTGTCATTTTTCGGATCCACGAGTTTCTCTTCTTATCTCTCCTGGTTACTCCAAGCATGCACCTCTCCATGCTGCTTTGAGTTGTCTGCAGCCTTTGTATGTCTCTTTTAGTTAAGGTCAACGTCTCTGCACCATACATTATCATCATCATCATCATTGTCAACCATTATCAATCCACTGCTGGACGAAGTTCTCCCCAAGTTTCCTCCACAACGGTCTGTCTTGTGCCAGTCTCCTCCATGTCACCCCTGCATACTTTCGAATTTGATCCACCCATCTCCCATGTGGTCTTCTTCTGGGTCTTTTCCTGTCCCTTGGAATCCAATCTAAAATTTCGGCTGTCCATCGATGATCTGTCCTTCTGGCAGTATGTCCAGCCCATTGCCATTTCAGGGATTTAACTCTGATCATGATGTCTTCCACTCTTGTCATTTTTTGGATCCACGAGTTCCTCTTCTTATCTCTCCTGGTTACACCAAGTATGCACCTCTCCATGCTGCTTTGAGTTGTCTGCAGCCTTTGTATGTCTCTTTTAGTTAAGGTCCACGTCTCTGCACCATACGTAAGCACTGGAAGGATGCATTGATCAAACACTTTTCTTTTAAGACATAATGGCATATTGCTCTTGAAAATTATGCTGTTTCTTCCAAAAGCTCTCCAGGCAAGTTTTGTACGCCGATTAATTTCTTCATCAATGTGATCCTCACTTGATATCTGCTGTCCAAGATAAACGTACGTATCTGTTATCTCCAGCTTTTCTCCATCAATCGATAAATCTTCATTTCTTGTAAAAGCATTGAACATCACTTTTGTCTTCTGAAAGTTCATTTTTAATCCCACTTCTTTACTCTTGTCAGCAAGTTCCTGGATCATACTCTGCAGCTCTGATGGGCTAGTTGCAAAAATGACTACGTCATCAGCAAAACGAAGGTGGGTCAGATAATCTCCATTAATCTTTATCCCTTTGTTTTCCCAGCTCAGTGACTGAAAAACACCCTCCAATGTGGCATTAAAGAGCTTCGGAGATATGGTGTCACCTTGTCTCACTCCCTTTCCAATTTTTATGTGTGTTGTATTTTCAAACAGCCTAATCTTTGCACTTGCATTTTCATAGATGTCATTAATAATATTAATGTATGCATCTTCAATACCGCAGGTTTTCAGAGCCATTGTAACTGCTGATGGTTTCACCGAATCAAAGGCTTTTTCATAATCGATAAAAGCCATGCACAATGGAAGTTCATATTCCCTCGCTCTTTCAATTAGTTCTCTCAGCACATGGATATGATCTATTGTGCTGTAGCCACTCCTGAATCCAGCTTGTTCTCTCGGTTGAGCCATGTCCAGTGTTACCTTCAAGCGGTGTGAAAGAACTTTAGTGAAGATTTTATAAACTACTGATAGGAGGCTGATAGGTCTGTAGTTTCCGAGATCCTCAATGTCACCTTTCTTATGTAGCAGGATCATTGTAGCGGTGTTCCAATCCTCAGGAATCTTCCCTTCATTAAGGCATCGAGTGAAAATTTGGGCGAGTACTGTTTCGATTTCTCCACTTGCTTCTTGTATGATGTCTACAGTAATTCCATCTTCTCCTGGAGCTTTTCCCCGCTTCATGTTCTTGATTGCATGTGCAACTTCTGCTGGAAGGACTGGAGGAACTCTGGTACTGGTATCTTTCATGATGTCTGGAGTGCATGTATCATCCCTTTCATATAATTTGGAGTAGAAATCTTTCACTCTTGTCAAAATTTCGCCTCTATTTCTTGTTACAGAACCATCTTCTTTTCTCAGTGCCATAATCTGTTTTCTTCCCTTACTGAGATGTCCCTTTGCTATCTTTAGGCTTTGGTTGTTTTCAATTGCTTTCCTCACTAGTTCACAGTTGAATTTTCTTACGTCTTCAGTGATACTTTTTCGTACTGTCTTGCATAGCTCTATATATTCCACTTTGGAAGTCACATCTTCTTTAGTTGTCCTCATCTCTCTTCTTTTTTGCATGAACATTTTCGTTTTTCCTGATAATTTATTTACATGCAACTTGTTCTTAGACCCAGCTAATTTTGTTGCTGTTTCCA